>CM063170.1:5000000-10000000 GCA_031835075.1 Saguinus oedipus
CTCAGGGAATAATCCACACCAGGGTAATAGTCGAGCATTTTTTGTATGGCCACTCATTCTGTGCCTCCCTGAATGATACACATCTAAGGAATTCTCAGGATTCTATTTCATACTACTACTCATTTAGAACCTTATTGAATAATTCACAATTGATCAATAGTCAGGTGTCTATTTTTTATGGCCTCTCATTCAGAGTTTCAGTGAATAATGAACTTCTATGGAGTAATCAGGACACTTTTTAAGATAGCCATGGAATAAGTTACTTCCTGAATGAAACACACCTAGGTGGTGGTAAGGAGTCTATCTCATATGAACTCTAATTCTGTGTAACGCTGAGTAATACACACCTGGGGGAGTTTCAGGAGTCTATTTGGTATTGACACTCATATGGAACCTTTTGGAATAATGCACACATAAAGAATAACAAAAAGTCTACGTCATATGGCTACTCATTCAGACAAACAGTGAATAACGCACATGTGAAGTCATTAGAATTCTGTTTTATATGGTCCTTCTTTCACAGCATCACTGAATATTACACACTTGTGATATAGGCTGGAGTCTATAATTTATGGCCACTCATTCAGAGAATCACTGAATAATTTACACCTGCGAAATAGTCAGAAGTCTCTTTCCTATGGCTACCCGTTGAGAGCCTCACTAAATGTACACACCTGGATAAGTAGTCAGGATTTACTTGTATCTCCTCATTCAGAGTCTCACTAAATAATGCACACCTGTGGAATAGTCAGGAGACTATTTTCTGTGGCCTCTCATTCAATGTGTCATTGAGAAATGTGGTGTAGTCAGGAAACTCTTTCATGTAAACACATATTCACAGCTGTAGTACATAAAACAGACCCTTGATATAGTAAGAAATCCAATCAGTATGACCACATCTTCTCAGGCTCACTGAACAATACACACCTGGAGAATAATTTGGAGTCTATTTCCGATGGACATTCATTCAGAGCCTTGGTAAATAATGCAGACCTGTGGAGTAGTCAGGAGTCTCTTTCATTTGGACACACATTCATAGCCTCAGTGGATAATATGCACGCGTTGATTAATCAGAATTTTATTTTATATGGCCATTGACTCGTAACCTCTATGAATAATGCACAAATGTAAAATACTCAGCAGTTTATTTCACATAGCCACTCATTCAGAGATTCACTGAATAATAAAATTATTTGAGATAGACAGCCTCCTGTTTCATATTGTCATACAAAAAGAGCCTCACTGAGTGACACACACCTGGGGAAGTGTTAGGAGTGTACTTTAAATAGCCTCTCATTTACAGCCTAAGGTAATAATGCACATGTGTGGAATAGACATTAGTCTATTTTATATGGCCAGAAAATCAAAGCCTTAGTCAGTAATACACAACTTTGGAATAGTCACTAGTCTATTATATATGCAAAAATATTTAGAGTCAGAGTCAATAATACACACCTGTTGACTAGTCAGGAAACAATTTAAGATGGCCAAATTTTCAGAGCCTCAGTTAATAATAAATACCTGAGGAATACTCTTGACGCTGTTAGATGTGGCATTTCTTCAGAGGTTCACTGCGTAAAGAACACCTGTATTGTAGTCAGAATTCTATTTCATATAGCCACATACTCAGAGCCTAACTGAATAACAGATACCTTGGAAAAGTCAGGATTCTGTTACATATAGCCACTCATTTATACCTGAATGTAAAAACTCATGCCTAAGTAGTATGTAGGAATCTCTATTATATGGCCACGCATTTAGAGCCTCAAAGAGTAATAGAGACGTATGGAAATGTCAGGAGTGTACTTGACATGGACACTTATTCACTTCCTCAGTGAAGAATCATACATATCTGGAAAATACTCAGGATTTTTTTTATATATAGCCACTTATTAAGTGACACACTGAAAAATGCACACCTGGAAAATTGTCTGGAGACTATTTGATATGAATATTCACCCAGAGACTCAGTGGAAAATGTAGAGCTGAAAAATATTCAAGAGGACAGAGTCAGGAGCCTATTTTATGTGGTCACTCGTTCAGAAACTGACTGAAGAATACACCCCTTGGGAATAGTCAGAGTCCAAGTCATATTGACATTTAATCACAGCATTACCGAATAATGCACAATGGGGCAATAGTAAGGAGTCTATTTCATATGGCCTCTCATTCAGAGCTTCAGTGTATAATAAACAGCTGTGGAGGAGTGAGGACCCTATTGAAGGTAGCCCCGAATACAGCAGCTCCGTGAATGATACACACATGTGTGAGAGTCAGGAGACTATTTGATATGGACCCTTATACAGAATCTCTTCGAATATTGCACATGTGGGGAATAATCGCTAGTCTATTTCATATGGTTGTTCGTTTGGAGAGTCAGAATATAACACGCACC
This sequence comes from Saguinus oedipus, assembly GCA_031835075.1. Lineage (NCBI taxonomy): Eukaryota > Metazoa > Chordata > Mammalia > Primates > Cebidae > Saguinus > Saguinus oedipus. The sequence goes on from CM063170.1 coordinate 5,002,396, forward strand.
TGTGGAGTAAAATGCGGTCTAATTCATAAGACCACACTTTCAGTGTTTTTGTGAATACCATGTATATCTGATAAGTGAGGAATCTGTTTCACATGGCCACTCATTCTGGGCGTCTGTGAATAATACTCCCCTCAGAAACAGTCAAGGGTCTACTTCAAATGCCTACACATTCAGAGTCTCTGTAAGTAATGAACACCTGGGCAATACACCTGAGTCTCTTTTTTATGCCCAGTTAGTTAGAGTCTCATTCAATAATACACACGTGGAAAAGAGTTAAGGGTGTACTTTATGTAGCCACAGATTTAGATCCTCAGTGAGTAATCCACACCAGGGTAATAGTCGCGAATTTTTTATATGGCTACTCATTCTGTGCCTCCCTGAATGAAACACACCTGGGAAATTCTCAGGATTCTATTTCATACTACCACTCATTTAGATCCTTATTGAATAATACACAATGGAGCAATAGTCAGGTGTCTATTTTGTTTGCCCTCTCATTCAAGAATTCAGAGAATAATGAACTTCAATGGAGCAATCATAACACTGTTTAAGATAGCCTTGAATTAAGGGTCTTTTTGAATTATACACACCTGGGTGGTAGTCAGGAGTCTATTTCATATGAACTCTAATTCTGTGTAACGATGAGTAATACACAGAACCACTTCGAATATTGCACATGTGAGCAATAATCTCTAGTCCATTTCATATGGTTGTTCGTTTGGAGAGTCAAGAAATATCAGAAGAGGGGGTGATACACAAAGGAGAGTGGAGGGTACACACAAAATAAAGTGGGTACACAAAGGTGAGAAGAGGATACACAAAAGAGTGGGGGATACACACATAAGAGTAGTGGATACACAAATGAGAGAGGTTGATACACACAAGAGAGAAGAGAATAAACAGAGAATAAAGATATACATACAAAAAAGAGGGGCATACACACAGGAGAGCGTGATACACACAGGAGAAAGAAGAATAAACACAAGAGAGAGGAAGATACACACTGAACAGGGTGAAACACACAGGAGAGAGAAGCGTACACACAGGAGAAAATGGATACACAAAATAGAGAGAAGGACACACAAAGGAGAGAGAAGATACACAGAGGAGAGAAGATAATACACACAGGAGAGAGAAAGTATACACAAAAAAGGGAGGGGTTTATGCATAGGAGAGAGGGGATACACACAGGAGAGAGGGGGACACACACTGGAGAGAGGGGTGATACACACAGAAGAGATGGTAAATACACACAAAAGATAGAGTTTATATACACAAAAGAGAAAAATGATACACACAGGAGAGGAGGGTACACACAGGAAAGGGTATACACACAGGAGTGAGGAGGATTCACACAGGAAAAAATAGGATGCACACAGGAGACAGGAGGATACATACAAAAATGGGAAGGATACACACGGTAGACAGAAGGAAACACACAGGAGAGGGAAGGATAAAAACAGGAGAGTGGTGATACATACAGGAGAGATGAGGGTTCACACAAAAGAATAGAGGATACACAGTTGAGAGAGATGGATACACACAGGAGAGAGGAGAATACACACAGAAGAGAGGAGGATATACACAGGAGAGAGGGCATATACATAGGAGTGTAAAACATCAACACAGGAGAGAAGGAAATGCACACAGGAGAGAGGTGGATACACACAGACGCGGGGCATACACAAAAGTGAGAGAGGATACACACAGGAGAAAGGGGGAATACACACGGAGAGTGGTGATTCACACAGAATAGTTGAGGGTACACACAGAAGAGAAGAGGATACACAAAAGAAAAAGGGATACACACAAAAGAGTAGGGAATAAAGAGAGGAGAGAGGAAGATACCCAACGGAGAGAAGAGGATAAACACAAAAGAGAAAGACACACACAGGAGAGAGGGGCTTACACAAAGAAGATGGAGATACACACAGGAGAAAAAGAGATAAACACAAGAAAGAGGATAAAACACACAGGAGAGAGGAGAATACACACAGAAGAGAGGAGCATATACACAGGAGAGAGGGTGATACACACAGGAGAAAGAAAGATACACACAGGAGAGTGGGGCACACAATCATGAGGGTGGAAGATACACACAAAAGAGAGGGGTATACACAAAGTGGTAGAAGGATACACACAGGAGTGAGAAGGATACACACTGGAGAGAGGAGGATACACACAGGATAAAGGAAGATATGCACAAAAGAGAAAAGAATACACACAGGAGAAGGGGATACACAGAAGAGAGGGAGATAGGCACAGGAGAGAAGGATACACAGACGAGAGAGGGGATACACACAGGAGAGGGGAAAAAACACAGGAGAATGAGATACATACAAAAGAGAGGAGCATAGACAGAGGAGAGGGGATGATACACGCAGGAGAGAGAAGGATACACACAGGAGAGAGGGGAATACACACAGGAAAGAGGGGGGATAAACACAGGAGAGAGAAGAATACATAAAGGAGACAGGAGGATACACAGAGGTGAAAGGAAGATACACACAAGAGAGAGGATACACACAGGAGAAAGGGGGATACAGACAGTAGAGAGATGATACACACAGGGGGAGGGGGATACACACAGGAGAGAGGAGTATAAACACAGGAGAGAAGAGAATACACACAAGAGAGAGGAGGATACACACAGGTGAAGGGAGGATACAAACAGGAGAGAAAAGGATCCACACAGGATAGAAAGGAATAAACACAGAAAAGAGGAGGATACACACAAAAGAGAGGAGGATACACACAGGAGAGAGGAAGATACACACAGGAGACAGAGGGATACACACAGGAGGATGGGGATAAATACAGGAGAGAGGAGAATACACACAAAAGATAGAAGTATACACACAGAACAGTGGAGGATACACAAAAAACACAGGAGCATACACACAGGAGAGAAGGATACACACAAAAGAGGAAGATACACACAGAAAACAGAAGGATACATACAGGGGATGGAAATACACACAGGAGAGAGAGTCATACACACAGAAGAGAGCAAAATGCACACAAAATAGAGGAGGATACACACAGGAGAGAGGGGGTACACGCAGGAGACAGGGGGAATACAAACAGGAGAGACTAAGATACACACAGGAAAGAAGAGAATACACAAAAGAGAGAGAAAGATACACACAGGGGAAGTGGGGAACAAACAGAAGAGGGAAGAATACACACAAAAGAGAGGAGGATACACAGAGGAGAGGGAAGGATACCCACAGAAGAGAGGGGGTTATAAACAGGAGAGAGGGGCATACACACAGGACAGGGGAATACACAGAATAGAGAGGAGAAAACAAACAGGAGAAGGAAATACCCACAGGAGAGGGAGATACACACAAGAGAAAGGGGGATGCACAGAAGGATAGAGGGAGATACACACAGGAAAGAAGTGGATACACACAGGAAAGGGAAGAATACACACAGGAGAGAGCAGATACACACAAGAGAGAGGAAGATACACACAAGAGAGTGGGGCATACACACAGGAGGAAGAGAGATACACAGAGAAGAGAGGGGTATACACACAGAAAGGAAGAATACACACAGAAGAGACGAGGATAAACACAGGGGAGAGAAGAATACACACAGGAGAGAGGAAGATAAACACAGGAGATAGGAGGATACACACAGGAGAGAGGGAGATTACACACAAGAAATAGGGGGATGCATAGAGAAGAGAGTAGAATACATAAAGGTAAGGGGGAATACACACAGGGCAGAGAGAGGTGATACTAACAGGAGAGAGGAGGATACACACAGGAGAGTGCAGCATACACACAGAAGAAAGATGATACACACTGGAGAGAGTGGGATACACACAAGAGGAGAAAAATACGCACAGTAGAGAGGAGAATACTCACAGGAGAAAGAAGGATACACACAAAAGAGAAACGGATACACACAGGAGAGAGGAGGATACACACAGGAGAGGGTGATACACACGAGAGAGGAGAATCCACACGGAAGACAAGGAAATACTCATAAGACAGAGGGGTATACACACAGGATAGGGGTATACACACAGGAGAGAAAAGGACACATGCAGGAGAAAAAAGTGTACACACAGGACAGAGGAGGATACCCGCAGAAGAGAGGGGATTCACACAGGAGAGAGAAAAATACACACAGGAGAGAAGGGGGATACACACAGGAGAGAAGAAAATACACAAAGGAGCGAAAGATACACACAGGTGAGAAAAGGATACACACAAGGGAGTGGGGCATAAACACGGAAAAGCGGGGATACACACAGGAGAGAAAAATACAGACAGGAATGAGAAGGATGCACTCAGGAGAAATGGAAATACACACAGCAAAAAGGAAGATACACACAGGAGAGAGAAGGATACACACAGGAGAGGGGGGATACATACAGGAGAGAGGAAGACACACATAGGTGATAGGAGGATACTCAGAGAAGAGAGGAAGATACACACAGCAGAAAAAAGAATAAACACAGGAGTGGGGGATACACACAGAAGAAAAGGGGATATGCAGAAGAGAGAAAAATACACAGACGAGTTGGGGATACATACAAGAGTGAGGGGCATACATAGAGAAAATAACAGAATACGCGCAGGAGAGAAAAGGAGACACACAAAAGAGAGGGGGATACAGAGGAGAGAGGGGGATACACACCGAAGACAAAAGGATACACACTATAGAGAAAAAGATACATATAGGAGAGAAAGATACACGGAGGAGAGAGGGGCATACACACAAAAAAGGGAGATACACACAGGAGAAAGGGGGATACACACAGGGAAGGGTGATAAACACAAGAGAGAGAAGCATAAACACAGGAGAGATAAAAATACACACAGGTGAGAGGAGAAAACAAACAGGAGAGAGAGAATACACACAAGCGACAGGGGTATACACACAGGAGAAAGAAGTAATACACACAGGAAAGAAAGGTGTTACACACAGGAGAGACGGGGTAAACACAGAAAAGTGGAGAAATACACACAGAAGAGAGGAGGATACACACGAGAGAGAAGGAAAACACACAGGAGAGAGGAGTGTACACACAAAAGAAAAGCATACACACAGGAGAGAGGGGCATACACACAGGAGAGTTGGATACATATAGGAGAAATGGAAATACACACAGGAGAGAGGGGGATACACACAGGAGAGTTGGATAAATACAAAAGACAGGAAAATACACACAGGAGAGAGGGTGATACACACAGGAGAGGGGGATACACACGGGAGAGAGGGTATACACACAAAAGTGAGAAGAATACACACAAGAGAGAGGGGCATACACACAGAAGAGCGGGTGATACACATAGAAGACAGGAAGATACACACAGGAAAGAGGAATATACACACAGGAGAAAGGAGGATACACACAGGAGAGTGTGAAACACACAAGAGAAAGGGGTTCCATACAGAAAAGAGGAAAATACACGTAGGAGAGAGGGGTATACACACAGGAGAGGTGTATATAGACAAAAGAGAGGAGGATAAATGCAGAAGAGTGGAGAATACTCGTAGCACAGAGGAGGATACCCGCCGCAGAAAGGGGGATACACACAAAAGAGAGAAAAATACACACAGGATTGAAAAGGATACACACAAGAGAGAGAATGATACACACAGGAGAGAAAACAATACCACAAAAGAAAGGAGGATACACACAGGAGTGAGGGATACACACAGGTGAGAGAAGGATACACACAGGAGAGAGGGGCGTACCCACAGAAAAAAGAGAAACACAGAGGAGAGAGGAAAATACACAAAGGAGAATGTGATACACACAAAAGAGGGAAGTACACGCAGGAGCGAAAAAGATGCACACAGGAGAAAGGAAAATACACACAGGAAAAAGGAGGATACACACAGGAGAGAGAAGGATACACACAGGAGAGGGGGGATACACACAGGAGAGAGGGGGGTATACAAAGGAGAGGGGGATACATACAGGAAAGACGGGCATAGAAAGAGGAGAGGGGAGGACACACGCAGGATAGAGGAGGATACACAAAGGATAGAGGGGCATAGACACAGAAGAGAGAATGATACACACAGGAGAGAAAAGGATACACACAGGAGATAGAAGGATACACATAGCCGAGGGAGATACACACAGGATAGAGGGACATACACTTAAAAAAAAAAGGGATACACACAGGGGAAAGTGGGATACACAGAGGAGAGTGGAGGATACACACAGGAAAGGGTGATACACACAGGAGAGAGGGGCATAAACACAGGAGAGTCGAGGATACACACGGGAGAGAGGAGAAAACAAACAGGAGAGAGCGGATACACACAAGAGAGGGGAATACACACAGAAGAGAAAGGTGATACTCACATAAAAAAGGAAGGTGTTACGCACAGGAGAGAGGGTGAAAACCCACAGGAAAGCCGAGGGATACACGCAGGAGAAAAAAGGATACACACAGGAGAGAGGAGGATACACAGAGGAGATAAAAGTATACACACAGGTGGGTGGCATACATAGCGGAGAGAGGGGAATACACGCAGGAGAGTTGGATACATACAGGAGACAGGGATATATACACAGGAGAGAGGGAAATGCCCCAAAAATAGGGGGAAATACACAGGAGAGAGGGTATACACACAGGAGAGGGGTATACACATAGAAGAGAGAGGGATTCACACAAATGAGAGCGGAATACACACAAGAGACAGGGGCATATAGACAGGAGAAAGAAAAATACACATAGGAGAGAGGAAGATACACAAAAAAGAGAAGAGCATACACGCAGAAGAGAGGAGTATACACAGGAGATAGTTTAATACACAGAGAAGAGGGGGCGTTACACACAGGAGAGAGGGCGGATACACACAGGAGAGAGGAGGATACACACAGGAAAGAGGAGAATACACAAAAAAGAGAGGAGCATACACACAGAAGAGAGAATGATATGCACAGAAGAGAGGGGAATTCACAAAATAGAGAAAAGGATACACACAGGAGAAAGGAGGATACACACAAGAGAGAGACGGATACACACAGAAGAGAAAAAATACACACAGGATAGGGCGATACACACAAGAGTGTGGGGGATTCACACAGGAGAGTGGGAGATACACATAGGAAAGAGGGGTATACACACAGGAGACGGTCATACACACAGGAGAGAGGAGAATACACGTAGGAGAGAGGAGGATACACGCAGCAAAGAGGAGGACACCAGCAGGAGAAAGGGGGATACCCACAGAAGAAAAAAAAAATACACACAGGAGAGAAGTGGGTTACACACAAGAGAGAGAATGATACACACAGCGAGAAAAGGATACACACTAAAGAGAAAAGGATACACACAGAGCGAGAGATACGCACAGGTTAGAAGATGATATACACAGAAGAGTGGGGCATACACACAGAAAAGGAAGGATACAAAGAGAAGAGATGGAAATATACAAAGGAGAAAAAGATACACACAAAAGAGGAAAACACACACCGAAGCGACGGAGATGAACACAGGATTAAGGAAAATGCACACAGGAAAGATGAGGATACACAAAGGAGAAGAAAGAATAAACTCAGGAGTTGGGGGATAAACACAGGAGAGAGAAAGATACACACAGGAGAGAGGAGGATACACAGAGGACAGAGGAAGATACACATAGAAGAAGAAAGAATACACACAGGAGTGGAGGATACACAGAGAAGAGAGTGGAATACTCACAGGAATGAAGGATACAAAGAGGAGAGTGTGGAATACACACAAGAGAGAGGAAGATAAACACAGGAGAAGGGGATACATATAGGAGAGAGGGACATAGACAGAGGGGAGGGGAGTATACACGCAGAAGATAGGAGGATACACACAGGAAAAAGTGGGAAACACACAGGATAGGGGGATACACACAGGAGAGAAAAGAATACACACTGGAAAGAGGAGGATACACATGGGAGAGGGAGATAAACACACGAGAGGGGCATACACACAAAAAAGGGGGATACACACAGGAGAAAGGGGGATACACAAAGAAGACAAAAGCAAACACACAGAAAATTGTAATACACACATGAGACAGAAGCGTAAACACAGGAGAGAGGATAATACACACAGGAGAGAAGAGGAAACAAACAGGACAGAGGGAATACACAAAAGAGAGAAAAGATACAAACAGGAGAAAGGAGTGATACACACAGGAAAGAAAGGTGTTACCCACAGGAGAGAGGGGGAAACACACAGAAAAGTCAAAGGATACACACAGGAGAGAGAAGGATACACACAGTAGAGAGGGGGATACACACAGGAGAGAGGAGTATACACACAGGAGAGGGGCATACACAGAGGAGAGAGAGAGATACACACAGGAGAGTTGGATACATACAGGAGACAAAGAAATACACACAGGAGAGAGGGGGATAAACACAGGAGAGAAGAATACACCCAGGATAGAGAATATACACACAGAAGAGGGGGGATACACACAGGAGAGAGGGGATACACACAGGAGAGACAGGGATCCAAACAGGAGAGAGGGGAATACACCCTAAGGAGAGGGTCATACACACAGGAGAGAGGGGGATACATATAGGAGAGAGGAAGAAACACAAAGGAGAGAGGAGGATACACGCAAAACAAGAGGAGTATACACAAGAGAGAGGGGAATACACAGAGAAGAGAGGGCGTTACACACAGGTGAGGGACGGATACACATAGGAGAGAGTAGAATACACAAAAAAGAGGGTGGGTACACACAGGAGAGAGGAGGATACACACAGGAGAGGGGGGAATACACACAAATAAGAGGGGGATACACACAGAAGAGAGTAGGAAACACAAAGGCGAGAGAAGGGATACACACAGGGGAGAGGAGGGATACTAACAGGAGAAAGGGGGATACACACAGGAGAGTTGGGCATAGTCAGAGAAGGGAGAGGCTTCACACTGGAGAGAGTGGGATACACACAGGAGGAAAATGATACGCACAGTAAAGAGAAGGATACACACAGGAGAAAGGAAGATACACACAGGAGAGAGACGGATACACAAAAGAGAGAGGAGCATACACACAGAAGAGGGCAATACACACAAGAGAGGAAAGATCCACACAGAAGAGACGAAATACACATAGGAGAGAGGGGTATACACACAGGAGAGGGGTATACACATGAGAGAGGAGAATACACGCAGAAGAAAGGAGGATACACGCAACACAGAAGAGGGTACCCCCAGGAGAGAGGGGGATACACACAATAGAGAGGAGGATACACGCAGGAGAGAGGAGTATACAAAGGAGAGAGGTTAATACACAGAGGAGAGTGGGCGTTACACACAGGAGAGAGGGTGGATACACACAGTAGAGAGGAGGATACACACAGGAGAGAGGAGGATACACACAAAAGAGAGGAGCATACACACCAGAGAATGATACACACAGGAGAGTCGGGAATTCACAAAATAGAGAGGGGATATACACAGGAGAGAAGGGGATATACACACAGGAGAGAGGAGTATACACATACATGAGGAAAATACACAAAAAAAGACAGGGGCATACACACAGGAGAGAGAAAAGATACACACAGGAGAGAGGAGGATACACACAATAGAGAGGGGGATAAACACAGGAGAGAGAAGGGATGCACAACGTTAATAAGAAGATACACACAGAAGAGGGGAAGATAAAACAAAGAGAGGAGGATACACACAAGAGAGTGAAGGATACACAAAGCAGAGAGGTGGATACACACAGTAGAGGAGGATACACACAGAGGAGAGGGGCATACACAAAGGAGAGAGAAGGATACACACAGGATGCGGGAGGATACACACAGGAGAGAGAAAGATACACACAGGAGAGAGGGGGGATACCCATGGGAGAAAAGAAAATACACACACGAGGGAGAAGGATACACACAGGAGTCAGGAAGATACACACAGTATAGAAAAAAATACACACAGGAGAGAGGAAGATACACACAAGAGGGAGGATGATACTCACAGGAGAGAGGAGGATCCCCACAGGTGAAAGAATAATACACTGAGAAGAAAAAATAATACACAGGAGAGAGAAGGATACACACAGGAGACAGTGAGATACACACAGGGGAAAGGAAGATACACACAGGATAGAGGAAGATACACACATGAGAGAGAATACACAAAAGAGACAAAGGAATACCCAAAGGAGAGGCTGATACACACAGGATAGAGGGGGATACACACAGGAAAAAAAAAAGGATACATGCAGAAGAGGGGGATAAACACAGGAGAGAGGGGGATACACACAAAAGAGAGGAGGATACAGAAAGGAGAGAGGAAGATACACGCAGAAGAGAAAATGATACATACAGGAGAGACGAGGATACACACGTGAAAGGAGGATACACACAGGAGAGAAAAGGATACACACAGAAAAGAGGGGAATACACTCAGGAGAGTCGGGATACAAACAGGAGAGTGCAGAATACACAAATGGGAAGGGGGATACACACAGGAGAGAGGAGGATAAACACAGAGAGAGGAAAATACACACAGGAGACAGAAGGATACCCACAGGAATGAGGGGAATAAACGCAAAAGAGAGAAGGATAAACACAGCAAAGTGGAGGATAAACAAAGGAGAGAGGAGGATACAGAAATGAGAGAGTAAGATACACAAAGGAGAGAAGAGAATACACCAAAGAGACAAAGGCATAAACAAAGGAGAGGCTGATACACACAGAATAGAGGGAAATACACACAGGAGAAAAAGGATACATGCAGAAGAGTGGAATACAAACAGCAGAGAGGGGCATACACACAGAAGAGAAGAGAATATACAGAGAATAGAGGAGGATACACACAATAGAGAGGAGGATACACACAGGAGAGAAGGGGTATACACACAAAAGAGAAGAAGGTACACACAGGAGAGAGCGGGATACACATAGGAGAGAGGAAGATACACAAAGGAGAGAGAAGGATACACGCAAAATAGAGGAGTATACACAGAAGAGAGAAAAATACACAGAGGATAGAGGGCGTTACCCACAGGAAACAGGGAGGATACCCACAGGAGAGAGGAGGATACACAAAGGAGAGGGTGGGTACACACAGGAGAGAGGAGAATACACACAGGAGAATGGGGGGGTACACACAATAAAGAGGGGGATACAAACAGAAGAGAGTCGGACACACAAAAACGAGAGAAGGGATACACACAGGGAAGAGAGGGAATACTAACAGGAGAGAGGAAAATACACACAGGAGAGTTGGGCATACTCAGAGAAGGGAGAGGCTACTCACTGAAGAGAGTGGGATACACACAGGAGGAAGAAGATACGCCCAGTAAAGAGAAGGAAACAAACACGAGAAAGGAAGATACACACAAGAGAGAGATGGATACACAAAAGAGAAAGGAGCATACACACAGGAGAGGGCAATACACACAAGAGAGAGGGGATCCACACAGGAGAGACAAAATACACATAGAAGAGAGGGGTATACACACGAGATAGGATGATACACGCAGGAGAAAGAAGGGTACACGCAGCACAGAAGAGGATACTCGCAGGAGAGAGGGAGATACACACAGAAGAGAGAAAAATACACACTGAAGGGAAGGTGATACACACAAGAGAGAGAATGATACACACAGAAAAGGAAAGGATACACACAGAAAAGAAAATATACACAAAGGTGCGAGGGGGATACACACAAAAGAGAGGGGGATACACACAGGAGAGAGGAAAGATACAGGAAAGAGGGGTATACACAAAGGTGAGGGGAATACACAAAGAAGAGAGGTGCATTCACACAGGAGAGAAAAGATACACACAAAGGAGAGGAGCATACACATAGATGAAAGGAGGACACACAGAGGAGAGGGCGATACACAGAAGAGAGAGGGGGATCCACACAGGAGACAGGGAAATACACATAGTAGAGAGGGGTATACACACAAATGAGGAGAATACACAAAGGAGAGAGGGGGATGCACACAGGAGAGAGAAGAATACACTCATGAAAGGGTGATACACACAGGAAAGAGGTGCATAAACACAGGAGAGAGGAGGATACACAGAAGAGAGGACGAAACAAACAGGAGAGAGGAGATACACACAAGAGAGGGGGATACACACAGGAGAGAGGGGGAAACACACAGGAGAAAGGGGTGATACACACAGGAAAGAAAGGTGTTACACACAGGAGAGAGAGAGGAAACACACAAGAAAGCGGAGGAATACACGCAGGAGAGAGGAGGATACACGCAGGAGACAGGAAGATACACACAGGAGAGAGGAGGATACACACAGGAGAGAGGAGGATACGCACAAGAGAGACGGGAATTCACAAAATAGAGAGGGGAATATACACAGGAGAGAGGGGGATACACACAAGAAAGAGGGGTATACACACCAGTGAGGGAAATACACAAAAAAAGAGGGGCATACACACAGGAGAGAGGAAATGCACACAGAGGAAAAAAGGATACACACAGGAATGAAAAGGATAAACATAAAAGAGAGGAGGATAAACACAGCAAAGTGGAATATACACAGAGGAGAAAAAAGGATACACACAGGAGAAAAGAGGATACACAATTGAGAGGGGAAGCACACAGGAGAAAGGGGGATACACACTGGCGAGGGGGAAACAAAAAGGATTCTGAAGGATACACACAGGAGAGAGTGGGATACACACAAGAGAGAGGGGAATACACTCAGGAGAGTGGGGAATACAAACAGAAGAGTGTGGCATACACAAAGGGGGAGGTGGATACATACTGGAGAGAGGAGAATACACACAAGAGAGAGGAAAATACACACAGGAGAAAGGAGTATACACACAGGAATGAGGGGGATAAACGCAAAAGAGAGGAGAATATTCACAGCAGAGTGGAGGATACACAGAGAAAGGAGTGGCATACACACAAAAGAAAGTGATACACACAGCAGAGAGGGGAATCCACAGAGGAGAGAGGAGGGTAAACACATGAGAGAGGAAGAATACACACAGGAGAGAGGGAATACACACTGGAGAGTGGAGCATACGCATAGCAGAGAGGGGGATACACACAGGAAACAGGGGCATACTCACAGGGGGAGAAAAATAGTGACAGGAGGGAGAAGGATACACACAAAATAGAATAGGATACAGACAGAAGAGAGGAAAATACACGCAGGAGAGAGAAAAATTCACACAGGAGAGAGGAGGATACACAAAGAAGAGAGGAGGATACACGCATGAGAGACGAAAATGCACACAGTGGAGAGAAGGAATACACACAGGAGAGGGGGATACACACAGGAGAGAGGAGGATACACATAGGAGAAAGGCATACACACAGGAGAGAGGAGAATAAACAGAAAAGAGCTGGGTACACACAAGAGGCAAGGTAATACACACAGGAGAGAGGGTGATACATACAGAAAAGAGAAAAATGCACACAACAGAGAGGGCATACATACATGAGAGATGAGAATACACAAAGGAGAGAGGGGGATACACACAAAAGAAAAAGGGATACAAATAGGAGAGTGCGGGATACACACAAAAGGGAGAATGATACACACAGAAGAGAGGAGGCTACACAAAGGATAGAAGAGGCTACACACAGGAGAGAGCAGTATACACAAAGAAGAGAGGGACACACAAAAGAGAGAGCGGGATACACACAGGTGAGGGGGATAAACACTAGAGACAGTGGGATACACACAGGAGAGAGGGGGATACAAAAAGGAGAGAAAGATACACACAGGATGGAAGGGTAAACACACAAAATAGAGAAGGATACACAAAGGAGAGAAGGGTAATACACACGGGAGAGTGAGGGATACACACAGGAAAGTGGAGCATAAACACAGACGGGAAAAGGATACACACAGGATAGAAAAGGTTACACATAGGAGAGAGGAGGATACACACAGGAGAGAGGAGGGTACACACAGGAGAGAGGAGGATACACAAAGAAGAGGGGGAAACACCCAAGAGAGTGGGGGATACAGACAGGTGTGGGGATAAACAATGGAGACGGTGGGATACACACATGAGAGGGGGCATACACAAAAAAAGAGAGAAGGATACACACAAGAGAGAGGAGGCTACACACAGAAGAAAGGAGAATACACAAAGAAAAGGGGAAAACACACAAAAAAGAGGGGATACACACAGGCGAGGTGGATAAACACTAGAGACGGTGAGATACACACAGGAGAGAGGGGGATACAAAAAAGACAGGGGGATACACAGAGGATGGAGGGGTAAACACAAAAAAATAGAGAAGGATACACAGAGGAGAGAAGGGTAATACACACAGGAGAGTGGGGGATACACAGAAAAAAGTGGGGCATAAACACAGAAGGGAAGGGAATACACACAAAAGAGAGGGGGATACACAAAGCGGGAGAAGGATAAATACAGAAGAGAGGAGGATAAACACAAATGAGTGGAGGATACAGACAGAATAAGGAGGATACACGCAGGAGAGATGTGTATACACAAAGGAGAGAAGATACACACAAGAGAGAGGAGATACAAACAGGAGAGAGGAGCATACACACAGCAGAGCGAAGGATACACAAAGGAGAGAGATAGATACACACAGGAGAGAAGGATAAACACAGGAGAGAGGAAGATACACAAAGAAAAGAGGAACATACTTACAGGAGAGAGGAGGATACACACAAAAAAGTAAAAAATACACACAGGAGAGAGGGGGATACACATAGGAAAGAGGGGAATACACACAAGAGAGAAAGGCATACACACAGGAGAGAGAATGCGCAAATGAGAGATGGGGATATGCACAGGAAAAAGAAGGATACAAACAGTAGAGTGCAGCATACACACAGAAGGGAGGAGGATACACACAGTAGAGAGAAAGATACACACAGGAGAGAGGAGGCTACACAAAGGAGAGAGGTGGATACAGAAAGAAGAGGAAAAAACACACAAGAGAGAGGGGGATACACACAGGAGAGTGGAGGATACACACAGAAGAGAGGAGGATATACACAGGAGAGAGGATGATACACACAGGAGAGAGAAGAATACCCACAATAGAGGGGGATACACACAGGATAGAAAAGAGTACACATAGAAGAAAAGAGGCTACACACAGGAGAGAGGAGGATACAAAAAGAAGAGGGGAAAACACAAAAGAGAGAGGGGGATACACACAGGCGAGCGGATAAACAATGGAGACAGTGGGATACACACAGGAGAGAGGGGAATACACAAAGGAGAGAGGAGGATACACGAAGGAGAGGAGGTTACATACAGGAGAGAAGAGGCTACACACTGCAGAGAGTAAGATACACAAAGAAAAGAAGAAAACAAACACGAGAGAGGGGGATACACACAGTCGAGGATGATAAATACTGGAAACGGTGGGATAAACACAGGAGAGAGGTGGATCCACAAAGGAGAGAAAAATACACACAGGAGAGAGGTTTATACACACTAAATAGAGAAGGATACACACAAGAGAGAGAAAAGATACACACAGGAGAGAGGGGGATACACACAGGACAGTGGGGCATAAGCACAGGAGAGAAGGGGATATACATAGCAGAGAGGGGGATACACACAGTGGGAGAAGAATAAATACAGAAGAGAGGAGGATACACACAGGGAGAGGAGGATACACACAGAAGAGAGAAGAATACACACAAGAGAGGGGGATAAACAAAGGATAAAACAGGATACACATAGGGGAGTGGAGGATACACACAGGAGAGAGGAGGATACACCGAGCAGAGAGGAGGATACACACAAGAGAGGAAGATACACACAGAAGAGGGGTAATACACACAGGAGAGAGAAAAATACATATAGGATTAGGGAAGAGACACACAGGAGAGAAAAGGAAACACACAAGAGTGAGGGGTGATACACACAAGAGATAAGAAAACACACACAAGAGAGAGGAAGATACACACAAGAGACAGGAGGATACACAGAGGATAGAGAAGAATACACACAGGAGAGAGAAAGATACACACAGGAGTGAGGACTATACACACACAAGAGAGGATGATCCACACAAATGAAAGGAGGATACACACAGCAGAGAGGAAAATACACACAGAAGAGAGGGTAAAACACACAGGAGAGTGGGGGATACACACAGGTGGAGAGGGATACACACAGGAGAGAGAAAGATAAACAGAGGAGAGAGGAAGATACACATAGGAGAGGAGGAGCATACACAAAAGAGACATGGGCATACACACAGGAGAGGGGGATACACACATTTGAAAGGGGGATACACACAGGAGAGAACATGTGGACACAGAGAGGCGGTCTACTATACACTGGGGACTGTTGGGGGGAATGGGGGAGGGACAGCGGGGGGGGCTGGGGGGGATAGCCTGGGGATGAATACCAAGTGTGGGTGAAGGGGAGGAAAGCAGCAAAGCACACTGCCATGTGTGTACCTATGCAACTATCTTGCTCGTTCTGCACATGTACCCCTAAACCTATAATGCAATAAAAAAAAAAATTTAAAAATAAAAAATAAAAAAAAAAAAGAAAAAGATACACACAAAAAAGAAAGATAAACACAGGAGAGTGGGGCATACACACAGGAGAGAGGAGAATACAGACAGGATAGAGGAGAATACACACAATGGAGAGGGGGATACACACAGGAGATAGGAGGATACACACAGGGGAGAGAAGAATAGACATAGCAGAGAGGAGGATACACACAGGAAAGAAAAAATTACAAACAGAAGAGAGGAGGATACACACAGGTGAAAGAAGGATACACCCAAAAGTAATGGGGATACACACAGAGGGAAATGGATACACACAAGAGAGAGGAGGATACACACAAGCGAGAAAAGGATACACACAGGAGAGAGGAGTATACACCCAGAAGAGAGGGGGAAACACACAGGAGAGAGGGAGATGCAAACAGGAGAGTGTGACATACACACAGGATAGAGGGAAATACACACAGGAGAGAGGAGAATACACACAGCGGGAGGGGTATACACAGTAGAGAGAATAATACAAACTGCAGAGATAAGGATACGCACAAAAGAGGAAAGGATACACCCAGGAGAGAGGAGGATACAAAAAGGAGAGGGGGGAAACACACAGTAGAGAGGTGGATAAATACAGAAGTGGGGAAGATGCACTAGGAGAAAAGGGATCCACAAAGGAGAGGGGGATACACACAGAACAGAGGGGCATACACACAGGAGAAAAGAGGATACCCACAGAAGAAAGGGGGGATACACTCAGGGGAAAGGGGGATACACACAGGAGAAAAAAGTATACACAAATAAGAGGGGGAAACACAAAAAAGAGAGGTAGATACACACAGTCGAGAGGGATACGCCCATGAGATGGGGAGATACACACAGGAGATAAAGGGATACACACAGGAGAGGAGAATACACACAAAAAAGAGTGGCATACACACAGGAGAGAGGAGGATACACACAGGAGAGAGGGGGGATACACAAAGGAGAAAGGGGGATACACGCAAGAGAGTGGGGCATACACACAGTATAGAGGGGAATACACAAAGGGGGAGAAGGATAAATACAATAGAGAGAAGGGTACACAAAAAGAGAGAAGAATACAGACAGAAGAGAGGAGGATACACGCAGGAGAGAGAAGGATACACACAGGAGAGAGAAAGATACACACAGGAGAGAGGAGGATACACGCAGGAGAGGGGTGATACACACCAAAGAAAAAAGGATACACACAGGAGAGAGAAGGATACACACTGGAGAGAAAAGCATACACAAAGAATATGGGGATACACACAGGATGGGGTAGATACACGGAAAAGAGGAAAGGATACACAAGAGAGAGGAGAATACACACAGGAGATGGGGCTACACTCAAGAGAGAGGGGCATACACACAGGAGAGGGTGATACACACAGCAGAAAGGGGGATACACACAGGTGAGAGAAGAAAACACACAGAAGAGGGGGATACACACAAGAGGGAGGGGCGTACACACAGGAGAGAGGAGAATAGACAGAGCAGAGAGGAGTATACACAAAGGAGAGAGCGGATATACACAAAAGAGAGGGAGATACACACAGAATAAAGGGGGAAACACACAGGAGACAGGGGGGATACACAGAGAAATTTGGAAAGATACACACAAGAGGGAGGATCATACACACAGGAGAGAAGAGGATACACAGAGGAGAGAGAAAGATACACACAGGAGAGAGAAAGATACACAGGAGAGAGGAAGATACACACAGGAGAGAGGTTACACACAAAAGAGAAAAGGATACACAGAGGAGACAAAAGGATACACAAAGTAGAAAGGGGCATACACACAGAAAAGGGGGATATACACAGGAGTAAGTGGGATGCACAAAAGAGAGAGGAGAATACACACAGGAGAGAGGAAGATACACACAAGTGAGAGAGGCGAATACACAGGAGAGAGGAAGATACACACAGCAGAGTGGAGGATACAAACAGGAGAGAGGGTATACACACAGAAGAGAAGGGGATAACCACAGAAGAAAGGGGTATACAAACAGAATAGAAAGGGGTTACACAAAGGAGAGTGGTGGGGAAACACAAGTGAAAGAAAAGAGATACACAAAGGATATAGGAAGATACACACAGTAGAGAAAAAAACACACACAGGAGAGAGGAGGATACACACAGGAGAGATGCATACACACAGGAGAGAGGGCGATACACACAGGAGAGTTGAATTCACAGAGGAAACAGGATAATACACGCAGGAGAGTGGGAAATACAAACAGGAATGGGGGATACACACAGGAGAGAGTGGGATACACACAGAAGAGAGGGAATACACACAAGAGAGAGGGGCATACACACAGGAGAGAGGAGGATACACACAGGAGAGCGGGGGATACACACAGGAACAAGGAAGATACAAACAGGAGAGTGCAGCATACACACAGGAGGGATGGGGATACACACAGGAGAGAGGAAGATACACACAGGGGAACAGGAATACACACAGGAGAGAGGAGGATACACATAGAAGAGAGGAGGCTACACACAGAAGAAAAAAGGATACACAAATAAGAAGGGGAAACACACAAAAGAGAGGGAGATAGACACAGTCGAGAGGGATATGCCCAGGCGATGGGGAGATACACACAAGAGATGGGGAATACACACAGGTGAGGGGGATACACACAAAAGAGAGTGGCATACACACAGGAGAGAGGAGGATACACACAGGAGAGGGGAGATACAAACAGGAGAAAAGGGGATACACACAAGAGAGTGAGGCATACACACAGGATAGAGGGGCATACACAAAGGGGGAGAAGGATAAATACAGGAGGGAGGAGGGTACACAAAAAGAGAGGAGAATACAGACAGAAGAAAGGAGGATACACGCAGGAGAGAGGAGGATACACACAGGAGAGTAGGGGGATACACACAGGAGAGGGGGATACATACAGAAAAGAAGAGGATACACAAAAAAATAGGAAGATACACACAGGAGAGAAGGGATACACACAAAAGAAAAGAGGATGAACATAGGAGAGAGGGGGATACACCCAGGAGAGAGGGGAATACACACAAAAAAGGGGTGATACACACAAAAGAAAGGAGGATACTCACAGGAAAAAGGATACACACAGGAGAGATAAGGATACACAAAGAAGATGGGGATACACACAGAAATGGGGGATACACACAGGAGAAAAAGGGATACACAAAAGAGAGAGGAGGATACACACAGGACATGGGGATACACACAGGTGAGAGAGGCGTACACACAAAAGAGAGGAAGATACACACAGGAGAGTTGAGGATACAAACAAGAGAGAGGGTATACACAGAGGAGAGAAGGGGATAACCACAGAAGAAAGGGGGATTACAAACCGAAAAGAAAGGGCTTACACCAAAAAGAGTGGGGGGAAACACAAGGAAAACTGGAGGGATACACAAAGGATATAGGAAAATACAAACAGGAGAGAGGAAAATACACACAGGAGAGAGGAGAATACACACAGGAGAGAGAAGAATACACACAGGAGAGAGGAGGATACACACAGGAGAGGTGCATATACACAGGAGAGAGGGGGATACACACAGGAGAGTTGGATTCACACAGGAAACAAGGTAATACACACAGGAGGGTGTGGGATACAAACAGTAGTGGGGGATACACACAGGAGAGAGTGGGATACACACTGGAGAGAGGGGAATACACACAAGAGATAGTGGCATACACACAGGAGAGAGGGGGATACACACAGGAACAAGGAGCATACAAACAGGAGAGTGCAGCATACACACAGGAGGGAGGGGAAAACACACAAAAGAGAGGAAGATACACACAGAAGAAGGGGGATACACACAGGAGAGAGGAGCATACACACAGGAGATAGGAGGCTACGCACAGAAGAAAAAAGGATACACAAATAAGAGGGGGAAACACACAAAAGAGAGGGAGATACACACATTCGAGAGGGATACGCCCAGGAGATGGGAAGATACACAAAGGAGATGGGGGATACACACAGGAGATGGGGATACACACAAAAGAGAGTGGCATACACACAGGAGAGAGGAGGATACACACAAGAGAGAGGGTGAAACACAAAGGAGGGAGTGGGGATACACACAGGATACAGGGGGATACAAACAGGAGATTGAGACATACAAACAGGTGGGAAGAAGATTCACACAGGAGATTGAAGCATACACACAGGAGAGAGTGGGATACACACCGGGAAAGAAGGACAAATAAAGTAGAAAGGAAGATACACACAAAAGAGTGGAGGATACAGACAGAACAGAGGATGATAAACGCATGTGGCCTCTAATTCGGAGGGTCACTGAATAATGTGGTGTAGTCAGGAGTCTATTTCCTGTAGACACATATTCAGAGCCTCAGTGAATAAGACAGGCCCTTGATTTAGTAAGGAATCTAATTAATATGGCCACAGCTTCTGAGCCTCACTGTATAATACACACCTGGAGGATAATTTTGAGCCTATTTTTGATGGATATTCATTCAGAGCCTCGGTAAATAATGTACACCTGTGGAAAAGCCAGGAGTCTATTTTATTAGGACACACATTCATAGCCTCAGTGGATAATATGCACGTGTGGATTAGTCAGGATTCCATTTTATATGGCCACTGACTCTTAAACTCAATGAACAATGCAGAAATGTAAAGTACTCAGCAGTCTATTTCATATAAACACTCATTCAGAGATTCAGTGAATAATACAAATATTTAAGATAGACAACATCCCGTTTCTTATGGTCACACAGAAAGAACCTCACTGAGTAATGCACACCTGGGGAAATGATAAAATACTACTTTATATAGCCTCTCATTTTCAGCCTAAGGGTATAATGCACACGTGTGGAATAGACAATAGTCTATTTTTTTTTAAATTTTTATTGCATTATAGGTTTTGGGGTACATGTGCAGGAAGTGCAAGATAGTTGCATAGGTACACACAAGGCAGTGTGTTTTGCTGCCTTCCTCCCCTTCACCCACTAGTCTATTTTATATGGACACAAAATCAAAGCCTGATTGAGTAATACACAATTTTGGAATAGTCACTAGTCTATTCCATATGCCCAACTATTTAGAGTCAGAGTAAATAATACACACCTGTGGAATAGTCAGAAAACAAGTTCATATGGACAAAGTTTCAGATCCTCAGTGAATAATACATACTTCAGAAAAACTGAGGATGCTATCACATGTGGCATCAATTTCAGAACTTCATTGAATAATAAACACCTGTATTGTACTCAGAATTCTATTTCCTATAGCCACATATTCAGAGACTAACTAAATAACATACAACTTGGAAATAGTCAGGATTCTATTTAGTATACCCACTCATTTAGAGCCGAATGTAAAAACGCACGCCTGAGGAGTATTCATGAGTCTCTATTTTATGGCCACTCATTCGGAGCTTCACAGAATTATACAGACCTATGGAAACGTCAGGAGTGTATTTCACATAGACACTTATTCAGAACCTCAGTGAAGAATCATATATATCTGGAAAATACTCAGGATTATATTATGTATAGCCACTTATTCAGAGAATCACTGAATAGTGCACACATAAGGAATAGTCTAAAGAGTATTGATATGACCCTACACCCAGCGACTCAGTGGACAATGCAGAAAATAAAAATAGTCAAGATGATAGAGTCAGAAGTTTATGTTATGTGGTCACTCGTTCAGAATCTCACTGAAGAATACACACCTTTAGTATAGTAAGAGTCCAATTCATATGGCCACTGAATCACAGCATTACCAGATAATGCACAAAGGGGGAATAGTAAGGAGTCTATTTTATGTGGCCTCTCATTCAGTGCTTCAGTGCATAATAAAGAGCTGTGAAGTAGTCAGGACCCTATTAAAGGTAGCCCCAAATTAAGCAGCTCCGTGAATGATAAACACATGTGTCAGAGTCAGGAGATTATTTGATATAGACACTCATACAGAAACTTTTTGAATACTGCACATGTGGTGAATAATCAAAAGTCTGTTTCATATGGTGATTCGTTTGGAGAATCAAAAAATAACGCACACATATGGAGTAAAATGGGTTCTATTTCATAAGGCCACTCTTCCAATGCTTTAGTGAATAATATGTATATATGATAAGTCAGGAATAACTTCAACATGGACACTCGTTCTGAGCCTGTGTGAATAGAAGTCCCCTCAGAAACAGTCAAGGATCTACTTCAAATGCCTCAAATTCAGAGTCTCTGTAAGTAATGAACACCTGGGAAATACACCTGAGTCTCTTTTTTATGCACACTTAGTCAGGGTCTCATTCAATAATACACACCTGGGGAAGAGTTGAGAGTCTACTTCATGTAGCCACTCATTTTGATCCTCAGTGAATAATGCAGACCAGGGTAATAGTCGAGCATTTTTGATATGGCCACTCATTTTGAGCCTCACTGAGTAATATACACCTGAATAATCCTCAGGATTTTATTTGATACTACCCCTCTTTTAGAACCTTATTGAATAATTCACAATGTAGCAATAGTCAGGTGTCTATTTTTTATGGTCTATCTTTCACAGTTTCAGTGAATATTAAACTTCCATGGAGTGATCAGGATGCAGTTTAAGATAGCCACTAATTAAGGGCCTTCCTGAATGATACACACCTTGGTGATAGGAGTCTATTTCATATGAACTCTAATTTTGTGTATCACTGAGTAATACACACCTGGGGCAGGGGCAGGAGTCTATTTGGTATGGACACTCAAACATAGCTTGTTTGATTAATGCACACATGTATAATAATGAGGAGTCTATGTCACGTGGCCTCTCATTCAGACAAACTGTGAATTCTGCACATGTGGAGTAATTAGAAGTCTGTTTCATATGGCCCCTCTTTCACAGCCTCATTGAATATTACACACTTGTGATATAGTCTGGAGTCTATTTTTAATGGTCACTCATTCAGAGAATAACTAAATAATGCACACCTGCGGAATAGTCAGAGGTCTCTTTCCTATGGCCACTTGTTAAGAGATTCACTAAGTGTACACACCTGGTGAAATAGTCAGGATTTACCTTTATTCCCTCATTCAGAGTGTCACTAAATAATGCACACCTGTGGAATACTCAGGAGACTCTTTGATGTGGCCTCTAATTCGGAGTGTCACTGAATAATGTGGTGTAGTCAGGAGTCTCTTTCATGTAGACACATATGTAGAGCCTCAGTGAATAAGACAGGCCCTCTATGTTGTAAGGAATCTAATTAATATGGCCACATCTTCTGAGCCTCACTTAATAATACACAACTGGGGAATAATTTGGTGTCTATTTTCAATGGACATTCATTCAGAGCCTTGGTAAATAATGCACACCTGTGGAGTAGCCAGGAGTCTATTTCATTTGGACACTCATTCATAGCCTCATTGGATAATATGCACGTGTGAATTAGTCAGGATTCCATTTTATATGGCCACTGACTGGCAACCTCAGTGACAAATGCACAAATGTAAAGTACTCAGCAGTTTATTTCCTATAGACACTCATTCAGAGACTCACTGAATAATAAATAAATATATATATATGTGTATATATATATATATATATATATATATATATATATATATATGATAGATAGCATCCTATTTCATATTGTTTCACAGAAAAGCCTCACTGAGTAATGCACACCTGGGGAAGTTTTAGGAGTCTACTTTATATGGCCTCTCTTTTACAGAATCAGGGAATAATGCACACGTGTGTCATAGACACTGTTCTATTTTATATGGCCACAAAATCAAAGCCTGAGTGAGTAATACACAACTTTGGAAGAGTCACTAGTCTATTTCATATGGCCAAATATTTAGAGTCAGAGTCAATAGTACAAACATGTTGAGTAGTCAGAAAACAATTTCACATGGCTAAAGTTTCAGAGTCTCAGTGAATAATACATACCTGGGAAATACTCAGTACGCTATTACATGTGACATCAATTTCAGAGCTTCATTGAATAAGAAACAACTCTATTGTAGTCAGAATTCTATTTCCTATAGCCACATATTCAGAGACTAACTGAATAACATACATCTTGGAAAAAGTCAGAATTCTGTTTCGTGTAGCCACTGATTTAGAGGCAAATGTAAAATCGCACGCCTGAAGAGTATTAAGGAGTTTCTATTTTATGGCAACTCATTCAGAGCTTCACAGAATAATACAGACCTATGGAAACTTCTGGAGTGTATCTTACATGGCCACTGATTCAGAACCTCAGTGAAGAATCATATATATCTGGAAAATACATAGGATTATATTATATAGAGCCACTTATTCAGAGACTCACTTAATAATGCACAACTAAAGAATATTCTGGAGACTATTTGATATGACCCTTTACACAGCGAGTCAGTGGACAATGCAGAACTGAAAAACAGTCAAGAGGATAGAGTCAGGAGTTTATGTTATGTGGTCACTCGTTCAGAATCTCACTGAAGAATACACACCTTGGGAATTGTCAGAGACCAAGTCATATGACCACTCAATCACAGCATTACCGAATAATACACAATGGGGCAATAGTAAAGAGTCTATTTAATATGGCCTCTCATTCAGAGCTTCAGTGTGTAATAAAGAGCTGTGGAGTAGTCAGGACCCTATTGAAGGTAGCCCAAATTAAGCAGCTCCGTGAATGATACACACATGTGTCAGAGTCAGGAGACTATATGATATAGACACTCATACAGAACCTTTTCAAATACTGCACATGTGGGGAATAATCACTAGTCTGTTTCATATGGTGATTCGTTTGGTGAATCAAAAACTAATGCACACCTGTGGAGTAAATGGGTTCTATTTCAGAAGGACACTCTTTCAGTGTTTTAGTGAATAATATGTATATCTGAAAAGTCAGCAATCTCTTTCACATGGCCACTCGTTCAGAATCTCTGTAAAGAACACGCCCCTTAAACATAATCAAGTGTCTACTTTTAATGGATACACATTCAGAGACTCTGTAGTTAATGAACACCTGGGAAATACACCTGAGCCTCTTTTTATGCCCACTTAGAGTCTCATTCAATAATACACACCTGGGGAAGAGTTAACAGTCTACTTCATGTAGCCACTCATTTAGAACCTCAGTGAATAATGCACACCAGGGTAATAGTCGAGCATTTTTTATATAGCCACTCATTTTGTGCCACACTGAGTGATATACAACTGAAGAATCCTCAGGATTCTATTTTATACTACCACCCATTTAGAACCTTATTGAATAATTCACAATGAAGCAATAGTCTGGGGTTTATTTTTTGTTTTCTATCATTCAAAGTTTCAGTGAATAATGAATTTCTATAGAGTAATCAGGATGCAGTTCAAGATAGTCACGAATAAAGTGACTTCCTGAATGATACACACCTGAGTGATAGTCAGGAGTCTATTTCATATGAACTTTAATTTTGTGTAACGCTGAGTAATACACACCTGGGGCAGGGTCATGAGTCTATTTGGTATGGACACTCAAACAGAACCTGTTTGATTAATGCACACATGGATAATAATTAGGAGTCTATGTCATATGGCTACTCATTTAGACAAACATTGAATAATGCACATGTGGAATAATTAGAAGTCTGTTTGATATGGCCCTTCTTTCACAGGCTCACTGAATATTACACAGTTGTGATATAGTCTGGAGTCTATTTTTATGGCCACTCATTCAGAGAATCACTAAATTATGCACACCTGCAGAATAGTCAGAAGTCTCTTTCCTATGGCCACTCGTTAAGAGTCTCACTAAGTGTTTACACCTGGAGAAGTAGTCACTATTTACCTTTCTCCCCTCATTCAGAGTCTAACTAAATAATGCACGCCTGTGGAATAGTCAGGAGACTCTTTTATGTGGCCTCTAATTCGGAATGTCACTGAATAATATGATGTAATCAGGAGTCTATATCACATAGACACATTCAGATTCAGTGATTAAGACAGGCCCCTGATATAGTAAGAAATCTAATTAATATGTTTACATCTTCTGACCCTCACTGAATAATACACACCTGGAGAATAATTTGGTGTCTATTTTCAATGGACATTTATTCAGAGCCTCGGTAAATAATGCACACCTGTGGAGTATCCAGGAGTCTATTTAATTTGGACACTCATTCATAGCCTCCTTGAATAATATGCACGTGTGGATTAGTCAGGATTCCCTTTTATATGGTCACTTACTTCTAAAAGCAGTGACAAATGCACAAATGTAATGTACTCAGCAGTCTATTTCATATAGACACTCACTCAGAGATTCATTGAATAATAATAATATTTAAGATAGACAGCATCCTGTTATTTATAGTTACACAAAAAGAGCTTCATTAAATAAGCTCTTTGTATAATCCTGTGGAGATTTCAGGATTCCATTTTATATGGCCATTGACTCGTAACCTCAGTGACAAATGCACAAATGTAATGTACTCAGCAGACTATTTTATATAGACAGTCATTCAGAGATTCACTGAATAATAAAAATATTTGAGATAGACATCATCCTGTTTAATATGGTTAAACAAAAAGTGCCGCACTGAGTAATGCAAACCAGGAGAATTGCTAGGAGTCTACTTTATATAGTTTTTAATTGACAGAATCCGGAAATAATGCACACCTGTTGAATAGACGCTAGTCTATTTTGTATGGCCACAAAATCAAAGCCTTTTGAAATACTGCATATATGGGGAATAATCACTTGTCTGATTCATATGGTGTTTCGTTTGGTGAATCAAAAACTTATGCACACCTGTTGAGTGAAATGAGTTCTATTTCATAAGTCCACTCTTTCAGTGTTTTAGTGAATAATATATATATTTGAAAAGTAAGGAATCTCTTTCACATGGCCACTCGTTAGGGCCTCTGTGAAGAATATTCCCCTCAAAAATAGTCAAGGGTCTACTTCAAATGACTACACATTCAAAGTCTCTGTACATAATGAACACCTGGGCAATACACCTGAGTCTCTTTTTTATGCCCACGTAGTCAGAGACTCATTTAATAATACACAACAAAGGAATATTTAAGAGTCTACTATACACTGGGGACTGTTGGGGGGAATGGGGGAGGGACAGCAGGGGGGGGCTGGGGGGGATAGCCTGGGGATGAATACCAAGTGTGGGTGAAGGGGAGGAAAGCAGCAAAGCACACTGCCATGTGTGTACCTATGCAACTATCTTGCTTGTTCTGCACATGTACCCCCAAACCTATAATGCAATAAAAATTAAAAAAAAAAAAAAAAAAAAAAAAGAATGAACAGGCAACCTAAAAAAAAAAAAAAAAAAAAAAAAAAAAAAGAGTCTACTTCATGTAGCCACTCATTTAGAGCCTTAGTGAATAATGCACAGCAGGGTAATAGTCAAGCATTTTTTTATATGGCCACTCATTTTGTGCCTCACTGAGTGATATAAACCTGAAGAATCCTCAGGATTCTATTTGATACTACCACTCATCTACAATCTTATTGAAAAATTGACAATGGAGCAATAGTCAGGTGTCTATTTTATATAGTCTATCATTCAAAGTTTCAGTGGATAGTAAACTTCTATGGAGTAATCAGGACGCTGTTTAATATAACCATGAAATAAATTCCTTGCTGTATGATACACACCTGTGTGATAGCCAGAAGTCTATTTCATATGAACTCTAATTTTGTGTATCACGAAGTAATACACACCTGGTGCAGTGTCAACAGTCTATTTGATATGGACACTCAAACAGAGCCTGTTTGATTAATGCACACATGTATAATAAATAGGAGTCTATGTCATATGACTACTCATTCATACAAACTGTGAATAATGCACATGTGGAGTAATTAGAAGTCTGTTTCATATGGCCCCTTTTTCACAGCCTCACTGAATATTAAACACTTGTGATATAGTCTGGAGTCTATTTTTTATGGCCACCCATTCAGAGAATCACTAAGTAATGCACACCTGCGGAATATTCAGAATTCTCTTTACAATGGACACTCGTTAAGAGCCTCACTAAGTGTACACACCTGGAGAAATAGTCAGGATTTAACTTTATTCCCTCATTCAGAGTCTCACTAAATAATGCACACCTGTGGAATACTCAGGAGACTTTTTCAGGTGGCCTCTAATTCGGAGTGGTGTAGTCAGGAGTCTATTTCATGTAGTCACATATTCAGAGCTTCAGTGAATAAGACAGACACTTGATATAGTAAGGAATCTAATTGATATGGAAACATATTCTGAGCCTCACTGAATAATACACACATGGGGAATAATTTGGAGTCAATTTTCGATGGACATACATAGAGAGCTTCCGAAAATGATGTACACCTGAGTAGCCAGGAGTCTATTTTATTAGGACACTCATTCATAGCCTCAGTGGATAATATGCACGTGTGGATTAGTCCGGATTCCAATTTATATGGCCACTGACTGTAACCTCAGTGAAAAATGCACAATGTAAAGTACTCAGCAGTCTATTTCATATAGACACTCATTCAGAGATTCACTAAATAATACAAATATTTAATATAGCAGCATCCTGTTTCATATGGTCACACAAAATGAGCCTCACTGAGTAAGGCACACCTAGGGAAGTGTTAGGAGTCTACTTTATATAGCCTCTCATTTACAGCCTCAGAGAATAATGCACACGTGAGGAATAGACACTAGACTATTTTATATGGCCACAAAATCAAAGCCTGAGTGAGTAATACACAACTTTGGAATAGTCATTTGTCTATTTTACATGCCCAAATATTTAGAGTCAGAGTCAATAATACAGGCCTGTGGACAAGTCAGAAAACAATTTCATATAACCAAAGTTTCAGAGCCTCAGTGAATAATACATACCTGGGAAATACTCAGGACGTTATTACATGTGGCATCAATTTCAGAGCTTCCTTAAATAAGAAACACCTCTATTGTAGTCAGAATTCTATTTCCTATGGCCACATATTCAGAGTCTAACTGAAAAACATAAACGTTGGGAAGAGTTAAAATTCTGTTTCGTATAGCCATTCATTTAGAGCCGAATGTAAAAACGCACGCCTGAGGAGCATTCAGGAGGCTCTATTTTATGGCCACTCATTCAGAGCTTCACAAAATAATACAGACCTATGAAAATGTCAGGAGTGTATTTCCCATGGCCACTTATTCAGAAACTCAGTGAGGAATCATAAGTATCTGGAAAATGCTCAGGATTATATTATATATAGCCATTTATTCAGAGACTCAGTGAATACTGCTCAGCTAAGGTATAGTCTGGGGACTATTTGATATGACTCTTCACCCAGCGACTCAGTGGACAATGCAGAACTGAAAAAATAGTCAAGAGGATAAAGTCAAGGGTTTATGTTATGTTGTCACTCGTTCAGAATCTCACTGAAGAATACACACCTTGGGAATTGTCAGTGTCCAAGTCATATGGACACTGAATCACAGCATAACGGAATAATGCACAATGGGGCAATAGTAAGGAGTCTATTTCATATGGCCTGTCATTTGGAGGTTCAGTTCATAATAAACAGCTGTGGAGTAGTCAGGACCCTATTTAATGTAGCCCCAAATTAAGCAGCTCCGTGAATGGTACACATATGTGTCAGAGTCAGGAGACTATTCAACATAGACTCTCATACAGAACCTTTTCGAATACTGCACATGTGGGGAATAATCACTAGTCTGTTTCATATGGTGATTAGTTTGGAGAATCAAAAGATAACGCACACCTGTTGAATGAAATGGGTACTATTTCATAAGGCCACTCTTTCAGTGTTTTAGTGAATGACATGTATATTTGATAAGTCAGGAATCTCTTTCACATGGCCACTCGTTCAGGGCCTCTGTGAAGAATACTTCTCTCAAAAATACTCAAGAATCTACTTCAAATGACTACACATTCAAAGTCTCTGTACGCAATGAAAACCTGGGCAATACACCTGAGTCTCTTTTTTATGCCCACTTAGTCAGAGACTCATTCAATAATATACAAGAAAGGAAGACTTAAGAGTCTACTTCATGGAGCCACTCATTTAGAGCCTCAGTGAATCATGCACACCAGGGTAATAGTCGAGCATTTTTTATATGGCCACTCATTTTGTGCCTTACTGAGTGATATACACCTGAAGAATCCTCAGGATTCTATTTGATACTACCACTCATTTAGAACCTTATTTAATAATTCACAATGGAGCAATAGTCAAGTGTCTATTTTATATGGTCTATCATTCGAAATTTCAGTGAATAGTAAACTTCTATGTAGTAATCAGGACGCTGTTTTACATAGCCACGAATTAAGTGCCTTGCTGAATGATATGCACCTGTGTGATAGGAGTCTATTTCCTATGAGCTCTAAATTTCTGTATCGCTGAGTAATACACACCTAGGGCAGTGTCAGGAGTCTATCTGGTATGGACACTCAAACAGAGCCTGTTTGATTAATGCACACATGAATAATAATTAAGAGTCAATGTCATACATCTACTCATTCAGACAAACTGTGAATAATGCACATGTGGAGTAATTAGAAGTCTGTTTCATATGGCCCTCTTTCACAGCCTCACTGAATATTACACACTTGTGATATAGTCTGGAGTCTATTTTTTATGGCCACTCATTCAGAGAATCACTAAATAATGTACACCTCCGGAATAATCAGAAGTCTCTTTCCTATGGCCACTCGTTAAGAGCCTCACTAAGTGTACACAACTGGAGAAATAGTCAGGATTTACATTTATCTCCTCATTCAGAGTCTCACTAAATAATGCACACCTGTGGAATAGTCAGGAGACTTTTTCTTGTTGCCTCTAATTAAGAGTGTCACTGAATAATGTGGTGTAGTCAGGAGTCTATTTCATGTAGACCCATATTCAGAGCTTCAGTGAATAAGACAGACACTTGATATAGTAAGGAATCTAATCGATATGGAAACATATTCTGAGCCTCACTGAATAAGAAACACTTTCAGTGAATTATATGTATATCTGATTAGTCAGGAATCTCTTTCACATGGCCACTCATTCAGAGCCTCTGTGAAGAATACTCCCCTCAAAAATAGTCAAGGGTCTACTTTAAATGGATACACATTCAGAGACTCTGTAGGTAATGAACACCTGGGCAATGCACCTGAGTCTCTTTTTTATGCCCACTTAGTCAGACTCTAATTCAGTAATACACACCTTGGGTAGAGTTAAGAGTCTACTTAATGTAGCCACTTATTTAGAGCCTCAGTGAATAATGCGCACCAGGGTAATAGTCGAGCATTTTTTATATGGCCACTCATTTTGAACCTCACTGAGTGATATACACCTGAAAAATCCTAAGGATTCTATTTGATAATACCAAGCATTTAGCACCTTATTGAATAACTCACAATGGAGCAATAGGCAGGTGTCTATTTTATAAGGTCTATCACTCAAAGTTTCAGTGAATAATAAACTTCTATGGAGTAATCAGGACACTGTTTAAGATAGCCACAAATTAAGTGCCTTCCTGAATGATACACACCTGTGTCATAGCCTGGTGTCTATTTCATATGAACTCTAATTTTGTGTATCATTGAGTAATTCACACCTTCAGCAATGTCAGGAATCTATTGTGTATGGACACTCAAAGAGAACCTGTTTGATTAATGCACACATGTATAATAATGAGGAGTCTATGTCATACAGCTACTCATTCAGACAAACAGTGAATAATGCACATGTTAAGTAATTAGAAATCTGATTTTTATGGACCGTTTTTCACAGCCTCACTGAATATTACACAATTGTGATATAGTCTGGAGTCTATTTATTATGGCCACCCATTCAGAGAATCACTAAATAATGCACACCTGTGGAAGAGTCAGAAGTCTCTTTCCTATGCCTACCCATTGAGAGCCTCACTAAATGTACACACCTGGATAAATAGTCAGGATTTACTTGTATCTCCTCATTCAGAGTCTCAATAAATAATGCACACCAGTGGAATAGTCAGGAGACTTTGTCATGTGGCCTCTCATTCAATGTGTCATTGAAAAATGTGGTGTAGTCAGGAGACTTTTTCATGTAGACACATATTCAGAGCTTCAGTGCATAAGACAGACACTTGCTATAGTAAGGAATCTATATAACATGGAAACATAGTCTCAGCATCACTGAATTATACAAACCTGGGGAATAATTTGGAATCTATTTTCGATGCACATATATTCAGATCCTTGGTAAATGATGTACACTTGTGGAGTAGCCAGGAGTCTCTTACATTTGTGCACACATTCATAGCCCAGTGGATAATATGCACGTGTGGATTAGTCAGGATTCCATTTTATATATCCACTGACTCATAACCTCAGTGAACAATGCAAAAATTTATAGTACTTAGCAGTCTATTTTATATACACACTCATTCAGAGATTCAGTGAATAATAAAATTATTTGAGATAGACAGCATCCTGTTTAATATTGTCATACATAAAGAGCCTCACTGAGTGAAACACACATGGGGAAGTGTTACCAGTGTACTTTACATAGCCTCTCATTTACAGCCTAAGGGAATAATGCACATGTGTGGAATAGACACTAGTCTCTTTTATATGGCCACAAAACCAAAGCCTGAGTCAGTAATACACAACGTTGGAATAGTTATTAGTCTATTCCATATGCCCAAATATTTAGAGTCAGAGTCAATAATACACGCCTGTACACAAGTAAGAAAACAAATTCCTATGGCCAAAATTTCAGAACCTCAGTGAATAATAAATACCTGAGGAGTACTCTGGACGCTGTTGCATGCAGCATTTTTTCAGAAGTTCATTGAGTAAAGAACACCTATATTGTAATCAGAATTCTATTTCATATAGCCACATACTCAGAGCCTAACTGAATAACAGACACCTTGGGAAAGTCAGAATTCTATTTCGTATAGCCACTCATTTACCCCCGAATGTAAAATCTCATGCCTGAGTAGTATATAGGAATCTCTATTATATGGCCACTCATTCAGAGCCTCACAGAATAATAGAGATGTATGGAAATGTCAGGAGTGTACTTGACATGGCCATTGAATCAATTCCTTAGTGAAGAATCATATATATCTGGAAAATACTCAGGATTCTATTATATATAGCCACTTATTAAGAGACTCACTGAATAATGCACACCTGGAGAATTGTCTGGAGACTATTTGATATGACCATTCACCCAGCGACTCAGTGGAAAATGCAGAGCTGAGAAATAGTCAAGAGGACAGAGTCAGGAATCTATTTTATGTGGACACTCGTTCAGAAACTGAATAAAGAATATACACTTTGGGAATCGTCAGAGTCCAGGTCCTATGGCCACTCAATCACAGCATTACCGAATAATGCACTATGAGGCAATAGTAAAGAGTCTATTTCATATGGCATCTCATTCAGAGATTCAGTGCGTAATAAACAGTTGTGAAGGAGTAAGGAACCTATTGACGGTAGCTCCAAATAAAGCAGCTCCGTGAATGATACACACATATGTGAGAGTCAGGAGACTATTTGATATGGACACTCATACAGAACCTCTTCAAATATTGCATATGTGGGGTATAATCACTAGTCTATTTCGTATGGTGGTTCGTTTGGAGAGTCAAAAAATAACGTGCACTTGTGGAGTAAAATGCCGTCTATTTCATAACGCCACTCATCCAGTGATTTAGTGAATAACATGTCTATCTGATAAATCAGGTATCTCTTTCACATGGCCACTCGTCCTGGACCTCTCTGAATAATACTCCCCTCAGAAGCAGTCAAGGGTCTACTTCAAATGCCTACACATTCAGAGTCTCTGTAAGTAGTGAACACCTGGATAATACACCTGAGTCTCTTTTTTATGCCCACTTAGTCAGAGTCTCATTCAGTAATACACACGTGGGGAAGAGTTGAGGGTGTACTTCATGTAGCCACTCATTTAGATCCTCAGTGAATAATCCACACCAGGATAATAGTCGAGCATTTTTTTATATGGCCACACATTTTGTGCCCCCCTGAATGATACACACCTGGGGAATTCTCAGGATTCTATTTCATACTACCACTCATTTAGAACCTTACTGAATAATTCACAATGGAGCAACAGTCACGTGTCTACTTTATATGGCCTCTCATTCACAGTCTCAGTGAATAACAAACTTCTCCAGAGTAATCAGGACACTGTTTAAGGCAGCCATGAATTAAGTGCCTTCCTGAATGGTACACACCTGGGTGGTAGTCAGGAGTCTATTTCATATGAACTCTAATTCGGTGTAACGCTGAGTAATGCACACTTCTGGGAGTTTCAGGAGTCTGTTTGGTATGGACACTCATACCGAACCTGTTGGAATAATGCACACATGGAGAATAATGAAATGTCTATGTCATACGGCTACTCATTTAGACAAACAGTGAATAACACACATGTGGAGTCATTAGAATTCTGTTACATATGGCCCCTCTTTCACAGCCTTACTCAATATTAAACACTTGTGATATAGTCTGGAGTCTACATTATATGGCCTCTCATTCAGAGAATCACTGAATAATTCACACCTGTGGAACAGTCAGAAGTCTCTTTCCTATGGTTATACTTTGAGAGCCTCACTAAATATACACACCTGGAAAAATAGTCAGGATTTACTTGTATCTCCTTATTCAGAGTCTCACTAAATAATGCACACCTGTTTCCTTATTCAGGAGAATTTTTCATGTTGCCTTTCATTCAATGCGTCATTGAAAAATGTGGTGTACTTAGGAGACACTTTCATGTAGACACATATTCAGAGCCTCAGTGTATAAGACAGACCCATGATATGGTAAGAAATCTAATCAGGGCCGGGCGCGGTGGCTCAAGCCTGTAATCCCAGCACTTTGGGAGGCCGAGGCAGGTGGATCACGAGGTCAAGAGATCGAGATCATCCTGGTCAAGATGGTGAAACCCCGTCTCTACTAAAGATACAAAAAATTAGCTGGGCATGGTGGTGCGTGCCTGTAATCTTAGCTACTTGGGGCACTGAGGCAGGAGAATTGCCTGAACCCAGGAGGCAGAGGTTGCCGTGAGCCGAAATTGTGCCATTGCACTCCAGCCTGGGTAACAAGAGTGAAACTCCGTCTCAAAAGAAAGAAAGAAAGAAAGAAAGAAATCTAATTAGTATGACCACATCTTCTGAGGCTCACTGAGTAATACACACCTGGAGAATAATTTGGATTCTATTTTCGATGGACATTTATTCAAAGCCTCGGTAAATAATGCAGACCTGTGGAGTAGTCAGGAGTCTCTTTCATTTGGACACACGTTCATAGCCTCAGTGGATACTATGCATGCGTGGATGAATCAGGATTCCATTTTATATGGCCACTGACTCATAACCTCAATGAATAATGAACAAATGTTAAGTACTCAGCAGTTTATTTCATATAGCCGCTCATTCAGTGATTCACTGAATAATAAAAATATTTGACAGAGACAGCCTCCGGTTTCATATTGTCATAGAAAAAGAGCCTCACTAAATGACACACAAATGAGGAAGTGTTAGGAGTGTACTGTATATAGTCTCTCATTTACAGGCTAATGGAATAATGCACCTGTGTGGAATAGACACTAATCATTTTTATATGGCCACAAAATCAAAGCCTTAGTCATTAATACACAACTTTGGAATAGTCACTAGTCTATTATATATTCCCCAATATTTAGAGTGAGAGTCAATAATACACGCCTGTAGGAGGAGGCAAGATGGCATCGTAGAGGTGACTCAGGATTGCAGCTCTCAGTGAAGGCGCAGAGGGTGAGTCCTAGCCACATTCTCGGATGTTCCTTTTATGCCCACAGAGCGTTGAAAGTCCCAGGTGTGGGAGAGACACGGGACGTGCAGCCGGCTAACGCAGCCGGCTCCAGCCGCCTCTTCGGCCGATGCCTCAGCGGGACCCGGCGTGGAACTCACTGGTCTGGGTGTCCTGTTAAACCAGCAATCTGAGATTTGGAAGGGCAGATTGGCATGTTCATCTGATTGAACGGGACTTGGACAATGAGACAGACCAGGAGTTTCCTTGGAAGCATGATCTGAGCCGGGGTAGTGGGCACTGGCACGGGAGATCACACAAATCCCAGTGCCCTATCGTCAGGCTACTGGGGCGCCAGTGAGAGAGTCGACCTTTCAGCTTGGGGAGAGGAAGAGAGAGAGAGAGAGAGGACGGACTCTGAGGCAGGGAGCTGGGAGATCGGGCTCGGCGGGTCCCATGCTCACTGGGACAAGCAGGGCGGCGACTGGAGATGCTTGGGGCTGAGAGTTTTGCTGCCGGCATCTAGGACGGTGCAGCCCGGTGAGGGAGGGGCGTCCACCATTGCTGATGCAGTCCACCCCCACTGAAGTACCGCCCAGGACTGACGCAAACCACCATTGCCGAGGCAACCTGCCATAACAGAGAGACTCCATGCTCCACAGCAGAAGGGAGCCCAGCAGCAAGAGGGCGGACACGCGCTAGCAGGTCAGAGCCCCGGCAGGCAAATAGGGAATAGACTGCCGCCTAGTGGGGCAGGACAGTGCAACAGATACTCATAAAGAAAGGCGGTCTACTATACACTGGGGACTGTTGGGGGGAATGGGGGAGGGACAGTGGGGGGGGGGCTGGGGGGGATAGCCTGGGGATGAATACCAAGTGTGGGTGAAGGGGAGGAAAGCAGCAAAGCACACTGCCATGTGTGTACCTATGCAACTATCTTGCTCGTTCTGCACATGTACCCCCAAACCTATAATGCAATAAAAATTAAAAAAAAAAAAAAAAAAAAGAAAGCCCCAACTCCCTGAGACAAAGCATCTAAGGGGGGGGAAAGGATGGTGTTTTAGGAGTTCTATAGCAGCAGACATTAACAACCTCCCAACAACGCTGAATGAACAACGGAACACACAGCTCAGCACTGGAGATCCTACAAAGCACAGACTGTCTCCTCAAGCAGCTCCCTGACCCCAGTATATCCAAGGAGTCACCCCAGAAAAAGACTAATCAGACTGACATTTGGCTGGCATTATTCTGAAACAAGGACAGCAGAAGAAGAACCTGGTATCATCCCTCACAGTTCCGCAGCTGTTGCAGGTACACCCCAGACAAATAGGGCCTGGAGTGGACCTCAGCACTCATACAGCAGAGGGGATAGAACATTAGAGGGAAAACTAAGTAACAGAAATACTTCATCATCAACAATCTCATCATCCACACAGAGACCCAATTGAAAAATCAGCAACTACTAAGACGACAGGCAGATAAATCCATAAAGATGGGAAGAAACCAGCGCAAAAAGGAGGAAAGCACCCGAAACCAAAACACCTCACCTCCAAAAAAGGACCAAAACTCCTCAACAGCAAGGGAACAAAGCTGGATGGAGAATGAATGTGACGAAATGACGGAATCAGACTTCAGAAAGTGGATAATGAGAAACGTCAGTGAGCTAAAGGAACATGTACTAAACCAGTGCAAAGAAACTAAGAACCTTGAAAAAAAATTTGAAAAAAGATTCGAGGAATTGATAACAATAATGGACAACTTAGAAAGGAATATGAATGAATTGAAGGAGCTGAAAAATACAACATGAGAACTTCGCAAAGCATGCACAAGTTTCAACAGCCGAATTGACAAAGCAGAAGAAAGAATATCAGAAGTTGAAGATCAACTCAATGAAATAAAACGAGACACCAAGATTAAAGAAAAAAGTACAAAAAGGAATGAAAAAACCTCCAAGAAATGTGGGAATATGTGAAGAGACCCAACCTACGTTTCATAGGTGTACCAGAATGTGACGAAGAGAATGAATCCAAGCTAGAAAACACTCTTCAGGATATTATCCAGGAATATTTCCCCAACCTAGCAAGACAGGTCAATACTCAACTCCAGGAAATACAGAGAACACCACAAAGATACTCCGCAAGAAGAGCAACCCCAAGGCACATAATCGTCAGATTCACCAGGGTTGAAACGAAGGAGAAAATACTAAGGGCAGCCAGAGAGAAAGGACGGGTCACCCACAAAGGGAAGCCCATCAGACTCACAGCAGATCTCTCGGCAGAGACTCTACAAGCCAGAAGAGAGTGGGGGGCAATATTCAACATCCTTAAAGAAAAGAACTTTCAACCCAGAATTTCATATCCAGCCAAACTGAGCTTCATAAGTGAAGAAAAAATAAAATCCTTCAAGAACAAGCAAGTACTCGGAGATTTTGTCACTACTAGGCGTGCTTTACAAGAGCTCCTGAAAGAGGCATTACACATAGAATGAAACAACCAGTTCTAGCCATCCTAAAAGCATACCAAATGCTAAAGACCATCAAGAAAATGAAGAATGTACATGAACCAACGGGCAAAACAGCCAGCTAGCAACAAAATGGCAGTATCAAATTCACACATAACAATATTAACCCTAAATGTAAATGGGTTAAATGCACCAATCAAAAGACACAGACTGGCAAATTGGATACAAAACCAAAACCCATCAGTGTGCTGTATCCAGGAAACCCACCTCACACGCAAAGATACACAAAGGCTCAAAATAAAAGGATGGAGGAAGATTTTCCAATCACATGGAGCGCAAAAAAAAAGCAGGAGTTGCAATACTCGTCTCTGATAAAATAGACTTTAAAGCAACGAAGATCAAAAGGGACAAAAAAAGGTCATTACATAATGGTAAAAGGATCGATACAACAAGAAGAGATAACGATTCTAAATATATATGGACCCAATGTAGGAGCACTCAGATATATAAGGGAAGTTCTTAATGACTTACAAAGAGACTTAGACTCCCACACAATAATAGTGGGAGACTATAACACTCCACTGTCAATAGCACACAGATCAACCAGACAGAAAATTAACAAGGATATCCAGGACTTGAACTCAGACCTAAAACAAGCAAACCTGATAGACATTTACAGAACTCTCCACCCCAAATCCACAGAATATACATTCTTCTCAGCACCACATCACAACTACTCCAAAATTGACCACATAATTGGAAGTAAAGCACTCCTCAGCAAATGCAAAACAACGGAAATCATAAGAAACAGTCTCTCAGACCATAGTGCAATCAAGTTGGAACTCAGAATTTAGAAAATAACTCAGAACCGCACAGCTTCATGGAAACTGAACAACTGGCTCTTGAATGTTGATTGGATAAACAATGAAATGAAGGCAGAAATAAAGAAGTTCTTTGAAACCAACGAGAATGAAGACACAACGTACCAGAATCTCTGGGACACATTTAAAGCAGTCTGTAGAGGAAAATATATAGCAATAAGTGCCCACATGAGAAGAGTGGAGAGATCCAAAATTGACACCCTATCGTCAAAATTGAAAGAGCTAGAGGACCAAGATCAAAAAAGCTCAAAAGCTAGCCGAAGACAAGAAATACCTAAGATCAGAGCAGAACTAAAGGAGATAGAGAAAAGAAAAACCGGGGCCCAAAATGGCTCCAGCCAGATGTCGGGGCGCTTGCGAAGGCGAGGCCAAGAGTTCAAGAGCAACCAACCTCATCAACCTTACAAGCTCTCATTGATTGGCAAAAAAAAAAAAAAAAAAAAAAAAAAACCCTTCAAAAAATCAATAAATCTAAGAGCTGTTTTTTTGAAAACATCAAAAAAATAGACAGACCACTAGCCAGACTGATAAAAAAGAAAAGAGAGAACAACCAAATAGATGCAATAAAAAACGATAAAGGGGAAATCACCACAGATTCCACAGAAATTCAAACCATCATCAGAGAGTACTACAAACAACTATATGCACACAAACTAGTAAATCAGGAAGAAATGGATAAATTCCTGGACGCCTAAACCAGGAGGAAACCGAAACTATAAATAGACCAATAACAAGGTCAGAAGTGGAGGCAGCAATTAAGAGCCTACCACACAACATAAGCCCAGGTCCAGATGGGTTCACAGCTGAATTCTACCAGACACACAAAGAGGATCTGGTACCATTCCTTCTGAAACTATTCCAAATAATTCAAAAGGAGGGAACCCTTCCCAAATCATTTTATGAGACCAACATCATCCTGATACCAAAACCTGTCAGAGACTCAAAAAGAAAAGAAAACATCAGGCCAATATCCATGATTAACATAGAGGCAAAAATCTTAAATAAGATACTGGCAAACCGATTGCAACAGCACATTAAAAAACTTATCCATCATGATCAAGTAGGATTCATCCCGGGGATGCAAGGCTGGTTAAACATACGCAAGTCTATAAATGTAATTCACCACATAAACAGAAGCAAAAACAAAAACCACATGATTATCTCAATTGATGCAGAGAAGGCATTTGACAAAATTCAACAGCCATTTATGCTAAAAACCCTCAATAAACTTGGTATTGATGGAACATATCTCAAAGTATTAAAAGCTATTTACGAGAAACCAACAGCCAATATCATACTGAATGGGCAAAAACTGGAAGCATTCCCTTTGAAATCCGTCACTAGACAAGGATGCCCTCTCTCACCACTTCTATTCAACATAGTACTGGAAGTTCTAGCCAGAGCAATCAGGCAAGGAAAAGAAATAAAGGGTATTCAAATAGGAAAGGTGGAAGCCAAATTGTCTCTATTTGCAGACGACATGATAGTATACCCAGAAGACCCCATCACCTCAGCCCAAAAGCTCCTGCAACTGATAAGCAACTTCAGCAATGTCTCAGGATATAAAATCAATGTGCAAAATCACAAGCATTCCTATACACAAATAACAGACTTAAAGAGAACCAAATCAAGAACGAACTGCCATTCACAATTGCTACAAAGAAAATAAAATACCTAGGAATACAACTCACTAATAATGTAAGGGACCTCTTTAAGGAAAACTTCAAACAACTGCTCAACGAAATAAGAGAGGACACAAACAGATGGATAAACATTCCATGTTCGTGGTTAGGAAAAATCAATGTTGTGAAAATGGCTATACTGCCCAAAGTAATTTACACAATCAATGCTATCCCCATCAAACTACCATTGAATTTCTTCACAGAACTGGAAAAAACCACCATGAATTTCATCTGGAACCAAAATAGAGCCTGGATAGCCAA
Organism: Saguinus oedipus; assembly: GCA_031835075.1. Classification (NCBI taxonomy): domain Eukaryota; kingdom Metazoa; phylum Chordata; class Mammalia; order Primates; family Cebidae; genus Saguinus; species Saguinus oedipus. The sequence continues at coordinate 5,043,872 of CM063170.1, forward strand.
GTCAATTCTAAGCAAAAAGAACACAGCGGGAGGCATCACGCTATCAGACTGCAAACTATACTACAAGGCTACAGTAATCAAAACAGCATGGTACTGATACCAAAACAGAGATATAGACCAATGGAAGAGAACAGAAGCATCAGAGGCAACAAAACATATCTACAACCATATTATCTTTGATAAACCAGACAAAAACAGGCAATGGGGAAAGGATTCCCCGTTTAATAAATGGCGTTGGGAAAACTGGCTAGCCATGTGCAGAAAGCAGAAACTGGACCCCATTCTGACACCTTACACTAAAATTAACTCCAGATGGATTAAAGACTTAAACATAGGACCTGACACCATAAAAGCCCTAGAAGAAAATCTAAGCAAAACCGTTCAGGACATAGGAGTAGGCAAGGACTTCATGAACAAAACACCAAAGCATTGGCAACGAAAGCCAAATTAGACAAATGGGACCTAATCAAACTCCACAGCTTCTGCACGGCAAAAGAAACAGTCACTAGAGTGAATCGGCAACCATCAGAATGGGAAAAAATCTTTGCAGTTTACACATCTGACAAAGGGCTGATATCCAGAATTTACAAAGAACTCAAACAAATTTACAGGAAAAAAAACAAACAACTCCATTCAGAAATGGACAAAGGATATGAACAGAAACTTTACAAAAGAAGACATACATGAGGCCAACAAACTTATGAAAAAGTGCTCATCATCATTGGTCATTAGAGAGATGCAAATCAAAACCACATTGAGATATCATCTCACACCAGTGAGAATGGCGATTATTAAAATCTCTGGAGACAGCAGATGCTGGAGAGGATGTGGAGAAATAGGAACACTCTTACACTGTTGGTGGGAGTGTAAATTAGTTCAACCATTTTGGAAGACAGTGTGGCGATTTCTCAGGGACCTAGAAATAGAAATTCCATTTGACCCAGCAATCCCATTACTGGGTATCTATCCCAAAGACTATAAATCGTTCTACTATAAGGACACATGCACACGAATGTTCATTGCAGCACTCTTTACAATAGCAAAGACCTGGAACCAACCCAAATGCCCATCGATGATAGACTGGACTGGGAATATGTGGCACATATACACCATGGAATATTATGCAGCAATCAAAAATGATGAGTTTGTGTCCTTTGTAACGACATGGATGAATCTGGAGAACATCTTTCTCAGCAAACTGACACAAGAACAGAAAAAGAAATACTGCATATACTCACTCATAGGTGGGTGAGAAAAATGAGAACACATGGACACAGAGAGGTGGTCTACTATACACTGGGGACTGTAGGGGGAAATGGGGGAGGGACAGCGGGGGGACTGTGGGGGATAGCCTGGGGATGAATACCAAGTGTGGGTGAAGGGGAGGAAGGCAGCAAAACACACTGCCATGTGTGTACCTATGCAACTATCTTGCACGTTCTGCACATGTACCCCAAAACCTATAATGCAATAAAAATTAAAAAAAAAAGAAAAAAGAAGAAAAGAAAAATAAAAAAATAATAATAATACATGCCTGTAGACTAGTCAGGAAACAATTTCATATGGCCAAAGTTTCAGAGCCTCAGTGAATAATAAATATCTGAGGAATACTCTGGACGCTGTTTCATGTGGCATTTCTTCAGAGGTTCATTGAGTAAAGAACACCTGTATTGTAGTCAGAATTCTATTTCATATAGCCAGATACTCAGAGCCCAACTAAATAATAGACACCTTGGGAAAGTCAGGATTCTATTTCGTATAGCCACTCATTTACCCAGGAATGTAGAAACTCACGCCTGAGTAGTATATAGGAGTCTCTATTGTAAGGCCACTCATTCAGAGCCTCACAGCATAATACAGATGTATGGAAATGTCAGGAGTGTACTTGACATGACCACTTATTCAGTTCCTCAGTGAAGAATCATATATATCTTGAAAATACTCAGGATTCTATTAAATATAGGCACTTATTAGGGGCCTCACTGAATAATGCAGAGCTGGAGAATTGTCTGGAGACTATTTGATATGACGGTTCACCCAGCAACTCAGTGGAAAATGCAGAGCTGAGAAATAGTCAAGAGGACAGAGTCAGGAGACTATTTTATGTGGACACTCGTTCAGAAAATGACTGAAGAATAAACATTTCGGGAATAGTCAGAGTCCAGGTCCTATGGCCACTCAATCACAGCATTACTGATTAATGAACAATGAAGCAATAGTAAAGAGTCTATTTCATATGGCCTCTCATTCAGTTCTTCAGTGCTTAATAAACAGCTGTGGAGGAGGAAGGACCCTATTGACGGTAGCCCCAAATAAAGCAGCTCCGTGAATGATACACACAAGTGTGAGAGTCAGGAGACTATTTGTTATGGACACTCATACAGAACCTCTTCAAATATTGCCTATGTGGGGAATAATCACTAGTCTATTTCATATGGTGGTTCCTTTGGAGAGTCAAAAAATCACGCGTACCTGTGGAGTAAAATGCGGTCTGTTTCATAAGGCCACTCATCCAGTGTTTTAGTGAATAACATGTCTATCTGATAAGTCAGGAATCTCTTTCACATGGCCACTCGTCCTGGGCCTCTCTGAATAATACTCCCCTCAGAAGCAGTCAAGGGTCTACTTCAAATGCCTATACATTCAGAGTCTCTATAAGTAATGAACACTTGGGAAATACACCTGAGTCTCTTTTTTATGCCCACTTAGTCAGAGTCTCATTCAATAATACACACGTGGGGAAGAGTTAAGGGTGTACTTCATGTTGCCACTCATTTCAATCCTCAGTGAATAATCCACACCAGGATAATAGTCGAGCATTTTTTATATGGCCACACATTTTGTCCCTCCCTGAATGGTGCACACCTGGGGCATTATCAGGATTCTATTTCATACTACAACTCATTTAGAACCTTATTGAATAATTCACAATGGAGCAATAGTCACGTGTCTACTTTGTATGGCCCCTCATTCACAGTCTCATTGAATAATTTACTTCTCTGGAGTAATCAGGACACTGTTTAAGAGCACATGAATTAAGTGCCTTCCTGAATGATACACACCTGGGTGGAAGTCAGGAGTCTTTTTCATATGAACTCTAATTCTGTGTAACGCTCAGTAGTACACACCTGGGGGAGTTTCAGGAGTCTATCTGCTATGGATACTCATACCGATACTGTTGGAATAATGCACACTTGGAGAATAATGAGGAGTCTATGCTATACGGCTACTCATTCAGAAAAACAGTGAATAACGCACATGTGGAGTCATTAGAATTCTGTTTCATATGGCCCCTCTTTCACAGCCTCACTGAATATTACACACTTGTGATATAGGCTGAAGTCTATATTTTATGGCCACTCATTCAGAGAATCACTGAATAATTCACACCTGCGGAATATTCAGAAGTCTCTTTCCTATAGCTACACTTTGAGAGCCTCACTAAATATACACACCTGGATAAATAGTGAGGATTTACTTGTATCTTTTCATACAGAGTCTCGCTAAATAATGCACACCTGTGGAATAGTCAGGAGACTTTTTCATGTGGCCTCTCATTCAATGCGTCATTGAAAAATGTGGTGTACTCAGGAGACTCTTTCCTGTAGACACATATTCAGAGCCTCAGTGCATAAGACAGGCCCTTGATATAGTAAGAAATCTAATTAGTATGACCACATCTTCTGAGGCTCACTGAATAATACACACCTGGAGAATAATTTGGAGTCTATTTTCGATGGACATTTATTCAGAGCCCCGGTAAATAATGCAGAACTTTAGTCAGGAGTATGTTTCATTTGGACACACATTCATAGCCTCATTGGATTATATGCAAGCGTGGATTAATCAGAATTCCATTTTATATGGCCACTGACTCGTAACTTCAATGAATAATGAACAAATGTAAAGTACTAAGCAGTTTATTTTATATACCTGCTCATTCAGTGATTCACTGAATAATAAAAATATTTGAGATAGACAGCTTCCTGTTTCATATTGTCATACAAAAAGAGCCTCACTGAGTGACACACACCTGGGGAAGTGTTAGGAGTGTACTTTACATAGTCTCTCATTTGCAGCCTAATGAAATAATGCCCATGTGTGGAATAGACACTAGTCTGTTTTATATGGCCACTAAATCAAAGCCTTAGTCAGTAATACACAACTTTGGAATAGTCACTAGTCTATTATATATTCCCAAATATTTAGAGTGAGAGTCAATAATACATGCCTGTAAACTAGTCAGGAAACAATTTCATAGGGCCAAAATTTCAGAGCCTCAGGGAATAATAAATACCTGAGAAATACTCTGGATGCTGTTACATGTGGCATTTCTTCAGAGGTTCATTGAGTAAAGAACACCTGTATTGTAGTCAGAATTCTATTTCATATAGCCACATACTCAGAGCATAACTGAAAAACAGACACCTTGGCAAAGTCAGGATTCTGTTTCGTATAGCCAGTCATTTACAGCCGAATGTAAAAACTCACGCCTGAGTAGTATATAGGAGTCTCTATTATAAGGCCACTCATTCAGAGCCTCACATCATAATACAGACGTATGAAAATGTCAGGAGTGTACTTGATGTGGCCACTTATTCAGTTCCTCAGTGAGGAATCATATATATCTGGAAAATATTCAGGACTCTATTACATATAGACACTTATTAAGGGCCTCACTGAATAATGCACATCTGGAGAATTGTCTGGAGACTATTTGATATGACCATTCACCCAGCAACTCAGTGGAAAATGCAGAGCTGAGAAATAGTAAAGAGGACAGTGTCAGGAGTTTATTTTATGTGGACACTCGTTCAAAAACTGACTGAAGAATAAACACTTTGGGAATAGTCAGAGTCCAGGTCCTATGGCCACTCAATCACAGCATTACCGATTAATGAACCATGAGGCAATAGTAAAGAGTCTATTTCATATGGCTTCTCATTCAGTGCTTCAGTGCTTAATAAACAGCTGTGGAGGAGGACGGACCCTATTGATGGTAGCCCCAAATAAAGCAGCTCCGTGAATGATACAAACCCGTGTGAGAGTCAGGAGACTATTTAATATGGACACTCATACAGAACCTCTTTAAATATTGCCTATGTGGGGAATAATCACTAGTCTAATTCATATGGTGGTTCGTTTGGAGAGTCAAAAAATAACACGCACCTGTGGAGTAAAATGCGGTCTATTTCATAAGACCCCCCATCCAGTGTTTTAGCGAATAACATGTCTACCTAATCAGTCAGGAATCTCTTTCACATGGCCACTCGTCCTGGGCCTCTCTGAATAATACTCCCCTCAGAAGCAGTCAAGGGTCTACTTCAAATACCTACACATTCAGAGTCTCTGTAAGTAATGAACACCTGGGAAATACACCTGAGTCTCTTTTTTATGCCCACTTAGTCAGAGTCTCATTCAGTAATACACACGTGGAGAAGAGTTGAGGGTGTACTTCATGTTGCCACTCATTTCGATCCTCAGTGAATAATCCACACCAGGGTAATAGTCAAGCATTTTTTATATGGCCACACATTTTGTGTCTCCCTGAATGATACTCACCTGGGGCATTCTCAGGATTCTGTTTCATACTACCACTCATTTAGAACCTTATTGAATAATTCACAATGGAGCAATAGTCACGTGTCTACTTTGTATGGCCTCTCATTCACAATCTCAGTGAATAATGAACTTCTCTGGAGTAATCTGGACACTGTTTAAGATAGCCATAAATTAAGTGCCTTTCTGAATGGTACACACCTGGGTGGTAGTAAGGAGTCTATTTCATATGAACTCTAATTTTGTGTAACGCTGAGGAATACACACCTGTGGGAGTTTCAGGAATCTATTTGGTATGGACACTCATACCGAACCTGTTGGAATAATGCACACATGGAAAATAATGAGGAGTCTATGCCATACGGCTACTCTTTCAGACTAACAGTGAATAACGCACATGTGGAGTCATTAAAATTCTGTTTCATATGGCCCCTCATTCACAGCCTCACTGAATATTACACACTTGTGATATAGTCTGGAGTCTATATTTTATGGCCACTCATTTAAAGAATCACTTCATAATTCAAACGTGTCAAATAGTTAGAAATCTCTTTCCTATGGCTACACTTTGAGAGCCTCACTAAATATACACACCTGGCTAAATAGTCAAGATTTACTTGTATCTTTTCATTCAGAGTCTCACTAAATAATGCACACCTGTGCAATTGTCAGGAGACTTTTTCATGTGGTGTTTCATTCAATGTGTCATTGAAAAATGTGGGGTAGTCAGAAGACTTTTTCATATAGACACATATTCAGAGCCTCAGTGCATAAGGCAGAAACATGATATAGTAAGAAATCTAATTAGTATGGCCACATTTTCTGAGGGTCACCGAATAATACACACCTGGAGAATAATTTGGAGTCTGTTTTCGAGGGACATTCATTCAGAGCCTCGGTAAATAATGCAGACCTGTGGAGTAGCCAGGAGTCTATTTTATTTGGACACACATTCATAGCCTCAGTGGATAATATGTACAAGAGGATTAGTCAGGATTCCATTCTATATGGCCACTGACTCGTAACCTCAATGAATAATGCACAAATTTAAAGTACTCAGCAGTCTATTTCCTATAGACACTCATTCAGAGATTCACTGAATAATAAAATTATTGGCGATAGCCTCCTGTTTCATATGGTCATAGAAAAAGTACCTCTGTGAGTGACACACACCTGGCCAAGTATTATGAGTGTACTTTACATATCCTCTCATTTACAGCCTATGGGAATAATGCACACGTGCGGAATAGACACTAGTCTATTTTATATGGCCACAAAATCAAAGCCTTTGTCAGTAATACACAAAGTGGTAATAGTCACTAGTCTATTCCATGTGCCCAAGTATTTAGAGGCAGAGTCAATAATACACACCTGTAGACTAGTCGGGAAACCATTTCATATGGCCAAAATTTCAGAGCCTCAGTGAATCATAAATACCTGAGGAATACTCTGGACGCTATTTTGGAGAGATCCAAAATTGTCATCCTATAATGAAAATTAAAAGAGCTAGAGGAGCAAGATCAAAAAAGCTCAAAACCTACCCGAGGACAAGAAATAACTAAGATCAGAGCAGAAATGAAGGAGATAGAGAAAGAAAAAACTCTTCAAAAAAATTAATAAATCCAAGAGCTGGTTTTCGAAAAGATCAAAAAAATAGACAGACTACTAGCCAGAGAGATAAAAAAGACAAGGAGAACAACCAAATAGAGGCAATAAAAAACGGTAATGGGGAAATCACCATAGATTCCACAGAAATTCAAACCATCATCAGAGAATACTACAAACAACTCTATGCACATAAACTAGTAAACCAGGAAGAAATGGATAAATTCCTGGACTACTGTGTCCGCCCAAGCCTAAACCAGAAGGAAGCCAAAACTATGAATAGACCAATAACAAGGTCTAAAATTGAGACAGCACTTAAGAGCCTACCACACAAAAAAAGCCCAGGTGCAGATGGGTTCACAGCTGAATTCTACCAGACACACAAAGGATCTGGTACCATTCCTTCTGAAACTATTCCAAATAATCCAAAAAGAGGGAACCCTTCCCAAAACATTTTATGAGACCAACATCATCCTGATACCAAAACCCGGCAGAGACTCAACAAGAAAATAAAACTTTAGGCAAATATCCATGATAAACATAGACGAAAAAATCTTCAATAAAATACTGGCAAACCAATTGCAACAGCACATTAAAAAACGTTTCCGTCATGATCAAGTAGGATTCATCCCGGGAATGCAAGGCTGGTTCAACATATGCAAGTCTATAAATGTAATTCACCACATAAACAGAAGCAAAAACAAAAACCGCATGATTATCTCAATTGATGCAGAGAAGGCATTTGACAAAATTCAACAGCCCTTTATGCTAAAAACCCTCAATAAACTTGGTATTGATGGAACATATCTCAACGTAATAAAAGCTATTTACGACAAACCAAAAGTCAATATCATACGTAATGGGCAAAATTTCCCTTTAAAATCCGGCACTAGACAAGGATGCCCTGTCTCACCACTCCTATTCAACATAGTACTGAAAGTTCTAGCCAGAGAAATCAGGCAAGAATAAAAATAAAGGGTATTCAAATATAAAAGTTGGAAGGCAAATTGTCTCTATTTGCAGACGACATGTTAGTATACCTAGAAGACCCCATGACCTCAGCCCAAACGCTCCTGAAACTGATAAGCAACTTCAGCAAAGTCTCAGGATATAAAATCAGTGTGCAAAACTCACAAGCATTCCTATACACCAATAACAGACTTAAAGAGAACCAAATCAAGAACGAACTGTCATTCACAATTGCTACAAAAAAAAAAATAAAATACCTAGGAATACAAATCACAAGGAACGTAAGGGACCTCTTAAAGGAAAACTACAAACCTCTGCTCAGCAAAATAAGAGAGGACACAAAAAGATGGAGAAACATTCCATGTTCGTGGTTAGGAAAAATCAATATCGTGAAAATGGCTATACTGCCCAAAGTAATTTACAGAATCAATACTATCCCCATCAAACTATCATTGAATTTCTTCAAAGAACTGGAAAAAACCACCATGAACTTCTTATGGAACCGAAAGAGAGCCCGCATAGCCAAGTCAATTTTAAGCAAAAAGAACACAGTGGGAGGCATCACACTACCAGACTTCAAACTATACTATAAGGCTACAGGGTTCCAAAGAGCCTGATACCAAATTGGTACTGATACCAAAACAAAGATTTAGACCAATGGAACAGAATAGAGGCATCGGAGGCAACACAAAATATCTACAACCATATAATCTTTGATAAAACAGACAAAAACAAGCAGTGGGGAAATGATTCCCTGTTTAATAAATTGTGTTGGGAAAACTGGCTAGCCATGTGCAGAAAGCAGAACCTGGACCCCTTCCAGACACCTTACACAAAAATTAACTCCAGATGGATTAAAGACTTAAACATAAGAACTGACACCATAAATACTCTAGAAGAAAATCTAGGCAAAACCATTCAGGACATAGCAGTAGGCAGGGACTTCATGAACAAAACACCAAAAGCATTGGCAACAAAAGCCAAAATAGACAAATTAGACCTAATCAAACTCCACAGCTTCTGCATGGCAAAAGAAACCGTCACTAGAGTGAATCGGCAACCATCAGAATGGAAAAAAATTTTTGCAGTTTATGCATCTGAGAAAGGGCTGATATCCAGAATTTACAAACAACACAAACAGATTTATAGGAAAAAACAAACAAGCCCATTCAAAAAATGGGCAAAGTATATGAACAGACACTATACAAAAGAAGACATAGATGAGGCCAACAAACACATGAAAAAATGCTCATCATCACTGGTCATTAGAGTGATGCAAATCAAAACCACATTGAGATACCATCTCAGGCCAGTTACAATCCGATCATTAAAAAATCTGAAGACAGCAGATGCTGGAGAGGATGTGGAGAAATAGGAACACTCTTACACTGTTGGAGGGAGTGTAAATTAGTTCAACCATTGTGGAAGACAGTGTGGCGATTTCTCAAAAACCTAGAAATAGAAATCCCATTTGACCCAGCAATCCCATTACTGAGTATATATCCAAAGGACTATAAATCGTCCTACTATAAGGACACATGCACACAAATGTTCATTGCAGCACTGTTTACAATAGCAAAGACCTTGAACCAACACAAATGCCCATCGATGATAGACTGGACTGGAAAAATGTCGCACATATACACCATGGAATATTATGCAGCAATCGAAAATGATGAGTTTGTGTCCTTTGTAAGGAAGTGGATTAATCTGGAGAACATCATTCTCAGCAAAATGACACAAGAAGAGAAAACGAAATACCACATATTCTCACTCATAGGCGGGTGAGAAAAATAAGAACACGTGGACACAGAGAGGCTGTCTACTACAAACCGGGTACTATAGGGGGAATTGGGGAGGGACAGCGGTGGGGGCTGGGGAGGGATAGCCTGGGGATAAATGACAAGGGTGGGCATTGGGGAGAAAGGCAGCAAAACACACTGCCATGTGTGTACATATGCAACTAAGTTGCACGTTCTGCAAGTGTACCCCAAAACCTATAATGCAATAAAAATTTTAAAAAATAAAAATAAAGAGTTTCAGTGAATAATGAACTTCTCTGGAGTAATCAGGACCCTGCTTAAGATAGCCATGAATTAAATGCCTTCCTTAATGACACAAACCTGGGTGGTTGTCAGGAGTCTATTTCATATCAACTCTAGTTTTGTGTAGCGCTGAGTAATACTCAGAACCACTTTTAATATTGCACATGTGAATAATTATTACTAGTCCATTTCATATGGTCGTTTGTTTGGAGAGTCAAAAAATAACACGGGAGAGAGGTGATACACACAGGAGAGTGGAGGGTACACACAGGAGACAGTGGGTACACAAAGGAGAGAAGAGAATACACAAAGGGGAGGGGGATACACACAGGAGTGTAGGGGATACACAGAGGAGAGAGGAGGATACACACAAGAGAGAGGAGAATAAACACAGGAGAAAGAAATACACACAGGATAGAGGGGCATACACACAAGAGAGGGTGATAAACAGAGGGGAAAGATGCATAAACACAAGAGAGAGAAAGATACACACAGAACAGGGGGAAACACATAGGAGAGTGAAGCGTACACACAGGAGAAAAACGGATACACACAGCAGAGATGAGGATACATACAGGAGAGAGGGGATACACAGAGAAGAGAGGAAAATACAAACATGAGGGAGAAGTATACACACAAAAGGGAGGGGGTTACACATAGGAGGGAGGGAGTTACACATATGTGAGAGGGGATACACACAGGAGAGACGAAACACAAACTAAAGAGAGGGAGATACACACAAGAGAGAACAGAAATACACACAAAAGAGAGGGTTGGTATAAACAGGAGAGAAAAATGATACACACAGAAAGAGGAGGATACACACAGGAGAAAGGAGTTTACACACTGGAGAGAGAAGGGTACACACAGGAGAGAAGAATACACACAGGAGTGAGGAGGATTCACACAGAAAAGAATAGAATACACAGGAGACAGGAGGATACACACAAAGAGGAAAGGATACACACGGTAGACAGAAGGATATACACAGAAGAGAGAAGAATACAAACAGGAGAGTGGTGATACAAACAGGAGAGATAAGGGTTCACACAGGAGAATAGTGGATACACACATGAGAGAGATGGATGCACCCAGGAGAGAGGAGTATTCACAAAACAGAGGGAGAATACACACAGGAGAGAGGGCATAAACACAGGAGTGAGAAATATGCACACAGGAGAGAAGAAAATGCACACAAAAGAGAGGTGGATACACAAAGAAGTTGGGCATACACAAAAAAGAGAGGGGATACACACAGAAGAGTTGGGGGATACACACGGAGAGTGGTGATCCACACAGGATAGTTGAGGGTACACACAAAAGAGAGGGGGTACACACAAAAGAGAAGAGGATACACAAAGAAAAATGGGATAAACACACGAGAGTAGGGAATAAACAGAGGAGAGAGAAGGATACACAAAGGAGAGACGAGGATAAATACAGAAGAGGGAGATACACACAGGAGACAGTGGCTTACACACAGAAGAGGGGGATACACACAGAAGAAAAAGGCATAAACACAGGAAAGAGGAGAAAACACACAGGAGAGGGGGATACACACAGGAGAGAGGGGCGTAGACATAGGATAAAACAGGATACACACAGCAGAGAGGAAAATACACACAGGAGAGTGGAGATACACAAAGGAGAGTGGGGGATATGCACAGGAGAGAGAAGGGATACACACAGGAGGGAGGGTGTTACACACAGGAGAAAGTAGGGATACGCACAGTAGAGAGAAGGGATACCCACAGGAGAGAGGATGAAGCACACAGGGGAGGGGGATACACACATGAGAGAGTAAGATGCACAGAAAAGAGAGAAGGAGCAACACAGGAGAAAGGAGGATACACTCAGGAGAGAGGAGGGTAAACACAAGATAGAGGGGGATACAAAATGGAGAGAGGAGGATACAGGCAGGAGAGAGAAAAATACACATACGAGAGAGAAAGATACACACAGGCGAGGAGAGAATACACAGAGAAGAGAGGAGGATACACAAAGGAAAGAGGGCGATAAAAAACAAAGAAGAGGGAGATACTAACAAAGGAAGGGAAGTAAACACAGGAGAAAGGAGGATACACACAGGCGAGGAAAGGATACACACAGGAGAAAGGAGGATACACAAAAAAGAGAGGAAACACAGGAGAGAGGGGGATACACACAGGCGTGAAAGATAAACACAGGAGAGGGGGTATACACACAGGAGAGAGGAGGATACACTCAGGAGAGGGCAATACAAACAGAAAAAAGGGGCTTATGCACAGGAGAGAGAATGATACACACAAAAGAGAGAGTGAATACACAAAAAAAGACAGGGGATACACACAGGAGAGTGAAGCATACACACAGGAGGGAGGGGAATACACAAGGAGAGAGGGGGATACACACAGAGAAAAAAAATTAATACAAAAGAGAGGAGGATACACACCAAAAAGAAAAGGATACAGATAGAAGAGAGAAGGATACACGCAGGAGATTGGAAGATACACAGGAGAGAGGAGGATAAACACAAAAGAGGGGAGGATACACACAAGAGAGAGGGAAAATATACACAAGAGAGAGGAGAATACACACAGGAGTGGCGTGATACACACAGGAGAGAGTAGGGTACACACAGTAGAATGTAGAATACACACAGGAGAGAGGAGGATATACAAAAGAAAGGAGGATACACACAAGAGAGAGGGGGATACACCGTGGAGAGAGGCGAATACAGAAAGGCGAGAGAAGGATACACACAGGAGGGGGAATACACACAGAAAAGAGAACCATAAACACAGGAGAGGGGGATACACACAAGAGAAAGAAAAATACACAAAAATAAGAGGAGGATAAACACAGGACAGGGATATACACACAGGAGAATGGGGCGTACACACAGGAGAGAGGAAGATACACACAGCAGAGAGGAGGATACACACAGGAGAGAGGGGATACACACAAGACAGAGGAAGATACAAACTGGAGAAAGGGAAGATACACGCAGGAGAGAGGGTGGTTACACACAGGAGAGAGGGGTGATAAACACAGGAGAGAAAAATGATACACAGAAGAGAGGAGGACACACACAGGAGAAAGGAGGATACACACTGGTTAGAGAAAGATACACACAGGAGAGGGGGATACACACAGAAATGAAAAGGATACACACAGGAAAGTAGAAAATACACGCAGGAGAGAGGAGGATACACACAAATGAGGGAAGGATACACAAGGTAGACAGAAGGATACACACAAGAGAGAAAAGAATACACAGGAGAGGGTGATAAACACAGGAGAGATGAGGGTTCACATAGGAGAAAAATGGATACATACAGGAGATAGACGGATACACGCAGGAGAGAGGAGTATACACAAAGCAGAGAAGAGGATACACACAGGAGAGTGGGTATACACACAGGAGTGAGGAAGATCCACACAGAAGAGAAGGGATTGCAAACAGGAGACAGGTGGATACACAGAGAAGTGGGACATACACGCGGCACAGAGGAGGATTTACGCAGGAGAGAGAAAAATACACGCAGGAGAGAGAAGGATACACCGAGGAAAGAGGAAGATAAAGAAAGGCGAGAGGAGGATACACACAGGAGAAGAAATACACACAGAAAAGCGGACCATAAACACAGGAGAGGGGGATACACACAAGAGAAAGAAAATTACACACAAAAGAGAGGAGGATACACACAGGACAGAAAGATACACACAGGAGAGTGGGGCGTACCCACAGGAGAGAGGAGGATACACACAGCAGAGAGGAGGATACACAAAGGAGAGAGAAGATACACAAAAAAACAGAGGAAGATACAAACTGGAGAGACGGAAGATACACACAGGAGAGAGAGATGATACACACAGGAGAGAAAAAAGATACACACAGAAGAGAGGGGGACACACACAGGAGAAAGGAGGATACACACTGGTTAGAGAAAGATACACATATAAGAGGGGGATACACACAGGAATGAAAAGGATACACACAGGAGAGAAGAAAATACACACAGGAGAGAGGAGGATACACACAAATGAGGGAAGGATACACACGGTAGACAGAAGGATACACACAGGAAAGGGGTGATACACACAGGAGAGATGAGGGTTCACATAGAAGAAAAAAGGATACATACAGGAGAGAGACGGATACACACAGGAGAGAGGAGTATACACACAGCAGAGATGAGGATACACACAGGAGAGAGGGTATACACAGGGGAGTGAGGAAGATCCACACAGGAGAGAAGGGAATGTAAACAGGAGAGAGGTGGATACACTTAGAAGTGAAGCATACACACAGCAGAATTGAAAATTAACGCAAGAGAGAGAAAAATACACGCAGGAGAGAGGGAGAAACACCGAGGAGAGAAAAGGATACAGAAAGGCGAGAGGAGGATACACACAGAAGGGGGAATACACACAGAAAAGCGGACCGTAAACACAGGAGCGGGGGATACACACAAGAGAAAGAAAAATACACACAAAAGAGAGGATTTTTTTTTTCACTATGAAACAGCTTTAATGGTGTTGTCTGTACAGCATGGAACATGAAAGGGAAAATAGCAGGTGCACACGCAGTGGGACAGGCCAGGCAGGCTGGGAGTGAATAAAGAGTTCACACCGCTTCCCTGCTTTCCCAGTGACTGGAGGCTCTAGGCCACCTCCTCCTCAGCCTCCTCCTCAAACTCGCCCTCCTCCTCGGCTGTGGCATCCTGGTACTGCTGGTACTCGAACACCAGGTCGTTCATGTTGCTCTTGGCCTCGGTGAACTCCATCTCGTCCATGCCCTCACCCGTGTACCAGTGTAGAAAAGCCTTGCGCCTGAACATGGCGGTGAACTGCTCCGAGATGCGCTTGAACAGCTCCTGGATGGCTGTGCTGTTGCCGATGAAGGTGGCGGACATTTTTAGCCCCCGGAACGGGATGTCACAGACAGCCGTTTTCACGTTGTTGGGGATCCACTCAACAAAGTAGCTGCTATTCTTATTTTGGACATTAAGCATTTGCTCATCCACCTCCTTCATGGACATGCAGCCCCTGAACACGACAGGGAGATACACACAGGAGAGTGGGGCATACACACAGGAGAGAGGAGGATACACACAGCAGAGAGGAGTATACACACAGGAGACAGGGGATACACACAAGACAGAGGAAGATACAAACTGGAGAAAGGGAAGATACACGCAGGAGAGAGGGTGGTTACACACAGGAGAGAGGGGTGATACACACAGGAGAGAAAAAAGATACACACAGAAGAGAGGAGGACACACACAGGAGAAAGGAGGATACACACTGGTTAGAGAAAGATACACACCAGAGAAGGGGATACACACAGAAATGAAAAGGATACACACAGGAAAGAAGAAAATACACACAGCAAAGAGGAGGATACACAAAAATGAGGGAAGGATACACACGGTAGACAGTAGGATACACACAGGAGAGAAAAGAATACACACAGGAGAGGGTGATACACACAGGAAAGATGAGGGTTCACATAGGAGAAAAGAGGATACATACAGGAGAGAGACAGACGAATACAGGAGAGAGGAGTATACACACAGCAGAGAGGAGGATACACACAGGAGAGTGGGTATACACAGAAGTGAGGAACATCCACACAGGAGAGAAGGGAATGCAAACAGAAGAGAGGTGGATACACAGAGAAGTGGGGCATACACACAGCGGAGAGGAGGATTTACGCAGGAGAGAGGAAAATACAAGCAGGAGAGAGGGAGATACACACAAGAGAGAGGGGGATACACACAGGAGAGAGGGGGGATACACACGGAAAGTGGTGATACACAAAGGACAGTGGAGGGTACACACAGGAGAGAGGGGGTACACACAAGAGAGAAGAGGATACACAAAGAAAAAAGGGAAACACACAGGAGAGTAGGGAATAAACAGAGGAGAGGGGAGGATACACACAGGAGAGAGGAGTATACACACAGGAGAGAGGAGGATAAACACAGGAGAGGGGTATACACTAAGGAGAGAGGGGTATACACACAGGAGAGGGGGATACACACAGGAGAGAGGGGCGTAGACACAGGAGAGAGGAGGATACACACAGCAGAGAGGAGGATACACACAGGAGATAGGAGATATACAGACGAGAGAGGGGGATACACACAGGAGAGAGAAGGGATACACACAGGAGAGAGGGGGTTACACACAAGATAGAAGAGTGATACGCACAGGAGAGAGAATTGATACCCACAGGAGAGAGAAGAATACACACAGGAAAGAAAACGTTACACACAGGAGAGCAGAGAATGCACACAGGAGAGAGAAGGATACATACAGGAGAGAGGAGGAGACACACAGAAAAAAGAATACACGCAGGAGAAAGGAGGATACACACAGTAGCGAGAAGTATACGCATAGGAGAGAGAAGAATATATGCAGAAGAGAAAAGGATACACACAGAAGAGTGGAGGATACACAGAAAATAGAGGAGGATACACACAGGAGAGAGAGAAACACACACAGACGAGAAGAGGATACACACAGAAGAGGGGTGATACACACAGGAGAGAGAAGGGTACACAAAGGAGAAAAGGGGATACAAAAAGAAGTCAGAAAGATACACAAAGGAGAGGGGGATACTCACAGGAAAGAAAGGGACACACCGATGAGAGAAAAAAATACACACAGCAGAGAGGAGGATACACACAGGAGAGGGGGATAACAACAGGAAAGAGGGGCATACACACAGGAGAGGGGGATACACACATGAGAAAGAGAGATATACACAGGAGAGAAAAGGATAACACAGGAGAGGGTGACACACACCAAAAGAGGGGCGTACACACAGAAGAAAAAAATACACACAACAGAGAAAAGAATACACACAGGAGAGAGAGGATACACACAGGAGAGAGGAGGGTACACAGGAGACAGTAAAATGCACACAAAAAGGGAAGGATACACACAGGAGACAGAAGGATACACACAGGGTAGTGGGGGATACACAAAGGAGAGGGGTAATACATACACGAGAGAGAAGGGTACACACAGGATAAGGAGATACACACAGGAAAGCGAGGGATACACACAGGAGAAAAATTACACACAGTAGAGAGGGGCATACACATTTAAAAGAATTATAAACAAAGGAGAAAGGGAAATAAACACAGGAGAGAAAAGTATACACACAGAAAAGGGTGATACACACAGCAGAGAGTGGTGTAAACACAGGAGAGAAAAGGATAAACACAGGAGAGAGGAGGAAACAAAGAGGAGAGAGGGGATACACACAAAAGAGAAGAATACACACAGGAAAAAGGGGGGTACACACAAAAAAAGAAAGGTGTTACACAAAGAAGAGAAGGGAAAAACACACAGGAGAGCGGAGGGCTAAACACAGTAGAGAGAAGGATACACACAAAAGAGAGGAGGATACACACAAGATATAAAAGTATACACACAGAAGAGGGGCATACGCAAAAGAGAGAGGGGGATGCACAAAGGTGCATTGGATACATACAGAAGACAAAGAAATACACACAGGAGAGAGAGGGATACACAAAAGATATGTGGATACAAACAGGAGAGAGGAGGATACACACAGGAGAGAGGAGAATACACACAGAATATAGGAGGATACACACAGGAGAGGGGAGGATACACAAAGAAGAGGGGAAACACAGAGGAGAGAGGGGGATTCACACAAGAGGGAAAGATAAACACAGAAGAGGGATGGATACACACAGGAGAGGGGAATACACACAGGAGAGAAAAATACACACAGGAGAGAGGGGTTTATGCACAGGAGAGAGAAGGATACACACAGGAGAGAGGGAGGATACACAAAGAAGAAAGGGGGATACACACTGGAGAGTGAAGCATACACACAAGAGGGAGGGGAATACACACAGGAGAGAGGAGGATACACAGAGAGGGAAAATGATAAATACAAAAGAGAGGAGGATACACACAACAGAGAGGAGGATACAAATAGAAGAGAGGAGGATACATGCAGAAGATTGGAGGATACACAAAAAAAGAGAAAAGGATACACACAGGGGAGAGGAGGAAACACACAGGAGAGAGGAGTATACACACAGAAAAGGGGCATACACACAGAAGAAAGGGAGATTCTCACAGGAGCGCTCAATACATACAGGAGACAGGGAAATACACACAACAGAGAAGGGGATACAAACAGGAGAGGTGGATACACACAGGAGAGAGGGGGATTCACACAGGAGAGATGAAGATCCACACATGAGAGAGGGGAATACACACAGAAGAGAGGGCATTACACACAGAAGAGTGGTGGGATACACACAAGAGAGAGGAGGATACACACAGGAGAGAGGAAAATACACACAAAAGAGAGGAGAATACACACAGGAGAGAGGAAAATACACACAAAAGAGAGGAGAATACACACAGGACAGAGAAGGTTACGCACAGAATAGAGGGGAACTCCCACTATAGAGACGTTGATACACACAGGAGAGAGTGGAATACACACAGGAGAGAGGGGCATACACACAGGTGAGGGAAATACACATAGGAGAGAGTGGCATACACACAAAAGAGAGAAAAAATACACACAGGAGAGAAGAGGAAACACACAAAAGATATGGGGATACACACAGGAGAGAAGAGGATACACACAGGAGAAAGGAGGATACACAGAGGAGAGAGGGGGATACACACAGGAGAGAGGGGATAAACACAGGGGAGAGGAAATATACACACAGGATAAAGGAGGATACACACAGAAGAAATGGGAATACACACAGAAGAAAGGAGGATACACAAAGGAGAGAAAAGAATACACACCAAAGAGAGAAGGGTACACACAGAAGAGAGGAGGATACACAGGAGAGGGGGATACACACAGGGGAGGGGGCATAAACACATAAAATGAGAATAAACCCAGTAGAAAGGGGGTACACACAGAAGAGAGGAAAATAGTGACAGGAAAAGGTGATACAAACAGGAGAGAGAAATACACACAGATGAGAGAAAAATACACACAGCAGTGAGGGGTGTAAACACAGAAACCTGGGGATACACAGAAAAGACAGGGGGATACACAAAGGAGAAAAGGATATACACAGGAGACGGAAATACACACAGGAGAGAGGGGGATGCACACAGGAGAAAAAGAAATACACACAGGAAAGAGGAGAATACACAAAGGAGAGAGAATGATACACACAGTAAAGGGGGATACACACAGTAGAGAGGAATATACACACAGAAAAGAAGGAGATACACACAGGAGTGGGAAATATACACAGAAGAGAGGGGGTACACACAAAAGCGATGGATACATGCAGGAGACAGGGAAATACACACAGGAGAAAGAAGTATACATACAGAATATGGGGATATACACAGGAGAGAGGGAGATACACACAGGAGAGAGGAGTATACACAGGAGAGAGTGGGATACACACAGGAGAGAGAAAGATACACAAAGGAGAAAGTGGGATACACACAAAAGAGAGGAGGATACACAAAGGAGAGAAAAATACACACAGGTGAGAGGAGGATACACACAGGAGAGTGGGGCGTACACACAGAAGAGGGGGGTTACACAAAGGAGAGAGGTGGATACACAAAAAGTAAGGGATACACAAAGGAGAAATAAATACACACAAGAGCGAGGGAGATGCACACAGGAGAAAGGAGGATACACACAGAAAAGAGGAGAATACACACAGGAGAGAAGAGCATATACACAGGAGAGAGGGTGATACTCACAGGAGAAAGGAAGATACAGGAGAGTGGGGCACACAAACATGAGGTGGGGGATACACACAAAAGAGAGGGGTATACACAGAGTGGTAGAAGGATACAGACAGGAGTGAAGAAAATACACACTGGAGAGAGGAAGATACACACAGGTGAAGAAAGGATACAAACAGGAGAGAGGAGGATACACACAGGAGAGAGGAAGATACACACAGAAGAAAATAGGACAAACAAAAGAGGGAAGGATACACATAGGAGAAATGCGGATACACACAGGAGACAGAGGGATACACACAGGAGGACGGGAATAAATACAGGATAGAGGAGGATACACACAAGAGAGAGGAGGATGCACACAGGACAGTGGAGGATACACAAAGGAGAAAGGAACATACACACAGGAGAGAGGGGCATACACACAGAAGAGAGCAAGATACACACAAAATAGAAAAAGATACACATAGGAGAGTGGGGGCACACACAGGAGACAGGGGGATACACACAGGAGAGAAGAAGATACCCATTGGAAAGAAGAGGATACACAGAGGAGAGAGAAGGATACACACAGGGGAAGCGGGATACACACAGAAGAGGAAAAGATACACACAAAAAAGAGGGGGATACACACAGGAGAGTGAAGGATACCCGCAGAAGATAGGGAAATACATACAGGAGAGAGGGGCATACACACAGGAGAGTGGGATGCACAGAGTAGAGAGGAGAAAAGAAACAGGAGAAGGAAATACACACAGGAGAGAAAGATACACACGAGAGGGGGGATGCACAAAGGAGAGAGGGGATATACACAGGAAAGTAGTGGGTACACTAAGAAAAAGGAAGGATACACATAGGAGAGGGCAGATACACACAGGATTGAGGAAGATACACACAGGAAAGTGGGGCATACACACAAGAGGAAGAGAGATACACACAGAATAGAGGGGTATACACACAGGAAGGAAGGATACAGACAGAAGAGACGATGATACACAGGGGAGAGAAAAATACACACAGGAGAGAGGAAGATACACACAGGAAATATGGGGATACACACAGAAGAGAGGAGAATACACACGGGAGAGAGGAGGATACACAAAAGAAAGAGGAGGATACACACAACAGAAAAAAAGAATACACAGAGAAGACAGGAGGATACACACAGGGAAAGGGAGAATACACACAGTAGAGAGAAAGATACACATAGGAGAGAGGTGGATACACACAGGTGAGAGAAAGATAAACACAGAAGAGAGGAGGATACACACAGGAGAGGGTGGTACACACAGGAGAAAGGATACACACAGGAAAAAGGAATACACACAAAAAAGAGGTGGACGCACACAGAAAAGCGAAGGATACATAAAGGCTAGAGGGGCTATACACACAGGGGAGAGGGGGGATACTAACAGGAGAGAGAGGGATATACACAGGAGAGTGGGGCATACACACAGAAGAAAGATGATACACACCGGAGAGAGTGGGATACACACGAGGAGGAAAATATGCACAGTAGAGAGGAGGATACTCACAGAAGGAAGAAGGATACACACAGAAGAGAAACGGATACACACAGGAGAGAGGAGGATACACACAGGAGAGGGAGATACACACAAGGGAGAGGGAGATTTACACAGGAGACAAAAAAAATACACATAAGAGAGAGGGATATACACACAGGAGAGTGGTATACACAAAGGAGAGAAAAGGACACACGCAGGATAATAAATGATACACGCAGGACAGAGGAGGATACCCGTAGAAGAGAGGGGGTTACACACAGGAGAGAGAAAAATACACACAGGAGACATGGGGGATACACACAGGAGAGAGAAAAATACACAAAGGAGCAAGGGATACACAAAGATGAGGAAAGGATACACACAAGGGAGTGGGGCATAAACACAGAAAAGGGGGGATACACACAGGAGAGAAAAATACACACAGGAGAAATGGAAATACACAAGGAAAAGGGAAGATACACAAAGGGGAGAGAAGGATACACACAGGAGTGGGGAGATACATACAGGAGAGAAAAAGACACCCATAGGTGAGAGGAGAATACTCAGAGAAGAGAGGAAGATACACACAGAAGGAAAAAGGATACACACAAGAGTGGGGAATACACACAGAAGAAAGGGGGATATGCAGAGGAGAGAAAAATACACAGAGGAGCGTGGGATACATACAGGAGAGAGGGGCATACATAGAGAAGAGAACAGGATACCCGCAGGAAAGAGGAGAATACACACAGAAGACAGGGGGATACAAACAGGAGAGGGCGGGATACACATAGGAGACAAAAGGATACACACAGGAGAGAAAAAGATACACATAGGAGAGAAAGATTCACAGGGGAGAGAGGGGCATACACACAAAGAAGGGAAATACACACAAAAAAGGGTGATACACACAAGAGAGAGAAGCGTAAACACAGGAGAAAAAATGATACACACAGGAGAGAGGAGGAAACAGGAGAGAGAGAATACACACAAGTGGCAGGGGTATACACACAGGAGAAAGGGGTAATAGACACAGAAAGAAAAAGTGTTACACACAGGAGAGATGGAAGAAACACAAAAAAAGTGGAAGAATACACACAGGAGAGAGGAGGATACACACAGGAGAGAGAACGAAACACACAGGAGAGAGTACTGTACACACAGGAGAAAAGCATACACACAGGAGAGAGGGGGATACACATAGGAGAGTTGGATACATACAGAAGACAAAGAAATACACACAAAAGAGAGGGCGATACACACAGGAGAGTTGGATACATACAGAAGACAGGGAAATACACACAGGAGAGAGGGGGATACACATAGGAGAGGGGAATACACAGGGGAGAGAGGGTATACACACAAAATTGAGGGGAATACACACAAGAGAGAGGGGCATACACACAGGAGAGAGGGGGATACACATACGAGAGAGAGGAAGATACACAGGAAAGAGGAAGATACACACAGGAGAAAGGAGAATACACACAGGAGAAGGCGAAACACAAAAGAGAAAGAAGTTTCACACAAAAGAGAGGGGAATACACATAGGAGAGAGGGGTATACACACAGGAGAGGTGTATACACACAGGAAAGAGGAGGATACATGAAGGAGAGTGGAGGGTACTCACAGTCCAGAGGAGGATACCCACAGGAGAAAGGAGGATACAGACAAAACAGAAAAATACACACAGGATTGAAGGGGATACACACAAGAGAGAATGATACACACAGAAGAGAAAAGAATGCCACAAAAGAGAAAAGGATACACACTGGAGCGAGGGATACACACAGGTGAGAGAAGGATACACACAAAAGAGAGGGGCATACACACAGAAATGGGGGGAACACAGAGGAGGGAGGAAAATACAAAAAGGAGAAAGTGATACACACAAAAGAGGGAAATACACACAGGAGCGAGAAAGATGCACACAGGAGATATGGAAATACACACGGGAAAAAAGAGGATACACACAGGAGAGAGAAGGATACACACAGGAGATGGGGGATACACACAGGAGAGAGGAAGACAGACACAGAAGAGAGAATTATACTCAGAGGAGAGAGGAAGATACACACAGAAGAGAAGAGGATACACACAGGAGTGGGAGATACATAGAAGAGAGGGGCATTCGAACAGGAGAAAGAGATACACAGAGGAGAGTGTGGGATACACATAGGAGACAGGGGGATAAACACAGGAGAGGGGGATACATACAGAAAAGAGGGGCATAGACAGAGGAGAGGGGAGGACACACGCAGGAGAGAGGAGGATACACAAAGAATGGAGGGGGATAGACACAGGAGAGGATATACACAGGAGAGAAAAGGATACACACAGGAGATAGGAGGATACACATAGAAGAGGGAGATACACATAGGAGAGAGGGTCATACACTCAAAAAAAAGGGATACACACAGAAGAAAGTGAAATACACACAGGAGAGTGGAGGATACACACAGGAAAAATTGAAAAACACAGGAGAGAGGGACATAAACACAGGAGAGTGGAGGATACACACAGGAGAGAGGAGAAAACAAACAGGAGAGAGGGGATACACACAAGTGAGAGGGGGATACACACAGGATAGAGAGTTGATACACACAGGAAAGAAAGGTGTTTCACACAGGAGAGAGTAGGGAAACCCACAGGAAAGCGGAGGGATACACGCAGGAGAAAAAAGGATACACACAGGAGAGAGGAGGATACACAAAGGAGAGAGGAGTATACACACAGGTGAGTGGCATACACACAGGAGAGAGGGGGATACACGCAGGAGAGTTGGATACATACAGAAGACAGGGAAATATGCACAGGAGAAAAGAAAAAAACACACAAAAGAGTGGAATATACACAGCAGAGAGGGTATACACACAGGAGAGGGGGATACACATAGGAGAGAGAGGGATCCACACAAAAGAGAGGGGAATACACACAAGAGACAGGGGCATACAGACAGGAGAGGGAAAAATACACATAGGAGAGAGGAAGATACACAAAAAAGAAAGAAGGATACATGCAGAAGAGAGGAGTATACACAGAAGAGAGGTGAATACACAGAGGAGAGAGGGCGTTACACACAGGAGAGAGGAGGATACACACAAAAGAGAGGAGCATACACACAGGAGAGAGATTGATATGCACAGGAGAGATGGGAATTCACAAAATAGAGAGAAGGATACACACAGGAGAGAGGGGGATACACAAAAAAGAGAGGGAATACACAAAGGAGAGAGGGGCATACACAGAGAAAAGAGAAAAGATACACACAGGAGAGAGGAGGATACACACAGGAGAAAGGAGGATACACACAACAGAGAGACTGATACACACAGGAGAGAGGAGGATACACACAGGATATGGCGATACACACAAGAGAGAGGGGGATCCACACAGGAGAGAGGATTACACATAGGGGAGTGGGGTATACACACAGAAAAGTGGCATATACACTGGAGAGAGGAGGATACACGCAGCAGAGAGGAGGATACCCGCAGGAGAGTGGGGGATACACACAGAAGAGAAAAACTACACACAGGAGAGAAGGGGGATACACACAAGAGAGAGAATGATACACACAGGAGAGAAAAGAATACACACTAAAGAGAAAAGGATACACACAGGAGCGAGGGATACGCACAGGTTAGATGATACACACAGAAGAGAGGGACATACACACAAAAAAGGGGGGATACAAAGAGAAGAGAGGGAAATATACAAAGGAGAAAAAGATACACACAAAAGAGGGAAATACACACAGGAGCGAGGGGGATGAACGCAGGGTTAAGGAAAATACATACAGGAAAGACGAGGATACACACAGGAGAGAGAAGGATACACTCAGGTGAGGGGGGATACACACAGGCGAGAGAAACATACACACAGGAGAGAGAAACATACACACAGGAGAGAGGAGGATACACAGAGGAGAGAGGAAGATACACACAGAAGAGAAGGGGAAACACACAGGAGTGGGGGATACACAGAGAAGAGAGTGGGATACTCACAGGAATGGGGGATACACAGAGGAGAGTGTGGAATACACACAGGAGAGAGGAAGATAAACACAGGAGAGGGGGATACATATAGGTGTTGCGCTAACTGCGGGTACCAAGCTTGGTTTTTCTTTTTCCTTTTAACAGGCAGGTTTGTGGGAAGAAAACACCAGACCGAGAACAATAATAAAGTGATAGCAAATTTTAATGAGAGAAGTAGGAGGATGGAAAGACGGTAGTTACATATATATATACACATATATACACAAAAACCACTCCACCTCAGCACCGGCAAGACAGCAGCACAGGCGATTCGCAAGTCACATCTCAGCACTGCAAAGACAGCAGCATGGGCGATTCGCAAGTCATATCTCAACACCGGCAAGACAGCAGCACGGGCAATTCGCAAGTCACATCTGGAAGTCGCTCTGATTCAATGTCTCTGTGTTCCTCTGCTCCTTTATTGTATCAGCTTACATAACTAATTTACGTACTCATCTTTGGGTCAGTCAGTAAACAGGGAAGATCTGCTTCATAAGTGCCCTGTCCTTGACTGTTTCTTGGGCACCGGGAGTTGGCCAGACTCCCAGCCTCCAAGATATCGTTCTGAAACGCCAAGAGCTCTTAGCCCCCCAGAACAGTTCATGGACAGTTCATGGGCTCACAGACACTTCCCTGCCCACTTCCTCACCCCAAACACCCTTTACAAGCAAGCTTTATACAAAACAGGACTTCTACAAAACAGGACTTCTACATGATAATCTTACATTTCGGCCCTCAGGCCTGTTTTGGTAAATAAGAAAATTGATTTCTCAAATATACATCATACATATACCTAATACGCATATACATGCAAATATTACAACAACAAATAATGGTTAATACAGAGATGTGACAAAATACAATAACGTACAAGGGGACAAAACGATAAGTCATCCGAGGGTGTGAGAATAGACAATCATACCAATTATGATTGGCATCTGTAGCAATAAAATGGGAATATTCTAGTAATTTATTAGCTATAATAGTGGTGGATAAATGATGTTCCACTAATCGCGTTCTGTTTTTTGGAGGTAATCATGTAGTTTTGTACTTTGTACCAAAATCATAGATAAATTCAAATATATTTCAATCTTGGGTACTGGTAATTGTAAAGGTAACCAAGTATAATTTTGTGTTTCATATGTTGGGGTTAAATACAAAGTGTCATTAAACCATGGCAATAAGCTAATATTATATTGAATAATTTGATTTAATAATGACATGCATATAGTCTGCCCAATCAGATCTATTAGAAATTTCACTTGTGTTATGGCATAAAAGATATGTACTAATATTAAAAAGAAAATAAGACATAGAATTATTATGTACACTCATTTGAGTTCGTAGAAGCTGCTTATAATCTTCATCAGTCATGTACATAATATGGTGCAGATCTACTTGACAACAAGAAACATTAACAATAGTAGCTATAGTAACATTTACTGGTCCCATGCTATATAAAATGCGTCTAACGCACCAGTACCTCGCCATGTTGTCATATTTTCACCTTGTACTGTGAAATTCATGAAATAACAAATTTCACTGGGAAGACAGGTATAATTATCTTGTTGTCGTTGATATGATGAGTTTTTCCAGCCCCAACGTAATAATATCTCAGAAGAGTTGGATTCAGAAGTTGGGCTCAGAGAAGTCTTGGCTGTTAATCTCCATCCATATGTGGAAACAGTATTCCATATCCATAGGCTGATACCTACATAAAGACACTATGGTCGTTCAAATAAATGATTAGTAGGAATTAACTTTGGGGTGTCATTAGGGGGTATCATAACATATACACAATTATCTTTGCCCTTAGCTATAATTTCCCCAGCTTGTAAAGGTTGATGTGGGGCAGTCTGAACCCAGACATGCCCATTGGTGCTTTCAAATCTCATATGGGATATTGGATCATGGGGTTCCTTTAGCAAAGCCCAATTTGAAGTATGTAAGCAAGGAAGGAAAAGTATTTGCGCAATTCGACTTCCTTTTGGGAGTACGATATCAGAATCACTAATATTATAACACAAGAGTTTTATCTCTCCATAATAATTAGAATCAATAATTCCTCCAAGAATTACCATTCCCTTCAGAGCTAAACTAGACCTAGTAGCTATTTGACCATAATATCCATGAGGCATTTGCATGTCTATCCCTGTGGTAATCACTTGCTGTGCAGAACTAGGTAATTTAGTATCTAAATAAGTAAATAAATCATATCCTGCAGCTGAATTAGTGGCATTCCATGGTCCAACGGCAGCAGGATGGAATTTCCACCAAGATGTAGTTAATTCATTGGAAGTGTTTGCTTGTTGTCGTACTTCCATGGTGGGTGTCATCATCCGCTGTAAGGGCGTTTGATGATTAGATAATACTCTGTTATTTAATTGCTGCAAGGCGGTAAGCAAATGATCTTTCCATCCATGATAGGAATTATTCCCTAGTTTCTTTAATTTCTCTTTAAGCAGCCCATTCATTCGTTCTATTAATCCCGCAGCCTGGGGATAATAGGGTATATGATATATCCATTCAATATTATTAGTTGTGCAATAATCAATTTTTTTTGAAAAGATTCAGTAGTTTTAATCAAAATTACACTGTTGTGCAATTTGGTGGGGAGATGAGCTGTTTCTTTTTCTTTTTTTTTCCACTTTTTTTTAAAATTTTTATTGCATTATAGTTTTGGGGTACATGTGCAGAAAGTGCAAGATAGTTACATAGGTACACATATGGCAGTGTGTTTTGCTGCCTTCCTCCCCTTCACCCACACTTGGCATTCATCCCCAGGCTATCACTCCCCAGGCCCCCCGTTGTCCCTCCCCCATTCTCCCCAATAGACCCCGGTGTATAGTAGGCCGCCTCTCTGTGTCCATGTGTTCTCATTTTTCTCACCCGCTTATGAGTGAGTATATGCAGTATTTCTTTTTCTGTTCTTGTGTCAGTTTGCTGAGAGTGATGTTCTCCAGATTCATCTATATCCTTACAAAGGACACAAACTCATCATTTTTGATTGCTGCATAATATTCCATGGTGTATACGTGCCACATTTTCCCAGTCCAGTCTATCATCGTTGGGCATTTGGGTTGGTTCCAGTTCTTTGCTATTGTAAACAGTGCTGCAATGAACATTCGTGTGCATGTGTCCTTATAGTAGAACGATTTATAGTCCTTTGGATATATACCCAGTAGTGGGATTGCTGGGTCAAATGGAATTTCTATTTCTAGGTCCTTGAGGAATCGCCACACTGTCTTCCACAATGGTTGAACTAATTTACACTCCCACCAACAGTGTAAGAGTGTTCCTATTTCTCCACATCCTCTCCAGCATCTGCTGTCTCCAGAATTTTTAATGATCGCCATTCTAACTGACGTGACATGATATCGCAATGTGGTTTTGATTTGCATCTCTCTAATAACCAGTGATGATGAGCATTTTTTCATATGTTTGTTGGCCTTATATATATCTTCTTTTGTAAAGTGTCTGTTCATATCCTTTGCCCATTTTTGACTGGGCTTGTTTGTTTTTCCTGTAAATCTGTTTGAGTTCTTTGTAAATTCTGGATATCAGCCCTTTGTCAGATGTGTAAACTGCAAAGATTTTTTCCCATTCTGATGGTTGCCGATTCACTCTAGTGACTGATTCTTTTGCTGTGCAGAAGCTGTGGAGTTTGATTAGGTCCCATTTGTCTATTTTGGCTTTTGTTGCCAATGCTTTTTGTGTTTTATTCATGAAGTCCTTGCCTACTCCGATGTCCTGATTGGTTTTGCCTAGATTTTTTTCTATGCTATTTATGGTGTCAGGTCTTACGTTTAAGTCTTTAATCCATCTGGAGTTAATTTTAGTGTAAGGTGTCAGTAAGGGGTCCAGTTTCAGCTTTCTGCACCTGGCTAGCCAGTTTTCCCAACACCATTTATTAAATAGGGAATCCTTTCCCCATTGCTTGTTTTTGTCTGGTTTGTCAGAGATAAGATGGTTGTAGATATGTTGTCTTGCCTCCAATGCTTCTGTTCTGATCCATTCGTCTATATATCTGTTTTGGTACCACTACCATGTTGTTTTGATTACTGTAGCCTTGTAGTATAATTTGAAGTCTGGTAGTGTGATGCCTCCCGCTGTGTTTTTTTGCTTATAATTGACTTGGCTATGGGGGCTCTTTTTGGTTTTATATGAAATTCCTGGTGGTATTTTCCAGTTCTGTGAAGAAATTCAATGGTAGTTTGATGGGGATAGCATTGATTGTGTAAATTACTTTGGGCAGTATAGCCATTTTCACGATATTGATTCCTCCTAACCACAAACATGGAATGTTTCTCCATCTGTTTGTGTCCTCTCTTATTTCGTTGAGCAGTGGTTTGTAGTTTTTCTTAAAGAGGTCCCTTACATTCCTTGTGAGTTGCATTCCTAGGTATGTTATTTTCTTTGTAGCAATTGTGAATGGCAGTTCGTTCTTGATTTGGTTGTCTTTAAGTCTGTTATTGGTGTATAGAAATGCTTGTGATTTTTGAACATTGATTTTATATCCTGAGACATTGCTGAAGTTGCTTATCAGTTTCAGGAGCTTTTGGGCTGAGGTGATGGGGTCTTCTAGGTATACTATCATGTCGTCTGCAAATAGAGACAATGTGGCTTCAACCTTTTCTATTTGAATACCCTTTATTTCTTTTTCTTGCCTGATTGCTCTGGCTAGAACTTCCATTACTATGTTCAATAGGAATGGTGAGAGAGGGCATCCTTGACTAGTGCCCGATTTCAAAGGGAATGCTTCGAGTTTTTGCCCATTAAGTATGATATTGGCTGTTTGTTTGTCGTAAATAGCTTTTATTACTTTGAGATATGTTCCATCAATATCAAGTTTATTGAGGGTTTTTAGCATAAACGGCTGCTGAATTTTGTCAAATGCATTCTGTGCGTCCATTGAGATAATCATGTGGTTTTTGTTTTTGCTTCTGTTTATGTGGTGAATTACATTTATAGACTTGCATACGTTGAAACAGCCTTGAATCCCCGGGATGAATCCTACTTGATCATGATGGATAAGTTTATTAATGTGCTGTTGCAATCGGTTTGCCAGTATTTTATTGAAGATTTTTGCATCTATGTTCATCATGGATATTTGCCTGAAGTTTTCTTTTCTTGTTGAGTCTCTGCCGGGTTTTGGTGTCAGGATGATTTTGGTCTCATAAAATGATTTGGGTCGGGTTCCCTCTTTTTGGATTATTTGCAATAGTTTTAGAATGAATGGTACCAGATCCTCTTTGTGTCTCTGGTAGAATTCAGCTGTGAACCCATCTGGACCTGGGCTTTTGTTGTGTGGTAGGCTCTTAATTGCTGCCTCAACTTCAGACCTTGTTATTGGTCTATTCATAATTTCGGCTTCTTCCTGGTTTAGGCTTGGGAGGACACAGGCGTCCAGGAATTTATCCATTTCTTCCTGATTTACTAGTTTATGTGCATAGAGTTATTTGTAGTATTCTCTGATGATGGTTTGAATTTCTATGGAATCTGTGGTGATTTCCCCATTATCATTTTTTATTGCATGTATTTGGTTCTTCTCTCTTTTCTTTTTTTATCAGTCTGGCTAGTGTTCTGTCGATTTTGTTGATCTTTTCAAAAAACCAGCTCTTAGATTTATTGATTTTTTTGAAGGGTTTTTCTTGTCTCTATCTCCTTCAGTTCTGCTCTGATCTTAGTTATTTCTTGTCTTCGGCTAGGTTTTGAGATTTTTTGATCTTGCTTCTGTAGCTCTTTCAATTTTGACGATAGGGTGTCAATTTTGGATCTCTCCACTCTTCTCATGTGGGCATTTATTGCTATATATTTTCCTCTACAGACTGCTTTAAATGTGTCCCAGAAATTCTGATACGTTGTGTCTTCATTTTCGTTGGTTTCAAACAACTTCTTTATTTATGCCTTCATTTCATTGTTTATCCAATCAACATTCAAGAGCCTGTTGTTCAGTTTCCATGAAGCTGTGCGGTTCTGAGTTATATTCTGAACTCTGAGTTCTAACTTGATTGCACTATGGTCTGAGAGACTGTTTGTTATGATTTCAGTTGTTTTGCATTTGCTGAGGAGTGCTTTACTTCCAATTATGTGGTCAATTTTGGAGTAGTTGTGATGTGGTGCTGAGAAGAATGTATATTCTGTGGATTTGGGGTGGAGAGTTCTGTAAATGTCTATCAGGTTTGCTTGTTCCATGTCTGACTTCAAGTCCTGAATATCCTTGTTAATGTTCTGTCTGGTTGATCTGTCTGCTATTGACAGTGGACTGTTAAAATCTCCCACTATTACTGTGTGGGAGACTAAGTCTCTTTGTAAGTCATTAAGAACTTGCCTTATATATCTGGGTGCTCCTGCATTGGGTCCATATATATTTAGAATCATTAGCTCTTCTTGTTGTAGGGATCATTTGACCATTATGTAATGACCTTCTTTGTCCCTTTTGATCTTTGTTGCTTTAACGTCTATTTTATCAGAGAAGAGAATTGCAACTCCTGCTTTTTTGCTCTCCATTTGCTTCGTAAATCTTCCTCCATCTTTTTATTTTGAGCCTTTGTGTATTTTTGCGTGTGAGGTGGGTTTCCTGGATACAGCACACTGATGGGTTTTGTTTTTTTTATCCAATTTGCCAGTCTGTGTCTTTTGATTGGTGCATTTAGCCCATTTACATTTAGGGTTAATATTGTTATGTGTGAATTTGATACTGCCATTTTGATGCTAGCTGGCTGTTTTGCCCGTTGGTTCATGTAGATTCTTCATTTTCTTGATGGTCTTTAGCATTTGAATGCTTTTAGGATGGCTGGTACTGGTTGTTTCTTTCTATGTGTAGTGCCTCTTTCAGGAGCTCTTGTAAAGCAGGCCTAGTGGTGACAAAATCTCTGAGTACTTGCTTGTTCATGAAGGATTTTATTTTTCCTTCACTTATGAAGCTCAGTTTGGCTGGATATGAAATTCTGGGTTGAAAGTTCTTTTCTTTAAGGATGTTGAATATTGGCCCCCACTCTCTTCTGGCTTGTAGAGTCTCTGCCGAGAGATCTGCTGTGAGTCTGATGGGCTTCCCTTTGTGGGTGACCCGACCTTTCTCTCTGGCTGCCCTTAGTATTTTCTCCTTCATTTCAGCCCTGGAGAATCTAACGATTAGGTGCCTTGGGGTTGCTCTTCTTGCGGAGTATCTTTGTGGTGTTCTCTGTATTTCCTGGTGTTGAGTATTGACCTGTCTTGCTAGGTTGGGGAAATTTTCCTGGATAATATCCTGAAAAGTATTTCCCAGCTTAGATTCATTTTCTTCATCACATTCTGGTACACCTATCAAACGTAGGTTGGGTCTCTTCACATAGTCCCACATTTCTTGGAGATTTTGTTCATTCCTTTTTGTGCTTTTTTCTTTAATCTTGGTTTCACGTTTTATTTCATTGAGTTGATCTTCAATTTCTGATATTCTTTCTTCTGCTTGGTCAATTCGGCTGTTGAAACTTGTGCATGCTTCACGAAGTTTTCCTGTTGTGCTTTTCAGCTCCTTCAATTCATTCATATTCCTCTCTAAATTGTCCATTCTTGTTATGAATTCCTCGAATTTTTTTTCAAATCTTCTTTCAAGATTCTTAGTTTCTTTGCAGTGATTTAGAACATGTTCTTTTAGCTCAATGAAATTTCTCATTATCCACTTTCTGACGTCTGATTCCGTCATTTCATCACACTTATTCTCCATCCAGCTTTGTTTTCTTGCTTGTGAGGAGTTTTGGTTCTTTGTCAGAGGTGAGGTGTTTTGGTTTCGGGTGTTTTCCTCCTTTTTGCACTGGTTTCTTCCTATTTTTATGAATTTATCTGCCTGTCATCTTAGTAGTTGCTGATTTTTCAATTAGGTCTCTGTGTGGATGCTGAGATTGTTGATGATGAAGTGTTTCTGTTGCTTAGTTTTCTTTCTAGTTGTCTAGCCCCTCTGCTGTATGAGTGCTGAGGTCCACTCCAGGCCCTGCTTGTCTGGAGTATACCTGTAGCAGCTGTGCAACAGTGAGGGATGATACCCGTTTCTTCTTCTGCTGTCTTTGTTCCAGAATGTTGCCCACCAAATGTCAGTCTGATTAGTCTTTTTGCGGTGACTCTTTAAATATACAGGGGTCAGGGAGCTGCTTAAGGAGACGGTCTGTGCTTTATAGATAATAATAATCAATTATTAACTTACCTTTAAAATGTGATCCATTATCACTTTGTATTTGCAAAGGGGTTCCATAGTATAAAATAATAAAATCTAATGTTTTCATGGTATTAATCTGAGTGTCACGTTTGAATGGGCAGCCAATTAACACTCCTGAGTAAGCATCTAGTATGGTACAAATATATGCACAACCTTTAGACATAGGTAAAGCCCTATATATTCGATTGGCCAAATTTGATCTGGTTGTTTTCCTCGTGATAATTTCTCTGTCACTATTTTGGGAATGAATTGCAATCTATCTTGATTACAAATAGGGCATTGGAGAACCACAGTTTTACAAGCATCCAATGGCACAAAATAGTATCTGGAACAGCAGCATGTAATGCAGGAGTTACTGCATTTAATGCTCGATAATCTACTGTCATTTGCCAAGTTCCGTCTGATTTTTTAACTGGCCATATAGGATTATTCTATTTAGAAGTGGTGGGGACAATAACCTCTGCTGCTACATAGTTTTTTCTTTGCATTCATTTTCCCCTTCCTCTTTCTGTACTTGTATTGAGCACAACGGACTGTGGCTTTTTCAGCCACTCCCTGATAAGTCCTAGCTTGATCTCCAAGGATAAAATTTTGTCACTGTAACATTGCTAATTTCCCCTGAAAATCTTCCAATTCTTTTTCCAGCTGCAATTTCTCTTGAATTAAGGCTTGGCGAGCCTGGTATTGCTTTCTATAAGCTGATAACAAAATCCAGCCACGCCGACTGATAGCTACCATTTTCTTGCCTTTATCTAGAGGGACTGTTTCACGGCTTCTAGGACCTGCAAAGGGTGAGAAGATCGCAATTTACCATCCCAATTTTCACTCAATCCTGTTCCATTATTCCATACCCTAGCCAAAGTTGCAAACACCGGATCTTCCCAACCCGGCAAATCACAAACCACATATTTAGCATCTACAGATTTCTTAAACAAAGGCATGATGCTTCCTTCTCCCCGAATCCTGCTGACTATGCAAATTTGTTGCTCTAACTGCGCATATCAAGCTTGGGTTTTTTTTCTTTTAACAGGCAGGCTCATGGGAAGAAAACACCAGACTGAGAACAATAATAAAGTGATAGAAAATTTTAATGAGAAAAGTAGGAGGATGGAAAGACGATAGTTACATATATATATATATATATATATACACACACACACACACACACACACACACATATACACAGAAATCACTCCACCTCAGCACCGGCAAGAAAGCAGCATTGGCGATTTGCAAGTCACATCTGGAAGTCGCTCTAATTCAATGTCTCTGTGTTCCTCTGCTCCTTTATTGTATCAGCTTACATAACTAATTTACGTAGTCATCTTTGGGTCAGTCAGTAAACAGGAAAGATCTGCTTCATAAGTGCCCTGTCCTTGACTGTTTCTTGGGCACCGGGAGTTGGCCAGACTCCCAGCCTCCAAGATATCGTTCTGAAATGCCAAGAGATCTTAGCCCCGCAGAACAGTTCATGGACAGTTAATGGGCTCACAGATATTTCCCTGCCCACTTCTTCACCCCAAACACCATTTACAGGCAAGTTTTTATAAACAGGACTTCTACAAAACAGGACTTCTACATCATACTCTTACAATAGGAGAGAGGGGCATAGACAGAGGGGAGGAGAGGAAACGCACAGAAGAGAAGAAGATACACACAAGAAAGAGTAGGATACACACAGGAGAGAGGGGGATACACACAGGAGAGAAAATAATACATACTAAAGGAGGAGGATACACATAGGAGAGGGAAATACACACACAAGAGAGGGGAATACACAGAACAAAGGAAGATACACACAGGAGAAAGGGGGATACACACAGGAGACAAAGGGATACACACAGGAAAGTGTGATACACACATGAGAGAGGGGCGTAAACATAGGGGAGAGGAGGATACACACAGGAGAGAGGAGGAAACAAACAGGAGAGAGGGGCAACACACAAGAGAGAAAAGGATACACAGGAGAAAGGGGTGATACACACAGGAAAGAAAGGTGTTAAACACAGGAGAAAGGTGGAAAAACACAGAAAAGTGAAGGGATACACACAGGAGAGAGGGGGATACACAGAGTAGAGAGAAGAATACACACAGGAGAGAGGAGTATACACACAGGAGAGGGGCATACACACTGGAGAGAGAAAGAGACACACAGGAGAGTTGGATACATACAGGAGACAGAGAAATACACAGAGGATAAAAAGGGATACACACAAGAAAGGGAGATACACAGAGGAGAGAGGGTATACACACAGAAGAGAGGGGAATACACAGAAGAGAGATGGACATACACAGAGGAGAGGGGGATACACATAAAGAGAGGAAGATACACAAAAAGAGAGAAGGATACACGGAGGAGAGAGGAGTATACACAGGAGACAGGAACATACACAGAGGAGAGAGGGCATTACACACAGGAGAGAGGGCGGATAAACACAGGAGAGAGAAAGATACACACAGGAGAGAAAAGGCTACACACAGGAGAGGGTGGATACACACAGGATAGTGGAGTATACACACAGGAGAGTTGGGGGATACACACAAGAAAGAAAAGGATACACACAAAAGAGAGTAGGATACATAAAGGCGAGAGAAAGAATACACACAGGAAAGAGGAAGGATACTAACAGGAGAGAGGGGGATACACACCCGAGAGACGGGCATACACCCAGAAGGGAGAAGCCATACATTGCAGAGAGTTAGATACACACAGGAGGAGGAAGATTACGCAAAATAAAGAGACGGATACACACAGGAGAGAGGAGGATAAACACAGGAGAGGGCGATACACACAAGAGAGAGAAAGAACCACAAAATAAAGAGGGAAATACACATAAGAGAAAGGGGTATACACACATGAGAGGGGTATACACACAGAAGAGAAAAGAATACAGGCAAAAGAAAGGAGAATACACGCAGCACAGAGGAGGACGCACGCAGAAAAGAGAGGAAAACACACAGGAGAGAGAAAAATACACACAGGAGAGAAGGGAGATACACACAAGAGAGATAATAATACACACAAAGACAAAAGGATACAGACAGGAGAGAGGGGCGTACACACAGAAAATGGGGCATAAACAGAGAAGAGAGTGTGATACACAAAAAAGTAAGGGATACACACAGGAGAGAGGAAGATAAACACAAGAGAGAGGATGATACTCACAGGAGAGAGGAGGACCCCCACAGGTGAAAGGAGGATACATTGAGAAGAAAAAATGATATACACAGGAGAGAGGGGGATACACATAGGAGACAGTGGGATACAAACGGGAAGAAAGATACACACAGGAGAGAGGAGGATACACCCATTAGAAAGGAAGATAGACACATGAGAGAGGAGAATACATAAAGGTGACAAAGGCATACACAAAGGATAGACTGATACACACAAGATAGAGGGGGATACACACAGGAAAAAAAGGATATACGCAGAAGACGGGGATATACACAGGAGAGAGGGAGATACACATAAAATAGAGGAGCATACACACAGGAGAGAGGAGGATACACATAGGAGAGAGGAGGATACACACGGGAGAAAGGGGAATACACTCAGAAGAGTCGGGATACAAACAGAAGAGTGCGGAATACACAAATGGGGCGGGGGATACACACAAGAGAGAGAAAAATACACACAGGATAAAGGAGGATACACACAGGAATAAGGGAAATAAACGCAAAAGAGAGAAGAATAAACACAGACGAGTGGAGGATACACAAAGGAGAGAGGAGGATACACATAGGAGAGAGGAGGACACACAAATGAGAGGAGAATATACACAAAAGAGGAAAGATAATACACAAAAGAGAAAAAGGTATACACAAAGGAGAGGCTGATACACACAGAATAGAGGGGGTTACACACAGAAAAAAAGGATACATGAAGAAGATTGGGATACACAAAATAGAGAGGGGCATACACACAGAAGAGAGGAGAATATACAAAGAATAGAGGAGGATACACACAATAGAGAGGAGGATACACACAGGAGAGAGGGGATATACACACAAGAGAGAAGAAGGTACACACAGGAGAGAGGAGGATACACACAGGATAGAAAATGATGCAAACAGGAGAGAGAAGGATACACACGTGAAAGGAGGATACACACAGGAGAGAGGAGAATACACTAAGGAGAGTGGGTGATACAAACAGGAGAGTGCGGCATACACAAAAAGGGAGGGGGATAAACACAGGAGAGAGAAGGATACACACAAGATAGAGGAAAATACACACAGGAGAAAAAAGGATACACACAGGAATGAGGAAGATAAACGCAAAAGAGAGGAGGATAAACAGAGCAGAGTGGAGGATACACACAGGAGAGAGGAGGATACACACAGGAGAAAGGAGGATACACAAATGAGAAAGGAAGCACACAGAAGAAAGGGGAATTCACACAGGCGAAGGGGGAACAGAAAGAATTAGAAAGGATACACAGAGGAGAGAGTGGGATACACACAAAAGAGAGGAGGATACAGAAAAGAAAGAGGAGGATACACACAGAAGGGAAAATGATACATACAGGAGAGAGGAGGATACACACCTGAATGGAAAATAAACACAGGAGAGAGGAGAATTCACATAGCAGAGAGGGGAATACACTCAGGAGAGTGGGGGATACAAACAGGAGAGTGCGGAATACACAAAAAAAGAGGGGGATACACACAAGAGAGAGGAAAATACACATAACAAAGAGAAAAATACACACAGGAGAAAAGAGTATACACACAGAAACGAGGGGGATAAACGCAAAAGAGAGGAGAATAAACACAGCAGAGTGGAGGATACACAGAGGAAACTGTGAAATACACACTAGAGAAAGGGATACACACAGGAGAGAGGGGCATACACAGAGGAGAGAGAAGGGTAAACACAGGAGAGAAGAAAGATACACACAGGAGAGAGAGGATACACACAAGAGAGTGGGGAATACACATAGAAGAGAGGGGAAAACACACAGGAAAAAGGGATAATCCCACAGGGGGAGAAGAATAATGACAGGAGGGAGGAGGATACACACAAAATAGAATAAGATACAGACAGAAGAGAAGAAAACACACGCAGAAAAAAGAAAAATTCACACAGGAGAGAGGAGTATACACGCAGAAGAGAGGATACACGCAGGAGAGATGAGGATACACACAGTGGAGAGGGGGGATACACACAGGAGACGGTGTGATACACACAGGAGAGAGAGGGAGACAAACAGGTGAAAGGAGAATACACACAGGAAGAGAGAAGAATACACACAGGTGAGAGGAGGATACACACAAAACAGAGGGGGATAAACACAGGAGAGAGGGTGATACTCAAAGAACAAAAGTGATACACACAGGAAAGGGAAGGGTACACAAAGGAGAGAGGAAGATACACTAAGGAGAAAAGAGGATACACACAAAAAAGGGATACACACAGGAGAGAGTGTGATATACCAAAAAGATAGAAGGATACACCCAGGAGAGAAAAGAAAACACACAGGAGAGGGGAATACACACAAGAGAAAGGGGGATACACACAGGAGAGAGGAGAATACACACAGGACAGGGGAATTCACACAGGAGAGAGAAGCTTACACACAGAAGAGAAAAGGATACACACAGCAGAGAGGAGAATACACAGAGGAGAGAGGGAATACCCACAGAAGAGTGGAGAATACACATAGGAGAGAGTGGGGATACACACGGAGAGAGGGGAGATACACACAAGAGAGAAGGAGGACACATCCAAGAGAGAAAAAGAATACACAAAGAAGAGAGGAGGATACACATAGGAGAGAACAGGGAACACACAGGAGAGAAAAAGATACACACAGGAAAAAAATACACACAGGAGAGAGGATAATACGGACAGGAGAGAGAAGGATACACACAAAGTAGAGAAGGATACACACAGGAGACAGAAGACTACACACAGGAGAGAGAAAGATACACAAAGAGAGGAGTGATACACACAGTAGAAAGAAGGGTACACACGGGAGAGAGGAAGATACAAAGAAATAAGAGAAGAATACACACAGGAGAGAGGGGATACACACAGGAGAGTGGTGATACACACAGGAGAAAAAGGTATACACACAGGAGAGAAAAGGAACCACACAGGAGAGAGGAGGATACACACGGGAGAGGGATATACACGAAATAGAACGGAGAATGCACACAGGAAAAAGGATACACACAGAAGAAAGTGTGATACACACAGGAGAGGGGGGATACACACAGGAGATGGACACAGGAATGCACACAGGAAAAAGGATACACACAGAAGAAAGTGGGATAAACACAGGAGAGGGAGGATACACACATGAGAGAGGAAAATACAAACAGGGGAAAGAGGATACACAGGAGAAAGAAAAAATACACACAGAAAAAAAGGGGTTACACACAGTCGAGTGAAAAAAAGCATAGGAGAGAGGAGGAATACACACAGGATAAAGAAATATACACGCAGGAGAGAGGAAAGTACACACAGAGAAAAAAAGAATACACACAAGAGAGAGAGATACACAAAATAGAGAGGGGCATGCACACAGAAAAAAAGGATACACACAGGAGAAAAAAAGGATACACACAAGAGAGAAAAGGATACACACAAAAGAGGGGGATACACACAGCAGAGAGTGACATACATACAGGAGCGAGGAAGATACCAAAAGGAGAGGGGATACACACAGGACAGAGGGTGATACACACAGGAGAAAGGGGGAATACACAGAAGAGAGAAAGAAATTACACACAGGAGAGAGGGGAGAAACACACAGGAGAGAGGAGGGATACACAGAGGAGAAAAAAAGATACACACAAGAGAGTAAAAAATACACACAGGAAACAGGATACACACAGGAGAGAAGAGGATACACAAATGAGAGAGGAGAATACACACAAGAGAATGGAGGATACACACAGAAGAGGGGCATACACACAGGAGAGAGGGGGATACACACAAGAGATTTAGATACACACAGGAGAAATGGTAATACACATAGGAGAGAGGGGGATACACACAGGAGATGGGGATACAGAGAGGAGAAAGGGGAATACATACAGGAGAAAGGAGAATACATGCAAGACAGAGGGACATAGACACAGTAGAGAGGAGAATACACACAGGAAAGAGGAAGATACACACAGGAGAGGGGGGGATACAAACAGGAGAAAGGAGGATTCATAAAAAAGAGGAGAAATACACAGGAGAGAGGAGGATACACACCTGAAAGTAAAATAAACACAGGAGAGAGGAGGATACACATAGGAGAGAGGGGAATACACTCAGGAGAGTGGGGGATACAAACAGGATAGTGTGGCATACACAAAGGGGGAGGGGGATACACACAAGAGAGAGGAGGATACACAAAACAAAGAGGAAAATACACCCAGGAGAAAAGAGGATACACACAGAAATGAGGGGGATAAACGCAAAAGAGAGGAGAATAAACACAGCAGAGTGGAGGATACACAGAGGAAAATGTGAAATACACATTAGAGAAAGGGATACACCAGGAGAGAGGGGCATACACAGAGGAGAGAGGAGGGTAAACACAGGAGAGAGGAAACATACACACAGGAGAGAGGGGATACACACAAGAGAGTGGGGAATACACATAGAAGAGAGGGGGAAACAAACAGGAAAAATTGGTAAACCCACAGGGGGAGAAGGATAATGACAGAAGGGAGGAGGATACACACAAAATAGAATAGGATACAGACAGAAGAGAGGAAAATACACGCAGGAGAGGGGAAAATTCACACAGGAGAGAGGAGGATACACACAGAAGAGAGGAGGATGCACGCAGGAGAGAAGAGGAGACAGACAGTGGAGAGGGGAAATACACACAGGAGACGGTTTGATACACACAGAAGAAAGGGGGATACAAACAGGTGAAAGGAGTATACACACAGGAGAGAGAAGAATACACACAGGTCAGAGGAGGATACACACAAAAAAGAGGGGGATAAACACAGGAGAGAGGGTGATACACACAGAAGAGAGGTGATACACACAGGAAAGGGGAGGGTACACAGAGGAGAGAGAAAGATACACTAACGAGAAAAGTGAATACACACAAAAAAAGGGAAATACAAACAAGAGAGAGGGTGCTAAACCAAAATGAGAGAAGGATACACCCAGGAGAGAAAAGAAAACACACAGGAGAGGGGAATACACACAAGAGAAAGGGGGATGCACACAGGAGAGAGGAGAATACACACAGAACAGGGGAATACACACAGGAGAGAGAAGCATACACACAGAAGAGAAAAGGATACACGCAGCAGAGAGGAGAATACAGAGGAGAGAGGGGATACCCACAGAAGAGTGGAGAATACACATAGGAGAGAGTGTGGATACACACGGAGAGAGGGGAGATATACACAAGAGAGAAGGGGGACACATCCAAGAGAGAGGAGGAATACACAAAGAAGAGAGGAGGATACACGTAAGAGAGAACAGGAGAGAGGAAGATACACACAGGAAAAAAATACACACAGGAGAGAGGATAATACAGACAGGAGAGAGAAGGATACACACAAAATAGAGAAGGATACACACAGAAGACAGAAGACTACACACAGGAGAGAGAAGGATACACACAGGAGAGGAGTGATACACACAATAGTAAGAAGGGTACACACCGGAGAGAGGAAGATACACACAAATGACAGAAGGATACACACAGGAGAGGGGGGATACACACAGGAGAGTGGTGATACACACAGGAGAAAAAGGTATACACACAGGAGAGAAAAGGAACCACACAGGAGAGAGAAGGATACACACAGGAGAGGGATATACACAAAATAGAACGGAGAATGCACACAGAAAAGGGGATACACACAGAAGAATGTGGGATACACACAGGAGAGGGGGCATACACACAGGAGATGGGGACACACACGAGCGAGGATGATACACACAATAGAGAGGAAAATACAAACAGGCAAGATGGGATACACACAGAAGAAAGGGTGATTCACACAAGAGAAAGGAAGGATACACACAGGAATAAAAGGGGTTACACACAGTCGAGTGGAGAAAAACACACAGGAGAGAGGAGGTATCCACACAGGATAAAGAAATATACATGCAGGAAAGAGGAAAGTACCCACAGGAGAAAAAAGTATACACAAAAGAGAGGGGGATACACAAAGTAGAGAGGGGCATGCACACAGGAAAAGAGGATACACACAGGAGAAAAAAGGATCACACAAGAGAGAAAAGGATACACACAAAAGAGAAGAATACACACAGCAGAGAGAAGCATACACACAGGAGCGAGGAAGATACACACAGGAGAGAAGAAGATACAAAAAGGAGAGAGGTGATACACACAGGAGAGAGGGTGATACACACAAAAGAAAGGGGGATACACAGAAGAGAGAAAGAAATTTCACACAGGAGAGAGGGGAGAAACACACAGGAGAGAGGGGAGAAACACACAGGAGAGAGGAGGGATACACACAGGAGAAAAACAGATGCACACAAGAGAGTAGAAAATACACATAGGAAAGAGAAGGATGCACACAGAAAAGAGGAGAATACACACAGGAGAGAAGAGGATACAGAAATGAGAGAGGAGGATACACACAGGAGAATGAAGGATACACACAGAAGAGGGGCATACACACAGGAGAGAGGGGGATACACACAAGAGATTTGGATACACACAGGAGAAAGGGTAATACACATAGGAGAGAGGGGGATACACACAGGAGATGGGGATATAGAGACGAGAAAGGGGAATACATACAGGAGAAAGGAGAATACATGCAAGACAGAGGGACATAGACACAGTAGAGAGGAGGATACACACAGGAAAGAGGAAGATACACACAGGAGAGGGGGGATACAAACAGGAGAAAGGAGGATTCACAAAAAAAGAGGGGAAATACACAGGAGAGAGGATACAAACATGCGAGAAGGATAGACACAGGAGACGGGGAAGTACACACAGGAGAGAGGGGGATACACAGAGAAGAGGGGGACATACACAAAAAAGAGGTTCATATACACAGGAGAGAGAAGGATACACACAGGAGAGGGGGGATACACACAGAAGATTGGGGATACACACAGGAGAGAGGAGGATACAAACAGGAGAGAGGGTTATACACACAGTGGGAGAAGGATAAATACAGGAGAGAGAAGGATACACACAAAAGGGAAGATGATGCAAAGAGAAGAGAGGAGGATACACGCAGGAGAGAGGAGGACACACACATGAGAGGGGGAAATACACACAGGAGGAATGGGGATACACACAAAAGGAGGGGGATACCCACAGGAGAGAGGAGAATACACCCCAGCCAGAGGAAGATACACACAGAAAAGTATACACACAGGAGAGAGGGGGATACAAACAGGAGAGTGCGGCATGCACACAGGAGAGAGGGGAATACACACAGGAGAGAGGGTGATACACACAGGAGAGAGAAGGATACACACAGCAGAGATCAGGATACACTCAGGAGAGAGGAGGATACACACAGGAGAGAGAAGGACACACAAAAAAGAGAAGGAAACACACAGTAGAGAGGAAAATACAAACAGGAGGAGGAGATACACACAGAAGAATGGGTGATACACACAGGAGAAAGGGGGGATACACACAGGAGAAAAAGGTGTTACACAAAGGAGAGAGAAAAAAACACACAGGAGAGAGGATGGATACACACAGAATAAAGAAATATACACGCAGGAGAGAGGAAGGCACAAAGAGAAAAGTGCGAAATACACACAGGAGAGAATTAGATACACACAGGAGAGAGAAGGATACACACGGGAGAGAGAAGGATACACACAGAAGGAGGGATATGCACACAGGAGAGAGAAAAATACACACAGGAGAGAGGATGATACACACAGGACAGAGAAGGATACAAAAAGGGAAGAGGAGGATTCACAAAAAAGAGGGGAAATACAGAAGAAAGAGGAGGATACAAACAGGCGAGAGGGATACACATAGGAGACGTGGAAGTACACACAGGAGAGAGGGGGATACACACAGGGG
Organism: Saguinus oedipus; assembly: GCA_031835075.1. Lineage (NCBI taxonomy): Eukaryota > Metazoa > Chordata > Mammalia > Primates > Cebidae > Saguinus > Saguinus oedipus. Next base: position 5,088,504 of record CM063170.1, read on the forward strand.
AGGGGGAAACACACAGGAGAGAGGTGCATACACACAAGAGAGACAAGGATACACACAGGAGAGGGGGGATACACACAGGAGATGGGGGATACACACAGGAGAGAGGAGGATACAAACAGGAGAGAGGGGTATACACACAGTGGGAGAAGAATAAATACAGGAGAGAGGAGGATACACACAAAAAGGAAGAGGATACACAGAACAGAAAAGATACACGCAGAAGAGAGGAGGATACACACAGGAGAGGAAAAGATACACACAGGAGAAATGGGGATACACACAAAAGGAACAGGATACCCACAGGAGAGAGGAGAATACACACAAGCCAGAGGAGGTTACACACAGGAAAGAAAAAAATACACATAGCAGAGAGGGGGATACACACAGGAGAGAGGGGAATACACACAGGATAAAGGAGGATACACACAGCAGAGATTAGGATACACTCAGGTCAGAGGAGGATACACACAGGAGAGAGGAGGATACACAAAGGAGAGAAGAAAACACACAGTAGAGAGGGAGATACACACAGGCGAGGGGGATACACACAGAACTGGGGGAAATGCACACAGAAGAGAAGGGAATACACACAGAAGAGGAGGATACACACAGTAGAAAAAAGCACAAACAAAAAAGAGAGGAGGATACACACAGCAGAGAGGGAGTTATTCACAGGAGAGAAAAAGATACCCACAGGAGAGTGGGGCATAGAAACAGGATGGAGGGAGATACAAACAGGGGAGTGTTGGTACACACAGTGGGAGAAGAATAAATACAAGAGGGAGGAAAATACACATAAAAGGAATAAGAATACAGACAAAAGAGAGAAGGATACACGCAGGAAAGAGGAGGATACACACAAAAGAAAGGAGGATACACACAAGAGAGAGGGTTGAGAAACACAGGAGAGGGAAATACACACAGGAAAAAGGAAGGTACACACAGGAGAGAGGGGCATACACACGAGAGAAAAGGATACACAAAAAAGAGGGGCATACACACAGGAGAGTGGGAAATACACCAAAAAGAGAAAAGGATACACACAGGAGAGAAGAGGATACTCACAGGAGATGGGGAAGCACACAGGAGAGAGGGGCATACACACTGGAGAGGGTGATACACACAGGAGAAAAGGGGATACACACAGGAGAGATAAGAATACACACAGCATATGAGGATACACACAGGAGAGAAGGGCGTACACTCAGGAGAGAGAAGGATACACAGAGCAGAGTGGAGGATACACACAGTAGAGAGGGAATACACACAGGAGAGAGGGGGATACACACAGGAGAGATAAGAATACACACAGCATATGAGGATACACACAGGAGAGAAGGGCGTACACTCAGGAGAGAGAAGGATACACAGAGCAGAGTGGAGGATACACACAGTAGAGAGGGAATACACACAGGAGAGAGGGGGATACACACAGGAGAGAGGAGGGATACACACAGGAAAGAGCGGGGATACACACAGGAGAGAAGAGGGATACACACGGAAGATAATAGGATACACACAGAAGAGAGGAGAACACACACAGAAGAGAGGAAGATACACACAGGAGATTAGGATACACACAGGACAGAGGAAAATACACACAGAAGATAGAAGGTTACACACAGGAGACAGAATGATACACACAGGAGAGAGGAGGATACACACAGAAGAGGGGTGATACACATAAAAGAGAGGAAGGTACACACAGGAGAGAGGGGGATACACACAGGAGAGAGGAGGGATACACACAGGAAAGAGCGGGGATACACACAGTAGAGAGAAAGATACACAAAGGAGAGGTGTGATACACACAGGAGAAAAAAATACACACAGGAGAGGAAAAGATACAAACAGGAGAAAGTAGGATACACACAGGTGAGAAAGGTGCACAAAGTAGAGTAGGGCTTACACACAGGAAAGTGAAATACATACAGGAAAAATGGGGAGAAACACAGAAAAGAGAAGGATACACACAAGAGAGGGGGATACACAAAGGTGAGAGGAGCGTAAACAAAGGAGAGTGGAAGATACACACAGGAGAGAGGAGAATACAAACAGGAGAGAGGGGATAAACACGGAAGAGAGGGGGATACACACAGAAGAAATGGGGGATACACACAAGAGAGAAAGGGGTTACACACAAAAGAGAGAAGGGAAACACACAAAAAAGGAGGATTACAAACAAGAGAGAGAAAGATACACACAGGAGAAAAAATACTACACACAGGAGAGAGAAGATACGCACAGGAGAGGGGAGGATACACACAAAAGAGAGGATACACACATTAGAGAGGAAGATACACACATGAGAGAGGAGAATACACAAAAGAGACAAAGGCATACACAAAGGAGAGGCTGATACACACAGGATAGAGGGGAATACATACAGGGAAAAAAGGATACACGCAGAAGAGGGCGATACACACAGCAGAGAGGGGGATACACACAAAAAAGAGGAGGATACAGAAAGGAGAGCGAAGGATACACAAAGGAGAGAAAATAATACAAACAGGAGAGAGGAGGATACACACGGAAGAGAGGGGAATACACTTAGGAGAGTCGGGTACAAACAGGAGAGTGCGGAATACAAAAATGGGGAGGGGGATACACACAGGAGAGAGGAGGATACACACGGGAGAGAGGGGAATACACTCAGGAGAGTCGAAATACAAACAGGAGAGTGCGGAATACACAAATGGGGATGGGGATACACACAGGACAGAGAAGAATACACACAAGAGAGAAAATATACACACAGGAGAAAAGAGGATACACACAGGAATGTGGGGGATAAACGCAAAAGTGAGAAGGATAAACACAGCAAAGTGGAGGATACACAAAGGAGAGAGGAGGATACACATAGGAGAGAAAAGGATACACAAATGAGAGGAGAAGATACACACAGGAGAGAAGAGAATACACAAAAAAGACAAAGGCATACACAAAGGAGAGGCTGATACACACAGGATAGAAGGGGATGCACACAGAAACAAAGGATACATGTAGAAGATTGGGATACCCACAGGAGAGAGGGACATACACACAGAAAAGAGGAGAATATACAGAGAATAGAGGAGGATACACACTATAGAGAGGAGGATACACACATGAGAGAGGGGGTATAAACACAAGAGAGAAGAAGGTACACACAGGAGAGAAAAGGATACACACAGGAGAAAGGAGGATACACACAGGAGAGAAAATGATGCAAATAAAGGAGAGGAGGATACACACTTGAAAGGAGGATACACACCGGAGAGAGGGAAATACACTCAGGAGAGCGGGGGATACAAACAGGAGAGTGCGGCATACACAAAAAGGGAGGGTGATACACACAGGAGAGAGGAGGATACACACTAAAGAGAGAAAAATACACACAGGAGAAAAAAGAATACACACAGGAATGAGGAAGATAAACGCAAAAGGGAGGAGGATAACCACAGCAGAGTGGAGGATACACACAGGAGAGAGGAGAATACACACAGGGGAAAGGAGTATACACAAATGAGAAAGGAAGCACACAGGAGAAAGGGGAATACACACAGGCGAGGGGAAAACAGAAAGGATTAGGAAGGATACACACAGGAGAGAGTGGGATACACACAAAGAGAGGAGGATACAGAAAAGAGGAGGATACACACAGAAGAGAAAGTGATACAAACAGGAGAGAGAAGGATACACACATGAAAGGAAAATAAACACAAGAGAGAGGAGGATACACACAGGAGAGAGGGGAATACACTCAGGACAGTGGGGGATACAAACTGGAGAGTGCGGCATACACAAAGGGGATGGGGGATACACACAAGAGAGAGGAGGATACACACAAGAGAGAGGAGGATACACACAAGAGAGAGGAAAATACACACAGGAGAAAAGAGGATGCACACAGGAATGAGGGGGATAAGCGCAATAGAGAGGAGAATAAACACAGCAGAATGGAGGATACACAGAGGAAAGAGTGGAATACACACAGGAGAAAAAGATACACACAGAAGAGAGGGGCATACACAAAGGAGAGAGGAGGGTAAACACAGGAGAGAGGAAGGATACACACAGGAGAGAGGGGATACAAACAGGAGAGTGGGGCATACACATAGAAGAGAGGGGGAAACACACAGGATACAGGGGGGATACCCACAAGAAGAGAAGGATAATGACAGGAGGGAGGAGAATACAAACAAAACAGAATTCGATACAGACAGAAGAGAGAAAAATACAAGGAGAGAGGAAAATTCACACAGTAGAGAGGAGGATACACACAGGAGAGAGGAGGATACACGCAGGAGAGACAAGGATGCACACAGTGGAGAGGAAGAATACATACAGTAGAGGGTGTGATACACACAGGAGAGAGGGGGATACACAAAAAACAGAAAAATACACACAGGAGAGAGGGGTATAAACAAAAAATAGAGAAGGATACACACAAAAGAGTGGAAGGATACACATAGGAGAGAGGGGGATACCCACAGGAGAGTGGGGCATACACACAGGGGGGAAGGTAATACACACAGGAGAGAGAAGGATACACCCAGGAAGAGAAGAGTAAATACAAGAGAGAGGAGGATACACACAAAAGACTGGAGGATACAGACAGAATAGAGGATGACACACGCAGGAGAGAGGAGGATACACACAGGATAGAAGAGGATATACACAGGAGAGAGGATTATACACGAAGAAGAGAGGAGGATACACACAGGAAAGGGGGGGATACACACAGGAAAGGGGAATAAACACAGAAGAGAGGAAGATACACACAGGAGAAAGGAAGATGCACACAAAAGAGTGAAAGATTCACACAAAAGAGAGTATGATACACACAGGAGAGAAGAGGATACACACAGGAGAGAGAACAATACAAATAAAAGAGGGGGAAACACACAGGATAGAAAAAGATACACATAGGAGAGAGGAGGGTACACAAAGGAGAAAGGAGGATACACAGAGCAGAGAGGAGGATGCACACAGGAGAGGTGGATACACGCATAAGAGATTGACATACACACAGGGGAGACAAGGATATACACAGAATTGAGGAAGATACATAGTGGACAGAGTAAAATACACACAGGAGACAAGAGGAAACACACAGGAGAGAGGGGAAGTACACACAGGATAGTGGAAGATACACACAGAAGAGAGGAAGATACACACAGGAGAGAGGGGAAAAAACACAGGAAAGTGTGGGATACTCACATGTGGAGGGGGATACACACAGGAGGGAAAACAATACACACAGGAGAGAAGAAAATACACATAGGAGAGAGGAGAATACAGAAAAAAGACATGGACATACACACAGAAGAGGAAGATACACACAGGAGAATGAGGAATACACACAGGAAAGACGGGATACACAGAACAGAGGGGGATACACACAGGAGAGAGGGGCATACACACAGGAGAGAGGAAGATACACACAAAATAGAGGAGAATACACACAATAGAGAGGAAGATACACAGGGTAGAGAGGGGGTATACACACAGAAGAGAAGAAGATACACACAGAAGAGAGAAAGATACACACAGGAGAGAGGAGAATACACACAGGGGAGAGATGGATACACACAGAAGAGAGGAGGATACAAACAAAAGAGAAAAAAATACATACAGAGAGAGAAGGATACACACAGGTGAAAGGAGGATACACACAGAAGAGAGAAAGATACAGACAAAAGAGAAAAATACACACAGGAGGAATGGGGATACACACAGGGGGAGGGGGATACATACAGGAGAGAGGAGGATACAAACAAGAAAGGGGAGGATACACACAGGAGAGAGGAGGATACACACAGAAGAGAGAAGGATACACACAGGAGAGAGGGGGATATACACAGAGCGAGGGGGATACACACAGGAGAGTGGAGGATACAAACAGTATACAGAAGGATACGCACAGGAGAGAGGAGAATACACACATGAGAGATGAGGATACACAAAGGAGAGGGGGAAAAACACAGTAGAGTGGGAGATATACACAGGCGAGAGGGATATACACAGAAGTGGGGGGATGCAAACAGGAGAAAGAGGGATCCACAGAGGAGAGGGGAAAACACAAAGAAAAGAGGAGCATACAAACAGGAGAGAGAAGGATACACACAGGATAGAAGTGGGATACACACAGGAGAAAGCGGGATACACACAGGAGAGTGGGGCATACACACAAGATGGAGGGGGATTCACACAGAAAAGAGGGAGATACACACAGGGTGAGAAGGATAAATACAGGAGGGAGGAGGGTAAACAAAAAAGAGAGGAGGATACAGACAGAAGAGAGTACGATAAATGCAGAAAAGAGGAGGATACACATAGGAGCGAGGAGGATACAGAGGAGAGAGAAGGATACACGCAGGAGAGAGAAAGATACACACAGGAGAATTAGGGCATACACAAAGGATAGGGTGATACACACAGAAGAGAGAAGAATAAACACAGGAGAGAGGAAGATACTCACAGGAGAGAGGAAGATACTCACAGGAGAGAGGGGGATACACACAAAAGAGAGGAGGATACACACCGGAGAGAAGGGGATACACACAGGAGGGAGGAGGATACACACAGTAGAGAGGAGATACACAGGAGAAAGGAGGATACACACAGAAGAGAGGGGGATACACACAGAAGAAAGGAGGATACACAAGGGAGAGGGAGATACACACAGGAGATAGGTGGATACATGGAAAAGAAAAAAGAATTACACAGGAGAAAAAAGGATACACACAGGAGATGGGAATACACAGGAGAGAGGGTCATACACACAGGAGAAGGTGATACACACAGGAGAAAGGGGGATGCACACAGGGAAAAGGAGAATACACACAGGAGAGAAGGATACACACAGGAGAGAAAGGCATACACTGAGCAAAAACGAGAATATACACAGCACAGATTAGGATTCACACTGGAGAGTGGGGATAAACACAGGAGAAAGAAGAATACACACAGCAGAAAGGGGAGATACACAGAGAAGAGAGAATGGATACACAAAGAAGAAAGGGGGATACAGAGAGGAATGAGGAGAGATACACAATGGAGGGAGAAGCATACACACAGGAGAGAGGAGCATACACAAAATAGAGGGACAGATACACACAGGACGGAAAAATAAACACAGTAGAGAGGAAGATACACATAGGATAGAGGAGGAAACACACAAAATAGAAAATGATACACACAGGAGACTGAAGAATACACACAGAAGAGTGGGGGATAAACACAGGAGAGGGGAATACACACAGGAGAGAAAAAAGATACACACAGGAGACAGGGATACACAGAGAAGGGAGTTGGATACACACAGCAGAGAGAAGAATACACACAGGAAATAGAGAAATACACACAAGAGAGATGGGCATACCTACAGGAGAGAGGAGAATACACAAAGGAGAGAGGGGGATACACACAGGAAAAAGGGGAATACAAACAGGCGAGTGTGGCATACACACAGAAGGGAGGGGGATACACACAGGAGAGAGGAGGATACACACAAAAGAAAAAATGATACACACAGGAGACAGAAAAATACACACAGGAGAGGGAAATACACACAGAAAAGAAAAAGAAACACACAAGAGACAGGGATACACAAAAAAGAAAGTTGGATACAAACAGGAGAGATGGGGATACACACAGGAGAGACGGTAATACAAACAAGAGAGAGTGGCATACCCACAAAAGAGAGGAGACTACACAAAGGAAAGAAGGGGATACACACAGGAAAAAGAAAAATACAAACAGGAAATTGTGACATACACACAGAACGGAGGGGGATACACACAGGAGAGAGGAGGATACACAGAAAAGAAGATAAAATACAAACGAGAGAGGATACACACTGGTGAAAAAAAGATACACACAGAAGAGAGGAAGATATAGACAAAAGAGAAGGATCCACAAACGAGGAATGGGGATACACACAGACGGGAAGGGTATACACACAGGAGAGAGGAGAATACACACAAGAGAGAGGAGGATACACACAGGAGAGAGGAGAATACACACAGAGGAAAGGAGGATACACACAGGAGAGAGGGGGATACACACAGGAGAGTGGAGAATACAAACAGCAGACAGAAGTATACGCACAGGAGAGAGGAGAATACACACATGAGAGAGGAGGATACACAAAAAAAGGGGAGAAAACACAGTAGAGAGGGGGATATACACAGGCAAGAGGGATATACACAGAAGTGGGAGGGGGAGGGATGCACACAGGAGAAAGGAAGATCCACAGAGGAGATGGGAATACACAACGAAAAGAGGAGCATACACACAGGAGAGAGGAGGATACACACAGGAGAGAAGGAAAATACACAGAGGAGAAAGGGGAATACAGACAGGAGAGTGGGGCATACACACAAGATAGAGGAAGATACACACAGGAGAGAGGGAAATACACACAGTGAGAGAAGGATAAATACAGGAGGGAGGAGGGTACACAAATAAGAGAGGAGAATACAGACAGAAGAGAGGACGATAAATGCAGGAAACAGGAAGATACACACAGCATCGAGGAGGATACACAGAGGAGAAGGAAGAATACACTCAGGAGAGAGAAGGATAAACACAGGAGAGTGGGGGGGATACACACAAAATAGGGCGATACACACAGAAGAGAGGAAGATAAACACAGCAGAAAAATGATACTCACAAGAGACAGGGCGATACACACAAATGAGTGGAGGATGCACACAGGTGAGAAGGGGATACACACAGGAGAGAGGGGGATACACACAGTAGAGAGGAGATACACACAGGAGAAAGGAGGATACACACAGGCGAGAGGGTGATACACAGAGGAGAAAGGAGGATACACAAGGGAGAGGGAGATACACAAAGGAGAGAGGGGGATACATGGAAAAGAGAAAAGGATACACACAGGAGAGAAAAAGATACACACAGGAGATGGGAATACACAGGATAGAGGGGAATACACACAGGAGAGGGTAATACACACAGAAGAAAGGGTATACACACAGGAAAGAGGAGAATACACACAGGAGAGAAGGATACACACAGGAAAGAAAGGCATACACACAGGAGAAAAGAGAATACACACAGCAGAGATTAGGATTCACACAGGAGAGAGGGGATGAACACAGGAGAAAGAAGAATACACACAGGGAAAAGGGGGGATACAAACAGGAGAGAGAGTGGGTACAAAATGGAGAAAGGGGGGATACACAGAGGAATGAGGAGAGAAACACACAGGAGAGAGGAGCTTGCACACAGGACAGAGGAGCATACACACAGGAGAGGGATAGATACACACAGCAGAGAAGGATAAACACAGTAGAGAGGAGGATACACACAGAATAGAGGAGGATACACACAAAATAGAAAATGATACACACAAAAGACAGAAGGATACACACAGAGGAGAGGGGGATAATCACAGGAGAGGGGAATACACACAGGAGAGAAAAGATACACACAGGAGAAAAGGATACACAAAGAAGAAAGGTGGATACACACAGGAGAGAGTGGGATTCACACAGGAGAAAGGGAAATACACACAAGAGAGACGGGCATACCCACAGGAGAGAGGAGAGTACACAAAGGAGAGAGGGGGATACACACAGGAAAAAAAGTGATACAAACAGGAGAGTGCGGCATACACACAGAAGAAAGGGGGATACGCACAGGAGAGAGGAGGATACACACAAAAGAGAAAATGATTCACACAGGAGACAGAAAAATACACAAAGGAAAGAAGGGGATAAACACAGGAGAAGGAAATACACACAGGAGAGAAATAGAAACACACAAGAGACAGGGATTCACAAAGAAGGGAGTTGAATACACACAGGAGAGAGTGGGATAAACACAGGAGAGACGGGAAAACACACAAGAGAGAGGGGCATACCCGCAGGAGAAGAGACTACACAAAGGAGAGAGGGGGATACACACAGGAAAAAGGGGGATACAAACAGGAGAGTGTGGCATACACACAGAAGGGAGGGGGATACACACAGGAGAGAGGTGGATACACACAGGAGAGAGGAGGCTACACAAAGAAGAAAGGAGGATACACAAAGAAGAGGAAGAAACACACAAGAGAGGGGAAATACACACAGGAGAGAGGAGGATATACACAGAAGAGAGGAGGATATACAAAGGAGAGAGGAGGATAGGCACAGGAGAGAGAAGAATACACACAAGAGGGGGGATACACACAGGATAGAAAAGGTTACAAATAGGAGAGAGGAGTATACACACAGGAGAAAGGAGGCTACACACAGGAGAGAGGAGTATACACAAAGAAGAGGGGGAAACACACAAGAGAGTGGGGGATACACACAGGCGAGAAGAAAAACACTGGAGACGGTGAGATACACACTGGAGAGGGGGGATACAAAAGGAGAGGAAGATACACACAGGATGGAGGGGTAAACACAAAATAGATAAGGATACATACAGAAGAGAAGGGTAATACACACAGGAGAGTGGGGGATACACAAAGGAAAGTGGAGCATAAACACAGAAGGGAAGGGGATACACACAGGAGAGAGAAGAATACGGAAATGGGGAGAAGGATAAATACAGAAGAGAGGAGGATAAACACAAATGAGTGGAGGATACAGACAGAATAAAGGAGGATACACGCAGGAGAGAGGAGTATACACAAAGGAGAAAAGATACACACAGGAGAGAGGAGACACACACAGGAGAGAGGAGCATTCACAAAGGAGAGAGAAGAATACACAAAGGAGAGATAGATACACATAGGAGAGAAAGATAAACACAGGAGAGAGGAAGATACAGAGGAGAGGAGGATACACACACAAAAAAAGGATACACCCAGGAGAGAGGGGAATACACACAGGAGAAAGGGATACAAAAAGGAGAGAAAAATATACTCACAGGACACAGGAATACACAAAGAAGGGAGTTGGATACACACAGGAAAGACGGGGATACACATAGGAAAGAGGGGAAAACACACAAGAGAGAGAGGCATACCCACAGGAGGGAGAATACACAAAAAAGAGATGGGGATACACACAGGAAAAAGAACGATACAAACAGTAGAGTGTGGCATACACACAGAAGGGAGGGGAATACACAGAGTAGAGAAAGGGATGCACACAAGAGAGAGGTGCATACACACAGGAGAGGGTGATACACAGAGGAGAAAGGGAGACACACACAGGCGAGAGAAGAATACAAACAGAAGAGGGGGATACACACAAGAGAGAGGAGCGTACACACAGAAGAGAGGATAATACACACAGCATAGAGGAGGATACACAAAGGAGAGAAGGGATACACACAAAAGAGAGGGAGATACACACAGAGGAAAGGGGGATACACACAGAAGAGAGAAGGAATAGACAGATGGATGAGAAAAAATACACACAGGAGAGAGGATCATACACACAGGAGAGAGGAGGATACACAGAGGAGAGAGAAATATACACACAGGAGAGAAGAAAATACCCAGGAGAGAGGAAGATACACACAGGAGAGAGGATATACACAAAAGAGAAAAGGATACACAGAGGAGACCGGATACACAAAGTAGAGAGGGGCATACACACAGAAAGGGGGGTACACACAGAAGAAAGAAGGATACACAAAAGAGAGAGGAGGATACACACAGGAGAGGGGGATACACACAGGTGAGAGAGGGGTACACACAGGAGAGAGAAAGATACACACAGGAGAGTGGAGGATACAAAGAGGAGAGAGGGTATACAAACAGGAGAGACGGGCATAAACACAGGAGAAAGGGGGGATACAAACAGAAGAGAAAGGGGTTACACACAGGAGAGTAGAGGGAAACACAAAAGAAAGAGGAAGCGTGCACAAAGGATATAGGAAGATACACACAGGAGAGAAAATAATACACATAGGAGAGAGGAGAATACACACAGGAGAGAGGAAGATACACACAGGAGAGAGGACAATACACACAGGAGAGGTGCATACACACAGGAGAGAGGGGAGTACACACAGGAGAGTAGGATTCACACAGAAAACAGGGTAATACACACAGGAGAGTGGGGGATACAAACAGGAGTGGGGATACACACAGGAGAGAGTGGGATACACACAGGAGAGAGGGGAATACACGTAAGAGAGAGGGGCATACACACAAGAGAGAGGAGGATACACATATGAGAGAGGGAAATACACACAGAAAAAAGGAAGATACAAACAGGAGAGGGCAGCATACACACAGTAGGGAGGGGGATACACACAGGAGAGTGGAAGATACACACAGGGGAAGGGGGATACACACAGGAGAGAGGAGGATTCACACAGCAGAGAGGAGGCTACACAGAGGAGAAAGGAGGATACACAAACAAGAGGGGGAAACAAACAAAAGAGAGGGAGATACACACAGTCGAAAGGGATACTCCCAGGAGATGGGGAGATACATAGAGGAGATAGGGGGATACACACAGAAGAGGTGGATACACACAAAAAAGAGTGGCATACATATAGAAGAGAGGAGGATACACACAGGAGAAAGGGAGGAATACACACAGGAGGGAGGGGGATACACCAAGGAAAAAGGGGGATACAAACAGGAGATTGAGGCATAGAAACAGGTGGGAAGAAGATACACACAGGAGATTGAGGCATACACAAAAAAGAGAGTGGGATACACACAGGGAAAGAAGGATAAATAAAGGAGAGAGGAAGATACACACAAAAGAGTGGAGGATACAGACAGAAGAGAGAAGGATAAACGCAGGAGAGAGGACGATACACACAGGATAGAAAAGGATACACACAGGAGAGAGGAGGATACAGGCAGGAGAGAAGAGGATACACACAGGAGAGAGGTGGATACACAAAGGAAAGAGAAGGGATACACACAGGAGAGGGGGATACACACTGGAGAGAAGAGAATACACACAGGAGAAAAAAGGATACACACAGGAGAGTGGAAGATACACACAAAGAGAGAAAAATACACACAAAAGAGAGGGGGATACACACAGAAGAGTGGTGATACACACAGGAGAGAGGAGGGTACACACAGGAGAGCGGGGGATACACACAGGAGAGAGAAGGATACAGAAAGGAGGGAAAATACACACATGAGAGAGGGGAACACACTGAAAAATAGAGGATACACAGAGGAGAGAGGAGGATAAACACAGTACAGAATGATATACACAGGAGAGAGGGGCATACACACAGGAGAGGGAGATACACACAGGAGAAAGGGGGATAAACACAGGAGAGGGGAGAATACACACAGGAGAAGGGGATACACACGTGAGAACTGGGCGTACACACAGAAGAGAGGAGGTTTTAAAAAGCAGAGAGGAGAATACACACAAGAGAGAGGGGGATACACACAGAAGAGAGGGTGATACACACAGGAAAGAGCAGAGATACACACAGGAGAGTGGGGGAATACACATATGAGAGAGGAGGAATACACACAAAAGGGAGGAGGATACACACAGTAGAGAGGAGGATACACACAGGAGAGAGGAGGATACAAACAGGAGAGAGGTGATACACACAGAAGAAAGGTGGTATAAAGAGGATCCTTCACAGCCTCACTGAATATTACACACTTGTGATATAGTCTGGAGTCTATTTATTATGGCCACTCATTCAAAGAATCACTAAGTAATGCACACCTGCTGAATGGTCAGATGTCTCTTTCCTATGGCCACTCGTTAAGAGCCTCACTAAGTTTACACACCTGGGGAAATAGTCAGGATTTACCTTTATCCCCTCATTCACATTCTGACTAAATAAGGCACACCTGTGGAATAGTCAGGAGACTTTTCATGTGGCCTCTAATTTGGAGTGTCACTGAATAATGTGGTGTAGTCAGGAGTCTATATCATGTGGAGACATATTCAGAGCCTCAGTGAATAAGACAGGCCCTTGATATAGTAAGGAATCTAATTAATATGGCCACATCTTCTGAGCCTCACTGAATAATACACACCTGGAGAATAATTTGGAGTCTATTTTCGATGGACATTCATTCAGAGCCTCGGTAAATAATGTAAACCTGTGGAGTAGCCAGGGTTCTATTTTATTAGGACACTCATTCATAGACTTAGTGGATAATATGCACGTGTGGATTAGTCAGCATTCCATTTTATATGGTCACTGACTCGTAACCTCAATGAAAAATGCACAAATGTAAAGTACTCAGCAGTCTATTTTATATAAACACTCATTCAGAGATTCAGTGAATAATACAAATATTTAGGATAGAAAACATCCTGTTTCCTATGGTCACACAAAAAGAGCCTCACTGAGTAATGCACACCTGGGGAAGGGATAACATTCTTCTTTATATAGTCTCTAATTTACAGCCTAAGGAAATAATGCACACGTGTGGGATAGACAGTAGTCTATTTTATATGGCCACAAAATCAAAGCCTGAGTGAGTAATACACAACTTTGGAATAGTCACTAGTCTGTTCCATATGCCCAAATATTTAGAGTCAGAGTAAATTATACACGCCTTGTTTTCTAATAGTCAGAAAACAAGTTCATATGGCCAAAGTTTCAGATCCACAGTGAATAATACATACTTCGGAAATATTCAGGATGCTATTACATGTGGCATCAATTTCAGAAATTCAATGAATAATAAACACCTGTATTGTAGTCAGAATTCTATTTCATATAGCTACATATTCAAAGCCTAACTAAATAAAATACACCTTTGAAATACTCAGGATTCTATTTTGTATAGCCACTCATTTAGAGCCGAATGTAAAAACGCATGCCTAAGGATTATTCAGGAGTCTCTATTTTATGGTCACACATTCAGAGCTTCACAGAATTATACAGACCTATGGAAACGTCAGGAGTGTATTTCACATGGCCACTTATTCAGAACCTCAGTAAAAAATTATATATATATATATGGAAAATACTCAGGATTATACTATATATAGCCACTTATTCAGAGACTCACAGAATAATGCACACATAAGGAATAGTCTAAAGACTATTTGATATGACTCTACACCCAGAGACTCAGTGGACAATGCAGAACAGAAAAATAGTCAAGATGATAGAGTCAGAAGTTTATGTTATGTGGTCACTCGTTCAGAATCTCACTGAAGAATACACACCTTTGGTATATTAAGAGTCCAAGTCATATGGCCACTGAATCACAGCATTAAGGGATAATGAACAAAGGGGCAATAGTAAGGAGTCTATTTCATATGGCCTCTCATTCAGAGCTTCAGTGCATAATAAAGAGCTGTGGAGTAGTCAGGACTCTATTAAAGGTAGCCCCAAGTCAAGCGGCTCCGTGAATGATACACAAATGTGTCAGAGTCAGGAGACTATTTGATATAGACACTCATACAGAACCATTTTGAATACTGCACATCTGGTGAATAATCAAAAGTCTGTTTAATATGGTGATTCGTTTGGAGAATCAAAAAATAACGCACACATGTGGAGTAAAATGGGTTCTATTTCATAAGGCCACTCTTTCAATGCTTTAGTGAATAATATGTATATCTGGTAAGTCAGGAATATCATTCACATTGCCACTCGTTCTGTGCCTGTGTGAATAGTATTTTTCTCAGAAACAGTCAAGGATCTACGTCAAATGCCTACACATTCAGAGTCTCTGTAAGTAATGAACACCTGGGCAATACACTTGAGTTCCTTTTTTATGATCACTTTGTCAGAGTCTCATTTAATAATACACACGTTTGGAAGAGTTAAGAGTCTACTTCATGTAGCCACTCATTTAGATCCTAAGTGAATAATGCACACCAGGGTAATAGTCGAGGATTTTTGATATGGCCACTCATTTTGTGCCTCACTGAGTGATGTAAACTTGAAGAATCCTCAGGATTCTATTTGATACTACCACTCATTTAGAACCTTATTGAATAATTCACAATGGAGCAATAGTCAGGTGTCTATTTTATATGGTTTATCATTTACAGTTTCAGTGAATATTGAACTTCTACGGAATAATCAGGACGCAGTTTAAGATAGCCACAAATTAAGTGCCTTCTTGAATGATACACACCTGGGCGACAGTCAGGAGTCTATTTCATATGAAATCTAATTTTGTGTATCGCTGAGTAATACACACCTGGGGCAGGGTCAGAAATCTATTTGGTATGGACACTCAAATAGAACTTGTTGGATTAATAAACACATGTATAATAATGAGGAGTCTATGTCATACAGCTACATGTATAATAATGAGGAGTCTATGTCATATGGCTAGTCATTCAGACAAACTGTGAATAATGCACATGTGACGTAATTAGAAGTCTGTTTCATATGGTCCCTCTTTCACAGCCTCACTGATTATTACACAATTGTGATATAGTCTGGAGTCTATTTTATTTATAGCCACTCGTTCAGAGAATCACTAAATATAATGCACACCTGTGGAATAGTCAGGAGACTCTTTCCTATGGCCACTCGTTAAGAGGCTCACTACCTGTAAAAACCTGGGAAAATCGTCAAGATTTACCTATATTCCTTCATTCAGAGTCTCACTACATAATGCACACCTGTGGAATAGTCAGGATACTTTTTCAAGTGGCCTCTAATTCGGAGTGTCACTGAATAATGTGATGTAGTCACGAGTCTATTTCATGTAGACACATATTCAGAACCACAGTGAAAAAACAGGCCCTTTAGGTTGTAAGTTATCTAATTAATATGGCCACATCTTCTGAGCCTCACTGAATAATACACACCTGGAGAATAATTTGGAGTCTATATTCGATGGACATTCATTCAGAGCCTCGATAGATAATGTACACTTGTGGAGTAGCCAGGAGTCTATTTTATTAGGACACTCATTGATAGCCTCAGTGGATAATATGCACGTGTGGATTAGTAAGGATTCCATTTTATTTTTATTTTTTTAAAATTTTTATTGTACTATAGGTTTTGGGGTACATGTGCAGAACGTGCAAAATAGTTGCATAGGTACACACATGGCAGTGTGTTTTGCTTCCTTCCTCCCCTTCACCCTCACTTGGAATTCATCCCCAGGATATCCCTCCCGTGCCCCCCCGCTGTCCCTCCCACATTCCCCACAATAGACTCCAGTGTATAGTAGACCACCTCTCTGTGTCCATGTGTTCTCATTTTTCTAACCCACCTATGAGTGAGTATATGCGGTATTTCTTTTACTTTTCTTGTATCACTTTGCTGAGAATAATGTTCTCCAGATTCATCCATGTCCTTACCAAGGACACAAACTCATCATTTTTGATTGCTGCATAATATTCCATGGTGTATATGTGCCACATTTTCCCAGTCCAGTCTATTATGGTTGGGCATTTGAGTTGGTTCCAGTTCTTTGCTATTGTAAAAAGTGCTGCAATTAACATTCGTGTGCATGTGTCCTTATAGTAGAACGATTTATAGTCCTTTGGATATATACCCAGTAACGGGATTGCTGGGTCAAATGGAATTTCTATTTCTACGTCCCTGAGGAATGGCCACACTGTCTTCCACAATGGTTGAACTAATTTACACTCCCACCAACAGTGTAAGAGTGTTCCTATTCCTCCACATCCTCTCCAGCATCTGCTGTCTCCAGATTTTTAATGATCGCCATTCTAACTGGCGTGAGATGGTATCTCAATGTGGTTTTGATTTGCATGTCTCTAATTACCAGTGATGATGAGCACTTTTTCATATGTTTATTGGCCTCATGTATGTCTTCTTTGTAAAGTGTCTGTTCATATCCTTTGCCCATTTTTGAATGGGCTTGTTTGTTTTTTTCCTGTAAATCTGTTTGAGTTCTTTGTAAATTCTGTATATCAGCCCTTTGTCAGATGTGTAAACTGCAAAGATTTTTTCCCATTCTGATGGTTGCCAATTCACTCTAGTGACGGTTTCTTTTGCCGTGCAGAAGCTCTGGAGTTTGATTACGTCCCATTTGTCTATTTTGGCTTTTGTTGCTAATGCTTTTGGTGTTTTGTTCATGAAGTCCTTGCCTACTCCTATGTCCTGAACGGTTTTGCCTAGATTTTCTTCTAGGGTTTTTGTGGTGTCAGGTCTTACGTTTAAGTCTTTAATCCATATGGAGTTAATTTTAGTGTAACTTGTCAGGAAGGGGTCCAGTTTCTGCTTTCTGCACATGGCTAGCCAGGTTTCCCAACACCATTTATTAAATAGGGAATCCTTTCCCCATTGCTTGTTTTTGTTTGGTTTATCAAAGATAATATGGTTGTATATATGCAGTGTTGCCTCCGATGCTTCTTTTCTGTTCCATTGGTCTATATCTCTGTTTTGGTACCTGTACCATGCTGTTTTGATTACTGTAGCGTTGTAGTATAGTTTGAAGTCTGGTAGTGTGATGCCTCCTGCTGTGTTCTTTTTGCTTAGAATTGACTTGGCTATGCGGGCTCCTTTTTGGTTCCATATGAAATTCATGGTGGTTTTTCCAGTTCTCTGAAGAAATTCAATAGTAGTTTCATGGGGATAGCGTTGATTGTGTAAATTAGGCAGTATAGCCATTTTCATGATATTGATTCTTCCTAACCACGAACATGGAATGTTTCTCCATCTGTTTGTGTCCTCTCTTATTTCGTTGAGCAGTGGTTTGTAGTTTTCCTTGAAGAGGTACGTTACATTTCTTGTGAGTTGTATTCCTAGGTATTTTATTTTCTTTGTAGCAATTGTGAATAGTAGTTCGTTTGTGATTAGGTTCTCTTTTAGTCTATTATTGGCGTGTAGGAATGCTTGTGATTTTTGCACATTGATTTTATATCCTGAGACTTTGCTGAAGTTGCTTATCAGTTTCAGGAGCTTTTGGGCTGAGGTGATGGGGTCTTCTAGGTATACTATCATATCGTCTGCAAATAGAGACAATTTTTGGCTTTCACCTTTCCTATTTGAATACACTTTATTTCTTTTTCTTGCCTGATTGTTCTGGCTAGAACTTCCAGTACTATGTTGAATAGGAGTGGTGAGAGAGGGCATCCTTGTCTAGTGCCGAATTTCAAAGGGAATGCTTCCAGTTTTTGCCCATTAAGTATGATATTGGCTTTAATAAACAGATTTTATTACTTTGAGATATGTTCCATCAATTCCAAGTTTATTGAGGGTTTTTAGCATAAAGGGCTGTTGAATTTTGTCAAATGCCTTCTCTGCATCACTTGAGATAATCATGTGGGTTTTGTTTTTGCTTCTGTTTATGTGGTGAATTACATTTATTGACTTGCGTATGTTTAACCAGCCTTGCATTCCCGAGATGAATCCTACTTGATCATGATGGATAAGTTTTTTAATGTGCTGTTGCAATCGGTTTGTCAGTATTTTATTGAAGATTTTTGCATCGATGTTCATCATGGATATTGGCCTGAAGTTTTCTTTTCTTGTTGAGTCTCTGTCAGGTTTTGGTATCAGGATGATGTTGGTCTCATAAAATAATTTCGGAAGGGTTCACTCTTTTTGGATTCTTTAGAATAGTTTCAGAAGAAATGGCACTAGATCCTCTTTGTGTGTCTGGTAGAATTCAGCTGTGAACCCATCTGGACCTGGGCTTTTTTTGTGTGTTAGGCTCTTAATTGGTGCCTCAATTTCAGACCTTGTTATTGGTCTATTCATAGTTACGGCTTCCTCCTGGTTTAGGCTTGGGAGGACACAAGCGTCCAGGAATTTATCCATTTCTTCCTGATTTACTAGTTTGTGTGGATAGAGATGTTTGTAGTATTCTCTGAGGATGGTTTGAATTTCTGTGAAATCTGTGGTGATTTTTCCATTATTGTTTTTTATTACATCTATTTGGTTGTTCTCTCTTCTTTTTTATCAATCTGGCTAGTGGTCTGTCTATTTTGTTGATCTTTTCAAAAAAAACCAGCTCTTAGATTTATTGATTTTTTGAAGGGTTTTTCTTGTCTCTATCTCCTTCAGTTCTGCTCTGATCTTAGTTATTTCTTGTCTTTGGCTAGGTTTTGAGCTTTTTTGATTTTGCTCCTCTAGCTCTTTCAATTTTGACAATAGGGTGTCAATTTTGAATCTCTCCACTCTTCTCACGTGGGCACTTATTGCTATATATTTTCCTCTACAGACTGCTCTAAATGTGTCTCAGAAGTTCTGGTACGTTGTGTCTTCATTCTTTTTGGTTTCAAAGAACTTCTTTATTTCTACCTTCATTTCTTTGTTTATCCAATCAACATTCAAGGGCCCGTTGTTCAGTATCCATGAAGCTGTGCAGTTCTGAGTTATTTTCTGAATTCTGAGTTCCAACTTGATTGCCCTATGGTCTGAGAGACTGTTTGTTATGATTTCAGTTGTTTTGCATTTGCTGAGGAATGCTTTACTTTCAATTATGTGGTCAATTTTGGAGTAGGTGTAATGTGGTGCTGAGAAGAATGTATATTCTGTGGATTTGGGGTGGAGAGTTCTCTAAATTTCTATCAGGATTGCTTGTTCCAGGTCTGAGTTCAAGTCCTGGACATCCTTTTTAATTTTCTGCCTGGTTAATCTGTCTGATATTGACAGTGGAGTGTTAAAGTCTCCTATTATTATTGTTTGGGAGTCTAAATCTCTTTGTAAGTCATTAAGAACTTGCCTTATATATCTGGGTGTTCCTGCATTGGGTCCATATATATTTAGAATCGTTAGCTCTTCTGGTTGTATCGATCCTTTTACCATAATGTAATGACCTTCTTTGTCCCTTTTGATCTTTGTTGCTTTAAAGCCTATTTTATCAGAGACGAGAATTGCAACTCCTGCTTTTTTTGCTCTCCATTTGCTTGGTAAATCTTCCTCCATTTTTTTATTTTGAGCCTTTGTGTATCTTTGCGTGTGAGGGGGTTTCCTCAATACAGCACACCGATGGGTTTTGGTTTTTAATCCAATTGGCCAGTCTGTGTCTTTTGATTGGTGCATTTAGCCCATTTACATTTAGGGTTAATATTGTTATGTTTGAATTTGATACTGCCATTTTGATGCTAGCTGGCTGTTTTGCCCGTTGGTTCATGTACATTCTTCATTTTGTTGATACTCTTTAGCATTTGCTATGCTTTTACGATGGTTGGTACTGGTTTTTTCTTTCTATGTGTAGTGCCTCTTTCAGGAGTTCTTGTAAAGCAGGCCTAGTGGTGACAAAAATCTCTGAGTACTTGCTTGTTCATGAAAAATTTTATTTTTCCTTCACTTATGAAGCTCAGTTTGGCTGTATATAAAATTCTGGCTTGAAAGTTCTTTTCTTTAAGGATGTTGCTTATTGGCCCCCACTCTCTTCTGGCTTGTAGAGTCTCTGCCGAGAGATCTGCTGTGAGTCTGATGGGCTTCCCTTTGTGGTTGACCCGACCTTCCTCTCTGGCTGCCCTTAGTATTTTCTCCTTCATTTCAACCCTGGTGAATCTAACGATTATGTGCCTTGGGATTGCTCTTCTTGTGGAGTATCTTTGTAGTGTTCTCTGTATTTCCTGGAGTTGAGTGTTGACCTGTCTTGCTAGGTTGGGGAAATTTTCCTGGATAATATCCTGAAGAGTGTTTTCCAGCTTGGATTCATTCTCTTCATCACATTCTGGTACACCTATCAAACGTAGGTTGGGTCTCTTCACATAGTCCCACATTTCTTGGAGATTTTGTTCATTCCTTTTTATGCATTTTTCTTTAATCTTGATTTCTCATTTTATTTCATTGAGTTGATTATCAACTTCTGATATTCTTTCTTCTGCTTGGTCAATTCGGCTGTTGAAACTTGTGCATGCTTCACGAAGTTCTCGTATTGTGTTTTTCAGCTCCTTCAGTTCACTCATATTTCTCTCTAAGTTTCCATTCTTGATATCAATTCGTCGAATCTTTTTTCAAATCATTTTTCAAGTTTCTTAATTTCTTTGCACTGATTTAGAACATGTTTTTTTAGCTCACTGAAGTTTCTCATTATCCACTTTCTGAAGTTTGATTCCATCATTTCATCACACTCATTCTCAGTCCAGCTTTGTTCCCTTGCTGGGGAGGAGTTTTGGTCCTTTGTAGGAGGTGGGGTGTTTTTGTTTCGGGTGTTTTCCTCTTTGTTGCTCTGGTTTCTTTTCATCTTTCTGGATTTATCCGCCTGTCGTCTTAGTAGTTGCTGATTTTTCAATTCGGTCTCTGTGTGGATACTGAGATTGTTGATGATGAAATATTTCTGTTACTTAGTTTTCCTTCCAATGGTGTAGCCCCTCTACTGTACGAGTGCTGAGGTCCACTCCAGGCCCTGCTTGTCTGGGGTACACCTGTAACAGCAGCGGAACTGTGAGGGATGCTACTAGTTTCTTCTTCTGCTATCTTTGTTCCAGAATGATGCCCGCCAAATGTCAGTCTGGTTAGTCCTTTTTTTGGGTGACTCTTTGGATATACAGGGGTCAGGAAGCTGCTTAAGGAGACGGTCTGTGCTTTATAGAGCTCCAGTGCCGAGCTGTGAGCTCTGTTGTTCATTCAGGGATGTTGGGAGAATGTGTCTATGTCTGCTGCAACAAAACTCATAACCCCCCCCTTTTTTTCCCCTTTAGATGCTCTGCCTAAGGGAGTTGGGGCTTTTTTATAAGTATCTGTTCTACTGTCCTGCCCAGCTTGGAGGCAGCCTATTCACTATTCTCCTGTTGAGGTTCCACCCTGCTAGTGCGGGTCCACCCTGCCACGAGCTCCCTTCTGCTGTAATGCGCTCCACCCTCTTGGTGGAGTCTCTCTGTTATGGCAGGTTGCCTTGGCAACAGCAGGCTGCGTCAGCCCTGGGCGGTACTTCAGAAGGGGCAGATTGCATTCATAGTGGTGGATGCCCCTGCCCCACCGGACTGCACCTTCCTAGATGCCGACAGCAAAACTCTCAGCCCTGAGTGCCTCCAATTACTGCCCTGCTTGTCTTCGTGATGGTGGGACCCGCTGAGCCCGATCATCCAGATCCCTGCCTCAGAGTCCATCCTCTCTCTCTCTCTTCCTCTCCCCAAGCTGAACGGTTGACTGACTCTCTCACTGGCGCCCCAGTAGCCTACTGATAGAGCATGGGATCCATGCGATCTCCCGTTCTGCTGACCACTGCACCCGCTCATATCATATTTCCCAGGAATCTCCTGGTCTCACTCATTGTCCATGTCCCGTTCAATCAGATGGACATGCCAATCTGCCCTTCCAAATCTCAGATTGCTGGTTTAACAGGGCACCCAGACCAGTGAGTTTTGTGCTGGGTGCCCCTGCACTGTAGCACTGGCCTGGCTGAACCGGTCATGCAAGCCGGCTGAGCTAGCACTCCATGTCTCTCCCACACCTGGGACTTTCAAAGTTCTGTGGGCAAAAAAGGTCCGTTCCGAGAATGCAGCTAAAACTCACCTTCTGCACCTTCACTGAGAGCTGCAATCCTGAGTCGCCTCTACGACGCCATCTTGGAACTCCAGTATATCAGCGTTCTTAGTTTCTTTGCACTGATTAAGAATGTGGCACATATACACCATGGAATATTATGCAGCAATCAAAAATGATGAGTTTGTGTCCTTTGTAGGGACATGGATGAATCTGGAGAACATCATTCTCAGCAAACTGACACAAGAACAGAAAAAGAAATACCGCATATACTCACTCATAGGTGGGTGAGAAAAATGAGAACACATGGACACAGAGAGGCGGTCTACTATACACTGGGGACTGTTGGGGGGAATGGGGGAGGGACAGCAGGGGGGCTGGGGGGATGGCCTGGGGATGAATACCAAGTGTGGGTGAAGGGGAGGAAGGCAGCAAAACACACTGCCATGTGTGTACCTATGCAACTATCTTGCACGTTCTGCACATGTACCCCCAAACCTACAATGCAATAAAAATTTTTTTTAAAAAAAGAACATGTTCTTTTAGCTCATTGAAGTTTCTCATTATCCACTTTCTGAAATCTGATACAGTCATTTTGTCACAGTCATTCTCCGTCCAGCTTTGTTCCCTTGCTGGTGAGGAGTTTTGGTCCTTTGTTGGAGGTGAGGTGTTTTGGGTGTTTTCCTCCTTTTTGCGATGGTTTCTTCCCGTCTTTGTGGATTTATCCACCTGTCGTCTTAGTAGTCGCTGATTTTTCAATTGGGTTTCTGAGTGGATGCCCAGATTGTTGATGATGAAGTATTTCTGTTACTTACTTTTTCTTCTAATGGTCTAGCCCCTCTGCTGTATGAGTGCGAAGGTCCACTCCAGGCCCTGCTTGTCTGGGGTACACCTGTAGCAGCTGTGAAACAGTGAGGGATGCTACCAGTTTTTCTTCTGCTATCTTTTTTCCAGAATGATGCCCGCCAAAGGTCAGTCTGATTAGTCCATTTTTGGGGTGTCTCTTTGGATATACAGGGATCAGGGAGATGCTTGAGGGGATGGTCTGTGCTTTATAGGAGCTCCAGTGCTGAGCTGTGAGCTCCGTTGTTCATTCAGAGTTGTTGGGAGGATGTGTTTATGTCTGCTGCAACAGAACTCATAAAATACCCCCCCTTTTTTCTCCTTAGATGCTCTGTCTAAGGGGGTTGTGGCTTTCTTTATGAGTATCTGTTGCACTGTCCTGCCCAGCTAGGAGTAGTCTATTCACTATTTGCCTGCCGAGGCCTTGCCCTGCTAGCACGGGTCCGACCTGCTGCCATCAGCCCCGTTCCTCTGTGGTGCTCCGCCCAGCTGAGGGAGTCTCTCTGTTATGGCGGGTTGCCTTGGCAATGGCAGGCTGCATCAGCACTGGGCGGAACTTTAGTAGGGGTGGATTGCTTCCGAAGTGGCAGATGCCCTTTCCCCACTGGGCTGCACCGTGTTAGATTCAACTGTGCCGGCAGCAAAGATCTCAGCCCTGAGTGCCTCCAATCACCACCCTGCATGTCCCCGTGAGGGTGGGACCCGTCGAGCCAGATCACCTAGCTCCCTGCACCAGAGTCCGTCCTCTCTCTCTCTCTCTCTCTCTCTTCCTCTCCCCAAGGTGAACGGTCGACTCTCTCACTGGTGCCCCAGTAGCCTGCTGGGAGGGCACTGGTATCCATGCAATCTCTCATGCCACTGCCCACTGTGCCGGCTCAGATCATGCTTCCCAAAAATATCCTGATCTGGCTCATTATCCAAGTCCCATTCAATCAGAAGGACATGTCCATCTGCCCTTCCAAATCTCAAATGGCTGGTTTAAGTGGCCACCCAGAGCAGTGAGTTTTGTGCAGGAGATGAGGCGCTGTGGCAATGGCCAAGCCACGGGAGCTGGCTGCGGAAGCCGGCTGTGCTGGCTTCCACTGTCTCTCCCACACCTGGGAATTTCAACGTTCTGTGGGCCAAAAAAGGTCCGTCCGAGAATGGGGCTAGCACTCACTCTCTGTGCTTTCACTGGGAGCTGCAATCCTGAGTCGCCTCTATGACGCCATCTTGGAAGCACCTACCTGAGTCTCTTTTCTATACCCACTATGTCAGAGACTCATTCAATAATACACAACAAAGAAAGATTTAAGAGTCTACTTCATGGAGACACTCATTTAGAGCCTCAGAGAATAATGCACACCAGGGTAATTGTCGAACATTTTTATATGGCCACTCATTTTGTGCCTCACTGAGTGAAATAAACCTGGAGAATCCTCAGGATTCTAATTGAAACTACCACTCATTTAGAACCTTATTGAATAATTCACAATGGAGCAATAGTCAGGTGTCTATTTTATATGGTCTATCATTCAACGATTCAGTGAATAGTAAACTTGTATAAAGTAATCAGTACGCTGTTTAACATAGCCATGAATTAAGTGCCTTGCTGAATGATATGCACCTGTGTGATAGTAAGGAGTCTATTTCATATTAACTCTAATTTTGTGTATCACTGAGTAATCCACACGTGGGGCAGGGTCAGGAGTCTATTTGGTATGGACACTCAAACAGAGCCTGTTTGATTAATGCACACATAGATAACAATGAGGAGTCTATGTCATATAACTACTCATTCAGACAAACTGTGAATAATGCACATGTGGAGTAATTAGAAGTCTGTTTCATATGGCCCCTCCTTCACTGCCTCACTGAATATTACACGCCTGTGAAATAGTCTGGAGTCTATTTTTTTATGGCCACTCATTCAGAGAATCAGAAAATAATGAACACCTGCATAACAGTCAGAAGTCTTTTTCCTATGGCCACTCATTAAGAGCCTCACTAAGTGTACACACCTGGAGAAATAGTCAGGATTTACCTTTATCCCCTCATTCAGAGTCTCACTAAATAGTTCAACCCTGTGGAATAGTCAGGAGACTTTTTCATGTGGCCTCCAATTCGGAGTGTCACTGAATAATGAGGTGTAGTCAGGAGTCTATTTTTTATAGACACTCATTCAGATATTTACTGAATAATACAAATATTTGAGATAGACCGCATCATGTTTCTTTATTTTATTTTATTTTATTTTATTTTATTTTATTATTTTTATTTATTTATTTATTTTAAATTTTTATTGCATTGTAGGTTTGTGGGTACATGTGCAGAACGTGCAAGATAGTTGCATAGGTACACACATGGCAGTGTGCTTTGCTGCCTTCCTCCCCTTCACCCACACTTGGTTTTCATATGGTTAAACAAAAAGAGCCTCACTGAATAATGCACAACAGGGGAAGTGTTAGTATTCTACTCTATATAGCCTTTAATTTACAGTATCAGGGAATAATGCACTCCTGTGGAATAGACACTAGTCTATTTTATATGGCCGCAAAATCAAAGCCTTTTCAAATACTGCACATGTGGGGAAAAATCACTTGTCTCCTTCATATGGTGTTTCATTTGGTGAATCCAAAACTTATGCACACCTGTGGAGTAAAATGGGTGCTATTACAGAAGACTACTCTTTCAGTGTTTTAGTGAATAATATGTATATCTGAAAAGTAAGGAATCTCTTTTACATTGCCACTCATTCAGGGCCTCTGTGAAGAATACTCCCCTCAAAAATAGTCAAGTGTCTACTTTACATGTCGACACATTCAGAGACTCTGTAGGTAATGAACACCTGGGCAATAAATCTGAGTCTCTTTTTTATGCCCACTTAGTCAGAGTCTCATTCAAGAATACACACCTGGAAAAGAGTTAAGAGTCTACTTCATGTAGCCACTCAATTAGAGCCTCAGTGAGTAATGCACACCAGGGTAATAGTCAAGCATTTTTTATATGGCCACAAATTTTGTGCCTCACTGAGTGATATACACCTGAAGAATCCTCAGGTTACTATTTGATACTACCACGCATTTAGCACCTTATTGAATAATTCACAATGAAGCAATAGTCAGGTGTCTATTTTATATGGTCTATCACTCAAAGTTTCAGTGAAAAATAAACTTCTATGGAGTAATCAGGATGCTGTTTAAGATAGCCACGAATTCAGTGCCTTCCTGAATGATACACGCCTGGGTAATAGCTTGGGTCTATTTCATAAGAACTCTAATTTTGTGTATCATTGAGTAATACACACGTGAGGCTGTGTCAGGGGTCCATGTGGCATGGACACTCAAACAGAGCCTGTTTGTTTAATGCACACATGTATAATAATGAGGAGTCTATATCATATGGCTACTCATTCAGACAGAGAATAAGGCACATATAAAGTAATAAGAAGTCTGATTCATATGGAACCTCTTTCACAGCATCACTGAATATTACACACTTCTGATATAGTCTGGAGTCTGTTTTTTATGGCCACGCATTCAGAGTCTCACTAAATAATGCACACCTGTGGAATAGTCAGGAGAATTTTTCATGTGGTCTCTAAGTCAGAGTGTCCCTGAATAATGTGATGAGGTCAGAAGTCTATTTCATGTAGACACATATTCAGAGCCATAGTGAATAAGACAGGCCCTTTATGTCGTAAGGAATCTAATTAATATGGCCACATCTTCTGAGCCTCACTGAATAATACACACCTGTAGAATAATTTGGAGTCTATTTTCAATGGATATTCATTCAGATCCTCGGTAAATAATGTACACCTGTGGAGTAGCCATGAGTCTATTTTATTAGCACACACATTTATAGCCTCAGTGGATAATATGCACGTGGGGATTAGTCCAGATTATAATATATATGGCCACTGATTCGTAACCTCAGTAAAGAATGCACAAATGTAAAGGACTCAGCAGTCTATTTCATATAGACACTCATTCAAAGATTCACTAAATAATATAAGTATTTAATATAGCAGCATCCTGTTTCATATGGTCACACAATATGAGCCTCACTGAGTAAGGCACACCTAGGGAAGTGTTACGAGTCCACTTTATATAGCCTCTCATTTACAGCTTCAGGGAATAATGCACACATGTGGAATAGACACTACACTACTTTAAATGGCCACAAAATTAAAGAATGACTGAATAATACAAAACTTTGGAATAGTCACTTGTCTATTTTACACGCCCAAATATTTAGAGTCAGAGTACATGGCTGTGGACAAGTCAGAAAACAATTTCATATGGCCAAAGATTCAGAGCCTCAGTGAATAATACATACCTGGGAAATACTCAGGACGCTATTACATGTGGCATCAATTTCAGAGACTCTTTGAATAAAAAAAAACCCTCTATTGTAGTCAGAATTCTATTTCCTATAGCCACATATTCAGAGGTTAACTGAATAACATACACTTGGGAAAAGTTAAAATTCTATTTCGTATAGCCACTCATTTAGAGCTGAATGTAAAAACGCACGCCTGAGGAGCATTCAGGAGGCTCTATTTTATGGCCACTCATTCAGAGCTTCACACAATAATACAGATGGATAAAAACGTCAGGAGTGTATTTCACATGGCCACTTATTCAGAACCCCAGTGAGGAATCATATATATCTGAAAAATACTCAGGATTATATTATATATAGCCACTTATTCAGAAACTCACTGAATAATGCATAGCTATGGAATAGTCTGGAGACAATTTGATATGACCCTTCATCTAGTGACTCAGTGGACAATGCAGAACTGAAAAATAGTCAAGAGGATAGAGTCAAGTGTTGATGATATGTTGTCACTTGTTCAGAATATCACTGATGAATACACAATATCGGAATAATCAGTGTCCAAGTCATATGGACACTCAATCACAGCATTACTGAATAATGCACAATGGGGCAATAGTAAGGAGTCTATTTCATATGGCCCGTCATTCGGAGCTTCAGTGCATTATAAACAGCTGTGGAGTAGTCAGGACCTTATTTAAGGTAGCCCCAAGTTAAGCAGCCACGTGAATGATATACACATGTGTCATAGTCAGGAGACTCTTTGAAATAGACACTCATACAGAACCTTTTCGAACACTGAACATGTGGGGAATAATCACTAGTCAGTTTCATATGGTGATTAGTTTGGAGATTCAAAAGCAATGCACACCTGTTGAGTAAATTGGGTTCTATTTCATAAGGCCACTCTTTCAGTGTTTTAGTGCATAATATGTATATCTGATAAGTAAGGAATCTTTTTCACATGGCCACTTGTTCAGGGCCTCTGTGAAGAATACTCCCCTCAAAAAAAGTCAAGGGTCTACTTCAAATGTTGACTCATTCAAAGTCTCTATATGTAATAAACACAAGGGCAATACACCTGAGTCCCTTTTTCATGCCCACTTGGTCAGAGACTCATACAATAATAAACAACAAAGGAAGATTTAAGAGTCTACCTCATGTAGCCACTCATTTAAAGCCTCAGTGAATAATGCACACCAGGGAAATAGTCGAGAATTTTTTATATGGCAGCTCATTTTGTGCCTCACTGAGTGATATACACCTGAAGAATCCTCAGTATTCTCTTTGATACTACCATTTACTTAGAACCACATTGCATAATTCACAATGGAGCGATAGTCACGTGTCTATTTTATATTGTCTATCATTGAAAGTTTCAGTGAATAGTAAACTTCTATGGAGTAATCCGGACGCTGTTTAACATAGCCACAAATTAAGTGCCTTGCTGAATTATATGCACCTGTGTGATAGTCAGGTTTCTATTTCATATGAACTCTTATTTTGTGTATTGCTGAGTAATACACACCTGGGGCAGTGTCACGAGTCTATTTGTGTTGGACACTCAAACAGAACCTGTTTAATTAATGCACACATGCATAATAATAAGGAGTCTATGTCATAAGGCTACTCATTCAGACAAACTGTGAATAATGCACATGTGGAGTAATTAGAAGTCTGTTTCATATGGCCCCTCTTTCACAACCTCACTGAATATTTTACACTTGTGATATAGACTGGAGTTTATTTTTTATGGACACTCTTTCAGAGAATCACTAAAGAATTCACACCTGCATAATAGTCAGAAGTCTCTTTCCTACGGCCGCTGGTTAAGAGCCTCACTAAGTGTACACAGCTGGAGAAATAGCCAGGATGTACCCTTATCCCCTCATTCAGAGTCTCACTAAATAATGCACACCTGTGGAATAGTCAGGAGACTTTTTCATGTGGCCTCTAATTCGGAGTGTCACCGAATAATGTGGTGTAGTCAGGAGTCTATTTCATGTAGACACCTATTCAGAGCTTCAGTGAATAAGACAGACACTTGATATAGTAAGGAATCTAATTGATATGGAAATATATTCTGAGCCTCACTGAATAATACACACCTGGGGAATAATTTGGAGTCTAATTTCGATGGACATAAATTGAGAGCCTCGGAAAACGATGTAACCTGTGGAGTATCCCAAAGTCTATTTCATTTGGACACTCATTTATAGCCTCAGTAGATAATATGCACGTGTGTTACAGTCAGGATTCCATTTTATATGGCCACTGACTCATAACCTCAGTGAAAAATTTAAAAATGTAAAATACTTAGCAGTCTATTTCTAATAGACACTCATTCAGAGATTCACTGAATAATACAAATATTTGAGATAGACAGCATCCTGTTTCATATGGTTAAACAGAAAGAACCTAACCGAGTAATGCACAACAGGAAAAGTTTTCCGAATCTACTTTATATAGCCTTTAATTTACAGAATTAGTAAATACTGAACACGTGTGGATTAGACACTACTCTATTTTATATGGCCACAAAATCAAAGCATTTTTGAATACTGCACATGTGGGGAATAATCACTTCTCTGTCTCATATGGTGTTTCATTTGGTGAATCAAAAACTTACGCACACCTGTAGAGTAAAATGGGTTCTATTACAAAAGGCAACTCTTCCAGTGCTTTAGTGAAAATTATGTATATCTGAAAAGAAAGGAATCTCTTTCACATGGCCACTCGTTCAGGGCCTCTGTGAAGAATACTCCCCTCAAAAACAGTCAAGTGTCTACTTTAAATGGCTACACATTCAGAGACTCTGTAGGTAATGAACACCTGGGCAATAAACCTGAGTCTCTTTTTTATGCCCACTTAGTCAGTGTCTCATTCAGTAATACACACCTGGGGTAAAGTTAAGAGTCTACTTCATGTAGCCACTCATTTATAGCCTCAGTGAATAATGCACACCAGGATAATAGTCGAGCATTTTTTATCTGGTCACTCATTTTGTGCCTCACTGAGTGATATACACCTGAAGAATCCTAAGGATTCTATTTGATACTACCACGCATTTAGTACCTTATTGAATAATTCACAAAGGAGCAATAGTCAGGTGTCTGTTTTATATGGTCTATCACTCAAAGTTTCAGTGAATAATAAACTTCTATGGAGTAATCAGGACGCTGTTTAAGATACCCACAAATTAAGTGCCTTCCTGAATGATACACACCTAGGTAATAGCCTGGCGTCAATTTCATATAAACTCTAATTTTGTGTATCGTTGAGTAATACACAGCTGAAGCAGTGTCAGGAGTCTATTTGGTATGGACACTCAAATAGAACCTGTTCGATTAATGTACACTTGTATAATAATGAGGAGTCTATGTCATATGCCTACTCATTCAGACATCAGTGAATAATGCATGTGTAAAGTAATTAGCAGTCTGATTCTTATGGACGCTCTTTCACAGACTCACGGAATATTAGACACTTGTGATATAGTCTCGAGTCTATTTATTATAGCCACCCATTCAGAGAATCACTAAATAAGGCACACCTGTGGAATAGTCAGAAGTCTCTTTCCTATGGCCACTCGTTAAGAGCCTCACTAAGTGTACACACCTCGGGAAATAGTCAGGATTCACCTATATCCTTTTATTCAGAGTCTCACTAAATAATGCACACCTGTGGAATAGTCAGGCAACTTTTCATGTGGCTTCTAAGTCCGAGTGTCCCTGAATAATGTGATGAAGTCAGGAGTCTATTTCATGTAGACACCTATTCAGAGCTTCAGTTAATAAGACAGACACTTGATATAGTAAGAAATCTAATTGATATGGAAACATATACTGAGCCTCACTGTATAATACACACAGGGGAATAATTTGGAATCTATTTTGAATGGACATATATTCAGAGCCTCGGAAAATGATGTACACCTCTGGAGTAGCCAGGAGTCTGTTTTATGAGGACACTCATTCATAGCCTCAGTGGATAATATGCACGTGTGGATTCCATTTTATATGGCCACTGACTCATAACCTCAGTGAAAAATGCAAAAATGTAAAATACTTAGCAGTCTATTTCTAATAGACTCTCATTCAGAGATTCACTGAATAATACAAATATTTGAGATAGACAGCATTGTGTTTCATATGGTTAAACAAAAAGAGCCTCACTGAGTAATGCACACCAGGGGAAGTGTTAGGAGTATACTTTATATACCTTTTAATTTACAGAATCAGGAAATAATGCACACGTGTGGATTAGACACTAGTCTATTTTATATGGCCGCAAAGTCAAAGCATTTTCAAAAACTGCACATGTGGGGAATAATCACATGTCTGATTCATATGGTGTTTTGTTTGGTGAATCAAAAACTTATGCACACCTGTGGAGTAAAATGGGTTCAATTTCTGAAGGCCACTCTTTCAGTGTTTTAGTGAATAATATGTATATCTGAAAAGTAAGGAATCTCTTTCACATGGCCACTCGTTCAGAGCCTCTGTGAGGAACACTCCCCACAAAAATAGTCAAGTGTCTAATTTAAATGGCTACATATTCAGAGACTCTGGAGGTAATAAACACCTGGGCAATACACCTGAGTCTCTTTTTTATGCCCACTTATTCAGACTCTCATTCAATAATACACACCTGGGGAAGAGTTAAGAGTCTGCTTCATGTAGCAACTCATTTAGAGCCTCAGTGCATAATGCACACCAGGATAATAGTCGAGCATTTTTTATATGGCCACTCATTTTGTACCTTATTGAGTGATATACACCTGAAGAATTCTATGGATTCTATTTGATAATACCAAGCATTTAGCACCTTATTGAAGAATTCACAATGGAGCAATATTCAGGTGTCTATTTTATACGGACTATCACTCAAAGTTTCAGTGAATAATAAAGTTCTATGAACTAATCAGGACACTGTTTAAGATAGCCATGAATTAAGTGCCTTCCTTAATGATACACACCTGGGTAATAGCTTGGTGTCTATTTCATATGAACTCTAATTTTGTGTCGTTGAGTAATTCACACCTTGGGCAGTGCCGGGAATCTATTTGGTATGGACACTCAAACAGAACCTGTTTGATTAATGCACACATGTATAATAATGAGGCGTCTATGTCATATGGCTACTCATTCAGACAAACAGTGAATAATGCACATGTGAAGTAATTAGAAGTCTGATTCTTATGGAACCTTTTTCACAGCCTCACTGAATATTACACACGTGATATAGTCTGGGGTCTATTTTTTATGGGCATCCATTCAGAGAATCACTAAATAATGCACACCTGCAGAATTGTCAGAAGTCTCTTTCTTATGGCCACACGTTAAGAGCCTCACTAAGTGTACACACCTTGGGAAATAGTCAGGATTTACCGTTATCCCCTCATTCGGAGTCTCACTAAATAATGCACACCTCTGGAATAGTCAGGAGACTCTTTTCTATGGCCACTCTTTAAGAGCCTCACTCCATGTACACACCTGGGGAAATATTCAGGATTTACCTATAGCCCTTCATTCAGAGTCTCACTAAATAATGCACACCTGTGGAATAGTCAGGAGACTTTTTCATGTGGCCTCTAATTCGGAGTGTCACTGAATAATGTGATGTAGTTAGGAGTCTATTTCATGTAACACATATTAAGAGCCACAGTGAATAAAACAGGTCCTTCATGTTGTAAGAAATCTAATTCCTATGGCCACATCTACTGAGCCTCACTGAATAATACACACCTGAAGAATAATTAGGAGTCTATTTAGGATGGACAATCATTCAGAAACTCGGTAAATAATGTACACCTGTGGATTAGCCAGGAGTCTCTTTTATTCGGACACTCATTCATAGCATCAGTGGATAATATGCACGCGTGGATTAGTCCGGATTCCAATTTATATGGCCACTGACTCGTAACCTCAGTGAAAAATGCACAAATGTAAAGTACTCAGCAGTCTATTTCATATAGACACTCATTCAGAGATTCAGTAAATAATATAAGTATTTAATATAGCATCATCCTGTTTCATATGGTCACACAAAATGAGCCTCACTGAGTAAGGCACACCTAGGGAAGTGTTAGGAGTCTACCTTATAAAGCCTCTCATTTAAAGCCTCAGAAAATAAAGCACACGTGTGGAATAGACATTAGACTATTTTATATGGCCACAAAATTAAAGCCTGAGTGAGTAATACACAACTTTGGAATGGTCACTTGTCTATTTTACATGCTCAAATATTTAGAGTCAGAGTCAATAATATACGCCTGTGGACAAGTCAGAAAACAATTTCATATGGCCAAAGTTTCAGAGCCTCAGTGAATAATACATACCTGGAAAATACTCTGGACGCTATTACATGTGGCATCAATTTCAGAGATTCTTTGAATAAAAAACACCTCTATTGTATTGAGAATTCTATTTCCTATAGCCACATATTCAGAGCCTAACTGAATAATATATACCTTGGAAAAGTTACAATTCTGTTTTGTATAGCCACTCATTTAGAGCCGAATGTAAAAAGGCACGCCTGAGGAGCATTCGGGAGGCTCTATTTTATGGCCACACATTCAGAGCTTCACAGAATAATACAGACCTATGAAAATGTCAGGAGTGTATTTTACATGGCCACTTATTCAGAACCTCAGTGAGGAATCATATATATCTGGAAAATACTCAGGATTATATTACATATAGCCACTTATTCAGAGACTCACTGAATAATGCACAGCTAAGGAATAGTCTTGAGACTATTTGAAATGACCCTTCACCCAGCGACTCAGTGGACAATGCAGAACTGAAAAACAGTCAATAGGATAGAGTCAAAGATTGATGTTTTGTG
Organism: Saguinus oedipus; assembly: GCA_031835075.1. NCBI lineage: Eukaryota > Metazoa > Chordata > Mammalia > Primates > Cebidae > Saguinus > Saguinus oedipus. Next base: position 5,123,757 of record CM063170.1, read on the forward strand.
GTCACTTGTTCAGAATATCACTGAAGAATACCCACCTTGGGAAAAGTCAGTGTCCACGTCATATGGACACTCAGTCACAGCACTACTGAATAACGCACAGTGGGCAATTGTAAGGAGTCTATTTTATATGGCCTGTCATTCGGAGCTTCAGTGCATTATAAACAGCTGTGGAGTATTCAGGACCCTATTTAAGGTAGCCCCAAATTAAGCAGCTCCGTGAATGATACACACATGTGTCATAGTTAGGAGACTCTTTGACATAGGCAATCATACAGAATCTTTTCAAATACTGCACATGTGGGGAATAATCACTAGTCTGTTTCATATGGTGATTAGATAGTAGAATCAAAAAACAACGCACACCTGTTGAGTAAATTGGGGTCTATTTCATAAGGCCACTCTTTCAGTGCTTTAGTGCATAATATGTATATCTGATAAGTAAGGAATCTTTTTCACATGGCCAGTCATTCAGGGCCTCTGTGAAGAATACTCCCCTCAAAAATAGTCAATGGTCTACTTCAAATGGCTACACATTCAAAGTCTCTGTATGTTATGAACACATGGGCAATACACCTGAGTCTCTTTTTCATGCCCGCTTGGACATCGACTCATTCAATAATACATAACAAAGGAAGATTTAAGAGTCTACCTCATGTAGCCACTCATTTAGAGCCTCAGTGAATAATGCACACCAGGGTAATAGTCAAGCATTTTTTATATGGCCACTCATTTTGTGCCTCACTGATTGATATACACCTGAAGAATCCTCAGGAATCGATTTGATACTACCACTCATTTAGAACCTTATTGCATAATTTAAAATGGAGCGATAGTCAGGTGTCTATTTTGTATGATCTATCATTGAAAGTTTCAGTGAATAGTAAACTTCTATGGAGTAATCAGGATGCTGTTTTACATAGCCACGAATTAAGTGCCTTGCTGAATGATACGCACCTGTGTGATAGTCAGGAGACTTTTTCATATGATCTCTAATTTTGTGTACCGAGTGTATTACCCTTCTGTAATACACACCTTGGGCAGTGTCACTAGTCTATTTGGTATGGACACTCAAACAGAGGCTGTATGATTAATGCACACATGGATAATAATGAGGAGTCTATGTCATACGGCTGCTCATTCAGACAAACAGTGAATAATACACATGTGGAGTAATTAGAAGTCTGTTTAATATGGCCCCTCTTTCACAGCCTCACTGAATATTAAACACTTGTGATATAGTCTGGAGTCTATTTTTTATGGCCACTCATTCAGAGAATCACTAAATAATGCATACGTGCAGAATAGTCAGAAGTCTCTTTCCTATGGCCACTGGTTAAGCGCCTCACTAAGTGTACACAGCTGGAGAAATTGTCAGGATTTACCTTTATTCCCTCATTCGGAGTCTCTCTAAATAATGCACACCTGTGAAATAGTCAGGAGACTTTATCATGTGGCATCTAATTCGGAGTGTCACTGAATAATGTGGTGTAGTCAGCAGTCTATTTTATGTAGACACCTATTCAGAGCTTCAGTGAATAAGACAGACACTTGATATAGTAAGAAATCTAATTGATATGGAAACATATTCTGAGCCTCACTGAATAATACACACCTGAGGAATAATTTGGAGTCTATTTTCGATGGACATATATTCAGAGCCTCGAAAAATGATGTACACCTGTGGAGTAGCCAGGAGTCTATTTTATGAGGACACACATTAATAGCCTCAGTGGATAATATGCACGTGTGGATTAGTCAGGATTCCATTTTATATGGCCACTGACTCGTAACGTCAGTGAAAAATGCAAAAATGTAAAATACTTAGCAGTCTATTTCTAATAGACTCTCATTCAGAGATTCACTGAATAATACAAATATTTGAGATAGACAGCATTGTGTTTTATATGGTTAAACAAAAACAGCCTCACTGAGTAATGCACATCAGGGGAAGTGTTAGGAGTCTACTTTATATAGCCTTTAATTTACAGAATCAGAAAATAATGCACACGTGTGGATTAGACACTAGTCTATTTTATATGGCCGCAAAATCAAAGCATTTTCGAAAACTGCACATGTGGGGAATAATCACTTGTCTGTTTCATAAGGTGTTTCGTTTGGTGAATCAAAAACTTATGCACACCTGTGGAGTAAAATGGGTTCAATTTCTGAAGGCCACTCTTTCAGTGTTTTAGTGAATAATATGTATATCTGAAAAGTAAGGAATCTCTTTCACATGGCCACTTGTTCACAGGTGCTGTGAAGAAATCTCCCCTGAAAAATAGTCAAGTGTCTAATTTAAATGGCTACAGATTCAGAGACTCTGTAGGTAATGAACACCTGGGAAATACACCTGAGTCTCTTTTTTATGCCCACTTATTCAGACTCTCATTGAATAATACACACCTCGGGAAGAGTTAAGAGTCAGGAGACTCTTTCCTATGGCCTCTCGTTAAGAGCCTCACTCAATGTACACACCTGGGGAAATAGTCAGGATTTACCTATATCCCTTCATTCAGAGTCTCACTAAATAATGCACACCTGTGGAATAGTCAGGAGACTTTTTCATGTGGCCTCTAATTCGGAGTGTCACTGAATAATGTGATGTAGTCAGGAGTCTATTTCATGTAGACACATATTCAGATCCACAGTGCATTAAACAGGCCCTTTATGTTGTAAGTAATCTATTTAATATGGCCACATCTTCTGAGCCTCACTGAATAATACACACCTGGATAATAATTTGGAGTCTATTTTCGATGGACATTCATTCAGAGCCTTGGTAAATAATGTACCCCTGTGGAGTAGCCAGGAGTCTATTTTATTAGGACACTCATTCATAGCCTCAGTGGATAATATGCACATGTGGATTAGTTCGGATTCCAATTTATATGGCCACTGACTCAGAACCTCAGTGAAAAATGCACCAATGTAAAGTACTCAGCAGTCAATTTCATATAGACTGTCATTCAGAGATTCACAAAATAATACAAATATTTAATATAGCAGCATCCTCTTTCATATGGTCACACATAATTAGCCTCACTGAGTAAGGCACACCTAGGGAAGTGTTAGGAGTCAACTTTATATAGCCTCTCATTTACAGCCTCAGGAAATAATGCACACGTGTGGAATAGACACTAGACTATTTTATATGGCCACAAAATCAAAGCCTGAGTGAGTAATGCACAACTTTGGAATAGTCACTTGTCTGTTTTACATGCCCAAATATTTAGAGTCAGAGTCAATAATACAAGAGTGTGGACAGGTCAGAAAACAATTTCATATGGCCAAAGTTTTGGAGTCTCACTGAATAATACATACCTGGGAAATACTCAGGAGGCTAGTACATGTGACATTGATTTTAGAGCTTCCTTGAATAAGAAACACTTCTATTGTAGTCAGAATTCTATTTTCTATAGCCACATATTCAGAGCCTAACTGAGTTATATACACCTTGGGAAAAGTTAAAATTCTATTTAGTATAGCCACTCATTTAGAGCTGAATGTAAAAACGCACACCTGAGGAGCATTCAGGAGGCTTTTTTTTTAAATAACAATATTTTATTATAGTGAATAACTATTGGATTCTCCTCAATACAAATAAGCAAGCTGTCGGGGTCATTTTTATAGTTTTTATAATTTTACTTATCAAAAAGACATTATGCATAGTCATTCTGTAAAATGTTTGCCAATTTCTTATAGTCATATGTGTAGCATGTGACCCGGCAATCCCACATCAAGGTATTTACCAAAGAGAATTAAATGTTACATTCACAACATAGCTCGTATATAAATGTTTATAGCAGTTCTATTTGTAATTGCTAAAAACTGAAAATAGCTAAAGTATCCCTCAGTGGGTCAATAGATAAACAAACTGTGGTATATCCATATAACAGAGTGTTACCTGGCAATAAAGAGGAACAGATTACTGAGACATGCAGCAACTTAGATGAATCTCAAAGGCATTTTGCTGAGTGAAAAGTTACATGACAAAAGTTATGTGACATTCTTGACAAGAAAAACTACAGTGACAGAGAACAGACCAGTGGTTTGTTAGTGCTGAAATGTAGGTGAGAGACTGTAAAGTAGTAATATGAGACAATTTGTGGGGTGCTAGCATTCTTACACTGATTGCAGTGTTGGTTCTATGAATCTATACATGTAGTAAGATTCAAAGAACCATACACCAAAATAAGTCAAATTTAGTGTCAATTATTTAAAAAATAATTTAGGGTTTCAGGGGTAATAGGGAAAGAAATTATGTCTCTTTCAGAAATTTAATGACATCACAGTGTGGTAGGCAGTGAGGTTTTTTTTTTATAAAAAGGAAATTTTGTTAGAGATAAAGAGAGAAATAAACCCAATATAACAAAATCTGAGACTTCGACAATCCACTTTCAACATGGACAGATCTTCCAGACAGAAAATCAAGAAGGAAATATTAAACTTAATCTGCCCTATGTATGAAATGAATCTAATAAATGTGTTTAAACCTACGAAACTATCCTGCACGTCCTGCACATGTATCCCAAAACCTAAAATGGAACAAAAATAAAAAAGTTAAAAAAAATAAAATAAAATAAAATAATTTCATTTTTTTATTTTTTTAAAATTTTTATTGCATTATAGGTTTTTGGGTACATATGCAGAGAGTGCAAGACAGTTGCATAGGTACACACATGTCAGTGTGCTTTGCTTCCTTCCTCCCCTTCACCTACACGTGGCATTTATCCCCAAGCTATCCCTCCCCAGCCTATTTTATGGCCACTCATTCAGATCTTCACAGAATAATACAGAACTATGAAAACATCAGGAGTGTATTTTACATGGCCACTTATTCAGAACCTCAGTGAGGAATCACATATATCTGGAAAATGCTCAGGATTATATTATATATAGCCACTTATTCAGAGACTCACTGAATAATGCACAGCTAAGGAAAACTCTGCAGACTATTTGATATGACTCTTCACCCAGCAACTCAGTTGACAATGCAGAACTGAAAAATAGTCAAGATGATAGTGTCAAGTGTTTATGTTATGTTGTCACTCATTCAGAATCTCACTGAAGAATACACACCTTGGGAATATTCAGTGTGCAAGTCATATGGACACTCAATCACAGCATTACCGAATAATGCACAATGGTGCAATAGTAAGGAGTCTATTTCATATGGCCTGTCATTCGGAGCTTCAGTGCATAAAAAAAAGCTGTGGGAGGGACTCGCAAGATGGCTTCATAGAAGCGACTCAGGATTGCAGCTCTCAGTGAAGGCGCAGAGGGTGAGTCCTAGCCGCATTCTCTGATGGACCTTTTTTGCCCAGAGAGGGTTGAGAATCCCAGGTGTCAGAGAGACACGGGACGCTAGTAGAGCCGGCTAATGCAGCCCGCTCACGCGGACACTTCAGCCAGAGCTGCAGCAGGACCCGGCATGAAACTCACTGGTCTAGGTGCCCTGTTAAACTGGCAATCTGATATTTGGAAGGGCAGATTGGCATGTCCATCTGATTGAACGGGACTTGGACAATGAGCCAGACCAGGAGTTTCCTGGGAAGCTTGATCTGAGCCCATGCAGTGGGCAGTGGCACAGGAGATTGCATGGATCCCAGTGCCCTATCAGCAGGCTACTGGGGCGCCAGTGAGAGAGTTGACCTTTCAGCTTGTGGAGTGGGAGAGAGAGAGAGAGGACAGACTCTGAGGCAGGGAGCTGGGTGATTGGGCTTGGTGGGTACCACCCTCATGGGGACAAGCAGGGCGGCGACTGGAGGTGCTTGGGGCTGAGAGTTTTGCTGCTGGCATCCAGGATGGTGCAGCCCGGTGAGGGGGGGCATCCGCCATTACTGACACAATCTGCCTCTACTGAGGTACCGCCCAGGGCTGACGCAGCCTGCCATTGACCAGGCAATCTGCCATAACAGAGAGACTCCGCCAGGAGTGGGGAGCGCTCCACAACAGAACGGAGCCCAGCAGCAACAGGGCGTACCCGCACTAGCAGGGCAGAGCCCCGCAGGAAAATACTGAATAGACTGCCTCCTAGTGGGGCAGGACAGTGCAACAGATACCCATAAAGAAAGCCCCAACTCCCTCAGACACAGCATCTGAGGAGAAAACAAAAGGGTGGTGTTTTATGAGTTCTATTGCAGCAGACATAAAAAACCTCCCAACAACCCTAAATGAACAAGGAGCTCACAGCTTGGCACTGGAGCTCCTATAAAGCACAGACCGTCTCTTTAAGCAGTTCCTTGACCCCTGTATATGCTAAGAGTCACTCCAAAGAAGGACTAATCAGACTGACATTTGGCGGGCATCATTCTGGAACAAAGACAGCAGCAGAAGAAACTGGTATCATCGTCACTGTTCCACAGCTGCTACAGGTATACTCCAGACAAGCAGGGCCTGGAGTGGACCTCAGCACTCAAACAGCAGAGAGGCTAGACCATTAGAAGGAAAACTAGGTAACAGAAATACTTCATCATCAACAATCTCAGCATCCACACAGAGACCCAATTGAAAAATCAGCAACTACTAAGACGACAGGAAGATAAATCCATAAAGATGGGAAGAAACGACGCGAAAAGGAGGAAAACACCCAAATCCAAAACGCCTCACCTCCTACAAAGGACCAAAACTCCTCACCAGCAAGGGAACCAAGCTGGACGGAGAATGAGTGTGACGAAATGACGGAATCAGACTTCAGAAAGTGGATAATAAGAAACGTCAGTGAGCTAAAAGAACATGTTCTAAATCAGTGCAAAGAAACTAAGAACCTTGAAAAAAGATTTGAAAAAAGATTCGAGGAATTGATAACAAGAATGGACAACTTAGAGAGGAATATGAATGAATTAAAGGAGCTGAAAAACACAACACGAGAACTTCGTGAAGCATGCACAAGTTTCAAAAGCCGAATTGACCAAGCAAAAGAAAGAATATCAAAAGTTGAAGATCAACTTAATGAAATAAAACGTGAACTGAAGATTTTAAAAAAGCGCAAAAAGAATGAACAAAATCTCCAAGAAATGTGGGACTATGTGAAGAGACCCAACCTACGTTTGATAGGTGTACCAGAATGTGATGAAGAGAACGAATAAAAGCTGGAAAACACTCTTCAGGATGCTATTCAGGAAAACTTCCCCAACCTAGCAAGACAGGTCAATACTCAACTCCAGGAAATACAGAGAACACCACAAAGATGCTCCACAAGAAGAGCAACCCCAAGGCACATAATCGTCAGATTCACCAGGGTTGAAATGAAGGAGAAAATACTAAGGGCAGCCAGAGAGAAAGGTCGGGTCACCCACAAAGGGAAGCCCACCAGACTCACCGCAGATCTCTCGGCAGAGACTCTACAAGCCAGAAGAGAGTGGGAGCCAATATTCAACATCCTTAAAGAAAAGAGCTTTCAACACAGAATTTCATATCCAGCCAAACTGAGCTTCACAAATGAAGGAAAAATAAAATCCTTCACGAACAAGCAAGTACTCAGAGATTTTGTCACCACTAGGCCTGCTTTACAAGAGCTCCTGAAAGAGGCACTACACATAGAAAGAAACAACCAGTACCAGACATCCTAAAAGCATACCAAATGCTAAAGACCATCAACAAAATGTAGAATCTACATGAACCAACGGGAGAAACAGCCAGCTAGCATCAAAATGGCACTATCAAATTCACACATAACAATATTAACCCTAAATGTAAATGGGCTAAATGCACCAATCAAAAGACACAGACTGGCAAATTGGATAAAAAACCAAGACCCATCAGTGTGCTGTATCCAGGAAACCCACCTCACACACAAAGATACACGAAGGCTCAAAATAAAAGGATGGAGGAAGATTTACCAAGCAAATGGAGAGCAAAAAAAAGCAGGAGTTGCAATTCTCGTCTCTGATAAAATAGACTTTAAAGCAACAAAGATCAAAAGGGACAAAGAAGGTCATTACATAATGGTAAAAGGATTGATACAACAAGAAGAGCTAACGATTCTAAATATATATGGACAGATTGTAGGAGCACCCAGATATAAAAGGCAAGTTCTTAATGACTTACATAGAGACTTAGACTCTCACACAATAATAGTGGGAGATTTCAACACTCCACTGTCAATATCAGACAGATCAACAAGACAGAAATTTAACAACGATATCCAGGACTTGAACTCAAACCTGGAACTAGCAAACCTGATAGAGATTTACACAACTCTCCACGCCAAATCCACATAATATGCATTCTTCTCAGCACCACGTCACACCTACTCCAAAATTGACCACATATTTGGAAGTAAAGCACTCCTCAGCAAAGGCAAAACAACTGAAATCATAACAAACAGTCTCTCAGACCATAGTGCAATCAAGTTAGATCTCAGAATTCAGAAAATAACTCAGAACCGCACAGCTTCATGGAAACTGAATAACTGGCTCTTGAATATTGATTGGATAAACAAAGAAATGAAGTCAGAAATAAAGAAATTCTTTGACACCAAAGAGAATGAAGACACAACGTACCAGAATCTCTGTGACACATTTAAAGCAGTCTGTAGAGGAAAATATATAGCAATAAGTGCTTACATGAGAAGAGTGGAGAGATCCAAAATTGACACCCTATTGTCAAAATTGAAAGAGCTAGAGGAGCAAGATCAAAAAAGCTCAAAACCTAGCCGAAGACAAGAAATAACTAAGATCAGAGCAGAATTGAAGGAGATAGAGACAAGAAAACACTTCAAAAAATCAATAAATCTAACAGCTGGGTTTTTTAAAAGATCAAAAAATAGACAGACCACTAGCCAGACTGATAAAAAAGAAAAGAGAGAACAACCAAATAGATGCAATAAAATACAATAATGGGGAAATCACCACAGATTCCACAGAAATTCACACCATCATCAGAGAATACTACAAACAACTATAGGCACATAAACTAGTAAATCAGGAAGAAATGGATAAATTCCTGGACGCCTGTGTCCTCCCAAAATTAAACCAGGAGGAAGTTGAAACTATGAATATACCAAGAATAAGGTCTCAAGTTGAGGCAGCAATTAATAGCCTACCACACAAAAAAAGCCCAGGTACAGATGGGTTCACAGCTGAATTCTACCAGACACACAAAGAGGATCTGGTACCATTCTTCTGAAACTATTCCAAATAATCCAAAAAGAGGGAACCCTTCCCAAATCATTTTATGAAGCCAACATCATCCTGGTACCAAAACCTGTCAGAGACTCAACAAGAAAAGAAAACTTCAGGCCAATATCCATGATGAACATAAATGCAAAAATCTTCAATAAAATACTGGCAAACCGATTGCAACAGCACATTAATAAACTTATCCATCATGATCAAGTAGGATTCATCCCGGGGATGCAAGGCTGGTTCAACATATGCATGTCTATAAATGTAATTCACCACATAAACAGAAGCAAAAACAAAAACCACATGATTATCTCAATTGACGCAGAGAAGGCATTTGACAAAATTCAACAACCCTTTATGCTAAAAACCCTCAATAAAGTTGGTTTTGATGGAATATATCTCAAAGTAATAAAAGCTATTTACGAAAAAACAACAGCCAATATCATACTTAATGGGCAAAAACTGGAAGCATTCCCTTTGAAATCTGACACTAGACAAGGATGCCCTCTCTCACCACTCCTATTCAACATAATACTGGAAGTTCTAGCCAGAGCAATCAGGAAAGAAAAAGAAATAATGTGTATTTAAATAGGAATGGTGGAAGCCAAATTGTCTCTGTTTACAGACGACATGATAGTGTACCTAGAAGACCCCATCACCTCAGCCCAAAAGCTCCTGAAACTAATAAGCAACTTCAGCAAAGTCTCAGGATATAAAATCGATGTGCAAAAATCACAAGCATTCCTATACACAAATAACAGACTTAAAGAGAACCAAATCAAGAACGAACTGCCATTCACAACTGCTAAAAAGAAAATAAAATACCTAGGAATACAACTGACCAGGAATATAAGGGACCTCTTTAAGGAAAACTACAAACTACTGCTCAACGAAATAAGAGAGGACACAAATAGATGGAGAAATATTCCATGTTCGTGGTTAGGAAGATCAATATCGTGAAAATGGGTATACTGCCCAAAGTAATTTACACAATCAATGCTATCCCCATCAAACTACCGTTGAATTTCTTCACAGAACTGGAATAAAAACACCATGAATTTCATATGGAACCAAAAAAAGAGCCTGCATAGCCAAGTCAATTCTAAGCAAAAAGAACACAGCAGGTGGCATCACACTACCAGACTTCAAACTATACTACATGGCTACAGTAATCAAAACAGCATGGTACTGGTACCAAAACAGAGATATAGACCAATGTAACAGAACAGAAGCATCGGAGGCAACACAACATATCTACAACCATATTATCATTGATAAACAAGACAAAACAAGCAATGGGGAAAGGATTTCCTATTTAATAAATGCTGTTGGGTAAACTGGCTTGCCATGTGCAGAAAGCAGAAACTGGACCCCTTCCTGACACCTTACACTAAAATTAACTCCAGATGGATTAAAGTCTTAAACGTAAGACCTGATACCATAAAAACCCTAGAAGAAAATCTAGGCAAAATCATTCACGTCATAGGAGTAGGCAAGGACTTCATGAATAAAACACAAATAGCATTGGCAACAAAAGCCAAAATAGAAAAATGGGACCTAATCCAACTCCACATCTTCTGCACGGCAAAAGGAACAGTCACTAGAGTGAATCGGCAACCATCAGAATGGAAAAAAATCTTTGCAGTTTACGCATCTGACAAAGGGCTGATATCCAGAATTTACAAAGAACTCAAACAGATTTCCAGGAGAAAACAAACAACCCCATTCAAAAATGGGCAAAGGATATGAACAGACACTTTACAAAAGAAGACATACATGAGGCCAACAAACATATGAAGAAATGCTCATCATCACTGGTCATTAGAGAGATGCAAATCAAAACCACATTGAGATACCACGTCACGCCAGTTAGAATGGCGATCATTAAAAAATCTGGAGACAGCAGATGCTGGAGAGGATGTGGAGAAATAGGAACACTCTTTCACCGTTGGTGGGAGTGTAAATTAGTTCAACCATTGTGGAAGACAGTGTGGCGATTCCTCAGGGACCTAGAAATAGAAATTCCGTTTTACCCAGCAATCCCATTACTGGGTATATATCCGAAGGACTATATATCGTTCTACTATAAGGACACATGCACACGAATGTTCATTGCAGCACTGTTGACAATAGCAAAGAATTGGAACCAACCCAAATGCCCAACGATGATATACTGGACTGGAAAAATATGGCACATATACACCATGGAATATTTTGCAGCAATCAAAAATGATGAGTTTGTGTCCTTTGTAAGGACATGGATGATTTGGTTCTCTTTAAGTCTGTTATTGGTGTATAGGAATGCTTGTGATTTTTGAACATTGATTTTATATCCTGAGACTTTGCTGAAGTTGCTTATCAGTTGCAGGAGTTTTCGGGCTGAGGTGATGGGGTCTTCTAGGTATACTATCATGTCGTCTGCAAATAGAGACAATTTGGCTTCCACCTTTCCTATTTGAATACCCTTTATTTCTTTTCCTTGCCTGATTGCTCTGGCTAGAACTTCCAGTACTATGTTGAATAGAAGTGGTGAGAGAGGGCATCCTTGTCTAGTGCCAGATTTCAAAGGGAATGCTTCCAGTTTTTGCCCATTAAGTATGATATTGGCTGTTGATTTGTCATAAATAGCTTTTATTACTTTGAGATATGTTCCATCAATACCAAGTTTATTGAGGGTTTTTAGCATAAAGGGCTGTTGAATTTTGTCAAATGCCTTCTCTGCGTCAATTGAGATAATCATGTGGTTTTTGTTTTTGCTTTTGTTTATGTAGTGAATTACATTTATAGACTTGCGTATGTTGAACCAGCCTTGCATCCCCGGGATGAATCCTACTTGATCATGATGGATAAGTTTTTTAATGTGCTGTTGCAATCGGTTTGCCAGTATTTTATTGAAGAATTTTGCATCTATGTTCATCATGGATATTGGCCTAAAGTTTTCTTTTCTTGTTGAGTCTCTGCCAGGTTTTGGTATCAGGATGATGTTGGTCTCATAAAATGATTTGGGAAGGGTTCCCTCTTTTTGGATTATTTGGAATAGTTTCAGAAGGAATGGTACCAGATCCTCTTTGTGTGTCTGGTAGAATTCGGCTGTGAACCCATCTGGACCTGGGCTTTTTTTGTTTGGTAGGCTCTTAATTGCTGCCTCAACTTCAGACCTTGTTATTGGTCTATTCATAGTTTCGGCTTCCTCCTTGTTTAGGCTTGGGAGGATACAGGTGTCCAGGAATTTATCCATTTCTTCCTGATTTACTGGTTTATGTGCATAGAGTTGTTTGTAGTATTCTCTGATGATGGTTTGAATTTCTGTGGAATCTGTGGTGATTTCTCCTTTATCGTTTTTTATTGCATCTATTTGGTTGTTCTCTCTCTTCTTTTTTATCAGTCTGGCTAGTGGTCTGTCTATTTTGTTGATCTTTTTGAAAAACCAGCTCTTAGATTTATTGATTTTTTGAAGGGTTTTTCTTGTCTCTATCTCCTTCAGTTCTGCTCTGATCTTAGTTATTTCTTGTCTTCGGCTACGTTTTGAGCTTTTTTGATCTTGCTCCTCTAGCTCTTTCAATTTTGACGATAGGGTGTCAATTTTGGATCTCTCCACTCTTCTCATGTGGGCAATTATTGCTATATATTTTCCTCTACAGACTGCTTTAAATGTGTCCCAGAGATTCTGGTACGTTGTGTCTTCATTCTCGTTGGTTTCAAATAACTTCTTTATTTCTGCCTTCATTTCATTGTTTATCCAATCAACATTCAAGAGCCAATGGATGAATCTGGAGAACATCATTCTCAGCAAACTGACACAAGAATAGTAAAAGAAATACCGCACATACTCACTCATAAGTTGGTGAGAACAATGAGAACACATGGACACAGAGAGGCTGTCTACTATACACTGGGGTTTATTGGGGGAAATGTGGTAGGGACAGCGGGGGTCTGGGGAGGGATAGCCTGGGGATGAATGTCAGGTGTGATTTAGTGAATGATATGTATATCTGATAAGTCAGGAATCTCTTTCACTTGGCCACTCGTTCTGTGCCTCTGTGAAGAAAACTCCCCTCAAAAATTGTCAAGGGTCTACTTCAAAAGGCTACACATTCAAAGTCTCTGTACATAATGAACACCTGGGCAATACACCTGCGTCTTTGTTTCATGCCCACTTAGTCAGAGACTAATTAAATAATACACAACAATGGAAGATTTAAGTGTCTACTTCATGTAGCCACTCATTTAGAGCCTCAGTGAATAATGCACATTAGGGTAATAGTCGAGCATTTTTTATATGGCCACTCATTTTGTACCTCACTGAGTGATATACACCTGAAGATTTCTAAAAATTCTCTTTGACAATACCAAGCATTTAGCACCTTATTGAATAATTCACAATGGAGCAATAGTCAGGTGTCTATTTTATATGGTCTATCACTCAAAGTTTCAGTGAATAATAAACTTCTATGGTATAATCAGGACGCTGTTTAAGATAGTCACGAATTTAGTGGTTTCCTGAATGATACACACCTGAATAGCCTGGTGCCTATTTTATATGAACTGTAATTTTGTGTATCATGGAGTAATTTACATCTTGGGCAGTGTCAGGTGTCTATTTGGTCTGGACACTCAAACAGAACCTGTTTGATTAATGCACACATGTATAATTATGAGGAGTCTATGTCATATTGCTACTCATTCAGACAAACAGTGAATAATGCACACGTAAAGTAATTAGCATTCTGATTCTGATGGACCCTCTTTCACAGCCTCACTGAATGTTACACACTTGTGATATAGTCTAAAGTCTATTTTTTATGCCCACACATTCAGTTAATCACTAAATAATGCACAACTGCAGAATCATCAGAAATCTCTTTTCTGTGGCCACTCATTAAGAGCCTCACTAAGTGTACACAACTCGGGAAATAGTCAGAGTTTACCATTTTTCCCTCTTTCAGAATCTCATTAAATAATTCAAACCTGTGGAATAGTCAGGAGTCTCTTTCCTATGGCCACTCGTTAAGAGCCTCACTCAATGTACACACCTGGGGAAATAGTCAGGATTTACCTATATCCCTTCATTCAGAGTCTCACTAAATAATGCACACCTAAGGAATCGTCATGAGACATTTTCATGTGGCATCTAATTCGGAGAGTCACTGAATAATGTGATGTAGTCAGGAGTCTATTTCATGTAGACACATATTCAGAGCCACAGTGAATAAATCAGGCCTTTTATGTTGTAAGGAATCTACTTAATATGGCCACATCTTCTGAGCCTCACTGAATAATACACACCTTGAGAATAATTTGGAGTCTATTTTCGATGGACATTCATTCAGAGCCTCGGTAAATAATGTACACCTGTGGAGTAGCCAGGAGTCTATTTTATTAGGACACGCATTCATAGCCTTAGTGAATAATATGCACGAGTGGATTAGTCCAGATTCCCATTTATATGGCCACTGACATGTAACCTCATTGAAAAATGCACAAATTTAAAGTACTCAGCAGTCTATTTAATATAGACTCTCATTCAGAGATTCACAAAATAATACAAATATTTAATATAGCAGCATCCTGTTTCATATGGTCACACAAAATGAGCCTCACTGAGTAAGGCACACCTAGGGAAGTGTTAGGAGTCTACATTATATAGCGTCTCATTTACAGTCTCAGGGAATAATGCACACGTGTGGAATAGACACTAGACTGTTTTATATTGCCGCAGAATCGAAGCCTGAGTGAGTAATACACAACATTGAAATAGTCACTTTTCTATTTTATGTGCCCAAATATTTAGAGTCAGAGTTAATAATACACACCTGTGGACAGTTCAGAAAACAATTTCATATGACCAAAGTTTCCGAGACTCAGTGAATAATACATACCTGGGAATTACTCAGGACGCTATTACATGTGGCATCGATTTCAGAGTTTCCTTGAATAAGAAACACCTTTATTGTAGTCAGAATTCTATTTCCTATAGCCACATATTTAGAGTCTAATTGAATAATATACACCTTGGGAAAAGTTAAAATTCTATTTCGTATAGCCACTCATTTAGAGCCGACTGTAAAAACGCACGCCTGAGGAGCATTAAGGAGGCTCTATTTTATGGCCACTCATTCAGAGCTTCACAGAATAATACAGATCTATGAAAACGTCAGGAGTGTATTTGACACAGCCACTTATTCAGAACCTCAGTGAGGTGTCATATATATCAGGAAAATACTCAGGATTATATTATATATAGCCACTTATTCAGAGACTCAGTGAATAATGCACAGCTAAGGAATAGTCTGGAGACTATTTGATATGACTCTTTACCCAGCGACTCAGTGCACAATGGAGAACTGAAAAATAGTCAAGAGAATAGATTCAAGGTTTTATGTTATGTGTTCACTCGTTCAGAATCTCACTGAAGAATACACACCTTGGGAATATTCAGTGTCCAAGTCATATGGACACTCAATCACAGCATTACCGAATAATGCACAATGGGGCAATAGTAAGGAGTCTATTTGATATGACCTGTCATTCGGAGCTTCAGTGCATAATAAACATCTGTAGAGTAGTCAGCACCCTATTTAAGGTAGCTCCAAATTAAGCAGCTCCGTGAATAATACACATATGTGTCAGAGTCAGGAGACTATTTGAGGTAGACACTCAAACAGAACCTATTCGAATACTGCACATGTGGGGAATAATCACTAGTTTCATATGGTGATTAGTTTGGAAAATCAAAAAATATTGCACACCTGTTGAGTAAAATGGGTTCTATTTCATAAGGCCACTCTTTCAGTGTTTGAGTGAATGATATGCATATCTGATAAGTCAGGAATCTCTTTCACATGGCCACTCGTTCAGGGCCTCTGTGATGAATACTCCTCTCAATAATTGTCAAGAGTCTACTTAAATTGATTCACATTCAGACACTCTGTAAGTAATGAAAACCTGGGAAATACACCTCAGTCTCTTTTGTATTCCCAGTTTGTCAGATTCTCATTCAATAATACAAACCTGGGTAAGAGTTAAGAGTCTACTGCATGTAGACACTCATTTAGAGCCTCAGTGAATCATGCACACCAGGGTAATAGTCGAGTATTTTTTATATGGCCACTCATTTTGTGCCTCACTGAGTGATATACACCTGAAGAATCCTTAGCATTCTATTGGATAATACCAAGTATTTAGCACCGTATTGAATAATTCACAATGGAGCAATAGTCAGGTGTCTATTTTATATGGTCTATCACTCAAAGTTTCAGTGAATAATAAACTTCTATGGAGTAATCAGGACGCTGTTTAAGATAGCCACGAATTAAGGGCCTTCCTAAATGATACAGTCCTGGATTATAGCTTGGTATCTACTTCATATGAACTCTAATTTTGTGTATCGTTGAGTAATTCACACCTTGGGCAATGTCAGGAGTTTATTTGTTATGGACACTCAAACAGAACCTGTTTGATTCATGCACACATGTGTAATAATGAGGAGTCTATGTAATACAGGTACTCATTCAGAAAAAGAGTGAATAATGCACAAGTAAAGTAATTAGAAGTCTGATTCTTATGGACCCTTTTTCACAGCCTCACTGAATATTACACCCCTGTGATATAGTCCGGAGTCTATTTTTTATGGCCACACATTCAGAGAATCTCTAAATAATGCACACCTGCGGAATGGTCAGAAGTCTCTTTCCGATGGCCTGTGGTTAAGAGCCTCACTAAGTGTACACACCTGGGGAAATACTCAGGATTTAGCTATATCCCTTCATTCAGAGTCTCACTAAATAACGCACACCTGTGGAATAGTAGGGAGACTTTTTCATGTGGTCTCTAATTCGGAGTGTCACTAAATAATGTGATGTTGTCCGGAGTCTATTTCATGTAGACACATATTCAGAGCCAAGTGAATAAAACAGGCCCTTTATATTGTAAGGAATCTAAGTAATATGGCCACATCTACTGAGCCTCACTGAATAATACACACCTGGAGAATAATTTGGAGTCTATTTTTGATGGACATTCATTGAGAGCCTCGGTAAATAATGTACACCTGTGGAGTAGCCAGGAGTCTATTTTATTAGGACACTCATTCATAGCCTCAGTGGATAATATGCACGTGTGGATTAGTCCGGATTCCAATTTATATGGCCACTGACTTGTAACCTCAGTGAAAAATGCACAAATGTAAAGTACTCAGCAGGCTATTTCATATAGACACTCATTCAGAGATTCACTAAATAATACAAATATTTAAAATAGCAGCATCCTGTTTCATATGGTCACACAAAATGAGCCTCACTGAGTAAGGCACATCTAGGGAAGTGTGAGGACTCTACTTTATTTTTTATTTAATTTTTTTAAAACTTTTATTGCATTATAAGTTTTGGGGTACATGTGCAGAACATGCAAGATAGTTGCATAAGTACACACATAGCAGTGTGCTTTGCTGCCTTTCTCCCCTTCACCCACATTTGGAATTTATCCCCAGGCTATCCCTCCCCAGCCCCCCCACTGTCCCCTCCCCCTTACGCCCAATAGACCCCAGTGTGTAGAAGACCCCCTCCCTGTGTCCATGTGTTCTCATTTTTCTCACCCGCCTATGAGTGAGAATATGCGATATTTGTTTTTCTGTTCTTGTGTCAGTTTGCTGAGAATGATGTTCTCCAAATTCATCCATGTCCTTACAAAGGACACAAACTCATCATTTTTTATTGCTGCGTAGTATTCCATGGTGTATATGTGCCACATTTTTCCAGTCCAGTCTATCATCAATGGGCATTTGGGTTGGTTCCAGGTCTTTGCTTTTGTAAACAGTGCTGCAATGAACATTCGTGTGCATGTGTCCTTGTAGTAGAACGATTTACAGTCCTGTGGATATATACCCAGTAAAGTGATTACTGGGTCAAATGGAATTTCTATTTCTAGGTCCCTGAGGAATTTCCACACTGTCTTCCAAAATGGTTGAACTAATTTACACTCCCACCAACAGTGTAAGAGTGTTCCTATTTCTCCACATTCTCTCCAGCATGTGATGTCTCCAGATTTTTTAATGATTGCCATTCTAACTGACGTGAGATGGTATCTTAATGTGGTTTTGATTTGCATCTCTCTAATGACTAATGATGATGAGCATTTTTTTTACGTGTTTGTTGGCCTCATGTATGTCTTCTTTTCTAAAGTGTCTGTTCATATCCTTTACCCATCTTTGAATGGGCTTGTTTGTTTTTTTTTTCCTGTAAATCTGTTTGAGTTCTTTGTAAATTCTGGATATCAGCCCTTTGTCAGATGGGTAAACTGCAAAAATTTTTTTCCCATTCTGATGGTTGCCGATTCACTCTAGTGACTGTTTCTTTTGCTGTGCAGAAGCTGTGGAGTTGGATTAGGTCCCATTTGTCTATTTTGGCTTTTGTTGCCAATGCTTTTGGTGTTTTGGTCATGAAGTCCTTGCCTACTCCTATGTCCTGAATGGTTTTGCCTAGATTATCTTCTAGGGTTTTTATGGTATCAGGTCTTATGTTTAAGTCTTTAATCCATCTGGAGTTAATTTTAGTGTAAGGTGTCAGGAAGGGGTCCAGTTTCTGCTTTCTGCACATGGCTAGCCAGTTTTCCCAACATCATTTATTAAACAGGGAATCCTTTCCTTATTGTTTGTTTTTGTATGGTGTATCAAAGATAATATGTTTGTAGATATGTTGTATTGCCTCCGATGCTTCTGTTCTGTTCCATTGGTCTATATCTCTGTTTTGGTACCAGTACCATGCTGTTTTGATTACTGTAGCCTTGTAGTATAGTTTGAAATCTGGTAGAGTGATGCCTCCCGCTGTGTTCTTTTTGCTTAGAATTGACTTGGCTATGTGGGCTCACTTTTGGTTCCATATGAAGTTCATGGTGGTTTTTTCCAATTCTGTGAAGAAATTCAATGGCAGTTTGAAGGGGAACACATTGATTGTGTAAATTACTTTGGGCAGTATAGCCATTTTCACGATATTGATTCTTCCTAACCATGAACATGGAATGTTTCTTCATCTGTTTGAGTCCTCTCTTATTTCGTTGAGCTGTGGTTTGTAGTTTTCCTTAAAGAGGTCCCTTACGTTCCTTGTGAGTTGTATTCCTAGGTATTTTATTTTCTTTGTAGCAATTGTGAATGGCAGTTCGTTCTTGATTTGGTTCTCTTTAAGTTTGTTATTGGTGTATAGGAATGCTTGTGATTTTTGCACATTGATTTTATATCCTGAGACTTTACTGAAGTTGCTTATTAGTTTTAGGAGCTTTTGGGCTGAGGTGATGGGGTCTTCTAGGTATACTATCATGTCGTCTGTAAATAGAGACAATTTGGCTTCCACCTTTCTTATTTGAATACTATTTATTTCTTTTTCTTTCCTGATTGCTCTGGCTAGAACTTCCACTACTATGTTGAATAGGAGTGGTGAGAGAGGGCATCCTTGTCTAGTGCCAGATGTCAAAGGGAATGCTTCCAGTTTTTGCCCATTAAATATAATATTGGCTGTTCGTTTGTCATAAAAAGCTTTTATTACTTTGAGATATGTTCCATCAATACCAAGTTTATTGAGGGTTTTTAGCATAAAGGGCTGTTGAATTTTGTCAAATGCCTTCTCTGGGTCAATTGAGATAATCATGTGGTTTTTGTTTTTGCTTCTGTTTATGTGGTGAATTACATTTATACACTTGCGTATGTTGAACCAGCCTTGAATCTCCGGGAAGAATCCTACTTGATCATGATGGATAAGTTTTTTAATGTGCTGTTGCAATCGGTTTGCCAGTATTTTATTGAAGAATTTTGCATCTATGTTCATCATGGATATTGGCCTGAAGTTTTCTTTTCTTGTTGAGTCTCTGTCAGGTTTTGGTATCAAGATGATGTTGGTCTCATAAAATGGTTTGCGATGGGTTTCCTCTCTTTGAATTATTTGGAATAGTTTCAGAAGGAATGGTACTAGATCCTCTTTGTGTGTCTGGTAGAATTCGGCTGTGAACCCATCTGGACGTGGGCTTTTTTTTGTGAGGTAGGCTCTTAATTGCTACCTCAACTTCAGACCTTGTTATTGGTCTATTCATAGTTTTGGCTTCCTCCTGGTTTAGGCTTGGGAGGACACAGGCGTCCAGGAATTTATCCATTTCTTCCTGATTTACTAGTTTATGTGCATAAAGTGGTTTGTAGTATTCTCTGATGATGGTTTGAATTTCTGTGGAATCTGTGATGATTTTCCCATTATCGTTTTTTATTGCATCTATTTGGTTGTTCTCTCTTTTCTTTTTTATCAGTCTGGCTAGTGGTCTGTCCATTTTGTTGATCTTTTCGAAAAACCAGCTCTTGGATTTATTGATTTTTTGAAGGGTTTTTCTTGTCTCTATCTCTTTCAGTTTGCTCTGACCTTAGTTATTTCTTGTCTTTGGCTAGGTTTTGAGCTTTATTAATCTTGCTCCTCTAGCTCTTTCAGTTTTGACAATAGGGTGTCCATTTTGAATCTCTCCACTCTTCTCATGTGGGCACTTATTGCTATCTATTTTCCTCTACAGACTGCTTTAAATGTGTCCCAGAGATTCTGGTACGTTGCGTCTTTGTTCTTTTTGTTTCGAAGAACTTTTTATTTCTGCCTTTATTTCTTTGTTTATCCAATAAACATTCAGGAGCCAGTTATTCAGTTTCCATGAAGCTGTGCAGTTCTGAGTTATTTTCTGAATTCTGAGTTCCAACTTGATTGCACTATGGTCTGAGAGACTGTTTGTTATGATTTCAGTTGTTTTGCATTTGCGGAAGAGTGTTTTACTTTTAATTATGTGGTCAGTTTTGGAGTAGGTGTGATGTGGTGCTGAGAAGACTGTATATTCTGTGGATTTGGGGTGGAGTGTTTTGTAAATATCTATCAGGTTTCCTTGTTCCAGGTGTGAGTTCAAGTTCTGGATATCCTTGTTAATTTTTTGTCTGGTTGATCTGTCTGATATTGACAGTGGAGTGTTAAAGTCTCCCACTATTATTGTGTGGGAGTGTAAGTCTCTTTGCAAGTCATTAAGAACTTGCCTTATATATCTGGGTGCTCTTGCATTGGGTCCATATATATTTTGAATCGTTAGCTCTTCTTGTTGTATCGATCCTTTTACCATTATGTAATGACCTTCTTTGTCCCTTTTGATCTTTGTTGTTTCAAAGTCTATTTTATCAGAGATGAGAATTGCAACTCCTGCTTTTTTTTTGCTCTCCATTTGCTTGGTAAATCTTCCTGCATCCCTTTATTTTGAGCCTTTGTGTATCCTTGCATGTGAGGTGGGTTTCCTGGATGCACCACACTGACAAGTTTTGGCATTTTATCCAATTTGCCAGTCTGTGTCTTTTGATTGGTGCATTTAGCCCATTTACATTTATGGTTAATTTTGTTATGTGTGAATTTGATACTGCCATTTTCATGCTTGATGGCTGTTTTGCCCATTGGTTCATGTAGATTCTTCATTTTATTGATGGTCTTTAGCATTTGGTATGCTTTTAGGATGGCTGGTACTGGTTGTTTCTTTCTATGTGTAATGTCTGTTTCAGGATCTTTTGTAAAGCAGGCCTAGTGGTGACAAAATCTCTGAGTACTTGCTTGTTCATGAAAAATTTTATTTTTCCTTCACTTATGAAGCTCATTTTGGCTGGATATGAAATTCTGTGTTGGAAGTTCTTTTCTTTAAGGATGTTGAATATTGGCCCCCACTCTCTTCTGTCTTGTAGAGTCTCTGCGATAGATCTGCTGTGAGTCTGATGGGCTTCACTTTGAGGGTGACCCGACCTTTCTCTCTGGCTGCCCTTAGTATTTTCTCCTTCATTTCAACCCTGGGGAATCTGACGATTTTGTGCCTTGGAGTTGCTCTTCTTGCAGAATATCTTTGTGGTTTCCTCTGTATTTCCTGGAGTTGAGTATTGACCTGTCTTGCTAGGTTGGGGAAATTTTCCTGGATAATATCCTGAAGACTGTTTTCCAGCTTGGATTCATTCTCTTCATCACATTCTGGTACACCTTTCAAACGTAGGTTGGGTCTCTTCACATAGTCCCACATTCCTTGGAGATTTTGTTCATTCCTTTTTGTGCTTTTTTCTTTGATCTTGGTTTCTCGTTTTATTTCATTGAGTTGATCTTCGACTTGTGATATTCTTTCTTCTGCTTGGTCAATTTGGCTGTTGAAACTTGTTCAATTTGGCTGTTGAAACTTGTGCATGCTACGCGAAATTCTCGTGTTGTGTTTTTCAGCTCCTTCAATTCATTCATATTCCTCTCTAAGTTGTCCATTCTGGTTATCAATTCCTCGAATCTTTTTTCAAATCTTCTTTCAAGTTTCTTTGTTTCTTTGCACTGATTTAGAACATGTTCTGTTAGCTCACTGGAATTTCTCATTATCCACTTTCTGAAGTCTGATTCCGTCATTTCGTCACACTCATTCTCCGTCCAGCTTTGTTCCCTTGCTGGTGATGAGTTTTGGTCCTTTGTAGGAGTTGAAGTGTTTTGGTTTCGGGTGTTTTCCTCCTTTTTGCGCTGGTTTCTTCCCATCTTTATGGATTTATCCACCTGTTGTTTTAGCAGTTGCTGATATTTCAATTGGGAGGATGTGTTTATGTCTGTTGCAACAGAACTCATAAAACACCCCCCTTTTTTCCCCCTTAGATGCTCTGTCTCAGGGAGTTGGGGCTTTCTTTATGAGTATGCGTTGCACTGTCCTGCCCAGCTAGGTGGTAGTCTATTCAATATTTTTCTGCCGGGGCTCGGCCCTGCTAGCACGTGCTGCCCTGTTGCTGCGGGCTCCATGCTCCGGCTTGCTCCGCCCTGCTGTGGCTTGCTCCGCGTTGCTGGCAGAGTCTCTCTGTTAATGCAGGTTACCTCAGCAACAGCAGGCTGTGTCAGCCCTGGGCGGTACTTCAGTAGGAGGGATTGCGTCAGCCATGGTGGACGCCCCTTCCGCACTGGGCTGCACCATCCTAGATACCAGTGAGATGCCGGCAGCAAAACTCTCATCCCCGAACGCCTCGAATCACTGCCCTGCTTGACCATGTCAGGGTGGGACCCGCCCAGCCCGATCAACCAGCTCCCTGGCTCAGATTCCGTCCTCTCTCTCTCTCTCTCTTCCTCTCCCCAAGGTGAACGGTCGCCTCTCTCACTGGCGCCCCAGTAGCCTGCTGATAGGGCACTGGGATCCCTGGGATCTCCCGTGCCGCTGCCCACTGCACCAGCTCAGATCACGATTCCCAGGAATCTCCTGGTCTGGCTCATTGTCCAAGTCCCATTCAATCAGATGGACATGCTAATCTGCCCTTCCAAATCTCAGATTGCCGGTTTAACAGGGCACCCGGACCAGTGACTTTTTGTGCCCAGTGCCGCTGCACTGGGGAACCTGCCAAAGCAGCTGCATGAGCCAGCTGTGCTAGCGTCCCGTGTCTCTCCCACACCTGGGACTTTCAATGTTCTGTGGGCAAAAAAGATCTGTCTGAGAATGAGGCTAGGACTCACCCTCTGTGCCTTCACTGAGAGCTGCAATCCGGGGTCGCCTCTACAACGCCATCTTGGAAGAGCCACAGGACTCTACTTTATATAACCTCTCATTTACAGCCTCATGGAATAATGCACACGTGTGGAATAGACATTAGTCTATTTTATATGGCCACAAAATCAAACCCTGAGTGAGTAATGCACAACTTTGGAATAGTCACTTGTCTATTTTACATGCCCAAATATTTAGAGTCAGAGTCAATAATACACACCTGTGTACAAGTCAGAAAACAATTTCATATTGCCAAAGTTTCAGAGTCTCAGTAAATAATACATACCTGAGAAATACTCAGGACACTATTACATGTGGCATAGATTTCAGAGCTTCTTTGAACAAGAAACACCTCTATTGTAGTCAGAAATCTATTTTCTATAGCCACATATTCAGAGCAAAACTGAGTAACATACACTTGAGAAAAGTTAAAATTCTGTTTTGTATCGCCAATCATTTAGAGCCGAATGTAAAAATGCATGCCTGAGGAGCATTCAGGAGGCTCTATTTTATGGCCACTCATTCAGAGCTTCACAGAATAATATTGACATATGAAAACATAAGGATTGTATTTCTCATGGCCACTTACTCAGAACCTCAGTGAGGAATCATATATATCTGGAAAATGCTCAAAATTATATTATATATAGCCACTTATTCAGAGACACACTGAATAATGCACAGATAAGGAATAGTCTGAAGACTATTTTATATGACTCTTCAATTAGCGACTCGACAATGCAGTACTGAAAAATAGTGAAGATGATAGTGTCAAGGGTTTATGTTATGTGGTCACTCATTCAGAATCTCACTGAAGAATACACACCATGGGAATATTCAGTGTCCAAGTCATATGAACACTCAATCACAGCATTACCGAATAATGCACAATGGGGATATTGTAAGGAGTGTATTTCATATGGCCTGTCATTTGGAGCTTCAGTTCATAATAAACAGATGTGGAGTAGTCAAGACCCTATTTAACGTAACCCCAAATTAAGTAGCTCCGTGAATAATACACACATGTGTCAGAGTCAGGAGACTATTTGACATAGACACTCAAACAGAACCTTTTCGAATACTGCACATGTTGGGAATAATCACTAGTCTGTTTCATATGGCGATTAGTATGGGAAATCAAAAAATAGGGCACACCTGTTGGGTAAAATGGGTTCTATTTCATAAGGCCACCCTTTCAGTGTTTTAGTGAATGATATGTATATCTGATAAGTCAGGAATCTCTTTCACATGACCACTCGTTCAGGGCCTCTGTGAAGAATATTCCACTCAAAAATAGTCAAGGGTCTACTTCAAAAGGCTACACATTCAAAGTCCCTGTATGTAATGAACACATGGGCAATACACCTGAGTCTCATTTTCATGCCCACTTAGTCAGAGACTCATTCAATAATACACAACAAAGGAAGATTTAAGAGTCTACTTCATGTAGCCACTCATTTAGAGCCTCAGTGAATAATGTACACCTGTGGAGTAGCCAGGAGTCTATTTTATTAGGACACTGATTCATAGCCTCAGTGTATAATATGCACGTGTGGATTAGTCAGGATTCCATTTTATATGGCCACTGACTCGTAACCTCAGTGATAAATGCAAAAATATAAAATACTTAGCAGTATATTTCATATAGACACTCATTCAGAGATTCCCTTAATAATACAAATATTTGAGATAGACAGCATCCTGTTTCATATGGTTAAACAAAAAGAGCCTCACTGAGTAATGCACACCAGGGGAAGTGTTGGGAGTCTACTTTATATAGCCTTTAATTTACAGAGGCAGAAAATAATGCACAGGTGTGGAATAGACACTAGTGTATTTTATATGGCCACAATAACAAAGCCTTTTTGAATACTGCACATGTCAGGAATAATCACTTGTCTGTTTCATATGGTGTTTTGTTTCCTGAATCAAAAACTTATGCACACCTGTGGAGTAATATGGGTTCTATTTCAGAAGGCCACTATTTCAGTGTTTTAGTGAATAATATGCATATCTGAAAAGTAAGAAATCTCTTTCACATGGCCACTCATTCAGGTCCACTGTGAGGAATACTCCCCTCAAAAATTGTCAACAGTCTACTTTAAATGGCTACACATTCAGAGACTCTGTAGGTAGTGAACACCTGGGCAATACACCTGAGTCTCTTTTTTATGCCCACTTAGTCAGAGTCTCATTCAATAATACACACCTGGGGAAGAGTTAAGAGTCTACTTCATGTAGTCACTCATTTATAGCCTCAGTGAATCATGCACACCAGGGTAATAGTCGAGCATTTTTTATATGGCCACTCATTTTGTTCCTCACTGAGTGATATACGTCAGAAGAATCCGCAGAATTTTATTTGATACTACCACGCATTTAGTACCTTATTGAATAATTCACAATAGAGCAATAGTCAGGTGTCTATTTTATATGGTCTGTCACTCAAAATTTCAGTGACTAATAAATTTCTATGGACTAATCAGGACGCTGTTTAAGATAGCCATTAATTAAGTGCCTTCCTGAATGATACACACCTGGGTAATACCATGGCATCTATTTCATATGAACTCTAATTTTGTGTGACATTGAGTAATACACACCTTGGGCAGTGTCAGGAGTCTATTTGGTATGGACACTCAAAAAGAACCTGTTTGATTAAAGCACACATGGATAATAATGAGGAGTCTTTGTCTTACGGCTTCTCATTCAGACAAACTGTGAATAATGCTCATGTGGAGCAGTTAGAAGTCTGATTCTTATGGACCCTCTTTCACAGCCTCACCGAATATTACACACTTTTTATATAGTCTGGTGTCTATATTTTATGGCCACTCATTCAGAGAATCACTGAATAATTCACAACTGTGGAATAGTCAGAAGTCTCTTTCCTATGACTACCCATTGAGAGCCTCACTAAGTGGACACACCTGGATAAATACTCAGGATTTACTTGTATCTCCTCATTCAGAGTCTCAATAAATAATGCACACCAGTAGAATAGTCAGGAGACTTTTTCTTGTGGCCTCTAATTCGGAATGTCATTGAAAAATGTGGTGTAGTCAGGAGAGTCATTTATGTAGACACATATTCAGAGCTTCAGTGCATAAGACAAACACTTGATGTAGTAAGGAATCTAAGTGACATGGAAACATATTCTGAGCATCACTGAAATATACACTCCAGGGGAATAATTTGGAGTCTATTTTCGATGGACATATATTCAGAGCATTGGAAAATTATGTACACATGTGGAGTAGTCAGGAGTCTATTTCATTTGGAAACACATTCATAGCCTCAGTGGATAATATGCACGTGTGGATTAATCAGGATTCCATTTTATATGGACAGTGACCCATAACCTCAGTGAACAATGCAAAAATGTAAAGTACTTAGCAGTCTATTTCATATAGACACTCATTCAGAGATTCAGTGAATAATAAAATTATTTGAGATAGACATCCTCCTGTTTCATATTGTCATACAAAAAGAGCCTCACTGAGTGAAACACACCTAGGGAAGTGTTAGGAGTGTACTTTACATAGCCTCTCATTTACAGCCTAAGGGAATAATGCACATGTGTGGAATAGACACTAGTTTCTTTTATATGGCCACAAAACCAAAGCCTGAGTCAGTAATACACAACTTTGGACGAGTCATTAGTCTATTTCATATGCCCAAATATTTAGAGTCAGAGTCAATAATACACGCCTGTAGACTAGTCAGGAAACAATTTCATATGGCCAACATTTCAGAGACTCAGTGAATAATAAATACCTGAGGAATACTCTGGATGCTATTACATGCGGCATTTCTTCAGAGGTTCATTGAGTAAGGAACACCTGTATTGTAGTCAGAATTCTATTTCATATAGCCACATATTCAGAGCCTAACTGAATAACAGACACCTTGGGAAAGTCAGGATTCTGGTTCGTATAGCCAGTCATTTACAAACGAATGTAAAACTCATGCCTGAATAGTATATAAGAGTCTCTATTATATGGCCACACATTCAGAGCCCCACAGAATAATACAGACGAATGGAAATGTGAGGAGTGTACTTGACATGCCCACTCATTCAGTTCCTCATTGAAGAATCATATATATCTAAAAAATACTCAAGATTCTATTATATATAACGACTTATTAAGAGACTCACTGAATAATGCACACCTGGAGAATTGTCTGGAGACTATTTGATATGTCCGTTCACCCAGCGACTCAGTGGAAAAGGCAGAGCTGAAAAATAGTCAAGAGAACAGAGTCAGGAGTCTATTTTATGTGGTCACTCGTTCAGAGACTGACTGAAGAATACACACCTTGGGAATAGTCCGAGTACAGGTCATATGGCCACTCAATCACAGCACTACCAAATAATGCAGAATGGGGCAATAGTAAGGATTTAATTTCAAATGGCCTCTCATTCAGAGCTTCAGTGTGTAATAAACAACTGTGGAGGAGGTAGGATTCTATAGATGGTAGCCCCAAGTAAAGCAGCTCCGTGAATGATACACACATGTGTGAGAGTCAGGAGAATATTTGATATGGACACTCATACAGAACCTCTTCGAGTATTGCACATGTGGGGAATAATCACTAGTCTATTTCATATGGTGGTTCGTTTGGAGAGTCAAAAAGTAATGCGCACCTGTGGAGTAAAATGCGGTCTATTTCAGAAGGCCACTCTTTCAGTGTTTTACTGAATAACATGTATAACTGATAAGTCAATGAACATTCGTGTGCATGTGTCCTTATAGTAAAACGATTTATAGTCCTTTCGTTATATACCCAGTAATGGGATTGCTGGGTCAAATGGAATTTCTATTTCTAGGTCCTTGAGGAATCGCCACACTGTCTTCCACAATGGTTGAACTAACTTACACTCGCAGCAACAGTGTAAGACTGTCCCTATTTCTCCACATCCTCTTCAGCATATGCTGTCTCCAGATTTTTTAATGATCGCCATTCTAACTGGCGTGAGATGGTATCTCAATGTGGTTTTTATTTGCATCTCTCTAAAGACCAGTGATGATGAGCATTTTTTCATGTGTTTGCTGGCCTCATGTATGTCTTCTGTTGTAAAGTGTCTGTTGATATCCTTTGCCCATTTTTGAATTGGCTTGTTTGTTTTTTTTCTGTAAATCTGTTTGAGTTCTTTGTAAATTCTGGATATCACCCCTTTGTCACATGGGTAAGCTGCAAAGATTTTTTCCCATTCTGATGGTTGCCAATTCACTCTAGTGACTGTTTCTTTTGCCGTGCAGAAGCTGTGGAGTTTGGTTAGGTCCCATTTGTCTATTTTGCCTTTTGTTGCCAATGCTTTTGGTGTTTTGGTCATGAAGTCCTTGCCTACCTTTATGTCCTGAATGGTTTTGCCTAGATTTTCTTCTAGGGTTTTTATGGTGTCAGGTCCTATGTTTAAGTCTTTAATCCATCTGGAGTTAATTTTAGTGTAAGGTGTCAGGAAGGGGTCCAGTTTCTGCTTTCTGCACATGGCTAGCCAGTTTTCCCAACACCATTTATTAAACAGGGAATCATTTCCCTATTGCTTGTTTTTGTCTGGTTTCTCAAAGATTATATGGTTGTAGATATATTGTGTTGCCTCCGATGCCTCTGTTCTGTTCCATTGGTCTATATCTCTGCATTGGTACCAGTACCATGCTGTTTTGATTCCTCTAGCCTTGTAGTATAGTTTGAAGTTTGGTAGTGTGTTGCCTCCCACTGTGTTCTTTACGCTTAGTATTCAATGCAGCACTGTTTACAATAGCAAAGACCTGGAACCAACCCAAATGCCTATCGATGATAGACTGGACTGGGAAAATGTGGCACATATAAACCATGGAATATTACGCAGCAATCAAAAATGATGAGCTTGTTTACTTTCTCAGGACATGGATGAATCTGGTGAACATCATTCTCAGCAAACAGACACAAGAACAGAAAAGGAAATACCGCATATTCTCACTTATATGTGGGTGAGAAAAATGAGAACACATGGACACAGAGAGGGGGTCTACTACACACTGGGGTCTATAGGAGGGAATGGGGGAGGGACGGGGGGTGTTGGGGAGCAATAGCCTGGGAATAAATTCCAAGTGTGGGTGAAGGGAAGGAAGGCGACAGAACACACTGCCATGTGTGTACCTATGCAATTATCTTGCATGATCTTCACATGTACTCCAAAACATAGAATGCAATAAAATTTTTAAAAATTGAAAAAGAAAAAACCTGATAAGTCAGGAATCTCTTTCACATTGCCACTCGTTCTGGGCCTCTGTGAATAATATTCCCCTCAGAAACAGTCAAGGGTCTAATTCAAATGCCTACACATTGAGAGTCTCTTTCAGTAATGAACACCTAGGCAATACACCTGAGTCTCTTTTTTATGCCCACTTCGTCAGAGTCTCATTCAATAATACACATATGGAGAAGAGTTCAGGGTCCATTTAATGTAGCCACTCATTTAGATCCTCAGTGAATAATCCACACCAGGATAATAGTCTAGCATTTTTTATATGGCCACTCATTCTGTGCCTCCCTGAATGATACACACCTGGCGAATTCTCAGGATTCCATTTCATACTACCATGCATTTAGAACCTTATTGAATAATTCACAATGGAGCAATAGTCAGGTGTCTATTTTGTATGTCCTCTCATTCAAAATTTCAGTGAATAATGAACGTCTATGGAGCAATCAGAACACTGTTTAAGATAGTCATGGATTAAGTGCCTTCCTGAATGATACACACCTGGGTGGTAGTCAGAAGTCTATTTCATATGAACTCTAATTATGTGTAACGCTGAGTAATACACACATGGGGGAGTTTCAGGAGACTATTTGGTATGGACACTCATACCGAACCCGTTGGAATAATGCACACATGGAGAATAATGAGGAGTCTATGTCATACGGCTACTCATTCAGACAAACAGTGAATAACGCACAGGTGGAGTCATTAGAATTCTGTTTCATATGCCCCCTCTTTCACAACCCCACTGAATATTACACACTTGTGATATAGTCTGGAGTCTACATTTTATGGCCACTCATTCAGAGAATCACTAAAGATTTCACACCTGCGAAACAGTCAGGAGTCTATTTCCTGTGGCTACCCGTTGAGAGCCTCACTAAATGTACACACCTGGATAAATAGACAGGATTTACTTGTATCTCCCCATTCAGAGTCTCACTAAATAATGCACACCTGTGGAATAGTCAGGAGACTTTTTCATGTGGCCTCTCATTCAATGTGTCATTGAAAAATGTGGTGTAGTCAGGAGACTCTTTCATGTAGACACATATTCACAGCCTTGGTGCATAAGACAGACCCTTGATATAGTAAGAAATCTAATTAGTATGACCACATCTTCTGAGGCTCACTGAGTAATACACACCTGGAAAATAATTTGGAGTCTATTTTCGATGGACATTCATTCAGAGCCTCGGTATATAATGCAGATCTGTGGAGTAGTCAAGAGTCTCTTTCATTTGGACACACATTCATAGCCTCAGTGGATAATATGCACGTGTGGATTAAGCAGGATTCCATTATATATGGCCACTGACTCGTAACCTCAATGAATAATGCACAAATGTAAAGTACTCAGCAGTTTATTTCATATACCGCTCATTCAGTGATTCACTGAATAATAAAAATATTTGAGATAGACAGTCTACTGTTGCATATTGTCATACAGAAAGAGCCTCACTGAGTGACACACACCTGGGGTAGTGTTATAAGTGTACTTTACATATCCTATTATTTACAGCCTAAGGGAATAATGCATATGTGTGGAGTAAACACTAGTCTGTTTTATATGGCCACAAAATCAAAGCCTTAGTCAGTAATACACAACTTTGGAATGGTCACTAGTCTATTATATATTCCCAAATATTTAGAGTCAGAGTCAATAATACACGCCTGTAGACTATTAAGGAAACAATTTCATATGGCCAAAGTTTCAGAGCCTCAGTGAATAATAAATACCTGAAGAATTCTCTGGACGCTGTTACATGTGGCATTTCTTCAGAGGTTCATTGAGTAAACAACACCTGTATTGTAGTCAGAATTCTATTTCTTATAGCCACATACTCAGAGCCTTACTGAATTACAGACACCTTGGGAAATTCAGTATTCTGTTTCGTATAGCCATTATTTCACACCCGAATGTAAAATCTCACACCTATGTAGTATATAGGAGTTTCTATTATATGGCCACACCTTCAGAGCCTCACAGAATTATACAGACGTATGAAAATGTCAGGAGTGTAATTGACATGGCCAATTATTCAGTTCCTCAGTGAAGAATCATATATATATGGAAAATACTCAGGATTCTATTATATATAGCCACTTATTAAGGGCCTCACTGAATAATGCACACCTGGAGAATTGTCTGGAGACTATTTGATATGACCGTACACCCAGTGACTCAGTGGAAAATGCAGAGCTGAGAAGTAGTCAAAAGAACAGAGTCAGAAGTCTATTTTCTATGGACAATCGTTCAGAAACTGACCAAAGAATAAACACCTTGGGAATAGTCAAAGTCCAGGTCCTATGGCCACTCAATCACAGCATTACCGAATAATGCTGAATGGGCAATAGTAAGGATTCTATTTCATATGGCCTCTCATTCAGAGCTTCAGTGTGTAATAAACAGCTGTGGAGGAGGGAGGACCCTATTGACGGTAGCCCCAAATAAAGCAGTTTCATGAATGATACACACATATGTGAGAGTCAGGATACTATTTGATATGGACACTCATACAGTACCTCTTCGAATATTGAATATGTGGGGAATAATCTCTAGTCTATTTCATATGGTGGTTCGTTTGGAGAGTGAAAAAATAACGTGCACCTGTGGAGTAAAATGTGGTCTATTTCATAAGGCCACTCTTCCAGTGTTTTAGTGAATAACATGTATATCTGATAAGTCAGCAATCTCTTTCACATGGCCACTCGTCCTGGGCCTCTCTGTATAATACTCCCCTCAGAAGCAGTCAAGGGGCTACTTCAAATGACTACACATTCAGAGTCTCTGTAAGTAATGAACACCTGGGAAATACACGTGAGTCTCTTTTTTATGCCCACTTAGTCATAGTCTCATTCAATAATACACACGTGGGGAAGAGTTAACAGTATACTTCATGTAGCCACTCACTTAGATTTTCAGTGAAAAATCCACACCAGGGTAATAGTCGAGCATTTTTTATATGGCCACTCATTCTGTGACTCCCTGAATGATACACACCTGGGTCATTCTCAGAATTCTATTTTATATTAGCACTTATTGAGAACCTTATTGAATAATTCACAATGGAGCAATAGTCAGTTGTCTATTTTGTATGGCCTCTCATTTAAAGTTTCAGTGAATAATGGACTTTTATGGAGTAATCAGGACACTGTTTAAGATAGCCATGAATTAAGTGCCTTCCTGAATGACATACACCTGGGTGATAGTCAGGAGTCTATTTCATATAAACTCTAATTCTGTGTAACGGTGAGTAATACACACCTGGGGGAGTTTCAGGAGTCTATTTGGTATGGACACTCATACTGAACCCGTTGGAATAATGCACACATGGAGAATAATGAGGAGTCAATGTCATATGGCTACTCATTCAGACAAACAGTGAATAATGCACATGTGGAGTCATTAGAATTCTGTTTCCTATTGCCCCTCTTTCACAGCCTCACTGAATATTACACACATGTGATATAGTCTGGAGTCTATATTTTATGGCCACTCATTCAGAGAATTACTGAAGAATTCACACCTGCGGAATAGTCAGACGTCTCTTTCCTATAGCTACACGTTGAGAGCCTCACTAAATATAAACACCTGGATAAATAGTCAGTATTTACTCGTATCTCCTCATTCAGTCTCACTAAATAATGCACATCTGTGGAATAGTAAGGAGACTTTTTCATGTGGCCTCTCATTAAATGTGTCATTAAAAAATGTGGTGTAGTCAGGAGACTCTTTCATGTAGACACATATTCAGAGCCTCAGTGCATACAACAGACGCTTGATACAGTTAGAAATCTAATTAGTATGACGACATCTTCTGAGTCTCACTGAATGATACACACCTGGAGAATAATTTGGAGTCTATTTTTGACGGACTTTCATTCAGAGCCTCGGTTAATAATGCAGACCTGTGGAGTAGTCAGGAGTCTCTTTCATTTGGACACACATTCATAGGCTCAGTGGATAACATGTCCGAGTGGATTAATCAGGATTCCATTTTATATGGCCACTGACTTGTAACCTCAATGAATAATGCACAAATGTAAAGTACTCATCAGTTTATTCAGTGATTCACTGAATAAACTGAATTCACTATTTAGTGATTCACTGAATAGTAAAAATATTTGAGTTAGACAGCCTACTGTTTCATATTGTCATACAAAAAAAGCCTCACTGACTGACACACACCTGGGGAAGTGTTAAGAGAGTACTTTACGTAGCCTCTCATTTACAGCCTAAGGGAATAATGCATATGGGTGGAATAGACACTAGTCTGTTTTAAACGGCCACAAAATCAAAGCCTGAGTCAGTAACACACAACTTTGGAATACTCACTATTCTATTATATATTCCCAAATATTTAGAGTCAGAGTTAATAATACATGCCTCTAGACTAATCAGGAAACAATTTTATAAGGCCAAAATTTCAGAGCCTCAGTGAATAATAAATACCTGAGGAATACTCTGGACTCTGTTACATGTGGCATTTTTACAGATGTTCATTGAGTAAAGAACACCTGTATTGTCAGAATTCTATTTCATATGGCCACATACTCAGAGTCAAACTGAATAACAGACACCTTACGAAAGTCAGTATTCTGTTTCATATAGCCACTCATTTACAGCCAAATGTAAAAACTCACGCCTGGGTAGTATATAAGAGTCTCTATTATATGGCCACTCATTAAGAGACTCACAGAATAATAAAGATGTATGGAAATGCCAGGAGTGTACTTGACATGGCCAATTATTCAGCTCCTCAGTGAAGAATCATATATATCTGGAAAATGCTCAGAATTCTATTATATATAGCCACTTATTAAGGGCCTCACTGAATAATGAACACCTGGAGAATTGTCTGGAGACTATTTGATATGACCGTTCACCCAGCGACTCAGTGGAAAATGCAGAGCTGAGAAATAGTAAAAAGGATAGAGTCAGGAGTCTATTTTATGTGGACACTCGTTCAGAAACTGAATGAAGAATACATACCTTGGGAATAGTCAGAGTTTAGGTCCTATGGCCACTCAATCACAGCATTACCGAATAATGCAGAATGGGGCAATAGGAAGGAGTCTATTTCATATGGCCTCTCATTCAGAACTTCAGTGCATAAAAAACAGCTGTGGAGGAGGGAGGACCCTATTGACGGTAGCCCCAAATAAAGCAGCTCCGTGAATGATACACACATATGTCAGAGTCAGCAGACTATTTGATATGGACACTCATACAGAACCTCTTCGAATATTGCATATGTCTTGAATAATCACTAGTCTATTTCATATGGTGGTTCGTTTGGAGAGTCAAAAAATAATGCGCACCTGTGGAGTAAAATGTGGTCTATTTCATAAGGCCACTCTTCCAGTGTTTTAGTGAATAACATGTATATCTGATAACTCAGGAATCTCTTTCACATGGCCACTCATTCTTAGCCTCTCTGAATAATACTCCCCTCAGAAGCAGTCAAGGGACTACTTCAAATGCCTACACATTCAGAGTCTCTGTAAGTAATAAACACCTGGGAAATACACCTGAGTCTCTTTTTTATGCCCACTTAGCCAGAGTCTCATTCAAGAATACACACGTGGGGAAAAGTTAAGGGTCTACGTCTTTTAGCCACTCATTTAGATCCTCAGTGAATAATCCACACCAAGGTAATAGTCGAGCATTTTTTATATGGCGAATCATTCTGTGCCTCCCTGAATGATACATGCCTGGGTTATTCTCAGGATTCTATTTCATATTACCACTCATTTAGAGCCTTATTGAATAATTCATTATAGAGGAATAGCCAGGTGTCTATTTTGTATGGCCTGTCATTCAATGTTTCTGTAAGTTATAAACTTCTATAGAGTAGTCAGAACACTGTTTATAATAGCCATTAATTAAGTGCCTTCCTGAATGATACACACCTGAGTGGTAGTCAGGAGTCTATTTCATATGAACTCTAATTCTTTGTAACGCTGAGTAATACACCCCTGCGGAAGTTTCAGGAGTCTATTTGGCATGGACACTCTTACCAAACCTGTTGGAATAATGCACACATGGAGAATAATGAGGAGCCTATGTCATACGGCCTCTCATTCAGGAAACAGTGAATAATGCACATGTGGAGTCATTAGAATTCTGTTTCATATGGACCCTCCTTCACAGGCTCACAGAATATTACACACTTGTGATATAGTCTGGAGTCTATATTTTATGGACACTCATTCAGAGATTCACTGAATAAAAAAAATATTTGAGATAGACAGCCTCCTGTTTCATATGGTCATACAAAAAGAGTCTCACTGAGTGACACACACCTGGGTAAATTTTAGGAGTGTACCTTACATAGCCTCCCATTTACAGCCTAAGGGAATAATGCACACGTGTGGAATAGACACTAGTCTATTTTACATGGCCACAAAATTAAAGCCTGAGTCAGTAATGCCCAACTTTGGAATAGTTACTAGTCTATTCCCTATGCCCAAATATTTAGAGTCAGAGTCAATAATACACACCTGTAGACTAGTCAGGAAACCATTTTATATGGCCAAAGTTTCAGAGCCTCAGTGAATAACAAATACCTAAGGAATACTCTGGACGCTATTACATGTGGCATTTCTTCAGAGGTTCATTGAGTAGAGAACACCTGTATTGTCAAAATTCAGTTTCATATAGCCACATACTCAGAGCCTAACTGAATAACAGACACCTTTGGAAAGTCAGGATTCTATCTCGTATAGCCACTCCTCTAAAGCTGAATATAAAACCTCATGCCTGAGTAGTATATAGGAGTCTCTATTTTATGGCCCCTCATTCAGAGTCTCACAGAATAATACAGACATACGGAAATGTCAGGAGTGTACTTCACATGGCCGCTTATTCAGTTCCTCAGTGAAGAACCATATATATCTGGAAAATACTCAGGATTCTATTATATATAGCCACTTATTAAGAGACTCACTGAATAACGCACACCTGGAGAATTTTCTGGAGACTATTTGATATGGCCGTTCACCCAGCGACTCAGTGGAAAATGCATAGCTGAGAAATAGTAAAGAGGACAGAGTCAGGAGCCTATTTTATGTGGTCACTCGTTCAGAAACTGACTGAAGAATATACACATTGGGAATAGTCAGAGTCCAGGACATATGGCCACTCAATCAGAGCATTACAGAATAATGCATAATGGGGCAACAGTAAGGAGTCAATTTTATATGGCCTCTCATTCAGAGATTCAGTGCATAATAAACAGCTTTGGAGGAGTGAAGTCCCTATTGAAGGTAGACCCAAATCAAGCAGCTCTGTGAATGATACACACATGTGTGAGAGTCAGGAGACTATTTGATATGGACACTCACACAGAACCTCTTTGAATATTGAAAATGTGGGGAATAATCACTAGTCTATTTCATATGGTGGTTCATTTGGAGAGTCAAAAAATAACGCGCACCTGTGGAGTAAAATGCAGTCTATTTCATAAGGCCACACTTTCCATGATTTAGTGAATAACATGTATATCTGAGAAGTCAGGACTCTCTTTCACGTGGACTCTCGTTCTGGGCCTCTGTGAATAATACTCCGCTCAGAAACAGCCAAGGGTCTACTTCAAATGCCTACACATTCAGAGTCTCTGTCAGTAGTGAACACCTGGGCAATACACCTGAGTCTCTTTTTTATGCCCATTTAGTCAGAGTCTCATTCAATAACACACACTTGGGGAAAGGTTAAGAGTCTACTTCATGTAGCCACTCATTTCGATCCTCAGTGAATAATCCACACCAGGGTAATAGTCGAGCATTTTTTTATATGGCCATTCATTCACTGCCTCCCTGAATGATACACACTGGGGAATTCTCAGAATTCTAATTCATACTATCACTCATGTAGAACCTTATTGAATAATTCACAATGGAGCAATAGTCAGGTGTCCATTTTGTATGGCCTCTCATTAAGAGTTTCAGTGAATAATGAACTTCTATGGAGTAATCAGGACACTGTTTAAGATAGCCATGAATTAAGTGCATTCCTGAATGACACACACCTGGCTGGCATCAGGAATCTATCTTATATGAACTCTAATTCTGTGTAACGCTGAGTAATACACACCTTTGGGAGTTTCAGGAGTCTATCTTCTATTGACACTCATAAAGAACCTGTTGAAATAATGCACACATGGAGAATAATGAGGTGTCTATGTCATACGGCTACTCATTCAGACAAACAGTGAATAACACAGTTGTGGAGACAATAGAATTCTGTTTCATATAGCCCCTCTTTCACATCCTCACTGAATATTACACACTTGTGATATAGTCCGGAGTCTATATCTTATGACCACTCATTCAGAGAATCACTAAATAATTCACACCTGTGAAATAGTCACATGTCTCTTTTCTATGTCTACCCATTGAGAGCCTCACTAAATGAACACACTTGGATAAATAGTCGGAATTTACTTGTATCTCCTCATTCAGAGTCTCACTAAATAATACACACCTGTGGAATAGTCAGGGGACTTTTTCATGTTTTCTCTCATTCAATGGGTCATTGAAAAATGTGATGTAGTCAGGAGACTCTTTTATGTAGACACATATTCAGAGCCTCAGAGCAAAAGACAGACCCTTGATGTAGTAAGAAATCTAATTAGTATGGCCACATCTTCTGAGGCTCACTGAATAATTCACACCTGGAAAATAATTTGGAGTCTATTTTCGATGGATATTCATTCAGAGGCTCGGTAAATAATGCAGACCTGGGGAGTAGTCAGGAGTCTATTTCATTTGAAAACACATTCATAGCCTCAGTGGATAATATGCACGTGTGGATTAGTCAGGATTACATTTTATAAGGCCACTGACTCATAAACTCAATGAATGATGCACAAATGTAAAGTACTCAGGTGTCTATTTCATATAACCACTCATACAGAGATTCGCTGAACAATAAAATTATTTGAGATAGACCGACTCCTGTTTCATATGGTCATACAGAAGAGCCTCACTGAGTGACACACACCTGGGGAAGTGTTAGGAGTGTGCTTTACATAGCCTCTCATTTCCAGCCTATGAGAATAATGCACACGTGTAAAATAGACACTAGCCTATTTTATATGTCCACAAAATCAAAGCCTGGGTCAGTTATACACAACTTTGGAAGAGTCATTACTCTATTCCGTGTGCCCAAATATTTAGAATCAGAATCAATAATACACCCCTGTAGAATAGTTGGGAAACCATTTCATATGGCCAAATTTTCAGAGCCTCAGTGAATAATAAATACCTGAAGAATACTCTGGACGCTATTGCATGTGGCATTTCTTCAGAGTTTCATTGAGTAAAAAACACCTGTATTGTAGTCAGAATTCTATTTCATATAGCCACATACTCAGAGCCTATCTGAATGAAAGACACCTTGGGAAAGTCAGGATTCTAATTCGTATAGCCGCTCATTTACAGCCAAATGTAAAACCTCACGCCTGAATAGTACATAGGAGTCTCTATTTTTTGGCCACTCATTAAGAGCCTCACGGAATAATACAGACGTATGGAAATGTCAGGAGTGTACTTGACATGGGCACTTATTCAGTTCCTCAGTGAAGAATCATATATATCTGGAAAATACTCAGGATTTTATTATATATAGCCACTTATTAAGAGACTCACTGAATAATGCACACCTGGAGAATTGTCTGGAGACTATTTCATATGACCGTTCACCCAGTGACTAAGTGGAAAATGCAGAGATGAGAAATAGTCAAGAGGACAGCGTCAGGAGTCTATTTTATGTGGTCACTCATTCAGAAACTGATTGAAGAAAACACACCTTGAGAATAATCAGAGTCCAGGTCACATGGCCACTCAATCAGAGCACTACCGAATAATGCAGAATGGGGCAATAGGAGTCTATTCCATATGGCCTCTCATTCAGAGTTTCAGTTGGTAATAAGCAGCTGTGGAAGAGGGAGGACCCTATTGACAGTAGCCCCAAATAAATCAGCTCCATGAATGATACACACATGTGTGAGAGTCAGGAGACTATTTGATATGGACACTCATACAGAACCTCTTCGAATATTGCACATGTGGGGAATAATCACTAGTCTATTTCAAATGGTGGTTCGTTTGGAGAGTCAAAAAATAACGCGCACCTGTGTAGTAAAATACGGTCAATTTCATAAGGCCCCTCTTTCAGTGTTTTGGTGAATAACATGCATATCTGATAAGTCAGGAATCTCTTTCACATGGACACTCGATCTGGGCCTCTGTTAATAATACTCCCCTCAGAAACAGTCAAGGGTCTACTTCAAATGCCTACACATTCAGAGTCTCTGTCAGTAGTGAACACCTAGGCAATACACCTGAGTCTCCTTTTTACGCCCACGTAGTCAGAGTCTCATTCAATAATACACACCTGGGGAAAAGTTTAGCGTCTACTTCATGTAGCCACTCATTTTGATCCTCAGTGAATAATCCAAACCAGGGTAGAAGTCGAACATTTTTATATGGTCACTCATACTCTGCCTCCCTGAATGATACACACCTGGGGAATTCTCAGGATTCTATTTTATACAACCACTCATTTAGAACCTTATTGAATAATTCACAATGGAGCAATAGTCAGGTGTCTATTTTGTATGGCCTCTCATTCAGAGTTTCAGTGAATAATGAACTTCTGTGGAGTAACCAGGACACTGTTTAAAATAGCCATGAATTAAGTGCCTTCCTGAATGATACACACCTGGGTGGTAGTCAGGAGTCTATTTCATATGAACTCTAATTCTGTGTAACGCTGAGTAATACACACCTGGGGGAGTTTCAGGAGTCTATTTGGTATGGACACTCATAAAAAACCTGATGAAATAATGCACACGTGGAGAATAATCAGGAGTCTATGTCATATGGCTACTCATTCAGACAATCAGTGAATAACGCACATGTGGAATCATTAGAGTTCTGTTTCATATGGCCCATCTTTCACAGCCTCACTGAATATTACACACTTGTGACATAGTCTTGAGTCTGTATTTTACGGCCATTCATTCAGAGAATCACTGAATAAGTCACACCTGCAGAATAGCCAGAAGTCTCTTTCCTATGGCTACCCGTTGAGACCCTCACTAAATGTACACACCTGGATAAATAGTCAGGATTTACTTGTATCCCCTCATTCAGAGTATCATTAAATATTGCACACCTGTGGAATAGTCGGGAGAATTTTTCACTGGCCTGTCATTCAATGTGTCATTGAAAAATGTGGTGTAGTCAGGAGACTCTTTCTTTTTTTTTTTAATTTGTATTGCATTATGGGTTTGGGGGTACATGTGCAGAAAATGCAAGATAGCTGCATAGGTACACACATGGCAGTGTGTTTTGCTGCCTTCCTCTCCCTCACCCACACTTGGCATTTATCCCCAGGCTATCCCTCCCCAGCCCCCCCGTACCTCCCCCATTTCCACCAATTGACCACAGTGTGTAGTAGACCCCTCCCTGTGTCCACGTGTTCTCATTTTTCTCACCAGCCTATGAGTGAGAATATGCTGTATTTCCTTTTCTGCTCTTTTGTCAGATTTCTGAGAATGATGTTCTCCAGATTCATCCATGTCATTATAAAGGACATAAACTCATCATTTTTGATTGCTGCATAATATTCCATGGTGTATATGTGCCACATTTTTTCGATCCAGTCTATCATCGATGGGCATTTGGGTTGGTTCCAGGACTTTGTTATTGTAAACAGTGCTGTAATGAACATTCGTGTGCATGTGTCCTTATAGTAGAACGATTTATAGTCCTTTGGATATATACCCAGAAAAGGGATTGCTGGGTCAAATGGAATTTCTATTTCTAGGTCCTTGAGAAATCGCCACACAGTCTTCCACAATGGTTGAGCTAATTTACACTCCCACCAACAGTATAAGAGTGTTCCTTTTTCTCCACATCCTCTGCAGCATCTGCTGTCTCCAGATTTTTTAATGATCACCATTCTAACTGGCGTAAGATGGTATCTCAATGTAGTTTTGATTTGCAACTCTCTAATGATCAGTGATAATGAGCATTTTTTCATGGGTTTGTTGGCCTCATGTATGTCTTCTTTTGTAAAGTGTCTGTTCATATTGTTTGCCCATTTTTGAATGGGCTTGTTTGTTTTTTGCCTGTAAATCTGTTTGAGTTCTTTGAAAATTCTGGATATCAGCCCTTTTTCAGATGTGTAAACTGCAAAGATTTTTTCCCATTCTTATTGTTGCCAATTCACTCTAGTGACTGTTTCTTTTGCCGTGCAGAAGCTGTGGAGTTTAATTAGGTCCCATTTGTCTATTTTGGATTTTGTTGCCAATGCTTTTGGTGTTTTGGTCATGAAGTCCTTGCCTACTCCTATGTCCTGAATGGTTTTGCCTAGATTTTCTTCTAGGGTTTTTATGGAGTCAGGTCTTAAGTTGAAGTCTTTAATTCACCTGGAGTTAATTTTAGTGTAAGGTGTCAGGAAGGGTCCAGTTTTTTCTTTCTGCACATGGCTAGCCGGTTTTCCCAACAGCATTTATTAAACAGGGAATCCTTTCCCCATTGCTTGTTTTTGTCTGGTTTATCAAAGACTATATGGTTGTAGGTATTTTGTGTTGCCTCCGATGCCTCTGTTCTGTTCCATTCGTCTATATCTCTGTTTTGGTACCAGTACCATGCTGTTTTGATTACTGTAGCCTTGTAGTATAGGTTGAAGTTTGGTAGTGTGATGCCTTCTGCTGTTTTCTCTTTGCTTAGAATTGACTTGGCTTTGCGGGCTCTCTTTTGGTTCCATAATAAGTTTATGGTGGTTTTTTCCAGTTCTGTGATGAAATTCAATGGTAGTTTGATGGGGATATCATTGATTGTGTAAATTACTTTGGGCAGTATAGCCCTTTTCACAATATTGATTCCTCCCAACCACGAACGTGGATTGTTTCTCCATCTGTGTGTTTCCTCTCTTATTTCGTTGAGCAGTGGTTTGTGGTTTTCCTTAAAGAGGTCCATTACGTTCCTTGTGAGTTGTATTCCTAGGTATTTTATTTACTTTGTAGCAATTGTGAATGGCAGTTCATTGTTGATTTGGTTCTGTTTAAGTCTGTTATTGGAGTATAGGAATGTGATTTTTGCACATTGATTTTATATCCTAAGATTTTGCTGAAGTTGTTTGTCAGTTTCAGGAGCTTTTGGGCTGAGGTTATGGGGTCTTCTAGATATACTATCATGTCGTCTGCAAATACAGACAATTTTGCTTCCACGTTTCCTATTTGAATACCCTTTATTTCTTTTTCTTGCCTGATTGCTCTGGCTAGATCTTCCAGTACTATGTTGAAAACGAGTGGTGAGAGAAGGCAACCTTGCCTAGTGCTGGATTTCAATGGGAATGCTTCCCGTTTTTGCCCATTAAGTATGATATTCGCTGTTGATTTGTCATAAATCGCTTTTATTACTTTAAGATATGTTCCATCAATACCAAGTTTATTGAGGGTTTTCAGCATAAAGGGCTGTTGAATTTTGTCCAATGCCTTCTATGAGTCAATTGAGATAATCATGTGGTTTTGTTTCTGCTTCTGTTTATGTGGTGAATTACATTTATAGATTTGTTTATGTTTTTTTTTATTTTTATTTTTATTTTTATTTTTATTTTTTTTTTAAATTTTTATTGCATTATAGATTTTGGGGTACATGTGCTGAACGTGCAAGATTGTTGCATAGGTACACACATGGCAGTGTGTTTTGCTGCCTTCCTCCCCCTCACCCACACTTGGTATTCATCCCCAGGCTATCCCCCCCAGTCCCCCCCCGCTGTCCCTCCCCCATTTCCCCCAACAGTCCCCAGTGTATAGTAGACCGCCTCTCTGTGTCCATGTGTTCTCACTTTTCTCACCCGCCTATTGTGAGTATATGCGGTATTTCTTTTTCTGTTCTTGTGTCAGTTTGCTGAGAATGATGTTCTCCAGATTCATCCATGTCCCTACAAAGGACACAAACTCAACATTTCTGATTGCTGCATAATATTCCATGGTGTATATGTGCCACATTTTCCCAGTCCAGTCTATCATCGTTGGGCATTTGGGTTGGTTCCATGTCTTTGCTATTGTAAACAGTGCTGCAATGAACATTCATATGCATGTGTCCTTATAGTAGAACTATTCACAGTCTTTTGGATAGATACCCAGTAATGGGATTGCTGGGTCAAATGGAATTTCTATTTCTAGGTCCCTGAGGAATCGCCACACTGTCTTCCACAATGGTTGAACTAATTTACACTCCCACCAACAGTGTAAGAGTGTTCCTATTTCTCCACATCCTCTCCAGCATCTGCTGTCTCCAGATTTTTTAATGATCGCCATTCTAACTGGTGTGAGATGATATCTCAATGTGGTTTTGATTTGCATCTCTCTAATGACCAATGATGATGAGCACTTTTTCATATGTTTGTTGGCCTCATGTATGTCTCCTTTGGAAAGTGTCTGTTCATATCCTTTGCCCATTTTTGAATGGGCTTGTTTGTTTTCTTCCTGAAAAAATGTTTGAGTTCTTTGTAAATTCTGGATATCAGCCCTTTGTCAGATGCGTAAACTGCAAAGATTTTTTCCCATTCTGATGGTTGTCGATTCACTCTAGTGACTGTTTCTTTTGCCGTGCAGAAGCTGTGGAGTTTAATTAGGTCCCATTTGTCTATTTTGGCTTTTGTTGCCAATGCTTTTGGTGTTTTGGTCATGAAGTCCTTGCCTACTCCTATGTC
Organism: Saguinus oedipus; assembly: GCA_031835075.1. NCBI lineage: Eukaryota > Metazoa > Chordata > Mammalia > Primates > Cebidae > Saguinus > Saguinus oedipus. The sequence continues at coordinate 5,168,398 of CM063170.1, forward strand.
CTAAACGGTTTTGCCTAGATTTTCTTCTAGGGTTTTTATGGTGTCAGGTCTTACATTTAAGTCTTTAATCCATCTGGAGTTAATTTTAGTGTAAGGTGTCAGGAAGGGGTCCAGTTTCTGCTTTCTGCACATGGCTAGCCAGTTTTCCCAACACCATTTATTAAATAGGGAATCCTTTCCCCATTGCCTGTTTTTGTCTGGTTTATCAAAGGTGATATGGTTGTAGATATGTTGTGTTGCCTCCGATGTTTCTGTTCTGTTCCATAGGTCTATATCTCTGTTTTGGTACCAGTACCATGCTGTTTTGATTACTGTAGCCTTGTAGTATAGTTTGAAGTCTGGTAGCGTGATGCCTCCCACTGTGTTCTTTTTGCTTAGAATTGTCTTGGCTATGCGGGCTCTTTTTTGGTTCCATATGAAATTCATGGTGGTTTTTTCCAGTTCTATGAAGAAATTCAATGGTAGTTTGATGGGGATAGCATTGAATGTGTAAATTCCTTTGGGCAGTATAGCCATTTTCACAATATTGATTCTTCCTAACCACGAACATGGAACGTTTCTCCATCTGTTTGTGTCCTCTCTTATTTCGTTGAGCAGGTGTTTGTAGTTTTCCTTAAATAGGTCCCTTACATTCCTAGTGAGTTGTATTCCTAGGTATTTTATTTTCTTTGTAGCGATTGTGAATGGCAGTTCGTTCTTAATTTGGTTCTCTTTAAGTCTGTTATTGGTGTATATGAATGCTTGTGATTTTTGCACATTGATTTTATATCCTGAGACTTTGTTGAAGTTGCCTATCAGTTGCAGGAGCTTTTGGGCTGAGGTGATGGGGTCTTCTAGGTATACTATCATGTCGTCTGCAAATAGAGACAATTTGGCTTCCACCTTTCCTATTTGAATACCCTTTATTTCTTTTTCTTGCCTTATTGCTCTGACTAGAACTTCCAGTACTATGTTGAATAGAAGTGGTGAGAGAGGGCATCCTTGTCTAGTGCCGGATTTCAAAGGGAATGCTTCCAGTTTTTGCCCATTAAGTATGATATTGGCTGTTGGTTTGTCGTAAATAGCTTTTATTACTTTGAGATATGTTCCATCAATACCAAGTTTATTGAGGGTTTTTAGCATAAAGGGCTGTTGAATTTGTCAAATGCCTTCTCTGCGTCAATTGAGATAATCATGTGGTTTTTGTTTTTGCTTCTGTTTATGTGGTGAGTTACATTTATAGACTTGCGTATGTTGAACCAGCCTTGCATGCCCGGGATGAATCCTACTTGATCATGATGGATAAGTTTTTTAATGTGCTGTTGCAATCGATTTGCCAGGATTTTATTGAAGATTTTTGCATCTATGTTCATCATGGATATTGGCCTGAAGTTTTCTTTTCTTGTTAAGACTCTGCCAGGTTTTGGTATCAGGATGATGTTGGTCTCATAAAATGATTTGGGAAGGGTTCCCTCTTTTTGGATTATTTGGAATAGTTTCAGAAGGAATGGTACCAGATCCTCGTTGTGTGTCTGGTAGAATTCAGCTGTGAACCCATCTGTACCTGGGCTTTTTTTGTGTGGTAGGCTCTTAATTGCTGCCTCAACTTCTGACCTTGTTATTGGTCTATTCATAGTTTCGGCTTCCTCCTGGTTTAGGCTTGGGAGGACACAGGCATCCAGGAATTTATCCATTTCTTCCTGATTTACTAGTTTGTGTGCATAGAGTTGTTTGTAGTATTCTCTGATGATGGTTTGAATTTCAGTGGAATCTGTGGTGATTTCCCCTTTATCGTTTTTTATTGCATCTATTTGGTTGTTCTCTCTTTTCTTTTTTATCAGTCTGGCTAGTGGCCTGTCTATTTTGTTGATCTTTTTAAGAAACCAGCTCTTAGATTTGTTGATTTTTTGAAGGGTTTTTCTTGTCTCTATCTCCTTCAGTTCTGCTCTGATCTTAGTTATTTCTTGTCTTCGGCTAGGTTTTGAGCTTTTGTGATCTTGCTCCTCTAACTCTTTCAATTTTGACGATAGGGTGTCAATTTTGGATCTCTCCACTTTTCTCATGTGGGCACTTATTGCTATATATTTTCCTCTACAGACTGCTTTAAATGTGTCCCAGAGATTCTGGTACGTTGTGTCTTCGTTCTCGTTGGTTTCAAAGAACTTCTTTATTTCTGCCTTCATTTCATTGTTTATCCAATCAACATTCAAGAGCCAGTTGTTCAGTTTCCATGAAGCTGTGCGGTTCTGAGTTATTTTCTGAATTCTGAGTTCCAACTTGATTGCACTATGGTCTGAGAGACTGTTTGTTATGATTTCCATTGTTTTGCATTTGCTGAGGAGTGCTTTACTTCCAATTATGGTGTCAATTCTGGGGTAGGTGTGATGTGGTGCTGAGGAGAATGTATATTCTGTGGATTTGGGGTGGAGAGTTCTGTAAATGTCTATCAGGTTTGCTTGTTCCAGGTCTGAGTTCAAGTCCTGGATCTCCTTGTTAATTTTCTGTCTGGTTGATCTGTCTGCTATTGACAGTGGAGTGTTAAAGTCTCCCACTATTATTGTGTGGGAGTCTAAGTCTCTTTGTAACTCATTAAGAACTTGCCTTATATATCTGGGTGCTCCTACATTGGGTCCATATATATTTACAATCGTTAGCTCTTCTTGTTGTATCGATACTTTTACCATTATGTAGTGACCTTCTTTGTCCCTTTTGATCTTTGTTGCTTTAAAGTCTATTTTATCAGAGATGAGAATTGCAACTCCTGCTTTTTTTTGCTCTCCATTTGCTTGGTAAATCTTCCTCCATCCTTTTATTTTGAGCCTTTGTGTATCTTTGTGTGTGAGGTGGGTTTCCTGAATACAGCACTCTGATGGGTTTTGGTTTTTTATCCAATTTGCCAGTCTGTGTCTTTTGATTGGTGCATTTAGCCCATTTACATTCAGGGTTAATATTGTTATGTGTGAATTTGATACTGCCGTTTTGATGCTATCTGGCTGTTTTGCCCATTGGTTCATGTACATTCTTCATTTTGTTGATGGTCTTTATCATTTGGTATGCTTTTATGATGGCTGGAACTGGTTGTTTCTTTCTATGTGTAGTGCCTCTTTCAGGAGCTCTTGTAAAGCAGGCCTAGTGGTGACAAAATCTCTGAGTACTTGCTTGTTTGTGAAGGATTTTATTTTTCCTTCACTTATGAAGCTCAGTTTGGCTGGATATGAAATTCTGGGTTGAAAGTTCTTTTCTTTAAGGATGTTGAATATTGGCCCCCACTCTCTTCTGGCTTGTAGAGTCTCTGCTGAGAGATCCGCTGTGAGTCTGATTGGCTTCTCTTTCTGGGTGACCTGACCTTTCTCTCTGGCTGCCCTAAGTATTTTCTCCTTCGTTTCAACCCTGGTGAATCTGACGATTATGTGCCTTGGGGTTGCTCTTCTTGCGGAGTATCTTGGTGGTGTTCTCTGTATTTCCTGGAGTTCAGTATTGACCTGTCTTGCTAGGTTGGGCAAATTTTCCTGGATAATATCCTGAAGAGTGTTTTCCAGCTTAGATTCATTCTCTTGATCACATTCTGGTACACCTATCAAACGTAGGTTGGGTCTCTTCACATAGTCCCACATTTCTTGGAGATTTTGTTCATTTCTTTTTGTGCTTTTTTCTTTAATCTTGGTTTCACGTTTTATTTCATTGAGTTGATCTTCAATTTCTGATATTCTTTCTTCTGCTTGGTCAATTCGGCTGTTGAAACTTCTGCATGCTTCACGAAGTTCTCGTGTTGTGTTTTTCAGCTCCTTCAATTCATTCATATTCCTCTCTAAGTTTTCCATTCTTGTTATCAATTCCTCGAATTTTTTTTTCAAATCTTTTTTCAAGGTTCTTAGTTTCTTTGCACTGATTTAGAACATGTTCTTTTAGCTCAATGAAGTTTCTCATTATCCACTTTCTGAAGTCTGATTCCGTCATTTCGTCACACTCATTCTCCGTCCAGCTTTGTTCCCTTGCTGGTGAGGAGTTTTGGTCCTCTGTAGGAGGTGAGGTGTTTTGGTTTCGGGTGTTTTCCTCCTTTTTGCGCTGGTTTCTTCCCATCTTTATGAATTTATCCGCCTGTTGTCTTTTTAGTTGCTGATTTTTCAATTGGGTCTCTGTGTGGATGCTGAGATTGTTGATGATGAAGTATTTCTGTTACTTAGTTTTCCTTCTAGTGGTCTAGCCCCTCTGCTGTATGAGTTCTGAGGTCCACTCCAGGCCCTGTTTGTCTGGAGTATACCTGTAGCAGCTGTGGAAGAGTGAGGGATGATACCAGTATCTTCTTCTGCTGTCTTTGTTCCAGAATGATGCCCGCCAAATGTCAGTCTGATTAGTCCTTTTTTTGCGGTGACTCTTTGGATATACAGGGGTCAGGGAGCTGCTTAAGGAGACGGTTTGTGCTTTATAGTAGCTCCAGTGCTGAGCTGTGTGCTCCGTTTTTCATTCAGTGTTGTTGGGAGGTTGTTTATGTCTGCTGTAATAGAACTCATAAAACACCACCCTTTTATTTCCCCCCCTTATATGCACTGTTTCAGGGAGTTGGGGCTTTCTTTATGAGTATCTGTTGCACTGTCCTGCCCCACTAGGTGGCAGTCTATTCACTATTTGCCTGCCGGGGATCTGACCTGCTAGCGCGGTTCTGCCCTGTTGCTGCTGGGCTCCCTTCTGCTGTGGAGAGCTCCCGTCTCCTGGGAGTCTCTCTGTTATGGCAGGTTGCCTCGGCAACGGCAGGCTGCTTCGGCCCTGGGCGGTGCTTCAATAGGGGCGGATTGTGTCAGCGGTGGTGGACGCCCCTCCCTCACCGGGCTGCACCGTCCTAGATGCTGGCAGCAAAACTCTCAGCGCCAAGCGTCTCCAGTCATTGCCCTGCTTGTCCCTGTGAGGGTGGGACTCGCTGAGCCCGATTACCCAGCTCCCTGCCTCAGAGTCCGTCCTCTCTCTCTCTCCCTCCCTCTCCACGAGCTTAAAGTTCGACTCTCTCACTGGCGCCCCAGGAGCCTGCCGATAGGGCACTGGGATCTGTGCGATCTCCCGTGCCGCTGCCCACTTCACTGGCTCATATCACGCTTCCCAGGAAACTCCCAGGAAACTCCTGGTCTGGCTCACTGTCCAAGTCCGTTCAATCAGATGGACGCGCCAATCTGCCCTTCAAACTCTCAGATTGCTGGTTTAACAGGGCGCCCAGACCAGTGAGTTCCGTGCCGGGTCCTGCTGCGGCGCCGGCCGAAGCGGCGCCAGCTGAAGCGGCCGCGCCAGAGGGCTGCGTTAGCCGGTTTTACTTTACTAGCGTCCTGTGGGACTTTCAACGCTCTGTGGGCTAGAAAAGTCCATCCAAGAATGCGGCTAGGACTCACCCTCTGCGCCCTCACTGAGAGCTGCAATCCTGAGTCGCTTCTACGACGCCATCTTGCCGGGTCTCCCCAGATTTGTTTATGTTATACCAGCCTTGCATCTCCGGGATGAATCTTACTTGATTATGATGCATAAGTTTTTTAATGTGCTGTTGCAATCGGTTTGCCGGTATTTTATTGAAGATTTTTGCATCTATGTTCATCATGGATATTGGCCTGTAGTTTTCTTTTCTTATTGAGTCTTTGCCGGGTTTTGGTATCAGGATGATGTTGGTCTCATAAAATGATTTGGGGAGGGTTCCCTCTTTTTGAATTATTTGGAATAGTTTCAAAAGAAATGGTACCAGATTTTCTTTGTGTGTCTGGTAGAATTCAGCTGTGAACCCATCTGGACCTGGGCTTTTGTTGTGTGGTAGCCTCTTAATTGCTGCCTCAACTTCAGACCTTGTTATTGGTTTATTCATGGTTTTGGCTTCCTACTGGTTTAGGCTTGGGAGGACACAGGCGTCCAGAAGTTTATCCATTTCTTCCTGGTTTACTAGTTTATGTACATAGAGCTGTTTGTAGTATTCTCTGTGGATGGTTTGAATTTCTGTAAAATCTGTGGTGATTTCCCCATTATTGTTTTTTATTGCATCTATTTGGTTGTTCTCTCTTTTCTTTTTTGTCAGTCTGGCTAGTGGTCTATTTTGTTTATCTTTTGAAAAACCAGCGCTTGGATTTATTGATTTTTTTGTAGGGTTTTTTTTTTCTCTATCTCCTTCAGTTCTGCTCTAATCTTAGTTATTTTTTGTCTTCTGCTACGTTTTGAGCTTTTTTGATCTTGCTCCTCTGGCTCTTTCAATTTTGATGATAGGGTGTCCATTTTGGATCTCTCCACTCTTCCCATGGGGGCACTTATTGCTACATATTTTTCTCTACAGACTGCTATAAATGTGTCCCAGAGATTCTGGTACGTTGTGTCTTCATTCTCATTGGTTTTGAAGAACTTCTTTATTTCTGCCTTCATTTCTTTGTTTATCCAATCACCATTCAAAAGCCAGTTGTTCAGTTTCCATGAAGCTGTGTGGTTCTGAGTTATTTTCTGAATTCTAAGATCCAACTTGATTGCACTATGGTCTGAGAGACTGTTTGTTATGATTTCAGTTGTTTTGCATTTCCTGAGGAGTGCTTTACTTCCAATTAAGTTGTCAGTTTTGGAGTTGGTGTGATGTGGTGCTGAGAAGAATGCATATTGTTTGCATTTGGGGTGGAGAGTTCTGTAAATTTCTATCAGGTTTGCTTGTTCCAGGTCTGAGTTCAAGTCCTGAATATCCCTGTTAATTTTCTGTCTGGCTGATATGTCTGATATTGACAGTGGAGTTTTAAAGTCTCCCACTATTATTGGATGGGAGTCTACATCTCTTCGTAAGTCATTAAGAACTTGCCTTATATATCTGGGTGCTCCTACATTTGTTCCATATATATTTAGAATCGTTAGCTCTTCTTGTTGTATCGATCCTTTTACCGTTATGTAATAACCTTCTTTGTCCCTTTTGATCTTTGTTGCTTTAAAATCTATTTTATCAGAGATGAGAATTGCAACTCCTGCTTTTCTTAGCTCTCCAATTGCTTGGCAAATCTTCCTCCATCCCTTTATTTTGAGCCTTTGGGTATCCTTGCATGTGAGGTGGGTTTCCTGGATAGAGCACAGCAATGGGTTTTTGTTTTTTATCCAATTTGCCAGTCTGTGTATTTTGATTGGAGCATTTAGCCCATTTACATTTAGGGTTAATATTGTTATGTGTGAATTTGATACTGCCATTTTGTTGCTAGCTGGCTGTTTTGCCCATTGGTTCATGTAGATTCTTCATTTTGTTGATGCTCTTTAGCATTTGGTATGCTTTTAGGATGTCTGGTACTGGTTGTTTCTATGTGTAGTGCCTCTTTCAGGAGCTCTTGTAAAGTAGTCCTAGTGGTGACAAAATCTCTGAGTAGTTGCTTGTTCATGAAGAATTTTATTTTTCCTTCAGTTATGAAGCTCAGCTTGGCTGGATATGATATTCAAGGTTGAAAGCTCTTTTCTTTGAGGATGTTGAATATTGGCCCCCACTTTCTTCTGGATTGTAGAGTCTCCATCAAGAGATATGCGTTGAGTCTGATGGGTTTCCCTTTGTGAGTGACCCAATCTTTCTCTCTGGCTGCCCTTAGTATTTTCTCCTACATTTCAATGCTGGTGAATCTGATGATTATGTGCCTTGGGGTTGCTCTTCTTGTGGAGTATCTTTGCAGTGTTCTCTGAATTTCCTGGAGTTGAGTATTAATCTGTCTTGCTAGTTTGGAGAAGTTTTCCTGGATAATATCCTGAAGAGTATTTTCCAGCGTGGATTCATTCTCTTCATTCCATTCTGGTATACCTATCAAACATAGGTTGGGTCTCTTCACAAAGTCCCACATTTCTTGGAAATTTTTTTCATTCTTTTTTGCGCTTTTTCCTTTGATCTTGGTTTCTCGGTTTATTTCATTGAGTTGATCTTCGACTTCTCATATTCTTTGTTCTGTTTGGTCAATTCGGCTGTTGAAACTTGTGCAGGCTTCATGAAGTTCTCGTGTTATGTTTTTCAGCTCCTTCAATTCATTCATGTTTCTCTCTAAGTTGTCCTTTCTTGTTATCATTTCCTCGAATCTTTTTTCAAATCTTTTTTCAAGGTTCTTAGTTTCTTTGCACTGATTTAGAACATGATCTTTTAGCTCACTGAAGTTTCTCATTATCCAATTTCTCAAGTCTCATTCCGTCATTTCGTCACAGTCATTCTCTGTCCAGCTTTGTTCCCTTGCTGGTGGGGAGTTTTGGTCCTTTGTCGGAGGTGATATGTTTTGGTTTCGGGTGTTTTCCTTCGTTTTTCGCTGGTTTCTTCCCATCTTTTTTAATTTATCTGCCTGTCGTCTTAGTAGTTGCTGATTTTTCAATTGGTTTTCTGAGTGGATGCCCAGATTGTTGATAATGATGTATTTCTGTTACTTAGTTTTTCTTCGAATTGTCTAGCCCCTCTGCTGTATGAGTGCAGAGGTCCACTCCAGGCCCTGCTTGTCTGGGGTACACCTGTAGCAGATGCAGAATGGTGAGGGATGCTACCAGTTTTTTCCTCTGATATCTTTTTTCCAGAATAATGGCTGCCAAATATCAGTCTAATTAGTCCTTTTCTGGGGTGACTCTTTGGATATACCGGGGCCATGGAGCTACTTGAGGGGATGGTCTGTGCTTTATAGGAGCTCCAGTGCTGAGCTGTGAGCTCCGTTGTTCATTCAGGGTTGTTTGGAGGATGTTTTTATTTCTGCTACAACAGAACACATAAAACACCCCCTTTTATTTCCCCCTTAGATAGTCTGTCTCAGTGGGTTGGGGCTTCTTTTAGGAGTATCTGTTGCACTCTCCTGCCCAGCTAGGAGGTAGTCTATTCACTATTTGCCTGCCGAGGTTTAGCCCTTTTTCATGGTTCGGTCCTCTTACTTCTGGCCCCATTCTGCTGTGGTGTTCTGTCCAGCTGAGGGTGTCTCTCTGTTATGGCAGGTTGCCTCAGCAATGGCAGGCTTTGGGTCAGCACTGGGCGGTACTTCAGTAGGGGCAGATTGCGTCTGTAGTGGTGGACGACCTTCCCCCCCATGGTTGCACCATGCTAGGTTCAACTATGCAGGCAGCAAAGCTCACAGTCCGGAGCGCCTCTAATCGCCAACCTGTTTGTCCCCGTGACGGTGGGACCCGCTGAGCCAGATAACCCAGCTCCCTGCCTAAGAGTCCGTCTTCTCTCTCTCTCTCTTCCTCTCCCCAAGGTGAATGGTCGACTCTCTCAATGGTGCCCCAGTACCCTGCTGATAGAGCACTGGGATCCGTGCAATCTCCCATGCCACTGCCCACTGTGCCGGCTCAGATCACGCTTCCCAAAAATCTCCTGGTCTGGCACATGGTTCCAGTCGTGTTCAATCAGATGGACATGTCAATGTGCCCTTCCAAATCTCAGATTGCTGGTTTAACAGGGCACCCAAACCAGTGAGTTTTGTGTAGGAGACGAGGCACTGCAGCACCGGTCAATCCGGGCAAGCTGGCTGGGCTGGCTTCCCGTGTCTCTCACACACCTAGGACTTTCAACGTTCTGTGGGCAAAAAAGGTCCGCTTGAGAATGGGGCTAGCACTCACCCTCTGCGACTTCACTGGGAGCTGCAATCCTGTGTCGCCTCTATGATGCCATCTTGGAAGCACTTCTGAATTATATTGAAGTAGACTGTTAACCCTTTCACAGGTGTGTATGATTGAATGAGATTCTGTCTAAGTGGGCATAAAAAAAGACTCAGGTGTATTGCCGAGGTGTTTTTTACCTACAGAGTCTCTGAATATGTAGCCATTTAAAGTAGACAGTTGACTATTTTTGAGGGGAGTATTCTTCACAGAGGCCCTGAACGAGTGGCCATGTGAAAGAGATTCCTTACTTTCCAGATATACATATTATTCACTAAAACACTGAAAGAGTGGCATTCTGAAATAGAACCCATTTTACTCCACAGGTGTGCGTAAGTTTTTGATTCACCAAATAAAACACCATATGAAACAGACAAGTGATTATTTCCCACATGTGCAGTATTCAAAACGGCTTTGATTTTTTGGCCATATAAAATAGACTAGTGTCTATTCCACACGTGTGCATTATTTCCTGATTCTGTAAATTAAAGGCTATATAAAGTAGACTCCTAACGCTTCCCCTAGTGTGGATTAGTCAGTGAGGCAATTTTTGTTTAACCATATGAAACAGGATGCTATCTCAAATATTTGTATTATTCAGTTAATCTCTGAATGAGGGTCTATATGAAATAGACTGCTAAGTATTTTACATTTTTGCATTTTTCACTGACGTTACGAGTCAGTGGCCATATAAAATGGAATCCTGACTAATCCACACGTGCATATTATCCACTGAGGCTATGAATGAGTGTCCTCATAAAATAGACTCCTGGCTATTCCACAGTTGTACATCATTTTCCGAGGCTCTGAATATATATCCAAAGAAAATAGACTCCAAATTATTTCTCAGGTGTGTATTATTCAGTGAGGCTCAGAATACATTTATATATCAATTAGATTCCTTAGTATATCAAGTGTCTGTCTAATTCACCGAAGCTCTGAATATGTGTCTACATGAAAAAGACTCCTGATTACAGCACATTATTCAGTGACACTCCGAATTAGAGAACACATGAAAAAGTCTCCTTACTATTCCACAGGTGTGCATTATTTAGTGAGACTGAATGAGAGGAGAAAGGTAAATCCTGACTATTTCTCCAGGCGTGTACACTTAGTGAGGCTCTTAACCAGTGGCCATAGGAAAGAGACTTCTGACTATTCCACAGTTGTGCAGTACGAAGTGATTCTCTGAATGAGTGGCCATAAAAAATAGACTCCAGACTATATCACAAGTGTGTAATATTCAGTGAGGCTGTGAAAGAGGGGCCATATGAAACAGACTGCTAATTACTCCACATGTGCATTATTCACAGTTTCTCTGAATGAGTACCCATATGACATAGACTCCTCATTATTATCCATGTGTGCATTAATCAAACAGGCTCTGTTTGAGTGTCTATACCAAATTGACTCCTGACACTGCCCCAGGTTTGTATTACTCAGTCATACACAAAATTAGAGTTCATACGAAATAGACTCCTGACTATCAAACAGGTGCGTATCATTCAGCAAGGCACTTAATTCATGGTTATGTTAAACTGGATCCTGATTACTTCATAGAAGTTGACTATTCACTGAAACTTTGAATGATAGACCATATAAAATAGACACCTGACTATTGCTCCATTGTGAATTATTCAATAAGGCTCTTAATGAGAGATAGTATCAAATAGAATCCTTAGAATTCTTCAGGTGTATATCACTCAGTGAGGCACAAAATGGGTGGCCATATAAAAAATGCTCAACGATTACCTTGGTGTGCATTATTCACTGAGGCTGTAAGAGAGTGACTACATGAAGTAGACTCTTAAATCTTCCTTTATTATGTATTATTGAATGAGTTTCTGACTACGTGGGCATAAAAAAGAGACTCTGGTGTATTGCCCAGGTGTTCATTACCTACAAAGACTTTGAATGTGTAGCCATTTGAAGTAGACCCTTGACTATTTTTGAGGGGAGTATTCTTCACAGAGGCCCTGAATGAGTGGCCATGTGAAAGAGATTCCTGAGTTATCAGATATACATATAATTCACAAAAACACTGAAAGAGTGGCCTTATGAAATAGAACCCATTTTAATCAACAGGTGTGCGTTATTTTTTGATTCTCCAAACTAATCACCATATGAAAAAGACTAGTGATTATTCCCCACATGTGCAGTATTCCAAAAGGTTATGTATGAGTGTCTATGTCAAATAGACTTCTGACTCTGACACATGTGTGTATAATTCACGAAGCTGCTTAATTTGGGGCTACCTTAAATAAGGTCCTGACAACTCCACAGCTGTTTATGATGCACTGAAGCTCAGAATGAAAGGCCATATGAAATAGATTCCTTACTATTTCCCCACTGTGCATTATTTGGTAAAGCTGTGATTGAGTGTCCATATAACTTGGACACTGACTATTCCTAAGTTGTGTATTCCTCAGTGAGATTCTGAATGAGTGACCACATAAAATAAACCCTTGACTCTATCCTCTTGACTATTTTTCAGTTCTGCATTGTCCACTGAGTCTCTGGGTGAAGAGACATATCAAATAGTCTCCAGACTATTGCTTAGCTGTGCATTCTTCAGTGAGTCTCTGAATAAGTGTCTATATATAACATAATCCTGAGTATTTTCCAGATATATATGATTCCTCACTGAGGTTCTGAATAAGAGGCCATGTGAAATACACTCCTGAAATTTTCATAGGTCTGTATTATTCTGTGAATCTCTGGATGAGTGGCCATAAAATAGAACCTCCTGAATGTTCCTCAGGCGTGCGATTTTACATTCGGCTTTAAATGAGTGGCTATATAAAACAGAATTTTAACTTTTCCCACGGTGTATGTTTTTTAGTTAGACTCTGAATATGTGGCTACAGGAAATATAATTCTCACTACAATAGAGGTGTTTCTTATACAAGGAATATCTGAAATTGATGTCACTTGTAATAGCGTCCTGAGTATTTTCCAGGTATGTATTATTCACTGAGGATCTGAATCTTTGGCCACATAAAATTGTTTTCTGACTTGTCCACAGGCGTGCATTATTGACTCTGACTCTAAATATTTGGGCATGTAAAATAGACAACTGACTATTCCAAAGTTGTGTATTACTCACTCAGGCTTTAATTTTGTGGCCATATAAAATAGTCTAGTGTCTCTTTCACACATGTGCATTATTTCCTGAGGCGGTAAATTAGAGGCTATATAAAGTAGACTCCTAACACTTCCCTAGGTGTGCCTTACTCAGTGAGGCTCATTTTGTGTGACCATATTAAACAGGATGCTGCTATATTAAATATTTGTATTATTTAGTGAATCTCTGAATGAGAGTCTATATGAAATAAACTGATGAGTATTTTACATTTGTGCATTTTTCACTGAGGTTGCGAGTCAGTGAAATCCGGACTAATCCACACGTGCATATTATCCACTGAGGCTATGAATGAGTGTCCTAATAAAATAGACTCCTGGCTACTCCACAGGTGTACATTATTTACCGTGGCTCTGAATGAATGTCCATCAAAAATAGACTCCGAATTATTCTCCAGGTGTGTATTATTCAGTGAGGCTTAGAAGATGTGACCATATTAACTAGATTTCTTACAACGTAAAGGGCATGTTTTATTCACTGTGGCTCTGAATATGTGTCTACAGGAAATAGACTCCTGACTACATCACATTACTCAGTGACACTCCGAATTAGATGCCTCATGAAAAAGTCTCCTGACTATTAGACAGGTGTGCATTATTTAGTGAGACTCTGAATGAAGTTATATACGTACATCCTGACTATTTCCCCAGGTGTGTACATTGAGTGAGGCTCTTAACGTGTGACCATAAGAGTCTCCTGACTATTCCACCGGTGTGCATTATTTAGTGAGATTCTGAATGAGGGGAAAATGGTAAATCCTGACTATTTTCCCAGGTGTGTACACTTAGTGAGGCTCTTAACGAGTGGACATAGGAAAGACACTTCTGACTTTTCTGCAGGTGTGCATTATTTAGTGATTTCTCTGAATGTGTGGCCATAAAAAATAGACTCCAGACTGTATCACAAGTGTGTAATATTCAGTGAGGCTGTGAAAGAGGGTCCATAAGAATCAGATTTCTAATTATTTTACAAGTGCATTATTCACTGTTTGTCTGAATGAGTAACTGTATGACATAGACTCCTCATTACTATACATATGTGCATTAATCACACAGGTTCTGTTTGAGTGTCCATACCAAATAGACTCCTGACATTGCCCCAGGTGTGTATTACTCAACGACACACAAAATTAGAGTTCATATGAAATAGACGACTGGCTATTACCCAGGTGTGTATTATTTAGGAAGGCACTTAATTCATGGCTCTCTTAAACAGTGTCCTGATTACTCCATAGAAGTTCATTATTCACTGAAATTTTGAATGATAGAAAATATAAAATAAACACCATACTATTGCTCCATTGTGAATTATTCAATAAGGTTCCACATGAGTTGTAGTATCAAATAGAATCCTGAGGATTTTTCAGGTGTATATTCCTCAGTGAGACACAAAATGATTGGCCTTATTAAAAATGCTCGATTATTATCCTGGTTTGCATTATTCACTGAGGCTCTAAATGAGTGGCTACATGAAGTAGACTCTTAAGTCTTCCCCAGGTGTGTATTATTGAATGAGACTCTGACTAAGTGGGCATACAAAAGAAACTCAGGTGTATTGCCCAGGTGTTCATTGCCTATAGAGTCTCTGAAAGTGTAGCCATTTAAAGTAGACACCTGACTATTTTTTGAGGGGAGTATTCTTCACAGAAACCATGAACGAGTGGCTATGTGAAAGAGATTCCTTACTTTTCAGATATACGTATTATTCACTAAAACACTGAAAGAGTGGCCTTCTGAAAGAGAACCAATTTTACCCCACAGGTGTGAATAAGTTTTTGATTTACCAAACAAAACACCATATGTAACAGAAAATTGATTATTCCCCACCTGTGCAGTATTCAAAAAGCTTTGATTTTGCAGCCATATAAAATAGACTGGAGTCTATTCAACACGTGTGCATTATTTCCTGATTATGTAAATTAAAGGCTATATCAAGGAGACCCCTCTCACTTTACCTGGTGTGCATTACTCAGTGAGGAATTTTTTGTTAACTGTATGAAACTGGATGCTGTCTATCTCAAATATTTTTATTATTCAGTGAATCACTGAATTAGTGTCTATACAAAATGGACTGCTGAGAACTTTACATTTTTGCATTTTTCACTGAGGTTATGAGTCAGTGGCCACATAAAGTGGAATCCTGAATAATCCACATGTGCATATTATTTAATGAGGCTCTTTTTGTGTAACCATAAAAAACAGGATGCTGTCTATCTTAAATAATTTTATTATTCAATGAATCTCTCAATGAGTGTCTATATAAAATAGACTGCTGAGTACTTTACATTTGTGCATTTGTCACTGAGGTTACAAGTAATTTGCCATATAAAATGGAATCCTGACTAATACACACGTGCATATTATCCAATAAGGCTATGAATGAGTGTCCAAATGAAATAGACTCCTGGCTAGTCCACAGGTGTGCATTATTTAACGAGGACCTGAATGAATGACCATCGAAAATAGACTCCAATTTATTCTCCAGGTGTGTATTATTCAGTGAGGCTCAGAAGATGTGGCCATATTAATTAGATTTCTTACTATATCAGTGGCCTGTCTTATTCGCTGAGGCTCTGAATATGTGTCTACGTGATACAGACTCCTGACTACACCACATTATTCAGTGACACTCCGAATTAGAGGCCACATAAAAGAGTCTTCTGACTATTCCACAGATGTGCATCATTTAGTGACACTCTGTGTGGGGGGATAAAGGTAAATCATGACTATTTCCCCAGGTGTGTACACTTAGTGAGCCTCTTAACGAGTGGCCATAGGAAAGAGACTTCTGACTATTCTGCAGGTGTGCATTATTTAGTGATTCTCTGAATGAGTGGCCATAAAAAATAGACTCCAGACTATATCACAAGTGTGTAATATTCAGTGAGGCTGTGAAAGAGGGGCCATAAGAAACAGACTTCTAATTATTACACATGTGCATTATTCACTGGTGTCTGAATGAGTAGCTGTATGACATTGACTCCTCATTATTATCCATGTGTGCATTAATCAAGCAGGTTCTGTTTCAGTGTCCATACGAAATAGATTCATGACCCTGCCCCAGGTGTGTATTACTCAGCGATACACAAAATTAGAGTTTATATGAAATAGGCTCCTGACTATCACCCAGGTGTTTATCAGTCAGGAAGGCACTTAATTCATGACTATCATAAACAGCGTCCTGATTACTCCATAGAAGTTCATTATTCACTGAAACTTTGAATGATAGAAAATATAAAATAAACACCAGACTATTGCTCCATTGTGAATGATTCAATAAGGTTCTAAATGAGTGGTAGTATCAAATAGAATCCTGAGGATTCTTCAGGTGTATATCACTCAGTGTGGCACAAAATGAGTGGCCATATAAAAAATGCTTGACTATTATTATAGTGTGCATTATTCACTGAGGCTGTAAATGAGTGGCTACATGAAGTAGACTCTTAACTTTTCCTCAGGTGCGTATTACTGAATGAGACTCTGACTAAATGGTCATAAAAAAGAGACTCAAGTGTATTGCCCAGGTGTTCATTACCTACAAAGTCTCTGAATGTGCAGCCATTTAAAGTAGACACTTGACTATTTTTGAGGGGAGTATTCTTCACCGAGGCCCTGAACGAGTAGCCATGTGAAAGAGATTCCTTACTTTTCAGATATACATATTATTCACTAAAACACTGAAATAGTGACCTTCTGAAATAGAACCCATTTTACTCCACAGTTGTGCATGAGTTTTTGATTCACCAAACGAAACACCATATGAAACAGACAAGTGATTATTTCCCGTATGTGCAGTATTCAGAAAGGCTTTGATTTTGCAGCCATATAAAATAGACTAATGTCTATTCCACACATGTGCATTATTTCCTGATTCTGTAAATTAAATGCTATATAAAGTAGACTCCTAACACTTCCCCTGGTGTGCATTACACAGTGAGGCATTTTTTGTTTAACCATATGAAGCAGGATGCTGTCTATCTCAAATATTTTTATTATTCAGTGAATCTCTGAATGAGTGTCTATATAAAATAGACTGCTGAGTACTTTACATTTGTGCATTTGTCACTGAGGCTACGAGTCGTTGGCTATATAAAATCCACACGTGCATATTATTTAATGAAGCTTTTTTTGTGTAACCATAAAAAACAGGACGCTGTCTATCTTAAATATTTTTATTATTCAATGAATCTCTGAATGAGTGTTTATATTAAATAGACAGCTGAGTACTTTACATTTGTTCATTTGTCACTGAGCTTACAAGGAAGTGCCCATAAAAAATGAAATCCTGACTAATCCACACGTGCATATTATCCACTGAGGCAATGAATGAGTGTCCTAATAAAATAGACTC
The DNA here is from genome assembly GCA_031835075.1 of Saguinus oedipus. Lineage (NCBI taxonomy): Eukaryota > Metazoa > Chordata > Mammalia > Primates > Cebidae > Saguinus > Saguinus oedipus. The sequence goes on from CM063170.1 coordinate 5,185,454, forward strand.
CCAGCTACTCCACAGGTGTACATACTTTTCCGCGGCTCTGAATATATATCCATCAAAAAATAGACTCCAAATTATTCCTCAGGTGTGTATTATTCAGTGAGGCCCAGAATACGTTTCCATATCAATTAGATTCCTTACTATATTAAGTGTCTGTCTTATTCACTGAAGCTCTGAATATGTGTCTACATGAAATAGACTCATGATTACACCACATTATTCAGTGACACTCCGAATTAGAGGACACTTGAAAAAGTCTCCTGACTATTCCACAGGTGTGCATTATTTAGTGAGACTCTGAATGAGGGCAGAAAGGTAAATCCTGACTATTTCTCCAGGCGTGTACACTTAGTGAGGCTCTTAACCTGTGGCCATAGGAAAGAGACTTCTGACTATTCCGCAGGTGTGCAGTATGTAGTGATTCTCTGAATGACTGGCCATAAAAAATAGACTCCAGACTATATCACAAGTGTGTAATATTCAGTGAGGCTGTAAAAGAGGGGCAATATGAAACAGACTTCTAATTACTCCACATGTGCATTATTCACAGTTTGTCTGAATGAGTAGCTGTATGACATAGACTCCTCATTATTATCCATGTGTGCATTAATAAAACAGGCTCTGTTTGAGTGGCCATACCAAATAGACTCCTGACACTGCCCCAGGTGTGTATTACTCAGGGATACAAAAATTAGAGTTCATATTAAATAGACTCCTGATTATCACACAGGTGCATATCATTCAGCAAGGCACTTAATTCATGGTTATGTTAAACTGGGTCCTGATTACTTCATGGAAGTTGACTATTCACTGAAGCTTTGAATGATAGACCATATAAAATAGACACCTGACTATTGCTCCATTGTGAATTATTCAATAAGGTTATAAATGAGAGGTAGTATCAAATAGAATCCTTAGGATTCTTCAGGTGTATATTACTCAGTGAGGCACAAAATGAGTGTCCATATAAAAAATACTCGACTATTACCCTGGTGTGCATTATTCACTGAGGCTCTAAATGAGTGACTACATGAAGTTGACTCTTAAATCTTTCTTTGTTATGCATTATTGAATGAGTCTCTGACTACGTGGGCATAAAAAAGAGACTCAGGTGTATTGCCCAGGTGTTCATTACGTACAAAGACTTTGAATGTGTAGCCATTTGAAGTAGACCCTTGACTATTTTTGAGGGAGTATTCTTCACAGAGGCCCTGAACGAGTGGCCATGTGAAAGAGATTCCTGACTTATCAGATATACATATTATTCATAAAAACACTGAGAGAGTGGCCTTATGAAATAGAACCCATTTTACCCAACAGGTGTGCGTTATATTTTGATTCTCCAAACTAATCACCATATGAAACAGACTAGTGATTATTCCCCACATGTGCAGTATTCCAAAAGGTTATGTATGAGTGTCTATGTCAAATAGACTTCTGACTCTAACACATGTGTGTATCATTTACGGAGCTACTTAATTTGGGGCTACCTTAAATAGGGTCCTGACTACTCCACAGCTGTTTATGATGCACTGAAGCTCCGAATGACAGGCCATATGAAATAGACTCCTTACTATTGCCCCACTGTGCATTATTCGGTAAAGCTGTGATTGAGTGTCCATATGACTTGGACACTGACTATTTCCTAGTTGTGTATTCCTCAGTGAGATTCTGAACGAGTGACCACATAAAATAAACCCTTGACTCTATCCTCTTGACTATTTTTCAGTTCTGCATTGTCCACTGAGTCTCTGGGTGAAGAATCATATCAAAAAATCTCCAGACTATTCCTTAGCTGTGCATTATTCAGTGAGTTTCTGAATAAGTGGCTATATATAATATAATCCTTAGTATTTTCCAGATATATTTGATTCCTCACTGAGGCTCTGAATAAGTGGCCATGTGAAACACACTCCTGACATTTTCATAGGTCTGTATTATTCTGTGAAGCTCTGGATGAGTGGCCATAAAATAGAGCCTCCTGAATGCTCCTCAGGCATGCGTTTTTACATTCGGCTCTAAATGAGTGGCTATACGAAATATAATTTTAACCGTTACCAAGGTGTATGTTTTTTAGTCAGGCTCTGAATATGTGGCTACAGGAAATAAAATTCAGACTACAATAGAGGTATTTCTTATTCAAGGAAGCTCTGAAATTGATGCCACTTGTAATAGCGTCCTGAGTATTTTCCAGGTATGTATTATTCACTGAGGCTCTGACTCTTTGGCCATATAAAAGAGTTTTCTGATTTTTCCACAGGTGTGTATTATTGAGTCTGACTCTAAATATTTGGGCATGTAAAATAGACAAGTGACTATTCCAAAGTTGGGTATTACTCACTCAGGCTTTGATTTTGAAGCTATAAAAAATAGTCTAGTGTCTCTTTCAAACATGTGCATTATTCCCTGAGGCTGTAAATGAGAGGCTATATAAGGTAGACTCCTAACACTTCCCCAGGTGTGCATTACTCAGTGAGGCTCTTTCTGGGTAACAATATAAAACAGGATGCTGTCTATCTTATCTATTTTTATTATTCAGTGTGTCTCTGAATGAGTGTTTATATAAAATAGATTGCTGAGTACTTCACTTTTGTGCATTTATCACTGAGGTTACAAGTCATTGGCCATGTGAAATGGAATCCTGAATAATTCCCACGTGCATATTATCCAATGAGGCTATGAATGAGTGTCCAAATGAAATACACTCCTGGCTACTCCACAGGTGTGCATTATTTACCAATGCTCTGAATGAATGTCCATTGAAATTAGACACCAAATTATTCTCCAGGTGTGTATTATTCAGTGAGGCTCAGAAGATGTGGCCATATTAATTAGATTCCTTACTATATCTGAGGCCTGTCTTATTCACCGAGGCTCAGAATATGTGTCTACATGAAAGAGACTCCTGACTACACTACATTATTCAGTGACACTCCGAATTAGAGGCCACATCAAAAAGGCTCCTGACTATTCCACAGGTGCGCATTATTTAGTAACACTCTGAATGAGGGGATAAAGGTAAATCCTGACTATTTCCTCAGGTGTGTACACGTAGTGAGTCTCTTAATGAGTGGCCATAGGAAAGAAACTTCTGACTATTCCAGAGGTGTGCATTATTTAGTTATTCTCTGAATGAGTGGCCATTAAAAATAGACTCCAGACTATATCACAAGCATGTAATTTTCAGTGAGGCTGTGAAAGAGGAGAAATATGAGACAGACTTCTAATTATTCCACATGTGCATTATTCGCTGTTTGAATTAGAAGACATAGGACATACACTCCTCATTATTATCCATGTGTGCATTAATCAAACAAGTTCTATTTGAGTGTCCATAACAAATACAATCTGAATCCTGCCCCAGGTGTCTGTTACTCAGGGATACACGAAGTTAGAGTTCATACGAAATAGACTCCTGTCTATCACAAAGTTGTGTATCATTCAGGAAAGAACTTAATGTGTGGCTATCTTAAATAGCATCCTGATTACTCCATAGAAGTTCATTATTCACTGAAACTTTAAATGATAGACCATATAAAGAAGACACCTGACTATTGCTCCATTGTGAATTATTCAATAAGGTTCTAAATGAGTAGTAATATCAAAGAGAATCCTGAGGATTCTTCAACTGTATATCACTCAGTGAGGCACAAAATGAGTGGCCATATAAAGAATGCTCAATGATTATCATAGCGTTCATTATTCACTGAGGCTCTAAATGAGTGGCTACATGAAGTAGACTCTTAACTCTTCCCCAGGTGTGTATTATTAAATGAGACTCTGACTAAGTGGGCATAAAAAAGAGACTCAGCCTGGGGATGAATGCCAAGTGTGGGTGAAGGGGAGGAAAGCAGCAAAGCACAGTGCCATGTGTGTACCTATGCAACTATCTTGCTTGTTCTGCACATGTACCCCCAAACCTATAATGCAATAAAAATTAAAAAAAAAAAAAAAAAAAAAAAAAGAGACTCAGGTGTATTGCCCAGCTGTTCAGTACTTACAGAGACACTGAATGTGTAGGCATTTGAAGTAGACACTTGATAATTTTTGAGGGGATTTTCTTCACATAGGCCCTGAAGGGGTGGCCATGTGAAAGAGATTCCTTACTTATCAGATATACATACTATTGAGTGAAACACTGAAAGAGTAGCCTTATGAAATAGAACCCATTTTACTCCACAGGTGTGCATTATTTGTTGATTCTCCAAATGAATCACCATATGAAACAGACTAGTGATTATTCCCCACAGGTGCAGTATTCAAAAAGGTTCTGTATGAATGTCTATATCAAATATTCTCCTGACTCTGAAACATGTGTGTATCATTCACAGAGCTACTTAATTTGGCCTACCTTAAATAGGGTCCTGACTACTCCACAGCTGTTTATTACACACTGAAGCTATGAGTGAGAGGCCATATGACATAGATTCCTTACTATTACCCCATTGTGCATTATTCTGTAATGCTGTGATAGAGTGGCCATATGACTTGGCCGCTGACTATTCCCAAGGTGTGTATTCTTCAGTGAAATTCTGAACGAATGACCACATAACATAAACTCCTGACTCTATCCTCTTGACTATTTTTCAGTTCTGCATTGTCCACTGAGTCGCTGGGTGTAGGGTCATATCAAATAGTCTCCAGACTATTCCTTAAGTGTGCATTATTCAGCGAGTCTCTGAATAAGTGGCTATATATATTATAATTGTTAGTATTTTCCAGATATATATAATGTTTCACGGAGGATCTGAATAAGTGGCCATGTGAAATAAACTCCTGACGTTTCCATAGGTCTGTATTATTCTGTGAAGCTCTGAATGAGTGTCCATAAAATAGAGACTCCTGAATACTCCTCGGGCGTGCGTTTTGATATTTGGCTCTAAATGAGTGGCTATACGAAATAGAATCCTGATTTTTCCCAAGGTGTATGTTATTCAGTTAGGCTCTGAATGTGAAATAGAATTCTGACAACAATACAGGGGTTTCTTATTCAATGAAGCTCTGAAATTGATGCCACATGTAATAGCATCCTGAGTGTTTCCCTGGTATGTATTATTCACTGAGGGTCTGAAACTTTGGCCATATGAAATTGTTTTCTGACTAGTCCACAGGTGTGTATTATTGATTCTGACTCTAAATATTTGGGCATATGAAAAAGACTAGCGGCTATTCCATAGTTGTGTATTTCTCCCTCAGGCTTTGATTTTGTGGCCATATAAAATAGACTAGTGTCTATTTCACAGGTGTGCATTATTCCCTGTGGCTGTAAATGAGAGGCTATATAAAGTAGACTCCTAAAACTTCCCCAGGTTTCCATTACTCAGTGAGGTTCTATTTGTGTTACCATATGAAAAAGATGCTGTCTATATTTCATATTTGTATTATTCAGTGAATCTCTGAATGAGTTTCTATATGAAATAGACTGCTGAGAACTTTACATTTGTGTATTTTTCACTGAGATTGTGAGTCATTGGCCATATAAAATGAAATCCTGACTAATCCACACGTGTATATTATCCACTGAAGCTATTAATGAGTGTCATAATAAAATAGACTCCTGGCTACACCACAGGTGTACATTATTTCCCGAGGCTCTGAATAAATGTCCATTGAAAATAGACTCCAAATTATTCTTCAGGTGTGTATTATTCAGTGAGGCTCAGAAGATATGGCCATATTAATTAGATTCCTTACTGTATTAAGGTCCTGTCTTATTCACTGTGGCTCCTAATATGTGTCTACGTGATATAGACTCCTGACTACACCACATTATTCAGTGACACTCCGAATTAGAGGCCACATGAAAAAGTCTCCTGACTATTCCACAGGTGTGCATTATTTAGTGAGACTCTGAATGAGGGGATGAAGGTAACTCCTGACTATTTCCCCAGGTGTGTACCCTTAGTGAGTCTCTTAATGAGTGGCCATCGGAAAGAGACTTCTGACTATTCCGCAGGTGTGCATTATTTAGTGATTCTCTGAATGAGTTGCCATAATAAATAGACTTCAGACTATATCACAATTGTGTAATATTCAGTGAGGCTGTGAAATAGGGGCCATAGGAAGCAGACTTCTAATTACTCCACATGTGCATTATTCACAGTTTGTCTGAATGAGTAGACATATGACATAGACTCCTCATTATTATACATGTGTGCATTAAACCAACAAGTTCTGTTTGAGAGTCCATACCAAATAGACTCCTGACCCTGCCCCACGTGTGTATTACTCAGAGATACACAAAATTAGAGTTCATATAAAATAGACTCCTGACTATCGCCCAGGTGTGTATCATTCAGGAAGGCACTTAATTAGTGGCTATCTTAAACCGCGTCCTGATTACTCCATAGAATTTCAATATTCACAGAAACTGTGAATGATAGACCATATAAAATAGACCCCTGACTATTGCTACATTGTGAATTATTGAATAAGTTTCTAAATGAGTGGTAGTATCAAATAGAATACTGAGGATTCTTCAGATTTATATTACTCAGTGAGGCACAAAATGAGTGGCCATATAAAAAATGCTCGACTATTACCCTGGTTTACATTATTCACTGAGAATCTAAATGAGTGGCTACATGAAGTAGACTGTTAACTCTTCCCCATGTGTGTATTATTAAATGAGACTCTGACTAAGTGATTATAAAAAAGAGACTCAGGTGTATTGCCCAGGGGTTCATTACTTACAGAGATTCTGAATGTGTAGGCATTTGAAGTAGTTCCTTGACTGTTTCTGAGGGGAGTACTATTCCCACAGGCACAGAACAAGTGGCCATGTGAATGAGATTCCTGACTTATCAGATATACAAATTATTCACTAAAGCATTGAAAGAGTGGCCTTATGAAATAGAACCCATTTTACTCCACAGGTGTGCGTTAATTTTTGATTCTCCAAACGAATCACCATATGAAACAGACTTTTGATTATTCGCCACATGTTCTGTATGAGTGTCTATATCAAATAGTCTCCTGACTCTGACATATTTGTGTATCATTCATGGAGCTGCTTAATTTGGGGCTACCTTAAATAGAATCCTGACTACTCCACAGCTCTTTATTATGCACTGAAGCTCTGAATGAGAGGCCATATGAAATAGACTCCTTCCTATTGCCCCTTTGTGCATTATCCCATAATGCTGTGATTCAGTGGCCATATGACTTGGACTCTTACTATACCAATGGTGTGTATTCTTCAGTGAGATTCTGAACGAGTGACCACATAACATAAACTTCTGACTCTATCATCTTGACTATTTTTCTGTTCTGCATTGTCCACTGAGTCTCTGGGTGTAGGCTCCTATCAAATAGTCTTTAGACTATTCCTTATGTGTGTATTATTCTGTGTGTCTCTGAATAAGTGGCTATATATTATATAATCCTGAGTATTTTCCAGATATATATGATTCTTCACTGAGGTTATGAATAAGTGGCTATGCGAAATACCCTCCCGACGTTTCCATAGGTCTGTATAAGTCTGTGAATCTCTGAATGAGTGGCCATAAAATAGAGACTCCTGAATACTCCCCAGGCGTGTGTTTTTATATTCGGCTCTAAATGAGTGGTTATAAGAAATAGAATCCTGACTATTTCCAAGGTGTATTTTATTTAGTTAGGCTCTGAATATGTAGCTATATGAAGTAGAATTGTGACTACAATACAGGTGTTTATTATTCAATGAAGTTCTGAAATTGATGCCACATGAAATAGCGTCCAGAATATGTCCGAAGTATGTATTATTCACTGAGGATCTGAAACTTTGGCCATATGAACTTGTTTTCTGACTATTCCACAGGCGTGTATTCTTTACTCTGACTCTAAATATTTGGTCATATGAAATAGACTAGTGACTGTTCCAAAGTTGTGTATTACTCACTCAGACTTTGATTTTGTGGCCATATAAAATAGACTAATGTCTATTCCACACGTGTGCATTATTCCCTTGGGCTGTAAGCTAGAGGCTATATAATGTAGAATTTTATCACTTCCCCAGGTGTGCGTTACTCAGTGAGGCTCTTTTTGTGTCACCACAGGAAACAGGATGCCGTCTATCTTAAATATTTGTATTATTCACTGAATCTCTGAATGAGTGTTTATATAAAATAGACTGCTGAGTACTTTACATTTGTGCATTTTTCATTGAGGATACGAGTCAGTGGCCATATAAAATGTAATCCTGACTAATCCACACGTGCATACTATCCACTGAGGCTATGAATGAGTGTCCTAATAAAATAGACTCCTGGCTACTCCACAGGTGTACATTATTTACCGAGGCTCTGAATGAATGTCCATCGAAAATAGACTCAAAATCATTCTCCAGGTGTGTGTTATACAGTGAGGCTCAGAAGATGTGGCCATATTAATTAGATTCCTTACTATATCAAGGGCCTGTCTTATTCACTGAGGCTCTGAATATGTGTCCATATGAAATAGACTCCTGACTACACCACATTATTCAGTGACACTCCGAATTAGAGGCCACATGAAAATGTCTCCTGACTATTCCACAGGTGTGCCTTATTTAGTCAGAATGTGAATGAGGAGATAAAGGTAAATCCTATTTCCCCAGGTGTGTACACTTAGTGAGGTTCTTAACGAGTGGCCATAGGAAAGAGACATCTGACTATTCAGCAGGTGTGCATTAACTAATGATTCTTTGAATGAGCGGCCATAAAAAATAGACTCCAGGCTATATCACAAGTTTGTAATATTCAGTGAGGCTGTGAAAAATCCTATGTATACCCCCTTTCTCCTGTGTGTATCACCTCTCTTCTGTTTGTATCCTCTTCTCTCCTGTGTGTATCCTCCTCTCTCCTGTGTGTATCCCTTTTTCTCCTGTGTTTATCCATTTTTCCTGTGTGTACATGACCCTCTCTCCTGTGTGTACCCTCCTCCCTCCTGTGTATATCACCACTCTCCTGTGTATATTCCCCTATCTCCTGTGTGTATTCTTCTGTCTTCTGCGTGTTTCCTGCTCTCATTTCTGTGTAAACTCCTCTATCCTGTGTGTATCCTCCTCTCTCCTGTGTGTATCCCGTCTTCTGGGTGTATCTTTTTCTCTACTCTGTGTATCATCTCCTCTTGAGTGTGTATCCTCCTCCCTCTTGTGTGTATCCCTCCTCTCTCATATGTGTATCCCCCCACTCTCCTGTGTGTATCTCTGCTCTTTCCTCTGTGTATCCCCCCTCTCTCCTGTGTGTATCCCCCTCTCTCTTGTGTGTATCCCCTCTCTCCAGTGTGTACCCTCCTCTCTGCTTTTTGAATCCTCCTCTCTTCTGTGTGTACACCCTGTTCTCATGTGTGTATCTTCCTCTCCTCTGTGTATTCTCCCCTCTCCTGTGTCTTTCCCACTTTCTCTAGTGTGTATCTCCCTCACCTGTGTGTATGCCCCTTTCTCCTGTGTATATCCTTCTCTACTGTGTTTATCTTCCTCTCTCCTGTGTGTATCCTCCTTTTTTTCTGTGTATCCTCCGCTCTCCTGTGTGTATCCTTCTCTCTCTTGTGTGTATCCCCCTTCCCCTGTGTATATCTTCCTCTCTCCTGTGTGTATCACCCTCCCTCCTTTGTGTATACTGCACTCTCCTGTTTGTATCTTCCTTTTTTCTGTATGAATCTCCCTCTCTCCTGTGTGTACCCTCCTCTCTCCTGTGTGTATGCCCCTCTCTCTTGTGTGTATTCCCCTCTCTCCTGTGTGTATCCCCCACTCCTGTTTGTATCCCCCACTCTCCTGTGTGTATTACCCTGTTTCATGTGTGAATACAACTCTCCTGTATGTATCCCCCTCTCTCCTGTGTGTATGAACCTCTCCTGTGTGTATTCTCCTCTCTCCTGTGTGTATTTTCCTCTCTCCTGTGTGTATCTTCCTATATCCTTTGTGTATTCTTCCTCTTTCCCTTGTGTTTCCCACCACTCTCCTGTGTGTAACCGCTTTCTCTTCTGTTTGTATTCCCCCTTTCTTCTGTGGTTATCCCCCTCTCTCCTGTGTGTATATACCCTGTCTCCTGTTTGTATCCTCCACTCACCTGTGTGTATCCTTCTCTCCTGTGTGTATCCTCCTCTATCTTTAGTGTATCCCCCATTCTCCTGTGTGTATCCCCCTTTTCTGTGTGTATGCCCCTCTCTACTTTGTGTATCCTTCTGTCTCCTCTGTGTATTCATTTCTCTTTTGTGTGTATCCCCTCTCCTGTGTGTATCTTCCTTTCTCCTGTATATCTTTCTCTCTCCTCTGTGTATCTTTCTCTCCCCTCTGTGTATCCTCCTCTCTCCTGTGTGTATGATCCTCTCTTCTGTGTGTATCTTACCTCATCCCTCTGTGTATCCCCCCATCTCTTATGTGTATCTCTCTTTCTTCTGTGTGTATCTCCCTCTCTTTTGTGTGTATCCCCTCTCTCCTTTGTGTATCCTCCTCTCTGCTGTGTCTATCCTCCTCTCTCCTGTGTGTTCACCCCTCTCTCTTGTGTGTATCCCCCCTTCTGTGTGTATTCTTCTCTCACCTGTGTGTATCCCCCTTTCTCCTCTGTGTATCACCCTCTCTTGTGTGTATGCCCCTCTCTCTTGTGTGTATCCTTCTCTCTACTGTGTGTATCCCCCTCCCTTCTGTGTGTATTCCTGTCTCCTGTGAGTATCTTTTCCTTTCCTTTTTGTATCCCCCTCTCCTGTGTGTATCCCCCTCTCTCCTGTGTGTATTCTTTTCTTTTTTTGTGTGTATCCTCCTCTCTCCTGTGTGTATCTTCCACTGTCCTGTGTGTATCTTCCTCTCTCCTGTGTTTATCCTTCTCTCCTGTGTGTATCTATCTCTCTCCTTTCTGTATCCTCCTATGTCCTGTGTGTATGCTCCTCTCTTCTGTGTGTATCTCCTCTCTCCTGTGTGTATCTTCTCTCCTTTGTGTATACTCCTCTCTCCTGCGTGTATCCTCCTTTATTCTGTCTGTATCCTCCACTCTTTTGTGTTTATCCTCCTCTCTTCTGTATTTATCCTTCACCCCCTTTGCCTATCCCCCTCTCTCCTGTGTGTATCCCCTTCCCTTCTGTGTTTATGCCCCACTTTCCTGTGTGTATCCCCAACCCTCCTGTGTGTATTTCCCTTCTATCCTGTGTGTATTTTTCTCTATTTTGTGTGTTTACCCCTCCATCCTGTGTGTATCCCCCTCTCCTTTTTGTATCCCTTTTTCTCCTGTGTGTATCCCACGGTCTCCAGAGTTTATCCCCCTCGCCTGTGTTTATCTCCCTCTCTTTTGTGTGTTTCCCTTTTTTCTTTGTGTATCCCCCTTTCTCCTGTGTGTAGCCTCCTCTCTCATGTGTATCCTCCTCTCTCCTTTGTGTATCACCCCTCTCATGTGTGTTTCCCACCGTCTCCAGTGTTTATACCCCCTCCTGTGTGTATCCCCCACTCTCTTGTGTGTTTCCCCCTCTTTGTGTATCCTCCTCTCTCCTGTGTGTCGCCTCCTCTCTCCTGTGTGTATCCTCCTCTCCCCTATGTGTAACCTTTTCTATCCTGTGTGTATCCCTCTCTCTTGTTTGTATTCTTCCCTCTACTGTGTGTATCCTCCTCTCTCCTCTGTATATCCTCCTCCCTTCTGTGTGTATCCTCCTCTCTCCTGTGTGTATCCCCCCTCTTGTGTGTTTCCCCATCTTCTTTGTGTATCCTCCTCTCTCCTTTGTGTAGCCTCCTCTCTCCTGTGTGTATCCTCCTCTCTCCTTTGTGTATTCGCCTCCCTTCTGTGTGTATGCCGCACTCCCCTGTTTGTATCCCCCTTTTTCCTTTGTGTATCCCCCTCTCTCCTTTGTGTAGTCTCCTCTCTCCTGTGGGTATGCCCCTCTCTCTTGTGTGTATTCCCCTCTCTCCTGTGTGTATCCCCCACTCTCCTGTGTGTATCCAACTCCCTTCTTTGTGTATCCCTGTCTGTTGTGTGTTTCTTTTTCTCTCCTGTGTGTATTTCCCTCTCCTGTGTTTATCCCTCTCTCTCCTGTGTGTATTTATCTGTCTCCTGTGTGTATCATTTTCTATTTTGTGTGTATCCTCCTCTCTCCTGTGTGTATCCCCCTCCCTTGTGTGTGTATGCAGCACTCTCCTGTTTTATCCCCATTTTTCCTGTGTGTATCCCCCTCTCTCCTTTGTGTATTCTCCTCTCTTCTGTGGGTACGCCCATCTCTCTTGTGTGTTTTCCCCTCTCTCCTGTGTGTATCCCCCTCTCTCCTGTGTGTATCCCCCTCTCTCCTGTGTGTATCCAACTCCCTTCTTTGTGTATCCCTGTCTCCTGTGTGTATCTTTTTTCTCTCCTGTGTCTATTCTCCTCTCCTGTGTTTATTCCCCTCTCTTCTGTGTGTATCCTTCTGTCTCCTGTATGTATCATTTTCTATTTTTTGTGTATCCTCCTCTATCCTGTGTGTATCTTTCTATCTACTGTGTTTATCTTTCTCTCCTGTGTGTATCTATTCCTCTCCTGTGTGTATGCTGCTCTCTCCTGTGTGTATGCTCCTCTCTCTTGTGTGTATCTCCCCTCATTCCTCTGTTTATACCCCCTTTCTCCTTTGTGTATCCACCCACTCTCCTGTGTGAATCTTAATCTCTGCTGTGTGTATTCTCCTTTCTCCTTTGTGTATGCTTTTCTCTCCCGTGTGTATCTTTGTCTTTTGTGTGTATTCTCCTCTTTCCTGTGTGTATCCCCCTTTCTCCTGTGTGTATCACCCTCTCCTGTGTGTATGCCACTCTCTCCTGGGTATTCCCAACTCCTGTGTGTACCCTTTTCTCTCCTGTGTGTATTCTTTTTCCTTTTTCATGTATCCACCTCTCTCCTGTGTGTATCTCCCTCTCCTTTGTGTATCCTCCGTTCTTTTGTGTGTATCCCCATCACTCCTGTGTGTATATCTTTCTCTTCTGTGTGCATCCTCCACTCTTTTGTGTGTATCCTCCTCTCTCCTGTGAGTATCGTTTTCTCTCCTGTGTTTATCCTTCTTTCTTCTGTGTGTATCGCCCTATCCTGTGTTTATCCCCCCTCTCTCCTCTGTGTATCCCCCTCTCTCCTGTGTGCATCCCCCTCCATCCTGTGTGTATGCCCCACTCTCCTGTGTTTATCCCCCTTTCTTCTGTGTGTATTCCCCTTCTCTCCTGTGTGTATCCTCCTCTCTCCTCTGTGTATGCTCCTCTTTTCGTTGTGTATTCCTCTCTCCTCTGTGGATCCCTCTTTCTCCTGGGTGCATCCCCTGCACTTCCGTGTGTATCCCTCTCGCCTGTGTATATCCCCCACTCTACTGTGCTTTCCCCCCTCTCCTCTGTGTATTCTCCTCTCTCATGTGTGTATTCTCCTCTCTCCCGTGCGTATCCTTCTGTCTGCTGTTTGTATCCTCCACTCTCCTGTGTGTATGCCCCTCGCTCTGTGTGTATTCCCCTCTCTCCTGTGTGTATCCTCCTCTCTTCTGTGTGTATCTTCCTCTCTTTTGTGTGTATCCTCCTCTCTCTTGTGGGTATCCTCCTCTCTCCTGTGTGTATCCCCCTCCCCCTGTGTGTATCCCCATTCCTCCTGTGTGTTTCCCCCTCTTTTGTCTGTATCTTTCTCTTCTGTGTGTATCCTCCTTTCTCCTGTGTGTATCCTTCTTTCTTCTGTTTGTATTTTTTCCCTTTTGTGTGTATCCTCCTCTCTCCTGTGTGTATGTTCCTCTATTCTTTGTGTATCTTCTTCTCTTCTGTGTGTATACCCCTTCTCTACCCTGTGTTTCTCCCTCTCCATTGTGTGTATTCTCCTCTATTCTGTGTGTATCGTCCTCTCTCCTGTGTGTATGCCCCTCTCTCCTGTGTGTATTCCCCTCTTTTCTGCGTATCCTGTCTTTCCTGTGTGTATTCCCCATTCTCCTGTGTGTATCTTTTTCTTCTGTGTGTATGGCCATGTCGTTTTTGTGTATGCTCCTATCTCCTATGTGTATTTTTTTCTCTCCTGTGTGTATCGTTTTTTCTCCTGTGTGTATTCCCCTCCATATGTGTGTATTCCCAACTCTCCTGTGTTATTTACCCTCTCTTTTGTGTGTATCCTCCTCTCTGCTGTGTGTACCCTTTTTTCATTTGTGTGGATCATCCTCTCTCCTGTGTGTATCCTCCTTCCTTCTCTGTGTATCTTCCACTATCCTGTGTGTATTTCCACTCTCTCCTGTGTGTATCCTCTTGTCTCCTGTGTGTATTTTACGCTCTCCAGTGTGTATCTTCCTAAATTCTGTGTATATCCTTGTCTCCCCTGTGTATATGTCACCCTCTTATGTGTGTATCCCCCTCTCCTGTGTGCATCCTCCTCTCTGCTCTGTGTATCATCCTTTCTCCTGTGTGTACCCTCCTCTCTCCTATGTGTATCCTTTTCTATCTTGTGTGTATCACCCTCTCCTATGTGTATTGTTCTCTCTCCTGTGTGTATCCTTGTCTCTTCTGTTTGTATCATTATCTCTTTTGTGTGAATCTTCCACTCTCCCGTGTGCATCTTTCTTTCTCCTGTGTGTATCTTCCTCTCTTCTGTGCGTATTCCCCTCTCCTGTGTGTATCCCCCATTTTCCTGTGTGTATCCTCCTTTCTTCTGCGTGTATCCTCCTCTCTCCTGTTTGTATCCTCCTCTCTCCTGTGTGTATCCTCCTCTCTCCTGCGTGTATCATCCTCTATTCTGTCTGTATCTTCCAGTCTTTTGTGTGTATCCTCCTCTCTCTTGTATTTACTCTTCTCTTCCTGTGTGTATCCTTCTCTCTCCTGTGTGTATTACCTTTCCTCCTGTGTGTGTGCCCCACTCTTCTGTGGGTATCTCCCTCTCTCCTGTGTGTATTCCACCTCTCTCCTGTGTGTATCCTTCTCTATTTTTTGTTTACACCCCTCTCTCCTGTGTGTATTCTTTTTTTGTGTATCCCCCTCTCTCCTGTGTGTATCACCCCCTCTTCTGTGTGTATCCCCCACGCCTGTGTGTATCCCCCTCTCTCTTGTTTGTTTCCCTCTCTTCTTTGTGTATACTGTTCTTTCCTGTGTGTAGCCTTCTCTCTCTGTGTGAATCTCCCTCTCCCTTGTGTGTATGCCGCACTCTCCTGTTTCTATCCCCCTTTCTCCTGTGTGTATCTTCTCTCTCCTTTGTATATTCTCATCTCTTTTTTATGTATGCCTTGTCTGTTGTGTACATTCCCCTCTTTCCTGTGTGTATCACCCTCTCTCCTATGTGTATTACCTTGTCTCTTGTGTGTACCCAACTGTCTTCTGTTTATCCTCCTCTCTCCTGTGTGTATGCCTTTCTCCTATGTGTATCCTCCTCTCTCGTGTGTGTATCCTCCTCCCTCCTGTGTGTATCCTCCTCCCTCCTGTGTGTATCCTCCTCTCTCCTGTGCGTATTCTTCTCTCTCCTGTGTGTATTTTCCTCTCTTCTGTGTGTATTTTTCTCTCTCCTGTGTGTATATTTCTTTCTCCTGTGTGTAATCCTCCTCTGTTTTTGTGTTTCCCTTTTCTCTCCTGTGTGTAATCCCTTTCTCTTTTGTGTGTATCCCCCATGTCTTTTGTGTGTATCCCCCTCTCTTCCGTGTGTATCCCCTCTCTCCTGTTTGTATCCTCCTATCTCCTGTGTGTATCTTTCTCTCTCCTGTGTGTACGCCCCTCTCACATTTGTGTATCGCCCTCTCTTGTGTGTATCCTCCTCTCTCCTGTGTTTATTCCTATTTTCCCTGTATGTATTTCACTCTACCGTGTGTATGCCCCACTCTACTTTGTGTATCTTCCTCTCCTGTGTGTATCCTACTTTCTCCTGTGTGTATCTTTTTCTCTCCTGTGTGGATTCCTTTTTCTTCTGTGTGTATCACACCTCTCCTTTTTGTATCTTCCTCTCTCCTGTGTGTATCCTTCTGTCTCCTGTGTGTATCCTTCTCTCTTTTGTGTGTATCCTCCTCTCTCCTGTGTGTACCTCCCTCTCTTCTGTGTGTATCACTTTTCTCCTGTGTGTATCCTTCTCTCTCCTGTGTGTATCATTCTGTCTTCTGTGTGTAACCTTCTATCTTCTGTGTGTATCTTTCTCTCTCCTGTGTGTATCCTAATCTCCTGTTTGTATCTTCCTCTCTCCTGTGTGTATTCTCCCCTCTCCTGTGTGTATCCTATTATCTTCTGTGTGTATCCCTCTTCTCTTCTGTGTGTATCCCCCCTCTCTCCTGTGTGTATTCTCTCTGTACTGTGTGTATCCTCCGCTCTGCTTGTGCATCCTTCTCTCTCCTGAGTGTACGCCCTTCTCTCTTGTGTGTATCCTCCTCTCTCCTGTGTGTATCCTTCTCTCTCCTGTGTGTACCTTCTTCTCTCTTGTGTGTTTACCCCCTCTCTTCTGTGTGTATCCTCTTCTCTATTGTGTGTATCCTCTTCTATTCTATGTATATTCTCCTCTCTTCTGTGTGTATGCCCCTCTCTCCTGTGTGTATCCTACACTTCTGCATGTATCCTTTTTTCCTGTGTGTATCCCCCTCTATCCTGTGTGTATCAGCCTCTCCTTTGTGTATGCCTTTGTCTCTTTTGTGTATTCTCTTCTCTTCTGTGTGTATCTTTCCCTCTCATTTGTGTATCCTCCTCTCTCCTATGTGTATCCTCCTCTCTCCTGTGTGTATCCTCCACTCTGCTGTGTTCATTCTTCTCTCTTTTACGTTTATCCCCCTCATTCCTGTGTGAATCCTCCTTTCTCCTGTGTGTATTTTCCTCTTTCTTGTGTGTATCCGCCTGTCTTTTGTGTGTATCCCCCTCCCCATTTGTGTATGCTGCACTCTCCTGTTTGTATTCCGACTCTTCTGAGTGTATTCCCCTCTCTTCCGTGTGTATCCTCCTTTCACGTGTGTATCCTCCTTTTTCCTGTTTGTATCATTTTCTCTCCTGTGTGTATCTTCCTCTCTTCTTTCTGTATCCTCCTCTCTTTTGTGTGTATCCCCCTCTCTCCTGTGTGTATTCCCCTCTTCTATGTGTATCCTCTTTTTCCTGTGTTTATCTCCCTCTATCCTGTGTGTATCAGCCTCTCCTTTGTGTATGCCTTTGTCTCTGCGTATTCTCCTCTCTCATGTGTGTATCTTCCTCTCTAAAGTGTGTATCCCCCTCTCTCCTGTGTGTATCATTTTTTCTTTTCAGTGTATTCTTCTTTCACCTGTGGGGACCCTCCTCTCTCCTGTGAGTATAAGCTTCCCTCTTGTGTGTATCTTCCTCTTTCCTGTGTGTATCCTTTTCTATTCTGTGTGTATACTCCTGTCTCCTGTGTGTATTTTCTTTTATCCTGTGGGTATCCACCCTCTCTCCTGTGTGTATCTTCCTCTCTCCTGTGTGTGTCCTCATGCCTCCTGTGTGTATCCTTCTCTCTCCTTTGTGTTTGCCCCTATCTTCTGTGTGTATCCCCCTCTACTGTGTGTATCCTCCTCTGTGCTCTGTGTATCCTTCACTCTCCTGTGTGTATCCCCCTCTCTTTTGTTTTATCTTCCTCTCTTCTGTGTGTATCTTCTTCTTAACTTTGTGTATCCCTTCTCTCTCCTGTGTTTATCCTTATTCCTCTTGTGGGTATCCTCCTCTCTCCTGTGTGTATCTTTTCTGTCTCCTGTGTGTATTCCCCTCTCTTTGATGTGTATTTCCCACACCTGTGTGTATACCCCTCTCTCCTATGTATATCCTTTTCTCTATTTTGTGAATTCCCGTCTCTACTGTGCGCATCATTCTCTCTCCTGTGTGTATGCTCCTCTATTTTGTGTGTATCCTCCTCTCTTCTGTGTGTATACTCTTCTCTCCTGTGTGTATCCACCCTCTCTCCTGTGTGTATCCCCCTCTCTTCTCTATTAACCTCTCTCCTGTGTATACTCCTCTCTCCTGCGTGTATCCTCCTCTCTTTTTTGTGTATCTTCTTCTCTCCTATATGTATTTCTTTTTCTCCTGTCTGTATGCCCCACTGTCCTGTGTGTATTCCCCTATTCTGTGTGTATACCCTCTCTCCTGTGTGTATTCCCATCTCCTGTGTGTATCCCCTCTCTCTTGTGTATATTTCCCTGTCACCTGTATGTATCCAACTGTCCTGTGTGTATCACCCTCTCTCCTGTGTGTATGCCCTTCTCCTGTGTGTATACTCCTCTCTCCTGTGTGTATCCTCCTGTCTCCTGCGTGTATCCTCCTTTTTCCTGCGTGTATTCCTCAGCTTTCTTGTGTGTTTTCCCCTCTCTCCTGTGTGTAAAACCTTTCTTTTCTGTGTGTATTACCTCTTTCTCCTGTGCGTATCCCCCTGTCTCTTCTGTGTATCTTCTCTCTTTTGTTTGTTTCGACCTCTCTTCTTTTTTTTTTTTTTTAAATATTTATTGCATTATAGGTTTGGGGGTACATGTGCAGAACGTGCAAGATAGTTGCATAGGTACACACATGGCAGTGTGCTTTGCTGCCTTCCTCCCCCTCACCCACACTTGGTATTCATCCCCAGGCTATCCCCCCAGCCCCCCCCGCTGTCCCTCCCCCACTTATCCCAACAGACCCCAGTGTATAGTAGACCGCCTCTCTGTGTCCATGTGTTCTCATTTTTCTCACCCGCCTATGAGTGAGTATATGCGGTATTTCTTTTTCTGTTCTTGTGTCAGTTTGCTGAGAATGATGTTCTCCAGATTCATCCATGTCCCTACAAAGGACACAAACTCATCATTTCTGATTGCTGCATAATATTCCATGGTGTATATGTGCCACATTTTCCCAGTCCAGTCTATCATCGATGGGCATTTGGGTTGGTTCCAGGTCTTTGCTATTGTAAACAGTGCTGCAATGAACATTCGTGTGCATGTGTCCTTATAGTAGAACGATTCACAGTCTTTTGGATAGATACCCAGTAATGGGATTGCTGGGTCAAATGGAATTTCTATTTCTAGGTCCCTGAGGAATCGCCACACTGTCTTCCACAATGGTTGAACTAATTTACACTCCCACCAACAGTGTAAGAGTGTTCCTATTTCTCCACATCCTCTCCAGCATCTGCTGTCTCCAGATTTTTTAATGATCGCCATTCTAACTGGTGTGAGATGATATCTCAATGTGGTTTTGATTTGCATCTCTCTAATGACCAATGATGATGAGCACTTTTTCATATGTTTGTTGGCCTCATGTATGTCTTCTTTTGTAAAGTGTCTGTTCATATCCTTTGCCCATTTTTGAATGAGCTTGTTTGTTTTCTTTCTGTAAATCTGTTTGAGTTCTTTGTAAATTCTGGATATCAGCCCTTTGTCTGATGCGTAAACTGCAAAGTTTTTTTCCCATTCTGATGGTTGTCGATTCACTCTAGTGACTCTTTCTTTTGCCGTGCAGAAGCTGTGGAGTTTGATTAGGTCCCATTTGTCTATTTTGGCTTTTGTTGCCAATGCTTTTGGTGTTTTGGTCATGAAGTCCTTGCCTACTCCTATGTCCTGAATGGTTTTGCCTAGATTTTCTTCTAGGGTTTTTATGGTGTCAGGTCTTACATTTAAGTCTTTAATCCATCTGGAGTTAATTTTAGTCGACCTCTCTTCTGTGTGTATCCTCCTCTCTCCTGTGTTTATGCAACTCTCTCCTGTGTGTATTACCCTTTCCTGTGTGTATTCTTCTCTCTCCTGTGTGCATCCCCCTCTCTCCTTTGTGTATTCCTCTCATTTGTGTGTATACCCCTCTCTCCTATGTGTATTCCCCTCTCTCCTGTGTGTATTCTCTTCTCTCCTGTGTGTATCCCCATCTCTTTTGTGTGTATCCTCCTCTCTCCTGAGTGTATCTTTTCTCTCTCCTGTGTGTATGCCCCTCTCTCCTTTGTGTATTCTCCTCACCTCTGTGTATACCCTCTCTCATGTATGTATCCCCCACTCCTGTGTGTTTTCCCCTCTCTCCTGTGTGTATTTTCCTTTCTCCTGCATGTATTCATCTCTCCTGTGTGTATCCTTCTCTCTCCTGTGTGTATGCCCCTATTCTGTGTGTATACTCCTCTTTCCTGTGTGTATCCTGCTCTCACCTGTGTGTATCACTCCGCTTTTCTTCGTGTTTCCCCCATCTCTCCTGTGGGTAACACCTTTCTTTCCTGTGTGTATCACCCCTTTCTCCTGTGTGTATCCCCCTCTCTTTTGTGTGTATCCCCTCTCTCCTGTTTGTTTCCTCCTCTCTCCTGTGTTTATCCTCCTCTCTCCTTTGTGTATCCCCCTTGCTCCTGTGTGTATCTCCCTTATAGTTTGTATGCTTCTCTCTCCTCTGTGTCTCTTCCCCTACTATGTGTATCCTCCTCTCTCCTGTGTGAATCCCCACATTCCTGTGTGTATCCTCTTTCCTCTTGCGTTTATCCTCCTCTCTCCTCTGTCTATGCCCCTCTCTCCTGTATGTGTCCCCGTTTCCTGCGTTTATCCCCCTCTCTCCTCTGTGTATCCCACTCTCTCCTCTGTGTATTTTCCTCTCTTTTTTGTATCCCCCTCTCTTTTGTGTATATCCTCCACTTCTGTGTGTATCCTCTTCTCTCCTGTGTGTATCTTCCTCTCTCCTGTGTGTATCACCCCTCTCCTGTGTGTATTTTTCTCTCTCTTCTGTGTATCCTCGTTTTACTTTGTGTATTTCCTTTACTCCTGTGTGCATCACCCTCGCTCCTGTGTGCATTTTATTCTCCTGTATGTATCCTTTCTTCTTTGTTTATCTCACTCCCTTCTTTGTGTATCCCCCCTTTTCTGTGTGCTGCGTGTATTCTCCTTTCTCCTGCGTGTATCCTTTTCTCTCCTGTGTGTATAACCCTCTCTTATGTGTATTTTCCTCTCTCCTGTGTGGATCCTTCTCTCTCTTGTGTGTATCGCCCTCTCCTGTGTGTATCCTCCTCTCTCCTGTGTGTATCCTCTTTTCTCCTGTGTGTATCCTCCTCTCTACTTTGCATATCTTCCTCCTCCTGTGTGTATCTTACTCTCTCCAATGTGTATCTTCTTCCTTCTGTGTGTATGCCCCACTCTCGGGTGTGTATCTCCCTTTCTCCTGTTAGTATCTTCCCTCTCCCCTGTGTGTATTTTTTCTCTCGCCTTTATATATCCTACTTTCTTCTTTGTGTATCCTTCTCTTTCTTGTGTGTATCCCCCCTCTCTCCTGTGAGTATCCTTCACTCTCCTTTTTGTATCCACCCTCTCCTGTGTGTATCCTACTCTCTCCTGTGTGTATCTTTCTCTCTCCTGTGTGTATCCGCCCTCTCTCCTGTGTGTGATGCCCTCTCTCGTCTGTGTACTCTTCTCTCTTCTGTGTACACTCCTCTGTCATGCGTGTATCCTCCTCTCTCCTATGTGTATCCTCCTCTCTCCTATGTGTATCCTCCTCTCTCCTGTGTGTATGCTCCTCTTTCTTTTTTGTATTCCCCTCTCTCCTGTGTGTATAACCTCTCTCCTCTGTGTATCCCATTCTACTCTGTGTATCTCCCTCTCTCCCGAGTGTACTTCTCTATCTCCTGTATGTATCCAACTCTCCTGTGTGTATCCCCCTCTCTCCTGTGTGTATGACCGTCTCCTGTGTGTATCCTCCTCTCTCCTGTGTGTATCCTTTTCTCTCCTGTGTGTATTCCTCCACTTTCCTGTGTGTTTCCCCCCTCTCTTCTGTGGGTAACACCTTTCTTTCCTGTGTGTATCACCCCTTTCTCCTGTGTGTATTCTTCTCTCTTTTTTGTGTATCCCCTCTCTCCTGTGTGTTTCCTCCTTTCTCCTGTGTGTATCCTCCTCTCTCCTGTGTTTACGCCCTTCTCTCCTGTGTGTATCTCACTTTCTTGTGTGTATACTCTTGTCTCCTGGGTGTATCCCACTTTCTCTTTTGTGTATTCCCTTTTTTTGTCTGTATGCCCCTTTCTCCTGTGTGTATCTCCCTCTCCTATGTGTATCCTCCTCTCTCCAATGTGTATCCTTTTCTGTCCTGTGAGTATCCTCCACTCTTTTCTGTCTATGCCCCTCTCTCCTGTATGTATCCCCCTCTCCTGTGTTTATCCCCCTCTCTTCTTTGTGTATCTTACCCTCTCCTCTGTGTATCCTCTATTCCTGTGCATATCTCACTCTCTTCTCTGTGTATTCCCCACTCCTATGTGTAACCTCTTCTCTTTTGTGTGTATCTTCCTCTCTCCTCTATGTATCCTCCTCTCTCCTGTGTGTATCTTCTTCTCTCCTGTGTGTATACCCCCTCTCCTGTGTGTATCCTTCTCTCTTCAGTGTGTATTCTCGTCTTTCCTGTGTGTATTTCCTTTTCTCCTGTGTGCATCCCCCTCGCTCCTGTTTGTATTTCCCTCTTCTGTTTGTATCCCTTTCTCCTTTGTGTATCCCACTCTCTTCTCTGTGTATTTCCCTTTTTCTGTGTGTACGCCCCTCTCTCCTGTGTGTATCCTCCTCTCTACTGTGTGTACTATTTTTGTCTTTTGTGTGTGTCATTCTCTTTCTTGTGTGTATCCCCCTTCTCTCCTGTGTGTAGTTTTCTCTCTCCTGTGTGTATTCCCCATTTTTCTGCGTATATCCTCCTCTGTGCTGCGTGCATCCTCCTTTCTTATGCCTGTATCCTTCTCTCTTCTGTGTGTATACCCCTCTCTTATGTGTATTTCCCTCTCCTTGTATGGTTCCTTCTCTCTCTTCTGTGTATTGCTCTCTCCTGTGTTTATTCTCCTCCCTTCTGTGTGTATCCGTCGCTCTAATATGCGTTATTTTCCTCCTCCTGTGTGTATCTTACTCTCTCCAGTGTGTGTCTTCTCCCTTCTGTGTGTATGCCCCACTCTTGGGTGTGTATCCCCCTTTCTCCTGTTAGTATCCTTCCTCTCCCCTTTGTGTATGCTTTCTCTCAGCTTTATGTATCCTACTCTCTTCTGTGTGTATCTTTCTTTTTCTCGTGTGTTTCCCCCACTATGCTGTGTGTATCCGCCCTCTCTCCTGTGTGTAACGCCCTCTCTCCTCTGTGTATGTTCCTCTCTCCTGTGTATATTCCTCTCTCCTGCGTGTATCCTCCTCTCTTCTTTATGTATCTTCCTCTCTCCTATGTGTATGCCCCCTCTCCTCTGTGTATGCCCCTCTCTCTTGTGTGTATTCCCCTCTCTCCTGTGTGTATACCCTCTCTCCTGTGTGTATCCTTCTCTCCTGTGTAACCCCTTTCTCCTGCGTGTATTTCTCTGTCTCCTGTATGTATCCAACTCTCCTGTGTGTATCCCCCTCTCTCCTCTGTGTATGCCTTTCTCCTATGTGTATACTCCTCTCTCCTGTGTGTATCCTCCTCTCTACTGTTTGTGTCCTACTCTCTCCTGTGTGTATCCCTTCACTTTTTTGTGTTTTTCCCCTCTCTTCTGTGGGTAACACCTTTCTTTTCTGTGTGTATTACCCCTTTTTTCCTGTGTGTATTCTTTTCTCTCTTGTGTGTATTCCATCTCTTCTGTTTGTTTTCTCCTCTCTCCGGTGTGTATTTTCCACTCTTTTGTGTTTATGCCCTTCTCTTATGTGTGTATCACACTTTCCTGTGTGTATCTTTTTTTCTCCTGTGTGTAACCCCCTTTTTCCTGTGTGTATCTTCTTTTTGTGTTTATTCCCCTCTCTTGTGTGTGTATCTTCCTCTATTATGTGTATCCTCCTCTCTCCAGTGTGTATTCATTTCTCTCCTGTGTGTATCCCCCTCTCTCCTGTGTGTATCCCACTCTTTTTTCTGTGTATCCTCCTCTCTTCTGCGTTTATCCTCTCCTCCCCTCTGTTTATGTCCCTCTCTCCTATTGTAAGAGTATGATGTAGAAGGCTTCTTTTGTAGAAATCCTGTTCTGTAAAAAGCTTGCTTATAAACGGTGTTTGGGGTGAGGAAGTGAGCAGGGAAGAATCTGTGAGCCCATGAATTGTCCATGAACTGTTCTGGGGGGCTAAGAGCTCTTGGCATTTTAGAACGATATCTTGATGGCTGGGAGTCTGTCCAAATTCCGGTGCCCAAGAAATAGTCAAGGACAGCGCACTTATAAAGCAGATCTTCCCTGTTTACTGACTGACCCAAAGATGAGTACGTTAATTAGTTATGTAAGCTGATACAATAAAGGAGCAGAGGAACACAGAGACATTGGATCAGAGCGACTTCCAGATGTGACTTGCGAATTACTTGTGCTGCTGTCTTGCCGGTGCTGAGGTGGAGTGGGTTTTGTGTATATATATATATATGTGTGTGTGTGTGTGTGTGTGTGTGTGTGTGTGTATAAAACTATCATTTTTCCATCCTCCTAATTCTCTCATTAAAATTTTCTATCACATTATTATTGTTCTCGGTCTGGTGTTTTCTTCCCACGAACTTGCCTGTTAAAAGGAAAAAAAAAAAACCCAAGCTTGGTACGCGCAGTTAGCGCAACAAATTGGAGTCGTTGGCAAGATTTGGGGAGAAGGAGGCATCATGCCTTTGTTTAAGAATACTTTAGATGCTAAATATGTGGTTTGTAATGTGCCAGATTGGGAAGATACGGTGTTTGCACCTTTGGCTAGGGTATGGTCTAATGGAACAGAATTGAGTGAAAATTGGGATGGTAAATTGCGATCTGCTTACCCTATGCAGGTCCTAGAAGTCTTGGAAACAGTCCCTTTTGATAAAGGCAAGGAATTGGTAGCTATCAGTCGGCGTGGCTGGATTTTGTTATCAGCTTATAGAAAGCAATACCAGGCACGCCAAGCCTTAATTCAAGAGAAATTGCAGCTGGAGAAAGAATTGGAAGATTTGCAGGGGAAATTAGCAATGTTACAGTGCCAAAATTTTATCCTTGGAGATCAAGCTAGGACTTATCAGGGAGTGGCTGAAAAAGTTGCAGTCCATTGTGCTCAATACAAGTACAGAAAGAGAAAGGAGAAAGTGAATGCAAAGAAAAACTATGTAGCAGGAGAGGTTATTGTCCCCACCACTTCTAAATAGAATAATCCTATATGGCCTGTTAAAAAATCAGATGGAACTTGGCGAATGACAGTAGATTATCGAGCATTAAATGCAGTAACTCCTCCACTACATGCTGCTGTTCCGGATACTATTTTGATAATAGAGAATATTCAAAAACATCTTGGTCAATGGTATGTGGTGTTGGATCTAGCTAATGCCTTCTTTACAATTCCAAATAACTCAGATCAATGGAAATATTTTGTCTTCACTTGGCAGGGGAGGCAATATACTTCTACAAGATTGCCACAAGGCTATAAGCATAGCCCAACTTTGTGACATAAAATAGTGGCTAAATATCTAGATGAATGGCACTTTTCCAATATAGAAATATACCATTATATTGATGACATCATGCTACAGGGACATGATTCCCACAGCATGCAACAAGCTGTGAAAATTTTAATTACTCATCTACAAGGTAAAGGATGGAAAATAAACCCTGCAAAAGTACAGGAGCCAGCCCAGCATGTAAAATTTCTAGGTATAATGTGGGATTGTGGTAATCGTAGCATCACTCCTAAAGTAAAGCAACGAATTTTGGAATTTCCAACACCAACTACAAAAACAGGAAGCCCAAAAATATATTGGCCTATTTGGATATTGGAGAAACCACATTCCTCATTTAAGTCTGTTGCTACAACCGTTATATAAGTCACTAGGAAGAAATACACCTTTGAGTGGGGACCGGATCAACAGCAGGCATTTGACAAAGCAAAAGAAGCTGTACAACAGGCCTTGGATATGTGGCCTGTGAAGGAGGGGCCAATAGAATTGATGGTTAGTACAGAAAACCAATATGCTAACTGGAGTCTTTGGCAGAAACAGGAAGGAAAATGAGTGCTCTTAGGATTTTGGTCTCGTAAATTGCCTAGTACTAAACAACCATATACTCAATTCGAACAAGAATTGTTAGCTGCTTATTGAGCTTTAAGTGAAACTGAATTTCTGACCTTAGGGCATGAGGTTATCATTCGACCTCAAATGCCAATTATGCAATGGGTGCTTTCTGACCCCGTGTCACATAAAATAGGTCATGCCCAGGAAGCAAATATTATTAAATGAAAATGCTATCTTCAGAATAGAGCCAAAGCAGGCCCACAGGGTACATTGCCATTACATGAAAAGGTATTTTCTTGTCCAATTAATACTGATGATTCTACACCTCTGACCATTAAGCACATTGCAAGTAAAGGTATTGTTAATAATGGATATGACTCTCTTACACCATCTCAGAAGACACATGCCTGGTTTACTGATGGCTCTGCTAAATATATAGGAGCTAAAAGATACTGGAAAGCACTTGCATATAATCCTTCAACTGACATTGTTTTGGAGAATCATGGAGAAGGAGGGAGTAGCCAATACGCTGAACTATATGCTGTTTGGTTGTGTTTAAAAAAGGAACAGGGACAAGAATACCATAGTTTTACTGACTCTTAGTAGATATGAGCTTGGTAACTTGGATTGAACAATGTCATGCCAATGATTGGAAAATGCGGGATAAAACTTTGTGGGGGGCTACTGTATGGCAGGACATTTGGGTATTCTTGCAATGCACTAATATTTCTATTTTCCATGTAGATGCCCATACTACAGTAGATTCAGCTGAAAAATTATATAATAAAAAGGCTGATGAGTTGACACGAATTAATGTTGCAGCAACCAGTTCAGAAGATTTAAAGTGTGCACAATGGATACACGAACAAACAGGTAATACGGGAGCTCAGTCTATGTACAGGTGGACACAAAAGAGAGGTATCTATGTGCCTTTAGATGCTTGTAAAACTGGTTCACCAATGCCCTATTTGTAATCAAGATAGATTGCAATTCGTTCCCCAAATAGTGACAGGGGAATTATCACGAGGAAAACAACCAGCTCAAATTTGG
The DNA here is from genome assembly GCA_031835075.1 of Saguinus oedipus. Classification (NCBI taxonomy): domain Eukaryota; kingdom Metazoa; phylum Chordata; class Mammalia; order Primates; family Cebidae; genus Saguinus; species Saguinus oedipus. The sequence goes on from CM063170.1 coordinate 5,212,218, forward strand.
CCATTCGATTATATAGGGCCTTTACCTATGTTTATAGGTTGTGCGTATATTTGTACCATAGTAGATACTTACTCAGGAGTGTTAATTGGCTGCCCATTCAAACGTGCTACTCAGATTAATACCATGAAAACATTAGATTTTATTATTTTATACTATGGAACCCCTTTGCAAATACAAAGTGATAGTGGATCACATTTTAAAGGTAAGTTAATAATTGATTATTGCACAACTAATAATATTGAATGGATATATCATATACCCTATTATCACCAGGCTGCAGGATTAATAGAACGAATGAATGGGCTGCTTAAAAAGAAATTAAGGAAACTAGGGAATAATTCCTATCATGGATGGAAAGATCATTTGCTTACTGCCTTGCGGCAATTAAATAACAGAGTATTATCTAATCATCAAATGCCCTTACAGCAGATGATGACTCCCACCATGGAAGTACGACAACAAGCAACCACTTCCAATGAATTAACTATATCTTGGTGGAAATTCCATCCTGCTGCAATTGGACCATGGAATGCCACTAATTCAGCTGCAGGATATGATTTATTTACTTATTTAGATACTAAATTACCTAGTTCTGCACAGCAAGTGATTACCACAGGGATAGACATGCAAATGCCTCATGGATATTATGGTCAAATAGCTGCTAGGTCTAGTTTAGCTCTGAAGGGAATGGTAATTCTTGGAGGAATCATTGATTCTAATTATGGAGAGATAAAAGTCTTGTGTTATAATATTAGTGATTCTGATATCATACTCCCAAAAGGAAGTCTAATTGCACAAATACTTTTTCTTCCTTGCTTACATACTTCAAATTGGGCTTTGCTAAAGGAACCCCCGATCCAATATCTCATATGAGATTTGAAAGCACCAATGGGCATGTCTGGGTTCAGACTGCCCCACATCAACCTTTACAAGCTGGGGAAATTATAGCTAAAGGCAAAGATAATTGTGTATATGTTATAATACCCCCTAATGACACCCCAATGTTAATTCCTACTAATCATTTGTTTGAACGACCATAGTGTCTTTATGTAGGTATCAGCCTATGAATATGGAATACTGTTTCCACATATGGATGGACATTAACAGCCAAGACTTCCCTGAGCCCAACTTCTGAATATAACTCTTCTGAGATATTATTACGTTGAGGCTGGAAAAACTCATCATATCAACGACAACAAGATAATTATACCTGTCTTCCCAGTGAAATTTGTTATTTCATGAATTTCACAGTACAAGGTGAAAATATGTCAACCTGGCGAGGTACTGGTCGCGTTAGACGCATTTTATATAGCATGGGACCAGTAAATGTTACTATAGCTACTATTGTTAATGTTTCTTTTTTTTTTTTTTTTTTTTTTTTTTTTTAATTTTTATTGCATTATAGGTTTGGGGGTACATGTGCAGAACAAGCAAGATAGTTGCATAGGTACACACATGGCACTGTGCTTTGCTGCTTTCCTCCCCTTCACCCACACTTGGTATTCATCCCCAGGCTATCCCCCCCAGGCCCCCCCTGCTGTCCCTCCCCCATTCCCCCCAACAGTCCCCAGTGTATAGTAGACCGCCTCTCTGTGTCCACGTGTTCTCATTTTTCTCACCCACCTATGAGTGAGTATATGCGGTATTTCTTTTTCTGTTCTTGTGTCAGTTTGCTGAGAATGATGTTCTCCAGATTCATCCATGTCCCTACAAAGGACACAAACTCATCATTTTTGATTGCTGCATAATATTCCATGGTGTATATGTGCCACATTTTCCCAGTCCAGTCTATCATCGTTGGGCATTTGGGTTGGTTCCAGGTCTTTGCTATTGTAAACAGTGCTGCAATGAACATTCGTGTGCATGTGTCCTTATAGTAGAACGATTTATAATCCTTTGGATAGATACCCAGTAATGGGATTGCTGGGTCAAATGGAATTTCTATTTCTAGGTCCCTGAGAAATCGCCACACTGTCTTCCACAATGGTTGAACTAATTTACACTCCCACCAACAGTGTAAGAGTGTTCCTATTTCTCCACATCCTCTCCAGCATCTGCTGTCTCCAGATTTTTTAATGATCGCCATTCTAACTGGTGTGAGATGGTATCTCAATGTGGTTTTGATTTGCATCTCTCTAATGACCAATGACGATGAGCACTTTTTCATATGTTTGCTGGCCTCATGTATGTCTGCTTTCGTAAAGTTTCTGTTCATATCCTTTGCCCATTTTTGAATGGGCTTGTTTGTTTTTTTCCTGTAAATCTGTTTGAGTTCTTTGTAAATTCTGGATATCAGCCCTTTGTCAGATGCGTAAACTGCAAAGATTTTTTCCCATTCTGATGGTTGCCGATTCACTCTAGTGACTCTTTGTTTTCCTGTGCAGAAGCTGTGGAGTTTGATTAGGTCCCATTTGTCTATTTTGGCTTTTGTTGCCAATGCTTTGGGAGTTTTGTTCATGAAGTCCTTGCCTACTCCTATGTCCTGAATGGTTTTGCCTAGATTTTCCTCTAGGGTTTTTATGGTGTCGGGTCTTACGTTTAAGTCTTTAATCCATCTGGAGTTAATTTTAGTGTAAGGTGTCAGGAAGGGGTCCAATTTCTGCTTTCTGCACATGGCTAGCCAGTTTTCCCAACACCATTTATTAAATAGGGAATCCTTTCCCCATTGCCTGTTTTTGTCTGGTTTATCAAAGATAATATGGTTGTAGATGTGTTGTGTTGCCTCCGATGCCTCTGTTCTGTTCCATTGGTCTATATCTCTGTTTTGGTACCAGTACCATGCTGTTTTGATTACTGTAGCCTTGTAGTATAGTTTGAAGTCTGGTAGTGTGATGCCTCCCGCTGTGTTCTTTTTGCTTAGAATTGACTTGGCTATGCGGGCTCTTTTTTGGTTCCATATGAAATTCATGGTGGTTTTTTCCAGTTCTGTGAAGAAATTCAATGGTAGTTTGATGGGGATAGCATTGATTGTGTAAATTACTTTGGGCAGTATAGCCATTTTCACGATATTGATTCTTCCTAACCACGAACATGGAATGTTTCTCCATCTGTTTGTGTCCTCTCTTATTTCATTGAGCAGTTGTTTGTAGTTTTCCTTAAAGAGGTCCCTTACATTCCTAGTGAGTTGTATTCCTAGGTATTTTATTTTCTTTGTAGCAATTGTGAATGGAAGTTCGTTCTTGATTTGGTTCTCTTTAAGTCTGTTATTGGTGTATAGGAATGCTTGTGATTTTTGCACATTGATTTTATATCCTGAGACTTTGCTGAAGTTGCTTATCAGTTGCAGGAGCTTTTGGGCTGAGGTGATGGGGTCTTCTATGTATACTATCATGTCGTCTGCAAATAGAGACAATTTGGCTTCCACCTTTCCTATTTGAATACCCTTTATTTCTTTTTCTTTCCTGATTGCTCTGGCTAGAACTTCCCGTACTATGTTGAATAGAAGTGGTGAGAGAGGGCATCCTTGTCTAGTGCCAGATTTCAAAGGGAATGCTTCCAGTTTTTGCCCATTAAGTATGATATTGGCTGTTGGTTTGTCATAAATAGCTTTTATTACTTTGAGATATGTTCCATCAATACCAAGTTTATTGAGGGTTTTTAGCATAAAGGGCTGTTGAATTTTGTCAAATGCCTTCTCTGCATCAATTGAGATAATCATGTGGTTTTTGTTTTTGCTTCTGTTTATGTGGTGAATTACATTTATAGACTTGCGTATGTTGAACCAGCCTTGCATCCCCGGGATAAATCCTACTTGATCATGATGGATAAGTTTTTTAATGTGCTGTTGCAATCGGTTTGCCAGTATTTTATTGAAGATTTTTGCATCTATGTTCATCATGGATATTGGCCTGAAGTTTTCTTTTCTTGTTGAGTCTCTGCCAGGTTTTGGTATCAGGATGATGTTGGTCTCATAAAATGATTTGGGAAGGGTTCCCTCTTTTTGGATTATTTGGAATAGTTTCAGAAGGAATGGTACCAGATCCTCTTTGTGTGTCTGGTAGAATTCGGCTGTGAACCCATCTGGACCTGGGCTTTTTTTGTGTGGTAGGCTCTTAATTGCTGCCTCAACTTCAGACCTTGTTATTGGTCTATTCATAGTTTCGGCTTCCTCCTGGTTTAGGCTTGGGAGGACACAGGCATCCAGGAATTTATCCATTTCTTCCTGATTTACTGGTTTATGTGCATAGAGTTGTTTGTAGTATTCTCTGATGATGGTTTGAATTTCTGTGGAATCTGTGGTGATTTCCCCTTTATCGTTTTTTATTGCATCTATTTGGTTGTTCTCTCTCTTCTTTTTTATCAGTCTGGCTAGTGGTCTGTCTATTTTGTTGATCTTTTCGAAAAACCAGCTCTTAGATTTATTGATTTTTTGAAGGGTTTTTCTTGTCTCTATCTCCTTCAGTTCTGCTCTGATCTTAGTTATTTCTTGTCTTCGGCTAGGTTTTGAGCTTTTTTGATCTTGCTCCTCTAGCTCTTTCAATTTTGACGATAGGGTGTCAATTTTGGATCTCTCCATTCTTCTCATGTGGGCACTTATTGCTATATATTTTCCTCTACAGACTGCTTTAAATGTGTCCCAGAGATTCTGGTACGTTGTGTCTTCATTCTCATTGGTTTCAAAGAACTTCTTTATTTCTGCCTTCATTTCATTGTTTATCCAATCAACATTCAAGAGCCAATTGTTCAGTTTCCATGAAGCTGTGCGGTTCTGAGTTATTTTCTGAATTCTGAGTTCCAACTTGATTGCACTATGGTCTGAGAGACTGTTTGTTATGATTTCAGTTGTTTTGCATTTGCTGAGGAGTGCTTTACTTCCAATTATGTGGTCAATTTTGGAGTAGGTGTGATGTGGTGCTGAGAAGAATGTATATTCTGTGGATTTGGGGTGGAGAGTTCTGTAAATGTCTATCAGGTTTGCTTGTTCCAGGTCTGAGTTCAAGTCCTGGATATCCTTGTTAATTTTCTGTCTGGTTGATCTGTCTGCTATTGACAGTGGAGTGTTAAAGTCTCCCACTATTATTGTGTGGGAGTCTAAGTCCCTTTGTAAGTCATTAAGAACTTGCCCTATATATTTGGGTGCTCCTACATTGGGTCCATATATATTTAGAATCGTTATCTCTTCTTGTTGTATCGATCCTTTTACCATTATGTAATGACCTTCTTTGTCCCTTTTGATCTTTGTTACTTTAAAGTCTATTTTATCAGAGATGAGAATTGCAACTCCTGCTTTTTTTTGCTCTCCATTTGCTTGGTAAATCTTCCTCCATCCCTTTATTTTGAGCCTTTGTGTATCTTTGCATGTGAGGTGGGTTTCCTGGATACAGCACACCGATGGGTTTTGGTTTTTTATCCAATTTGCCAGCCTGTGTCTTTTGATTGGTGCATTTAGCCCATTTACATTCAGGGTTAATATTGTTATGTGTGAATTTGATACTGCCATTTTGATGCTAGCTGGCTGTTTTGCTCGTTGGTTCATGTACATTCTTCATTTTGTTGATGGTCTTTAGCATTTGGTATGCTTTTAGGATGGCTGGAACTGGTTGTTTCTTTCTATGTGTAGTGCCTCTTTCAGGAGCTCTTGTAAAGCAGGCCTAGTGGTGACAAAATCTCTGAGTACTTGCTTGTTCGTGAAGGATTTTATTTTTCCTTCACTTATGAAGCTCAGTTTGGCTGGATATGAAATTCTGGGTTGAAAGCTCTTTTCTTTAAGGATGTTGAATATTGGCCCCCACTCTCTTCTGGCTTGTAGAGTCTCTGCTGAGAGATCTGCTGTGAGTCTGATGGGCTTCCCTTTGTGGGTGACCCGACCTTTCTCTCTGGCTGCCCTTAGTATTTTCTCCTTCGTTTCAACCCTGGTGAATCTGACGATTATGTGCCTTGGGGTTGCTCTTCTTGCAGAGTATCTTTGTGGTGTTCTCTGTATTTCCTGGAGTTGAGTATTGACCTGTCTTGCTAGGTTGGGGAAATTTTCCTGGATAATATCCTGAAGAGTGTTTTCCAGCTTGGATTCATTCTCTTCGTCACATTCTGGTACACCTATCAAACGTAGGTTGGGTCTCTTCACATAGTCCCACATTTCTTGGAGATTTTGTTCATTCCTTTTTGTGCTTTTTTCTTTAATCTTGGTTTCTCGTTTTATTTCATTGAGTTGATCTTCAACTTCTGATATTCTTTCTTCTGCTTGGTCAATTCGGCTGTTGAAACTTGTGCATGCTTCGCGAAGTTCTCGTGTTGAGTTTTTCAGCTCCTTCAATTCATTCATATTCCTCTCTAAGTTGTCCATTCTCGTTATCAATTCCTCGAATCTTTTTTCAAATCTTTTTTCAAGGTTCTTAGTTTCTTTGCACTGGTTTAGAACATGTTCCTTTAGCTCACTGAAGTTTCTCATTATCCACTTTCTGAAGTCTGATTCCGTCATTTCGTCACATTCATTCTCCGTCCAGCTTTGTTCCCTTGCTGGTGAGGAGTTTTGGTCCTTTTTTGGAGGTGAGGTGTTTTGGTTTCGGGTGCTTTCCTCCTTTTTGCGCTGGTTTCTTCCCATCTTTATGGATTTATCCGCCTGTTGTCTTAGTAGTGGCTGATTTTTCAATTGGGTCTCTGTGTGGACACTGAGATTGTTGATGATGAAGTATTTCTGTTACTTAGTTTTCCCTCTAATGATCTATCCTCTTTGCTGTATGAGTGCTGAGGTCCACTCCAGGCCCTGCTTGTCTGGGGTATACCTGCAGCAGCTGCAGAACAGTGAGGGATGATATCAGTTTCTTTTTCTGCTGCCCTTGTTCCAGAATGATGCCAGCCAAATGTCTGTCTGATTAGTCCTTTTCTGGGGTGACTCCTTGGATATACAGAGGTCAGGGAGCTGCTTGAGGAGACAGTCTGTGCTTTATAGGAGCTCCAGTGCTGAGCTGTGAGCTCCGTTGTTCATTCAGGGTTGTTGGGAGGTTATGTCTGCTGCAATAGAACTCATAAAACACCACTCTTTTTTTTTTTTTTCACCCTTAGATGCTCTGTCTCAGGGAGTTGGGGCTTTCTTTATGAGTATCTGTTGCACTGTCCTGCCCCACTAGGTGGCAGTCTATTCACTATTTGCTTGCCGGGGCTCTGACCTCCTAAGGCGGGTCCGCCCTGTTGCGGCCCTGCGGACTCTCTCTGTTATGGCAGGTTGCCTCGGCAACGGCAGGCTGCGTCAGTCCTGGGCGGTACTTAAGTGGGGGTGCACTTTGTCAGGAATGGTGGACGCCCCTCCCTGACCGGGCTGCACCGTCCTAAATGCCGGCAACAAAACTCTCAGCCCCAAGCGCCTCCAGTCGCCGCCCTGCTTGTCCCCGTGAGCGTGGGACCCGCCGAGCCCGATCACCCTGCTCCCTGCCTCAGAGTCCGTCCTCTCTCTCTCTCTCTTCCTCTCCCCAAGCTGAAAGGTCGACTCTCTCACTGGCGCCCCAGGAGCCTGCCGATAGGGCACTGGGATCCGTGCGATCTCCCGTGCCGCTGCCCACTACCCCGGCTCAGATCACGTTTCCCAGGAAACTCCTGGTCTGGCTCATTGTCCAAGTCCCGTTCAATCAGATGGACATGCCAATCTGCCCTTCCAAATCTCAGATTGCCGGTTTAACAGGGCACCCAGACCAGTGAGTTCCGCGCCGGGTCCCGCTGCGGCGCCGGCCGAAGAGGCGGCGGGAGCCGGTTGCGTTAGCCGGCTGCTAGCGTCCCGTGTCTCTCCCACACCTGGGACTTTCAACGCTCTGTGGGCATAAAAGGAACATCCGAGAATGCGGCTAGGACTCACCCTCTGCGCCTTCACTGAGAGCTGCAATCCTGAGTCACCTCTACGACGCCATCTTGCCTTATTGTTAATGTTTCTTGTTGTCAAGTAGATCTGCAGCATATTATGTACATGACTGATGAAGATTATAAGCAGCTTCTACGAACTCAAATGAGTGTATATAAGAATTCTATGTCTAATTTCCTTTTTAATATTAGTGCATATCTTTTATGCCATAACACAAGTGAAATTTCTAATAGATCTGATTGGGCAGACTATATGCTTGTCATTATTAAATCAAATTATTCAATATAATATTAGCTTATTGCCATGGTTTAATGACACTTTGTATTTAACCCCAACATATGAAACACAAAATTATACTTGGTTACCTTTTCAATTACCAGTACCCAAGATTGAAATATATTTGAATTTATCTATGATTTTGGCACAAAGTACAAAACTACATGATTACCTCCAACAAACAGAACGCCGGTTAGCGGAACATCATTTATCCACCATTATAGCTAATAAATTACTAGAATATTCCCATTTTATTGCTACAGATGCCAATCATAATTTGGTATGATTGCTATTCTCACACCCTCGGATGACTTATCGTTTTGTCCCCTTGTACGTTATTGTAGTTTGTTACATCTCTGTATTAACCATTATTTGTTGTTGTAATATTTGCATGTATATGCGTATTAGGTATATGTATGATGTATATTTGAGAAATCAATTTTCTTATTTACCAAAACAGGCCTGAGGGCCGAAATGTAAGATTATGATGTAGAAGTCCTGTTTTGTAGAAGTCCTGTTTTGTAAAAAGCTTGCTTGTAAAGGGTGTTTGGGGTGAGGAAGTGGGCAGGGAAGGATCTGTGAGCCCATGAACTGTCCATGAACTGTTCTGGGGGGCTAAGAGCTCTTGGCGTTTCAGAACGATATCTTGAAGGCTGGGAGTCTGGCCAACTCCCGGTGCCCAAGAAACAGTCAAGGACAGGGCACTTATGAAGCAGATCTTCCCTGTTTACTGACTGACCCAAATATGAGTACGTAAATTAGTTATGTAAGCTGATACAATAAAGGAGCAGAGGAACACAAAGACATTGAATCAGAGCGACTTCCAGATGTGACTTGCGAATCGCCCGTGCTGCTGTCTTGCCAATGCTGACATGCAGTGGTTTCTGTGTATAAATGTGTGTGTGTGTATATATATATATATATATATATATATATATATATATATATATATATATATATATATATATAAAACTATCGTCTTTCCATCCTCTTACTTCTCTCATTAAAATTTTCTATCACTTTATTATTGTTCTTGGTCTGGTGTTTTCTTCCCACCAACCTGCCTGTTTAAAGAAAAAAAAAACCAAGCTTGGTACCCGCAGTTAGCGCAACACCTACATGTATTCCTCTCTTCTGTGTTTATCTTCCTCTCTCCTGTGTGTATTCCACACTCTCCTCTGTGTATCACCCATTCCTGTGAGTATCCCACTCTCTTCTCTGTGTATCCCCCCTCCTGTGTGTATCCTCTTCTCTTCTGTGTGTATCTCCCTCTCTCCTCTGTGTATCCTCCTCTCTCCTGTGTGTATCTTTCTCTCTTCTGTGTATCCCCCCTCTCCTGAGTGTATCCTTCTCTCTCCTGTGTATCCTCGTCTTTCCTGTGTGTATTTTTCTTAATCCTGCGATCCCCCTCGCTCCTGTGTGTATTTCCCTCTTTTGTGTGTATCTTTTTCTCCTTTGTATATTTCCCACTCTTCTCTTTGGATCCCCCCTTTTCTGTGTGTATGCCCCTCTCTTCTGTGTGTATCCTCTAACCTGTGCATATCCCTCGCTCCTGGGTGTATCCTTTTCTCTCCAGTGTGTATCATTCTCTCTCTTGTGTGTATCCCCTCCTCTCCTGTGTGTATTTTTTTCTCTTCTGTGTGTATCCCCCTCTCTCCTGCTGGTATCTTCCTCTGTGCTGCGTGTATCCTCCTCTCTCCTGCGTGTATCCTCTTCTCTCCTGGGTGTTTGCCCCTCTCCTGTGTGTATACCCTTCTCTCCTATGTGTATTCCCCTCTCTCCTGTGTGGATCCCTCTCTCTCTTATGTGTATCGGCCTATCCTGTGTGTATACTACGCTCTCCTGTGTGTATCCATCTCTCTCTTGTGTGTATCCTCCTTTCTCCTGTTTGTATCCTCCGCTCTCTTGTGTGTATCTTTTCTCTTTTCTGTGTGTATGCCCCTCTCTCCTTTGTGTATTTCCCTCAACTGTGTGTATACCCCTCTCTTCCTTGTGTATCCCCCTCTCTCCTGTGTGTATCTCCCTCTCTATTTTGTAAATTTTCGTCTCTCCTTTGCATATTATTCTCTCTCCTGTGTGTATGCTTCTCTCTTTTGTGTGTATTCTCCTCTCTCCTGTGTGTATCCTCCTCTCTCCTGTGTGTATCCGCCCTCTCTCCTGTGTGTAACGCCCTCTCTCTTCTGCGTATTAACCTCTCTCCTGTATATACTCCTCTCTTCTGCATGTATCCTCCTCTCTTTTTTGTCTATCTTCCTCTCTCCTATGTGCATTTTTCTCCCTCCTGTCTGTATGCCCTTGTCTCTTGTGTGTATTCCCCTCTCTTTTGTGTGGCTACCTCTCTCTCTTATGTGTATCCCCCTCTCCTGTGTGTATTTCCCTCTCTCCTGTGTATACTTCCCTGTCTCCTGTATGTATCCAACACTCCTGCGTGTATCCCCCTCTCTCCTGTGTGTATGCCACTCACCGGTGTGTATACTCCTCTCTCCTCGGTGTATCCTCCTCTCCTGTGTGTATCATTTTTTCTCCTGCGTGTATCCCTCCGCTTTCCTGTGGGTTTCTTCCCTCTCTCCTGTGTGTAACACCTTTCTTTCCTGTGTGTATCACCTTTCTCTCCTGTGTGTATCGCCCTCTCTCTTGTGTGTATCCCCTCTCTACTGTTTGTTTTCTTCTCTCTCCTGTGTGTATCCTCCAGTCTCCTGGGTTTATGCCCCTCTCTCCTGTGTATCACCCTCTCCTGTGTGTATCCTCCACTCTCCTGTGTGTATCCCACTTTCTCCTGTGCGTATCCCTGTTTTTTGAGTGTATGCCCCTCTCTTCTGTGTGTATCTCACTCTGCTATGTATATCCTCCTATCTCCTGTGTGTATCCTTTGCTCTCCTGTGTGTATCCTCTCTCCTGCGTCTATCCCCCTCTATCATTTTTTCATCCTCCTCTCTCCTGCGTGTGTCCTCCCCTTTCCTCTGTCTATGCCCCTCTTTCCTGTATGTATCCCCCTCTCCTGTGTTATCCCTCTCTCTCCTGTGTGTATCCCACTCTCTCCTCTGTGTATCTCTTTCTCCTGTGCGTATCCCTATCTCTTCTGTGTGTATCTCCCACTCCTCTGTGTATCCTCTTCTCTTCTGTGTGTATCTTCCTCTCTCCTCTGTGTATACTCCTCTCTCCTTTGTGTATCTTCCTCTCTCCTGTGTGTATTCCCCCTCTACTGTGTGTGTCCTTCTCTCTCCTGTGTGTATCCTCCTTTTTCCCGTGTGTATTTCCATTTCTCCTGTGTGCATCTTACTCGCTCCTGTGTGTATTTCCCTCTTTTGTGTGTATCACTTTCTCCTTTGTGTATTTCCCTCACTCCTCTGTGTTCCCCCCTTTTCTGTGTGTATGCCCCTCTCTCCTGCTTGTATCCTTCTCTCACCAGTGTGTATCCCTCTCTCCTGTGTGTATCCTCCTCTCTTTTGTGGTATTATTTTCTCTCCTGTGTGTATCATTCTCTCCCTTGTGTGTATCCTCTTCAATCCTGTGTGTATTTTTCTCTCTTTTTTCTGTATCCTCCTCTTTCCTGCGGGTATCCTCCTCTGTGCTGCGAATATCCTCCACTCTTCTGCATGGATCCTCCACTTTCCTGTGTGTATACACCTCTCCTCTGTGTATACTCCTCTCTCCTATGTGTATTCTCCTCTCTCCTGTGTGGAACCCCTTTCTCTTGTGTGTCTCGACCTCTCATGTGTGTATTCTCCTTTCTCCTGTGTGTATCTTCCACTTTCCTGTGTGTATCTTTCTCTCTCCTATGTGTATACCCCTCTCTCCTGTGTGTATGCCCCTCTCTCTTGTGTGTATTTCCCTCACTTTTGTGTGTATACCCACTCTCCTGTGTGTATCTCCCTCTCCTGTGTGTATCCCTCTCTCTCCTGTGTGTATTTCCCTGTCTTCTGTATGTATCCAACTCTCCTGTGTGTATCCCTCTCTCTTCTATGTGTATTTCCCTGTCTCCTGTATTTATCCAACTCTCCTATGTGTAAATCCCTCTCTCCTGTGTGTATGCTCCTCTCCTGTGTGTACACTCCTCTCGCCTCTGTGGATTCCTCCACTTTTCTGTGTTTCTTCCATCTCTCCTGCGTGTAACACCTTTCTTTCCTCTGTGTATTACACATTTCTCCTGTGTGTATACCCCTGTCACTTGTGTGTATTCTCTCTCTCCTGTTTGTTTCCTCCTCTCGCCTGTGTGTATCGTTTTCTCTTTTGTGTTTACGCTTCTCTCTCTTGTGTGTATCACCCTTTTTTGTGTGTATCCCCCTTTCTCCTGTGTGTATCCCTTTTTTTGTGTGTATGCCCCTCTCTCCTCTGTGTATCTTTCTCTCCTCTGTGTATCTTTTTCTCTCCTGTGTGTATCCTTTTGTCTCCTGTGTGTATCCCCCTCTCTTCTGTGTGTATCCTTCTCTCTCCTGCGTGTATCCTGTTCTCTTCTCTATGTACGCCCCTCTCTCCTGTATGTATTCCCCTCTCCTCTGTGTATTTTTCTCTCTTCTGCATATCCCCATTTCTTCTGTGTGTACCCCCCACTTCTGTGTGTATCCCTTTTTCTTCTGTGTGTATCTTTCTCTCTTCTTTTGAGTATCCTCCTCTCACCTATGGGTGTCTTCCTCTCTCCTGTATATCCCCCCTCTCCTGTGTGTATCCTTCTCTCTCCTGTGTGTATCCTTCTCTCTCCTGTGTGTATCATTCATTTTCCTTGTGTATTTTCATTTCTCCTGTGTGCATCCTTCTCACTCCTGTGTGTATTTTTCTCTCCTGTGTGTATCCCCCCTTTTCTGTGTTTATGCCCCACTCCCTTGTGTGTATCCTTTTCTCACCTGTGTGTATCCCTCGCTCCTTTGTGTATTTTTCTCTCTCCTATGTGTATTCCCCTCTCTTCTGCGGGTATCCTCCTCTGTCCTGCGTGTATCCTTTTTTCTCCTGCGTGTGTCATTTTCTCTCCTGTATGTATACCCCTCTCTCTTATGTGTATTTTTTGTCTCCTGTGTAAATCCCCTTCTCTCTTGTGTGTATCGCCCTCTCCTGTGTGAATCCTCCTCTCTCCTGTGTGTATCCGTTTCTCTTCTGTGTGTATCCTTCTTCCTTCTGTGAGTGTCCTCCTCTCTTCTGTGTGTATTTTCCTCCTCTTGTGTGTATCCCACTCTCTCCAATGTGTAACATCTTTCTTCTGTGTGTATGCCCCACTCTCCTGTGTGTATCCCCCTCTCTCCTGTTAGAATCCCCCCTCCCCTGTATGTATACCCCCTCTAGCCTTTATGTATTCTACTCTTTTCTGTGTGCGTCCACCTCTTTTTTGTGTGTATCCCCCTCTCTCCTGTTTGTATCCTCTTTTCTCCTGTGTGTACCACCCTCTCCTGTGTGTATCTTTCTCTCTCCTGTGTGTATCCACCTCTCTGATATGTGTATCCTTCTCTCTACTGTGTGTATCTTCCCTTTCCCTGTGTGTATCCTCCTGTCTCCTGTGTGTATTCTCCTTTCTCTTGTGTGTATCCTCCTCTCTCCTTTGTGTATCCTCCTCTCTTCTGTGTGTATTCCCATATTTCCTGTGTGTATCCTCCTCTCTCCTGTGTGTATCTTCCTCTCCTGTGTGTATCCTTCTCTCCCCTGTGTGTATCCTCGTCTCTTCTGTGTGTATCCTTCCTTCCTGTGTGTATACCCCTCTCTACTGTGTGTATCTCTCTTTGTCCTGTGTGTATGCCCCACTCTCCTGTGTGTATCTTCCTCAATCCTGTGTGGATCTGCCCTCTCCTGTGTGTATTCTTCCCTTTTCTTTGTGTATCCACTTCTTCCCTGTGTGTATCCCCCTCTCTCCTTTGTGCATCCCCCTCTATCTTGTGTTTATCTTTCTATCCTGTGTGTATTTTCTTCTCCTGTTTGTTTTCTCCTCTCTACTCTGTGTATCCCCCTCTCCTACGTGTATGCCCCTCTGTCCTGTGTGTATTTCCGTCTCTTCTGCGGGTATCCTTCACTCTCCTGTGTGTATCTTCCCCTTTTTTGTGTGTATCCTTCCCTCTTCTGTGTGTATCCCGCTTCCCCTGTGTGTATCTTTCTCTCTCCTGTGTGTATCCTTTTCTATTTTGTGTGTATCCTGCTCTCTTCTGTGTGTATGACCTTCTCTCCTGTGTGTATCCCCATCTTCTGTATGTATCCTAATGTTTTCTGTGTGTATCTTCCTCTTTTGTGTGTATCCCTCTCTCCTGTGTGTATGCTCCTGTCTCCTTTGTGTATCCTCCACTGTCCTGTGTGTATCCTCCTCTCTCCTGTGTGTATCCTCCTCTGTTCTGTATTTATCCCCATCCCTCTGTGTGTATCCCTGTGTCTCCTGTGTGTATCCCCCTCTCTCCTACGTGTATCCTTCCCTCTTTTGTATGTATCTTCCTTTCCCCTGTGTGTATCTTCCTTTCTCCTGTGTGTGTCCTCCTCTCTCCTATTTGTATCCTCCCTTCACCTGTGTGTATCCTTCTCTCTCTTGTGTATATTCTCTTCTCTCCTGTGTGTATACTCCTCTCTCCTGTGTGTATCCCCCTCCCCCTATGTGTATCTCCCTTTCTACTGTCTTTATCTCTTTTTCTCCTGTGTGTCTCTTTTTATCTATTGTGTGTATCTTCCTTTCACCTCTGTGTATCCTCCTGTCTCATTTATGTATTCTTCTCCCTCCTGTGTTTGTCCCCCCTCTCTCCTGTGTGTATTCCCCTCTCTCCTGTGTGTATCCTCTTCTCTCCTTCGTTTATCATCCCCTCTCCTCTGTCTATGCCACTCTCTTCTGTATGTATCCCCCTCTCCTGTGTTTTTTCCCCTCTTTCCTGTGTGTATCTCCTCTCTCATCTGTGTATCCTTCTCTTCTGTGCCTATCCCCCTCTCTTCTGTGTTTATCCCCTTTTCCTGTGTGTATCCTTTCCTCTTCTGTGCGTATCTTCCTCTCTCCTATGTTTATCTTCCTCTCTCCAGTGTGTATCCTCCTCACTCCTGTCTCTATCCTTCTACCACTCTGTGTATACCCCTCTCTTTTGTGTGTATCCCCCACCCTCATGTTTGTGTGCCCCACTCCCCTGTGTGTATCTTCCTTTCTCCTGTGTGTATCACCCTCACTCCTGTGTATATGCTCCTCTCTCCTGTGTGTATTCTCCTCTTTCCTGTGTGTATCCTCCTTTCTCCTGTGTGCATCTTCCTCGCTCTTGTGTGTATTTCTTTCTCCTGTGTGTATCCCTTTTATTTTGTGTATCCACCTCTCTCGTTTGTGTAACCCCCCTCTTCCGTGTGTTCGCCCCACTCTCCAGTGTGTATCCTCCTCTCACCTGTGTGTATTTTTCTCTCCTTTGTGTATTCTCCTTTCTTCTGTGTGTATCCCACTTTCTTCATTGTGTATCTTTCTCTCTCCGGTGTGTATCTCCCTCTCTCCTGTGTGTATGCCCCTCTCTTTTGTGTTTATTCCCGTCTCTCCTGAGTGTATCTCACTCTCTCCTGTGTATACTCCTCTCTCCTGTGTGTATCTCCCTCTCTCCTGTGTGTATCCCCCTATTCTGTATGTACACTCCTTTCTCCTGTGTGTATTTTCCTGTCTCCTGCATGTATCCATCGCTTTTTTGTGTACCCCCTCTCTTCTGTGTGTATTTCCCACTCTTGTGTATATCTCCTTCTCTTCTGTGTGTACCTTCCTCTCTTCTCTCTGTATCCTCTTCTCTCCTGCGTGTATCTTCCTCTCTACTGTGTGTATCTCCCTCTCCTGTGTGCATCATTCTCTCTCCTGTGTGTATCCTCCTCTTTCCTGTGTGTATTTCCTTTTCTCCTGTGTGCATCCCCCTCGCTCCTGTGTGTATTTCCATCTCCTGTGAATATCCCTTTCTCCTTTGTGTATCCCCCTCTCTCCTCTGTGTATTTCCACTTTTCTGTGTTTACACCCCTTCTTCCAGTGTGTATCCTCCTCTCACCTGTGTGTATTTCTCTCTCCTGTTTGTATCACCTTTTCCTTTGAGTATCCTCCTCTCTTCTTTGTGTAACCCCTTTCTACTATGTTTACTCCCATTTTATGTGTTTATGCCCCCTCCCCTGTGTGTATCCCCCTCTCCTGTGTGTATCCTCCTCTCTCCTGTGTGTACCCTTCTCTCTTCTGTGTGTATCCTCCTCTCTCCTTTGTGTATCCTCTTTTCTTTTGTGTGCATCCCCATCTTTTCTGTGTGTATCCTCCTGTATCCTGTTTGTATTTTCCCTCTCCCCTGTGTGTATCCCCTCTCTCCTGTGTGTATTCCCCTCTCTACTCTGTGTATCCTTCTCTCTCCTGTGTGTATTCTCTTCTCTCCTGTGTGTATCCTCATCTCTTTTGTGTGTATCCTCCTCTCTCCTGAGTGTATCTTTTCTCTCTCCTGTGTGTATGCCCCTCTCTCCTTTGTGTATTCTCCTCACCTGTGTGTATACCCCTCTCTCCTGTGTGTATTCCCCTCTCACCTGTGTGTATCACCCTCTATATTTTGTGATTCCCCTCTATTCTGTGCATAACCTTCTCTGTCCTGTGTGTATGCTCCTCTTTTTTGTGTGTATCCTCCTCTCTCCTGTGTCTATCCTTCAATCTCTTGGGTGTATCCCACCACTCTCCTGTGTGTAACGCCCTCTCTCCTGTGTGTATTCCCCTCTCTCCTGTGTGTATCTCCATCTCTTCTGTGTGTATCCCCCTCTTCTGTGTGAATCCCCCTCTCTCTTGTGTGTATTTACCTCTCCTGTGTGTATCCCCTTCTCTGTTGTGTGTATTTCCTTGTCTCCTGTATGTATCCAACGCTCCTGTGAGAATCTCCCTTTCTCCTATGTGTATGCTCCTTTTCTGTGTGTATACTCTTCTCATTTGTGTGTATCCTCCTCTCTCCTCTGTGTATCCTCCTCTCTCCTTTGTGTATCCTCCAATCTCCTGCATGTATCCTCCTCTCTTCTAATTGTATCCTCATCTCTTTTGTGTGAATTCTCCTCTCTTTTGTATTTATCCTTTTTTCTCTCTGTGTATCCTCCTCTCTCCTGTGTGTATTCCCCTCCCTCCTGTGTGTATAATTCAACCTCCTGTGTGTATCCTCCCTCTTCTTTGTGTATCCCCGCTCTCTCCTGTGTGTATCCTCCTCTCTCCTGTGCATAAGCCCCTCTCTCCTGCGTGTATTTTTCTCTCCTGTGTGTATTCCCCTCTCTCCTGTGTGTATCCACCCCTCTTCTGTGTTTATCTTTCTCGCCTGTGTGAATCCCTCTCTCTCCTGTGTTTCCCCTCTTCTTTGTGTATCCTCCTTTCTCCTGTGTGTATCCTCCTATCTCCTGTGTGTATTCTTCTCTCTCCTGTGTATATTTTTCTCTCTCCTGTTTGTTTCCCCATATCTTGTGTGTATCCTTCTTTTTCCTGTGTGTATTTCCCTGTCTCCTGTATGTATACAATGCTCCTGTGTGCATTCCCCTCTCTCTTTTGTGTATGCCCCTTTCCTGTGTGTATACTTTTCTCTCTTGTGTGTATCCTCCTCTCTTTTGTGTGTATCATTCTCTCCACTGTGGTTATCCCTCCGCTCTCCTGTGTGTTTTCCCCTTCTGTCCTGTGTGTAACACCTTTCTTCCTTTGTGTATTCCCTCTTTCTCCTGTGTGTATGCCCCTCTTTTGTGTGTATTCCCTCTCTCCTTTTTGTTTCCTCCTCTCTCCTGTGTGTATCCTTTCCTCTCCTGTGTTTATGCCACACTCTCCTGTGTGTATCACCCTTTCCTGTCTGTATACTTTCCTCTACTGTGTTTATCCTTCTTTCTCCTTTGTTTATCACCCTTTTATGTGTGTATGTTCCTCTCTCCTGTGTGTATCTTTTCCCCTGTGTGTATCCCCCTCTCTCCTGTGTGTACCTTCCTCTCTTCTGTGTGTATCACCCCTCTCCTTTGTGTATCCCACACTACCTTGTGTGTATCCTTCTGTCTCCTGTGTGTATCCTTCCCTCTTTTGTGTGTATTTCCCTCTCTCCTGTGTATCCTCCTTTCTCTTGTGTGTATCCTCTCTCTCCTGTGTGTATTCTTTTCTCTGCTTTGTTTTTTATCTTTCTCCATTGTGTACTCCCCCCTTTCTGTGTGTATCCCCCTCTTCTATGTGAATGCCACTCTTTTTTTTAATTTTTATTGCATTATAGGTTTTGGGGTACATGTGCAGAACGTGCAAGATAGTTGCATAGGTACACACATGGCAGTGTGTTTTGCTGCCTTCCTCCCCTTCACCCACACTTGGAATGCCACTCTTTACTCTTGTTATCCCTCTCTCCTGTGTGTATCCTTTTCTCTCATCTGTGTGTTCCCCTTTATCCTGTGTGTATCCCCCTCTCCTTTGTGTATTTTTCTGACTTTTTTGTATCCCCCTTTCTCCTTTGTGTACCCTTTTCTCTTCTTTGTGTATCACCCCTCTTCTGCGTGTATCCTCTTCTCGCCTGTGTGTATTTCTCTCTCTCCTGTGTGTATCCTCCTCTCTTTTCTGTGTATTCTCCACTCTTCTGTGTGTATCCTCCTCTCTTCTGCGTATATTCTCCTCTCTCCTGTTCGTATTTTTCTCTCTCCTGTGTGTATCCTCCTCTCTTCTGCGTGTATCCTTTTTTCTGTGTGTCTCCTCCTCTCTCCTGTATATATGTTTCTCTCTCCTGTGTGCGTTCTCCTCTCTCCTGTGTGTATCCTTTTCTCTGCTGTGTGTATCCTTCTCTCTCCTGTGGGTATCAATTCTTTCTCCTGTGCGTATCCCTCTTTTCTCCTGGGTGTAACCCCCTCTCTCCTGTGTGTATCCCTTCTCTCTCCTGTGTTTATCCCCCTCTCTCTTCTGTATATCTCCTCTCTCCTGTGTATATCCTCTTCTCGGCTGTGTAAATCCTCCTTTATCCTTGGTCTACGCCCCTCTCTCCTGTGTTTATCCCCCTCTACTGTGTGTACCCCCCTCTCTTTTTTGTGTATCCCCCTCTCCTTTGTTTATCTTCCTCTTTCCTGTGTGTATCCTCCTCTCTCCTGTGTGTATCCCCCTCTCTCCTATGTGTATCCTCCTCTCTCCTGCGTGTATCATCCCCTCTCCTCTGTCTATGCCACTGTCTTCTATATGTAACCCCTCTTCTGTGTTTTCACCCCCCTATCCTGTGTGTATCCCCTCTGTCATCTGTGTATCCTTCTCTCCTGTGCCTATTTCCCTCTCTTCTGTGTTTATCCCCTTCTTCTGTGTGTATCCTTTCCTCTTCTGTACATATCTTCCTCTCTCCTGTGTGTATCTTCCTCTCTCCAGTGTGTATCCTCCTCACTCCTGTCTCTATCTTTCTACCACTCTGTGTATAGCCCTCTCTTTTGTGTGTATCCCCCACCCTCATGTTTGTGTGCCCCACTCTCCTGTGTGTATCTTCCTTTCTCCTGTGTGGATTACCCTCTCTCTTGTGTATATGCTCCTCTCTCCTGTGTGTATTCTCCTCTTTCCTGTGTGTATCCTCCTTTCTCCTGTGTGCATCTCCCTCGCTGTTGTGTGTATTTCTTTCTCCTGTGTGTATCCCTTTTATTTTGTGTATCCACCTCTCTCCTTTGTGTAACCCCCTCTTCTCTGTGTACGCCCCACTCTCCTGTGTGTATCCTCCTCTCACCTGTGTGTATTTTTCTCTTCTTTGTGTATCCTTCTCTCTTCTGTGTGTATCCCACTTTCTCCTTTGTGTATCTTTCTCTCTCCTGTGTGTATCCCCCTCTCTCCTGTGTGTATACCCCTCTCTCTTGTGTTTATTCCCTTGTCTCCTGTGTGTATTCCCCTATTCTGTATGTATACTCCTCTCTCCTGTGTGTATTTCCCTTTCTCCTGCATGTATCCATTGCTTTTGTGTGTACCCCCTCTCTTCTGTGTGTATTTCCCACTCCTGTGTGTATCTCCTTCTCTTCTGTGTGTATCTTCCTCTCTCCTCTCTGTATCCTCCTTTCCTATGTGTATCTTCCTCTCTACTGTGTGTATTCCCCTCTCCTGTGTGCATCATTCTCTCTCCTGTGTGTATCCTCCTCTTTCCTGTGTGTATTTCCTTTTCTCCTGTGTGCATCCCCCTCGCTTCTGTGTGTATTTCCCTCTGCTGTGTATATCCCTTTCTTCTTTGTGTATCCTCCTTTCTTTTCTGTGTATTTCCACTTTTCTGTGTTTACACCCCTCCTTCCTGTGTGTATCCTCCTCTCACCTCTGTGTATTTCTCTCTCCTGTTTGCATCACCTTTTCCTTTGAGTATCCTCCTCTCTTCTGTGTGTACCCCCTTTCTACTGTGTTTATCCCCATTTTATGTGTTTATGCTCCCTCCCCTGTGTGTATCCCCCTCTCCTGTTTGTATTCTCCTCTCTCCTGTGTGTACCCTTCTCTCTTCTGTGTGTATTCTTCTCTCTCTTTTGTGTATCCTCTTTTCTTTTGTGTGTATCCCCATCTTTTCTGTGTGTATCCTTCTGTGTCCTGTGTGTATATTCCCTCTCCCCTGTGTGTATCCCCTCTCTCCTGTGTGTATCCCCCTCTCTCCTCTGTGTATCCTTCTCTCTGCTGTGTGTATTCTCTTCTCTCCTGTGTGTATCCCAAACTCTTTTGTGTGTATCCTCCTCTCTCCTGTGTGTATGTTTCTCTCTTCTGTGTGTATCCCCTCTCTCCTGAGTGTATCCTTCTATCTCCTGTGTGTATCCCCGTCTTTCCTGTGTGTATTTTTCTTAATCCTTCGTTCATCCCCCTCGCTCCTGTGTGTATTTCCCTCTTCTTTGTGTATCTTTTTCTTCTTTGCATATTTTTCTCTCTTCTCTTCGTATCCCCCCTTTTCTGTGTGTATGCCCCTCTCTTCCTCTTCTGTGTGTATCCTCTAACCTGTGCGTATCCCTCGCTTCTGTGTGTATTTTTTTCTTTTTAGTGTGTATCCTTTTTTCTCCTATGTGTATCATTCTCTCTCTTTTGTGTATCTTCCTTCTCTCCTGTGTGTATTTTTTTTCTTTTCTGTGTGTTTTCCCCTCTCTCCTGCGGGTATCCTCCTCTGTGCTGCGTGTATCTTCCTCTCTCCTGCGTGTATCCTCCTTTCTCCTGGGTGTATGCTCCTCTCCTGTGTGTATACCCCTCTCTCCTATGTGTATTCCCTTCTCTCCTGTGTTGATCCCCCTCTCTCTTGTGTGTATCGCCCTATCCTGTGTGTATCCTATGCTCTTCTGTGTGTATCCGTCTCTCTCTTGTGTGTATCCTCTATTCTTTTGTGTGTATTGTCCTCTCTCCTCTGTGTATCTTTTCTCTTTTCTGTGTGTATGCCCCTCTCCCCTTTGTGTATTTCCCTCACCTGTGTGTATACCCCTCTCTTCCTTGTGTATCCCCTTCTCTCCTGTGTGTATCCCCCTCTCTATTTTGTAAATTCCCGTCTCTCCTTTGCATATTATTCTCTCTCCTGTGTGTATGCTCCTCTCTTTTGGGTGTATTCTCCTCTCTCCTGTGTGTATCTTCTTCTCTCCTGTGTGTATCCGCCCTCTCTCCTGTGTGTAAGGTCCTCTCTCCTCTGTGTATTAACCTCTCTCCTGTGTATACTCCTCACTTCTGCCTGTATCCTCCTCTATTTTTTGTCTATCTTTCTCTCTCCTATGTGTATTTTTCTCTCTCCTGTCTGTATGCCCCTTTCTCGTGTGTATTCCCCTCTCTTTTATGTGGATCCCTCTCTCTCCTATGTGTATCCCCCTCTCCTGTGTGTATACCCTCTCTCCTGTGTATATCCCCCTTTTTGTGTGTATTTCCCTCTCTCCTGTTTATATTTCAATGTCTCCTGTATGAATCCAACTCTCCTGCGTGTTTCTCCGTCTCTCCTGTGTGTATGCCACTCACCCGTGTGTATACTTTTCTCTCCTCTGTGTATCCTCCTCTCTCCTGTGTGTATCCTTTTTTCTTCTGCGTGGATCCCTCCGCTTTCCTGTGGGTTTTGCCCCTCTCTCCTGTGTGTAACACCTTTCTTTCCTGTGTGTATTGCCTTTCTCTCCTGTGTGTATCCCCCTCTTTCTTGTGTGTATCCCCTCTCTCCTGTTAGTTTTCTCCTTTCTCCTCTGTGTATCCTCCACTCTCCTGTGTTTATTTTCCTCTCTTCTGTGTGTATCACCCTTTCCTGTGTGTATCCTCCACTCTCCTGTGTGTATCCCACTTTCTCCTGTGTGTATCTCTTTTCTTTTGAGTGTATGCCCCTCTCTCCTGTGTGTATCTCCCTCTCCTATGTTTATCCTCTTATTTCCTGTGTGTATCCTTTTCTCTCCTGTGTGTATCCTCTATCCTGTGTCTATCCCCCGCTATCCTTTGTGAATCCTCCTCTCTCCTGCATGTGTCCTCCCCTCTCCTCTGTCTATGCCTCTGTTTCCTATATGTATCTCCCTCTCCTGTGTTTATTCTCCTCTCTCCTGTGTGTATCCCACTATCTCCTCTGTGTATCTCTTTCTCCTTTGCGTATCCCCCTCTCTTCTGTGTGTATCTCCCACTCCTGTGTGTATCCTCTTCTCTCCTGTGTGTATCTTTCTCTCTCCTGTGTGTATGCCCCCTCTCCTGTGTGTATCCTTCTCTCTCCTGTGTGTATCCTCCTTTTTCCCGTGTGTATTTCCATTACTCCTGTGTGCATCTTCCTCGCTCCTGTGTGTATTTTCCTCTTTTGTGTGTATCACTTTCTCCTTTGTTTATTTCGCTCTCTCCTCTGTGTTCCCCTTTTTTTCTGTGTGTACGCCCCTCTCTCCTGTGGGTATCCTTCTCTCATCTGTGTGTATTCCTCGCTCCTGGGTGTATCCTCCTCTCTTTTGTGGTATTCTTTTCTCTTCTGTGTGTATCATTCTCTCTCTTGTGTGTATCCCCTTCTATCCTGTGTGTATTTTTCTCTCTTTTGTGTGTATCGTCCTCTCTCCTAAGGGTATCCTCCTCTGTGCTGTGAGTATCCTCCGCTCTTCTGCATGTATCCTCCTCTCTCCTGTGTGTATACACCTCTCTTCTCCTTTGTGTATTTTGCTCTCTTCTCTGTGTTCCCCCCTTTTCTGTGTGTACGCCCCTCTCTCCTGTGTGTATTTTTCTCTCATCTGTGTGTATCCCTCGCTCCTGGGTGTATCCTCCTCTCTTTTGTGGTACTCTTTTCTCTCATGTGTGTATCATTTTCTCTCTTTTGTGTATCCCCTTCAATCCTGTGTGTATTTTTTCTCTCTTTTGTGTGTATCATTCTCTCTTCTGCAGGTATCCTCCTCTGTGCTGCGAATATCCTCCACTCTTCTGCATGTATCCTCCACTATCCTGTGTGTATACACCTCTCCTGTGTGTATACCCCTCTCTCTTATGTGTATTCCCTTCTCTCCTGTGTGGAACCCATTTCTCTTCTGTGTTTCGCCCTATCCTGTGTGGATCCTCCTCTCTCCTGTGTGTATCCGTCTCTCTCTTGTGTGTATCCTCCTTTCTCCTGTGTGTATCCTCCTCTCTCCTGTGTGTACCTTTTCTCTTTTCTGTGTGTACGCCCCTATCTCCTTTGTGTATTTCCCTCACCTGTGTGTATATTTCTCTCTTTCTTGTGTATCCACCACTGTCCTGTGTGTATCCCCCTCTCTATTTCGTGAATTCTCATTTCTCCTGTACATATCATTCTCTCTCTTGTGTGTATGTTCCTCTCTTTTGTGTTTATCCTCCTCTCTCCTGTGTGTATCCTCCTTTCTTCTGTGTGTATCCGCCCTCTCTCCTGTGTGTAACGTCCTCTCTCCTCTGTGTATTAACCTCTCTCCTGTGTATACTCCTCTCTTCTGCGTGTATACTCCTCTCTTTTTGTGTATCTTTCTCTCTCCTATGTGTATTTTTTTCTCTCCTGTCTGTATGCCCCTGTCTCTTGTGTGTATTCCCCTCTTTTTTCTGTGGCACTCTCTCTCTCCTATGTGTTTCCCCCTCTCCTGTGTATATCCCCCACTTTTGTGTGTATTTCCCTCTCTCCTGTGTATATTTTCCTGTCTCCTGTATGTATTCAACTCTTCTGCGTGTATTCCCCTCTTCTGTGTGTATGCCACTCACCTGTGTGTATACTACTCTCTCCTTTGTGTATCTTCCTCTCTCCTGTGTGTATCTTTTTTTCTCCTGCGTGTATCCCTCCGCTTTCCTGTGGGTTTCCCCCTCTTTCCTGTATGTAACACCTTTCTTTCCTGTGTGTATCACTTTTCTCTCCTGTGTGTATTCCTCTATCTCTTGTGTGTATCCCCTCTCTCCTGTTTGTTTTCTCCTCTCTCCTGTGTGTATCCTCCACTCTCCTGTGTTTATGCCCCTCTCTCCTGTGTGTATCACTTTTTCGTGTGTGTATCCTCCACTCTCCTGTGTGTATCCTACTTTCTCCTGTGTGTATTTCTTTTTTTCCTGTGTATGCCCCTCTCTCCTGTGTGTATCTCCCTCTCCTATGTGTATCCTCCTATCTCCTGTGTGTATCCTTTTCTCTCCTGTTTGTATCCTCTCTTCTGTGTCTATCCCCCTCTTTTGTTTGTATATCTTCCTCTCTCCTGCTTGTGACCTCCCCTCTTCTCTGTCTATGCCCCTCTTTTCTGTATGTATCTCCCTCTCCTACGTTTATCCCCCTCTCTCCTGTGTGTATCCCACTCTCTCCTCTGTGTATCTCTTTCTCTTATGTGTATCCACCTTTCTTCTGTATGTATCTCCCACTCCTGTATCTATCCTCTTCTCTTCTGTGTGTATATTCCTCTCTCCTCTGTGTATACTCCTCTCTCTTGTGTGTACTTCCTCTCTTCTGTGTGTATTTCCCTTTCTCCTGTATGTATCCAGCTCTCCTGTGTGTATCATCCTCTCTCCTGTGTGTATTTTCCTGTCTCCTGTATGTATCCAACTCTCCTATATGTATCCCCTTCTCTCCTGTTTGTATGCTCCTCTCCTGTGTGTACACATTTCTCTCCTCTGTGTTTCCTTCTCTCTCCTGTGTGTATCCTCCTCTCTCCTCTGTGTATTCCTCCACTTTTCTGTGTTTCTTCCATCTCTCCTGTGTGTAACACCTTTCTTTCCTGTGTGTATTACCGCTTTCTCCTGTGTGTAAACCCCTGTTACTTGTGTGTATTCTCTCTCTCCTGTTTGTTTCCTCCTCTCTGCTGTGTGTATCCTTTTCTCTCCTGTGTTTACGCTTCTCTCTCTTGTGTGTATCACACATTCCTGTGTTTATCCCCCTTTCTCCTGTGTGTATCCCCCTTTTTTGTGTGTATGCCCCTCTCTCTTCTGTGTATCTTTCTCTCCTATGTGTATCTTTTTCTCTCCTGTGTGTATCCTTTTGTCTCCTGTGTGTATCCTTCTCTCTCCTGTGTGTATCCCCCTCTCATCTGTGTGTATCCTACTCTCTCCTGTGGGTATCCTGTTCTCTTCTCTATGTATGCCCCTCTCTCCTGTATGTATCCCCTCTCCTCTGTGTATTTTTCTCTCCTCTGCGTATTCCCCTTTCTTCTATGTGTATTTCCCACTCCTGTGTGTATCCTTTTTTCTTCTGTATGAATCTTTCTCTCTTCTCTGAGTATCCTCCTCTCTCCTATGGGTGTCTTTCTCTCTCCTGTATGTATCCCCCCTCTCCTGTGTGTATCCTTCTCTCCCCTGTGTGTATCTTCCTTTTTCCTTTTGTATTTCCATTTCTCCTGTGTGCATCCTTCTCACTCCTGTGTGTATTCCCCCTTTTCTGTGTTTATGCCCCACTCACTTGTGTGTATCCTTTTCTCACCTGTGTGTATCCCTCGCTCCTTTGTGTATTTTTCTCTCTCCTGTGTGTATCCCCCTTCTCTTCTGTGTGTATTTTTCTCTCTCCTGTGTGTATTTCCCTCTCTTCTGAGGGTATTCTTCTCTGTCCTGCGTGTATTTTTTTTTCTCCTGCGTGTGTTTTTTTCTCTCCTGTGTTTATACCACTCTCCTGTGTGTATACCCCTCTCATGTGTATTTTTTTGTCTCCTGTGGGTATCCCCTTTCTCTTGTGTGTATCGCCCTCTCCTGTGTGTATCCTCCTCTCTCCTGTGTGTATCCGTTTCTCTTCTGTGTGTATCCTTCTTTCTCCTGTGAGTATCCTCCTCTCTACTGTGCGTATTTTCCACCTCTTGTATGTATCCCACTCTCTCCAGTGTGTATCATCTTTCTTCTGTGTGTATGCCCCACTATCCTGTGTGTATCACCCTGTCTCTTGTAAGTATCCCCCCTCTCGCCTCTGTGTATACCCCCTCTAGCCTTTATGTATCCTACTCTCTTCTGTGTGTTTCCCAATCTTTCTTGTTTATATCCCCCTTCTCTCCTGTGTGTATCTTTATCTCTCCTGTGTGTATCCACCTCTCTCCTATGTGTATCCTTCTCTCTACTGTGTGTATTCTCCCTTTCCCTGTGTGTATTCTCCTGTCTCCTGTGTGTATTCTTCTTTCTTTTGTGTGTATCCTCCTCTCTCCTCTGTGTATCCTACACTCTCCTGTGTGTATCCCCATATTTCCTGTGTGTATCCTCCTTTATCCTGCGTGTATCTTTCTCTCTCCTGTGTGTATCCTCCTCTCTTCTGTGTGTATCTTCATCTTTCCTGTGTGTATCCTCCTCTCTCCTATGTGTATCTTCCTCTCTCCTGTGTGTATCCTCGTCTCTTCTGTGTGTATCCTTCATTCCCGTGTGTATACCCCTCTCTTCTGTATGTATCTCTCTTCCTCCTGTGTGTATGCCCCACTCTCCTGTGTGTATCTTCCTCACTCCTTTGTGTATCTGCCTTCTCCTGTGTGTATCTTTTCCTTTTTTGTGTGTATCCACTTCTTTCCTGTGTGTATTTTCTTCTCTTCTTTGTGCATCCCCCTCTCTCTTGTGTGTATCTCCCTCTCCTGTGGGTATTTTTTCTCCTCTTTGTTTTCTCCTCTCTACTATGTGTATCCCCCACTCCTGTGTGTATACCCCTCTCTTCTGTGTGTATTTTCCTCTCTTCTGTGGGTATCCTTCACTCTCCTGTGTGTATCTTCCTCTCTTTTGTGTGTATTCTTCCCTCTTCTGTGTGTATCCCGCTTCCCCTCTGTGTATCCTTCTCTCTCCTGTGTGTATCCTCTTCTTTCCAGTGTGTATCTCCTTCTCTCCTGTGTGTATCCAACCTTTCTCCTTTGTGTGCCTCCTCTCTCCTGTGTGAATCCTCCTCTATTTTGTATGTATCTTGCTCTCTTTTGTGTGTATACCCCTCTCTCCTGTGTGTATCCCCATCCCCTGTATATATCCTTCTGTTTTCTCTGTGTATCTTCCTCTTTTGTGTGTATCACCCTCTCCTGTGTCTATGCTCCTGTCTCTTTTGTTTATCCTCCACTGTCCTGTGTGTATCCTTCTCTCTCCTGTGTGTATCCTCCTCTCTCCTGTATTTATCCCTGTCGCCCTGTGTGAATCTTTCTGTCTTCTGTGTGTATCCCCCTCTCTCCTATGTATATCCTTCCCTCTTTTGTGTGTATCCTCCTTTCCCCTGTGTATATCTTTCTCTCTTCTGTGTGTATC
Organism: Saguinus oedipus; assembly: GCA_031835075.1. Taxonomy (NCBI): domain Eukaryota; kingdom Metazoa; phylum Chordata; class Mammalia; order Primates; family Cebidae; genus Saguinus; species Saguinus oedipus. The sequence continues at coordinate 5,239,763 of CM063170.1, forward strand.
CTCCTATCTCTTGTGTGTATCCTCCTCTTTTTGTGTTTATTCCCCTCTCTCCTGTGTGTATCCTCCTCTCTCCTGTTTGTATCCTCCCTTCACCTGTGTGTATCTTTCTCTCTCTTGTGTGTATTCTCTTCTCTTCTGTGCGTATACTCCTCTCTCCTGTGTATATCCCCCTACCCCTGTGTGTATCTCCCTTTCTACTGTCTGTATCCCCCTTTCTCCTGTGTGTATCCTTCTATCTCCTGTGTGTTTTTTTATTCATCTCTGTGTATCCTCCTGTCTCCTTTATGTATTTTTCTCTCTCCTGTTTTATCCCCCCTCTCTCTTGTTTGTATCCTTCTCTCTCCTGTGTGTATCATTCCCTCTCCATTGTCTATGACCCTCTCTTTTGTATGTATCCCCCTCTCCTGTGTTTTTCCCCACTCTCCTGTGTGTATCTCCTCTCTCATCTGTGTATCCTTCTGTCCTGTGCCTATCCCCCTCTCTTCTGTATTTATCCCCTTCTCTGTTTGTATCCTTTCCTCTTCTGTGTGTGTCTTCCTCTCTCCGGTGTGTATTCTCCTCTCTTTAGTGTGTATCCTCCTCACTCCTGTCTCTATCTTTCTACCACTCTGTTTATAGCTTTCTCTTTTGTGTATATCCCCCACCCTCATGTTTGTGAGCCCCACTCTCCAGTCTGAATCTTTCTTTCTCCTGTGTGTTTCACCCTCTCTCCTATGTATATGCTCCTTTTTCCTGGGTGTATTTTCTTCTTTCTTGTGTGTATCCTCCTTTCTCCTGTGTGCATCTCCCTCGCTCTTGTGTGTATTTCTTTCTTCTGTGTGTATCCCTTTTTTGTGTGTGTGTACCCACCTCTCTCCTTTGCGTAACCCACCTCTTCTGTTTGTACGCCCCACTCTCCTGGGTGTATCCTACTCTCACCTGTGTGTATTTTTCTCTTTTTAGTGTATCCTCCTCTCTCCTGTGTGTATCCCACTTACTTTTTGTGTATCTTTTGCTCTCCTGTGTATATCTCCCTCTCTCCTGTGTGTATCCCACTCTCTCCTGTGTATACTCCTCTCTCCTGTGTGTATCTTCCTCTCTCTTGTGTGTATCCCCCTCTTCTATATGTATACTCCCCTCTCCTGTGTGTATTTCCCTGTATCCTGCATGTATCCAACGCTTTTGTGTGTACCCCCCCTCTTATGTGTGTATCCCCCACTCCTGTGTGTATCTCCTTCTCTTCAGTGTGTATCTTCCTCTCTCCTCTCTGTAACCTCCTCTCTCCAGTGTGTATCTTCCTCTCTGCTGTGTGTATCACCCCTCTCCTCTGTGTATCATTCTCTCTCCTGTGTGTATCCTCCTCTTTTATGTGTGTATTTTTGTTTCTTCTGTGTGCATCCCGCTCGCTCCTGTGTGTATTTTCCTCTCCTGTGTTTATCCATTTATCCTTTGTGTATCCCTCTCTCTCCTCTGTGTATCCCAACTTTTCTGTGTTTACACACCTCCCTCCTGTGTGTATCCTCTCACCTTTGTGTATTTCTCTCTTCTGTTTGTATCTCCTTTTCCTGTGAGTATACTCCTCTCTTCTGTGTGTACCCCCTTTCTACTGTGTTTATCCCCATTTTATGTGTTTATGCCCCCTCTTTTGTGTGTATCCCCCTCTCCTGTGTGTATCCTCCTCTCTTCTGTGTGTAAACGTCTCTCTTTTGTGGGTATCCTCCTCTCTCCTTTGTGTACCTCCTTTCTTCTCTGTGTATCCCCATTTTTTCTGTGTGTATTCTCCTGTATCATTTGTGTATATTACCTCTCTCCTGTGTGTATTCCCTCCCTCCTGTGTGTATCGTCCTCTCTCCTCTGTGTATCCTCCTCTCTTCTGTGTGTATCCTCTTCCCTCCTGTGTGTATTTCCATCTCTTTTGTGTGTATCCTCCTCTCTTCTGTGTATCTTTTTTCTCTCCTGTGTGTATGCCCGTCTCTCCTTTGTGTATTCCCCTCACCTTTGTGTATACCCCTCTCTCCTGTGTGTATTCCCCTCTCTCCTGTGCGTATCACCCTCTCTATTGTGTGAATTCCCCTCTATTCTGTGCGCAACCTTCTCTGTTCTTTGTGTATTCTCATCTCTTTTGTGTGTATCCTCCTTTCTCCTGTGTGTATCCTCCTCTCTCCTTTGTGTATTCCACCACTCTCCTGTTTGTAACGCCCTCTCTCCCGTGTGTATTTCTCTCTCTCCTGTGTGGATCCCCATCTCTAGTGTGTATCCCCCTCTTCTTTGTGAATCCCCCTCTCTCCTGTGTGTATCCCCTTCTCTGTTGTGTCTATTTCCCTGTCTCCTGAATGTATCCAACGCTCCTGTGAGAATCCCCTTTTCTCCTGTGTGTATGCCCCTTTTCTGTGTGTATACTCCTCTCTCCTGTGTTTATCCTCCTCTCTCCTTTGTGTATCCTCCAATCTCCTGCATGTATCCTCCTCTCTTCTATTTGTATCCTCCTCTTTTTGTGTGTATCCTCCTCTCTTTTGTGTTTATTCTTTTTCATTTCTGTGTATACTCCTCTCTGCTGTGTGTATTCCCCTCCCTCTTGTGTGTATGCTTCACTCTCCTGTGTGTATCCCCCTCTCTTCTTTGTGTATTCCCCCTCTCTCCTGTGTGTATCCTCCTCTCTCCTGTGCATAAGCCCCTCTCTCCTGTGTGAATTTTTCTCTCCTGTGTGTATTCCCCTCTCTCCTGTGTGTATCCACCCCTCTTCTGTGTTTATCTTTCTCTCTTGTGTGAATCACTCTCTCTCCTGTGTGTTTCCCCTCTTCTTTGTGTATCCTTCCCTCTCCTGTGTGTATCCTCCTATCTCCTGTGTGTATTCTCCTCTCTCCTGTGTGTATCCCCCTCTCTCCTTTTTGTCTCCACATACCTTGTGTGTATCCCCCTCTCTCCTGTGTGTATTTCCCTGTCTCCTGTATGTATCCAACGCTCCTGTGTGTATCCCCCTCTCTCATTTGTGTCTCCCTCTCTCATTTGTGTATGCCCCTCTCCTGTGTGTATACTTTTCTCTCTTGTGTGTATCCTCCTCTCTTTTGTGTGTTTCCTTCTCTCTACTGTGTTTATACCTCCGCTCTCCTGTGTGATTTCCCTTTCTCTCCTGAGTGTAACACCTTTCTTTCTTGTGTGTACCCCCCATTCCCTGTGTGTATTCCCCTCTTTTGTGTGTATCCCGTCTCTCCTGTGTGTATCCCCCCTCTCCTCTGAGTATCTCCTCTCTCCTGTGTATATCCTCCTCTCTGCTGTGTGTATCCTCCTTTTTCCTGTGTCTACGCCCCTCTCTTTTGTGTGTATCACCCTCTCCTTTGTGTATGCCCCTCTCTCCTGTGTGTATCCCTCTCTCCTGTGTTTATCCTCCTCTCTTTTATGTGTATCCTCCTCTCTGCTCTGTTTATTCCCTACTCTCCTGTGTGTATCTATTTTTCCTTTGTGTATCCTCTTCTCTCCTGTGTGTACCCCCTCTCTCCTGTGTGTACCCTTTACTGTCCTATGTGTATCCCCACTCTCTCCTTTGTGTATCCCCATTTCTCTTGTGTGTATCCCCCTTTCTCTTGCGTGCATATTCCTCTCTCCTGCGTAAAGCCTCCTATCTTCTGTGTGTATGCCCCACTTCTCTGTGTATCCACCTCTCTCCTGTTTGCATTCCCTTCTCTCCTCTGTGAATCTTCCTCACTCCTGTGTGTATACCCTCTCTCCTGTGTGTATCCTCCTCTCTGCTATGTGTATACTTCTCTCTCCTGTGTGTATCCGTCTCTCTCTTGTATGTATCCTCTTTTCTCCTATGTAAACCCTCATCTCTCCTGTGTTTATCACCCCTCTCCTGTGTGTATTCTTCTCTCGCCTGTGTGTTTTCTTCTTTCTATTGTGTGTATCCTTTTCTCATTTGTGTGTATCCTTCTCTCTCCTGTGTGTATTTTCTTTTTTCCTGTGTGTATCCTTTCCACTTTTGTGTGTATCCCCCTCTCCTGTGTGTATCTTTCTCCAACCAGTGTGTATCCCTCTTTCTCCTATGTGTATTCTCCTCTCTTCTGTGTGTATCTTTTTTCTCTCCTGTGTGTATCACCCTTCTCTCCTGTGTGTATCCTTCTCTCTGCTGTGTGTATTCTCCTCTCTCTTGTGTGTATGCCCCACTCTCCTGTGTGTATCTCCCTGTCCTGGGTGTATTCTCCTTTCTTTTGTGTGTATTTTTCTTTCTCTTGTGTGTATCCCCCTCTCCTGTGTTTATTGTCCTCTTTTCTGTGTGTATTCCCCCTCCTGTGTGTATCCTCCTCTCGCCTTTCTGTATCCTTCTCTCTCCTCAATGTATCTCTCTCTCTCTTGTGTGTATCCTTCTCTCCTTTGTATATCCTCCTCTCTCCTGTGTGTATTCTACTTTCTACTGTGTGTACCCTCCTCTCTCCTGTGTGTATCACGCCACTCCTTTGTGTATCATTTTCTCTCCTGTGGATATTTTCCCTCTCTCTTGTGTGTATCCTCCTCTCTCCTGCGTGTATCTTCACGTCTCCTGTGTTTATCCTCCTCTCTCCTGTGTATCCTCCTATCTCCTGCGTGTATCCTCTCCTCTTCTATGTGTATCCTTCTCTTTTTGGTGTGTATCCTCCTCTTTTTTGTATTTATTTATTTTTTCTCTGTGTGTATCCCCCTCTCTCTGTGTGTATTCCCCTCCCTCCTGTGTGTATGCTTCACACTCCTGGGTGTATCCCCCTCTCTTTTTTGTGTATTCACCCTCTCTCCTGTGTGTATCCTCCTCTCTCCTGTGCGTAAGCTCCTTTTCCTGTGTGTATTGCCGTCTCCTGTGTGTGTCCCCCTCACTCCTTTGTGTATACCCCCTCTTCTGTGTTTATTGTTCAGGCCTGTGTGTATCCCCCCTCTCCTGTGTCTTTTCCCTCTCTTTTGTGTATCCTCCTTTCTCCTCTGTATATCCTCCTCTCTCCTGTGTGTATCCTCCTTTCTTTTGTGTTTATTTCCCTCCCTTTGTTAGTATCTCCCTCTTCTTTGTTTGTATCCCCCTCTCTCCTGTTTGTATCCTCCTCTCTTCTCTGTTTATTCTCCTCTCGCCTTTATGTATCTTTCTCTCTCGTATGTGTATCCTCCTCTCTTTTTCCTGTATTCTCCTCTCTTTTGTTTGTATCCCCCTCTCTCCTGTGTTTACCCTCCTCTCTCCTGCTTGTATCCTCCTTTCTCCTGTGTGTCTCCTCTTCTTTTTTATGTTCATCTTCCTCTCTCCTGTGTGTATCCCTTTCTCCTGTATGCATCCTCCTCTTTCCTTTGGGTATCACTTCTCTCTCCTGTGCGTATACCTCCTTTCTCCTGTGTGTAACACCCTCCCTCCTGTGTGTATTTCTTCTCTCTCCTGTGCGTATCCCCCTCTCTCCTTTGTGTATCTATTCTCTCCTGTGTGTATATTCCTCTCTGCTGTTTGTATCCTGTTTTCTCCTGTGTCTACGCTCCTCTCTTCTGTGTGTATCTCCCTCTCCTGTGTTTATCCTCCTCTCTCCTTTGTGTATCCTCCTCTCTCCTCTGTTTATTCCCTACTCTTCTGTGTGTATCCCTTTTACTTTTGTGTATCCTCTTCTCTCCTGTGTGTACCCCCTCTCTTCTGTGTGTACCCTCAACTATCCTGTGTGGATCACCACTCTCCGTGTGTATCCCCCCTCTCTCCTGTGTGTATCCTCTCTCTTTTGTGTATGCCCCACTTCTGCGTGTATCCACCATTCTCCTGTGTGCATTCACTTCTCTCCTGTGTAAAAATTTCTCACTCCTCTGTGTGTATGCCCTCTCTCCTGTGTGTATCCTTCTCTCTGCTGTGTGTATACTCCTCTCTCCTGTGTGTATCCATCTCTCTCATGTGTGAATCTTCTATTCTCCTGTGTGAACCCTCATCTCTTCTTTTTCTATCACCACTCTCCTGTTTGTATCCTTCTCTCTCCTGTGTGTATTTTTCTGCCTACCATGTGTATTCTTCCCTCTTGTGTGTATCCTCCTGTCTCCTGTGTATTCTATTCTTTCCTGTGTGAATCCTTTTCACTCCTCTGTGTATCCCCCTCTCCTGTGTGTATACTTCTCTCTCCAGTGTGTATCCTTCTTTCTCCTGTGTGTATTCTTCTCTCTCCTGTGTGTATCATTTTTCTCTCCTGTGTATATCAACCCTCTCTTTTGTGTGTATTTTCCCTCTATCCTGTGTGTATCCCCCTATCCTGTTTGTGTTTTCTCTCTCCTGTGTGTATCCCCTCTTTCCTATGTGTAACCCCCTCCCATTTGTGTGTATACTTTCTCTTTCTTCTGTGTATTTTCCTCTCTCCACTGTGTATGCCCTCTCTCCTCTGTGTATCCTCCACTCTGCTGTGTGTATCCTTTTGTCTCCTGTGTGTATGCTTCTCTCTCCTGTGTGCTTGCCACTGTTCTCTGTGTATCTTCCTCTCTCTTGTGTATATTCTTCTTTCTCCTGTGAATATCATCCTCTCCTGTGTGTATGCCCCTTTCTCCTGTGTGTATTTTGTTCTCCTTTGTTTATTCTCCTCTCTCTGTGTTTATCCTCCTCTCTCCTCTGTGTATCTCCTACTCTCCTGTGTGAAGCCCCCTCTCTTTTGTGTATCCTCTTCTCTCTTTGTGTACGCTCTGTCTCCTGTGTGTACCCTCCACTCTCCTGTGTGTATCACCCCCTCCCATGTTATTTTTTGACTCTCCAAACGAACGACCATATGAAATGGACTAGTGATTATTCTTCACATTTGCAATATTTGAAGTAGTTCTGTGTATTACTCAGCGTTACACAGAATTAGAGTTCATATGAAATAAACTCCTGACTGCCACCCCGGTGTGTGACATTCAGGAAGGCACTTAATTCAAGGCTATCGTAAACCGTGTCCTGATTGCTAAATAGAAGTTCATTAGTCACTGAAATTCTTAATGAGAGGCCATACAAAATTTACGCCTGACTATTGCTCCATTGTGAATTATTCAATAAGGTTCTAAATTAGTGGTAGTATGAAATAGAATCCTGCGAATTTTCCAGGTGTGTATCATTCAGGGTGGCACAGAATGAGTGGCCATATAAAAATTTCTCGACTATTACCCTGGTGTGGATTATTCACTGAGGATCGAAATGAGTGGCTACATGAAGTAGACACTTATTACCTAGGTGTGTATTATTGAATGAGACTCTAACTAAGTGGGCATATAAAAAAGACTCAGGTGTATTGCCCTGGTGTTTACTACTTACAGAGGTTCTGAATCTGTAGGCATTTGAAGTAAACCCTTGACTGTTTCTGACGGAATTATTATTCACAGAGGCTCAGAAGGAGTGGCCATGTGAAAGAGATTCCTGACTTATCAGATATCCATATTGTTCACTAAAACACTGAAAGAGTGGCCTTATGAAATAGACCACATTTTACTCCACAGGTGTGCGCTATTTTTTGACCCTCCAAACGAACCACCATATGAAATAGACTAGTGATTATTCCCCACATGTGCTATATTCGAAGAGGTTCTGTATCAGTGTCCATATCAAATAGTCTCCTGATTCTCACACATGTGTGTATCATTCACGGAGCTGCTTTATTTGGGACTACCATCTATAGGGTCCTCACTCCTCCACAGCTGTTTATTAGGCACTGAAGCTCTGAATGAGAGGCTATATGAAATAGACTCCTTACTATTGCCCCATTGTGCATTATTTGGTAATGCTGTGATTGAGTGGCCATATGACCTGGACTCTGACTATTCCCAAGGTATGTATTCTTCAGTCAGTTTCTGAACGAGTGACCACATCAAACAGACTACTGAATCTGTCCTCTTGACTGTTTCTCAGCTCTGCATTTTCCACTGAGTCGCTGGGTCAACCGTCATATCAAATAGTCTCCAGACAATTGTCCAGGTGTACATTATTCAGTGAGTCTTTTAATAAGTGGCTATATATAATCGAATCCTAAGTATTTTTTAGATATATATGATTCTTCACTGAGGATATGAATAAGTGGCCATGTCAAGTACACTCCTGACATTTCCATACATCTGTATTATTCCGCGAGGCTCTGAATGGGTGGCCAAAAAATGGAGACTTCTATGTACTATTCAGGCGTGAGTTTTTACATTCGGCTGTAAACGAGGGGTTATACGAAATAGAATACTGACTTTCCCAAGGTGTCTGTTATTCAGTTAGGCTCTGAGTATGTGGCTATATGAAATAGAATTCTGACTACAATACACGTGTTCTTTACTCAATGAACCTCTGAAGAAATGCCACATGTAATAACGTCCAGAGTATTCCTCAGGTATTTATTGTTCATTGAGGCTCTGAAACTTTGGACATATGAAATGGTTTTCTGACTAGTCTACAGGGGTGTATTATTGATATTAATTCTAAATATTTGGGCACATGGAATAGAATAGTGACTCTTAAAAGTTGTGTATTACTGACTCAGGCTTTGATTTTATGGACATTTAAATAGACTAGTGTTTATTTTACACGTGTGCATTTCTCCCGTAGGCTGGAAATGAGAGGCTATGTAAAGCACACTCCTACCACTTCTCCATTTGTGTGTCACTCAGTGAGGCTCATTTTGTATGACCATATGAAACAGGAGGCAGTCTATCTCAAATAATTTTATTATTCAGTGAATCTCTCCATGAGAGGCTATATGAAATAAACGACGGAGTACTTTACATTTGTGCATTATTCATTTAGTTTACGAGTTAGTGACAATATAAAATGTAATCCTGACGAATCCACACGTGCAAATTATCCACTGAGGCTATGAATGGTTTTCCAAATGAAATAGACTACTGGCTACTCCACAGGTCTGCATTATTTACTCAGGATCTGAATGAATGTCCATCGAAAATAGACTCCAAATTATTCTCCAGGTGTGTATTATTCAGTGAGCCTCAGAAGATGTGGCCATATTAATTAGATTTCTTACTATATCAAGGGTGTTTCTTTTGCACTGAGGCTCTGAATATGTGTCTACATGAAAGAGTCTCTTGACTACACCACATTTTTCAATGACACATTGAATGAGAGGCCACATGAAAAAGTCTCCTGACTATTCCACAGGTGTGCATTATTTTTTTTATTAATACGGGTTTATTGCTTTCTTTATTTTTTGTATTTTTATTGCATTATAGGTTTTGGGGTAAATGTGAGGAACGTGCAAGTTAGTTGAATAAGTACACACATGGCAGTGTGTTTTGCTGCCTTTCTCCCCTTCACCCACACTTGTCATTTATCTCCAGCCTATCCCTCCCCAGCATCCCGCTGTCCCTCCCCCATTCCCCCAATAGTCCCCAGTGTGTAGTAGACCCCCTCCCTGTGTCCATGTGTTCTCATTTTTCTCAACCGCCTATGATTGAGAAGATGCGGTATTTTTTTTTTCTGTTCTTCTGTCAGTTTGCTGAGAATGATGTTCTCCAGATTCATCAATTTCCTTACATAGGAAACAAACTCATCATTTTTGATTGCTGCATAATATTCCATGGTGTATATGTGCCACATTTTCCCAGTCCAGTATATCATCGATGGGCATTTGGGTTGGTTCCCGGTCTTTGCTATTGTCAACAGTGCTGCAATGAACATTCGTGTGCATGTGTCTTTATAGTAGGACGATTTATAGTCCTTTGTATACATACGCAGTAATGGGATTGCTGGGTCAAATTGGATTTCTATTTCTAGGTCCTTGAGGAATCGTCACACTGTCTTACACAATGGTTGAACTAATTTACACTCCCAACAACAGTGTAAGAGTGTTTCTTTTTCTCCACATCCTCTCCAGCATCTGTTGTCTCCATATTTTTTAATGATCGCCATTCTACCTGGCGTGAGATGGTATCTCAATGTCATTTTGATTTGCATCTCTCTAATGACAAGTGATGATGAGCATTTTTTCATGAGTTTCTTGGCCTCATGTATGTCTTCTTTTGTAAAGTGTCTATTCATACCCTTTACCAATTTTTGAATGGGATTGTTTGTTTTTTTCCTGTAAATCTGTTTGAGTTCTTTGTAGATTCTGGATATCAGCCCTTTGTCAGATGCGTAAACTGCAAAGATTTTTTCCCATTCTGATGGTTGCCGATTCACTCTAGTGACTGTTTCTTTTGCTGTGCAGAAGCTGTGGAGTTTGATTAGGTCCCATTTGTCTATTTTGGCTTTTGTTGCCATTGCTTTTGGTGTTTTGGTCATGAAGTCCTTGCCTACTTCTATGTCCTTAATGGTTTTGCCTATATTTTCTTCTAGGGTTTTTACGGTGTCAGGTCTTATGTTTAAGTGTTTAATCCATCTGGAGTTAATTTTAGTGTAAGGTGTCTGGAAGGGGTCCAGTTTCTGCTTTCTGCACATGGCTAGCCAGATTTTCCAACACCATTTATTATACAGGTAATCCTTTCCCCATTGCTTCTTCTTGTCAGGTTTATCAAAGATTATATGGTTGTAGATATGTTGTCTTGCCTCCGATGCCTCTGTTCTGTTCCATTGGTCTATATCTCTGTTTTGGTACCAGTGTCATGCTTTTTTGATTACTGTAGCCTTGTAGTATAGGTTGAAGTTTGGTAGTGTGATGCCTCCCGCTGTGTTCTTTTCGCTCAGAATTGACTTGGCTATGCGGGCTCTCTTTTGGTTCCATATGAAGTTCATGGTGGTTTTTTCCAGTTCTGTGAATAAATTCAATGGTAGTTTGATGGGGATAACATTGATTGTGTAAATTACTATGGGCAGTATAGCCATTTTCACGATATTGATTCTTCCTACCCACGAACATGGAAAGTTTCTCCAGCTGTTTGTGTCCTCTCTTATTTAGTTGAGCAGTGGTTTGTAGTTTTCCTTAAAGAAATCCCTTACGTTTCTTGTGAGTTGTATTCCTAGGTATTATATTTTCTTTGTAGCAATTGTGAATGGCAGTTCGTTCTTGATTTGGTTCTCTTTTAGTCTGTTATTGATGTATAGGAATGCTTGTAAATTTTGCACATTGATTTTACATCCTGAGAATTTACTAAATTTGCTCATCAGTTTCAGGAGCTTTTGGACTGAGGTGATGGGGTCTTCCAGGTATACTAACATGTCATCTGCAAATAGAGACAATTTGGCTTCCACCTTTCCTATTTGAATACAGTTTATTTCTTTTTCTTCCCTGATTGCTCTGGCTAGAACTTCCAGTACTATGTTGAATAGGAGTGGAGAGAGAGGGCATCCTTGTGTTGTGCCGGATTTCAAAGGGAATGCTTCCAGTTTTTGCCCGTTCAGTATGATATTGGCTGTTGGTTTGTCGTAAATAGCTTTTATTTATTTGAGATATGTTCCATCAATACCAAGTTGATTGAGGGTTTTTTACATAAAGGGCTGTTGAATTTTGTCAATTGCCTTCTCTGCGTCAATTGATATAATCATGTGGTTTTTGTTTTTGCTTCTCTTTATGTGGTGAATTACATTTATGGACTTGCGTATGTTGAACCAGCCTTGCATCCCCGGGATGAATCCTACTTGATTATGATGGATAAGATATTAATGTGCTGTTGCAATCGGTTTGCAAGTATTTTATTGAAGATTTTTGCGTATATGTTCATCATGGAGTTTTGCCTGATTTTTTTTTTTTCTTTTTGAGTCTCTGCTGGGTTTGGGTATCAGGATGACTTTTGTCTCATAAACTGATTTGGGAAGGGTTCACTCTTTTTGAATTATTTGGAATAGGTTCAGAAGAAATTGTACCAGATCCTCTTTGTGTGTCTGCTAGAATTCGTTTGTGAAGCCATCTGGGCCTGGGCTTTTTTGTGTGTGGTAGGCTCTTAATTCCTGCCTCAACTTCAGACCTTGTTATTGGTCTATTCATAGTTTCGGCTTCCTCCTGGTTTAGGCTTTGGCAGACACAGGCTTTCAGGAATTTATCCATTTCTTCCTGGTTTACTAGTTTATGTGCATAGAGTTGTTTGTAGTATTCTCTGATGATGGTTTGAATTTCTGTGGAATCTTTGGTGATTTCCCCATTATCATTTTTAATGCATCTATTTGGTTGTTCTCTCTTTTCTTCTTTATCAGGCTGGCTTGTGGTTTGTCTATTTTGTTGAACTTTTTGAAAAACCAGCTCTTGGATTTATTGATTTTTGAAGGGTTTTCCGTGTCTCTATCTCCTTCAGTTCTGCTCTGATCTTAGTTTTTTCTTGTCTTCTGCTAGGTTTTGAGCTTTTTTTGATCTTGCTCCTCTAGCTCTTTCAATTTTGACGATAGGGTGTTAATTTTGGATCTCTCCACTCTTCTCATGTGGGCACTTATTGCTATATATTTTTCTCTACAGACTGCTTTAAATGTGTCCCAGAGATTCTGGTACGTTGTGTCTTCATTCTCGTTGGTTTCAAAGAACTTCTTTATTTCTGCCTTCATTTTATTGTTTATCCAATCAACATTCAAGAGCCAGTTGTTCAGTTTTCATGAAGCTGTGCGATTCTGAGTTATTTTCTGAATTCTGAGTTCCAACTTGATTGCACAATGGTCTGACAGACTGTTATAATTTCAGTTGTTTTGCATTTGCTGAGGAGTGCTTTACTTCCAATTATGTGGTCAATGTTGGAATAGGTGTGAAGTGGTGCTGAGAAGCATGTATATTGTGTGGATTTGGGGTGGACAGTTCTGTAAATGTCTACCAGGTTTGCTTGTTCCAGGTCTGGGTTCAAGTCCTGGGTATCCTTTTCAATTTTCTGTCTGGTTGATCTGCCTGATATTGACAGTGGAGTGTTAAAGTCTCCCACTATCATTGTGTGGTAGTCTCTCTTTGTAAGTCATTAAGAACTTGCCTTATATATCTGGGTGCTCCTGTATTGGGTCTATATATATTTAGAATCGTTAGCTCTTCTTGTTGTATTGAGCCTTTTACCATTATGTAATGACCTTCTTTGTCCCTTTTGATCTTTGTTGCTTTAAAGTCTGTTTTATCAGAGATGAGAATTGCAACTCTTCCTTTTTTCTGCTCTCAATATGCTTGGTAAATCTTCCTCCATCCCTTTATTTTGAGCCTTTGTGTATCCCTGCTTGTGAGGTGGGTTTTCTGGATACAGCCCACCGATGGGTTTTTGTTTTTATCCAATTTGCCAGTCTGTGTCTCATGATTGATGCATTTAGCTCATTTACATTTAGGGTTAATATTGTTATGTGTGAGTTTGATACTGCCATTTTGATGCTAGCTGGCTGTTTTGTTAATTTTTTCATGTAGTTTCTTCATTTTGTTGATGCTCTTTAGCATTTTGTATGCTTTTAGGATGGCTAGTACTGGTTGTTTCTTTCCATGTGTAGTGCCTCTTTCAGGAACTCTTGTAAAGCTGGCCTAATGGTGACAAAATCTCTGAGTATTTGCTTGTTCATGAAGGATTTTATTTTTCCTTCAATTATGAAGCTCAGTTTGGCTGGATATAAAATTCTGGGTTGAAAGTTCTTTTTTTTAAGGATGTTGAATATTGGCTCCCACTCTCTTCTGGCTTGTAGAGTCTCCACCGAGAGATCTGTGGTGAGTCTGATGGGATTCCCTTTGTGGGTGACCCGACCTTTCTCTCTGGCTGCCCTTAGTATTCTCTCCTTCATTTCAACCCTAGTGAATTTGACGATTATGTTCATTGCAGTTGCTCTTCTTGTGGAGTATCTCTGCGGTGTTCTCTTCATTTCCTGGAGTTGAGTATTGACCTGTCTTGCTAGGTTGGGAAAATTTTTCTGGACAATATCCTGAAGAGTGTTTTTCAGCTTGGATTCATTCTCTTAATCACATTCTGGTACACCTATCAAATGTAGGTTGGGTCTCTTCACATAGTCTCACATTTCTTGGAGATTTTGTTCACTCCTTTTTGTGCTTTTTTGTTTGATCTTGGTTTCTCATTTTATTTCATTGAGTTGATCTTCGACTTCTGATATTCTTTCTTCTGCTTGGTCAATTCGGCTGTTGAAACTTGTGCATGCTTTGTGAAGATCTCGTGTTGTGTTTTTCAGCACCTTCAATTCATTCATGTTTTTCTCTAAATTGTCCATTCTTGTTATCATTTCCTCGAATCCTTTTTCACATCTTTTTTCAAGGTTCTTAGTTTCTTTGCACTGATTTAGAACATGTTCTCTTAGCTCACGAAAGTTTCTCATTATCCACTTTCTGAAGTCTGATTCCGACATTTCGTCACACTCATTCTCCGTCCAGCTTTGATCGTTTGCTGGTGAGGAGTTTTGTTTTTTTGTAGGTGGTGAAGCGTTTTGGTTTCGGGTGTCTTCCTCATTTTGCGCTGGTTTCTTCCCATCTTTTTGGATTTATCCACCTGTCATCTTAGTAGTTGCTGATTTTTCAGTTGGGTCTCTGTGTGGACGCCCAGATTGTTAATGATGAGGTATTTCTGTTACTTAGTTTTCCTACTGGTCTAGCCCCTCTGCTGTACGAGTGCTGAAGTCCACTCCAGGCCCTGCTTGTTTGGGGTACATCTGTAGCAGCTGGGGAACTGTAAGGGATGCTACCAGTTTTTTCCAGATTGATGCCCGCCAAATATCATTCTGATTAGTCCATTTTTGGGGTGACTCTTTGGATATACAGGGCTCAGGGAGCTGCTTGAGGAGACAGCCTCTTCCTTATAGGAGCTCCAGTGCTGTGCTGTGCGCTCTGTTGTTCATTCAAGGCTGTTTGTAGGATGTGTTTATGTCTGCTGCAACAGAACTCATAAAAACCTTCCTTTTTTCCCTCTTAGATGCTCTGTCTCAGGGAGTTAAGGCTTTCTTTATGAGTATCTGTTGTACTGTCCTGCAAAGCTAGGAGGCAGTCTATTCACTATTTGCCTGCTGGGGGTCTGCCCTGTTGCTGCGAGTCTCCCTTCTACTGTGGCACGCTCTGCCATGCTGGTGGGGTCTCTCTGTTATGGCATGTTGCCTTGGAAACAGCAGGCTGCGTCAGCCCTGGGCAGTACTTCAGTAGGAGCGTATTGCGTCCGTAGTGGCAGACACCCCCCCACACTGGGCTGCAACGTTCTAGATGCCGGCAGCCAAACCCTCAGCACTGAGTGCATCCAATCGACGCCCTGCATGTCCCTGTGAGGGTGGGACACGTTGAGCCTGATCCTCCAGCTCCCTTCCTCAGAGTCCATCCTCTCTCTTTCTCTCTTTCTCTCCCCAAGCTGAACAGTTGACTCCCTCACTTGTGCCCCAGTAGCCTGCTGATAGGGCACTGGGCTCCCTGCAAACTACCGTGCCGCTGCCCACTGCACCGGCTCAGATCATGTTTCCCAGGAATCTCCTGGTCTGGCTCATTGTCCAAGACCCGTTCAATCAGATGGACATGCCAATCTGTCCTTCCACATCTCAGATTGCCGGTTCAACAGGGCACAAAAACCAGTGAGTTCTGTGCAGGGTGCCCCTGCGGTTCAGCACCGGCCAAACAGGCCACGCCAGTCAGCTGCACTAAAGCTAGCGCCCCATGTCTTTTCCACACCTGCGACTTTCAAAGTTCTGTGGGTAAAAAAACGTCCGTCTGGCAATGTGGCTAGGACTCACCCTCTTCACCTTTACTGAGAGCTGCAATACTGAGTCGCCTCTACAACGCCATTGACAGCTGTGCATTATTTAGTGAGACTCTGAAAGAGGAGATACAAGTAAATCCTGACTCTTTATCCAGGTGTGTACATTTAGTGAGGCTCTCAACGAGGAGCCATAGGAAAGAGACTTCTGACTATTCTGCAGGTGTGAATTATTTAGTGATTCTCTGAATTAGTGGCCATAAAATATAGACTCCAGACTATTTCACAAGGGTGTAATATTCAGTGTGGCTGTGGAAGAGGGGCCACAAGAAACAGAATTCTAATGACTCTGCATGTGCGTTATTAACTCTTTGTCTGAATGAGTAGCCATATGACATAGACACCTCATTATACTCCATGTGTGCATTATTCCAACTGGTTCGGTATGAGTGTCCATACCAAATAGACAGCTGAAACTCCCTCAGCTGTGTATTACACAGCGTTACACAGAATTAGAGTTCATATGAAATACACTCTTGACTACCACCCAGGTGTGTGTCATTCAGGAAGGCACTTAATTCATGGCAATCTTAAACAGTGTCCTGATTACTCCATAGAAGTTTATTATTCACTGAAACTCTGGATAAGAGGTGATACAAAATATATACCTGACTATTGCTCCATTGTGTATTATTCAATAAGGTTCTAAAGAGTGGTAGTATGAAATAGAATCCTGAGAATTCCCCAGGTGTGTATCATTCAGGGAGGCACAGCATGAGTGGCCATATAAAAAATGCTCGACTATTACCCTGGTGTGGATTATTCACTGAGGATCAAAATGACTGGCTACATGAAGTAGACTCTTAACTCTTCTGCAGTTTTGTATTATTGAATGAGACTCTGACGAAGTGGGCATAAAAAAGAGACTCAGGTGTATTGCCCAGGTGTTCATTACTTACAGAGACTCTGAATGTGTAGGCATTTGAAGTAGACCCTTGACTGTTTTTGAGGGGAGTATTATTCACAGAGGCCCAGAATGAGTGTCCATGTGAAAGAGATTCCTGACTTAACAGATATACATGTTATTCACTAAAACACTGAAAGGGGCCTTATGAAATAGACCGCATTTTACTCAAACGTGCGCGTTATTTTTTGACCCTCCAAACAAACCACCATGTGAAATGGACTAGTGATTATTCCCCACATGTGCAATATTCGAAAAGATTCTGTATGAGTGTCCATATCAAATAGTCTCCTGACTCTCACACAAGTGTGTATCATTCACGGAGCTGCTTTATTTGGGGCTACTGTCAATAGGGTCCTCCCTACTTTACAGCTGTTTATTACGCACTGAAGCTCTGAATGAGAGGCCATATGAAATAGACTCCTTACTATTGCCCCATTCTGCATTATTCAGTAGTGCTGTGATTGAGTGGCCATATGACCTGGACTCTGACTATTCCCAAGGTGTGTATATTTCAGTCAGTTTCTGAACGAGTGACCAAATGAATAGACTGCTCACTCTGTCCTCTTGACTATTTCTCAGCTCTGCATTTTCCACTGAGTGGCTGGGTGAATGATCATATCAGGTGTGCATTGTTCAGTGAGACTCTTAATAAGTGGCTATATATAATAGAATCCTGAGTATTTTTCAAATATATATAATTCTTCACTGAGGAACTGAATAAGTGGCCATGTCAAGTACACTCCAGACATTTCTATACGTCTGTATTATTCTGTGAGGCTCTGAATGAGTGGCCATAAAATAGAGACTCCTATATACTACTCAGGCGTGAGTTTTTACATTCGGTTGTAAATGAGTGGCTATACGAAATATAATCCTTACTTTTCCAAGGTGTCTGTTTTTCAGTTATACTCTGAGTATGTGGCTATAGGAAATAGAATTCTGACTACAATACAGGTGTTCTTTACTCAATGAACCTCTGAAGAAATGCCACATTTAATAGCGTCCAGAGTATTCCTCAGGTATTTGTTATTCACTGAGACTCTGAAACTTTGGCCATATGCAATTGTTTTCTGACTAGTCTACAGGCGGGTATCATTGACTCTGACTCTAAATATTTGGGCATATGGAATAGACTAGTGACTATTTCAAAGTTGTGTATTATTGACTCAGGCTTTGATTTTGTTGCCATATAAAATAGGCTAGTGTCTATTTCAAACGTGTGCATTATTCCCTTAGGCTGTAAATGAGAGGCTATGTAAAGTACACTCCTAACACTTTCCCAGGTGTGTGTTACTCAGTGAGGCTCTGTTGTATGACCATATAAAACAGGAGGCCGTCTATCTCAAATAAATTTATTGCTCAGTGAATCTCTGTATGAGTGGCTATATGAAATAGACTGCTGAGTTATTTACATTTGTGCATTATTCATTGAGGTAATGAATCAGTGGCCATATAAAATGTAGTCCTAACTAATCCCCAAGTGCATATTATCCACTGAGGCTATGAAAGTGTTTTCAAATGAAATAGACTCCTGGTACTCCACAGGTCTGAATTATTTACCGACGCTCTGAATGGAAGTCCATCGAGAATAGACTCCAAATTATTCTCCAGGTGTGTATTATTCAGTGAGCCTCAGATGATGTGGCCATATTAATTAGATTTTTTACTATATCACGGGTCTGTCTTATGCACTGAGGCTCTTAATATGTGTCTACATGAAAGTCTCCTGACTACACCACATTTTTCAATGACACATTGAATGAGAGGCCACATGAAAAAGTCTCCTGACTATTCCACAGGTGTGCATTTTTAGTAAGACTCTGAATGAGGAGATACAAGTAAATTTTGTCTGTTTATCCAGGTGTGTACATTTAGTGAGGCTCTCAATGGGCAGCCATAGGAAAGAGACATCTGACTGTTTCGCAGGTGTGAATTATTCAGTGATTCTCTGAATTAGTGGCCATAAAATGAAGACCCCAGACTATATCACAAGTGTGTAATATTCAGTGAGGCTGTGAAAGAGGGGATATAGGAAATAGAATTCTAATGACTCCACATGTGCGTTATGCACTGTTTGTGAATGAGTAGCCGTATGACATAGACACCTCATTATTCTCCATGTGTGCATCATTCCAACAGAATCCGTGTGAGTGTCCATACCAAATAAACTCCTGAAACTCCCCCAGGTGTGTATTACACAGAATTACACAGAATTAGAGTTCATATGAAATAGACTCCTGACTACCAGCCATTTGTGTGTCATTCAGGAATGCACTTAATTCATGGCTATCTTAAACAGTGTCCTGATTACTCCATAGAAGTTCATTATTCACTGAAACTCTGAAGAGGAGGCCATACAAAATAGACACCTGACTATTGCTCCATTGTGAATTATACAATAAGGTTCTAAATGAGTGATAGTATAAAATAGAATCCCGAGAATTCCCGAGGTGTGTATCATTCAGGGAGGCAGAGAATGAGTGGGAATATTAAAAATGCTCGACTATTACGGTGGTGTGGATTATTCACTGAGGATCGAAATGAGTGGCTACATGAAACAGACCCTTAAATCTTCCGCAGATGTGTATTACTGAATGAGACTCTATCTAAGTGGGCATAAAACAGAGACTCAGGTGTATTGCTCAGGTGTTCATTACTTACAGAGACTCTGAATGTGTAGGCATTTGAAGTAGACCCTTGACTGTTTCTGAGGGGAGTATTATCCACAGAGGCCCAGAACGAGTGGCCATGTTCAAGAGATTCCTGACTTATCAGATACACATGTTACTCACTAAAACACTGAAAGAGTGGCCTTATGAAATAGACCGCATTTTACTCCACACATGCGCATTATTTTTTTGACTCTCCAAACTAACAACCATGTGAAATAGACTAGTGATTATTCCCCACATGTGCAATATTCGAAGAGGTTCTGTATGAGTGTCCATATCAAATAGTCTTCTGACTGTCACACATGTGTGTATCATTCACGGAGCTGCTTTCTTTGGGGCTACTGTCAATAGGGTCCTCCCTTCTCCACATCTGTTTATTGAAGCTCTGAAAGAGAGGCCATATGAAATAGTCTCCTTATTATTGCCCCATGTTGCATTATTTGGTAATGCTGTGATTAAGTGGCCATATGACCTGGACTCTGACTATTACCAAGGTGTGTATTATTCAGTCAGTTTCTGAACGAGTGACCACATAAAATAGACTCCTAACTCTGTCATCCTGACTATTTCTCAGCTCTGCATTTTCCACTGAGTCGCTGGGTGAACGGTCATATCAAATAGTCTCCAGACAATTCTCCAGGTGTGCATTAATCAGTGAGTCTCTTAATAAGTGGCTATATATAATCGAATCCTAAGTATTTTTTAGATATATATAATTCTTCACTGAGGAACTAAATAAGTGGCCATGTCAAGTACACTCCTGACATTTTCATACGTCTGTATTATTATGTGAGGCTCTGAATGACTGGCCATAAAATAGAGACTTCTATATACTCCTCAGGCCTGAGTTTTTACTTTCGGCTGTAAATGAGTGGCTATACGAAATAGAATCCTGACTTTTCCAAGGTGTCTGTTATTCAGTTCTGCCCTGAGTATATGGCTATATGAAAGAGAATTCTGACTATAATACAGGTGTTTTTTACTCAATGAACCTCTGAAGAAATGCCACATATAATAGCGTTCAAAGTATTCCTCAGGTATTTATTATTCACTGAAGCACTAAAACTTTGGCCATATGAAATGGTTTTCTGACTAGTCTACAGGCGTGTATTATTGACTCTATCTCTAAATATTTGGGCACATGGAATAGACTAGTGACTATTCCAAAGTTGTGTATTACCGACTCAGGCAGTGATTTTGTGGCCATGTAAAATAGACTCGTGTCTATTCCACACCTGTGCATTATTCCCTTAGGCTGTAAATGAGAGGCTATGTAAAGTACACTCCTAACACTTGGCCAGGTGTGTGTCACTCACTGAGTTTCTTTTTCTATGACCATATGAAACAGGAGTTGATCTATCTCAAATAAATTTATTGTTCAGTGAACCTCTGTATGAGTGGCTATATAAAATAGACTGCTGAGTACTTTACATTTGTGCATTATTCATTAATTTTACTAGTCAGTGTCCACATAAAATGTAGTCCTGACTAATCCACACCTGCATATTATCCACTGAGGCTATGAAAGTGTTTTCCAATGAAATAGACTTCTGGCTACTCCACAGGTCTGCATTATTTACCGAGGCTCTGAATGAAAGTCCATTGAAAATAGACTCCAAATTATTCTCCAGGTATGTATTATTCAGTGAGCCTCAGAAGATGTGGCCATATTAATTAGATTTCTTACTATATCTCGGGTCTCTCATATGCACTGAGGCTCTGAATATGTGTCTACATGAAAGAGTCTCCCGACTACAACACATTTTTCAATGACACATTGAATGAGAGGCCACATGAAAAAGTCTCCTGACTATTCCACAGGTGTGCATTATTTAATGAGACTCTGAATGAGAAGATACAAGTAAATCCTGACTATTTATCCAGATGTGTACATTTAGTGAGGCTCTCAATGGGTAGCCATAGGAAAAAGACATCTGACTATTATGCAGGTGTGAATTATTTCGTGATTTTTTGAATTAGTGGCCATAAAATGTAGACTCCAGACTATATCACAAGTGTGTAATATTCAGTGAGACTGTGAAAGAGGGGCCATAGAAAACAGAATTCTAATGACTCCACATGTGCGTTATTCACTCTTCGTCTGAATTAGTAGCCATATGACACAGACACCTCATTATTCTCCATGTGTGCATTATTCCAACAGGTTCGGTATGAGTGTCCATACCAAATAGACCCCTGAAACTCCACCAGGTGTTTATTACTCAGCGTTACACAGAATTAGAGTTCATATGAAATAGACTCCTGACTACCACCCACGTGTGTTAATTCAGGAAGGCACTTAATTCATGGCTATCTTAAACAGTGTCCTGATTATTCCAAAGAAGTTCATTAAGTAATTCACTACTTACTCCTTACTATTATTCACTGAAACTCTGAATGAGAGGACATACAAAATAGACACCTGACTATTGCTCCATTGTGAATTATTCAATAAGATTCTAAATGATTGGTGGTGTAAAATATAATCCTGAGAATTCCCAAGGTGTGCATCATTTAGGGAGGCAGAGAATGAGTGGCAATATTAAAAATGCTCGACTATTAACCTGGCGTGGATTATTCACTGAGGATCGAAATGAGTGGCTACATGAAGTAGACCCTTAAATCTTCCCCAGATGTGTATTATTGAATGAGACACTTTCGAAGTGGGCATAAAAAAGAGACTCAGGTGTATTTCCCAGGTGTTCATTACTTACAGAGACTCTGAATGTGTAAGCATTTAAAGTAGACCCTTGACTGTTTCTGAGGAGTGTATTATTCACAGAGGCCCAGAACGAGTGTCCATGTGAAAGAGATTCCTGACTTATCAGATATACATGTTATTCACTAAAACACTGAAAGAGTGGCCTTATGAAATAGACCGCATTTTACTCCACAGGTGCACGTTATTTTTTGACTCTCCAAACAAACCACCATATGAAATAGACTAGTGATTATTCCACACATGTGCAATATTCGAAGATGTTCTCTATGAGTGTCCATATCAAATAGTCTCCTGACTCTCACACTTATGTGTATCATTCACGTAGCTGCTTTATTTGGGGCTACTGTCAATAGGGTCCTCCCTCCTCCACAGATGTTTCTTAATCACTGAAACTCTGAATGAGAGGCCATATGAAATAGACTCCTTACTATTGTCCCATTCTGCATTATTTCAGAATGCTGTGATTGAGTGGCCATATGACCTGGACTCTGACTATTCTCATTTGTATGACAATATGAAACAGAAGGATGTCTATCTTAAATATTTTTATTTTTCAGTGAATCACTGAATGAGCAGCTATATGAAATAAACTGCTGAGTACTTTACATTTGTGCAGTATTCATTGAGGTTACTACTCAGTGGTCATATAAAATGGAATCCTGATTAATCCACACGTGCATATTATCCACTGAGGCTATTAATGTGTATCCAAATGAAATAGACTACTTGCTACTCCACAGGTCTGCATTATTTGCCGAGGCTCTGAATGAATGTCCATCAAAAATAGATTTCAAATTATTCTCCAGGTGTGTATTATTCAGTGAGCCTCAGAAGATGTGGCCATACTAATTAGATTTGTTACTATATCATGGGTCTGTCTTATGCACTGAGGCTCTGAGTATGTGTCTACATGAAAGAGTCTCAGGCGTCGCAGAGGCGACTAAGAATTGCAACTCCCAGTGAAGGCGCAGAGGGTGAGTGCTAGCCACCGTCTCGGACGGACCTTTTTTGCCCTCAGAACGTTGAAAGTCCCAGGTTTGGGAGAAACAGGGGAAGCCAGCACAGCCGGCTCACGCCGCCGGCTCTCGCGGCTCGGCCGGGGCCACAGCTCCTTGGCTCCTGCACAAAACTCACTGGTCTGGGTGCCCTGTTAAAGCAGCAATCTAATATTTGGAAGGGAAGATTGACATGTCCATCTGATTGAACGAAATTGGACAATGAGCCAGATCAGGAGAGTTATGGGAAGTGTGATCTGAGCCGGCACAGTGGTCAGCTGCACGGGAGATTGCACAGATCCCAGTGCCGTATCATCAGGCTACTGGGGCGCCAGTGAGAGAGTCGACCGTTAACCTTGGGAAGAGAAAGAGAGAGTGAGAGAACGTATTCTGAGGCAGAGAGCAGGGTGAATGGGTTCGGCTGGTCCCACCCTCAAGGGTACAAACAGGGTGGCGATTGGAGGCTCTCAGGGCTGAGAGCTTTGCTGCCGGCACAGTTGAATCTAGCACAGTGCAGCCCAGTGGGAAAAGGGCTTCCACTGCTATGGATGCAATTTACCCCTACTTATGTACCGCCCAGTGCTGACACAGCCTGCCTTTGCTGAGGCAACCCGCCATAACAGAGAGACTCCCTCAGCTGGGCGGACCACTACAGCAGAACAGGGCCGACGGCAGCAGGGTAAGCCTGCGCTAGCAGGGCAAAGCCTTGGCAGGCAAATAGTGAACAGACTACCTCCTAGCCAGGCAGGACAGTGCAACAGATACTCATAAAGAAAGCCCCAATCCCCTGAGACAGAGCATCTAAAGGAAAAAAAAGGGTGGGTGTTTTATAAGTTCTGTTGCAGCAAACATAAACACATCCTCCCAACAACCCTGAATGAACAACGGAGCTCACAGCTCAGCACTGGAGCTCCTATAAACCACAGATCGTCCCCTCAAGCAGCTCCCTGAACCATGTATATCCAAAGAGTCACCCCAAAAAAGGAATAATCAGACTGAAATTTGGCGGGCATCATTCTGGAAAAAATATAGCAGAAGAAAAAATTGGTAGCATCCCTCACTGTTCCACAGCTGCTACAGGTGTACCCCAGACAAGCAGGGCCTGGAGTGGACCTCAGCACTCGTACAGCAGAGTGGCTAGACCATTAGAAGAAAAACTAAGTAACAGAAATACTCCATCTTCAACAATCGGGGCATCCACTCAGAAACTCAATTAAAAAATCAGCAACTACTAAGACGACAGGTGGATAAATCCACAAAGATGGGAAGAAACCAGCGCAAAAAGAAGAAAAACACCAGAAACCAAAACAACTCACCTCCGACAAAAGACCAAAACTCCTCACCAGGAAGGGAAAAAAGCTGGACGGAGTATGACTTTGACAAAATGACAAAATCAGACTTCAGAAAGTGGATAATGAGAAAATTCAGTGAGCTAAAAGAACATGTTCTAAATCAGTGCAAAGAAACTAAGAACCTTGAAAAAAGATTTGAAAAAAGATTTGAGGAAATGATAATAAGAATGGACAACTTAGAGAGGAACATGAAAGAATTGAAGGAGCTGAAAAACACAACACGAGAACTTCGTGAAGCATGCACAGGTTTCAACAGCCGAATTGACCAAGCAGAAGGAAGAATATCAGAAGTTGAAGATCAACTCAATGAAATAAAACGAGAAACCAAGATCAAAGAAAAAAGCGCAAAAAGGAATGAAAAAATCTCCAAGAAATGTGAGACTATGTGAAGAGACCCAACCTACGTTTGATAGGTGTACCAGAATGTGATAAAGAGAATGAAACCAAGCTGGAAAATACTCTTAAGGATATTATCCAGGAAAGTTTTCCCAACCTAGCAAGACAGATCAATACTCAACTCCAGGAAACACAGGGAACACCACAAAGATACTTCACAAGAAGAGCAACCCCAAGGCACATAATCGTCAGATTCACCAGGGTTGAAATGAAGGAGAAAATACTAAAGGCAACCAGAGAGAAATATCTGGTCACCCAGAAAGGGAAGCCCATCAGACTCACTGCAGATCTCCCAGCGGAAACTCTACAAGCCAGAAGACAGTGGGGGCCAATATTCAACATCTTTAAAGAAAAAAGCTTTCAACCGAGAATTTCATATCCAGCCAAACTGAGCTTCATAAGTGAAGGAAAAATAAAATCCTTCATGAACAAGCAAGTACTCAGAGATTTTGTCACCACTAGGCCTGCTTTACAAGAGCTCCTGAAAGAGGCACTACACATGGAAAAAAACAACCAGTACCAGCCATCCTAAATGCATACCAAATGCTAAAGAGCATCAACAAAATGAAGAAGCTACATGAACCACTGGGAATAACAGCAGGCTAGCATCAAAATGGCGGTATTAAATCCACACATAACAATATTAACCGTAAATGTAAATGGGCTAAATGCACCAATCAAAAAACACAGACTGCCAAATTGGATAAAAAACCAAAACCCACCGTTGTGCTGTATCCAGGAAACCCACCTAACATGCAAGGATACACATAGGCTCAAAATAAAGGGATGGAAAAAGATTTACCAAGCAAATGGAGAGCAAAAAAAAGCAGGAATTGCAATTCTCATCTCTGAAAAAATAGACTTTAAAGCAACAAAGATCAAAAGGGACAAAGAAGGTTATTACATACTGGTAAAAGGATCTATACAACAAGAAGAGCTAACGATTCTAAATATATATTGTCCCAATGCAGGAGCACCCATATATATAAGGCAATTTCTTAATGACTTACAAAGAGACTAAGACTCCCACACAATAATAGTGGGAGTTTTTAACACTCCACTGTCAATATCAGACAGATCAAACAGACAGAAAATTAACAAGGATATCCAGGACTTGAACTCAGACCTGGAACAAGTAAACCTGATAGACATTTAGAGAACTCTCCACCCCAAATCCACACAATATACATGCTTCTCAGCACCACATCACACCTACTTCAAAACTGAGCACATGATTGAAAGTAAAGCACTCCTCAGCAAATGCAAAAAACTGAAATCATAACAGTCTCTCAGACTATAGTGCAATCAAGTTGGAACTCAGAATTCAGAAAATAACTCAGAACCGCACAGCTTCATGGAAACTGAACAACTGGCTCTTGAATGTTGATTGAATATACAATGAAATGAAGGCCGAAATAAAGAAGTTCTTCAAAACCAATGAGAACGATGACACAACATACAAGAATTTCTGGGACACATTTAAAGCAGTCTGTAAAAAAATATATATAACAACAAGTGCCCACATGAGAAGAGTGGAGAGATTCAAAATGGACACCCTATCGTCAAAATTGAAAGAACTAGAGGAGCAAGATCAAAAAAGCTCAAAACCTAGCCGAAGACAAGAAATAACTATGATCAGAGCAGAACTGAAGGAGATAGAGACAAGAAAACCCTTCAAAAAATCAATAAATCCAAGAGCTGGTTTTTCGAAAAGATCAACAAAATAGACAGACCACTAGCCAGACTGATAAAAAAGAAAAGAGAGAATAACCAAATAGATGCAATAAAAAACGATAAAGGGGAAATCACCACAGATTTCACGGAAAGTCAAACCATCATCAGAGAATACTACAAACAACTATATGCACATAAACTAATAAAATAGGAAAAAATGAATAAATTAGTGGATGCCAGTGTCCTCCCAAGCATAATCCAGGAGGAAGCTAAAACTGTGAATAGACCAATAACAAGGTCTGAAGTTGAGGCAGCAATTAAGAGCCTACCACACAAAAAAAGCCCAGGCCCAGATGGGTTCACAGCTGAATTCTACCAGACACACAAAGCAGATCTGGTACCATTCCTTCTGAAAATATTCCAAATAATTAAAAAAGAGGGAACCCTTTCAAAATCATTCTATGAGACCAGGATCATCCTGATACCAAAACCTGGCAGAGACTCAACAAGAAAAGAAAACGTCAGGCCAATATTCATGATGAACATAGATGCAAAAATCTTCAATTAATTACTTGCAAACCGATAGCAACAGCACATTAAAAAACTTATCCATCATGATCAAGTAGGATTCATCCCAGGGATGCAAGGCTGGTTCAACACAAGCAAGTCTATAAATATAATTATCCACATAAACAGAAGCAAAAACAAAAACCACATGATTATCTCAATTGACGCAGAGAAGGCATTTGACAAAATTCAACAGCCCTTTATGTGAAAAAACCTCAATAAACTTGGTATTGATGGAACATATCTCAAAGTAATAAAAGCTATTTACGACAAATCAACAGCCAATAACATACTTAACGGGCAAAAAATGGAAGCTTTCCTTTTGAAATCAGGCACTAGACAAGATGTCCTCTCTCAACACTCCTATTCAACATAGTACTGGAAGTTCTAGCCAGAGCAATCAGGCAAGAAAAAAAAAATAAAGGGTATTTAAATACGAAAGGTGGAAGCCATATTGTCTCTATTTGCAGACGACATGATACTATAGCTAGAAGACCCCATTACCTCAGCCCAAAAACTCCTGAAACTAATAAGCAACTTCAGCAGTCTCAGGATATAAAATCAATGTGCAAATATCACAAGCATTCCTATACACCAATAACAGACTTAAATAGAACCAAATCAAGAACGAACTGACATTCACAATTGCTACAAAGAAAATAAAATACCTTGGAATACAACTCACAAGGAACATAAGAGACCTCTTTAAGGAAAACTACAAACCACTGCTCAACAAAATAAGAGAGGACACAAACAGATGGAAAAACATTTCATGTTTGTGATTGTGAAGAATCAATATCGTGAAAATGGGTATTCTGCCCAAAGTAATTTACACAATCAATGCTATCCCCATAAACTACCATTGAATCTCTTTACAGAACTGGGAAAAACCACCATGAACTTCATATGGAACCAAAAGAGAGCCCGCATAGCCAAGTCAATTCTAAGAAAAAAAAAAACACAACGGGAGGCATCACACTACCAGACTTCAAACTATACTACAAGGCTACAGTAATCAAAACTGCATGGTACTGGTACCAAAACAGAGATATAGACCAATGGAACAGAACAGAAGTATCGGAGGCAACACAACCTATCTACGGCCATATTATATTTGATAAACCAGACAAAAACAAGCGATGGGGAAAGGATCCCCTATTTAATAAATAGTGTTGGGAAAACTGGCTAGCCATGTGCAGAAAGCAGAAACTGGACCCCATACTGACACTTTACACTAAAATTAACTCCAGATGGATTAAAGACTTGAACGTAAGACCTGACACCATAAAAACCCTAGAAGAAAATCTAGGCAAAACCATTCAGGACATAGGAGTAGGCAAGGACTTCATGAATAAAACACCAAAAGCATTGGCACCAAAGCCAAAATAGACAAATGCGACCTAATCAAACTCCACAGCTTCTGCACGGCAAAAGAAACAGTCACTAGAGTGAACCGGCAACCATCAGAATTGGAAAAAATCTTTGCAGTTTACACATCAGACAAAGGGCTCATATCCAGAATTTACAAAGAACTAAAACAGATTTACAGGAAAAAAACAAACAAGCTGATTCAAAAATGGGCAAAGGATATGAACAGACACTTTACAAAAGAAGACATACATGAGACCAACAAACATATGAAATAATGCTCATCATCACTGGTCATTAGAGAGATGCAAATCAAAACCACATTGAGATACCATCTCACGCCAGTTAGAATGGCAATCATTAAAAATCTGGAGACAGCAGATGCTGGAGAGGATGTGGAGAAATAGGAACACTCTTACACTATTGGTGCGAGTGTAAATTAGTTCAACCATTGTGGAAGACAGTGTGGCGATTCCTCAAGGACCTAGAAATAGAAATTCCATTTGACCCAGCAATCCCATTACTGGGTATATATCCAAAGGACTATAAATCGTTCTACTCTAAGGACACATGCACACAAATGTTCATTGCAGCACTGTTTACAATAGCAAAGAAGTGGAACCAACCCAAATGCCCAACGATGATAGACTGGACTGGGAAAATGTGGCACATATACACCATGGAATATTATGAAGCATTCACAAATGATGGGTTTGTGTCCTTTGTAAGGACATGGATGAATCTGGAAAACATCATTCTCAGCAAACTGACACAAGAACAGAAAAAGTAATACCGCATATACTCACTCATAGGTGGGTGACAAAAATGAGAACACATGGACACAGAGAGGTGGTCTACTATACACTGGGGTCTATTGAGGGGAATGGGGGAGGGACAGCGGGGGGGCTGGGGAGGGATAGCCTGGGGATGAATGCCAAGTGTGGGTGAAGGGGAGGAAGGCAGCAAAACATACTGCCATGTGTGTACCTATGCAACTATCTTGCACGTTCTGCACATGTACCCCAAACCTATAATGCAATAAAAATTAGAAAAAAAAAGAAACAGTCACTAGAGTGAATTGGCAAACATCAGAATGGGCAAATTTCTTTGCAGTTTATGCATCTGACAAAGGGCTGATATCCAGAATTTACAAAAAAATCAAACAGATTTGCAGGAAAAAACAAACAAGCCCATTCAAAAATGGGCAAAGGATATGAACAGACACTTTACAAAAGAAGACATACATGAGGCCAACAAACACATGAAAAAATGCTCATCATCACTGGACATTAGAGAGATGCAAACCAAAACCACATTGATATACCACCTCATGCCAGTTAGAATGGGAATCATTGAGAAATCTGGAGACAGCAGATGCTGGAGAGGATGCAGAGAAAAAGAAACACACTTACAATGTTGGTGGGAGTGTAAATTAGCTCAACCGTTTTAAAAAACAGTGTGGTGATTCCTCAAGGACCTAGAAATAGATATCCCATTTGACCCAGCAATCCCTTTTTTGGGTATATATATCCAAAGGACTACAAATCGTTCTACTATAAAAACACATGCACACGAGTGTTCATTGTAGCACTGTTTACAATAGCAAAGTCATGGAACCACCCCAAATGCCCTTTGTTGATAAATTTGTTTAAGAAAATGTGGCACATATACACCATGAAATATTATGCAGCAATCAAAAATGATGAGTTTATGTCCTTTGTAAGGACATGGCTGAATCTGGAGGACATCATTCTCAGCAAACTGACCAAGAACAGAAAAGAAAATATTGCATATTCTTACTCATAGGCGGGTAAGAAAAATGAGAACACATGGACACAGGGGGGTCTACTACAAACTGGGGTTTATAGGGGGAAATGGGGGAGGGACAGTGGGGGGTTGGGGAGGGATAGCCTGAAGATAAATGCCAACTGTGGGTGAGAAGAAGGATGTCAGCAAAACACAGTGCCATGTGTGTACCTATGCAAGTATCCTGCACTTTTTGCACATGTACCCCAAAACCTATTATGAAATAAATATTTAAAAAAATCTACTTCATGTAGCCACTCATTTACTGCCTAAGTGAATAATACACACCAGGGTAATAGTTGAGCATTTTTTATATGGCCACTCATTTTGTGCCACACTGAGTGATATACACTTGAAGAATCCTCAGGATTCTATTTGATACTACCACGCATTTAGCACCTTATTGAATAACTCACAATGGAGCAATAGTCAGGTGTCTATTTTATATGGTCTATTACTCAAAGTTTCAGTGAATAATAAACTTCTATGGAGGAATCATGACGCTGTTTAAGATAGGGACGAATGAAGTGCCTTCCTGAATGATACACACCTGGGTAATAGCCTGGCGTCTATTTCATATGAACTCTAATTTTGTGTATCGTTGAGTAATACACACCTGGGGCAGTGTCAATATTCTATTTGGTATGGACACTCAAACAGAACCTGTTTCACTAATGTATAAATGTATAATAGTGAGGAGTCTATGTCATACGGCTACACATTCAGAAAAAAAGTGAATAATGCATATGTAAATTAATTAGCAGGGTGATTCTTATGGACCCTCTTTCACAGCCTCACTGAATATTACACACTTTAGATATAGTCTGGAGTCTATTTTTTATGGCCACTCATTCAGAGAATCACTAAATAATGCACACCTGCGGAATAGTCAGAAGTCTCTTTCTAACGGCATTCGATAAGAGCCCTATTAAGGCTACACACCTGGGGAAATAGTCAGCATTTACCATTATCCCCTCACTCAGTCTCACTAAATAATGCACACCTGTGGAATAGTCAGGACACTTTTTCATGTGGCCTCTAATTCGGAGTGTTACTGAATAATGTGATGTAGTCAGGAGTCTCTTTCATGTAGACACATATTCAGAGTCACAGCGAATAAAACAGGCCCTTTATGTTGTAAGGAATCTAATTAATATGGCCACATCTTCTGAGCCTCACTGAATAATACACACCTGGAGAATAATTTGGAGTCTATTTTCAATGTACATTCATTCAGAGCCTCGGTAAATAATGTACACCTGTGGAGTATCCAGGAGTTAATTTTATTAAGACACTCATTAAAAGCCTCAGTGGATAATATGCAGGTGTGGATTAGTCCGGATTCCAATTTATATGGTCACTGACTCATAACCTCAGTGAAAAATGCACAAATGTAAAGTACTCGGCAGTCTATTTCATATAGACACTCATTCAGAAATTCACTAAATAACACAAATATTTATTATGGCAGCATCGTGTTTCATATGGTCACACAAAATGAGGCTCACTGAGTAAGGCACACCTAGGGAAGCGTTAGGAGTCTACTTTATATAGCCTCTCATTTACAGCCTCAGGGAAAAATGCACACATGCGGAATAGACACTAGACAATTTTATATGGCCACAAAATCAAAGCCCGAGTGAGTAATACACAAGTTTGGAATAGTCACTTGTCTATTTTACATGCCCAAATATTTAAAGTCAGAATCAATAATAAGCGGCTGTGAAAAAGTCAGTAAAAAATTTCATATATCCAATGTTTCAGAGCCTCAGTGAATAATATATACCTGGGAAATACTCAGGACGCTATTCCATTGGGCATCATTTTCAGAGTTTCCATGAATGAGATACACCTTTACTGTAGTCAGAATTCTACTCCCTATAGCCACATATTCAGAGGCTAACTGAATAACATACACCTTAGAAAAAGTTAAAATTCTATTTCGTATAGCCCCTCATTTGGAGCCGAATGTAAAAACGCACACCTGAGGAGCATTCAGGAGGCTCTATTTTATGGCCACTCATTCAGAGCTTCACAGAATAATGCAGACCTATGAAAACATCAGGAGCGTATTTCACACGGCCACTTATTCAAGACCTCAGTGAGGAATCATATATATCTGGAAAATACTCAGGATTATATTATATATAGACACTTATTCAGAGACTCACTGAATAATGCATAGCTAAGGAATAGTCTGGGGACTATTTGATATGACCCTACACCCAGCTACTCAGTGGACAATGCAGAACTGAAAAATAGTCAAGAGGATAGAGTCAAGGGTTTATGTTATGTGGTCACTCTTTCAGAATCTCACTGAAGAATACACACCTTGGGAATAGTCAGTGTCCAAGTCATATGGACACTCAATCATAGCATTACCAAATAACGCACACTGGGGCAATAGTAAAAAGTCTATTTCATATGGCCTGTCATTCGGAACTTCAGTGCATAATAAACAGCTGTGGAGTAGTCAGGACCCTATTTAAGGAAGCCCCAAATTAAGCAGCTCCGTGAATGATACACCCATGTGTTAGAGTCAGGAGACGATTTGACATTGACACTCCTACAGAACCTTTTCGACTACTGCACATGTGGGGAATAATCACTAGTCTGTTTCATATGGTAATTAGTTTGGAGAATCAAAAAATAATGCACACCTGTTGAGTAAAATGGGTTCCATTAAATGAGGCCACCCTTTCAGTGTTTTACTGAATATTATGTTTATCTGATAAGTCAGGAATCTCTTTCACATGGCCACTCATTCAGTTCCTCTGAGAAGAATACTCCCCTCAAAAATAGTCAAGGGTCTACTTCAAATGGCTGCACATTCAATGTCTCTGTATGTAATGAACACCTGGACAATACACCTAAGTCTCTTTTTTATGGCCACTTAGTCAGAGACTCATTCAATAATACACAAAAAAGGAAGATTAAGAGTCTACTTCATGTAGACACTTATTTAGAGCCTCAGTGAATAATGCACACCAGGGTAATAGTCGAGCATTTTTTATATGGCCACTCATTTTGTGCCTCACTGAGTAATATACACCTGAAGATTCCTCAGGATTCTGTTTGATACTACCACTCATTTAGAACCTTATTGAATAAATCACAATGGAGCAATAGTCCGGTGTCTATTTTATATTTTCTATTATTCAATTTTGGGTGAATAGAAAACTTCTATGGCGTAATCAAGACGCTGTTTAACATAGCCACGAATTAAGTTCCATGCTGAATGATATGCACCTGTGTGATAGTCAGGTGTCTATTTCATATGAACTCTAATTTTGTGTATCGCTGAGTAATACACACCTGCGGCAGTGTCAGGATTGTATTTGGTATGGACACTCAAACAGAGCCTGTTTGATTAATGCACACATGGAAAATAATAAGGAGTCTATTTTATACGGCTAGTAATTCAGACAAACAGTGAATAATGAACATGTGGAGGAATTATAAGTCTGTTTCATATTGCCCCCCTTTCACAGCCTCCCTGAATATTACACACTTGTGATATAGTCTGGAGTCTATTTTATGGCCATTCATTCAGATAATCACTAAAAAATGCACACCTGCAGAATAGTCAGAAGTCTCTACCCTATGGCCACTCGTGAAGAGGCTTTCTATGTGTATACACCTGGAGAAATAGTCATGATGTATCTTTATTTTATCATTCAGGGTCTCACTAAATAATGCACACCTGTGGAATAGTCAGAAAACTTTTTCATGTGGCCTCTAATTCGGAGTGTCACTGAATAATGTGGAGTAGTCAGGAGTCTATTTCATGTAGGCACATATTCAGAGATTCAGTGAATGAGACAGAAACTTGATATAGTAAGGAATCTAATTGATACGGAAATATATTCTGAGCCTGACTGAATAATGCTCACCTGGGGAATAATTTGGAGTCTATTTTCGATGGACATATATTCAGAGCATCGGAAATGATGTACTCCTGTCGAATAGCCAGGGTTATATTTTATTAGGACAAACATTCATAGCCTCAGTGGAAAATATGCACGTGTAAATTAGTCAGGATTCCATTTTATATGGCCACTGACACATAACCTCAGTGAAAAATGCAAAAATCTAAAATACTTAGCAGTCTATTTCATATAGACACTCATTCAGAGATTCACTGAATAAAACAAATATTTGAGATAGACAGCATCCTGTTTCATATGGTTAAACAAAAAGAGCCTCACTGAGTAATGCACACCAGGGGAAGTGTTAGGAGTCTACTTTATATAGACTTTAATTTACAGAATCAGGAAATAATGTATACGTGTTAGATAGACACTAGTCTATTTTATATGGCCGCAAAATCAAAGCTTTTTAAATACTGCACATGTGGGAAATAATCACTTGTCGTTTCATATGGTGTTCCATTTGGTGAATCAAAAACCTATGCACACATTGGAGTAAAATGGGTTCTATTTCAGAAAGTCACTATTTCAGTGTTTTACTGAATAATATGTATATCTGAAAAGTTAGGAGTCTCTTTTACATGGTCACTTGTTCAGAGAATCTGTGAAGTATACTCCCCTCAAAAATAACCAAGTGTCTACTTTAAATGGCTAAACATTCAGAGACCCTGTAAGTAATGAACGACTGGGCAATACACCTGAGTATCTTTTTTATGCCCACTTAGTCAGAGTCTCATTCAATAATACACACCTTGGGAAGAGTTAAAAGTCTACTTAATGTGGCCACTCATTTAGAGCCTCAGTGAATAATGCACACCAGGGTAATAGTCAAGCATTTTTTATATTGCCACTCATTTTGTGCCTCACTGAGTGATATACACCTGAAGAATCCTAAGAATTCTACTTGATACTACCAAGCATTTAGCAACTTATTGAATAATATACAATGGAGCAAAAGGCAGGTTTCTATTTTATATGGTCTATCACTCAAAGTTTCAGTGGATAATAACCTTCTATGGAGTCATTAGGACGCTGTTTAAGATAGCCATGAATTAAGTGCCTTTCTGAATAATACACACCTGGGTAATAGCCTGGCGTCTATTTCATATGAACTCTAATTTTGTTTATCATTGAGTAATACACACCTGGGGCAGTGTCAGGAGTCTATTTGGTATTGACACTCATACGGAACCTGTTGGAATAATGCATACATGGAGAATAATAAAAAGTCTATGTCATACGGCTACTCTTTCAGATAAACAGTGAATAATGCACATGTGAAGTCATTAGAATTCTGATTCTAGACATCGGACTTCCAAGATGGCGTCATAGAGGGGACACCGGATTGCAGCTCTCAGTAAAGGCGCAGAGGGTGAGTTCTAGCCGCATTCTTGGACAGATCTTTTTTGCCCATAGAATGTTGAAAGTCCCAGGTTTGGGAGAGACACGGGACGCTAGCACAGCCAGCTCGGGCGGCCGCTTTGGCCGGTTCAGCAGGGCAGCGGCACCGGGCACAAAACTCACTGGTCTGGGTGCCTTGTTAAACCGGCAATCTGAGATTTGGAAGGGCAGATTGGCATGTCCATCTGATTGAATGAAACTTGGACAATGAGCCAGACCACAATGTGACAAAGAGAATGAATCCAAGCTGGAAAACATTCTTCAGGATATTATCCAGGAAAATTTCCCCAACCTAGCAAGACAGGTCAATACTCAACTCCAGGAAATACAGAGAACACCACAAAGATACTCTGCAAGAAGAGCAACCCCAAGGCACATAATCGTCAGATTCACCAGGGTTGAAACGAATAAGAAAATACTAAGGGCAGCCAGAGAGAAAGGTCGGGTCACCCACAAAGGGAAGCCCATCAGACTCACAGCAGATCTCTCTGCAGAGACTCTACAAGCCAGAAGAGAGTGGGGGCCAATATTCAACATCCTTAAAGAAAAGAGCTTTCAACCCTGAATTTCATATCCAGCGAAACAGAACTTCATAAGTGAAGGAAAAATAAAATCCTTCACGAACAAGCAAGTACTCAGAGATTTTGTCACCACTAGGCCTGCTTTACAAGAGCTCCTGAAAGAGACACTACACATAGAAAGAAAACCAGTTCCAGCCATCCTAAAAGCATACCAAATGCTAAAGACCATCAACAAAATGAAGAATGTACATGAACCAATGGGAAAAAAAGCCAGCTAGCATCAAAATGGCAGTATCAAATTCACACATAACAATATTAACCCTGAATGTAAATGGGCTAAATGCACCAATCAAAAGACCCAGACTGGCAAATTGGATAAAAAACCAAAACCCATCGGTGTGCTGTATCCAGGAAACCCACCTCACATGCAAAGATACACAAAGGCTCAAAATAAAGGGATGGAGGAAGATTTACCAAGCAAATGGAGAGCAAAAAAAAGCAGGAGTTGCAATTCTCATCTCTAATAAAATAGACTTTAAAGTAACAAAGATCAAAAGGGACAAAGAAGGTAACCATATAATGGTAAAAGGATCGATACAACAAGAAGAGATAACGATTCTAAATATATATGGACCCAATGTAGGAGCACCCAGATATACAAGGCAAGTTCTTAATGACTTACAAAGAAACTTAGACTCCCACACAATAATAGTGGGAGACTTTAACACTCCACTGTCAATAGCAGACAGATCAACCAGACAGAAAATTAACAAGGATATCCAGGACTTGAACTCAGACCTGGAACAAGCAAATCTGATAGACATTTACGGAACTCTCCACCCCAAATCCACAGAATATACATTCTTCTCAGCACCACATCATACCTACTCCAAAATTGACCACATAATTGGAAGTAAAGCACTCCTCAGCAAATGCAAAACAACTGAAATCATAACAAACAGTCTCTCAGACCATAGTGCAATCAAGTTGGAACTCAGAATTCAGAAAATAACTCGAACCGCACAGCTTCATGAAAACTGAACAACTGGCTCTTGAATGTTGATTGGATAAACAATGAAATGAAGGCAGAAATAAAGAAGTTCTTTGAAACCAACGAGAATGAAGACACAACGTACCAAAATCTTTGGGACACATTTAAAGCAGTCTGTAGAGGAAAATATATAGCAATTAGTGCCCATATGAGAAGAGTGGAGAGATCCAAAATTGACACCATATCGTCAAAGTTGAGAGAGCTAGAGGAGCAAGATCAAAAAACCTCAAAACCTAGCCGAAGACAAGAAATAACTAAGATCAGAGCAGAACTGAAGGAGATAGAGACAAGAAAAACCCTTCAAAAAATCAATAAATCTAAGAGCTGGTTTTTCGAAAAGATCAACAAAATAGACAGACCACTAGCCAGACTGATAAAAAAGAAGAAAGAGAACAACCAAATAGATGCAATAAAAAATGATAAAGGGGAAATCACCACAGATTCCACAGAAATTGAAACCATCAT
Source organism: Saguinus oedipus (assembly GCA_031835075.1). Classification (NCBI taxonomy): domain Eukaryota; kingdom Metazoa; phylum Chordata; class Mammalia; order Primates; family Cebidae; genus Saguinus; species Saguinus oedipus. The sequence continues at coordinate 5,277,111 of CM063170.1, forward strand.
CAGAGAATACTACAGACAACTCTATGCACATAAACCAGTAAATCAGGAAGAAATGGATAAATTCCTGGACACCTGTGTCCTCCCAAACCTAAACCAGGAGGAAGCCGAAACTATGAATAGACCAATAACAAGGTCTGAAGTTGAGGCAGCAATTAAGAGCCTACCACACAAAAAAAGCCCAGGTCCAGATGGGTTCACAGCCGAATTCTACCAGACACACAAAGAGGATCTGGTACCATTCCTTCTGAAACTATTCCAAATAATCCAAAAAGAGGGAACCCTTCCCAAATCATTTTATGAGACCAATATCATCCTGATACCAAAACCCGGCAGAGACTCAACAAGAAAAGAAAACTTCAGGCCAATATCCATGATGAACATAGATGCAAAAATCTTCAATAAAATACTGGCAAACCGATTGCAACAGCACATTAAAAAACTTATCCATCATGATCAAGTAGGATTCATACCGGGGATGCAAGGCTGGTTCAACATACGCAAGTGTATAAATGTAATTCACCACATAAACAGAAGCAAAAACAAAAACCACATGATTATCTCAATTGATGCAGAGAAGGCATTTGACAAAATTCAACAGCCCTTTATGCTAAAAACCCTCAATAAACTTGGTATTGATGGAACATATCTCAAAGTAATAAAAGCTATTTATGACAAACCCACAGCCAATATCATACTTAATGGGCAAAAACTGGAAGCATTCCCTTTGAAATCTGGCACTAGACAAGGATGCCCTCTCTCACCACTTCAATTCAACATAGTACTGGAAGTTCTAGCCAGAGCAATCAGGCAAGAAAAAGAAATAAAGGGTATTCAAATAGGAAAGTTAGAAGCCAAATTGTCTCTATTTGCAGACGACATGATAGTATACCTAGAAGACCCCATCACCTCAGCCCAAAAGCTCCTGCAACTGATAAGCAACTTCAGCAAAGTCTCAGGATATAAAATCAATGTTCAAAAATCACAAGCATTCCTATACACCAATAACAGACTTAAAGAGAACCAAATCAAGAACGAACTGCCATTCACAATTGCTACAAAGAAAATAAAATACCTAGGAATACAACTCACTAGGAATGTAAGGGACCTCTTTAAGGAAAACTACAAACCACTGCTCAATGAAATAAGAGAGGACACAAACAGATGGAGAAACATTCCATGTTCGTGGTTAGGAAGAATCAATATCGTGAAAATGGCTATACTGCCCAAAGTAATTTACACAATCAATGCTATCCCCATCAAACTACCATTGAATTTCTTCACAGAACTGGAAAAAACCACCATGAATTTCATATGGAACCAAAAAAGAGCCCGCATAGCCAAGTCAATTCTAAGCAAAAAGAACACAGCAGGAGGCACCACGCTACCAGACTTCAAACTATACTACAAGGCTACAGTAATCTAAAAAGCATGGTACTGGTACCAAAACAGAGATATAGACCAATGGAACAGAACAGAGGCATCGGAGGCAACACAACACATCTAGAACCATGTTATCTTTGATAAACCAGACAAAAACAGACAATGGGGAAAGGATTCCCTATTTAATAAATGGTGTTGGGAAAACTGGCTACCCATGTGCAGAAAGCAGAAACTGGACCACTTCCTGACACCTTACACTAAAATTAACTCCAGATGGATTAAAGACTTAAATGTAAGACCTGACACCATAAAAACCCTAGAATAAAATGTAGGCAAAACCATTCAGGACATAGGAGTAGGCAAGGACTTCATGAACAAAACACCAAAAGCATTGGCAACAAAAGCCAAAATAGACAAATGGGACCTAATCAAACTCCACAGCTTCTGCACGGCAAAAGAAACAGTCACTAGAGTGAATCGGCAACCATCAGAATGGGAAAAAATCTTTGCAGTTTACCCATCGGACAAAGGGATGATATCCAGAATTTACAAAGAACTCAAACAGATTTACAGGAAAAAAACAAACAAGCCCATTCAAAAATGGGCAAAGGATATGAACAGACACTTTACGAAAGCAGACATACATGAGGCCATCAAACATATGAAAAAGTGCTCATCGTCATTGGTCATTAGAGAGATGCAAATCAAAAGCACATTGAGATACCATCTCACAACAGTTAGAATGGCGATCATTAAAAAATCTGGAGACAGCAGATGCTGGAGAGGATGTGGAGAAATAGGAACACTCTTACACTGTTGGTGGGACTGTAAATTAGTTCAACCATTGTGGAAGACAGTGTGGCGATTCCTCAGGGACCTAGAAATAGAAATTCCATTTGACCCAGCAATCCCATTCCTGGGTGTCTATCCAAAGGACTATAAGTCATTCTACTATAAGGACACATGCACACGAATGTTCATTGCAGCACTGTTTACAATAGCAAAGACCTGGAACCAACCCAAATGCCCAACGATGATAGAATGGACTGGGAAAATCTGGCACATATACACCATGGAATATTATGCAGCAATCAAAAATGATGAGTTTGTGTCCTTTGTAGGGACATGGATGAATCTGGAGAACATCATTCTCAGCAAACTGACACAAGAACAGAAAAAGAAATACCGCATATACTCACTCATAGGAGGGTGAGAAAAATGAGAACACGTGGACACAGAGAGGCGGTCTACTATACACTGGGGACTGTTGGGGGGAATGGGGGAGGGACAGCAGCGGGGGGCTGTGGGGGATAGCCTGGGGATGACTACCAAGTGTGGGTGAATGGGAGGAAAGTAGCAAAGCACACTGCCATGTGTGTACCTATGCAACTATCTTGCTCGTTCTGCACATGTACCCCCAAACTTATAATGCAATAAAAATTAAAAATAAATAAATAAATAAAAAAAGAAAGAAACAACCAGTATCAGGCATCCTAAAAGCATACCAAATGCTAAAGAGAATCAAAAAAATCAAGAATATACATGAACAAAATGGCAGTATCAAATTCACACATTACAATACTAACCCTAAATGTAAATGGGCTAAATGCACCAATCATGAGACACAGACTGGCAAATTGGATATAAAGCCAAAACCCGTCAATGTGCTGTATCCAGGAAATCCACCTCACATGCAAAGATACACAAAGGCTCAAAATAAATGGATGGAGAAAGTTTTACCAAGCAAATGGAGAGCAAAAAAACGCAGGAGTTGCAATTCTCCTCTCTGATAAAATAGACTTTAAAGAAACGAAGATCAAAAGGGACACAGAAGGTCATTACATAATGGTAAAAGGATTGATTCAACAAGAAGAGGTAACGATTCTAATATATGGACCCAATGCAGCAGCACCCAGATTTATAAGGCAAGTTCTTAATAACTTACAAAGGGACTTAGACCCCCACACAATGATAGTGGAAAACTTTAACACTCCACTGTCAATATCAGACAGATTAACCAGACAAAAACATAACAAGGATATCCAGGGCTTGAACTCAGACCTGGAACAAGCAAACCTGATAGATATTTACAGAACTCTCCACCCCAAATCCACAAAATGTACATTCTTCTCACCACATTACAACTACTTCAAAATTGAACACATAATTGGAAGTAAAGCACTTCTCAGCAAATGCAAAACAACGGAAATCATAACAAACACTCTCTCAGACCACAGTGCAATCAAGTTGGAACACAGAATACAGAAAATAACTCAGAACCGCACAGCTTCACGGAAACTGAACAACTGGCTCTTGAATGTTAATTGGATAAACAATTAAATGAAGGCAGAAATAAAGAAGTTCTTTGAAACCAACGAGAACGAAGACACAACGTACCAGATTCTCTGGGACACATTTAAAGCAGTCTGTAGAGGAAAATATATAGCAATAAGTGCCCACATGAGAAGAGTGGAGAGATTCAAAATGGTCACCCTATCGTCAAAATTGAAAGAGCTAGAGGAGCAAGATCAAAAAAGCTCAAAACCTAGCCGAAGACAAAAAATAGCTAAGATCAGAGCAGAACTGAAGGAGATAGAGAAAAGAAAATCCCTTTAAAAATCAATAAATCTAAGAGCTGGTTTTTCGAAAGGATCAACAAAATAGACCACTAGCCATACTGATAAAAAATAAAAAAGAAAACAACCAAATAGATGCAATAAAAAACGATAAAGGGGAAATCACCACAGATTCCACAGAAATTCAAAACATTATCAGAGAATACTACAAACAACTCTATGCACATATACTAGTAAACCAGGAAGCAATGGATAAATTCCTGGACACGTGTGTCTGCCCAAGCCTAAACCAGGAGGAACCCGAAACTATGAATAGACCAATAACAAGGTCTGAAGTTGAGGCAGCAATTAAGAGCCTACCACACAAAAAAAGCCCAGGTACAGATGGGTTCACAGACGAATTCTACCAGACACACAAAGAGGATCTAGTACCATTCCTTCTGAAACTATTCCAAATAATTCAAAAAGAGGGAACCCTTCCCAAATTATTTTAAGAGACCAACATCATCCTGATACCAAAACCCGGCAGAGACTAAACAAGAAAATAAAACTTCAGGCCAATATCCGTGATGAACATAGATGCAAAAATCTTCAATAAAATACTGGCCAACCGATTGCAACAGCACATTAAAAAACTTATGCATCATGATCAAGCAGGATTCATCCCGGGGATGCAAGGCTGGTTCAACATACGCAAGTCTATAAATGTAATTCTCCACATAAACTGAAGCAAAAACAAAAAATCGCATGATTATCTCAATTGATGCATAGAAGGTATTTGACAAAATTCAACAGCCCTTTATGCTAAAAACGCTCAATAAACTTGGTGTTGATGGAATATATCTCAAAGTAAACAAAGCTATTTATGTCAAACAAACAGACAATATCATACTTAATAGGCAAAAACAGGAAGCATTTCCTTTGAAATCGGTCACTAGACAAGAATGCCCTCTCTCAACACTCCTATTCAACATAGTACTGGAAGTTCTAGACAGAGCAATCAGGCAAGAAAAAGAAATAAAGGTTATTCAAATAGGAAAGGTGGTAGCCAAATTGTCTCTATTTGCAGACGACATGATAGTATACCTTGAAGACCCCATCACATCAGCCCAAAAGATCCTGAAGCTGATAAGCAATTTCAGTAAAGTCCCTGGATATAAAATCAATGTGCAAAAATCACAAGCATTCCTATCCACCAATAACAGACTAAAAGAGAATCAAATCAAGAACAAACTGCCATTCACAATTGCTACAAAGAAAATAAAATACCTAGGAATACAACTCACAAGAAACGTAAGGGACCTCTTTAAGGGAAACCACAAACCATTCTGAATAATACTCAGAATTCTATTATATATAGCCACTTATTAAGAGACTCACTATAAAATGCACACCTGGAGAATTGTCTGAAGACTATTTGATAAGACCATTCACCCAGCGACTCAGTGGAAAATGCAGAGCTGAGAAATAGTCAAGAGGACAGAATCAGGAGTCTATTTTACGTGGTCACTCGTTCAGAAACTGACTTAAGAATACACACCTTGGGAATAGTCAGAGTCCAGGTCATATGGCCACTCAATAACAGCATTACCGAATAATGCACAATGGGGCCATAGTAAGGAGTCTATTTCATATGGCTTCTCATTCCGAGCTTCAGTGCATAATAAACAGCTGTGGAGGAGAAAGGACCCTATTGCAGGTAGCCCCAAATAAAGCAGCTCCGTGAATGATACAGACATATGTGAGAGTCAGGAGACTATTTGATATGGACACTCATACAGAACCTCTTCGAATATTGCACATGTGGGGAATAATCACTAGTCTATTTCATATGGTGGTTCGTTTGGAGAGTCAAGAAATAACGCACACCTGTGGAGTAAAATGCGGTCTATTTCGTAAGGCCACACTTTCAGTGTTTTTATGAATACCATGCATATCTGATAAGTCAGGAATCTGTTTCACATGGGCCCTAGTTCTTGGCCTCTGTGAATAATACTCCCCTCAGAAACAGTCAAGTGTCTACTTCAAATGCCTACACATTCAGAGTCTCTGTAAGTAATGAACACCTGGGCAATACACCTGTGTCTCATTTTTATGCCCACTTAGTCAGAGTCTCATTCAATAATACACACCTGGGAAGAGTTAAGGGTCAACTTCATGTAGCCACTCATTTAGACCCTCAATGAATAATCCACACCATTGTAATAGTCTAGCATTTTTTATATGGCCACTCATTCTGTGCCTCCCTGAATAATCCACACCTGGGAAATTCTCAGGGTTCTATTTCATACTACCACTAATTTATATCCGTATTGAATAATTCACAATGGAGCAATAGTCAGGTGTCTATTTTGTATGCCCTCTCATTCAAAGATTCAGGGAATAATGACCTTCTATGGAGTAATCAGAACACTCTTTAAAATAGCCTTTAATTAAGTGCTCGTTTGAATGATACACACCTGGTTGGTAGTCAGGAGTCTATTTCATATGAACTCTAATTTTGTGTAATGCTGAGTAATACACAGAACCACATCAAATATTGCACATGTGATCAATAATCTCTAGTCCATTTCATATGGTCGTTCGTTTGGAGAGTCTAGAAATAACATGGGAGAGGGGTGATACACACAGGAGAGTGGAGCGTACACACAGGAGACAGTGGATACACAAAAAAAAGAAGAGGATACACAAAGGAGTGGGGGATACACACAGGAGAGTAGTGGATAAACAGAGGAGAGAGGAAGATGCACACAAGAGAGAGGAGAGTAAACACAGGATAAAGAAATACATACAAAAGAGAAAGGCATACACACAGGAATGGGTGATACACACAGGAGAAAGAAAAATAAACACAAGAGAGAGGAAGATACACACTGAACAGGGGGTAAAACACAGGAGAGAGAAGAGTACACAGAGGGGAAAAAACGATACACAAAGCAGAGAGAAGAATACACAAAGGAGAGAGGGGATACACAGAAGAGAGAAAATAATACACACAGGAGAGCTAAAGTATGCACAAAAAAGAGAGGGGTTTACGCATAGGAGAGAGGGGATACACACAGGAGAGAGGGGACACAAACTGAAGAGAGAAGTGATACACACAAGAGAGATGGTAAATACACACAAAAGAGAGGGTTGATATACACAATAGGGAAAAATGATACACACAGGAGAGAGAAGAGTACACACATGAGAAAGGAGGATACACACAGGAGAGAGAAGTTTACACACAGGAGAGGAGGATACACACAGGAGTGAGGAGGATTCACACAGAAAAAAATAGGATGCACACAGGAGACAGGAGGATACACACAAGAACGGGAAGGATACACATGGTAGACAGAAGGATACACACAGGAGAGAGAAGGATACAAACAGGATAGTGGTGATACATACAGGATAGATAAGGGTTCACACAGGAGAATAGAGGATACACACTTGAGGGAGATGGATACACACAGGAGAGAGGAGAATTCACACAGAAGAGAGAAGAATACACACAGGAGAGAGGGCATACACATGGGAGTGCAAAAGATCCACACAGGAGAGAAGGGAATGCACACAGGAGAGAGGTGGATACACTCAGACGTGGGGCATACACAATAAAGAGAAAGGATACACACAGGAGAGAGGGGGATACACACGGAGAGTGGTGATCCACACAGGATAGATGAAGGTACACACAGGAGAGAGGGAGTACAAACAGGAGAGAAGAGGATACACAAAGGAAAAAGGGATACACACAGGAGAGTAGGGAATAAACAGAGGAGAGAGAAAAATGCACAAAGGAGGGAGGAGGATAAACACAGGAGAGAAAGATACACACAAGAGAGAGAGTCTTACACACAGAAGAGGGGGATACACACAGGAGAAAAATGGATTAACACAGGAAAGAGGAGAAAACACAGGAGAGGGGAATACACACAGGAGAGAGGGTCGTAGACACAGGAGAAAACAGGATACACACAGCAGAGAATAAGATACACACAGGAGCGAGAAGATACACAAAGGAGAGAGGGGGATACGCACAGGAGAGAGAAGGGATACACACAGGAGGGAGGGTGTTACACAAAGGAGAAAGGAGGGATATGAACAGGAGAGAGAAGTGATACCCACAGGAAAAAGGAGGATGCACACAGGAGAAAGAAGGATGCACACAAAAGACAGGAGGAGACACACAGGAGAAAGGAGAATACACGCAGGAGAGAGAAGGGTAAACAAAGGATAGAGGGTGATATACACAGGAGAGAGGAGGATACAGGCAGGAGAGAGGAGAATACACACACGAGAGAAAAAGATACACAGAGGAGAGACGAGAATGCACAGAGAAGAGAGGAGGATACACACAGGAGAAAGGAGGATACACAAAGGAGAGGGGAAACACACAGGAGAGAGCGGGATACACACAGGCGGGAAAGATAAACACAGAAGAGGGGGTATACACAGAGGAGAGAGAAGGTTACACAAAAAAGAGGGGGATACACACAAAAAAGTGTAGCTTATGCAGAGAAGAGAGAGGATACACACAGGAGAGGGGGTGAATACACAAAAATGAGAGAGGATACACCCAGGAGAGTGAAGCGTACACACAGGAGGGAGGGGAATTCACACAGGAGAGAGGGGAATACACACAGAGAAAAAAGATAAATACAAAAGAGAAGAGAATACACACCAAAAAGAGAAGAATACAGATAGAAAAGAGGAGGATACACGGAGGAGATTGGAGGATACACAGGAGAGAGGAGGATAAACACAGGAGAGGGGAGGATACACTCAGGAGAGAGAAGGGTACACACCAGAGAGAGAAAATATATACACAGGAGAGAGGAAGATACACACAGGAGTGGGGTGATACACACAGCAGAGAGGAGGGTACACACAGTAGAAAGTAGAATACACACAGAATAGAGGAGGATACACAAAAAAGATGGGGATACAGCAAGGAGAAAGGAGGATACAGAAAGGCAAGAGGAGGATACACACAGGAGGGGGTATACATACAGGAAAGAGGACCATAAACACAGGAGAGGGGGGTACACACAAAAGAAAGAAAAATAGACACAAAAGAGAGGAGGATACACACAGGACATAGAGATACACACAGGAGAGTGGGGCGTACACACGGGAGAGAGGAGGATATACACAGCAGAGAGGAAGATACACACAGGAGAGAGTTGATACACAAAACAGAGAGAAAGATACAAACTGGAGAGAGGGAAGATACACACAAGAGAGAGGGTGGATACACACAGGGGACAGGGGTGATACACACAGGAGAAAAAAGAAGATGCACACAGAAGAGAGAATACACACAGGAGAAAGAAGGATACACACTGGTTAGAGAAAGATACACACAGGAGAGTGGGATACACACAGGAGTGAAAAAAATACACACAGGAAAGAAGAAAATACACACAGGAGAGAGGAGGATAAACACAAATGAGAGAAGGATACACACTGTAGACAGAAGGATACACACAGGAGAGAGAAGAATACACACAGGAGAGGGGTGACACTCACAGGAGAGATGAGGGTTCACATAGGAGAAAAGAGGATACATACAGGAGTGAGATGGATATACACAGAAGAGAGGAGTATACACACAGCAGAGAGGAGGATACACACAGGAGAGAGGGTATACTCACAAGAGTGAGGAAAATCCACAGAGGAGAGAAGGGAATGCAAACAGGAGAGTTGGATACACAGAGAAGTGGGGCATACACACAGTAGAGAGGAGGATTTTCGCAGGAGAGAGGAAAATACACGCAGGAGAGAGGCGGATAAACAAAAAAGAGAGGGGGATACACACAGAAGAGTGAAGGGACACACACGGAGAGTGGTGATACACATAGGACAGTGGAGGGTACACACAGGAGAGGGGGGTACACACAGGAAAGAAGAGGATAAACAAAGGAAAATGGAATACACACAGGAGAGTAGGGAATAAACAGAGAAGAGAGGAGGATACATACAGGAGAGAGGAGGATAAACACAGGAGAGGTGGAAACACACGAGAGAGGGGTATACACACAGGAGAAGGGGATACACATAGGAGAGAGGAGCATAGAAACAGGAGAAAATAAATACACACAGCAGAGAGGAGGATAAACACATGAGAGAGGAGATACACAGAGGAGAGAGGAGGATACACACAGGAGAGAGAAGAGATACACACAGAAGAGAGGGGGTTACACACAGGAGAAAACAGGGATACGCACAGGAGAGAGAATTGATTCCCACGAGAGAGAATAATACACACAGGAGTATAAAGGATACACACAGGAGAGAGGAGAATGCACACAGGAGAGAGAAGTATACATACAGGAGAGAGGAGGAGACACATAAAAGAAAGAAAGATACACGCAGGAGAGAGGAGGATACACACAAGAGAGAGAAGGATACGAAAAAGAGAGAGGAAGATACACGCAGAAGAGAGGAGGTTACAAACAGGGGAGTGGAGGATACACAGAAAAGAGAGGAGAATACACACAGGAGAGAGAAGGATACATACAGGAGAGAGGAGGAGACACATAAAAGAAAGAAGGATACACGCAGGAAAGAGGAGGATACACACAGGAGAGAGAAGGATACGAACAAGAGAGGAAGATACACGCAGAAGAGAGGAGGTTACAAACAGGAGAGTGGAGGATACACAGAAAAGAGAGGAGAATACACACAGGAGAGAAGAGGATGCACACAGAAGAGGGTGATACACACAGGAGAGGGAAGGCTACACATAAGAGAAAGGAGGATATAAACAGAAGTCAGAAAGATACAGAAAGGAGAGGGGAATATCCACACAGGAAAGAGAAGGACACACCGATGAGAGTAAAGGATACACACAGGAAAAAGAAGGATACACAGAGGAGAGAAGGATAACAAGAGGTAAGAGGGGCATACACACAGGAGAGGGGGATACACACAGGACAAAGGGAGATATACACAAGAAAGAAAAGGATACACACAGGAGAGAGGGACACACACAAAAAGAGGGGCGTACACACAGGAGAAAGAAAAATACACACAGCAGAGAAAAGAATACACACAAAAGAGAGAATAATACACACAGGAGACAGAAGGATACACACAGGGTAGTGGGGGATACACAAATGAGAGAAGTGATAAACACAGGAGAGAGGAGGGAACACAGGATAAGGAGATACACACAGGAAAGAGAGGAATACACACAAAGGAAAGGATACAAACAGGGGAGAGGGGCATACACACATAAAAGGGTGATAAACAAAGGAGAAAGGGGGATAAACACAGAAGAGAAAAGTATACACACAGAAAAGGGTGATACACACAGGAGAGAGTGGCGTAAACACAGGAGAAAAAGGGATACACACAGGAGAGAGGAGGAAACAAACAGGAGAGAGGGGATACACACAAAAGAGGGGAATACACAAAGGAGAAAGGGGGGATACACACAGGAAAGAAAGGTATTACACACAGGACAGAAGGGGAAAACACACAGGAGAGCAGAGGGATAAACACAGTAGAGAGAAAAATACACACAAAAGAGAGGAGGATACACACAAGAGAGAAAAGTATACACACAGGAGAGGGGCATACACAATAGAGAGAAGGGGATACACACAGGAGCGTTGGATATATACAAAAGGCAGAAAAATACACACAGGAGAGAGAGGGATACACACAAGATATGGGGATACAAACAGGAGAGAGGGGGATACACACAGGAGATAGGAGAATACACACAGGAGATAGGAGGTTACACACAGGAGCAAGGAGGATACACAAAGAAGAGGGGAAACACACAGGAGAGAGAGGGATTCACACGGGCGAGAAAGATAAACACAGAAGAGGGGTGGATACACACAGGAGAGAGGGGAATACACACAGGAGAGAAAAATACACGCAGGAGAGAGGGGCTTATGCACAGAAGAGAGGAGGATACACACAGGAGAGAGTGAGGATACACAAAGAAGAGAGAGGGATACACAGAGGAGAGTGAAGCATACACACAGGAGGGAGGGGAATACACAGATGAGAGAGGAGGATACACAGAGAGGGAAAAGGATAAATACAAAAAAGAGAAAAATACACACAAAAGAGAGGAGGATACAAATAGAAGAGAGAAGGATGTATGCAGGAGATTAGAGGATACACAAAGGAGAGGGGAGGATACACACAGGAGAGAAGAGGATACACACAGTAGAGAGAAGTATACACACAGAAAAAAGGCATACACACAGGAGAAAGGGAGATTCTCACAGGAGCGTTGGGTACATACAGGAGACAGGGAAATACACACAACAGAGAAGGGATACACACAGGAGAGGTGGATACACACAGGAGAGCGGAGGATTCACACAGAAGAGGGGGATACACAAAGGAGAGATGGAAATCCACACAGGAGAGAGGGGAATACACACAGGAGAGAGGAAGATATGCACAGGAGAGGAAAGCATACACACAGGCGAAGTGGATACACACAGAAGAGAGGGTGATAGGCACAGGAGAGAAGGATACACAGACGAGAGAGGGGATACATACATCAGAGAGGGGAAAAAACACAGGAGAGGGAGATACATACAGAAGAGAGGAGCATAGACAGAGAAGAGGGGATGATACACGCAGGACAGAGGAGGATACACACAGGAGAGAAGGGGATACACACAAAAGAGAGGGGGGATAAACATAGGAGAGAGAAGAATACATAAAGGAGACAGGATGATACACAGAGGGGAAAGGAAGATACACACAGGAGAGAGGATACACACAGGAGAAAGGGGGATACAGACAGTAGAGAGGGAGATACACACAGCGGGAGGGGGATACACACAGGAGAGAGGTGTATACACACAGGATAGAAGAGAATACACACAAGAGAGAGGAGGATACACACAAGTGAAGGAAGGATACACACAGTTGAAGGGAGGATACAAACAGGAGAGAGGAAGACACACACAGGACAGAGAGGAATAAACACAGAAAAGAGAAGGATACACACAAGAGAGAGGAGGATACACACAGAAGAGAGAAAGATACACACAGGGGAAAGGAGGATACACACAAAAGAGGGAATGATACACATAGGAGAGAGGGGGATACACACAGGAGACAGAGGAATACACAGAAGAGGACAGGGATAAATACAAGAGAGAGGAGGATACAAACAGCAGATAGGAGGATACACACAGGACAGTGGAGGATACAAACAGGACACAGAAGCATACACAAAGGAGAGAAGGATACACACAAAAGAGGAAGATACACACAGAAAAGAGGAGGATACATACAGGGAATGGGGATACACACAGGAGAGAGGGGCATACACACAGAAGAGAGCAGGATGCACACAAAATAGAGGAGGATACGCACAGGAGAGAGGGGGTACACACAGGAGACAGAAGGAATACACACAGGGGAAGCGGGGTACACACAGAAGAGGGAAGGATACACACAAAAGAAAGGAGGATACACAGAGACGAGTGAAAGATACCCACAGAAGAGAGGGGGATACACACAGGAGAGAGGGGCATACAAGCAAGAGAGGGGGGTACACACAGGAGACAGAAGGAATACACACAGGAGAGAAGAAGATACACACAGGAAAGAAGAGAATACACACAGAAGAGAGGCGGATACACACAGGAGAGAGGGGCATAAACACAGAACAGGGGAATACACAAAGTAGAGAAAAGAAAACAAACAGGAGAAGGAAATACCCACATGAGAGGGAGATACACACGAGAGAGGGGGATGCACAAAGGAGAGATTGGGATACACACAGGAAAGAAGTGGATACACAAAGGAAAGGGAAGGATACACACAGGAGAGGGCAGATACACACAGAAGAGAGGAAGATACACACAGAAGAGTGGAGCATACACAAAGAAGGAAGAGAGATACACACAGAAGAGGGGGGTATACACACAGGAAGGAAGGATACACACAGTAGAGATGAGGATACACACAGGGGAGAGAAGGTTACACACAGGTGGGAGGAAGATACACACAGGAGAGAGGAGGATACACACAGGAAAGATGGAGATACACACAGAAGAGAGGAGTATACACACAGGAGAGAGGATGATACACACAGGAGAGGGGGGATACACACAAGAAAGAGGGGGGTGCACACAGAAGATAGTAGGATACATAAAGGCTAGAGGGGGGATACACACAGGGAAGATGGGGGAAACTAACAGGAGAGAGGGAAATACACGCAGGAGAGTGCGGCATACACACAGAAGAAAGATGATACACACTGAAGAGAGTGGGATACACACAACAGGAGAAAAATACGCACAGTAGAGAGGAGGATACTAACAGGAGAAAGAAGGATACACACAGAAGAGAAACGGATACACACAGGAGAGAGGAGGATACACACAGAAGAGGGCGATACACACAAGAGAAAGGAAATCCACACAGGAGAGAAGGAAATACACATAAGAGAGAGGGGTATACACACAGGAGAGAAAAGGACACATGCAGGAGAAAAATGATACACGCAGGATAAAGGAGGATACCCGCAGAAGAGAGGGGGATACACATAGAAGAAAAAAAATACACACAGGAGGGAAGGGGGATACACACTGGAGAGAGGAAAATACACAAAGGAGTGAGGGATACACACAGGTGAGAAAATGATACAAACAAGGGAGTGGGGCATAAACACAGAAAAGGGGGGAAACACACAGGAGAGAAAAATACACACAGGAGTGCGAAGGATGCACACAGGAGAAATGGAAATACACACAGGGAAAAGGAAGGTACACCCAGGAGAGAGAAGGATACACACAGGAAATGGGGGATACATACAAGAGAGAGAAAGACACCCATAGGAGAGAGGAGGATACTCAGAGAAGAGAGGAAGATACACAGAAGAAAAAAGGATACACACAGTAGTGGGGGATACACGCGGAAGAAAGGGGGATATGCAGAGGAGAGAAAAATACACAGAGAATATGGGGATACATACGAGAGAGGGGCATACATAGAGAAGAGAACAGGATACCCGCAGAAGATAGGAGGATACACACAGATGAGAGGGGGATACAAACAGGAGAGAGGGGGATACACACAGAAGACAAAAGGATACACACAGGAGAGAAAAAGATATACATAGGAGAGAAAGATACACAGAGGAGAGAGGGGCATACACACAAAAAAAGGGGGATACACACAGGAGAAAGGGTGATACACACAGGAAAGGGAGATACACACAAGATAGAGAAGCGTAAACATAGGAGAGAAAAGAATACACACAAAAGAGAGGAGAAAACAAACAGGAGAGAGAGAATACACACAAGTGACAGGGGTATAAACACAGGAGAAAGGGGTAATACACACAGGAAAGAAAGGTGTTACACACAGGAGAGATGGGGGAAACACAGAAAAGTGGAGGAATACACACAGGAGAGAGAAATATACACACAGGAGAGAGAAGGAAACACACAGGAGAGAGGAGTGTACACAAAGGAGAGGAGCATACACACAGGAGAGTTGGATACATACAGGAGACAGGGAAATACACACAGGAGAGAGGGGGATACACAAAGGAGAGTTGGATACATACAGGAGACAGAAAAATACACAGGAGAGAGGGTGATACACACAGGAGATGGGGATACACAAGGGAGAGAGGGTATACACCCAAAAGTGAGGGCAATACACACAAGAGAGAG
Source organism: Saguinus oedipus (assembly GCA_031835075.1). Classification (NCBI taxonomy): domain Eukaryota; kingdom Metazoa; phylum Chordata; class Mammalia; order Primates; family Cebidae; genus Saguinus; species Saguinus oedipus. Next base: position 5,292,727 of record CM063170.1, read on the forward strand.
GGGCATACACACAGGAGAGCGGGTGATAAACATAGAAGAGAGGAAGATACACACAGGAAAGAGGAATATACACAGAGGAGAAAGGAGGATACACACAGGAGAGGGCAAAACACACAAGAGAAAGGGGTTCCACACAGAAAAGAGGGGAATAGACATAGGAGAGAGAGGTATACACACAGGAGAGGTGTACACACACAAAAGAGAAGGGGATACATGCAGAAGAGTGGAGGATACTCGCAGCAAAGAGGAGGATACCCTCAGGAGAGAGGGAGATACACAGAAAAGACAGAAAAATACACACAGGATTGAAGGGGATACACACAAGAGAGAGAATGATAAACACAGGAGAGAAAAGAATACCACAAAAGAGAGGAGGATACACACAGGAGCGAGGGATACAAACAGGTGAGAGAAGGATACACACAGGAGAGAGGGGCGTACACACAGAAAAAAGGGGAACACAGAGGAGAGAGGGAAATACACAAAGGAGAAAGTGATACACACAAAAGAGGGAAGTACACACAGGAGCGAGAAGGATGCACACAGGAGAAATGGAAATACACACAAAAAAAGGAGGATACACACAGGAGAGAGAAGGATACACAAAGAGAGGGAAATACACAGGACATATATACATAGGAGAGGGGGATATACACGAGAGAGAGGGGGATAAACATAGGAGAGGGGGATACATACAAGAAAGAGTGGCATAGACAGAGAAGAGGGGAGGACATACGCAGAAGAGAGAAGGATACAGGGGGATAGACACAGGAGAGACAAGAATAACACAGGAGAGAAAAGGATACACACAGGAGATAGGAGGATATACATAGCAGAGGGAGATACACACAGGAGAGAGGGACATACACTCAAAAAAAGGGATACACACAGGAGAATTTGGGATACACACAGGAGAGTGGAGGATACACACAGGAAAGGGTGATACACACAGGAGAGAGAAGCATAAACACAGGAGAGTTGAGGATACACACAGGAGAGAGGAGAAAACAAACAGGAGAGAGTGGATATACACAAGAGAGAGAGGGATACACACAGAAGAGAGGGGGATACACACAGAAGAGAAAGGTGATACACACATAAAAAAGAAAGGTGTTACACACAGGAGAGAGGGGGAAACCCACAGGAAAGCGGAATAAAACAGGCAGGAGAAAAAAGGATACACACAGGAGATTGGAGGAAACACAGAGGAGAGAGGAGTATACACACATATGAGTGGCATACACACAGGAGAGAAGGGGATACACGCAGGAGAGTTGGATACATACAGCAGACAGGGAAATACACACAAAAGAAGGGGATATACACAGGAGAGAGTGTATACACACAGGAGAGGGAAATACACATAGGAGAGAGAGGGATTCACACAATAGAGACGGGAATACACACAAGAGACAGGGGCATACAGACAGGAGAGAGAAAAATACACATAGGAGAGAGAAAGATAGACAAAAAAGAGAGGAGGATATATGTAGAAGAGAGAAGTATACACAGGAGAGAGAAGGATACACACAGTAGAGAGGAGGATACACACAGGAGAGAGGAGTATACACACAGGAGAGGAGCATACACACAGGAGAGAGATGGACACACACAGGAGAGTTTGATACATACAGGAGACAGATAAGTACACACAGGAGAGAGGAGGATAGACACAGGAGAGGGGGATACACACAGGAGAGAGGGTATACACACAGGAGAGAGGGTATACACACAGGAGAGAGGGTATACACACAGGAGAGAGAGGGATCCAAACAGGAGAGAGGGCAATACACACAAGAGAGAGGGTCATACACACAGGAGAGAGGGGGATACACATAGGAGAGAGGAAGATACACAAAGGAAAGAGGAGGATACATGCTAAAGAGAGGAGTATACACAGGAGAGAGGGGAATACACAGAGAAGAGAGGGCGATACACACAGGAGAGAGGAGGATACACAAAGGAGAGGGTGGGTACACACAAAAGAGAGAAGGATACACAGGAGATAGAGGGAGATACACACAATAAAGAGGCAGATATACACAGAAGAGAGTAGGACACACAAAGGCGATAGAAGGGATACACACAGGGGAGAGGGGGGATATTAACAGGAGAGAGGGGAATACACACAGGAGAGTTGGGCATACTCAGAGAAGGAAGAGGCTTCACACTGGAGAGAGTGGGATACACACAGGAGAAAAAAGAGACGCACAGTAAAGAGAAGGATACACACAGGAGAAAGGAAGCTACACACAGGAGAGAGACGGATACACAAAGAGAGAGGAGCATACACACAGAAGAGGGAAATACACGCAAGAGAGAGGGCATCCACAAAGGAGAGACGAAATACACATAGGAGAGAAGGGTATACACACAGGAGAGGGGTATACACACGAGAGAGGAGGATACACGCAGGAGAAAAAAGGATACAAGCAACACAGAAGAGGATACCCGCAGGAAAGAGGGGGATACACACAGTAGAGAGAAAAATACACACTGAAGGGAAGGGGGATACACACAAGAGAGAAAATGATACACACAGAAGAGAAAAGAATACACACAGAAGAGAAAAGAATACACACAGGAGTAAGGGGGATACACACAAAAGAGAGGAGGATACACACAGGAGAGATGAAAGATACACACACGAGAGAGGGGTATTAACAAAGGTGAGGGGAATACATAAAGAAGAGAGGTGCATTCACCCAGGAGAGAGAAAAGATACACATAAAAGGGAGGAGGATACACATAGATGAAAGGAGGACACACAGAGGAGAGGGCGATACACAGAAGAGAGAGGGAAATCCACACAGGAGAGAGGGGAATACACATAGGTGAGAGGGGTATACACAAATGAGGGGCACACACAAAAGAGAGAGGAGGATGCACACAGGAGAGAGAAGAATACACACAGGAAAGGGTGATACACACAGGAGAGAGGTGCATAAACACAGGAGAGAGGAGGATACACACAGAAGAGAGGATCAAACAAACAGGAGAGAGGAGATACACACAAGAGAGAGAAGGATACACACAGGAGAAAGGGGTGATACACAGAAGAAAGAAAGGTGTTCCACACAGGAGGGGGGGGAAGACAAGAAAACGGAGGGATACACGCAGGAGAGAGGAGGATACACGCAGGAGACAGGAGTATACACACAGGAGAAAGGTGTATACACACAGGAGAAGGGCATTCACATAGGATAGTGGGGGATACACACAGAGTTTGATACATACAGGAGACAGGGAAATATACACAAGAGAGAGGGGGATACACACAGGAGATCGGAATACACACAAGAAAGAGGGTATACACACAGAAGAAGGGAATACACACAGGAGAGGGGGCGTACAGACAAGAGAGGGGGAAATACATATAGAAGAGAGGAAGATACACAAAAAAGAGAGGAAGATACACGCAGGAGAAAAGTATACACCGGAGAGAGGTTAATACACAAAGGAGAGTGGGCATTACACAGAGGAGAGCGGGTGGATACACACAGTGAAGAGGAGGATACACACAGGAGAGAGGAGAACTCACACAAAAGAGAGAATCATACACACAGGAGAAAGAATGATATGCACAGGAGAGATGGGAGTTCACAAAATAGAGAGGGGTATATACACAGGAGAGAGGAGGATACACAGAGAAGAAAAAGGTATACACACAGGGGAGGGAAATACACAAAAAGAGAGTGGCATACACACGGGAGAGAGAAAAGATACACATAGGAGAAAGGAGGATACACAGAAGAGAGAGGGGGATAAACACAGGAGAGAGAAGGGATACACAAAGTTAATAAGAAGATACACACAGGAGAGAGGAAGATAAAAATAAAAGAGAGGAGGATACACACAGAAGAGTGAAGGATACACAAAGCAGAGAGGGGGATACACATAGTAGAGGGGGATACACACAGAAGAGAGGGGCATTCACAAAGGAGAGAGAATGATACGCACAGGAGAGACAGGAATTAACAAAATAGAGAGGGGGATATACACAGGAGAGAGGGGGATACACACAAAAGAGAGGGGTATACACACCGGTGAGGGAAATACACACAAAAAAGAGGGGCATACACAAATGAGAGAGAAAAGATACACACAGGAGAGAGGAAAATACACACAGAGAAAAAAAGGATACACAAAGGAATGAGAAGAATAAACGCAAAAGATAGAATGATAAACACAGCAGAGTAGAGGATACACACAGGAGCGAGGAGGATACACACAGGAGAAAGGAGGATACACAAATGAGAGAGGAAGCACACAGGAGAAGGAAGGATACACACAGGCGAGGGGAAAACACAAAGGATTAGGAAGAATACACACAGTAGAGAGTGGGATACACATAAAAGAGAGGAGGATACTGAAAGGAAAGAGGAGGATAAACACAGAAGAGAAAGTGATACAAACAGGAGAGAGGAGGATACACACGTGAAAGGAGGATACACACAGGAGAGAGAAAGATACACACAAGAAAGAGGGGAATACACTCAGGAGAATAAGGGATATATACAGAAGAGTGTGGCATACACAAAGGGGGAGGGGGATACACACAGGAGAGAGGAGAATACACACAAGAGAGAGGAAAATACACACAGGAGAAAGGAGTATACACACAGGAATGAAAGGGATAAACGCAAAAGAGAGGAGAATAATCACAGCAGAGTGGAGGATACACACAGAAAAGAGTGGAATACACACAGGAGAAAGTGATACACACAGCAGAGAGGGGCATACACAGAGGACAGAGGAGGGTAAACACAGGAGAGAGGAACAATACACAGAGGAGAGAGGGAATACACACAGGAGAGTGGGGCATACACATAGCAGAGAGGGGAATACACACAGGAAACAGGGGCATACTCACAGGGGGAGAAAGATAATGACAGGAGGGAGAAGGATACACACAAAATAGAATAGGATACAGACAGAAGAGAGGAAAATACACGCAGGAGAAAGGAAAATTTACACAGGAGAGAGGAGGATACACAAAGAAGAGAGAAGGATACACGCAGGAGAGACGAGAATACACACAGTGGAGAGGGAAAATACACACAGGAGAGGGGGATACAAACAGAAGAGAGGAGGATACAAACATGTGAGAGAAGTATACGCACAGGAGAGAGGAGGATACACACAGGTGAGAGGAGAATACACACAAAAAAGAGGGGGATAAACACAGGAGAGAGAGTGATACACACAGAAGAAAGGTGATACACACAGAAAATGGGAGGGTACACAGAGGAGAGCGGAAGATATACAAAGAAGAAAAGAGAATACAAAAAATGGGGGGATACACACAGAAGAGAGGGTGATATACCAAAAAGAGAGAAGTATACACACAGGAGAGAAAAGGAAACAAACAGGAGAGGGGAATACACACAAGAGAAAGGGGGATACACACAGGAGAGAAGAGAATACACACAGGAGAGGGGAATACACACAGGAGAGAGAAACGTACACACAGGAGAGGAAAGGATACACACAGCAGAGAGAAGAATACACAAAGGAGATAGGGGATACCCAAAGAAGAGTGGAGGATACACATAGGAGAGAGGGGAGATACACACGGAGAGAGGGGAGATACACACAAGAAAGAAGGGGGATATATCCAAGAGAGAGGAGGAATACACAGGAGAGAGGAGGATACACATAAAAGAGAGCAGGATACACACAGTAGAGAGGAAGATACACACAGGAAATAAAATACAGACAAGAGAGCAATGAATACACACAGGAGAGAGAAGGACTCACACAAAATAGAGAAGGATACACACAGGAGACAGAAAAATACACAAAGGAAAGAGAAGGATACACACAGAAGACAGAAGGATACACACAAAAGAGAGAAGGATACACACAGGAGACAGAAAAATACACAAAGGAGAGGGGTGATACACACAGGAGAAAGAAGGGTACACACCGCAGAGAGAAAGATACACACAGGAGAGAGGGGAATGCACACAGGAGAGTGGTGATAAACACAGGAGAAAGGTGGATACACACAGGAGAGGAAAGGAACCACACAGGAGAGAGGAGGATACACACAGGAGAGGGAAATACCAAAAGTAGAAAGGAGCATGCACACAGGAAATGGGATACACAGAAGAAAGGGGGATACACACAGGAGAGGGGAGGATACACACAGGAGATGGGGATACACATAGGAGAGAGGATGATACACACATGAGAGGGGAAAATACAAACAGATGGAGAAACATTCCATGTTCGTGTTTAGGAAGAATCAATATTGTGAAAATGGCTATACTGCCCAAAGTAATTTACACATTCAATGCTATCCCCATCAAACTAACATTGAATTTCTTCACAGAACTGGAAAAAACCACCATGAATTTCATATGGAACCAAAAAAGAGCCCGCATAGCCAAGTCAATTCTAAGCAAAAAGAACACAGCGGGAGGTATCACGCTACCAGACTTCAAACTATACTACAAGGCTGCAGTAATCAAAACAGCATGGTACTGGTACCAAAACGGAGATACAGACCAATGGAACAGAACAGAAGCATTGGAGGCAACACAACATATCTACAACCATATTATCTTTGATAAATCAGACAAAAACAGGCAATGGGGAAAGGATTTCCTATTTAATAAATGGTGTTGGAAAAACTGGCTAGCCATGTGCAGAAAGCAGAAACTGGACCCCTTTCTGACACCTTACACTGCAATTAACTCTAGATGGATTAAAGACTTAAACGTAAGACCTGACACCATAAAATCCCTAGAAGAAAATCTAGGCAAAACCGTTCCGGACATACGAGTAGGCAAGGGCTTCATGAACAAAACACCAAAAGCATTGGCAACAAAAGCCAAAATAGACAAATGGGACCTAATCAAACTCCACAGCCTCTGCACGGCAAAAGAAACAGTCATTAGAGTGAATCGGCAACCATCAGAATGGGAAAAAATCTTTGCAGTTTACGCATCTGACAAAGGGCTGATATCCAGAATTTACAAAGAACTCAAACAGATTTACAGGAAAAAAACAAACAAGCCCATTCAAAAATGGGCAAAGGATATGAACAGAAACTTTACAAAAGAAGACATACATGAGGCCAACAAACATATGAAAAAGTGCTCATCATCATTGGTCATTAGAGAGATGCAAATCAAAACCACATTGAGATATCATCTCACACCCATTAGAATGGCGATCATTAAAAAATCTGGAGACAGTAGATGCTGGAGAGGATGTGGATAAATAGGAACACTCTTACACTGTTGGTGGGAATGTAAATTAGTTCAACCATTGTGGAAGACAGTGTGGCGATTCCTCAGGGACCTAGAAATAGAAATTCCATTTGACCCAGCAAACCCATTACTGGGTATCTATCCAAAACACTATAAATCGTTCTACTATAAGGACACATGCACACGAATGTTCATTGCAGCACTGTTTACAATAGCAAAGACCTGGAACCAACCCCAATGCCCATCGATGATAGACTGGACTGGGGAAATGTGGCACATATACACCATGGAATATTATGCAGCAATCAAAAATGATGAGTTTGTATCCTTTGTAAGGACATGGATGAATCTGGAGAACATCATTCTCAGCAAACTGACACAAGAACAGAAAAACAAATACTGCATATACTCACTCATAGGTGGGTGAGAAAAATGAAAACACATGGACAAAGAGAGGCAGTCTACTATACACTGGGGACTGTTGGGGGATATGGGGGAGGGACAGCGGGGGGGGGCTGGGGGCATAGCCTGGGGATGAATACCAAGTGTGTGTGAAGGGGAGGAAGGCAGCAAAACACATTGCCATGTGTGTACCTATGCAACTATCTTGCACGTTCTGCACATGTACCCCAAAACTTATAATGCAATAAAAATTAAAAAAAAAAAAGAAAAAGAAACTAAAAAAAAAAAAATACAAACAGGAGAGAGAGGAAAAAAACAGGATGAAGGGTGATTCCGACAGGAAAAAGTGGGGGATACAGACAGGAGAAAAAGGGGTTATGCACAAAAGAGAGGGGGGAAACACACAGGAGAGAGGAGGGATACACACAGGATAAGGGAATATACACGCAGGAGAGAAGAAAATACACACAGGAGAAAAAAGGATACACACAGGGGAGGGGGATACACAAAGTAGAGAGGGGAATGCACACACACACAAAGGATACAAACAGGAGAACAAAGGAGGCAAACAGGAGAAAAAATAATACACACAAGAGAGAAAAGGATACACACAGAAGAGGGGGATACACAGCAGAAAGGGGCACACACTCAGGAGCGAGGAAGATACACAAAGAAGAGAGGAAGATACAAAAAGGAGAGAGGAAATACACACAAGAGAAAGGGGGGATACACACAAGAGAGAAAGGAATTACACACAGGAGAGAGGGGAGAAACACATAGGAGAGAGGAGGGATACACATAGGGGAAAGGAAGACACACACAGGAGAGGAGAAAATACACACAGGAGAGAGGAGGATACACACAAGAAAGAGGAGGATCCACACAGGAGAGAAGAGGATACACAAATGAGAGAGGAGGATACACACAGGAGAAAGGAGAATACACACAGGAGAGGGGCAAACACACAGGAGAGAGGGGATACAAACAAGAGATTTGGATACACACAGGAGACAGGGTAATACACACAGGAGAGAGGGGGATACACACAGGAGATGGGGATACAGAGAGGAGAGAGGAGAATACATAAAGGAGAAAGGAGAATACACACAAGACAGTGGGGAATAGACACAGTAGAGAGGAGGATACAGACAGGAGAGAGGGGATACACACAGGAGAGAGGGGGATACAAACAGGAAAGTGCGGAACACACAAAGAAGGGAGGAAGATACTTACAGGAGAAAGAAGGATACACAGAAAAAGAGGGGATACACAGAGAAGAGAGGAATATACACACAGAAGAGAGGAGGATACACACAGGAGAGAGGAGGATGCACACAGCAGAGATTAGGATACACTCAGGAGAGTGGAGGGTACATACAGGAGAGAGGAGGATACACAAAGGAGAGAAGAAAATACAGTAGAGAGGGAGATACACACAAGTGAGGGTTGTACACACAGAAGTGGGAAAAATGCACACAGAAGAGTAGGAAATACAAAAAGGAGAGGGGGATACACACAGTAGAAAAAAGGACACACAAAAAGAGAGAAGATTACACACAGTAGAGAGGGGGAATACACAAAGGAGAGAGGAGGATACCCACAGGAGTGTGGGGCATAGACACACGATGGAGGAAGATACAAACAGGAGAGGGTTGGTACACACAGGGGGAGAATGATAAATACAGGAGCGAGGAAAATACACATAAACGGAATAATGATACAAACAGGAGAGAGAAAGATACACAAAAAAGAGAGGGTTGAGAAACACAGGAGAGGGAAATACACAGAAAAAAAGAAAGCTACACACAGGAGAGAGAGGTATACACAGGAGAGAAAAGGATACAAAGAGGAGAGGGGCTCTAGCCAGAGCAATCAGGCAAGAAAAAGACATAAAGTGTATTCAAATAGGAAAGGTGGAAGCCAAATTGTCTCTATTTGCAGACAACATGATAGTATACTTAAAAGACCCCATCACCTCAGCCCCAAAGCTCCTGAAACTGATAAGCAACTTCAGCAAAGTCTCAGGATACAAAATCAATGTTCAAAAATCACAAGCATTCCTATACACCAATAACAGACTTCGAGAGAACCAAATCAAGAACAAACTGCCATTCACAATTGCTACAAAGAAAATAAAATACCTAGGAATACAACTCACAAGGCACGTAAGGGATCCCTTTAAGGAAAACTACAAACCAATGCTCAACGAAATAAGAGAGGACACAAACAGATGGAGAAACCTTCCATGTTCGTGGTTAGGAAGAATCAATATCGTGAAAATGGCTATACTGCCCAAAGTAATTTACACAATCAATGCTATCCCCATCAAACTATCATTGAATTTCTTCACAGAACTGGAAAAATCCACCATGAACTTCATATGGAACCAAAAGAGAGCCCGCATAGCCAAGTCAATTCTAAGCAAAAAAAAACAAAATGGGAGGCATCACACTACCAGACTTCAAACTATATTACAAGGTGACAGTAATCAAAACAGCATGGTACTGGTACTACAACAGAGATATAGACCAATGGAACAGAACAGAGGCATCGGAGGCAATACGACCACAACATATCTACAACAATATAAATTTTATAAACCAGACAAAAACAAGGATGGGGAAAGGATTCCCTGTTTAATAAATGGTGTTGGGAAAACTGGCTAGCCATGTGCAGAAAGCAGAAACTGGACCCCTTCTTGACACCTTACACTAAAATTAACACCAGATGGATTAAAGACTTAAACATAAGACCTGACACCATAAAAACCCTAGAAAAAAATCTAGGAAAAACCATTCAGGACATAGGAATAGGCAAGGACTTCCTGACCAAAACACCAAAAGCATTGGCAACAAAAGCCAAAATAGACAAATGGCACCTAATCAAACTCCACAGCTTCTGCATGGCAAAAGAAACAGTCACTAGAGTGAATCGGCAACCATAAGAATGGGAAAAACTCTTTGCAGTTTACGCATCGGACAAAGGGCTGATATCCAAAATTTACACAGAACTCAAACAGATTTACAGGAAAAAAACAAACCAGCCCATTCAAAAATGGGCAAAGAATATGAACAGACACTTTACAAAAGAAGGCATACATGAGGCCAACAAACACATGAAAAAAATGCTCATCATCATTGGTCATTAGGGAGATGCAAATCAAAACCCAATTGAAATACCATCGCACGCCAGTTAGAATGGCGATCATTAAAAAATCTGGAGACATATGCACGGCAAAACAAACAGTGACTAGAGTGAATCGGCAACCATCAGAATGGGAAAAAATCTTTGCAGTTTACGCATCTGACAAAGGGCTGATATCCAGAATTTACAAAGAACTCAAACAAATTTACAGGAAAAAAACAAACAAGCCCATTCAAAAATGGGCAAAGAATATGAACAGAAACTTTACCAAAGCAGACATACATGAGGCCAGCAAACATATGAAAAACTGCTCATCATCATTGGTCATTAGAGAGATGCAAATCAAAACCACATTGAGATACCATCTCACACCAGTTAGAATGGCGATCATTAAAAAATCTGGAGACAGCAGATGCTGGAGAGGATGTGGAGAAATAGGAACACTCTTACACTGTTGGTGGGAGTGTAAATTAGTTCAACCATTGTGGAAGACAGTGTGGCGATTCCTCAGGGACCTAGAAATAGAAATTCCATTTGACCCAGCAATCCCATTACTGGGTATCTATCCAAAGGACTATAAATCGTTCTACTATAAGGACACATGCACACGAATGTTCATTGCAGCACTGTTTACAATAGCAAAGACCTGGAACCAACCCAAATGCCCAACGATGATAGACTGGACTGGGAAAATGTGGCACATATACACCATGGAATATTATGCAGCAATCAAAAATGATAAGTTTGTGTCCTTTGTAGGGACATGGATGAATCTGGAGAACATCATTCTCAGCAAACTGACACAAGAACAGAAAAAGAAATACCGCATATACTCACTCATAGGTGGGTGAGAAAAATGAGAAAACGTGGACACAGAGAGGCGGTCTACTATACACTGGGGACTGTTGGGGGGAATGGGGGAGGGACAGCAGGGGGGGCTGGGGGTGATAGCCTGGGGATGAATACCAAGTGTGGGTGCAGGGGAGGAAAGCAGCAAAGCACACTGCCATGTGTGTACCTATGCAACTATCTTGCTCGTTCTGCACATGTACCCCCAAACCTATAATGCAATAAAAATTAAAAAAAAATAAAAAAATAAAAATGAATAAAAATAAAAAAAATACTAAAAAAAAATAATAATAAAATAAAATAAAATAAAGGAGGATACACACAGCAGAGAGAAAAATACACACAGTAGAGAGGGGGAAACACACAGGAGAGTGGAAGATACACACAGGTGGAGGGGGATACCCACAGGAGAGAGAAAGATACACAGAGGAGAGAGGAGGATACACAAAGGAGAGAGGAGCATACACAAAAGAAACAGGGGCATGCACACAGGAGAGGGGGATACACACAGGTGAAAGGGGGATACACACAGGAAAGAAAAGGATACACACAAAAGAGAAAGATACACACAAGAGGGTGCGACATACACAAAGGAGAGAGGAGAATCCACATAATAACATAATAGAGAGGGGGATACACACAGGAGAGAGGGGGTATACACACAGGAGAAAAGAAGATACACACAGAAGAAAGGAAGAGACACACAGGAGATAGGAGGATACACACGGGGGAGAGAAGAATAGACATAGCAGAGAGGAGGATACACACAGGAGAGAAAAAAATACAAGCAGAAGTGAGGAGATACACACAGGTGAAAGAAGGATACACACAAAAGAGAGGAGGATACACACAGGAGAGAGGGGGATACACCCAGGAGAAATGGGGATAAATACAGGTGGAAAGGGATACACACAGGAGAGAGGAGGATACACACAAGAGATAAGAGGACAAACACAGGAGAGAGGAGGATACACCCAGAAGAGAGGGGGAAACACACAAAAGAGAGGGAAATACAAACAGGTGAGTGCGACATACACACAGGATGGAGGGAAATACACACTGGAGAGAGGTGGATAAACACAGGGGGAAAGAAATACACGCAAGAGAGAGAAGCATACAAACAGCAGAGAGGAGGATATGCACAAAAGAGAGGAGGATACACCCAGGAGAGAGGACGATACACACAGAAGAGAGAGGGAAACACACAGGAGAGTGGGGGATACACACATGTGGAGGGGGATACACACAGGAGAGAGGAAGATACACACAGGAGAGAGGAGAATACACATAGGAGAAAGCAGCATACAAAAAAGAGACAGGGAAGGAACACAAAGGAGAGGGGGATAAACACAGGTGAAAGGGAGATACACACAGGAAAGGAAAGAATACACACGAAAGAGAAGGATACACACAGGAGGGTGTGGGCATACACATAGGAGAGAGGAGGATACACACAGGATAGAAATGAATACACATAATAGAGAGGGGGATACATACGAGAGAGGGGTATACACATAATATAGAAGAAGATACACACAAAAGAAAGGAAGATACACACAGGAGAGAGGAGAATACACACAGGGGAGAGAAGGATAGACACAGCAGAGAGGAGCATACACACAGGAGAGAAAAAAATACAAACAGGAGAGAGAAGGATACACACAGGTGAAAGGATGATACACACAGGAGAGAGGAGGATACACATAGGAGAGAGGGAGATACACCCAGGAGAAATAAGGATACACATCAGGGGTAAAGGGATACACACAGAAGAGAGGAGGATACACACAAGAGAGAAGAGAATACACACAGAAGAGAGGATGATACACCCAGAAGAGAGGGGGAAACACACAGGATAGAGGGAGATACAAACAGGAGAGTGTGACATACACATAGGATAGAGGAAAATACACACAGGAGAGAGGAGGATACACACAGGGGGAGGTGGATACACACAGGAGAGAGGAGGATACAAACTGAAGAGAGGATGATACGCACAAAAGAGAGGAGGATACACAAAGGAAAGAAAAAAACACACAGTAGAGAGGGGGATACACAGGTGAGGGGGATACACACAGAAGTGGGGAAGATGCACACAAGAGAAAGGGGGATCCACAGAAGAGAGGGGGATACACACAGAACAGAGAGGCATGCACACAGGAGGAAAGAGGATACACACAGAAGAGAGGGGGATACACACAGGAGAATGGGGGATACACACAGGAGAAAAAAGAATACACAAATAAGAGGGGAAAACACACAAAAGAGAGAGAGATACACACAGTCGAGAGGGATACGCCCAGGAGATGGGGAGATACACACAGGAGATAGGGGGATGCACACAGGAGAGGGGGATACACACAAAAGAGAGTGGCAAACACAGGAGAGAGGAGGATACACACAGGAGAGAGGGGGATACAAACAGAAGAAAAAGGGATACAAACAAGAGAGTGGGGCATACAGACAGGATAGAGGGCCATACACAAAGGGAGCGAAGGATAAATACAGGAGGGAGGAGCGTACACAAAAAGAGAGGAGAATACAGACAGAAGAGAGGAGGATACACGCAGGAGAGAGGACGATACACACAGGAGAGAGAAGGATACACAAAGGAGAGAGGAGGATACACGCAGGAGAGAAAAGGATACACACAGGAGAGTAGGGGGATACACACAGGAGAGGGGTATTCACACAGAAAAGAAGAGTATACACAAAAAAGAGGAGGATACACACAGGAGATAAGGGATACACACAAAAGAGAGGAGGATGCACACAAGAGAGAGGGGATACACACAGGCGAGAGGGAATACACACAGAAGAGGGGTGATACACACAAAAGAAAAAATTATACACACAGAAGAGGGAAGGATGCACACAGGAGAGATAAGGATACACAAAGAAGATGAGGATACACACAGGATGGGGTAGATACACGGAAAAAAGGAAAGGATACACAGGAGAGAAGAGAATACACACAAGAGATGGGGATACACACAAAAGAGAGGGGCATACACACAAGAGAGGGTGATACACACATGAGAAAGGGGGATACACACAGGTGAGAGAAGAATTCACACAGAAGAGGGGGATACACACAAGAGAGAGGGGCGTACACACAGAATAGAGGAGAATAGACACAGCAGAGAGGAGGATACACAAAGGAGAGAGGGGATACACACAAAAGAGAGGGAGATACACATAGAAGAAAGGGGGATAAACACAGGAGACAGTGGGGATACACAGAGGGATGAGGAAAGATACACAGAGGGATGAGGAAAGATACACACAGGAGATAGGAGGATACACAGAGGAGAGAGAAAGATACACACAGGAGAGAAAAAGATACACAGGAGAGAGGAAGATACACACAGGAGAGAGGATACACACAAAAGAGAAAAGGATAGACAGAGAAGACAGAAGGATACGCAAAGTAGAGAGGGGCATACATACAGAAAAGGGGGATACATACAGGAGAAAAGGGGATACACAAAAGAGAGAGGAGGATACCCACAAGAGAGGGGGATACACACAGGTGAGATAGGTGTACACACAGGAGAGAGGAAGATACACACAGGAGAGTGAAGGATACAAACAGGAGAGAGGGTATACACACAGGAGAGAAGGGGATAACAACAGAAGAAAGGGGGGATACAAACAGAAGAGAAAGGGGTTACACAAAGGAGAGTGGGGGGAAACACAAGGGAAAGAGAAGGGATACACAAAGGATATAGGAATATGCACACAGGAGAGATGAAAATACACACAGGAGAGAGGAGAATACACAAAGGATAGAGGACAATACACACAGGAGAGAAAAGGATACACAAAGGAGAGAGGAGGATACACACAGGAGAGGTGCATACACACAAGAGAGGGGGATACACACAGGAGAGTTGGATTCACACAGGAAACAGGGTAATACACACAGAAGAGTGTGGAATACAAACAGGAGTGGGGGATACACACAGGAGAGAGTGGGATACACACAGGAGAGAGGGAAATACACATAAGAGAGAGGGGCATACACACAGGAGAGAGGAGAATACACACAGGAGAGAGGGGGATACACACAGGAACAAGGAAGATACAAAAAGGAGAGTGCAGCATGCACACAGGAGGGAGGGGGAAACTCACAGGAGAGAGGAAGATATACACAGCAGAAGGGGAATACACACAGGAGAGAGGAGCATACACACAGGAGACAGGAGGCTACCCACAGAAGAAAAAAGGATACACAAATAAGAGGGGGAAACACACAAAAGAGAGAAAGATACACACAGTCGAGAGGGATACGCCCAGAAGATGGGGAGATACACACAGGAGATAGGGGGATACACACAGGAGAGGGAAATACACACAAAATAGAGTGGCATACACACAGGACAGAGGAGAATACACACAGGAGAGAGCGGGGATACACACAGGAGATTGAGGCATACAAACAGGTGGAAGAAAATACACACAGGAGATTGAGGCATACGCACAGGAGAGAGTGGGATACACACACAGAGAGAAGGATAAATACAGGAGAGAGGAAGATACACACAAAAGAGTGGAGGATACAGACAGAAGAGAGGAAAATAAACGCAGGAGTGATGAGGATACACATAGGAGAGAGGAGGATACACACAGGAGAGGGGAAAATAAACACCGGATAGAGGACAATACACACAGGACAGAGAAGGGATACACACAGGAGAGGGGGATTCACAATGGAGAGAGGAGGATACACACAGGAGAAAAAAGGATACACACAGGAGAGTGGAAGATACACACAAAAGAGAGAAAAATACACACAAAAGAGGGGGATACACACAGGTGAGAGTGGGATACATACAGAAGAGTGGTGATACACACAGGAGAGAGGAGGGTACACACAGGAGAGAGGGGCATACACACAGGAGAGAGGAGGACA
This sequence comes from Saguinus oedipus, assembly GCA_031835075.1. Taxonomy (NCBI): domain Eukaryota; kingdom Metazoa; phylum Chordata; class Mammalia; order Primates; family Cebidae; genus Saguinus; species Saguinus oedipus. The sequence goes on from CM063170.1 coordinate 5,309,257, forward strand.
CACTGAAAAAAAGGAGGATACACACAGGAGAGAGGAGGATAAACACAGTAGAGAAGGATATACACAGGAAAGAGGGGCATACACACAGGAGAGGGAGATACAAACAGGAGAAAAGAGGATAGACACAGGAGAGGGGACAATACACACAGGAGAGGGGGATACACACATGAGAACAGGGCGTACCCACAGAAGAGAGGAGGATTCAAAAAGCAGAGAGGAGGATGTACACTGGAGAGAAGGGATACACACAAGAGAGAGGGGGATACACACAGGAAAGAGCGGGGATACACACACGAGAGAGGAGGGATACACACAAGAGGGAGGAGGATACACACAGAAGAGTGGAAGATACACAAAGTAGAGAAAAAGATACACACAGAAGAGGGGGATACTCAGAGGAGAGAGGAGGATACACACAGGAGAGAGGAGAATACGAACAGGAGAGAGGTGATACACACAGGAGAAACAGGGTTTACAGAGGATCCTTCACAACCTCACTGAATATTACACACTTGTGATATAGTCTGGAGTCTATTTTTTATGGCCCCTCATTCAAAGAATCACTAAATAATGCACACCTGCTGAATAGTCAGATGTCTCTTTCCTATGGCCACTAGTTAAGAACCTCACTAAGAGTACACACCTGGGGAAATAGTCAGCATTTACCTTTATCCCCTCATTCACATTCTGACTATATAAGGCACGCCTGTGGACTAGTGAGGAGACTTTTTCATTTGTCCTCTAATTTGGAGGGTCACTGAATAATGTGGTGTAGTCAGGAGTCTATTTCATGTGGACACATATTCAGAGCCTCAGTGAATATGACAGACCCTTGATATAGTAAGGAATCTAATTAATATGGCCACATTTTCCGAGCCTCACTGTATAATACACACCTGGAGAATAGTTTTGAGTCTATTTTTGATGGATATTCATTCAGAGCCTCTTTACATAATGTACACCTGTGGAAAAGCCAGGAGTCTATTTTATTAGGACAGACATTCATAGCCTCAGTGGATAATATGCACGTGTGGATTAGTCAGGATTCCATTTTATATGGCCACTGACTTGTAACCTCAATGAAAAATGCCCAAATGTAAACTCCTCAGCAGTCTATTTCATATAAACTCTCATTCGGAGATTCAGTGAATAATACATATATTTAAGATAGACAACATCCTGTTTCCTATGGTCAAACAAAAAGAGCCTCACTGAGTAATGCATACACGGGGAAGTGATAAAATTCTACTTTATATAGCCTCTAACTTACAGCCTAAAGGAATAATGCACACGTGTGGAATAGACACTAGTCTATTTTATATGGCCACAAAATCAAAGCCTGAGTGAGTAATACACAACTTTGGAATAGTTACTAGTTTATTCCATATGCAAATATTTTTAGAGTCAGAGTAAATAATACACGCCTGTGGAATAGTCAGAAAACAAGTTCATATGGCCAAAGTTTCAGATCCTCAGTGAGTAATACGTACTTCGGAAAAACTCAGAAAGCTATTACATGTGGCATCAATTTCAGAACTTCATTGAATAATAAACACCTGTGTTGTAGTCAGAATTCTATTTCCTATAGCCACGTATTCAGAGCCTAACTAAACAACATACACCTTGGAAAGAGTCAGGATTCTTTTATGTATAGCCACTCATTTAGAGCAGAATGTAAAAACGCACGCCTGAGGAGTATTCATGAGTCTCTATTTTATGGCCACTCATTCAGAGCTTCACAGAATTATACAGACCTATGGAAACATCAGGAGTGTATTTCACATAGCCACTTATTCAGAACCTCAGTGAAGAATCATATATATCTGGAAAATACTCAGAATTATATTATATATAGCCACTTATTCGGAGACTCACAGAATAATGCACACATAAGAAATACTCTAAAGACTATTTGATAGAACCCTACACCCAGAGACTCAGTGGACAATGCAGAACAGAAAAATAAGAGGATAGAGTCAGAAGTTTATGTTATGTGGTCACTCGTTCAGAATCTCACTGAAGAATACACACCTTTTGTATAGTAAGAGTCCAAGTCATATGGCCACTGAATCACAGCATTACGGGATAATGCACAAAGGGGCAATAGTAAGGAGTCTATTTTATATGAAATCTCATTCAGAGCTTCAGTGCATAATAAAAAGCTGTGGAGTAGTCAGGACCCTATTTAAGGTAGCCCCAAATAAAGCAGCTCAGTGAATGATAAACACATGTGTCAGAGTCAGGAGACTATTTGATATAGACACTCATACAGAACCTTTTCGAATACTGCACATGTGGTGAATAATCAAAAGTCTGTTTCATATGGTGATTCGTTTGGAGAATCAAAAAATAACGCACACCTGTGTAGTAAAATGGGTTCTATTTCATAAGGCCACTCTTTCAATGCTTTAGTGAATAATATGTATATCTGATAAGTCAGGAATATCTTTTACCTGGACACTCGTTCTGGGCCTGTGTGAATAGAACTCCCCTCAGAAACAGTCAAGGATCTACTTCAAATGCCTCACATTCAGAGTCTCTGTAAGTAATGAACACCAGGGAAATACACCTGAGTGTCTTTTTTATGCACACTTAGTCAGAGTCTCATTCAATAATACACACCTAGGAAAGAGTTAAGACTCTACTTCATGTAGCCAATCATTTAGATCCTCAGTGAATAATGCACACCATGGTAATAGTCGAGCATTTTTCATATGGCCACACATTTTGTGCCTCACTGAGTGATATACACCTGAAGAATTCTCAGGATTCTATTTGATACTATCACTCATTTAGAACCTTATTCAATTATTCACAATGTAGCAATAGTCAGGTGTCTATTTTATATAATCTATCATTCACAGTTTCAGTGAATATTGAACTTCTATGGAGTGATCAGGACGCAGTTTAAGATAGCCACTAATTAAGTGCCTTCCTGAATGATACACACCTGGGTGATAGTCAGGAGTCTATTTTATATGAACTCTAATTTTGTGTATTGCTGAGTAATACACACCTGGGGCAGGGTCAGGAGTCTATTTGGTATAGACACTAAAACATAGCTTGTTTGATTAATGCACACATGCATAATAATGAGAAGTCTATGTCATACCGCTACTCAATCAGACAAACTGTGAATAATGCACATGTGTAGTAATTAGAAGTCTCATTCATATGGCCCCTCTTTCACAGCCTCCCTAAATATTGGACACTTGTGATATAGTCTGGAGTCTATTTTTAATGGCCACTCATTCAGAGAATAACTGAATAATGAAAACCTGCAGAATAGTCAGAAGTCTCTTTCCTATGGCCACTCATTAAGAGACTCACTAAGTGTACACACCTGGGGAAATAGGATTTACCTTTATTCCCTCATTCAGAGTGTCATTAAATAATGCAAACCTGTGGAATAGTCAGGAGACTCTTTGATGTGGCCTCTAATTCGCAGTGTCACTGAATAATGTTGTGTAGTCAGGAGTCTCTTTCATGTAGACACATATTCAGAGCCTCAGTGAAAAAAAAAAAAGGCCCTCTATGTTGTAAGGAATCTAATTAATATGGCCACATCTTCTGAGCCTCACTTAATAATACACACCTGGGAATAATTTGGTGTCTATTTTCAATGGACATTCATTCACAGCCTTGGTAAATAATGTACACCTGTAAAGTAGCCAGGAGTCTATTTCATTTGTACACTCATTCATAGCCTCATTAAATAATATGCACGTGTGGATTAGTCAGGATTCCATTTTATATGGCCACTGACTTGCAACCTCAGTGACAAATGCACAAATGTAAAGTACTCAGCAGTCTATTTCATATAGACACTCATTCAGAGACTCACTGAATAATAAAAATATATAAGACAGACAACATCCTGTTTCATATTGTTACACAAAAAGAGCCTCACTGAGTAATGCACACCTGGGAAAGTGTTAAGAGTCTACTTTATTTAGTCTCTCATTTACAGAATCAGGGAATAATGCACACGTGTGGAATAGACACTATTCTATTTTATATGGCCACAAAATCAAAGCCTGAGTGAGTAATACACAACTTCGGAATAGTCACTAGTCTATTTCATATGGCCAAATGTTTAGAGTCAGAGTCAATAATACAATCATGTGGAGTAGTCAGAAAACAATTTCATATGGCTAAAGTTTCAGAGTCTCAGTGAATAATACATACCTGGGAAATACTCAGGACGCTATTACATGTGGCATCAATTTCAGAGCTTCATTGAATAAGAAACAACACTATTGTAGTCAGAATTCTATTTCCTATAGCCACATATTCAGAGACTAACTGAATAACATACACCTTGGAAAAAGTCAGAATTCTGTTTCGTGTAGCCACCGATTTAAAGCCGAATGTAAAAATGCACGCTGGAAGAGTATTTAGGAGTCCCTATTTTATGGCAACTCATTCAGAGCTTCACAGAATAAGACAGACCTATGGAAACTTCTGGAGTGGATCTTACATGGCCACTGATACAGAAACTCAGTGAAGAATCATATATATCTGGAAAATACATAGGATTATATTATATATAGCCACTTATTCAGAGACTCACTGAATAATGCACAACTAAAGAATAGTCTGGAGACTATTTAATATGACCCTACACACAGCGACTCAGTGGACAATGCAGAACTGAAAAATAGTCAAGAGGACAGAGTCAAAAGTTTATGTTATGTGGTCACTCATTCAGAATCTCACTGAAGAATACACACCTTGGGAATTGTCAGAGTCCAAGTCATATGGCCACTCAATCACAGCATTACTGAATAATACACAATGGGGCAACAGTAAAGAGTCTAATTCATGTGGCCTCTCATTCAGTGCTTCAGTGCGTAGTAAAGAGCTGTGGAATAGTCAGGACCCTATGGAACGTAGCCCAAATTAAGCAGCTCCGTGAATGATACACACATGTGTCAGAGTCAGGAGACTATTTGATATAGACACTCATCCAGAAGCTTTTCGAATACTGCACATGTGGGGAATAATCACTAGTCTGTTTCATATGGTGATTCGTTTGGTGAATCAAAAACTAATGCACACCTGTGGAGTAAAATGGTTTCTATTTCAGAAGGCCACTCTTTCAGTGTTTTAGTGAATAATATGTATATCTGAAAAGTCAGCAATCTCTTTCACATGGCCACTCGTTCAGACCCTCTGTGAAGAACACTCCCCTTAAAAATAATCAAGTGTCTATTTTAAATGGATACACATTCAGAGACTCTATAGGTAATGAACACCTGTGCAATACACGTGAGTTTCTTTTTTATGCCCACTTAGTCAGAGTCTCATTCAACATTACACACCTGGGGAAGAGTTAAGGGTCTACTTCATGTAGCCACTCATTTAGAGCCTCAGTGAATAATGCACACCAGTGTAATAGTCGAGCATTTTTTATATGGCCACTCATTTTGTGCCACACTGAGTGATATACAACTGAAGAATCCTCAGGATTCTATTTGATACTACCACTCATTTAGAACCTTATTGAATAATTCACAATGGAGCAATAGTCTGGTGTTTATTTTATATTTTCTATCATTCAAAGATTCAGTGAATAATAAATTTCTATGGAGTAATCAGGATGCTGTTCAAGATAGTCACGAATAAAGTGCCTTCCTGATTAATACACACCTGGGTGATAGTCATGAGTCTATTTCATATGAAATTTAATTTTGTGTAACGCTGAGTAATACACATCTGGGCAGGTTTATGAGTCTATTTGGTATGGACACTCAAACAGAGCCTGTTTGATTAATGTACACATGTATAATAATTCGGAGTCTATGTTATATGGCTACGCATTCAGACAAACTTTGAATAATGCACATGTGAAATAATTAGAAGTCTGTTTCATATGGCCCCTCTTTCACAGCCTCACTGAATATTACACATTTGTGATATAGTCTGGAATCTATTTTTTATGGCCACTCATTCAGAGAATAACTAAATAATGCAAACCTGCAGAATAGTCAGAAGTCTCTTTCCTATGGCCACTCATTAAGAGCCTCACTAAGTGTCCACACCTGGAGAAGTAGTCAGGATGTACTTTTATCCCCTCACTCAGAGTCTCACCAAATAATGCACGCCTGTGGAATAGTCAGGAGACTCTTTTATATGGCCTCGAATTTGGAATGTCAGTGAATAAGAGTCTATATCACATAGACACATATTCAGAGCCTCAGTGATTAAGACAGGCCCGTGATATAGTAAGCAATCTAATTAATATGGCCACATATTCTAATCCTCACTGAATAATACACACCTGTAGAATAATTTGGTGTCTATTTTCGATGGATATTTATTCAGAGCCTTGGTAAATAATGCACACATGTGGAGTAGCCAGGAGTCTATTTCATTTGGACACTCATTCATAACCTCATTGGATAATTATGCACATGTGGATTACTCAGGATTCCCTTTTATATGGCAACTTACCTGTAACCTCAGTGAAAAATGCACAAATGTACAGTACACAGCAGTATATTTTATATAGACACTCATTCAGAGATTCATTGAATAATAAAAATATTTAAGATAATCAGCATTCTGTTTTTTATGGTTACACAAAAAGAGCCTCATTAAGAAATATGCACGTGTGGATATTTCAGGATTCCATTTTATATGGAGACAGACTCATAATCTCAGTGACAAATGCACAAATGTAAAGTACTCAGCAGTCTATTTTATATAAACACTCCCTCAGTGATTCACTGAATAATACAAATATTTGAGATAGACAGCATCCTGTTTCATATGGTTCAACAAAAAGTGCCTCACTGAGTAATGCACACCAGGAGAAGTGTTAGGAGTCTACTTTATATAGCCTTTAATTTACAGAGTCAGGAAATAATGCACACGTGTGGAATAGACACTAGTCTATTTTATATGGCCGCAAAATCAAAGCCTTTTGGAATACTGCACATGTGGGGAATAATCACTTGTCTGATTCATATGGTGTTTCGTTTGGAGAATCAAAAACTTATGCACACCTGTATAGTAAAATGGGTTCTATTTTATAAGTCCACTTTTTCAGTGTTTTAGTGAATAACATGTATATCTGATAAGTCCAGAATCTCTTTCACATAGCCACTCGTTCAGGGCTTCTGTGAAGAATACTCCCCTCAAAAATAGTCAAGGGTCCACTTCAAATGGCTACACATTCAAAGTCTCTGTAGGTAATGAACACCTGGGCAATACACCTGAGTCTCTTTTTTATGGCTACTTAGTCAGAGACTCATTCAATAATACACAATAAAGAAAGCTTTAAGAGTCTACTTCATGAAGCCACACATTTAGAGCCTTAGTGAATAATGCACAAAAGGGTAATAGTCAAACATTTTTTATATGGCCACCCATTTTGTGCCTCACTGAGTGATATACACCTGAAGGATCCGTAGGATTCTATTTGATACTACCACTCAATTAGAAACTTATTAAATTATTCACAATGGCACAATAGTCAGGTATCTTTTTATATGGTCTATCATTCAAAGTTTCAGTGGATAGTAAATTTCTATGGAGTAATCAGGACGCTGTTTAACATAACCACGAATTAAGTGCCTACTGAAAGATATGCACCTGTGTGATAATCAGGAGTCTATTTCATATGAACTCTAATTTTGTGTATCACTGAGTAATAAACACCTGGGGCAGTGTCAGGAGTCTATTTGGTATGGACACTCAAACAAACCCTGTTTGATTAAAGCACACATGGATAATAATAAGAAGTCTATGTCATAAGACTACTCATTCAGACAAACTGTGACTAATGCACATGTGGAGTAATTAGAAGTCTGTTTCATATGGCACCTCTTTCACAGCCTCACTGAATATTACACACTTGTGATATAGTCTGGAGTCTATTTTTTATGGCCACTCATTCAGAGAATCACTAAATAATGCACACCTGCAAAATAGTCAGAAGTCTCTTTCCTATGGCCACTTGTTAAGAGCCTCACTAAGTGTACACACCTGGAAAAATAGTCAGGATTTACCTTTATCCCCTCATTCATGGTCTCACTAAATAATGCACACCTGTGGAATACTCCGGAGACTTTTTCATGTGGCCTCTAATTCGGAGTGTCACTGAGTAATGTGGTGTAGTCAGGAGTCTATTTCATGTAGACACATATTCAGAGCTTCAGTGAATAAGACAGACTCTTGATATAGTAAGGAATCTAATTGATATGGAAACATATTCTGAGCCCCCCTTAATAATACACACCTGGGGAATAATTTGGAGTCTATTTTTGATGGAGATATATTGAGAGCCTCGGAAAATGATGTACACCTGTGGAGTAGCAAGAAGTCTCTTTTATTAGGTCACACATTCATAGCCTCAGTGGATAATATGCACGTGTGGATTAGTCAGGATTCCATTTTATATTTACACTGACTCGTAACCTCAGTGAAAAATGCAAAAATGTAAAATATTTAGCAGTCTATTTCATATAGACACTCATTCAGAGATTCACTGAATAATACAAATATTTGAGATAAACAGCATCCTGTTTCATATGGTTAAACAAAAAGAGCCTCACTGAGTAATGCACACCAGGGCAAGTGTTAGGAGTCTACTTTATATAGCCATTAATTTACAGAATCAGGAAATAATGCACACGTGTTGAATAGACACTAGCCTGTTTTATATGGCCGCAAAATCAAAGTCTTTTCGAATACTACACATGTGTGGAATAATCACTTGTCAGTTTCATATGCTTATCCGTTTGGTGAATCAAAAACTTATGCACAAATGTGGAGTAAAATGGGTTCAATTTCAGAAGGACACTATTTCAGTGTTTTAGTGAATAATATGTATGTCTGATAAGTCAGGAATCTCTTTCACATGGCCACTCATTCAGGGCCTCTGTGAAGAATACCCCCCTCAAAAATAGTCAAGTGTCTACTATAAATGGCTACACATTCAGAGACTCTGTAGGTAATGAACACCTTGGCAATACACCTGAGTGTCTTTTTTATGCCCACTTTGTCAGAGTCTCATTCCATAATACACACCTGGGGAAGAGTTAAGAGTCTACTTCATGCAGCCACTCATTTAGAGCCTCAGTGAATAATGCACACCAGGGTAATACTCGAGCATTTTTTATATGGCCACTCATTGTGTGCCTCACTGAGTGATAAACACCTGAAGAATCCTAAGGATTCTATTTGATACTAACACGCATTTAGCAGCATATTTAATAATTCACAATGGAGCAATAGTCAGGTGTCTATTTTATATGGTCTATCACTCAAAGTTTCAGTGAATAATTAACTTCTACGGAGTAATCAGGATGTCGTTTAAGATAGCCACGAAATAAGTGCCTTCCTTAATGATAGGCACCTGGGTAGTAGCCTGGCGTCTATTTCATATGAACTCTAATTTTGTGTATCATTGAGTAATACACACCTGGGCAGTGTCAGGAGTCTATTTAATATGGACACTCAAACAGAACGTGTTTGATTAATGCACTTATGTATAATAATGAGGAGTCTATGTCATACAGCTACTCATTAAGACAAACAGTGAATAATGCACATGTAAAGTAATTAGTTGTCTGATTCTTATGGACCCTCTTTCACAGACTCACTGAATATTACACACTTGTGATGTAGTCTGGAGTCTATTTTTTATGGCCATTCATTCAGAGAATCACTAAATAATGCACACTTGCAGAATAGTCAGAAGTCTCTTTCCTATGGCCACTCGTTAAGAGCCTCACTAAGTGTAAACACCTGGGGAAATAGTTAGGTTTTTACCGTCATCCCCTCATTCAGTGTCTCACTAAATAATGCAAACCTGTGGAATAGTCAGGAGACTTTTTTATGTGGCCTCTAATTCGGAGTGTCACTCAGTAATGTGATGTAGTCAGGAGTCTATTTCATGTGGACACATATTCAGAGCCACAGTGAATAAAACAGGACATTTATCTTGTAAGGAATCTAATTAATATGTCCATATCTTCTGAGCCTCACTGAATAATACACACCTGGAGAATAATTTGGAGTCTATTTTCGATGGACTTTCATTCAGAGCCTCGGTCAATAATGTACACCTCTGGAGTAGCCAGGAGTCTATTTTATTAGGACACTCATTCATAGCCTCAGTGGATTTTATGCACGTATGGATTAGTCCAGATTCCAATTTATATGGCCACTGACTCGTAACCTCAGTGAAAAATGCACAAATGTAAAGTTCTCAGCAGTCTATTTTATATAGACACTTATTCAGAAATTCACTAATTAATAGAAATGTTTAATATAGCAGCATCCTGATCACATGGTCACACAAAATGAGCCTCACTTAGTAAGGCAAACCTAGGGAAGTGTTAGGAGTTTACTTTATAAGCCTCTCATTTACAGCCTCAGGGAATAATACACACAAGTGGAATAGACACTATTCTCTTCCATATAGCCACAAAATCAAAGCCTATTTGAGTAATACACATCTTCTGAAAAGTCACTAGTCTATTCCATATGCCCAAATATTCAGAGTCCAAATCAATAATACACACATGTGGACTAGTCAGGAAACAATTTTATATGGCCAAAGCTTCGGAGCCTCAGTGAATAATACATACCTGGGAAATATTCAGGACGCTATTATATATGGCATCTGTTTCAGAGCTTCATTTAATAAGGAACAACCCTAATGTAGTCAGAATTCCGTATCGTATAGCCACATATTCAGAGCCAAACTGAATAACATGCACCTTGAACAAAGTCAGCATTCTATTTCCTATAACCAATCATTTAGAGCCGAAAGTAAAAATGCACGCCTGAGGAGCATTCAGGAGGCTCTATTTTATGGCCACTCATTAAGATCTTCACAGAATAATACAGACCTATAAAATCAGCAGGAGTATATTTCCCATGGCCACTTATTCAGAAACTCAGTGAGGAACCATATATATCTGGAAAATACTCAGGATTATATTATATATAGCCACTTATTCAGAGACTCACTGAATAATGCACAGCTAAGGAATAGTCTGGAGACTATTTGATATGACTCTTCACCCAGCGACTCAGTGGACAATGCAGAACTGAAAAATATTCAAGAGGATAGAGTCAAGGTTTATGTTATGTGGTCACTCGTTCAGAATCTCACTGAAGAATACACACCTTGGGATTTGTCAGTGTCCAAGTCACATGGACACTCAATCACAGAATTACCGAATAATGCACAATGGGGCAATAGTAAGGAGTCTATTTCATATGGCCCGTCATTCGGAGCTTCAGTGCATAAGAAACAGCTGTGGAGTGGTCGTGACGCTATTTAAGGTAGCCCCAAATTAAGCAGCTCCGTGAATGATACACACATGTGTCAGAGTCAGGAGACTATTTGACATAGACACTCATACAGAACCTTTACGAATACTGCACATGTGGGGAATAATCACTTGTCTGTTTCATATGGTGATTAGTTTGGAGAATCAAAAAATAACGCACACCTGTTGAGTAAAATGGGTTCTATTTCATAAGGCCACACTTTCAGTGTTTTAGTGAATAATACGTATATCTGATAAGTCAGGATTCTCTTTCACATGACCACTCATTCAGGGCCTCTGTGAATAATACTCCCCACAAAAATAGTCAAGGGTCTACTTCAAATGGCTACACATTCAAAGTCTTTGTACATAATAAACACCAGGGTAATACATCTGAGTCTCTTTTTTTGCGCCCAGTTAGTCAGAGACTCATTCAAAAATACACAACAAAGGACGATTTAAGAGTCTACCCCATGTAGCCACTCATTTAGAGCCTCAGTGAATAATGCACACCAGGGTAATAGTTGAGCATTTTTTTATATGGCAATTCATTTTGTGTTCCACTGAGCGATATACACCTGAAGAATCTTAAGGATTCTATCTGATACTACCATGCATTTAGCACCTTATTGAATATTTCACCATGGAGCAATAGTCAAGTGTCTATTTTATATGGTCTATCACTCAAAGATTCAGTGAATAGTAAACTTCTATGGAGTAATCAGGGCGCTGTTTAAGATAGCCACGAATTAAGTGTATTCCAGAATGATACACACCTCCATAATAGCCTGGCGTCTATTTTATATGAACTCTAATTTTGTGTATCGTTGAGTAATACACACCTGGGGCAGTGTCAGGAGTCTATTTGATAGGGACACTCAAACAGAACCTGTTTGATTAATGCACACATGTATAATAATGAGGAGTCTATGTCATACGGCAACTCATTCAGAAAAACAGTTAATAATGCACATGTAAAGTAAATAGAAGTCTGATTCTTATGGACTCTCTTTCACAGCCTCACTGAATATTACACACTTGTGATATAGTCTGGAGTCTATTTTTGATGGCCACACATTCAGAGAATCATTAAATAATGCACACCTGCGGAATAGTCAGAAGTCTCTTTCCTAGGGCCACTCATTAAGAGCCTCACTAAGTGTACATACCTGGGGAAATAGTCAGGATTTACCACTATGCCCTCATTCAGAGTCTCACTAAATAATGCACACCTGTGGTATAGTCAGGAGACTTTTTCATGTGGCCTCTAATTTGGAGTGTCACAAAATAATGTGATGTGGTCAAGAGTCTATTTCATGTAGACACATATTCAGAGCCACAGTGAATAAAACAGGCACTTTATGTTGTAAGGAATCTAATTAATATGGCCACATCTTCTGAGCCTCACTGAATAATACACACCTGGAGAATAATTTGGAGTCTATTTTCGATGGACATTCATTCAGAGCCTCGGTGAATAATTTACACCTGTGGAGTAGCCAGGAGTCTATTTTATTAGGACACTCATTCATAACCTCAGTGGATAATATGCACTTGTGGATTAGTCTGAATTCCAGTTTATATGGCCACTGACTCATAACCTCAGTGAAAAATGCACAAATGTAAAGTACTCATCAGTGTATTTCATATAGACACTGATTCAGATATTCACTAAATAATACAAATATTTAATATAGCAGCATCCTGTTTCATATGGTCAAACAAAATGAGCCTCACTGAGTAAGGCACACCTAGGGAAGTGTTAGGAGTCTACTTTATATAGCCTCTCATTTACAGCCTCAGGGAATAATGCACACGTGTAAAATAGACACTATTCTATTTTATGAAGCCACAGAACCAAAGCCTATATGACTAATACACAGCTTCAGGATAGTCACTAGTCTATTAAATATGCCCAAATATTCAGAGTCAGAGTCAATAATACACACGTGTGGACTAGTCCAAAACAATTTTATATGGCCAAGGTTTCAGAGCCTCAGTGAATAATACATATCCAGGACATACTCAGGACGCTATTATATATGGTATCTATTTCAGAGCTTCATTGAATAAAGAACACCTGTAATGAAGTCAGAATTCCATATCGTATAGCCACATATTCAGAGCCTGACTGAATAACATACACCTTGGGAAAAGTTAAAATTCTATTTCGTATAGCCATTCATTTAAAGCAAATTGTAAAAACGCAGGCCTGAGGAGCATTCAGGAGGCTCTATTTTATGGCCACTAATTCAGAGCTTCACAGAATAATACACACCTATGAAAATGTCAGGAGTGTATTTCATATGGCCACGTATTCAGAACCTCAGCGAGGAATGATATATATCTGGAAAATCCTCAGGATTATATTATATATAGCAACTTATTCAGAGACTCACCGGATAATGCACAGCGAAGGAATAGTCTGAAGACTATTTAATATGACTCTTCACCCAGCGACTCAGTGGACAATGCAGAACTGAAAAATAGTCAAGAGGATAGAGTCAAGGGTTTACGTTATGTGGTCACTCGTTCAGAACATCACTGAAGAATACACACCTTGGGAATAGTCAGTATCCAAGTCATATGGACACTCAATCACAGCATTACCAAATAATGCACAATGGGGCAATAGTAAGGAGTCTATTTCATATGGCCTGTCATTCGGAGCTTCAGTGCATAATAAACAGCTGTGGAGTAGTCGCGACCCTATTTATGGTAGCCCCAAATTAAGCAGCTCCGTGAATGATACACACATGTGTCAGAGTCAGGACACTTTGACATAGACACTCATACAGAACCTTTTTGAATACTGCACATGTGGAGAATAATCACTAGTCTGTTTCATATGGTAATTAGTTTGGAGAATCAAAAAATAACGCACACCTGTTGAGTAAAATGGGTTCTATTTAATAAGGACACTCTTTCAGTGTTTTAGTGAATAATATGCATATCTGATAAGTCAGGAATCTCTTTCATATAGCCACTCGTTCAGGGCCTCTGTGAAGAATACTCCCCTCAAAAATAGTCAAGGGTCTACTTCAAATGGCTGCGCATTCAAAGTCTTTGTACATAATGAACACCTGGGAAATACACGTGAGTCTCTTTATTTTTCTTAATTTTTATTGCACTATAGGTTTGGAGGTACATGTGCAGAATGTGCAAGATAGTTGCATAGGTACACACATGGCAGTGTGTTTTGCTGCCTTCCTCCGCCTCACCCTCACTTGGCATTTATCCCCAGGATTTCCCTTCCCACCACCCCACTGGCCCTCCCCCATTTCCACGAATAGACCCCAGTGTGTAGTAGACGCCCTCCCTGTGTCCATGTGTTCTCATTTTTCTCACCCTCCAATGAGTGAGAATATGCGGTATTTCTTTTTCTGTTCTTGTGTCGGTTTGCTGAGAATGATGTTCTCCAGATTCATCCATGTCCTTACAAAGGACATAAACTCATCATTTTTGATTGCTGCATAATATTCCATGCTGTATATGTGCCACAGTTTCCCAATCCAGTCTATCATCGATGGGCATTTGGGTTGGTTCCAGGACTTTGCTATTGTAAACAGTGCTGCAGTGAACATACGTTTGCATGTGTTTTTATAGTAGAACGATTTATACTCCTTTGGATATATACCCAGTAAAAGAATTCCGGGATCAAATGGAATTTCTATTTCAAGGTCCTTGAGTAATCGCCACACTGTCTTCCACAATGGTTGAACTAATTTACACTCCCACCAACAGTGTAAGAGTGTTCCTCTTTCTCCACATCCTCTCCAGCATCTGCTGTCTCCAGATTTTTTAATGATCGCCATTCTAACTGGTGAGAGATGGTATCTCAATGTGGTTTTGATTTGCATCTCGCTAATGACCAATGATGATGAGCATTTTTTCATGTGTTTGTTGGCCTCATGTATGTCTTCCTTTGTAAAGTGTCTGTTCATATCCTTTGCCCATTTTTGAATGGGCTTGTTTGTTTTTTTTCCTGTAAATCTGTTTGAGTTCTTTGTAAATTCTGAATATCAGCCCTTTGTCAGTCTCGTAAACTGCAAAGACTTTTTCCCATTCTGATGGTTGCTGATTCACTCTAGTGACTGTTTCTTTTGCTGTGCAGAAGCTGTGGAGTTTGATTAGGTCCCATTTGTCTATTTTGGCTTTTGTTGCCAATGCTTTTGGTGTTTTGTTCATGAAGTCCTTGCCTACTCCTATGTCCTGAATGGTTTTGCCTATGTTTTCTTCTAGGGTTTTTATGGTTTCAGGTCTTATGTTTAAGTTTTTAATCCATCTGGAGTTAATTTTAGTATAAGGTGTCAGGAAGGGGTCTAGTTTCTGCTTTCTGCACATGGCTAGCCAGTTTTCCCAACACCATTTATTAAACAGGGAATCATTTTTCCATTGCTTGTCTTTGTCCAGTTTATCAAAGATTATAGGGTTGTAAGTATGTTGTGTTGCCTTCCATGCCTCTGTTCTGTTCCATTGGTCTATATCTCTGTTTTGATAACACTACAATGCTGTTTTGATCACTGTAGCCTTGTAGTATAGTTTGAAGTCTGGTAGTGTGATGACTCCCGCTGTGTTCTTTTTGCTTAGAATTGACTTGGCTATGCGGGCTCACTTTTGGTTCCATATGAAGTTCATGGTTGTTTTTTCCGGTTCTGTGAAGAAATTCAATGTTAGTTTGATGGGTATAGCATTGATTGTGTAAATTACTTTGGGCAGTATAGCCATTTTGACGATATTGATTCTTCCTCACCACTAACATGAAATGTTTCTCTATATTTTTGTGTCCTCTCTTATTTCCTTGAGCAGTGGTTTGTAGTTTTCCTTAACGAGGTCCCTTACGTTCCTTTTGAGTTGTATTTCTAGGTATTTTATTTTCTTTGTAGCAATTGTGAATGGCAGTTCATTTTTTATTGGGTTCTCTTTAAGTCTGTTATTGGTGTATAGGAATGCTTGTGATTTTTGCACATTGATTTTGTATCCTGAGACTTTGCTGAAGTTGCTTATTAGTTTCAGGAGTATCTGGGCTGAGGTGATGGGGTCTTCTAGGTATACTATTATGTCGTCTGCAAATAGAGACAATTTGGCTTCCACCTTTTCTATTTGAATATCCTTTATTTCTTTTTCTTGCCTGTTTGCTCTGGCTAGAAATTCCAGTACTATATTGAATAGGAGTGGTGAGAGAGGACATCCTTGTCTAGTGCCGGATTTCAAAGGAAATGCATCCAGTTTTCGCCCGTTAAGTATGATATTGGCTGTTGGTTTGTCGTAAATAGCTTTTATTACTTTGAGATATGTTCCATCAGTACCAAGTTTATTGAGGGTTTTTAGCATAAAAAGCTGTTGAATTTTGTCAAATGCCTTCTCTGTGTCAAGTGAAATAATCATGTGGTTTTTGTTTTTGTTTCTGTTTATGTGGTGAATTACATTTATAGACTTCCATATGTTGAATCAGTTTTGCATCCCTGAAATAAATCCTACTTGATCATGATGGATAATTTTTTTTAATGTGCTGTTGCAATCGGTTTGCCAGTATTTTATTGAAGATTTTTGCATCTATGTTTATCATGGATATTGGCCTAAAGTTTTCTTTTCTTGTTGAATCTCTGCAGGGTTTTGGTATCAGGATGATTTTGGTCTCATAAAATGATTTGGGAATCGTTCCTTCTTTTTGAATTATTTGGAATAGCTTCAGAATGGATGGAACCAGATTCTTTTTTTGTGTCGGGTAGAATTCCTCTGTGAACCCATCTGGACCTGGGCTTTCTTTGTGTGGTAGGTTCTTAATTGCTGCCTCAACTTCAGACCTTGTTATTGGTCTATTCATAGTTTCAGCTTCCTCCTGGTTTTGGCTTGGGAGGACACAGGCGTTCAGGAATTTATCCATTTCTTCCTGGTTTACTAGTTTATGTGCATAGAGTTGGTTGTAGTATTATCTGATGATGGTATGAATTTTTTGGAATCTGTGGTGATTTCCCCATTATCGTTTTTTATTGCATCTAGTTGGTTATTCTCTCTTTTGTTTTTTATTAGTCTGGCTAGTGGTCTGTCTATTTTGTTGATCTTTTTGGAAAACCAGCTCTTGAATTTATTGATTTTTTGAAGGGTTTTTCTTGTCTGTATCTCATTCAGTTCTGCTCTGATCTTAGTTATTTTTTGTCTTCTGCTAGGTTTTGAGATTTTTTGATCTTGCTCCGCTAGCTCTTTCAATTTTGACTATAGGGTGTCAAATTTGGATCTCTCCACTCTTCTCATGTTGGCACTTATTACTATATATTTTCCTCTACAGACTGCTTTAATTGTGTCCAAGAGATTCTAGTATGTTGTGTCTTCGTTCTCGTTGGTTTTGAATGACTTCTTTATTTCTGCCTTCATTTCATTGTTTATCCAATCGACATTCAAGAGCCAGTTGTTCAGATTCCATGAAGCTGTGCGGTTCTGAGTTATTTTCTTTATTCTGAGTTCCAACTTGATTGCACTGTGGTCTGAGGGACTGTTATGATTTCAGTTGTTTTGCATTTGCTGAGGAGTGCTTTACTTCCAAATATGTGGTCAATTTTGGAGTAGGTGTGATGTGGTGCTGAGAAGAATGGATATTCTTTGGATTTGGGGTGCAGACTTCTGTAAATGTCTATCAGGTTTGCTGGTTCCAGGTCTGACTTCAAGTCCTGGATATCCTTGTTAATTTTCTGTCTGGTTGATCTGTCTCATATTGACAGTGGAGTGTTAAAGTCTCCCACTTTTATTGTGTGGGAGTCTAAGTACTTTGTAAGTCATTAAGAACTTGCCTTATATATCTCGGTGCTCCTGAATTGGGTCCATATATGTTTAGAATCGTTAGCTCTTCTTGTTTTATCGATCCTTTCACCATTATGTAATGACCTTCTTTGTCCCTTTTGATCTTTGTTGCTGTAAAGTCTATTTTATCAGAGATGAGAATTGCAACTCCTGCTATTTTTTGCACTCCATTTCCTTGGTGAATCTTCCTGCATCCCTTTATTTTGAGCCTTTGTGCATTCTTACATGTGAGGTGGGTTTTCTGAATACAGCACACAGATGGATTTTGGCTTTTTATTTAATTTGCCAGTCTGTGTCTTTTGATTGGTGCATTTAGCCCATTTACATTCGGGGTTACTATTGTTATGTGTGAATTTGATACTGCCATTTTGATGCTAGCTGGTTGTTTTGCCCATTGGTTCATGTAGATACTTCATTTTGTTGTTGCTCTTTAGCATTTGGTATGCTTTTAGGATGGCTGGTACTGGTTGCTTCTTTCTATGTGTAGTGCCTCATTCAGGAGCTCTTGTAAAGCAGGCCTAGTGGTGACAAAATCTCTGAGTACTTGCTTGTTCATGAAGAATTTTGTTTTTCCTTCACTTATGAAGCTCAGTTTGGCTGGATATGAAATTCTGCATTGAAAGTTCTTTTCTTTTTTTTTTTTTTAATTTTTATTGCATTATAGGTTTTGGGGTACATGTGCAGAACGTGCAAGATATTTGCATAGGTACACACATGGCAGTTTGTTTTGCTGCCTTCCTCCACCTCACCCACACTTGGTATTCATCCCCAGGCTATGCCCCCCAGTCGCCCCCGCTGTCCCTCCCGCATTTCCCCCAACAGTCCCCAGTGTATAGTAGACCGCCTCTCTGTGTCCCTGTGTTCTCATTTCTCTCACCCGCCTATGAGTGAGTATATGCGGTATTTCTTTTTCTGTTCTTGTGTCAGTTTGCTGAGAATGATGTTCTCCAGATAAATCCATGTCGCTACAAAGGGCACAAACTCATCATTTCTGATTGCTGCATAATATTCCATGGTGTATATGTGCCACATTTTCCCAGTCCAGTCTATCATCAATGGGCATTTGGGTTGGTTCCAGGTCTTTGCTATTGTAAAAAGTGCTGCAAGAAAATTCGTGTGCATGTGTCCTTATAGTAGAACGATTCACAGTCTTTTGGATAGATACCCAGTAATGGGATTGCTGGGTCAAATGGAATTTCTATTTCTAGGTCCCTGAGGAATCGCCACACTGTCTTCCACAATGGTTGAACTAATTTACAGTCCCACCAACAGTGTAAGAGTGTTCCTATTTCTCCACATCCTCTCCAGCATCTGCTGTCTCCAGATTTTTTAATGATCGCCATTCTAACTGGTGTGAGATGATATCACAATGTGGTTTTGATTTGCATCTCTCTAATGACCAAAGATGATGAGCACTTTTTCTTTTTTATTTATTTATTTATTTATTTATTTATTTATTTATTTATTTTTATTTTTTATTGCATTATAGGTTTGGGGGTACATGTGCAGAACGAGCAAGATAGTTGCATAGGTACACACATGGCAGTGTGCTTTGCTGCTTTCCTCCCCTTCACCCACACTTGGTATTCATCCCCAGGCTATCCCCCCCAGCCCCCCCCTGCTGTCCCTCCCCCATTCCCCCCAACAGTCCCCAGTGTATAGTAGACCGCCTCTCTGTGTCCACATGTTCTCATTTTTCTCACCCACCTATGAGCGAGTATATGCGGTATTTCTTTTTCTGTTCTTGTGTCAGTTTGCTGAGAATGATGTTCTCCAGATTCATCCATGTCCCTACAAAGGACACAAACTCATCATTTTTGATTGCTGCATAATATTCCATGGTGTATATGTGCCACATTTTCCCAGTCCAGTCTATCATCGTTGGGCATTTGGGTTGGTTCCAGGTCTTTGCTATTGTAAACAGTGCTGCAATGAACATTCGTGTGCATGTGTCCTTATAGTAGAACGATTTATAATCCTTTGGATAGATACCCAGTAATGGGATTGCTGGGTCAAATGGAATTTCTATTTCTAGGTCCCTGAGGAATCGCCACACTGTCTTCCACAATGGTTGAACTAATTTACACTCCCACCAACAGTGTAAGAGTGTTCCTATTTCTCCACATCCTCTCCAGCATCTGCTGTCTCCAGATTTTTTAATGATCGCCATTCTAACTGGTGTGAGATGGTATCTCAATGTGGTTTTGATTTGCATCTCTCTAATGACCAATGACGATGAGCACTTTTTCATATGTTTGCTGGCCTCATGTATGTCTGCTTTCGTAAAGTTTCTGCTCATATCCTTTGCCCATTTTTGAATGGGCTTGTTTGTTTTTTTCCTGTAAATCTGTTTGAGTTCTTTGTAAATTCTGGATATCAGCCCTTTGTCCGATGCGTAAACTGCAAAGATTCTTTTCCCATTCTGATGGTTGTCGATTCACTCTAGTGACTGTTTCTTTTGCCATGCAGAAGCTGTGGAGTTTGATTAGGTCCCATTTGTCTATTTTGGCTTTTGTTGCCAATGCTTTTGGTGTTTTGTTCATGAAGTCCTTGCCTACTCCTATGTCCTGAACGGTTTTGCCCAGATTTTCTTCTAGGGTTTTTATGGTGTCAGGTCTACATTTAAGTCTTTAATCCATCTGGAGTTAATTTTAGTGTAAGGTGTCAGGAAGGGGTCCAGTTTCTGCTTTCTGCACATGGCTAGCCAGTTTTCCCAACACCATTTATTAAATAGGGAATCCTTTCCCCATTGCCTGTTTTTGTTTGGTTTATCAAAGATGATATGGTTGTAGATACGTTGTGTTGCCTCCGATGTTTCTGTTCTGTTCCATTGGTCTATATCTCTGTTTTGGTACCAGTACCATGCTGTTTTGATTACTGTAGCCTTGTAGTATAGTTTGAAGTCTGGTAGCGTGATGCCTCCCGCTGTGTTCTTTTTGCTTAGAATTGACTTGGCTATGTGGGCTCTTTTTTGGTTCCATATGAAATTCATGGTGGTTTTTTCCAGTTCTATGAAGAAATTCAATGGTAGTTTGATGGGGATAGCATTGAATGTGTAAATTACTTTGGGCAGTATAGCCATTTTCACAATATTGATTTGCCCTAACCACGAACATGGAATGTTTCTCCATCTGTTTGTGTCCTCTCTTATTTTGTTGAGCAGGTGTTTGTAGTTTCCCTTAAAGAGGTCCCTTACATTCCTAGTGAGTTGTATTCCTAGGTATTTTATTTTCTTTGTAGCAATTGTGAATGGCAGTTCGTTCTTAATTTGGTTCTCTTTAAGTCTGTTATTGGTGTATAGGAATGCTTGTGATTTTTGCACATTGATTTTATATCCTGAGACTTTGCTGAAGTTGCTTATCAGTTGCAGGAGCTTTTGGGCTGAGGTGATGGGGTCTTCTAGGTATACTATCATGTCGTCTGCAAATAGAGACTGTTTGGCTTCCACCTTTCCTATTTGAATACACTTTATTTTTCTTTCTTGCCTTATTGCTCTGGCTAGAACTTCCAGTACTATGTTGAATAGAAGTGGTGAGAGAGTGCATCCTTGTCTAGTGCCGGATTTCAAAGGGAATGCTTCCAGTTTTTCCCCATTAAGTATGATATTGGCTGTTGGTTTGTCGTAAATAGCTTTTATTACTTTGAGATATGTTCCATCAATACCAAGTTTATTGAGGGTTTTTAGCATAAAGGGCTGTTGAATTTTGTCAAATGCCTTCTCTGTGTCAATTGAGATAATCATGTGGTTTTTGTTTTTGCTTCTGTTTATGTGGTGAATTACATTTATAGACTTGCATATGTTGAACCAGGCTTGCATGCTGGGGATGAATCCTACTTGATCATGATGGATAAGTTTTTTAATGTGCTGTTGCAATCGATTTGCCAGTATTTTATTGAAGATTTTTGCATCTATGTTCATCATGGATATTGGCCTGAAGTTTTCTTTTCTTGTTGAGTCTCTGCCAGGTTTTGGTATCAGGATGATGTTGGTCTCATAAAATGATTTGGGAAGGGTTCCCTCTTTTTGGATTATTTGGAATAGTTTCAGAAGGAATGGTACCAGATCCTCTTTGTGTGTCTGGTAGAATTCAGCTGTGAACCCATCTGGACCTGGGCTTTTTTTGTGTGGTAGGCTCTTAATTGCTGCCTCAACTTCAGACCTTCTTATTGGTCTATTCATAGTTTCGGCTTCCTCCTGGTTTAGGCTTGGGAGGACACAGCCATCCAGGAATTTATCCATTTCTTCCTGATTTACTAGTTTGTGTGCCTAGAGTTGTTTGTAGTATTATCTGATGATGGTTTGAATTTCTTGTAATCTGTGGTGATTTCCCCTTTATCGTTTTTATTGCATCTATTTGGTTGTTCTCTCTTTTCTTTTTTATCAGTCTGGCTAGTGGTCTGTCTATTTTGTTGATCTCTTCAAAAAACCAGCTCTTAGATTTGTTGATTTTTTGAAGGGTTTTTCTTGTCTCTATCTCCTTCAGTTCTGCTCTGATCTTAGTTATTTCTTGTCTTCGGCTAGGTTTTGAGCTTTTTTGATTTTGCTCCTCTAGCTCTTTCAGTTTTGATGATAGGGTGTCAATTTTGGATCTCTCCACTTTTCTCATGTGGGCACTTATTGCTATGTATTTTCCTCTACAGACTGCTTTAAATGTGTCCCAGAGATTCTGGTATGTTGTGTCTTCATTCTCGTTGGTTTCAAAGAACTTCTTTATTTCTGCCTTCATTTCATTGTTTATCCAATCAACATTCAAGAGCTAGTTGTTCAGTTTCCATGAAGCTGTGCAGTTCTGAGTTATTTTCTGAATTCTGAGTTCCAACTTGATTGCACTATGGTCTGAGAGACTGTTTGTTATGATTTCCGTTGTTTTGCATTTGCTGAGTAGTGCTTTACTTCCAATTATGTGGTCAATTTTGGAGTATGTGTGATGTGGTGCTGAGAAGAATGTATATTCTGTGGGTTTGGGGTGGAGAGTTCTGTAAATGTCTATCAGGTTTGCTTGTTCCAGGTCTGAGTTCAAGTCCTGGATATCCTTGTTAATTTTCTGTCCGGTTGATCTGTCTGCTATTGACAGTGGAGTGTTAAAGTCTCCCACTATTATTGTGTGGGAGTCTAAGTCTCTTTGTAAGTCATTAAGAACTTGCCTTATATATCTGGGTGCTCCTACATTGGGTCCATATATATTTACAATCGTTAGCTCTTCTTGTTGTATCGATCCTTTTACCATTATGTAGTGACCTTCTTTGTCCCTTTTGATCTTTGTTGCTTTAAAGTCTATTTTATCAGAGATGAGAATTGCAACTCCTGCTTTTTTTTGCTCTCCATTTGCTTGGGAAATCTTCCTCCATCCTTTTATTTTGAGCCTTTGTGTATCTTTGTGTGTGAGGTAGGTTTCCTGGATACAGCACACTGATGGGTTTTGTTTTTTTATCCAATTTGCCAGTCTGTGTCTTTTGATTGGTGCATTTAGCCCATTTATATTCAGGGTTAATATTGTCATGTGTGAATTTGATACTGCCATTTTGATGCTATCTGGCTGTTTTGCCCATTGGTTCATGTACATTCTTCATTTTGTTGATGGTCTTTAGCATTTGGTATGCTTTTAGGATGGCTGGAACTGGTTGTTTCTTTCTATCTGTAGTGCCCCTTTCAGGAGCTCTTGTAAAGCAGGCCTAGTGGTGACAAAATCTCTGAGTTCTTGCTTGTTCGTGAAGGATTTTATTTTTCCTTCACTTATTTAGCTCAGTCTGGCTGGATATGAAATTTTGGGTTGAAAGCTCTTTTCTTTAAGGATGCTGAATATTGGCCCCCACTCTCTTCTGGCTTGTAGAGTATCTGCCGAGAGATCTGCTGTGAGTCTGATGGGCTTCCCTTTGTGGGTGACCCGACCTTTCTCTCTGGCTGCCCTTAGTATTTTCTCCTTCATTTCAACCCTGGTGAATCTGACGATTATGTGCCTTGGGGTTGCTCTTCTTGCGGAGTATCTTTGTCGTGTTCTCTGTATTTCCTGGAGTTCAGTATTGACCTGTCTTGCTAGGTTGGGGAAATTTTCCTGGATAATATCCTGAAGAGTGTTTTCCAGCTTAGATTCATTCTCTTGATCACATTCTGGTACACCTATCAAACGTAGGTTGTGTCTCTTCACATAGTCCCACATTTCTTGGAGATTTTGTTCATTCCTTTTTGTGCTTTTTTCTTTAATCTTGGTTTCACGTTTTATTTCATTGTGTTGATCTTCAATTTCTGATATTCTTTCTTCTGCTTGGTCAATTCGGCTATTGAAACTTGTGCATGCTTCACGAAGTTCTCGTGTTGTGTTTTTCACCTCCTTCAATTCATTCATATTCATCTCTAAGTTTTCCATTCTTGTTATCAATTCCTCGAATTTTTTTTCAAATCTTTTTTCAATGTTCTTCGTTTCTTTCCACTGATTTAGAACATGTTCTTTTAGCTCAATGAAGTTTCTCATTATGCACTTTCTGAAGTCTGATTCCGTCTTTTCGTCACACTCATTCTCCATCCAGCTTTGTTCCCTTGCTGGTGAGGAGTTTTGGTCCTTTGTATGTGGTGAGGTGTTTTGGTTTCGGGTGTTTTCCTCCTTTTTGCGCTGGTTTCTTTCCATCTTTATGGATTTATCTGCCTGTCGTCTTTGTAGTTGCTGATTTTTCAATTGGGTCTCTGTGGGGATGCTGAGATTGTTGTTGATGAAGTATTTCTGTTACTTAGTTTTCCTTCTTGTGGTCTAGCCCCTCTGCTCTATGAGTTCTGAGGTCCACTCCAGGCCCTGTTTGTCTGGAGTATACCTGCAGCAGCCTCTGCGCCATCACTGAGAGCTGCAATCCTGAGTCGCTTCTACGACGCCATCTTGCCAGGTCCCCGAAAGTTCTTTTCTTTAAGGATGTTGAATATTGGCCCCCACTCTCTTCTGGCTTGCAGAGTTTCTGCCGAGAGATCTGCTGTGAGTCTGATGGGCTTCCCTTTCTGGGTGACCCGACCTTTCTCTCTGGCTGCCCTTAGTATTTTCTCCTTCATTTCAACCCGGGTAAGTCTGATGATTATGTGCCTTGGGGTTGCTCTTCTCGCGCAGGATCTTTGTGGTGTTCTCTGTATTTCCTGGAGTTTAGTATTGACCTGTCTTGCTAGGTTAGGGAAATTTTCCTGCATTGTATTCTGATGAGTATTTTCCAGCTTGGATTCATTCTCTTCATCACATTCTGGTACACCTATCAAACGTAGGTTGGGTCTCTTCACATAGTCCCACATTTCTTGAAGATTTTGTTCATTCTGTTTTGTGCTTTTTTTCTCTAATCTTTGATTCTCCTTTTATTTCATTGAGTTGATCTTTGACTTCTGACATTCTTTCTTCTGCTTGGTCAATTCGACTGTTGAAACTTGTGCATGCTTCACGAAGTTCTCGTGTTGTGTTTTTCAGCTCCTTCAATTCATTCATGTTCCTCTCTAAGTTTTCCATTCTTGTTATCATTTCTTTGAATCTCTTTTCAAATCTTTTTTCAAAGTTCTTAGCTTCTTTTTTTTTTAATTTTTTAAACTTTTATTGCTATATATGTTTTGGGGTACATGTGAAGACGGTGCAAGATAGTTGCATAGTTACACACATGGAAGTATGTTCTGTTGCCTTTCTCCCCTTCAACCACACTTGGCATTTATCCCCAGGCTAACTTTCCCCAGCCCCCCTTCTGTCCCTTCCTCATTCCCCCGATATACCCCAGTGTGCAGTAGACCCCCTCCCTGTGTCCATGTGTTCTCATTTTTCTCACCCGCCTATGAGTGAGAATATGCGCTATTTCCTTTTCTGTTCTTGTGTCATTTTGCTGAGAATGATGTTCTCCAGATTCATCCATGTCCTTACAAAGGACAAAAACTCATCATTTTTGATTGCTGCATAATATTCCACCGTGTATATGTGCCACATTTTCCCAGTCCAGTCTATCATCGATGGACATTTGGGTTGGTTTCAGGTCTTTGCTATTGTAAACAGTGTTGCATTGAACATTCGTATGCATGTGTCCTTATAGTAGAGCGATTTTTAAGTCCTTTGGATATATACCCAGTAAGTGGATTGGTGGGTCAAATGGAATTTCTATTTCTAGGTCTTTGAGGAATCACCACACTGTCTTCCACAATGATTGAACTAACTTACACTCCCACCAACAGTGTAAGATTTTTCCTATTTCTCCACATCCTCTCCAGCATCTGCTGTCTCCAGATTTTTTCATGATTGCCATTCTAAATGGCATGAGATGATATCTCAATGTGGTTTTGATTTGCATCGCTCTAATGACCAGTGATGATGAGAATTGTTTCATGTGTTTGTTGGCCTCATGTATGTCTTCTTTTGTAAAGTGTCTGTTCATATTCTTTGCCCATTTCTGAATGGGCTTGTTTAGTTTTCTCTTGTAAATCTGTTTTTATTCTTTGTAAATTCTGCATATCAGCCCTTTGTCAGATGCGTAAACTACAAAGATTTTTTTTCCCATTATGATGGTTGGCGATTCACTCTAGTGACTGTTTCTTTTGCTGTGCAGAAGATGTGGAGTTCGATTAGCTCCCATTTATCTATTTTGGCTTTTGTTGCCAATGCTTTTGGTGTTTGGGTCATGAAGTCATTGCCTACTACTATGTCCTGAATGAATTTGCCTAGAGTTTTCTCTAGGGATTTTATGGTGTCAGGACTTATGTTTAAGTTTTTAATCCATCTGGAGTTAATTTTAGTGTAAGGTGTCAGGAAGGGGTCCAGTTTCTGCTTTCTGCACAGGGCTAGCCAGTTTTACCAACAACATTTATTAAACAGGGAATTGTTTATCCATTGCTTGTTTTTATCTGGTTTATCAAAACTTATATGGTTGTAGGTATGTTGTGTTGCCCCCGATGCCTGTTTTCTGTTCCATTGGTCTATATCTCTGTTTTGGTACCAGTACCATGCTGTTTTGATTAGTGTAGATTTGTAGTATAGTTTGAAGTCTGGTAATGTGATGCCTCCCACTGTGTTCCTTTTGCTTAGAGTTGACTTGGCTATGTGGGCTTTCTTTTGGTTCCATATAAAGTTCATGGTGGATTTTTCTTTTTTTTTTAATTTTTATTGCATTATAGGTTTTGGGGTACATGTGCAGAACGTGCAAGATAGTTGCATAGGTACACACATGGCAGTGTGTTTTGCTGCCTTCCTCCCCTTCACCCACACTTGGTATTCATCCCCAGGCTATCCCCCCAGCCCCCCCCGCTGTCCCTCCCCCATTTCCCCCAACAGTCCCCAGTGTATAGTAGACCACCTCTCTGTGTCCATGGTGGATTTTTCTAGTTCTGTGAGAAAATTCAATGGTAGTTTGATGGGGATAGCATTGATTGTGTAAATTACTTTGGGCAGTATAGCCATTTTCACAATATTTATTCTTCCCAACGACGAACATGAAATGTTTCTCCATGTCTTTGTGTCCTCTCTTATTTCGTTAATCAGTGGTTTGTAGTTTTTCTCAAAGAGGTCCCTTATTTTCCCTGTGAGTTTTATTCCTAGGTATTTTATTTTCTTTGTAGCAATTGTGAATGGCAGTTCGTTCTTAATTTGGTTCTCTTTAAGTCTGTTATTGGTGTATAGGAATGCTTGTGATTTTTGCACATTGATTTTATATCCTGAGACTTTGCTGAAGTTGCTTATCAGTTTCAGGAGTTTTGGGGCTGAGGTGATGGGGTCTTCTAGATATACTATCATGTCGTCTGCAAATAGAGACAATTTGGCTTCCTCTTTTCCTATTTGAATACACTTTATTTCTTTTTCTTGCCTGATTGCTCTGGCTAGAACTTTCAGTATTATATTGAATAGAAGTGGTGAGAGAGGGCATCCTTGTCTCATGTTGGATTTCAAAGGGAATGCTTCCAGTTTTTTCACATTAATTATGATATTGGCTGTTGGTTTTTCATAAATAGCTTTTATTGCTTTGAGATATGTTCCATCAATACCAAGTTTATTGAGGTTTTGTAGCAGAAAGGGCTGTTGTGTTTTGTCAAATGCCTTCTCTGTGTCAATTGAGATAATTATGTGGTTTTTGTATTTGCTTCTGTTTAGGTGGTGAATTACATTTATAGACTTGCTTATGTTGAACCAGCCTTGCATCCCTGGGATGAATCCTACTTGACCATGATGGATAAGATTTTTAATATTCTGTTGCAGGCTGTTTGCCAGTATTTTATTGAAGAATTTTGCATCTATATTCATCATGGATATCGGCCTGAAGTTTTCTTTTCTTGTCGATTCTCTGCCGGGTTTTGTTATCAAGATGATGTTTGTCTCATAAAATGATTTCAGAAGGGTTCCCTCTCTCTCAGTTATTTGGAATAGTTTCTTTTTTTAAATTAATTTTTTATTGAATTATAGGTCTTGGGGGTACATGTGCAGAACGTGCAAGATAGTTCCATAAGTACACACATGTCTTTGTGCTTTGCTGCCTTCTTTGCCTTCACCCACACTTGGCATTTATCCCCAGACTATCCCTTCCCAGCACCCACCACTGTCCCTCACACCTTCCACCCAATAGACAAAAGTGAGTAGTAGACCCCCTCCTTGTGTCCATGTGTTCTCATTTTTCTCACCCACCTATGACTGAGAATATGCGGTATTTCTTTTTCTGTTCTTGTGTCAGTTTGCTGAGAATGATGTTCTCCAGATTCATCCATGTCCTTACAAAGACACAAACTCATAATTTTTGATTGTTGAATAATATTCCATGGTGTATATGTGTCACATTTTCCCAGTCAAGTCTATCATCGATGCGCATTTGGGTTGGTTCCAGGTCTTTGCTATTGCAAACAGGGCTGCAATGAACATTCGTGTGCATGTGTCCTTATAGTAGAACGATTTATAGTCCTTTGGATATATACCCAGTAATGGGATTGCTGGGTCAAATGGAATTTCTATTTCTAGGTCCTTGAGGAATCGCCACGCTGTCTTACACAATGGTTGAACTAACATACACTCCCAGCAACAGTGTAAGACTGTTCCTATTTCTCCACATCCTCTCCAGCATCTGCTGTCTCCAGATATTTTAATGATCGCCATTCTAACTGGCGTGAGATGGTATCTCAATGTGGTTTTGATTTGCATCTCTCTAATGACCAGTGATGATTAGCGTTTTGTCATGTGTTTGTTGGCCTCACGTATGTCTTCTTTTGTAAGTGTCTGTTGATATCCTTTGCCCATTTTTGAATGGGCTTGTTTGTTTTTTTCCTGTAAATCTGTTTGAGTTCTTTGTAAGTTCTGGATATAAGCCCTTTGTCAGATGCGTAAACTGCAAAGATTTTTTCCCATTCTGATGGTTGCCGATTCAGTCTAGTAACTGTTTCTTTTGCCATGCAGAAGCTGTGGAGTTTAATTAGGTCCCATTTGTCTATTTTGGCTTTTGTTGCCAATGCTTTTGGTGCTTTGGTCAGGAAGTCCTTGACTACTCCTATGTCCTGAATGGTTATTCCTATATTTTCTTCTAAGTTTTTTATGGTGTCAGTTCTTATGTTTAAGTCTTTAATCCATCTGGGGTTAATTTTAGTGTAAGGTGTCAGGAAGGGGTCCAGCTTCTGCTTTCTGCACATGGCTAGCCAGTTTTCCCAACAAAATTTATTAAACAGGGAATTTTTTTCCCATTACTTGGTTTTTGTCTGGTTTATCAAAGATTATTTTGTTGTAGATATGTTGTGTTGCCTCCGATGCCTCTGTTCTGTTCTATTGGTCTATATCTCTGTTTCAGTGCCAGTACCATGATGTTTTGAAATCGTGTAGCCTTGTAGTATAGTTTGAAGTTTGGTAGTTTGATGCCTCCCGCTGTGTTCTTTTCGCTTAGATTTCATTGCAGCACTGTTTAAAATAGCAAAGTCCTGGAACCAACCCAAATGCTCATCTATGATAGACTGGACTGGAAAAATGTGGCATATATAAACCATGAAATATCATGCAGCAATCAAAAACGATGAGTTTGTTTACTTTGTAAGGACATGGATGAATCTGAAGAACATTATTCTCAGCAAACAGACACAAGAACAGAAAAGGAAATACCACATATTCTCACTTATAGGCGGGTGACAAAAATGAGAACACATGGATACAGGGAGGGGGTCTACTAGACACTGGGGTCTATCGGGGGGAATGGGGGAGGGACAGAGGGGGGGCTTGAGAGGGATAGCCTAGGGATAAATGTCAAGTGTGGGTGAAAGAATGGAAGGAAACAAAACACACTGCCATCTGTGTACCTATGCAACTATCTTGCATGGTCTTCACATGTACCACAAAACCTATAATGCAATAAAAATTTTAAAAATATAACTGACAAGTCAGGAATCACTTTCACATTGCCACTCGTTCTGGGCCTCTGTGCATAATACTCTCCTCAGAAACAGCCAAGTGTGTACTTCAAATGCCTACACATTCAGAGTCTCTGTCAGTAATGAACACCTGGGCAATACACCTGAGTCTCTTTCTTATGCCCACTTAGTCAGAGTCTCATTCAATAACACACACTTGGGGAAAGGTTAAGAGTCTACCTCATGTAGCAACTCATTTCGATTCTCAGTGAATAATCCACACCAGGGTAATAGTCAAGAATTTTTTTTTTTTTTTTTTTTTTTAATTAATTTATTTATTTATTTTTATTGCATTATAGGTTTGGGGGTACATGTGCAGAACGAGCAAGATAGTTGCATAGGTACACACATGGCAGTGTGCTTTGCTGCTTTCCTCCCCTTCACCCACACTTGGTATTCATCCCCAGGCTATCCCCCCCAGCCCCCCCTGCTGTCCCTCCCCCATTCCCCCC
The DNA here is from genome assembly GCA_031835075.1 of Saguinus oedipus. Lineage (NCBI taxonomy): Eukaryota > Metazoa > Chordata > Mammalia > Primates > Cebidae > Saguinus > Saguinus oedipus. Next base: position 5,340,162 of record CM063170.1, read on the forward strand.
AACAGTCCCCAGTGTATAGTAGACCGCCTCTCTGTGTCCACGTGTTCTCATTTTTCTTACCCACCTATGAGTGAGTATATGCGGTATTTCTTTTTCTGTTCTTGTGTCAGTTTGCTGAGAATGATGTTCTCCAGATTCATCCATGTCCCTACAAAGGACACAAACTCATCATTTTTGATTGCTGCATAATATTCCATGGTGTATATGTGCCACATTTTCCCAGTCCAGTCTATCATCGTTGGGCATTTGGGTTGGTTCCAGGTCTTTGCTATTGTAAACAGTGCTGCAATGAACATTCGTGTGCATGTGTCCTTATAGTAGAACGATTTATAATCCTTTGGATAGATACCCAGTAATGGGATTGCTGGGTCAAATGGAATTTCTATTTCTAGGTCCCTGAGGAATCGCCACACTGTCTTCCACAATGGTTGAACTAATTTACACTCCCACCAACAGTGTAAGAGTGTTCCTATTTCTCCACATCCTCTCCAGCATCTGCTGTCTCCAGATTTTTTAATGATCGCCATTCTAACTGGTGTGAGATGGTATCTCAATGTGGTTTTGATTTGCATCTCTCTAATGACCAATGACGATGAGCACTTTTTCATATGTTTGCTGGCCTCATGTATGTCTGCTTTCGTAAAGTTTCTATTCATATCCTTTGCCCATTTTTGAATGGGCTTGTTTGTTTTTTTCCTGTAAATCTGTTTGAGTTCTTTGTAAATTCTGGATATCAGCCCTTTGTCGGATGCGTAAACTGCAAAGATTTTTTCCCATTCTGATGGTTGCCGATTCACTCTAGTGACTGTTTGTTTTGCCGTGCAGAAGCTGTGGAGTTTGATTAGGTCCCATTTGTCTATTTTGGCTTTTGTTGCCAATGCTTTGGGAGTTTTGTTCATGAAGTCCTTGCCTACTCCTATGTCCTGAATGGTTTTGCCTAGATTTTCTTCTAGGGTTTTTATGGTGTCGGGTCTTACGTTTAAGTCTTTAATCCATCTGGAGTTAATTTTAGTGTAAGGTGTCAGGAAGGGGTCCAATTTCTGCTTTCTGCACATGGCTAGCCAGTTTTCCCAACACCATTTATTAAATAGGGAATCCTTTCCCCATTGCCTGTTTTTGTCTGGTTTATCAAAGATAATATGGTTGTAGATGTGTTGTGTTGCCTCCGATGCCTCTGTTCTGTTCCATTGGTCTATATCTCTGTTTTGGTACCAGTACCATGCTGTTTTGATTACTGTAGCCTTGTAGTATAGTTTGAAGTCTGGTAGCGTGATGCCTCCCGCTGTGTTCTTTTTGCTTAGAATTGACTTGGCTATGCGGGCTCTTTTTTGGTTCCATATGAAATTCATGGTGGTTTTTTCCAGTTCTGTGAAGAAATTCAATGGTAGTTTGATGGGGATAGCATTGATTGTGTAAATTACTTTGGGCAGTATAGCCATTTTCACGATATTGATTCTTCCTAACCACGAACATGGAATGTTTCTCCATCTGTTTGTGTCCTCTCTTATTTCATTGAGCAGTTGTTTGTAGTTTTCCTTAAAGAGGTCCCTTACATTCCTAGTGAGTTGTATTCCTAGGTATTTTATTTTCTTTGTAGCAATTGTGAATGGCAGTTCGTTCTTGATTTGGTTCTCTTTAAGTCTGTTATTGGTGTATAGGAATGCTTGTGATTTTTGCACATTGATTTTATATCCTGAGACTTTGCTGAAGTTGCTTATCAGTTGCAGGAGCTTTTGGGCTGAGGTGATGGGGTCTTCTAGGTATACTATCATGTCGTCTGCAAATAGAGACAATTTGGCTTCCAACTTTCCTATTTGAATACCCTTTATTTCTTTTTCTTGCCTGATTGCTCTGGCTAGAACTTCCAGTACTATGTTGAATAGAAGTGGTGAGAGAGGGCATCCTTGTCTAGTGCCAGATTTCAAAGGGAATGCTTCCAGTTTTTGCCCATTAAGTATGATATTGGCTGTTGGTTTGTTATAAATAGCTTTTATTACTTTGAGATATGTTCCATCAATACCAAGTTTATTGAGGGTTTTTAGCATAAAGGGCTGTTGAATTTTGTCAAATGCCTTCTCTGCATCAATTGAGATAATCATGTGGTTTTTGTTTTTGCTTCTGTTTATGTGGTGAATTACATTTATAGACTTGCGTATGTTGAACCAGCCTTGCATCCCCGGGATAAATCCTACTTGATCATGATGGATAAGTTTTTTAATGTGCTGTTGCAATCGGTTTGCCAGTATTTTATTGAAGATTTTTGCATCTATGTTCATCATGGATATTGGCCTGAAGTTTTCTTTTCTTGTTGAGTCTCTGCCAGGTTTTGGTATCAGGATGATGTTGGTCTCATAAAATGATTTGGGAAGGGTTCCCTCTTTTTGGATTATTTGGAATAGTTTCAGAAGGAATGGTACCAGATCCTCTTTGTGTGTCTGGTAGAATTCGGCTGTGAACCCATCTGGACCTGGGCTTTTTTTGTGTGGTAGGCTCTTAATTGCTGCCTCAACTTCAGACCTTGTTATTGGTCTATTCATAGTTTCGGCTTCCTCCTGGTTTAGGCTTGGGAGAACACAGGCATCCAGGAATTTATCCATTTCTTCCTGATTTACTGGTTTATGTGCATAGAGTTGTTTGTAGTATTCTCTGATGATGGTTTGAATTTCTGTGGAATCTGTGGTGATTTCCCCTTTATCGTTTTTTATTGCATCTATTTGGTTGTTCTCTCTCTTCTTTTTTATCAGTCTGGCTAGTGGTCTGTCTATTTTGTTGATCTTTTCGAAAAACCAGCTCTTAGATTTATTGATTTTTTGAAGGGTTTTTCTTGTCTCTATCTCCTTCAGTTCTGCTCTGATCTTATTTATTTCTTGTCTTCGGCTAGGTTTTGAGCTTTTTTGATCTTGCTCCTCTAGCTCTTTCAATTTTGACGATAGGGTGTCAATTTTGGATCTCTCCACTCTTCTCATGTGGGCACTTATTGCTATATATTTTCCTCTACAGACTGCTTTAAATGTGTCCCAGAGATTCTGGTACGTTGTGTCTTCATTCTCATTGGTTTCAAAGAACTTCTTTATTTCTGCCTTCATTTCATTGTTTATCCAATCAACATTCAAGAGCCAATTGTTCAGTTTCCATGAAGCTGTGCGGTTCTGAGTTATTTTCTGAATTCTGAGTTCCAACTTGATTGCACTATGGTCTGAGAGACTGTTTGTTATGATTTCAGTTGTTTTGCATTTGCTGAGGAGTGCTTTACTTCCAATTATGTGGTCAATTTTGGAGTAGGTGTGATGTGGTGCTGAGAAGAATGTATATTCTGTGGATTTGGGGTGGAGAGTTCTGTAAATGTCTATCAGGTTTGCTTGTTCCAGGTCTGAGTTCAAGTCCTGGATATCCTTGTTAATTTTCTGTCTGGTTGATCTGTCTGCTATTGACAGTGGAGTGTTAAAGTCTCCCACTATTATTGTGTGGGAGTCTAAGTCCCTTTGTAAGTCATTAAGAACTTGCCTTATATATCTGGGTGCTCCTACATTGGGTCCATATATATTTAGAATCGTTATCTCTTCTTGTTGTATCGATCCTTTTACCATTATGTAATGACCTTCTTTGTCCCTTTTGATCTTTGTTACTTTAAAGTCTATTTTATCAGAGATGAGAATTGCAACTCCTGCTTTTTTTTGCTCTCCATTTGCTTGGTAAATCTTCCTCCATCCCTTTATTTTGAGCCTTTGTGTATCTTTGCATGTGAGGTGGGTTTCCTGGATACAGCACACCGATGGGTTTTGGTTTTTTATCCAATTTGCCAGTCTGTGTCTTTTGATTGGTGCATTTAGCCCATTTACATTCAGGGTTAATATTGTTATGTGTGAATTTGATACTGCCATTTTGATGCTAGCTGGCTGTTTTGCCCGTTGGTTCATGTACATTCTTCATTTTGTTGATGGTCTTTAGCATTTGGTATGCTTTTAGAATGGCTGGAACTGGTTGTTTCTTTCTATGTGTAGTGCCTCTTTCAGGAGCTCTTGTAAAGCAGGCCTAGTGGTGACAAAATCTCTGAGTACTTGCTTGTTCGTGAAGGATTTTATTTTTCCTTCACTTATGAAGCTCAGTTTCGCTGGATATGAAATTCTGGGTTGAAAGCTCTTTTCTTTAAGGATGTTGAATATTGGCCCCCACTCTCTTCTGGCTTGTAGAGTCTCTGCTGAGAGATCTGCTGTGAGTCTGATGGGCTTCCCTTTGTGGGTGACCCGACCTTTCTCTCTGGCTGCCCTTAGTATTTTCTCCTTTGTTTCAACCCTGGTGAATCTGACGATTATGTGCCTTGGGGTTGCTCTTCTTGCAGAGTATCTTTGTGGTGTTCTCTGTATTTCCTGGAGTTGAGTATTGACCTGTCTTGCTAGGTTGGGGAAATTTTCCTGGATAATATCCTGAAGAGTGTTTTCCAGCTTGGATTCATTCTCTTCGTCACTTTCTGGTACACCTATCAAACGTAGGTTGGGTCTCTTCACATAGTCCCACATTTCTTGGAGATTTTGTTCATTCCTTTTTGTGCTTTTTTCTTTAATCTTGGTTTCTCGTTTTATTTCATTGAGTTGATCTTCAACTTCTGATATTCTTTCTTCTGCTTGGTCAATTCGGCTGTTGATACTTGTGCATGCTTCGCGAAGTTCTCGTGTTGAGTTTTTCAGCTCCTTCAATTCATTCATATTCCTCTCTAAGTTGTCCATTCTCGTTATCAATTCCTCGAATCTTTTTTCAAATCTTTTTTCAAGGTTCTTAGTTTCTTTGCACTGGTTTAGAACATGTTCCTTTAGCTCACTGAAGTTTCTCATTATCCACTTTCTGAAGTCTGATTCCGTCATTTCGTCACATTCATTCTCCGTCCAGCTTTGTTCCCTTGCTGGTGAGGAGTTTTGGTCCTTTTTTGGAGGTGAGGTGTTTTGGTTTCGGGTGCTTTCCTCCTTTTTGCGCTGGTTTCTTCCCATCTTTATGGATTTATCCGCCTGTTGTCTTAGTAGTGGCTGATTTTTCAATTGGGTCTCTGTGTGGACACTGAGATTGTTGATGATGAAGTATTTCTGTTACTTAGTTTTCCCTCTAATGATCTATCCTCTCTGCTGTATGAGTGCTGAGGTCCACTCCAGGCCCTGCTTGTCTGGGGTATACCTGCAGCAGCTGCAGAACAGTGAGGGATGATATCAGTTTCTTTTTCTGCTGCCCTTGTTCCAGAATGATGCCAGCCAAATGTCAGTCTGATTAGTCCTTTTCTGGGGTGACTCCTTGGATATACAGAGGTCAGGGAGCTGCTTGAGGAGACAGTCTGTGCTTTATAGGAGCTCCAGTGCTGAGCTGTGAGCTCCGTTGTTCATTCAGGGTTGTTGGGAGGTTATGTCTGCTGCAATAGAACTCATAAAACACCACTCTTTTTTTTTTTTTTTTCACCCTTAGATGCTCTGTCTCAGGGAGTTGGGGCTTTCTTTATGAGTATCTGTTGCACTGTCCTGCCCCACTAGGTGGCAGTCTATTCACTATTTGCCTGTCGGGGCTCTGACCTCCTAAGGCGGGTCCGCCCTGTTGCGGCCCGGCGGACTCTCTCTGTTATGGCAGGTTGCCTCGGCAACGGCAAGCTGCGTCAGTCCTGGGCGGTACTTAAGTGGGGGTGCACTTTGTCAGGAATGGTGGACGCCCCTCCCTGACCGGGCTGCACCGTCCTAAATGCCGGCAACAAAACTCTCAGCCCCAAGCGCCTCCAGTCGCCGCCCTGCTTGTCCCCGTGAGCGTGGGACCCGCCGAGCCCGATCACCCTGCTCCCTGCCTCAGAGTCCGTCCTCTCTCTCTCTCTTCCTCTCCCCAAGCTGAAAGGTCGACTCTCTCACTGGCGCCCCAGGAGCCTGCCGATAGGGCACTGGGATCCGTGCGATCTCCCGTGCCGCTGCCCACTACCCCGGCTCAGATCACGCTTCCCAGGAAACTCCTGGTCTGGCTCATTGTCCAAGTCCTGTTCAATCAGATGGACATGCCAATCTGCCCTTCCAAATCTCAGATTGCCGGTTTAACAGGGCACCCAGACCAGTGAGTTCCGCGCCGGGTCCCGCTGCGGCGCCGGCCGAAGAGGCGGCGGGAGCCGGTTGCGTTAGCCGGCTGCTAGCGTCCCGTGTCTCTCCCACACCTGGGACTTTCAACGCTCTGTGGGCATAAAAGGAACATCCGAGAATGCGGCTAGGACTCACCCTCTGCGCCTTCACCGAGAGCTGCAATCCTGAGTCACCTCTACGACGCCATCTTGCCTCCCTCCTTCCAAGAATTTTTTTTTATGGCCATTTATTCTCTGCCTACCTGAATGATACACATGGGGAATTCTCAGGATTCTATTTCATACTACCACTCATTTAGAACCTTATTGAATAATTCACAACGGAGCAATAGTCAGGTGTCCATTTTGTATGGCCTCTCATTAAGAGTTTCAGTGAATACTGAACTTCTATGGAGTAATCACGACACTATTTAAGATAGCCATGAATTAAGTGCATTCCTGAATGACACACACCTGGGTGGTAGTCAGGAATCTATTTTATATGAACTCTAATTCTGTGTAACGCTGAGTAATACACACCTGGGGGGGTTTCAGGAGTCTATCTGGTATGGACACTCATAAAGAACCTGTTGAAGTAATGCACACATGGAGAATAATGAGGTGTCTATGTCATATGGCTACTCATTCAGACAGTGAATAACGCACATGTGGAGTCAATAGAATTCTATTTCATATGGCCTCTATTTCACAGCCTCACTGAATATTACACATTTGTGATATAGTGTGGAGTCTATATCTTATGGCCACTCATTCAGAGAATCACTAACTAATTCACACCCGTGGAATAGTCAGATGTCTCTTTTCTATGGCTCCCCGTTGAGAGCCTCACTAAATGTACCCACCTGGATAAATAGTCAGTATTTATTTGTATCTTCTCATTCAGAGTCTCACTAAATAATGCACACCTGTGGAATAGTCAGAAAACTTTTTCTTGTGGCCTCTCATTCAACGTGTCATTGAAAAATGTGGTGTAGTCAGGAGACTCTTTCATGAAGACACATATTCAGAGTCTCAGAGCATAAGACAGATTCTTGATATAGTAAGAATCTAATGAGTATGGCCACATCTTCTGGGGCTCACTGAATAACACACACCTGCAGAATAACTTGGAGTCTATTTTCGATGGACATTCATTCAGAGCCTCGATAAATAATGCAGACCTGTGGAGTAGCCAGGAGTCTATTTCATTAGAAAACACATTCATAGCCTAAGTGGATATTATGCACGTGTGGATTAGTCAGGATTACATTTTATAAGGCCACTGACTCGTAACCTCAATGAAGGATGCACAAATGTAAAGTACTCAGGTGTCTCTTTCATATAGCCACTCATACAGAGATTCACTGAACAATAAAATTATTTGAGATAGAACGACTCCTGTTTCATATGGTCATACAAAAGAACCTCACTGAGTGACACTTACCTGGAGAAGTGTTAGGAGTGTACTTTCCATAGTCTCTCATTTACAGCCTAAGAAAATAATGCATACGTGTGGAATAGACACTAGTCTATTTTATATGGCCACGAAATAAAAGCCTGAGTCAGTAATACACAACTTTGAAAGAGTCACTAGTCTATTCCATATGCCCAAATATATAGAGTCAGAGTCAATGATACATGCCTGTAGACAGGTCAGGAAACAATTTCATATGGCCAAAGTTTCAGAGTCTCAGTGAACAATAAATACCTGAGGAATACTCTGGACGCTATTACAAGTGGCATTTGTTCAGAGGTTCATTGAGTAAAGAACACTTATACTGTAGTCAAAATTCTACTTCATATAGCCACATACTCAGAGCCTAACTGAATAACAGACACCTTGGGAAAGTCAGGATTCTATTTCGTATAGCCACTCATTTACAGCCGAATGTAAAACTCACGCCTGAGTAGTATATAGGAGTCTCTATTTTATGGCCACGCATTCAGAGCCTCACAGAATAATACAGACGTATGGAAATGTCAGGAGTGTACTTGACATGGCCACTTATTCATATCCTCAGTGAAGAATCATATATATTTGAAAAATACTCAGGATTCTATTATATATAACCACTTATTAAGAGACTCACTGAATAATGCACACTTGGAGAGTTGTCTGGAGATTATTTGATATGACCGTTCACCCAGTGAATCAGTGGAAAATGCAGAGCTGAGATATAGTCCAGAGGCCAGAGTCAGGAGTCTATTTTATGTGGTCACTTGTTCAGAAACTGACTGAAGAATACACACCTTGGGAATCATCAGAGTCCAGGTCATATGGCCACTCAATCAAGCATTACAAAATAATGGAGAATGGAGCAATAGTAAGGAGTCTATTTCATATGGCCTCTCATTCAGAGCTTCAGTGCATAATAAACAGCTGTGGAGGATTGAGGACCCTATTGAAGGTAGCCCCAAACAAAGCAGCTCCGTGAATGATACACACATGTGTGAGATTCAGGAGACTATTTGATATGGACACTCATACAGAACCTCTTCGAATATGGCACATGTGGGAATAGTCACTAGTCTATTTCATATGGTGGTTCGTTTGGAGAGTCAAATAATAACGTGCACCTGTGGAGGAAAATGCGGTCTGTTTCATAAGGCCACTCTTTCAGTGTTTTAGTGAGTACCATGTATATCTGATAAGTCAGGAATCTCTTTCACATGGACACTCGTTCTGGGCCTCTGTGAATAATACTCCCTTCAGAAGCAGTCAAGGGTGTACTTCAAATGCCTACACATTCAGAGTCTTTGTCAGTAATGAACACCTGGGCAATACACCTGTGTCTTTTTTCTATGTCCACTTAGTCAGAGGCTCATTCAATAATACTCACCTGGGGAAGACTTAAGTGTTTACTTCATGTAGCCACTCATTTCGATCCTCAGTGAATAATCCAAACCAAGTTAATAGTCAAGCATTTTTTTATATGGCCACTAATTCTGTGTCTCCCTGAATGATACACACCTGGGGAATTCTTAGGATTCTATTTTATACTACCACTCATTTAGAACCTTATTGAATAATTCACAATGGAGCAATAGTCAGGTGTCTATTTTGTATGGCCTCTCATTTAGAGTTTCAGTGAATAATAAACTTCTATGGAGTAATCAGGACACTGTTTAAGATAGCCACTAATTAAGTGCCTTCCTGAATGACACACACCTGGGTGGTTGTCAAAAGTCTATTTCATATGAACTCTAACTCTGTGTAACGCTGAGTAATACACACCTGGGGAAGATTCAGCAGTCTATTTGCTATGGACACTTATACCGAATCAGTTGGAATAATGCACACATGGAGAATAATGAGGTGTCTATGTCATACGGCTACTCATTCAGACAAACAGTGAATAACGCACATGTGAAGTCATTAGAATTTTGTTTCATGTGGCCCTCTTTCACAGCCTCACTGAATATTACACACGTGATATAGTCTGGAGTCTATATTTTACGCCCACTGATTCAGAGAATCACTAAATAATTCACACGTGCAGAATAGTCAGAAGTCTCTTTCCTATGGCTACCCATTGAGAGCCTTACTATATGTACACACCTGGATAAATCGTCAGGATTTACTTGTATCTCCTCATTCAGAGTCTCACTCAATAACTCACACCTGATGGTGGCATCATAGAGGCGACTCAGGATTGCAGCTCTCAGTGAAGGCAAAGAGTGTGAGTCCTAGCCACATTGCCAGACGAACGTTTTTTGCCCACAGAACTTTGAAAGTCCCAGGTGTGGAAGAGACATGGGATGCTAGCTCTAGCGCAGCTGACTAACGTGGCGGGTTCAGCCGGCGCCACACCGCAGGGGCACCCAGCACAAACCTCACTCGTCCGTGTGCCCTTTGAAACCGGCAATTTGAGTTGTGGAAGGGCAGATTGGCATGTCAATCTGATTGAACGGGTCTTGGACAATGAGCCAGACCAGGAGATTCTTGGGAAATGTGATCTTAGCCGGTGCAGTGGGCAGGGTCATGGGAGATCACATGGAGCCCAGTGCCCTATCAGCAGGCTACTGGGGTGCCAGTGAGAGAGTCAACCATTCAGCTTGGGGAGAGGAAGAGAGAGAGAGAGACAGGATGAACTCTGAAGCAGGGAGCTGGGAGATAGGGCTCAGCGGGTCCCACCCTCACAGGGAAAAGCAGGGCGGTGATTGGAGGCGCTTGGTGCTGAGAGTTTGGCTGTCGGCATCTAGGACACTGCAGCCCGGTGGGGGAGGGGCGTCTGCCACTACGGACGCAATCTGCCCCTACTGAAGTACCGCCCAGGGCTGACGCAGCCTGCTGTTGCTGAGGCAATGTGCCATAACAGAGAGATTCCACCAGCAGGGCGGAGCGTGAAACAGCAGAAGGGAAACTCGCAGCCACAGGGTGGAACCGTGCTTGCTGGGCGGAGCCCCAGCAGGCAAATAGTGAATAGACTGCCTCCTAGCTTTGCAGGACAGTACAACAGATACTCATAAAGAAAGTCCCAACTCCCTGAGACAGAGCATCTAAGAGGGGGAAAAAAAACGGGGGGGTATAATGAGTTTTGTTGCAGCACACAAAAACACATCCTCCCAACCACCCAGAATGAACAACGGAGCTCACAGCTCAGCACTGGAGATTCTATAAAGCACAGGATGTCTCCTCAAGCAGCTCCCTGACCCCTGTATATCCAAAGAGTCACCCCAAAAAAGGACTAATCAGACTGACATTTGGCGGGCATTATTATGGAAAAAACTGGTAGCATCCCTCACTGTTCCGCTGATGCTACAGGTGTACCGCAGAAAAGCAGGGCCTGGAGTGGACCTCAGCACTCATACAGCAGAGGAGCTAGACCAGTAAGAATACTAAGTAACAGAAATACCTCATCATCAACAATCTGGGCGTCCACACAGAGACCCAATTAAAAAATCAGCAACTACTAAGACAACAGGTGGATAAATCCATAAAGATGGGAAGAAACCAGCGCAAAATGAGGAAGACACCCGAAACCGAAACACTCCACCTCCTACAAAGGACCAAAACTCCTCACCAGCAAAGAAACAAAGCTGGAGCGAGAATGAGTGTGACAATATGATGGAATCAGACTTCAGAAAGTGGATAATAGGAAACTTCAGTGAGCTAAATAACATGTTCTAAATCTGTGCAAAGAAACTAAGAGCATTGAAAAAAGATTTGAAAGAAGATTTGAGGAAACGATAAGAAAAATGAACAACTTAGAGAGGAATATGAATGAATTGAAGAAGCTGAAAAACACAACAAGAAAACTTTGCGAAGCGTGCACAAGTTCAACAGCTGAATTGACCAAACAGAAGAAAGAATATTAGAATTCGAAGATCAACTCAATGAAATAAAACGAGAAACCAAGATCAAAGAAAAAAGTGCAAAAAGGAATGAACAAAATCTCCAAGAAACGTGGGACTATGTGAAGAGACCCACCATAAGTTTGATAGGTGTACCAGAATGGAATGAAGAGAATGAATCCAAATTGGAAAACACTCTTCAGGATATTATCCAGGAAAATTTCCCCAACCTAGCAAGACAGGTCAATACTCAACTCCAGGAAATACAGAGAACACCACAAAGATACTCCGCAAGAAGAGCAACCCCAAGGCACATAATCGTCAGATTTAACAGGGTTGAAATGAAGGAGAAAATACTAAGGGCAGCCGGAGAGAAAGGTCGGGTCACCCACAAAGGGAAGCCCATCAGACTCACAGCAGATCTCTCGGCAGAGACTCTAAAAGCCAGAAGAGAGTGGGGGCCAATATTCAACATCTTTAAAGAAAAGAACTTTCAACCCAGAATTTCATATCCAGCCAAACTGAGCTTCATAAGTGAAGGAAAAATAAAATCCTTCATGAATAAGCAAGTACTCAGAGATTTTGTCACCACTAGGCCTGCATTACAAGAGCTCCTGAAAGAGGAACAACACACGGAAGGAAGCAACCAATACCAGCCATCCTAAAAGCATACCAAATGCTAAAGAGCATCCACAAAATGAAGAAACCACATGAACCAATAGGCAAAACAGCCAGCTAGCATCAAATTGGCAGTACCAAACTCACACATAGCAATATTAACCCTAAATGTAAATGGGCTAAATGCACCAATTCTAAGACAAAGACTGGCAAATTGGATAAAAAAACAAAACCCATCAGTGTGATGTATCCAGGAAACCCAACTCACACGCAAGGATACACAAAGGCTCAAAATAAAGGGATGGAGGAAGATTTACCAAGCAAATGGAGAGCAGAGAAAAGGAGGAGTTGCAACACTCTTCTCTGATAAAATAGACATTAAAGCAACAAAGATCAAAAGGGACAAAGAAGGTCATTACATAACGGTAAAAGGCTCGATACAACAAGAAGAGCTAACGATTCTAAATATATATGGACCCAATACAGAAGCACCCATATATATAAGGCAAGTTCTTAATGACTTACAAAAAGACTTAGACTCCAACAGAATAGTAGTGGGAGACTTTAACACTCCACTGTCAATAGCAGACAGATCAACCAGACAGAAAATTAACAAGGATACCCTGGACTTGAACTCAGACCTGGAACAAGCAAACCCAATAGACATTTACAGAACTCTCCACCCCAAATCCACAAAATATACATTCTTCTCAGCACCACATCACACCTACTCCAAAACTGACCACATAATTGGAAGTAAAGCACTCCTCAGCAAATGCAAAACAACTGAAATCATAACGAACAGTCTCTCAGACCATAGTGCAATCAAGTTAGAACTCAGAATTCAGAAAATAACTCAGAACGGTACAGCTTCATGGAAACTGAACAACTGGCCTTTTAATGTTGATGGGATAAACAATGAAATGAAGGCAAAAATAAATAAGTTCTTCTAAACCAAGGAGAATGAAGACACAACGTACTAGAATCTCTGGGACACATTTCAAGCAGTCTTTAGAGGAAAATATATAGCAAAAATTGTCCACATGAGAGAAGTGGAGAGATCCAAAATTGACAACCTATCATCAAAATTGAAAGAGCTCGAGGAGCAAGATCAAAGAAGCTCACAACTTAACAGAAGACAAGAAATAACTAAGATCAGAGCAGAATTGAAGGAGATATAGACAAGAAAATCCCTTCAAAAATCAATAAATCCAAGAGCTGGGTTTTCGAAAAGATCAACAAAATAGACAGACCACTAGCCAGACTGATAAAAAAATAAGAGAGAGAACAACCAAATAGATGCAATAAAAAACCATAACGGGGAAATCACCACAGATTACACAGAAATTCAAACCATCATCAGAGAATACTACAAACAACTCTATGCACATAAACTAGTAAACCAGAAAGAAATGGATAAATTCCTGGACGCCTGTGTCCTCCCAAGCCTAAACTAGGAGGAAGCTAAAACTATGAATAGACCAATAACAAGGTCTTAAGTTGAGGCAGCAATTAAGAGCCTACCACACAAAAGAGGTCCAGGGCAAGATGGGTTTACAGCCGAATTCTTCCAGACACACAAAGAGGATCTGGTACCATTCCTTCTGAAAGTATTTCAAAAATTCAAAACGAAGGAATCCTTCCCAACTCATTTTATGAGACCAACATTATTCTGATACCAAAACCCGGCAGAGACTAAACAAGAAAAGAAAACTTCAGGCAAATTTCCATGATGAACATAGCTGCAAAAATCTTCAATAAAATACTGGCAAACCGATGGCAACAGCACATTAAAAGACTTATCCATCATGATCAAGTAGGATTCATCCCGGGGATGCAAGGCTGGTTCAACATATGCAAGTCTATAAATGTAATTCACCACATAAACAGAAGCAAAAACAAAAACCACATGTTTATCTCAATTGACGCAGAGAAGGCATTTGACAAAATTCAAAAGCACTGTATGCTAAAAACCCTCAATAAACTTGGTATTGATGGAACATATCTCAAAGCAATAAAAGATATTTACGAGAAACCAACAGCCAATATCATAGTTAATGGGCAAAAACTGGAAGCATTCCCTTTGAATTCTGGCACGAGACAAGGATGCCCTCTCTCACCACTCCTATTCAACATAGTACTGGAATTTCTAGCCAGAGAAATCTGGCAAGAAAAAGACATAAAGTATATTCAAATAGGAAAGGTGGAAGCCAAATTGTCTCTATTTGCAGACAACATGTTAGTATACCTAAAAGATCACATCACCTCAGCCCAAAAGCTCCTGAAACTGATAAGCAACTTTAGTAAAGTCTCAGAATATAAAATCAATGTGCAAAAATTACAAGCATTCCTATACACCAATAACAGACTTAAAGAGAACCAAATCAATAATGAACTGCCATTCACAATTGCTTCAAAGAAAATAAAATACCTAGGAATAAAACTCAAAAGGAACGTAAGGGATCTCGTTAAGGAAAACCGCAAACCACTGCTCAACAAAATAAGAGAGGACACAAACAGATGAAGACACATTCCATGTTCGTGGTTAGGAAGAATCAATATCGTGAAAATGGGTATACTGCCCAAAGTAATTTACACAATCAATGCTATCCCCATCAAACTATCATTGAATTTCTTCACAGAATTGGAAATAAACTCCATGAACTTCATATGGAACCAAAAGAGAGCCTGAATAGCCAAGTCAATTCTAAGCAAAAGGAACACAGCAGGAGGCATCACACTACCAGAATGAAACTATACTACAAGGCTACAGGAATCAAAACAGCATGGTACTGGTACCAAAACTGAGATATAGACAAATGGAACAGAACAGAGGCTTCGGAGGCAACACAACATATCTACAACCATATAATCTTTGATAAACCAGACAAAAACAAGCAATGGGGAAAGGATTCCCTGTTTAATAAATGGTGTTGTGAAGACTGGCTAGCCATGTGCAGGAAGCAGAAACTGGACCCATTCCTGACACCTTACACTAAAATTAACTCCAGATGGATTAAAACTTAAACATAACACCTGACACCATAAAAACCCTAGAAGAAAATCTAGGGAAAACCATTCAGGACATAGGAGTAGGCAAAGACTTCATGAACAAAACACCAAAAGCATTGGCAACAAAAGCCAAAATAGACAAATGGGACCTAATCAAACTCCACAGCTTCTGCACAGCAAAAGAAACCGTCGCTAGAGTGTATCGGCAACCATCAGAATAGGAAAAAATCTTTGCAGTTTATGCATCTGACAAAGGGCTGATATCCAGAATTTACAATGAACTCAAACAGTTTTACAGGAAAAAAACAACAAGCCCATTCAAAAATGGGCAAAGGATGTGAACAGACACTTTACAAAAGAAGACATTCATGAGTCCAACAACCACATGAAAAAATGCTCGTCATCACTGGTCATTAGAGAGATGCGAATCAAAACATCATTGAGATACCATCTCATGCCAGTGAGAATGGCGATCATTAAAAAATCTGGAGACAGCAGATGCTGGAGAGGATGTGGAGAAATAGGAACCTTCTTACACTGTCGGTGGGAGTGTAAATTAGTTCAACCATTGTGGAAGACAGTGTGGTGATTCCTCAAGGACCTAAAAATAGAAATTCCATTTGACCCAGCAATCCCATTACTGGGTGTATGTCCAAAAGACTATAAATTGTTCTACTATAAGAATGCATTCACACGAATGTTCATTGCAGCACTGTTTACAATAGCAAAGACCTGGAACCAACCCAAATACCCATCGATGATAGACTGGACTGGGAAAATGTGGCACATATACACCATGGAATATGATGCAGCAATCAAAAATGATGAGTTTGTTTCCTTTGTAAGGAAATGCATGAATCTGGAGAACATCATTCTCAGCAAACTGACACAAGAACAGAAAAAGTAATACCGCATATACTCACTAATCGATGGGTGAGAAAATGAGAAAACATGGACACAGGGAGGGGTTCTACTACACACTAGGGACTATTGGGGGAATTGGGGAGGGACAGCGGTGGGAGGAGTGGAGGGATACCCTGGGGATGAATGACAAGTGTGGGTGAAGGGGAGAAAGGCAGCAAAACACACTGTCATGTGTGTACCTATGCAACTAAATTCCACGTTCTGCACATGTAACCCAAAATCTATAATGCAATAACAATTTAAAAAATTTAAAAAAAGAAGAAAGCAATAAGCACGTATTAGAATAAAAAAAAATGCACACCTGTGGAATAATCAGGAAACTTTTTCTTGTGGCCTCTCATTCAATGTGTCATTGAAAAATGTGGTGTAGTCAGGGGACTCTTTCATGTAGACACATATTCAGAGCCTCAGTGCATAAGACAGACCCTTGATATAGTAAGAAATCTAATTAGTATGGCCACATCTTCTGAGGCTCACTGAATGATACACACCTGGAGAATAATTTGGAGTCTATTTTCGATGGACATTCATTCAGAGCCTCAGTAAAAAATGCAGACCCGTGGAATAGCCAGGAGCCTATTTCATTTGGAAACACATTCATAGCCTCAGTGGATAATATGCACATGTGGATTAGTCAGGATTACATTTTATATTGTCACTGACTCGAAAACTAAATGAATAATGCACAAATGTAAAGTACTCCGCCATTTATTTCATATAACCACTCATGGAGAGATTCACTGAATAATAAAATTATTTGAGGTAGACTGCCTCCTGTTTCATATGGTCATACAAAAAGAGCCTCACTAAGTGACCCACACATGGAGAAGTGTTAGAAGTGTGCTTTACATAGCCTCTCATTTTCAGCCTATGGGAATAATGCACACGTGTAAAATAGACACTAGTCTATTTTATATGTCCACAAAATCAAAGCCTCGGTCAGTAATACACAAATTTGGAAGAGTCACTAGTTTATTCCATGTGCCCAAATATTTAGAATCAGAATCAATAATACACCCCTGTAAAATAGTCGGGAAACCATTTCATATGGCCAAAGTTTCAGAGCCTCAGTGAATAATAAATACCTGAGGAATACTCTGGACGCTATTACATGTGACATTTCTTCAGAGTTTTATTGAGTAAAGAACACCTGTATTGTATTCAGAATTCTATTTCATATAGCCACATATTCAGAGCCTAACTGAATAACAGACACTTTGGGAAAGTCAGGATTATATTTCGTATAGCCCCTCATTTACAGCCGAATATAAAAACTCACGCCTGAATACTACATAGGAATCTATTTTATGGCCACTCATTCAGAGCCTCACAGAATAATACAAGACATAAGGAAATGTCAGAAGTGTACTTGACATGGCCACCTATTCAGTTCCTCAGTGAAGAATCATATATAGCTGGAAAATACTCAGGATTCTATTATATATAGCCACTTATTAAGGGCCTCACTGAATAATGCACACCTGGAGAATTGTCTGGAGATTATTTGATATGACCGTACACCCAGCAACTCAGTGGAAAATGCAGAGCTGAGAAATAGTCAAGAGGACAGAGTCAGGAGTCTATTTTATGTGGTCACTCATTCAGAAACTGACTGAAGAAAACACATCTTGAGAATAATCAGAGTCCAGGTCAAATGGCCACTCAATCACAGCACTACCGAATAATGCAGAATGGGGCAATAGGAAGGAGTCTATTTCATATGGCCTCTCATTCAGATCTTCAGTGCGTAATAAACAGCTGTGGAGGAGGGAGGACCCTATATATAGTAGCTCCAAATATAGCAGCTCCGTGAATGATACAGACATGTGTGAGAGTCAGGAGACTATCTGATATGGACACTCATACAGAACCTCTTCGTTTGCACATGTGGGTAATAATCAATAGTCTATTTCATATGGTGGTTCGTTTGGAGCTTTAAAAATTAACACGCACCTGTGCAGTAAAATGCGGTCTATTTCATAAGGCCCCTCTTTCAGTGTTTTAGTGAATAACATGTATATCTGATAAGTCAGGAATCTCTTTCACATGGCCACTCGTTCTGGGCCTATGTGTATAGTACTCCCCTCAGATACCGTCAAGGGTCTACTTCAAATGCCTACACATTCAGAGTCTCTGTAAGTAATGAACACCTGGGCAATACACCTGAGTCTCTTTTTTATGCCCACTTCGTCAGAGGCTCATTCAATAATACACACCTGAGGAAGTGTTAAGAGTCTACTTCATGTAGCCACTCATTTTGATCCTCAGTTAATAATCCACACCAGGGTTGTAGTCGAGCATTTTTTATATGGTCACTCATTTTCTGCCTCCCTGAATGATACACACCTGGGGAATTCTCAGTATTCTATATCATTCTACCACTCATTTAGAACCTTATTGAATAATTCACAATGGAGCAATAGTTAAGTGTCTATTTTGTATGGCCTCTCATTTAGAGTTTCATGAATAATGAACTTCGGTGGAGTAATCAGGACACTGTTTAAAATAGCCATGAATTAAGTGCTTTCCTGAATGATACACACCTGGGTGGTAGTCAGGAGACTATTTTATATAAACTTTAATTCTGTGTAACGCTGAGTAATACACACCTGGGGAAGTTTCAGGAGTCTATTTGGTATGGATACTCATAAAGAACCTGTTGAAATAATGCACACATGGAGAATAATCAGGAGTCTATCTCATATGGCTACTCATTCAGACAAACAGTGAATAACGCACATGTGGAGTCATTAGAATTCTGTTTCATATGGCCTCTCTTTCACAGCCTCACTGAATATTACACACTTGTGATATAGTCTGGAGTCTATATTTTATGGCCACCCATTCAGAGAATCACTGAATAATTCGAACCTGCGGAATAGTCAGAAGTCTCTTTACTATATTTACCCGTTGAGAGCCTCACTAAATGTATACACGTGGATAAATAATCAGGATTTACTTGTATCTCCTCATTCAGAGTATCATTTAATAATGCACACCTGTTGAATATTCGGGAGACTTTTCTTGTGGCCTGTCATTCAATATGTCATTGAAAAATGTGGTGTAGTCAGGAGACTCTTTCTTTCTTTTTTTTTTTAATTTTTATTGCATTATGGGTTTTGGGGTACATGTGCAGAAAGTGCAAGATAGTTGCATAGGTACACACATGGCAGTGTGTTTTGCTGTCTTTCTCCCCCTCACCCATACTTGGCATTTATCCCCATGCTATTGCTCCCTAGCCCCCCACACTTTCCCTCCCCCGTTTCCCCCAATAGACCCCAGTGTGTAGTAGACCCCCTCCCTGTGTCCATGGGTTCTCATTTTTCTCACCCGCCTATGAGTGAGAATATGCTGTATTTCCTTTTATGTTCTTTTGTCAGTTTGCTGAGAATGATGTTCTCCAGGTTCATCCATGGCCTTACAAAGGACATAAACTCATCATCTTTGATTGCTGCATAATATTCCATGGTGTATATTTGCCACATTTTCCCAATCCAGTGTATCATTGATGGGAATTTGGGTTGGTTCCAGGACTTTGCTATTGTAAAGAGTGCTGCAATGAACATACGTATGCATGAGTCCTTATAGTAGAATGATTTATACTCTTTAGGTTATATACCCAGTAAAGGGATTGCTGGGTCAAATGGAATTTCTATTTCAAGGTCCTTGAGGAATTGCCACACTGTCTTCCACAATGGTTGAGCTTATTTACACTCCCACCAACAGTGTAAGAGCGTTCCTTTTTCTCCGCATCCTCTGCAGCATCTGCTGTCTCCAGATTTTTTAATGATAGCCTTTCTGACTGGCGTGAGATGGTATCTCAATGTTGTTTTGATTTGCATCTCTCTAATGACCAGTGATGATGAGCATTTTTTCATGTGTTTGTTGACCTCATGTAGGTCTTCTTTTGTAAAGTGTCTGTTCATATCCTTTGCCCATTTTTGAATTGGCTTTTTTTTTCCTGTAAATCTATTTGAGTTATTTGTAAATTCTGGATATGAGCGCTTTGTCAGATGCGTAAACTTCAAAGATTTTTTTCCCATTCTGATGGTTGCCGATTCACTCTAGTGACTGTTTCTTTTGCCGTGCAGAAGCTGCGGCGTTTGATTAGGTCCCGTTTGTATATTTTGGCTTTTGTTGCCAATGCTTTTGGTGTTTTGTTCATGAAGTCCTTGCCTACTTTTATGTCCTGAATGGTTTTTCCTAGATTTTCCTCTAGGGTTATAATGGTGCCAGGTCTTATGTTTAAGTCTTTAATCCATCTGGAGTTAATTTTAGTGAAAGGTGTCAGGAAGGGGACCAGTTTCTGCTTTCTGCACATGGCTAGCCAGTTTTCCCAACACCATTTATTAAACAGGGAATCCTTTACCCATTGCTTGTTTTTGTCTGGTTTATCAAAGACTATATGGTTGTAGGTATGTTGTGTTGCCTTTGATGCCTCTGTTCTGTTCCATTGGTCTATATCTCTGTTTTGGTACCAGTACCATGCTCGTTTGATCATGTAGCCTTGTAGTATAGTTTGAAGTCGGGTAGTGTGATGCCTCCAGTTGTGTTCTTTTTGCTTAGAATTGACTTGGCTAATGCGGGCTCTCTTTTGGTTCCATATGAAGTTCATGGTGGTTTTTTCCAGTTCTGTGAAGAAATTCAATGGTAGTTTGATGGGGATAGCATTGATTGTGTAAATTACTTAGGGCAGTATAGCCATTTTGACAATATTGATTCTTCCCCACCACGAACATGGGTTCTTTCTCCATCTGTTTGTGTCCTCTCTTATTTCGTTGAGCAGTGGTTTGCAGTTTTTCTTGAAGGGGTCCGTTACATTCCTTGTGAGTTGTATTCCTAGGTATTTTATTTTCTTTGTAGCAATTGTGAAAGGCAGTTCATTCTTGATTGGGTTCTTTTTAAGTCTGTTATTGCTGTATAGGAATGCTTGTGATTTTTGCACATTGATTTTATATCCTGAGACTTTGCTGAAGTTGTTTATCGGTTTCAGGGGCTTTTGGGGTGAGGTGATGGGGTCTTCTAGGTATACTATTATGTCGTCTGCAAATAGAGACAATTTGGCTTCCACCTTTCCTATTTGAATACCCTTTATTTCTTTTTCTTGCCCGATTGCTCTAGCTAAATCTTCCAGTACTATGTTGAGTAGGAGTGGTGTGAGACGGCATCCTTGTCTATTGCCGGATTTCAATGGGAATGCTTCCAGTTTTTGCTCATTAAGTATGATATTGGCTGTTGGTTTGTCATAAATATATTTTATTACTCTAAGGTATGTTCCATCAATACCACGTTTATTGAGGGTTTTTAGCATAAAGGGCTGTTGAATTTTGTCAAATGCCTTCTCTGCTTCAATTGAGATAATCATGTAGTTTTTGTTTCTGATTCTGTTTATGTGGTGAATTACATTTATAGACTTGCATATGTTGAACGAGCCTTGCATCCCCAGGATGAATCCTACTTGATCAGGATGGATAAGCTTTTTAATGTGCTGTTGCAATCCGTTTGCCAGTATTTTATTGAAGATTTTTGCATCTATGTTCATCATGGATATTGGCCTGAAGTTTTCTTTTCTTATTGAGTCTTTCCCAGGTTTTGGTATCAGGATGATGTTGGTCTCATAAAATGATTTGGGAAGGGTTCCCTCTTTTTGAATTATTTGGAATAATTTCAGAAGGAATGGTAACAGATTTTCTTTGTGTGTCTGGTAGAATTCAGCTGTGAACCCATCTGGACCTGGGCTTTTTTTGTGTGGTAGGCTCGTATTTGCTGCCTCAACTTCAGACCTTGTTATTATTCTATTCATAGTTTCGGCTTCCTCCTTGTTTAGGCTTGGGAGGACACAGGCGTCCAGAAATTTATCCATTTCTTCCTCGTTTACTAGTTTATGTGCATAGAGTTGTTTGTAGTATTCTCTGATGATGGTTTGAATTTCTGTAGAATCTGTGGTGATTTCCCCATTATCGTTTTTTATTGCATCTATTTGGTTGTTCTCTCTTTTCTTTTTTATCAGTCTGTCTAGTGGTCTGTTTATTTTGTTGTTCTTTTTGAAAAACCAGCTCTTGAATTTATTGATTTATGTGGGGTTTTTCTTGTCTCTATCTCCTTCAGTTCTGCACTGATCTTAGTTATTTCTTGTCTTCTGCTAGGTTTTGAGCTTTTTTGATCTTGCTCCTCTAGCTCTTTCAATTTTGACGATAGGGTGTCAAATTTGGATCTCTCCACTTTTCTCATGTGGGCACTTATTGCTATATATTTTCCTCTACAGACTGCTTTAAATGTGTCGCAGAGATTCTGGTACGTTGTGTGTTCATTCTCGTTGGTTTAGAAGAACGTTTTTATTTCTGCCTTCATTTCATTGTTTATCCAATCAACATTCAAGAGCCAGTTGTTCAGTTTCCATGAAGCTGTGCGATTCTGAGTTATTCTCTGAATTCTGAGTTCCAACTTGATTCCACTATGGTCTGAGAGACTGTTTGTTATGATTTCAGTTGTTTTGCATTTGCTGAGGAGTGCTTTACTTCCAATTATGTGGTCAGTTTTGGAGTATTTGTGATGTGGTGCTGAGAAGAATGTATATTGTGTGGATTTGGGGCGGAGAGTTCTGTAAATGTCTATCATGTTTTTTTGTTCCAGGTCTGAGTTCAAGTCCAGGATATCCTTGTTAATTTTTTGTCTTGTTGATCTGTCTTCTATTGACAGTGGAGTGTTAAAGTCTCCCACTATTAATGTGCGGCAGTCTAAGTCTCTTTGTAAGTCATTAAGAACTTGCCTTTTATATCTGCGTGCTCCTGCATTGGGTCCATATATATTTAGAATCGTTAGCTCTTCTTGTTGTATCGATATTTTTACCATTATATAATGACCTTCTTTGTCGCTTTTGATCTTTGTTGCATTAAATTCTATTCTATCAGAGATGAGAATTACAACTCCTCCTTTTTTTTTTTTTGCTCTCCATTTGACTTGGTAAATCTTCCTCCATCCTTTTATTTTGAACCTTTGTGTATTTTTGCATGTGAGGTGGGTTTCCTGGATAGAGCACACCAATGGGTTTTGGTTTTTTATCCAATTTGCCAGTCTGTTTCTTTTGATAGGTGCATTTAGCCCATTTACATTTAGGGTTAATATTGTTTTGTGTGAATTTGATACTGCCATTTTGATGCTAGCTGGCTGTTTTGCCCATTGGTTCATGTAGATTCTTTATTTTGTTGATGCCCTTTATCATTTGGCATGCTTTCCGGATGGCTTGTACTGGTTGTTTCTTTCTATGCTTAGGCCTCTTTCAGAAGCTCTTGTAAAGCAGGCCTAGTGGTGACAAAATCTCTTAGTACTTGCTTGTTCCTGAAGGATTTTATTTTTTCTTCACTTATGAAGCTCAGTTTGGCTGGATATGAAATTCTGGGTTGAAAGCTATTTTCTTTAAAGATGTTGAATATTGGTCCTCACTCTCTTCTGGCTTGTCGAGTCTCCACCCAGAGATATTTGGTGAGTCTGATGGGTTTCCCTTTGTGGGTGTCCTGACCTTTCTCTCTGGCTGCCCTTAGTATTTTCTCCTTCATTTCAACCCTGGTGAATCAGACAATTATGTGCCTTGGGGTTGCTCTTCTTGCGGAGTATCTTTGTGTTGTTTTTGTATTTCCTGGAGTTGAGTATTAATCTGTCTTGCTAGGTTGGAGAAGTTTTCCTGGATAATATCCTGAAGAGTATTTTCCAGCTTGGATTCATTCTCTTCATCACATTCTGGTACACCTATCAAACGTAGGTTGGGTCTCTTCACATAGTCCCACATTTCTTGGAGATTTTGTTCATTCCTTTTTGTGATTTTTTCTCTAGTCCTGGTTTCTCCTTTTATTTCATTGAGTTGATCTTCGACTTCTGATATTCTTTCTTCTGTTTTGTCAATTCGGCTGTTGAAACTTGTGCATGCTTCGTGAAGTTCTCAGCTACTTCTTCGTGAAGTTTGTGTTGTGTTTTTCAGCTCCTTCAATTCAATCATATTCTTCTCTAAGTTGGCCATTCTTGTTATCATTTCCTCAAACCTTTTTTCAAATCTTTTTTCTAGGTTCTTAGTTTCTTTGCACTGATTTAGTACATGTTGTTTTAGCTCCCTGAAGTTTCTCATTATCCACGTTCTGAAGTCTGATTCCATCATTTTGTCACTGTCATTCTCTGTCCAGCTTAGTTTTCTTTCTGTTGAGGAGTTTTGGTTTTTTGTTGGAAGTGAAGTGTTTTGGTTTCGGGTGTTTTCCTCTTTTTTGCGCTGTTTTATTCCCATCTTTGTGGATTTATCCACCTGTCATCTTACTAGTTGCTGATTTTTCAATTGGGTTTCTGATTGGATGCCCAGATTGTTGATGATGAGGTATTTCTGTTACTTAGTTTTTCTTCTAATGGTCTAGCTTTTCTGCTGTTCGAGTGCTGAGGTCCACTCCAGGCCCTGCTTTTCTGGGGTACACCTGTAGCAGCTGCAGAACAGTGAGCGATGCTACCAGTTTTTCTTCTGCTATCTTTTTTTTCCAGAATGATGGCCGCCAAATGTCACTCTGATTAGTCCTTTCTTGGGGTGACTGTTTGGATATACAGGGGCCAGGGAGCTGCTTGAAGAGACGGTCTGTGCTTTATAGAAGCTCCACTGCTGAGCTGGGTGCTCCATTGTTCATTCAGGATTGGGAGAATGTGTTTATGTCTGCTGCAACAGAACACATAAAACCCCCTTCATTTTCCCCCTTAGATGCTCTTTCTCAGGGGGTTGGGGCTTTCTTTATGAGTATCTATTGCACTGTCCTGCCTGGCTAGGAGGTAGTCTATTCACTATTTGCCTTCTGAGGCTTTGCCCTGCTTGCACGGTTCTGCCCTGTTACTACCGGCCTCATTCTGCTGTGGTGCTCCGCCCAGCTGAGGGAGTCTCTCTTTTATGGCGGGTTGCCTCGGCAATGGCAGGCTGCGGGTTAGCAGTGGGCGGTACTTCAGTAGGGGTGGATTTTGTCTGTAGTGGCAAACGCTCTTCCCCCACAGGGCTGCACCATGCTAGATTCAACTGTGCCGGCAGCAAAGCTCTCATTACCAAGCGCCTCCAATCGGCAACCTGTTTGTCCCCGTGAGAATGGGACCCGCCAATAAAGATCACCCAGCTCCCTGCCTCAGAGTCCATCTTCTTTCTCTCTCTCTTCCTTTCCCCAAGGTGAACCATCGACTCTCTCACTGGTGCCCCAGTAACCTACTGATAGGGCACTGGGATACGTGAAATCTCCTTTGCCTCTGCCCACTGTGCTGGCTCAGAACACGCTTCCCAAAAATCTCCTGGTCGGGCTCATGATCCCAGTGCCATTCAATCAGATGGACATGTCAATGTACCCTTCCAAATCTCAGATTGCTGGTTTAACAGGGCACCCAAACAAGTGAGTTTTCTGCAGAAGACGAGGCGCTGTGGCGCCAGCCGATCTGTGCGAGCTGGCCACGTGAGCCGGCTGTGCTGGCTTCCCATGCCTCTCACACACCTGGGACTTTCAACGTTCTGTGGGAAAAAAAGGTCCGTCCGAGAATGGGGCTAGCACTCACCTTGTTTGCCTTCACTGGGAGATGCAATCCTGAGTCGCCTCTATGACGTCATCTTGGAAACGCCTCTGAATTATATTGAAGTAGACTCTTAACTCTTCCACAGGTGTGTATGATTGAATGAGACTCTGACTAAGTGGGCATAAAAAAGAGACTCAGGTGTATTGCCCAGGTGTTCATTACCTACAGAGTCTCTGAATATGTAGCCATTTAAAGTAGACACTTGACTATTTTTGAGGGGAGTATTCTTCACAGAGACCCTGAATGAGTGGCCAGGTGAAAGAGATTCCTTACTTTCCAGATATACATATTATTCACTAAAAAACTGAAAGAGTGGCCTTCTGAAAGAGAACCCATTTTACTCCACAGGTGAGCATAAGTTTTTGATTCACCAAACGAAACACCATATGAAACAGACAAGTGATTATTCCCCACATGTGCAGTATTCGAAAAGACTTTGACTATGCAGCCATATAAATTAGAATAGTGTCTATTCCACACCTGTGCATTATTTCCTGATTCGGTAAATTAAAGTCTATATAAAGTAGACTCGTAAAACTTCCCCTAGTGTGGATTAGTCAGTGAGGCAATTTTTGTTTAACCATATGAAACAGGATGCTGTGTATCTCAAATATTTGTATTATTCAGTGAATCTCTGAGTGAGTGTCTATATGAAATAGACTGCTAAGTATTTTACGTTTTTGCATTTTTCACTGAGGCTACGAGTCAGTGGCCATATAAAATGGAATCCTGACTAATCCACACGTGCATATTATCCACTTAGGCTATGAATGAGTGTCCTCATAAAATAGACTCCTGGCTACTCCACAGGTGTACATCATTTTCCGAGGCTCTGAATATATATCCATCGAAAATAGACTACAAATTATTCCGCAGGTGAGTATTATTCAGTGAGGCTCAGAATACGTTTCAATATCAATTAGATTCCTTACTATATCAAGTGTCTGTCTTATTCACTGAAGCTCTAAATATGTGTCTACATGAAACAGACTCATGATTACACCATATTATTCAGTGACACTCCGAATTAGAGGACACATGAAAAAGTCTCTTGACTATTCCACAGGTGTGCATTATTTAGTGAGACTCTGAATGAGGGAATAAAGGTAAATCCTGACTATTTCTCCAGGCGTGTACACTTAGTGAGGCTCTTAACGAGTGGCCATAGGAAAGAGATTTCTGACTATTCCACAGCTGTACATTATGGAGTGATTCTCTGAATGAGTGGCCATAAAAAATAGACTCCAGACTATATCACAAGTGTGTAATATTCAGTGAGGCTGTGAAAGATGGGCCATATGAAACAGACTTCTGATTACTCCACATGTGCATTATTAACAGATTGTCTGAATGAGTCGCCATATGAAATAGACTCCTCATTATTATCCATGTGTGCATTAATCAAACAGGCTGTTTGAGTGTCCATACAAAATAGACTCCTGACACTGCCCCAGGTGTGTATTACTCAGGGATTCACAAAATTAGAGTTCATATGAAATAGACTCGTAACTATCACAGAGGTGCATATCATTCAGCAAGGCACTTAATTCATGGTTATGTTAAACAGGATCCTGATTACTTCATAGAAGTTTACTATTCACTGAAGCTTTGAATGATAGACCATATAAGATAGACACCTGACTATTGCTCCATTGTGAATTATTCAATAAGGTTCTAAATGAGAAATACTATCAAATAGAATCCTGTGGATTCTTCAGGTGTATATTATTCAGTGAGGCACAAAATCAGTGGCCATATAAAAAATGCTCGACTATTACCCTGGTGTGCATTATTCACTGAGGCTCTAAATGAGTGGCTACATGAAGTAGACTCTTAAATCTTCCTTTGTTATGTATTATTGAATGAGTCTCTGACTACTTGGGCATAAAAAACAGACTCAGGTGTATTGCCCAGGTGTTCATTATGTACAAAGACTTTGAATGTGTAGCCATGTGAAGTAGATCCTTAACTATTTTTAAGAGGAGCATTCTTCACAGAGGGCCTGAACGAGTGGCCATGTGATAGAGATTCCTGACTTATCAGATATACATATTATTTACCAAAACACTGAAAGAGTGGCCTTATGAAATAGAACCCACTTTACTCCACAGGTGTGCGTTATTTTTTGATTCTCGAAACTAATCACCATATGAAACAGACTAGTGATTATTCCCGACATGTGCAGTATTTGAAAAGGCTATGTATGAGTGACTATGTCAAATAGACTTCTGACTCTGACACATGTGTGTATCATTCACGAAGCTGCTTAATTTGGGGCTACCTTAAATAGGGTCCTGACTACTCCACAGCTGTTTATGATGCACTGAAGCTCCGAATGACAGGCCATATAAAATAGACTCCTTACTATTACCCCACTGTGCATTATTCGGTAAAGCTGTGATTGAGTGTCCATATGACTTGGACACTGACTATTCCCAAGGTTTGTATTCTTCAGTGAGATTCTGAACGAGTGACCACATAACATAAACCCTTGACTCTATCCTCTTGACTATTTTTCAGTTCTGCATTGTCCACTGAATCCCTGGGAGAAGAGTCATATCAAATAGTCTCCATAGTATTCCTTAGCTATCCATTCTTCAGTGAGTCTCTGAATAAGTGTCTGTATATAAAATAATCATGAGTATTTTCCAGATATACATGATAACTCACTGAGGTTCTGAATAAGTGGCCATGTGAAATACACTCCTGAGGTTTTCATAGGTCTGTATTATTCTGTGAAGCTCTGAATGAGTGGCCATAAAATAGAGCCTCCTGAATGCTCCTCAGGTGAGCGTTTTGCATTCGGCTCTGAATGAGTGGCTATACGAAATAGAATTTTAACTTTTCCCAAGGTGTATGGTTTTTAGTTAGGCTCTGAATATGTGGCTATAGGAAATAGAATTCTGACTACAGTAGAGGTGTTCTTATTCAAGGAAGCTCTGAAATTTATGCCACATGTAATAGCGTCCTTAGTATTTCCCAGGTATGTATTATTCACTGAGGATCAGAAACTTTGGCCATATAAAATAATTTTCGGACTTGTCCACAGGCTTATATTATTTACTCTGACTCTAAATATTTGGGCATGTACAATAGACAAGTGAGTATTCCAAACTTGTGTATTACTCACTCAGGCTTTGATTTTTTTGGCCATATAAAATAGTCTAGTGTCTCTTCCACACGTGTGCATTATTCCCTGAGGCTGTAAATGAGAGGCTATATAAAGGAGACTCTTTTTTTTTTAATTTTTATTGCATTATAGGTTTGGAGGTACATGTGCAGAACGAGCAAGATAGTTGCATAGGTACACACATGGCAGTGTGCTTTGCTGCTTTCCTCCCCTTCACCCACACTTGGTATTCATCGCCAGGCTATCCCCCCCAGCCCGCCCTGCTGTCCCACCCCAATTCCCCCCAACAGTCCCCAGTGTATAGTACACCGCCTCTATGTGTCCACGTGTTCTCATTTTTCTCACCCACCTATGAGTGAGTCTATGCGGTATTTCTTTTTCTGTTCTTGTGTCAGTTTGCTGAGAATGATGTTCTCCAGATTCATCCATGTCCCAACAAAGGACACAAACTCATCATTTTTGATTGCTGCATAATATTCCATGGTGTATATGTGCCACACTTTCCCAGTCCAGTCTATCATCGTTGGGCATTTGGGTTGATTCCAGGTCTTTGCTATTGTAAACAGTGCTGCAATGAACATTCGTGTGCATGTGTCCTTATACTAGAACGATTTATAGTTTTTTGGATATATACCCAGAAATGGGATAGCTGGGTCAAACGGAATTTCGATTTCTAGATCCTTGAGGAATCGCCACACTGTCTTCCACAATGGTTGAACTAATTTACACTCCCACCAACAGTGTAAGAGTTTTCCTATTTCTCGACATCCTCTCCAGCATCTGCTGTCTCCAGATTTTTTAATGATCGCCATTCTAACTGGTGTGAGATGGTATCTCAATGTGCTTTTGATTTGCATCTCTCTAATGACCAATGACGATAAGCACTTTTTCATATGTTTGCTGGCCTCATGTATGTCTGCTTTCGTAAAGTTTCTGTTCATATCCTTTGCCCATTTTTGAATGGGCTTGTTTGTTTTTTTCCTGTAAATCTGTTTGAGTTCTTTGTAAATTCTGGATATCAGCCCTTTGTCAGATGCATAAACTGCAAAGATTTTTTCCCATTCTGATGGTTGTCGATTCACTCTAGTGACTGTTTGTTTTGCCGTGCAGAAGCTGTGGAGTTTGATTAGGTCCCATTTGTCTATTTTGGCTTTTGTTGCCAATGCTTTTGGTGTTTTGTTCATGAAGTCCTTGCCAGTCCTATGTCCTGAATGGTTTTGCCTAGATTTTCTTCTAGGGTTTTTATGTTGTCAGGTCTTACGTTTAAGTCTTTAATCCATCTGAAGTTAATTTTAGTGTAAGGTGTCAGGAAGGGATCCAGTTTCTGCTTTCTGCACATGGCTAGCCAGTTTTCCTAACACCATTTATTAAATAGGGAATCCTTTCCCCATTGCCTGTTTTTGTCTGGTTTATCAAAGATAATATGGTTGTAGATGTGTTGTGTTGCCTCCGATGCCGATGTTCTGTTCCATTGGTCTATATCTCTGTTTTGGTACCAGTACCATGCTGTTTTGATTACTGTAGCCTTGTAGTATAGTTTGAAGTCTGGTAGCGTGATGCCTCCTGCTGTGTTCTTTTTGCTTAGAATTGACTTGGCTATGCGGGCTCTTTTTTGGTTCCATATGAAATTCATGGTGGTTTTTTCCAGTTCTGTGAAGAAATTCAATGGTAGTTTGATGGGGATAGCATTGATTGTGTAAATTACTTTGGGCAGTATAGCCATTTTCACGATATTGATTCTTCCTAACCACGAACATGGAATGTTTCTCCATCTGTTTGTGTCCTTTCTTATTTCGTTGAGCAGTTGTTTGTAGTTTTCCAAAAAGAGATCCCTTACATTCCTAGTGAGTTGTATTCCTAGGTATTTTATTTTCTTTGTAGCAATTGTAAATGGCAGTTCGTTCTTGATTTGGTTCTCTTTAAGTCTGTTTTTGGTGTATAGGAATGCTTGTGATTTTTGAACATTGATTTTATATCCTGAGACTTTGCTGAAGTTGCTTATCAGTTGCAGGAGCTTTTGGGCTGAGGTGATGGGGTCTTCTAGGTATACTATCATGTCGTCTGCAAATAGAGACAATTTGGCTTCCACCTTTCCTTTTTGAATACACTTTATTTCTTTTTCTTGCCTGATTGCTCTGGCTAGAAATTCCAGTACTATGTTGAATAGAAGTGGTGAGAGAGGGCATCCTTGTCTAATGCCAGATTTCAAAGGGAATGCTTCCAGTTTTTGCCCATTAAGTATGATATTGGCTGTTGGTTTGTCATAAATAGCTTTTATTACTTTGAGATATGTTCTATCAATACCAAGTTTATTGAGAGTTTTTAGCATAAAGGGCTGTTGAATTCTGTCAAATGCCTTCTCTGCATCAATTGAGATAATCATGTGGTTTTTGTTTTTGCTTCTGTTTATGTGGTGAATTACATTTATACACTTGCATATGTTGAACCAGACTTGCAGCCCCGGGATGAATCCTACTTGATCATGATGGATAAGTTTTTTAATGTGCTGTTGCAATCGGTTTGCCAGTATCTTATTTAAGATTTTTGCATCTATGTTCATCATGGATATTGGCCTGAAGTTTTCTTTTCTTGTTGAGTCTCTGCCAGGTTTTGGTATCAGGATGATGTTGGTCTCATAAAGTGATTTGGGAAGGGTTCCCTCTTTTTGGATTATTTGGAATAGTTTCAGAAGGAATGGTACCAGATCCTCTTTGTGTGTCTGGTAGAATTCGGCTGTGAACCCATCTGGACCTGGGCTTTTTTTGTGTGGTAGGCTCTTAATTGCTGCCTCAACTTCAGACCTTGTTATTGGTCTATTCATAGTTTCGGCTTCCTCCTGGTTTAGGCTTGGGAGGACACAGGCGTCCAGGAATTTATCCATTTCTTCCTGATTTACTGGTTTATGTGCATAGAGTTGTTTGTAGTATTCTCTGATGATGGTTTGAATTTCTGTGGAATCTGTCGTGATTTCCCCTTTATCGTTTCTTATTGCATCTATTTGGTTGTTCTCTCTCTTCTTTTTTATCAGTCTGGCTAGTGGTCTGTCTATTTTGTTGATCTTTTCAAAATACCAGCTCTTGGATTTATTGATTTTTTGAAGGGTTTTTCTTGTCTCTATCTCCTTCAGTTCTGCTCTGATCTTAGTTATTTCTTGTCTTTGGCTAGGTTTTGAGCTTTTTTTATCTTGCTCCTCTAGCTCTTTCAATTTTGACGATAGGGTGTCAATTTTGGATCTCTCCACTCTTCTCATGTGGGCACTTATTGCTATATATTTTCCTCTGCAGACTGCTTTAAATGTGTCCCCGAGATTCTGGTACGTTGTGTCTTCATTCTCATTGGTTTCAAAGAATTTCTTTATTTCTGCCTTCATTTCATTGTTTATCCAATCAACATTCAAGAGCCAATTGTTCAGTTTCCATGAAGCTGTGCGGTTCAGAGTTATTTTCTGAATTCTGAGTTCCAACTTGATTGCACTATGGTCTGAGAGACTGTTTGTTATGATTTCAGTTGTTTTGCATTTGCTGAGGATTGCTTTGCTTCCAATTATGTGGTCAATTTTGGAGTAGGTGTGATGTGGTGCTGAGAAGAATGTATATTCTGTGGATTTGGGGTGGAGAGTTCTGTAAATGTCTATCAAGTTTGCTTGTTCCAGGTCTGAGTTCAAGTCCTGGATATCCTTGTTAATTTTCTGTCTGGTTGATCTCTCTGCTATTGACAGTGGAGTGTTAAAGTCTCCCACTATTATTGTGTGGGAGTCTAAGTCTCTTTGTAAGTCATTAAAAACTTGCCTTATATATCTGGGTGCTCCTGCATTGGGTCCGTATATATTTAGGATCGCTAGCTCTTCTTGTTGTATCGATCCTTTTACCATTATGTAATGACCTCTTTGACCCTTTTGAGCTTTGTTGTTTTAAGGTCTATTTTATCCGAGATGAGAATGGCAACTCAGGCTTTCTTTTTGCTCTTCATTTTCTTGGTAAATCTTATTCCATCCCTTTATTTTGAGCCTTTGTGTATCTTTGTGTGTGAGGTGGGTTTCCTGGAAACAGCACACAGATGGGTTTGGGTTTTTTATCCAATGTGCCAGTCTGTGTCTTTTTATTGGTGCATTTAGCGCATTTACATTTAGGGTTAATATTGTATTGTGTGAATTTTATACTGCCATTTTTATGCTAGCTGGCTGTTTTGCCCATTGGTTTATGTAGATTCTTCATTTCGTTGATGCTCTTTAGAATTTGGTATGCTTTTGGGATGTCTGGTACTGGTTGTTTCTTTCTATGTGTAGTGCCTCTTTCAGGAGCTCTTGTAAAGCAGGCCTAGTGGTGACAAAATCTCTGAGTACTTTTGTTGGAAAAAAATTTTACTCTTCCTTCACTTATGAAGAACAGATTGGCTGGATATGGAATTCTGAGTTGAAAGTTCTTTTCTTTAAAGATGTTACATATTGGCCCCAACTCTCTTCTGGCTTGTAGAGTTTCTGCTTAGAGATCTGCTGTGAGTCTGATTGGCTTCCCATTGTGGGTGACCCGACCTTTCTCTCTGGCTGCGCTTAGTATTTTCTCCTTCATTTCAACCCTGGTGAATCTGACTATTATGTGCCTTGGGGTTACTCTTCTTGCAGAGTATCTTTGTGGTGTTCTCTGTATTTCCTCAAGTTGAGTATTGACCTGTCTTGCTAGGTTGGGGAAGTTTTCCTGGATAATATCCTGAAGAGTGTTTTCCAGCTTGGATTCATTCTCTTCATCACATTCTGGTACACCTATCAAATGTGGGTTGGGTGTCTTCACATAGTCCCACCTTTCTTGGAGATTTTGTTCATTCCTTTTTGCACTTTTTTCTTTAATTTTGGTTTTTCGTTTTATTTCATTGAGTTGATCTTCAACTTCTGATATTCTTTCTTCTGCTTGGTCAATTCGGCTCTTGAAACTTGGGCATGCTTCGTTAAGTTCTTGTGTTTTGTTTTTCAGCTCCTTCAATTCATTCATATTCCTCTCTGAGTTGTCCATTCTTGTTATCATTTCCTCGAATCTTTTTTTTCAAATTGTTTTTCAAGGGTCTTAGTTTCTTTTCACTGATTTAGAACATGTTTTTTTAGCTCACTGAAGTTTCTCATTATCCACTTTCTGAAATCTGATTCTGTCATTTCATCACTGTCATTCTCCCTCCAGCTTTGTTCCCTTGCTGATGAGGAGTTTTGGTTCTTTGTCAGAGGTGAGGTGTTTTTGTTTTGGGTGTTTTCCTCCTTTTTGCGCTGGTTTCTTCCCATCTGTGTGGATTTATCCACCTGTCGTCTTAGTAGTTACTGATTTTTTAATTGGGTTTCTGAGTGGATGCCCAGATTGTTGATGATGAAGTATTTCTGTTACTTAGTTTTTTTTCTAATGGTCTATCCACTCTGTTGTACGAGTGCTGAGGTCCACTCCAGGCCCTGCTTGTCTGGGGTACACCTGTAGCAGCTGCAGAACACTGAGAGATGCTACCAGTTTTTTCTTCTGCTATCTTTTTTTCCAGAATGATGCCCACCAAATGTCAGCCGGATTAGTCCTTTTCTTGGGTGACTCTTTGGGTAGACAGGGGTCAGGGAGCTCCTTGAGGGGATGGTCTGTGCTTTATAGGAGCTCCAGTGCTGAGCTGTGATCTCCGTTGTTCATTCAGGGATGTTGGGAGGATGTGTTTATGTCTGCTGCCACAGAACTCATAAAACACCCCCCTTTTTTGTTCCCTCTGAGATGCTCTGTCTCAGGGGGTTGGGGCTTTCTTTATGAGTATCTGTTGCACTGTCCTGACTGGCTAGGAGGTAGTCAATTTACTATTTGCCTGCCGAGGATTTGCCCTGCTAGCACGGATCCACCCTGCTGCCGCCAGTCTGGTTCTGCTGTGGTGCTCCACCCAGCTGAGGGAGTCTCTGTTATGGCGGGTTGCTTCAGCAACGGCAGGCTGTGTCACCACTGGGTGGTACTTCAGTAGGGATGGATTGTGTCCATCGTGGCAGATGCACTTTTCCCACTGGGCTGCACCATGCTAGATTCAACTGTTCTGGCAGAAAAGCTTTCAGGCCCGAGCACCTCCAATCTCCACCCTGCTTGTCCCTGTGAGGGTGGGACATCCCGAGCCTGATCACCCAACACCCTGCCTCAGAGTACTTCCTCTCTCTCTCTCTCTTCCTCTCCCCAAGGTGAACAGTCGACTCTCTCACTGGCGCCCCAGTAGCCTGCTGATAGACCACTGGAATTTGTGCAATCTCCCGTGCTGCTGCCCACTCTGCAAGCTCGTATCACGCTTCCCAAAAATCTCCTGGTCCGGCTCAATGTCCCAGTACCATTCAATCAAATGGACATATCGATCTGCCCTTCCAAATCTCAGATTGCTGGTTTAACAGGGCACCCAGAGCAGTGAGTTCTGTGTGAGAGACGAGGCACTGGAATGCCGGCTGAGCTGCATGAGCCGGCCTTGTGAGCCGGCTGTGCTGGCTTCCCGTGTCTCTCCCAAACCTGGGATTTTCAATGTTCTGTGGGCAAAAAAGGTCCGTCCGAGAATGCGGCTAGCACTCACCCTCTGCGCCTTAAGTGGGAGCTGCAATCCTGAGTCGCCTCAATGACGCCATCTTGAATGCACCACCGTGAGTCTATTTTTTATGCCCACTTAGTCAGAGACTCATTCAATAATGCAAAACAAAAAAAATATTTAAGTGTCTACTTAATGGAGCCACTCATTTAGAGCCTCAGTGAATAATGCACATCAAGGTAATTGTCAAGCATTTTTTATATGGCCACTCATTTTGTGCCTCACTGAGTGATATACACCTGAAGAATCCTCAGGATTCTAATTGAAACTACCACTCATTTAGTAACTTAATGAATAATTCACAATGGAGCAATAGTCAGGTGTCTAATTTATATGGTCTATCATTCAAAGTTGCAGTGAATAGTAAACGTCTATGGAGTAACCAGGACGCTGTTTAACATAGCCACAAATCAAGTGACTTGCTGAATGATACGCACCAGTGTGATAGTCAGGAGTCTATTTCATATGAACTCTAATTTTGCGTATCACTGAGTAATACACACCTGGGACAGTGTCAAGAGTCTATTTGGTATGGACATTCAAACTGAGCCTGTTTGATTAATGCACACATAGATAATAATGAGGAGTCTATGACATATGGCTACTCATTCATACAAACTGTGAATAATGCATATGTGGAGTAATTAGAAGTCTGTTTTATATAGCCCATTTTTCACAGGCTCACAGAGTATTACACAATTGTGATATAGTCTGGAGTCTATTTTTTATGGCCACTCAATAAGAGAATCACTAAATAATGCACACCTGCAGAATACTCAGAAGTCTCTTTCCTATGGCCACTGGTTAAGAGCACCACTAAGTGTACAAACCTGGAGAAATAGTCAGAATTTACCTTTAACCCCTCACTCAGAGTCTCACTAAATAATGCACACCTGTGGAATAGTCAGGAGACTTTTTCATGTGGCCTCTAATTCGGAGTGTCACTGAATAATGTGGTGTAGTCAGGAGTCAATTTTATGTAGACACTCATTCAGAGATTCACTAAATAATGCAAATATTTAATATAGCAGCATCCTGATTCATATGGTCACACAAAATGAGTCTCAACGTGTAAGGAACACATAGAAAAGTGTTAGGAGTATATTTTATATAGCCTCTCATTTACAGCATCAGGGAATAATGCACACGTGTGTAATAGACAATAGACTATGTTATATGGCAACAAAATCAAAGCCCAAGTGAGGAATACACAACTTTGGAAGAGTCACTTGTCTATCTTACATGCCCAAACATTTAGAGTCAGAGTCAATAATACACACCTGTGGACAAGTCAGAAAACAATTTTATATGGCCAACGTTTCAGAGCCTCAGTGAATAATACATACCTGGGAAATACTCAGGACGCTTTTACATGTGGCATCGATTTCAGAGCTTCATTGAATAAGAAACACCTCTATTGTAGTCAGAATTCTATTTCCTATAGCTACATATTCAGAGCCTAACTGAATAACGTACACCTTGGGACAAGTTAAAATTCTATTTCGTATAGCCACTCAATTAGAGCCAAATGTAAGAATGCACGCCTGAGGAGAACTCAGGGGGCTCTATTTTATGGCCACGCATTCAGAGCTTCACAGAATAATACAGACCTATGAAAACGTCAGGAGTGTATTTCCCATGGCCACTTATTCAGAACCTCAGTGAGGAATCATATATATCTGGAAAATACTCAGGATTATATTATATATAGACACTTATTCAGAGACTCACTGAATAATGCACAGCTAAGGAATAGTCTGGAGACCCTTTGATATGACTCTTCACCCAGGGACTCAGTGGACAATGCAG
Source organism: Saguinus oedipus (assembly GCA_031835075.1). Taxonomy (NCBI): domain Eukaryota; kingdom Metazoa; phylum Chordata; class Mammalia; order Primates; family Cebidae; genus Saguinus; species Saguinus oedipus. The sequence goes on from CM063170.1 coordinate 5,377,157, forward strand.
AACTAAAAAATAGTTAAGAGGATAGAGTCAAGGGTTTATGTTATGTGGTCACTCATTCAGAATCTCACTGAAGAATACAAATCATGGGATTAATCAGTGTCCAAATCATATGGACATTCAATCACAGCATTACCGAATAATGCACATTGGGGCAATAGTAAGGAGTCTATTTCATATGCCCTGTCATTCGGAGCTTCAGTGCATAATAAACAGCTGTGGAGTAGTCAGGACCCTATTTAAGGTAGCCCAAAATTAAGCAGCTCCGTGAATGATACACACATGTGTCAGAGTCAGGAGACTATTTGACATAGACACTCACACAGAACCTTTTCGAATACTGCACATTTGGAAAATAATCACTAGTCTGTTTCATATGGTGATTAGTTTGGAGAATCAAAAAATAACGCACACCTGTTGAGTAAAATGGGTTCTATTTCATAAGGCCACTCTTTCAGTGTTTTAGTGAATAATATGTATATCTGATAAGTCAGGAATCTCTTTCACATGGCCACTGGTTCAGGCCCTCTGTGAAGAATATTCCCCTCGAAAATAGTCAAGGGTCTACTTCAAATGGCTACACATTCAAAGTCTCTGTACGTAATGAACACCTGGGAAATACACATGAGTCTCTTTTTTATGCCCACTTGGTCAGAGACTCATTCAGTAATACACAATAAAGGAAGATTTAAGAGTCTACTTCATGTAGCCACTCATTTAGAGCCTCAGTGAATAATGCACACTAGAGTAACAGTCGATCATTTTTTATATGGCCACTCATTTTGTGCCTCACTGAGTTGTATACACCTGTAGAATCCGCAGAATTCTATTTGATACTACCACTCATTTAGAATGTTATTGCATAATTCACAATGGAGCAATTAAATAGGTGTCTATTTAATATGGTCTATTATTCAAAGTTTCAGTGAATAATAAACTTCTATGGAGAAATCAGGACGCTATGTAATATAGCCACGAATTAAGTGCCTTGCTGAATGATGCGCACCTGTGTGATAGTCAGGAGTCTATTACATATGAAATCTAATTTTGTGTTTCGCTGAGTAATACACACCTGGGGCAGTATCAGGAGTCTGTTTGGTATGGACACTCAAACAGAGCCTGTTTGATTAATGCATTCATGTATAATAATGAGAAATCTAAGTCATACGGCTACTCATTCAGACAATCTGTGAATAATGCACATGTGGAGTAGTTAGAAGTCTGTTTTATATGGCCCCTCTTTCACAGCCTCACTGAATATTACGCACTTGTGTTATAGTCTGGAGTCTATTTTTTATGGCCACTCATTCAGAGAATCACTAAATAATGCCAACCTGCAAAACAGTCAAGTCTCTTTTCTATGGCCACTCGTGAAGAGCCTCACTAAGTGTACACACCTGGAGAAATAGGATTTACCTTTATCCCCTCACTCAGAGTCTCACTAAATAATGCACACCTGTGGAATAGTCAGGAGACTTTTTCATGTGGACTCTAATTCGAAGTGTCACTGAGTAATGTGGTGTAGTCAGGAGTCTGTTTCATGTAGACACATATTCAGAGCTTCAGTGAATAAGACAGACACTTAATATAGTAAGGAATCTAATTCATATAAAAACATATTCTGAGCCTCACTGAATAATACACACCTGGGGAATAACTTGGAGTCTATTTTCGATGGACATATATTAAGAGCCTTGGAAAATAATGTACACTTGTTGAGTAGCCAGGAGTCTATTTAATTAGGACACTCATTTATAGCCTCAGTGGATAATATGCACGTGTGGAGTAGTCAGGATTTCATTTTATATGGCCACTGACTCGTAACCTCAGTGAAAAATGCAAAAATGTAAAATACTTAGCAGTCTATTTCATATAGACACTCATTCAGAAATTCACTGAATAATACAAATATTTGAGATAGACAGCAACCTTTTTCATATGGTTAAACAAAAAGAGCCTCACTGAGTAATGCACACCAGGGGAAGTGTTAGGAGTCTACTTTATATAGCCTTTAATTTACAGAATCAGGAAATAATGCACACCTGTGGAATAGGCACTAGTCTGTTTTATATGGCCGCAAAATCAAAGCATTTTCGAATACTGAACCTGTGGGGAATAATCACTTTTCTGTTTCATATGGTGTTTTGTTTTGCTGAATCAAAAATTTATGCAGACATGTGGAGTAAAATGTGTTCTCTTACAGAAGGCCACTCTTTCAGTGTTTTATTGAATAATATGTATATCTGAAAAGTATAAAATCTCTTTCACATGGCCACTCATTCAGGGCCTTTGTGAAGAATACTCCCCTCAAAAATAGTCAAGGGTCTACTTTAAATGGCTACACATTCAGAGACTCTGTAGGTAATGAACACATGTGCAATAAACCTGAGTCTCTTTTTTATCCCCACTTAGTCAGAGACTCATTCAATAATACACACCTGGGGAAAATTTAAGAGTCTACTTCATGTAGCCACTAATTTAGATCCTCAGTAAATAATTTACACCAGGGTAATAGTCGAGGATTTTTTTATATGGCCACTCGTTTTGTGCCTCATTGAGTGATATACACCTGAAGAATCCGCAGGATTCTATTTTATACTACCACTCATTTAGAACCTTATTGAATAATTCTCAATGGAGCAATAGTCAGGTGTCTATTTTTTGTGGTCTATCGTTCAAAGTTTAAGTGAATAGTAAACTTCTATGGAGTAATCCAGACGCTGTTTAACATAGCTACGAATTCAGTGCCTTGCTGAGTAATATGCACCTGTTTGATATTCAGTAGTGTATTTCATATGAACTCTAATTTTGTGTATCACTGAGTAATACACACCTGGGGCAGTGTCAGGAGTTTATTTGGTATAGACACTCAAACTGAGCATGGTTGATTAATGCACACATGGATAATAATTAGGAGTCAATGTCATATGGCTACTCATTCAGACAAACTGTGAATAATGCATAAGTGGAGTAATTAGAAGTCTACTTCATATGGCCACTCTTTCACAGACTCACTGAATATTACACACTTGTGTTAAGTCTGGAATCTATTTTTTTATGGCCACTGATTCAGAGAATCACTAAATAATGCACACCTGCGGAATAATCAAAAGTCTCTTTCCTATGGCCACTTGCTAAGAGCCTCATTATGTGTACACACCTTAAAAAATAGTCAGGATTTACCTTTTTTCCTCATTCAGAGTCTCAGTAAATAATGCACACCAGTGGAATAGTTAGGAGACTTTTTCATGTGGCCCCTAATTCGGAGTGTCACTGAATAACGTGGTGTCGTCAGGAGACTCTTAAATGTAGAAACATATTCAGAACCTCAGTGCATAAGGCAGACCCTTGATATAGTAACAAGTCTAATTAGTATGACCACATCTTCGGAGGTTCACTGAATAATACACACCTGGAGAATAATTTGGAGTGTATTTTCGATGGACATTCATTCAGAACCTCGGTTAATAATGCAGACCTGTGGATTAGCCAGGAGTCTATTTCATTTGGACACACATTCACAGCCTCAGTGGATAATATGCACGTGTGGATGAATCAGGATTCCATTTTATATGGCCACTGACTCGTAACCTCAATGAATAATACACAAATGTAAAGTACTCAGCAGTTTATTTCATATAGCCACTCATTCAGAGATTCCCTGAATAATAAAAATTATTTGAGACAAACCGCCTCCTGTTTCATATGGTCATACAAAAAGAACCTCACTGAGTGTCACACACTTGGGAAAGTTTTAGGAGTGTGCTTTACATAGCCTCTCATTTACAGACTAATGGAATAATGCACACGTGTGGGATAGACATTAGTCTATTTTATATGGCCACAAAATCAAAGCCTGAGTCAGTAATACACAACGTTGGAATAGTCACTAATCTATTCTATATGCCCCAATATTTAGAGTCAGTGTCAATGATACACACCTGTAGACTAGTCAGGAAACAATTTCATATGGCCATTGTTTCAGAGCCTCAGTGAATAATAAATACCTGAGGAATACTCTGGACGCTATTACATGTGGCATTTCTTCAGAGGTTCATTGAGTAAAGAACTCCTGCATTGTATTCAGAATTGTATTTAATATAGCCACATACTCAGAGCCTAACTGAATAACAGACACCTTTGGAAAGTCAGGATTCTATTCCGTATAGCCACTCATTTACAGCCGAATATAAAAACTCACACCTGAGTAGTACATAGGAGTATCTATTTTATGGCCACACATTCAGGGCCTCACAGAATAATGCAGACGTATGGAAATGTTAGGAGTGTACTTGACATGGCCACTTATTCATATCCTAAATGAAGAATCATATATATCTGGAAAATACTCAGGATTCTATTATATATAGATACTTATTAAAAGACTCACTCAATAATGCACACCTGGACAATTTTCTGGAGACTATTTGATATGACCGTTCACCCAGTGACTCAGTGGAAAATGCAGAGCTGAGAAATAGTCAAGAGGACAGAGTCAGGAGTCTACTTTATGTGGTCATTCGTTCAGAAACTGACTGAAAAATATACACCTTGGGAATAGTCAGAGTCCAGGTCATATGGCCACTCAATCACAGCATTACCGAATAATGCACAATGGGGCAATAGTAAGGAGTCTATTTCATATGGCCTCTCATTCAGAGCTTCAGTGTATAATAAACAGCTGTGGAGGAGTGAGGACCCTATTGACGGTAGCCCCAAATAAAGCAGCTCCGTGAATGATACACACATGTGTGAGATTCAGGAGACTATTTGATATGGACACTCAAACAGAACCTCTTCTAATATTGCACATGTGTGGAATAATCACTAGTCTATTTCATATGGTGGTTTGTTTGGAGAGTCAAAAAATAATGCGCACCTGCGGAGTAAAATGTGCTGTATTTCATAAGGCCACTCTTTCAGTGTTTTATTGAATAACATGTATGTCTGATAAGTCTGCAGTCTTTCACACGGCCACTTCTTCTGGGCCTCTGTGAATACTACTCCCCTCAGAAACAGTCAAGGGTCTACTTCAAATGCCTACACATTCAGAGTCTGTGTAAGTAATGAACACTTGGGCAATATACTTGAGTCCCTTTTTTATGCCCACTGAGTCAGAATCTCATTCAATAATACACACCTGGGAAAAAGTTAAGAGTCTACTTCATGTAGCCACTCATTTCGATCCTCAGTGAATAATTCACACCAGGGTAAGAGTCGAGGATTTTTATATGGCCACTCATTCTGTGCCTCCCTGAATGATACACACCTTGGAAATTCTCAGGATTCATTTTGATACCGCCACTCATTTAGAACCTTATTCAATAATTCACAATGGAGCAATTGTCAGGTGTTTATTTTGTATGGTCTCTCATTCAAAGATTCAGTGAATAATAAACTTCTATGGAGTAATCAGGACATTTTTTAAGATAGCCATAAATTAAATGCCTTCCTGAATGATACACACCTGGGCTTTAATCAGGAGTCTATTTCATATGAACTCTAATTCTGTGTAACACTGAGAAATACACAGAACCGCTTTGAATATTGCACATGTGAAGAATAATCACTAGTCCATTTCATATGGTATTTCGTTTGGAGAGTCAAAAATTTACACAGGAGGGGGTGATACAGACAGGAGAGTTGAGGGTACACAGAGGAGACAGTGGGTACACAAAGGAAAGAAGAGGATACAAAGGAGAGGGGATACACACAAGAGAGTAGGGGATACACAGAGGAGAGAGGAAGATGCACACAAGAGAGGGGAGGATAAACACAGGAGAAAGAAATATACACAGGAGAGAGAAGGATAAACACAAGAAAGAGGAAGATACACACAGAACAGGGGAAAACAAACAGGAGAGAGAAGCGTACACAGAGAAAAAAAAGTATACACACAGCAGAGAGGAGGATACACAGAAGAGAAAGGGGATACGCAGAGGAGAAAGGGAAATACACAGAGGAGAGAGCAAGTGTACAAACAAAATGGAGGGGGTTACACATAGGAGAGAGGAAATACACAAGAGAGAGGGGGACACAAACTAGAGAGAGGGGGGATACACACAGGAGAGAGGGAAAATACAAACAAAAGAGAGAGTTGATATACACAGGAGAGAAAAATGATACACACAAGAGGGAGGAGGACACACACAGGAGAAAGTATACACACTGGAGAGAGAAAGGTACACATAGAAGTAAGGGATACACACAGGACTGAGGAAAATTCACGCAGAAAAGAAGAGGATACACACAGGATAAAGGAGGATATGAAAAAAAGAGGGAAGGATACACACTGTAGATGGAAGTATACACACAGGAGAGAGAAGTATACAAACAGGAAAGTGGTGATACAAACAGGAGAGATGAGGGTTCACACAAGAGAATAGAGGATACACACATGAGAGAGATGGATACACACAGGAGAGAGGAGTATACACACAGCAGAGAGGAGAATACACACAAGAGAGAGGGCATACACAGGAGTGAGAAAGATCCACACAGGAGAGAAGGGAATGCAAACAGGAGAGAGGTGGATACACACAGAAGTGGGGAATACACACAAAGAGAGGGGATACACACAGGAGAGAGGGGGGATACACACGGATAGTAAGGATACACACAGGATAGTTGAGGGTACACACAGGAGAGAGGGGGTACACACAAGAGATAAGAGAATGCACAAAGAAAAATGAGATACACGAAGGAGAGTAGGGAATAAAAAGCGGAGAGAGAAGGATACAAAAAAAAAGAGGAGGATAAACACAGGAGAGGGTGATACACACAGGATAGAGGGGCTTACACACAGAAGAGGGGTATACACACAGGAGAAAAAGAGATAAACACATGAAAGAGGAGAAAACACACAGGAGAAAGGAATACACACAGGGGAGAGGGGCGTAGACACGAAAGAAAACAGGATACACACAGCAGAGAGGAAGATACACACAGGAGAGAGGAGATACACAAAGGAGAGAAGGGAATACGCACAGAAGAGAAAAGGGATACACACAGAATGGAGGGTGTTACACACAGGAGAAAGGAGGGATACGCACAGGAGAGAGAAGGGATACCCACAGAAGAGAGGAGGTTGCACACAGGAGAGGGGGATACACAAAGGAGAAAGGAAGATGCAAACAAAAGAGAGGAGGAGACACACAGGAGAATGGAGGATACACGCAGGAGAGAGGAAGGTAAAGGCAGGATAGAGGGAGATACACACAGGAGAGAGAAGAATACAGGCAGGAAAGAGGAGGATACACACACGAGAGAGAAAGATACACACAGGCGAGAGGAGAATACACAGAGAAGAGAGGAGGATACACACAGGAGAGTGAGGGATACACACAAATAAGAGGGAGATACTAACAAAGGGAGAGAAATAAACACAGGAGAAAGGAGGATACACACAGGAGAAAGGAGGATACACAAAGGAGGGGGGAAGCACACAGAAGAGAGAAGGATACACACAGGCGAAAAAGATAAACACAGAAGGGGGGTATACACACAGGAGAGAGGGGGGATACACACAGGAGAGAAAAATACACACAGGAAAGAGGTGCTTACGAACAGGAGAGAGGAGGATACACACAGGAGAGAGGGTGAATACATAAAAAAGGGAGGGGTATACACACAGGAGAGTTTAGCATACACACAGAAGGGAGGAAAATACACACAGAAGAGAGGGGGATACACACAGAGAAAAAAGGATAAATAGAAAAGAGAGGAGGATGCACACCAAAAAGAGAAGGATACAGATAGAAGAGAGGAGGATACACCCAGGAGATTGGAGGATACACAGGAGAGAGGAGGATAAATACATAAGAGGGGAGGATACACTCAGTAGAGAGGAGGATACACACAAGAGAGAGGGAAAATATACACAGAAGAGAGGAGGATACACAGAGTAGTGGCATGATACACACAGGAGAGAGAAGGGTACACAAAGTTGAAAGTACAATACACACAGGAGAGAGGAGGATACACAAAAGAGAGCGAGATACACACAGGAGAACGAAATATACACCGAGGAGAAAGGAAAATACACAAAGGTGAAAGAAGGATACACACAGGAGGGGAAATACACACAGAAAAGAGGACCATAAACACAGGAGAGGGCGATACACAAAATAGAAAAAAGATACACAACAAAGAGAGAAGGATACACACAGGACAGGGAGAAACACAAAGGAGAGTGGGGCGTACACACAAAAGAGAAGAGGATACACACAGCAGAGAGGAGGATACACACAGGAGAGAGGAAATACACACAAGAGAGAGGAAGATACAAACTGAAAAGAGGAAAGATAAACACAAAAGAGAGGGTGGATACACACAGGATAGTGGGGCACACAAACATGAGGGTGAGGGATACACACAAAAGAGAGAGGTTTACACAGAGCGGTAGAAGAATACACACAGGGGTGAGGAGGATACACACTGAAGAGAGGAGGACACACAGAGGAGAGAGGAAGATACACACAGAAGAGAAAAGGATACACACAGGAGATGGGGATACACACAGAAGAGAGGGAGATAGGCACAGGAGAGAAGGATACAAAAACTAGAGAGGGGTACACACAAGAGAGTTGGGAAAAAAACACAGGAGAGAAGGATACATACAGAAGAGAGGGGCATAGATAGAGGAGAGGGGATGATACACGCAGGAGAGAGGATACACACGGGAGTGTGGGGGATACACACAGGAGAGAGTGGGGATAAACACAGGAGAGAGAAGAATACATAAAGGAGACAAGAGGATACACAGAGGTGAAAGGAAGATACACACAAGAGAGAGGAGAATACACACAGGTGAAGGGAGGATACAAAGAGGAGAGAGGACAATACACACAGGAGAGAGGGGAATAAACACAGAAAAGAGGAGAATACACACGAGAGAAGAGGATACAAACAGGAGAGAGGAAGATACACACAGGAAAAAGGAGAATACACACGAAAGGAAGGATACACATAGGGGAGAGGTGGATACACACAGGAGACAGAGGGATACACACAGGGGGACGGGAACAAATACAGGAGAGAGGAGGGTACACACAGGAGAGAGGAGGATACACACAGGACAGTGGAGGATACAAAAAGGAGACAGGAGCATACACACAGGAGAGGGGGATACACACAAAAGAAAAAGATACACACAGAAAAGGGGAGAATGCATACAGGGGATGGGGATACACACAGGAGAAAGAAGCATACAAACAGAAGAGAGCAGGGGAATGCACAAAGGAGAGAGGGGTATACACACATAAAAGAAGTGCATACACAAAGAAAGGAAAGGATACACACAGGAGAGGGCAGATACACACAGGAGAGAGGAAGATACACACAGGAGAGTAGGGCATACACACAGGAGGAAGAGAGATACACACAGAAGAGACGAAAATACACACAGGGTAAAGGAAAGGATACACACAGGAGAGGGCAGATACACACGGGAGAGAGGAAGATACACACAGGAGAGTAGGGCATACACACAGGAGGAAGAGAGATACACACAGAAGAGAGGGTTATACACACAGAAAGGAAGGATACACAAAGAAGAGACAAAAATACACACAAAATAGAGAAGGATACACAAAGGAGAGAGTGGTACACACAGGAGACAGGGAAGATACACAAAGGAGAGAAGAAAATACAAACAGAAAAAAAAGAGGATACACACAGGAGAGAGAAGAATACAGAGAGGGGAAACGGAATACATACGGAAGAGAAAAGGATACACACAAAAGAGAGGATGATACACACAGGAGAGTGAAGGATACACACAGAAAAGAGGGAAATACACACAGGAGAGAGGAGCATACACACAGGAGAGTGCGATACACAGAGTAGAGAGGAGAAAACAAACAGGAGAAGCAAATACACACAGAAGAGGAATATACACACAAGAGAGAGGGGAATGCACAAAGGAGAGAGGGGTATACACACATAAAAGAAGTGGATACACAAAGAAAGGAAAGGATACACACAGGAGAGGGCAGATACACACAGGAGAGAGGAAGATACACACAGGAGAGTAGGGCATACACACAGGAGGAAGAGAGATACACACAGAAGAGAGGGTTATACACACAGAAAGGAAGGATACACAAAGAAGAGACAAAAATACACACAAAATAGAGAAGGATACACAAAGGAGAGAGTGGTACACACAGGAGACAGGGAAGATACACAAAGGAGAGAAGAAAATACAAACAGAAAAAAAAGAGGATACACACAGGAGAGAGAAGAATACAGAGAGGGGAAACGGAATACATACGGAAGAGAAAAGGATACACACAAAAGAGAGGATGATACACACAGGAGAGTGAAGGATACACACAGAAAAGAGGGAAATACACACAGGAGAGAGGAGCATACACACAGGAGAGTGCGATACACAGAGTAGAGAGGAGAAAACAAACAGGAGAAGCAAATACACACAGAAGAGGAATATACACACAAGAGAGAGGGGAATGCACAAAGGAGAGAGGGGTATACACACATAAAAGAAGTGGATACACAAAGAAAGGAAAGGATACACACAGGAGAGGGCAGATACACACAGGAGAGAGGAAGATACACACAGGAGAGTAGGGCATACACACAGGAGGAAGAGAGATACACACAGAAGAGAGGGTTATACACACAGAAAGGAAGGATACACACAGAAAAGACGAAAATACACACAGGGGAGAGAAGGATACACACAGGAGAGAGGAAGATACACACAGAAGAGAGGAGGATACGCACACAATAAAAGATAAGGATACACACAGAAGAGAGGAGGATACACACAGGAGAGAGGGGGATACACACAAGAGAGAGGAAGATACACGCAGGATAAAGGAGTATATACACAGGAAAGATGGGAATACACACAAAAGAGTGGAGGATAAACAAAGGAGAGAGGAGAATACACACAAGAGAAAGGAGAATACACACAGGAGACAGGAGGATAAACACAGGAAAGGAGAGGATACACACAGTAGAAAAAAATACACATAGGAGAGGGGTGGATACACACAAAAGAGAGAAACATACACACAGGAGAGAGGAGGATACACACAGGAGAGGGTGGATACACACAGAAAAAAGGAGAATACACAGAGGAGAGAGCGTGGATACACACAAGAAAAGGAGGACACACACAGAAAAGAGTAGTATACATAAAGGCTACAGGGGGGATGCACACAGAAGAGAGGGGGGATACTAAAAGGAGAGAGGGGTAAACACACAGGAGAGTGGGGCATACACACAGAAGAAAGAAAATACACACTGGAGAGAGTGGGATACACACAAGAGGAGAAAAATATGCACAGTAGAGAGGAGGAAACTCACAGGAGAAAGAAGGATACACACAGAAGAGAAACAAATACACACAGGAGAGAGGAGGATACACACAGGAGAGGGCGAAACACACAAGAGAGAGGGGCATCCACACAGGAGACAAGGAGATACACATAAGAGAGAGGGGTATACCGACAGGAGAGGGGTATACACACAAGAGAGAAAAGGACACACGCAGGAGAAAAAGGCTACACGCAGGACAGAGGAGAATACCCGCAGAAGAGAGGAGGATACACACAGGAGAGAGAAAAATACACACAGGAGAGAAGGGGAATACACACAGGAGAGAAGGGGGATACACACAGGAGAGAGGAAAATACACAAAGGAGCGAGGGATACACACAGGTGAGAAAAGGATAAACACAAGGGAGTGGGGCATAAACACAGAAAATGGGGGATACACACAGGAGAGAAAAATACACACAGGAGTGAGAAGGATGCATACGGGAGAAATGGAAATACACACAGGAAAAAGGAAGATACACACAGGAGGGAGAAGGATACACACAGGAGAGGGGGGATACATACAGGAGAGACGAAGGAAACCATAGGAGAAAGGAGGATACTGAGAAGAAAGGAAGATACAGAGAAGAAAAAAGAATACACACAGGAGTGGGGGATACACAGAGAAGAAAGGGGGATATGGAGAGGAGAGAAAAATACACAGAGGAGAGAGGGATACATACAGCAGAGAGGGGCACACAAAGAGAAGAAAACAGGATACCCGCAGGAGAGAGGAGGATACACACAGAAGAGAGAAGGATACACACAGGAGAGAGGGGGATACACACAGGAGACAAAAGGTTACACACAGGAAAGAAAAAGATACACATAGGAGAGAGGGGCATACACACAAAAAAGGGGGATACACACAGGAGAAAGGGGGATACACACAGGAAAGGGTGATACACACAAGAGAAAGTAGTGTAAACACAGGAGAGAAAAGGATACACACCGGAGAGAGGAGGAAACAAACAGGAGAGAAAGAATACATACAAGTGACAGGGGTATACACACAAGAGAAAGGGGTAATACACAGAGGAAAGAAAGGTGTTACACACAGAAGAGAGAGAAAAAACACAGAAAAGTGGAGAAATACACACAGGAGAGAGGAGGAAACACACAGAAGAGAGAAGGAAACACACAGGAGAGAGGAGTGTACACACAGGAGAGGAGCGTACACACAGGAGAGAGAGGAATACACATAGGAGAGTTGAATACATACAGGAGACAGGGAAATACACACAGGAGAGAGGGGGATACACACAGGAGAGGGGGATACACACGGGAGAGAGGGTATACACACAAAAGTGAGGGGAATACACACAAGAGAGAGAGGCATACACACAGGAGAGAGGGGCATACACATAGGGGAGAGGAAGATACACACAGGAGAGGAAGATACACACAGGAGAAAGAAGAATACACACAGGAGAGGGAAAAATACACAAGAGAAAGGGGTTACACACAGGAGAGAGGGAAATACACATAGGAGAGAGGGGTATAAACACAGAAGAGGTGTATACACACAGGAGAGAGGAGGATACATGCAGAAGAGTGGAGGATACTCACACCACAGAGGAGGATACCCGCAGGAGAGAGAAGGATAAAGACAAAAGAGAGAAAAATACACACAGGATTGAAAAGGATACACACGAGGGAGAATGATACACACAGGAGAGAAAAGAATACCACAAAAGAGAGGAGGATACACACAGGAGAGAGGGTGTACACACAGGAGACAGGGAGTATACACATAGGATAGAAGAAGATACACACTGGAGAGAAGAGGATATGCACAGGAGAGAGAAGGATACACACAGAGGAAGCGGGATACACACAGAAGAGGGAATAATACACACAAAAGAGAGGAGGATACACACAGGAGAGTGAAGGATACCCACAGAAGAGAGGAAAATACACACAGGAGAGAGAAGCATACACACAGGAGAGGGGGATACACAGAGTAGAGAGGAGAAAACAAACAGGAGAAGGAAATACACACAGGAGAGGGAGATACACACAAGAGAGAGGGGGATGCACAAAAAAGAGAGGGGATACACACAGGAAAGAAGTGGATACACAAAGGAAAAGGAAGAATACACACAGGAGAAAGCAGATACACACAAGAGAGAGGAACATACACACAGGAGAGTGGAGCATACACACAGGAGGAAGACAGATACACACAGAAGAGAGGGGTATACACACAGGAAGGAATAATACACACAGAAGAATCGAGGATACACACAGGAGAGAGGAAGCTACACACAGGAGAGAGGAGGATACACACAGGAAAGATGGGGATACACACAGAAGAGAGGAGGATACAACCAGGAGAGGGAAGGATACACACAGGAGAGAGGAAGATACAGGCAGGATAAAGAAGGATACACACAGGAAAGATGGGGATACACACAGGAGAGTAAAGGATACACAAAGGAAAGAGGAGGATACACACAAGAGAAAGGAGAATACACACAGAAGACAGGAGGATACACACAGGGAAAGGGATGATACACACAGTAGAGAGAAGGATACACATAGGAGAGAGGTGGATACACACAGGAGAGAGAAAGATACACACAGGAGAGAGGAGGGTACACACAGGAGAAAGGAGGATACCTACAGGAGAGGGGGGAGATACACAAAAGAAAGAGGGGGACACACACAGAAGAGAGTAGGATACATAAAGGCTAAAGGTGGGATACACACAGGGGAGAGGGGAGATGCTAACAAGACAGAGGGGGGATACACACAGGAGAGTTGGGCATACACACAGAATAAAGATGATACACACTAGAGAGAGTGGAATACACACAAGAGGAGAAAAATACGCAGAGTAGAGAGGAGGATACTCACAGAAGAAAGAATGATACACACAGAAGAGAAACAAATACACAGAGGAGAGAGGAGGATACACACAGGAGAGGGCGATACCCACAAGAAAGAGGGGGATGCACACAGGAGAAAAGGAAATACACATAAAAGAGAGGGTTATACACACAGGAGAAAGGTATACACACAGGAGAGAAAAGGACACACGAAGGAGAAAATAGGATACACGCAGGACAGAAGAGGATACCCGGAGAACAGAGGGGAATACACATAGAAGACAGAAAAATACACACAGGAGAGAAGGGGGATACACACAGGAGAAAGAAAAATACACAAAAAAACGAAGGATACACACAGGTGAGAAAAGGATACACACAAGGGAGTGGGGCATAAACACAGAAAAGGGGGGATACACACAGGAGAGAAAAATACACACCGGAGGGAGAAGGATGCACACAGGAGAAATGGAAATACACAAGGAAAAAGGAAGATACACACAGGAGAGAGAAGGATACACACAGGAGAGGGTGTATACATACAGGAGAGAGGAGGATACTCAGAGAAATGAGGAAGATACACACAGAAGAATAAAGGATACACACAGGAGTGAAGGATACACGCAGAAGAAAGGGGTATATGCAGAGGAGAGAAAAATAAACAGAGGAGAGGGGCATACATACAGGAGAGAGGGGCATACATAGACAAGAAGACAGGATACCCACAGGAGAGAGGAGAATACACACAGAAGAGGGGGGATACACACAGGAGAGAGGGGGATACACACAGGAGACAAACGGATACACACAGGAGAGAAAAAGATACACATAGGAGAGAAAGATACACAGAGGAGAGAGGGGCATACACACAAAAAAGGGGGATACACAGAGGAGAAAGTGGGATACACACAGGAAAGGGTGGTAAACCCAAGAGAGAGAAGCATAAACACAGGAGAGGAAAGGATACACACAGGAGAGAGGAGGATACCAACATGAGAGAGAGAATACACACAAGTAACAAGGGTATACACACAGGAGAAAGCGGTAATGCACACAGAAAAGAAAGGTGTTACACACAGGAGAGATGGGGGAAACACAGAAAAGTGGAGGAATACACAAAGAAGAGAGGAGGATACACACAGGAGAGAGAAGGAAACACACAGGAGAGAGGATTGTACACACAGGAGAGAAGTATACACACAGGAGAGAGGGGCATACACACAGGAGAGTTGGATACATACAGGAGACCGAAAAATACACACAGGAGAGAGGGGAATACACACAAAAGAGTTGGATACATACAGGAGACAGGGAAATACACACAGAAGAGAGGGGGATACACACAGGATACGGGAATACAAACGGGAGAGAGGGTATACAAACAAAAGTGAGGGAAATACACACGAGAGAGGGGCATACACACAGTAGAGAAGGGGATACACATAGGAGAAAGAAAGATACACACAGGAAAGAGAAAGATACACACAGGAGAAAATAGAATACACACAGGAGAGGGTGAAACACACAAGAGAAAAGGGTTCCACACAGGAGCGAGGGGAATACACAGGAAAGAGGGGTATACACACAGGAAAGGTGTATACACACAGGAGAGAGGAGGATACATGCAGAAGAGTGGAGGATACTCACAGCACAGTGGAGGATACCCGCAGGAGAGAGGAGGATACAGACAAAAGAGAGAAAAATACACACAGAATTGAAGGGGATACACACAAGAGAGAGAATGATACACACAGGAGAGAAAAGAATACCACAAAAGAGAGGAGGATAAACACAGGAACGAGGGATAAAAAAAGGTAAGAGAAGAATACACACAGGAGAGAGGGGCATACACACAGAAAAGAGGGGAACACAAAGGAGAGAGGGAAATTAACAAAGAAGAAAGTGATACACACATAAGAGAAAAATACACACAGGAGCTAGGAAGATGCACACAGGAGAAATGGAAATAAACACAGGAAAAAGCAAGATGCACACAGGAGAGAGAAGGATACACACAGGAGAGGGGGTGATACACACAGGAGAGAGGAAGATAAACACCAGAGAGAGGAGTATACACAGAGGAGAGAGGAAGATTCACACAGAAGAGAAGAGGATACACACAAGAGTGGGAGATACACACAGTAGAGAGGGGGATACGCACAGGAGAAAAAGATACACAGGAGAGAGTGGGATACACACAGGAGAGAGGAGAATAAACACAGGAGAGGGGTATACATACAGGAAAGAGAGGCATAGACAGAGGAGAGGGGACGACACACACAGGAGAGAGGAGGATACACAAAGGATAGAGGGGGATAGACACAGGAGAGAGGTAACACACAGGAAAAAAAGGATACACACAGGATATAGGAGGATACACATAGGAGAGGGAGATACACATAGGAGAGAGGGGCATACACTCAACAAAAAGGGATACACACAGGAGAGAGGAACATAAACACAGGAGAGTGGAGGATACAAACAGGAGAGGGGAAAAACAAACAGGAGAGAGGGGATACACATAAGAGCGAGGGGAATACACACAGGAGAGAAAGGTAATACACACAGGAAAGAAAGGTGTTACACACAGGGGAGAGGGAGGAAACCCACAGGAAAGCGCAGGGATACACGCAGGAGAAAAAAGAATACACACAGAAGAGAGGAGGATACACAGAGGAGAGAGGAGTATACACACTGGTGAGTAGCATACACACAGGAGAGGGGGGATACACACAGGAGAGTTGGATACATACAGGAGACAGGGAAATATACACGGGAGAGAGGGAAATACACAAAAAAGAGGGGGAGATACACAGGAGAGAGGGTATACACACAGGAGAAAGGGATCCACATAGGAGAGAGAGGGATCCACACAAAAGAGAGAAAAATACACACAAGAGACAGGGGCATACAGACAGAAGAGAGAAAAATACAGATAGGAGAGAGGAAGATACACAAAAAAGAGAGGAGGATACATGCAGAAAAGAGGAGTATACACAGGAGAGAAGTTAATACACAGAGGAGAGAGGGCGTTACACACAGGAGAGAGGGCGGATACACACAGGAGAGAGAAGGATACACACAGGAGAGAGGAGGATACACACAAAAGAGAGGAGCATACACACAAGAGAGAGAATAATATGCACAGGAGAGACGGAAATTCACAAAATAGAGAGGTTGATACACACAGGAGAGAGGGGGATACACAAGGAAGAGAGGGGTATGCACACAGGTGAGAAAAATACACAAAGGAGAGAGGGGCATACACACAGAAAAGAGAAAAGATACACACAGGAGAGAGGAGGATACACACAGGATAGGGCGATACACACAAGAGAGAGGGGGATCGACACAGGAGAGAGGTGAATACACATAGGAGAGAGGGGTATACACACAGAAAAGGGGCATACACACAGGAGAGAGGAGGATACACGCAGGAGAGAGGAGGATACACGTAGCACAGAGGAGGATACCCACAGGAGAGAGGGGGATACACACAGAAATGTAAAACAATACACACAGGAGAGAAGGGGGATACACACAAGAGATAGAATGATACACACAGGAGAGAAAAGGATACACACTAAAGGAAAAAGGATACACACAGGAGCGAGGGGTATGCACAGCTTAGAGGATACACACAGAGGAGAGGGGCATACACACAGAAAAAAAGGGATACAAAGAGAGGAGAGAAAAATATTAAAAGGAGAAAAAAATACACACAAAAGAGAAAAATACACACAGGAGCAAGGGTGATGAACGCAGGCTTAAGGAAAATTTACACAGTAAAGATGAGCATACACACAGGAGAGAGAAGGATACACTCAGGAGAGAGGGGATACAGACAGGAGAGAGAAAGATACACACAGCAGAGAGGAGGATGCACAGAGGAGAGAGGAAGATACACACAGAAGAGAAGAGGATACACACAGGATTGGGGGATACACAGAGAAGAGAATGGGATACTCACAGGAATGGGGAATGCACAGAGGAGAGTGTGGAATACACACAGGAGAGAGGAAGATAAACACAGGAGAGGGGGATACATATAGGTGTTCCGCTAACTGCGCATACCAAGCTTGGGTTTTTTTTCCTTTAAATAGGCAGGTTCGTGGGAAGAAAACACCAGACCAAGAACAATAATAAAGTGATAGAAAATTTTAATGAGAGAAGTAGGAGGATGGAAAGACGATAGTTATATATATATATATATATATATATATATATATATATATATATACACACACACACACATTTATACACAGAAACCACTGCACCTCAGCATTGGCAAGACAGCAGCATGGGCGATTCGCAAGTCACATCTGGAAGTCGCTCTGATCCAATGTCTCTGTGTTCCTCTGCTCCATTATTGTATCGGCTTACATAACTAATTTACGTACTCATCTTTTGGTCAGTCAGTAAACAGGGAAGATCTGCTTCATAAGTGCCCTGCCCTTGACTGTTTCTTGGGCACCGGAAGTTGGCAAGACTTCCAGCCTCCAAGATATCGTTCTGAAACGCCAAGAGCTCTTAGCCCCGCAGAACAGTTCATAGACAGTTCATGGGCTCACAGATCCTTCCCTGCCCACTTCTTCACCCGAAACACCCTGTAAAAGCAAGCTTTTTACAAAACAGGACTTCTAAAAAACAGGACTTCTACATCATAATCTTACAATAGAAGAGAGGGGCATAGACAGAGGGGACGAGAAAATACACGCAGAAGAGAGGAGGATACACACAGGAAAGAGTGGGATACACACAGGAGAGGAGGGATACACACATGAGAGAAAAGAATACACACTGGAGAGAGGAGGATACACACACAAGAGAGGGGGATACAAACAAAAAAAGATACACAAAGGAGAAAGGGGGATACACAAAGTAGAAAAAAGG
Organism: Saguinus oedipus; assembly: GCA_031835075.1. Lineage (NCBI taxonomy): Eukaryota > Metazoa > Chordata > Mammalia > Primates > Cebidae > Saguinus > Saguinus oedipus. The sequence goes on from CM063170.1 coordinate 5,396,224, forward strand.
ATACACACAGGAAAGTGTGATACACACATGAAAGAGAGGCGTAAACACAGGAGAGAGAAGGATACACACAGGAGAGAGGAGAAAACAAACAGGAGTGAGGGTATACACAAAAGAAAGAAAAGGATACACACAGGAGAAAGGGGTGATACACACAGGAAAGAAAGGTGTTACCCACAGGAGAGAGAAGGAAACACACAGAAAAGTGAAGGGATAAACACAGGAGAGAGGAGGAAACACACAGGAGAGAGGAGTATACACACAGGAGAGAGGGGGGATACACACAAGAAAGAGAAGGATACACACAGAAGAAAGTAGGGTACATAAAGGCGAGAAAAAATACACACAGAGGAGGGGGGATACTAACAGGAGAGAGCGGGATACACACCCGAGAGTGGGGCATACACATAGAAGGGAGAAGGTACACACTGGAGAGAGTAATATACACACAGGTGGAGGAAGATACACAAAGTAGAGAGGAGGATACACACAGGAGAAAAGAGGATACACACAGAAGAGAGACGGATACACAAAAGAGAGAGGAGGATACACACAGGAGAGGACGATACACACAAGAGAGAGAAGAATCCACACAGGAGTGAGGGAAATACACATAAGAGAGGGGTATACACATAGGAAAGTAAAGGATACACGCAGGAGAAAAGAGGATACACGCAGCACAGAAGAGAATACACGCAGGAGAGAGGGGAATACACACAGTAGAGAGAAAAATATACACAGGAGAGAAGGGGGATACACACAAGAGAGAGAATGATACACACAGAAGAGAAAAGGATACACACAGTAGAGAGGAGGATACACAGAGGAGCGAGGGATACACATAGGTGAGAGGAGGATACACACAAGGAAAAGGGGCGTACACACCAAAAAGTAGGGAAACAGAGAAGGGAGTGGGATAAACAAAGAAGAAAGGAATACACACAGGAGAGGAAAATACACACAGGACCGAGGGGGATGCACACAGGAGTAAATGAAATAGACACCAAAAAAGACGAGGATACACACAGGAGAGAGAAAAATACACACAGGAGAGGGGTGATACACACAGAAGAGAGGAAGATACACATAGGAGAAAGAAAAATACACCGAGGAGAGAGGAAGATACACACAGAAGAGAAGAGGATACACACAGGAGTGGGGGATATACACAGAAGAGACGGGAATACGAAAAAGTGAGGGAAATACACAGAGGAGATGGGGGATACACAGAGGAAAGAGGGGGATAAACACAGGATACGGGAACACATACAGGAGAGAGGGGCATAGACAGAGGAGAGAGGAGGTTACATGCAAGAGAGAAAAGGATACACATAGGAAAGTGGGGATTCACACTAGGGGATACACACAAAAGAGAGGGGGATACACCCAGGAGAAAGGGGTGATACACACAGGAAAGAAAGGTGTTACCCACAGGAGAGATGGGGAAAACACACAAGAAAGGGGAGTGATACACACCGAAAAGAGCAGGATACACAGAAGAGAGAGGAGGATACACACAGGAGAGAAGAGGATACACACAAGAAAGAGAAGTATACACATAGAAGAGGGGCATACACAAAGGAGAGAGAATACACACAGGAGAGATGAATACATGCAGGAGACAGGGAAATACACACAGGAGAGAGGGGAAAACACACAGGAGAGGGGGACACACACAGGAGAGAGGGTATACACAGAGGAGAGGGAAATACACAGAGAAGAGAGAGGGATCCAAACAGGAGAGAGGGGAATACACACAAGAGAGAGGGTCATACACACAGGAGAGAGGGGGATACACATAGGAGAGAGAAAGATACACAAAGGATAGAGGAGGATACACGCAATAGAGAGGAGTATACACAGGAGAGAGGGGAATACACAGAGGAGAGAGGGCGTTACACACAGGAGAGAGGGTGAATACACACAGCAGAGAGGAGAATACCAAAAAGAGGGTGGGTACACACAGGAGAAAGGAGGATACACACAGGAGAGAGGGGGGATACACACAATAAAGAGGGGGATACACACAGAAGAAAGTAGGATATACAAAGGCGAGATAAGTAATACAAACAGAAAAGAGGGGGATACTAACAGGAGAGAGGGGGATACACACAGAAGAGTGGGGCATACTAAGAGAAGAGAAAAGCTACACACTTGAGAGAGTGGGATACACACAGGAGGAGGAAGATACGCACAGTAAAGAGAAGGATACACACAGGAGAAAGGAAGATACACACAAAAGAGAGACGGATACACAAAAGAGAGAGGAGCATACACACAGGATAGGGCGATACACACAACAGAGAGGGGACCCACACAGGAGAGACAAAATACACATAAGAGAGAGGGGTATACACACAGGACAGAGATATACACACGAGAGAGGAGGATAGACGCAGGATAAACAAGGATACACGCAGCACAGAGGAGTATACCCGCAGGAGAGACGAGGATACAAACAGGAGAGAGAAAAATACACACAGAGAAGAAGGGGGATACACACAAGAGAGAGAATGATACAAACAGAAGAGAAAAGGATACACACAGAAGAGAAAAGAATACACACAGGAGCGAGTGGAATACACAAAAAAGAGAGGGGGATACACACAGGAGAGAGGGAAGATACAAACAGGAGAGGGGGTATACACAAAGGTGAGGGGAATACACAAAGAAGAAAGGTGCATACACACAAAAGAGAGAAAAGATACACACAAAAGAGAGGAGGATACACATAGATGAAAGGAGGATACACAGAGGAGAGGGAGACACACAGAAGAGAGAGGGGGATCCACACAGGAGAGAGGGGAATACAAATAGGAGAGATGGGTATACACACAAATGAGGGAAATACACAAAGGAGAGAGGGGAATGCACACAGGAGAGAGAAGAATACACACAGCAAAGGGTGATACAAACAGGAGAGAGGGGCATAAACACATAAGAGAAAAGGATACACACAGAAGAGAGGACGAAACAAACAGGAGAGAGGAGATACACACAGCAGAGAGGGGGATACACAGAAGAGAGAGGGGCATAAACACAGGAGAGGGTGATAAACAGAGAAGAAAGGGGGATACACACAGGTGAGAGAAGAATACACACAGAAGGGGGATACACACAAGAGAGAGGGTCGTCCACACAGGAGAGAAGAGGATGGACACAGCAGAGAGGAGGAAACACAATGGAGAGAAGGGATACACACAAAATAGAGGGAGATACACACAGAAGAAAAAGGGATACACACAGGAGAGAGGGGGGATACACAGAGGAATGAGGAAAGATGCACACAGAAGAGAGGATTATACACACAGGAGAGAGAAAGATACACACAGGTGAAAGGAAGATACACAGGAGAGAGGAAGATACACACAGGAGAGGGGATACACACAAAAGAGAAAATGATACACATAGGAGACTGAAGGATACACAAAGTAGAGAGGGGCATACACACAGAAAAGGGGGATACACACAGGAGAAAGGGGGATACACAAAAGAGAGAGGAGAATACACACCGGAGAGAAGGATACACACAGGTGAGAGAGGCATACACACAGGAGAGAGGAAGATACACACGGCAGAGTGGTGGATACAAACAGGAGAGAGGGTATACACACAGGAGAGAGGGAGATAACCACAGAAGAAAGGGGGTATACAAACAGAAGAGAAAGGGGTTACACACACGAGAGTGGGGAGAAACACAAGAAAAAGAGGAGGGATACCCAAAGGATATAGAAAGATACACACAGGAGAGAGTAAAATACACACAGGAGAGAGTAGAATACACACAGGAGAGAGGAGAATACACACAGGAGAAAGGAAGATACACACAGGAGAGTTGTATTCACACATGAAACAGGGTAATACACAAAGGAAAGTGGGGGATACAAACACGAGTGGGGGATACACACAGGAGAGAGGGGAATACACACAAGAGAGAGGGGCATACACACAGGAGAGAGGAGGTTACACACAAAAGAGGGGGGATACACACAGGAAAAAGGAAGATACAAACAGGACAGTGCAGCATACACACAGGAGGGAGGGGGATACACAGAGGAGAGAGGAAGATACACAAAGGGGAAGGGAAATACACACAGGAGAGAGGGAGATACACACAGGAGAGAGGAGGATAAACACATTAGAGAAGGATATACACAGGAGAGAGGAGCATACACACAAAGAGGAAGATACACACAGGAGAAAGTGGGATAGACACAGGAGAGGAGAGAATACACACAGGAGAGGATGATACACACATGAGAACAGGGCGTACACAGAGAAGAGAGGAGGATTCAAAAAGCAGAGACTAGGATACACACTGGAGAGAGGGAATACACACAAGAGAGAGGGGGATATGCACAAAAGAGAGGGGGATAAACACAGGAAAGTGCGGAGATAAACACAGGAGAGTGGGGGTATACACACACGAGAGAGGAGGGATACACACAAGAGGGAGGAGGATACACACAGAAGAGGGGATGATACACACAGTAGAGAAAACGATACACACAGTAGAGGGGGATACACACAGGAGAGAGGAGGATACACACAGGATAGAGGAGTTTACACACAAAAGAGAGCAGGAAACACACAGGAGACAAAAGAATACACACAGGAGAGTGGGGGATATACACAGGATTGTGGTGATATACACAGGAGGGAGGAGGGGACACCCAGGAGAGAGGGTCATACACACAGGAAAAATGGATAAACACAGGAGAAAAAGGGATACACACAGGAGGGAGGAGGATACACACAGGAGAGTGGAGGATACAAACAGGAGAGAGGTGATACACACAGGAGAAACAGGGTATACAGAGGATCTTTCACAGCCTCACTGAATATTACACACTTGTGATATAGTCTGGAGTCTATTTTTTATGGCCACTCATTCAAAGAATCACTAAATAATGCACACCTGCTGAATAGTCAGATGTCTCTTTCCTATGGCCACTCGTTAAGAGCCTCACTAAGTGTACACAACTGGGGAAATAGTCAGGATTTACCTTTATCCCCTGATTCACATTCTGGCCAAATAAGGCACACCTGTGGAATAGTCAGGAGACTTTTTCATGGGGCCTCTTATTCGGAGGGTCTCTGAATAATGTGGTGTACTCAGGAGTCTATTTCATGCGGACACATATTCTGAGCCTCAATGCATAAGACAGGCCCTTGATATGGTAAGGAATCTAATTAATATGGTCACATCTTCTGAGCCTCACTGTATAATACACACCTGGAGAATTATTTGGAGTCTATTTTTTTAATTTTTGAATTTTTATTGCGTTATAGGTTTTGGGGTACATGTAAAGAGTGTGCAAGATAGTTGCATAGGTACACACATGGCAGTGTGTTTTGCTGCCTTCCTCCCCTTCACCCACACTTGGCATTTATCCCCAGGCTATCCCTCCCCTGCCCCCCACACTGTCCCTCCCCCCTTACCCCCAATAGACCCCAGTGTGTAGTAGACCCCCTCCCTGTGTCCATGTGTTCTCATTTATCTCATTCGCTTATGAGTGAGAATATGTGGTATTTGTCTTTCTGTTCTTGTGTCATTTTGCTGAGAATGATGTTCTCCAGATTCATCCATGTCCTTACAAAGGACACAAACTCATCATTTTTGATTGCTGCATAATATTCCATGGTGTATATGTGCCACATTTTCCCAGTCCAGTCTATCATCGATGGGCATTTGGGTTGGTTCCAGGTCTTTGTTATTGTAAAGAGTGCTGCAATGAACATTCGTGTGCATGTGTCCTTATAGTAGAACGATTTATAGTCCTTTGGATATATACCCAGTAATGGGATTGCTGGGGCAAATGGAATTTCTATTTTTAGGTCCATAAGGAATCGCCACACTGTCTTCCACAATGGTTGAACTAATTTACACTCCCACCAACAGTGTAAGAGTGTTCCAATTTCTCCACATCCTCTCCAGCATCTGCTGTCTCCAGATTTTTTTTTTTTTTTAATTTTTATTGCATTATAGGTTTTGGGGTACATGTGCAGAATGAGCAAGATAGTTGCATAGGTGCACACATAGCAGTGTGTTTTGCTGCCTTCCTCCCCCTCACCCACACTTGGTATTCATCCCCAGGCTATCCCCCCCAGCCCCCCCCCGCTGTCCCTCCCCCATTCCCCCCAACAGTCCCCAGTGTATAGTAGACCGCCTCTCTGTGTCCACGTGTTCTCATTTCTCTCACCCGCCTATGAGTGAGTATATGCGATATTTCTTTTTCTGTTCTTGTGTCAGTTTGCTGAGAATGATGTTCTCCAGATTCATCCATGTCCCTACAAAGGACACAAACTTATCATTTTTGATTGCTGCATAATATTCCATGGTGTATATGTGCCACATTTTCCCAGTTCAGTCTATCATCGTTGGGCGTTTGGGTTGGTTCCAGGTCTTTGCTATTGTAAACAGTGCTGCAATGAACATTCGTGTGCATGTGTCCTTATAGTAGAACGATTTATAGTCCTTTGGATAGATACCCAGTAATGGGATTGCTGGGTCAAATGGAATTTCTATTTCTAGGTCCCTGAGGAATCGCCACCCTGTCTTCCACAATGGTTGAACTAATTTACACTCCCACCAACAGTGTAAGAGTGTTCCTATTTCTCCACATCCTCTCCAGCATCTGCTGTCTCCAGATTTTTTAATGATCGCCATTCTAACTGGTGTGAGATGGTATCTCAATGTGGTTTTGATTTGCATCTCTCTAATGACCAATGATGATGAGCAGTTTTTCATATGTTTGCTGGCCTCATGTATGTCTGCTTTGGTAAAGTTTCTGTTCATATTCTTTGCCCATTTTTGAATGGGCTTGTTTGTTTTTTTCCTGTAAATTTGTTTGAGTTCTTTGTAAATTCTGGATATCAGCCCTTTGTCAGATGCGTAAACTGCAAAGATTTTTTCCCATTCTGATGGTTGCCGATTCACTCTAGTCACTGTTTGTTTTGCCGTGCATATGTCTCCAGATTTTTTAATGATCGCCATTCTAACTGGCGTGCGATGGTATTTCAATTGGGTTTTGATTTGCATCTCCCTAATGACCAATGATGATGAGCATTTTTTTCATGTGTTTGTTGGCCTCATGTATGCCTTCTTTTGTAAAGTGTCTGTTCATATTCTTTGCCCATTTTTGAATGGGCTGGTTTGTTTTTTTTCCTGTAAATCTGTTTGAGTTCTGTGTAAATTCTGGGTATCAGCCCTTTGTCCGATGCGTAAACTGCAAAGATTTTTTCCCATTCTTATGGTTGCCGATTCACTCTAGTGACTGTTTCTTTTGCCATGCAGAAGCTGTGGAGTTTGATTAGGTGCCATTTGTCTATTTTGGCTTTTGTTGCCAATGCTTTTGGTGTTTTGGTCAGGAAGTCCTTGCCTATTCCTATGTCCTGAATGGTTTTTCCTAGATTTTTTTCTAGGGTTTTTATGGTGTCAGGTCTTATGTTTAAGTCTTTAATCCATCTGGTGTTAATTTTAGTGTAAGGTGTCAAGAAGGGGTCCAGTTTCTGCTTTCTGCACATGGCTAGCCAGTTTTCCCAACACCATTTATTAAACAGGGAATCCTTTCCCCATTGCTTGTTTTTGTCTGGTTTATAAAATTTATATTGTAGATATGTTGTGTTCGTATTGCCTCCGATGCCTCTGTTCTGTTCCATTGGTCTATATCTCTGTTTTAGTACCAGTGCCATGCTGTTTTGATTACTGACACCTTGTAATATAGTTTGAAGTCTGGTAGTGTGATGCCTCCCGTTGTGTTTTCTTTTGCTTAGAATTGACTTGGCTATGCGGGCTCTCTTTTGGTTCCATATGAAGTTCATGGTGGTTTTTTCCTGTTCTATAAAGAAATTCAGTGGTAGTTTGATGGGGATTGCGTTGATGGTGTATATTACTTTGGGCAGTATAGCCATTTTCACGATATTGATTATTCCTAACAACGACCATGGAATGTCTATCCATCTGTTTGTGTCCTCTCTTATTTTGTTGAGCAGTGGTTTGTAGTTTTCCTTGAAGAGGTTCCTTACGTCCCTTGTGAGTTGTATTTCTAGGTATTTTATTTTTTTTTTTTGTAGCAATTGTGAATGGCAGTTCGTTCTTGATTTGGTTCTCTTTTAGTCTGTTATTGGTGTATAGGAATGCTTGTAATTTTTGCATATTGATTTTATATCCTGAAACTTTATTGAAGTTGCTTATCAGTTTCAGGAGTTTTGGGCTGAGGTGATGGGGTCTTCTAGGTATACTATCATGTCGTCTGCAAATACAGACAATTTGGCTTCCACCTTTCCTATTTTAATAGCCTTTATTTTTTTGTTGCCTGATTGCTCTGGCTAGAACTTCCCGTACTATGTTGAATAGGAGTGGGGAGAGAGGGCATCCTTGTCTCGTGCCAGATTTCAAAGGGAATGCTTCCAGTTTTTGCCCATTAAGTATGATATTGGCTGTTGGTTTGTCGTAAATGGCTTTTATTACTTTGAGATATGTTCCATCAATACCAAGTTTATTGAAGGATTTTAGCATAAAGGGCTGTTGAATTTTGTCAAATGCCTTCTCTGCGTCGATTGAGATAATCATGTGGTTTTTGGTTTTGCTTCTGTTTATGTGGTGAATTACAATTATAGACTTGCATATGTTGAACCAGGCTTGCACCCCTGGAATGAATCCTACTTGATCATGATGGATAAGTTTTTTAATGTGCTGTTGCAATCGGTTTGCCAGTATTTTATTGAAGATTTTTGCATCTATGTTCATCATGGATATTGGCCTGAAGTTTTTTTTTCTTGTTGAGTCTCTGCCAGGTTTTGGTATCAGGATGATGTTGGTTTCATAAAATGATTTGGGAAGGGTTCCCTCTTTTTGAATTATTTGGAATAGTTTCAGAAGTAATGGTACTAGATCGTCTTTGTGTGTCTGGTAGAATTCGGCTGTGAACCCATCTGGACCTGGGCTTTTTTTGTGTGGTAGGCTCTTAATTTCTGCCTCAACGTCAGACCTTGTTATTGGTCTATTCATAGTTTCGACTTCCTCCTGGTTTAGGCTTGGGAGGACACAGGCGTCCAGAAATTTATCCATTTCTTCCTGGTTTACTAGTTTATGTGCATAGAGTTGTTTGTAGTATTCTCTGAGGATAATTTGAATTTCTGTAGAATCTGTGGTGATTTCCCCATTATCGTTTTATTGCATCTATTTGGTTGTTCTCTCTTTTCTTTTTAATCAATCTGGCTAGTGGTCTGTCTATTTTGTTGATCTTTTTGAAAAACCAGCTTTGGATTTGTTGATTTTTTGAAGGGTCTTTCTTGTCTCTATCTCCTTCATTTCTGCTCTGATCTTAGTTATTTCTTGTCTTCTGCTAGGTTTTGAGTTTTTTTGATTTTCTCCTATAGCTCTTTCAATTTTGACGATAGGGTGTCAATTTTGGATCTCTCCACTCTTCTCATGTGGGCAATTATTGTCATATTTTTTTTCTACAGATTGCTTTAAATGTGTCCCAGAGATTCTGGTATTTGTGTCTTCCTTCTCGTTGGTTTCGAAGAACTTCTTTATTTCTGCCTTCATTTCATTGTTTATCCAATCACCATTGAAGAGCCATTTGTCCAGTTTCCATGAAGCTGTGCGGTTCTGAGTTAGTTTCTGAATTTTGAGTTCTATCCTGATTGCACTATGATCTGAGAGACTGTTTCTTATGATTTCAGATGTTTTGCATTTGCTGAGGAGTGCTTTACTTCCAATTATGTGGTCAATTTTGGAGTAGGTGTGATGTAGTGCTGAGAACAATGTATATTGTGTGGATTTTGGGTGGAGAGTTCTGTAAATATCTATGAGGTTTGCTTGTTCCAGGTCTGAGTTCAAGTCCTGTATATCCTTGTTAATTTTCTATCTGGTTGATCTGTCTGATATTGACAGTGAAGTGTTAAAGTCTCCCACTATTATTATTTGTGAGTCTAAGTCTGTTTGCAAGTCATTAAGAACTTGCCTTATATATCTGGGTTTTCCTGCATTGGGTCCATATATATTTAGAATTGTTAGCTCTTCTTGTTGTATCGATCCTTTTACCATTATGTAATGACCTTCTTTGTCCCTTTTGATCTTTGTTGCTTTAAAGTCTATTTTATCAGAGATGAGTATTGCAACTCCTGCTTTTTTTGCTCTCCATTTGCTTGGTAAATCTTCCTCCATCCCTTTATTTTGAGCCTTTGAGTACCCTTGCATGTGAGGTGGGTTTCCTGGATACAGCACACTGACGGTTTTGGGTTTTTATCCAATTTGCCAGTCTGTGTCTTTTTATTGGTGCATTTAGCCCATTTACATTTAGGATTAATATTGTTATGTGTGAATTTGATACTGCCATTTTGATGCTAGCTTGCTGTTTTGCCATTGGTTTATGTAGATTCTTTATTTTGTTGATGGTCTTTAGCATTTGGTATGCTTTTAGGATGGCTGGTACTGGTTGTTTCTTTCTATGTGTAGTGCCTCTTTCAGGAGCTCTTGTAAAGCAGGCCTAGTGGTGACAAAATCTTTGAGTACTTGCTTGTTCATGAAGGATTTTATTTTTCCTTCACTTATGAAGCTCAGTTTGGCTGGATATGAAATTCTGGATTGAAAGTTATTTTCTTTATAGATGTTGAATATTGGTCCCCACTCTCTTCTGGCTTGTAGAGTTTCTGCCGAGAGATCTGCTGTGAGTCTGATGGGCTTCCCTTTGTGGGTGACCCAACCTTTCTTTCTGGCTGCCCTTAGTATTTTTTCCTTCATTTCAACCCTGGTGAATCTGACGATTATGTGCCTTGTGGTTGCTCTTCTTGAAGAATATCTTTGTGGTGTCCTCTGTATTTCCTGGAGTTGAGTATTGACCTGTCTTGCTAGATTGGGGAAATTTTCCTGGATAATATCTTGAGTAGTGTTTTCCAGCTTGGGTTCATTCTCTTCATCACATTCTGGTACACCTATCAAACTTAGGTTGCGTCTCTTCACATAGTCCCACATTTCTTGGAGATTTTGTTCATTCCTTTTTGCACTTTTTACTTTGATCTTGGTTTCTCGTTTTATTTCATTGAGTTTATCTTCAACTTCTGATATTCTTTCTTCTGCTTGCTCAATTCGGCTGTTGAAACTTGTGCATGCTTCACGAAGTTCTCGTGTTGTGTTTTTCAGCTCCTTCAATTCATTCATATTCCTCTCTAAGTTGTCCATTCTTGTTATCATTTCCTCGAATGTTTTTCAAATCTTTTTTCAAGGTTCTTATTTTCTTTGCACTGATTTAGAACATGTTCTTTTAGCTCTCTGAAATTTCTCATGATCCACTTTCTGAAGTCTGATTCCATCATTTCGTCACACTCATTCTCCGTCCAGCTTTGTTTCCTTGCTTGTGAGGCGTTTTGGTCCTTTGTAGGAGGTGAAGTGTTTTGGTTTCAGGTGTTTTCCTCCTTTTTGCGCTGGTTCCTTCCCATCTTTATGGATTTATCCACCTGTCGTCTTAGCAGTTGCAGAGTTTTCATTTGGGAGGATGTGTTTATGTCTGCTGCAACAGAACTCATAAAACACCCCCTTTTTCCCCCTTAGATGCTCTGTCTCAGGGAGTTGGGTCTTTCTTTATAAGTATCTGTTTCACTGTTCTGCCCAGCTAGGTGGCAGTCTATTCACTATTTTTCTGCAGGGGCTCTGCACTGCTAGCGTGGTTCCGCACTGTTGCTGCGGGCTCCTGCTTTGGCTTGCTCTGCCCTGCTGTGGCTTGCTCCACTCTGCTGGTGCAGACTCTCTGTTAATGCAGGTTACCTCGGCAACAGCAAGCTGCATCAGCCCTGGGCGGTACTTCAGTAGGGGGGGATTGAGTCCGTAGTGGTGGACACCCCTCCCACACCGGGCTGCATGGTCCTAGATGCCGGCAGCCAAACTCTCAGCCCCAAGCACCTCTAATCGCCGCCCTGCTTGTCCCCGTCATGGTGAGACCCGCTGAGCCCGATCACCCACCTTTCTGCCTCAGAGTCTGTCCTCTCTCTCCCCAAGCTGAATGGTTGACTCTCTCACTTGTGCCCCAGTAGCCTGCTGATAGGGCACTGGGATCCGTGCAATCTCCCATGCCGCTGCCCAGTGCACAGGCTCAGATCACGATTCCCAGGAATCTCCTGGTCTGGCTTATTGTCCAAGTCCCATTCAATCAGATGGACATGCCAATCTGCCCTTCCAAATCTCAGATTTCCTGTTTAACAGGGCACCTGGACCAGTGAGTTCTGTGCCCGGTGCCGCTGCGCTGTGGAACTGGCCAAAGCGGCCATGCAAGCCGGCTGTGCTAGCGTCCCGTGTCTCTCCCACACCTGGGACTTTCAACGTTCTGTGGGCAAAAAACATCTCTCCGAGAATGAGGCTAGGACTCACCCTCTGCGCCTTCACTGAGAGCTGCAATCCGGAGTCACCTCTACGATGCCATCTTGGAAGTCCTCCCGGATCTAGAGTCTTTTTTCGATGGATATTCATTCAGAGCCTTGGTAATTAATGTACACCTGTGGAGTAGCCAGGAGTCTATTTAATTAGGACACTCATTCATAGCCTCAGTGGATAATATGCACGTGTGGATTAGTCAGGATTCCATTTTATATGTCCACTGACTCGTAACCTCAATAAAAATGCACATATGTATAATACTCAGCAGTCTATTTCATATAAACACTCATTTACAGATTCAGTGCATAATACAAATATTTAAGATAGACAACATCCTGTTTCCTATGGTCACACAAAAAGAGCCTCACTGAGTAATGCACACCTGGGGAAAGGATAAAATTCTACTTTATATAGCCTCTAACTTACAGCCTAAGGGAATAATGCACATGTGCGTAATAGACACTTGTCTATTTTATATGGACACAAAATCAAAGCCTGGATGAGTAATACACAACTTTGGAATAGTCACTAGTCTATTCCATATAGCCAAATATTTAGAGTCAGTGTAAATAATACACGCCTGTGGAAAAGTCAGAAAACGTGTTCATATGGCCAAAGTTTCAGATCCTCAGTGAATAATACATACTTCGGAAAAACTCAGGACGCTATTACATGTGGCATCAATTTCAAAATTTCATTGAATAATTAACACCTGTATTGTAGTCAGAATTCTATTTCATATAGCTACATATTCAGAGCCTAACTAAATAAAATACACCTTGGAAATAGTCAGGATTGTATTTCGTATAGCCACTCATTTAGAGCCGAATGTAAAAACGCACACCTGAGGAGTATTCAGGAGTCTTTATTTTATGGCCACTCATTCAGAGATTCACAGAATTATACAGACCTATGAAAATGTCAGGGATGTACTTCGCATAGCCACTTATTCAGAACCTCAGTGAAGAATCATATATATCTGGAAAATACTCAGGATTATATTATATATAGCCTGAAATATATCAAAAAATAATGCACACATAAGAAATAGTCTAAAGACTATTTGATAGGAGCCTACACCCAGAGACTCAGTGGACAATGAAGAATAGAAAAATAGTCAAGATGATAGAGTCAGAAGTTTATGTTATGTGGTCACTCATTCAGAATCCCACTGAACAATACACACCTTTGGTATAGTAAGAGTCCAAGTCATATGGCCACTGAATCACAGCATTAAGGGATAATGCACAAAGGGGCAATAGTAACGACTCTATTTCATATGGCCTCTCATTCAGAGCTTCAGTGCATAATAAAGAGCTGTGGAGTAGTCAGGACCCTATTTAAGGTAGCCCCAAATTAAGCAGCTCCGTGAATGATACACACATGTGTCAGAGTCAGGAGACTATTTGACATAGACACTCATACAGAACCTTGTCGAATACTGCACATGTGGTGAATAATCAAAAGTCTCTTTCATATGGTGATTCGTTTGGAGAATCAAAAAATAACGCACACCTGTGGAGTAAAATGGGTTCTATTTCATAAGGCCACTCTTTCAATGATTTAGTGAATAATATGCATATCTTATAAGTCAGGAATCTCATTCACATGGCCACTTGTTCTGTGCCTGTGGAAATAGTACTCCCCTCAGAAACAGTCAAGGATCTACTTCAAATGCCTACACATTCAGATTCTCTGTAAGTAATGAACACCTGGGCAATACACCTGAGTCTCTTTTTTATGATCACATAGTCAGAGTCTCATTTAATAATACACACATGAGGAAGAGTTAAGAGTCTACTTCATGTAGCCACTCATTTAGATCCTTAGTGAATTATGCACACCAGGGTTATAGTCGAGCATTTTTGATATGGCCACTCATTTTGTGCCTCACTGAGTGATATACACCTGAAGAATCCTCAGGATTCTATTTGATACTACCACTCATTTAGAACCTTGTTTAATAATTCACAATGTAGCCATAGTCAGGTGTTTATTTTATATGGTCTATCATTCACAGTTTTAGGGAATACTAAAATTCTATGGAGTAATCAGGACGCAGTTTAAGATAACCACTAATTAAGTGCCTTCCTCAATGATACACACCTGAGTGATAGTCAGGAGTCTATTTCATAAGAACTCTAATTTTGTGTATTGCTCTGTAATACCCACCTGGGGCAGGGTCAGGATTCTATTTGGTATGGAACCTCAAACAGAACTTGTTGGTTTAATACACACATGTATAATAATGAGGAGTCTTTGTCATATGGCTACTCATTCAGACAAACTGTGAATAATGCACATGTGGAGTAATTAGAAGTCTGTTTCATATGGCCCCTCTTTCACAGCCTCACTGAATATTACACAATTCTGATATAGTCTGAAGTCTATTTTTTATGGCCACTCATTCAGAGAATCACTAAATAATGCACACCTGCGGAATACTCAGAAGTCTCTTTCCTATGGCCATTCGTTAAGAGCCTCACTAAGTGTACACACCTGGGGAAATAGTCAGGATTTACCTTTATCCCCTCATTCAGAGTCTCACTAAATAATGCACACCTGTGGAATAGTCAGGAGACTTTTTCATGTGGCCTCTAATCCGGAGTGTCACTGAATAATGTGGTGTAGTCAGGAGTCTATATCACGTAGACACATATTAGGAGCCACAGTGAATAAGACAGGCCCTTGATTCTGTAAGAAATCTAATTAATATGTCCACATCTTTTGAGCGTCACTGAATAATACACACCTGGAGAAAAATTTGGAGTCTATTTTTGATGGACATTCATTCAGAGCCTCGGGAAATAATGTACACCTGTGGTGTAGCCAGGAGTCTATTTTATTATGACACTCATTAATAGATTCAGTGGATAATATCCATGTGTGGATTAGTCAGGATTTCATTTTATATGGCCACTGACTCATAACCTCAGTGAAAAATACACAAATGTAAAGTACTCAGCAGTCTATTTCATATAGAAACTCATTCAGAGATTCACTAAATAATACAAATATTAAATATAGACAGCATCTTTTTCATATGGTAACACAAATAGAGCCTCACTGAGTAATGGAAACCTGGGGAAGTTTTAGGAGTCTAGTTTATATAGCCTCTCATTTACAGCATCAGGGAATAATGCACACATGTGGAATAGACACTAGTCTATTTTATATGGCCACAAAATCAAAGCCTGAGTGAGTAATACACAACTATGTAATAGCCACTAGTCTTTTTCATATGCCCAAATATTTAGAGTCAGAATCAATAATACACACCTGTGGACTAGTCAGAAAACAATTTCAAATTGCTAAAGTTTCAGAGCCTCAGTGAATAATACATACCAGGGAAACACTCAGGACGCTATTTCATGTGGCATCAATTTCACAGCTCCATTGAATAAGAAACCCCTGTATTGTTGTCAGAATTCTATTCCATATTCAGAGCCTAACTGAATAACACACACCTTGGCAAAAGTCAGGTTTCTATTTCGTATAGCCACTCATTTAGAGCCGAATGTAAAAACGCACCCCGAGGAGTATTCAGGAGTCTCTATTTTATGGCCACTCATTCAGAGCTTCACAGAGTAATACAGATATATGGAAACGTCAGGAGTTTATTTCACATTGCCGCTTATTCAGATCCTCCGTGAAACATTATATATATCCGGAAAATACTAAAGATTATATTACATATAGCCACTTATTCAGAGACTCACTGAATAATGCACATCTAAGGAATAGTTCGGAGAATATTTGATATGGCCCTACACCCAGTGACTCAGTGGATAATGCAGAACTGAAAAATAGTCAAGAGGATAGACTCAGAAGTTTATGTTATGTGGTCCCTCGTTCAGAATTTCACTGTAGAATACACACCTTGGGAATAGTCAGAGTCCAAGACATATGGACACTCAATCACAGCATTACAGAATAATGCACAATGGGGCAATAGTAAGGAATCTATGTCATATGGCCTGTCATTCAGAGCTTCAGTGTGTAATAAACAGCTGTGGAGTAGTCAGGACCCTATTTAAGGTAGGCCAAATTAAGTAGCTCCGTGAATGATACACTCATGTTTCAGAGTCAGGAGAATATTTGATATAGACACTCATACAGAACCTTTTTGAATACTGCACATGTGAGGAATAATCACTAGTCTGTTTCATATGGTGATTCGTTTGGAGAATCAAAAAATAATGCACACCTGTGGAGTAAAATGGGTTATATTTCAGAAGGCTACTCTTTCAGTGTTTCACTGAATAATATGTATATCTGATAAGGCAGAAATCTCTTTCACATGGCCACCCCTTCAGGGCCTATATGAAGAAAACTCCCCTCAAAAATTATCAAGTGTCTACTTCAAATGCCTACACATTCAGTGTCTCTGTATGTACTGAACACCTGGGAAATACACCTGAGTCTCTTTTTTGTGCCCACTTAGTCAGAGTCTCATTCAATAATACACACCACGGGAAGAGTTAAGAGTCTACTTCATATAGCCACTCATTTAGAGCCTCAGCGAATAATGCGCACTAAGATAATTGTTGAGCATTCTTTATATTACCACTAATTTTGTGCCTCACTGAGTGATATACAGCTGAACAATCCTCAGGATTCTCTTGGACATTACTACTCATTTAGAACCTTATTGAATAATTCACAATGGAGCAATAGTCAGGTGTCTCCTTTTTATGGTCTATCATTTAAAGTTTCAGTGAATAATGAACTTCTATGGAGTAATCAGGATGCTATTTAAGATAGCCATGCATTAAGTTCTTTCCTGAATGATACACACCTTTGTTATAGTCAGGAGTCTATTTCATATGAACTCTAACTTCGTGTATCGCTGAGTAATAGACAACTGGGGCAGGATTCAGATTGTATTTGCTATGGACACTCAAAAAGAATCTGTTTGATTAATGCACATATGGATAATAATGAGGAGTCTATGTCATAAGTCTTCTCATTCAGACAAACAGTGAATAATGCAAATGTGGAATAATTAGAAGTCTGTTTTATATTGCCCTTCTTTCACAGCCTCACTGAATATTACACATTTGTGATATAGTCTGGAGTCTATTTTTAATGGCCACTCATTAAGATAAGAACTAAATAATGCACACCTCTAGAATAGTCAGAAGTCTCTTTCCTATAGCCACTCGTTAAGAGACTCACTAAGTGTACACACCTAGGGAAATAGTCAGGATTTACGTTTATCCCCTCATTCAGAGTTTCACTAAATAATGCTCACCTGTGGAATAGTCAGGAGACTCTTTGATGTGGCCCCTAATTCGAAGTGTCACTGAATAATGTGGTGTAGTCAGTAGTCTCTTTCATGTAGACACATATTTTGAGCCTCTGTGAATATGACAGGCCCCAGATATAATAAGGAATCTAATTTATATGGCCACATCTTCTGAGCCTCACTTAATAATACACACCTGGAGAATAATTTGGTGTCTATTTTCAATGGACATTCATTCACAGCCTTGGTAAATAATGCACACCTGTAAAGTAGCCAGGAGTGTATTTGGACACTCATTCATAGCCTCATTGGATAATATGCACGTGTGGATTAGTCACGATTCTATTTTATATGGCCACTGACTTGTAACCTCAGTGACAAATGCACAAAAGTAAAGTACTCAGAAGTCTATTTCATATAGACAGTCATTCAGCGACTCACTGAATAATAAAAATAGATAAGATAGACAGCATCCTGTTTCATATTGTTACACAAAAAAGAGCCTCACTGAGTAATGCACACCTGGGGAAGTGTTAGGAGTCTACTTTATTTAGCCTCTCATTTACAGAATCAGGGAATAATGCACACGTGTGGAATAGACACTATTCTATTTTATATGGCCACAAAATCAAAGCCTGCGTGAGTAATACACAACTTTGGAATAGTCCCTAGTCTATTTCATGTGGCCAAATGTTTAGAGTCAGAGTCAATAATGCAAACATGTGGAGTAGTCAGAAAACGATTGCATATGGCTAAAGTTTCAGAGTCTCAGTGAATAATACATACCTGGGAAATACTCATGACGCTATTACATGTGGCATCAATTTTAGAGCTTCATTGAATAAAAAACAACTCTATTGTAGTCAGAATTCTATTTCCTATAGCCACATATTCCAAGACTAACTGAATAACATACACCTTGGAAAAAGTCAGAATTAAGTTTTTTTGTAGCCACTGATTTAGAGCCTAATGTAAAAACGCACGCCAGAAGAGTATTAAGGAGTCTCTATTTTATGGCCACACATTCAGAGCGTCACAGAATAATACAGAACTATGGAAACTTCTGGAGTGGATCTAACATCGCCACTGATTCATAACCTCAGTGAAGAATCATATATATCTGGAAAATACGTAAGATTATATTATATATATATATACTTATTAAGAGACTCACTGAATAATGCGAAACTAAAGAATAGTCTGGAGACTATTTGATATGACCCTACACACAGCGACTCAGTGGACAATGCAGAACTGAAAAATAGTCAAAAGGATAGATTCCGGAGTTTGTTTTATATGGTCAGTCGTTCTTAATCTCACTGAAGAATACACACCTTGGGAATTGTCAGAGTCTATGTCATATTGCCACTCAATTAAAGCATTACCGAATAATACACAATGGGGCAATAGTAAAGAGTGTATTTCATACGGCCTGTCATTGGGAGTTTCAGGGCATAATAAACAGCTGTGGAGTAGTCAGGACCCTATTGAAGGTAGCCCAAATTAAGCAGCTCCGTGAAGGGTACACACATGTCTCAGAGTCAGGAGACTGTATGATATAGACAGTCATACAGAACCTTTTCGAATACTGCACATGTGGGGAAAAATCACTAGTCTGTTTCATATGGTGATTTGTTTGGTGAATCAAAAACTTATGCACAACTGTGGAGTAAAATGGGTTCTATTTCATAAGGCCACTCTTTCAGTGTTTCAGTGAATAATATGTATATCTGAAAAGTAAAGAATCACTTTCACATGGCCACTCGTTCAGGGCCTCTGTGAAGAATACTCCCCTCAAAAATAGTCAAGTGTCTACTTTAAATGGCTAGACATTCAGAGACTCTGTAGGTAATGAACACCTGGACAATACACCTGAGTCTCTTTTTTATGCCCACTTAGTCAGAGTCTCATTCAATAATACACACCTGGGAAAGAGTTAAGAGTCTACTTCATGTAGCCACTCATTTAGAGCCTCAGTGAATAATGCACACTATGATAATAGTCAAGTATTTTTTATATGGCCACTTATTTTGTGCCTCACTGAGTGATATACACCTGAAGAATCCTCAGGATTTTATTTGATACAACCACTCATATAGAACCTTATTGAATAATTTATAATGAAGCAATAGTCTGGTGTTTATTTTATATTTTCTATCACTCAAAGTTTCAGTGAATAATGAACTTCTATGAAGTAATCAGGACGCTGTTTATGATAGTCATGAATAAAGTGCCTTCCTCACTGATAAACACCTGGGTGTTAGTCAGGAGTCTATTTCATATAAACTCTAATTTTGTGTATCGCTGAGTAATACACACCTGGGGCAGGGTCATGAGTCTATTTCGTATGGACACTCAAACAGATCCTGTTTGATTAAAGCACACATGGATAATAATTAGGAGTCTATGTCATATGGCAACTCATTCAGACATACAGTGAATAATGCACATGTGTAATAATTAGAAGTCTGTTTTATATGGCCCCATTTTCACAGCCTCACTGAATATTACAGACTTGTGATATAGTCTGGAGTCTATTTTTTATGGCCACTCATTCAGAGAATCACTAAATAATGCACACCTGCCGAATAGTCAGAAGTCTCTTTTCTATGGCCACTCGTTAAAAGCCTTACTAAGTGTACACAACTGGGGAAATAGTCACGATTTACCTTTATCCCCCCATACAGAGTGTCACTAAATAATGCACCCCTGTGGAATATTCAGAAGACTCTTTTATGTGGCCTCTAATTCAGAGTGTCACTGAATAATGTGGTGTAGTCAGGAGTCTGTATCATGTAGACACATATTCAGAGCCTCAGTGAATAAGACAGGCCCCTGATATAGTAAGGAATCTAATTAATATGGCCACATCTTCTGAGATTCACTGAATAATACACACCTGGAGAATAATTCGGAGTCTATTTTTGGTGGTCATTCATTCAGGGCCTCGGTAAATAATGCACACCTGTGGAGTAGCCAGGATTCTATTTCATTTGGACACTCATTCATAGCCTCATTGGATAATATGCACGTTTGTATTAGTCAAAATTCCATTTTATATGGCAGCTTACTTGTAACCTCAGTGACAAATGGACAAATGTAAAGTACTCAGCAGTCTATTTCATATAGACACTCATTCAGAGATTCATTGTATAATAAAAATATTTAAAATAGACAGCATCCTGTTTTTTATGGTTACACAAAAAGAGGCTCATTAAATAATATGCACGTGTGGATTATTCAGGATTCCACTTTATATGGCCACTGAATCTAACCTCAGTAAAAAATTCACAAATGTAATGTTCTCAGCAGTCTATTTTATATAGACACTCAGAGATTCACTGAATAATAAAACTATTTGAGATAAACAGCATCTTGTTTCATATGATTAAACAAAAAGAGCCTCACTGAGTAATGCATACCAGGGGAAGTGTTAGGAGTCTACTTTATATAGCCTTAAATTTATAGAATCAGGAAATAATGAACACGTGTAGAATAGACACTAGTCTATTTTATATGGCTGTAAATTCAAAGCTTTTTTGAATACTGCTAATGTGGGGAATAATCACTTGTCTGTTTCATATGGTGTTTCGTTTGGTGAATCAAAAACTTATGAACACCTGTGGAGTAAAATGGGTTCTATTTCATAAGGCCACCCTTTCAGTGTTTTAGTGAATAATATGTATATCGGAAAAGTAAGGAATCTCTTTCACATGGCCATTCATTCAGGGCCCTGTGAAGAATACTCCCCTCAAAAATAGTCTAGTGTCTACTTTAAATAGCTACACATTCAGAGACTCTGTAGTTAATGAACAATGGGCAATAAACCTCAATTTTTTTTTATGCCCACTTAGTCAGAGTCTTATTCAATAATACACACCTGGGGAAGATTTAAGTGTCTACTTCATGTAACCACTCATTTAGAGCGTCAGTGAATAATTCACACCAGTGTAATAGTCGAGCTTTTTTATATGGCCACTCATTTTGTACGACACTGAGTGATATACACCTGAAGAATCCTCAGGATTCTTTTTGATTCTACCACTCATGTGGAACCTTATTGAATAATTCACAATGGAGCAATAGTATTGTGTTTGTTTTATATTTTCTATCATTCAAAATTTCAGTGAATAATGAACATCTATGGAGTAATCAGGACGCTGTTTAAGATAGCCAAGTATTAAGTGCCTTCCTGAATGATAAACACCTGAGTAATAGCCAGGCGTCTATTTCATATGAACTCTAATTTTGTGTATCGTTGAGTAATACACACCTGGGGCAGTGTCAGGAGTCTATTTGGTATGGACACTCAAACAACCTGTTTGATTAATGCACAAATGTATAACAATGAGGAGTCTATGTCATACAGTTACTCATTCAGACAAACAGTGAATAATGCACTTGTAAAATAATCAGAAATCTGATTCTTATGGACCCTCTTTCACAGCCTCACTGAATATTACACACTTGTGATAAAGTCTGGAGAATATTTTTTATGGCCACACATTCAGAGAAATCACTAAATAATGCACAACTGCGAAATAGTCAGAAGTCTCTTTCTTATGGCCACTCGTTAAGAGCCTCACAAAGTGTACACACCTGGGAAAATAGTCAGGATTTACCATTATCCCCTCATTCAGAGTCTCACTGAATAATGCACACCTGTGGAATAAACAGGAGACTTTTTCATGTGGCCTCTAATTCGGAGTGTCACTGAATAACGTGATGTAGTCAGGAGCCTTATGTCATGTAGACACATATTAAGAACCACAGTGAATAAAACAGGCACTTTATCTTGTAAGGATTCTAATTAATATGGCCACATCTTCTGAGACACACTGAATAATACACACCTAAAGAATAATTTGGAGACTAGTTTCGATGGACATTCATTCAGAACCTCTGTAAATAATGTACAACTGTGGAGTAGCCAGGAGTCTATTTTATTAGGACACTCATTCATAGCCTCAGTGGATAATATGCACGTATGGATTAGTCTGGATTCCATTTTATATGGCCATTGACTCCTAACCTCAGTGAAAAATGCACCAATGTAAAATACTCAGCAGTCAGTTTCATATAGACACTCATCTAGAGATTCACTAAATAATACAAATGTTTAATATAGCAGCATCCTGTTTCATATGGTCACACAAAATGAGCCTCACGGAGTAAGGCACACCTAGGGAAGTGTTAAGAGTCTACTTTATGAGGAGGCAAGATGGCGTCATAGAGGTGACTCAGGATTGCAGCCCCTGGGGAAGGCGCAGAGGGTGAGTCCTAGCCGCATTTTCGGATATTCCTTTTATGCCCACAGAGCGTTGAAAGTCCCAGGTGTGGAAGAGACACGGGATGCTAGCAGCCGGCTAACGCAACTGGCTCCCGCCGCCTCTTTGGCCGGCACCGCAGCGGGACCCGGCGCAGAACTCACTGGTCTGGGGGCCCTGTTAAACCGGCAATATGAGATTTCGAAGGGCAGATTGGCATGTCCATCTGATTGAACGGGACTTGGACAATAAGCCAGACCAGGAGTTTCCTGGGAAGCGTGATCTGAGCCGGGGTAGTGGGCAGCGGCACAGGAGATCGCATGTGAGAGAGTCGACCTTTCAGCTTGGGGAGAGGAAGAGAGAGAGAGAGAGAGGACGGACTCTGAGGCAGCAGCTGGGTGATCGGGCTCGGCGGGTCCCACACTCACGGGGACAAGCAGGGCGGCGACTGGAGGCGCTTGGGGCTGAGAGTTTTGTTGCCGGCATTTAGGACGGTGCAGGCCGGTCAGGGAGGGGCGTCCACCATTCCTGACGAAGTGCACCCCCACTTAAGTACCGCCCAGGACTGACGCAGCCTGCCGTTGCCGAGGCAACCTGCCATAACAGAGAGAGTCCGCCAAGCAGCAACAGGGCAGACCTGCATTAACAGGTCAGAGCCCCGGCAGGCAAACAGTGAATAGACTGCCACCTAGTGGGGCAGGACAGTGCAACAGATACTCATAAAGAAAGCCCCAACTCCCTGAGATAGAGCATCTAAGGGTGAAAAAAAAAAGAGTGGTGTTTTATGAGTTCTATTGCAGCAGACATAACCTCCCAACAACCCTGAATGAACAAAGGAGCTCACAGCTCAGCACTGGAGCTCCTATAAAGCACAGACTGTCTCCTCAAGCAGCTCCCTGACCCCTGTATATCCAAGGAGTCACCCCAGAAAAGGACTAATCAGACTGACATTTGGCTGGCATCATTCTGGAACAAGGGCAGCAGAAAAAGAAACGGATATCATCCCTCACTGTTCTGCAGCTGCTGCAGGTATAACCCAGACAACCAGGGCCTGGAGTGGACCTCAGCACTCATACAGCAGAGAGGATAGATCATTAGAGGGAAAACTAAGTAACAGAAATACTTCATCATCAACAATCTCAGTGTCCACACAGAGACCCAATTGAAAAATCAGCCACTACTAAGACGACAGGTGGATAAATCCATAAAGATGGGAAGAAACCAGCGCAAAAAGGAGGAAAGCACCCAAAACCAAAACACCTCATCTCCAAAAAAGGACCAAAACTCCTCACCAGCAAGGGAACAAAGCTGGACGGAGAATGAATGTGACGAAATGATGGAATCAGACTTCAGAAAGTGGATAATGAGAAATTTCTGTGAGCTAAAGGAACATGTTCTAAACCAGTGAAAAGAAACTAAGAACCTTGAAAAAAGATTTGAAAAAAGATTCGAGGAATTGATAAGGAGAATGGACAACTTAGAGAGGAATATGAATGAATTGAAGGAGCTGAAAAACACAACACAAGAACTTCGTGAAGCATGCCCAATTTCAACAGCCGAATTGACCAAGCAGAAGAAAGAATATCAGAAGTTGAAGATCAACTCAATGAAATAAAACGAGAAACCAAGATTAAAGGAAAAAGCACAAAAAGGAATGAACAAAATCTCCAAGAAATGTGGGACGATGAGAAGAGACCCAACCTACGTTTGATAGGTGTAACAGAATGTGACGAAGAGAATGAATCCAAGCTGAAAAACACTCTTCAGGATATTATCCAGGAAAATTTCCCCAACCTAGCAAGAGAGGTCAATACTCAACTCCAGGAAATACAGAGAACACAACAAAGATACTCCGCAAGAAGAGCAAACCCAAGGCACATAATCGTCAGATTCACCAGGGTTGAAACGAAGGAGAAAATACTAAGGGCAGCCAGAGAGAAAGGTCAGGTCACCCACAAAGGGAAGCCCATCAGACTCACAGCAGATCTCTCGGCAGAGACTCTACAAGCCAGAGGAGAGTGGGGGTCAATATTCAACATCCTTAAAGAAAAGAGCTTTCAACCCAGAATTTCATATCCAGCGAAACTGAGCTTCATAAGTGAAGGAAAAATAAAATCCTTCATGAACAAGCAAGTACTCAGAGATTTTGTCACCATTGGGCCTGCTTTACAAGAGCTCCTGAAAGAGGCACTACACATAGAAAGAAACAACCAGTTCCAGCCATCCTAAAAGCATACCAAATGCTAAAGACCATCAACAAAATGAAGAATGTACATGAACCAACGGGAAAAACAGCCAGCTAGCATCAAAATAGCAGTATCAAATTCACACATAACAATATTAACCCTGAATGTAAATGGGCTAAATGCACCAATCAAAAGACACAGACTGGCAAATTGGATAAAAAACAAAACCCATCAGTGTGCTGTATCCAGGAAACCCACCTCACATGCAAAGATACACAAAGGCTCAAAATAAAGGGATGGAAGAAGATGTACCAAGCAAATGGAGAGCAAAAAAAAGCAGGAGTTGCAATTCTCATCTCTGATAAAATAGACTTTAAAGTAACAAAGATCAAAAGGGACAAAGAAGGTCATTACATAATGGTAAAAGGATCGATACAACAGGAAGAGATAACGATTGTAAATATATATGGACCCAATGTAGGAGCACCCAGATATATAAGGCAAGTTCTTAATGACTTACAAAGAGACTCAGACTCCCACACAATAATAGTGGGAGACTTTAACACTCCACTGTCAATAGCAGAGAGATCAACCAGACAGAAAATTAACAAGGATATCCAGGACTTGAACTCAGACCTGGAACAAGCAAACTTGATAGACATTTACAGAACTCTCCACCCCAAATCCACAGAATATACATTCTTCTCAGCACCACATCACACCTACTCCAAAATTGACCACATAATTGGAAGCAAAGCAATCCTCAGCAAATGCAAAACAACTGAAATCATAACAAACAGTCTCTCAGACCATAGTGGAATCAAGTTGGAACTCAGAATTCAGAGAATAACTCTGAACCGCACAGCTTCATGGAAACTGAACAACTAGCTCTTGAATGTTGATTGGATAAACAATGAAATGAAGGCAGAAATAAAGAAATTCTTTGAAACCAATGAGAATGAAGACACAACGTACCAGAATCTCTGGGACACATTTAAAGCAGTCTGTAGAGGAAAATATATAGCAATAAGTGCCCACATGAGAAGAGTGGAGAGATCCAAAATTGACACCCTATCGTCAAAATTGAAAGAGCTAGAGGAGCAAGATAAAAAAAGCTCAAAACCTAGCCAAAGACAAGAAATAACTAAGATCAGAGCAGAACTGAAGGAGATAGAGACAAGAAAAACCCTTCAAAAAATCAATAAATCCAAGAGCTGGTATTTTGAAAAGATCAACAAAATAGACAGACCACTAGCCAGACTGATAAAAAAGAAGAGAGAGAACAACCAAATAGATGCAATAAGAAACGATAAAGGGGAAATCACGACAGATTCCACAGAAATTCAAACCATCATCAGAGAATACTACAAACAACTCTATGCACATAAACCAGTAAATCAGGAAGAAATGGATAAATTCCTGGACGCCTGTGTCCTCCCAAGCCTAAACCAGGAGGAAGCCGAAACTATGAATAGACCAATAACAAGGTCTGAAGTTGAGGCAGCAATTAAGAGCCTACCACACAAAAAAAGCCCAGGTCCAGATGGGTTCACAGCCGAATTCTACCAGACACACAAAGAGGATCTGGTACCATTCCTTCTGAAACTATTCCAAATAATCCAAAAAGAGGGAACCCTTCCCAAATCACTTTATGAGACCAACATCATCCTGATACCAAAACCTGGCAGAGACTCAACAAGAAAAGAAAACTTCAGGCCAATATCCATGATGAACATAGATGCAAAAATCTTAAATAAGATACTGGCAAACCGATTGCAACAGCACATTAAAAAACTTATCCATCATGATCAAGTAGGATTCATCCCGGGGCTGCAAGGCTGGTTCAACATATGCAAGTGTATAAATGTAATTCACCACATAAACAGAAGCAAAAACAAAAACCACATGATTATCTCAATTGATGCAGAGAAGGCATTTGACAGAATTCAACAGCCCTTTATGCTAAAAACTCTCAATAAACTTGGTATTGATAGAACATATCTCAAAGTAATAAAAGCTATTTATGACAAACCAACAGCCAATATCATACTTAATGGGCAAAAACTGGAAGCATTCCCTTTGAAATCTGGCATTAGACAAGGATGCCCTCTCTCACCACTTCTATTCAACATAGTACTGGAATTTCTAGCCAGAGCAATCAGGCAAGAAAAAGAAATAAAGTGTATTCAAAAAGGAAAGGTGGAAGCCAAATTGTCTCTATTTGCAGACGACATGATAGTATACCTAGAAGACCCCATCACCTCAGCCCAAAAGCTCCTGCAACTGATAAGCAACTTCAGCAAAGTCTCAGGATATAAAATCAATGTTCAAAAATCACAAGCATTCCTATACACCAAAAACAGACTTAAAGAGAACCAAATCAAGAACGAACTGCCATTTACAATTGCTACAAAGAAAATAAAATACCTAGGAATACAACTCACTAGGAATGTAAGGGATCTCTTTTTGGAAAACTACAAACAACTGCTCAACGAAATAAGAAAGGACACAAACAGATGGAGAAACATTCCATGTTCGTGGTTAGGAAGAATCAATATCGTGAAAATGGCTATACTGCCCAAAGTAATTTACACAATCAATGCTATCCCCATCAAACTACCATTGAATTTCTTCACAGAACTGGAAAAAACCACCATGAATTTCATATGGAACCAAAAAAGAGCCCGCATAGCCAAGTCAATTCTAAGCAAAAAGAACACAGCAGGAGGCATCACGCTACCAGACTTCAAACTATACTACAAGGCTACAGTAATCAAAACAGCATGGTACTGGTACCAAAACAGAGATATAGACCAATGGAACAGAACATCGGCATCGGAGGCAACACAACACATCTACAACCATATTATCTTTGATAAACCAGACAAAAACAGGCAATGGGGAAAGGATTCCCTATTTAATAAATGGTGTTAGGAAAACTGGCTAGCCATGTGCAGAAAGCAGAAACTGGATCCCTTCCTGACACCTTACACTAAAATTAACTTCAGATGGATTAAAGACTTAAACGTAAGACCTGACAACATAAAAACCCTAGAAGAAAATCTAGGCAAAACCATTCAGGACATAGGACTGGCAAGGACTTCATGAACAAAACACCAAAAGCATTGGCAACAAAAGCCAAAATAGACAAATGGGACCTAATCAAACTCCACAGCTTCTGCACGGCAAAACAAACAGTCACTAGAGTGAATCGACAACCATCAGAATGGGAAAAAATCTTTGCAGTTTATGCATCTGACAAAGGGCTGATATCCAGAATTTACAAAGAACTCAAACAGATTTACAGGAAAAAAACAAACAAGCCCATTCAAAAATGGGCAAAGGATATGAACAGAAACTTTACGAAAGCAGACATACATGAGGCCAGCAAACATATGAAAAAGTGCTTATCGTCATTGGTCATTAGAGAGATGCAAATCAAAAGCACATTGAGATACCATCTCACACCAGTTAGAATGGCGATCATTAAAAAATCTGGAGACAGCAGATGCTGGAGAGGATGTCGAGAAATAGGAAAACTCTTACACTGTTGGTGGGAGTGTAAATTAGTTCAACCATTGTGGAAGACAGTGTGGCGATTCCTCAAGGATCTAGAAATCGAAATTCCGTTTGACCCAGCTATCCCATTTCTGGGTATATATCCAAAAAACTATAAATCGTTCTAGTATAAGGACACATGCACACGAATGTTCATTGCAGCACTGTTTACAATAGCAAAGACCTGGAATCAACCCAAATGCCCAACGATGATAGACTGGACTGGGAAAGTGTGGCACATATACACCATGGAATATTATGCAGCAATCAAAAATGATGAGTTTGTGTCCTTTGTTGGGACATGGATGAATCTGGAGAACATCATTCTCAGCAAACTGACACAAGAACAGAAAAAGAAATACCGCATAGACTCACTCATAGGTGGGTGAGAAAAATGAGAACACGTGGACACATAGAGGCGGTGTACTATACACTGGGGACTGTTGGGGGGAATTGGGGTGGGACAGCAGGGGGGGCTGGGGGGGATAGCCTGGCGATGAATACCAAGTGTGGGTGAAGGGGAGGAAAGCAGCAAAGCACACTGCCATGTGTGTACCTATGCAACTATCTTGCTCGTTCTGCACATGTACCTCCAAACCTATAATGCAATAAAAATTAAAAAAAAAAGAGTCTCCTTTATATAGCCTCTCATTTACAGCCTCAGGGAATAATGCACACGTGTGGAAGAGACACTAGACTATTTTATATGGCCAAAAAAATCAAAGCCTGAGTGAGTAATACACAAGTTTGGAATACTCACTTGTCTATTGTACATGCCCAAATATTTAGAGTCAGAGTAAATAATATAAGCCTGTGGACAAGTCCGAAAATTATTTTATATGGCCAAAGTTTCTGATCCTCAGTGAATAATACATACCTGGGAAATACTAAGGACGCTATTACATGTGGCATAAATTTCAGAGCTTCCTTGAATAAGAACACCTCTACTGTAGTCAGAATTCTATTTCCTATAGCCACATATTCAGAGCCTAACTAAAAACCATACACCTTGGGAAAAGTTAAAATTCTATTTCGTATAGCCACTCATTCAGAGCCGAATGCAAAACGCTCACCTGAGGAGCATTCAGGAGGCTCTATTTTATGGCCACTCATTCAGAGCTTCACAGAATAATACAGACCTATGAAAACCTCAGGAGTGTATTTCACATGGCCACTTATTCAGAACCTCAGTGAGTTATCATGTATATCTGGAAAATACTCATGATTATTTTATATACAGACACTTATTCAGAGACTCACTGAAGAATGGATAGCTAAGGAATACTATGGAGACTATTTGATATGACTCTTCTCCCAGGGATTCAGTGGACAATGCAGAACTGAAAAATAGTCAAGAGGATAGAGTCAAGGGTTTATGTTATGTGGTCACTCGTTCAGAATCTCACTGAAGAATACAAACCTTGGGAATAGTCAGTGTCCAAGTCATATGGACACTCAATCACAGCTTTACCGAATAATGCACAGTGGGGTAATAGTAAGGAGTCTATTTTATATGGCCTGTCATTCGGAGCTTCAGTGCATCATAAACAGCTGTGGAGTAGTCAGGACCCTATTTAAGGTAGCCCCAAATTAAGCAGCTTCGTGAATGATACACACATGTGTCAGAGTCAGAAGTCTATTTGACATAGTCACTCATACATAGCCTTTTCAAATACTGCACATGTCGGGAATAATCACTAGTCTGTTTCATATGGTGATTAGTTTCGAGAATCAAAAAATAACGCACACCTGTGGAGTAAAGTGGGTTCTATTTCATAAGGCCACTCTTTCAGTGTTTTGGTAAATAATATGTATATCTGATAAGTCAGGAATCTCTATCACATGGCCACTCGTTCAGGCCCTCTGTGAAGAATGCTCCTCTTAAAAATAGTTAAGGATCTACTTCACATGGCTACACATTCAAAGTCTTTGTACATAATGAACACCTGGGCAATACACCTGAGTCTGTTTTTTATGCCCAAGTAGTCAGAGACTCATTCAATAATACATAACAAAGGAAGATTTAAGAGTCTACTTCATGTAGCCACTCATTTAGAGCCTCAGTGAATAATGCACACCAGGGTAATAGTCGAGCATTTTTTATATGGCCACTGATTTTGTGCCTCACTGAATAATATACACCTGAAGAATCCACAGGATTCTATTTGATAGTATTTCTCATTTAGAACCTTATTGAATAATTCACAATGGAGCAATAGTCAGGTGTCTATCTTATATGGTCTATCATTCAAAGCTTCAGTGAATAGTAAACTTCTATGAAGTAATCAGGATCCTGTTTAACATAACCATGAATTAAGTGCCTTGCTGAATGATATGCACCTCTGTGATAGTTACGAGTCTATTTCATATGAACTCTAATTTTGTGAATCCCTGAGTAATACACACCTGGGGCAGTGTCAGGAGTCTATTTTGTATGGACACTCAAACAGCCTGTTTGATTAATGCACACATGGATAATAATGAGGAGTCTATTTCATATGGCGACTCATTCAGACAATCTGTTAATAATGCACATGTGGAGTAATCAGAAGTCTGTTTCATATGGCCCATCTTTCACAGCCTCACTGAATATTACACACTTGTGATATAGTCTGGAGTCTATTTTTTATGGCCACTCATTCAGAGAATCACTCCATAATGTACAGCTGTGGAATAGTCAGAAATCTCTTTCCTATGGCCACTCGTTAAGAGCCTCACTAAGTGTACACGCCTGGAGAAATAGTCAGGATTTACCTTTATTCCCTCATTCAGAGTCTCACTAAATAATGCACACCTGTGGAATAGTCAAGAGACTTTTTCATGTGTCCTCTAATTCGGAGTGTCACTGAATAATATGGTGTAATCATGAGTCTGTTTCATGTAGACACATATTTAGAGCTTCAGTGAATAAGACAGACACTTGATATAGTAAGGAATCTAATTGATATTGAAACGTATTCTGAGCCTCACTGAATAATACTCACCTGCGGAATAATTTGTAGTCTATTTTCGATGGATATATATTCAGAGCCTCGGAAAATGATGTACACCTGTGGAGTAGCCAGGAGTCTATTTTATGAGGACACTCATTCATAGCCTAAGTGGATAATATGCACGTGTGGATTAGTCAGGATTCCATTTTATATGGCCACTGACTCGTAGCCTCAGTGAAAAATGCAAAAACGTAAAATACTTAGCAGTCTATTTCATATAGACACTCACTCAGAGATTCACTGAATAATACAAATATTTGAGATACACAGCATCCTGTTTCATATGGTTAAACAAAAATTGCCTCACTGACTAATCCACACTAGGGGAAGTTTTACGAGTCTACTTTATATAGACTTTAATTTACCGAATCAGGAAATAATGCACAGGTGTGGAATAGACACTATTCTAATTTATATGGCTGCATAGTCAAAGTCTTTTCGAATACTGCACATGTGGGGAATAATCACTTGTCTGTTTCATATGGTGTTTCGTTTGGTGAATCAAAAACTTATGCTCACCTGTGGAGTAAAATGGGTTCTCTTTCAGAAGGCCACTCTTTCAGTTTTTTAGTGAATAATATGTATATCTGGAAAGTAAGGAATCTCTTTCACCTGGCCACTCATTCAGGGTCTCTGTGAAGAATACTCCCCTCAAAAATAGTCAAGTGTCTACTTTAAATGGCTACATATTCAGAGACTCTGTAGGTAATGAACACCTGGGCAATACACCTGAGTCTCTTTTTTATGCCCACTTAGTCAGAGTCTCATTCAATCATACACACCTGTGGAAGAGTTAAGAGTCTACTTCAATATAATTCAGAGGCGTTTCCAAGATGACGTCATAGAGGCGACTCAGGATTGCATCTCCCAGTGAAGGCAAACAAGGTGAGTGCTAGCCCCATTCTCGGACGGACCTTTTTTTCCCACAGAACGTTGAAAGTCCCAGGTGTGTGAGAGGCATGGGAAGCCAGCACAGCCGGCTCACGTGGCCAGCTCGCACAGATCGGCTGGCGCCACAGCGCCTCGTCTTCTGCAGAAAACTCACTTGTTTGGGTGCCCTGTTAAACCAGCAATCTGAGATTTGGAAGGGTACATTGACATGTCCATCTGATTGAATGGCACTGGGATCATGAGCCCGACCAGGAGATTTTTGGGAAGCGTGTTCTGAGCCAGCACAGTGGGCAGAGGCAAAGGAGATTTCACGTATCCCAGTGCCCTATCAGTAGGTTACTGGGGCACCAGTGAGAGAGTCGATGGTTCACCTTGGGGAAAGGAAGAGAGAGAGAAAGAAGATGGACTCTGAGGCAGGGAGCTGGGTGATCTTTATTGGCGGGTCCCATTCTCACGGGGACAAACAGGTTGCCGATTGGAGGCGCTTGGTAATGAGAGCTTTGCTGCCGGCACAGTTGAATCTAGCATGGTGCAGCCCTGTGGGGGAAGAGCGTTTGCCACTACAGACAAAATCCACCCCTACTGAAGTACCGCCCACTGCTAACCCGCAGCCTGCCATTGCCGAGGCAACCCGCCATAAAAGAGAGACTCCCTCAGCTGGGCGGAGCACCACAGCAGAATGAGGCCGGTAGTAACAGGGCAGAACCGTGCAAGCAGGGCAAAGCCTCAGAAGGCAAATAGTGAATAGACTACCTCCTAGCCAGGCAGGACAGTGCAATAGATACTCATAAAGAAAGCCCCAACCCCCTGAGAAAGAGCATCTAAGGGGGAAAATGAAGGGGGTTTTATGTGTTCTGTTGCAGCAGACATAAACACATTCTCCCAATCCTGAATGAACAATGGAGCACCCAGCTCAGCAGTGGAGCTTCTATAAAGCACAGACCGTCTCTTCAAGCAGCTCCCTGGCCCCTGTATATCCAAACAGTCACCCCAAGAAAGGACTAATCAGAGTGACATTTGGCGGCCATCATTCTGGAAAAAAAAGATAGCAGAAGAAAAACTGGTAGCATCGCTCACTGTTCTGCAGCTGCTACAGGTGTACCCCAGAAAAGCAGGGCCTGGAGTGGACCTCAGCACTCGAACAGCAGAAAAGCTAGACCATTAGAAGAAAAACTAAGTAACAGAAATACCTCATCATCAACAATCTGGGCATCCAATCAGAAACCCAATTGAAAAATCAGCAACTAGTAAGATGACAGGTGGATAAATCCACAAAGATGGGAATAAAACAGCGCAAAAAAGAGGAAAACACCCGAAACCAAAACACTTCACTTCCAACAAAAAACCAAAACTCCTCAACAGAAAGAAAACTAAGCTGGACAGAGAATGACAGTGACAAAATGATGGAATCAGACTTCAGAACGTGGATAATGAGAAACTTCAGGGAGCTAAAACAACATGTACTAAATCAGTGCAAAGAAACTAAGAACCTAGAAAAAAGATTTGAAAAAAGGTTTGAGGAAATGATAACAAGAATGGCCAACTTAGAGAAGAATATGATTGAATTGAAGGAGCTGAAAAACACAACACAAACTTCACGAAGAAGTAGCTGAGAACTTCACGAAGCATGCACAAGTTTCAACAGCCGAATTGACAAAACAGAAGAAAGAATATCAGAAGTCGAAGATCAACTCAATGAAATAAAAGGAGAAACCAGGACTAGAGAAAAAATCACAAAAAGGAATGAACAAAATCTCCAAGAAATGTGGGACTATGTGAAGAGACCCAACCTACGTTTGATAGGTGTACCAGAATGTGATGAAGAGAATGAATCCAAGCTGGAAAATACTCTTCAGGATATTATCCAGGAAAACTTCTCCAACCTAGCAAGACAGATTAATACTCAACTCCAGGAAATACAAAAACAACACAAAGATACTCCGCAAGAAGAGCAACCCCAAGGCACATAATTGTCTGATTCACCAGGGTTGAAATGAAGGAGAAAATACTAAGGGCAGCCAGAGAGAAAGGTCAGGACACCCACAAAGGGAAACCCATCAGACTCACCAAATATCTCTGGGTGGAGACTCGACAAGCCAGAAGAGAGTGAGGACCAATATTCAACATCTTTAAAGAAAATAGCTTTCAACCCAGAATTTCATATCCAGCCAAACTGAGCTTCATAAGTGAAGAAAAAATAAAATCCTTCAGGAACAAGCAAGTACTAAGAGATTTTGTCACCACTAGGCCTGCTTTACAAGAGCTTCTGAAAGAGGCCTAAGCATAGAAAGAAACAACCAGTACAAGCCATCCGGAAAGCATGCCAAATGATAAAGGGCATCAACAAAATAAAGAATCTACATGAACCAATGGGCAAAACAGCCAGCTAGCATCAAAATGGCAGTATCAAATTCACACAAAACAATATTAACCCTAAATGTAAATGGGCTAAATGCACCTATCAAAAGAAACAGACTGGCAAATTGGATAAAAAACCAAAACCCATTGGTGTGCTCTATCCAGGAAACCCACCTCACATGCAAAAATACACAAAGGTTCAAAATAAAAGGATGGAGGAAGATTTACCAAGTCAAATGGAGAGCAAAAAAAAAAAAAGGAGGAGTTGTAATTCTCATCTCTGATAGAATAGAATTTAATGCAACAAAGATCAAAAGCGACAAAGAAGGTCATTATATAATGGTAAAAATATCGATACAACAAGAAGAGCTAACGATTCTAAATATATATGGACCCAATGCAGGAGCACGCAGATATAAAAGGCAAGTTCTTAATGACTTACAAAGAGACTTAGACTGCCGCACATTAATAGTGGGAGACTTTAACACTCCACTGTCAATAGAAGACAGATCAACAAGACAAAAAATTAACAAGGATATCCTGGACTTGAACTCAGACCTGGAACAAAAAAACATGATAGACATTTACAGAACTCTCCGCCCCAAATCCACACAATATACATTCTTCTCAGCACCACATCACAAATACTCCAAAACTGACCACATAATTGGAAGTAAAGCACTCCTCAGCAAATGCAAAACAACTGAAATCATAACAAACAGTCTCTCAGACCATAGTGGAATCAAGTTGGAACTCAGAATTCAGAGAATAACTCAGAATCGCACAGCTTCATGGAAACTGAACAACTGGCTCTTGAATGTTGATTGGATAAACAATGAAATGAAGGCAGAAATAAAAACGTTCTTCTAAACCAACGAGAATGAACACACAACGTACCAGAATCTCTGCGACACATTTAAAGCAGTCTGTAGAGGAAAATATATAGCAATAAGTGCCCACATGAGAAAAGTGGAGAGATCCAAATTTGACACCCTATCGTCAAAATTGAAAGAGCTAGAGGAGCAAGATCAAAAAAGCTCAAAACCTAGCAGAAGACAAGAAATAACTAAGATCAGTGCAGAACTGAAGGAGATAGAGACAAGAAAAACCCCACATAAATCAATAAATTCAAGAGCTGGTTTTTCAAAAAGAACAACAAAATAAACAGACCACTAGACAGACTGATAAAAAAGAAAAGAGAGAACAACCAAATAGATGCAATAAAAAACGATAATGGGGAAATCACCACAGATTCTACAGAAATTCAAACCATCATCAGAGAATACTACAAACAACTCTATGCACATAAACTAGTAAACGAGGAAGAAATGGATAAATTTCTGGACGCCTGTGTCCTCCCAAGCCTAAACAAGGAGGAAGCCGAAACTATGAATAGAATAATAACAAGGTCTGAAGTTGAGGCAGCAAATACGAGCCTACCACACAAAAAAAGCCCAGGTCCAGATGGGTTCACAGCTGAATTCTACCAGACACACAAAGAAAATCTGTTACCATTCCTTCTGAAATTATTCCAAATAATTCAAAAAGAGGGAACCCTTCCCAAATCATTTTATGAGACCAACATCATCCTGATACCAAAACCTGGGAAAGACTCAATAAGAAAAGAAAACTTCAGGCCAATATCCATGATGAACATAGATGCAAAAATCTTCAATAAAATACTGGCAAACGGATTGCAACAGCACATTAAAAAGCTTATCCATCCTGATCAAGTAGGATTCATCCTGGGGATGCAAGGCTCGTTCAACATATGCAAGTCTATAAATGTAATTCACCACATAAACAGAATCAGAAACAAAAACTACATGATTATCTCAATTGAAGCAGAGAAGGCATTTGACAAAATTCAACAGCCCTTTATGCTAAAAACCCTCAATAAACGTGGTATTGATGGAACATACCTTAGAGTAATAAAATATATTTATGACAAACCAACAGCCAATATCATACTTAATGAGCAAAAACTGGAAGCATTCCCATTGAAATCCGGCAATAGACAAGGATGCCGTCTCACACCACTCCTACTCAACATAGTACTGGAAGATTTAGCTAGAGCAATCGGGCAAGAAAAAGAAATAAAGGGTATTCAAATAGGAAAGGTGGAAGCCAAATTGTCTCTATTTGCAGACGACATAATAGTATACCTAGAAGACCCCATCACCTCACCCCAAAAGCCCCTGAAACCGATAAACAACTTCAGCAAAGTCTCAGGATATAAAATCAATGTGCAAAAATCACAAGCATTCCTATACAGCAATAACAGACTTAAAAAGAACCCAATCAAGAATGAACTGCCTTTCACAATTGCTACAAAGAAAATAAAATACCTAGGAATACAACTCACAAGGAATGTAACGGACCCCTTCAAGAAAAACTGCAAACCACTGCTCAACGAAATAAGAGAGGACACAAACAGATGGAGAAAGAACCCATGTTCGTGGTGGGGAAGAATCAATATTGTCAAAATGGCTATACTGCCCTAAGTAATTTACACAATCAATGCTATCCCCATCAAACTACCATTGAATTTCTTCACAGAACTGGAAAAAACCACCATGAACTTCATATGGAACCAAAAGAGAGCCCGCATTAGCCAAGTCAATTCTAAGCAAAAAGAACACAACTGGAGGCATCACACTACCCGACTTCAAACTATACTACAAGGCTACATGATCAAACGAGCATGGTACTGGTACCAAAACAGAGATATAGACCAATGGAACAGAACAGAGGCATCAAAGGCAACACAACATACCTACAACCATATAGTCTTTGATAAACCAGACAAAAACAAGCAATGGGTAAAGGATTCCCTGTTTAATAAATGGTGTTGGGAAAACTGGCTAGCCATGTGCAGAAAGCAGAAACTGGTCCCCTTCCTGACACCTTTCACTAAAATTAACTCCAGATGGATTAAAGACTTAAACATAAGACCTGGCACCATTATAACCCTAGAGGAAAATCTAGGAAAAACCATTCAGGACATAAAAGTAGGCAAGGACTTCATGAACAAAACACCAAAAGCATTGGCAACAAAAGCCAAAATATACAAACGGGACCTAATCAAACGCCGCAGCTTCTGCACGGCAAAAGAAACAGTCACTAGAGTGAATCGGCAACCATCAGAATGGGAAAAAAATCTTTGAAGTTTACGCATCTGACAAAGCGCTCATATCCAGAATTTACAAATAACTCAAATAGATTTACAGGAAAAAAAAAGCCAATTCAAAAATGGGCAAAGGATATGAACAGACACTTTACAAAAGAAGACCTACATGAGGTCAACAAACACATGAAAAAATGCTCATCATCACTGGTCATTAGAGAGATGCAAATCAAAACAACATTGAGATACCATCTCACGCCAGTCAGAAAGGCTATCATTAAAAAATCTGGAGACAGCAGATGCTGCAGAGGATGCGGAGAAAAAGGAACGCTCTTACACTGTTGGTGGGAGTGTAAATAAGCTCAACCATTGTGGAAGACAGTGTGGCAATTCCTCAAGGACCTTGAAATAGAAATTCCATTTGACCCAGCAATCCCTTTACTGGGTATATAACCTAAAGAGTATAAATCATTCTACTATAAGGACTCATGCATACGTATGTTCATTGCAGCACTCTTTACAACAGCAAAGTCCTGGAACCAACCCAAATTCCCATCAATGATACACTGGATTGGGAAAATGTGGCAAATATACACCATGGAATATTATGCAGCAATCAAAGATGATGAGTTTATGTCCTTTGTAAGGCCATGGATGAACCTGGAGAACATCATTCTCAGCAAACTGACAAAAGAACATAAAAGGAAATACAGCATATTCTCACTCA
Source organism: Saguinus oedipus (assembly GCA_031835075.1). NCBI lineage: Eukaryota > Metazoa > Chordata > Mammalia > Primates > Cebidae > Saguinus > Saguinus oedipus. Next base: position 5,434,955 of record CM063170.1, read on the forward strand.
TAGGCGGGTGAGAAAAATGAGAACCCATGGACACAGGGAGGGGGTCTACTACACACTGGGGTCTATTGGGGGAAACGGGGGAGGGAAAGTGTGGGGGGCTAGGGAGCAATAGCATGGGGATAAATGCCAAGTATGGGTGAGGGGGAGAAAGACAGCAAAACACACTGCCATGTGTGTACCTATGCAACTATCTTGCACTTTCTGCACATGTACCCCAAAACCCATAATGCAATAAAAATTAAAAAAAAAAAGAAAGAAAGAGTCTCCTGACTACACCACATTTTTCAATGACATATTGAATGACAGGCCACAAGAAAAGTCTCCCGAATATTCAACAGGTGTGCATTATTAAATGATACTCTGAATGAGGAGATACAAGTAAATCCTGATTATTTATCCACGTGTATACATTTAGTGAGGCTCTCAACGGGTAAATATAGTAAAGAGACTTCTGACTATTCCGCAGGTTCGAATTATTCAGTGATTCTCTGAATGGGTGGCCATAAAATATAGACTCCAGACTATATCACAAGTGTGTAATATTCAGTGAGGCTGTGAAAGAGAGGCCATATGAAACAGAATTCTAATGACTCCACATGTGCGTTATTCACTGTTTGTCTGAATGAGTAGCCATATGAGATAGACTCCTGATTATTCTCCATGTGTGCATTATTTCAACAGGTTCTTTATGAGTATCCATACCAAATAGACTCCTGAAACTTCCCCAGGTGTGTATTACTCAGCGTTACACAGAATTAAAGTTTATATAAAATAGTCTCCTGACTACCACCCAGGTGTGTATCATTCAGGAAAGCACTTAATTCATGGCTATTTTAAACAGTGTCCTGATTACTCCACCGAAGTTCATTATTCATGAAACTCTAAATGAGAGGCCATACAAAATAGACACTTAACTATTGCTCCATTGTGAATTATTCAATAAGGTTCTAAATGAGTGGTAGAATGATATAGAATACTGAGAATTCCCCAGGTGTGTATCATTCAGGGAGGCAGAAAATGAGTGACCATATAAAAAATGCTCGACTACAACCCTGGTGTGGATTATTAACTGAGGATCAAAATGAGTGGCTACATGAAGTAGACTCTTAACACTTCCTCAGGTGTGTATTATTGAATGAGCCTCTGACGAAGTGGGCATAAAAAAGAGACTCAGGTGTATTGCCCAGGTGTTCATTACTTACAGAGACTCTGAATGTGTAGGCATTTGAAGTAGACCCTTGACGGTATCTGAGGGGAGTACTATACACATAGGCCCAGAACGAGTGGCCATGTGAAAGAGATTCCTGACTTATCAGATATACATGTTATTCACTAAAACACTGAAAGAGGGGCCTTATGAAATAGACCGCATTTTACTGCACAGGTGCGTGTTAATTTTTAAAGCTCCAAACGAACCACCATATGAAATAGACTATTGATTATTACCCACATGTGCAAACGAAGAGGTTCTGTATGAGTGTCCATATCAGATAGTCTCCTGACTCTCACACATGTCTGTATCATTCACGGAGCTGCTATATTTGGAGCTACTATATATAGGGTCCTCCCTCCTCCACAGCTGTTTATTACGCACTGAAGATCTGAATGAGAGGCCATATGAAATAGACTCCTTCCTATTGCCCCATTCTGCATTATTCGGTAGTGCTGTGATTGAGTGGCCATTTGACCTGGACTCTGATTATTCTCAAGATGTGTTTTCTTCAGTCAGTTTCTGAATGAGTGACCACATAAAATAGACTCCTGACTCTGTCCTCTTGACTATTTCTCAGCTCTGCATTTTCCACTGAGTTGCTGGGTGTACGGTCATATCAAATAATCTCCAGACAATTCTCCAGGTGTGCATTATTCAGTGAGGCCCTTAATAAGTGGCTATATATAATAGAATCCTGAGTATTTTCCAGCTATATATGATTCTTCACTGAGGAACTGAATAGGTGGCCATGTCAAGTACACTTCTGACATTTCCTTATGTCTTGTATTATTCTGTGAGGCTCTGAATGAGTGGCCATAAAATAGATTCCTATGTAGTATTCAGGCGTGAGTTTTTATATTCGGCTGTAAATGAGGGGCTATACGAAATATAATCCTGACTTTCCCAAAGTGTCTGTTATTCAGTTAGGCTCTGAATATGTGGCTATATGAAATAGAATTCTGAATACAATACAGGTGTTCTTTACTCAATAAAACTCTGAAGAAATGTCACATGTAATAGCATCCAGAGTATTCCTCAGGTATTTATTATTCACTGAGGCTCTGAAACTTTGGCCATATGAAATGGTTTCCCGACTATTTTACAGGGGTGTATTATTGATTCTGATTCTAAATATTTGGGCACATGGAATAAACTAGTGACTCTTCCAAATTTGTGTATTACTGACCGAGGCTTTGATTTTGTGGACATATAAAATAGACTAGTGTCTATTTTACACGTGTGCATTATTCCCATAGGCTGAAAATGAGAGGCTATGTAAAGCACACTTCTAACACTTCTCCATGTGTGGGTCACTTAGTGAGGCTCTTTTTGTATGACCATATGAAACAGGAGGCAGTCTACCTCAAATAATTTTATTATTCAGTGAATCTCTCCATGAGTGGTTATATGAAATAAATGGCGGAGTACTTTACATTTGTGCATTATTCATTTAGTTTTCGAGTCAGTGACAATATAAAATGTAATCCTGACTAATCCACATGTGCATATTATCCACTGAGGCTATGAATGTGTTTCCAAATGAAATAGGCTCCTGGCTATTCCACGGGTCTGCATTTTTTACTGAGGCTCTGAATGAATGTCCATCGAAAATAGACTCCAAATTATTCTCCAGGTGTGTATCATTCAGTGAGCCTCAGAAGATGTGGCCATACTAATTAGATTTCTTACTATATCAAGGGTCTGTCTTATGCACTGAGGCTCTGAATATGTGTCTACATGAAAGAGTCCCCTGACTACACCACATTTTTCAATGACACATTGAATGAGAGGCCACAAGAAAAAGTTTCCTGATTATTCCACAGGTGTGCATTTTTTTTTATTCTAATACGTGCTTATTGCTTTCTTCTTTTTTTAAATTTTTTAAATTGTTATTGCATTATAGATTTTGGGTTACATGTGCAGAACGTGGAATTTAGTTGCATAGGTACACACATGACAGTGTGTTTTGCTGCCTTTCTCCCCTTCACCCACACTTGTCATTCATCCCCAGGGTATCCCTCCACTCCTCCCACCGCTGTCCCTCCCCAATTCCCCCAATAGTCCCTAGTGTGTAGTAGAACCCCTCCCTGTGTCCATGTTTTCTCATTTTCTCACCCATCGATTAGTGAGTATATGCGGTATTACTTTTTCTGTTCTTGTGTCAGTTTGCTGAGAATGATGTTCTCCAGATTCATGCATTTCCTTACAAAGGAAACAAACTCATTATTTTTGATTGCTGCATCATATTCCATGGTGTATATGTGCCACATTTTCCCAGTCCAGTCTATCATCGATGGGTATTTGGGTTGGTTCCAGGTCTTTGCTATTGTAAACAGTGCTGCAATGAACATTCGTGTGAATGCATTCTTATAGTAGAACAATTTATAGTCTTTTGGACATACACCCAGTAATGGGATTGCTGGGTCAAATGGAATTTCTATTTTTAGGTCCTTGAGGAATCACCACACTGTCTTCCACAATGGTTGAACTAATTTACACTCCCACCGACAGTGTAAGAAGGTTCCTATTTCTCCACATCCTCTCCAGCATCTGCTGTCTCCAGATTTTTTAATGATCGCCATTCTCACTGGCATGAGATGGTATCTCAATGATGTTTTGATTCGCATCTCTCTAATGACCAGTGATGACGAGCATTTTTTCATGTGGTTGTTGGACTCATGAATGTCTTCTTTTGTAAAGTGTCTGTTCACATCCTTTGCCCATTTTTGAATGGGCTTGTTGTTTTTTTCCTGTAAAACTGTTTGAGTTCATTGTAAATTCTGGATATCAGCCCTTTGTCAGATGCATAAACTGCAAAGATTTTTTCCTATTCTGATGGTTGCCGATACACTCTAGCGACGGTTTCTTTTGCTGTGCAGAAGCTGTGGAGTTTGATTAGGTCCCATTTGTCTATTTTGGCTTTTGTTGCCAATGCTTTTGGTGTTTTGTTCATGAAGTCTTTGCCTACTCCTATGTCCTGAATGGTTTTCCCTAGATTTTCTTCTAGGGTTTTTATGGTGTCAGGTGTTATGTTTAAGTTTTAATCCATCTGGAGTTAATTTTAGTGTAAGGTGTCAGGAATGGGTCCAGTTTCTGCTTCCTGCACATGGCTAGCCAGTCTTCACAACACCATTTATTAAACAGGGAATCCTTTCCCCATTGCTTGTTTTTGTCTGGTTTATCAAAGATTATATGGTTGTAGATATGTTGTGTTGCCTCCGAAGCCTCTGTTCTGTTCCATTTGTCTATATCTCAGTTTTGGTACCAGTACCATGCTGTTTTGATTCCTGTAGCCTTGTAGTATAGTTTCATTCTGGTAGTGTGATGCCTCCTGCTGTGTTCCTTTTGCTTAGAATTGACTTGGCTATTCAGGCTCTCTTTTGGTTCCATATGAAGTTCATGGAGTTTATTTCCAATTCTGTGAAGAAATTCAATGATAGTTTGATGGGGATAGCATTGATTGTGTAAATTACTTTGGGCAGTATACCCATTTTCACGATATTGATTCTTCCTAACCACGAACATGGAATGTGTCTTCATCTGTTTGTGTCCTCTCTTATTTTGTTGAGCAGTGGTTTGCGGTTTTCCTTAACGAGATCCCTTATGTTCCTTTTGAGTTTTATTCCTAGGTATTTTATTTTCTTTGAAGCAATTGTGAATGGCAGTTCATTATTGATTTGGTTCTCTTTAAGTCTGTTATTGGTGTATAGGAATGCTTGTAATTTTTGCACATTGATTTTATATTCTGAGACTTTACTAAAGTTGCTTATCAGTTTCAGGAGCTTTTGGGCTGAGGTGATGTGATCTTTTAGGTATACTAACATGTTGTCTGCAAATAGAGACAATTTGGCTTCCACCTTTCCTATTTGAATATACTTTATGTCTTTTTCTTGCCAGATTTCTCTGGCTAGAAATTCCAGTACTATGTTGAATAGGAGTGGTGAGAGAGGGCATCCTTGTCTCGTGCCAGAATTCAAAGGGAATGCTTCCAGTTTTTGCCCATTAACTATGATATTGGCTGTTGGTTTCTCGTAAATATCTTTTATTGCTTTGAGATATGTTCCATCAATACCAAGTTTATTGAGGGTTTTTAGCATACAGTGCTTTTGAATTTTGTCAAATGCCTTCTCTGCGTCAATTGAGATAAACATGTGGTTTTTGTTTTTGCTTCTGTTTATGTGGTGAATTACATTTATAGACTTGCATATGTTGAACCAGCCTTGCATCCCCGGGATGAATCCTACTTGATCATGATGGATAAGTCTTTTAATGTGCTGTTGCCATCGGTTTGCCAGTATTTTATTGAAGATTTTTGCAGCTATGTTCATCATGGAAATTTGCCTGAAGTTTTCTTTTCTTGTTTAGTCTCTGCCGGGTTTTGGTATCAGAATAATGTTGGTCTCATAAAATGAGTTGGGAAGGATTCCTTCGTTTTGAATTTTTGAAATACTTTCAGAAGGAATGGTACCAGATCCTCTTTGTGTGTCTGGAAGAATTCGGCTGTAAACCCATCTTGCCCTGGACCTCTTTTGTGTGGTAGGCTCTTAATTGCTGCCTCAACTTAAGACCTTGTTATTGGTCTATTCATAGTTTTAGCTTCCTCCTAGTTTAGGCTTGGGAGGACACAGGCGTCCAGGAATTTATCCATTTCTTTCTGGTTTACTAGTTTATGTGCATAGAGTTGTTTGTAGTATTCTCTGATGATGGTTTGAATTTCTGTGTAATCTGTGGTGATTTCCCCGTTATGGTTTTTTATTGCATCTATTTGGTTGTTCTCTCTCTTATTTTTTTATCAGTCTGGCTAGTGGTCTGTCTATTTTGTTGATCTTTTCGAAAACCCAGCTCTTGGATTTATTGATTTTTGAAGGGATTTTCTTGTCTATATCTCCTTCAATTCTGCTCTGATCTTAGTTATTTCTTGTCTTCTGTTAAGTTGTGAGCTTCTTTGATCTTGCTCCTCGAGCTCTTTCAATTTTGATGATAGGTTGTCAATTTTGGATCTCTCCACTTCTCTCATGTGGACAATTTTTGCTATATATTTTCCTCTAAAGACTGCTTGAAATGTGTCCCAGAGATTCTAGTACGTTGTGTCTTCATTCTCCTTGGTTTAGAAGAACTTATTTATTTTTGCCTTCATTTCATTGTTTATCCCATCAACATTAAAAGGCCAGTTGTTCAGTTTCCATGAAGCTGTACCGTTCTGAGTTATTTTCTGAATTCTGAGTTCTAACTTGATTGCACTATGGTCTGAGAGACTGTTCGTTATGATTTCAGTTGTTTTGCATTTGCTGAGGAGTGCTTTACTTCCAATTATGTGGTCAGTTTTGGAGTAGGTGTGATGTGGTGCTGAGAAGAATGTATATTTTGTGGATTTGGGGTGGAGAGTTCTGTAAATGTCTATTGGGTTTGCTTGTTCCAGGTCTGAGTTCAAGTCCAGGGTATCCTTGTTAATTTTCTGTCTGGTTGATCTGTCTGCTATTGACAGTGGAGTGTTAAAGTCTCCCACTACTATTCTGTTGGAGTCTAAGTCTTTTTGTAAGTCATTAAGAACTTGCCTTATATATATGGGTGCTTCTGTATTGGGTCCATATATATTTAGAATCGTTAGCTCTTCTTGTTGTATCGAGCCTTTTACCGTTATGTAATGACCTTCTTTGTCCCTTTTGATCTTTGTTGCTTTAATGTCTATTTTATCAGAGAAGAGTGTTGCAACTCCTCCTTTTCTCTGCTCTCCATTTGCTTGGTAAATCTTCCTCCATCCCTTTATTTTGAGCCTTTGTGTATCCTTGCGTGTGAGTTGGGTTTCCTGGATACATCACACTGATGGGTTTTGTTTTTTTATCCAATTTGCCAGTCTTTGTCTTAGAATTGGTGCATTTAGCCCATTTACATTTAGGGTTAATATTGCTATGTGTGAGTTTGGTACTGCCAATTTGATGCTAGCTGGCTGTTTTGCCTATTGGTTCATGTGGTTTCTTCATTTTGTGGATGCTCTTTAGCATTTGGTATGCTTTTAGGATGGCTGGTATTGGTTGCTTCCTTCCGTGTGTTGTTCCTCTTTCAGGAGCTCTTGTAATGCAGGCCTAGTGGTGACAAAATCTCTGAGTACTTGCTTATTCATGAAGGATTTTATTTTTCCTTCACTTATGAAGCTCAGTTTGGCTGGATATGAAATTCTGGGTTGAAAGTTCTTTTCTTTAAAGATGTTGAATATTGGCCCCCACTCTCTTCTGGCTTTTAGAGTCTCTGCCGAGAGATCTGCTGTGAGTCTGATGGGCTTCCCTTTGTGGGTGACCCGACCTTTCTCTCCGGCTGCCCTTAGTATTTTCTCCTTCATTTCAACCCTGTTAAATCTGACGATTATGTGCCTTGGGGTTGCTCTTCTTGCGGAGTATCTTTGTGGTGTTCTCTGTATTTCCTGGAGTTGAGTATTGACCTGTCTTGCTAGGTTGGGGAAATTTTCCTGGATAATATCCTGAAGAGTGTTTTCCAATTTGGATTCATTCTCTTCATTCCATTCTGGTACACCTATCAAACTTATGGTGGGTCTCTTCACATAGTCCCACGTTTCTTGGAGATTTTGTTCATTCCTTTTTGCACTTTTTTCTTTGATCTTGGTTTCTCGTTTTATTTCATTGAGTTGATCTTCGAATTCTAATATTCTTTCTTCTGTTTGGTCAATTCAGCTGTTGAACTTGTGCACGCTTCGCAAAGTTTTCTTGTTGTGTTTTTCAGCTTCTTCAATTCATTCATATTCCTCTCTAAGTTGTTCATTTTTCTTATCGTTTCCTCAAATCTTCTTTCAAATCTTTTTTCAATGCTCTTAGTTTCTTTGCACAGATTTAGAACATGTTATTTAGCTCACTGAAGTTTCCTATTATCCACTTTCTGAAGTCTGATTCCATCATATTGTCACACTCATTCTCGCTCCAGCTTTGTTTCTTTGCTGGTGAGGAGTTTTGGTCCTTTGTAGGAGGTGGAGTGTTTCGGTTTCGGGTGTCTTCCTCATTTTGCGCTGGTTTCTTCCCATCTTTATGGATTTATCCACCTGTTGTCTTAGTAGTTGCTGATTTTTTAATTGGGTCTCTGTGTGGACGCCCAGATTGTTGATGATGAGGTATTTCTGTTACTTAGTATTCTTACTGGTCTAGCTCCTCTGCTGTATGAGTGCTGAGGTCCACTCCAGGCCCTGCTTTTCTGCGGTACACCTGTAGCATCAGCGGAACAGTGAGGGATGCTACCAGTTTTTTCCATAATAATGCCCGCCAAATGTCAGTCTGATTAGTCCTTTTTTGGGGTGACTCTTTGGATATACAGGGGTCAGGGAGCTGCTTGAGGAGACATCCTGTGCTTTATAGAATCTCCAGTGCTGAGCTGTGAGCTCCGTTGTTCATTCTGGGTGGTTGGGAGGATGTGTTTTTGTGTGCTGCAACAAAACTCATTATACCCCCCCGTTTTTTTTCCCCCTCTTAGATGCTCTGTCTCAGGGAGTTGGGACTTTCTTTATGAGTATCTGTTGTACTGTCCTGCAAAGCTAGGAGGCAGTCTATTCACTATTTGCCTGCTGGGGCTCGGCCCAGCAAGCACGGTTCCACCCTGTGGCTGCGAGTTTCCCTTCTGCTGTTTCACGCTCCGCCCTGCTGGTGGAATCTCTCTGTTATGGCACATTGCCTCAGCAACAGCAGGCTGCGTCAGCCCTGGGCGGTACTTCAGTAGGGGCAGATTGCGTCCGTAGTGGCAGACGCCCCTCCCCCACCGGGCTGCAGTGTCCTAGATGCCGACAGCCAAACTCTCAGCACCAAGCGCCTCCAATCACCGCCCTGCTTTTCCCTGTGAGGGTGGGACCCGCTGAGCCCTATCTCCCAGCTCCCTGCTTCAGAGTTCATCCTGTCTCTCTCTCTCTCTTCCTCTCCCCAAGCTGAATGGTTGACTCTCTCACTGGCACCCCAGTAGCCTGCTGATAGGGCACTGGGCTCCATGTGATCTCCCGTGACCCTGCCCACTGCACCGGCTAAGATCACATTTCCCAAGAATCTCCTGGTCTGGCTCATTGTCCAAGACCCGTTCAATCAGATTGACATGCCAATCTGCCCTTCCACAACTCAAATTGCCGGTTTCAAAGGGCACACGGACGAGTGAGGTTTGTGCTGGGTGCCCCTGCGGTGTGGCGCCGGCTGAACCCGCCACGTTAGTCAGCTGCGCTAGAGCTAGCATCCCATGTCTCTTCCACACCTGGGACTTTCAAAGTTCTGTGGGCAAAAAACGTTCGTCTGGCAATGTGGCTAGGACTCACACTCTTTGCCTTCACTGAGAGCTGCAATCCTGAGTCGCCTCTATGATGCCACCATCAGGTGTGAGTTATTGAGTGAGACTCTGAATGAGGAGATACAAGTAAATCCTGACGATTTATCCAGGTGTGTACATATAGTAAGGCTCTCAATGGGTAGCCATAGGAAAGAGACTTCTGACTATTCTGCACGTGTGAATTATTTAGTGATTCTCTGAATCAGTGGGCGTAAAATATAGACTCCAGACTATATCACGTGTGTAATATTCAGTGAGGCTGTGAAAGAGGGCCACATGAAACAAAATTCTAATGACTTCACATGTGCGTTATTCACTGTTTGTCTGAATGAGTAGCCGTATGACATAGACACCTCATTATTCTCCATGTGTGCATTATTCCAACTGATTCGGTATAAGTGTCCATAGCAAATAGACTGCTGAATCTTCCCCAGGTGTGTATTACTCAGCGTTACACAGAGTTAGAGTTCATATGAAATAGACTTTTGACAACCACCCAGGTGTGTGTCATTCAGGAAGGCACTTAATTAGTGGCTATCTTAAACAGTGTCCTGATTACTCCATAGAAGTTTATTATTCACTGAAACTCTAAATGAGAGGCCATACAAAATAGACACCTGACTATTGCTCCATTGTGAATTATTCAATAAGGTTCTAAATGAGTGGTAGTATAAAATAGAATCCTAAGAATTCCCCAGGTGTGTATCATTCAGGGAGACACAGAATTAGTGGCCATATAAAAAAATGCTTGACTATTAACTTGGTTTGGATTATTCACTGAGGATCGAAATGAGTGGCTACATGAAGTAAACACTTAAGTCTTCCCCAGGTGAGTATTATTGAATGAGCCTCTGACTAAGTGGACATAGAAAAAAGACACAGGTGTATTGCCCAGGTGTTCATTACTGACAAAGACTCTGAATGTGTAGGCATTTGAAGTACACCCTTGACTGCTTCTGAAGGGAGTATTATTCACAGAGGCCCAGAACGAGTGTCCATGTGAAAGAGATTCCTGACTTATCAGATATACATGGTACTCACTAAAACACTGAAAGAGTGGCCTTATGAAACAGACCGCATTTTCCTCCACAGGTGCACGTTATTATTTGACTCTCCAAACGAACCACCATATGAAATAGACTAGTGACTATTCCCACATGTGCCATATTCGAAGAGGTTCTGTATGAGTGTCCATATCAAATAGTCTCCTGAATCTCACACATGTGTGTATCATTCACGGAGCTGCTTTGTTTGGGGCTACCTTCAATAGGGTCCTCAATCCTCCACAGCTGTTTATTATGCACTGAAGCTCTGAATGAGAGGCCATATGAAATAGACTCCTTACTATTGCTCCATTCTCCATTATTTTGTAATGCTTGATTGAGTGGCCATATGACCTGGACTCTGATGATTCCCAAGGTGTGTATTCTTCAGTCAGTTTCTGAACAAGTGACCACATAAAATAGACTCCTGACTCTGGCCTCTGGACTATATCTCAGCTCTGCATTTTCCACTGATTCACTGGGTGAACGGTCATATCAAATAATCTCCAGACAACTCTCCAAGTGTGCATTATTCAGTGAGTCTCTTAATAAGTGGTTATATATAATAGAATCCTGAGTATTTTTCAAATATATATGATTCTTCACTGAGGATATGAATAAGTGGCCATGTCAAGTACACTCCTGACATTTCCATACGTCTGTATTATTCTGTGAGGCTCTGAATGCGTGGCCATAAAATAGAGACTCCTATATACTACTCAGGCGTGAGTTTTACATTCGGCTGTAAATGAGTGGCTATACGAAATAGAATCCTGACTTTCCCAAGGTGTCTGTTATTCAGTTAGGCTCTGAGTATGTGGCTATATGAAGTAGAATTTTGACTACAGTATAAGTGTTCTTTACTCAATGAACCTCTGAACAAATGCCACTTGTAATAGCGTCCAGAGTATTCCTCAGGTATTTATTGTTCACTGAGACTCTGAAACTTTGGCCATATGAAATTGTTTCCTGACCTGTCTACAGGCATGTATCATTGACTCTGACTCTATATATTTGGGCATATGGAATAGACTAGTGACTCTTTCAAAGTTGTGTATTACTGACTCAGGCTTTTATTTCGTGGCCATATAAAATAGACTAGTGTCTATTCCACACGTATGCATTATTTTCTTAGGCTGTAAATGAGAGACTATGGAAAGTACACTCCTAACACTTCTCCAGGTAAGTGTCACTCAGTGAGGTTCTTTTGTATGACCATATGAAACAGGAGTCGTTCTATCTCAAATAATTTTATTGTTCAGTGAATCTCTGTATGAGTGGCTATATGAAAGAGACACCTGAGTACTTTACATTTGTGCATCCTTCATTGAGGTTACGAGTCAGTGGCCTTATAAAATGTAATCCTGACTAATCCACACGTGCATAATATCCACTTAGGCTATGAATGTGTTTTCTAATGAAATAGACTCCTGGCTACTCCACAGGTCTGCATTATTTATCGAGGCTCTGAATGAATGTCCATCGAAAATAGACTCCAAGTTATTCTGCAGGTGTGTGTTATTCAGTGAGCCCCAGAAGATGTGGCCATACTCATTAGATTCTTACTATATCAAGAATCTGTCTTATGCTCTGAGACTCTGAATATGTGTCTTCATGAAAGAGTCTCCTGACTACACCACATTTTTCAATGACACGTTGAATGAGAGGCCACAAGAAAAAGTTTTCTGACTATTCCACAGGTGTGCATTATTTAGTGAGACTCTGAATGAGAAGATACAAGTAAATACTGACTATTTATCCAGGTGGGTACATTTAGTGAGGCTCTCAACGGGGAGCCATAGAAAAGAGACATCTGACTATTCCACGGGTGTGAATTAGTTAGTGATTCTCTGAATGAGTGGCCATAAGATATAGACTCCACACTATATCACAAATGTGTAATATTCAGTGAGGCTGTGAAATAGAGGCCATATGAAATAGAATTCTATTGACTCCACATGTGCGTTATTCACTGTCTGAATGAGTAGCCATATGACATAGACACCTCATTATTCTCCATGTGTGCATTACTTCAACAGGTTCTTTATGAGTGTCCATACCAGATAGACTCCTGAAACCCCCCCAGTTGTGTATTACTCAGCGTTACACAGAATTAGAGTTCATATAAAATAGATTCCTGACTACCACCCAGGTGTGTGTCATTCAGGAATGCACTTAATTCATGGCTATCTTAAATAGTGTCGTGATTACTCCATAGAAGTTCAGTATTCACTGAAACTCTTAATGAGAGGCCATACAAAATGGACACCTGACTATTGCTCCGTTGTGAATTATTCAATAAGGTTCTAAATGAGTGGTAGTATGAAATAGAATCCTGAGAATTCCCCATGTGTATCATTCAGGTAGGCAGAGAATAAATGGCCATATAAAAAATTCTTGACTATTACCCTGGTGTGGATTATTCACTGAGAATCGAAATGAGTTGCTACATGAGGTAGACTCTTAACCTTTCCCCAAGTGTGTGTTATTGAATGAGACTCTGACTAAGTGGGCATAAGAAAGAGACTCAGGTGTATTGCCCAGGTGTTCATTACTGACAGAGACTCTGAATGTGTAGGCATTTGAAGTACACACTTGGCTGTTTCTGAGGAGAGTATTATGCACAGAGGCCCAGAACGAGTGGCAATGTGAAAGTGATTCCTGACTTGTCAGTTATATTTTTAAAATTTTTATTGCATTATAGGTTTTGTGGTACATGTGAAGACCATGCAAGATAGTTGCATAGGTACACAGATGGCAGTGTGTTTTGTTTCCTTCCATTCTTTCACCCACACTTGACATTTATCCCTAGGCTATCCTTCTCAAGCCCCCCCTCTGTCCCTCCCCCATTCCCCCCGATAGACCCCAGTGTCTAGTAGACCCCCTCCCTGTATCCATGTGTTCTCATTTTTGTCAACCGCCTATAAGTGAGAATATGTGGTATTTCCTTTTCTGTTCTTGTGTCTGTTTGCTGAGAATAATGTTCTTCAGATTCATCCATGTCCTTACAAAGTAAACAAACTCATCGTTTTTGATTGCTGCATGATATTTCATGGTTTATATATGCCACATTTTTCCAGTCCAGTCTATCATAGATGAGCATTTGGGTTGGTTCCAGGACTTTGCTATTTTAAACAGTGCTGCAATGAAATCTAAGCGAAAAGAACACAGCGGGAGGCATCAAACTACCAAACTTCAAACTATACTACAAGGCTACACGATTTCAAAACATCATGGTACTGGCACTGAAACAGAGATATAGACCAATAGAACAGAACAGAGGCATCGGAGGCAACACAACATATCTACAACAAAATAATCTTTGATAAACCAGACAAAAACCAAGTAATGGGAAAAAAATTCCCTGTTTAATAAATTTTGTTGGGAAAACTGGCTAGCCATGTGCAGAAAGCAGAAGCTGGACCCCTTCCTGACACCTTACACTAAAATTAACCCCAGATGGATTAAAGACTTAAACATAAGAACTGACACCATAAAAAACTTAGAAGAAAATATAGGAATAACCATTCAGGACATAGGAGTAGTCAAGGACTTCCTGACCAAAGCACCAAAAGCATTGGCAACAAAAGCCAAAATAGACAAATGGGACCTAATTAAACTCCACAGCTTCTGCATGGCAAAAGAAACAGTTACTAGACTGAATCGGCAACCATCAGAATGGGAAAAAATCTTTGCAGTTTACGCATCTGACAAAGGGCTTATATCCAGAACTTACAAAGAACTCAAACAGATTTACAGGAAAAAAACAAACAAGCCCATTCAAAAATGGGCAAAGGATATCAACAGACACTTACAAAAGAAGACATACGTGAGGCCAACAAACACATGACAAAACGCTAATCATCACTGGTCATTAGAGAGATGCAAATCAAAACCACATTGAGATACCATCTCACGCCAGTTAGAATGGCGATCATTAAAATATCTGGAGACAGCAGATGCTGGAGAGGATGTGGAGAAATAGGAACAGTCTTACACTGTTGCTGGGAGTGTATGTTAGTTCAACCATTGTGTAAGACAGCGTGGCGATTCCTCAAGGACCTAGAAATAGAAATTCCATTTGACCCAGCAATCCCATTACTGGGTATATATCCAAAGGACTATAAATCGTTCTACTATAAGGACACATGCACACGAATGTTCATTGCAGCCCTGTTTGCAATAGCAAAGACCTGGAACCAACCCAAATGCGCATCGATGATAGACTTGACTGGGAAAATGTGACACATATACACCATGGAATATTATTCAACAATCAAAAATTATGAGTTTGTGTCTTTGTAAGGACATGGATGAATCTGGAGAACATCATTCTCAGCAAACTGACACAAGAACAGAAAAAGAAATACCGCATATTCTCAGTCATAGGTGGGTGAGAAAAATGAGAACACATGGACACAAGGAGGGGGTCTACTACTCACTTTTGTCTATTGGGTGGAAGGTGTGAGGGACAGTGGTGGGTGCTGGGAAGGGATAGTCTGGGGATAAATGCCAAGTGTGGGTGAAGGCAAAGAAGGCAGCAAAGCACAAAGACATGTGTGTACTTATGGAACTATCTTGCACGTTCTGCACATGTACCCCCAAGACCTATAATTCAATAAAAAATTAATTTAAAAAAAGAAACTATTCCAAATAACTGAGAGAGAGGGAACCCTTCTGAAATCATTTTATGAGACAAACATCATCTTGATAACAAAACCCGGCAGAGAATCGACAAGAAAAGAAAACTTCAGGCCGATATCCATGATGAATATAGATGCAAAATTCTTCAATAAAATACTGGCAAACAGCCTGCAACAGAATATTAAAAATCTTATCCATCATGGTCAAGTAGGATTCATCCCAGGGATGCAAGGCTGGTTCAACATAAGCAAGTCTATAAATGTAATTCACCACCTAAACAGAAGCAAATACAAAAACCACATAATTATCTCAATTGACACAGAGAAGGCATTTGACAAAACACAACAGCCCTTTCTGCTACAAAACCTCAATAAACTTGGTATTGATGGAACATATCTCAAAGCAATAAAAGCTATTTATGAAAAACCAACAGCCAATATCATAATTAATGTGAAAAAACTGGAAGCATTCCCTTTGAAATCCAACATGAGACAAGGATGCCCTCTCTCACCACTTCTATTCAATATAATACTGAAAGTTCTAGCCAGAGCAATCAGGCAAGAAAAAGAAATAAAGTGTATTCAAATAGGAAAAGAGGAAGCCAAATTGTCTCTATTTGCAGACGACATGATAGTATATCTAGAAGACCCCATCACCTCAGCCCCAAAACTCCTGAAACTGATAAGCAACTTCAGCAAAATCTCAGGATATAAAATCAATGTGCAAAAATCACAAGCATTCCTATACACCAATAACAGACTTAAAGAGAACCAAATTAAGAACGAACTGCCATTCACAATTGCTACAAAGAAAATAAAATACCTAGGAATAAAACTCACAGGGAAAATAAGGGACCTCTTTGAGAAAAACTACAAACCACTGATTAACGAAATAAGAGAGGACACAAAGACATGGAGAAACATTTCATGTTCGTCGTTGGGAAGAATAAATATTGTGAAAATGGCTATACTGCCCAAAGTAATTTACACAATCAATGCTATCCCCATCAAACTACCATTGAATTTTCTCACAGAACTAGAAAAATCCACCATGGACACAGAGAGGTGGTCTACTATACACTGGGGACTGTTGGGGGAAATGGGGGAGGGACAGCAGGGGGGGGCTGGGGGGATAGCCTGGGGATGAATACCAAGTGTGGGTGAAGGGGAGGAAGGCAGCAAAACACACTGCCATGTGTGTACCTATGCAACTATCTTGCACGTTCTGCACATGTACCCCAAAACCTATAATGCAATAAAAATTAAAAAAAAAAGAAAAATCCACCATGAACTTTATATGGAACCAAAAGAAAGCCCACATAGCCAAGTCAACTCTAAGCAAAAGGAACACAGTGGGAGGCATCACATTACCAGACTTCAAACTATACTACAAATCTACACTAATCAAAACAGCATGGTACTGGTACCAAAACAGAGATATAGACCAATGGAACAGAAAACAGGCATCGGGGGCAACACAACATACCTACAACCATATAAGTTTTGATAAACCAGATAAAAACAAGCAATGGATAAACGATTCCCTGTTTAATAAATGTTGTTGGTAAAACTGGCTAGCCCTGTGCAGAAAGCAGAAACTGGACCCCTTCCTGACACCTTACACTAAAATTAACTCCAGATGGATTAAAAACTTAAACATAAGTCCTGACACCATAAAATCCCTAGAGAAAACTCTAGGCAAATTCATTCAGGACATAGTAGTAGGCAATGACTTCATGACCCAAACACCAAAAGCATTGGCAACAAAAGCCAAAATAGATAAATGGGAGCTAATCGAACTCCACATCTTCTGCACAGCAAAAGAAACAGTCACTAGAGTGAATCGCCAACCATCATAATGGGAAAAAAAATCTTTGTAGTTTACGCATCTGACAAAGGGCTGATATGCAGAATTTACAAAGAATAAAAACAGATTTACAAGAGAAAACTAAACAAGCCCATTCAGAAATGGGCAAAGAATATGAACAGACACTTTACAAAAGAAGACATACATGAGGCCAACAAACACATGAAACAATTCTCATCATCACTGGTCATTAGAGCGATGCAAATCAAAACCACATTGAGATATCATCTCATGCCATTTAGAATGGCAATCATGAAAAAATCTGGAGACAGCAGATGCTGGAGAGGATGTGGAGAAATAGGAAAAATCTTACACTGTTGGTGGGAGTGTAAGTTAGTTCAATCATTGTGGAAGACAGTGTGGTGATTCCTCAAAGACCTAGAAATAGAAATTCCATTTGACCCACCAATCCACTTACTGGGTATATATCCAAAGGACTTAAAAATCGCTCTACTATAAGGACACATGCATACGAATGTTCAATGCAACACTGTTTACAATAGCAAAGACCTGAAACCAACCCAAATGTCCATCGATGATAGACTGGACTGGGAAAATGTGGCACATATACACGGTGGAATATTATGCAGCAATCAAAAATGATGAGTTTTTGTCCTTTGTAAGGACATGGATGAATCTGGAGAACATCATTCTCAGCAAAATGACACAAGAACAGAAAAGGAAATAGCGCATATTCTCACTCATAGGCGGGTGAGAAAAATGAGAACACATGGACACAGGGAGGGGGTCTACTGCACACTGGGGTATATCGGGGGAATGAGGAAGGGACAGAAGGGGGGCTGGGGAAAGTTAGCCTGGGGATAAATGCCAAGTGTGGTTGAAGGGGAGAAAGGCAACAGAACATACTTCCATGTGTGTAACTATGCAACTATCTTGCACCGTCTTCACATGTACCCCAAAACATATATAGCAATAAAAGTTTAAAAAATTAAAAAAAAAAGAAGCTAAGAACTTTGAAAAAAGATTTGAAAAGAGATTCAAAGAAATGATAACAAGAATGGAAAACTTAGAGAGGAACATGAATGAATTGAAGGAGCTGAAAAACACAACACGAGAACTTCGTGAAGCATGCACAAGTTTCAACAGTCGAATTGACCAAGCAGAAGAAAGAATGTCAGAAGTCAAAGATCAACTCAATGAAATAAAAGGAGAATCAAAGATTAGAGAAAAAAAGCACAAAACAGAATGAACAAAATCTTCAAGAAATGTGGGACTATGTGAAGAGACCCAACCTACGTTTGATAGGTGTACCAGAATGTGATGAAGAGAATGAATCCAAGCTGGAAAATACTCATCAGAATACAATGCAGGAAAATTTCCCTAACCTAGCAAGACAGGTCAATACTAAACTCCAGGAAATACAGAGAACACCACAAAGATCCTGCGCGAGAAGAGCAACCCCAAGGCACATAATCATCAGACTTACCCGGGTTGAAATGAAGGAGAAAATACTAAGGGCAGCCAGAGAGAAAGGTCGGGTCACCCAGAAAGGGAAGCCCATCAGACTCACAGCAGATCTCTCGGCAGAAACTCTGCAAGCCAGAAGAGAGTGGGGGCCAATATTCAACATCCTTAAAGAAAAGAACTTTCGGGGACCTGGCAAGATGGCGTCGTAGAAGCGACTCAGGATTGCAGCTCTCAGTGATGGCGCAGAGGCTGCTGCAGGTATACTCCAGACAAACAGGGCCTGGAGTGGACCTCAGAACTCATAGAGCAGAGGGGCTAGACCACAAGAAGGAAAACTAAGTAACAGAAATACTTCATCAACAACAATCTCAGCATCCCCACAGAGACCCAATTGAAAAATCAGCAACTACAAAGACGACAGGCAGATAAATACATAAAGATGGAAAGAAACCAGCGCAAAAAGGAGGAAAACACCCGAAACCAAAACACCTCACCACCTACAAAGGACCAAAACTCCTCACCAGCAAGGGAACAAAGCTGGATGGAGAATGAGTGTGACGAAAAGACGGAATCAGACTTCAGAAAGTGCATAATGAGAAACTTCATTGAGCTAAAAGAACATGTTCTAAATCAGTGGAAAGAAACGAAGAACATTGAAAAAAGATTTGAAAAAAAATTCGAGGAATTGATAACAAGAATGGAAAACTTAGAGATGAATATGAATGAATTGAAGGAGGTGAAAAACACAACACGAGAACTTCGTGAAGCATGCACAAGTTTCAATAGCCGAATTGACCAAGCAGAAGTAAGAATATCAGAAATTGAAGATCAACACAATGAAATAAAACGTGAAACCAAGATTAAAGAAAAAAGCACAAAAAGGAATGAACAAAATCTCCAAGAAATGTGGGACTATGTGAAGAGACACAACCTACGTTTGATAGGTGTACCAGAATGTGATCAAGAGAATGAATCTAAGCTGGAAAACACTCTTCAGGATATTATCCAGGAAAATTTCCCCAACCTAGCAAGACAGGTCAATACTGAACTCCAGGAAATACAGAGAACACGACAAAGATACTCCGCAAGAAGAGCAACCCCAAGGCACATAATCGTCAGATTCACCAGGGTTGAAATGAAGGAGAAAATACTAAGGGCAGCCAGAGAGAAAGGTCGGGTCACCCACAAAGGGAAGCCCATCAGACTCACAGCAGATCTCTCGGCAGATACTCTACAAGCCAGAAGAGAGTGGGGGCCAATATTCAGCATCCTTAAAGAAAAGAGCTTTCAACCCAAAATTTCATATCCAGCCAGACTGAGCTAAATAAGTGAAGGAAAAATAAAATCCTTCACGAACAAGCAAGAACTCAGAGATTTTGTCACCACTAGGCCTGCTTTACAAGAGCTCCTGAAAGGGGCACTACAGATAGAAAGAAACAACCAGTTCCAGCCATCCTAAAAGCATACCAAATGCTAAAGACCATCAACAAAATGAAGAATGTACATGAACCAATGGGCAAAACAGCCAGATAGCATCAAAATGGCAGTATCAAATTCACACATGACAATAATAACCCTGAATATAAATGGGCTAAATGCACCAATCAAAAGACACAGACTGGCAAATTGGATAAAAAAACAAAACCCATCAGTGTGCTGTATCCAGGAAACCTACCTCACACACAAAGATACACAAAGGCTCAAAATAAAAGGATGGAGGAAGATTTCCCAAGCAAATGGAGAGCAAAAAAAAGCAGGAGTTGCAATTCTCATCTCTGATAAAATAGACTTTAAAGCAACAAAGATCAAAAGGGACAAAGAAGGTCACTACATAATGGTAAAAGGATCGATACAACAAGAAGAGCTAACGATTGTAAATATATATGGACCCAATGTAGGAGCACCCAGATATATAAGGCAAGTTCTTAATGACTTACAAAGAGACTTAGACTCCCACACAATAATAGTGGGAGACTTTAACACTCCACTGTCAATAGCAGACAGATCAACCGGACAGAAAATTAACAAGGATATCCAGGACTTGAACTCAGACCTGGAACAAGCAAACCTGATAGACATTTACAGAACTCTCCACCCCAAACCCACAGAATATACATTCTTCTCAGCACCACATCACACATACTCCAAAATTGACCACATAATTGGAAGTAAAGCACTACTCAGCAAATGCAAAACAACGGAAATCATAACAAACAGTCTCTCAGACCATAGTGCAATCAAGTTGGAACTCAGAATTCAGAAAATAACTCAGAACTGCACAGCTTCATGGAAACTGAACAACTAGCTCTTGAATGTTGATTGGATAAACAATGAAATGAAGGCAGAAATAAAGAAGTTCTTTGAAACCAACGAGAATGAAGACACAACATACCAGAATCTCTGGGACACATTTAAAGCAGTCTGTAGAGGAAAATACATAGCAATAAGTGCCCACATGAGAAAAGTGGAGAGATCCAAAATTGACACCCTATCATCAAAACTGAAAGAGCTAGAGGAGCAAAATCAAAAAAGCTCAAAACCTAGCCGAAGACAAGAAATAACTAAGATCAGAGCAGAACTGAAGGAGATAGAGACAAGAAAAACCCTTCAAAAAATCAACAAATCTAAGAGCTGGTTTTTTGAAGAGATCAACAAAATAGACAGACCACTAGCCAGACTGATAAAAAAGAAAAGAGAGAACAACCAAATAGATGCAATAAAAACGATAAAGGGGAAATCACCACAGATTACAAGAAATTCAAACCATCATCAGATAATACTACAAACAACTCTAGGCACACAAACTAGTAAATCAGGAAGAAATGGATAAATTCCTGGATGGCTGTGTCCTCCCAAGCCTAAACCAGGAGGAAGCCGAAACTATGAATAGACCAATAAGAAGGTCTGAAGTTGAGGCAGCAATTAAGAGCCTACCACACAAAAAAAGCCCAGGTCCAGATGGGTTCACAGCTGAATTCTACCAGACACACAAAGAGGATCTGGTACCATTCCTTCTGAAACTATTCCAAATAATCCAAAAAGAGGGAACCCTTCCCAAATCATTTTATGAGACCAACATCATCCTGATACCAAAACCTGGCAGAGACTCAACAAGAAAAGAAAACTTCAGGCCAATATCCATGATGAACATAGATGCAAAAATCTTCAATAAAATACTGGCAAATCGATTGCAACAGCACATTAAAAAACTTATCCATCATGATCAAGTAGGATTCATCCCCAGCATGCAAGCCTGGTTCAACATATGCAAGTCTATAAATGTAATTCACCACATAAACAGAAGCAAAAACAAAAACCACATGATTATCTCAATTGACACAGAGAAGGCATTTGACAAAATTCAACAGCCCTTTATGCTAAAAACCCTCAATAAACTTGGTATTGATGGAACATATCTCAAAGTAATAAAAGCTATTTACGACAAACCAACAGCCAATATCATACTTAATGGGGAAAAACTGGAAGCATTCCCTTTGAAATCCGGCACTAGACAAGGATGCACTCTCTCACCACTTCTATTCAACATAGTACTGGAAGTTCTAGCCAGAGCAATAAGGCAAGAAAGAAAAATAAAGTGTATTCAAATAGGAAAGGTGGAAGCCAAACAGTCTCTATTTGCAGACGACATGATAGTATACCTAGAAGACCCCATCACCTCAGCCCAAAAGCTCCTGCAACTGATAAGCAACTTCAGCAAAGTCTCAGGATATAAAATCAATGTGCAAAAATCACAAGCATTCCTATACACCAATAACAGACTTAAAGAGAACCAAATTAAGAACGAACTGCCATTCACAATTGCTACAAAGAAAATAAAATACCTAGGAATACAACTCACTAGGAATGTAAGGGACCTCTTTAAGGGAAACTACAAACACCTGCTCAACAAAATAAGAGAGGACACAAACAGATGGAGAAACATTCCATGTTCGTGGTTAGGGCAAATCAATATTGTGAAAATGGCTATACTGCCCAAAGTAATTTACACATTCAATGCTATCCCCATCAAACTACCATTGAATTTCTTCATAGAACTGGAAAAAACCACCATGAATTTCATATGGAACCAAAAAAGAGCCCACATAGCCAAGTCAATTCTAAGCAAAAAGAACACAGCGGGAGGCATCACGCTACCAGACTTCAAACTATACTACAAGGCTACAGTAATCAAAACAGCATGGTACTGGTACCAAAACAGAGATATAGACCAATGGAACAGAACAGAAACATCGGAGGCAACACAACGTATCTACAACCATATCATCTTTGATAAACCAAACAAAAACAGGCAATGGGGAAAGGATTCCCTATTTAATAAATGGTGTTGGGAAAACTGGCTAGCCATGTGCAGAAAGCAGAAACTGGACCCCTTCCTGACACCTTACACTAAAATTAACTCCAGATGGATTAAAGACTTAAATGTAGACCTGACACCATAAAAACCCTAGAAGAAAATCTGGGCAAAACCGTTCAGGACATAGGAGTAGGCAAGGACTTCATGAACAAAACACCAAAAGCATTGGCAACAAAAGCCAAAATAGACAAATGGGACCTAATCAAACTCCACAGCTTCTGCATGGCAAAAGAAACAGTCACTAGAGTGAATCGACAACCATCAGAATGGGAAAAGAATCTTTGCAGTTTACGCATCGGACAAAGGGCTGATATCCAGAATTTACAAAGAACTCAAACAGATTTACAGGAAAAAAACAAACAAGCCCATTCAAAAATGGGCAAAGGATATGAGCAGAAACTTTACGAAAGCAGACATACATGAGGCCAGCAAACATATGAAAAAGTGCTCATCGTCATTGGTCATTAGAGAGATGCAAATCAAAACCACATTGAGATACCATCTCACACCAGTTAGAATGGCGATCATTAAAAAATCTGGAGACAGCAGATGCTGGAGAGGATGTGGAGAAATAGGAACACTCTTACACTGTTGGTGGGAGTGTAAATTAGTTCAACCATTGTGGAAGACAGTGTGGCGATTCCTCAGGGACCTAGAAATAGAAATTCCATTTGACCCAGCAATCCCATTACTGGGTATCTATCCAAAGGATTATAAATCGTTCTACTATAAGGACACATGCACACGAATGTTCATTGCAGCACTGTTTACAATAGCAAAGACCTGGAACCAACCCAAATGCCCAACGATGATAGACTGGACTGGGAAAATGTGGCACATATACACCATGGAATATTATGCAGCAATCAAAAATGATGAGTTTGTGTCCTTTGTAGGGACATGGATGAATCTGGAGAACATCATTCTCAGCAAACTGACACAAGAACAGAAAAAGAAATACCGCATATACTCGCTCATAGGTGGGTGAGAAAAATGAGAACATGTGGACACAGAGAGGCGGTCTACTATACACTGGGGACTGTTGGGGGGAATGGGGGAGGGACAGCAGGGGGGGGCTGGGGGGGATAGCCTGGGGATGAATACCAAGTGTGGGTGAAGGGGAGGAAAGCAGCAAAGCACACTGCCATGTGTGTACCTATGCAACTATCTTGCTCGTTCTGCACATGTACCCCCAAACCTATAATGCAATAAAAAATAAAAATAAAAAATAAATAAATAAATAAATAAATAAATAAATAAATAAATAAAAAAGAAAAAGTGCTCATCATCTTTGGTCATTAGAGAGATGCAAATCAAAACCACATTGTGATATCATCTCACACCAGTTAGAATGGCGATCATTAAAAAATCTGGAGACAGCAGATGCTGGAGAGGATGTGGAGAAATAGGAACACTCTTACACTGTTGGTGGGACTGTAAATTAGTTCAACCATTGTGGAAGACAGTGTGGCGATTCCTCAGGGACCTAGAAATAGAAATTCCATTTGACCCAGCAATCCCATTACTGGGTATCTATCCAAAAGACTGTGAATCGTTCTACTATAAGGACACATGCACACGAATTTTCTTGCAGCACTTTTTACAATAGCAAAGACCTGGAACCAACCCAAATGCCCATTGATGATAGACTGGACTGGGAAAATGTGGCACATATACACCATGGAATATTATGCAGCAATCAGAAATGATGAGTTTGTGCCCTTTGTAGCGACATGGATTTATCTGGAGAACATCATTCTCAGCAAACTGACACAAGAACAGAAAAAGAAATACCGCATATACTCACTCATAGGCGGGTGAGAGAAATGAGAACACAGGGACACAGAGAGGCGGTCTACTATACACTGGGGACTGTTGGGGGAAATGCGGGAGGGACAGCGGGGGCGACTGGGGGGCATAGCCTGGGGATGAATACCAAGTGTGGGTGAGGTGGAGGAAGGCAGCAAAACAAACTGCCATGTGTGTACCTATGCAAATATCTTGCACGTTCTGCACATGTACCCCAAAACCTATAATGCAATAAAAATTAAAAAAAAAAAAAAGAAAAGAACTTTCAATGCAGAATTTCATATCCAGCCAAACTGAGCTTCATAAGTGAAGGAAAAACAAAATTCTTCATGAACAAGCAAGTACTCAGAGATTTTGTCACCACTAGGCCTGCTTTACAAGAGCTCCTGAATGAGGCACTACACATAGAAAGAAGCAACCAGTACCAGCCATCCTAAAAGCATACCAAATGCTAAAGAGCAACAACAAAATGAAGTATCTACATGAACCAATGGGCAAAACAACCAGCTAGCATCAAAATGGCAGTATCAAATTCACACATAACAATAGTAACCCCGAATGTAAATGGGCTAAATGCACCAATCAAAAGACACAGACTGGCAAATTAAATAAAAAGCCAAAATCCATCTGTGTGCTGTATTCAGAAAACCCACCTCACATGTAAGAATGCACAAAGGCTCAAAATAAAGGGATGCAGGAAGATTCACCAAGGAAATGGAGTGCAAAAAATAGCAGGAGTTGCAATTCTCATCTCTGATAAAATAGACTTTACAGCAACAAAGATCAAAAGGGACAAAGAAGGTCATTACATAATGGTGAAAGGATCGATAAAACAAGAAGAGCTAACGATTCTAAACATATATGGACCCAATTCAGGAGCACCGAGATATATAAGGCAAGTTCTTAATGACTTACAAAGTACTTAGACTCCCACACAATAAAAGTGGGAGACTTTAACACTCCACTGTCAATATGAGACAGATCAACCAGACAGAAAATTAACAAGGATATCCAGGACTTGAAGTCAGACCTGGAACCAGCAAACCTGATAGACATTTACAGAAGTCTGCACCCCAAATCCAAAGAATATCCATTCTTCTCAGCACCACATCACACCTACTCCAAAATTGACCACATATTTGGAAGTAAAGCACTCCTCAGCAAATGCAAAACAACTGAAATCATAACAGTCCCTCAGACCACAGTGCAATCAAGTTGGAACTCAGAATAAAGAAAATAACTCAGAACCGCACAGCTTCATGGAATCTGAACAACTGGCTCTTGAATGTCGATTGGATAAACAATGAAATGAAGGCAGAAATAAAGAAGTCATTCAAAACCAACGAGAACGAAGACACAACATACTAGAATCTCTTGGACACAATTAAAGCAGTCTGTAGAGGAAAATATATAGTAATAAGTGCCAACATGAGAAGAGTGGAGAGATCCAAATTTGACACCCTATAGTCAAAATTGAAAGAGCTAGCGGAGCAAGATCAAAAAATCTCAAAACCTAGCAGAAGACAAAAAATAACTAAGATCAGAGCAGAACTGAATGAGATACAGACAAGAAAAACCCTTCAAAAAATCAATAAATTCAAGAGCTGGTTTTCCAAAAAGATCAACAAAATAGACAGACCACTAGCCAGACTAATAAAAAACAAAAGAGAGAATAACCAACTAGATGCAATAAAAAACGATAATGGGGAAATCACCACAGATTCCAAAAAATTCATACCATCATCAGATAATACTACAACCAACTCTATGCACATAAACTAGTAAACCAGGAAGAAATGGATAAATTCCTGAACGCCTGTGTCCTCCCAAGCCAAAACCAGGAGGAAGCTGAAACTATGAATAGACCAATAACAAGGTCTGAAGTTGAGGCAGCAATTAAGAACCTACCACACAAAGAAAGCCCAGGTCCAGATGGGTTCACAGAGGAATTCTACCCGACACAAAAAAGAATCTGGTTCCATCCATTCTGAAGCTATTCCAAATAATTCAAAAAGAAGGAACGATTCCCAAATCATTTTATGAGACCAAAATCATCCTGATACCAAAACCCTGCAGAGATTCAACAAGAAAAGAAAACTTTAGGCCAATATCCATGATAAACATAGATGCAAAAATCTTCAATAAAATACTGGCAAACCGATTGCAACAGCACATTAAAAAAAATTATCCATCATGATCAAGTAGGATTTATTTCAGGGATGCAAAACTGATTCAACATATGGAAGTCTATAAATGTAATTCACCACATAAACAGAAACAAAAACAAAAACCACATGATTATTTCACTTGACACAGAGAAGGCATTTGACAAAATTCAACAGCTTTTTATGCTAAAAACCCTCAATAAACTTGGTACTGATGGAACATATCTCAAAGTAATAAAAGCTATTTACGACAAACCAACAGCCAATATCATACTTAACGGGCGAAAACTGGATGCATTTCCTTTGAAATCCGGCACTAGACAAGGATGTCCTCTCTCACCACTCCTATTCAATATAGTACTGGAATTTCTAGCCAGAGCAAACAGGCAAGAAAAAGAAATAAAGGATATTCAAATAGAAAAGGTGGAAGCCAAATTGTCTCTATTTGCAGACGACATAATAGTATACCTAGAAGACCCCATCACCTCAGCCCAGATACTCCTGAAACTAATAAGCAACTTCAGCAAAGTCTCAGGATACAAAATCAATGTGCAAAAATCACAAGCATTCCTATACACCAATAACAGACTTAAAGAGAACCCAATAAAAAATGAACTGCCATTCACAATTGCTACAAAGAAAATAAAATACCTAGAAATACAACTCAAAAGGAACGTAAGGGACCTCGTTAAGGAAAACTACAAACCACTGCTCAAGGAAATAAGAGAGGACACAAAAATATAGAGAAACATTTCATGTTAGTGGTGAGGAAGAATCAATATCGTCAAAATGGCTATACTGCCCAAAGTAATTTACACAATCAATGCTATACCCATCAAACTAACATTGAATTTCTTCACAGAACCGGAAAAAACAACCATGAACTTCATATGGAACCAAAAGTGAGCCCGCATAGCCAAGTCAATTCTAAGCAAAAAGAACACAGCGGGAGTCATCACACTACCAGACTTCAAACTATACTACAAGGCTACAGTGATCAAAACAGCATTGTAGTGTTATCAAAACAGAGATATAGACCAATGGAACAGAACAGAGGCATGGAAGGCAACACAACATACTTACAACCCTATAATCTTTGATAAACTGGACAAAGACAAGCAATGGAAAAATGATTCCCTGTTTAATAAATGGTGTTGGGAAAACTGGCTAGCCATGTGCAGAAAGCAGAAACTAGACCCCTTCCTGACACCTTATACTAAAATTAACTCCAGATGGATTAAAAACTTAAACATAAGACCTGAAACCATAAAAACCCTAGAAGAAAACATAGGCAAAACCATTCAGGACATAGGAGTAGGCAAGGACTTCATGAACAAAACACCAAAAGCATTGGCAACAAAAGCCAAAATAGACAAATGGGACCTAATCAAACTCCACAGCTTCTGCACAGCAAAAGAAACAGTCACTAGAGTGAATCAGCAACCATCAGAATGGGAAAAAGTCTTTGCAGTTTACGAGACTGACAAAGGGCTGATATTCAGAATTTACAAAGAACTCAAACAGATTTACAGGAAAAAAAACAAACAAGCCCATTCAAAAATGGGCAAAGGATATGAACAGACACTTTACAAAGGAAGACATACATGAGGCCAACAAACACATGAAAAAATGCTCATCATCATTGGTCATTAGCGAGATGCAAATCAAAACCACATTGAGATACCATCTCTCACCAGTTAGAATGGCGATCATTAAATAATTTGGAGACAGCAGATGCTGGAGAGGATGTGGAGAAAGAGGAACACTCTTACACTGTTGGTGGGAGTGTAAATTAGTTCAACCATTGTGGAAGACAGTGTGGCGATTCCTCAGGGACCTAGAAATAGAAATTTCATTTGACCCAGCAATCCCATTACTGGGTATCTATCCAAAAGACTGTGAATCGTTCTACTATAAGGACACATGCACACGAATGTTCATTGCAGCACTGTTTACAATAGGAAAGACCTGGAACCAACCCAAATGCCCAACGATGATAGACTGGACTGGGAAAATGTGGCACATATACAGCATGGAATATTATGCAGCAATCAAAAATGATGAGTTTGTGTCCTTTGTAGGGACATGGATGAATCTGGAGAACATCATTCTCAGCAAACTGACACAAGAGCAGATAAAGAAATACCGCATATACTCACTCATAGGTGGGTGAGAAAAATGAGAACACATGGACACAGAGAGGCGGTCTACTATACACTGGGGACTGTTGGGGGAAATGGGGGAGGGACAGCGGGGGGGTCTTGGGAGGATAGCCTGGGGATGAATACCAAGTGTGGGTAAGGGAGAGGAAGGCAGCAAAACACACTGCCATGTGTGTACCTATGCAATTATCTTGCACGTTCTGCACATGTACCCCAAAACCTATAATGCAATAAAAATTTAAAAAAAAAAAAGAGGGAGAGAGAACAAAAAAAAATATCTGGAGACAGCAGATGCTGGAGAGGATGTGAAGAAATAGGAACACTCTTACAGTGTTGGTGCGAATGTAAATTAGTTCAACCATTGAGCAAGACAGTGTGGCGATTCCTCAGGGACCTAGAAATAGAAATTTCATTTGACCCAGCAATCCCATTACTGGGTATCTATCCAAAAGACTATAAATCGTTCTAGTATAAGGACACGTGCACACGAATGTTCATTGCAGCACTGTTTACTATAGCAACGACCTGGAAGCAACCCAAGTGCCCATCGAGGATAGTCTGGACTGGGAAAATGTGGCACATATGCACCATGGAATATTAGGCAGAAATCAAAAATGACGAGTTTGTGTCCTTTGTAAGGACATGGATGAATCTGGAGAACATCATTCTCAGCAAACTGACACAAGAACAGAAAAAGAAATACTGCATATACTCACTCATAGGTGGATGAGAAAAAAGAGAACACATGGACACAGAGAGGCGGTCTACTATACACTGGGGACTATTGAGGGAAATGGGGGAGGGACAGCAGGGGGGGCTGGGCAGGATAGCCTGTGGATGTATACCAAGTGTGGGTGAAGGGGAGGAAGGCATCAAAACACACTGCCATGTGTCTACCTATGCAACTATCTTGTACTTTCTGCACATATACCCCAAAACTTATAATGCAATAGAAAAAGTCAAAAAAAGAAAAAAAAAGAAAAAAGAAAAGAGAGAACAACCAAATAGATGCAATAAAAAACGATAATGGGGAAATCACCCCAGATTCCACAGAAATTCAAACGATCATCTGAGAATACTACAAACAACTCTATGCACATAGACTAGTAAACCAGAAATAAATGGATAAATTCCTGGACGCCTGTTTCCTCCCAAGCCTAAACCAGGAAGAAGCTGAAACTATAAATACACCAATAACAACGTCTGAAGTTGAGGCAGCAATTAAGAGCCTACCACACACACAAAAAAGCCCAGGCCCAAATGAAATCACAGCCGAATTCTACCAGACAAACAAAGACGAACTGGTACCATTCCTTCTGAAACTATTCCAAATAATTCAAAGAGAGGGAACCCTTCCCAAATCGTTTTATGAGACCAACATCATCCTGATACCAAAACCCGGCAGAGACTCAACAGGAAAAGAAAACTTTAGGCCAATATCCATGATGAACATAGATGCAAAAATCTTCAATAAAGTACTGGCAAACCGACTGCAACAGCACATTAATAAACTTATCCATCATGATCAAGTAGGATTCATTCCAAGGGTGCAAGGCTGGTTCAACATAAGCAAGTCCATTAATGTAATTCACCACATAAACAGAACCAAAAGCAAAAACCTCATGATTATCTCAAATGATGTAGAGAAGGCATTTGACAAAATTCAACAGCTCTTTAAGCTAAAAACCCTCAATAAACTTAGTATTCATGGAACATATCTCAAAGTAATAAAAGCTATTTAAGACAAACCAACAGCCAATATTATACATAAAGGGCAAAAACTGGAAGCATTCCGTTTGAAATCCGGCACGAGACAAGGATGCCCTCTCTCACCACTCCTATTCAACATAGTACTGGAAGTTCTAGCCAGAGCAATCAGGCAAGAAAAAGAAATAAAGGATATTCAAATAGGAAATGTGGAAGTCAAATTGTCTCTATTTACAGTGGACATGATAGTATACCTAGAAGACCCCATCACCTCAGCACAAAAGCTCCTGAAACTGATAAGCAACTTCAGTAAAGGCTCAGGATATGAAATCAATGTTCAGAAATCACAAGCATTCCTATACACCAATAACAGACTTAAAGACAACCAGATTAAAATGAACTGCCATTCACAATTGCTACAAAGAAAATAAAATACCTAGGTATACAACTCACAATAAAGTAAGGGACCTCTTTAAGGAAAACTACAAACCACTGCACAACGAAATAAGAGAGGACACAAACAGATGGAGAAACATTCCATGTTCGTGGTTAGGAAGAATCAATATCGTGAAAATGGCTATACTGCCCAACATAATTTACAAAATCAATGCTATCCCCATCAAACTATCACGGAATTTCTTCACAGAAATGGAAAAAAAACACCATGAACTTCATATGTAGCCAAAAGGGAGCCCGCATAGCCAAGTCAATTCTAAGCAAAAAGAACACAGCGGGAGGCATCACACTACCAGACTTCAAAACATTCTACAAGAATACAGTAATCAAAACAGCATGACACTGGTACCAAAACAGAGATATAGACCAATGGAACAGAACAGAAGCATCAGAGGCAACACAATATATCTAAAAACATATAATCTTTGATAAACCTGACAAGAAGAAGCAATGGGAAAAGGATTCCCTGTTTAATAAATGGTGTTGGGAAAACTGGCTAGCCGAGTGCAGAAAGCCAAAACTGGACCCCACCCTGACACCTTACAATAAAATTAACTCCAGATGGATTAAAGACTTAAACATAAGACCTGACACCATAAAATCCCTAGAAGGAAATCAAGGAAAAACCATTCAGGACATAGGAGTAGGCAAGGACTTCATGAACAAAATACCAAAAGCATTCGCAATAAAAGCCAAAATAGACAAATGGGACCTAACCAAACTCCACAGCTTCTGCACGGCAAAAGAAACCGTCACTAGAGTGAATCGGCAACCATCAGAATAGGAAAAAATCTTTGAGGTTTACGCATCTGACAAAGGGCTGATATCCAGAATTTACAAAGAACTCAAACAGATTTTCAGGAAAAAACAAACAAGCCCATTCAAAAATGGGCAAAAGATATGAACAGACACTTTACAAAGAAGACATATATGAGGCCAACAAACATATGAAAAAATGGTCATCATCACTGGTCATTACAGAGATGCAAATCAATACCACATTGAGGTACCATCTCACGCCATTTAGGATGGCGATCATTAAAAAATCTGGAGACAGCAGATGCTGGAGAGGATGTGAAGAAATAGAAACACTCTTACACTCTTGGTGGGAGTGTATATTAGTTCAACCATTGTGGAAGACAGTCTGGCGATTGCTCAAGGACCTAGAAATAAAAATCCCATTTGACCCAGCAATCCCATTACTGGGTATAAATCCAAAGGACTATAAATTGTCCTACTACAAGGACGCATGCACACGAATGTTCATTGCAGCACTGTTTACAATAGCAAAGACCTGGAACCAACTCAAATGCCCATCGATGATAGACTGGACTAGGAAAATGTGGCACATATACATCATGGAATATTATGCAGCAATCAAAAATGATGAGTTTGTGTCCTTTCTAAGAAAATGGATGAATCTGAAGAACATCATTCTCAGCAAAATGACACAAGAAAAGAAAATGAAATACCGCATATTCTCACTCATAGGCGGGTGAGAAAAATGAGAACACACGGACACAGGGAGGGGGTCTACTACACACTGAGGACTATTGGAGAAATGGGGGAGGGACAGCGGGGGAACCTAGGGAGGGATAGCCTGAGGATAAATGACAAGTGTGGGTGAAGGGGAGAAAGGCAGCAAAACACACTGCCATGTGTGTACCTATGCAACTAAATTGCACGTTCTGCACATGTTCCCCAAAACCTATAAAGCAATAAAAATTTTTTTTAAAAAAAGAAAGCAATAAACAGGTATTAGGAATTTAAAAAAAATAATGCACACCTGTGGAATAGTCAGGAGACTTTTTCATGTGGCCTCTCATTCAATGTGTCATTGAAAAATGTGGTGTTGTCAGGAGTCTCTTTTATGTAGACACATATTCAGAGCCTCAGTGCATAAGACAGACACTTGATATAGAAAGAAATCTAATTAGTATGGCCACATCTTCTGAGGCTCAATGAATAATATACACCTGGAAATCAATTTGGAGTCTATTTTCGATGGACATTCTTTCAGAGCCTCAGTAAATAATGCAGACCTGTGGAGTAGCCAGGAGTCTATTTCATTTGGAAACACATTCATAGCCTCAGTGGATAACATGCATGTGGATTAGTCAGGATTACATTTTATATGGTCACTGACTCGTAAACTAAATGAATAATGCACAAATGTAAAGTACTCCGCCGTTTATTTCATATAACCACTCATGCGGAGATTCACTGAATAATAAAATTATTTGATATAGACTGCCTTCTGTTTCATATGATCATACAAAAAGAGCCTCACTGAGTGACACACATCTGGAGAAGTGTTAGGTGTGTGCTTTACATAGCCTCTCATTTACAGCCTAAGGAAATAATGCACACGTGTAAAATAGACACTAGTCTATTTTATATGTCCGCAAAATCAAAGCCTGGGTCAGTAATACACAACTTTGAAAGAGTCAATAGTCTATTACATGTGCTCAAATATTTAGAATCAGAATCACTAATACACCCCTGTAGACTAGTCAAGAAACCATTTCATATGGCCAAAGTTTCAGAGCCTCATTGAATAATGAATACCTGAGAAATACTCTGGAGGCTATTACCTGTGGCATTTCTTCAGAGGTTCATTGAGTAAAGATCACCTGTATTGTAGTCAGAATTGTATTTAATATAGCCCCATACTCAGAGCCTAACTGAATAACAGACACCTTGGGATAGTCAGGATTCTATTTCGTGTAGCCCCTTATTTAGAGCTGAATGTAAAACTCACGTCTGAATAGTACATAGGAGTCTCCATTTTTTGGCCACCCATTCAGAGCCTCACAGAATAATGCAAACGTATGGAAATGTCAGGAGTGTACTTGACATGGCCACTTATTCAGTTCCTCAGTGAAGAATCATATATATCTGGAAAATACTCAGGATTCTTTTATATATAGCCATTTATTAAGAGTCTCACTGAATAATGCACACCTGGAGAATTGTCTGCAGACTATTTGATATGACCATTCACCCAGCGACTCAGTGGAAAATGCAGAGCTGAGAAATAGTAAAAAGGATAGAGTCAGGAGTCTGTTTTATGTGGTCACTCGTTCAGAAACTGACTGAAGAATACACACCTTGGGAATAGTCAGAGACCAGGTTATATGGCCGCTCAATCACAGCATTCACAAATAATACACAATGGGGCAATAGTAAGGAGTCTATTTCATATGGCCTCTCATTCAGAGCTTCAGTGCCTAATAAACAGCTGCGGAAGAGTGAGGATCCTATAGATGGTAGTCCCAAATAAAGCAGCTCCGTGAATGATACAGTCTTGTGTGAGAGTCAGGAGACTATTTGATATGGACACTCATATAGAACCTCTTCGAATATTGCACATTTGGGGAATAATCACTAGTCTATTTCATATGGTGGTTCACTTGGAGGGTCAAAAAATAACGCACACCTGAGGAGTTAAATGCAGTCTATTTCATTAGGCCACTCTTTCAGTTTTTTAGTGAATAACATGTGTATCTGATAAGTCAGGAATCTCTTTTACATGGCCACTCGTTGTGGGCCTCTGTGTATCACATTCCCTTCAGAAACAGTCAAGTGTCTTCTCCAAATGCCTACACATTCAGACCCTCTGTAAGTAATAAACACCAGGGCAATACACCTGAGTCTCTTTTTTGTGCCCACTTAGTTAGAGTCTCATTCAATAATACACACCTGGGTAAGAAGTGTCTACTTCATGTAGCCACTTATTTCGATCCTCAGTGAATAATCCACACCAGGGTAATAGTCGAGAATTTTTTATATGGCCTCTCATTCTTTGCCTCACTGAATGATACACACCTGGGAAATTCTCAGGATTCTATTTCATACTACCACTCATTTAGATCCTTATTGAATAATACACAATGGAGCAATAGTCATGTGTCCATTTTGTATGGCCTCTCATTAAGAGTTTCAGTGAATAATGAACTTCTATGGAGTAATCAGGACACGGTTTAAGATAGCCATGAATTAAGTGCCTTCCTGAATGACACACACCTAGGTGGTAGTCAGGAGTCTATTTTATATGAACTCTCATTCTGTGTAACTGAGTAATACACAGAACCACTTCGAATATTGCACTTGTGAAGAATAATCACTAGTCCTTTTCATATGGTCGTTTGTTTGGAGAGTCAAAAAATAACATGGGAGAGGGGTGATACACACAGGAGAGGAAAGGGTACACACAGGAGACAGTGCATGCACAAAGGAGGGAAGAACATACCCAAAGGAGAGGGGGCTACACAGTAAAGAGTAGGGGATACACAGAGGAGAGAGGAGGATACACACAAGAGAGAGGAGAATAAACACAGGAGAAAGAAATACACAGAGGAGAAGGGCATACACACAGGAGAGGGTGATACACACAGGAGAAAGGAGGATAAACACAAGAGAGAGGAAGATACACACATAACATTGGGAAACACACAGTAGAGAGAAGTGTACACACAGGAGAAAAAAAGGATACACACAGCAGAGAGGAGGATACTCACAGGAGAGAGAAAATACACAGAAGAAGAGAGGAAAATACACCCAGGAGAGAGAAAGTATACACACAAAAGGGAGGGGGTTACACATAGGGGAGAGGGGATACACGCAGGAGAGAGGAAACAAAAACTAGAGAGAGGGAGATACAAACAGGAGAGGAAATACACACAAAAGAGAGTGTTGATATACACAGGAGAGAAAAATGATACACACAGGAGGGAGGAGGATACACATAGGAAATAGGAAAATGCACACTGGAGAAAGAAGGGTACACATAGGAGAGGCGGAAACACACAGGAGTGAGGAGGATTTACACAGGAAAGAACAGAATACACAGGAGACAGTAGGATACACACAAAAGAGGAAAAGATACACACGGTAGATAGAAGGATATACACAGGAGAGAGAAAAATACAAACAAGAGAGTGGTGATACAAACGAGAGAGATGAAGGTTCACACAGGAGAAAAGAGGATACACACATGAGAAAGATGGATACACACAGGAGAGAGGAGTATACACACATCAGAGCGGAGAATACACACAGGAGAGAGGTCGTACACACAGGAGTAAGAAAGATTCACACAGGAGAGAAGGAATGCAGAAAGGAGAGAGGTGGATACACACAGAAGTGGGGCATACAAACAAAAGAGAGGGGATACAAACAGAAGAGAGGGGGTATACACAAGGACAGTGGTGATCCACACAGGATAGTTGAGGATACACACAGGAGAGAGGGGGTACACACAGGAGAGAAGAGGATATACAAAGATAAAAGGGATACACACAAGAGAGTAGGGAATAAACAGAAAAGAGAATAGGATACACAAAGGAGAGAAGAGGATAAACACAGGAGAGGGAGATACACACAGGAGAGAGGGGCTTACACACAGAAAAGTAAGATACACAGAGGAGAAAAAGGGATAAACGCAGGAAAGAGGAGAAAACACAAAAAAGAGGGGGATACACAGAGGAGAGAGGGGCGTAGACACAGGAGAAAACAGGATACACACAGCAGAAAGGAAGATACACACAGGACAGAGGAGATACACAAAGGAGAAAGGGGAATATGCACAGGAGGGAGAAGGGATACACACAGGAGAAAGGGTGTTACACACAGGAGAAAGGAGGGATACACACAGGAGAGGGGGATACACACAGGAGAGAGGAAGATATACACAAAAGAGAGGCGGAGACACAGGAGAAAGGAGGATACAAGCAGGAGAGAGGAGGGTAAACACAGGATAGAGGGGGATACACACAGGAGAGAGGAGGATACAGGCAAGAGAGTGGAGGATACACATATGAGAGAGAAAAATACACACAGGCGAGAGAAGAATACACAGAGAAGAGAGAAAGATACACACCGGAGAGAGGGGGATACAAACAAAGAAGAGAGAGATACTAAAAAAGGGAGGATAATAAACACAGGAGAAAGTAGTATACATATAGGAGAGAGGAGGATACACACAGGAGAAAGGAGGTTACACAAAGGAGAGGGGAAACCCACAGGAGAGAAGG
Organism: Saguinus oedipus; assembly: GCA_031835075.1. Classification (NCBI taxonomy): domain Eukaryota; kingdom Metazoa; phylum Chordata; class Mammalia; order Primates; family Cebidae; genus Saguinus; species Saguinus oedipus. Next base: position 5,472,162 of record CM063170.1, read on the forward strand.
GGATACACACAGGAGTGAAAGATAAACACAGAAGAGGGGGTATACACACAGGAGAGGGTGGAATACACACAGAAGAGGGCAATACACACAGGAAAGAGGGGCTTACGCACAGGAGAGAGAAGGATACACACAGGAGAGAGGGTGAATACACAAAAAAAGAGGCGTATAATGTTCATTGCAGCACTGTTTACAATAGCAAAGACCTGGAACCAACCCAAATGCCCAACGATGATAGACTGGACTGGGAAAATGTGGCACATATACAGCATGGAATATTATGCAGCAATCAAAAATGATGAGTTTGTGTCCTTTGTAGGGACATGGATGAATCTGGAGAACATCATTCTCAGCAAACTGACACAAGAACAGAAAAAGAAATACCGCATATACTCGCTCATAGGTGGGTGAGAAAAATGAGAACATGTGGACACAGAGAGGCGGTCTACTATACACTGGGGACTGTTGGGGGGAATGGGGGAGGGACAGCAGGGGGGGGCTGGGGGGGGATAGCCTGGGGATGAATACCAAGTGTGGGTGAAGGGGAGGAAAGCAGCAAAGCACACTGCCATGTGTGTACCTATGCAACTATCTTGCTCGTTCTGCACATGTACCCCCAAACCTATAATGCAAAAAAAAAAAAAAAAGAGGCGTATATACACAGCAGAGTGAAGCATACACACAGGAGGGAGGGGAATACACACAAAAGAGAGGGGGATACACACAGAGAAAAAGAATAAATACAAAAGAGAGAAGAATACACACTAAAAAGAGAAGGATACAGACAGAAGAGAGGAGGATACACGCAGAAGATTGGAAAATACACAGGAGAGAGGAAGATAAACACAGGAGAGGGGTCAATACACCCAAAAGAGAGGAGGATACACACAAGAAAGTGGGAAAATATACCCAAGAAAGAGGAGGATACACACAGAAGTGGCGTGATACACACAGGAGAGAGGAGGGTACAAACAGTAGAAAGTAGAATACACACAGGAGAGAGGAGGATATACAAATAGAGTGGGATACACACAGGAGAGAGCGGGATACACCGAGGAGAAAGGAGGACACAGAAAGATGAGCGAAGAATACACACAGAAAAGAGGACCATAAACACAGGAGAAGGGGATGCACACAATACAAAAAAAATACACACAAAAGAGAGGAGGATACACACAGGACAGGAAGATACACACAGGAGAGTGGAGAGTACAAACAAAAGAGAGGAGGATACACACAGCAGAGAAGAGGATACACACAGGAGATAGGGGATACACACAAGAGAGAGGAAGATACAAACTTGAGAGAGAAAGATACACACAGGAGAAAGGGTGGATACACACAGGAGAGAGAGGTGATACACACTGGAGAGAAAAAAGATACACACAGAAGAGAGGAGTATAAACACAGGAGAAAGGAGGATACACACTAATTAGAGAAAGATACACACAGGAGAAGGGGATACACACAGGAGTGAAAAGGATACACACAGGAAAGAAGAAAATACACAGAGGAGAGAGGAAGATACACACAAATGAGTGTATAATACACACGGTAGACAGAAGGATAAAAACAGGAGAGAAAAGAATACACACAGCAGAAGGGTGATACACACAGGAGAGATGAGGGTTCACATAGGAGAAAAGAAGATACATACAGAAGAGAGATGGATACACACAGAAAAGAGGAGTATACACACAGCAGAGAGGAGGATACACACAGAAGAGAGGGTATACACACAGGAGTGAGGAAGATCCAAACAAGAGAGAAGGGAATGCAAACAGGAGAGAGGTGAATACACAGAGAAGTGGGGCATACACACAGCAGAGAGGAGGATTTACGCAGGAGAGAGGAAAATGAATGCAGGAGAGAGAAGGATACACAAAAGAGAGAGGAGGATACACACAGGAAAGAGGGGGGATACACACGGAGAGTGGTGATACACACAGGACAGTGGAAGGTACACACAGGAGAGAGGGGGTAAACACAGGAGAGAAGATGATACACAAAGGAAAAACGGATACACACAGGAGGGTAGGGAATAAACAGAGGAGAGAGGAGGATTCACACAAAAGAGAGGAGGATAAACACAGGAGAGGGGGATAACAACAGGAAAAAAGTGGCATACACACAGGAGAGGGAGATGCAGGAGAAAGGGGGATATACACAGGAAAGAAAAGGATACACACAGGAGAGGAGGACACACACAAAAAGAGGGGCGTACACACAGGAGAAAGGAAAATACACACAGAAGGAAAAAGAATACACACAAGATAGAGAGGATACACACAGGAGAGAGGAGGATACACAGGAGAGAGGGAAAAACAAACAAAAGAGGGAAGGATACACAGAGGGTACAGAATGATACACACAGGGTAGTGGGGGATACACAAAGAAGAGGGGTGATACATACAGGAGAGAGGAGGGTAAACACAGGATAAGGAAATACACACAGGGAAGAGAGGGATCCACACAGGAGAGAGGGGGATACACAAAGGTGAAAGAAGGATACACACAGGAGGGGGAATACACACAGAAAAGAGGACCATAAACACAGGAGAGGGAGATACACACAATAGAAAGAAAAATACACAACAAAGAGAGAATACACACAGGACAGGGAGATACACACAGGAGAGTGGGACGTCCACACAGGAGAGAGGAGGATACACACAGCAGAGAGGAGGATACACACAGAAGAGAGGGGATACACACAAGACAGAGGAAGATACAAACTGGAGAGAGAAAAGATACATACAGGAGGGAGGGTGGATACACACAAGAGAGAGGGGTGATACACACAGGAGAGAAAAAAGATACACACAGAAGAGAGGAGTATATACACAGGAGAAAGGAGGATACACGCTGGTTAGAGAAAGATACACACAGGAGAGGGGGATACACACAGGAGTGAAAAGGATACACACTGGTTAGAGAAAGATACACACAGGAGAGGAGGATACACACAAATGAGGGAAGGATACACACGGTAGACAGAAGGATACACACAGGAGAGAGAAGAATACACACAAGAGAGGGGTGATGCACACAGGAGAGATGAGGGATCACATAGGAGAAAAGATGATACATACAAGAGAGAGACAGATACACACAGGAGAGAAGAGTATACACACAGCAGAGAGAAGGATACACACCGGAGAGTGGTTATACACACAAGAGTGAAAAAGATCCACACAGGAGAGAAAAGAATGCAAACAGGAGAGAGGTGGTTACACAGAGAAGTCTGGCATACACACAGCAGATAGAAGGATTTACGCAGAAGAGAGGAAAATGCACGCAGGAGAGAGGAAAATGCACGCAGGGGAGAGGGGGATACACACAAGAGAGAGGGGGATACACACAGGAGGGGGGATACAAACGGAGAGTGGAGATACACACAGGACAGTGGAGGGTACACACAGGAGAGAGGGGGTACACACAGGAGAGAAGAGGATACGAAAAGGAAAACGGGATGCACACAGGAGAGTAGAAAATAAACAGAGGAGAGAGGAGGATACACACAGGAGAGAAGGGGGATACACACAAGAAAGAAAAGGATATACAGAGAAGAAAGTACAATACATAAAGGCGAGAGAAAGAATACACACAAAGGAGAGGGGGAATACTAACAGGAGAGAGGGGAATACACAACCGAGAGTGGAGCATACACACAGAAGAGAGAAGATACACACTGGAGAGAATAAGATACACGCAGGAGGAGGAAGATATGCAAAGTAGAGAGGAGGATACACACAGAAGAAAGGAGAATACACACAGGAGAGAGACGGATACACAAAAGAGAGAGGAGAATACACACAGGAGAAAGGGGGGATGCACACAAAAGAGAAAGAAATTACACACAGGAGAGAGGGGTGAAACACACAGGAGAGAGGAGGGATACACACAGGAGAGCGGGGAGAAACACACAAAATAGGGCGATACACACAGAAGAGAGGAGGATAAACACAGGAGAGAGGAGGATACTCACACAAGAGAGAGGGATACACACAAAAGAGTGGAGGATGCACCCAGGAAAGAAGGGGATACACACAGGAGAGAGGGGGATAAACACAGTAGGGACGAGATACACACAGGAGAAAGGAGGATACACAAGGGAGAGGGGGATACACACAGGAGAGAGGGTGATACATAAAAAAGAAAAAGGGATACACACAGGAGATGGGAATACACAGGAGAGAGGGGCATACACACAGAAGGTGGTGATACACACAGGAGAAAGGGGGATACACACAAGAAAGAGGAGAATACAAACAAGAGAGAAAAATACACACAGGAGAGAAAGGCATTCACACAGGAGAAAAGAGAATACACACAGCAGAGATTAGGATTCACACAGGAGAGAGGGGATAAACACAGGAGAAAGAGGAACACACACAGGACAGAGGAGGATACACACAGGGAAAGGTCGGATAAACATAGCAGAGAGGAGGATACACACAGGTGAGAAAAAAAACAAACAGAAGAGAGGAGGATACACACAGGTGAAAGGAGGATACACACAGGAGATAGGAGGATACACACAGGAGAGAGGGGGATACACCCAAGATAAATGGGGTACACAGAGTGGGAAAGGGATACACACAGAAGAGAGGAGGATACACACAAGAGAGAAGAGGATACACACAGGAGAGAGAAGGATACGCCCAGAAGAGAGAAGGAAACACACAGGACAGAGGGAAATACAAACAGGAGAGTGCGATATACACATAGGATGGAGGGAAATACACACTGGAGAGAGAGGGATAAACACAGTAAAAAGAAATACGCACAGAAGGGAGAAGCATACAAACAGCAGAAAGGAGGATATGCACAACAAAGAGGAGGATACACCCAGGAAACAGGAGGATACACACAGAAGAGAGGGGGAAACACACAGGAGAATGGGTGATACACACATGTGGAGGAAGGTACACACAGGAGAGAGGAAGATACACACAGGAGAAAGGAGGTTACACATAGCAGAGTGGAGCATACACAAAAGAGACAGGGGAACACACAGGAGAGGTGGATACGCACAGGTGAAAGGGAGATACACAAAGGAAAGAAAAAAACACACAAAAGAGGATACACACAGGAGGGTGGGGGCATTCACACAAGAGAGAGGAGGATACACACAGGGTAGAGGAGAATACACAAAATAAAGAGAAGGATAGACGCAGCAGAGAGGAGGATACACGCAGGAGAGAAAAAAAGCAGGAGAGGGAAGGATACACACAGGTGAAAGGAGGATACACACAGGAGAGAGGAAGATGCACATAGGAGAGAGGGAAATACACCCAGAAGAAATTGGGATACACACAGGAGTAAAGGGATACACACAGGAGAGAGAATACACACAAGAGAGAAGATGATACACAGAGAAGAGAGGAGGATACACCCAAAAGAGAGGGGGAAACACACAAAAGAAAGGAAGATACAAACAAAAGAGTGTGACATACACACAGGATAGAGGGAAATACACACAGGAGAGAGGAGGATACACACAGGGGGAGGGGGATACACACAGGAGAGACCAGAATACAAAATTCAGAAAGGAGGATACACACAAAAGAGAAAAAGATACACCCAGGAGAGAGGAGAATACACAAAGGAGAGGGGGAAACACACAGGAGAGAGGAGGATACAAACTGCATAGAGGAGGATAGTCACAAAAGTGAGGAGGATACACCGAGGAGAGAGGAAAATACACAAAGGAGGGGGGAAACACACAGTAGACAGGGGGATACACACAGGTTAAGGGGATATACACAGAAGTGGGAAAGATGCACACAGGAGAAATGGGGATCCACACAGTAGAGGGGGATATACACAGAACAGAGGCACATACACACAGGAGAAAACAGGATACACACAGGAGAGAGGGGGATACACACAGGAGAAAGGGAAATACACACAAGAGAGTGGGGCATACACACAGGATAGAGGGGCATAAACCCAGGGGGAGAAGGATAAATACAGGAGAAAGGAGGGTACACAGAAAGAGAGGAGAATACAGACAAAAGAGAGGATGATACACGCAAGAGAGAGGAGGATACACACAGGAGAGTGGGGGATACATACAGGAGAGGGGGATACACACAGAAAAGTAGAGTATACACAAAAAAAGGAGGATACACACAGGAGAGAGGGGATACACACAAAAGAAAGGAGGATGCACACAGGAGAGAGGGGGATACACACAGGAGAGAGGGGGATACACACAGAAGAGGGGTGATACACACAAACAAAAGGAGAATACAAACAGGAGAGAGAAGGATACACACAGGAGAGATAAGGATACACAAAGCAGATGGGGATACACACAGGATGGGGAAGATACACAGAAAAGAGGAAAGGATACACAGGAGAGAGGAGAATACACACAGGAGATGGGGATACACACAGAGAGAGGGGCATACACACAAAAGAAGGTGATACACACAGGAGAAAGGGGGATACACACAGGTGAGAGAAGAATACACACAGAAAAGGGGGATGCACGCAAGAGAGAGGGGCGTAAACGCAGGAGAGTGGAGGATGGACACAGCAGAGAAGAGGATACACAAAGGAGAGAGGAAATACACACAGAGAGGGAGATACACACAGAACAAAGGGGGATACACACAGGAGACAGGAGGGATACACAGAGGGATGAGGAAAGATACACACAGGAGAGAGAAAGATACACAGGAGAGAGGAGGATACACAGAGGAGAGAGAAAGATATACACAGGAGAGAGGAAAATACACACAGGAGAGATGATACACACAAAAGAGGAAAGGATACACAGAGGAGACAGAAGGATATGCAAAGTAGAGAGGGGCATACACACAGAAAAGATGGATACACACAGGAGAAAGGGGGATACACAAAAGAGAGAGGAGGATACCCACAGGAGAGGGATATACACACAGGTGAGATAGGTGTACACACAGGAGAGAGGAAGATACACACAGGAGAGTGAAGGATGCAAACAGGAGAGAGGGTATACACACAGGAAAGAGGGAGATAACCAGAGAAGAGAGCGGGGATACAAACAGAAGAGAAAGGGGTTACACACAGGAGAGTGGGGGAAACACAAGAGAAAGAGGAGGGATACACAAAGGATATAAGAAGATACACACAGGAGAGAGGAAAATACACACAGGAGAGAGGAGAATACTCAGAGGAGAGAGGAGAATACACACAGGAGAGAGAAGAATACAGACAGGAGAGAGAAGAATACACACAGGAGAGAGAGGGATACACACAGGAGAGTTGGATTCACACAGGAGAGTGGGGGATACAAACAGGAATGGGGGATACACACTGGAGAGAGTGGGATACACACAGGAGTGAAGGGAATACACACAAGAGAGGGGGCATACACACAGGAGAGAGGAGGATACACACAAGAGAGAGGGGAATACACACAGGAACAAAAAAGATACAAACAGGAGAGTGCAGCATACACACAGGAGCAAGGGGGATACACACAGGAGAGAGGAAGATACACACAGCGAAAGAAGGATACACACAGGAGAGAGGATACACAAGGAGAGAGGAGGCTACACAGAGGAGAAAGGAGGATACGCAAATAAGAGGGGGAAACACACAAAAGAGAGGGAGATACACACATGTGAGAGGGATACGCCCAGGAGACGGGGAGATACACACAGGAGATAGGGGGATACACACAGGAGAGGAGAATACACACAAAAGAGAGTGGCATACACACAGGACAGAGGAGGATACACACAGGACAGAGGGGGGATACACACAGGAGAAAGTGGGGATACACACAGGAGAGAGGGGTATACAAACAGGAGATTGAGGCATACAAACAGGTGGGAAGAAGATACACACAAAAGATTGAGGCATACACACAGCAGAGAGGCGGAAAAACGCAGGAGAGAGGAGGATACACACAGGAGAGAGAAGGATATACGCAGGAGACAGGAGGATACACACAGGAGAGAGAAGGGATACACACAGGAGACGGGGATACACACTGAAGATAGGAGGATACACACAGGAGAGTTGAGGGTACACACAAAGGAGAGAAAAATACACACAAAAGACAGGGCGATACACACAGGACAGAGGGGGGATACATACAGGAGAAAGTGGGGATACACACAGGAGAGAGGGGGATACAAACAGGAGATTGAGGCATACAAACAGGTGGGAAGAAGGTACACACAAAAGATTGAGGCATACACACAGCAGAGAGGTGGAAAAACGCAGGAGAGAGGAGGATACACACAAGAGAGAGAAGGATATACGCAGGAGACAGGAGGATACACACAGGAGAGAGAAGGGATACACACAGGAGACGGGGATACACACTGAAGATAGGAGGATACACACAGGAGAGTTGAGGGTACACACAAAGGAGAGAAAAATACACACAAAAGACAGGGCGATACACACAGGAGAGAAGAGGATACACACAGGAGAGAGGAGGATACACACAGAAGAGAGGTGATACACACAGGAGAAAGAAGGTATACAGAGGATCCTTCACAGACTCACTGAATATTACACACTTGTGATATAGACTGAAGTCTATTTTTTATGGACACTCATTCAAAGAATCACTAAATAATGCACTCCTGATGAATAGTCAGATGTTACTTTCCTATGGCCACTGGTTAAGAGCCTCACTAAGTGTACACACCTGGGGAAATAGTCAGGATTTACCTTTATCCCCTCATTCACATTCTCACTAAATAAGGCACACCTGTGGAATAGTCAGGAGACTTTCTCATGTGGCCTCTAATTCAGAGTGTCACTGAATAATGTGGTGTAGTCAAGAGTCTATATCACGTAGACACATATTCAGAGCCTTAGTGAATAAGACAGGCCCCAGATACACTAAGGAATCTAATTAATATGGCCATATCTTCTGAGCCAAACAGTATAATACACACATGGAGAACAATTTTGAGTCTATTTCGATGGATATTCATTCAGAGCCTCGGTGAAATATGTACACCTGTGGAGTAGCCAGGAGTCTATTTTATTAGGACACTCATTCATAGCCTCAGTGGATAATATGCACGTGTGGATTAGTCAGGATTCCATTTTATATGGCCACTGACTCATAACCTCAATTAAAAATGCACAAATTTAAAGAACCCAGCAGTCTATTTCATATAAACACTCATTCAGAGATTCTGTGAATAATACAAATATTTAAGATAGACAGCCGGGCGCGGTGGCTCAAGCCTGTAATCCCAGCACTTTGGGAGGCCGAAGCGGGTGGATCACGAGGTCAAGAGATCGAGACCATCCTGGTCAACATGGTGAAACCCCGTCTCTACTAAAAATACAAAAAATTAGCTGGGCATGGTGGCGCGTGCCTGTAATCCCAGCTACTCAGGAGGCTGAGGCGGGAGAATTGCCTGAAACCAGGAGGCGGTGGTTGCGGTGAGCCGAGATCGTGCCATTGCACTCCAGACTGGGTAACAAGAGCGGAACTCCGTCTCAAAAAAAAAAGATAGACAAAATCCTTTTTCATATGGTCCCACAACAAGAGCCTCACTGAATAATACAAACCTGGAGAATAATTTAGGGTCTGTTTTCAATGGACATTCATTCAGAGCCTTGGTAAATAATGCATACCTGTGGAGTACCCAGGAGTATATTTTATGAGGACACTCATTCATAGCCTCAGTGGATATTATGCACGTGTGTATTAGTCAGGATTCCATTTTATATTGCCACTCACTCGTAACGTCAGTGACAAATGCACAAATGTAAACTCAGCAGTCTATATTATATAGACACAATTTCAGAGATTCACTCAAAAATAAAAATATTTAAGAAAGACAGCATTCTGTTTCATATGGTTAAACAAAAAGGGCCTCACTGAGTAATGCACATGAGGGGAAATGCTAGGAGTCTAATTTATATAGCCTTTAATTTACAGAATCAGGAAATAATGCACACATCAGGAACAGACACTAGTCTATTTTATATGGCCGCAAAATCAAAGCCTTTTCGAACACTGCACATGTGGAGAATAATCACTTGTCTGTTTCATATGGTGTTTCGTTTGTTGAATCAAAAACTTATGCACACCTGTGGAGTAAAATGGGTTCTATTTCAGAAGGCCACTCTTACAGTGATTTAGTGAATAATATGTATATCTGAAAAGTAAGGAATCTCTTTCACATGGCCACTCGTTCAGGGCCTCTGTGAAGAATACTCCCCTCAAAAATAGTCAAGTGTCTACTTTAAATGGCTACACATTCAGAGACTCTGTAGGTAATGAACACCTGGGCAATACACCTGAGTGTCGTTTTTATGCCCACTTAGTCAGAGTCTCATTCAATAATACACACCTGGGGAAAATTTAAAATTCTACTTTATGTAGCCACTCATTTAGAGCCTCAGTGTATAATGCACAAAAGAGTAATAGTCGAGCATTTTTTATATGGCCACTCATTTTGTGCCTCACTGAGTAATATACACCTGAAGAATCCTCAGGATTCTATTTGATACTACCACTCATTTAGAACCTTATTGAATAATTCGCAATGGAGCAATAGTCAGGTGTCTATTTTATATGGTCTATCACTCAAAGTTTCAGTGAATAATTAACTTCTATGGAGTAATCAGGACGCTGTTTAAGATAGCCAGGAATTAAGTGCCTTCCTGAATGATACAAACCTGGGTAATAGCATGGCGTCTATTTCATATAACCTCGAATTTTGTCTATCGTTGAGTAATACACACCTGGGGCAGCCTCAGGAGTCTATTTGGTATGGAAACTCGAGCAGAACCAGTTTGATTAATGAACACATGAATAATAATGAGGAGTCTATGTCATACAGTTACTTATTCAGACAAACAGTGAATAATGCACATGTAAAATAATTAGAAGTCTGATTCTTATGGACCCTCTTTCACAGCCTCACTGAATACTACACACTTGTGATATAGTCAGGAGTCTATTTTTTATGGCCTCACATTCAGCGAAATCACTAAATAATGCACACCTGCAGAACAGTCAGAAGTCTCTTTCCTATGGCCACTCGTTAAGAGCCTCACTAAGTGTACACACCTGGGAAAATACGATTTACCATTATCCCCTCATTCAGAGTCTCACTATATAATGCTCACCTGTGGAATAGTCAGGAGACTCTTTCCTATGGCCACTCGCTTAGAGCCTCACTAAGTGTACACACCTGGGGAAATAGCCATGATTTACCTATATCCCTTCATTCAGAGTCTCACTAAACAATGCTCACCTGTGGAATAGTCAGGAGACGTTTTTTTATTTTTATTGCATTATAGGATTTCGGGTACATGTGCAGAACGTGTAAGATAGTTGCACAGGTACACACATGGCAGTGTGTTTTGCTGCATTCCTCCCCTTCACCCACACTTGGCATTCATCCCCAGGCTATCCCTCCCCAGCACCCCCCCCGCTGTCCCTCTCCCTTTCCCCCAATAGACCCCATTGTGTAGTAAACACCCTCTCTGTGTCCATGTGTTCTCATTTTTCTCACCCGCATATGAGTGAATATATGCGGTATTTCTTTTTCTGTTCTTGTGTCAGTTTGCTGAGAATGATGTTCTTCAAATTCAACCATGTCCTTACAAAGGACACAAACTCATCATTTCTGATTGCTGCATAATATCCCATGGTGTATATGTGCCACATTTTCCCAGTCCAGTCTATCATCGTTGGGCATTTGGGTTGGTTCCAGTTCTTCACTATTGTAAACAGTGCTGCAATGAACATTCGTGTGCATGTGTCCTTATAGTAGAACAATTTATAGTCCTTTGGATATATACCAAGTAGTGGGATTGCTGGGGCAAATGGAATTTCTATTTCTAGGTCCCTGAGGAATCGCCACACTGTCTTCCACAATGGTTGAAATAATTTACACTCCCACCGACAGTGTAAGAGCATTCCTAATTCTCCACATCCTCTCCAGCATCTGCTGTCTCCAGATTTTTTAATGATCGCCATTCTAACTGGCGTGAATTGGTATCTCAATGTGGTTTTGATTTGCATCTCTCTAATGACCAGTGATGATGAGCATTTTTTCATGTGATTATTGGCCTCATGTATGCCTTCTTTTTTAAAGTGTCTGTTCATATCCTTTGCCCGTTTTTGAATGGGCTTTCTTGTTTTTTTCCTGTAAATCTGTTTGAGTTCTTTATAAATTTTGGATATCAGCCCTTTGTCAGAGGTGTAAACTGCAAAGATTTTTTCCCATTCTGATGGTTGCCGATGCACTCTAGTGACTGTTTCTTTTGCCGTGCAGAAGCTGTGGAGTTTGATTAGGTCCCATTTGTCTATTTTGGCTTTTGTTGCCAATGCTTTTGGTGTTTTGTTCATGAAGTCCTTGCCTACTCCTATGTCCTGAATGTATTTTCCCAGATTTTCTTCTAGGGCTTTTATGGTGTCAGGTATTACGTTTAAGTCTTTAATGCATCTCGAGTTAATTTTAGTGTAAGGTTTCAGGAAGGGATCCAGTTTCTGCTTTCTGCACATGGCTAGCCAGTTTTCCCAACACCATTTATTAAATAGGGAATCCTTTCCCCATTGCTTGTTTTTGTCTGGTTTATCAAAGATAATATGGTTGTAGATATGTTGTGTTGCCTCCGATGCCTCTGTTCTGTTCCATTGGTCTATATCTCTGTTTTGGTACCAGTACCATGCTGTTTTGATTACTGTAGCCTTGTATTATAGTTTGAAGTCTAGTAGTTTGATGCCTCCCGCTGTGTTTTTTTGCTTAGAATTGACTTGGCTATGCGGGCTCTTTTTTGGTTCCGTATGAAATTCATGGTGGTTTTCTCCAGTTCTGCGAAGATATTAATTGGTCATTTGATGAGGATAGCATTGATTGTGTAAATTACTTTGGGCAGTATAGCCATTTTCATGATATTGATTCTTCCTAACCACGAACATGGAATGTTTCTCCATCTGTTTGTTTCCTCTCTTATTTCGTTGAGCAGTGGTTTGCAGTTTTCCTTAAAGAGGTTCCTTACATTCCCTGTGAGTTGTATTTCTAGGTATTTTATTTTCTTTGTAGCAATTGTGAATGGCAGTTCGTTCTTGATTTGGTTCTCTTTTAGTCTGTTATTGGTTTATAGAAATGCTTGTGGTTTTTGAACATTGATTTTATATCCTGAGACTTTGCTGAAGTTGCTTATCAGTTGCAGGAGGTTTTGGGCTGAGGTGATGGGGTCTCCTAGGTATACTATCATGTCCACTGCAAATAGAGACAATTTGGCTTCCACCTTTTCTATTTGAATACGTTTTATTTCTCTTTCTTGACTGATTGCTCTGGCTAGAACTTCCAGTACTATGTTGAATAGGAGTGTGGAGACAGGGAATCCTTGTCTCGTGCCAGATTTCAAAGGGAATGCTTCCAGTTTTTGCCCATTAAGTATGATATTGGCTGTTGGTTTGTCATAAATAGCTTTTATTACTTTGACATATGTTCCATCAATACCAAGTTTATTGAGGGTTTTTAGCATAAACAGCTGTTGAATTTTGTCAAATGCCTTCTCTGCGTCAATTGAGATAATCATGTGGTTTTTGTTTTTGCTTCTGTTTATGTGGTGAATTACATTTATAGACTTGCGTATGTTGAACCAGCCTTTCATCCCCGGGATGAATCCTACTTGATCATGATGGATAAGGTTTTTAATGTGCTGTTGCATACGGTTTGCCTGTATTTTATTGAAGATATTTGCATCTATGTTCATCATGGATATTGGCCTGAAGTTTTCTTTTCCTGTTGAGTCTCTGTCAGGTTTTGGTATCAGAATGATGTTGGTCTCATAAAATGATTTGGGAAGGGTTCCCTCTTTTTGGATTATTTGGAATAGTTTCAGAAGGAATGGTACCAGATCCTCTTTGTGTGTCTGGTAGAATTCAGCTGTGAACCCATCTGGACCTGGGCTTTTATTTTGTGGTAGGCTCTTAATTGCTGCCTCAACTTCAGACCTTGTTATTGGTCTATAAATAGTTTCGGTTTTCTCCTGGTTTAGGCTTGGAAGGGCATAGGCATCTAGGAATTTATCCATTTCTTCCTGATTTACTAGTTTATGTGCATAGAGTTGTTTGTAGTATTCTCTGATGATGGCTTGAATTTCTGTGGATTCTGTGGTGATTTCCCCATTATCGTTTTTTATTGCATCTATTTGGTTGTTCTCTCTTTTCTTTTTTATCAGTCTGTCTAGTGGTTTGTCTATTTTGTTGATCTTTTTGGAGAACCAGCTCTTAGATGCATTTATTTTTTGAAAGGTTTTTCTTGTCTCTATCTCCTTCAGTTCTGCTCTGATCTTAGTTATATCTTGTCTTTGGCTAGGTTTTGAGCTTTTTTGCTCTTGCTCCTCTAGCTCTTTCAATTTTGACGATAGGGTGTCAATTTTGGAACTCTCCACTCTTCTCATGTGGGCACTTATTGCTATATATTTTCCTCTACAGACTGCTTTAAATGTGTCCCAGAGATTCTGGTACGTTGTGTCTTCATTCTCGTTGGTTTCAAAGAACTTCTTTATTTCTGCCTTCATTTCATTTTTTATCCAATCAACATTCAAGAGCCAGTTGTTCAGTTTCCATGAAGCTGTGGCGTTCTTAGTTATTTTCTGAATTCTGAGTTCCAACTTGATTGCACTATGGTCTGAGAGACTGTATGTTATGATTTCAGTTGTTTTTCATTTGCTGAGGAGTGCATTACTTCCAATTATGTGGTCAATTGTGTAGTATGTGTTGATGATGAAGTATTTCTGTTTTTTTATTTTTTATTTTTTTTTTTTATTGCATTATAGGTTTGGGGGTACATGTGCAGAACGAGCAAGATAGTTGCATAGGTACACACGTGGCAGTGTGCTTTGCTGCTTTCCTCCCCTTCACCCACACTTGGTATTCATCCCCAGGCTATCCCCCCCAGCCCCCCCCGCTGTCCCTCCCCCATTCCCCCCAACAGTACCCAGTGTATAGTAGACCGCCTCTCTGTGTCCACATGTTCTCATTTTTCTCACCCACCTATGAGCGAGTATATGCGGTATTTCTTTTTCTGTTCTTGTGTCAGTTTGCTGAGAATGATGTTCTCCAGATTCATCCATGTCCCTACAAAGGACACTAACTCATCATTTTTGATTGCTGCATAATATTCCATGGTGTATATGTGCCACATTTTCCCAGTCCAGTCTATCATCGTTGGGCATTTGGGTTGGTTCCAGGTCTTTGCTATTGTAAACAGTGCTGCAATGAACATTCGTGTGCATGTGTCCTTATAGTAGAACGATTTATAATCCTTTGGATAGATACCCAGTAATGGGATTGCTGGGTCAAATGGAATTTCTATTTCTAGGTCCCTGAGGAATCGCCACACTGTCTTCCACAATGGTTGAACTAATTTACACTCCCACCAACAGTGTAAGAGTGTTCCTATTTCTCCACATCCTCTCCAGCATCTGCTGTCTCCAGATTTTTTAATGATCGCCATTCTAACTGGTGTGAGATGGTATTTCTGTTACTTAGTTTTCCTTCTAATGTTCTAGCCCCTGTGCTATATGAGTGCTGAGGTCCACTCCAGGCCCTGCTTGTCTGGGTTATACCCATAGCAGCTGCAGAACAGTGAGGGATGATACCAATTTCTTCTTCTTCTGTTTTTGTTCCAGAATGATGCCCACCAAATTTTAGTCTGATTAATTCTTTTTTGGGGTGACTCTTTGTATATACTGGTGTCAGGGAGCTGCTTGAGGAGACGGTCTGTGCTTTATAGGAGTTCCAGTGCTGAGCTGTGAGCTCTGTTGTTCATTCAGGGTTGTTGGGAGGTTGTTTATGTATGCTGCAATAGAACTCATAAAACACCACCCTTTTTTTCCCCCTTAGATTCTCTGTCTCATGAAGTTGGGGCTTTCTTTATGAGTATCTGTTGCACTGTCCTGCCCCACTAGTAGGCAGTCTATTCACTATTTGCCTGCCACGGCTCTGACCTGCTAGCACGGGTCTGCCCTGTTGCTGCTGGGCTCCATTCTGCTGTAGACTGATCCCCCCTTCTTGCGGAGTCTCTCTGTTATGGCAGGTTGCCTCGGCAATTGCAGGCTGCGTCAACCCTGGGCGGTACTTCAATAGGGGTGGATTGCATCAGTAATGGTGCACACCATTCCCTCACCGGGCTGCACCATCCTAGATGCTGGCAGCAAAACTGTCAGCCCCAAGTGCCTTCAGTCGCCACCCTGCTTGTCCCCGTGAGGGTGGGACCAGCCAATCTCGATCACCCAGTTCCCTGCCTCAGAATCCGTCCTCTCTCTCTCTCTCTTCCTCTCTGCAAGCTGAAAGGTCGACTCTCTCACTAGCGCCCCAGTAGCCTGCTGATAGGGCACTGGGAACCGTGCGATCTTCCGTGATGCTGCCCACTGCACCAGCTCAGATCACGCTTCCCAGGAAACTCCTGGTCTGGCTCATTGTCCAAGTCCCGTTCAATCAGATGGGCATGCCAATCTGCCCTTCCAAATCTCAGATTGCCGGTTTAACAGGGCACCCACACCAGTGAGTTTTGTGACGGGTCCCGCTGCGGTGCCAGCCAAAGCGGCTGAGGGAGCCAGCTGAGCTAGTCGGCTGTACTAGCGTCCCGTGTCTCTTCCACACCTGGGACTTTCAACGCTCTGTGGGCAAAAAAGGTCCATCTGAGAATGGGGCTAGGACTCACCCTCTGCACCTTCACTGAGAGCTGCTATCCTGAGTCCCTTCTATGACGCCATCTTTCCAGGCCAAATCGTCAGGAGACATTTTCATGTGGCCTCTAATTCAGAGTGTCACTGAATAATGTGATGTAATCAGGAGTCTATTTCATGTAGACACATATTCAGAGCCACAGTGAGTAAAACAGGCCCTTTATGTTGTAAGGAATCTAATTAATATAACCACGTCTTCTGGGCCTCATTGAATAATACACACCTGGAGAATAATTTGGAGTCTATTTTTGATGGACATTCATTCAGAGCCTCGGTAAATAATGTACACTTGCAGAGTAGCCAGGAGTCTGTTTTATTAGGACACTCATTCATAGCCTCAGTGGATAATATGTACATGTGGATTAGTCCGGATTCCAATTTATATGGCCACTGACTCGTAACCTCAGTGAAAAATGCACAAAGGAAAAGTACTCAGCAATCTATTTCATATAGACACTCATTTAGAGATTCACTAAATAATATAAATATTTAATATGGCAGCATCCTGTTTCATATGGTCACACAAAATGAGCCTCAGTGAGTAAGGCACACCAAGGGAAGTGTTAGGAGTCTACTCTATATAGCCTCTCATTTACAGACTCAGGGAATAATGCACACTGCCAGAATAGACACTAGACTATTTTATATGGTCACAAAATCAAAGCCTGAGTGAGTAATACACAACATTGAATAGTCACTGGTCTATTTTACATGCTAAAATATTTAGAGTCAGAGTCAATCATACACGCCTGTGGACAAGTCAGAAAACAATTTTATATGGCCAAAGTTTCAGAGCCTCAGTGAATAATACATACCTGGGAAATACTCAGGACGCTATTAAATGTGGCATAAATTTCAGAGCATCCTTGAATAAGAAACACCCCTATTTTAGTCAGAATTCTATTTTCTATAGCCACATATTCAGAGCCTAACTGAATAACATACACCTTGGGAAAAGGTAAAATTCTATTTTGTATAGCCACTCATTTAATGCCGAATGTAAAAACGCATGTCTGAGCATTCAGGAGGCTCTATTTTAAGGCCATACATTCAGAGCTTCACAGAATAATACAGACATTTGAAAACGTCAGCAGTGTATTTCACATGGCCACTTATTCAAAACCTCAGTGAGGAATCATATATATCTGGAAAATGCTCAGAATTATATTATATATAGCCACTTATTCAGAGACTCACTGAATAATGCACAGCTAAGGAATAGTCTGGAGACTATTTGAAATAACCCTACATTCAGAGACTCAGTGGACAATGCAGAACTGAAAAACAATCAAGAGGATAGGGTCCAGGGTTTATGTTATGTGGTCACTCATTCAGAATCTCACTGAAGAATACACACCTTGGGAATAGTCAGTGTCCAAGTCATATGGACACTCAATCACAGCATTACTGAAAAATGCACAATGGGGCAATAGTAAGGAGTCTATGTCCCATGGCCTGTCATTCGGAGCTTCAGTGCATAATAAACAGTTGTGGAGTAGTAAGGACCCTATTTAAGGTAGCCCCAAATTAAGCAGCTCCGTGAATGATACACACATGTGTCAGATTCAGGAGACTATTTGACATAGTCACTCATACCGAACCTTTTCGAATACTGCACATTTGGGGAATAATCACTTGTCTGTTTCATATGGTGATTAGTTTGGAGAATCAAAAAATAATGCACACCTGTTGAGTAAAATAAGTTCCATTTCATAAGGCCACCCTTTCAGTGTTTTAGTGAATAATATGTATATCTGGTAAGTCAGGAATCTCTTTCACATGGCCACTCGTTCAGGGCCTCCGTGAAGAATACTCCCCTCAAAAATAGTCAGGGGTCTACTTCAACTGGCTATACATTCAAAGTCTCTGTATGTAATGAACACCTGGGCAATACACCTGAGTCTCTTTTTTATGCCAACTTAATCAGAGACTCATTCAATAATAAACAAGAAATGAAAATTTAAGAGTCTACTTCATGGAGACACTCATTTAGAGCCTCAGTGAATAATACACACCAGAATAATAGTAGAGAATTTTTTATATGGCCACTCATTTTGTGCCTCACTGAGTAATATACACCTGAAGAATCTGCAGGATTCTATTTGATACTACCACCCATTTAGAACCTTATTGTATGATTCACAATGGAACAATAGTCAGGTGTCTATTTTATATGGTCTATCATTCAAAGTTTCAGTGAATAGTAAGCTTCTATGGAGTAATCAGGAAGCTGTTTAACATAGCCACGAATTAAGTGACTTGCTGAATGATACACACCTGTGTGATAGTCAGAAGTCTATTTCATATGAACTCTAATTTTGTGTATCGCTGAGTAATACAACCTGGGGCAGTGTCAGGATTCTATTTGGTATGGACACTCAAACAGAGCCTGTTTGATTAATGCAGACATGGATAATAATGAGGAGTCTATGTCATACGGCTACTCATTCAGAGAAAATGTGAATAATGCACATGTGGAGTAATCAGAAGTCGGTTTCATATGTCCCCTCTTTCACAGCCTCACTGAATATTACACACTTGTGATATAGTCTGGAGTCTGTTTTTTATGACCAGTCTTTCAGAGAATCACTAAGTAATGCACACCTGCAGAATTGCCAGATGTCTCTTTCCAATGGCCACAGGTTAAGAGCCTCACTAAGTGTACAGCCCTGGAGAAATAGTCAAGATTTACCTTTATCCCCTCATTCAGAGTCTCACTAAATAATGCACACCTTTGGAATAGTCAGGAGACTTTTTTCTGTGACCTCTAATTTGGAGTGTCACTGAATAATGTGGTGTAGTCAGGGGTCTATTTCATGTAGACACATATTCAGAGCTTCAGTGAATAAGACAGACACTTGATATAGTAAGGAATATAATTGATATGGATACATTTTCTGAGTTTCACTGGATAATACACACCTGGGGAATAATTTGGAGTCTATTTTAGATGGATATATATTCAGAGCCTTGGAAAATGATGTACACCTGTCGAGTAGCCAGGAGTCTAATTTATTAGGACACTCATTCATAGCCTCAGTGGATAACATGCACGTTTGGATTAGTCAGGATTCCATTTTATATGGCCACTCACTCGTAACTTCAGTGAAAAATGCAAAAATGTAAAATAGTTATCAGTCTATTTCATATAGCCACTCATAGAGAGATTCACGGAATAATACAAATATTTGAGATAGCATCCTGTTTCATATGGTTAAACCAAAAGAGCCTCACTGAGTAATGCACACCAGGGGAAGTGTTAGGATTCTACCTTATATAGCCTTTAATTTACATAATCAAGAAATAATGCTCACGTGAGAAATAGACACTAGTCTATTTCATATGGCTGCAAAATCAAAGCCTTTTTGAATACTGCACATGTGGGGAATAATCTCTTTTCTGTTTTATATGGTGTTTCATTTGGTGAATCAAAAACTTAGGCACACCTGTGGAGTAAACTGGGTTCTATTTCAGAAGGCCACTCTTTCAGTGTTTTAGTGAATAATATGTATATCTGAAAAGTAAGAAATCTCTTTCACATGGCCACTCGTTCAGGGCCTCTGTGGAGAATACTCCCCTCAAAAATAGTCAAGGGTCTACTTCAAATGGCTACACATTCAGAGATTCTGTAGGTAATGAACACCTAGGCAATACACCTGAGTGTCTTTTTTATGCCCATTTAGTCAGAGTCTCATTCAATAATACACACCTGGGGAAGAGTTAAGAGTCTACTTCATGAAGCCACTCATTTAGACCCTCAGTGAATAATGCACACCAGGGAAATAGTCGAGCATTTTTTATATGGCCACTCATTTTGTGCCTCACTGTGTGATATACACCTGAAGAATCCTCAGGATTCTATTTGATACTAACACTCATTTAGAACCTTTTTGAATAACTCACAATGGACCAATAGTCACGTGTCTATTTTATATGATCTATCACTCAAAATTTTAGTGAATAATAAACTTCGATGGAGTAATCAGTAGGCTGTTTAAGATAGCCACGTATTACGTGCATTCCTGAATGATGCACACCTGGGTAATAGCCTGGTGTCTATTTCATATGATCTTTAATTTTGGGTATCATTGAAAAATACACACCGGGGGCAGTGTCAGGAGTCTATTTGGTATGGACACTCAAACAGAACCTCTTTGATTAATGCACACATGTATAATAATGAGGAGTCTATGTCATATAGTTACTCATTCTGAAAAACAGTGAATAATGCACATGTAAATTAATTAGAAGTCTGATTATTATGGACCCTCTTTCACAGCCTCTCTGAATTTTACACACTTGTGATGTAGTCTGGAGTCTATTTTTTATGGCCACCCATTCAGAGAATCACTAAATAATGCACACCTGTGGAACAGTCAGAAGTTTCTTTCCTATGGCCACTCGTTAAGAGCCTCACAAACTGTACACACCTGGGGAAATAGTTAGGATTTACCATTATCCCCTCATTCAGAGTCTTACTAAATAATGCACACCATTGGAATAGTGAGGAGACTGTTTTCTATGGCCACTCGTTAAGAGCCTCACTAAGTCTCTGCTGAGAGATCTGCTGTGAGTCTGATGGGCAGTGTGGCGATTCCTCAGGGACCTAGAAATAGAAATTCCATTTGACCCAGCAATCCCATTACTGGGTATCTATCCAAAGGATTATAAATCGTTCTACTATAAGGACACATGCACACGAATGTTCATTGCAGCACTGTTTACAATAGCAAAGACCTGGAACCAACCCAAATGCCCAATGATGATAGTCTGGACTGGGAAAATGTGGCACATATACACCATGGAATATTATGCAGCAATCAAAAATGATGAGTTTGTGTCCTTTGTAGGGACATGGATGAATCTGGAGAACATCATTCTCAGCAAACTGACACAAGAACAGAAAAAGAAATACCGCATATACTCGCTCATAGGTGGGTGAGAAAAATGAGAACATGTGGACACAGAGAGGCGGTCTACTATACACTGGGGACTGTTGGGGGGAATGGGGGAGGGACAGCAGGGGGGGGCTGGGGGGGATAGCCTGGGGATGAATACCAAGTGTGGGTGAAGGGGAGGAAAGCAGCAAAGCACACTGCCATGTGTGTACCTATGCAACTATCTTGCTCGTTCTGCACATGTACCCCCAAACCTATAATGCAATAAAAAAATAAAAAATAAAAAATAAAAAAAAAATAAAAAAAAAAAAAGAGCCTCACTAAGTGTACACACCTGGGGAAATAGAATTTACCATTATCCCCTCATTGAGAGTCTCACTAAATAATGCACAGCTCTGGAATAGTCAGGAGACTCTTTCCTATGGACACTCGTAAAGAGCTTCACTAAGTGTACACACCTGAAGAAATACGATTTACCATTATCCCCTCATTCAGACCCTCACTATATAATGCTCACCTGTGGAATAGTCAGGAGACTCTTTCCTATGGCCCCTCGTTAAGAGCCTCACTAAGTGCACACACCTGGGGAAACAGTCAGGATTCAACTATTTTCCTTCATTCAGAGTCTCACTAAATAATGCACACCTGTGGAATAGTCAAGAGACTTTTTAATGTGGCCTCTAATTCGGGGTGTCACTGAATAATGTGATGTAGTCAGGAGTCTATTTCATGTAGACACATATTCAGAGCCACAGTGAATAAAACAGGCCCTTTATGTTGTAAGGAATCTAATTAATATGGCCACATCTTCTGAGCCTCACTGAATAATACACACCTGGAGAATTATTTGGAGTCTATTTTCGATGGACATTCATTCTGAGCCTCAGTAAATAATGTACACTTGCGGAGTGGCCAGGAGTCTGTTTTATTAGGACACTCATTCATAGCCTCAGTGGATAATATGCACGTGTGGATTAGTCCAGATTCCAATTTATATGGCCACTGACTCGTAACCTCATTGAAAAATGCACAAATGTAAAGTACTCAGCAGTCTATTTCATATAGACACTCATTCAGAGATTCACTAAATAATACAAATATTTAATATGGCAGCATCCTGTTTCATATGGTCACACAAAATGAGCCTCAGTGAGTAAGGCACACCTAGGGAAGTGTTAGGAGTCTTCTTTATATAGCCTCTCATTTACAGCCTAAGAGAATAATGCACACCTTTGGGATAGACACTAGATTCTTTTATATGGCCACAAAATCAAAGCCTGAATGAGTAATACACAACTTTGGAATAGTCACTTGTCTACTTTACATGCCCAAATATTGAGAGTCAGAGTCAATAATACACACCTGTGGACAAGTCAGAAAATAATTTCGTATTGCCAACGTTTCAGAGTCTCAGTGAATAATACATACCTGGGAAATTCTCAGGACGCTATTACATGTGGCATCAATTTCAGAGCTTCCTTGAATAAGAAACACCTTTATTGTAGTCAGAATTCTATTTCCTATAGCCACATATTCAGAGCCTAACTGAATAACATACACCTTGGAGAAAGTTAAAATTCTATTTCGTATAGCCCCTCATTTACAGCCGACAGTAAAAACGCACACCTGAGGAGCATTCAGGAGTCTCTATTTTATGGCCACTCATTCAGAGCTTCACAGAATAATACAGACCTATGAAAACGTCTGGAGTGTATTTCACACTGCCACTTATTCAGAATCTCAGTGAGGAATCATGTATATCTGGAAAATACTCAGAATTATATTGTATATTGCCACTTATTCAGAAACTCAGTGAATAATGCACAGCTAAGGGATAGTCTGGAGACTATTTGCTATATTCCTACACCCAGCGACACAGTGGACAATGCAGAACTGAAACATAGTCAAGAGAATAAAGTCAAGGGTTTATGTTACGTGGTTACTCGTTCAGAATGTCACTGAAGAATACACACATTGGGAATAGTCAGTGTCCATGTGATATGGACACTCAATCACAGCATAACCGAATAATGCACAATGGAGCAATAGTAAGGAGTCTATTTCAAATGACCTGTCATTCGGAGTTTCAGTGCATAATAAACAGCTGTGGAGTAGTCAGGACCCTATTTAAGGTAGCCCCAAATTAAGCATCTTCATGAATGATATACACATGTGTCAGAGTCAAGAGACTATTTGACATAGACACTCACACAGAACATTTTCAAATACTGCACATTTTGGCAATAATCACTAGTCTGTTTCACATGGTGATTAGTTTGGAGAATCAAAAAATAACGCACACCTGTTGAGTAAATTGGGTTCTATTTCATAAGGCCACTCTTTCAGTGTTTTAGTGAATAATATGTATATCTCATAAGTCAGGAATCTCTTTCACATGGCCACTCATTCAGGGCCTCTGTGAAGAATACTCCCCTATTTTTGAATAGTCAAGTATCTACTTCAAATGGCTATACATTCAAAGTCTCTGTATGCAATGAACACCTGGACCATACACCTGAGTCTCTTTTAATGCCCACTTAGTCAGAGACTCATTCAATAATAAAAAACAAAGAAAAATTTAAGAGTCTACTTTATGTAGACACTCATTTAGAGCATCAGTGAATAATGCACACCAGGGTAATAGTAGAGAACTTTTTATATGGCCACTCATTTTGTGCCTCACTGAGTGATAAACACCTGAAGAATCCGCAGGATTCTATTTGATACTACCACTCATTTAGAACCTTATTGAATAATTCACAATCGAGCAATAGTCAGATGTCTATTTTATATGGTCTATCATTCAAAGTTTCCCTGAATAGTAAGCTACTATGGAGTAATCAGGAAGCTGTTTAACATAGCCCCCAATTAAGTGCCTTGCTGAATGATACACACCTGTGTGATAGGAGTGTATTTCGTATGAAATCTAATTTTGTGTATCTCTGAGTAATATACACCTGGGGCAGTGTCAGGAGTCTATTTGGTATGGACACTCAAACAGAGCTTGTTTGATTAATGCATGCATGGATAATAATGAGGATTCTATGTCATACAGCAACTCATTCAGAGAAACTGTGAATAATGCACATGTGGATTAATTAGAAGTCTGTTTCATATGGCCCCTCTTTCACAGCCTCACTGAATATTACACACTTTTGATATAGTCTGGAGCCTATATTTTATGGCCACTCATTCAGAGAATCACTAAATAATTCACACTGGTGGAATAGTAAGAATTCTCTTTCCTATGGCTCCCCATGTAGAGCCTAACTAAATGTACAAACCTGAATAAATAGTCAGGATTTACTTGTATCTCCTCATTCAGAGTCTCACTAATGCACACCTGTGGAATAGTCAGGAGACTTTTTCATGTGGTCTCTCATTCAATGTGTCATTGAAAAATGTGGTGTAGTCAGGAGACTCTTTCATGTAGACACATATTCAGAGCCTCAGTGCATAAGACAGACCCTTGATGTAGTAAGAAATCTAATTAGTATGGCCACATTTTCTGAGGCTCACTGAATGATACACATCTGGAGAATAATTTCATTCTATTTTCGATGGATATTCATTCATAGCCTTGGTAAATAATGCATACCTGTACAGTAGCCAGGAGTTTGTTTCATTTGGAAACACATTCATAGCCTCAGTGGATAATAAGCAAATGTGGATTAGTCAGGATTTTATTTTATGTGGCTCCTGACTCGTAAAACTCTATGAATAATGCACAAATGTATATTACTCAGCAGTTTATTTCATGTAGCCACTCATAGAGAGAGTCACTGAATAATAAAATTATTTGAGATAAACTGCCTCCTGTTTCATATGGTCATACAACAAGAGCCTCACTGAGTGACACAAACCTGGGAAAGTTTTAGGAGTGTGCTTTACATAGCCTCTCATTTACAGCCTAAGGAAATAATGCACACGTGTGTAATAGACACCAGTCTATTTTATATGGCCACAAAATCAATGCCTGAGTCAGTAATAAAAAACTTTTCAATAGTCACTAGTCTATTCCATATGCCCAAATATTTAGAGTCAGTGTCAATGATACACGCCTGTAGAGTAGTCAAAAAAATTTTCATATGGCCAAAGTTTCAAAGCCTCAGTGAATAATAAATACCTGAGGAATACTGTGGACGCCATTACATGTGGCATTTCTTCAGAGATTCATTGAGTAAAGAACTCCTGTATTGTAGTCAGAATTCTATTTCATATAGCCACATACTCAGAGCCTAACTGAAAAACAGACACCTTGGGCAAGTCAGGATTCTAATTCGTATAGCCACTCGTTTACAACCGAATGTAAAAACTCATGCCTGAGTAGTATATAGGAGTCTCTATTTTATGGTCACCCATTCAGGGCCTCACAGAATAATGCAGACGTATGGAAATGTCAGGTGTGAACTTGACAAGGCCACTTATTCCGTTCCTCAGTGAAGAATCATATATATCTGGAAAATACTCAGGATTCTATTATATATAGCCACTTATTAAGAGACTCACTGAATAATGCACATCTGGAGAATTGTCTGGAGATTATTTGATAAGACCGTTCACCCAGCGACTCAGTGGAAAATGCAGAGCTGAGAAATAGTCAAGAGGACAGAGTCAGGAGTCTATTTTATGTGGTCACTCGTTCAGAAACTGACTAAAGAATATAAACCTTGGGAATAGTCAGAGTCCAGGTCCTATGGCCACTCGATCACAGCATTACTGAATAATGCACAATGGGGCAATAGTAAGGAGTCTATTTCATATGGCCTCTCATTCAGAGCTTCAGTGCATAATAAATAGTTGTGGAAGAGTGAGGACCCTATTGACGGTAGCCCCAAATAAAGCAGCTCCGTGAATGATACGCACATGTGTGAGAGTCAGAGACTATTTGGTATGGACAGTCATACAGAACCTCTTTGAATATTGCACATGTGAGGAATAATCACTAGTCTATTTCATATGGTGGTTCGTTTGGAAAGTCAAAAAATAACGTGCACCTCTGAAGGAAAATGCGGTCTATTTCATAAGGCCACTATTTCAGTGTTTTAGTGAACAATATGTATAACAGATAAGTCAGAAATTGCTTTTACAAGGCCACTCTTTCTGGGCCTCTGTAAATAATACTCCCATCAGAAACAGTCAAGGGTCTTCTTCAAGTGCCTACACATTCAGAGTCTCAGTAAGTAATGAACACCTGGGCAATATACCTGAGTCTCTCTTTTTATGCCCACTTAGTCAGAGACTCATTTAACAATACACATCTGGGGAAGAGTTAAGAGTCTACTTCATGTGGCAACCCATTTAGACCCTCAGTGAATAACCCACACCAGAGTAATAGTTGAGCACTTTTTATATGGCCACTCATTCTGTGCCTCCCTGAATGATACACATTTGGGGAATTCTCAGGATTCTGTTTCATAGTACCACTCATTTAGAACCTTATTGAGTAATTCACAATGGAGCAATAGTCAGGTGTCTACTTGGTATGGCCTCTCATTAAGTGTTTCAGAGCCTAATGAACTTCTATGGAGTAATCAGGACACTGTTTAAGATAGCCATGTATTAAGTGCCTTCCCAAATGACACACACCTGGGTGGTAGTCAGGGGTCTATTTCATATGAACACTAATTCTGTGTAACGCTGAGTAATACACACCTGGGGGAGTTTCAGGAGTCTATTTGGTATGGACACTCATACCGAACCTGTTGGAATAATGCACGCATGGAGAATAATGAGGTGTCTATGTCATACCGCTACTCATTCAGACAAACAGTGAATAACGCACATGTGGAGTCATTAGAATTCTGTTTTATATGGCCTCTCTTTCACATCCTCACTGAATATTACACACGTGTGATAATGTCTGGAGTCTATATTTTATGGTAACTCATTCAGAGAATCACTGAATAATTCACACCGGCGGAATAGTCAGAAGTATCTTTCCTATGGCTACCCGTTGTGAGCCTCACTAAATATACACACCTGGATAAATAGTCAGGATTTACTTGTATCTCCTCATTCAGAGTCTCACTAAATAGTGCAAACCTGTGGAATAGTCAGGAGACTTTTTATGTGGCCTCTCAATGTGTCATTGAAAAATGTGGTGTAGTCAGGAGACTCTTTCATGTAGACACATATTCAGAGCCTCAGTGCATAAGATAGACCCTTGATATAGTAAGATATCTAATTAGTATGGCCACATCTTCTGAGACTCACTGAATAATACACACCTGGAGAATAATTTGGAGTCTATTTTCGATGGACATTCATTCAGAGCCTCGGTAAATAATGCAGACCTGTGAAGTAGCCAGGAGTCTGTTTCATTTGGAAACACATTCATAGCCTCAGTGGATAATATGCACATGTGGATTAGTCAGTATTTTATTTTATATGGCCACTGACTCGTAAAATCTATGAATAATGCACAAATGTAAATTACTCAGCAGTTTATTTCATATAGCCACTCATAGAGAGATTCACTGAATAATAAAATTATTTTGAGATAGAGTGCCTCCTCTTTCATGTGGCCATACAAAAAGAGCCTCACTGAGTGACACACACCTGGGAAAGTTTTAGAAGTGTGCTTTAAGTAGCCTCTCATTTACAGCCTAAGGAAATAATGCACCCGTGTGGAATAGATATTAGTCTATTTTATATGGCCACAAAATCAAAGCCTGAGTCAGTAATACACAACTTTGGAGTAGTCACTAGTCTATTCCATATGCCCCAATATTTAGAGTCTGGAGACTATTTGAAATGACCGTTCACCCAGCGACTCAGTGGAAAATGCAGAGCTGAGAAATAGTCAAGAGAACAGAGTCAGGAGTCTACTTTATGTGGTCATTCGTTCAGAAACTGACTGAAAAATATACACCTTGGGAATAGTCAGAGTCCAGGTCATATGGCCACTCAATTACAGCATTACTGAATAATGAACAATGGGGCAATAGTAAGGAGTCTATTTCATATGGCCTCTCATTCAGAGCTTCAGTGCATAATAAACAGCTGTGGAGGAGTGAGGACCCTATTGACGGTAGCCCCAAATAAAGCAGCTCCGTGAATGATACACACATGTGTGAGAGTCAGGAGACTATTTGATATGGACACTCATACAGAACCTCTTCGAATATGGCACATGCGGGAATAATCACTAGTCTATTTCATATAATGGTTATTTTGAAGAGTCAAAAATTAACACGCAACTCTGGAGTAAATCTTGCTCTATTTCTTAACGCCACTCTTTCAGTGTTTTAGTGAATAACATGTATATCTGATAAGTCAGAAATCTCTTTCACATGGCCACTCATTCTGGGCCTGTGTGAATAATACTCCCCTAGAAACAGTCAAGGGTCTACTTCAAATGCCCACACATTCAGAGTCTCTGTAAGTAATGAAAACCTGGCAATACACCTGAGTCTCTTTTTTAGGCCCACTTAGTCAGGGTCTCATTCAATAATACACACCTGGGGAAGAGTTAAGAGTCTCCTTCATGTTGCCACTCATTTATCATCAGTGAATAATCCACAGCAGGGTAATAGTCGAGCATTTTTTATATGGCCACAAATTCTGTGCCTCCCTGAATGATACACACCTGGGGAATTCTCAGGATTCTATTTCATAGTACCACTCATTTAGAACCTTATTGAGTAATTCACAATGGAGCCATAGTCAGCTGTCTACTTGGTATGGCCTCTCACTAAGTGTTTCAGTGCATAATAAACTTCTACAGAGTAATCAGGACACTGTTTAAGATAGCTATGAATTAAGTGCCGTCCTGAATGATATACACCTGGGTGGTAGTCAGTAGTGTATTTCATATGAACTCTACTTCTGTGTAACGCTGATTAATACACACCTGGGGGAGTTTCAGGAGTCTATTTGGTATGGACACTCATACCAAACCTGTTGAAAGAATGCAAGCATGGAGAATAATGAGGTGTCTATATCATACGGCTACTCGTTCAGACAAACAGTGAATAACGCACCAGTGGAGTCATTAGAATTCTGTTTCATATGACCCTTCTTTCACAGTCTCACTGAATATTACACACTTGTGATAATGTCTGGAGTCTATATTTTATGGCCACTCATTCAGAGAATCACTGAATAATTCACATGTGCACAATAGTCAGAAGTCTCTTTCCTATGGCTACACGTTGAGAGCCTCACTAAATGTACACACCTGGATAAATAGTCAGGATTTACTTCTATCTCCTCATTCAGATTATCACTAAATAATGCACACCTATGGAATAGTCAGGAGACTTTTTCATGTGGCATCTCATTTAATGTGTCATTGAAAAATGTGGTGTAGTCAGGAGACTCTTTCATGTAGACACATATTCAGAGCCTCAGTGTATAAAATAGACCCTTAATATAGTAAGAAATCTAATTACTACAGCCACGTCTTCTGTGGCTCACTGAATTATACACACCTGGAGAATAATTTGGAGTCTATTTTCGATGGACATTTATTCAGAGCCTCGGTAAGTAATGCAGACCTGTGGAGTAGCCAGGAGTCTATTTAAATTGTACACATATTAATAGCCTCAGTGGATAATATGCACGTGTGTATTGGTCAGGATTACGTTTTAATATAGCCACTGGCTTGTAACCTCCATGAATAATGCACAAATGTAAAGTACTCAGCAGTCTATTTCATATAGCCATTCATTCAGAGATTCACTGAATAATAAAAATATTTGAGGCAGACAGCCTCCTGTTTCATATGGTCATACAGAAAGAGCCTCACTGAGTGACACACACATGCGGAATTGTTAGGAGTGTACTTTACATATCGTCTCATTTACAGCCTAAGGGAATAATGCACACGTGTGGAATACACACTATTCTATTTTATATGGTCACAAAATCAAAGCCTGAGTCAGTAATAAAAAACTTTTGAATAGTCACTAGTCTATTATATATGCCCAAATATTTAGAGTCAGTGTCAATAATACAAGCCTGTAGACTAGTCAGAATACGATTTCATATGGCCAAAGTTTCAGATCATCAGTGAATAATAAATACCTGAGGAATACTCTGGATGCTATTACATGTGGCATTTCTTCAGAGGTTCATTGAGTAAAGAACACCTATAATGTAGTCAGAATTCTATTTCATATAGCCACATATTCAGAGCCTAACTGAATAACAGACACCTTGGGAAAGTCAGCATTCTATTTCGTATATCCACTCATTTACAGTCGAATGTAAAAACTCACGCCTGAGTAGTATTTAGGTGTCTCTATTTTATGACCACACATTCAGAGCCCCACAGAATAATACAGATATATGAAAATTTCAAGAGTGTACTTGACATGGCCACTTATTCATATACTCAGTGAAGAATCATATATGTCTGGAAAATACTTGAGATTTTATTATATATAACCACTTACTAAGAGACTCACTGAATAATGCACACCTGGAGAATTGTCTGGAGACTATTTGATATGACCATTCACCCAGCGACTCAGTGGAAAATGCAGAGCTGAGAAATAGTCAAGTGGACAGAGTCAGGAGTCTATTTTATGTGGTCACTCGTTCAGAAACTGACTGAAGAATACACACCTTGGGAATAGTCAGAGTCCAGGTCATATGGCCACTCAATCACAGCATTACGGAATAATGCACAATGGGGCAATAGTAAGGAGTCTATTTCATATGGCCTCTCATTCAGAGCTTCAGTGGGTAAGAAACAGCTGTGGTGAAGGGAGGACCCTATTGACAGTAGTCCCAAATAAAGCAGCTCTGTTAATGATACACACATGTGTGACAGTCAGGAGACTATTTGATATGGACAGTCATACACAACCTCTTCAAATATTGCACATGTGTATAATAATCACTAGTATATTTCATATGGTGGTTCGTTTGGAGAGTGGAAACTAATGCGCACTTTTAAAGTAAAATGCGGTCTTTTTCATAAGGCCACTCTTTCAGTGTTTTAGTGAATAACATGTATATCTGATAAGTCAGGAATCTCTTTCACATGGCCACTTGTTCTGGGCCTCTGTGAATACTACTCCCCTCAGAAACAGTCAAGGGTCTACTTCAAATGCCTACACATTTAGAGTCTCTGTAAGTAATGAACACCTGGGCAATACACCTGAGTCTCTTTTGTACGCCCACTTACTCAGAGTCTCATTCAATAATACACACCTGGGGAAGAGTTAAGAGTCTACTTCATGAAGCCACTCATTTTGATCCTCAGTGAATAATCCACACCAGGGTAATAGTCGAGAAGTTTTTATATGGTCACTAATTCTGTGCCTCCCTGAATGATACATACCTGGGGAATTCTCAAGATTCTATTTTATACTACTACTCATTTAGTACCTTACTGAATAATTCACAATGTAGATATAGTCAGGTGTCCATTTTATATGGCCTCTCATTCAAAGATTCAGTGAATAATGAACTTGTATGGAGTAAAAGATTCAGTGAATGATGAACTTCTATGGAGTAATCAAAACACTGTTTAAGATAGCCATGAATTAAGTGCCTTCCTGAATGATACACAGCTGGGTGGTAATCAGGAGTCTGTTTCATATGACCTCTAATTCTGTGTAACCCTGAGTAATACACAAAATCTCATCGAATATTGCACATGTGAAGAATAATCACTAGTCTATTTCATATAGTCGTTTGTTTGGAGAGACAAAAAATAACACAGGAGAGGGGTGATATACACAAAAGAGTGGAGGGTTCACACAAGAGACAGTGGGTACACAAAAGAGAGAAGGAAATACAAAGGAGAGTGGTTACACACAGGAGAGTAGGGCATACACAGAGAAGAAAGTACGATACACAGAAGAGAGGAGAGGATAAACACAGGAGAAAGAAATACACACAGGAGAGATGGGCATACACACAGAGAGGGTGATACACACAGGAGAAAGATGGATAAACACAAGAAAGAGGAAGATGAATACAGAACACCGGGAAACACACAGGAGAGAGAAGCGTACACACAGGAGATAAAAGGATATACACAGCAGAAAGGAGGATACACACAGGAAAGAGGGGATACACAGATGAGAGAGAAAAATACACACAGGAGAGAGAAAGTATACACACAAAATTGACGGAGTTACACATAGGAGAGAGGGGATACACATAAGAGAGGGGGACACAAACTAGAGAGAGGGGGCATACACACAGGAGAGAGGGGAACTACACACAAAAGAGAGGGTTGATATACACTGGCGAGAAAAATGATACACACAGGAGAGAGGAGGATACACACAGGATAAAGGAGGATACACACTGGAGAGAGAAAGGTACACACAGGAGAGGGGGATACACACAGGACTGAGGAGGATTCACACAGAAAAGAAGAGAATATACACAGGAGACAGGAGGATACACACAAAAGAGGGAAGAATAAACACGGTAGACAGAAGGATACACACAGGAGGGAGAAGGATGCAAACAGGATAGTGGTGAAACAAACAGGAGAGATGAGGGTTCACACAGGTGAATAGAGGATACACACATGAGAGAGATTGATATACACAGGATAGAAAAGTATACACATAGCAGAGAGGAGGATACACACAGGAGAGAGGGTATACACACAAGAGTGAAAAAGATCCACAGAGGAGAGAAGAAAATGCACACAGGAGAGAGGTGGATACACACAGAAGTGAGGCATACACACAAAAGAGAGGGGATACACACAGGAGAGGAAGGAATACACACCGAGAGTGGTGATCCACACAGGATAGTTGAGGGTACACACAGAAGAGAGGGGGTACACACAGGAGAGAAGAGGATACACAAAAGAAAAAGGGATACACACAGGAGAGTAGGGAATAAACAGAAGGGAGAGGAGGATACCCAAAAAAGAGAGGAGGATAAACACAGGAGAGGGAGATACACACAGGAGAGAGGGGCTAACACACAGAAGAGGGGAATAAACACGCAAAAAAAGAGATAAACACAGGAAAAAGGAAGAAACACACAGTAGAAGGGGATACACACAGGAAAGAGGGGCGTAGACAAAGGAGAAAACAGGATACACACAGCAGAGAGGAGATACACAAAGAAGAGAAAGGGATACGCACAGGAGAAGAAGGGATAAACACAGGATGGAAGGTGTTACACAACGGAGAAAGAAGGGATACGCACAGGAGAGAGAAGGGATACCCACAGGAGAGAGGATGATGCACACAAGAAAGGGGAATACACACAGGAGAGAGGAGGATGCACACAAAAAAAGAGGAGGAGACACACAGGAGAAAGGAGAATAAACGCAGGAGAGAGGACGGTAAACACAGTGTAGAGGGGGATACACAAAGGAGAGAGGAGGATACCCATAGGAGAGAGGAGGATACACACACGAGAGAGAAAGATACACACAGGCGAGAGGAGAATACACAGAGAAGAGAGGAGGATACACAAAGGAGAGTGGGGGATACACACAAAGAAGTGGGAGATACAACAAAGGAAAAAAATAAACACAGGAGAAAGGAGGATACACACAGAGGAGAG
Organism: Saguinus oedipus; assembly: GCA_031835075.1. Lineage (NCBI taxonomy): Eukaryota > Metazoa > Chordata > Mammalia > Primates > Cebidae > Saguinus > Saguinus oedipus. The sequence continues at coordinate 5,506,250 of CM063170.1, forward strand.
GAGGATACACCCAGGAGAAATGTGGATACACAAAGAAGAGGGGAAACACACAAGAGAGAGGGAGATAAAAACAGGTGGAAAAGATAATCACAGAAGAGGGGGTATACACACAGGAGAGAGGGGAATACACACAGGAGAGGCGGATACACCCAGGAATGAGGGGCTTATGCACAGGAGAAAGAAGGATAAACACAGGAGAGATGGTGAATACACAAAAAAGAGAGAAGGTACACACAGGAGGGTGAAGCATACACACAGGAGAAAGGGGAATACACACAGAAAAAAAGAATAAATACAAAAGAGAGGAGGATACACAGCAAAAAGAGAAGGATACAGATAGAAGAGAGGAGGATACACGCAGGAGATTGGAGGATACACAGGAGAGAGGAGGATAAACACAGGAGAGGGAAGGATACACGCAGGAGCGAGGAGGATACACACAAGAGAGAGGGAAAATATACACAGGAGAGAGGAGGATACACAAAGTAGAAAGTAGAATACACACAAGAGAGAGGATTATACACAAAGGAGAGGGGAATAAACACAGGAGAGAGGCGGATACACCGAGGAGAGAGGAGGATACACATAGGAGGGAGAATACACACAGAAAAGAGGACCATAAACACAGGAGAGAAGGATACACACAAGAGAAAGAAAAATACCCACAAAAGAGAGGAGGATACACACAGGACAGGGAGATACACACAGGAGAGTGGGGCGTACACACAGGAGAGAGGAGGATACACACAGCAGACAGAAGGATACACAGAGGAGAGAGGGGATACACACAAGAGAGAGGAAGACAGAAACTGGAGAAAGGGAAGATACACACGGGACAGAGGGTGGATACGCACAGGAGAGAAAAAAGATACAGAAAAGAGAAGGACACAGAGGAGAAAGAAGTATACACACTGGTTAGAGAAAGATACGCACAGGAGAGGGGGATACACACAGGAGTGAAAAGGATACACACAGAAAAAAAATTCACGCAGGAGAAAGGAGGATACACACAAATGAGGGAAGGATACACACGGTAGACAGAAGGATACACACAGGAGAGAGAAGAATACACACAGGAGAGGGGTGATACACACAGGAGAGATGAGGGTTTACATAGGAGAATAGAGGATACCTACAGGAGAGAGACGGAAACACACTGGAGAGAGGAGTATACACACAGCAGAGAGAAGGATACACACAGGAGAGAGGGTATACACACAGGAGTGAGGAAGATCCACACAGGAGAGAAGAGAACGCAAACAGGAGAGAGGTGGATAAACAGAGAAGTGGGGCATAAATACAGAAGAGAGAAAGATTTATACAGGAGAGAGGAAAATACACGCAGGAGAGAGGGGGATACACAAAAGAGAGAAGAGGATACACAAAAAGGGATACAAACAGGAGAGTAGGGAATAAACAGAGGAGAGAGGAGAATACACACAGGAGAGAGGAGGATAAGCACAGGAGAGAGGGATACACAAAGGAGAGAGGGGCATACACAGAGGAGACAGGGATACACAAAGGAGAGAAGGGGATTCACACAGAAGAGAAGGATACACAAAGAAGAGATGGAGATCCACACAGGAGAGAGGGGAATACACACAAGAGAGAGGGCGTTACACAAAGGACAGAGAAGGTTATGCACAGAATAGAGGGGAATTCACATAATAGAGAGGGTGATACACACAGGAGAGAGGGGAATACACACAGGAGAGGGGTGATACACACAGAATAGAGGAAGGTACACACAGGAGAGAGGAGGATACACACAAAAGAGAGAAGGATACACACAGGAGAAAGAAGGATACACACAGGAGAGAGGAAGATACACAAAGGAGAGGTGTAATATACACAGGAGAAAAAGGAATACACAGAGGAGAGAAAAAGATACACACAGGAGAAAGTAGGATACACACAGGAGAGGAAGATACACAAAGTAGTGTGGGGCATACACACAGGAAAAAATGGGGATAAACACAGGAGAGGGGAGAATACACACAAGAGGGGGATACACAAAGGTGAGAGGGGCGTACACACAGGAGAGAAAAAGATACACACAGGAGAGAGGAGGATACAAAGAGGAGAGAGGGGATACACACGGAAGAGAGGGGGATACACACAGAAGAAATGGGGGATACACACAAGACAGAAAGGGGTTACACACAGGAGAAGGGGAAAACACAAAAAAGAGAGGAGGATTACACACAGGAGAGAAAAAGATACACACAGGAGAGAGAACAATACACACAGGAGAGAGAAGAATACGCACAGGAAAAAGGAGGATACACACAGGAAAGAGGAGGATACACACAGGAGAGAGAAGGATACACATAGGAGAAAGGCATACACACAGGAGAGAGGAGGATAAACAGAGGAGAGTTGAATACACACAAGAGACAATGTAATACACACAGGAGAGAGGGTGATACACACAGAAAAGAGGGGAATGCACACAACAGAGAGGGCATACATACAGGAGAGATGATAATACACAAAGGAGAGGGGGGATACACACAGGAGAAAAAGGGATACAAACAGAAGAGTGTGGCATACACACAAAACGGAGAGGGATACACACAGGAGAGAGGAGAATACACACAGGAGAGTAAATGATACACACAGGAGAAAGTGGCATACACAAAGAAGTGAGGAAAACACACAAGAGAGAGGGGAATACACACAGGCAAAGGGAATACACACAGGAGACGGTGTGATACATAAAGGAGAGTGGAAAATACACACAGGAGAAAGGGGGATACAAACAGGAGAGTGTGGCATACACACAAGAGGGAGGGGGATACACACAGGAGAGAGGAGGATACACACGGGAGAGAAGGCTACATACAGGAGAGAGGAGTATACACAAAGAAGAAGGGAAACAAACAAGAGAGAGGGGGATACACACAGGCGAGGGGGATAAACACAGGAGACGGTGTGATACACACAGGAGAGAGGGGGATACACAAAAAAATAGAGAAAAATACACACAGGAGAGAGGGGCATACCCACAGAAGAGTACGGCAAACACACAGGAAAGAAAGTAGTACACAAAGGAGAGAGAAGGATACACACAGGAAGACAAGAATAAATACGAGAGAGGAGGATACACACAAAAGACTGGAGGACACAGACAGAACAGAGGATGATACACGCAGGTGAGAGGAGAATACACACAGGAGAGAGGAGGATACACGCTGAAGAGAGGAGGATACACAGAGAAAAGAGGGGGGACACACACAGGAGAGGGGGATACACACAGAAGAGAGGAAGATACACACAGGAGAAAGAAAGATGCACACAGGAGAGTGGAAGATTCACACAAAAGAGGATGATACACACAGGAAAGATGAGGATACACACAGGAGAGAGAACAATACACACAGAAGAGGGGGATACACACAGAATAGGAAAGGATGCACATAGGAGAGAGGAGGGTACACACAGGAGAAAGGCGGATACACAGAGCAGAGAGGAGGATGCACATATGAGAGGGGAATACACACATAAGAGACTGACATACAAACAGGGAAGACAATGATATACACAGAATTGAAAAAGATACACACAGGAGAGAGTGGGATACACACAGAAGAGAGGGGGATACACACAGGAGATAAAAAAATACACACTGGCGAGAGTAGGATACACACAGGTGACAAGAGGATACACACAGGATAGAGGGGAAATACACACAGGATAGTGGAAGATACACACCGAAGAGAGGAGGATACACACAGGAGAGAGGATGATCCACACAAATGAAAAGAGGATACACACCGCAGAGAGGAGGATACACACAGGAGAGAGGGAAAAAAAACACAGGAGAGTGGGGGATGCACACATGTGGAGGAAAATACAAACAAGAGGGAAAAAGATACACACAGGAGAGGAAAAAATACACATAGGAGAGAGGAGCATACACAAGAAAAGACATGGGCATACACACAGGAGAGGAAGATACACACAGGAGAATGGGGAATACACACAGGAAAGACAGGATACACAGAAAAGAGGGGGATACACACAAAAGAGAGGGGTATACACACAGGAAAGAGAAGGATACACACAGGATAGAGAAGAATACACACAATATTGAGGGAGATACACAGGGTAGAGATGGGGTATACACACAGAAGAGAAGAAGATACACACAGAAGAGAGGAAGATACACACAGGAGAGAGGAGGATACACACAATAGAGAAAAATATACAAACAGGATAGAGAAGAATACCCACAGGTGAAAGGAGGATACACACAGGAGGAATGGGGATACACACGGGGGAGGAGAATACACAGAGGAAAGAGGAGGATACACACAAGAGAGAGGAGGATACACACAGGAGAGAGGGGGATACACACAGGGCGAGGGAAATGCACACAGGAGAGTAAAAGATACAAACAGCAGATAGGAGGATACACACAGGAGAGAGGAGAATACACACATGAGAGAGGAGGATATACAAAGGAGAGGGGGAAAAGCACAGAACGGAGGGTGATATACACATGCGAGAGAGATACACACAGAAGTGGGGGGATGCACACAAGAGAAAGGGGGATCCACAGACGAGAGGGGGATACACAACGAAAAGTAGAGCATACACACAGAGAGAGGAGGATACACACAGGAGAGAAGGGTGATACACACAGGAGAAAGGGGGATACACACAGGATGGAGGGGTATACCCGCAGGAGAGAGGGGGATACACACAGGGGGAGAAGCATAAATACAGGAGGGAGAAGGGTACACAAAAAAGAGAGGAGGATACAGACAGAAGAGAAAACGATTAACGCAGGAAAGAGAAGGATACACACAGGAGCGAGAAGGATACACAGAGGAGACACAAGGATAAACACAGGAGAGAGGAGGATACTCACACAAGAGAACGGGATACACACAAAAGAGTGGAGGATGTACACAGGAGAGAAGGGGATACACACAGGAGAGAGGATAATACACACAGTAGAGAGAATATACACACAGGAGAAAGTATGATACACACAGGAGAGAGGGGGATACACACAGGAGAAAGGAGAATACACAAGGGAGAGGGAGATACACACAGGAGAGAGGTGGATACATGGAAAAGAGAAAAGAATACACACAGGAGAGAAAAGGATAAACACAAGAGATGGGAATACACAGGAGAGAGGGGCATACACACAGGAGAGGGTGATACACACAGCAGAGATTAGGATTCACACAAAAGAGAGGGGATAAACACAGGAGAAAGAAGAATACACACAGGAGAAAGGGGGGATACACAGAGGAATGAGGAGAGATACACACAAAAGAGAGGAGCATACACACAGGAGAGGGATAGATACACATTGGAGAGAAGGATAAACACAGTAGAGAGGAAGATAAACACAGGATAGGGAGATACACACCGAAGAGAGGAGGATAAACACAAAAGAGAGGAGGATACTCACAAGAGAGAGGGTAATACACACAAAAGAGTGGAGGATGCACACAGGAGAGAAGGGGATAAACACAGGAGAGAGGGGGATACGCACAGTAGAGAGGAGATACACACAGGAGAAAGAAGGATACACGCAGGAGAGAGGAGGATACACAAAGGAGAAAGGAGGATACACAAGGGAGAGGGGAATACACACAGGAGAGAGGGGGATCCATGGAAAAGAGAAACGGATACACGCAGGAGAGAAAAGGATACACACAGGAGATGGGAATACACAGGAGAGAGGGTCATACACACAGGAGAGGGTGATACACACAGGAGAAAGGAAGATACACAAAGGAAAGGGGAGAATACACACAGGAGAGAAGGATACAAACAGGAGAGAAAGGCATACACACAGGAGAAAGGAGAATACACACAGCAGAGATTAGGTTTCACACAGGAGAGATGGGATAAACACAGGAGAAAGGGGAACACACACAGGAGAAAGGAAGGATACACACAGGGGAGAGGGTGGATACACAAAGGAGAAAGGGTGGATACACAGAGGAATGAGGAGAGGTACACACAGGAGAGAGGAACATACACACAGGAGAGGGATAGATACACACAGGAGAGAAGGATAAACACAGTAGAGAGGAAGATACACACAGGATAGAAGAGGATACAAACAAAATAGAAAATGATACCCACAGGAGACCGAAGGATACACAGAAGAGAGGGGGATAAACACAGGAGAGGAGAATAGACACAGGAGAGAAAAAAGATACACACAGGAGACAGGGATACAGAAAGAAGGGAGTTGGATACACACAGGAGAGAGGAAAATACACACAAGAGAGAGGGGCATACCCACAGGAGAGGAGAGACTACATAAAGGAGAGAGGAGGATACACACAGGAAAAAGGGGGATACAAAGAGGAGAGTGCAGCATACACACAGAAGGGAGGGGGATACACACAGGAGAGAGGAGAATACACAGAGGAGAGAGGAGGCTACACAAAAAAGAGAGGAGGATACACAAAGAAGAGGGGGTAACACAAAAGAGAGGGGGGATACACATAGGAGGATACATACATAAGAAAGGAGGATATACAAAGAAGAGAGGAGGATACACACAGGAGAGAGAAGAATACACACAGGATAGAAAAGGTTACACATAGGAGAGAGGAGAATATACACAGAAGAGAGGATGATACACACAGAAGAGAGAAGAATACACACAAGAGAGGGGGATACACAGGACAGAAAAGAGTACACATAAGAGAAAGAAGGATACACACAGGAGAGAGGAGGATACAAAAAGAAGAGGGGAAAACACACAAGAGAGAAGGGGATACACACAGGCAAGGGGGATAAACACAGGAGACAGTGGGATACACACAGGAGAGAGGGGGATACACAAACAATAGAGGAGGTTACACAAAGGAGAGAGGAGGCTACACACTGCAGAGAGGAAGATACACAAAAAAAGAGAAGGAAACACACGAGAGAGGGGTATACACACTGTCGAGGGGAATAAACACTTGAGACGGTGGGATACACACAGAAGAGTGGTGGATACACAAAGGACAGGGGAATATACACAAGAGAGAGGTGTATAAACACAAAATAGACGAGGATACACACAGGAAAGAGGAAAGATACACACAGGAGAGAGGGGGATACACAGGAGAGTGGGGCATAAACACAGGAGTTAAGGGGATATAAATAGCAGAGAGGGGCATACACACAGTGGGAGAAGAATAAATACAGGAGAGAGGAGGATACACACAGAAGGGAAAACGATACACACAGAAGAGAGAAGAATAAAAACAAGAGAGGGTGATAAACACAGAATAAAAATGGATACACTTAGGAGAGTGGAGGATACACACAGGAGAGAGGAGGATACACAGAACAGAGACGAGGATACACACAGGAGAGGAAGATACACACAGAAGAGAGGGGAATACACACAGGAGAGAGAAAAATACACACAGGATTAGAAAAGATACACACAGGAGAGAGGGGGATACACACAGAAGTGAGGGGAATACACACAAGAGATGAGAAAATACACACAAGATAGAAGAGGATACACACAAGAGACAGGAGGATACACAGAGGAGTGAGAAGAATACACACAGGAGAGAGAAAGATACACACAGGAGGGAGGACTATAAACACAGGAGAGAGGATGATCCACACAAATGAAAGGAGGATACAGGAGAGAGGAGGCAAGATGGCGTCATAGAGGTGACTCAGGATTGCAGCTCTTGGTGAAGGCGCAGAGGGTGAGTCCTAGCCGCATTCTCGGATGTTCCTTTTATGCCCACAGAGCGTTGAAAGTCCCAGGTAACAAGATTCAAGGGTGGCACATCTCACACAAGCGTGTGAACACCCAATCATCATGCTTATGAACTACAAAAGGGGGAATGGGGGAGGGACAGCGGGGGGGGGGGGCTGGGGGGGATAGCCTGGGGATGAATACCAAGTGTGGGTGAAGGGGAGGAAAGCAGCAAAGCACACTGCCATGTGTGTACCTATGCAACTATCTTGCTCGTTCTGCACATGTACCCCCAAACCTATAATGCAATAAAAAAAAAAATAAAAAAATAAAAAAAAAAAAAAAAAAAAAAAAAAAAAAAAAAAAAAAAGAAAGTCCCAGGTGTGGGAGAGACACGGGACGCTAGCAGCCGGCTAACGCAACCGGCTCCCGCCGCCTCTTCGGCCGGTGCCGCAGCGGGACCCGGCGCGGAACTCACTGGTCTGGGTGCCCTGTTAAACCGGCAATCTGAGATTTGGAAGGGCAGATTGGCATGTCCATCTGATTGAACGGGACTTGGACAATGAGCCAGACCAGGAGTTTCCTGGGAAGCGTGATCTGAGCCAGGGTAGTGGGCAGTGGCACGGGAGATCGCACGGATCCCAGTGCCCTATCGGCAGGCTCCTGGGGCGCCAGTGAGAGAGTCGACCTTTCAGCTTGGGGAGAGAAAGAAAGAGAGAGAGAGGACGGACTCTGAGGCACGGAGCTGGGTGATCGGGCTCGGCGGGTCCCACGCTCACGGGGACAAGCAGGGCGGCGACTGGAGGCGCTTGGGGCTGAGAGTTTTGTTGCCGGCATTTAGGACGGTGCAGCCCTGTCAGGGAGGGGCGTCCACCATTCCTGACGAAGTGCACCCCCACTTAAGTACCGCCCAGGACTGACGCAGCCTGCCGTTGCCGAGGCAACCTGCCATAACAGAGAGAGTCCGCAAGGCAGCAACAGGGTGGACCCGCGTTAGCAGATCAGAGCCCCGGCAGGCAAATAGTGAATAGACTGCCACCTAGTGGGGCAGGACAGTGCAACAGATACTCATAAAGAAAGCCCCAACTCCCTGAGACAGAGCATCTAAGGGTGAAAAAAAAAAAGAGTGGTGTTTTATGAGTTCTATTGCAGCAGACATAACCTCCCAACAACCCTGAATGAACAACGGAGCTCACAGCTCAGCACTGGAGCTCCTATAAAGCACAGACTGTCTCCTCAAGCAGCTCCCTGACCCCTGTATATCCAAGGAGTCACCCCAGAAAAGGACTAATCAGACTGACATTTGGCTGGCATCATTCTGGAACAAGGGCAGCAGAAAAAGAAACTGATATCATCCCTCACTGTTCTGCAGCTGCTGCAGGTATACCCCAGACAAGCAGGGCCTAGAGTGGACCTCAGCACTCATACAGCAGAGAGGATAGATCATTAGAGGGAAAACAAAGTAACAGAAATACTTCATCATCAACAATCTCAGTGTCCACACAGAGACCCAATTGAAAAATCAGGCACTACTAAGACGACAGGCGGATAAATCCATAAAGATGGGAAGAAACCAGCGCAAAAAGGAGGAAAGCACCCGAAACCAAAACACCTCACCTCCAAAAAAGGACCAAAACTCCTCACCAGCAAAGGAACAAAGCTGGATGGAGAATGAATGTGACGAAATGACGGAATCAGACTTCAGAAAGTGGATAATGAGAAACTTCAGTGAGCTAAAGGAACATGTTCTAAACCAGTGCAAAGAAACTAAGAACCTTGAAAAAAGATTTGAAAAGAGATTCGAGGAATTGATAAGGAGAATGGACAACTTAGAGAGGAATATGAATGAATTGAAGGAGCTGAAAAACACAACACGAGAACTTCGCGAAGCATGCACAAGTTTCAACAGCCGAATTGACCAAGCAGAAGAAAGAATATCAGAAGTTGAAGATCAACTCAATGAAATAAAACGAGAAACCAAGATTAAAGAAAAAAGCACAAAAAGGAATGAACAAAATCTCCAAGAAATGTGGGACTATGTGAAGAGACCCAATCTACGTTTCATAGGTGTACCAGAATGTGACGAAGAGAATGAATCCAAGCTGGAAAACACTCTTCAGGATATTATCCAGGAAAATTTCCCCAACCTAGCAAGACAGGTCAATACTCAACTCCAGGAAATACAGAGAACACCACAAAGGTACTCTGCAAGAAGAGCAACCCCAGCGCACATAATCATCAGATTCACCTGGGTTGAAACGAAGGAGAAAATACTAAGGGCAGCCAGAGAGAAAGGTCAGGTCACCCACAAAGGGAAGCCCATCAGACTCACAGCAGATCTCTCGGCAGAGACTCTACAAGCCAGAAGAGAGTGGGGGCCAATATTCAACATCCTTAAAGAAAAGAGCTTTCAATCCAGAATTTCATATCCAGCGAAACTGAGCTTCATAAGTGAAGGAAAAATAAAATCCTTCACGAACAAGCAAGTACTCAGAGATTTTGTCACCACTAGGCCTGCTTTACAAGAGCTCCTGAAAGAGGCACTACACATAGAAAGAAACAACCAGTTCCAGCCATCCTAAAAGCATACCAAATGCTAAAGACCATCAAGAAAATGAAGAATATACATGAACCAACGGGAAAAACAGCCAGCTAGCATCAAAATGGCAGTATCAAATTCACACATAACAATATTAAGCCTGAATGTAAATGGGCTAAATGCACCAATCAAAAGACACAGACTGGCAAATTGGATAAAAAAACAAAACCCATTGGTGTGCTGTATCCAGGAAACCCACCTCACATGCAAAGATACACAAAGGCTCAAAATAAAGGGATGGAGGAAGATTTACCAAGCAAATGGAGAGCAAAAAAAAGCAGGAGTTGCAATTCTCATCTCTGATAAAATAGACTTTAAAGTAACAAAGATCAAAAGGGACAAAGAAGGTCATTACATAATGGTAAAAGGATCGATACAACAAGAAGAGATAATGATTCTAAATATATATGGACCCAATGTAGGAGCACACAGATATATAAGGCAAGTTCTTAATGACTTACAAAGGGACTTAGACTCCCACACAATAATAGTGGGAGACTTTAACACTCCACTGTCAATAGCAGACAGATCAACCAGACAGAAAATTAACAAGGATATCCAGGACTTGAACTCAGACCTGGAACAAGCAAACCTGATAGACATTTACAGAACTCTCCACCCCAAATCCACAGAATATACATTCTTCTCAGCACCACATCACACCTACTCCAAAATTGACCACATAATTGGAAGTAAAGCACTCCTCAGCAAATGCAAAGCAACTGAAATCATACCAAACAGTCTCTCAGACCATAGTGAAATCAAGTTGGAACTCAGAATTCAGAAAATAACTCAGAACCGCACAGCTTCATGGAAACTGAACACTTGGCTCTTGAATGTTGATTGGATAAACAATGAAATGAAGGCAGAAATAAAGAAGTTATTTGAAACCAAGGAGAATGAAGACACAACGTACCAGAATCTCTGGGACACATTTAAAGCAGTCTGTAGAGGAAAATATATAGCAATAAGTGCCCACATGAGAAGAGTGGAGAGATCCAAAATTGACACCCTATCGTCAAAATTGAAAGAGCTAGAGGAGCAAGATCAAAAAAGCTCAAAACCTAGCCGAAGACAAGAAATAACTAAGATCAGAGCAGAACTGTAGGAGATAGAGACAAGAAAAACCCTTCAAAAAATCAATAAATCTAAGAGCTGGTTTTTCGAAAATATCAACAAAATAGACAGACCACTAGCCAGACTGATAAAAAAGAAAAGAGAGAACAACCAAATAGATGCAATAAAAAACGATAAAGGGGAAATCACCACAGATTCCACAGAAATTCAAACCATCATCAGAGAATACTACAAACAACTCTATGCACATAAACCAGTAAATCAGGAAGAAATGGATAAATTCCTGGACGCCTGTGTCCTCCCAAGCGTAAACCAGAAGGAAGCCGAAAGTATGAATAGACCAATAAAAAGGTCTGAAGTTGAGGCAGCAATTAAGAGCCTACCACACAAAAAAAGCCAAGGTCCAGATGGGTTCACAGCCGAATTCTACCAGAAACACAAAGAGGAGCTGGTACCATTCCTTCTGAAACTATTCCAAATAATCCAAAAAGAGGGAACCCTTCCCAAATCATTTTATGAGACCAACATCATCCTGATACCAAAACCTGGCAGAGACTCAACAAGAAAAGAAAACTTCAGGCCAATATCCATGATGAACATAGATGCAAAAATCTTCAATAAAATACTGGCAAACCGATTGCAACAGCACATTAAAAAACTTATCCATAATGATCAAGTAGGATTCATCCCGGGGATGCAAGGCTGCTTCAACATAGGCAAGTCTATAAATGTAATTCACCACATAAACAGAAGCAAAAACAAAAACCACATGATTATCTCAATTGATGCAGAGAAGGCATTTGACAAAATTCAACAGCGCTTTATGCTAAAAACCCTCAATAAACTTGGTATTGATGGAACATATCTCAAAGTAATAAAAGCTATTTATCACAAACCCACAGCCAATATCATACTTAATGGGCAACAACTGGAAGCATTCCCTTTGAAATCTGGCACTAGACAAGGATGCCCTCTCTCACCACTTCTATTCAACATAGTACTGGAAGTTCTAGCCAGAGCAATCAGGCAAGAAAAAGAAATAAAGGGTATTCAAATAGGAAAGGTGGAAGCCAAATTGTCTCTATTTGCAGACGACATGATAGTATACCTAGAAGACCCATCACCTCAGCCCAAAAGCTCCTGCAACTGATAAGCAACTTCAGCAAAATCTCAGGATATAAAATCAATGTTCAAAAATCACAAGCATTCCTATACACCAATAACAGACTTAAAGAGAACCAAATCAAGAACGAACTGCCATTCACAATTGCTACAAAGAAAATAAAATACCTAGGAATACAACTCACTAGGAATGTAAGGGACTTCTTTAAGGAAAACTACAAACAACTGCTCAACGAAATAAAAGAGGACACAAACAGATGGAGAAACATTCCATGTTCGTGGTTAGGAAGAATCAATATCGTGAAAATGGCTATACTGCCCAAAGTAATTTACACAATCAATGCTATCCCCATCAAACTACCATTGAATTTCTTCACAGAACTGGAAAAAACCACCATGAATTTCATATGGAACCAAAAAAGAGCCAGCATAGCCAAGTCAATTCTAAGCAAAAAGAACACAGCGGGAGGCATCACGCTACCAGACTTCAAACTATACTACAAGGCTACAGTAATCAAAACAGCATGGTACTGGTACCAAAACAGAGATATAGACCAATGGAACAGAACATTGGCATCGGAGGCAACACAACACATCTACAACCATATTATCTTTGATAAACCAGACAAAAACAGGCAATGGGGAATGGATTCCCTATTTAATAAATGGTGTTAGGAAAACTGGCTAGCCATGTGCAGAATGCAGAAACTGGACCCCTTCCTGACACCTTACACTAAAATTAAATCCAGATGGATTAAAGACTTAAACGTAAGACCTGACACCATAAAAACCCTAGAAGAAAATCTAGGCAAAACAATTCAGGACATAGGAGTAGGCAAGGACTTCATGAACAAAACACCAAAAGCATTGGCAACAAAAGCCAAAATAGACAAATGGGACCTAATCAAACCCCACAGCTTCTGCACGGCAAAACAAACGGTCACTAGAGTGAATCGGCAACCATCAGAATGGGAAAAAATCTTTGCAGTTTACGCATCTGAAAAAGGGCTGATATCCAGAATTTACAAAGAACTCAAACAGATTTACAGGAAAAAATCAAACAAGCCCATTCAGAAATGGGCAAAGGATATGAACAGAAACTTTACGAAAGCAGACATACATGAGGCCAGCAAACATATGAAAAAGTGCTCATCGTCATTGGTCATTAGAGAGATGCAAATCAAAACCACATTGAGATACCATCTCACACCAGTTAGAATGGCGATCATTAAAAAATCTGGAGACAGCAGATGCTGGAGAGGATGTGGAGAAATAGGAACACTCTTACACTGTTGGTGGGAGTGTAAATTAGTTCAACCATTGTGGAAGACAGTGTGGCGATTCCTCAGGGACCTAGAAATAGAAATTCCATTTGACCCAGCAATCCCATTACTGGGTATCTATTCAAAGGACTATAAATCGTTCTACTATAAGGACACATGCACACGAATGTTCATTGCAGCACTGTTTACAATAGCAAAGACCTGGAACCAACCCAAATGCCCAACGATGATAGACTGGACTGGGAAAATGTGGCACATATACACCATGGAATATTATGCAGCAATCAAAAATGATGAGTTTGTGTCCTTTGTAGGGACATGGATGAATCTGGAGAACATCATTCTCAGCAAACTGACACAAGAACAGAAAAAGAAATACCGCATATACTCACTCATAGGTGGGTGAGAGAAATGAGAACACGTGGACACAGAGAGGCGGTCTACTATACACTGGGGACTGTTGGGGGGAATGGGGGAGGGACAGCAGTGGGGGCTGAGAGGGATAGCCTGGGGATGAATACCAAGTGTGGGTGAAGGGGAGGAAGGCAGCAAAGCACACTGCCATGTGTGTACCTATGCAACTATCTTGCACGTTCTGCACATGTACCCCCAAACCTATAATGCAATAAAAATTAAAAAAAAAAAGAAAGAAAGGAGGATACAAAGAGCAGAGAGGAAAATACACACCAGAGGGAAAGGGAAACTCACAGGACAGTGGGGGATACACACAGGTGGAGCGAGATACACAACGGAGAGAGAAAAATACACAGAGGAAAGAGGAGGATACACATAGGAGAGAAAAGCATACACAAAAGAGACAGGGGCATGCACACAGGAGAGGGGGATACAAACAGGTGAAAGCGGGATACACACAGGAAAGAAAAAAATACACACAAAAGAGAAAAATACACACAGGAGGGTGGGGCATACGCACGGGAAAGAGGAGGATACAGAAAGGATAGAGGAGAATACACACAATAGAGAGGGGGATACACAAAGGAGAGAAGGGTATACACACAGGAGAGAAGAAGATACACACAGAAGAGAGGAAGCTACACACAGAAGATAGGAGGATACACACAGGGGAGAGAAGGATAGACATAGCAGAGAGGAGGATACACACAGGAGAGAAAAAAATACAAACAGAAGAGAGGAGGATACACACAGGTGAAAGGAGCATACAAAAAGGAGAGAGGAGGATACACACAGGAGAGAGAAGGATACACCCAGGATAAATGGGTATACACACAGGGGGAAAGGGATACACACAGAAGAGAGGAGGATACACACAAGAGAGAAGAGAATACACACAGGAGAGAGGAGGATACACCCAGAAGAAAGGGGGAAACACACAGGAGGGAGGAAAATACAAATAGGAGAGTGAGACATACACACAGGATGGAAGGAAATACACACTGGAGAGAGAGGGATACACACAGGGGAAAAGAAATACACACAGGAGAGAGAAGCATACAAACAGCCAAGAGGAGGATACGCACAAATGGGAGGAGGATACACCCAAAAGAGTGGAGGATACACACAGAAGAGAGGGGGAAACACACAGGAGAGTGGGTGATACACACATGTGGAGGTGGATACACACAGGAGAGAGGAAGATACACAGAGGAGAGAGGAGGATACACATAGGAGAGAGGAGCATACACAAATGAGACAGGGGGAACACACAGGAGAGGGGGATACACACAGGAAAAAAAGAATACACACAAAAGAGAAGGATACACACAGGAAGGTGGGGGCATACACACAGGAGAGAGGAAGATACACACAGGATAGAGGAGAATATACACAATATTGAGGGAGATACACAGGGTAGAGATGGGGTATACAAACAGAAGAGAAGAAGATACACACAGAAGAGAGGAAGATACACACAGGAGAGAGGAGAATACACACAAAAAAGAAAAAATACAAACAAGAGAGAGAAGAATACACACAGGTGAAAGGAGGATACACACAGGAGAGAAGAGGATACACATAGGAGAGAGAGAGATACACCCAGGAGAAATGGGGATACACACAAGGGTAAACGGATACACACAGGAGAAAGGAGGATACACCCAAGAGAGAAGAGGATACACACAGAAGAGAGGAGAAAACACCCAGAAGAGTGGGGAAAACACACAGGAGAGAGGGAGATACAAACAGGAGAGTGTGACATACACACAAGATAGAGGGAAATACACACAGGAAAGAAGAGGATCACACAGGGGGAGGGTGATACACAAAGGAGAGAGGAGGATACAAACTGCAGAGAGGAGGATACACAAAGGAGAGGGGGGAACTCAGAGTAGAGAGGGGGGTACACATAGAAGTGGTGAAGATGCACAAAGGAGAAAGAAGGATCCACACAGGAGAGGGGGATACACACAGAACAAAGGGTCATACACAAAGGAGAAAAGAGGATACACACAGGAGAGGGGGGATACACACAGGAGAAAGGGGGATACACACAAGAGAGTGGGGCATACACACAGGATAGAGAAGCATACACACAGTGGGAGAAGGATAAATACAGGAGGGAGGAGAGTACACAACTAGAGAGGAGAATACAGACAGAAAAGTAGAGGATACACCCAGATGAGTGGAGGATACACACAGGAGAGAGAAGGATACACACAGGAGAGAGGAGGATACATGCAGGAGAGGAGAGGATACACACAGGAGAGTAGGGGGATACACACAGGAGAGGGGGATACACAGAGAAAAGAAGAGAATACACAAAAAAGAGGAAGATACACACAGGAGAGAGGGGATACACACAAAAGAGAGGAAGATGCACACAGGACAGAGGGGGATACACACAGGAGAGAGGAAGATACACACAGAATAGGAGTGATACACGCAAAAGAAAGGAGGATACACGCAGGAGAGAGGATACACACAGGAGAGATAAGCATATAGAAAGAAGATGGAGAAAAACACAGAATGGGGTAGATACACGGAAAAAAGGAAAGGATACACAGGAGAGAGGAGAATACACGCAGGAGATGGGGATACACACAAGAGAGAGGTGCATACACGCAGGAGGGTGATACACACAGGAGAAAGGGGGATACACACAGGTGAGAGAAGAATACACAGAGAAGAGGGGGATACACGCAAGAGAGAGGGGCGTACACACAGGAGAGAGGAAGATAGACACAGCAGAGAAGAGGATACACAAAGAAGAGAGGGGATACACACAGAGAGGGAGATACACACAGAAGAAAGGGGGATACACACAGGAGACGGGGGTACACAGAGGGATGAAGAAAAATACACATAGGAGAGAGGATCATACACACAGGAGAGAGGAGGATACACAGAGGAGAGAGAAAGATACACACAGGAGAGAGGAAGATACACAGGAGAGAGGATACACAAAAAAGAGAAAAGGATACACAGAGGAGACAGAAGGATACACAAAGTAGAGAGGGGTATACACACAGAAAAGGGGGATACACAAAGGAGAAATGAAGATACACAAAAGTGAGAGGAGGATACACACAGGAGAGGGGATAGAGACAGGTGAGAGAGGCGCACACACAAAAGAGAGGAAGCTACACACAGGAGAGTGTAGGATACAAACAGGAGAGAGGGTATACACACAGGAGAGAGGGGGATAACCACAGAAGAAAGGGAGGATAAAAACAGAAGAGAAAGGGGTTACACACAGAAGAGTGGAGGGAAACACAAGGGAAAGAGGAGAAATACACAAAGGATGTAGGAAGATACACACTGGATAGAGGAAAATACACACAGGAGAGAGGAGAATACACACAGGAGAGAGGAGAATAAACACAGGAGAGAGGAGAATAAACACAGGAGAGTTGGATTCACACAGGAAAGAGGGTAATACACACAGGAGATTGGGGGATACAAACAGGAGTGGGGGATACACACAGAAGAGAGTGGGATACACACAGGAGAGAGGGGAATACACACAAGAGAGAGGGGCATACACACAAGAGAGAGGAGGATACACACAGGAGAGAGAGGGATACACACAAAACAAGAAAGGTACAAACAGGAGAGTGCAGCATTCACACAAGAGAGAGTGGGATACACACAGGAGAGAAGAAGATACACACAGGGGAAGGGGGATACACACAGGTGAGAGGAGAATACACAAGGAGAGAGGAGGCTACACAGAAGAGAAAAAAGGATACACAAATAAGAGGGGGAAACACACAAAAGAGAGAGAGATACACACAGGTGAGAGGGATACGCCCAGGAGACGGCGAGATACACACAGGAGATAGGGGATCCACACAGGAGAGAAGGGGGATACACACAGTAGAGAGGGGGATACAAACAGGAGATTGAGGCATACAAACAGGTTGGAAGAAGATACACACAGGAGATTGAGGCATACACACAGGAGAGAGTCGGATACACACAGGAAAAGAAGGATAAATACAGGAGAGAGGAAGATACACACAAAAGAGTGGAGGATACAGACAGAAGAGAGGAGAATACACGCAGTAGAGAGGAGGATACACACAGGAGAGAGGAGGATACACACAGGAGAGAGGAGGATACACGCAGGAGAAAAAAGGATACACACAGGAGAGTGGAAGATACACACAAAAGAGAGAATACACACAAAAGATAGGGGAATACACACAGGAGAGAGGGGGATACACGCAGGAGAGAGGAGGATACACAAAGGAGGGGGGGATACACACAAGAGAGAGGGGGATTCACTGAAAAAAAGTAGGATACACACAGAAGAGAGGAGGATAAACACAGTAGAGAAGGATATACACAGGAGATAGGGGCATACACACAGGAGAGGGAGATTCACACAGGAGAACGGGGGATAGACACAGGAGAGGGGAAAATACACAAAGGAGAGGGGGATACGCATATGAGAACAGGGCGTACACACAGAAGAGAGGAGGATTCAAAAAGCAGAGAGGAGGATACACACTGGAGAAAGGGGATACACACAAGAGAGAGGGGTTACACACAGGAGAGAGGGGGATACACACAGAAAAGACCGGGGATACACAGGAGTGTGGGGGGATACACACACGAAAGAGGAGGAATACACACAAGAAGGAGGAGGATACAGACAGAAGAGAGAAGGATACACACAGTAGAGAAAAAGATACACACAGAAGAGGGGGATAAACACAGGAGAGAGGAGGATACACCCAGGATAGAGGAGTTTACACACAAAAGAGAGCAGGATACATACAGAAAACAGAAGAATACACACAGGAGAGCGGGGGATATACACAGGAGAGTGGTGATATACACAGGATGGAGGAGTGTACACAGAGGAGACAGGGGCATACACACAGGAAAAATGGATAAACACAGGAGAAAGGGGGATACACACAGGAAAGTGGAGAAAACACTCAGGTAAGTGGGATACACAAAGAAAAAAGGGCGTACACGCAGAAGAGAGGAGGATACACACAGGACAGAGTAGGATACAAACAGGAGAGAGGTGATACACACAGGAGAAAGAAGGTATACAAATGATCGTTCACAGCCTCACTGAATACTACACAATTGTGATATAGCCTGGAGTCTATCTTTTATGGATACTCATTCAAAGAATGACTAAACAACGCACACCTGCTGAATAGTCAGATGTCTCTTTCCTATGGCCACTTGTTAAGAGCCTCACTAAGTGTACACACCTGGGGAAATAGTCAGGATTTACCTTTATCCCCTCGTTCACATTCTCACTAAATAAGGCACACCTGTGGAATAGTCAGGAGACTTTTTTATGTGGCCTCTATTTCAGAGTGTCACTGAATAATGTGGTGTAGTCAGCAGTCAATATCACGTAGACACATATTCAGAGCCTCAGTGAATAAGACAGGCCCCAGATATAGTAAGGAATCTAATTTATATGGAAAAATTTTAGAAGTCTTTCTGTATAATACAAACCTGGAGAATAATTTTGAGTCTATTTTCGATGGAGATTCATTCAGAGCCTCGG
Organism: Saguinus oedipus; assembly: GCA_031835075.1. Classification (NCBI taxonomy): domain Eukaryota; kingdom Metazoa; phylum Chordata; class Mammalia; order Primates; family Cebidae; genus Saguinus; species Saguinus oedipus. Next base: position 5,525,980 of record CM063170.1, read on the forward strand.
TAAAATATGTACACCTGTGGAGTATCCAGGAATCCATTTAATTAGGACACTCATTCATAGACTCAGTGGATAATATGCACGTGTGGATTAGTCGGGATTCCATTTTATTTGGTCACTGACTCATAACCTCAATGAAAAATGCACAAATGTAAAGTATTCAGCAGTCTATTTCATATAAACACTCATTCAGAGATTCAGTGAATGAATATTTAAGATAGAAAACATCCTGTTTAAGGATAAAAACACAAAAAGAGCCTCACTGAATAATACAAACCTGGAGAATAAATTGGAGTCTATTTTCGATGGACATTCATTCAGAGACTCGGTAAATAATGCACACCTGTAGAGTAGCCAGGAGTCTATTTCATTTGGACACTCATTCATAGCCTCATTGGATAATATGCACGTATGTATTAGTCAGGATCCCATTTTATATGGCCACTTACTTGTAACCTCAGTGACAAATGCACAAATGTAAAGTACTCAGCAGTCTACTTCATATAGACATTCATTCAGAATTTCATTGAATAATAAAAATATTTAAGATAGACAGCATCCTGTTTCATATGGTTAAACAAAAAGGGCCTCACTGAGTAATGCACACGAGGGGAAGTGCTAGGAGTCTAATTTATATAGCCTTTAATTTACAGAATCAGGAAATAATGCACACGTGAGGAATAGACACTAGTCTATTTTATATGGCCGCTAAATCAAAGCCTTTTCAAACACTGCACATGTGGAGAATAATCACTTGTCTGCTTCATATGGTGTTTCGTTTGGTGAATCAAAAACTTATGCACACCTGTGGAGTAAAATGGGTTTTATTTCTAAAGGCCACTCTTTCAATGTTTTAATAAATAATATGTATATCTGAAAAGTAAGGAATATCTTTCACATGGCCAGTCATTCAGGGCCTCTGTGAAGAATACTCCCCTCAAAAATAGTCAAGTGTCTACTTTAAATGGCTACACATTCAGAGACTCTGTAGGTAATGAAAACCTGGGCAATACACCAGAGTCTCTTTTTTATGCCCACTTAGAGTCTCATTCAATAATACACACTTGGAGAAGAGTAAAGAGTCTACTTCATGTAGCCACTCATTTAGAGGCTCAGTGAATAATGCACACCTGGGTAATAGTCGAACATTTTTTATATGGCCACTCATTTTGTGCCTCACTGAATGATATACACCTGAAGAATCTTCAGGATTCTATTTGATACTACCACACATTTAGCACCTTATTGAATAATTCACAATGGAGCAATTGTCAGGTGTCTATTTTATATGGTCTATCACTCAAAGTTTCAGTGAATAATTAACTTCTATGGACTAATCAGAACGCTGTTTAAGATAGCCAGGAATTAAGGGCCTTCCTGAATGATACAAACCTGGGTAATAGCCTGGCATCTATTTAATATGAACTCTAATTTTGTGTATCATTGAATAATACACACCTGGGGCAGTGTCAGGAGTCTATTTGGTATGGACACTCAAACAGAACCTGTTTGATTAATGCACACATGTATAATAATGAGGAGTCTATGACATACAGTTACTTATTCAGACAAACAGTGAATAATGCACATGCAAATAATTAGAAGTCTGATTCTTATAGACAGTCTTTCACAGCCTCACTGAATATTACACACTTGTGATATAGCCTGGAGTCTATTTTTTATGGCCACACATTCAGAGAAATAACTAAATAATGCACACCTGCGAAATATTCAGAAGTCTCTTTCCTATGGCCACTCATTAAGAGCCTCACTAAGTGTACACACCTGGGGAAATAGTCAGGATTTACCATTATTCCCTCATTCACAGTCTCACTAAATAATGCAGACCTGTGGAATAGTCGGATACTCTTTCCTATGTCCACTCGTTAAAAGCCTCACTAAGTGTACACACCTGGGGAAATAGTCAGGATTTACCTATATTCCTTCATTCAGAGTCTCACTAAATAATTCACACCTGTGGAAGAGTCAGGAGACATTTTCATGTGGCCTCTAATTCGGGGTGTCACTGAATAATTTGATGTAGTCAGGGGTCTATTTCATGTAGGCATATATTCAGTGCCACAGTGAATAAAACAGGCCCTTTATGTTGTAGGGAATCTAATTAATGTGGGCACATCTTCTGAGCCTCACTGAATAATACACACCTGGAGAAAAATTTGGAGTCTATTTATGATGGACATTTACTCAGAGCCTCGGTAAATAATGTACACCTGTGGAGTAGCCAGGAGTCTATTTTATTAGGACACTCATTCATAGCCTCAGTGGATAATCTGCACGTGTGGCTTAGTCCGGATTCCAATTTATATGGCCACTGACTCGTAACCTCAGTGAAAAATGCACAAATGTAAAGTACTCAGCAGTCTATTTTATATAGACACTCATTCAGTGATTCACTAAATAAAACAAATGTTTAACATAGCAGCATTGTGTTTCATATGGTCACACAAAATGAGCCACACTGAGTAAGTCACACCTAGGGAAGTGTTAGGAGTCTACTTTATATAGCCTCTCATTTACAGCCTCAGAAAATAAGACACACGTGTGGAATAGACAATAGACTATTTTATATGGCCACAAAATCAAAGCCCAAATGAGGAATACACAACTTTGAAATAGTCACTTGTCTATTTTACATGCCCAAATATTTAGAGTCAGAGTCAATAATACACGCCTGTAGACAAGTCAGAAAACAATTTCATATGGCCAAAGTTTCAGAGCCTCAGTGAATAACACATACCTGGGAAATACTCAGGACGCTATTACATGTGGCATCAATTTCAGATCTTCCTTGAATGAGAAACACCTCTATTGTAGTCAGATTTCTATTTCCTATAGCCACATATTCACAGCCTAACTGAATACCATACACCTTGGAAAAGTTAAAATTCTATTTCGTATAGCCCCTCATTTAGAGCCGAATGTAAAAACGCAAGCCTGGGGAGCATTAAAAAGGCTCTATTTTATGGCCATTCATTCGGAGCTTCGCAGAATAATACAGATCTAGGAAAACGTCAGGAGTGTATTTCACATGGCCACTTATTCAGAACCTCAGTGAGAAATCATATATAACTGGAAAATACTCAGGATTATATTATATATAGCCACTTATTCAGAGGCTCACTGAATAATGCACAGCTAAGGAATAGTCTGGAGACTATTTGATATGACTCTTCACTCAGTGACTCAGTGTAAAATGCAGAACTGAAAAATAGTCAAGAGGATAGATTCAAGGGTTTATGTTATGTGAACAATCGTTCAGAATCTCACTGAAGAATACACACCTTGGGAATACTCAGTGTCCAAGTCATACGGACACTCAATCACAGCATTACCGAATAATGAACAATGGGGCAATAGTAAGGAGTCTATTTCATATGGCCTGTCATTAGGAGCTTCAGTGCATAATAAACAGCTTTGGAGTAGTGAGTACCCTATTTAAGGAAGCCCCAAATTAAAAAGCTCCGTGAATGATGCACAAATTTGTCAGAGTCAGGAGACTATTTGACATAGACACTCATACAGAAACTTTTCTAATACTGCACCTGTGGGGAATAATCACTAGTCTGTTTCATATGGTGATTAGTTTCGAGAATCAAAAAATAACGCACACCTGTTGAGTAAAATGGGTTCTATTTCATAAGGCCACTCTTTCAGTGTTTTAGTGAATAATATGTATATCTGATAAGTCAGGAATCTTTTCACATGGCCACTCGTCCATGGCCTCTGTGAAGAATATTCCCCTCAAAAATTGTTAAGGGTCTACTTCAAATTGCTACCCATTCAAAGTCTCTCTATGCAGTGAACACCTGGGTAATACACCTGAGTCTCTTTTTTTATGCCCACTTAGTTAGAGACTAATTCAGTAATACACAACAAAGGAAGATTTAATAGTCTACTTTATTTAACCACTCATTTAGAGCCTCAGTAAATAATGCACACCAGGGTAATACTCAAGGACTTTTTATATGGCCACTCATTTTGTTCCTCACCGAGTGATATACACCTAAAGAATCCGCAGGATTCTATTTAGTACTACCACTAATTTGGAACATTATTGAATAATTCACAATGAAACAATAGTCAGATGTCTATATTTTATGTTCTAACATTCAATGTTTCAGTGAAAAGTAAACTTCTATGGAGAAATCAGGACACTGTTTAAGGTAGCCACGAATTAAGTGTCTTGCTGAATGATATGCACCTGTGTGATAGTCAGGATTCTATTTCATTTGAACTCTAATTTTGTGTATCGCTGAGTAATACACACCTGGGGCTGTGTCAGGAGTCTATTTGGTATGGACACTCAAACAGAGACTGTTCGATTAATTCACACATGGATAATAATGAGGAGTCTATGTCATACAGTTACTTATTCAGACAAACTGTGAATAATGCACATGTGGAGTAATTAGAAGTCTGTTTTATATAGCCCCTCTTTCACAGCCTCACGGAATATTGCACACTTGTGATATAGTCTGGAGTCTATTTTTTATGGCCACTCATTCAGAGAATCACTCCATAATGCACACCTGTGGAATAGTCAGAAATATCTTTCCTATGGCCACTCGTTAAGAGCCTCACTAAGTGTACACGCCTGGAGAAATAGTCAGGATTTACTTTTGTCCCCTCATTCAGAGTCTCACTAAATAATGCACACCTGTGAAATAGTCAGGAGACCCTTTCCTATGCCCACTCGTTTGGAGTCTCACTAAGTGTACACACCTGGAAAAAAGGATTTACCTTTATCTCCTCATTCAGAGTCTCACTAAATAATGCACACTTGTGGAATAGTCAGGAGAACTTTTCATGTGGCCTCTAATTCGGAGTGTCACTGAATAATGTGGTGTAGTCAGGTGTCTATTTCATGTAGACACATATTCAGAGCTTCAGTGAATAAGACAGACACTTGATATAGTAAGGAATCTAATTGATATGGAAACATATTCTGAGCCTCACTGAATAATACACCCCTGGGGAATAATTTGGAGTCTATTTTCAATGCACATATATTCCGAGACCTTGAATAATGATGTACCCCTGTGGAATAGCCAGGAGTCTATTTTATTAGGACATTCACTCATAGCCTCAGTGAATAATATTCACGTGTGGATTAGTCAGGATTCCATTTTTTATGGCCGCTGACTCATAACCTCAGTGAAAAATGCAAAAATGTAAAATAATTAGCAGTCTATCTCAAATAGACACTCATACATAGATTCACTGAATAATACAAATATTTGAGATAGACAGCATCCTGTTTCATATGGTTAAACAAAAAGAACCTCACTGAGCAATGCACACCAGGGGAAGTGTAAGGAGTCTACTTTATATAGCCTTTAATTTACAGAAGCAGGAAATAATGCACACGTGTGGAATAGACACGTTTATTTTATACGGCCTGAAACTCAAAGCCTTTTTGAATACTGCACATGTGGGGAATAATCAGTTGTCTGGTTCATATGGTGTTTCGTTTGGTGAATCAAAAACTTATGCACACCTGTGGAGTAAAATGGGTTATATTTCAGAAGGCCACTCTTTCAGTGTTTTAGGGAATAATATGTATATCTGATAAGTCAGGAATCTCTTTCACATGGCCACTCGTTCAGGGCCTCTGTGAAGAATACTCCCCTCAAAAATAGTCAAGTGTCTACTTTAAATGGCTACACATTCAGAGACTCTGTAGGTAATAAACACATGTGCAATACATCTGAGTCTCTTTTTTATGCCCTCTTAATCAGAGTCTCATTCAATAATACACACCTGCGGAAGTTAAGAGTCTACTTTATGTAGCCACTCATTTAGAGCCTCAGTGAATAATGCACACCAGGGTTACAGTCGAGCATTTTTTGTATGGCCACTCATTCTGTGCCTCACTGAGTGATATAAACCTGAAGAATCCTAAGGATTCTATTTGATACTACCACGCATTTAGCACCTTATTCAATAACTCACAATGGAGCAATAGTCAGGTGTCTATTTTATGTGGTCTATCACTCAAAGTTTCAGTGAATAATAAACTCTATGGAGTAATCAGGACGCTGTTTAAGATAGCCAAGAATTCAGTGCCTTCCTGAATGATGCACAAATGGGTAATAGCCTGGCGTCTATTTCATATGAACTCTAATTTTGTGTATCGTTGCATAATACAAACCTGGGGCAGTGTCAGGAGTCTATTTGGTATGGACACTCAAACAGAACCTGTTTGATTAATGCACACATGTATAATAATAAGGAGTCTATGTCATATGGCTACTCATTCAGACAAATAGTGAATAATTCATATGTAAAGTAATTAGAAGTCTGATTCTTATGGCCCCTCTTTCACAGCCTCACTGAATATTACACACTTGTGATATAGTCTGGAGTATACTTTTTATGGCCACCCATTCAGAGAATCACTAAATAATGCAAACCTGTGGAATAGTCAGAAGTCTCTTTCCTATGTCTACTCGTTAAGAGCCTCACTAAGTGTACACACCTGGGGAAATAGTCAGGATTTACCATGATCCCCTCATTCTCAGTCTGACTAAATTATGCACACCTGTGGAATAGTTAGGAGACTGTTTCCTATGTCCACTCATTACGAGCCTCACTAAGTGTACAGACCTGGGCAAATAGTCAGGATTTACCTATATCCCTTCTTTCAGAGTCCCACTAAATAATGCAAATCTGTGAAATAGTCAGGAAACTTTTTCATGTGGCCTCTAATTTGGAGTGTCTCTGAATAATGTCATGTATTCAGGAGTCTATTTCATGTAGGCACATATACAGAACCACAGTGAATAAAAAAGGCCCTTTATGTTGTAAGGAATCTAATTAATACTGCCACATCTTCTGAGCCTCACTGAATAATACACACCTGGAGAATAATTTTGAGTCTATTTTTCATGGACATTCATTCAGAGCCTCGGTATATAATGTACACCTGTGGAGTAGCCAGGAGTCTATTTTATTAGGACTCTAGTTCATAGATTCAGTGGATAATATGTACGTGCAGATTAGTCCAGATTCCAATTAATATGGCCATTGACTCATAACCTCAGTGAAAAATGCACAAATGTAAAGTACTCAGCAGTCTATTTCATATAGACACTCATTCAGAGATTCACTAAATAATACATATATTTAATATAGCAGCATCCTGTTTCATATGGTCACACAAAATGAGCCTCACTGAGTAAGGCACACCTAGGGAAGTGTTAGGAGTCTACTTTATATAGCCTCTCATTTACAGCCTCAGGGAATAATGCACACGTGTGGAATAAACACTAGACTATTTTATATGGCCACAAAATCAAAGCCCGAGTGAGTAATACACAACTTTGGAATAGTCACTTGTCTATTTTACATGCCCAAATATTTAGAGTCAGAGTCAATAATACATGCCTGTAGACAAGTCAGAAAACAGTTTCATATGGCCAAAGTTTCAGAGCCTCAGTGAATAATACATACCTGAGTAATACGCAGGATGCTATTACATGAGGAATAGATTTCAGAGCGTCCTTGAATGAGAAAAACCTCTATTGTAGTCATAATGCTTTTTCCCATAGCCACATATTCAGAGCCTAGCTGAGTAACATACACCTTGGGAAAACTTAAAATTCTATTTTGTGTAGCCAATCATTTACAACCGAATGTAAAATCGCAAGCCTGAGGAGAATTCAGGAGGCTCTATTTTATGGCCAATCATTCATAGCTTCACAGAATAATATAGACCTATGTAAACTTCAGGAGTGTATTTCCCATGGCCACTTATTCAGAATCTCAGGGAGGAATCATATATAACTGAAAAATACTCAGGATTATATTATATAGCCACGTATTCAGAGACTCACTGAATAATGCATAGCTAAGAAATAATCTGGAGACTATTTGATATGACTCTTCACCCAGCTACTCAGTGGACAATGTAGATCTAAAAAATAGTCAAGAGGATAGAGTCACGGGTATATGCTATGTGATCACTCATTCAGAATCTCACTGAAGAATACACATCTTGGGAATAGTAAATGCCCAAGTCTTATGGACACTCAATCACAGATTTACCGAATAATGGACAATGGGGCAATAGTAAGGATTATATTTCATATGGCTTGTCATTCGGAGTTTCAGTGCATAATAAACAGCTGTGGAGTAGTCAGGACAATATTTAAGGGAGCCCAAAATTAAGCAGCTCCGTGAATGATACACATGTGTCAGAGTCAGAAGACTATTTGTCATAGACACTCATACAGAACCTTTTCGAATACTGCACATGTGGGGAATAATCACTTGTCTGTTTCATATGGTGATTAGTTTGGAGAATCAATATATAACGCACACCTATTGAGTAAAATGGGTTCTATTTCGTAAGCCACTCTTTCAGTGTTTTAGTAAATAATATGTATATCTGATAAGTCAGGAATCTCTTTCACATGGCCACTCATTTAGGGCCACTGTGAAGAATATTCCCCTCAAAAATAGTCAAGGGTCTAGTTCAAATGGCTGCAAATTCAGAGACTCTGTATGTAATGAACACATGTGCAATACACCTGAGTCTCTTTTTTATGCCCACGTAGTCAGAGATTCATTCAATAATACACAACCAAGAAAGATTTAAGAGTCTACTTCATGTAGCCACTCATTTAGAGCCTCAGTGAATAATGCACACCGGGGTAACAGTCGAGCATTTTTTATATGGCCACTCATTTTGTGCCTCACTGAGTGATACACACCTGAAGAATCCGCAGGATTCTATTTGATACTAACACTCACTTAAAACTTTATTGAATAATTTACAATAAAGAAATAGTCAGGTGTCTATTTTATATGGCCTGTCATTCAAAACTTCAGTGAATAATAAACTTCTATGGAGTAATCAGGACGCTGTTTAAGAGAGCCATGAATTAAGGGCCTTCCTGAATAATACACGCCTGGGTGATAGCCTGGCATCTATTTCATTTGAACTCTAATTATGTGTGTCGTTGAGTAATACACACCTGGGGAAGTGTCAGGAGTCTATTTGGTATGGATACTCAAACAGATCCTGTTTGATTAATGCACACATGGATAATAATGAGTAGCCTATGTCATACGGTTACTCATTCAAAAAATCTGTGAATAATGCATATGTGAAGTAATTAGAAGTATCTTTCACATGGACCCTCTTTCACAGCCTCACTGAATATTACAACCTTGTAATATAGTCTGGAGTCTATTTTTTATGGCCACTCATTCAGAGAATCACTAAATAATGCACACCAGGGGAATAGTCAGAAGTCTCTTTCCAATGGCCCCTCATTAACAGCCTCACTAAGTGTACACACCTGGAGAAATTGTCAGGATTTACCTTTATCTACTCATTCAGAGTCTCACTAAATAATGTACACTTTAGGAATAGTCAGGAGATTTTTCCATGTGGCCTCTAATTCGGAGTGTCACTGAAAAAATTTGGTGTAGTCAGGAGTCTATTTCATGTAGACACATATTCATAGCTTCAGTGAATAAGAAAGACACTTGATATAGTAAGGAATACAATTGATATGGAAACATATTATGAGCCTCACTGAATAATACAAACCTGGGGAATAATTTGGAGTCTATTTTCGATGGACACATATTCAGAGCCTTGAAAAATTATGTACACCTGTGGAGTTGGCCAGGAGTCTATTTTATTAGGATACTCATTCATAGCCTCAGTGGATAATATGCACGTGTGGTTTAGTCAGGATTCCATTTTATATGGCCAATGACTCGTAACCTCAGTGAAAAATGCAAAAATGTAAAATACTTAGCAGTCTATCTCAAATTGACACTCATTCATAGATTCACTGAATAATACAAATATTTGAGATAGACAGCATCCTGTTTCATATGGTTAAACAAAAAGGGCCTCACTGAGTATTGCACACCAGGGGAACTGTTAGGAGTCTACTTTATATAGCCTTTAATTTGTAGAATCAGGAAATAATGAACACGTGTGGAATAGACACTAGTCCATTTTATATGGCCCCAAAACCGAAGCGTTATTATTATTTTTTTAATATTTATTGCATTATAGGTTTGGGGGTACATGTGCAGAACGAGCAAGATAGTTGCATAGGTACACACGGCAGGGTGCTTTGCTGCTTTCCTCCCCTTCACCCACACTTGGTATTCATCCCCAGGCTATCCCCCCCAGCCCCCCGCTGCTGTCCCTCCCCCATTCCCCCCAACAGTCCCCAGTGTATAGTAGACCGCCTCTCTGTGTCCACGTGTTCTCATTTTTCTCACCCACCTATGAGTGAGTATATGCGGTATTTCTTTTACTGTTCTTGTGTCAGTTTGCTGAGAATGATGTTCTCGAGATTCATCCATGTCCCTACAAAAAACACAAACTGATCATTTTTGATTGCTGCATAATATTCCATGGTGTATATGTGCCACATTTTCCCAGTCCAGTCTATCATCGTTGGGCATTTGGGTTGGTTCCAGGTCTTTGCTATTGTAAACAGTGCTGCAATGAACATTCGTGTGCATGTGTCCTTATAGTAGAATGATTTATAGCCCTTTGGATAGATACCCAGTAATGGGATTGCTGGGTCAAATGGAATTTCTATTTCTAGGTCCCTGAGGAATCGCCACACTGTCTTCCACAATGGTTGAACTAATTTACACTCCCACCAACAGTGTAAGAGTGTTCCTATTTCTCCACATCCTCTCCAGCATCTGCTGTCTCCAGATTTTTTAATGATCGCCATTCTAACTGGTGTGAGATGGTATCTCAATGTGGTTTTGATTTGCATCTCTCTAATGACCAATGACGATGAGCACTTTTTCATATGTTTCATGGCCTCATGTATGTCTGCTTTCGTAAAGTTTCTGTTCATATCCTTTGCCCATTTTTGTTTTTTTTTTTTTTTTTTTTTTTTTTTTTTTTTTTTTTTTTTTTTTATTTATTTTTATTGCATTATAGGTTTGGGGGTACATGTGCAGAACGAGCAAGATAGTTGCATAGGTACACACATGGCAGTGTGCTTTGCTGCTTTCCTCCCCTTCACCCACACTTGGTATTCATCCCCAGGCTATCCCCCCCAGCCCCCCCCTGCTGTCCCTCCCCCATTCCCCCCAACAGTCCCCAGTGTATAGTAGACTGCCTCTCTGTGTCCACATGTTCTCATTTTTCTCACCCACCTATGAGCGAGTATATGCGGTATTTCTTTTTCTGTTCTTGTGTCAGTTTGCTGAGAATGATGTTCTCCAGATTCATCCATGTCCCTACAAAGGACACAAACTCATCATTTTTGATTGCTGCATAATATTCCATGGTGTATATGTGCCACATTTTCCCAGTCCAGTCTATCATCGTTGGGCATTTGGGTTGGTTCCAGGTCTTTGCTATTGTAAACAGTGCTGCAATGAACATTCGTGTGCATGTGTCCTTATAGTAGAACGATTTATAATCCTTTGGATAGATACCCAGTAATGGGATTGCTGGGTCAAATGGAATTTCTATTTCTAGGTCCCTGAGGAATCGCCACACTGTCTTCCACAATGGTTGAACTAATTTACACTCCCACCAACAGTGTAAGAGTGTTCCTATTTCTCCACATCCTCTCCAGCATCTGCTGTCTCCAGATTTTTTAATGATCGCCATTCTAACTGGTGTGAGATGGTATCTCAATGTGGTTTTGATTTGCATCTCTCTAATGACCAATGACGATGAGCACTTTTTCATATGTTTGCTGGCCTCATGTATGTCTGCTTTCGTAAAGTTTCTATTCATATCCTTTGCCCATTTTTGAATGGGCTTGTTTGTTTTTTTCCTGTAAATCTGTTTGAGTTCTTTGTAAATTCTGGATATCAGCCCTTTGTCGGATGCGTAAACTGCAAAGATTTTTTCCCATTCTGATGGTTGCCGATTCACTCTAGTGACTGTTTGTTTTGCTGTGCAGAAGCTGTGGAGTTTGATTAGGTCCCATTTGTCTATTTTGGCTTTTGTTGCCAATGCTTTGGGAGTTTTGTTCATGAAGTCCTTGCCTACTCCTATGTCCTGAATGGTTTTGCCTAGATTTTCTTCTAGGGTTTTTATGGTGTCGGGTCTTACGTTTAAGTCTTTAATCCATCTGGAGTTAATTTTAGTGTAAGGTGTCAGGAAGGGGTCCAATTTCTGCTTTCTGCACATGGCTAGCCAGTTTTCCCAACACCATTTATTAAATAGGGAATCCTTTCCCCATTGCCTGTTTTTGTCTGGTTTATCAAAGATAATATGGTTGTAGATGTGTTGTGTTGCCTCCGATGCCTCTGTTCTGTTCCATTGGTCTATATCTCTGTTTTGGTACCAGTACCATGCTGTTTTGATTACTGTAGCCTTGTAGTATAGTTTGAAGTCTGGTAGCGTGATGCCTCCCGCTGTGTTCTTTTTGCTTAGAATTGACTTGGCTATGCGGGCTCTTTTTTGGTTCCATATGAAATTCATGGTGGTTTTTTCCAGTTCTGTGAAGAAATTCAATGGTAGTTTGATGGGGATAGCATTGATTGTGTAAATTACTTTGGGCAGTATAGCCATTTTCACGATATTGATTCTTCCTAACCACGAACATGGAATGTTTCTCCATCTGTTTGTGTCCTCTCTTATTTCATTGAGTAGTTGTTTGTAGTTTTCCTTAAAGAGGTCCCTTACATTCCTAGTGAGTTGTATTCCTAGGTATTTTATTTTCTTTGTAGCAATTGTGAATGGCAGTTCGTTCTTGATTTGGTTCTCTTTAAGTCTGTTATTGGTGTATAGGAATGCTTGTGATTTTTGCACATTGATTTTATATCCTGAGACTTTGCTGAAGTTGCTTATCAGTTGCAGGAGCTTTTGGGCTGAGGTGATGGGGTCTTCTAGGTATACTATCATGTCGTCTGCAAATAGAGACAATTTGGCTTCCACCTTTCCTATTTGAATACCCTTTATTTCTTTTTCTTGCCTGATTGCTCTGGCTAGAACTTCCAGTACTATGTTGAATAGAAGTGGTGAGAGAGGGCATCCTTGTCTAGTGCCAGATTTCAAAGGGAATGCTTCCAGTTTTTGCCCATTAAGTATGATATTGGCTGTTGGTTTGTCATAAATAGCTTTTATTACTTTGAGATATGTTCCATCAATACCAAGTTTATTGAGGGTTTTTAGCATAAAGGGCTGTTGAATTTTGTCAAATGCCTTCTCTGCATCAATTGAGATAATCATGTGGTTTTTGTTTTTGCTTCTGTTTATGTGGTGAATTACATTTATAGACTTGCGTATGTTGAACCAGCCTTGCATCCCCGGGATAAATCCTACTTGATCATGATGGATAAGTTTTTTAATGTGCTGTTGCAATCGGTTTGCCAGTATTTTATTGAAGATTTTTGCATCTATGTTCATCATGGATATTGGCCTGAAGTTTTCTTTTCTTGTTGAGTCTCTGCCAGGTTTTGGTATCAGGATGATGTTGGTCTCATAAAATGATTTGGGAAGGGTTCCCTCTTTTTGGATTATTTGGAATAGTTTCAGAAGGAATGGTACCAGATCCTCTTTGTGTGTCTGGTAGAATTCGGCTGTGAACCCATCTGGACCTGGGCTTTTTTTTGTGTGGTAGGCTCTTAATTGCTGCCTCAACTTCAGACCTTGTTATTGGTCTATTCATAGTTTCGGCTTCCTCCTGGTTTAGGCTTGGGAGGACACAGGCGTCCAGGAATTTATCCATTTCTTCCTGATTTACTGGTTTATGTCCTTTGCCCATTTTTGAATGGGCTTGTTTGTTTTTCCTGTAAATCTGTTTGAGTTCTTTGTAAATTCTGGATATCAGCCCTTTGTCAGATGCGTAAATTGCAAAGATTTTTTCCCATTCTGATGGTTGCTGATTCACTCTAGTGACTGTTTGTTTTGCCGTGCAGAAGCTGTGGAGTTTGATTAGGTCCCATTTGTCTATTTTGGCTTTTGTTGCCAATGCTTTTGGTGTTTTGTTCATGAAGTCCTTGCCTACTCCTATGTCCTGAATGGTTTTGCCTAGATTTTCTTCTAGGGTTTTTATGGTGTCAGGTCTTACGTTTAAGTCTTTAATCCATCTGGAGTTAATTTTAGTGTAAGGTGTCAGGAAGGGGTCCAGTTTCTGTTTTCAGCACGTGGCTAGCCAGTTTTCCCAACACCATTTATTAAATAGGGAATCCTTTCCCCATTGCCTGTTTTTGTCTGGTTTATCAAAGATAATATGGTTGTAGATGTGTTCTGTTGCCTCCGATGCCTCTGTTCTGTTCCATTGGCCTATATCTCTGTTTTGGTACCAGTACCATGCTGTTTTGATTACTGTAGCCTTGTAGTATAGTTTGAAGTCTGGTAGCGTGATGCCTCCTGCTGTGTTCTTTTTGCTTAGAATTGACTTGGATATGCGGGCTCTTTTTTGGTTCCATATGAAATTCATGGTGGTTTTTTCCAGTTCTGTGAAGAAATTCAATGGTAGTTTGATGGGGATAGCATTGATTGTGTAAATTACTTTGGGCAGTATAGCCATTTTCACGATATTGATTCTTCCTAACCACGAACATGGAATGTTTCTCCATCTGTTTGTGTCCTCTCTTATTTCATTGAGCAGTTGTTTGTAGTTTTCCTTAAAGAGGTCCCTTACATTCCTAGTGAGTTGTATTCCTAGGTATTTTATTTTCTTTGTAGCAATTGTGAATGGCAGTTCGTTCTTGATTTGGTTCTCTTTAAGTCTGTTTTTGGTGAATAGGAATGCTTGTGATTTTTGAACATTGATTTTATATCCTGAGACTTTGCTGAAGTTGCTTATCAGTTGCAGGAGCTTTTGGGCTGAGGTGATGTGGTCTTCTAGGTATACTATCATGTCGTCTGCAAATAGAGACAATTTGGCTTCCAACTTTCCTATTTGAATACCCTTTATTTCTTTTTCTTGCCTGATTGTTCTGGCTAGAACTTCCAGTACTATGTTGAATAGAAGTGGTGAGAGAGGGCATCCTTGTCTAGTGCCAGATTTCGAAGGGAATGCTTCCAGTTTTTGCCCATTAAGTATGATATTGGCTGTTGGTTTGTCATAAATAGCTTTTATTACTTTGAGATATGTTCCATCAATACCAAGTTTATTGAGGGTTTTTAGCATAAAGGGATGTTGAATTTTGTCAAATGCCTTCTCTGCATCAATTGAGATAATCATGTGGTTTTTGTTTTTGATTCTGTTTATGTGGTGAATTACATTTATAGACTTGCCTATGTTGAAGCAGCCTTGCATCCCCGGGATGAATCCTACTTGATCATGATGGATAAGTTTTTTAATGTGCTGTTGCAATCGGTTTGCCAGTATTGTATTGAAGATTTTTGCATCTATGTTCATCATGGATATTGGCCTGAAGTTTTCTTTTCTTGTTGAGTCTCTGCCAGGTTTTGGTATCAGGATGATGTTGGTCTCATAAAATGATTTGGGAAGGGTTCCCTCTTTTGGATTATTTGGAATAGTTTCAGAAGGAATGGTACCAGATCCTCTTTGTGTGTGTGGTAGAATTCGGCTGTGAATCCATCTGGACCTGGGCTTTATTTGTGTGGTAGGCTCTTAATTGCTGCCTCAACTTCAGACCTTGTTATTGGTCTATTCATAGTTTCGGCTTCCTCCTGGTTTAGGCTTGGGAGGACACAGGCGTCCAGGATTTTATACATTTCTTCCTGATTTACTGGTTTATGTGCATAGAGTTGTTTGTAGTATTCTCCGATGATGGTTTGAATTTCTGTGGAATCTGTGGTGATTTCCCCTTTATCGTTTTTTATTGCATCTATTTGGTTGTTCTCTTTCTTCTTTTTTATCAGTCTGGCTTGTGGTCTGTCTATTTTGTTGATCTTTTCGAAAAACCAGCTCTTAAATTTATTGATTTTTTGAAGGGTTTTTCTTATCTCTATCTCCTTCAGTTCTGCTCTGATCTTAGTTATTTCTTGTCTTCAGCTAGGTTTTGAGCTTTTTTGATCTTGCTCCTCTAGCTCTTTCAATTTTGACGACAGGGTGTCAATTTTGGATCTCTCCACTCTTCTCATGTGGGCACTTATTGCTATATATTTTCCTCCTCAGACTGCTTTAAATGTGTCCCAGATATTCTGGTACGTTGTGTCTTCATTCTCCTTGGTTTCAAAGAACTTCTTTATTTCTGCCTTCATTTCATTGTTTATCCAATCAACATTCAAGAGCCAGTTGTTCAGTTTCCATGAAGCTGTGTGGTTCTGAGTTATTTTCTGAATTCTGAGTTCCAACTTGATTGCACTATGGTCTGAGAGACTGTTTGTTATGATTTCAGTTGTTTTGCATTTGCTGAGGAGTGCTTTACTTACAATTATGTGGTCAATTTTGGAGTAGGTGTGATGTGGTGCTGAGAAGAATGTATATTCTGTGGATTTGGGGTGGAGAGTTCTGTAAATGTCTATCAGGTTTGCTTGTTCCAGGTCTGAGTTCAAGTCCTGGATATCCTTGTTAATTTTCTGTCTGGTTGATCTGTCTGCTATTGACAGTGGAGTGTTAAAGTCTCCCACTATTATTGTGTGGGAGTCTAAGTCCCTTTGTAAGTCATTAAGAACTTGCCTTATATATCTGGGTGCTCCTACATTGGGTCCATATATATTTAGAATCGTTATCTCTTCTTGTTGTTTCGATCCTTTTACCATTATGTAATGACCTTCTTTGTCCCTTTTGATCTTTGTTACTTTGAAGTCTATTTTATCAGAGATGAGAATTGCAACTCCTGCTTTTTTCTGCTCTCCATTTGCTTGGTAAATCTTCCTCCATCCCTTTATTTTGAGCCTCTGTGTATCTTTGCATGTGAGGTGGGTTTCCTGGATACAGCACACCGATGGGTTTTGGTTTTTTATCCAATTTGCCAGTCTGTGTCTTTTGATTGGTGCATTTAGCCCATTTACATTCAGGGTTAAGATTGTTATGTGTGAATTTGATACTGCCATTTTGATGCTAGCTGGCTGTTTTGCCTGTTGGTTCATGTACATTCTTCATTTTGTTGATGGTCTTTAGCATTTGGTATGCTTTTAGGATGGCTGGAACTGGTTGTTTCTTTCTATGTGTAGTGCCTCTTTCAGGAGCTCTTGTAAAGCAGGCCTGGTGGTGACAAAATCTCTGAGTACTTGCTTGTTCGTGAAGGATATTATTTTTCCTTCACTTATGAAGCTCAGTTTGGCTGGATATGAAATTCTGGGTTGAAAGCTCTTTTCTTTAAGGATGTTGAATATTGGCCCCCACTCTCTTCTGGCTTGTAGAGTCTCTGCTGAGAGATCTGCTGTGAGTCTGATGGGCTTCCCTTTGTGGGTGACCCGACCTTTCTCTCTGGCTGCCCTTAGTATTTTCTCCTTCGTTTCAACCCTGGTGAATCTGACGATTATGTGCCTTGGGGTTGCTCTTCTTGCAGAGTATCTTTGTGGTGTTCTCTGTATTTCCTGGAGTTGAGTATTGACCTGTCTTGCTAGGTTGGGGAAATTTTCCTGGATAATATCCTGAAGAGTGTTTTCCAGCTTGGATTCATTCTCTTCGTCACATTCTGGTACACCTATCAAACGTAGGTTGGGTCTCTTCACATAGTCCCACATTTCTTGGAGATTTTGTTCATTCCTTTTTGTGCTTTTTTCTTTAATCTTGGTTTCTCGTTTTATTTCATTGAGTTGATCTTCAACTTCTGATATTCTTTCTTCTGCTTGGTCAATTCGGCTGTTGAAACTTGTGCATGCTTCGCGAAGTTCTCGTGTTGAGTTTTTCAGCTCCTTCAATTCATTCATATTCCTCTCTAAGTTGTCCATTCTCGTTATCAATTCCTCGAATCTTTTTTCAAATCTTTTTTCAAGGTTCTTAGTTTCTTTGCACTGGTTTAGAACATGTTCCTTTAGCTCACTGAAGTTTCTCATTATCCACTTTCTGAAGTCTGATTCCGTCATTTCGTCACATTCATTCTCCGTCCAGCTTTGTTCCCTTGCTGGTGAGGAGTTTTGGTCCTTTTTTGGAGGTGAGGTGTTTTGGTTTCGGGTGCTTTCCTCCTTTTTGCGCTGGTTTCTTCCCATCTTTATGGATTTATCCGCCTGTTGTCTTAGTAGTGGCTGATTTTTCAATTGGGTCTCTGTGTGGACACTGAGATTGTTGATGATAAAGTATTTCTGTTACTTAGTTTTCCCTCTAATGATCTATCCTCTCTGCTGTATGAGTGCTGAGGTCCACTCCAGGCCCTGCTTGTCTGGGGTATACCTGCAGCAGCTGCAGAACAGTGAGGGATGATATCAGTTTCTTTTTCTGCTGCCCTTGTTCCAGAATGATGCCAGCCAAATGTCAGTCTGATTAGTCCTTTTCTGGGGTGACTCCTTGGATATACAGAGGTCAGGAAGCTGCTTGAGGAGACAGTCTGTGCTTTATAGGAGCTCCAGTGCTGAGCTGTGAGCTCCGTTGTTCGTTCAGGGTTGTTGGGAGGTTATGTCTGCTGCAATAGAACTCATAAAACACCACTCTTTTTTTTTTTTTTTCACCCTTAGATGCTCTGTCTCAGGGAGTTGGGGCTTTCTTTATGAGTATCTGTTGCACTGTCCTGCCCCACTAGGTGGCAGTCTATTCACTATTTGCCTGCCGGGGCTCTGACCTCCTAAGGCGGGTCCGCCCTGTTGCGGCCCGGCGGACTCTCTCTGTTATGGCAGGTTGCCTCGGCAACGGCAGGCTGCGTCAGTCCTGGGCGGTACTTAAGTGGGGGTGCACTTTGTCAGGAATGGTGGACGCCCCTCCCTGACCGGGCTGCACCGTCCTAAATGCCGGCAACAAAACTCTCAGCCCCAAGCGCCTCCAGTCGCCGCCCTGCTTGTCCCCGTGAGCGTGGGACCCGCCGAGCCCGATCACCCTGCTCCCTGCCTCAGAGTCCGTCCTCTCTCTCTCTCTCTTCCTCTCCCCAAGCTGAAAGGTCGACTCTCTCACTGGCGCCCCAGGAGCCTGCCGATAGGGCACTGGGATCCGTGCGATCTCCCGTGCCGCTGCCCACTACCCCGGCTCAGATCACGCTTCCCAGGAAACTCCTGGTCTGGCTCATTGTCCAAGTCCCGTTCAATCAGATGGACATGCCAATCTGCCCTTCCAAATCTCAGATTGCCGGTTTAACAGGGCACCCAGACCAGTGAGTTCCGCGCCGGGTCCCGCTGCGGCGCCGGCCGAAGAGGCGGCGGGAGCCGGTTGCGTTAGCCGGCTGCTAGCGTCCCGTGTCTCTCCCACACCTGGGACTTTCAACGCTCTGTGGGCATAAAAGGAACATCCGAGAATGCGGCTAGGACTCACCCTCTGCGCCTTCACTGAGAGCTGCAATCCTGAGTCACCTCTACGACGCCATCTTGCCCCCCGATCAAATTAGATTTCTTATTACATCAAGGGTCTATCTTATGCATTGAGGCTCTGAATATGTGTGTATATGAAAGAGTCTCTTGACTACACCAAATTTTTCAATGACACATTGAATGAGAGGCCAAATGAAAAACTATCCCGACTATTCCACAGGTGTGCATTATATAGTGAGACTCTGAATGAGGAGATACAAGTAAATCCTGACTATTTATCCAGTTGTTTACATTTAGTGAGGCTCTCAACGGGTAGCCATAGGAAAGAGACTTCTGACTATTCCGCAGGTGTGAATTATTTAGTGATTCTCTGAGTGCATGGCCATGAAGTACAGACTCCACACTATATCACAAGTGTGTAATATTCAGTGAGGTTGTGAAAGAGGGGCCATATGAAACAGAATTCTAATGACTTTGAAAGTGCATTATTCACTGTTTGTCTGAATGAGTAGCCGTATTACATAGACACCTCATTATTCTCCATGTATGCATTATTCCAACACGTTCGGTATGAGTGTCCATACCAAATAGACTCCTGAAACTCCCCCAGGTGTGAATTACTCAGCGTTACACAGAATTAGAGTTCATATGAAATAGACTCCTGACTACCACCCAGGTGTGTGTCATTCGGAAATGCACTTAATGTATGGCTATCTTACACAGTGTCCTGATTACTCCATAGAAGTTCATTATTTACTTAAACTCTGAATGAGAGGCCATACAAAATAGACACCTGACTATTGCTCCATTGTAAATTACTCAATAAGGTTCTAAATGAGCGGTACTATGAAATAGAATCTTGAGAATTTCCCAGCTGTATATCATTCAGGGAG
The DNA here is from genome assembly GCA_031835075.1 of Saguinus oedipus. NCBI lineage: Eukaryota > Metazoa > Chordata > Mammalia > Primates > Cebidae > Saguinus > Saguinus oedipus. The sequence continues at coordinate 5,546,164 of CM063170.1, forward strand.
GCCCAGAATTAGTGGAAATATAAAAAATTCTCGACTACTACCCTGCTGTGGATTATTCACTGAGGATTTAAATGAGTGGCTACATGAAGGAGACTCTTAACTCTTACCCAGTTGTGTATTATTGAATGAGACTCTGACTAAGTGGGCATAAAAAAGAGACTCAGCTGTATTGCCCAGGTATTCATTACTTACAAAGACTCTGAATGTGTAGGCATTTGAAGTAAACCCTTGACTGTTTCTAGGGGAGTATTATTCACAGAGGCCCAGAACGAGTGCTCATGTGAAAGAGATTCCTGACTCATCAGATATACATGTTATTCACTAAAACACTGAAAGTGTGGCATTAAGAAATAGACCGCATTTTACTCCACAGGTGCGCATTAATTTTTGACTCTCCAAAGGAACCACCATATAAAATAGACTAGTGATTATTCCCACATGTGCCATATTCGACGAGGTTCTGTATGAGTGTCCATATCAAATAGTCTCCTGAATCTCACACGTGTGTATCAATCACGGAGCTGCTTTATTTGGGGCTACCGTCAATAGGGTCCTCACTCATCCACAGCTGTTTATTATGCACTGAATCTCTGAATGAGAGTCCATATGAAATAGACTTTTTACTATTGCCCCATTGTGCATTATTCGGTAATGCTGTGATTGATTGGCCATATGACCTGGACTCTGACTCTTCCCAAGGTGTATATTTTTCAGTCTGTTTCTGAACGAATGACCACATAAAGTAGACTCCTGACTCTGTCCTCTTTATTATTTCTCAGCTCTGCATTTTCCAATGAGTGGCTGGGTGAAGGGTCATATGAAATAGTCTCCAGAAAATTGTCCAGGTGTGCAATATTCAGTGAGTCTTTTAATAAGTGGCTATATATAATAGAATCCTGAGTATTTTCCAGATATATATGATTCTTTACTGAGGATATGAATAAGTGGCCATGTAAAATACACTCCTGACATTTCCATACGTCTGCATTATTCTGTGAGGCCCTGAATGTGTGGCCATAAAATAGAGACTCCTATATACTACTCAGGCGTGAGTTTTTACATTTGGCTGTAAATGAGTGGCTATACGGAACAGAATTTTGACTTTCCCAAGGTGTCTGTTACTCAGTTAGGCTCTGAGTATGTGGCTATATGAAATATAATTCTGAATACAATACAGGAGTTCTTTACTCAATGAACCTCTGAAGAAATGCCACATGTAATAGCGTCCAGAGTATTCCTCAGGTATTTATTATTCACTGAGGCTCTGAAACATTGGCCATATGAAATTGCTTCCTGACTAGTGTACAGGCGTGTATCATTGACACTGACTCTAAATATTGGGGCATATGGAATAGACTAGTGACTATTCCAAAGTTGTGTATTACTGACTCAGGCTTTGAATTTGTGGCCATATAAAATAGACTAGTGTCTATTCCACACATGTGCATTATTCCCTTAGGCTGTAAATGAGATGCTATGTAAAGCACACTACTAAATCTTTCCCAGGTGTGGGTCACTCAGTGAGGCTCTTTTTGTATGACCATATGAAACAGGAGGCACTCTGTCTCAAATAAATTTATTATTCAGTGAATCTCTCTATAAGTGGCTATATGAAATAAACTGCTGAGTAATTTACATTTGTGCATTATTCATAGAGTTTACAAGTCACGGCCATATAAAATGAAATCCTGACTAATCCACATGTGCATATTATCCCCTGAGGCTATGAATGTGTTTCCAAATGAAACAGACTCCTGGCTACTCCACAGGTCTGCATTATTTACGGAGGTTCTGAATGAATGTCCATCGAAAATAGACTCCAAATTATTCTCCAGGTGTGTATTATTTAATGAGCCTCAGAAGATGTGGCCATACTAATTAGATTTCTTACTATATCAAGGGTCTGTCTTATGCACTGAGGCTCTGAATATGTGTCTACATGAAAGAGTCTCCTGATTACACCACATTTTTCAATGACACATTGAATGAGAGGCCACATGAAAAAGTCTCCTGACTATTCCACAGGTGTGCATTATGTAGTGAGACTCTGAATTAGGAGATACAAGTAAATCCTGACTATTTATCCAGGTGTGTATATTTAGTGAGGCTCTCAATGGGTAGCCATAGAAAGGAGACTTCTGACTATTCTGCCAGTGTGAATTATTTAGTGATTCTCTGAATGAGTGGCCATAAAATATAGACTCCAGACAATATCACAAGTGTGTAATATTCAGTGAGGCTGTGAAAGAGGGGCCATAGGAAACAGAATTCTAATTACTCCACATGTGCGTTATTCACTGTTTGTCTGAATTTGTAGCTGTATTACATATACACCTCTTTATTCTCCATGCGTGCATTATTCCAACAGGTTCGTATGAGTGTCCATACCAAATACACTCCTCAAACTCCTCCAGGTGTCTCTTATTCAGCGTTACACAGAATTAGAGTTTATATAAAATAGAATCCTGACTACCAATCAGGTATGTGTCATTCGGGAAGGCACTTAATTCATGGCTATTTTAAACAGTGTCCTGATTACTCCATAGAAGTTCATTATTGAGATCGATCCAAGATGTCTGATCGCTAACAGCTCGGGATTGTAGCTCCCAGTGAAATATGAGAAAACTTGAGGATACCACATTTTTAGAGAAATTTTCGTTGCCCACGAACCAGAAGATTTCCAGTGGAGGAGTCCTGCGGGTCACCAGCGCGACTTCTGTGGCCGGCGCAGCGGTTTTGTCGTCGCCTCGGCGCGGCAGCTCTTTGTGCACGGTGAGCGGGACTGGTTCCCCTACTAATTGGTGTTTGGAGCTCCAGAAAGGCAGAGCTGCTTGTTTCGGACTCAAGAAGGAAGCCAGACTGGAGATTCCCAGGCAGAAGAGCACCATCAGTCTTATCGCTGTTGTTTTGGCTGGCGCAGTGTGTTGCTCGGATTCCAGCACTGGGAATCAATAAATTGGATATTCTCTCAGCAACTTAAACAGAAAGGCGCTAATTGTAAAGACATCAGATGGATAAATTCACAATAAGGAGAAAAAACAGCCTAAAAAGGCTGAGAAAACCGAAAGTCAGAACCCCTCTCCCTCTGCAGGGGATACTAATTCCTCATCAGCAACTGAACAAGCCTTAATGAAAGAGAACTGTGTACCAGTATCTGAAGAAGGCTTTAGAAGGTGAATGGTAAGAAAATTCTGGGAATTGAAACAACTTGTTCTAACCCAATGTAAAGAAACTAAGAACTTTGAAAAAAGGTTAGATGAAATGTTAAAAAGAATGGACAATATAGAGAGGAATATAAATGAACTAATGGAGTTGAAAAATACAACACGAGAACTCAGTGAAATATGCACAAGTTTGAATAGCAGAATTGATCAAGCAGAAGAAAGGGTATCAGAGCTCAAAGACCGACTTAATGAAATGGAATGAGAAGACAAGAATAGAGAAAAAAGGAGAAAAGGGAATGAGCAAAATCTCCAAGAATTATGGGACTATGTGAAAAGACCTAATCTATGTTTGATAGGAGTACCTGAATGTGATGGAGAGAATGAATCCCAGCTGGAAAATACTCTTCAGGATATTATCCAGGAGAATTTTCCCAATCTAGCAAAGCAGGATACCATTCAACCTCAGGTAATACAGAGAACACCACAAAGATATTCCTTAAGAAGAACAACCCCAAGACACATAATCATTAGATCCACCAGGGTTGAAACGAAGGAGAAAATACTAAGGGCAGCCAGAGAGAAAGGTCAGGTTACCCACAAAGGGAAGCCTATTAGACTTACAGCAGATCTCTCAGTAGAAACCCTACAAGCCAGAAGAGAGTGGGGGCCAATATTTAACATCCTCAAAGAACAGAAATTTCAGCTCAGAATTTCATATCCTGCCAAACTAAGCTTCACAATTGAAGAAAGAATAAAATTTTTTATGAACAACAAGTACTCAGAAATTTTATTACCACCAGGCCTGCTTTACAAAAACTTCTGAAAGAAGCATTACACACAGAAAGGAACAAGTATCAGCCTTTCTAAAAAATACCAAAAAGTAAAGAGCATCAACACAAAGAAAAATTTACATCAACAAATAGATAAAATAGCCAGTTAACATCAAATGGCAGTAACCTTAAACTAAAATCGAGTAAATTTTCTAATTAAAAGATACAGACACAACCTAACGGTATACTATATCCAAACCCCTTTCATATCCAAAGATACACAAAGACTAAAAACAAAGGGTTGGAGAAGGATTTACCAAACAACTAGAGAACAAAAACAAATAAATAAACAAAAAGGTGTTGCAACTCATGCATTTGATAAAACAGATTTCAAACCAACAAAGATAGAGTGGTATAAGAATCAATGCATCCTGACGGAGGGAGGCAAGATGGCGTCGTAGAGGTGACTCAGGATTGCAGCTCTCGGTGAAGGCGCAGAGGGTGAGTCCTAGCCGCATTCTCGGATGTTCCTTTTATGCCCACAGAGCGTTGAAAGTCCCAGGTGTGGGAGAGACACGGGACGCTAGCAGCCGGCTAACGCAACCAGCTCCCGCCGACTCTTCGGCCGGCGCCGCAGCGGGACCCGGCGCGGAACTCACTGGTCTGGGTGCCCTGTTAAACCGGCAATCTGAGATTTGCAAGGGCAGATTGGCATGTCCATCTGATTGAACAGGACTTGGACAATGAGCCAGACCAGGAGTTTCCTGGGAAGCGTGATCTGAGCCGGGGTAGTGGGCAGCAGCACGGGAGATCGCACGGATCCCAGTGCCCTATCGGCAGGCTCCTGGGGCGCCAGTGAGAGAGTCGACCTTTCAGCTTGGGGAGAGGAAGAGAGAGAGAGAGAGAGGACGGACTCTGAGGCAGGGAGCAGGGTGATCGGGCTCGGCGGGTCCCACGCTCACGGGGACAAGCAGGGCGGCGACTGGAGGCGCTTGGGGCTGAGAGTTTTGTTGCCGGCATTTAGGACGGTGCAGCCCGGTCAGGGAGGGGCGTCCACCATTCCTGACAAAGTGCACCCCCACTTAAGTACCGCCCAGGACTGACGCAGCCTGCCGTTGCCGAGGCAACCTGCCATAACAGAGAGAGTCCGCCGGGCCGCAACAGGGCGGACCCGCCTTAGGAGGTCAGAGCCCCGGCAGGCAAATAGTGAATAGACTGCCACCTAGTGGGGCAGGACAGTGCAACAGATACTCATAAAGAAAGCCCCAACTCCCTGAGACAGAGCATCTAAGGGTGGAAAAAAAAAAAAAAAGAGTGGTGATTTATGAGTTCTATTGCAGCAGACATAACCTCCCAACAACCCTGAATGAACAACGGAGCTCACAGCTCAGCACTGGAGCTCCTATAAAGCACAGACTGTCTCCTCAAGCAGCTCCCTGACCTCTGTATATCCAAGGAGTCACCCCAGAAAAGGACTAATCAGACTGACATTTGGCTGGCATCATTCTGGAACAAGGGCAGCAGAAAAAGAAACTGATATCATCCCTCACTGTTCTGCAGCTGCTGCAGGTATACCCCAGACAAGCAGGGCCTGGAGTGGACCTCAGCACTCATACAGCAGAGAGGATAGATCATTAGAGGGAAAACTAAGTAACAGAAATACTTCATCATCAACAATCTCAGTGTCCACACAGAGACCCAATTGAAAAATCAGCCACTACTAAGACAACAGGCGGATAAATCCATAAAGATGGGAAGAAACCAGCGCAAAAAGGAGGAAAGCACCCGAAACCAAAACACCTCACCTCCAAAAAAGGACCAAAACTCCTCACCAGCAAGGGAACAAAGCTGGACAGAGAATGAATGTGACGAAATGACGGAATCAGACTTCAGAAAGTGGATAATGAGAAACTTCAGTGAGCTAAAGGAACATGTTCTAAACCAGTGCAAAGAAACTAAGAACCTTGAAAAAAGATTTGAAAAAAGATTCGAGGAATTGATAACGAGAATGGACAACTTAGAGAGGAATATGAATGAATTGAAGGAGCTGAAAAACTCAACACGAGAACTTCGCGAAGCATGCACAAGTATCAACAGCCGAATTGACCAAGCAGAAGAAAGAATATCAGAAGTTGAAGATCAACTCAATGAAATAAAACAAGAAACCAAGATTAAAGAAAAAAGCACAAAAAGGAATGAACAAAATCTCCAAGAAATGTGGGACTATATGAAGAGACCCAACCTACGTTTGATAGGTGTACCAGAATGTGACGAAGAGAATGAATCCAAGCTGGAAAACACTCTTCAGGATATTATCCAGGAAAATTTCCCCAACCTAGCAAGACAGGTCAATACTCAACTCCAGGAAATACAGAGAACACCACAAAGATACTCTGCAAGAAGAGCAACCCCAAGGCACATAATCGTCAGATTCACCAGGGTTGAAACGAAGGAGAAAATACTAAGGGCAGCCAGAGAGAAAGGTCGGGTCACCCACAAAGGGAAGCCCATCAGACTCACAGCAGATCTCTCAGCAGAGACTCTACAAGCCAGAAGAGAGTGGGGGCCAATATTCAACATCCTTAAAGAAAAGAGCTTTCAACCCAGAATTTCATATCCAGCGAAACTGAGCTTCATAAGTGAAGGAAAAATAAAATCCTTCACGAACAAGCAAGTACTCAGAGATTTTGTCACCACTAGGCCTGCTTTACAAGAGCTCCTGAAAGAGGCACTACACATAGAAAGAAACAACCAGTTCCAGCCATCCTAAAAGCATACCAAATGCTAAAGACCATCAACAAAATGAAGAATGTACATGAACCAACGGGCAAAACAGCCAGCTAGCATCAAAATGGCAGTATCAAATTCACACATAACAATATTAACCCTGAATGTAAATGGGCTAAATGCACCAATCAAAAGACACAGACTGGCAAATTGGATAAAAAACCAAAACCCTTCGGTGTGCTGTATCCAGGAAACCCACCTCACATGCAAAGATACACAAAGGCTCAAAATAAAGGGATGGAGGAAGATTTACCAAGCAAATGGAGAGCAAAAAAAAGCAGGAGTTGCAATTGTCATCTCTGATAAAATAGACTTTAAAGTAACAAAGATCAAAAGGGACAAAGAAGGTCATTACATAATGGTAAAAGGATCGATACAACAAGAAGAGATAACGATTCTAAATATATATGGACCCAATGTAGGAGCACCCAGATATATAAGGCAAGTTCTTAAAGACTTACAAAGGGACTTAGACTCCCACACAATAATAGTGGGAGACTTTAACACTCCACTGTCAATAGCAGACAGATCAACCGGACAGAAAATTAACAAGGATATCCAGGACTTGAACTCAGACCTGGAACAAGCAAACCTGATAGACATTTACAGAACTCTCCACCCCAAATCCACAGAATATACATTCTTCTCAGCACCACATCACACCTACTCCAAAATTGACCACATAATTGGAAGTAAAGCACTCCTCAGCAAATGCAAAACAACTGAAATCATAACAAACAGTCTCTCAGACCATAGTGCAATAAAGTTGGAACTCAGAATTCAGAAAATAACTCAGAACCGCACAGCTTCATGGAAACTGAACAATTGGCTCTTGAATGTTGATTGGATAAACAATGAAATGAAGGCAGAAATAAAGAAGTTCTTTGAAACCAATGAGAATGAAGACACAACGTACCAGAATCTCTGGGACACATTTAAAGCAGTCTGTAGAGGAAAATATATAGCAATAAGTGCCCACATGAGAAGAGTGGAGAGATCCAAAATTGACACCCTATCGTCAAAATTGAAAGAGCTAGAGGAGCAAGATCAAAAAAGCTCAAAACCTAGCCGAAGACAAGAAATAACTAAGATCAGAGCAGAACTGAAGGAGATAGAGACAAGAAAAACCCTTCAAAAAATCAATAAATCTAAGAGCTGGTTTTTCGAAAAGATCAACAAAATAGACAGACCACTAGCCAGACTGATAAAAAAGAAGAGAGAGAACAACCAAATAGATGCAATAAAAAACGATAAAGGGGAAATCACCACAGATTCCACAGAAATTCAAACCATCATCAGAGAATACTACAAACAACTCTATGCACATAAACCAGTAAATCAGGAAGAAATGGATAAATTCCTGGATGCCTGTGTCCTCCCAAGCCTAAACCAGGAGGAAGCCGAAACTATGAATAGACCAATAACAAGGTCTGAAGTTGAGGCAGCAACTAAGAGCCTACCACACAAAAAAAGCCCAGGTCCAGATGGGTTCACAGCCGAATTCTACCAGACACACAAAGAGGATCTGGTACCATTCCTTCTGAAACTATTCCAAATAATCCAAAAAGAGGGAACCCTTCCCAAATCATTTTATGAGACCAACATCATCCTGATACCAAAACCTGGCAGAGACTCAACAAGAAAAGAAAACTTCAGGCCAATATCCATGATGAACATAGATGCAAAAATCTTCAATAAAATACTGGCAAACCGATTGCAACAGTACATTAAAAAACTTATCCATCATGATCAAGTGGGATTTATCCCGGGGATGCAAGGCTGGTTCAACATACGCAAGTCTATAAATGTAATTCACCACATAAACAGAAGCAAAAACAAAAACCACATGATTATCTCAATTGATGCAGAGAAGGCATTTGACAAAATTCAACAGCCCTTTATGCTAAAAACCCTCAATAAACTTGGTATTGATGGAACATATCTCAAAGTAATAAAAGCTATTTATGACAAACCAACAGCCAATATCATACTTAATGGGCAAAAACTGGAAGCATTCCCTTTGAAATCTGGCACTAGACAAGGATGCCCTCTCTCACCACTTCTATTCAACATAGTACTGGAAGTTCTAGCCAGAGCAATCAGGCAAGAAAAAGAAATAAAGGGTATTCAAATAGGAAAGGTGGAAGCCAAATTGTCTCTATTTGCAGACGACATGATAGTATACCTAGAAGACCCCATCACCTCAGCCCAAAAGCTCCTGCAACTGATAAGCAACTTCAGCAAAGTCTCAGGATATAAAATCAATGTGCAAAAATCACAAGCATTCCTATACACCAATAACAGACTTAAAGAGAACCAAATCAAGAATGAACTGCCATTCACAATTGCTACAAAGAAAATAAAATACCTAGGAATACAACTCACTAGGAATGTAAGGGACCTCTTTAAGGAAAACTACAAACAACTGCTCAATGAAATAAGAGAGGACACAAACAGATGGAGAAACATTCCATGTTCGTGGTTAGGAAGAATCAATATCGTGAAAATGGCTATACTGCCCAAAGTAATTTACACAATCAATGCTATCCCCATCAAACTACCATTGAATTTCTTCACAGAACTGGAAAAAACCACCACGAATTTCATATGGAACCAAAAAAGAGCCCGCATAGCCAAGTCAATTCTAAGCAAAAAGAACACAGCGGGAGGCATCACGCTACCAGACTTCAAACTATACTACAAGGCTACAGTAATCAAAACAGCATGGTACTGGTACCAAAACAGAGATATAGACCAATGGAACAGAACAGAGGCATCGCAGGCAACACAACACATCTACAACCATATTATCTTTGATAAACCAGACAAAAACAGGCAATGGGGAAAGGATTCCCTATTTAATAAATGGTGTTGGGAAAACTGGCTAGCCATGTGCAGAAAGCAGAAATTGGACCCCTTCCTGACACCTTACACTAAAATTAACTCCAGATGGATTAAAGACTTAAATGTAAGACCCGACACCATAAAAACCCTAGAAGAAAATCTAGGCAAAACCATTCAGGACATAGGAGTAGGCAAGGACTTCATGAACAAAACTCCCAAAGCATTGGCAACAAAAGCCAAAATAGACAAATGGGACCTAATCAAACTCCACAGCTTCTGCACAGCAAAACAAACAGTCACTAGAGTGAATCGGCAACCATCAGAATGGGAAAAAATCTTTGCAGTTTACGCATCCGACAAAGGGCTGATATCCAGAATTTACAAAGAACTCAAACAGATTTACAGGAAAAAAACAAACAAGCCCATTCAAAAATGGGCAAAGGATATGAACAGAAACTTTACGAAAGCAGACATACATGAGGCCAGCAAACATATGAAAAAGTGCTCATCGTCATTGGTCATTAGAGAGATGCAAATCAAAACCACATTGAGATACCATCTCACACCAGTTAGAATGGCGATCATTAAAAAATCTGGAGACAGCAGATGCTGGAGAGGATGTGGAGAAATAGGAACACTCTTACACTGTTGGTGGGAGTGTAAATTAGTTCAACCATTGTGGAAGACAGTGTGGCGATTCCTCAGGGACCTAGAAATAGAAATTCCATTTGACCCAGCAATCCCATTACTGGGTATCTATCCAAAGGATTATAAATCGTTCTACTATAAGGACACATGCACACGAATGTTCATTGCAGCACTGTTTACAATAGCAAAGACCTGGAACCAACCCAAATGCCCAACGATGATAGACTGGACTGGGAAAATGTGGCACATATACACCATGGAATATTATGCAGCAATCAAAAATGATGAGTTTGTGTCCTTTGGGACATGGATGAATCTGGAGAACATCATTCTCAGCAAACTGACACAAGAACAGAAAAAGAAATACCGCATATACTCGCTCATAGGTGGGTGAGAAAAATGAGAACATGTGGACACAGAGAGGCGGTCTACTATACACTGGGGACTGTTGGGGGGAATGGGGGAGGGACAGCAGGGGGGGGGCTGGGGGGGATAGCCTGGGGATGAATACCAAGTGTGGGTGAAGGGGAGGAAAGCAGCAAAGCACACTGCCATGTGTGTACCTATGCAACTATCTTGCTTGTTCTGCACATGTACCCCCAAACCTATAATGCAATAAAAAAAAAAAAAAAAAAAAAAAAAAAGAATCAATGCATCCTAACACCCAGATACAGGAGACCCATAAAGAGATTCAGACCCACCGAAACAGAAAATTAATAAGGATTTCCAGAATCTGAACTCAGATCTGTAATAAGTAAACTTAATAAGCACTTATAGAGCTCTCCACTTTAGATAAATAAAATATACATTCTCCACTTTAAATACATAAAATAACAATCGGCCATTATTAATACCCATTTATAGAATAAAGCAATATTCCTGTTCTCTCTCCCTCTTTTTCTTCCTCTCTTTTCCTTTCTTAAAAAATAAATAAATAAATAAAAGAAGTTCATTATTCACAGAACCTTTGAATGAGAGGCCATACAAAATAGACTCCTGACTATTGCTCCATTGTGAATTATTCAATAAGGTTCTAAATGAGTGGTAGTTTGAAATAGAATCCTGAAAATTCCCCAGGTGTGTATCATTCAGGAAGGCACAGAATGAGTGGCCATATAACAAATGTTCGACTATTGCCCTGGTGTGAATTATTCACTGAGGATCTAAATGAGTAACTACATGAAGTAGACCCTTAACTCTTCCCCAGTTGTGTATTATTGAATGAGACTCTGACTAAGTGGGCATAAAAATAGACTCAGGTGTATTGCCAAGGTGTTCATTACTTACAGAGACTCTGAATGTGTAGGCATTTGAAGTAGACCCTTGACTGTTTCTGAGGGGATTATTATTAAAAGATGCGCAGAACTAGTGGCCATGTGAAAGAGATTCCTGACTTATCAGATATACATGTTATTCACTAAAACACTGAAAGTGTGGCCTTATGAAATAGAACGAATTTTACTCCAAAGGTGCCCGTTACTTTTGACTCTCCAAACGAACCACCTTATGAGATAGACTAGTGATTATTACCCACATGTGCAATATTCGAAGAGGTTCTGTATGAGTGTCCATATCAAATAGTCTCCTGACTCTCACACATGTGTGTATCATTCACGGAGCGGCTTTATTTGGGGCTACCGTCAATAGGGTCCTCCCTCCTCCACAGATGTTTATTAAGCACTGAGGCTCTAAATGAGAGGCCATATAAAATATACTTTTTACTATTGCCCCATTGTGCATTATTCGGTAATGCTGTGATTGAGTGGCCATATGACCTGGACTCTGACTATTCCCAAGGTGTGTATTCTTCAGTCAGTTTCTGACCGAGTGACCACATAAAATAGACTCCTGGCTCTGTCCTCTTGAGTATTTCTCAGCTCTACATTTTCCACTGAGTTGCTGGGTGAACGGTCTTATCAAATAGTCTCCAGAAAATTTTCCAGGTGTGCATTATTCAGTGAGTCTCTTAATAAGTGGCTATATATAATAGAATCCTGAGTATTTTCCAGATATATATGATTCTTCACTGAGGAACTGAATAAGTGGCCATGTCAAGTAAACTCCTGACATTTCCATATGTCTGTATTAATCTGTGAGGCTCTGAATGAGTGGCCATATAATAGAGACTCCTATATACTACTCAGGCGTGAGTTTTTACATTCGGCTGTAAATGCATGGCTATACGAAACAGAATCCTGACATTCCCAAGTTGTCTGTTACTCACTTAGGCTCTGAGTATGTGGCTATATGAAATAGAATTCTGACTACAATACAGGTGTACTTTACTCGATGAACCTCTGAAGAAATTCCACATCTAACAGCGTCCAGAGTATTTCTCAGGTATTTAATATTCACTGAGGCTCTGAAACATTGGCCATATGAAATTGTTTTTTGAGTAGTCTACAGGCATGTATTATTGACTCTGACTCTAAGTATTTGGGCATATATAATAGACTAGTCAGTATTACAAAGTTTTGTATTACTGACACAGTTTTGATTTTGTGGTCATATAAAACAGACTAGTGTCTATCCCACATATGTGCATTATTCCCTTAGGCTGGAAATGTGAGGCTACGCAAAGTACACTCCTAACATTTCCCGAGGTATGTGTCACTCAGTGAGGCTCTTTTTGTATGACAATATGAAACAGGAGTCTGTCTATTGCAAATACTTTTATTATTCAGTGAATCTCTGAATGAGTGGCTATATGAAATAAACTGCTGAGTACTTTACATTTGTGTGTTATTCATTGAGGTTACGAGTCAGTAGCCATATAAAATGGAATACTGATTCATCCACACGTGCATATTATCCACTGAGGCTATGAATGTGTGTCCAAATGAAATAGACTCCTGGCTACTCCATAGGTCCGCATTATTTACCGAGGCTCTGAATGAATGTCCATCGAAAATAGACTCCAAGTTATACTGCAGGTGTGTATTATACAGTGAACCTCAGAAGATGTGGTCATACTAATTAGATTTCTTACTATATCAAGGGTCTGCCTTATGCAGTGAGGCTCTGAATATGTGTCTACATTTAAGAGTCTCCTGACTACACCACATTATTCAGTAACACTCCGAATTAAAGGCCACATGAAAATGTCTCCTGACTATTCCACTGGTGTGCATTATTTACTGAGACTCTGAATGAGGGGGAAAAGGTAAATCTTGACTATTTATTTAGGTGTGTACAGGTAGTGAGGCTCTTAACGAGTGGCCATAGGAAAGAGACTTCTGACTATTCTGCAGGTGTGAATTATTCAGTGATTCTCTGAATGAGTGGTCATAAAAAATAGATTCCAGACTATATCACAAGTGTGTTATAGTCAGTGAGGCTGTGAAAGAGGGGCCATATGAAACAGACTTCTAATTACTCCACATGTGCATTATTCACAGTTTGTCTGAATGAGTAGCCATATGACATTGACTCCTCATTATTATCCATATGTGCATTAACCAAACAGGCTCAGTTTGAGTGTCTATACCAAATAGACTCCTGACACTGCCCCAGGTGTGTATTACTCAGCGATACAAAAAATTAGAGTTCATATGAAATAGACTACTGACTATCAAACAGGTGCGTATCATTCAGCAAGTCACTTAATTCATAGCTATGTTAAACAGTGTCCTGAGTACTCCATAGAAGTTTACTATTCACTTAAACTTTGAATGATAGACCATATAAAATAGACACCTGACTATTGCTCCATTGTAAATTATTTAGTAAGGTTCTAAATGACTGGTAGTATCAAATAGAATCCTGAGGATTCTTCAGGTGTATATCACTCAGTTAGGCAAAAAATGAGTAGCCATATAAAAATGCTCGACTATTACCCTGGTGTGCATTATTCACTGAGGCTCTAAATGAGTGGCTACATGAAGTAGACTCCTAAATCTTCTCCAGGTGTGTATTATTGAATGAGTCTCTGACTAAGTGGGCATAAAAAAGAGACTCAGGTGTATTGCCCAGGTGTTCATTACCTACAGAGTCTCTGAATGTGTAGCCATTTAAAGTAGACCCTTGACTATTTTTGAGGGGAGTATTCTTCACAGAGACCCTGAACGAGTGGCCATGTGAAAGAGATTTCTTACTTTTCAGATATACATATTATTCATTAAAACACTGAAAGAGTGGCCTTTAGAAATAAAACCCATTTTACTCCACAGGTCTGCATAAATTTTTGATTCAGCAAACGAAACACCATATGAAACAGAAAAGTGATTATTTTCCACATGTTCAGTATTCAAAAATGCTTTGATTTTGCTGCCATATAAAATAGACTAGTGTGTATTCCACAGGTATGCATTATTTCTTGATTCTGTAAATTAAAGGCTATATAAAACAGACTCCTAACACTTCCCCTGGTGTGCATTACTCAGTGAGGCTCTTTTTGTTTAACCATATGTAAAAGGATGCTGTCTATCTCAAATATTTGTACTATTCAGTGAATCTCTGAATGAATGTTTATATACTATACACTGGGGACTGTTGGGGGAAATGGGGGAGGGACAGTGGGGGGGCTGGGGGGGATAGCCTGGAAATGAATATCAAGTGTCGGTGAAGGGGAGGAAGGCAGCAAAACACACTGCCATGTGTGTACCTATGCAACTATCTTGCACTTTCTGCACATGTACCCCAAAACCTATAATGCAATAAAAATTAAAAATAAAAAGAAATAGACTGCTAATTATTTTACATTTTTGCATTTTTCACTGTGGTTCCGAGTCAGTGGTTATATAAAATGGAATCCTGACTAATCCATACGTGCATATTATCCACTGAGGCTATGAATGAGTGTCCTAATTAAATAGACTCCCGGCTACTCAACAGGTGTACATCATTTTCCAAGGCTCTGTATATATGTCCATCGAAAATAGACTCCAATTTATTCCCCAGGTTTGTATTATTCAGTGAGGCTCAGAATATGTTTCCATATCAATTAGATTCCTTACTATATCAAGTGTCTGTCTTATTCACTGAAGCTCTGAATATGCGTCTACATGAAATAGACTCCTGACTACACCACATTACTCAGTGACACTCCGAATTAGAGGCCACATGAAAAAGTCTCCTGACTATTCCACAGGTGTGCATTATTTCGTGAGACTCTGAGTGAGAAGATAAAGGTAAATCCTGACTATTACTCCAGGTGTGTACACTTAGTGAGGCTCTTAACTAGTGGCCATAGAAAAGAGACTTCTGACTATTCCGCAGGTGTGCATTATTTAGTGATTCTCTGAATAAGTGGGCGTAAAAAATAGACTCCAGTCTATATCACAAGTGTGTAATATTCAGTGAGGCTGTAAAAGAGGGGCCATATGAAACAGACTTCTAATTACTCCACATGTGCGTTATTCACAGATTGCCTGAATGAGTAGCCATATGACATAGATTCCTCATTATTATACATGAGTGCATTAATCGAACAGGCTCTTTTTGAGTGTCCATACCAAATAGACTCCTGACACTGCCCCAGGTGTGTACTACTCAGCGATACACAAAATTAGATTTCATATGAAATAGACTCCTGACTATCACACAGGTGTGTATCATTTAGCAAGGCACTTAATTCGTGGCTATATTAAATAGCATCCTGATTTGCCATAGAAGTTTATTATTCACTGAAACTTTGAATGATCGACCATACCAAATAGACACCTGACTATTGCTCCATTGTGAATTATTCAATAACGTTCTAAATGAGTGGTAGTATCAAATACAATCCTACGGATTCTTCAGGTGTATATCTCACAGTGAGGCAATAAAATGAGTGGCCATATAAAAAATGCTCGACTATAACCCTGGTTTGCATTATGCACTGAGGCTCTAAATGAGTGGCTACAAGAAGTAGACTCTGAAATCTTCCATTGTTGTGTATTATTGAATGAGCCTCTGACTAAGTGGGCATAAAAAAGAGACTCAGGTGTATTGCCCAGTTGTTCATTATGTACAGAGACTTTGAATGTGTAGCCATTTGAAATAGACCCTTGACTATTTTTGATGGGAGTATTCTTCAAAAAGGCCCTGAAAGAGTGGCCATGTGAAAGAGATTCCTGACTTATCAGATATACATATTATTCACTAAAACACTGAAAGAGTGGTCTTATGAAATAGAACCCATTTTACTCAACAGTTGTGCGTTATTTCTTGGTTCTCCAAACTAATCATCATATGAAACAGACTAGTGATTATTCCCCACATGTGCAGTATTCGAAAAGGTTCTGTATGAGTGTCTATGTCAAATAGTCTCCTGACTCTGACAAATGTGTGTATCATTCACGGAGCTGCTTAATTTGGGGCTACCTTAAATAGGGTCCTGACTACTCCACAGCTGTTTATTATGCACTGAAGCTCCGAATGAAAGGCCATATGAAATAGACTCCTTACTCTTGCCCCATTGTGCATTATTCGATAATGCTGTGATTGAGTGTCCATATGACTTGGACACTGACTATTC
Organism: Saguinus oedipus; assembly: GCA_031835075.1. Lineage (NCBI taxonomy): Eukaryota > Metazoa > Chordata > Mammalia > Primates > Cebidae > Saguinus > Saguinus oedipus. The sequence continues at coordinate 5,562,837 of CM063170.1, forward strand.
CCAACGTTTGTATTCTTCAGTGAGATTCTGAACGAGTGACCACATAACATAAACCCTTGGCTCTATTATCTTGACTGTTTTTCAGTTCTGCATTGTCCACTGAGTCGATGGGTGAAGAGTCATATCAAATAGTCTCCAGACTCTTCCTTAGCTGTGCATTATTCAGTGAGTCTCTCAATAAGTGGCTATATATAATATAATCCTGAGCATTTTCCAGTTATATATGATTTCTCACTGATGTTCTGAATAAGTGGCCATGTAAAATACACTCCTGACGTTTTCATAGATCTGTATTACTCTGTGAAGCTCCGAATGTGTGGCCACAAAATAGAGCCTTTTTAATGCTCCACAGGCATGAGTTTTTACATTCGGCTCTAAATGAGGGGCTATACGAAATAGAATTTTAACTTTTTCCAAGGTGTATGTTATTCAGTTAGGCTCTAAATATGTGGCTATAGGAAATAGAAATCTGACTACAATAGAGGCGTTTCTCATTCAAGGAAGCTCTGAAAGTGATGCCACATGTAATAGCATCCTGAGTATTTCCCAGGTATGTGTTATTTACTGAGGCTCTGGAACTTTAGCCATATGAAATTGTTCTCTGACTTGTCCACAGGCGTGTATTATCGACTCTGACTCTAAATATTTGGGCATGTAAGATAGACAAGTGACTATTCCAAAGTTGTGGATTACTCACTCAGGCTTTGATTTTGTGGCCATATAAAATAGTCTAGTGTCTATTCCGCACTTGTGCATTATTCCCTGAGGCTGTAAATGAGAGGCAATATAAAGTAGACTCCTAACTCTTTTCTAGGTGTGCCTTACTCAGTGAGGCTCATTTTGTGTGACCATATGAAACAGGATGCTGCTATGTTAAATATTTGTTTTATTTAGTGAATCTCTGAATTAGTGTCTATATAAAATAGACTGCTGAGTACTTTACATTTGTGCATTTTTCACTGATGTTACGAGTCAGTGGCCTTGTAAATTGGAATCCAAACTAATCCACAAGTGCATATTATCCAATGAGGCTATGAATGAGTGTCCTAATAAAATTGACTCCTGGCTACTCCACAGGTGTACATTATTTACCGAGGCTCTTAATGAATTTTTATCGAAAATGGACTCCGAATTATTCTCTAGGTGTGTATTATTCAGTGAGGCTCAGAAGATTTCTCCATATTAATTATATTTCTTATAACGGGCCTGTTTGATTCACTGTGGCTCTTAATAAGTGTCTATATGAAATAGACTTCTGACTACATCACATTATTCAGTGACACTCCGAATTAGAGGCCACATGAAAATGTCTCCTGAGTATTCCAGAGGTGTGCATTATTTAGTGAGACTCTGAATGAAGGAATATAGGTAAATCCTGACTATTTTCTGAGGTGTGTACACTTAGTGAGGCTCTTAAAAAGTGGCCATAGGAAAGAGTCTCCTGACTATTCCACAGGTGTGCATTATTTAGTGAGACTCTGAATGAGGGGATAATGGTAAATTCTGACTCTTTTCCCAAATGTGTACACATAGTGAGGCCCTTAAGGAGTGGATATAGAAAAGAGACTTCTGACTGTTCTGCAGGTATGCATTATATAGGGATATTCTGAATTGGTGGCCATAAAAAATAGACTCCAGACTATATCACAAGTGTGTAAAATTCAGTGAGGCTGTGAAAGAGGGTCCATAAGAATCAGACTTCTAATTACTTTACATGTGCATTATTCACTGTTTTTCTGAATGAGTAGCCATATTAAATAGACTCCTTATTATTATACATGTGTGCATTAATCAAACAGGTTCTGTTTTAGTGTCTATAGCAAATAGACTCCTGACACTGCCCCAGGTGTGTATTACTTAATGATACACAAAATTACAGTTCATATGAAATAGAGGCCAGGCAATTATCACGGGGTGTATCATTCAGGAAGAAACTTTATTCGTGGCTTTCTTAAACAGCATCCTGATTACTCCATAGAAGTTTATTATTCACTGAAACTTTGAGTGATAGACAATATAAAATAGTAACCTGACTATTGCTCCATTGTGAGTTATTTAATAAGGTGATAAATGCTTGGTAGTATCAAATAGAATCCTTAGGATTCTTCAGGTGTATATCACTCAGTGAGGCACGAAATGAGTGGCCATATAAAAAATGCTCGACTATTACCCTGGTGTGCATTATTCACTGAGGCTCTAAATGAGTGGCTACATGAAGGAGACTGTTAAGTCTTCCACAGGTGTGTATTATTAAATGAGACTCTCACTAAGTGGGCATAAAAAAGAAGACTCAGTTGTATTTCCCAGGTGTTCATTACCTACAGAGTCTCTGAATTTGTAGCCATTTAAAGTAGACATTTGACTATTTTTGAGGGCAGTATTCTTCACAGAGACCCTGAACTAGTGGCCATGTGAAAGAGATTTTTTACTTATCAAATATACATATTATTCACTAAAACACTGAAATAGTGGCCTTCCGAAATAGAACCAATTTTACTCCACAGGTGTGCATAAGTTTTTTATTCACCAAACGAAACACCATATGAAACAGACAAGTGATTATTACCCACATATGCAGTATTCAAAAAGGCTTTGATTTTGTGGCCATATAAAATATACTAGCGTCTATTCCACACGTGTGCATTGTTTCTTAATTCTGTAACTTAAAGGATATATAAATGAGACTTTTAACACTTCCACTGGTGTGCATTACTCAGTGAGGCTCTTTTCTTTTAACCATATGAAACAGGATGCTATATCAAATATTTGTAATATTCAGTGAATCTCTGAATGAGTGTCTGTATGAAATAGACTGCTAAGTATTTTATATTTTTTCATTTTTCACTGAGGTTACGAGTCAGTGGCCATATAAAATGGAATCTTGACTAATCCAAACGTGAATATTATCCATTAAGGCAATGAATGAGTATCCTAATAAAATAGATTCCTGGGTAATCCACAGTTGTACATCAATTTCCGAGGCTCTAAATATATGTCCATCGAAAATAGACTAAAAATTATTCCCCAGGTGTGTATTATTCAGTGAGGCTCAGAATATATTTCCCTATCAATTAGATTCCTTGCTATATCAAGTGTCTGTCTTATTCACTGAAGCACTGAATATGTGTCTACATGAAATAGACTCCTGACTGCAACACATTATTCAGTGACACTCCGAATTAGAGGCCACATGAAAAAGTCTCCTGAGTATTCCACAGATGTGCATTATTTAGTGGGACTCTGAATGAGGGGATAAGGGTACCTCCTGCCTATTTCTCCAGGTGTGTACACTTAGTGAGGCTCTTAACGAGTGGCCATAGGAAAGAGACTTCTTAATATTCCACAGGTGTGCATTATTTAGCGATTCTATGAATGAGTGGCCATAAAAAATAGACTCCAGACTATATCACAAGTGTGGTGAGGCTGTGAACGAGGGGCCATATAAAACAGACTTCTAATTACTCCACATGGGCATTATTCACAGTTTGTCTGTATGAGAAACCATATGACATAGACTCCTCATTATTATTCATGTGTGCATTAATAAACCAGGCTCTGTTTGAGTGTCCATACCAAATAGACTCCTGACACTACACCAGGTGTATATTACTCAGTGATACACAAAATTAGAGTTCATATGAAATAGACTCCTGACTATCACTCAGGTGCATATCATTCCACAAGGCACTTAATTCGTGGCTATGTTAAACAGAATCCTGATTACTCCATAGAACTTTAATATTCACTGAAAATTTGAATGAAAGGCCATATATAATAGACACCTGACTATTGCTCCATTGTGAATTATTCAATAAGATTCTAAATGAGTGGTAGTATCAAATAGAATCCTGTGGATTCTTCAGGTGTATATCACTCAGTGAGGCACAATATGAGTGGTCATATAAAAAATGCTCGACTATTATTCTAGTGTGCATTATTCACTGAGGCTCTAAATGAGTGGCTACATAAAGTAGAATCTTAAATCTTTTTTTGTTTTGAATTATTGAATGAGTCTCTGACTAAGTGGGCATATAAAAGAGACTCAGGTGTATTGCCCAGGTGTTCATTACGAACAGAGACTTTGAATCTGTAGCCATTTGAAGTAGACTTTTGACTATTTTTGAGGGGAGTATTCTTCACAGAGGGCCTGAACGAGTGGCCATGTGAAAGAGATTCCTGACTTATGAGATATACATATTATTCACTAAAACACTGAAAGAGTGGCCTTCTGAAATAGAACCCATTTTACTTAACAGCTGCGCGTTATTTTTTGATTCTCCAAACTAATCACCATGTGAAACAGACTAGTGATTATTCCCCACATGTGCAGTATTCGAAAAGGTTCTGTATGAGTGTCTATGTCAAATAGTCTTCTGACTCTGACACATGTGTGTATCATTCACGGAGCTCCTTAACTTTGGGCTACCTTAAACAGGGTCCTGACTACTCCACAGCTGTTTATTATGCACTGAAGCTCCGAATGAAAGGCCATATGAAATAGACTCCTTGCTATTGCCCCATTGTGCATTATTCGGTAATGCTGTGATTAAGTGTCCGTATGAGTTGTACACTGACTATTCCCATGATGTGTATTCTTCAGTGAGATTCTGAACGAGTGACCACATAACATAAACCCTTGACTCTCTCCTCTTGACTATTTTTCAGTTCTGCCTTTTCCACTGAGTCGCTGGGTGAAGAGTCATATCAAAGGGTCTCCAGACTATTCCTTAGCTGTGCATTCTTCAGTGAGTCTCTAAATAAGTGGCTATATATAATATAATCCGGAGTATTTTCCAGATATATATGATTCCTCTCTGAGGTTCTGAAGAAGTGGCCATGTGAAATACACTCCTGACGTTTTTGTGGGTCTGTATTATTCTGTGAATCTCTGAATGAGTGGCCATCAAATAGAGCCTCCTGAGTGCTCCCCAGGCGTCCGTTTTTACATTCGGCTCTAAATGAGTGGCTATACGAAATAGAATTTTAACTTTTTCCAAGGTGTATGTTATTCAGTTAGGCTCTGAATATGTGGCTATAGGAAATAAAATTCTGACTACTATAGAGATGTTTCTTATTTAAGGAAGCTCTAAAATCGATGCCACATGTAATGGCGTCCTGAGTATTTCCCAGGTATGTATTGTTCACTGAGGCTCTGAAACTTTGACCATATAAAATTGTTTTCTGACTTGTCCACAGGTGTGTATTATTGACTCTGACTCTAAATATTTGGGCATGTAAGATAGACAAGTGACTATTCCAAAGTTGTGTATTCCTCACTCAGGCTTTGATTTTGTGGCCATATAAAATAGTCTAGGGTCTATTACACACGTGTGCATTATTCCCTGAGGCTGTAAATGAGAGGCTATATAAAGTAGACTCCTAACACTTTTCTATGTGTTCCTTACTCGTTGAGACTCATTTTGTGTAACCATATGAATCAGGATGCTGCTATATTAAATATTTGTATTATTTAGTGAATCTCTGAATGAGTGTCTATATGAAATAGACTCCTGACTACACCATATTATTCAGTGACACTCTGAATTAGAGGTCACATGAAAAAGTTTCCTGACTATTCCACAGGTGTGCATTATTTAGTGAGACTCTGAGTGACGGGATAAAGGTCAATCCTGACTATTTCTCCAGGTGTGTACACCTAGTGAGGCTCGTAACGAGTGGCAGTAAGAAAGAGACTTCTGACTATTCCTCAGGTGTGCATTATTTAGTGATTCTCTGAATGAGTGGCCATAAAAAATAGACTCCAGACCATATCACAAGTGTGTAATATTCAGTGAGGCTGTGAACGAGGGGCCATATAAAACAGACTTCTAATTACTCCACATGTGCATTGTTCAAAGTTTTTTCTGAATGAGTAGCCATATGACATAGACTCCTCATTATTATCCATGTGTGCGTTAATCAAACAGGCTCTGTTTGAGTGACCATATCAAATAGACTCCTGACACTGCCCCATGTATGTATTACTCAGTGATACACAAAATTAGAGTTCATATGAAATAGACTCCTGACTACAACACAGGTGCGTATCATTCAGCAAGACACTTAATTCATGGCTATGTTAAACAGCGTCCTGATTACTCCATAGAAGTTTACTATTCACTGAAACTTTGAATGATAGACCATATAAAATAGACACCTGACTATTGCTCCATTGTGAATTATTCATTATGTTTTTAAATGAGTGGTAGTTTCAATTAGAATCCTGAGGATTCTTCAGGTGTATATCACTCAGTGAGGTACAAAATGAGTGGTCATATAAAAAATGCTTGACAATTACCCTGATGTGCATTATTCACTGAGGCTCTAAATGAGTGGCTACATTAAGTAGACTCTTAAATCTTCCTTCGTTGTGTATTATTGAATTAGTCTCCGACTAAGTGGGCATAGAAAAGAGACTCATGTGGGTGCTTTCAAGTTGGCGTCATACAGGCGACTCAGGATTTCAGCTCCCAGTTATGGCACAGAGAGTGAGTGCTAGCCGCATTCTCAGACGGACCTTTTTTGCCCACAGAACGTTGAAAGTTCCAGGTGTGGGAGAGAAACAGGAAGCCAGCACAGCCGGCTGGTATTTCGCGCAAAACTCACTGGTCTGGGTGACCTGTTAAACAAGCAATCTGAGATTTGGAAGGGCAGATTGACATGTCCATCTGACTGAACAGTACTTGGACAATGAGCAAGACCAGGAGATTTTTGGGAAGCGTGATCTGAGCTGGCACAGTGGTCAGTGGCACAGGAGATGGCACGGATTCCAGTGCCCTATCAGCAGGCTACTGGGGCGCCCATGAGAGAGTCGACCATTCACCTTAGGGAGAGGAAGAGAGAGAGAGAGAGGACAAACTCTGAGGCAGGGAGATGGGTGATCAGGCTCGGCGTGTCCCACTTTCATGGGGACAGGCAGGGTGGCAATTGGAGGTGCTCGGGGCTGAAAGATTTTCTGCCGGCACAGTTGAATCTAGCACAGTGCAGCCCAATGGGGGAAGTGCGTCCACCACTATGAACGCAATCCGCAGCTACTGAAGTACGCCCAGTGCAGACCTGAAGCCTGCCATTGCTGAGGCAACCCGCCATAACAGAGAGACTCCCTCAGCTGGGCGGAGCACCACAGCAGAACGGGGACTGAGGTAGCAGGGTGGACCCGTGCTAGCAGGGCAAAGCCTCGGCAGGCAAATAGTGAATAGACTACCTCCTAGCCGGGCAGGACAGTGCTACAGATACTCATAAAGAAAGCTCCAACCACCTGAGACAGAGCATCTAAGGGGAAAATAAAAGGGGGTGTTTTATGAGTTCTGTGGCAGCAGACATAAACACATTTTCCCAACAACCCTGAATGAACAACAGAGCTCACAGCTCAGCACTGGAGCTCCTATAAAGCACAGACCATCCCCTCAAGCAGCTCCCAGACCCCTGTGTGTCCAAAGAGTCACTCAAAAAAGGTCTAATAAGACTGATATTTGGCGGACATCATTCTGGAAAAAAGATAGCAGAAGAAAAACTGGTAGCATTCCTCACTGTTCTGCAGCTGCTACAGGTGTACCCAAGAGAAGCAGGGCCTGGAGTGAACCTCAGCACTCGTACAGCAAAGGGACTAGACAATTGGAAGGAAAACAAAGTAACAGAAATACTTCATCATCAAAAATCTGGGCATCCACTCAGAAACCCAACAGAAAAATCAGCAACTACTAAGGCGACAGGTGGATAAATCCACAAAGATGGGAAGAAACCAGCGCAAAAAGGAGAAAAACACCCAAAAGAAAACACCTCAGCTCTGACAAAGGAATAAAACTCCTCACCAGCTAGGGAACAAAGCTGGACAGAGAATGAGTGTGACGAAATGACGGAATCAGACTTCAGAAAGTGGATAATGAGAAACTTCATTGAGCTAAAAGAACATGTTCTAAATCAGTGCAAAGAAACTAAGAACCTTGAAAAAAGATTTGAAAAAAAATTCGAGGAATTGATAACAAGAATGGAAAACTTAGAGAGGAATATGAATGAATTGAAGGAGCTGAAAAACACAACACGAGAACTTCGCGAAGCATGCACAAGTTTCAACAGCCGAATTGACCAAGCAGAAGAAAGAATATCAGAAGTTGAAGATCAACTCAATGAAATAAAACGAGAAACCAAGATTAAAGAAAAAAGCACAAAAAGGAATGAACAAAATCTCCAAGAAATGTGGGACTATGTGAAGAGACCCAATCTACGTTTCATAGGTGTACCAGAATGTGACGAAGAGAATGAATCCAAGCTGGAAAACACTCTTCAGGATATTATCCAGGAAAATTTCCCCAACCTAGCAAGACAGGTCAATACTCAACTCCCGGAAATACAGAGAACACCACAAAGATACTCTGCAAGAAGAGCAACCCCAAGGCACATAATCGTCAGATTCACCAGGGTTGAAACGAAGGAGAAAATACTAAGGGCAGCCAGAGAGAAAGGTCAGGTCACCCACAAAGGGAAGCCCATCAGACTCACAGCAGATCTCTCGGCAGAGACTCTACAAGCCAGAAGAGAGTGGGGGCCAATATTCAACATCCTTAAAGAAAAGAGCTTTCAACCCAGAATTTCATATCCAGCCAAACTGAGCTTCATAAGTGAAGGAAAAATAAAATCCTTCATGAACAAGCAAGTACTCAGAGATTTTGTCACCACTAGGCCTGCTTTACAAGAGTTCCTGAAAGAGGCACTATACATAGAAAGAAACAACCAGTTCCAGCCATCCTAAAAGTATACCAAACGCTAAAGACCAGCAACAAAATGAAGAATGTACATGAACCAACGGGAAAAACAGCCAGCTAGCATCAAAATGGCAGTATCAAATTCACACATAACAATATTAACCCTGAATGTAAATGGGCTAAATGCACCAATCAAAAGACACAGACTGGCAAATTGGATAAAAAACCAAAACCCATCGGTGTGCTGTATCCAGGAAACCCACCTCACATGCAAAGATACACAAAGGCTGAAAATAAAGGGATGGAGGAAGATTTACCAAGCAAATGGACAGCAAAAAAAAAGCAGGAGTTGCAATTCTCATCTCTGATAAAATAGACTTTAAAGTAACAAAGATCAAAAGGTTACAAAGAAGGTCATTACATAATGGTAAAAGAATCGATACAACAAGAAGAGATAACGATTCTAAATATATATGGACCCAATGTAGGAGCACCCAGATATATAAGGCAAGTTCTTAATGACTTACAAAGGGACTTAGACTCCCACACAATAATAGTGGGAGACTTTAACACTCCACTGTCAATAGCAGACAGATCAACCAGACAGAAAATTAACAAGGATATCCAGGACTTGAACTCAGACCTGGAACAAGCAAACCTGATTGACACTTACAGAACTCTCCACCCCAAATCCACTAAATATACATTCTTCTCAGCACCACATCACACCTACTCCAAAATTGACCACATAATTGGAAGTAAAGCACTCCTCAGCAAATGCAAAACAACGGAAATCATAACAAACAGTCTCTCAGACCATAGTGCAATCAAGTTGGAACTCAGAATTCAGGAAATAACTCAGAACCGCACACCTTCATGGAAACTGAACAATTGGCTCTTGAATGTTGATTGGATAAACAATGAAATGAAGGCAGAAATAAAGAAGTTCTTTGAAACCAACGAGAATGAAGACACAACGTACCAGAATCTCTGGGACACATTTAAAGCAGTCTGTAGAGGAAAATATATAGCAATAAGTGCCCAAATGAGAAAAGTGGAGAGATCCAAAATTGACACCCTATCGTTAAAATTGAAAGAGCTAGAGGAGCAAGATCAAAAAAGCTCAAAACCTAGCCGAAGACAATAAATAACTAAGATCAGAGCAGAACTGAAGGAGATAGAGACAAGAAAAACCCTTCAAAAAATCAATAAATCTAAGAGCTGGTTTTTCGAAAAGATCAACAAAATAGACAGACCACTAGCCAGACTGATAAAAAAGAAGAGAGAGAACAACCAAATAGAGGCAATAAAAAACGATAATGGGGAAATCACCAGAGATTCCACAGAAATTCAAACCATCATCAGAGAATACTGCAAACAACTCTATGCACATAAACCAGTAATTCAGGAAGAAATGTATAAATTCCTGGACGCCTGTGTCCTCCCAAGCCTAAACCAGGAGGAAGCCGAAACTATGAATAGACCAATAACAAGGTCAGAAGTTGAGGCAGCAATTAAGAGCCTACCACACAAAAAAAGCCCAGGTCCAGATGGGTTCACAGCCGAATTCTACCAGACACACAAACAGAATCTGGTACCATTCCTTCTGAAACTATAGCAAATAATCCAAAAAGAGGGAACCCTTCCCAAATCATTTTATGAGACCAACATCATCCTGATACCGAAACTTGGCAGAGACTCAACAAGAAAACAAAACTTCAGGCCAATATCCATGATGAACATAGATGCAAAAATCTTCAATAAAATACTGGCAAACCGATGGCAACAGCACATTAAAAAACTTATCCATCATGATCAAGTAGGATTCATCCGGGGATGCAAGGCTGGTTCAACATACGCAAGTCTATAAATGTAATTCACCACATAAACAGAAGCAAAAACAAAAACCACATGATTATCTCAATTGATGCAGAGAAGGCATTTTACAAAATTCAGCAGCCCTTTATGCTAAAAACCCTCAATAAACTTGGTATTGATGGAACATATCTCAAAGTAATAAAAGCTATTTATGACAAACCAACAGCCAATATCATACTTAATGGGCAAAAACTGGAAGCATTCCCTTTGAAATCTGGCACTAGACAAGGATGCCCTCTCTCACCACTTCTATTAAACGTAGTACTGGAAGTTCTAGCCAGAGCAATCAGGCAAGAAAAAGAAATAAAGGGTATTCAAAAAGGAAAGGTGGAAGCCAAATTGTTTCTATTTGCAGACGACATAATAGTATACCTAGAAGACCGCATCACCTCAGCCCAAAAGCTCCTGCAACTGATAAGCAACTTCAGCAAAATCTCAGGATATAAAATCAATGTTCAAAAATCACAAGCATTCCTATACACCAATAACAGACTTAAAGAGAACCAAATCAAGAACGAACTGCCATTCACAATTGCTACAAAGAAAATAAAATACCTAGGAATACAACTCACTAGGAATGTAAGGGACCTCTTTAAGGAAAACTACAAACAACTGCTCAACGAAATAAGAGAGGACACAAACAGATGGAGAAACATTCCATGTTCGTGGTTAGGAAGAATCAATATCGTGAAAATGGCTATACTGCCCAAAGTAATTTACACAATCAATGCTATCCCCATCAAACTACCATTGAATTTCTTCACAGAACTGGAAAAACCACCATGAATTTTATATGGAACCAAAAAAGAGCCCTCATAGCCAAGTCAATTCTAAGCAAAAAGAACACACCAGGAGGCATCACGCTACCAGATTTCAAACTATACTACAAGGGTACAGTAATCAAAATAGCATGGTACTGGTACCAAAACAGAGATATAGACCAATGGATCAGAACAGAGGCATCGGAGGCAACACAACACATCTACAACCATATTATCTTTGATAAACCAGACAAAAACAGGCAATGGGGAAAGGATTCCCTATTTAATAAATGGTGTTGGGAAAACTGGCTAGCCATGTGCAGAAAGCAGAAACTGGACCCCTTCCTGACACCTTACACTAAAATTAACTCCAGATGGATTAAAGACTTAAACGTAAGACCTGACACCATAAAAACCCTAGAAGAAAATCTAGGCAAAACCATTCAGGACATAGGAGTAGGCAAGGACTTCATGAACAAAACACCAAAAGCATTGGCAACAAAAGCCAAAATAGACAAATGGGACCTAATCAAACTCCACAGCTTCTGCACAGCAAAACAAACAGTCACTAGAGTGAATCGGCAACCATCAGAATGGGAAAAAATCTTTGCAGTTTACGCATCGGACAAAGGGCTGATATCCAGAATTTACAAAGAACTCAAACAGATTTACAGGAAGGAAACAAGCAAGCCCATTAAGAAATGGGCAAAGGATATGAACAGAAACTTTACGAAAGCAGACATACATGAGGCCAGCAAACATATGAAAAAGTGCTCATCGTCATTGGTCATTAGAGAGATGCAAATCAAAACCATATTGAGATACCATCTCACACCAGTTAGAATGGCGATTATTAAAAAATCTGGTGACAGCAGATGCTGGAGAGGATGTGGAGAAATAGGAACACTCTTACACTGTTGGTGGGAGTGTAAATTAGTTCAACCATTGTGGAAGACAGTGTGGCGATTCCTCAGGGACCTAGAAATAAAAATTCCATTTGACCCAGCAATCCCATTACTGGGTATCTATCCAAAGGACTATAAATCGTTCTACTACAAGGACACATGCACACGAATGTTCATTGCAGCACTGTTTACAATAGCAAAGACCTGGAACCAACCCAAATGCCCAACGATGATAGACTGGACTGGGAAAATGTGGCACCTATACACCATGAAATATTATGCAGCAATCAAAAATGATGAGTTTGTGTCCTTTGTAGGGACATGGATGAATCTGGAGAACATCATTCTCAGCAAACTGACACAAGAACAGAAAATGAAATACCGCATATACTCACTCATAGGTCGGTGAGAAAAACGAGAACACGTCGACACAGAGAGGTGGTCTACTATACACTGGGGACTGTTGGGGGAATGGGGGAGGGACAGCGGGGGTGGCTGGGGGGGATAGCCTGGGGATGAGTACCAAGTGTGGGTGAATGGGAGGAAAGCAGCAAAGCACACTGCCATGTGTGTACCTATGCAACTATCTTGCTCGTTCTGCACATATACCCCCAAACCTATAATGCAATAAAAATTAAAAAATAAAATAAATCGACAACCATGAGAATGGGAAAAAATCTTTGCTCTTTACACATCGGACAAAGGGCTGATATCCAGAATTTACAAAGAACTCAAACAGATTTACAGAAAAAAAACAAACAAGCCCATTCAAAAATGCGCAAAGGATATGAACAGAAACTTTACAAAAGAAGACATACATGAGGCCAACAAACATATGAAAAAGTGCTCATCATCATTGGTCATTAGAGAGATGCAAATCAAAACCACATTGAGATATCATCTCACACCAGTTAGAATGGCGATCATTAAAAAATCTGGAGACAGCAGATGCTGGAGAGGATGTGGAGAAATAGGAACACTCTTACACTGCTGGTGGGAGTGTAAATTAGTTCAACCATTGTAGAAGACAGTGTGGCGATTCCTCAGGGACCTAGAAATAGAAATTCCATTTGACCCAGCAATCCCATTACTGGGTATCTATCCAAAAGACTGTGAATCGTACTACTATAAGGACACATGCACACGAATGTTCATTGCAGCACTGTTTACAATAGCAAAGACCTGGAACCAACCCAAATGCCCATCGATGATAGACTGGACTGGGAAAATGTGGCACATATACACCATGGAATATTATGCAGCAATCAGAAATGATGAGTTTGTGTCCTTTGTAGGGACATGGATGAATCTGGAGAACATCATTCTCAGCAAACTGACACAAGAACAGAAAAAGAAATACCGCATATACTCACTCATAGGCGGGTGAGAAAAATGAGTACACATGGACACAGAGAGGCGGTCTACTATACACTGGGGACTGTTGGGGGAAATGGGGGAGGGACAGCGGGGGGGGCTGGGGGGTATAGCCTGGGGATGAATACCAAGTGTGGGTAAGCGGGAGGAAGGCAGCAAAACACACTGCCATGTGTGTACCTATGCAATTATCTTGCACGTTCTGCACATGTACCCCAAAACCTATAATGCAATAAAAATTTTAAAAATAAAATAAAATAAAATAAAATAAATAAAATAAAATAAAATAAAAGAGAGAGGAGGATACACACAGGAGAGAGAAAGATACACACAGAGGAAAGGAGGATATACACAAAAGAGGGAAGAATACACTTAGAAGAGAGTGGGATACACACAGGAGATGGATTCACAAAGGGGAATGGGGATAAATACAGGAGAGAGGAGGATACACACAGGAGAGAGGAGGATACACACAGGACAGTGGAGGATACACCAAAAAGACAGGAGCATACACACAGGAGAGAGAAATACACACAAAAGAGGAAGACACACACAGAGAACATGAGGATACATACAGGGAATGGGGATACACACAGGAGAGAGGGGCATACACACAGAAGAGAGCAGGATACACAGAAAATAGAGGAGGATACACACAGGAGAGAGGGGGCACACACAGGAGACAGGCGGCATACACACAGGAGAGAAGATACACACTGGAAAGAAAAGGATAGACACAGGAGAGAGAAAGATGCACACAGGGGAAGCGAGATACAGGGTAGAGGGAAGAATACAAACAAAAGAGAGGAGGATACACACAGGTGAGTGAAGGATACCCACAGAAGAGAGGGAAATACACACAGGAGGGAGGGGCATACACACAGGAGAGGGGGATACACAAAGTAGATAGAGAGGAGAAAACAAACAGAAGGAAATACCCACAGAAGAGGGAGATACACACAAGAGAGAGGGGGATGCACAAAGAAGAGAGGGGGATACACACAGGAAAAATGTGGATACACAAAGAAAAGGGAAGAATACACACAGGAGAGGGCAGTTACACACAGGAGAGAGAAAGATCCACAGAGGAGAGAGGGACATACACACAGGAGGAAGAGAGATACACACAGAAGAGAGGGGTATACACACAGGAAGGAAAAATACACACAGAAGAGACGAGGATACAGACAAGGGAGAGAAGGATACACACAGGAGAGAGGAAGATACACACAGGATAAAGGAGGATACACACACAAAAGATGGGGATACACACAGGAGAGTGGAGGATACACAAAGGAGAGCGGAGGATACATACAAGAGAAAGTAGAATACACACAGAAGACAGGAAGATACACACAGGAAAAGGGAGGGTACACACAGTAGAGAGAATAATACACATAGGAGACATGTGGATACACACAGGAGAGAGAAAGATACACACAGGAGAGAGGAGGATACACACAGGAGAAAGGAGGATACACACAGGAGAGAGGGGGGATATACACAAGAAAGAGGGGAACGCACACAGAAGAGAGTAGAATACATAAAGGCTAAAGGGGGTATACACACAGGGGAGAGAGGGAATACTAACAAGAGAGAGGGAGATACACACAGGAGAGTGGGGCATACACACAGAAGAACGATGATACACACTGCAGAGAGTGCGATACAAACAAGAGGAGGAAAATACGCACAGTAGAGAGGAGGATACTCACAGGAGAAAAAAGGATACACACAGAAGAGAAACGGATACACACAGGAGAGAGGAGAATACACACAGGAGAAGGTGATACACACAAGAGAGAGGGGGATTCACACAGGAGACAAGAAAATACACATAAGAGAGAGGGGTATACACACAAAAGAGAAAAGGACCCACGAATGAGAAAAAAGAATACACGCAGGACAGAGGAGTATACCCGCAGAAGAGAGGGGAATACACACAGGAGAGAGAAAAATACACACAGGAGAGAAGCGGTATAGACACAGGAAAAAGAAAAATATACAAAGGAGCGAGGGATACACACAGGTGAGAAAAGGATACACACAAGGGAGTGGGGCATAAACACAGAAAAGGGTGGATACACACAAGAGAGGAAAATACACACAGGAGTGAGAAGAATGCACACAAGAGAAATGAAAATACACAAGAAAAAAGGAAGATATACACAGGAGAGAGAAGGATACACACAGGAGAGGAAGGATACAAAAAGGAGAGAGGAAGACACCCATAGGAGAGAGGAGGATACTCAGAGAAGAAAGGAAGATACACACAGAAGAAAAAAGTATGCACACAGGAGTGGGCGATACACACAGAAGAAAGGGGGATATGCAGCGGAGAGAAAAATACACAGAGGAGAGGGGATACATACAGAAAAGTGGGGCAAACATAGAGAGGAGAACAGAATACCCGAAGAAGAGAGGAGGATACACACAGAAGAGAGGGAGTTACACACAAAAGAGAG
This sequence comes from Saguinus oedipus, assembly GCA_031835075.1. Taxonomy (NCBI): domain Eukaryota; kingdom Metazoa; phylum Chordata; class Mammalia; order Primates; family Cebidae; genus Saguinus; species Saguinus oedipus. The sequence continues at coordinate 5,578,922 of CM063170.1, forward strand.
GAAGATACACACAGAAAAAAAAAGGATACACACAGAATAGAAAAAGATACACATAGGAGAGAAAGATACAGAGGAAAGAGGGGCATACACACAAAAAAGGGGGACACACAAAAGAGAAAGGGGGATACACAGAGGAAAGGGTGATACACACAAGAGAGATAAGTGTAAACACAGAAGAGAAAAAGATACACACAGGAGAGAGGAGGAAACAAACAGGAGAGAGAGAATACACACAAGTGACAGGGGTATACACACAGGAGAAAGGGGTAATACACATAGGAAAGAAAGGTGTCACACACAGGAGAGATGGAAGAAACACAGAAAAGTGAAGAAATACACACAGGTAAGAGGAGGATACACACAGGAGAGAGAATGAAACACACAGGAGACAGGAGTGTACACAGGAGTGGAGCATACACACAGGAGAATGGGGGATACACATAGGAGAGTTGGATACATACAGGAGACAGGAAAATACACACAGGAGAGAGGGTGATACACACAGGAGAGGGTATACACACAAAAGTGAGGGGAATACACACAAGAGAGAGAAGTATACACACAAGAGAGAGGGGTATACACATAGGAGAGAGGAAGATACACACAGGAAAGAGGAAGATACACACAGGAGAAAGGATAATGCACACAGGAGAGGGCAAAACACACAACAGAAAGGGGTTCCACACAGGAGAGAGAGGAATACACATAGGAGAGAGGGGTATACACACAGGAGAGGTGTATACACACAGGAGAGAAGAGGATACATGCAGAAGAGTGGAGGATACTCGCAGCACAGAGGAGGATACCCACAGGAGAAAGGAGGATACACACAAAAGAGAGAAAAATACACGCAGGATTGAAGGGGATACCCCCAAGAGAGAGAATGATACACACAGGAGAGAAAAGAATACCACAAAAGAGAGGAGGATACACACAGGAGAGAGGTGGTACACACAGGAGACATGGGGCATACACACAGGAGAGAAGAAGATACACACTGGAATGAAAAGGATACACACAGGAGAGAGAAGGATACACACAGGGGAAGCGGGATACACATAGAAGAGGGAAGGATATACACAAAGGAGAGGAGAATACACACAGGAGAGAGAAGGGTAACCACAGAAGAGAGGGAAATACACACAGGAGAGAGGGTCATATACACAGGAGAGGGGGATACACAGAGTAGAGAGGAGAAAACAAACAGGAGAAGGAAATACACACAGGAGAGGAAGATACACAGAAGAGAGAGGGGGATGCACAAATGAGAGAGAGGGATACACACAGAAAAGAAGTGGATACACAACGGAAAAGGAAGAATACACACAGGAGAGGGCAGATACACACAGGAGAGAGGAAGATACACACAGGAGAGTGGGGCATACACAGGAGGAAGAGAGAAACACAGAAGAGAGGGGTATGCACACAGGAAGAAAGGATACACACAGGGGAGAGAAGGATACACACAGAAGAGAGGTAGATACACACAGGAGAGAGGAGGATACACACAGGAATGATGGGGATACACACAGAAGAGTGGAGGATACACAAAGAAGAGAGGAGAATACACACAAAAGAAAGGAGAATATACACAGGAGACATGAGGATACACACAGGGATAGGGAGAATACACACAGTAGAGAGAAGAATACACATAGGAGAGAGGTGGATACACACAGGAGAGAGAAAGATACACACAGGAGACAGGAGGATACACACAGGAGAAAGGAGGATACACACAGAAGAGAGGGGGTATAAACACAAGAAAGATGGGAATGCACACAGAAAACAGTAGGATACATAAAGGCTAGAGAGGGTATACAAACAGGGGAGAGGGGGGATACTAACAAGAGAGACGTTGATACACACAGGACAGTGGAACATACATATAGGAGAAAGATCATACACAGTGGACAGAGTGGGATACACGCAAAAGAAGGAAAATATGCACAGTAGAGAGGAGGATACTCACAGGAGAAAGAAGGATACACACAGAAGAGAAACGGATACACAGAAGAGAGAGGAGGATATGCATAGGAGAGGGCGATACACACAAGAGAGAGGGGAATCAACACAGGAGACAAGGAAATACACATAAGAGAGAAGGATATACACACAGGAGAGGGGTATACACACAGGAGAGAAAAGGACACACGCAGGAGAAAAAAAAGATACATGCAGGACAAAAAAGAATACCCGCAGAAAATAGGGGGATACACACAGGAGAGAGAAAAATACACACAGGAGAGAAGGGAAATACACACAGGAGAGAGGAAAATACACAAAGGAGCGAGGGATACACACAGGTGAGAAAAGGATACACACAAGGGAGTGGGGCATAAACACAGAAAAGAGAGGATACACACAAGAGAGAAAAATACACACAGGATTGAGAAGGATGCACACAGGAGAAATGGAAATACACAAGGAAAAAGGAAGATACACACAGGAGAGAGAAGGATACACACAGAAAAGATGGGGATACACACAGGAAACAGTGGGATACACACAGGAGAGAGGGGGATACACACAGAACAGAAAAGAATACACACTGGAGAGAGGAGGATACACATAGTATAGTGAGATACACACACAAGAAAGGGGCATCCACACAAAAAATGGGGATACACACAGGAGAAAGGGGGATACACAAAGGAGACAAAAGGATACACACAGTAAAGTGTGATACACACATGAGAGAGGGACATAAACACAGGAAAGAGGAGGATACACACAAGAGAATAGGGGGATTCACACAAGAAAGAAGGATACACACAGAAGAAAGTAGAATACATAAAGGCGAGAGAAAGAATACACACAGGAAAGAGGAAGAATACTAACAGGGGAGAGGGGGATACACACCCGAGAGTGGGGCATACACACAGAAGTGAGAGGACACACTGGAGAAAGTAAGATACACAAAGGAGGAGAAAGATAGTCACAATAGAGAGGAAGATACAAACAGGAGAATGGAGGATACACACAGGAGAGAGACAAATACACAGAAGAGTTTGGAGGATACACACAGGAGAGAAAGATACACACGAGAGAGAGAAGGATCCACACAAGAGAGAGGGAAATACACATAAGAGAGACGGGTATACACGCATGAGAGGGGTATACACACAGAAAAGTGGAGGATACAGGCAGAAGAAAGGAGGATACACGCAGCACAGGGGAGAATACACGCAGAAAAGAAGGGAGAGAGAAAAATACATATAGGAGAGGAGGAGGATACACACGAGAGAGCATGATACACAAAAAAGACAAAAGAATACACACAGGTGAGAGGAGGATACACAGAGGAGAGAGGGATGTACACACAGAAAAGAAGGAATACACAGAGAAGAGAGTGGGAAACACAAAGGAGAAAGTGATACACACAGGAGAGGGAAATACAAACAGGAGCGAGGGTGATGCACACAGGAGAAAGGAAAATACACACAGGAAAGACGAGAATACACACAGAAGAGAGAAGGATACACACAGGAGAGGGGGGATACACAAAGGAGAGAGGAAGATACACACAGGAGAGAGGAGGATACACAGAGGAGAGAGGAAGATACACACAGAGAAGAGGATACACACAGGAGTGGGGAATACACAGAGAAGAGAGTGGGATACGCACAGGAATGGGAGATACACAGAGGAGAGGGTGGGATACACAAAGGATAGAGGGCGATAAACACTAAAGAGGGGGATACATACAAAAGAGAGGGGCATAGACCGAGGAGAGTGGAGAATACACACAGGAGAGAAAAGAATACACACTGGAGAGAGGAGGATACACATAGGAGAGGGAGATACACACAGGAGAGAGGGTCATACAGACAAAAAAAAGGGATACACAAAGGAGAAAGGGGGATACACCAAGGAGAAAAAAGTATACACAAAAGAAAGTGTGATACACACAGGAGAGAGGGGCGTAAACACAGGAGAGAGGAGGATACACACAGAAGAGAGGAGGAAACAAACAGGAGAGAGGGGATACACACAAGACAGAGAAGGATACACAGAGGAGAAAGGGGTGATACAAACAGGAAAGAAAGGTGTTACCCACAGACGAGAGGGGGAAACACACAAAAACGTGGAGGGATACACACAGGAGAGAGGAGGATACACACAGGAGAGAGGAGGATACACAGAGGAGAGAGGAGTATACCCACAGGAGAGGGGCATACACACGGGAGAGAGGGGCATACACACAGGAGAGTTGGATACATACAGGAGACAGAGAAATACAAACAGGAGAGAGGAAGATACACACAAGAGAGTGGGATACACAGAGGAGAGAGGTTATACACACAGGAGAGAGGGGAATACACACAAGAGAGAGGAACATACACACAGTAGAGAGGAGGATACACATAAGAGAGAGAAAGATACAGAAAGGAGAGAGGAGGATACATGCAAGAGAGAGGAGTATACACAGAAGAGAGGGGAGTACACAGAGGAGAGAGCGGAGTACACAGAGGAGAGAGGGCATAACACACAGGAGAGAGGGCGGATACACACAGGAGAAATAAAGATACACACAGGAGAGAGAAGGATACACATATGAGAGGGTGGATACACAGGAGATTGGAGGATACACACAGGAGAGAGGGGAGAAACACACAAGAAAGAGAAGGATACACACAGAAGAATGTACGATACATAAAGGTGAGAGAAAGAATACACACAAAGGAGAGGGGGGATACTAACAGGAGAGAGGGGAATACACACCCGAGAGTGGGGCATACACACAGAAGAGAGAAGATACACACTGGAAAGAGTAAGATACACACAGGAGGAGGAAGATATGCAAAGTAGAGAAGAGGATACACACAGGAGAAAGGAGGATACACACAGGAGAGAGACGGATACACAAAAGAGAGAGGAGGATACACACAGGAGAGGGCGATACACACAAGAGAGAGAAGAATCCACAAAGGAGAGAGGGAAATACACATAAGGAAGGGGTATACACACAGGAGAGAAAAGAATACACGGAGGAGAAAAGAGGATACACACAGCACAGAGAAGGATACACGAAGGAGAGACGGGAATACACACAGGAGAGAAAAAATACACACAGGAGAGAAGGGGATACACACAAGAGAAAGAATGATACACATAGAAGAGAAAAGGATACACGCAGTAGAGAGGAGAATACACAGAGAAGCGAGGGATACACACAGGTGAGAGGAGGATACACACAGGAGAGAGGAGGATACACAGAGGAGAGAGGAAGATACACACAGTAGAGAAGAGGATACACACAGGAGTGGGAGATATACACAGAAGAGAGGGGGATACAAAAAAGAGAGGGAAATAGAGGAGAATGTGGGATACACAGAGGAGAGAGGGGGATAATCACAGGAGACGAGGACACATACAGGAGCGAGGGGAATAGACAGAAGAGAGAGGAGGATACACGCAAGAGAGAAGAGGATACACACAGGAAAGAGGGGATTCACATAGGAGAGAGGGGGATACACACAGGAGATAAAAGGATACACACAGAAGAGAGGAGGATACACATAGGAGGGGGAGATACACACAGAAGAGAGGTGAATACACACAAAAAATGGGAATACACACAGGAGAAATTGGGATACACACAGGAGAGAGGAGGAAACAAATAGGAGAGAGGGGATACACACGAGAGAGGGGTATACACACAGGAGAAAAGGGTGATACACACAGGAAAGAAAGGTGTTACCCACAGAAGAGATGGGGGAACACACAGGAAAGTGGAGTGATACACACAGGAGAGAGCAGGATACACACAGGAGAGAGGAGGATACACACAGGAGAAAAGAGGATACACACAGAAAAGAGGAGTATACACAGAGAAGAGGGGCATACACATAGGAGAGAGAAGGATACACACAGGAGAGAGAGGGATCCAAACAGGGGAGAGGAGAATACCCACAATAGAGAGGGTCATACACACAGGAGAGAGGGAAAGACATAGGAGAGAGGAAGATACACAAAGAAGAGAGGAGGATATACGCAAAAGAGGGGAGTATACACAGGAGAGAGGAGAATACACAGAGTAGAGATGGCGTTACACACTGGAGAGAGGGCGGATACACACAGAAAAGAGGAGGATACACAAAGGAGAGGGTGGGTACACACAGGAGAGAAGAGGATACACACAGGAGACAGGGGGGATACACACAATAAAGAGGGGATACACAGAGAAGAGAGTAGGATACAAAAAGGCGAGAGAAGGGATACACACAGGGGAGAGGAAAGATACTAACAGGAGAGAGGGGGATACACACTCTAGAGTGGGGCATACACACAGAAGAAAGAGACTACACATTGGAGAGAGTGGGATATACACAGAAGGAGGAAGATACGCACAGTAAAGGGAAGAATACACACAGGAGAAAGAAAGATACACACAGGAGAGAGACAGATACACAAAAGAGAGAGGAGCATACACACAGGAGAGGGCGATACACACAAGAGAGAGGGGATCCACACAGGAGAGACGAAATACACATAGGAGAGAGGGGTATAATTATCAGGAGAGAGGTATACACACGAGAGAGGAGGATAAACGCAGGAGAAAAAAAATACACGCAGCGCAGAGGAGAAAACCCGCAGAAGAGAACGGGATACACACAGGAGAGAGAAAAATACACACAGAAGGGAAGGGGAATACACACAAGAGAGAGAATGATACACACAGAAGAGAAAAGGATACACAGAAGAGAAAAGAATACACACAGGAGCGAGGGGGATACACACAAAAGAGAGGGGTATACACACAAAAGAGGGAAGATACACACAGGAGAGAGGCGTATACACAAAGGTGAGGGGAATACACAAAGAAGAGAGGTGCATACACACAGGAGAGAGAAAAGATACACACAAAAGAGAGGAGGATACACATAGATGAAAGGAGGACACACAGAGGAGAGGGCGATACATAGAAGAGAGGGGTATACACACAAATGAGGAAAATACATAAAGGAGAGAGGGGGATGAACACACGAGAGAGAAGAATACAAACAGGAAAGGGTGATACACACAGGAGAGAGGTGCATAAACACAGGAGAGAGGAGGTTACACACAGAAGAGAGGACGAATCAAACAGGAGAGAGGAGATACACACGAGTGAGGGGATACACACAGGAGAAAGGGGTAATACACACAGGAAAGAAAGGTGTTACACACAGGAGAGAGGAAGGAAACACACAAGAAAGCAGAGGGATTCACGCATGAGAGAGGATACACGCAGGAGACAGGAGGATACACACAGGAGAGAGGAGTAAACACACAGGAGAAGGGCATACACAGAGGATAAAGGGGGATACACACAGCAGAGTTGGATACATACAGGAGACAGGGAAATATACACAAGAGAGAGCAAGATACACACAGGAAAAAAAGGATACTCGCAGAAGAGTGGGATACAAACAGGAGAGAGGGGCATACACACAGAAGAAAGGAGAATATTCACAGAATAGAGGAGGATACACACAATAGAGAGGAGGATACACACAGGAGAGAGGGGGTATACACACAAGAGAGAAGAAGGTACACATAGGAGAGTGGAGGATACACATATGAGAGAGAAGGATACACACAAAAAAGAGGAGGATACAGAAAGGAGAGAGAAAGATACACATAGGAGAGAAAATGATGCAAACAGGAGAGAGGATGATACACACGTGAAAGGAGGATACACACAGGAGAGAGGGGAATACACTCAGGAGAGTGGGGTATACAAACAGGAGAGTGTGGCATACACAAAGGGGGAGGGGGATACACACAGGAGAGAGGAGGATACACAAAAGAGAGATAAAAATACACACAGGAGGAAAAAGAATACACACAGAAATGAGGGGGATAAACGCAAAAGAGTGGAGAATAAACACAGCAGAGTGGAGGATACACACAGGAGAGAGGAGGATACACACAGGAGAAAGGAGGATACACAAATGAGAGGGGAAACACACAGGAGAGATGGGGATACACAGAGGCAAGAGGGAAACACAAAGGATTAGGAAGTATACACACAAAAGAAAGTGGGATACACACAAAAGAGAGGAGGATACAGAAAAGAAAGAGGAGGATGCACACAGAAGAGAAAATGATACAAAGAGGAAATAGGAGAATACACACGGGAAAGGAGGATACACACAACAGAGAGAAAAATACACACAAAAGAAAGGAGGGTACACACAGGAATTAGGTGGATAAACGCAAACGAGAGGAGGAAAAACACAGCAGAGTGGAAGATATACACAGGAAAGAGTGGGATACACACAGGAGAAAGGGATACACACAGGAGAGAGGGGCATACACAGAGGAGAGAGGAGGGTAAACACAGAAGAGAGGAAGGATACACACAGGAGAGTGGGGCATATAAATAGAAGAGAGGGGGATACACACAGGAAATAGAAAGATACCCACAGGGGGAGAAGGATAATGACAGGAGGGAGGAGGATACACACAAAATAGAATAAGATAAAGACAGAAGAGAGAAAAATACACGCAGGAGAGAAGAAAATTGACACAGTAGAGAGAAGGATACACACAAAAGAGAGGAGGATACACGCAGGAGAGACGAGGATACACACAGTGGAGAGGGGGAATACATACAGGAAGGGGGTACAAACAGAAGAGAGGAGGATACAAACAGGTGAGAGGAGTATACACACAAAAGAGAAAAGGATACACACAGGTGAGAGGAGAATACACACAAAAAAGAGGGGGATAAACACAGAAGATATGGTAATACACACAGGAGAGGGGTAATACACACAGGAAAGGAGAGGGTACACAGAGGAGAGAGCAAGATACACAAAGGAGAAAAGAGGATACTCAAAAAGGAGGGGGATACACACAGGAGAGAGGGTGACATACCGAAAAGACAGAAGGATACACACAGGAGAGAAAAGGAAACACACAGAAGAGGGGAATACACACAAAAGAAAGGGGTATACACACAGGAGAAAAGAGAATACACACAGGAGAGGAGAATACACACAGGAGAGAGGGGCATACACACAGGAGAGAAAAAGATACACACAGCAGAGAGAAGAATACACAGGAGAGAGGGGATACCCACAGAAGAGTGGAAGATTCACATAGGAGAGAGGGGGGATACACACGGAGAGAGGGGAGATACACACAAGAGAGAAGCGGGATACATCCAAGAGAGAGAAGGAATACACACAGGAGAGAGGAGGATACACAGAGGAGAGAGCAGGATACACACAGGAGAGAAGAAGATACACACAGGAAAAAAATAAACACATGAGAGAGGAGAATACACACAGGAGAGAGAAGGATACACAAAAAATAGAGAGGGATACACACATAAGACAGAAGGATACACACAGGAGAGAGAAGGAAACACACAGGAGATGGGTGATACACACAGGAGAAAGAAGGGTACACACCAGAGATAGGAAGATGCACACAAATTAGAGAAGGGTACACACAGGAGAGAGGGGGTACACACAGGTGAGTGGTGATACACACAGGATAAATGGGGATACACACAGGAGAGAAAAGGAACCACACAGGAGAGAGGAGGATACACACAGGAGAGGGAGATCCAAAAAGTAGAAAGGAGAATGCACACAGGAAAGGGGATACACACAGAAGAAAGGGGATACACAGAGGAGAGAGGGGATACACACAGGAGATGGGGATACACACAGGAGAGAGGATGATACACACATGAGAGAGGAAAATACAAACAGGCGAGAGGGAAAAAAACAGGAGAAAGGGTGATACACACAGGAGAAAGGGGGAATACACACAAGGAGAAAAAGGGGTTACACACAGTCGAGGGGGAAACACACGGGAGAGAGGAGGGATACACACAGGATAAAAAAATATACACGCAGGAGACAGGAAAGTACACACAAGAGAGGGGGATACACAAAATAGAGAGAAGCATGCACACAGGAAGAAAGGATACACATAGGAGGATAAAAGAATACACACAAGAGAGAAAAAATACACACAGAAGAGGGGGATAAACACAGCAGAGAGGGGCAGACACACAGGAGCGAGAAAGATAAACACAGGAGAGAGGAAGATACAAAAAGGAAAGAGGGGATACACACAGGAGAGAGGGTGGTACACACAGGAGAAAGGGGGTATACACATAAGAGAGAAAGAAAATACACTCAGGAGAGAGGGGAGAAACACACAGGAGAGAGGAGGGATACACACACGAGAGTGGGGACATACAAAAAAAATAGGGCGATACACACAGAAGAAAGAAGGATAAACACAAGAGAGAGGAGGATACTCACACAAGAGAGGGGGATACACACAAAAGAGTGGAGGATGCACACAGAAGAGAAGGGGATACACACAGGAGAGAGAGGGATACACACAGTAGAGAGGAGATACACACAGGAGAAAGGAGGATACACACAGGAGAGAGGAGAATACACAGGGAGCGGGGGATACATGGAGAAGAGAAAAGGATACACACAGGAGATGGGAATACACAGGAGAGAAGGGCATACACACAGGAGAGGGTGATACACAAAGGAGAAAAGTGGATGCACACAGGAAAGAGAATACATACAGGAGAGAAAGATACACACAGGAGAGAAAGGCATACACACAGGAGAAAAGAGAATACACAAAGCAGAAATTAGGATTCACACAGGAGAGAGGAGGATACACACAGGGGAGAGAAAGATAGATACAGCAGAGAGGAGGATACACACAGGAGAGAAAAAAAGCAAAAGAAAGAAGGATACACACAGGTTAAAGGAGTATACACACAGGAGAGAGGAGGATACACATAGGAGAGAGGGAGATACACCCAGGAGAAATGGGGATACACACAGAAGTAAAAGGATACACACGGGAGAGAGGAGGATATACACAAGACAGAAGAGGATACACACAGAAGAGAGGAGGATCCACGAAGAAGAGAGGGGGAAACACGCAAAAGAGAGGGAGATACAAACAGGAGAGTGTGACATACACACAGGACAGAGGAAAATACACACAAGAGAGAGAAGAATACACACACGGGGAGAGAAATACACACAGGAGAGAGGAGGATACAAACTGCAGAGAGGAGGATAGGCACAAAAGAGAGGAGGATACACCCAGGAGAGAGGAGGATACACAAAAAAGAGAGGGAAACACACAGTAGAGGGGGGATACACACAGGTGAGGGGGATACACACAGAAGTGGGGAAGATGCACACAGGAGAAAGGGGGATCCACACAAGAGAGGGGGATAAACACAGAACAGAGGGGCGTACACACAGGAGAAAAGAGGATGCACACAGGAGAGAGGAGATACACACAAAAGAAAGGAAGATGCACACAAGACAGTGGGGAATACACACAGGATAGAGGGGCATAAACCCAGGGGGAGAAGGATAAATACAGGAGGGAGGAGGATACACAAAAAGAGAGGTGAATACAGACAGAAGAGAGACGGATACACGCAGGAGAGAGGAGGATACACACAGGAGAGAGAAGGATACACAGAGGAGAGAGGAGAATACACGCAGGAGAGAGGAGGATACACACAGGAGAGTAGGGAAATACACACAGCAGAAGGGGATACACAAAGAAAAGTAGAGGATACACAAAAAAGAGGAGGATACACACAAAAGAGAGGGGATACACACAAAAGAGAGGAGGATGCACACAGGAGAGAGGGGGATACACACAGGAGAGAGGGGGATACACACAGGAGGGAGGGGGATACACACAGAAGAGAAGTGATACACACACAAAAAAGGAAAATACACACAAAAGAGAGAAGGATACACACAGGAGAGATAAGGATACACAAAGAAGATGGGGATACACACAGGATGGGGTAGATACACGGAAAAGAGGAAAGGATACACAGGAGAGAGGAGAATACACACAGCAGATAAGAATAGACACAAGAGAGAGGGGCATACACAAAGGAGAGGGTGATACACACAGGAGAAAGGGGATACACACAGATGAGAGAAAAATACACACAGAAGAGGAGGATACACGCAAGAGAGAGGGGCATACACAGGAGAGAGGAGAATAGACACAGCAGAGAGGAGGATACACAAAAAAGAGAGAAAATACACACAAAGAGGGAGATAAACACAGAAGAAAGGGGGATACACACAGGAGACAGGTGGGATACACAGAGGGATGAGGAAAGATACACACAGGAGAGAGGGTCATACACACAGGAGAGAGGAGGTTACACAGGAGAGAGGAAGATACACACAGAAGAGAGGATACACACAAAAGAGAAAAGGATACACAGAGGAGACAGAAGGATACACAAAGTAGAGAGGTGTATACACACAGAAAAGGGGGATACAAACAGGAGAGAGGGGGATACACAAAAGAGACAGGAGGATACACACATGAAAGTTGGATACAGACAGGTGAGAGAGGCGTACACACAGAAGAGAGGAAGATACACAGAGAGTGAAGGATGCAAATAGGAGAGAGGGTATACACACAGGAGAGAGGGTGATAACCACAGAAGAGAGGAAGGATACAAACAGAAGAGAAAGGGGTTTCACACAGAAAAGTGGGGGGAAACACAAAAAAAAGAGGAGGGATACACAAGGGATATAGGAAGAAACACACAGGAGAGAGAAAAATATACACAGGAGAGAGGAGAATACACAGAAAAGAGAGGAGAATACACACAGGAGAGAGAAGAATACACACAGGAAAGAGGAAAATACACACAGGAGAGAGGGGGATACACACAGGAGAGTTGGATTCACACAGGAAAAAAGGTAATACACACAGGAGAGTGGGGGATACAAACTTCAGTAGGGAATACACACAGGAGAGAGTGGGATACACACAGGAGAGAGGAGAATACACACAAGAGAGGGGGCATACAAACAGGAGAGAGGGGGATACACACAGGAGAGAAGGGAATACACACAGGAACAAGGAAGATCCAAAAAGAAGAGTGCAGCATACACACAGGAGGGAGGGGGATACACACAGGAGAGAGGAAGATACACACAGGGGAAGAAGGATACACACAGGAGAGAGGAGGATACACAAGGAGAGAGGAGGCTACACAGAGGAGAAAGGAGGATACACAAATAAGAGGGGGAAACACACAAAAGAGAGGGAGATGCACACAGGCGAGAGGGATACGCCCAGGAGACAAGGAGATACACACAGGAGAGGGGGATACACACAAATGAGAGTGGAATACACACAGGAGAGAGGAGGATACACACAGGACAGAGGGGCGGTACACACAGGAGGGAGTGAAAAAACACACAGAAGAGAGGGGGATAAAAACAGGAGATTGAGGCATACAAACAGGTGGGAAGAAGATACACACAAAAGATTGAGGCATACACACAGGAGAGAGTGGGATACAAACAGGGAAGGAAAAATAAATACAGGAGAGAGGAAGACACACACAAGAGTGGAGGATACAGACAAAAGAGAGGAGGATAAACGCAGGAGAGAGAAAAATACACACAGGAGAGAGGAGGATACACACAGGACAGAGGAGGTTACAAGCAGGGGAGAGGAGGATACACACAGGAAAGAGAAGGGATACACACAGGAGAGGGGGATATACACTGGAGAGAGAAGGATACACACAGGAGAAAAAAGGATACACACAGGAGAGTGAAAGGTACACACAAAAGAGAGGGGGATACACACAGGAGAGAGGAGGATACACAAGGGAGAGGGGAATACACACAGGAGAGAGAGGGATTCACTGAAAAAAATGAGGATACACACAGGAGAGAAGAGGATAAACACAGTAGAGAATGATATACACAGGAGAGAGGGGCATACACACAGGAGAGGGAGATACCCACAGGAGAAATGGGGATAGACACAGGAGAGGGGAGAATAAACAAAGGAGAGGGTGATACACACATAAGAACAGGGGGTAAACACAGAAGAGAGGAGGATTCAAAAAGCAGAGAGGAGGACACACTGGAGAGAGGGGATACACGCAAGATAGAGGGGGATACACACAGAAGAGAGGGGGATACGCACAGGAAAGAGCGGGAATACACAAAGGATGGGGAAATACACACAGGAGAGAGGAGGGATACACACAAGAGGGAGGAGGATACACATAGAAGAGAGGAGGATACACACAGTAGAGAAAAAAATACACACAGAAGAGGGGTATAAACACAGGAGAGAGGAGAATACACGCAGGACAGAGGAGTTTAAACACAAAATTGAGCAGTATACACACAGGAGACAGGAGAATACATACAGGAGAGAGGGGGATATACACAGGAAAAATGGATAAACACAGGAGAAAGGGGGATACACACAGGAGAGAGGAGGATACAAACAGGAGAGAGGTGATACACACAGGAGAAAGAAGGTATACAGAGGATTTTTCACAGCCTCACTGAATATTACACACTTGTGATATACACTGGAGTCTATATTTTATGGCCACTCATTCAAAGAATCACTAAATAACGCACACCTGCTGAATAGTCAGATGTCTCTTTCCTATGGCCACTGGTTAAGAGCCTCACTAAGTGTACACACCTGGGGAAATAGTCAGGATTTATATTATCCCCTCATTCACATTCTCACTAAATAAGGCACACCTGTGGAATAGCCAGGAGACTTTCTCATGTGGCCTCTAGTTCAGAGTGTCACTGAATAATGTGGTGTAGTGAGGAGTCTATATCACGTAGACACATATTCAGAGCCTCAGTGAATAAGACAGGCCCCAGATATAGTAAGGAATCTAATTTATATGGCAACATCTTCTGAGCCTCAATGTATAATACACACCTGGAGAATAATTTTGAGTCTATTTTCGATGGATATTCATTCAGAGCCTCGGTCAAATATGTACACCTGTGGAGTAGCCAGGAGTCTATTTTATTAGGACACTCATTCATAGCCTCAGTGGATAATATGCACGTGTGTATTAGTCAGGATTCCATTTTATATGGCCACTGACTCAAAACCTCAATGAAAAATGCACAAATGTAAAGTACTCAGCAGTCTATTTTATATAAACACTCATTCAGAGCTTCAGTGAATAATAAAATTATTTAAGATAGACAACATCCTGTTTCATATGGTCACACAAAAAGAGCCTCACTGAATAATACAAACCTGGAAAATAATTGGGAGTTTTTTTTTCGATGGACATTCATTCAGAGCCTCGGTAAATAATGCACACCTGTGGAGTAGCCAGGAGTCTATTTCATTTGGACACTCATTCATAGACTCATTGGATAATATGCACGTGTTTATTAGTCAGGATTCCATTTTATATGGCCACTTACTTGTAACCTCAGTGACAAATGCAGAAATGTAAAGTACTCAGCAGTCTATTTCATATAAACACTCCTTCAGAGATTCATTGAATAATAAAAATATTTAAGATAGACAGCATCCTGTTTTTTATGGTTACACAAAAAGAGCCTCATTAAATAATATGCACGTGTGGATTATTCAAGATTACATTTTATATGGCCACTCATTCGTAATCTCAGTGACAAATGCACAAATGTAAATACTCAGCAGTCGATTTTATATAGACACTCATTCAGAGATTTACTGAATAATACAAATATTTGAGATAGACAGCATCCTGTTTCATATGGTTAAACAAAAAGAGCCTCACAGAGTAATGCACACCAGGGGAAGTGATAGGAGTCTACCTTATATAGCCTTTAATTTACAGAATCAGGAAATAATGCACACGTGTGGAATAGACACTAGTCTATTTTATATGGCTGCAAAATAAAAGCCTTTTCGAATACTGCACATTTGAAGAATAATCACTTGTCTGTTTCATATGGTGTTTCGTTTGTTGAATCAAAAACTTATGCACACCTGTGGAGTAAAATGGGTTCTATTTCAGAAGGCCACTTTTTCAGTGTTTTAGTGAATAATATGTATATCTGAAAAGTAAGGAATCTCTTTAACATGGCCACTCGTTCAGGGCCTGTGTGAAGAATACTGCCCTCAAAAATAGTCAAGTGTCTACTTTAATTGGCTACAAATTCAGAGACTCTGTAAGTAATGAACACCTGAGTAATACACCTGAGTCTCTTTTTTTATGCCCACTTAGAGTCTCATTCAATAATACACACCTGAGGAAGAGTTAAGAGTCTACTTCATGTAGCCACTCATTTAGACCCTCAGTGAATAATGCACACCAGGGTAATAGTCGAGCATTTTTTATATGGCCACTCATTTTGTGCCTCACTGAGTGATATAAACCTGAAGAATCCTCAGGATTCTATTTGATACTACCACTCATTTAGAAACTTATTGAATAATTCACAATGGAGCAATAGTCAGGTGGCTATTTTATATGGTCTATCACTCAATGTTTCAGTGAATAATAAACTTCTATGGAGTAATCAGGACGCTGTTTAAGATAGACACGTATTAAGTGCCTTTTTGAATGATACACACCTCGATAATAGCCTGGTGTCTATTTCATATGAACTCTAATTTTGTGTATCATTGAATAATACACACCTGGGGCAGTGAAAGGAATCTATTTGGTATGGACACTCAAACAGAACCTGTTTGATTAATGCACACTTGTATAATAAATAGGAGTCTATGTCATATGGTTACTCATTCAGACAAACAGTGAATAATGCACATGTAAAGTAATTAGAAGTCTGATTCTTATGGACCCTCTTCCACAGCCTCACTGAATATTACACATTTGTGATATAGTGTGGAGTCTATTTTTTATGGCCACCCATTCAGAGAATCACTAAATAATGCACACCTGTGGTATAGTCAGAAGTCTCTTTCCTATGGCCACTCGTTAAGAGCCTCACTAACTGTACACAACTGGGGAAATAGTCAGGATTTACCATTATCCCCTCATTCAGAGTCTCTCTAAATAATGCACACCTGTGGATTAGTGAGGAGACTTTCCTATGGCCACTCCTTAAGAACCTCACTAAGTGTACACACCTGGGGTAATAGGATTTACCATTATCCCCTCACTCAGAGTCTCACTAAGTAATGCACACCTCTGGATTAGTCAGGATACTCTATTCTATGGTCACTCGTTAAGAGCCTCACTAATGTACACACCAGGGAAAATACGATTTACCATTATCCCCTCATTCAGAGTCTCACTATATAATGCTCACCTGTGGGAGGGAGGCAAGATGGCGTCGTAGAGGTGACTCAGGATTGCAGCTCTCGGTGAAGGCGTAGAGGGTGAGTCCTAGCCGCATTCTCGGATGTTCCTTTTATGCCCACAGAGCGTTGAAAGTCCCAGGTGTGGGAGAGACACGGGACGCTAGCAGCCGGCTAACGCAACCGGCTCCCGCCGCCTCTTCGGCCGGCGCCGCAGCGGGACCCGGCGCGGAACTCACTGGTCTGGGTGCCCTGTTAAACCGGCAATCTGAGATTTGGAAGGGCAGATTGGCATGTCCATCTGATTGAACGGGACTTGGACAATGAGCCAGACCAGGAGTTTCCTGGGAAACGTGATCTGAGCCGGGGTAGTGGGCAGCGGCACGGGAGATCGCACGGATCCCAGTGCCCTATCGGCAGGCTCCTGGGGCGCCAGTGAGAGAGTCGACCTTTCAGCTTGGGGAGAGGAAGAGAGAGAGAGAGAGGACGGACTCTGAGGCAGGGAGCAGGGTGATCGGGCTCGGCGGGTCCCACGCTCACGGGGACAAGCAGGGCGGCGACTGGAGGCGCTTGGGGCTGAGAGTTTTGTTGCCGGCATTTAGGACGGTGCAGCCCGGTCAGGGAGGGGCGTCCACCATTCCTGACAAAGTGCACCCCCACTTAAGTACCGCCCAGGACTGACGCAGCCTGCCGTTGCCGAGGCAACCTGCCATAACAGAGAGAGTCCGCCGGGCCGCAACAGGGCGGACCCGCCTTAGGAGGTCAGAGCCCCGGCAAGCAAATAGTGAATAGACTGCCACCTAGTGGGGCAGGACAGTGCAACAGATACTCATAAAGAAAGCCCCAACTCCCTGAGACAGAGCATCTAAGGGTGAAAAAAAAAAAAGAGTGGTGTTTTATGAGTTCTATTGCAGCAGACATAACCTCCCAACAACCCTGAATGAACAACGGAGCTCACAGCTCAGCACTGGAGCTCCTATAAAGCACAGACTGTCTCCTCAAGCAGCTCCCTGACCTCTGTATATCCAAGGAGTCACCCCAGAAAAGGACTAATCAGACTGACATTTGGCTGGCATCATTCTGGAACAAGGGCAGCAGAAAAAGAAACTGATATCATCCCTCACTGTTCTGCAGCTGCTGCAGGTATACCCCAGACAAGCAGGGCCTGGAGTGGACCTCAGCACTCATACAGCAGAGAGGATAGATCATTAGAGGGAAAACTAAGTAACAGAAATACTTCATCATCAACAATCTCAGTGTCCACACAGAGACCCAATTGAAAAATCAGCCACTACTAAGACAACAGGCGGATAAATCCATAAAGATGGGAAGAAACCAGCGCAAAAAGGAGGAAAGCACCCGAAACCAAAACACCTCACCTCCAAAAAAGGACCAAAACTCCTCACCAGCAAGGGAACAAAGCTGGACGGAGAATGAATGTGACGAAATGACGGAATCAGACTTCAGAAAGTGGATAATGAGAAACTTCAGTGAGCTAAAGGAACATGTTCTAAACCAGTGCAAAGAAACTAAGAACCTTGAAAAAAGATTTGAAAAAAGATTCGAGGAATTGATAACAAGAATGGACAACTTAGAGAGGAATATGAATGAATTGAAGGAGCTGAAAAACTCAACACGAGAACTTCGCGAAGCATGCACAAGTTTCAACAGCCGAATTGACCAAGCAGAAGAAAGAATATCAGAAGTTGAAGATCAACTCAATGAAATAAAACGAGAAACCAAGATTAAAGAAAAAAGCACAAAAAGGAATGAACAAAATCTCCAAGAAATGTGGGACTATGTGAAGAGACCCAACCTACGTTTGATAGGTGTACCAGAATGTGATGAAGAGATTGAATCCAAGCTGGAAAACACTCTTCAGGATATTATCCAGGAAAATTTCCCCAACCTAGCAAGACAGGTCAATACTCAACTCCAGGAAATACAGAGAACACCACAAAGATACTCTGCAAGAAGAGCAACCCCAAGGCACATAATCGTCAGATTCACCAGGGTTGAAACGAAGGAGAAAATACTAAGGGCAGCCAGAGAGAAAGGTCGGGTCACCCACAAAGGGAAGCCCATCAGACTCACAGCAGATCTCTCAGCAGAGACTCTACAAGCCAGAAGAGAGTGGGGGCCAATATTCAACATCCTTAAAGAAAAGAGCTTTCAACCCAGAATTTCATATCCAGCCAAACTGAGCTTCATAAGTGAAGGAAAAATAAAATCCTTCACCAACAAGCAAGTACTCAGAGATTTTGTCACCACTAGGCCTGCTTTACAAGAGCTCCTGAAAGAGGCACTACACATAGAAAGAAACAACCAGTTCCAGCCATCCTAAAAGCATACCAAATGCTAAAGACCATCAACAAAATGAAGAATGTACATGAACCAACGAGCAAAACAGCCAGCTAGCATCAAAATGGCAGTATCAAATTCACACATAACAATATTAACCCTGAATGTAAATGGGCTAAATGCACCAATCAAAAGACACAGGCTGGCAAATTGGATAAAAAACCAAAACCCATCGGTGTGCTGTATCCAGGAAACCCACCTCACATGCAAAGATACACAAAGGCTCAAAATAAAGGGATGGAGGAAGATTTACCAAGCAAATGGAGAGCAAAAAAAAGCAGGAGTTGCAATTCTCATCTCTGATAAAATAGACTTTAAAGTAACAAAGATCAAAAGGGACAAAGAAGGTCATTACATAATGGTAAAAGGATCGATACAACAAGAAGAGATAACGATTCTAAATATATATGGACCCAATGTAGGAGCACCCAAATATATAAGGCAAGTTCTTAATGACTTACAAAGGGACTTAGACTCCCACACAATAATAGTGGGAGACTTTAACACTCCACTGTCAATAGCAGACAGATCAACCAGACAGAAAATTAACAAGGATATCCAGGACTTGAACTCAGACCTGGAACAAGCAAACCTGATAGACATTTACAGAACTCTCCACCCCAAATCCACAGAATATACATTCTTCTCAGCACCACATCACACCTACTCCAAAATTGACCACATAATTGGAAGTAAAGCACTCCTCAGCAAATGCAAAACAACTGAAATCATAACAAACAGTCTCTCAGACCATAGTGCAATCAAGTTGGAACTCAGAATTCAGAAAATAACTCAGAACCGCACAGCTTCATGGAAACTGAACAATTGGCTCTTGAATGTTGATTGGATAAACAATGAAATGAAGGCAGAAATAAAGAAGTTCTTTGAAACCAATGAGAATGAAGACACAACGTACCAGAATCTCTGGGACACATTTAAAGCAGTCTGTAGAGGAAAATATATAGCAATAAGTGCCCACATGAGAAGAATGGAGAGATCCAAAATTGACACCCTATCGTCAAAATTGAAAGAGCTAGAGGAGCAAGATCAAAAAAGCTCAAAACCTAGCCGAAGACAAGAAATAAATAAGATCAGAGCAGAACTGAAGGAGATAGAGACAAGAAAAACCCTTCAAAAAATCAATAAATCTAAGAGCTGGTTTTTCGAAAAGATCAACAAAATAGACAGACCACTAGCCAGACTGATAAAAAAGAAGAGAGAGAACAACCAAATAGATGCAATAAAAAACGATAAAGGGGAAATCACCACAGATTCCACAGAAATTCAAACCATCATCAGAGAATACTACAAACAACTCTATGCACATAAACCAGTAAATCAGGAAGAAATGGATAAATTCCTGGATGCCTGTGTCCTCCCAAGCCTAAACCAGGAGGAAGCCGAAACTGTGAATAGACCAATAACAAGGTCTGAAGTTGAGGCAGCAATTAAGAGCCTACCACACAAAAAAAGCCCAGGTCCAGATGGGTTCACAGCCGAATTCTACCAGACACACAAAGAGGATCTGGTACCATTCCTTCTGAAACTATTCCAAATAATCCAAAAAGAGGGAACCCTTCCCAAATCATTTTATGAGACCAACATCATCCTGATACCAAAACCTGGCAGAGACTCAACAAGAAAAGAAAACTTCAGGCCAATATCCATGATGAACATAGATGCAAAAATCTTCAATAAAATACTGGCAAACCGATTGCAACAGCACATTAAAAAACTTATCCATCATGATCAAGTAGGATTTATCCCGGGGATGCAAGGCTGGTTCAACATACGCAAGTCTATAAATGTAATTCACCACATAAACAGAAGCAAAAACAAAAACCACATGATTATCTCAATTGATGCAGAGAAGGCATTTGACAAAATTCAACAGCCCTTTATGCTAAAAACCCTCAATAAACTTGGTATTGATGGAACATATCTCAAAGTAATAAAAGCTATTTATGACAAACCAACAGCCAATATCATACTTAATGGGCAAAAACTGGAAGCATTCCCTTTGAAATCTGGCACTAGACAAGGATGCCCTCTCTCACCACTTCTATTCAACATAGTACTGGAAGTTCTAGCCAGAGCAATCAGGCAAGAAAAAGAAATAAAGGGTATTCAAATGGGAAAGGTGGAAGCCAAATTGTCTCTATTTGCAGACGACATGATAGTATACCTAGAAGACCCCATCACCTCAGCCCAAAAGCTCCTGCAACTGATAAGCAACTTCAGCAAAGTCTCAGGATATAAAATCAATGTGCAAAAATCACAAGCATTCCTATACACCAATAACAGACTTAAAGAGAACCAAATCAAGAACGAACTGCCATTCACAATTGCTACAAAGAAAATAAAATACCTAGGAATACAACTCACTAGGAATGTAAGGGACCTCTTTAAGGAAAACTACAAACAACTGCTCAATGAAATAAGAGAGGACACAAACAGATGGAGAAACATTCCATGTTCGTGGTTAGGAAGAATCAATATCGTGAAAATGGCTATACTGCCCAAAGTAATTTACACAATCAATGCTATCCCCATCAAACTACCATTGAATTTCTTCACAGAACTGGAAAAAACCACCATGAATTTCATATGGAACCAAAAAAGAGCCCGCATAGCCAAGTCAATTCTAAGCAAAAAGAACACAGCGGGAGGCATCACACTACCAGACTTCAAACTATACTACAAGGCTACAGTAATCAAAACAGCATGGTACTGGTACCAAAACAGAGATATAGACCAATGGAACAGAACAGAGGCATCGGAGGCAACACAACACATCTACAACCATATTATCTTTGATAAACCAGACAAAAACAGGCAATGGGGAAAGGATTCCCTATTTAATAAATGGTGTTGGGAAAACTGGCTAGCCATGTGCAGAAAGCAGAAATTGGACCCCTTCCTGACACCTTACACTAAAATTAACTCCAGATGGATTAAAGACTTAAACGTAAGACCCGACACCATAAAAACCCTAGAGGAAAATCTAGGCAAAACCATTCAGGACATAGGAGTAGGCAAGGACTTCATGAACAAAACTCCCAAAGCATTGGCAACAAAAGCCAAAATAGACAAATGGGACCTAATCAAACTCCACAGCTTCTGCACAGCAAAACAAACAGTCACTAGAGTGAATCGGCAACCATCAGAATGGGAAAAAATCTTTGCAGTTTACGCATCTGACAAAGGGCTGATATCCAGAATTTACAAAGAACTCAAACAGATTTACAGGAAAAAAACAAACAAGCCCATTCAAAAATGGGCAAAGGATATGAACAGAAACTTTACGAAAGCAGACATACATGAGGCCAGCAAACATATGAAAAAGTGCTCATCGTCATTGGTCATTAGAGAGATGCAAATCAAAACCACATTGAGATACCATCTCACACCAGTTAGAATGGCGATCATTAAAAAATCTGGAGACAGCAGATGCTGGAGAGGATGTGGAGAAATAGGAACACTCTTACACTGTTGGTGGGAGTGTAAATTAGTTCAACCATTGTGGAAGACAGTGTGGCGATTTCTCAGGGACCTAGAAATAGAAATTCCATTTGACCCAGCAATCCCATTACTGGGTATCTATCCAAAGGATTATAAATCGTTCTACTATAAGGACACATGCACACGAATGTTCATTGCAGCACTGTTCACAATAGCAAAGACCTGGAACCAACCCAAATGCCCAACGATGATAGACTGGACTGGGAAAATGTGGCACATATACACCATGGAATATTATGCAGCAATCAAAAATGATGAGTTTGTGTCCTTTGTAGGGACATGGATGAATCTGGAGAACATCATTCTCAGCAAACTGACACAAGAACAGAAAAAGAAATACCGCATATACTCACTCATAGGTGGGTGAGAAAAATGAGAACACGTGGACACAGAGAGGCGGTCTACTATACACTGGGGACTGTTGGGGGGAATGGGGGAGGGACAGCAGGTGGTGGCTGGGGGGGATAGCCTGGGGATGAATACCAAGTGTGGGTGAAGGGGAGGAAAGCAGCAAAGCACAGTGCCATGTGTGTACCTATGCAACTATCTTGCTTGTTCTGCACATGTACCCCCAAACCTATAATGCAATAAAAATTAAAAAAAAAAAAAAAAAAAAAAAAAAAAAAAAAAAAAAATAATGCTCACCTGTGGAATAGTCAGGAGACTCTTTCCTATGATCACACATTAAGAGACTCACTAAGTGTACACATCTGGGGAAATAGTCAGAATTTACCTATATCCCTTCATTCAGAGTCTCACTAAATAATGCACACCTGTGGAATAGCCAGGAGACTTTTTCAGGTGGCCTCTAATTCAGAGTGTCACTGAATAATGTGATGTACTCAGGAGTCTATTTCATGTAGACACATATTCAAAGCCACAGTGAATAAAACAGGCCCTTTATGTTGTAAGAAATCTAATTAATATGGCCATATCTTCTGACCCTCACTGAATAACACACAGCTGGAGAATAATATCGAATCCCTTTTTGATGGATATTCATTCAGAGCATCGGTAAATAATGTACACTTGCGAGGAGGCCAGGAGTTTGTTTTATTAAGACACTCATTCATAGCCTCAGTGGATAATATGCACTTGTGGATTAGTCCGGATTCCAATTTATATGGCCACTGCCTCGTAACCTCAGTGAAAAATGCACAAATGTAAAGTACTCAGCAGTCTATTTCATAGAGACACTCATTCAGAGATTCACTAAATAATACAAATATTTAATATGGCAGCATCTTGTTTCATATGGTCACACAAAATGAGCCTCAGAGAGTAAGGCACACCTAGGGAAATGTTAGAAGTCTACTTTATATAGCCTCTGATTTACAGCCTCAGAGAATAATGCACACCATCGGAATAGACACTAGACTATTTTATATGAACACAAAATCATAGCCTGAGTGAGTAATACACAACTTTGGAATAGTCACTTGTCTATTTTACATGCCCAAATATTTAGAGTCAGAGTCAATAATATACGCCGGTGTACAAGTCAGAAAACAATTTTATATTGCCAAAGTTTCAGAGCCTCAGTGAATAATACATACCTGGGAAATACTCAGGACACTATTACATATGGCATCAATTTCAGAGCTTCCTTGAATAAAAAACACCTCTATTGTAATCAGAATTCTATTTCCTATAGTCACATATTCAGAGCCTAACTGAATAACATACACCTTGGAAAAAGTTAAAATTCTATTTCTTATAGCCACTCATTTAGAGCCGAATGTAAAAACGCACGCCTTAGGAGAATTCAGAAGGCTCTATTTTATGGCCACTCATTCAGAGCTTCACAGAATAATACAGACCTATAAAAACCTCAGGAGTGTATTTCACACAGCGACATATTCAGAACCTCAGCGAGGAATCATATATATCTGAAAAATACTCAGGATTATATTATATATAGCAACTTATTCAGTAACTCACTGAATAATGCACAGCTAAGGAATAGTCTGGAGACTATTTGAAATAACCCTACACCCAGCGACTCAGTGGACAATGCAGAACTGAAAAATAGTCAAGAGGATAGAGTCCAGGGTTTATGTTATGTGGTCACTCCTTCAGAATCTCACTGAAGAATACACACCTTGGGAATAGTCAGTGTCTAAGTCATATGGACACTCAATCACAGCTTTACCGAATAATGCACAATGGGGCAGTAGTAAGAAGTCTATTTTATATGGCCTGTCATTCGGAGCTTCAGTGCATAATAAACAGCTGTGGAGTAGTCAGGACGCTATTTAAGGTAGCCAAAAATTAAGCAGCTTCGTGAATGATACACACATGTTTCAGAGTCAGGAGACTATTTGACATAGACACTCATACAGAACCTTTTCGAATACTGCACATGTGGGGAATAATCACTAGTCTGTTTCACATGGTGATTAGTTTGGAGAGTCAAAAAATAACACAAAAAGTAAAACGAGTTCCATTTCATAAGGCCACTCTTTCAGTGTTTTAGTGAATAATATGTATATCTGATAAGTCAGGAATCTCTTTCACATGGGCACTCGTTCAGGGCCTCTGTGAATAACACTCCCCTAGTCAAGGGTCTACTTCAAATGGCTATACCTTCAAAGTCTCTTTACATAACGAACAGCTGGGCAATACACCTGAGTCCCTTTTTTATGCCCACTTAGTCTGAGACTCATTCAATAACACACAACAAAGGAAAATTTAAGAGTCTACTTCATGTAGACACTCATTTAGAGTCTCAGTGAATAATGCATACCAGGATAATAGACAATTTTTTATATGGCCACTCGATTTGTGCCTCACTGAGTGATATACACCTCAAGAATCCGCAGGATTCTATTTGATACTCCCACTCATTTAGAACCTTATTGAATAATTCACAATGGAGCAATAGTCAGGTGTCTATTTTATATGGTCTATCATTCAAAGTTTCACTGAATAGTAAACCTTTATGGAGTAATCAGGAAGCTGTTTAACATAGCCACGAATTAAGTGACTTGCTGAATGATACTCACCTGTGTGATAGTCAGGAGTCTATTTCATATAAAATCTATATTTGTGTATAGCTGAGTAATTCACACATGGGGCAGTGTCACGAGTCTATTTGTTATGGAAACTCAAACAGAGCCTGTTTGATTAATGCACACATAGATAATAATGAGGAGTCTATGTCATACAGCTACTCATTCATACAAACTGTGAATAATGCACATGTGGAGTAATTAGAAGTCTGTTTTATATGGCCCCTCTTTACCAGCCTCACTGAATATTACACACTTGTGATATTGTCTGGAGTCTATTTTTTATGGCCACTCATTCAGGGAATCACTAAATAATGCACACCTGTCAATAGTCAGAAGTCTCTTTCCTATGGCCACTCCTTAAGAGCCTCACATAATGTAAACACCTGGAGAAATAGTCAGGATTTACGTTTATCCCCTCATTCAGAGTCTCACTAAATAATGCACACCTGTGAAATAGTCAGGAGACTTTTTCCTGTGACCTCTAATTCGGAGTGTCACTGAATAATGTGGTGTAGTCAGGGGTCTATTTCTTTCTTTCTTTTTTTTTTTTTTTTTTGGAAGGCACGTCTTTGTGACATTCGCTAAAGTAGAATTGCTGCCGAAAAGGCGCCTCTTTCTTCATGCGATTTTAGTGCCTCGTGATTGTGTATGTCAAGTCTCACAGCTGAAACTTTTGTTCATTCATTTATTCAAATGAACCACATTTATTTAAGTTTATTTTAAATTTCAAAAGTAAGCTAAAAATGCATTCTTTTTTTTAGGAAAGGAAAAGAAAAAGGGAGAGAGAATAGAAATATTGCTTTATTCTATAAATGGCTATTAATAATGGCCAATCATCATTTGTGTATTTAAAATGGAATGTATATTTTATTTATCTAAAGTGCAAAGTTCTACAAGTGCTTATTAAGTTTACTTGTTACTGATCTGAGTTCAGATTCTGGATATCCTTATTTATTTTCTGTTTCATTTAGTCTGAATCTTTTTATAGGTCTTATGTATCTGGGTGTTAGGATGTATTGATACTTATATAACTCTATCTTTGTTGGTTTGAAATCTGTTTTATCAAATGCATGAATTGCAACTCCTTTTTGTTTATTTATTTGTTTTTTTATTTCTTTATATGGTTGGTAAATCTTTCTCCAACCCTTTGTTTTTAGTCTATGTATACCTTTGGATATGAAATGGGTCTGGATATAGTATACCGTTAGATTTTGGCTGTATCTTTTAATTAGAAAATTTACTGCCATTTGACGTTAACTGACTATTTTATCCATTCGTTGATGTAAATTCTTCTTTCTGTTGATGTTCTTTACTTTTTGGTATATTTTTAGAAAGGCTAATACCGGTTGTTTCTTTCTGTGTGTAATGCTTCTTTCAGAAGATTTTGTAAAGCAGGCCTGGTGGTAATAAAATCTCTGAGTACTTGCTTGTTCATAAAAGATTTTATTTTTCCTTCAATTGTGAAGCTTAGTTTGGCTGGATATGAAATTCTGGGCTGAAATTTCTGTTCTTTGAGGATGTTAAATATCGGCCCCCACTCTCTTCTAGCTTGTAGGGTTTCTACTGAGATATCTGCTGTAAGTCTAATAGGCTTCCCTTTGTGGGTAACCTGACCTTTCTCTCTGGCTGCCCTTAGTATTTTCTCCTTCGTTTCAAACCTGGCGAATCTAATGATTATGTGTCTTGGGGTTGCTCTTCTTAAGGAATATCTTTGTGGTGTTCTCTGTATTACCTGAGGTTGAATGGTATCCTGCTTTGCTAGATTG
Organism: Saguinus oedipus; assembly: GCA_031835075.1. Lineage (NCBI taxonomy): Eukaryota > Metazoa > Chordata > Mammalia > Primates > Cebidae > Saguinus > Saguinus oedipus. The sequence continues at coordinate 5,606,673 of CM063170.1, forward strand.
GGAAAATTCTCCTGGATAATATCCTGAAGAGTATTTTCCAGCTGGGATTCATTCTCTCCATCACATTCAGGTACACCTATCAAACGTAGATTAGGTCTTTTCACATAGTCCCATAATTCTTGGAGAGTTTGCTCATTCCTTTTTCTCCTTTTTTCTCTATTCTTGTCTTCTCATTCCATTTCATTAAGTCGGTCTTCGACCTCTGATATCCTTTCTTCTGCTTGATCAATTCTGCTATTCAAACTTGTGCATATTTCACTGAGTTCTCGTGTTGTATTTTTTAACTCCATTGGTTCATTTATATTCCTTTCTATATTGTCAATACTTTTTAACATTTCGTCTAACCTTTTTTCAAAGTTCTTAGTTTCTTTACATTGGGTTAGAACAAGTTGTTTCAATTCCCAGAGGTTTTTTACCATCCACCTTCTTTTTATTTATTTATTTATTTATTTTAATTTTTATTGCATTATAGGTTTGGGGGTACATGTGCAGAACGAGCAAGATAGTTGCATAGGTACACACATGGCAGTGTGCTTTGCTGCTTTCCTCCCCTTCACCCACACTTGGTATTCATACCCAGGCTATACCCCCCAGCACCCCCTGCTGTCCCACCCCCATTCCCCCCAACAGTCCCCAGTGTATAGTAGACAACCTCTCTGTGTCCACGTGTTCTCATTTTTCTCACCCACCTATGAGTGAGTATATGCGGTATTTCTTTTTCTGTTCTTGTGTCAGTTTGCTGAGAATGATGTTCTCCAGATTCATCCATGTCCCTACAAAGGACACAAACTCATCATTTCTGATTGCTGCATAATATTCCATGGTGTATATGTGCCACATTTTCGCAGTCAAATCTATCATCATTGAGCATTTGGGTTGGTTCCAGGTCTTTGCTATTGTAAACAGTGCTGCAATGAACATTCGTGTGCATGTGTCCTTATAGTAGAACGATTTATAGTCCTTTGGATAGATACCCAGTAATGGGATTGCTGGGTCAAATGGAATTTCTATTTCTAGGTCCCTGAGGAATCGCCACACTGTCTTCCACAATGGTTGAACTAATTTACACTCCCACCAACAGTGTAAGAGTGTTCCTATTTCTCCACATCCTCTCCAGCATCTGCTGTCTCCAGATTTTTTAATGATCGCCATTCTAACTGGTGTGAGATGGTATCTCAATGTGGTTTTGATTTGCATCTCTCTAATGACCAATGATGATGAGCACTTTTTCATATGTTTGCTGGCCTCATGTATGTCTGCTTTCGTAAAGTTTCTGTTCATATCTGTTGCCCATTTTCGAATGGGCTTGTTTGTTTTTTTCCTGTAAATCTGTTTGAGTTCTTTGTAAATTCTGGATATCAGCCCTTTGTCAGATGTGTAAACTGCAAAGACTTTTTCCCATTCTGATGGTTGCCGATTCACTCTAGTGACTGTTTGTTTTGCTGTGCAGAAGCTGTGGAGTTTGATTAGGTCCCATTTGTCTATTTTGGCTTTTGTTGCCAATGCTTTTGGTGTTTTGTTCATGAAATCCTTGCCTACTCCTATGTCCTGAATGGTTTTGCCTAGATTTTCTTCTAGGGTTTTTATGGTGTCAGGTCTTACGTTTAAGTCTTTAATCCATCTGGAGTTAATTTTAGTGTAAGGTGTCAGGAAGTGGTCCAGTTTCTGCTTTCTGCACATGGCTAGCCAGTTTTCCCAACACCATTTATTAAATAGGGAATCCTTTCCCCATTGCCTGTTTTTGTCTGGTTTATCAAAGATAATATGGTTGTAGATGTGTTGTGTTGCCTCCGATGCCTCTGTTCTGTTCCATTGGTCTATATCTCTGTTTTGGTACCAGTACCATGCTGTTTTGATTACTGTAGCCTTGTAGTATAGTTTGAAGTCTGGTAGCGTGATGCCTCCCGCTGTGTTCTTTTTGCTTAGAACTGACTTGGCTATGCGGGCTCATTTTTGGTTCCATATGAAATTCATGGTGGTTTTTTCCAGTTCTGTGAAGAAATTCAATGGTAGTTTGATGGGGATAGCATTGATTGTGTAAATTACTTTGGGCAGTATATCCATTTTCACGATATTGATTCTTCCTAACCACGAACATGGAATGTTTCTCCATCTGTTTGTGTCCTCTCTTATTTCGTTGAGCAGTTGTTTGTAGTTTTCCTTAAAGAGGTCCCTTACATTCCTAGTGAGTTGTATTCCTAGGTATTTTATTTTCTTTGTAGGAATTGTGAATGGCAGTTCGTTCTTGATTTGTTTCTCTTTAAGTCTGTTATTGGTGTATAGGAATGCTTGTGATTTTTGAACATTGATTTTATATCCTGAGACTTTGCTGAAGTTGCTTATCAGTTGCAGGAGCTTTTGGGCTGAGGTGATGGGGTCTTCTAGGTATACTATCATGTCGTCTGCAAATAGAGACAATTTGGCTTCCACCTTTCCTTTTTGAATACCCTTTATTTCTTTTTCTTGCCTGATTGCTCTGGCTAGAACTTCCAGTACTACGTTTAATAGAAATGGGGAGAGAGGGCATCCTTGTCTAGTGCCAGATTTCAAAGGGAATGCTTCCAGTTTTTGCCCATTAAGTATGATATTGGCTGTTGGTTTGTCATAAATAGCTTTTATTACTTTGAGATATGTTCCATCAATACCAAGTTTAATGAGGGTTTTTAGCATAAAGGGCTGTTGAATTTTGTCAAATGCCTTCTCTGCATCAATTGAGATAATCATGTGGTTTTTGTTTTTGATTCTGTTTATGTGGTGAATTACATTTATAGACTTGCGTATGTTGAACCAGCCTTGCATCCCCAGGATGAATCCTACTTGATCATGATGGATAAGTTTTTTAATGTGCTGTTGCAATCGCTTTGCCAGTATTTTATTGAAGATTTTTGCATCTATGTTCATCATGGATATTGGCCTGAAGTTTTCTTTTCTTGTTGAGTCTCTGCCAGGTTTCGGTATCAGGATGATGTTGGTCTCATAAAATGATTTGGGAAGGTTTCCCTCTTTTCGGATTATTTGGAATAGTTTCAGAATGAATGGTACCAGATCCTCTTTGTGTGTCTGGTAGAATTCGGCTGTGAACCCATCTGGACCTGGGCTTTTTTCGGTGGTATGCTCTTAATTGCTGCCTCAACTTCAGACCTTGTTATTGGTCTATTCATAGTTTCGGCTTCCACCTGGTTTAGGCTTGGGAGGACACAGGCGTCCAGGAATTTATCCATTTCTTCCTGATTTACTGTTTTATGTGCATAGAGTTGTTTGTAGTATTCTCTGATGATGGTTTGAATTTCTCTGGAATCTGTGGTGATTTCCCATTTATCGTTTTTTATTGCATCTATTTGGTTGTTCTTTCTCTTCTTTTTTATCAGTCTGGCTAGTGGTCTGTCTATTTTGTTGATCTTTTCGAAAAACCAGCTCTTAGATTTATTGATTTTTTGAAGGGATTTTCTTGTCTCTATCTCCTTCAGTTCTGCTCTGATCTTAGTTATTTCTTGTCTTCGGCTAGGTTTTGAGCTTTTTTGATCTTGCTCCTCTAGCTCTTTCAATTTTGACGATACGGTGTCAATTTTGGATCTCTCCACTCTTCTCATGTGGGCACTTATTGCTATATAGTTTCCTCTACAGACTGCTTTAAATGTGTCCCAGAGATTCTGGTACGTTGTGTCTTCATTCTCGTTGGTTTCAAAAAACTTCTTTATTTCTGCCTTCATTTCATTGTTTATCCAATCAACATTCAAGAGCCAATTGTTCAGTTTCCATGAAGCTGTGCGGTTCTGCGTTATATTCTGAATTCTGAGTTCCAACTTGATTGCACTATGGTCTGAGAGACTGTTTGTTATGATTTCAATTGTTTTGCATTTGCTGAGGAGTGCTTTACTTACAATTATGTGGTCAATTTTGGAGTAGGTGTGCTGTGGTGCTGAGGAGAATGTATATTCTGTGGATTTGGGGTGGAGAGTTCTGTAAATGTCTATCAGGTTTGCTTGTTCCAGGTCTGAGTTCAAGTCCTGGATATCCTTGTTAATTTTCTGTCTGGTTGATCTGTCTGCTATTGACAGTGGAGTGTTAAAGTCTCCCACTATTATTGTGTGGGAGTCTAAGTCCCTTTGTAAGTCATTAAGAACTTGCCTTATATATCTGGGTGCTCCTACATTGGGTCCATATATATTTAGAATCGTTATCTCTTCTTGTTGTATCGATCCTTTTACCATTATGTAATGACCTTCTTTGTCCCTTTTGATATTTGTTAGTTTAAAGTCTATTTTATCAGAGATGAGAATTGCAACTCCTTCTTTTTTTTGCTCTCCATTTGCTTGGTAAATCTTCCTCCATCCCTTTATTTTGAGCCTTTGTGTATCTTTGCATGTGAGGTGTGTTTCCTGGATACAGCACACCGATGGGTTTTGGTTTTTTATCCAATTTGCCAGTCTGTGTCTTTTGATTGGTGCATTTAGCCCATTTACATTCAGGGTTAATATTGTTATGTGTGAATTTGTTACTGCCATTTTGATGCTAGCTGGCTGTTTTTCCCGTTGGTTCATATATATTCTTCATTTTGTTGATGGTCTTTAGCATTTGGTATGCTTTTAGGATGGCTGGAACTGGTTGTTTCTTTCTATGTGTAGTGCCTCTTTCAGGAGCTCTTGTAAAGCAGGCCTAGTGGTGACAAAATCTCTGAGTACTTGCTTGTTCGTGAAGGATTTTATTTTTCCTTCGCTTATGAAGCTCAGTTTGGCTGGATATGAAATTCTGGGTTGAAAGCTCTTTTCTTTAAGGATGTTGAATATTGGCCCCCACTCTCTTCTGGCTTGTAGAGTCTCTGCCGAGAGATCTGCTGTGAGTCTGATCGGCTTTCTTTTGTGGGTGACCTGACCTTTCTCTCTGGCGGCCCTTAGTATTTTCTCCTTCGTTTCAACCCTGGTGAATCTGACGATTATGTGCCTTGGGGTTGCTCTTCTTGCAGAGTATCTTTGTGGTGTTCTCTGTATTTCCTGGAGTTGAGTATTGACCTGTCTTGCTAGATTGGGGAAATTTTCCTGGATAATATCCTGAAGAGTGTTTTCCAGCTTGGATTCATTCTCTTCGTCACATTCTGGTACACCTATCAAACGTAGGTTTGGTCTCTTCACATAGTCCCACATTTCTTGGAGATTTTGTTCATTCCTTTTTGTGCTTTTTTCTTTAATCTTGGTTTCTCGTTTTATTTCATTGAGTTGATCTTCAACTTCTGATATTCTTTCTTCTGCTTGGTCAATTCGGCTGTTGAAACTCGTGCATGCTTTGCGAAGTTCTCGTGTTGTGTTTTTCAGCTCCTTCAATTCATTCATATTCCTCTCTAAGTTGTCCATTCTCGTTATCAATTCCTCGAATCTTTTTTCAAATCTTTTTTCAAGGTTCTTACTTTCTTTGCACTGGTTTAGAACATGTTCCTTTAGCTCACTGAAGTTTCTCATTATCCACTTTCTGAAATCTGATTCCGTCATTTCGTCACATTCATTCTCCGTCCAGCTTTGTTCCCTTGCTGGTGAGGAGTTTTGGTCCTTTTTTGGAGGGGAGGTGTTTTGGTTTTGGGTGCTTTCCTCCTTTTTGCGCTGGTTTCTTCCCATCTTTATGGATTTATCCGCCTGTCGTCTTAGTAGTGGCTGATTTTTCAATTGGGTCTCTGTGTGGACACTGAGATTGTTGATGATGAAGTATTTCTGTTACTTAGTTTTCCCTCTAATGATCTATCCTCTCTGCTGTATGAGTGCTGAGGTCCACTCCAGGCCCTGCTTGTCTGGGGTATACCTGCAGCAGCTGCAGAACAGTGAGGGATGATATCAGTTTCTTTTTCTGCTGCCCTTGTTCCAGAATGATGCCAGCCAAATGTCAGTCTGATTAGTTCTTTTCTGGGGTGACTCCTTGGATATACAGGGGTCAGGGAGCTGCTTGAGGAGACAGTCTGTGCTTTATAGGAGCTCCAGTGCTGAGCTGTGAGCTTCGTTGTTCATTCAGGGTTGTTGGGAGGTTATGTCTGCTGCAATAGAACTCATAAAACACCACTCTTTTTTTTTTCACCCTTAGATGCTCTGTCTCAGGGAGTTGGGGCTTTCTTTATGAGTATCTGTTGCACTGTCCTGCCCCACTAGGTGGCAGTCTATTCACTATTTGCCTGCCGGGGCTCTGACCTGCTAACTCTGTTATGGCAGGTTGCCTCGGCAACGGCAGGCTGCGTCAGTCCTGGGCGGTACTTAAGTGGGGGTGCACTTCGTCAGGAATGGTGGATGCCCCTCCCCGACCGGGCTGCACCGTCCTAAATGCCGGCAATAAAACTCTCAGCCCCAAGCACCTCCAGTCGCCGCCCTGCTTGTCCCCGTGAGCGTGGGACCCGCCGAGCCCGATCACCCAGCTCCCTGTCTCAGAGTCCGTCCTCTCTCTCTCTCTCTTCCTCTCCCCAAGCTGAAAGGTCGAGTCTCTCACTGGCGCCCCAGGAGACTGCCGATAGGGCACTGGGATCCGTGCGATCTCCCGTGCCGCTGCCCACTACCCCGGCTCAGATCACGCTTCCCAGGAAACTCCTGGTCTGGCTCATTGTCCAAGTCCCGTTCAATCAGATGGACATGCCAATCTGCCCTTCCAAATCTCAGATTGCCGGTTTAACCGGGCACCCAGAATAGTGAGTTCCGTGCCGGGTCCCGCTGCGGCGCCGGCCGAAGAGGCGGCGGGAGCTGGCTGCGTTAGCCGGCTGCTAGCGTCCCGTGTCTCTCCCACACCTGGGACTTTCAACGCTCTGTGGGCATAAAAGGAACATCCGAGAATGCGGCTAGGACTCACCCTCTGCGCCTTCACCGAGAGCTGCAATCCTGAGTCACCTCTATGACACCATCTTGCCTCACCATCTACCTTCTAAAGCCTCCTTCAGATACTGGAACACAGTCCTCTTCCATTAGGGCTTGTTCCGTTGCTGATGAGGAATTACTATCCCCTGTAGAGGGAGAGGGGTTCTGACTTTCGGTTTTCTTGGTGTTTTTAGGCTGTTTTTTTGTCTTTATTGTGATTTTATCCATCTCTTGTCTTTACAATTAGCGCCTTTCTGATTAAGTTCCTGAGAGGACGTCCAATTTATTGATTCCCAGTGCTGGAATCCGAGCAACCCACTGCGCCGGCCAAAACAACAGCGATAAGACTGATCGTGCTCTTCTGCCTGGGAATCTCCGGTCTGGCTTCCTTCTTGAGTCCGCAACAAGCGGCTCTGCCTTCCCGGAGCTCCAAACGCCAGTCAGTAGGGGAACCAGTCCCGCTCACTGTACACGAAGAGCTGCCTCGCTGAGGGGACGACAAAACCGCTGCGCCGGTCACAGAAGTCGCGCTGGTGACCCACGGGGCTCCTCCACTGGAAATCTTCTGGTCCGTGGGCGACGAAAATTTCTCTGAAAATGTGGCGTCCTCAAGTTCTCCAAGCTTTCACTGGGAGCTACAATCCCGAGCTGTTTGCAATCAGCCATCTTGGATCTCTCTCCGTCAGGGGTCTATTTCATGTAGACACATATTCAGAGCTTCAGTGAATAAGACAGACACTTGATATAGTAAGGAATCTAATTGATATGGAAACATTTTCTGAGACTCACTGAATAATACAAACCTGGGGAATAATTTGGAGTCTATTTTCGATGGATATATATTCAGAGCCTTGGAAAATTATGTACACCTCTGGATTAGCCAGGAGTCTAATTTATTAGGACACTCATTCATAGCCTCAGTGGATAACATGCACGTGTGGATTAGTCAAGATTCCATTTTATATGGCCACTCACTCATAAACTCAGTGAAAAATGCAAAAATGTAAAATACTTAGCAGTCTATTTCATATAGACACTCATCCAGAGATTCACTTTATAATACAAATATTTGAGATAGACAGCATCCTGTTTCATATGGTTAAACAAAGAGAGCCTTACTGAGTAATGCACACCAGGGGAAGTGTTAGGAGTCTACCTTATATAGACTTTAATTTACAGAATCAGGAAATAATGCACATGTGTGGAATAGAAATTATTCTATTTTTTATTGCTGCAAAATCAAAGCCTTTTTCAATATTGCACATGTGGGGAATAATCACTAGTCTGTTTCATATGGTATTTCGTTTGGTGAATTAAAACTTATGCACACCTTTGGAGTAAAATGTGTTCTATTTTATAAGGCCACTCTTTCAATGTTTTAGTGAATAATATGTATATCTGAAAAGTAAAGAATCTCTTTAACATGGCCACTCGTGCAGGGCCTCTGTGAAGAATACTCCCCTCAAAAATAGTCAAGTGTCTACTTTAAATGGCTACACATTCAGAGACTCTGTAGGTAATGAACACCTGGGCAATACACCTGAGTCTCTTTTTTATGCTCACTTAGTGAGAGTATTATTCAATAATACACACCTGGGGAAGATTTAAGAGTATACTTCATGTAGCCCCTCATTTAGACCCTCATTGAATAATGCACACCAGAATAATAGTCGAGCATTTTTTATATGGCCACTCATTTGGTGCCTCACTGAGTGATATCCACCTGAGAAATCCTCACAATTATATTTGGTACTACCACTCATTTAGAAACTTATTGAATAATTCACAATGGATCAATAGTCAGGTGTCTATTTTATATGGTCTATCACTCAATGTTTCAATGAATAATAAACTTCTATGGAGTAATCTGGACGCTCTTTAAGATAGCCATGAATTAAGTGCCTTCCTGAATGATACACACGTCGGTAATAGCCTGGTGTCTATTTCATATGAACTCCAATTTTGTGTATCACTGAATAATACACACCTGGGGCAGTGAAAGGAATCTATTTGGTATGGACACTCAAACAGAACCTGTTTGATTAATGCACACTTGTATAATAATTAGGAGTCTATGTCATATTGCTACTCATTCTGAAAAACAGTGAATAATGCACATGTAAAGTAATTAGAAGTCTGATTCTTATGGACCCTGTTTCACAGCCTCACTGAATATTACACACTTGTGATATAGTCAGGAGTCTATTTTTTTATGGCCACCCATTCAGAGAATCACTAAATAATGCACACCTGTGGAATAGTCAGAAGTCTCTTTCCTATGGCCACTCGTTAAGAGCCTCACTAACTGTACACAACTGGGGAAGTAGTCATGATTTACCATTATCCCCTCATTCAGAGTCTCACTAAATAATGCACACCTGTGGAATGATGAGGAGACTCTTTTCTATGGCCACTCCTTAAGAGACTCACTAAGGGTACACACCTGGCATAATAGAATTTACCATTATCCCCTCATTCAGAGTCTCACTAAATAATGCACACCTCTGGAATAGTCAGGAGACTCTTTCCTATGGCCACTCGTAAAGAGCCTCACTAAGTGTACACTCCTGGGGAAATAGTCAGGATTTACCTATATCCCTTCATTCAGAGTCTCACTAAATAATGCACACCTGTGGAATAGTCAGGAGACTTTTGCATGTGGCCTCTAATTCTGAGTGTCACTGAATAATGCGGTGTAGTCAGGAGACTCTTTCATATAGACACATATTCAGAGACTCAGTACATAAGATAGACCCTTTATAAAGTAAGAAATCTAATTAGTACTGCCACATCTTCTGAGGCTCCCTGAATATTACACACCTGGAGAATAACTTGGAGTCTTTTTTCGATGGACATTCATTCAGAGCCTCGGTAAATAATGCAGACCTGTGGAGTAGCCAGGAGTCTATTTCATTTGGACTCACATTCATAGCCTCATTGGATAATATGCACGTGTGGATTAGTCAGGATTCCATTTTAATATAGTCACTGACTTACAACCTCAATGAATAATGAACAAATATAAAGTACTCAGCAGTCTATTTCATGTAGCCATTCATTCAGAGATTCACTGAATAATAAAAATATTTGAGACAGACCACCTCCTGTTTCATATGGTCATAGAAAAAGAGCCTCACTGCATGACACACACCTGGGGAAGTTTTAGGAGTGTACTTTAGTTAGCCGCTCATTTACAGACTGAGGGAATAATGCACACGTGTGGAATAGACACTAGTCTATTTTATATGGCCACAAAATCAAAGACTGAGTCAGTAATACACAACTTTGGAATAGTCACTTGTCTATTCCATATGCCCAAATATTTAGAGTCAGTGTCAAAAATACACGCCTTTAGACTAGTCAGGAAACAATTTCATATGGCCAAAGTTTCAGAGCCTCAGTGAATAATAAATACCTGAGGAATACTCTGGACCCTATTACATGTGGCATTTCTTCAGAGCTTCATTGAGTAAAGAACACCTGTATTGTAGTCAAAATTCTATTTCATATAACCACGTACTCAGAGCCTAACTGAATAACAGACACCTTAAGAAAGTCAGGATTCTATTTCGTATAGCCACTAATTTACAGCCTAATGTAAAAACTCACACCTGAGTAGTATATAGGAGTCTCTATTTTATGGCCTCTCATTCAGAGCCTCACAGAATAATACAGACATATGGAAATGTCAGGATTGTAATTGACATGGGCACTTACTCAGTTCCTCACTGAAGAATCATATGTATCTGGAAAATACTCAGTATTCTATTATATATAGAAACTTATTAAGAGAGTCACTGAATAATGCACACCTGGAGAATTGTCTGGAGACTATCTCATATGACCGTTCACCCAGCGACTCAGTGGAAAATGCAGAGCTGAGAAATAGTAAAAAGGACAGAGTCAGGAGTCTATTTTATGTGGTCACTCGTTCAGAAACTGACTGAAGAAAACACACCTTGAGAATAGTCAGAGTGCAGGTCATATGGCCACTCAATCACAGCATTACCGAATAATGCACAATGGGGCAATAGTAAGGAGTCTATTTCATAGGACCTCTCATTCGGAGCTTCATGGAATAATAAACAGCTGTGGAGGAGTGAGGACCCTATTGACGGTAGCCCCAAATAAAGCAGCTTCGTGAATGATACACACATGTGTGAGATTCCGGAGACTGTTTCATATGGACACTCATACAGAACCTCTTCGAATATTGCACATGTGGGCAATAATCACTAGTCTATTTAATATGGTGGTTCCTTTGGAGAGTCAAAAAAATAATGCGCACCTTTGGAATAAAATGCAGTCTATTTCATAAGGTCACTCTTTCAGTGTTATAGTGAATAACATGTATATCTGATAAGTCAGAAATCCCTTTCACATGGCCACTCCTTCTGGGCCTCTGTGAATAAAACTCCCCTCAGAAACAGTCAAGGGTCTACTTTAAATGCCTAGACATTCAGAGTCTCTGTAAGTAATGAACACCTAGGCAATACACCTGAGACTCTTTTTATTGCCCACTGAGTCAGAGTCTCATTCAATAATACAAACCTGGGGAAGAGTTAAAAATCTACTTCATGTAGCCACTCATTTCGATCCAGAGTGAATAATCCACACCAGGGTAATAGTCGAGAATTTTTATATGGCCACTCATTCTGTGCCTCTCTGAGTGATACACACCTGGGGAATTCTCAGGATTCTATTTCATACTACCACTCATTTAGAACCTTATTGAATAATTCACAATGGAGCAATAGTCAGGTGTCTATTTTGTATGGCCTCTCATTCAAAGATTCAGTGAATAATGAATTTCTATGGAGTAAAAGATTCAGTGAATAATGAACTTCTATGGAGTACTCAGGACACTGTTTAAGATAGCCATGAATTAAGTGCCTTCCTGAATAATACACAGCTGGGTCGTAATCAGGAGTCTGTTTTATATGACCTCTAATTCTGTGTAATGCTGAGTAATACACAGAACCACATCGAATATTGCACATGTGAAGAATAATCACTAGTCCATTTCATATGGTCGTTCGTTTGAGGAGTCAAAAAATAACACAAGAGAGGGGTGATACACACAGGAGAGTGGAGGGTTCACACAGGAGACAGCGGGTACACAAAGGAGAGAAGAGGATACAAAGGAGAGGGCTTACACACAGGAGAGTAGGAGATACACAGAGAAGAGAGTACGATACCCACAGGAGAGGGGAGAATAAACACAGGAGAAAGAAATACACACAGGAGAGAGGGGCATACACACAGGAGAGGGTGATACACACAGGAGAAAGATGAATAAACACAAGAAAGAGAAAGATACACACAGAACACGGGGAAACACACAGGAAAGAGAAGCGTACACACAGGAGAAAAAAGCATATACAGAGCAGAGAGGAGGATACACACAGGAGAGAGAGGATACACAGAGGAAAGAGAAAAATACACACAGGAGAGAGAACGTATACACATAAAATGGAGGGAGTTACACATGGGAGAAAGGGGATACACAAGAGAGAGGGGGACACAAAATGGAGAGAGGGGGCATACACACAGGAGAGAAGGGAAATACACACAAAAGAGAGGGTTGATGTACACAGGCGAGAAAAATGATACACGCAGGAAAGAGGAAGTTACACACAGGAGAAAGGATACACACTGGAGAAAGAAAGGTACACACAGGAGAGGGGGATACACACAGGACTGAGGAGGATTCACACAAGAAAGAAGAGAATACACACAGGAGACAGGAGGATACACACAAAAGAAAGAAGGATACACATGGTAGACAGAAGGATACTCAGAGGAGAGAGAAGGATGCAAACAGGATAGTGGTGATACAAACAGGAGAGATGAGGGTTCACACAAAAGAATAGAGAATACACACATGAGAGAGGAGTATACACACAGCAGAGAGGAGGATGCACACAAGAGAGAAGGCATACAAACAGGAGTGAAAAAGATCCACACAGGAGAGAAGAAAATGCACAGAGGAGAGAGGTGGATACACACAGAAGTGGGGCATACACACAAAAGAGAGGGCATACACACAGGAGAGGGTGGAATACACGCAGAGAGTGGTGATTCACACAAAATTGTTGAGGGTACACACAGGAGAGAGGAAGTACACACAGGAGAGAAGAGAATACACAAAAGAAAAAGGGATACACACAGGAGGGTAGGGAATAAACAGAAGAGAGAAGAGGATACCCAAAGGAGAGAGGAGAATAAACACAGGAGAGGGAGATAGACACAGGAGAGAGGGGCTAACACACAGAAGAGGTGGATACTCACAGGAAATAAAAGAGAAAAAACACAGGAAAGAGGAAGAAACACTCAGGAGAAGGGGATACACACAGGAGAGAGGGGCGTAGAAACAAAAGAAAACAGAATACACACAGCAGAGAGGATGATACACACAGGAGAGAGGAGATACACAAAGGAGAGAAGGATAAACGCACAGGAGAGAGAAGGGATACACACAGGATGGAGGGTGTTACACACAGGAGAAAGGAGGGATAAACATAGCAGAGAGAAGGGATACCCACAGGAGAGAGGAGGATGCACACAGGAGAGGGGGATACACTCAGGAGAGAGGAGAATGCACACAAAAGAGAGGAGGAGACACACAGGAGAAAGGAGGATACACGCAGGAGAGAGGAGGGTAAACACAGTGTAGAGGGGGATACCCAAAGGAGAGAGGAGCATACCGGCAGGAGAGAGGAGGATACACACACGAGAGAGAAAGATACACACAGGCGAGAGGAGAATACACAGAGGAGAGAGGAGGATACACAAAGAAGAGTGCGGAATACACACAAAAAGAGGGAGATACTAACAAAGGGAGAAAAATAAACACAGAAGAAAGGAGGATACACCCAGGAGAAAGGAGGATCACGAAGAAGAGGGGAAACACACAGGAGAGAGGGGGATACACACAGGCGAGAAAGATAATCACAGAAGAGTGGTATACACAGAGGAGAGAAAAGAATACACACAGGAGAGGCGGATACACACAGGAATGAGGGGCTTACGCACAGGAGAGAGGAGGATACACACAGGAGAGAGGATTAATACACAAAAAAAGAGGGGGATACACACAGGAGAGGGAAGCATACAGACAGGAGGGAGAGGAATACACAGAGGAGAGAGGGGTATACACACAGAGAAAAAAAAATAAATACAAAAGAGAGGAGGATATACACCAAAAAGAGAAGGATACAGATAGAAGAGAGGAGGATACACGCAGGAGATTGGAGGATACAGAGAAGAGAGGAGAAAAAACACAGGAGAGGGAAGTATACAAGCAGGAGAGAGGAGAATACACACAAGAGAGTGGGAAAATATACACAGGAGAGAGGAGGAAACACACAGGAGTGGCGTGATACACACAGGAGAGAAGAGGGTACACACAGTAGAAAGTAGAATACACATAAGTGAGAGGATTATACACAAAGGAGAGGGGGATATACACAGGAGAGAGGGGGATACACCGAGGATAGAGGAGGATACACACAGGAGGAAGAATACACACAGAAAAGAGGACCATAAACACAGGAAAGGGGGAAACACACAAGAAAGAAAAATACACACAAAAGAGAAGAGGATACACACAGGACAGAGAGATACACACAGGAGAGTGGGGCGTACACACAGGAGAGAGGAGGATACACATAGCAGAGAGGAGGATACACACAGAAGAGAGGAGATACACACAAGAGAGAGAAAGATACAAACTGGAGAGAGGGAAGATACACACAGGACAGCGGGTGGATACACACAGGAGAGAGTGGTGATACACACAGGAGAGAAAAAAGATACACACAGAAGAGAGAAGGACACACAGGAGAAAGAAGGATACACACTGTTTAGAGAAAGATACACACAGAAGAGGAAGATACACACAGGAGTGAAAAGGATACACACAGGAAAGAAGAAAATACACACAGGAGAGAGGAGGATACAAACAAATGAGGGAAGGATACACACGGTAGACAGAAGGATACACACAGGAGAAAGAAGAATACACACAGGAGAGCGGTGATACACAGAGGCGAGATGATGGTTCATATAGGAGAAAAGAGGATACCTACAGGATAGAGATGGATACACACAGGAGAGGGGAGAATACCCACAGCAGAGAGGGTATACACAGAGGAGTGAGGAAGATCCACACAGAAAAGAAAAGAACGCAAACAGGAGAGAGGTGCATACACAGAGAAGTGGGGCAAAAACACAGAAGAGAGGAGGATTTATGCAGGAGAGAGGAAAATACACGCAGGAGAGAGGGGGATACACACAATAGAGAGGCGGATACACACAGGAGAGAGGGGGGATACACACGGAGAGTGGTGATATACACAGGACAGTGGAGGGTATACACAGGAGAGGGGGTAAACACAAGAGAGAAGAGGATACACAAATGAAAAAATGATACAAACAGGAGAGTAGGGAATAAACAGGAGAGAGGAGGATACACAAAGGAGAGAGGAGGATAAGCACAGGAGAGAGGGATACACACAGGAGAGAGGGGCATACACACAAGAGAGGGGGAAACACACAGGAGAGAGGGGCGTAGACGCAGGATAAAGGAGGATACACACAGCAGAGAGGAGAATACACACAGGAGAGAGGGAGATACACACAGGAGAGAGAAGGGATACACACAGAAAAAAGGGAATTACACACAGGAGAAAAGAGGGATACGCACATGAGAGAGAATTGATACCCTCAGAAGAGAGATGGAAACACAAAAGAGAGAAAAGGATACACACAGGAGAGAGGAGAATGCACACAGGAGAGAGAAGGATACATACATGAAAGAGGAAGAGACACACAGGAGAAAGAAGGATACACGCAGGAGAGAGGAGGATACACACAGGAGAGAGAAGGATACGAACAGGAGAGAAAAGGATACACATAGGAGAGTGGAGGATACACTGAAAAGAGAGGAGGATACACACAGGAGAGAGAGAAATACACACAGGAGAGAAGAGGATACATCCAGAAGAGGAATGATACACAAAAGAGAGAGAAGGGTACACATAGGAGAAAGGGGGATACAAACAGAAGTCAGAAAGATAAAAAAAGGAGAGGGAGATACACATAGGAAAAAAAGGGACACACCGATGAGAGAAAAGGATACACACAAGAGAGAGGAGAATAAACACAGGAGAGGGGGATAACAACTGGAAAGAGGGGCATACACACAGGAGAGGGGGATACCCACAGGAGAAAGGGGAATATACACAGGAGAGAAAAGAGTACACACAGGAGAGGGGTACACAAACATAAAGAGGGGCGTACACAGGAGAAAGAAAAATACACACAGCAGAGAAAGAATACACACAGGAAATAGAGGATACACATAAAAGAGAAGAGGATACGCAGGAGAGAGGGAAATACACACAAAAAAGAAAAGGATACACACAGGAGACAGAAGGATACACACAGGGTAGTGAGGGATACACAAAAAAATGCGGTAATACACACAGGCAGGAGGAAGGTACACACAGGAGAGACTGGGATACACACAGGAAAGAGGAGGATACACACAGGATAAGGGGATACACACAGGAAAAAGAGGGATACACACTGGAGAAAGGATACACACAGGAGAAAGGGGCATACACACATAAAAGGGTGATAAACAAAGGAGAAAGGGGGATAAACACAGGAGAGAAAGGTATACACACAGGAAACGGTGATACACACAGGAGAGAGTGGTGTAAACACAGGAGAAAAAAATACACACAGGAGAGAGGAGGAAGCAAACAGGAGAGAGGGATACACAAAAAAAGGGATATACACACAGGAAAAAGGGAGGATACACACAGGAAAGAAAGGTGTTACACACAGGAGAGAAGGGAAAAACACACAAAAGAGCAGAGGGATAAACACAGTAGAGAGAAGGATACACACAAAAGAGAGGAGGATACACAGAAGAGAGAAAAGTATACACACAAAAGAGGGGCATACACAAAACAGAGAGGAGGACTGGATACATACAGGAGACAGGGAAATACACAGAGGAGCGCGGGGGATACACACAAGATATGGGGATACAAACAGAATAGAGGGATACACACAGGAGAGATGAGAATACACACAGGAGATAGGAGGATACACACAGAAGGGAGGGGAATACACACAGGAGAGAGGAGGATACACATAGAGGGAAAAGGATAAACACAAAAGAGACTAGGATACACACAAAAGAGAGGAGGATACAGATAGAAGAGAGGAGGATACATGAAGAAGATTGGAGGATACACAAAGGATAGAGGAGGATACTCACAGGAGAGGGGAGGATACACACAGGAGAGAGGAGTATACACACAGAAAAAGGGCATACACACAGGAGAGAGGGAGATTCTCAAAGGAGCATTGGATACATAAAGGAGACAGGGAAATACACACAATAGAGAAGGGGATACACACAGGAGAGGTGGATACACACAGGAGAGAAGGGGATTAACACCGAAGAGAAGGATACACACAGGAGAGATGGAGATCCACACAGGAGAGAGGGGGATAAACACAGGAGAGAGAAATACACACAGGAGAGAAAAGGAAACACACAAGAGACAGGGATACACAAAGAAGGGAGTTGGATACACATAGGAAAGAGGGGAATACACACAGGAGAGAGGAGTATACACACAGAAAAAGGTCATACACACAGGAGAGAGGGAGATTCTCACAGGAGCATTGGATACATAAAGGAGACAGGAAATACACATAATAGAGAAGGGGATACACACAGGAGAGGTGGATACACACAGGAGAGAGAGGGATTCACACAGAAGAGAAGGATACACACAGGAGAGATGGAGATCCACACAGGAGAGAGGGGGATAAACACAGGAGAGGGAAATACACACAGGAGAGAAAAAGAAACACAAGAGACAGGGATACACAAAGAAAGGAGTTGGATACACATAGGAAAGAGGGGAATACACACAGGAGAGAGGGGAATACACACAAGAGAGAGGGGCATACCCACAGGAGAGAGGAGACTACACAAAGGAGAGAAGGGGATACACACAGGAAAAAGTGGTATACAAACAGGAAAGTGTGGCATACACACAGAAGGGAGGGGGATACACAGAGGAGAGAAAAAAATACACACAGGAGAGAGGAGGCTACACAAAGGAAAGAGGAGAATACAAAAGAAGAGGGGAAAACACACAAGAGAGGGGGTATACACACAGGAGAGAGGAGGATACACACAGAAGAGAGGAGGATATACAAAGGAGAGAGGAGAATACACACAGGAGAGAGAGAAGAATATACACAAGAGAGGGGGATACACACAGGATACAAAAGGTTACAAATAGGAGAGGGGAGGAAACACACAGGAGAGAGGAGGCTACACACAGAAGAAAGGAAGATACGCAAAGAAGACGGAGAAACACACAAGAGAGTGGGGATACACAAAGAAGAGAGGAGGATACACATTAGAAAGAGAAGGCTACACACAGGAGAAAGGGGGATACACAAAGAAAAGGGGGAAACACACAAAAGAAAGGGAAATACACACAGGCGAGGGGCATAAACACTTGAGACGGTGGGATACACACAGAAGAGAGGGGGATACAAAAAGGAGAGGGGGATACACACATAATAGAGGGGTAAACACACAAAATAGAGAAGGATACACAAAGGAGAGAATGGTAATACACACAGGAGAGTGGGGGATACACACAGAAAAGTGGGGCATAAACACAGAAGGGAAGAGGATACACACAGCAGATAGGGGGATACACAAAGAGGGAGAAGGATAAATACAAAAGAGAGGAGGATAAACACAAATGAGTGGAGGATACAGACAGAATAAAGGAGGATACACGCAGGATAAAGGAGTATTCACAGAGGAGAGAAGATACACACAGGAGAGAGGAGATACACACAGGAGAGAGGAGCATACACAAAGGAGAGAGGGGGATACACAAAGGAGAGAGATACATACACACAGGAGAGAAGGATAAACACAGGAGAGAGGAAGATACACACAGGACAGAGGAAAATACACACAGGAGAGAAGAGAATACACACAAAAAAGAAAAAGATACACACAGGAGACAGAAGGATACACACAGGAGAGAGGGGGATATACACAGGAGAGTGATGATATACACAGGAGGGAGGAGGGTACACACAGGAGAGAGGGGTATAAACACAGGAAAAATGAATAAACACAGGAGAAAGGGGGATACACACAGGAAAGAGGAGGATACACACAGGTAAGGAGGATACACAAAGAAAAAAGGGCGTACACATAGGAGAGAGGAGGATACACAAAGGAGAGAGGAGGATACAAACAGGAGAGAGGTGATACACACAGGAGAAAGGGGGTATACATAGGATTCTTCACAGTCTCACTGAATATTACACACTTGTGATATAGTCTGGAGCCTATTTTTTATGGCCACTCATTCAAAGAATCACTAAATAATGTACACCTGCTGAAATGTCAGATGTCTCTTTCCTATGGCCACTCGTTAAGAGCCTCACTAAGTGTACACACCTGGGGAAATAGTCAGGATTTACCTTTATCCCCTCATTCACGTTCTCACTAAATAAGGCACACCTGTGGAATAGTCAGGAGACTTTTTCATGTGGCCTCTAATTCGGAGTGTCACTAAATCATGTCGTGTAGTCAGGAGTCTATATCATGTGGACACATATTCAGAGCCTCAGTGAATAAGACAGGCCCTTGATATAGTAAGGAATCTAATTAATATGGCCACATTTTCTGAGCCTCACTGTATAATACACACCTGGAGAATAATTTTGAATCTATTTTCGATGGATATTCATTCAGAGCCTCGGTAAATAATGTGCACCTGTAAAGAAGCCAGGAGTCTATTTTATTAGGACACTAATTCATAGCCTCATTGGATAATATGCAAGTGTGGATTAGTAAGGATTCCATTTTAAATGGCCACTGACTCGTAACCTCAATGGAAAATGCACAAATGTAAAGTACTCAGCAGTCTATGTCATATAAACAATCATTCAGAGATTCAGTGAATAATACAATATTTAAGATAGACAACATCCTGTTTCCTATGGTCACACAAAAAGAGCCTCACTGAGTAATGCACACCTGAGGAAGTGATAAAATTCTACTTTACATATCCTCTAATTTACCGCCTAAGGGAATAATGCAAACGTGTGGAATAGACACTAGTTTATTTTATATGGCCATAAAATGAAAGCCTGAGTGAGTAATACACAACTTTGGAATAGTCACTAGTCTATTCCATATGCAAATATAATTAGAGTCAGAATAAATAATACACGCCTGTGGAATAGTCAGAAAACAAGTTCATATGACCAAAGTTTCAGATCCTCAGTGAATAATACATATCTGGGAAAAACTCAGGACGCTATTACATGTGGCATCAATTTCAGAACTTCATTGAATAATAAACACCTGTATTGTAGTCAGAATTCTATTTCCTATAGCCACATATTCAGAACCTAACTAAATAACGTACACCTTGGAAACAGTCAGGATTCTATTTCGTATGCCCACTCATTTAGAGCCGAATGTAAAAACTCACGCCTGAGGAGTATTCCTGAGTCTCTATTTTATGGCCACTCATTCAGAGCTTCACAGAATTATACAGACCTATGGAAAGGTCAGCAGTGTATTTCACATAGCCACTTATTCAGAACCTCAGTGAAGAATCATATATATCTGGAAAATACTCAGGATTATATTATATATAGCCACTTATTCAGAGACTCACTGAATAATGCACAAATAAGGAATAGTCTAAAGACTATTTGATATGATCCTAAACCCAGCGACTCAGTGGACAATACAGAACAGAAAAATAGTCAAGATGATAGAGTCAGAAGTTTATGTTATGTGCTCACTCGTTCAGAATCTCACTGAAGAATACACACCTTTGGTATAGTAAGAGACCAAGTCATATGGCCACTGAATCACAGCATTATGGGATAATGCACAAAGGGGCAATAGTAAAGAGTCTCTTTCATATGGACTCTCATTCAGAGCTTCACTGCATAATAAAGAGCTGTGGAGTAATCAGGACCCTATTTAAAGTAGCCCCAAATTAAGCAGCTCCGTGAATGAGACACACATGTGTCAGAGTCAGGAGACTATTTGATATAGACACTCATACAGAAACTTTACGAATACTGCACATGTGGTGAATAATCAAAAGCCTGTTTTATATGGTGATTCGTTTGGAGAATCAAAACTAACACACACATGTGGAGTACAATAAGTTCTATTTCATAAGGCCACCCTTTCAATGCTTTAGTGAATAATATGTATATCTGATAAGTCAGGAATCCCTTTCACATGGCCACTAGTTCTGAGCCTGTGTGAATAGAACTTCCCTCAGAAACAGTCAAGGACCTACTTCAAATGCCTACACATTCAGAGTCTCTGTAAGTAATGAACACCTGGGCAATACACCTGAGTCTCTTTTTTATGCACACTTAGTCAGAGTCTCATTCAATAATACACACCTTTGGAAGAGTTAAGAGTCTACTTCATGTAGCCACTCATTTAGATCCCCAGTGAATAATGCACACCAGGGTAATAGTCGAGCATTTTTCATATGGCCACTCATTCTGTGCCTCACTGAGTGATATACACCTGAAGTATACTCAGGATTCTATTCGATACTACCACTCATTTAGAACCTTGTTGAATAATTCACAATGTAGCAAAAGTCAGGTGTCTATTTTATATGGTCTATCATTCACAGTTTCAGTGAATATTAAACTTCTATGGAGTAATCAGGACACAGTTTAAGATAGCCACTAATTAAGCGCCTTCCTGAATGACACACACCTGGGTGATAGTCAGGAGTCTATTTCATATGAACTCAAATTTTGTGTATTTCTGAGTAATACACACCTGGGGCAGTGTCAGGAGTCTATTTGGTATGGACACTCAAATATAGCTTGTGTGATTAATGCACACATGGATAATAATGAGGAGTCAATGTCATATGGCTACTCATTCGGACAAACTGTGAATAATGCACCTGTAGAGTAATTAGAAATCTTATTCTTATGAACCCTCTTTCACAGCCTCACTGAATATTACACACCTGTGATATAGTCTGGAGTCTTTTTATGGCCACCCATTCAGAGAATCACTAAATAATGGACACCTGCAGAACAGTAAGAAGTCTCTTTCCTAAGGCCCCTCGTTAAGAGCCACACTAAGTGTACACACCTGGAGAAATAGTCAGGATTTACCATTATCCTCACATTCAGAGTCTCACTAAATAAAGCACACCTGTGGAATAGTCAGGAGACTCTTTCCTATGGCCACTCGTTAAGAGCTTCACTAAGTCTACACAACTGGGAAAATAGTCAGGATTTACCTAGAATCCTTTATTCAGAGTGTCACTAATTAATGCACTTCTGTGGAATAGTAAGGAGACTTTTTTAGGTGGCCTCTAATTCGGAGTGTAACTAAATAATGTGATGTAGTCAAATGTCTATTTCAGGTAGACACATATTCAGAGCCACATTGAATAAAACTGGCTCTTTATGTTGTAAAGAATCTAATTAATATGGCCACATCTTCTTAGCCTCACTGAATAATACACGCCTGGAGAGTAATTTGGAGTATATTTTCAATGGACATTCATTCAGAGCCTTGGTAAATAATGTACACCTGTGGAGTAGCGAGGAGTCTATTTTATTAGAACACTCATTCATAGCCTCAGTGGATAATATGCACGTGTGGATTAGTCCGGATTCCAACTTATATTGCCATGGACTCGAAACTTCAGTGAAAGATGCACAAATGTAAAGTACTCAGCAGTCTATTTCATATAGACACTCATTCTGAGATTCACTAAATAATACAAACATTTAGTATGGCAGCATCCTGTTTCATAAGGTCACACAAAATGAGCCTCACTGAGTAAGGCACACCTAGGGAAGTGTTAGGAATCTACTTTATATAGCTTCTCATTTACAGACTCAGGAAATAATGCACACTTGCGGAATAGACACTAGACTATTTTATATGGCCACAAAATCAAAGCCTGAGTGAGTAATACACAACTTTGGAATAGTCACTTCTCTATTTTACATGCCCAAATATTTAGGGTCAGAGTCAATAATACGCGCCTGTGGACAAGTCAGAAAACAATTTCATATGGCCAAAGTTTCAGAGCCTCAGTGAATAATACATACCAGGGAAATACTCAGGACGCTATTCCATGTGGCATCAATTTTAGAGGTTCCTTGAAAAAGAAACTCCTCTATTGTAGTCAGAATTCTATTTCCTATAGCCACATATTAAGATCCTAACTGAAGAACATACACCTTGGGAAAAGTTAAAATTCTAATTAGTATAACCACTCAATTAGAGCAGAATGTAAAAACGCACGCCTGAGGAGCATTCAGGAGGCTCTATTTTATGGCCACTCATTCAGAACTTCACAGCATAATACAGACCTATGAAAACGACAGGAGTCTATTTCACACGGCCACTTATTCAGAACC
This sequence comes from Saguinus oedipus, assembly GCA_031835075.1. Classification (NCBI taxonomy): domain Eukaryota; kingdom Metazoa; phylum Chordata; class Mammalia; order Primates; family Cebidae; genus Saguinus; species Saguinus oedipus. Next base: position 5,630,003 of record CM063170.1, read on the forward strand.
TCAGTTCTGAGGAATCATATATATCTGGAAAATACTCCTGATCATATTATATATAGCCACTTATTCAGAGACTCACTGAATAATGCACAGCTAAGGAATAGTCTGGAGACTATTTGGTATGACTCTTCACACAGCGACTCAGTGCACAATGCAGAACTGAAAAATAGTCAAGAGGATAGAGTCCAGAGTTTATGTTATGTGGTCACTCGTTCAGAATCTCACTGAAGAATACACACCTTGGGAATAGTCACTATCCAAGTCATATGGACACTCAATCACAGCATTACCGAATAATGCACAATGGGGCAATAGTAAGGAGTCTATTTCATATGGCCTGTTATTCGGAGCTTCAGTGCATAATAAAAGGCTGTGCAGTAGTCAGGACCCGATTTAAGGTAGCCACAAATTAAGCAGCTCCGTGAATGATACACACATGTGTCAGAGTCAGGATAATATTTGACATAGGCACTCATACAGAACCTTTTCGAATACTGCATATGTGGGGAATAATCACTAGTCTGATTCATATGGTGATTAATTTGGAGAATCAAAAAATAATGCATACCAGTTGAGTAAAATGGGTTATATTTTATAAGGCCACTCTTTCAGTGTTTTAGTGAATAATATGTATATCTGATAAGTCAGGAATCTCTTTCACATGGCCACTCTTTCAGGTCCTCGGTGAAGAATACTCCCCTCAAGAATAGTCAAGGTTCTACTTCAAATGGCTACACATTCAAAGTCTCTGTATGCAATGAACACCTGGGAAATACATCTGAGTCTCTTTTTTATGCCCAATTAGTCAGAGACTCATTCAATAATAGACAAAAAAGGAAGATTTTAAAGTCTACTTCATGTAGCCACTCATTTAGACCCTCCATGAATAATGCACACCAGAGTAATAGTCGAGTATTTTTTATATGGCCACTCATTTTGTGCCTTACTGAGTGATATACACCTGAAGAATCCTCAGGATTATATTTGATACTACCAGTCATTTAGAGTCTTTTTGAATAATTCACAATGGAGCAATAGTCAGGTGTCTATTTTTTATGATCTATCATTCAAACTTTCAGTGAATAGTAAACATCTACAGAGTAATCAGGACGCTGTTTAAAATAGCCAGGAATTAAGTGCCTTGCTGAGTGATACGCACCAGTGTGATAGTCAGGAGTCTATTTCATATGAACTATAATTTTGTGTATCACTAAGTAATACACACCTTGGGCAGTGTCAGGAGTCTCTTTGATATGGACACTCAAACAGAGCCTGTTTGATTAATGCACACATGGATAATAATGAGGAGTCTGTCATATGGCTACTCATTCAGACAAACTGAATAATGCACATGTGAAGTAATTATAAGTCTGTTTCATATGGCCCCTCTTTCACAGCCTCACTGAATATTACACACTTGTGATATAGTCTGGAGTCTTTTTTTATGGCCACTCATTCAGAGAGTCACTAAATAATGCACACCTGTAGAATAGTCAGAAGTCTCTTTCCTATGGCCACTCGTTAAGAGCCTCACTAAGTGTACACACCTGGAGAAATTGTCAAGATTTACCTTTATTCCCTCATTCAGAGTCTTACTAAACAATGCACACCTGTGGAATAGTCATGAGACTTTTTCATGTGGCCTCTAACTCGGAGTGTCACTGAATAATGTGGTGTAGTCAGGAGTCCATTTTATGTAGACACATATTCAGAGCTTGAGTGAAAAGACAGACACTTGATATAGTAAGGAATCTAATTGATATGGAAACGTATCCTGAGCCTCACTGAATAATACACACCTGGGAAATAAGTTTGAGTCTATTTTCGATGCACATATATTCAGATCCTCGGAAAATGATGTACACCTGTGGAGTAGCCAGGAGTCTATTTTATTAGGACACTCATTCATAGCCTCAGTGGATAATATGCACGTGTGGATTAGCCCAGATTCCATTTTACACAGCCACTCACTCGTAACCTCAGTGAAAAATGCACAAATTTAAAATACTTAGCAGTCTATTTCATATAGACACTCATTCAGAGATTCACTGAATAATACAAATATTTGAGATAGACAGCATACTGATTCATATGGTTAAACGAAAAGAGCCTCACTGAGTAATGCACACCAGGGGAAGTGTTAGGAATCTACTTTATATAGCTTTTAGTTTGCAGAATCAGGAAATAATGCACACGTGTGGAATAGACACTAGTCTATTTTATTTGGCCACAAAATCAAAGTCTTTTCGAATTCTGAACATGTGGGGAATAATCACTGGTCTATTTCATATGGTGTTTCGTATGGTTAATCAAAAACTTATGCACATCTGTGGAGTAAAATGGGTTCAATTTCTGAAGGCCACTCTTCCATTGTTTTAGTGAATAATATGTATATCTGAAAAGTAAGGAATCTCTTTCACATGGCCACTCGTTCAGGGCCTCTGTGAAGAATACTCCCTTCAAAAATAATCAAGTGTCTACTTTAAATGTCTACACATTCAGAGACTCTGTAGGTAATGAACACCTGTGCAATACACCCGAGTCTCTTTTTTATGCCCACTTAGTCAGAGTCTCATTCAGTAATACGTGCCTGGGAAAGAGTTAAGAGTCTACTTCATGCAGCCATTCATTTAGAGCCTCAGTGAATAATGCGAACCAGGATAATATCGAGCATTTTTTATATGGCCACTAATTATGTGCCTCACCGAGTGATATACACCTGAATAATCCTAAGGATCCTATTCTATACTACCACGCATTTTGCATCTTATTGAATAATTCACAAAGGAGCAATAGTCAGGTGTCTATTTTTTATGGTGAATCACTCAATGTTTCAGTGAGTAATAAACTTCTCTGGAGTAATCATCATGCTGTTTAAGATAGCCACGAATTAAGTGCCTTCCTGAATAATACACACCTAGGTAATAGCTTGGCCTCTATTTCATATGAACTCTAATTTTGTGTATCATTGATTAATACACACCTGTTGCACTGTCAGGAGTCTATTTGGTATGGAGACTCAAACAGAACCTGTTTGATTAATGCACACATGTATAAAAATGAAGAATCTATGTCATATGGCTACTCATTCAGATAAACAGTGAATAATGCACATGTAAAGTAATTAGCAGTCTGATTCTTATGGACGTACTTTCACAGCATCACTGAATATTACACACTTAGGATATAGTCTGGAGTCTATTTTTTATGACCACCCATTCAGAGAATCACTAAATAATGCACACCTGAGGAATAGTCAGAAGTCTCTTTTCTGTGGCCACTTATTAATAGCCTCACTAAGTGTACACACCTGGGGAAAGAGTCAGGGTTTCCCATTATCTTCTCATTCAGAGTCTCACTAAATATTGCACAGCTGCCGAAAAGTCTGGAGACTCTTTCCTATGGCCACTCTTTAAGAGCCTCACTAAGTGTACAAACCTGGGGAATTAGTAAGCATTTACCTATATCTCTTCATTCAGAGTCTCACTAAATAATGCACACCTGTAGAATAGTCAGGAGACATTTTCATGTGGCCTCTAATTCCGAGTGTCACTGAATAATGTGATGTAGTCAGGAGTCTATTTCATGTAGACACATATTCAGAGCCACAATGAATAAAACTGGCCTCTATGTTGTTAGGAATCTAATTAATATGGCCACATCCTCTGAGCCTCACTGAATAATACACACCTGGAGAATAAGTTGGAGTCTATTTTCGATGGACATTCATTCGGAGCCTCTGTAAATAATGTACACCTGTGGAGTAGCCAGGATTCTATTTTATTATGACACTCATTCATAGCCTCAGTGGATAATATGCACGTGTGTATTAGTCCGGATTCCAATATATATGGCCAGCGACTCATAACCTCAGTAAAAAATGCACAAATGTAAAGTACTCAGCAGTCTATTTCATATAGACACTCATTCAGAGATTCACTAAATAATACAAACATTTAATATGGCAGCATCCTGCTTCATATGGTCACACAAAATAAGCCTTAGTGAGTAAGGCACACCTAGGGAAGTGTTAGGAGTCTACTTTATATAGTCTCTCATTTACAGACTCAGGGAATAATGCACATGTGCGGAATAGACACTAGACTATTTTATATGGCCACAAAATTATAGACTGAGTGAGTAATACACAACTTTGGAATAGTCATTTCTGTAGTTTACATGCCCAAATATTTAGGGTCAGAGTCAATAATACACGCCTGTGGACAAGTCAGAAAACAATTTCATATGGCCAAAGTTTCAGGGTCTCAGTGAATAATACATACCTGGGAAATACTCAGGACGCTATTCCAGGTAGCATAAATTTCAGAGCTTCTTTGAAAAAGAAACACCTTTATTATAGTCAGAATTCTGTTTCCTATAGCCACATATTTAGAGCCTTACTGAAGAACATACACCTTGGGAAAAGTTAAAATTCTAATTCGTATAACCACTCATTTAGAGCAGAATGTAAAAACGCATGCCTGGGGAGCATTCAGGAGGCTCTATTTTATGGCCAGTCATTCAGAACTTCACGGAATAATACAGACCTATGAAAATGTCAGGAGTGTATTTTACATGGCCACTTATTCAGAACCTCAGTTTTGAGGAATCATATATATATAGAAAATACTCATGATCATATTATATATAGCCACTTATTCAGAGACTCAGTGAATAGTGCACAGCTAAGGAATAGTCTGGAGACTATTTGATATGACTCTTCACCCAATGACTCAGTGGAGAATGCAGAACTAAAAAATAGTCAAGAGGGTAGAGTCAAAGATTTATGTGATGTGGTCACCCGTTCAGAATCTCACTGAAGAATACACACCTTAAGAATAATCAGTGTCCAAGTCATATGGACACTCAATCACAGCATTACCGAATAATGCACAATGGGGCAATAGTAAGGAGTCTATTTCATATGGCCTGTCATTCGGAGCTTCAGTGCATAATAAACAGCTGTGGAGTAGTCAGGACCCTATTAAAGGTAGCCACAAATTAAGCAGCTCTGTGAATGATACACACATGTGTCAGAGTCAGGATAATATTTGACATAGGGATTTGACTTGCAAGATGGCATCATAGAAGTGACTCAGGATTGCAGCTCTCAGTGAAGGCACAGAGGGTGAGTCCTAGCCGCATTCTCGGATGAAACTTTTTTGCCCAAAGAGCATTGAAAACTCCCAGGTGTAGGAGAGACACTGGACGCTAGTACAGCCGGCTAGCACAGCCTGCTCCCACGGCCACTTCCACTGGCGCCGGAGCGGGACCCAGCACGGAACTCACTGGTGTGTGTGCCCTGTTAAACCGGCAATCTGAGATTTGGAAGGGCAGATTGGCATGTCCATGTGATTGAATGGGACTTGGACAATGAGTCAGAACAATAGTTTCCTGGGAAGCATGATCTGAGCCGGTGCAGTGGGCAGCAGCAGGGGAGATGGCACAGAACCCAGTGCCATATCAGCAGGCTACTGGGGCGCCAGTGAGAGAGTCGACCTTTCAGCTTGGGGAGAGGAAGAGAGAGAGAGAGATGACGGACTCTGAGGCAGGGAGCTGGGTGACCAAGCTCGGCGGGTCCCACCCTCATGGGGACAAGCATGGCAGTGATTGGAGGTGCTTGGGGCTGAGAATTTTGCTGCCAGCATCTAGGACAGTGCAGCCCAGTGAGAAAGGGGCGTCCGCCACTACTGATGCAATCCGTCCCTACTGAAGTACCGCCCAGGGCTGACGCAGCCTGCCATTGCCAAGGCAATCTGCCATAACAGAGAGACTCCCCAGGAGGGGTGAGCGCTCCACAGCAGAACGGAGCCCAGCAGTAACAGGGCAGACTCGTGCTAGCAGGGCAGAGCCCCAAGAGGCAAATAGTGAATAGATTGCCTCCTATTGTGGCAAGACAGTGCAACAGATACTCATAAAGAAAGCCCAAACTCCCTGAGACAGAGCATCTAATGGGGGGGAAAAGGGGGTGGTGTTTTATGAGTTCTGTTGCAGCAGACATAAACAACCTTCCATCAACACTGAATAAACAACAGAGCTCACAGCTCATCACTGGAGCTCCTATAAAGCCCAGACCATCTCCTCAGGCAGTTCTTTGAGCCCTGTATATCCAAAGAGTCACCCCAAAAAAGGACTAATAAGACGGACATTTGGCAGGCATCATTCTGGAACAAAGACAGCAGAAGAAGAACCTCATATCATCCCTCACTGTTCCACAGCTGCTACAGGTATACCCCAGACAAGCAGGGCCTGGAGTGGACATCAGCACTCATAAAGCAGAGGGGCTAGACCATTAGAAAGAAAACTAAGTAACAGAAGTACTTCAACATCAACAATCTCAGCATCCACACAGAGACCCAACTGAAAAATGAGCAACTACTAAGACGACAGGCGGATAAATCCATAAAGATGGGAAGAAAACAGCGCAAAAAGGAGAAACACACCCGAAACCAAAACACCTCAACTCCTACAAAGGACCAAAACTTCTCACCAGCAAGGGAACAAAGCTGGACGGGGAATGAGTGTGATGAAATGATGGAATCAGACTTCAGAAAGTGGATAATGAGAAACTTCAGTGAGCTAAAAAACATGTTCTAAATCATTACAATGAAACTAAGAACCTTGAAAAAAGATTTGAAAAAAAATTCGAGGAATTGATAACAAGAATGGACAACTTAGAGAGGAATATGAATGAATTGAAATAGCTGAAAAACACAACATGAGAACTTCACGCAGCATGCACAAGTTTCAACAGCCGAATTGACCAAGCAGAAGAAAGAATATCAGAAGTTGAAGATCAACTCAATGAAATAAAACGAAAAACCAAGATTAAAGAAAAAAGCACAAAAAGGAATGAAGAAAATCTCCAAGAAATGTGGGACTATGTGAAGAGACCCAACCTACGTTTGATTGGTGTACCAGAATGTGATGAAGAGAATGAAACCAAGATGGAAAACACTCTTCAAAATATTATCCAGAAAAATTTCCCCAACCTAGCAAAACAGGTCAATACTCAACTCCAGGAAATACAGAGAACAACACAAAGATGCTCTGAAAGAAGTGCAACCCCAAGGCACATAATCATCAGACTCACCCGGGTTAAAATAAAGGAGAAAATACTATGGGCAGCCAGAGAGAAAGGGTGGGTCAACCACAAAAGGAAGCCCATCAGACCCACAGCAGATCTCTCGACAGAGACTTTACAAGCCAGAAGAGAGTGGGGGCCAATATTCAACATTCTAAAAGAAAAGAACGTTCAACCCAGAATTTCATATCCAGCCAAACTGAGCTTCATAAGTGAAGGAAAAATAAAATCCTTCACGAACAGGCAAGTACTCAGAGATTTTTTCACCACTAGGCCTGCATTACAAGAGCTCCTGAAAGAGTCACTACATATAGAAAGAAACAACCAGTACCAGCCATCATAAAAGCAAACCAAATGCTAAAGGCCATCAACAAAATGAAGAATGTACATGAACCAATGGGCAAAACGGCCAGCTATCATCAAAATGGCAGTATGAAATTCACAAATAACAATATTAACCCTAAATGTAAATGAGCCAAATGCACCAATTAAAAGACACAGACTGGCAAATTGGATAAAAAACAAAACCCATCGGTGTGCTTTATCCAGAAAACCCACCTCACATGCAAGGATACACAAAGGCTCAAAATAAAGGGATGGAGGAAGATTTACCAAGCAAATGGAGAGCAGAAAAAAGCAGGAGGTGCAATTCTCGTCTCTGATAAAATAGACTTTAAAGCAACAAAGATCAAAAGGGAGAAAAAAGGTCATTACATAATGGTAAAAAAATCGATACAACAAGAAGTGCTAACGATTTTAAATATATATGGACCCAATGCAGGAGCACCCAGATATATACTGCAAGTTCTTAATGACGTACAAAGAGACTTAGACTCACACACAATAATAGTGGGAGACCTAAACACTTCACTGTCAATATCAGACAGATCAACAAGACAGAAAATTAACAAGGATATCCAAGACTTGAACTCAGACATGAAACAAGCAAACCTGATAGACATTTACAGAACTCTCCACCCCAAATCCACAGAATATACATTCTTCTCAACATCACATCACACCTACTCCAAAACTGACCACATAATTGGAAGTAAAGCACACCTCAGCAAATGCAAAACAATTGAACTTATAACAAACAGTCTCTCAGACCATAGTGCAATCAAGTTGGAACTCAGAATACAGAAAATAACTCTGAACCGCACAGCTTCATTGAAACTGAACAACTGGCTCTTGAATGTTGATTGGATAAACAAAGAAATGAAGGCAGAAATAAAGAAGTTCTTTGAAACCAATGAGAATGAAGACACAACGTACCAGAATCTCTGGGATGCATTTAAAGCAGTCTGTAGAGGAAAATATACAGCAATAAGTGCCCACATGAGAAGAGTGGAGAGATCCAAAATGGAAACCCTATCATCAAAATTGAAAGAGCTATAGAAGCAAGATCAAAAAAGCTCAAAACCTAGCCGAAGACAAGAAATAACTAAGATCAGAGCAGAACTGTAGGAGATAGAGACAAGAAAAACCCTTCAAAAAATCAATAAATACAAGAGTTGGTTTCTCAAAAAGATCAACAAAATAGACAGACCACTAGCCAGACTGATAAAAAAGAAAAGAGAGAATAACCAAATAGATGCAATAAAAAAAGATAACGCGGAAATCACCACAGATTCCTCAGAAATTCAAACCATCATCAGAGAATACCACAAATAACTCTATGCACATAAACTAGTAAACCTGGAAGAAATGGATAAATTCCTGGATGCCTGTGTCCTCCCAAGCCTAAACCAGTAGGAAGCCGAAACTATGAATAGAGCAATAACAAGGTCTGAAGTTGAGGCAGCAATTAAGAGCCTACCACACAATAAAAGCCCAGGTCCAGATGGGTTCACAGCTGAATTCTACCAGACACACAAAGACGATCTGGTACCATTCCTTCTGAAACTATCCAAATAATTCAAAAAGAGGGAACCCTTCCCAAATCATTTTATGAGACCAACATCATCCTGTTACCAAAACCCGGCAGAGACTCAACAAGAAAACAAAACTTCAGGCCAATATCCAGGATGAACATAGATGCAAAAATCTTCAATAAAATACTGGCAAACCGATTGCAACAGCACATTAAAAAACTTATCCATCATGATCAAGTAGAATTCATCGCAGGGATGCAAGGCTGGTTCAACATATGCAGGTTTATAAATGTAAATCACCACATAAACAGAAGCAAAAACAAAAACCACAGGATTATCTGTATTCATGCAGAGAAGGCATTTGACAAATTCAACAGCCCTTTATGCTAAAAACTCTCAATAAATTTGGTATTGGTGGAACTTATCTCAAAGTAATAAAAACTATTTACGACAAATTAACAGCCAATATCATACTTAATGGGCAAAAACTGGAAGCATTCCCTTTGAAATCCGGCACTAGACAAGGATGCCCTCTCTCACCACTTCTATTCAACATAGTACTGGAAGTTCTAGCCAGAGCAATCAGGCAAGAAAAAGAAAGAAAGGGTATTCAAATAGGAAAGGTGGAAGCCAAATTGTCTCTATTTGCAGACGACATGATAGTATACCTAGAAGACCCCATCACCTCAGCCCAAAAGCTCCTGCAACTGATAAGCAACTTCAGCAAAGTCTCAGGATATAAAATCAATGTGCAAAAATCACAAGCATTCCTATTTACCAATAACAGACTTAAAGAGAACCAAATCAAGAACGAACTGCCATTCACAATTGCTACAAAGAAAATAAAATACCTAGGAAAACAACTCACAAGGAACGTAATGGACCTCTTTAAGGAAAACTACAAACCACTGCTCAACGAAATAAGAGAGGTCACAAACAGATGGAGAAACATTCCTTGTTCGTGGTTAGGAAGAATCAATATCATGAAAATGGCTATACTGCCCCAAGTAATTTACACAATCAATGCTATCCCCATCAAACTACCATTAAATTTCTTCACAAAACGGAAAGAAAAACACCATGAACTTCATATGGAACCAAAAGAGAGCCACATAGCCAAATCAATTCTAAGCAAAAAGAACACAGCGGGAGGCATCACACTACCAGACTTCAAACTATACTACAAGGCTACAGTAAACAAAACAACATGGTACTGGTACAAAAACAGAGATATAGTCCAATGGAACAGAACAGAAGCGTCGGAGGCAACACAACATATCTACAACCATATTACCTTTGATAAACCAGACAAAAACAAGCAATGGAGAAAGGATTCCCTATTTAATAAATGGTGTTGGGAAAACAGGCTAGCAATGTGAAGAAAGTAGAAAGTGGACTTCTTCCTGACACCTTACACTAAAATTAACTCCAGTTGGATTAAACACATAAACATATGACCTGACACCATAAAAACCATAGAAGAAAATCTAGGCAAAACCATTCAGGACATAGGAGTAGGCAAGGACTTCATGACCAAAACACCAAAAGCATTGGCAACAAAAGCCAAAATAGACAAATGGGATCTAATCAAACTCCACAGCTTCTGCACAGCAAAAAAATACAGTCAATAGAGAGAATTGGGAACCATCAGAATGGGAAAAAATTTTTGCAGTTTACACATCTGACCAAAGGCTGATATCCAGAATTTACAAAGAACCCAAACAGATTTACAGGAAAAAAAAGAAACAAGCCCATTCAAAAATGGGCAAAGGATATGAACAAACACTTTACAAAAAAGACATACAAGAGGCCAACAAACACATGAAAAAATGCTCATCATCACTGGTCATTAGAGAGATGCAAATCAAAACGACACTGAGATACCATCTCACACCAGTTAGAATGGCGATCATTAAAAAATCTGGAGACAGCAGATGCTGAAGAGGATGTGGAGAAATAGGAACACTCTTACAAAGTTGGTGGGAGTGTAAATTAGTTCAACCGTTGTGGAAGACAGTGTGGCGATTCATCAGGGACCTAGAAATAGAAATTCCATTTGACCCAGCAATCCCATTACTGGGTATATATCCAAAGGACTACAAATCGTTCTACTATAAGGACACATGCACATGAATGTTCATTGCAGCACTGTTTACAATAGGAAAGAACTGGAACAAAACCAAATGCCCAACGATGGTAGACTGGACTGAAAAAATGTGGCACATATACACCATGGAATATTATGCAGCAATAAAAAATGATGAGTTTGTGTCCTTTGTAAGGACATGGATGAAACTGGAGAACATCATTCTCAGCAAACTGACACAAGAACAGAAAAAGAAATACCGCATATACTCACTCATAGGTGGGTGAAAAAAATGAGAACACATGGACACATAGCGGGGGTCTACTACACACTGGGGTGTATTGAAGAAAATGGGGGAGGGACAGTGGGGGCGCTTGAAAGGGATAGCCTGGGGATTAATGCCAAGTGTGGGTGAAAAGGAGGAATGCAGCAAAACACACTGCCATGTCTGTACCTATGCAACTATATTGCACATTCTGCACATGTTCCGCAAAACCTATAATGCAATAAAAATTAAATTAAAGAAATATATGTTTGACATAGACACTCATACAGAACCTTTTCGAATACTGCACATGTGGGGAATAATCACTAGTCTGTTTCATATGGTGATTAGTTTGGAGAATCATAAGATAACGCACACCTGTTGAGTAAAATGGGTTCCATTTCATAAGGCCATTCTTTCAGTGTTTTAGTGAATAATATGTATATCTGATAAGTCAGGAATCTCTTTCACATGGCCACTCGTTCAGGGCCTCTGTAAAGAATACTCACCTCAAAAATAGTCAAGTGTCTAATTCAAATGGCTATACATTCAAAGTCTCTGTACGCAGTGAACACCTGGGCAATACACATAAGTCTTTTTTTAATGCACACTTAGTAAGAGACTCATGCAATAATACACAAAAAAGGAAGATTTAAAAGTCTACTTTATGTAGCCACACATTTAGACCCTCCGTGAATAATGCACACCAGAGTAACAGTCGAGCATTTTTTATATGGCCACTCATTTTGTGCCTTAGTGAGTGATATACACCTGAAGAATCCTCAGGATTCTATTTGATCCTACCACTCATTTAGAATCTTTTTTAATAATTCACAATGGAGCAATAGTCAGGTGTCTATTTTATATGGTCTATCATTCAAAGATTCAGTGAATAGTAAACTTCTATGGAGTAATCAGGATGCTGTTTAACATAGCCACGAATTAAGTGCCCTGCTGAGTGATACGCACCTGTGAGATAGTCAGGAGTCTATTTCATATGAACTCTAATTTTGTGTATCACTCAGTAATACACACCTTGGGCAGTGTCAGGAGTCTCTTTGGTATGGACACTCAAACAGAGCCTGTTTGATTAATGCACACATGGATAATAATGAGGAGTCTATGTCATATGGCTACTCATTCAGAGAAACTGTGAATAATGCACATGTGGAGTAATTAGAAGTCTGTTTCATATGGCCCCTCTTTCACAGCCTCACTGAACATTACACACTTGTGATATAGCCTGCAGTCTATTTTTTATGGTCACTCATTTAGAGAATCACTAAATAATGCACACCTGCAGAATAGTCAGAAGTCTCTTTCCTATGGCCACTCGTTAAGAGCCTCACTAAGTGTACACGACTGGAGAAATAGTCAGGATTTACCTTTATCCCCTCATTCAGAGTCTCACTAAATAATGCACACCTGTGGAATAGTCAGGAGACTTTTTCATGTGGCCTCTAATTCGGAGTGTCACTGAATAATGTGGTGTAGTCAGGAGTCTATTTCATGTAGACACATATTCAGAGCTTGAGTGAATAAGACAGACACTTGATATAGTAAGGAATATAATTGATATGGAAACATATTCAGAGCCTCACTGAATAACACACACCTGGGGAATCATTTTGAGTCTATTTACGATGCACATATATTCAGATCCTCGGAAAATGATGTACACTTGTGGAGTAGCCAGGAGTCTATTTTCTTAGGACACTCATTCATAGCCTCAGTGGATAATATGCACGTGTGTGTTAGCCCGGATTCCATTTTATATGGCCACTCACTGGTAACCTCAGGGAAAAATGCACAAATGTAAAATACTTAGCAGTCTAATATAGACACTCATTCAGAGATTCCCTGGATAATACAAATATTTGAGATAGACAGAATCTCATTTCATATGGTTAAACAAACAGAGCCTCACTGAGTAAAGCACACCAGGGGACGTGTTAGGAATCTACCTTATATAGCCTTTAATTTACAGAATCAGGAAATAATGCACACGTGTGGAATAGACACTAGTCTATTTTACATGGCCACAAAATCAGTCTTTTCGAATATTGCACATGTGGGGAATAATCTCTGGTCTGTTTCATATGGGGTTTTGTATGGTGAATCAAAAACTTATGCACACCTGTGGAGTATAATGGGTTCTATTTCTGAAGGCCACTCTTCCAGTGTTTTAGTGAATAATATGTATATCTGAAAAGTAAGGAATCTCTTTCACATGGCCACTCGTTCAGGGCCTCTGTGAAGAATGCTCTCCTCAAAAATAGTCAAGTGTCTACTTTAAATGTCTACACATTCAGAGACTCTGTAGGTAATGAACACCTGGGCAATACACCCGGGTCTTTTTTTTTTATGCCCGCTTAGTCTGAGTCTCATTCAATAATACGCACCTGGGGAAGAGTTAAGAGTCTACTTCATGTAGCCACTCATTTAGAGCCTCAGTGAATAATGCACATCAGGGTAATAGTTGAGCTTTTTTTATATGGCCACTAGTTATCTGCCTCACTGAGTGATATACACCTGAAGAATCCTAAGGATTCTATTCGGTACTACCACGCATTTCACACCTTGTTGAATAATTTACAAAGGAGCAAAAGTCAGGTGTCTATTTTCTATGGTGTATCACCCAATGTTTCAGTGAATAATAAACTTCTGTAAAGTAAACATGACGCTGTTTAAGATTGCCACGTATTAAGAGCTTTCCTGAATGATACAAACCTAGGTAATAGCTTGGCGGCTATTTCATATGAACTCTAATTTTGTGTATCATTGTGTAATACACACCTGGGGCAGTGTCAGAAGTCTATTTGATATGGACACTCAAACAGAACCTGTTTGATTAATGCACACGTGTATAATAATGAGGAGTCTATGTCATATGGCTACTCATTCGGATAAACATTGAATAATGCACATGTAAAATAATTAGCAGTCTGATTCTTATGGACCCACTTTCACAGCATCACTGAATATTACACACTTGTGATATAGTGTGGAGTCTATTTTTTATGGCCACCAATTTAGAGAATCACTAAATAATGCACACCTGCGGAATACTCAGAAGTCTCTTTCCTATGGCCACTCGTTAATAGCCTCACTATGTGTACAAACCTGGGGAAATTGTCAGAATTTACCTATATCCCTTTATTGAGAGTCTCACTAAACAACACACACCTGTGGAATAGTCAGGAGACTTTTTCATGTGGCCTCTAATTCGGAATGTCACTGAATAATGTGGTGTAGTCAGGAGTCTATTTCATGTAGACACATATTCAGAGCCACAGTGGATAACACTGGCCCTTTATGCAGTAAGTAATCTAATTAATATGGCCACATCTTCTGAACCTCACTGAATAATACACACCTGAAGAATAATTTGGACTCTATTTTCGACGGAAATTCATTCGGATCCTCTGTAAATAATGTACACCTGTGGAGTAGCCAGGAGTCTATTTTATAAGGACACTCATTCATGGCCTCCGTGGATAATATGCACGTTTGTATTATTCCGTATTCCAATTTATATGGCCACTGACTCATAACCTCAGTAAAAAATGCACAAATGTGAAGTACTCAGCAGTCTATTTCATATAGACACTCATTCAGAGATTCACTAAATAATACAAACATTTAATATGGAAGCATCCTGTTTCACATTATCACACAAAATGAGCCTCACTGAGTAAGGCACACCTAGGAAAGTGTTAGGAGTCTACTTTATTTAGCCTCTCATTTACAGCCTCAGGGAATAATGCACACGTATGGAATAGACACTAGACTATTTTATATGGCCACAAAATCAAAGCCTGAGTGAGTAATACACAACTTTGTAATAGTCACTTCTCTAATTTACTCGCTCAAATATTTAGAGTCAGAGTCAATAATAAACACCTGTGGACAAGTCAGAATACAATTTCATATTGCCAAAGTTTCAGAGCCTCAGTGAATAATACATACCTGGGTAATACTCAGGATGCTATTCCATATGGCATCAATTTCATAGCTTCCTTGAAAAAGAAACACTTCTATTGTAGTCAGAATTCTATTTCCTATAGCCACATATTCAGAGCCTAACTGAATAACATTCACCTTAAGAAAAGTTAAAATTCTAATTCGTATAACCACTCATTTAGAGTAGAATGTAAAAACTCATGCCTGAGGAGCATTTAGGAGGCTCTATTTTTTTTTTTTTTTTTTTATTGCATTATAGGTTTGGGGGTACATGTGCAGAACGAGCAAGATAGTTGCATAGGTACACACATGGCAGTGTGCTTTGCTGCTTTCCTCCCCTTCACCCACACTTGGTATTCTATTTTATGGCCACTCATTCAGAGCTTCACAGAATAATACAGACCTATGAAAACGTCAGGAGTCTATTTCACACGCCCACTTATTCATAACCTCAGTTCGGAGGAATCAGATATATCTGGGAAATACTGATGATCATATTACATATAGCCACTTATTCAGAGACTCAGTGAATAATGCACAGCTAAGGAATAGTCTGGAGACTATTTGATATGACTCTTCACCCAGCGACTCAGTGGACAATGCAGAACTAAAAAATAGTCAAGAGAATAGAGTCAACGGTTTATGTGATGTGGTCACTCATTCAGAATCTCACTGAAGAATACACACCTTGGGAATAGTCAGTGTCCAAGTCATATGGACACTCAATCACAGCATTACTGAATAATGCACAATGGGGCAATAGTAAGGTGTCTATTTCATATGGCCTGACATTCGGAGCTTCAGTGCATAATAAACAGCTGTGGACTAGTCAGGATCATATTTAAGGTAGCCACAAATTAAGCAGCTCCATGAATTATACACACATGTGTCAGAGTCAGGATAATATTTGACCTAGAAAATCATACAGAACCTTTTTGAATACTGCACATGTGGGGAATAATCACTAGTCTTTTTCATATGGTGATTAGCTTGGAGAATCAAAAAATAATGCACACCAGTTGAGTAAAATGGGTTCTATTTTATAAGGCCACTCTTTCAGTGTTTTAGGGAATAATATGTATATCTGATAATTCAGGAATCTCTTTCACATGGCCACTCGTTCAGGGCCTCTGTGAAGAATATTCCCCTCAAAAATAGTCAAGGGTCTACTTCAAATGGCTACACATTCAAAGTCTCTGAACACATGGCCAATACACCTGAGTCTCTTTTTTTATGCCCACTTAGTCAGAGACATTCAATAATACACAACAAAGGAAGATTTAAACGTCTACTTCATGTAGCCACTCATTTAGACCCTCCGTGTATAATGCAAACCAGAGTAATAGTCGAGCATTTTTTATATGGCCACTCATTTTGTGCCTCACTGACTGATATACACCTGAAGAATCCTCAGGATTCTATTTGATACTACCACTCTTTTAGAACCTTATTGAATAATTCACAATGGAGCAATAGTCAGGTGTCTATTTTATATGGTCTATCATTCAAAGTTTCAGTGAATTGTAAATTTCTATGGAGTAATCAGGACTCTGTTTAACATAGCCACGAATTAAGTGCCTTGCTGAGTGATATGCACCTTTGTGAAATTAAGGAGTCTATTTCATATGAACTCTAATTTTGTGTATCCCTGAGTAATACACACCTTGGGCAGTGTCAGGAGTCTCTTTGGTATGGACACTCAAACAGAGCCTGTTTGATTAATGCACACATGGATAATAATGGGAAGTCTATGTAATTTGGCTACTCATTCAGACAAACTGTGAATGATGCACATGTGGAGTAATTAGAAGTCTGTTTCATATGGCCCCTCTTTCACAGCCTCACTGAATATTACACACTTGTGATATAGTCTGGAGTCTTTTTTTTAATGGCCACTCATTCAGAGAATCACTAAATAATGCACACCTGCCGAATAGTCAGAAGTCTCTTTCCTATGGCCACTCGTTAAGAGCCTCACTAAGTGTACACACCTGGAGAAATAGTCAGGATTTACCTTTATCCCCTCATTCAGAGTCTCACTAAATAACACACACCTGTGGAGTAGTCAGGAGACTTTTCATGTGGCCTCTAATTTGGAGTGTCACTGAATAATGTGGTATAGTCAGGAGTCTATTTCATGTAGACACATATTCAGAGCTTCAGTGAATAAGACAAACCCTTGATATAGTAAGGAATCTAATTGATATGGAAACATATTCAGAGCCTCACTGAATAATACACACCTGGGGAATAATTTTGAGTCTATTTACAATGCAAATATATTCAGAGTTTTGGAAAATGATGAACACCTGTGGAGTAGCCAGGAGCCTATTTTATTAGGACACTCATTCATAGCCTCAGTGGATAATATGCACGTGTGGATTAGCCCGGATTCCATTTTATATGGCCACTGACTCATAATCTCAGTGAAAAATGCAAAAATGTAAAATACTTAGCAGTCTATTTCATATACACACTCATTCAGAGATTCACTAAATAATACAAATATTTGAGATAGCATCCTGATATATATGGTTAAACAAAAAGAGCCTCACTGAGTAATGCACACCAGGGGAAGTGTTAGGAGTGTACTTTATATAGCCTTTAATTTACAGAATCAGGAAATAAGGCAAACGTGTGGAATAGACACTAGTCTATTTTATATGGCCACAAAATCAAAGTCTTTTTGAATACTGCACATTTGGTGAATAATCTCTCGTCTGTTTCATATGGGGTTTCATATGGTGAATCAAAAATTTATGCACACCTGTGGAGTAAAATGGGTTCTATTTCTGAAGGCCACTCTTCCAGTGTTTTAGTGAATAATATGTATATCTGAAAAGTAAGGAATCTCTTTCACATGGCCACTCATTCAGGGCCTCTGTGAAGAATACTCCCCACAAAAATAGTCAAGTGTCTACTTTAAATGTCTACACATTCAGAGACTCTGTAGGTAATGAACACCTGGGCAATACACCCGGGTCTTTTTTTTTATGCCCACTTAGTCTGAGTCTAATTCAATAATATGCACCTGGGGAAGAGTTAAGAGTCTACTTCATGTAGCCACTCATTTAGAACCTCAGTGAATAATGCACACCAGGGTAATAGTCGAGCATTTTTTATATGACCACTAATTATGTGCCTCACTGTGTGATATACACCTGAAGAATCCTAAGGATTCTATTCGGTACTACCACGCATTTCACACCTTATTGAATAATTCACAAAGGAGCAAAAGTCGTGTCTATTTTCTATGGTGTATCACTCAATGTTTCAGTGAATAATAAACTTCTGTAAAGTAAACTTGACGCTGTTTAAGATTGCCACGTATTAAGTGCTTTCCTGAATGATACAAACCTAGGTAATAGCTTGTCGTCTATTTCATATGAACTCTAATTTTGTGTATCATTGTGTAATACACACCTGGGGCAGTGTCAGAAGTCTATTTGGTATGGACCCTCAAACAGTACCTGTTTGATTAATGCACAGGTGTATAATAATGAGGAGTCTATGTCATATGGCTACTTATTCAGATAAACATTGAATAATGCACATGTAAAATAATTAGCAGTCTGATTCTTATAGACCCACTTTCACAGCATCACTGAATATTACACACTTGTGATATAGTGTGGAGTGTATTTTTTTATGGCCACTCATTTAGGGAATCACTAAATAATGCACATCTGTGGAATTCTCAGAAGTCTCTTTCCTATGACCCCTTATTAAGAGCCTCACTAAGTGTTCACACCTGGAGAAATATTCAGGGATTTCCTTTATCCCCTCATTCAGAGTCTCACTAAATAATGCACCCCTGTGGAATAGTCAGGAGACTTTTTCATGTAGCCTCTAATTCGGAGTGTCACTGAATAATGTGGTGTAGTCAGGAGTCTATTTTATACAGACACTCATTCAGATATTCACTGAATAATACAAATATTTGAGATAGACAGCATCCTGTTTCATATGGTTAAATAAAAAGAGCCTCACTGAGTAATGCACACCAGGGGAATTGTTAGGAGTCTACTTTATATAGCCTTAAATGTACAGAATCAGGATATAATGCACTTGTGTGGAATAGAAACTAGTCTATTTTATATGGCCGCAAAATCAAAGCCTTTTCTAATACAGCAGATGTGGGGAATAATCACTTGTCTGTTTTATATGTGGTTTCGTTTGGTGAATCAAAAACTTATGCACACCTGTGTAGTATAATGGGTTCTATTTCAGAAGGCCACTCTTTCAGTGTTTTAGTGAATAATATGTATATCTGAAAAGTAAGGAATCTCTCTCACATGTTCACTGGTTCAGGGCCTCTCTGAAGAATACTCCCATCAAAAATAGTCAAGGGTCTACTTTAAATGGCTACACATTCAGATACTTTGTAGGTAATGAACACTTGGGCAATACACCTGAGTCTATTTTTTATGACCACTTAGTCAGAGACTCATTCAATAATACACAACAAGGGAAGAGTTAAGAGTCTACTTCATGTAATCACTCATTTAGAAAATCAGTGAATAGAGAGACCCGGCAAGATGGCGTCGTAGAAGCGACTCAGGATTGCAGCTCTCAGTGACGGAGCAGAGGGTGAGTCCTAGCCGCATTCTCGGATGGACTTTTCTAGCCCACAGAGCATTGAAAGTCCCACAGGACGCTAGTAAAGTAAAACCGGCTAACGCAGCCCTCTGGCTCGGCCGCTTTGGCCGGCGCCGCTTCGGCAGGCGCCGCAGCAGGACCCGGCACGGAACTCACTGGTCTGGGCGCCCTGTTAAACCGGCAATCTGAGAGTTTGAAGGGCAGATTGGCGCGTCCATTTGATTGAACGGGACTTGGAGAGTGAGCCAGACCAGGAGTTTCCTGGGAGTTTCCTGGGAAGCGTGATCTGAGCCGGTGAAGTGGGCAGCGGCACGGGAGATCGCACGGATCGCAGTGCTCTATCGGCAGGCTCCTGGGGCGCCAGTGAGAGAGTCGAACTTTAAGCTCGCGGAGAGGGAGGGAGAGAGAGAGAGGACGGACTCTGAGGCAGGTAGCTGGGTAATCGGGCTCAGCGGGTCACACCCTCACAGGGACAAGCAGGGCAATGACTGGAGACACTTGGGGCTGAGAGTTTTGCTGCCGGCATCTAGGACTGTGCAGCCCGGTGAGGGAGGGGCGTCAACCACCGCTGACACAATCCGCCCCTATTGAAGTACCCCCCAGGGCTGAAGCAGCCTGCCGTTGCCGAGGCAACCTGCCATAACAGAGAGACTCCCAGGAGACGGGAGCTCTCCACAGCAGAAGGGAGCCCAGCAGCAACAGGGCAGAACCACGCTAGCAGCTCAAAGCCCCGGCAGGCAAATAGTGAATAGACTGCCACCTAGTGGGGCAGGACAGTGCAACAGATACTCATAAAGAAAGCCCCAACTCCCTGAAACAGTGCATATAAGGGGGGGAAATAAAAGGGTGGTGTTTTATGAGTTCTATTACAGCAGACATAAACAACCTCCCAACAACCCTGAATGAACAACGGAGCTCACAGCTCAGCACTGGAGCTACTGTAAAGCACAAACCGTCTCCTTAAGCAGCTCCCTGACCCCTGTATATCCAAAGAGTCAACGCAAAAAAAAGGACTAATCAGACTGACATTTGGCGGGCATCATTCTGGAACAAAGACCCTCATTCTCCCACAGCTGCTACAGGTATACTCCAGAAAAACAGGGCCTGGAGTGGACCTCAGCACTCATACAGCAGAGGGGCTAGACCACTAGAAGGAAAACTAAGTAACAGAAATACTTCATCATCAACAATCTCAGCATCCACACAGAGACCCAATTGAAAAATCAGCAACTACAAAGACGACAGGTGGATAAATCCATAAAGATGGGAAGAAACCAGCGCAAAAAGGAGGAAAACACCCGAAACAAAACACCTCACCTCCTACAAAGGACCAAAACTCCTCACCAGCAAGGGAACAAAGCTGGACGGAGAATGAGTGTGACGAAATGACGGAATCAGACTTCAGAACGTGGATAATGAGAAACTTCATTGAGCTAAAAGAACATGTTCTAAATCAGTGCAAAGAAACTAAGAACCTTGAAAAAATATTTGAAAAAAAATTCGAGGAATTGATAACAAGAATGGACAACTTAGAGAGGAATATGAATGAATGGAAGGAGCTGAAAAACACAACACGAGAACTTCGTGAAGCATGCACAAGTTTCAACAGCCGAATTGACCAAGCAGAAGAAAGAATATCAGAAATTGAAGATCAACTCAACGAAATAAAACGTGAAACCAAGATTAAAGAAAAAAGCACAAAAAGGAATGAACAAAATCTCCAAGAAATGTGGGACTATGTGAAGAGACCCAACCTACGTTTGATAGGTGTACCAGAATGTGATCAAGAGAATGAATCTAAGCTGGAAAACACTCTTCAGGATATTATCCAGGAAAATTTCCCCAACCTAGCAAGACAGGTCAATACTGAACTCCAGGGAATACAGAGAACACCACAAAGATACTCCGCAAGAAGAGCAACCCCAAGACACATAATCGTCAGATTCACCAGGGTTGAAACGAAGGAGAAAATACTAAGGGCAGCCAGAGAGAAAGGTCGGGTCACCCACAAAGGGAAGCCCATCAGACTCACAGCAGATTTCTCGGCAGAGACTCTACAAGCCAGAAGAGAGTGGGGGCCAATATTCAACATCCTTAAAGAAAAGAGCTTTCAACCCAGAATTTCATATCCAGCCAAACTGAGCTTCATAAGCGAAGGAAAAATAAAATCCTTCACGAACAAGCAAGTACTCAGAGATTTTGTCACCACTAGGCCTGCTTTACAAGAGCTCCTGAAAGAGGCACTACACATAGAAAGAAACAACCAGTTCCAGCCATCCTAAAAGCATACCAAATGCTAAAGACCATGAACAAAATGAAGAATGTACATGAACCAATGGGCAAAACAGCCAGATAGCATCAAAATGGCAGTATCAAATTCACACATAACAATATTAACCCTGAATGTAAATGGGCTAAATGCACCAATCAAAAGACACAGACTGGCAAATTGGATAAAAAACCAAAACCCATCAATGTGCTGTATCTAGGAAACCCACCTCACACACAAAGATACACAAAGGCTCAAAATAAAAGGATGGAGGAAGATTTACCAAGCAAATGGAGAGCAAAAAAAAAAGCAGGAGTTGCAATTCTCATCTCTGATAAAATAGACTTTAAAGCAACAAAGATCAAAAGGGACAAAGAAGGTCACTACATAATGGTAAAAGGATCGATACAACAAGAAGAGCTAATGATTCTAAATATATATGGACCCAATGTAGGAGCACCCAGATATATAAGGCAAGTTCTTAATGACTTACAAAGGGACTTAGACTCCCACACAATAATAGTGGGAGACTTTAACACTCCACTGTCAATAGCAGACAGATCAACCAGACAGAAAATTAACAAGGATATCCAGGACTTGAACTCAGACCTGGAACAAGCAAACCTGATAGACATTTACAGAACTCTCCACCCCAAATCCACAGAATATACATTCTTCTCAGCACCACATCACACCTACTCCAAAATTGACCACATAATTGGAAGTAAAGCACTCCTCAGCAAATGCAAAACAACGGAAATCATAACAATCAGTCTCTCAGACCATAGTGCAATCAAGTTGGAACTCAGAATTCAGAAAATAACTCAGAACCGCACAGCTTCATGGAAACTGAACAACTGGCTCTTGAATGTTGATTGGATAAACAATGAAATGAAGGCAGAAATAAAGAAGTTCTTTGAAACCAACGAGAATGAAGACACAACATACCAGAATCTCTGGGACACATTTAAAGCAGTCTGTAGAGGAAAATATATAGCAATAAGTGCCCACATGAGAAGAGTGGAGAGATCAAAAATTGACACCCTATCGTCAAAATTGAAAGAACTAGAGGAGCAAAATCAAAAAAGCTCAAAACCTAGCCGAAGACAAGAAATAACTAAGATCAGAGCAGAACTGAAGGAGATAGAGACAACAAAAACCCTTCAAAAAATCAACAAATCTAAGAGCTGGTTTTTTGAAAAGATCAACAAAATAGACAGACCACTAGCCAGACTGATAAAAAAGAAAAGAGAGAACAACCAAATAGATGCAATAAAAAACGATAAAGAGGAAATCACCACAGATTCCACAGAAATTCAAACCATCATCAGAGAATACTACAAACAACTCTATGCACACAAACTAGTAAATCAGGAAGAAATGGATAAATTCCTGGATGCCTGTGTCCTCCCAAGCCTTAACCAGGAGGAAGCCGAAACTAAGAATAGACCAATAAAAAGGTCAGAAGTTGAGGCAGCAATTAAGAACCTACCACAGAAAAAAAGCCCAGGTCCAGATGGGTTCACAGCTGAATTCTACCAGACACACAAAGAGGATCTGGTACCATTCCTTCTGAAACTATTCCAAATAATCCAAAGAGAGGGAACCCTTCCCAAATCATTTTATGAGACCAACATCATCCTGATACCAAAACCTGGCAGAGACTCAACAAGAAAAGAAAACTTCAGGCCAATATCCATGATGAACATAGATGCAAAAATCTTCAATAAAATACTGGCAAATCGATTGCAACAGCACATTAGAAAACTTATCCATCATGATCAAGTAGGATTCATCCCGGGGATGCATGGCTGGTTCAACATACGCAAGTCTATAAATGTAATTCACCACATAAACAGAAGCAAAAACAAAAACCACATGATTATCTCAATTGACGCAGAGAAGGCATTTGACAAAATTCAACAGCCCTTTATGCTAGAAACCCTCAATAAACTTGGTATTGATGGAACTTATCTCAAAGTAATAAAAACTATTTACGACAAACCAACAGCCAATATCATACTTAATGGGCAAAAACTGGAAGCATTCCCTTTGAAATCCGGCACTAGACAAAGATGCTCTCTCTCACCACTTCTATTCAACATAGTACTGGAAGTTCTAGCCAGAGCAATAAGGCAAGAAAAAGAAATAAAGTGTATTCAAATAGGAAAGGTGGAAGCCAAATTGTCTCTATTTGCAGACGACATGATAGTATACCTAGAAGACCCCATCACCTCAACCCAAAAGCTCCTGCAACTGATAAGCAACTTCAGCAAAGTCTCAGGATATAAAATCAATGTGCAAAAATCACAAGCATTCCTATACACCAATAACAGACTTAAAGAGAACCAAATTAAGAACGAACTGCCATTCACAATCGCTACAAAGAAAATAAAATACCTAGGAATACAACTCACTAGGAATGGAAGGGACCTCTTTAAGGAAAACTACAAACACCTGCTCAATGAAATAAGAGAGGACACAAACAGATGGAGAAGCATTCCATGTTCGTGGTTAGGAAGAATCAATATTGTGAAAATGGCTATACTGCCCAAAGTAATTTACACATTCAATGCTATCCCCATCAAACTACCATTGAATTTCTTCATAGAACAGGAAAAAAACACCATGAATTTCATATGGAACCAAAAAAGGGCCCGCATAGCCAAGTCAATTCTAAGCAAAAAGAACACAGCGGGAGGCATCACGCTACCAGACTTCAAACTATACTACAAGGCTACAGTAATCAAAACAGCATGGTACTGGGACCAAAACAGAGATATAGACCAATGGAACAGAACAGAAACATCGGAGGCAACACAACATATCTACAACCATATCATCTTTGATAAACCAGACAAAAACAGGCAATGGGGAAAGGATTCCCTATTTAATAAATGGTGTTGGGAAAACTGGCTAGCCATGTGCAGAAAGCAGAAACTGGACCCCTTCCTGACACCTTACACTAAAATTAACTCCAGATGGATTAAAGACTTAAATGTAAGACCTGACTCCATAAAAACCCTAGAAGAAAATCTAGGCAAAACCGTTCAGGACATAGGAGTAGGCAAGGACTTCATGAACAAAACACCAAAAGCATTGGCAACAAAAGCCAAAATAGACAAATGGGACCTAATCAAACTCCACAGCTTCTGCACGGCAAAAGAAACAGTCACTAGAGTGAATCGACAACCATCAGAATGGGAAAAAATCTTTGCAGTTTACGCATCGGACAAAGGGCTGATATCCAGAATTTACAAAAAACTCAAACAGATTTACAGAAAGAAAACAAACAAGCCCATTCAAAAATGGGCAAAGGATATGAACACTTTACAAAAGAAGACATACATGAGGCCAACAAACATATGAAAATGTGCTCATCATCATTGGTCATTAGAGAGATGCAAATCAAACCACATTGAGATATCATCTCACACCAGTTAGAATGGCGATCATTAAAAAATCTGGAGACAGCAGATGCTGGAGAGGATGTGGAGAAATAGGAACACTCCTACACTGTTGGTGGGAGTGTAAATTAGTTCAACCATTGTCGAAGACAGTGTGGCGATTCCTCAGGGACCTAGAAATAGAAATTTCATTTGACCCAGCAATCCCATTACTGGGTATCTATCCAAAAGACTGTGAATCGTTCTACTATAAGGACACATGCACATGAATGTTCATTGGAGCACTGTTTACAATAGCAAACACCTGGAACCAACCCAAATGCCCATCGATGTTAGACTGGACTGGGAAAATGTGGCACATATACACCATGGAATATTATGCAGCAATCAGAAATGATGAGTTTGTGTCCTTTGTAGGGACATGGATGAATCTGGAGAACATCATTCTCAGCAAACTGATACAAGAACAGAAAAAGAAATACCGCATATACTCACTCATAGGTGGGTGAGAAAAATGAGAACACGTGGACACAGAGAGGCGGTCTACTATACACTGGGGACTGTTGGGGGAAATGGGGGAGGGACAGCGGGGGGGGGCTGGGGGTATAGCCTGGGGATGAATACCAAGTGTGGGTAAGGGGGAGGAAGGCAGCAAAACACACTGCCATGTGTGTACCTATGCAATTATCTTGCACGTTCTGCACATGTACCCCAAAACCTATAATGCAATAAAAATAAAAAAATTAAAAAAAAGAAAGAAAAGAAAAAAAAAAGAAAAAAAAGGAAAAAGAAAAGAAAATCAGTGAATAATGCATACCAGTGTAATAGTTGAGCATTTTTTATATGGCCACTTATTTTTTGCCTCACTGAATGATATAAAGCTGAAGATTCCTCAGCATTCTAGTTGATACTACCACTCATTTAGAATTTTATTCAATAATTCACAATGGAGCAATAATCGGGTGTCTATTTTATATGGTCTATCATTCAAAGTTTCAGTGAATAGTCAATTTCTATGGAGTAATCAGGATGCTGTTTAACATAGCCATGAATTAAGTGCCTTGCTAAATGATACACACCTGTGTGATTGTCAGGAGTCTATTTCATATGAGCTCTAATTTTGTGTATCCATTAGTAATACACACCTGTGGCAGTGTCAGGAGTCTATTTGGTATGGACACTCAAACAGAGCCTGTTTGATTAATGCACACATGGATAATAATGAGGAGTCTTTGTCATATGGCTACTCATTCAGACAAACTGTGAATAATGCACTTGTGGAGTCATTAGAAGACTTTTTCATATGGCCCCTCTTTCACAGCCTCACTGAATATTACACACTTGTGATATAGTCTGGAGTCTATTTTTTATGGCCACTCATTCAGAGAATCACTAAATAATGCACACCTGTGGAATAGTCAGAAGTCTCTTTCCTATGGCTTCTGGTTAAGAGCCTCATTAAGTGTACACAACTGGGGAAATAGGATTTACCATTATCCCCTCATTCAGAGTCTCACTAAATAATGCACACCTGTGGAATAGTCAGGAGACTCTTTCCTATGGCACTCGTTATGAGCCTCACTAAGTGTACACACCTGGGGAAATAGTCAGGATTTACCTATATCCCTTCATTCAGAGTCTCACTAAATAATGCACACCTGTGGAATAATCATGAGACCTTTTTTATGTGGCCTCTAATTCGGAGTGTCACTGAATAATATGATGTAATCAGGAGTCTATTTCATGTAGACACATATTCAGAGCCACAGTGAATAAAACAGGCCCTTTATGTTGTGAGGAATCTAATTGATATGGTCACATCTTTTGAGCCTCACTGAATAATACACACCTGGAGAATAATTTGGAGTCTATTTTCGATGGACATTCTTTCAGAGCCTCGGAAAATAATGTACACTTTTGGAGTATCCAGGAGTCTATTTTATTAGGACACTCATTCATAGCCTCAGTGGATAATATGCACGTGTGGATTAATCAGGATTCCATTTTATGTGGCCACTGACTCATAACCTCCATGAATAATGCAGAAATGTACAGTACTCAGCTGTCTATTTCATATAGCCACTCATTTAGAGATTCACTCAGTAATAAAAGTATTTGATATAGACAGCCTAGTGTTTCATATTGTCATGCAAAAGAGACTCACTAAGTGACACACACCTGGGGAAGTGTTAGGAATGTACTTTACATAGCCTCTTATTTACAACCTAAGGGAA
The DNA here is from genome assembly GCA_031835075.1 of Saguinus oedipus. Lineage (NCBI taxonomy): Eukaryota > Metazoa > Chordata > Mammalia > Primates > Cebidae > Saguinus > Saguinus oedipus. Next base: position 5,657,781 of record CM063170.1, read on the forward strand.
TAATGCACAAGTGTTTAATAGACAGTAGTCTATTTTATATGGAAACCATATCAAAGCCTGAGTCAGTAATATACATCTTTAGAATAGTCACTAGTCTATTCCATATTCCCAAATATTTAGAGTCAGAGTCAATAATACACGCCTGTAGACTAGTCAGGAAACAATTTCACATGGCCAAATTTCAGAACCTCAGTGAATGAAAAATACCTTAGGAATACTCTGGACACTATTACATTTGGCATTTCTTCAGAGGTTCATTGAGTAAAGAAAACCTGTATTGTAGTCAGAATTCTATTTCATATACCACATACTCAGAGCCTATCTGAATAACAGACACCTTGGAAACATCAGGATTCTATTTCGTATAGCCTCTCATTTACTGCTGAACGTAAAAACTCACGTCTGAGTAGTATATAGGAGTCTCTATTTGATGGCCACCCATTCACAGCGTCCCAGAATAATACAGATGTAGGGAAGTGTCAGGAGTGTACTTGAAATGGCCACTTATTCAGTTCCTCAGTGAAGAATCATATATATCTGGAAAATACTCAGAATTCTATTATATATAAACACTTCTTAAGAGGCTCACTGAATAATGCACACCTGGAGAATTGTCTGGAGACTATTTGATATGACCGTTCACCCAGTGACTCAGTGGAAAATGCAGAGCTGAGAAATAGTCAAGAGTACAGAGTCCGGAGTCTGTTTTATGTGGTCACTCATTCAGAATCTGAGTGAAGAATACACCCATTGGGAATAGTCAGAGTCCATGTCATATGGCCACTCAGTCACAGAATTACCAAAAAATGCACAATGGGGCAATAGTAAGGAGTCTATTTCATATGGCCTCTCATTCAGAGCTTCAGTGGGCAATAAACAGCTGTGGAGGAGGGAGGGCCCTATTGACAGTATCCCCAAATAAAGCAGCTCCGTGAATGATACACACATGTGTGAGAGTCAGGAGACTATTGGATGTGGACACTCATACAGAACCTCTTCGAATATTGCACATGTGGGGAATAATCACTAGTCTATTTCATATGGTGGTTCGTTTGGGAGTCGAAAAACAACGCGCACCTCTGGAGGAAAATGCGGTCTATTTCATAAGGCCACTCTTTCAGTGTTTTAGTGAATAACATGTATATCTGATAAGTCAGGAATCTCTTTCACATGGCCACTCATTCTGGGCCTCTGTGAAAAATACTCCCCTCAGAAACAGTCAAGGGTCTACTACAAATGCCTACACATTCAGAGTCTAAGAAATGAACACCTGGGCAATACACCTGAGTCTCTTTTTTATGCCCACTTAGTTAGAGTTTCATTCAGTAATACACACCTGGGGAAAAGTTAAGAGTCTACTTCATGTAGCCACTCATTTCAATCCTTAGTGAATAATCTACACCAGGGTAATAGTCAAGCATTTTTTATATGGCCACTCATTCTGTGCCTCCCTGAATGATACACACCTGGGGAATTCTCAGGATTCTATTTTATACTACCACTCATTTAGAACCTTATTGAATAATTCACAATGGAGCAATAGTCAGGTGTCTCTTTTGTATGGCCTCTCATTCAAAGTTTCAGTGAATAATGATTTTCTATGAAGTAATCAGGACACTGTTTATGATAGCCAAGAATTAAGTGCCTTCCTGCATGATACACACGTTGGTGCTAGTCAGGAGTCTATTTCATATGAACTTCAATTCTGTATAACACTGAGTAATACACACCTGTGTGAGATTCAGGAGTCTACTTGGTACAGACACTCATACCAAACCTGTTGGAATAATGCACACATGGAGAATAATGAGGAGTCTATGTCATATAGCTACTCATTCAGACAAACTGTGAGTAATGCACATGTGGAGTCATTAGAATTCTGTTTCATATGGCCCTCTTTCACAGCCTCACTGATATGAAAAACTTGTGATATAGTCTGCAGTCTGTATTTTATGGCCACTTATCCAGAGAATCACTGAATAATTCACACCTGCTGAATAGTCAGAAGTCTCCATCCTATGGCTACTCTTTGAGAGCCTCACTAAATGTACACACCTGCATGAATAGTCAGGATTTATTTGTATCTGCTCATTCAGAGTCTCACTAAATAATGCACACCTGTGGAAGAGTCAGGAGACTTATTCATGTGGCCTCTCATTCAATGTGTCATTGAAAAATGTGGTGTAGTCAGGAGACTCTTTCATGAAGACACATATTCAGAGCCTCAGTGCATAAGATAGACCCTTGATATAGTAAGAAATCTAATTAGTATGGCCACATCTTCTGAGGTGCACTGAATAATACACACCTGCAGAATAATTTGGAGTCTACTTTAGATGGACATTCATTTAGAGCCTCAGTAAATAATGCAGACCTGTGAAGTAGCCAGGAGTCTATTTCATTTGGACACACATTCATAGCTTCAGTTGATAATATGCACATGCAGATTCATCAGGATTTCATGTTATATAGCCACTGACTCGTAATCTCAATGAATCATGCAGAAATGTAAAGTACTCAGCAGTCTATTTCATATAGCCACTCATTCAGGGATTCAATCAATAATAAAATTATTTGAGATAGACAGCCTCCTGTTTCATATTGTGATACAAAAAGAGCCTCACTGAGTGACACACATCTGGGGAAGTGTTAGGAGGGTACTTTATATAGCCTCTAATTTACAACCTAAGGGAATAATGCACACGTGTGCAATAGACAGTAGTCTATTTTATATGGAAACAAAATCATAGCCTGAGTCAGTAATACACAACTTTGGAATAGTCACTAGTCTATTCCATATGCCCAAATATTTAGAGTCAGAGTCAATGATACACGCCTGTAGACTAGTCAGGAAACCATTTCATATGGCCAAATTTTCAGAGCCTCAGTGAATAATAAATACCTGAGGAATACTCTGGACGCTATTACATGTGGCATTTCTTCAGAGGTTCATTGAATAAAGAACACCTGTATTGTCGTCAGAATTCTATTTCATATAGCCACATACTCAGAGCCTAACTGAATAACAGACACCTTGGGAAAGTCAGGATTCTATTTCGTATAGCCACTCATTTACAGCCGAATGTAAAATCTCATGCCTGAGTAGCATATAGGAGTCTCTATTTTTTGGCCACACATTCAGAGCCTCACAGAATAATACAGACGTAGGGAAGTGTCAGGAGTGTTATTGAAATGGCCACTTATTCAGTTTCTCAGTGAAGAATCATATATATCTGGAAAATACTCAGGATTCTATTATATATAGCCACTTATTAAGTGACTCACTGAATAACGCACACCTGGAGAATTGTCTGGAGACTATTTGATATGACCGTTCACCCAGAAACTCAGTGGAAAATGCAGAGATGAGAAACAGTCAAGAGGACAGTGTCAGGAGTCTATTTTATGTGGTCACTCGTTCAGAACCTGACTGAAAAATGCACACCTTGGAAATAGTCAGAGTCCAGGTCATATGGGCACTCAATCACAGCATTACCGAATAATGAAGAATGGGGCAATAGTAAGGAGTCGATTTCATATGGCCTCTCATTCAGAGATTCAGTGTGTAATAAACTGTTGTGGAGGAGGGAGGAACCTATTGTAGGTAGCCTCAAATAAAGCAACTCCATGAATAAAACGCACATGTGTGAGAGTCAGGAGACTATTTGATATGGACACTCATACAGAACCTCTTAGAATATTGCACATGTGGGAAATAATCACTAGTCTATTTCATATGGTGGTTCGTTTGGAGAGTAGAAAAATAACTCACACCTCTGGGGGAAAATACGGTCTATATCATAAGGCCACTCTTTCAGTGTTTTAGTGAATAATATGTATAACTGATAAGGCAGGAATCGCTTTCACATGGCCACTCTTTCTGGGCCTCTGTAAATAATACTCCCCTCAGAAACAGTGAAGGATCTACTTCAAGTGCCTACACATTCAGAGTCTCTGTAAGTAATGAACACCTGGGCAATATACCTGAGTCTCTCTTTTATGCCCACTTAGTCAGAAACTCATTCATTAATACACACCTGAGGAAGTGTTAAGGGTCTACTTCATGTAGCCACTCATTTCAATCCTTAGTGAATAATCTACACCAGGGTAATAGTCAAGCATTTTTTATATGGCCACTCATTCTGTGCCTCCCTGAATGATACACACCTGGGGAATTCTCAGGATTCTATTTTATACTACCACTCATTTAGAACCTTATTGAATAATTCACAATGGAGAAATAGTCAATTGTCTATTTTGTATGGCCTCTCATTCGGAGTTTCAGTAAATAATGAACTTCTATGGAGTAATCAGGACACTGTGTAAGATAGCCATGAATTAAGTGCATTCCTGAATGACACACACCTGGGTGGTAGTCAGGAGTCTATTTCATATGAACTCCAATTCTGTATAATGCTGAGTCATACACACCTGGGGGAGTTTCAGGAGTCTATTTGGTATGGACACTCTTACAGAACGTGTTGGAATAATGCACACATGGAGAATAATGAGGTGTCTATGTAATACGGCTATTCATTCAGACAAACAGTAAATAATGCACATGCGGAGTCATTAGAATTCTGTTTTATATGGCCCTTCTTTCACAGCCTCACTGAATATTATACACTTGTTATATAGTCTGGAGCCTGTATTTTATAGCCACGCCTTCAGAGAATCACTGAATAATTCACACCTGTGGAATGGTCAGAAGTCTCTTTCCTATGGCTACCCGTTGAGAGCCTCACTAAATGTACACAACTGGTGATAAATAGTCAGGATTTACTTGTATCTCCTCATTCAGAGTCTCACTAAATAATGCACACCTGTGGAATAGTAGGGATACTTTTTCATTTTGCCTCTCATTCAATGTGTCATTGAAAAATTTGGTGTAGTCAGGAGACTCTTTCATATAGACACATATTCAGAGCCTCAATGCATAAGATAGACCCTTGATGTAATAAGAAATCTAATTTATACAGCCACATCATCTGAGACTCACTGAATAATACACACCTGGAGAATAATTTGGAGTCTATTTTCTTTTTCTCTTTTTTTGTTTTTTTTTTTTTTTTGAGATGGAGTTTCGATCTTGTTACCCAGGCTGGAGTGCAATGGCGCGATCCCGGCTCACCGCAACCTCCGCCTCCTGGGTTCAGGCAATTCTCCTGCCTCAGCCTCCTGAGTGGCTGGGATTACAGGCACGCACCACCATGCCCAGCTAATTTTTTTTGTATTTTTAGTAGAGACGGGGTTTCACCACGTTGACCAGGATGGTCTCGATCTTTTGACCTCGTGATCCACCCGCCTTGGCCTCCCAAAGTGCTGGGATTACAGGCTTGAGCCACCGCACCCGGCCTGGAGTCTATTTTCGATGGACATTCATTCAGAGCCTCGGTAAATAATGCAGACCTGTAGAGTAGCCAGAAGTCTATTTCATTTGGACACATATTCATAGCCTTAGTGGATAATATGCACGTGTGGATTAGTCAGGATTCCATTTTAATATAGCCACTGACTCGTAACCTCAATGAATAATGCAAAAAATGTAAAGTACTCAGCAATCTATTTCATAGAGCCATTCATTCAGAGATTCACTGAATAATAAAAATATTTGAGACAGACAGCATCCTGTTTTATATGGTCATACAAAAAGAGCCTCACTGCGTGACACACACCTGGGGAAGTGTTAGGAGTATACTTTACTTAGTCTCTCATTTACAGCCAAAGGGAATAACGCAAACGTTTGGAATAGACACTAGTCTATTTTATATGGCCACAAAATCAAAGCCTGAGTCAGTAATACACAACTTTTGAATAGTCACTAGTCTATTCCATATGCCCAAATATTTAGAGTCAGAGTCAATGATACACGCCTGTGGACTAGTCAGGAAACAATTTCATATGGCCAAAGTTTCAGAGACTCAGTGAATAATAAATACCTGAGGAATACTCTGGACGCTATTACATGTGGCATTTCTTCAGAGGTTCATTGAGTAAAGTACACCTGTATTGTATTCAGAATTCTATTTCCTATAACCACATACTGCTAGCCTAACTGAATAACAGACAAGTTGGGAAAGTCAGGATTCTATTTTGTATAGCCACTCATTTACAGCTGAATGAAAAAACTCACGCCTGGGTAGTATATAGGAGTCTCTATTTTATGGCCTCTCATTCAGAGCCTCACAGAATAATACAGACGTATGGAAATGTCAGGAGTGTACTTGACATGGCCACTTATTCAGTTCCTCAGTGAAGAGTCATATATATCTGAAAAATTCTCAGGATTCTATTATATATAACCGCTTGTTAAGAGACTCACTGAACAATGCAAACCTGGAGAATTTTCTGGAGATTATTTGATATGACCGTTCACCCAGCGACTCAGTGGAAAATGCAGAGCTGAGAAATAGTCAAGAGGACAGAGTCAGGGGTCTATTTTATGTGGTCCCTCGTTCAGAAACTGACTGAAGAATACACACAATGGGAATAGTCAGAGTCCAGGTCATATGGCAACTCAATCACAGCATTACAAAATAATGCAAATTGGGGCAATAGTAAGGAGTCTATTTCATACGGCATCTCATTTGGAGCTACAGTGCGTAATAAACAGCAGTGGAGGAGTGAGGCTTCTATTGACAGTAGCCCCAAATAAAGCAGCTCCGTGAATGATACACACATGTGTGAGAGTCAGGAGACTATTTGATATGGACATTCATACAGAACCTCTTCGAATATTGCACAGGTGGAGAATAATTCCTAGTCTATTTCATATGGTGGTTCGTTTGGAGAGTCAAAAAATAATGTGCACCTGTGGAGTAAAATGGGTTCTATTTCATAAGGCCACTCTTTCAGTGTTTTAGTGAATAACATGCATATCTGATAAGCCAGGAGTCTCTTTAAAATGGCCGCTTTTTCTGGGTCTCTGTGAATAATACTCCCCTCAGAAACAGTCAATGGTCTACTTCAAATGCCTACAAATTCAGAGTCTCTGTAAGTAATGAACACCTGGGCAATAGAGCTGAGTCTCTTTTTTATGCCCACTGAATCAGAGTCTAATTCAATAATACACAGCTTGGGAAAAGTTAAGAGTCTACTTCATGTAGCCACTCATTTCGATTGTCAGTGAATAATCCACACCAGGGTAAAAGTCGAGCATTTTTATATGGCCACTCATTCTGTGCCTCCCTGAATAATACACACCTGGGAAATTCTCAGAATTTGTTTTCATACCTCCACACATTTAGAACCTTATTGAATAATTCACAATGGAGCAATTGTCAGGTGTTTATTTTGTATGGCCTCTCATTCAAAGATTCAGTGAATAATGAACTTCTATGGAGTAATCAGGACACTGTTTAAGATAGCAATGAATTAAGTGTCTTCCTGAATGATACAAACCTGCGTGGTAGTCAGGAGTCTATTTCATATGAACTCTAATTCTATGTAACGCTGAGTAATACACAGAACCACTTTGAATATTGCACATATGAAGAATAATAACTAGTCCATTTCATATGGTCGTTCGTTTGGAGAGTCAAAAATTACATGGTAGAAGTGTGATACAGACAGGAGAGTAGAGGGTACACACAGGAGACAGTGGGTAAACACAAAATAGAAGAAGAAATGAAGGAGAGGGGATACACAGGAGAGTAGTGGATACACAGAGGAGAGAGGAGGTTACACACAAGAAATGGGAGGATAAACACAGGAGAAAGAAATACACACAGGAGAGAGGGGCATACACACAGGAGAGGGTGATACACACAGAAGTGAGAAGCATAAACACAAGAAAGAGGAAGATACACACAGAACAGGGGGAAACACACAGGAGAGAGAAGCGTACACACAGGAGAAAAAAGGATACACACAGCAGAGAGGAGGATACACACAGGAAAGAGGAAATACACAGAGGAGAGAGGGAAATACACACAGAAGACAGAAAGTATACATAAAAAATGGAGCGGGTTACACATATGAGAGAGGGGATACACAGGAGAGAGGGGGACAAAAACTGGAGAGAGGGGGAATACACACAGGAGAGAGGGCAAATACAAAGAAAAGAGAGGGTTGATATACACAGGAGAGAAAAATGATACACACAAAATGGAGGAGGATATGCACAGGAGAAAGGAGAATATACACTGGAGAGAAAAAATGTACATACAGGAGTGGGGGATACACACAGGACTGAGGAGGATTCACACAGAAAAGAAGAGGATATGCACAAAGAAAGGAGGATACGCACAAAAGAAGGAAGGATACACACGGTAGACGGAAGGATACAAACAGGAGAGAGAAGAATACAAACAGGAGAGTAGTGATACAAAGAGGAAAGATGAGTGTTCACAAAGAAGAATAGAGGATACACACATGAGAGAGATGGATACACACAGGACAGAGGAGTATACACACAGCAGAGAGAAGAATACACACAGGAAAGAGGGCATACACACAGAAGTGAGAAAGATCCACACAGGAAAGAAGGGAATGCACACAGGAGAGAGGTGGATACACACAGAAGTAAGGAATACACAAAAAAGAGAGGGGATACACACAGGAGAGAGGGGGGATACACACGGAGGGTGGTGATCCACACAGGATAGTTGGGGGTAAAAGCAGGAAAGAGGGGGTACACACAGGAGATAAGAGAATACACAAAGGAAAAAGGGATACACACAGGAGAGTAGAGAATAAACTGAAGAGAGAGGAGGATACAAAAAGGAGAGAGGAGGATGAACACAGGAGAGGGAGACACACACAGCAGAGAAGGGCTTACACACAGAAGAGGGGGATACACACAGGAGAAAAAGAGATAAATACAGGAAAGAGGAGGAAACACACAAAAGAAGGGGATACACACAAGAGAGAGGGGCAAAGACACAAGAGAAAATAGGATAAACACAGCAGAGAGGAAGATACACACAGGAGAGAGGAGATACACAAAGGATAGAAGGGGATACCCACAGGAAAGAAAAGAGATACACACAGGATGGAGGGTGTTACACACAGGAGAAAGGAGGGATATGCACAGGACAAAGAAGGGATACAAACAGGAGAGAGGAGGATGCACACAGGAGAGGGGGATAAACACAGGAGAGAGGAGGATGCACACAAAAGAGAGGAGGAGACACACAGGAGAAAGGTGGAAACATGCAAAAGAGAGGAGTGTAAACACAGGATAGATGGGATACACACAGGAGAGAGGAGAATACCGGCAGGAGAGAGGAGGATATACACAGGAGAGTGGGTGATAAACACAAATAAGAGGGAGATACTAACAATAGGAGGTAAATAAACACAAGAGAAAAGAGGATACACACAGGAGAAAAAAGGATACACACAGGGGAAAGGAGGATACACAAATAAAGACGGGAAACACACAGGAAAGAGGGAGATACACACAGGCGGGGAAGATAAACACAGAACAGGGGGTATACACAGAGGAGAGAGGAGGATAAAAACAGGAGATGGGGCTACACACAGGAAAGAGGTGCTTACGCACAGGAGAGAGGAGGATACACACAGGGGAGATGGTGAATACACAAAAATGAAAGGGGGATACACACAGGAGAGTGAAGCATACACACAAGAGGGAGGGGAATACTCACAGGAGAGCGGGGGATACACACAGAGAAAAAAGGATAAATACAAAAGAAAAGAGGATACACACCAAAAGAGAAGGATACAGATAGAAGAGAGGAGGATACACACAAGAGATTGGAGGATACACAGGAGAGAGGAGGATACACACAAGAGAGAGGGAAAATATTGACAGCAGAGAGGAGGATAGATACAGGAGTAGCGAGATACACACAGGAGAGAGGAGAATACACACAGTAGAAAGTAGAATACACACAGGAGAGAGGAGGATACACAAAGGAGAGGGGGATGCATACAGGAGAGAGTGGGATACACAAAAGAGAGTGGAGGATACACAAAGGTGAGAGGAGGATACACACAGAAGGGGAAATACAAACAGAAAAGAGGACCATAAACACAGCAGAGGGGAATACACACAAGAGAAAGAAAAATACACACAAAAAAGAGGAGGATACAGAAAGGACAGGGAGATACACACAGGAGAGTGGGGCGTACACACAGGAGAGAGGAGGATACACACAGCAGACAGGAGGGTACACGCAGGAGAGAGGGGATACACACAAGAAAGAGGAAGATACAAACTGGAGAGAGGGAAAATACACACAAAAGAGAGGGCGGATACACACAGAAGAGACGGGTGATACACACAGGAGAGAAAATAGATACACACAAAATAGAAAAAGATGCACACAGGTGAAAGGAGGATACACACTAATTAGAAAAAATACACAAAGGAGAGGGGGTACATACAGGAGTGAAAAGGATACACACAGGAAAGAAGAAAATACACACAGGAGAGAGGAGGATACACATAAATGAGGGAAGGATACACATGGTAGACAGAAGGATACACACAGGAGAGAGAAGAATACACACAGGAGAGGGCTGATACACACAGAAGAGATGAGGGTTCACATAGAAGAAAGGAGGATACATACAGGTGAGAGACGAATACACACAAAATAGAGGAGTATACACACAGCACAGAGGAGGATAAACACATGAGAGACGGTATACACGCAGGAGTGAGGAAGATCCACACAGGAGAGAAGGGAATGCAAACAGGAGAGAGGTGGATACACAGACAAGTGGGGCATAAACAGCAGAGAGGAGGATTTACGCAGAAGAGAGAAAAACACACGCAGGAGAGAGGGGGATACACACGAGAGAGGGGGATACACACAGGAGAGAGGGGGGATACACACGGAGAGTCGTGATACACACAGGATAGTAGAGGGCACACACAGTACAGAGGGGTACACACAGGAGAGAGGAGAATACACAAGAGAAAAAAAGATACACACAGGAGAGTAGGAAATAAACAGAGGAGAGAGGAGAATACACAGGAGAGAGGAGGATAAACACAGGAGAAAGGTATACACAAAGGAAAGAGAAGAATACACACATAAAAGTGTGATAAACAAAGGAGAAAAGGGAATAAACACAGGAGAGAAAAGTATACACACAGGAAAGTGTAATACACACTGGAGAGAGTGGCGTAAACATAGGAGAGAAGAGGAAATAAACAGGAGAGAGGGGATACACACAAAAGAGGGGGATACACACAGGAGAAAGGGAGGATACACACAGAAAAGAAAGGTGTTACACACAGGAGAGAAAGGAAACCACACAGGAGAGCGGAGTGATAAACACAGTAGAGAGAAGAATACACACAAAAAAAGAGGAGGATACACACAAAAGAGAAAAGAATAAACAAAAAAGAGGGGGCATACACAAAAGAGAGAGGGGGATACACACAGGAGCATTGGATACATACAGGAGACAGGGAAATACACACAAGAGAGAGGGGGATACACACAAGATATGGGGATACAAACAGGAGAGAGGGGAATACACACAGGAAAGAGGAGAATACACACAGGAGATAGGAGGATACACACAGGAGGAAGAGGCATACACACAGGAGATAGGAGGATACACACAGAGGGAAAAAGATAAATACAAAAGAGAGGAGGATACACACAATATAGAGGAGGATACAGATAGAAGAGAGGAGGATACATGCAGGAGATTGGAGTATACAAAAAGGAGACAGGAGGATACACAGAGAAGAGGGGAGGATACACACAGGAGAGAGAAGTATACACACAGAAAAGGGGCATATACACAGGAGAGAGAGAGATTCTCACAGAAGCGTTGGATACATACAGGAGACAAGGATATACACACAATAGAGAAGAAGATACACACAGGAGAGGTGGATCCACACAGGAGAGAGGTGAATTCACACAGAAGAGGGGGATACACACAGGAGATATGGAGATCCACACAGGAGAGAGGGGAATACACACAAAAGAGAGGGCGTTACACACAGGACAGAGAAGGTTACGCACAGAATAGAGGGGAATTCACACAATAGAGAGAATGATACACACAGGAGAGAGGGAAATACACACAGGAGAGAGGGGTATACACACAGGTGAGGGGAATACACAAAGGAAAGAGGGGCATACATGCAGGAGAGAGAAAAGATACACACAGAAGAAAGGAGGATACACACAAAATAGATGGGGATACACAGAGGAGAGAAGAAATACACACAGAAGAGAGGAGGATACACAGAGAAGAGAGGGAGATACACACAGGAGAGAGGGGATACACCCAGGAGAGAGGAAGTATACAAACAGGATAGAGAAGGATACACACAGAAAATATGGGGATACACACAGAAGAAAGGAGGATACACAAAGGAGAGAGTAGGATACACACAGAAAAGAGAAGGATACACACAGGAGAGAGAAGGATACACACAGGAGAGGGGGATACACACAGGGGAGGGTCATACACACATAAAATGGGGATAAACACAGTAGAAATGGGGTACACACAGAAGAGAGGAGGATGCTCACAGGAAAAGGTGATACAAACAGAAGAGAGAAATACACACAGGTGAGAGGAGGATACACAGAGGAGAAAGGGGCATAAACACAGAAAAGTGGGGATACACAGAGGAGAGAGGGGGATACATAATGGAGAAAGGGATACACACAGGAGCGAGGGGGATGCACACAGGAGAAAGGGAAATACACACAGGAAAGAGGAGGATACACACAGAAGAGAGAATAATACACATAGGAGAGGGGGGATACGCACAGTAGAGAGGAAGATACACACAGTAGAGAAAAGGATACAGAGAGGAGAGAGGAAGATACACACAGAAGAGAAGGAGATACACACAGGAGTGGGGGATACACACAGAAGAGAGGGGTTACACACAAAAGCGTTGGATACATGCAGGAGACAGAGAAATACACACAGGAGAGAGGGGGATACATACAGAAGAAGGGGATACAAACAGGAGAGAGGAGTATACACAGGAGAGTGGATACACACAGGATAGAGGGGACTACACACAGGAGAGAGAAAGATACACAAAGGAGAGAGGAGGATACACGCAGGAGAGAGAAGTATACACAGGAGAAAGTGGGATACACACAACAGAGAGGAGCATACAGAAAGGAGAGAAAAATGCACAGGTGAGAGGAGGATACACACAGGAGAGTGGGGCATACACAAAGAAGAGGGGGGTTACACAAAAAAGAGAGGTGGATAAACAAAGGAGAAAGGGATACACACAGGAGAAAGAAATACACACAAGAGCGAGGAAGATGCACACAGGAGATAGGATGATACACACAGGAAAGTGGAAGAGACACACAGGAGAGAGTAGCATATACACAGGAGAGAGGGTGATACACACAGCAGAAAGAAAGATACACACAGGAGAGCGGGGCACACAAACATGAGGGTGGGGGATACACACAAAAGAGAGTGGTATACACAAAGTGGTAGAAGGATACACACAGGAGTCAGGAGGATACACACTAGAGAGTGGAGGATACACACAGGAGAGAGGAAGATATGCACAGAAGAGAAAAGGATACACACAAGAGAAGGGGATACACACAGAAGAGAGGGGGATAGACACAGGAGAGAAGGATACACAGACTAGAGAGGGGATACACACAGGAGAGAGGGGACAAACACAGGAGAGTAGGATACATACAGAAGAGAGAAGCACAGACAGAGAAGAGGGGATGATACACGCAAGAGAGAGAAGGATAGACAAAGGAGAGTGGGGGATACACACAGGAGAGAAGGGAGATAAACACAGGAGAGAGAAGAATACATAAAGGAGCCAGGAGGATACACAGAGGTGAAAGGAAGATACACACAAGAAAGAGGAGGACACACACAGTTGAAGAGAGGATACAAACAGGAGAGAGGAGGATACACACAAGAGAGTGGGGCGTACACACAGAAGAGGGAGGTTATACAAAGGAGAGAGGTGGATACACAAAACAGAAAGGGATACACACAGAAGAAAGAAATACACACAAGAGCGAGGGAGATGCACACAGGAGAAAGGAGAATACACACAGAAAAGTGGAGGATACACACAGGAGAGAGTAGCATATACACAGGAGGGAGGGTGATACACACAGGAGAAAGGAAGATACACACAGGAGAGTGGGGCACACAAACATGAGGGTGGGGGATACACACAAAAGAGTGTGGTATACCCAGAGTGGTAGAAGGATACACACAAGAGTGAGAACGATACAAACTGGAGAGAGGAGGATACACAGAGGAGAGAGGAAGATATGCACAGAAGAGGAAAGGATACACACAAGAGAACGGGATACACACAGAAGAGAGGGGGATAGACACAGGAGAGAAGGATACATAGACTAGAGATGGGATACACACAGAAGAGAGGGGGAAAACAGGAGAGTAGGATACATACAGAAGAGAGGCGCATAGACAGCGGAGAGGGGATGATACACGCAGGAGAGAGGAGGATACACACAGGAGAGTGGGGCATACACACAGGAGGAAAGATAATACACACAGGAGAGAGAAGGATACACAGAGGAAGAGAACAATAAATACAAGAGAGAAAAGAATACACACAAAAGACTGGAGGATACAGACAGAATAGAGGATGATACACTCAGGAGAGAGGAGGATACACACAGAAAAGAGGGGGGATACACACAGGAGAGGGGGATACACAGAATAGAGAAAGATACACACAGGAGATAGAAAGATGCACACAGGAGAGTGGAAGATTCACACAAAAGAGAGGATGATACACACAGGAGAGACGAAAATACACACAGGAAAGAGAACAATACACACAGAAGAGGGGAATACACACAGAATAGAAAAAGATACACATAGGAGAGAGGAGGGTAAAAACAGGAGAAAGATACACAGAGCAGAGAGGAGGATGCACACAGGAGAGGGGGATACACACATAAGAGAGTGACATACACATAGGGGAGACAAGGATATACACAGAATTGAGGAAGATACACACAGGAGAGAGGGGAATACACACAGAAGAGAGGGTGATACACACAGGAGATAAGAAAATACACACTGGAGAGAGTAGGATACACACAGGAGACTAGAGGATACACACAGAAGAGAAGAAATACACACAAGATAGTGGAAGATACACACAGAAGAGAGGGGGATACACACAGAAGAGATGGAGATACAAACAGAAGAGTGCGGCATACACACAGGAGAGAGGAAGACACACAAAGGAGAGAATGAAACGAACAGTAGACATGGAGATACACACAGGCGAGGGGGGTACACACAGAAGTGAAGGAAATGCACACAGAAGAGAAGGGGATATACACAGGAGAGAGGGATATGCAAAGTAGAACAAAGCACACACTCACAAAAAAGGAGGATACACACAATAGAGAGTGGGGATACAAACAAGGGAGAGGAGGATACCCACAGGAGAGTGGGGCATAGACACAGGATGGAGGGAGATACAAACAGGAGAGGGTTGGTACACACAGGGGGAGAAGAATAAATACAGGAGGGAGAAAAATACACATAAAAGGAATGAGGATACAGACTGGAACCAACCCAAATGCCCAACGATGATAGACTGGACTGGGAAAATGTGGCACATATACACCATGGAATATTATGCAGCAATCAAAAATGATGAGTTTGTGTCCTTTGTAGGGACATGGATGAATCTGGAGAACATCATTCTCAGCAAACTGACACAAGAACAGAAAAAGAAATACCGCATATACTCGCTCATAGGTGGGTGAGAAAAATGAGAACATGTGGACACAGAGAGGCGGTCTACTATACACTGGGGACTGTTGGGGGGAATGGGGGAGGGACAGCAGGGGGGGGCTGGGGGGGATAGCCTGGGGATGAATACCAAGTGTGGGTGAAGGGGAGGAAAGCAGCAAAGCACACTGCCATGTGTGTACCTATGCAACTATCTTGCTCATTCTGCACATGTACCCCCAAACCTATAATGCAATAAAAAAAAAACAAAAAAAAAAAAAAACAAAAAAACAAAAAAAAAAAAAAAGAAATGTAATTAACCAATAAATATTTGTTCCTGTTCAAAAAAAAAAAAAAAAAAAAAAAAAAAAAAAAAAAAGACAGAAGAGAGGAGGATACACGCAGGAGAGAGGATAATACACACAAAAGAGAGGAAAATAAACGCAGGACAGAGGAGGATACACGCAGGAGAGAGAAAGATACACACAGGAGACAGAGTTGAGAAACACAGGAGAGGAAAATACACACAGGAAAAAGGAATGTACACACAGGAGAGAGGGGTATACACACGAGAGAAAAGGATACAAAAATGAGAGGGGCATACACACAGGAGAGTGGGAAATACACCAAAAAGAGAAAATGATACACACAGGAGAGAGGAGGATACACACAGGAGATGGGGAAGCACACAGGAGAGAGAGGCATACACACTGGAGAGGGTGATACACACAGGAGAAAAGGGGATACACACAGGAGAGATAAGAATACACACAGGAGATGGGGATACACACAAAAGAAAAGAGCGTACACTCAGGAGAGAGAAGGATACACACAGCAGAGCATAGGATACACACAGCAGAGAGGGAATACACACAGAATAGAGTGGGATACACACAAAAGAAAGGGGGGATACACACAGGAGAGTGCGGGGATACTCACAGGAGAGAAGAGGGATACACACAGAAGATAATAGGATACACAAAGGAGAGAGGAGAATACACACAGGAGAGAGAAAGATACACACAGGACATTAAGATACACACAGGAGAGAGGAGGATACACACAGAAGAGAGAAGGATACACACAGGAGACCAAAGGATACACACAGGAGAGAAGGGGATACACACAGGATAGGGGTGATACACAAAGAAGAGAGAAAGGTACACACAGGAGAGAGGAGGACACACACAAAAGAGAGAAGGATACACAAAGGAGACAGAAGGATACACACAGGAGAGAGAAAGATACACAAAAAAGAGGTGTGAAACACACAGGAGAAAAAGGAATACACACAGGAGAAAGTAGGATACACACAGGAGAGGAAGATACACAAAGTAGAGTGGGGCATACACACAGGAAAGTGAATACACACAAAGGAACGGGGGATAAACACAGGAGAGAGGAAGATACACACAAGAGAGGGGGATACACAAAAGTGAGAGGGGCGTACACACAAGAGAGAGGAAGATACACACAGCAGAGAGGAGGATACAAACAGGAGAGAGGGGATACACACGGAAGAGAGGGTGATAAACACAGAAGACATGGGGGATACACACGAGAGAAAAAGGTTACACACAGGAGAGAGGGGGGAAACACCAAAAAGAGAGGAGGATTACACAGAGAGAGAGAAAGATACACACAGGAGAGAGGAAAATACACACAGGAGATAGAAGAATACGCACAGGAGAGAGGAAGATACACACAGGAGAGAGGAGGATACACACAGGAGAGAAGAGGATACACATAGGAGAAAGGCATACACAGAGGAGAGAGGAGGATAAACAGAGGAGAGTTGGGTACACACAAGAGACAAGGTAATACACACAGGAGAGAGGGTGAAACACACAGGAAAGAGGGGAATGCACACAACAGAGAGGGCATACGTACAGGAGAGATGAGAATACACAAAGGAGAGAGTGGGATACACACAGGAGAAAGGGGAATACAAATAGGAGAGTGCGGCATGCACACAAAAGGGAGAAGGATACACACAGGAGAGAGGAGGATACACACAGAAAAGTAAAGGCTACACACAGGAGATAGGAGTATCAAAAAGAAGAAGGGAAACACACAAGAGAGAGGGGAATACACACAGGCGAGGGGGATACACACAGGAGACGGTGTGATACGCAAAGGAGAGTGGGGGATACAAACTGGAGAAAGGGGACTACAAAGAGGAGAATGCGGCATACAAACAAGAGTGAGGGGGATACACACAGGAGAGAGGCGGATACACACAGGAGAGAGAAGGCTACACACAGGAGAGAAGAGTATACACAAAGAAGAGAGGGAAACAAAAAAGAGAGAGGGGGATACACAGAGGCGAGGAGGATACACACAGGAGACGGTGTGATACACACAGGAGAGAGGGCGATACACACAAAAAAAGAGAAGAATACACACAGGAGAGATGGGTATAAACAAAAAATAGAGGAGGATACACACAGGAGAGAGGGGGGATACACACAGAAGAGAAGAAGATACCCACAGGAGAGTGGGGCATACACACAGGTGGAAAGATAATGGACACAGGAGAGAGAAGGATACACAGAGCAGAGATGAGGATACATACAGGAGAGGAAGATACACACAGAAGAGAGGGGAATACACACAGGAGAGAGAAAAATACACACAGGATTAGGGAAGATACACACAGGAGAGAGGGAGATACACACAGGAGTGAGGGGGATACACACAAGAGATAAGAAAATACACAGAAGATAGAGGAGAGTACACAAAAGAGACAGGAGGATACACAGAGGAGAGAGAAGAATACACACAGGAGAGAGAAAGATACACACAGGAGGGAGGACTATACACACAGGAGAGAGGATGATCCACACAAATGAAAGGAGGATACACACAACAGAGAGGAAAATACAAACAGGAGAGAGGGGGAAACACACAGGACAGTGGGAGATACACACAGGTGGAGCGAGATACACACAGGAGAGAGGAGGTATACACACAGGAGAGAGGAGGTATACACACAGGAGAGAAGAAGATACACACAGAAGAGAGAAAGATACACACAGGAGATAGGAGGATACACACAGGGGAGAGAAGGATAGACATAGCAGAGAGAAGAATACACACAGGAGAGAAAAAATACAAACAGAAGAGAGGAGGATACACACAGGTGAAAGGAGAATACACAAAGGAGAGAGGAAGATACACACAGGAGAGAGGGGGATACACCCAAGAGAAATGGGGATGCACACAAGGGGAAAGGGATACACACAGAAGAGAGGAGGATACACACAAGAGAGAAGAGGATACTCACAGGAGAGAGGAAGATGCACCCAGAAGAGAGGGGGAAACACACAGGAGAGAGGAAAATACAAACAGGAGAGTGCGACATACACACAGGATGGAGGGAAATACACACTGGAGAGAGGGGGATACACACAGCGGGAAAGAAATACACACAGGAGAGAGAAGCATACAAACAGCAGAGAGGAGGATACGCACAAAAGAGAGGAGGATACACCCAAGAGAGTGGAGGATACACACAGAAGAGAGGGGGAAACACACAGTAGAGTGGGTGATACACACATGTGGAGGGGGATACACACAGAAGAGAGGAAGATACAAACAGGAGAGAGAGGATACACATAGGAGAGAGGAGCATACACAAATGAGACAGGGGAGAACACACAGGAGAGGAGGATACACACAGGTTAAAGGGAGATACACACAGGAAAGCAAAGAATACACACAAAAGATAAGGATACACACAGGAGAGTGGGGGCATACACACAGGAGAGAGGAGGATACACACAGGATAAAAGAGAATACACACAATAGAGAGGAAGGATACGCACAAAAGAGAGGAAGATACACCCAGGAGAGAGGAGGATACACAAAATAGAGGGGGAAACACAGAGTAGAGAGGGGAATACACAAAGAAGTGGGGAAGATGCACACAGGAGAAAGGGGGAATCACACAGGAGAGGGGGATACACACACAAGAGAGGGGCATACACACAGGAGAAAAGGGGATACACACAGGAGAGAGGGGGTATACACACAGGAGAAAGGGGGCTACACACAAGAGAGTGGGGCATACACACAGGATAGAAGGGCATAACCACAGTGGGAGAAGGATAAATACAGGAGGGAGGAGGGTACACAAAAAGAGAGGAGAATACAGAGAGAAAAGAGAAGGATACACGCAGAAGAGTGGAGGACACACACAGGAGAGAGAAGGATACACATAGGAGAGAGGAAAATACACGCAGTAGAGAAAAGGATACACACAGGAGAGTAGGGGGATACACACAGAAAAGAAGAGAATACACAAAAAAGAGGAGGATACACACAAGAGAGAGGGGATACACACAGGAGAGAGGAGGATGCACACAGGAGAGGGGATACACACAGAAGAGAGGGGGATAAACACAGAAAAGGGGTGATACACACAAAAGAAAGGAGGATACACACAGGAGAGAGAAGAATACACACAGAAGAGATAAGGATACACAAAGAAGATAAGGATACACACAGGATGGGGTAGATACACGTAAAAGAAGAAAGGATACACCGGAGAGAGGAGAATACACACAGGAGATGGGAATACACACAAGAGAGAGGGGCATACATACAGGAGAGGGTAATACACATAGGAGAAAGGGGGATACACAGAGGTGAGAGAAGAATACACACAGAAGAAGGGGATACAAGCAAGAGAGAGGGGCGTACACACAGGAGAGAGGAGGATAGACACAGCAGAGAGGAGGATACAGAAAGGAAAGAGGGGATACACACAGAGAAGAAGATACACACAGAAGAAAGGGGGATACACACAGGAGACAGGGGAACACACAGAGGGATGAAGAAAGATACACACAGGAGAGAGGATCATACACACAGGAAAGAGGAGGATACACAGAGGAGAGAGAAACATACACACAGGAAAGAGGAAGATACACAGGAGAGAGGAAGATACACACAAGAGTGGAGGATACAGACAGAAGAGAAGAAGATACACGCAGGAGAGAGGAGGATACACACAGGAGAGAGGAGGATACACAGAGGAGAGTGGAGAATACACACAGGAGAGAGGAGGATACACAGGAGAGAGAAGGGATACACACAGGAGAGGGGGATACACACTGGAGAAAGGAGGATACACACAGGAGAAAAAAAGGATACAGACAGGAGAGTGGAAGATACACACAAAAGAGAGAAAAATACACACAAAAGAGAGGGGAATACACACAGGAGAGAGGGGGATACACACAGAAGAGTGGTGATACACACAGGAGAGAGGTGGGTACACACAGGATAGAGGAGGGTACACACAGGAGAGAGGGGGATACACACAGGATAGAGGAGGGTACACACAGGAGAGAGGGGGATACACACAAGAGAGAGGGGGATTCACTGAAAAAAGGATACACACAGAAGAGAAGAGGATAAACACAGTAGAGAAAAATATACACAGGAGATGGGGCATACACACAGGAGAGGGAGATACACACAGGAGAAAGGGGGATAGACACTGGAGAGGGGAGAATACACAAAGGAGGTGGGGATACACACACGAGAACAGGGCGTACACACAGAAGATAGGAGAATTCAAAAAGCAGAGAGGAGGATACACACTGGAGAGAGGAAATACACACAAGAGAGAGGGGGATACACACAGGAGAGAGGGGGATACACACAGGAAAGACCGGGGATACACACAGGAGTGTGTGGGGATACACACATGAGAAAGGAGGAATACACACAAGAGGGAGAAGGATACACATAGAAGAGAGGAGGATACACACTGTAGAGAAAAAGATACACACAGAAGAGGGGGATACACACAGGAGAGGGGAGGATACACGCAGAATAGAGGAGTTTACACACAAAAGAGAGCAGGATACACACAGGAGACAGAAGAATACACACAGGAGAGAGGGGGATATACACAGGAGAGTGGTGATATACACAGGATGGAGGAGGGTACACAGAGGAGACAGGGGCATACACTCAGGAAAAATGGATAAACACAGGAGAAAGGGGGATACACACAGGTAAGGGGGATACACAAAGAAAAAAGAGCGTACACACAGGAGAGAGGAGGATACACACAGAAGAGAGGAGAATACAAACAGGAGAGAGGTGATACACACAGGAGAAAGAAGGTATATAGAGGATTCTTCACAACCTCAATGAATACTACACAATTGTGGTATAGTCTGGAGTCTATATTTGATGACCACTCATTCAAAGAATCACTAAATAAAGCACACCTGCTGAATAGTCAGATGTCTCTTTCCTATGGCCAATCGTTAAGAGCCTCACTAAGTGTACACACCTGGGGAAATAGTCAGGATTTTCCTTTATCCCCTCGTTCACATTCTCACTAAATAAGGCACACCTGTGGAATACTCAGGAGACATTTTCATGTGGCCTCTAATTCAGAGTGTCACTGAATAATGTGGTGTAGTCAGGAGTCTATATCACGTAGACACATATTCAGAGCCTCAGTGAATAAGACAGGACCCAGATATAGTAAGGAATCTAATTTATATGGAAACATCTTCTGAGCCTCACTGTATAATACACACCTGGAGAATAATTTTGAGTCTATTTTTGATGGATATTCATTCAGAGCCTCGGTAAAATTTGTACACCTGTGGAGTAGCCAGGAGTCTATTTTATTAGGACACTCATTCATAGCCTCAGTGGATAATATGCACGTGTGGATTAGTCAGGATTCCATTTTATTTGGCCACTGACTCATAACCTCAATGAAAAATGCACAAATGCCCAACGATGATAGACTGGACTGGGAAAATGTGGCACATATACACCATGGAATATTATGCAGCAATCAAAAATGATGAGTTTGTGTCCTTTGTAGGGACATGGATGAATCTGGAGAACATCATTCTCAGCAAACTGACACAAGAACAGAAAAAGAAATACCGCATATACTCACTCATAGGTGGGTGAGAAAAATGAGAACACGTGGACACAGAGAGGCGGTATACTATACACTGGGGACTGTTGGGGGGAATGGGGGAGGGACAGCAGGGGGGGGCTGGGGGGGATAGCCTGGGCATGAATACCAAGTGTGGGTGAAGGGGAGGAAAGCAGCAAAGCACACTGCCATGTGTGTACCTATGCAACTATCTTGCTCGTTCTGCACATGTACCCCCAAACCTATAATGCAATAAAAATTAAAAAAAAAAAAGAATAAAAAAAAAAAAGATTGTCATTAGCAAGACACTATTTAATAAATATTGCTGTGCTAAAAAAAAAAAAAAAAGAAAAATGCACAAATGTAAAGTACTCTGCAGTCTGTTTCATATAAACACTCATTCAGAGATTCAGTGAATAATAAAAATATTTAAGATAGAAAACATCCTGTTTCATATGGTCACACAAAAAGAGCCTCACTGAATAATACAAACCTAAAGAATAATTTGGAGTCTATTTTCGATGGACATTCATTCAGAGCCTCGGTAAATAATGCAGACCTGTGGAGTAGCCAGAAGTCTATTTCATTTGGATACTCATTTATAGCCTCATTGGATAATATGCTTGTGTGTATTACTCAGGAATCCATTTTATATGGCCAGTTACTTGAAACCTCAGTGACAAATGTACAAATATAAAGTACTCAGCAATCTATTTTATATAGAAACTCATTCAGAGATTCATTGAATAATAAAATATTTAAAAAAGACAGCATACTGTTTCATATGGTTAAACAAAAAGAGCCTCACTGAGTAATACACACCAGATGAAGTGTTAGGAGTCTACTTTATAAGCCTTTAATTTAAAGAATCAGAAAATAATGCACACGTGAGGAATAGACACTAGTCTATTTTATATGGCTGCAAAATCAAAGCCTTTTTGAACACTGCACATGTGGGAAATAATCACTTGTCTGTTTCATATGGTGTTTCGTTTGGTGAATCAAAAACTTATGCACACCTATGGAGTAAAATGGGATCTAATTCAGAAGGCCACTCTTTCAGTGTTTTAGGGAATAATATGTATATCTGAAAAGTAAGGAATCTCTTTAACATGGCCACTCGTTCAGGGCCTCTGTGAAGAATACTCCCCTAAAAATAGTCAAGTGTCTACTTTAAATGGCTACACATTCAGAGACTCTGTAGGTAATGAACACCTGGGCAATACACCTCAGTCTCTTTTTTATGCCCACTTAGAGTCTCATTCAATAATACACACCTGGAGAAGAGTTAAGAGTCTACTTCATGTAGCCACTTATTTAGAGCCTCAGTTAATAATGCACACCAGGGAAATAGTCGAACATTTTTTATATGGCCACTCATTTTGTGCCTCACTGAATGATATACACCTGAAGAATCCTCAGGATTCTATTTGATACTACCACACATTTAGCACCTTATTGAATAATTCACAATGGAGCAATAGTCAGGTGTCTCTTTTATATGGTCTATCACTCAAAGTTTCAGTAAATAATTAACTTCTATGGAGTAATCAGAACGCTGTTTAAGATAGCCAGGAATTAAGTGCCTTCGTGAATGATACACACCTGGGTAACCGCCTGGCTTCTATTTCATATGAACTCTAATTTTGTGTATCGTTGAGTAATACACACCTGGGGCAGTGTCAGGAATCTATTTGGTATGGACTCTCAAACCGAACCCGTTTGATTAATGCACACATGTATAATAATGAGGAGTCTATGACATAGAGTTACTTATTCAGACAAACAGTGAATAATGCACATGTTAAGTAATTAGAAGTCTGATTCTTATGGAACCTCTTTCACAGCCTCACTGAATATTACACACTTGTGATATAGTCTGCAGTCTATTTTTATGGCCACACATTCAGAGAAATCAATAAATAATGCACACCTGCGGAATAGTCAGAAGTCTCTTTCCTATGATCACTGGTTAAGAGCCTCACTAAGTGTACACACCTGGGGAAATAGGATTTATCATTATCCCTTCATTCAGAATCTCTCTAAAAAAATGCAGACCTGTGCAATAGTCAGGAGACTCTTTCCTATGGCCACTCATTAAGAGCCTCACTAAGTGTACACACCCGGGGAAATAGTCAGGATTTACATATATCCCTTCATTCAGAGTCTCACTCAATAATGCACACCTGTGGAATAGTCAGGAGACATTTTCATGTGGCCTCTAATTCGGAGTGTCACTGAATAATGTGATGTAGTCAGGAGTCTATTTCAGGTAGGCACATATTCAGAGTCACAGTGAATAAAACAGGCCCTTTATATTGTAAAGAATATAATTAATAGGGCCACATCTTCTGAGCCTCACTGAATAATACAAACCTGGAAAATAATTTGGAGTCTATTTTCGATGGACATTCATTCAGTGCCTAGGTAAATAATGTACACCTGTGGAGTAGCCAGGAGTCTATTTTATTAGGACACTCATTCATAGCCTACAGTGGATAATATGCACGTGCGAGTTAGTCTGGATTCCAATTTATATGGCCACTGACTCATAGCCTTAGTGAAAAATGCACAAATGTAAAGTACTCAGCAGTCTATTTCATATAGACACTCATTCAGATATTCACTAAATAATACAAATATTTAATATATCTGCATCCTGTTTCATATGGTCACACAAAATGAGCCTCACTGAGTAAGGCACACCTAGAGAAGTGTTAGGAGTCTACTTGATATTGCCTCTCATTTACAGCCTCAGAAAATAAGGCACACGTGAGGAATAGACACTAGACTATTTTATATGGTTACAAAATCAAAGCCCAAATGAGGAATACACAACTTTGGAATAGTCACTTGTCTATTTTAAATGCCCAAATATTTAGAGTCAGAGTCAATAATACACTCCCGTGGACACGTCAGAAAACTATTTCATATGGCCAAAGTTTCAGAGTCTCAGTGAATAACACATACCTGGAAAATACTCAGGAAGCTCTTACATGTGGCATTAATTTCAGAGTATCCTTGAATGAGAAACATCTCTATTGTAGTCAGAAATTTATTTTCTATTGCCACATATTCACAGCCTAACTGAATAACATACTCTTTGGGAAAAGTGAAAATTCTATTTCGTGTAGCCACTCATTTAGAGCGGAATGTAAAAACGCACACCTGAGGAGCATTCATGAGGCTCTATTTTATGGACACTCACTCAGAGCTTCACTGAATAATACAGACCTATGAAACAATCAGGAGTGTATTTCACACGACCACTTATTCAGAACCTCAGTGAGGAATCATATATAACTGGAAAATACTCAGGATTATATTATATATAGCCACTTATTCAGAGACTCACTGAATAATGCACAGCTAAGGAATAGTCTGGAGACTATTTGATATGACTCTTCACCCAGTGACTCAGTAGACAATGCAAAACTGAAAAATAGTCAAGAGGATAGAGTCAAGGGTTTGTGTTATGTGGTCACTCGTTCAGAATATCACTGAAAAATACACACCTTAGGAATAGTCAGTGTCCAAGTCATATGGACATTCAATCACAGCACTACAGAATAATGCACAATGGGGAAATAGTAAGGAGTCTATTTCATATGGCCTGTCATTTGTAGCTTCAGTGCATAATAACCAGCTGTGGAGTAGTCAGGACCCTATTTAAGGTAGCCCCAAATTAAGCATCTCCGTGAATGATACACACATGTGTCACAGTCAGGAGACTATTTGACATAGACACTCATACAGAAACTTTTCAAATATTGCACATCGGGGAATAATCACTAGTCTATTTCATATGGTGGTTCGTTTGGAGAGTCAAAAAATAATGCACACCTGTTGGGTAAAATGGGTTCTATTTCATAAGGCCACCCTTTCAGTGTTTCTGTGAATAATATGTATATCTGATAAGGCAGGAATCTCTTTCACATGGTCACTCATTCAGGGCCTCTGTGAAGAATACTCCCCTCAAAAATAGTCTAGGGTCTACTTCAAATTGCTACCCATTCAAAGTCTCTCTATGCAATGAACACCTGTGTAATACACCTGAGTCTCTTTTTTATGCCCACTTAGTCAGAGACTCATTCAATAAGACACAGCAAAGAAAGATTTAATAGTCTACTTTATGTAGCCACTCATTTAGAGAATCAGTGAATAATGCACACCAGGGAAATAGTCGAGAACTTTTTATATGGCCACTCATTTTGTGCCTCACTGAGTGATATACACCTGAAAAATCCGCAGGATTCTATTTGATACTACCACTCATTTAGAACCATATTGAATAATTCACAATGGAGCAATAGTCAGGTGTCTATTTTATATGGTCTATCATTCAATGTTTCAGTGAAAATTAAACTTCTATGGAGTAATCAGGACACTGTTTAACATAGCCACGAATTAAGTGTCTTGCTGAATGGTACGCACCTGTGTGATAGTCAGGAGTCTATTTCATATGAACTCTAATTTTGTGTATCGCCAAGTAATACACACCTGAGGCTGTGTCAGGATTCTATTTGGTATGGACTCTCAAACAGAACCTGTTTGATTAATGCACACATGGATAATAATGAGGAGTCTATGTCATATGGTTACTCATTCAGACAAACTGTGAATAATGCACATGTGGAGTAATTAGAAGTCGGTTTCATATGGCTCCTCTTTCACAGCCTCACTGACTAATACACATTTGTGATATAGTCTGGAGTCTTTTTTTATGGCCACTCATTCTGAGAATCACTAAATAATGCACACCTGCGGAATAGTCAGAAGCCCCTTTCCAATGGCCCCTCATTAAGTGTACACACCTGGAGAAATAGTCAGGATTTACCTTTATCTCCTCATTCAGAGACTCACTAAATAATGCACACCTGTGGAATAGTCAGGAGAATTTTTTATGTGGCCTCTAATTCGGAGTGTCACTGATTAATGTGGTGTAATCAGGTGTCTATTTCATATAGACACATATTCAGAGCTGCAGTGAATAAGAGAGACACTTGATATAGTAAGGAATCTAATTGATATGGAAACATATTCTGAGCCTCACTGAATAATACACACCTGGGGAATAATTTGGAGTCTATTTTCAATGGACATATATTCAGAGCCTTGAAAAATGATGTACACCTGTGGAGTAGCCAGGAGTCTCTTTTATTAGGACATTCTTTCATAGCCTCAGTGGATAATATCCACTTGTGGATTAGTCAGAATTCCATTTTTTATGGCCACTGCCTCATAACCTCAGTGAAAAATGCAAAAATGTAAAATAATTAGCAGTCTTTCTCAAATAAACACTCATACATAGATTCACTGAATAATACAAATATTTGAGATAGACAGCATCCTGTTTCATATGGTTAAACAAAAAGAGCCTCACTTAGTAATTCACACCAGGGGAAGTGTAAGGAGTCTTCTTTATATAGCCTTTAATTTACAGAATCAGGAAATAATGCACCCGTGTGGAATAGACACTAGTCTATTTTATATGGCTCCAAAATCAAAGCCTTTTCAAATACTGCAAATGTGGGGAATAATCACTTGTCTGTTTCATATGATGTTTCATTTGGTGAATCAAAAATTTATGTACACCTGTGGAGTAAAATGGGTTCAATTTCAGAAGGCCACTATTTCAGTGTTTTAGAGAATAATATGTATATCTGAAAAGTAAGGCATCTCTTTCACATGGCCACTCGTTCAGCGCCTCTCTGAAGAATACTCCCCTCAAATATAGCCAGTGTCTACTTTAGATGGCTACACATTCAGAGGCTCTGCATGTAATGAAGACATGTGCAATACATCTGAGTCTCTTTTTTATGCCCTCTTAGTCAGAGTCTCATTAAATAATACACACCTGGGGAAGAGTGAAGAGTCTACTTCATGTAGCCACTCATCTAGAGCCTCAGTGAATAATGCACACCAGGGTAACAGTCGAGCATTTTTTATATGGCCACTCATTTGTGCCTCACTGAGTGATATACACCTGAAGAATCCTAAGGATTCTATTTGATACTACCAAGCATGTAGCACCTTATTCAATAACTCACAATGGAGCAATAGTCAGGTGTCTATTTTATATGGTCTATCACTCTAAGTTTCAGTGAATAATAAAATTCTATGGACTAATCAGTATGCTGTTTGAGATAGCCAAGAAATCAGTGCCTTTCTGAATGATACACACCTGGGTAATAGCCTGGCGTCTATTTCATATGAACTCCAATTTTGTATATCATTGAGTAATACACACCTGGGGCAGTGTCAAGAGTCTATTTGGTATCGAAACTTAAAAAGAACCTGTTTGATTAATGCACACATGTATAATAATGAGGAATCTATGTCATATGGCTACTCATGCAGACAAACAGTAAATAATGCACATGTAAAGTAATTAGAAGTCTAATTCTTATGGACCTTCGTTCACAGCCTCACTGAATATTACACACTTGTGATACAGCCTGGAGTCTATTTTTTATGGCCACCCACTCAATCACTAAATAATGCATACCTGCAGAATAGTCAGAAGTCTCCTTCCTATGTCCACTCGTTAAGAGCCTCACTAAGTGTACACAACTGGGGAAATAGTCAGGATTTACCATTATCCCCTCATTCAGAGTCTCACTAAAAATGCACAACTGTGGAATAGTCAGGAGAATTATTCATGTGGCCTCTAATTCAGAGTGTCACTGAATACTGTGATGTATTCAGGAGTCTATTTCATGTAGGCACATATACAGAGCCACAGTGAATAAAACAGGCCCTTTATGTTGTAAGGAATGTAATTTATATGGCGACATCTTCTGAGCCTCACTGAATAATACACACCTGGAGAATAATTTGGAGTCTATTTTCGATGGACATTCATTCAGAGCCTCGGTAAATAATGTACACCTGTGGAGTAGCCAGGAGTCTATTTTATTAGTACACTCATTTATAGCTTCAGTGGATAATATGCACATGTGGATTAGTCCGAATTTCAGTTTACATGGCCACTGACTCATAACCTCAGTGAAAAATGCACAAATGTAAAGTACTCAGCAGTCTATTTCATATAGACACTCATTCAGAGATTCACTAAATAATACAAATATTAAATATAGGAGCATCCTGTTTCATATGGTCACACAAAATGAGCCTACTGAGTAAGGCACACCTAGGGAAGTGTTAGGAGTGTACTTTATATTGCCTCTCATTTACAGCCTCAGGGAATAATGCACACGTGTGGAATAGACACTGGAATATTTTATATGGCCACAAAATCAAAGCCCGAGTGAGGAACACAAAACTTTGGAATAGTCACTTGTCTATTTTACATGCCCAAATATTTAGAGTCAGAGTCAATAATACAAGTCTGTGGACAAGTCAGAAAACAATTTCATATGGCCAAAGTTTCAAAGCCTCAGTGAATAATACATACCTGGGTAATACTCAGGACGCTATTACATGTGGCATCAATTTCAGAGCTTCCTTGAATGAGAAACACCTCTACTGTAGTCAGAATTATATTTCCTATAGCCACATATTCACAGCCTAACTGAATAACATACACCTTGGGAAAAGTTAAAATTCTATTTCATATAGCCACTCATTTAGAGCTGAATATAAAAACCCATGCCTGAGGAGCATTCAGGAGGCTCTATATTTTGGCCACTCATTCAGAGCTTCACAGAATATTACAGACCTATGTAAACGTCAGGAGTGTATTTCACATGGCCACTTATTCATAACCTCAGTGAGGAATCATACATATCTGGAATATACTCAAAATTATATTATGTATAGCCACTTATTGAGAGACTCACTGAATAATGCACAGCTAAGGAATAGTCTGGAGACTATTTGATATGACTCTTCACCCAGCGACTCAGTGGACAATGCAGAACTGAAAAATAGTCAAGAGAATAGAGTCAACGATTTATTTTTTGTTGTCACTCGCTCAGAATCTCACTGAAAAATACACCCCTTGGGAATAGTCAGTGTCCAAGTCATATGGACACTCCATCACAGTATTACCGAATAATGCCCAATGGGGCAAAGGTAAAAAGCCTATTTTATATGGCCTGTCATTTGGAGTTTCAGTGCATAATAAACAGCTATGGAGAAGTCAGGAACCTATTTAAGGTAGCCCCAATTTCAGTAACTCCGTGAATGATAAACAGATGTGTCAGAGTCAGGAAACTATTTGACATAGACACTCATACAGAACCTTTTCAAATTCTGTACATGTGGGGAATAATCACTAATCTGTTTCATATGGTTATTAGCTTGGAGAATCAAAAAATAACGCACACCAGTTGAGTAAAATGGGTTATATTTCATAAGGCCACTCTTTCAGTGTTTCAGTGTATAATATGTTTGTCTGATAAGTCAGGAATCTCTTTCACATAGCCACTTGTTTAGGGCTTCTGTGAAGAATATTCCCCTCAAAAATAGTCAAGGGTCCACTTCAAATGGCTACACATTCAAATCTCTGTACGTAATGAACATCTGGGCAATACACCTGAGTCTCTTTTTTTATGCCCACTTAGTCAGAGACTCATTCTATAATACACAACAAAGGAAGATTTAATAGTCTACTTCATGTAGCCACTCATTTTGAGCCTCAGTGAATAATGCACACCAGGGTAATAGTCGAGCATTTTTTATATGGCCACTCATTTTGTGCCTCACTGAGTGATATACACCAGAAGAATCCTCAGCATTCTATCTGATACTAACACTCATTTAGAAACTTATTTAATAATTCACAATGGAGCCATTGTCAGGTGTCTATTTTATAAGGTCTATCATTCAAAGTTTCAGTGAATAGTAAACTTCTTTTTTTTTGTTGTTGGACTCATTACTTATCATCTGAAGGAGCTGCTCCTTCTTATGTGTTAATATTCTATTGTTTATATGAGACTTTTACATTTTTTATTATTTTTCCCTTGAGGTTATGACTTTCGTGTATGTTGTGTATGATCATTTGGTTTCTTTACTGGATGCTTTCAGTGGGCTCTGTATGGGTTTCTTGGTTGTGGACAGCTTTTAGGCAGGGGCTTTCTCAAATGCTGCTTGTTGTAGCAATGTATTAGATAAATGAGCCAACTCACTTAGCCCTGAGAGACTGAGAGTGTCGAGGTCTTATCACTGTTTTGTTTTGTTTTGTTTTGTTTTGTTTTTGAGGAAAAGAGAGGAAGGAAAAAAAAGGGAGAGAGAACAGGAATATTGCTTTTAATGGATATTAATAATGGCTGATCATTATTTTGAGTATTTAAAGTGGAGAATGTATATTTTATTTATCTAAAGTGTCTTATTAAGGTTACTTGTTACTGATCTGAGTTCAGATTCTAAATATCCTTATTAATTTTCTGTTTCGTTGAGTCTGAATCTCTTTATGGGTCTTATGTATCTGGGTGTTAGGATGTATTGATCCTTATACCACTCTACCTTTGTTGGTTTGAATTCTTTTTAATCAAATGCATAGATTGCAACTCCTTTTTGTTTATTTATTTGTTTTTGTTCTCTATTTGATTGGTTAATCTTTCTCCAACCCTTTGTTTTTAGTCTTTCTGTATCTCTGGATATAAAATGGGTTTGGATAGAGTATACCGTTAGGTTTTGGCTGTATCTTTTAATTAGAAAATTTAGTCAATTTCAATTTAAGATTACTGCCATTTGATGTTAACTGGCTATTTTATCCATTTGTTGATGTAAATTCTTCTTTATATTGATGCTCTTCACTTTTTAGTATATTTTTAGAAAGGCCAATACTGGTTGTTCCCTTCTGTGCATAATGCTTCTTTCAGAAGTTTTTTAAAGCAGGCCTGGTGGTAATAAAATCTCTGAGTACTTGCTTGTTCATAAAAGATTTTATTTTTCCTTCAATTGTGAAGCTTAGTTTGGCAGGATATGAAATTCTGGGCTGAAAGTTCTGTTCTTTAAGGATGTTAAATATCGTCTCCCACTCTCTTCTGGCTTGCAGGTTTTCTACTGAGAGATCAGCTGTAAGTCTAATAGGCTTCCCTTTGTGGGTAACCTGACCTTTCTCTCTGGCTGCCCTTAGTATTTTCTCCTTCGTTTCAACCCTGGTGAATCTAATGATTATGTGTCTTGGGGTTGCTCTTCTTAAAGAATATCTTTGTGGTGTTCTCTGTATTACCTGAGGTTAAATGGTATCCTGCTTTGCTAGGTTGGGAAAATTCTCCTGGATAATATCCTGAAGAGTATTTTCCAGCTGGGATTCATTCTCTCCATCACATTCAGGTACACCTATCAAACGTAAATTAGGTCTTTTCACATAGTCCCATAATTCTTGGAGACTTTGCTCATTCCTTTTTATCCTTTTTTCTATTCTTGTCTTCTCGTTCCATTCCATTAAGTCGGTCTTCGACCTCTGATATCCTTTCTTCTGCTTGATCCATTCGGCTATTCAAACTTGTGCATATTTCACTAAGTTCTCGTGTTGTATTTTTCAACTCCATTGGTTCATTTATATTCCTTTCTATATTGTCAATTCTATGTAACATTTCGTCTAATCTTTTTTCAAAGTTCTTAGTTTCTTTACATTGGGTTAGAACAAGTTGTTTCAATTACCAGAATTTTTTTTGCCATCCACCTTCTAAAGCCTCCTTCAGATACTGGAACACAGTCCTCTTCCATTAGGGCTTGTTCCATTGCTGATGAGTAATTACTATCCCCTGTAGAAGGAGACGGGTTCTGACTTTCGGTTTTCTCGGCCTTTTTAGGCTGTTTCTTTTTCCTTTATTGTGAATTTATCCATCTATTGTCTTTACAATTAGCACCTTTCTGATTAAGTTCCTGAGAGGATGTCCAGTTTATTGATTCCCAGTGCTGGAATCCGAGCAACCCACTGCGCCGGCCAAAACAACAGCAATAAAACTGATGGTGCTCTTGATTTGCATCTCTCTAATGACCAATGATGATGAGCACTTTTTCATATGTTTGTTGGCCTCATGTATGTCTGCTTTTGTAAAGTTTCCCTT
Organism: Saguinus oedipus; assembly: GCA_031835075.1. Taxonomy (NCBI): domain Eukaryota; kingdom Metazoa; phylum Chordata; class Mammalia; order Primates; family Cebidae; genus Saguinus; species Saguinus oedipus. The sequence goes on from CM063170.1 coordinate 5,691,363, forward strand.
CATATCCTTTGCCCATTTTTAAATGGGCTTGTTTGTTTTTGTCCTGTAAATCTGTTTGAGTTCTTTGTAAATTCTGGATATCAGCCCTTTGTCAGATGCGTAAACTGCAAAGATTTTTTCCCATTCTGATGGTTGCCGATTCACTCTAGTGACTGTTTGTTTTGCTGTGCAGAAGCTGTGGAGTTTGATTAGGTCCCATTTGTCTATTTTGGCTTTTGTTGCCAATGCTTTTGGTGTTTTGTTCATGAAGTCCTTGCCTACTCCTATGTCCTGAATGGTTTTGCCTAGATTTTCTTCTAGGGTTTTTATGGTGTCAGGTCTTATGTTTAAGTCTTTAATCCATCTGGAGTTAATTTTAGTGTAAGGTGTCAGGAAGGGGTCCAGTTTCTGCTTTCTGCACATGGCTAGCCAGTTTTCCCAACGCCATTTATTAAATAGGGAATCCTTTCCCCATTGCCGGTTTTTGTCTGGTTTATCAAAGATAATATGGTTGTAGATGTGTTGTGTTGCCTCCGATGCCTCCGTTCTGTTCTATTGGTCTATATCTCTGTTTTGGTACCAGTACCATGCTGTTTTGATTACTGTAGCCACATTGAGATACCATCTCACACCAGTTAGAATGGCGATCATTAAAAAATCTGGAGACAGCAGATGCTGGAGAGGATGTGGAGAAATAGGAACACTCTTACACTGTTGGTGGGAGTGTAAATTAGTTCAACCATTGTGGAAGACAGTGTGGCGATTCCTCAGGGACCTAGAAATAGAAATTCCATTTGACCCAGCAATCCCATTACTGGGTATCTATCCAAAGGACTATAAATCGTTCTACTATAAGGACACATGCACACGAATGTTCATTGCAGCACTGTTTACAATAGCAAAGACCTGGAACCAACCCAAATGCCCAACGATGATAGACTGGACTGGGAAAATGTTGCACATATACACCATGGAATATTATGCAGCAATCAAAAATGATGAGTTTGTGTCCTTTGTAGGGACATGGATGAATCTGGAGAACATCATTCTCAGCAAACTGACACAAGAACAGAAAAAGAAATACCGCATATACTCACTCATAGGTGGGTGAGAAAAATGAGAACACATGGACACAGAGAGGCGGTCTACTATACACTGGGGACTGTTGGGGGGAATGGGGGAGGAACAGCAGGGGGGGCTGGGGGGATAGCCTGTGGATGAATGCCAAGTGTGGGTGAAGGGGAGGAAGGCAGCAGAGCACACTGCCATGTGTGTACCTATGCAACTATCTTGCTCGTTCTGCACATGTACCCCCAAACCTATAATGCAATAAAAATAAAACAAAAACAAAAACAAAAACAAAAAAAAACTGATGGTGCTCTTCTGCCTGGGAATCTCCGGTCTGGCTTCCTTCTTGAGTCCGCAACAAGCGGCTCTGCCTTCCCGGAGCTCCAAACACCAGTCAGTAGGGGAACCAGTCCCGCTCACTGTGCACGAAGAGCTGCCGTGCCGAGTCGACTACAAAACCGCTGTGCCGGCCACAGAAGTCGCGCTGGCGACTCGCGGGGCTCCTCCACTGGAAATCTTCTGGTCCGTGGGCGACGAAAATTTCTCTGAAAATGTGGTATCCTCACGTTTTACGAGCTTTCACTGGGAGCTACAATCCCGAGCTGTTAACAATCAGCCATCTTGGATCTCTCTCCCAGTAAACTTCTAGTGTGTAATCAGGTGCTGTTTAACATAGCCACGAATTAAGTGCCTGGCTGAATGATACGCATTTGTTTGGTAGTCAGGAGTCTATTTCATTTGAGCTCTAATTTTGTGTATCACTAAGTAATACACACCTGACGCAGTGTCAGGAGTCTATTTGGTATGGACACTCAAACAGAACCTTTTTGATTAATGAAAACATGAATAATAATGAGGAGTCTATGTCATACAGCTACTCATTCAAACAAACTGTGAATAATGCACATGTGGAGTAATTAGAACTCTTTTTCATATGTCCCCTCTTTCACAGCCTCACTGAATATTACACAATTGTGTTAAAGTCTGGAGTCTATTTTTTTATGGCCACTCATTCAGAGAATCACTAAATAATGCACACCTGTGGAAAAGACAGAAGTCACTTTCTTATGGCCCCTCTTTGAGACCCTCACTAAGTGTACACACCTGGAGAAATCATCAGAATTTACCTTTATCCCCTTATTCAGAGGCTCACAAAATAGTGCACACCTACAGAATAGTCAGGAGACATTTTCATGCGGCCTCTAATTCAGAGTGTCGCTGAATAATGTGGTGTAGTCAGGGGTCTATTTCATGTAGACACATATTCAGAGCTTCAGGGAATAAGACAGACACTTGATATAGTAAGGAATCTAATTGATATGGAAGCATATTCTGAGCCTCACTGAATAGTACACACGTGGAGAATAATTTGGAGTCTATTTTCGATGGACATATATACAGAGCCTCAGAAAATGATGTCCACCTGTGGAGTAGCCCGGAGTCTATTTTATTAGGACACTCATTCATAGCCTAAGTGGACAATATGCAAGTGTGGATTAGTCAGGATTACATTTTATATGGCCACTGACTCGTAACCTCAGTGAAAAATGCAAAAATATAAAATACTTAGCAGTCTATTTCAAACAGACACTCATTCATAGATTCAATGAATAATACAAATATTTGAGATAGACAGCATCCTGTTTCATATGATTAAACAAAAAGAGCCTTACTGAGTAATGCACACAAGGGGAAGTGTTAGGAGTCTACTTTATATAGCCTTTAATTTACAGAATCAGGAAATAATGCACACGTGTGGAATAGACACTAGTCTATTTTGTATGGCCGCAAAATCAAAGCCTTTTTGAATACTGAAAATGTGGGGAATAATCACTTGTCTGTTTCATATGGTGTTTCGTTTCATGAATCAACAACTTATGCACACCTGTGGAGTAAAATGGGTTCAATTTCAGAAGGCAACTCTTTCAGTGTTTTAGTGAATAATATATATATATGATAAATCAAGAATCTCTTTCACATGGCCACTCGTTCTGGGCCTCTGTGAATAATAATCCTCTCAGAAACAGTCAAGGGTCTACTTCAAATGCCTACACATTCAGAGTCTCTGTAAATAATGAACACCTGGGCAATACCCCTGAGTCTCTTTTCTATGCCCACTTAGTCAGAGTCTCATTCAATAATACACACCTGGGGAAGAGTTAAGAGTCTACTTCATGTAGCCACTCATTTCGATCCTCAGTGAATAAGCCACATCAGTGTAATAGTTGAGCATTTTTTATATGGCCACTAATTCTGTGCCTCCCTGAATGATACACACCTGGGGAATTCTCAGGATTCTATTTCATACTACCACTCGTTTAGAACCTTATTGAATAATTCACAATGGAGCAATAGTCAGGTGTCTATTTTGTATGGCCTCTCATTCAGATTTTCAGTGAATAATGAACTTCTATGGAGTAATCAGAACACTGTTTAAGATAGCCACAAATTAAGTGTCTTTCTGAATGATACACACCTGGGTCATAGTCAGGAGTCTATTTTATATGAACTCTAATTCTGTGTCACTCTGAGTAATACACACCTGGGAAAGTTTCAGGAGTCTATTTGGTATGGAAACTCATAGCCAACCTTTTGGAATAATGCACACATAGAGAATAATGAGGAGTTTATGTCATGCAGCTACTTATTTAGACGAACAGTGAATAACGCACATGTGGAGTCATTAGAAGTCTGTTTCATATGGCCCCTCTTTCACAGCCTCACTGAATATTACACACTTGTGATATAGTCTGGAGTCTATATTTTATGGCCACTCATTCAGAGAATCACTAAATAAATCACACCTGCAGAATAGTCAGAAGTCTCTTTCCTATGGCTACCCATTGAGAGCCTCACTAAATGTACACACCTAGGTAAATAGTCAGGATTTATTTTATGTCCACATTCAGAGTCTCACTAAATAATGCACACCTGTGGAATAGTCAGGAGACTTTTCCATGTGGTCACACACTCAATGTGTCATTGAAAAATTTGGTGTAGTCAGGAGACTCTTTCATGTAGACACATATTCAGAGCCTCAGTTCATAAGTCAGACGCTTGATATAGTAAGAAATCTAATTAATATTACCACATCTTCTGAGGCTCACGGAATAGAACACACCTGGAGAATAAGTTGGAGTCTATTTTCGATGGGCATTGATTCAGATCCTAGGTAAATAATGCAGATCTGTGGAGTAGTCTGGAGTCTATTTCATTTGGACACACATTCATAGCCTCAGTGGATAATATGCACGTGTGGATTAATCAGGATTCCATTTTAAATGGCCACTGACCCAGAACCTCAATGAATAATGCACAAATGTCAAGTACTCAGCAGTTTATTTTATATAGCCACTCATTCAAAGATTCACAGAATAATAAAAATATTTGAGATAGACATCCTCCTGTTTCATAATGTCATACAAAAATAGCCTCACTGAGTGACACACACCTGGGGAAGTGTTAGGAGTTTACTTTACATAGCCTCTCATTTACAGCCTAAGGGAATAATGCACATGTTTGGAATAGACAATAGTCTGTTTTATATCGCCACAAAATCAATGCCTGAGTCAGGAATACACAACTTTGGAATAGTCACTAGTCAATTATATATGCACAAATATTTAGAGTTAGAGTCAGTAATACACGCCTGTAGACTAGTCACGAAACAGTCTTATATGGCCAAGGTTTCAGAGCCTCAGTGAATAATAAATACCTGAGGAATATTCTGGACGCTGTTAGATGTGGCATTTCTTCAGAGGTTCATTTAGTAAAGAACACCTGTATTGTCGTCAGAATTCTATTTCATATAGCCACATACTCAGAGCCTAGCTGAATAACAGACACCTTGGGAAAGTCAGGATTCTGTTTCGTATAGCCACACATTTACAGCCGAATTTAAAAACTCACACCTGAGTAGTGTATAGGAGTCTCTATTATATGGCCACTCATTTAGAGCCTCACAGAATAATACAGACGTATGGAAATGTCAGGAGTGTACTTGACATGGCCACTTATTCAGTTCCTCAGTGAAGAATCATATATATATGGAAAATACTCAGGATTCTATTATATATAGCAACTTATTAAGAGACTCACTGAATAATGCACACCTGGAGAATTGTCTGGAGACTATTTGATATGACCTTTCACCCAGGGACTCAGTGGAAAATGAAGAGCTGAGAAACAGTCAAGAGGACAGAGTCAGGAGTCTATTTTATATGGTCACTCATTCAGAAACTGACTGAAGAATACACACCTTGAGAATAGTCAGAGTCCAGGTCATATGGCCACTCAATCACAGCATTACCGAATGATGCACAATGGGGCAAGAGTAAGGAGTCTATTTCATATGGCCTATCATTCAGAGATTCAGTGTGTAATAAATAGCTGTGGAGGAGTGAGGACCCTATTAAGGTAGCCCCAAATAAAGCAGCTCGATGAATGATACACACATGTGTGAGATTCAGGAGACTATTTGATATGGACACTCATAAAGAACCTCTTTGAATATTGCACATGTGGGGAATAATCAGAAGGCTATTTTATATGGTGGTTTGTTTTGAGAGTCAAAAAATAACACGCAACTGTGGAGTAAAATATGGTCTATATCATAAGGCCACTCTTTCAATGTTTTAGTGAATAACATGTATATCTGATAAGTCAGGAATCTCTTTTACATGGCCACTCGTTCTGGGCATCTGTAAATAATACTCCCCTCAGAAACATTCAAAGGTCTACTTCAAATGCCAACACAATCAGAATCTCTGTAAGTAATCAACACCTAGGCAATACACTTGAGTCTCTTTTTTATGCCCACTTAGTCAGAATCTCATTCAATAATACACACCTGGGGAAGAATTAAGAGTCTACTTCATATAGCCACTTATTTCTATCCTCAGTGAATAATCCACACCAGGGTAATAGTCGAGAATTTTTAAATGGTCACTCATTCTGTACCTCCCTGAATGATACACACCTGGGGAATTCTCAGGATACTATTTCATACTACCACTCATTTAGAACCTTATTGACTAATTCACAATGGAGCAACAGTCAGGTGTCTCTTCCGTATGGCCTCTCATTCAAAGTTTCAGTGAATCATGGTCTTCTATGGAGTAATCAGGACACTGTTTAAGATAGCCATGAATTAACTGCCATCCTGAATGACACACACCTGGGTGGTACTCAGGAGTCTATTTCATGTGAACTCTAATTCTGTGTAACGCTGAGTAATACACACCTGTGTGAGTTTCAGGAGTCTATTTGGTATGGACACTCATACCGAACCAGTTGGAATAATGCACACATGGATAATAATGAGGTGTCTATGTCATACGGCTACTCATTCAGACAAACAGTGAATAACGCACATGTGGAGACATTAGAATTCTGTGTAATATGGCCCCTTTTTCACAGCCTCACTAAATATTACCCACTTGTGATACAGTCTGGAGTCTATATTTTATGGCCACTCATTCAGAGAATCACTAAATAATTCACACCTGCAGAATAGTCAGAAGTCTCTTTTTTCTATGGCTACACATTGAGATCCTCACTAAATGTACACACCTGGATAAATAGTCAGGATTTACTTTTATCTCCTCATTCAGAGTCTCTCTTAATAATGCACACCTGAAGATGGCGTCGTAGAGGCGAGTCAGGGTTGCAGTTTGCAGTGAAGGCGCTGAGGGTGAGTCCTAGCCACATTGCAGGATGGACTTTTTTTGCCCACAGAACTTTGAATGTCCCAGGTGTGGAAGAGACATGGGACACTACCTCTAGTGCAGCTGGCTTGCAGGGCCGGTTCGGCCAGAGCCGCACCACAGGGGCACCCGGTACAAAACTCACTTGTCCGGGTGCTGTGTTAAACAGCCAATCTGAGATGTGAAAGTTCAGATTGGCATGTCCCTCTGATTGAAGAAGACTTGGACAATGAGCCAGAACAGGCGATTCCTGGGAAACGTGATCTGAGCTGGTGCAGTGGGCAGCAGCATGGGAGATCGCATGGAGCCCAGTGCCCTATCAGCAGTCTACTGGGGCGCCCGTGAGAGAGTCAACCGTTCAGCGTGGGGAGAGGAAGAGAGAGAGAGAGAGAGAGAGAGAGAGGACGGACTCTGAGGCAAGGAGCTGGGGAATCGGCCTTAGCGGGTCCCACCCTCACAGGGGCAAGCAGGGCGTCGATTGGAGGCTCTCGGGGCTGAGAGTTTTGCTGCCAACAGCTACGACGCTGTAGCCTGGTGGGGGAGGGTCGTCTGCCACTACGTACGCAATCCGCCCCTACTGAAGTACCGCCCAGGGCTGACGCAGCCTGCTGTTGCCGAGGCAACCTACCATAACAGAGAGACTCCACCAGCAAGGCAAAGCGTGCCACAGAAGAACAGAGCCCAGCAGCAACAGAGCGGACCCACGCTAGCTTGGTGGAGCTCCAGCAGGCAAATAGTGAATAGACTGCCTCCTAGCTTTGCAGAATAGTACAACAGATACTTACAAAGAAAGCCCAACCTCACTGAGACAGAGCATCTAAGGGGGAAAATAAATGGGGGGCGGTTTATGAGTTTTGTTGCAGCAGACATAAACACATCCTCCCAACAGACTTGAATGAACAACGGAGCTCACAGCAAAGCACTGGAGCTCATATAAAACACAGGCTGTCTCCTCAAGCAGCTCCCTGACCCCTGTATATCCAAAGAGTCACCACAAAAAAGGACTAATCAGACTGACATTTGGCGGGCATCATTCTGGAACAAACTGGTAGAATCCCTCACTGTTTTGCAGCTGCTACAGGTGTACCCCAGAAAAGCAGGGCCTGGAGTGGACCTCAGCACTCATACATCAAAGTAGCTAGACCATTAGAAGAAAAACTAAGTAACAGAAATACCTCAACATCAACAATCTGGGCGTCCACACAAAGACCCAATTGAAAAATCAGCAAATACTAAGATGACAGGTGGATAAATCCCTAAAGATGGAAAGAAACCAGCACAAAAAGGAGGAACACACCCGAAAACAAAACACTTCACCTCCTACAAAGAACCAAAAGTCCTCACGAGCAAGGGAACAAACCTGGACGGAGAAAGAGTGTGAAAAAATGATGGAAGCAGACTTCAGAAAGTGGATAATGAGAAACGTCAGTGAGCTAAAATAACGTGTTCTAAATCAGTGCAAAGAAACTAAGAACCTTGAAAAAAGATTTGAAAAAAGATTCGAGGAAATGATAACAAGAATGGACAACTTAGAGAGGAATATGAATGAATTGAAGGAGCTGAAAAACACAACACGAGAACCTCGTGAAGCATGCACAAGCTTCAAAAACCGAATTGACCAAGCAGAAGAAAGAATATCAGAAGTCAAAGATCAACTCAATAAAATAAAACGAGAAACCAAGATTAAAGAAAAAAGCGCAAAAAGGAATGAACAAAATCTCCAAGAAATGTGGGAGTATGTGAAGAGACCAAACCTACGTTTGATAGGAGTACCAGAATGTGATGAAGAGAATGAATCCAAGCTAGAAAACACTCCATAGAATATTATCCAGGAAAATTTCCCCAGCCTAGCAAGACAGGTCAATACTCAACTCCAGGAAAAACAGAGAACATGGCAGAGATACTCCGCAGGAAGAGCAACGCCAAGGCACATAATCGTCAGATTCAACAGGGTTGAAATGATGGAGAAAATACTAAGGGCAGCCAGAGAGAAAGGTCGGGTCACCCACAAAGGGAAGCCCATCAGACTCACAGCAGATTTCTTGGCAGAGACTCTACAAGCCAGAAGAGAGGGGGGCCAATATGCAACATCCCTAAAGAAAAGAACTTTCAACCAAGAATTTCATATCCAGCCAAACTGAGCTTCGTAAGTGAAGGAAAAATAAAATCCTTCATGAACAAGCAAGTACTCAGAGATTTTGTCACCACTAGGCCAGCTTTACAAGAGCTCCTGAAAGAGGCACTACACATAGAAAGAAACAACCAGTACCAGCCATCCTAAAAGCATACCAAATGCTAAAGAGCATCAACAAAATGAAGAAACTACATGAACCAATGGGCAAAACAGCCAGCTAGCATTAAAATGGCAGTAACAAACTCACACATAACAATATTAACCCTAAATATAAATGGGCTAAATGCACCAATCAAAAGACACAGACTGGAAAATTGAATCAAAAACCAAAACCCAATGGTGTGCTGTATCCAGAAAACCCACCCTACACGCAAGGATACGCAAAGGCGCAAAATAAAGGGATGGAGGAAGATTTACCAAACAAATGGAGAGCAGAAAAAAAGCAGGAGTTGCAATTCTCGTCTCTGATAAAATAGACTTTAAAGCAACAAAGATGAAAAGGGACAAAGAAGGTCATTACATAATGGTAAAAGGATCGATACAACAAGAAGAGCTAAGGATTCAAAATATATATGGAACCAATGCAGGAGCACCCAGAGATATAAGGCAAGTTCTTAATGACTTACAAAGAGAGTTAGACTCTCACACAATAATAGTGGGAGAATTTAACCCTCCACTGTCAATAGCAGACAGATCAACCAGACAGAAAATTAACAAGGATACCCAGGACTTGAACTCAGACCTGGAACAAGCAAACCTAATAGAAATTTACAGAACTCTCCACCCCAAATCCACAGAATATACATTCTTCTCAGCACCACATCACACCTACTCCAAAATTCACCACATAATTGGAAGTAAAGCACTCCTCAGCAAATGCAAAACAACGGAAATCATAACAAACATTCTCTGAGACCATAGTGCAATCAAGTTGGAACTCAGAATACAGAAAATAACTCAGAACTGCGCAGCTGCATGGAAACTGAACAACTGGCTCTTGAATGTTGATTGCATAAACAATAAAATGAAGGCAGAAATAAAAAATTTCTTCAAAACCAACGAGAACGAAGACAAAACGTACCAGAATCTCTGGGACACATTTAACACAGTCTGTAGAGGAAAATATATAGCAATAAGTGCCCACATGAGAAGAGTGGAGAGATCCAAAATGGACACCCTATCATCAAAATTGAAAGAGCTAGAGGAGCAAGATCAAAAAAGGTGAAAACCTAGCAGAAGACCAGAAATAACTAAGATCAGAGCAGAACTGAAGGAGATAGAGACAAGAAAAACCCTTCAAAAAATCAATAAATCCAAGAGCTGGTTTTTCGAAAAGATCAACAAAATAGACCGACCACTAGCCAGACAGATTAAAAAGAAAAGAGAGAACAACCAAATAGATGCAATAAAAAATGATAAAGGGGAAATCACCACAGATTCCACAGAAATTCAAACCATCATTAGAGAATACTACAAACGACTCTATGCACATAAACTAGTAAACATGGAAGAAATGGATAAATTCCTGGACGCCTGTGTCCTCCCAAGCCTAAACCAGGAGGAAACCGAAACTATGAATAGACCAATAACAAGGTCTGAAGTTGAGGCAGCAATTAAGAGCCTACCACACAAAAAAAGCCCAGGTCCACATGTGTTCACAGCCGAATTCAACCAGACACACAATGAGGTGCTGGTACCGTTCCTTCTGAAACTATTCCAAATAACTCAAAAAGAGGAAACCCTTCCCAAATCATTTTATGAGACCAACATCATCCTGATACCAAAACCCAGAAGAGATTCAACAAGAAAAGAAAACTTCAGGCCAATATCCATGATGAACTTAGATGCATATATCTTCAATAAAATACTGGCAAACCGATTGTAACTGCACATTAAAAAACTTATCCATCATGAACAAGTTGGATTCATCCCGGGGATGCAAGACTGGTTCAACATAGGCTAGTCTATAAATGTAATTCACCACATAAACAGAAGCAAAAACAAAAACCACATGATTATCTCAATTGATGCAGAGAAGGCTTTTGACAAAATTCCACAGCCCTTTATGCTAAAAACCCTCAATAAACTTGGTATTGATGGAACATATCTCAAAGTAATAAAAGCTTTTTATGACAAATCAACAGCCAATATCATACTTAATGGGCAAAAACTGGAAGCATTCACTTTGAAATCTGGCACTAGACAAGGATTCCCTAACTCACCACTCCTATTCAACATAATACTGGAGGTTCTAGCCAGAGCAGTCAGGCAAAAAAAAAGAAAAAGAAATAAAGGGTATTCAAATAGGAAACGTGGAAGCCAAATTGTCTCTATTTGCAGACGACATGATAGTATTCCTAGAAGACCCCATCAACTCAGCCGGAAAGCTCCTGAAACTGATAAGCAACTTCAGGAAAGTCTCAAGATATAAAATCAATGTGCAAAAATCACAAGCATTCTTATACAGCAATAACAGATTAAAAGAGAACCAAATCAATAACGAACTGCCATTCACAATTGCTACAAAGAAAATAAAATACCTAGGAATACAACTCACAAGGAACATAATGGACCTCTTCAAGAAAAACTACAAACCACTGCTCAACGAAATAAGAGAGGACACAAACAGATGGAGAAACATTCCACGTTCATGGTTAGGAGTAATCAGTATCGTGAAAATGGCTATACTGCCCAAAGTAATTTACACAATCAATGCTATCCCCATCAAACTACCATTGAATTTCATCACAGAACTGGAAAAAACCACCATGAACTTCATACGGAACCAAAAGAGAGCCTGCATATCCAAGTCAATTCTAAGCAAAAAGAACACAGAGGGAGGCATCATACTAACAGACTTCAAACTATACTACAAGGCTACAGTAATCAAAACAGCATGATATTGGTACCAAACAGAGATATAGACCAATGGAACAGAACAGAGGCATCGGAGGCAACACAACATATCTACAACCATACAATCTTTGATAAACCTGACAAGAAGAAGCAATGGGGAAAGGATTCCCTGTTTAATAAATGGTGTTGGGAAAACTAGCTATCCATGTGCAGAAAGCAGAAACTGGACCCCTTCCTGACACCTTACACTAAAATTAACTCCAGATGGATTAAACACTTAAACATAAGAACTGATACCATAAAACCCTAGAAGAAAATCTAGGCAAAACCATTCAGGACATAGGAGTAGGCAAGGACTTCATGAACAAAACACCGAAAGCATTGGCAACAAAAGCCAAAATAGACAAATGGGACCTAATCAAACTCCGCAGCTTCTGCATGGCAAAAGAAACCGTCACTAGAGTGAATCGGCAACCATCAGAATGGGAAAAAAATCTTTGCAGTTTACGCATCTGATAAAGGGCTGATATCCAGAATTTAAAAGAACTCAAACAAATTTACTGGAAAAAAACAAACAAGCCCATTTAGAAATGGGCAAAGGATATTAACAGACACTTTACAAAAGAAGACATACATGAGGCCAACAAACACATGAAAAAATGCTCATCATCACTGGTCGTTAGAGAGATGCAAATCAAAACCACATTGAGATAACATCTCACGCCAGTTAGAATGGCGGTCATTAAAAAATCTGGAGACAGCAGATGCTGGAGAGGATGTGTAGGAAAGGGAACACTCTTACACTGTTGGTGGGAGTGTAAATTAGTTCAACCATTGTGGAAGACAGTGTGGCGATTCCTCAAGGACCTAGAAATAGAAATTTCATTTGACCCAGCAATCCCATTACTGGGTATATATCCAAAGACTACAAATCTTTCTACTATAAGAACACATACACACGAATGTTCATTGCCGCACTGTTTACAATAGCAAAGACCTGGAACCAACATAAATGACCATCGATGATAGACTGGACTGGGAAAATGTGGCGCATATACACCATGAAATATTATGCAGCAATCAAAAATGATGAGTTTGTGTCCTTTGTAAGGACATGGATGAATCTAGAGAACATTATTCTCAGCAAACTGACACAAGAACAGAAAAAGAAATACCGCATATTCTCACTCATAGGCGGGTGAGAAAAATGAGAACACATGGAGACAAGGAGGTGGTCTACTACACACTGCGGTCTATGGGATGAAGGGGGGAGAGACAGTGGGGGGGCTGGGGAGCGTTAGCCTGGGGATAAATGCCAAGTGTGGGTGAAGGGGAGGAAGGCAGCATAGCACACTGACATGTGTGTACCTATGCAACTATCTTGCACGTTCTGCACATGTACCCCAGAATCTATAATGAAATAAAAAATTAATTTAAAAAAGGAAGAAGAAAGCAATAAATACGTATTACGAATACAAAAAAATAATGCACACCTCTGGAATAGTCAGGAGAGTTTTTCAGGTGGCCTCTCTTTCAATGTGTCATTGAAAAATGTGGTGTAGTCAGGAGACTCTTTCATGTAGACACATATTCACAGCCTCAGTGCATAAGAGAGACCCTTAATATAGTAAGAAATCTAATTAGTATGCCCACATCTTCTGAGGCTCACTGAATAATTCACACCTGGAGAATAACTTGGAGTCTACTTTTGATGGACATTTATTCAGAGCCTCGGTAAATAATGCAGACCTGTGGAGTAGCCAGGATTCTTTCTCATTTGGAAACACATTCATAGGCTTAATGGAAAATATGCACTTGTAGATTAGTCAGGATTACATTTTATATGGCCACTGACTCGTAAACTCAATGAAAAATGCACAAATGTAAAGTACTCATCAGTTTATTTCAGATAGCCACTCATAGACAGATTCACTGAAAAATAAAATTATTTGAGATAGACCGCCTCCTGTTTCATATGGTTATACAAAAAGAGCCTCCCTGAGTGACACACACCTGGGAAAGTTTTAGGAGTGTTCGTTACATAGACTCTCATTTACAGCCTAAGGGAAAAATGCACACGTGTGGAATAGACACTAGTCTATTTTATACGGCCACAAAATCAAAGCCTGAGTCAGTAATACACAACTTTTGAATAGTCACTAGTCTATTCCATATGCCCAAATATTTAGAGTCACTGTCAATGATAAAAGCCTGTAGACTAGCCAGGAAACCATTTCATATGGCCAGTTTCAGAGCCTCAGTGAAAAATAAATACCTGAGGAATACTCTGGACGCTATTACATGTGGCATTTCTTCAGAAATTCATTGAGTAAAGAACACTTGTATTGTAGTCAGAATTGTATTTCATATAGCCACATACTCAGAGCCTAACTGAATAACAGACACCTTGGAAAAGTCAGGATTCTATTTCTTATAGCCACTCATTTACAGCCGAATGTAAAAACTCACGCCTGAGTAGTATATAGGAGTCTCTATTTTATGGCCACCCATTCAGGGCCTCACAGAATAATGCAGACGTATGGAAATGTCAGGAGTGTACCTGACATGGCCACTTATTCAGTTCCTCAGTGAAGAATCATATATATCTGGAAAATACTCAGGATTCTATTATATATAGCAACTTATTAAGAGACTCACTGAATAATGCACACCTGGAGAATTTTCTGGAGACTAGTTGATAAGACCATTCACCCAGCAACTCAGTGGAAAATGCAGAGCTGAGAAATAGTCAATAGGACAGAGTCAGGAGTCTATTTTATGTGGTCACTCGTTCAGAAACTGACTGAAGAATATACACCTTGGAAATAGTCAGAGTCCAGGTCATATGGCCACTGAATCACAGCATTACCAAATAACGCACAATGGGGCAATAGTAAAAAGTCTATTTCATATGGCCTCTCATTCAGAGCTTCAGTGTGTAATAAATAGCTGTGGAGGAGCGAGGATCCTATTGACGGTAGCCCCAAATAAAGCAGCTCCGTAAATGATACACACATGTGTGAGATTCAGGAGACTATTTGATATGGACACTCATACAGATCCTGTTTGAATATTGCACATGTGGGAATAATAACTAGTCTATTTCATATGGTGTTTCATTTGGAGAGTCAAAAATTAACGCGCACCTGTGAAGTAAAATGCGGTCTATTTCATAAGGTCACTCTTTATGTGTTTTAGTGAATAACATGTATATCTGATAAATCAGGAATCTTTTTTCACATGGCCACACGTTCTGGGTCTCTGTGAATAATCCTCCCCTCAGAAAGTCAAGGGTCTACTTCAAATGCCAACACATTCAGAGTCTCTGTAAGTAATGAACACCTGGGAAATACACCTGAGTCTCTTTTTTATGCTCACTTAGTCAGAGTCTCATTCAATAATACACACCTGGGGAAGAGTTAAGACTCTCCTTCATGTAGCCACTCATTTAGATCCTCAGTGAATAATCCAAACCACGGTAATATTCGAGCATTTTTTATATGGCCACACATTCTGTGCCTCCCTGAATGATACATACCTGGGGAATTCTCAGGATTCTATTTCATACTACCACTCATTTAGGACCTTATTGAATAATTCACAATGGAGCAATAGTCAGGTGTCTATTTTGTATGGCCTCTCATTCAGAGTTTCAGTGAATAATGAACTTCTTTTTTTTTTTAATTTTTTATTGCATTATATGTTTTAGGGTACATGTGAAGAACGTGCAAGATAGTTGTATAGGTACACACATGGCAGTGTGTTTTCTTGCCTTCCTCCCCTTCACCCACACTTGGCATTTATCCCCAGGCTATCCCTTCCCAACCCCGCCCTCTGTCCCTCCCCCATTCCCCCCGATAGACCCCTTCCCTGTGTCCATGTGTTCTCATTTTTATCACCCACCTATGAACATCTATGGAGTAATCAGGACACTGTTTAAGATAGCCATGAATTAAGTACGTTTCTGAATGACACACACCTGGGTGGTAGTCAGGAGTCTATTTCATATGAACTCTAATTCTGTGAAACGCTGAGTAACACACACCTGGGGTAGTTTCAGGAGTTTATTTGGTATGGACACTTATTCCGAACCTGTTGGAATAATGCACACATGGAGAATAGTGAGGTGTCTATGTCATACAGCTACTCATTCAGACAAACAGTGAATAATGCACATGTGGAGTCATTAGAATTCTGTTTCATATGGCCCCTCTTTCACAGCCTCACTGAATATTACACACTTGTGGTGTAGTCTATATTTTATGGCCACTCATTCAGAGAATCACCAAATAATTCACATTGGCGGAATAGTCAAAAGTCTCTTTCTTTTTCTTTTTCTTTTTTTTAAATTTTTATTGCATTATAGGTTTTGGGATACATGTGCAGAACGTGCAAGATAGTTTTTATGGCTACCGGTGGAGAGCCTAACTAAATGTACACACCTGGGTAAATAGTCAGGATTTACTTGTATCTCCGCATTCAGTCTCACTAAATAATGCACACCTGTGGAATAGTCTGGAGACATTTTCATGTGGCCTATCATTCAATGTGTCATTGAAAAATGTGGTGTAGTCAGGAGAATCTTTCATGTATACACATATTGAGAGACTCAGTGCATAAGACAGACCCTTGATATAGTAAACAATCTAATTAGTATGGCCACATCGTCTGAGGCTCACTGAATAATACACACCTGGAGAATAATTTGGAGTCTATTTTCGATGAATATTCATTCATAGCCTCTGTAAATAATGCAGACCTGTGGAGTAGCCAGGAGTCTATTTCATTTGGAAACTCATTCATAGCTTCAGTGGATATTATGGACGTGTGGATTAGTGAGGATTGCATTTTATATGGCCACTGACTCATAACCTCAATGAATAATGCACAAATGTAAAGTACTCAGAAGTCAATTTCATAGAGCCACTCATAAAGAGTTTCACTGAAAAATAAAATTATTTAAGATAGACTGCCTCCTGTTTCATATGATCATTCAAAAGTGCCTCACTGAGTGACACACACCTGGGAAAGTTTTAGGAGTGTGCTTTACATAACCTCTCATTTACAGCCTAAGGGGAAAATGCACATGTGTGGAATAGGCACTAGTCTACATTATATGGCCACGAAATCAATGACTGAGTCAGTAATACAGAACTTTGGAATAGTCATTAGTCTATTCCATATGCCCAAATATTTAGAGTCACTGTCTATAACAAAAGCCTGTAGACTAGTCAGGAAACCATTTCATATGGCCAAAGTTTCAGAGCCTCGGTGAATAATAAATACCTGAGGAATACTCTGGACGCTATTACATGTGGCATTTCTTCAGAGGTTCATTGAGTAAAGAACACCTGTATTGTAGTCAGAATTCTATTTTCTATAGCCACATACTCAGAGCCTAACTGAATAACAGACACCTTGGGAAAGTCAGGATTCTATTTTGTATAGCCACTCATTTACAGCCAAATGTAAAAACTCACGCCTGAGTAGTATATAGGAGTCTCTATTTTATGGCCACTCATTCAGAGCCTCACAGAATAATATAGATGTATGGAAATCTCAGGAGTGTACTTGACATGGTCACTTATTCATATCCTCAGTGAAGAATCATATATATCTGGAATATACTCAGGATTCTATTATACATAGTCACTTATTAAGAGACTTACTGAATAATGCACACCTGGATAATTGTTTGGAGACAATTTGATATGAGCATTCACCCAGCGATTCAGAGGAAAATGCAGAGCTGAGAAATAGACAAGAGGACAGAGTCAGTAGTATATTTTATGTGGTTACTTGTTCAGAAACTGACTGAAGAAAACACCTTGGGAACAGTCAGAGTCCAGGTCATATGGCCACTCAATCACAGCATTACCGAATAATGCACAATGGGACAATAGTAAGGAGTTTATTTCAAATGGCCTCTCATTCAGAGCTTCAGTGTGTAATAAACAGCTGTGGAGGAGTGAAAACCCTATTGAAGGTAGCCCAAAATTAAGCA
Source organism: Saguinus oedipus (assembly GCA_031835075.1). Lineage (NCBI taxonomy): Eukaryota > Metazoa > Chordata > Mammalia > Primates > Cebidae > Saguinus > Saguinus oedipus. The sequence continues at coordinate 5,709,109 of CM063170.1, forward strand.
GCTCGGTGAATGATACACACATGTGTGAGAGTCAGGAGACTATTTGATATGGACACTCATACAGTATTACTTCGAATATTGCACACGTGAAGAATAATCTCTAGTCCATTTCATATGGTGGTTCGTTTGGAGAGTCAAAAAGTAACACACACCTGTGGAGTAAAATTCGGTCTATATCATAAGGACACTCATTCAGTGTTTTAGCGAATAACATGTATATCTGATAAGTCAGGAATCCTTTTTACATGGCCACTCGTTCTGGGCCTCTGTGAACAATACTCCCCTCAGAAACAGTCAAGGGTCTACTTCAAATGCCTACACATTCAGAGTCTCTGTAAGTAATGAACACCTGAGAAATACACCTGAGTCTCTTTTTTATGCCAATTAGTCAGAATCTCATTCAATAATGCACACCTGGGGAAGAGTTAAGAGTCTACTTTATGTAGCCACTCATTTAGATCCTCAGTGAATAATCCACAACAGTGTAATAGTCGACAATTTTTATTTGTCCACTCAGTTTGTGCCTCCCTGAATGATACACACCTGGGTAATTCTCAGGATTCTATTACATACCAGCACTCATTTAGATCCTTATTGAATAATTCACAATGGAGCAATAGTCAGGTGTCTATTTTGTATGGCCTCTCATTCAAAGATTCTGTGAATAATGAACTTCTATGGAGTAATCAGAACACGGTTTAAGATAGCGTTGAATTAAGTACCTTCCTGAATGATACAAACCTGGGTGGTAATCAGGAGTCTATTTCATATGAACTCTAATTCTGTGTAACACTGAGTAATACACAGAACTACTTCGAATATTGCACATGTGAACAATAATCATTAGTCCATTTCATATGGTCGTTCATTTGTAGAGTCAAAAAATAACACGGGAGAGTGGTGATACACACAGGAGAGTGGAGGGTACACACAGAAGACAGTTGGTACACAAAAAAGAGAAGAGGATACACAAAGGAGAGGGTGATACACACAGGAGAGTAGGTGATACACAGAGGAGAGAGGGGGATACACACAAGAGAGAGGAGAATAAACACAAAAGAAAGAAATACACACAGGAGAGAGGGGCATACACACAGGTGAGGGTGATACAAACAGGAGAAAGAAGGATAAACACAAGAGAGAGTAAGATACACACAGAACAGGGGGAAACACACAGAAGAAAGAAACGTAAACACAGGAGCAAAAAGGATACACACTGCAGAGAGGAGGATACACACAGGAGAGAGGGGATACACAAAGGAGAGTGGGAAATACACACAGGAGAGAGAAAGTATACACACAAAAGGGAAATGGTTACACATAGGAGAAAGGGGACACACACAGGAGAGGGGGGACACAAACTGGAAAGGGGGGATACACACAGGAGACAGGGGAAATACACACAAAAGAGAGGGTTGATAGACACAGGAGAGAAAAATGATACACACAGGAGACAGGAGGATACACAAAGGAGAAAAAAGGATACACACTGGAGAGAGAAGTGTACACACAGAAGAGGGCAATACCCACAGGAGTGAGGAGGACTCACAAAGAATAAATAAGATAAACACAGGAGACAGAAGGATACACACAAAAGAGGGAAGGATACACACGGTAGACAGAAAGATAGACACAGGGGAGAGAAGGATACAAACAGAAGAGTGGTGATACAAACAGAAGAGATGAGGGTTCACACAGGAGAATAGAAAATACACACATGAGAGAGATGGATACAAACAGGAGAGAAGAGAATACACACAGCAGAGAGGAGGATACACACAGGAGAGACGAAATACACACAGGAGTGAGAAAGATTCATACAGGAGAGAAGAGAATGCACAAAGGAGAGAGGTGGATACACACAGAAGTGGGGCATACACATAAAAGAGAGGGGATACACACAGGACAGAGGGGGGATACACACGGAGAGTGGTGATCCACACAGGATAGTTGAGGGTACACACAGGAGAGAGGGGGTACACACAGGAGAGAAAAAGATACACACACAAAAAAGAGATACACACAGGAGATTAGGGAATAAACAGAGGAGTGAGGGGGATAAACACAGGAAAGGGAGATACACACAAAAGAGAAAGGCTTACACACAGAAGAGGGGGATACACACTGGAGTAAAAGGGATAAACACAGGAAAGAGAATTGATCACGCAAGATATGGGGATACACACAGGAGAGAGGGACATAGACACAGGAGAAAAGAGGATACACACAGCAGAGAGGAAGATACACACAGGAGAGAGGAGATACACAAAGGAGAGAGGGGGATACGCACAGAAGAGAGAAGGGATACACAGAGCATGGAGGGTTTTACACACAGGAGAAAGGAGGGATACGCACAGGAGAGAGAAGGGATACCCACAGGAAAGAGGAGGATGAACACAGGAAAGGGGATACACACAGGAGAGAGGAGGATGCACACAAAAGAGAGAAGGAGACACACAGAAGAAAGGAGGATACACGCAGGAGAGAGGAGGGTAAACACAGAATAGAGGGGGATACACACAGAAGAGAGGAGGATACAGGCAGGAGAGAGGAGGATACACACACGAGAAAGAAAGATACACACAAGCGAGAGGAGAATACACAGAGAAGAGAAGAGGATACATACAGGAGAAAGAAGAATACACAAAGGAGAGGGGAAACACACAAAAAAGAGGGGGATACACACAGGCGGGAAAGATAAACACAGAAGAGGGGGTATACACACAGGAGAGAGAAAGATACACATAAAAGAGGGGGATACAAACAGGAAAGGAGGGCTTACGCACAGGAGAGGAGGATACACACAGGAGAGAGAATAAGTACATAAAAAAGAGAGGCGGATACACACAGGAGAGTGAAGCATACACAAAGAAGGGAGGAGAATACACAAAGGAAAAAGGGTGATACACAGAGTGAAAAAAGGATAAATACAAAAGGAGGATACACACCAAAAAAAGAAGGATACAGATAGAAGAGAGGAGGATACACGCAGGAGATTGGAGAATACACAGCAGAGAGGAGGATAAACACAGGAGAGGGGAGGATACACGTAGGAGAGAAGAGGATGCACACAGGAGTGGCGTGATACACAGGAGAGACGTGAGTACACACAGTAGAAAATAGAATACACACAGGAGAGAGGAGGATAAACAAAGGAGGGGTGATACACAAAGGAGACAGGGGGATACACGGAGGAGAGAAGAGGATACACAAAAACGAGAGAAGGATACACAAAGGAGGGGGAATACACACAGAAAAGAGGACCATAAACACAGGAGAGGAACATACACAGAAAACAAAGAAAAATAAACAAAAAAAGAGAGGAGGATACACACAAAACACAAAGATACACACAGGAGAGTGGGGCGTACACAGAGGAGAGAGGAGGATACACACAGCAGAAAGGAGGATACACACAGGAGAGAGGGAATACACACAAGACAGAGGAAGATACAAACTGGAGAGAGGGTGGATACACACAGGAGAGAGGGGTGATACACACAGGAGCGAAAAAAGATACACACAGAAGAGAAGAGGATACACACAGGAGAAAGGAGGATACACACTGGTTAAAGAAAGATACACACAGGAGAGGGGGATACACACAGGAGTGAAAAGGATACACACAGGAGTGAAAAGGATACACACAGGAAAGTAGAAAATACACAGAGGAGAGAGGAGGATACACACAAAGGAGGGAAGATTACACATGGTAGACAGAAGGATACACACAGGAGAGAGAAGAATACACACAGGAGAGGAGGGATACACAAAGGACAGATGAGGGTTCACATAGGAGAAAAGAGGATACATACAGAAGAGAGACGGATACACAAAGAAGAGAGGAGTATTCACACAGCAGAGGAGGAAACACAGAGGAGAGAAGGTATACACACAGGAGTGAGGAAGATCCACAGAGGAGAGAAGGGAATGCAAACAGGAGAAAGGTGGATACACAGAGAAGTGGGGCACACACACAGCAGAGAGGATGATTTACGCAGGAGAGAGGAAAATACACGCATGAGAGAGGGGAATACACATAAGAAAAAGGGGAATACACACAGGAGAGAGGGGTGATACACACGGAGAGTGGTGATACACACAGGACAGTGGAGGGTACACACAAAAGAGAGGGGGTACACACAGAAAAGAAGAGGATACACAAAGGAAAAAGGGATACACACAGGAGAGTAGGGAATAAACAGGAGAGAGGAGGATACACACAGGAGAGAAGAGAATAAACACAGGAGAGGAAGATACACACAGGAGAGATGGGCATACACACAGGAGAGGGGAATACACACAGGAGAGAGGGGCGTAGACACAGGAGAAGGGAGGAAACACACAGCAGAGAGGAGGATACACACAGGAGAGAGGAGATACACAGAGAATAGAGGGGGATACACACAGGAGAGAGGAGGAATACACACAGGAGAGAGGGGGTTACACACAGGAGAAAACAGAAATACGCACAGGAGAGAGAATTGATACCCACAGGAGAGAGAAGAATACACACAGGAGAGAAAAGGATACACACGGGAGAGAGGAGAATGCACACAGGAGAGAGAATGATACATACAGGAGACACACAGAAGAAAGAAGAATACACGCAGGAGAGAGGAAGATACACACAGGAAAGAGAAGGATATGAACAAAAGACTGGAGGATACACACAGAAGAGAGGGAGATACACACAGGAGAGTGGAGGATACACAGAAAAGAGAGGAGGATACACACAGGAGAGAGAGAAATACACACAGGAGAGAAGAGAATACACACAGAAGAAGGGTGATACACATAGGAGAGAGAAGAGTACACATAGGAGAAAGAAGGATGCAAACAGAAGTCAGAAAGATACACAAAGAAGAGGAGGATACACACAGGAAAGAGAAGAACACACCAATGAGAGAAAAGGATACACACAGGAGAGAGGAGGATACACACAGGAGAGGGAGATAACAACAGGAAAGAGGGGCATACACACAGGAGAGGGGGATAAACAGAGAAGAAAGAAGAATATACACAGTAGAGAAAAGGTTACACACAGGAGAGGGAGACACACACAAAAAGAGAGGCGTAAACACAGGAGAAAGAAAAAATACACACAGCAGAGAAAAGAATACACAGAGGAGAGAGAGGATACACACAGGAGACAAGAGAATACACAGGAGAGAGGGAAATACACACAAAAGAGGGAAGGATACACACAGGAGACAGAAGGATACACACAGAGTGGTGAAAAATACACAAAGGAGAGGGGTGATACACACAGGAGAGAGGAGGGTACACACAGGAGAGAGGGGGATTCACACAGGAGAGAGGAAGATACACACAGGATAAGGGGACACACACGGGAAAGAGAGGGATACACACAGGACAAAGGATACACACAGGAGAGAGGGGCATACACACATAAAAGAATGATAAACCAAAGAGAAAGGGGGATAAACACAGGACAGAAAAGTATACAAACAGGAATGGGTGATACACAGGAGAGAGTGGGGTGAGCACAGGAGAGAAAGGATTACACAGAGGAGAGAGGAGGAATCCAACAGGAGAGAGGGGATATACACAAAAAAGGGGGATACACACAGGAGAAAGGGGGTATACACACAGGAAAGAAAGGTGTTACACACAAGAGAGAAGGGGAAAACACACAAGAGAGCGGAGGGCTAAACACAGTAGAGAGAAGGATACACACAAAAGAGAGGAGGATACACACAAGAGGTAAAAGTATACACACAGTAGAGGGGCATACACAAAAGAGAGAGGGGGATACACACAGGAGTGTTGGATACATACAGGAGAAAGGGAAATACACACAGGAGAGAGGGCAATACACACAATATATGTGAATACAAACAGGAGAGAGTGGCATACACACAGGCAAGAGGAGAATACACACAGGAGATAGGAGGATACACAAAGAAGAGGGGGAAACACAAAAGAGAGAGAGGGATTCACACAGGCGAGAAAGATAAACACAGAAGAGGTGTGGATACACACAAAAAGAGGGAAATACACGCAGGAGAGATAATTACAAACAGGAGAAAGGGGCTTATGCACAGGAGAGAGGAGGATACACACGGGAGAGTGGGAGGATACACAAAGAAGAGAGGAGGATACACACAAGAGAGTGAAAAATACACAGAGGAGGGAGGGGAATACACACTGGAGAGAGGAGGATACACATAGAGGGAAAGGGATAAATACAAAAGAGAGGATGATACACACAAAAGAGAGAAGGATACAAATAGAAGAGAGAAGGATACATGCAGGAGATTGGAGGATACACAAAGGAGAGAGGAGGATACACACAGGAGAGGGGAGAATACACACAGGAGAGAAAAGTGTACACACAGAAAAGGGGCATACACACAGGAGAAAAGGAGATTCTCACAGGAGCTTTGGATACATACAGGAGACAGAAAAATACACACAACAGAGAAGGGGATACACACAGGAGAGCTGGATAAACACAGGAGAGAGGGGAATTCACACAGGAGAGAGGGTGTTACACACAGGAGAGTGGTGGGATACACACAGAAGAGAGGAGCATACACAAAGGAGATAGGAGGATACACAAAAAAGAGAGGAGCATAAACACAGGACAGAGAAGGTTACGCACAGAATAGAGGGTAATTCACACAGTAGAGAGGGGGATGCACACAGGAGAGACGGGAATACACACAGGAGAGAGAAAAGATACACACAGGAGAGAAAAAAATACACACAAAAAAGATGGGGATACACACAGTATAGAAGAGGATACACACAAAAGAGAGGAGAATACATAGAAGAGAAAGGGAGATACACAAAGGAGAGAGGGGATACACACAGAAGAGAGGGAATATATACACAGGATAGGGGAGGATACACACAGAAAATATGGGGATTCACACAGAAGAAATAAAAATACACAAATGAGAGAGGAGCATACACACAGAAGAGAGAAGGATACACACAAGAGAGAGGAGAATACACACAGGAGAGAGGGATACACACAGTGGAGGGGGCATACACACATAAAATGGGAATAAACACAGTAGAAATGAGGTAAACAGAGGAAAGGAGGATACTGACAGGAAAAGCTGATACAAACAGGAGAGAAAAATATACACAAGTGAGAGGAGGATACACACAGGAGGGAGGGGAGTAAATGCAGAAAAGTAGGGATACACAGAGGAGAGAAAGGGATACACAAAGGAGAAAAAGATACACAGAGGGAGGGAAATACACACAGAAGCGAGGGGGATGCACACAGGAGAAAGGGAAATACACACAGGAAGAAGGAGGATACACACAGGAGAGAGAATGATACACACAGGAGAGGGGGATACACACAGTAGAGAGGAAGATACACACAGGAGAGAGGAGGATACAGAGAGGAGAGAGGAAGATACAGAAGAGAAGGAGATACACACAGGAGTGGGGGATACACACAGAAGAGAGGGGGTAATCACAAAAGCGTTGAATACATGCAGGAGACAGGGAAATACACACAGGAGAGATGAGTATACACAGGAGAGAGTGGGATACACACAAGAGAGAAGAGGATACACAAAGGAGAGAAAAATACACACAGGTGAGAGGAGGATACACACAGGAGAGTGGGCGTACACACAGAAGAGAGGGGTTAAACAAAGGAGAGACATAGATACACAAAGGAGAAAGGGATACATACAGGAGAAAGAAATACAGACAAGAGCGAGGGAGATGCACACAGGAGAACGGAGGATACACACAAACAAGTGGAAGATACACACAGGAGAGAGTTGCATATACACAGGAGAAAGGGTGATACACACAGGAGAAAGGAAGATACACACAGGACAGTGGGGCACACAAACATGAGGGTGGGGGATTCACACAAAATAGAGGTGTACACACAGAGTGGAAGAAGGATACACACAGGAGTGAGGAAGATACACACTGGAGAGAGGATAATACACACAGGAGAGAGGAGGATACGCACAGAAGAGAAAAGGATACACACAGGAGTAGGGGATACACACAGAAGAGAGGAAGATAGGCACAGGAGAGAAGGAAACACAGACGAGAGAGTGGATACACACAGGAGAGAGGGAGAAAAACACAGGAGAGGGGGATACATACAGACGAGAGGGTCATAAACAGAGGAGAGGGGATGATACACGCAGGAGAGAGGAGGATACACACAGGAGAGAGGGGGAAACATACGGGAGAGTGGGGGGATAAACACAGGAGAGAGAAGAATACACAAAGCAGACAGGAGGATGCACAGAGGTGAAAGAAAGATACACACAGGAGAGAGAAGAATACACACAGAAGAAAGGGAAATACAGACAGTAGAGAGGGAGATACACACAGGGGGAGGGGGATATACACAGGAGAGAGAAGTATACACACAAATGAGAAGAAAATACACACAAGATTCTTTGCGGGAGCTCTTCTAAGATGGCGTCGTAGAGGCGACTCCGGATTGCAGCTCTCAGTGAAGGCGCAGAGGGTGAGTCCTAGCCGCATTCTCGGACAGATCTTTTTGGCCTACAGAACGTTGAAAGTCCCAGGTGTGGGAGAGACACGGGACGCTAGCACAGCCGACTTGTGAGGCCACTTTGGCCGGTTCCAAAGCGAAGCGGCACCAAGCACAAAAACTCACTGGTCCGAGTGCCCTGTTAAACCGGCAATCTGAGATTTGGAAGGGCAGATTGGCATGTCCATCTGATTAAATGGGACTTGGAAAATGAGCCAGACCAGGAGATTCCTGGGAATCATGATCTGAGCCGGTGCAGTGGGCAGCGGCACGGGAGATCACACGGATCCCAGTGCCCTATCAGCAGGCTACTGGGGCGCCAGTGAGAGAGTCAACTGATCAGCTTGGGGAGAGAAAGAGAGAGAGAGGACGGAATCTGAGGCAGGGAGCTGGGTGATCGGGCTCGGCGGGGCCCACACTGACGGGGACAAGCAGGGCGACGATTGGAGTCACTCGGGGCTGAGAGTTTTGCTGCCGGCATCTTGCTGGCATCTAGGACGGTGCAGCCTGGTGCGGGAGGGGCGTCCACCACGGCTGATGCAATCCCCCCTACTGAAGTACCGACCAGGGCTGACACAGCCTGCTGAGGCAACCTGCATTAACAGAGAGACTCCACCAGCAGGGCAGAGCAAGCCACAGCAGGGCGGAGCAAGCCACAAACGGAGCCCCGCGGGCACAGGGCAGACCTGCGCTAGCAGGGCGGAGCCACGGCAGGAAAATAGTGAATAGACTGCCACCTAGCTGGGCGGGACAGTGCAACGGATACCCATAAAGAAAGCCCCAACTCCCTGAGACAGAGCATCAAAGGGGTAAAAAAGTGGGGTGTTTTATGAGTTCTGTTGCAGCAGACATAAACACATCCTCCCAATTGAAAACTCAGCAACTGCTAAGACAACAGGTGGATAAATCCATAAAGATGGGAAGAAACCAGCGCAAAAAGAAGGAAAACACCCGAAACTAAAACACTTCACCTCCTAAAAAGGACCAAAACTCCTCACCAGCAAGGGAACAAAGCTGGACGGAGAATGAGTGTGACGAAATGACAGAATCAGACTCCAGAAAGTGGATCATGAGAAATTTCAGTGAGCTAAAAGAACATGTTCTAAATCAGTGCAAAGAAACTAAGAACCTTGAAAAAAGATTTGAAAAAAGATTCGAGGAATTGATAACAAGAATGCACAACATAGAGAGGAATATAAATGAATTGAAGAAGCTGAAAAACACAACACGAGAACTTCGTGAAGCATGCACAAGTTTCAACAGCCGAATTGACCAAGCAGAAGAAAGAATATCAGAAGTTGAAGATCAACTCAATGAAATAAAACGAGAAACCAAGATCAAAGAAAAAAGCACAAAAAGGAATGAACAAAATCTCCCAGAAATGTGGGACTATGTGAAGAGACCCAACCTACGTTTGATAGGTGTACCAGAATGTGATGAATGAATCGAAGCTGAAAAACACTCTTCAGGATATTATCCAGAAAAATTTCCCCAACCTAGCAAGACAGGTCAATACTAAACTCCAGAAAATACAGAGGACACCACAAAGATATTCTGCAAGAAGAGCAACCCGAAGGCACATAATCGTCTGATTCACCAGGGTTGAAATGAAGGAGAAAATACTAAGGGCAGCCAGAGAGAAAGGTCGGGTCACCCACAAAGGGAAACCCATCAGACTCACAGAAGATCTCTTGGCAGAGACTCTACAAGCCAGAAGAGAGTGGGGGCCAATATGCAACATCCTTAAAGAAAAGAACTTTCAACCCAGAATTTCATATCCAGCCAAACTGAGCTTCATAAGTGAAGGAAAAATAAAATCCTTCATGAACAAGCAAGTACTCAGAGATTTTGTCACCACTAGGCCTGCTTTACAAAAGCTCCTGAAACAGACATTACACATAGAAAGAAACAACCAGTACCAGCCATCCTAAAAGCATACCAAATGCTAAAGAGCATCAACAAAATGAAGAATCTACATGAACCAATGGGCAAAACAGCCAGCTAGCATCAAAATGGCAGTACCAAATTCACACATAACAATATTAACCCTAAATGTAAATGGGCTAAATGCACCAATCAAAAGACACAGACTGGCAAATTGGATAAAAAGCCAAAACCTGTCAGTGTGCTGTATCCAGGAAACCCAACTCACACGCAAAGATACACAAAGGCTCAAAATAAAGGGATGAAGGAAGATTTACCAAGCAAATGGAGAGCAAAAAAAAAGCAGGAGTTTCAAATCTCATCTCTGATAAAATAGACTTTAAAGCAGCAAAGATCAAAAGGGACAAAGAAGGTCATTACATAATGGTAAAAAATTCGATACAACAAGAGGAGCTAACGATTCAAAATATATATGGACCCAATGCAGGAGCACCCAGATATATAAGGCAAGTTCTTAATGACTTGCAAAGAGACTTAGACTCCCACACAATAATAGTGGGAGAATTTAACACTCCACTGTCAATAGCAGACAGATCAACCAGACAAAAAATTAACAAGCATATCCAGGACTTGAACTCAGACCTGGAACAAGCAAACCTGATAGATATTTACAGAACTCTCCACCCCAAATCCACAGAATATACATTCTGCTCAGCACCACATCACACCTACTCCAAAATTGACCACATAATTGGAAGTAAAGCACTCCTCAGAAAATGCAAAAGAACTGAAATCATAACAAACATTCTCTCAGACCATAGTGCAATCAAGTTGGAACTCAGAATCCAGAAAATAACTCAGAACCGCACAGCTTCATGGAAACTGAACAACTGTCTCTTGAATGTTGATTGGAGAGACAATGAAATGAAGGCAGAAATAAAGAAATTCTTCAAAATGAATGAGAACGAAGACAAAACATACCAGAATTTGTGGGACACATTTAAAGCAGTCTGTAGAGGAAAATATATAGCAATAAGTGCCCATATGAGAAGAGTGTAGAGATTCAATATGAACACCCTATCGTCAAAATTGAAAGAGCTAGAGGACGAAGATCAAAAAAGCTCAAAGCATAGCCGAAGACAAGAAATAACTAAGATCAGAGCAGAACTGAAGGAGATCGAGACACGAAAAACCCTTCAAAAAATCAATAAGTCCAAGAGCTGGTTTTTCGAAAAGATCAACAAAATAGACAGACCACTAGCCAGACTGATATAAAAGAAAAGAGAGAACAACCAAATAGATGCAATAAAAAATGATAAAGGGGAAATCACCACAGATTCCACAGAAATTCAAACCATCATCAGAGAATACTAAAAACAACTCTATGCACATAAACTAGTAAATCAGGAAGAAATGGATAAATTCCTGGACTCGTGTGTCCTCCCAAGCCTAAACCAGGAGGAAGCCGAAACTATGAATAGACCAATAACAAGGTCAGAAGTTGAGGCAGCAATTAAGAGCGTACCACACAAAAAAAGCCCAGGTCCAGATGGGTTCACAGCCGAATTCTACCAGACACACAAAGAGAATCTAGTGCCATTCCTTCTGAAACTACTCCAAATAATCCAAAAAGAGGGAACCCTTCCCAAATCATTTTATGAGACCAACATCATCCTGATACCAAAATCCGACAGAGACTCAAAAAGAAAAAAAACTTCAGGCCAATATCCATGATGAACATAGATGCAAAAATCTTCAATAAAACACTGGCAAACCTATTGTAACAGCACATTAAGAAACTTATCCATCATGATCAAGTAGGATTCATCCAGGGGATGCAAGGCTGGTTCAACATAGGCAAGTCTATAAATGTAATTCACCACATAAACAGAAGCAAAAACAAAAGCCACATGATTATCTCAATCGACGCAGAGAAGGCATTTGACAAAATTCAACAGCTCTTTATGCTAAAAACCCTCAATAATCTTGGTATTGATGGAACATATCTCAAAGTAATAAAAGCTATTTACGACAAAACAACAGCCAATATCTTACTTAATGGGCAAAAACTGGAAGCATTCCGTTTGAAATCCAGCACTGGACAAGGATGCCCTCTCTCACCACTCCTATTCAACCTAGTATTGGAAGTTCTAGCCAGAGCAATCAGGCAAGAAAAAGAAATAAAGTGTATTCAAATAGAAAATGTGGAAGCCAAATTGTCTCTATTTGGAGACGACATGATAGTATACCTAGAAGACCCCATCACCTCAGCTCAAAATCTCCTGAAACTGATAAGCAACTTCAGTAAAGTCTCAGGATATAAAATCAATATGCAAAAATCACAAGCATTCCTATACACCAATAAGAGACTTAAAGAGAACCAAATCAAGAACGACCTTCCATTCACAATTGCTAAAAAGAAAATAAAATACCTAGGAATACAACTCACAAGGAACGTAAGGGACTTCTTCAAAGAAAACTACAAACCACTGCTTAACGAAATAAGAGAGGACACAAACAGATGGAGAAACATTCCACGTTCATGGTTAGGAAAAATCAATATCATGAAAATGGCTATACTGCCCAAAGTAATTTACACAATCAATGCTATCCCCATCAAACTACCATTGAATTTCTTCACAGAATTGATAAGAAACACCATGAACTTCATATGGAACAAAAAGAGAGCCCACATAGCCAAGTCAATTCTAAGCAAAAAGAACACAGTGGGAGGCATCACTCTACCAGACTTCAAACTATACTACAATGCTACAGTAATCCAAACAGCATGGTACTGGTACCAAAACAGAGATATAGACCAATGGAACAGAACAGAGGCATCGGAGGCAACACAACCTATCAACAACCATATAATCTTTGATAAACCAGACAAAAACAAGCAATGGGGAAAGGATTCCCTGTTTAATAAATAGGGTTGGGAAAAGTGGCTAGCCATGGGCAGAAAGCAGAAACTCGACCCCTTCCTGACAGCTTACACTACAATTAACTCCAGATGGATTAAAGACTTAAACATAAGACCTTACACCATAAAAACCCTAGAAGCAAATCTAGGAAAAACCATTCAGGACATAGGAGTAGGCAAGGACTTCATGACCAAAACACCAAAAGCATTGGCAACAAAAGCCAAAATAGACAAATGAGACCTAATCAAACTTCACAGCTTCTGCACGTCAAAAGAAACAGTCACTAGAGTGAATCGGCAACCATCAGAATGGGAAAAAATCTTTCCATCTTACACATCTGACAAAGGGCTGATATCCAGAATTTACAAAAAACTCAAACAGATTTACAGGAAAAAAACCAACAAACCCATTCAAAAATGGGCAAAGGATATGAACAGAAACTTTACAATTGAAGACATACATGAGGCAAACAAACACATGAAAAAATGCTCATCATCATTGGTCATTAGAGAGATGCAAATCAAAACCACATTGAGATACCATCTCACGCCTGTTAGAATGGCGATCATTAAAACATCTGGAGACAGCAGATGCTGGAGAGGATGTGGAGAAATAGGAACACTCTTACACTGTTGGTGGGAGTGTAAGTTAGTTCAACCATTGTGGAAGACAGTGTGGCAATTCCTCAAGAACCTAGAAATAGAAATTCCATTTAACCCAGCAATCCCTTTACTGGGTATATATCCAAAGGACTATAAATCCTTCTACTATAAGGACACATGCACACGAATGTTTATTGCAGCACTGTTTACAATAGCAAAGACCTGGAACCAACCCAAATGCCCATTGATGATAGTCTGGACTGGAAAAATGTGGCACATATACACCATGCAATATTATGCAGCAATCAAAAATGATGAGTTTCTGTCCTTTGTAAGGACATGGATGAATTTGGAGAACATCATTCTCAGCAAACTGACACAAGAACAGAAAAACAAATACTGCATATTCTCACTCATAGGCGGGTGAGAAAAATGAGAACACATGGACACAGGGAGGGGGTCTTCTACACACTGGGATCTATTGGGGGTAATGGGGGAAGGACAGTGTGGGGTGGGGCTTGGGAGGGATAGCCTGGATATAAATGCCAAGTGTGGGTGAAGGGGAGAAAGGCAGCAAAGCACACTGCCATGTGTGTATCTATGCAACTATCTTGCACGTTCTGCACATGTACCCCAAAACTTATAATGCAGTAAAAATTAAAAAATAAATACACACAAGAGAGAGGACAATACACACAGGTGAAGGGAGGATACAAACAGGAGAGAGGAGAATACACACAGAAGAAAGGGAAATAAACACATAATAGAGGAGAATAAACACAAAAGAAAGGAGGATACACACAGAAGAGAGGTAGATACACACAGGGGAAAGGAGGATACACACAAAAGAGAAAAGGATACACATAGGAGAGAGGGGGATACACACAGGAGACAGAGGGATACACACATGGGGACGGGGATAAATACAGGAGAGAGGAGGATACACACAGGATAGAGGAGGATACATACAGGACAGTGGAGGATACACAAAGGAGACAGGAACATACACACAGGAGAGAAGAATAAACACAAAAGTGGAAGATATACCAAGAAAAGGAAGGATACATTCAGGGGATGTGGATAAACAAAGGAGAGAGAAGCATGCACACAGAAGAGAGCAGAATACACACAAAATACAGGAGGATACACACAGGGGAGAGGGGGTACACACAAATGACAGGAAGAATACACACAGGAGAGAAAAAGATACACAGAGGAAAAAAGAGAATACACACAAAAGAGAGAAGGATACACAAAGGGAAGCGGGATACACACAGAAGAGGGAAGGATAAACACAAAAGAGAGGAGGATACACACAGGAGAGTGAAGGATATCCACAGAAGAGAGGGGCGTACACATAGGAGAGAGGGGCATACACATAGGAGAGGGGGATACACAGATTAGAGAGGAGAAATCAAACAGGAGAAATAAATACACACAGGAGAGGGAAATACACACAAGAGAGAGGAAGATGCACAAAGGAGATAGGGGCATACACACCGGAAAGAAGTGGATACACAAAGGAAAGGGGGAGAGGGCAGATACACACAGAAGATAGAAAGATACACACAGCAGAGTGGAGCATACACACAGGAGGAAGAGAAATACACACAGAAGAGAGGGGTATACACACAGGAAGAAAGGATACACACAGAAGAGACGAGGATACACAAGGGAGAGAAGGATCCACACAGGAGAAAGGAGAATACACACAGAAGACAGGATGATACACACAGAAAAGGGGAGGATACACACAATAGAGAGAAGGATACACATAGGAGAGAGGTGGATACACACAGGAGAGAGAAAGATACACACAGGAGAGAGGAGGATACACACAGGAGAGGGTAGATACACACAGGAGAAAGGAGGATACACACAGGAGAGAGGAAGGATACACACAAGAAAGAAAGGGACGCACACAGAAGAGAGTAGGATACATAAAAACTAGAGGGGTGATACACACAGGGGAGGGGGTGATACTAACAGGAGACAGAGGGATAAAAACAAGAGAATGGGGCATACACACAAAAGAAAGATGATACACACTGGAGGGAGTGGGATACACACAAGAAGAGGAAAATACGCATAGTAGAGAGGAGGATACTCACAGAAGAAAGAAGGATACACGCAGAAGAGAAACGGATACACACAGGTGAGAAAAAGATACACACAAGGGAGTGGGGCATAAACACAGAAAAGGGGGGATACACACAGTAGAGAAAAATACACACAGGAGTGAGAAGGATGCACACAGGAGAAATGGAAATACACAAGAAAAAAGGAAGATACACACAGGAGAGAGAAGGATACACAGAGGGGGGATACATACAGGAGAGAGGAAGATACAAAAAGGAGAGAGGGGATACACACAGGACAGATGATGATACACACAGGAGAAAGGGGGAATACACACAAGATAGAAAGGAATTACACACAGGAGAGGGAGAGAAACACACAGGAGAGAGGAGGTAAACACACAGGAGAGAGGAGGTATACACACAGGAGAAAGGAAGACACACACAGGAGAGTAGAAGATACACAGAAAAGAGAAAAGTATACACACAAGAAAGAGGAAAATACACACAGGAGAGAGGAGGATACACATAGGAGAAAGGCATACACACAGGAGAGAGGAGGATAAACAGAGGAGAGTTGGGTACACACAAGAGACAAGGTAATACACACAGGAGAGAGGGTGATACACACAGGAAAGAGGGGAATGCACACAACAGAGAGGGCATACATACAGGAGAGATGAGAATACGCAAAGGAGAGGGGGGATACCCAAAGGAGAAAAAGGGATACAAACAGAAGAGTGCAGCATACACACAAAAGGGAGAGGGATACACACAGGAGAGAGGAGAATACACACAGGAGAGAAAAGGATACACACAGGAGAGAGAAGGCTACACACAGGATAGAGGAGTATACACCAAGAGGAGAGGGAAACAAACAAGAGAGAGGGGGATGCACACAGGAGACGGTGTGATACACACAGGAGAGAGGGGGATACACAAAAAAAGAGAAGAATACACACAGGAGAGGGGGCATAAACAAAAAATAGAGGAAGATACACACAGGAGAGAGGAGGATACACACAAAAGAGAAAAAATACAAACAGGGGAGAGAAGGATACACACACGTGAAAGGAAGATACACACAGGAGAGAGGAAGATACAGACAAAAGAGGGGAATACACACAGGACGAACGGGGATACACACATGGAGAGGGGGATACACACAGGAGAGAGGAGGATACACACAAGAGAGAGGAGGATACACACAGGAAAGAGGAGGATACACACAGAATAGAGGCAGATACACAAAGGAGAGAGGAAAATACACACAGGGCGAGGACGCATACACAGGAGAGTGGAGGATACAACCATCAGACAGGAGGATACGCACAGGCAAAGGAGAATACACACATGAGAGAGAAGGATACACAGAGGAGAGGGGAAAAACACAGTAGAGAGGGGGTATACACATACGAGAGGGATACATACACAAGTGGGGGGATGCACACAAAAGAAAGGGGGATCCACAGAGGAGAGGGGGATACACAACAAAAAGAGGAGCATACACACAGGAAAGAGGAGGATACACACAGGAGAGAAGGGGGATACACACAGAAGAAAGGGGGATACACACAGGAGAGTGGGGCATACACACTGGATGGAGGGGGATACACACAGGAGAGAGGGGAAACACACAGAGGATAGTGGAAAATACACACAGAAGAGAAGAGGATACACACAAGGGGAGAAGGATAAATACAGGAGGGAGAAGGGTACACAAAAAAAGAGAAGAGGATACAGACAGAATAGAGGACGATAAACGCTGGAAAGAGGAGGATACACACAGGAGCGAGGAGGATACACAGAGGAGAGAGAAGGATACACACAGGAGAGTGGAAGGATACACACAGGATAGGGCGATCCACACAAAAGAGAGGAGGATAAACACAGGAGAGAGGGGGATACACACAAAAGAGTGGAGGATGCACACAGGAGAGAAGGGGATATACACAAGAAAGAGGGAGATATACACAGTAGAGAGGAGATACACACAGGAGAAAGGAGGATACACACAGGATAGAGCGGGATACACACAGGAGAAAGGAGGATACACGAGAGAGGGAGATACACACAGGAGAGAGGGGGATACATGAAAAAGAGAAAAGAATACACACAGGAGAGAAAATGATACACACAGGAGATGGAAATACACAGGAGAGAATGGCATATACACAGAAGAGGGTGATACACACAAAATAAAGGGGGATTCACACAGGAAAGAGAAGAATACACACAGGAGAGAAGAACACAAACAGGAGAGAAAGGCATACATACAGGAGAAAGGAGACTACACACAGCAGAGATTAGGATTCACACAGGAGACAGCGGATAAACACAGGAGAATGAAGAATACACACAGGAGAAAGGGAGGATACACACAGGAGAGAGGGTGGATACACAAAGGAGAAAAGGGGAATACACAGAGAAATGAGGAGAGATACACACAGAAGAGTGGGGGATAAACACAGGAGAGGGAAATACACACAGGAGAGAAAAAAAGACACACAGGAGACAGGGATACACAAAGAAGGCAGTTGGATACGCACAGGAGAGAGGGGGATTCACACAGGGGAGAGGGGAATACACGCAAGAGAGATGGGCATACCCACAGGAGAGAGGAGAATACAGAAATGAGAGCGGGGGATACACACACATAAAAATGGGGGATACAAACAGGAGAGTACGGAATACACACAGAAGGTAGGGGGATACACACAGGAGAGAGGAGGATACAAAGAAAAGAGAAAATGATACACACAAGAGACAGAAAAATGCACACAGGAGAGAGGGGGATAAACACAGGAGAGGGAAATACACACAGGAGAGAAGAATAAACACAAAAGTGGAAGATATACCAAGAAAAGGAAGGATACATTCAGGGGATGTGGATAAACAAAGGAGAGAGAAGCATGCACACAGAAGAGAGCAGAATACACACAAAATACAGGAGGATACACACAGGGGAGAGGGGGTACACACAAATGACAGGAAGAATACACACAGGAGAGAAAAAGATACACAGAGGAAAAAAGAGAATACACACAAAAGAGAGAAGGATACACAAAGGGAAGCGGGATACACACAGAAGAGGGAAGGATAAACACAAAAGAGAGGAGGATACACACAGGAGAGTGAAGGATATCCACAGAAGAGAGGGGCGTACACATAGGAGAGAGGGGCATACACATAGGAGAGGGGGATACACAGATTAGAGAGGAGAAATCAAACAGGAGAAATAAATACACACAGGAGAGGGAAATACACACAAGAGAGAGGAAGATGCACAAAGGAGATAGGGGCATACACACCGGAAAGAAGTGGATACACAAAGGAAAGGAAAGAATACACACAGGAGAGGGCAGATACACACAGAAGATAGAAAGATACACACAGCAGAGTGGAGCATACACACAGGAGGAAGAGAAATACACACAGAAGAGAGGGGTATACACACAGGAAGAAAGGATACACACAGAAGAGACGAGGATACACAAGGGAGAGAAGGATCCACACAGGAGAAAGGAGAATACACACAGAAGACAGGATGATACACACAGAAAAGGGGAGGATACACACAATAGAGAGAAGGATACACATAGGAGAGAGGTGGATACACACAGGAGAGAGAAAGATACACACAGGAGAGAGGAGGATACACACAGGAGAGGGTAGATACACACAGGAGAAAGGAGGATACACACAGGAGAGAGGAAGGATACACACAAGAAAGAAAGGGACGCACACAGAAGAGAGTAGGATACATAAAAACTAGAGGGGTGATACACACAGGGGAGGGGGTGATACTAACAGGAGACAGAGGGATAAAAACAAGAGAATGGGGCATACACACAAAAGAAAGATGATACACACTGGAGGGAGTGGGATACACACAAGAAGAGGAAAATACGCATAGTAGAGAGGAGGATACTCACAGAAGAAAGAAGGATACACGCAGAAGAGAAACGGATACACACAGGTGAGAAAAAGATACACACAAGGGAGTGGGGCATAAACACAGAAAAGGGGGGATACACACAGTAGAGAAAAATACACACAGGAGTGAGAAGGATGCACACAGGAGAAATGGAAATACACAAGAAAAAAGGAAGATACACACAGGAGAGAGAAGGATACACAGAGGGGGGATACATACAGGAGAGAGGAAGATACAAAAAGGAGAGAGGGGATACACACAGGACAGATGATGATACACACAGGAGAAAGGGGGAATACACACAAGATAGAAAGGAATTACACACAGGAGAGGGAGAGAAACACACAGGAGAGAGGAGGTAAACACACAGGAGAGAGGAGGTATACACACAGGAGAAAGGAAGACACACACAGGAGAGTAGAAGATACACAGAAAAGAGAAAAGTATACACACAAGAAAGAGGAAAATACACACAGGAGAGAGGAGGATACACATAGGAGAAAGGCATACACACAGGAGAGAGGAGGATAAACAGAGGAGAGTTGGGTACACACAAGAGACAAGGTAATACACACAGGAGAGAGGGTGATACACACAGGAAAGAGGGGAATGCACACAACAGAGAGGGCATACATACAGGAGAGATGAGAATACGCAAAGGAGAGGGGGGATACCCAAAGGAGAAAAAGGGATACAAACAGAAGAGTGCAGCATACACACAAAAGGGAGAGGGATACACACAGGAGAGAGGAGAATACACACAGGAGAGAAAAGGATACACACAGGAGAGAGAAGGCTACACACAGGATAGAGGAGTATACACCAAGAGGAGAGGGAAACAAACAAGAGAGAGGGGGATGCACACAGGAGACGGTGTGATACACACAGGAGAGAGGGGGATACACAAAAAAAGAGAAGAATACACACAGGAGAGGGGGCATAAACAAAAAATAGAGGAGGATACACACAGGAGAGAGGGGGATACACACAGGAAAACGGGGGATACCCACAGGAGAGTGAAGCATACACACAGGAGGGAAGGTAATACGCACTGGAGAGAGAAGGATACACACAGGAAGACAAGAATAAATACAAGAGAGAGGAGGATACACACAAAAGACTGGATGATACAGACAGAATAGAGGATGATACACGCAGGAGAGAGAAGGATACACACAGGAGAGAGGAGGATACACGCAGAAGAGAGGAGGATACACACAGGAAAGAGGGGGTATACACATAGGAGAGGGGGATACACACAGAAGAGAGAAAGATACACACAGGATAAAGGAAGATGCACACAGGAGAGTGACAGGTTCACACAAAAGAGAGAATGATACACACAGGAGAGACGAGGATACACACAGGTGAGAGAACAATACACACAGGAGACGGGGATACACACAGAATTAAAAAAGATACACATAGGAGAGAGGAGGGTACACACAGGAGAAAGGAAAATACACAGAGCAAAGGGGAGGATGCGCACAGGAGAGGAGGATACACATAAAAGAGAGTGACATACACACAGGAAAGGCAAGGATATACACAGAATTGAGGAAGATACACACTGCAGAGAGTAGGACACACACTGGAGACAAGAGGATACACACAGGAGAGAGGGGAAACACACAGAGGATAGTGGAAAATACACACAGAAGAGAAGAGGATACACCACATAGGAGATAGGATGATCCACACCAATGAAAAAAATTACACACAGTAGAGAGGAGGATACACACAGGAGAAGGGAAAAACACAGAATAGTGGGGGATACACATATGTGGAGGGGGATACACACATATGGAGGGGGATACACACAGGAGAGAGGAAAATACACATAGGGGAGAGGAGCATACACAAAAACGACATGGGCATACACACAGGAGAGAAAGATACACAAAGGAGAATGGGGGATACATATAGATAAGACAAAATACACAGAAAAGAGGGGAATACACACAGGGGAGAGGGGCATACACACAGGAGAGAGGAGGATACACACAGGATAGAGGAGAATACACACAATAGTGAGGGAGATACACAGGGTAGAGATGGGGTATACACACAGAAGAAAAGAAGATACACACAGAAGAGAGGAAGATACACACAGGAGAGAGGAGGATACACACAAAAGAGAAAAAATACAAACAGGGGAGAGAAGGATACACACACGTGAAAGGAAGATACACACAGGAGAGAGGAAGATACAGACAAAAGAGGGGAATACACACAGGACGAACGGGGATACACACATGGAGAGGGGGATACACACAGGAGAGAGGAGGATACACACAAGAGAGAGGAGGATACACACAGGAAAGAGGAGGATACACACAGAATAGAGGCAGATACACAAAGGAGAGAGGAAAATACACACAGGGCGAGGACGCATACACAGGAGAGTGGAGGATACAACCATCAGACAGGAGGATACGCACAGGCAAAGGAGAATACACACATGAGAGAGAAGGATACACAGAGGAGAGGGGAAAAACACAGTAGAGAGGGGGTATACACATACGAGAGGGATACATACACAAGTGGGGGGATGCACACAAAAGAAAGGGGGATCCACAGAGGAGAGGGGGATACACAACAAAAAGAGGAGCATACACACAGGAAAGAGGAGGATACACACAGGAGAGAAGGGGGATACACACAGAAGAAAGGGGGATACACACAGGAGAGTGGGGCATACACACTGGATGGAGGGGGATACACACAGGAGAGAGGGGAAACACACAGAGGATAGTGGAAAATACACACAGAAGAGAAGAGGATACACACAAGGGGAGAAGGATAAATACAGGAGGGAGAAGGGTACACAAAAAAAGAGAAGAGGATACAGACAGAATAGAGGACGATAAACGCTGGAAAGAGGAGGATACACACAGGAGCGAGGAGGATACACAGAGGAGAGAGAAGGATACACACAGGAGAGTGGAAGGATACACACAGGATAGGGCGATCCACACAAAAGAGAGGAGGATAAACACAGGAGAGAGGGGGATACACACAAAAGAGTGGAGGATGCACACAGGAGAGAAGGGGATATACACAAGAAAGAGGGAGATATACACAGTAGAGAGGAGATACACACAGGAGAAAGGAGGATACACACAGGATAGAGCGGGATACACACAGGAGAAAGGAGGATACACGAGAGAGGGAGATACACACAGGAGAGAGGGGGATACATGAAAAAGAGAAAAGAATACACACAGGAGAGAAAATGATACACACAGGAGATGGAAATACACAGGAGAGAATGGCATATACACAGAAGAGGGTGATACACACAAAATAAAGGGGGATTCACACAGGAAAGAGAAGAATACACACAGGAGAGAAGAACACAAACAGGAGAGAAAGGCATACATACAGGAGAAAGGAGACTACACACAGCAGAGATTAGGATTCACACAGGAGACAGCGGATAAACACAGGAGAATGAAGAATACACACAGGAGAAAGGGAGGATACACACAGGAGAGAGGGTGGATACACAAAGGAGAAAAGGGGAATACACAGAGAAATGAGGAGAGATACACACAGAAGAGTGGGGGATAAACACAGGAGAGGGAAATACACACAGGAGAGAAAAAAAGACACACAGGAGACAGGGATACACAAAGAAGGCAGTTGGATACGCACAGGAGAGAGGGGGATTCACACAGGGGAGAGGGGAATACACGCAAGAGAGATGGGCATACCCACAGGAGAGAGGAGAATACAGAAATGAGAGCGGGGGATACACACACATAAAAATGGGGGATACAAACAGGAGAGTACGGAATACACACAGAAGGTAGGGGGATACACACAGGAGAGAGGAGGATACAAAGAAAAGAGAAAATGATACACACAAGAGACAGAAAAATGCACACAGGAGAGAGGGGGATAAACACAGGAGAGGGAAATACACACAGGAGAGAAAAAGAAACACACAAGAGACAGGGATACACAAAGAAGAAAGTTGGATATACACAGGAGAGAGGGTGATACACACAGGAGAGAGGGGAATACACACAAGAGAGAGTGGCATTCCCACATGAGAGAGGAGACTACACAAAGGAGAGAGGCGAATACACACAGGAAAAAGGGGAATACAAACAGGAGAGTGCAGCATACACACAGAAGGGAGGGGGATACACACAGGAAAGAGGAGGATATACACAGGAGAGAGAAGGCTTCACAAAGGAGAGAGGAGGATACACAAAGAAGAGGGAGAAACACACAAGAGAGGAGGGATACACACAGGAGAGAGGAGGATACACACAGAAGAGAGGAGGATATACAAAGGGGAGAGGAGGATACACACAGGAGAGAGAAGAATACACACAAGAGAGGGGAATACACACAGAATAGAAAAGCTTAAAAATAGGAGAGAGGATGATACACACAGGAGAGAGAAGGCTACACACAGGAGAAAGGAGGATACACAAAGAATAGGGGGAAACACAAAAGAGAGTGGGGGATACACACAGGCGGGGGGATTATCAATGGAGACGCTGGGATACACACATGAGAGGGGGGATACACAAAAAGGAGAGGAGGATACACACAGGATGGAGGGGTAAACACACAAAATAGAGAAGGATACACAAAGGAGAGAAGGGTGATACACACAGGAAAGTGGGGGATACACACAGGAAAGTAAGGCATAAACACAGAAGGGAAAGAGATATACACAGGAGAGAGGGGGATACACAAAGGGGGAGAAGGATAAATACAGAAGGGAGGAGGATAAACACAAATCAGTGGAGAATACAGGCAGAATAAAAAAATACATGCAGGAGAGAGGAGTTTACACAAAGAAGAGAAGATACACACAGGAGAGAGGAGATACACACAGGAAAGAGGATTATACACACAGGAGAGAGGAGGATACACAAAAAAGAGACATAGATACACACAGGAGAGAATGATAAAAACAGGAGAGAGGAAGATACACACAGGACAGAGGAAGATACACAAAGGAGAGAGGAGGATACACACAAAAAAAGTAAAGGATACACACAGGAGAGAGGGGGAAACACACAGGAGAGGGGGATAAAAAATGATAGAAAAAGATACTCACAGGAGACAGGAATACACAAAGAAGGAAGTTGGATACACACAGGAGAGAGGGGGATACACATAGTAAAGAGGGGAATACACAGAAGAGAGAGAGGCATACCCACAGGAGAGAGAATACACAAAGGAGAGATGGGGATGCACACAGAATAAAGAAGTATACAAACAGTAGAGTGTGGCATACACACAGAAGGCTGGGGGATACACACAGTAGAGAGGGGGATACACACGAGAAAGGGGCATACACAGAGGAGAGGGTGATACACACAGGAGAAAGGGAGATACACACAAGTGAGAGAAGAATACACACAGAAGAGGGGGATACACACAAGAGAGAGAAGCGTACACACAGGAGAGAGGAGAATAGACACAGCAGAGAGGAGGATACACAAAGGAGAGAGGGGATACACACAAAAGAGAAGGAGATACACACAGAAGAATGGGGGATAAACAGAGGAGGGGGGGATACACAGAAGGATGAGGATAGATACACACAGAAGAGAGGATCATAAACACAGGAGAGAGGAGGATACACAGCGGAGAGAGAAAGATACACACAGGAGAGAGGAAGATACACACAGGAGAGAGGATACACACAAAAGACAAAAGGATACCCCGAGGAGACAGAAGGATTTAAAGTAGAGAGGGGCATACACACAGAAAAGGGGAATACATACAGAAGAAAGGGGGATACACAAAAGAGAGAGGAGGATACACACAGGAGAGGGGGATACACACAGGTGAGAGAGGGTACACACAGGAGAGAGGGGGGTAACCACAGAAGAAATGGGGGATACAAACAGAAGAGAAATGGGTTACACACACAAGAGTGGGGGGAAACACAAGGGAAAAAGGAGGGATACACAAAGGATATAGGAAGATACACACAGGAGACAGAAAAATACACAGGAGAGAGAAGAATACAAACAGGAGAGTTGGATTCACACAGGAAACAGGGTAATACACACAGGAGAGTGAGGGATACAAACAGGAGTGGGGGATACACACAGGAGAGAGTGGGATACACACAGGAGAGAAGGGAATACACACAAGAGAGAGAAGCATACACACAGGAGAGAGGAGGATACACACAGGAGAGAGGGGAATACACACAGGAACAAGGAAGATAAAAACAGGAGAGTGCAGCATACACACAGGATGGAGGGGGATACACACAGGAGAGAAGAAGATACACACAGGGGAAGGGGGATACAAACAGGAGAGAGGAGGATACACACAGGAGAGAGGAGGCTACACAGAGGAGAAAGGAGGATGCACAAATAAGAGGGGGAAACACATTAAAGAGAGGGAGATACACACAGTCGAGAGGGATATGCCCAGGAGTCGGGGAGATACACACAGGAGAGAGGAATACACACAGGAGAGGGGGATACACACAAAAAGTGTGGCATACACACAGGAGAGAGGAGGATACACACAGGAGAGAGGGGGATACACACGGGAGGGAGTGAGAATACACACAGGAGAGAGGGGAATACAAACAGGAGATTGAGGAATACAAACAGATGGGAAGAAGATACACACAGAAGATTGAGGCATACACACAGGAGAGAGTGGGATACACACAGAAAAAGAAGGACAAATACAGGAGAGAGGAAGGTACACACAAAAGAGTGGAAAATATAGACAAAAGAGAGGAGGATAAACGCAGGAGATAGGAGAATACACACAGGAGAGAGGAGGATACACACAAGAGAAAGGAGTATACACGCAGGAGAGAGGAGGATACACACAGGAGAGAGAAGGGATACACACAGGAGAGGGGGATACACACTGGAGGAAGGAGTATACACACAGAATTAAAAAGGATACACACAGGAGAGTGGAAGATACACACAAAATAGAGGAAAATACACACAAAAGAGAAGGGGATACACACAAGAGAGAGGGGGATACACACAGAAGAGTGGTGATACACGCAGGAGAGAGGAGGGTACACACAGGAGAGAGGGGAATACACACAGGAGAGAGGAGGATACACTGAAAAAAAGGAGGATACACACAAAAGAGAGGAGGATAAACACAGTAGAGATGGATATACACAAGAGAGAGGGGCATACACACAGGAGAGGGAGATAAACACATGAGAAAGGAGGATAGACATAGGAGAGGGGAGAATACACACAAGAGAGGGGGATACACACATGAGAACAGGGCGTACACACAGAAGAGAGGAGGATTCAAAAAGCAGGGAGGAGGATACACACAGGACAGAGGGGATACACACAAGAGAGAGGGGGATACACACAGGAGAGAGGGGATACACACAGGAAAGAGCGGTGATACACACATGAGAGTGGGGGTATACACACATGAGAGAGGAGGGATACACACAAGAGGGAGGAGGATACACACAGCAGAGAGGAGGCTACACACAGTAGAGAAAAAGATACACACAGAAGAGGGGGAGACACAGAGGAGACAGAAGAATACACACAGGATAGAGAGGGATATACACAGAAGAGTGATGATATACACAGGAGGGAGGAGGCTACACACAGGAGAGAGGGTCATACACATAGGAAAAATGGCTAAACACAGGAGAAAAATGGATACACACAGGAAAGAGGAGGATACACACAGGTAAGGGGGATACACAAAGAAAAAAGGCGTACACACAGGAGAGGGGAGGATACAAACAGGAGAGAACTGATACACACAGGAGAAAGGGGGTATACAGAGGATCCTTCACAGGCTCACTGAATATTACACACATGTGATATAGTCTGGAGTCTATTTTTTATGGCCACTTATTCAAAGAATCACTAAATAATGCACACCTGCTGAATAGTCAGATGTCTCTTTCCTATGGCCACTCGTTAAGACCCTCACTAAGGGTACACACTTGGGGAAATAGGATTTACCTTTATCCCCTCATTCACATTCTCACTAAATAAGGCACACCTGTGGAATAGTCAGGAGACTTTTTCATATGGCCTCTAATTCAAAGTGTCACTAAATAATGTGGTGTAGTCCGGAGTCTACATCATGTGGACACATATTCAGAGCCACAGTGAATAAGACAGGTTCTTTATATAGTAAGGAATCTAATTAATATGGCCACATCTTTTGAGCCTCACTGTATAATACACACCTGGAGAATAATTTTGACTCTATTTTTGATGGATATTCACTCAGAGCATCGGTAAATAATGTGCACCTGTGGAGAAGCCAGGAGTCTATTTTATTAGGACACTCATTCATAGCCTCAGTGGATAATATGCACATGTGGATTAGTAAGGATTCCATTTTATATGGCCACTGACTCGTAACCTCAATGAAAAATGCACAAATGTAAAGTACTCAGCAGTCTATTTCATATAAACACTTATTCAGAGATTCAGGGAATAATACAAATATTTAAGATAGACAACATCCTGTTTCCTATGGTCACACAAAAAGAGCCTCACTGAGTAATGCACACCTGGGGAAGGGATAAAATTCTACTTTATATAGCCTCTCATTTACAGCATAAGGGAATAATGCACACGTGTGGAATAGACACTAGTCCATTTTATATGGCCACAAAATCAAAGCCTGAGTGAGTAACACACAACATTGGAATAGTCACTAGTCTATTCCATATGCAAATATATTTAGAGTCAGAGTAAATAATACACGCCTGTGGAATAGTCAGAAAACAAGTTCATATGGCCAAAGTTTCAGAGCCTCAGTGAATAATTCATATATGAGAAAAACTCAGGACGCTATTACATGTGGCATCAATTTCAGAACTTCATTGAATAATAAAAACCTGTATTGTAGTCAGAATTCTATTTCCTATAGCCACATATTCAGAGCCTAAATAAATAATATACACCTTGGAAATAGTCAGGATTCTATTTCGTATAGCCACTCATTTAGAGCCGAATGTAAAAACGCACGCCTGAGGAGTATTCATGAGTCTCTATTTTATGGCCACTCATTCAGAGCTTCACAGAATTATACAGACCTATGGAAATGTAAGGAGTGTATTTCACATAGCCACTTATTCAGAACCTCAGTGGAGAATCATATATATCTGGAAAATAATCAGGATTATATTATATATAGCCACTTATTCAGATACTCACTGAATAATGCACACATAAAAAAATAGTCTAAAGAGTATTTGATATGAACCTACACTCAGCGACTCAGTGGACAATGCAGAACAGAAAAATAGTCAAGATGATAGAGTCAGAAGTTTATGTTATGTGGCCACTCGTTCAGAATCTCAGTGAAGAATACACACCTTTGGTATAGTAAGAGTCCAAGTCATATGGCCACTGAATCACAGCATTACGGGATAATGCACAAAGGGGCAATAGTAAGGAGTCTATTTCATATGGACTCTCATTCAGAGCTTCAGTGCGTAATAAAGAGCTGTGGAGTAATCAAAACCCTATTTAAGATAGCCCTAAATTAGGCAGCTCCGTGAACGATACACACATGTGTCAGAGTCAGGAGACTATTTGATATAGACACTCATACAGAAACTTTTCAAATACTGCACATGTAGTGAATAATCAAAAGCCTGTTTCATATGGTGATTCCTTTGGAGAATCAAAAAATAACGCACACATGTGGAGTAAAATGGGTTCTATTTCATAAGGCCACTCTTTCAATGCTTTAGTAAATAATATGTATATCTGATAAGTCAGGAATCCCTTTCACATGGCCACTCGTTCTGGGTCTGTGTGAAAAGAACTCCCCTTAGAAACAGTCAATGATCTACTTCAAATGCCTACACATTCAGAGTCTTAGTAAGCAATGAACACCTGGTAATACACCTGAGTCCCTTTTTTATGCACACTTAGTCAGAGTCTCATTCAATAATACACACCTTTGGAAGAGTTAAGAGTCTACTTCATGTAGCCAATCATTTAGATCCTCAGTGAATAATGCACACCAGGGTAATATTCGAGCATTTTTCATATGGCCACTCATTCTGTGCCTCACTGAGTGATATGCACCTGAAGAATCCTCAGGATTCTATTTGATACTACCTCTCATTTAGAACCTTGTTGAATAATTCACAATGTAGCAATAGTCAGGTGTCTACTTTATATGGTCTATCATTCACAGTTTCAGTGAATATTAAACTTCTATGGAGTAATCAGGACACAGTTTAAGATAGCCACTAATTAAGTGCCTTCCTGAATGATACACACCTGGGTAATAGTCAGGAGTCTATTTCATATGAACTCTTATTTTGTGTATCGCTGAGTAATACACACCTTGGGCAGTGTCAGGAGTGTATTTGGTATGGACACTCAAACATAGCTTGTGTGATTAATACACACATGGATAATAATGAGGAGTCTATGTCATATGGCTACTCATTCAGACAAACTGTGAATAATGCACATGTGGAGCAATTAGAAGTCTGATTCATATGACTCCTCTTGCACAGCCTCACTGAATATTACACACTTGTGATATAGTGTGGAGTCTATTTTTAATGGCCACTCATTCAGAGAATAACTAAATAATGCACACCTGTGAAATAGTCAGAAGTCTCTTTCCTATGGCCACTCGTTAAGAGCCTCACTCAATGTACACCCCTGGAGAAATAGTCCGTATTTACCTTTATCCCCTCATTAGAAGTCTCACTAAATTATGCACACCTTTGGAATAGTCAGGAGACATTTTCATGTGGCCTCAAATTCGGAGTGTCACTGAATAATGTGGTGTAGTCAGGAGTCTATTTCATGTAGACACATATTCAGAGCTTCAGTGTATAAGAAAGACACTTGATATAGTAAGGATTCTAATTGATATGAAAACATATTCTGAGCCTCACTGAATAATACACACCCGGGGAATAATTTGGAGTCTATATTCGATGGACATATATACAGAACCTCAGAAAATGATGTACACCTGTGGAGTAGCCAGGAGTTTATTTTATTAGGACACTCATTCATAGCCTGAGTGGATAACATGGACATGTGGATTAGTCAGGATTTTATTTTATATGGCCACTGACTCATAACCTCAGTGATATATGCAAACATTTAAAATATTTAGCAGTCTATTTCATATAGACACTCATTCAGAGATTCAATGAATTATAAAAATATTTAAGATAGACAGCATTCTGTTTCATATAGTTAAACAAAAAGAGGCTTACTGAGTAATGCACACCAGGGGAAGGGTTAGGAGTCCACTTTATATAGCCTTTAATTTAGAGAATCAGGAAATAATGCACACGTGTGGAATAGACACTCGTCTATTTTATATGGCCGCAAAATTAAAGCCTTTTCAAATACTGCACATGTGGGGTATAATCACTTTTCTGTTTCATATGGTGCTTCGTTTGGTGAATCAAAAACTTATGCACTCCTTTGGAGTAAAATGGGTTCTATTTCAGAAGGCCACTCTTTCAGTGTTTTAGTGAATTATATGTATATCTGAAAAGTAAGGAATCTCGTTCACATGGCCACTCGTTCAGGGCCTCTGTGAAGAATACTCCCCTCAAAAATAGTCAAGTGTCGACTTTAAATGGCTACACATTCAGAGACTCTGTAGGTAATGAACACCTGGGCAATACACCTGAGTCTCTTTTTTATGCCCACTTAGTTAGAGTCTCATTCAATAATACACACATGGGGAAGAGTTAAGAATCTACTTCATTAAGCCACTCATTTAGAGCCTCAGTGAATAATGCACACCAGGGAAATAGTCGAGCATTTTTTATATGGCCACTCATTTTGTGCGTCACTGAGTGATATACACCTGAAGGACCCTAAAAATTATATTTGATACTACCACCCATTTTGCACCTTATTCAATAATTCACAGTGAAGCAATAGTCAGGTGTCTATTTTATATGGTCTATCCCTCAAAGTTTCAGTGAATAATAAAATTCTATGGAGTAATCAGGACGCTGTTTAAGATAGCCACGAATTAAGTGCCTTCCTGAATGATACACCCCTGGGTAATAGCATGGCATCTATTTCATATGAACTCTAATTTTGTGTATCATTGAGTAATACATACTTGGGGCAGTGTCAGGAGTCTATTTGGTATGGACACTCAAACAGAACCAGTTTAATTAATGCACACATGAATAATAATGAGGAGTTTATATCACATGGCTACCCATTCAGACAAACTGTGAATAATGCACATGTGGAGTAATTAGAAGTCTGATTCTTATGGACCTCTTTTGCAGCCTCACTGAATATTACACACTTGTGATATAGTCTGGAGTCTATATTTTATGGCCTCTCATTCAGAGAATCACTGAATAATTCACACCTGTGGAATAGTCAGAAGTTTCTTTCCTATGGCTACCCATTGAGATCCTCACTAAATGTACACAGCTGGATAAATAGTCAAGATTTACTTGTATCTCCTCATTCAGAGTCTCAATAAATAATGCACACCAGTGGAATAGTCAAGAGACTTATTTATGTGGCCTCTCATTCAATGTTTCATTGTAAAATGTGGTGTAGTTAGGATACCCTTTCAAGTAGACACATATTCAGAGCTTCAGTGCATAAGACAGTCACTTGATATAGTAAGGAATCTAAATGACATGGAAACATATTCTGAGCATCACTGAATGATACACACCTGGGGAATAATTTGGAGTCTATTTTCGATGGGAATATATTCAGATACTCGGAAAATCATGTACACTTGTGGAGTAGCCAGGAGTCTCTTTTATTTGGGCAGACATTTGTAGCCTCAGTGGATAATATGCATGTGTGCATTAGTCAGGATTCCATTTGATATGGCCACTGACTCATAAACTCAATGAAAAATGCAAAAATCTAAAGTACTTAGCAGTCTATTTCATATAGACACTCATTCAGAGATTCAGTGAATAATAAAATTATTTGACATAGAAAGCCTACTGTTTTGTATTGTCATACAAAAATAGCCTCACTGAGTGAAACACACCTGGGGAAGTGTTAGGAGTGTACTTTACATAGCCTCTCATTTACAGCCTAAGGGAATAATGCACATGTGTGGAGTAGACACTAGTCTCTTTTATATGGCCACAAAATCAAAGTCTGAGTCAGTAATACACAACATTGGATAGTCATTAGTCTATACCATATGCCCAAATATTTAGAGTCAGAGACAATAATACACGACTGTAGACTAGTCAGGAAACAATTTCATATGGCCAAAGATTCAGAGCCTCAGTGAATAATAAATACCTGAGAAATACTATGGACGCTGTTACATGCAGCATTTCTTCAGAGGTTCATTGAGTAAAGAACCCCTGTATTGTAGTCAGAATTTTATTTCATATAGCCACATACTTACAGCCTAACTGAATAACAGACATCTTGGGAAAGTCAGGATTCTGTTTCGTATAGCCAGTCATTTACAGCCAAATGTAAAACTCACACCTGGGTAGTATATAGGAGTCTCTTTTATATGGCCACTCATTCAGAGCCTCACAGAATAATACAGACGTTTTGAAATGTCAGAAGTGTACTTGACATGGCCACTTATTTAGTTCCTCAGTGAAGAATTATTATATATATCTGGAAAATACTCAGGATTTTATTATATATAGCCACTTATTAAGGGCCTCACTGAAAAATGCACAGCTGGAGAATTGTCTGGAGACTATTTGATAAGACCATTCACCCAGCAACTCAGTGGAAAATGCAGAGCTCAGAAATAGTCAAGAGGACAGATTCAGGAGTCTATTTTATGTGGACACTCTTTCAGACACTGACTGAAGAATACACCCCTTGGGAATAGTCAGAGACCAGGTCATATGGCCACTCAATCACAGCATTACCGAACAATGCATAATGGGGCAATAGTAAAAATTATATTTCATATGGCCTCTCATTCAGAGTTTCAGTGCGTAATAAAGAGCTGTGGAGAAGGGAGGACACTATTGACAGTAGACCCAAATAAAGCAGCTCCGTGAATGATACACACATGTGTGAGAGTCAGGAGACTATTTGATATGGACACTCATACAGAACCTCTTCGAATATTGAACTTGTGGGGGAAAATCACTAGTCTATTTTATATGATGGTTCGTTTGGAGAGTTAAAAAATAATGTGCAACTGTGGAGTAAAATGCGGTCTATGCCCAGGACTGATGCGGCCTGCCGTTGCCAAGGCAACCTGCCATAACAGAGAGACTCCACGCTCCACAGCAGACGGGAGCCCAGCAGCAACAGGGCGGCCCCGCGCTAGCAGGTCAGAGCCCCAGCAGGCAAATAGTGAATAGACTGCCGCCAGTGGGGCAGGACAGTGCAACAGATACTCATAAAGCCCCAACTCCCTGAGTCAGAGCATCTAAGGGTTAGAAAAAAAAAGGGTGGTGTTTTATGCCTTCTATAGCAGCAGACATAAACAACTTCCCAACAACGCTGAATGAACAACGGAGCTCACAGCTCACCACTGGAGCTCCTATAAAGCACAGACTGCCTCCTCAAGAAGCTCCCTGACCCCTGTATATCCAAGGAGTCACCCCAGAAAAGGACTAATCAGACTGACATTTGGCTGGCATCATTCTGGAACAAGGGGAGCAGAAAAAGAAACTGATATCATCCCTCACTGTTCTGCAGCTGCTGCAGGTATACCCCAGACAAGCAGGGCCTGGAGTGGACCTCAGCACTCATACAGCAAAGAGGATAGATCATTAGAGGGAAAACTAAGTAACAGAAATACTTCATCATCAACAATCTCAGTGTCCACACAGAGACCCAATTGAAACATCAGCAACTACTAAGACGACAGGCGGATAAATTCATAAAGATGGAAAGAAACCAGCGAAAAAAGGAGGAAAGCACCCAAAACCAAAACATCTCACCTACAAAAAAGGACCAAAACTCCTCACCATCAAGGGAACAAAGCTGGACGGAGAATGAATGTGATGAAATGACGGAATCAGACTTCAGAAAGTGGATAATGAGAAACTTCAGTGAGCTAATGGAACATGTACTAAACCAGTGCAAAGAAACTAAGAACCTTGAAAAAAGATTTGAAAAAAGATTAGAGGAATTGATAACAAGAATGGACAACTTAGAGAGGAATATGAATGAATTGAAGGAGCTGAAAAACACAACACGAGAACTTCGCGAAGCATGCACAAGTTTCAACAGCTGAATTGACCAAGCAGAAGAAAGAATATCAGAAGTTGAAGATCAAATCAATGAAATAAAACGAGAAACCAAGATTAAAGAAAATAGTACAAAAAGGAATGAAAAAATCTCCAAGAAATGTGGCACTATGTGAAGAGACCCAACCTACGTTTGATAGGTGTACCAGAATGTGACGAAGAGAATGAATCCAAGCTGGAAAACACTCTTCAGGATATTATCCAGGAAAATTTCCCCAACCTAGCAAGACAGGTCAATACTCAACTCCAGGAAATACAGAGAACACCACAAAGATATTCCACAAGAAGAGCAACCCCAAGGCACATAATCGTCAGATTCACCAGGGTTGAAACGAAGGAGAAAATACTAAGGGCAGCCAGAGAGAAAGGTCGGATCACCCACAAAGGGAAGCCCAGCAGACTCACAGCAGATCTCTGGGCAGAGACTCCACAAGCCAGAAGAGAGTGGAGGCCAATATTAAACATCCTTAAAGAAAAGAGCTTTAAACCCAGAATTTCATATCCAGCCAAACTGAGCTTCATAAGTGAAGGAAAAATAAAATCCTTCACGAACAAGCAAGTACACAGAGATTTTGTCACCACTAGGCCTGCTTTACAAGAGCTCCTGAAAGACGCACTACACATAGAAAGAAATAACTACTATACACTGGGGACTGTTGGGGGGGAATGGGGGAGGGACAGCAGGGGGGCCTGGGGGGGATAGCCTGGGGATGAATACCAAGTGTGGGTGAAGGGGAGGAAGGCAGCAAAGCACACTGCCATGTGTGTATCTATGCAACTATCTTGCTCGTTCTGCACATGTACCCCCAAACCTATAATGCAATAAAAATTAAAAAAAAAAAAAAGAAAGAAAGAAATAAACAGTCCAGCCATCCTAAAATCATACCAAATGCTAAAGAACATCAACAAAATGAAGAATGTACATGAACAAACGGGCAAAACAGCCAGCTAGCATCAAAAGGGCAGTATCAAATTCACACATAAGAATATTAACCCTGAATGTAAATGGGCTAAATGCACCAATCAAAAGACACAGACTGGCAAATTAAATGAAAAAACAAAACCCATCAGTATGCTGTATCCAGGAAACTCACCTCACACGCAAAGATACAAAAAGTCCCAAAATAAAAGGATGGAGGAAGATTAACCAAGCAAATGGAGAGCAAAAAAAAGCAGGAGTTGCAATTCTCATCTTTGGTAAAATAGACATTAAAGTAACAAAGATCAAAAGGGAAAAAGAAGGTCATTACATAATGGTAAAAGGATAGATACAACAAGAAGAGCTAACGATTCTAAATATATATGGACCCAATGTAGGAGCACCCAGATATATAAGGCAAGTTCTTAATGACTTACAAAGAAACTTAGACTCCCACACAATAACAGTGGGAGACTTTAACACTCCACTGTCAATAGCAGACAGATCAACAAGACTGAAAATTAACAAGGATATCCAGGACTTGAACTCAGACCTGGAACAAGCAAACCTGATAGACATTTACAGAACTCTCCACCCCAAATCCACAGAATATACATTCTTCTCAGCACCACATCACACCTACTCCAAAATTGACCACATAATTGGAAGTAAAGCACTCCTCAGCAAATGCAAAACAACGGAAATCATAACAAACAGTCTCTCAGACCATAGTGCAATCAAGTTGGAACTCAGAATTCAGAAAATAACTCAGAAGCGCACAGCTTCATGGAAACTGAACAACTGGCTCTTGAATGTTGATTGGATAAGCAATGAAATGAAGGCAGAAATAAAGAAGTTCTTTGAAACCAACGAGAATGAAGACACAACGTAACAGAATCTCTGGGACACATTTAAAGCAATCTGTAGAGGAAAACATATAGCAATAAGTGCCCACATGAGAAGAGTGGAGAGATTCAAAATTGACACCCTATCGTCAAAATTGAAAGAGCTAGAGGAGCAAGATCAAAAAAGCTCAAAACCTAGCCGAAGACAAGAAATAACTAAGATCAGAGCAGAACTGAAGGAGATAGAGACAAGAAAAACCCTTCAAAAAATCAATAAATCCAAGAGATGATTTTTCAAAAAGATCAATAAAATAGACCACTGGCCAGACTGATAAAAAAGAAAAGAGAGAACAACCAAATAGATGCAATAAAAAACGATAAAGGGGAAATCACCACAGATTCCACAGAAATTCAAACCATCATCAGAGAATACTACAAACAACTCTATGCACACAAACTAATAAATCAGGAAGAAATGGATAAATTCCTGGACGCCTGTGTCCTCCCAAGCCTAAACCAGGAGGAAGCCGAAATTATGAATAGACCAATAACAAGGTCAGAAGTTGAGGCAGCAATTAAGAGCCTACCACACAAAAAAAAGCCCAGGTCGAGATGGGTTCACAGCGGAATTCTACAAGACACACAAAGAGGATCTGGTACCATTCCTTCTGAAACTATTCCAAATAATACAAAAAGAGGGAACCCTTCCCAAATCATTTTATGAGACCAACATCATCCTGATACCAAAACCTGGCAGAGACTCAACAAGAAAAGAAAACTTCAGGCCAATATCCACGATGAACATAGATGCAAAAATCTTCAATAAAATACTGGCAAATCGATTGCAACAGCACATTAAAAAACTTATCCATCATGATGAAGTAGGATTCATCCCGGGGATGCAAGGCTGGTTCAACACACGCAAGTCTATAAATGTAATTCACCACATAAACAGAAGCAAAAACAAAAACCACATGATTATCTCAATTGACGTGGAGAAGGCATTTGACAAAATTCAACAGCCCTTTATGCTAAAAACCCTCAATAAACTTGGTATTGATGGAACATATCTCAAAGTAATAAAAGCTATTTACGACAACCCAACAGCCAGTATCATACTTAATGGGCAAAAACTGGAAGCATTCCCTTTGAAATATGGCAATAGACAAGGATGCCCTCTCTCAGCACTCCTATTCAACATATTACTGGAAGTTCTAGCCAAAGCAATCAGGGAAGAAAAAGAAATAAAGGGTATTCAAATAGGAAAGGTGGAAGCCAAATTGTCTCTATTTGCAGACGACATGATACTATACCTAGAAGACCCCATCACCTCAGCCGAAAAGCTCCTGTGACTGATAAGCAACTTCAGCAAAATCTCAGGATATATAATCAATGTGCAAAAATCACAAGCATTCCTATACACCAATAAAAGACTTAAAGAGAACCAAATTAAGAATGAACTGCCATTCACAATTGCTACAAAGAAAATAATATACCTAGGAATACAACTCATTAGGAATGGAAGGGACATCTTTACGGAAAACTATGAAAAACTGCTCAACGAAATAAGAGAAGACACAAACAGATGGAGAAACATTCCATGTTCGTGGTTAGGAATAATCAATATTGTGAAAATGGCTATACTGCCCAAAGTACTTTACACATTTAATGCTATCCCCATTAAACTACCATTGAATTTCTTCACAGAACTGGAAAAACCCACCATGAATTTCATATGGAACCAAAAAAGAGCCCGCATAGCCAAGTCAATTCTAAGCAAAGAGAACACAGCGGGAGGCATCACGCTACCAGATTTCAAACTATACTACAAGGCTACAGTAATCAAAACAGCATGGTACTGGTACCAAAACAGAGATATAGACCAATGGAACAGAACAGAAGCATCGGAGGCAAAACAACATATCTACATCCATATTATCTTTGATAAACCAGTCAAAAACAGGCAATGGGGAAAGGATTCCCTGTTTAATAAATG
This sequence comes from Saguinus oedipus, assembly GCA_031835075.1. Lineage (NCBI taxonomy): Eukaryota > Metazoa > Chordata > Mammalia > Primates > Cebidae > Saguinus > Saguinus oedipus. The sequence goes on from CM063170.1 coordinate 5,747,999, forward strand.
GTGTTGGGAAAACTGGCTAGCCATGTGCAGAAAGCAGAAACTGGACCCCTTTCTGACACCTTACACTAAAATTAACTCCAGATGGATTAAAGACTTAAACGTAAGACCTGACACCATAAAAGCCCTAGAAGAAAATCTAGGAAAAACCGTTCAGGACATAGGAGTAGGCAAGGACTTCATGAACAAAACCTCAAAAGCATTGGCAAGAAAAGCTAAAATAGACAAATGGGACCTAATCAAACTCCACAGCTTCTGCACGGCAAAAGAGACAGTCACTAGAGTGAATCAGCAACCATCAGAATGGGAAAAAATCTTTGCAGTTTACACATCTGACAAAGGGCTGATATCCAGAATTTACAAAGAACTCAAACAGATTTACAGAAAAAAAAAACAAGCCCATTCAAAAATGGGCAAAGGATATGAACAGAAACTTTACAAAAGAAGACATACATGAGGCCAACAAACACATGAAAAAGTGCTCATCATCATTGGTCATTAGAGAGATGCAAATCAAAACCACATTGAGATATCATCTCACACCAGTTAGAATGGCGATCATTAAAATATCTGGAGACAGCAGATGCTGGAGAGGATGTGGAGATATAGGAACACTCTTACACTGTTGTTGGGAATGTAAATTAGTTCAACCATTGTGGAAGACAGTGTGGCGATTCCTCAGGGACCTAGCAATAGAAATTCCATTTGACCCAGCAATCCCATTACTGGGTATCTATCCAAAAGACTATAAATCGTTCTACTATAAGGACACATGCACACGAATGTTCATTGCAGCACTGTTTACAATAGCAAATACCTGGAACCAACCCAAATGCCCATCGATGATAGACTGGACTGGGAAAATGTGGCACATATACACCATGGAATATTATGCAGCAATCAAAAATGATGAGTTTGTGTCCTTTGTAAGGACATGGATGAATCTGGAGAACATCATTCTCAGCAAACTGACACAAGAACAGAAAAAGGAATACTGCATATACTCACTCATAGGTGGATGAGAAAACTGAGAACACATGGACACAGAGAGGAGGTCTACTATACACTGGGGACTGTTGGGGGAAATGGGGGAGGGACAGCGGAGGGGGCCGGGGGTGTAGCCTGGGGATGAATACCAAGTGTGGGTGAAGGGGAGGAAGGCAGCAAAACACACTGCCATGTGTGTACCTATGCAACTATCTTGAACTTTCTGCACATGTACCCCAAACCCTATAATGCAATAAAAATAAAAAAAAATGCGATCTATTTCAGAAGGTCACTCTTTTAATGTTTTAGCGAATTACATGTATAACTGATAAGTCAATGAACATTCGTGAGCATGTGTCCTTATAGTAGAACGATTTATAGTTCTTTGGATATATACCCAGTAATGGCATTGCTGGGTCAAATTAAATTTCTATTTCTAGGTCTTTGAAAAATCGCCACTCTGTCTTCCACAATGGTTGAACTAATTTACACTCCCACCAACAGTGTAAGAGTGTTCCTATTTCTCCACATCCTCTCCAGCATCTGCTGTTGCCAGATATTTTAAAGATCACCATTCTACCTGGCATGAGATGGTATCTTAATGTGGTTTTGATTTGCATCTCTCTAATGACCAGTGATGATGAGCATTTTTTCCTGTGTTTGTTGGCCTCATGTATGTCTTCTTTTGTAAAGTGTCTGTTCATATCCTTTGCCCATTTGTGAATGGGCTTGTTTGTTTTTTTCCTGTAAATCTGTTTGTGTTCTTTGTAAATTCTCGATATCAGCCCTTTGTCAGATGCGTAAACTGCAAAGATTTTTTTCCATTCTAATGGTTGCCGATTCACTCTAGTGACAGTTTCTTTTGCCGTTCAGAAGCTGTGGAGTTTGATTAGGTCCCATTTGTCTATTTTGCCTTTTGTTGCCAATGCTTTTGGTGTTTTGATCATGAAGCCTTTGCCTACTCCTATGTCCTGAATGGTTTTACCTAGATTTTTTTCTAGGGTTTTTATGGTGTCAGGACTTATGTTTAAGTCTTTAATCCATCTGGAGTTAATTTTAGTGTAATGTGTAAGAAGGGGTCCAGTTTCTGCTTTCTGCACATGGCTAGCCAATTTTCTCAACACCATTTATTAAACAGGGAATCCTTTCCCCATTGCTTGTTTTTATCTGGTTTATCAAAGATTATATGGTTGTAGGTAAGTTGTTTTTCCTCCGATGCCTCCGTTCTGTTCCATTGGTCTATATCTCTGTTTTGGTAGCGGTACCATGCTGTTTTGATCACTGTAGCTCTGTAGTATAGTTTGATGTCTGGTAGTGTGATGCCTCCAGCTGTGTTCTTTTTGCTTAGAATTGACTTGGCTCTGCCGATCCCTTTCGGTTCCATAAGAAGTTCATGGTGGTTTTTTCCAGGTCTGTGAAGAAATTCAATGGTATTTTAATGGGGATAGAATTGATTTTGTAAATTACTTTGGGCAGTATAGCCATTTTCATGATATTGATTCTTCCTAACCATGAACATGGAATGTTTCTACATATTTTTGTGTCCTCTCTTATTTCCTTGAGCTGTGGTTTGTAGTTTTACTTAAAGAGGTCTCTTACATTCCTTGTGAGTTATATTCCTAGGTATTTTATTTTCTTTTTTTTTTTTTTTTTTAATTTATTTATTTATTTATTTATTTATTTATTTATTTATTTTTATTGCATTATAGGTTTGGGGGTACATGTGCAGAACGAGCAAGATAGTTGCATAGGTACACACATGGCAGTGTGCTTTGCTGCTTTCCTCCCCTTCACCCACACTTGGTATTCATCCCCAGGCTATCCCCCCCAGCCCCCCCTGCTGTCCCTCCCCCATTCCCCCCAACAGTCCCCAGTGTATAGTAGACTGCCTCTCTGTGTCCACATGTTCTCATTTTTCTCACCCACCTATGAGCGAGTATATGCGGTATTTCTTTTTCTGTTCTTGTGTCAGTTTGCTGAGAATGATGTTCTCCAGATTCATCCATGTCCCTACAAAGGACACAAACTCATCATTTTTGATTGCTGCATAATATTCCATGGTGTATATGTGCCACATTTTCCCAGTCCAGTCTATCATCGTTGGGCATTTGGGTTGGTTCCAGGTCTTTGCTATTGTAAACAGTGCTGCAATGAACATTCGTGTGCATGTGTCCTTATAGTAGAACGATTTATAATCCTTTGGATAGATACCCAGTAATGGGATTGCTGGGTCAAATGGAATTTCTATTTCTAGGTCCCTGAGGAATCGCCACACTGTCTTCCACAATGGTTGAACTAATTTACACTCCCACCAACAGTGTAAGAGTGTTCCTATTTCTCCACATCCTCTCCAGCACCTGCTGTCTCCAGATTTTTTAATGATCGCCATTCTAACTGGTGTGAGATGGTATCTCAATGTGGTTTTGATTTGCATCTCTCTAATGACCAATGACGATGAGCACTTTTTCATATGTTTGCTGGCCTCATGTATGTCTGCTTTCCTAAAGTTTCTGTTCATATCCTTTGCCCATTTTTGAATGGGCTTGTTTGTTTTTTTCCTGTAAATCTGTTTGAGTTCTTTGTAAATTCTGGATATCAGCCCTTTGTCGGATGCGTAAACTGCAAAGATTTTTTCCCATTCTGATGGTTGCCGATTCACTCTAGTGACTGTTTGTTTTGCTGTGCAGAAGCTGTGGAGTTTGATTAGGTCCCATTTGTCTATTTTGGCTTTTGTTGCCAATGCTTTGGGAGTTTTGTTCATGAAGTCCTTGCCTACTCCTATGTCCTGAATGGTTTTGCCTAGATTTTCTTCTAGGGTTTTTATTGTGTCGGGTCTTACGTTTAAGTCTTTAATCCATCTGGAGTTAATTTTAGTGTAAGGTGTCAGGAAGGGGTCCAATTTCGGCTTTCTGCACATGGCTAGCCAGTTTTCCCAACACCATTTATTAAATAGGGAATCCTTTCCCCATTGCCTGTTTTTGTCTGGTTTATCAAAGATAATATGGTTGTAGATGTGTTGTGTTGCCTCCGATGCCTCTGTTCTGTTCCATTGGTCTATATCTCTGTTTTGGTACCAGTACCATGCTGTTTTGATTACTGTAGCCTTGTAGTATAGTTTGAAGTCTGGTAGCGTGATGCCTCCTGCTGTGTTCTTTTTGCTTAGAATTGACTTGGCTATGCGGGCTCTTTTTTGGTTCCATATGAAATTCATGGTGGTTTTTTCCAGTTCTGTGAAGAAATTCAATGGTAGTTTGATGGGGATAGCATTGATTGTGTAAATTACTTTGGGCAGTATAGCCATTTTCACGATATTGATTCTTCCTAACCACGAACATGGAATGTTTCTCCATCTGTTTGTGTCCTCTCTTATTTCATTGAGCAGTTGTTTGTAGTTTTCCTTAAAGAGGTCCCTTACATTCCTAGTGAGTTGTATTCCTAGGTATTTTATTTTCTTTGTAGCAATTGTGAATGGCAGTTCGTTCTTGATTTGGTTCTCTTTAAGTCTGTTATTGGTGTATAGGAATGCTTGTGATTTTTGCACATTGATTTTATATCCTGAGACTTTGCTGAAGTTGCTTATCAGTTGCAGGAGCTTTTGGGCTGAGGTGATGGGGTCTTCTAGGTATACTATCATGTCGTCTGCAAATAGAGACAATTTGGCTTCCACCTTTCCTATTTGAATACACTTTATTTCTTTTTCTTGCCTGATTGCTCTGGCTAGAACTTCCAGTACTATGTTGAATAGAAGTGGTGAGAGAGGGCATCCTTGTCTAGTGCTGAATTTCAAAGGGAATGCTTCCAGTTTTTGCCCATTAAGTATGATATTGGCTGTTGGTTTGTCGTAAATAGCTTTTATTACTTTGAGATATGTTCCATCAATACCAAGTTTATTGAGGGTTTTTAGCATAAAGGACTGTTGAATTTGTCAAATGCCTTCTCTGTGTCAATTGAGATAATCATGTGTTTTTGTTTTTACTTCTGTTTATGTGGTGAATTACATTTATAGACTTGCATATGTTGAACCAGCCTTGCATCCCCGGGATGAATCCTACTTGATCATGATGGATAAGTTTTTTAATGTGCTGTTGCCATCGATTTGCCAGTATTTTATTGAAGATTTTTGCATCTATGTTCATCATGGATATTGGCCTGAAGTTTTCTTTTCTTGTTGAGTCTCTGCCAGGTTTTGGTATCAGAATGATGTTGGTCTCATAAAATGATTTGGGAAGGGTTCCCTCTTTTTGGATTATTTGGAATAGTTTCAGAAGGAATGGTACCAGATACTCTTTGTGTGTCTTGTAGAATTCAGCTGTGAACCCATCTGGACCTGGGCTTTTTTTTTGTGGTAGGCTCTAAATTGCTGCCTCAACTTCTGACCTTGTTATTGGTCTATTCATAGTTTCGGCTTCCTCCTGGTTTAGGCTTGGGAGGACACAGGCGTCCAGGAATTTATCCATTTCTTCCCGATTTACTAATTTGTGTGCATAGAGTTGTTTGTAGTATTCTCGGATGATGGTATGAATTTCTGTGGAATCTGTGGTGATTTCCACTTTATCATTTTTTATTGCATCTATTTGGTTGTTCTCTCTTTTCTTTTTTATCAGTCTGGCTAGTGGTCTGTCTATTTTGTTGATCTTTTCTAAAAACCAGCTCTTGGATTTATTAATATTTTCAAGGGTTTTTCGTTTCTCTCTCTCCTTCAGTTCTGCTCTGTTCTTAGTTATTTATTGTCTTTGGCTACGTTTTGAGCTTTTTGGTCTTGCTCCTCTAGCACTTTCAATTTTGACCATAGGGTTTCCATTTTGGATCTCTCCACTCTTCTCATGTGGGCACTTATTGCTATATATTTTTCTCTACAGACTGTTTTAAATGTGTCCCAGAGATTCTGATACGTTGTGTCTTCGTTCTCGTTGGTTTTGAAGAACTTCTTTAATTCTGCCTTCATTTCATTGTTTATACAATAAACACTCAATAGCCAGATGTTCAGTTTCCATGAAGCTGTGTGGTTCTGAGTTATTTTCTGAATTCTGAGTTTCAATTTGATTGAACTAGGTTCTGAGAGACTGTCTGTTATGACTTCAGTTGTTTTGCATTTGCTGAGGAGTTCATTACTTCCAATTATGTGGTCAATTTTGGAGTAGGTGTGATGTGGTGCCGAGAAGAATGTATATTGTGTGGATTTGGGGTGGAGTGTTCTGTAAAAGTTTATCAAGTTTGCTTGTTCCAGGTCTGAGTTCAAGTCCAAGATATCCTTGTTAATTTTCTTTGTGGTTGATCTGTCTGCTATTGACAGTGGAGTGTTAAAGTCTCCCACTATTATTGTGTGGGAGTCTAAGTCTCTTTGTAAGTCATTAAGAACTTGCCTTATATATCTGGGTGCTCCTGCATTGGGTCCATATATGTTTAGAATTTTTAGCCCTTCTTGTTTTATCAATCCTTTTGTAATGACCTTCTTTGTCACTTTTTGTCTTTGTTGATTTAAGTCTATTTTATCAGAGATGAGAATTGCAACTCCTGCTTATTTTGCTTTCCATTTGCTTGGTAAATCTTCCTCCATCTCTATATTTTGAGCCTTTTTGTATCTTTGCGTGTGAGGTAGGTTTCCTGGATACAGCACACAGATGGGTTTTGGTTTTTTATCTAATTTGCCAGTCTTTGTCTTTTGATTGGTGCATTTGGCCCATTTACATTTAGGGTTAATATGTTTATGTGTGAATTTGATCTTGCCATTTTGATGCTAGCTGGCTGTTTTGCTCATTGGTTTATGTAGATTCTTCATTTTGTTGATGTGCTTTAGCATTTGGTATTCCATTAGGATGTCTGGTACTGTTTGTTTTCTTCTATGTGTAGTGCCTCTTTCAGGAGCACTTGTAAAGCAGGCCTAGTGGTGACAAAATCTCTGAGTACTTGCTTGTTCATGAAGGATTTTATTTTTCCTTCACTTATGAAGCTCACTTTGGCTGAATATGAAATTCTGGATTGAAAGTTCTTTTGTTTAAGAATGTTGAATATTGGCCCCCACTCTCTTCTGGCTTGTCGTGTTTCTGCTGAGAGATCTGCTGTGAGTCTGATGGGCTTCCCTTTGTGGGTGACCCAACCTTTTTCTCTGGCTGCCCTTAGTATTTTCTCCTTCATTTCAACCCTGGTGAATCTGATGATTATGTGCCTTGGGATTGCTCTTCTTGCAGAGTATCTTTGTCGTGTTCTCTGTATTTCCTGGAGTTGAGTATTGACCTGTCTTGCTAGGTTGGAGAAATATTCCTGGATAATATCCTGAAGAGTGTTTTCCAGCTTGGATTCATTCTCTTCATCACATTCTGGTATACCTATTAAACATAGGTTGGGTCTTTTCACATAGTCCCACCTTTCTTGGAGATTTTGTTCTTTCTTCTTGTGCTTTTTTCTTTAATCTTGGTTTCTCGTTTTATTTCATTGAGTTGATCTTCAGCTTCTGATATTCTTTCTTCTGCTTGGTCAATTCGGCTGTTGAATCTTGTGCATGTTTCACGAAGTTCTCATGTTGTGTTTTTCAGCTCTTTCAATTCATTCATGTTCCTCTCTATGTTGTCCATTCTTGTTATCATTTCCTCGAATATTTTTTCAAATCTTTTTTCAAGGTTCTTAGTTTCTTTGCACTGATTTAGAACCTGTTCTTTTAGCTCACTGAAGTTTCTCATTATCCACTTTCTGAAGTCTGATTCCATCATTTCCTCACACTCATTCTCCGTCCAGCTTTGTTCCCTTGATGGTGAGGAGTTTTGGTTCTTTGTAGGAGGTGAGGTGTTTTGGTTTCTGGTGTTTTCCTCCTTGCATCGCTGGTTTCTTCCCATCTTTATAGATTTATCCACCTGTTTTCTTAGTAGTTGCTTATTTTTCAATTGGGTTTCTGAGTGGACGCCCAGATTGTTGATGATGAATTATTTCTGTTACTTAGTTTTCCTTCTAATGGTCTAGCCCCTCTGCTGTATGAGTGTTGAGGTCCACTCCGGGCCCTGCTTGTCTGGGGTACACCTGTAGCAGCTGTGGAACAGTGAAGGATTATACCAGTTTTTTCTTCTGCTATTTTTGGTCAATAATGATGCCCGCCAAATGTCAATCTAATTAATCCTTTTTTTGGGGTGACCCTCTGTATATACAGGGGTCAGGGAGCTTTTTAAGGAGACGGTCTGTGCTTTATAGAAGCTCCAGTGCTGATCTGTGAGCTCCGTTGTTTATTCAGGGAAGTTGGGAGGATGTGCCTATGTCTGCTGCAACAGAACTCTTAAATCCCCCCCTTTTTTATTTCCGTAGATGCTCTGTCTCAGGGAGTGGGGCTTTCTTTATAAGTAGCTGTTGTACTGTTTTGCCCAGCTAGGAGGTAGTCTATTCAGTATTTGCCTGCTGAGGATTTTCCCTGATTGTGCAGTTCCGCCCTGTTACTGCCGGCCCCGTTCTGCTGTGGTGCTCTGCCCAGCTGAGGGAGTCTCTGTGTTATGTCGGGGTGCCTTGGCAACAGCAGTCTGCATCAGCACTGAGCGGTATTTCAGTAGGGGCGGATTGCGTCCGTAGTGGCTGACGCCCTTCCCACACCGGGCTGCACTGTGCTGGATTCAACTGTGCCGGCAGCAAAACTCTCAGTCTGGAGCGCCTCCAATCGCCACCCTGTTTGTGCCAATGAGGGTGGGACCCACCGAGTCCGATCACCCAGCTCCCTGCCTTAGAGTCCGTCCTCTCTCTCTCTCTCTTTCTCTCCCCAAGGTCAACAATCGACTCTCTCACTGGCGTCCCAGTAGCGTGCTGATAGGGCACTGGAATCTGTGCAATCTCCCGTGCTTTTGCCCACTGTGCTAGCTCAGATCACGCTTTTCTAAAATCTCCTTGTCTGGCTCATGGTCCAAGTTCCGTTCAATCAGATGGACATTACAACCTGCCCTTTTAAATCTCAGATTGCTGGTTTAACAGGGCACCCAGACCAGTGAGTTTTGTGTGGAAGATGAGGCGCTGGGGGCGTGCTGGCTTCCCGTGTCTCTCCCACACCTGGGAATGTCAATGTTCTGTGCGCAAAAAAAGGTCCGTCTGAGAATGCGGCTAGCACTTACCCTCTGCGTCTTCACTGGGAGCTGCAATCCTGAGTCGTCTCTACCACACCATCTTTGAAGCACCCCCCTGAGTCTCTTTTTTATGCCCACTTAGTCAGAGAATCATTCAATAATACACAAAAAAAGAAGATTTTAGAGTCTACTTCATGTAGTCACTCATTTAGAGCCTCAGTGAATAATGCACACCAGGGAAATTTTCGAGCATTTTTTATATGGCCACTCATTTTGTGCCTCACTCAGTGATATACACCTGAAGAATCCTCAGGATTCTAATTAAAACTACCACTCATTTAGAACCTTATTGAATAATTCATAATGGAGAAATAGTCAGGTGACTATTTTATATGGTCTATCATTCAAAGTTTCAGTGAATAGTAAACTTCTCTGCAGTAATCAGGACGCTGTTTAACATAGCCACGAATCAAGTGCCTTGCTGAATGATAGGCACCTGTGTGATAGTCAGGAATGTATTTTATATGAACTCTAATTTTGTGTATCGCTGAGTAATACACACCTGGGGCAGTGTCAGGAGTCTATTTGGTACGGTCACTCAAACAGAGCCTGTTTGATTAATGCACACATGGATAATGATGAGGAGTCTATGTCATATGGCTATTCAATCAGACAAACTGTGAATAATGCACATGTGGAGTAGTTAGAAGTCTGTTTCATATGGCCCCTCTTTCACTGCCTCACTGAATATTACACACCTGTGATAAAGACTGGAGTCTATTTTTTATGGCCAATCATTCAGAGAATCACTAAATAATGCACACCTGTGGAATAGTCAGAAGTCTCTTTCCTATGGCCACTCGTTAAGAGCCTCACTAAGTGTACACACCTGGAGAAATACTCAGGAATTACCTTTATCCCCTCATTCAGAGTCTCACTAAATAATGCACCCTTGTGGAATAGTCAGGAGACTTTTTCATGTGGCCTCTAATTCGGAGTGTCACTGAATAATGTGGTGTAGTCAGGAGACTCTTTCATGTAGACACATACTCAGAGCCTCAGTGCATAAGACTGACCATTGCTATAGTAAGAAATCTAATTGGTGTGACCACATCTTCTGAGGTTCACTGAATAATACACACCTGGATAATAATTTGGAGTCTACTTTCGATGGATATTCATTCAGAGCCTCGGTAAATAATGCAGACATGTGGAGTAGTCAGGAGTCTATTTCATTTTGACACACATTCATAGCCTCAGTGGATAATATGCACGTGTGGATTAATCAGGATTCCATTTTATATGGCCACTGACTCATAACCTCAATAAATATTGCACAAATGTAAACTACTCAGCAGTTTATTTCATATAGCCACTCATTCGGAGATTCACTGAATAATAAAAATATTTGAGATACACAGACTCCTGTTTTATATTGTCATACAAAAAGAGCCTCACTGAGCGACTCACACCTGGGTAAATGTTAGGAGTGTACTTTACATAGTCCCTCATATTCAGCCTAAGAAAATAATGCACATATGAGGCATAGACACTAGTCTGTTTTATATGGCCACAAAATCAAAGCCTGAGTCACTAATACACAACTTTGGAATACTCACTAGTCTATTATATATGCGCAAATATTTAGAGTCAGAGTGAATAATACACACCCGTTGACTATTCAAAAAACTATTTCATATGGCCAACGTTTCAGAGCCTCAGTGAATAATAAATACCTGAGGAATACTCTGGACACTGTTAGATGTGGAATTTCTTCAGAGGTTCATTGAGTAAAGTACACCTGTATTGTAGTCAGAATTCTATTTCATGTAGCCACATACTCAGAGCCTAACTGAATAACACACACATTAGGAAAGTCAGGATTCAGTTTCGTATAGCCACTCATTTACAGCCGAATGTAAAAACTCACGCCTGAGTAGTTTATAGGAGTCTCTATTATATGTCCAAACATTCAGAGCCTCACAGAATAATACAGACGTATGGAAATGTCAGGAGTGTACTTAACATGGCCACTTATTCAGTTCCTCAGTGAAGAATCATATATATCTGGAAAATACTCAGGATTCTATTATATATAGCCACTTATTAAGAGACTCACTGAATAATGCACACCTGGAGAATTGTCTGGAGACTATTTGATATAACCGTTCACCCAGCCACTCAGTGGAAAATGCAGAGCTGAGAAATAGTCAAGAGCACAGAGTCAGGAGTCTATTTTATGTGGTCATTCGTTCAGAAACTGACTGAAGAATACACACCTTGGGAATAGTCAGAGTCCAGGTCATATGGCCACTCAATCACAGCATTACCGAATAATGCACAATGGGGCAATAGTAAGGATTCTATTTCATATGGCCTCTCATTCAGAGCTTCAGTGCGTAGTAAACAGCTTTGGAGGAGGGAGGACCCTATTGACGGTAGCCCCAAATAAAGCAGCTCCGTGAATGATACACACATGTGTGAGAGTCAGGAGACTATTTGATATGGCCCCTTATACAGAACCTCTTCGAATATTGCACATGTGGGGAGTAATCACTAGTCTATTTCATATGGTGGTTCGTTTGGAGAGTCAAAAAATAACGCGTACCTTTGAAGTAAAATGTGATCTATTTCATAAAGCCATGCTATCAGTATTTTAGTGAATAACATGTATATCTGATAAGTCAGGAATCTCTTTCACATGGCCACTCGTTTTGGGCATCTGTGCATAATACTCCCCTCAGAAACAGTCAAGGGTCTACTTCAAATGCCTACACATTCAGAGTCTCTGTAAGTAATGAACACCTGGGCAATACACCTGAGTCTATTTTTATGTTCACTTAGAGCCTCTTGCAATAATACACACTTGGGGAAGTGTTAACGGTCTACTTCATGTAGCCACTCATTTAGATTCTCAATGCATAATCCACAGCAGGGTAATATTCCAGCATTTTTTATATGGCCACTCATTCTGTACCTCCCTGAATGATACACTCCTGGGGAATTCTCAGGATTCTATTTCAAACTACCACTCATTTAGAACCTTATTTAATAATTCACAATGGAGCAATAGTCAGGTGTCTATTTTGTATGGCCTCTCATTCAAAGGTTCTGTGAATAATGTACTTCTTTTTTTATTTTTTATTTTTTATTTTTTATTTTTTAAGAAAGGAAAAGAGAGGAAGAAAAAGAGGGAGAGAGAACAGGAATATCACTTTATTCTATAAATGGGTATTAATAATTGTCGATCATTATTTTATGTATTTAAAGTGGAGAATGTATATTTTATTTATCTAAAGTGGAGAGCTCTATAAGTGCTTATTAGGTTTACTTATTACTGATCTGAGTTCAGATTCTGGATATCCTTATTAATTTTCTGTTTCATTGGGTCTGAATCTCTTTATGGGTCTTCTGTGTCTGTCTGTTAGGAAACATTGATCCTTATACCACTCTATCTTTGTTGGTTTGAAATCAATTTTATCAAATGCACGAATTGCAACTACGTTTTGTTTATTTATTTGTTTTTGTTCTCTATTTGGTTGGTAAATCCTTCTCCAACCCTTTGTTTTTAGCCTTTGTGTATCTTTGGATATGAAATGGGTCTGGATATAGTATACCATTAGGTTTTGGCTGTATCTTTTAATTAGAAAATTTAGTCGATTTCAATTTAAGATTACTGCCATTTGATGTTAACTGGCTATTTTATCCATTTGTTGATGTAAATTCTTCTTTATATTGATGCTCTTTACTTTTTGGTATTTTTTAGAAAAGTTGATACTGGGTGTTTCTTTCTGTGTGTAATGCTTCTTTCAGAAGTTTTTGTAAAGCAGGCCTGGTGGTAATAAAATCTCCGTGTACTTGCTTGTTCATATAAGATTTTATTTTTCCTTCAATTGTGAATCTTAGTTTGGCAGGATATGAAATTCTGGGCTGAAAGTTCTGTTCTTTGTGGATGTTAAATATCGGCCCCCACTCTCTTCTGGCTTGTAGAGTTTCTACTGAGAGATCTGCTGTAAGTCTAATAGGCTTCCCTTTGTGGGTAACCTGACCTTTCTCTCTGGCTGCCCTTAGTATTTTCTCCTTCGTTTCAACCCTGGTGAATCTAATGATTATGTGTCTTGGGGTTGCTCTTCCTAAGGAATATCTTTGTGGTATTCTCTGTATTACCTGAGGTTGAATGGTATTCTGCTTTGCTAGATTGGAAAAATTCTCCTGGATAATATCCTGAAGAGTATTTTCCAGCTTGGATTCATTCTCTCCATCACATTCAGGTACACGTATCAAATGTAGATTAGGTCTTTTCACATAGTCCCATAATTCTTGGAGACTTTGCTCATTCCTTTTTATCATTTTGTTCTCTTTCTTATCTTCTCATTCCATTTCATTAAGTCAGACTTCGACCTCTGATATCCTTCTTCTGCTTGATCAATTCGGCTATTCAAACTTGTGCATATTTCAGTAAGTTCTCGTGTTGTATTTTTTAAATCCATTAGTTCATTTATATTCCCCTCAACATTGTCCATTCTTTTTAACATTTCGTCTTACCTTTTTTCAAAGTTCTTAGATTCTTTACATTGGTTTAGAACAAGTTGTTTCAATTCCCAGAAGTTTTTTACCATCCACCTTCTAAACACTCCTTCAGATACTGGAACACAGTCCTCCTCCATTAGGGCTTGTTCCATTGCTGAAGAGAAATTACTATCCCCTGTAGAGGGAGAGGGGTTCTGACTTTCGGTTTTCTCGGCCTTTTTAGGCTGTTTTTTTTCCTTTATTGTGAATTCATCCATGTGATGTCTTTACAATTAGCGCCTTTCTGTTTAAGTTGCTGAGAGGATGTCCAATTTTTTGATTCCCAGTGCTGGAATCAGAGCAACCCACTGCACCAGCCAAAACAACAGCGATAAGACTGATGCTACTTTTCTGCCTGGGAATCTCCTGTCTGGCTTCCTCCTTGAGTCCACAACAAGGGGCTCTGCGTTCCCAGAGCTCCAAACACCAGTCAATAGGGGAACCAGTCCCGCTCACTGTGCACAAAGAGCTGCTGCACCAAGGTGAAAAAACCGCTGCGCCAGCCACAGAAGTCCCTCTGGCGACCCGCGGGGCTCCTCCACTTTAAATCTTCTGGTCCGTGGGCAACGAAAATTCCTCTGAATATGTGGTATCCTCACGTTTTCTGAGATTTCACTGGGAGCTACAATCCCGAGCTGTTAGCGATCAGCCATCTTGGATCGATCTCAATAATGAACTTCTATGGAGTAATCGGGACACTGTTAAAGATAGCCATGAATTAAGTGCCTTCCTGAATAATACATACCTGGGTGGTAGTCAGGAGTCTATTTCATTGGAACTCTAATTCTGTGTAACACTGAGTAATACACACCTGGGGAAGATTCAGGAGTCTACTTTGTATGGACACTCATACCGAACCTGTTGGAATAATGCACACATGGAGAATAATGAGGAGTTAATGTCATACAGCAACTCATTCAGACAAAGAGTGAATAACGCACATGTGGAGTCATTAGAATTCTGTTTATTGTGGCCCCTCTTTCACTGCCTCACTGAATATTACACACTTGTGATATGTTCTGGAGTCTATATTTTATGGCCACTCATTCAGAGAATCACTAAATAATTCACACCTTCTTAATAGTCAGAAGTCTTTCCTATGGCTACCCCTGGAAAGCCTCACTAAATGTACATACATGGATAGTCAGGAATTACTTGTATCTCCTCATTCAGAGTGTCACTAAATAATGCACACCTGTGGAATAGTCAGGAGACTTTTTCATGTGGCCTCTCATTCAATGTGTCATTGATAAATGTGTAGTCAGGAGACTCTTTCATGTAGACAAATATTCAGAGCCTCAGTGCATAAGACAGACCCTTGATATAGTAAGAAATCTAATTAGTATGGCCACATCTTCTGAGGCTCACTGAATAATACACACCTGGAGAATAATTTGGAGTCTATTTTTGATGGACATTTATTCAGAGCCTCGGTAAATAATGCAGACATGTGGAGTAGCCAGGAGTCTATTTCATTTGGAAACACATTCATAGCCTCAGTGGATAATATGCACGTTTGGATTAGTCAGGATTACATTTTTTATGGCCACTGACTCGAAAAACTCAGTGAATAAT
Source organism: Saguinus oedipus (assembly GCA_031835075.1). Lineage (NCBI taxonomy): Eukaryota > Metazoa > Chordata > Mammalia > Primates > Cebidae > Saguinus > Saguinus oedipus. Next base: position 5,763,157 of record CM063170.1, read on the forward strand.
GCATAAATGTAAAGTACTCAGCAGTTTATTTCATATAGCCACACATACAGAGATTCACTGAATAATAAAATTATTTGAGATGGACTGCCTCCTGTTTCATATGGTCATACAAAAAGAGCCTCACTGAGTGACACACACCTGGAAAAGATTTAGGAGTGTGCTTTACATAGCCTCTCATATAGAGCCTAAGGGAATACTGCACACGTGTGTAACAGACACTAGTCTATTTTATATGGCCACAAAATCAAAGCCTGGGTCAGTAATACACAACTTTGGAATAGTCACTAGTCTATTCCATATGCCCCAATATTTAGAGTCACTGTCAATGATACATGCCTGTAGACTAGTCAGGAAACAATTTCATATGGCCAAAGTTTCAGAGCCTCAGTGAAAATAAATACCTGAGGAATACTCTGGACACTATTACATGTGGCATTTCTTCAGAGGTTCTTTGAGTAAAGGATTCCTGTATTGTATTCAGAATTCTATTTCATATAGCCACATACTCGGAGCCAAACTGAATGACAGACACCCTGGGAAAGTCAGGATTCTATTCCGTATAGCCACTCATTTACAGCCGAATGTAAAAACTCACACCTGAGTAGTATATAGGTGTCTCTATTTTATGGCCACACATTCAGGACCTCAAAGAATAATGCAGACGTATGGAAATGTCAGGAGTGTACTTGACATGGCCACTTATTCATATCCTCAATGAAGAATCATATATATCTGGAAAATACTCAGGATTATATTATATATAGCCACTTATTAAGAGATTCACTGAATATTGCACACCTGGAGAATTTTCTGGAGACTATTTGATTTGACCCTTCACGCAGCGACTCAGTGGAAAATGCAGAGCTGAGAAATAGTCAAGAAGACAGAATCAAGTGTCTACTTTATGTGGTCACTCGTTCAGAAACTGAGTGAAGAATGTACACCTTGGGAATAGTCAGAGTCCAGGTGATATGGCCACTCAATCACAGCATTACCGAATAATCCAAAATGAGGCAATACTAAGGTGTCTATTTCATATGGCCTCTCATTCAGAGCTTCAGTGCATAATAAACAGCTGTGGAGGAGTGAGGACCCTATTGATGGTAGCCCCAAATAAAGCAGCTCCATGAATAATACACACATGTGTGAGAGTCAGGAGACTATTTGATATGGACACATTACAGAACCGCTTTGAATATGGCACATGTGGGTAGTAATCACTAGTCTATTTCATATGGTGGTTTCTTTGGAGAGTCAAAAATTAACACGCACCTGTGGAGTAAAATGCGTTCTTTTTCATAAGGCCACTTTTTCAGTGTTTTAGTGAATAACATGTATATCTGATAAGTCAGGAATCTCTTTCACATGGCCACTCAGTCTGGGCATCTGTGAATCATACTCCCCTCAGAACAGTCAAAGGTCTACTTCAAATGCCTACACATTCAGAGTCTCTGTAAGTAATGAACACCTGGGCAATACATCTGAGACTCTTTTTATGCCCACTGAGTCAGAGTCTTGTTCAGTAATACACACCTGGGGAAGAGTTAAATGTCTACTTCATGTAGCCACTCATTTCAATCCTCAGTGAATAATCCACACCAGGGTAGTACTCGAGCATTTTTATATGGACACTCATTCTGTGCCTCCCTGAATGATACACACCTGAGGAATTCTCAGGATTCTATTTCATACTACCACTCATTTAGAACCTTATTGAATAATTCACAATGGAGCCATAGTCAGGTGTCTATTTTGTATGGCCTCTCATTCGAAGATTCAGTGAATAATAAACTTCTATGGAGTAATCAGGACACTGTTTAAGATAGCCATGAATTAAGTGCGTTCCTGAATGATACACACCTGCGTGGTAATCAGGAGTCTGTTTCATATGACCTCTAATTCTGTGTAACACTGAGTAATACACAGAACCACTTTGAATATTGCACATGTGAAGAATAATCACTAGTCTATTAAATATAGTCGTTCGTTTGGAGAGTCAAAATATAACATGGGAGAGGGGTGATACACACAGGAGAGTGGAGTGTTCACACAAGAGACAGTGGGTACACAAAGGAGAGAAGAGGATACAACGGAGAGTGGTTACACACAGAAGAGTAGTGGATACACAGAGGAGCGTGTAGGATACACACAAGAGAGACAGGATAAACACAGGAGAAAGAAATACTCACAGGAGGGAGCAGCATACACAGAAAAGAGGGTGATACACACAGGAGAAAGAAAAATAAACACAAAAAGAGGAAGATACACACAGAACACGGGGAAACACAAAGGAGAGAGAAGCGTACACACAGGAAAAAAAGGATACACACAGAAGAGAGGAGGATGCACACAGGAGAGAGGGGATACACAGAGGAGAGAGAAAAATACACACAGGAGAGAGATAGCATACACACAAAATGTAAGGGAATTACACATAGGAGAGAGGGGATACACAGGAGAGAGGGGGACACAAACTGGAGAGAGGGGGGATACACACAGGAGAGAGGGGAAATACCCACAAAAGAAAGGGTTGATATACACAGGCGAGAAGAAATTATACACAAAGGAGAGAGGAGGATACACACAGGAGAAAGGAGGATACACACTGGAGAGAAAAATATACACACAGGAGAGGGGGATACACAAAGGACTGAAGAGGATTCAAACAGGAAAAAGAGGATACACACAGGAGACAGGAGAATACACACAAAAGTGGGAAGGATACACATGGTAGACAGAAGTATACCCACAGGAGAGAGAAGAATACAAACAGGAGAGTGGTGATACAAATTGGAGAGATGAGGGTTCACACACAAAAAAAGAGGATACACACATGAGAGAGATGGATACACACAGGAGAGAGGAGTATACACACAGCAGAGAGGAGGATACACACAGGAGAGAGGGCATACACACGGGAGTGAGAAAGATCCACACAGGAGAGAAGGGAATGCACACAGGAGAGAGGTGGATACACACAGAAGTGGGGCATACACACAAAAGAGAGGGGATACACACAGGAGAAAGGGGGAAGACACACGGAGAGTGGTGATTCACACAGGATACTTGAGGGTACACACAGGAGAGAGAGGGTACACACAGGAGAGAAGACGATACACAAAAGAAAAAGGGATACACATAGGAGAGTATGGAATAAACAGAAGAGAGAGGAGGATGCACAAAGGAGAGTGGAGGATAAAAACAGGAGAGGGAGATACACACGTGAGAGAGGGTCTAACACACAGAAGAGGGGAATACACCCAGGAAAAAGGGGATAAACACAAGAAAGAGGGAAAAAACACAGGAGAAAAGGGTACACACAGAAGAGAGGGGCGTAGACACAGGAGAAAAGAGGATATACACAACAGAGAGGAAGATACACACAGGAGAGAGGAGATACAAAAAGGAGAGATGGGGATACGCACAGAAGAGAGAAGGGATACCCACAGAAGAGAGGAGTATGCACACAGGAGAGGGGGATACACACAGGAGAGAGGAGGATGCACACAATAGAGAGGAGGAGACACACAGAAGAAAGGAAAATTCATGAGACCCGGCAAGATGGCGTCGTAGAAGCGACTCAGGATTGCAGCTCTCAGTGACGGCGCAGAGGGTGAGTCCTAGCCGCATTCTCGGATGGACTTTTCTAGCCCACAGAGCGTTGAAAGTCCCACAGGACGCTAGTAAAGTAAAACCGGCTAACGCAGCCCTTTGGCATGGACGCTTCGGCCGGCGCCGCAGCAGGACCCGGCACGGAACTCACTGGTCTGGGCGCCCTGTTAAACCAGCAATCTGAGAGTTTGAAGGGCAGATTGGCGCGTCCATCTGATTGAACGGGACTTGGACAGTGAGCCAGACAAGGAGTTTCCTGGGAAGCGTGATATGAGCCGGTGAAGTGGGCAGCGGCACGGGAGATCGCACGGATCCCAGTGCCCTATCGGCAGGCTCCTGGGGCGCCAGTGAGAGAGTCGATCTTTAAGCTTGCGGAGAGGGAGGGAGAGAGAGAGAGGACGGACTCTGAGGCAGGGAGCTGGGTAATTGGGCTCAGCGAGTCCCACCCTCACAGGGACAAGCAGGGCAATGACTGGAGATGCTTGGCGCTGAGAGTTTTGCTGCCGGCATCTAGGACGGTGCAGCCCGGTGAGGGAGGGGCGTCCACCACCGCTGACACAATCCGCCCCTATTGAAGCACCGCGCAGGGCCGAAGGAGCCTGCCGTTGCCGAGGCAACCTGCCATAACAGAGAGACTCCCAGGAGACGGGAGCTCTCCACAGCAGAAGGGAGTCCAGCAGCAACAGGGCAGAACCGCGCTAGTGGGTCAGAGCCCCGGCAGGCAAATAGTGAATAGACTGCCACCTAGTGGGGCAGGACAGTGCAACAGATACTCATAAAGAAAGCCCCAACTCCCTGAAACAGTGCATATAAGGGGGGGAAATAAAAGGGTGGTGTTTTATGAGTTCTATTACAGCAGACATAAACAACCTCCCAACAACACTGAATGAACAACGGAGCTCACAGCTCAGCACTGGAGCTACTATAAAGCACAAACTGTCTCCTTAAGCAGCTCCCTGACCCCTGTATATCCAAAGAGTCACCACAAAAAAAGGACTAATCAGACTGACATTTGGCGGGCATCATTCTGGAACAAAGACAGCAGAAGAAGAAACTGGTATCATCCCTCACTCTTCCACAGCTGCTACAGGTATACTCCAGACAAACAGGGCCTGGAGTGGACCTCAGAACTCATACAGCAGAGGGGCTAGACCACTAGAAGGAAAACTAAGTAACAAAAATACTTCATCATCAACAATCTCAGCATCCACACAGAGACCCAATTGAAAAATCAGCAACTACAAAGACGACAGGCGGATAAATCCATAAAGATGGGAAGAAACCAGCGCAAAAAGGAGGAAAACACCCGAAACCAAAACACCTCACCTCCTACAGAGGACCAAAACTCCTCACCAGCAAGGGAACAAAGCTGGACGGAGAATGAGTGTGACGAAATGACGGAATCAGACTTCAGAAAGTGGATAATGAGAAACTTCATTGAGCTAAAAGAACATGTTCTAAATCAGTGCAAAGAAACTAAGAACCTTGAAAAAAGATTTGAAAAAAAATTCGAGGAATTGATAACAAGAATGGAAAACTTAGAGAGGAATATGAATGAATTGAAGGAGCTGAAAAACACAACACGAGAACTTCGTGAAGCATGCACAAGTTTCAACAGCCGAATTGACCAAGCAGAAGAAAGAATATCAGAAATTGAAGATCAACTCAATGAAATAAAACGTGAAACCAAGATTAAAGAAAAAAGCACAAAAAGGAATGAACAAAATCTCCAAGAAATGTGGGACTATGTGAAGAGACCCAACCTACGTTTGATAGGTGTACCAGAATGTGATCAAGAGAATGAAGCTAAGCTGGAAAACACTCTTCAGGATATTATCCAGGAAAATTTCCCCAACCTAGCAAGACAGGTCAATACTGAACTCCAGGAAATACAGAGAACACCACAAAGATACTCCGCAAGAAGAGCAACCTCAAGGCACATAATCATCAGATTCACCAGGGTTGAAACGAAGGAGAAAATACTTAGGGCAGCCAGAGAGAAAGGTCAGGTCACCCACAAAGGGAAGCCCATCAGACTCACAGCAGATCTCTCGGCAGAGACTCTACAAGCCAGAAGAGAGTGGGGGCCAATATTCAACATCCTTAAAGAAAAGAGCTTTCAACCCAGAATTTCATATCCAGCCAAACTGAGCTTCATAAGTGAAGGAAAAATAAAATCCTTCACGAACAAGCAAGTACTCAGAGATTTTGTTACCACCAGGCCTGCTTTACAAGAGCTCCTGAAAGAGGCACTACACATAGAAAGAAACAACCAGTTCCAGCCATCCTAAAAGCATACCAAATGCTAAAGACCATCAACAAAATGAAGAATGTACATGAACCAATGGGCAAAACAGCCAGATAGCATCAAAATGGCAGTATCAAATTCACACATAACAATATTAACCCTGAATGTAAATGGGCTAAATGCACCAATCAAAAGACACAGACTGGCAAATTGGATAAAAAACCAAAACCCATCAGTGTGCTGTATTCAGGAAACCCACCTCACACACAAAGATACACAAAGGCTCAAAATAAAAGGATGGAGGAAGATTTACGAAGCAAATGGAGAGCAAAAAAAAGCAGGAGTTGCAATTCTCATCTCTGATAAAATAGACTTTAAAGCAACAAAGATCAAAAGGGACAAAGAAGGTCACTACATAATGGTAAAAGGATCAATACAACAAGAAGAGCTAACGATTCTAAATATATATGGACCCAATGTAGGAGCACCCAGATATATAAGGCAAGTTCTTAATGACTTACAAAGAGACTTAGACTCCCACACAATAATAGTGGGAGACTTTAACACTCCACTGTCAATAGCAGACAGATCAACCAGACAGAAAATTAACAAGGATATCCAGGACTTGAACTCAGACCTGGAACAAGCAAACCTGATAGACATTTACAGAACTCTCCACCCCAAATCCACAGAATATACATTCTTCTCAGCACCACATCACACCTATTCCAAAATTGACCACATAATTGGAAGTAAAGCACTCCTCAGCAAATGCAAAACAACGGAAATCATAACAAACAGTCTCTCAGACCATAGTGCAATCAAGTTGGAACTCAGAATTCAGAAAATAACTCAGAACCGCACAGCTTCATGGAAACTGAACAACTGGCTCTTGAATGTTGATTGGATAAACAATGAAATGAAGGCAGAAATAAAGAAGTTCTTTGAAACCAACGAGAACGAAGACACAACGTACCAGAATCTCTGGGACACATTTAAAGCAGTCTGTAGAGGAAAATATATAGCAATAAGTGCCCACATGAGAAAAGTGGAGAGATCCAAAATTGACACCCTATCGTCAAAATTGAAAGAGCTAGAGGAGCAAGATCAAAAAAGCTCAAAACCTAGCCGAAGACAAGAAATAACTAAGATCAGAGCAGAACTGAAGGAGATAGAGACAAGAAAAACCCTTCAAAAAATCAACAAATCTAAGAGCTGGTTTTTTGAAAAGATCAACAAAATAGACAGACCACTAGCCAGACTGATAAAAAAGAAAAGAGAGAACAACCAAATAGATGCAATAAAAAACGATAAAGGGGAAATCACCACAGATTCCACAGAAATTCAAACCATCATCAGAGAATACTACAAACAACTCTATGCACACAAACTAGTAAATCAGGAAGAAATGGATAAATCCCTGGATGCCTGTGTCCTCCCAAGCCTAAACCAGGAGGAAGCTGAAACTATGAATAGACCAATAACAAGGTCTGAAGTTGAGGCAGCAATTAAGAGCCTACCACACAAAAAAAGCCCAGGTCCAGATGAGTTCACAGCTGAATTCTACCAGACACACAAAGAGGATCTGGTACCATTCCTTCTGAAACTATTCCAAATAATCCAAAAAGAGGGAACCCTTCCCAAATCATTTTATGAGACCAACATCATCCTGATACCAAAACCTGGCAGAGACTCAACAAGAAAAGAAAACTTCAGGCCAATATCCATGATGAACATAGACGCAAAAATCTTCAATAAAATACTGGCAAATCGATTGCAACAGCACATTAAAAAACTTATCCATCATGATCAAGTAGGATTCATCCCGGGCATGCAAGGCTGGTTCAACATACGCAAGTCTATAAATGTTATTCACCACATAAACAGAAGCAAAAACAAAAACCACATGATTATCTCAATTGACGCAGAGAAGGCATTTGACAAAATTCAACAGCCCTTTATGCTAAAAACCCTCAATAAACTTGGTATTGATGGAACATATCTCAAAGTAATAAAAGCTATTTATGACAAACCAACAGCCAATATCATACTTAATGGGCAAAAACTGGAAGCATTCCCTTTGAAATCCGGCACTAGACAAGGATGCCCTCTCTCACCACTTCTATTCAACATAGTACTGGAAGTTCTAGCCAGAGCAATAAGGCAAGAAAAAGAAATAAAGGGTATTCAAATAGGAAAGGTGGAAGCCAAATTGTCTCTATTTGCAGACGACATGATAGTATACCTAGAAGACCCCATCACCTCAGCCCAAAAGCTCCTGCAACTGATAAGCAACTTCAGCAAAGTCTCAGGATATAAAATCAATGTGCAAAAATCACAAGCATTCCTATACACCAACAACAGACTTAAAGAGAACCAAATTAAGAACGAACTGCCATTCACAATCGCTACAAAGAAAATAAAATACCTAGGAATACAACTCACTAGGAACGTAAGGGACCTCTTTAAGGAAAACTACAAACACCTGCTCAACGAAATAAGAGAGGACACAAACAGATGGAGAAACGTTCCATGTTCGTGGTTAGGAAGAATCAATATTGTGAAAATGGCTATACTGCCCAAAGTAATTTACACATTCAATGCTATCCCCATCAAACTACCATTGAATTTCTTCATAGAACTGGAAAAAACCACCATGAATTTCATATGGAACCAAAAAAGAGCCCGCATAGCCAAGTCAATTCTAAGCAAAAAGAACACAGCGGGAGGCATCACGCTACCAGACTTCAAACTATACTACAAGGCTACAGTAATCAAAACAGCATGGTACTGGTACCAAAACAGAGATATAGACCAATGGAACAGAACAGAAACATCGGAGGCAACACAACATATCTACAACCATATCATCTTTGATAAACCAGACAAAAGCAGGCAATGGGGAAAGGATTCCCTATTTAATAAATGGTGTTGGGAAAACTGGCTAGCCATGTGCAGAAAGCAGAAACTGGACCCCTTCCTGACACCTTACACTAAAATTAACTCCAGATGGATTAAAGACTTAAATGTAAGACCTGACACCATAAAAACCCTAGAAGAAAATCTAGGCAAAACCGTTCAGGACATAGGAGTAGGCAAGGACTTCATGAACAAAACACCAAAAGCATTGGCAACAAAAGCCAAAATAGACAAATGGGACCTAATCAAACTCCACAGCTTCTGCACAGCAAAAGAAACAGTCACTAGAGTGAATCGACAACAATCAGAATGGGAAAAAATCTTTGCAGTTTACACATCTGACAAAGGGCTGATATCCAGAATTTACAAAGAACTCAAACAGATTTACAGAAAAAAAACAAACAAGCCCATTCAAAAATGGGCAAAGGATATGAACAGACACTTTACAAAAGAAGACATACATGAGGCCAACAAACATATGAAAAAGTGCTCATCATCATTGGTCATTAGAGAGATGCAAATCAAAACCACATTGAGATATCATCTCACACCAGTTAGAATGGCGATCATTAAAAATCTGGAGATAGCAGATGCTGGAGAGGATGTGGAGAAATAGGAACACTCTTACACTGTTGGTGGGAGTGTAAATTAGTTCAACCATTGTGGAAGACAGTGTGGCGATTCCTCAGGGACCTAGAAATAGAAATTCCATTTGACCCAGCAATCCCATTACTGGGTATCTAGCCAAAAGACTGTGAATCGTTCTACTATAAGGACACATGCACACGAATGTTCATTGCAGCACTGTTTACAATAGCAAAGACCTGGAACCAACCCAAATGCCCATCGATGATAGACTGGACTGGGAAAATGTGGCACATATACACCATGGAATATTATGCAGCAATCAGAAATGATGAGTTTGTGTCCTTTGTAGGGACATGGATGAATCTGGAGAACATCATTCTCAGCAAACTGACACAAGAACAGAAAAAGAAATACCGCATATACTCACTCATAGGCGGGTGAGAAAAATGAGAACACACGGACACAGAGAGGCGGTCTACTATACACTGGGGACTGTTGGGGGAAATGGGGGAGGGACAGTGGGGGGGGCTGAGGGGGGATAGCCTGGGGATGAATACCAAGTGTGGGTGAGGGGGAGGAAGGCAGCAAAACACACTGCCATGTGTGTACCTATGCAACTATCTTGCACGTTCTGCACATGTACCCCAAAACCTATAATGCAATAAAAATTAAAAAAAAAAAAAAAGAATCAAAACCAGAAAAAAAAATAAATAAATAAAATAAAATAAAATAAAAGTTGTATATATACACATAAAAAAAAAAAAAAAAAAAAAGAAAGGAAAATTCATGCAAGAGAGAGGAGGGTAAACATAGTATAGAGGGGGATACACAAAGGAGAGAGGAGAATACAGGCTGGAGAGAGGAGGATACACATACGAGAGAGAAAGATACACAAAGGCGAGAGTAGAATACACAGAGAAGAGAGGAGGATACACAAAGGAGAGTGGGGGATACAAATAAAGAAGAGGGAGATACAAAGGGAGGTAAGTAAACACAGGAGAAAGGAGGATACACACAGAAAAGAGGAGGATACACAAAAAAGAAAGGAGGATACACAAAGGAGAGGGGAAACACACAGAAGAGGGGGGATACACACAGGCGGGAAAGATAATCACAGAAAAGTGGGTATACACCCAAGACAGAGGGGAATACACACAGGAGAGGAAGATATACACGGGAAAGTGGGGCTTACACACAAGAGAGAGAAGGTTACACACAAGAGAGAGGGTGAATACACAAAAAAGTGAGGGGGATACACACAGGAGAGTGAAGTATGCACACAGGAGAAAGGGGAATACACACAGGAGAGAGGGGAATACACACAGAGAAAAAAAAGGATAAATACCAAAGAGAGAAAGATACACACCAAAAAGAGAAGGATACAGATAGAAGAGAGAAGGATACACGCAGGAGATTGGAGGATACACAGGAGAGAGGAGGAAAAACACATGAGATAAAAGGATAAACGCAGGAGAGAAGAGGATACACACACAAGAGAGAGAAAAAATATACACAGAAGAGAGAAGGATACACAGAGGAGTGGCGTGATACACACAGGAGAGAGGAGGGTACACACAGTAGAAAGTAGAATACACACAGGAGAGAGGAGGAGGATACAAAAATGAGAGGGGGATACACACAGGAGAGTGGGGGATACACCGAGGAGAGAGGAGGATACAAACAGGATGAGGAATACACACAGAAAAGAGGACCATAAACACAGGAGAGGGGAATACACACAAGAGAAAGAAAAATACACAACAAGTAGAGAAGGATACACAGAGGACAGCGAGATACACACAGGAGTGTGGGTCGTACACACAGAAGAGAGGAGGATACACACAGCAGAGAGGAGAATACACACAGGAGAGAGGGGATACACACAAGAGAGAGGAAGTTATAAACTGGATAGAGGGAAGATACACAGGAGAAAGTTTGGATACACACAGAAGAGAGGGGTGATACACACAGGAGAGAAACATGATACACACAAAAAAGAGTAGGTTACACACAGGAGAAAGGAGGATACACACTGGTTAGAGAAAGATACATACATGAGAGGGGAATACACACAGGAATGAAAAGGATACACACAGGAAAGAAAAAATACACACAGGAGAGAGGAGGATACACACAAATGAGGGAAGAAAACACACGATAGACAGAAGGAGACAAACAGGAGAGAGAAGAATACACACAGAAGAGGGGTGATACACACAAAAGAGATGAGGGTTCACATAGGAGAAAAGAGGATACATACAGGAGAGAGACGGATCCACACAGGAGAAAAGAGTATACACACAGCAGAGAGGAGGATACACACAGGAGAGAGGGTATACACAGGAGTGAGGAAGATCCACACAGGAGAGAAAGGAATACAAACAGGAGAGAGGTGGATACACAGAGAAGTGGGGCATACACACAGCAGAGAGGAGAATTGACGCAGGAGAGAGGAAAATACACGCAGGAGAGGGGGGATACACACAAAAGAGAGGGGGATACACACAGGAGAGGGGGGATACACATGGAGAGTGGTGATACACACAAGACAGTGGAGGGTACACACAGGAGAGAGGGGGTACACACAAGAGAGATGAGAATACAAAAAGGAAAAAGGGATACACACAGGAGAGTAGGAAATAAACAGAGGATAGAGAAGGATACACACAAGAGAGAGGAGGATAAACACAGGAAAGTGGGATACACACAGGAGAGAGGGGCATACACACAGGAGACAAAGATACACACAAGAGAGAGGAACATAGACGCAGGAGAAAAGAGGATGCACACAGCAGAAAGGAGGATACAACAGGAGAGAGGAGATACACAGAGAAGAAAGGAGGATACACACAAAAGAGAGAAGGGATACACACAAGAGAGAGGGGGTTACACACAAAAGAAAAGAGAAATACGCACAGGAGAGAGAATTGATACCCACAGGGAAGAGAAGGATACACAAAGGAGAGAAAAGGATACACACAGCAGAGAGGAGAATGCACACACGAGAGAGAAGGATACATACAGGAGAGAGGAGGAGACACACAGGAGAAAGAAGGATACACGCAGGGAAGAGGAGGATACACACAGGAGAGAGAAGGATACAAACAGAAGAGAGGAGGATAAACACAGGAGAGTGTAGGATACACAGAAAAAAGAGGAGGATACACACAGGAGAGAGACAAATACACACAGGAGAGAAGATGATACACACAGAAGAAGGGTGATACACACAGGAGAGAGAAGGGTACACATAGGAGAAAGGGGGATACAAACAGAAATCAGAAATATACACAAAGGAGAGGGGGATACACACAGGAAACACGGGGACACACCGATGGGAGAAAAAGATACACACAAGAGAGAGGAGGATACACACAGGAGAGGGGGATATCAACAAGAAAGAGAGAAATACACACAAAAGAGGGAGATACACACAGGAGAAAAGGGGATATACACAGGAGAGAAACGGATACACACAGGAGAAAAGGACACACACAAATAGAGGAGCGTACACACAGGAGAAAGAATAATACACACAGCAGAGAAAAGAATACACACAGGAGAGAGAGGATACACACAGGAGAGAAAGGGATACACAGGAGAGAGGGAAATACGCACAAAAGAGGGAAGGATACACACAGGAGACAGAAATATACACACAGGGTAGTGGGGGATACACAAAGGAGAGGGGTGATACACACAGGCGAGAGGAGGGTACACACAGGAAAGAGGGGAATACACACAGGATAGAGGAGGATACACACAGGATAAGGGGATACACACAGGAAAGAGAGGGATACACACAGGAGAAAGGATACACACAGGAGAGAGGGGCATACACACATAAAAGGGTGACAAACAAAGGATAAAAAGGGATAAACACAGGAGAAAAAAGTATACACACAGGAAAGGGTGATACACACAGGAGAGTGGCATAAACACAGGAGACGAAAGGATACACACAGGAGAGAGGAGGAAACAAACAGGAGAGAGGGGATACACACAAAAAAAGGGGTATACACACAGGAGAATGGGGGGATACACACAGGAAAGAATGGTGTTTCAAACAGGAGAGAAGGGATAAACACACAAAAGAGCGGAGGGATAAACACAGTAGAGAGAAGGATACACACAAAAGAGAGGAGGATACACACAAGAGAGAAAAGTATACACACAGCAGAGGGGTATACACAAAAGAGAGAGTTGAATACACACAGGAGCGGTGGATACATACAAGAGACAGGGAAATACACACAGGAGAGAGGAAAATACACACAATATATGTGGATACAAACAGGAGAGAGGGGGCTACACACAGGAAAGAGGAGAATACACACAGGAGATAGGAGGATACACACAGGAGGAAGGAAAATACACAAGGAGAGAGGAGGATACACACAGGAGAGGGAAGGATACACACAGGAGAGAGGAGTATACACACAGAAAAGGGGCATATACAGAGAAGAGAGGGAAAATCTCACAGGAGCGTTGGATACATACAGGAAACAGGAAAATACACAAAGTAGAGAAGGGGATACACACAGGAGAGAGGGGGATTCACACAGAAGAGGGGGATACAGACAGGAAAGGTGGAGATCCACACAAGAGAGAGGGCGTTACACACAGGATAGAGAAAATTACACACAGAATAGAGAAGAATTCACACAATAGAGAGGGTGATACACACAGGAGAGAGGGGAATACACACAGGAGAGGGGTGATACACACAGAATAGGGGAAGGTACATACAGGAGAGAGGAGAATACACACAAAAGAGAGAAGGATACACACAGGAGACAGAAGGATACACACAGGAGAGAGGAAGATACACAAAGGAGAGGTGTGATATACAGAGGAGAAAAAGGAATACACAGAGGAGAGAAAAAGACACACAGGAGAAAGTAGGATACACACAGGAGAGAAAGATACACAAAGTAGAGTGGGGCATACACACAGGAAAGTGAAATACACACAGGGGAAAAGGGGATATACACAGGAGAGAGGAGGATACACACAGAAGAGAGGATGATACAAACAGGAGAGAGGAAATACACACGGAAGAGAGGGGGATACACACAGAAGAAATGGGGGATGCACACAAGAAAGAAAGTGGTTACACACAGCAGAGGGGGGGAAACACATAAAAGAGAGAAGGATTACACACAGGAGAGAGAAAGATACACAGAGGAGAGAGAAAAATACACACAGGAGAGAGAATACGCACAGGAGAGAGGAGGATACACACAGGAGAGAGGAGGATACACACAGGAGAGAGGAGGATACACATAGGAGAAAGGCATACACACAGGAGAGAGGAGGATAAACAGAGGAGAGTTGGGTACACACAAGAGACAAGGTAATACACACAGGAGAGAGGGTGATACACACAGGAAAAAGGGGAATGCACACAACAGAAAGGGAATACATACAGGAGAGATGAGAATACACAAAGGAGAGAAGGGGATACACACAGGAGAAAGGGGGATACAAATAGAAGAGTGTGACATACACAAAAACGGGAGAGGGATACACACAGGAGAGAGGAGTATACACAAAGAAGAGAGGGAAACACACAAGAGAGAGGGGGATACACACAGGTGAGAGGGATACACACAAAACGCGGTGTGATACACAAAGGACAGTGGGGGATACACACAGGAGAAAGGGAAATACAAACAGGAGAGTGCTGCATACCCACAAGAGGGAGGGGGATACACACGGTAGAGAGGAAGATACACACAGAAGAGAGAAGGCTACATACAGGAGAGAGGAGTATACACGAAGAGGAGAAAGAAACAAACAAGTGAGAGGAAGATACACACAGGCGAGGGAAATACACACAGGAGACGGTGTGATACACACAGGAGAAAGGGGGATACACAAAAAAGAGAAGAATACACACAGAAAAGAGGGGTATAAACAAAAAATAGAGAAGGATACACACAGGAGAGAGGGGTATACCCAAAGGAGAGTGGGGCATACACACAGGAGGGAAGGTAATACACACAGGAGAGAGAAGGATACACACAGGAAGAGAAGAATAAATACAAGAGAGAGGAGGATACACACAAAAGACTGGAGGATACAGACAGAATAGAGAATGATACACTCAGGTGAGAGGAGGATACACACAGGAGAGAGGAGGATACACACAGGAGAGAGGAGGATACACGCCAAAGAGAGGAGGTTACACAGAGGAAACAGGGGGGATACACACAAGAGAGGGGGATACACATAGAAGAGAGGAAGATACATACAGGAGAAAGAAAGATGCACACAGGAGAGTGGAAGATTCACCCAAAATAGAGGATGATACACACAGGAAAGACGAGGATACAAACAGGAGAGAGAACAATACACACAGAAGAGGGGGATACACACAGAATAGAAAAGGATACACAGAAGAGAGGAGGGTACACACAGCAGAAAGGAGGATACACAGAGCAGAGAGGAGTATGCACACAAAATAGGGGGATACACACATAAGAGACTGACATACACACAGGAGAGACAAGGATATACACAGAATTAAGAAAGATACAGGAGCGAAGGGGATACACACAGAAGAGAGGGGGATACACACAGGAGATAAGAAAATACACACTGGAGAGAGTTGAATACACACAGGAGACAAGAGGATACACACAGTATAGAGAGGAAATACACACAGGATAGTGGAAGATACACACAGAAGAGAGGAGGATACACACAGGAGAGAGGATGATACACACAAATGAAAAGAGCATACACACAGCAGAGAGGAGGATACACACAGGAGAAAGGGGAAAAACACAAAAAAGTGGAAGATACACACATGTGGAGGAGGATACAAACAGGAGGGAAAAAGATACACACAGGAGAGAGGAAAATACACATAGGAGAGAGGAGCATACACAAAAAAAGACATGGGCATACACACAGGAGAGGAAGATACACACAGGAGAATGGGGGAAACACAGGAAAGACAGGATACACAGAAAAGAGGGGGATACACACAGGAGAGAGGGGCATACACACAGGAGAGGGAAGGATACACACCGGATAAAGGAGAATACACACAATAGAGAGGGAGATGCACAGGGTTGAAAGGGGGTATACACACAGAAGAGAAGAAGATACACACAGAAGGGAGGAACATACACACAGGAGAGAGAAGGATACACACAGGGGAGAGATGGATACACA
This sequence comes from Saguinus oedipus, assembly GCA_031835075.1. NCBI lineage: Eukaryota > Metazoa > Chordata > Mammalia > Primates > Cebidae > Saguinus > Saguinus oedipus. Next base: position 5,779,709 of record CM063170.1, read on the forward strand.
CAGGAGAGAGCAGGATACACACAAAAAAGAAAAAAATACAAACAAGAGAGAGAGAAGGATACACACAGGTGTAAAAAGGATACACACAGGAGAGAGGAAGATACACACAGGGGAAGGGAGATACACACAGGAGAGAGGAGGATACACAAGAAGAGAGGAGGCTACGCAGAGGAGAAAGGAGGATACACAAATAAGTGGGGGAAACACACAAAAGAAAGGGAGATACACACAGGCGAGAGTGATACGCCCAGGAGACGGGGAGATACACACAGGAGATAGGTGGATACACACAGGAGAGGAGGATACACAAAAAAGAGAGTGGCATACACAGAGGAGAGAGGAAGATACACACAGGAGAGAGGGGGGATACACACAGGAGGGAGTGGGGATACACGCAGGAGAGAGGGGAATACAAACAGGAGATTGATGCATACAAACATGTGGGAAGAAGACACACACAGGAGATTGAGGCATACACACAGGAGAGAGTTGGATACACACAGGGAAAGAAGGATAAATACAGGAGAGAGAAAGACACACACAAAAGAGTGGAGGATGCAGACAGAAGAGAGGAAAATAAACGCAGGAGAGAAGAGGATACACACAGGAGGGAGAGGGATACACACAGGAGAGAGGGTAATAAACACAGGAGAGTGGTGACATACACAGTAGGGAGGAGGATACACACAGGAGAGAGGGGCATACACATAGGAAAAATGAATAAACACAGGAGAAACGGGGATACACACAGGAAAGAGGAGGATACACACAAGTAAGGGGTATACACAAAGAAAAAACAGCATACACACAAGAGAGAGGAGGATACACACAGGAGAGAGGAGGATACAAACAGGAGAGAGGTGACACACACAGGAGAAAGAAGGTATACAGAGGATTCTTCACAGCCTCGATGAATATTACACACTTGTGATATAGTCTGGAGTCTATTTTTTATAGCCACTCATTCAAAGAATCACTAAATAATGCACACCTGCTGAATAGTCAGATGTCTCTTTCCTATAGCCACTCGTTAGGAGCCTCACTAAGTGAACACACCTGGAGAAATAGTCAGGATTTAACTATATCCCTTCATTCAGAGTCTCACTATATAATGCACACCTGTGGAATAGTCAGGAGGCTTTTTCATGTGGACTCTAATTCGGAGTCTATATCATGTGGACACATATTCAGAGCCTCAGTGAATAAGACAGGCCCCAAATATAGTAAGGAATCCATTTATATGGAAATATCTTCTGAGCCTCACTGTATAATACACACCTGGAGAATAATTTTGAGTCTATTTTTGTTGGATATTCATTCAGAGCATCGGTCAAATATGTACACCTGTGCAGTAGCCAGGAGTCTATTTTATTAGGACACTCATTCATAGCCTCAGTGGATAATATGCACGTGTGGATTAGTCAGGATTCTATTTTATTTGGCCACTGACTAATAACCACAGTCAAAAATGCAAAAAAAGTACTCAGCAGTCTATTTCTTTTTTTTTTTTAATTTTTATGGCATTATATGTTTTGGGGTACATGTGCAGAACGTGCAAGATAGTTGCATAGGTACACACATGGCAGTGTGTTTTGCTGCCTTCCTCCCCTTCACCCACACTTGGTATTCATCCCCAGGCTATCCCCCCAGCCCCCCTCCGCTGTCCCTCCCCCATTTCCCCCAACAGTCCCCAGTGTATAGTAGACCGCCTCTCTGTGTCCATGTGTTCTCATTTTTCTCACCCACCTGAGTGAGTATATGCAGTATTTCTTTTTCTGTTCTTGTGTCAGTTTGCTGAGAATGATGTTCTCCAGATTCATCCATGTCCTTACAAAGGACACAAACTCATCATTTTTGATTGCTGCATAATATTCCATGGTGTATATGTGCCACATTTTCCCAGTCCAGTCTATCATCGATGGGCATTTGGGTTAGTTCCAGGTCTTTGCTATTGTAAACAGTGCTGCAATGAACATTCGTGTGCATGTGTCCTTATAGTAGAACGATTTATAGTCTTTTGGATAGATACCCAGTAATGGGATTGCTGGGTCAAATGGAATTTCTATTTCTAGGTCCCTGAGGAATCGCCACACTGTCTTTCACAATGGTTGAACTAATTTACATTCCCACAAACAGTGTAAGAGTGTTCCTATTTCTCCACATCCTCTCCAGCATCTGCTGTCTCCAGATATTTTAATGATCGCCATTCTAACTGGTGTGAGATGATATCTCAATGTGGTTTTGATTTGCATCTCTCTAATGACCAATGATGATGAGCACTTTTTCATATGTTTGTTGTCCTCATGTATGTCTTCTTTTGTAAAGTTTCTGTTCATATCCTTTGCCCATTTTTGAATGGGCTTGTTTGTTTTTTTTTCTGTGAATTTGTTTGAGTTCTTTGTAAATTCTGGATATCAGCCCATTGTCAGATGTGTAAACTGCAAAGATTTTTTCCCATTCTGATGGTTGCCGATTCACTCTGGTGACTGTTTCTTTTGCTGTTCAGAAGCCGTGGAGTTTGATTAGGTCCCATTTGTCTATTTTGGCTTTTGTTGCCAATGCTTTTGGTGTTTTGTTCATGAAGTCCTTGCCTACTCCTATGTCCTGAACGTTTTTGCCTAGATTTTCTTCTAGGGTTTTTATGGTGTCAGGTCTTACGTTTAAGTCTTTAATCCATCTGGAGTTAATTTTAGTGTAAGGTGTCAGAAAGGGGTCCAATTTCTGCTTTCTGCACATGGCTAGCCAGTCTATTTCATATAAACACTCATCCAGAGATTCAGTGAATAATACAAATATTTAAGGTAGACAACATCGTGTTTCATATGGTCACACAAAAAGAGCCTCATTGAATAATACAAACCTGGAGAAAAATTTGGAGTCTATTTTCGATGGACATTCATTTAGAGCCTCGGTAAATAATGCACACCTGTGGAGTAGCCAGGAGTCTATTTCATTTGGACACTCATTCATAGCCTCATTGGATAATATGCACGTGTGTATTAGTCAGGATTCCATTATATATCGCCACTTAACTTGTAACCTCAGTGACAAATGCACAAATATGAAGTACTCTGCAGTCTATTTCATATAGACACTCATTCAGAGATTCATTGAATAATAAAAATATTTAAGATAGACAGCATCCTGTTTCATATGGTTAAACAAAAAGAGCCTCACTGAGTAATGCACACCAGGGGAAGTGTTAGGAGTCTACTTTATATAGCCTTTAATTTACAGAATCCGGAAATAATGCACACGTGTGGAATAGACATTACTCGATTTTATATGGCCACAAAATCAAAGCCTTTTCGAACACTGCACATCTAGGGAATAATCACTTGTCTGTTTCATATGGTGTTTTGTTTGGTGAATCAAAAACTTATGCACACCTGTGGAGTAAAATGGGTTCTATTTAAGTAGGCCCCTCTTTCAGTGTTTTAGTGAATAATATGTATATCTGAAAATAAGGAATCGCTTTCACATGGCCACTCATTCAGGGCCTCTGTGAAGAATACTCTTCTCAAAAATAGTCAAGTGTCCACTTTAAATGGCTTCACATTAAGAGACTGTGTAGGTGAAGAACACCTGGGCAATACACCTGAGACAGTTTTTTATGCCCACTTAGAGTCTCATTCAATAATACACACCTGGGGAAGATTTAAGAGTCTACTTCATGTAGCCACTCATTTAGAGACTCAGTGAATAATGCACACCAGGGTAACAGTCGTGCATTTTTTATATGGCCAGTCATTTTGTGCCACACTGAGTGATATACAACTGAAGAATCCACAGGATTCTATTTGATACTACCACTCATTTAGAACTTTATTGAATAATTCACATTGGAGCAATAGTCAGTTGTCTCTTTTATATTGTCTATCATTCAATGTTTCAGTGAATAGTAAACTTCTATGGAGTAATCAGGACGTTGTTTAACATAGCCACGAATTAAGTGCCTTGCTGAATGATATTCACCTGTGTGGTAGGCAGGAGTCTATTTCATATGAACTTCAATTTTGTGTATCACTGAGTAATACACACCTTGGGCAGTGTCAGGAGACTTTTTGGTATAGACACTCAAACAGAGCCTGTTTGATAATGTACACATGGATAATAATGAGGAGTCTATGTCATAGGCAACTCATTCAGAGAAACTGTGAATAATGCACATGTGGAGTAAATAGAAGTCTGTTTCATATGGCCGAATTTTCACAGCCTCACTGAATATTACACACTTGTGATATAATCTGGAGTCTATTTTTTATGGCCACATATTCAGAGAATCACTAAATAATGCACACCTGCGGAATAGTCAGAAGTCTCTTTCCTATGGCCACTCCTTAAGAGCCTCTCTAAGTGTACACACCTGGAGAAATAGTCATGATTTACCTTATCCCCTAATTCAGAGTCTCACTAAATATCGCAAACCTGTGGAATAGTCAGGAGACTTTTTCATGTGGCCTCTAATTCGGAGTGTCACTGAATAATGTGGAGTAGTCAGGAGGCTATTTAATGTAGACACATATTCAGGGCTTCAGAAAGAAAAACACACAGTTGATATAGTAAGGAATCTAATTGATATGGAAACATATTCTATGCCTCACTGAATAATACACACCTGGGGAATAATTTGGAGTCTATTTTCGATGCACATATATTCAGAGCCTCGGAAAATGATGTACAGATGTGGAGTAGCCAAGAGTCTATTTTATTAGGACACTCATTCATAGCCTCAGTGGATAATATGCACGTGTGGATTAGTCAAGATTCCATTTTATATTGCCACTCACTCGTAATCTCAGTGAGAAATGCAAAAATATATAATACTTAGCAGTCTATTTCATATAGACACTCATTCAGAAATTCACTGAATAATACAAATATTTGAGATAGACAGCATCCTGTTTCATATGATTAAATAAAAAGAGACTCACTGAGTAATGCACACCAGGGGAAGTGTTAGGAGACTTCTTTATATAGCCTTTAATTCACGGAATCGGAAAATAATGCACACGAGTGGAATAGACACTAGTCTATTTTATATGGCCTCAAAATCAAAGCCTTTTCGAATACTGCACATGTGGGGAATAATCAATTGTCTGTTTTATATGGGGTTTCATTTCGTGAGTAAAAAGCTTATGCACACCTGTGGAGTAAAATAAATTCTATTTCAGAAGGCCACTCTTTCAGGGCTTTAGTGAATAATATGTATATCTGAAAAGTAAGGAATCTCTTTCACATGGCCAATCGTTCAGGTCCTCTGTGAAGAATACTCCCCTCAAAAATATTCGTCTACTTCAAATGGCTACACATTCAGAGACTCTGTAGGTAATGAAAACCTGGAAAATACACCTGAGTCTCTTTTTTATGCCCACTTAGTGAGAGTCTCATTCAATAATACTCACCTAGGGAAGAGTTAAGGGTCTACTTATGTAGACACTCATTTAGAGCCTCAGTGAATAATGCACACCAGTGTAATAGTCGAGCATTTTTTATATGGCCACTCATTTTGTGCCTCACCGAGTTATATAGACCTGAAGAATCCTAAGGATTCTATTTGATACTACCACGCTTTTAGCAACTTATTGAATAATTCACAATGGAGCAATAGTCAGGCGTCTATTTTATATGGTCTATCACTCAAAGTTTCAGTGAATAATAAACTTCTGTGAAGTAAACAGGACGCTGTTTAAGATAGCCACGAATTAAGTGTTTTCCTATCTAATAGACTGGTGTCTATTTCATATGAACTCTAATTTGGTGTATCGTTCAGTAGTACACACGTGGGGCAGTGTCAGGAGTGTATTTGGTATGGACACTCAAACAGAACCTGTTTGATTAATGCACACATGTATAATAAAGTGGAATCTATGTCATATGGCGACTCATTCAGATAAACAGTGAATAATTAACATGTAAAGTAATTAGAAGTCTGATTCTTATGGACCCGCTTTCACAGCATCACTGAATATTACACACTTGTGATATAGTGTGGAGTCTATTTTTATGGCCACCCATTCAGAGAATCACTAAATAATGCACACCTCCGGAATAGTCAGAAGTCTCTTTCCGATGGCCACTCATTAAGAGCCTCACTAAGTGTACACGACTGGAGAAATAGTCAGGATTTACCTTTATCCCCTCATTTAGAGTCTCACTAAATAATGCACACCTGTGGAATAGTCAGGAGATTTTTTCATGTGGCCTCTAATTCGGAGTGTCACTGAATAATGTGATGTAGTCAGGAGTCTATTTCATGTAGACACATATTCAGAGCCACAGTGAATGAAACAGGCCCTTTATGTTGGAAGGAATAGTATTAATATGGCCATATCTTCTGAGCCTCACTGAATAATATGCACCTGGAGAATGATTTGGAGTCTATTTTCGATGGACATTCATTCAGAGCCTCGGTAAATAATGTACACCTGTGGAGTAGCCAGGAGTCTATTTTATTAAGACACTCATTCATAGACTCAGTGGATAATATGCACGTCTGGATTAGTTCGGATTCCAATTTATATGGCCACTGACTCATAACCTCAGTAAAAAATACACAAATGTAAAGTACTCAGCAGCCTATTTCATATAGACACTCATTCAGAGATTCACTAAATAATACAAATATTTAACATGGCAGCATCCTGTTTTATATGGTCACACAAAATGAGCCTCACTGAGTAAGGCACACATAAGGAAGTGTTAGGAGTCTGCTTTATATAGCCTCTCATTTATGGCCTCAGGGAATAATTCACACATGTGGAATAGACACTAGACTATTTTATATGGCCACAAAATCAAAGCCTGAGTGAGTAATACACAACTTTGGAATAGTCACTTGTCTATTTTACATGCCCAAATATTTAGAGTCAGAGTCAATAATACACGCCTGTGGACAAGTCAGAAAACAATTTCATATGGCCAAAGTTTCAGAGCCTCAGTGAATAATACATACCTGGGAAAAACTCAGGATGCTATTCCATGTGGCATCAATTTCAGAGCTTCCTTGAAAATGAAACACCTCTATTGTAGTAAGAATTCTATTTCCTATAGCCACATATTCAGAGCCTAACTGAATAACATAAACCTTGGGAAATGTTAAAATTCTAATTCGTATAACCATTCATTTAGAGCAGAATGTAAAATCGCACGCCCGAGGAGCATTCAGGAGGCTCTATTTTATGGGCACTCATTGAGAGCTTCACAGTATTATACAGACCTATGAAAACATCAGGAGTGAATTTCACACAGCCACTTATTCAGAACCTATGTGAGGAATCATATATATATGAAAAATGCTCAGGATTATATTATATATAGCCACTTATTCAGAGACTCACTGAATAATGCACAGCTAAGGAATAGTTTGGAGAATTTTAGACATGACCCTACACCCAGCGACTCAGTGGACAATGCAGAACTGAAAAATACTCAAGAAGATACAGTCAAGGTTTATGTTATGTGGTCACTCATTCAGAATATCAGTGAAGAATACACACCTTGGGAATCGTCAGTCTCCAAGTCATATGGACATTCAATCAAAACATTACTGAATAATGCACAATGAGGAAATAGTAAGGAGTCTATTTCATATGGCCTCTCATTCGGAGCTTCAGTGCATAATAAACAGCTGTGGAGTAGTCAGGACCCTATTTAAGGTAGCCCCAAATTACGCAGCTCCATGAATGATAAACAGATGTGTCAGAGTCAGGAGACTATTTGACATAGACACTCATACAGAACCTTTTCGAATACTGCACATGTGGAGAATAATCACTGGTCTGTTTCATATGGTGATTAGTTTGGAGAATCAGAAAATAACGCACACCTGTTGAGTAAAATGGGTTCTATTTCATAAGGCCACTCTTTCAGCGTTTTAGTGAAAAATATGTATATCTGATAAGACAGGAATCTCTTTCACATGACCACTCGTTCAGGGCCTCTTTAAAGAATACTCCCTTCAAAAATAGTCAAGGGTCTACCTCAAATGGCTACACATTCAAAGTCTCTGATTGTAATGAACACCTGGGCAATACACCTGAGTCTTTTTTATGCCAACCTAGTCAGAGACTCATTCAATAATACAAAACAAAGGAAGATTTATGAGTCTACTTCATGTAGCCACTCATTTGGAACCTCAGTATATAATGCACACCAGGGTAATAGTTGAGCATTTTTTATATGGCCACTCATTTTGTGCCTCACTGAGTGATATACACCAGAAGAATCCTCAGGATTCTAGTTGATATTACCACTCATTTAGAACCTTATTGAATAATTCACAATGGAGCAATAGTCAGGTGTTTATTTTATATGGTCTATCATTCAAAGTTTCAGTAAATAGTAAACTTCTATGGAGTAATCAGGACGCTGTTTAACATAGCCACGAATTAAGTCCCTTGCTGAATAAAACGCACCTGTGTGATAGTCAGGAGTCTATTTCATATGAACTCTAATTTTGTGTATCGCTGAGTAATACACACGTGGGGCAGTGTCAGGAGACTATTTGGTGTGGACACTCAAACAGAGCCTGTTTGATTAATGCACACATGGATGATAATGAGAAGTCTATATTTTATGGCTACTCATTCAAACAACCTATGAATAATGCACATGTGGAGTAATCAGAAGTCTGTTTCATATGGCCCCTCTTTCACAGCCTCACTGAATTTTACACGCTTGTGATATAGTCTGGATATATTTTCATGGCCACTCATTCACAGAATCACTAAACAATGCACACCTGTGGAATGGTCGGGAGTCTCTTTCCTATGGCCACTCATTAAGAGCCTCACTAAGTGTACACACCTGAAAAAATAGTCAGGATTTACGTTTATCCCCTCATTCAGAGTCTCACTAAATAATGCACACCTGTGGAATAGTAAGGAAACATTTTCATGTGGCCTCTAATTCGGAGTGTCACTGAATAATGTGGTGTAGTCAGGAGTCTATTTAATGTAGACACATATTCAGAGCTTCAGTGAATAAGACAGACACGACATAGTAAGGAATCTAATTGATATGAAAACATATTCTGAGCCTCACTGAATAATACACACCTGGAAAATAATTTGGAGTCTATTTTCGATGGACATATATTCAGAGCCTCGGAAAATGTTGTACACCTGTGGAGTAGCCAGGATTCTATTTTATTAAGACACTCATTCATAGCCTCAGTGAATAATATGCACGTGTGGATTAGTCAGGATTCCATTTCATATGGCCACTGACTCGTAACCTCTGTGATAAATGCAAAAATGTAAAATACTTAGCAGTCTATTTCATATAGACACTCATTCAGAGATTCACTGAATAATACAAATATTTGAGATAGACAGAATTCTGTTTCATATAGTTAAACACAAAGAGCATCACTGAGTATTGCACACCAGGGTAAGGGTAAGGAGTCTACTTTATATAAACTTTAATTTACAGTGTCAGGAAGTAATGCACACGTGTGGAATAGACACTAGTCTATTTTATGTGGCCGCAAAATCTAAGCCTTTTTGAATGCTGCACATGTAGGGAATAATCACTTGTCTGTTTCATATGGTGTTTTGTTTGGTGAATCAACAACTTATGCACACCTGTGGAGTAAAATGTGTTCTATTTCAGAAGGCCACTCTTTCAGTATTTTAGTGAATAATATGTATATCTGAAAAGTAAGAAATATCCTTCACATGGGCACTCATCCAGGGCCTCTGTGAAGAATACTCCCCTCAAAAATAGTCAAGGGTCTACTTTAAATGGCTACACATTCAGAGACTCTGTAAGTATTGAACACATGGGCAATACACTTGAGTCTCTTTTTTATGCCCACTTAGTCAGACTCTCATTCAATAATACACACCTGGGGAAGAGTTAAGAGTCTACTTCATGTAGCCACTCATTTGGAGCCTCAGTGAATAATGCACACCAGGTTAATAGTCGAGCATTTATTATATGGACACTCATTTTGTGCCTCACTGAGTGATGTACACCTGAAGAATCCTCAGGATTCTATTTGATACTACTATGCATTTAGCACCTTATTGAATAATTCCCAATGGAACAATAAACAGGTTTCTATTTTATATGGTCTATCACTCAAAGTTTCAGTGAATGATAAACTTTTATGGAGTAATCAGGACGCTGTTTAAGATAGCCACAAATTCAGTGCCTTCCTGAATGATACACACCTGGGTAATAGCTTGGGTCTATTTCATATGAACTCTAATTTTGTGTAAAGCTGAGCAATACTCACCTGGGGCAGTGTCAGGAGTCTATTTGGTATGGACACTCAAACAGAGCCTGTTTGATTAATACACACATGGATAATAATGAGGAGTCTATGTCATATGGCTACTCATTCAGACAAACTGTGAATAATGCACATGTGGAGTAATTAGAAGTCTGTTTTATATGGCCCCTCTTTCACAGCCTCACTGAATATTACACACTTGTGATATAGTCTGGAGTCCATTTTTTATGGACACTCATTCAGAGAGTCACTATATAATGCACACCTGAGGAACAGTCAGAAGTCCCTTTCCTATGGCCACTCGTTAAGAGCCTCACTAAGTGTACGCACCTGGAGAAGTAGTCAGGATTTACCTTTATCCCCTCATTCAGAGACTCACTAAATAATGCACACCTGTGGAATAGTCAGGAGACTTTTTTTTCTTTTTTTTTATGAAAGATAAAGAGAGGAAGAAAACGATGGAGAGATAACAGGAATATTGCTTTATTCTATAAATGGGTATTAATAATGGCCGATTGCTTTTTTGTGTATTTAAAATGGAGAATGTATATTTTATTTATGTAAAGTGGAGAGTTCTACAAGTGCTTATTAAGTGTACTTGTTACTGCTCTGAGTTCAGATTCTGGATATCCTTATTAATTTTCTATTTCCTTGAGGCTGAATCTCTTTATGGGTCTTATGTGTCTGGGTGTTAGGATGCTTTGATCCTTATACCACTCTATCTTTGTTGGTTTGAAATCTGTTTTATCAAATGCAAGAATTCCAACTCCTTTTGGTTTATTTATTTGTTTTTGTTCTCTTTTTGGTTGGTAAATATTTCTCCAACCCTTTGTTTTTTGTCTTTGTGTATCTTTGGAAATGAAAGAGGTCTGGATATAGTATACTGTTAGGTTTTGGCTGTATCTTTTGATTAGAAAATTTACTCGATTTCAATTTAAGATTACTGCCATTTGATGTTAACTGGCTATTTTATCCATTTGTTGATGTAAATTCTTCTTTCTGTTGATACTCTTTACTTTTTGGTATATTTTGAGAAAGGCTAATACTGGTTGTTCCTTTCTGTCTGTAATGCTTCTTTCAGAAGATTTTGTAAAGCAGGCCTGGTGGTTATACAATCTCTGAGTACTTGCTTGTTCATAAAAGATTTTATTTTTTCTTCAATTGTGAAGCTTACTTTGGCAGGATATGAAATTCTGGGATGAAAGTTCTGTTCTTTGAGGATGTTAAATACCGGCCCCCACTCTCTTCTGGCTTGTAGGATTTCTACTGAGAGATCTGCTGTAAGTCTAATAGGCTTCCCTTTGTGGGTAACCTGACCTTTCTCTCTGGCTGCCCTTAGTATTTTCTTCTTCGTTTCAACCCTGGTGAATCTAATGATTATGTGTATTGGGGTTGCTCTTCTTAAGGAATATCTTTGTGGTGTTCTCTGTATTACCTGAGGTTGAATGGTATCCTGCTTTGCTAGATTGGGAAAATTCTTCTGGATAATATACTGAAGAGTATTTTCCAGCTGGGATTCATTCTCTCCATCACATTCAGGTACACCTATCAAACATAGATTAGGTCTTTTCACATAGTCCCATAATATTTGGAGACTTTGCTCATTCCTCTTTATTCTTTTTTCTCTATTCTTGTCTTCTCATTCCATTTCATTAAGTCGTTCTTCAACCTCTGATATCCTTTCTTCTGCTTGATTAATTCGGCTATTCAAATTTGTGCATATTTCACTCAGTTCTCGTGTTGTATTTTTCAACTCCATTAGTTCATTTATATTCCTGTCTATATTGTCCATTCTTTTTAACATTTTGTCTAACCTGTTTTCAAAGTTATTGGTTTCTTTACATTGGGTTAGAACAAGTTGTTTCAATTCCCAGAAGTTTTTTACCATCCACCTTCTAAAGCCTCCTTCAGATACTGGAACACAGTCCTCTTCCATTAGGGCTTGTTCTGTTGCTGATGAGGAATTACTATCCCCTGTAGAGGGAGAGGGGTTCTGACTTTTGGTTTTCTCGGCTTTTATACTGTTTTTTTCCCCTTTATTGTGAATTTATCCATCTGATGTCTTTACAATTAGCGCCTTTCTCATTAAGTTTCTGAGAGGATATCAAATTTATTGATTCCCAGTGCTGGAATCCGAGCAACCCACTGCGCCGGCCAAAACAACAGTGATAAGACTGATGGTGCTCTTCTGCCTGGGAATCTCCGGTCTGGCTTCCTTCTTGAGTCCACAACAAGCGGCTCTGCCTTCCCAGAGCTCCAAACACCAGTTAGTAGGGGAACCAGTCCTGCTCACTGTGCACGAAGAGCTGCCATGCCGAGGCGACGACAAAACCGCTGCACGGGCCACAGAACTCTCGCTGGCGACCCGCGGGGCTCCTCCACTGGAAATCTGGTTTGTGGGCGATGAAAATTCCTCTGAAAATGTGGTGTCCTCACGTTTTCTGAGACTTCACTGGGAGCTACAATCCCGAGCTGTTAGCGGTCAGCCATCTTGGATCTCTCTCTCAGCAGTCTATTTCATATAGACACGCATTTAGAGATTCACTAAATAATACAAATATTTAATACAGCAGCATCCTGTTTCATATGGTCACACAAAATGAGCCTCACTGAGTAAGGCACACCTAGGGAAGTGTTAGGAGTTTACTTTATATAGCCTCTCATTTACAGCCTCACGGAATAATGCACACGTGTGGAATACACACTAGACTATTTTATAGGGCCACAAAATCAAAGCCTGAGTGAGCAATACACAACTTTGGAATAGCCACTTGTGTATTTGACATGCTTAAATATTTAGAGTCAGAGTTAATAATACACACCTGTGGACAAGTCAGAAAACAATTTCATATGGCCAAAGTTTCAGAGCCTCAGTGAATAATACATACCTGGAAAATACTCAGGACGCTATTACATGTGGCATCAATTTCAGAGCTTCCTTGAATAAGAAACACCTCTATTGTAGTCAAAATTCTATTTCCTTTAGCCACATATTCAGAGCCTAACTGAATAACATACACCTTGGGAAAAGTTAAAATTGTGTTTCGTATAGCCACTCATTTAGAGCCGAATGTAAAAACGCACACCTGAGGAGAATTCAGGAGGCTCTATTTTATGGCCACTCATTCAGAGCTTCACAGAATAATACAGACCTATGAAAACATCATGAGTGTATTTTCCATGGCCACTTATTTGGAACCTCAGTGAGGAATCATATATATCTGGAAAATACTCAGGATTATATTATATATAGCCACTTATTCAGAGACTCACTGAATAATGCAGAGCTAAGGAATAGTATGGAGACCATTTGATATGTCTCTTCACCCAGCGACTCAGTTGACAATGCAGAACTGAAAAATAGTCAAGAGGATAGTGTCAAGGGTTTATGTTATGTGGTAACTCATTCAGAATCTCACTGAAGAATACACACTTTGGGAATATTCAGGGTGCAAGTCATATGGACACTCAATCCCAGCATTACCGAATAATGCACAATGGGGTGCATTATTATTATATGGCCTGTCATATAATTAATTAATTAATGAAGCAGCTCCGTGAATGATAGACATATGTGTCAGAGTCAGGAGACTATTTGACATAGACACTCATACAGAACCTTTTCGAAGACTGCACATGTGGGGAATAATCACTAGTCTGTTTCATATGGAGATTAGTTTGGGGAATCAAAAAATAGAGCACACCTGTTGGGTAAAAGGGGTTCTATTTCATAAGGCCACTCTTTCAGTGTTTTAGTGAATAATATATATATCTGATAAGTCAGGAATCTCTTTCACGTGGCCACTCGTTCAGGGCCTCTGTGAAGAATACTCTCCTCATAAATAGTCGAGGGTCTACTTCAAAAGGCTACGAATTCAAAGTCTCTGTACGTAATGAAGCCCTGGGCAGTACACCTGATTCTCTTTTTCATGCCCACTTAGTCAGAGACAAATTCAATAATACACAACAAAGGAAGATTTAAGAGTCTACTTCATGTAGCCACTCATTTAGAGCCTCAGTGAATAATGCACACCAGGGTAATAGTCGAGCATTTTTTATATGGCCACTCATTTGGTACCTCACTGAGTGATACACACCTGAAGATTCCTAAGGATTCTATTTGATAATACCAAGCATTTAGCACATTATTGAATAATTCACAATGGAACAATAGTCAGGTGTCTATTTTATATGGTCTATCACTCAAAGGTTCAGTGTATAATAAAATTCTATGGTGTAATCAGGACGCTGTTTAAGATAGCCACATATTTAGTGCCTTCCTGAATGATACACACCTGGGTAATAGCCTGGTGTCTATTTCATAGGAACTCTAATTTTGTGTATCATTGAGTAATTCACGCCTTGGGCAGTGTCAGGAATCTATTTGGTATGGACACTCAAACAGAACCTGTTTTATTAATGCACACATGTGTAATAATGAGGAGTCTATGTCATAAGGTTACTTATTCAGACAAACAGTGAATAATGCACATGTAAAGTAATTAGAAATCTGATTCTTATGGACCCTTTTTTACAGCCTCACTGAATATTACACACTTGTGATATAGTCTGGAGTCTATTTTTAATGGCCACTCATTCAGAGAATCACAAAATAATGCACACCTGTGGAATAGTCAGAAGTCTCTTTCCTATGGCCACTCGATAATAGCCTCACTAAGTGTACACACCTGGAGAAATAGTCAGGATTTACCATTATCCCCTCATTCAGTGTCTCACTAAATAATGCACACCCGTGGAATAGTCATGAGACTCTTCCATATGGTCCCTTCTTTAGAGCCTCAGTAAGTATACACACCTGGGGAAATAGTCAGGATAACCTATATCTCTTCATTCAGAGTCTCACTAAAAAACGCACACCTGTGGATAAGTCAGGAGACTTTTTCATGTGGCCTCTAATTCGGAATGTCACTGAATAATGTGATGTAGTTACGAGTCTATTTCATGTAGAAACATATTCAGAGCCACAGTGTATAAAACAGCCCCTATATGTTGTAATGAATCTAAATATTATGGCCAGATCTTCTGTTCCTCACTGAATAATACACACCTGGAGAATAATTTGGAGGCTATTTTCTTTTTTTTTTTTTTTTTTTTTTTTTTTTTTTTTTTTTTTTTAATTTTTATTGCATTATAGGTTTGGGGGTACATGTGCAGAACAAGCAAGATAGTTGCATAGGTACACACATGGCAGTGTGCTTTGCTGCTTTCCTCCCCTTCACCCACACTTGGTATTCATCCCCAGGCTATCCCCCCCAGCCCCCCCCTGCTGTCCCTCCCCCATTCCCCCCAACAGTCCCCAGTGTATAGTAGACCGCCTCTCTGTGTCCACGTGTTCTCATTTTTCTCACCCACCTATGAGTGAGTATATGCGGTATTTCTTTTTCTGTTCTTGTGTCAGTTTGCTGAGAATGATGTTCTCCAGATTCATCCATGTCCCTACAAAGGACACAAACTCATCATTTTTGATTGCTGCATAATATTCCATGGTGTATATGTGCCACATTTTCCCAGTCCAGTCTATCATCGTTGGGCATTTGGGTTGGTTCCAGGTCTTTGCTATTGTAAACAGTGCTGCAATGAACATTCGTGTGCATGTGTCCTTATAGTAGAACGATTTATAATCCTTTGGATAGATACCCAGTAATGGGATTGCTGGGTCAAATGGAATTTCTATTTCTAGGTCCCTGAGAAATCGCCACACTGTCTTCCACAATGGTTGAACTAATTTACACTCCCACCAACAGTGTAAGAGTGTTCCTATTTCTCCACATCCTCTCCAGCATCTGCTGTCTCCAGATTTTTTAATGATCGCCATTCTAACTGGTGTGAGATGGTATCTCAATGTGGTTTTGATTTGCATCTCTCTAATGACCAATGACGATGAGCACTTTTTCATATGTTTGCTGGCCTCATGTATGTCTGCTTTCGTAAAGTTTCTGTTCATATCCATATTATCTTTGATAAACCAGACAAAAACAGGCAATGGGGAAAGGATTCCCTATTTAATAAATGGTGTTGGGAAAACTGGCTAGCCATGTGCAGAAAGCAGAAATTGGACCCCTTCCTGACACCTTACACTAAAATTAACTCCAGATGGATTAAAGACTTAAACGTAAGACCCGACACCATAAAAACCCTAGAGGAAAATCTAGGCAAAACCATTCAGGACATAGGAGTAGGCAAGGACTTCATGAACAAAACTCCCAAAGCATTGGCAACAAAAGCCAAAATAGACAAATGGGACCTAATCAAACTCCACAGCTTCTGCACAGCAAAACAAACAGTCACTAGAGTGAATCGGCAACCATCAGAATGGGAAAAAATCTTTGCAGTTTACGCATCTGACAAAGGGCTGATATCCAGAATTTACAAAGAACTCAAACAGATTTACAGGAAAAAAACAAACAAGCCCATTCAAAAATGGGCAAAGGACACTAGTCTATTTTATATGGCCACAAAATTAAAGCCTTTTTGAACACTGCACATGTTGGGAATAATCACTTCTCTGTTTCATATGGTGTTTCATTTGGTGAATTAAAAACTTATGCACACCTGTGGAGTAAAATGTGTTCAATTTCAGAAGGCCACTCTTTCAGTGTTTTAGTGAATAATATGTATATCTGAAAACTAAGGAATCTCTTTCACATGGCCACTCGTTCATGGTCTCTGTGAAGAATAATCCCCTCAAAAATAGTCAAGTGTCTACTTTAAAAGGCTACACATTCAGAGACTCTGTAGGTAATGAACACCTGGGCAATACACCTGAGTTTCTTTTTTATGCCCACATAGTCAGAGTCTCATTCAATAATACACACTTGGGGAAGAGTTAAGAGTCTACTTCATGTAGCCACTCTTTTAGAGCCTCAGTGAATAATGCACACCAGAGTAATAGTCGAGCATTTTTTATATGGCCACACATTTTGTGCCTCACTGAGTGATATACACCTGAAGAATCCTAAGGATTCTATTTGATACTTCCACGCATTTAGCACCTTATTGAATCATTCACAATGGAATAATAGTCATTTGTCTATTTTATATGGTCTATCACTCAAAGTTTCAGTAAATAATAAACTTCTATGGAGTAATCAGGATGCTGTTTAAGATAGCCACGAACTAAGTGCCTTTTTGAGTGATACACACCTGTGTAATAGCATGGCATCTATTTTATATGAACTCCAATTTTGTGTATCACTGAGTGACACACACCTGGGGCAGTGTCAGGAGTCTATTTGCTATGGACAGTCAAACAGAACCTGTTTGATTAATGCACACATGGATAATAATGAGGAATCTATGTCATACGGCTTCTCATTCACAGAAACTGTGAAAAATGAACATGTGGAGTAATTAGAAGTCTGATTCTTATGGACCCTCTTTCACAGCCTCACTGAATATTACACACTTGTGATGTTGTCTGGTGTCTATATTCTATGGCCACTCATTCAGAGAATCACTGAATAATTTTCGCCTGTGGAATAGTCAGAAGTCTCTTTCCTATGGCTACCTGTTGAGAGCCTCACTAAATGTATACACCTGGATAAATAGTCAGGATTTACTTGTATCTCCACATTCAGAGTCTCAATAAATATTGCACACAAGTGGAGTAGTCAGGATATATTTTCATGTGACCTCTCATTCAATGTGTCATTTAAAAATGTGGTGTAGTCAGGAGACTCTTTCATGTAGACACATATTCAGAGCTTCAGTGCATAAGACAGACACTTGATATAGAAAGGAATCTAAATGACATGGAAATATATTCTGAGCATCACTGAATTATACACACCTGCGGAATAATTTGGAGTCTATTTTCGATGGGCATATATTCAGAGCCTCGTAAAATGATGTACACTTTGGACTATCCAGGAGTCTCTTTCATTTGGGCACACATTCATAGCCTCAGTGGATAATATGCACGTGTGGATTAGTCAGTATTCCATTTTATATGGCCCCTGACTCATAACCTCAGTGAACAATGCAAAAATGTAAAGTACTTAGCAGTCTATTTCATATAGACACTCATTCAGAGATTCAGTGAATAATAAAATTATTTGAGATATACAGCATACTGTTTCATATTGTCATACAAAAGAGCCTGACTGAGTGAAACACACCTAGGGAAGTGTTAGGAGTTTACTTTACATAGCCTCTTATTTACAGCCTAAAGGAATAATGCACATGTGTGGAATAGACACTAGTCTCTTTTATATGGACACAAAACCAAAGCCTGATTCAGTAATACAGAACATTGAAATAGTCACTAGTCAATTCCATATGCCCAAATATTTAGAGTCAGAGTCAATAATACACACCTGTAGACTAGTCAGCAAACCATTTCCTATAGCCAAAGTTTCAGAGCCTCAGTGAATAATAAATACCTGAGGAATACTCTGGACGCTGTTACATGTGGCATTTCTTCAGAGGTTCATTGAGTAAGGAACACCTGTATTGTCGTCAGAATTCTATTTCATATGGCCACATACTCAGAGCCTAACTGAATAAAAGACACCTTGGGAAAGTCAGAATTCTGTTTCGTATAGCCACTCATTTACAGCCGAATGTAATACTCATGCCTGGGTAGTATATAGGAGTCTCTATTATATGGCCACTCATTCAGGGCATAACAGAATAATACAGACGTATTGAAATGTCAGGAGTGTATTTGACATGGCCACTTATTCAGTTCCTCAGCGAAAAATCATATATAACTGGAAAATACTCCGAATTCTATTATATATAGCCACTTATTAAGGGCCTCACTGAATAATGCACACCTGGATAATTGTCTGGAGACTATTTGATAAGACCATTCACCCAGCGACTCAGTGGAAAATGCAGAGCTGAGAAATGGTCAAGAGGACAGAGTCAGGAGTTGATTTTATGTGGTCACTCGTTCAGAAACTGACTGAAGAATACACACCTTGGGAATAGTCAGAGTCCAGGTCATATGACCACTCAATCACAGCATTACCGAATAACGCAAAATGGGGCAATAGTAAGGAGTCTATTTCACATGGCCTCTTATTCAGAGCTTAAGTGCGTAATAAACAGCTGTGGAGGACGGAGGACTCTATTTAATGTAGCCCCAAATAAAGCAGCTCCGTGAATGATACACACATGTGTGAGAGTCAGGAGACTATTTCATATGGACACTCATACAGAAGCTCTTCGAATATTGCACATGTGGGAAATAATCACTAGTCTATTTCAAGTGGTGGTTAGTTTGGAAAGTCAGAAAATAATGCGCACCTGTGGAGTAAAATGAGGTGTATTTCATAAGGCCACTCTTTCAGTGTTTTAGCGAATAACATGTATAACTGATAAGTCAATGAATATTCTTGTTCATGTATCCTTATAGTAGAACGATTTATAGTCCTTTGGATAAATACCCAGTAATGGGGTTGCTGTGTCAAATGGGATTTCAATTTCTATGCCCTTGAGGAGTCGCCACACTGTCTTACACAATAGTTGAACTAACTTACACTCCCACCAACAGTGTAAGAGTGTTTCTATTTCTCCACATCCTCTCCAGCATCTGCTGTCTCCACATTTTTTAATGATCGCCATTCTAACTGGTGTGAGATGGTATCTCAATATGGTTTTGATTTGCATCTCTCTGATGACCAGTGATGATGAGCATTTTTTCATGTGTTTGTTGGCCTCATGTATGTCTTCTTTTGTAAAGTCTCTGTTCATATCCTTTGCCCATTTTTCAATGAGCTTGTTTGTTTTTCTCCTGTAAATCTGTTTGAGTTCTTTGTAAATTCTGGATATCAGCCCTTTGTCAGATGCATAAACTGCAAAGATTTTTTTCCCATTATGATGGCTACCGATTCACACTAGTGACTGTTTCTTTTGCCGTGCAGACGCTATGGAGTTTTATTAGGTCCCATTTGTGTATTTTGGCTTTTGTTGCCAATGCTTTTGGTGCTTTGGTCATGAAGTCCTTGCCTACTCCTATGTCCCGAATGGTTTTGCCTAGATTTTCTTCTAGTGTAATTATGGTGTCAGGTCTTATGTTTAAGTCTTGAATCCATCTGGAGTTAATTTTAGTGTAAGGTGTCTGGAAGGGGTCCAGTTTCTGCTTTCTGCACATGGATAGCCAGGTCTCCCAACACCATTTATTAAACAGGGAATTCTTTCTTCATTGCTTGTTTTTGTCAGGTTTATCAAAGAATATATGGTTGTAGATATATTGTGTTGCCTCCGATGCCTCTGTTCAGTTCAATTGGTCTATATCTCTGTTTTGGTACCAGTACCATGATGTTTTGATTCCTGTAGCCTTGTAGTACAGTTTGAAGTCTGGTAGTGTGATGCCTCTCGCTGTGTTCTTTTTTCTTAGAATTCATTGCAGCACTGTTTACAATAGCAAAGACCTGGAACCAAAGCAAATGCCCATCGATGATAGACTGGACTGGGAAAATGTGGCACATATACACCATGGAATATTATGCAGCAATCAAAAATGATGAGTTTGTGTACTTTGTAAGGACATGGATAAATCTGGAGAACATCATTCTCAGCAAACTGACACAAGAACAGAAAAGGAAATACCAAATATTCTCACTCTTAGGCGGGTTAGAAAAATGAGAACACATGGACACAGGGAGGGGGTCTATTACACACTGGGGTCTATAGGAGGGAATGGGGGAGAGACAGTGGGGGGGATGGGGAGGGATATCCTGGGGATAAATGCCAAGTGTGGGTGAATGGGAGATAGGCAACAAAACACACTGCCGTATCTGTACCTATGCAACTATCTTGCATGGTCTTCACATGTACCCCAAAACTGATAATGCAGTAAAAGTTTAAAAAATTAAAAAAAAAATAACTGATAGGTCAGGAATCTCTTTCACATTGCCACTCGTTCTGTGCCTCTGTGAATATTACTCCCCTCAGAAACAGTCAAGTGTCTAATTCAAATGCCTACACATTCCGAGTCTCTGTCAGTAATGAACACCTGGGCAATACACCTGAGTCTCCTTTTTATGCCCACGTAGTCAGAGTCTCATTCAATAATACCCATATGGGGAATAGTTAAGGGGCTACTTCATGTAGCCACTCATTTAGATCCTCAGTGAATAATCCACACCAGAATAATAGTCGAGCATTTTTTTATATGGCCATTCATTCTGTTCCTCCCTGAATGATAAACAAATGGGGGAATTCTCAGAATTCTGTTTTATACTAACACTCATTTAGAAATTTATAGAATAATTCGCAATGGATCAATAGTCAGGTGTCTATTTTGTATGGCCTGTCATTCAAAGTTTCAGTGAATAATAAACTTCTATGGAGTAATCAGGACACTGTTTAAGATAGCCATGAATTAAGTGCCTTCCTGAATGATACACACCTGGGTGGTAGTCAGGAGTCTATTTCATATGAACTCTAATTCTGTGTAACGCTGAGTAATATACACCTGGGGGAGTTTCAGGAGTCTATTTTGTATGGACACTAATACCGAACCTGTTGGAATAATGCTCACATGGAGAATAATGAGGTGTCCATGTCATATGGCTACCCATTCAGACAAACAGTGAATAACGCACATGTGGACTCATTAGAATTCTCTTTTATATGGCCCCTCTTTCACAGCCTCACTGAATATTACACACTTGTGATATAGTCTGGAGTCTATATTTTATGGCCACTCATTCAGAGAATCACTGAATAATTCACACCTGTGGAATAGTCGGAAGTCTCTTTCCTATGGCTACCCGTTGAGAGCCTCACTAAAAGTACACACCTGGATAGTCAGGAATTACTTGTATCTCCTCATTCAGAGTCTCACTAAATAATGCACACCTTTGAAATAGTCAGGAGACATTTTCATATGGCCTCTCATTCAATGTGTTATTGAAAAATGTGGTGTAGTCAAGAGACTCTTTCATGTAGACACATATTTAGAGCCTCAGTGCATAAGACAGACCCTTGATAAAGTAAGAAATCTAATTAGTATGACCACATCTTCTGAGGCTCACAGAATAATACACACCTGGAGAATAATTTGGAGTCTATTTTCGATGGACATTCATTCAGAGCCTCGGTAAATAATGCAGACCTGTGGAGCAGTCAGGAGTTCCTTTCATTTGGACACACATTCATAGCCTCAGTGGATAATATGCACGCGTGTATTAATCAGGATTTCATTTTATATGGCCACAGACTCGCAACCTCAATGAATAATGCACAAATGCAAATTACTCAGCAGTTTATTTCACATAACTGCTCATTCGGTGATGCACTGAATAATAAAATTATTTGAGATAGACAGCCTCCTGTTTCATATTGTCATACAAAAAGAGCCTCACTGAGTGACAGACACCTGGCAAAGTGTTAGGAGTGTACTTTATATAGCCTCGTATTTACAGCCTAAGGGAATAATGCACATGTGTGGAATAGACACTAGTCTGTTTTATATGGCCACAAAATAAGAGCCTTAGTCAGTAATACACAACTTTGGAATAGTCACTAGTCTATTATATATTCCCAAATATTTAGAGTCAGGGTCAATAATACACGCCTGTAGACTAGTCAGGAAACAATTTCATATGACTAAAGTTTCAGAGCCTCAGTGAATAGTAAATACCTGAGGAATACTCTGGACGGTGTTACATGTGGCATTTCTTCAGAGGTTCATTGAGTAAAGAACACCTGTATTGTAGTCAGAATTCTATTTCCTATAGCCACATACTCAGAGCCTAACGGAATAACAGACACCTCAGGAAAGTCAGGATTCTGTTTCGTATAGCCACTCATTTACAGCCGAATGTAAAAACTCACGCCTGGCTAGTATATTGGAGTCTCTATTATATGGCCACTCATTCAGTGCCTCACAGAATAATACAGACCTATGGGAACGTCAGGAGTGTACTTGACATGGCCACTTATTCAGTTCCTCAGTGAAGAATCATATATATCTGGAAAATACTCAGGATTATATTATATATAGCCACTTATTAAAGGCCTCACTGAATAATGCACACCTGGAGAATTGTCTGGAGACTATTTGATATGACCGTTCACCCAGCGACTCAGTGGAAAATGCAGAGCTGAGAAATAGTCAAGAGGACAGTCAAGAGTCTATTTTATGTGGACACTCGTTCAGAAACTGACCGAAGAATAAACACCTTGGGAATAGTCAGAGTCCAGATTCTATGATTACTCAATGACAGCATTACTGAATAATGCAAAATGGGGCAATAGTAAGAAGTCTATTTCATATGGTCTCTCATTCAGAGTTTCAGTGCGTAATAAACAGCTGTGGAGGAGGGAGGACCCTATTGACAGTAGCCCCAAATAAAACAGCTCTGTGAATGATACACACATGTGTGAGAGTCAGGAGACTATTTGATATGGACACTCATACAGAACCTCTTCGAATATTGCATATGTGGGGAATAAGCACTAGTCTATTTCATATGGTGGTTTGTTTGGAGAGTCAAAAAATAACGTGCACCTGTGGAGTAAAATGCGGTCTATTTCATAAGGCCACTCTTCCAGTGTTTTAGTGAATAACATGTATATCTGATAAGTCAGGAATCTCTTTTACATGGCCACTTGTCCTAGCATCTCTGAATAATACTAACCTCAGAAGCAGTCAAGGGGCTACTTCAAATGCCTACACATTCAGAGTCTCTGTAAGTAATGAACATCTGGGCAATACACCCGAGTCTCTTTTTTATGCCCACTTAATCAGAGTCTCATTCAATAATACACACGTGGGGAAGAGTTAGGGGTGTACTTCATGTAGCCACTCATTTAGATCCTCGGTGAATAATCCACACCAGGGTAATAGTCGAGCATTTTTTATATGACCACTCATTCTGTGCCTCCCTGAATGATACACACCTGGGGCATTCTCAGGATTCTATTTCATACTACCACTCATTTAGAACCTTATAGAATAATTCCCAATGGAGCAATAGTCAGGTGTCTATTTTGTATGGCCTCTCATTCAAAGTTTTAGTGAATAATGAACTTCTATGGAGTAATCAGTACGCTTTTTTAGATAGCCATGAATTAAGTGCCTTCCTGAATGATACACACCTGGGTGGTAGTCAGCAGTCTATTTCATATGAACTCTAATTCTGTGTAACGCTGAGTAATACAAACCTGGGGGAGTTTCAGGAGTCTATTTGGTATGGACACTCATACCGAACCTGTTGGAATAATCCACAGATGGAGAATAATGAGGAGTCAATGTCATACGGCTACTCATTCAGACAAACAGTGAGTAATGCACATGTGGAGCCATTAGTATTCTGTTTCATATGGTCCCTCTGTCACAGCCTCACTGAATATTACACACTTGTAATATAGTCTGGAGTCTATATTTTATGGCCACTCATTTAGAAAATCACTGAATAATTCACACCTGCAGAATAGTCAGTAGTCTCTTTCCTATGTATGGCTACCCGCTGAGAGCCTCACTAAATATAAACACCTGGATAAATATTCAGGATTTCCTTGTATCTCCTCATTCAGAGTCTCACTAAATAATGCACATATGTAGAATAGTCAGGAGACTTTTTCATGTGGCCTCTCATTCAATGTGTCATTAAAAAATTTCCTGTAGTCAGGAGACTCTTTCATGTAGACACATATTCAGAGCCTCAGTGCATACAACAGACCCTTGATGTAGTTAGAAATCTAATGAGTATGATCACATCTTCTGAGGCTCACTGAATAATACACACCTGGAGAATAATTTGGAGTCTATTTTCGATGGACATTCATTCAGAGCCTCAGGAAATAATGCAGACCTGTGGAGCAGTCAGGAGTCTCTTTCATTTGGATACACATTCATAGCCTCAGTGGATAATATGCACGCGTGGATTAATCAGGATTTCATTTTATATGACCACTGACTCGTAACCTCAATGAATAATGCACAAATGTAAAGTACTCAGAAGTTTATTTCATATAGCCGCTCATTCAGTGATTCACTGAATAATAAAGAAATTTAGATAGACAGCCTACTGTTTCATATTTTCATACAAAAAGGAACTTACTGAGTGACACACACATGGGGAAGTGTTAGGAGTGTACTTTACATAGCCTCTAATTAACAGTGTAAGGGAATAATGCACATGTGTGGAATAGACACCAGTCTGTTTTATACAGGCACGGAATCAAAGCCTGAGTCAGTAATACACATTACATGGAATAGTCACTAGTCTTTTCCATATGTCCAAATATTTAGGGTCAGAGTCAATGATGCATGCCTGTAGACTAGTCGGAAAACAATTTCATATGGCCAAAGTTTCCGAGTCTCAGTGAATAATAAATACCTGAGGAATACTCTGGACGCTATTACATGTAGCATTTCTTCAGAGGTTCATTGAGTAAAGAACATCTGTATTGTAGTCAGAATTCTATTTCATATAGCCACATACTGAGAGCCTAACTGAATAACAGACACCTTGGGAAAGTCAGGATTCTATTTTGTATAGCCACTCATTTATAGCCTATGTTAAAACTCACGCCTGAATAGTACATAGGAGTCTCTATTTTTTGGCCACTCATTCAGAGCCTCACGAAATAATACAGACGTATGCAAATGCCAGGAGTGTACTTGACATGGCCACTTATTCAGTTTCTCAGTGAGGAATCATAAATATTTGAAAAATAATCAGGATTCTATTATATATAGCCACTTATTAAGCGACTCACTGAATAATGCACACCTGGAGAATTGTCTGGAGACTATTTGATATGACTTTTCACCCAGCGACTCAGTGGAAAATGCAGAGCTGAGAAATAGTCAAGAGGACAAAGTTAGGAGTCTATTTTATGTGGTCACTCATTCAGAAACTGACTGAAGAATACACACCTTGGGAATAATCAGAGTCCAGGTCATAAGGCCACTCAATCACAGCATTACCGAATAATGCACAATGGGGCAATAGTAAGGAGTTTGTTTCATATGGCCTCTCATTCAGAGCTTCAGTGCATAATAAAGAGCTGTGGAGTAGTGAATACCCTATTAATGGTAGCCCCAAATAAATCAGTTCTGTGAATGATACACACATGTGTGAGATTCAGGAGACTAT
The DNA here is from genome assembly GCA_031835075.1 of Saguinus oedipus. NCBI lineage: Eukaryota > Metazoa > Chordata > Mammalia > Primates > Cebidae > Saguinus > Saguinus oedipus. The sequence continues at coordinate 5,806,031 of CM063170.1, forward strand.
TTGATATGGACACTCATACAGAACCTCTTCGAATATTGCACATGTGGGGAATAATCACTAGTCTATTTCATATGGTGGTTCATTTGGAGAGTCAAAAAATAACTTGCACCTGTGGAGTAAAATGTGGTCTATTTCATAAGGCCACTCTTTCAGTGTTTTAATGAATAATATGTATATCTGATAAGTCAGGAATCTCTTTCACATGGACACTCGTTCCGGGCCTCTGTGCATATTACTCCCCTCAGAAGCAGTCAAGGGTCTACTTCAAATGCCTATACATTCAGAGTCTCTGTAAGTAATGATCAACTGGGCAAAACACCTGAGTCTCTTTTCTATGCCCACTTAGTCAGAGTCTCATTCAATAATACACACCTGGGGAAGAGTTAAGAGTCCACTTCATGTATACACTTATTTCGATCCTCAGTGAATAATCCACACCAGGGTAATAGTCGAGCATTTTTTTATATGGCCATTCATTCTGTGCCTCCCTGAATGATACACACCTGGGGCATTCTCAGGATTCTATTTCATACTACCACTCATTTAGAACCTTATTGAATATTTCACAATGGAGCAATAGTCAGGTGTCTATTTTGTTTGGCCTTTCATTTAGAGTTTCAGTGAATGATGAACTTCTATGGAGTAATCAGGACACTGTTTTAGATAGCCATGAATTAAGTGCCTTCCTGAATGACACACACTGGGGTGGTTGTCAAAAGTCTATTTTATATGAACTCTAATTCTGTGTAACGCTGAGTAATACACACCTGCGGGAGTTTCAGGAGTCTATTTGGTATGGACACTCATACAGAACCAGTTGGAATAATGCACACATGGAGAATAATGAGGTGTCTATGTCATACAGTTACTCATTCAGACAAAGAGAGAATAATGGACATGTGCAGTCATTAGAATTCTGTTTCATGTGGCCCCTCTTTCACAGCCTCACTTAATATTACACACTTTTGATATAGTCTGGAGTCTATATTTTATGGCCACTCATTCAGAGAATCACTAAATAAATCACACCTGCAGAATAGTCAGAAGTCTCTTTCCTATGGCTACTCATTGAGAGCCTCACTATATTTACACACTTGGATAATAGTCAGGATTTACTTGTATCTCCTCATTTAGAGTCTCACTAAATAATGCACACCTGACGATGGCGTCCTAGAGGCGACTCAGGACTGCAGCTCTCAGTGAAGGCGTAGAGGGTGAGTCCTAGCCACATTGCCAGTGGGACGTTTTTTGCCCACAGAACTTTGAAAGTCCCAAATGTGGAAGAGACATGGGATGCTAGCTCTAGCGCAGCCGACTCACGTGACCAGTTTGGCCGGGGCCGCTCTGCAGGGGCACCCCGCACAAAACTCACTGATCCGTGTACCCTGTTAAACTGGCAATCTGAGATGTGGAAGGGCAGATTGGTACATCCATCTGATTCAACGGGTCTTGGACAATGAGGCAGAACAGGAGATTCCTGGGAAACGTGATCTGAGCCGGTGCAGTGGGCAGTGGCAAGGGAGATCGCACAGAGCCCAGTGCCCTATCAGCAGGCTACTGGGGCGCCAGTGAGAGAGTCAACCGTTCAGCTTGGGAGAGGAAGAGAGAGAGAGAGAGGATGGACTCTAAGGCAGGGAGCTGGGGGATCGGGCTCAGCGGATCCCACCCTCACAGGGACAAGGAGGGCAGCGATTGGAGGCACTTCCTGCTGAGAGTTTGGCTGCTGGAATCTAGGACGGTGCAGCACGGTGGGGGATGGGCGTCTGCCACCAAGATGCAATCCGCCCCTACTAAAGTACTGTCCAGGGCTGACACAGCCTGCTGTTGCTGAGGCAATGTGCCATAACAGAGAGATTCCGCCAGCAGGGCAGAGCGTGCCACAGCAGAAGGGAGACTCGCAGCCACAGGGTGGACACACGCTAGCTGGGCAGAGCCCCAGCAGGCAAATAGTGAATAGACTGCCTCCAAGCTTTGCAGGACAGTACAACAGATACTCATAAAGACAGCCCCAACTCCCTGAGACAGAGCATCTGAGAGAAAAAAAACGGGTGGTATGATGAGTTTTGTTGCAGAAGACATAAACACATCCTTCCAACAGCCTTGAATGAACAACGGAGCTCAGAGCACAGCACTGGAGCTCCTATAAACAACAGGCTGTCTCCTCAAGCAGCTCCCTGACCCCTGTATATCCAAAGAGTCACACCACAAAAAGGACTAATCAGAATGACATTTGGCGGGTATCATTCTGGAACAACCTGGTAGCATCCCTCATTGTTCCACAGCTGCTACAGATGTGACCCTTAAAAGCAGGACCTGAAGTGGACCTCAGCACCCGTAGAGCAGAGGGGCTAGGCCAGTAGGAAAACTAAGTAACAGAAATACCTCATCATCAACAATTTGGGCATCCACACAGAGACCCAATTGAAAAATCAGCAACTAGTAAGACGACAGGTGGATAAATCCATAAACATGAGAAGAAACAGCGCAAAATGAGGAAGACACCCGAAATCAAAACACTTCACCTCCTACAAAGGACCAAATCTCCTCACCAGCAAAGGAACAAAGCTGAACGGAAAATGAGTGTGACCAAATAACGGAATCAGACTTCAGAATGTGGATAATGAGAAACTTCAGTGAGCTAAAAGAACATGTTCTAAATCAGTGCAAAGAAACTAAGAACTTTGAAAAAAGACTTGAAAGAAGATTCGAAAAAATGATAACAAGAATGAACAACTAAGAGAGGAATATGAATGAATTGAAGAAGCTGAAAAACACAACACGAGATCTTCACGAAGCATGCACAAGTTTCAACACCGAATTGACCAAGCAGATGAAAGAATATCAGAAGTCGAAGATCAACTCAATGAAATAAAATGAGAAACCAAGATTAAAAAAAAAAGCATAAAAAAGAATGAAAAAAACTCCAAGAAATGTGGGACTATGTGAAGAGACCCAACCTACGTTTGATAGGTGTAACAGAATGGGATGAAGAGAATGAATCCAAGCTGAAAAACACTCTTCAAGATATTATCCAGGAAAATTTCCCCAACCTAGCAAAACAGGTCAATACTCAACTCCAGGAAATACAGAGAACACTGCAGAGATACTCAGCAAGAAAAGCAACCTCAAGGCACATAGACGTCAGATTCACCAGGGTTGGAATGAAGGAGAAAATACTAAGGGCAGCCAGAGAGAAAGGTCGGGTCACCCACAAAGGGAAGACCATCAGACTCACAGCAGATCTCTCGGCAGAGACTCTACAAGCCAGAAGAGAGTGGGGGCCAATATGCAATATCCTTAAAGAAAAGAACTTTCTTTTTTTTTTTTTAATTTTTATTGCATTATAGGTTTAGGGGTACATGTGCAGAACGAGCAAGACAGTTGCATAGGTACACACATGGCAGTGTGCCCTGCCGCCCTCCTCCCCTTCACCCACAATTGGCATTCATCCCCAGGCTATCCCCCCCAGCCCCCCCTTGCTGTCCCTCCCACATTCCCCCCAACAGTCCCCACTGTATAGTAGACCGCCAAGAAAAGAATTTTCAACCCAGAATTTCATATCCAGCCAAAGTGAGCTTCATAAGTGAAGGAAAAATACAATCCTTCATGAACAAGCAAGTACTCAGAGATTTTGTCACCACTAGGCCTGCTTTACAAGAGCTCCTGAAAGAGGCACTACCCATGGAAAGAAACAACTAGTACCAGCCATCCTAAAAGCATACCAAATGATAAAGAGCATCAACAAAATAAAGAAACTACATGAACCAATAGGCAAAAGAGCCAGCAAGCATCAAAATGGCAGTATCAAACTCACATATAATATTATTAAACCTAAATGTAAATGAGCTGAATGTACCAATTATAAGACACAGACTGGAAATTGGATAAAAAACCAAAACCCATCGGTGTGCTGTATCCAGGAAACACACCTGACATGGAAGAATACACAAAGGCTCAAAATAAAGGGATGGAGGAAGATGTACCAAGCAAATGGAGAGCAGAGTAAAGCAGGAGTTAAAATTCTCTTCTCTGATAAAATAGACTTCAAAGCAAAAACATCAAAAGGGACACAGAAAGTCATTACACAATGATAAAAGACTCGATACAACAACAAGATCTAACGATTGGAAATATATATGGACCCAATACAGGAGCACCCAGATATATAAGGCAAGTTCTTAATGACTTACAAAGAGCCTTAGACTCCAACACAATAATAGTGGGAGACTTTAACACTCCACTGTCAATATCAGACAGATCAACCAGACAGAAAATTAACACGGATACCCAGGACTTGAACTCAGACCTTGAACAAGCAAACCTGATAGACATTTACAGAACTCTCCACCCCAAATCCACACAATATACATTCTTCTCAGCACCACATCACACCTACTCCAAAACTGACCACATAATTGGAAGTAAAACACTCCTCAGCAAATGCAAAACAACTGAAATCATAACAAACAGTCTCTCAGACCATAGTGCAATCAAGTTGAAACTAAGAATTCAGAAAATAACTTAGAACCGCACAGCTTCATGGAAACTGAACAACTGGCCCTTAAATGTTGATTGGATAAACAATGAAATGAAGGCAGAAATAAAGAAGTTCTTTGAAACCAACGAGAATGAAGACACAACGTACCAGAATCTCTGGGACACATTTAAAGCAGTCTGTAGAGGAAAATATATAGCAATAAGTGCCCACATGACAAGAGTGGAGAGATCCAAAATTGACACCCTATCGTCAAAATTGAAAGAGCTAGAGGAGCAAGATCAGAAAAGCTCAAAACCTAGCAGAAGACAAGAAATAACTAAGATCAGAGCAGAACTGAAGGAGATAGAGACAAGAAAACCCTTCAAAAAATTAATAAATCCAAGAGCTTGTTTTTCGAAAAGATCAACAAAATAGACAGACCACTAGCCAGAATGATAAAAAAGAAAAGAGAGAACAACCAAATAGATGCAATAAAAAACAATAATGGGGAAATCAACACAGATTCCACAGAAATTGAAACCATCATCAGAGAATGCTACAAACAACTCTATGCACATAAACTACTAAACCAGGAAGAAATGGATAAATTCCTGGACGCCTGTGTCCTCCCAAGCCTAAACCAGGAGGAAGCCGAAACTATGAAAAGACCAATAACAAGGTCTGAAGTTGAGGCAGCAATTAAGAGCCTACCACACAAAAAAGCACAGGTCAAGATGGGTTCACAGCCGAATTCTACCAGACACACAAAGAGGATCTGGTACCATTCCTTCTGAAACTATTTCAAATAATTCAAAAAGAGGGAACCCTTCCCAAATTATTTTATAAGACCAACATTATCCTGATACCAAAACCCGGCAGAGACTCAACAAGAAAAGAAAACCTCAGACAAATATTCATGTTGAATACAGACGAAAAAATTTTAAATAAAATACTGGCAAACCGATTGCAACAGCACATTAGAAAACTTATCCATCATGATCAAGTAGGATTCATCCCAGGGATGCAAGTCTGGTTCAACAGCCTTGTAACTGGCCACATAAACAGAAGCAAAAACAAAACCACATGATTATCTTAATTGATGCAGAGAAGGCATTTGACAAATTTCAACAGCACTTTATGCTAAAAACCCTCAATAAACTTGGCATTAATTCACCTTTATGTAATTCACCACATAAACAGAAGCAAAAACAAAAGCCACATGATTATCTCAATTGACACAGAGAAGGCATTTGACAAAATTCAACAGCACTTTATGCTAAAAAACCCTCAATAAACTTGGTATTGATGGAACATATCTCAAAGTAATAAAAGCTATTTATGACAAACAAACAGCCAATATAATACTTAATGGGAAAAAACTGGAAGCGTTCCCTTTGAAATCCGGCACTCGATAAAAATGCCCTCCCACACCACTCCTATTCAACATATTACTGGAAATTCTAGCCAGAGCAATCAGGCAAGAAAAAGAAATAAAGGGTATTCAAATAGGAAAGGTGAAAGCCAAATTGTCTCTATTTGCAGACAACATGACAGTATACCTAGAAGACGCCATAACCTAAGCCCAAAAGCTCCTGAAACTGATAAGCAACTTCAATAAAGTCTCAGGATATAAAATCAATGTGCAAAAATCACAAGCATTCCTATACACCAATAACAGACTTAAAGAGAACCAAATCAAGAACGAACTGCCATTCACAATTGCTACAAAGAAAATAAAATACCTAGGAATACAACTCACAAGGAATATAAGGGACCTCTTTAAGGAAAACTACAAACCACTGCTCAACGAAATAAGAGAGGACACAAACAGATGGAGAAATATTCCATATTCGTGGTTAGGAATAATCAATATCGTGAAAACGGCTATACTGCCCAAAGTAATTTACACAATCAATGCTATCTCTTTCAAACTATCATTGAATTTCTTCACAGAACTGGAAAAAACCGCCATGAACTTCATATGGAACCAAAAGAGAGCCCGCATAGCCAAGTCAATTCTAAGCAAAAAGAACACAGCGGGAGGCATCACACTACCAGACTTCAAACTATACTACAAGGCTACAGTAATTAAAACAGCATGGTACTGCTACCAAAACAGAGATATAGACCAATGGAACACAACAGAGGCATCGGTGGCAACACAACATATCTACAACCATATAATTTTGATAAACCTGACAAGAAGAAGCAATGGGGAAAGGATTCCCTGTTTAATAAATGGTGTGGGGCAAACTGACTAGCCATGGGCAAAAAGCAGAAAGTGGACCCATCCCTGAGACCTTAACCTAAAATTAACTCCAGATGGGTTACAGACATAAACATAAGAACTGACACCATAAAAACCCTAGAAGAAAATCTAGGCAAAACCATTCAGGACATAAAAGTAGGCAAGGACTTCATGACCAAAACACCAAAAGCATTGGCAACAAAAGCCAAAATAGACAAATGGGACCTAATCTAACTCCACAGCTTCTGCAAAGCAAAAGAAACAGTCACTAGAGTGAATCAGCAACAATCAGAATAGGAAAAAGTCTTTGCAGTTTACTCATCTGACAAAGGGCTGATATCAAGAATTCACAAAGAACTCAAACAGATTGGCAGGAAAAAAACAAAAAAGCCCATTCAAAAATGGGAAAAGGCTATGAACAGACAATTTAGAAAAGAAGACATACAAGAGGCCAAGAACACATGAAAAAATGCTCATCCTCACTGGTCATTAGAGAGATGCAAATCAAAACCACATGGAGATAACATCTCACACCAGTTAGAATGGCGATCATTGAGACCCAGCAAGATGGCGTCGTAGAAGCGACTCAGGATTGCAGCTCTCAGTGACGGAGCAGAGGGTGAGTCCTAGCCGCATTCTCGGATGGACTTTTCTAGCCCACAGAGCATTGAAAGTCCCACAGGACGCTAGTAAAGTAAAACCGGCTAACGCAGCCCTCTGGCGCCGCCGCGTTGGTCGGCGCTGCTTCGGCAGGCATCGCAGCAGGACCCGACACGGAACTCACTGGTCTGGGCGCCCTGTTAAACCAGCAATCTGAGAGTTTGAAGGGCAGATTGGCGCGTCCATTTGATTGAACGGGACTTGGACAGTGAGCCAGACCAGGAGTTTCCTGGGAGTTTCCTGGGAAGCGTGATCTGAGCCGGTGAAGTGGGCAGTGGCACGGGAGATCGCACGGATCCCAGTGCCCTATTGGCAGGCTCCTGGGGCGCCAGTGAGAGAGTCGAACTTTAAGCTCGCGGAGAGGGAGGGAGAGAGAGAGAGGACGGACTCTGAGGCAGGGAGCTGGGTAATCGGGCTCAGGGGGTCACACCCTCACAGGGACAAGCAGGGCAATGACTGGAGATGCTTGGCGCTGAGAGTTTTGCTGCCGGCATCTAGGACGGTGCAGCCCAGTGAGGGAGGGGCGTCCACCACCGCTGACACAATCCGCCCCTATTGAAGCACCGCCCAGGGCCGAAGCAGCCTGCCGTTGCCGAGCAACCTGCCATAACAGAGAGACTCCCAGGAGACGGGAGCTCTCCACAGCAGAAGGGAGCCCAGCAGCAACAGGGCAGAACCACGCTAGCAGCTCAAAGCCCCGGCAGGCAAATAGTGAATAGACTGCCACCTAGTGGGGCAGGACAGTGCAACAGATACTCATAAAGAGAGCCCCAACTCCCTGAAACAGTGCATATAAGGGGGGGAAATAAAAGGGTGGTGCTTTATGAGTTCTATTACAGCAGACATAAACAACCTCCCAACAACCCTGAATGAACAACGGAGCTCACAGCTCAGCACGGGAGCTACTATAAAGCACAAACGGTCTCCTTAAGCAGCTCCCTGACCCCTGTATATCCAAAGAGTCACCGCAAAAAAAGGACTAATCAGATTGACATTTGGCGGGCATCATTCTGGAACAAAGACAGCAGAAGAAGAAACTGGTTTCATCCCTCACTCTCCCACAGCTGTTACAGGTATACTCCAGACAAACAGGGCCTGGAGTGGACCTCAGCACTCATACAGCAGAGGGGCTAGACCACTAGAAGGAAAACTAAGTAACAGAAATAATTCCTCATCAACAATCTCAGCATCCACACAGAGACCCAATTGAAAAATCAGCAACTACAAAGACGACACGCGGATAAATACATAAAGATAAGAAGAAACCGGCGCAAAAAGGAGGAAAACACCCGAAACCAAAACACCTCACCTCCTACAAAGGACCAAAACTCCTCACCAGCAAGGGAAAAAAGCTGGACGGAGAATGAGTGTGAGGAAATGACGGAATCAGACTTCAGAAAGTGGATAATGAGAAACTTCATTGAGCTAAAAGAACATGTTCTAAATCAGTGCAAAGAAACTAAGAACCTTGAAAAAAGATTTGAAAAAAAATTCGAGGAATTGATAACAAGAATGGAAAACTTAGAGAGGAATATGAATGAATTGAAGGAGCTGAAAAACACAACACGAGAACTTCGTGAAGCATGCACAAGTTTCAACAGCCGAATTGACCAAGCAGAAGAAAGAATATCAGAAATTGAAGATCAACTCAATGAAATAAAACGTGAAACCAAGATTAAAGAAAAAAGCACAAAAAGGAATGAACAAAATCTCCAAGAAATGTGGGACAATGTGAAGAGACCCAACCTACGTTTGATAGGTGTACCAGAATGTGATCAAGAGAATGAATCTAAGCTGGAAAACACTCTTCAGGGTATTATCCAGGAAAATTTCCCCAACCTAGCAAGACAGGTCAATACTGAACTCCAGGAAATGCAGAGAACACCACAAAGATACTCCGCAAGAAGAGCAACCCCAAGGCACATAATCGTCAGATTCACCAGGGTTGAAACGAAGGAGAAAATACTAAGGGCAGCCAGAGAGAAAGGTCGGGTCACCCACAAAGGGAAGCCCATCAGACTCACAGCAGATCTCTCGGCAGAGACTCTACAAGCCAGAAGAGAGTGGGGGCCAATATTCAACATCCATAAAGAAAAGAGTTTTCAACCCAGAATTTCATATCCAGCGAAACTGAGCTTCATAAGCGAAGGAAAAATAAAATCCTTCACGAACAAGCAAGTACTCAGAGATTTTGTCACCACTAGGCCTGCTTTACAAGAGCTCCTGAAAGAGGCACTACACATAGAAAGAAACAACCAGTTCCAGCCATCCTAAAAGCATACCAAATGCTAAAGACCATCAACAAAATGAAGAATGTACATGAACCAACGGGCAAAACAGCCAGATAGCATCAAAATGGCAGTATCAAAATCACACATAACAATATTAACCCTGAATGTAAATGGGCTAAATGCACCAATCAAAAGACACAGACTGGCAAATTGGATAAAAAACCAAAACCCATCAGTGTGCTGTATCCAGGAAACCCACCTCACACACAAAGATACACAAAGGCTCAAAAGATAAAAGGATGGAGGAAGATTTTCCAAGCAAATGGAGAGCAAAAAAGAGCAGGAGTTGCAATTCTCATCTCTGATAAAATAGACTTTAAAGCAACAAAGATCAAAAGGGACAAAGAAGGTCACTACATAATGGTAAAAGGATCGATACAACAAGAAGAGATAACGATTCTAAATATATATGGACCCAATGTAGGAGCACCCAGATATATAAGGCAAGTTCTTAATGACTTACAAAGGGACTTAGACTCCCAGACAATAATAGTGGGAGACTTTAACACTCCACTGTCAATAGCAGACAGATCAACCAGACAGAAAATTAACAAGGATATCCAGGACTTGAACTCAGACCTGGAACAAGCAAACCTGATAGACATTTACAGAACTCTCCACCCCAAATCCACAGAATATACATTCTTCTCAGGACCACATCACACCTACTCCAAAATTGACCACATAATTGGAAGTAAAGCACTACTCAGCAAATGCAAAACAACTGAAATCATAACAAACAGTCTCTCAGACCATAGTGCAATCAAGTTGGAACTCAGAATTCAGAAAATAACTCAGAACCGCACAGCTTCATGGAAACTGAAAAATTGGCTCTTGAATGTTGATTGGATAAACAATGAAATGAAGGCAGAAATAAAGAAGTTCTTTGAAACCAATGAGAATGAAGACACAACGTACCAGAATCTGTGGGACACATTTAAAGCAGTCTGTAGAGGAAACTATATAGCAATAAGTGCCCACATGAGAACAGTGGAGAGATCCAAAATTGACACCCTATCGTCAAAATTGAAAGAGCTAGAGGAGCAAGATCAAAAAAGCTCAAAACCTAGCAGAAGACAAGAAATAACTAAGATCAGAGCAGAACTGAAGGAGATAGAGACAAGAAAAACCCTTCAAAAAATCAATAAATCTAAGAGCTGGTTTTTCGAAAAGATCAACAAAATAGACAGACCACTAGCCAGACTGATAAAAAAGAAGAGAGAGAACAACCAAATAGATGCAATAAAAAACGATAAAGGGGAAATCACCACAGATTCCACAGAAATTCAAACCATCATCAGAGAATACTACAAACAACTCTATGCACATAAACCAGTAAATCAGGAAGAAATGGATAAATTCCTGGATGCCTGTGTCCTCCCAAACCTAAACCAGGAGGAAGCCGAAACTATGAATAGACCAATAACAAGGTCTGAAGTTGAGGCAGCAATTAAGAGCCTACCACACAAAAAAAAGCCCAGGTCCAGATGGGTTCACAGCCGAATTCTACCAGACACACAAAGAGGATCTGGTACCATTCCTTCTGAAACTATTCCAAATAATCCAAAAAGAGGGAACCCTTCCCAAATCATTTTATGAGTCCAACATCATCCTGATACCAAAACCTGGCAGAGACTCAACAAGAAAAGAAAACTTCAGGCCAATATCCATGATGAACATAGATGCAAAAATCTTCAATAAAATACTGGCAAATCGATTGCAACAGCACATTAAAAAACTTATCCATCATGATCAAGTAGGATTTATCCCGGGGATGCAAGGCTGGTTCAACATATGCAAGTCTATAAATGTAATTCACCACATAAACAGAAGCAAAAACAAAAACCACATGATTATCTCAATTGATGCAGAGAAGGCATTTGAAAAAATTCAACAGCCCTTTATGCTAAAAACCCGCAATAAACTTGGTATTGATGGATCATATCTCAAAGTAATAAAAGCTATTTATGACAAACCAAAAGCCAATATCATACTTAATGGTCAAAAACTGGAAGCATTCCCTTTGAAATCCGGCACAAGACAAGGATGCCCTCTCTCACCACTTCTATTCAACATAGTACTGGAAGTTCTAGCCAGAGCAATCAGGCAAGAAAAAGAAATAAAGGGTATTCAAATAGGAAAGGTGGAAGCCAAATTGTCTCTATTTGCAGACGACATGATAGTATACCTAGAAGACCCCATCACCTCAGCCCAAAAGCTCCTGCAACTGATAAGCAACTTCAGCAAAGTCTCAGGATATAAAATCAATGTGCAAAAATCACAAGCATTCCTATACACCAATAACAGACTTAAAGAGAACCAAATCAAGAACGAACTGCCATTCACAATTGCTACAAAGAAAATAAAATACCTAGGAATACAACTCACTAGGAATGTAAGGGACCTCTTTAAGGAAAACTACAAACAACTGCTCAATGAAATAAGAGAGGACACAAACATATGGAGAAACATTCCATGTTCCTGGTTAGGAAGAATCAATATCGTGAAAATGGCTATACTGCCCAAAATAATTTACACAATCAATGCTATCCCCATCAAACTACCATTGAATTTCTTCACAGAACTGGAAAAAACCACCATGAATTTCATATGGAACCAAAAAAGAGCCCGCATAGCCAAGTCAATTCTAAGCAAAAAGAACACAGCAGGAGGCATCACGCTACCAGACTTCAAACTATACTACAAGGCTACAGTAATCAAAACAGCATGGTACTGGTATCAAAACAGAGAAATAGACCAATGGAACAGAACAGAGGCATCGGAGGCAACACAACACATCTACAACCATATCATCTTTGATAAACCAGACAAAAACAGGCAATGGGGAAAGGATTCCCTATTTAATAAATGGTGTTGGGAAAACTGGCTAGCCATGTGCAGAAAGCAGAAACTGGACCCCTTCCTGACACCTTACACTAAAATTAACTCCAGATGGATTAAAGACTTAAACGTAAGACCCGACACCATAAAAACCCTAGAAGAAAATCTAGGCAAAACCATTCAGGACATAGGAGTAGGCAAGGACTTCATGAACAAAACCCCCAAAGCATTGGCAACAAAAGCCAAAATAGACAAATGGGACCTAATCAAACTCCACAGCTACTGCACAGCAAAACAAACAGTCACTAGAGTGAATCGGCAACCATCAGAATGGGAAAAAATCTTTGAAGTTTACGCATCTGACAAAGGGCTGATATCCAGAATTTACAAAGAACTCAAACAGATTTACAGGAAAAAAACAAAGAAGCCCATTCAAAAATGGGCAAAGGATATGAACAGAAACTTTACGAAAGCAGACATACATGAGGCCAGCAAACATATGAAAAAGTGCTCATCGTCATTGGTCATTAGAGAGATGCAAATCAAAACCACATTGAGATACCATCTCACGCCAGTTAGAATGGTGATCATTAAAAAATCTGGAGACAGCAGATGCTGGAGAGGATGTGGAGAAATAGGAACACTCTTACACTGTTGGTGGGAGTGTAAATTAGTTCAACCATTGTGGAAGACAGTGTGGCGATTCCTCAGGGACCTAGAAATAGAAATTCCATTTGACCCAGCAATCCCATTACTGGGTATCTATCCAAAGGATTATAAATCGTTCTACTATAAGGACACATGCACACGAATGTTCATTGCAGCACTGTTTACAATAGCAAAGACCTGGAACCAACCCAAATGCCCAACGATGATAGACTGGACTGGGAAAATGTGGCACATATACACCATGGAATATTATGCAGCAATCAAAAATGATGAGTTTGTGTCCTTTGTAGGGACATGGATGAATCTGGAGAACATCATTCTCAGCAAACTGACACAAGAACAGAAAAAGAAATACCGCATATACTCACTCATAGGTGGGTGAGAAAAATGAGAACACGTGGACACAGAGAGGCGGTCTACTATACACTGGGGACTGTTGGGGGGAATGCGGGAGGGACAGCGGGGGGGCTGGGGGGGATAGCCTGGGGATGAATACCAAGTGTGGGTGAAGGGGAGGAAAGCAGCAAAGCACACTGCCATGTGTGTACCTATGCAACTATCTTGTTCGTTCTGCACATGTACCCCCAAAGATATAATGCAATAAAAATTAAAAAAAAAAAAAAAGAAAAAGAAAAAAAAAATTTAATCTGTGGTAAAATACACATAAAAAAACCATATATTTAAATAAAATTTAATCTGTGGTAAAATAAAAAAAAAAAGAAATGAAGGCAGAAATAAAGAAGTTCTTTGAAACCAACAAGAAAGAAGACACAACGTACCAGAATCTCTGGGACACATTTAAAGCAGTCTGTAGAGGAAAATATATAGCAATAAGTGCCCACATGAGAACAGTGGAGAGATCCAAAATTGACACCCTATCGTCAAAATTGAAAGAGCTAGAGGAGCAAAATCAAAAAAGCTCAAAACCTAGCCGAAGACAAGAAATAACTAAGATCAGAGCAGAACTGAAGGAGATAGAGACAAGAAAAACCCTTCAAAAAATCAACAAATCTAAGAGCTGGTTTTTTGAAAAGATCAACAAAATAGACAGACCACTAGCCAGACTGATAAAAAAGAAAAGAGAGAACAACCAAATAGATGCAATAAAAAACGATAAAGGGGAAATCACCACAGATTCCACAGAAATTCAAACCATCATCAGAGAATACTACAAACAACTCTATGCACACAAATTAGTAAATCAGGAAGAAATGGATAAATTCCTGGATGCCTTTGTCCTCCCAAGCCTGAACCAGGAGGAAGCTGAAACTATGAATAGACCAATAACAAGGTCAGAAGTTGAGGCAGCAATTAAGAGACTACCACACAAAAAAGCCCAGGTCCAGATGGGTTAACAGCTGAATTCTACCAGACACAGAAAGAGGATCTGGTACCATTTCTTCTGAAACTGTTCCAAATAATCCAAAAAGAGGAAACCCTTCCCAAGTCATTTTATGAGACCAACATCATCCTGATACCAAAACCTGGTAGAGACTCACCAAGAAAAGAAAACTTCAGGCCAATATCCATGATGAACATAGATGCAAAAATCTTCAATAAAATACTGGCAAATCGATTGCAACAGCACAGTAAAAAACTTATCCATCATGATCAAGTAGGATTCATCCCAGGGATGAAAGGCTGGTTCAACATACGCAAGTCTATAAATGTAATTCACCAAATAAACAGAAGCAAAAACAAAAACCACATGATTATCTCAATTGACGCAGAGAAGGCATTTGACAAAATTCAACAGCCCTTTATGCTAAAAACCCGCAATAAACTTGGTATTGATGGAACATATCTCAAAGTAATAAAAGCTATTTATGACAAACCAACAGCCAATATCATACTTAATGGGCAAAAACTGGAAGCATTCCCTTTGAAATCCAGCACTAGACAAGGATGCCCTCTCTCACCACTTCTATTCAACATAGTACTGGAAGTTCTAGCCAGAGCAATAAGGCAAGAAAAAGAAATAAAGGGTATTCAAATAGGAAAGGTGGAAGCCAAATTGTCTCTATTTGCAGACGACATGATAGTATACCTAGAAGACCCCATCACCTCAGCCCAAAAGCTCCTGAAACTGATAAGCAACTTCAGCAAAGTCTCAGGATATAAAATCAATGTGCAAAAATCACAAGCATTCTTATACACCAATAACAGACTTAAAGAGAACCAAATTAAGAACGAACTGCCGCCCTTAGTATTTTCTCCTTCGTTTCAACCCTGGTGAATCTGACGATTATGTGCCTTGGGGTTGCTCTTCTTGCAGAGTATCTTTGTGGTGTTCTCTGTATTTCCTGGAGTTGAGTATTGACTTGTCTTGCTAGGTTGGGGAAATTTTCCTGGATAATATCCTGAAGAGTGTTTTCCAGCTTGGATTCATTCTCTTCGTCACATTCTGGTACACCTATCAAACGTAGGTTGGGTCTCTTCACATAGTCCCACATTTCTTGGAGATTTTGTTCATTCCTTTGTGTGCTTTTTTCTTTGATCTTGGTTTCTCGTTTTATTTCATTGAGTTGTTCTTCGACTTCTGATATTCTTTCTTCTGTTTGGTCAATTGTGCTGTTGAAACTTGTGCATGTTTCACAAAGTTCTTGTGTTGTGTTTTTCAGCTCCTTCACTTCATTCATGTTTCTCTCTAAGTTGTCCATTCTTGTGATCATTTCCTCGAATCTTTTTTCAAATCTTTTTTCAAGGTTCATAGTTTCTTTGCACTGATTTAGAACATGTTCTTTTAGCTCACTGAAGTTTCTCATTATCCACTTTCTGAAGTCTGATTCCGTCATTTCATCACAGTCATTCTCTGTCCAGCTTTTTTCCCTTGCTGGTGAGGAGTGTTGGTCCTTTGTCAGAGGTGTGGTGTTTTGGTTTCGGGTTTTTTTCTCCTTTATGCGCTGGTTTCTTTCCTTCTTTGTGGATTTATACACCTTTCATCTTAGTCGTTGCTGATTTTTCAGTTGCGTTTCTGAGTGGATACCCAGATTGTTGATGATGAAGTATTTCTGTTACTTAGTTTTTCTTCTTGTGGTCTAGCCTTTTTGCTGTACGAGTGCTGAGGTCCACTCCATGCCCTGCTTTTCTGGGGTACACCTGTAGAAGCTGCGGAACAGTGAGGGATGCCACCAGGTTTTTTCTGTGCTATCTTTTTTCCAGAATAATGCCCGCCATATGTCAGTCTGATTAGTTCTTTTTTTGGATGACTCTTTGGATATACAGGGGTCTGGGAGCTGCTTGAGGGGATGGTCTGTGCTTTATAAGAGCTCCAGTGCTGAGCTGTGAGCTCCGTTGTTCATTCAGTGTTGTTGGGAGGATGTGTTTATGTCTACTGCAAAATAACTCATAAAACACCCCCACCTTTTTCCCCCTTAGATGTTCTGTCTCAGGGGGTTGGGGCTTTCTTTATAAGTATCTGTTGCACTGTCCTGCCCGGCTAGGAGGTAGTTTATTCACTATTTGCCTGCCAAGGCTTTGCCCTGCTTGCGTGGATCTGCCCTGTTGCTGCTGGCCCCATTCTGCTGTGGTGCTCCACCCAGCTAAGGGTGTCTCTCTGTTTGGGTGGGTTGCCTCGGCAACGGCAGGCTGCTTCAGCACTGGGCGGTACTTCAGTAGTGGTGGATTGCATCCTTGGTGGCAGACGCCCTTCCCCCACCGGGCTGAACCGTGCTAGATTCAACTGTGCCAGCAGCATAGCTCTCAGTCCCCAATGCCCCCAATTGTTACCCTGTTTGTCCCCGTGATGGTGGGACCCGCCAAGCAGATCACCCAGCTCCCTGCCTCAGAGTCCGTCCTCTCCCTCTCTCTCTCTCTCTCTTCCTCTCCCCAAGGTGAACGGTCAACCCTCTCACTGGTGCCCCAGTAGCCTACTGATAGGGCACTGGATCCATGCAATATCCCTAGCCGCTGCCCACTGTGCCGGCTCATAACACGCTTTCCAAAAATCTCCTGGTTTAGACCATGTTCACAGTCCTGCTCAATCAGATGGACATGTCAATGTGCCCTTCCAAATTTCAGATTGCTGGTTTAACAGGGCACCCAGACCAGTGAGTTTTGTGAGGGAGATGAGGCACTGTGGCGACGGCCGAGCTGCGTGAGCCTGCCATGCGAGCCAGCTGTGCTGGCTTCCCGTGTCTCTCACACACCTGGGACTTTCAACATTCTGTGGGCAAAAAAGGTCGTCCAAGAATGGGTCTAGCACTCACCCTCTGCGCCTTCACTGGGAGCTGTAATCGTGAGTCACCTCTATGATGCCATCTTGGAAGCACCTCCGAATTATATTGAAGTAGACTCTTAACTCTTCCCCAGGTGTTTATGATTGAATGAGAGTCTGACTAAGTGGACATAAAAAAGAGACTCAGGTGTATTGCCCAGGTGTTCATTACCTACAGAGTCTCTGAATATGTAGCCATTTAAAGTAGACACTTGACTATTTTTGAGGGCAGTATTCTTCACAGAGGCCCTGAACAAGTGGCCATGTGAAATAGATTCCTTACTTTTCAGATATACATATTATTCACTAAAACATTGAAAGAGTGTCCTTCTGAAATAGAACCCATTTTATTCCACAGGTGTGCATAAGTTCTTGATTCACCAAACGAAACCCCATACGAAACAGACAAGGGAGTATTCCCCACATGTGCAGTATTCAAAAAGGCTTTGATTTTGCGGCCACATAAAATAGACTATTGTCTATTCCACACGTGTGCATTATTTCCTGATTCTGTAAATTAAAGGCTATATAAAGTAGACTTCTAACACTTCCCCTAGTGTGGATTAGTCAGTGAGGCAATTTTTGTTTAACCATATGAAACAGGATGCTGTCTATCGGAAATATTTGTATTATTCAGTGAATCTCTGAATGAGTGTTTATATGAAATAGACTGCTAAGTCTATTTTTCATTTTTGCAATTTTCACTAAATTTACGAGTCAGTGGCCATATAAAATGGAATCCTGACTAATCCACACGTGCATATTATCCACTGAGGCTATGAATAAGTGTCCTAATAAAATAGACTCCTGGCTACTCCACAGGTGTACATCATTTTCCGAGGCTCTGAATATATATCCATCGAAAATAGACTCCAAATTATTCCTCAGGTGTGTATTATTTAGTGAGGCTCAGAATACGTTTCCATATAAATTGGATTCCTTACTATATCAAGTGTCTGTCTTATTCACTGAAGCTCTGAATATGTGTCTACATGAAATAGACTCCTGACTAAAACACCTTATTCAGTGACACTCCGAATTAGTGGACACATAAAAAAGTCTCCTGACTATTCACAGGTGTGCATTATTTAGTGAGACTCTGAATGAGGGGATACAGGTAAATCCTGATTCTTTCTCCAGATGTGTACACTTAGTGAGGCTCTTTTCAAGTGGCCATGGGAAAGAGATTTCTGACTATTCCACAGGTGTGCATTATTTAGTGATTCTATGAATGAGTGGCCATAAAAAAATAGACTCCAGACTATATCACAAGTGTGTAATATTCAGTGAGGCTGTGAAAGAGGGGCCATATGAAACAGACTTTTAATTACTCCACATGTGCATTATTCACAGTTCGTCTGAATGAGTAGCCGTATGACATGGACTCCTCATTATCCATGTGTGCATTAATCAAACAGGTTCTGTTTGAGTGTCCATATCAAATAGACTCCTGACGCTGCCCCAGGTGTGTATTACTCAGGGATACACAAAATTAGAGTTCATATGAAATAGACCCCTGACTATCACACAGGTGCATATCCTTCAGCAAGGCACTTAATTCATTGTTATGATAAAGAGGGTCCTGATTACTTCATAGAAGTTTACTATTCACTGAAGCTTTGAATGATAGACCACATAAAATAGACACCTGACTATTGCTCCATTGTGAATGATTCAATAAGGTAATAAATGAGTGGTAGTATTAAATAGAATCCTGAGGATTCTTCAGGTGTATATCACTCAGTGAGGCAGAAAATGAGTGGCCATATAAAAAATGCTCGACTATTACGCTGGTGTGCATTATTCACTGAGGCTCTAAATAAGTGGCTACATAAAGTAGACTCTTAAATCTTCCTTTGTTATGTATTATTGAATGAGCCTTTTGACTACGTGGGCATAAAAAATAGACTCAGGTGTATTACCCAGGTGTTCATTACGTACAGAGACTTTCAATGTGTAGCCATTTGAAGTAGACCCCTAACTACTTTTGTGGGGAGTATTCTTCACAGAGGCTCTGAACGAGTGGCCATGTGAAAGAGATTATTGACTTATCAGATATACATATTATTCACTAAAACACGGAAAGAGTAGCCTTATGAAATAGAACCCATTTTACTCAACAGGTGTGCGTTATTTTTTGATACTCCAATTTAATCACCATATGAAACAGACTAGTGATTATTCCCCACATGTGCAGTATTTGAAAAGGTTCTGTATGAGTGTCTATGTCAAATATTCTCCTGACTCTGACACATGTGTGTATTATTCACGGAGCTGATTAATTTGGTGCTACCTTAAATAGGGCCCAGACTACTCCACAGCTGTTTATTATGCACTGAAGCTCCGAATGACAGGCCATATGAAATAGACTCCTTACTATTGCCCCACTGTGCATTATTTGGTAATGCTGTAATTGAGTGTCCATATGACTTGGACACTGACTATTCCCAAGATGTGTATTCTTCAGTGAGATTTTGAACGAGTGACCACATAACATAAACCCTTGACTGTATCCTCTTAACTATTTTTCAGTTCTGCATTGTCCACTGAGTCGCTGGGTGAAGAGTCATATCAAATAGTCTCCAGACTATTTCTTAGCTGTGCATTCTTCAGTGAGTCTCTGAATAAGTGGCTATATATAATATAATCCTGAGTATTTTCCATATATATATATATATATATATATATATATATATATATATATAATTCCCCAGCACTGAGGTTCTGAATAAGTGGCAGTGTGAAATACACTCCTGACATTTTCATAGGTCTGTATTATTCTGTGAAGCTCTAAATGAGTGGCCATAAAATAGAGCCTCCTGGAAAATACTAAGGGCAGCCAGAGAGAAAGGTCGGGTCACCCACAAAGGGAAGCCCATCAGACTCACAGCAGATCTCTCAGCAGAGACTCTACAAGCCAGAAGAGAGTGGGGGCCAATATTCAACATCCTTAAAGAAAAGAGCTTTCAACCCAGAATTTCATATCCAGCGAAACTGAGCTTCATAAGTGAAGGAAAAATAAAATCCTTCACGAACAAGCAAGTACTCAGAGATTTTGTCACCACTAGGCCTGCTTTACAAGAGCTCCTGAAAGAGGCACTACACATAGAAAGAAACAACCAGTTCCAGCCATCCTAAAAGCATACCAAATGCTAAAGACCATCAACAAAATGAAGAATGTACATGAACCAACAGGCAAAACAGCCAGCTAGCATCAAAATGGCAGTATCAAATTCACACATAACAATATTAACCCTGAATGTAAATGGGCTAAATGCACCAATCAAAAGACACAGACTGGCAAATTGGATAAAAAACCAAAACCCATCGGTGTGCTGTATCCAGGAAACCCACCTCACATGCAAAGATACACAAAGGCTCAAAATAAAGGGATGGAGGAAGATTTACCAAGCAAATGGAGAGCAAAAAAAAGCAGGAGTTGCAATTCTCATCTCTGATAAAATAGACTTTAAAGTAACAAAGATCAAAAGGGACAAAGAAGGTCATTACATAATGGTAAAAGGATCGATACAACAAGAAGAGATAACGATTCTAAATATATATGGACCCAATGTAGGAGCACCCAGATATATAAGGCAAGTTCTTAATGACTTACAAAGGGACTTAGACTCCCACACAATAATAGTGGGAGACTTTAACACTCCACTGTCAATAGCAGACAGATCAACCAGACAGAAAATTAACAAGGATATCCAGGACTTGAACTCAGACCTGGAACAAGCAAACCTGATAGACATTTACAGAACTCTCCACCCCAAATCCACAGAATATACATTCTTCTCAGCACCACATCACACCTACTCCAAAATTGACCACATAATTGGAAGTAAAGCACTCCTCAGCAAATGCAAAACAACTGAAATCATAACAAACAGTCTCTCAGACCATAGTGCAATCAAGTTGGAACTCAGAATTCAGAAAATAACTCAGAACCGCACAGCTTCATGGAAACTGAACAATTGGCTCTTGAATGTTGATTGGATAAACAATGAAATGAAGGCAGAAATAAAGAAGTTCTTTGAAACCAATGAGAATGAAGACACAACGTACCAGAATCTCTGGGACACATTTAAAGCAGTCTGTAGAGGAAAATATATAGCAATAAGTGCCCACATGAGAAGAGTGGAGAGATCCAAAATTGACACCCTATCATCAAAATTGAAAGAGCTAGAGGAGCAAGATCAAAAAAGCTCAAAACCTAGCCGAAGACAAGAAATAACTAAGATCAGAGCAGAACTGAAGGAGATAGAGACAAGAAAAACCCTTCAAAAAATCAATAAATCTAAGACCTGGTTTTTCGAAAAGATCAACAAAATAGACAGACCACTAGCCAGACTGATAAAAAAGAAGAGAGAGAACAACCAAATAGATGCAATAAAAAACGATAAAGGGGAAATCACCACAGATTCCACAGAAATTCAAACCATCATCAGAGAATACTACAAACAACTCTATGCACATAAACCAGTAAATCAGGAAGAAATGGATAAATTCCTGGATGCCTGTGTCCTCCCAAGCCTAAACCAGGAGGAAGCCGAAACTATGAATAGACCAATAACAAGGTCTGAAGTTGAGGCAGCAATTAAGAGCCTACCACACAAAAAAAGCCCAGGTCCAGATGGGTTCACAGCCGAATTCTACCAGACACACAAAGAGGATCTGGTACCATTCCTTCTGAAACTATTCCAAATAATCCAAAAAGAGGGAACCCTTCCCAAATCATTTTATGAGACCAACATCATCCTGATACCAAAACCTGGCAGAGACTCAACAAGAAAAGAAAACTTCAGGCCAATATCCATGATGAACATAGATGCAAAAATCTTCAATAAAATACTGGCAAACCGATTGCAACAGCACATTAAAAAACTTATCCATCATGATCAAGTAGGATTTATCCCGGGGATGCAAGGCTGGTTCAACATACGCAAGTCTATAAATGTAATTCACCACATAAACAGAAGCAAAAACAAAAACCACATGATTATCTCAATTGATGCAGAGAAGGCATTTGACAAAATTCAACAGCCCTTTATGCTAAAAACCCTCAATAAACTTGGTATTGATGGAACATATCTCAAAGTAATAAAAGCTATTTATGACAAACCAACAGCCAATATCATACTTAATGGGCAAAAACTGGAAGCATTCCCTTTGAAATCTGGCACTAGACAAGGATGCCCTCTCTCACCACTTCTATTCAACATAGTACTGGAAGTTCTAGCCAGAGCAATCAGGCAAGAAAAAGAAATAAAGGGTATTCAAATAGGAAAGGTGGAAGCCAAATTGTCTCTATTTGCAGACGACATGATAGTATACCTAGAAGACCCCATCACCTCAGCCCAAAAGCTCCTGCAACTGATAAGCAACTTCAGCAAAGTCTCAGGATATAAAATCAATGTGCAAAAATCACATTGTATAGCAATTGATTATACAATGTATAGCATTCCTATACACCAATAACAGACTTAAAGAGAACCAAATCAAGAACGAACTGCCATTCACAATTGCTACAAAGAAAATAAAATACCTAGGAATACAACTCACTAGGAATGTAAGGGACCTCTTTAAGGAAAACTACAAACAACTGCTCAATGAAATAAGAGAGGACACAAACAGATGGAGAAACATTCCATGTTCGTGGTTAGGAAGAATCAATATCGTGAAAATGGCTATACTGCCCAAAGTAATTTACACAATCAATGCTATCCCCATCAAACTACCATTGAATTTCTTCACAGAACTGGAAAAAACCACCATGAATTTCATATGGAACCAAAAAAGAGCCCGCATAGCCAAGTCAATTCTAAGCAAAAAGAACACAGCGGGAGGCATCACGCTACCAGACTTCAAACTATACTACAAGGCTACAGTAATCAAAACAGCATGGTACTGGTACCAAAACAGAGATATAGACCAATGGAACAGAACAGAGGCATCGGAGGCAACACAACACATCTACAACCATATTATCTTTGATAAACCAGACAAAAACAGGCAATGGGGAAAGGATTCCCTATTTAATAAATGGTGTTGGGAAAACTGGCTAGCCATGTGCAGAAAGCAGAAATTGGACCCCTTCCTGACACCTTACACTAAAATTAACTCCAGATGGATTAAAGACTTAAACGTAAGACCCGACACCATAAAAACCCTAGAAGAAAATCTAGGCAAAACCATTCAGGACATAGGAGTAGGCAAGGACATCATGAACAAAACTCCCAAAGCATTGGCAACAAAAGCCAAAATAGACAAATGGGACCTAATCAAACTCCACAGCTTCTGCACAGCAAAACAAACAGTCACTAGAGTGAATCGGCAACCATCAGAATGGGAAAAAATCTTTGCAGTTTACGCATCCGACAAAGGGCTGATATCCAGAATTTACAAAGAACTCAAACAGATTTACAGGAAAAAAACAAACAAGCCCATTCAAAAATGGGCAAAGGATATGAACAGAAACTTTACGAAAGCAGACATACATGAGGCCAGCAAACATATGAAAAAGTGCTCATCGTCATTGGTCATTAGAGAGATGCAAATCAAAACCACATTGAGATACCATCTCACACCAGTTAGAATGGCGATCATTAAAAAATCTGGAGACAGCAGGTGCTGGAGAGGATGTGGAGAAATAGGAACACTCTTACACTGTTGGTGGGAGTGTAAATTAGTTCAACCATTGTGGAAGACAGTGTGGCGATTCCTCAGGGACCTAGAAATAGAAATTCCATTTGACCCAGCAATCCCATTACTGGGTATCTATCCAAAGGATTATAAATCGTTCTACTATAAGGACACATGCACACGAATGTTCATTGCAGCACTGTTTACAATAGCAAAGACCTGGAACCAACCCAAATGCCCAACGATGATAGACTGGACTGGGAAAATGTGGCACATATACACCATGGAATATTATGCAGCAATCAAAAATGATGAGTTTGTGTCCTTTGTAGGGACATGGATGAATCTGGAGAACATCATTCTCAGCAAACTGACACAAGAACAGAAAAAGAAATACCGCATATACTCGCTCATAGGTGGGTGAGAAAAATGAGAACATGTGGACACAGAGAGGCGGTCTACTATACACTGGGGACTGTTGGGGGGAATGGGGGAGGGACAGCAGGGGGGGGCTGGGGGGGATAGCCTGGGGATGAATACCAAGTGTGGGTGAAGGGGAGGAAAGCAGCAAAGCACACTGCCATGTGTGTACCTATGCAACTATCTTGCTCGTTCTGCACATGTACCCCCAAACCTATAATGCAATAAAAAAAAAAAAAAAAAAAAAAAAAAAAAAAAAAAAAAAAAAATAGAGCCTCCTGAATGCTTCTCAGGCTTGCCGTTTTACATTCGGATCCGAATGAGTGGCTATACGAAATAGAATTTTAAATTTTCCCAAAGTTTATGTTTTTCAGTTAGGCTCTGAATATGTGGCTATAGGAAAAGGAATTTTGACTACAATAGAGGTGATTCTCATTCAAGGAAGCTCTGAAATTGATGCCACATGTAATAGTGTCCTGAGTATTTCCCAGGTAGGTATTATTCACTGAGGATCTGAATCTTTGGCCATAATAAATTGTTTTCTGACTTGTCCACAGGCATGTATTATTGACTCTGACTCTAAATATTTGGGCATGTAAAATATACAAGTGAAGATGGCATCGTAGAGGCCACTCTGGAATGCAGCGCTCAGTGAAGGCGCAGAGGGTGAGTCCTAGCCGCATTCTCGGACAGGTGTTTTTTGCCCACAAAACGTTGAATGTCCCAGGTGTGGGAGAGACATGGGACGCTAGCACAGCCAGCTCACGCGACCACTTTCGCTGGTTCCGCACTGCAGCGGCACCGGGCACAAAACTCACTGCTCCGGGTGCCCTGTTAAACTGGCAATCTGAGATTTGGAAGGGCAGATTGGCATGTCCATCTGATTGAATGGGACTTGAACAATGAGGCAGACCAGGAGATTCCTGGGAATCATGATCTGAGCCGGTGCACTGGGCAGCGGCACGGGAGATCGCATGAATCCCAGTGCCCAATCAGCAGGCTACTAAGGCGCCAGTGAGAGAGTCAACCGTTCAGCTTGGGGAGAGGAAGAGAGAGAGAGAGAGAAGAGAGAATCTGAGGAAGGGAGCTGGCTGATCAGGCTCGGCGGGTCAAACCCTCACGGGGACAAACAGGTTGGTGATTGAAGGCGTCTGGAACTGAGAGTTTTGCTGCTGGCATCTAGTATGGTGCAGCCCGGTGTGGGAGGGGTGTCCGCCACTACTGACAAAATCCCCCCCTACTGAAGTACCGCCCAGGGCTGATGCAGCCTGCTATTGCCGAGGCAACCTGCATTAACCGAGAGACTCGGCCAGCAGGGCGGAGCAATGCACAGCAGGGCAGAGCAAGCCACAAAAGAACGGAGTCCCGCAGCAACAGAGCGGACCCACGCTAGCAGGGCGGAGGCCGGCAGGAAAATAGTGAATAGACTGCCACCTACCTGAGTAGAACAGTGCAACAGATACTCATAAATAAAGCCCCAACTCCCTGACACAGAGCATCTAAGGGGGAAAAAAGTGGGCTGTTTTATGAGTTCTGTTGCAGCAGACATAAACACATCCTCCCAATTGAAAAATCAGCAACCGCTAAGACGACAGGTGGATAAATCCATAAAGATAGAAAGAAACCAGCGCAAAAAGGAGAAAAACACCCGAAACCAAAACACTTCACCTCATACAAAGCACCAAAACTTCTTACCAGCTAGGGAACAAAGCTGGATGGAGAATGGGTGTGACGAAATGACGGAAGCAGACTTCAGAAAGTGGATCATGAGAAACTTCAGTGAGCTAAAAGAACATGTTCTAAATCAGTGCAAAGAAACTAAGAACATTGAAAAAAGACTAGAAAAAAGATTCCAGGGAATGATAGCAAGAATAGACAATTTAGAGAGGAATATGAATGAAATGAAGGAGCTGAAAAACACAACACGAGAACTTTGCAAAACATGCACAAGGTTCAACAGCCAAATTGACCAAGCAGAAGAAAGAATATCAGAAGTCGAAGATCAACTCAATGAAATAAAAGGAGAAATCAAGCTCAAAGAAAAAAGCACAAAACGGAATGAACAAAATCTCCAAGAAATGTGGGACTATGTGAAGAGACCCAACCTACGTTTGATAGGTGTACCAGAATGTGATGAAGAGAATGAATCCAAGCTGAAAAACACTCTTCAAGATATTATTCAGGTAAATTTCCACAACCTAGCTAGACAGGTCAATACTCAACTCCAGGAAATACCGAGGACACAAAAAAGATATTCTGCAAGAAGAGCAACCCCAAGGCAAATAATCGTCAGATTCACCAGAATTGAAATGAAGAAGAAAATACTAAGGGCAGCCAGAGAGAAAGGTCGGGTCACCCACAAAGGGAAGCCCATCAGACTCACAGCAGATCTCTCAGCAGAGACTCTACAAGCCAGAAGAGAGTGGGGGCCAATATTCAACATCCTTCAAGAAAAGAGCTTTCAACCCAGAATTTCATCTCCAGCCAAACTGAGCTTCATAAGTGAAGGAAAAATAAAATCCTTCATGAACAAGCAAGTACTCAGAGATTTTGTCACCACTAGGCATGCTTTAAAAGAGCTCCTGAAAGAGGCACTACACATAGAAAGAAACAACCGGTACCAGCCATCCTAAAAGCATACCAAAGGTTAAAGACCATCAACAAAATGAAGAATGTACATGAACCAACGGGCAAAACAGCCAGCTAGCATAAAAATGGCAGTATCAAATTCACACATAACAATATTAACGCTGCATGTAAATGGGCTAAATCCACCAATCAAAAGACACAGACTGGCAAGTTGGATAAAAAACCAAAACCCATCAGTGTGCTGAATCCAGGAAACCCACATCACATGAAAAGATACACAAAGGCTCAAAATAAAAGGATGGAGGAAGATTTACCAAGCAAATGGAGAGGAAAAAAAGCAGGAGTTGCAAGTCTCATCTCTGATAAAATAGACTTTAAAGCAAAAAAAATCAAAAGGGACAAAGAAGGTCATTACATAATGGTAAAAGGATCGATACAAAAAGAAGAGCTAATGATTCTAAATATATATGGACCCAATGTAGGAGCACCCAGATATATAAGGCAAGTTCTTAATGACTTACAAAGAGACTTAGACTCCCACACAATAATAGTGGGAGATTTTAACACTCCACTGTCAATAGCAGACAGATCAACCAGACTGAAAATTGACAAGGATATCCAGGACTTGAACTCAGACCTGGAACAAGCAATCCTGATAGACATTTACAGAACTCTCCACCCCAAATGCACAGAATATACATTCTTCTCAGCACCACATCACACCTACTCCAAAATTGACCACATAATTGGAAGTAAAACACTCCTCAGCAAATGCAAAACAACGGAAATCATAACAAACAGTCTCTCAGACCATAGTGCAATCAAGTTGGAATTCAGAATGCAGAAAATAACTCAGAACCGCACAGCTTCATGGAAACTGAACAACTGGCTCTTGAATGTTGATTGGATAAACAATGAAATGAAGGCAGAAATAAAGAAGTTCTTTGAAACCAACGAGAATGAAGACACAACGTACCAGAATCTCTGGGACACATTTAAAGCAGTCTGTAGAGAAAAATATATAGCAATATGTGCCCACATGAGAAGAGTGGAGAGATCCAAAATTGACACCCTATCATCAAAATTGAGATAGCTAGAGGAGCAAGATCAACAAAGCTCAAAACCTAGCCGAAGACAAGAAATAACCAAGATCAGAGCAGAACTGAAAAAGATAGAGGCAAGAAAACCCCTTCAAAAAATCAATAAATCCAAGAGTTGGTTTTTTGAAAAGATCAATAAAATAGACAGACAACTAGCCAGACTGATAAAAAAGAAAAGAGAGAACAACCAAATAGATGCAATAGAAAACGATAAAGGGGAAATCACCAGAGATTCCACAGAAATTCAAACTATCATCAGAGAATACTACAAACAACTCTATGCACACAAATTAGTAAATCAGGAAGAAATGGATAAATTCCTGGACGCCTGTGTCCTCCCAAGCATAAACCAGGAGGAAGCCGAAACGATGAATAGACCAATAACAAGGTCAGAAGTTGAGGCAGCAATTAAGAGCCTACCACACAAAAAAAGCCCAGGTCCAGATGGGTTCACAGCTGAATTCTACCAGACACACAAAGAGGATCTGGTACCATTCCTTCTGAAACTATTCCAAATAATCCAAAAAGAGGGAACCCTTCCCAAATCATTTTATGAGACCAACATCATCCTGATACCAAAACCTGGCAGAGACTCAACAAGAAAAGAAAACTTCAGGCCAATATCCATGATGACATAGCTGCAAAAATCTTCAATAAAATACTGGCAAATCGATTGCAACAGCACATTAAAAAACTTATCCATCATGATCAAGTAGGATTAATCCCGGTGATGCAAGACTGGTTCAACATACACAAGTCTATAAATGTAATTCACCACATAAACAGAAGCAAATCAAAAACCGCATGATTATCTCAATTGACGCTGAGAAGGCATTTGACAAAATTCAACAGCATTTATGCTAAAAACCCTCAATAAACTTGATATTAATGGAACATATCTCAAAGTAATAAAAGCTATTTACGACAAAACAACAGCCAATATCATACTTAATGGACAAAAACTGGAAGCATTCCCTTTGAAATCTGGCACTAGACAAGGATGCCCTCTCTCACCACTTCTATTCAACATAGTACTGGAAGTTCTAGCCAGAGCAATCAGGCAAGAAAAAGAAATAAAGCGTATTCAAATAGGAAAGGTGGAAGCCAAATTGTCTCTATTTGCAGACGACATGATAGTATACCTAGAAGACCCCATCACCTCAGCCCAAAAGTTCCTGCAACTGATAAGCAACTTCAGCAAAGTCTCAGGATATAAAATCAATGTTCAAAAATCACAAGCATTCCTATACACCAATAACAGACTTAAAGAGAACCAAATTAAGAACGAACTGCCATTCACAATTGCTACAAAGGAAATAAAATAGCTAGGAATACAACACACAAGGAATGTAAGGGACCTCTTTAAGGAAAACTACACACAACTGCTCAACGAAATAAGAGAGGACACAAACAGACGGAGAAACATTCCATGTTCATGGTTAGGAAGAATCAATATTGTGAAAATGGCTATACTGCCCAAAGTAATTTACACAATCAATGCTATCCCCATCAAACTACCATTGAATTTCTTCACAGAACTGGAAAAAACCACCATGAATTTCATGTGGAACCAAAAAAGAGCCGGCATAGCCAAGTCAATTCTAAGCAAAAAGAACACAGCGGGAGGCATCACGCTACCAGACTTCAAACTATACTACAAGGCTACAGTAATCAAAACAGCATGGTACTGGTACCAAAATAGAGATATATACCAATGGAACAGAACAGAAGCATCGGAGGCAACACAACATATCTACAACCATATTATCTTTGATAAACCAGACAAAAACAGGCAATTGGGAAAGGATTCCCTATTTAATAAATGGTGTTGGGAAAACTGGCTAGCCATGTGCGGAAAGCAGAAACTGGACCCCTTTCTGACACCTTACACTAAAATTAACTCCAGATGGATTAAAGACTTAAATGTAAAACATGACACCATAAAAACCCTAGAAGAAAATCTAGGCAAAACCGTTCAGGACATAGGAATAGGCAAGGACTTCATGAACAAAACACCAAAATCATTGGAAACAAAAGTTGAAATACACAAATGGGACCTAATCAAACTCCACAGCTTCTGCACGGCAAAGGAAACAGTCACTAGAGTGAATCGGCAACCATTAGGATGGGAGAAAGTCTTTGCAGTTTACACATCTGACAAAGGGCTGATATCCAGAATTTACAAAGAACTCAAACAGATTTACAGGAAAAAAACAAACAAGCCCATTCAAAAATGGGCAAAGGATATGAACAGAAACTTTACAAAAGAAGACATACACGAGGCCAACAAACATATGAAAAAGTGCTCATCATCATTGGTCATTAGAGAGATGCAAATCAAAACCACATTGAGATATCATCTCACACCAGTTAGAAGGGCAATAATTAAAAAATCTGGAGACAGCAGATGCTGGAGAGGATGTGGAGAAATAGGTACACTCTTACACTGTCTGTGGGAGTGTAAATTAGTTCAACCATTGTGGAAGACAGTGTGGCGATTCCTCAGGGACCTAGAAATAGAAATTCCATTTGACCCAGCAATCCCATTACTGGGTATCTATCCAAAAGACTATAAATTGTTCTACTATAAGGACACATGCACACAAATGTCCATTGCAGCACTGTTTCCAATAGCAAAGACCTGGAGCCAACCCAAATGCCCATCGATGATAGACTGGACTGGGAAAATGTGGCAAATATACACCATGGAATATTATGCAGCAATCAAAAATGATGAGTTTGTGTCCTTTGTAAGGACGTGGATGAATTTGGAGAACATCATTCTCAGCAATCTGACACAAGAACAGAAAAATGAATAACGCATATTCTCACTCATAGGCGTGTGTGAAAAATTAGAACACATGGACACAGGGAGGGGGTCTACTACACACTGGGGTCTATTGCAGGGAAGGGGGAGGGACAGTGGGCGGGCTGAGGAGGGATAGCTTGGGGATAAATGCCAAGTGTGGGTGAAGGGGAGAAAGGCAGCAAAGTACACTGACATGTCTGTACCTATGCAACTATCTTGCACACTCTGCACATGTACCCCAAAACCTATAATGCAATAAAAATTTAAAAATTAAAAATATTAGACAAGTGACTGTTCCAAAGTTGTGTATTACTCACTCAGACTTTGATTTTGTGGCCATATAAAATAGTCTAGTGTCTATTCCACACGTGTACATTATTCCCTGAGGCTGTAAATTAGAGGCTATATAATGTTGACTCCTAACACTTCCCTAGGTGTGCCTTACTTAGTGAGGCTCATTTTGTGTGACCATATGAAACAGGATGCTGCTATATTAAATATTTGTATTATTTAGTGAATCTACGGATGAGTGTCTATATGAAATAGACTGATGAGTACTTTACATTTGTGCATTTTTCACTTAAGTTATGAGTCAGTGGCCATATAAAATGAAATCCGGACTGAAACACACGTGCATATAATTTACTGAGTCTATAAATGAGCGTCCTAGTAAAATAGACTCCTGGCTACTCCACAGGTGTACATTATTTACCTGTGCTCTGAATGAATGTCCATCGAAAATAGACTCCAAATTATTCTCCAGGTGTGTATTATTCAGTGAGGCTTAGAAGATCTGGCCATCTTAATTAGAATCCTTACAACATAAAGGGCCTGCTTTATTCACTGTGGTTCTGAATATGTGTCTACATGAGATAGACTCCTGACTACATCACATTATTCAGTGACACTCTGAATTAGAGGACACATAAAAGGTCTCCTGACTATTCCACAGGTGTGCACTATTTAGTGAGACTCTGGATGAAGGCATATAGGGAAATCCTATTTCCCCAGGTGTGTACATTGAGTGAGGCTCTTAACTAGTGGCCATAGGAAAGAGTTCACCTGTGCATTATTTAGTGAGACTCTGAATGAGGGGATAATGGTAAATCCTGACTATTTCCCCAGGTGTGTACACTTAGTGAGCCTCTTAACGAGTGGCCATAGGAAAGAGACTTCTGACTATTCCACAGGTGTGCATTATTTAGTGATTTCTCTGAATATGTGGCCATAATAAATAGACTTCAGACTGTATCACAAGTGTGTAATATTCAGTGAGGCTGTGAAAGAGGGTCCATAAGAATCAGATTTCTAATTATTTTACAAGTGCATTATTCACTGTTTGTCTGAATGAGAAAATGTATGACATAGACTCCTCATTATTATACATGTGTGCATTAATCAAACAGGTTCTGTTTGAGTGTCCATACCAAATAGACTAGTGACACTGCCCCAGGTGTGTATTACTCAATGATACACAAAATTAGAGTTCATATGGAATAGACGCCAGGCTATTACCCAGGTGTGTATCATTCAGGAAGGCAGTTAATTCGTGACTATCTTAAACAGCGTCCTGATTACTCCATAGAAGTTTATTATTCACTGAAATTTTGAATGATAGAAAATATAAAATAAACACCATACTATTGCTTCATTGTGAATTATTCAATAAGGTTCCACATGAGTGGTAGAATCAAATAGAATCCTGAGGATTTTTCAGGTGCATATTACTCAGTGAGACACAAAATAAGTGGCCATGTAAAATATGCTTGACTATTACCCTGGTGTGCATTATTCACTGAGGCTCTAAATAAGTGGCTACATGAAGTAGACTCTTAAGTCTTCCCCAGGTGTGTATTGTTGAATGCGACTCTGACTAAGTGGGCATAAAAAAGAGACTCAGGTGTATTGCCCACGTGTTTATTACCTACAGCGTCTGTGAATGTGTAGCCATTTAAAGTAGACACGACTATTTTTGAGGGGAGTATTCTTCACAGAGGCCCTGAAAGAGTGGCCATGTGAGAGATTTTTTACTT
Organism: Saguinus oedipus; assembly: GCA_031835075.1. Classification (NCBI taxonomy): domain Eukaryota; kingdom Metazoa; phylum Chordata; class Mammalia; order Primates; family Cebidae; genus Saguinus; species Saguinus oedipus. Next base: position 5,839,032 of record CM063170.1, read on the forward strand.
TTCAGATACACGTATTATTCACTAAAACACTGAAAGAGTGTCCTTTCGAAATAGAATCCATTTTAGCCCACAGGTGTGCATAAATTTTTGATTCACCAAATGAAGCATCATACGAAACAGACAAGTGATTATTCCGCACCTGTGCAATATTCAAAAAGGCTTTAATTTTGCGGCCATATAAAATAGACTAGTGTCTATTCAACACCTGTGAATTATTTCCTGATTCTGTAAATTAAAGGCTATATAAAGTAGACTCCTGGCCGGGCGCGGTGGCTCAAGCCTGTAATCCCAGCACTTTGGGAGGCCGAGGGTGGATCACGAGGTCAAGAGATTGAGACCATCCTGGTCAACACCGTGAAACCCCGTCTCTACTAAAAATACAAAAAAATTAGCTGGGCACGGTGGTGCGTGCCTGTAATCCCAGCTACTCAGGAGGCTGAGGCAGGACAATTGCCTGAACCCAGGAGGCGGAGGTTGCAGTGAGCCGAGATCTCGCCATTGCACTCCAGCCTGGGTAACAAGAGCGAAATTCCGTATCAAAAAAAAAAAAAAAAAAAAAGACTCCTAACACTTCCCCTGGTGTGCATTTCTCAGTGAGGCTCTTTTTGTTAACCGTATGAAACAGGATGCTGTCTATCACAAATATTTTTATTATTCGGTGAATCTCTGAATTAGTGTCTATATAAAATAGACTGCTGAATACATTTGTTCGTTTTTCACTGAGGTTACGAGTCAGTGGCCATATAAAATGGAATCCTGAATAATCCAATCGTGCATATTATTTAATGACGCTATTTTGTGTAACCATAAAAAACAGGATGCTGTCTATCTTAAATATTTTTTTTTATTCAATGAATCTCTGAATGAGTGTCTATATAAAATTTCTGAGTACTTTACATTTGTGCATTTGTCACTGAAGTTACAATTAAGTGGCCATATAAAATGGAATGCTGACTAATACACACGTGCATATTATGCATTGAGGCTATGAATGTGTGTCCAAATGAAATATACTCCTGGCTACTCCACAGGTGTACATTATTTACCGAGGCTGTGAATGAATGTCCATCGAAAATAGACTCCAAATTATTCTCCAGGTGTGTATTATTCAGTGAGGCTCAGAAGATGTGGCCATATTAATTAGATTCCTTACTATATCACGGGCCTGTCTTATTCACTGAGGCTCTGAATTTGTGTCTACGTGATATAGACCCCTGACTACACCACATTATTCAGTGACACTCCGGATAAGAAGCCACATAAAAGAGTCTCCTGACTATTTCACAGGTGTGCATTATTCAGTGACACTCTGTATGAAGGGATAAAGGTAAATCCTATTTCCCCAGGTGTGTACACTTAGTGAGGCTCTTAATGAGTGGCCATAGGAAAGAGACTTCTGACTATTTCGCAGGTGTGCATTATTTAGTTATTCTCTGAATGAGTGGCCATACAAAATAGACTCCAGACTATATTACAAGTGTGTAATATTCAGTGAGGCTGTGAAGGAGGGGCCATATGAAACAGACTTCTTATTATCCCATGTGTGCATTATTCACTGTTTGTCTGAATGAGTAGCCATATGACATAGGCTCCTCATTATTATCCATGTGTGCATTAATCAAACAGGTTCTGTTTGAGTGTCCATACCATATAGACTCCTGACCTGCCCCAGGTGTGTATTACTCAGCGATACACAAAATTAGAGTTCATATGAAATAGACTCCTGACTGTCACCCAGGTGTGTATCATTCAGAAAGGCACTTAATTCGTGACTATCTTAAACAGCGTCCTAATTACTCCATAGAAGTTTATTATTCACTGAAACTTTGAATGATAGAAAATGTAAAATAAACACCAGACTATTGCTCCATTGTGAATGATTCAATAAGGTTCTAAATGAGTGGTAATATCAAATAGAATCCTGAGGATTCTTCAGGTGTATATCACTCAGTATGGCACAAAATGAGTGGCAATATAAAAAATGCTCGACTATTACCCTGGTGTGAATTATTCACTGAGGCTCTAAATGAGTGGCTACATGAAGTAGACTCTTAACTCTTCCCCAGGTGTGTATTATTGAATTAGACTCTAACTACGTGGGCATAAAAAAAGAGTCTCTGGTGTATTTCCCAGGTGTTCATTGTGTACAGAGACACTGAGTGTGTAGCCATTTGAAATAGACCCTTGATTATTTTTAATGGGAGTGTTTTTCAGAGGCCCTGAACGAGTGGCCATGTGAAAGAGATTCCTTACTTTTCAGATATACATATTATTCACTAAAACACTGAAAGAGTGGCCTTCTGAAATAGAACCCATTTTACTCCACAGGTGTGCATTAATTTTTGATTCACCAAATGAATCACCATATGAAACAGACTAGTGATTACTCCCCACATGTGCAGTATTCGACAAGGTTTTGTATGAGTGTCTATGTCAAATATTATCCTGACTCTGACACATGTGTGTATCATTCACGGAGCTGCTTAATTTAGGCTACCTTCAATAGGGTCCTGACTACTCCACAGCTGTTTATTACACACTGAAGCTCTGAATGAGAGGCCATATGACATAGACTCCTTACTATTGCCCCATTTTGCTTTATTCTGTAATGCTGTAATTAAGTGGCCATATGACTTGGACTCTGACTATTCCCAAGTTGTGTATTCTTCAGTGAAATTCTGAATGAGTGACCACATAACATAAACTCCTGACTCTATCCTCTTATTTTTCAGTTCTGCATTGTCCACTGAGTCGCTGGGTGAAGAGTCATATCAAAGAGTCTCCAGACTATTCCTTAGCTGTGCATTCTTCAGAGAGTCTCTGAATAAGTGGCTATATATAATATAATCTTTAGTATTTTTCAGATATATATAATGTTTCACGGAGTATCTGAATAAGCGGACATGTGAAATAAACTCCTGACATTTCCATAGGTCTGTATTATTCTGTGAAGCTCTGAATGAGTGGCCATAAAATAGAGATTCCTGAATAATCCTCGGGCGTGCGTTTTGACATTCTGCTCTTAATGAGTGGCTATAGGAAATAGAATCCTGACTTTTCCCAAGGTGTGTGTTATTCAGTTAGGCTCTGAATATGAAATAGAATTCTGACCACAATACAGGGGTTTCTTATTCAATGAAGCTCTGAAATTGATGCTACATTTAATAGCGTCCTGAGTGTTTCCCTGGTATGTATTATTCACTGAGGCTCTGAAACTTTGGCCGTAAGAAATTGTTTTCTGACTAGTCCACAGGTGGGTATTATTGATTCTGACTCTAAATATTTGGGCATATGAAAAAGACTAGTGGCTATTCCATAGTTGTGTATTACTCCCTCAGGCTTTGATTTTGTGGCCACATAAAATAGACTGGTGTCTATTCCACACGTGTGCATTATTCCCTGAGGCTGTAAATGAGAGGCTATATAAAGTCGACTCCTAAAACTTTCCCAGGTTTCCATTACTCAGTGAGGCTCTATTTGTGTTACCATATGAAAAAGATGCTGTCTATATTTAATATTTGTATTAATCAGTGAATCTCTGAATGAGTTTCTATAAGAAATAGACTGCTGAGTACTTTACATTTGTGTATTTTTCACTAAGGTTATGAGTCAGTGGCCATATAAAACGAAATCCTGACTAATCCACAGGTGCATATTATCCACTGAAGCAATTGATGAGTGTCATAATAAAATAGACTCCTGGCTACACCACAGGTGTACATTATTTCCCGAGGCTCTGAATGAATGTCCATCAAAAATAGACTCCAAATTATTCTCCAGGTGTGTATTATTCACTGAGGCTCAGAAGATGTGGCCATATTAATTAGATTCCTTACTGTTTCAAGGGCCTGTCTTATTCACTATGGCTCCTAATATGTGTCTACGTGATACAGACTCCTGACGACACCACATTATTCAGTGACACTCCGAATTAGAGGCCACATGAAGAAGTCTCCTGATTATTCCACAGGTGTGCATTATTTTTTATATTTTTATTTTTTAAATTTTTATTGCATTATAGGTTTTGGGGTGCATGTGCAGAACATGCAAGACAGTTGCATAGGTACACACATGGCAGTGTGTTTTGCTGCCTTCCTCCCCTTCACCCACACTTGGCATTCATCCCCAGGCTATCCCTCCCCAGCCCCCCCCGCTCTCCCTCCCCCATTTTCCCCAATAGACCCCAGTGTATAGTAGACCACCTCTCTGTGTCCATGTGTTCTCATTTTTCTCACCCACCTGTGAGTGAGTATATCCGGTATTTCTTTTTCTGTTCTTGTGTCAGTTTGCTGAGAATGATGTTCTCCAGATTCATCCATGTCCTTACAAAGGACAAAAACTCATCATTTTTGATTGCTGCATAATATTCCATGGTGTATATATGCCACATTTTTCCAGTCCAGTCTATCATCGTTGGGCATTTGTGTTGGTTCCAGTTCTTTGCTATTGTAAACAGTGCTGCAATGAACATTCGTGTGCATGTGTCCTTATAGTAGAACGATTTATAGTACTTTGGATATATACCCAGGTGTGCATTATTTAGTGAGACTCTGAATGAGGGGATAAAGGTAAATCCAGACTATTTCCCCGGTGTGTACACTTAGTGAGGCTCTTAACGAGTGGCCATAGGAAATAGACTTCTGAGTATTCCGCAGGTATGCATTATTTAGTGATTCTCTGAATAAGTGGCCATAAAAAATAGACTCCAGACTATATCACAAGTGTGTAATATTTAGTGAGGCTGTGAAGGATTCTTTGTATACCCCCTTTCTCCTGTGTGTATCACCTCTCTCTTGTTTGTAACCTCCTCTCTCCTGTGTGTATCCCTTTTTCTCCTGTGTTTATCCATTTTTCCTGTGTGTATGCCCTTCTCAACTGTGTGTACACTCCTCCCTCCTGTGTATATCACCACTCTCCTGTGTATATACCCCTCTCTCCTGTGTGTATTCTTCTGTCTCCTGTGTGTATCCTGCTCTCTTTTGTGTGTAAACTCCTCTATCCTGCGTGTATCCTTCTCTCTCCTGTGTGTATCCCCCTCTTCTGTGTGTATCTTTTTTTCTACTCAGTGTATCATCCCCTCTTCTGTGTGTATCCTCCTCCCTTTTGTGTGTATCCCTACTCTCTTGTATGTGTATCCCCCCACTCTCCTGTGTGTATCTCCACTCTTTACTGTGTGTATCCCCCTCTCTCCTGTGTATATCCCCCTCTCTCTTGTGTGTATCCCCTCTCTCCAGTGTGTATCCTCCTCTCTGCTTTTTGAATCCTCCTCTCTTCTGTGTGTACGCCCTGTTCTCATGTGTGTATCCCCTTCTCCTGTGGTAATTCTCCCGTCTCCTGTGTCTATCCCCCTTTCTTCTGTGTGTATCTCCCTCTCCTTTATGTATGCCCCTCTCTCCTGTGTATATCCTTTTCTACTGTGATTATCCTCCTCTCTACTGTGTGTATCCTCCTTTTTCTCAGTGTATCCCCCTCTATCCTGAGTGATATATCTACTCCTTTGTGTATTCACCTCTCTCCTGTGTGTATCACCCTCTCACCTGTGTGTACCCTCCTCTCTCCTGTGTGTACCCTCCTCTCTCCTGTGTGTATCTCCACACCTCTGTGTGTATCCCCCTCTCGTGTGTGCATCCCCTATCTTTAGTGTGTATTTTTCTCTCTTTTGTGTGTATCTTCCAGTCTCCTGTGTGTATCCTTTTTTCTCCTGTGTGTATCCTCCTCTCTTCAGTGTGTATCACCCTCTCCTGTGTGTATCCCTTCTTTCTCCTGTGTGTATCCTCCCTTCTCCTGCGTGTATACTCCTCTCTCCTGTGTGTATCCTCCTCTCTCTTGTGTGTATTCTCCTCTCTCCTGCGTTTATCCTCCTCTCTTCTGTCTGTATCCTCCACTCTTTTGTTTGTATCTTCCTCTCTCCTGTATTTATTCTTCTTTCCCTGTTGTGTATCCCACTCTCTCCTGTGTGTATGCCTCAATCTCCTGTGTGTATCTTCTTCCCACCTGTTTCTATGCCTCAATCTCCTGTTTGTATCCCCCTCTTTTCTGTGTGTACCCCCTCCCTCCTATGTGTATCCCCTCCTCTCTTTTGTGTGTATCCTCCTCTCTCCTGTGTGTAGCCTCCTCTCTCCTGTGTGTATCCTCCTCTCTCCTATGCATAACCTTTTCTATCCTGTGTGTATCCCCCTCTCTTGTTTGTATTCTTCTCTCTCCTGTGTTTATCCTCCTCTCTCCTTTGTATATCCTCCTCTGTTCTGTGTGTATCCCCCTCCCTTCTGTGTGTTTGCCACACTCTCCTGTTTGTATCACTCTTTTTCCTGTGTGTATTTCCCTCTCTCCTTTGTGTAGTCTCCTCTCTCCTGTATGTATCCCCCTCTCTTCTGTGTGTATCCAACTCCCTTCTTTGTGTATCCCTGTCTCTTGTGTGTTTCTTTTTCTCTCCTGTGTGTATTTCCCTCTCCTGTGTTTATCCCCCTCTCTCCTGTGTGTATTTTTCTGTCTCTTGTGTGTTTCATTTTCTATTTTGTGTGTATCCTCCTCTCTCCTGTGTGTATCCCCCTCCCTTCTGTGGGTATGCCGCACTCGCCTGTTTGTATCCCCATTTTTTCTGTGTGTATCCCCCTCTTTTCTTTGTGTATTCTCCTCTCTTCTGTGGGTATGCCCATCTCTCTTGCGTGTATTCCCCTCTCTCCTGTGTGTATTCCTCTCTCTCCTGTGGGTATCCAGCTCCCCTCTTTTTGTATCCCTGTCTCTTGTGTGTTTCTTTTTCTCTCCTGTGTGTATTCTCCTCTCCTCTGTTTATCCCCTCCCTTCTGTGTGTATTCTTCTGTCTCCTGTGTGTATCATTTTTTATTTTGTGTGTATCCTCCTCTATCCTGTGTGTATCTTCCTCTCTACTGTGTTTATCCTTCTCTCCTATGTGTATCTATTCCTCTCCTGTGTGTATGTTCCTCTCTCCTGTGTGTATGCTCCTCTCACCTTTGTGTATTTCTCCTCATTTCTCTGTGTATCCCCCCTTTCTCCTTTGTGTATCCACCCTCTCTCCTGTGTGTATTCCCCCTTTCTCCTGTGTGTATTCTTCTTTCTCCTGTGTTTATGACCTCTCTCCTGTGTGAATCCTAATCTCTGCTGTATGTATTCTCCTTTCTCCTGTGTGTATGCCTTTCATTCCTCTGTGTATCCTTCTCTCCTGTGTGTATTCTCCTCTTTCCTGTGTGTATCCCCCTATCTCCTGTGTGGATCATTCTCTCCTGTGTGTATGCTCCTCTCTCCTGTGTATTGCCCTCTCCTGTGTGTATCGTTTTCTCTCTTGTGTGTATTCTTTTCTCTTTTCCATGTATGCATCTCTCCCCTGTGTGTATCTCCCTCTCCCTTGTGTATCCTCTTTTCCCTGTGTGTATCCCCCTCTCTCCTGTGTGTATCACCACTCTCCTGTGTGTTTCCCCCTCTCTCCTGTGTGTATCCTTCTCTCATTTGTGTGTATCTTTCTCTCTCCGGTGTGCACACTTCTTTCTCCTGTGTGTATCACCCCTCTTTTGTGTGTATCCTTTTCTCTCCTGTGTGTATCCTTCTGTCTCCTGCGTGTATCCTTCTCTATTTTGTGTGTATCCTTCTCCCTCCTGTGTGTATTCTCCTCTCTCCTGTGTGTATTTTTTTTCCTGTGTGTATCTTCCTCTCTCTTGTGTGTATCCTGCTCTCTCCTATGTGTATCCTCCTCTCTTCTTTGTGTATTTCTCCCCTCTCTTGGATGTATCCCCCTTCTCTCTTCTGTGTATCTTCCCTCTCTCTGTGTGTATCCCCGCTCTCTCCTATGTGTATCCTCCACTCTTCTGTGGGTATCCCCTCTCTCCTCTGTGTATTCTCCTCTCTGCTGTGTGTATTATTTTCTCTCCTGTGTGTATGCCCCTCTCTCTTGTGTGGATTCCCCTCTGTGAGTATTCTCCTCTCTCCTGTGTGTATCCCCCTTTCTCTTGTGTGTATTCCCCTTTCCTGTGTGTTTCCTTTTCTCTCCTTTGTGTATCCTTCTCTCTTTTCGGTATATCACCCACTCTCCTGAGTTTATCCCCCTTTTTTTGTGTATCCTCTTTTCTCCTTTGTGTATCTTCATCTGTCCTCTGTGTACCCTCCACTTTCGTGTGTGTATCACCCCTCTTTTGTGTGTATCACCTTCTCTCCTGTGTTTATCCTCATCTTTTTTGTGTGTATCCTCCTCTCACCTGTGTGTATACTCCTCTCACCTGTTTGTTTCCTCCTCTCTTCTGTTTGTATCCCCCTCTCCTGTGTGTATTCCCCCTCTCCACTGTGTGTATCTTCGTCTCTCCTGCGTGTATCCTCCTCTCTTCTGTGTGTATCCTCCTCTCTCCTGTGTGAATTTTCCTCTCTCCTGCGTGTATTTTCCTCTCTTCTGTCTGTCTCGTATTCCATTTTGTGTGTATCCTTCTCCCTCCTGTCATTATCCTTCTCCCCCTGTGGGTATCCCCCTGTTTCCTATGTGTATCCGCCTCTCTTCTATGTGTATGCCCCACTCTCCTGTGTGTATCTCCTCTCTCCTGTGTGTATCCTTTTTCTCTCCTGTGTTTACCCTCCTCTCTCCTCTGTATATGCCCATCTCTCCTGTGTGTATCCCTTTCTCCTCTGTGTATCCCACTCTTTTCTCTGTGTATCCTCCACTCTGCTGTGTTTATTCTCCCCTCTTTTGCGTTTATTCCCCTCATTCCTGTGTGTATCTTCTTTTATCCTGTGAGTATTTTCCTCTCTGTTCAGTGTATCCTCCTCTCTCTTGTGTGTATCACCCTCCCCCTTGTGTATGTCGCACTCTCCTGTTTGTATCCCCCACTCTCCTGAGTGTATTTTCCTCTCTCCTGTGTGTATCCTCCTCTCTCCTGTGTTTATTTTCCATTCACGTGTGTATCCTCCTCTCTCCTGTTTGTATCATTTTCTTTTCTGTGTGTATCCTCCTCTTTCCTTTCTGTATCCTCCTCTCTTTTGTGTGTATCACTTCTCTCCTGTGTGTATTCTCCTTTCTCCTGTGTGTATCATTCTTTCTCCTGTGTGTAACCTTCTCTCTTCTGTGTGTATCCTAATCTCCTGTGTGTATCTTCCTCTCTCCTGTGTGTATTCTCCTCTCTCCTGTGTGTATTCCAATCTCCTGTATGTATCTTCCTATCTCCTGTGTGTATTCTCCTCTCTCCTGTGCGTATTCTATTATGTTGCTTGTGTATCCCTCTTCTCTACTGCGTGTATCCCCGCTCTCTCCTGTGTGTATCCCTTCTCTCTCCTGTGTGTATCCCTCCCTCTCCTGTGTGTATTCCCTCTCTATTGTGTGTATCCTCCGCTCTGCTGTGTGTATCCTTCTCTCTCCTGAGTGTACGCCCATTTCTCCTGTGTGTATCCCCATCTCCTGTGTGTATTCTTATCTCTCCTGTGTGTATCTCTTTTTCTCCTGTGCGTATCACCCTCTCCAGTGTGTATGCCCCTCTCTCCTCTGTGCTTCCTCATCTCCTGTGTGTATTCTTCTCTCTCCTGTGTGTATCCTTTCCTCTTTCTGGTGTATTTCCCACTCTGCTGTGTGTATGCCTCTCTCCTTTTTATATCATTTTCTCTTGTGTGTATACCCCTCTCTCCTGTGTGTACCTTCCTTTTTCTTGTGTGTATTTCCCTCTCCTGTGTTTCTCAACCCTCTCTCCTGTGTGTATCCTCCTCTCTCCTGCGTGTATCCTCCTCTCTCCTGTGTGTATCCTCCTCTCTTTTGTGTGTATCCTCCTCTCTCCTGCGTGTATCCTCCTTTCTTCTGTCTGTATCCTTATTTATTTTATGTGTATTTTCCTCCCTCCTGTATTTATCCTTCTCCCCCTGTGTGTACCAACCCTCTCATGTTTCTATCTCCCTCCATCCTGTGTCTATACCCCACTCTCCTGTGGGTATCCTCCTCTCTCCTGTGTGTATCTCCCCTCTCTGCTGTGTGTATCCTCCTCTCTTTTCTGTGTGTGCTTTTTTCTACTGTGTGTATCCCCCTTCCTGTGTGTATTCCCTTCTCTTCTGTGTGGATTTCCCCCACTTCTGTGTGTACTCCCTCGCCTGTGTGTGTCTCCCTCTGTACTGTGTGTTTTCTTCTCTCTGTTGTGTATCCTCCTCTCTACTGTGTATCCTCCTCTCACCTGAGTGTATCCTAACCTATGCTGCGTGTATCCTCCTCTCTCCTGTGGGTATTCCCCTCTCTCCTGTTTGTATCTCCCTCTCTCCTGTGTGTATCATTCTCTCTCCTGGGTGGATCCTTTTCTCTCCTGTGTGTATCCTCCTCTGATTTGTGTGTATTCTCCTCTCTCCTGTGGGTATCCCCCTTCTTTTGTGTGTATCCCCATTCTTTCTGTGTGTATCTTTTTCTCTCCTGTGTGTATCCTCCTCTCTTTTGCGTGTGTCCTTCTCTCTTCTCTTTGTATCCTCTTCCCTTTTGTGTGTATCCTCCTCTCTCCTTTATTTATCTTTCTCCCACTGTGTGTATACCCCTCTCTCCTGTTTGTATTCTCCTCTCTCCTGTGTGTATTCCCCATCTCCTGTGTGTATCCCTTTCCTGCTGTGTGTATCCTTCTCTCTCCTGTGTGTATTCAACTCTCTCCTGTGTGTGTCCCCCTTTCCTGTGTGTATCCCTCTTTCTCCAGTGTGTACTTCCCCGTCTCCTGTGTGTATCCCTCTCGCCTGTTTGTATCATCCTTTCTTCTGTGTATTTCCCCTCTTTTTTTTTTGTAAATCCTCCTCTCCCCTGTGTGTATTCTCCTCACTTTTGTGTGGATCCTCCTCTCTCCTGTGTGTATTTTTCTCTCGCTTGTGTGTATCTCCCTCCTTCTGTGTGTATCCTTCTCTACAGTGTGTATCTCACTCCCTCCTGTGTGTATTCCGCCCTTTTCTCTTTATATCCCCCTCTCTCCTGTGTGTATCCTCCTCTCTACTGTGTCTATGCCTCTCTGTCTTTTATGTATTCTCCTTTCTCCTATATGTATCCCCCTCGCTCCTCTCTGTATCCCCATCTCCTGTGTGTATCCTCTTCTCTCCTGTGTGTATTACCTTGTCTCCTGTGTGTATCCAAATCTCTTGGTTGAATCCCCTCTCTCCTGTGTGTATGCCCCTCTCCTGTGTGTTTCCTCCTTTCTCCTGTGTGTATCCTCCTCTCTCATTTGTGTATCCTCTTCTCTCCTGTGTGTATGCTCCTCTATCCTGTGTGTATCCTCCTCTTTCCTGTGTGTATTTTTTACTCTCCTGTGTATCTTCCTTTCTCCTTTGTGTATTCCTTCTCTCTCCTGTTTGTTTCTCCCATCTCTCCTGTGTGTAATTCCTTTCTCTCTTCTGGTATCCCCCCTTTCTCCTGTGTGTATCACCCTCTCTCCTGTGTGTATACCCTCTCTCCTTTTTGTATCTTCCTCTCTACTGTGTGTATCTTCCTCGCTTCTGTGTTTATGCCCCTCTCAGCTGTGTGTATCCCCCTCTTCTGTGTGTATCCTTTTCTCTCTTGTGTGTATCCTTTTTTCTCCTGTGTGTATCCTTTTTTTCCTGTGTGCATGCCCCTCTCTACTTTGTGTATCCCCCTCTCCTGTGTGTATTCTTTTTTCTCCTGTTTGTACTTTCCTGTCTCCTGAGTGTATATTCCTTTATCCTGTGTGTATCCCTCCTCTCTCCTGTGTGTTTTCCCCCTCTCGACTGTGTATAACCCCTTTTTCTCCTGTGTGTAGCCCTCCTTTCTCCTGTGTGTATCACCCTTTCTCCTGTGTGTATCCCCTCTCGCCTGTTTGTATTTTCCTCTCTCATGTGTGTATCCTCCCCTCTCCTGTGTGTATCCCCCATTCTTCTGTGTGTATCCCGTTTGCTGAGTGCATGCTCCTTTCTACTTTGTGTATTCTCCTCTCCTGTGTGTATCCTCCTCTCTCCTGTGTGGTGTCTTTTCTCTCCTGTGTGTATCCCCCTATCTCCTGTGTGTATCACCACTCTCCTGTGTGTACCCCCCTCTCTTCTGTCTGTATCCTTCTCTCATTTGTGTGTATCTTCCTCTCTCCAGTGTGTACCCTTCTTTCTCCTGTGTGTATCACCCCTCTCCTGTGTGTATCCTTCTCTCTCCTATGTGTATCCTTCTCCATTTTGTGTGTCTCCTCTCTCCTGTGTGTATTCTCCTCTCTCCTGTGTTTTTTTTTTCCTGTTTGTATCTTCCTCTCTCCTATGTGTATCCTGCTCTCTCCTATGTGTATTCTCCCCTCTTCTTTGTGTATTCCTCCCCTCTCTTGGATGTATCCCCCTTCTCTCTTGTGTGTATCTTCCCTCTCTCCGTGTGTATCCCCCCTCTTTTCTATGTGTATCCTCCACTTTTCTGTGAGTATCCCCTCTCTCCTCTGTGTATTCTCCTCTCTGCTGTGTGTATTCTTTAATCTCCTGTGTGTACGCCCCCTCTCCTGTGTGGATATCCTTCTCTCTTTTTGGTATATCACCCTCTCTCCTGTGTGTATCCCCTTTTTTGTGTATCCTCTTTTCTCTTTTGTGTATCTTCATCTCTCCTCTGTGTACCCTCCACTTTCCTGTGTGTATCACTCCTCTTCTGTGTGTATCACTCTCTCCTGTGGTTATCCCCATCTTTTTTGTGTGTATCCTCTTCTCAACTGTGTGTATCCTCCTCTCTCCTGTGTGTATACTCCTCTCACCTGTTTGTTTCCTCCTCTCTTCTGTTTGTATCCCCCTCTCCTGTGTGTATTCCCCCTCTCCACTGTGTGTATCCTCGTCTCTCCTGCGTGTATCCTCCTCTCTTCTGTGTGTATTCTCCTCTCTCCTGTGTGAATTTTTCTCTCTCCTGCGTGTATTTTTCTCTCTTCTGTCTGTATCGTATTCTCTTGTGTGTATCCTTCTCCCTTCTGTCATTATCCTTCTCCCCCTGTGAGTATCCCCCTGTTTCCTGTGTGTATCCCTCTCTCTTCTATGTATATGCCCCACTCTCCTGTGTGTATCTCCTTTCTCCTGTGTGTATCCTTTTTCTCTCCTGTGTTTACCCTCCTCTCTCCTCTGTGTATGCCCCTCTCTCCTGTGTGTATCCCTTTCTCCTGTGTGTATCCCACTCTTTCCTCTGTGTATCCTTCACTCTGCTGTGTTTATTCTCCCCTCTTTTGCGTTTATTCCCCTCATTCCTGTGTGTATCCTCTTTTCTCCTGTGTGTATTCTCCTCTCTGTTGAGTGTATCCTCCTCTCTACTGTGTGTATCCCCCTCCCCCTTGTGTATGCCACACTCTCCTGTTTGTATCCCCTACTCTCCTGAGTGTATTTTCCTCTCTCCTGTGTGTATCCTCCTCTCTCCTGTGTTTATTTTCCATTCAGGTGTGTATCCTCCTCTCTCCTGTTTGTATCATTTTCTCTTCTGTGTGTATCCTTCTCTTTCCTTTCTGTATCCTCCTCTCTTTTGTGTGTATCCCACTCACTCCTGTGTGTATCCTTCTTAATCCTTTGTGTTTCCCTCTAGCCTGTGTGTATCTTCATTTCTCCTGTGGGCTTCCTTTTTCATTTGTGTATCCTCCTTTCTTCTGTGTGTATTCTTTCTCCTGTGAGTATCCTCCACTCCGCTGTTTATCCTCCTCTCTTTTGCGTTTATCCCCCTCATTCCTGTGTGTATCCTTTATTCTCCTGTGTGTATTTCCCTCTCTCTTGCGTGTATCCTCCTCTCTCCTGTGTGTATCCCCCTCCCTTTTTGTGTATGCTGCACTCTCTTGTTTGTATCCCCCACTCTCCTGAGTGTATTTTTCTCTCTCCTGTGTGGATCTTCCTTTCACGTGTGTATCCTCCTCTCTCCTGTTTGCATCGTTTTCTCTCCTCTGTGTATCCTCCTCTCTCCTGTGTGTACCTTCTTATCTCTTATGTGTATACCCCCTCTCTTCTGTGTTTATCCTCTTCTCTATTGTGTGTATCCTCCTCTATTCTCTGTTTATTCTTCTCTCTTCTGTGTGTATGTCCCTCTCTCCTGTGTGTATCCCACTCTTCTGCGTGTATCCTTTTTTCCTGTGTTGTATCCCCCTCTATCCTGTGTGTATCAGCCTCTCCTTTGTGTATGCCTTTGTCTCTTTTGTGTATTCTCTTCTCTCCTCTGTGTATCTTTTCCTCTCATTTGTGTATCCTCCTCTCTTTTATGTGTATCCTCCTCTCTCCTGTGTGTATCCTCCACTCTGCTATGTTTATTCTTCTCTCTTTTTTTTGTTTATCCCGCTCATTCCTGTGTGTATCCCCCTCTCTCCTGTGTGTATCTTTTCTCTCTCCTGTGTGTATGCCCCTCTCTTTTTTGTGTATTTCCCTCACCTGTGTGTATACCCCTCTCTCCTGTGTGTATCCCCCTCTCTCTTGTGTATATCACCCTCTCTATTTTGTGAGTTCCCGTTTCTCCTGTGCGTATCATTCTCTCTCCTGTGTGTATGCTCCTCTCATTTATGTATATCCTCCTCTCTCCTGTGTGAATCTTCTTCTCTCCTGTGTGTATCCACCCTCTCTCCTGTGTGTGACGCCCTCTCTCCTCTGTGTATTAACCTCTCTCCTGTGTATACTTTTGTCTCCTGCGTGTATCCTCCTCTCTTTTTTGTGTATCTTCCTCTCTCCTATATGTATTTCCCTCTCTCCTATCTGTATGCCCCTCTCTCCTGTGTGTATTCCCCTCTTCTGTGTGTATACCCTCTCTCCTGTGTGTATTCCCATCTCCTGTGTGTATCCCCCTCTCTCTTGTGTATATTTCCCTGTCTCCTTTATGTATCCAACTCTCCTGTGTGTATCCCCCTCTCTCCAGTGTGTATGCCCTTCTCCTGTGTGTATACTCCTCTCTCCTGTGTGTATCCTCCTGTCTCCTGCGTGTATCCTCCTTTTTCCTGCGTGTATTCCTCCGCTTTCTTGTGTGTTTCCCCCTCTCTTCTGTGTGTAACACTTTCCTTTCCTGTGTGTATCACCCCTTTCCCCTGTGCGTATCCCCCTGTCTCTTGTGTGTATCTCCTCTCTCCTGTTTGTTTTGTCCTCTTTTCTGTGTCTATCCTCCTCTCTCATGTGTTTATGCACCTCTCTCCTGTGTGTATCACCCTTCCCTGTGTGTATTCTTCTTTCTCCTGTGTGCATCCCCATCTCTTCTTTGTGTATTCCCCTCATTTGTGTGTATACCCCTCTTTCCTATGTGTATTCCCTTCTCTCCTGTGTGAATCCCCCTCTCTCTTCTGTGTATCTCCCTCTCCTCTGTGTATCCTCCTTTCATCTATGTGTATCCTCCTCTTTTTTGTGTGTATCTTTTCTCTCTCTTGTGTGTATGCACCTCTCTTCTTTGTGTATTCCCCTGACCTTTGTGTATACCCCTCTCTCCTATGTGTATCTTCCCTCTCTCCTGTGTGTATTCCCCTCTCTTTCGTGTGCATCCCCCTCGCTCCTGTGTGTATTCTTTTCTATTCTGTGTGTATCCTTTTCTCTTCTGTGTGTTTCATTCTCTCTCTTGTGTGTATCCCCCTTTTCTTCTGTGTGTATTTATCTCTCTCCTGTGTGTATCCCCCTCTCTCCTGTGGGTATCCTCCTCTGTGCTGCTTGTATCCTTCTTTCTTCTGCGTGTATCCTCCTCTCTCGTGTGTATACCCCTCTCTTGTGTGTATATCCCTCTCTCCAATGTGTATTTCCTCTCTCCTGTGTGGGTCCCCTCTCTCTTGTGTGTATCGCCCTCTCCTGTGTGTATGCTCCTCTCTCTTTTGTGCATCCGTCTCTCTCCTGTGTGTATCTTCCTTTCTCCCGTGTGTATTCTTCCCTTTACTGTGCGTATCTTCCTCCTCCTGTGTGTATCCCACTCTCTCCAGTGTGTAGCCTCTCCCTTCTCTTAGTACGCCCCACTCTCCTGTGTGTATCCCCCTCTACCCTGTTAGTATCCCCCCTCTTCTTTGTGTGTATCCCTTCTCTCGCCTTTGTATATCCTACTCTCTTCTGTGTGTATCCTTCTCTTTATTGTGTGTCTTCCCACTCTCTCCTATGTTTATCCTCCTTTCTCCTGTGTGTACCCACCCTCTCCTTTGTGTATCCTCCTCTCTCCTGTGTATATCCGCCCTCTCTCCTGTGTGTAACGCCCTCTATCCTCTGTGTATTTCCCTTTCTCCTGTGTATACTCCACTCTTTTGCGTTTATTCTTCTCTCTCCTTTGTGTATCTTCCTATCTTCCATGTGTATCCCCCTCTCTCCTGTGTGTATGACCCTCTCTCGTGTGTATTCCCCTCTCTTTTGTTTGGATCCCTATCTCTCCTCTGTGTATCCCCCTCTCCTGTGTGTATATCCTCTCTCCTGTGTGTATTCCCCTCTCCTGTGTGTTTTCCGCTCTCTCCTGTGTGTATTTCCCTGTCTCCTGCATGTATCCATCTCTCCTGTGTGTATCCTTCTCTCTCCTGTGTGTATGCCCCTCTTCTGTGTGTATACTCCTCTTTCCTGTTTGTATCCTCCTCTCTCCTGTGTGTATCCTGCTCTCTCCTGTGGGTATCACTCCGCTTTCCTGTGTGTTTCTTCCATCTTTCCTGTGGGTAACACCTTTCTTTCCTGTGTGTATCACCCCTTTCTCCTGTGTGTATCCCCCTCTCTCTTGTGTGTATCCCCTCTCCTGTTTGTTTCCTCCTCTCTCCTGTGTTTATCCTCCTCTCTCCTGTGTGTATCCCCATTGCTCCTGTGTATATCCCCTTTTTTTGTTTGTATGCCCCTCTCTCCTCTGTGTCTCTCCCCATCCTATGTGTATCCTCCTCTCTCCTGTGTGTATCCTTTTCTCTCCTGTGTGTATTCCCCTCTCTCGTGTGAATCCCCTCTTTCCTGTGTGTATCCTCTTCTCTCTTGCGTGTATCCTCCTCTCTCTTCTGTCTATGCCCCTCTCCTCTTTATGTGTCCCCGTCTCCTGCGTTTATCCCTCTCTCTCCTCTGTGTATCCCACTCTCTCCTCTGTGTATTTCCCTCTCCTTTTCGTATCCCCCCTCTTCTGTGTATATCCCCCACTCCTGTGTGTATTCTCTTCTCTTCTGTGTGTATCTTCCTCTCTCCTCTGTGTATCCTCCTCTCTCCTGTGTGTATCTTCCTCTCTCTTGTGTATTCCCCCTCTCCTGTGTGTATTTTTCTCTCTCCTGTGTGTATCCTCGTCTTTCCTTTGTGTATTTTATTTACTCCTGTGTGCATGCCCCTCGCTCCTGTGTGTATTTCCCTCTTCTGTGTGTTTTCCTTTCTTCTTTGTTTATCCCACTCCCTTCTTTGTGTATCCCTTCTTTTCTGTGTGTACGCCCCTCTCTCCTGTGTGTATTCTCCTCTCACCTGTGTGTATCCCTCGCTCCTCTGTGTATCCTCCTCTCTACTGTGTGTATCCTCTTCTCTTCTGTGTGTATCATTCTCTCTCTAGTGTGTATCCCCCTTCTCTCCTGTGTGTATTCCCCTCTCTCCTGCGTGTATCCTCCTCTGTGCTTCGTGTATCCTCCTTTCTTCTGCGTGTATCCTTTTTTCTTTTGTGTGTATACCACTCTCTTATATGTATTTCCCTCTCTAATGTGTGGATTCTTCTCTCTCTTGTGTGTATCGCCCTCTCCTGTGTGTATCCTTCTCTCTCTTTTGTTTATTTGTCTCTCTCCTGTGTGTATCCTTTTTTCTCCTGTGTGTATCATTCTCTCTACTTTGCGTTTCTTCCTTCTCGTGTGTATCTTACTCTCTCCAGTGTGTGTCTTCTCCCTTCTGTGTTTATGCCCACTCTCGCGTGTGTATCCCCCTCTCTCCTGTTAGTATCTTCCCTCTCCCCTGTGTGTATTCTTTCTCTCGCCTTTATGTACCCTACTTTCTAATGTGTGTATCCTTCTCTTTTTTGTGTGTATAAGCCCGCTCTCCTGTGTGTATTCTCCACTCTGCTTTGTGTATCCACCCTCTACTGTGTGTATTCTCCTCTCTCCTGTGTGTATCCTTCTCTCTCCTTTGTGTATCCGCCCTCTCTCCTGTGTGTAATGCCCTCTCACCTCTGTGTACTCCCCTCTCTCCTCTGTGTACTCCCCTCTCTTCTTTGCACACTCCTCTCTCCTGCGTGTATCCTCCTCTCTTCTTTGTGTATCTTCCTCTCTCCTATGTGCATCTTCCTCTCTCCTGTGTGTATGCCCCTCTCTCTTGTGTGTATTCCCCTCTCTCCTGTATGTTTAACCTCTCTCCTCCGTGTATCGCACTCTCCTGTGTGTATCCCCCTCTCTCCTGTGTATACCACTCTCCTGTGTGTATCCCCCCTCTCCTGTGTATACCACTCTCCTGTGTGTATCCTCCTTTCTTCTGTGTGTATCTATTTTCTCTCTTGTGTGTATTACCCCTCTCTCCTGTGTGTATCCACCTTGTCTCCTGTGTGTATCTTGACTCTATGCAGTTTGTATCTTCCTCTCTCTTGTGTGTATCTCCTCTCTCCTGTGTGTATCTGCCTCTCTTGTGTGTATCCTCCTCTCTTTGTTGTGTATTTTTCTTACTCTTGTGTGTATTCCCCTCTCCTGTGTTTATGGTCCTCTTTTCTTTTTTATTCCCTCTCTTGTATGTATCCTCCTCTCCTTTGTGTATCCTCCTCTCTCCTCGGTTTAGTCCCCTTTCTCCTGTGTGTATCCCCCTCTCTTTTGTGTATTCTCCTCTCTCCTCTGTGTATTCTACTTTCAACTTTGTGTACCCTCCTCTCTCCTGTGTGTATCATGCCACTACTTTGTGTATCCTTTTCTCTCCTGTGTATATTTTCCCTCTCTCTTGTGTGTATACTTCTCTCTCCTGCGTGTATCCTCCCCTCTCCTGTGTTTATCCTCCTCTCTCCTCTGTATCCTCCAATCTCCTGCGTGTATCCTCCTCTCTTCTGTCTGTATTCTTCTCTATTTTGTGTGTTTTCTTCTCTCTTTTGTATTTATCCTCTTTTCTCTGTGTTTATCCCTCTCTCTCCTGTGTGTATTCCCCTTCCTCCTGTGTGTATGCTTCACTCTCCTGTGTGTATCCCCTTCCCTTTTTTGTGTATTCACCGTCTCTCCTGTGTGTATCCTTTTCTCTCCTGTGTGTAAGCACCCCTTTTTGTGTGTATCCCCCTCTCCTGTGTGTATCCCCCTCTCTCCTGTGTGTATACTCCCTCTTCTGTGTTTATCTTTCCCGCCTGTGTGTATTCCCTCTCTTTTTTGTGCTTCCCCTCTCCTTTATGTATCCTCCTTTCTCCTGTGTGTATCCTCCTTTCTCCTGTTTTATCCTCCTTTCTCCTGTGTTTATTTCCCTCCCTTTGTTAGAATCTTTTTCTTATTTGTGTGTATCCCCCACTCTCTTGTGTGTATCCTCCTCTCTTCTCTGTGTATTCTCCTCTCGCCTGTTTGTATCATTCTCTCTCGTGTGTGTATCCTCCTCTCTCCTGCCTGTATCCTCCTCTCTCCTGTGTGTATTCCCCTCTATGCTGCGTTTACCTTCTTCTCTCCTGTGTGTATCCTCCTTTATCCTGTGTGTCTTCTTCTCTCTTTTGTGTGCATCCTTCTCTCTCCTGTGTGTATCCCCCCTCCTGTGTGCATCCTCCTTTTTCCTGTGGGTATCCCTTCTCTCTTCTTTGCATATTCCTCCTTTCTCCTGTGTGTAACACCCTCCATCCTGTGTGTATTCCTTTTCTCTCCTGCGGGTATCCCCTTCTCTCCTTTGTGTATTTCCTCTCTTCTGTGTGTATCTTCCTCTCTGCTGTGTGTATCCTGTTTTCTCCCATGTCTACGCCCCTCTCTCCTGTGTGTATCCCCTTCTCCTGTGTGTTTCCTCCTCTTTTTTGTGTTTATTTTTTTCTCCTCTTTGTATCCCCCTCTTCTGTGTGTAAGCCCCTCTCTCCTGTGTGTATCTCCCTCTCCTGTGTTTATCCTATTCTCTCCTTTTTGTATCCTCCTCTCTCTTCAGTTTATTCCCTACTGTTTTGTGTGTATTCCTTTTTCCATTGTGTATCCTCTTATCTCCTGTGTGTACCCCATCTCTCCTGTCTGTACCCTCAACTATCCTGTGTGGATCACCACTCTCCGTGTGTATTCCTTCTCTTTCCTTTGTGTATTCCCTCTCTTTTGTGTGTATTTCCCACTTCTGTGTGTATCCACTTCTCTCCTGTGTGCATTCCCTTCTCTCTTGTGTAGATCTTTCTCACTCCTGTGTGTATGCCCTCTCTCCTGGGTGCATCCTCCTCCCTTATGTGTGTATACTCCTCTCTCCTGTGTGTATTCATCTTTTTCATGTGTGTATTTTTTATTCTCCTGTGTGAACCCTCATCTCTCCTGTTTCTATCACTACTCTCCTGTTTGTATGCTTCTCTGTCCTGTGTGTATACTTCTGTCTACCATGTGTATCCTTCCCTCTGTTGTGTGTATTCTCCTTTATCCTGTGTGTATCCTCTTCTTTCCTGTGTGAATCCTCCTCAGTCCTGTGTGTTTCCCCCACTCCTTTGTGTCCCTTTCATTTTCCAGTGTGTATCCTTCTTTCTCCTGTATGTATTCTCCTCCCTTCTGTGTGTATCATTTTTCTCTCCTGTGTATATCAGCCCTCTCTTTTGTTTGTATTTCCCCTCTCTCCTGTGTGTATCCCCCCTCTCTCCTGTTTGTGTCCCACTCTCTCCTGTGTATCCCCTCTCTCTTATGTGTAAACCTTTTCATTTTGTGTGTATACTTTCTATCTCCTGTGTGTATTTCTATTTTTTCTCTGTGTGTCCCCTCTCTCCTGTGTGTATCCTCCTCTCTGCTGTGTGTATTTTTATTTCTCCTGTGTGTACGCTTCTCTCTCTTGTGTGTTTCCCCCTGTTCTGTGTGTATCTTCCTCTTTCTTTTGTTTATCCTTTTCTCTTTGTGTATTTCTTTCTCCTGTGTTTATCCTTTCCTCTCTCGTGTGTATCCTCCTCTCTCCTCAGTGTATCTTCTACTCTCCTGTGTGTATCCCTTCCTCCTTTGTATCCTCTTCTCTCCTTTGTGTACCCACTGTCTCCTGTGTGTACCCTCAACTCTCCTGTTTGTATCATCCCTCTCCCGTGTTATTTTTTGACTCTCCAAACGAACGACCATATGAAATGGACTAGTGATTATTCTTCACATGTGCAATATTCGAAGTGGTTCTGTGTATTACTCAGCGTTACACAGAATTAGAGTTCATATGAAATATAATCCTGATTACCACCCAGGTGTGTATCATTCAGGAAGGCACTTAATTCATGGCTATTTAAACAGTGTCCTGATTACTCCAGAGAAGTTCATTATTCACTGAATCTTTGAATGAGAGCACATACAAAACAAACACCTGACAATTACTCCATTGTGAATTATTCAATGAGGTTCTAAATGAGTGGTGGTATGAAAATGAATCCTGAGAATTCCCCAGGTGTATATCATTCAGGGAGGCACAGAATGAGTGGCCATATAAAAATTCTCGATTCTTACCATGGTGTGGATTATTCACTGAGGATCAAAATGAGTGGCTACATGAAGTAGACTCTTAACTCTTCCCCAGGTGTGTATTATTGAATGAGACTCTGTCTCACTGGGTATAAAAAAGAGACTCATGTGTATTGCCCAGGTGTTCATTACTTACAGAGACTCTGAATGTGTAGGCATTTGAAGTAGACCTTTGACTGTTTCTGAGGGGAGTATTACTCAAAGATGTCCAGAACGAGTGGCCATGTGAAAGAAATTCCTGACTTATCAGATATACATGTTATTCAATAAAACACTGAAAGAGTGGCCTTATAAAAGAGACCATAGACCTTCCGAAGATGGCGTTGTAGAGGCGACTCAGGATTGCAGCTCTCAGTGAAGGCACAGAGGGTGAGTCCTAGCCGAATTCTCGGATGTTCCTTTTATGCCCACAGAGCGTTGAAAGCCCCAGGTGTGGGAGAGACACGGAAAGCTAGCGCAGCCAGCAAATGCAGCAGGCTCCCGCCACCTCTTTGGCCAGCGCTGCAGCAGGACCCAGTGCGGAACTCGCTGGTTGGGGTGCCCTGTTAAACAGGCAATCTGAGATTTGGAAGGGCAGATTGGCATGTTCATCTTATTGAACGAGACTTGGACAATGAGCCAGACAAGGAGTTTCCTTGGAAGCGTGATCTGAGCTGGGGAAGTGGGCAGCGGCACGGGAGATCGCACAGATCCCAGTGCCCTATCGGCAGGCTACTGGAGTGACAGTGAGAGAGTCGACCTTTCAGCTTGGGGAGAGAAAGAGAGAGAGAAAACGGACTCTGAGGCAGGGAGCTGGGTGATTGGGCTAGGTGGGTGCCACGCTCACGGGGACAAGCAGGGTGGCGATGAGATGCTTGGGGCTGAGAGTTTTGCTGCAGGCATCTAGAACGGTGCATTCCGGTGAGGGAGGGGCGTCCACCATTGCTGACGCAGTCCACCCCCACTGAAGTACCGCCCAGGACTGATGCATCCTGCCATTGCTGAGGCAACCTGCCATAACAGAGAGACCCCATGCTCCACAGCAGAAGGGAGCCCAGCAGAAACAGGGCGGACACACGCTAGCAGGTCAGAGCCCCGGCAGGCAAATAGTGAATAGACTGCCGCATAGTTGGGCAAGACAGTGCAACAGATACTCATAAAGAAAGCCCCAACTCCCTGAGACAGAGCATCTAAGTGGGGAAAAAAAGGGTGGTGTTTTATGAGTTCTATAGCAGCAGATATAAACAACCTCCCAATAATGCTGAATGAACAACGGAGCTCACAGCTCAGCACTAGAGCTCCTATAAAGCACAGACTGTCTCCTCAAGCAGCTCCCTGACCCCTGTATATCCAAGAAGTCACCCCAGAAAAGGACTAATCAGACTGATATTTGGCTGGCATTATTCTGGAACAAGGACAGCAGAAGAAGAAACTGGTATCATCCCTCATTATTCCATAGCTGCTGCAGGTATACCCCACACAAGCAGGTCCTGGAGTGGACCTCAGGACTCATACAGCAGAGGGGTTAGACCATTAGAGAGAAAACTAAGTAACAGAAATACTTCATCATCAACAATCTCAGCATCCACACAGAGACCCAATTGAAAAATCAGCAACTACTAAGACGACAGGAGGATAAATCAATAAAGATGGGAAGAAACCAGCGCAAAAAGGAGGAAAGCACCCGAAACCAAAACACCTCACCTCCAAAAAAGGACCAAAACTCTTCACCAGCAAGGGAACAAAGCTGGACGGAGAATGAATGTGACGAAATGACGGAATCAGACTTCAGAAAGTAGATAATGAGAAACTTCAGTGAGCTAAAGGAACATGTACTAAACCAGTGCAAAGAAACTAAGAACCTTGAAAAAGATTTGAAAAAAGATTCAAGGAATTGATAACAAGAATGCACAACTTAGAGAGGAATATGAATGAATTGAAGGAGCTGAAAAACACAACACGAGAACTTCGCGAAGCATGCACAAGTTTCAACAGCCGAATGGACCAAACAGAAGAAAGAATATCAGAAGTTGAAGATCAACTCAATGAAATAAAACGAGAAACCAAGATTAAAGAAAACAGTACAAAAAAAATGAACAAAATCTCCAAGAAATGTAAAACTATGTGAAGAGACCCAACCTACGTTTGATAGGTGTACCAGAATGTGACGAAGAGAATGAATCCAAGTTGGAAAACACTCTTCAGGATATTATGCAGGAAAATTTCCCCAACCTAGCAAGACAGGTCAATACTCAACTTTAGGAAATACAGAGAACACCACAAAGATACTCCGCAAGAAGAGCAACCCCAACTCACCTAATGGTCAGATTCACCAGGGTTGAAACGAATGAGAAAATACTAAGGGCAGCCAGAGAGAAAGGTCAGGTCACCCACAAAGGGAAGCCCATCAGACTCACAGCAGATCTCTTGGCAGAGACCCTACAAGCCAGAAGAGAGTGGGGGCAAATATTCAACATCCTTAAAGAAAAGAGCTTTCAATCCAGAATTTCACATCCAGCCAAACTGAGCTTCATAAGTGAAGGAAAAATAAAATCCTTCATGAACAAGCAAGTACTCAGAGATTTTCTCACCACTAGGCCTGCTTTACAAGAGCTCCTGAAAGAGGCACTACACATAGAAAGAAACAACCAGTTCCAGCCATCCTAAAAGCATACCAAATGCTAAAGACCATCAACAAAATGAAGAATGTACATGAACCAACTGGCAAAACGGCCAGCTAGCATCAAAATGGCAGTATCAAATTCACACATAACAATATTAACCC
This sequence comes from Saguinus oedipus, assembly GCA_031835075.1. Taxonomy (NCBI): domain Eukaryota; kingdom Metazoa; phylum Chordata; class Mammalia; order Primates; family Cebidae; genus Saguinus; species Saguinus oedipus. Next base: position 5,863,218 of record CM063170.1, read on the forward strand.
TGAATGTAAATGGGCTAAATGCACCAATCAAAAGACACAGACTGGCAAATTGGATAAAAAAACAAAACCAATCAGTATGCTGTATCCAGGAAACCCAACTCACATGCAGAGATACACAAAGGCTCAAAATAAAAGGATGGAGGAAGATTTACCAAGCAAATGGAGAGCAAAAAAAAGCAGGAGTTGCAATTCTCACCTCTGATAAAATAGTCTTTAAAGCAACAAAGATCAAAAGGGACAAAGAAGGTCATTACATAATGGTAAAAGGATCGATACAACAAGAAGAGCTAACGATTCTAAATATATATGGACCCAATGTAGGAGCACCCAGATAAATAAAGCAAGTTCTTCTTTTTTTTTTTTAATTTTTATTGCATTATAGGTTTGGGGGTACATGTGCAGAACGTGCAAGATAGTTGCATAGGTACACACATGGCAGTGTGATTTGCTGCCTTCCTCTCCTTCACCCACACTTGGTATTCATGTCCAGGCTATCCCCCCAGCCCCCCCGCTGTCCCTCCTCCACTTCCTCCAACAGTCCCCAGTGTATAGTAGGCCGCCTCTCTTTGTCCATCAGTTCTCATTTTTCTCACCCACCTATGAGTGAGTATATGCAAGTTCTTAATGACTTACAAAGAGACTTAGACTCCCACACAATAATAATGGGAGACTTTAACACTCCACTGTCAATAGCAGATAGATCAACCAGACAGAAAATTAACAAGGATATCCAGGACTTGAACTCAGACCTGGAACAAGCAAACCTGATAGACATTTACAGAACTACTCACCACGAATCCACACAGTATACATTCTTCTCAGGACCACATCACACCTACTCCAAAATTGACCACATAATTGGAAGTAAAGCACTCCTCAGCAAATGCAAAACAACGGAAATCATAACAAACGGTCTCTCAGATCATAGTGCAATCAAGTTGAAACTCAGAATTCAGAGAATAACTCAGAACCGCACAGCTTCATGGAAACTGAACAACTGGCTCTTGAATGTTGATAGAATAAACAATGAAATGAAGGCACAAATAAAGAAGTTCTTTGAAACCAACGAGAATGAAGACACAACGTAACAGAATCTCTGGGACACAATTAAAGCAGTTTGTAGAGGAAAATATATAGCAATAAGTGCCCACAAGAGAAGAGTGGAGAGATGGTAAATTGACACCCTATCATCAAAATTGAAAGAGCTAGAAGAGCAAGATCAAAAAAGCTCAAAACCTAGCTGAAGACAAGAAATAACTAAGATCAGAACAGAACTGAAGGAGATAGACACAAGAAAAACCCTTCAAAAAATCAATAAATCTAAGAGCTGGTTTTTTGAAAAGATCAACAAAATAGAAAGACCACTAGCCAGACTGATAAAAAAGAAAAGAGAGAACAACCAGATAGATTCAATAAAAAACGATAAAGGGGAAATCACCACGGATTCCACAGAAATTCAAACCATCATCAGAGAATACTAAAAAAACAACTCTATGCACAAAAACTAGTAAATCAGGAAGAAATGGATAAATTACTGGACACCTGTGTCCTCCCAAGCCTAAACCAGGAGGAAGCCGAAACTATGAATAGACCAATAACAAGGTCAAAAGTTGAGGCAGCAATTAAGAGCCTACCACACATAAAAAGCCGAGGTCCAGATGGGTTCACAGCTGCTTTCTACCAGACACACAAAGAGGATCTGGTACCACTCTTCTGAAACCATTTCAAATAATTCAAAAAGAGGGAACCCTTCCCAAATAATTTTATGAGACCAACATCATCCTCATACCAAAACCTGGCAGAGACTCAACAAGAAAAGAAAACTTCAGGCCAATATCCATGATGAACATAGATGCAAAAATCTTCAATAAAATACTGGCAAATCGATTGCAACAGCACATTAAAAAACTTACCCATCATGAGCAAGTAGGATTCATCCCAGGGATGCAAGGCTGGTTCAACATACGCAAGTCTATAAATGTAATTCACCACATAAACAGAAGCAAAAACAAAAACCACATGATTATCTCAATTGACGCAGAGAAGGCATTTGACAAAATTCAACAGCCCTTTATGCTAAAAACCCTCAATAAACTTGGTATTGATGGAACATATCTCAAAGTAATAAAAGCTATTTATGACAAACCAACAGCCAATATCATACTTAATGGGCAAAAACTGGAAGCATTCCCTTTGAAATCCGGCACTAGACAAGGATGCCCTCTCTCACCACTTCTATTCAACATAGTACTGGAAGTTCTAGCCAGAGCAATCAGGCAAGAAAAAGAAATAAAGGGTATTCAAATAGGAAAGGTGGAAGCCAAATTGTCTCTATTTGCAGACGACATGATAGTATACCTAGAAGACCCCATCACCTCAGCCCAAAAGCTCCTGCAACTGATAAGCAACTTCAGCAAAGTCTCAGGATATAAAATCAATGTGCAAAAATCACAAGCATTCCTATACACCAATAACAGACTTAAAGAGAACCAAATTAAGAACGAACTGCCATTCACAATCACTACAAAGAAAATAAAATACCTAGGAATACAACTCACTAGGAATGTAAGGGACCTCTTTAAGGAAAACTACAAACACCTGCTCAACGAAATAAGAGAGGACACAAACAGATGGAGAAACGTTCCATGTTCGTGGTTAGGAAGAATCAATATTGTGAAAATAGCTATACTGCCCAAAGTAATTTACACATTCAATGCTATCCCCATCAAACTACCATTGAATTTCTTCATAGAACTGGAAAAAACCACCATGAATTTCATATGGAACCAAAAAAGAGCCCGCATAGCCAAGTCAATTCTAAGCAAAAAGAACACAGCGGGAGGCATCACGCTACCGGACTTCAAACTATACTACAAGGCTACAGTAATCAAAACAGCATGGTACTGGTACCAAAACAGAGATATAGACCAATGGAACAGAACAGAAACATCGGAGGCAACACAACATATCTACAACCATATCATCTTTGATAAACCAGACAAAAACAGGCAATGGGGAAAGGATTCCCTATTTAATAAATGGTGTTGGGAAAACTGGCTAGCCATGTGCAGAAAGCAGAAACTGGACCTCTTCCTGACACCTTACACTAAAATTAACTCCAGATGGATTAAAGACTTAAATGTAAGACCCGACACCATAAAAACCCTAGAAGAAAATCTAGGCAAAACCGTTCAGGACATAGGAGTAGGCAAGGACTTCATGAACAAAACACCAAAAGCATTGGCAACAAAAGCCAAAATAGACAAATGGGACCTAATCAAACTCCACAGCTTCTGCACAGCAAAACAAACAGTCACTAGAGTGAATCGACAACCATCAGAATGGGAAAAAATCTTTGCAGTTTACGCATCTGACAAAGGGCTGATATCCAGAATTTACAAAGAACTCAAACAGATTTACAGAAAAAAAACAAACAAGCCCATTCAAAAATGGGCAAAGGATATGAACAGACACTTTACAAAAGAAGACATACATGAGGCCAACAAACATATGAAAAAGTGCTCATCATCATTGGTCATTAGAGAGATGCAAATCAAAACCACATTGAGATATCATCTCACACCAGTTAGAATGGCGATCATTAAAAAATCTGGAGATAGCAGATGCTGGAGAGGATGTGGAGAAATAGGAACACTCTTACACTGTTGGTGGGAGTGTAAATTAGTTCAACCATTGTGGAAGACAGTGTGGCGATTCCTCAGGGACCTAGAAATAGAAATTCCATTTGACCCAGCAATCCCATTACTGGGTATCTATCCAAAAGACTGAATCGTTCTACTATAAGGACACATGCACACGAATGTTCATTGCAGCACTGTTTACAATAGCAAAGACCTGGAACCAACCCAAATGCCCATCGATGATAGACTGGACTGGGAAAATGTGGCACATATACACCATGGAATATTATGCAGCAATCAGAGATGATGAGTTTGTGTCCTTTGTAGGGACATGGATGAATCTGGAGAACATCATTCTCAGCAAACTGACACAAGAACAGAAAAAGAAATACCGCATATACTCACTCATAGGCGGGTGAGAAAAATGAGAACACATGGACACAGAGAGGCGGTCTACTATACACTGGGGACTGTTGGGGGAAATGGGGGAGGGACAGCGGGGGGGGGCTGGGGGGGATAGCCTGGGGATGAATACCAAGTGTGGGTGAGGGGGAGGAAGGCAGCCAAACACACTGCCATGTGTGTACCTATGCAACTATCTTGCACGTTCTGCACATGTACCCCAAAACCTATAATGCAATAAAAATTTAAAAAAAAAAAAAAAAAAAAAAGAAATAGTCTGGAGATTATTTGATATGACTCTTCACCCAGCGACTCAGTGGACAATGCAGAACTAAAAAGTAGTGAAGAGAATAGAGTCAAGGGTTTATGTTATGTGGTCACTCGTTCATAATCCCACTGAAGAATACACACCTTGGGAATAGTCAGTGTCCAAGTCATATGGACACTCAATCACAGCATAACCGAATAATGCACAATGGGGCAACAGTAAGGAGGCTATTTCATATGGCCTGTCATTCGGAGCTTCAGTGCATAATAAACAGCTGTGGAGTAGTCAGGACCCTATTTAAGGTAGCCCCAAATTAAGCAGCTCCATGAATGATACACATATGTGTCAGAGTCAGGACACTATTTGACATAGACACGAATACAGAACCTTTTCGAGTACTGCACATCTGGGGAATAATCACCAGTCTGTTTCATATGGTGATTAGTTTGGAGGATCAAAAAATAACGCACACCTGTTGAGTAAAATGGGTTCTATTTCATAAGGCCACTCTTTCAGTGTTTTTGTGAATAATATGTATATCTGATAAGTCAGGAATCTCTTTCACATTGCCACTCGTTAAAGGCCTCTGTGAAGAATTCTTCCCTTCAAAAATAGTCATGGGTCTACTTCAAATGGCTATCCATTCAAAGTCTCTCAATGCAATGAACACCTGGGCAATACACCTGAGTCTCTTTTTTATGCCCACTTAGTTAGAGACTCATTCAATAATACACAACAAAGGAAGATTTAAGAGTCCACTTCATGTAGCCACTCATTTAGAGCCTCAATGAATAACGCACACCAGGGTAATAGTCGAGCACTTTTTATATGGCCACTCATTTTGTGCCTTAATGTGTGATATACACCTAAAGAATCTGCAGGATTCTATTTGATGCTACCACTTATTTAGAACCTTACTGAATAATTCACAATGGAGCAATAGTCAGGTGTCTATTTTATATGGTCTATCATTCAACGTTTCAATGAAGAGGAAACTTCTATGGAGTAATCAGGACGCTGTTTAACATAGCCACGAATTAAGTGCCTTGCACAATGATACACACCTGTGTGATAGTCAGGAGTGTATTTCATATGAACTCTAATTTTGTGTATCGCTGAGTAATACACACCTGGGGCAGTGTAAGGAGTCTATTTGTTATGGACACTCAAACAAAACCTGTTTGATTAATGCACACATGTATAATAATGAGGAGTCTATGTCATACAGCTACTCATTCAGACAAACAGTGAATAATGCACATGTTAAGTAATTAGAAGTCTGATCCATATGGACCCTCTTTAACAGCCTCGCTGAATATTACATAATTCTGATATAGTCTGGAGTCTATTTTCTATGGCTCCCGATTTAGAGAATCACTAAATAATGCACACCTGCGGAATAGTCAGAAGTCTCTTTCCTAGGGCCACTCATTGAGAGCCTCACTAAATTTACACACCTGGGGATATACTCAGGATTTACCATTATCCCCTCATTCAGAGTCCCTCTAAATAATGCACACTTGTGAAATAGTCAAGAGACTCTTTCCTATGGCCACTCGTTAAGAGCCTCACTAAGTGTACACACCTGGGGAAATAGGATTTACCTAAATCCCTTCATTCAGAGTCTCCCTAAATAATGCACACCTGTGGAATAGTCAGGAGACTTTTTTATGAGGCCTCTAATTCAGAGTGTCACTGAATAATGTGATGTAGTCAGGATTCTATTTCATGAAGGCACATATTCAGAGCCACAGTGAATAAAACAGGCCCTTTATGTTTTAAGGAATCAATTCAATATGGCCACATCTTCTGAGCCTCACTGAATAATACACACCTTGAGAATAATTTGGAGTCTATTTTTGATGGACATTCATTCAGAGCCTTGGTAAATAATGTACACCTGTGGAGTAGCCAGGAGTCTATTTTATTAGGACACTCATTCATAGCTTCAGTGGATAATATGCAGGTGTGGATTATTCCAGATTCCAATTTATATGGCCACTGACTCATAACCTCAGTGAAAAATGCACAAATGTAAAGTACTCAGCAGTTTATTTCATATAGACACTCATTCAGAGATTCACTAAATAATACAAATATTTAATATAGAAGCATCCTGTTTCATATGGTCATACAAAATGAGCCTCACTGAGTAAGGCACAGCTGGGGAAGTGGCAGGAGTCTACTTTATGTAGCCTCTCATTTACAGCCTCAGGGAATAATGCAGACATGTGGAATAGACACTAGACTCTTTTATAGGGCCACAAAATCAAAGCCTGAGTGAGTAATACACATCTTTGAAATAGTCACTTGTTTACTTTACATGCCCAAATATTTAGAGTCAGAGTCAATAATACACGCCTATGGACAAGTCAGAAGACAATTTCATATGGCCAAAGTTTCAGAGCCTCAGTGAATAATAAATACCTGGGAAATACTCAGGATGCTATTGCATGTGGCATCAATTTCAGAGCTTCCTTGAATGAGAAACACCTCTATTGTAGTCAAAATTCTATTTTCTATAGCCACATATTTGGAGCCTAACTGAATAACATACACCTTGGGAAAAGTTAAAATTCTATTTCGTATAGCCACTCATTTAGATCCGAATGTAAAAACGCATGCCTGTGGACCATTCAGGAGGCTCTATTTTTTTTTTAATTTTTATTGCATTTTAGGTTTTGGTTACATGTGCAGAACGTGCAAGATAGTTGCATAGGTACACACATGGCAGTGTGCTTTGCTGCTTTCCTCCCCTTCACCCACACTTGGTATTCATCCCCAGGCTATCCCCCCCAGGCCCCCCCTGCTGTCCCTCCCCCATTCCCCCCAACAGTCCCCAGTGTATAGTAGACCGCCCAGGAGGCTCTATTTTATGGACAGTCATTCAGAGCTTCACAGAATTATACATACCTATGAAAACGTCAGGAATGTATTTCACACGAACACTTATTCAGAACCAAAGTGAGGTATCATATATATCTGGAAGATAGTCAGGATTATATTATATATAGCCACTTATTCAGAGACTCACTGAATAATGCACAGCTAAGGAATAGTCTGGAGACTATTTGATATGACCCTACATCCAGCGACTCGGTGGACAATGCAGAACTGAAAAATAGTCAAGAGGATAGAGTCAAGGGTTTATGTTTTGTGGTCATTCGTTCAGAATCTCACTGAAGAATACACACCTTGGGAATAGTCAGTGTCCAAGTCATATGGACACTCAATCACAGAATTACAGTATAAGGCACAATGGGGCAATAGTAAGTAGTCTATTTCATATGGCCTGTTATTCGGAGCTTCAGTGCATAATAAACAGATGTGGAGTAGTCAGAACCCTATTTAATGTAGCCCCAAATTAACAGCTCCGTGAATGATACACACACGTGTCAGAGTCAGGAGACTATTTGACATAGACACTCATACAGAACCTTTTCGAACACTGCAAATGTGGGGAATAATCACTAGTCTGTTTCATATGGTCATTAGTTTGGAGAACCAAAAAATAATGCACACCTGCTGAGTAAATTGGGCTCTATTTTATAAGGCCACTCTTTCAGTGTTTTCGTGAGTAATATATATATCTGATTAGTCAGGAATCTCTTTCACATGGCCACTCGTTCAAAGCCTCTGTGAAGAATACTCCCCTCAAAAATAGTCACGGGACTACTTCAAATGGCTACACATTCAAAGTCGCTTTATGTAATGAACACCTGGGCAATACACCTGAGTCTCTTTTTTATGCCCACTTAGTCAGAGACTCATTCAATAATACACAACAAAGGAAGATTTAAGAGTCTACTTTACGTAGCCACTCATTTAAAGCCTCAGTGAATAATTCACACCAGGGTAATAGTTGAGCATTCTTTATATGGCCACTCATTTTTTTTGCCTCACTGAGTGAAATACACATGAAGAGTCCTCAAAATTCTATTTGATACTACCACTCATTTAGAAACTTACTGAATAATTCACAATGAAGCAATAGTCAGGTGTCTATTTTATATGGTCTATCATTCAAAGTTTCAGTGAATAGTTAACTTCTATGGAGTAATCAAGACGCTGTTTGACATAGCCACGAATTAAGTGCCTTGCTGAATAATACGCACCTCTGTGATAGTCAGGATTCTATTTCATATGAAATCTAATTTTATGTATCGCTGAGTAATACACACCTGGGGCAGTGTCAGGAGTCCATTTCATATGGACACTCAAATGGAGACTGCTTGATTAATGCACACATGGATAATAATGAGGAGTCTATGTCATCCTGCTAGTCATTCAGACAAACGGTGAATAATGCACATGTGGAGTAATTAGATGTCTGTTTCATATGTCCCCTCTTTCACAGCCTCACTGAATATTACATATTTGTGATATAGTCTGGAGTCTATTTTATATGGCCACTCATTCAGAGAATCACTAAATAATGCACACCAGAAGAATAGTCCGAAGTCTCTTTCCTATGGCCACTCATTAAGAGCCTCACTAAGTGTGCACACCTGGGGAAAGAGTCAGGATTTACCTTTATCCCCTCATTCAGATTCTCACTAAATAATGCACTCCTGTGGAATAGTCAGGAGACTTTCTCAAGTGGCCTCTAATTCGGAGTGTCTCTGAATAATGTGGTGTAGTCAGGAGTCTATTTCATGTAGACACATATTCAGACATTCAATGAATAAGAGAGACACTTGATATAGCAAGGAATCTAATTGATATGGAAACATATTCTGAGCCTCACTGAATAATACACACCTGGAGAATAATTTGGAGTCTATTTTCGATGGACATATATTCAGAGCCTTGGGAAATGATGTACACCTCTGGAGTAGCCAGGAGACTATTTTATTAGGACACACATTCATAGCCTCAGTGGGTAACTTGCACGTGTGGATTAGTCAGGATTCCCTTTTATATGGCCACTGACTCATAACCTTAGTGAAAAATGCAAAAATGTAAAATACTTAGCAGTCTATTTCATATAGACACTCATTCAGATATTCACTGAATAATACAAATATTTCCGATAGACAGCATCATGTTTCATATGGTTAAACAAAAAGAGTTACACTGAGTAATGCAGACCACGGAAAGTGTTAGGAGTCTACTTTATATAGTTTTAATTTACAGAATCAGGAAATAATGCACCCATGTGGAATTGATAGTATTCTATTTTATTTGGCCTCAAAATCAAAGCCTATTGGAACACTGCACATGTGGGAAATAATCACTAGTCTGTTTCACATGGTAATTAGTTTGGATAATCAAAACATAATGCACACCTGTTGAGTAAAATGTGTTCTATTTCATAAGGCCACTCTTTCAGTGTTTTAGTGAATAATATGTATATCTGAAAAGTAAGGATCACAGCCCTCAAAAGTAGTCAAGGGTCTACTTCAAATGGCTACACATTCAAAGTCTCTGTACATAAAGAACACCTGGGCAATACACATGAGTCTCTTTTTTATGCCCACTTAGTCAGAGACTCATTCAATAATTCACAACAAAGGAGGATTTAAGAGTCTAATTCATGTAGCCACTCATTTAGAGCCCCAGTGAATATTGCACACCAGGGTAATAGTCGAGCAGTTTTTATATGGCCACTCATTTTATGCCTCACTGAGTGATATACACCTGAAGAATCTGCAAGATTCTATTTGATACTACCACTCATTTAGAACCTTATTGAATAATTCACAATGGAGAAATAGTCAAGTGTCTATTTTATATGGTCTACGTTCAAAGTTTCAGTGAATAGTATACTTATATGGAATACACACCTGGTGATATCCTGGCATCATATTAACTCTAATTATGTGTAACATTGAGTAATACACACGTGGGGAAGTGTCAGGAGTCTATGTGGTACGTATACTCAAACAGAACCTGTTTGATTAATGCACACATGAATAATAATGAGGAGTCTATGTCATACGGCTATTCATTCAGACAAACAGAGAATAATGCACATGTAAAGTAATTAGCAGTCTGATTCTTATGGACCGTCTTTCACAGCCTCACTGAATATTACACACTTGTGATATAGTCTGGAGTCTAATTTTATGGTCACACATTCAGAGAAATCACTAAATAATGCACACCTGTGGAATAGTCAGAAGTCTCTTTCATATGGCCACTTGTTAAGAGTCTAAGTGTACTCAACTGGGGAAATAGTCAGGATTTACCATTTTATCCTCATTCAGCGTCTCATTAAATAATGCACATCTGTGGAATCATCAGGAGACTCTTTCCAATGGCCACTCATTAAGAGCCTCACTAAGTGTACATACCTGGGGAAATAGACAGAATTTACCTATATCCCTTCATTCAGAGTCTCACTAAATAATGCACACCTGTGGAATAGTCAGGAGACTTTTTCATGTGGCCTCTAATTCGGGGTGTCACTGAATAATGTGATGTAGTCAGGAGTCTATTTCATGTAGACACATATTCAGAGCCACAGTGAATAAAACAGGCCCTTTATGTTGTAAGGAATCTAATTAATATGGCCACATTTTCTGAGCCTCACTGAATAATGCACACCTGGACAATAATTTGGAGTCTATTTTCGATGGACATTCATTCAGAGCCTCGGTAAATAATGTACACCTGTGGAGTAGCCAGGAGTCTATTTTATTAGGGCACTCATTTATAGCCTCAGTGGATAATATGCACGTGTGGATTAGTCTGGATTCCAATTTATATGGCCACTGACTCGTAACCTCAGTGAAAAATGCATAAATGTGAAGGACTCAGCAGTCTTTTTTATATAGACACTCATTCAGAGATTCACTAAATAATACAAATATTTAATATAGCAGCATCCTGTTTCATATGGTCACACAAAATGTGCCTCCCTGAGTAAGGCACACCTAGGGAAGTGTTAGGAGTCTACCTTATAAGCCTCTCATTTACAGCCTCAGGGAAAAATGCACACATGTGGAATAGACACTAGACTATTTTATATGGCCACAACATCAAACCCTGAGTGAGTAATGCACAACTTTGGAATAGTCACTTGTCTATTTTACATGCCCAAATATTTATAATCAGAGTCAATAATACACGCCTGTGGACAAGTCAGAAAACAATTTCATATGGCCAAAGTTTCAGAGCCTCAGTGAATAATACATATCTGGGTAATACTCAGGACGCTATTACATGTGGCATCAATTTCAGAGCTTCCTTGAATAAAAAACACCTCTATTGTAGTCAGAATTCTATTTCCTATAGCTGCATATTCAGAGCCTAACTAAATAACATACACCTTGGGAAAAGTTAAAATTCTATTTCTTATAGCCACTCATTTAGAGCCGAATATAAAAACGCACGCCAGAGGAGCGTTCAGGAAGCTCTATTTTATGGCCACTCATTCAGATTCGCAGAATAATACAGACCTATGAAAATGTCACGAGTCAGAAGTCTGTTTTCTATGGCTACCCATTGAGAGCCTCACTAAATGTACACACCTGAATAAATAGTCAGGATTTACTTTTATCTCCTCATTCAGAGTCTCACTAAATAATGCACACCTGTGGAATAGTCGGGAGACTTTTTCATGTGGCCTCTCATTCAATGTGTCGTTTAATAATGTGGTGTAGTCAGGAGACTCTTTCATGGTGACACATATTCAGAGCCTCAGTGCATAAGATAGACACTTGATATAGTAAGAAATTTAATTAGTACAGCCACATCTTCTGAGGCTCACTGAATAATACACACCTGGAGAATAATTTGGAGTCTATTTTAGATGGATATTCATTCAGAGCCTCGGTATATAATGCCGACCTGTGGAGTAGCCAGGAGTCTATTTCATTTGGACACACATTCATAGCGTCAGTGGATAATATGCATGTGTGGATTAGTCAGGATTCCATTTTAATATAGCCACGGACTCGTAACCTCAATGAATAATGAACAAAGGTAAAGTACTCAGCAGTCTATATCATATAGCCATTCATTCAGAGATTCACTGAATAATAAAAATATTTGGGACAGACAGCCTCCTGATTCATATGGTCATACAAAAAGAGCCTCACTGAGTGACACACACCTGGGGAAGTGTTAGGAGTGTACTTTACATAGCCTCTCATTTACAGCCTAAGGGAATAATGCACACGTGTGGAATAGACACTATTCTATTTTATGTGGCCACAAAATCAATGCCTTAGTCAGTAATACATAACTTTGGAATAGTCACTAGTCTATCCCTTATGCCCAAATATTAGGGTCAGTGTCAATAACACATGCCTGTAGACTAGTCAGAATACCATTTCATATGGCCAAATTTTCAGAGCCTCAGTGAATAATAAATACCTGAGAAATACTCTGGAGGCTATTACATGTGTCATTTCTTCAGAGGTTCATTGAGTAAAGAACACCTGTATTGTAGTCAGAATTCTATTTCATATAGCCACATACTCAGAGACGAACTGAATAACAGACACCTTGGGAAAGTCAGGATTCTATTTCGTATAGCCACTCGTTTACAACCAAATGTAAAAACTCACGCCTGAATAGTATATAGGTGTCTCTATTATATGGCCACTCATTCAGAGCCTCACAGAATAATACAGATGTATGGAAATGTCAGGAGTGTACTTGACAAAACCACTTATTCAGTTCCTCATTGAAGAATAATATGTATCTGGAAAATACTCAGGATTCTGTTATATATAGCCACTTATTAAGAGACTCACTGAATAATGCCCACCTGGAGAATTATCTGGAGACTATTTGATATGACCGTTCAGCCAGGGACTCAGGGGAAAATGCAGAGCTGAGAAATAGTCAAGAGGACAGCGTCAGGAGTCTATTTTATATGGTCACACATTCAGAAACTGACTGAAGAATACACACCTCAGGAATAGTCAGAGTCTAGGTCATGTAACCCCTCAATCACAGCATTACCAAATAATGCAGAATGGGGCAATAGGAAGGAGTCTATTTCATATGGCCTCTCATTCAGAGCTTCAGTGTGTAATAAATAGTTGTGAAGGAGTGAGGACCCTATTGAAGGTAGCCCCAAATAAAGCAGATCGGTGAATGTTACACACATGTGTGAGACTCAGGAGACTATTTGATATGGATACTCATAAAGAACCTCTTTGAATATTGCACATGTGAGGAATAATCACAAGTCTATTTCACATGGTGGTTTGTTTGGAGAGTCAAAAAATAACATGCAATTTGGAGTAAAATGCTGTCTATTTCATGAGACCACTCTTTCAGTGTTTTAGTGAATAACATGTATATCTGATAAGTCAGGAATCTCTTTCACATGGCCACTCGTTCTGGGCATCTGTGAATAATACTCTCTTCAGAAACAGTCAAGTGTCTACCTCAAATGCCTACACATTCAGAGTCTCTGTAAGTAATGAACACCTGAGCAATTCACCTGAGTCTCTTTTTTATGCCCACTTACTCAGAGTCTCATTCAGTAATACACACCTGGGGAAGAGTTAAGTGTCTACTTCATGTAGCCACTCATTTCGATCCTCAGTGAATAATCCACACCAGGGTAATAGTTGAGCATTTTTTATATGGCCACTCATTCTGTGCCTCCCTGAATGATACACACCTGGGGAATTTTCAGAATTCTATTTCATACTACCACTCATTTAGAACCTTATTGAATAATCCACAATGGAGCCATAGTCAGGTGTCTCTTTTGTATGGTCTCTTATTCATTGTTTCAGTGCATAATGAACTTCTATGGAGGAATCAGGACACTGTTTAAGATAGCCATGAATTAAGTTTTATTCTGAACGACACACACCTTGGTGGTAGTCAAGAGTCTATTTCATATGAACTCTAATTCTGCGTAACACTGAGTAATACACATCTGGGGAAATTTCAGGAGTCTGTTTGGTATGGACACTCATACCGAACGTGTTGGAATAATGCACACATGGCAAATAATGAAGTGTCTATATCATACGGCTACTCATTCAGACAAACAGTGAATAACGCACATGTGGAGACATTAGAATTCTGTGTAATATGGCCCCTCTATCACAGCCTCACTGAATATTGCACACTTGTGGTATAGTGTGGAGTCTATATTGTATGGCCACTCATTCAGAGAATCACTCAATAATTTACACCTGCAGAATAGTCAGAAGTCTCTTTCCTATGGCTACCCATTGAGATCCTCACTTAATGTACACATCTGGATAAATAGTCAGGATTTACTTGTATCTCCTCATTCAGAGTCTCACTAAATAATGCACACCTGAAGATGGCATTGTAGAGGCGACTCAGGATTGTAGCTTGCAGTGAAGGCGCAGAGGGCAAGTCCTAGCCACATTGCAGGACGGACGTTTTTTGCCCACAGAACTTTGAAAGTCCCAGGTGTGGAAGAGACACAGGATGCTACCTCTAGCGCAGCTGCCTCTTGGGGCCGGTTCAGCCAGTGCCACACCGCAGTGTCACTCAGCACAAAACTCACTGGTCTGGGTGCCCTGTTAAACAGGCAATCTGAGATGTGGAAGTTCAGATTGGCAAGTCCATCTGATTGAACGGGACTTGGACAATGAGCCAGACCAGGAGATTCCTGGGAAACGTGATCTGAGATGGTGCAGTGAGCAGCGGCACGGGAGATTGCACGGAGCCCAGTGCCCTATCAGCAGGCTACTGGGGCGCCAGTGAGAGAGTCAACCGTTTAGCTTGGGGAGAGGAAGAGAGAGAGAGAGAGGACGGACTCTGAGGCAGGGAGCTGGAAGATCGGGCTTAGCAGGTCCCACCCTCACAGGGACAAGCAGGGCTGCCACTGGATGAGCTCGGGGCTGAGAGTTTTGCTGCCGGCATCTAGAATGGTGCAGCCTGGTGGGGGAGGGTCGTCTGCCACCACGGACGCAATTCGCCCCTACTGAAGTACAGCCCAGGGCTGACACAGCCTGCTGTTGACGAGGCAACCTGCCATAACAGAGAGACTCCGACCGCAGGGCAAAGCGTGCCACAGCAGGAAGGAGACTTGCAGCAACAGGGCGGAACAGCGCTAGCTGGGCGGAGCCCCAGCAGGCAAATAGTGAATAGACTGCCTCCTAGCTTTGCAGGACAGTACAACAGATACTCATAGAGAAAGCCCCAACTCCCTGAGACAAAGCATCTAAGGGAAAAAAAGGGTGGTGTTTCATGAGTTCTGTTGAAGCAGACATAAACAACCTCCCAACAACGCTGAATGAACAACGGAGCTCACAGCTCAGCACTGGAGCTCCTATAAAGCACAGACCGTCCCCTCAAGCAGCTCCCTGACCCCTGTATATCCAAAGAGTCACCCCAAAGTAGGACTAATCAGACTGACATTTGGCTGGCATCATTCTGGAACAAAGACAGCAGAAGAAGAAACTGGTATTATCCCTCACTGTTCCACAGCTGCTAAAGGTATACCCCAGACAAGCAGGTCCTGGAGTGGACCTCAGCACTCATACAGCAGAGAGGCTAGATCACTAGAAGGAAAACTAAGTAACAGAAATACTTCATCATCAACAATTTCAGCGTCCACACAGAGACCCAATTGAAAAATCAGCAACTACTAAGACGACAGGCGGATAAATCCATAAAGATGGAAAATAAACGAGCGCAAAAAAGAGGAAAACAGCAAAAACCAAAACACCTCACCTCCGACAAAAAACCAAAACTCCTCTCCATCAAGGGAATAAAGCTGGATGGAGAATGACTGTGATGAAATGACGGAATCAGACTTCAGAAAGTGGATAATGAGAAAATTCCGTGAGTTAAAAGAACATGCTCTAAATCAGTGCAAAGAAACTAAGAACCTTGAAAAAAGATTTGAAAAAAGATTCGAGGAATTGATAACAAGAATGGACAACTTAGAGAGGAATATGAATGAATTGAAGGAGCTGAAAAACACAACACGAGAACTTCGCGAAGCATGCACAAGTTTCAACAGCCGAATTGACCAAGCAGAAGAAAGAATATCAGAAGTTGAAGATCAACTCAATGAAATAAAACGAGAAACCAAGTTTAAAGAAAAAAGCACAAAAAAGGAATGAACAAAATCTCCAAGAAATGTGGGACTATGTGAAGAGACGCAACCTACGTTTGATAGGTGTACCAGAATGTGATGAAGAGAATGAATCCAAGCTGGAAAACACTCTTCAGGATATTATTCAGGAAAATTTCCCCAGCCTAGCATACAGGTCAATACTCAACTCCAGGAAATACAGAGAACACCAGAAAGATACTCCGCAAGAAGAGCAACCCCAAGGCACATAATCGTCAGATTCACCAGGGTTGAAATGAAGGAGAAAATACTAAGGGCAGCCAGAGAAAGAGGTCGGGTCACCCACAAAGGGAAGCCAATCAGACATATAGCAGATCTCTCGGCAGAGACCCTACAAGCCAGAAGAGAGTGGGTGCCAATATTCAACATCCTTAAAGAAAAGAAATTTCAACCCAGAATTTCATATTCAGCCAAACTGAGCTTCATAAGTGAAGGAAAAATAGAATCCTTCATGAACAAGCAAGTACTCAGAGATTTTGTCCCCACTAGGCCTGCTTTACAAGACCTCCTGAAATAGGCACTACCATGGAAAGAAACAACCAGTACCAGCCATCCTAAAAGCATACCACATGCTAAAGAGCATCAACAAAATGAAGAATCTACATGAACCAATAGGTAAAACAGCCGGCTAGCAACAAAATGGCAGGGTCAAATTCACACATAACAATATTAACCCAAAATGTAAATGGGATAAATGCACCAATCAAGAGACACAGACTGGGAAATTGGATAAAAAAACCAAAACCCATCAGTGGGCTGTATCCAGGAAACTCACCTCACATGCAAGGATACACAAAGGCTTAAAATAAAGGGATGGAAAAAGATTTACCAAGCAAATGGAGAGCAAAAAAAAAACAGGAGTGGCAATTCTCATCTCTGATAAAATAGACTTTAAAGCAAGAAAGATCAAAAGGGACAAACAAGGTCATTACATAATAGTAAAAGCATCGATACAACAAGAAGAGCTAACGATTTTAAATATATACGGACCCAATGCAGGAGCAACCAGATATATAAGGCAAGTTCTTAATGACTTACAAAGAGACATCGACTCCCACACAATTATAGTGAAAGACTTTAACACTTCACTGTCAATAGCAGACAGATCAACCAGACAGAAAATTAACAAGGATATCCAGGACTTTAACTCACACCTGGAACATGCAATCCTGATAGACATTTACAGAACTCTCAACCCTAAATCCACAGAATATACATTCTTCTCAGCACCACATCACACCTACTCCAAAATTGACCACATAATTGGAAGTAAAGCACTCCTCAGCAAATGCAAAACAACTGAAATCATAACAAACAGTCTCTCAGACCATAGTGCAATCAACTTAAAACTCAGAATTCAGAAAATAACTTAGAACTGCACAGCTTCATAGAAACTGAACAACTGGCCCTTGAATGTTGATTGGATAAACAAAGAAATGAAGGCAGATATAAAGAAGTTCTTTGAAACAAAGAGAATGAAGACAAAACGTACCAGAATCTCTGGGACATATTTAAAGCAGTCTGTAGAGGAAAATATATAGAAATAAGTGCCCATATGTGAAGAGTGGAGAGATCCAAAATGGACACCCTATCGTCAAAATTGAAAGACCTAGAGGAGCAAGATCAAAAAAGCTCAAAACCTAGCCAAAGACAAGAAATAACTATGATCAGAGCAGAACTGAAGGAGATAGAGACAAGAAAAACCCTTCAAAAAATCAATAAATACAACCGCTGGTTTTTCGAAAAGATCAACAAAATAGACAGACCATTAGCCAAACTGATAAAATAGAAACAGAGAACAACCAAATAGATGCAATAAAAAACGATAATGGGGAAATCACCACAGATTCCACAGAAATTCAAACCATCATCAGAGAATACTACAAACAACTCTACACACATAAACTAGTAAACCAGGAAGAAATGAATAAATTCCTGCACGCCTGTGTCCTCCCAATTCTAAACCAGGAGAAAGCCGAAACTATGAATAGACCAATAACAAGGTCAGAAGTTGAGGCAGCAATTAAGAGCCTACCTCACAATAAAAGCCCAAGTCCAGATGGGTTCACAGCCGAATTCTACCAGACACACAAAGAGGATCTGGTACCATTCCTTCTGAAACTATTCCAAATAATCCAAAAAGAGGGAACCCTTCCCAAATCATTTTATGAGACCAACATTATCCTGATACCAAAACCTGGCAGAGACTCAACAATAAAAGGAAACTTTAGGCCAATATCCATGAGGAACATAGATGCAAAAATTTTAAATAAAATACTGGCAAACCGACTGCAACAGCACATTAAAAAACTTATCCATCATGATCAATTAGGATTCATCCCGGGGATGCAAGTCTGGTTCAACATACGCAAGTCTATAAATGTATTTAACCACATAAACAGAAGCAAAAACAAAAACCACATGATTATCTCAATTGATGCAGAGAAGGCATTTGACAACATTCAACAACCCTGTATGCTAAAAACCCTCAATAAGCTTGGTATTGATGGAACATATCTCAAAGTAATAAAAGCTATTTATGACAAACCAACAGCCAATATCATACTTAATGGGCAAAAACTGAAAGCATTCCCTTTGAAATCCGGCACTAGACAAGGATGTCCTCTCTCACCACTCCTATTCAACATAGTACTGGAAGTTCTAGCCACAGCAATCAGGCAAGAAAAAGAAATAAAGGGTATTCAAATAGGAAAGGTGGAAGCCAAATTGTCTCTATTTGCAGACGACATGATAGCATACCTAGAAGACCCCATCACCTCAGCCCAAAAGCTCCTAAAACTGATACGCAACTTCAGCAAAGTCTTAGGATATAAAATCAATGTGCAAAAATCACAAGCATTCCTATACACCAATAAAAGACTTAAAGAGAACCAAATCAAGAACAAACTGCCATTCACAATTGCAACAAAGACAATAAAATACCTAGGAATACAACTCAAACGGAATGTAAGGGACCTCTTCAACGAAAACTACAAACCACTGCTCAATGAAATAAGAGAGGACACAAAGAGATGGAGAAACATTCCTTGTTCGTGGTTTGGAGGAATCAATATCGTGAAAATGGCTATACTGCCCAAAGCATTTTACACAATCAATGCTATCCCCATCAAACTACGATTGGATTTCTTCAAAGACCTGGAAAAAACCACCATGAATTTCATATGGAACCAAAACCGAGCCCGCATAGCCAAGTCAATTCTAAGCAAAAAGAACGCAACGGGAGGCATCACACTACCAGACTTCAAACTATGCTACAAGGCTACAGTAACCAAAACAGCATGGTACTGGTACCATAACAGAGATATAGACCAATGGAACAGAACAGAAGCATCGGAGGCAACACAACAAATCTACAACCATGTTATATTTGATAAATCAGACAAAAACCCGCAATGGGGAAAAGATTCCCTATTTAATAAATGGTGTTGGGAAAACTGGCTAGCCATGTGCAGAAAGCAGAAATTGGGCCCCTTCCTGACACCTTACACTAAAATTAACACCAGATGGATTAAAAACTTAAACATAAGACCTGACACCATAAAAACCCTAGAAGAAAATCTGGGCAAAACCATTAGGGACATAGAAGTAGGCAAGGACTTCATGACCAAAACACCAAAAGCATTGGCAACAAAAGCCAAAATAGACAAATGGGACCTAATCAACCTCCACAGCTTCTGCATGGCAAAAGAAACAGTCACCAGAGTGAATCAGCAACCATCAGAATGGGAAAAAATCTTAACACTTTACGCATCTGACAAAGGGCTGATATCCAGAGTTTACAAAGAACTCAAACAGATTAACAGAAAAAAAAAGAAACAAGCCTATTCAAAAATGGGCAAAGGATATGAACAGACACTTTACAAAAGAAGACATACATGAGGCCAACAAACACATGAAAAAATGCTCATCATCACTGGTCATTAGAGAGAAGCAAATCAAAACCACATGGAGATACCATCACATGCCAGTTAGAATGGCGATCATTAAGAAATCTGGAGACAGCAGATGCTGGAGAGGACGTGGAGAAATAGGAACACTCTTACACTGTTGGTGGGAATGTAAATTAGTTCAACCATTGTGGAAGACAGTGTGGCGATTCCTCAAGGATCTAGAAATAGAAATGTCATTTGACCCAGCAATCCCATTACTGGGTATATATCCAAAATACTATAAATCGTTCAACTATAAGAACACATTTACATGAATATTCATTGCAGCACTGTTTACAATAGCAAAGACCTGGAACCAACCCAAGTGCCCATCGATGATAAACTGGACTGGGAAAATGTGGCACATATACACCATGGAATATTATGCAGCAATCAAAAATGATGAGTTTGTGTCCTTTGTAAGGACATGGATGAATCTAGAGAAAATCATTCTCAGCAAACTGACACAAGAACAGAAAAAGAAATACTGCATATACTCACTCATAGGTGAGTGAGAAAAATGAGAACACATGGACACAGACAGGGGGTCTACTACACACTGGGGTCTTTTGGGGGAATGGGGAAGGGCGGCGGTCGGGGCTGGGGAGAGATAGCGTGTGGATGAATGCCAAGTGTGAATGAAGGGGAGGAAGGCAGCAAAGCACACTGCCATGTGAGTACCTATGCAACTATCTTGCACGTTCTGCACATGTACCCCAAAACGTATAATGCAATAAAAATTTAAAAGAATAGAAAACAACAAAAGAGAAGAGGATACACGCAGAAGAGAAAAGTATACACAGGAGGAAGGTTAATACACAGCGGACAGACTGCATTACACACAGGAGAGATGGCAGATACACACAGGAGAGAGGAGAAAAAAACTGGAAAGAGGGCATACACACAAGAGAGAAAAAAATACACACAGGAGAACGGGGTGATACACACAGGAAATAAAAGTGTTACCCACTGGAGAGAGGGGAAAACACAAAAAAAGTGAAGGCATACACACAGGAGAGAGGAAGATACACACAGTAGAGAGGAGGATACACACAGGAGAAAGGAGTATACACACAGGGGAGGGGCATACACACAAAAGAGAGGGGGATGCACTCAGGAGAGTTGAATACATACAGGAGACCGAGAAGTAAACACAGGAGAGAGGGGTATACATACAGGAGAGGGGGATACACACAGAAGAGAGCATATACACACAGGAGAGAGGGGATAAACACAGGAGAGAGACGGATCCAAAAAGGAGAGAGGGGAATACACACAAGAGAGAGGGTCAAACACACAAGAGAGAGGGGGATACACATAGGAGAGAGGAAGATACACAAAGGAGAGAGGAGGATACACACAAAAGAGAGGAGTGTACACAGGAGAGAAGGGAATACACAAAGGAGAGAGGGCGTTACACACAGGAGAGAGGGCGTATACACACAGGAGAGACGAGGATACACAAAGGAGAAGGTGGGTACACACAGGAGAGAGGAGGATACACACAGGGGAGAGAAGGGGTACACACATTAAAGAGGGAGATACACACAGAAGAGAGTAGGATACACAAAGGCGAGAGAAGGGATACACACAGGAAAGAGGGAGATACTAACAGGAGAGAGGGGGATACACACAGGAGAGTTGGGCATACTCAAAGAAGGGAGAGGCTACACACTGAAGAGAGTGGAATACACACAGAAGGAGGAAGATACGCACAGTAAGGAGGATACACACAGGACAAAGGAAAATACACACAAGAGAGAGACGGATACACAGAAGAGAGAGGAGCATACACACAGGAGAGGGCGATAAACACAAAAGAGAGGGGATTCACACAGGAGAGATGAAATACACATAGGAGAGAGGGGTATATACACGAGAGAGGAGGATACACGCAGCACAGAAGAGGATACCCGCAGAATAGAAGGGGATACACACAGTAGAGAGAAAAATACACACTGAAGGGAAGGGGGATACACACAAGATAGAGAATGATACACATAGAAGAGAAAAGGATACACACAGAAGAGAAACGAATACACAGAGGAGCGAGGGGGATACACAAAAAAGATAGGGGGATGCACACAGGAGAGAGGGAAGATACACACAGGAGAGAGGGGTATACAGAAAGGTGAGGGGAATACACAAAGAAGAGAGGTGCATACACACAGGAGAGAGAAAAGATACACACAAAAGAGAGGAGAATACACATAGAAGAAAGGAGGACACACAGAGGAGAGGGTGATACACAGAACAGAGAGGAGGATCCACACAGGAGAGAGGGGTATACACATAGTAGAGAGGGGTATACACACAAATGAGGAAAATACAGAAAAAGGAGAAGGGGATGCACACAGGGGAAAGAAGAATACACACAGGAAAGGGTGATACACACAGGAGAGAGGTGCATAAACACAGGAGAGAGGAGGATACACACAGAAGAGAGGACGAAACAAATCGGTGAGAGGAGATACACACAAGAGAGAGGGGGATACACACAGGAGAAAAGGGTGATACACACAGGAAAGATAGGTGTAACCCACAGGAGAGAGTGGGGGAAAACACAAGAAAGAGGAGGGATACACGCAGGAGAGAGGAGGATACACGCAGGAGAAAGGAGGATACACACAGAAGAGAGGAGTATACACACAGGAGAAGGGCATACACACAGGAGAAAGGAGGATACACACAAGAGAGTTGGATACATACAGGAGACAGGGAAATATACACGAGGGAGGGGGATACACACAGTAGATGGGAATACACACAAGAGAGAGGGTATACCCACAGAAGAGAAGAATACACAAAGGAGAGAGGGGCATACAGACAGGAGAGAGGGAAATACATATAGGAGAGAGGAAGATACACAAAAAAGAGAGGAAGATTCACGCAGGAGAGAGAAGTATACACAGGAGAGACATTAATACACAGAGGAGAGAGGGCGTTACACACAGGAGAGAGGGTGGATACACACAGGGGAGAGGAGGATACACACAGGAGAGAGAAGGATACACACAGGAGAGAGGAGCATACACACAGGAGAGAGAATTATACGCACAGGAGAGACGAGAATTCACAAAATAGAGAGGGGGGTATACACAGGAGAGAGGGGCATACACACAGAAGAGAGGGGTATACACTCAGGTGAGGGAAATACACAAAAAATAAAGGGGCATACACACAGGAGAGAGAAAAGATACACACAGGAGAGAGGAGGATACACACAAGAGAAAGGGGGATAAACACAGGAGAGAGAAGGAATACACAAAATTAAGAAGAAGATACACACAGGAGAGAGGAAGATAAAAACAAAAGAAAGGAGGATACACACAGGAGAGTGAAGAATACAAAGAGCAGAGAGGAGGATACACACAGTATAGGGGTGTACACACAGAAGAGAGGGGCATACACAAAGGAGAGAGAAGGATACACACAGGATGCAAAAGGATACACACAGGAGAGAGGAAGAAACACACAGGAGAGGAGGGGGATACCCACCGGAGAAAAAAAAATATAAACACAGGAGGAAGGAGGATACACAGAGGAGACAGGAGGATACACACAGAGTAGAATAGGATACACACAGGAGAGAGGAGGATGCACACAAGAGGGAGGATGATACGCACAGGAGAGAGGAGGATCCCCAAAGGTGAAAGGAGGATACACTGAGAAGAAAAATTGATACACACAGAAGTGAGGGGGATACACACAGGGCGAGGAAGATACACACAGGAGATAGGAGAATACACACATTAGAGAGGAAGATACACACACTTGAGAGAAAAGAATACACAAAAGAGACAAAGGCATACACAAAGGAGAGGCTGATGCACACAAAATAGAGGGGGATACACATAGGCAAAAAAAGTATACACGCAGAAGAGAAGGATACACAAAGGAGAGACGGAGATACACAGAAAAGAGAGGAGGTTACACACAGGAGAGAAAATGATACAAAGAGGAGAGAGGAGGATACACACGTGAAAGGAGGATACACACAGAAGAGAGGAGGACACACACAGGAGAGAGGAGGATACACACAGGAGAGAGGGGAATACACTCAGGAGAGTAGGGATACAAACAGGAGAGTGCAGCATACACAAATGGGGAGGGGGATACACACAGGAGAGAGGAGAATACACACAAGAGAGAGGAAAATACACACAAGAGAAAGGAAGATACACACAGGAATGAGGGGTATAAACGCAAAAGAGAGAAGGATAAACACAGCAGAGTGGAGGATACACACAGGAGAGAGGAGGATACACATAGGAGAGAGGAGGATACACAAATGAGAGGGAAAGATACACAGAGGAGAGAAGAGAATACACAATAGAGACAAAGACATAAACAAAGGAGGGGCTGAAACACACAGGATAGAGGGGAATACACACAGGAAAAAATGATACACGCAGAAGAGTGAGATACACACAGGAGAGAGGGGCATACACACAAAAAAGAGGAGAATATTCAGAGAATAGGGGAGGATACACACAATAGAGAGGCGATACACACAGAAGAGAGAAGGTATACACACAAGAGAGAAGAAGGTACACACAGGAGAGAGGAGGATACACACACAGAAAAGAGGAGAATACAGAAAGGAGAGAGGAGGATACAAACAGGAGAGAAAATAATGCAAACAACAGAGAGGAGGATACACACGTGAAAGGAGGATAAACACAGTAGAAAGGTGAATACACTCAGGAGAGTGGGGGATACAAACAGAAGAGTGCGGCATACACAAAGGGGGAGGGGGATACACACAGGAGAGAGGAGAATACAGACAACAGAGAAGAAAATACACACAGGAGAATAAAAGATACACACAGGAATGAGGGAATAAACGCAAAAGAGAGGAGGATAAACACACCAAAGTGAAGGACACACACAGGAGAGAGGAGGATACACACAGGAGAAAGAAGTATACACAAATGAGAGGGGAAGCACCCAGGAGAAAAAAGGATACACACAGGCAAGGGGGAAACACAAAGGATTAGGAAGTATACACACAGGAGAGAGTGGGATACACACAAAAGAGAGGAGGATACAGAAAGGATAGAGGAGGATACACATAGAAGAGAAAATAATACAAACAGGAGAGAGAAGGATACACACGTGAAAAAAGGATACACACAGGAGAGAGGAAGATACACACAAGAGAGAGGGGAATACACTCAGGAGAGTTGGGGATACAAAAAGGAGAGTGTGGCATAAACAAACGGGGAGGGGATACACACAGGAGAGAGGAGGATACACACAAGAGAGAAGAAAATACACACAGGAGAAAAAAGGATACACATAGGAATGAGGGAGATAAACGCAAAAGAGAGGAGGATAAACACAGGAGAGTGGAGGATACACCCAGGAGAAAAAGATATACACAGGAGAGACGAAAATACACAGAGGAGAGAGGAGGGTAAACACAAAAGAGAGGAAGAATACACACAGGATAGAGGGGATACACACAGGAGAGTGGGGCATACACATAGAAGAGAAGGGAATACACACAGAAAACAGAGGGATACCCACAAAGGGAGAAGGATACACACAAAATAGAATAGGATACAGACAGAAGAGAGAAAAATACACGCAGGATAGAGAAAAATTCACACAGGAGAGAGAAGGATACACAAAGAAGAGAGGAGGATACATGCAGGAGAGACGAGGATACACACAGTGGAGAGGGGGAATACACACAGGAGAGGGGAATATAAACAGAAGAGAAAAAAATACAAAAAGGTGAGAGGAGTATACGCACAGGAGAGAGGAGAATACACACAGGTGAGAGGAGGATACACACAAAAAAAGGGGGATAAACACAGGAGAGAGGGTGATATACACAGAAGAATGGTGATACACACAGGAAAAAAAAAGGGTACACAGAGGAGAGAGGAAGATACACAAAGGAGAAAAGAAGATACACAAAGAAGAAGGGGATACACACAGGAGAGATGGTGATATACCAAAAACAGAGAAAAATACAAACAGGAGAGAAAAGAAAACACACAGAAGAGTGGAATACACACAAGAGAAAGGGAGATAAACACAAGAGAGAAAAGAATACACACAGGAGAGGGTAATACACACAGGAGAGACAGGCGTACACACAGGAGAGAAAAAAATACACAAAGCAGAGAGGAGAATACACAGAGGAGAGAGGGGATACCCACAGAAGAGTGGAGGATACAAATAGGAGAGGAAGGGGATACACACGGAGAGAGGGGAGATACACACAAGAGAGAAGGGGGATGTATCCAAGAGAGAGGAGAAATACACACAGGAGAGAGGAGGATAAACAGAAGAGAGCAAGATACACGCAGGAGAGAGGAGGATACACACATGAGAAAGAACGAATACACACAGGAGAGGGGAATACACACCGGAGAGAGAAGGATACACACAGGAGGGAGGGGGATACACACAGGAGAGGGTGATACACACAGGAGAAAAAAAGGATACACACAGGAGAGAAAAGGAACCACACAGAAGAGAGGAGGATACATACAGGAGAGGGAAATACACAAAGTAGAAAGGAGCATGCACACAGGAAAGGGGATACACACAGAAGAAAGGGAGATACACACAGGAGTGGGGAGGATACACACAGGAGATGGGGATACACACAAGAGAGAGGATGATACACACATGAGAAAGGAAAATGCAAACAGTTGATTGGGGATACACACAGGAGAAAGGGTGATACACACAGGAGAAAGGGGGGATACACACAGGAGAAAAAGGGGATACACACAGGAGAGAGGAGAAAACACACAGGAGAGAGGAGGGATACACACAGGATAAAGGAATATACACGCAGGAGAGAGAAAAATACACACAGGAGAAAAAAGTATACACACAGGGGAGGGGGATACACAAAGTAGAGAGGAGCAAGCACACAGGAAAAAAGATACACACAAGAGAGAAAAGGATACACACAGAAGAGGGGGATGCACACAGCAGAGAGGGGCATACACACAGGAGCGAGGAAGATACACAAAGGAGAGAGGAAGATACAAAAAGGAGAGAGGGGATACACACAGGAGAGAGGGTGATACAAAAACGAGAGAGGGGATACACACAAGAGAGAGGATGATACACACAGAAGAAATGGGGGATACACACAATAGAGAAAGAAATTACACACAGGAGAGAGGGGAGAAACCCACAGGAGAGAGGAGGGATACACACAGGAGAAAGGAAGACACACACAGAAGAGTAGAAGATACACACAGGAGAGAGGATAAACACAGGAAAGGAAAATACACACAGGAGAGAACAGGATACACAAATGAGAGAGGAGGATACACACAGGAGAGGGGAATACACACAGGAGAGACGGGATACAAACAAGAGATTTGGATACACACAGGAGACAGGGTGGTACAGACAAAAGAGAGGGGGATACACACAGGAGATGAGGATACAGAGAGGAGAGAGGGGGATACATAAAAAAGAAAGTAAAATACACACAAGACAGAGTGGCATAGACACAATAGAGAGAATAATACACACAGGAGAGAGAAGGATACACATAGGAGAGAGGGGGATACAAACAGGAAAGTGCAGAATACACACAGGAGAGAGGGGGATACACACAGGTGAGAAGGGATACATACAGGAGAGTGGGGCATACACATAGAAGAGAGGGGGATACACACAGGAAACAGGAGGATACCCACAGGGGGAGAAGGATAATGACAGGAGGGAGGACGATACACACAAAATAGCATACGATACAGACAGAAGAGAGGAAAATACACGCAGGAGAGAAGAAAATTCACACAGGAGAGAGGAGGATACACACAGAAGAGAGGAGGATACACGCAGGAGAGACGAGGATACACACAGTGGAGAGGGGGAATACACACAAGAGAGGGGGATAAAAACAGAAGAGCGGGGGATACACACAGGAAACAGGGGGATACCCACAGGGGGAGAAGAATAATGACAGGAGGGAGGACGATACACACAAAATAGCATACGATACAGACAGAAGAGAGGAAAATACACGCAGGAGAGAAGAAAATTCACACAGGAGAGAGGAAGATACACACAGAAGAGAGGAGGATACACGCAGGAGAGACGATGAAACACACAGTGGAGAGGGGAAATGCACACAGGAGAGGGGGATACAAACAGAAGAGAGGAGAATACAAACAGGTGAGAGGAGTATAAACACAGGATAGTGGAGGATTCACACAGGTGAGAGAAGGATACACACAAAAAAGTGGAGGATAAACAAAGGAGAGAGGGTGATACACACAGAAGAGGGGTGATACACACAGGAAAGGGGAGGGTACACAGAGGAGAGAGAAAGATACACAAAGGAGAAAGTAGGATGCACAAAAAAAGAAAGATACACACAGGAGAGGGTGATATACTGAAAAGAGAAAAAAATACACACAGGAGAGAAAAGGAAACACACAGGAGAGGAAAATACACACAAGAGAAAGGGGGATACACACAGGAGAGAGGAGAATAAACACAGGAGAAGGGAGTACACACAGCAGAGAGGGGCGTACACACAGGAGAGAAAAAATACACACAGCAGAGAGGAGAATACACAGAGGAGAGAGGGAATGACCACAGAAGAGTGGAGGATACACATAGAAGAGAGGAGGAATACACACGGAGAGAGGGGAGATACACACAAGAGAGAAGGTGTATACATCCAAGAGAGAGGACAAATACACAAAGAAGAGAGGAGGATACACAGAGGAGAGAGCAGGATACACACAGTAGAGAGAAAGATACACACAGGAAAAAAATACACACAGGAGAGGGGGGATTCAAACAAGAGATTTGGATACACACAGGAGACAATGTAATACACACAGGAGAGAAGGGGATACACACAGGAGATGGGGATACAGAGAGGAGAGGGGGGATACATAAAAAAGAAAGGAGAATACACACAAGACAGAGGGGCATAGACACAGTAGAGAGGAGGATACACACAGGAGAGAGGGGATACACACAGGAGAGAGGGGTATACAAAGAGGAAAGTGCAAAATACACACAGTAGGGAGTGGGATACACACAGGAGAGAGAAGGATACACACAGAAGGAGGGGGATACACACAGGAGAGAGAAAAATACACAGAGGAGAGAGGAGGATACACAGAGGAGAGGGGGGGATACACACAGGGGAGAGGAGGATTCACAAAAAAATGTGAGGAAATACACAGGAGAAAGGAGGATACAAACAGGCGAGAGAGATACACACAGGAGACGGGGAGGTACACACGGGAGAGAGGGGGATACACACAGGAGTGGGGGACACACACAGGAGAGAGGTGCATACACACAGGAAAGAGAAGGATACACACAGGAGAAGGGGGATACAAACAGGAGATGGGGGATACACACAGAAGAGAGGAGGATACAAACAGGAGAGAGGGGTATACACACTGTGGGAGAAGGTTAAATACAGGAGAGAGGAGGATACACACAAAAGAAAAGAGGATACAAAGAGAAGAGAGGAGGATACACGCAGGAGAGAGGAGGATACACACAGGAGAGGAAAAAATATACACAGGAGGAATTGGGATACACAAAAATGAAGGGGGATACCCACAGGAGAGAGGAGAATACACACAAGCCAGAGGAGAGAAAAGGATACACACAGGAGAGAGGGGGATACACACAGGAGAAAGGGAGATATAAACAGGAGAGTGTGGCGTACACACAGGAGGGAGGGGGATACACACAGGAGAGAGGGGAATACACACAGGAGAGAGAAGGATACAAACAGCAGAGATTAGGATACACTGAGGTGAGAGGAGGATACACACAGGAGAGAGGAGGATACACAAAGGAGAGAAGGAAACACACAGTAGAGAGGGAGATACACACAGGCGAGGGGGTGCAAACAGAAGTGGGAGAAATGCACACAGAATAGAAGGGGATACACACAGGAGAGGGGGATGCACACAGTAGAAAAAAAGCACACACACAAAAAAGAGGAGGATACACACAGCAGAGAGGGGGATACACAAAAGAGAGAGGAGGATACACACAGGAGAGAGGGTTGAGAAACACAGAAGAGGGAAATACACACAGGAAAAAGGTAGGTACAAACAGGAGAGAGGGGTATACACACGAGAGAAAATGATACAAAAAGGAGAAAGGCATACACACAGGAGAGTTGGAAATACACCAAAAAGAGAAAAGGATACACACAGGAGAGAGGAGAATACACACAGGAGAGAGGAAGATACACACAGGAGATTGGGATACACACAGGAGAGAGGAGGATACACACAGAAGAGGGGTGATACACACAGAAGAGAGGAAGGTACACACAGGAGAGAGGAGGATACACACAAAAGAGAGAAGGATACACACAGGAGACAGAAAAATACACACAGGAGAGATGAAGATACACAAAGGAGAGGTGTGATACAGGAAAAAAAGAAATACACACAGGAGAAAAAAGATACAGGAGAATGTAGGACACACACAAAAAAGAATGGGGCATACACACAGGAAGGTGAAATACACACAGGGAAAATAGGGATAAACACAGGAGAGAGGAGGATACACACAAGAGATGGGGATACACAAAAGTGAGAGGGGCGTACACACAGGAGAGAGAAAGATACACACAGGAGAAAGGAGGATACAAACAGAAGAGAGGGAATACACACGGAAGAGAGGGGGATACACACAGAAGAAATGGGGGATACACATAAGAGAGAAAGAAGTTACGCACAGGAGAGAGAAGGGAAACACAAAAAAGAGAGTAGGATTACACACAGGAGAGAAAGATACACGCAGGAGAGAGGAAAATACACACGGAGAGAAAAGAATATGCACAGGAGAGAGGAGGATACACACACGAGAGAGGAGGATACACATAGGAGAAAGGCATACACACAGGAGAGAGTAGGATAAACAGAGGAGAGTTGGGTACACACAAGAGACAAGGTAATACACATAGGAGAGAGGGTGATACACACAGGAAAGAGGGGAATGCACACAACAGAGAGGGCATACATACAGGAGAGATGAGAATACACAAAGGAGAGAGGGGATACACACAGGAGAAAGGGAGATAGAAACAGGAGAGTGCGGCATACACACAAGAGGAAGTGGGATACACACAGGAGAGAGAACGCTACACACAGAAGAGAGGAGTATACACAAAGAAGAGAGGGAAACAAACAAGAGAGAGGGGGATACACACAGGCGAGGGGGATAAACACAGGAGACGGTGTGATAAACACAGGAGAGAGGGGGATACACATAAAAGAGAAGAATACACACAAGAGAGAGGGGTATAAACAAAAAATAAAGGAGAATAAACACAGGAGAGAGGGGGATACCCACAGGAGAGTGGGGCATACACAGGAAGGAAGGTAATACACACAAGAGAGAGAAGGATACACACAGAAAGAGAAGAGGAATTACAAGAAAAAGGATGATACACACAAAAGACTGGAAGATACAGACAGAATAGAGGATGATACACGCAGGAGAGAGGAGGATACACACAGGAGAGAGGAGGATACACACAGGAGAGAGGAGGATAAATGCAGAAGAGAGGAGGATACACACAGGAAAGAGGGGGGATACACACAGGAGAGGGGAATACACACAGAAGAGAGGAAGATACACACAGGAGAAAGGAAGATGCACACAGGAGAGTGGAAGATTCACACAAAAGAGAGGATGATACACACAGGAGAGACGAGGATACACACAGGACAGAGAACAATACCCATAGGAGAGGGGTATACACAGCGAATAGAAAAGGATACACATAGGAGAGAGGAGGGTACACACAGGAGAATGGAGGATACACAAAGCAGAGAGTAGGATGCAAACAGGAGAGGGGGATACACACATAAGAGAGTGACATACACACAGGGGAGACAAGGATATGCACAGTATTGAGGAACATACACACTGGAGAGAGTAAAATACACACAGGAGACAAGAGGATACACACAGGAGAGAGTGGAAATACACCCAGGATAGTGGAAGATACCCACAGAAGAGAGGAGGATACACACAGGAGAGAGGATGATTCACACAAATGAAAAAAGGATACACACAGCAGAGAGGAAGATACACACAGGAGAGAGGAAAAAAACACAAGAGAGTGGGGGATACACACATATAGAGGAAAATACACATAGAAGGGAAAAGGATACACACAGGAGAGAGAAAGATACACATAGGAGAGTAGATCATACCCAAAAAAGACATGGGCATACACACAGAAAAAAAAGATACACACAGGAGAATGGGGAATACACACAGAAAAGACAGGACACACATAAAAGAGGGGGATACACACAGGAGAGAGGGGCATATACACGGAAGAGAGGAGGATACACACAGGATAGAGGAGAATACACGCAATAGAGAGGGAGATACACAGGGTAGAGAGGGGGTATACACACAGAAGAGAAGAAGATACACACAGAATAGAGGAAGATACACACAGAAGAGAGGAAGATACACACAGGGGAGAGATGGATACACACAAAAGAGAGGAGGATACACACAAAAGAGAAAAAAATACAAACAGGAGAGAGAAGGATACACACAGGTGAAAGAAGGATACACACAGGAGAGAGGAAGATACAGACAAAAGAGGGGGAATACACACAGGAGAGATGGGGATACACACAGGGGGAGGGGGATATACACAGGAGAGAGAAGGATACACACAGGAGAGTGGAGGATACAAACAGCAGACAGAAGGATACGCAAAGAAGAGAGGAGAATACACACATGAGAGAGGAGGATACACAAAGGAGAGGGGGAAAAACACAGTAGAGTGGGGGATATACACAGGCAAGAAAGATACACACAGAAGTGGGGGCGATGCACACAGGAGAAAGGGGATCCACAGAAGAGAGGGGGATACACAACGAAAAGAGGAGCATACACACAGGAGGGAGAAGAATACACACAGGAGAGAAGGGGGATACACACAGGAGAAAGGGCATACACACAGGATGGAGGGGGATACTCACAGGAGAGAGGGGGATACACAAAGGGGGAGAAGGATAAATACAGGAGGGAGAAGGGTACACAAAATAGAGAGGAGGATACAGACAAAAGAGAGGAGGATAAACGCAGGAAAGAGGAGAATACACAAAGAAGCGAGGAGGATACAAAGAGGAGAGAGAAGAATACACCCAGGAGAGAGAAGGATACACACAGGAGAGTGGGGGGATACACACAGGATAGGGCAATACGCACAGAAGAAAGGAGGATAAACACAGGAGAGAGGAGGATACTCATAGGAGAGAGGGGGATACACACAAGAGTGGAGGATTCACACAGGAGAGAAGGGGATACACACAGGAGAGAGAAAGATACACAGAGTAGAGAGGAGATACACACAGGAGAAAAAAGAATACACACAGGCGAGAGGGGGATACACACAGGAGAAAGGAGGATACACAAGAGAGAGGAAGATACACACAGGAGAGAGGTGGATACATGGAAAAGAGAAAAGAATACACACAGGAGAGAAAAGGATACACACAGGAGATGGGAATACAAAGGAGAGAGGGGCAAACACACAGGAGAGGGTTATACACACAGGAGAAAGGGGATACACACAGGAACGAGGAGAATATACACAGGAGAGATGGATACACGCAGGAGAGAAAGGCATACACACAGGAGAAAGGGGGTATACACACAGGAGAGAAGGTGGATACACAAAGGAGAAAGAGGGAATACACAGAGGAATGAGGAGAGATACACACAGGAGAGAGGAGCATATACACGAGAGAGAAGCATACACACAAGAGAGGAATAGATACACACAGGAGTGAAGAATAAACACAGTAGAGAGGAAGATACATACAGGATAGAAGAGGATACACACAAAATAGAAAATGATACACACAGGAGACAGAAGGATACTCACAGAAGAGTGAGGAATAGACACAGGAGAGTGGAATAAACACAGGAGAGAAAAAAGATACACACAGGAGACAGGGATACACAAAGAAGGGAGTTGGATACACACGGGAGAGAGGGGGATACACACAGGAGAGAGGGTAATACACACAAGAGAGATGGGCATACCCACAGGAGAGAGGAGAATACACAAAGGACAAAGGGGGATACACACAGAAAAAAAGGGAGATACAAACAGGAGAGTGCGGCATAAACACAGAAGGGAGGGGGATACACACAGGAGAGAGGAGGATACACACAAAATAGAAAATGATACACACAGGAGACAGAAAAATACACACAGGAGAGGGGTGATAAACACAGGAGAGGGAAATACACACAGGAGAGAAAAAGAAACACACAAGAGACAGGAATACACAAAGAAGTGAGTTGGATACACACAGGAGAGAGGGGGATACACACAGGAGAGAGGATAACACACAAGAGAGAGAGGCATACCCACAGGAGAGAGGAGACTACACAAAGGAGAGAGGGGGATACACACAGGAAAAAGGGAAATACAAACAGGAGAGTGCAGCATACACACAGAAGGGAGGGGGATAAACACAGGAGAGAGGAGGATACACAAAGGAGAGAGGAGGATACACAAAGAAGATGGGGAAACACAGAAGAGAGGGAAAGTACACACAGGAGAGAGGAGGATATACACAGAAGACAGGAGGATATACAAAGGAGAGAAGAAGATACACAGAGGAGAGAGACGAATATACACAAGAGAGTGGGATATACACAGGATAGAAAAGGTTACACATAGGAGAGAGGGGGATACACATAAGAGAGAAAAGGCTACACCCAGAGAAAGGGGGATACACAAAGTAAAGGAAAAAACACACAAAAGAGAGGGGGATACACACAGGCGAGGGGGATAAACACTGGAGACGGTGGGATACACACAGGAGAGTGGGGGATACAAAAAGGAGAGGAGGATACACACAGTATGGAGGGGTAAACACAGAAAATAGAGGATACACACAGAAGGGAAGGTGATACACACAGGAGAGAGGGGGATACACAAAGGGGGAGAAGGATAAATACAGAAGAGAGGAGGATAAACACAAAGAGTGGAGGATACAGACAGAATAAAGGAGGATACACGCAGGAGAGAGGAGTACACACAAAGGAAAGCAGATACACACAGGAGAGAGGTGCATACAAACAGGAGAGAGGAGGATACACAAAGGAGAGAGATAGATACACACAGGAGAGAATGATAAACACAGGAGAGGGGAAGATACACACAGGACAGAGGAAGATACACACAGGAGAGAGGAGGATACACACAAAAAAGAAAAGGATACACACAGGAGACAGAAGGATACACACAGGAGAGAGGGGGATACACACAGGAGAGGGGGATAAAAAAAGGATAGAAAAAGATACTCACAGGAGACATGAATACACAAAGAAGGGAGTTGGATACACACAGGAGAAAGGGGGATACACATAGGAAAAAGAAGAATACACACAAGAGAGAGAGGCATACCCACAGGAGAGAGAATACACAAAGGAGAGATGGGGATACACACAGGAAAAGAAAAATACAAACTGTAGAGTGCGACATACACTCAGAAGGCAGGGGAAACACACAGTAGAGAAAGGGATACACACAAGAGAGAGGGGCATACACACAGGAGAGGGTGATACACACAGGAGAAAGGTGGATACACACAAGTAAGAGAAGAATATACACAGAAGAGTGGGATAGACACAAGAAAGTGGGGCGTACACACAGGAGAGAGGAGAATAGACACAGCAGAGAGGAGGATACACAAAGGAGAGATTGGATACACACAAAAGAGGGAGATACACACAGAAGAAAGGGGGATACACACAGGAGAGAGGGGCGATACACAGAGGGATGAGGAAAGATAAACACAGGAGAGAGGATGATAAACACAGGAGAGAGGAGGATACACAGAAGAGAGAGAAAGATACACACAGGAGAGAGGAAGATACACAGGAGAGAGGAAGATACACACAGGAGAGAGGATACACACAAAAGAGAAAAGGATACACAGAGGAGACAGAAGGATACACAAAGTAGAGAGGGGCATACACACAGAAAAGGGGGATACACACAGGAGAAAGGGGGATACACAAAATAGAGAGGAGAATACACACAGGAGAGGGGGATACACACAGGTGAGAGAGGCGTACACACAGGAGAGAGGGAAATAACCACAGAAAAAAAGGGGGATACATCAGAAGACAAAGGGGTTACACACAGGAGAGTGGGGAAAAACACAAGGGAAAGAGGAGGGATACACAAAGGATATAGGAAGATGCACACAGGAGAGAGGAAAATACACACAGGAGGGGGGAGAATAAACACAGAAGAAAAAAGGATACACACAGGAGAGAGGAGGATACACACAGGATAGGTTCATACACACAGGAGACAAAGAGATACACACAGGAGAGTTGGATTCACACAGAAAACAAGGTAATACACACAGGAGAGTGGGGGATACAAAAACGTGGGGGATACACACAGGAGAGAGTGGGATACGCATAGGAGAGAAGGAAATACACACGAGAGAGGGGCATACACACAGGAGAGAGGAGAATACACACAGGAGAGAGGGGGATACACACAGGAAAAAGGAAGATACAAACAGAAGAGTGCAGCATACACACAGGAGGGAGGGGGCTACACACAGGAGAGAGGAGAATACACACAGGAGAGGGGAGGCTACACAGAGGAGAAAGGAGGATACACAAATAAGAGGGGGAAACACACAAAAGAGAGGGAAATACACACAGGCGAGAGGGATACACCCAGGAGACGAGGAGATACATACAGGAGATAGGGGGATACACACAGGAGAGGAGGATACACACAAAAAAGTGGCATAGACACAGGAGAGAGCAGGATAAACACAGGTGAGGGGGGGATAGACACAGGAGGGAGGGGGATACACTCAGGAAAGAGGAAGATACAAACAGGAGATTGAGGCATAGAAACAGGTGGGAAGAAGATACACACAGGAGATTGAGGCATACACCCAGGAGAGAGTGCGATACAAACAGGGAAAAAAGGATAAATACAGGAGAGAGGAAGATACACACAAAAGAGTGGAGGATACAGACAGAAGAGAGGAGGATAAACGTAGGAGAGAGAAGGATACACACAGGAGAGAGAAGGATACACACAGGAGAGAGGAGGATACACGCAGGACAGAGGAGGATACACACAGGAGAGAGAAGGGATACACACAGGAGAGGGGGATACACTCTGGAGAGAGGAGGATACACATAGGAGGAAAAAGGATACACGCAGGACAGTGGAAGATACACAAAAGAGAAGAAAATACACACAAAAGAGAGGGGTATACACACAGGAGAGAGGGGGATACACACAGAAGAGTGGTGATACACACAGGAAAGAGGAGGGTACACACAGGAGAGAGGGGGATACACAAAGGAGATGGGGAATACACACAGAAGAGGGGGATACACTGAATAAAAGGAGGATACACACAGGAGAGAGGAGGATAAACACAGTAGAGAAGGATATACACAGGAGAGAGGAGCATACACACAGGAGAGGGAGATACACACAGGAGAAAGGGGGATAGACACAGGAGAGGGGAGAATACACACAGGAGAGGGGGATACACACATGAGAACAGGGCGTACACACAGAAGTGAGGAGGATTCAAAAAGCAGAGAGGAGAATACACACTGGAGAGAGGAGATACACACAAGAGAGAAAGGGATACACACAGGTCAGAGGGGGATACACACAGGAACGTGTGGATATACACACAGGAGAGTGGGGCAATACACATACGAGAGAGGAGGGATACACACAAGAGGGAGGAGGATACACACAGAAGAGAGGAGGAGCAATTCTCATCTCTGATAAAATAGACTTTAAAGTAACAAAGATCAAAAGGGACAAAGAAGGTCATTACATAATGGTAAAAGGATCGATACAACAAGAAGAGATAACGATTCTAAATATATATGGACCCAATGTAGGAGCACCCAGATATATAAGGCAAGTTCTTAATGACTTACAAAGGGACTTAGACTCCCACACAATAATAGTGGGAGACTTTAACACTCCACTGTCAATAGCAGACAGATCAACCAGACAGAAAATTAACAAGGATATCCAGGACTTGAACTCAGACCTGGAACAAGCAAACCTGATAGACATTTACAGAACTCTCCACCCCAAATCCACAGAATATACATTCTTCTCAGCACCACATCACACCTACTCCAAAATTGACCACATAATTGGAAGTAAAGCACTCCTCAGCAAATGCAAAACAACGGAAATCATAACAAACAGTCTCTCAGACCATAGTGCAATCAAGTTGGAACTCAGAATTCAGAAAATAACTCAGAACCGCACAGCTTCATGGAAACTGAACAATTGGCTCTTGAATGTTGATTGGATAAACAATGAAATGAAGGCAGAAATAAAGAAGTTCTTTGAAACCAATGAGAATGAAGACACAACGTACCAGAATCTCTGGGACACATTTAAAGCAGTCTGTAGAGGAAAATATATAGCAATAAGTGCCCACATGAGAAGAGTGGAGAGATCCAAAATTGACACCCTATCGTCAAAATTGAAAGAGCTAGAGGAGCAAGATCAAAAAAGCTCAAAACCTAGCCGAAGACAAGAAATAACTAAGATCAGAGCAGAACTGAAGGAGATAGAGACAAGAAAAACCCTTCAAAAAATCAATAAATCTAAGAGCTGGTTTTTCGAAAAGATCAACAAAATAGACAGACCACTAGCCAGACTGATAAAAAAGAAGAGAGAGAACAACCAAATAGATGCAATAAAAAACGATAAAGGGGAAATCACCACAGATTCCACAGAAATTCAAACCATCATCAGAGAATACTACAAACAACTCTATGCACATAAACCAGTAAATCAGGAAGAAATGGATAAATTCCTGGATGCCTGTGTCCTCCCAAGCCTAAACCAGGAGGAAGCCGAAACTATGAATAGACCAATAACAAGGTCTGAAGTTGAGGCAGCAATTAAGAGCCTACCACACAAAAAAAGCCCAGGTCCAGATGGGTTCACAGCCGAATTCTACCAGACACACAAAGAGGATCTGGTACCATTACTTCTGAAACTATTCCAAATAATCCAAAAAGAGGGAACCCTTCCCAAATCATTTTATGAGACCAACATCATCCTGATACCAAAACCTGGCAGAGACTCAACAAGAAAAGAAAACTTCAGGCCAATATCCATGATGAACATAGATGCAAAAATCTTCAATAAAATACTGGCAAACCGATTGCAACAGCACATTAAAAAACTTATCCATCATGATCAAGTAGGATTTATCCCGGGGATGCAAGGCTGGTTCAACATACGCAAGTCTATAAATGTAATTCACCACATAAACAGAAGCAAAAACAAAAACCACATGATTATCTCAATTGATGCAGAGAAGGCATTTGACAAAATTCAACAGCCGTTTATGCTAAAAACCCTCAATAAACTTGGTATTGATGGAACATATCTCAAAGTAATAAAAGCTATTTATGACAAACCAACAGCCAATATCATACTTAATGGGCAAAAACTGGAAGCATTCCCTTTGAAATCTGGCACTAGACAAGGATGCCCTCTCTCACCACTTCTATTCAACATAGTACTGGAAGTTCTAGCCAGAGCAATCAGGCAAGAAAAAGAAATAAAGGGTATTCAAATAGGAAAGGTGGAAGCCAAATTGTCTCTATTTGCAGACGACATGATAGTATACCTAGAAGACCCCATCACCTCAGCCCAAAAGCTCCTGCAACTGATAAGCAACTTCAGCAAAGTCTCAGGATATAAAATCAATGTGCAAAAATCACAAGCATTCCTATACACCAATAACAGACTTAAAGAGAACCAAATCAAGAACGAACTGCCATTCACAATTGCTACAAAGAAAATAAAATACCTAGGAATACAACTCACTAGGAATGTAAGGGACCTCTTTAAGGAAAACTACAAACAACTGCTCAATGAAATAAGAGAGGACACAAACAGATGGAGAAACATTCCATGTTCGTGGTTAGGAAGAATCAATATCGTGAAAATGGCTATACTGCCCAAAGTAATTTACACAATCAATGCTATCCCCATCAAACTACCATTGAATTTCTTCACAGAACTGGAAAAAACCACCATGAATTTCATATGGAACCAAAAAAGAGCCCGCATAGCCAAGTCAATTCTAAGCAAAAAGAACACAGCGGGAGGCATCACGCTACCAGACTTCAAACTATACTACAAGGCTACAGTAATCAAAACAGCATGGTACTGGTACCAAAACAGAGATATAGACCAATGGAACAGAACAGAGGCATCGGAGGCAACACAACACATCTACAACCATATTATCTTTGATAAACCAGACAAAAACAGGCAATGGGGAAAGGATTCCCTATTTAATAAATGGTGTTGGGAAAACTGGCTAGCCATGTGCAGAAAGCAGAAATTGGACCCCTTCCTGACACCTTACACTAAAATTAACTCCAGATGGATTAGAGACTTAAACGTAAGACCCAACACCATAAAAACCCTAGAAGAAAATCTAGGCAAAACCATTCAGGACATAGGAGTAGGCAAGGACTTCATGAACAAAACTCCCAAAGCATTGGCAACAAAAGCCAAAATAGACAAATGGGACCTAATCAAACTCCACAGCTTCTGCACAGCAAAACAAACAGTCACTAGAGTGAATCGGCAACCATCAGAATGGGAAAAAATCTTTGCAGTTTACGCATCCGACAAAGGGCTGATATCCAGAATTTACAAAGAACTCAAACAGATTTACAGGAAAAAAACAAACAAGCCCATTCAAAAATGGGCAAAGGATATGAACAGAAACTTTACGAAAGCAGACATACATGAGGCCAGCAAACATATGAAAAAGTGCTCATCGTCATTGGTCATTAGAGAGATGCAAATCAAAACCACATTGAGATACCATCTCACACCAGTTAGAATGGCGATCATTAAAAAATCTGGAGACAGCAGATGCTGGAGAGGATGTGGAGAAATAGGAACACTCTTACACTGTTGGTGGGAGTGTAAATTAGTTCAACCATTGTGGAAGACAGTGTGGCGATTCCTCAGGGACCTAGAAATAGAAATTCCATTTGACCCAGCAATTCCATTACTGGGTATCTATCCAAAGGATTATAAATCGTTCTACTATAAGGACACATGCACACGAATGTTCATTGCAGCACTGTTTACAATAGCAAAGACCTGGAACCAACCCAAATGCCCAACGATGATAGACTGGACTGGGAAAATGTGGCACATATACACCATGGAATATTATGCAGCAATCAAAAATGATGAGTTTGTGTCCTTTGTAGGGACATGGATGAATCTGGAGAACATCATTCTCAGCAAACTGACACAAGAACAGAAAAAGAAATACCGCATATACTCGCTCATAGGTGGGTGAGAAAAATGAGAACATGTGGACACAGAGAGGCGGTCTACTATACACTGGGGACTGTTGGGGGGAATGGGGGAGGGACAGCGGGGGGGGGGGCTGGGGGGGATAGCCTGGGGATGAATACCAAGTGTGGGTGAAGGGGAGGAAAGCAGCAAAGCACA
This sequence comes from Saguinus oedipus, assembly GCA_031835075.1. Classification (NCBI taxonomy): domain Eukaryota; kingdom Metazoa; phylum Chordata; class Mammalia; order Primates; family Cebidae; genus Saguinus; species Saguinus oedipus. Next base: position 5,905,072 of record CM063170.1, read on the forward strand.
CTGCCATGTGTGTACCTATGCAACTATCTTGCTCGTTCTGCACATGTACCCCCAAACCTATAATGCAATAAAAAAAAAATAAAAATAATAAAAAAAAAAAAAAAAATTAAAACTTTATAAAAGTATTAGAAGAAAAAAACTATTAAAAAAAAAAAAAAAAAAGAGAGGAGGATACACACAGTAAAGAAAAAGATACACAGAAAAGAGGGGGATACACACAAAAGAGATGAGGATACACACAGGATAGAGGAGTTTACACACAAAAGAGAGAAGGATACACACAGGAGACAGAAAAAATACACACAGTAGAGAGGGGGATATACACAGGAGAGTGGTGATATACACAGGAGGGAGGAGGGTACACACAGGAGAGAGGGGCATATACACAGGAAAAATGGATAAACACAGGAGAAAAAGGGATACACACAGGAGAGAAGAGGATACACACAGGAGAGAGGAGGATACAAAAAGGAGAGAGGTGATACACACAGGAGAAAGGGGTTATACAGAGGATCCTTCACAGCCTCACTGAATATTGCACACTTGTGATATAGTATGGAGTCTATTTTTATGGCCACTCATTCAAAGAATCACTACATAATGCACACCTGCTGAATAGTCAGACGTCTTTTTCCTATAGTCACTAGTTAAGAGCCTAACTAAGTGTACACACCTGGGGAAATAGTCAGGATTTGCCTATATCCCCTCATTCACATTCTGACTAAAAAAGGCACACCTGTGGAATAGTCGAGAGACTTTTTCATGTGGCCTCTAATTCGGAGGGTCAGTGAATAATGTGGTGTAGTCCGGAATCAATTTCATGTGGACACATATTCAGAGCCTCAGTGAATAAGTCAGGCCCTTGATATAGTAAGGAGTCTAATTAATATGGCCACATCTTCTGAGCCTCACTGTATAATACACACCTGGAGAATAATTTTGAGCCTATTTTCGATGGACATTCATTCAGAGCCTCGGTAAATAATGTACACCTGTGGAGTAGCCAGGAGTCTATTTTATTAGGATGCTCATTCATAGCCTCAGTGGATAATACACACGTGTGGCTTAGTCAGGATTCCATGTTATATGGCCACTGACTCGTAACCTCAATGAAAAATCTGGCACATATACACCATGGAAAATTATGCAGCAATCAAAAACGATGAGTTTGTGTCCTTTGTAAGGACGTGGATGAATCTGGAGAACATCATTCTCAGCAAACTGACACAAGAACAGAAAAAGAAATACCGCATATACTCACTCATAGGTGGGTGAGAAAAATGAGAACACATGGACACAGAGAAGGGTCTACTACACACTGGGGTCTATTGGGGGGAATGGGGGAGGGACAGCGGGGGGGGCTGGGGAGGGATAGCCTGGGGATGAATGCCAAGTGTGGGTGAAGGGGAGGAAGGCAGCAAAACACACTGCCATGTGTGTACCTATGCAACTATCTTGCACGTTCTGCACATGTACCCCAAAACCTATAATGCAATAAAAATTAAAAAAAAAAGAAAAATGCACAAATGTAAAGTACTCAGCAGTCTATTTCATATAAACACTCATTCAGAAATTCAGTGAATAATACAAATATTTAAGATAGACAACATCCTGTTTTCTATGGTCACACAAAAAGAGCCTCACTGAGTAATGCACACCTGGGGAAGTGATAAAATTCTACTTTATATAGCCTCTCATTTACAGCCTAAGGGAATAATGCACACTGCGGAATAGACACTAGTATATTTTATATGACCACAAAATCAAAGCCTGAGTGAGTAATATACAACTTTGGAATAGTCACTAGTCTATTCCATATGCCCAACTATTTAGAGTCAGAGTAAATAATACACGCCTGTGGAATAGTCAGAAAACAAGTTCATTGGCCAAAGATTCAGATCCTCAGTGAATAATACATACTTCGGAAATATTCAGGACGCTATTACATGTGGCATCAATTTCAGAACTTCATTGAATAATAAACACCTGTATTGTAGTCAGAATTCTATTTCATATAGCTACATATTCAGAGCCTAACTAAATAAAATACACCTTGGAAATACTCAGGATTCTATTTGGTATAGCCACTCATTTAGAACCGAATGTAAAAGCGCACTCCTGAGGAGTATTCAGGAGTCTCTATTTTATGGCCACTCATTCAGAGATTCACAGAATTATACAGACCTATGGAAACATCAGGAGTGTATTTCACATAGCCACTTATTCAGAACCTCAGTGAAGAATCATATATATCTGGAAAATACTCAGGATTATATTATATATAGCCACTTATTCAGAGACTCACTGAATAATGCACACATAAGAAATAGTCTAAAGACTATTTGATATGAGCCTACACCCAGAGACTCAGTGGAAAATGCAGAACAGAAAAGTAGTCAAGATGATAGAGTCAGAAGTTTATGTTATGTGGTCACTCGTTCAGATTCTCATTGAAGAATACACACCTTTGGTATAGTAAGATTCCAAGTCATATGGCCACTGAATCACAGCATTACGGGATAATGCAAGAAGGGGCAATAGTAAGGAGTCTGTTTCATATGGCCTCCCATTCAGAGCTTTAGTGTGTAATAAAGAGCTGTGGAGTTGTCAGGACCTTATTTAAGGTAGCCCCAAGTTAAGCGGCTCCGTGAATGATACACAAATGTGTAAGAGTCAGGAGACTATTTAATACAGACACTTTGATATAGACACTCATACAGAACCTTTTCGAATACTGCACATGTGGTGAATTATCAAAAGTCTGTTTCCTATGGTGATTCGTTTGGAGAATCAAAAAATAACGCACACCGGTGGAGCAAAATGGGTTCTATTTCATAAGGCCACTCTTTCAATTCTTTAGTGAATAATATGTATATCTGATAAGTCAGGAATCTCATTCATATGGCCACTCGTTCTGTGCCTGTGGGAATATTACTCCCCTCAGAAACAGTCAAGGATCTACTTCAAATGCCTACACATTCAGAGTCTCTGTAAGTTATGAACAACTGGGCAATACACCTGAGTCTCTTTTTTATGACCACTTAGTCAGAGTCTCATTTAATAATACACACATGGGGAAGAGTTAAGAGTGTACTTCATGTAGCCACTCAGTTAGATCCTCAGTGAATGATGCACACCAGGGTAATAGTCGAGCATTTTTTTTATGGCCACTCATTTTGTGCCTTACTGAGTGATATACACCTGAAGAATCCCCAGGATTCTATTTGATACTACCACTCATTTAGAACCTTATTGAATAATTCACAATGGAGCAATAGTCAGGTGTCTATTTTATATGGTCTATCATTCACAGTTTCAGTGAATATTGAAATTCTATGGAGTAATCAGCACGCAGTTTCAGATAGCCACTAATTAAGTGCCTTCCTGAATGATACACACCTGGGCGATAGTAAGGAGTCTATTTCATATGTACTCTAATTTTGTGTATCGCTGAGTAATACACACCTGGGGCAGGGTCAAGAGTCTATTTGGTATGGACACTCAAACAGAACTTGATGGATTAATGCACACATGTATAATAATGAGGAGTCTATGTCATATGGCTACTCATTCAGACAAACTGGGAATAATGCACATGTGGAGTAATTAGAAGTCTGTTTCATATGGCCCCTCTTTCACAGCCTCACTAAATATTACACACCTGTGATATAGTCTGGAGTCTATTTTTTATGGCCACTCATTCAGAGAATCACTAAATAATGCACACCTGTGGAATAGTCAGAAGTCTCTTTCTTATGGCCACTTGATAAGAGCTTCACTAAGGGTGCACACCTGGAGAAATATTCAGGATGTACCTTTATCCCCTAATTCAGAGTCTCACTAAATAATGCACACCTGTGGAATAGTCAGGAGACTTTTTCATGTGGCGTCTAATTCAGAGTGTCACTGAATAATGTGGTGTAGTCAGGAGTCTATTTCATGTAGACACATATTCAGAGCTTCAGTGAATAAGAGAGACACTTGATATGGTAAGGAATCTAATTGATATAGAAACGTATTCTGAGCCTCACTGAATTATACACACCTGGGGAATAATTTGGAGTCTATTTACGATGGACATATATTCAGAGCTTCGGAAAATGTTGTTCACCTGTGCATTAGCCAGGGGTCTATTTTATTAGGACACTCATTGATAGCCTCAGTGGATAATATGCACGTGTGGATTAGTCAGAATTCCATTTCATATGGCCATTGACTCGTAACCTCAATGAAAAATGCACAAATGTAAAGTACTCAGCAGTCAATTTTATATAGACACTCATTCAGAGATTCACTAAATCATACAAATATTTAATATAGAAGCATTCTGTTTCATATGGTCACACAAAATGAGCCTCACTGGGTAAGGCACACCTAGGGAAGTGTTAGGAGTCTACTTTATATAGCCTTTAATTTACAGAATCAAGAAATAATGCACACGTGTGGGATAGACACTAGTTTATTTTATATGGCCGCAAAATCCAAGCCTTTTCGAATACAGCACATGTGGGGAATGATCATTTGTCTGTTTTATATGGTGTTTCATTTGGTGAATCAAAAACTAATGCACACCTGTGGAGTAAAATGGGTTCTATTTCAGAAGACCACTCTTTCACTGTTTTGATGAATAATATGTATATCTGAAAAGTAAGGAATCTCTTTCACATGGTAGCTTGTTTAGGGCCTCTGTGAAGAATACTCCCCTCAAAGATGAGTTTGTGTCCTTTGTAAGGACATGGTTGAATCTGGAGAACATCATTCTCAGCAAACTGACACAAGAACAGAAAAAGAAATACCGCATATACTCACTCATAGGTGGGTGAGAAAAATGAGAACACATGGACACAGAGAGGCCGTCTACTATACACTGGGATCTATTGGGGGGAATGGGGGAGGGACAGCGGGGGGGGGGCTGGGGTGGAATAGCCTGGGGATGAATGCCAAGTGTGGGTGAAGGGGAGGAAGGCAGCAAAACACACTGCCATGTGTGTATCTATGCAACTATTTTGCACGTTCTGCACATGTACCCCAAAACCTATAATGCAATAAAAATTAAAAAAAAAATAGTCAAGTTTCTTCTATAAATGGCTACACATTCAGAGACTCTGTAGGTAATGAACACCTGGGCAATACACCTGAGTTTCTTTTTTATGCCCACTTAGTCAGAGTCTCATTCAATAATACACACCTGGGGAAGAGTTAAGAGTCTACTTCATGTAGCCACTCATTTAGAGCCTCAGTGAATAATGCACAACAGGGTAATAGTCGAGCATTTTTATATGGCCATTCATATTGTGCCTCACTGAGTGATATACAGGTAATGAATCCTAACAATTCTATTTGATACTACCATTTAGCAGCTTATTAAATAATTCGCAATGGAGCAATAGTCAGGTGTTTATTTTATATCGTCTATCACTCAAAGTTTCAGTGAATAATAAACTTTTATGGAGTAATCAGGACACTGTTTAAGATAGCCACGAATTAAGTGCCTTCCTGAATGATACACACCTGGGTAATAGCCTGGTGTCTATTTCATATGAACTCTAATATTGTGCATCATTGAATAATACACACCTGGGGCAGTGTCAGGAGTCTATTTGATATGGACACTCAAACAGAACCTGTTTGATTAATGCACACATATATAATAATGAGGCTACTCATACACACAAACGGTGAATAATGCACATGTAAAGTAATTAGATGTCTGATTCTTATGGACACTCTTTCACAGCCTCACTGAATATTACACACTTGTGATATAGCCTTGAGTATGTTTTTTATGGCCACCCATTCAGAGAATCAGTAAATAATGCAAACCAGCGGAATAGTCAAAAGTCCCTTTCCTATGGCCACTCATTAAGAGCCTCACTAAGAGTACACACCTGGGGAAATAGTCAGGACTTACCATTATCCTCTCATTCAGAGTCTCACTAAATAATGTACACCTGTGGAATAGTTGGGAGACTCTTTCCTATGGCCACTCATTAAGAGCCTCACTAAGTGTACACACCTGGGGAAATAGTCAAAATTTACCTGTAGCCTTTCATTCAGAGTCTCACTAAATAATGCACACCTGTGGAACAGTCAGGAGACATTTTTATGTGGCCTCTAATTCGGAGTGTCACTGAATAATGTGATGTAGTCAGAAGTCTATTTCATGAAAACACATATTCAGAACCACAGTGAATAAAACAGGCCCTTTATTTGTAAGGAATCTAATTAATATGTCCACATTTTCTGAGCCTCACTGAATAATACACACCTGGAGAATAATTTGTAGTCTATTTTCGATGGACATTCATTCAGAGCCTCGGTAAATAATGTACAACTGTGGAGTAGGCAGGAGTCTATTTTATTGGGACACTCATTCATCGTCTCAATGGATAATATGCACGTGTGGATTAGTCTGGATTCCATTTTATTTATTATTTTATTTTTTAATTTTTATTGCATTATAGGTTTGGGGGTACATGTGCAGAACGAGCAAGATAGTTGCATACGTACACACATGGCAGTGTGCTTTGCTGCTTTCCTCCCCTTCACCCACACTTGGTATTCATCCCCAGGCTATCACCCCCAGCCCCCCCCGCTGTCCCTCCCCCATTCCCCCCAACAGTCCCCAGTGTATAGTAGACCACCTCTCTGTGTCCACGTGTTCTCATTTTTCTCACCCACCTATGAGTGAGTATATGCGGTATTTCTTTTTCTGTTCTTGTGTCAGTTTGCTGAGAATGATGTTCTCCAGATTCATCCATGTCCCTACAAAGGACACAAACTCATCATTTTTGATTGCTGCATAATATTCCATGGTGTATATGTGCCACATTTTCCCAGTCCAGTCTATCATCGTTGGGCATTTGGGTTGGTTCCAGGTCTTTGCTATTGTAAACAGTGCTGCAATGAACATTCGTGTGCATGTGTCCTTATAGTAGAACGATTTATAGTCCTTTGGATAGATACCCAGTAATGGGATTGCTGGGTCAAATGGAATTTCTATTTCTAGGTCCCTGAGGAATCGCCACACTGTCTTCCACAATGGCTGAACTAATTTACACTCCCACCAACAGTGTAAGAGTGTTCCTATTTCTCCACATCCTCTCCAGCATCTGCTGTCTCCAGATTTTTTAATGATTGTCATTCTAACTGGTGTGAGATGGTATCTCAATGTGGTTTTGATTTGCATCTCTCTAATGACCAATGATGATGAGCACTTTTTCATATGTTTGCTGGCCTCATGTATGTCTGCTTTCATAAAGTTTCTGTTCATATCCTTTGCCCATTTTTGAATGGGCTTGTTTGTTTTCTTCCTGTAAATCTGTTTGAGTTCTTTGTAAATTCTGGATATCAGCCCTTTGTCAGATGCGTAAACTGCAAAGATTTTTTCCCATTCTGATGGTTGCCGATTCACTCTAGTGACTGTTTGCTTTGCCGTGCAGAAACTGTGGAGTTTGATTAGGTCCCATTTGTCTATTTTGGCTTTTGTTGCCAATGCTTTTGGTGTTTTGTTCATGAAGTCCTTGCCTACTCCTATGTCCTGAATGGTTTTGCCTAGATTTTCTTCTAGGGTTTTTATGGTGTCAGGTCTTACGTTTAAGTCTTTAATCCATCTGGAGTTAATTTTAGTGTAAGGTGTCAGGAAGGGGTCCAGTTTCTGCTTTCTGCACATGGCTAGCCAGTTTTCCCAACACCATTTATTAAATAGGGAATCATTTCCCCATTGACTGTTTTTGTCTGGTTTATCAAAGATAATATGGTTGTAGATGTGTTGTGTTGCCTCCGATGCCTCTGTTCTGTTCCATTGGTCTATATCTCTGTTTTGGTACCAGTACCATGCTGTTTTGATTACTGTAGCCTTGTAGTATAGTTTGAAGTCTGGTAGCGTGATGCCTCCTGCTGTGTTCATTTTGCTTAGAATTGACTTGGCCATGCGGGCTCTACCACCCTGAACGTGCCTGATCTCGTCTGATCTCGGAAGCTAAGCAGGGTCGGGCCTGGTTAGTACTTGGATGGTTCCATTTTAAATGGCCACTGACTCATAACCTCAGTGAAAAATGCAGAAATGTAAAGTACTCACCAGTCTATTTCATATAGACACTCATTCAGAGATTCACTAAATAATACATATATTTAATACACCAGCATCCTGTTTCATATGGTCACACTAAATGAGCCTCACTGAGTAAGGCCCACCTAGGGAAGTGTTAAGAGTCTACTTTATATAGCCTCTCATTTACAGCCTCAGGGAATAATGCACAGGTGTGGAATAGACACTAAATTATTTTATATGACTACAAAAAAAGAAAGCCTGAGTGAGTAATACACAACTTTGGAAGAGTCACTTGTCTATTTTACATGACCAAATATTTAGAGACAGAGTCAATAATACACGTCTGTGGACAAGTCAGAAAACAATTTCATATGGCCAAAGATTTAGATCCTCAGTGAATAATACGTACCTGGGAAATACTCAGGACGCTATTACATGTGGCATCAATTTCAGAGCTTCATTGAATAAGAAACACCTCTAATGTAGTCAGAATTCTATTTCCTATAGTCACGTATTCAGAGCCTAACTGAAAAACATACACCTTGGGAAAAGTTAAAATTCTATTTCGTATAGCCACTCATTAAGAGCCAAATATCAAAACGCATGCCTTAGGAGAATTCAGGAGGCTCTATTTTATGGCCACTCATTCAGAGCTTCACAGAATAATACAGACCTATGAAAACGTCAGGAGTGTATTTCACATGTCCACTTACTCAGATCCTCAGTTAGGAATCATATATATCTGGAAAATACTCAGGATTATATTATATATAGCCACTTATTCAGAGACTCACTGAATAATGCACAGCTAAGGAATAGTCTGGAGACTATTTGATAGGACTCTTCACCCTGCGACTCAGTGGACAATGCAGAACTGAAAAATAGTCAAGAGGATAGAGTCAAGGGTTTATGTTATGTGGTCACTCATTCAGAATCTCACTGAAGAATACACACCTTGGGAATAGTCAGTGTCCAAGTCATATGGACACTCAATCACAGCATTACCAAATAATGCATAGTGGGGCAATAGTAAGGAGTCTATTTCATATGGCCTGTCATTCGGAGCTTCAGTGCATAATAAACAGCTGTGGAGTATTCAAGACCCTATTTAAGGTAGCCCCAAATTAAGCAGCTCCGTGAATAATACACAAATGTGTCAGAGTCAAGAGACAATTTGACATAGACACTCATACAGAAACTTTTCGAATACTGCACATGTGGGGAATAATCACTAGTCTGTTTCATATGGTGTTTACTTTGAAGAATGAAAAAATAACGCACACCTGTTGAGTAAAATGGGTTCTATTTCATGAGGCCACTCTTTCAATGTCTTAGTGAATAATATGTATATCTGATAAGTCAGGAATCTCTTTCACATGGCCACTCGTTCAGGGCCTCTGTGAAGAATACTCCACACAAAAATAGTCAAGGGTCTGCTTCAAATGGCTACACATTCAAAGTCTCTGTACGTAATGAACACCTGGGCAATACACCTGAGTCTCTTTTTTATGGCCACTTAGTCAGAGACTAATTCAATAATACACAACAAAGGAAGATTTAAGAGTCTACTTCTTGTAGCCACTCATTTAGATCCTCAGTGAATAATGCACACCAGGTTAGTAGTCGAGCTTTTTTTATATGGCCACTCATTTTGTCCCTCACTGAGTGATATACACCTGAAGAATCCTCAGGATTCTGTTTGATACTACCACACATTTAGATCCTTATTGAATAAATCACAATGGAGCAATAGTCACGTGTCTATTTTATATGGTCTATCATTCAAAGTGTCAGTGAATAGTAAACTTCTATAGAGTAATCAGGACGCTGTTTAACATAGCCACAAATTAAGTGCCTTGCTGAATGATACGCACTTGTGTGATAGGAGTCTATTTCATATGAACTCTAATTTTGTGTATCGCTGAGTAATACACACCTGGGGCAGGGTCAGGAGTCTATTTGGTATGGACACTCAAACAGAGGCTGTTTGATTAATACACACATGGATAATAATGAGGAGTCTATGTTATTCGGCTACTCATTCAGACAAACAGTGAATAATGCACATGTGGAGTAATTAGAAGTCTGTTTCATATGGCCCCTCTATCACAGCCTCACTGAATAGTACACACTTGTGATATAGTCTGGAGTCTAATTTTTATGGCCACTCATTCAGAGAATCACTAAATAATGCACACCTGCAGAATAGTCAGAAGTCTCTTTCTTATGGCCACTTGATAAGAGCTTCACTAAGGGTGCACACTGGAGAAATAGTCAGGATGTACCTTTATCCCCTCATTCAGAGTCTCACTAAATAATGCACACCTGTGGAATAGTCAGGAGACTTTTTCACGTGACGTCTATTTCAGAGTGTCACTGAATAATGTGGTGTAGTCAGGAGTCTATTTCATGTAGACACATGTTCAGAGCTTCAGTGAATAAGACAGTCACTTGATATAGTAAGGAATCTAATTGTTATAGAAACATATTTTGAGCCTCACTGAATAATACACACCTGGGGAATAATTTGGAGTCTATTTCCGATGGACATACATTCAGATCTTCGAAAAATGTGGTTCACCTGTGGAGTAGCCATTGGTCTATTTTATTAGGACACTCATTCATAGCCTCAGTGGATAATATGCACGGGTGGTTTAGTCAGAATTCCATTTTATATGGCCATTGACTCTTAACCTCAGTGAAAAATGCACAAATGTAAAGTACTCAGCAGTTAATTTTATATAGACACTCATTCAGAGATTCACTAAAAAATACAAATATTTAATATAGAAGCATCCTGTTTCATATGGTCACACAAAATAAGCCTCACTGGGTAAGGCACACCTAGGGAAGTGTGAGGAGTTTACTTTATACAGCCTTTAATTTACAGAATCAAGAAATAATGCACACGTGTGGGATAGACACTAGTTTATTTTATATGGCCGCAAAATCCAAGCCTTTTCGAATACTGCACATGTGGGGAATAATCACTTGTCTGTTTCATATGGTGAATCAAAAACATATGCACATCTTTGGAGAAAAATAGGTTCTATTTCAGAAGACCACTCTTTCACTGTTTTAATGAATAATATGTATATCTGAAAAGTAAGGAATCTCTTTCACATGGCAGCTTGTTTAGGGCCTCTGTGAATACTTTCCTCAAAAATAGTCAAGTGTCTTCTTTAAATGGCTACACATTCAGAGACTCTGTGGGTAAAGAACACCTGGGCAATACACCTGAGTTTCTTTTTTATGCCCACTTAGTCAGAGTCTCATTCAATAATACACACCTGGGAAAGAGTTAAGAGTGTACTTCATGTAGCCACTTATTTAGAGCCTCAGTGAATAATGCACACCAGGGTAATAGTCGAGCATTTTTTATATGGCCACTCATTTTGTGCCTCAGTGAATGATATACACGTGATGAATCCTAAGGATTCTATTTGATACTACCATGCATTTAGCAGCTTATTAAATAATTCACAATGAAGCAATAGTCAGGTGTCTATTTTATATAGTCTATCACTCAAAGTTTCAGTGAATAATAAACTTTTATGGAGTAATCAGGACGCTGTTTAAGATAGCCACGAATTAAGTGCCTTCCTGAATGATACACACCTGGGTAATAGCCTGGCGTCTCTTTCATATGAACTCTACTTTTGTGTATCGTTGAATAATACGCACATGGGGTACTGTCAGGAGTCTATTTGATATGGACAATCAAACAGAACCTGTTTGATTAATGCATACATATATAATAATGAAGAGTCTATGTCATACCACTACTCATATACACAAAAAGGGAATAATGCACATGTAAAATAATTAGACATCTGATTCTTATGGACACTCTTTCACAGCCTCAGTGAATATTACACACTTCTGATATAGTCTGGAGTATGTTTTTTATGGCCACTCATTCAGAGAATCAGTAAATAATGCACACCTGCGGAATAGTCATAATTCCCTTTCCTATGGCCACTTATTAAGGGCCTCACTAAGTGTACACACCTGGGGAAATAGTCAGGATTTACCTATACCACTTCATTCAGAGTCTCACTAAATAATTCACATCTGTGGAATAGTCAGGAGACATTTTCATGTGGCCTCTAATTCGGAGGGTCACTGAATAATGTGGTGTAATCAGGAGTTTATTTCATGTAGACACATATTCAGAGCTTCAGTGAAAAGAGAGACACTTGATATAGTAAGGAATCTAATTGATATGGAAACATATTCTGAGCCTCACTGAATAATACACACCTGGGGAATAATTTGTAGTCTATTTTCGATGGACATGTATTCAGATTTTCGGGAAATGATGTACACCTGTGGAGTAGCCTGGGGTCTATTTTATTAGGACACTCATTCATAGCCTCAGTGGATAACATGCACGTGTGGATTAGTCACGATTCCATTTTATATGGCCACTGACTCGTAACCTCAGTGAAAAATGCAAAAATATGAAATACTTAGCAGACTATTTCATATAGACACTCATTCATAGATTCACTGAATAATACAAATATTTGAGATAGACAGCACGCTGATCCATATGGTTAAACAAAAAGAGCCTCACTGAGTAATGCACACCAGAGGAAGGTTAAGGAGTCTACTTTATATAGACTTTAATTTACAGAATTAGGAAATAATGCACACTTGCAAAATAGACACTAGTCTATTTTATATGGCCGCAAAATTAAAGCCTTTTTGAATACTGCACATGTGGGGAATAATCACTTGTCTGTTTCATATGATGTTTCATTTGGTGAATCCAAAACTTATGCACACCTGTGGAGTAAAATGGGTTCTATTTCAGAAGACCACTTTTTCACTGTTTTAGTTAATATCATGTATATCTGAAAAGTAAGGAATCGCTTTCACATGGTCACTCGTTCAGGGCCTCTGTGAAGAATACACCCCTCAATAATAGTCAAGTTTCTACTTTAAATGGCTACACATTCAGAGACTCTGTAGGTAAGGAATACCTGTTCAATACACCTGAGTCTCTTTTTTATGCCCACTTAGTCAGAGTCTCATTCAATTATATATATCTCGGGAATAGTTAAGAGACTACTTCATGTAGACACTCATTTAGAGCCTCAGTGAATAATGCACACCAGGGTAATAATCGAGCATTTTTTATATGGCCACTCATTTTGTGCCTCACTGAGTGATATACACCTGAAGAATCCTCAGGATTCTATTTGATACTACCACTCATTTAGAACCTTATTGAATAATTCACAATGGAGCAATAGTCAGGTGTCTATTTTATATGGTCTATCACTCAAAGTTTCAGTGAATAATAAACTTCTATGGAGTAATCAAGACGCTGTTTAAGATAGCCACGAATTAAGGGCCTTCCTGAATGATACACACCTGGGTAATAGCCTGGCATCTATTTTATATGAACTCTAAATTTGTGTATCGTTGAATAATACACACTTGGGGCAGTGTCAGGAGTCTATTTGGTATGGACACTCAAAAAAAACCTGTTTGATTAATGCACACATGGATAATAATGAGGATTCTATGTCATATGGCTACTCATTCAGACAAACTGTGAATAATGCACATGTGGAGTAATTAGAGATCTGTTTCATATAGACCCTCTTTCACAGCCGCACTGAATATAACACATTTCTGATACAGTCTGGAGTCTATTTTTTATGGCCACTCATTCAGAAAATCACTAAATAATGCACACCTGCCGAATAGTCAGAAGTCTCTTTCCTATGGCCACTTGTTAGGAGCCTCACTAAGTGTAAACAGCTGGAGAGGAGGGGAGGAGGCAAGATGGCGTCATAGAGGTGGCTCTGGATTGCAGCTCTCGGTGAAGGCGCAGAGGGTGAGTCCTAGCCGCATTCTCGGATGTTCCTTTTATGCCCACAGAGCGCTGAAAGTCCCAGGTGTGGGAGAGACACGGGACGCTAGCAGCCGGCTAACGCAACCGGCTTCTGCCGCCTCGTCGGCCGGCGCCGCAGCGGGACCTGGCGCGGAACTCACTGGTCTGGGTGCCCTGTTAAACCGGCAATCTGAGATTTGGAAGGGCAGATTGGCATGTCCATCTGATTGAACGGGACTTGGACAATGAGCCAGACCAGGAGTTTCCTGGGAAGCGTGATCTGAGCCGGGGTAGTGGGCAGCGGCACGGGAGATCGCACGGATCCCAGTGCCCTATCGGCAGGCTCCTGGGGCGCCAGTGAGAGAGTCGACCTTTCAGCTTGGGGAGAGGAAGAGAGAGAGAGAGAGGACAGACTCTGAGGCAGGGAGCTGGGTGATCGGGCTCGGCGGGTCCCACGCTCACGAAAACAAGCAGGGCAGCGACTGGAGGCGCTTGGGGCTGAGAGTTTTGTTGCCGGCATTTAGGACGGTGCAGCCCGGTCAGGGAGGGGCGTCCACCATTCCTGACGAAGTGCACCCCCACTTAAGTACCGCCCAGGACTGACGCAGCCTGCCGTTGCCAAGGCAACCTGCCATAACAGAGAGAGTCCCCCAGGCCGCAACAGGGTGGACCCGCGTTAGCAGGTCAGAGCCCCGGCAGGCAAATAGTGAATAGACTGCCACCTAGTGGGGCAGGACAGTGCAACAGATACTCATAAAGAAAGCCCCAACTCCCTGAGACAGAGCATCGAAGGGTGAAAAAAAAAATAGTGGTGTTTTATGAGTTCTATTGCAGCAGACATAACCTCCCAACAACCCTGAATGAACAACGGAGCTCACAGCTCAGCACTGGAGCTTCTATAAAGCACAGACTGTCTCCTCAAGCAGCTCCCTGACCCCTGTATATCCAAGGAGTCACCCCAGAAAAGGACTAATCAGACTGACATTTGGCTGGCATCATTCTGGAACAAGGGCAGCAGAAAAAGAAACTGATATCATCCCTCACTGTTCTGCAGCTGCTACAGGTATACCCCAGACAAGCAGGGCCTGGAGTGGACCTCAGCACTCATACAGCAGAGAGGATAGATCATTAGAGGGAAAACTAACTAACAGAAATACTTCATCATCAACAATCTCACTGTCCACACAGAGACCCAATTGAAAAATCAGCCACTACTAAGACGACAGGCGGATAAATCCATAAAGATGGGAAGAAACCAGCGCAAAAAGGAGGAAAGCACCCGAAACCAAAACACCTAACCTCCAAAAAAGGACCAAAACTCTTCACCAGCAAGGGAACAAAGCTGGACGGAGAATGAATGTGACGAAATGACGGAATAAGAATACAGAAAGTGGATAATGAGAAACTTCATTGAGCTAAAGGAACATGTTCTAAACCAGTGCAAAGAAACTAAGAACCTTGAAAAAAGATTTGAAAAAAGATTCGAGGAATTGATAACGAGAATGGACAACTTAGAGAGGAATATGAATGAATTGAAGGAGCTGAAAAACACAACACGAGAACTTCGCGAAGCATGCACAAGTTTCAACAGCCGAATTGACCAAGCAGAAGAAAGAATATCAGAAGTTGAAGATCAACTCAATGAAATAAAACGAGAAACCAAGATTAAAGAAAAAAGCACAAAAAGGAATGAACAAAATCTCCAAGAAATGTGGGACTATGTGAAGAGACCTAACCTACGTTTGATAGGTGTACCAGAATGTGACGAAGAGAATGAATCCAAGCTGGAAAACACTCTTCAGGATATTATCCAGGAAAATTTCCCCAACCTACCAAGACAGGTCAATACTCAACTCCAGGAAATACAGAGAACACCACTAAGATACTCTGCAAGAAGAGCAACCCCAAGGCACATAATCGTCAGATTCACCAGGGTTGAAACGAAGGAGAAAATACTAATGGCAGCCAGAGAGAAAGGTCGGGTCACCCACAAAGGGAAGCCGATCAGACTCACAGCACATCTCTCGGCAGAGACTCTACAAGCCAGAAGAGAGTGGGGGCCAATATTCAACATCCTTAAAGAAAAGAGCTTTCAACCCAGAATTTCATATCCAGCGAAACTGAGCTTCATAAGTGAAGGAAAAATAAAATCCTTCATGAACAAGCAAGTACTCAGAGATTTTGTCACCACTAGGCCTGCTTTACAAGAGCTCCTGAAAGAGGCACTACACATAGAAAGAAACAACCAGTTCCAGCCATCCTAAAAGCATACCAAATGCTAAAGACCATCAACAAAATGAAGAATGTACATGAACCAACGGGAAAAACAGCCAGCTAGCATCAAAATGGCAGTATCAAATTCACACATAACAATATTAACCCTGAATGTAAATGGGCTAAATGCACCAATCAAAAGACACAGACTGGCAAATTGGATAAAAAACCAAAACCCATCGGTGTGCTGTATCCAGGAAACCCACCTCACATGCAAAGATACACAAAGGCTGAAAATAAAGGGATGGAGGAAGATTTACCAAGCAAATGGAGAGCAAAAAAGCAGGAGTTGCAATTCTCATCTCTGATAAAATAGACTTTAAAATAACAAAGATCAAAAGGGACAAAGAAGGTCATTACGTAATGGTAAAAGGATCGATACAACAAGAAGAGATAACGATTCTAAACATATATGGACCCAATGTAGGAGCACCCAGATATATAAGGCAAGTTCTTAACGACTTACAAAGGGACTTAGACTCCCACACAATAATAGTGGGAGACTTTAACACTCCACTGTCAATAGCAGACAGATCAACCAGACAGAAAATTAACAAGGATATCCAGGACTTGAACTCAGCCCTGGAACAAGCAAACCTGATAGACATTTACAGAACTCTCCAACCCAAATCCACAGAATATACATTCTTCTCAGCACCACATCACACCTACTCCAAAATTGACCACATAATTGGAAGTAAAGCACTCCTCAGCTAATGCAAAACAACTGAAATCATAACAAACAGTCTCTCAGACCATAGTGCAATCAAGTTGGAACTCAGAATTCAGAAAATAACTCAGAACCGCACAGCTTCATGGAAACTGAACAATTGGCTCTTGAATGTTGATTGGATAAACAATGAAATGAAGGCAGAAATAAAGAAGTTCTTTGAAACCAACGAGAACGAAGACACAACGTACCAGAATCTCTGGGACACATTTAAAGCAGTCTGTAGAGGAAAATATATAGCAATAAGTGCCCACATGAGAAGAGTGGAGAGATCCAAAATTGACACCCTATCGTCAAAATTGAAAGAGCTAGAGGAGCAAGATCAAAAAACCCCAAAACCTAGCCGAAGACAAGAAGTAACTAAGATCAGAGCAGAACTGAAGGAGATAGAGACAAGAAAAACCCTTCAAAAAATCAATAAATCTAAGAGCTGGTTTTTCGAAAAGATCAACAAAATAGACAGACCATTAGCCAGACTGATAAAAAAGAAGAGAGAGAACAACCAAATAGATGCAATAAAAAACGATAAAGGGGAAATCACCACAGATTCCACAGAAATTCAAACCATCATCAGAGAATCCTACAAACAACTCTATGCACATAAACCAGTAAATCAGGAAGAAATGGATAAATTCCTGGACGCCTGTGGCCTCCCAAGCCTAAATCAGGAGGAAGCCGAAACTATGAATAGACCAATAACAAGGTCTAAAGTTGAGGCAGCAATTAAGAGCCTACCACACAAAAAAAGCCCAGGTCCAGATGGGTTCACAGCCGAATTCTACCAGACACACAAAGAGGATCTGGTACCATTCCTTCTGAAACTATTCCAAATAATCCAAAAAGAGGGAACCCTTCCCAAATCATTTTATGAGACCAACATCATCCTGATACCAAAACCTGGCAGAGACTCAACAAGAAAAGAAAACTTCAGGCCAATATCCATGATGAACATAGATGCAAAAATCTTCAATAAAATACTGGCAAACCGATTGCAACAGCACATTAAAAAACTTATCCATCATGATCAAGTAGGATTCATCCCGGGGATGCAAAGCTGGTTCAACATACGCAAGTCTATAAATGTAATTCACCACATAAACAGAAGCAAAAACAAAAACCACATGATTATCTCAATTGATGCAGAGAAGGCATTTGACAAAATTCAACAGCCCTTTATGCTAAAAATCCTCAATAAACTTGGTATTGATGGAACATATTTCAAAGTAATAAAAGCTATTTATGACAAACCAATAGCCAATATCATACTTAATGGGCAAAAACTGGAAGCATTCCCTTTGAAATCTGGCACTAGACAAGGATGCCCTCTCTCACCACTTCTATTCAATATAGTACTGGAAGTTCTAGCCAGAGCAATCAGGCAAGAAAAAGAAATAAAGGGTATTCAAATAGGAAAGGTGGAAGCCAAATTGTCTCTATTTGCAGATGACATGATAGTATACCTAGAAGACCCATCACCTCAGCCCAAAAGCTACTGCAACTGATAAGCAAATTCAGCAAAATCTCAGGATATAAAATCAATGTTCAAAAATCACAAGCATTCCTATACACAAATAACAGACTTAAAGAGAACCAAATCAAGAACGAACTGCCATTCACAATTGCTACAAAGAAAATAAAATACCTAGGAATACAACTCACTAGGAATGTAAGGGACCTCTTTAAGGAAAACTACAAACAACTGCTCAACGAAATAAGAGAGGACACAAACAGATGGAGAAACATTCCATGTTCGTGGTTAGGAAGAATCAATATCGTGAAAATGGCTATACTGCCCAAAGTAATTTACACAATCAATGCTATCCCCATCAAACTACCATTGAATTTCTTCACAGAACTGGAAGAAACCACCATGAATTTCATATGGAACCAAAAAAAAGCCCGCATAGCCAAGTCAATTCTAAGCAAAAAGAACACAGCAGGAGGCATCACGCTACCAGACTTCAAACTATACTACAAGGCTACAGTAATCAAAACAGCATGGTACTGGTACCAAAACAGAGATATAGACCAATGGAACAGAACAGAGGCATTGGAGGCAACACAGCACATCTACAACCATATTATCTTTGATAAACCAGACAAAAACAGGCAATGGGGAAAGGATTCCCTATTTAATAAATGGTGTTGGGAAAACTGGCTAGCCATGTGCAGAAAGCAGAAACTGGACCCCTTCCTGACACCTTACACTAAAATTAACTCCAGATGGATTAAAGACTTAAATGTAAGACCTGACACCATAAAAACCCTAGAAGAAAATCTAGGCAAAACCATTCAGGACATAGGAGTAGGCAAGGACTTCATGAACAAAACACCAAAAGCATTGGCAACAAAAGCCAAAATAGACAAATGGGACCTAATCAAACTCCACAGCTTCTGCACGGCAAAACAAACAGTCACTAGAGTGAATTGGCAACCATCAGAATGGAAAAAAATCTTTGCAGTTTACGCATCTGACAAAGGGCTGATATCCAGAATTTACAAAGAACTCAAACAGATTTACAGTAAAAAATCAAACAAGCCCATTCAAAAATGGGCAAAGGATATGAACAGAAGCTTTATGAAAGAAGACATACATGAGGCCAGCAAACATATGAAAAAGTGCTCATCGTCATTGGTCATTAGAGAGATGCAAATCAAAACCACATTGAGATACCATCTCACACCAGTTAGAATGGCGATCATTAAAAAATCTGGAGACAGCAGATGCTGGAGAGGATGTGGAGAAATAGGAACACTCTTACACTGTTGGTGGGAGTGTAAATTAGTTCAACCATTGTGGAAGACAGTGTGGCGATTCCTCAGGGACCTAGAAATAGAAATTCCATTTGACCCAGCAAACCCATTACTGGGTATCTATCCAAAGGACTATAAATCGTTCTACTATAAGGACACATGCACACGAATATTCATTGCAGCACTGTTTACAATAGCAAAGACCTGGAACCAACCCAAATGCCCAACGGTGATAGATTGGACTGGGAAAATGTGGCACATATACACCATGGAATATTATGCAGCAATCAAAAATGATGAGTTTGTGTCCTTTGTAGGGACATGGATGAATCTGGAGAACATCATTCTCAGCAAACTGTCACAAGAACAGAAAAAGAAATACCGCATATACTCACTCATAGGTGGGTGAGAAAAATGAGAACACGTGGACACAGAGAGGTGGTCTACTATACACTGGGGACTGTTGGGGGGAATGGGGGAGGGACAGCGGGGGGGGCTGGGGGGGATAGCCTGGGGATGAATACCAAGTGTGGGTGAAGTGGAGGAAAGCAGCAAAGCACACTGCCATGTGTGTACGTATGCAACTATCTTGCTCGTTCTGCACATGTACCCCCAAACCTATAATGCAATAAAAATTAAAAAAAATAAAAAGTTAAAAAAAAAACAGCTGGAGACATATTCAGGATGTACCATTATCCCCTTATTCAGAGTCTCACTAAATAATGCACACCTGTGGAATAGTCAGGAGACTTTTTCATGTGGCCTCTAATTCGGAGTGTCACTGAATAATGTGGTGTAGTCATGATTCTATTTCATGTAGACACATATTCAGAGCTTCAGTGAATAAGACAGACACTTGATATAGTAAGGAATCTAATTGATATGGAAACATATTCTGAGCCTCACTGAATAATACACACCTGGGAAATAATTTGGAGTCTATTTTCGATGGACATATATTCAGATTCTCGGGAAATTATGTACACCTGTGGAGTAGCCAGGGGTCTATTTTATTAGGACACTCATTCATAGCCTGAATGGATAAAATTCACGTGTGGACTAGTCAGGATTCCATTTGATATGGCCACTGACTCGTAACCTCAGTGAAAAATGCAAAAATATAAAATACTTAGCTGTCTATTTCATATAGACCCTCATTCAGAGGTTCACTGAATAATACAAATATTTGAGATAGCATGCTGTTTCATAGGGTTAAAAAAAAAAGAGCCTCACTGAGTAATGCACACCAGAGGAAGTGTTTGGAGTCTACTTTATATAGCCTTTAATTTTCAAAATTAGGAAATAATGCACACGTGTGGAATAGACACTAGTCTATTTTATGTGGCCACAAAATCAAGCCTTTTTTAATACTATACAGGTGGGGAATAATCACTTGTCTGTTTCATATGGTTATTCGTTTGGTGAATCAAAAACTTATGCACACCTGTGGAGTAAAATGGGTTCTATTTTAGAAGGCCAGTCTTTCAGGGTTTTAGTGAATAATATGTATATCTGAAAAGTTAGAAATCTCTTTCACATGGCCCCTCGTTCAGGGCCTCTGTGAAGAATACGCCCCTCAAAAATATTCAAGGGTCTACTTTAAATGGCTACACATTCAGAGACTCTGTAGGTAATGAACACCTGGGCAATACACCTGAGTTTCTTATTTATGCCCATTTAGTCAGAGTCTCATTCAATAATATACACCTGGGGAAGAGTTAAGAGTCTACTTCATGTAGCCACTCATTTAGAGCCTCAGTGAATAATGCACACCAGGGTAATAATCGAGCATTTTTTATATGGCCACTCATTTTGTGCCTCACTGAGTGATATACACCTGAAGAATCCTAAGAATTCTATTTGGTACTACCACTCATTTAGCACCTTATTGAATAATTCACAATGGAGCAATAGTCAGGTGTCTATTTTATATGGTCTATCACTCAATGTTTCAGTGAATAATAAACTTCTATGGAGTAATCAGGACCCTGTTTAAGATAACCACAAATTAAGTGCTTTCCTGAATGATACACACCTGGGTAATAGTCTGGCGTCTATTTCATATGAACTCTAATTTTGTGTATCATTGAGTAATACACACCTGGGGCAGTGTCAGGAGTCTATTTGGTATGGACACTCAAACAGAATCTGTTTGATTAATGCACACATGTATAATAATGTGGAGTCTATGTCATACTGCTACTCATTCAGACAAACTGTGAATAATGCACATGTAAAGTAATTAGAAGTCTGATTTTATGGACCCTCTTTCACAGCCTCACTGAATATTACACACTTGTGATATAGTATGGAGACTATTTTTTATGGCCACCTATTCAGAGAATCAGTAATAATGCACACCTGCAAAATAGTCAGAAGTCTCTTTCCTATGGCCACTCGTTAAGAGCCTCACAAAGTGTACACACCTGGGGAAATAGTCAGGACTTACCATTATCCCCTCATTCAGAGTCTCACTAAATAATGCACAAGTGTGGAATAGTAAGGAGACTCTTTCCTATGGCCACTAGTTAAGTGCCTCACTAAGTGTACACACCTGGGGAAATAGTCAGGATTCACCTATATCCCCTCATTCAGAGTCTCACTAAATAATGCACACCTGTGGAATAGTCAGAAGACTCTTTTCTATGGCCACTTGTTAGGATACTCACTAAGTGTACACAGCTAGAGAAATAGTCAGGATGTACCTTTATCCTCTCATTCAGAGTCTCACTAAATAATGCAGACCTGTGGAATAGTCAGGAGACTTTTTCATGTGGCCTCTAATTCGGAGAGTCACTGAATAATGTGGTGTAGTCAGGAGTCTATTTCATGTAGACACATATTCAGAGCTTCAGTGAATAAGACAGACACTTCATATAGTAAGGCATCTAATTGATATGAAAACATATTCTGAGCCTCACTGAATAATACACACCTGGGGAATAATTTGGAGTCTATTTTCGATAGACATATATTCAGATCCTTGGGAAATGATGTACACCTGTGGAGTAGCCAGAGGTCTATTTTATTAGGACACTCATTCATAGCCTCAGTGGATAATATGCACGTGTGGATTAGTCAGGATTCCATTTTATATGGCCACTGACTCGTAACCTCAGTGAAAAATGTAAAATACTTAGCAGTCTATTTCATATAGACACTCATTCAGAGATTCACTGAATAATACAAGTATTTGAGATAGACAGCATGCTGTCTCATATGGTTAAACAAAAAGAGCCTCACTGAGTAATGCACACCAGGGGAATGATTAGGAGTCTACTTTATATAGCCTTTAATTTACAGAATCAAGAAATAAAGCACACGTGTGAAATAGACACTAGTCCATTTTATATGGCCGCAAAATCAAAGCCTTTTTGAATACTGTACATGTGGGAATAATCACTTGTCTGTTTCATATGGTGTTTCATTTGGTGAATCAAAAACTTATGCACACCTGTGGAGTAAAATGGGTTCTATTTCAGAACATCACTCTTTCACTGTTTTAGATAATAATATGTATATCTGAAAAGTAAGGAGTCTCTTTCACATGGCCACCAGTTCAGGGCCTCTGTGAAGAATACTCCCCTCAAAAATAGCCAAGGGTCTACTTTAAATGGCTACACATTCAGAGACTCTGTAGGTAATGAACACCTGGGCAATACAGCTGAGGGTCTTTTTTGTGCCCACTTAGTCAGAGTCTCAATCAATAATACACACTTGGGGAAGAGTTAAGAGTCTACTTCATGTAGGCACTCTATAAGAGCCTCAGTGAACAATGCACACCAGGGTAATAGTCGAGCATTTTTTATATGGCCACTCATTTTGTGCCTCACTGAGTGATATACACGTGAAGCACCCTAAGGATTCTATTTAATACTACCAGTCATTTAGAACCTTATTGAATAATTCACAATGGAGCAATAGTCAGGTGTCTATTTTGTATGGCCTCTCATTCAAAGATTCACTGAATAATAAACTTCTATGGAGTAATCATTACACTGTTTAAGATAGCCATGAGTTAAGTGTCTTCCTGAATGATACATACCTGGGTGGTAATCAGGAGTCTGTTTCTTTTTTTTTAATTTTTATTGCATTATAGGTTTTGGGGTACATGTGCAGAACGTGCAAGATAGTTGCATAGGTACACACATGGCAGTGTGTTTTGCTGCCTTCCTCCCCTTCACCCACACTTGTTATTCATCCCCAGGCTATCCCCCCCAGCCCCACCCGCTGTCCCTCCCTCATTTCCCCCAACAGTCCCCAGTGTATAGTAGACTGCCTCTCTGTGTCCATGTGTTCTCATTTTTCTCACCCACCTATGAGTGAGTATATGCAGTATTTCTTTTTCTGTTCTTGTGTCAGTTTGCTGAGAATGATGTTCTCCAGATTCATCCATGTCCTTACAAAGGACACAAACTCATCATTTTTGATTGCTGCATAATATTCCATGGTGTATATGTGCCAAATTTTCCCAATTCAGTCTATCCTTATTGGGCATTTCGGTTGGTTCCAGATCTTTGCTATTATAAACAGTGCTGCAATGAACATTCGTGTGCATGTGTTTTTTTAGTAGAAAAATTTATAGTCCTTTGGATATATACCCAGTAATGGGTTTGCTGGGTCAAATGGAATTTCTATTTCTAGGTCCCTGAGGAATCGCCACACTGTCTTCCACAATGGTTGAACTAATTTACACTCCCACCAACAGTGTAAGAGTGTTCCTATTTCTCCACATCCTCTCCAGCATCTGCTATCTCCAGATTTTTTAATGATCGCCATTCTAACTGATGTCTGTTTTATATGACCTCTAATTCTGTGTAACGCTGAGTAATACACAAAACCACTTCGGATATTGCACAGGTGAAGAATAATCACTAGTCCATTTCATATGGTTGTTCGTTTGGAGAGTCAAAAAATAACACGGAAGAGGGGTGATACACACAGGAGATGGAGGGTTTACACAGGAGACAGTGGTTACACAAAAAGGAGAAGAGGATACAAAGGAGAGGGTATACACACAGGAGAGTAGGGGATACACAGAGGAGAGAGTAGGATACACACAAGAGAGGAAAGGATAAACACAGGAGAAAGAAATACACATAGGAGAAAGGGAAATAAACACAAGAGATGGTGATACACACATGAGTAAGAATAATAAACACAAGAAAGAGGAAGATACACAAAGAACAGTGGGAAACACACAGGAGAGAGAAGCGTAAACACAGGAGAGAAAAGGATACACACAGCAGGGAGAAGGATACACACAGGAGAGAGGGAATACACAGAGGAGAGAGGAAAATACACACAGGAGAAAGAAAGTTTACACACAAAATGGAGGGGTTTACACATAGGAGAGAGGGGATACACAGAGGAAAGAGGGGTACACAAACTGGAGAGATGGGGATACACACAGAAGAGAGGGGAAATACACACAAAAGAGAGGGTTGATATACAAAGGAGAGAAAAATGATACACACAGGAGAGAGGAGGATACACACAGTAGAAAAGAGGATACACACTGGAGAGAAAAGGGTACACACAGGAGAGGGGTATACACACAAGAGTGAGGACGATTCACACAGGAAAGAATAAAATACACACAGAAGACAGGAGGATACACAAAAAAGAGGAGAGGATACACAAAATATAGGAAAGGATACACACGGTAGACAGAAGGATACACACAGGAGAGAGAAGGGTACAAACAGAAGAGTGGTGATACAAACAGGAGAGATGAAAGTTCACACAGGAGAATAGAGGATACACACATGAGAGAGATGGATACACACAGGAGAGGGGGGAATACACACAGCAGAGAGGAGGATACACACAAGAGAGAGGGCATATTCTCAGGAATGTGAAAGATCCACACAGGAGAGGAGGGAATGCACACAGGAGAGAGGTGGATACACACAGAAGTGGGGCATACACACAAAAGAGAAAAGATACACACAGGAGAGAGAGAGGATACACACGGAGAGTCTTGATTCACACAGGATAGTTGAGGGTACACACAGAAGAGAGGGGGTACACACAGGAGAGAAGAGAATACACACAAAAAAGGATACACACAGGAGCATAGGGAATAAACAGAGGAGAGAAAAGGATACACAAAGGAGAGAGGAGGATAAACACAGGAGAGGGAGATACACACAGTAGATAGGGACTTACACACAGAAGAAAGAGATACAAACAGGAGAAAAAGGGATAAACACAGGAAAGAGGAGAAAACACACAGGAGAGTGGGATACACACAGGAGAGAGAAGCGTAGACACAGAAGAAAATAGGATACAAACAGCAGAGAGAAAGATACACACAGGAGAGGGGAGATACACAAAAGAGAGAGGGAGATACGCATGAGAGAGAGAAAAGATACACAGAGGTTGGAGGGTGTTACACACAGGAGAAAGAAGGGATACGCACAGGAGAGAGAAGGGATACCCACAGGGAAAAAAAAAGAATGCACACAGGAGAGGGGGATACACACAGGAGAGAGGAGGATGCACAAAAAAGAGAGGAGGAGACACACAGAAGAAAGGAGAATACACGCAGGAGAGAGAAGGGTAAACACAGGATAGAGGGGAATACACACAGGAGAGAGAAGGATACAAGCAGGAGAGAGGAGGAAACACACAAGAGAGAGAAAGATACAATAAGGCGGAAAGAGAATGCACAGAAAAGAGAGAAGGATACACACAGGAGAGAGGGGGATACACACAAAAAAGAGGAAGATTCTAACAAACGGAGAGAAATAAACACAGGAGAAAGGAGGATACACACAGGAGAGAGGAGGACACACACAAGAGAAAGAATGATACACAAAGAAGAGGGGAAACACACAGGAGAGAGGGGGATACACACAGGCGAGAAAGATGAACACAGAACAGGGGGTATACACAGAGGAGAAAGGGGGATACACACAAAAGAGGGGGATACACACGAAAAAGAGGGGCTTACGCACAGGAGAGAGGAGGATACACACAGAAGAGAGGGTGAATACACAAAAGAAAAGAGGGGGATACACACAGGAGGGTGAAGCATACACACAGGAGGGTGAAGCATACACAGAGGAGGGAGGGGAATACACACAGGAGAGAGGGGAATACACACAGAGAAAAAAGGGTAAATACAAAAGAGAGGAGGATACACACCAAAAGTAGAATGATACAGATAGAAGAGTGGAGGATACACTCAGGAGATTGGAGGATACACAGGAGAGAGGAGGATAATCACAAGAGAGGGGAGGATACACGCAGGAGAGAGAAGGGTACACACAAGAGAGAGGGAAAATATACACAGGAGAGAGGAGGATACACACAGGAGTGGCGTGATACACACAGGAGAGAGGAGGGTACACAAAGAAGAGGGGGATACACACAGGAAAGAGGAAGATACAACGGGGAGAGAGGAGGATACACACAGGAGGGGGAATACACAAAGAAAAGAGAACCATAAACACAGAGGAGGGTCTACACACAAAAGAAAAAAAATACACACAAAAGACAGAAGAATACACACAGTACAGGGAGATACACACAGGAGAGTGGGGCATACACACAGGAGAAATGAGAATACACACAGCAGAGAAAAGAATACACACAGGAGAGAGGGGATACACACAAGAGAGAGGAAGATACAAACTGGAGAGAGGGAAGATAAACACAGAAGAGAGGGTGGATACACACATGAGAGAAAGGTGATACACACAGCAGAGAAAAAGATACACACAGAAAAAAGAAGAATACACACAGGAGAAAGGAGGATACACACTGGTTAGAGAAAGATACACACAGGAGAGGGGGATACACACAGGAGTGAAAAGAATACACACACAGGAAGGAAGAAAATACACACAGGAGAGAGAAGGATACACACAAATGAGGGAAGGATACACACGGTATACAGAAGGATACACACAGGAGAGAAAAGAATACACACAGGAGAAGGGTGGCACACACAGGAGATATAAGGGTTTACATTGGAGAAAAGAGGATACATACAGGAGAGAGACGGATACACACAGGAGAGAGGAGTATACACACAGCAGAGAGGAGGATACACACAGGAGAGAAGGTATACACACAGGAGTGAGGAAGATCCACACAGGAGAGAAGGGAATGCAAACAGAAGAGAGGTGGATACACAGAGAAGTCGGGCATACACACAGCAGAGATGAAAATTTACGCAGGAGAGAGAAAACGACACGCAGGAGAGAGGGGAATACACACGAGAGAGGGGGGTTACACACGGAGGGTGGTGATACACACAGTACAGTGGAGGGTACACACAGGAGAGGGGGGTACACACAGGAGAGAGGGGATACACACAGGAAAGAAAAGGATACACAAAGGAAAAAGAAATACACACAGTAGAGTAGGAAATAAACAGAGGAGAGAGGAGAATACACAAAGGAGAGAGGAGGATAAACACAGGAGAGGGGGATACACACAGAAGAGAGGGGCATACAAACAGGAGAGGGGGATACACACAGGAGAGATGGGTGAAGACACAGGAGAAAGGAGGATACACACAGCAGAGAGAAGGATACACACAGGAGAGAGGAGATACACAGAGGAGAGAGGTGGATACACACAGGAGAGGAAAGGGATACACACAGAAGAGATGGGTTACACACAGGAGAAAAGAGGGATACGCACAGGAGAGAGATTTGATACCCATAGGAGAGAGAAGGATACACACAGGAGAGAAAATGATACACACAGGAGAGAGGAGAATGCACACAGGAGAGAGAAGGATACATACAGGAGAGAGGAGGATACACACAGGAGAAAGAAAAATACGAACAGGAGAGATTAAGATACACGCAGAAGAGAGGAGGCTAAACACAGGAGAGTGGAGGATACACAGAAAAAAGAGGAGGATACAAACAGGAGAGTGAGAAATACACACAGGCGAGAAGAGGATACACACAGAAAAGGGGTGATACACACAGGAGAGAGAAGGGTACACATAGGAGAAAGGATGATACAAACAGAAGTCAGAAAGATACAGAAAAAAGAGGGGGATACACACAGGAAAGAGGGGGACACACCGATGAGAGAAAAGGATACACACAGGAGAGAGTAGGATACACACAGGAGAGGGGGGTAACAACAGGAAAGAGGGGCATGCACACAGGAGAGTGGGATTCACACAGGAGAAAGAAGGATATACACAGGAGAGAAAAGGATACACACAGGAGAGAAGGACACACAAAAAGAGGGGCGTATAGAGGAGAAAGAAAAATACACACAGCAGAGAAAAGAATACACACAGGAGAGAGGAGGATACACAGGAGAGAGGGAAATACATACAAAAGATGAAATGATACACACAGGAGACAGAAGGATACACACAGGGTAGTGGGGGATACAAAAGAAGAGGGGTGATACACACAGGATAGAAAATGGCAAACATAGGAGAGAAGGGGATACACACAGAAAAGAGGAGAATACACGCAGGATAAGGGGATACACACAGGAAAGAGAGGGATACACACACACAAAAAGGATACACACAGGAGAGAGGGGCATACACACATAAAAAATGAAAAACAAAGGAGAAAGGGGAATAAACACAGGAGAGAAAAGTATACACACAGGAAAGAGTGATACACACAGGAGAGAGTGGTGTAAACACAGGAGAGAAAAGGATACACACAGGAGAGAGGAGGAAACAAACAGGAGAGAGGGCATATACACAATAGAGGGGAATACACACAGAAGAAAGAAAGGATACACACAAGAAAGAAAGGTGTTACACCCAGGACAGAAGGGGAAAACACACAGGAGAGCAGAGGAATAAACACAGTAGAGAGAAAAATACACACAAAAGAGAGGAGGATACACACAAGAGACAAAAGTAAACACACAGGAGAGGGGCATACACAAAAGAGAGAAGGGGATATACACAGGAGCATTGGATACATACAGGAGACAGGGAAATACAAAGAAGAGAGGGGAATACACACAAGATATGGGGATACAAACAGGAGAGAGGGGGATACACACAGGAGAGAGGAGAATACACACAGGAGATAGGATGATACACACAGGAGAGAGGAGGATACACAAAGAAGAGGGGACACACACAGGAGAGAGAGGGATTCACACAAGTGAGAAAGATAAACACAGAAGAGGGGTGGATACACACAGGAGAGAGGGGAATACACACAGGAGAGAAAAATACACGCAGGAGAGAGGGGCTTATGCACAGGAGAGAGGAGGATACACACAGGAGAGAGGGGAGATACAGAAAGAAGAGAGGGGTATACAGACAGGAGAGTGAAGCATAAACACGGGAGGGAGGGGAATACACAAAGGAGAGAGGAGGTTACACACAGAGGGAAAAGGATAAATACAAAAGAGAGGAGGATACACACAAAAGAGAGGAGGATACAAATAAAAGAGAGGAGGATATATGCAGGAGATTGGAAGATAAACAAAAAAGAGAGGAGGATACACACAGAAGAGGGGAGGATACACACAGGAGAGAGGGGAATACACACAGGAGAGAAAAATACACGCAGGAGAGAGGAGCTTATGCACAGGAGAGGGGAGGATACACACAGGAGAGAGGAGGATACACACAGGAGAGAGGGGAGATACAGAAAGAAGAGAGGGGGATACACACAGGAGAGTGAAGCATACACACAGGAGGGAGGGGAATACACAAAGGAGAGAGGAGGTTACACACAGAGGGAAAAGGATAAATACAAAAGAGAGGAGGATACACACAAAAGAGAGGAGGATACAAATAAAAGGGAGGAGGATATATGCAGGAGATTGGAAGATAAACAAAAGAGAGAGGAGGATACACACAGAAGAGGGGAGGATACACACAGGTGAGAGGAGTATACACACAGAAAAGGGGCATACACACAAGAGAAAGGGAGGTTCTCACAGGAGCGTTGGATACATACAGGAGACAGGGAAATACACAAAATAGAGAAGGGGATACACACAGGAGTGGTGGATAAACACAGGAGAGAGGGGGATTCACACAGAAGAGGGGGATACACACAGAAGAGATGGAGATCCACACAGGAGAGAGGGCGTTACACACAGGAGAGTGGTGGGAATACACACAGGAGAGAGGAGGATACACACAGGAGAGAGGAGGATACACACAGGAAAGAGGAGGATACACAAAAAAGAGAAAAGCATACACACAGGGGAGACCCGGCAAGATGGCGTCGTAGAAGCGACTCAGGATTGCAGCTCTCAGTGACGGCGCAGAGGGTGAGTCCTAGCCGCATTCTCGGATGGACTTTTCTAGCCCACAGAGCGTTGAAAGTCCCACAGGACGCTAGTAAAGTAAAACCGGCTAACGCAGCCCTTTGGCGCGGCCGCTTCGGCCGGCGCCGCTTCGGCCGGCGCCGCAGCAGGACCCGGCACGGAACTCACTGGTCTGGGCGCCCTGTTAAACCAGCAATCTGAGAGTTTGAAGGGCAGATTGGCGCGTCCATCTGATTGAACGGGACTTGGACAGTGAGCCAGACCAGGAGTTTCCTGGGAGTTTCCTGGGAAGCGTGATATGAGCCGGTGAAGTGGGCAGCGGCACGGGAGATCGCACGGTTCCCAGTGCCCTATCGGCAGGCTCCTGGGGCGCCAGTGAGAGAGTCGAACTTTAAGCTTGTGGAGAGGGAGGGAGAGAGAGAGAGGACGGACTCTGAGGCAGGGAGCTGGGTAATCGGGCTCAGCGAGTCCCACCCTCACAGGGACAAGCAGGGCAATGACTGGAGACGCTTGGCGCTGAGAGTTTTGCTGCCGGCATCTAGGACGGTGCAGCCCGGTGAGGGAGGGGCGTCCACCACCGCTGACACAATCCGCCCCTATTGAAGCACCGCCCAGGGCTGAAGCAGCCTGCCGTTGCCGAGGCAACCTGCCATAACAGAGAGACTCCCAGGAGACGGGAGCTCTCCACAGCAGAAGGGAGTCCAGCAGCAACAGGGCAGAACCGCGCTAGTGGGTCAGAGCCCCGGCAGGCAAATAGTGAATAGACTGCCACCTAGTGGGGCAGGACAGTGCAACAGATACTCATAAAGAAAGCCCCAACTCCCTGAAACAGTGCATATAAGGGGGGAAAATAAAAGGGTGGTGTTTTATGAGTTCTATTACAGCAGACATAAACAACCTCCCAACAACACTGAATGAACAACGGAGCTCACAGCTCAGCACTGGAGCTACTATAAAGCACAAACCATCTCCTTAAGCAGCTCCCTGACCCCTGTATATCCAAAGAGTCACCGCAAAAAAAGGACTAATCAGACTGACATTTGGCGGGCATCATTCTGGAACAAAGACAGCAGAAGAAGAAACTGGTATCATCCCTCACTCTTCCACAGCTGCTACAGGTATACTCCAGACAAACAGGCCCTGGAGTGGATCTCAGAACTCATACAGCAGAGGGGCTAGACCACTAGAAGGAAAACTAAGTAACAAAAATACTTCATCATCAACAATCTCAGCATCCACACAGAGACCCAATTGAAAAATCAGCAACTACAAAGACGACAGGCGGATAAATCCATAAAGATGGGAAGAAACCAGCGCAAAAAGGAGGAAAACACCCGAAACCAAAACACCTCACCTCCTACAGAGGACCAAAACTCCTCACCAGCAAGGGAACAAAGCTGGACGGAGAATGAGTGTGACGAAATGACGGAATCAGACTTCAGAAAGTGGATAATGAGAAACTTCATTGAGCTAAAAGAACATGTTCTAAATCAGTGCAAAGAAACTAAGAACCTTGAAAAAAGATTTGAAAAAAAATTCGAGGAATTGATAACAAGAATGGAAAACTTAGAGAGGAATATGAATGAATTGAAGGAGCTGAAAAACACAACACGAGAACTTCGTGAAGCATGCACAAGTTTCAACAGCCGAATTGACCAAGCAGAAGAAAGAATATCAGAAATTGAAGATCAACTCAATGAAATAAAACGTGAAACCAAGATTAAAGAAAAAAGCACAAAAAGGAATGAACAAAATCTCCAAGAAATGTGGGACTATGTGAAGAGACCCAACCTACGTTTGATAGGTGTACCAGAATGTGATCAAGAGAATGAATCTAAGCTGGAAAACACTCTTCAGGATATTATCCAGGAAAATTTCCCCAACCTAGCAAGACAGGTCAATACTGAACTCCAGGAAATACAGAGAACACCACAAAGATACTCCGCAAGAAGAGCAACCCCAAGGCACATAATCATCAGATTCACCAGGGTTGAAACGAAGGAGAAAATACTTAGGGCAGCCAGAGAGAAAGGTCAGGTCACCCACAAAGGGAAGCCCATCAGACTCACAGCAGATCTCTCGGCAGAGACTCTACAAGCCAGAAGAGTGTGGGGGCCAATATTCAACATCCTTAAAGAAAAGAGCTTTCAACCCAGAATTTCATATCCAGCGAAACTGAGCTTCATAAGTGAAGGAAAAATAAAATCCTTCACGAACAAGCAAGTACTCAGAGATTTTGTTACCACTAGGCCTGCTTTACAAGAGCTCCTGAAAGAGGCACTACACATAGAAAGAAACAACCAGTTCCAGCCATCCTAAAAGCATACCAAATGCTAAAGACCATCAACAAAATGAAGAATGTACATGAACCAATGGGCAAAACAGCCAGATAGCATCAAAATGGCAGTATCAAATTCACACATAACAATATTAACCCTGAATGTAAATGGGCTAAATGCACCAATCAAAAGACACAGACTGGCAAATTGGATAAAAAACCAAAACCCATCAGTGTGCTGTATTCAGGAAACCCACCTCACACACAAAGATACACAAAGGCTCAAAATAAAAGGATGGAGGAAGATTTACCAAGCAAATGGAGAGCAAAAAAAAGCAGGAGTTGCAATTCTCATCTCTGATAAAATAGACTTTAAAGCAACAAAGATCAAAAGGGACAAAGAAGGTCACTACATAATGGTAAAAGGATCAATACAACAAGAAGAGCTAACGATTCTAAATATATATGGACCCAATGTAGGAGCACCCAGATATATAAGGCAAGTTCTTAATGACTTACAAAGAGACTTAGACTCCCACACAATAATAGTGGGAGACTTTAACACTCCACTGTCAATAGCAGACAGATCAACCAGACAGAAAATTAACAAGGATATCCAGGACTTGAACTCAGACCTGGAACAAGCAAACCTGATAGACATTTACAGAACTCTCCACCCCAAATCCACAGAATATACATTCTTCTCAGCACCACATCACACCTACTCCAAAATTGACCACATAATTGGAAGTAAAGCACTCCTCAGCAAATGCAAAACAACGGAAATCATAACAAACAGTCTCTCAGACCATAGTGCAATCAAGTTGGAACTCAGAATTCAGAAAATAACTCAGAACCGCACAGCTTCATGGAAACTGAACAACTGGCTCTTGAATGTTGATTGGATAAACAATGAAATGAAGGCAGAAATAAAGAAGTTCTTTGAAACCAACGAGAACGAAGACACAACGTACCAGAATCTCTGGGACACATTTAAAGCAGTCTGTAGAGGAAAATATATAGCAATAAGTGCCCACATGAGAAGAGTGAAGAGATCCAAAATTGACACCCTATCGTCAAAATTGAAAGAGCTAGAGGAGCAAGATCAAAAAAGCTCAAAACCTAGCCGAAGACAAGAAATAACTAAGATCAGAGCAGAACTGAAGGAGATAGAGACAAGAAAAACCCTTCAAAAAATCAATAAATCTAAGAGCTGGTTTTTCGAAAAGATCAACAAAATAGACAGACCACTAGCCAGACTGATAAAAAAGAAGAGAGAGAACAACCAAATAGATGCAATAAAAAACGATAAAGGGGAAATCACCACAGATTCCACAGAAATTCAAACCATCATCAGAGAATACTACAAACAACTCTATGCACATAAACCAGTAAATCAGGAAGAAATGGATAAATTCCTGGATGCCTGTGTCCTCCCAAGCCTAAACCAGGAGGAAGCCGAAACTATGAATAGACCAATAACAAGGTCTGAAGTTGAGGCAGCAATTAAGAGCCTACCACACAAAAAAAGCCCAGGTCCAGATGGGTTCACAGCCGAATTCTACCAGACACACAAAGAGGATCTGGTACCATTCCTTCTGAAACTATTCCAAATAATCCAAAAAGAGGGAACCCTTCCCAAATCATTTTATGAGACCAACATCATCCTGATACCAAAACCTGGCAGAGACTCAACAAGAAAAGAAAACTTCAGGCCAATATCCATGATGAACATAGATGCAAAAATCTTCAATAAAATACTGGCAAACCGATTGCAACAGCACATTAAAAAACTTATCCATCATGATCAAGTAGGATTTATCCCGGGGATGCAAGGCTGGTTCAACATACGCAAGTCTATAAATGTAATTCACCACATAAACAGAAGCAAAAACAAAAACCACATGATTATCTCAATTGATGCAGAGAAGGCATTTGACAAAATTCAACAGCCCTTTATGCTAAAAACCCTCAATAAACTTGGTATTGATGGAACATATCTCAAAGTAATAAAAGCTATTTATGACAAACCAACAGCCAATATCATACTTAATGGGCAAAAACTGGAAGCATTCCCTTTGAAATCTGGCACTAGACAAGGATGCCCTCTCTCACCACTTCTATTCAACATAGTACTGGAAGTTCTAGCCAGAGCAATCAGGCAAGAAAAAGAAATAAAGGGTATTCAAATAGGAAAGGTGGAAGCCAAATTGTCTCTATTTGCAGACGACATGATAGTATACCTAGAAGACCCCATCACCTCAGCCCAAAAACTCCTGCAACTGATAAGCAACTTCAGCAAAGTCTCAGGATATAAAATCAATGTGCAAAAATCACAAGCATTCCTATACACCAATAACAGACTTAAAGAGAACCAAATCAAGAACGAACTGCCATTCACAATTGCTACAAAGAAAATAAAATACCTAGGAATACAACTCACTAGGAATGTAAGGGACCTCTTTAAGGAAAACTACAAACAACTGCTCAATGAAATAAGAGAGGACACAAACAGATGGAGAAACATTCCATGTTCGTGGTTAGGAAGAATCAATATCGTGAAAATGGCTATACTGCCCAAAGTAATTTACACAATCAATGCTATCCCCATCAAACTACCATTGAATTTCTTCACAGAACTGGAAAAAACCACCATGAATTTCATATGGAACCAAAAAAGAGCCCGCATAGCCAAGTCAATTCTAAGCAAAAAGAACACAGCGGGAGGCATCACACTACCAGACTTCAAACTATACTACAAGGCTACAGTAATCAAAACAGCATGGTACTGGTACCAAAACAGAGATATAGACCAATGGAACAGAACAGAGGCATCGGAGGCAACACAACACATCTACAACCATATTATCTTTGATAAACCAGACAAAAACAGGCAATGGGGAAAGGATTCCCTATTTAATAAATGGTGTTGGGAAAACTGGCTAGCCATGTGCAGAAAGCAGAAATTGGACCCCTTCCTGACACCTTACACTAAAATTAACTCCAGATGGATTAAAGACTTAAACGTAAGACCCGACACCATAAAAACCCTAGAGGAAAATCTAGGCAAAACCATTCAGGACATAGGAGTAGGCAAGGACTTCATGAACAAAACTCCCAAAGCATTGGCAACAAAAGCCAAAATAGACAAATGGGACCTAATCAAACTCCACAGCTTCTGCACAGCAAAACAAACAGTCACTAGAGTGAATCGGCAACCATCAGAATGGGAAAAAATCTTTGCAGTTTACGCATCTGACAAAGGGCTGATATCCAGAATTTACAAAGAACTCAAACAGATTTACAGGAAAAAAACAAACAAGCCCATTCAAAAATGGGCAAAGGATATGAACAGAAACTTTACGAAAGCAGACATACATGAGGCCAGCAAACATATGAAAAAGTGCTCATCGTCATTGGTCATTAGAGAGATGCAAATCAAAATCACATTGAGATACCATCTCACACCAGTTAGAATGGCGATCATTAAAAAATCTGGAGACAGCAGATGCTGGAGAGGATGTGGAGAAATAGGAACACTCTTACACTGTTGGTGGGAGTGTAAATTAGTTCAACCATTGTGGAAGACAGTGTGGCGATTTCTCAGGGACCTAGAAATAGAAATTCCATTTGACCCAGCAATCCCATTACTGGGTATCTATCCAAAGGATTATAAATCGTTCTACTATAAGGACACATGCACACGAATGTTCATTGCAGCACTGTTTACAATAGCAAAGACCTGGAACCAACCCAAATGCCCAACGATGATAGACTGGACTGGGAAAATGTGGCACATATACACCATGGAATATTATGCAGCAATCAAAAATGATGAGTTTGTGTCCTTTGTAGGGACATGGATGAATCTGGAGAACATCATTCTCAGCAAACTGACACAAGAACAGAAAAGGAAATACCGCATATACTCACTCATAGGTGGGTGAGAAAAATGAGAACACGTGGACACAGAGAGGCGGTCTACTATACACTGGGGACTGTTGGGGGGAATGGGGGAGGGACAGCAGGGGGGGGCTGGGGGGGATAGCCTGGGGATGAATACCAAGTGTGGGTGAAGGGGAGGAAAGCAGCAAAGCACAGTGCCATGTGTGTACCTATGCAACTATCTTGCTTGTTCTGCACATGTACCCCCAAACCTATAATGCAATAAAAATTAAAAAAAAAAAAAAAAAAAAAAAAAAAAAAAAAAAAAAAGAAGAGAGAGAACAACCAAATAGATGCAATAAAAAACGATAAAGGGGAAATCACCACAGATTCCACAGAAATTCAAACCATCATCAGAGAATACTACAAACAACTCTATGCACACAAACTAGTAAATCAGGAAGAAATGGATAAATTCCTGGATGCCTGTGTCCTCCCAAGCCTAAACCAGGAGGAAGCTGAAACTATGAATAGACCAATAACAAGGTCAGAAGTTGAGGCAGCAATTAAGAGCCTACCACACAAAAAAAGCCCAGGTCCAGATGGGTTCACAGCCGAATTCTACCAGACACACAAAGAGGATCTGGTACCATTCCTTCTGAAACTATTCCAAATAATCCAAAAAGAGGGAACCCTTCCCAAATCATTTTATGAGACCAACATCATCCTGATACCAAAACCTGGCAGAGACTCAACAAGAAAAGAAAACTTCAGGCCAATATCCATGATGAACATAGATGCAAAAATCTTCAATAAAATACTGGCAAATCGATTGCAACAGCACATTAAAAAACTTATCCATCATGATCAAGTAGGATTCATCCCGGGCATGCAAGGCTGGTTCAACATACGCAAGTCTATAAATGTAATTCACCACATAAACAGAAGCAAAAACAAAAACCACATGATTATCTCAATTGATGCAGAGAAGGCATTTGACAAAATTCAACAGCCCTTTATGCTAAAAACCCTCAATAAACTTGGTATTGATGGAACATATCTCAAAGTAATAAAAGCTATTTATGACAAACCAACAGCCAATATCATACTTAATGGGCAAAAACTGGAAGCATTCCCTTTGAAATCCGGCACTAGACAAGGATGCCCTCTCTCACCACTTCTATTCAACATAGTACTGGAAGTTCTAGCCAGAGCAATAAGGCAAGAAAAAGAAATAAAGGGTATTCAAATAGGAAAGGTGGAAGCCAAATTGTCTCTATTTGCAGACGACATGATAGTATACCTAGAAGACCCCATCACCTCAGCCCAAAAGCTCCTGCAACTGATAAGCAACTTCAGCAAAGTCTCAGGATATAAAATCAATGTGCAAAAATCACAAGCATTCCTATACACCAACAACAGACTTAAAGAGAACCAAATTAAGAACGAACTGCCATTCACAATCGCTACAAAGAAAATAAAATACCTAGGAATACAACTCACTAGGAATGTAAGGGACCTCTTTAAGGAAAACTACAAACACCTGCTCAACGAAATAAGAGAGGACACAAACAGATGGAGAAACGTTCCATGTTCGTGGTTAGGAAGAATCAATATTGTGAAAATGGCTATACTGCCCAAAGTAATTTACACATTCAATGCTATCCCCATCAAACTACCATTGAATTTCTTCATAGAACTGGAAAAAAACACCATGAATTTCATATGGAACCAAAAAAGAGCCCGCATAGCCAAGTCAATTCTAAGCAAAAAGAACACAGCGGGAGGCATCACGCTACCAGACTTCAATCTATACTACAAGGCTACAGTAATCAAAACAGCATGGTACTGGTACCAAAACAGAGATATAGACCAATGGAACAGAACAGAAACATCGGAGGCAACACAACATATCTACAACCATATCATCTTTCATAAACCAGTCAAAAACAGGCAATGGGGAAAGGATTCCCTATTTAATAAATGGTGTTGGGAAAACTGGCTAGCCATATGCAGAAAGCAGAAACTGGACCCCTTCCTGACACCTTACACTAAAATTAACTCCAGATGGATTAAAGGCTTAAATGTAAGACCTGACACCATAAAAACCCTAGAAGAAAATCTAGGCAAAACCGTTCAGGACATAGGAGTAGGCAAGGACTTCATGAACAAAACACCAAAAGCATTGGCAACAAAAGCCAAAATAGACAAATGGGACCTAATCAAACTCCACAGCTTCTGCACGGCAAAAGAAACAGTCACTAGAGTGAATCGACAACCATCAGAATGGGAAAAAATCTTTGCAGTTTACACATCTGACAAAGGGCTGATATCCAGAATTTACAAAGAACTCAAACAGATTTACAGAAAAAAAACAAACAAGCCCATTCAAAAATGGGCAAAGGATATGAACAGACACTTTACAAAAGAAGACATACATGAGGCCAACAAACATATGAAAAAGTGCTCATCATCATTGGTCATTAGAGAGATGCAAATCAAAACCACATTGAGATATCATCTCACACCAGTTAGAATGGCGATCATTAAAAAATCTGGAGATAGCAGATGCTGGAGAGGATGTGGAGAAATAGGAACACTCTTACACTGTTGGTGGGAGTGTAAATTAGTTCAACCATTGTGGAAGACAGTGTGGCGATTCCTCAGGGACCTAGAAATAGAAATTCCATTTGACCCAGCAATCCCATTACTGGGTATCTATCCAAAAGACTGTGAATCTTTCTACTATAAGGACACATGCACACGAATGTTCATTGCAGCACTGTTTACAATAGCAAAGACCTGGAACCAACCCAAATGCCCATCGATGATAGACTGGACTGGGAAAATGTGGCACATATACACCATGGAATATTATGCAGCAATCAGAAATGATGAGTTTGTGTCCTTTGTAGGGACATGGATGAATCTGGAGAACATCATTCTCAGCAAACTGACACAAGAACAGAAAAAGAAATACCGCATATACTCACTCATAGGCGGGTGAGAAAAATGAGAACACATGGACACAGAGAGGCGGTCTACTATACACTGGGGACTGTTGGGGGAAATGGGGGAGGGACAGCGGGGGGGGCTGGGGGGGATAGCCTGGGGATGAATACCAAGTGTGGGTGAGGGGGAGGAAGGCAGCAAAACACACTGCCATGTGTGTACCTATGCAACTATCTTGCACGTTCTGCACATGTACCCCAAAACCTATAATGCAATAAAAATTTAAAAAAAAAAAAAAAATAATGTTATTCACTACTGTATTAGTTTGTTCTCATTCTGCTAATAAAGATGTACCCAAGACTGGGTAATTTATAAAGAAAAAAAAAAAAAAAAAAAGCATACACACAGGACAGAGAAGGTAACGCACAGTTTAGAGGGGAATTCACACAGTAGAGAGGGTGATACACACAGGAGAGAAGAAAATACACACAGGAAAGAGAGGTATACACACAGATGAGGGGAATACACAAAGGAGAGAGGGCCATACACACAGGAGAGAGAAAATATACACACAAGAGAGAGGAGGATACACAAAAAAGAGATGGGGTTACACACAGCAGAGAAGAGGATACACACAGGAGAGAGAAGTATACACAGAGGAGTGAGGGGGATACACACAGGAGAGAGGAGATACACACAGGAGAGAGGGAATAAACACACAAGATACAGGAGGATACACACAGAAATGATGGGAATACACACAGAAGAAAGGATGATACACAAAGGAGAGAGGAGGATACACACAGAAGAGTGAAGGATACACACAGGAGAGAGACGGATACACACAGAAGAGGGGAATACACACAGAGGAGGAATCATACACACATATAATAGGGATAAACACATTAAAAACGGGGTACACACAGAAGAGAGGAGGATATTCACAGGAAAGGTGATACAAACAGGAGAGAGAAATACACACAGGTGAGAGGAGAATACACACAGGAGGGAGGGGCATAAACACAAAAAAGTGGGGATACACAGAGGAGAGAGGGGAATACAAAAAGAAGAAAGTGATACACACAGGAGAGGGAAATACACACAGGAGCGAGCGGGATGCACACAGGAGAAAGGGAAATACACACAGGAAAGAGGAGGATACGCTCAGGAGAGAGAATGATTCACACAGCAGAGAGGGGATACACACAGTAGAGAGGAAGATACACACAGGAGAGAAAAGGATACAGAGAGGAGAGAGGAAGATACACACAGAAGAGGAAAAGATACACACAGGAGTGGGGAATACACACAGAAGAGAGGGTCATACACACAGGAGAGAGGGGGGATACACATAGGAGAGAGGAAAATGCACGAAGGAGAGAGGAGAATACACGCAAAAGAGAGGAGTATACACAGGACAGAGCGGAATTCACAGAGGAGAGGGCGTTACACACAGGAGAGAGGGCGGATACACAGAGGAGAGAGGAGGATACACAAAGAAGAGGGTGGGTACACACAGAAGAGAGGAGGATACACACAGGAGAGAGGGGGGATACACAAAATAAAGAGGGGGATCCACCCCGAAGAGAGTAGTACATACAAAGGCGAGAAAATGGATACACAAAGGGGAGAGGGGGGATACTAACAGGAGAGTGGGGAATACACACAGGAAGTTGGGCATACTCAGAGAAGGGAGAGGCTACACACTGGGGAGAGTGGCATACACACAGAAGGAGGAAGATAAGCACAGTAGAAAAAAAGGATACACACAGGAGAAAGGAAGATACACACAGGAGAGAGACGGAAACACAAAGGTGAGGGGAATAACAAAGAAGAGAGGTGCATTCACACAGGAGAGAGAAAAGAAACACACAAAAGAGAGGAGAATACACATAGATGAAAGAAGGGCACACACAGGAGAGGGCCATACACACAAGAGAGAGGGGATCCACACAGGAGAGACGAAATACACATAGGAGAGAGGGGTATACACACAGGAGAGGGGTATACACATGAAAGAGGAGGATACACGCAGGAGAAAGGAGGATACACGCAGCACAGAAGAGGATACCCGCAGGAGAGAGGGGGATACACACAGGAGAGAGAAAAGTACACACTAAAGGGAAGGGGGATACACACAAGAGAGAGAATGATACAAACAGAAGAGAAAAGGATACACAAAGAAGAGAAAAGTATACACACAGGAGCGAGGGGGATACACACAAAAGAGAGGGGGATACACACAGGAGAGAGGGAAGATACACAAAGGAGAGAGGGGTATACACAAAGGTGAGGGGAATACACAAAGAAGAGAGGTGCATTCACACAGGAGAGAGAAAAGACACACACAAAAGAGAGGAGGATACACATAGATGAAAGGAGGATACACAGAGGAGAGAGCGATACACAGAAGAAAGAGGGGGATCCACACAGGAGAGAGAGGAATACACATAGGAGAGAGGAGTATACACACAAATAGGGGAATACACAAAGGAGAGAGGGAAATGCACACAGAAGAAAGAATAATACACACAGGAAAGGGTGATACACACAGGAGAGAGGTGCATAAACACAGGAGAGAGGAGGATACACACAGAAGAGAGGACGAAACAAACAGGAGAGAGGAGATACACACAAAAGAGAGGGGGATACACACAGGAGAAAGGGGTGATACACACAAGAAAGAAAGGTGTTACACACAGGGAGAGAAGAAGGAAACACATAAGAAAGCAGAGGGATACACGCAGGAGAGAGGAGGATACACGCAGGAGACAGGAGGATACACACAGGAGAGAGAAGTATACACACAGGAGGACATACACACAGGAGAGAGGGGGATAAACACAGGAGATGGGAATACACACAAGAGAGAAGGTATACACACAGAAGAGGAGAATACACACAGGAGAGAGGGACATAAAGACAGGAGAGAGAAAAATACATATAGGAGAGAGGAATATACACAAAAAAAGAGAGGAGGATACACGCAGGAGAGAGGAGTATACACAGGAGAGAGGTTAATACACGGAGAAGAGAGGGCGTTACACACAAGAGAGAGGGTGGATACACACAGAAGAGAGGAAGATACACACAGGAGAAAGGAGAATACACACAAAAGAGAGGAGCATACACACTGGAAAGAGAATGATACGCAAAGGAGAGACGGGAAATCACAAAATAGAGAGGGGGATATACACAGGAGAGAGGGGAATACAAACAAGAGAGAGGGGTATACACACAGGTGAGGAAAATACACAAAAAAGAAAGGGGCATACACACAGGAGAGAGAAAAGATACACACAGGAGAGAGAATAATACACACAGAAGAAAAAAGGATACACACAGGAATGACGGGGATAAACGCAAAAGAGAAGAAGATAAACACAGCAGAGTGGAGAATACACACAGGAGAAAGGAGGATACACAAATGAGAGGGAAAGCACACAGGAGAAAGGGAGATACACAAAGGCGTGGGGGAAACAAAAAGGATTAGAAAGAATACACACAGAAGAGAGTGGGATACACAAAAATGAGAGGAGGATACAGAAAGGAAAGAGGAGGATACACACAGAAGAGAAAATGATACAAAAAGGAGAGAGGAGCATACACACGTGAAGGGAGGATACACACCGGAGAGAGGAGAAAACACACAAGAGAGAGGGGAATACACTCAGGAGAGTGGGAGATACAAACAGGAGAGTGTGGCATACACAAACGGGGAGGGGGATACACACAGGAGAAAGGAGGATACACACAGGAATGAGGGAGATAAACACAAAAGACAAGAGGATAAAAACAGTAGAGTGGAGGATACACACAGGAAAGAGTGGGATACACACAGGAGAAAGGGATACACACAGGACAGAGGGGCATACACAGAGGAGAGACGAGGGAAAACACAGGAGAGAGGAAGAATACACAGAGGAGAGAGGGGATACACACAGGAGAGTGTGGCAAACACATAGAAGAGGGGGGATACACACAGGAAACAGGGGGAAACCCACAGGGGGAGAAGGATAATGACGGGGCGAGAAGGAGACACACAAAATAGAATAGGATACAGACAGAAGAGAGGAAAATAGACGCAGGAGGGAGGAAAATTCACAAAGGGTAGAGAAGGATACACAAAGAGGAGAAGAGAATACACGCAGGAGAGACGAGGATACACACAGTGGAGAGGGGGAATACACACAGGAGAGGGGTACACAAACAGAAGAGAAAAGGATACAAACAGGTGAGAGGAGTATACGCACAGGAGAGAGGAGGATACACACAGGTGAGAGGAGGATACACACAAAAAAGGGGGATAAACATAGGAGAGAGGGTGATACACACAGAAGAAAGGTGATACACACAGGAAAGGGGAGGGTACACAGAGGAGAGAGGAAGATACACAAAGGAGAAAAGAGGATACACATAAAAGAGGGGATACACACAGGAGAGAGGGTGATATACAAAAAATAGAAAAAAAAATACACACAGGAGAGTAAAGGAAACACAGGGGAGAGGGGAATACACATAAGAAAAAGGGGGATACACACAGGAGAGAGGAGAATACACACAGGAGAGGGGAATACACACAGGAGAGAGAG
Organism: Saguinus oedipus; assembly: GCA_031835075.1. NCBI lineage: Eukaryota > Metazoa > Chordata > Mammalia > Primates > Cebidae > Saguinus > Saguinus oedipus. The sequence continues at coordinate 5,949,676 of CM063170.1, forward strand.
GCGTAAACACAGGAGAGAAAAGGATACACACAGCAGAGAGGAGAATACACAGAGGAGAGAGAGGAAACCCACAGAAGAGTGGAGAATACATATAGGAAAGAGGGGGGATACACACGGAGAGAGGGAAGATACACACCAGAGAGAAGGGGGATATATCCAAGAGAGAGGAGGAATAAACACAGGAGAGAGGAGGATACTCATAGGAAAGAGCAGGATACACACAGGAGAGAGAAATATACACAAAGAAAAAAAATACACACAGGAGAGAGGAGAATACACACAGGAGAGAGAAGGATACACACAAATTAGAGAAGGATACACACAGGAGACAGAAAGATACACACAAATTTGAGAAAAATACACACAGGAGACAGAAGGATACACACAGAAGAGAGAAGGATACACACAGGAGAGGGGTGATACACACAAAAGAAAGAAGAGTACACAGCACAGAGAGGAAGATACACACAGGACAGAGGGGGATACACACAGGAGAGTGGTGATACACACAGGAAAAAGAGGGATACACACAGGAGAGAAAAGGAACCACACAGGAGAAAGGAGGATACACACAGGAGAGGGAAATACACAAAGTAGAAAGGAGCATGCACACAGGAAAGAGGATACACATAGAAGAAAGGGAGATACACACAGGAGAGAGAAGGATACACACAGGAGAGGGGTGATACACACAGGAGAAAGGGGGATACACAAAGGAGAGAAAAGGAACCACACAGGAGAGAGGAGGATACACACAGGAGAGGGAAATACACAAACTAGAAGGGAGCATGCACACAGGAAAAAGGATACACACAGAAGAAACGGGGATACACACAGGAAAGGGGAGGATACACACAGGAGATGGGGATGCACACAGGAGACAGGATGATACACACATGAGTGAGGAAAATACAAACAGGCGAGAGGGGATACACACAGGAGAAAGGGTGATACACACAAGAGAAAGTGGGGATACCCACAGGAGAAAAAGGGGTTACACACAGGAGAGGGGGGAAAACACACAGGAGAGAGGAGGGATACGCACAGGATAAAGGAATATACACGCAGGAGAGAGGAAAATACACACAGGAGAAAAAAGGATACACACAGAGGAGGGGGATACACAAAGTAGAGAGAGGCATGCACACAGGAAAAAAGATACACACAGGATAAAAAAGGATACACACAAGAGAGAAAAGGATACACACAGAAGAGGGGGATACACACAGCAGAGAAGGGCATACACACAGGAGCAAGGAAGATACACACAGGAGAGAGGAAGATACAAAAAGGGGAGAGGGTATTCACAAAGGAGAGAAGGTGATAAACACAGGAGAATGGGGGGATACACACAACAGAGAAAGAAATTACACACAGGAGAGAGGGGAGAAACACAGGAGAGAGGAGGGACACACAAAGGAGAAAGGAAGATACACACAAGAGAGTAGAAAATACACACAGGAGAGAGGAGGATGCACACAAGTAAAAGGAGGATACACACAGGAGAGAAGAGGAGACAAAAATGAGAGAGGAGGATACACACAGGAGAAAGGAGGATACACACAGGAGAGGGGCATACACACAGGAGAGAGGGGATACAAACAAGAGATTTGGATACACACAGGAGACAGGGTAATACACACAGGAGAGAGGGGGGATACACACAGGAGATGGGGATTCAAAGAGGAGAGAGGGGGATACATAAAAAAGAAAGGAAAACACACACAAGACAGAGGGGCATAGACAGAGTAGAGAGGAGGATACACACAGGAGAAAGGAAGATACAAACAGAAAGTGCGGAATACACACAGGAGGGAGGGGATACACACAGGAGAGAGGAAAATACACACAGGAGAGAGGAGGATACACACAAAAGAGAGGAAGAGAAACACAGGAGAGAGTAGGATTCACAAAAAAGAGGGGAAATACACAGGAGAGTGGAGGATACAAACAGGCGGGAGGGATACACACAGGAGACGGGGAAGTACACACAGGAGAGAGGGGGATACACACAGGAAAGGGGGACACATACAGGAGAGAGGTGCATACACACAGGAGATAGAAGGATACACACAGGAGAGGGGGGATACACACAGAAAATTGGGGATACACACAGGAGAGAGGAGGATACAAACAGGAGAGAGGGGTATACACACAGTGGAAGAAGGATAAATTCAAGAGAGAGGAGGATACACACAAAACGGAAGAGGATACAAAGAGAAGAGAGGAGGATACACGCAGGAGAGTGGAGGATACACACAAAAGAGGGGGAGATACACACAGGAGGAATGGGGATACACATAAAAAGAGGGGGATACCCACAGGAGAGAGGAGAATACACACAAGCCAGAGGAGAATACATGCAGGAGAGAAAAGGATACACACCGGAGAGAGGGGGATACACACAGGAGAGAGGGAGATACAAACAGGAAAGTGCAGCATACACACAGGAGGGAGGGGGATACACACAGCAGAGATTAGGATACACTCAGGAGAGAGGAGGATCACACAGCAGAGATTAGGATACACTCAGGAGAGAGGAGGACACACACAGGAGAGAGGAAAATACACAAAGGAGAGAAGAAAACACACAGTAGAGAGGGAGATGCACACAGGCCAAGGGTGTACACACAGAAGAGAAGGGGATACACAAAGAAGAGAAGGATACACACAGTAGAAAAAAGCACACACAAAAAAGAGAGGAGAATACACACAGCAGAGAGGGGGAATACACACAGGAGAAAGGAGGATACCCACAGGAGAGTGGGGCATAGACACAGGATTGAGGGAGATACAAACAGGAGAGAGTTGGTACACACAGAGGGAGAAGGATAAATACAGGAGGATGGAAAATACACATAAAAGGAATAAGGATACAGACAGGAGAGAGAAGGATACATGCAGGAGAGAGGAGAATACACACAGGAGAGAGGGTTGAGAAACACAGGAGAGGGAAATACACACAGGAAAATGGAAGGTACACACAGGAGAGAGGGGAATACACAGGAGAGAAAAAGATACAAAAAGGAGAGGAACTCTAGCCAGAGCAATCAAGCAAGAAAAAGAAATAAAGGGTATTCAAATAGGAAAGGTGGAAGCCAAATTCTCTCTATTTTCAGATGACATGATAGTATACTTAGAAGACCATATCACCTAAGCCGAAAAGCTTCTGAATCTGGTAAGCAACTTCAGCAAAGTTTCAGGATATAAAATCAATGTGCAAAAATCACAAGCATTCCTATACACCAATAACAGACTAAAAGAGAACCAAATCAAGAACAAACTGCCATTCACAATTGCTGCAAAGAAAATGAAATACCTTGGAATAGAACTCACAAGGAACGTAAGGGACATCTTTAAGGAAAACTACAAACCACTGCTCAACGAAATAAGAGAGGACACAAACAGATGGAGAAACATTCCATGTTCGTGGTTAGGAAGAATCAATATCGTGAAAATGGCTATACTGCCCAAAGTAATTTACACAATCAACACGATCCCCATCAAACTACCATTGAATTTCTTCACAGAACTGGAAAAAAACACCATGAACTTCATATGGAACCAAAAGAGAGCCCGCATAGCTTAGTCAATTCTAAGCAAAAAGAACACAGTGGGAGGCATCACACTACCAGACTTCAAACTATACTACAAGGCTACAGTAATCAAAACAGCATGGTACTGGTACCAAAACAGAGATATAGACTAATGAAACAGAACAGAGTCATTGGAGGCAACACAACATATCTACAACCATATAATCTTTGATAAACCAGACAAAAACAAGCAATGGGGAAAGAATTTTCGGTTTAATAAATGGTGTTGAGAAAACTGGCTAGCCATGTGCAGAAAGCAGAAACTGGACCCCTTCCTGACACCTTACACTAAAATTAACTCCAGATGGATTAAAGACTTAAACATAAGACCTGACACCATAAAATCCCTAGAAGAAAATCTAAGCAAAACCATTCAGGACATAGGAGGAGGAAAGGACTTCATGACTAAAACACCAAAATAATTGGCAAAAAAAGCCAAGAGACAAATGGGACCGAATCAAATTCCACAGCTTCTGCACAGCAAAAGAAACAGTCACTAGAGTGAATCGGCAACCATCAGAATGGGAAAAAAATCTTTGCATTTTATGCATCTGACAAAGGGCTGATATCCAGAATTTACAAAGAACTCAAACAGATTTACAGGAAAAAGCAAGCAAGCCCATTCAAAAATGGGCAAAGGATATGAACAGACACTTTACAAAAGAAGACATACATGAGGCCAACAAACATGAAAAAATGCTCCTCATCATTGGTCATTAGAGAGATGCAAATCAAAACCACATAGAGATACCATATCACGCCAGTTAGAATGGTGGTCATGGGAGACCCGGCAAGATGGCGTCATAGAAGCGACTCAGGATTGCAGCTCTCAGTGACGGCGCAGAGGGTGAGTCCTAGCCGCATTCTCGGATGGACTTTTCTAGCCCACAGAGCGTTGAAAGTCCCACAGGACGCTAGTAAAGTAAAACCGGCTAACTCAGCCCTCTGGCGCAGCCACTTTGGCCGGGGCCGCTTCGGCCGGCGCCACAACAGGACCCGGCACGGAACCCACTGGTCTGGGCGCCCTGTTAAACCGGCAATCTGAGAGTTTGAAGGGCAGATTGGCACGTCCATTTGATTGAACGGGACTTGGACAGTGAGCCAGACCAGGAGTTTCCTGGGAGTTTCCTGGGAAGCGTGATCTGAGCCGGTGAAGTGGGCAGCGGCACGGGAGATCGCACGGATCCCAGTGCCCTAATGGCAGGTTCCTGGGGCGCCAGTGAGAGAGTCGATCTTTAAGCTCACGGAGAGGGAGGGAGAGAGAGAGAGGATGGACTCTGAGGAAGGGAGCTGGGTAATCGGGCTCAGCGGGTCACACACTCACAGGGACAAGCAGGGCAATGACTGGTGACGCTTGGCGCTGAGAGTTTTGCTGCCGGCATCTAGGACGGTGCAGCCCGGTGAGGGAGGGGCGTCCACCACCGCTGACACAATCCGCCCCTATTGAAGTGCCGCCCAGAGCCAAAGCAGCCTGCAGTTGCCGAGTCAACCTGCCATAACAGAGAGACTCCCAGGAGACGGGAGCTCTCCACAGCAGAAGGGAGCCCAGCAGCAACAGGGCAGAACCTCGCTAGAAGGTCAGAGCCCCGGCAGGCAAATAGTAAATAGACTGCCACCTAGCGGGGCAGGACAGTGCAACAGATACTCATAAAGAAAGCCCCGAGGCAAGATGGCGTCATAGAGGTGACTCAGGATTGCAGCTCTCGGTGAAGGCGCAGAGGGTGAGTCCTAGCCGCATTCTCGGATGTTCCTTTTATGCCCACAGAGCGTTCAAAGTCCCAAGTGTGGGAGGGACACGGGACACTAGCAGCTGGCTAACGCAACCGGCTCCCGCCGCCTCTTCGGCCGGCGCCGCAGCGGGACCCGGCGCGGAACTCACTGGTCTGGGTGCCCTGTTAAACCGGCAATCTGAGATTTGGAAGGGCAGATTGGCATGTCCATGTGATTGAACGGGACTTGGACAATGAGCCAGACCAGGAGTTTCCTGGGAAGCGTGATCTGAGCCGGGGTAGTGGGCAGCGGCACGGGAGATCGCACGGATCCCAGTGCCCTCTCGGCAGGCTCCTGGGGCGCCAGTGAGAGAGTCGACATTTCAGCTTGGGGAGAGGAAGAGAGAGAAAGAGAGGACGGACTCTGAGGCAGGGAGCTGGGTGATCGGGCTCGGCGGGTCCCACGCTCACGGGGACAAGCAAGGAGGCGACTGGAGGCGCTTGGGGCTGAGAGTTTTCTGGCCAGCATTTAGGACAGTGCATCCCAGTCAGGGAGGGGCGTCCACCAATGCTGACGATGTGCACCCCCACTTAAGTACCGCCCAGGACTGACGCAGCCTGCCGTTGCCGAGGCAACCTGCCATAACAGAGAGAGTCCGCAGGGCAGCAACAGGGCGGACCTGCGTTAGCAGGTCAGAGCCCCAGCAGGCAAATAGTGAATAGACTGCCACCAAGTGGGACAGGACAGTGCAACAGATACTCATAAAGAAAGCCCTAACTCCCTGAGACAGAGCATCTAAGGGTGAAAAAAAAAAAGAGTGGTGTTTTATGAGTTCTATTGCAGCAGAAATAACCTCCCAACAACCCTGAATGAACAATGGAGCTCACAGCTCAGCACTGCAGCTCCTATAAAGCACAGACTGTCTCCTCAAGCAGCTCCCTGACCCCTGTATATCCAAGGAGTCACCCGAGAAAAGGACTAATCAGACTGACATTTCGCTGGCATCATTCTGGAACAAGGGGAGCAGAAAAAGAAACTGATATCATCCCTCACTGTTCTGCAGCTGCTGCAGGTATACCCCAGACAAGCAGGGCCTGGAGTGGACCTCAGCACTCATACAGCAGAGAGGATAGATCATTAGAGGGAAAACTAAGTAACAGAAATACTTCATCATCAACAATCTCAGTGTCCACACAGAGACCCAATTGAAAAATCAGCCACTACTAAGACGACAGGCGGATAAATCCATAAAGATGGGAAGAAACCAGCGCAAAAAGGAGGAAAGCACCCGAAACCAAAACACCTCACCTCCAAAAAAGGACCAAAACTCCTCACCAGCAAGGGAACAAAGCTGGACGGAGAAGGAATGTGACGAAATGACGGAATCAGACTTCAGAAAGTGGATAATGAGAAACTTCAGTGAGCTAAAGGAACATGTTCTAAACCAGTGCAAAGAAACTAAGAACCTTGAAAAAAGATTTGAAAAAAGATTCGAGGAATTGATAACGAGAATGGACAACTTAGAGAGGAATATGAATGAATTGAAGGAGCTGAAAAACACAACAAGAGAACTTCGCGAAGCATGCACAAGTATCAACAGCTGAATTGACCAAGCAGAAGAAAGAATATCAGAAGTTGAAGATCAACTCAATGAAATAAAACGAGAAACCAAGATTAAAGAAAAAAGCACAAAAAGGAATGAACAAAATCTCCAAGAAATGTGGGACTATGTGAAGAGACCCAACCTACGTTTGATAGGTGTACCAGAATGTGACGAAGAGAATGAATCCAAGCTGGAAAACACTCTTCAGGATATTATCCAGGAAAATTTCCCCAACCTAGCAAGACAGGTCAATACTCAACTCCAGGAAATACAGAGAACACCACAAAGATACTCTGCAAGAAGAGCAAACCCAAGGCACATAATCGTCAGATTCACCAGGGTTGAAACGAAGGAGAAAATACTAAGGGCAGCCAGAGACAAAGGTCAGGTCACCCACAAAGGGAAGCCCATCAGACTCACAGCAGATCTCTCGGCAGAGACTCTACAAGCCAGAAGAGAGTGGGGGCCAATATTCAACATCCTTAAAGAAAAGAGCTTTCAACCCAGAATTTCATATCCAGCGAAACTGAGCTTCATAAGTGAAGAAAAAATAAAATCCTTCACGAACAAGCAAGTACTCAGAGATTTTGTCACCACTAGGCCTGCTTTACAAGAGCTCCTGAAAGAGGCACTACACATAGAAAGAAACAACCAGTTCCAGCCATCCTAAAAGCATACCAAATGATAAAGACCATCAACAAAACGAAGAATGTACATGAACCAACGAGAAAAACAGCCAGCTAGCATCAAAATGGCAGTATAAAATTCACACATAACAATATTAACCCTGAATGTAAATGGGCTAAATGCACCAATCAAAACACACAGACTGGCAAATTGGATAAAAAACCAAAACCCATCGGTGTGCTGTATCCAGAAAACCCACCTCAAATGCAAAGATACACAAAGGCTCAAAATAAAGGGATGGAGGAAGATTTACCAAGCAAATAAAGAGCAAAAAAAAGCAGGAGTTGCAATTCTCATCTCTGATAAAATAGACTTTAAAGTAACAAAGATCAAAAGGGACAAAGAAGGTCTTTACATAATGGTAAAACGATGGATACAACAAGAAGAGTTAACGATTCTAAATATATATGGACCCAATGTAGGAGCACCCAGATATATAAGGCAAGTTCTTAATGACTGACAAAGGGACTTAGACTCCCACACAATAATAGTGGGAGACTTTAACACTCCACTGTCAATAGCAGACAGATCAACCAGACAGAAAATTAACAAGGATATCCAGGACTTGAACTCAGACCTGGAACAAGCAAACCTGATTGACATTTACAGAACTCTCCACCCCAAATCCACAGAATATACATTTTTCTCAGCACCACATCACACCTACTCCAAAATTGACCACATAATTGGAAGTAAAGCACTCCTCAGCAAATGCAAAACAACTGAAATCATAACAAACAGTCTCTCAGACCATAGTGCAATCAAGGTGGAACGCAGAATTCAGAAAATAAATCAGAACGGCACAGCTTCATGGAAACTGAACAATTGGCTCTTGAATGTTGATTGGATAAACAATGAAATGAAGGCAGAAATAAAGAAGCTCTTTGAAACCAACGAGAATGAAGACACAACGTACCAGAATGTCTGGGACACATTTAAAGCAGTCTGTAGAGGAAAATATATAGCAATAAGTGCCCACATGGGAAGAGTGGAGAGATCCAAAATTGACACCCTATCGTCAAAATTGAAAGAGCTAGAGGAGCAAGATCAAAAAAGCTCAAAACCTAGCCGAAGACAAGAAATAACTAAGATCAGAGCAGAACTGAAGGAGATAGAGACAAGAAAAACCCTTCAAAAAATAAATAAATCTAAGAGCTGGTTTTTCGAAAAGATCAACAAAATAGACAGACCACTAGCCAGACTGATAAAAAGAAGAGAGAGAACAACCAAATAGATGCAATAAAAAACGATAAAGGGGAAATCACCACAGATTCCACAGAAATTCAAACCATCATCAGAGAATACTACAAACAACTCTATGCACATAAACCAGTAAATCAGGAAGAAATGGATAAATTCCTGGACGCCTGTGTCCTCCCAAGCCTAAACCAGGAGGAAGCCGAAACTATGAATAGACCAATAACAAGGTCTGAAGTTGAGGCAGCAATTAAGAGCCTGCCACACATAAAAAGCCCAGGTCCAGATGGGTTCACAGCCGGATTCTACCAGACACACAAAGAGGATCTGGTACCATTCCTTCTGAAACTATTCCAAATAATCCAAAAAGAGGGAACCCTTCCCAAATCATTTTATGAGACCAACATCATCCTGATACCAAAACCTGGCAGAGACTCAACAAGAAAAGAAAACTTCAGGCCAATATTCATGATGAACATAGATGCAAAAATCTTCAATAAAATACTGGCAAACCGATTGCAACAGCACATTAAAAAATTTATCCATCATGATCAAGTAGGATTCATCCCGGGCATGCAAGGCTGGTTCAACATACGCAAGTCTATAAATGTAATTCACCACATAAACAGAAGCAAAAACAAAAACCACATGATTATCTCAATTGACGCAGAGAAGGCATTTGACAAAATTCAACAGCCCTTTATGCTAAAAACCCTCAATAAACTTGGTATTGATGGAACATATCTCAAAGTAATAAAAGCTATTTATGACAAACCAACAGCCAATATCATACTTAATGGGCAAAAACTGGAAGCATTCCCTTTGAAATCTGGCCCTAGACAATGATGCCCTCTCTCACCACTTCTATTCAACATAGTACTGGAAGTTCTAGCCAGAGCAATCAGGCAAGAAAAAGAAATAAAGGGTATTCAAATAGGAAAGGTGGAAGCCAAATTGTCTCTATTTGCAGACGACATGATAGTATACCTAGAAGACCCCATCACCTCAGCCCAAAAGCTCCTGCAACTGATAAGCAACTTCAGCAAAGTCTCAGGATATAAAATCAATGTTCAAAAATCACAAGCATTCCTATACACCAATAACAGACTTAAAGAGAACCAAATCAAGAATGAACTGCCATTCACAATTACTACAAAGAAAATAAAATAACTAGGAATACAACTCACTAGGAATGTAACGGACCTCTTTAAGGAAAACTACAAACAACTGCTCAACGAAATAAGAGAGGACACAAACAGATGGAGAAACATTCCATGTTCGTGGTTAGGAAGAATCAATATCGTAAAAATGGCTATACTGCCCAAAGTAATTTACACAATCAATGCTATCCCCATCAAACTACCATTGAATTTCTTCACAGAACTGGAAAAAATCACCATGAATTTCATATGGAACCAAAAAAGAGCCCGCATAGCCAAGTCAATTCTAAGCAAAAAGAACACAGCGGGAGGCATCACGCTACCAGATTTCAAACTATACTACAAGGCTACAGTAATCAAAACAGCATGGTACTGGTACCAAAACAGAGATATAGACCAATGGAACAGAACAGAGGCATCGGAGGCAACACAACACATCTAAAACCATATTATCTTTGATAAACCAGAGAAAAACAGGCAATGGGGAAAGGATTCCCTATTTAATAAATGGTGTTGGGAAAACTGGCTAGCCATGTGCGGAAAGCAGAAACTGGACCCCTTCCTGACACCTTACACTAAAATTAACTCCAGATGGATTAAAGACTTAAACGTAAGACCTGACACCATAAAAACCATAGAAGAAAATCTAGGCAAAACCATTCAAGACATAGGAGTAGGCAAGGACTTCATGAACAAAACACCAAAAGCATTGGCAACAAAAGCCAAAATAGACAAATGGGACCTAATCAAACTCCACAGATTCTGCACGGCAAAACAAACAGTCACTAGAGTGAATCGGCAACCATCAGAATGGGAAAAAATCTTTGCCGTTTACGCATCTAACAAAGGGCTGATATCCAGAATTTACAAAGAACTTAAACAGATTTACAGAAAAAAAAACAAACAAGCCCATTCAAAAATGGGCAAAGGATATGAACATAAACTTTACGAAAGCAGACATACATGAGGCCAGCAAACATATGAAAAAGTGCTCATCGTCATTGGTCATTACAGAGATGCAAATCAACACCACATTGAGATACCATCTCACACCAGTTAGAATGGCGATCATTAAAAATCTGGAGACAGCAGATGCTGGAGAGGATGTGGAGAAATAGGAACACTCTTACACTGTTGGTGGTAGTGTAAATTAGTTCAACCATTGTGGAAGACAGTGTGGCGATTCCTCAGGGACCTAGAAATAGAAATTCCATTTGACCCAGCAATCCCACTACTGGGTATCTATCGAAAGGACTATAAATCGTTCTACTATAAGGACACATGCACACGAATGTTCATTGCAGCACTGTTTACAATAGCAAAGACCTGGAACCAACCCAAATGCCCAAGGATGATAGACTGGACTGTGAAAATGTGGCACATATACACCATGGAACATTATGCAGCAATCAAAAATGATGAGTTTGTGTCCTTTGTAGGGACATGGATGAATCTGGAGAACATCATTCTCAGCAAACTGACACAAGAACAGAAAAAGAAATACCGCATACACTCACTCATAGGTGGGTGAGAAAAATGAGAACACGTGGACACAGAGAGGCGGTCTACTATACACTGGGGACTGTTGGGGGGAATAGGGGAGGTTCAGTGGGGGGTGGGCTGGGGTGGATAGCCTGGGGATGAATACCAAGTGTGTGTGAAGGGGAGGAAAGCAGCAAAGCACACTGCCATGTGTGTACCTATGCAACTATCTTGCTCGTTCTGCACATGTACCCCCAAACCTATAATGCAATAAAAATTAAAATAAATAAATAAAGAAAGAAAGAAAGAAAGAAAAAAAAAAGAAAGCCCCAACTCCCTGAAACAGTACATATAAGGGGCGGAAATAAAAGGGTGGTGTTTTATGAGTTCTATTGCAGCAGACATAAACAACCTCCCAACAACCCTGAATGAACAACGGAGCTCACAGCTCAGCACTGGAGCTACTATAAAGCACAAACCGTCTCCTTAAGCAGCTCCCTGACCCCTGTATATCCAAAGGTCACCGCAAAAAAAAGGACTAATCAGACTGATATTTGGCGAGCATCATTCTGGAACAAAGACAGCAGAAGAAGAAACTGGTATCATCCTTCACTCTCCCACAGCTGCTACAGGTATACTCCAGACAAACAGGGACTGGAGTGGACCTCAGCACTCATACAGCAGAGGGGCTAGACCACTGGAAGGAAAACTAAGTAACAAAAATACTTCATCATCAACAATCTCAGCATCCACACAGAGACCCAATTGAAAAATCAGCAACTACAAAGACGACAGGCGGATAAATCCATAAAGATGGGAAGAAACCAGCGCAAAAAGGAGGAAAACACCAGAAACCAAAACACCTCACCTCCTACAAAGGACCAAAACTCCTCACTAGCAAGGGAACAAAGCTGGACGGAGAATGAGTGTGACGAAATGACGGAATCAGACTTCAGAAAGTGGATAATGAGAAACTTCATTGAGCTAAAAGAACATGTTCTAAATCAGTGCAAAGAAACTAAGAACCTTAAAAAAAGATTTGAAAAAAAATTCGAGAAATTGATAACAAGAATGGAAAACTTAGAGAGGAATATGAATGAATTGAAGGAGCTGAAAAACACAACAGGAGAACTTCGTGAAGCATGCACAAGTTTCAACAGCCGAATGGACCAAGCAGAAGAAAGAATATCAGAAATTGAAGATCAACTCAATGAAATAAAACGTGAAACCAAGATTAAAGAAAAAAGCACAAAAAGGAATGAACAAAATCTCCAAGAAATGTGGGACTATGTGAAGAGACCCAACCTACGTTTGATAGGTGTACCAGAATGTGATCAAGAGAATGAATCTAAGCTGGAAAACACTCTTCAGGATATTATCCAGGAAAATTTCCCCAACCTAGCAAGACAGGTCAATACTGAACTCCAGGAAATACAGAGAACACCATAAAGATACTCCACAAGAACAGCAACCCCAAGGCACATAATCGTCAGATTCACCAGGGTTGAAACAAAGAAGAAAATACTAAGGGCAGCCAGAGAGAAAGGTCGGGTCACCCACAAAAGGAAGCCCATCAGACTCACAGCAGATCTCTCGGCAGAGACTCTACAAGCCCGAAGAGAGTGGGGGCCAATATTCAACATCCTTAAAGAAAAGAGCTTTCAACCCAGAATTTCATAGCCGGCCAAACTGAGCTTCATAAGTGAAGGAAAAATAAAATCCTTCACGAACAAGCAAGTACTCAGAGATTTTGTCACCACTAGGCCTGCTTTACAAGAGCTCCTGAAAGAGGCACTACACATAGAAAGAAACAACCAGTTCCAGCCATCCTAAAAGCATACCAAATGCTAAAGACCATCAACAAAATGAAGAATGTACATGAACCAATGGGCAAAAGAGCCAGATAGCATCAAAATGGCAGTATCAAATTCACACATAACAATATTAACCCTGAATGTTAATGGGCTAAATGCACCAATCAAAAGACACAGACTGGCAAATTGGATAAAAAACCAAAACCCATCAGTGTGCTGCATCCAGGAAACCCACCTCACACACAAAGATACACAAAGGCTCAAAATAAAAGGATGGAGGAAGATTTACCAAGCAAATGGAGAGCAAAAAAAAGCAGGAGTTGCAATTCTCATCTCTGATAAAATAGACTTTAAAGCAACAAAGATCAAAAGGGACAAAGAAGGTCATTACATAATGGTAAACGGATAGATACAACAAGAAGAGATAACGATTCTAAATATATATGGACCCAATGTAGGAGCACCCAGATATATAAGGCAAGTTCTTAATGACTTACAAAGAGACTTAGACTCCCACACAATAATAGTGGGAGACTTTAACACTCCACTGTCAATAGCAGACAGATCAACCAGACAGAAAATTAACAAGGATATCCAGGACTTGAACTCAGACCTGGAAGAAGCAAACCTGATAAACTTTTACAGAACACTACACCCCAAATCCACAGAATACACATTTTTCTCAGCACCACATCACACCTACTCCAAAATTGACCACATAATTGGAAGTAAAGCACTCCTCAGCAAATGCAAAACAACGGAAATCATAACAAACAGTCTCTTAGACCATAGTGCAATCAAGTTGGAACTCAGAATTCAGAAAATAACTCAGAACCGCACAGCTTCATGGAAACTGAACAACTGGCTCTTGAATGTTGATTGGATAAACAATGAAATGAAGGCAGAAATAAAGAAGTTATTTGAAACCAACGAGAATGAAGACACAACGTACCAGAATCTCTGGGACACATTTAAAGCAGTCTGTAGGGAAAAATATATAGCAATAAGTGCCCACATGAGAAAAGTGGAGAGATCCAAAATTGACACCCTATCGTCAAAATTGAAAGAGCTAGAGGAGCAAAATAAAAAAAGCTCAAACGCTAGCCGAAGACAAGAAATAACTAAGAACAGAGCAGAACTGAAGGAGATAGAGACAAGAAAAACCCTTCAAAAAATCAACAAATCTAAGAGCTGGTTTTTGGAAAAGATCAACAAAATAGACAGACCACTAGCCAGACTGATAAAAAAGAAAAGAGAGAACAACCAAATAGATGCAATAAAAAACGATAAAGCGGAAATCACCACAGATTCCACAGAAATTCAAACCATCATCAGAGAATACTACAAACAACTCTATTCACACAAACTACTTCCTAAATCAGGAAGAAATGGATAAATTCCTGGATGCCTGTGTCCTCCCAAGCCTAAACCAGGAGGAAGCCGAAACTATGAATAGACCAATAACAAGGTCAGAAGTTGAGGCAGCAATTAAGAGCCTACCACACGAAAAAAGCCCAGGTCCAGATGGGTTCACAGCTGAATTCTACCAGACACACAAAGAGGATCTGGTACCATTCCTTCTGAAACTATTCCAAATAATCCAAAAAGAGGGAACCCTTCCCAAATCATTTGATGAGACCAACATCATCCTGATACCAAAACCTGGCAGAGACTCAACAAGAAAAGAAAACTTCAGGCCAATATCCATGATGAACAAAGATGCAAAAATCTTCAATAAAATACTGGCCAATCGATTGCAACAGCACATTAAAAAACTTATCCATCATGATCAAGTAGGATTCATCCTGGGCATGCAAGGCTGGTTCAACATACGCAAGTCTATAAATGTAATTCACCACATAAACAGAAGCAAAAACAAAAACCACATGATTATCTCAATTGATGCAGAGAAGGCATTTGACAAAATTCAACAGCGCTTTATGCTAAAAATCCTCAATAAACTTGGTATTGATGGAACATATCTCAAAGTAATAAAAGCTATTTTCGACAAACCAACAGCCAATATCATACTTAATGGGCAAAAACTGGAAGCATTCCCTTTGAAATCCGGCACTAGACGAGGATGCCCTCTCTCACCACTTCTATTCAACATAGTACTGGAAGTTCTAGCCAGAGCAATCAGGCAAGAAAAAGAAATAAAGTGTATTCAAATAGGAAAGGTGGAAGCCAAATTGTCTCTATTTGCAGACGACATGATAGTATACCTAGAAGACCCCATCACCTCAGCCCAAAAGCTCCTGCAACTGATAAGCAACTTCAGCAAAGTCTCAGGATATAAAATCAATGTGCAAAAATCACAAGCATTCCTATACACCAATAACAGACTTAAAGAGAACCAAATTAAGAACGAACTGCCATTCACAATTGCTACAAAGAAAATAAAATACCGGGAGGGAGGCAAGATGGCGTCGTAGAGGTGACTCAGGATTGCAGCTCTCGGTGAAGGCGCAGAGGGTGAGTCCTAGCCGCATTCTCGGATGTTCCTTTTATGCCCACAGAGCGTTGAAAGTCCCAGGTGTGGGAGAGACACGGGACGCTAGCAGCCGGCTAACGCAACCGGCTCCCGCCGCCTCTTCGGCCGGCGCCGCAGCGGGACCCGGCGCGGAACTCACTGGTCTGGGTGCCCTGTTAAACCGGCAGTCTGAGATTTGGAAGGGCAGATTGGCATGTCCATCTGATTGAACAGGACTTGGACAATGAGCCAGACCAGGAGTTTCCTGGGAAGCGTGATCTGAGCCGGGGTAGTGGGCAGCGGCACGGGAGATCGCACGGATCCCAGTGCCCTATCGGCAGGCTCCTGGGGCGCCAGTGAGAGAATCAACCTTTCAGCTTGGGGAGAGGAAGAGAGAGAGAGAGAGAGGACGGACTCTGAGGCAGGGAGCAGGGTGATCGGGCTCGGCGGGTCCCACGCTCACGGGGACAAGCAGGGCGGCGACTGGAGGCGCTTGGGGCTGAGAGTTTTGTTGCCGGCATTTAGGACGGTGCAGCCCGGTCAGGGAGGGGCGTCCACCATTCCTGACAAAGTGCACCCCCACTTAAGTACCGCCCAGGACTGACGCAGCCTGCCGTTGCCGAGGCAACCTGCCATAACAGAGAGAGTCCGCCGGGCTGCAACAGGGCGGACCCGACTTAGGAGGTCAGAGCACCGGCAGGCAAATAGTGAATAGACTGCCACCTAGTGGGGCAGGACAGTGCAACAGATACTCATAAAGAAAGCCCCAACTCCCTGAGACAGAGCATCTAAGGGTGAAAAAAAAAAAAAAAAAAGAGAGTGGTGTTTTATGAGTTCTATTGCAGCAGAAATAACCTCCCAACAACCCTGAATGAACAACGGAGCTCACAGCTCAGCACTGGAGCTCCCATAAAGCACAGACTGTCTCCTCAAGCAGCTCCCTGACCTCTGTATATCCAAGGAGTCACCCCAGAAAAGGACTAATCAGACTGACATTTGGCTGGCATCATTCTGGAACAAGGGCAGCAGAAAAAGAAACTGATATCATCCCTCACTGTTCTGCAGCTGCTGCAGGTATACCCCAGACAAGCAGGGCCTGGAGTGGACCTCAGCACTCATACAGCAGAGAGGATAGATCATTAGAGGGAAAACTAAGTAACAGAAATACTTCATCATCAACAATCTCAGTGTCCACACAGAGACCCAATTGAAAAATCAGCCACTACTAAGACAACAGGCGGATAAATCCATAAAGATGGGAAGAAACCAGCGCAAAAAGGAGGAAAGCACCCGAAACCAAAACACCTCACCTCCAAAAAAGGACCAAAACTCCTCACCAGCAAGGGAACAAAGCTGGACGGAGAATGAATGTGACGAAATGACGGAATCAGACTTCAGAAAGTGGATAATGAGAAACTTCAGTGAGCTAAAGGAACATGTTCTAAACCAGTGCAAAGAAACTAAGAACCTTGAAAAAAGATTTGAAAAAAGATTCGAGGAATTGATAACGAGAATGGACAACTTAGAGAGGAATATGAATGAATTGAAGGAGCTGAAAAACTCAACACGAGAACTTCGTGAAGCATGCACAAGTATCAACAGCCGAATTGACCAAGCAGAAGAAAGAATATCAGAAGTTGAAGATCAACTCAATGAAATAAAACGAGAAACCAAGATTAAAGAAAAAAGCACAAAAAGGAATGAACAAAATCTCCAAGAAATGTGGGACTATGTGAAGAGACCCAACCTACGTTTGATAGGTGTACCAGAATGTGATGAAGAGAATGAATCCAAGCTGGAAAACACTCTTCAGGATATTATCCAGGAAAATTTCCCCAACCTAGCAAGACAGGTCAATACTCAACTCCAGGAAATACAGAGAACACCACAAAGATACTCTGCAAGAAGAGCAACCCCAAGGCACATAATCGTCAGATTCACCAGGGTTGAAACGAAGGAGAAAATACTAAGGGCAGCCAGAGAGAAAGGTCGGGTCACCACAAAGGGAAGCCCATCAGACTCACAGCAGATCTCTCAGCAGAGACTCTACAAGCCAGAAGAGAGTGGGGGCCAATATTCAACATCCTTAAAGAAAAGAGCTTTCAACCCAGAATTTCATATCCAGCCAAACTGAGCTTCATAA
This sequence comes from Saguinus oedipus, assembly GCA_031835075.1. NCBI lineage: Eukaryota > Metazoa > Chordata > Mammalia > Primates > Cebidae > Saguinus > Saguinus oedipus. The sequence goes on from CM063170.1 coordinate 5,967,541, forward strand.
GTGAAGGAAAAATAAAATCCTTCACGAACAAGCAAGTACTCAGAGATTTTGTCACCACTAGGCCTGCTTTACAAGAACTCCTGAAAGAGGCACTACACATAGAAAGAAACAACCAGTTCCAGCCATCCTAAAAGCATACCAAATGCTAAAGACCATCAACAAAATGAAGAATGTACATGAACCAACAGGCAAAACAGCCAGCTAGCATCAAAATGGCAGTATCAAATTCACACATAACAATATTAACCCTGAATGTAAATGGGCTAAATGCACCAATCAAAAGACACAGACTGGCAAATTGGATAAAAAACCAAAACCCATCGGTGTGCTGTATCCAGGAAACCCACCTCACATGCAAAGATACACAAAGGCTCAAAATAAAGGGATGGAGGAAGATTTACCAAGCAAATGGAGAGCAAAAAAAAGCAGGAGTTGCAATTCTCATCTCTGATAAAATAGACTTTAAAGTAACAAAGATCAAAAGGGACAAAGAAGGTCATTACATAATGGTAAAAGGATCGATACAACAAGAAGAGATAACGATTCTAAATATATATGGACCCAATGTAGGAGCACCCAGATATATAAGGCAAGTTCTTAATGACTTACAAAGGGGCTTAGACTCCCACACAATAATAGTGGGAGACTTTAACACTCCACTGTCAATAGCAGACAGATCAACCAGACAGAAAATTAACAAGGATATCCAGGACTTGAACTCAGACCTGGAACAAGCAAACCTGATAGACATTTACAGAACTCTCCACCACAAATCCACAGAATATACATTCTTCTCAGCACCACATCACACCTACTCCAAAATTGACCACATAATTGGAAGTAAAGCACTCCTCAGCAAATGCAAAACAACTGAAATCATAACAAACAGTCTCTCAGACCATAGTGCAATCAAGTTGGAACTCAGAATTCAGAAAATAACTCAGAACCGCACAGCTTCATGGAAACTGAACAATTGGCTCTTGAATGTTGATTAGATAAACAATGAAATGAAGGCAGAAATAAAGAAGTTCTTTGAAACCAATGAGAATGAAGACACAACGTACCAGAATCTCTGGGACACATTTAAAGCAGTCTGTAGAGGAAAATATATAGCAATAAGTGCCCACATGAGAAGAGTGGAGAGATCCAAAATTGACACCCTATCGTCAAAATTGAAAGAGCTAGAGGAGCAAGATCAAAAAAGCTCAAAACCTAGCCGAAGACAAGAAATAACTAAGATCAGAGCAGAACTGAAGGAGATAGAGACAAGAAAAACCCTTCAAAAAATCAATAAATCTAAGAGCTGGTTTTTTGAAAAGATCAACAAAATAGACAGACCACTAGCCAGACTGATAAAAAAGAAGAGAGAGAACAACCAAATAGATGCAATAAAAAACGATAAAGGGGAAATCACCACAGATTCCACAGAAATTCAAACCATCATCAGAGAATACTACAAACAACTCTATGCACATAAACCAGTAAATCAGGAAGAAATGGATAAATTCCTGGATGCCTGTGTCCTCCCAAGCCTAAACCAGGAGGAAGCCGAAACTATGAATAGACCAATAACAAGGTCTGAAGTTGAGGCAGCAATTAAGAGCCTACCACACAAAAAAAGCCCAGGTCCAGATGGGTTCACAGCCGAATTCTACCAGACACACAAAGAGGATCTGGTACCATTCCTTCTGAAACTATTCCAAATAATCCAAAAAGAGGGAACCCTTCCCAAATCATTTTATGAGACCAACATCATCCTGATACCAAAACCTGGCAGAGACTCAACAAGAAAAGAAAACTTCAGGCCAATATCCATGATGAACATAGATGCAAATATCTTCAATAAAATACTGGCAAACCGATTGCAACAGCACATTAAAAAACTTATCCATCATGATCAAGTAGGATTTATCCCGGGGATGCAAGGCTGGTTCAACATACGCAAGTCTATAAATGTAATTCACCACATAAACAGAAGCAAAAACAAAAACCACATGATTATCTCAATTGATGCAGAGAAGGCATTTGACAAAATTCAACAGCCCTTTATGCTAAAAACCCTCAATAAACTTGGTATTGATGGAACATATCTCAAAGTAATAAAAGCCATTTATGACAAACCAACAGCCAATATCATACTTAATGGGCAAAAACTGGAAGCATTCCCTTTGAAATCTGGCACTAGACAAGGATGCCCTCTCTCACCACTTCTATTCAACATAGTACTGGAAGTTCTAGCCAGAGCAATCAGGCAAGAAAAAGAAATAAAGTGTATTCAAATAGGAAAGGTGGAAGCCAAATTGTCTCTATTTGCAGACGACATGATAGTATACCTAGAAGACCCCATCACCTCAGCCCAAAAGCTCCTGAAACTGATAAGCAACTTCAGCAAAGTCTCAGGATATAAAATCAATGTGCAAAAATCACAAGCATTCCTATACACCAATAACAGACTTAAAGAGAACCAAATCAAGAACGAACTGCCATTCACAATTGCTACAAAGAAAATAAAATACCTAGGAATACAACTCACTAGGAATGTAAGGGACCTCTTTAAGGAAAACTACAAACAACTGCTCAATGAAATAAGAGAGGACACAAACAGATGGAGAAACATTCCATGTTCGTGGTTAGGAAGAATCAATATCGTGAAAATGGCTATACTGCCCAAAGTAATTTACACAATCAATGCTATCCCCATCAAACTACCATTGAATTTCTTCACAGAACTGGAAAAAACCACCATGAATTTCATATGGAACCAAAAAAGAGCCCGCATAGCCAAGTCAATTCTAAGCAAAAAGAACACAGCGGGAGGCATCACGCTACCAGACTTCAAACTATACTACAAGGCTACAGTAATCAAAACAGCATGGTACTGGTACCAAAACAGAGATATAGACCAATGGAACAGAACAGAGGCATCGGAGGCAACACAACACATCTACAACCATATTATCTTTGATAAACCAGACAAAAACAGGCAATGGGGAAAGGATTCCCTATTTAATAAATGGTGTTGGGAAAACTGGCTAGCCATGTGCAGAAAGCAGAAATTGGACCCCTTCCTGACACCTTACACTAAAATTAACTCCAGATGGATTAAAGACTTAAACGTAAGACCCGACACCATAAAAACCCTAGAAGAAAATCTAGGCAAAACCATTCAGGACATAGGAGTAGGCAAGGACTTCATGAACAAAACTCCCAAAGCATTGGCAACAAAAGCCAAAATAGACAAATGGGACCTAATCAAACTCCACAGCTTCTGCACAGCAAAACAAACAGTCACTAGAGTGAATCGGCAACCATCAGAATGGGAAAAAATCTTTGCAGTTTACGCATCCGACAAAGGGCTGATATCCAGAATTTACAAAGAACTCAAACAGATTTACAGGAAAAAAACAAACAAGCCCATTCAAAAATGGGCAAAGGATATGAACAGAAACTTTAGGAAAGCAGACATACATGAGGCCAGCAAACATATGAAAAAGTGCTCATCGTCATTGGTCATTAGAGAGATGCAAATCAAAACCACATTGAGATACCATCTCACACCAGTTAGAATGGCGATCATTAAAAAATCTGGAGACAGCAGGTGCTGGAGAGGATGTGGAGAAATAGGAACACTCTTACACTGTTGGTGGGAGTGTAAATTAGTTCAACCATTGTGGAAGACAGTGTGGCGATTCCTCAGGGACCTAGAAATAGAAATTCCATTTGACCCAGCAATCCCATTACTGGGTATCTATCCAAAGGATTATAAATCGTTCTACTATAAGGACACATGCACACGAATGTTCATTGCAGCACTGTTTACAATAGCAAAGACCTGGAACCAACCCAAATGCCCAACGATGATAGACTGGACTGGGAAAATGTGGCACATATACACCATGGAATATTATGCAGCAATCAAAAATGATGAGTTTGTGTCCTTTGTAGGGACATGGATGAATCTGGAGAACATCATTCTCAGCAAACTGACACAAGAACAGAAAAAGAAATACCGCATATACTCGCTCATAGGTGGGTGAGAAAAATGAGAACATGTGGACACAGAGAGGCGGTCCACCATACACTGGGGACTGTTGGGGGGAATGGGGGAGGGACAGCAGGGGGGGGCTGGGGGGGATAGCCTGGGGATGAATACCAAGTGTGGGTGAAGGGGAGGAAGGCAGCAAAGCACACTGCCATGTGTGTACCTATGCAACTGTCTTGCTCGTTCTGCACATGTACCCCCAAACCTATAATGCAATAAAAAAAAATAATAATAAAAATAAAAAAAAAAAAAAAAAAAAAGAAAATAAAATACCTAGGAATACAACTTACTAGGAATGTAAGGGACCTCTTTAAGGAAAACTACAAACACCTGCTCAATGAAATAAGAAAGGACACAAACAGATGGAGAAACATTCCATGTTCGTGGTTAGGAAGAATCAATATTGTGAAAATGGCTATACTGCCCAAAGTAATTTACACATTCAATGCTATCCCCATCAAACTACCATTGAATTTCTTCATAGAACTGGAAAAAAACACCATGAATTTCATATGGAACCAAAATGGGCCCGCATAGCCAAGTCAATTCTAAGCAAAAAGAACACAGCGGGAGGCATCACGCTACCAGACTTCAAACTATACTACAAGGCTACAGTAATCAAAACAGCATGGTACTGGTACCAAAACAGAGATATAGACCAATGGAACAGAACAGAAACATCGGAGGCAGCACAACATATCTACAACCATATCATCTTTGATAAACCAGACAAAAGCAGGCAATGGGGAAAGGATTCCCTATTTAATAAATGGTGTTGGGAAAACTGGCTAGCCATGTGCAGAAAGCAGAAACTGGACCCCTTCCTGACACCTTACACTAAAATTAACTCCAGATGGATTAAAGACTTAAACTTAAGACCTGACACCATAAAAACACTAGAAGAAAATCTAGGCAAAACCGTTCAGGACATAGGAGTAGGCAAGGACTTCATGAACAAAACACCAAAAGCATTGGCAACAAAAGCGAAAATAGACAAATGGGACCTAATCAAACTCCACAGTTTCTGCACGGCAAAACAAGCAGTCACTAGAGTGAATCGACAACCATCAGAATGGGAAAAAATCTTTGCAGTTTATGCATCGGACAAAGGGCTGATATCCAGAATTTACAAAGAACTCAAACAGATTTACAGAAAAAAAACAAAGAAGCCCATTCAAAAATGGCAAAGGATATGAACAGAAACTTTACAAAAGAAGACATACATGAGGACAACAAACATATGAAAAAGTGCTCATCATCATTGGTCATTAGAGAGATGCAAATCAAAACCACATTGAGATATCATCTCACACCAGTTAGAATGGCGATCATTAAAAAATCTGGAGTCAGCAGATGCTGGAGAGGATGTGGAGAAATCGGAACACTCTTACACTGTTGGTGGGAGTGTAAATTAGTTCAACCATTGTGGAAGACAGTGTGGCGATTCCTCAGGGACCTGGAAATAGAAATTCCATTTGACCCAGCAATCCCATTACTGGGTATCTATCCAAAGGACTATAAATCGTTCTACTATAAGGACACATGCACACGAATGTTCATTGCAGCACTGTTTACAATAGCAAAGACCTGGAACCAACCCAAATGCCCATCGATGATAGACTGGACTGGGAAAATGTGGCACATATACACCATGGAATATTATGCAGCAATCAGAAATGATGAGTTTGTGTCCTTTGTAGGGACATGGATGAATCTGGAGAACATCATTCTCAGCAAACTGATACAAGAACAGAAAAAGAAATAACACATATACTCACTCATAGGCGGGTGAGAAAAATGAGAACACATGGACACAGAGAGGCGGTCTACTATACACTGGGGACTGTTGGGGGAAATGTGGGAGGGACAGCGGGGGGGGCTGGGGGGATAGCCTGGGGATGAATACCACGTGTGGGTGAGGGGGAGGAAGGCAGCAAAACACATTGCCATGTGTGTACCTATGCAACTATCTTGCACGTTCTGCACATGTACCCCAAAACCTATAATGCAATACAAATTAAAAAAAAAAAATTTTTAGGAAGGAAATAGAAGCAACATAGAAGGAAAACAAAAAGTAGGAGAGAGACAGATGTGGAGATAGTTTTAGATATAAAAATGTATTTTTGGTGAGAAAGGTTACAATGAAGAGAAAAATTTTTTATAAGAAAGAATCCTTTATGGTAAATATTTCTTCTAAAGTAAAATAATCGATTATTTAAAAAGAGGAAGTATAGAACAAAAGAGAAATCTATGTGGTCTCTGTAAGTCATAATAAAGTTCATGGAAAGGAAACTTACAAAAGGAATTATGTGTGTGATCAAGTTAGTTATAATTAAAAGGCAATTATGTACATTAGTCTTTTTAAAGATAAATCTTTGATATTAAAAACATACTAATACAAAAAAAAAAAAAGAACGAACTGTCATTCACAATTGCTACAAAGAAAATAAGATACCTAGGAATACAAATCACAAGGAACGTAAAAGACCTGTTTAAGAAAAACTACAAACCACTGCTCAACGAAATAAGAGAGGACACAAACAGATGGAGAAACATTCCATGTTCATGTTTAGGAAGAAACAATATCGTGAAAATGGCTATACTGCCCAAAGTAATTTACACAATCAATGCTATCCCCATCAAAGTACGATTGAATTTCTTCACCAAACTGGAAAAAACCACCATGAACTTCATATGGAACCAAGAGAGAGCCCACATAGGCAAGTCAATTCTAAGCAAAAAGAACAGAGCGGGAGGCATCACTCTACCAGACTTCAAACTATACTACAAGGCTACAGTAATCAAAACTGCATGGTACTGGTACCAAAACAGAGATATAGACCAATGGAACAGAACAGAGATATTGGAGGCAACACAACATATCTTCAACCATATTATCTTTGATAAACCAGACAAAAACAAGCAATGAGGAAAGGATTCCCTATTTAATAAATGGTGTTGGGGAAACTGGCTAGCCATGTGCAGAAAGCAGAAACTGGACCCCTTTCTGACACCTTACACTAAAATTAACTCCAGATGGATTAAAGACTTAAACATAAGTCCTGACACCATAATAACCCTAGGAGAAAATCTAGGCAAAACCATTCAGGACATAGGAGTAGGGAAGGACTTCATGAACAGAACACTAAAAGCATTGGCAACAAAAGCCAAAATAGACAAATGGGACCTAATCAAACTCCACAGCTTCTGCACGGCAAAAGAAACAGTCACTAGAGTGAATCGGCAACCGTCAGAATGGGAAAAAATCTTTGCAGTTTACACATCTGACAAAGGGCTGATATCCAGAATTTACAAAGAACTCAAACAGATTTACAGGAAAAAAACAAACAAGCCTATTCAAAAAATGGGCAAAGGATATGAAGAAACACTTTTCAAAGGAAGACATACATGAGGCGAACAAACATATGAAAAAATGCTCATCATCACTGGTCATTAGAGAGATGCAAATCAAAACCACATGGGGATACCATCTCACGCCAGTTAGAATGGCGATCATTAAAAAATCTGGAGACAGCAGATGCTGGAGAGGATGTGGAGAAATAGGAACACTCTTACACTGTTGGTGGGAGTGTAAATTAGTTCAACCATTGTGGAAGACAGTGTGGCGATTCCTCAAGGATCTAGAAATAGAAATGCCATTTGACCCAGCAATCCCATTACTGGGTATATATCCAAAGGACTATAAATCGTTCTTCTATAAGGACACATGCACACGAATGTTCATTGCAGCACTGTTTACAATAGCAAAGAACTGGAGCCAACCCAAATGCTCAACTATGATAGACTGGACTGGGAAAATGTGACACATATACACCATGGAATATTATGCAGCAATCAAAAATGATGCGTTTGTGTTTTTTGTAAGGACATGGATGAATCTGGAGAACATTATTCTCAGCAAACTGACACAAGAACAGAAAAAGGAATACCGCATATACTCACTCATAGTTGGGTGAGAAAAATGAGAACACATGGACACAGAGAGGGGGTCTACTGCACACTGGGGTGTATTGGGGGGAATGGGAGTGGGACAGCGGGGGGACTGGGGAGGGATAGCGTGGGGATGAATGCCAAGTGTGGGTGAAGGGGAGGAAGGCAGCAAAACACACTGCCATGTGTGAACATATGCAACAATCTTGCATGTCCTGCACATGTACCCCAAAACATATAATGCAATAAAAATTAAAAAAAAATAAATCTTCCTTTGTTGTGTATTATTGAATGAGACTCTAACTAAGTGGGCATAAAAAAGAGAAATTAGGAGTATTACCCAGGTGTTCATTACGTACAGAGATTTGAATGTGTAGCCATTTGAAGTTGGCCCTTGACTATATTTGAGGGGAGTGTTCTTCACAGAGGCCCTGAACGAGTGGCCAAGTGAAAGAGATTCCTGACTTATCAGATATACATATTATTCACTAAAACCCTGAAAGAGTAGCCTTATGAAATAGAAACCATTTTACTCAACAGGTGTGCATTATTTTTAGATTCTCCAAACTATTCACCATGTGAAACCGACTAGTGATTATTCCCTACATGTGCAGTATTCGAAAAGGTTCTGTATGAGTGTCTATGTCAAATAGTCTCCTGACTCTGACACATGTGTGTATCATTCACGGAGCTGCTTAATTAGGTCTACCTTAAATAGGGTCCTGACTACTCCACAGCTGTTTATTATGCACTGAAGCTCCGAATTACAGGCCATATAAAATGGACTCCTTACCATTGCCCCATGGTTCATTATTCAGAAATGCTGTGATTGAGTGTCCATATGACTTGGATACTGACCATTCCCAAGGTGTGTATTCTTCAGTGAGTCTCTGAACGAGTGACCTCATTACATAAACCCTTGACTCTATCCTCTTGACTATTTTTCAGTTCTGCATTGTCCACTGAGTCGCTGGGTGAAGAGTCATATCAAATAGTCTCCAGACTACTCCTTAGCTGTGCATTATTCAGTGAGTCTCTGAATAAGTGGCTATGTATAATATGATCCTGAGTATTTTCCAGATATATATAATTCCTCACTGAGTTTCTGAAAAAGTGGCCATGTGAAATACACTCCTGCGTTTTAATAGGTCTGTATTATTCTGTGAAGCTCTGAATGAGCGGCCATAAAATAGAGCCTCCTGAATGCTCCTCGGGAGTGCGTTCTTACATTCGGCTCTAAATGAGTGGCTATACCAAATAGAATTTTAACTTTACCCAAGGTGTATGTTATTCAGTTAGGCTCTGAATATGTGGCTATAGGAAATAGAATTCTGACTACAATAGAGGTGTTTCTTATTCAAGGAAGCTCTGAAATTGATGCCACATGTAATAGCGTCCTGAGTATTTCACAGGTATGTATTATTCACTGAGGCTCTGAAACTTTGGCCATATGAAATTGTTTTCTGACTTTCCACAGGCATGTATTATTGACTCTGACTCTAAATATTTGGGCATGTAAAATAGACAAGTGAGTATTCCAAAGTTGTGTATTACTCACTCAGGCTTTGATTTTGTGGCCATATAAAATAGTCTATAGTCTATTCCACAGGTGTGCATTATTCCCTGAGGCTGTAAATGAGAAGCTATATAAAGTAGACTCCTAACACTTTCCTAGGTGTGCCTTACTAAGTGAGGCTCATTTTGTGTGACCATATGAAACAGGATGCTGCTATATTAAATATTTGTATTATGTAGTGAATCTCTGAATGTGTGTGGATATGCAATAGACTGCTGAGTACTTTACATTTGTGCAATTTTCACTGAGGTTACGAGTCAGTGGCCATATAAATTGGAATCTGGACTAAAACACACGTACATATTATCCACTGAGGCTATGAATGAGTGTCCTAATAAAATAGACTCCTGGCTACTCCACAGGTGTACATTATTTACCGAGGCTCTGAATGAATGTCCATCGAAAATAGACTCCAAATTATTTTCCAGGTGTGTATTGTTCAGTGAGGCTCAGAAGATGTGGTCATATTAATTAGATTCCTTACAACATAAAGGTCCAGTTTTATTCACTGTGGCTCTGAATATGTGTCTACATGAAATAGACTCCTGACTACATCACATTATTCAGTGACACTCTGAATTAGAGGACACATGAAAAGTCTCCCGACTATTCCACAGATATGCATTATTTAGTGAGACTCTGAATGAAGGGATATAGATAAATCCTGACTCTTTCCCCAGGTGTGTACACTTCGTGAGGTTCTTAACGAGTGGCAATAGGAAAGAGTCGCCTGACTATTCCACAGGTGTGCATTATTTAGTGAGACTCTGAATGAGGGGGTAATTGTAAATCCTGACTATTTTCCCAGGTGTGTACACGTAGTGAGGCTCTTAACGAGTGGCCATAAGAAAGAATCTCCTGACTATTCCACAGGTGTGCATTATTTAGTGAGACTCTGAATGAGGGGATAATGGTAAATCCTATTTCCCCAGGTCTGTACACTTAGTGAGGCTCTTAACGAGTGGCCATAGGAAAGAGACTTCTGACTATTCCGCAGGTGTGCATTATTTAGTGATTCTCTGAATCGGTGGTGATAAAAAATAGACTCCAGACTATAACACAAGTGTGTAATATTCAGGGAGGCTGTGAAAGAGGGTCCATAAGAATCAGACTGCTAATTACTTTACATGTGCATTATTCACTGTTTGTCCATTTGAGTAGCCGTATGACATAGACTCCTCATTATTATACATGTGTGCATTAATCAAACAGGTTCTGTTTGAGTGTCCTTACCAAATAGTCTCCTGACACTGCCACAGGTGTTTGTTACTCAATGATACACAAAATTAGAGTTCATATGAAATAGAGGCCAGGCTATTACCCGGGTGTGTATCATTCAGGAAGGCACTTAATTCGCGGCTATCTTAAACAGCATCTTGATTACTCCATAGAAGATTATTATTCACTGAAAGTTTGAGTGATAGACCATATAAAATAGGCACAAGACTGTTGCTCTATTGTGAATTATTCAATAAGGTGCTAAATGCGCGGTAGTATCAAATAGAATCCTTAGAATTCTTCAGGTGTATATCACTCAGGGAGGCACAAAATGAGTGGCCATATAAAAAATGTTCGACTATTACCCTGGTGTGCATTATTCACTGAGGCTCTAAATGAGTGGCTACGTGAAGTAGACTCTTAAACCTCCCTTTGTGGTGTATAATTGAATAAGTGTCTGACTAAGTGGGCATAAAAAAGAGACTCAGGTGTATTGCCCAGGTGTTCATTACCTACAGAAAATTTGAATGTGTAGCCATTTTAAGTAGACCCTTGGCAATTTTTGAGGGAAGTATTCTTCACAGAGGCCCTGAACGATTGGCAATGTGAAAGAGATTCCTTACTTTTAAGATATGCCTATTATCCTCTAAAACACTGAAAGAGTGGCCTTCTGAAATAGAACCCATTTTACTCCACAGGTGTGCGTAAGTTTTTGATTCACCAAATGAAACACCATATGAAACAGACAAGTGATTATTCTCCACATGTGCAGTATTTGAAAAGGCTTTGATTTTGCGGCCATATAAAATAGACTAGTGTCTATTCCACACGTGTGCATTATTTCCTGACTCTGTAAATTAAAAACTATATAAAGTAGACTCCTAACACTTCCCTGGTGTGCATTACTCAGTGAGGCTCTTTTTGTTTAACCATAAGAAACAGGATGCTGTCTATCTCAAATATTTGTATTATTCAGTGAATCTCTGAATGAGTGTCTATATGAAATAGACTGCTAAGTATTTTACATTTTTGCATTTTTCACTGATGTTATGTGCGAGTGGCCATATGAAATGGAATCCGGACTAATCCACACGGGGAAATTATCCATTGAGGCTATGAATGAGTGTCCTAATAAAATAGACCCCTGGCTACTCCACAAGTATACATCATTTTCCGAGGCTCTGAATAGATATATATCGAATATACACTCCAAATTATTTTACAGGTGTGTATTATTCAGTTAGGCTCAGAATATATTTCCATATCATTTAGATTCTTTACTATATCAAGTGTCTGTCTTATTCACTGAAGCTCTGAATATGTGTCTACATGAAATAGACTCCTGACTACACCACATTATTCAGTGACAATCTGAATTAGAGGCCACATGAAAAAGTCTCCTGACTTTTCCATAGGTGTTCATTATTTAGTGAGAATCTGAATGAAGAAATAATGGTAAATTTTATTTCCCCAGGTGTGTACACTTAGTAAGGCTCTTAACGAGTGGCCATAGGATAGAGACTTCTGACTGTTCTGCAGGTGTTCATTATTTAGTGATTCTCTGAATGAGTGGCCACAAAAAATAGAGTCCAGACTATATCACAAGTGTGTAATATTCAGTGAGGCTGTGAAAGAGGGTCCATAAAAATCAGACTTCTAATTACTTTACATGTGTATCATTTACTGTTTGTCTGAATGAGTAGCCATATGACATAAACTCCTCATTATTATCCATGTGTGCATTAATCAAACAGGCTCTGTTTGAGTGTCCATACCAAATAGATTCCTGTCACTGCCCCAATTGTGTATTACTCAACGGTACACAAAATTAGAGTTCATATGAAATAGACGCCAGGCTATTACCCAGGTGTGTATTATTTAGGAAGTCACTGAATTCGTGGCTATCTTAAACAGCGTCCTGATTACTCCATAGAAGTTTATTATTCACTGAAACTTTGAGTGATAGACCATATAAAGTAGACACCTGACTATTGCTCCATTGTGAATTATTCAAGAAGGTGTTAAATGCATGGAAGTATCAAAAAGAATCCTTAGGATTCTTCAGGTGTATATCACTCAGTGTGGCACAAAATGAGTGGCCATATAAAAAATGGTCGACTATTACCCTGGTGTGCATTATTCACTGAGGCTTTAAATGAGTGGCTGCATGAAGTAGACTCTTAACTCTTCTCAAGGTGTGTATTATTGAATGAGTCTCTGACTTCGTGGGCATAAAAAAGGGACTCAGGTGTATTACCCAGGTGTTCATTGCGTACACAGACTTTGAATGTGTAGCCATTTTAAGTAGACCCTTGACTATTTTTGAGTGGAGTATTCTGCATAAAGGCCCTGAACGAGTACCTTGTGAAAGAGATTCCTGACTTATCAGATATACATATTATTCACTAAAACACTCAAATAGTGGCCTTATGAAATAGATCCCATTTTACTTAACAGGTGTGCGTTATTTTTTGATTCTCCAAACTAATCACCATGTAAAACAGACTAGTTATTATTCTCCACATGTGCAGTTTTCGAAAGGTTCTGTATGAGTGTCTAGGTCAAAGAGTCTCCACACTCTCCGTGTGTAACATTCACGGAGCTGCTTAAATTGGGGCTACCTTAAATAGGGTCCTGACTACACAGCTGGTTATTATGCACTAAATCTCCAAATAACAGGTCATATGAAATATAATTTTACTATTGCCCCATTGTGCATTATTCGGTAATGCTGTCATTGAGTGTCCATATGACTTGGACACTGACTATTCCCAAGGTGTGTATTCTGCAGTGGGACTCTGAACGAGTGACCACATAACATAAACCCTTGACTCTATCCTCTTGACTATTTTTCAGTTCTGCATTTTCCACTGATTCACTGGGTGAAGGGTCATATCAAATAGTCTCCAGACTATTCCTTAGCTGTGCATTATTCAGTGAGTCTCTGAATAAGTGGCTATATATAATATAATCCTGAGTATTTTCCAGATATATATGATTCCTCAATGAGGTTCTGAATAAGTGGCCGTGTGAAATACACTCCTGACATTTTCATAGGTCTGTATTATTCTGTGAAGCTCTGAATGAGTAGCCATAAAATAGAGCTTCCTGAATGCTCCTCAGGCATGCGTTTTTACATTCAGCTCTAAATGAGTGGCTATACGAAAGAGAATTTTAACTTTTCCCAAGGTGTATGTTATTCAGTTAGGCTCTGAATATGTGTCTATCGGAAATAGAATTCTGACTACAACAGACGTGTTTCTTATTCAAGGAAGCTCTGAAATTCATGCCACATGTAACAGCGTCCTGAGTATTTCCCAGGTATGTATGCTTCACTGAGGCTCTGAAATGTTGGCCATATGAAATTGTCTTCTGACCTGTCCACAGGCATGTATTATTGACTCTGACTCTAAATATTTGGGCATGTAAAATAGACAAGTGAGTATTCCAAAGTTGTGTATTACTCACTCAGGCTTTGATTTTGTGGCCATATAAAATACTCTATTGTCTATTCCACACGTGTGCATTAGTCCCTGAAGCTGTAAATGAGAGGCTATATAAAGTAGACTCCTAACACTTTCCTAGGTGTGCCTTACTCAGTGAGGCTCATTTTGTGTGACCATATGAAACAGGATGCTGCTATATTAAATATTTGTATTATTTAGTGAATCTCTGAATGAGTGTGTATATGCAAGAGACTGCTGAGTATTTTACATTTGTGCATTTTTCACTGAGGTTACAAGTCAGTGGCCATATAAATTGGAATCTGGACTAATCCACACCTGCATATTATCCATTGAGGCTATGAATGAGTGTTCTATTAAATAGACTCCTGGCTACTCCACAGGTGTACATTATTTACCAAGGATCTGAATGAATGTTCATCGAAAATAGACTCCAAATTATTCTCCATGTGAGTATTATTCAGTGAGGCTCAGAAGACGTTGCCATATTAATTAGATGCCTTACAACATAAAGGGCCTGTTTTATTCACTGTGGCTCTGAATATGTGTCTACATGAAATAGACTCCTGACTACATCACATTATTCGGTGACACTCCGAATTAGAGGCCACATGAAAAAGTCTCCTGACTATTCCACAGGTGTGCATTATTTAGTGAGACTCTGAATGAGGGGATAATGGTAAATCCTGTTTATTTCCCCAGGTGTGTACACTTAGTGAGGCTCTTAACGAGTGGCCATAGGAAAGAGACTTCCGACTATTCTGCAGGTGTGCATTATTTAGTGATTCTCTGAATGGGTGGCCATAAAAAATAGACTCCAGACTATATCACAAGTGTGTAATATTTAGTGATTTAGAGGGGCCTTATGAATCAGACTTCTAATTACTCCACATGTGCATTATTCAGTTTGTCTGAATGAGTAGCCATATGACATAGACTCCTCATTATTATCCACGTGTGCATTAATCAAACAGGCTCTGTTTGAGTGTCCATACCAAAGAGACTCCTGACACTGCCCAATGTGTGTATTACTCAGTGATACACAAAATTAGATTTCATATAAAATAGACTCCTGACTATCACACGTGTGTATCATTCAGCAGGGCAGTTAATTCGTGGCTATGTTAAACTTCTTTCTGATTACTCCATAGAAGTTTACTATTCACTGAAACTTTGAGTGATAGACCATATAAAAGACACCTGACTATTGCTTTATTGTGAATTATTCAATAATTTTCTAAGTGAGTGGTAGTATCAAATAGAATCCTGAGGATTTTTCAGGTGTATGTCACTCAGTGAGGCACAAAATGAGTGGCCATATAAAAAATTCTCTACTATTACCCTGGTGTGCGTTATTCACTGAGGCTCTAAATGAGAGGCTACATGAGGTAGACTCTTAAATCTTTCTTTGTTGTGTATTATTGAATGAGTCTCTGACTAAGTGGGCATAAAAAAGAGACTCAGGCGTATTGCCCAGGTGCTCATTATGTACAGGAATTTGAATGTTTAGCCATTTGAAGTAGACCCTTGTCTATTTTTGAGGGGAGTATTCTTCACATAGGCCCTGAACGAGTGGCCATGTGAAAAAGATTCCTGACTTATCAGATATACATATTATTCACTAAAACACTGAAAGAGTGGTCTTATGAAATAGAACCCATTTTACGCAACAGGTGTGCGTTATTTTTTTATTCTCCTAAGTAATCACCATATGAAACAGACTAGTGATTATTCCCCACATGTGCATTATTCGAAAAGGCTTTGATTTTGCTGCCATATAAAATAGAGTAGTGTCTATTCCACACGTGTGCATTATTTCCTGATTCTGTAAATTAAATGCTATATAAAGTGGACTCCCAACACTTCCCCTGTTGTGCATTACTCAGTGAGGCTCTTTATGTTTAACCATATGAAAAAGGATGCTGTCTATCTCAAATATTTGTATTATTCAGTGAATCTCTGAATGAGTGTCTATATAAAATAGACTGCTGAGTACTTTACATTTATGCATTTGTCACTGAGGTTGCGAGTCATTGGCCATATAAAATGGAATCCTGAATAATCCACACGTGCATATTATTTAATGAGGCTCTTTTTGTGTAACCATAAAAAACAGGATGCTGTCTATCTTAAATATTTTTATTATTCAATGAATCTCTGAATGAGTGTCTATATGAAATAGACTGCTGAGTACTTTACATTTGTGCATTTGTCACTGAGGTTACAAGTAAGTGGCCATATAAAATGGAATCCTGACTAATACACACGTGCATATTATCCAATGAGTTTATGAATGAGTGTCCAAATAAAATAGACTCCTGGCTACTCCACAGGTGTGCATTAGTTACCGAGGCTCTGAATGAATGTCCATCGAAAATAGACTCCAAATAATTCTCCAGGTTTGTATTATTTAGTGAGGCTCTTTTTGTGTGACCATATGAGACAGGATGTTGTCTATCTTAAATATTTGTATTATTCACTGAATCTCGGAATGAGTGTTTATATGAAACACACTGCTGAGTACTTTACATTTGTGCATTTTTCATTGAGGTTGTGAGTCAGTTGCCATATAAAATGGAATCCTAACTAATCCACACGTGCATATTATCCACTGAGGCTATGAATGAGTGTCCTAATAAAATAGACTCCTGGCTACTCCACAGGTGTGCATTTTTTACCGAGGCTCTGAATGAATATCCATCGAAAATAGACTCAGAATTATTCCCCAGGTGTGTATTATACAGTGAGGCTCAGAAGACTTTGCCATATAAATTAGATTCCTTACTATATCTGGGGCCTGTCTTATTCACTGAGGCTCTGAATATGTGTCTACGTGATATAGACTCCCTAGTACACCACATTATTCAGTGACACTCCGAATTAGAGGCCACATGAAAAAGTCTCCTGACTATTCCACAGGTGTGCCTTATTTAGTGGGAATGTGAATGAGGGGATAAAGGTAAATCCTGACTATTTCCCCAGGTGTGTACACTTAGTGAGGTTCTTAACGAGTGGCCATAGGAAAGAGACATCTGACTATTCAGCAGGTGTGCATTATTTAGTGATTCTTTGAATGAGTGGCCATAAAAAATAGACTCCAGTCTATATCATAAGTGTGTAATATTCAGTGAGGCTGTGAAGGATCCTCTGTATACCTTCTTTGTCCTGTGTGTATCACCTCTCTCCTGTTTGTATCCTCCTCTCTCCTGTGTGTATCCTCCTCTCTCCTGTGTGGACGCCCTTTTTTCTTTGTGTATCCCCCTTACCTGTATGTATCCTCCTCTTTCCTGTGTGTATCCCCCTTTTTCCTGCATTTATCCATTTTTTCCTGTGTGTATGCCCCTGTCTCCTGTGTGTACTCTCCTCCAGCCTGTGTATATCACCATTCTCCTGTGTATATCCCCCTCTCCTGTGTGTATTCTTCTGTCTCCTGTGTGTATCCTGCTCTCTTTTGTTTGTAAACGCCTCTATCCTGTGAGTATCCCCCTCTCTTCTGTGTGTATCCCCCTCTTCTGTGTGTATCTTTTTCTTTCCTGTGTGTATCCCCCACTCTCCTGTGTGTATCCCCCTCTCTCTTGTGTGTATCCCATCTCTCCAGTGTATCCTCTGCTCTGCTTTTTGAATCCTCCTCTCTTCTGTGTGTAAGCCCTGTTCTCATGTGTGTATCCCCCTCTCCTTTGTGTTTTCTCCCCTGTCCTGTGTCTATCCCCCTTTCTCCTGTGTGTATCTCCCTCTCCTTTGTGTATGATTCTCTCTCCTGTGTGTATCCTTCTCTACTGTGTTTATCCTCCTCTCTCCTGTGTGTATCCTCCTTTTTTTTCAGTGTATTTCCCTCTCTCCTGTGTGTATCCCCCTCTACTTTGTGTATCCTCCACTCTCCTGTGTGTATTCCCCTCTCTCCTGTGTGTACCCTCCCCTCTCCTGTGTGTATCACCACTCTTCTGTGTGTATCCCCCTCTCTCCTGTGTGTATCCCCCTCTCTTTTGTGTGTATTTTCCTCTCTTTTGTGTGTAACTTCCACTCTGCTGTGTGTATCCTTTTTTCTCCTGTGTGTATCCTCCTCTCTCCTGTGTGTATACTCCTGTCTCCTGTGTGTATCCTCCTCTCTACTGCGTTTATCCTCCTCTCTTCTGTCTGTATCCTCCACTCTTTTGTGTGTATCTTCCTCTCTCCTGTATTTACGCTTCTTTCCCTTTGTGTATCCCACTCTCTCCTGTATGTATGCCTCAATCTCCTGTGTGTATCTTCTTTCCACCTGTTTGTATGCCTCAATCTCGTTTGTATCCCCCTCTCTCCTGTGTGTATCTCCACTCCCTCCTGTGTGTATCCCCCTCTCTCCTGCGTGTATCCTCCTCTCTCCTGTGTGTATGCCACTCTTTTGTGTGTATCCCCCTCTTTTTTGTGTATCCCCCCTATCTCCTGTGTGTATCTCCCTGTCTCCTGGGCGTATCCCTCTCGCCTGTGTTTCTCTCCATCTCTTTTGTGTGTTTCCCCCTCTTTTTGGTGTATCCTCCTTTCTCCTCTGTGTAGCCTCCTCTCTCCTTGTGTATCCTCCTCTCTCCTGTGTGTATCCTCCTTCCCCTGTGTGTATCTTCCTCTCTTCTGTGTGTATCCCCCTCCCTCCTGTGTGTATGCTGCACTCTTCTGTTTGTATCTTCCTTGTTCCTGTGTGTATTTCCCTCTTTCTTGTGTGTATCCTCCTGTCTTCTGTGTGTATGCCCCTCTCTGTTGTGTGTATTTTTCTCTCTCCTGTGTGTATTTTCCTATCTCCTGTATTTTCTTATATTCTTTGTGTATTCCTCATCTTTCCCTTGTGTTTCCCCCACTCTCCTGTGTGTAACCCCTTTCTCTTCTCTTTGTATCCTCCGTTTCTTCTGTCGTTATCCCCCTCTCTCCTGTGTGTATATGCTCTCTCCTGTTTGTATCCTCCACTCTCCTGTGTGTATCTTCCTCTCTCCTGTGTGTATACCTCTCTCAACTGTGTGTATCCCCCTCTCCTGTGTGTATCCTCCTCTCTCTTTTGTGTATCCCCCTTTCTCCTTTGTGTTTCTCCCTTTTCTGCATGTATACCCCTCTCTACTTTGTGTATCCTTCTGTCTCCTCTGTGTATCTTTTTCTCTTTTGTGTGTATCCTCTCTCCTGTGTGTATTTTCCTCTCTCCTGTGTATCTTCCTCTCTCCTGTGTGTATCTTTCTCTCTCCTCTGTGTATCCTCCTCTCTCCTCTGTGTATAATCCTCTCTCCTGTGTGTATTATTCCTCATACCTTTGTGTATCCCCCCTCTCTCCTGTGTGTATCCCCCTTTCTTCTGTGTGTATCTCCCTCTCTTTTGTGTGTATCCCCTCTCTCCTTTGTGTATGCCCCTCTCTGCTGTGTCAATCCTTCTGTCTCCTGTGTGTACGCCCCTCTCTCTTGTGTGTATCCCCCTCTTCTGTGTGTATTCTTCTCTCACCTGTGTGTATCCCCCTTTCTCCTGTGTGTATCACCCTCTCCTGTGTGTATGCCCCTCTCTCTTTTGTGTATCCCCATCTCCTGTGTGTATTCTCTTTTCTCCTGTTTTCTTTCCTATTTTCCGTGTATCTACCCCATCCTGTGTGTATCCCCATCTTCTTTGTGTATCCTTATCTCTCCTGTGTGTATCCTCTCTCCTGTGTGTATCATCCTTTCTTTTGTGTGTATCACCCCTCTTCTGTGTGTATTCCCCTCTCTCCTGTGTGTATCCCCCTCTCTCCTGTGTGCATCCTCCTCTCTTTTGTGTGTATCCCCTCTCTCCTTTGTGTATTCTCCTCTTTTTTGTGTATCCTCTTCTTTTCTGTGTGTATCCCCCTCTCCTATGTGTATCCCCCTACTCTCCTGTGTGTATCCTCCTCTCTTCTGCGTGTATCCTCCTCTCTCCTGTGTGTATCCTTCTCTCTTCTGTCTGTATTCTCCTCTCTTTTTGTGTACCCTCCTCCCTTCTGTATTTATCCTTCTCCCCCTGTGTGTATGCCCCTTTATCCTGTGTGTATGCCCCACTCTCTTGTGTGTATCCCCCTTTCTCCTGTGTGTATCCCCCTCTCTCTTGTGTGTATCATCTTTTCTCTTGTGTGTATGCCCCTTTGTTCTGTGTGTAACCTCTCCTGTGTGGATCCCCCTTTCTTCTGTGTGCATCTTCCCCACTTCTGTGTGTATTTCCCTCACCTGTGTGTATCCCCCTCTCTACTGTGTGTTTCCTCCTCTCTTTTGTGTATCCTCCTTTCTCCTGGGTGTATCCTCCTCTCTTTTGTGCGTATTCTCCTCTCTGCAGTTTGTACCCTCCTCTCTCCTGTGTGTATCCCCCTCCCCTGTGTGTATTCTCCTCTCTGCTGTGTGCATTTCCCTCTATCCTGTGTGTATGTCACACTCTCCTGTTTGCATCTCCCTCTCTCCTGTGTGTTTCCCCCTCTCTTCTGGGTGTATAATCCTCTCTTCTGTGTGTATCCTCTTCTCTCTTGTGTGTATCCTTTTCTCTCCCGTGTGTATCCCTTTACCCCTGTGTGTATACACATTTCTCCTGGGTGTATCTCCCTCTCTTTTATGTGTATCCTCCTCTCTGCTGTGTCTATCCTTCTCTCACCTGTGTGTGTTCTCCTCTCTCCTGTGTGTATCTTCTTTTCTTCTGTGTGCATCTTCTTCTCTCCTATGTGTATACCCCTCTCTCCTGTGTGTACCCCCTCTCTATTGGTGTATTCTTCTCTATCCTGTGTGTATCCTCCTCTCTTCTGTGTGTATGCCCCCACCCTTCTGTGTGTATCCTTCTCTTTTTTGTGTTCTTTCCTTTCCTGTGTGTATCTCCCTTTCACCTGTGTGTATCCCCCTCTCCCGTGTGTTCCCCTTGGTCTCATTTGTGTATGCTCCTCTCTCCTATGTGTAACCTCCTCTCTCCTGTGTGTATCTTTCTCTATCCCATTTGTATCCCCCTCCACATGTGTGTATCCCCCACTCTCCTGTGTGTTTCCCCCTCTCTTCTGTGTGTATCCTTCTCTCTCCTGGGTGTATCCTCCTCTCTTTTGTGTGTATCCTCCTCTCTGCTGTTTGTATGCTTCTCTCTCCTGTGTGTATTTCTTTCCCCCGTGTATATTTTTCTATCTCCAGTGTGTATTTCCCTCCATCCTGTGTGTATGTCGCACTCTCCTGTTTGTATTTCCCTCTCTCCTGTGTGTTTCTTTTTCTCTTCTGGGTGTATCCTCCTCTCTCCTGTGTGTATCCTTTTCCCCCTGTGTGTATACACATTTCGCCTGGGTGTATTCCCCTCTCTTCTGTGTGTATCCTCCTCTCTCCTGTGTGTATCCTCCTTTCACCTGTGTGTATTCTCCTCTCTTCTGTTTGTATTTTTTCTCTCCTCTGTGTGTCCTCCTCTCTGCTATGTTTATCCTTCTCTCCCCTGTGTGTATCCTCCTATCTCCTGTGTGTATCTTCCTTTCTTCTGTGTGTATCTTCTTCTCTCCTGTCTGTATACACCCTCTCTCCTGTGTGTATCTCCCTCTATATTGTGTGTATTCTCCTCTATCCTGTGTGTATTCTCCTCTCTCCAGTGTGTATGCCCCACCCTCCTGTGTGTATCTTTCTCTTTTTTGTGTATACTTTTCTTTCCTGTGTGTATCCCCCTTTCACCTGTGTCTATCCCCCTCTCCTGTATGTATGCCCCTGTCTCTTTTGTGTAAGCTTTTCTCTCTTATGTGTATCCTCCTCTCTCTTGTGTGTATCCTCCTCTCTCCTGTGTGTATTCCCCTCCCCCTTTGTGTATCCACATTTCTCCTGTGTATATCCCCCTTTTTTGTCTGTACCTTCCTCTCTCCTGTGTGTATCCTCCTTTCACCTGTGTGTATCCTTCTCTCTCCTGTTTGTATTTTTTTCTCTTTTGTGTGTATTCTCCTCTCTCCTGTGTGTATCCATCTCTCCCCTGTGTGTATCCATCTCTCCCCTGTGTGTATCCTCCTCTCTCCTGTGTGTATCTTCCTCTCTTCTGTGTGTATCTTCTTCTCTTCTGTGTGTATACCCCATCTCTACCCTGGGTATCTCCCTCTCTATTGTGTGTATTCTCCTCTATTCTTCGTGTATCCTCCTCTCTCCTGTGTGTATCCCCCTCATTTCTGTGTATCCTGTCTTTCCTGTGTGTATCCCCCATTCTCCTGTGTGTATCTTTTTCTCCTGTGTGTATGCCCATGACTCTTTTGTGTATGCTCCTCTCTCCTATGTGTATTTTTCTCTCTTCTGTGTGTATCTTTTATTCTCCTGTGTGTATCCGAGTCCACATGTGTGTATCCCCCACTCTGCTATGTTTTTTCTTCTCTACTGTGTGTATCCTTCTCTCTTCTGTGTGTATCTTCCACTATCCTGTGTGTATTTCCCCTTTCTCCTGTGTGTATCCTCTTGTCTTCTGTGTGTATACTACTCTCTCCAGTGTGTATTTTCTTATCTCCTGTGTGTATCCCCCTCTCTTCTGTGTGTATCCCCCTCCCTCCTGTGTGTATATTCCTCAATTCTGTGTATATCCTTGTCTCCCCTGTGTGTATGTCACTCTATTATGTGTGTATCTCCCTCTCCTGTGTGCATTCTTTCCTCTGCTCTCTGTATCTTCCTTTCTCCTGTGTGTACCCTCTTCTCTTCTATGTGTATCCTTTTCTATTCTGTGTGTATCCCCCTCTTCTGTGTGTATTATTCTTTCTCCTGTGTGTATCCTCTTCTCTCCTGTGTGTATCCTCCTCTCTTTTGTGTAAATCTTCCACTCTCCTGTGTGCATCTTTCTTTCTCCTGTGTGTATCTTTCTCTTTTCTGTGTGTATTTCCCTCTCCTGTGTGTATCCCCCCTCTTTCCTGTGTGTATCCTCCTCTCTTCTGCGTGTATCCTCCTCTCTCCTCTGTGTATCATTGTCTCTCCTGCGTGTATCATCCTCTATTCTGTCTGTAATCTCCAGCCTTTTGTGTGTATCCTCCTCTCTCTTGTATTTATTCTTCTCTTCCTGTGTGTATCCTTCTCTCTCCTGTGTGTATTACCTTCCTTCCTGTGTGTATGCCCCACACTCCTGTGGGTATTCCCCTCTCTCCTGTGTGTATCCTCCTTTATTTTTTGCTTATACCTCTCTCTCCTGTGTGTATTCTTCTTTTTTGTGTGTGTATCGTCCTCTCTCCTGTGTGTATCACATCGTCTCCTGTGTTTACCCTCTCGCCTGTGTTTATCCCCCTCTCTCTTGTTTGTTTCCCTCTCTTCTTTGTGTATACTCCTCTCTCCTGTGTGTAGCCTTCTCTCTCCTGTGTGTAACCTCCTCTCTCCTGTGTGTATCCCCCTCCCTCTTTTTTGTATGCCACACTCTCCTGTTTGTATCCCCCTTTCTCCTGAGTGTATCCCCCACTCTCCTTTGTGTATTACACCATCTCCTGTGTGTATCCCACTCGCCTGTGTGTATCCCCCTCTCTCTTGTCTGTTTCCTTCTCTTCTTTGTGTATACTCCTCTCTCCTGTGTGTAGCCTTTTCTCTCCTTTGTGTATCCTTTCTCCTGTGTGTATCCTTCTCCCTTTTGTGTGTATGCCACACTCTCCTATTTGTATCCCTATTTCTCCTGTGTGTACCCTCCTCTCTCCTTTGTGTATTCTCATCTATCCTGTATGTATGTTCTCTCTGTTGTGTGAATTCCTCTCTTTTCTGTATGTATCACCCTCTCTCCTGTGTGTATTACCTTGTCTCTTGTGCGTACCCAACTCTCCTCTGTTTATCCTCCTCTCTCCTCTGTGTATGCCTTTCTCCTATGTGTATCCTCCTCTCTCCTGTGTGTATCCTCCTATTTCCTGTGCGTATTCTTCTCTCTCCTGTGTGTATTTTCCTCTCTCCTGTGTGTATCTTTCTCTCTCCTGTGTGTAATCCTCCTCTTTTTTGTTTCCCCCTCTCTCCTGTGTGTAACCCCTTTCTCTCTTGTGTGTATCCCCCTTTCTTCCGTGTGTATCCCCTCTCTCCTGCTTGTATCCCCCTCTCTCCTGTGTGTATCTTCCTCTCTCCTGTGTGTACCCCCTCTCACCTTTGTGTATCCCCCTCTCTTGTGTGTATCCTCCTCTCTTTTGTGTTTATCCCCCTTTCCCCTCTGTTTATTTCACTTTCCTGTGTGTATGCCCCACTCTACTTTGTGTATCTTCCTCTCCTGTGTGTATCCTACTTTCTCCCGTGTGTATCTTTTTCTCTCCTGTGTGTATTCCTTTTTCTCCTGTGTGTATCACACCTCTCCTTTGTGTATCTTCCTCTCTCTTGCGTGTATCCTTCTGTCTCCTGTGTGTATCCTTCTTTCTTTTGTGTGTATCCTCCTCTCTCCTGTGTGTACCTTCCTCTCTTCTGTGTGTATCACCCCTCTCCTGTGTGTATTCCACTCTCTCCTGTGTGTATCCTTCTCTCTTCTGTGTGTATCGTCCTCTCTCGTGTGTGTATCCTAATGTCCTGTGTGTATCTTCCTCTCTGCTGTGTGTATTCTCCTCTCTCCTGTTTGTATCCTATTATCTTCTGTGTGTATCCTTCTTCTCTCCTGTGAGTATCCCCGCTCTCTCCTGTGTGTATCCCCCCTCTCTCCTGTGTCTATCTCCCTCTCTCCTGTGTGTATTTCCTCTCTGCTGTGTATATCATTCTCTCTCCTGAGTGTACGCCCTTCTCTCCTGTGTGTATCCCCATCTCCTGTGTGTATTCTTATCTCTTCTGTGTGTATCCCCTTTTCTCCTGTGTGTATCACCCTCTCCGGTGTGCATGCCACTCTCTCCTGTGTGTTTCCCTGTCTCCTGTGTGTATCCTCCTCTCTCCTGTGTGTATCCTTTTCTCTTTTTGTTGTCTTTTCCACTCTCCTGTGTGTATGCCCCTCTCCTCTTTGTATTCTTTTCTCTCGTGTGTATACCCCTCTCTACTGTGTGTACATTCCTTTTTCCTTTGTGTATTTCCCCCTTTTGTGTTTCTCAACCCTCTCTTCTGTGTGTATCCTTCTCTTTCTTGCGTGTATCCTCCTCTCTCCTGTGTGTATCCTTCTCTCTTTTGTGTGTATCCTCCTCTCTCCTGCGTGTATCCTCCTCTCTTCTGTCTGTATCCTCATTCCTTTTATGTGTATTTTCCTCCCTCCTGTATTTATCCTCCTCCTTCTGTGTGTACCAACCCTCTCCTGTTTGTATCTCCCTCCATCCTGTGTCTATGCCCCACTCTCCTGTGGGTATCCTCCTCTCTCCTGTGTGTATCCCCCCTCTCTGCTGTGTGTATACTCCTCTCTTTTTGTGTTTGCTTTTTTCTACTGTGTGTATCCCCCCTCCTGTGTGTATCCCCTTTTCTTCTGTGTGCATTTCCCCCACTTCTGTGTGTGCCCCCCTGGCCTGTGTGTATCTCCATCTCTACTGTGTGTTTCCTTCTCTCCTTTGTGTGTCCTCCTCTCTCCTGTGCGTATCCTCCTCTCTCCTGAGTGTATCCTAATCTCTGCTGTGTGTATCCTCCTCTCTCCTGTGTGTATCCCCCTCTCTCCTGTGTGTATTCCACTCCCTCCTGTGTGTATGCCGCACTCTCCTGTTTGTATCTCCCTCTCTCCTGTGTGTATCCTTTTCTCTCCTGTGTGTAGCCTCCTCTGGCTTGTGTGTATTCTCCTCTCTCCTGTGTGTATTCCACTCCCTCCTGTGTGTATGCCACACTCTCCTGTTTGTATCTCCCTCTCTCCTGTGTGTATCCTTTTCTCTCCTGTGTGTATCCTCCTCTGGCTTGTGTGTATTCTCCTCTCTCCTGTGGGTATTCCCCTCCTTTTGTGTGTATCCCCATTCTTCCTGTGTGTATCTTCCCCTCACCTGTGTGTATCCTTCTTTCTCCTGCGTGTATCATCCTCTCTTCTCTTTGTATCATCTTCCGTTTTGTGTGTATCCTCCTCTCTCCTGTATTTATCCATCTCCCACTGTGTGTATACCACTCTCTCCTCTTTGTATCCTCCTCTCTCCTGTGTGTATCCCCCATCTCCTGTGTGTATCCCCCCTCTCCTGTGTTTATCCTTCTCTCTCCTGTGTGTATGCACCTCTCTCCTGTGTGTGTCCCCCTCTCCTGTGTGTATCCCCCTCTCTCCTGTGTGTACTTCCCCGTCTCCTGTGTGTATCCCTCTCGCCTGTTTGTATCCACCTCTCTCCTGTGGATTTTCCCTCTTTTTTGTGAATCCTCCTTTCTCCTGTTTGTATCCCCCTCTCTCCTGTGTGTATCCTCCTCTCTACTGTGTCTATGTCCCTCTGTCTTGTGTGTATTCTCCTTTCTCCTGTACGTATCCCACTCTCTCCTCTCTGTATCTCCATCTCCTATGTGTATCCCCCTCTCTCCTGTGTGTATTACCCTGTCTCCTGTGTGTATCCAAATCTCTTGTTTGTATCTCCTCTCTCCTGTGTGTATGCACCTCTCCTGTGTGTATCCTCTTTTCTCCTGTGTGTATCCTCTTCTCTCATTTGTGTATCCTCTTCTCTCCTGTGTGTATCCTCCTCTTTCCTGTGTGCATCCTCCTCTCTCCTCTGTGTATTTTGTACTCTCTTGTGTGTATCTTCCTTTCTCCTGTGTGTATCCCTCCTCTCTCCTGTGTGTTTCTCCCCTCTCTCCTGTTTGTAATTTATTTCTCTCTTGTGTGTATCCCCTCTTTCTCCTGTGTTTATCACCCTCTCTCCTGTGTGTATTCCCTTTCTCCTTTTTGTATCTTCCTCTCTCCTGTGTGTATCTTCCTCGCTCCTGTGTGTATGACCCTCTCTGCTGTGTGTATCCCCCTCTTCTGTGTGTATCCTTTTTTCTCCTGTGTGTATCCTTTTCTCCTGTGTTCATGCCCCTCTCTACTTTGTGTATCCCCCTCTCCTGGGTGTATCCTTTTTTCTCCTGTGTGTACTTTCCTTTCTCCTGTGTGTATATTCCTTTATCCTCTGTGTATCCCTTCTCTCTCCTGTGTGTTTTCCCCCTCTCTCCTGTGTGTAACCCCTTTTTCTCCTGTGTGTATCCCCCCTTTCTCCTGTGTGTATCACCCTTTCTTTTGTGTGCATCCCCTCTCGCCTGTTTGTATTTTCCTCTCTCATGTGTGTGTCATCCTCTCTCCAGTGTGTATCCCCATCTCCTGTGTGTATCCCCCATCTTCTGTGTGTCCCTCTTTCTTCTGTGTGTATCCCCTTTCCTGTGTGCGTTCTCCTTTCTACTTTGTGTATCTCCCTCTCCTGTGTGTATCCTCCTCTCTCCTGTGTGGTTCCTTTTCTCTCCTGTGTATATCCCCCTTTCTCCTGTGTGGATAACCACTCTCCTGTGTGTATTCTCCTCTCTCCTGTGTGTATCCTTCTGTCTGATGTGTGAATCCTTCTCTATTTTGTATGTATCCTTCTCTATTTTGTGTGTATCCTTCTCTCTCCTGTGTGTATTTTTTTCCTGTGTGCAAATTCCTCTCCTGTGTGTATCCTGCTCTCTCCTATGTGCATTCTTCTCTCTTCTGTGTGTATTCCTGCTCTTTGGATGTATCCCCCTTCTCTCTTGTGTGTATCTCCCCTCTTTCCTTGTGTGTTCCCCCCTCTCCTATGTGTATCCTCCACTCTTCTGTGGGTGTCTTCTCTCTCCTCTGTGTATTCTCCTCTCTGCTGTGTGTATCCTTTTTTCTCCTGTGTGTACGCCTCTCTCCTCTGTGTATTCCCCTCTCATGTGTGTATTCTCCTCTCTCCTGTGTGTATCCTTCTTTCTCTTGTGTATATTTCCCTCTTCTGTGTGTATCCTTATCTTTTTTAGGTATATCACCCACTATCCTGTGTGTATCCCCCTCTTTTTTGTGTATCCTCTTTTCTTCTTTGTGTATCTTCCTCTCTCCTTTGTGTACCCTCTTCTTTCCTGTGTGTATCACCCCTCTTCTGTGTGTATCACCCTCTCTCCTGTGTTTATCCCCCTCTTTTTTGTGTGTATACTCCTCTCACCTGTTTGTATCCTCCTCTCTTCTGTTTGTATCCCCCTCTCCTGTGTGTATTCCCCCTCTCCACTGTGCATATTCTCATCTCTCCTTCGTGTATCCTCCTCTCTTCTTTGTGTATCATACTCTCTCCTGTTTGAATTTTTCTCTCTCCTGCGTGTATTTTTCTCTCTTCTGTCTGTATCCTATTCTATTTTGTGTATATCCTCCTCCCTCCTGTCATTATCCTTCTCCCCCTGTGGGTATCCTTCTGTTTCCTGTGTGTATCTCCCTCTCTTCTATGTGTATGCCCCACTCTCTTGTGTGTCTTTCCTTTCTCCTGTGTGTATCCTTCCACTCTCCTGTGTTTACCCTCCTCTCTCCTCTGTGTATGCCCCTCTCTCCTGTGTGTATCCCTTTCTCCTGTGTGTATCCGACTCTTTCTTGTGTGTATCCTCCACTCTGCTGTATTTATCCTCCTCTCTTTCGCGTTTATCCCTCTCATTCATGTGTGTATCCTCCTTTCTCCTGTGTGTATTTTTCTCTCTGTTGTGTGTATCTTCCCCTCTGCTGTGTGTATCCCCCTCCCTGTTTGTGTATGCCACACTCTCCTGTTTGTATCCCCCACTCTCCTTAGTGTATCCCCCTCTCTCCTGTGTGTATTCTTTTCTTTCCTGTGTGTATCCTCCTTTCACGTGTGTATCCTCCTCTCTCCTGTTTGTATCATTTTCTCTTCTGTATGTATCCTCCTCTTTCCTTTCTGTATCCTTTTCTATTTTGTGTGTATCCCACTCTCTCCTGTGTGTATCCTTTTTAATCCTTTGTGTTTTCCTCTCGCCTGTGTGTATCCCCCTTTCTCCTGTGTGCTTCCCCTCTCATTTATGTATCCTCTTTTCTCTTGTGTGTATCCTCCTTTCTTCTATGTGTATCCTCCTCTCTCCTGTGTGTATTCCTCCTCTCTCTTGGATGTATCCCCCTTCTCTCTTTTGTTTATCTCCCCTCTCTCCGTGTGTATCCCCACTCTCCTATGTGTATCCTTCACTCTTCTGTGGGTATCCCCTCTCTCCTCTGTGTATTTTCCTCTCTGCTGTGTGTATCCTTTTTTATCCTGTGTGTATGCCTCTCTCTCCTGTGTGTATTCCCCTCTCATGTGTGTATTCTCCTCTCTCCTGTGTGTATACCTTTTTCTCTTGTGTGTATTTCCCTCTTCTGTGTGTATCCTTATCTCTTTTCGGTATATCACCCTCTCTCTTGTGTGTATCCCCCTCTTTTTTGTGTATCCTCTTTTCTCCTTTGTGTATCTTCCTCTCTCCTCTGTGTATCCTTCCCTTTCCTGTGTTTATCACCCCTCTTCTGTGTGTATCACCCTCTCTCCTGTGTTTATCCCCGTCTTTTATTTGTGTATCCTCCTCTCACCTGTGTGTATCCTCCTCTTTTTTGTGTGTATACTCCTCTCATCTTTTTGTATCCTCCTCTCTTCTGTTTGTATCCCCCTCTCCTGTGTGTATTCCCCCTCTCCACTGTGTATATCCTCGTCTCTCCTGCGTGTATCCTCCTCTCTTCTGTGTGTATCATACTCTCTCATGTGTGAATTTTCCTCTCTCCTGCGTGTATTTTTCTCTCTTCTGTCTGTATCCTATTCTATTTTGTGTGTATCCTCCTCCCTCCTATCATTATCCTTCTCCCCCTGTGGGTATCCCCCTGTTTTCTGTGTGTATTTCCCTCTCTTCTATGTGTACTCCCCACTCTTCTGTGTGTCTTCCCTCTCTCCTGTGTGTATCCTTCCACTCTCCTGTGTTTACCCTCCTCGCTCCTCTGTGTATGCCCCTCTCTCCTGTGCGTATCTCTTTCTCCTGTGTGTATCCGACTCTTTCCTGTGTGTATCCTTCACTCTGCTGTGTTTATCTTCCTCCCTTTTGCGTTTATCTTCCTCATTCCTGTGTGTATCCCCCTTTCTCCTGTGTGTATCCTTTTCTTTCCTGTGTGTATCCTCCTCTCTTCTGTTTGTATCATTTTCTCTTCTGTGTGTATCCTCCTCTTTCCTTTCTGTATCCTTTCCTCTTTTGTGTGTATCCCACTCTCTCCTGTGTGTATCCTTCCTAATCCTTTGTGTTTTCCCCTCACCTGTGTGTATCCTCCTTTTTCCTGTGTGCTTCCCCTCTCATTTGTGTGTCCTCCTTTCTCCTGTGTTTATCCTCCTCTCTCCTGTGTGTATCATCCACTCTGCTGTGTTTATTCTCCTCTCTTTTGCATTTATCCCCCTCATTCCTGTGTGTATCCTTTTTTCTCCTCTGTGTATTTTTCTCTCTCTTGTGTGTATCCTCCTTTCTCCTGTGTGTATCCCCTTACCCCTTTTTGTATGATGCACTCTCCTGTTTGTATCCCTCACTCTCCTGAGTGTATTTCCCTCTCTCCTGTGTGTTTCCTCCTTTCACGTGTGTATCCTCCTCTTTCCTGTTTGCATCATTTTCTCTCCTGTGTGTATCCTCCTCTCTCCTTTCCATATTCTCCTCTTTTTGTGTGTATCCTCCTCTCTCTTGTGTGTATCCTCCTTTCTATTTTGTGAATTTTTTTTATTCTGGGTATATTCTCTTCTCTTCTGTGTGTATGCCCCTCTCTCCTGTGTGTATCCCACTCTTCTGCGTGTATCCTTTTTCTTCCTGTGTGTATCCCCCTCTATCCTGTGTGTATCAGCCTCTCCTTTGTGTATGCCTTTGTCTCTTTTGTGTATTCTCTTCTCTCTTGTGTGTATCTTACCCTCTCATTTGTGTATCCTCCTCTCTCCTATGTGTATCCTCCTCTCTCCTGTGTGTATCCTCCACTCTGCTGTGTTTATCCTTCTCTCTTTTGCGTTTATCCCCCTCATTCCTGTGTGTATCCTCCTTTCTCTTGTGTGTATTTTCCTCTCTCTTGTGTGTATCCTCTTCTCTCCTGTGTGTATTTCCCTCCCCATTTGTGTATGCTGCACTCTCCTGTTTTTATCCCGACTCTTCTGAGTGTATTCCCCTCTCTCCTGTGTGTATCCTCCTCTCTCCTGTGTGTATCCGTCTCTCTCTTGTGTGTATCCTCCTTTCTCCTGTGTGTATCCTCCTCTCTCCTGTGTGTTTCTTTTCTCTTTACTGTGTGTATGCCCCTTCCTTTGTTGTGTATTTACCACACCTGTGTGTATACCCCTCTCTTCCTTGTGTATCTCCCTCTCTCCTGTGTGTATCCCCCTCTCTATTTTGTGAATTCCCGTCTCTCCTGTCCATATCATTCTCTCTCCTGTGTGTATGCTCCTCTCTCCTGTGTGTATCCTCCTCTCTCCTGTGTGTATCCGCTCTCAGTCCTGTGTGTAACACCCTCTCTCCTCTGTGTATTAACCGCTCTCCTGTGTATACTCCTCTCTTCTGCGTGTATCCTGCTCTCTTTTTTGTGTATCTTCCTCTCTCCTATGTGTATTTTTCTCTCTCCTGTCTGAATGCCCCTGTCTCTTGTGTGTATTCCCCTCTTTTTTGTGCGGATCCCTTTCTCTCCTATGTGTATCCCCCTCTGCTGTGTGTTTACCCTCTCTCCTGTGTATATCCCCCTCTTTTGTGTGTATTTCCCTCTCTCCTGTGTATATTTCCCTGTCTCCTGTATGTATCCAACTCTCCTGCGTGAATCCCCCTCTCTCCTGTGTGTATGCCACTCACCTGTGTGTATACTCCTCTCTCCTTGGTGTATCTTCTGTGTGTATCCTCCTTTCTCCTGCGTGTATCCCTCCGCTTTCCTGTGGGTTTCGCCCCTCTCTCATGTGAGTAACACCTTTCTTTCCTGTGTGTATCACCTTTCTCTCCTGTGTGTATCCTCCTCTCTCTTTTGTGTTTCTCCTCTCTCCTGTTTGTTTTCTCCTCTCTCCTGTGTGTATCCTCCACTTTCCTGTGTTTATGCCTCTCTCTCCTGTGTGTATCACCCTTTCCTGTGTGTATCCTCCACTCTCCTGTGTGTATCCCACCTTCTCCTGTGTGTATCACATTTTTTTGAGTGTATGCCCCTCTCTCCTTTGTGTATCTCCCTCTCCTATGTGTATCCGCCTATCTCCTATGTGTATCCTTTTCTCTCCTGTGTGTATCCTTCTCTCTCCTGAGTCTATCCCCCTCTATCCTTTGTGTATCCTCCTCTCTCCTGCGTGTGTCCTCCCCTCTCCTCTGTCTATGCCCCTCTCTCCTGTATATATCCCCCTCTCCTGTGTTTATTCCTCTCTCTTTTATGTATATCCCACTCTCTCCTCTGTGTATCTCTTTCTCCTGTGCGTATTCCCCTCTCTTCTGTATGTATCTCCCACTCCTATGTGTATCCTCTTCTCTTCTGTGTGTATCTTCCTCTCTCCTCTGTGTATACTCCTCTCTCCTGTGTGTATCTTCCTCTCTCCTGTGTGTATCCCCCCTCTCCTGTGTGTATCCCCCCTCTCCTGTGTGTATCCTTCTCTCTCCTGTGGGTATCCTCCTTTTTTCTGTGTGTATTTCCCTTTCTCCTGTGTGCATCTTTCTCGCTTTTGTATTTCCCTCTTTTGTGTGTATCACTTTCTCCTTTGTGTATTTCCCTCTCTCCTCTGTGTTCTCCCCTTTTCTGAGTGTATGTCCCACTCTCCTGTGTGTATCCTTCTCTCACCTCTGTGTATCCCTCGCTTCTGTGTGTATCCTCCTCTCTTTTGTGGTATTCTTTTCTCTCCTGTGTTTATTATTCTCTCTCTTGTGTGTATCCCCTTCAATCCTGTGTGTATTTTTCTCTTTTTTGTGTGTATCCCCCTCTCTCCTGCGGGTATCCTCTTCTGTGCTGCGAGTATCCTCCACTCTTCTGCATGTATCCTCCTCTCTCCTGTGTGTATACACGTCTCCTGTGTGTATACCTTTCTCTCCTATATGTATCTCCGTCTCTCCTGTGTGGAATCCCTTTCTCTTGTGTGTTTCGCCCTCTTCTGTGTGTATCCTTTTTTTCTCCTGTGTGTATCTTTCTCTTTCCTGGGTGTATCTTCCTCTCTCCTATGTGTATCTTCCTCTCTCCTGTGTGTATGCCCCTCTCTTGTGTGTATTCCCCTCACTTTTGTGCGTATACCCTCTCTCCCATGTGTATCTTCCTCTCCTGTGTGTATCACCCTCTCTTCTGTGTGTATTTTTCTGTCTCCTGTATGTATCCAACTCTCCTGTGTGTATCTCCTTCTCTTCTGTGTGTATTTTTCTGTCTCCTGTATGTATCCAACTCTCCTGTGTGTATCTCCCTCTCTTCTGTGTGTATGCTATTCTCCTGTGTGTACACTCCTCTCTCCTGTGTGTTTCCTTCTCTCTCCTCTGTGTATCCTCCTCTCTCCTGTGTGTATCCTTTTCTCTCCTGTGTTTACTGTTCTCTCTCTTGTGTGTATCCCCCCTTCCTGTGTGTATTCCCCTTTCTCCTGTGTGTATCCCCCTTTTTTGTGTGTATGCCCCCTCTCCTCTGTGTATCTTTCTCTTCTATTTGTATCTTTTTCTCTCTTGTGTGTATTTTTTTGTTTCCTGTGTGTATGCCCCTCTCTCATGTGTGTATCCTCCTCTCTTCTGTGTGTATCCTTCTCTCTCCTGTGGGTATCCTGTTCTCTTATCTATGTATGCCCCTCTCTCCTGTATGTATCCTTCTCTCCTCTGTGTATTTTCTTTCCTCTTCATATCTTCCTTTCTTCTGTGTGTATGCCCCACTCCTGTGTGTATTCTTTTTTTTTCTGTGTGTATCTTCCTCTCTTCTCTGAGTATCCTCCTCTCTCCTATGGGTGTCTTCCTCTCTCCTGTATGTATACCTCCTCTCCTGTGTGTATCCTTCTCTATCCTGTGTGTATCTTCCCTTTTCCTGTGTGTATTTCCATTTCTCCTGTGTGCATTATTCTCACTCCGGTATGTATTTTTCTCTCTTGTGTGTATCCCTTTCTCCTTTGTGTATCCCCCTCTTTCCTCTGTGTATTTCCCCTTTTCTTTGTTTATGCCCCACTCCCTTGTGTGTATCCTTTTCTCACCTGTGTGTATCCCTCGCTTCTTTGTGTATTTTCCTCTCTCCTGTGTGTATCCCCCTTCTCTCCTGTGTGTATTTTTCTCTCTCCTCTGTGTATCCCCCTCTCTTCTGCTGGTATCCTCCTCTGTCCTGTGTGTATTTTTTTTTCTCCTGCGTGTGTTCTTTTCTCTCCTGTGTGTATACCCCTCTCTCTTATGTGTATTTCCTTGTCCCTGTGTGGATCCCCCTCTCTCTTGTGTGTATCGCCCTCTCCTGTGTGTATCCTTTTTTCTCCTGTGTGTATCCGTTTCTCTTCTGTGTGTATCATTCTTTCTCCTGTGAGTATCCTCCTCTCTACTGTGCGTATTTTTCACCTCTTGTGTGTATCCCACTCTCTCCAGTGTGTATTATTATTCTTCTGTGTGTATGCCCCACTCTCCTGTGTGTATCCACCCTCTCTTGTTTGTATCGTCCTCTCTCCTGTGTGTATCTTTCTCTCTCCTGTGTGTATCCACCTCTCTCCTATGTGTATCCTTCTCCCTACTGTGTGTATCCTACCCTTTTCTATGTTTATCCTCCTGTCTCCTGTGTGTATTCTTCTTTCTCTGGTGTGTATCCTTCTCTATCCTTTGTGTATCCTCCACTCTCCTTTGCATATCCCCATCTTTCCTGTGTGTATCCTCCTTTATCCTGCGTGTATCCTTTCTCTCTTCTGTGTGTATTCTCCTCTCTCCTGTGTGTATCCTTCTCTCTTCTGTGTGTACCCCATCTTTCCTGTGTGTATCCTCCTCTCTCCTGTGTGTATCTTCCTCTCTCCTTTGTGTATCCTTCTCTCTACTGTGTGTATCCTCCCCTTTCCTGTGTGTATCCTCCTGTCTCCTGTGTGTATTCTTCTTTCTCTGGTGTGTATCCTCCTCTCTCTTTTGTGTATCCTCCACTCTCCTGTGTGTATCCCCATCTTTCCTGTGTGTATCCTCCTTTATCCTGCGTGTATCTTTCTCTCTCCTGTGTGTA
Organism: Saguinus oedipus; assembly: GCA_031835075.1. Classification (NCBI taxonomy): domain Eukaryota; kingdom Metazoa; phylum Chordata; class Mammalia; order Primates; family Cebidae; genus Saguinus; species Saguinus oedipus. The sequence goes on from CM063170.1 coordinate 6,002,678, forward strand.
TCCTCCTCTCTCCTGTGTGTATTCCCATCTTTCCTGTGTGTATCCTCCTCTCTCCTGTTTGTATCTTCCTCTCTCCTGTGTTTATCCTTCTCTCCCCCTGTGTGTATCCTCGTCTCTTCTGTGTGTATGCCCCTCTCTGCTCTGTGTATTCCCCTCTCTTCTGTGGGTATCCTTCACTCTCCTGTGTGTATCCTTCTCTTTTTGGTGTGTATCCTTCCCTTTTCTGTGTGTATCCCGCTTCCCCTCTGTGTATCCTTCTCTCTCCTGTGTGTATCCTCTAATTTCCTGTGTGTATCTTCTTCTCTTCTGTGTGTATTCCCCCTATCTCCTGTGTGTACCCCTCTCTGTTGCGTGTATCCTCCTCTATTTTGTGTGTATCCTTCTCTATGCTGTGTGTATGCCCCCTCTCCTATGTGTATCCCCATCCCCTGTATGCATCCTCCTCTTTTCTGTGTATATCTTCCTCTTTTGTGTGTATCCCCGTCTCCTGTGTGTATGCTTCTGTCTCCTCTGTGTATCCTCCATTGTCCTGTGTGTATCCTCCTCTCTCCTGTATTTATCCCCGTCCCTTTGTGTGTACCCGTCTGTCTCCTGTGTGTATCCCCCTCTCTCCTATGTTTATCCTTCCCTCTTTTGTGTGTATCCTTTATTCCCCTGTGTGTATCTTCCTCTCCCTGTGTGTATCCTCCTCTCTCTTGTGTGTATCCTCCTTTCTGTGTTTATTCCCCTCTCTCCTGTGTGTATCCTTTTCTCTCCTGTTCATATCCTCCCTTCACCTGTGTGTATCCTCCTCTCTCTTATGTGTATCTTCCTTTCACCTCTGTGTATCCTCCTGTCTCCTTTATGTATTCTTCTCTCTCCTGTGTTTATCCCCCCTCTCCTGTGTGTATCCCCCTCTCTCCTGTGTGTGTCCTCCTATCTCCTGCGTGTATCATCCTCTTTTCTCTGTCTATGCCCCTCACTTCTGTATGTATCCCCCTCTCCTGTGTTTTTTACCCCTCTCCTGTGTGTATCCCCTCTCTCGTCTTTGTATCCTTCTCTCCTGTGCCTATCCCCCTCTCTTCTGTGTGTATCCCCTTCTCCTGTGTGTATCCTTTCCTTTTCTGTGCGTATCTTCCTTTCTCCTGTGTGTATCCTCCTCTCTCCAGTGTGTATCCTCCTCACTCCTGTGTGCATTCTTCTACCACTCTCTGTATACCCCTCTCTTTTGTGTGTATCCCCCACCCTCATGTTTGTGTGCCCCACTCTCTTGCGTGTATCTTCCTTTCTCTTGTGTGTATCACCCTCTCTCCTGTGTATATGCTCCTCTTTCTTGTTTGTATCCTCCTCTTTCCTGTGTGTATCTTCCTTTCTCCTGTGTGCATCTCCCTCACTCTTGTGTGTATTTCTCTCCTGTGTGTATCCCTTTCTTCTTTGTTTATCCACCTCTCTCCTGTGTGTATCCTCTTCTCACTTGTGTGTATTTTTCTCTCCTTTGTGTATCCTCTTCTCTCCTGTGTGTATCCCACTTTCTCCTGTGTATACTTCTCTCTTTTGCGTGTATCCTCCTCTCTCCTTTGTGTATCTTTCTCTCTCCTGTATGTATGCCCCTCTCTCTTGTGTGCATTCCCCTCTCTCCTGTGTGTATCCTTCTCTCTTCTGTGTATCCTCCTCTCTTCTGTGTGTATCCCCCTCTTCTGTATGTATCCCCCTTTCTGCTGTGTGTATTTCCCTGTCTCCTGCATGTATCCAACGCTTTTGTGTGTACCCCCTCTCTTCTGTGTGTATCCCCCACTCCTGTGTGTATCTCCTCCTCTTCTGTGTGTATCTTCGTCTCTCCTGTCTGTATCCTCCTCTCTCCTGTGTGTATCTTCCTCTCTACTGTGTGTATCCCTCCTCTCCTTTGTGTATCATTCTCTCTCCTGTGTGTATCCCCCTCGCTCCTGTGTGTATTTCCCTCTCCTGTGTGTATCCCTTTCTTTTTTGTGTATCCGCCTGTCTCCTCTGTGTATCCCCAGTTTTCTGTGTTTACACCCCTCCCTCCTGTGTGTATCCTCCTCTCACCTGTGTGTAATTCTCTCTCCTGTTTGTATCACCTTTTTCTGTGAGTATGCTCCTCTCTTCTGTGTGTACCCCCTTTCTACAGTGTTTATCCCCATTTTATGTGTGTATGCTCCCTCCCCTGTGTGTATCCCCCTCTCCTGTGTGTATCCTCCTCTATCCTGTGTGTATCCTTCTCTCTTCTGTGTGTATCCTGCTCTTTCCTTTGTGTATCCTCCTTCCTTCTGTGTGTATCCCCATCTTTTCTGTGTGTATACTCCTCTATTCCGTGTGTATATTCCCTCTCTTCTGTGTGTTTTTCCTCTCTCCTGTGTGTATCACCCCCTCTCCTTTGTGTATCCTCCTCTCTCCTGTGTGTATCCTCTTCTCTCCTGTGTGTATCCCCATCTCTTTTGTGTGTATCCTCCTCTCTCCTGTGTGTATCTTTTCTCTCTTATGTGTGTATGCCCTTCTCTCCCTTGTGTATTCCCCTCACCTGTGTGTATACCCCTCTCCTGTGTTTATTCCCCTCTATTCTGTGCGTAACCTTCTCTTTCCTGTGTGTAACGCCCTTTCTCTTGTGTGTATTCCCCTCTCTTCTGTGTGGATCTCCATCTCTACTGTGTGTATCTCCCTCTTCTGTGTGCATCCCCCTCTCTCCTGTGTGTATCCACCTCTCCTGTGTGTACCCCCTTCTCTATTGTGTGTATTTCCCTGTCTCCTGTATGTATCCAACGCTCCTGTGAACATCTCCCACTCTCCTGTGTACATGCCCCTTTTCTGTGTGTATACTTCTCTCTCCTGTGTGTATCCTCCCCTCTCCTGTGTGTATCCTCCTCTCTCTTTTGTGTATCCTCCAATCTCCTGCATGTATCCTCCTCTCTTTTTTGTGTATCCTCCTCTCTTTTGTATTTATTCTTTTCCCTCTGTGTGTATCCTTCTCTCTCCTGTTCATATCCCCCTTCCTCTTATGTGTATCCTCCTATCTCCTGTGTGTATTCTCCTTTCTCCTGTGTGTATCCCCCTCTCTCCTGTTTGTATCCCCATATCTTGTGTGTATCCCCCTCTCTCCTCTGTGTATTTCCCTGTCTCCTGTATGTATCCAATGCTCCTGTGTGTATCCCCCTCTCTTTTTTGTGTATGTTCCTCTCCTGTGTGTATACTTTTCTCTCTTGTGTGTATCCTCCTCTCTTTTGTGTGTATCCTTCTCTCTACTGTGTTTATCCCTCCGCTCTCCTGTGTGTTTTCCCCTTCTCTCCTGTGTGTAACACCTTTCTTTCTTGTGTGTATTCTCCCTTTCTCCGGTGTGTATCCCCCTTTGTGTGTATTCCCTCTCTCCTGTTTTTTTCTCCTCTCTCCTGTGTGTATCCTTTCCTCTCATTTGTTTACGCCACTCTCTCCTGTGTGTATCACACTTTCCTGTTTGTATACTTTTCTCTCCTGTTATTATTCCCCGTTCTCCTTTGCTTATCACACTTTTATGTGTCTATGCCCCTCTCTCCTGTGTGTATTCCCCTCTCCTGTGTTTATCCTCCTCTCTCCTATGTGTATTCTCCTCTCTTCTCTGTTTATTCCCTCTCCTGTGTGTATTCCTTTTTCTTTGTGTATCCTCGTCTCTCCTGTGTGTAACCCCTCTCTACTGTGTGTACCCTCCACTGTCCTGTTTGTGTCACCACTCTCCGTGTGTATCCTCCCTCTCTCCTGTGTGTATTCCCCTTTCTTGTGTGTATACCCCTCTCTCCTGCGTGTATTTTTCTCTCTCCTGCGTAAATCCTCCTCTCTGCTGTGTATGCCCCACTTCTCTGTGTATTCACCTCTCTCCTGTTTGCATTCCCTTCTCTCCTGTGTGGATCTTTTTCACTCCTGTGTGTATACTTTCTCTCCTATGGGTATCCTCCTATCTGCTGTGTGTATTCTCCTCTCTCCTGTGTGTATCCGTCTCTCTCCTGTATGTATCCTCCTTTCTCCTATGTGAACCCTCATCTCTCCTGTGTGTATTCTTCTCTTTTGTGTGTATCCTTCTGTCTACCGTGTGTATCCTTCCCTCATTTGTGTGTACTCTCCTCTCTCCTGTGTGTATCCTTTTCACTCTTGTGTGTGCCCCCTCTCCTGTGTGTATCTTTCTCTAACCAGTGTGTATCCTTTTTTCTCCTGTGTGTATCCTCCTCTCTTCTGTGTGTATTTTTTTTCTCTCCTGTGAGTATCACCCCTCTCTCCTATGTGTATCTTCCCTCTCTCTAGTTTGTATCTTCCTGTCTCGTGTGTATCCCCTCTCTCCTGTGTGTATCCTCCTCTCTGCTGTGTGTATCCTCCTCTCTCCTGTGTGTACGCCCCACTCTCCTGTGTGTATCTCCCGGTCCTGTGTGTATCCTCCTCATTTTTGTGTATTTTTCTTTCTTTTGTGTGTATCCTCCTCTCCTGTGTTTATGGTTCTATTTTCTGTGAGTATTCCCCCTCCTGTGTGTATCATTCTCTCACCTTTGTGCATCCTCCTCTCTCCTCGGTGTATCCCCCTCTCTTTTGTGTGCATCCCCTTTTTTGTGTATTCTCCTCTCTCCAGTGTGTATTCTACTTTCTACTGTGTGTACCCTCCTCTCTCCTGTGTGTATCACGCCACTCCTTTGTGTATCCTTTTCTCTTCTGTGTATATTTTTCCTCTCTCTTGTGTGTATCCTCCTCTATCCTGCATGTATCCTCCCCTTTTCTGTGTTTATCCTCCTCTCTCATGTGTATCCTCCTCTCTTCTATCTGTATCCTTCTCGTTTTGGTGTGTATCCTCCTCTCTTTAGTATTTATCGTTTTTTCTCTGTGTGTGTCCCCCTCTCTCTTGTGTGTATTCCCCTCCCTCCTGTGTGTATGCTTCAATCTCCTGTGTGTATTCCCCTCTCTATTTTGTGTATTCACCCTCTCTCCTGTGTGTATCCTCCTCTCTCCTGTGCATAAGCCCCACTTTCCTGTGTGTATCCCCCTCTCCTGTGTGTATCCCCGTCTCTCCTGTGTATACTTCCTATTCTGTGTTTATCTTTCCCACCTGTGTGTATCCCCCTCTATCCTGTGTTTACCCTCCTCTCCTGCGTGTATCCTTCTTTCTCCTGTGTGTCTCCTCCTCTCTTTTGTGTGCATCCTCCTCCCTCCTGTGTGTATCCCCCTCTCCTGTGTGCATCCTCCTCTCTCCTGTGGGTATCCCTTCTGTCTCCTGTACGTATTCCTTCTTTCTCCTGCGTGTAACACCCTCCATCCTGTGTGTATCTCTTCTCTCTTCTGTGCATATTCCCTTCTCTCCTTTGTGTATCTCTTCTCTCCTGTGTGTATCATCCTCTCTGCTGTGTGTATTGTTTTCTCCTGCTTGTATGCCCCTCCCTTCTGAGTGTATACCCTTCTCCTGTGTGTTTCCTCCTCTTTCCTGGGTTATTCCTTTTTATCCTGTGTGTATCCCCCTCTTCTGTGTGTAAGTCCCTCTCTCCTGTGTGTATCTCCCTCTCCTGTGTTTATCCTCCTCTCTTCTTTGTGTATCCTCCTCTCTCTTCTGTTTATTCCCCACACTCTTGTGTGTATCCCTCTTTCCTTTGTGTATCCTCTTCTCTCCTGTGTGTACCCACTTTCTTTTGTGTGTATCCCCCTCTCTTCTGTAGGTATCATTCACTCTTCTGTGTGTATCCTCCTCTCTTTTGTGTGTATCCTTCCCTCTTTTGTGTGTATCCCGCTTCCCCTGTGTTATCCTTCTCTCTCCTGTGTGTATCCTCTTCTTTCCTGTGTGTATCTTCTTTTCTCCTGTGTGTATCCCCCCTTTCTCCTGTGTGTACCCCCCTCTCCTGTGTGTATCCTCCTCAATTTTGTGTGTATCTTGCTCTCTTCTGTGTGTATGTCCCTCTCTCCTGTGTGTATCCCCATCCCCTGTATGTATCCTCCTTTTTACTGTGTGTATCTTCCTCTTTTGTGTGTACCCCCTCTCCTGTTTGTATGCTCCTGACTTCTTTGTGTATCCTCCACTGTCCTGTGTGTATCCTCTCCTCTCCTGTGTGATCCTCCTCTCTTCTGTATTTATCCCCGTCTTTCTGTATGTATTCCTCTGTCTCCTTTGTGTATCTTTCTCTCTCCTATGTGTATCCTTCCCTTTTTTTTGGAAGGAAAAAGAGAGGAAGAAAAAGAGGGAGAGAGAACAGAAATATTGTTTTATTCTACAAATGGCTATTAATAATGGCCCATCATTATTTTGTGTATTTAAAATAGAGAATGTATATTTTATTTACTTAAAGTTGAGAGTTCTACAAGTGCTTATTAAGTTTATTTGTTACTGATCTGAGTTCAGATTCTGGATATCCTTATTAATTTTCTGTTTTGTTGAGTCTGAATCTCTTTATGGGTCTTATGTATCTGGGTGTTAGTACCCATTACTCCTTATACCACTTTATCATTTTTGGTTTGAAATCTGTTTTATCAAATGCATAAATTGCAACTTTTTGTTAATTTATTTGTTTTTTTCTCTATTTGGTTGGTAAATCTGTCTCCAACCCTTTGTTTTTGGTCTTTGTATATCTTTGGATATAAAATGTGTCGAGATATAATATACCGTTAGATTTGGGCTGTATCTTTTAATTAACAAATTTAGTCGATTTCAATTTAAGATTACTGCCATTTGATGTTAACTGGCTAATTTATCTATTTGTTGATGTAAATTCTTCTTCTCTTGATGCTCTTTTTATTTTTAAATTTATATTTCATTATAGGTTTTGGGGTACATGTGCAGAACGTGCAAGATAGTTGCATAGGTACACACATGGCAGTGTGTTTTGCTGCCTTCCTCCCCTTCACCCACACTTGGTATTCATCCCCAGGCTATCCCCCCAGCCCCCCCACTGTCACTTCCACATTTCCCCAAACAGTCCCCAGTGTATAGTAGACCGCTTCTCTGTGTCCATGTGTTCTCATTTTTCTCACCCACCTGTGAGTGAGTATATGCAGTATTTCTTTTTCTGTTCTTGTGTCAGTTTGCTGAGAATGATGTTCTCCAGATTCATCCATGTCCTTAAAAAGGACACAAACTCATCATTTTTTATTGCTGCATAATATTCCATGGTGTATATGTGCCACATTTTCCCAGTCCAGTCTATCATCGATGGGCATTTGGGTTGGTTCCAGGTCTTTGCTATTGTAAACAGTGCTGCAATGAACATTCATGTGCATGTGTCCTTAGAGTAGAACGATTTATAGTCTTTTGGATAGATACCCAGTAATGGGATTGCTGGGTCAAATGGAATTTTTATTTCTAGGTCCCTGAGGAATCGCCACACTGTCTTCCACAATGGTTGAACTAATTTACACTCCCACCAACAGTGTAAGAGTGTTCCTATTTCTCCACATCCTCTCCAGCATCTGCTGTCTCCAGATTTTTTAATGATCACCATTCTAACTGGCGTGAGATGGTATCTCAAAGTGGTTTTGATTTGCATCTCTCTAATGACCAGTGATGATGAGCACTTTTTCATGTTTGTTGGCCTCATGTATGTCTTCTTTTGTAAAGTGTCTGTTCATATCCTTTGCCTATTTTTGAATGGGCTTTTTTTTTTTTTTTTCTGTAAATCTGTTTGAGTTCTTTGTAAATTCTGGATATCAGCCCTTTGTCAGATGGGTAAACTGCAAAGATTTTTTCCCATTCTGATGGTTGCCGATTCACTCTAGTGACTGTTTCTTTTGCCGTGCAGAAGGTGTGGAGTTTGATTAGGTCCCATTTGTCTATTTTGGCTTTTGTTGCCAATGCTTTTGGTGTTTTGTTCATGAAGTCCCTGGCTACTCCTATGTCCTGAACGGTTTTGCCTAGATTTTCTTCTAGGGTTTTTATGGTGTCAGGTCTTACGTTTAAGTCTTTAATCCATCTGGAGTTAATTTTAATGTAAGGTGTCAGAAAGGGGTCCAGTTTCTGCTTTCTGCACATGGCTAGCCAGTTTTCCCAACACCATTTATTAAATAGGGAATCCTTTCCCCATTGCCTGTTTTTGTCTGGTTTATCAAAGATAATATGGTTGTAGATATGTTGTGTTGCCTCTGATATCTCTGTTCTGTTCCATTGGTCTATATCTCTGTTTTGGTAGAAGTACCATGCTGTTTTGATTACTGTAGCCTTGTAGTATAGTTTGAAGTCTGGTAGCATGATGCCTCCCGCTGTGTTCTTTTTGCTTAGAATTGACTTGGCTATGCGGGCTCTTTTTTGGTTTCATATGAAATTTATGGTGGTTTTTTCCAGTTCTGTGAAGAAATTCAATAGTAGTTTGATGGGGATAGCATTGAATGTGTAAATTACTTTGGGCAGTATAGCCATTTTCACAATATTGATTCTTCCTAACCATGAACATGGAATGTTTCTCCATCTGTTTGTGTCCTCTCTTATTTCGTTGAGCAGTTGTTTGTAGTTTTCCTTAAAGAGGTCCCTTACATTCCTAGTGAGTTGTATTCCTAGGTATTTTATTTTCTTTGTAGCAATTGTGAATGGCAGTTCGTTCTTAATTTGGTTCTCTTTAAATCTGTTACTGGTGTATAGGAATGCTTGTGATTTTTGCATATTGGTTTTATATCCTGAGACATTGCTGAAGCTGCTTATCAGTTGCAGGAGCTTTTGGGCTGAGGTGATGGGGTCTTCTAGGTATACTATCATGTCGTCTGCAAATAGAGACAATTTGGCTTCCATCTTTCCTATTTGAATACCCTTTATTTCTTTTTCTTGCCTGATTGCTCTGGCTAGAACTTCCAGTACTATGTTGAATAGAAGTGGTGAGAGAGGGCATCCTTGTCTAGTGCCGGATTTCAAAGGGAATGCTTCCAGTTTTTGCCCATTAAGTATGATATTGGCTGTTGGTTTGTCATAAATAGCTTTTATTACTTTGAGATATGTTCCATCAATACCAAGTTTATTGAGGATTTTTAGCATAAAGGGCTATTGAATTTTGTCAAATGCCTTCTCTGCATCAATTGAGATAATGATGTGTTTTTGTTTTTGCTTCTGTTTATGTGGTGAGTTACATTTATAGACTTGCATATGTTGAACCAGCCTTGCATCTCCAGGATGAATCCTACTTGATCATGATGGATAAGTTTTTTAATGTGCTGTTGCAGTCGGTTTGCCAGTATTTTATTGAAGATTATTGCATCTATGTTCATCATGAATATTGGCCTGAAGTTTTCTTTTCTTGTTGAGTCTCTGTCAGGTTTTGGTATCAGGATGATGTTGGTCTCATAAAATAATATGGGAAGGGTTCCCTCTTTTTGAATTATTTGGAATAGTTTCAGAAGGAATGGTAGCAGATCATCTTTGTGTGTCTGGTAGAATTCAGCTGTGAACCCATCTGGACCTGGGCTTTATTTGTGTGGTAGGCTCTTAATTGCTTCCTTAACTTCAGACCTAGTTATTGGTCTATTCATAGTTTTGGCTTCCTCCTGGTTTAGGCTTGGGAGGACACAGGTGTCCAGAAATTTATCCATTTCTTCCTGGTTTGCTAGTTTATGTGCATAGAGTTTTTTTAGTATTCTCTGATGATGGTTTGAATTTCTGTGGAATCTGTGGTGATTTCCCCATTATCGTTTTTTATTGCATCTATTTGGTTGTTCTCTCTTTTCTTTTTTATCAGTCTGGCTAGTGGTTGGTCTATTTTGTTGATCTTTTCAAAAAAACCATGTCTTAGATTTATTGATTTTTTGAAGGGTTTTTCTTGTCTCTATCTCCTTCAGTTCTGCTCTGATCTTAGTTATTTCTTGTCTTCGGCTATGTTTTGAGCTTTTTTGATCTTGCTCCTCTAGCTCTTTCAATTTTGATGATAGGGTGTCAGTTTTGGATCTTTCCACTCTTCTCATGTGGGCACTTATTGCTATATATTTTCCTCTACAGACTGCTTTAAATGTGTCCCAGAGATTCTGGTACGTTGTGTCTTCATTCTCATTGGTTTCACAGAACTTCTTTATTTCTGCCTTCATTTCATTATTTATCCAATCCACATTTAAGAGCCAGTTGTTCAGTTTCCATGCAGCTGTGTGGTTCTGAGTTATATTCTAAGTTCTGAGTTCCAACTTCATTGCACTATGGTCTGAGAGACTGTTTGTTATTATTTCAGTTGTTTTGCATTTGCTGAGGAAGTGTTTTACATCCAATTATGTGGTCAATTTTGGAGTAGTTGTGATGTGGTGCTGAGAAGAATGTATATTCTCTGGGTTTGTGGTGGAGAGTTCTGTTAATGTCTATCAGGTTTGCTTGTTACAGGTCTGAGTTCAAGTCCTGGATATCCTTGTTAATTTTTCATCTGGTTGATATGTTTGATATTGACAGTGAAGTGTTATAGTCTCCCATTATAATTGTGTGGGAGTCTATGTCTCTTTGTAAGTCATTAAGAACTTGCCTTATATATCTGGGTGCTCATTGTCCAAGTCCCATTCAGATGGACATGCCAATCTGCCCTTCCAAATCTCAGATTGCTGGTTTAACAGGGCACCCAGACCAGTGAGTTCCATGCAAGGTCCTGCTGAGGCACCGGCCGAAGCAGCACTGCAAGCTGGCTGTGCTAGCCGGCTGTACTAGTGTCCCGTGTCTCTCACACACCTGGGAATTTCAACGCTCTGTGGGCAAAAAAGGACTATCTGAGAATGCAGCTAGGAGTCACCCTCTGTGCCTTCACTGAGAGCTGCAATCCTGAGTCACTTCTACGACGCCATCTTGGAATCCCCTCTCAAGACAGGCATTTTAAGAAGAATGCCCGCATATAACAAAATAGCAGCAACACTGATCCTAAAACACAGAAGAATCGTATCCTTCAATCTGCTCTGCTGTGCGTTTGTTCAGCTAAGTGAGTTAAATCTCCCTTTAGATTCAGGAGTTAGAAACACATTTCTGGTAAGAGCTGCGTTTGGACATTCCTGAGTGCATGGGATTGTATGCTGTAATGAGAACTATCTGGTTCTAAAACCAAAATGAATCTATCTAAGAGAATGGTTGTCAATGTGCACATTCAACTTAAAGAGATAAACTCATATGTTTTTGCGGCAGTTTGGAAAAACTTTCTGTGGAGAATCTCAAAACAGGCATTTCCAGCAGAATATTTGCATATAAGAAAATTGCAGTAAAACTGTTCTTATAACACAGAATAAACGTATCCTTCGATCTGCTCTGCTGTGAATTTGTTCAACTAAGTGAGTTAAATCTCTCTTTAGCTTCAGAAGTTAGAAACACGTTTCTGGTAAAAGCTGAGTTTGGACATTCCTGAGTGCATGGGAGTATATGCTGTAATGAGAACTATCTGCTTCGATAACTAAAACGGACCTACCTACCAGAACGGTTGTCAATGTGTGTATTCAACTTACAGAGTTAACCTGGTGTGTTTATGCGGCAGTTGGAAAGGATTACTTTGAAGAATCTCATACCAGGCATTTGCAGAGGAATGCCCACATATAACAAAATAGCAGTAAATCTGTTCCTAAAACACAGAAGAAACATACCCTTAAATCTGCTGTGCTTTGCATTTGTTAAATTTAGTGAGTTAAATCTCTCTTTAGATTCAGGAGTTAGAAAGACGTTTCTGGTAAAAGCAGTGTTTGGACATTCCTGAGTGAAAGGGAGTATATGCTGTAATGAGAAATATCTGGTTTTATAACCAATACAGAGCTATCTAACAGAAGGGTTGTTGATGTGTGCATTCAACATATAGAGTTAAACTCGTGCGTTTATTCGGCAGTTTCCAAAGGCTTTCTGTGGCGAATATCAAAACAAATAATTCCAGCAGAATGCCCGCATGTAAAGAAAATAGCAGCAAAACTGCCCCTAAAACACAGAAGAAACGTATCCTTCAGTCTGCTATGCTGTTCCTTTGTTCAACTAAATGAGTTAAACATCTCTTTAAATTCAGGAGTTAGAAACACGTTTCTGGTATATGCTGCGTTTGGACATTCCTGAGAGAATGGGTGAATATCCTCTAATGAGGAATATCTAATTCTAAAACCAAAACGGATGTATGTAACAGAATGGTTGTCAATGTGTGCATTCAACTTACAAAGTCAAACTCGTGCGTTTTGCTGTGGTTTAAAAAGGCTTTCTGTGGAAAATCTCAAAACAGGCATTTACAGCAGAATACCCGCTTATAACAAAATTGCAGTAAAACTGTTCCAAAAACACAAAAGAAACGTATCCTTCAATCTGCTCTGCTGTGTGTTTGCTCAACTCAGTGAGTTAAATCTCTCTTTAGATTTATGAGTTAAAAACACATTTCTGGTAAAAGCTGCGTTTGGACATTCCTGAGTGAATGGGTGTATATGCTGTAAAGAGAAATAGCTGGTTCTATAACCAAAATGGAGCTATCTAACAGTACGATTGTCGATGTGTGCATTCAATGCAAAAAGTTAAACTCCTGCGTTTATGTGGCAGTTTCCAAAGTCTTTCTATGGAGGATATCAAAACAGACATTTCCAGCAGAATGCCCGCATATAACAAAATAGCCATAAAACTGCTTCTAAAACACAGCAGAAACGTATCCTTCAATCTGCTCTGCTGTGCACTGTTCAACTCAGTGAGATAAATCTTTCTTTAGATTCAGGAGTTAGAAACTCCTTCAATCTGCTCTGCTGTTCACTGTTCAACTCAGTGAGATAAATCTTTCTTTAGATTCAGGAGTTAGAAACACGTTTCTGGTGAAAGCTGTGTTTGGACACACCTAGGGAATGGGAGTTTATGCTGTAATGAGAAGTATCTGGTTCTAAAATGAGAATGGAGATATCGAACAGTACGGTTATCAATCTATCATTTCAACTTACAGAGTTAAACGCGTGTGTTTATGCGGCAGTTTGGAAAGGCTTACTGTGTACAATATCAAAACAGGCATTTCCAGCAGAATATCCGCATATAAGAAAATTGCAGTTAAACTGTTCCTATAACACAGAATAAACGTATCATTCCATCTGCTCTGTTGTGAATTTGTTAAACTAATTGAGTTAAACCTCTCTTTAGATTCAGGAGATAGAAACACGTTTCTGGTAAAAGCTGTGATTAGACATTCCCGTGTGAATGGGAATATATGCTGTAATGAGAAATATCTGGTTCTAAAACCAAAATGGAACTATCTAACAGAACGGTTGTCAATGTGTGCATTCAACTTAAGTGTTAATCTCATGCGTTTATGTGGCAGTTTGGAAAGGCTTTTTGTGGAGAATCTCAAAACAGGCATTTTCAGCAGAATACCTGCATATAACAAAATCGCAGTAAAACTGTTCCAAAAACACCAAAGAAACTTATCCTTCAGTCTGCACTGCGGGCGGTTTCTTTGTTAAACTAAATGTGTTAAACCTCTCTTTAGATTCAGGAGTTAGAAACACGTTTTTGGTAAATGCAGCGTTTGGACATTTCTGAGTGAATGGGTGTATATCCTCTAATGAGAAATATCTGGTTCTATAACCAATACGGAGCTATCTAACAGAAGGGTTGTTGATGTGTGCATTCAACGTACAGAGTTAAACTCGTGCCTTTATGCGGCAGCTTCCAAAGGCTTTCAGTGGAGAATATCAAAACAAACATTTCCAGCAGAATGCATGCATATAAAGAAAATTGCAGTAAAACTGCTCCTAAAACACAGAAGAAACGTATTCTTCAGTCTGCTATGCTGTCGCTTTGTTCAACTAAATGAGTTAAATCTCTCCTTAGATTCAGGAGATAGAAACACGTTTCTGGTAAAAGCAGCGTTTGGACATTCCTGAGTGAATGGGTGTATACCCTCTAATGAGGAATATCTGGTTCTAAAACCAAAACGGAGCTATCTAACAGAATGGTTGTCAATGTGTGCATGCAACTTACAGAGTTAAGCTCGTGCGTTTATGCGGTGATTTGGAAAGGCTTTCTGTTGGGAATCTCAAAAGAGTCATTTTCAGCAGAATACCGCTAATAACAAAATCGCAGTAAAACTGTTCCAAAAACACAGAAGAAACGTATCCTTCAATCTACACTGCTGTGTCTTTGCTCAACTCAGTGAGATAAATCTCTCTTTAGATTCAGGAGTTAGAAACACGTTTCTCGTAAAAGCTGCGTTTGCACATTCCTGAGTGAATTGGAGTATATGATGTAATGAGAAATATCTGGCTCTATAACCAAAACGGAGCTATCAAACAGAACGGTTGTCAATCTGTGCATTCAACTTTCAGAGTTAACATGGTGTGTTTATGCGGCAGTTTGGAAAGGATTTCTGTGGAGAATCTCAAAACAGGCATTTTCAGAAGAATACACGCATATAACAAAATAACAACAAAACTGACCTTAAAACACAGAAGAAACGTATCCTTCAATCTGCTCTGCTCTGTGTTTGTTCAACCTAATGAGTTAAATCTCTCTTTAGATTCAGGAGTTAGAAACACATTTCTGGTAAAGCTGTGTTTGGACATTCCTGAGTGAATGGGAGTATATGCTGTGATGAGAAATATCTGGCTCTATAACCAAAACGGAGCTATCTAACAGTACGGATGTCAATGTGTGCATTCAACTTACAGAGATAAACTCGTGTGTTGAAGGGGAAGTCTGGAAAAGCTTTCTGTGGAGAGATCTCAAACCAGGCATTTCCAGCACTATTCCCGCAAATAAATAAATAGCAGTAAAACTCTGACTAAAACACAAAAAAAACGTATCCTTCAATCTTCTCTGCTGTGCCTTTGTTCAGCTAAGTGAGTTAAATCTCCCTTCAGATTCAGGAGTTAGAAACACGTTTCTGGTAAGAGCTGCGTTTGGACATTTCTCAGTGAATGGGAGTCTATGCTGTAAGGAGAACTGTCTGCTTCTAAAACCAAAACGGAGCTACCTAACACAACGGTCTTCAACGTGTGCATTCAACTTACAGAGTTAAACTCGTGTGTTGAAGGGGAAGTCTGGAAACGCTTTCTGTGGAGAGATCTCAAAAGAGGCATTTCCAGCACTATTCCGGCATATAACGAAATAGCAGTAAAACTCTGCCTAAAACACAGAAGAAATGTATCCTTCAATCTGCTCTGCTGTGCGTTTGTTCAGCTAAGTGAGTTAAATCTCCCTTTAGATTCAGGAGTTACAAACACGATTCTGGTAAGAGCTGCGTTTGGACATTTCTCAGGGAATGGGAGTCTATGCTGTAAGGAGAACTGTCTGCTTCTAAAACCAAAACGGAGCTACCTAACAGAACGGTCTTCAATGTGTGCATACAACTTACAGAGTTAAACTTGTGTGTTGAAGGGGAAGTCTGGAAACGCTTCCTGTGGAGAGATCTCAAAACAGGCATTTCCAGCACTATTCCCGCATATAACGAAATAGCAGTAAAACTCTGCCTAAAACACAGAAGAAACGAATCCTTCAATCTGCTCTGCTGCGCGTTTGTTCAGCTAAGTGAGTTAAATCTCCCTTTAGATTTACAAGTTAGAAACATGTTTCTGGTAAGAGCTGCGTTTGGACATTTCTCAGTGAATGGGAGTCTATGCTGTAAGGAGAACTGTCTGCTTCTAAAACAAAAACGAAGCTACCTAACAGAACGGTCTTCAATGTGTGCATTCAACTTACAGGTTTAAACTCGTGTGTTGAAGGGGAAATCTGGAAACGCTTTCTGTGGAGAGATCTCAAAACAGGCATTTCCAGCACTATTCCGGCATGTAACGAAATAGCAGTAAAACTCTTCCTAAAACACAGAAGAAACGTATCCTTCAATCTGCTCTGCTGTGCGTTTGTTCAGCTAAGTGAGTTAAATCTCCCTTTAGATTCAGGAGTTAGAAACACGTTTCTGGTAAGAGCTGCGTTTGGACATTTCTCAGTGCATGGGAGTCTATGCTGTAAGGAGTACTGTCTGCTTATAAAACCGAAACGGAGTTACCTAACAGAACGGTCTTCAATGCGTGCATTCAATGTACAGAGTTAAACTCGTGTGTTGAAGGGGAAGTCTGGAAACGATTTCTGTGAAGAGGTCTCAAAACAGGCATGTCCAGCACTATTCCCACACATAAAGAAATAGCAGTAAAACTCTGCCTAAAACACAGAAGAAACGTATCCTTCAATCTACTGTGCTGGGGGTTTGTTCAGCTAAGTGAGATAAATCTCCCTTTAGATTCAGGAGTTAGAAACACGTTTCTGGTAAGAGCTGCGTTTGGACATTTCTCAGTGAATGGGAGTCTATGCTGTAAGGAGAAGTGTCTGCTTCTAAAGAAAAAACGAAGCTACCTAACAGAACGGTTTTCAATGTGTGCATTCAGCTTATATAGTTAAACTCGTGTGTTGAAGGGGAAGCCTGGAAACGATTTCTGTGGAGAGATCTCAAAACAGGCATTTCCAGCACTATTCCCAAACATAATGAAATAGCAGTAAAACTCTGCCTAAAACACAGAAGAAACGTATCATTCAACCTGCTCTTCTGTGCGTTTGTTCAGGTAAGTGAGTTAAATCACCCTTTAGATTCAAAAGTTAGAAAAACATTTCTGGAAAGAGCTGCGTATGCACATTCCGGAGTGAATGGGGGTCTATGCTGTAATAAGAACTCTCTGCTTCTAAAACCAAAACGGAGCTACCTTACAGAACGGTTGTCAATGTGTGCATTCAATTTACAGTGTTAACCTCGTGTGTTGAAGGGAAGTCTGGAAACGCTTTCTGTGGAGAGATCTCAAAACAGGCCTTTACAGCAGTATTCCCGCATATAACAAAATAGGAGTAAAACTCTGCCTAAAACACAGAAGAACCGTATCCTTCAATCTGCTCTGCTGTGCGTTTGTTCTGCTAAGTGAGTTAAATCTCCCCTTAGATTCAGGAGTTAGAAACACGTTTCTGGTAAGAGCTGCGTTTGGACATTCCTGAGTGAAAGGGAGTCTATGGTGTAAGGAGAACTCTCTGCTTCTAAAACCAAATCGGAGATACCTAACAGAACGGTTGTCAATGTGTGCATTCAACTTACAGAGTTAAACTCGTGTGTTGAAGGGGAAGTCTGGAAACGCTTTCTGTGGAGAGATCTCAAAACAGGCCTTTCCAGGAGTATTCCCGCATATAACGAAACAGCAGCAAAACGGCCTAAAACACAGAAGAAACGTATCCTTCAATCTGCTGTGCTGTGTGTTTTTTCAGCTAAGAGAGTTAAATCTCCCTTTAGATTTAGGAGTTAGAAACACGTTTATCGAAAGAGCTGCGTTTGGACATTCCTGAGTGAATGGGAGTCTATACTGTAAGGAGAACTCTCTGCTTCTAAAACCATAATGGAGCTACCTAACAGAACGGTTGTCAATGTGTGCATTCAACTTACAGAGTTAACCTCGTGTGTTGAAGAGAAGTCTGGAATCGCTTTCTGTGGAGAGATCTCAAAAGAGGCATTTCCAGCACTATTCCGGCATATAACGAAATAGCAGTAAAACTCTGCCTAAAACACAGAAGAAATGTATCCTTCAATCTGCTCTGCTGTGCGTTTGTTCAGCTAAGTGAGTTAAATCTCCCTTTAGATTCAGGAGTTACAAACACGTTTCTGGTAAGAGCTGCGTTTGGACATTTCTCAGGGAATGGGAGTCTATGCTGTAAGGAGAACTGTCTGCTTCTAAAACCAAAACAGAGCTACCTAACAGAACGGTCTTCGATGTGTGCATACAACTTACAGAGTTAAACTTGTGTGTTGAAGGGGAAGTCTGGAAACGCTTCCTGTGAAGAGATCTCAAAACAGGCATTTCCAGCACTATTCCCGCATATAACGAAATAGCAGTAAAACTCTGCCTAAAACACAGAAGAAACGAATCCTTCAATCTGCTCTGCTGCGCCTTTGTTCAGCTAAGTGAGTTAAATCTCCCTTTAGATTTAGAAGTTAGAAACATATTTCTGGTAAGAGCTGCGTTTGGACATTTCTCAGTGAATGGGAGTCTATGCTGTAAGGAGAACTGTTTGCTTCTAAAACAAAAACGAAGCTACCTAACAGAACGGTCTTCAATGTGTGCATTCAACTTACAGGTTTAAACTCGTGTGTTGAAGGGGAAGTCTGGAAACGCTTTCTGTGGAGAGATCTCAAAACAGGCATTTCCAACACTATTCCCGCATATAACGAAATAGCAGTAAAACTCTTCCTAAAACACAGAAGAAACGTATCCTTCAATCTGCTCTGCTGGGCGTTTGTTCAGCTAAGTGAGTTAAATCTCCCTTTAGATTCAGGAGTTAGAAACACGTTTCTGGTAAGAGCTGCGTTTGGACATTTCTCAGTGCATGGGAGTCTATGCTGTAAGGAGTACTGTCTGCTTATAAAACCGAAACGGAGTTACCTAACAGAACGGTCTTCAATGCGTGCATTCAATGTACAGAGTTAAACTCGTGTGTTGAAGGGGAAGTCTGGAAACGATTTCTGTGAAGAGGTCTCAAAACAGGCATGTCCAGCACTATTCCCACACATAAAGAAATAGCAGGAGACCCGGCAAGATGGCGTCGTAGAAGCGACTCAGGATTGCAGCTCTCAGTGACGGCGCAGAGGGTGAGTCCTAGCCGCATTCTCGGATGGACTTTTCTAGCCCACAGAGCGTTGAAAGTCCCACAGGACGCTAGTAAAGTAAAACCGGCTAACGCAGCCCTCTGGCGCGGCCGCTTCGGCCGGCGCCGCAGCAGGACCCGGCACGGAACTCACTGGTCTGGGCGCCCTGTTAAACCAGCAATCTGAGAGTTTGAACGGCAGATTGGCGCGTCCATCTGATTGAACGGGACTTGGACAGTGAGCCAGACCAGGAGTTTCCTGGGAGTTTCCTGGGAAGCGTGATATGAGCCGGTGAAGTGGGCAGCGGCACGGGAGATCGCATGGATCCCAGTGCCCTATCGGCAGGCTCCTGGGGCGCCAGTGAGAGAGTCGAACTTTAAGCTCGCGAAGAGGGAGGGAGAGAGAGAGAGGACGGACTCTGAGGCAGGGAGCTGGGTAATCGGGCTCAGTGAGTCCCACCCTCACAGGGACAAGCAGGGCAATGACTGGAGACGCTTGGCGCTGAGAGTTTTGCTGCCGGCATCTAGGACGGTGCAGCCCGGTGAGGGAGGGGCGTCCACCACCGCTGACACAATCCGCCCCTATTGAAGTACCGCCCAGGGCTGAAGCAGCCTGCCGTTGCCGAGGCAACCTGCCATAACAGAGAGACTCCCAGGAGACGGGAGCTCTCCACAGCAGAAGGGAGCCCAGCAGCAACAGGGCAGAACCGCGCGAGTGGGTCAGAGCCCCGGCAGGCAAATAGTGAATAGACTGCCACCTAGTGGGGCAGGACAGTGCAACAGATACTCATAAAGAAAGCCCCAACTCCCTGAAACAGTGCATATAAGGGGGGGAAATAAAAGGGTGGTGTTTTATGAGTTCTATTACAGCAGACATAAACAACCTCCCAACAACACTGAATGAACAACGGAGCTCACAGCTCAGCACTGGAGCTACTATAAAGCACAAACCGTCTCCTTAAGCAGCTCCCTGACCCCTGTATATCCAAAGAGTCACCGCAAAAAAAGGACTAATCAGACTGACATTTGGCGGGCATCATTCTGGAACAAAGACAGCAGAAGAAGAAACTGGTATCATCCCTCACTCTTCCACAGCTGCTACAGGTATACTCCAGACAAACAGGGCCTGGAGTGGACCTCAGAACTCATACAGCAGAGGGGCTAGACCACTAGAAGGAAAACTAAGTAACAGAAATACTTCATCATCAACAATCTCAGCATCCACACAGAGACCCAACTGAAAAATCAGCAACTACAAAGACGACAGGCGGATAAATCCATAAAGATGGGAAAAAACCAGCGCAAAAAGGAGGAAAACACCTGAAACCAAAACACCTCACCTCCTACAGAGGACCAAAACTCCTCACCAGCAAGGGAACAAAGATGGACGGAGAATGAGTGTGACGAAATGACGGAATCAGACTTCAGAAAGTGGATAATGAGAAACTTCATTGAGCTAAAAGAACATGTTCTAAATCAGTGCAAAGAAACTAAGAACCTTGAAAAAAGATTTGAAAAAAAATTCGAGGAATTGATAACAAGAATGGAAAACTTAGAGAGGAATATGAATGAATTGAAGGAGCTGAAAAACACAACACGAGAACTTCGTGAAGCATGCACAAGTTTCAACAGCCGAATTGACCAAGCAGAAGAAAGAATATCAGAAATTGAAGATCAACTCAATGAAATAAAACGTGAAACCAAGATTAAAGAAAAAAGCACAAAAAGGAATGAACAAAATCTCCAAGAAATGTGGGACTATGTGAAGAGACCCAACCTACGTTTGATAGGTGTACCAGAATGTGATCAAGAGAATGAATCTAAGCTGGAAAACACTCTTCAGGATATTATCCAGGAAAATTTCCCCAACCTAGCAAGACAGGTCAATACTCAACTCCAGGAAATACAGAGAACACCACAAAGATACTCCGCAAGAAGAGCAACCCCAAGGCACATAATCGTCAGATTCACCAGGGTTGAAACGAAGGAGAAAATACTAAGGGCAGCCAGAGACAAAGGTCAGGTCACCCACAAAGGGAAGCCCATCAGACTCACAGCAGATCTCTCGGCAGAGACCCTACAAGCCAGAAGAGAGTGGGGGCCAATATTCAACATCCTTAAAGAAAAGAGCTTTCAACCCAGAATTTCATATCCAGCCAAACTGAGCTTCATAAGTGAAGGAAAAATAAAATCCTTCACGAACCAGCAAGTACTCAGAGATTTTGTCACCACTAGGCCTGCTTTACAAGAGCTCCTGAAAGAGGCACTACACATAGAAAGAAACAACCAGTTCCAGCCATTCTAAAAGCATACCAAATGCTAAAGACCATCAACAAAATGAAGAATGTACATGAACCAATGGGCAAAACAGCCAGATAGCATCAAAATGGCAGTATCAAATTCACACATAACAATATTAACCCTGAATGTAAATGGGCTAAATGCACCAATCAAAAGACACAGACTGGCCAATTGGATAAAAAACCAAAACCCATCAGTGTGCTGTATTCAGGAAACCCACCTCACACACAAAGATACACAAAGGCTCAAAATAAAAGGATGGAGGAAGATTTACCAAGCAAATGGAGAGCAAAAAAAAGCAGGAGTTGCAATTCTCATCTCTGATAAAATAGACTTTAAAGCAACAAAGATCAAAAGGGACAAAGAAGGTCACTACATAATGGTAAAAGGATCAATACAACAAGAAGAGATAACGATTCTAAATATATATGGACCCAATGTAGGAGCACCCAGATATATAAGGCAAGTTCTTAATGACTTACAAAGAGACTTAGACTCCCACACAATAATAGTGGGAGACTTTAACACTCCACTGTCAATAGCAGACAGATCAACCAGACAGAAAATTAACAAGGATATCCAGGACTTGAACTCAAACCTGGAACAAGCAAACCTGATAGATATTTACAGAACTCTCCACCCCAAATCCACAGAATATACATTCTTCTCAGCACCACATCACACCTACTCCAAAATTGACCACATAATTGGAAGTAAAGCACTCCTCAGCAAATGCAAAACAACGGAAATCATAACAAACAGTCTCTCAGACCATAGTGCAATCAAGTTGGAACTCAGAATTCAGAAAATAACTCAGAACCGCACAGCTTCATGGAAACTGAACAACTGGCTCTTGAATGTTGATTGGATAAACAATGAAATGAAGGCAGAAATAAAGAAGTTCGTTGAAACCAACGAGAATGAAGACACAACATACCAGAATCTCTGGGACACATTTAAAGCAGTCTGTAGAGGAAAATATATAGCAATAAGTGCCCACATGAGAAAAGTGGAGAGATCCAAAATTGACACCCTATCGTCAAAATTGAAAGAGCTAGAGGAGCAAGATCAAAAAAGCTCAAAACCTAGCCGAAGACAAGAAATAACTAAGATCAGAGCAGAACTGAAGGAGATAGAGACAAGAAAAACCCTTCAAAAAATCAACAAATCTAAGAGCTGGTTTTTTGAAAAGATCAACAAAATAGACAGACCACTAGCCAGACTGATAAAAAAGAAAAGAGAGAACAACCAAATAGATGCAATAAAAAACGATAAAGGGGAAATCACCACAGATTCCACAGGAATTCAAACCATCATCAGAGAATACTACAAACAACTCTATGCACACAAACTAGTAAATCAGGAAGAAATGGATAAATTCCTGGACGCCTGTGTCCTCCCAAGCCTAAACCAGGAGGAAGCTGAAACTATGAATAGACCAATAACAAGGTCAGAAGTTGAGGCAGCAATTAAGAGCCTACCACACAAAAAAAGCCCAGGTCCAGATGGGTTCACAGCTGAATTCTACCAGACACACAAAGAGGATCTGGTACCATTCCTTCTGAAACTATTCCAAATAATCCAAAAAGAGGGAACCCTTCCCAAATCATTTTATGAGACCAACATCATCCTGATACCAAAACCTGGCAGAGACTCAACAAGAAAAGAAAACTTCAGGCCAATATCCATGATGAACATAGATGCAAAAATCTTCAATAAAATACTGGCAAATCGATTGCAACAGCACATTAAAAAACTTATCCACCATGATCAAGTAGGATTCATCCCGGGCATGCATGGCTGGTTCAACATACGCAAGTCTATAAATGTAATTCACCACATAAACAGAAGCAAAAACAAAAACCACATGATTATCTCAATTGACGCAGAGAAGGCATTTGACAAAATTCAACAGCCCTTTATGCTAAAAACCCTCAATAAACTTGGTATTGATGGAACATATCTCAAAGTAATAAAAGCTATTTACGACAAACCAACAGCCAATATCATACTTAATGGGCAAAAACTGGAAGCATTCCCTTTGAAATCGGGCACTAGACAAGGATGCCCTCTCTCACCACTTCTATTCCACATAGTACTGGAAGTTCTAGCCAGAGCAATAAGGCAAGAAAAAGAAATAAAGGGTATTCAAATAGGAAAGGTGGAAGCCAAATTGTCTCTATTTGCAGACGACATGATAGTATACCTAGAAGACCCCATCACCTCAGCCCAAAAGCTCCTGCAACTGATAAGCAACTTCAGCAAAGTCTCAGGATATAAAATCAATGTGCAAAAATCACAAGCATTCCTATACACCAATAACAGACTTAAAGAGAACCAAATTAAGAACGAACTGCCATTCACAATCGCTACAAAGAAAATAAAATGCCTAGGAATACAACTCACGAGGAATGTAAGGGACCTCTTTAAGGAAAACTACAAACACCTGCTCAACGAAATAAGAGAGGACACAAACAGATGGAGAAACGTTCCATGTTCGTGGTTAGGAAGAATCAATATTGTGAAAATGGCTATACTGCCCAAAGTAATTTACACATTCAATGCTATCCCCATCAAACTACCATTGAATTTCTTCATAGAACTGGAAAAAACCACCATGAATTTCATATGGAACCAAAAAAGAGCCCGCATAGCCAAGTCAATTCTAAGCAAAAAGAACACAGCGGGAGGCATCACGCTACCAGACTTCAAACTATACTACAAGGCTACAGTAATCAAAACAGCATGGTACTGGTACCAAAACAGAGATATAGACCAATGGAACAGAACAGAAACATCAGAGGCAACACAACATATCTACAACCATATCATCTTTGATAAACCAGACAAAAACAGGCAATGGGGAAAGGATTCCCTATTTAATAAATGGTGTTGGGAAAACTGGCTAGCCATGTGCAGAAAGCAGAAACTGGACCCCTTCCTGACACCTTACACTAAAATTAACTCCAGATGGATTAAAGACTTAAATGTAAGACCTGACACCATAAAAACCCTAGAAGAAAATCTAGGCAAAACCGTTCAGGACATAGGAGTAGGCAAGGACTTCATGAACAAAACACCAAAAGCATTGGCAACAAAAGCCAAAATAGACAAATGGGACCTAATCAAACTCCACAGCTTCTGCACGGCAAAAGAAACAGTCACTAGAGTGAATCGACAACCATCAGAATGGGAAAAAATCTTTGCAGTTTACGCATCTGACAAAGGGCTGATATCCAGAATTTACAAAGAACTCAAACAGAGTTACAGAAAAAAAACAAACAAGCCCATTCAAAAATGGGCAAAGGATATGAACAGACACTTTACAAAAGAAGACATACATGAGGCCAACAAACATATGAAAAAGTGCTCATCATCATTGGTCATTAGAGAGATGCAAATCAAAACCACATTGAGATATCATCTCACACCAGTTAGAATGGCGATCATTAAAAAATCTGGAGACAGCAGATGCTGGAGAGGATGTGGAGAAATAGGAACACTCTTACACTGTTGGTGGGAGTGTAAATTAGTTCAACCATTGTGGAAGACAGTGTGGCGATTCCTCAGGGACCTAGAAATAGAAATTCCATTTGACCCAGCAATCCCATTACTGGGTATCTATCCAAAAGACTGTGAATCGTTCTACTATAAGGACACATGCACACGAATGTTCATTGCAGCACTGTTTACAATAGCAAAGACCTGGAACCAACCCAAATGCCCATCGATGATAGACTGGACTGGGAAAATGTGGCACATATACACCATGGAATATTATGCAGCAATCAGAAATGATGAGTTTGTGTCCTTTGTAGGGACATGGATGAATCTGGAGAACATCATTCTCAGCAAACTGACACAAGAACAGAAAAAGAAATACCGCATATACTCACTCATAGGCGGGTGAGAAAAATGAGAACACATGGACACAGAGAGGCGGTCTACTATACACTGGGGACTGTTGGGGGAAATGGGGGAGGGACAGCGTGGGGGGCTGGGGGGGATAGCCTGGGGATGAATACCAAGTGTGGGTGAGGGGGAGGAAGGCAGCAAAACACACTGCCATGTGTGTACCTATGCAACTATCTTGCACGTTCTGCACATGTACCCCAAAACCTATAATGCAATAAAGATTTAAAAAAATAAATAAATAAATAAATAAAAAATAATAATAAAATAAATAAATAAATAAAAAAGAAATAGCAGTAAAACTCTGCCTAAAACACAGAAGAAACGTATCCTTCAATCTACTGTGCTGGGGGTTTGTTCAGCTAAGTGAGATAAATCTCCCTTTAGATTCAGGAGTTAGAAACACGTTTCTGGTAAGAGCTGCGTTTGGACATTTCTCAGTGAATGGGAGTCTATGCTGTAAGGAGAAGTCTCTGCTTCTAAAGAAAAAACGAAGCTACCTAACAGAACGGTCTTCAATGTGTGCATTCAACTTACAGGTTTAAACTCGTGTGTTGAAGGGGAAGTCTGGAAACGGTTTCTGTGGAGAGATCTCAAAACAGGCATTTCCAGCACTATTCCCGCATATAACGAAATAGCAGTAAAACTCTGCCTAAAACACAGAAGAAACGTATCCTTCAATCTGCTCTGCTGTGTGTTTGTTCAGCTACGTGAGTTAAATCTCCCTTTAGATTCAGGAGTTAGAAACACGTTTCTGGTAAGAGCTGCGTTTGGACATTTCTCAGTGCATGGGAGTCTAGGCTGTAAGGAGTCAGGTCTGCTTCTAAAACCAAAACGGAGTTACCTAACAGAACGGTCTTCAATGCGTGAATTCAACGTACAGAGTTAAACTCGTGTGTTGAAGGGGAAGTCTGGAAACGATTTCGGTAGAAAGATCTCAAAACAGGCATTTCCAGCACTATTGCCACACATAACGAAATAGCAGTAAAACTCTGCCTAAAACACAGAAGAAACGTATCCTTCAATCTACTGTGCTGGGGGTTTGTTCAGCTAAGTGAGGTAAATCTCCCTTTAGATTCAGGAGTTAGAAACATGTTCCTGGTAAGAGCTGCGTTTGGACATTTCTCAGTGCATGGGAGTCTATGCTGTAAAGAGTATTGTCTGCTTCTAAAACCAAAACGGAGTTACCTAACAGAACGGTTTTCAATGTGTGCATTCAGCTTATATAGTTAAACTCGTGTGTTGAAGGGGAAGTCTGGAAACGATTTCTGTGGAGAGATCTCAAAACAGGCATTTCCAGCACTATTCCCAAACATAACGAAATAGCAGTAAAACTCTGCCTAAAACACAGAAGAAACGTATCATTCAACCTGCTCTTCTGTGCGTTTGTTCAGGTAAGTGAGTTAAATCACCCTTTAGA
Source organism: Saguinus oedipus (assembly GCA_031835075.1). Taxonomy (NCBI): domain Eukaryota; kingdom Metazoa; phylum Chordata; class Mammalia; order Primates; family Cebidae; genus Saguinus; species Saguinus oedipus. The sequence continues at coordinate 6,028,774 of CM063170.1, forward strand.
TTCAAAAGTTAGAAAAACATTTCTGGTAAGAGCTGCGTATGCACATTCCGGAGTGAATGGGAGTCTATGCTGTAATAAGAACTCTCTGCTTCTAAAACCAAAACGGAGCTACCTTACAGAACGGTTGTCAATGTGTGCATTCAATTTACAGTGTTAACCTCCTGTGTTGAAGGGAAGTCTGGAAACGCTTTCTGTGGAGAGATCTCAAATCAGGCATTTAGAGCAGTATTCCCACATATAAAAAAAATAGGAGTAAAACTCTGCCTGAAACACAGAAGAACCGTATCCTTCAATCTGCTCTGCTGTGCGTTTGTTCTGCTAAGTGAGTTACATCTCCCCTTAGATTCAGGAGTTAGAAACACGTTTCTGGTAAGAGCTGCGTTTGGACATTCCTGAGTGAAAGGGAGTCTATCGTGTAAGGAGAACTCTCTGCTTCTAAAACCAAAACGGAGATACCTAACAGAACGGTTGTCAATGTGTGCATTCAACTTACAGGGTTATACTCGTGTGTTGAAGGGGAAGTCTGGAAACGGTTTCTGTGGAGAGATCTCAAAACAGGCATTTCCAGCACTATTCCCGCATATAACGAAATAGCAGTAAAACTCTGCCTAAAACACAGAAGAAACGTATCCTTCAATCTGCTCTGCTGTGTGTTTGTTCAGCTACGTGAGTTAAATCTCCCTTTAGATTCAGGAGTTAGAAACACGTTTCTGGTAAGAGCTGCGTTTGGACATTTCTCAGTGCATGGGAGTCTAGGCTGTAAGGAGTCAGGTCTGCTTCTAAAACCAAAACGGAGTTACCTAACAGAACGGTCTTCAATGCGTGAATTCAACGTACAGAGTTAAACTCGTGTGTTGAAGGGGAAGTCTGGAAACGATTTTGGTAGAAAGATCTCAAAACAGGCATTTCCAGCACTATTGCCACACATAACGAAATAGCAGTAAAACTCTGCCTAAAACACAGAAGAAACGTATCCTTCAATCTACTGTGCTGGGGGTTTGTTCAGCTAAGTGAGGTAAATCTCCCTTTAGATTCAGGAGTTAGAAACATGTTTCTGGTAAGAGCTGCGTTTGGACATTTCTCAGTGCATGGGAGTCTATGCTGTAAAGAGTATTGTCTGCTTCTAAAACCAAAACGGAGTTACCTAACAGAACGGTTTTCAATGTGTGCATTCAGCTTATATAGTTAAACTCGTGTGTTGAAGGGGAAGTCTGGAAACGATTTCTGTGGAGAGATCTCAAAACAGGCATTTCCAGCACTATTCCCAAACATAACGAAATAGCAGTAAAACTCTGCCTAAAACACAGAAGAAACGTATCATTCAACCTGCTCTTCTGTGCGTTTGTTCAGGTAAGTGAGTTAAATCACCCTTTAGATTCAAAAGTTAGAAAAACATTTCTGGTAAGAGCTGCGTATGCACATTCCGGAGTGAATGGGAGTCTATGCTGTAATAAGAACTCTCTGCTTCTAAAACCAAAACGGAGCTACCTTACAGAACGGTTGTCAATGTGTGCATTCAATTTACAGTGTTAACCTCGTGTGTTGAAGGGAAGTCTGGAAACGCTTTCTGTGGAGAGATCTCAAATCAGGCATTTAGAGCAGTATTCCCACATATAAAAAAATAGGAGTAAAACTCTGCCTGAAACACAGAAGAACCGTATCCTTCAATCTGCTCTGCTGTGCGTTGTTCTGCTAAGTGAGTTACATCTCCCCTTAGATTCAGGAGTTAGAAACACGTTTCTGGTAAGAGCTGCGTTTGGACATTCCTGAGTGAAAGGGAGTCTATCGTGTAAGGAGAACTCTCTGCTTCTAAAACCAAAACGGAGATACCTAACAGAACGGTTGTCAATGTGTGCATTCAACTTACAGGGTTATACTCGTGTGTTGAAGGGGAAGTCTGGAAACGCTTTCTGTGGAGAGATCTCAAAACAGGCCTTTCCAGCAGTATTCCCGCATATAACGAAACAGCAGCAAAACGGCCTAAAACACGGAAGAAACGTATCCTTCAAGCTGCTCTGCTGTGTGTTTTTTCAGCTAAGAGAGTTAAATCTCCCTTTAGATTTAGGAGTTAGAAACACGTTTATCGAAAGAGCTGCGTTTGGAGATTCCTGAGTGAATGGGTGTCTATGCTGTAAAGAGAACTCTCTGCTTCTAAAACCATAATGGAGCTACGTAACAGAATGGTTGTCAATGTGTTCATTCAACTTACAGAGTTAACCTCGTGTGTTGAAGGGAAGTCTGGAAACGCTTTCTGTGGAGAGATCTCAAAAGAGGCCTTTCCAACAGTATACCTGCATATAACGAAATAACAGTAAAACTCTGCCTAAAACACAGAAGAAAGCTATCCTTCAATCTGCTCTGCAGAGCGTTTGTTCAGATAAGTGAGTTAAATCTCCCTTTAGATTCCGGAGTTAGAAACACGTTTCTGGTAAGAGCTGCGTTTGGACATTCCTGAGTGAATGGGAGCCTATGCTGTAAGGAGAACTCTCTGCTTCTAAAACCAAAACTGAGCTACCTAACAGAAAGGTTGTCAATGTGTGCATTCAACATACAGAGTTAAACTTGTGTGTTGAAGAAGAAGTCTGGAACCGCTTTCTGTAGAAAGATATCAAAACAGGCCTTTCCAGCAGTATTCCCACATATAACGAAATAGCAGTAAAACTCTTCCTAAAACACAGAAGAAACTTATTCTTCAATCAGCTCTGCTGTGCGTTTGTTCAGCTAAGTGAGTTAAATCTCCCTTTAGATTCAGGAGTTAGAAACACGTTTCTGGTAAGAGCTGCATTTGGACATTCCTGAGTTAATGGTATTCTATGCTCTAAGGAGAACTCTCTGCTTCTAAAACAAAAATGGATCTACCTAACAGAACAGTTGTCAATGTGTGCATTCAACTAACAGAGTTAAAGTCGTGTGTTGAAGGGGAAGTCTGGAAACGCTTTCTGTGAAGAGATCTCAAAACAGGCCTTTCCAGCAGTATTCCCGCATATAACGAAATAGCAGTAAAACTCGGCCTAAAACACAGAAGGAGCATATCTTTCAACCTGCTCTGCTGTGCGTTTGTTCAGCTAAGTGAGCTAAATCTCCCTTTAGATTCAGGAGTTAGAAACACATTTTTGGTAAGAGCTGTGTTTGGACTTTCCTGAGTTAATGGGTGTCTATGCTGTAAGGAGAACTCTCTGCTTCTAAAACCAAAACGGAGCTACTTAACAGAACGGTTGTCAATGTGTGCATTCAACTTACAGAGTTAAACTCGTGTGTTGAAGGGGAAGTCTGGAAACGCTTTCTGTGGAGAGATCTCAAAACAGTCCTTTCCAGCAGTATTCCCGCATATAATGATATAGCAGTAAAACTCAACCTAAAACACAGAAGTATTGTATCGTTCAATCTGCTCTGCTGTGTGTGTTTTCAGCTAAGTGAGTTAAATCTCCCTTTAGATTTAGGAGTTAGAAACATGTTTATCGTAAGGGCTGCGTTTGGACATTCCTTAGTGAATGGGAGTCTGTGCTGTAAGGAGAACTCTCTGCTTGTATAACCAAAACGAAGCTACCTAACAGAACGGTTGTCAATGTGTGCATTCAACTTACAGAGTTAAACTCGTGTGTTGAAGGGGAAGTTTGGAAATGCTTTCTGTGGAGAGATCTCAAAACAGGCCTTTCCAGCAGTATTCCCGCATATAACGAAATAGCAGTAAAACTCTGCCTAAAACACAGAAGAAACGTATCCTTCAACCTGCTCTGCTGTGCGTTCGTTCAGCTGAGTGAGTTAAATCTTCCTTTAGATTCAGGAGGTAGAAACACGTTTCTGGTAAGAGCTGCATTTCGACATTCCTGAGTGAATGGGAGTATATGCTGTAAAAAGTACTATCTGGTTCTAAAACCATAACGGAGCTATCTAATAGAACGGTTGTCCATGTGAGCATTCAACTTCCAGAGTTAAACTCGTGTGTTGAAGGGGAAGTCTGGAAATGCTTTCTGTGGATAAATCTCTAAACAGGCATTTCCAGCAGTATTCCCGCATATAACGATATAGCAGTAAAAGTTTACTTAAAACACAGAAGAAACGTATCTTTTAATCTGCTATTCTGTGCATTCGTTCAGCTAAGTGAGTCAAATCTCCCTTTAGATTTAGGTGTTAAAACATGCTTCTGGTAAGAGCTGCGTTTGGACATTCCTACGTGAATGGGAGTATTTTGTAATGAGAACCGTGTGGTTCTAAATCCAAAACGGAGCTATCTATCTGAACGGTTGTCAATGTGTGCATTCATCTTACAGAGTTAAGCTGGTGTTTTGAAGCCGTAGTTTCGAAACGCTTTCTGTGGAGAATCTCACAACAGGCTTTTCCAGCAGTAATCCCGCATATAACAAAGTAGCAGTAAACTCTGCCTAAAACACACAAGGAACGTATCCTTCAATCTGCTCTGCTGTGCGTTTGTTCAGCTAAGTGTGTTAAATCTGTCTTTATTTTCAGGAGTTAGAAACACGTTTCTGGTAAGAGCTGCGTTTGGACATTTCTGAGTGAATGGGAGTATATGCTGTAAGGAGAAGTCTCTGGTTCTAAAACAAAAACGGAGCTATCTAACAGAACGGTTGTCAATGTGTGCATTCCACTTACAGATTTAAGCTGGTGTGTTGAAGTAGTAGTTTTGAAACCCTTTCCGTGGAGAATCTCAAAATAGGCTTTTCCAGCAGTATTCCCGCATATAATGAAATAGCAGTAAAGCTCTGCCTAAAACACAGAAGAAATGTATCCTTCAATCTGCTCTGCTGTGCATTTGTTCAGCTATGTCAGTTAAATCTCCCTTTAGATTCAGGAGTTAGAAACACGTTTCTGGTTAGAGCTGCGTTTGGACATTCCTGGGTGAATCGGAGTACAGGGTGTAATGAATAATATCTGGTTCTAAAACCAAAATGGAGCTATCTAACAGAATGGTTATCAATGTGTGCATTTAACTTATGGGTTTAAACTCCTGTGTTTATGCTGGAGTTTGGAAATGCTTTCTTTGGAGAATGTCAAAACAGGCACTTCCAGCCAAATACCCGCATACAAGGAATAGCAGTAAGACTTCCTCTGAAACACAGGAGAAATGTATCTTACAATCTGTTCTGTAGTGTGTTTCTTCAACTAAGTGACTTAGATCTATGTTTAGATTCAGAAGGTAGAAACACGTGTCTAGTAAAAGCTGCATTTGGATATTCCTGAGTGAATTGTAGTAGAGGCTGTAATGAGACATATCTGGTTCTAAAACCAAAATGGAGCTAACATAATGGGTGTCAATGTGTGCATTCCCCTTACAGAGTTAAACTCGGTGTTTATGCAGCAGTTTGGAAACTTTTGCTGTGGAGAATCTCAAAACAGGCATTTCCAGCCAAATACCTGCATATAACGAATCGCAGTAAGACTGTCTCTGAAACACAGAAGAAACTTATTCTTCAATCTGCTCTGCTGTGCGTTTGTTCAACTGAGTTACATCTATGTTTATATTCAAGAGTTAGAAACACATTTCTAGTAAAAGCTGCGTTTGGATATTCCTGAGTGAATGGGAGTACAGGCAGTAATGAGAAATATCTGGTTCTAAAACCAAAACGGAGCTGTCTAATAGAATGGTTGTCAATATGTGCATTCAATGTATGGAATAAAACTCATGTGTTTATGCAGCAGTTTGCAAACACTTGGGGTGGAGAATCTCAAAACAGACATTTCCAGCAAAATACCCACATATAACGAATAGCGTTAAGACTGACTCTGAAACACAGAGGAAAGGTATCCTACAATCTGCTCTGCTGTGCGTTTGTTCAACTACGTGAGTTACATCTATGTTTAGATTCAGGAGTTAGAAACACGTTTCTAGTAAAAGCTGCCTTTGGATATTTCTGAGTGAATGGGAGTACAGGCTGTAATGAGAAATATCTGGTTCTAAAACCAAACGGAGCTATCTAAGAGAATGGTTGTCAATGAGTGCATTCAACTTATGGAGTTAAACTCATGTGTTTATGCAGCAGTTTGGAAACACTTTCCGTGGAGAATCTCAAATCAGGCATTTCCAGCCAAATACCCGCATATAATGAACAGCAGTAAGACTGTTTCTGAAACACAGAAGAAACGTATGCTACAATCTGCTCTGCTGTGTGTTTGTTCAACTAAATTAGTTACATCTGTGTTTAGATTCAGGAGTTAGAAACACGGTTCTAGTAAAAGCTTCATTTGGATATTCTTGAGTGTATGGGAGTACAGGTTGTATTGAGAAATATCTCTTTCTAAAAGCAAAATGGAGCTATCTAACAGAATGGTTGTCAATGTGTGCATTCAACTTATGGAGTTAAACTCATGTGTTTATGCAGCAGTTTAGAAACGCTTTCTGTGGAGAATCTCAAAACAGGCATTTCCAGCCAAATACCGGCATATAACGAATAGCAGTAAGACTGCCTCTGCAACACAGAAGAAACGTATCCTACAATCTGCTCTGCTGTGCGTTTGTTCAACTAAATTAGTTACATCTGTGTTTAGATTCAGGAGTTAGAAAGACGTTTCTAGTAAAAGTTGCGTTTGGAAATTCCTGAGTGAATGGGATTACAGGCTGTAATTAGAAATATCTCGTTCTAAAACCAAAACGGAGCTGTCTAATGAAATGGTTGTCAATGTGTGCATTCAACTTATGGAATTAAACTCATGTGTTTATGCAGCAGTTTGGAAACACTTTCCGTGGAGAATCTCAAACCAGGCAGTTCCAGCCAAATACCCGCATATAATGAACAGCAGTAAGACTGTTTCTGAAACACAGAAGAAACGTATGCTACAAGCTGCTCTGCTGTGTGTTTGTTCAACTAAATTAGTTACATCTGTGTTTAGATTCAGGAGTTAGAAACACGGTTCTAGTAAAAGCTTCATTTGGATATTCTTGAGTGTATGGGAGTACAGGTTGTATTGAGAAATATCTCCTTCTAAAAGCAAAATGGAGCTATCTAACAGAATGGTTGTCAATGTGTGCATTCAACTTACGGAGTTAAACTCATGTGTTTATGCAGCAGTTTGGAAACGCTTTCTATGGAGACTCTCAAAAGAGGCATTTTCACGCAAATACCGGCATCTAACGAGTTACCAGTAAGACTGCCTCTAAAACACAGAAGAAACGTATCCTACAATCTGCTCTGCTGTGCGTTTGTTCAACTACGTGAGTTACATCTATGTTTAGATTCAGGAGTTTGAAACACGTTTCTAGTAAAAGCTGCGTTTGGATATTCCTGAGTGAATGGGCGTACAGTCTGTAATGAGAAATATCTGGTTCTAAAACCAAAACGGAGCTATCTAACAGAATGGTTGTCAATGTGTGCATTCAACTTATGGAGTTAAACTCATGTGTTTATGCAGCAGTTTGGAAACGCTTTCTGTGGAGAATCTCAAAACAATTATTTCCAGCCAAATATCCGCATATTACAAAGAGCAGTAAGACTGCCTCTAAAAAACAGAAAAAACGTATCCTTCAATCTTCTCTGCTGTATGTTTTTTCTACTAAGTGAGTTATATCTATCTTTAGATTCAGGAGTTAGAAACACATTTCTATTAAAAGCTGCCTATGGGTAATGCTGAGCGAAAGGGAGTACAGGCTGTAATGAAAAATATTCGCTTTGAAAAACAAAAAGAAGCTATCCAACAGAATGGTTGTGAATGTGTGCATTCAACTTATGGAGTTAAACTACTGTGTTTGTGTAGCAATTTGGAAATGCTTTCTGTGCAGAATCTCAAAACAGCCATTTCCAGCCAAGTACCCTCATATAGCCATATAGCAATATGAGTGCCTCTAAAACACAGAAAATACGTATCCTTCAATCTGCTCAGCTGTGCGATTGTTCAACTAACTAATTTATATCTATCTTTAGATTCAGGAGTAAGAAACACGTTTCTAGTAAAAAAATTGTTTGGATAATACTGAGTGAATGGGAATACAAGCTGTAATGAGAAAGATTTTGTTCTAAAACTAAAACGGAGCTATCTATACGTATGGTTTTCAATGTGTGCATTCAACCTATAGAGTTAAACTCACATGTTTTTTCAATTTTAATTTTTTATTGTATTTTTGTTTTTGGGGTTCATGTGCAGAACTTGCACGATAGTTGCATAGTTACACACATGGCAGTGTGTTTTGCTGCCTTTCTCCACTTCACCCACACTTGGCATTTTTCACCAGGCTATCCTTCCCCAGCTCCCCTCTTGCTGTTTCTTTTCCATTCTTCTCAGAGTCCCCAGTGTGTAGTAGACTCTCTCTGTGTGTCCATGTGTTCTCATTCTTCTCACTCACCTATGAGTGAGAATATGTGATATTTTGTTTTCTGTTCTTGTGTCAGTTTGCTGAGAATGATGTTCTCTAGATTCATCCATTTCTTTACAGTGGACACGAACCCATGGTTTCTGATTGCTGCATAATATTCCATGGTGTATATGTGTCACATTTTCCCATACATAGTCTTGGTATTGATAAAACATATCTCAAAGTATTGAAAGCTATTTATGACAAACCAACAGCCAATATCATACTTAATGGGCAAAAACTGGAAGTATTCTCTTTGAAATCTGGCACTAGATAAAGAGGTGCTCTCTCACCACTCTTATTCAATATAGTACTGTAAGTTCTAGCCAGACCAATCAGGCAAGAAAAATAAATAAAGCGTATTCCAATAGGAAAGGTGGAAGCCAAATTATCTCTTTTTGCAGATGACATGATAGTATACCTAGAAGACCCCATCACCTCAGCCCAAAAACTCCTGAAACTGATAAGCAATTTCACCAAAGTTTCAGGATATAAAATCAATGTGCAAAAATCACAAGCATTCCTATACACCAATAACAGACTTAAAGAGAACCAAATCAAGAACGAACTGCCATTCAGAATTGCTACAAAGAAAATAAAATACCTAGGAATACAATGCACCAGGAATGTAAAAGACCTATTCAATGAGAACTACAAACCACTGCTCAACAAAATAAGAGAGGACACAAACAGATGGAGAAACATTCCATGTTCGTGGTTAGGAAGAATCAATATCGTGAAAATGGCTATACTGCCCAATGTAATTTACACAATCAATGCTATCCCCATCAAACTACCATTGAATTTCTTCAAAGAACTGGAAAAAACCACCATGAACTTTGTATGCAACCAAAAGAAAGCCCGCATAGTTAAGTCAATTCTAAGCAAAAAAAAATCATATGTTTATGCAGCAGTTTGGAAACTCTTTCTGTGGAGAATCTCAAAACAGGCATTTCCAGTCAAATACCCACATATAAGAAATAGCGGTAAGACTACCTCTAACACACAGAAGAAACGTATTCTTCAATCTGCTCTGCTGTGCGTTTGTTCAACTAAGTAAGGTAAATGTACTATTAGACTCAGGGTTTTCAATCACGTTTTTGTAAAAGCTGCGTTTGGATATTCCTGAGTGAATGGGAGTACAGGCTGTAATGAGAAATATCTGGTTCTAAAACCAAAACGGAGCTATCTAACAGGATGGTTGTCAATGTGTGCATTGAACTTACAAAGTTAAACTCATGTGGTTATGTAGTCGTTTGGAAGCTTTTTTTGTGTGGAATCTAAAAACAGGCATTTTCAGCAAAATACCTGCATAGAAAAAATAGCAGTAAGACTGTCTCTAAAACACAGAAGAAACGTATCTTTCAATTTGCTCTGCTGTGCGTTTGTTCAACTGACTTATATTTTTCTTTAATTCAGAAGTTAGAAACACATTTTTAGTAATAGCTGCGTTTGGATATTCTTGAGTGAATGGGAGTATAAGCTCTAATTAGAAATAGCAAGTTTTAAAATCAAAACAAAGCTATCTAACAAATTGAGTGTCAATGTGTGCATTCAACTTACAGGGTTAAACTCATGTGTTAATGCAGCACTTTGGAAAGCTTTCTGTATAGAATCTCAAAACAGGCATTTCCAGCAAAATACCCTATTTAACAAATAGCAGTAAGACTGCCTCTGAAACACAGAAGTAACGTATCCTTCAATCTGCTCTTCTGTGTCCTTGTTAAACGAAGTGAGTTACATGTATCTTTAGATTCAGGAGTCAGAAACACGTTTCTAGTAAAACCTGCATTTGGATAATCCTGAGTGAATGGTGGTACATGCTGTATTGAGAAATATCTATCTCTAAAATGAAAACGGAGCAATCTAACAGAATGGTCTTCAATGTGTGCATTCACCTTACTGAGTTAATCTGACATGTGTTTTTCAGCAGTTTGTAATCTTATTCTGTGAAAAATCTAACACAGGACATTTCAGCCAAAATTCCAGCATATAACAAATAGCAGTAATACTGCATCTAAACACAAAGCAAGTGTATCTAACAAACTTCTTTTCTGTGTGTTCGTTCAACTCAGGGAGTTGAACCTGCATTTATATGCAGTGAGTTAGAAACATGTTTCTGCTAGGAGCTGCGTTTGTATATTCCAGAGTAAATGAAAATACATGCTCTATTAAGAAATATCTGGTTCTAAAACGATAAGGGAGAAATCTGTCAGAACTGTCTTCTATGTGTGCATTCAACTTACAGAGTTAAACTGATGTGTGTTTGCAGCAGTTTGTAAACCCTTTCCGGAAAGAATCTAAAAACGGACATTTTCAGCCAAATCTCAGCATATAACCAATAGGGTAGTACTGCGTCTAAAACACTTAGCAAACGTATCTAACAAACTGCTCTGCTGTGTGTTCGTTCAACTCAGATATTTGAACTTGCGTTTAAATTTAGTAAGTCAGGAACACGTTTCTTCCAGGAGCTGTATTTGGATATTCCAGAGTGAATGGGAGTACATGCTCTATTAAGAAATATCTGGTTCTAAACTGAAAAGGGAGCAATCTAACAGAATGGTCTTCAATATGTGCATCAAACTTATAGAGTTAACATGACATGTATTAGCATCAGTTTGTAAACCCTTTGTGTAAAGAATCTAAAAACGGACATTTCCAGCCAAATCCCAGCATATAACAAATAGCGGTACTACTGTGTCTAAAACAGAAAGCAAACGTATCTAACAAACTGCTCTGCTGTGTGTCTGTTCAACTCAGAGAGGTAAACCTGCATTTAAATTCAGTGAGTTAGAAACACGTTTCTTCCAGGAGCTGCGTTTGGATATTCCAGAGTAAATGGAAGTACATGCTGTATTGAGAAATATCTGGTTCTAAAACAAAAAGGGAGCAATCTGACGGAATGGTCTTCAATATGTGCATTCAACTTACAGAGTTTAGCTGATGTGTGTTTGCAGCAGTTTGTAAACCCTTTCTGTAAAGAATCTAAAAACGGACATTTCCTGCCAAATCCCAGCATATGAACAATAGCAGTAGTACTGTGTCTAAAACACAAAGCAAACGTATTTAACAAACGGTTCTGCTGTGTGTTCCTTCAACTCATAGAGTTGAACTGGCATTTAGACTCAGTGAGTTAGAAACAGGTTTCTTCCAGGAGCTGCCTTTGGATATTCCAGAGTGAATGGGAGTACATGATGTATTGAGAAATATCTGGTTCTAAACGGAAAAGAAAACTATCTAACAGAATGGTCTTCAATGTTTCCATTCAACATAGAGAGTTAAACTGATGTGTGTATGCAGCAGTTTGTAAACCCTTTCTCTAAAGAATCTAAAAGCGGACATTTCCTGCCAAATCCCAGCATATAACAAATAGCAGTATTACTGCGTCTAAAACACAAAGCAAACGTCTCTAACAAACTGCTCTGCTGAGTGTTCGTTCAACTCAGAGAGTTGAACCTGTATTTAGATTTGGCGAGTTAGAAACACGTTTCCTCCAGGAGCTCCCTTTGGATATTCCTGAGTGAATGGGAGTACACGCTGTATTGAGAAATATCTGGTTCTAAAACGAAAAGGGAGCTATGTAACAGAATGGTCTTCAATGCGTGCATTCAACTTACAGAGTTAAACTGACGTGTGTTTGCAGCAGTTTGTAAACCCTTTCTGTAAAGTATCTAAAAACACATTTCCAGCCAAATCCCAGCATATAACAAATATCAGTGGTGCTGCTTCTAAAACACAAAGCAAACGTATCTAACAAAACTGCTCTGCTGTGTGTTTGTTCAACTAAGAGAGATGAACCTGTATTTAGATTCAGCGAGTTAGAAACACGTTTCTTCCCGGAGCTCCATTTGGATATTCCAGAGTGAATAAGAGTACATGCCGAATTGAGAAATATCGGTTCCAAAACAAAAAGGGAGTTATCTAACAGAATGCTCTTCAATGTGTGCATTCAACTTACAGAGTTAAACTGATGTGTGTTTGCAGCAGTTTGTAAACAGTTTCTGTAAAGAATCTAAAAACACATTGCCAGCCAAATCCCAGCATATAACAAATAGCAGTAGTACTGCATCTAAAACACAAAGCAAACGTATCTAACAAACTGCTCTGCTGTGTGTTTGTTCAACTCAGAGAGTTTAACCTGTGTTTAGATTCAGTGAGTTAGAAACACGTTTCTTCTGGGAGCTATGTCTGGATATTCCAGAGTGAATGGGAGTACATGCTGTATTGAGAAATATCTGGTTCTAAAAGAAAAAGGGAGCAATTTGACAGAATGGTCTTCAATGTGTGCAGTCAACTTACAGAGTTAAACTGATGTGTGTTTGCAGCAATTTTTAAACACTTTCTGTGAAGAATCTAAAAACGGACATTTCCCACCAAATCCCAGCATATAACATATAGCAGTAGTACTGCATCTAAAACACAAAGCAAATGTATTTAAGAATATGCTCTGCTGTGTGTTCTTTCAACTCAGAGAGTTGAACCTGTGTTTAGATTCAGCGAGTTAGAAACACGTTTCTTCCAATGGATAAATTTCTGGACACCTGTGTCCTCTCTAGCCTAAACCAGGAGGAAGCCGAAACTGTAAATAGACCAATAACAGGGTCTGCAGTTGAGGCAGCAATTAAGAGCCTACCACACAAAAAAAGCCCATATCCAAATGGGTTCATAGCCGAATTCTACCAGACACACAAAGAGGAGCTGGTACCATTTCTTCTGAAACTATTCCAAATAATCCAAAAAGAGGGAAACCTTCCCAGATCATTTTATGAGACCAACATCATCCTGATACCAAAACCCAGCAGAGATTCAACAAGAAAAGAAAACTTCAGGCCGATATTCATGATAAACATAGATTCAAAAATCTTCAATGAAATACTGAAAAACCAACTGCAACAGCACATTAAAAAACTTATCCATCATGATCAAGTAGGATTCATCCCGTGGATGCAAGGCTGATTCAACACAAGCAAGTCAATAAACACCACATAAACAGAACCAAAAACAAAAACCACATGATTATCTCAATTGATGCAGAGAAGGCATTTGACAAAATTCAACAGCACTTTATGCTATAAGCCCTCAATAAACTCGGTATCGATAGAACATATCTCAAAGAAATAAAAGCTATTTGTGACAAACCAACAGCCAATATTATATTGAATGGGCAAAAACTGGAAGAATTCCCTTTGAAATCTGGCACTAGAAAAGGATGCCCTCTTTCACCACTCCTATTCAATATAGTACTGGAAGTTCTAGCCAGGGCAATGAGGCAAAAAAAAAAGAAATAAAGTGTCTTCAAATAGGAAATGTGAAAGCCAAATTGTCTCTGTTTGCAGATGACATGATAGTATACCTAGAAGACCCCATCACCTCAGCCCAAAAACTCCTGAAACTGATAAGCAACTTCAGCAAAGTCTCAGGATATAAAATCAATGTACAAAAATCACAAGCATCCCTATACAGCAATCACAGACTTAAAGAGAACCAAATGAAAAACAAACTGCTATTCACAATTTCTACAAAGAAAATAAAATACCTAGGAATACAACTTACAAGAAGTGTAAGGGACCTCATCAAGAAAAACTAAAAACGACTGTTCAATGAAATAAGAGAGGACACAAACAGATGGAGAAGTATTCCGTGTTCATGGTTAGGAAGAATCAATATTGTGAAAATGGCTATACTGCCAAAAGTAATTTACAGAATCAATGCTATTCTCATCAAGCTACCATTGAATTTCTTCACAGAACTGAAAAAAAAACACTATGAACTTCATATGGAACCAAAAGAGAGCCTGCATAGTCAAGTCAATTCTAAGCAAAAAGAACACAGCATGAGGCATTACACTACCAGAATTCAAACTATACTACAAGGCCACAGTACTCAAAACAGCATGGTACTGGTACCAAAACAGAGATATAAACCAATGGAACAGAACAGAGGCATCAAAGGCAACACAACATATCTACAACCATACAATCTTTAATAAACCTGACAAAAACAAGCAATGGGGAAAAGATTCCCTTTTCAATTAATGGTGTTGGGAAAACTGTCTAGCATTGTGCAGAAAGCAGAAACTGGACCCCTTTCTGACACCTTACACTAAAATTAATTCCAGATAGATAAAAGACTTAAATGTAAAACCTGGCACTATTAAAAACCCTAGATGAAAATCTAAGCAAAACCATTCAGGACATGGGTGTAGGCAAGGACTTCATGACCAAAACACCAAATGCATTGGTGGCAAAAGCCAAAATAGACAAATGGGACCTAATCAAACTCCACAGCTTCTGCATGGCAAATGAAACAGTCACTAGACTGAATCAGCAACCAACAGAATGGGAAAAAAAATCTTTGCAGTTTACCCATCTGACAAAGGGCTGATACCCAGAATTTACAAAGAACTCAAACCAATTTACAGGAGAAAAACAAACAAGCCCATTCAAAAATGGGCAAACGATATGAACAGACATTTTACAAAAGAAGACATACATGAGGCCAACAAACATGTGAAAAAATGCTCATCATCACTGGTCATTAGAGAGATGCAAATCAAAACCACCTTGAGATACCATCTCATGCCAGTTAGAATGGTGATCATTAAAAAATCTGGAGAAAACAAATGCTGGAGAGGATGCAAAGAAATAGGAACACTCTTACACTGTTGGTGGGAGTATACATTAGTTCAACCATTGTGAAAGACAGTGTGGCAATTTTTCAAGGCCTTAGAAATAGAAATTCCATTTGTCCCAGCAATCCCTTTACTGGGTATATATCCAAAGGACAAAATCATTCTACTATAAGAACTCAGGCACACGAATGTTCATTGCAGCACTGTTCACAATAGCAAAGACCTGGAACCAACCCAAATGCCCATTGATGATAGACTGTACTGGGAAAATGTGGCACATATACACCATGGAATATTATGCAGCCATCAAAAATCATGAGTTGGGGTCCTTTGTAAGGACATGGATGAATATGGAGAACATCATTCTCAGCAAACTGAAACAAGAACAGAAAATAAAATACCATATATTTTCACTCATAGGCAGGTGAGAAAAAATGAGAACACATTGACACATGGAAAAGGGTACTACACACTGGGGTCTATTGGGGAGAATAAAGGAGGGACCTCGGGGGAGAAGCTGGGGAGGGATAGCCTGGAAAGAAATGCCAAGTGTGGGTGAAGCGGAGGAAGGCAGCAAAACACACTGCCATGTGTGTACCTATGCAACTATCTTGCACGTTCTGCACATGTACCCCAAAGCCTAAAATGCAATAACAATTTAAAATTTTTTT
The DNA here is from genome assembly GCA_031835075.1 of Saguinus oedipus. NCBI lineage: Eukaryota > Metazoa > Chordata > Mammalia > Primates > Cebidae > Saguinus > Saguinus oedipus. Next base: position 6,044,378 of record CM063170.1, read on the forward strand.
TTTTTTTTTTATTTTTATTTTTATTTTTTTTTTTATTGCATTATAGGTTTGGGGGTACATGTGCAGAACGAGCAAGATAGTTGCATAGGTACACACATGGCAGTGTGCTTTGCTGCTTTCCTCCCCTTCACCCACACTTGGTATTCATCCCCAGGCTATCCCCCCCAGCCCCCCCCCTGCTGTCCCTCCCCCATTCCCCCCAACAGTCCCCAGTGTATAGTAGACTGCCTCTCTGTGTCCACATGTTCTCATTTTTCTCACCCACCTATGAGCGAGTATATGCGGTATTTCTTTTTCTGTTCTTGTGTCAGTTTGCTGAGAATGATGTTCTCCAGATTCATCCATGTCCCTACAAAGGACACAAACTCATCATTTTTGATTGCTGCATAATATTCCATGGTGTATATGTGCCACATTTTCCCAGTCCAGTCTATCATCGTTGGGCATTTGGGTTGGTTCCAGGTCTTTGCTATTGTAAACAGTGCTGCAATGAACATTCGTGTGCATGTGTCCTTATAGTAGAACGATTTATAATCCTTTGGATAGATACCCAGTAATGGGATTGCTGGGTCAAATGGAATTTCTATTTCTAGGTCCCTGAGGAATCGCCACACTGTCTTCCACAATGGTTGAACTAATTTACACTCCCACCAACAGTGTAAGAGTGTTCCTATTTCTCCACATCCTCTCCAGCATCTGCTGTCTCCAGATTTTTTAATGATCGCCATTCTAACTGGTGTGAGATGGTATCTCAATGTGGTTTTGATTTGCATCTCTCTAATGACCAATGAGTTTGGGTCCTTTGTAAGGACATGGATGAATATGGAGAACATCATTCTCAGCAAACTGAAACAAGAACAGAAAATAAAATACCATATATTTTCACTCATAGGCAGGTGAGAAAAAATGAGAACACATCGACACATGGAAAAGGGTACTACACACTGGGGTCTATTGGGGAGAATAAAGGAGGGACCTCGGGGGAGAAGCTGGGGAGGGATAGCCTGGGAAGAAATGCCAAGTGTGGGTGAAGAGGAGGAAGGCAGCAAAACACACTGCCATGTGTGTACCTATGCAACTATCTTGCACGTTCTGCACATGTACCCCAAAGCCTAAAATGCAATAACAATTTAAAATTTTTAAAAAAAGCACGTTTCTTCCAGAAGCTGCGTTTGGGTATTCCAGAGTGAATGGGAATACATGCTGTATTGATAAATATCTGGTTCTAAAACAAAAAGGGAGCTATCTAACCGAATGGTTCTCAATGTGTGCATTCAACATAAAGGGTTAAACAAATGTGTGTTTGCAGGTGTTTGTAAACCCTTTCTGTAAACAATCTAAAAACGCACATTTCCAGCCAAATCCCAGTATATAACAAATAGCAGTACTACTTCGTCTAAAAAACAAAGCAAACGTATTTAACGAACTGCTCTGGTGTGTGTGTTTATTCAACTCATAAAGTTGAAACTGTTTTTAGATTCAGTGAGTTAAAAACACGTTTCTTCCAGAAGCTGCATTTGGATATTCCAAAGTGAATGGGAGTACAGCTGTATTAATAAGTATCTGGTTCTAAAATGAAAAGGGAGCAATCTAACAGAATGGTCTTCAATGTGTGCATTCAACTGACAGAGATAAACCGATGTGTGTTTGCAGCAGTTTGTAAACCCTTTCTGTGAAAAATCTAAAAACGGATAATTTAAGCCAAATCCCAGCATATAACAAATAGCAGTACTGCGTCTAAAACCCAAAGTAAACGTGTCTAACAAACTGCTCTGCTGTGTGTTCGTTCAACTCAGAGAGTTGAAACTGCGTTTAGATTCGGCGAGTTAAAAACACGTTTCTTCCAAAAGCTGCGTTTGGATATTCCAGAGTGAATGAGAGTACATGCTGTATTGAGAAATATCTATGTCTAAAACAAAAAGAGAGCTATCTAGCAGAATGGTCCTCAATGTGTGCATTCAACTTACAGAGTTAAACAGATGTGTGTTTGCAGCAGTCTTTAAACCCTTTTTGTAAAGAATTATGAAAACGGACATTTTCAGCCAAATCCCTTCATATGAGAAATAGCAGTAGTTCTGCGTCTAAAACACAAAGGAAACGTATCTAAAAAACTGCTCTGCTGTGTGTTTGTTCAACTCAGAAAGTTGAACCTGTGTTTAGATTCAGCGAATTAGAAACACGTTTCTTGCAGGGGCCGCGTTTGGATATTCCAGAGTGAATGGGAGTACATGGTGTATTGAGAAATATCTGGTTCTAAAACGAAAAGGGAGCTATCTAACAGAATGGTCTTCAATGTGTGTATTAAACCTACAGAGTTAAACTGATGTTTGTTTGCAGCAGTTTGTAAACCCTTTGTTTAAAGAATCTAAAAACTGACTTTTTCAGCCAAATCCCAGCATATAGCAAATAGCAGTAGTATCTTTCTAAAACAGAAAGCAATTTTATCTTACAAACTTTTCTGCTGAGTGTTCGTTCAACTAAGAGCCTGTGTTTAAATTCAGCGAGTTAGAAACACGTTGCTTCTAGGAGCTGCGTTTGGATATTTCCAAATGCATGTGAATATATGCAGTATTGAGAATATCTGGTTCTAAAACAAAAACGGAGCTATCTAACAGAATGGTCTTCAATGTGTGCATTCAACTTACAGAGTTAAACTGATGTGCGATTGCAGCAGTTTGTAAACACTTTTTGTAAAGAATCTGAAAACAGTCATTTGCAGCCAAATCGGAGCATATAACAAATAGCAGTAAGACTACCTCTAACACACAAAACAAAGGTATCTTAGAAACTGCTCTGCAGTGTGTTCGTTCAACTAAGAGAGTTAAACCTGTGTTTAGATTCAGCGAGTTAAAAACATGTTTCTTCTAGGAGCTACGTTTGGATCTTGCAGAGGTCAATGGAGTATATGTTGTTTTGAGAATTATCTGGTTCTAAAACAAAAACGGAGCTATCTAACAGAATGGTTTTCAATGTGTGCATTCAACTTACAGAGTTAAACTAAAGTGTGTTTGCAGCAGTTTTTAACCGCTTTCTGTAAAGCATCTAAAACAGACATTTCCAGCCAAATCAAAGCATACAACAAATAGCAGAAAGACTGTTCGTAAAACACAAAACATACAAATGTTACAAACCACTCTGCTGTGTTTTCATTCAACTCAGTGAGTTGAACCTATGTTTAGATTAAGCGAGTTAAAAACACATTTGTTCTAGGAGGTGCGTTTGGATATTCCAGAGTGAATGGGAGTACATGCTATATTGAGAAATATCTAGTTCTAAAATGAAAACATAACTATCCAACAGAATAATCTTCCATAGTTAATCTGATGGGTGTTTGCAGCACTTGGTAAGCCCTTTCTGTGAAGAATGTGACAACGGACATTTAAAGCTAAATTTCAGCATATAACAAATAGCAATAAGACTGAGTCTAAAACACAAAGCAAATGTATCTTACAAACTACTCTGCTGTGTGTTTGTTCAACTAAGAGAATTGAACCTGTGTTTTCATTCAGTGAGTTAGAAATACGTTTCTTCTAGGAGGTGCTTTTGGATATTCCAGAGTGAATGGGAGTACATGTTGTATTGGAAATTATCTGGTTCTAAAACGAAAATGCAGCTATCTAACAGAAAGGTTTTCAATGTGTACATCAAACTTATAATGTTAAAGTGATTGTGTATGCAGCAGTTTCTACATCATTTCTTTGGAGAATCTAAAAAGGTTTATTTCCAGACAAATTTCAGCATGTTAGAAATTGGAGTAATACTATGTCTAAAACACAGAACAAACATATTTTTCAAACTGCCTTCTTCTGTGTTTGTTAAACTAAGAGAGTTGAATATATGTTTAGAGGTACTGAGTTAAAAACACGTTTCTTTTAGGAGCTCCATTTATACATTCCAGAGTGTATGGGACTACTTGCTGTAATGAGCAATATCTTATTCTGAAATGAAAACAGAGCTTTGTGACACAATGGTTGTCAATGTGTGCATTGACTTACAGAGTTAACCTGATGTGTATGGAGCAGTTTGGAATGGTTTTTAGATCAAAAATCTAAAAACGGAAACTTCTAGCCAAATCCCTACATATAAAAAATAGAAGTAATACTGCGTCCGCAACAGAAAAAACGTATCTTTTAAACTGCTCAGCTGTGTGTTCGTTCAATTAAGAGAGTTGAATCTTTGTTTAGATTGAGCGAGTTAGAAACCTCTTTTTTCTTGTAGCTGCATTTGTACATTCCAGAGAGAATGCGTGTATATGCTGTAATGAGAAATATATGGTTCTAAAGTGAAAAGAGAACTCTCTAACAAAATGGTTGTCAACTTGAGTATTCAACCTACAGATTTAAACTGATATGTGTATGTAGCACTTTGGAATCTCTTCTGTGGAGACTCTAAAAACGGACATGCTCAGCCAAAACCCAGCATATAAGAAATAGACTGCATCTAAAACACAAAACAAACCAATTTTTTAAACTGCTCTGCTGTGTGTTCATTCAGCTAAGAGAGCTTAAGCTACATTTAGATTCAGCGAGTTAGAACACATTTCTTCTAGGAGCTGTGTTTGAACATTCCATATTGAATGGGAATATATGCTGTAATGAGAAATATCTGGTTCTAAAACAAAAACAGTGCTATGTAACAGAATGGTTGTCAATGTGTGCACTCAACTTACAGAGTTAAACTCATGTTTGTATGCAGAAGTTTGAAAATTCTTTCTGTTTAAAATCTAAAAACAGACATTTTTTGCTGTATCCTGGAACATAAGAAATAGCAGTGAGAGTCTTAGAGCAAAATGATTGTTTAGAAATAGCTGAGGATTGCAGCTCTCAGTGAAAGTGCAGAGGGTGAGTGGATGCTGCATTTCCATACGAATCTTTATTGTCCACAGATGAAGAGATTCCCAGGTGGAGAATCCCTTTGCATCACCAGCACAGCTGTATTGGCCAGTGCAGCTGTTTTGCAGGTGCCCCAGTGCAGCAGTTCTTTATACAAAACATACTGGTTTTGTTGCCCATTTAAGCTGGCAATTTGAGCTTCAGGAAGGCAGATTCACCCATTTATCTGATTAGACAGGGGAATCAAGCTGGAGCCAAGCCAGTAGATTCTTAGGCAAAAAAGCACGACAAATCTCAGTGCTGTTGTTTCAGCCAGTGCAGTGGATCACCACATGGGAAATCACACAGATCCTGGTGCCTTTTCAGCAGATGACTGGAACACTTGGCAGAAAGTGAACCATTTAACTTAAAAAAAAAGGCTCTGAGGCAAAGAACCAGGTGATCAAGCTTGGTGGGTGCCACCACTACAAAAGCAAAAGAAAAACCTCAATTGGAAATGATCGGGGTTGAGAGTTTCAAGGCAAGCACAGCAGAACCCACGATGGTGAAGCTTAGTGGGGGAGGGACGTCTGCTAATACCGAGGTATGACACCTATAGGGAATTAGTCTGCCAATGCTGAGGCAACCCACCATAATAAAGAGTTTCCACCATTACAGAGGCAGTTCTAACCACACTTATATAAACAGGACTGCAGGAAAGTTCACACAGCAGCAGGGTGGAACCCACAGCAACTCAGCAAAGTTTCTGCAGGCAAACAGTGACTAGGCTGCCTTCTTGCTGGGTAGGGAAGCCCTGAAAAAAAAAAGGCAGCAGCAAAACGGAAACTCATAAATAAAGCCCTAACTCCCCAGGACAGAGCACCTGAGATAAAAAAAAAAAAAAGGGGGTGGTTATGAGTTCTACTACAGCAGACTTAAAAGTCCCTGCCTAGCAGCTCTGAATGAACAATGGAGCTCACAGCTCAACGCTTGAGCTTTATAAATGACAGACTTTCTTCTGAAGCAGCTTGCTGACCCCGTATATCCAAAGAGTCACCTCAAAAAGGACTGATCAGACTGACATGTGGTGGGCATCATTCTTGGACAAAGATAGCAAAGAAAAAAAAAAAACCTGGTAGCAACTCTTACTGTTCTTCAGCTGCTGCAGGTGATTCCCAGGCAAGCAGGGCCTGGAGTGGACCTCAGCAGTCCTAAAGCAGAGAAGCCAGACTGTGAGAAGGATAACTAAGAAACAGAAATAACTTCATCATCATCAATCTGAACATCCACTTAGAGACCCAATCTAAAAATCAGAAACTACAAAGATGACAGGTGGATATCCAAAAAGATGGGAAGAACCAGTGAAAAAAGGAGAAAAACACCCATAGTTAGAACACCTATTTTCCTACAAGGGATCACAAAACTCCTCATTAGCAATGGAACAAAGCTGGATGGAGATTGAGTGTGATGAAATGACAGAATCAGACTTCAGAAGGGGGGTAATTAGAAACCTCTGTGAGCTAAAAGAACATGTTCTAAATCAATGCAAAGAAACTAAGAACCTTGAGAAAAAAATTAATAAAATGAAGACAAGAATGGACAATTTAGAGAGGAATATAAGTGAATTGATGGAGCTGAAAAACACAACATGAGAACTTCATGAAACATGCACAAGTTTCAAGAGCTGAATAGACCAAGCAGAAGAAAGGATATCAAAGGTCGAGAATCAACTCAACAAAATAAAGTGAGAAGGCAAGATTAGAGAAAAAAGCATAGAAAAAAGTGAACAAACTTTCCAAGAAATATGGGACTATGTGAAAAGACCTGATCTAAGTTTGATAGGTGTATGTTAATGTGATGAAGAGAATGAATCCAAGCTGGAAAACACTCCTCAGGATATTATCCAAAATGACATCCCCAACCTAGCAAGGTGGGCCAATATTCAAGTCCAGAAAATACAGAGAACATGACAAAGATATTTCTCAAAAAGATCAACCCCAAAGCATATAATGGTCAGATTCACCAGGGGCGAAATGAAGGAGAAAATGCTCAGGGAAGTCAGAGAGAAAGGTCAGGTTACCCACAAAAGGAAGCCCACCAGACTCACAGCAGATCTCTCAGCAGAAACCCTACAAGCCAGAAGAGAGTGGAGACCAATATTCCACAACCTTAAAGAAAAGTACTTTCACCCCAGAATTTCAAAACCAGCCTAACTAAGCTTTATAAGTCAAAGAAAACTAAAATCCTTTGCCAACAAGCAAGTACTCAGAGATTTTGTCACGATCAGGCCCATTTCGAAGAATTCTTGAAAGAGGCACTGCACATAGAGAGGAACAACCAGTACCAGCCACTCCTAAAACATACCAAATGGTAAAGAACATCAACAAAATGAAGAATCTGCATTAACCAATGGGCAAAACTGCAAGCTAGCTTCAAAATGGCAGTATCAAATTCACACATAGCAATATTAACCCAAAATGCAAATGGACTAAATGCCCCAATCCAAAGACACAGACTGGCAAACTAGATAAAAAGCCAAAACCCATCTGTGTGCTGTACCAAGAAAACCCATCTCATATGCAAGGATACACAAAGGCTCAAAATGAAGAAATGGAGAAAGATTAACCAAGCAAATGGAGAGCAAAAAAAAGCAGGAGTTGCAATTCTCTTCTCTAATAAAATAGACTTTAAAGCAACAAAGATAAAAAGAGACAAAGAAGGACACTACATAATGGTAAAAGAATCGATGCAACAAAAAGAGCTAATGATTCTAAATATATACACACCCAATACAGGAGCACCCGGATACATAAGGCAAGTTCTTAATGACTTACAAAGAGACTTAGACTCCCACACAATAATAGTGGGAGACTTTAACACCCCATTGTCAATATTAGACAGATCAACCAGACAGAAAATTGACAAAGATATCCAGGATTTGAACTCAGACCTGGAACAAGCAAATCTAATAGATATTTACAAAACTCTCCATCCTAAATCCACAGAATATACATACTTCTCAGCACCACATCACACCTACTCTAAAATTGACCACATAATTGAAAGTAAAGCACTCCTCAGCAAATGCAGAAGAATGGAAATCATAACAAACAGTCTCTCAGACCACAATGCAATCAAGTTAGAACTCAGAATTCAGAAACTAACTCAGAACTGCACAGCTTCATGGAAACTGAACAACTGTCTCTTGAATGTTGACTGGATAAACATTGAAATGAAGGCAAAAATAAAGATGTTCTTTGAAACCAATGAGAATGAAGACACAGCATACAAGAATCTCTGGGACACATTTAAAGCAATCTCTACAGGAAAATATATAGCAATAAGTGCCCACATGAGAAGAAGGAGAAATCCAAAATTGACACCCTATCATCAAAATGGAAAGAGTTAGAGGAGCAAGATAAAAAAAAAACTCAAAACCAAGCAGAAGGCAAGAAATAACTAAGATCACAGCAGATCTGAAGGAGATAGGGACACATAAAACCCTTCAAAAAAAATCAATATATCTGGGGGCTGGTTTTTCAAAAAGATCAGCAAAATAGACCACTAGCCAGATTAATAAAAATAAAAGAAAGAATAACCAAATAGTTAAAATTAAAAAGATAAAGGGGATATCACCACAGATTCCACAAAATTTCAAAACATCATCAGAGATTATTACAAACAACTCTATGCTCATACAGTAAACCTGGAAGAAATGGATAAATTCCTGGACACTTGCCTCTTCTCAAGCCTAAACCAGAAAGAAGCCAAACCCCTGAACAGACCAGATCTTCAGACAAGATCTGAAGTTGAAGCAGCAATTGAAAGCCTATCACACAAAAGAAGCCCAGGCTCAGATGGGTTTACAGCAGAATTCTACCAGGCACATGCAGAGGAGCTGGTACCATTCCTTCTGAAACTATTCCAAATAATCCAAAAAGAGGGAATTCTTCCCAAATTATTTTATGAGACCAACATCATCCTGATACCAAAACCCAGCAGAGACTCAACAAGAAAAGAAAACTTCAGGCCAATATCCATTATGAACAGTGATGCAAAAATCAAAATAAAATACTGGCAAGCCAATTGCAACAGCACATCAAAAAGCTTATCCACCATGGTCAAGTAGGATTCATCCCGGGAATGCAAAACTTGTTCAACATAAACAAGTCTATAAACGTAATTCACCACATAAACAGAATCAAAGACCAAAACCACATGATTATCTCAATTGATGCAGAGAAGTCCTTTGACAAAATTCAACAGCCCTTTATGCTAAAAACCCTCAATAAACTAGGTATTGATGGAACGTATCTCAAAATACTAGAAGCTGTTTATGACAAACCAACAGCCAATATTATACCGAATGAGCAAAAATGGAAGCATTTCCATTGACATCTGGCACTAGACATGATGCCCTCTCTCACCACTCCTATTCAATATAGTACTGGAAGTTCTAGCCAGAGCAATCAGGCAGTAAAAGAAATAAAGCCTATTCAAATAGAAAAGGAGGAAGCCAAATTATCTGTATTTGCAGATGACATTATTGTATATCTAGAAGACCCCATGTTCTCAGCCCAAAATCTCCTGAAACTGATAAGAAGGTTCAGCAAAGTCTCAGAATACAAAATCAATGTGCAAAAATTACAAGCATTCCTATACACAAATGTCAGACTTAAAGAGAGCCAAATCAAGAATAAACTTCCATTCCAAATTGCTACAAATTGTATAAAATAACTAGGAATACAACTAACAAGTAACGTAAAGAACCTCTTCAAGGAGAACTACAAGCCACTGCTCAATGAAATAAGAGAGGACATAAACACATGGAGAAACAATCCATGTTCATGGTTAGGAAGAATCAATATTGTGAAAATGGCCATACTGCCCAAAGTAATTTAGAGATTAAATACTATCCCCATCAAGGTACCAATGACCTTCTTCACAGAACTGGAAAAAAACACCTTAAGCTTTATATGGAACCAAAACAGAGCCCACATAGCCAAGTCAATTCTAAGCAAAAAGAACACAGAAGGAGGCATCACACTACTGGACTTCAAACTATACTACAAGTCTACAGTAATCAAAACAGCATGGTACTGATACCAAAACAGAGATGTAGACCAATGGAACAGAACAGAGGCCTCAGAGGTGACACAGCATATCTACCACCCTGCAATCTTTGATAAACCTGACAAAAACAAGCAATGGGGAAAAAATTCCCTTTTTAATAAATGGTGTTGGGAGAACCGGCTAGCTATGTGCAGAAAGCAGAAACTGGACCCCTTCCTGATACATTACACTGAAATTAACTCCAGATGGATTAAAGACTTAAACATAAGACCAAACACCATAAAAACCCTAGAAGAAAATCTAGGCAAAACTATTCAGGACATAGGAGTAGGCAAGGACTTCATGACCAAAACACCAGAAGCATTGGCAACAAAAGCCAAAATAGACAAATGGGACCTAATCAAACTTCACAGCTTCTGCACACAAAAGAAAACATCATTAGAGTGAATTGGCAACCAACAAAATGGGAAAAAATTTTGCAGCTTATGTATCTGACAAAGGGCTAATATCCAGAATCTGCAAAGAACTAAAACAAATTTACAAGAAAAAAACAAACAAGCCCATTCAAAAGTGGGCTAAGGTTATGAACAGACACTTTACAAAACAAGACATACACGAGGCCAACAAACACAAGAAAAAATGCTCATCATCACTGGTCATTAGAGAATTGCAAATCAAAACTACATTGGGATACCATCCCAAGCCAGGTAGAATGGTGATCATTAAAAAAATCTGGAGACAACAGATGCTGGAGAGAATGTGGAGAAATAGGAAGACTTTTACCCTTCTGGTGGGAGTGTACATTAGTTCAACCATTGTGGAAGACAGTGTGGCAATTTTTCAAGGACCTAGAAGTAGAAATTTCAGGGGCCCAAAGTGGCTCCGGCCGGATGTCGTGGCGCTTGCGAAGGTGAGACCATGAGTTCAAGGCCAACCTCAGCAACCTTACAAGCTCTCATTGATTGGCAAAAAAAAAAAAAATTCATTTAACCCAGCAATCCCATTACTAGGTATATATCCAAAGGACTATAAATTGTTCTACTATAAGAACTCATGCACACGAATGTTTATTGCAGTACTGTTTACAATAGCAAAGACCTGGAACCAACCCAAATGCTCATCAATAATAGAGAGGACAGGGAAAATGAGGCACATATACACCATGGAATATTATGCAGCAATCAAAAATGATGAGTTTGTGTTTTCTGTAGGGACATGGATGAACCTGGAGACCATCATTCTCAGCAAACTGTCACAAGAACAGAAAATAAAATACTGCATGTTCTCACTCATAGGTGGGTGTTAAACAAGGAGAACACATGGACACAGGGAGCAGATCACTACACACTGGGCTTGTGGGGAAGAGGGGAGGGACAGTGGGGGGTAGGGAGTTGGGGAGATATAGAAGGGGGAGAAATGCTAGATATAGGTGAAGGGGAGAAATGCAGCAAATCACACTGCCACATGTGTACCCATGCAACTATCTTGAATGTTCTTCACATGTACCCCAAAACCTAAAATGCAATTAAAAAAAGAAAGAAAAATAAAAGGATTAAGATCATCTATGAATAACTAAGATCACATATGAATAACTAATAACCACTAAGGTTATATTTTTAATTAGTTTCTTCTTCATTATTTATGTGGAAATAGGCTGAGGTCTTTTGCTTCTGCCTCGGGGTTTATGGGATCTTCTCCCTATGGATCACCATTGTAACTGTTGTGAGATGGTATCTCAGTGTGGTTTTGATTTGCATTTCTCTAATGACCAGCAATGATAATCTTTCTTTCATGTTTCTTAAATGCATAAATGTCTTCTTTCAAAAAGTGTCTATTCATATCCTTTGCCCACTTATAGATGGAGTTTTTTTTTTTTTTTTTGAGACAGAGTTTCACTCTTGTTACCCAGGCTGGAGTGCAATGGCGTGATCTCGGCTCACCGCAACCTCTGCCTCCTGGGTTCAGGCAATTCTCCTGCCTCAGCCTCCTGAGTAGCTGGGATTACAGGCAGGCGCCACTGTGCCCAGCTAATTTTTTGTATTTTTAGTAGAGACGGGGTTTCACCATGTTGACCAAGATAGTCTCGATCTCTTGACCTAGTGATCCACCCGCCTCGGCCTCCCAAAGTGCTGGAATTACAGGCTTGAGCCACCACGCCCGGCCGGAGTTGTTTTTTTATTGTAAATTTATTTAACTTTTTCATAGATTCTGGATATTAGCCATTTTTCATATGGACAGATTGCAAAAACTTTTTTTGATTCTGTTGGTTGCTGGTTCACTCTATTGATAGTTTCTATTGCTGTGAAGAAGAACCTAAGTTTAATTAGATCCCATATGTCTAATTTTGCTTTTGATGCCATTGCTTTTGGTGTTTCAGTCATGAAGTTCTTGCCCATGCCTATGTGCTGAATGGTATCACTTAGGTTTTCTTTCAGAGTTTTTATGATTTTAGGCCCCATGTTTAAATCTTTAATCCATCTAGAATTAATTTTTGTATAAGGTGTAAGTAAGGTATCCAGTTTCATCTTTCTGTATATGGCTAGCCAGTTTTTTTCAACATCATTTATTAAATAGGGAATCCTTTCCCTATTGCTTGTTTTAGTCAAGTTTGTCAAAGATCAGATTTTTGTAGTTGTGTGGAGTTCTTTCTAAGGCCTCTGCTCTGTTCCATTGGTCGATATCTCTGTTTTGATACAAGTACCCTGTAGTTTTGATTACAGTAGTATTTTGATATAGTTTGAAGTCAGGTAGCATGATGCCTCTGACTTTTTTTTTTTTTTTTTTTTTTTTTTTTTTTTTTGCTTAGGATTGTCTTGGCTCTGCAGGTTCTTTGTTGGTTCTACTTGAAGTGTAAGGTGGGATTTTTCCAATTCTGTGAAGAAAGTCATTGGTAGCTTGATGGGGATAGCATTAAATCTATAAATTACTTTTGGCAGTATGGCCATTTTCATGATATTAATTATTCTCAACCATGAACATGGAATGTTTTCCATCTGTTTGTGTCCTTTCTTATTCCTTGAGCAGAGGTTTTTAGTTCTCCTTGAAGAAGTCCTTCACATCACTTGTTAATTGTATTCCTAGGTATTTTATTCTCTTTGTAGCAATTGTGAATGGCAGTTTTCTCATGATTGGGCTCTCTGTTTGTCTAATATTGCTCTATAAGAATGTGTGTAATTTAGTTACAAAGCCTAAAAATTTGAATACTTTGGAAGATAACCCAGGCAATACCATTCTGGGCACATGAACAGGCAAATATTTCAGGGCAAAAACACCAAAATCAATAGCAAGAAAAACAAAATTTGACAAGGTGGATCTAGTTAAACTTAAGAGCTTTTTTATAGAAAAAAATTGTATCAACAAAATAAAAAGACAATCTACAGAGTGGAAGAAAATATTTGTAAACTGTGGATGGACAAAGATATAATATCCAGGATTTATAAGGAATTCAAATTTACAAGATAAAAACTAATAATTGCATTAAAAAGTGGGCAAAGAACATGAACAGACACTTCTCAAAAGAAGACATACATGCAGCCAAAAAGCATGTGAATCAAAGTCAACATCACTGATCATTAGACAAATGAACATCAAAACCACAATGAGATATCATCTTATACCAGTCAGAATGGTTATAACTAAAGAGTCAAAAATTAAATGCTGATGAGGTTGTGGAGAAAAGGGAACACTTATACACTGTTGGTGGGAGTGCAAGTTGGTTCAACCATTGTGAAGCAGTTTGGTGATTTCTCAGAGAGCTGAAAGCAGAACTGCTATTTGATAGTTCTGCCAGCAATCCCATTACTGCATGTATACCCAGAGAAATGTAAGCTATTCTATCATAAAGACAATTCATACAAATGTTTCTTGTAGCACTACTCACAATAGCAAATACATGGTCAAACTAAGCCCGATCAAGGACAGTGTGAATAAAGAAAATGTGGTACATATGCACCGTAAAAAGCTATGCAGTCACAAAAAGAAATGCAGTTATTTTTTTGTGAAAACATGGATGTAGCTGAAAACTATTATTCTTAGCAAACTAACACAAGAACAGAAAATCAAATCCCACATGTTCACACATGTAAGTGAAAATTAAATGAGAACTTATTAATGCAAAATAGACAACAACAGACACTGGGGTCTATCTGAGGGTAGAAGATGGGAAAAGGGACAGAAGCAGAAAAGATAACTATTGTTGCATATTGGGCTTAATACCTGGGTGATAAAATAATCTGTACAGCAAACCCCTGTGACACATGTTTAGCTATGTAACAAACTTTCACTTGTAGCCCTGAACCTAAAATAAAACTTTCAAAACCTAAAACTTCTAAAACTCTTAGAAAAGAAGCATAAGCAAAAATCTTTGAACATTAAGTTTGTTGATGGTTTCTTAACACTTGATGCCAAAATCACAGGCATCAAAATAAGAAAAAGATAAAATGGACTTAATCAAAGTGTGAAATATTTTTATATATAAAAAAGAAGAAAAACAGGTGAAAAGACCACTGTTGGATGGAAGAAATAATTTGCAAGTCATGTACCTAATTAGGTACATAAGGTATTAAGAGAATATATAAAGAACCCCTAAATCTCAACAGAAAGACAAATTAGCAACAGCATTTATAAAAAGGTGGAGGACTTGAATCTACATTGGGTCAATAAGTATGTGAAAAATGCTCAGCATCACCAGTCATTATGGAAACACAAATCAAAACCACAACAAGATACCTATTTACACCTATTATAGTGACTATAAAAAACAAATGTAAAAAATAACAAGTTTTGCCTAGGATGTGGAGGAAGTGGAACACTGGCAGATTGCTGGTGAGAATATCGAATGGTTTACCGACTGTAAAAAATGGTTTGACAATCTGTCAGAAAGTTCTAAATAGAATTATAATATGTTTTAGTAGTTTCACCATGAATGTCTATCCAAAATTATTGAAAGCAGGGACTTCAGCTGATACTTTCACATCAATCTATATAGCAACATCATTTACAGTACAAAATGTGGAAACAGACCCAGATATCTTTTAAGAGATACAGAAAATATGGTATATACAAACAATGGAATATTATTTAGTCTTAAAACAAATGCAATGCTGATGGGCATGGTGGCTTATCCTTATAGTTCCCCAGTACATTGGGAGGCCAAGATGAGAGGACATCTTGAGCCTAGGTGTTTGAGACCAGCCTGGGCAGCATAGCAAAATCCCATCTCTTCAAAACATACCAAAATTTGCTGGGCTTTATGATATGTGCCTATAGTCCCAGCCACAAAGAACACCTGAGTCAGAAGAATCACCTGAGCCTGGGATGTTGAGGCAGCAGTGAGTCATGATTGCATTGCTGTCCTCCAGCCTGGGAGACAGAATGAGACTCTGTCTCAAAAAAATAAAATCTAATGCTGATACATGCTACAACACAGATGAACCTTGAAGACATTATACCATGTAAAATAAGCCAAATAGAAAAGAATAAATATTGGATGATTTTACTAATATGAGGTACATACTTAGAATAGAAAATTTAATAATAAAGAAAGTAGAACAGGGATTATGAATAACTAAAATGAGGGTGAAACTGAAAAATGATACTTAATAAACACAGTGTCGGTTTGAAATTATAAAAAGTTTTGGAAATGGATAGTGGTAACAATACACAGCATTGTGAATGTATTTAATGTTATTGAATAGTACAATTAAAATGGTTTCAATGGCAAATTTTATGTATTTTTACACCAATAAAAATGATTTTTATTAGAATACAACAAAGAAATAAGACCTCTCCATTTTTACAATAGCAAAATATCTTTTCATCAGAAAAACTAACACTTCACTATAACAAAGGTAATGGAAAAATTTAATTATATTAAATTTAAGGGGTTATTCTTATCAAGGATATCTAGATGAGTGATGTATAGACAGTAAAAATGAGACACATACACACACACAAACACACACAATTATAAAGAAATTGTGGATCCAGTATATATAAATAACCTCTACTAATTGATAAGGAAATAATGGAAAACACAATAGAAGCAAACGAGTAAAATCAACAGAAGATGCAATGACTGATATACAGGTGAAAAGATAGCCAACCCATTAGAAACCAAGAATACTCAAAGTCACAACTGAACTAGAAGTTTAAAATAAAAATTAGAAAAATTATGAATAGCAAACAATGACGTGAATGAGACAAACATCATATGTACTGTGGTGTAAAAATTTGTGCTTTTTTTGAAAACTTGCACCGTCTTTTAGAGCTTAACATATGTAAACATATGACCTATTGATTTGATTGGGTAGATATCCAATAGGAATTTGTTCATAAGTCATTGTATAATTTACACACAGTTCTTATTCATAATACCTCCAAAATTAATACCACTCACATGTGTATTTGAAGTAGAATGATTGGATTAATTGTTTGATGGTGAAACAATGGAATTTGATCACCAATTTAATTAATGAGTCACAACAATATTCAATAATACAGATAATTTAATTAAGTATAGAATTTAAAATCTACATAAAAATAATTCATGCTTTATGATTCTATGTATAAACTACAAAACAGTTGAAAGTACAGGTGATCTATACTGTTAGAAGTCAACCTAGTGGTTTCTCCTAGGGCTTTTGCCTGAGAAGGAGCTCACTGCATCATAGAACCTCTAGGAAATGAAATACTATGCAGCTGTTATTATAAAAATGACCCTGGGCTTGGCATGGTGGTTCATGTCTGTAATCTCACCATGCCTGTCTTCACCTCATCTTCTATCTGGACTCGTGTTTACTATCCTCACTATTAGGACACTAAGAGTCAACACCTTAACCAGCATGTGACTGTTTTCTAGTCCTGCATCAACTGGGAGCCTTGCTGATCTTGAATATTCCCATATGGCACCTCCCAGGGCTCAACAAGCTTGAGCAGCCGGCAGTGAATGAACTAGCATCCGCTCTAACCCTGTCTACTTCTGGATTCTTAAAACAGGAACTTCCTACCTTAACCTCAGAGCCCCCAAGCCTTCCCAGGTGCTAGTCCTGTAATATGTGTAGTATAGACATGCCCCATAAATAACTCCAACTCAGACACTCTTCCACTGCATGGCTGGTCACAGGATAATAATCAACATCTCCCTACCATGGCCCCAGCCAGGGAGAGCAGAGAATGGGAGACAACAGCCCATGTGTTTTCTATCTACATTCAGCCGCCAGCTGTGTGTCATTGGCAAAATTGCCTTCTCTCTCTGATCAGCCATTTCCTTGTTACCAAGTGGGACCAGTAGTCCCTACTCTCACATTCCAACTGGATGGCTCTGAGGATTCAGTGATAGGGTTCTGGGCCCACTCTGTTCCTGGCACTGCATAGAGGAGTAATACATTGGGATTACATTTATGATTTCTCTCCATAGGGCTGGTGTTGAGCAACCACTGGAAAAGTTATGGCAATTGTATTTATTTATATTTCTCCAATCCTGCTAGCAGACAGGGAGCACCAAAGTTGTGATGCTGAGTCTTCAAGAAGAAAATGGGCTTTTTAAGAGGGCTAGGTCATCTGAGAGACAGGATTGAAGATCATTCAGCCACTGGGGCTTCAGGAAAACTCCAGCTTTCAAACCTGCTGCTGTGTATGTGGCCAGGGATAGATTGGGGCCTCCCAAAACTAGAGAAGATAAAGGCTGGGGAGCTGCAGACTCAGCTCTACCTCCCAGATGGGATGGGGCATTTTCTTCTGTGAAATCTGTTTTTTTTTTTATTTGAGGCTCTGCAGAGCCCTAAGAGCTTAGTTATTCCCACAACACCCCCAGTCTCCATCCAGAACATTTTTCCAGGCTATTCTATGTGCTTTCACTGCTGGGACTGCTGTCCTGTGTGGGCATATCCCAGGCTCCCAAAATCCAACTATGCCACCTTCAAAAACCAGATTGGGGAATCTCCTCTGAGTCCTCCATGGTGACTTTGCCTTCCAAACCTCACTCTTCTCCTCATTTTACATAAGGGGTAGCTGAGACTCTATCACTTGAGGACCACCACAGAATCCAAGTAAAAACCCAGAGCCATGAAGACTTTAGTGAGTTTGCAACCTACAGGGCCACCCCACTCACAGTTCCACTCCCCAACCCAACTCTCCTCCCTCTTTCTGTATGTATGCATGTAAGTATGCATGTAAGTATGCAGGTATGTATGTATGTATGTATGTAGAGATGGGCTTTTTCTGTGTTGCTTAGACTGGTGTTGAACTCCAGGGCTCAAGGGATCCTTCCTGCTCAACTTCCCAAAGTGCTAGGCCTACAGGATTAAGCCACTGAGCCTATCTGCACCAATGCAAACAGCACAGGCTGCTTCTCTCCCTCCATGGGTGATCCACAAAGGCTGGGGCATCCCCCCAGCTTTGTTTTCCCCCACTTCAAGCCAGAAACAGAGGGTGGTGGCCAGAGAAAAAGTTATTCCCAGCACCCCTCACTGTGCCAGCTTCTGCTTTCTGGCCTAGCTGTGACCAAACCTGAGGTGGGCCTGAGGTGGGGCCCTGAAGCCTCAGGGTGGGGGGAGACTGAGACTGAAGGGCAAGGGGCAGGGTGTGGGAATTGGGCATGAGGGTCTTCTGGCTGAGCAGCTCCTGCCCACACTCATCAGAGATCTTCCAAGTGAGAGCACAGACTCCACCCTTGAATGGTCTCAGAGGATGGGGATGTGGGCCTGGATTTTCCTAGCCACTCCCAAAGGGCCCAAGTGTACATAGAGACCCACATTCCTCACAGCCTCCTTGTGTCTTTCTGGAAGGCCTTCTCTCTCCATCTCTCCCCTGAAGGTACCTTTGCTGGAGCCTCACAGGACTAGGCACAGCTGATAGCCAAGAGCAGAGAGGGGTGATCCTAGGACAGCCTGTGACTTGGGCCCAACACATGGAGGGGCTGGAGCTGGGCTGGGCAGAAAGATCCAGAGGGAGACTTAGGAGTGCAAAAGGCCTGGCCTGCAAAGGAGAGTAGGCACTGGGAGGTGGCCAGCCTGGGGATTAGGTCACTTCCTGTTAAAGGAGGCTCCCTCTCTCAGGCTGCTGCTGCCACCACACTCTTGTCTCTTCCATGATGGCTCTGTCACCATGCCTGCTGTTCCTGCCACTGCTGCTTCTGCTGAAGTGTCCTTCCAGAATTTTTTCTTTTTTTAGACAAAATCTTGCTCTGTCACCAGGCTGGAGTGCAGTGGCAACTTCCACCTCCCGAGTTCAATTGATTCTCTTGCCTTAGCCTCCTGAGTAGCTTGGACTACAGGCCAGCCACCTGTGGTCCATCATACCCAGCTAATTTTTGTGTTTTTAGTAGAGACGGGTATTCGCCATGTCTGTCAGAGTGGTCTTGATCTCTTGACCTCATGATCTGCCTGCTTTGTCCTCCCAAAGTGGAATTACAGTCATGAGCCACACACCCTGACCAGAAATCTTTTCAGGAGGATTTAAATGGTCCACCAAATGCCTGCCAGGTAGGGGTGACCATGCAACAGGTGGTTCCTCCCATCTCCCCAACTGCATAGGAGAGAATCAAGACCTCAGGGAACCAAAAGCCCTTAGTTCAGTCCCCGGTGCTGAAGCCACACACTCTCCCATTCTTTCTCATCCCATGACTGTCCCACATGTTCCTGGCCCAAGTGTTCATGGAGCACCTAATGTGTACTTCTGGGATAGGAGCTGGGGTTCACCTTGTGGGCCAGGGAAATACTATGCAAGCCAAGAAGCTTGCAGCTACCATCAGCTTGCATCCTTACTGCTCTCATGTGCATTCCTTCCAGCCAGGGCACTGCCCCCCCACCAGTTCTGGGACCCAGCAAGCAGATGCCCCAGAGGCTGGCTAACACTCTCATGGCCACAGCAACAAGGGCCACCAATAATATTGCCACTGCATTCCAACCTAAGCAGAAGAATGACACCCTGTATCTTAAAAAGAAAAGTTATATTTAAAAAAACATTAATATTTTATTCACATATAGATGGGCATTCTTACCAGAAAAATAAAGACCCAAAAACTGAACAGATGTAAGTGTTTACATGCTAGGTTGTACAAAGAGTGACAGTTGTTGAATAGGCTACACTGTGCTCTGAACTGGCATTCTTGAAATACAGTGTTACTTTTTAATGCATATTACCCATTTTTATTCCCTCGTTTTCTTTCTTTGTTTTGTTTTATGTTTTGTTTTTTGGACAGAGTTTTGCTGTCACCCAGGCTGGAGTACAATTAATGGCATGATCTCAGCCCAATGTAGCCTCTGCCTCCTGGGTTCAAGCAATTCTCCTTTCTCAACAACCCCTCCCTGCTCAAGTACCTGGGACTATAGGCATGCACTACCACACCGGGCTAATTTTTGTATTTTTAGTAGAAACAGTGTTTTACTATGTTGACCAGGCAGGTCTTGAACTGACCTCGGTGAATCCAAAGTGCTGGGATTCTAGGCCTGAGCCACTGTGTGCAGCCCCTCACTGTCTTTTTGAATGGATCATTTGACTTTATATTCATAATTCTTTCAACTTTCACAACATAAACCTGTGATGATCCTGTGTAAGTTCCAGATCACATACCAGCAGATGGGTCAGTGAGTCCAACAAGAGCTCACTTGATTTCAGAGAGCACACATTCCAGTAGCAACAGAACAAAATGCACAATACATCCTTGACATAGAATATATGAAGAGACTTCACAAAGTTCATGGAAATGCATATTATGAAAGAGCTATGTATGAATTTTATTTCTGCACCAAAATAAACTTTTATGAATTTGCTATGACATATCTGAACAAGATCTACAAAGTTATCAATTTAGAAACAGCCCTTATCAGAGCAACATAAATTCTGCTAAAATTGAAGGAAAACACAATTTATTTTGATGCCTGAGAGAAAGAATAGTAAAATTATTGATGCTCTTGGAAAATATTATGAGAGCAATGACTAAGGGAAATCACTAATTTCTGTTGATGCTCGGGTGGAAGAATAATAAAATCATTGATGCTTTACCAAAAGTTATGAAAGTTCTCTCATGTTGGGTAATGAATGGTTTTGAAAATGTAAAATGAAAATAAGTGGACTGTCTGAAATCAGAATTTTGTTTTAAGTAAGAACAAGGCCATGCTGAAGAAGAAGTCTACAGTGGAAGACCACGCATACCCATTTCTGAGAAAAAACTTATCTTATTAGTGCCCTAATTGATGAGGACTGAAGATTCATGGCAGAAATGCTAGCCAACAACACAGACATCTGAACTGATTCAGATTACAAAATTCTGACTAAAAAATTTAAGTTGAGCAAACCTTCCATTTGATGGGCATCCAAACCCTTGCACTCAAATCAGCTGCAGACAAGATGAGAGCTTCAGTGGAAACTGTAAATAAGTAAGATCAAGATCCTGAAGTGTTTCTTGAAGAACTGTTCCAGCAGATGAAAACTGGATTTACCAGTATGACCCTAAAGACAAAATACAATCAATGAAGTAGCTACTGAGATGTGGATGTGGGCCAATCAAAGCAAATCAGATCAGTCAAAAGCCATGAGAACAGTTTTTTTGGAATGTGCAATGCGTTTTGCTTTTTAACTTTCTAGAGAGGCAAAGAACAATAACAACTACCTATTGTAAGAGTGTTTTGAGAAAGTTAACCAATATTTCACAAAAAAATCTCCCAGAAAATCTTCTCCAGAGAGTCCTTCTCCTTCCCTAGAATGCTCCCACTCATTCCTCTCATCAAACAAGAGAAATTTTGCAAGAATTTCAATGAGAAATCATTAGGCTCCCACCTTACAGTCCTTATTTGGCTCCTTCTGACTTTTTTTATTCCTAATCATGAAAAAAAATCTATACAAGGCATTCATTTGTCTTAATTTGAGAATGTAAAATAGACTGCATTGACATGTTAAATTTCCAGTACTTAGAAATGGATTAAGTGTCTGGCATCATTAATTTCAAATGTGTTTTGACCTTGATGAAGCTTACGTTGTAAAATAAAGTATATATATACACACACACTTTTATTTTTATGTTTTAATTCCATTTTTCTATATAGCTTTTGAAGTTCTTTCATATTAGATAATGAATGCTTTGGAGAAGCATAAAATGAGGAAAAATGGGGCCAGCTGCAGTGGCTCAGGCCTGTAATTCCAGCACTTTGGGAGGCCGAGGAGGGTTGATCACGAGGTCAAGAGATCAAAACCATCCTGGTCAACATGGTGAAACCCTGTCTCTACTAAAAATATAAAAAATTAGCTGGGCATGGTGGCACGGGCCTGTAATCCCAGCTACTCAGGAGGCTGAGGCAGGAGAATTGCATGAACCCAGGAGGCAGAGGTTGCGGTGAGCCGAGATTGCACCATTGCACTCCAGCCTGGATAACAAGAGTGAAACTCTGTCTCAAATAAAAAATCAAAAAAACAAATGAGGAGAAATGAACTGAACTCAGAATGGTCCTGAGTTGCTATATTAAGACACTTACAATGTAAGTTAATAAACTTTGTTGGTTTGATTTATATCAAATATCTTCCACAGTTTATACCATAACTATCCAGCTTTCTCAAACTATTTTATTCTCTTTGCAGTTTAACTAATGACAGGGAGTGAACCACTTTGGCACTACCATTAATGACAGGAAACAGAATGTAACTTCAACCAAGAAAAGCAAGGAATTTTTCCCTGAGGGCAACTTTCATGTTCACAGACCACATCACTCAGAACTTACAGTAATCACTTGCTTTTCTTAAGCTTTATGAACTGTGCATGCATGTCCAAAATTATAAAATTTAATGTAACTAGTGGTTTTCTATAAACTTATTCCTACAGCTTGCTACAATCATTTTTGTCTCACTTCTTTTGCTCAACATTATTTATGAGATTCACCCATGTTTTTGCTTGTGGTATATTATCTTTGTTGCATTACACTCTATAAAATAAACATGTCACAATGTGTTTGCATGTGTCTGCTGGTGGGCACTTGGTTTGTTTACATTTACCATATGATGCTCACAATTTTCAAGAGAGGTTGTAACAGTTTACATTTTCGTAGCCAGTGGATAAGGTCCTTACTCTGCCAAAACACTTGATGTTGTGACTGTGGACTCTGAGTTGGACTGTCTTGCATCTGTGACACTATACTCCTCTTTAGGAGCTTCCTCAAGAAGGTGGTGCCCTAAGAATGCCTGAGACCAATCTGGGCCTAGAAGAACAGAAAGGCTGGGATCACAAGGCATCCTCTGTCTGTGCTACCACCACCCATGTTCACAGTGCAACCAGCTGTGTCATCAGCTCTTGCCTCAGGGAACACAGCCTGAGGGCCAGGGCCAGGGTGGCAGAACACTGGATTAAGATGGATTAAGACAGAGGAGTGTCTGGGAATTCCCTCTCTGGACACATGAGAACTGGCTCTTCTCTCTCTGCTCTCAGGGTTGGCCTCTGTGGTCTGAGCCCAGAACATCCCCTTGGCCCTTTCCGGCAGAGGTTTATTGACCTTGACTCCCATGGCCCTGGGGTGGCTGCTTGCTTCCTACCTGGGCTCCTCCATGGGTTGCACTAAAATCCTCCTCTATTTGTCCATCAATGGGCCTCAAGGATTTCCTCCTGTGGCTTCTTGGGCCTCAGCATCATAGAGGAGGGGAGAGGTCAGCAGAGGGGCTGAGGTTGGACCAGGCAGGGCTTCAACTCCAGACCTCATGACTTATTCTCTTTCCTCCCCAAAAGTGCCTTAGCCTCAGGATCTTCTCCTCACTCCACACCATCCTCTCTGCTCTGAAGATAACACTCATTCATTGGCTCAGGATGACATGGGGTAAAGTGTCCAGGTGGGAAGGTTGAACTAAAATACTCCCCATAGGAGCACCAGGGTGGACTATGGACCCTAAAGATCTCACCATGGCTGGGTGCGGTGGCTCATGCCTATAATCCCAGAACTTTGGGAGGCCAAGGCAGGTGGATCACAAGGTCAAGAGATTGAGACCATCAAGGTAAATAAGGTGAAACCCTGTCTCTACTATAAATACAAAAATTATCTGGGCATGGTGGTGCATGCCTGTAATCCCAGATACTCAGGAGGGTGAAGCAGGAGAATTGCTTGAACCCAGAAGGCAGAGGTTGCAGTGAGCCAAGATCATGCCATTGCACTCCAATCTGGGTAACAACAGTGAAATTCCATCTCAAAAAAAAAAAAAAAACTCACCATGCACCCTCAGGGATCCTGGGAGATTCTGGAAGACCAGAGACAGTGGAGACAGGGATAAGCTGATGGGGTGTGGGGATTTCTAAGCTGTCCTAGAATTGTAGGCCAAAATTTCTAACTCAGGACTTGGGTTTTTTAACCATCAGGAAGAGGTTGGCGCTTACTGGAGGCTTTCAGGTGTTTGTACACAGCAGAAATTTTAGTGGGCTGAGACAGGCAGGTGGCATTTAAACAGGTCTCCCAGGATACCTTGTCCCTTTCCCACTATGGCTGCTTGGCTGCAGATGTGGACACTCAAGAGACTCCAGAGAACATGACTCTGATGGGCTGATGGGTGGTGGTGCTGGAGTATGGGGTGAAGCCAGCTGGGACAGGGCCTCCAGGTGTGGGAGGAGCTAGCCTCTCTCCTGGGGTCCCAGTGCCCTGGGGCTGAGGGCAGTGCAGTTAGGGTATAACTGGGGAAGGGGAGAAGCACCTCACTGACTGGGCCCTTAACCTTGAAGGTGGGGATCCCTAAGTTGGCCACCCAGGTGAGAAAAACCCTGATGAGGTGCAAAGAGAGAGGTGAGTGAGCCTGTGGCAGGGAGGAGGTGGAATCTGTCAGAAAACAGAGCTACTCCCTCCCAGATGAAGGCCTCCACATTAAGAGAGCAGAGGCTTCCTCCTCAGCTTTGCTCTGCTGTGACCACAGGGCCAGAAACACCACCATTAGACAGACCAGAGAAAGAACCTGAAACAGCTAGTTTCAGAGTGGATGTGGGGAAGGATGGGGCCAGGGACCAGATACTCTTGTGTCTTGGTAAAATCCCACCATAAACATTACCAGGTGAGGCTTGGTGGCCTTGGGGGCCAGCTGGGGGAGAGAAAGGAGATAACTGGGAGAGGGAGCTGAGGGTCTTTGGCTGCTCCAAGTGGGAGACCTGGGTAGGGGGCCTGGAGGACAGGGGTTGTTGGGATTTCATAGGATAGGGCCTTGGGCAAGTACCTGAGGGCATCATCACCACTAACTCCTCTCTTAATGGCACAGGCTGTAGTCCCTTTCCTAGGGACCTTCCTCAGTGACTTGGTAATGCTGGACACTGCCCCCTGAAGGACTATGTGGATGTGAATGAGCCTGGGAGCGATGCAGCAGAAATTAGGATCCTGAGGCTTGAGAAGAGGGGGCCCTGGACCAAGCCCTTAAATCTCAGCCCTCACTCAGCAAACCTCCTCTCCTGAGAGCCTTGCATCTGGGCCTGTGAAGGGAGACATCAGCCCCCAGGCACCTTTGAGTGATGGAGGCTCCACAGCAGCTGATAGACCCTGTCCCTGAGTGGTGACACTGAGGGGCTGCCTGACTGCAAAGCTGCATGAAATGTGGGCTGAGCTGGCTTCAGCCTCCCTTTTGGGTAGCACCCATGAAAGATTGAAACTGGGCCCCTCCAAGGGCAGGCTGTTTCTATGTAGCTGAGTTCTTGCTTTCTATACATGGTCCCAGTTTTGCTGTCATACAAGAGGGCTGGATCAAGAGGTCCCAGAGCCTCAGCATCCATGACCCCTCCTCTGGAGTTCAAAGGCAAGTGCAGGTGCAAGTTCTGTCATGTGCACATGCCCTGGCTCCAGTGGCCCTGGCAGTGGTGCAGCATGGGGTGGGTCTAGATTGGGTTCCTTGTGGGTCAAGAGGTGACCAAAAATAAGAAAAACAGGAGGGTGAGCAGCTGGGGGTCTCATGGTGGGAGAGGATGGAGATGTGGACATCAGAGACCATCCATGGAAACATTCTAGGGACACCCGGCTCCATCCTCTACATCTTAGATTTATTGGAAGGTTTTGACACTTCCAATTGAGAAGGAGCTGGTGTCAAGGACCAATTCCTGGAGAAGGGGCTGTTTACATCCAACTCTGAGAACAGGCTGGGGCTGCATAGGATTGGAGGGGAAGATGACACCCTCAGGAAAGCAGTCCCAGAGATTAGTCCATGCTCCTTCCACCCCCAGGACCACTCTAGCATCTTTCGCTCATGCCCTGTTTGTGCCTTTTCCTCTCTCTACCTCTAGGACAATGTCCTCCCTTAGACAATGGTGCCAAAAACACACAATGTGGATAAAACAATGTATTTAAATTATTTCAGATGGTTGCAGAAAATTATCACCCTCAGGCTGGGGAGCAATTTCTGGCCTGGCTCCATGCAGTGGAGCAGGTCAGTGAGGAGAAAAGGTAGGGGCTTAGCAAAGGGGTAGAGGGTAGGCAGAGGCTCTCTTGTGGCCAGCTGTAGAGAGCTTGTCACCATAGTGCCCTGATCTGTGTCAGGTCCTCTTGCAATGGTGACCACTGGGGCTGCAGGACTCCACCAAGGCAGGAAATGGGAGGGAACCTGTAGTGTGGCCCCTGATGGCCTCACAGCTGCCTCTGTGTCCTGATGGTTGCAGCCCTAACCTAGTAGGCTAGCAACATCTTAAAGGCCAGAAAAAACAGGCCATTATGTGGTGAGGGGCAGGTAGCAGGGGTAGAGTGCCTCGGGGCACAGTAAAATTTAGGCTGAGTGTGTGCTCTTGGAGTCAGATAGCTGCACTGGGCTCCCAGCTTCAGCACTGCCCAGCCCTGGGACTGGGGTAAGCATAGGGCACTGCTCTGGTACTTGAGGCACCATGGTCATACATTTAAAATGCCTTTCCCACCCCCTTTTCTGTTTCTATAATCACTATGTACTACTGATCTGTTAGTGCTTTTATTCAAATTGATAAGCATGTTATACGTTATATACGTTATATAATTTTTTGCATAATTTCTTCACTGTAGCTAATACTGAAAGATGATTTCCTATTAACACATTTAATTTATTGCACTTGAATCTTAGGGCATGCTCTATGAGAGCAAGAAAGAGACATGAAAACTCTTTGTAATATGAGCCTACTGCATAGTATGTCTAGTTTCACAGACATAAAAGCTCTTTCTAGTATGAGGCTACTAAAAATCCATCTGCAAGAAAGAAAGTTGCATAAAGTTTCATGGTCTCTTGTCTAGAGATTCCATAAGAATACTTTTCTAAGGGAGATCTCGTGGATTGCTTGGTTTCTGCTTTAATGACACTGATGTCTTTTGCCTCCTACACTTCCTGGAATGTATTTTACAATATTTTTTAGCATTTTAATATTAATTTTGAACAAGTTTATAAAGTAATACAATATAATAGCGATCTTTCTCAAACAGTCCAAAAACTGAAGAGGAGGAAATACTCCCAAACTGATTTTATGAGGCCAGTATTACTCTGATATTTAAGCCAGAAAAAAAGCTTTACATGAAAAAAATTATAGGTCAATCACCCTCATGAGCATAGATGTAAAAATGTTCAACATAAAATTAGCAAGCAGAATTTAGGAGCACACTGAGAGAATCATTAACTGATTATGAGAGATTTATCCCTGGGATACAAGGATGGCTGAATACCTGCATCCTAGGGATACACTACATTAACAGAATGTAAAACAAAACCAAATAATCATATCAATAGATGCAGAAAAAAATTTGACAAAATTAAATATCCTTATAATTTGTTGAATTATAAAAATGTTCATTTCAACACAGTAAAGGTTATACATGACATGCCCACAGCTAACATCGTAGTTAATGGTGAAAATGTCAAATGTTTATAACTAAGATCAGGAACAAGACATAGAGGTTTGCTCTGATCTCTTCTATATCAACTTAGTACTAAAAAACTTAGCCAGAGAAATTAGGTGAGAGAAAGGAATAAAAGACACATGGCTAAGAAAAATAAAGTAAAATTGTCCTTTTTTACAGAAGACACAGCAATATATGTAGAAAAACCTAAGTGCCACCAAAACATAAAAAAGTGACATAAAAGTCAGTAGCTTTTCAACATATTTTCAGTAAACCATCTAAAGACAAATCAATAAAACAATTTCATATACAATAGTTATTTTTAAAAATTAAGACAGGTTTCAATTTAACCAAAGAAGTAAAAACTCTATACATTAAAAATTATACTAATAAAAGAAATATTAGCATCAATAAGTGGAAAGATTTCTCCTATTCATGGATTGAAGAAACATCAATTATTAAAATGTCTATACTACTCAAAATGATCCTGAGATTCAGTGCTATCTTTATCAAAATTCTAATGACATTTTTTACACAAATAAAAAATATTTTAAAATTTATATGAAATCACAATCGGCAACACAATCATGAGCTAAAGAACAATGCCAAAGTTGAACATTATACTACCTGCTCTCAAAATATTCTAAAAAGCTACAGTCATTAAAACAAAATGATACCACACAGAAACATACACTTTTACCAATGCAACAAGATACAAAACCAGAAATAAACCAACCAGTTGACTGTAAATTAATTTTGACAATAGTGCTAAGAACACTCAATGGGGAAAGAACAATTTATTTAAAATAGAAAATAGAGAGAATTAGATATCCACACGCAGGATAATAGTATTGGAACCTTATCTTACAATACATAGAAAAATTGACTTGAAATGAATTAAAAACTTAAATGTGAGGTGTGAAACTGCAAAACCACCACAAGAAAACAGAGAGGGGAAACTCCACAACACTGGTCTATTCAATGATTTTTTTTTTATTTGACCACAAAAACACAGGCAAAAGCAAAAATAGAGAGACGGAATGAGGAGGGAGACCCAGGCATTTGGGATTCCCTCCCTCCCTGTCACCCACTGTGCATTTCAATAAAAAAGAGAGCAGGTCAGCTGGTGCCTCCTGAATCTCTTTCCTGAAAACAACAGGATAGGCCTTGGGGAAAATATCCAGAAGGCACTATTTTTACTTAAAACAAGATCAAACCAGAAACATTTTCACAGGTGAGTCCTAAAACTGTAAACCGGAATCCTTTCATATGCGATTCCTGAAAGTGTAAACAGAGACCTTCTCACATGTGAGTCCTAAAACTGAAAACAGAACCTTTTCATATGTAATTCCTGAAACTGTAAACTGAAACCTTTTTGCATGTGAGTTCTAAAACTATGAACCTAAAATTCTTCCACGTGTAACACCTAAAGTATAAGCCTATGTAAAGACTGAACCTCCCTTTGTTAGATGAGCTTGGCTGTTAGGCACCTATGCCACCTTGCTCCCAGCTGAAATGAATTTCTTCCTCCTGTATTTGGTGTCCAAGAGATCCTTTCCTGTGGGAAATCCTGCTACAGAACTACCTCAAATACAAAGCTTATACACAAGGATGCAACTGACAGAGTAAGAGTCAGCTTTCAGAACTGGAAAAAATATTTACAAAGTATACATCTGCTAAGAAGATAGTGTTCAAAACCTGTAAGGAACTCACATAATTCAGTAGCAAAAATAAAAATAAAAATAACAAAAATGGGCAAGACACCTAAATATATGTTTCAAAGAAAGATATAAACAGCCAACAGACATATAAAAACATGCTCAACATCACTAATTATCAGGGAATTGCAAGCGAAATCACAGTAAGTTATCATCTCATGCTTGTAAGAATTTCTCTTATTATAAGATGAAGGTTAACAAGTGTCAATGAGGATATAAAAATAAGGGAAAAGATGTACACTCTTGGTGGGAATGAAAATGAGTACATCTCTAATGGATACAGGATCCCCCAGAAATCAGAAATAAAACTGCCATATGATTTAGGAATCTCACTTCTGAGTATATATACAAAGGGTTTAAAATGGTGAAGAGATAACTGCACTCTCACTTGTGAAACTGATAGCAGCACTGTTTACAACAGTCAAAATGTGAAAAAAAAAAAACCTGTGTTTTTATGCATTGAAAGATACATAAAGAAAACGTGGTGTGTGGTGTGTGTGTATTAATAATGAAATACTGTTCTGCCTTAAAAAAATACAAAACTGCTATTTGGGGCAACATGAATTAACCTAAAGGACATTATGTCGAGTAAAATAATCTATCTAATGTATATACAGAATCTAAAAAGCTGAACTCACAAGCAGAGAGTAGAATGATGGTTATGAGAGACTCGAGTGGGAGAGAGTGGAGGTACGTGGTCAAAGATACAAGTTCCAGTTAAAAGAAGTATGTTTTTGAGAGATGTTGCAAGCATGGTGGATAGATTAGTAGTAATGTATATTTTAGAATTACTAAAAGCATAAATTTCAACTGTTCTCACCACACACATAAAATACGTTGAAGTAATACAGGTTAATGAGCTTAATTTAAGTATCCAATCATGTGTACACACATACAAATATTATTTTATACACCAGAAATATATAAAACTCTTATTTCTCAATTAAAATTAAAGAAGTGAAATCAAGGCCGGGCATGGTGGCTCACGCCTATAATCTCAGCACTTTGGGGGACCGAGGGAGGTGGATCACAAGGTCAAGAGATAGAGACTATCCTGGTCAACAAGGTGAAACCCTCTCTCTACTAAAAATACAAAAATTAGCTGGGCATGAGGGTGCGCTCCTGTAGTTCCAGCTACTCGGGAGGCTGAGGCAGGAGAATTGCTTGAACCCAGAAGGCGGAGGTTGCGGTGAGCCAAGATCGTGCCATTGCACTCCAGTCTGGGTAAAACCAGCAAAACTTCATCCCAAGAAAAAAAAAAGAAAAAGAAAAAGAAATATCAGAAATAGCCAGAAGAGGGCTTCCAGGCTATAGGAAGGTAAGAGACAAATATTTGCATTCTATTGAGTTTCTGATTAGCCTCTTCAAATGAGTCAATCAGATGCATTTACCCCAGTGAGCAGAAGGGGGATTTTGAATAGAATGGGAGGCTGGTTTGCCTTAACAAATTCCCAGATTGATTTTTTTTTTTTACCTTAGTGATTTTAGGGCCTCAAGATTTATTCTTCTTTTACATTTTCCCCCTTTTCTTTTTTTTAAAACCTTTTGGGAAAAGCGTTTTAAAAGAAAGTAAGTCTCTGGTCTCAGGTTTCATCTAATCTCTCATGGCTAGAATAATTTATTCCTGGATGGGTAGGTCCCGAGTTATTAGGCAAGTTCATTTTTAGCAGATTGATAAATCTCATTTCTTATGAAGAGAAAATAGGGGGAGGAATGGAGAAAAACAACAGCAAACCAAAGAACAATCCTGAAAAATCAATATAGGCAATAGGTTGCTGTTATTTTCCTTTGAGGTTTAAGTTGTCTAGCTTTAGTTCAAAGGGATTTACAAAAGCACAGCTTAGTTTCTGTTGACAACAAATTAGAAAAAAAAAAAAGAGAAAAAAAGGGAAAAAATTGAAAACATTGTTTTACAGATTTGTAGCGAAGAAAAATTAAATTCAGTCCGAACTGTAGAAAATAGCAAAAATTGAATAATATTAGGAAAGACTAGAATTTAAACACAGATGTACTATAGTTTTTAAAACATAATTTTTTTATCTCCAGTTTCTTATTTTTTACTGAAGACAAATCATAGTAGGACTGATTTGATTTATTACACTTAACCTGGTTATTTGTATGCAGTGCAGCAAGAATATATATATATATATATATATAGTACATAGGATTTTAAATTGGCTTTGATGAAACGTTTTTCTACAGAAAAGTAAGTCTCAGATAAAAATTTTTTTAAAGCCGAACCCAGCCATGAATTTGTACAAGCAAATGCCTATGTTAGGCGAATTCTTCTTCTCTTGAGGTTTCAAGATAAATGTTTCTGTTAGACTTTCAAATTATTGATAACATGTTTTACAACTGTAAGCAGTTGTCTTCTAAATAGCCTTAAATTTGCATATTAAAGAAAACGACTCAGGTAAATATCAAGTAACAAAATTGACATCATAAGATGCAGAGAGAAAATGTCTGCTGGTGCTAGATGGAAATTAAAGATAAATGCCAAATCAAACATAAAATTATAGAAATCTTTCATGAAATTGTGTAGATCAATTCTATTTAAATGGGGACTACCTATCTTTTAACTAGATCTCTGAGCTCTGGGCAGAGCCCACACTGTATCTTTCAGCTCCAAAAAAAGAAGAACGATGAGACTAGATCACATGATGTTTTACAGTTTATTAAAAAAAAATTAATCGAAGGCACTTCGAAATGACTAAACTACACTCTTTCTTAAAAACCCAAGAGTATGGCCGAGCGCGGTGGCTCACGCCTATAATCCCAACACTTTGGGAGGCCGAGGTGGGTGGATCACGAGGTCAAGAGATCCAGACCATCCTGGTCAATGAGGCGAAACCCC
Source organism: Saguinus oedipus (assembly GCA_031835075.1). NCBI lineage: Eukaryota > Metazoa > Chordata > Mammalia > Primates > Cebidae > Saguinus > Saguinus oedipus. Next base: position 6,076,617 of record CM063170.1, read on the forward strand.
GTCTCCACTAAAAATACAAAAAAAATTAGCTGGGCATGGTGGTGCGTGCCTCTATTTCCAGCTACTCGGAAGGCTGAGGCAGGAGAATTGCTTGAACCCAGAGGGCGGAGGTTGCGGTGAGCCGAGATCGTGCCATTGCACTCCATTCTGGGTAACAAGAGCGAAACTCCATCTCCAAAAAAAAAAAAAAAAAGAAAACAAAAAACAAAAAACGAGCAGTTAGCCTCTGTGGCAATAGCCATTTTAGTTAAAAATTCAGGTGACACAATACAAAAGCAACTATTCTAAGAGCTGAGATGAACTTATTTGTTTACCACAAGAAAAAAAACAGAGGTTTCTCCCAAAAGGAAGTTTCCATTTTCTTTAAGAAACTCCAGGCTATTAGAAACTATTTTAGGTCACTCATGCAGCAGAATGCAAGAGAAAAGAGAGACAGCAGAAGCAAAGGAAGAAAATGGAATTCAGTCAACTGAGAAAAAAAAAACTCTGCTCAAAAACAGACAATCTTAAAGATAAAAAAAATAAAAATTAAAACAAGAAAAAAAGACAAGGTCCTAGGAAGAAAAAAAAGAAGATATTTTAAATACAGACATTCAAGTGGAGTGCCCCCCCCACTCACACACACACACATACACACACCTTGAATGTTAGCTTTTAACTAAACTGACTTTAACCATTGAGCTTTTTCAAAAACATTTTTTAATCTCCTTACCATATTTAAGCTGCGGAGAATTCCTGCTATTTCAGAAGTTCCAAGTACCAAGCTGGAACGTGATTGATTTAGGAAACAAACCCAGGCTGTCATGGTGGAAAAGAAGAATCTTAGTTATCCAACTACAGCATGGGATAATAGCCAATGCTCTTCAGTTCTGTGTGACTAGTAAAAAGGTGGCCTTGTTATGTAAATGAAGCCCTTTTAGTAGTCAAAATCAAAACTCTTTTCTCCTTTTGTGTTGCTGGCTGCTTTTCTCTCCCACCACACCACCTTTTGTGAGGAAAGTAGGAAATTTACCCATGTCAAAGGCCTTGTTCCCCATAATTTGGAACTTTCTTCATCAAGTCACATAGAGTTGGTCTAACCCAATGAGAGAAAGACTGAGAAAACAACAAAAATAGAAACACACAACTACAAAATACAGTTAAGCAAAACACGCAGTCACAGAACTGAGTCGTATAATTGTTAAGAAAAAATAAGATTAACTGGTTGTTAAACTTCAGGAAAGTCAAAACCGCAGTTGAGCTACTTACCTAGGGATGGGTCTCAGGCTGAAGACTTTTCTCCACCATCCTAGAAGCAGAAGAAAACCTTAAACTTGTCTTCCCTACCAGGAGTGAGCTCAAAATACATACAAAGGTTACCTTCCTTCCATTGTCATGGAAACAGGAAATCTTGCCTTACATTTTGAAAGCAAGTAAAACTCCAGAAAGAAAAAAAAAAGGAGCTGTGAAGCAAAATAAACTTTAGATCTCTACCAAGTTTTGAGAGGTCAGGGATTCTCTAGAGGAAGTGCTGCCAGACCTCAGCAAGTTGTCCTATTAGTTTGAGCCATAAAGTTAGCTCATTCTGGTACCTAAGGATCACATTGCAAAAGGAAAATGGGTGAGGCCAAGCAAACTATAACCAAACCACAGTGATGATTTTGCTAGATATTAAAATTTAGTTAATGGTTACAGTAATCAAACAGTATGATACTGATGGAGGGATGGATTCACAGATTAATGGAACACAATAAAAATCCTAGAAATGGACCCATTCAATTATGCTCAACTCATTTTTGACAAGGTACAAAAGCAATGGAAGGAGAAAGGATAGTCTTTTTAACAAATGCTACTGGAGAAAATAAGCATCCATAGGCTCAAAATCTCAGCCTAATCCTAACACCTTATACATAAAAAATGGATCACAGGCTTGTAAATAAAACCTACATTACAAACCTTTATGTATACCTACACTTATACATTATAATTTGTGCATCGTTACTTATGAATTATAACACTTACACACTGTTTTTGAGGATGTAAATTATATCAGCCACTGTGGAAAGCAGTTTGGTGATTTCTCAAAGAACTTAAAACAAAACTACTGTTAACCCAGCTAACCCATTACCAAGTATATACCCAAAAGAAAATAAATCATTCTACAAAAAAGACACGTGTTCTTACCTTCACTGCAGCACTATTCACATGAGCAAAGACATGAAATCAATCAACGTGGCTATCAACAGTAGGCTGAATAAATAAAATGACATGGATGCAGCCAGAGGTCATTGTCCTAAGTGAATGAATGCAGGGAGAGAAAACCAAATCCTGCATGTTCTCACTTACAGGTGGGAACTAAGCACTGAGTACACATAGACATAAAGATGAGCACAGTACATACTGGGGAGTAACAGAGGGGGAAGGAGGGAGGGAGGAGTACATTGCCTAAAAAACTATCTATGTATACTATGCTTTCTACCTGGGTGATGGGATTATCTGTACCCAAACCTCAGCCTCACACAATGCATCCATGTAACAAAACTGCGCACATAGTCCATGAATCTAAAATAAAAATACTGCCTTTGGTAACCATTTTTAAAGTAAATTTATGGCATATTTCAAAGAATATTTAGAACCAATTTTACTTTTTCCAAAATTTTACTTTAAAGAATATCAGAAGTTACAAGAGTATTTATATTTTACCTATAAAATAAATAACTTAGAATGAATAATTGGGAGTTTCTTTGCACCATTAAATTTGAAGTCTTAATGCTATTTTATTCTGAAAGATTTTTCTGAAAAGAATTCATTGACTACTTGAACAAGTTAAGACTATTTTCAAAAATATTATTACCAAAAACATATATTATTACAGTGGTTCAACTTACATCTAAGTTAGATTAGGAAGCATTGATTCCTGTGTTCATTAATTAAGAAGATGTTATGAAATGATATTTAACACGGGCCACAGTAAGTACCAGGAGTGTGGTTGGGCACACATCCCTCCTCACTTAGCTCACAAGAAGCTTTGAGGGTGCTAGGAGCAACATGTCCAGGTGTGCAGAGGCTGTCATAAGGGAAGAAGGGCCAGGGTCCTTGGTAATCCAGTAGCCAGGGCCTGGTCTCATAGCAGAGCCCAAAAAGAACAAGACCAACAGTAAATCCCCTGTGAGCCAAGCCAAACTAGATCAGGCTGTGTTGATTACCTTCACGGTGACAGAGGAGCACAGCCTGAGGAGCTGTGAGTGGTCTCAGAAGGACAGAATCAAAGGAAACTTTCCTAGGATATGGACTGTGATTGGGTAATCTGGGGGAGTGTCTGACAGTGTGGGGGTGTCACTCTAAGTTGGATACCTTCTGATGGAGGAGGCTTTTCTATTGTTTCATGTCTCAATGAATCTTATCTAGAAGAGGGCAGCCAATGGCCAGGAAAAAGCTGTTACTGAGAATGAGGTGGATGTCACTCATTTTAACCAAGTCAGTGAAGTATCTGGCATTTTGGGGGGTGTCACAGTGTTCTTGAGTTTCTCTTTACTGGGAAAATCTTGTAAATGGCCCTCATTTTGTCTTGCTTTATCAAGGTTTCAGGTAAAACTTGTCTGGGATCGGGAATCTGTGACACCTTCTGTGAGTGCCAGGCCCCCTTCTACATATGAGGGGCTGCTCTTTCTCGGTTTCCTCCCACCAGGAAAGGAAGAATGAGAGGGAGATTTTTCATTCAAGAATTTAAGAAATTAATGCAAAAATACAGATCTTTTAGCAAACCCACTCCATGTATGAAGGAAAACGTAAACCAAGGGAGTGACCTGTCTTGTGCATGTAGGAGGGAGGGATGACTTCACACTACCCTGTGAATGTTCACTGAAAATCAGCTAACAAAGGCAGGTAAATAGGTGAAAAAACACAAACATTTATGTAATCACAGTTTGACATGACACAGAAACTTTCAGAATGAAGACTTAAAAACACAGGGAAAACTACATTTTTTTTTAATAACAACTTTATTGAGATATTTACATACCATATAATTTACCTGGTTAAAGTGTAAAATTCAGTAGGTTTTAGTATTTTTAAAGAGTTGTGCCAAGAATTACTGTAGTCATTTTTGGAACATTTTTATCTCTCCTAACCCTCTATCCTTCAGCATCTGCTAATCTACTTTTTATTTCTATAAATTGGCCTGTTCTGGACAATTCGTAAAATGGAGTTATACAATATGTGTTTTGGGGTGGGAATTGATTTCTTTCACTTAGCATGTTTTCATTTTGTTTTTGAGATGGAATTTTTGCTCTTGTTACCCAGGCTGGACTGAATGGCATGATCTCCGCTCACCACAACCTCTGCCTCCTGGGTTCAGGCAATCCTCCTGCCTCAGCCTCCTGAGTAGCTGGGATTACAGGCACATGCCTTCATGCCCAGCTAATTTTTTGTATTTTTAGTAGAGATGGGGTTTCACTATGTTGACCAGGATTGTCTCGATCTCTTGATCTTGTGATCCACCCGCCTCAGCCTCCCAAAGTGCTGGGATTACAGGCGTGAGCCACCGTGCCCAGCAATTTATTTTATTTTCTTTTTTTAATTGCATTTTAGGTTTTGGGGTACATGTGAAGAAAATGCAAGATTGCTGCATAGGTACACACATGGCAGTGTGATTCGCTGCCTTCCTCCCCTTCACCTATATCTGGCATTTCTCTCCATGCTATCTCTCCCCAACTCCCCACTCCCCAACGGACCCCAGGGTATAGTGCTCCCCTCCTATTTATGTGTTCTTATTGTTCAACACCCACCTATGAATGAAAACATGTGGTATTTCATTTTCTGTTCTTGTCACAGTTTGCTGAGAATGGTGGTCTCCAGGTTCATCCATGTCCCTACAAAGGACATGAACTCATCCCTTTTGATGGCTGCATAATATTCCATGGTTTATATGTCCCACATTTTTCTTGTCCAGTCTATCATCAATGGACATTTGGGTTGGTTCCAGGTTGTCGGTATTGTAAACTGTGCTGCAATGAACATTCATGTGCATGTGTCCTTATATTAGAATAATTTATAGTCTTTTAAATATATACCCATTAATGGGATTGCTAGGTCAAATGGAATTTTTATTTCTAGGTCTTTGAGGAATCACCACACTGACTTCCACAATGGTTGAACTAATTTACACTCCCACCAGCAGGGTAAAATTGTTCATATTTCTCCACATCCTTTTCAGCATCTGTTGTCTCCAGATTTTATAATGATCACCATTCTAACTGGTGTGAGATAGTATTTCAATGTAGTTTTGATTTGCATTTCTCTAATGACCAGTGATGATGAGCATTTTTTCATATGTTTGTTGGCCTCCTGTGTGTCTTCTTTTGTAAAGTGTCTGTTCATATCCTTTGCCCACTTTTGAATGGGCTTCTTTGTTTTGTTCTTGTAAATCTGTTTAGTTCTTTGTCGATTCTGGATATCAGCCCTTTGTCAGATGGGAAAACTGCAAAAATATTTTCCCATTCTGTTGGTTGCCAATTCACTCTAATGACTGTTTCTTTTGCCAAGCAGAAGCTGTGGAGTTTGGTGAGGTCCCCTTTGTCTATTTTAGATTTTGTTGCCAATACTTCCAGGGTTTTGGTAATGAAGTCCTTGCCTATGCCTATGTTCTGAATTGTTTTGCCTAGATTTTCTTCTAGGGTTTTTATGGTGTTAGATCTTTTTTTTTTTTTGAGGTGGAGTTTTGCTCTTGTTATGCAGGCTGGAGTGCAATGGTGCAATCTCAGCTCACTGCAACCTCCATCTCCTGGGTTCAGGCAATTCTCCTGCCTCAGCCTCCTGAGTGGCTGGGATTATGGGTATGTGCCACCATGCCCAGCTAATTTCTTGTATTTTTAGTTGAGACAGGGTTTCATCATGTTGACCAGTATGGTCTCAATCTCTTAACCTTGTGATCCACCCACCTTGGCCTCTCAAAGTGCTGGGATTACAGGCATGAGCCACCGCACCTGGACCCTGTTGTTAGGTCTTATGTTTAAGTCTTTAACCCATCTGGGGTTAATTTTAGTGTAAGGTGTCAGGAAGGGGTCCAGTTTCTGCTTTCTGCACATAGCTAGCCAGTTCTCCCAACACCATTTATTGAACAGAAAATCCTTTCCCCATTGCTTGTTTTTGTCAGATTTGTCAAACTTCAGATGGTTGTAGATCTGTTGTGTTGCCTCCAAGGCCTCTGTTCTGTTCCACTGGTCTATATTTTTGTTTTGGTACCAGTACCATGCTGTTTTGATTACTGTAGACTTGTAGTATAGTTTGAAGTCTGGTAGTGTGATGCATCTCGCTGTGTTCTTTTTGTTTAGAATTGACTTGGCTATGCGGGCTCTCTTTTGGTTCCATATGAAGTTTAAGGTGGTTATTTTCAGTTCTGTGAAGGTCATTGGTAGCTTGATGGGGATAGCATTGAATCTATAAATTACTTTGGGCAGTATGGTTATTTTTATGATATTTGTTTTTTCTAATTATGAACATGGAATGTTTCTCCATCTGTTTGTGTCCTCTCTGATTTTGTTGAGCAGTGGCTTGTAGTTCTCCTTGAAGAGGTCCTTCACATTCCTTGTTAGTTATATTCCTGGGTATTTTATTCTCTTTGTAGCAATTGCAAATGGCAGTTCATTCTTGATTTGGCTCTCTTTAAGTCTGTTATTGGTGTATAGAAATGTTTGTAATTATTGCACATTGATTTTGTATTCTGAGACTTTGCTGAAGTTGCTTATCAATTTCAGATTTTTGGCTGAGATGATGAGGCCTACTAGATATACTATCATGTCATCTGCAAATAGAGACAATTTGGCTTCCTCCTTTCCTATTTGAAGACACTTTATTTCTTTTTCTTGCCTAATTGCTCTGGCTAGAACTTCCAGTACTATATTGAATAGGAGTGGTGAGAGAGGGCATCCTTGTCTAGTGCCAGATTTCAAAGGGAATGCTTCCAGTTTTTTGCCCATTCAATATGATATTGGCTGTTGGTTTGTCATAAATAGCTCTTATTATTTTGAGATATGTTCCTCAATTTGCTGGCTGTTATTTAGTAATAACATAGCTATTATTCTAGTGATAGCTTAGATATATTATGGTGGAGTAATATAATCTCTAAATGGCAGCATAGTAAGTAGTTTGCCTAATAAAGAACTTTCATAGCAAAAAAAAAAAAAAAGAAAAAAGAAAAGAAAACAACAGCCCTAAATCAGGATCCAGTAGCATTTTGTTGACCATTAACTCTTCTTTGTGAATAAAGCATTGTGAGGAAAAAAAAGCATATGAATTTCTACAATATACATATATGTATATTTGTATGTTTAATACATGTAATGTATTAAATGTATTAAATTTAAAAGTGTACATATGTACATTAAATTAAATGTATACATACAAATGATGTACATATATATGTAAGTACATATATATGTACAAATGTAAAAATGTATATATTTAATATATATAATTTTATATATAAATACATAACATACAATATTTTATATGATTAAATAAATAAATATTTTATATATAATATAAATGTATTTATAAAAACATTTTTGTATATAAAAATATAAATTTTTATTTACCATTATAAAGCACACTATAATAAATTTACACCTAAAATTACCAGTGTCTAATTACAAATCTAATACAAATTAGATCTGCTCTAAAAACTAAACTTTTGTTTGTTTTTGCAGTGAGAGAAAAATGGTGTTCAGTTTTATTTTGTCCTCTCTGAAACTTCCATTTACAGCATGGCCTCATCTATCAAAGAGAGGAGGAAAAAGCCCTGCCTTATGCCATAAAAATCAAGTACTCTTGTACTTGTTACAGGTGGCAGGATATTTGTTTCTACAGGTTTTTGGCTCCAAGAAATTATACTTTCAGTACCAGTGTAGTGAGGAACCACTGGCAGACTGTTGGAAATGTCTTCTGGATTAGTCAGTATACCATTTTATAAAGTGCTTCTGGAGTTAAAATCTGCCAGGTTGTCAAAAGAGTCCATACTTTTGCAACAAAGGATAAAAGAATCCCAATGGGTATCACTGAGTCCTTCCCAGCTGGGTCTCATTATTGGCACTGCTGCTTTAACCTTCGAGGCGCTGGTCCTCAAGCCAGGCAAAGCCTCCTGGCCATTCTTTAGGTAGTGGATTGTTATTTGGATCCTCATCTGATGTATCAAAAATAGCTTTCAAGATAGATGGTGTTTTCAGAATTCTTATTCCACCATGCTGATTAGGAAATACATCTTCCAAGATAAAATATATGTGTCCAACTGCAATACCCAAAAGGTCCACAATGATTGAGTTCCCCAACAATGAGGAAAACCCCATGAGCACCCAGGGCAGAAAGGGGGCCTGGAAGTTGAGAAGGCCAAAGAAGTTCATGCGAACATAGGGGTTCCTTCGGCTCCACAGATAGACGAGCATTATTGTAAAGGCCTAGCCCAAGGAAACTAAGCTTGCAAACAAACCAAAAATGGTCATTAAGAATCCACCAAAAAGGAACATAAATACAAAGTCTCCTGTCCGACCCCAGAAAGAGCCATCTTCTAGCATTCGATAGTAACGATATAGAAAAATCATGTTAAATAAAAAATTGAATCCAACTGGCCCCAAAAATAAGAAATTGGTGATTAATCTCCATATTTGAAAGTGTTTAAAGATTAATTCAGGATCGAAGTACAACTGAAAACGTGTGATCAATTCCAACTGCACGGCTGCGGCAGTGAGGACACAGGCAGTGGTGTAGGCACAGCTGACTGATGGGATCTGTTTTTTTAAAAAATAAACAAAGAGAAGTTGCTGCAAGATTTGGCCCTGGCGCCCAGCAGGCCAATCGACGGTGCGTCTGCGGTGGGGTCAGCGTCCCGGGCGGGGCACGGGGGCTGCTGTAAGCAGTCTGGAGTCTGCGATGCTGACACCAGTGTGGAGGTCACTGCTCGCGGCTGCGGAGGCCAGGCTGGGCCGGTGAGGATGCTGCGGGCAGGCGAGAGAGCGAGGTGTTTTCTTCACTCAGATGGTAAAGAATGGGGGAGATAGAAAGAACGGCCAGGAGCACCATGTCCTCACCCTCAGGGCCCACCTGGCCAGGCTCAGTGGTGTGAGTAGTGGCTCCTGGCTGGCCAGGGTTTCTTCATTCTCCCCAGGGTTGCCCCTGAGTCCTGGAGCCAGGTCAGCCCTTTCTGTTGGAGTCGGCCCTGGGCTGCTGTCAGACAGCTTCCTCACCAGGCTGGGGGCATTGGCAGGACTGCGGGGCATGAGGGAGGTGGGATGCTGAGGTCATGACACAAGGGTGATGGGGCCCAGTGAGCCCCTAGGATGAAAGCCACCTGCACCCCCAGGCTTGCCAGCCCCGCCCTGACACAGCTGGCCACAAAGGTAAGTCTCGTTCACAGTGCTTCCCTGCTCAGGCCTGGGCCTGCTCTGCGCTGCTGAGCCCTACACTGCCTTGGGAGTAGGGGGCTGGGAAAGAAAGACTGGATAGAAAACAGAGCCCCCACAGGCTCCCCAAAGAAGGCCCGTTCTCCTCCAACTTCCCCACTGCCTGAGATGGAGGGTGGAATCCCCACTGCGCTGCCAGCCAGGGCAGGAATGAGTGATGAGGCAGGGCCATTCTGTCCCAGGGCTCCCCGGCACCCCTGCCCGGTGCTCCCTTGGTGCGGGTGTGTGGCCGGGATGAGGGACGTGGACTCGGTTGGATGCCTCTTGGTTTGGTTGGGTTTTTTGTTGCTTGGATCTTAACATCTTTTTTTGGTTTTGATTTTTGTTTTGTTTTGTTTTGTTTTTGCCCTTCATGGTCCGAGAAGGAAATGGTGGAAGGTTTCACTACAACAGAAACAGAAAGGCAGGACTTGCAGCTTAGCCCTAGCTGGGCAAATTGAGGAAGTTTTTACACCATTTCCTCTAAGCCCTTGGTCACGCCCTTCATCCTGATGGCCTTGGGTTTCCTGTTCAGCAACAGCAGTGAGCGCACCAGAGTGTTCTGGGCCTTTCACCTGCTCTGCCTTGAAATGATTGTTTGGGCCTTTTTCTTTTTAAACAGAAAACTGTTAATGGACTATTTGTTTAACATTAACTTCTCAATAAAGTTGCGTTCTTAATCTCTTGCTGATAATGATTTTTACTTTTAAGTCACTAGTGGACTAACCAGAAGTGATTGCAGTCGAGTTCAGTTTTGATTTTTAATAATGTTGTTGAAGTTTTGTTTTTTTACCCTTTGTTGACTTTGCTGCTTATTGGCACCAGGCAGAGTTTCTAGACACAATTTTATAGATTCATTTTGATTTTAAGAATGTGTCTCTGCAATGATTCAGATTTTCAGTCTCACAGCATCTTAGTTTTACTTTTTATCAGAATGACATAGTAGCCACCACTGGAGGGCAGCCAGGGACAGCACAGTCACTTCTGCCTGTTGCTCTGGCACCAACCCAGGCAGCTCTGCTGTGGCTTCTCCTGGGTATTAGTTGACCTGTGTCACATTGTCAGAACAGGGGGCTGCTGTGTGGTGCCATCGAGTCCCTGGTAGTTCCCCTCATCCTGGTGGGGTCACCTGTTTCCCAAGGAAGCCCATCTACCTGGCAGATGACCTGGAGAAGTAGCTTCCCTGAGGACTCTTAGGCTTGGCCTGTGAGTGTTCAAATCCACAACTGCTAAGCATCCTGGGCGCCCTCCAAGTGTGTGTTTTAACATCCCTGTGAGATTGAATACCTGTGCCACAAATGTCACCAAGAGTATGGAAATAAAATAATATTTATGTGCAGTAAAAAAAAAAAAAAATTGTATTTAGAGATTTTTTAATTTATTTAATTATTTTAGAAGTAAATATTTTTATATTTATATATACCTGTATATAAAAAGTAGGTATTATACATTTACCTATTTTACATATATTTTATATATAATTATTTAAATTAATAAATATAAATTTTTACATGTATAATTTATATATATATAAAATATACATACTGTATTTTTTCAGTATGTATGTATTACATGTATACTCGCCTTTATTGTTCACTATGACCCCTGCATTATCTTCAAAATAAAGAAACACGCCATCTTTTCTCCGGTATGACTTTCATTGTTGAATGACCACTGCTGGATGTACTTTCTTTCTCAGCTCTGGTTTGCCTTTCTTGACTGTGGCCATCACCATGTCACTGACACCAGCAGTGGGAAGTCTGTTCAGCTGTCCCTTGATCCCCTTCACAGAGATAATATACAAATTTTTGGCTCCTTGTTGTCAGCAGAGTTGATCACAGCTCCTACTGGAAGACCCAAGGAACTTTCTTCCTAAAAGTTATACTATAGCTGTAAATTACTGCATAAACAGCTGATGAGGGTGGCCTATACATTATATTTATATACAGGTATATATAAAAATATATAATATATGTATATACATACATATGTATGTATATGTATGTTAAACTCTGGAAAGTGAATGCACACATCACAAAGCAGTTTCACACATAGTTTCCCATGAATTTGTAATGTGAGATATTTCTCTTTTCACCATAGGCTTCCATTCAGTCTTAAATGTCCCCATTCTAGATTCCACATGAAATGTTTCTAAACTGCTGAATCAAAACATAGGTTAAACTCTCTGAGTTGAATGTACACAGAGCCAAGCAGTTTCACAGATAGCTTACTTCTAGGTTTTAAAGCCAGTTATTTGGTTTCCCCCATAGGCCAGAGCACAGTTGGAAATATCTGATTTAACATTCTACACAAAGAGTGTTTCTAGACCACTAACTCCAAATGTAAGTTAAACTCTGGTAAGTGAATGCACACATCGCAAAGCAGTTTAACAAATAGCTTCCCATTAGTTTATATCATGAGCTATTTGCCATTTCACCATAGACTTCCATTCATTCTGAAATGTCTCCTTCTAGATTCTACACCAAGTGTGTTTCTAAACTGCTGAATCAAAACATAGGTTCAGTTCTCTCAGGTGAATGTGCACATAGCAAAGCAGTATCACAGATAGCTTGCTTCTAGGTTTTAAAGCCAGTTATGTGTTTCTAAACTGCTGAATCAAAAAAAAAATTAACTCTGAAAGGTGAGGGACACATCTCAAAGAAGTTTCACAAATCACTTCCCATTAGTTTTTCTCATGAGATATGTTTTTACCATAGGCCTTCATTCAGTCTGAAATGTCCCTTTCTAGATTCTACACAAAGTGTGTTTCCAAACAGCTGAATGAAAATGTAGGTCCAACTCTCTGAGGTGAAAATAGCAAAGCAGTTTCACAGATAGGTTGCTTCCAAGTTTCAAAGCCAATTATTAGCTTTTCCTCCATAGGTAAAAGTGGAATGGGAAATATCTGTTTATATATTCTAACAAAGAGTATTTCTAACCTGCTGAATCAAATCATAAGTTAAACTCTGGAATTTGAAGGCACACATCACAAACCAGTTTCACAAATAGTTTCTGATTAGTTTTTAACGTGATATATTTGTCATTTCTAAGTAGTCTTCAATTAAGTCTGATATGTGCACTTCTAGATTCTACATGAAGTCTGTTTCTAAACTGCTGAATTAAAACATTAGTTAAACTCCAGAAGGTGAATGAACACCTCAAAAAAGCAGTTTCACAAATAGCTTCCCATTAGTTTTTATCATAAAATATTTGCCTTTGTACCATAAGCTTTCATTCAGTCTGAAATGTTCCTTTCTAGATTCTACACAAAACTGCTGAGTTAAAACATAGATTCAACTCTCTCAGGTGAACTCATACACAGAAATGCAGTTTCACAGATAGCTTGCTTCTAGGTTTCAAAGTCAGTCATTTAGTGTTCCCTCAGAGGCCAGAGTGGCATTGGAAATATCTGTTTTTAGATTCTAAACAAAGAGTGTTTCTCAGCTGCTGAATCCAAACATAAGTCAAACTGTGGAAGGTGAATGCACACATTTCAAAGCAGTTTCACAAATAGCTTCCCATTAGTTTTGATCAGGAGATATTTGTCTTTTCACCATAGGCCTCCACTCAGTCTGAAATGTCTCTTTCTAGATTCTACACAAAGTGTGTTTCTAAACTGTTGAATCAAAACATAGGTTCAACTCTCTGAGGTGAACACACACAAAACAAAGCAGTTTCACAGATCACTTGCTTCTAGGTTTTACAGACAGTAATTTGGGTTTCCCACATAGGCCAGAGTGGTATTTGAAATAATACCTGTTCTTAAATTCTACACAAAGAGTGTTTCTCAGCTGCTGAATCCAAATGTAAGTTAAACTCTGGCAGCTGAATGCACACATCACAAAGCAGTTTCACAAATAGATTCCCATTAGTTTTGATCAGGAGATATTTGTCTTTTTGCCATAGGCCTCCATTGAGTCTGAAATGTCCCTTTCTAGATTCTACATGAAGTGTATTTATAAACTGCTGAATCAAAACATAGGTTCAACTCTCTGGGGTGAATGCACACACAGTCAAGCCATTTCATGAAAAGCTTGCTTCTAGTTTTTAAAGCCATCACTCAGGGTTATCTTATAAGCCAGAGTGGCATTAGAAATATCTGTTTTTGGCCAGTCACAGTGGCTCATGCCTATAATCCCAGCACTTTGGGAGGCTGAGGTGGGTGGATCATGAGGTCAAGAAATCGAGACCATCCTGGTCAACAAGGTGAAACCCTATCTCTACTAAAAATAGAAAAATTAGCTGGGCATGGTGGTGTGTGCCTGTAGTCCCAGCTACTTGGAAAGCTGAGGCAGGAGAATTGCTTGAACCCAGAAGGCAGAGGTTGCGGTGAGCCGAGATTGTGCTATTGCACTCCAGTCTGGGTAACAACAGCGAAACTCCTTCTCAAAAAATAAAAATAAAGAAATATCTGATTTTGGCCGGGTGGGGTGGCTCATGCCTATAAACCCAGCACTTTGGGAGGCCAAGGCAGGTAGATCACGGGGTCAAGAGATTGAGACCGTCCTGGTCAACAAGGTGAAACCCTATCTCTACTAAAAATACAAAAATTAGCTGGGCATGGTGGTGCGCACCTGTAGTCTCAGCTACTCAGGAGGCTGAGGCAGGAGAATTGCTTGAACTTGCAGTGAGCTGAGATTGTGCCATTGCACTCCAGTCTGGATAACAACAGCAAAACTCTGTCTCAAAAAAAATCTGTTTTTAGATTTCACAAAAAAAAGTGCTTCTCATCTGCTGAATCCAAACAAATCCAAAAATCCACAAGTTAAACTGTGGAAGGTGAATGCACACATCACAAATCACTTTCACAAACAGCTTCCCACTAGTTCTGATCAGGAGATATTTGTATTTTCCCCATAGGCCTTCATTTGGTTTGAAAAGTCTCTTTCTAGATTCTACATGAAGTGTGTTTCTAAACTGCTGAATCAAAACATAGGTTCAACCTTCTGATATGAATGCACACACAGGCCAGAGTGGCATTAGAAATATCTGATTTTAGATTCCACCCAAAGAGTGTTTCTCAGCTGCTGAATCTAAAAATTAAGTAAACTCTGGAAATTAAATGCACACATCACAAAGCAGTTTCACAAATATATTCCTATTAGTTTTGAACATGAATTATTTGTCTTTTTACCATAGGCCTCCATTCAGTCTGAAATTTTTCTTTCTAGATTAAACACACAGTGTGTTTCTAAACTGCTAAATCAAAACATAGGTTCAACTCTCTGAGGTGAATGCACACACAGTAAACGGTTTCACAGATAGCTTCCTTCTAGGTTTTAAAGCCAGTCGTTTGGGTTTTTCCCATAGGCCAGAGTGGTGTTGGAAATATTTGCTTTTAGATTTTACACCAAGAGTGTTTCTCAGCTGCTGAATTGAAACATGAATTGCTGGGCCAGGCACGGTGGCTCATGCCTGTAATTTCAGCACTTTGGGAGGCTGAGGTGTGTGGATCACGAGGTCAGGAGATCGAGACCATCCTGGTCAACGTGGTGAAATCTCGTCTCTATTAAAAATACAAAAAATTAGCTGGGCATGGTGGTGCATGCCTGTAATCCCAGCTACTCGGGAGGCTGAGGCAGGAGAATTGCCTGAACCCAGAAGGCAGAGGTTGTGATGAGCCGAGATCATGTTATTGCCCTCCAGCCTGGGTAACAAGAGTGAAACTCCATCTGAAAAAAAAGAAAAAGAAACATGAGTTTCTAGGTCCAGTTATACCTTACTATCTCCCTTTTTGTCAGGGCTAAGGAAAAAGAGGAGAGTCAGAGATAAAGAAATATTATAATGTCTCTGTGGGCAGGTCCTATGCATAAGAGTTGCATTACCTAGCCATTGAACCCAGCTATATATAAAAAATACACATTATATACAGGGCCCAGTCAAAAAAGAGAGTAATATCACCTAGGCACTAGGTCCAGCAATATCTCACAACACTCCCTGAGGGGAGAGTCCAGGCAACAGGGTAACATTACCTAGGTGAAGTACAAAAAAGTTGTTTCAATGCCCCTGATGGGTAGCATTTTGAAAAAGAAGTAAATAACCTAGGGACTAGGCCTAGCTATGTGTCAGATTCAGCCCCAAGATGGGCTCAGGCATGAGAGAAAAGTCACATCATGTAGGTACTGGGCAAATTAATAGGTCACAGTCTTTACTGTGAGCAGTCTGTAGGAAGAAGTAGAGTCACATAGTGTAGGTGATGGGCCCAGAGGTATTTGACAGTGACCCCTGTAGGTAGGGGCCAGGAAGAAGAATCACATCACCTGTGTGCTGTGCCCATTTGTAAGTCACACTTCTTTCAGTGGGCCTGACTCGGGCCAGAGAGAAGAGTCACATTATCCCGGTTATAGATCCAAAAATATGTCACAGTCTCTCTTATGGGCAATATTCAGGTAAGAGAGAAGAGTCACATCATCTAGGTGATGAACCCAGAGGTACTTCACAATGCCTTCTGTTAACTTGATCTAGGCAGAAGATTCACATCAACTTGGTGCTAAGCCCAGTAACATGTCAAAATCCCTTCTGTGCAAAGGGACTAGGCAGGAGAAGAGAATCACATTACCTGGTAATGAGCACAGATATATGTCATAATGCCCCTTGTAGGCAGGGCCTAGGGAGTAGAGTTACATTGCCTGGGTGTTGGATATACCCAAGTGTCCCATATGGGCAGTGCACAAGCAGGTGAGTCACATAACCTGGGTGAGGCAAAGCTATATACAACAATGCTTTCTGAGGGCAGAGCCAAAGAAGAAAGGGAGACTCACATGACCTGGTTGCAAAGTCTAGCCATATGTAAAAATGCTCACTGTGGGCAGTGCCAAGGAAGGAGAACAGAGTTACATCTTCAAGGTGCTGGATCCAGCAATATGTTAATATCCCATCTGTGGGCTAGGTCCATGCAAGAGCCTCAAGTCACTCAGATGCTAAGCACTGGCAGATTTCACAGTCAAACCTGTAGAATGGCCCAGAAATGAGATGAACAATCCCACAACTGAGTTGTAGGTATGGCATTCAATACCTCCTGTATGTTGAGTGTAAGCCCAAGAGTAACCAGCTCAACAGCCGACTGGATTTGTGCATGACAGCATCAATTTCTGTGAAGACTGTGTCTCCTTAGAAAAGTCACAGCCTCACAGGTGTGCTGAATTTTGGTCTGAGAGGCACCATCCTACATGTATCTACGTGTGAGTCAATTTTTCCATCTTTGACTGACTATAGGTGTGAGATTTAGAACCTCAACAGTGATGTGTGTTTATATCAGAGGATGACAATATTTACTGTTGGCTGGGTGTGCATATGAGTGTCAAAATCTTACCTGTTGTTCTTGGACCAGTTAGCACACTCTGTATACTATTGAATGGCCTCATACAGTAGGAATGAGAGTTGCAATCAATTTTGAGACCTTCCTGCTGGTATGGACCCATTATTGCACCTGTGGCATTAAGTTTGGGTATGAGAGTCAACATCACTACAATTAACTAGGTCAAGATAGGAGAGTTCTCTTTTGCCTGTGAGCTGGGTTTAGAAATGAGTCACCCTGGCTTGGCATGGTGGCTCATGCCTGTAATCCCAGCACTTTGGGAGGCTGAAGCAGGCAGATCATGAGATCAAGAAATCGAGACCATCCTGGCCAACATGGTGAAACCCTGTCTCTACTAAAAAAATACAAAAATTAGCTGGGTGTGGTGGTGTGTGCCTGTAGTCCCAGCAACTCAGGAGGCTGAGGCAGGAGAATTGCTTGAACCCAGAAGGCAGAGATTGCAGGGAGCTGAGACTGCACCACTTCACTCCAGCCTGGTGATGAAGTGAGACTCTGTCTCAAAAAAAAAAAAAAAAAAAAAAAAAGAAAAAGAAAAAGAAAGAAAAGAGTCACTCTTTCAACTGTGATTGAATATTTACATATGAACATGGGCCTAGCACCACGGTGGTGTGAGTCTTTGGCCTAGACACTTCAAGCAGGAGGCAGTGAAACATATCTCTGGGCCTGTCTGATATTTTCCCATAAAATGGATGTGACATGTGTCTAGACCCATCATTCAGGTGATGTGACTCTCCTTTTATGACTAATCCCTCTGTATATTGGGCATTCTAACATACCCCTGGACCTAACATCTAGAAAATAAGGAGACTCTGCATGGGCCATACCTAAGAAGTTTCTTGTAATATATTTCTACATTAACCACCTTGGAGAGATGACTCTCCTCTTACCTGGGCTTTGCCCATAAGAGAGATTATTACACACCTCTGCACCAAGCACCTAAATGCTGTGACTCTTCTTTCTTGCCTGGGTCATGCCCACAGATGAAAGAATCACTTATCCCTCTAGCCAGTACACTGGTTATGTAATTATTCTGCCTGATTTCTGCTCACAGGAGGCATTGTGACATATCTCTGGGCCCAGAAACTATTTCATATGACTCTCTTCTATTACTTTAATTTTGTGCATAAGATAAATTGTGACATTTCTCTGGGTCAGCACATAGGTGATGTGACTCTCCTTTTCTGCATGGGCTATGTTCACAGGAAAGAGACTGACTTGTTGCTGTGTTGACAGCTGATGTGATACCTCAGTTCTTGTCTTCTTAGTTTAGTGCCCATGTGCAGTAGCTTTACATGCTTTTTCATATGTTGTATGTCTCAGCATCTTAGATCTCCACCCAGGAGTGTATGTGTTTGTTTGAGATGGAGTCTCACTCTGTTGCCCAGGCTGAAGTGATCTCCGTTCACTCCAATCTCCTCCTGAGTTCAAGTGATTCTTGTGTTACCTGAGTAGCTGGGATTACAGACATATACCACCATACTCGGCTGGTGTTTGTGTTTTCAGTAGAGATGGGGTTTCATCATGTTGGCCAGTCTAGTCTCGAGCTTCTGGTTTCAAGTGATTCACCCTCCTCAGCTATCCAAAGTGCTGGGAGTACAGGTCTGAGCCACTGTGCCTGACTGGTTGCATTTTTTGCTATCAAACTAAGCAAAAGTTAAGTTTAAGGATAGGTAAAATCAAAATGCACATACTCTCTAGAGCATAAAGTCCTTTTTTTTTTTTTTTTTTTTTGAGACGGAGTTTCGCTCTTGTTACCCAGGCTGGAGTGCAATGGCGCGATCTCGGCTCACCACAACCTCCGCCTCCTGGGTTCAGGCAATTCTCCTGCCTCAGCCTCCCGAGTAGCCGGGATTACAGGCACACACCACCGTGCCCAGCTAATTTTTGTATTTTTAGTAGAGACGGGGTTTCACCATATTGACCAGGATGGTCTCGATCTCTTGACCTCGTGATCCACCCGCCTCGGCCTCCCAAAGTGCTGGGATTACAGGCTTGAGCCACCGCGCCCGGCCATAAAGTCCTTAATAAAGATGGTTTTGCTTGAATATGCCCAATGGGAATGCTAAGGCTTATTGTGTTGGCTGTGCAGTCACCACAGTTTCTGTATTCTGAGATTATGGCTATTTTCTTGACTATATTTTCTGCTTCAATTTCCCCCTAAGAGATTTTAGAGCCATAATCACATTGGAGGTTGAGGGGCTAGGTCGTTTTTTCTCGAGCTGTTTTCTGCTGAGTGGGTGTTATTTCTGCTGAGCCTGGGCCTTGAAGTTTCTTCCTGTATGATCTAACAGGGTGTAAACCACATCATTTATGGAACAAGTGGGTAAGAGGTTGGCATCCAAAGATTGAAATACTTGCAAAACTATCATACAAAAAACGAACTGCTGTAAGCAAGACAGCAAGAAATTGGTTAACATTTTAGACAAAGTTGGAACAAAAGTTAAGGCTGAAAGTGTAGTAATGACTGATACTATTTAAGAGAGCAAGGCAGGTAATAGACATTGCTTTCATGTTTCAGTGGAAGTTCCTAGAGATTCAATTTTGTCTGTCTGGGTGATTATTACTATTTTCTTGAGATAAACCAGACTAATTGGTCTCAAAAACAGAGTGTAGAAAAGAGGTGAAACAAGATTAGATTTTACAGAAGGCTCTGATAGTGTGTGGGATGGTGGGGATTCTAAAGGTGTGGGCTCCTGAGAGCTTCTATCTGGAGCTGGTGTTGGACTCTGGGGTCTGGAGTCTCTTCCCCTTAATAAGAATGGGTCTTATAACAGGTCTGAGAGCCTTTCTTGCTTACTAGGCTTTAGCCCACAAGTGCTGCATAGAACTGGGTTTTGTTCTCAGGCCATAAAGTCTTGCACATAGGATACTTCAGACTATTTCCCCTGATTTCTACAGAAAACATCTTGCTTTAGGATGCTATTAAAGTTTACAGTCTCATTCTCCAGTTATGCTTTGTCAGCTACTCTGTACACCGGCTAAATAGTGTTACAAAAGAAGATAAGCCTTTTTTTTTTTTAGTTCATCTAGCCAAAAGTCGTTCCAATAACCTCCCAGTGGTGTTTCGCTGGCAGTAGAGGTAAAGGCTCCCCGCAGTGCTGAGAGAATCACTCAATGACAAAACATGTACTGAAGTCCAGGAGGCCACGGGAATCCCCATGAGCCAAGTGGAACCACCAAGGTGTCCAGAACATCCCTTCAAAACCCGCTAACTAAAGCTCTAGGAGGTCATAGGCATTTGCCATACACTGTCTTACCTCTCGCAGGTGCTGGAAATTTTCAGCCCTACTGAGATGACTCCCACTGCTGGTTGTGGGGCAGACATCTGGCTGACAAGCCTTTTCTTAATTCACCGGTTTGCCATTTGTGATGCTCAATTATTAATACCTGGAATGCTAAGATGCAATCCCCATGACCGGGCATCTACTGCACTTTTTGTTCAGCAATGAAAGCCTGTTGAAGAACAATGTCAAGGAGATGGAAAATGCATGAAGCCGGAAGGGGCAGTGCTCCTATTCTGCCCCTCAAAATGAAACAAAACAAAAATTTTGTATACAGAAAACCTGTATAGAAAAAATAAATAACAATAGCCACTAGGTGGCGATCGAGCATAACTGAAGGAACAGCAAACGGCAACCCGAGTTTTAAGCGTGGCCAGAAAGATGTGAAACTAAGCATCAACGTAGCCCGAATATGAAATGTTGAAAGCGACCCATGTGGTTAGTGTATTTATGGATAGTACAGAAGTAGCAGCCAAAAGGAGATAAGACTTATATTCTCTCTCTATAGAATATTGATGCCTTAAAAACGTTTCCCTGGGAACTTTACTGAAACAGCACTGGAACAAGCAGTGATAGTTAACCAGGTAGTCTGGAACTGCTGTAGTGTTCACTGCAAGTAAAGGGAAAGTGAAATTAATGAAGTGGACAAATCTCTCATCGCACCAGAAATGTTGATGTCTGATGTAATACCTTGGTTCTTATCTTCTTAGTTTAAAAGAATTTAAACAAGACACACAGCAAAAGAAGTACAACAGAATAATTTATTGAAAAAAAAGAACATTTTGAAAATTAAATGCAGAATAGAGGGTACATTCTGATAAAGAAATCCCAGGGCAGCCTACCCATAAGGGTGAGATAGTGTTAATTATTGGTGGAGAAACCCTCTTTATGAGAAGTTTTACATGATTATTTAGAAGAAGGTGGAAAGAAGTGTTACACTAAGCCTGTTCTGCATTGTCTTCTCGGTGAGCATGTGCAGGAGCTCTACATATTTGTGCATACATTGCATAGCTCATTAGCATCTTAAATCTTCCCCCAAGAGTGTGTTTTTTGTTATTGAAATGAGCAAAGCGTCAGCTTGAGGACAGGTAAAATAAAAATGCACGTGTTCTCTAGAAGTAAAAATCCCTGCGGAAGACAGGTTTCAAATGACCCCAAGTACTCCGCATCTTAAAAGTCGCTCCCACAAAGCTGGAACGCTGTCTGTTCCTGAAGGATCCCATCTGTGTCTCCGAGACACTGGCAAGTCAGACCCTACTTGAGATGAGACCAAGGATTTCAATTGTAAAATGTCTAAATCGTCAGCAGCTTCAGGTTGCATTTTGGAGCTTGTCCACTTTAATGGGTTGATGAAAATGGCTCACAAGACTCATGCCTCGAAAATGGGGTTTTCTCCTTTACTTTTAGCAGATTTTGTGCCACCCTACACTTAACCTTCCTAATGCTTCGACTTTCACATTCATGAATAAATGGCCATTGAGAATGACATTTCCAGGAAGTCACAGTCCTGGTCACTGTTTTACAGAGCTCTGAAACTGTTTATAATCAGGCCAGGTGGAAGCAGCTCCACTGCTTTTTCTCTCAAAAGCAGTGGAGCACGTGTCCTGGCTAGAGAAAAAAGAGGGTTGTGACACAATGGAGAGTGTCTCGGAAATCAGGACAGTTTCCCCAACAGTTTAGGAAAGAAGGCAGCTCCCTGGGCTGCAGAAGACGCAATGCTCTGGAAAAAACCCTGGGTGCAGGTGAAAGAGAAAATCGAGCAGGACCGGAATAATCGGGTGAGGACAACCCGCCCGATTTGGGCAAAGGCAAGGTATATTTGTAGTGTAATGCCCTTCTCAGTGCCCAGCCCAGACCTTCCCTTAATGTCCACATTTGTACTCACTATTTTTGACAAAGAGTTGGCATGGATTCAGAGTCCAACAGTACTTTTTACGCCAAGAAGTCAACACCGGTCTGCCCCTCCCTCCAGGGCTATGCACTCCAGATCCCAGGACATGATGGGATTATAGTTCTTAAGCCTACAGACAAACAGGCTGAGAGCAGTTAATGGACTAGAGCTCCCAGCATATGACTAGGTGGGATATAAACCACTCTGCTTTTCTTTCCAGAGCTGCACAAAGCCCTGGAGCCTGCTGCATGCTGGGATTGTAGTCCTGCAGCTGCTTGACCAAAGGGCTGGGAGTGTTTATAAGCATACACCTCCCAGCAAGCGTAGAATGGTGCACACAGCCCCATCTCTTGCCTTGTCTCTGAGACTGGTGCATGCTAGAATTGTAGTCCTGCAGCCCTGTGACCAAAGGGCTGGGAGTGTTTATGGGTATATATATCCCAGAAAGCCTGGGGAGAATCACACACAGTCCCGCCTCTTCCTCCAGTTACGCGCAATGTCACTGGCCCTGATGTCTACTGGGATTGTAGTTTTTCAGACCCCTAACAGAAGGTCTGGGAGTCTTTGTAAAAGACTCATCTCCCAGCAAAGAGAAGGAGGCACTCACTGCCCTACCATTTCCTCATGTAATGTGCACTGTTCCTGAGCCGAGTGCATGCTGGGATTGCACTCCTGCAGCCTGGTGGTAAAAAGGTTGGGAGTGTTTATGAGACTACATCTCCCAGCAAGCCAAGAGAGGTTTGCACAGCTCTGCCTCTTCCTCCAGTAAAGTGCCCTCTCCCTGAGCTCGGTGCATGCTGGAATTTAGTACTGCAGTCCTGTGACAAAAGGGCTGGGAGTGTTTAAGAAACTGCATCTCCCAGCAGGACCAGGGAGGTGCGCACAGCCTCGCCTCTTTTTCCAGCGACTAGAGAACTTTCCCTGAGCCCCATATATGCTGGAATTATGGTGCTGCACCTCTTTGACCAAAGGGGAAGGAAGAGGCCATGAGACTACATCTCCCAGCAAGCTCAGCAACGCTCACAAAGCCCTGCCTGTTTCTCCAGTGACTGGTGTACTGTCCCTGAGAGGTGTGAATGCTGGGATTGTAGTCCTGGAATACTGTGACCAAAGAGCTGGAAGTGTTAATGAGACTACATCTCCCAAAAAGCATAGTGAGAAGTGCACAGCGCTTTCTCTTCCTCTAGTGACGTGCACTGTCTCTGACCCCGGTGTTAAAGTATTCCAGTCATATGACAAAAGGGTTGAGAGTGAATACATTTCCCAGCAAGCCCAAGGAGGTGTATGCAGCTCCACTTCTTTCTCCATTGACGATTGTGGTGCTGCAGCCCTGTGACCAAAGGGCTGAAAGTGTTTATGAGACCACATCTCCCAGCAGACCAAGCGAGTCATGCGCAGCCCCGCCTTTTCCTCCAGTGACATGGCATTGTGACACGGCATTGTTCCTGTGCCCGCTGCATGCTGGGACTGTAGTCCTGCAGTGCTGTGACCAAAGGGCTAGGCGTGTTCATGAAACTGCATCTCACTGAAAGCCCAGCGAGCTGCACACAGCCCTGCCTCTTTCTCCAGTGACCCACACTGTCCCTGTGAAGAATTGAAATGTGAGAGTATAAAATTAACTTGAAATGAAAGTATGCCAAATTGTAGGGTCTTTATTGCCAGCGACCAAGGAGGACTCACGTCTCTACAATGCGTGGCCCCAAATGGAGGGTGACAAGATTTTTTATACCCATAAACCACCTCTGGGTGTGGGGGTGAAGGGATTTAGACATTCTGAGGTCCAGGGGATTTTGTAAATTATCTCCTCGGCATAGAGGGGGGAGCGGGTCTCTGAACATTCCAAGGGCTAGGGGACTTGTTGTCACTTCGATTGTTATCTAAGTGGTTTACAGAAGTCAAGATAAGCGTTAGTTTACACACTGTCTGGGCAGAGGTGGAATCCACAGTTTTTTAGTCACTTATTACAAGTCATAGGAGTCAGGATGGAATTAACTTGAGCTGCTTATTCTGGTCATTACCGGTAAGCAAAGGCCAGAAATTCTGGTAGTCACTGATAAGAAAATGTAAGCAGCCTTACACAGTGAGCACTTTGCAGAGCAAACTAGCAGTTTCATTTACAGAAGCCAAGGCTAGTAGTTATTGTGAGGAGAATGGGGCAACTTATTTTGGAAAACAGCTTCTGTCTTTTATAAAATGGCCTTTCTCAGGTTCCAGCTATAGCACATCTGAGTCCTGCGCATGCTGGGATTGTAGCCCTTCAGCCCTGTGACCAAAGGGCTGGGAGTGTTTATGAGAATACATCTCCCCGCAATTCCAGTGAGTCGCCCGCAACCTCACCTCTTCTTTCAGTGACACGCCATGTCTCTGAGCCTGGCGCTTGTTGGAATTGTAGTCCTGAAGCCCTGCAACCAAAGGACTGGGAGCGTTTATGTGACTACATCTCCCAAAACACATAGCCAAAAGTGCTCAGCCCCACCTCTTCCTCCAGTGAGGGGGCACTCTTTCTAAGCCCGGTGCATGCTGGAAATGTAGTCCTGTAGTCCTGTGAACAAAGGACTGGGAGTGCATATGAGTATACATAATTCAGCAAGCCCAGCGAGGTGCACAAAGCCTTGCCTCTTTCTCCAGTGACACACACTGTCCTGTGCCCGTTGCATGCTGGGGTTGTAGTCCTCCAGCCCTGTGACCAAAGGTCTGAGAATGTTCTTGAGACTACATCTCCCGGAAAGCCTAGTGAGGTGCTCATAACTTGCATTTTTCTTCAGTAACCGGCACTGTCACTGAGCCCTGTGCACTCTGGAATTGTAGTCCTTTAGCCCTTTAACATAAGAGCTGAGAGTGTTTGAGAATTCATCTCCCAGCAAGCCCAGAGAATCACAAACAACCCAACCTCTTTCTCCAGTGATGCAAAATGTCCCCGAGCCAGGTGCTGGCTGGGATTATAGTCCCACAGCCCCGTGACTACAACTCCCCAAAAATATAGTGAGGAGTGCACAGCCCTGCCTCTTCCTTCAGTGATGCGCACTGTCCTTGAGCCAGGTGCATGCTGGGATTGTAGTCCTGCAGTCCTGTGACCAGAGCTGAGAGTGTTTATGAGAATACATATCCCAGCAAGCCCAGCTAGGCACGCACAGCCCCGCCTCTTTCTCCAGGGACACACACTATTCTTGATCTTGGTATATAAGGGAATTGTAGCCCTGCATCCCTGTAATGAAAGGGCTGGGAGATTTTATAAAGATACATCTCCTAGCAAGCTGAAGGAGGCACGCACATCCCTGCCTCTTTCTCCAGTCACACACTCTATTCCTGAGCCAGGTGCATGGTGGGATTGTAGTCCAGCAGCCCTGTTACCAAGGGGCTTGGAGTGTTTGTGAGACTGCATCTCTTAGCAAGCAAAGCAAGGCATGCAGAGCCCTGCCTTTTCCTCCAGTGATGCACACGGTCCCTGAAGAAGTGTTCATGAGATTACATTTTCCAGTAAGCCCAGCAATTCACTCACAGCCCTACCTCTTCCTTCAGCAATGTGTACTGTTCCTGATTCCAGTATATGCTGGGATTGTGGTGCTGCAGCCCTGTGACCAAATGGCTGGGAGTGTTTATAAGACTACATCTCCCAGCAAGCCTAAAATGTGCTTATAGCCTCTTCCCTTTTCTTCCAGTGACATGCGCTCTCTGTTAACCCGGTGCATTGTGGAATCATCCTGTAGCCCTGTGACGAAAGGGATGAGAGCGATTATAGGACTACATCTCCCAGCAAGCTTAATGATGTGCACACAGCCTCGCCTTTTACTCCAGTAATGCTCATTGTACTTGACCCCAGTCCATTGTAGTCTTGCAGCCCTCTGACCAAAGGACTGGGAGTGTATTCTTACAGATCTGTTCACTTGTCATGAGAATGTTTTTTTTTATCCCATGAACATACTTACAATAGCTTTCTTCAAGTATGATATACTGATTACAGCATCCTGGACATGTTGAGAATAGGTTCTATTGTATGCTTTTTAATCTTGTGAATTGATTGCATTTTTATGCTTCTTCACACATCTCATGGATTTTTAAATTGTGCAATAGGAACTACAGGGACTCTGAATTCTGTTGTATAGCTATGAAAATTTTTATTATTTTAAGAGGGAGTTAATTTGAATAGATTCAAACTTCAATTCTTACGTCTGTTACAGTGACATAGCTGAAATCCTCATTCAGTTTTTCCAAGGATGCATATTATATATGTATTATACATAGATGTGCATTTCTATATAGCAAAAAAAAAAATATTTTATTAAGCTTTATTATAGTTATCTGGAAAATAGTTATTCAAAAACTACTTCATTATTACTGGAAGTCAGAACCTCAATTTTGTTTACTTTTTAGATTTCACGTAAGTGAAAGTATATAATATGCACACTTTTACATCTACTTCTTTTATGGAACATTATATTTATATTTATGCTATTTCAGATGTCTATAGTTTGTTCATTAAAAAAGTATTTTTTTATTTTATTTTATTTTTTTTTGCCAATCATTGAGAGCTTGTAAGGTTGCTGAGGTTGGTTGGCCTTGAACTCTTGGCCTCACCTTCGCAAGCGCCATGACATCCGGCCGGAGCCACTTTGGGCCCCAAAAAAGTATTTTTTTTTTTTTTGGGACGGAGTTTTGCTCTTGTTACCCAGGCGGGAGTGCAATGGCGCCATCTCGGCTCACTGCAACCTCCGCCTCCTGGGTTCAGGCAATTCTCCTGCCTCAGCCTCCTGAGTAGCTGGGACTACAGGCACGCACCATCATGCCCAGCTAATTTTTTGTATTTTTAGTAGAGACGGGGTTTCACCATGTTGACCAGGATGGTCTCAATCTCCTGACCTTGTGATCCACCCACCTCGGCCTCCCAAAGTGCTGGGATTACAGGCTTGAGCCACCGTAAAAAAATATTTTTTTATGCGGGCTCTTTCTGTGAAGAAAGTCAGTGGCAGCTTAGTGGGGATAACACTGAATCTATACACTACTTTGGGCAATATGACCATTTTCACGATATTTATTCTTCCTATTCATGAGCATCGAATATTTTTTCATTTGTTTGTGTCCTCTCTTATTTTCTTGAGCAGTGGTTTGTAGTTCTCCTTAAAGAGGTCCTTCACATCCCTTGTTAGTTGTATTCCTAGGTATTTTATTCTCTTCATAGCAATTGTGAATGGGAGTTCGCTCATGATTTGGCTCTCTGTCTGTTGTTGTATAGAAATGCTTGTGATTTTTGCACATCGATTTTATATTTTGAAACTTCTGGGGGGGCTGGTGGGGATAGCCTGATGAGGAATACCAAGTGTGGGTGAAGGGGAGGAAGGCAGCAAAACACACTGCCATGTGTGTACCTATGCAACTATCTTGCACGTTCTGCACATGTACCCCAAAACCTATAATGCAATAAAAATTAAAAAAAAAAAAAAGAAACTTCTAAAGCTGCTCATCAGCTTAAGGCGATTTGGGGCTGAGATAATGAAGTTTTCTAAATATAAAATTATGTGATCTGCAAACACAGACAATTTGACTTCCTCTCTTCCTATTTGAATACACTTTATTTCTTTGTCTTGCCTGATTGCCCTGGCCAGCACTTCCAATACTATGCTAAATAGGAGTGGTAAGAGAGGGCATCCTTGTCTTGTGCCAATTTTCAAAGGAAATGCTTTCAGCTATTGCCCATTCAGTATGATATTGGCCATTGGATTGTCATAAATAGAGCTTATTATTTTGAGATATGTTCCATGAATACCTAGTTTATTGAGAGTTTTTAGCATGAAAAGGTGTTGAATCATTTTGAAGGCCTTTTCTGCAACTATTGAGATAATTCTGTGGTTTTTGTCATTGGTTCTATTTATGTGATTGATTACATTTATCGATTTGCATATGTTGAACCAGGTTTGTATCCCAGAGATAAAGTAGAATTGATCATGATGGATAAGATTTTTGATTAGCTGCTGGATTCGGTGTGCCAGAATTTTATTGAGGATTTCTGCATCGACATTTATCAGTGACATTGGCCTGAAATTTTTGTTGTTGTTGTTATGTCTCTGTTATGTTTTGGTATCAGGATGATGCTGGCCTCATAAAATGAGATAGAAAAAAAATTATCTTTTTCTATTGTTCGGAAAAGTTTCAAAATAAATAATACCAGTTCCCCTTTGTATCTCTGTTGAAATTCAGGTGTGAACCCATCTGGTCCCTAACAGTTTTCTGTTGCTAGCCTATTAATTACAGCCTCAATTTTAGAATGACTGCCTCAATTTTGTTGTTGGCATATTCAGGGATTCAACTTCTTCCTGGTTTAGACTTGGGAGAATGTATGTGTTTAGGAATTTATCAATTTCTTCTAGATGTTTTAGTTTATTTGCATAGAGGTGTTTATAGACCAATGCAACCAAACAGAGGACTCAGAAATAACACCACACATCTACAAACATCTAATCTTTGACAAACTAGACAAAAACAAGCAGTGGGGAAAAAATTTCCTATTTACAAATGGTGTTCAGAAACTAGCTAGCCATTTGAAGAAAACTGAAACTAGACCCCTTTCTTACACTTTATATAAAAATTAACTCAAGATGGATTAAAGACTTAAATGTAAGATCTAAAATTATTAAAACCCTAGAAGGAAACCTAGGCAATACGATTAGAGACATAGGCATGGGCAAATACTTTATGACTAGACACCAAAAGCAATGGCAACAAAAGTCAAAATTGACGAATGGGATATAAGAAAACCGAAGATCTTCTGCACACAAAAAAAGCTATCATCAGAGTGAACAAGCAACCTACAGAACGGGAGAAAAAATTGACATTCTTTCCATCTGACAAAGGGCTAATAACGAGAATCTACAAAGAACTTAAATTTACAAGAAAAAAAATTCCATCATGAAAGGAGCCAAGGATATGAACAGACACTTTTCAAAAGAAAACATTTATGCAACCAACAAATATATATAAAAAAAGATTATAATTACTGGTCATTAGAGAAATGAAAATAAAAACCACAATGAGATACCATCTCATGCCTGTTAGAATGGTGATCATTAAAAAGTCAGGAAACAGCTCGGGGGAAAAAGAAGATGGCATGGTAGGAGCAATTCAGGATTGCAGCTCTCAGTAAAGATGCAGAGGGTGGGTGCAAGCCACATTTCCAGATGAATCTGTTGCCCACAGAACGGGAAAATTCCCAGGTGTAGGAAACACATGGGATGAAAGCGCATCTGTTTTGGCTGGCATGGCCATTTCGGCCAGCGCCACAGTGCAATGACACTCCACACAAAACACACTGGTCTGGGTGCCCCGTTAAACTGGCAATCTGAGATTTGGGAGGGCAGATTAGCATATCCATCTGATTAAACAGGACTTGGAAAGTGAGTCAGACCAGGAGATTCCTGGAAAGTGAGGTTTGAGCTGGTGCAGTGGGTCACTGCACAGGAAATAATACAGATCCCAGTGCCCTATCAGCAGGCAACTGAAACACCTGGGAGAGAGTCAACAGTTCAACTTAAAAAAAATGCCCTGAAGCAGGGAGCCAGGTGATCATGCTTGGCGGGTCCCACCTCCAAAGGGACAAACAAAACGGTGATTCAAAATGCTCAGGGTTGAGAGTTTCATTGTGGGAACAGCTGAACCCAGGATGGTGCAGCTTGGTGAAGTAGGGGCATCCACCATGACGAGGCATTCCGCCCCTACTGAGGTACACTCCCATTGCTGGCGCAGCCTGCCATTGCCGAGGCAACCTGCCATAACAGAGAGACTCCACCAATACAGAGGTGGGCCACTATCACCACAGCAGTTCTAACCACACCCATATCATCAGGACTACAGGGAATTACACTTGGCAACAGGGAGGAGCCCACAAAAGCAGGGTGAAGCCCACTACAACAGGGCAAAGCCCATGGCATAAGAGCGGAGCCCACGACAGTAGGGCAGAGCCCAGGCAACATGGCGGAACCAAAAACAGTAGGGTGAAGCACACAGCAGCAGGGTGGAGCCCACAGCAACAGGGATGGGCCCACAGCAACAGGGCAGACAGCATAGCAGCAGCACGGAGACTCAGCAGGAAAATAGTGACTAGACTGCCTTCTAGCTGGGCAGGACTTTGCAACAGATACTCATAAAGAAAGCCCTAACTCCCCAAGACAGAGCATCTGAGGAAAAAAGGGGTTTTATAAGTTCGGCTGCAGCAGACTTAAACGTACCTGCTTAACAGCCCTGAATGAGCAACGAAGTTCACATCTCAGCACTTGAGCTAGTATAAAGTACAGACCATCTCCTCAAGCAGATTCCTGACCCCTGTATATCCAAAGAGTCACCTCAAAAAGGATGAATTAGACTGACATCTGGCGAGCATGATTCTGGGACAAAGGTAGCAGAAAAAGAAACTGGTAGCATCCCTCACCGTTCCACAGCTGCTACAGGTGTACCCCAGACAAGCAGGGCCTGGAGTGGACATTGGCAGTCGTATAGTAGAGGGGCTAGACTGTTAGAAGAAAAACTAAGTAACAGAAATACTTCATCATCAAAAATCTGGGCGTCCACTCAGAGACCCAATCGAAAAGGCAGAAACTACTCAGCTGACAGGTGAATAAATCCACAAAGATGGGAAGAAACCAGCGCAAAAAAAAAAAAAAAAGGAAAACACCCGAAACCAAAATACCTCGCCTCCTACAAAGGACCAAAACTCCTCAACAACAAGGGAACAAAGCCAGACGGAGAATGAGAGTGATGAAATGATGGAATCAGACTTCAGAAGGTGGATAATGAGAAACTTCAGTGAGCTAAAAGAACATGTTCTAAATCAATGCAAAGAAGCTAAGAACCTTTAAAAAAGATTTGAAAAAAACATTCGAGGAAATGATTACAAGAATGGGCAACTTAGAGAGAAATATGAATGAATTGAAAGAGCTGAAAAACACAACACGAGATCTTCTTGAAGCATGCACAAGTTTCAACAGCCGAATTAACCAACCAGAAGAAAGAATATCAGAAGTCAAAGATCAACTCAATGAAATAAAACAAGAAACCAATATTAGAGAAAAAAAGTGCAAAAAAGAATGAACAAAATCTCGCAGAAATGTGGAACTATGTGAAGAGACATAACCTGCGTTTGATAGGTGTACCAGAATGTCAAGAAGAGAATGAATCCAAGCTGGAAAATACTCTTCAGGATATTATTCAGGAAAATTTCCCCAACCTAGCTAGGCAGGCCAATGCTCAAGTCCAGGAAATACAGAGAACACCACAAAGATATTCTGCAAGAAGAGCAACCGCAAGGCACATAATCGTCAGATTCAACAGAATTGAAATGAAGGAGAAAATACTAAGGGCAGCCAGAGAGAAAGGTTGGGCTACCCACAAAGGGAAGCCCATTAGACTCACAGCAGATCTCTCAGCAGAAACTTTACAAGCCAGAGGAGAGTGGGGGCCAATATTCAACATCCTTAAAAAAACTCTCAACCCAGAATTTTATATCCAGCCAAACTGAGCTTCATAAGTGAAGGAAGAATAAAATATATTTGCCAGGAGGCAAGTACTCAAAAATTTTGTCACCACCAGGCCTGCTTTACAAGAGCTCCTGAAAGAGGCACTACACATGGAAAGGAACAACCAGTACCAGCCATTCTAGAAACAAACCAAATGCTAAACAGCATCAACAAAATAAAGAATCTGCATCAACTAACAGGCAAAACAGCAAGCAAGCATCAAAACGACAGTATCAAATTCACACATAACAATATTAACCCTTAATATAAATTGGCTAAATGCACAAATCAAAAGACACAGACTGGCAAATTGGATAAAAAATAACAAAACCCATCAGTGTGCTGTATCCAGAAAACCCATCTCACATGCAAGGATACACAAAGGCTCAAAATAAAGAGATGTAGGAAGATTTACCAAGCAAATGGAGAGCAAAAAAAAAGCAGAAGTTCCTATTCTCATCTCCGATAAAATAGACTTTAAAGCAACAAAGATCAAAAGAAACAAAAAAGGTCATTACATAATAGTAAAAGGATCGATACAACAAGAAGAGCTAACGATCCTAAATATAAATGGACCCAATACAGGAGCACCCATATATATAAAGCAAGTTCTTAACGACTTACAAAAAGACTTAGACTCCCACAAAATAATAGTGGAAGACTATAAAACTCCACTGTCAATATCAGACAGATCAACCAGAGAGAAATATATTTTTTTTAATTTTTATTGCATTATAGGTTTTGGGGTACATGTGCAGAACGTGCAAGATAGTTGCATAGGTACACACATGGCAGTGTGTTTTGCTGCCTTCCTCCCCTTCACCCACACTTGGCATTCATCCCCAGGCTATCGCTCCCCAGTCCCCTGCGCTGTCCCTCCCCCATTCCCCCCAATAGACACCAGTGTGTAGTAGACCCCCTCTCTGTGTCCATGTGTTCTCATTTTTCTCACCTACCTATGAGTGAGTATATGCGGTATTTCTTTTTCTGTTCTTGTGTCAGTCTGCTGAGAATGATGTTCTCCAGATTCATCCATGTCCTTACAAAGGACACAAACTCATCATTTTTGATTGCTGCATAATATTCCATGGTGTATATGTGCCACATTTTCCCAGTCCAGTCAATCATCATTGAGCATTTGGGTTGGTTCCAGTTCTTTGCTATTGTAAACAGTGTTGCAATGAACATTCGTGTGCATGTGAACCAGACAGACAATTAACAAGGATATCCAGGGCTTGAACTCAGACCTGGAACAAGCA
Source organism: Saguinus oedipus (assembly GCA_031835075.1). Taxonomy (NCBI): domain Eukaryota; kingdom Metazoa; phylum Chordata; class Mammalia; order Primates; family Cebidae; genus Saguinus; species Saguinus oedipus. The sequence goes on from CM063170.1 coordinate 6,109,276, forward strand.
AACCTGATAGACATTTACAGAACTCTGCATCCCAAATCCACAGAATATACGTTCTTCTCAGCACCACATCACACCTACTCCAAAATTGACCATGTAATTGGAAGTAAAGCAGGCCTCAGCAAATGCAAAACAACTGAAATTTTAACAAACAGTCTCTCAGACCATAGTGCAATCAAGTTAAACCTCAGAATTCAAACTAACTCAGAACCGCACAGTTTCATGGAAACTGAACAATTGGCTCTTGAATGTTGATTGGATAAACAATGAAGTGAAGGTAGAAATGAAGAAGTTCTTCAAAACCAATGAGAAGAAAGACAAAACATACCAGAATCTCTGGGACACATTTAAAGCAGTCTCCAGAAAAATATATATAGCAAGAAGTGCCCACATGGGAAGAGTGAGGAGATCTAATATTGACACCCTATGGTCAAAATTGAAAGAGCTAGAGAAGCAAGATCAAAAAAACTCAAAACCTGGCAGAAGACAAAAAATAACTAAGATCAGAGCAGAACTGAAGGAGATAGAGACATAAAATCTCTTCAGAAAATCAGTAAATCCAAAAGCTCGTTTTTCAAAAAGATCAACAAAATGGACAGACCACAAATCAGACTGATAGAAAAGAAAAGAGAGAACAACCAAATAGATGCAATAGAAAATGATAAAGGGGAAATCACCACAGATTCCACAGAAATTCAAATCATAATCAGAGAATATTACAAACAACTCTATACACATAAACTAGTAAACCTGGAAGAAATGAATAAATTCCTGGACACTTGTGTCCTCTCAAGCCTAAACCAGGAGGAAGCCAAAACTATGAATAGACCAATAACAAGGTCTGAAGTGGAGGCATCAATTAAGAGCGTACCAGACAAAGAAAGCCCAGGTCCACATGGGTTCACAGCCGAATTTTACCAGACACGCAAAGAGGAGCTGGTACTAATCCTTCTGAAACTATTCCAAATAATCAAAAAAAAAAAAAAAAAAAAAAAAGGGAACAGTACCCAAATCATTTTATGAGACCAACATCATCCTGATACCAAAACCTGGCAGAGACTCAACAAGAAAAGAAAACTTCAGGCCAATATCCATGATGAACCTATGTTCATGCAAAAATCTTCCATAAAATACTGGCAAGCCGATTGCAAGAGCACATCAAAAAGCTTATTCATCATGATCATGTAGGATTCATCCCGGGGATGCAAGGTTGGTTCAACATACGCAAGTGTATAAACGTAATTCACCACATAAACAGAACCAAGAACAAAAACCACATGATTATCCCAATTGACGCCGAGAAGGCATTTGAAAAAATGCAACAGGCTTTTTTGCTAAAAACCCTCAATAAACTCGGTACTGATGAAACGTATCTCAAAGTAGTGAAAGCTATTTACCACAAGCCAACAGCCAATATCATACTTAATGGGCAAAAACTGGAAGCATTCCCTTTGAAATCCGGCAATAGACAAAAATGTCCTCTCTCACCACTCCTATTCAATATAGTACTGGAATTTCTAGCCAGAGCAATCAGGCAAGAAAAAGAAATAAATGGTATTCAAATAGAAAAATTGGAAGCCAAATTGTCTCTATTTGCAGACGACATGATAGTATATCTAGAAGACCCCATCACCTCAGCCCAAAAACTTCTGAAAGTGATAAGCAACTTAAGCAAAGTCTCAGGATATAAAATTAATGTGCAAAAATCACAAGCATTCCTATACACCAATAACAGACTTAAAGAGAACCAAATCAAGAACAAACTGCTATTCATAATTGCTAGAAAGGGAATAAAATCCCTAGGAATACAACTTACAAGAAACGTAAGGAACCTCTTTAAGGAAAACTACAAACAACTGCTCAACGAAATAAGAGAGGACACAAACAGATGGAGAAACATTCCATGTTCGTGGTTAGGAAGAATCAATATTGGGAAAATGACTATACTGCCCAAAGTAATTTACACAATCAATGCTATCCCCATCAAACTACCATTGAATTTCTTCACAGAACTGGAAAAACCACCATGAACTTCATATGGAACCAAAAGAGAGCCCACATAGTGAAGTCAATTCTAAGCAAAAAGAACACAGCGGGAGGCATCACACTACCAAACTTCAAACTATACTACAAGGCTACAGTAATCCAAACAGCATGGTACTGGTATCAAAATAGAGATATAGACCAATGGAACCGAACAGAGGCATCGGAGGCAACACAACATATCTACAGCCATACAATCTTTGATAAACCTGACAAAAACAAGCAATGGGGAAATGATTTTCTGTTTAATAAATGGTGTTGGGAGAACTGGCTAGCCATGTGCAGAAAACAGAAACTGGACCCTTTCCTGACACATTACACTAAAATTAACTCCAGATGGATTAAAGACTTAAACATAAGACCTGGCACCATAAAAACCCTAGAAGAAAATCTAGGCAAAACCATTCAGGACATAGGAGTAGGCAAGGACTTCATGACCAAAACACCAAAAGCATTGGCAACAAAAGCCAAAATGGACAAATGGAACCTAATCAAACTCCACAGCTTCTGCAGGATAAGAGAAACAGTCACTAAAGTTAATCAGCAACCAGTAGAATGGAAATAATCTTTGCAGTTTACCCATCTGACAAAGGGATGATATCCAGAATTTACAAAGAACTCAAACATATTTACAGAAAAAAAACAAACAAGCCCACTCAATAATGGGCAAAGAATATGAACAGACACTTTACAAAAGAAGACATACATGAGGCCAACAAACACATGAAAAAATGCTCATCATCACTGGTCATTAGAGAGATGCAAATCAAAACCACATTGAGATCCCATCTCATGCCAGTTAGAATGGCGATCATTAAAAAATCTGGAGACAACAGATGCTGGAAAGAATGTGGAGAAATAGGAACACTCTTACACTGTTGGTGAGAGTGTAAACTAGTTCAACCATTGTGAAAGACAGTGTGGCGATTCCTTAAGGCCTTAGAAACAGAAATTCCATTTGACCCAGCAATTCCATTACTGGGTATTTATCCAAAGGAGTATGAATCGTTCTACTATAAGGACACATGCACATGAATGTTCATTGCAGCACTGTTTACAATAGCAAAGACCTAATATAAACAAAAATGCCCATCAATGATAGACTGGACTGGAAAAATGTGGCACACATACACCATGGAATATTATGCAGCAATCAAAAATTATGAGTTCTTGTTCTTTGTAAGGACATGGATGAATCTGGAGAACATCATTCTCAGCAAACTGACACAAGAACAGAGAATAAAAAACACATATTCTCACAGGCAGGTGAGGAAAAATGAGAACACATGGACACAGGAAAGGGGGTACTACACGCTGGCGTCTTTTGGGGGGAATAGGGGAGAAACAGTCGGGGGAGAGCTGGGAAGGTATTGCCTGGGGAGAAATGCCAAATGTGAGTGAAGGGGAGCAAGGCAGCAGAACGCACTGCCATATATGTACCTATGCAACTATCTTGCACGTTCTGCACATGTATCCCAAAACCTAAAATGTAATAAAAAAATTAAAAGAAAAAGAATCCTGACAATTGTCTTTGTGTGAATTATTCAATAAGGCTCTGAATGTGTGGTAGTATGGAATAGAATCCTGACGATTCCCCAGGTTTGTATCATTCAGTGAGGCACTGAATTAGTGGCCATATGAAAGAAGCTTTTGACTATTACTCTGGTGTCCATTATTCACAGTGGCTCTAAATTATTGATCATGTGAAATACACTCTTGAGTATTCCCCAAGCATGCATTATTCACTGATTCTCTAAGTGGCCATATAAAATAGACTCCCGACGGTTCCCCAGTTGTGTATTATTTCATATGGGTCCTACTGATTGACCATATAAAATAGACATCTGACTGTTCCCCATGTGTGCATTATTCAGGGAGTCTCACAATCGGGGGTGATATGAATTAGTCTCAGTACTCCTCAGACGTGCATTATGCCCTAAGGCTTATAATGAGTGGTTATGCTAAAGAGACTCCGGACTATTCCCCAGGTGTGCATTATTCACTGAGGCTCTGAAACAGTGTTCCTATGAAATAGACACCTGACTATTCATAAGGTGTGCATTATTCAGCTTGGCTCTCAATGACTGATCATATGAAATAGAATCCTGACTATTCCCCAGGTTTATATCATTCAGTGAGGCTCTGAATGAATGACCATTTGAAATAGACTATTGACTATTCCCCAGGTGCCTATGATTTACAATGGAATCCTCTGTACTCCCCAGGTGTGCATTACTCACTGAGGCTCTAAGTGAGTGGCAATATGAAATAGACTCTTGACAATTCCACAGGTGTGTATCATTCAGTGAGGCTCTGAATGGCCATATTAAAGAGATTCCTAAATATTTGCAAGAAACTTATTACTCAGAGAGGCGCTGAATAAATGGCTATATCAATTAGACTGCTGACTACTCCACAGGAGTGCATTATTCAGTGAAGCTCTGCATGAGAGGCCAGATGAAATTGTCTCCTGACAACTCCCTAGGTGTGTATTATTCACTGAGCTTCTGAATGTTTGGCCAACTGAAATACAGTCCTGGCTATTCACCAGGTGTGTGTTTTTCACGGAGGTTCTGTATGAGTTGCCATACGAAATACATTCCTGACAATTCCCCAGGTGTCCACTAATCCCTGAGGCTCTCACTGAGTAACCATAAGAAATAGACTCCTGCCTCTACCCCATGTGTGTATTATCCAGGGAAGCTCTGAAAGAGTGTCCATATTAAATACACTCCTGTCTGTTCCAGGTGTGCATTATTCACTGAGGCTCTGAATGAGTTTCAATGTGAAATACAATCCTGACTATTCTCCAGGTCTGTTTTATTCACACATTCTCTGAATGAGGGGCCGTATAAAATAGACTCCTGACTATTTCACAGGTGTGTATTATTCCCTAATGTTCTGAATGCATCACGAACGACAATAGAAAAATGGCTACTCCACACAAGTGTGCATTCTTCACCGATGCTCTGCATGAATGGTCATGTAAAAGAGACTCCAATATTTTTCGAGGTATGCACTATTCAATGAGGCTCTGAATGAGAGGACACTGTAAATAAACTTCTGGCAATTCCTCAAACTTACACAATTCAGGGGGCTCTGAATGAGTGGCAATATGAAATAACCTCATCAATATTTCCCTGGTGTGTATTATTTACTGAGGCTCTAAAAGAGTGTCCATATGAAAGAGAAACCTGTCTATTCCCAAGGTGTGCATGATTCAGTTTGGCTCTGAATCACAGGTCATATGGATTAAGATACTGATTATTCCCCAGGCATGTATCATTCACTGAAGCTCTGAATGTGTCCATATTTTATAGAGCCCTGAAAATTTTCCATGTTTGCATTATTCACTGAGGCCATGAATGAAGGGCCATTTGAAATAGAATCCTCAGTACTCTCCAGGCATGCATTATTCACTGTGGCTCTGAATGAGTAAAAATATGAAATAGACTCCTGAGAATTCCACAGGTGTGTACTATTCAGTGAGGCTCTGAATGAGTGGCCATATGAAAAAGAATCCTGCCTATTCCAGACGTGTGCATTATTCAGTGTAGGTCTAAGTGAGTGACCATAAGAAATAGAATCCTGACTATTCCCCAGGTGTGCATTATTCACTGAGGTGCTGAATGAGTGGCAATATAAAATAGATTGCTGGGTACTCCCCAGGTGTTCATTATTCACGAAGGGTGTGAATTAGTGGCAATGTGAAATAGAGTTCTGAATATTCCCCGTGTGTGCATTATTAAGGGAGGTTCTGAAAAAGTATCCCTCTGAAATAGATTGCTGACTATTCCCCAGGTGTGGATTATTCACTTAGGCTATGCATGGGAGGCAATGTAAAATAGACTCCTGATTATTTTCCCGGTGGGTTTTATTCACACGGACACCGAATGACGGGCCGTTTGAAATAGACTCCTGTCTATTCCACAGGTGTGTATAATTCGCTGAAGTTCTCAATGTGTGGCCAAAGGAAATAGATACCTGGCTACTCCTCCTGTGTACATTATTCAACGATGCTTTGAATGAATGACCATACGAAAGAGACTCCAAATTTTTTTCCAGGTATGCATCATTCAATGAAGCTCTGAATGCAGGCCACATGAAATAGACTCCTCACAATTCCCCAGGTGTGTATTAGTGAGACTCGGAAGGAGGGGTAATAACAAATAGACTTCTCACTATTCTACAGGTATAGGTTATTCATTGCGTCTCAAAATGGGAGTCCATATTCAATAGAATCCCAACTATTCCCCACGTGTGCATTATTCAGTGAGGTGCTGAATGAGTGGCCATATGACATACATTCCTGAGGACTCAACAAGTATTCATTGTTCACTTAGGCTTTGAATGAGGAGCAATACGAAATAGACTTCTGCCTGTTTCCCATGTGTGTATAATTCACTGAGCCTCTGAATGATTGGCCTGAAGAAATAAACTCCTGGCTATTACCCAGGTGTGTATAATTCAGTGAGGCTCAAAATTAGTGGCCCTATGAAATAGACCTCTCAGGACTCCACAGGAGTGAGTTATTCAGTGAGACTCTGAAAGAGTGGTCATATGAAATAGACTCCTGACTATTCCTCGGTGTGCATTATTCACTGAGGCTCTGAATGTGTGGCCATTGGAAATAGAATCCTCACTATTCTCTAGGTGTGTACTTTTCTCTGAGTCTCTGAATGAGTGGTCATTCTAAGTAAACTCCTGATAATTCCCCAAACGTGCACTACTTCGAGAGGCTGTGAATGAGGGGCAATATTAAAAAGACCCCTCAATATTCTCCTGTTATGTATTATTCACTGAGGCACGGAAAGAGTGTTCCTATCAGACTCCTCACTATTCCCAAGGTGTGCATTATTCAGTTTGGCTCTCAATACTGGTCGTGTAAACTAAAATCCTGATTATTCCCCAGTGTGTGTCATTTACTGAGGCTCTTAATCAGTGGCCATATGAAATAAACCCTTGACTATTCCCCAGGTGTGTATTATTCACAGAGGCTTTGAATGAAGTGTCATTTGAAATAATATCCTCAGTACTCCTCAGGCATGCGTGATTCACTGAGGCTCTGAATGAGTGGCTATATAAAATAGTCTCCTGAGTATTCCACAGGTGTGTACCATTCAGTGAGGCTCTGAATAAGTGGCCATATGAAACAGAATCCTCACTATTCCAAATGTGTGCATTATTCAGTGAAGGTCTAAATGAATGTCCACAAGATATAGGATCCTGACTATTTTCCTGGAGTGCATTATTCACTGAAGTGAGGAATGAGTGTCCATATGAAATAGATTGCTGAGTAATCCCAAGGTATGGTATGTATTATTTACTAAGGCTTTGAATCAGTGGTAATATAAAAAAGACATCCCCGAGGTGCATATTATTTGGTGAGGCTCTGAATGAGTAGCTATATCAATTAGGCTCCTGACGATTCCACAGGAGTCAATTATTCAATGAAGCTCTGAGTTAGAGGCCAGAAGAAATTGACTCCTGATTCTTCTGCAGTCGTGTATAATTCACTGAGCCTCTAAGTGTGTGCTTAATTGAAACAGACTCCTGACTGTTCCCCAGGTGTGTCTCATAAACTGAGGTTCTGTATGAGTTTCCATATGAAATAGACTCCTGACCATTCCCCACGTGTGCACTATTTCTTGGGAGTCTCAGTGAGTGGACATAAGAAAGAGATTCCTGACTCCCCCCAAAGTGTGTATTATTCCAAAAGCCTCTGAAAGAGTGTCCATATGAAATAGACTCCTGACTATTTCCCAGGTGTGCATTATTCACTAAGGCTCTGAATAAGTGGCAATATATAATAGATTTCTGACTATATCCCAGGTGCGTATTATTCACTAAGTCTCTGAATGAGGGGCCTTATGATAGAAATTCCTGAATATACAACAGTTCTGTATTATTCACTGATGTTCTGAATGTGTGGCCAAGGCAAATAGACCCTTGGCCACTCCACAGGTGTGCATTCTTTTTTTTTTTTTGAACATTTTATTTTTTATTGATTTTATTTATTTATTTATTTATTATTATTTGTTTTTAATTTTTATTGCATTATAGGTTTTGGGGTACATGTGCAGAACGTGCAAGATAGTTGCATAGGTACACACATGGCAGTGTGTTTTGCTGCCTTTCTCCCCTTCACCCACACTTGACATTCATCCCCAGGCTATCCCACGCCAGCCCCCGCGATGTCGCTCCCCCATTCCCCCCAATAGACCACAGTGGGCAGTAGACCCCCTCTCTGTGTCCATGTGTTCTCATTTTCCTCACCCACCTATGAGTGAGTATATGCGGTATTTCTTTTTCTGTTCTTGTGTCAGTTTGCTGAGAATGATGTTCTCCAGATTCATCCATGTCCTCACAAAGGACACAAACTCATCATTTTTGATTGCTGCATAATATTCCATGGTGTATATGTGCCACATTTTCCCAGTCCAGTCCATCATCGATGGGCATTTCGGTTGGTTCCAGTTCTTTGCTATTGTAAACATTGCTGCAATGAACATTCGTGTGCATGTGTCCTTATAGTAGAATGATTTCGTAGAACGATTTATAGTCCTTTGGATATATACCCAGTAATGGGATTGCTGGGTCAAATGGAATTTCTATTTCTAGGTCTTTGAGGAATCGCCACACTGTCTTCCACAATGGTTGAACTAATTTACACTCCCACCAACAGTGTAAGAGTGTTCCTACTTCTCCACATCCTCTCCAGCATCTGCCGTCTCCAGATTTTTTAATGATCACCTTTCTAACTGGCGTGAGATGGTATCTCAATGTGGTTTTGATTTGCATCTCTCTAATGACCAGTGATGATGAGCATTTTTTCATGTGTTTGTTGGCCTCATGTATGTCTTCTTTTGTAAAGTGTCTGTTCATATTCTTTGCCCATTTTTGAATGGGCTCGTTTGTTTTTTTCCTGTAAATCTCTTTGAGTTCTTTGTAAATTCTGGATATCATCCCTTTGTCAGATGGGTAAACTGCAAAGATTTCTTCCCATTCTGATGGTTGCCGATTCACTCTAGTGACTGTTTCTTTTGCCATGCAGAAGCTGTGGAGTTTCATTAGGTCCCATTTGTCTATTTTGGCTTTTGTTGCCAATGCTTTTGGTGTTTTGTTCATGAAGTCCTTGCCTACTCCTATATCCTGAATGGTTTTGCCTAGATTTTCTTCTAGAGTTTTTATGGTATCAGGTCTTACGTTTAAGTCTTTAATCCATCTGTAGTTTATTTTAGTGTAAGGTGTCCGGAAGGGGTCCAGATTCTGCTTTCTGCACATGGCTAGCCAGTTTTCTCAACACTATTTATTAAATAGGGAATCATTTCTCCATTGCTTGTTTTTGTCTGGTTTATCAAAGATAATATGGTTGTAGATATGTTGTGTTGCCACCGATGCTTCTGTTCTATTCCGTTGGTCTATATCTCTGTTTTGGTACCACTACCATGCTGTTTTGATTACTGTAGCCTTGTAGTATAGTTTGAAGTCTGGTAGCGTGATGCCTTCCGCTGTGTTCTTTTTGCTTAGAATTGACTTGGCTATGCGGGCTCTTTTTTGGTTCCATATGAAATTCATGGTGGTTTTTTTCAGTTCTTTGAGGAAATTCAATGGTAGTTTGATGGGAATAGCATTGCTTGTGTAAATTACATTGGGCAGCATAGCCATTTTCATGATATTGATTCTTCCTAACCACGAACGTGGAATGTTTCTCCATCTGTTTTTGTCCTCTCTTATTTCGTTGAGCAGTGGTTTGTAGTTTTCCTTAAAGAGATCCCTTACATTCCTTGTGAGTTGTATTCCTAGGTATTTTATTTTCTTTGTAACAATTGTGAATGGCAGCTCATTCTTGATTTGGTTCTCTTTAAGTCTGTTATTGGTGTATAAGAACGCTTGTGATTTTTGCACGTTGATTTTATATCCTGAGACTTTGCTGATATTGCTTATAAGTCTCAGGAGCTTTTGGGCTGAGGTGATGGGGTCTTCTAGGTATACTATCATGTCATCTGCAAATAGAGACAATTTGGCTTCCACCTTCCCTATTTGAATACCCTTTATTTCTTTTTCTTGCCTGATTGCTCTGGCTAAAACTTCCAGTACTATGTTGAATAGGAGTGGTGAGAGAGGGTATCCTTGTCTCGTGCCGGATTTCAAAGGGAATGCTTCCAGTTTTTGCCCATTAAGTATGCTATTGGCTGTTGGTTTGTCATAAATAGCTTTTATTACTTTGAGATATGTTCCATCAATACCAAGTTTATTGAGGGTTTTTAGCATAAAGGGCTGTTGAATTTTGTCAAATGCCTTCTCTGCGTCAATTGAGATAATCAGGTGTTTTTTGTTTTTGCTTCTGTTTATGTGGTAAATTACATTTATAAACTTGCGTATGTTGAACCAGACTTGCATCCCCGGGATGAATCCTACTTGATCATGATGGATAAGTTTTTTAATGTGCTGTTGCAATCGGTTTGCCAGTATTTTATTGAACATTTTTGCATCTATATTCATAATGGATATTGGCCTGAAGTTTCTTTTCTTGTTGAGTCTCTGCTGGGTTTTGGTATCAGGATGATGTTGGTCTCATAAAATGATTTGGGAAGTGTTTCCTCTTTTTGAATTATTTGGAATAGTTTCAGAAAAAATGGTACCAGATTCTCTTTGTGTGTCTGGTAGAATTCGGCTGTGATCCCATCTGGACCTGGGCTTTTTTTGTGTGGTAGGCTCTTAATTGCTGCCTCAACTTCAGACCTTGTTATTGGTCTATTCATAGTTTCAGCTTCCTCCTGGTTTAGGCTTGGGAGGACACAGGCGTCCAGGAATTTATCCATTTTTTCCTGGTTCACTAGTTCATGTTCATAGAGTTGTTTGCAGTATTTTCTGAAGATGGTTTGAATTTCTGTGGAATCTGTGGTGATTTCCCCATTATCGTTTTTTATTGCATCTATTTGATTGTTCTCTCTTTTCTGTTTTATCAGTCTGGCTAGTGGTCTGTCTATTTTATTGATCTTTTCAAAAAACCAGCTCTTGGATTTATTGATTTTTTAAAGGGTTTTTCTTGTCTCTATCTCCGTCAGTTCTGCTCTGATCTTAGTTATTTTTTTGTCTTTGGCTAGGTTTTGAGCTTTTTTGATCCTGCTCCTCTAGCTCTTTCAATTTTGAAAATAGGGTGTCAATTTTGGATCTCTCCACTCTTCTCATGTGGGCACTTATTGCTTTATATTTTCCTCTACAGACTGCTTTAAATGTGTCCCAGAGATTCTTGTACGTTGTGTCTTCATTCTCGTTGGTTTTGAAGAACCTCATTATTTCTGCCTTCATTTCATTGTTTATCCAATCAACATTCAAGAGCCAGTTTTTCAGTTTCCATGAAGCTGTGCGGTTCTGAGTTATTTTCTGAATTCTGAGTTCCAACTTGATTGCACTATGGTCTGAGAGACTGTTTGTTATGATTTCAGTTGTTTTGCATTTGCTGAGGAGTGCATTCCTTCCAATTATGTGGTGAGTTTTGAAGTAGGGGTGATTTGGTGCTGAGAAGAATGTATATTCTGTGGACTTGGGTGGAGAGTTTTGTAAATGTCTATCAGATTTGCTTGTTCCAGGTCTGAGTTCAAGTCCTGGATATCCTTGTTAATTTTCTGTCTGGTTGATCTGTCTGATATTGACAGTGGAGTGTTAAAATCTCCAACTATTATTTTGTGGGAGTCTTAAGTCTCTTTGTAAGTCATTAAAAACTTGCCTTATATATCTGGGTGCTCCTGCATTGGGTCAATATTTATTTAGAATCGTTAGCTCTTCTTGTTGTATCGATCCTTATACCATTATGTAATGACCTTCTTTGTCCCTTTTGATCTTTGTTGCTTTAAAGTCTATTTTATCAGAGATGAGAATTGCAACTCCTGCTTTTTTCTGCTCTCCATTTGCTTGGTACATCTTCCTCCATCCCTTTATTTTGAGCCTTTTTGTATCCTTGTGTGTGAGGTGGGTTTCCTGGATACAGCACACCGATGGGTTTTGGTTTTTTATCCAATTTGCCAGTCTGTGTCTTTTGATTGGTGCAATTAGCCCATTTACATTTAGGGTTCATATTGTTATGTGTGAACTTCATACTGCCATTTTGTTGTTAGCAGGTTGTTTCGCTCATTGGTTCATGTAGATTCTTCATTTTGTTGATGCTGTTTAGCATTTGGTATGCTTTTATAATGGCTGGTACTTGTTCTTTCTTTCTATGTGTAGTGCCTCTTTCAGGAGCTCTTGTAAAGCAGGCCAAGTGGTGACTAAATCTCTGAGTACTTGCTTGTTCGTGAAGGATTTTATTTTTTCTTCACTTATGAAGCTCAGTTTGGCTGGCTATAAAATTCTGGGTTGAAAGTTATTTTCTTTAAGGATGTTGAATATTGGCCCCCACTCTCTTCTGGCTTGTAGGGTCTCTGCTGAGAGATCTGCTGTGAGTCTGATGGGCTTCCCTTTGTGGGTGACCCGACCTTTCTCTCTGGCTGCCCTTAGTATTTTCTCCTTCATTTCAACCCTGGTGAATTTGATAATTATGTGCCTTGGGGTTGCTCTTCTTGCGGAGTATCTTTGTGGTGTTCTCTGTATTTCCTGGAGTTGAGTATTGACATGTCTTGCTAGGTTGGGGAAATTTTCCTAGATAATATCCTGAAGAGTGTTTTCCAGCTTGGATTTCATTCTCTTCATCACATTCAGGTACACCTATCAAACGTAGGTTGGGTCTCTTCACATAGTCCCACATTTCTTGGAGATTTTGTTCATTCCTTTTTGCACTTTTTTCTTTAATCTTCATTTCTCATTTTATTTCATTGAGTTGATCTTCAACTTCTGATATCCTTTCTTCTGCTTGGTTAATTCGGCTGTTGAAACTTGTGAATGCTTCACGAAGTTCTCGTGTTGTGTTTTTCAGCTCCTTCAATTCATTCATATTCCTCTCTAAGTTGTTCATTCTTGTTATTATTTCCTCGAATCTTTTTTCAAGGTTCTTATTTTCTTTGCACTGATTTAGAACATGTTCTTTTATCTCCCTGAAGTTTCTCATTATCCAGTTTCTGAAGTTTGGTTCCGTCATTTCGTCACACTCATTCTCCGTCCAGCTTTGCTTTTTTGCTGGTGAGGAGTTTTGGTCCTTTGTAGGAGGTGAGGTGTTTTGGTTTCGGGTCTTTTCCTCTTTTTTTGCGCTGGTTTCTTTCCATCTTTATGGATTTATTCACCTGTCGTCATTGTAGTTGCTGATTTTTCAATTGGGTCTGTGAGTGTATGCCCAGATTGTTCATGATGAAGTATTTCTATTACTTAGTTTTCCTTCTAATGGTCTAGCCCCTGTGCTGTACGACTGCTGAGGTCCACTCCAGGCCCTTCTTCTCTGGGGTACACCTGTAGCAGCTGCGGAACAGTGAGGCATGCTACCAGTTTCTTCTTCTGCTATCTTTTTCCAGAATGATGACCACCAAATATTAGTCTGATTAGTCCTTTTTTGGGGTGACTCTTTGGATATACAGGGGTCAGGGAGCTGCTTGAGCAGATGGTCTGTGCTTTATAGGAGCTCCAGTGCTGAGCTGTGAGCTCCGTTGTTCATTCAGGGATTTTGGGAGGATATGTTCATGTCTGCTGCAACAGAACTTATAAAACCCCGTCTCTTTTTCCCCTTAGATGCTCTGTCTCAGGGAGTTGGGGCTTTCTGTTTCAGTATCTGTTGCACTGTCCTGTCTCGCTATGTGGCAGTCTTTTCACTATTTGCCTGCCAGGGCTCCACCCTGCTAGCGCGGGTCCACCCTGCTGCCACAGGCTCTGTTTTGCTGTGGTTCACTCCGCCCTCTTTGTGGAGTCTCTCTGTTATGGCAGGTTGCCTCGGCAACAGCAGGCTGCATCAGCCCTGGGCAGTACTTCAGTAGGGGCGAATTTTGTTCGTAGTTGCGGACGCCCCTCCCCCACCGGGCTGCACCGTCCTAGATGCTGGCCACAAAATTCTCAGCCCCAAGCACCTCCAGTCGCCGCCCTGCTTTTCCCTGTGAGGGTGGGACCCGCCGAGCTCAGTCACTCAGCTTTCTGCCTCAGAGTTCATCCTCTCTCTCTTTCTCTTCCTCTCCCCAAACTGAACGGTCGACTCTCTCACTGGTGCCCCAGTAGCCTGCCGATAGGGCACTGGTTTCTGTGCAATCTCCCGTGCTTCTGCCCACTGTACTGGCTCAGATCACGTTTCCCAGGAATATTTTGGTCTGGCTCATTGTCCAAGTCCCGTTCAATCAGATGGACATGCCAATCTGCCCTTCCAAATCTCAGGTTGCCAGTTTAACAGGGCACCCAGACCAGTGAGTAATGTGCCGTGTGCCACTGTGCTGTGGCGTCGGCCCAGCCCAACCGGCTGTGTGAGCCAGCTGCATGAGCGTCCTGTGTCTCTACCACACCTGGGACTTTCGACGTTCTGTGGGCAAAAAAGGACCCGCTGAGAATGCAGCTAAAACTCTCCCTCTGCGCCTTCACTGAGAGCTGCAATCCTGAGTCACCTCTATGATGCCATCTTGCAAAAATCTCTCAGGTATACATTTTTTAAAATTTTTATTGCATTATAAATTTTGGGGTACATGTGCAGAACGTGCAAGATAGTTGCATAGGTACACACATGGCAGTGTGTTTTGCTGCCTTCCTCCCCCTCACCCACACTTGGTATTCATCCCCAGGCTATCCCCTCCAGTCCCCCCCGCTGTCCCTCCCCCATTACCCCCAACAGTCCCCAGTATATAGTATACCGCCTCTCTGTGTCAACGTGTTCTCATTTTTCTCACCCGCCTATGAGTGAGTATATGCGGTATTTCTTTTTCTGTTCTTGTGTCAGTTTGCTGAGAATGATGTTCTCCAGATTCATCCATGTCCCTACAAAGGACACAAACTCATCATTTCTGATTGCTGCATAATATTCCATGGTGTATATGTGCCACATTTTCCCAGTCCAGTCTATCATCGTTGGGCATTTGGGTTGGTTCCAGGTCTTTGCTATTGTAAACAGTGCTGCAATGAACATTCGTGTGCATGTGTCCTTATAGTAGAACGATTTATAGTCCTTTGGATAGATACCCAGTAATGGGATTGCTGGGTCCAATGGAATTTCTATTTCTAGGTCCCTGAGGAATCGCCACACTGTCTTCCACAATGGTTGAACTAATTTACACTCCCACCAACAGTGTAAGAGTGTTCCTATTTCTCCACATCCTCTTCAGCATCTGCTGTCTCCAGATTTTTTAATGATCGCCATTCTAACTGGTGTGAGATGGTATCTCAATGTGGTTTTGATTTGCATCTCTCTAATGACCAATGACGATGAGCACTTTGTCATATGTTTGCTGGCCTCATGTATGTCTGCTTTCGTAAAGTTTCTGTTCATATCCTTTGCCCATTTTTGAATGGGCTTGTTTGTTTTTTTCCTGTAAATCTGTTTGAGTTCTGTGTAAATTCTGGATATCAGCCCTTTGTCAGATGCGTAAACTGCAAAGATTTTTTCCCATTCTGATGGTTGCCAATTCACTCTAGTGACTGTTTCTTTTGCCGTGCAGAAGCTGTGGAGTTTGATTATGTCCCATTTGTCTATTTTGGCTTTTGTTGCCAATGCTTTTTGTGTTTTGTTCATGAAGTCCTTGCCTACTCCTATGTCCTGAATGGTTTTGCCTAGATTGTCTTCTAGGGTTTTTATGGTGTCAGGTCTTACGTTTAAGTTTTTAATCCATCTGGAGTTAATTTTAGTGTAAGGTGTCAGGAAGGGGTCCAGTTTCTGCTTTCTGCACATGGCTAGCCAGTTTTCCCAACACCATTTATTAAATAGGGAATCCTTTCCCCATTGCCTGTTTTTCTCTGGTTTATCAAAGATAATATGGTTGTAGATGTGTTGTGTTGCCTCCGATGCCTCTGTTCTGTTCCATTGGTCTATATCTCTGTTTTGGTACCAGTACCATGCTGTTTTGATTACTGTAGCCTTCTAGTATAGTTTGAAGTCTGGTAGCGAGATGCCTCCCGCTGTGTTCTTTTTGCTTAGAATTGACTTGGCTATGCGGGCTCTTTATTGGTTCCATATGAAATTCATGGTGTTTTTTTCCAGTTCTGTGAAGAAATTCAATGGTAGTTTGATGGGGATAGCATTGATTGTGTAAATTACTTTGGGCAGTATAGCCATTTTCACGATATTGATTCTTCCTAACCATGAACATGGAATGTTTCTCCATCTGTTTGTGTCCTCTCTTATTTCGTTGAGCAGTTGTTTGTAGTTTTCCTTAAAGAGGTCCCTTACATTCCTAGTGAGTTGTATTCCTAGGTATTTTATTTTCTTTGTAGCAATTGTGAATGGCAGCTCGTTCTTGATTTGGTTATCTTTAAGTCTGTTATTGGTGTATAGGAATGCTTGTGATTTTTGAACATTGATTTTATATCCTGAGACTTTGCTGAAGTTGCTTATCAGTTGCAGGAGCTTTTGGGCTGAGGTGATGAGGTCTTCTAGGTATACTATCATGTCGTCTGCAAATAGAGACAATTTGGCTTCCACCTTTCCTATTTGAATACCCTTTATTTCTTTTTCTTGCCTGATTGCTCTGGCTAGAACTTCCAGTACTATGTTGAATAGAAGTGGTGAGAGAAGGCATCCTTGTCTACTGCCAGATTTCAAAGGGAATGCTTCCAGTTTTTGCCCTTTAAGTATGATATTGGCTGTTGGCTTGTCATAAATAGCTTTTATTACTTTGAGATATGTTCCATCAATACCAAGTTTATTGAGGGTTTTTAGCAAAAAGGGCTGTTGAATTTTGTCATATGCCTTCTCTGCGTCAATTGAGATAATCATGTGGTTTTTGTTTTTGCTTCTGTTTATGTGGTGAATTACATTTATAGACTTGCGTATGTTGAACCAGCCTTGAATCCCCGGGATGAATCCTACTTGATCATGATGGATAAGTTTTTTAATGTGCTGTTGCAATCGGTTTGCCAGGATTTTATTGAAGATTTTTGCATCTATGTTCATCATGGATATTGGCCTGAAGTTTTCTTTTCTTGTTGAGTCTCTGCCAGGTTTTAGTATCAGGATGATGTTGGTCTCATAAAATGATTTCGGAAGGGTTCCCTCTTTTTGGATTATTTGGAATAGTTTCAGAAGGAATGGTACCAGATCCTCTTTGTGTGTCTGGTAGAATTCGGCTGTGAACCCAACTGTACCTGGGCTTTTTTTGTGTGGTAGGCTCTTAATTGCTGCCTCAACTTCAGACCTTGTTATTGGTCTATTCATAGTTTCGGCTTCCTCCTGGTTTAGGCTTGGGAGGACACAGGCGTCCAGGAATTTATCCATTTCTTTCTGATTTACTGGTTTATGTGCATAGAGTTGTTTGTAGTATTCTCTGATGATGGTTTGAATTTCTGTGGAATCTGTGGTGATTTCCCCTTTATCGTTTTTTATTGCATCTATTTGGTTGCCCTCTCTCTTCTTTTTTATCAGTCTGGCTAGTGGTCTGTCTATTTTGTTGATCTTTTCGAAAAACCAGCTCTTAGATTTATTGATTTTTTGAAGGGTTTTTCTTGTCTCTATCTCCTTCAGTTCTTCTCTGATCTTAGTTATTTCTTGTCTTTGGCTAGGTTTTCAGCTTTTTTGATCTTGCTCCTCTAGCTCTTTCAATTTTGACGATAGGGTGTCAATTTTGGATCTCTCCACTCTTCTCATGTGGGCACTTATTGCTATATATTTTCCTCTACAGACTTCTTTAAATGTGTCCCAGGGATTCTGGTACGTTGTGTCTTCATTCTCGTTGGTTTCAAAGAACTTGTTTATTTCTGCCTTCATTTCATTGTTTATCCAATCAACATTCAAGAGCCAATTGTTCAGTTTCCATGAAGCTGTGCGGTTCTGAGTTATTTTCTGAATTCTGAGTTCCAACTTGATTGCACCTATAGTCTGAGAGACTGTTTGTTATGATTTCAGTTGTTTTGCATTTGCTGAGGAGTGCTTTACTTCCAATTATGTGGTCAATTTTGGAGTAGGTGTGATGTGGTGCTGAGAAGAATGTATATTCTGTGGATTTGGGGTGGAGAGTTCTGTAAATGTCTATCAGGTTTGCTTGTTCCAGGTCTGAGTTCAAGTCCTGGATATCCTTGTTAATTTTCTGTCTGGTTGATCTGTCTGCTATTGACAGTGGAGTGTTAAAGTCTCCCACTATTATTGTGTGGGAGTCTAAGTCCCTTTGTAAGTCATTAAAAACTTGCCTTATATATCTGGGTGCTCCTACATTGGGTCCATATATATTTAGAATCGTTATCTCTTGTTGTTGTATCGATCCTTTTACCATTATGTAATGACATTCTTTGTCCCTTTTGATTTTTGTTGCTTTAAAGTCTATTTTATCAGAGATGAGAATTGCAACTCCTGCTTTTTTTTGCTCTCCATTTGCTTGGTAAATCTTCCTCCATCCCTTTATTTTGAGCCTTTGTGTATCTTTGCATGTGAGGTGGGTTTCCTGGATACAGCACACCAATGGGTTTTGGTTTTTTATCCAATTTGCCAGTCTGTGTCTTTTGATTGGTGCATTTAGCCCATTTACATTCAGGGTTAATATTGTTATGTGTGAATTTGATACTGCCATTTTGATGCTAGCTGGCTGTTTTACCCGTTGGTTCATGTACATTCTTCATTTTGTTGATGGTCTTTAGAATTTGGTATGCTTTTAGGATGGCTGGAACTGGTTGTTTCTTTCTATGTGTAGTGCCTTTTTCAGGAGCTCTTGTAAAGCAGGCCTAGTGGTGACAAAATCTCTGAGTACTTGCTTGTTTGTGAAGGATTTTATTTTTCCTTCACTTATGAAGCTCAGTTTCGCTGGATATGAAATTCTCTGTTGAAAGCTCTTTTCTTTAAGGATGTTGAATATTGGCCCCCACTCTCTTCTGGCTTGTAGAGTCTCTGCCGAGAGATCTGCTGTGAGTCTGATGGGCTTCCGTTTGTGGGTGACCCGACCTTTCTCTCTGGCTGCCCTTAGTATTTTCTCCTTCGTTTCAACCCTGGTGAATCTGACGATTATGTGCCTTGGGGTTGCTCTTTTTGCAGAGTATCTTTGTGGTGTTCTCTGTATTTCCTGGAGTTGAGTATTGACCTGTCTTGCTAGGTTGGGGAAATTTTCCTGGATAATATCCTGAAGAGTGTTTTCCAGCTTGGATTCATTCTCTTCTTCACATTCTGGTACACCTATCAAACGTAGGTTGGGTCTCTTCACATAGTCCCACATTTCTTGGAGATTTTGTTCATTCCTTTTTGTGCTTTTTTCTTTAATCTTGGTTTCTCGTTTTATTTCATTGAGTTGATCTTCAACTTCTGATATTCTTTCTTCTGCTTGGTCAATTCGGCTGTTGATACTTGTGCATGCTTCGCAAAGTTCTCGTGTTGTGTTTTTCAGCTCCTTCAATTCATTCATATTCCTCTCTAAGTTGTCCATTCTCGTTATCAATTCCTCGAATCTTTTTTCAAATCTTTTTTCAAGGTTCTTAGTTTCTTTGCACTGGTTTAGAACATGTTCCTTTAGCTTACTGAAGTTTCTCATTATCCACTTTCTGAAGTCTGATTCCGTCATTTCGTCACATTCATTCTCCGTCCCGCTTTGTTCCCTTGCTGGTGAGGAGCTTTGGTCCTTTTTTGGAGGTGAGGTGTTTTGGTTTTGGGTGCTTTCCTCCTTTTTGCACTGGTTTCTTCCCATCTTTATGGATTTATCTGCCTGTTGTCTTAGTAGTGGCTGATTTTTCAATTGGTTCTCTGTGTGGACACTGAGATTGTTGATGATGAAGTATTTCTATTACTTAGTTTTCCCTCTAATGATCTATCCTCTCTGCTGTATGAGTGCTGAGGTCCACTCCAGGCCCTGCTTCTCTGGGGTGTACCTGCAGCAGCTGCAGAACAGTGAGGGATGATATATTTCTTTTTCTGCTGCCCTTGTTCCAGAATGATGCCAGCCAAATGTCAGTCTGATTAGTCCTTTTCTGGGGTGACTCCTTGGATATACAGGGGTCAGGGAGCTGCTTCAGGAGACAGTCTGTGCTTTATAGGAGCTCCAGTGCTGAGCTGTGATCTCCGTTGTTCATTCAGGGTTGTTGGGAGGTTATGTCTGCTGCAATAGAACTCATAAAACACCACTCTTCTTTTTTTTTTTCACCCTTAGATGCTCTGTCTCAGGGAGTTGGGGCTTTCTTTATGAGTATCTGTTGCACTGTCCTGCCCCACTAGGTGGCAGTCTATTCACTATTTGACTGCCGCGGCTCTGACCTGCTAACGGGGGTCTGCCCTGTTGCTGCCTGGTGGACTCTCTCTGTTATGGCAGGTTGCCTCAGCAACGGCAGGCTTTGTCAGTCCTGGGCGGTACTTAAGTGGGGGTGCACTTCGTCAGGAATGGTGGACGCCCCTCCCTGACCGGGCTGCACCGTCCTAAATGCCGGCAACAAAACTCTCAGCCCCAAGAGCCTCCAGTCGCCGCCCTGCTTGTCCCCGTGAGCGTGGGACCCGCCGAGCCCGATCACCCAGCTCCCTGCCTCAGAGTCCGTCCTCTCTCTCTCTCTCTTCCTCTCCCCAATCTGAAAGGTCGACTCCCTCACTGGTGCCACAGGAGCCTGCTGATAGGGCACTGGGATCCGTGCGATCTCCCGTGCTGCTGCCCACTACCCCGGCTCAGATCACGCTTCCCAGGAAACTCCTGGTCTGGCTCATTGTCCAAGTCCCGTTCAATCAGAGGGACATGCCAATCTGCCCTTCCAAATCTCAGATTGCCGGTTTAACAGGGCACCCAGACCAGTGAGTTTCGCGCCGGGTCCCGTTGCGGCGCCGGCCGAAGAGGCGGCGGGAGCCTGTTGCGTTAGCCGTCTGCTAACGTCCTGTGTCTCTCCCACACCTGGGACTTTCAACGCTCTGTGGGCATAAAAGGAACATCCGAGAATGTGGCTAGGACTCACCCTGTGTGCCTTCACCGAAAGCTGCAATCCTGAATCACCTCTATGACGCCATCTTGCCTCCTCTCCCTCAGGTATACATTATTTAATGAGGCTATGAAAAACGGGCCATATAAAATTTACTACTTAGAATTCCACACGTGTGTATCGAGGGAACACCAATCCAGGCAATGGACGACAAGGCAAATCCAGGCAAAAAATATTTAGGCAAGGCAAGGCAAGAAAAATTCAGGCAAGGAAAATCCAAGCAATGGTAATCCAGGTAAGGCAAGTCAAGGGAAATCTAGGCAAGCCTAATCCCGGCAAAACAAGGCAAGGCTAATCCAGGCAAGGGAAGAAAAGGCAAATCCAGGCAAGGCACACCAAAACAAGGCAAGGCAGGGCAAATCCAGGCAAGGCACATTGAGGCAAGGCAAATCCAGGCAAGGCAAGGAAAGAAAAATCCAGGCAAGGAAAATCCAGGGAAGGCAAGGCAAGGCAAATCCAGGCAACATAAATCCAGGCAAGGTAAGTAAAGGCAAATTCAGGCAAGAAAAATCCAGCCAAGACAAGGCAAGGGAAATCTAGGCAAAAAAAATTCCAGGCAAGGGAAGGCAAGGCAAGGCAAATTCAGACCAAAAAAATCCAGGCAAGGCAAGGCAAGGCAAATTCAGGCAATGGTAATCCAGGTAAGGCAAGGCAAAGCAAATACAGGCAACCCTAATTTAGGCAAGGCAAGAAAAAAAATCCAGGCAATGCTAATCTAGGAAAGGCAAGACAAGGAAAATTCCCACAAGGCAAATGCAGTCTAGGCAAGAAACTGCAAATCCAGGCAAGGCTAATCCAGGCAAGAGAAGGCAAGGCAAATCTAGTCAAGGCAAGGAAAGGCAAGGCAAATCCAGAAAAGGCTAGGCAAAGCAAATCCAGGCAAGGCAAACCCCAGGAAGGCAAGTCAAGGCAAATTCAGGCAAGGCGAATCCAGGCAATGCCTATTTAGACATGGAAAAAGAAGGAAAATTCAGGCAAGGCAAGGCAAATCTAAGCAGGGCAAGGCATATTCAGGCAAAGCAAAGTAGGGTTAATCCAGTTAAGGGAAGGCAAGGCAAGTCTAGGCAAGGCAAATTTAAACAAGGCAAGGCAAATTTAGACAATGCATGGCAAATCAAGGAAAGGCAAGGCAAATCCAGGCAAGTCAAGGAAAATTCAGGCAAGGCAAGACAAATCCAGACAAGGCAAGACAAGACAAATGCTGGCAATGCAAGGCAGGGCAAGGCAAGGTAATGCAAAACAAGGCAAGGGAAATCCAGGCAAGGCAAGGTAAGGTAAATCCAGGCGTCGCAGATCCAGAAAAAGCAAGGCAAGGAAAATCTACGTAAGGCAAATTCAGGCAAAGAAACACATAGCAAGTTCGGACAAGGCCATACAAGGCAAGGCAAGGCAAGACAAATCCAGACAAGTCGAATCAAATAAAAACAAGGCAGTGCAAGTCAAGGCAACACAAATCGAGACAAGGCAAGGCAAATCTAGGCAAGGCAAGACAAGGCAAATCCAGGCAAGGCAAGTAAGAGAAAATGCAGGCAAGGTAAGGTAAAGCAAATGCAGGTAAGGCAAGGCAAGGCAAATCTAGGCAAGGCAAGGCAAGAAAATCCAGGCAAGGCAAATTCAGGAAAGGCAAGGCAAGGCAAGGCAAATCCAGGCAAGACAAATTCATGCAAGGCAAGGTAAGGCAAATCCAGGCAAGGCAAAGCAAGGCAAATCTAGGCAAGGCAAATTCAGAAAAGGCAAGGCAAAACAAACCTGTGCAAGAAAAATCCAGGCAACAAAAATTC
Source organism: Saguinus oedipus (assembly GCA_031835075.1). Taxonomy (NCBI): domain Eukaryota; kingdom Metazoa; phylum Chordata; class Mammalia; order Primates; family Cebidae; genus Saguinus; species Saguinus oedipus. The sequence goes on from CM063170.1 coordinate 6,132,078, forward strand.
AGGGAAGGCCAAACAAGGCAAATCCAGGCCAGGAAAATCTAGGTAAGACAAGGCAAATCAAATCCATACAAGGCAAATCCAAGCAAGTAAAGGCAAGGTAAATCCAGGCAAGACAAATCCAGGGAAGGCAAGCAAATTCAGGCAGGGCAAGGCAAGGCAACACAAGGCTAGACAAATTCATTAAAGGCAAGGCAACACAAGTCAAGGCAAAGCAAGTCAAGCCAAATCCAGGCAAGGCAAGGCAATGCAAATTCAGACAAGAGAAAGCCAGAAAAATCGAGGCAAGCAAGGCAAAGCAAATCCACACAAGGCAATGCAAGGCAATCAAATCCAGGGAAGGCAAGGCAAATCCAGGCAGGACAAGGCAAATCCAGGAAATGCAAAGTAAGGCTAATCCAGGCAACACAAGGCAAGGCAAGGCAACGCAAATCTAGGCAACAAAAATCCAGGGAAGGCAAGGCAAGGAAGGCAAATCCAGGCAACTTAATCCAGGCAAAGCAAGGCTAGGCAAATCCAGTCAATTCATATCCAAGGAAGGCAAGGCAAGGCAAATCCAGCCAAGGCAAAAGGAGAAAAATCGAGGAAAGGGAAATCTAGGCAAGACAAGGCAAGGCAAATCCTGGCAAGACAAATCCAGGCAAGTCAAGACAAGAAATATCCAGGTAAAACAAATTCAGGCAAGGCAAGACAAATCTAGGCAAGGCAAGGCAAGGCAAGGGAAGACAAGAAAAGGAAAATTTAGGGAAGGCAAGGCAAGGCAAATACAAGCATGACAAGGAAAATCCAGGCAGGGCAAGGCAAAACAAGGCAACGCAAATAAGGGCTAATCCAGGCAAGGAAAGGCAAGGCAAATCTAGGCAAGGAAAGGCAAATCCAGACAATGCAAGAAATCAGAACAAGTCAAGGCAAATCCAGGCAAGGCAAGGCAAATCCAAGGAAGGCAAGGCAAATCTAGGCAAGGCAAGGTGAACCCAGGCAAGGCAAAGCAAATCCAGGCAAGGCAAGACAAATCCTGGCAAGGAAAGGCAAGGTAATGCAAACCAAGGCAAGGCCAATCCAGGCAAGACAAGACAAGGCATATCCAGGCAAGGCAAGACAAGTGAAATCCAGGCAAGGCAAATTTAGGAAAGGCAAGACAATCAAAATCCACGCAAGGCAAATCCAGGCAATGCAAAATAAGGCAAATCCAGGCAGGGTAAGGCAAGGCAAGGCAAACCCAGGCAAGGCAGACCCAGGCCAGGCAAATTCAGGCAAGGTAAATCAAGGCAAGGCAAGGCAAGACAAATCCAAGCAAGGCAAAACCAGGCAAGGTGAATCCAAGCAGAACCAGAAAAGGCAAATTCAGGTTATGCAAATCTGGGCAAGGCAATGCAAGGCAAATCCAGGCAATTCAAGTCCAGGTGAAACAAAGCAAGGCAAATACAGGCAAAGCAAATTCAAGGAAGGCAAGGCAAGGCAAATTCAGGCAAAGCAAATCCAGGCTAGGCTAATCTAGGCAAGGCCAAACAAGAAAAATTCAGGCAAGGCAAACCTATGCAAGACAAGTCAAGGGAAATCTAGGCAAGGCAAATCCAGGTAAGTCAAGGCAAGGTAAATCCCGGCAAAACAAATGCAGGCATGACAAGGCAAATCCAGCCAAGGGAAAGAAAACCCAGGTAAAGCAAAGCGAGTCATGGAAAGGCAAGGCAAATCCAGGCAAGGCAAAAAAAAAAATTCAGGAAAGCAAGGCAAGTCGTGGCAAAGTGAGGCAAATCTAAGCAATGTAATGCAAATCCAGGCAGGGCAACCCAAATCCAGACAAGGCAAAGTATGGCAAATAAAGGCAAGGCAAGATAAGGCAAATCCAGCAAAAAAAGGCAAGCCAAATCCAGGCAAGGCAAGGCAAATCCAGGGAAGGTGAAATAAATCCAGGCACGTGAAGGCAAACCCACGCAAGGCAAGGCAAATCCAGGCAAACCAATTCAAATCCAGGCAAGGCAAGGCAAGGCAAGCTGAGGAAAGGAAAGGAAAGGTAAATGAGAGGAAGTCAACACAAAACAAGGCATATCCAGGCAATGCAAAGCAAGGTAAATAATGGCAAAACAAATTCAGGCAAGGCAAGGCAAGGCAAGGCATGGCAAATCCAGGCAAGGAAAATCCAGGCAAAACAAGCCAAGGCAAAACAAATCCAAGCAAGGCATATCCATGCAAGGCAAGGCAAGGCAAATCCAGGCAAGGCAGTGCAAGCAAATTCAGATAAGCAAATCCAGGCAAGGTAAGGCAAGAAAATCCGGGAAAGGCAAATCCAGGCAAGGCAAGGCAAGACAAGGCAAATCCAGGCGAGTCAAATCCACACAAGTCAAATCCATGCCAAAAAACACAAGGCAAATCCAGGCAAGACAAATCCAGTCAAGGCAAATCCAGGCATGGAAAATCCAGGCAAGGCAAATCCAGGCTAGGCAAATTCAGGCATGGCAAATCCAGACAAGGTAAGAGAAGGCAAATCAAGGCACATCCAAGCAAGGCAAGATAAATCAAGGCAAGGCAAGGAAAACACAGACAAGGCAAGAAAAATTCAGGCAAAGAAAGGCAAGGCAAGGCAAGGCAAATCCAGGTTAAGCAAATCTAAACAAGATAAGGCAAGGCAAATGCAGGCCAGTCAATGCAAGATAAATCCAGACAATACAAATTCAGGCATTCCAAGGCAAATACACACAAGGCAAGGTAAGGCAGGACAAGGTAAAAATAACCCAGGCAAGGCAAGGCACGGCAAATAAAGGCAAGGCAAGGGAAGGGAAACCTGAGCAAAGCAAGGCAAGGCCCATCCAGGGATGACAAGGCAAATCCAGGCAAGACAAGGCAAATCTTGGCAAGGCAAGGAAAATTTAAGCAAGGCAAGTAAGGCAAATCATGGCAAGGCAAGGCAAGACAAATCCAGGCAGGACAAGGCAAACCCAGGCAAAGCAAAGCAAGGTTATTCCAGACAAGGCAAGATAAAGCAAATCCAGGGAAGCCAAGGCAAGGCAAATCCAGACAAGGCAAGGCAAATCCAGGCAACGGAAATTAAAGTTATGCAAGGCAGAGCAAATAAAGAAAAGGAATAGAAAGGCAAGGCATATTCTGAAAAGGCAAGGCAAAATAAATTAAGGTAAAGCAAATTTATGCAAACAAGGCAAGGCAAATCCAGGCAAGGCAAAACAAGGTAAATCCAGGCAAGGCAAGGGAAGGCAAATCCAGGCAAGGCAAGGCAAGGCAAATCCAGTCAAAACAAATCTAGGCAAGGCAAGGCAAGGCAAGGCGAATAAACACAATGGAAGGAAAAACCAATCCAGGCAAGGCAAATACAGGCAAAACAAGGCAAGGCGAATCCAAGCAAGGCAAATCCAGGTAAGGCAAGGCAAGGAAAACTCAGACAAGGCAAATCCAGGCAATGCAAAACAAGGCAAATCCAGGCAATGCAAACCTAGGCAAGACAAGGCAAGGCAAATCCAGGAAGGTCAAAGCAAAGCAAATCCAGGGCAAGCAAATCCAGGAAAGAAAAGGCAAATCTAGGCAAGGCAAAACAAGGCAAGACATGGCAAAACAAATCCAGGTAAAACAAAGCAAGGCAAGGCAAATCCAGGAAATGAAAGGCAAGGCAAATAGAGACAAGACAAGGCAAGAAAAATCCAGGCAAAGCAAGGTAAATTCAGGCAACGCAAATCCCGGCAATTCAAATCCAGGCAAGGCAAATCAAGGCAAATGAAGGCAACGCAAATCTCGGCAAGGCAAACCAAGGTAAATCCAGGCAAGAGAAATCCAGGCAAAAAAAGGCAAGGCAAATCCAGGCAAAGAAAATCCAAGCAAGGCAAGGCAAGGAAAATACAGGCAAGTCAAATCTAGGCAAGTCAAGGCAAGGCAAATCCAGGCAAGACAAATGCAGGCAAGGCAAGGTATGGCAAATTTAGGCAAGGCAAATCAATGCAAGGCAAGGCAAATCCATGCATGGAAAATTCAGTCAAGGCAAAATAAGCAAATCCAAGCAAGGCAAATCCAATCAAGGCAACGCAAGTCAAATTCAGGCAAGGCAAATCCAGGAAAGTCAAGTCAAGGCAATATTAGGCAAGGCAAATCAAGGCAAAGCAAAGCCAGGCAAATCCAGGCAAAGCAAATCCATGCAAGGCAAGGCAAGGCAAGGCAAGGCAATTCGACACAAGGCAAGGCAAGGCAAATCCAGACAAGGCAAAACAAGGCAAATGCAGTCAAGGCTAATCTAGGCAAGGCAAGGCAAGGCAAGGCAAATCTAGACAAGTCAAGGCAAGGCAAATCCAGAAAAGGTAAATCCAGGCACAGCAAGGCAAGGGAAATCTAGGCAAGGTAAGACAAGGCAAATCCAGGCAAAGCAAGGCAAAACCAGGCAAGACAAATCCATGCAAGGCAAGGTAAGGCACAACCAGGCAAGGCAAATCAAAGAAAGGGAAGGCAAAGCAAATCCAGGCAAAACAAGGCAAAGTAAATTCTGGCAAGAAAAATCCATTCAGGGAAAGGCAAGGCAAATCCAGGTAAGGCAAATCCAGGAAAGAAAAATTCAGGCAAGGCAAACGGGGAAAATCCATGTAAGCAATATCTAGGCAAGACAAGGGAAGGCAAATTCAGGCAAGGCAAATCCATGCAAGGCAAGGCAAGGCAAGGCAAATCTAGGCAAGACACATCCAGGCAAGACAAGGCAAGGCAAATCTAAGCAATGCAAGGCAAGGCAAATCCAGGAATGGCAATTCCAGGCAAGGCAAGGCAAGGCAAGGCAAGGCAAAACCAGTCTAGGTAAATTGAGTCAGGTAAAGGCAAGCAAACCCAAGAAAGGCGAGGCAAGGCAAATCAAGGCAAGGCAAGGCAAATTCAGGCAACGTAAATTGAATCCAGGCAAAGAAACACAAACTTATGCAAGGTGAGGCAAATTCGGACAAGGCAAGGCAAATCCAGGCAAGGCAAGGCACGGGAAAGTAAGGCAAAGCAATGAAGAAAAAATTCATTCAAGGCAAAGCAGCGCAAGGCATATCCAGGCAAGACAAAACAAGGTAAATCCAAGCAAAGCAAACCCAAGCAAGGCAAGGCAAGGAAAATCCAGAAGAGTAAAAACAAGGCAAGTTTAGAAAAGCCAAGGCAAGGAAAATCAAGGCAAGAAATGCAAGGCAAATCCAAGCAAATCCAGGCAAGGCAAATCCCAGGATGGCAAGGCAAGGCAAATCGAGGCAAGGCAAATCTAGGAAATGCAAAACAAGACAAATCCAAGCAAGGCAAATATAGGCAAGACAAATCAAGGCAAATTCAGGCAAGGTAAATACAGGAAAGACAAGGCAAGACAAATTCAGGCAAGGAAAATCCAGGCAAGGCAAGAAAAGGCAAATTCAGGAAAAGCAATGCAAGGCAAATCCAGGCAAGGCAAATCCAAGCAAGGCAAGGCAAGGCAAGGCAAATCCAGGCAAGACAAATCCAGGCAAGGCAAATTTAGGCACGGCAAATCCAGGAGAGAAAAGGTAAGGCAAATCAAGGCAATGCATAACCAGGCAAAGCAAGGCAAGGAAATCAAGGCGAGGCAAACCCAGGCAAGGCAAGGCAAAGCAAATTAAGGTAAGTCAAGGCAAGGCAAATCCAGGCAAGGCAAATCAAGAAAAGGCAAGTCAAGGAAAATCTAAGCATGGCAAATCCAGGCAATGCAAGGCAAGGCAAATTGAGACACGCAAGGCAAGGCAAGACAATTCTAGGCAGAGAAATTCCAGGCAAGATAAGGCAAGCCAAAGCAACGCAATTCCAGACAGGGAAATTCCGGCCTAGGCAAGGAAAGGCAATGCAGGAAAATTCCCAACAAGACAAAAATTTCAGGCAAGGGAATTCAAGGCAAGGCAAAACAAGGCAAAAAAGGCCAATTCCAGGCAAGGCAATTTCAGCTAAGGCAAAGCAGGACAATTCCAGGCAATGCAATTCCAGTCGAGGCAAGAAAAGGCAACACAAGGCAAGGCAATGCTAGGCAAGGCAACTCAGGTGAGAAAAAACAAAGCTAGGCAATTCGAAGCAAAGGAGTTCCAGTCCAGGCAAGGCAAGACAAGGAAATTCCACATAAGGCTATTCCAAAAAAGGCATGGCAGGGCAATTTTAGGCAAGGAAAAGCAAGGCAATGCAAGGCAATTCCAGGCAAAGCAATTCCAGGTAAGGCAATGCAAGACAATTCCAGGCTAGGTAATTCCAGGGAAGACAATTCTAGGCATGGCAAGGCAAGGCAAGGGAAGGCAAGGCAAGGCAAGGCAGAGAAAGGCAATTTCAGGCAAGGTAATTTTAGGTAAGGCAATGAAAGGGAATTCCAGAGAAGGCAACTCCAGGCAATGGAAGGCAGGGCAATTGCAGGCAAGGCAATTGCCAGAGAGGCAATTCCGAAAAGATTAATGCAAGAGAAAGGAGGGAAAAGCAATCCCAGGCAAGATAATTTACAGTAAAACAAGGAAAGACAATTCCAGAAAAGGCAACTCCAGACAAGGCAAGGCAAGCCAATTCCAGTCAAGGCAATACCAGGCAAGGCAAGACAATGCAGGGCAAGGCAATTCCAATCAAGTCAAGGAAATGCAAGGCTACTCCACTCAAGGCAATTCCAGGCAATGCAAGGCAAGGCAAGGCAAGGCAAAAATATTCCAGGTAAGGAAATTCCAGGCAAGGCAAGGAAAGGCAAGGCAAGGCACAGACATTTCAGGCAAGGTAATTTCAGGCAAGACAAGGCAATGAAATGCAAGGCAACTTCAAGCAAGGCAATTCCAGGCAAGGCAAGAAAAGGCAAGAAATGGCAAGGCAAGGCAAGGCAGGGCAATACTAAGCAAGGCAATTCCAGCAAGGCAGGGCAAGGATATATAGGGCCATTCCAGGCAATGCTCTTTTAGGCAAGGCAAGGCAATCCAAGGCAGTTTCAGAAAAGCCAATTTTATGCACGGCAAGGCAAGGCAATTCCAGGAAAGGCAAGGCGAGGCAGGGCAATTCCAGGCAGAGAAATTTCAGGCAAGGCAGGGCAATTCCAGGCAGGGCAATTCCAGTCAAGGCAAGGCAAAGGAAGGCAAGGCAAGGTAATTCCAGAAAAGGAAAGGAAAGGCAGGGCAATTTCAAGCAGAGCAATTTCAGGCAAGGCAAGGCAATTCCAGGCAGGGAGATTCTGGACAAGGCAAGGAAAGGCAATGCAATTCGAGGCAAGGCAATTCCAGGCAAGGAAAGGCAAGGAAAGTCAAGGCAAGGCAGAGAAAGGCAATTCTAGGCAAGGCAATTATGGCTAAGGCAAGGCAAGGCAATTCCAGTCAAGGCAATTCCAGTCAAGGTAAGTCAAGGCAATGGAAGGCAAGGCAATTCTAGGCAAAAAAATTCCAGGAGAGGAAAGGCAAGGCAAGGCAATTTGAAACAAGGAAACTTTAGTCAAGGCAAGGCAAGAAAAGGCAATTTCAGGCAAGGCTATTCCAGGGAAGGCAAGGCAGGGCAGTTCCAGGCAAGGAAAAGCAGGGCAAGGCAAGGCAATTTCAGGCAAGGCAATTTCAGGCAAGGCAATTTTAAGCAAGAAAATTCTAAGCAAGGCAAGGCAAGGCAAGGCAATTTCAGGCAAGGCAATTCTAGGCTAGGCAAGGCATGGCAAGGAATGCAGTGAAATGTTTTTGCAAGGCAATTCCAGGCAAGACAGAACAAGGAAATGTAGGGCAATGCTATGCAAGGATCTTTTAGGCAAGGCAAGGAAACGCTAGGCAATTTCAGGAAAGTCAATTTCAGGCACAACAAGGCAACGCAAGACAAGGCAAGGCAAGGCAAGGCAAAAAAAGGCAATTCCAGGCAAGGCAATTTCAGGCAATACAAGGCAATTCCAGGCTAGGCAATTCCAGACAAGGCAAGGCAAGGCAACCCAAGGCAAGGGAAAGCAATTCCAAGCAAGACAATACAAGGCAAGGCAATCCCATGCAAGAAAAGGCAAGACAATGCAAGGCAATTGTGGGAAAGTCAATTCCAGGCAAGGAAAGGCAAGGCAAATCGAGGCAAGTCAAAGCAAGGCAATTGCAGGGAAGGCAATTCCAGGCAAGGCGATTTCAGGCAAGACAAGGCAAGGCAATTACAGGCAAGACAATTCCAGGCAAGGCAAGGCAAGACAAGGCAAGGCAATTCCAGACAAGTTAATTTAAAGCAAGGCAAGAAAAGTCAATTCCAGGCAAGGCAACTTCAGGGACGTCAAGGTAAGGCAAGGCAATGCAATTCTAGGTAAGACAATTCAATGTAAGACAAGGCAATTCCAGTCAAGGAAATGTAAGGCAATGCAAGACAAGGAAATTCTAGGCAAGACAATTAAAGGTGAGAAAAGGCAAAGCAAGGCAATTCAAAACAAGGCAACTCCAGTCATGGCAAGGCAAGAAAAGGCAATTCCAGGCAAGGCAATTTCAGGGAAAGCAAGGCAGGGCAATTCCAGTCAAGGAAAAGAAAAACAAGGCAAGGCAATGCAATTTTAAGCAAAGAAATACCAGGCAAGGCAAGGCAAGGCAATTCCTGACACAGTAACTCTAGGCTAAGCAAGTCAAGGCAAGGAAAGGCAGTGCAATTCTAGGTAAGGCAATTCCAGGCAAGGAAGGGCAAGGCAATTTAGGGCAATGCCAGGCAAGGCTCTTTTAGGCAAGGCAAGGAAAGGCAAGGCAATTTCAGGAAAGTCAATTTTAGGCACGGCAAGGAAAGGCAAGGAGAGTCAATTCGAGGCAAGGCAATTCCAGGCAAGGCAAGGCAAAAAAATTTTAGGATAGAAAATTCCAGGTAACGCAAGGAGAAAAAGGCAATGCAAGGCAATTCCAGGCAAGAAAATTCCAGGCAAGGCAATCACATGCAAGGCAATGCAAGGCAATTCTGGAAAAGTCAATTCCAGGCAAGAAAAGACAAGCAAATTCCAGGCAAGGCAAGGCAAGGCATGGCAGTGAAATTCCAGGCAGAAAATTTTCAGACAAGGTAATGCAAGGCAGGTCAGTTCTGGGCAAAGCCAAGGCAAGGCAATTTTAGGCAGGGCAATTCCAGGCTAGGCAAAACAAGGCAACTCAAAAAATTCCCAGTAAGGCAAGGAAATACCAGGTGAGGCAAGGAAAGACAAGGCAAAGAAAGTGAAGATAAGGAAAGGCAAGGCAATTCCAGGCAAGGCAAGGCAAGGCAAAATGAAGAAAGACAAGGCAAATCCAGGCAGCGAAGTTTCAGGCAAGGGAAAACAAGGTAAGAAAAAACAAGGTAAAGCAAGTCCAAGCTAGGCAATTGCAAAAAAAGGCAATTCCAGACAAGGCCAGGAAATCCAAGGCAATTTTAGGCAAGGCAAAGAAAGGCAATTCCAGGAAAGAAAATTCCTAGGCAATTTCAGGCAAGTAAATTCCAGGCATGACTAGGCAAAGAAATTGCAGGCAAGGCAGATCCAGGCAAGGCAAGGCAAGGCAAGGGAATTCCAGGCAAGGCAAGGCAGGGCAGTTTCAGGCACAGCAATTTCAGGCAAGGCAAGACAAGGCAGATAGAGTCCAGGCAGGGCAATTCCAGACAATGCAAGGCAACACAAGACAATTCTAGGCAAGGCAATATTAAGCAAGGTAAGTCAAGCCAAAGCAAGGCAATTCCAGACAGGGCAATTTCAGGCTAGGCAAGGAAAGGCAATGCAAGAAAATTTCCAGAAACTCAAAAATATTCCAGGCAAGTGAATTCAAGGCAAGGCAAAACAAATCAAGGCAGTCCAATTTCAGGCAAGCCAATTAGGGATAAAGAAAGGGAAGGCAAATCAGGGCAATTCCAGGCAAAGCAATTCGAGGCAAGGCAAGGAAAGGCAAGGCAATGCAATTCCAGGCAAGGCAAGGCAAGGGAAGATAAAACAATGCCAGGCAAGGCAATTCCAGGCAAGGCAAGAAAAGGGAAGGCAAGGCAAGGCAATGCAATTCTAGGCAAGGCAATTGCAGGAAAGGCAATTCCAGGCAAGGCAAGACAAGACAGATAAAGCAATTCCAGGCAAGGCAATTTTATGTAAAGGAAGCGAGGCAATTCCAGGGAAGACAACTCCAGGCAATGCCAGGCAGGGAAACTCCACCAAGACAATTGCTGGAAAGGCAATTTCAGAAAAATTAAGGCAAGAGAAGGCACGGAAATGCAATCCCAGGCAAGGCAATTTCAGGTAAGTCACGGCAAGGCAATTTCAGGGAAGGCAACTCCAGACAAGGCAAGGTAAGGCAATTCCAGGAAAGGCAAGTCCAGGCAAGGCAAAACAACGCAGGGCAAGGCAACTCCAATCAAGACAAGGCTATTTCAGACAAGGCAATGAAAGGCAAGGCAAGGCAAAAATAGTCCAGGTACAGAAATTCCAGGAAAGGCAAGGCAAGGCAAGGACATTCCAGGCAAGTCAATTTTACACCAAGAAAGGCAATACAATGCAAGGCAACTCCAAGCAAGGATATTTCAGGAAAGGCAAGGCAAGGCAAGAAAAAGCAAGGCAAGCCAGGCAAGGCAGGGCAATTCTAAGCAAGGCAATTCCAGCAAGGCAGGGCAAGGGTATCTAGGGAAGTTCCAGACAGTGCTCTTTTAGGCAAGGCAAGGCAATCCAAGGCAATTTCAGAATAGTCGATTTTATGCATGGCAATGCAAGGCAAGGCAATTCCAGGAAAGGCAAGGCAAGGCAGGGCAATTTTAGGCAAGGCAAGGCATGTCAAGGCAAGGCAATTTCAGACAGGGCAATTCCAAGCTATGCAAGGCAAGGCAATGCAGAAAAACTTTCAGCAAGGCATGGAAATTTCAAGCAAGGCAATTCCAGGCAAGGCAATTCCAGGCAGGGCAATTCCAGGCAGGGCAATTTCAGCCAAGGCAAGGCAAGGCAGGGCAATTCCAGGCAGGGCAATTTCAGCCAAGGCAAGGCAAGGCAGGGCAATTTCAGGCAAGGCAATTTTAGACAAGAAAAGTCAAGGCAATTCTAGGCAAGGCAAGGCAATTCGAGACAGGGCAATTCCAGGCTAGGCAACACAAAGAAATGAAAGAAAACTCCCGGCAAGGCATGAAAATTTTAGGCACGGAAATTTCAGGCAAGGTAAGGCATGGCAATTCCAGGCAAGATAATTTGAGGTAAGGAAAGGCAAGGCAAAGCAGGAAAATTCCAGGCAAAGCAATTCAAGGCAAGGCAAGGCAGGGAAATTTCAAGCAAGGCAATTTGAGGCAAAACAAGGAAAGGCAAAAAAGGGCAATTCCAGAAAGGCTATTTTAGGCAAGGCAAGTCAAGGCAATTAAAAGCAAGACAACTCCAGGCAAGGTAATTCCAGGCAAGGCAAAGAAATGTAATTCCAGGCAAGGCAAGGCAAAGTAAGTTAGGCAATACAATTCTAGGCAAGGCAATTCCAGGCACAGCAAAGCAAGGCAAAACAAGGCAATTCCAGGCAAGGTAAGGCAAGGCAGGGCAATTCCAGGCAGGGCAATTTTTGGTAAGGTAAGGCAAAACAGGGCAATTCCAGGAAGGGCAATTTCAGGCACAGCAAGGCAAGGGAGCACAATTTCAGGGAGGAAAATTTTAGACAAGAAAAATCAAGGCAATTCTAGGCAAGGCAACTCCAGGCAAAGCAAGGCAAGCCAATTCAAGGCAATTCCAGACACGGCAATTGCATGGTAAGCAAGGCAAGGCAATGCAAGAAAACATTCTGCAAGGCAAGTAAATTTCAGGCACAGCAATTTTAGGCAAAACAATGCATGGTAATTCCAGGCAAGGGCATTTCAGGTGAGGCAAAACAAGGCAAGGCAGGCTGAATTTAGACAAGGCAATTCAAGGTAAGGAAAAGCAATTCAAAACAGTGCAACTCCAGACAAGGCAATTCGAGGCAAGGCAACGCAGAAAAATTTCAAACAAGGCAATTTGAGGTATGGCAAGGCAAGGCAAAAAAAAGTGGCAATTCCAGGCAAGTGATTTTAGGAAAAACAAGACAAGGCGATTCCAGGCAAGGCAAGGCAATTTCAGGAAAGGCAAGAAAAAACAAATCGAGGCAAGGGAATTCCAGGCAAGAAAAGGTAAGGCAAGGCAATGCAAATCTAGCCAAGGCAATTTGAGGCAAGGCAAGGTAATGTAATGCAAGGCAATTCCAGGAAAGACAATTTCTGGCAATGCAAGGCAGGGCAATAGATATGCAATTCCAGGCAATGCAAGAAAATAAAAGGCAGGAAAAGGCAATTCCAGGTCAGGCAAGGCAATTCTAGGCAAGGCAAGGCAATTTGAAACAAGGCAATTCCAGTCAAGGCAAGGCAGAACAGGGCAATTTTAGGCAAGGCTATTCCAGGGAAGGCAAGGCAGGGCAATTCCAGGCAAGAAAAAGCAAGTCAAGGCAAGGGAATGCAATGCAAGGCAATTCCAAGCAAGAAAATACCAGGCAAGGCAAGGCAAGTTTATTCCAAGCAAGGCAATCCTAGACAAGGCAAGGCAAGGGAAGGCAGCACAATTCTACACAAGGCAATCAGAGGAAGGGCAGGGCAAGGCAATGTAGGACAACTCCAGGCAAGACTCTTTAGGCAAGGCAAGGCAATGCAAGGCAATTTCAGGAAAGCCAAGTTTAGTCACAGCAAAACAAGGCAAAGAGAGGCAATTCCAGGCAAGACAATTTCAGGCAAGGAAAGGCAAGGCAATTCCAGGATAGGCAATTTCAGGTAATGCAAAACAAGACAAGTCAAGGCAAGACAATTCCAGGCAAGGCAATGCCATGCAAGGAAAGGCGAGGCAATGCAAGGCAATTCCGGGAAAGTTAATTCCAGGCAAGGAAAGATGAGGCAATTCCAGGCAAGGCAAGGAAGTGAGACTCATGGCAATGAAATTTCAGGCAAGGTAATGCAAGGCAGGTGAGTTTGGGGCAAGACAATGCAAGGCAATTATACGCAAGGCAATTCCAGGCAAGGCAAGGCAAGCCAAGGCAAAACAATTCCAAGCAGGGCAATTCCAGGCTAGGCAAGACAATGCAATGCAAGGCAAGGCAATCCTAGGCAAGGCCATTTCAGGTGAGGAAAGGCAAGGCAAGGCAACCTGAAACAAGACAAATCCAGTCAAGGTAAGGCAAGACAAGGCAATTCCAGGCAAGGCTATTCCAGGGAAGGCAAGGTAGGGCAATTCCAGAAAAGAAAAAGCAAGGCAAGGCAATGTTGGGGACTGTCCTGTGTGATACTGCAAAGCAGTGTTCACTATATGGGAGGTTGACCCCAGAAGCAGAGCCCCTTGGCAAAGGGAAGTAGAGATATGGAAGTCAAGAAAAAAATAAAAGAAGAATCAAGCTAAAAGATAACCAGGGCATATGGGAAGATGGCGTCGTAGAAGCAACTCAGGATTGCAGCTCTCAGTGAAGGTGCAGAGGGTGAGTCCTAGCCGCATTCTCTGATGGACCTTTTTTGCCCACAGAGCGTTGAAAGTCCCAGGTGTGGGAGAGACACGAGACGCTTTGCCAGCTAACACAGCCAGCTCGCGTGGCTGCTTCGGCCAGCACCACAGCGGGCCCCGCATGGAACTCACTGGTATGGGTGACCTGTTAAACTGGCAATCTGAGATTTGGAAGGGCAGATTGGCATGTCCATCTGTTTGAATGGGACTCGGACAGTGAGCCAGACCAAGAGATTCCTGGGAAGCATGATCTGAGCCAGTGAAGTGGACAGCGGCATGGGAAATCGCAAAGATCACAGTGCCCTATCGGCAGGCTACCGGGGCGCCAGTGAGAGAATCGACTTTTCAGCTTGCAGAGAGGGAGTGAGAGAGAGACAGAACGGATTCTGAGGCAGGGAGCTGGGTGATCAGGCTCAGTGGTCCCACCCTCACGGGGATAAGCAGGGTGGCGACTGGAGATGCTTGGAGCTGAGAGTTTTGCTGCCGGCATGTAGGACGGTGCAGCCCGGTGAGGGAGGGGCGTCCACCATTGCTGATGCAATCCGCCCCTACTGAAGTACCGCCCAGGGCTGATGCAGCCTGCCGTTGCTGAGGCAACCTGCCATGACAGAGAGACTCCACCAGGAGCAGGGAGCAAGCCACAGCAACAGGGCGGACCCGTGCTAGCAGGTAAGAGCCCCGGCAGGCAAATAGTGAATAGACTGCCACCTAGTGGGGCAGGACAGCGCAACAGATAATCATAAAGAAAGCCCCAACTCCCTGAGACAGAGCATCTAACGGGGGGAGGGGGAAAGGGTGGTGTTTTATGAGTTCTATTGCAGCAGACATAAAGAACCTCCCAACAACCCTGAATGAAAAATGAAGCTCACAGCTCAGCACTGGAACTCCTATAAAGCATAGACCGTCTTTTTAAGCAGCTCCCTGACCCCTGTACATCCAAAGATTCACCCCAAAAAAGGACTAATCAGACTGACATTTGGTGGGCATCATTCTGGAACAAAGAAAGCAGAAGAAGAAACTGGTATCATCCCTCACTGTTCCACAGCTGCTACAGGTATACTCCAGACATGCAGGGCCTGGAGTGGACCTCAGCACTCATACAGCAGAGGGGATAGACCATTAGAAGGAAAACTAAGTAACAGAAATACTTCATCATCAACAATCTCAGCATCCACAAAGAGACCCAATTGAAAAATCAGCAACTACTAAGACGACAGGCGGATAAATCCATAAAAATGGGAAGAAACCAGCGCAAAAAAGAGGAAAACTCCCGAAACCAAAACACCTCACCTCCTACAAAGGACCAAAACTCCTCACCAGCAAGGGAAACAAGCTGGACGGAGAATGAGTGTGACAAAATGAAAGAATCAGACTTCAGAAAGTGGATAATGAGAAACTTCATTGAGCTAAAAGAACATGTTCTAAATAGGTGCAAAGAAACTAAGAATCTTGAAAAAAGATTTAAAAAAGATTCGAGGAATTGATAGCAAGAATGGACAACTTAGAGAGGAATATAAATGAATTGAAGGAGCTGAAAAACACAACACGAGAACTTCGCGAAGCATGCACAAGTTTCAACAGCCGAATTGACCAAGCAGAAGAAAGAATATCAGAAGTTGAAGATCAACTCAATGAAATAAAACGTGAAACCAAGATTAAAGAAAAAAGCACAAAAAGGAATGAACAAAATCTCCAAGAAATGTGGGACTATGGGAAGATACCCAACCTACGTTTGATAGGTGTACCAGAATGTGATAAAGAGAATGAATCCAAGCTGAAAAACACTCTTCAGGATATTACCAAGGAAAATTTCCCCAACCTAGCAAGACAGGCCAATACCCAACTCCAGGAAATACAGAGAACACCACAAAGATACTCCGCAAGAAGAGCAACCCCAAGGCACATAATCGTCAGATTCACCAAGGTTGAAATGAAGGAGAAAATACTAAGGTCAGCCAGAGAGAAAGGTCGGGTCACCCACAAAGGGAAGCCCATCAGACTCACAGCAGATCTCTCGTCAGAGACTTTACAAGCCAGAAGAGAGTGGGGGCCAATATTCAACGTCCTTAAAGAAAAGAACTTTCAACCCAGAATTTCATATCCAGCCAAATTGAGGTTCATAAGTGAAGGAAAAATAAAATCCTTCATGAACAAGCAAGTACTCAGAGATTTTGTCACCACTAGGTCTGCTTTACAAGACCTCCTGAAAGAGGCACTACACATAGAAAGAAACAACCAGTACCAGCCATCCAAAAAGCATACCAGATGCTAAAGACCATCAACAAAATGAAGAATCTACATGAAACAACGGGAAAAACAGCCAGCTAGCATCAAAATGGCAGTATCAAACTCACACATAAGAATATTAACCCTAAAGGTAAATGGGCTAAATGCACCAAACAAAAGACACAGACTGGCAAATTGGATAAAAAACCAAAACCCATCGGTGTGCTGTATCCAGGAAACCCACCTCACATGCAAAGATACACAAAGGCTCAAAATAAAGGGATGGAGGAAGATTTACCAAGCAAATGGAGAGCAAAAAAGAGCAGGAGTTGCAATTCTCGTCTCTGATAAGGTAGATTTTAAAGCAAGAAAGAACAAAAGGGACACGGAGCGTCATTAAATAATGGTAAAAGGATCGATACAACAAGAAGAGCTAACATTTCTAAATATATATGGACCCAATGCAGGAGCACCCACATATATAAGGCAAGTTCTTAATGACTTACAAAGAGACTTAGACTCCCACAAAATAATAGTGGGAGACTTTAACACTCCACTGTCAATAGCAGACAGATCAACCAGACAGAACATTAACAAGGATATCCAGGACTTGAACACAGACCTGGAACCAGCAAACCTGATAGACATTTACAGAACTCTCCACCCCAAATCCACAGAATATACATTCTTCTCGGCACCACATCACACCTACTCCAAAATTGACCACATAATTGGAAGTAAAGCACTCCTCAGCAAATTCAAAACAACTGAAATCATAACAAACAGTCTCTCAGACCATAGTGCAATCAAGTTGGAACTCAGAATTCAGAAAATAACGCAGAACCGCAGAGCTTCATTGAAACTGAACAACTGGCTCTTCAATGTTGATTGGATAAACAATGAAATGAAGGCAGAAATAAAGTTCTTTGAAACTAACGAAAATGAAGACACAACGTATCAGAATCTCTGGGACACATTTAAAGCAGTCTGTAGAGGAAAATATATAGCAATAAGTGCCCACATGAGAAGAGTAGAGAGATCCAAAATAGACACCTTATCGTCAAAATTTAAAGAGCTTGAGGAGCAAAATCAAAAAAGCTCAAAACCTAGCCAAAGACAAGAAATAACTAAGATCAGAGCAGAACTGAAGGAGATAGAGACAAGAAAAACCCTTCAAAAAATCAATAAATCTAAGAGCTTGTTTTTTGAAAAGATCAACAAAATAGACAGACCACTAGCCAGACTGATAAAAAAGAAAAGAGAGAACAACCAAATAAATGCAATAAAAAAAGATAAAGGGGAAATCACGACAGATTCCACAGAAATTCAAACCATCATCAGAGAATACTACAAAAAAATCTATGCACACAAAATAGTAAATCAGGAAAAAATGGATAAATTCCTGGACGCCTGTGTCCACCCAAACCTAAACGAGGAGGAAGCCGAAACTATGAATAGACCAATAACAAGGTCAGAAGTTGAGGCAGCA
Organism: Saguinus oedipus; assembly: GCA_031835075.1. Classification (NCBI taxonomy): domain Eukaryota; kingdom Metazoa; phylum Chordata; class Mammalia; order Primates; family Cebidae; genus Saguinus; species Saguinus oedipus. The sequence continues at coordinate 6,149,153 of CM063170.1, forward strand.
GGTAAGAGCCTACCACACAAAAAGAGCCCAGGTCCAGATGGGTTCACAGCTGAATTCTACCAGACACACAAAGAGGATCTGGTACCATTCCTTCTGAAACTATTCCAAATAATCCAAAAAGAGGGAACCCTTCCCAAATCATTTGATGAGACCAACATCATCCTGATACCAAAACCTGGCAGAGACTCAACAAGGAAAGAAAACTTCAGGGCAATATCCATCATGAACATAGATGCAAAAATCTTCAATAAAATACTGGCAAATCGATTGCAACAGCACATTAAAAAACTTATCCATCATGATCAAGTAGGATTCATCCCGGGGATGCAAGGCTGGTTCAACATATGCAAGTCTATAAATGTAATTCACCACATAAACAGAAGCAAAAACAAAAACCACATGATTATCTCAATTGATGCAGAGATGGCATTTGACAAAATTCGACAGCCCTTTATGCTAACAGCCCTCAATAAACTTGGTATTGATGGAACATATCTCAAAGTAATAAAAGCTATTTACGACAAACCAACAGCCAATATCATACTTAATGGGCAAAAACTGGAAGCATTCCCTTTGAAATCTGGCACTAGACAAGGATGCCCTCTCTCACCACTTCTATTCAACATAGTACTGGAAGTTCTAGCCAGACAAATCAGGCAAGAAAAAGAAATAAAGGGTATTCAAATAGGAAAGGTGGAAGCCAAATTGTCTCTATTTGCAGACGACATGATAGTATATCTAGAAGACCCCATCACCTCAGCCCAAAAGCTCGTGCAACTAATAAGCAACTTCAGCAAAGTCTCAGGATATAAAATCAATGTTCAAAAATCACAAGCATTCCTATACACCAATAACAGACTTAAAGAGAACCAAATTAAGAACGAACTGCCATTCACAATTGCTACAAAGAAAATAAAATACCTAGGAATACAACTCACAACAAATTTAAGGGACCTCTTTAAGGAAAACTACAAACAACTGCTCAACGAAGTAAGAGAGGACACAAACAGATGGAGAAACACTCCATGTTCGTGGTTAGGAAGAATCAATATTGTGAAAATGGCTATACGGCCCAAAGTAATTTACACAATCAATGCTATCCCCATCAAACTGCCATTGAATTTCTTCACAGAACTGGAAAAAACCATGAATTTCATATGGAACCAAAAAAGAGCCCGAATAGCCAAGTCAATTCTAAGGAAAAAGAACACAGTGAGAGGCATCACGCTACCAGACTTCAAACTATACTACAAGGCTACAGTAATCAAAACAGCACGGTACTGGTACCAAAAGAGAGATATAGACCAATGGGACAGAACAGAGCAATCACAGGCAACACCACATATCTACAACCACATAACCTTTGATAAACCAGACAAAAACAAGCATTGGGGAAAGAATTCCCTGTTTAATAAATGGTGTTGGGAAAACTGGCTAGCCATGTGCAGAAAGCAGAACCTGGATCCCTTCCTGACACCTTATACTAAAATTAACTCCAGGTGGATTAAAGACTTAAACATAAGACCTCACACCAAAACAACCCTAGAAGAAAATCTTAGAAAAACCATTCAGGACATAGGTTTAGGCAAGAACTTCATTACCAAAACACCAAAAGCATTGGCAACAAAAGCCAAAATAGACAAATGGGACCTAATCAAACTCCACAGCTTCTGCACTGCAAAGGAAACAGTCACTAGAGTGAATCGGCAACCATCAGAATGGGAAAAAATCTTTGCAGTTTATGCATCTGACAAAGGGCTGATACACAGAATTTACAAGGAACTCAAACAGATTTCCAGGAAAAAAACGAACAAGCCCATTCAAAAATGGGCAAAGGATATGAACAGACACTTTAGAAAAGAAGACATATATGAGGCCAACAAACACCTGAAAAAATGCTCATCATCACTGTCATTAGAGAGATGCAAATCAAAACCACATTGAGATACCATCTCACGCCAGTTAAAATGGCGATCATTAAAAAATCTGGAGACAACAGATGCTGGAGAGGATTTGGAGAAAGAGGAACACTCTTACACTGTTGGTGGGAGTGTAAATTAGTTCAACCATTGTGGAAGAGAGTGTGGCGATTCCTCAATGACCTAGAAATAGAAATTCCATTTGACCCAGCAATCCCATTACTGGGTATATATCCAAAGGACTATAAGTCGTTCTACTATAAAGACACATGCCCAGGAATGTTCATTGCAGCACTGTTTACAATAGCAAAGACCTGAAACCAACCCAAATGCACATTGATGATAGACTGAACTGGGAAAATGTGGCACATATTCACCAAGGAATATTATGCAGCAATCAAAAATGATGAGTTTGTGTCCTTTGTAAGGACATGGATGAATCTGGAGATCATGATTCTCAGCAAACTGACACAAGAACAGAAAAAGAAATACCGCATATTCTCACTCATAGGCGGGTAAGAAAAATGAGAACACATGGACACAGGGAGGGGGTGTACTACACACTGGGACCTATTGGGGGGAATGGGGGAGGGACAGTGGGGTGGGGCTCGGGAGAGATATCCTGGGGATAAATGCCAAGTGTGGGTTAATAAGAGGAAGACAGCATAACACTCTGCCATGTGTGTACCTATGCAACTACCTTGGACGTTCTACATATGTACCCCAATACTTATAATGCAATAAAATTTTTTTTAAAAAAAGAACACCTGTATTTTAGTCAGAATTCTGTTTTATATAGCCACATACTCAGAGCCTACCTGAATAACAGACACCTTGGGAAAGTCAGGATTCTATTTCGTATAGCCACTCATTCACAGCCGAATGTAAAAACTCGTGCCTGAGTAGTATACTGGAGTCCCTATTTTATGGCTACTTATTCAGAGCCTCACCGAATAATACAGACGTAGGGAAGTGTCAGGAGTGTACTTGACATGGCCACTTATTCAGTTCCTCAGTGAAGAATCATTTATATTTAAAAAATACTCAGGATTCTATTATATATAGCCTCTTATTAAGAGACTCACTGGCTAATGCACACCTGGAGAATTTTCTGGACACTATTTGATATGACCGTTCACCCAGCGACTCAGTGGAAAATGCAGAGCTGAGAAATAGTCAAGAGGACAGTCAGGAGTCTATTTTATGTGGTCACTCGTTCATAAACTGACTAAAGAATACACACCTTGGGAATAGTCAGAGTCCAGGTCCTATGGCCACTGAATCACAGCATTACCGAATAATGTACAATGAGGCAATAGTAAGAATTCTATTTTATATGGCCTCTCATTCAGAGCTTAAGTGTGTAATAAACAGCTGTGGAGGAGGGAGGACCCTGTTGACAGTATCCCCAAATTAAGCAGCTCCGTGAATGTTACACACATGTGTGAGAGTCAGGAGACTATTTGGTATGGACCGTCATACAGAACCTCTTCGAATACTGCACATGTAGGGAAAAATCACTAGTCTATTTTATATGGTGATTAGTTTTGAGAGTCAAAAAATAATTCGCACCTGTGGAGTAAAATGCGGTCTATTTCATGAGGCCACTCTTTCAGTGTTTTAGTGAATAACATGTATATCTGGTAAGTCAGGAATCTCTTTCACATGGCCACTTGTTCTGGGCCTCTGTGAATAATACTCCCCTCAGAAACAGTCAAGGGTCTACTTCAAATGCCTACCCATTCAGAGTCTCTGTAAGTAATGAACACCTAGGCAATACACGTGAGTCCCTTTTTTATGCCCACTTAGTCAGAGTCTCATTCAATTATACACACCTGGGGAAGAGTTAAGAGTCTACTTCATGTAGCCACTCATTTAGATCCTCAGTGAATAATCCACACCAGGGTAATAATCAAACGTTTTTTATATGGCCACTCATTCTGTGCCTCCCTGAATGATACGCAAGTGGGGAATTCTCAGGATGCTATTTCATACTACCACTCATTTAGAACCTTATTGAATAATTCACAATGGAGCCATAGTCAGGTGTCTACTTTGTATGGCCTCTCATTCATTGTTTCAGTGCATAATAAACTTTTATGGAGTAATCAGGACACTGTTAGAGTAGCCATGAATTAAGTGCCTTCCTGAATAATACACACCTGGGTGGCAGTCAGAAGTCCATTTCAAATGAACTCTAATTTTGTGTAATGCTGAATAATACACACCTGGGGGAGATTCAGGAGTGTATTTGCTATCGACACTCATATGAAACCTGTTTGAATAATGCACACATGGAGTATAATGAGTTGTCTATGTCATACAGCTACTCCTTCAGACCAACTGTGAATAACGCAAATGTGGATAACGCAAATTCTCTTTCATATGGCCCATATTACACAGCCTCACTGAATATTACACACTCGTGATATAGACTGGAATCTATATTTTATGGCCACTCATTCAGAGAATCACTAAATAATTCACACTGGTGGAAGAGTCAGAAGTCTCTTTCCTATGACTACCCGTTGAAAGCTTCACTAAATATACACACCTGTAAAAATAGTCAGGATTTACTTGTATCTCCTCATTCAGAGTCTCACTAAATAATGCACACCTATAGTCAGGAGACTTTTTCATTTGGTCTCTCATTCAATGTGTCATTGAAAAATATGGTGTAGTCAGGAGACTCTTTCATGTAGACACATATTCAGAGCCTCAGTGCATAAGACAGACCCTTGATATACTTAGAAATCTAATTAGTATGGCCACATCTTCTCAGGCTCACTGAATAATACACACCTGGAGAATAATTTGGAGTCTATTTTCGAAGGACATTCATTCAGAGCCTCGGTAAATAATGCAGACCTGTGGAGTAGCCAAAAGTCTATTTCATTTGGAAACACATTCATAGCCTCAGTGGATAATACACACGTGTGGATTAGTCAGTATTACATATTATATGGCTAGTGACTCATAAACTGAATGAATAATGCACAAATGTAAAGTACTCAACAGTTTATTTTATATAGCCACTCATGGAGAGACTCACTGAATAATAAAATTATATGAGATGGACTGCCTCCTGTTTCATATGGTCATAAAACAAGATCCCCACTGAGTGACACACACCTGGAGAAGTGTTAGGAGTGTTCTTTACGTAGCATCTCATTTCCAGCCAAAGGGAATAATGCACACGTGTAAAATAGACACTAGTCTATTTTACATGGCCACAAAATCAAAGCCTGAGTCAGTAATACACAACTTTGGAAAAGTCACTAGTCTATTCCATGTGCCCAAAAATTTAGAGTCAGAGTCAATAATACACACCTGTAGACTAGTCAGGAAACCATTTCATATGGCCAATGTTTCAGAGCCTCAGTGAATAATAAATACCTGAGGAATACTCTGGACGCTATTACATGTGGCATTTCTTCAGAGATTCATTGAGTAAAGAACACCTGTATTGTAGTCAGAATTCTATTTTATATAGCCACATACTCAGAGCCTAACTGAATAACAGACACCTTGGGAAAGTCAGGATTCTATTTTGTATATCCACTCATTTACAGCCGAATGTAAAAGCTCACGCCTGAGTAGTATATAGGAGTCTCTATTTTTTGGCCACTCATTCAGAGCCTAACAGAATAATACAGACGTATGGAAATGTCAGGAGTGTATTTGACATGGCCACTTATTCAGTTCCTCAGTGAAGAATCATATATATCTGGAAAATACTCACGATTTTATTATATATATCTACTTACTAAGAGACTCACTGAATAATGCACACCTGGATAATTTTCTGGAGACTATTTGATATGACCGTTCACCCAGTGACTTAGTGGAAAATGCAGAGCTGAGAAATAGTCAAAAGGACAGAGTCAGGAGTCTATTATATGTGGTCACACGTTCAGAAACTGACTGAAGAATACACCTCTTGGGAATAGTCAGAGATCAGGTCATATGGCCACTCAATCACAGCATTACTAAATAATGCACAATGGGGCCATAGTAAAGAGTCTATTTAATATGGCCTCTCATTCAGAGCTTCAGTGTGTAATAAAGAGCTGTGGAGGAGTGAGGACCCAATTGACGGTAGTCCCAAAGAAAGCAGCTCCGTGAATGATACACACATGTGTGAGAGTCAGGAGACTATTTGATATGGACACTCATACCGAACCTCTTCGAATATTGCACATGTGGGAAATAATCACTAGTCTATTTCATATGGTGGTTCGTTTGGAGAGTCGAAAAATAACGTGCACCTCTGGAGGAAAATGTGGTCTATTTCATAAGGCCACTCTTTCAGAGTTTTAGTGAATAATATGTATAACTGATAAGGCAGGAATGGCATACACATGGCCACTCTTTCTGGGTCTCTGTAAATAATACTCTCCTCAGAACCAGTCAAGCGTCTACTTCAAGTGCCTACACATTCAGAGTCTCTGTGAGTAATGAACACCTGGGCAATATACCTGAGTCTCTTTTTTATGCTCACTTAGTCAGAGACTCATTCAATAATACACACCTGGGGAAGAGTTAAGGGTCTACTTCATGTAGCCACTCATTTAGATCCTCAGTGAATGACCCACACCAGGGTAGTAGTCGAGCATTTTTTATATGACCACTCATTCTGTGCCTCCCTGAATGATACACACCTGGGGAATTCTCAGGATTTTATTTAATACTACTACTCATTTAGAACTTTATTGAATAATTCGCAATGGAGAAATAGTCAGGTGTCTATTTTTTATGGCCTCTCATTTAGAGTTTCAGTAAATAATGAACTTCTTTTTTTTTTTTAATGGTTGTTATTTTTATTGCAGAGATGAATAATTACAGGAGTATTTTTCTTAATCAGTAAATTGTGGTCTTCTGCTTCTTGGAAGTGTCTAAAAGTAGTGGGTTCTGATTTCGTGTTAGTGTAATCAGGACACTGTTTATGATAGCCATGAATTAAGTGCCTTTCAGAATGGCACACATGGGGATGTTAGTCAGGAGTCTATTTCATATGAACTCTAATTCTGTGTAACGCTGAGTAATACACACCTGGGGGAGTTTCAGGAGTCTATTTGGTATGGACACTCTTACCGAAAGTGTTGAAATAATGCACACACGAAGAATAATGAGGTGTCTATGTAATACAGCTACTCATTCAGACAAACAGTGAATAATGCACTTGCGGAGTCATTAGAATTCTGTTTTATATGGCCCCTCTTTTACCGCCTTACTGAATATTACACACTTGTAATATAGTCTGGAGCCTGTATTTTATAGCCACACATTCAGAAAATTACTGAATAATTCACACCTGCGGAATAGTCAGAAGTCTCTTTCCTCTGGATACCCGTTGAAAGCCTCACTAAATGTACACAACTGGATAAATACTCAGGATTTACTTGTATCTTCTCATTCAGAGTATCACTAAATAATGCACACCTGTGGAATAGTCGGGAGACTTTTGCATTTGGCCTCTCATTCAATGTGTCATTGAAATATTTGGTGTAGTCAGGAGACTCTTTCATATAGACACATATTCAGAGCCTCAATGCATAAGATAGACCCTTGATATAATAAGAAATCTACTTTGTATGGCCACATCTTCTGAGGCTCACTGAATAATACACACCTGGAGAATAACTTGGAGTCTATTTTTGATGGACTTTCATTCAGAGCCTCAGTAATTAATGCAGACCTGTGGAGTAGCCAGAAGTCTATTTCATTTTGACACATATTTAAAACCTCAGTGGATAATATGCACGTGTGGATTAGTCAGGATTCCATTTTAATATAGCCACTGACTCATAACCTCAATGAAAAATGCACAAATGTAAATTACTCAGCAGTCTATTTCATAGAGCCATTCATTCAGAGATTCATTGAATAATATAAATGTTTGAGACAGACAGCCTCCTGTTTCATATTCACTGAATAATAAAAATGTTTGAGACAGACAGGCTCCTTTTCTACAAAAAGAGCCTCACTGCTTGACACACACCTGGGGAAGTGTTAGGAGTGTACTTTACTTAACCTCTCATTTACAGCCTAAGGGAATAATGTACACGTTTGGAATAAACACTAGTCTATTTTATATGGCCACAAAATCAAAGCCTGAGTCAGTAATACAAAACTTTGAAATAGTCACTAGTCTATTCCATATGCCCAAATATTTAGAGTCAGAGTCAATGATACAGGCCTGTAGACTAGTCAGGAAACCATTTCTTAGGGCCAAAGTTTCAGAGCCTCAGTGAATAATAAATACCTGAGAAATACTCTGGATGCTATTCATGTGGCATTTCTTCAGAGGTTTATCGAGTAAAGAACACCTGTATTGTAGTAAGAATTCTATTTCGTATAGCCACATACTCAGAGCCTAACTAAATAACAGACACCTTGGAAAAGTCAGGATTCTATTTCGTATAGCCACTCATTTACAGCCGAAAGTAAAATCTCACGCCTGAGTAGTATATAGGAGTCTCTATTTTATGGCCACTCATTCAGAGCCTCACAGAATAAAACAGATGTATGGAAATGTCAGGAGTGTACTTGACATGGCCACTTATTCAGTTCCTCAGTGAAGAATCATATATATCTGGGAAATACTCAGGATTCTATTATATATAACCACTTATTAAGAGACTCACTAAATAATGCACACCTGGAGAATTGTCTGGAGACTATTTGATATGACCGTTCACCCAGCGACTCGGTGGAAATGCAGAGCTGAGAAATAGTCAATAGGACAGAGTCAGGAGTCTATTTTATGTGGTCCCTCGTTCAGAAACTGACTGAAGAATACACAACATGGGAATAGTCAGAGTCCAGCTCATATGGCAACTCAATCGCAGCATTACCGAATAATGCACAATGGGGAAATAGTAAGGAATCTATTTCATACGGCCTCTCATTCGGAGCTTCAGTGCATAATAAATAGCTGTGGAGGAGTGAGGACCATATTGACGGTAGCCCCAAATAAAGCAGCTCCGTGAATCATAGACACATGTGTGAGATTCAGGAGACTATTTGATATGGACACTCATACAAAACCTCTTTGAATATTGCACATGTGGGGAATAATCACTAGTCTATTTCATATGGTGGTTCGTTTGAAGAGTCAAAAAATAATGCATACCTGTAGAGTAAAATGTGGTCTATTTCATAAGGCCACTCTTTCATTGTTTTAGTGAATAACATGTATATCTGATAAGTCAGGAGTCTCTTTCAAATGGCCACTTCTTCTGGGCCTCTGTGAATAATACTCCCATCAGAAACAGTCAAGGGTCTACTTCAAATGCCTACAAAATCAAAGTCTCTGTAAGTAATGAACACCTGGGCAATACATCTGAGTCTCTTTTTTATCCCCACTGAGTCAGAGTCTCATTTAATAATACACAGCTGGGGAAGAGTTAAGAGTCTAATTCATGTAGCCACTCATTTCAATCCTCAGTGAATAATCCACACCACTGTAATAGTCGAGCGTTTTTTTATATGGCCACTCATTCTGTGCCTCTCTGAATGATACACACCTGGGGAATTCTCAGGATTCATTTTCATAACACCACTCATTTAGAACCATATTGAATAATTCACAATGGAGCAATTGTCAGTTTTTTTTTTTTTTTTTGGTATGGCCTCTCATTCAAAGATCCAGTAAATAATGAACTTCTATGGAGTAATCAGGACACTGTTTAATATAGCCATGAATTAAGTGCTTCCTCAATGATACACACCTGGGTGGTAATCAGGAGTCCATTTCATATGAACTCTAATTATGTGTAACGCTGAGAAATACACAGAACCACTGCGAATATTGCACATGTGAAGAATAATCTCTAGTTCATTTCATATGGTCGTTTGTTTGGAGAGTCAAAAAATAACATGGAAGAGGGGTGATACAAACAGGAGAGTGGAGGGTACACACAGGAGACAGTGGGTACACAAAGGAGAGGAGAGGATACAAAGGAGAGGGGATACACACAGGAGAGTAGTGGATACACAGAGGAGAGAGGAGGGTACACACAGAAGACGGTGATACACAAAGGAGTAAGAAGGATAAACATAAGAAAAAGGAAGATACACACAGAACAGGAGAAAACACACAGGAGAGAGAAGTGTACACACAGGAGAAAAAAGGATACACAAAGCAGAGAGGAGAATACACACAGGAGAGAGGGGATACACAGACGAGAGAAAGCATACACACAAAATGGAGGAGGTTACACATAAAAGAGAGAGGATACACAGAAGAGAGGGGGACACAAACTGGAGAGGGGAGGAATACACACAGGAGAGAGGAGAAATACACACAAAAGAGAGGGTTGATATACACAGAAGAGAAAAATGATACACACAGGAGGGGAAGAATATGTACAGGAGAAAAGAGGATACACACTGGAGAGAGAAAGGTACACACAGGAGTGGATGATACACACAGGACTGAGAAAAATTCACACAGGAAAGAAGAGGATAAACACAGGAGAAAGGAGGATACACACAAAAGAGGAAAGGATACACATGGTAGACAGAAGGATACACACAGGAGAGAGACGATACAAAAAAAGAGTGGTGATGCAAACAGGAGAGATGAGGGTTCACACAGGAGAATAGAGAATACACACATGAGAGAGATGGATACACACAGGAGAGAAGAGTATACACACAGCAGAGAGGATGATACACACAGAAGAGAGGGCATACACTCAGGAGTGTGAAAGATCCACACAGTAGAGAAGAAAATGCACACAGGAGAGAGGTGGATACACACAAAAGTGGGGAATACACACAAAAGAGAGGGGATACACACAGAAGAGAGGAGGGATACACACGGAGAGTGGTGATCCATAGAGGATAGTTGAGGGTACACAAAGGAGAGAGGGGGTACAAACAGGAGATAAGGGGATACACAAAGAAAGAAAAGATACACACAGGAGCGTAGGGAATAAACAGAAGAGAGAGGAGGATACAAAAAGAAGAGAGGATGATAAACACAGGTGAGGGAGACACACACAGAAGAGAGGGGCTTATATGCAGAAGAGGGGGATACACACAGAAGAAAAAGAGATAAACACAGAAAAGAGGAGAAAACACACAGGAGAAGGAAATACACACAGGAGAGAAGGGCGTAGACACAGGAGAAAACAGGATACACACAGCAGAGAGGAAGATACACACAGGAGAGAGAAGATACACAAAGGAGAGAAGTGGATACCCACAAGAGAGAAAAGGAATACACACAAGATGGAGGGTGTTACACACAGGAGAAAGGAAGGATACGCACAGGAGAGAGAAGGGATACCCACAGGAGAAAAAAGGATGCACACAGGAGAGGGGGATACACACAGGAGAGAGGAGGATGCACACAAAAGAGAGGAGGAGACACACAGGAGTAAGGAGGATACACGCAAGAGAGAGGAGGGTAAACACAGGATAGAGGGGGATACACACAGGAGAGAGGAGGATACAGGCAGGAAAGGGGAGAATACACACACGAGAGAGAAAGATACACACAGGTGAGAGGAGAATACACAGAGAAGAGAGGAAGATACAGGAGAGTGGGGGATACACACAAATAAGAGGGAGATACTAACAAATGGAGGAAAATAAACACAGGAGAAAGGAGGATACACACATGAGAAAAAAGGATACACACATGAGAAAGGAGGATACCCACAGAAGACAGGAGGATACACAAAGGAGAGGGGAAACACACAGGAAAGAGGGGGATACACACAGCGGGGAAAGATAAACACAGAAGAGGGGTATACACACAGAAGAGAGGAGAATACACACAGGAGAGGGGGTATACACACAGAAGAGAGGAGGATACACACAGGAGCAGGGGATACACACAGAAAAGTGGTGCTAACGCACAAAAGAGAGGAGGATGCACACAGGAGAGTGGGTGAACACACAAAAATGAGAGGGGGATACACATAGGAGAGTGAAGCATACACACAAGAGGGAGGGGAATACACACAGGAGCGAAGAGGATACACACAGAGAAAAAAGGATACATACAAAAGAGAGGAGGATACTCACAAAAATGAGGGAAAATATACAGAGGAGAGAGGAGGATACACACAGGAGTGGCGTGATACACACAGGAGAAAGGAGGATACACACAGGAGAAAGGAGGATACACACAGGACAGGGAGATACAAACAGGAGAGTGGGGTATACACACAGGAGTGAGGAGGATATACACAGCAGACAGGAGGATACACACAGGAGAGAAGGGATACACACAAGGGAGAGGAAGATGAAAACTGGAGAGAGGAAAGATACACACAGGACAGAGGGTGGATACACACAGGAGAGAGAAGTGATACACACAGGATAGTAAAATGATACACACGGAAGAGAAAAGGATACACACTGTAGACAGAAGGATACACAAAGGAGAGAGAAGAATACACACAGAAGAGGGGTGATACACACAGGAGAGATGAGGGTTCACATAGAAGAAAGGAGGATACATACAGGAGAGAGACGGATACACACAGAAGAGAGGAGTATACACACAGCAGAGAGGAGGATACACAAAGGAGAGAGGGTATACACACAGAAGTGAAATAGATCCACACGGGAGATAAGGGAATGCAAACAGGAGAGAGATGCATACAAAAAGAAGTGGGGCATACACATCAGAGAGGAGGATTTACGCAGGAGAGAAAAAAAAATACACACAGGAGAAAGGGGGATACACACAAGAGAGAGGGGGATACACACAGGAGAGGGGGGATACACACGGAGAGTGGTGATACACACAGGATAGTAGAGGGTACACAAAGTACAGAGGGGGTACACACAGGAGAGAAGAGGATACACAAAAGAAAAAAAGATACACAAAGGAGAGTAGGGAATAAACAGAGGAGAGAGTAGGATACACACAGGAGAGAGGAGGATAAACACAGGAGGGGGGATACACACAGGAGAGAGGGGCATACACACATAAAAGTGTGATAAACAAAGGAGAAAGGGGGATAAACACAAGAGAGAAAAGTATACACACAGTAAAGTGTGATACACACTGGAGAGAGTGGCGTAAACACAGGAGAGAGGAGGAAACAAACAGGAGAGAGGGGATACACACGAAAGAGGGGGATACACACAGGAGAAAGGGAAGATACAAGAAAGAAAGGTGTTACACACAGGAGAGAAGGGAAAGCACACAGGAGAGTGGAGTGATAAACACAGTAAAGAGAAGGATACACACAAAAGAGAAGGATACGCACAAGAGAGAAAACTATACACAAAGGAGAGGGACATACACAAAAGAGAGGGGTATACACAAAGGAGCGTTGGATACATACAGGAGACAGGGAAATACACATAGGAGAGAGGGGGATACACACAAGATATGGGGATACAAAAGGAGAGAGGAGGCTACACACAGTAAAGAGGAGAATACACACAGGAAAGGAGAATACACACAGGAGATAGGCGGATACAAACAGAAGGAAGGGGAATACACATAGGAGAGAGGAGGATACAAACAGGTAAAAGGATAAATACAAAAGAGAGGAGGATACACACAAAATAGAGGAGGATACAGATAGAAGAGAGGAGGATACATGAAGGAGATTGGAGGATACACAAAGGAGAGAGGAGAATACACAGAGGAGAGGGGAGAATACACACAGGAGAGAGGAGGATACACAAAGGAGAGAGAATACACAGAGGAGAGGGGAGAATACACACAGGAGAGAGGAGTATACACACAGAAAAGGGGCATATACACAGGAGAGAGAAAGATTCAAACAGGAGCGTTGGATACATACAGAAGACAGGGAAATACACACATTAGAGAAGAAAATACACACAGGAGAGATGGATACACACAGAAGAGAGGGGGATTCACACAGAAGAGAAGGATACACACAGGAGAGAAGGAGATCCACACAAAAGAGAGGGAAATACACACAAGAGAGAGGGCGTTACACACAGGACAGAGAAGCTTAAGCACAGAATAAAGGGGAATTCACACAATAGAGAGGGTGATACACACAGGAGAGAGGGTCATACACACAGGAGAGAGGGGTATATACACAGGTGAGGGGAATACACAAAGGAGAGAGGGGCATACACACAGGAGAGAGAAATGATACACACAGGAGAGAGAAAAATACACACAAAAGAGATGGGGATACACACAGGAGAGAAGACGATACACACAGAAGAGAGGAGGATACACAGAGGAGAGAGGGGGATACACATAGGAGAGAGGGGATACACACAGTAGAGGGGGAATATGCACACAGAATAGAGGAGGATACGCACAGAAAATATGGGGATACACACAGAAGAAAGGAGAATAAACAAAAAAGAGAGAAGGATGCACACAGAAGAGAAGAATAAATACAGGAGAGAAAAGGATACACACAGGAGAGGGGGATACACACAGAAAAGGGGGAATACACACATAAAATGGGGATAAACACAGTAGAAAGAAGTTACACACAGAAAAGAGGAGGATACTCACAGGAAAAGGTGGTACAAACAAAAGAGAGAAATCCACACAGGTGAGAGGAGGATACACACAGGAGGGAGGGGCGTAAACACAAAGAACTGGGGATACACAGAGGAGAGAGGGGGATACACAAAGGAGAAAGGGATACACACAGGAGAGGAAAATACACACAGGAGAGAGGAGGATGCACACAGGAGAAAGGGAAATACACACAGGATAGAGGAGGATACACACAGGAGAGAAAATGATACACACAGAAGAGGTGGGATACACACAGTAGAGAGAAAGATACACACAGGAGACAGGAGGATACAGAGAGGAGAGAGGAAGATACACACAGAAGAGAAGGAGATACACACAGGAGTGGGGGATACACACAGAAGAAAGGGTGATATGCAGAGGAGAGAAAAATACACAGAGGAGAGGGGGATACATATAGATGAGAGGGGCATACATAGAGAAGAGAACAGGATACCCGCAGGAGAGAGGAGGATACACACAGAAGAGAGGGGGATACACACAGGAGAGAGTGGGATACACACAGGAGACAAAAGAATACACACAGGAGAGAAAAAGATACACATAAGAGAGAAAGATACACAGAGGAGAGAGAAGCATACACACAAAAAAGGGGGATACACACAGGAGAATGGGGGACACACACAGGAAAGGGGGATACACACAAGAGAGGGAAGCGTAAACACAGGAGAGAAAAGAATACACATAGGAGAGAGAAGAAAACAAACAAGAGAGAGAGAATACACACAAGTGACAGGGGTATACACAAAGGAGAAAGGGGTAATACACACAGGAAAGAAAAGTGTTACACACAGGAGAGATGGGGGAAACACAGAAAAGTGGAGTGATACACACAGGAGAGAGGAGGATACACACAGGAGAGAGAAAGATACACACAGGAGAGAGAAAGATACACACAGGAGAGAGAAGGGTACACACAGGAGAGAGAAGGATACACACAGGAGAGGGTGGATACACAAAGGAGATTGGAGGATACACACGGGAGAAAGGGGGGATACACACAAGAAAGAGAAGGATACACACAGAAGAAAGTAGGATATATAAAGGCGAGAGAAAGAATACACACAAAGGAGAGGAGGGATACTAACAGGAGAGAAGGGAATACACACACGAGAGTGGGGCATACACACAGAAGGGAGAAGATACCCACTGGGGAGAGTAAGATACACACAGGAGGAGGAAGATATGCAAAGTAAAGAGGAGCATACACACAGGAGAAAGGAGGATACACACAGAAGAGAGAGGGATACACAAAAGAGAGAGGAGGATACACACAGGAGAGGGCGATACACAGAAGAGAGAGAAGGACCCACAGAGGAGAGAGGGAAATACACATAAGAGAGGGTTATACACCCAGGAGAGAAAAGAATACACGCAGGAGAAAGGAGGATACACGCAGCACAGAGGAGGACACACGCAAAAGAGAGGGAAATACACACAGGAGAGAGAAAAAATACACACAGGAGAGAAGGGGGATACACACAAGAGAGAGAATGATACACACAGAAAAGAAAAGAAAACACACAGTAAAGAGGAGGATACACAGAGGAGCGAGGGACACACACAGGTGAGAGAAGGATAAACAAAGGAGAGGGGCATACACACAGAAAAGGGGGAATAAACAGAGAAGGGAGTGGGATAAACAAAGAAGAAAGGGATGCACACAGGAGAGGAAAATACACACAGGAGCCAGGGGGATGCCCACAGGAGTAAAGAAAATACACAAGGGAAAGACGAAGATACACACAGGAGAGAGAAAAATACACAGGAGAGGGGGGATACACACAGGAGAGAGAAAGATACACACAGGAGAGAGGAGGATACACAGAGGAGAGAGGAAGACACGCACAGAAGAGAAGAGGATACACACAGGAGTGAGGGATATACACAGAAGAGAGGGGGATACAAAAAAGAGAGGGAAATACACAGAGGAGAGAGTGCGATACACAGAGGAGAGAGGGGGATAAACACAGGAGACGGGGACACATACAGGAGAGAGGGGCATAGACAGAGGAGAGAGGAGGATACACGCAAGAGAGAAGAGGATACACACAGAAAAGAGGAAACTCACACAGGAGAGACGGGGATACACACAGGAGAGAAAAGGATACACACAGGAGAGAGGAGGATACACATAGGAGGGAGTGATTCACACAGGAGAGAGGGGCATACACACAAAAAATAGAAATACACACAGGAGAAAGTGGGATACACACAGGAGATAAGAGGATACACACAGTAGAAAGGAGGAAACAAACAGGAGAGAGGAAATACACAAGAGAGAGTGGGATACACACAGGAGAATGGGGTGATATTCACAGGAAAGAAAGGTGTTACCCACAGGAGAGATGGGGAAAACACACAGAAAAGAGGAATGATACACACAGGAGAGAGCAGGATACACACAGGAGAGAGGAGGATACACACAGGAGATAAGAGGATACACACAGGAAAGAGAAGTATACACAAAGAAGAGGGGCATACACACAGGAGAGAGAAGGATACACACAGGAGAGATGGATACATGCAGGAGACAGAGAAATACACAGAAGAGAGAGGGGAAAACACACAGAAGAGGAGGATACACACATGAGAGAGGGTATACACACAGGAGAAGGGAATACACACAGGAGAGAGAGGGATCCAAACAGGAGAGAGGGGAATACACACAAAAGAGAGGGTCATACACACAGGAGAAAGGGGGATACACATAGGAGAGAGAAAGATACACAAAGGAGAGAGGAGGATATACGCAAAAGAGAGGAGTATATACAGGAGAGAGGGGAATACACACGAAAGAGAGGAGGATACAGAAAGGAGAGAGGAGAATACACACAGGAGAGAAAATTATACAAACAGGAGAGAGGAGGATACACACGTGAAAGGAGGATACACACAGGAGAGAGAAGAATACACTCAGGAGAGTCAGGATACAAACAGGAGAGTGCGGCATACACAAATGGGGAGGGGCATACACACAGGAGAGAGGAGGATACACACAAGAGAGAAGAAAATACACACAAGAGAAAGGAGGATACACACAGAAATGAGGGGGATAAACGCAAAAGAGAGAAGAATAAACACAGCAGAGTGGAGGATACACACAGGAGGGAGGAGGATACACATAGGAGAGAGGGGGATACACAAATGAGAGGGGAAGATACACAAAGGAGAGAAGAGAATACACAAAAGAGACAAAGGCATATACAAAGGAGAGGCTGATACACACAGGATACAGGGGGATACACACAGAAAAAAAGGATACACGCAGAAGAGTGGGATACACACAGGAGAGAGAAGCATACACACAGAAGAGAGGAGAATATACAGAGAATAGAGGAGGATACACACAATAGAGAAAAGGATACACACAAAAGAAAGAAGGTATACACACAAGAGAGAAGAAGGTACACAAAAGAGAGAGGAGGATACACACAGGAGAGAGGAGAATACACACACAAAAAAGGAGGATACAGAGAGAGGAGGATACACATAGGAGAGAAAATGATGCAAACAGGAGAGAGGAGGATACACACGTGAAAGGAGGATACACACAGGAGAGAGGGTAATACACTCAGGAGAGTGGGGGATACAAACAGGAGAGTGCGGCATACACAAAGGGGGAGGGTGATACATACAGAAGAGCGGAGGATACACACAAGAGAGAGGAAAATACACAGAAGAAAAAAGGATACACACAGTAATGAGGGGGATAAACGCAAAAAAGAGGAGGATAAACAGAGCAGAGTGGAGGATACACACAGGAGAAAGGAGAATACACACAGGAGAAAGGAGGATACACAAATGAGAGGGGAAGCACACAGGAGAAAGGGGGATACACACAGGCGAGGAAGAAACAGAAAGGATTAGAAAGGATACACACAGGAGAGAGTGAAATACACACAAAAGAGAGGAGGATACAGAAAAGAAAGAGGAGGATACACACAGAAGAGAAAATGATACAAAGGGGAGAGAGAAGGATACACAGGTGAAAAAAGGATACACAAAGAAGAGAGGAGGATACACACAGGAGAGAGGGGGATACACTCAGGAGAGTGGGGGATACAAAGAGGAGAGTGCAGCATACACAAAGGTGGAGGAAGATACACACAGGAGAGAGGAGGATACACACAAGAGAGAGAAAAATATACACAGGAGAAAGGAGGATACACACAGGAATTAGGGGGATAAACGCAAAAGAGAGAAAAATAAACACAGCAGAGTGAAGGATACACACAGGAAAGAGTGGGATACACACAGGAGAAAAAGATACACACAAGAGAGAGGGGCATACACAGAGGAGAGAGGAGGGTAAACACAGGAGAGAGACAGGTTATACACAGGAGAGAGGGGATACACACAGGAGAGTGGGGCATATACATAGAAGAAAGGGGATACACACAGAAAATAGGGGGATACCCACAGGGAAAGAAGGATAATGACAGGAGGGAGGAGGATACACACAAAATAGAATAAGATACAGACAGAAGAGAGAAAAATACACGCAGGAGAGAGGAAAATTCACACAGGAGAGAGGAGGATACACACAGAAGAGAGGAGGATACTCGCAGGAGAGAGGAGGATACACACAGCGGAGAGGGGAAATACACACAGGAGAGGGGGATACAAACAAAAGAGAGGAGGATACAAACAGGTGAGAGGAGTATACGCACAGGAGAGAGAAGGATACACACAGGTGAGAGGAGGATACACACAAAAAAGTGGAGGATAAACACAGGAGAGAGGGTAATACACACAGAAGAGGGGTGATACACACAGGAAAGGGGAGGGTACACAGAGGAGAGAGGAAGATAGACAAAGGAGAAAAGAGGATACACAAAAAAGAGGGGGATACACACAGGAGAGAGGGTGATATACCGAAAAGGGAGAAGAATACACACAGTAGAGGAAAGGAAACACACAGAAGAGGGGAATACACACAAGAGAAAAAGGGATACACACAGGAGAGAGGAGACTACACACAGGAGAGTGATATACACACAGGAGAGAGGGAATACACACAAGAAAAAAAGGGATACACACAGGAGAGAGGAGACTACACACAGGAGAGTGATATACACACAGGAGAGAGGGGCGTACACACAGGAGAGAAAAGGATACACACAGCAGAGAGGAGAATACACAGAGGAGAGAGGGGATACCCACAAAAGAGTGGAGGATTCACATAGGAGAGAGGGGGGATACACACGGAGAGAGGGGAGATACAAACAAGAGAGAAGGGGGATACATCCAAGAGAGAGGAGGAATACACACAGGAGAGAGGAAGATACACACAGAAAATAAAATAAACACAGGAGAGAGGATACACACAAAATAGAGAAGGATAAACACATAAGACAGAAGGATACACCCAGGAGAGAGAAGGATACACACAGGAGAGTGGTGATACACACAGGAGAAAGAAGGGTACACAACGGAGAGAAAAAGATACACACAAATGAGAGAAGGATATACACACAAGAGAGGGGGATACACAGAGGAGACTGGTTGTACACACAGGAGAAAGGGGGATACACACAGGAGAGAAATGGAACCACACAGGAGAGAGGAGGATACACACGGGAGAGGGAGATACACAAAGTAGAAATGAGAATTCACACAGGAAAGGGGATACACACAGAAGAAAGGGGGATACACACAGGAGAGAGGGGATACACACAGGAGATGGGGATACACACAGGAGAGAGAAAAATACAAACAGGCGAGAGGGGATACACACAAGAGAAAGGGTGATACACACAGGAGAAAGGGGGGATACACACAGGAGAAAAAGGGGTTACACACAGTCAAGAGGGAGAAAACACACAGCAGAGAAGAGGGATACACACAGGATAAAGGAATATACACGCAGGAGACAGGAAAGTACACACAGGAGAAAAAAGATAAACACAGGAGAGGGGGATACACAAAGTAGAGAGGGGAATGCACACAGGAAAAAAGGATACACACAGGAGAAGAAAGGATACACACAGGAGATAAATGGATACACACAGAAGAGGGAGATACACACAGCAGAGAGGGGCATACACAAAGGAGCGAGGAAGATACACACAGGAGAGAGGGTGATACACAAAGGAGAAAGGGGCGATACACACAAGAGAGAAAGAGATTACACACAGGAGAGAGGGGAGAAACACACGGGAGAGAGGAGGGATACACACAGGAGAAAGGAAGATACACACAAGAGAGTAGAAAATACATACAGGAGAGAGGAGGATGCACACAGGAAAGAGGAGTATACACACAGGAGAGAAGAGGATACACAAATGAGAGAGGAGGATACACACAGGAGAAAGGAGGATACACACAGGAGAGGGGCATACACACAGGAGAGAGGGGATACAAACAAGAGATTTGGATACACACAGGAGACAGGGTAATACACAAAAAAGAAAGGGGGATACACACAGGAGATGGGGATACAGAGAGGAGAGAGGGGGATACATACAGGAGAAAGGAGAATACACACAAGACAGTGGGACATAGACACAGTAGAGAGGAGGATACACACAGGAAAGAGTGGAATACACACAGGAGAGAAGGGGATACAATGAGGCGAATAAAATATTCACAAAAAAGAGGGGAAATACAAAGGAGAGAGGAGGATACAAACAGGCGAGAGGGATACACACAGGAGACGGTGAATTACACACAGGAGAGAGGAGGATACAAACAGGAGAGAGGGGTATACACACAGTGGGAGAAGGATAAATACAGGAGAGAGGAGGATACACACAAAGGGAACAGGATACAAAGAGAAGAGAGGAGGATACACGCAGGAGAGAGGGTACCCACAGGAGGGGGGAAATACACACAGGAGGAATGGGGATACAAACAAAAGGTGGCGGATACCCACAGGAGAGAGGAGAATACATACAAGCCAGAGAAGGATACACACAAGAGAGAAAAGGATGCACACAGGAGAGAGGGGGATACACACTGGAGAGAGGGAGATACAAACAGGAGAGTGCAGCATACACACAGGAGGGAGGAAAATACACACAGGAGAGAGGGGGATACACACAGGAGATAGGAGGATACACACAGCAGAGATTAGGATACACTTAGGTGAGAGGAGGATACACAGAGGAGAGAGGAGGAAACAGAAAGGAGAGAAGGAAACAAACAGTAGACAGGGAAATACACACAGGCGAGTGGGGTACACACAGAAGTGGGGGAAATGCACACAGAAGAGAAGGGGATACACACAGGGGAGAGGGATACACACAGTAGAAAAAAGCACACACACAAAAAGGAGGATACACAGAGCAGAGAGGGGGGATACACACAGGGAAGAGGAGGATACCCACAGGAGAATGGGGCATAGACACAGGATGGAAGGAGATACAAACAGGAGAGTGTTGGTACACACAGGGGGAGAAGGATAAATACAGGAGGGAGGAAAAAACACATAAAAGGAATAAGGATACAGACAGAAGAGAGGAGGATACACGCAGGAGAGAGAAGGATACACACAAAAGAGAGGAAAATACACGTAGGAGAGAGGAGGATACAAGCAGGAGAGAGGAAGATACACACAGGTGACAGGGTAGAGAAACACAGGAGAGGAAATTACACACAGGAAAATGGAAGGTACACACAGGAGAGAGGGGTATACACACGAGGGAAAAGGATAAAAAAAAAGAGGGGCATAAACACAGGAGAGTGAGAAATACACCAAAAAGAGAAAATGATACACACAGAAGAGAGGAGGATACACACAGGAGATGGGGAAACACACAGCAGAGAGGGGCATATACACTGGAGAGGGTGATACATACAGGAGAAAAGGGGATACACAAAGGAGAGATAAGAATACACAAAGGAGATGAAGATGCACACAGGAGAGAAGGGCGTACACTCAGGAGAGAGAAGGATACACACAGCAGAGCGGAGGATACACACAGTAGCGAGGGAATACACACAGGAGAGAGGGGGATACACACAGGAGAGAGCGGGGATACTCACAGGAGAGAAGAGGGATACACACAGAAGATAATAGGATACACACAGGAGAGAGGAGAATACACACAGGAGAGAGGAAAATACACACAGGAGATTAGGATACACACAGGAGAGAGGAGGATACACAAAGGGGATGGGGAAACACACAGGAGAAAGGGGAATACACACAGGAAAGACCGGGGATACACACAGAAGAGTGAAGGGATACACACTCGAGAGAGGAGGAATACACACAAGAGGGAGGAGGATACACACAGAAGAGAGGAGGATACACACAATAGAGAAAAAGATACACACAGAAGAGGGGGATACACACACGAGAGAGGAGGATACACGCAGGATAGAGGAGTTTACACACAAAAGAGAGCAGGTTACACACAGGAGACAGAAGAATGCACACAGGAAAGAGGGGGATATACACAGGAAAGTGGTGATATACACAGGATGGAGGAGGGTACACACAGGAGACAGGGGCATACACACAGGAATAATGGATAAACACAGGAGAAAGGGGGATACACACAGGAAAGAGGAGGATACACACAGGTAAGGGGGATACACAAAGAAAAAAGGGTGTACACACAGGAGAGAGGAGGATACACACAGGAGAGAGGAGGATACAAACAGGAGAGAGGTGATATACACAGGAGAAAGAAGGTATACAGAGGATTCTTCAGAGACTCACTGAATATTACACACTTGTGATATAGTCTGGAGTCTATTTTTTTATGGCCAGTCATTCAAAGAATCACTAAATAACGCACACTTGCTGAATAGTCAGATGTCTCTTTCCTATGGCCACTCGTTAAGAGCCTCACTAAGTGTACACACCTGGGGAAATAGTCAGGATTTACCTTTATCCCCTCGTTCACATTCTCACTAAATAAGGCACACCCGTGGAATACTCAGGAGACTTTTTCATGTGGCCTCTAATTCAGAGTGTCACTGAATAATGTGGTGTAGTCAGGAGTCTATCACGTAGACACATATTCAGAGCCTCAGTGAATAAGACAGGCCCCACATATAGTAAGGAATCTAATTTATATGGAAACATCTTCTGAGCCTCACTGTATAATACACACCTGGAGAAAAATTTTGAGTCTATTTTCAATGGATATTCATTCAGAGCCTCGGTAAAATATGTACACCTGTGGAGTAGCCAGGAGTCTATTTTATAAGGACACTCATACATAGCCTCAGTGAAAAATATGCACGTGTGGATTAGTCAGGATTTCATTTTATTTGGCCACTGACTCATAACCTCAATAAAAAATGCACAAATGTAAAGTACTCAGCAGTCTATTTCATATAAACACTCATTCAGAGATTCAGTGAATAATACAAATATTTAAGATAGACAACATCCTGTTTCATATGGTCACACAAAAAGAGCCTCGCTAAATAATACAAACCTGGAGAATAATTTGGAGTCTATTTTTATGGACATTCATTCAGAGCCTCGGTAAATAATGCAAACCTGTAGAGTAGCCAGGAGTCTATTTCATTGGGACACTCATTCATAGCCGCATTGGATAATATGCACGAGTTTATTAGTCAGGCTTCCATTTTATATGGCCACTTACTTGTAACCTCAGTGACAAATGCACAAATGTAAAGTACTCAGCAGTCTATTTCATATAGACACTCATTTAGAGATTCATTGAATAATAAAAATATTTAAAATAGACAGCATCCTGTTTCATATGGTTAAACAGAAAGAGCCTCACTGAGTAATGCACACCAGGGGAAGTGTTAGAAGTCAACTTTATATAGGCTTTAATTTACAGAATTAGGAAATAATGCACACGTGTGGAATAGACACTAGTCTATTTTATATGGCTGCAAAATCAAAGCCTTTTCGAACACTGCACATGTGGGGAATAATCACTTGTCTGTTTCATATGGTGTTTCGTTTGGTGAATCAAAAACTTATGCACACCTGTGGAGTAAAATGGGATCTATTTCAGAAGGCCACTCTTTCAGTGTTTTAGTGAATAATACGTATATCTGAAAAGTAAGGAATCTCTTTCACATGGCCACTCGTTCAGGGCCTCTGTGAAGAATACTCCCCTCAAAAATAGTCAAGTGTCTACTTTGAATGGCTACACATTCAGAGACTCTGTAGGTAATGAACACCTGGGCAATACACCTGAGTCTCTTTTTTATGCCCACTTAGAGTCTCATTCAATAATACACACCTGGAGAAGAGTTAAGAGTCTATTTCATGTAGCCACTCATTTAGAGCCTCAGTGAATAATGCACACCAGGGTAATAGCCGAACATTTTTTATATGGCCACTCATTTTGTGCCTCACTGAGTGATATACACCTGAAGAATCCTCAGGATTCCATTTGATACTACCACTCATTTAGAAACTTATTGAATAATTCACAATGGAGCAATAGTCAGGTGTCTATTTTATATGGTCTATCACTCAAAGTTTCAGTGAATAATTAACTTCTATGGAGTAATCAGGACGCTGTTTAAGATAGCCAGAAATTAAGTGCCTTCCAGAATGATACACACCTGGGTAATAGCCTGGCGTCTAATTTCATATGAACTCTAATTTTGTGTATCATTGAGTAAAACACACCTGGGGCAGTGTCAGGAGTCTATTTGGTATAGACACTCAAACAGAACCTGTTTGATTAATGCACACGTGTATAATAATGAGGAGTCTATGTCATACAGTTACTTATTCAGACAAGCAGTGAATAATGCACATATAAAGTAATTAGAAGTCTGATTCTTATGGACCCTCTTTCACAGCCTCACTGAATATTACACACTTGTGATATGGTCTGGAGTCTATTTTTATGGCCACACATTCAGAGAAATCACTAAATAATGCACACCTGTGGAATAGTCAGAAGTCTCTTTCCTATGGCCACTCGTTAAGAGCCTCACTAAGTGTACACATCTAGGGAAATAGGATTTACCATTATCCACTCATTCAGAGTCTCACTAAATAATGAACGCCTGTGGAATAGTCAGGAGACTCTTTTCTATGAGCCTCACTAAGTGTACACACCTGGGGAAATACGATTTACAATTATTCCTTCATTCAGAGTCTCACTAAATAATGCAAACCTGTGGAATAGTCAGGAGATGTTTTCATGTGGCCTCTAATTCGGAGTGTCACTGAATAATGTGATATAGTCAGGAGTCTATTTCATGTAGATACATATTCAGATCCACAGGGAATAAAACAGGACCTTTATGTTGTAAGGAATCTAATTAATATGTCCACATCTTCTGAGACTCACTGAATAATACACAACTTGAGAATAATATCGAATCTCTTCGATGCACATTCATTCAGAGCCTCGGTAAATAATGTACACCTGCGGAATAGCCAAAAGTCTATTTTATTAGGACACTCATACATACCCTCAGTGGATAATATGCACGTGTGGATTAGTCTGGATTCCAATTTATATGGCCACTCACTCGTAACCTAAGTGAAAAATGCACAAATGTAAAGTACCCAGCAGTCTGTTTTATATAGACACTCATTCAGAGATTCACTAAATAATACAAATATTTAAAATGGCAGCATCCTGTTTCATATGGTCAAACAAAATGAGCCTCACTGAGTAAGGCACACCTAAGGAAGTGTTAGGAGACTACTTTATGTAGCCTCTCATTTACAGCCTCAGGGAATAATGCACACGTGTGGAATAGACACTAGACTATTTTATATGGCCACAAAATCAAAGCCTGAGTGAGTAATACACAACTTTGGAATAGTCACTTGTCTATGTTACATGCCCAAATATTTAGAGTCAGAGTCAATGATACACACCTGTGGACAAGTCAGAAAACAGTTTCATATGGCCAAAGTTTCAGAGCCTCAGTGAATAATACATACCAGGAAATACTCAGGACGCTATTACATGTGGCATCAATTTCAGAGATTTCTTGAAAAAGAAACACCTCTATTGTAGTCAGAATTCTATTTCCTATAACCACATATTCAGAGCCTAACTGAATAACATACACCTTGAGAAAAGTTAAAATTCTATTTCATATACCCACTCATTTAGAGCCGAATGTAAAAACGCATGCCTAAGGAGCATTCGGGAGGCTCTATTTTATGGCAACTCATTCAGAGCTTCACAGAATAATACAGACCTATGAAAACGTCAGGAGTGTATTTTTCATGGCCACTCATTCAGAACCTCAGTGAGGAATCATATATATCTGGAAAATACTCAGGATTATATTATATATAGCCACTTATTCAGAGACTCACTGAATAATGGACAGCTAAGGAATAGTCTGGAGACTATTTGATAGGACTCTTCACCCAGCGACTCAGTGGACAATGCAGAACTGAAAAATAGTCAAAAGAATAGAGTCAAGGGTTTATGTTATTTGGTCACTCGTTCAGAATCTCACTGCAGAATACACACCTTGGGAATAGTCAGTGTCCAAGTCATATGGACACTCAATCACAGCATTACCGAATAATGCACAATGGGGCAGTAGTAAGGAGTCTATTTCATATGGCCTGTCATTCAAAGTTTCAGTGCATAATAAACAGCTGTGGAGTAGTCAGGACCCGATTTCAGGTAGCCCCAAATTAAGCAGCTCCGTGAATGATACACACATGTGTCAGAGTCAGGAGACTATTTGACATAGGCACTCATACAAAACCTTTTTGAATACTGCACATGTGGGGAATAATCACTAGTCTGTTTCACATGGTGATTACTTCGGAGAATCAAAAAATCATGCACACCGGTTGAGTAAAATGGGTTCTCTTTCATAAGGCCACTCTTTCAGTGTTTTATTGGATAATATGCATATCTGATAAGTCAGGAATCTATTTCACATAGCCACTCATTCAGGGCATCTGTGAAGAACACTCCCCTCAAAAATAGTGAAGGGTCTCTTTCAAATGGCTACCCATTCAAAGTCTCTGTACATAATGAACAGCTGGGCAATAAACCTGAGTCTCTTTTTTTATGCCCACTTAGTCAGAGCCTCATTCTGTAATACACAGCAAAGGAAGATTTAAGAGTCTACTTCATGTAGCCACTCATTTAGAGCCTCAGTGAGTAATGCACACCAGGGTAATAATTGAGAATTTCTTATATGGCCACTAATTTTGTGCCTCACTGAGTGATATACGCCTGAAGAATCTGCAGGATTCTATTTGATACTTCCACTCATTTAGATCCTTATTGAATAATTCACAAGGTAGAAATTGTCAGGTGTCTATTTTATATGGTCTATCATTCAAAGTTTCAGTGATTAGTAAACTTCTATGGAGTAATCAGGATGCTGTTTATGATAGCCACGAATTAAGGGCCTTCCTGAATGATACACACCTGGGTGATAGCCTGGCCTCTATTTCATATGAACTCTAATTTTGTGTATCGTTTAGTAATACACACCTGGGGCAGTGTCAGGAGTCTATTTGGTATGGACACTGAAACAGATCCTGTTTGATTAATGCACACATGTATAATAATGAGGAGCCGAGGGAGACCCGGCAAGATGGCGTCGTAGAAGCGACTCAGGATTGCAGCTCTCAGTGACGGCGCAGAGGGTGAGTCCTAGCCGCATTCTCGGATGAACTTTTCTAGCCCACAGAGCGTTGAAAGTCCCACAGGACGCTAGTAAAGTAAAACCGGCTAACGCAGCCCTCTGGCGCGGCCGCTTCGGCCGGCGCCGCTTCGGCCGGCGCCGCAGCAGGACCCGGCACGGAACTCACTGGTCTGGGCGCCCTGTTAAACCAGCAATCTGAGAGTTTGAAGGGCAGATTGGCGCGTCCATCTGATTGAACGGGACTTGGACAGTGAGCCAGACCAGGAGTTTCCTGGGAGTTTCCTGGGAAGCGTGATAAGAGCCGGTGAAGTGGGCAGCGGCACGGGAGATCGCACGGATCCCAGTGCCCTATCGGCAGGCTCCTGGGGCGCCAGTGAGAGAGTCGAACTTTAAGCTCGCGGAGAGGGAGGGAGAGAGAGAGAGGACGGACTCTGAGGCAGGGAGCTGGGTAATCGGGCTCAGTGAGTCCCACCCTCACAGGGACAAGCAGGGCAATGACTGGAGACGCTTGGCGCTGAGAGTTTTGCTGCCGGCATCTAGGACGGTGCAGCCCGGTGAGGGTGGGGCGTCCACCACCGCTGACACAATCCGCCCCTATTGAAGTACCGCCCAGGGCCGAAGCAGCCTGCCGTTGCCGAGGCAACCTGCCATAACAGAGAGACTCCCAGGAGACGGGAGCTCTCCACAGCAGAAGGGAGCCCAGCAGCAACAGGGCAGAACCGCGCGAGTGGGTCAGAGCCCCGGCAGGCAAATAGTGAATAGACTGCCACCTAGTGGGGCAGGACAGTGCAACAGATACTCATAAAGAAAGCCCCAACTCCCTGAAACAGTGCATATAACGGGGGGGAAATAAAAGGGTGGTGTTTTATGAGTTCTATTACAGCAGACATAAACAACCTCCCAACAACACTGAATGAACAACGGAGCTCACAGCTCAGCACTGGAGCTACTATAAAGCACAAACCGTCTCCTTAAGCAGCTCCCTGACCCCTGTATATCCAAAGAGTCACCGCAAAAAAAGGACTAATCAGACTGACATTTGGCGGGCATCATTCTGGAACAAAGACAGCAGAAGAAGAAACTGGTATCATCCCTCACTCTTCCACAGCTGCTACAGGTATACTCCAGACAAACAGGGCCTGGAGTGGACCTCAGAACTCATACAGCAGAGGGGCTAGACCACTAGAAGGAAAACTAAGTAACAGAAATACTTCATCATCAACAATCTCAGCATCCACACAGAGACCCAACTGAAAAATCAGCAACTACAAAGACGACAGGCGGATAAATCCATAAAGATGGGAAAAAACCAGCGCAAAAAGGAGGAAAACACCCGAAACCAAAACACCTCACCTCCTACAGAGGACCAAAACCCCTCACCAGCAAGGGAACAAAGATGGACGGAGAATGAGTGTGACGAAATGACGGAATCAGACTTCAGAAAGTGGATAATGAGAAACTTCATTGAGCTAAAAGAACATGTTCTAAATCAGTGCAAAGAAACTAAGAACCTTGAAAAAAGATTTGAAAAAAAATTCGAGGAATTGATAACAAGAATGGAAAATTTAGAGAGGAATATGAATGAATTGAAGGAGCTGAAAAACACAACACGAGAACTTCGTGAAGCATGCACAAGTTTCAACAGCCGAATTGACCAAGCAGAAGAAAGAATATCAGAAATTGAAGATCAACTCAATGAAATAAAACGTGAAACCAAGATTAAAGAAAAAAGCACAAAAAGGAATGAACAAAATCTCCAAGAAATGTGGGACTATGTGAAGAGACCCAACCTACGTTTGATAGGTGTACCAGAATGTGATCAAGAGAATGAATCTAAGCTGGAAAACACTCTTCAGGATATTATCCAGGAAAATTTCCCCAACCTAGCAAGACAGGTCAATACTGAACTCCAGGAAATACAGAGAACACCACAAAGATACTCGGCAAGAAGAGCAACCCCAAGGCACATAATCGTCAGATTCACCAGGGTTGAAACGAAGGAGAAAATACTTAGGGCAGCCAGAGAGAAAGGTCAGGTCACCCACAAAGGGAAGCCCATCAGACTCACAGCAGATCTCTCGGCAGAGACCCTACAAGCCAGAAGAGAGTGGGGGCCAATATTCAACATCCTTAAAGAAAAGAGCTTTCAACCCAGAATTTCATATCCAGCCAAACTGAGCTTCATAAGTGAAGGAAAAATAAAATCCTTCACGAACAAGCAAGTACTCAGAGATTTTGTCACCACTAGGCCTGCTTTACAAGAGCTCCTGAAAGAGGCACTACATATAGAAAGAAACAACCAGTTCCAGCCATCCTAAAAGCATACCAAATGCTAAAGACCATCAACAAAATGAAGAATGTACATGAACCAATGGGCAAAACAGCCAGATAGCATCAAAATGGCAGTATCAAATTCACACATAACAATATTAACCCTGAATGTAAATGGGCTAAATGCACCAATCAAAAGACACAGACTGGCAAATTGGATAAAAAACCAAAACCCATCAGTGTGCTGTATTCAGGAAACCCACCTCACACACAAAGATACACAAAGGCTCAAAATAAAAGGATGGAGGAAGATTTACCAAGCAAATGGAGAGCAAAAAAAAGCAGGAGTTGCAATTCTCATCTCTGATAAAATAGACTTTAAAGCAACAAAGATCAAAAGGGACAAAGAAGGTCACTACATAATGGTAAAAGGATCAATACAACAAGAAGAGCTAACGATTCTAAATATATATGGACCCAATGTAGGAGCACCCAGATATATAAGGCAAGTTCTTAATGACTTACAAAGAGACTTAGACTCCCACACAATAATAGTGGGAGACTTTAACACTCCACTGTCAATAGCAGACAGATCAACCAGACAGAAAATTAACAAGGATATCCAGGACTTGAACTCAGACCTGGAACAAGCAAACCTGATAGACATTTACAGAACTCTCCACCCCAAATCCACAGAATATACATTCTTCTCAGCACCACATCACACCTACTCCAAAATTGACCACATAATTGGAAGTAAAGCACTCCTCAGCAAATGCAAAACAACGGAAATCATAACAAACAGTCTCTCAGACCATAGTGCAATCAAGTTGGAACTCAGAATTCAGAAAATAACTCAGAACCGCACAGCTTCATGGAAACTGAACAACTGGCTCTTGAATGTTGATTGGATAAACAATGAAATGAAGGCAGAAATAAAGAAGTTCTTTGAAACCAACGAGAACGAAGACACAACATACCAGAATCTCTGGGACACATTTAAAGCAGTCTGTAGAGGAAAATATATAGCAATAAGTGCCCACATGAGAAAAGTGGAGAGATCCAAAATTGACACCCTATCGTCAAAATTGAAAGAGCTAGAGGAGCAAGATCAAAAAAGCTCAAAACCTAGCCGAAGACAAGAAATAACTAAGATCAGAGCAGAACTGAAGGAGATAGAGACAAGAAAAACCCTTCAAAAAATCAACAAATCTAAGAGCTGGTTTTTTGAAAAGATCAACAAAATAGACAGACCACTAGCCAGACTGATAAAAAAGAAAAGAGAGAACAACCAAATAGATGCAATAAAAAACGATAAAGGGGAAATCACCACAGATTCCACAGAAATTCAAACCATCATCAGAGAATACTACAAACAACTCTATGCACACAAACTAGTAAATCAGGAAGAAATGGATAAATTCCTGGACGCCTGTGTCCTCCCAAGCCTAAACCAGGAGGAAGCTGAAACTATGAATAGACCAATAACAAGGTCAGAAGTTGAGGCAGCAATTAAGAGCCTACCACACAAAAAAAGCCCAGGTCCAGATGGGTTCACAGCTGAATTCTACCAGACACACAAAGAGGATCTGGTACCATTCCTTCTGAAACTATTCCAAATAATCCAAAAAGAGGGAACCCTTCCCAAATCATTTTATGAGACCAACATCATCCTGATACCAAAACCTGGCAGAGACTCAACAAGAAAAGAAAACTTCAGGCCAATATCCATGATGAACATAGATGCAAAAATCTTCAATAAAATACTGGCAAATCGATTGCAACAGCACATTAAAAAACTTATCCATCATGATCAAGTAGGATTCATCCCGGGCATGCAAGGCTGGTTCAACATACGCAAGTCTATAAATGTAATTCACCACATAAACAGAAGCAAAAACAAAAACCACATGATTATCTCAATTGACGCAGAGAAGGCATTTGACAAAATTCAACAGCCCTTTATGCTAAAAACCCTCAACAAACTTGGTATTGATGGAACATATCTCAAAGTAATAAAAGCTATTTACGACAAACCAACAGCCAATATCATACTTAATGGGCAAAAACTGGAAGCATTCCCTTTGAAATCGGGCACTAGACAAGGATGCCCTCTCTCACCACTTCTATTCAACATAGTACTGGAAGTTCTAGCCAGAGCAATAAGGCAAGAAAAAGAAATAAAGGGTATTCAAATAGGAAAGGTGGAAGCCAAATTGTCTCTATTTGCAGACGACATGATAGTATACCTAGAAGACCCCATCACCTCAGCCCAAAAGCTCCTGCAACTGATAAGCAACTTCAGCAAAGTCTCAGGATATAAAATCAATGTGCAAAAACCACAAGCATTCCTATACACCAATAACAGACTTAAAGAGAACCAAATTAAGAACGAACTGCCATTCACAATCGCTACAAAGAAAATAAAATACCTAGGAATACAACTCACGAGGAATGTAAGGGACCTCTTTAAGGAAAACTACAAACACCTGCTCAACGAAATAAGAGAGGACACAAACAGATGGAGAAACGTTCCATGTTCGTGGTTAGGAAGAATCAATATTGTGAAAATGGCTATACTGCCCAAAGTAATTTACACATTCAATGCTATCCCCATCAAACTACCATTGAATTTCTTCACAGAACTGGAAAAAACCACCATGAATTTCATATGGAACCAAAAAAGAGCCCGCATAGCCAAGTCAATTCTAAGCAAAAAGGACACAGCGGGAGGCATCACGCTACCAGACTTCAAACTATACTACAAGGCTACAGTAATCAAAACAGCATGGTACTGGTACCAAAACAGAGATATAGACCAATGGAACAGAACAGAAACATCAGAGGCAACACAACATATCTACAACCATATCATCTTTGATAAACCAGACAAAAACAGGCAATGGGGAAAGGATTCCCTATTTAATAAATGGTGTTGGGAAAACTGGCTAGCCATGTGCAGAAAGCAGAAACTGGACCCCTTCCTGACACCTTACACTAAAATTAACTCCAGATGGATTAAAGACTTAAATGTAAGACCTGACACCATAAAAACCCTAGAAGAAAATCTAGGCAAAACCGTTCAGGACATAGGAGTAGGCAAGGACTTCATGAACAAAACACCAAAAGCATTGGCAACAAAAGCCAAAATAGACAAATGGGACCTAATCAAACTCCACAGCTTCTGCACGGCAAAAGAAACAGTCACTAGAGTGAATCGACAACCATCAGAATGGGAAAAAATCTTTGCAGTTTACGCATCTGACAAAGGGCTGATATCCAGAATTTACAAAGAACTCAAACAGATTTACAGAAAAAAAACAAACAAGCCCATTCAAAAATGGGCAAAGGATATGAACAGACACTTTACAAAAGAAGACATACATGAGGCCAACAAACATATGAAAAAGTGCTCATCATCATTGGTCATTAGAGAGATGCAAATCAAAACCACATTGAGATATCATCTCACACCAGTTAGAATGGCGATCATTAAAAAATCTGGAGACAGCAGATGCTGGAGAGGATGTGGAGAAATAGGAACACTCTTACACTGTTGGTGGGAGTGTAAATTAGTTCAACCATTGTGGAAGACAGTGTGGCGATTCCTCAGGGACCTAGAAATAGAAATTCCATTTGACCCAGCAATCCCATTACTGGGTATCTATCCAAAAGACTATGAATCGTTCTACTATAAGGACACATGCACACGAATGTTCATTGCAGCACTGTTTACAATAGCAAAGACCTGGAACCAACCCAAATGCCCATCGATGATAGACTGGACTGGGAAAATGTGGCACATATACACCATGGAATATTATGCAGCAATCAGAAATGATGAGTTTGTGTCCTTTGTAGGGACATGGATGAATCTGGAGAACATCATTCTCAGCAAACTGACACAAGAACTGAAAAAGAAATACCGCATATACTCACTCATAGGCGGGTGAGAAAAATGAGAACACATGGACACAGAGAGGCGGTCTACTATACACTGGGGACTGTTGGGGGAAATGGGGGAGGGACAGCGGGGGGGGGCTGGGGGGATAGCCTGGGGATGAATACCAAGTGTGGGTGAGGGGGAGGAAGGCAGCAAAACACACTGCCATGTGTGTACCTATGCAACTATCTTGCACGTTCTGCACATGTACCCCAAAACCTATAATGCAATAAAAATTAAAAAAAAAAAAAAAAAATAATGAGGAGCCTATATCATATGGCTACTCATTCAAAGGAATAGTGAATAATGCACATGTAAAGTAATTGGCAGTCTGATTCTTATGGACCTTCTTTCACAGCCTCACTGAATATTACACACTTGTGATATAGTCTGGAGTCTATTTTTTTATGGCCACCGATTTAGAGAATCACTAAATAATGCACACCTGTGCAATAGTCAAAAGTCTCCTTTCTATGGCCACTCGTTAAAAGGCTCACTAAGTGTACACACCTGGGGAAATAGTCAGGACTTACCATTATTCCCTCATTCAGAGTCTCACTAAATAATGCACACCTGTGAAATAGTCAGGAGACTCTTTCCTATGGCCACTCGTTAAGAGCCTCACTAAGTGTACACACCTGGGGAAATAGTCAGGATTTACCTATATCCCTTCATTCAGAGTCTCACTAAATAATGCACACCTGTGGAATAGTCAGGAGACTTTTTCATGTGGCCTCTAATTCGGAGTGTCACTGAATAATGTGATGTAGTCAGGAGTCTATTTCATAAGGCACATATTCAGAGCCACAGGGAATAAAACAGGCCCTTCATGTTTTAAGGAATCTAATTAATATGGCCACATCTTCTGAGCCTCACTAAATAGTACACACCTGGAGAATAATTTGGAGTCTATCTTCGATGGACATTCATTCAGAGACTTGGTAAATAATGTACACCTTTGGAGTAGCCAGGAGTCTATTTTATTAGGACACTCATTCATAGCTTCAGTGGATAATATGCATGTGTGGATTAGTCTGGATTCCAATTTATATGGCCACTGACTCGTAACCTCAGTGAAAAATGCACAAATGTAAAGTACCCAGCAGTCTATTTCATATAGCCACACATCCAGAGATTCACTAAATAATAAAAATATTTAATATAGCAGCATCCTGTTTCATATGGTCCCACAAAATGAGCCTCACTGAGTAGGGCACACCTAGAGAAGTGTTAGGAGTCTACTTTATGTAGCCTCTCATTTACAGCCTCAGGGAATAATGCACACGTGTGGAATAGACACTAGACTATTTTATATGGCCAGAAAATCAAAGCCCGAGTGAGTAATACACAACTTCGGAATAGTCACTTGTCTATTTTACATGCCCAAATATTTAGAGTCAGAGTCAATAATACACGCCTGTGGACAAGTCAGAAAACAATTTCATATGGCCAAAGTTTCAGAGCCTCAGTGAATAATACATACCAGGAAATACTCAGGACGCTATTACATGTGACATCAATTTCAGAGCTTCCTTGAATGAGAAACACATCTATTGTAGTCAGAATTCTATTTCCTCTAGCCACATATTCAGAGCCTAACTGAATAACATACATCTTGGGAAAAGTTAAAATTCTTTTTCGTATAGCCACTCATTTAGAGCCGAATGTAAAAACGCACACCCGAGGAGCATTCAGGAGGCTCTATTTTATGGCCACTCATTCAGAGCTTCACAGAATAATACAGATGTATGAAAATGTCAGGAGTGTATTTCACACGGCCACTTATTCAGAATCTCAATGAGGAATCATATATATCTGGAAAATACTCAGGATTATATTATATATAGCCACTTATTCAGAGACTCACTGAATAATGGACAGCTAAGGAATAGTCTGGAGACTATTTGATAGGACTCTTCACCCAGCGACTCAGTGGACAATGCAGAACTGAAAAATAGTCAAGAGGATAGAGTCAACGGTTTATGTAATTTGGTCACTCATTCAGAATCTCACTGAAGAATACTCACCTTGGGAATAGTCAGTGTCCAAGTCATATGGACAATCAATTACAGCATTACCGAATAATGCACAATGGGGCAATAGTAAGAAATCTATTTTATATGGCCTGTCATTCGGACCTTCTGTGCATAATAAACAGCTGTGGAGTAGTCAGGACCCTATTTAAGGTAGCCCCAAATTAAGCAGCTCCGTGAATAATACACACATATGTCAGAGTCAGGAGACTATTTGACATAGACACTCATACAGAACCTTTTCGAATACTGCACCTGTGGGGAATAATCACTAGTCTCTTTCATATGGAGAATAGTTTGGAGAATCAAAAATAACCCACCCCTCTTGAATAAAACGGGTTCTATTTCATAAGGGCACTCCTTCAGTGTTTTAGTGAATAATATGCATATCTGATAAGTCAGGAATCTCTTTCACATGGCCACTTGTTCAGGGCCTCTGTGAAGAATACTCCCCTCAAAATAGTCAAGTGTCTACTTCAAATGGTTACACATTCAGAGACTCTGTAGGGAATGGACACCTGGGCAATACACCTGAGTCTCTTTTTTATTTCCTCGTAGTCAGAGACGCGTTCAGTAAAAACAACAAAGAAAGATTAAGAGTCTACTTCATGTATCCACTCATTTAGACCCTTAGTGAATAATGCACACCAGGGTAATAGTCGATAATTTTTTATATGGCCACTCTTTTTGTGCCTCACTGAATGATATGCCCCTGAAGAATCCTCAAAATTCTATTTGGTACTACCATTCATTTAGAACCTTATTGAATAATTCACAATGGAGCAATAGTCAGGTGTCTATTTTATATGGTCTATCATTCAGAGTTTCAGTGAATAGTAAACTTCTATGGAGTAATCAGTACGCTGTTTAACATAGCCACGAATTAAGTTCCTTGCTGAATGATACGCACCTGTGTGATAGGACTCTATTTCATACGAACTCTAATTCTGTGTAACACTGTGTAATACACACCTGGGGGAGTTTCAGGAGTCTATTTCGTATTGACACTGATACCGAACCTGTTGGAGTAATGCACACAAGGAGAATAATGAGGAGTCTATTTCATTCGGCTACTCATTCACACAAACAGTGAATAACGCACATGTGGAGTCATTCGAAGTCTGTTTCATATGGCCCCTTTTTCACAGCCTCACTGAATATTACACACTTGTGATATCCTCTGTAGTCTATATTTTATGGCCACTCATTCAGAGAATCACTGCATAATTCACACCTGCGGAAGAGTCAGAAGTCTGTTTTCTATCGCTACCCGTTGAGAGCCTCACTAAATGTACACACCTGGATAAATAGTCAGGATTTACTTGTATCTCCTCATTCAGAGTCTCAATAAATAATACACACCACTGGAATAGTCAGGAGACGTTTTTATGTGGCCTCTCATTCAATGTGTCATTTAATAATGTGGTGTAGTCAGGAGACTCTTTCCTGTTGACACATATTCAGAGCTTCAGTGCATAAGATAGACCCTTGATATAGTAAGAAATCTAATTTGTACAGCCACAGCTTCTGAGGCTCACTGAATAATACACACCTCTAGAATAATATAGAGTCTATTTTCGATGGACATTCATTCAGAGCCTCGGTATATAATGCCGACCTGTGGCGTAGCCAGGAGTGTATTTCATTTGGACACACATTCATAGCCTCAGTGGATAATATGCACGTGTGGATTAGTCAGCACTCCATTTTAATATAGCCACAGACTCGTAACCTCAATGAATAATGAAGAAATGTAAAGTACTCAGCAGTCTGTATCATATAGCCATTCATTCAGAGATTCACTGAATAATAAAAATATTTGAGACAGAGAGCCTCCTGTTTCATATGGTCATACAAAAAAAGCCTCACTGCGTGACACACACCTGGGGAAGTGTTAGGAGTGTACTTTACATAGCCTCTCATTTACAGCTTAAGGGTATAATGCACACGTGTGGAATAGACACCATTCTATTTTATATGGCCACAAAATCAAAGCCTGAGTCAGTAATACACAACTTTGGAATAGTCACTAGTCTATTCTTTATGCCCAAATATTTAGAGTCAGTGTCAATAATACATGCCTGTAGACTAGTCAGAATACCATTTCATATGGTCAAAGTTTCAGAGCCTCAGTGAACAATAAATACCTGAAAAATACTTTGGATGGTATTATATGTGGCATTTCTTCAGAGGTTCATTGAGTAAAGAACACCTGTATTGTAGTCAGAATTCTATTTCATATAGCCACATACTCAGAGCCTAACTGAATAACAGCCACCTTGGGAAAGTCAGGATTCTGTTTCATATAGCCACTCGTTTACAACCAAATGTATAAACTCACGCCTGAGTAGTATATAGGCGTCTCTATTATATGGCCACTCATTCAGAGCCTCACAGAATAATACAGACGAATGGAAATCTCAGGAGTGTACGTGACATGGCCACTTATTCAGTTCCTCAGTGAACAATCATATATATCTGGAAAATACTCAGGATTCTATTATATATAGCCATTTATTAAGAGACTCACTGAATAATGCACACCTGGATAATTGTGTAGAGACTATTTGATATGACCCTTCAGCCAGGAATTCAGTGGAAAATGCCGATCTGAGAAATAGTCAAGAGGACAGAGTCAGGAGTCTATTTTATATGGTCACCCATTCAGAAACTGACTGAAAAATACACACCTTGGGAATAGTCAGAGTCCAGGTCATATGGCCACTCAATCACAGCATTACCAAATAATGCAGAATGGGGCAATAGGAAGGAGTCTATTTCACATGGCCTCTCATTCAGAGCTTCAGTGCATAATAAATAGCTGTGGAGGAGGGAGGACCCTATTGAAGCTAGCCCCAAATAAAGCAGCTCAGTGAATGATACACACATGTGTGAGATTCAGGAGACTATTTGATATGGACACTCATACAGAACCTCTTCAAATATTGCACATTTGGGGAATAATCACAAGTCTATTTCACATGGTGGTTTGTTTGGGGAGTCAAAAAATAACACGCACCTGTTGAGTAAAATGCGGTCTACTTCATAAGACCACTCTTTCAGTCTTTTAATGAATAACATGTATACCTGATAAATCATTAATCTCTTTCACTTAGACACTCGTTCAGGGCCTCTGTGAATAATACTCCACTCAGAAGCAGTCAAGGGTCTACTTCAAATGCCTACACCTGAGTCTTTTTTTTATGCCCAGTTAGTCTGAGTCTCATTCAGTAATACACACCTGGGGAAGAGTTAAGAGTCTACTTCATGTAGCCACTCATTTCGATCCTCAGTGAATAATACATACCAGGGTAATAGTCGAGCATTTTTTTATATGGCCACTCATTCTATGCCTCCCTGAATGATACACACCTGGGGAATTTTCAGGATTCTATTTCATAATACCACTCATTTAGAACGTTATTGAATAATACACAATGGAGTCATAGTCAGGTGTCTCTTTTGTATGGCCTCTCATTCATTGTTTTAGTGCATAATGAACTTCTATGGAGTAATCAGGACACTGTTTAAGACAGCCATGAATTAAGTTTCATCCTGAATGACACACACATTGGTGGTAGTCGGGAGTCTATTTCATATGAACTCTAATTCTGTGTAACGCTGAGTAATACACACCTGGGGGAGTTTCAGGAATCTATTTGGTATGGACACTCATACCGAGCCTGTTGGAATAATGCACACATGGAGAATAATGAAGAGTCTATGTCATAGTGCTACTCATTCAGACAAACAGTGAATAACGCACATGTGGAGTCATTAGAATTCTGTTTCATATGGCCCCTCTATCACAGCCTCACTGAATATTGCACACTTTTGATATAGTCTGGAGTCTATATTTTATGGCCACTCATTCAGAAAATCACTAAATAATTCACACCTGCAGAATAGTCAGAAGTCTCTTTCCTATGGCTACAAATTGAGATTCTCACTAAATGTACACACCTGGATAAATAGTCAGGATTTACTTGTATCTCCTCATTCAGAGTCTCAGTAAATAATGCACAGCTGAAGATGGCATCATAGAGGTGACTCAGGATTGCAGCTCGCAGTGAAGTCACAGAGGGCGAGTTCTAGCCACATTGCAGGATGGACGTTTTTGCCCACAGAACTTTGAAAGTTTCAGGTGTGGAAGAGACACGGGATGCTACCTCTAGCGCAGCTGGCTCATGGGGCCAGTTCAGCCAGCACCGCACTGCAGTGGAACACTGCACAAAACTCACTGGACAGGGTGCC
Source organism: Saguinus oedipus (assembly GCA_031835075.1). NCBI lineage: Eukaryota > Metazoa > Chordata > Mammalia > Primates > Cebidae > Saguinus > Saguinus oedipus. The sequence continues at coordinate 6,189,626 of CM063170.1, forward strand.
CTGTTAAACAGGCAATCTGAGATGTGGAAGTTCAGATTGGTTTGTCCATCTGATTGAACGGGACTTGGACAATGAGCCAGACCAGGAGATTCCTGGGAAACCTGATCTGAGCCGGTGCAGTGGGCAGCAGCATGGGAGATCGCATGGAGCTTAGTGCCCTATCAGCAGGCTACTGGGGCGCCAGTGAGATAGTCAACCGTTCAGCTTGGGGAGAGGAAGAGAGAGAGAGAAAGGATGGACTCTGAGGCAGGGAGCTGGAAGATCGGGCTTAGCGGGTCCCACCCTCACAGGGACAAGCAGGGCTGCCATTGGAGGCACTCGGGGCTGAGAGTTTTGCTGCCGGCATCTAGGACGGTGCAGCCCGGTGGGGAGGGGCGTCTGCCACTACAGACACAATCCGCCCTTACTGAAGTACCGCCCAGGGCTGATGCAGCCTGCTGTTGCCGAGGCAACCTGCCATAACAGAGAGACTCCGCCAGCAGGGCAACGCGTGCCACAGCAAAACGGAGCCCAGCAGCAAAAGGGCGGACCCCCGTTAGCTGGGTGGAGCCCTAGCAGGCAAATAGTGAATAGACTGCCTCCTAGTGGGGCAGGAAAGTACAACAGATACTCAGAAAGAAAGCCCCACCTCCCTGAGACAGAGCATCTAAGGGGGAAAATAAATGGGGGGGGTTATGAGTTCTGTTGCAGCAGACATAAACACATCCTCCCAACAGCCTTGAATGAACAACGGAGCTCAAAGCACAGCACTGGAACTCCTATAAAGCACAGGCTGTCTCCTCAAGCAGCTCCCTGACCCCCGTATATCCAAAGAGTCACCCCAAAAATGAACTAATTAGACAGACATTTTGCGGGCATCATTCTGGAACAAACTGGTAGCATCCCTCACTATTCTGCAGCTGCTACAGTTGTACCCCAGAAAAGCAGGGCCTGCAGTGGACCTCAGCACTCGTACAGCAGAGGGGCTAGACAATTAGAAGGAAAACTAAATAACAGAAATACCTCAACATCAACAATCTGGGTGCTTACACAGAGACCTAATTGAAAAATAAGCAACTACTAAGACTACAGGTGTATAAATCCATAAAGATGGGAAGAAACCAGCGCAAAAAGGAGGAAGACACCCGAAACCAAAACACTTCACCTCCTGCAAAGTACCAAAACTCCTCAACAGCAAGGGAACAAAGCTGGACGGAGAATGAGTGTGACGAAAGGACGGAATCAGACTTTGGAAAGTGGATCATGAGAAATTTCAGTGAGCTAAAAGAAAATGTTCTAAATAAGTGCAAAAAACTAAGAACCTTGAAAAAAGATTTGAAAAAAGACTCGAGGAAATGATAACAAGAATGGACAACTTAGAGAGGAATATGAATGAATTGAAGGAGCTGAAAAACACAACACGAGAAATTCGTGAAGCATGCACAAGTTTCAACAGCCGAATTGACCAAGCAGAAGAAAGAATATCAGAAGTCGAAGATCAACTCAATGAAATAAAATGAGAAACCAAGATTAAGAAAAAAGCGCAAAAAGGAATGACCAAAATTTCCAGGAAATGTGGGAATATGTGAAGAGACTAAACCTACGTTTGATAGGTGTAACAGAATGTGATGAAGAGAATGAATCCAAGCTGGAAAACACTCTTCAGAATATTATCCAGAAAAATTTTCCCAACCTAGCAAGACATGTCAATACTCAACTCCAGGAAATACAGAGAACACCGCAGACATATTCTGCAAGAAGAGCAACCCCGAGGCACATAATCATCAGATTCATCAGGGATGAAATGACAAAGAAAATACTAAGGGTAGCCAGAGAGAAAGATCGGGTCACCCAAAAAGGGAAGCCCATCAGACTCTCAGCAGATCTCTCGGCAGAGACTATACAAGCCAGAAGAGAGTGGGGGCCAATATTCAACAACCTTAAAGAAAAGGACTTTCAACACAGAATTTCATATCCAGCCAAACTGAGCTTCATAAGTGAAGGAAAAATATAATTCTTCATGAACAAGCAAGTACTCAGAGATTTTGTCCCCACTAGACCTGCTTTACAAGAGCTCCTGAAAGAGGCACTACAAATGGAAAAAAAACAACCAGTTCCAGCCATCCTAAAAGCATACCAAATGCTAAAGTGCATCAACAAAATGAAGAAACTACATGAACCAATGGGCAAAACAGAAAGCTAGAATCAAAATGGCAGTATCAAACACAGATATCAATATTAACCCTAAATGTAAACGGGCTAAATGCACCAATCAAAAGACACAGACTGGAAAATTGGATAAAAAGGCAAAACCCATCGGTGAGCTGTATCCAGGAAACCCACCTCACACGCAAGGATACACAAAGTCTCAAAATAAAGGGATGGCGGAAGATTTACCAAGAAAATGGAGAGCAGAAAAAAGCACGAGTTGCAATTCTTGTCTCTGATAAAATAGACTGTAAAGCAACAAAGATCAAAAGAGACAAAGAAGGTCATCACATAATGGTAAAAGTCTCTATACAACAAGAAGAGCTAACGATTCTAAACATATATGGACTCAATAAAAAAGCACCCAGATATATAAGGCAAGTTCTTAATGACTTACAAAGTGACTTAGACTCCCACACAATAATAGTGGGAGACTTCAACACTCCACTGTCAATATCAGACAGATCAATGAGACAGAAAATTAACAAGGATATTCAGAACTTGAACTCAGACCTGGAACAAGCAAACCTGATAGACATTTCAGAACTCTCCACGCCAAATTTACAGAATATACATTCTTCTCAGCACCACATTACACATACTCCAAAATTGACCATATAATTGGAAGTAAAGCACTCCTCAGCAAATGCAAAATAACTGAACTCATAAGAAACAGTCTCTCAGATCATAGTGCAATCAAGTTGGAACTCAGAATTCAGAAAATAACTCAGAACCGCACAGCTTCATGGAAACTGAACAACTGGCTCTTGAATGTTGATTGGATAAACAATGAAATGAAGGCAGAAATAAAGAAGTTCTTCGAAACCAACGAGAACAAAGACACAACGTACCAGAATCTCTGGGACACATTTAAAGCAGTCTGTAGAGAAAAATATATAGCAATAAGTGCCCACATGAGAAGAGTGGAGAGATCCAAAATTGACACCCTATCGTCAAAATTGAAAGACCTAGAGAGAGGACTTCCAAGATGGCATCGTAGAGGCGACTCCGTATTGCAGTTCTCAGTGAAGGCGCAGAGGGTGAGTCCTAGCTGCATTCTCGGACAGATCTTTTTTGCCCACAGAACGTTGAAAGTCCCAGGTGTGGGAGAGACATGGGACGCTAGCACAGCTGGCTTGCACGCGGCCGCTTTGGCCGGTGTCACAGTGCAGTGGCACCGGGCACAAAACTTACTGGTCCGGGTGCCCTGTTAAACTGGCAATCTGAGATTTGGAAGGGCAGATTGGCATGTCCATCTGATTGAATGGGATTTGGACAATGAGCCAGATCAGGAGATTCCTGGGAATCGTGATCTGAGGTGGTGCAGTGGGCAGCCACAGGGGAGATCACATGGATCCCAGTGCCCTATCAGCAGGCTACTGGGGCGCCAGTGAGAGACTCAACCATTCAACTTGGGGAGAGAAAGAGAGAGAGAGAGGACGGACTCTGAGGCAGGGATCTGGGTGATCGGGCTCAGCGGATCCCACCCTGATGAGGACAAGCAGGGCAGTGATTGGAGGCGCTAGGGGCTGAGAGTTTTGCTGCTGGCAGCTAGGATGGTGCAGCCCGGTGTTGGAGGGGCGACTGCCACTACTGATGCAATCTACCCCTACTGAAGTACCACCCAGGGCTAACAGCAGCCTGCTGTTGCTGAGGCAACCTACATAAACAGAGAGACTCTGCCAGCAGGGCGGAGCAAGCCACAGCAGGGTGGAGCAAGCCAGAGCAGAACAAAGCCCCGCAGCAACAGGGCGGACCCAGGCTAGCAGGGCAGAGCCCCAGCAGAAAAATAGTGAATAGACTGCCACCTAGTTGGGTAGGACAGTGCAACAGATACTCATAAAGAAAGCCCCAACTCCCTGAAACAGAGCATCTAAGGGGGAAAAAAGAAGGTGTTTTAAGAGTTCTGTTGCAGCAAATATAAACACATCCTCCCAATTGAAAAATCAGCAACTGCTAAGACCACAGGGGGATAAATCCATAAAAATGGGAAGAAACCAGAGCAAAAAAAAAGGAAAACACCCGAAACCAAAACACTTCACCTCCTACAAAGGACCAAAACTCCTCAACAGCAAGGGAACAAAGCTGGACGGAGAATGAGTGTGACGAAAGGACGGAATCAGACTTTGGAAAGTGGATCATGAGAAATTTCAGTGAGCTAAAAGAAAATGTTCTAAATAAGTGCAAAAAACTAAGAACCTTAAAAAAAGATTTGAAAAATGACTCGAGGAAATGATAACAAGTATGGACAACTTAGAGAGGAATATGAATGAATTGAAGGAGATGAAAAACACAACACGAGAACTTCGCGAAGCATGCACAAGTTTCAACAGCCGAATTGACCAAGCAGAAGAAAGAATATCAGAAGTTGAAGATCAACTCAATGAAATAAAACGAGAAACCAAGATCAAAGAAAAAAGCGAAAAAAGGAATAAACAAAATCTCCAAGAAATGTGGAACTATGTGAAGAGACCCAACCTACGTTTGATAGGTGTACCAGAATGTGATGAAGAGAATGAATCCAAGCTGGAAAACACTCTTCAAAATATTATCCAGGAAAATTTCCCCAACCTAGCAAGACAGGTCAATACCCAATTCCAGAAAATACAGAGAACACAACAAAGATACTCCGCAAGAAGAGCAACCTCAAGGCACATAATCGTCAGATTCACCAGGGATGAAATGAAGGAGAAAATTCTAAGGGCAGCCAGAGAGAAAGGTCGGGTAACCCACAAAGGGAAGCCCATCAGACTCACAGCAGATCTCTCGGCAGAGACTCTACAAGCCAGAAGAGATTGGGAGCCAATATTCAACACCCTTAAAGAAAAGAACTTTCAACACAGAATTTCATATCCAGCCAAACTGAGCTTCATAAGTGAAGGAAAAATAAAATCTTTAAGAACAAGCAAGTACTCAGAGATTTTGTCACCACTAGGCCTGCTTTACAAGAGCTCCTGAAAGACGCACTACACATAGAAAGAAACAACCAGTACCAGCCATCCTAAAAGCATACCAAATGCTAAAGACCATCAACAAAATGAAGAAACTACATGAACCAATGGGCAAAACAGCCAGCTAGCATCAAAATGGCAGGAAAAAATTCACACATAACAATATTAACCCTAAATGTAAATGGGTTAAATGCACCAATCAAAAAACACAGACTGGCAAATTGGATAAAAAGCCAAAATTCGTCGGTTTGTTGTATTCAGGAAACCAACCTCAAACGCAAGGACACCTAAAGGCTCAAAATAAAGGGATGGAGGAATATTTACAAAGCAAATGGAGAGCAAAAAAAAGCACGAGTTGCAATTTTCATCTCTGATAAAATAGACTTTAAAGCAACAAAGATCAAAAGGGACAAAGAAGGTCATTCCATAATGGTAAAAGGGTCAATACAACAAGAAGAGCTAACGATTCTAAATATATATGGACCCAATGCAGGAGCACCCAGATATATAAGGCAAGTTCTTAAGTACTTGCAAAGAGACTTAGACTTCCACACAATAATAGTGGGAGACTTTAACACTCCACTGTCAATAGCAGAAAGATCAACCAGACAGAAAATTAACAAGGATATCCAGGACTTGAACTCAGACCTGGAACAAGCAAACCTGATAGACATTTACAGAACTCTCCACCCCAAATGCACACAATATACATTCTTCTAAGCACCACATCACACCTACTCCAATATTGACCACATAATTGGAAATAAAGCACTCCTCAGCAAATGCAAAACAACTGAAATTATAACAGAGTCTCTCAGACCATAGTGCAATCAAGTTGGAACTCAGAATTCAGAAAATAACTCAGTACCACACAGCTTCATGGAAACTGAACAACTGGCTTTTGAATGTTGATTGGATAAACAATGAAATGAAGGCAGAAATAAAGAAGTTCTTTGAAACCAACGAGAATGAAGACACAACGTACCAGAATCTCTGGGACACATTTAAAGCATTCTGTAGAGGAAAATATATAGCAACAGGTGCCCACATGAGAAGAGTGGAGAGATTCAAAATGGACACCCTATCATCAAAATTGAAAGAGATAGAGGAGCAAGATCAAAAAGCTCAAAACCTAGCCGAAGACCAGAAATAACTAAGATCAGAGCAGAACTGAAGGAGATAGAGACACGAAAAACCCTTCAAAAAATGAATAAATACAAGAGCTGGTTTCTCGAAAAGATCAACAAAATAGACAGACCACTAGCCAGACTACTAAAAAAGGAAAGGAGAACAACCACAAAGTACAAATCACCACAGATTCCACAGAAATTCAAACCATCACCAGAGAATACTACAAACAACTCTATGAACATAATCTAGCAAACCAGGAAGAAATGGATAAATTTCTGGACGCCTGTGTCCTCCCAAGCCTAAACCAGGAGGAAGCTGAAACTATGAATAGACCAATAACAGGGTCTGAAGTTGAGGCAGCAATTAAGAGCCTACCACACAAAAAAAAGCCCAGGTCCAGATGGGTTGACAGCCGAATTCTATCAGACACACAAAGAGGATCTAGTACCATTACTTCTGAAACTATTCCAAATAATCCAAAAAGAGGGAACCCTTCCCATATCATTTTATGAGACCAACATCATCCTGATACCAAAACCCGGCAGAGACTCAACAAGAAAAGAAAACTTCAGGACAATATCCATGATGAACATAGATGCAAAAATCTTCAATAAAATACTGGCAAATCGATTGCAACAGCACATTAAAAAACTTATCCATCATGATCAAGTAGGATTCATCCCGGGGATGCAAAGATGGTTCAACATATGCAAGTTTATAAATGTAATTCACCACATAAACAGAAGCAAAACAAAAACCACATGATTTTCTCAATCGATGCAGAGAAGGCATTTGACAAAATTCAACAGCACTTTATGCTAAAAACCCTCAATAAACTTGGTATTGATGGAATATATCTCAAAGTAATAAAAGCTATTTACAACAAACTAACAGCCAATATCATACTTAATGAGAAAAACTGGAAGCATTCCCTTTGAAATCTGGCACTAGACAAGGATGCCTTCTGTAACTACTCCTATTCAACATAGTACTTGAAATTCTAACCAGAGCAATCAGGCAAGAAAAAGAAATAAAGGGTATTCAAATAGGAAATGTGGAAGCCAGATTGTCTCTACTTGCAGATGACATGATAGTATACCTTGAAGACCCCATCACCTCAGCCCAAAAGCTCCTGAAAATGATAAGCAACCTCAGTAAAGTCTCAGGATATAAAATCAATGTGCAAAAATCACAAGCATACCTATACACCAATAACAGACTAAAACAGAACCAAATCAAGAACGAACTGCCATTCACAATTGCTACAAAGAAAATAAAATACCTAGGAATACAAGTCACAAGGAACGTAAGGGACCTCTTCAAGAAAAACTACAAACCACTGCTCAACGATATAACAGAGGACACAAACAGATGGAGAAACATTCCATGTTCGCGGTTAGAAAGTATCAATATCTTGAAAATGGCTATACTGCCCAAAGAAATTTACACAATCAATGCTATCCCCATCAAACTACCATTGAATTTCTACACAGAACTGGAAAAAACCACCATGAACTTCATATGGAACAAAAAAGAGCCCACATAGCCAAGTCAATTCTAAGCACAAAGAACACAGCGGGAGGCATCACACTACCAGACCTCAAACTATACTACAAGGCTACAGTAAGCAAAACAGCATGGTACTGGTATCAAAACAGAGATGTAGACCAACGGAGGCATTGGAGGCAACACAACATATCTACAACCATATAATCTTTGATGAACCAGACAAAAACAAGCAATGGGGAAAGGATTCCTTGTTTAATAAATGGTGTTGGGAAAACTGGCTAGCAAGTGCAGAAAGCAGAAACTGGACCCCTTCCTGACACCATACACTAAAATTAACTCCAGATGGATTAAAGACTTAAACGTAATACCTGACACCATAACAACCCCAGAAGAAAATCTAAGAAAAATCATTCAGGACATAGGAGTAGGCAAGAACTTCATGACCAAAACACCAAAAGCATTGGCAACAAAGGCCAAAATAGACAAATGGGACCTAGTCAAACTCCACAGCTTCTGCACGGAAAAGCAACCATCACTAGAGTGAATCAGCAACCATCAGAATGGGAAAAAATCTTTGCAGTTTATGCATCTGACAAAGGGCTGATATCCAGAATTTACAAAGAACTCAAACAGATTTACAGGGAAAAAACAAACAAGCCCATTCAAAAATGGGCAAAGGATATGAACAGACACGTTACAAAAGAAGACATACATGAGGCCAACAAACACATGAAAAAATGCTCATCATCATTGGTCATTAGAGAGATGCAAATCAAAACCACTTTGAGATACCATCTCACGCCAGTTAGAATGGCGATCATTAAAAAATCTGGAGACAGCAGATGCTGGAGAGGATGTTGAGAAATAGGAACACTCTTACGCTGTTGGCGGGAGTGTAAATTAGTTCAACCATTGTGGAAGACAGTGTGGCGATTCCTCAAGGACCTAGAAATAGAAATTCCATTTGACCCAGCAATCTCATTACTGGGTATATATTCCAAGGACTATAAATCGTTCTACTATAAGTACACATGCACACGAATGTTCACTGCAGCACTGTTTACAATAGCAAAGACCTGAAACCAACCCAAATGCCCATCGATGATAGACTGGACTGGGAAAATGTGGCACATATACACCATGGAATATTATGCAGCAATCAAAAATGATGAGTTTGTGTCCTTTGTAAGGACATGGATGAATCTGGAGAATATCATTTTCAGCAAACTGACACAAGAAGAGAAAAACAAATACCGCATATTCTCACTCATAGGCAGGTGAGAAAAATGGGAACACATGGACACAGTGAGGGGGTCTACTACAAACTGTGGTCTATTGGGGGAAAGGGGGAGGGACAGTTGGGGGAGCTGGGCAGGGATAGCCTGGGGATAAATGCCAAGTGTGCGTGAAGGGGAGGAAGGCAGCAGAGCACACTGCCATGCGTGTACCTATGCATCTATCTTGCACACTCTGAACATGTACCTCAAAACCTATAATGCAATGAAAATTTAAAATATTAAGAAAAAAGAAAGGCCTAGAGAAGCAAAATCAAAAAAGCTCAAAACGTAGCTGAAGACAAGGAATAACTAAGATCAGAGCAGAATTGAAGGAGATAGAAACAAGAAAAACCCTTCAAAATATTAATAAATCCAATAGCTGGTTTTTCAAAAAGATCAACAAAATAGAGAGACCACTAGCCAGACTGATAAAAAGGAAAAGAGAGAACAACCAAATACACGCAATAAAAAATGAAAAAGGGGAAATCACTACAGATTCCACAGAAATTCAAACCATCATCAGAGAATACTACAAACAACCCTATGCACATAAACTAGTAAACATGGAAGAAATGGATAAATTCCTGGCCGCCAGTGTCCTCTTAAGCCTAAAGCAGGAGGAAGCTGAAACTATGAATAGACCAATAACAAGGTCTGAAGGTGAGGCAGCAATTAAGAGCCTACCACACAAAAAAAGCCCAGGTCCAGATGGGTTCACAGGTGAATTCTACCAGACACACAAAGAGGAGCTGCTACCATTCCTTCTGAAACTATTCCAAATAATCCAAAAAGAGGGAACCCTTCCCAAATCATTTTATGAGACCAACATCTTCCTGATACCAAAACCCGGCAGAGACATAAACACGAAAAGATAACTTCAGGACAACATCCATGATGAACATAGATGCAAAAATTTTCAATTAAATACTGGCAAACCGATTGCAACAGCACATTAGAAAACTTATCCATCGTGATCAAGTAGGATTCACCCCGGGGATGCAAGGCTGGTTCATCATATGCAAGTCTATAAATGTAATTAACCACATCAACAGAAGCAAAAACAAAAACCACATGAATATCTCAATTGATGCAGAGAAGGCCTTTGACAAAATTCAACAGCGCTTTATGTTAAAAATCCTCAATAAACTTGATATTGATGGAACATATCTGAAAGTAATAAAAGCTATTTATGACAAACCAACAGAAAATATCATAATGAATGGGCAAAAACTGAAAGCATTCCCTTTGAAATCTGGCACTAGACAAGGATGCCTTCTCTCACCCCTCCTATTCAACATAGTATTGGAAGTTCTAGGCAGAGCAATCAGGCAAGAAAAAGATATAAAGTGTATTCAAATAGGAAAGGTGGAAGACAAATTGTCTCTATTTGCAGACGACATGATTGTATACCTTGAAGACCCCATCACCTCAGCCCAAAAGCTCCTGCAACTGATAAGCAACTTCAGTAAAGTCTCAGGATATAAAATCAATGTGCAAAAATCACAAGCATTCCTATATACCAATAACAGACTAAAAGAGAACCAAATCAAGATCAAACTACCATTCACAATTGCTACAAAGAAAACAAAATACCTCGGAATACAACTCACCAGGAACGTAACAGACCTCTTCAAGGAAAACTACAAACCACTGCTCAACGAAATAAGAGAAGACAGAAACAGATGGAGAAACATTCCATGTTCGTGGTTAGGAAGAATCAATGTCGTGAAAATGGCTATACTGCCCAAAGAAATTTACCCAATCAATGCTATCCCCATCAAACCACCATTGAATTTCCTCACAGAACTGGGAAAAAAAAACATGAACTTCATATGAATCCAAAAGAGAGCCCGCATAGCCAAGTCAATTCTAAGCAAAAAGAACACAGGGAGAGGCATCACACTACCAAACTTCAAACTATACTACAAGGCTATAGTAATTAAAACAGCATGGTACTTGTACCAAAACAGAGATATAGACCAATGGAACAGAACAGAGTCATTGGAGGCAACACAACATATCTACAGCCATATAATCTTTGATAAAGCTTACAAGAAGAAGCAATGAAGAAAGGATTCCCTGTTTAGTAAATGGTGTTGGGAAAACTGGCTAGCCATGTGCAGAAAGCAGAAACGGGACCCATTCCTGACACCTTACACTAAAATTAACTCCAGATGGATTAAATACTTAAACATAAGAACTGACACCATAAAAACCCTAAAAGAAAATCTAGGCAAAACCATTCAGGACATAGGAGTAGGCAAGGACTTCATGACCAAAACACCAAAAGCATTGACAACAAAAGGCAAAATAGACAAATGGGACCTAATAAAACTCCACAGCTTCTGCACGGAAAAGCAACCATCACTAGAGTGAATCAGCAGCCATCAGAATGGGAAAAAAACCTTTGCAGTTTACGCATCCTACAAAGGGCTGATATCCAGAATTTACAAAGAACTCAAACAGATTTACAGAAATAAAACAAACAAGTTCATTCAAAAATTGGCAAAGGATATGAACAGACACTTTACAAAAGAAGACATACATGAGGCCAACAAACATATGAAAAAATGCTCATCATCACTGGTCATTAGAGAGTTGCAAATCAAAACCACATTTACATAACAACTCACACCAGTTAAAATGGAGATCATTAAAAAATCTGGAGACAGCAGATGCTGGAGAGGATGTGGAGAAAAAGGAACACTCTTACACTGTTGGTGGGAATGTAAATTAGTTCAACCATTGTGTAAGACAGTGTGGCGATTTCTCAAGGACCTAGAAATAGAAATTCCATTTGACCCAGCAATCCCATTACTGGATATATACGCAAAGGACAATAAATCGTTCTACTATAAGGACACATGCACACGAATGTTCATTGCAGCACTGTTTACAATAGCAAAGAACTGGAACCAACCCAAATGCCCATCAATGATAGACTGGACTGAAAAAATGTGGCACATATACACCATGGAATATTATGCAGCAATCAAAAATGATGAGTTTGTGTCCTTTGTAAGGACATGGATAAATCTGGAGAACATCATTCTCAGCAAACTGACACAAGAACAGAAAAATAAATACAGCATATTCTCACTCATAGGCGGGTGAGAAAAATGAGAACACATGGACACAAGGAGGGGGTCTACTACACACTGGGGTTTATTTGGGGAAAGGGGGGAGGGACAGTGGGCGGGGATGGGGAGGGATAGCCTGGGGTTAAATGCCAAGTGTGGTAGATGGAAAGGAAGTCAGCAAACACACTGACATGTGTGTACCTATGCAACTATCTTGCACGTTCTGCACATGTACCCAAAAACCTATAAAGAAATAAAGAATTAATTAAAAGAAAGAAGGAATAAACACGTATTAGGAATAAAAAAATAATGCACACCTGTGGAATAGTCAGGAGACTTTTTCATGTGGCCTCTCATTCAATGTGTCATTGAAAAATATGGTGTAGTCAGGAGACTCTTTCATGTAGACATATATTCAGAGCCTCAGTGCATAAGACAGACCCTTGATATAGTAAAAAATCTAAATAGTAGGGCCACGTCTTCTGAGGCTCACTAAATAATACACACCTGGAGAATAATTTGGAGTCTATTTCCGATGGACATTTATGCAGAGGCTTGGTAAATAATGCAGACCTCTGGAGTAGCCAGGAGTCCTTTTCATTTGGAAACACATTCATAGCCTTAGTGGATAATATGGACTTCTGGATTAGTCAGGATTACATTTTATATGGCCACTGACTCGTAAACTAGATGAATAATGCACAAATGTAAAGTACTCATCAGTTTATTTCATATAGCCACTCATAGAGAAATTCACTGAATAATAAAATTATTTGAGATAGCCTGCCTCCTGTTTCATATGGTCATACAAAAAAAGCCTCCCTGAGTTACACAAACCTGGGAAAGTTTTAGGAGTGTTTTTCTCATAGCCTCTCATTTACAGCCTAAGGGAAAAAATGCGCACGTGTGGAATAGACACTAGTCTATTTTATATGGCCACAAAATCAAAGCCTGAGTCAGTTATACACAACTTTGGAATAGTCACTAGTCTATTCCATATGCCCAAATATTTAGAGTCAGTGTCAATAGTACACGCCTGTAGACTAGTCAGGAAACCATTTCATATGGCCAAAGCTTCAGAGCCTCGGTGAATAATAAATGCCTGAAAAATACTCTGGACGCTATTACACGTGGCATTTCTTCAGAGGTTCATTGAGTAAAGAACACCTGTATTGTAGTTAGAACTCTATTTCATATAGCCACATACTCAGAGCCTAACTGAATAACAGACACCTTGGAAAAGTCACTATTCTATTTTGTATAGCCACTCATTAACAGCCGAATGTAAAAACTCATGCCTGAGTAGTATATAGGAGTCTCTATTTTATGGCCACCCATTCAGGGCCTCACAGAATAATGCAGATGTATGGAAATGTTAGGAGTGTACTTGACATGGCCACTTATTCAGTTCCTCAGTGAAGAATCATAAATATCTGGAAAATACTCAGGATTCTATTATATATAGCCATTTATTAAGAGACTCACTGAATAATGCACACCTGGATAATTGTCTGGAGACTATTTGATATGACCCTTCAGCCAGGAATTCAGTGGAAAATGACGATCTGAGAAATAGTCAAGAGGACAGAGTCAGGAGTCTATTATATGTGGTCACACGTTCAGAAACTGACTGAAGAGTACACACCTTGGGAATAGTCAGAGTCCAGGTCATATGGCCACTCAATGACAGCATTACCAAATAATGCACTATTGGGTAATAATAAAAAGTCTATTCTATACGGCCTCTCATTCGGAGCTTCAGTGCGTAACAAACAGCTGTGAAGGAGAGATGACCCCATTGACTGTAGTCCCAAATAAAGAAGCTCCGTGAATGATACACACATGTGTGAGAGTCAGGAGACTATTTGATATTGACACTCATACAGCTCGTCTTCGAATATTGCACATGTGGAAAATAATCACTAGTTTATTTCATATGGTGGTTTGTTTGGAGAGTCAAAGATAACGCGCACCTGTGGAGCAAAATGCGGTCTATTTCATGAGGCCACTCTTTCAGTGTTTTAGTGAATAACATGTATATCTGATAACTCAGGAATCTCTTTCACATGGCCACCTGTTCTGGGCCTCTGTGTATAATTCTCCCCTCAGTAACAGCCAAGGGTCTACTTCAAATGCCTACACATTCAGAGTCTCTGTAAGTAATGAACACCTGGGCAATACACCTGAGTCACTTTTTTATGCCCAGTTAATGAGTCTCATTCTATTATACACACCTGGGGAAGAGTTAAGAGTCTACTTCATGAAGCCACTCATTTTGATCCTCAGTGAATTATCCACATCAGGGTAATAGTCGAGAATTTTTTATATGGCCACTCATTCTGTTCCTCCCTGAATGATACACACCTGGGGAATTCTCAGGATTCTATTTCATACTACCACTCATTTAGAACCTTACTGAATAATTCACAATGGTGAAATAGTCAGGTGTCTATTTTGTATGGCCTCTCATTCAGAGTTTCATTGAATAATGAACTTCTTTTTTTATTTATTTTTATGTTTTAAATTTTAATTGCATTATAGGTTTTGGGGTACATGTGAAGAACGTGCAAGATAGTTGCATAGTTACACACATGGCAGTGTGTTTTGTCTTCCACCCCTTCACTCACACTTGGCATTTATCCCCAGGCTATCCCTCCCCAGCCCCGCCCTCTGTCCCTTCCCCATTTCCCCCGATAGACCCCTTTCCTCTGTCCACGTGTTCTCATTTTTCTCACCCACCTATTAACATCTATGGAGTACTCAGGACACTGTTTAAGATAGCCATGAATTAAGTACCTTCCTGAGTGACACACACCTGGGTGGTAATCAGGAGTCTATTTCATATGAACTCTAATTCTGTGAAATGCTGAGTAATACACACCTGGGGGAGTTTCAGGAGTCTATTTGGTATGGACACTCATACTGAACTTGTTGGAATAATGCACACATAGAGAATAATGAGGTGTCTATGTCATACGGCTACTCAGTCAGACCAACTGTGAATAACGCACATATGGAGTCATTAGAATTCTGTTTCATATGGCCCCTCTTTCACAGCCTCACTGAATATTACACACTTGTGATATAGTCTGGAGTCGATATTTTATGGCCACTCATTCAGAGAATCACTAAAGAATTCACACCGGCGGAATAGTCAGAAGTCTCTTTCTTATGGCTACCGGTGGATTGCCTAACTAAATGTACACACCTGGATAAATAGTCAGGATTTACTTGTATCTCCTCATTCAGAGTCTCACTAAATAATGCACACCTGTGGAATAGTCTGGAGACATTTTCATGTGGCCTCTCATTCAATGTGTCATTGAAAAATGTGGTGTAGTCAGAAGAATCTTTCATGTATACACATATTCAGAGACTCAGTGCATAAGACAGACACTTGATATAGTAAGAAATCTAATTAGTATGGCCACATCGTCTGAGGCTCACTGAATAATACACCCCTGGAGAATAATTTGGAGTCTATTTTCGATGGGCATTCATTCAGAGCCTCGGTAAATAATGCAGACCTGTGGAGTAGCCAGGAGTTTATTTCCTTTGGAAACACATTCATAGCCTCAGTGGATATTATGCACGTGTGGATTAGTGAGGATTACATATATGGCCACTGACTCATAACCTCGATAAATAATGCACAAATTTAATGTACTCAGAAATTTATTTCATATAGCCACTCATATAGAGATTCACTTTATAATAAAATTACTTGAGATAGACTGCCCCCTGTTTCATATGGTCATACAAAAGTGCCTCACTGAGTGACACACACCTGGGAAAGTTTTAGGAGTGTGCTTTACATAGCCTCTCATTAACAGCTTAAGGGAATAATGCACACGTGTGGAATAGACACTAGTCTAATTTATATGGCCACTAAATCAAAGCCTGAGTCAGTAATACACAACTTTGGAATAGTCACTATTCTATTCCATATGCCCAAATATTTAGAATCACTGTCTATAATAAAAGCCTGTAGATTAGTCAGGAAACCATTTCATATGGCCAAAGTTTCAGAACCTCAGTAAATAACAAATACCTGAGGAATACTCTGGACGCTATTACATGTGGCATTTTTTAAGAGGTTCATTGAGTATAGAACTCCTGTATTGTAGTCAGAATTCTATTTCATATAGCCACATACTCAGAGCATAACTGAATAACAGACACCTTGGGAAAGTCAGAATTCTATTTCGTATAGCCACTCATTTACAGCTGAATGTAAAATCTCACGCCTGAGTAGTACATAGGAGTCTCTATTTTTTGGCCACTCATTCAGAGCCTCACGGAATAATACAGACCTATGGATATGTCAGGAGTGTACTTGACATGGCCGCTTATTCGGTTCCTCAGTGAAGAATCATATATATCTGGAAAATACTCAGGATTCTATTATATATAGCCTCTTATTAAGAGACTCCCTGAAAAATGCACACCTGGAGAATTGTCTGGAGACTATTTGATATGACCATTCACCCAGCGACTCAGTGGAAAGTGCAGAGCTGAGAAATAGTCAAGAGTACAGGGTCAGGAGTCTGTTTTATGTGGTCACTCGTTCAGAAACTGACTGAAGAAAACACCCCTTGGGAAGAGTCAGAGTCCAGGTCATATGGCCAATCACTCACAGCATTACCAAATAATGCACAATGGGGCAATAGTAAGGAGTCCATTTCTTTTTTTAAATTTTTTTAAATTTTTATTGCATTATAGGTTTTGGGGTACATTGCAGAGCGTGCAAGATAGTTGCATAGGTACACAAATGTCGGTGTGTTTTGCTGCCTTCCTCCCTTTCACCCACACTTGGCATTTATCCCCAGGCTATCCCTCCCCTGCCCCCCCCCACTGTTCCTTCACCCTTCCCCCCAATAGACCCCAGTGTGTATTAGACCCCCTCCATGTGTTCATGTGTTCTTATTTTTCTCACCCACCTATGAGTGAGAATATGCGGTATTTCTTTTTCTGTTCTTGTGTCAGTTTGCTGAGAATGATGTTCTCCAGATTCATCCATATTCTTACAAAGGACACAAACTCATCATTTTTTTTTTAATTTTTATTGCATTATAGGTTTGGGGGTACATGTGCAGAACGAGCAAGATAGTTGCATAGGTACACACATGGCAGTGTGCTTTGCTGCTTTCCTCCCCTTCACCCATACTTGGTATTCATCCCCAGGCTATTCCCCCCAGCCCCCCCCACTGTCCCTCCCCCATTCCCCCCAACAGTCCCCAGTGTATAGTAGACCGCCTCTCTGTGTCAGCGTGTTCTCATTTTTCTCAACCACCTATGAGTGAGTATATGCGGTATTTCTTTTTCTGTTCTTGTGTCAGTTTGCTGAGAATGGCAGTTCGTTCTTAATTTGGTTCTCTTTAAGTCTGTTATTGGTTTATAGGAACGCTTGTGACTTTTGCACATTGATTTTATATCCTGAGACTTTGCTTAAGTTGCTTATCAGTTGCAGGAGCTTTTGGGCTGAGGTGATGTGGTCTTCTAGGTATACTATCATGTCGTCTGCAAATAGAGACAATTTGGCTTCCACCTTTCCTATTTGAATACCCTTTATTTCTTTTTCTTGCCTGATTGCTCTGGGTAGAACTTCCAGTATTATGTTGAATAGAAGTGGTGAGAGAGGGCATCCTTGTCTAGTGCCGGATTTCAAAGGGAATGCTTCCAGTTTTTGCCCATTAAGTGTGATATTGGCTGTTGGTTTGTCATAAATAGCTTTTATAACTTTGAGATATGTTCCATCAATACCAAGTTTATTGAGGTTTTTAGCATAAAGGGCTGTTGAATTTTGTCAAATGCCTTCTCTGCGTCAATTGAGGTAATCATGTGGTTTTTGTTTTTGTTTCTGTTTATGTGGTGAATTACATTTACAGACTTGCGTATGTTGAAACAGCCTTGCATCCCCAGGATGAATCCTACATGATCATGATGGATAAGTTTTTTAATGTGCTGTTGCAATTGATTTGCCAGTATTTTATTGAAGATTTTTGCATCTATGTTCATCATGGATATTGGCCTGAAGTTTTCATTTCTTGTTGAGTCTCTGCCAGGTTTTGGTATCAAAATGATGTTGGTCTCATAAAATGATTTGGGAAGGGTTCCCTCTTTTTGGATTATTTGGAATAGTTTCAGGAGAAATGGTACCAGATCCTTTTTGTGTGTCTGGTAGAACTCAGCTGTGAACCCATCTGGACCTGGGCTTTTTTTGTGTGGTAGGCTCTTAATTGCTGCCTCAACTTCTGACCTTGTTATTGGTCTATTCATAGATTCGGCTTCCTCCTGGTTTAGGTTTGGGAGGACACAGGCGTCCAGGAATTTATCCATTTCTTCCTGATTTACTAGTTTGTGTGCATAGAGCTGTTTGTAGTATTCTCTGATGATGATTTGAATTTCTGTGGAATCTCTGGTGATTTTCCCTTTGTCGTTTTTTATTGCATCTATTCGGTTGTTCTCTCTTTTCTTTTCTTTTTTTTTTTTATTTTTATTTTTATTTTTTTTTTTATTGCATTATAGGTTTGGGGGTACATGTGCAGAACGAGCAAGATAGTTGCATAGGTACACACATGGCAGTGTGCTTTGCTGCTTTCCTCCCCTTCACCCACACTTGGTATTCATCCCCAGGCTATCCCCCCCAGCCCCCCCCCCGCTGTCCCTCCCCCATTCCCCCCAACAGTCCCCAGTGTATAGTAGACCGCCTCTCTGTGTCCACATGTTCTCATTTTTCTCACCCACCTATGAGCGAGTATATGCGGTATTTCTTTTTCTGTTCTTGTGTCAGTTTGCTGAGAATGATGTTCTCCAGATTCATCCATGTCCCTACAAAGGACACAAACTCATCATTTTTGATTGCTGCATAATATTCCATGGTGTATATGTGCCACATTTTCCCAGTCCAGTCTATCATCGTTGGGCATTTGGGTTGGTTCCAGGTCTTTGCTATTGTAAACAGTGCTGCAATGAACATTCGTGTGCATGTGTCCTTATAGTAGAACGATTTATAATCCTTTGGATAGATACCCAGTAATGGGATTGCTGGGTCAAATGGAATTTCTATTTCTAGGTCCCTGAGGAATCGCCACACTGTCTTCCACAATGGTTGAACTAATTTACACTCCCACCAACAGTGTAAGAGTGTTCCTATTTCTCCACGTCCTCTCCAGCATCTGCTGTCTCCAGATTTTTTAATGATCGCCATTCTAACTGGTGTGAGATGGTATCTCAATGTGGTTTTGATTTGCATCTCTCTAATGACCAATGACGATGAGCACTTTTTCATATGTTTGCTGGCCTCATGTATGTCTGCTTTCGTAAAGTTTCTGTTCATATCCTTTGCCCATTTTTGAATGGGCTTGTTTGTTTTTTTCCTGTAAATCTGTTTGAGTTCTTTGTAAATTCTGGATATCAGCCCTTTGTCGGATGCGTAAACTGCAAAGATTTTTTCCCATTCTGATGGTTGCCGATTCACTCTAGTGACTGTTTGTTTTGCTGTGCAGAAGCTGTGGAGTTTGATTAGGTCCCATTTGTCTATTTTGGCTTTTGTTGCCAATGCTTTGGGAGTTTTGTTCATGAAGTCCTTGCCTACTCCTATGTCCTGAATGGTTTTGCCTAGATTTTCTTCTAGGGTTTTTATGGTGTTGGGTCTTACGTTTAAGTCTCTAATCCATCTGGAGTTAATTTTAGTGTAAGGTGTCAGGAAGGGGTCCAATTTCTGCGTTCTGCACATGGCTAGCCAGTTTTCCCAACACCATTTATTAAATAGGGAATCCTTTCCCCATTGCCTGTTTTTGTCTGGTTTATCAAAGATAATATGGTTGTAGATGTGTTGTGTTGCCTCCGATGCCTCTGTTCTGTTCCATTGGTCTA
Source organism: Saguinus oedipus (assembly GCA_031835075.1). Lineage (NCBI taxonomy): Eukaryota > Metazoa > Chordata > Mammalia > Primates > Cebidae > Saguinus > Saguinus oedipus. The sequence goes on from CM063170.1 coordinate 6,209,639, forward strand.
TATCTCTGTTTTGGTACCAGTACCATGCTGTTTTGATTACTGTAGCCTTGTAGTATAGTTTGAAGTCTGGTAGCGTGATGCCTCCCGCTGTGTTCTTTTTGCTTAGAATTGACTTGGCTATGCGGGCTCTTTTTTGGTTCCATATGAAATTCATGGTGGTTTTTTCCAGTTCTGTGAAGAAATTCAATGGTAGTTTGATGGGGATAGCATTGATTGTGTAAATTACTTTGGGCAGTATAGCCATTTTCACGATATTGATTCTTCCTAACCACGAACATGGAATGTTTCTCCATCTGTTTGTGTCCTCTCTTATTTCATTGAGCAGTTGTTTGTAGTTTTCCTTAAAGAGGTCCCTTACATTCCTAGTGAGTTGTATTCCTAGGTATTTTATTTTCTTTGTAGCAATTGTGAATGGCAGTTCGTTCTTGATTTGGTTCTCTTTAAGTCTGTTATTGGTGTATAGGAATGCTTGTGATTTTTGCACATTGATTTTATATCCTGAGACTTTGCTGAAGTTGCTTATCAGTTTCAGGAGCTTTTGGGCTGAGGTGATGGGGTCTTCTAGGTATACTATCATGTCGTCTGCAAATAGAGACAATTTGGCTTCCACCTTTCCTATTTGAATACCCTTTATTTCTTTTTCTTGCCTGATTGCTCTGGCTAGAACTTCCAGTACTATGTTGAATAGAAGTGGTGAGAGAGGGCATCCTTGTCTAGTGCCAGATTTCAAAGGGAATGATTCCAGTTTTTGCCCATTAAGTATGATATTGGCTGTTGGTTTGTCATAAATAGCTTTTATTACTTTGAGATATGTTCCATCAATACCAAGTTTATTGAGGGTTTTTAGCATAAACGGCTGTTGAATTTTGTCAAATGCCTTCTCTGCATCAATTGAGATAATCATGTGGTTTTTGTTTTTGCTTCTGTTTATGTGGTGAATTACATTTATAGACTTGCGTATGTTGAACCAGCCTTGCATCCCCGGGATAAATCCTACTTGATCATGATGGATAAGTTTTTTAATGTGCTGTTGCAATCGGTTTGCCAGTATTTTATTGAAGATTTTTGCATCTATGTTCATCATGGATATTGGCCTGAAGTTTTCTTTTCTTGTTGAGTCTCTGCCAGGTTTTGGTATCAGGATGATGTTGGTCTCATAAAATGATTTGGGAAGGGTTCCCTCTTTTTGGATTATTTGGAATAGTTTCAGAAGTAATGGTACCAGATCCTCTTTGTGTGTCTGGTAGAATTCGGCTGTGAACCCATCTGGACCTGGGCTTTTTTTTGTGTGGTAGGCTCTTAATTGCTGCCTCAACTTCAGACCTTGTTATTGGTCTATTCATAGTTTCGGCTTCCTCCTGGTTTAGGCTTGGGAGGACACAGGCATCCAGGAATTTATCCATTTCTTCCTGATTTACTGGTTTATGTGCATAGAGTTGTTTGTAGTATTCTCTGATGATGGTTTGAATTTCTGTGGAATCTGTGGTGATTTCCCCTTTATCGTTTTTTATTGCATCTATTTGGTTGTTCTCTCTCTTCTTTTTTATCAGTCTGGCTAGTGGTCTGTCTATTTTGTTGATCTTTTCGAAAAACCAGCTCTTAGATTTATTGATTTTTTGAAGGGTTTTTCTTGTCTCTATCTCCTTCAGTTCTGCTCTGATCTTAGTTATTTCTTGTCTTCGGCTAGGTTTTGAGCTTTTTTGATCTTGCTCCTCTAGCTCTTTCAATTTTGACGATAGGGTGTCAATTTTGGATCTCTCCACTCTTCTCATGTGGGCACTTATTGCTATATATTTTCCTCTACAGACTGCTTTAAATGTGTCCCAGAGATTCTGGTACGTTGTGTCTTCATTCTCATTGGTTTCAAAGAACTTCTTTATTTCTGCCTTCATTTCATTGTTTATCCAATCAACATTCAAGAGCCAATTGTTCAGTTTCCATGAAGCTGTGCGGTTCTGAGTTATTTTCTGAATTCTGAGTTCCAACTTGATTGCACTGTGGTCTGAGAGACTGTTTGTTATGATTTCCGTTGTTTTGCGTTTGCTGAGGAGTGCTTTATTTCCAATTATGTGGTCAATTTTGGAGTAGGTGTGATGTGGTGCTGAGAAGAATGTATATTCTGTGGATTTGGGGTGGAGAGTTCTGTAAATGTCTATCAGGTTTGCTTGTTCCAGGTCTGAGTTCAAGTCCTGGATATCCTTGTTAATTTTCTGTCTGGTTGATCTGTCTGCTATTGACAGTGGAGTGTTAAAGTCTCCCACTATTATTGTGTGGGAGTCTAAGTCCCTTTGTAAGTCATTAAGAACTTGCCTTATATATCTGGGTGCTCCTACATTGGGTCCATATATATTTAGAATCGTTATCTCTTCTTGTTGTATCGATCCTTTTACCATTATGTAATGACCTTCTTTGTCCCTTTTGATCTTTGTTACTTTAAAGTCTATTTTATCAGAGATGAGAATTGCAACTCCTGCTTTTTTTTGCTCTCCATTTGCTTGGTAAATCTTCCTCCATCCCTTTATTTTGAGCCTTTGTGTATCTTTGTGTGTGAGGTGGGTTTCCTGGATACAGCACACCGATGGGTTTTGGTTTTTTATCCAATTTGCCAGTCTGTGTCTTTTGATTGGTGCATTTAGCCCATTTACATTCAGGGTTAATATTGTTATGTGTGAATTTGATACTGCCATTTTGATGCTAGCTGGCTGTTTTGCCCGTTGGTTCATGTACATTCTTCATTTTGTTGATGGTCTTTAGCATTTGGTATGCTTTTAGGATGGCTGGAACTGGTTGTTTCTTTCTACGTGTAGTGCCTCTTTCAGGAGCTCTTGTAAAGCACGCCTAGTGGTGACAAAATCTCTGAGTACTTGCTTGTTCGTGAAGGATTTTATTTTTCCTTCACTTATGAAGCTCAGTTTCGCTGGATATGAAATTCTGGGTTGAAAGTTCTTTTCTTTAAGGATGTTGAATATTGGCCCCCACTCTCTTCTGGCTTGTAGAGTCTCTGCTGAGAGATCTGCTGTGAGTCTGATGGGCTTCCCTTTGTGGGTGACCCGACCTTTCTCTCTGGCTGCCCTTAGTATTTTCTCCTTCGTTTCAACCCTGGTGAATCTGACGATTATGTGCCTTGGGGTTGCTCTTCTTGCGGAGTATCTTTGTGGTGTTCTCTGTATTTCCTGGAGTTGAGTATTGACCTATCTTGCTAGGTTGGGGAAATTTTCCTGGATAATATTGTGAAGAGTGTTTTCCAGCTTGGATTCATTCTCTTCGTCACATTCTGGTACACCTATCAAACGTAGGTTGGGTCTCTTCACATAGTCCCACATTTCTTGGAGATTTTGTTCATTTCTTTTCGTACTTTTTTCTTTAATCTTGGTTTCTCGTTTTATTTCATTGAGTTGATCTTCAACTTCTGATATTCTTTCTTCTGCTTGGTCAATTCGGCTGTTGAAACTTGTGCATGCTTCGTGAATTTCTCGTGTTGTGTTTTTCAGCTTCTTCAATTCATTCATATTCCTCTCTAAGTTGTCCATTCTTGTTATCAATTTCTCGAATCTTTTTTCAAATCTTTTTTCAAGGTTCTTAGTTTCTTTGCACTGGTTTAGTACGTGTTCCTTTAGCTCACTGAAGTTTCTCATTATCCACTTTCTGAAGTCTGATTTCGTCATTTCGTCACATTCATTCTCCATCCAGCTTTGTTCCCTTGCTGGTGAGGATTTTTGGTCCTTTTTTGGAGGTGAGGTGTTTTGGTTTCGGGTGCTTTCCTCCTTTTTGTGCTGGTTTCTTCCCATCTTTATGGATTTATCCGCCTGTCGTCTTAGTAGTTGCTGAGTTTTCAATTGGGTCTCTGTGTGGACACTGAGATTGTTGATGATGAAGTATTTCTGTTACTTAGTTTTCCCTCTAATGGTCTATCCCCTCTGCTGTATGAGTGCTGAGGTCCACTCCAGGCCCTGCTTGTCTAGGGTATACCTGCAGCCACTGCGGAACAGTGAGGAATGATACCAGTTTCTTCTTCTGCTGTCCTTGTTCCAGAATAATGCCAGCCAAATGTCAGTCTGATTAGTCCTTTTCTGGGGTGACTCCTTGGATATACAGGGGTCAGGGAGCTGCTTGAGGAGACAGTCTGTGCTTTATAGGAGCTCCAGTGCTGAGCTGTAAGCTCCGTTGTTCATTCAGCGTTGTTGGGAGGTTGTTTATGTTTGCTGCTATAGAACTCATAAAACACCACCCTTCCCCCCCCTTTTTTCCCTGTCTCAGGGAGTTGGGGCTTTCTTTATGAGTATCTGTTGCACTGTCCTGCCCCACTAGGCGGCAGTCTATTCACTATTTGTCTGCCGGGGCTCTGACCTGCTAGCGCGGGTCCGCCCTGTTGGTGCTGGTCTCCCTTCTTCTGTGGAGCATGGAGTCTCTCTGTTATGGCAGGTTGCCTCATCAACGGCAGGCCGCATCAGTCCTGGGCGGTACTTCAGTGGGGGTGGACTGCGTCAGCAATGGTGGACGCCCCTCCCTCACTGGGCTGCACCGTCTTAGATGCCGGCAGCTGAACTCTCAGCCCCGAGCATCTCCAGTCGCCACCCTGCTTGTCCCCATGAGCGTGGGACCCACCGAGCCCGATCACCCAGCTGCCTGCCTCAGAGTCCGTCCTCTCTCTCTCTCTTCCTCTCCCCAAGCTGAAAGGTCGACTCTCTCACTGGCGCCCCAGTAGCCTGCAAATAGGGCACTGGGATCCGTAGGATCTCCCATGCCACTGCCCACTACCCCGGCTCAGATCACGCTTCTGAGGAAACTTCTGGTCTGGCTCATTGTCCAAGTCCCGTTCAATCAGATGAACATGCCAATCTGTCCTTCCAAATCTCAGATTGCCAGTTTAACAGGGCACCCAGACCAGTGAGTTCCACGCCGGGTCCCACTGCGGTGCCGGCCGACGAGGCAGCGGGAGCCGGCATTAGCCAGCTGCACTAGCGAGCGGTGTCTCTCCCTCACCTGGGACTTCCAACGCTCTGTGGGCATAAAAGGGACATCCGAGAATGCGGCTAGGACTCACCCTCTGCGCCTTCACTGAGAGCTGCAATCCTGAGTCACCTCTATGACGCCATCTTGCCTCCTCCCCCCTAGAATTCTCTTTCATATGGCCCTTCTTTTACAGCCTCACTGAATATTATACACTTGTCTTATAGTCTGGAGTCTATATTTTATGGCCAGTAATTCAGGGAATCTCTAAATAATTCACACCTGTGGAATATTCAGATGTCTCTTTACTATGGCTACCCGTTGAAAGCCTCACTAAATGTACACACCTGGATAAGTAGTCATGATTTACTTGTATCTCCTTATTTAGAGTCTCTCTAAATAATGCAGTCCTGTGGAATAATCAGGAGACTTTTTCATGTGGCCTCTCATTCAGTGTGTCATTGAAAAATGTGGGGTAGTCAGGAGACTCTTTTATGTAGACACATATTCATAACCTCAGTGCATAAGACAGACCTTTGATATAGTAGGAAATCTAATTAGTATGGTCACATCTTTTGCTTCTCACTGAATAATACATACCTGGAGAATAATTTGGAGTCTATTTTCGATGGACATTCAATCAGAGCCTCGGTAAATAATGCAGACCTGTGGAATAGCCAGGAGTCTATTTCATTTGGAAACACATTCATCGCCTCAGTGGATAACATGCACGTGTGGATTAGTCAGGATTACATTTTATATGCCCACTGACTCGTAACCTCAATGAATAATGCACAAATGTGAAGTACTCAGCAGTCCATTTCATATAGCCACTCATACAGAGATTCACTGAATAATAATATTATTTGAGATAGACAACCTCCTGTTTCATATGGTCATACAAATGAGCCTCACTGAGTGACACACAACTGAGGAAGTGTTAAGAGTGTACTTTACATAGCCTCTCATTTGCAGACTAAGGGAATAATGCACACGTGTGGAATAGACACTAGTCTATTTTATATGGCCACAAAATCAAAGCCTGAGTCAGTAATACACAGCTTTGGAAAAGTCACTACTCTATTCCATATGCCCAAATATTTAGAGTCAGAGGCAATAATACATGCCTGCAGAGAAGTCAGAAAACAATTTCATATGGCCAAAGTTTCAGAGCGTCAGTGAATAATAAATACCTGAGGACTACTCTGGACGCTATTACATGTGGCATTTCTTCAGAGGTTCATTGAGTAAAGAACACCTGTATTGTAGTCAGAATTCTATTTCATATAGCCACATACTCAGAGCCTAACTGAATAATAGACACCTTGAAAAAGTCAGGATTCTATTTCGTATAGCCACTCATTTATAGCTGAATGTAAAAATTCACGCCTGAGAAGTATATAGGAGTCTCTATTTTATGGCTACTCATTCAGAGCCTCACAGAATAATACAAACGTATAGAAATCTTTGGAGTGTAGTTGACATGGTCACTTATTCAGTTCCTCAGTGAAGAATTATATATATCTGGAAAATACTCAGGATTCTATTATATATAGTCACTTATTAAGAGACTCACTGAATAATGCACACCTGGATAATTGTCTGGAGACTATTTGATATGACCATTCACCCAGCGATTCAGTGGAAAATGCAGAGCTGAGAAATAGACAAGAGGACAGAGTCAGTAGTCTATGTTATGTGGTTACTCATTCAGAAACTGACTGAGGAATACACACACTGGGAATAGTCAGACTCCAGGTCATATGGCCACTCAATCACAGCATTACCGAATAATGCACAATGGGGCAATAGTAAGGAGTTTATTTCATACGGCCTCTCATTCAGAGCTTCAGTGTGTAATAAACAGCTGTGGAGGAGTGAGGACCCTATTGTAGGTAGCTCAAAATTAAGCAGCTCGGTGAATGATACACACATGTGTGAGAGTCAGGAGACTATTTTATATGGACACTCATACAGAATTACATCAAATATTGCACATGTGAAGAATAATCTTTAGTCCATTTCACATGGTGGTTAATTCGGAGAGTCAAAAAATAACACAGACCTGTGGAGTAAAATGCGGTCTATTTCAGTGTTTTAGTGAATAACATGTATATCTGATAAGTCAGGAATCTTCTTCACATGGCCACTTGTTCTGGGCCTCTGTGAATAATACTTTCCTCAGAAACAGTCAAGGGTCTACTTCAAATGCCTACACATTCAGAGTCTCTGTAAGTAATGAACACATGGGCAATACACCTGAGTCTCTTTTTATGCCCACTGAGACAGAGTCTCAGTGAATAATACACACCTGGGGAAGAGTTAAGAGTCTACTTCATGTAGCCACTCATTTTGATCCTCGGTGAATAATCCACAACAGGCTAATAGTCGAGCATTTTTATTTGTCCACTCATTCTGTGCCTCCCTGAATGATACACACCTGGAGAATTCTCAGGAGTCTATTTCATACTACCACTCATTTAGATCCTTATTGAATAATTCACAATGGAGCAATAGTCAGGTGTCTATTTTGTATGGCCACTCATTCAAAGATTCTGTGAATAATAAACTTCTATGGAGTAATCAGAACACTGTTTAAGATAGCCTTGAATTAAGTGCCTTCCTGAATGATACACACCTGGGTGGTAATCAGGAGTCTAAAAAATTTCATGTGAACTCTAATTCTGTGTAACGCTGAGTAATACACAAAAGCACTTCAAATATTGCACATGTGAACAATAATCACTAATCCATTTCATATGGTCGTTCGTTTGGAGACAAAAAATAACACGGGAGAGTGGTGATACACACAGGAGAGTGGAGGGTACACACAGGAGACAGTTGGTACACAAAGGAGAGAAGAGGATACACAAAGAAGAGGGTGATACACACAGGAGAGTAGGTGATATACAGAGGAGAGAGAAGAATACACACAAGAGAGAAAAGAATAAACACAAAAGAAAGAAATACACACAGGAGAGAGGGGCATGCACACAGGTGAAGGTGATACACAGAAAAGAAAAAAGAATAAATTCAAGAGAGAGGAACATACACACAGAACAGGGGGAAACACACAGGAGAGAGAAACGTACACACAGGAGAAAAAAGGATACACACTGCAGAGAGGAGGATACACACAGGAGAGAGGGGATACACTAAGGAGAGTGGAAAATACACACAGGAGAGAGAAAGTATACACACAAATGGGAAAGGGTTACACATAGGAGAGAGGGGACACACACAGGAGAGAGGGGCACACAAACTGAAGAGGCGAGGTTACACACAGGAGAGAGGGGAAATACACACAAAACAGAGGGTTGATATACACAGGAGAGAAAACTGATACACACAGGAGAGAGGAGGATACACACAGAAGACAAAAGGATACACACTGGAGAGAGAAGTGTACACACAGAAGAGGAAAATACACACAGGAGTGAGGAGGATTCACAAAAGAAAAATTGGATACACACAGGAGAAAGGAGGATACACACAAAGGAGGGAAGAATACACACGGTAGACAGAAAGATACACACAGGAGAGAGAAGAACACAAACAGGAGAGTGGTGATGCAAACAGAAGAGATGACGGTTCACACAGGAGAATAGAAGATACACACATGAGAGAGATGGATACAAACAGGAGAGAAAAGAATACACACAGCAGACAGGAGGATACACACAGGAGAGAGGAAATACACACAGGAGTGAAAAAGATCCACACAGGAGTGAAAAAGATCCACACAGGAGAGAAGGGAATGCACACAGGAGAGAGGCGAATACACACAGAAGTGTGGCATACACACAGAAGAGAGGGGATACACACAGAAGAGAGGGGGGATACACATGGAGAGTGGTGTTCCACACGGGATAGTTGAGGGTACACACAGGAGAGAAGGGGTACACACAGGAGAGAAGAGTATACACAAAAGTAAAAGGGATACACACAGGAGATTAGGGAATAAAGAGAGGAGAGAGGAGGATAAACACAGGAGAGGGAGATACACACAAAAGTGAGGGTCTTACACAGAGAAGAGGGGGATACACACAGGAGTAAAAAAGATAAACACAGGAAAGAAGATTAAACACACAGGAGAGGGGGATACACACAGGAGAGAGGGGCGTAGACACAGAAGAAAAAGGAATACACACAGCAGAAAGAAAGATACACACAGGAGAGGAGAGACACAAAGGAGAGAGGGGGATACGCACAGAAGAGAGAAGGAATACACACAGCATGGAGGGTGTTACACACAGGAGAAAGAAGGGATACGCACAGGAGAGAGAAGGGATACCCACAGAAAAGAGGAGGATGAACACAGAAGAGTGGGATACTCACAGGAGAGAGGAAAATGCACACAAAAGAGAGGAGGAGACACACAGAAGAAAGGAGGATACACGCAAGAGAGGGGAGGGTAAACACAGTATACAGGGGAATACACACAGAAGAGAGGAGGATACAGGCAGGAGAGAGGAGAATACACACATGAGAGAGAAAGATACACACAAGCGAGAGGAGAATACACAGAGAAGAGAGGAGGATACACAAAGGAGAGAGGGGATAGACACAAAGAAGAGGGAGATACTAACAAAGGGAGGGAAATAAACACAGGAGAAAGGAGGATACACTCAGGAGAGAGGAGGATAAACACAGGAGAAAGGAGGATACACAAAGGAGAGGGGGAAACACACAAAACAGATTGGGATACACACAGGCGGGAAAGGTAAACACAAAAGAGGGGGTATACACACAGGAGAGAGAGGAATACACACAAAATAGGGTGATACACACAGGAAAGAGAAGCTTACGCACAGGAGAGAAGAGGATGGATACACACAGGAGAGAGGGTGAGTACACAAAAAAGAGAGGGGATACACAGAGGAGAGTGAAGCATACACACAGGAGAAAGGGGAATACACACAGGCGAGGGGGTGATACACAGAGAGAAAAAAAGAATAAATACAAAAGAATGGAGAATACACACCAAAAAGAGAAGGATACTGATAGAAGAGATAACGATACACGCAGGAGATTGGAGGATACACAGGAGAGAGGAGGATAATCACAGGAGAGGGGAGGATACACGCAGATGAGAGGAGGATACACACAAGAGAGAGGGAAAATATACACAGGAGAGAGGAGGATACACACAGGAGTGGCGTGATACACACAGGAGAGAGGAAGGTACACACAGTAGAAAGTAGAATACACACAGGAGAGAGGAGGATACACAAAGGAAAGGGGGATACACACAGGAGAGAGTGGGATACACCGAGGAGAGAAAAGGATACACAAAGGCGAGAGGAGGATACACACAGGAGGGGAATACACACAAAAAAGAGGACCATAAACACAGGAGAGGGGGATACACACAAAAGAAAGAAAAATACACACAAAAGAGAGGAGGATACACACAGGACAGGAAGAAACACACAGGAGAGTAGGGCGTACACACAGAAGAGAGAATGATACACACAGCAGAAAGGAAGATACACACAGGAGAGAGGGGATACACACAAGAGAGAGGAAGATACAAACTAGAGAGAGGAAAGATACACAGAGGAGAGAGGGTGGATACACACAAAAGAGAGGGGTGATACACACAGGAGAGAAAAAAGATACACACAGAAGAGAGGAGGATACACACAGGAGAAAGGAGGATACACACTAGTTAGAGAAAGATACAAACAGGAGAGGGGGATAAACACAGGAGTGAAAAGGAAACACACAGGAAAGAAGAAAGTACACACAGGAGAGAGGAGGATACACTCAAATGAGGGAAGATTACACACAATAGACAGAAGGATACACACAGGAGAGAGAATAATACACAAAGGAGAGGGGTGATACACACAAAAGATATGAGGGCTCACCTAAAAGAAAAGTGGATACATACAGGAGATAGACGGATACACACTGGAGAGACTAGTATACCCACAGCAAAAAGAAGGATACACAGAGGAGAGACGGCATACACACAGGATTGAGAAAGATCCACACAAAAGAGAAAAGAATGCAAACAGGAGAGAGGTGGATACACAGAGAAGTGGGGCATACACACAGCAGAGAGGAGGATTTACGAAGGAGAGAGGAAAATACACGCAGGAGAGAGGGGAATAAACACAAGAGAGAGGGGAATATTCACAGGAGAGAGGAAGGATACACACGGAGAGTGGTGATACACACAGGACAGTGGGGGGTACACGCAGGAGAGAGGGGGTACACACAACACAGAAGAAGATACACAAAGAAAAAACATACACACAAGAGAGCAGGGAATAAACAGAGGAGAGAGGAGAGTACACACAGGAGAGAGGAGGATAAACACAGGAGAGGGGGATACACACAAAAGAGAGGTGCATACACACAGGAGAGGGGGATACACACAGGATAGAGGAGTGTAGACGCAGGAGAAAAGTGGATACACACAGCAGAGAGGAGGATACACACAGGAGAGAGGAGATACACAGAGGAGAGAGAGGGATACCCACAGGAGAGAGAAGTATACACACAGGAGAGAAAAGAATACACACGGGAGAGAGGAGAATGCACACAGGAGAGAGAATAATACATACAGGAATGAGGAGGAGACACACAGGAGAAAGAAGGATACACGCAGGAGAGAGAAGGATACGAACTAAAGACAGGAGGATACACGCAGAAGAGAGGAGGATACACAAAGGAGAGTGAAGAATACACAGAAAAGAGAGGAGGATACACACAGGAGAGAGAGAGAAATACACACATGAGAGAAAAGGATACACACAGAAGAGGGGTGATACACATAGAAGAGAGAAGAGTACACATATGAGAAAGAAGGATGCAAACAGAAGTCAGAAAAATACACAAAAAAGAGTGGGATACACACAGGAAAGAGAAGAACACACCAATGGAGAAAAGGATACACTCAGGAGAGAGGAGGATGCACACAGGAGAGGGGGATAACAACAAGAAAGAGGGGCATACACACAGTATAGGGGGATACACACAGGAGAAAGAAGGATATACACAGGAGAAAAAAGAATACACACAGGAGAGGGGACACACACAAAAAGAGGAACGTAAACACTTGAGAAAGAAAAATACACAGAGCAGAGAATAGAATACACACAGGAGAGAGAGGATACACACAGGAGACAGGAGGATACACAGGAGAGAGGAAAATACACACAAAAGAGGAAAGGGTACACACAGGATACACAAAAATACACAAAGGGAAGTGAAGGATACACAAAGGAGAGAAGTGATACACAAAGGAGAAAGGAGGGTACACACAGGAGAGAGAAAGATTCACACAGGAGAGAGGAGGATACACACAGGAAAAGGGGATACACACAGGAAAGAAAAAGATACAAACAGGAGAAAGGATACACACAGGAGAGAGGGGCATACACACATAAAAGTGTGAAAAACAAAAAAGAAAGGGGGATAAACACAGGAGATAAAAGTATACACAAAGGAAAGGGTGATACACACAGGAGAGAGTTGCGTAAACAAAGAAGAGAAAAGGATAAACACAGGAGAGAGAAGGAAACAAGCAGGAGAGAGGGGATATACACAGAAGAGGGGGATACGCACAGGAGAAAGGGGGTATACACACAGGATAAAAAGGCGTTACACACAGGGGAGAAGTGGAAAACACACAGGAGAGCAGAGGGCTAAACACAGTAGGGAGAAGGATACACACAAAAGAGTGGAGGATACACACAACAGAGAACAGTATACACACAGGAGAGGGGCATACGCAAAAGAGAGAGGAGGATACACACAGGAGCGTTGGATACATACAGGAGACAAAAAAAGTACACACAGGAGAGAGGAAAATACACAAAAGATTTGTGGATACAAACAGGAGAGAGGAGTATACACACAGGAGAGAGGAGAATACACACAGGCAATAGGAGGATACACACAGGAGAGAAAAGAATACACAAAGAAGAGGGGAAACACACATGAGAGAGAGGGATTCACACAGGCGAGAAAGATAAACACAGAAGAGGGGTGGATACACACAGGAGAAAGAGGAATACACACAGGAGAGAAAAATACACACAGGAGAGAGGGGCTTATGCACAGGTGAGAGGAGGATACACACGGGAAAGTGGGGGGATACACAAAGAGAGGGGGATACACACAGGAGAGTGAAGCATACACACAGGAGGGAGGGGAATACACACCGGAGAGAGGAGGATACACACAGAAAATAAAGGATAAATACAAAAGAGAGGAGGATACACACAAAAGAGAGAAGAATACAAATAGAAGAGAGGAGGATACATGCAGGAGATTGAAGGATACACAAAGGAGAGAGGAGGATACACACAGGAGAGAGGAGTATACACACAGAAAAGGGGAATACACACAGGAGAAAAAGAGATTCTCAAAGGAGCGTTGGATTCATACAGGAGACAGGGAAATACACAAAACAGAGAAGGGCATACACACAGGAGAGGTGCATACACACAGGAGAGAGGGGGATTCACACAGAAGAGGGAGATACACACTGGAGAGATGGAGATCCACACAGGACAGAGGGGAATACACACAGGCGAGAGGTTGTTACACACAGGAGAGTGGTGGGATACACAAAGGAGAGAAGAGGATACACACAAAAGAAAGGAGCATACACACAAGACAGAGATGGTTACACACAGAATCGAGGAAAATTTACACAGTAGAAAGCGTGATACACACAGGAGAGAGGAAAATACACACAGGAGATAGGGGTATACACACAGGTGAGGGGAATACACAAAAAAGAAAGGGGAATACACACAGGAGAGAGAAAAAATACACACAGAAAAGAGGAGGATACACACAAAAGAGATGGGGATACACAGAAGAGAGAAGAGGATACACACAGGAGAGAGGAGGATACACAGAGGAGAGAGGGGGATACACACAGGAGAGAGAGGATACACACAGGAGAGAGGGAATATACACACAGGATGGAAAGGATACACATGGAAAAGATAAGGATACACACAGAAGAAAGGAGAATACACAAAGGAGAGAGGAGGATACACACAGGAGAGGGGGAAACACACAGGGGAGGGGGCATACACACATAAAAGGGGATAAACACAGTAGAAAGGAGGTAAACAGAAGAAAGGAGGATACTCACAGGAAAAGGTGATACAAACAGGAGAGAGAAATACACACAGGTGAGAGGATGATACACACAGGAGGTAGGGGTGAAAACACAGAAAATTGGGAATACACAGAGGAGAAAGGGGGATACACAAAGAAGAAAGGGATACACATAGGAGAGGGAAATACACACAGGAGCGAGGGAGATGCACACAGGAGAAAGGGAAATACACATAGGAAGAAGGAGGATACCCACAGGAGAGAGAATGATACACACAGGAGAGGGGCGATACACACAGTAGAGAGGAAGATACACACAAAAGAGAGAAGGATACAGAGAGGAGAGAGGAAGATACAGAGGAGAAGGAGATACACACAGGAGTGAGGGATACACACAGAAGAGAGGGTGTACACACAGAAGCGGGGAATACATGCAGGAGACAGGGAAATACACACAGGAGAGAGGGGGATACATACAGAAGAGGAGGATACACACAGGAGAGAGGGAGATACACACAGAAGAGAGGAGTATACACAGGAGAGATGAGGATACACAAAGGAGGAAAAAATACACACAGGTGAGAGGAGGATACACACAGCAGAGGAGGGCATACACACAGAAGATGGTGGTTACACAAAGGAGAGAAGTGGATACACAAAGGAGAAAGGGTACACAAAGAAGAAAGAAATACACGCAAGAGCGACGGAGATGCACACAGGAGAAAGGAGGATACACACAGGAAAGTGGAGGATACACACGGGATAGGAGCATATACAAAGGAGAGAGGGTGATAAACACAGGAGAAAAAAAGCTACACACAGGAGAGTGTGGCACACAAATATGAGGGTGGGGATACACACAAATTTGAGGGGTATACACAGAGTGGTAGAAAGATTCACACAGGATTGAGGAGGATACACAAAGGAGAGAGGAGGATACACATAGGAGAGAGGAAGATACGCACAGAAGAGGAAAGGATATACACAATAGAAGGGGATACACACAGAAGAGAGGAAGATAGGCACAGGAGAGAAGGATACACAGACGAGAGAGGGGATACACACAGGAGAGAGGGGGAAAACACAGGACAGGGGAATACATACAGAAGAGAGAGTCATAGACAGTGGAGAGGGGATGATACACGCAGGAGAGAGGAGGATACACACAGGAGAGAGGGGGATACACACAGGAGAGTGTGGGGATAAACACAGGAGAGAGAAGAACACATAAAGAAGACAGGAGGATACACAAAGGTGAAAGGAAAATACACACAGGAGAGAGAAGGATACACACAGGAGAAAGGGGAAAACAGAAAGTAGAGAGGGAGATACACACATGGGGAGAGGGATACACACAGGAGAGAGGAGTATACACACAGTAGAGAAGAGAATACCCACAAGAGAGAGGAGGATACACACAGGTGAAGGGAGGATAAGAACAGGAGAGAGGATTATACACACAAGAGAGAGGAAAATAAACACAGAAAAGAGGAGGATACACACAAGAGAGAAGATGATACACACAGGAGAGAGGAAGATACACACAGGGGAAAGGAGGATACACACAGAAGAGGGAAGGATACCTATAGGAGAGAGGGGGATACACACAGGAGACAGAGGGATACACACAGGGGGATTGGGATAAATACAGGAGAGAGGAGGATACACACAGGACAGTGGAGGATACACAAAGGAGACAAGAGCATCCACACAGGAGAGAAGGATACACACTAAAGAGGAGGATACACACAGAAAGGAGGAGGATACATAGAGGGGATGGGGATACACACAGGAGAAAGAGGCATACACACAGTAGAGAGCAGGATACACACAAAATAGAGGAGGATACACACAGGAAAGAGGAGGTACACACAGGAGACATGGGAGATACACACAGGAGAGAAAAAGATACACACAGGAAAGAAGAGGATACACACAGGAGAGAGAAGGATACACACAGGGGAAGCGGGATACACACAGAAGAGGGAAGAATACACACAAAATAGAGGAGGATACACATAGGAGAGTGAAGGATACCTACAGAAGAGAGGAGGATACACACAGGAGAGAGGGGCATACACACAGGAGAGGAGAATACACAGAGAAGAGAGGAGAAAACAAACAGGAGAAGTAAATACACACAGGAGAGGGAGATACACACAAGAAAGAGGGGGATGCAAAAAGGAGAGGGGGATACACACAGGAAAGAAGTGGATACACAAAGGAAAGGGAAGGATACACACAGGAGAGGGCAGATACACACAGTAGAGTGGAAGATACACACAGGAGAGTGGGGCATACACAAAGGAGGAAGAGAGATACACACAGAAGAGAGGGGTATACACACAGGAAAGAAGGATACACACAGAAGAGACGAGGATACACACAGGGGAGAGAAGGATACACACAGAAAAAAAGATACACACAGGAGAGAGGAGGATACACACAGAAAAGATGGGGATACACACAGATTAGAGGAGGATACATACAGGAGAAAGGAGGATACACACAGGAGAAATTAGAATACACACAGGAAACAGGAGGATACACACAGGAAAGGAGATGATACACACAGTAGAGAGAATAATAAACATAGGAGAAAGATGGATACACACAGGAGAGAGAAAGATTCACACAAGAGAGAGGAGGATACACACAAGAAAGAGGGGAATGCACACAAAAGTGTGTAGGATACATAAAGGCTAGAGGGGGTTACACACAGGGGAAATGGGGATACTAACAGGAGAGAAGGGGATACACACGGGAGAGTGGGGCATACACACAGAATAAAAATGATACACACTGGAGAGAGTGGGATAAACACAAGTGGAGGAAAATATGCACAGTAGAGAGGAGGATACTCACAGAAGAAAGAAGGATACACACAGAAGAGAAAAGGACACACGCAGGAGAGGGGAGAATACACACAGGAGAGGGCGATACACAGAAGAGAGAGAAGGATCCACACAGGAGAGAAGAAAATACACATAAGAGAGAGGGGTATACACACAGTAGACGTGTATACACACAGGAGAGAAAAGGACATACGCAGGAGAAAAAAGAATACACGCAGGACAGAGGAGGAAAACCGCGGAAGAGAGGGGGCTACACACAGGAGAGAGAAAAATACACACAGGAGAGAAGGGGGATACACACAGGAGACAGAAAAATACACAAAGGAGCGAGGGATACACACAGGCGAGATAAGGATACACACAAGGGAGTGGGGCATAAACACAGAAAACGGGGGATACACACAGGAGAGAAAAATAACACACAGGAGTGAGAAGGATGCACACAGGAGAAATGGAAATACACAAGGAAAAAGGAAGATACACGCAGGAGAGAGAAGGATACACACAGGAGAGGGGGAACACATACAGGAGAGAAAAAGACACACATAGGAGAGAGGAGGACACTCAGAGAAGAAAGGAAGATACACACAGAAGAAAAAAGGATACACACAGGAGTGGGGGATACACACAAAAGAAAAGGGCATATGCAGAGGAGAGAAAAATACACAGAGGCGAGGGGATAAATACAGGAGAAAGGGGCATACATAGAGAAGAGAACAGGATATCCGCAGGAGAGAGGTGGATACACACAGGAGAGAGGGGGATACACAGAGGAGAGAAAAAGATACACATAGGACAGAAAGATACACAGAGGAGACAGGAGCATACACACAAAAAAAGGGACACACACAGGAGAAAGGGGGATACACACAGGAAAGGGTGATACACACAAGAGAGAGAAGCTTAAACACTGGAGAAAAAAGGATACACACAGGAGAGAGGAGGAAACAAACAGGAGAGAGAGAATATACACAAGTGAGAGGGGCATACACACAGTGGAAAGGGGTAATACGCACAGGAAAGAAAGGTGTTATACACAGGAGAGATAGAAGAACCACAGAAAAGTGTAGGAATGCACACAGGAGAGAGGAGGATACACACAGGATAGAGAAGGAAACACAGAGGAGAGAGGAGTGTACACACAGGAGAGGAGCATACACACAGGAGAGAGGGGGATACACATAGGAGAGTTGGATACATAGAGGAGACAGGGAAATACACACAGGAGAGAGGGGGATACACACAGGAGAGTACATACAAGAGACAGGAAAATACAAACAGAAGAGAGGGGAATACACACAGGAGTGGGAAATATATATGGGTGAGAGGGTATACACACAAAATTGAGGGTAACACACACAAGAGAGCTGGGCAAACACACAGGAGAGAGGGGGATACACATAGGAGAGAGGAAGATTCACACAGGAAAGAGGAAGATACACTCAGGAGGAAGGAGGATACACACAGAAGAGGGAGAAACACACAAGAGAAAAAGGTTCCACACAGGAGAGAGGGGAATACACATAAAAGAGAGGGGTATACACAGAGGAGAGGTGTATACACACAAGAGAGAGGAGGATATATGCTGAAAAGTGGAGGATACTCGCAGCACAGAGGAGGATACCCGCAGGAGAGAGGAGAATACACACAAAAGAGAGAAAAATACACACAGGATTGAAGGGGATACACACAAGAGAAAGAATGATACACACAGGAGAAAAAAGAATGCCACAAAAGAGAGGAGGATACACATAGGAGCGAGGGATACACACAGGTGAGAGAAGGATACACACAGGAGAGGGACATACACACAGAAAAAAGGGAAACACAGAGGAGAGATTGAAATACACAAAGGAAGGACTAGAGGCAAGATGGCGTCGTAGAGGCGACTCAGGATTGCAGCTCTCAGTGACGGCGCAGAGGGTGAGTCCTAGCCGCATTCTCAGATGTTCCTTTTATGCCCACAGAGCGTTGAAAGTCCCAGGTGTGGGAGAGACACGGGACGCTAGCAGCCGGCTAACGCAGCTGGCTCCTGCCACCTCTTCAGCTGGCGCTGCAGCGGGACCCGGCGTGGAACTCACTGGTCTGGGTACCCTGTTAAACCGGCAATCTGAGATTTGGAAGGGTAGAATGGCATGTTCATCTGATTGAACAGGACTTGGACAATTAGCCAGACCAGAAGTTTCCTTGGAAGCGTGATCTGAGCCGGGGTAGTGGGCAGCGGCACGGGAGATCGCATGGATCCCAGTGCCCTATTTGCAGGCTACTGGGGCGCCAGTGTGAGTCGAACTTTCAGTTTGGAAAGAGGAAGAGAGAGAGAGAGAGGACGGACTCTGAGGCAGGGAGCTGGGTGATCAGGCTCGGCAGGTCCCACGCTCACGGGGACAAGCAGGGCAGCGACTGGAGATGGTTGGGGCTGAGAGTTTTGCTGCCGGCATCTAGGACGGTGCAGCCCGGTGAGGGAGGGGCGTCCACCATTGCTGACGCAGTCCACCCCCACTGAAGTACCGCCCAGGACTGACGCGGCCTGCCGTTGCCGAGGCAACCTGCCATAACAGAGAGACTCTGCGCTCCACAGCAGAAGGGAGACCAGCAGCAACCGGGCGGACCCGCGCTAGCAGGTCAGAGCCCCGGCAGGCAAATAGTGAATAGACTGCCGCCTAGTGGGGCAGGAAAGTGCAACAGATACTCATAAAGAAAGCTCCAACTCCCTGAGTCAGAGCATCTAAGGGGGAAAAAAAAGGGTGGTGTTTTATGAGATCTATAGCAGCAGAAATAAAAAAATTCCCAACAACACTGAATGAACAACGGAGCACACAGCTCAGCACTGGAGCTCCTATAAAGCACAGACTGTCTCCTCAAGCAGCTCCCTGACCCCTGTATATCCAAGGAGTCACCCCAGAAAAGGACTAATCAGATTGACATTTGGCTGGCATCATTCTGGAACAAGGACAGCAGAAGAAGAAACTGGTATCATCCGTCACTGATACGCAGCTGCTGCAGGTATACCCCAGAAGAGAAGGGCCTGGAGTTGACCTTGGCACTCATACAGCAGAGGGGATAGAACATTAGAGGGAAAACTAAGTAACAGAAATACTTCATCATCAACAATCTCAGCGTCCACACAGAGACCCAATTGAAAAATCAGCAACTACTAAGAAGACAGGCGGATAAATCCATAAATATGGGAAGAAACCAGCGCAAAAAGGAGGAAAGCACCCGAAACCAAACCACGTCATCTCCAAAAAAGGACCAAAACTCCTGACCAGCAAGGGAACAAAGCTGGACGGAGAATGAATGTGACGAAATGACGGAATCAAACTTCAGAAAGTGGATAATGAGAAACTTCAGTGAGCTAAAGGAACATGGACTCAACCAGTGGAAAGAAACTAAGAACCTTGAAAAAATATTCGAGGAATTGATAAAAAGAATGGACAACTTAGAGAGGAATATGAATGAATTGAAGGAGCTGAAAAATACAACAGGAGAACTTCGCGAAGCATGCACAAGTTTCAACAACCGAATTGACCAAGCAGAAGAAAGAATATCAGAAGTTGAAGATCAACTCCATGAAATAAAACGAGAAACCAGGATTAAAGAAAAAAGTACGAAAAGGAATGAACAAAATCTCCAAGAAATGTGGGACTATGTGAAGAGACCCAACCTACGTTTGATAGGTGTACCAGAATGTGATGAAGAGAATGAATCCAAGCTGGAAAACACTCTTCAGGATATTATCCAGGAAAATTTCCCCAACCTAGCAAGACAGGTCAATACTCAACTCCAGGAAATACAGAGGGCACCACAAAGATACTCCGCAAAAAGAGCAACCCCAAGGCACATAATCGTCAGATTCACCAGGGGTGAAATGAAGGAGAAAATACTAAGGGCAGCCAGAGAGAAAGGTCAGGTCACCCATAAAGGGAAGCCCATCAGACTCAAAGCAGATCTCTCGGCAGAGACTCTACAAGCCAGAAGAGAGTGGGGGCCAATATTCAAGATCCATAAAGAAAAGAGCTTTCAACCCAGAATTTCATATTCAGCCAAACTGAGCTTCATAAGTGAAGGAAAAATAAAATTCTTCATGAACAAGCAAGTACTCAGAGATTTTGTCACCACTAGGCCTGCTTTACAAGATCTCCCAAAAGAGGCACTACACATAGAAAGAAACAACCAGTTCCAGCCATCCTAAAAGCATACCAAATGCTAAAGACCATCAACAAAATAAAGAATGTACATGAACCAACGATCAAAACAGCCAGCTAGCATCAAAATGGCAGTATCAAATTCACACATAACACTATTAACCCTGAATGTAAATGGGCTAAATGCACCAATCAAAAGACAATGACTGGCAAATTGGATAAAAAACAAAAACACATCAGTATGCTGTATCCAGGAAACCCACCTCACACGCAAAGATACAGCAAGGCTCAATATAAAAGGATGGAGGAAGATTTACCAAGCAAATGGAGAGCAAAAAAAAACAGGAGTTGCAATTCTCATCTCTGATAAAATAGACTTCAAAGCAACAAAGATCAAAAGGGACAAAGAAGGTCATTACATAATGGTAAAAGGATCGATACAACAAGAAGAGCTAACGATTCTAAATATATATGGACCCAATGTAGGAGCACCCAGATATATAAGGCAAGTTCTTAATGACTTACAAAGAGACTTAGACTCCCAGACAATAATAGTGAGAGACTTTAACACTCCACTGTCAATAGGAGACAGATCAACCAGACAGAAAATTAACAAGGATATCCAGGACTTGAACTCAGACCTGGAACAAGCAAACCTGATAGACAACTACAGAACTCTCCACCCCAAATCCACAGAATATACATTCTTCTCAGCACCACATCATAACTACTCCAAAACTGACCACATAATTGGAATTAAAGCACTCCTCAGCAAATGCAAAACAACGGAAATTATAACAAACAGTCTCTCAGATCATAGTGCAATCAAGTTGGAACTCAGAATTCAGAGAAGAACTCAGAACCGCACAGCTTCATGGAAACTGAACAACTGGCTCTTGAATGTTGATTGGATAAACAATGAAATGAAGGCAGAAATAAAGAAGTTAATTGAAACCAACGACAATGAAGACACAACGTACCAGAATCTCTGGGACACATTTAAAGCAGTCTGTAGAGGAAAATATATAGCAATAAGTGCCCACATGAGAAGCATAGAGAGATCCAAAATTGACACCCTATCATCAAAATTGAAAGAGCTAGAGGAGCAAGATCAAAAAAGCTGAAAACCTAGCCAAAGACAAGAAATAACTAAGATCACAGCAGAAGTGAAGGAGATAGAGACAAGAAAAATCCTTCAAAAATCAATAAATCTAAGAGCTGGTTTTTTGAAACGATCAACAAAATAGACAGACCACTAGCCAGACTGATAAAAACGAAAAGAGAGAACAACCATATAGATGCAATAAAAAACGATAAAGGGGAAATCACCACAGATTCCACAGAAATTCAAACCATCATCAGAGAATACTACAAACAACTCTATGCACACAAACTAGTAAATCAGGAAGAAATGTATAAATTTCTGGACGCCTGTGTCCTCCCAAGCCTAAACCAGGAGGAAGCCGAAACTATGAGTAGACCAATAACAAGGTCAGAAGTTGAGGCAGCAATTAAGAGCCTACCACACAAAAAAAGCCCAGGTCCAGATGGGTTCACAGCTGAATTCTACCAGACACCCAAAGAGGATCTGGTACCATTCCTTCTGAAACTATTCCAAATAATCCAAAAAGAGGGAACCCTTCCCAAGTCATTTTATGAGACCAACATCATCCTGATACCAAAACCTGGCAGAGACTCAACAAGAGAAGAAAACTTCAGGCCAATATCCACGATGAACATAGATGCAAAAATCTTCAATAAAATACTGGCAAATCAATTGCAACAGCACATTAAAAAACTTATCCATCATGATCAAATACAATTCATCCCGGGGATGCAAGGCTGGTTCAACATACGCAAGTCTATAAATGTAATTCACCACATAAACAGAAGCAAAAACAAAAACCACATGATTATCTCAATTGACGCAGAGAAGGCATTTGACAAAATTCAACAGCCCTTTATGCTAAAAATCCTCAATAAACTTGGTATTGATGGAACATATCTCAAAGTAATAAAAGCTATTTACGACAAACCAAGAGCCAATATCATACTTAATGGGCAAAAACTGGAAGCATTCCCTTTGAAATCCGGCACTAGACAAGGATGCCCTCTCTCACCACGTCTATTCAACATAATACTGGAAGTTCTAGCCAGAGCAATCAGGCAAGAAAAAGAAATAAAGGGTATTCAAATAGGAAAGGTGGAAGCCAAGTTGTCTCTATTGCAGACGACATGATAGTATACCTAGAAGACCCCATCACCTCAGCCCAAAAGCTCCTAAAACTGATAAGCAACTTCAGCAAAGTCTCAGGATATAAAATCAATGTGCAAAAATCACTAGCATTACTATACACCAATAACAGACTTAAAGGGAACCAAATTAAGAACGAACTGCCATTCACAATTGCTACAAAGAAAATAAAATACCTAGGAATACAACCCACAAGGAATGTAAGGGACCTCTTTAAGGAAAACTACAAACAACTGCTCAACGAAATGAGAGGACACAAACAGATGGAGAAACATTCCATGTCCGTGGTTAGGAAGAATCAATATCGTGAAAATGGCTATACTGCCCAAACTAATTTACACAATCAATGCTATCCCCATCAAACTACCATTGAATTTCTTCACAGAACTGGAAAAAACCACCATGAATTTTATATGGAACCAAAAAGAGCCCGCATAGCCAAGTCAATTCTAAGCAAACAGAACACAGCGGGAGGCATCACGCTACCAGACTTCAAACTATACTACAAGGCTACAGTAATCAAAACAGCATGGTACTGGTGCCAAAATAGAGATATAGACCAATGGAACAGAACAGAAGCATTGGAGGCAATACAACATATCTACAACCATATTATCTTTGATAAACCAGAGAAAAACAGGCAATGGGGAAAGGATTCCCTATTTAATAAATGGTGTTGGGAAAACCGGCTAGCCATGTGCAGAAAGCAGAAACTGGACCCCTTTCTGACACCTTACCCTAAAATTAACTCCAGATGGATTAAAACCTTAAACGTAAGACCTGACACCATAAAAACCCTAGAAGAAAATCTAGGCAAAACCATTCAGGACATAGGAGTAGGCAAGGACTTCATGAACAAAACACCAAAAGCATTGGCAACAAAAGCCAAAATAGACAAATCAGACCTAATCAAACTCCACAGCTTCTGCGCGGCAAAAGAAACAGTCACTAGAGTGAATCGGCAACCATCAGAATGGGAAAAAATCTTTGCAGTTTACGCATCTGACAAAGGGCTGATATCCAGAATTTACAAAGAACTCAAACAGATTCACAGAAAAAAAACAAACAAGCCCATTCAAAAATGGGCAAAGGATATGAACTGAAACTTTACAAAAGAAGGCATACATGAGGCCAACAAACATATGAAAAAGTGCTCATCATCATTGGTCATTAGAGAGATGCAAATCAAAACCACATTGAGATATCATCTCATGCCAGTTAGAATGGCGATCATTAATAAATCTGGAGACAGCAGATACTGGAGAAGATGTGGAGAAATAGGAACACTCTTACACTGTTGTTGGGAGTGTAAATTAGTTCAACCATTGTGGAAGACAGTGTGGCGATTCCTCAGGGACCTAGAAATAGAAATTCCATTTGACCCAGCAATCCCATTACTGGGTATCTATCCAAAAGACTGTAAATCGTTCTACTATTAGGACACATGCACACGAATGTTCATTGCAGCACTGTTTACAATAGCAAAGACCTGGAACCAACCCAAATGCCCATCGATGATAGACTGGACTGAAAAAATGTGGCACACGTACACCATGGATTATTATGCAGCAATTAAAAATGATGAGTTTGTGTCCTTTGTAAGGACATGGGTGAATCTGGAGAACATCATTCTCGGCAAACTGACACAAGAACAGAAAAAGGAATACTGCATATACTCACTCATAGGTGGGTGAGAAAAATGAGAACACATGGACATAGAGAGGCGGTCTACTATACACTGGGGACTGTTGGGGAAAATGGGGAGGGTCAGCGTGGGGCGCTAGGGGCAATAGCCTGGGGATAAATACCAAGTGTGGGTTAAGGGGAGGGAGGCAGCAAAACACACTGCCATGTGTGTACCTATGCAACTATCTTGGACGTTCTGCACATGTACCCCAAAACCTATAATGCAATAAAAAAAAAAATTTAAAAGAAGAAAAAGAAATACACAAAGGAGAAAGTGATACACACAAAAGAGTGAAATACACACAGGAACGAGGAAGATGCACACAGGAGAAAAAGAAATACACACAGGAAAACGGAGGATACGCACAGGAGAGAGAAGGACACACACAAGAGAAGAGAAGATACACATAGGAGATGGGAAAATACACACAGGAGAGAGGAGAATACACAGAGGAGTGAGGAACATACACACAGAATAGAAGAGGAATCACAGTCGTAGGAGATACACACAGAAGAGAGGGGAATATGCACAAGAGAAAGAGATACACAGAGGAGAGAGTGGGACACACACAGGAGAGAGGGGGATAAACACAGGAGAGGGGG
This sequence comes from Saguinus oedipus, assembly GCA_031835075.1. NCBI lineage: Eukaryota > Metazoa > Chordata > Mammalia > Primates > Cebidae > Saguinus > Saguinus oedipus. The sequence continues at coordinate 6,235,222 of CM063170.1, forward strand.
ATACATACAGGAAAGAAGGGCATAGACAAAGGAGAGGAGAATACACACGCAGGAGAGTGGAGGATACACAAAGGATAGAGGGGGATAGACACAGGAGAGAGGATACACACAGGAGAGAAAAGCATAAATTAAAAAAAGTGATTCACACATGAAAAAGTGGGATACACATAGGAGAGTGGAGGATACATACAGGAAACGGTGATACACACAGGAGAGAGGGGCATAAACACAGGGGAGTGGAAGATACACACAGGAGAGAGGAGAAAACAAACAGGAGAGAGGGGATACACACAAGAGAGAGGGGGATACACACAGAAGAGAAAGGTGATACACACAGGAGAGAAAAATGTTACACACAGGAGACGGGGGGAATCCCACTGGAAAGTGGAGAGATACACGAAGGAGAAAAAAGGATACATAAAGGCGAGAGGAGGATACACAGAGGAGAGAAAGGTATACATACAGGTGAGTGGCATACACACAGGACAGAGGGGGATACACGCAGAAGTGTTGGATATATAGAGGTGAAAGGGAAATATACACAGGAGAGAGGAAAATGCACACAAAAGAGGGGGATATACTCAGGCGAGAGGGTATACACACAGGAGAGGGGGATACACATAAGAGAAAGAGGGATTCACACAAACGAGAGGGGAATACACACAAGATACAAGGGCATACAGACAGGAGAGAAAATACACATAGGAGAGAGGAAGATACATAAAAAAGAGAGTAGGCGGGGGGACTGGCAAGATGGCGTTGTAGAAGTGACTCGGGATTGCAGCACTTAGTGAAGGTGCAGAGGGTGAGTCCTAGCTGCATTCTCGGATGGAACTTTTTTGCCCATAGAGCGTTAAAAGTCCCAGGTGTGGGAGAGACATGGGACGCTGGTACAGCCAGCTAGCGCAGCCAGCTCCCACGGCTGCTTTGGCCGGCGCGGCAGAGGGATGCCCTCTCTCACCACTCCTATTCAACATAGTACTGGAAGTTCTAGGCAGAGCAATCAGGCAAGAAAAAAAAAGGGTATTCAAATAGGAAAGGTGGAAGCCAAAGTGTCTCTATTTGCAGATGACATGATAGTGTACCTAGAAGACCCCATCACCTCAGCCCAAAAGCTCCTGAAACTGATAAGAAACTTCAGTAAAGTCTCAGGATATAAAATCAATGTGCAAAAATCACAAGCATTCCTATACACCAATAACAGACTAAAAGAGACGCAAATAAAGAACGAACTGCCATTCACAATTGCTATAAAGAAAATAAAATGCTTAGGAATACAACTCACAAGGAATGTAAGGGACCACTTCAAGGAAAACTACAAACCACAGCTCAACAAAATAAAAGAGGACACAAACAGATGGAGAAACATTCCATGTTCGTGGTTAGGAAGAATCAATATCATGAAAATGGCTAAAGTAATTTACAAAATCAATGCTATCCCCATCAAACTACCATTGAATTTCTTCACAGAACTGGAAAAAAACACCATGAACTTCATATAAAACCAAAAGAGAGCCCGCATAGCCAAGTCAATTCTAAGCAAAAAGAACACAGCGGGAGGCATCACACTACCAGACTTCAAATTATAGTACAAGGCTACAGTAATCAAAACAGCAGGGTACTGATACCAAAACAGAGATATAGACCAATGGAACAGAACAGAGCCATCACAGGCAACACAACATATCTACAACAATATAATCTTTGATAAACCAGACAAAAACAAGCAATGGGGAAAGAATTCCCTGTTTGATAAATGGTGTTGGGAAAACTGGCTAGCCATGTGCAGAAAGCAGAAACTGGACCCCTTCCTGACACCTTACACTAAAATTAACTCCAGATGGATTAAAGACTTAAACATAAGAACTGACATCATAAAAACCCTAGAAGAAAATCTAGGCAAAACCATTCAGGACATAGGAGTAGGCAAGGACTTCATTAACAAAGCACAAAAAACATCAGTAACAAAAGCCAAAATAGACAAATGAGACCTTATCAAACCCCACAGCTTCTCCACGGAAAAAGAAACAGTCACTAGAGTGCATCAGCAACCATCAGAGTGGGAAAAAATCTTTGCAGTTTACGCATCTGACAAAGGGCTGATATCCAGAATTTACAAAGAACTCAAACACACTTACAGAAAAAAAACAAACAAGCCGATTCAAAAATGGGCAAAGGATATGAACAGACACTTTACAAAAGAAGACATACAGGCCAACAAACACATGAAAAAATGCTCATCATCATTGGTCATTAGAGAGATGCAAATCAAAACCACATTGTGATACCATCTCATGCCAGTTAGAATGGCGATCATTAAAAAATCTGGAGAGAGCAGATGCTGGAGAGGATGTGGAGAAATAGGAACACTCTTACACTGTTGGTGGGAGTGTAAATTAGTTCAACCATTGTGGAAGACAGTGTGGCGATTCCTTAAGGACCTAGAAGTAAAATTTCCATTTGACCCAGCAATCCCATTCCTGGGTATATATACAAAGGACTATAAATTGTTCTACTATAAGGACAAATGCACACGAATATTCCTTTCAGCACTGTTTACAATAGCAAAGACCTGGAACCAACCCAAATGCCCATCGATGATAGACTGGACTGGGAAAATGTGGCAGATATACACCATGGAATATTATGCAGCAATCAAAAATGATGAGTTTGTGTCCTTTGTAAGGACATGGATGAATCTGGAGATCATCATTCTCAGCAAACTAACACAGGAACAAAAAAATAAATACCACATATTCTCACTCATAGGCGAGTGAGAAAAATGAGAACACATGGACACAGGGAGGGTGTCTACTACACACTGGGTTCTATTGCGGGGAAGGGGGGAGAAACAGTGGGGGCGGCTAGGGAGGTATAGCCTAGGGATAAATGTCAAGTGTGGGTGAAGGGGAGGAAGTCAGCAAAGCACATTGCCATGTGTGTACCTATGAAACAACCTTGCACAGTTTGCACATGTACCCCAAAACCTATAATGCAATGAAAATTTAAAAAGTATATATAAAATAAAATAAAATGAAATAAAATAACTTGAAACCATAAAAAAAGAATGTTAAATTGAAAGAAATCTCTTTCCTCTAAAAAAAAAAAAAGTTTAAAATTAAGAAAAAACATGTACCCCAAAACCTATAATGCAATAAAAATTTTTAAAAAAAAATTAAGAAAAAAATGAATGGAGAATACACGCAAGACAGAGGGGCACAGACACTAGAGAGGAGGATACACATAAGAGAGATGGGGATACACACAGGAGAGAGGGGGATACAAAGAGGAAAGTTCGGAATACACACAGGAGGGAGTGGGATACACACAGGAGAGAGAAGAATACACACAGAAGGAGGGGGATACACACAGGAGAGAAAAAATACAAGGAGAAGAGAGGAGGATACACAGAGGAGAGAGAAGGATACACACAGGGGAGAGGAGGATTCACAAAATATGTGGGAAAATACACAGGTGAAAGAGGATACATACAAGGGACAGGGATACACACAGGAGACGGGGAAGTGCACACGGGAGAGAGGTGTATATACACAGGAGAGGAAGACACACACAGGAGAGAGGTGCATATACACAGGAAAGAGAAGGATACACACAGCAGAGGGGGAATACATACAGGAGATGGGGGATAAACACAGGAGAGAGGAGGATACAAACAGGAGAGAGGGGTATACACACAGTGGGAGAAGGTTAAGTACAGGACAGAGGAGGATACACACAAAAGGGAAGAGGATACACGCAGTAGAGAGGAGGATACACACAGGAGCGGAAAAGACATACACAGGAGAAATGGGGATACACAAAAAAGGAGGGGGATACCCACAGGAGAGAGGAGAATACACACAAGCCAGAGGAGGATACACACAGGAGAGAAAAGGATACACACAAAAGAGAGGGGGATACACACAGGAGAGAGGGAGATACAAAAAGTACAGTGTGGTTTACACACAGGAGGGAGGGGGATACACATAGGAGAGAGAAGAATACACACAGGAGAAAGGAGGATACACACAGTAGAGATAAGGATACACTCAGGTGAGAGGAGGATACACACAGGAGAGAGGAGGATACACAAAGGAGAGAAGGAAACACACAGTAGAGAGGGAGATACACACAGGCGAGGAGGGTACACACAGAAGTGGGAGAAATGCACACAGAAGAGAAGGGGATACACACAGAAGAGGGAGATACACACAGTAGACAAAAGAAACGCAAAAAAGAGAGGAGGATACACACAGCAGAGAGGGGGAATACAAACAAGAGAGAGGAGGATACACACAGGAGAGTTGGGAATAGACACAGGATGGAGGGAGATACAAACAGGAGAAAATTGGTACACGGAGTGGGAGAAGGATAAATACAGGAGGGAGGAACATACACATAAAAGGAATAAGGATACAGACAGAAGAGAGGAGGATACACACAGGAGAGAGAAGGATACACGCAGGAGAGAGGAGGATACACACAGGAGAGAGGGTTGAGAAACACAGGAGAGGGAAATACACCCATGAAAAGGAAGGTACACACAGGAGAGAGGAGTATACACACGAGAGAAAAGGATACAAAAAGGAGAAAGGCATACACACAGGAGAATGGGAAATACACCAAAAAGAGAAAAGGATACACACAGGAGAGAGGAGAATGAACGCAGGAGATGGGGAAGCACACAGAAGAGAGGGGCATACACAATGGAGAGGGTGATACACACAGGAGAAAAGTGGATACTCTCAGGAGAGATAAGAATACACATAGGAGATGGGGATACACACAGAACAGAAGGGCGTACACTCAGGAGAGGAAAGGATACACCCAGCAGAACGGAGGATACACATAGTAGAGAGGAAATACACACAGAAGAGAGGGGGAGACACACAAGAGAGTGGAGGAATACACACAGGAGAGAGCGGGGATACACACAGAAGAGAAGAGGGATACACACGAAAGATAATAAGATACACACAGGAGAGAGGAGAATACACACAGGAGAGAGGAGAATACACACAGGAGAGGGGTGATACACACAGAAGAGAGGAAGGTACACACAGGAGAGAGGAGGATACACACAAAAGAGAGAAGGATACAAACAGGAGACAGAAGGATACACACAGGAGAGAGAAACATACACAAAGGAGAAGTGTGATGCACACAGGACAAAAGGAATACACTCAGGAGAGAAAAAGATACAGGAGAATGTAGGGTACACACAGAAAGTAGAGTGGGGCATACACACAGGAAAGTGAAATACACAGAAAAAATAGGAATAAACACAGGAGAGAGGAGGATACACACGAGATGGGAATACACAAAAGCGAGAGGGGCGTACACACAGGAGAGAGGAAGATACACACAAGAGAGAGGAGGATACAAACAGAAGAGAGCGGGATACACATGGAAGAGGGGGGATACACACAGAAGAAATGGGGATACACACAAGAGAGGAAGAAGTTACACACAGGAGAGAGAAGGGAAACACATAAAAGAGAGGAGGATTACACACAGGAGAGAGAAAGATACACGCGGGAGAGAGAAAAATACACATAGGAGAGAGAATAATACGCACAGGAGAGAGAAGGATACACACAGGAGAGAGGAGGATACACACACGAGAGAGGAGGATACACATAGGAGAAAGGCATACACACAGGAGAGAGGAGTATAAACAGAGGAGAGTGGGTACACACAAGAGACAAGGTAATACACATAGGAGAGAGGGTGATACACACAGGAAAGTGGTGAATGCACACAACAGAGAGGGCATACATACAGAAGAGATGAGAATACACAAAGAAGAGGGGGTACACACAGGAGAAAGGGAGATAGAAACAGGAGAGTGTGGCATACACACAAAAGGGAGTGGGATACACACAGGAGAGAGAACGCTACACACAGGAGAGAGGAGTATACACAAAGAAGAGAAGGAAACAAACAAGAGAGGGGGATACACACAGGAGACGGTGTGATAAACACAGGAGAGAGGAAGATACACAAGAAAAGAAAAATACACACAGGAGAGAGGGGTATAAACAAAAAATAGAGGAGGATACACACAGGAGAGAGGGGGAATACACACAGGAAGAAAGGTAATACACACAGGAGAGAGAAGGATACACACAGAAAGAGAAGAGTAATTACAAGAAAGAGGAGGAAACACACAAAAGACTGGAAGATACAGACAGAATAGAGGATGATATACGCAGAAGAGAGGAGGATACACACAAGAAAGAGGGGCGATACACACAGGAGAGGGGAATACACACAGAAGACAGGAAGATACACACAGGAGAAAGGAAGATGCACACAGGAGAGTGGAAGATTCACACAAAAGAGAGGATGATACACACAGGAGAGACGAGGATACACACCGAAGAGAGAACAATACACAAAGGAGAAGGGGATACACACCGGCTAGAAAAGCATACACATAGGAGAGAGGAGGGTACACACAGGAGAATGGAGGATACACAGAGCAGAGAGGAGGATGCACACAGGAGAAGGGGATACACACTTAAGAGAGTGACATACACACAGGGGAGAAAAGGATATACACAGTATTGAGGAAGATACACATGGGAGAGAGTAAAATACACACAGGAGACAAGAGGATACACACAGGAGAGAAAGGAAATACACCCAGGATAGTGGAAGATACACACAGCAGAGAGGAGGATACACACAGTAGAGAGGGGAAAAACACAGGAGAGTTGGGGATACACACATGTAGAGGGGGATACACACAGGAGAAAAAACGATACACACAGGAGAGAGGAAAATACACATAGGAGAGTGGATCATACACAAAAAAGACATGGACACACACATAGAAAAGGAAGATACACACAGGAGAATGGGGAATACACACAGGAAAGACAGAATACACAGAATAGAGGGGGATACACACAGGAGAGAGGGGCATACACACAGGAGAGAGGAGGACACACACAGGATAGAGGAGAATACACACAATAGAGAGGGAGATACACAGGGTAGAGAGGCGGTATACACACAGAAGAGAAGAAGATACACACAGAAGAGAGGAAGACACACACAAGAGAGAGGAGAATACACACAGGGGAGAGATGGATACACACAGGAGAGAGGAGGATACACACAAAAGAGAAAAAAATACAAACAGGAGAGAGAAGGATACACACAGGTGAAAGGAGGATACACAGATGAGAGAGGAAGATACAGACAAAAGAGGGGGATACACACAGGGGGAGGGGGATACACACAGGAGAGAAGAAAATACACACAAGAGAGAGGAGAATACACACAGGAGAGAGGAGGATACACACAGGAGAGTGGAGAATACAAACAGCAGACAGAAGGACACGCAAAGGAGAGAGGAGAATACACACATGAGAGAGGAGGATACACAAAGGAGAGGGGAAAAATACAGTAGAGTGGGGGATATACACAGGCGAGAGGGATACACACAGAAGTGGGGGGTGGATGCACACAGGAGAAAGGGGATCTACAGAAGAGAGTGGGATACACAACAAAAAGAGGAGCATACACACAGGAGAGAGGAGGATACACACAGGAGAGAAGGGGGATACACACAGGAAAAAGGGGTATACACACAGGAGAGTGGGTCATACACACAGAATAAAGGGGAATACTCACAGGAGAGAGGGGAATAAACACAGGGGGAGAAGAATAAATACAGGAGGGAGGAGGGTACACAAAAAAGAGAGGAGGATACAAACAAAAGAGAGGAGGATAAATGCAGGAAAGAGGAGGATACACACAGGAGTGAGGAGGATACACAGAGGAGAGAGAAGGGTACACGCAGGAGAGAAAATGATACACACAGGAGAGTGGGAGGATACACACAGGATAGGGCGATACGCACAGAAGAGAGGAAGATAAACACAGGAAAGAGGAGGATACTCACAGGAGAGAGGGGAATACACACAAAAGAGTGGAGGATGCACACAGGAGAGAAGGGGATACACACAGGAGAGAGGAAGATACACACAGTAGAGAGGAGATACACACAGGAGAAAGGAGAATACACATAGGAGAAAGGGAGATACACACAGGAGAAAGGAGGATACACAAGGGAGAGGAAGATACACACAGGAGAGAGGTGGATACATGGAAAAGAGAAAAGAATACACACAGGAGAGAAAAGGATACACACAGGAGATGGGAATACAAAGGAGAGAGGGGCAAACACACAGGAGAGGGTGATACACAAAGGAGAAAAAATATACACACAGGAAAAAAGAATAAACACAGGAGAGAAGGATACACACAGGAGAGAAAGGCATACACACAGGAGAAAGGAGAATACACACAGCAGAGATTAGGATTCACACAGGAGAGAGGGAATAAACACAGGAGAAAGAAAAATACACACAGGAGAAATGGGGGATACACACAGGAGAGAGGGTGAATACACAAAGGAGAAAGGGGGGAACACAAAGGAATGAGGAGAGATACACACAGGAGAGAGAAGCATACACACAGGAGAGAGGAGCATACACACAGGAGAGGGGTAGATACACACAGGAGAGAAGTATAAACACAGTAGAGAGAAAGATACATACAGGATAGAGAAGGATACACACAAAATAGAAAATGATACACACAGGAGACAGAAGGATACTCACAGAATTGTGGGGGTAAACACAGGAGAGGGGAATACACACAGGAGAGAAAAAAGATACACACAGGTGAAAAAGATACACAAAAAAGGGAGATGGATACACACAGGAGGGAGGGGGATACACAGAGGAGAGAGGGGAATACACACAAGAGAGATGGGCATACCCACAGGAGAGAGGAGAATACACAAAGGAGAAAGGGGGATACACACAGGTAAAAGAAGATACAAACAAAAGAGTGTGGCATACACACAGAAGGGAGTGGGATACACACAGGAGAGAGGAGGATACACACAAAATAGAAAATGATACACACAGGAGACAGAAAAATACACACAGGAGAGAGGGGGATAAACACAGGAGAGGGAAATCCACACAGGAGAGAAAAAGAAACACACAAGAGACAGGGATACACAAAGAAGGAAGTTGGATACACACAGGAGAGAGGGGGATACACACAGCAGAGAGGGGAACAGGCAAGAGAGAGGGGCATACCCACAGGAGAGAGGAGACTACACAAAGAAGAGAGGGGGATACACACAGGAAAAAGGGAAATACAAACAGGAGAGTGCGGCATACACACAGAAAAGAGGGGGATAAACACAGGAGAGAGGAGGATACACAAAGGAGAGAGGAGGATACACAAAGAAGAGGGGGAAACACACAAGAGAGGGGGATACACAAAGGAGAAAGGAAGATACACACAGAAGACAGGGGAATATACAAAGGAGAGAGGAGGATACACAGAGGAGAGAGACGAATACACAAAAGAGAGGGGGATACACACAGGATAGAAATGGTTACACATAGGAGAGAGGAGGATACACACAGGAGAGAGGAGGCTACTCACAGGAGAGAAGAGGATACACAAAGAACAGGGGAAAACACACAAGAGAGTGGGGGATACACACAGGCGGAAGGATAAACACTGGAGACGGTGGAATACACACATGAGAGGTGGGATACACAAAGGAGAGAGGAGGATAAACATGAGAGAGGAGGCTACACACAGGAGAAAGGGGGATACAAAAAGAAAAGGGAGAAACACACAAAAGAGAGAAGGATACACACAGGTGAGGGAGATAAACACTGGAAACCGTGGGATACACACAGAAGAGAGAAGGATACACAAAGGAAAGGGGGATACACACAGGATGGAGGGTTAAACACAAAAAATAGAGAAGGATACACACAGGAGAGAAGGGTGATACACACAGGAGAGTGGGGGATACACACAGGAAAGTAAGGCATAAACACAGAAGGGAAGGTATACACACAGGAGAGAGGGCGATACACAAAGGGGGAGAAGGATAAATACAAAAGAGAGGAGGATAAATACAAATGATTGGAGGATACAAACAGAATAAAGTAGGATACACGCAGGAGAGAGGAGTATACACAAAGGAGAGAAGATACACACAGGAGAGAGAAGATACACACAGGAGAGAGAAGCATACACACAGGAGAGAGGAGAATACACACACAAAAAAAGAGATAGATACACACAGGAAAGAATGATAAACACAGAAGAGAGAGGAAGATACACACAGGACAGAGGAAGATACACACAGGAGAGAGAAGGATACACACAAAAAAGAAAAGGATACACATAGGAGACAGAAGAATACACACAGAAGAGAGGGGGATACACACAGGACAGGGGGATTAAAAATAGAAAAAGATACTCACAGGAGACAGGAATACACAAAGAAGGGAGTTGGATACACACAGGAGAGAGGGGGATACACATAGGAAAGGGGAATACACACAAGAGAGAGGCATAACCACAGGAGAGAGAATACACAAAGGAGAGATGGGGATACACACAGGAAAAAGAAGAATACAAACAGTAGAGTGCGGCATACACGCAGAAGGCAGGGAGATACACACAGTAGAGAGGGAAATACACACAAGAGAGAGGGGCATACACACAGGAGAGGGTGATACACACAGGAGAAAGGTGGATACACACAAGTAAGAGAAGAATACACACAGAAGAGTGGGATACACACAAGAAAGAGGGACGTACACACAGGAGAGAGAAGAATAGACACAGCAGAGAGAAGGATACACGAAGGAGAGATTGGATACACACAAAAGAGAGGGAGATACACACAGAACAAAGAGGGATACACATAGGAGAGAGGATGATACACACAGGAGAGAGGAAAATACACAGAGGAGAGAGAAAGATACACACAGGACAGAGGAAGATACACAGGATAGAGGAAGATACCCACAGGAGAGAGGATACACACAAAGGAGAAAAAAATACACAGAAGAGACAGAAGGATACACAAAGTAGAGAGGGGCATACACACAGAAAATCGGGATACACACAGGAGAAAAAGGGATACACAAAAGAGAGAGGAAGATACACACAGGAGAGGGGGATACACACAGGTGAGAGAGGAGTACACACAGGAGAGAGGAAAATAACCACAGAAAAAAGGGGGATACAAACAGAAGAGAAAGGGGTTACACACAGGAGAGTGGGGGGAAAAACAAGGGAAAGAGGAGGAATACGTAAAGAATATAGAATGATACACAAAGGAGAGAGGAAAATACAGGCAGGAGAGAGGAGAATACACACAGGAGAGAGGAGGATACACACAGGAGAGGTGCATACACACAGGAGAGGGGGGATAGACACAGGAGAGTTGGATTCACACAGGAAACAGGGTAATACACACAGGAGAGTGGGGGATACAAACAAAAGTGGGGGATACACACAGGAGAGAGTGGGATACAAAGAGGAGAGAAGGGAACACACACAAGAGAGAGGGGCATACACACAGGAGGGAGGGGGATACACACAAGAGAGAGGAAGATATACACAGGGAAAGGGGGATACAAACAGGAGAGAGGAGGATACACACAGGAGAGAGGAGGCTACACAAAGGAGAAAAAAGGAACCACAAATAAGAGGGGGAAACACACAAAAGAGTGGGAGATACACACAGTCGAGAGGAATACGCCCAGGAGTCGGGGAGATACACACAAGAGATACGGGGATACACACAGAAGAGGGGCATACACAAAAAAGAGAGTGGCATACACACAGGAGGAAAACGAATACACACAGGAGAGAGAAGGGATACACACAGGAAGAAGTGGGGATACACACAAGAGAGAGGGGGATACAAACAGGAGATTGAGGCATACAAACAGGTGGGAAGAACATACACAGAGAAGACTGAGGCATACACACAGGAGAGAGTGGGATACACACAGGGAAAGAAGAATAAATACAGGAGAGAGGAAGATACACACAAAAGAGTAGAGGATATAGACAGAAGAGAGGAGGATAAATGCAGGAGAGAGGAGGATACACACAGGAGGGAGGAAGATACACACAGGAGAGAGGGGGGCAACCCACGGGAGAAAAGCAAATACACACAAAAGGGAGGAAGATACACACAGGAGAGAGGAGGATACACACAGAATAGAAATGAATACACACAGGAGAGAGAAAAATACACACAAGAGGGAGGACGATACTCATAGGAGAGAGGATGATCCCCACAGGTGAAAGGATGATACACTGAGAATAAAAAATGATACTCACAGGAGAGAGGGGGATACACACAAAAGACAGTGGGATACACACAGGGGGAGGAAGATACACACAGGAGAGAGGAGGATAGACACATTAGAGAGAAAGATACACACATGAGAGAGGAGAATATACAAAAGAGACAAAGGCATACACAAAGGAGAGGCTGACACACACAATAGACAGGGGGATACACACAGAAAAAAAAGGATACATGCAGAAGAGGGGGATACACACAGGAGAGAGGGAGATACACACAAAAGAGAGGAGGATACAGAAAGGAGAGTGGAGGATACACACAGAAGAGAAAACAATACAAACAGGAGAGAGGAGGATACACACGTGAAAGGATACACACAGGAGAGAGGAGAATACACACTGGAGAGAGGGGATACACACAAGAGAGAGGGGGATACACATAGGAGAGAGGGGCATACACACAGGAAAGTGTGGGGATACACATACAAAGGAGGAGGAATACACACAAAAGGGAGGAGGATACACACAGAAGAGAGGAGGATACACACAGTAGAGAAAAGAATACACAGAGAAGAGGGGGATACACACAGGAGAGAGGAGGATACACACAGGATAGAAGAGGTTACACACAAAAGAGAGCAGGATAAACACAGGAGACAGAAGAATACACACAGGAGAGAGGGGGATATACACAGGAGAGTGGTGATATACACAGGAGGGAGGAGGGTACACACAGGAGAGAGGGGCATACACACAGGAGAGAGGGGCATACACACAGAAGAGAGGGGAATACACACAAGAGAGTGGGGCATACAAACAGGAGAGAGGAGGATACACACAGGAGAGAGGGTGATACACACAGGAACAAGGAAGATACAAACAGGAGAGTGCAGCATACACACAGGAGTGAGGGGGATACACACAGGAGAGAGGAAGATAAACACAGGGAAAGGGGGATACAAACAGGAGAGAGGAGGATACACACAGAAGAGAGGAGGCTACACAGAGGATAAAGGAGGATACACAAATAAGAGGGGGAAACACACAAAAGAGGGAAATACACACAGGCGAGACGGATACGCCCAGGAGACGGGGAGATACATACAGGAGATGGGGGGATACACACAGGAGAGGGGGATACACACAAAAAAGAGTGGCATACACAGAGGAGAGAGGAGGATACACACAGGTGAGAGGGGGGATACACACAGGAGGGAGGGGGATACACTCAGGAAAGAGGAAGATACAAACAGGAGATTGAGGCATAGAAACAGGTGGGAAGATACACACAGGAGATTGAGGCATACACACAGGAGAGAGTGAGATACACACAGGGAAAGAAGGATAAATACAGGAGAAAGGAAGATACACACAAAAGAGTGGAGGATACAGACAGAAGAGGGGAAGATAAACGCAGGAGAGAGGAGGATACACACAGGAGAGAGGAGGATTCACACAGGAGAGAAGAGGATACACGCAGGAGAGAGGAGGATACACACAGGAGAGAGAAGGGATACACACGGGAGAGGGGGATACACTCTGGAGAGAGGAGAATACACACAGGAGAAAAAAGGATACACACAGGAGAGTGGAAGATACACACAAAAGAGAGGAAAATACACACAAAAGAGAGGGTATACACACAGGAGAGAGAGGGATACACACAGAAGAGTGGTGATACACACAGAAGAGAGGAGGGTACACACAGGAGAGAGGGGGATACACACAGAAGAGAGGAGGATACACAAAGGAGAGAGGGATACACACAGCAGAGAGGGGGATACACTGAAAAAAGGAGGATACACACAGGAGAGAGGAGCATAAACACAGTAGAGAAGGATATACACAGGAGAGAGGGGCATACACACAGGAGAGGGAGATACACACAGGAGAAAGGGGGATAGACACAGGCGAGGGGAGAATACACACAGGAGAGGGGGATACACATATGAGAAAAGGGCGCACACACAGAGGTGAGGAGGATTCAGAAAGCAGAGAGGAGAATACACACTGGAGAGAGGGGATATACACAAGAGAGAGGGGGATACACACAGGAAAATGTGGGGGTACACAGAGGAGAGTGGGGGGATACACATACAAGAGAGGAGGGATACACACAGAAGAGAGGAGGATACACACAGTAGAGAAAAGAATACACAGAGAAGGGGGGATACACACAGGAGGGAGGAGGATATACACAGAATAGAGGAGTTTACACACAAAAGAGAGCAGGATACACACAGGAGACAGAAGAATACACACAGGAGAGAGGGGGATATGCACAGGAGAGTGGTGATATACACAGGAGAGAGGAGGGTACCCACAGGAGAGAGGAACATACACACAAGATAAATGGATAAACACAGGAGAAAAAGGGATACACACAGGAGAGAGGAGGATACACACAGGAGAGAGGAGGATACAAACAGGAGAGAGGAGATACACACAGGAGAAAGGGGGTATACAGAGGACCCATCACAGCCTCACTGAATATTACACACTTGTGATATAGACTGGAGTCTATTTTTTATGGCCACTCATTCAAAGAATCACTAAATAATGCACACCTCCTAAATAGTCAGATGTCTCTTTCCTATGGCCACTAGTTAAGAGCCTCACTAAGTGTACACACCTGGGGAAATAGTCAGGATTTAACTTTATCCCCTCATTCACATTCTGACTAAATAAGGCACACCTGTGGAATAGTCAGGAGGCTTTTTCATGTGGCCTCTAATTCGGAGGGTCACCGAATAATTTGGTGTAGTCAGGAGTCTACTACATGTGGACACATATTCAGAGCCTCAGTGAATTAGTCAGGCCCTTGATATAGTAATGAATCTAATTAATATGGCCACATCTTCTGAGCCTCACTGTATAATACACACCTGGAGAATAATTTTGAGTCTATTTTCTTTTCTTTTTTTCTAATTTTTTTTTTTATTTTTTTTTATTTTTTTTATTTTTTTTAAATTTTTATTGCATTATAGGTTTGGGGGTACATGTGCAGAACGAGCAAGATAGTTGCATAGGTACACACATGGCAGTGTGCTTTGCTGACTTCCTCCCCTTCACCCACACTTGGTAGTCATCCCCAGGCTATCCCCCCCAGCCCCCCGCTGCCGTCCCTCCCCCATTCCCCCCAACAGTCCCCAGGGTATAGTAGACCGCCTATCTGTGTCCACGTGTTCTCATTTTTCTCACCCACCTATGAGTGAGTATATGCGGTATTTCTTTTTCTGTTCTTGTGTCAGTTTGCTGAGAATGATGTTCTCCAGATTCATCCATGTCCCTACAAAGGACACAAACTCATCATTTTTGATTGCCGCATAATATTCCATGGTGTATATGTGCCACATTTTCCCAGTCCAGTCTATCATCGTTGGGCATTTGGGTTGGTTCCAGGTCTTTGCTATTGTAAACAGTGCTGCAATGAACATTCGTGTGCATGTGTCCTTATAGTAGAATGATTTATAGTCCTTTGGATAGATACCCAGTAATGGGATTGCTGGGTCAAATGGAATTTCTATTTCTAGGTCCCTGAGGAATCGCCACACTTTCTTCCACAATGGTTGAACTAATTTACACTCCCACACACAGTGTAAGAGTGTTTCTATTTCTCCACATCCTCTCCAGCATCTGCTGTCTCCAGATTTTTTAATGATCGCCATTCTAACTGGTGTGAGATGGTATCTCAATGTGGTTTTGATTTGCATCTCTCTAATGACCAATGATGATGAGCACTTTTTCATATGTTTGCTGGCTTCATGTATGTCTACTTTCGTAAAGTTTCTGTTCATATCCTTTGCCCATTTTTGAATGGGCTTGTTTGTTTTTTTCCTGTAAATCTGTTCGAGTTCTTTGTAAATTCTGGATATCAGCCCTTTGTCCGATGCGTAAACTGCAAAGATTTTTTCCCATTCTGATGGTTGCCGATTCACTCTAGTGACTGTTTCTTTTGACGTGCAGAAACTGTGGAGTTTGATTAGGTCCCATTTGTCTATTTTGGCTTTTGTTGCCAATGCTTTTGGTGTTTTGTTCATGAAGTCCTTGCCTACTCCTATGTCTTGAATGGTTTTGCCTAGATTTTCTTATAGGGTTTTTATGGTGTCAGGTCTTACGTTTAAGCCTTTAATCCATCTGGAGTTAATTTTAGTGTAAGGTGTCAGGAAGGGGTCCAGTTTCTGCTTTCTGCACATGGCTAGCCAGTTTTCCCAACGCCATTTATTAAATAGGGAATCCTTTCCCCATTGCCTGTTTTTGTCTGGTTTATCAAAGATAATATGGTTGTAAATGTGTTGTGTTGCCTCCGATGCCTCTGTTCTGTTCCATTGGTCTATATCTCTGTTTTGGTACCAGTACCATGCTGTTTTGATTACTGTAGCCTTGTAGTATAGTTTGAAGTCTGGTAGCGTGATGCCTCCTGCTGTGTTCTTTTTGCTTAGAATTGACTTGGCTATGCGGGCTCTTTTTTGGTTCCATATGAAATTCATGGTGTTTTTTTCCAGTTCTGTGAAGAAATTCAATGGTAGTTTGATGGGGATAGCATTGATTGTGTAAATTACTTTGGGCAGTATAGCCATTTTCACGATATTGATTCTTCCTAACCACGAACATGGAATGTTTCTCCATCTGTTTGTGTCCTCTCTTATTTCATTGAGCAGTTGTTTGTAGTTTTCCTTAAAGAGGTCCCTTACATTCCTAGTGAGTTGTATTCCTAGGTATTTTACTTTCTTTGTAGCAATTGTGAATGGCAGTTCGTTCTTGATTTGGTTATCTTTAAGTCTGTTATTGGTGTATAGGAATGCTTGTGATTTTTGAACATTGATCTTATATCCTGAGACTTTGCTGAAGTTGCTTATCAGTTGCAGAAGCTTTTGGGCTGAGGTGATGGGGTCTTCTAGGTATACTATCATGTCGTCTGCAAATAGAGACAATTTGGCTTCCACCTTTCCTATTTCAATACACTTTATTTCTATTTCTTGCCTGATTTCTCTGGCTAGAACTTCCAGTACTATGTTGAATAGAAGTGGTTAGAGAGGGCATCCTTGTCTAGTGCCAGATTTCAAAGGGAATGCTTCCAGTTTTTGCCCATTAAGTATGATATTGGCTGTTGGTTTGTCATAAATAGCTTTTATTACTTTGAGACATGTTCCATCAATACCAAGTTTATTGAGGGTTTTTAGCATAAAGGGCTGTTGAATTTTGTCAAATGCCTTCTCTGCATCAATTGAGATAATCATGTGGTTTTTGTTTTTGCTTCTGTTTATGTGGTGAATTACATTTATAGACTTGCGTATGTTGAACCAGCCTTGCATCGCCGGGATGAATCCTACTTGATCATGATGGATAAGTTTTTTAATGTGCTGTTGCAATCGGTTTGCCAGTATTTTATTGAAGATTTTTGCATCTATGTTCATCATGGATATTGGCCTGAAGTTTTCTTTTCTTGTTGAGTCTCTGCCAGGTTTTGGTATCAGGATGATGTTGGTCTCATAAAATGATTTGGGAAGGGTTCCCTCTTTTTGGATTATTTGGAATAGTTTCAGAAGGAATGGTACCAGATCCTCTTTGTGTTTCTGGTAGAATTCGGCTGTGAACCCATCTGGACCCGGGCTTTTTTTGTGTGGTAGGCTCTTAATTGCTGCCTCAACTTCAGACTTTGTTATTGGTCTATTCATAGTTTCGGCTTCCTCCTGGTTTAGGCTTGGGAGGACACAGGCGTCCAGGAATTTATCCATTTCTTCCTGATTTACTGGTTTATGTGCATAGAGTTGTTTGTAGTATTCTCTGATGATGGTTTGAATTTCTGTGGGATCTGTGGTGATTTCCCCTTTACCGTTTTTTATTGCATCTATTTGGTTGTTCTCTTTCTTCTTTTTTATCAGTCTGGCTAGTGGTCTGTCTATTTTGTTGATCTCTTCGAAAAACCAGCTCTTAGATTTATTGATTTTTTGAAGGGTTTTTCTTGTCTCTATCTCCTTCAATTCTCCTCTGATCTTAGTTATTTCTTGTCTTCGGCTAGGTTTTGAGCTTTTTTGATTTTGCTCCTCTAGCTCTTTCAATTTTGACGATAGGGTGTCAATTTTGGATCTCTCCACTCTCCTCATGTGGGCACTTATTGCTATATATTTTCCTCTACAGACTGCTTTAAATGTGTCCCAGAGATTCTGGTACGTTGTGTCTTCATTCTCATTGGTTTCAAAGAACTTCTTTATTTCTGCCTTCATTTCATTGTTTATCCAATCAACATTCAAGAGCCAGTTGTTCAGTTTCCATGAAGCTGTGCGGTTCTGAGTTATTTTCTGAATTCTGAGTTCCAACTTGATTGCACTATGGTTTGAGAGACTGTTTGTTATGATTTCAGTTGCTTTGCATTTGCTGAGGAGTGCTTTACTTCCAATTATGTGGTCAATTTTGGAGTAGGTGTGATGTGGTGCTGAGAAGAATGTATATTCTTGGATTTGGGGTGGAGAGTTCTGTAAATGTCTATCAGGTTTGCTTGTTCCAGGTCGGAGTTCAAGTCCTGGATATCCTTGTTAATTTTCTGTCTGGTTGATCTGTCTGCTATTGACAGTGGAGTGTTAAAGTCTCCCACTATTATTGTGTGGGAGTCTAAGTCCCTTTGTAAGTCATTAAGAACTTTCCTTATATATCTGGGTGCTCCTACATTGGGTCCATATATATTTAGAATCGTTAGTTCTTCTTGTTGTATCGATCCTTTTACCATCATGTAATGACCTTCTTTGTCCCTTTTGATCTTTGTTACTTTAAAGTCTATTTTATCATAGATGGGAATTGAACTCCTGCTTTTTTTTGCTCTCCATTTGCTTGGTAAATCTTCCTCCATCCCTTTATTTTGAGCCTTTGTGTATCTTTGCATGTGAGGTGTGTTTCCTGGATACAGCACACCGATGGGTTTTGGTTTTTTATCCAATTTGCCAGTCTGTGTCTTTTGATTGGTGCATTTAGCTCATTTACATTCAGGGTTAATATTGTTATGTGTGAATTTGATACTGCCATTTTGATGCTAGCTGGCTGTTTTTCCCGTTGGTTCATGTACATTCTTCATTTTGTTGATGGTCTTTAGCATTTGGTATGCTTTTAGGATGGCTGGAACTGGTTGTTTCTTTCTATGTGTAGTGCCTCTTTCAGGAGCTCTTGTAAAGCAGGCCTAGTGGTGACAAAATCTCTGAGTACTTGCTTGTTCGTGATGGATTTTATTTTTCCTTCA
This sequence comes from Saguinus oedipus, assembly GCA_031835075.1. Classification (NCBI taxonomy): domain Eukaryota; kingdom Metazoa; phylum Chordata; class Mammalia; order Primates; family Cebidae; genus Saguinus; species Saguinus oedipus. The sequence goes on from CM063170.1 coordinate 6,254,618, forward strand.
CTTATGAAGCTCAGTTTCGCTGGATATGAAATTCTGGGTTGAAAGCTCTTTTCTTTAAGGATGTTGAATATTGGCCCCCACTCTCTTCTGGCTTGTAGAGTCTCTGCCGAGAGATCTGCTGTGAGTCTGATGGGCTTCCCTTTGTGGGTGACCTGACCTTTCTCTCTGGCTGCCCTTAGTATTTTCTTTTTCGTTTCAACCCTGGTGAATCTGACGATTATGTGCCTTGGGGTTGCTCTTCTTGCGGAGTATCTTTGGGTGTTCTCTGTATTTCCTGGAGTTGAGTATTGACCTGTCTTGCTAGGTTGGGGAAATTTTCCTGGATAATATCCTGAAGAGTGTTTTCCAGCTTGGATTCATTCTCTTCGTCACATTCTGGTACACCTATCAAACGTAGGTTGGGTCTCTTCACATAGTTCCACATTTCTTGGAGATTTTGTTCATTCCTTTTTGTGCTTTTTTCTTTAATCTTGGTTTCTCGTTTTATTTCATTGAGTTGATCTTCAACTTCTGATATTCTTTCTTCTGCTTGGTCAATTCGGCTGTTGAAACTTGTGTATGCTTTGCGAAGTTCTCGTGTTGTGTTTTTCAGCTCCTTCAATTCATTCATATTCCTCTCTAAGTTGTCCATTCTCGTTATCAATTCCTCGAATCTTTTTTCAAATATTTTTTCAAGGTTCTTAGTTTCTTTGCACTGGTTTAGAACATGTTCCTTTAGCTCACGGAAGTTTCTCATTATCCACTTTCTGAAGTCTGATTCCGTCATTTCGTCACATTCATTCTGCGTCCAGCTTTGTTCCCTTGCTGGTGAGGAGTTTTGGTCCTTTCTTGGAGGTGAGGTGTTTTGGTTTCAGGTGCTTTCCTCCTTTTTGCGCTGGTTTCTTCCCATCTTTATGGATTTATCCGCCTGTCGTCTTAGTAGTTGCTGATTTTTCAATTGGGTCTCTGTGTGGACACTGAGATTGTTGATGATGAAGTATTTCTGTTACTTAGTTTTCCCTCTAATGATCTATCCTCTCTGCTGTATGACTGCTGAGGTCCACTCCACGCCCTGCTTGTCTGGGGTATACCTGCAGCAGCTGCAGAACAGTGAGGGATGATATCAGTTTCTTTTTCTGCTGCCCTTGTTCCAGAATGATGCCAGCCAAATGTCAGTCTGATTAGTCCTTTTCTGGGGTGACTCCTTGGATATACAGGGGTCAGGGAGCTGCTTCAGGAGACAGTCTCTGCTTTATAGGAGCTCCAGTGCTGAGCTGTGAGCTCCGTTGTTCAATCAGGGTTGTTGGTAGGTTATGTCTGCTGCAATAGGACTCATAAAACACCACTCTTTTTTTTTTTTTCACCCTTAGATGCTCTGTCTCAGGGAGTTGGGGCTTTCTTTATGAGTATCTGTTGCACTGTCCTGCCCCACTAGGTGGAAGTCTATTCACTATTTGCCTGCCGGGGCTCTGACCTGCTTACGCGGGTCCGCCTTGTTGCTGCGTGGCGGACTCTCTCTGTTAGGACAGGTTGCCTCGGCAACGGCAGGCTGCGTCAGTCCTGGGCGGTACTTAAGTGGGGGTGCACTTCGTCAGGAATGGTGGACGCCCCTCCCTGACCGGGCTGCACCGTCCTAAATGCCGGCAACAGAACTCTCAGCCCCAAGCGCCTCCAGTCGCCGCCCTGCTTGTCCCCGTGAGTGTGGGACCCGCCGAGTCCGATCACCCAGCTCCCTGCCTCAGAGTCCGACCTCTCTCTCTCTCTCTTCCTCTCCCCAAGCTGAAAGGTCGACTCTCTCACTGGCGCCCCAGGAGTCTGCCTCTAGGGCACTGGGATCCGTGCGATCTCCCGTGCCGCTGCCCACTACCCCGGCTCAGATCACGCTTCCCAGGAAACTCCTGGTCTGGCTCATTGTCCAAGTCCCGTTCAATCAGATGGACATGCCAATCTGCCCTTCCAAATCTCAGATTGCCGGTTTAGCAGGGCACGCAGACCAGTGAGTTCCGCGCCGGGTCCCACTTCGGCGCCAGCCGAAGAGGCGGCGGGAGCCGGTTTCGTTAGCCGGCTGCTAGCGTCCCGTGTCTCTCCCACACCTGGGACTTTCAACGCTCTGTGGGCATAAAAGGAACATCCGAGAATGCAGCTAGGACTCACCCTCTGCGCATTCACCGAGAGGTGCAATCCTGAGTCACCTCTATGACGCCATCTTGCCTCCCAATCTTGAGTCTATTTTCGATGGACATTTATTCAGAGCCTCGGTAAATAATGTACACCTGTGGAGTAGCCAGGAGTCTATTTTATTAGGACACTCATTCATAGCCTCAGTGGATAATATGCACGTGTGGATTAATTAGGATTCCATTTTATATGGCCACTGACTCGTAACCTCAATGCAAAATGTGGCACATATACACCATGGAATATTATGCAGCAATCGAAAATGATGAGTTTGTGTCCTTTGTAAGGACATGGATGAATCTGGAGAACATCATTCTCAGCAAACTGACAGAAAAACAGAAAAAAAATACCGCATATACTCACTCATAGGTGTGTGAGAAAAATGAGAAAACATGGACACAGAGAGGGGTCTACTACACACTGGGGTCTATTGAGGGGAATGGGGGAGGGTCAGCAGGGGGGGCTGGGGAGGGATAGCCTGGGGATGAATGCCAAGTGTGGGTGAAGGGGAGGAAGGCAGCAAAACACACTGCCATGTGTGTACCTATGCAACTATCTTGCACGTTCTGCACATGTACCCCAAAACCTATAATGCAATAAAAATTAAAAAAAAGAAAAATGCACAAATGTAAAGTACTCAGCAGTCTATTTTATATAAACACTCATTCAGAAATTCAGTGAATAATACAAATATTTAAGGTAGACAACATCCTGTTTCCTATGGTCACACAAAAAGAGCCTCACTGAATCTGGAGAACATCATTCTCAGCAAACTGACACAAGAACAGAAAAAGAAATACCGCATATACTCACTCATAGGCGGGTGAGAAAAATGAGAACACATGGACACAGAGAGGCGGTCTACTATACACTGGGGACTGTTGGGGGAAATGGGGGAGGGACAGCGGGGGGGGCCGTGGGGGATAGCCTGGGGATGAATACCAAGTGTGGGTGAGGGGGAGGAAGGCAGCAAAACACACTGCCATGTGTGTACCTATGCAACTATCTTGCACGTTCTGCACATGTACCCCCAAACCTATAATGCAATAAAAATTAAAAAAAAAAAAAAGAGCCTCCCTGAGTAATGCACACCTGGGGAAGTAATAAAATTCTACTTTATAGAGCCTCTCATTTACAGCCTAAGGGAATAATGCATACGTGCAGAATAGACACTAATGTATTTTATATGGCCACAAAATCAAAGCCTGAGTGAGTAATACACAACTTTGGAATAGTAATTAGTCTATTCTATATGCCCAAATATTTAGAGTCAGAGTAAATAATACACGCCTGTGGAATAGTCAGAAAACAAGTTCATATGGCCAAAGATTCAGATTCTCAGTGAATAATACATACTTCGGAAATATTCAGGATGCTATTACATGCGGCATCAATTTCAGAACTTCATTGAATAATAAACACCTGTATTGTAGTCAGAATTCTATTTCATATAGCTACATATTCAGAGCCTAACTAAATAAAATACACCTTGGAAATAGTCAGGATTCTATTTCGTATAGCCACTCATTTAGAGCAGAATGTAAAAACGCATGCCTGAGGAGTATTCAGGAGTCTATTTTATGGCCACTCATTCAGAGCTTCACAGAATTATACAGACCTATGGAAACGTCAGGAGTGTATTTCACATAGCCACTTATTCAGAACCTCAGTGAAGAATCATATATATCTGGAAAATACTCAGGATTATATTATATATAGCCACTTATTCAGAGACTCACAGAATAATGCACACATAAAGAATAGTCTAAAGACTATTTGATATGAGCCTACACCCAGAGACTCAGTGGAAAATGCAGAACAGAAAAATAGTCAAGATGATAGAGTCAGAAGTTTATGTTATGTGGTCATTCGTTCAGAATCTCACTGGAGAATACACACCTTTGGTATAGTAAGAGTCCAAATCATATGGCCACTGAATCACAGCATTACGGGATAATGCACAAAGGGGCAATAGTAAGGAATCTATTTCATATGGCCTCTCATTCAGAGCTTCAGTGTGTAATAAAGAGCTATGGAGTAGTCAGGACCCTATTTAAGGTAGCCCCAAGATAAGCGGCTTCGTGAATGATACACACATGTGTCAGAGTCAGGAGACTATGTGACATAGACACTAATACAGAACCTTTTCGAATACTGCATATGTGGGGAATAATCACTAGTCTGTTTCATATGGTGATTAGTTTGGAGAATCAAAAAATAATGCACACCTGTGGAGTAAAATGGGTTCTATTTCATAAGGCTACTCTTTCTGTGTTTCACTGAATAGTATGTATATCTGATAAGTCAGGAATCGCTTTCACATGGCCACTCGTTCATGGCCTATGTGAAGAAAATTACCCTCAAAATTATCAAGTGTCTACTTCAAATGCCTACACATTCAGAGTCTCTGTACATAATGAACACCTGTAAAATACACCAGAGTCTCTTTTTTATGCCCAAGTGGTTAGAGTCTAATTCAATAATACACACATGGGGAAGAGTTAAGAGTCTACTTCATGTAGCCACTCATTTAGAGTGTCAGTGAATAATTCACACCAGGGTAATAGTCGAGCATTTTTATATTGCCACTCATTTTGTGCCACACTGAGTGATATACACCTGCAAAATCCTCAGGATTCTATTTGACACTACCACTCATTTAGAAACTTATTGAATAATTCACAGTGGAGCAATAGTCTGGTGTTTATTTTACATATGCTGTCATTCAAAGTTTCAGTGAATAATGAACTTCTATGGAGTAATGAGGAAGCTGTTGAAGATAGTCATGAATTAAGTGCCTTCCTGAATGACACACACCTGGGTGATAGTCAGGAGTCTATTTCATATGAACTCTAATTTTGTGTATCGCTGAGTAATACACACCTGGGGCAGGTCAGGAGTCTATTTGGTATGGACACTTAAACAGAACCTTTTTGATTAATGCACACATGGATAATGAGAAGTCTATGTCATATGGCTACTCATTCAGACAAACAGTGAATAATGCACACGTGGGATAATAAGTCTGTTTCATATGGCCCCTCTTTCACAGCCTCACTGAATATTACACACTTGTAATATAGTCTGGAGTCTATTTTGTATGGCCACTCATTCAGAGAATAACTAAATAATGCAAATCTGCGGAATAGTCAGAAGTCTCTTTCCTATATCCACTCATTAAGAGCCTCACTAAGTGTACACAACTAGGAAAATAGTCAGGATTTACCTTTATCCCTTCATACGGAGTGTCACTGAATAATGCACACCTGTGAAATAGTCAGGAGACTCTTTTATGTGGCCTCTAATTCGGAGTGTCACTGAATAATGTGGTGTAGCCAGGAGTCTATATCATGTAGACACATATTCAGAGCCTCAATGAATAAGACAGGCCCCTGATATAGTAAGGAATCAAATTAGTATGGCCACGTCTTCTGAGCCTCACTGAATAATACACACCTGAAGAATAATTTGGAGTCTATTTTTGATGGACATTCATTCAGGGCTTCGGTAAATAATGTACACCTCTGGAGTAGCCAGGAGACTATTTCATTTGGACACTCATTCATAGACTCAATAAAGAATATGCACGTGTGTATTAGTCAGGATTCCATTTTATATGGCCACTTACTTGTAAGCTCAGTGAAAAAAACACAAATGTAAAGTACTCAGCTGTCTATTTCTTATAAAAACTCATTCAGAGATTCATTGAATAATAAAAATTGTTAAGATAGAGAGCATCCTGTTTTTTATGGTTACACAAAAAGAGCTTCATTAAATAATATGCATGTGTGGATTATTCAGGATTCCATTTTCTATGGCCAATGACTCGTAACCACAGTGAAAAATGCACAAATATAAAGTACTCAGCAGTCTATTTTATATAGACACTCATTCAGAGATTGATTGAATAATAAAAATATTTGAGATAGACAGTAACCTGCTTCATATGGTTAAACAAAAAGAGCCTCACTGAGTAATGCACACCAGGGGAAGTGTTAGAAATCTACTTTATATATAATTTAATTTACAGAATCAGGAAATAATGCACACGTGTTGAATAGACAGTAGTCTATTTTATATGGCCGCAAAATCAAAGCCTTTTCGAATACTGCACATGTGAAAAATAATCACTTGTCTGTTTCATATGGTGTTTCGTTTGGTGAATCAAAAACTTATGCACAACTGTGGAGTAAAATGGGTTCTATTTCAGAAGTCCACTCTTTCAGTGTTTTAGTGAATAATACATATATCTGAAAAGTAAGGAATCTCTTTCCCATGGCCACTCGTTCAGGGCCTCTGTGAAGAATACTCCCCTCAAAAATAGTCAAGTGTCTACTTTAAATGGCTACACATTCAGAGACTCTGTAGGTAATGAACACCTGGGCAATACACCTGACTGTCTTTTTTATGCCCACTTAGTCAATCTCGTTCAATAATACACAACTGGGGAAGAGTTAAGAGTCTACTTCATGTAGCCACTCGTTTAGAGCCTCAGTGAATAATGCACACCAGGATAATAGTCGAGCATATTTTATATGGCCACTCATTTTGTGCCTCCCTGAGTGATATACACCTGAAGAATCCTCAGGATTCTATTTGATACTACCACTCATTTAGCACCTCATAGAATAATTCACAATGGAGCAATAGTCTGGGGTTTATTTTATATTTTCTTTCTTTCTTTTTTTTTAATTTTTATTGCATTATAGGTTTTGGGGTACATGTGCAGAACGTGCAAGATAGTTGTATAGGTACACACATGGCAGTGTGTTTTGTTGCCTTCCTCCCCTTCACCCACACTTGGTATTCATCCCCAGGCTATCCCCCTCAGCCCCCCCCACTGTCCTTCCCCCATTTCCCCCAACAGTCCCCAGTATATAGTAGACCGTGTCTCTGTGTCCATGTGTTCTCATTTTTCTCACCCACCTATGAGTGAGTATATGCGGTATTCCTTTTTCTGTTCTTGTGTCAGTTTGCTGAGAATGATGTTCTCCATTCACAATTGCTACAAAGAAAATAAAATACCTAGGAATACAACTCACAAGGAATGTAAGGGACCTCTTTAAGGAAAACTACAAACAACTGCTCAACGAAATAAGAGAGGACACAAACAGATGGAGAAACATTCCATGTTCGTGGTTAGGAAGAATAAATATCGTGAAAATGGCTATACTGCCCAAAGTAATTTACACAATCAATGCTGTTCCCATCAAACTACCATTGAATTTCTTCACAGAACTGGAAAATACCACCATGAATTTCATATGGAACCAAAAAAGAGCCCGCATAGCCAAGTCAATTCTAAGCAAAAAGAACACAGTGGGAGGCATCACGCTACCAGACTTCAAACTATACTACAAGGCTACAGTAATTAAAACAGCATGGTACTGGTACCAAAATAGAGATATAGACCAATGGAACAGAGCAGAAGCATCGGAGGCAACACAACGTATCTACAACCATATTATATTTTATATTTTCTATCATTCAAAGTTTCAGTGAATAATGAACTTCTATGGAGTAATCAGGATGATGTTTAAGATAGTCATGAATTAAGTTCCTTCCTGACTAATACAAACCTGGCTGATAGGAGTCTACTTTGTGTGAACTTTAATTTTGTGTATCGCTGAGTAATAAACACCTGGGACAGGGTCATGAGTCTATTTCATATGGACACTCAAACAGAACCTGTTTGATTAATGCACACATGGATAATAATGAGGAGTCTATGTCATATGGCTACCCATACAAACAGTGAATAATGCACATGTAAAGTAATTAGAAATCTTACTCTTTTTTAAAAATTTTTATTGCATTATAGGTTTTGGGGTACATGTGCAGAACCTGCAAGATAGTTGCATAGGTACACACATGGCAGTGTGTTTTGCTGCCTTCCTCCCCTTCACCCACTCTTGGCATTCATCCCCAGGCTATCCCTCCCCAGCCCCCCCGCTGTCCCTCCCCCATTCCCCCAATAGACGCCAGTGTATAGTAGACCACCTCTCTATGTCCACGTGTTCTCATTTTTCTCACCCACCTATGAGTGAGTATATGCGGTATTTCTTTTTCTGTTTTTGTGTTAGTTTGCTGAGGATGATGTTCTCCAGATTCATCCATGTCCTTACAAAGGACACAAACTCATTATTTTTGATTGCTGCATAATATTCCATGGTGTATATGTGCCACATTTTCCCAGTCCAGTCTATCATCGTTGGGCATTTGGGTTGGTTCCAGTTCTTTGCTTAGAAATCTTATTCTTATGGACCCTCTTTCACAGCCTCACTGAATATTACACATTTGTGATATAGTCTGGAGTCTGTTTTTTTATGGCCACACATTCAGAGAAATCGCTAAATAATGCAATCCTGCGGAATAGTCAGAAGTCTCTTTTCTATAGCCACTCGATAAGAGCCTCACTATGTGTACACACCTGGGGAAATAGTCAGACCTTACCATTATTCCCTCATTCAGAGGCTCACTAAATAATGCACACCTGTGGAACAGTCAGGAGACTTTTTCATGTGGCATCTATTTCGGAGTGTCACTGAATAATGTGATGTAGTCAGGAGTCTATTTCATGTAGACACATATTCAGAACCACAGTGAATTAAACAGGCCCTTTATTTGTAAGGAATCTAATTATTATGGCCACATCTTCTGAGCCTCACTGAATAATACACACCTGAAGAATAATTTGTTGTCTATTTTTGATGGACATTCATTCAGAGCCTCGGTAAATAATGCACAACTGTGAAGTAGCCAGGAGTCTCTTTTATTGGGACATTCATTCATAGCCTGAGTGAATAATATGCACGTGTGGATTAGTCTGGATTTCATTTTAAATGGCCACTGACTCATAACCTCAGTGAAAAATGCAGAAATGTAAAGTACTCACCAGTCTATTTCATATAGACACTCATTCAGAGATTCACTAAATAATACAAATATTTGATATAGCAGCATCCTGTTTCATATGGTCACACTAAATGAGCCTCATTGAGTAAGGCACACCTAAGGAAGTGTTAGGAGTCTACTTTATATACCCTGTCATTTACAGCCTCAGGGAATAATGCACACGTGTGGAATAGACACTAGACTATTTTATATGGCTACAAAATCAAAGCCTTAGTGAGTAATACACAACTTTGGAATAGTCACTTGTCTATTTTACATGCCCAAATATTTAGAGTCAGAGTCAATAATACACGCCTGTGGACAAGTCAGAAAACAATTTTATATGGCCAATGATTCAGATCCTCAGTGAATAATACATACCTGGGAAATATTCAGGACGCTATTACATGTGGCATCAATTTCAGGGCTTCACTGAATAAGAAACACCCCTATTGTAGTCAGAATTCTATTTCATATAGCCACATATTCAGAGCCTAACTGAAAAACATAGACCTTGGAAAAAGTTAAAATTCTATTTTGTATAGCCACTTATTTAGAACCGAATGTAAAAACGCACGCCTGAGGAGCATTCAGGAGGCTCTATTTTATGGCCACTCATTCAGAGCTTCACATAATAATACACACCTACGTAAACATCAGGAGTGTATTTCACATGGCCACTTATTCAGAACCTCAGTTAGGAATCATATATATCTGGAAAATACTCAGGATTATATTACATATAACCACTTATTCAGAGACTCACTGAATAATGCAGAGCTAAAGAATAGTCTGGAGACTATTTGATAGGACTCTTCAACCAGCGACTCAGTGAACAATGCAGAACTGAAAAATAGTCAAGAGAATAGAGTCAAGGGTTTATGTTATGTGGTCACTCATTCAGAATCTCACTGAAGAATACACACCTTGGGAATAGTCAGTGTTCAAGTCATATGGACACTCAATCACAGCATTACCAAATAATGCACAGTGGGGCAATAGTAAGAAGTCTATTTTATATGGCCTGTCATTCGGAGCTTCAGTGTATAATAAACAGCTGTGGAGTAGTCAGGATCCTATTTAAGGTAGTCCCAAATTAAGCAGCTCCATGAATGATACACACATGTATCAGAATCAGGAGACTATTTGACATAGACACTCATACAGAAACTTTTCGAATACTGCACATGTGGGGAATAATCAGTAGTCTGTTTCATATGGTGTTTACTTTGGAGAATGAAAAAATAACGCACATCTGTTGAGTAAAATGGGTTCTACTTCATGAGGCCACTCTTTCAAGGTCTTAGTGAATAATATGTATATCTGATAAGTCAGTAATCTCTTTCCCTTGGCCACTCGTTCAGGGCCTCTGTGAAGAATACTCCCCTCAAAAATAGTCAAGGATCTACATCAAATGGCTACAAATTCAGTCTCTGTACGTAATGAACACCTGGGCAATAAACCTGAGTCTCTTTTTTATGGCCACTTAATCAGAGACTAATTCAATAATACACAACAAAGGAAGATTTAAGAATCTACTTCATGTAGCCACTCATTTAGATCCTCAGTGAATAATGCACACCAGGGTAGTAGTCGAGCATTTGTTATATGGCCACTCCTTTTGTCCCTCACGGAGTGATATACACCTGAAGAATCCTCAGGATTCTGTTTGATACTACCACACATTTAGAACCTTATTGAATAAATCACAATGGAGCAATAGTCAGGTGTCTATTTTATGTGGTCTATCATTCAACGTGTCAGTGAATAGTAAACTTCTATCGAGTAATCAGGACGCTGTTTTACATAGCCATGAATTAAGTGCCTTGCTGAATGATAAGCACCTGTGTGATAGTCAGGAGTCTATTTCATATAAACTCTAATTTTGTGTATCGCTGAGTAATACACACCTGGGGCAGTTTCATGAGTCTATTTGGTATGGACACTCAAACAGAGCCTGTTTGATTAATGCACACATGGATAATAATAAGGAGTCTATGTCATATGGCTACTCATTCAGACAAACAGTGAATAATACACATGTGGAGTAATTAGAAGTTTGTTTCATATGGCCCCTCTTTCACAGCCTCACTGAATATTACACACTTGTGATATAGTCTGGAGTCTATTTTTTATGGCCACTTATTTAGGGAATCACTAAATAATGGACACCTGCGGAATAGTCAAGTCTCTTTCCTATGGCCACTTGATAAGAGCTTCACTAATGGTGCACACCTGGAGAAATAGTCAGGATGTACTTTTATCCTTTCAGTTAGAGTCTCACTAAACAATGCACACCTGTGGAATAGTCAGGAGACTTTTAATGTGGTGTCTAATTCAGAGTGTCACTGAATAATGTGGTGTAGTCAGGAGTCTATTTCATGTAGACACATATTCAGAGCTTCAGTGAATAAGACAGACACTTGATATAGTAAGGAATCTAATTGATATGGAAACATATTCTGAGTCTCACTGAATAATACACACCTGGGGAATAATTTGGAGTCTATTTTCGATGGACATATATTCAGAGCTTCGGAAAATGTTGTACACCTGTGGAGTAGCCAGGGGTCTATTTTATTAGGACACCCATTCATAGCCTCAGTGAATAATATGCACGTGTGGATTAGTCAGAATTCCATTTCATATTGCTACTGACTCATAACCTCAGTGAAAAATGCAAAAATGTAAAGTACTCAGCAGTCAATTTTATATAGACACTCATTCAGAGATTCACTGAATAATACAAATATTTCAGATAGACAGCATGCTGTTTCATATGGTTAAACAAAAAAAGCCTCACTGAGAAATGCACAGCAGGGGAAGGATTAAGAGTCTACTTTATATAGCCTTTAATTTACAGAATTAGGAAATAATGCACACGTGTGGAATAGACAATAGTCTATTTTATATGGCTGCAATATCAAAGCCTTTTTGAATACTGTACATGTGGGGAATAATCACTTGTCTGTTTCATATGGTGTTTTATTTGGTGAATCCAAAACTTATGCACACCTGTGGAGTAAATTGGGTTCTGTTTCAGAACATCACTCTTTCACTGTTTTAGTTAATAATATGTATATCTGAAAAGTAGGGAATCTTTTTCACATGGTCACTAGTTCAGGGCCTCTGTGAAGAATACTCCCCTCAAAAATAGTCAAGTGTCTACTTTAAATGGCTACACATTCAGAGACTCTGTAGGTAATGAACATCTGGGCAATACAGCTGAGTCTCTTTTTTTTGTGCCCACTTAGTCAGAGTCTCATTCAATAATACACACTTGGGGAAGGTTTAAGAGTCTACTTCACATAGCCACTCATTTAGAGCCTCTGCAAATAATGCACACCAGGGTAATATTTGAGAATTTTTTATATGGCCACCCAATTTGTGCCTCACTGAGTCATATACAGGTGAAGAACCCTAAGGATTCTATTTAATACTACCACGCATTAAGCAGCATATTGAATAACTCACAATGGAGCAATACTCAGGTGTCTATTTTATATGGTCTATCACTCAAAGTTTCAGTGAATATTAAACTTCCATGAAGTAATCAGGACGCTGTTTAACAAAGCCACGAATAAGTGTCTTGCTGAATGATATACACCTGTGTGATACTCAGGAGTCTATTTCATATGAACGCTAATTTTGTGTATTGCTGAGTAGTACACACCTGGGGCAGTGTCAGGAGTCTATTTGGTATGGACACTCAAAGAGAACCTGTTTGATTAATGCACACATGTATAATAATGAGGAGTCTATGTCATACTGCTACTCATTCAGAAAAACTGTGAATAATGCACATGTAAAGTAATTAGAAGTCTAATTTTATGGACCCTATTTCACAGCCTCACTGAATATTACACACTTGTGATATAGTCTGGAGACTATTTTTTATGGCCACCCATTCAGAGAATCAGTAATAATGCACACCTGCGGAATAGTCAGAAGTCTCTTTCTTATGGCCACTCGTTAAGAGCATCACTAAGTGTACACACCTGGTAAAATACCCAGGATTTACTGTATCCCTTCATTCAGAGTCTCACTAAATAATGGACACCTGTGGAATAGTCAGGAGACTTTTTCATGTGGCCTCTAATTCGGAGTGTTACTGAATAATGTGATGTATTCAGGAGTCTATTTCATGTAGACACATATTTAGAGCCACAGTGAATAAAACCGGCCCTTTAAGTTGTAAAGAATCTAACTAATATGGCCACATCTTCTGAGTCTCCCTGAATAACACACACCTGGAGAATAATTTGGAGTATATTTTTGATGGACATTCATTCAGAGTCTTGGTAAATAATGTAAACCTGTGGAGTAGCCAGGAGTCTATTTTATTAGGACGCTCATTCAGAACCACAGTGGAAAACATGCACCTGTGGATTAGTGCAGATTCTAAATTATATGGCCAATGACTCATAACCTCATTGAAAAATGCACAAATATAAAGTACTCAGCAGTATATTTCATATAGACACTCATTCAAAGATTCACTAAATAATACAAATATTTAATATAGCAGCATCCTGTTTCATATGGTCACACAAAATGAGCCTCACTGAGTAAGGCACACCTAGGGAAGTGTTAGGAGTCTACTTTATATTGCCTCTCATTTACAGCCTCAGGAAATAATGCACACGTGTGGAATCGACACTAGACTATTTTATAGGGCCACAAAATCAAAGCCTGAGTGAGTAATACACAACTTTGTAATAGACATTTGTCTATTTTACATGCCCAAATATTTAGAGTCAGAGTCAATAATACACGCCTGTGGACAAGTCAGAAAACAATTTCATATTGCCAAAGTTTCAGAGCCTCAGTGAATAATACATACCTGGGCAATACTCAGGACTCTATTACATGTGCCATCAATTTCAGAGATTCCTTGAATAAGAAACACCTCTATTGTAGTCAGAATTCTATTTCCTATTGCCACATATTCAGAACCTAACTGAATAACATACACCTTGGGAAAAGTTAAAATTCTATTTCGTATAGCCACTCATTTTGGGCCGAATGTAAAAACGCACGCCTGAGAAGCATCCAGGACACTCTATTTTATGGCCACTCTTTTAGAGCTTTACGGAATAATACAGACGTATGAAAACGTCAGGAGTGTATTTCACATGGCCACTTATTCCGAACCTCAGTGAGGAATCATATATATCTGGAAAATACTCAGGATTATATTATATATAGCCACTTATTCAGAGACTCACTGAAAAATGCACAGCTAAGGAATAGTCTGGAGACTATTTGATATGACTCTTCACCCAGCGACTCAGTGGACAATGCAGAACTGAAAAATAGTCAAGAGGATAGAGTCAAGGGTTTATCTTATGTGGCCACTTGTTTAGAATCTCACTGAAGAATACCCATCTTGGGAATAGTCAGTTTCCAAGTTATATGGACACTCAATCACAGCATTACCGAATAATGCACAATGGGGCAATAGTAAGGAGTCTATTTCATATGACCTGTCATTTGGAGCTTCAGTACATAATAAACAGCTGTGGAGTAGTCAGGACCCTATATAAGGTAGCCCCAAATTAAGTAGCTCCGTGAATGATACACACATGTGTCAGAGTCAGGAGACTATTTGACATAGACACTCATACATAATCTTTTCAAATACTGCACATGTTGGGAATAATCACTAGTCTGTTTCATATGGTGATTAGTTTGGAGAATCAAAGAATAACCCACACCTGTTGAGTAAAATGGGTTCTATTTCATAAGGCCACTCTTTCAGTGTTTTAGTGAATAATATGAATATCTGATAAGTCAGGAATCTCTTTCACATGGCCACTCGTTCAGAGCCTCTGTGAAGAATACTCCCCTCAAAAATAGTCAAGTGTCTACTTCAAATGGCTACACATTCAAAGTCTCTGTATGTAATGAACATCTTGGCAATACACCTGAGTTTTATTTTTATCGCCACTAAGTCAGAGACTCATTCAATAATACACAACAAAGGAAGATTTAAGAGTCTACTTTATGTAGCCACTCATTTAGTTTCAGTGAATAATCCACACCACGGTAATAGTCGAGCATTTATTTTGTCTTTTATTTTATTTATTTTATTTTAATTTTTTTAAAATTTTTATTGCATTATAAGTTTGGGGGTACATGTGCAGAACGAGCAAGATAGTTGCATAGGTACACACATGGCAGTGTGCTTTGCTGCTTTCCTCCCCTTCACCGACACTTGGTATTCATCCACAGGCTATCCCCCCCGGCCCCCCCCCCCGCTGTCCCTCCCCCATTCCCCCCAACAGTCCCCAGTGTATAGTAGACTGCCTCTCTGTGTCCACGTGTTCTCATTTTTCTCACCCACCTATGAGTGAGTATATGCGGTATTTCTTTTTCTGTTCTTGTGTCAGTTTGCTGAGAATGATGTTCTCCAGATTCATCCATGTCCCTACAAAGGACACAAACTCATCATTTTTGATTGCTGCATAATATTCCATGGTGTATATGTTATATGGCCACTCATTCTGTGCCTCCGTGAATGATGCACACCTGGGGAATTCTCAGGATTCTATTTCATACTACCACTCATTTAGAACCTTATTGAATAATTCACAATGGAGCAGTAGTCAGGTGTCTATTTTGTATGGCCTCTCATTCAAAGATTCCGTGAGTAATGAACTTCTATGATGTAATCAGGACACTGTTTAAGATAGCCATGAATTAAGTGCCTTCCTGAATAATACACACCTCGGTTTTAATCAGGAGTCTGTTTCATATGACCTCTATTTCTGTGTAACGTTGAGTAATACACAGAACCACTTCGAATATTGCACATGTGAAGAATATTCAGTAGTCCATTTCATATGGTCGTTCGTTTGGAGAGTCAAAAAATAACACGGAAGAGGGGTGATACACACAGGAGATGGAGGGTTCACACCGGAGACAGTGGGTACACAAAGGAGAGAAGAGGATACAAAGGAGACGGGATACACACAGGAGAGTAGGGGATACACAGAGGAGAGAGGAGGATACACACAAGAGAGGAAAGGAGAAACACAGAAGAAAGAAATACACAAAGGAGAAAGGGGCATACACACAGGAGATGGTGATACACACAAAAGTAAGAAGGATAAACACAAGAAATCAAAAGATACACACAGAGCAGGAGAAAACACACAGGAGAAAGAAGCGTACACACAGGAGAAAAAAATACACACGGCAGAGATGAGGATACACACAAAAGAGAGAAGATACAGAGGAGAGAGGAAAATACACACAGGAGAAAGAAAGTATACACACAAAATGGAGGGGTTTACACATAGGAGAGAGGGGATACACACAGGAGAGAGGGGTACACAAACTGGAGAGATGGGGGTACACACAGGAGAGAGGTAAAATACACACAAAAGAGAGGGTTGATATACACAGGAGAGAAAAATGATACACACAGGAGAGAGGAGGATACACATAGAAAAAAAGAGGATACACACTGGAGAGAGAAGTGTACACACAGGAGAGGGGAATACACACAGGATTGAGGAGGATTCACACATGAAAGAATTGGATACACACAGTTGACAGGAGGATACACAGAAAAGAGAAAAGAATACACACGGTAGACAGAAGGATACACACAGGAGAGAGAAGGATACAAGCAGAAGAGTAATGATACAAACAGGAGAGATGAGGTTTCACACAGGAGAATAGAGGATACACACATGAGAGAGATGGATACACACAGGAGAGAGGAGAATACACACAGCAGAGAGGAGGATACAGACAGGAGAGAGGGCATACCCTCAGGAGTGTGAAAGATCCACACAGAAGAGAAGGGAATGCACACAGGAGAGAGGTGGATACACACCGAAGTGGGGCATACACATAAAAGAGAGGGGATAAACACAGGAGAGAGGGGGGATACACACGGAGAGTCGTGATCCACACAGGATAGGATAGTTGAGGGTACACACAGGAGAGAGGGAGTACACAGAGGAGAGGAGGATACACACAAAAAATGATACACACAAGAGCGTAGGAAATAAACAGAGAAGAGAGGAGGATACACAAAGGAGAGAGGAGGATAAACACAGGAGAGGGAGATACACACAGTAGATAGAAGCTTGCACACAGAAGAGGGGGATTCACACAGGAGAAAAAGGGATAAACACAGGAAAGAGTAGAAAACACACAGGAGAGTGGGATACACACAGGAGAGAGGGGTGTAGACACAGAAGAAAATAGTATACAAACAGCAGAGAGGTAGATACACACATGAGAGAGGAGATACACAAAAAAGAGAGGGAGATACGCACAAGAGAGAGAAAAGATACACAGAGGAGGAAGGGTGTTACACAAAGGAGAAAAGAGGGATATGCACAGGAGAGAGAAGAGATACCCACAGGAAAGAGGAGGATGCACACAGAAGAGAGGAGGATGCACAAAAAAGAGAGGAGGAGACACACAGGAGAAAGGAGAATACACGCAGGAGAGAGGAGGGTAAACACAGGATAGAGGGGGATACACACAGGAGAGAGGAGGATACAGGCAGGAGAGAAGAGGATACACACACGAGAGAGAAAGACACACAAAAGCGAAAAAAGAATGCACAGAGAAAAGAGGAGAATACACACAGGAGAGAGAAGGATACACACAAAGAAGAGGGAGATACTAACAAAGGGTGAGAAATAAAGAAAGGAAAAAGAAGGATACTCACAGCAGAGAGTAGGACACACACAGGAGAAAGAAGGATACACAAAGGAGAGGGGAAACGCACAGGAGAGAGGGGGATACACACAGGGGGGAAAGATAAACACAGAAGAGGGTTTATACACAGAGGAGAGAGGGGAATACACAAAAAAGAGGGGCATACACACAAAAAAGAGGGGCTTACACACATAAGAGAAAAGAATACACACAGAAGAAAGGGTGAATACACAAAAAAGAGAGGGGGATACACACAGGAGATTGAAGCATACGCACAGGAGGAAGGGGAATACACACAGGAGAAAAAGAGATACACACAGAGAAAAAAGGATAAATACAAAAGAGAGGAGGATACACACCAAAAGAAGAATGATACAGATAGAAGAGAGAAGGATACACGCAGGAGATTGAAGGATACTCAGGAGAGAGGAGAATAAACACAAGAGAGGGGAGGATACACGCAGGAGAGAGGAGGATACACACAAGAGAGAGAAAAAATATACACAGGAGAGAGGAGGATACACACAGGAGTGGCGTGATACACACAGGAGAGAGGAGGGTACACACAGTAGAAAGTAAAATACACACAAAAGAGAGGAGGATACACAAAGGAGAGGGGGATACACACAGGAAAGAGGAGGATACACTGAGAAGAGAGGAGGATACACACAAGAGAGGGAATACACACAGAAAAAAGGACCATAAACACAGAAGAGGGGGTTACACAAACAGAAAAAAATACACAGAAAAGAGAGGAGAATACACACAGGACGGAAAAATACACACAGGAGAGTGGGGCGTACACACAGGAGAGAGGAGGATACATACAGCAGAGAGGAGGATACACACAGGAGAGAGGGGATATACACAAGAGAGAGGAAGATACAACCTGGAGAGAGGGAAGATACACACAGAAGAGAGGGTGGATACACACAGGAGAGAAAAGTGATACACACAGCAGAGAAAAAAGATACACACAGAGGAGAGGAGGATACACACAGGAGAAAGGAGAATACACACTGGTTAGAGAAAGATACACACAGGAGAGGGGGATACACACAGGAGTGAAAAGGATATACACAGGAAAGAAGAAAATACACACAAGAGAGAGAATGTTACACACAAATGAGGGAAGGATACACATGGTAGACAGAAGGATACACACAGGAGAGAGAAGAATACACACAGGAGAAGGGTGAAACACACAGGAGAGATTGGGGTTTACATAGAAGAAAAGAGGATACATACAGGAGAGAGACAAATAAACACAGAAGAGAGGAGTATACACACAGCAGAGAGGAGGATACACACAGGAGAGAGGGTATACACACAGGAGTGAGGAAGATCCACACAGGAGAGAAGAGAATGCAAACAGGAGAGAGGTGGATACACAGAGAAGTGGGGCATACACACAGCAGAGATGAGAATTTACGCAGGAGAGAGGAAAATACACGCAGGAGAGAGGGGGATACACACAAAAGAGGGGGGATACACACGGAGAGTGGTGATACACACAGAACAGTGGAGGGTACACACAGGAGAGAGGTGGTACACACAGGAAAGAAGAGGATACACAAAGGAAAATGGGATATACACAGGAGAGTAGGAAATAAACAGAGGAGAGAGGAGGATACACACAGGAGGGAGGAGGATAAACACAGGAGAGGGGGATACACACAGGATAGAGGGGCGTAGACACAGGAGAAAGGAGGATACACACAGCAGAGAGAAGGATACACACAAGCGAGAGGAGATACACAGAGGAGAGAGGGGGATACACACAGGAGAGGAAAGGGATACACACAGGAGAGAGGGGTTTACACACAGGAGAAAAGAGGGATACGCACAGGAGAGAGAATTGATACCCACAGGAGAGAGAAGGATACACACAGGGAGAAAAGGATACACAAAGGAGAGAGGAGAATGCACACAGGAGAGAGAAGGATACATACAGGAGAGAGGAGGATACACAGGAGAGAGAAGGATACGAACAGGAGAGAGGAAGATACACGCAGAAGAGAGGAGGATACACACAGAAGAGTGGAGGATACACAAAAAATAGAGGAGGATACACACAGGAGAATGAGAAATACACACAGGCAAGAAGAGAATACACACAGAAGAGGGGTGATACACACAGAAGAGAGAAGGATACACATAAAAGAAAGGATGATACAAACAGAAGTCAGAAAGATACAGAAAGGAGAGTGGGATACACACAGGAAAGAGGGGGACACACCGATGAGGGAAAAGGATACACGCAGGGAAGAGGAGGATACACACAGGAGAGGGGGATAACAACAGGAAAAAGGGGCATACACACAGGAGAGTGGGATTCACACAGAAGACAGAAGGATACACACAGGGTAGTGGAAGATACACAAAGGAGAGCGGTGATACACACAGGAGAGAGGAGGGTACACACAAAAGAGAAAGGTATACACACAGGAGAGAGGAGGACACACGCAGAATAAGGGCATACACACAGAAAAGAGAGGGATACACACACAAAAAAAGGATGCAAACAGGAGAGAGGGGCATACACACATAAAAGGGTGAAAAACAAAGGAGAAAGGGGGAAAAACACAGGAGAGAAAAGGATACACACAGGAAAGAGTGATACACACAGGAGAGAGTGGTGTAAACGCAGGAGAGAAAAGGATACACACGAGAGAGGAGGAAACAAACAGGAGAGATGGGATATACACAAAAGAGGGGGATACACACAGGAGAAAGTGGGGATACACAAAGGAAAGAAAGGTGTTACACACAGGACAGAAAGGGAAAACACACAGGATAGCAGAGGGAAAAACACAGTAGAGAGAAAGATACACACAAAGGAGCGGAGGATACACACAAGAGAGAAAAGTATACACACAGGAGAGGAGCATACACAATAGAGAAAAGGGGATACACACAGGAGCATTGGATACATACAGGAGACAGGGAAATACACACAGAAGAGAGGGGGATACACAGAAGATATGGGGATACAAACAGGAGAGAGGGGGATACACACAGGAGAGAGGAGAATACACACATGAGATAGGAGGATACACAGAGGAGAGAGGAGGATACACAAAGGAGAGGGGAAACACACAGGAGAGAGATGGATTCACACAGGCGAGAAAGATAAACACAGAAGAAGGGTGGATACACACAGGAGAGAGGAAAATACACACAGGAGAGAAAAATACACGCAGGAGAGAGGGGCTTATGCACAGGAGAGAGGAGGATACACACAGGAGAGAGGGAAAATACACAAAGAAGAGAGGGGGATACACACAGGAGAGTGAAGCATACACACAGGAGGGAGGGGAATACACACAGGAGAGAGGAGGATACACACAGAGGGAAAAGGATAAATACAAAAGAGAGGAGAATACACACAAGAGAGGAGGATACAAATAAAAGAGAGGAAGATATATGCAGGAGATTGGAGGATAAACAAAGGAGAGAGGAGGATACACACAGTAGAGGGGAGGATACACACAGGAGAGAGGAGTATACACACAGAAAAGGGGCATACACACAGGAGAAAGGGAGATTCTCACAGGAGCATTGGATACATACAGGAGACAGGGAAATACACACAACAGAGAAGGGGATACACACGGAAGAGGTGAATACACACAACAGAGAGGGGGATTCACACAGAAGAGGGGGATACACGCAGAAGAGATGGAGATCCACAAAGGAGAGAGGGGAATACACACAGGAGAAAGGGCGTTACACACAGGAGAGTGGTGCGATACACACAGGAGAGAGGAGGATACACACAGGAGAGAGGAGGATACACACAAAAAAGAGGAGCATACACACAGGACAGAGAAGGTTACGCACAGAATAGAGTGGAATTCACACAGTAGAGAGGGTGATACACACAGGAGAGAGGAAAATACACACAGGAGAGATGGGTATACACACAGGTGAGGGGAATACACAAAGGAGAGAAGGCCATACACACAGGAGAGAGAAAAGATACACACAGGAGAGAAAAGGATACATACAAAAGACATGTGGATACACACAGGAGAGAAGAGGAGACACACATGAGAGAGGAGGATACACAGAGGAGAGAGGGGGATACACACAGGGGAGAGGGGATACACACAACAGAGAGGGAATATACACACAGGATACAGGAGGATACACACAGAAAAGATGGGGATACACACAGAAGAAAGAGGATACACAAAGGAGAGGGGAGGATACACACAGAAGAGATAAGGATACAAATAGGAGAGAGACGGATACACACAGGAGAGGAAGATACACACAGAGGAGGGGTCATACACACATAAAATGGGAATAAGAACATTAAAAACGGGGTACACACAGAAGAGAGGAGGATACTCACAGGAAAAGGTGATACAAACAAGAGAGAGAAATACACACAGGTGAGAGGAGGATACACACAGAAGGGAGGGGCATAAACACAAAAAAGTAAAAATACACAGAGGAGAGAGTGGGATACACAAAGGAGAATATGACACACACGAGAGGGAAATACACACAGGAGCGAGCGGGATGCACACAGGAGAAAGAGAAATACACACAGGAAAGAGGAGGATACACACAGGAGAGAGAATAATTCACAAAGGAGAGGGGGGATACACAGAGTAGAGAGAAAGATACACAGAGGAGAGAAAAGGATACAGAGAGGAGAGAGGAAGATACACACAGAAGAGAAGGAGATACCCACGGGAGTGGGCAATACACACAGAAGAGAGGGGATACACACAAAAGCGTTGGATACATAAAGGAGACAGGGAAATACACACAGGAGAAAGGGGGATTCATACAGAAGAGGGGGATACATACAGGAGAGAGGAAGATACACACAAGAGAGAGGAAGATACACACAAGAGAGAGGAGTATACACAGGAGAGAGTAGGATACACATAGGAGATAGGGGAATACACACAAGAGAGAGGGACATGCACACAGGAGAGAGGGTGATACACACAGGAGAGAGAAAGATGCACAAAGGAGAGAGGAGGAAACACGCAGGAGAGAGAAGTATACACAGGAGAAAGTGGCAAACACACAAAAGAGAAAAAGATACACAAAAAAAGAGAAAAATACACACAGGTGAGAGGAGGATACACACAGGAGAGTGGGGCGTACACACAGAAGAGGAGGGTTACACAAAGGAGAGAGGTGGATACACAAAGGAGAAAGGGATACACACAGGAGAAAGAAATACACACAAGAGCGAGGGAGATGCACACAGGAGAAAAGAGGATACACACAGGAAAGATGAGAATACACACAGGAGAGAGGAGTATATACACAGGAGAGAGGGTGATACACACAGGAGAAAGGAAGATACACACAGGAGAGTGGGGCACACAAACATGAGGGTGGGGGATACAAACAAAAGAAAGGGGTATACACAGAGTGGTAGAAGAATACACACAGGAGTGAGAAGGATACATACTGGAGAGAAGAGGATACACACAGGAGAGAGGAAGATATGCACAGAAAAGAAAAGGATACACACAGGAGAAGGGGATACACACAGAAGAGAGGGGGATAGGCACAGGATACACAGACGAGAGAGGGGATACACACAGGAGAGAGAAAAAAAATCAAAGGAGAGGGGCATACATACAGAAGAGAGGGACATAGACAGAGGAGAGGGGATGATACACGCAGAAGAGAGGAGGATACACACAGGAGAGACGGGGATGCACACCAGAGAGAGGGTTGATAAACAAAGGAGAGAGAAGAATACATAAAGGAGACAGGAGGATACACAGAGGTGAAAGGAAGATACACACAGGAGAGAGAATACACACAGGAGGAAGGGGGATACACACAGTAAAGAGGGAGATACACACAGGTGGAGGAAGATACACACAGGAGAGAGGAGTATACACACAGGAGAGAAGAGAATACACACAAGAGGAGGATACACACAATTGAATGGAGGATACAAACAGGAGAGAGGAGGATACACACAGGACAGAGAGAAATAAACACAGAAAAGAGGAGGATACACAAAAGAGAGAGGAGGATACACACAAAAGAGAGGAAGATACACACAGGGGAAAGGAAGATACACACAAAAGAGGGAAGGATACACATAGGAGAGAGGGGGATACACACAGGAGACAGAGGGATACACACACGGGGACGAGAATAAATACAGGAAAAAGGAGGATACACACAGGAGAGAGGAGGATACAAATAAGACAGTGGAGGATACACAAAGGAAAAGGAGCATACACAAAGGAGAGAAGAATACACCCAAAAGAGGAAGATACACACAGAAAAGGGGAGGATACATACAGGGGATGGGAACACACACAGGAGAGAGGGGCATACACACAGAAGAGAGCAGGATACACACAAAATAGAGGAGGATACACACAGGAGAGAGGGGGTACACACAGGAGGCAGAGGGAATACACACAGGAGAGAAGAAGATACACACAGGGAAGAAGAGAATACACACAGGATAGAGAAGGATACACACAGGGGAAGCGGGATACACACAGAAGAGGGAAGGATACACACAAAAGAGAGGAGGATACACATAGGAGAGTGAAGGATACCCACAGTAGAGAGGGGGATACACAGAGTAGACAGGAGAAAACAAATAGGAGAAGGAAATACCCACAGGAGAGGGAGATACACACGAGGGATGGGGATGCACAAAGAAGAGAGGGGGATACACACAGAAAAGAAGTGGATACACAAAGGAAAGGGAAGGCTACACACAGGAGAGGGCAGATACACGCAGGAGAGAGAAAGATACACAGGAGAGTGGGGCATACCCACAGGAGGAAAAAAGATACACACAGAAGAGAGGAGTATACACACAGGAAGGAAGGATACACACAGAAGAGACAAGGATACACACAGGGGAGAGAAGGATACACACAGGAGAGAGGAAGATATACACAGAAGAGAGGAGGATACACACAGGAGAGATGGGGATACACACAGAAGAGGGAAGGATACACATAGGAGAGAGGGGAATACACACAGGAGAGAGGAAGATACACGCAGGATAAAAATGGATACACAAAGGAGATGGTGTATACACACAGGAGAAAGGAGCATACACACAGGAGAGAGGGGGGATACACACAAGAAAGAGGGGAATGCACACAGAAGAGAGTAGGATACATAAAGACTAGGGGGGATACACACAGAGAAGATGGGGTATACTAACAGGACAGAGGGGGATACACACAGGAGAGTAGGGCATACACAAAGAAGAAAGATGATACACACTGGAGAGAGTGGGATACACACAAGAGGAGAAAAATACACACAGTAGAGAGGAGGATACTCACAGGAGAAAGAAGAATACACACAGAAGAGAAACGGATACACACAGGAGAGAGAAAAATAAACACAGGAGAGGGCGATACACACAAGAGAGAGGGGGATCCACACAGGAGACAAGGAAATACACATGAGAGAGAGGGGTATACACACAGGAGAGGGGTATAGACACAGGAGAGGAAACGACACACGCAGGAGAAAAAAGGATACACGCAGGACAAAGGAGGATACCCGCAGAAGAGATGGGGATACACACAGGAAAGAGAAAAATACACACCGGAGAGAAGGGGGATACACACAGGAGAGAGGAAAATACACAAATGAGCGAGGGATACACACAGGTGAGAAATGGATACACACAAGGAAGTGGGGCATAAACACAGAAAAGGAAGGATACACACAGGAGAGAAAAATACACACAGGAGTGAGAAGGATACACACAGGAGAAATGGAAATACACACAGGAAAAATAAAGATACACAGAGGAGAGAGAAGGATACACACAGGAGAGGGGGGATACATATAGGAGAGAGGAAGACACACATAGGAGAGAGGAGGATACTCAGAGAAGGGAGGAAGATACACACAGAAGAAAAAAGGATACACACAGGAGTGGGAAATACACACAGAAGAAAGCGGGGTATGCAAAGGAGGAAAAATACACAAAGGAGAGGGGGATACATACAGGAGAGAGGGGCATACATAGAGAAGAGAACACGATACCCGCAGGAGAGAGCAGGATACACAAAGAAGAGAGGGGCATATACACAGGAGAGAGGAAAATACAAACAGAAGACAAAAGGATACACACAGGAGTGAAAAACATACACATAGGAGAGAAAGATACACAGAGGAGAGAGGGGCATACACACAAAAAAGGGGGATACACACAGGAGAAAAAGGGATACAAAGAGGAAAGTGTAATACACACAAGAAAGACAAACGTAAACACAGGAGAGAAAAGGATACACACAGGAGAGAGGAGGAAACAAACAAAAGAGAGAGAATACACACAAGTGACAGGGGTATACACACAGAAGAAAGAAATAATACACACAGGAAAGGAAGGTGTTACACACAGGAGAGATGGGGGAAACACAGAAAAGAGGGGGAATACACACAGGAGAGAGGAGAATACACACAGGAGAGAGAAGGAAACACATAGAAGAGAGAAGTGTACACACAGGAGAGGAGCATACACACAGGAGAGAGAAGGATACACCCAGGAGAGTTGGATATATACAGGAGACAGGGAAATACACGCAGGAGAGAAGGTGATACACAGAGGAGAGGGAAATACACAGAGGAGAGAGGGTATACAAACAAAAGGGAGGGGAATACACACGAGAGAGGGGCATACACACAAGAGAGAGGGGGATACACATAGGAGAGAGGAAGATACACACAGGAAAGAGGAAGATACACACAGGAGAAAGGAGGATACACACAGGAGAGGGCGAAACACACAAGACAAAGGGGTTCCACACAAAAGAGAAAGGAATACACATAGGATAGAGAGATATACACACAGGAGAGGTGTATACACACAAAAGAGAGGAGAATAAATGCAGAAGAGTGGAGCATACTCGCAGCACAGAGAAGGATACCCGCAGGAGAGAGGGGGCTACACACAAAAGAGAGAAAAATACACACAGGATTGAAGGGGATACACACAAAAGAGAGAATGATACACACAGGAGAGAGAAGAATACACAGAGGAAAGGGGGGATACACACAGGAGAGAGGAAGATACACACAGGAGAGAGGAGCATACACAGAGGAGAGAGGAAGATACACACAGAAGAGAAGAGGATACACACAGGAGTGGGAGATACACACAGAAGAGAGAGGGATACCCACAGGAGAAAGAAATACACAGAGTAGAGAGTGGGATACACACAAAAGAGAGGGGGATAAACACAGGAGGGGGGATACGTACAGGAAAAAGGGGCATAGACAGAGGAGAGGGGAGGACACACGCAGGAGAAAGGAGGATACACAAAGGGTAGAGGGGGATAGACACAGGAGAGAGAAGGATACACACAGGAGAGAAAAGGATACACACAGGAGATAGGAGGATACACATAGCACAGGGAGATACACACAGGAGAGCGGGGCATACACTCAAAAAAAAAGGGATACACACAGGAGAAAGTGGGATACACACAGGAGAGTGGAAGATACACATAGGAAAGGGTGATACACACAGGAGAGAGTTGCATAAATACAGGAGAGTGAAGGATACACAAAGGAGAGAGGAGAAAACAAACAGGAGAGAGGGGATACACACAAGAGAGAGGGGGATATACACAGGAGAGAATGGTGATACACACAGGAAATAAAGGTGTTGCACACAGGAGAGGGGAGAAACCCACAGGAAAGCGGAGGGATACACGCAGGAGAAATGAGGATACACACAGGAGAGAGGAGGATACACAGAGGAGAGAGGAGTATACACACAGGTGAGTGGCATACACACAGAATAGAGGGGGATACACGCAGGAGAGTTGGATACATACAGGAGACAGGGAAATATACACAGGAGAGAGGGAAATACACACAAAAAAGGGGGATATAAACAGGAGAGAGGATATACACACAGGAGAGGGGGATACAGATAGGAGAGAGAGGGATCCTCACAAAAGAGGGGGGAATACACACAAGAGACAGGAGCACACAGACAGGAGAGAGAAAAATACACATAGGAGAGAGAAAGAGACACAAAAAAGAGAGGAGGATACACGCAGAAGAGAGGAGTATACACAGGAAAGAGGTTAATACACAGAGAAGAGAGGGTGTTACACACAGGAGAGTGGTTAAACCCACAGGAGAGAGGAGGATACACAAGGAGAGAGAATGACATGCAAAGGAGAGACGGGAATTCACAAAATAAAGAGGGGAATACACACAGGAGAGAGGGGAACACACAAAGAAGAGAGGGGTATACACACAGGTGAGGGAAATACACAAAGGAGAGCGGGGCATACACAGTAAAAAAAAAGACACACACAGGAGAGACGAGGATACACACAGGAGAAAGGAAGATACACACAAGAGAGAGACAGATACACATAGGAGAGAGGAGGATATACAGAGGATAGGGTGATACACACAAGAGAGAGGGCGATCCACACAGGAGAGAGGGGAATACACATAGGAGAGAGGTGTATACACACAGGAAAGGGGCATACACACAGGAGAGAGGAGGATAAACGCAGGAGAGAGGAGAATACACGCAGCACAGAGAAGGATACCCGCAGGAGAGAGTGGAATAAACACAGAGGAGAAAAAAATACACACAGAAGAGAAGGAGGATACACACAAGAGAGAGAATGATACACACAGGAGAGAAAAGGATACACACTAAAGAGAAAAGGATACACACAGGAGCGAGGGATATGCACAGGTTAGAGGAGGATACACACAGAAGAGAGGGGCATACACAAAGGAAAGGAAGGATACAAAGAGAAGAAAGGGAAATATACAAAGGAAAAAAGATACACACAAAAGAAGGAAATACACACAGAAGCGAGGGGAATGAACACAGGTTTAAGGAAAATACACACAGGAAAGACGAGGATACACACAGGAGAAGGAAGGTTACAATCAGGAGAGGGGGCATACACACAGGAGAGAGAAAGATACACACGGGATAGAGGAGGATACACAGAGGACAGAGGAAGATACACACAGAAAAGAATTGGATACACACAGGAGTGGGGGAAACACAGACAAGAGAGTGGGATACACACAGGAAAGAGAAAGATAAACACAGGAGAGGGGGATACATATAGAAGAGAGGGGCATAGATAGAGGGGAGGGGAGGATACACGCAGAAGAGAGGAGGATACACACAGGAAAGAGTGGGATACACACAGGAGAGAGGGGGATACACAGAGGAGAGAAAAGAATACACACTCGAAAGAGGAGGATACACACAGGAGAGAGGGGGATACAGGGGAGAGAAAAGAATACACACTCGAAAGAGGAGGATACACATATAAAAGAAAGATACACACACAAGAGAGGGGCATACACACAAAAAAGGGGGATACACAAAGGAGACAAAAGCAAACACACAGGAAAGTGTGATACACATATGAGAGAGGGGTGTAAACACAGGAGAGAAGAGGATACACACAGGAGAGAGGAGGAAACAAACAGGAGAGAGGGGATACACACAAGAGAGAAAAAGATACACACAGGAGAAAGGGGTGATTCACACAGAAAATAAAGGTGTTACCCAAAGGAGAGAGGGGGAAACACACAGAAAAGTGAAGGGATACACAGGAGAGAGGAGGATACACACAGTAGAGAGGAGGATACACACAGTAGAGAGGAGGATACACATAGGGGAGAGGAGTATACACACAGGAGAGGGGCATACACACAAGAGAGGGGGGATACACACAGGAGAGTTGGATACATACAGGAGACAAAGAAATACACACAGGAGAGAGGGGAATAGACACAGAAGAGAGGTATACACACAGGAGAGAGGGTATACACACAGGAGAGAGGGGATAAACACAGGAGAGAGAGGGATCTAAACAGGAGAGAGGAATACACACAAAAGAGTGGGTGATACACACCGGAGACAGAGGGATACACAGGGAGTGAGGAAAATACACAAAGGAGAGAGGAGGATACACGCAAAAGAGAGGAGTATACACAGGACAGAGGGGAATTCACAGAGGAGAGAGGGCGTTACACACAGGAGAGAGAATGGATACACACAGGAGAGAGGAGGATACACAAAGGAGAGGGTGGGTACACACAGGAGAGAGGAGGATACACACAGGAGAGAGGGGGGATACACACAATAAAGAGGGGGATACACACAGAAGAGAGTAGGACACACAAAGGTGAGAGAATGGATACACAAAGGGGAGAGGGGGGATACTAACAGGAGAGAGGGCAATACACACAGGAGAGTTGGGCATACTCAGAGAAGGGAGAGACTACACACTGGAGACAGTGGGATACACACAGGAGGAGGAAGATACGCACAGTAAAGAGAAGGATACACACAAGAGAAAGGAAGATACACACAGGAGAGAGACGGATACACAAAAGAGAGAGGAGCATACACACAGGAGAGGGCGATACACACAAGAGAGAGGGGATCCACACAGGAGAGATAAAATACCCATAGGAGAGATGGGTATACCCACAGGAGAGGGGTATACACACGAAAGAGGAGGATACACGCAGGAGAAAGGAGGATACACGCAGCACAGAAGAGGATACCCGCAGGAGAGAGGGGTATACACACAGGAGAGAGAAAAATACACACTGAAGGAAAGGGGATACACACAAGAGAGAGAATGATACACACAGAAGAGAAAAGGATACACACAGAAGAGAAAAGTATACACACAGGAGTGAGTGGCATATACACAAAAGAGAGGGGGATACACACAGGAGAGAGGGAAGATACACACAGGAGAGAGGGGTATACACAAAGGTGAGGGGAATACACAAAGAAGAGAGGTGCATTCACAAAGGAGAGAGAAAAGATACACACAAAAGAGAGGATAGACTTGCAAGATGGCGTCATAGAAGGGACTCAGGATTGCAGCTCTCAGTGAAGGCACAGAAGGTGAGTCCGAGCCGTATTCTCAGATGGACCTTTTTTTCCCACAGAGCATTGAAAATCTCAGGTGTGGGAGAGAAACGGGATGCTAGTACAGCCGGCTAGCGCAGCCGGCTCACGCGGCCGCTTTGGCCAGTGCCAGAGCAGGACCCGGCATGGAACTCACTGGTCTGGGTGCCCTGTTAAACCGGCAATCTGAGAACGTCTTGTTCCTTACAGAGCAGCGAACCATCTCTCAGACTGTATATCCAAAAAGTCACCCAAAAAAAGAACTAATTAGACTGACATTTGGCAGGCATCATTCTGGAACAAAGACAGAAAACGAAGAAACTGGTATCATCCCTCACTGTTCCGCAGCTGCTACAGGTATACCCCAGACAAGCAGGGCCTGGAGTGGACCACAGCACTCATACAGCAGAGGGGCTAGACCATTGGAAGGAAAACTAAGTAACAGAAATACCTCATCATCAACAATCTCAGCGTCGAAACAAAGACCCAATTGAAAAATCAGCAACTACTAAGACGACAGGCGGATAAATCCATAAAGATGGGAAGAAACCAGCGCAAAAAAAAAGAAAAACACCCGAATCCAAAACACTTCACCTCCAAAAAAGGACCAAAACTCCTCACCAGCAAGGGAACAAAGCTGGACGGAGAATGAATGTGACGAAATGACGGAATCAGACTTCAAAAAGTGGATAATGAGAAACTTCAGTGAGCTAAAACAACATGTTCTAAACCAGTGCAAAGAAAGCAACAACGTTGAAAAAAGATTTGAAAAAAGATTCGAGGAGTTGACAACAAGAAAGGACAACTCAGAGAGGAATATGAATGAATTGAAGGAGCTGAAAAACACAACACAAGAACTTCTCAAAGCATGCACAAGTTTCAACAGCCGAATTGACCAAGCAGAAGAAAGAATATCAGAAGTTGAAGATCAACTCAATGAAATAAAACGAGAAACCAAGATTAAAGGAAAAAGCACAAAAAGAAATGAAAAAATCTCCAAAAATTGTGGGACTATGTGAAGAGACCACACCTACGTTTGATAGGTGTACCAGACTGTGATGAAGGGAATGAATCCAAGCTGGAAAACACTCTTCAGGATATTATCCAGGAAAATTTTCCCAACCTAGCAAGACAGGTCAATACTCAACTCCAGGAAATACAGAGAACACCACAAAGATACTTTGCAAGAAGAGCAACCCCAAGGCACATAATCGTCAGATTCACCAGGGTTGAAATGACGAAAAAAATACTAAGGGCAGCCAGAGAGGAAGGTCGGGTTACCGACAAAGGGAAGCCCATCAGACTCACAGCAGATCTCTCGGCACTCTACAAGCCAGAAGAGAGTGGGGGTCAATATTCAACATCCTTAAAGAAAAGAATTTTCAACCCAGAATTTGATATCCAGCCAAACTGAGCTTCATAAGTGAAAGAAAAATAAAATCCTTCACTAACAAGCAAGTAATCAGAGATTTTGTCACCACTAGGCCTGCTTTACAAGAGCTCCTGAAATAGGCACTACACATAGAAAGAAACAACCAGTACCAGCCATCCTAAAAGCATACCAAATGCTAAAGACAATCAACAAAATGAAGAATCTACATGAACCAACGGGCAAAACAGCCAGCTAGCATCAAAATGGCAGTATCAAATTCACACATAACCAAAACCCGTCCGTGTGCTGTATCCAGGAAACCCACCTCACACGCAAAGATACACAAAGGCTCACAATAAAAGGATGGAGGAAGATTTTCCAAGCAAATGGATAGCAAGAAAAAGCAGAAGTTGCAATTCTCTTCTCTGATAAAATAGACTTTAAAACAAGAAAGATCAATAGGGACAAAGAAGGTCATTACATAATGGTAAAAGGATCGATACAACAAGAAGAGCTAACGATTCTAAATGTATATGGACCCAATGTAAGAGCACCCAGATATATAAGGCAAGTTCTTAATGACTTACAAAGAGACTTAGACTCCCACACAATAATAGTGGGAGACTTTAACACTCCACTGTCAATATCAGACAGATCAACCAGACAGAAAATTACCAAAAATATCCAGGACTTGAACTCAGACCTGGAACAAGCAAACCTGATAGACATTTACAGAACTCTCCACACCAAATCCACACAATATACATTCTTATAAGCACCACATCAAACCTACTTCAAAACTGACCACATAATTGGAAGTAAAGCACTCCTCAGCAAATGCAAAACAACTGAAATCATAACAAAGAGTCTTTCAGACCATAGTGAAATCAAGTTGGAACTCAGAATTTAGAAAATAACTCAGAACCGCACATCTTCATGGAAACTGAACAACTGGCTCTTGAATGTTGATTGGATAAAAAATGAAATGAAGGCAGAAATAAAGTTCTTCGAAACCAACGAGAACAAAGACACAACTTACCAGAGTCTCTGGGACAAATTTATTTATTTTATTTTATTATTATTATTTTTTATTATTATTTTTATTTTTATTTATTTTTAATTTTTATTGCATTATAGGTTTTGGGGTACATGTGCAGAACGTGCAAGATAGTTGCATAGGTACACACATGGCAGTGTGTTTTGCCGCCTTCCTCCCCTTCACCCACACTTGGTATTCATCCCCAGGCTATGCCCCCCCAGCCCCACCCGCTGGCCCTCCCCCATTTCCCCCAACAGTCTGGGACACACTTAAAGCAGTCTGTAGAGGAAAATATATAGCAATAAGTGCCCACATGGGAAGAGTGGGGAGATCCAAAATTGACACCCTAACATCAAAATTGAAAGAGCTAGAGAAGCAAGATCAAAAAAGGTCAAAACCTAGCCAAAGACAAGAAATAACTAAGATCAAAGCAGAACTGAAGGAGATAGAGACAAGAAAATCTCTTCAAAAAATCAATAAATCTAAGAGTTGGTTTTTCGAAAAGATCAACAAAATAGACAGACCACTAGCCAGACGGATAAAAAAGAAAAGAGAGAACAACCAAATAGATGCAATAAAAGACGATAAAGGGGAAATCACCACAGATTCCACAGAAATTCAAACCATCATCAGAGAATACTACAAACAACTCTATGCACATAAACTAGTAAATCAGGAAGAAATGGATAAATTCCTGGACGCCTGTGTCCTCCCAAGCCTAAACCAGGAGAAAGCTCAAACTATGAATCGACCAATAAGAAGGTCTGAAGTAGAGGCAGCAATTAAGAGCCTACCATACAAAAAAAAGTCCAGGTACAGACGGGTTCACAGCTGAATTCTACCAGACACACAAAGAGGATCTGGTACCATTTCTTCTGAAACTTTTTGAAATAATCCAAAAAGAGGGAACCCTTCCCAAATCATTTTATGAGACCAACATCATTCTGATACCAAAACCTGACAGAGACTCAACAAGAAAAAAAAACTTCAGGCCAATATCCATGATGAACATAGATGCAAACATCTTCAATATAATACTGGCTAACCGATTGCAACAGCACATTAAAAAGCTTATGCTTCATGATCAAGTAGGATTCATCCCGGGGATGGAAGGCTTGTTCAACATATGCAAGTCTATAAATGTAATTCACCACATAAACAGACAGAAAAACAAAAACCACATGATTATCTCAATTGATGCAGAGAAGGCATTTGACAAAATTCATCAGCCATTTATGCTAAAAACCCTCAATAAACTTGGTATTGATAAAACATATCTCAAGTAATAAAAGCTATTTACGACAAACCAACAGCCAATATCATACTGAATGGGCAAAAACTGGAAGCATTCCCTTTGAAATCTGGCACTAGACAAGTATGCCCTCTCTCACCACTCCTGTTCAACATAGTACTGGAAGTTCTAGCCAGAGAAATCATGCAAGAAAAAGAAATAAAGGCTATTCAAATAGGAAAGGTGGAAGCCAAATTGTCTCTGTCTGCAGACGACATGGTAGTATACCTAGAAGACCCCATCACCTCAGCCCAAAAGCTCCTGAAACTGATAAACAACTTCAGCAAAGTCTCGGGATATAAAATCAATGTGCAAAAATTACAAGCATTCCTATACACCAATAACAGACATAAAGAGAACCAAATCAAGAAGGAACTGCCATTCAGAATTGCTACAAAGAAAATAAAATACCTAGGAATACAACTCACAAGGAATGTAAGGGACCTCTTTAAGGAAAACTACAAACAACTGCTCAACGAAATAAGAGAGGACACAAACAGATGGAGAAACATTCCATGTTCGTGGTTAGAAAGAATCAGTATCATGAAAATGGCTATACTGCCCAAAGTAATTTACACAATCAATGCTATCCCCATCAAACTACCATTGAATTTCTTCATAGAACTGGAAAAACCACCATGAATTTCATATGGAACCAAAATGAGCCCGCATAGCCAAGTCAATTCTAAGCAAAAAGAACACAGGGGGAGGCATCACACTACCATACTTCAAACTATACTACAAGGCTACAGTAATCCAAACAGCATGGTACTGGTACCAAAACAGAGATATAGACCAATGGAACAGAACAGAAGCATCAGAGGCAACACAACATATCTAAAACCATATTATCTTTGATAAACCAGACAAAAACAAGCAATGGGAAAAAAATTTCCTGTTTAATAAATGGTGTTGGAAAAACTTGCTAGCCATGTGCAGAAAGCAGAAACTGGACCCCTTCCTGACACATTACACCAGATGGATTAAACTCCAGATGGATTAAAGACTTCAACGTAAGACCTGACACCATACAAATTAACTCCAGATGGATTAAAGACTTCAACGTAAGACCCGACACCATAAAAACCCTAGAAGAAAATCTAGGCAAATCCATTCAGGACATAGGAGTAGGCAAGGACTTCATGACCAAAACACCAAAAGCATTGGTAACAAAAGCCAAAATAGACAAGTGGGACGTAATCAAACTTCACAGCTTCTGCACAGCAAAAGAAACATTCACTAGAGGATCACGAGGTCAAGAGATCGAGATCATCCTGGTCAACATGGTGAAACCCCGTCTCTACTAAAGATACAAAAAATTAGCTGGGCATGGTGGCGCGTGCCTGTAATCCCAGCTACTCAGGAGGCTGAGGTAGGAGAATTGCCTGATCCCAGGAGGCAGAGTATGCGGTGAGCTGAGATTGTGCCATTGCACTCCATCCTGGGTAACAAGAGCGAAACTCCGTCACACAAAAAAAAATAAAGAAACAGTCACTAGAGTGAATCGGCAACCATCCAAATGGGAAAAAATCTTTGCAGTTTATACATCTGACAAAGGGCTGATATCCGGAATTTACAACGAACTCAAACAGATTAACAGGAAAAAAACAAACAAGCCCATTCAAAAATGGGCAAAGGATATGAACAGACACTTTACAAAAGAAGACATGCATGAGGCCAACAAACATATCAAAAAGTGCTCATCATCACTGGTCATTAGAGAGATGCAAATCAAAACCACATTGAGATACCATCTCACGCCAGTTAGAATGGCGATCATTAAAATATCTGGAGACAGCAGATGCTGGAGAGGATGTGGAGAAATAGGAACACTCTTACACTGCTGGTGGGAGTGTAAATTAGTTCAACCATTGTGGAAGAAAGTGTGGCGATTCCTCAGGGAACTAGAAATAGAAATTCTATTCGACCCAGCAATCCCATTACTGTGTATATATCCAAAGGACTATAAATTGTTCTACTATAAGGACACATGCACACGAATGTTCATTGCAGCACTATTTATAGTAGCAAAGACCTGGAACCAACCCAAATGCCCAATGATGATAGACTGGACTGGGAAAATGTGGCACATATACACTATGGAATATTATGCAGCAATCAAAAATGATGAGTTTGTGTCCTTTTTAAGGACATGGATGAATCTGGAGAACATCATTCTCAGCAAACTGACACAAGAACAGAAAAAAGAAATACCGCATATAGTCACTCATAGGTGGGTGAGAAAAATGAGAACACATGGACACAGAGAGGCGGTCTACTATACCCTGGGGTCTATTGGGGGGAATGTGGTAGGGACAGCCGGGGGGGCCTAGGGAGGGATAGCCTGGGGATGAATGCCAAGTGTGGGTGATGGGGAGAAAGGCAGCAAAACACACTGCCATGTGTCTACGTATGCAACTATCTTGCACGTTCTGCACATGTACCCCAAAACCTATAATGCAATAAAAATAAAAAAAAATATTAGCCAGTTGTGATGGCACATGCCTGTAGATCCAGCTACTCAGGGGGTGAGGCAGGAGGATCACTTGAGTCCAGGATTTTGGAATTTGAGTCTGCAATGAGCTCTGATCATGCCACCACACTCAAGCCTGGGGACAGAGCAAGTCTCTGTCTCTAAGACAACAGTGACAGCAAAACAAAATCTTGATTCATAAAAGAAAAAATTTAATAACCTTAACCTCTTTGAAATTAAAACTTTCACTGTGTCAGAGAACCTATGAATAGAAAAGCTATAGACTACTGAGGTCAAATATTTGCAAACTACATTTCCAACAAGTATATAGAATACAGAACTCTCAAAATTCAACAGTTTAAACATAAAAAACCCAGAGAATCCAATTAGCAAATGGGGAAAGACATACACAATTGTTTCAGTGACGATGGCACATAATCATGTGAAATGATGTTCAACATCATTAGTCATTAGAAAAATGCAAATAAAAACCACAATGTAATATTACTACATATCTATCAGAATGACTAAAATAATAAAAAAGAAACTACATAAAATCCTGATGGAGATACAGAGAAACTGTACCATACAGAGAAACTCCTACATTGCTAGTGAGAATGTAAAATGGTGCAGCCACTCTAGAAAACCTTTTGGCAGTTTCTCATAAAACTGAAAGTGCAAATACTGTATGATTTAGCAGCTGCACTCTTGGGCATTTATTTCAGACAAATGAAAACTTGTGTAAACATAGAACCCTGTGAGCCAGTGTTTATAGCAACTGGAAACAACCTGGATGTCCTTCAGTGGGTGAATGTTTTAACAAACTATAATACATTTGTACCATGACTCCTATTCAGTAATAAAAAGGAATGAACTATTAAAAAAAAGAGAGAGGATACACATAGATGAAAGGAGGACACACAGAAGAGAGAGCGATACACAGAAGAGAGAGGGGGATCCACACAGGAGAGAGGGGAGTACACATAGGAGAGAGAGGTATACACACAAATGAGGGGAATACACAAAGGAGAGAGGGGGATTCACACAGGAGAGAAAAGAATACACACAGGAAAGGGTTATACACACAGGAGAGAGGTGCATAAACACAGGAGAGAGGAGGATACACACAGAAGAGAGGACGAAACAAACAGGAGAGAGAAGATACACACAGAAGAGAGGGGGATACACACAGGAGAAAGGGGTGATACACACAGGAAAGAAAGGTGTTACACACAAAAGAGAGAGGGGAAACATAAGAAATCGGATTGATACACGCAAGAGAGAGGAGGATACACGCAGGAGACAGGAGGACACACACAGGAGAGAGGAGTATACACACAGGAGAAGGGCATACACACAGTGGAGAGGGCGATACACACACGAGAGTTGGATACATAGAGGAAACAGAAAAGTATACACAAGAGAGAGGGGCATACACACAGGAGATGGGAATACACACAAGAGAGAGGGTATACACACAGAAGAGGAGAATGCACACAGGAGAGAGGGGCATTCAGACAAGAGAGAGGGAAATACATATAGGAGAGAGAAAGATCCACAAAACAAAGAGGAGGATACACGCAGGAGAGAGGAGTATACACAGGAGAGACGTTAATACACAGAGGAGAGAGGGCGTTACACACAGGAGAAGAGGGTGGATACAAACAGGAGAGAGGAGGATACACACAGAAGAGGGGAGGATACACACAAAAGAGAAAAGCATACACACAGGAGAGAGAATGAAACGCACAAATGAGACAGGAATTCACAAAATAGAGGAAGGGATATACACAGGGGAGAGGGAGATACACACAGGAGAGAGGGGTATACACACAGGTGAGGAAAATACACAAAAAGAGAGGGGTATACACTCAGGGAAGAGAAAAGATACACACAGGAGAGAGGAGGATACACACAAGAGTGAGAAGGATAAACACAGGAGAGAGAAAGGATACACAAAGTTAAGAAGAATATACACACAGGAGAGAGGAAGATAAAAAAGAGAGGAGGATACCCACAGGAGAGTGAAGGATACACATAGCAGAGAGGAGGATACACCCAGTAGAGGGGGATACACACAGAAGAGAGGGGCATACACAAAGAATAGAGAAGGATACACACAGGGTGCAGGAGGATACACACAAGAGAGAGGAAGATACACACAGGAGAGAGGGAGGATACCCACGGAAGAAAAGAAAATACACACAAGAGGGAGGAGGATACACACAGGAGACAGGAGGATACACACAGAATAGAAAAGTATACACACAGGAGAGAGGAAGATACACACAAGAGGGAAGATAATACTCACAGGAGAGAGGATGATCCTTACAGGAGAAAGGAGGATACACTGAGAAGAAAAAATAATACACACAGGAGAGAGGGGAGATACACACAAGAGAGAAGGGGGATATATCCAAGAGAGAGGAGGAATAAACACAGGAGAGAGGAGGATACACATAGGAGAGAGCAGGATACACACAGGAGAGAGGAAGATAGACAAAGAAAAAAATACACAGAGGAGAAAGGAGAATACACACAAGAGAGGAAAGAATACACACAAATTAGAGAAGGATACACACAGGAGACAGAAGGATACACACAAATTAAAGAAGGATACACACAGGAGACAGAAGGATACACACAGGAGAGAGAAGGTTACACACAGGAGAGGGGTGATACACACAGGAGAAAGAAGGGTACACAGCGCAGAGAGGAAGATACACACAGGAGAGAGGAGGATACAGAGGATACATACAGAAAAGAAAAATACACAAAGTAGAAAGGAGCATGCACACAGGAAAAAGGATACACAAAGAAGAAAGGGGGATACACACAGGAGAGAGAAGGATACACACAGGAGAGGGGTGATACACACAGGAGAAAGAAGGGTACACACCACAGAGAGGAAGATACACACAGGAGAGAGGGGGATACAAACAGGAGAATGGTGATACACAGGAGAAAGCGGAATACACACAGGAGACAAAAGGAACCACACAGGAGAGAGGAGGATACACACAGGAGAGGGAAATACACAAAGTAGAAGGGAGCATGCGCACAGAGAAGGGGATACACACAGAAGAAAGGGGGATACACACAGGATATGGGAATACACACAGGAGAGAGGATGATACACTCATGAGAGAGGAAAATACAAACAGGCGAGAGGGGATACACACAGGAGAAAGGGTGATACACACAGGAGAAAGTGGGGATACACACAGGAGAAAAAGGGGTTACACACAGGAGAGGGGGGAAAACACACAGAAGAGAGAAGGAATATACACGCAGGAGAGAAGAAAATACACACAGGAGAAAAAAAGAATACACACAAGGGAGAGGGATACACAAAGTAGAGAGGGGCATGAACACAGGAAAAAAGGATACACACAGAAGAAAAAAGAATACACACAAGAGAGAAAAGGATACACAAAGAAGAGCGGAATACACACAGCAGAGAGTGGCATACACACAGGAGCGAGGAAGATACACACAGGAGAGAGGAAGATACTAAAAGGAGATAGGGGATACACAAAGGAGAGGGTGGGTACACACAGCAGAGAGGAGGATACACACAGTAGAGAGGGGGTTACACACAATAAAGAGGGTGATTCACAAAGAAGAGAGTAGGATACACAAAGGCGAGAGAAGAAATACACACAGGAGAGAGGGGGATACTAACAGGAGAGAGGGGGATACACACAGGAGAGTTGGGCATACTCAGAGAAGGGAGAGGCTACACACTGGAGAGAGTGGATACACACAGGAGGAGGAAGATACGAACAGTAAAGAGAAGGATACACACAGGAGAAAGAAAGATACACACAGGAGAGAGACGGATACACAAAAAAGAGAGGAGCATACACACAGGAGAGGGCGATAAACTCAAGAGAGAGGGGATCCACACCGGAGAGACAAAATACACATAGAAGAGAGGGGTATACACACAGGAGAGGGGTATACACACGAGAGAGGAGGATACATGCAGGAGAAAAGAGGATACACGCAGCACAGAAGAGGATACCGGCAGAAGAGGGGGATACACACAGCAGAGAGGGGCAGAAACACAGGAGCGAGGAAGATACATACAGGAGATAGGAAGATACAAAAAGGAGAGAGGGAATACACACAGGAGAGAGGGTGATACACACAGGAGAAAGGGGGGATACACACAAGAGGGAAAGGAATTACACACAGGAGAGAGGGGAGAAACACACAGGATAGAGGAGGGATACAGACAGGAGAAAGGAAGATACACGCAAGAGAGTAGAAAATACACACAGGAGAGAAGTGGATACACAAATGAGAGAGGAGGATACACACAAAAGAAAGGAGGATACACACAGGAGAGAAGCATACACACAGGAGAGAAAAAATACAAACAAGATATTTGGATACACACAGGAGAAAGGGTAATACACACAGGAGAGATGGGGGATACACACAGGAGATGGGGATTCAGAGAGGAGAGAGGGGGATACATAAAGGAGAAAAAGAAATACAAACAGGAAATGTGGAATACACACAGGAGGGAGGGATATACACACAGGAGGGAGGGATATACACACAGGAGAGAAGGGGATACACACAGGAGAGAGGAAAATACACACAGAAGAGAGGAGGATACACACAAAAGAGAGGAAGAGACACACAGGAGAGAGGAGGATTCACAAGAAAACAGAAGAAATACACGAAAGAGAGGAGGATACAAACAGGCGAGAGGGATACACACAGGAGACGGGGAAGTACACACAGGAGAGAGGGGGATACACACAGAAAAGTAGGACACACACAGGAGAGAGGTGCATACACACAGGAGAGAGAAGGACACACAGAGTAGAGGGGGGATACACACAGAAAATGGAGGATACACACAGGAGAGAGGAGGATCCAAACAGGAAAGAGGGTTAAACACACAGTGGGAAAAGGATAAATTTGGGAGAGAGGAGGATACACACAAAAGGGCAGAGGATACAAAGAGAAGAGAGGAGGATACACGCAGGAGAGTGGAGGATACACACAAAAGAGGGGGAGATACACACAGGAAGAATGGGGATACACACAATAAAGGGGGATACCCACAGGAGAGAGGAGAATACACACAACCCAGAGGAAGATACACACAGGATAGAAAAGGATACACACAGGAGAGAGGGGGATACACACAGGAGAGAGGGAGATACAAACAGGAGAGTGTGGCATACACACAGGAGGGAGGGGGATACACACCGGAGAGAGGAGGATACACACAGCAGAGTTTAGGATACACTCAGGAGAGATTAGGATACACTCAGGAGAGAGGAGGATACACACAGGAGAGAGGAGGCTACACAAAGGAGAGAAGGAAACACACAGTAGAGAGGGAGATACACACAGGCGAGGGGTGTACACACAGAAGTGGGGGAAATGCACACAGAAGAGAAGGGGATACACAAAGGTGAGAAGGATACACATAGTAGAAAAAAGCACACACAAAAAAGAGAGGAGAGTACACACAGCAGAGAGGGGGATACACACAGGAGAGAGGAGGATACCCACAGGAGAGTGGGGCATAGACACAGGAAGAAGGGAGATACAAACAGTAGAGAGTTGGTACACACAGGGGGAGAAGGATAAATAAAGGAGGGAGGAAAATACACATAAAAGCAATAAGGAAACAGACAGGAGAGAGGAGTATACACGCAGGAGAGAGGAGAATACACAGAGGAGAGAGGGTTGAGAAACACAGGAGAGGGAAATACACACAGAAAAAGAAAGGTACACACAGGAGAGAGGTGTATACAAACGAGAGAAAAAGATACCAAAAGGAGAGGGGCTCTAGCCAGAGCAATCAAGCAAGAAAAAGAAATAAAGGGTATTGAAATAGGAAAGGTGGAAGCCAAATTGTCTCTATTTGCAGAGGACATGATAGTATACATAGAAGACCACATCACCTCAGCCCAAAAGCTCCTGAAACACATAAGCAACTTCAGCAAAGTCTCAGGATATAAAATCAATGTGCAAAAATCACAAGCATTCCTATACATCAATAACAGACTTAAAGCGAACCAAATAAAGAACAAACTGCCATTCACAATTGCTACAAAGAAAATAAAATTCCTAGGAATACAACTCACATGGAAAGTAAGGGACCTCCTTAAGGAAAACTATAAACCACTGCTCAACGAAATAAGAGAGGACACAAACAGATGGAGAAACATTCCATGTTCGTGGTTAGGAAGAATCAATATCGTGAAAATGGCTATACTACCCTAAGTAATTTACACAATCAATGCTATCCCCATTAAACTACCATTGAATTTCTTCACACAACTGGAAAAAACACCATGAATTTCATATGGAACCAAAAGAGAGCCCGCATAGCCAAGTCAATTCTAAGCAAAAAGAACACAGCGGGAGGCATCACACTACCAGACTTCAAATAATACTACAAGGAAGGCTACAGTAATCAAAACAGCATGGTACTGGTACCAAAACAGAGATATAGACCAATGGAACAGATCAGAGTCATTGGAGGCAACACAATATATCTACAACCATATTATCTTTGATAAACCAGACAAAAACAGGCAATGGGGAAAGAATTCCCTGTTTAATAAATGGTGTTGGGAAAACTGACTAGCCATGTGCAGAAAGCAGAAGCTGGACCCCTTCCTGACACCTTACACTAAAATTTACTCCAGATGGATTAAAGACTTAAATGTAAGACCTGACACCATAAAAACCCTAGAAGAAAATCTAGGCAAAACCATTCAGGACATAGGAGTAGGCAACGACTTCATGAACAAAACACCAAAAGCATTGGCAAAAAAAGCCAAAATAGACAAATGGGACCTAATCAAACTCCACAGCTTCTGCACGGCAAAAGAAACAGTCACTAGAGTGAATCGGCAACCATCAGAATGGGAAAAAATCTTTGCAGTTTACGCATCTGAGAAAGGGCTTATATCCAGAATTTACAAAGAACTCAAACAGATTTACAGGAAAAAACAAACAAGCCCATTCAAAAATGAGAAAAGGGTATGAACAGACACTTTACAAAAGAAGACATACATGAGACCAGCAAACACATGAAAAAATGCTCATCATCACTGGTCATTAGAGAGATGCAAATCAAAACCACATTGAGATACCATCTCACACAAGTTAGAATGGCGATCATTAAAAAACCTGGAGACAGAGGGGGACTCGCAAGATGGCGTCATAGAAGCGTCTCAGGATTGCAGCTCTCAGTGAAGGCGCAGAGGGTGAGTCCTAGCCGCATTCTCGGATGGACCTTTTTGCCCACAGAGTGTTTAAAGTCCCAGGTGTGGGAGAGACACGGGACGCTAGTAAAGATGGCTAATGCAGCCGGCTCCCGCAGCCGCTTCCGCTGGCGCCGCAGAGGGACTGGCACGAAACTCACTGGTCTGGGTTCCCTGTTAAACTGGCAATCTGAGATTTGGAAGGGCAGATTGGCATGTCCATCTGATTGAACGGGACATGGACAGTGAGCCAGACCAGGCTTTTTCTGGGAAGCGTGATCTGAGCCAGTGCAGTGGGCAGTGGCACAGGAGATTGCATGGATCCCAGTGCCCTATTGGCAGGCTACAGTGGCGCCAGTGAGAGAGTCGACCTTTCAGCTTGCAGAGAGGGAGACAGAGAGAGAGAGGACAGACCCTGGGGCAGGGAGCTGGGTGATCAAGCTCGGCGGGTCCCACACTCACGGAAACAAGCAGGGCGGCGACTGCAGGCACTTGGGGATGAGAGTTTTGCTGCTGGCATCTAGGATGGTGCAGCCAGGTGAGGGAGGGGCGTCCACCATTATTGACGCAATCCGCCCCTACTGAAGTACCGCCCATGGATGACGCAGCCTGTCGTTGCCGTGGCAACCTGCCATAACAGAGAGACTCCGCCAGGAGAGGAGAGTGCTCCACAGCAGAAGGGAGCCCAGCAGCAACAGGGCGGACACACGCTAGCAGGTCAGAGCCCCGGTAGCCAAATAGTGAATAGACTGCATCCTAGTGGGGCAGGGCAGTGCAACTGCCTGAGACAGGGCATCTAAGGGGGGAAAATAGAAAAAAGGGTGGTGTTTTATGAGTTCTATTG
This sequence comes from Saguinus oedipus, assembly GCA_031835075.1. NCBI lineage: Eukaryota > Metazoa > Chordata > Mammalia > Primates > Cebidae > Saguinus > Saguinus oedipus. The sequence goes on from CM063170.1 coordinate 6,299,527, forward strand.
CAACAGACATAAACAACTTCCCAACAACCCTGAATGAACAACGGTGCTCACAGCTCAGCACTGGAGCTCTGATGAAGCACAGACTGTCTCCTTAAGCAGCTCCCTGAACCCTGCATATCCAAAGAGTCACCCCAAAAAAGGAATAATCACACTGATACTTGGCGGGCATCATTGTGGAACAAAGACAGCAGCAGAAGAAACTGGTACAATCCCTCACTGTTCCACAGCTGCTACAGGTATACTCCAGACAAGCAGGGCCTGGAGTGGACCTCAGCACTCATACAGCAGAGGGGCTAGACCATTAGAAGAAAAACTAAGTAACAAAAATACTTCATCATCAACAATCTCAGCATCCACACAGAGACCCAATTGAAAAATCAGCAACTACTAAGACGACAGGTGGATAAATCCATAAATATGGGAAGAAACCAGCGCAAAAAGGAGAAAAACACCCGAAACCAAAACACCTCACCTCCTACAAAGGACCAAAACTACTCACCAGCAAGGGAACAAAGCTGGACAAAGAATGAGTGTGACAAAATGATGGAATCAGACTTCAGAAAGTGGATAATGAGAAACTTCATTGAGCTAAAAGAACATGATCTAAATCAGTGCAAAGAAACTAAGAACCTTGAAAAAAGATTTGAAAAAATATTCGAAAAATTAATAAGAAGAAGGGACAACTTAGAGAGGAATATGAATGAATTGAAGGAGCTGAAAAACACAACACGAGAACTTCGTGAAGCATGCACAAGTTTCAACAGCCGAATTGACCAAGCAGAAGGAAGAATAGCAGAAGTTGGAGATGAACTCAATGAAATAAAACGTGAAACCAAGATTAAAGAAAAAAGTACAAAAATGAATGAACAAAATCTCCAAGAAATGTGGGACTATGAGAAGAGACCCAACCTACGTTTGACAGGTGTACCAGAATGTGATGAAGAGAATGAATCTAAGCTGGAAAACACTCTTCAGGATATTATCCAGGAAAATTTCCCCAACCTAGCAAGACAGGTAAATACTCAACTCCAGGAAATACAGAGAACACCACAAAGATACTCGGGAAGAAGAGCAACCCCAAGACACATAATCGTCAGATTCACCAGGGTTAAAATGAAGGAGAAAATACTAAGGGCAGCCAGAGAGAAAGGTCGAGTAATCCACAAAGGGAAGCCCATCAGACTCACAGCAGATCTCTCGGCAGAGAATCTACAAGCCAGAAGAGAGTGGGGCCAATATTCAACATCCTTAAGGAAAAGAACTTTCAACCCAGAATTTCATATCCAGCCAAACTGAATTTCATAAGTGAAGGAAAAATAAAATCTTTCATGAACAAGCAAGTACTCAGAGATTTTGTCACCACTAGGCCTGCTTTACAAGAGCTCCTGAAATAGGCACTACACATAGAAAGAACAAACAGTACCAGCCATCTTAGAAGCATACCAAACGCTAAAGACCATCAACAAAATGAAGAATGTACATGAACCAATGGGCAAAACAGCCAGCTAGCATGAAAATGGAAGTGTCAAATTCACACATAACCACATTAAACCTAAATGTAAATGGGCTAAATGCACCAATCAAAAGACACAGACTGGCAAATTGGATAAAAACCAAAATTCATCGGTGTGCTGTATCCAGGAAACCGACCTCATACGCAAAGATACACAAAGGTTCAAAATAAAAGGATGGAAAAAGATTTACCAAGCAAATGGATAGCAAAAATTAAGCAGGAGTTGCAATTCTCATCTCTGATAAAATAGACGTTAAAGCAACAAAGATCAAAAGGGAAAAAGGAGGTCATTACATAATGGTAAAAGGATCAATACAACAAGAAGAGCTAACGATTCTAAATACATATGGACCTAATGTAGGAGCACCCAGATATATAAGGCAAGTTCTTAATGACTTACAAAGAAACTTAGACTCCCACACAATAATAGCGGGAGACTTTAACACTCCAATGTCAATAGCAGACAGATCATCCAGACAGAAAATTAACAAGGATATCCAGGACTTGAACTCAGACCTGGAACAAGCAAACCTGATAGACATTTACAGAATTCTCCACCCCAAATCCACAGAATATACATTCTTCTCAGCATCACATCACACCTACTCCAAAATTGACCACATAATTGGAAGTAAAGCACTCCTCAGCAAATGCAAAACAACGGAAATCATAACAAACAGTCTCTCAGACGATAGTGCAATCAAGTTGGAACTCAGAATTCAGAAAATAACTCAGAACTGCACAGCTTCATGGAAACTGAACAACTGGCTATTGAATGTTGATTGGATAAACAATGAAATGAAGGGAGAAATAAAGAAGTTATTTGAAACCAACGAGAATGAAGACACAACGTACCAGAATCTCTGGGACAAATTTAAAGCAGTCTGTAGAGGAAAATATATAGCAATAAGTGCCCACATGAGAAAAGTGGAGAGATCCAAAATTGACACCCTATCGTCAAAATTGAAAGAGCTAGAGGAGCAAGATCAAAAAAGCTCAAAACCTAGCCGAAGACAAGAAATAACTAAGATCAGAGCAGAACTGAAGGAGATAGAGACAAGAAAATCCCTTCAAAAAATCAACAAATCTAAGAGCAGGTTTTTTGAAAAGATCAACAAAATAGACAGACCACTAGCCAGACTGATAAAAAAGAAAAGAGAGAACAACCAAATAGATGCAATAAAAAACGATAAAGGAGAAATCACCACAGATTCCACAGAAATTCAAACCATCATCAGAGAATACTACAAACAATTCTATGCACACAAACTAGTAAATCAGGAAGAAATGGATAAATTCCTGGATGCCTGTGTCCTCCCAAGCCTAAACCAGGAGGAAGCCGAAACTATGAATAGACCAATAACAAGGTCAGAAGTTGAGGCAGCAATTAGGAGCCTACCACACAAAAAAAGCCCAGGTCCAGATGGGTTCACAGCTGAATTCTACCAGACACACAAAGAGGATCTGGTACCATTCCTTCTGAAACTATTCCAAATAATCCAAAAAGAGGGAAACCTTCTCAAATCATTTTATGAGACCAACATCATCCTGATACCAAAACCTGGCAGAGACTCAACAAGAAAAGAAAACTTCAGGCCAATATCCATGATGAACATAGATGCAAAAATCTTCAATAGAATACTGGCAAATCGATTGCAACAGCACATTACAAAACTTATCCATCATGATCAAGTAGGATTCATCCCGGGCATGCAAGGCTGGTTCAACATACGCAAGTCTATAAATGTAATTCACCACATAAACAGAAGCAAAAACAAAAACCACATGATTATCTCAATTGACGCAGAGAAGGCATTTGACAAAATTCAACAGCCCTTTATGCTAAAAACCCTCAATAAACTTGGTATTGATGGAACATATCTCAAAGTAATAAAAGCTATTTACGACAAACCAACAACCAATATCATACTTAATGGGCAAAACGTGGAAGCATTCCCTTTGAAATCCGGCACTAGACAAGGATGCCCTCTCTCACCACTTCTATTCAACATAGTACTGGAAGTTCTAGCCAGAGCAATCAGGCAAGAAAAAGAAATAAAGGGTATTCAAATAGGAAAGGTGGAAGCCAAATTCTCTCTATTTGCAGACGACATGATAGTATACCTAGAAGACCCCATCACCTCAGCCCAAAAGCTCCTGCAACTGATAAGCAACTTCAGCAAAGTCTCAAGATATAAAATCAATGTGCAAAAATCACAAGCATTCCTACACACCAATAACAGACTTAAAGGGAACCAAATTAAGAATGAACTGCCATTCACAATCGCTACAAAGAAAATAAAATACCTAGGAATACAACTCACTAGGAATGTAAGGGACCTCTTTAAGGAAAACTACAAACACCTGCTCAACGAAATAAGAGAGGACACAAACAGATGGAGAAACATTCCATGTTCGTGGTTAGGAAGAATCAATATCGTGAAAATGGCTATACTGCCCAAAGTAATTTACACAATCAATGCTATCCCCATCAAACTACCATTGAATTTCTTCACAGAACTGGAAAAAACCACCATGAATTTCATATGGAACCAAAAAAGAGCCCGCATAGCCAAGTCAATTCTAAGCAAAAAGAACACAGCAGGAGGCATCACGCTACCAGACTTCAAACTATACTACAAGGCTACAGTAATCAAAACAGCATGGTACTGGTACCAAAACAGAGATATAGACCAATGGAACAGAACAGAGGCATCGGAGGCAACACAACACATCTACAACCATATTATCTTTGATAAACCAGACAAAAACAGGCAATGGGGAAAGGATTCCCTATTTAATAAATGGTGTTGGGAAAACTGGCTAGCCATGTGCAGAAAGCAGAAACTGGACCCCTTCCTGACACCTTATACTAAAATTAACTCCAGATGGATTAAAGACTTAAACCTAAGACCTGACACCATAAAAACCCTAGAAGAAAATCTAGGCAAAACCATTCAGGACATAGGAGTAGGCAAGGACTTCATGAACAAAACACCAAAAGCATTGGCAACAAAAGCCAAAATAGACAAATGGGACCTAATCAAACTCTCCAGCTTCTGCACAGCAAAACAAACAGTCACTAGAGTGAATCGGCAACCATCAGAATGGGAAAAAATCTTTGCAGTTTATGCATCTGACAAAGGGCTGATATCCAGAATTTACAAAGAACTCAAACAGATTTACAGGAAAAAAACAAACAAGCCCATTCAAAAATGGGCAAAGGATATGAACAGAAACTTTACGAAAGCAGACATACATGAGGCCAGCAAACATATGAAAAAGTGCTCATCGTCATTGGTCATTAGAGAGATGCAAATCAAAACCACATTGAGATACCATCTCACACCAGTTAGAATGGCGATCATTAAAAAATCTGGAGACAGCAGATGCTGGAGAGGATATGGAGAAATGGGAACACTCTTACACTGTTGGTGGGAGTGTAAATTAGTTCAACCATTGTGGAAGACAGTGTGGCGATTCCTCAGGGACCTAGAAATAGAAATTCCATTTGACCCAGCAATCCCATTACTGGGTATCTATCCAAAGGACTATAAATCGTTCTACTATAAGGACACATGCACACGAATGTTCATTGCAGCACTGTTTACAATAGCAAAGACCTGGAACCAACCCAAATGCCCAACGATGATGGACTGGACTGGGAAAATGTGGCACATATACACCATGGAATATTATGCAGCAATCAAAAATGATGAGTTTGTGTCCTTTGTAGGGACATGGATGAATCTGGAGAACATCATTCTCAGCAAACTGACACAAGAACAGAAAAAGAAATACCGCATATACTCACTCATAGGTGGGTGAGAAAAATGAGAACACGTGGAGACAGAAAGGCGGTCTACTATACACTGGGGACTGTTGGGGGGAATGGGGGAGGGACAGCGGGGGGGGGCTGGGGGGGATAGCCTGGGGATGAATACCAAGTTTGGGTGAAGGGGAGGAAAGCAGCAAAGCACACTGCCATGTGTGTACCTATGCAACTATCTTGCTCGTTCTGCACATGTACCCCCAAACCTATAATGCAATAAAAATTAAAAAAAAAAATACATATGCAAGTCTATAAATGTAATTCACCACATAAACAGAAGCAAAAACAAAAAGCACATGATTATCTCAATTGATGCAGAGAAGGCATTTGACAAAATTCAACAGCCGTTTATGCTAAAAACCCTCAATAAACTTGGTATTGATGGAACATATCTCAAAGTAATAAAAGCTATTTATGACAAACCAACTGCCAATATCATACTTAATGGGCAGAAACTGGAAGCATTCCCTTTGAAATCAGGCAGTAGACAAGGATGACCTCTCTCACCACTCCTATTCAACATAGTACTGGAAGTTCTAGCCAGAGCAATCAGGCAAGAAAAAGAAATAAAGTGTATTCAAATAGGAAAGGTGGAAGCCAAATTCTCTCTATTTGCAGATGACATGATAGTATACCTAGAAGACCCCATCACCTCAGCCCAAAAGCTCCTGAAACTGATAAGCAACTTCAGCAAAGTCTCAGAATATAAAATCAATGTGCGAAAATCACAAGCATTCCTACACACCAATAACTGACTTAAAGAGAACCAAATCAAGAAGGAACTGCCATTCAGAATTGCTACAAAGAAAATAAAATACCTAGGAATACAACTCACAAGGAATGTAAGGGACCTCTTTAAGGAAAACTACAAACAACTGCTCAACGAAATAAGAGAGGACACAAACAGATGGAGAAACATTCCATGTTCGTGGTTAGAAAGAACTAATATCGTGAAAATGGCTATACTGCCCAAAGTAATTTACACAATCAATGCTATCCCCATCAAACTACCATTGAATTTCTTCACAGAATTGGAAAAAACCACCATGAATTTCATATGGAACCAAAAAAGAGCCCGCATAGGCAAGTCAATTCTAAGCAAAAGAACACAGCGGGAGGCATCACGCTACCAGACTTCAAACTATACTACAAGGCTACAGTAATCAAGACAGCATGGTAGTGGTACCAAAACAGAGATATAGACCAATGAAACAGAAGAGAAGCATCAGAGGCAACACAACATATCTACAACCATATTATCTTTGATAAACCAGACCAAAACATGTAATGGGAAAGGATTCCCTATTTAATAAATGGTGTTGGGAAAACTGGCTAGCCATGTGCAGAAAGCAGAAACTGGACACCTTCCTAACACCTTACACTAAAATTAACTCCAGATGGATTAAAGACTTAAACGTAAAGGCGGACACCCTTACACTAAAATTAACTCCAGATGAATTAAAGACTTAAACGTAAAGCCGGACACCATAAAAACCCTAGAGGAAAATCTAGGCAAAACCATTCAGGACATAGGAGTAAGCAAGCACTTCATGAATAAAACACCAAAAGCATTGGCAACAAAAGCCAAAATAGACAAATGGGTCCTAATCAAACTACACAGCTTCTGCATGGCAAAACGAACAGTCACTAGAGTGAATCGGCAACCATCAGAATGGGAAAAAATCTTTGCAGTTTATGCATCTGACAAAGGGCTGATATCCAGAATTTACAAAGAACTCAAACAGATTTACAGGAAAAAAACAAACAAGCCCATTCAAAAATGGGCAAAGGATATGAACAGAAACTTTACGAAAGCAGACATACATGAGGCCAGCAAACATATGAAAAAGTGCTCATCGTCATTGGTCATTAGAGAGATGCAAATCAAAACCACATTGAGATACCATCTCACACCAGTTAGAATGGCGATCATTAAAAAATCTGGAGACAGCAGATGCTGGAGAGGATATGGAGAAATGGGAACACTCTTACACTGTTGGTGGGAGTGTAAATTAGTTCAACCATTGTGGAAGACAGTGTGGCGATTCCTCAGGGACCTAGAAATAGAAATTCCATTTGACCCAGCAATCCCATTACTGGGTATCTATCCAAAGGACTATAAATCGTTCTACTATAAGGACACATGCACACGAATGTTCATTGCAGCACTGTTTACAATAGCAAAGACCTGGAACCAACCCAAATGCCCAACGATGATGGACTGGACTGGGAAAATGTGGCACATATACACCATGGAATATTATGCAGCAATCAAAAATGATGAGTTTGTGTCCTTTGTAGGGACATGGATGAATCTGGAGAACATCATTCTCAGCAAACTGACACAAGAACAGAAAAAGAAATACCGCATATACTCACTCATAGGTGGGTGAGAAAAATGAGAACACGTGGAGACAGAAAGGCGGTCTACTATACACTGGGGACTGTTGGGGGGAATGGGGGAGGGACAGCGGGGGGGGGCTGGGGGGGATAGCCTGGGGATGAATACCAAGTTTGGGTGAAGGGGAGGAAAGCAGCAAAGCACACTGCCATGTGTGTACCTATGCAACTATCTTGCTCGTTCTGCACATGTACCCCCAAACCTATAATGCAATAAAAATTAAAAAAAAAAATACATATGCAAGTCTATAAATGTAATTCACCACATAAACAGAAGCAAAAACAAAAAGCACATGATTATCTCAATTGATGCAGAGAAGGCATTTGACAAAATTCAACAGCCGTTTATGCTAAAAACCCTCAATAAACTTGGTATTGATGGAACATATCTCAAAGTAATAAAAGCTATTTATGACAAACCAACTGCCAATATCATACTTAATGGGCAGAAACTGGAAGCATTCCCTTTGAAATCAGGCAGTAGACAAGGATGACCTCTCTCACCACTCCTATTCAACATAGTACTGGAAGTTCTAGCCAGAGCAATCAGGCAAGAAAAAGAAATAAAGTGTATTCAAATAGGAAAGGTGGAAGCCAAATTCTCTCTATTTGCAGATGACATGATAGTATACCTAGAAGACCCCATCACCTCAGCCCAAAAGCTCCTGAAACTGATAAGCAACTTCAGCAAAGTCTCAGAATATAAAATCAATGTGCGAAAATCACAAGCATTCCTACACACCAATAACTGACTTAAAGAGAACCAAATCAAGAAGGAACTGCCATTCAGAATTGCTACAAAGAAAATAAAATACCTAGGAATACAACTCACAAGGAATGTAAGGGACCTCTTTAAGGAAAACTACAAACAACTGCTCAACGAAATAAGAGAGGACACAAACAGATGGAGAAACATTCCATGTTCGTGGTTAGAAAGAACTAATATCGTGAAAATGGCTATACTGCCCAAAGTAATTTACACAATCAATGCTATCCCCATCAAACTACCATTGAATTTCTTCACAGAATTGGAAAAAACCACCATGAATTTCATATGGAACCAAAAAAGAGCCCGCATAGGCAAGTCAATTCTAAGCAAAAGAACACAGCGGGAGGCATCACGCTACCAGACTTCAAACTATACTACAAGGCTACAGTAATCAAGACAGCATGGTAGTGGTACCAAAACAGAGATATAGACCAATGAAACAGAAGAGAAGCATCAGAGGCAACACAACATATCTACAACCATATTATCTTTGATAAACCAGACCAAAACATGTAATGGGAAAGGATTCCCTATTTAATAAATGGTGTTGGGAAAACTGGCTAGCCATGTGCAGAAAGCAGAAACTGGACACCTTCCTAACACCTTACACTAAAATTAACTCCAGATGGATTAAAGACTTAAACGTAAAGGCGGACACCCTTACACTAAAATTAACTCCAGATGAATTAAAGACTTAAACGTAAAGCCGGACACCATAAAAACCCTAGAGGAAAATCTAGGCAAAACCATTCAGGACATAGGAGTAAGCAAGCACTTCATGAATAAAACACCAAAAGCATTGGCAACAAAAGCCAAAATAGACAAATGGGTCCTAATCAAACTACACAGCTTCTGCATGGCAAAACGAACAGTCACTAGAGTGAATCGGCAACCATCAGAATGGGAAAAAATCTTTGCAGTTTACACATCTGACAAAGTGCTGATATTCAGAATTTACAAAGAACTCAAACAGATTTACAGGAAAAACACAAACAAGCCCATTCAAAAATGGGCAAAGGGCATGAACAGACACTTTTCAAAAGAAGACATACATGAGGACAACAAACACATGAAAGAATGCTCATCATCACTGGTCATTAGAGAGATGCAAATCAAAACCACATTGTGATACCATCTCACGCAAGTTAGAATGGCGATCATTAAAAAATCTGGAGACAGCAGATGCTGGAGAGGATGTGGAGATATAGGAACACTCTTACACTGTTGGTGTGAGTGTTAATTAGTTCAACCATTGTGGAAGACAGTGTGGCGATTCTTCAGGGACCTGGAAATAGAAATTCCATTTGACCCAGCAAACCCATTACTGGGTATATATCCAAAGAACTAGAAATCGTTTTACTATAAGGACACATGCACACGAATGTTCATTGCAGCACTGTTTACAATAGCAAAGAACAGGAGCCAACCCAAATGCCCAATGATGGTAGACTGAACTGGGAAAATGTGGCACATATACACCATGGAATATTATGCAGCAATCAAAAATGATGAGTGTGTGTCCTTTGTAAGGACATGGATGAATCTGGAGGACATCATTCTCAGCAAACTTACACAAGAACAGAAAAAGAAATACCGCATGTAGTCACTCATAGGTGGGTGAGAAATATGAGAACACATGGACACAGAGAGCCGGTCTACTAACTGGGGTCTATTGGGGGAGTGAGGGAGAATCAGCGGGGGGGGAGCTGGGGTGAGATAGCCTGGGGATGAATGCCAAGTGTGGGTGAAGGGGAGGAAGGAAGAATAACACACTGCCATGTGTGCACCTATGCAACTATCTTTTACGTTCTGCACATGTACCCCAAAACCTATAATGCAATGAAATTAAAAAAATAAAAAATAGAAAATAAAAAATAAATAAATAAAAATAAAAAATCTGGAAACAGCAGATGCTGGAGAGGATGTGGAGAAGAAGGAACACTCTTACATTGTTGGTGGGATTGTAAATTAGCTCAACCATTGTGGAAGACAATGTGGCGATTCCTCTATAACCTAGAAATAGAAAATCCATTTGACCCAGCAATCCCATTACTCGGTATATATCCAAAGGACTATAAATCGTTCTACTATAAGGACACATGCACACGAATGTTCATTGCAGCACTGTTTACAATAGCAAAGACCTGGAACCAACTCAAATGCCCATCGATGATAGACTGGACTGGGAACATGTGGCACATATACACCATGGAATATAATGCAGCAATCAAAAATGATGAGTTTGTGTCCTTTGTAAGGACACGGATGAATCTGGAGAACATCATTCTCAGCAAACTGACACAATACCAGAAAAAAAATACTGCATATTCTCACTCATATGCGGGTGAGAAAAATGGGGGACACATGGACACAGGGAGGAGGTCTACTACACACTGGGGTCTATTGGGGGAAATGGAGGAGGGACAGAGATGGTGGCTGGGGAGAATCAGCATGGGGATAAATGCCAAGTGTGGGTGAAGTAGAAGAAGGCAAGTAAACACACTGCAATGTGTGTACCTATGCAACTATCTTGCACGGTCTTCACATGTACCCCAAAACCTATAATGCAATAAAAATAGAAAAAATTAAAAAAAAGAAGGGCATACACACAGTAGAGTGGGAAAAACACCAAAAAGAGAAAAGGATACACACAGGAGAGAGAAGGATACACACAGGAGATGGGGAAACACACAGGAGAGAGGGGCATACACACTGGAGTGGGTGATACAAGCAGAAGAAAAGGGGATACTCTCAGGAGAGATAAGAATAGACACAGGAGATGGGGACACACACGGGAGAGATGTGCATACACTCAGAAGAGAGGAGGATACACACAGCAGATCGGAGGATACACAAAGTAGAAAGAAAATACACACAGGAGACAGAGGGATATACACAGGAGAGAGGGGGAATACACACAGGAGAGAGCAGGGATACACACAGGAGAGAAGAGGGATGCACACAGAAGATGATAGTATACACACAGGAGAGAGGAGAATACACACAGGAGATAGAAAGATACACACAGGAGATTAGAATACACACAGGAGAGAGAAGGATACACACAAAAGGGAGAAGGATACACACAGGAGACAGAAGAATACACACAGGAGAGAGAAAAATACACAAAGGAGAGGTGTGATACACACAGGAAAGTGAAATATACACAGGGGAAAGGGGGATAAACACAGGAGAGAGGAGAATACACACAAGACAGGGGAATACACAAAGGTGAGAGGGGCGTACACACAGGAGAGAGGAAGATACACACAGGAGAGAGGAGGATACAAACAAAAGAGAGGGGATACACATGGAAGAAAGAAGGATACACACAGAAGAAATGAGGGATACACACAAGAGAGAAAGTAGTTACACACAAGAGAGAGGGGGAAACACAAAAAAGAGAGGAGGATTATACACAAAAAAGAGAAAGATACACACAGGAGAGAGAAGAATACGCACAGGAGAGAGGAGGATACACAGGAGAGAGGAGGATACACACAGGAGAGAGGAGGATACACATAGGAGAAAGGCATACACACAGGAGAGAGGAGGATAAACAGAGAAGAGAGGGAAACACACAAGAGGGGGGGTTACACACAGCTGAGCGGGATACACACAGGAGACGGTGTGATACACAAAAAAGAGTGCGGGATACACACAGGAGAAAAGGGGATTCAAAAAGGAGAGTGCAGCATATGCAGAAGAGGGAGGGGGATACACACAGGGGAGAGGAGGATACACACAGGAGAGAAAAGGCTACACACAAAAGAGAGGAGTATACACAAAGAAGAGAGGAAAACAAACAAGAGAGAAAGGGATACACACAGGGGTGGGGATACACACAGGAGACGGTGTGATACACACAGGAGAGAGGGGCATACACAAAAAAATAGAAGAATACACACAGGAGAGAGGGGTATAAACAAAAAATAGAGGAGGATACACAAAGGAGAGAGAATACCTATAGGAGAGTGGGGCATACACACAGAAGGGAAGGTAATACACACAGTAGAGAGAAGAATACACACAAAAATAGAAGAATAAATATAAGAGAGAGGAGGATACACACAAAAGACTGGAGGATACAGACAGAATAGAGGATGATACACGCAGGAGAGAGGAGGATACACACAGGAGAGAGAACAATACACACAGGAGAGGGGGATACACACAGAATAGAAAAGGATACACATAGGAGAGAAAAAAAACACACACTGAAGAAAGGAGGATACACAGAGCAGAGAAAAGGATACACACATGTGAGGGGGATACACACGTAAGAGAGTGACATACACACAGGGGAGACAAAGATATACAAAGAATTGAGGAAGATACACACAGAAGAGAGGAGGATACACACAGGAGACAAGAGGATAAACACAGGAGAGAGGAGAAATAGACACAGGATAGTGAAAGATACACACAGAAGAGAGGAGGATACACACAGGAGAGAGGATGATGCACACAAATAAAAAAAGGATACACACAGCAGAGAGGAGGATACACACAGGAGAGAGAAGAAAAAACACAGGAGAGTGGAGGATACACACATGTGGAGGGGGATACACACAGGAGGGTAAAAGATACACACATGAGAAAGAAAAATACACATAGAAGAGATGAGCATACCCAAAAAAGATATGGGCATACACACAGGAGAGGAAGACACACACAGGAAAATGGGGATGCACACAGGAAAGACAGGATACACAAAAAAGAGGGGGATACACATAGGAGAGAGGGGCATATACCCAGGAGAGAGGAGGATACACACAAAATAGAGGAGAATACACACAATAGAGAGGGAGATACACAGGGTAGAGAGTGGGTATACACACAGAAGAGAAGAAGGTACACACAGAAGAGAGGATGATACACACAGGAGCGAGAAGGATACACACAGGGGAGAGATGGATACACACAGGAGAAAGGAGAAAACACACAAAAGAGAAAAAAATACAAACAGGAGAGAGAAGTATACACACATGTGAAAGGAGGATACACACAGGAGAGAGAAGGATACAGACAAAAGAGGGGGATACACACAGGAGGAATGGGGATACCCACAGGGGGAGGGGGATACACACAGGAGAGAGGAGGATACACTCAGAAGAGAGGGAATACACACAGGGGGAGGGGCATACACACAGGAGAGTGGAGGATGCAAACAGCAGACAGGAGGATATGCACAGAAGAGAGGAGAATACACACATGAGAGAGGAGGATATCCAAAAAAGAGGAAGAAAAACACAGAAGAGAGGAAGATATACACAGGGGAGAGGGATACACACAGAAGTGAGGGGGATGCACACAGGAGAAAGGGGGATCCACAGAGGATAGGGGGATACACAACGAAAAGAGGAGCATACACACAGGAGAGAGGAGGATACACACAGGAGAGAAGGGGGATACAAAAAGGAGAAAAAAATACACACAGAAGAGAGGGGTATACACACAAAATAGAGGAGGATACACAAAGGAGAGAGGGAAGATACACACAGGAGAGAGGAGGATACACAAGGGAGAGGGGGATACACACAGGAGAGAGGAGGACACATGGAAGAGAGAAATGGATACACACAGGAGAGAAAAGGATACACACAGGAGATGGGAATACATAGGAGAGAGGGGCATACACACAGGAGAGGGTGATACACACAGGAGAAAAGGGGGATACACACAGAAAAGAGAAGAATACACACAGGAGAGGATACACACAGGAGAGAAAGGCATACATACAGAAGAAAGGAGAATACACACAGCAGAGATTAGGATTCACACAGGAGAGAGGGGATAAATACAGGAGAAAGAAGAATACACAAAGGAGAAATGGGGGATACAAACAGGAGAGAGGGTGGATACACAAAGTAGAAAGAGGAGATACACAGAGAAATGAGGAGAGATACACACAGGAGAGAAGGATAAACACGGTAGAGAGGAAGAAACACACAGAATAGAGGAGGATACACACAAAATAGAAAATGACACACACAGGAGACAGAAAGATACACACAGAAGAGAGGGTAATAAACACAGGAGAGGGGAATACACACAGGAGAGAATAAAGATACACACAGGAGACAGGGGTACACAAACAAGGGAGTTGGATACACACAGAAGAGAGGGGGATACACACAGGAGAGAGGGGAATACACACAAGAGAGATGGGCATACCCACAGAAGAGAGGAGAATACACAAAAAAGAGAGAGGGTATAAACAGGAAAAAGTTGGATACAAACAGGAGAGTGCGGCATACACACAGAAGGGAGGGGGATACACACAGGAGAGAGGAGAATACACACAAAAATAGAAAATGATACACAGAGGAGACAGAAAAATACACACAGGAGAGAGGGGGATAAACTCAGGAGACGGAAATACACAAAGGAGAAAAAAAGAAACACACAAGAGACAGGGATACACAAATAATGGAGTTGGATACACACAGGTGACGGGGGATACACACAGAAAAAAGGGGGATACAAACAGGAGAGTGCGGCAAACACACAGAAGGGAGGGGGATACACACAGGATAGAAAAGAATACACACAAGAGAGGGGGATACACACAGGATAGAAATAGTTACACATAGGAGAGAGGAGGATACATATAGGAGAGAGGATGCTACACACAGGACAGAGGAGGATACAGAAAGAAGAGGGGGAAACACACAAGAGAGTGGGGGATACACACAGGCGGGGGGATAAACACTGGAGACGGTGGGATACACACATGAGAGGGGGGATACACACACAAAAAAGGAGGATACACATAGCAGAGAGGAGGCTACACAGAGGAGAAAGGGGGATACACAAAGATAAGGTGGAACACACAAAAGAGTGAAAGATACACACAGGCGAGGGGGGTAAACACTAGAGACCGTGGGATAAACACAGGAGAGAGGGGGATAAAAAAGGAGAGGGGGATAGACACAGGATGAAGGGGTAAACACACAAAATAGAGAAGGATACACACAGGAAAGAAGGGTAATACATACAGGAGAGTGGGGGATACACACAGGAAACTGGGGCATAAACACAAAAGGGAAGTGGATACACATAGGAGAGAGAAGGATACACAAAGTGAGAGAAGGATAAATACAGAAAAGAGGAGGATAAACACAAATGAGTGGAGGATACAGACAGAATAAAGGAGGACACACGCAAGAGAGATGAGTATACACAAAGGAGAGAAGATACACACAGGAGAGAGGAGATACACACAGGAGTGAGGAGCATACACACAGCAGAGCGGAGGATAAACAAAGGAGAGAGATAGATACACAAAGGAGAGAAGGATAAACACAGGAGAAAGGAAGATATACACAGGACAGAGGAAGATACACACAAGAGAGAGGAGGATACACACAAAAAAAGAAAAGAGATTCATTTGTGAAGGAGGGGCAAGATGGCGTCGTAGAGGTGACTCAGGATTGCAGCTCTCACTGAAGTCGCAGAGGGTGAGTCCTAGCCGCATTCTCGGATGGATCTTTTATGCCCACAGAGTGTTGAAAGTCCCAGGTGTGGGAGAGACACGGGCTAACGCAGCCGGATCCTGCCGCCTCTTCGGCCGGCGCCGCAGCACGACCCGGCGCGGAACTCACTGGTCTGGGTGCCCTGTTAAACCGGCAATCTGAGATTTGGAAGGGCAGATTGGCATGTCCATCTGATTGAACGGGACTTGGACAATGAGCCAGACCAGGAGTTTCCTGGGAAGCGTGATCTGAGCCGGGGTAGTGGGCAGCGGCACGGGAGATCGCACGGATCCCAGTGCCCTATTGGCAGGCTCCTGGGGCGCCAGTGAGAGATTCGACCTTTCAGCTTTGGGAGAGGAAGAGACAGAGACAGAGAGAGGACGGACTCTGAGGCAGGGAGCTGGGTGATCGGGCTCGGCGGGTCCCACGCTCACGGGGACAAGCAGGGCGGCGACTGGAGGAACCTGGGGCTGAGAGTTTTGCTGCCGGCATCTAGGACTGTGCAGCCCGGTGAGGGAGAGGCGTCCACCATTGTTGACGAAGTGCACCGCCACTTAAGTACCGCCCAGGACTGACGCAGCCTGCCATTGCCGAGGCACCCTGACATAACAGAGAGACTCCGCCAGGCAGCAACAGGGCGGACCCGCGCTAGCAGGTCAGAGCCCCAGCAGGAAAATAGTGAATAGACTGCCGCCTAGTGGGGCAGGACAGTGCAACAGATACTCATTAAAAAAGCCCCAACTCCCTGAGACAGAGCATCTAAGGGTGAAAAAAAAAAAAGAGTGGTGATTTATGAGTTATATTGCAGCAGACATAAACAACCTCCCAACAACCCTGAATGAACAACGGAGTTCAGAGCTCAGCACTGGAGCTCCTATAAAGCACAGACTGTCTCCTCAAGCAGCTCCCTGACCCCTGTATATACAAGGAGTCACCCCAGAAAAGGACTAATCAGACTGACATTTGGCTGGCATCATTCTGGAACAAGGGCAGCAGAAGAAGAAACTGATATCATCCCTCACTGTTCTGCAGCTGCTGTAGGTATACCCCAGACAAGCAGGGCCTGGAGTGGACCTCAGCACTCATACAGCAGAGAGGATAGATCATTAGAGGGAAAACTAAGTAACAGAAATACTTCATCATCCACAATCTCACTGTCCACACAGAGACCCAATTGAAAAATCAGCCACTACTAAGACGACAGGCGGATAAATCCATAAAGATGGGAAGAAACCAGCGCAAAAAGGAGGAAAGCACCTGAAACCAAAACACCTCACCTCCAAAAACGGACCAAAACTACTCACCAGCAAAAGAGCAAAGCTGGACAAAGAATGAGTGTGACAAAATGATGGAATCAGACTTCAGAAAGTGGATAATGAGAAACTTCATTGAGCTAAAAGAACATGTTCTAAATCAGTGCAAAGAAACTAAGAACCTTGAAAAAAGGTTTGAAAAAAGATTCGAAAAATTAATAAGAAGAATGGACAACTTAGAGAGGAATATGAATGAATTGAAGGAGCTGAAAAACACAACACGAGAACTTCGCGAAGCATGCACAAGTTTCAACAGCCGAATTGACCAAGCAGAAGAAAGAATATCAGAAGTTGAAGACCAACTCAATGAAATAAAACGAGAAACCAAGATTAAAGAAAAAAGCACAAAAAGGAATGAACAAAATCTCCAAGAAATGTGGGACTATGTGAGGAGACCAAACCTATGTTTGATAGGTGTACCAGAATGTGACGAAGAGAATGAATCCAAGCTGGAAAACACTCTTCAGGATATTATCCAGGAAAATTGCCCCAACCTAGCAAGACAGGTCATTACTCAAATCCAGGAAATACAGAGAACACCACAAAGATACTCTGCAAGAAGAGCAACCCCAAGGCACATAATCGTCAGATTCACCAGGACTGAAACGAAGGAGAAAATACTAAGGGCAGCCAGAGAGAAAGGTCAGGTCACCCACAAAGGGAAGCCCATCAGACTCACAGCAGATCTCTCGGCAGAGACTCTACAAGCCAGAAGAGAGTGGGGGCCAATATTCAACATCCTTACAGAAAAGAGCTTTCAACCCAGAATTTCATATCCAGCGAAACTGAGCTTCATAAGTGAAGGAAAAATAAAATCCTTCACGAACAAGCAAGTACTCAGAGATTTTGTCACCACTAGGCCTGCTTTACAAGAGCTCCTGAAAGAGGCACTACACATAGAAAGAAACAACCAGTTCCAGCCATCCTAAAAGCATACCAAATGCTAAAGACCATCAACAAAATGAAGAATGTACATGAACCAATGGGCAAAACAGCCAGCTAGCATCAAAATGGCAGTATCAAATTCACACATAACAATATTAACCCTGACTGTAAATGGGCTAAATGCACCAATCAAAAGACACAGACTGGCAAATTGGATAAAAAAACAAAACCCATCGGTGTGCTGTATCCAGGAAACCCACCTGACATGCAAAGATACACAAAGGCTCAAAATAAAAGGATGGAGGAAGATTTACCAAGCAAATGGAGAGCAAAAAAAAAAGCAGGAGTTGCAATTCTCATCTCTGATAAAATAGACTTTAAAGTAGCAAAGATCAAAAGGGACAAAGAGGGTCATTAAATAATGGTAAAAGGATCGATACAACAAGAAGAGATAACGATTCTAAATATATATGGACCCAATGTAGGAGCACCCAGATATATAAGGCAAGTTCTTAATGACTTACAAAGTGACTTAGACTACCACACAATAATAGTGGGAGACTTTTTTTTTTTTTTTTTTTTTTTTTTTTTTTTTTTTTTTTACAATTGTTATATTAGGCTTTCAATTCATTTTTTTTTTTTTTTTTTTTTTTTTTTTATTTTTTTTTTATTTTTTTTTTAATTTTTATTGCATTATAGGTTTGGGGGTACATGTGCAGAACAAGCAAGATAGTTGCATAGGTACACACATGGCAGTGTGCTTTGCTGCTTTCCTCCCCTTCACCCACACTTGGTATTCATCCCCAGGCTATCCCCCCCAGCCCCCCCCTGCTGTCCCTCCCCCATTCCCCCCAACAGTCCCCAGTGTATAGTAGACCGCCTCTCTGTGTCCACGTGTTCTCATTTTTCTCACCCACCTATGAGTGAGTATATGCGGTATTTCTTTTTCTGTTCTTGTGTCAGTTTGCTGAGAATGATGTTCTCCAGATTCATCCATGTCCCTACAAAGGACACAAACTCATCATTTTTGATTGCTGCATAATATTCCATGGTGTATATGTGCCACATTTTCCCAGTCCAGTCTATCATCGTTGGGCTTTTGGGTTGGTTCCAGGTCTTTGCTATTGTAAACAGTGCTGCAATGAACATTCGTGTGCATGTGTCCTTATAGTAGAACGATTTATAATCCTTTGGATAGATACCCAGTAATGGGATTGCTGGGTCAAATGGAATTTCTATTTCTAGGTCCCTGAGAAATCGCCACACTGTCTTCCACAATGGTTGAACTAATTTACACTCCCACCAACAGTGTAAGAGTGTTCCTATTTCTCCACATCCTCTCCAGCATCTGCTGTCTCCAGATTTTTTAATGATCGCCATTCTAACTGGTGTGAGATGGTATCTCAATGTGGTTTTGATTTGCATCTCTCTAATGACCAATGATGATGAGCACTTTTTCATATGTTTGCTGGCCTCATGTATGTCTGCTTTCGTAAAGTTTCTGTTCATATCCTTTGCCCATTTTTGAATGGGCTTGTTTGTTTTTTTCCTGTAAATCTGTTTGAGTTCTTTGTAAATTCTGGATATCAGCCCTTTGTCAGATGCGTAAACTGCAAAGATTTTTTCCCATTCTGATGGTTGCCGATTCACTCTAGTGACTGTTTGTTTTGCTGTGCAGAAGCTGTGGAGTTTGATTAGGTCCCATTTGTCTATTTTGGCTTTTGTTGCCAATGCTTTGGGAGTTTTGTTCATGAAGTCCTTGCCTACTCCTATGTCCTGAATGGTTTTGCCTAGATTTTCCTCTAGGGTTTTTATGGTGTCGGGTCTTACGTTTAAGTCTTTAATCCATCTGGAGTTAATTTTAGTGTAAGGTGTCAGGAAGGGGTCCAATTTCTGCTTTCTGCACATGGCTAGCCAGTTTTCCCAACACCATTTATTAAATAGGGAATCCTTTCCCCATTGCCTGTTTTTGTCTGGTTTATCAAAGATAATATGGTTGTAGATGTGTTGTGTTGCCTCCGATGCCTCTGTTCTGTTCCATTGGTCTATATCTCTGTTTTGGTACCAGTACCATGCTGTTTTGATTACTGTAGCCTTGTAGTATAGTTTGAAGTCTGGTAGTGTGATGCCTCCCGCTGTGTTCTTTTTGCTTAGAATTGACTTGGCTATGCGGGCTCTTTTTTGGTTCCATATGAAATTCATGGTGGTTTTTTCCAGTTCTGTGAAGAAATTCAATGGTAGTTTGATGGGGATAGCATTGATTGTGTAAATTACTTTGGGCAGTATAGCCATTTTCACGATATTGATTCTTCCTAACCACGAACATGGAATGTTTCTCCATCTGTTTGTGTCCTCTCTTATTTCATTGAGCAGTTGTTTGTAGTTTTCCTTAAAGAGGTCCCTTACATTCCTAGTGAGTTGTATTCCTAGGTATTTTATTTTCTTTGTAGCAATTGTGAATGGCAGTTCGTTCTTGATTTGGTTCTCTTTAAGTCTGTTATTGGTGTATAGGAATGCTTGTGATTTTTGCACATTGATTTTATATCCTGAGACTTTGCTGAAGTTGCTTATCAGTTGCAGGAGCTTTTGGGCTGAGGTGATGGGGTCTTCTAGGTATACTATCATGTCGTCTGCAAATAGAGACAATTTGGCTTCCACCTTTCCTATTTGAATACCCTTTATTTCTTTTTCTTGCCTGATTGCTCTGGCTAGAACTTCCAGTACTATGTTGAATAGAAGTGGTGAGAGAGGGCATCCTTGTCTAGTGCCAGATTTCAAAGGGAATGCTTCCAGTTTTTGCCCATTAAGTATGATATTGGCTGTTGGTTTGTCATAAATAGCTTTTATTACTTTGAGATATGTTCCATCAATACCAAGTTTATTGAGGGTTTTTAGCATAAACGGCTGTTGAATTTTGTCAAATGCCTTCTCTGCATCAATTGAGATAATCATGTGGTTTTTGTTTTTGCTTCTGTTTATGTGGTGAATTACATTTATAGACTTGCGTATGTTGAACCAGCCTTGCATCCCCGGGATAAATCCTACTTGATCATGATGGATAAGTTTTTTAATGTGCTGTTGCAATCGGTTTGCCAGTATTTTATTGAAGATTTTTGCATCTATGTTCATCATGGATATTGGCCTGAAGTTTTCTTTTCTTGTTGAGTCTCTGCCAGGTTTTGGTATCAGGATGATGTTGGTCTCATAAAATGATTTGGGAAGGGTTCCCTCTTTTTGGATTATTTGGAATAGTTTCAGAAGGAATGGTACCAGATCCTCTTTGTGTGTCTGGTAGAATTCGGCTGTGAACCCATCTGGACCTGGGCTTTTTTTGTGTGGTAGGCTCTTAATTGCTGCCTCAACTTCAGACCTTGTTATTGGTCTATTCATAGTTTCGGCTTCCTCCTGGTTTAGGCTTGGGAGGACACAGGCATCCAGGAATTTATCCATTTCTTCCTGATTTACTGGTTTATGTGCATAGAGTTGTTTGTAGTATTCTCTGATGATGGTTTGAATTTCTGTGGAATCTGTGGTGATTTCCCCTTTATCGTTTTTTATTGCATCTATTTGGTTGTTCTCTCTCTTCTTTTTTATCAGTCTGGCTAGTGGTCTGTCTATTTTGTTGATCTTTTCGAAAAACCAGCTCTTAGATTTATTGATTTTTTGAAGGGTTTTTCTTGTCTCTATCTCCTTCAGTTCTGCTCTGATCTTAGTTATTTCTTGTCTTCGGCTAGGTTTTGAGCTTTTTTGATCTTGCTCCTCTAGCTCTTTCAATTTTGACGATAGGGTGTCAATTTTGGATCTCTCCATTCTTCTCATGTGGGCACTTATTGCTATATATTTTCCTCTACAGACTGCTTTAAATGTGTCCCAGAGATTCTGGTATGTTGTGTCTTCATTCTCATTGGTTTCAAAGAACTTCTTTATTTCTGCCTTCATTTCATTGTTTATCCAATCAACATTCAAGAGCCAATTGTTCAGTTTCCATGAAGCTGTGCGGTTCTGAGTTATTTTCTGATTTCTGAGTTCCAACTTGATTGCACTATGGTCTGAGAGACTGTTTGTTATGATTTCAGTTGTTTTGCATTTGCTGAGGAGTGCTTTACTTCCAATTATGTGGTCAATTTTGGAGTAGGTGTGATGTGGTGCTGAGAAGAATGTATATTCTGTGGATTTGGGGTGGAGAGTTCTGTAAATGTCTATCAGGTTTGCTTGTTCCAGGTCTGAGTTCAAGTCCTGGATATCCTTGTTAATTTTCTGTCTGGTTGATCTGTCTGCTATTGACAGTGGAGTGTTAAAGTCTCCCACTATTATTGTGTGGGAGTCTAAGTCCCTTTGTAAGTCATTAAGAACTTGCCTTATATATTTGGGTGCTCCTACATTGGGTCCATATATATTTAGAATCGTTATCTCTTCTTGTTGTATCGATCCTTTTACCATTATGTAATGACCTTCTTTGTCCCTTTTGATCTTTGTTACTTTAAAGTCTATTTTATCAGAGATGAGAATTGCAACTCCTGCTTTTTTTTGCTCTCCATTTGCTTGGTAAATCTTCCTCCATCCCTTTATTTTGAGCCTTTGTGTATCTTTGCATGTGAGGTGGGTTTCCTGGATACAGCACACCGATGGGTTTTGGTTTTTTATCCAATTTGCCAGCCTGTGTCTTTTGATTGGTGCATTTAGCCCATTTACATTCAGGGTTAATATTGTTATGTGTGAATTTGATACTGCCATTTTGATGCTAGCTGGCTGTTTTGCTCGTTGGTTCATGTACATTCTTCATTTTGTTGATGGTCTTTAGCATTTGGTATGCTTTTAGGATGGCTGGAACTGGTTGTTTCTTTCTATGTGTAGTGCCTCTTTCAGGAGCTCTTGTAAAGCAGGCCTAGTGGTGACAAAATCTGTGAGTACTTGCTTGTTCGTGAAGGATTTTATTTTTCCTTCACTTATGAAGCTCAGTTTGGCTGGATATGAAATTCTGGGTTGAAAGCTCTTTTCTTTAAGGATGTTGAATATTGGCCCCCACTCTCTTCTGGCTTGTAGAGTCTCTGCTGAGAGATCTGCTGTGAGTCTGATGGGCTTCCCTTTGTGGGTGACCCGACCTTTCTCTCTGGCTGCCCTTAGTATTTTCTCCTTTGTTTCAACCCTGGTGAATCTGACGATTATGTGCCTTGGGGTTGCTCTTCTTGCAGAGTATCTTTGTGGTGTTCTCTGTATTTCCTGGAGTTGAGTATTGACCTGTCTTGCTAGGTTGGGGAAATTTTCCTGGATAATATCCTGAAGAGTGTTTTCCAGCTTGGATTCATTCTCTTCGTCACATTCTGGTACACCTATCAAACGTAGGTTGGGTCTCTTCACATAGTCCCACATTTCTTGGAGATTTTGTTCATTCCTTTTTGTGCTTTTTTCTTTAATCTTGGTTTCTCGTTTTATTTCATTGAGTTGATCTTCAACTTCTGATATTCTTTCTTCTGCTTGGTCAATTCGGCTGTTGAAACTTGTGCATGCTTCGCGAAGTTCTCGTGTTGAGTTTTTCAGCTCCTTCAATTCATTCATATTCCTCTCTAAGTTGTCCATTCTCGTTATCAATTCCTCGAATCTTTTTTCAAATCTTTTTTCAAGGTTCTTAGTTTCTTTGCACTGGTTTAGAACATGTTCCTTTAGCTCACTGAAGTTTCTCATTATCCACTTTCTGAAGTCTGATTCCGTCATTTCGTCACATTCATTCTCCGTCCAGCTTTGTTCCCTTGCTGGTGAGGAGTTTTGGTCCTTTTTTGGAGGTGAGGTGTTTTGGTTTCGGGTGCTTTCCTCCTTTTTGCGCTGGTTTCTTCCCATCTTTATGGATTTATCCGCCTGTTGTCTTAGTAGTGGCTGATTTTTCAATTGGGTCTCTGTGTGGACACTGTGATTGTTGATGATGAAGTATTTCTGTTACTTAGTTTTCCCTCTAATGATCTATCCTCTTTGCTGTATGAGTGCTGAGGTCCACTCCAGGCCCTGCTTGTCTGGGGTATACCTGCAGCAGCTGCAGAACAGTGAGGGATGATATCAGTTTCTTTTTCTGCTGCCCTTGTTCCAGAATGATGCCAGCCAAATGTCAGTCTGATTAGTCCTTTTCTGGGGTGACTCCTTGGATATACAGAGGTCAGGGAGCTGCTTGAGGAGACAGTCTGTGCTTTATAGGAGCTCCAGTGCTGAGCTGTGAGCTCCGTTGTTCATTCAGGGTTGTTGGGAGGTTATGTCTGCTGCAATAGAACTCATAAAACACCACTCTTTTTTTTTTTTTTCACCCTTAGATGCTCTGTCTCAGGGAGTTGGGGCTTTCTTTATGAGTATCTGTTGCACTGTCCTGCCCCACTAGGTGGCAGTCTATTCACTATTTGCTTGCCAGGGCTCTGACCTCCTAAGGCGGGTCCGCCCTGTTGCGGCCCGGCGGACTCTCTCTGTTATGGCAGGTTGCCTCGGCAACGGCAGGCTGCGTCAGTCCTGGGCGGTACTTAAGTGGGGGTGCACTTTGTCAGGAATGGTGGACGCCCCTCCCTGACCGGGCTGCACCGTCCTAAATGCCGGCAACAAAACTCTCAGCCCCAAGCGCCTCCAGTCGCCGCCCTGCTTGTCCCCGTGAGCGTGGGACCCGCCGAGCCCGATCACCCTGCTCCCTGCCTCAGAGTCCGTCCTCTCTCTCTCTCTCTTCCTCTCCCCAAGCTGAAAGGTCGACTCTCTCACTGGCGCCCCAGGAGCCTGCCGATAGGGCACTGGGATCCGTGCGATCTCCCGTGCCGCTGCCCACTACCCCGGCTCAGATCACGTTTCCCAGGAAACTCCTGGTCTGGCTCATTGTCCAAGTCCCGTTCAATCAGATGGACATGCCAATCTGCCCTTCCAAATCTCAGATTGCCGGTTTAACAGGGCACCCAGACCAGTGAGTTCCGCGCCGGGTCCCGCTGCGGCGCCGGCCTCCCGAAGAGGCGGCGGGAGCCGGTTGCGTTAGCCGGCTGCTAGCGTCCCGTGTCTCTCCCACACCTGGGACTTTCAACGCTCTGTGGGCATAAAAGGAACATCCGAGAATGCGGCTAGGACTCACCCTCTGCGCCTTCACCGAGAGCTGCAATCCTGAGTCACCTCTACGACGCCATCTTGCCTCCCTCCGTGTCTCCAATAGTGGGAGACTTTAACACTCCACTGTCAATAGCAGACAGATCAAACAGACAGAAAATTAACAAGGATATCCAGGACTTGAACTCAGACCTGGAACAAGCAAACCTGATAGACATTTACAGAACTCTCCACCCCAAATCCACAGAATATACATTCTTCTCAGCACCACATCAGACCTACTCCAAAATTGACCACATAATTGGAAGTAAAGCACTCCTCAGCAAATGAAAAGCAACTGAAATCATAACAAACAGACTCTCAGACCATAGTGCAATCAAGTTGGAACTCAGAATTCAGAAAATAACTCAGAACCGCACAGCTTCATGGAAACTGAACAACTGGCTCTTGAATGTTGATTGGATAAACAATGAAATGAAGGCAGAAATAAAGAAGTTCTTTGAAACCAACGAGAATGAAGACACAACATACCACAATCTCTGGGACACATATAAAGCAGTCTGTAGAGGAAAATATATAGCAATAAGTGCCCACATGAGAAGAGTGGAGAGATCCAAAATTGACACCCTATCGTCAAAATTGAAAGAGCTAGAGAAGCAAAATCAAAAAAGCTCAAAACCTAGCCGAAGACAAGAAATAACTAAGATCACAGCAGAACTGAAGGAGATAGAGACAAGAAAAACCCTTCAAAAAATCAATAAATCTAAGAGCTGGTTTTTTGAAAAGATCAACAAAATAGACAGACTGATAAAAAAGAACAGAGAGAACAACCAAAGAGATGCAATAAAAAACGATAAAGGGGAAATCACCACAGATTCAACAGATTCCACAGAAATTCAAACCATCATCAGAGTATACTACAAAAAACTCTATGCACATAAACTAGTAAATCAGGAAGAAATGGATAAATTCCTGGACGCCTGTGTCCTCCCAAGCCTAAATCAGGAGGAAGCCGAAACTATGAATAGACCAATAACAAGGTCTGAAGTTGAGGCAGCAATTAAGAGCCTACCACACAAAAGAAAGCCAGGTCCAGATGGGTTCACAGCTGAATTCTACCAGACACACAAAGAGGATCTGGTACCATTCCTTCTGAAACTATTCCAAATAATCCAAAAAGAGGGAACCCTTCCCAAATCATTTTATGAGACCAACATCATCCTGATACCAAAACCTGGCAGAGACTCAACAAGAAAAGAAAACTTCAGGCCTATATCCATGATGAAAATAGATGCAAACATCTTCAATAAAATACTGGCAAACCGATTGCAACAGCACATTAAAAAACTTATCCATCATGATCAAGTAGGATTCATCCCGGGGATGCAAGGTTGGTTCAACATACGCAAATATATAAATGTAATTCACCACATAAACAGAAGCAAAAACAAAAACCACATGATTATCTCAATTGACGCAGAGAAGGCATTTGACAAAATTCAACAGCCCTTTATGCTAAAAATTCTCAATAAACTTGGTATTGATGGAACATATCTCAAAGTAATAAAAGCTACTTACGACAAACCAACAGCCAATATCATACTGAATGGGCAAAAACTGGAAGCATTCCCTTTGAAATCCGACACTAGACAAGGATGCCCTGTGTCACCACTCCTATTCAACATAGTACTGGAAGTTCTAGCCAGAGCAATCAGGCAAGAAAAAGAAATAAAGGGTATTTGAATAGGAAAGGAGGAAGCCAAATTGTCTCTATTTGCAGATGACATGATAGTATACCTAGAAGACCCCATCACCTCAGCCCAAAAGCTCCTGCAACTGATAAGCAACTTCAGCAAAGTCTCAGGATATAAAATCAATGTGCAAAAATCACAAGCATTCCTATACACCAATAACAGACTTAAAGAGAACCAAATCAAGAACGAACTGCCATTCACAATTGCTACAAAGAAAATAAAATACCTAGGAATACAATTCACTAGGAATGTAAGGGACCTCTTTAAGGAAAACTACAAACAACTGCTCAACGAAATAAGAGAGGACACAAACAGATGGAGAAACATTCCATGTTCGTGGTTAGGAAGAATCAATATCGTGAGAATGGCTATACTGCCCAAGGTAATTTACACAATCAATGCTATCATTGAATTTCTTCACAGAACTGGAAAAAACCACCATGAATTTTATATGGAACCAAAAAAGAGCCCGCATAGCCAAGTCAATTCTAAGCAAAAAGATCACAGCGGGAGGCATCACACTACGAGACTTCAAACTATACTACAAGGCTACAGTAATCAAAACAGCATGGTACTGGTACCAAAACAGAGATATAGACCAATGGAACAGAACAGAGGCATCGGAGGTAACACAACATATCTACAACCATATTATCTTTGATAAACCAGACAAAAACAGGCAATGGGGAAAGGATTTCCTATTTAATAAATGGTGTTGGGAAAACTGGCTAGCCATGTGCAGAAAGCAGAAACTGGACCCCTTCCTGACACCTTACACTAAAATTAACTCCAGATGGATTAAAGACTTAAATGTATGACCTGACACCATAAAAACCCTAGATGAAAATCTAGGCAAAACCATTCATGACATAGGAGTAGGCAAGGACTTCATGAACAAAACACCAAAAGCATTGGCAACCAAAGTCAAAATAGACAAATGGGACCTAATCAAACTCCACAGCTTCTGCACGGCAAAACAAACAGTCACTAGAGTGAATCGGCAACCATCAGAATGGGAAAAAATCTTTGCAGTTTACACATCTGACAAAGGGCTGATATCCAGAATTTACAAAGAACACAAACAGATTTACAGGAAAAAAACCAAACAAGCGCATTCAAAAATGGGGAAAGGATATGAACAGAAACTTTACAAAAGAAGACATACATGAGGCCAACAAACATATGAAAAAGTGCTCATCATCATTGGTCATTAGAGAGATGCAAATCAAAACCACATTGAGATACCATCTCACACCAGTTAGAATGGCCATCATTAAAAAATCTGGAGACGGAGACCCGGCAAGATGGCGTCGTAGAAGCGACTCAGGATTGCAGCTCTCAGTGACGGCGCAGAGGGTGAGTCCTAGCCGCATTCTCGGATGGACTTTTCTAGCCCACAGAGCGTTGAAAGTCCCACAGGACGCTAGTAAAGTAAAACCGGCTAACGCAGCCCTTTGGCGCGGCCGCTTCGGCCGGCGCCGCTTCGGCCGGCGCCGCAGCAGGACCCGGCACGGAACTCACTGGTCTGGGCGCCCTGTTAAACCAGCAATCTGAGAGTTTGAAGGGCAGATTGGCGCGTCCATCTGATTGAACGGGACTTGGACAGTGAGCCAGACCAGGAGTTTCCTGGGAGTTTCCTGGGAAGCGTGATATGAGCCGGTGAAGTGGGCAGCGGCACGGGAGATCGCACGGTTCCCAGTGCCCTATCGGCAGGCTCCTGGGGCGCCAGTGAGAGAGTCGAACTTTAAGCTTGCGGAGAGGGAGGGAGAGAGAGAGAGGACGGACTCTGAGGCAGGGAGCTGGGTAATCGGGCTCAGCGAGTCCCACCCTCACAGGGACAAGCAGGGCAATGACTGGAGACGCTTGGCGCTGAGAGTTTTGCTGCCGGCATCTAGGACGGTGCAGCCCGGTGAGGGAGGGGCGTCCACCACCGCTGACACAATCCGCCCCTATTGAAGCACCGCCCAGGGCCGAAGCAGCCTGCCGTTGCCGAGGCAACCTGCCATAACAGAGAGACTCCCAGGAGACGGGAGCTCTCCACAGCAGAAGGGAGTCCAGCAGCAACAGGGCAGAACCGCGCTAGTGGGTCAGAGCCCCGGCAGGCAAATAGTGAATAGACTGCCACCTAGTGGGGCAGGACAGTGCAACAGATACTCATAAAGAAAGCCCCAACTCCCTGAAACAGTGCATATAAGGGGGGGAAATAAAAGGGTGGTGTTTTATGAGTTCTATTACAGCAGACATAAACAACCTCCCAACAACACTGAATGAACAACGGAGCTCACAGCTCAGCACTGGAGCTACTATAAAGCACAAACCATCTCCTTAAGCAGCTCCCTGACCCCTGTATATCCAAAGAGTCACCGCAAAAAAAGGACTAATCAGACTGACATTTGGCGGGCATCATTCTGGAACAAAGACAGCAGAAGAAGAAACTGGTATCATCCCTCACTCTTCCACAGCTGCTACAGGTATACTCCAGACAAACAGGGCCTGGAGTGGACCTCAGAACTCATACAGCAGAGGGGCTAGACCACTAGAAGGAAAACTAAGTAACAAAAATACTTCATCATCAACAATCTCAGCATCCACACAGAGACCCAATTGAAAAATCAGCAACTACAAAGACGACAGGAGGATAAATCCATAAAGATGGGAAGAAACCAGCGCAAAAAGGAGGAAAACACCCGAAACCAAAACACCTCACCTCCTACAGAGGACCAAAACTCCTCACCAGCAAGGGAACAAAGCTGGACGGAGAATGAGTGTGACGAAATGACGGAATCAGACTTCAGAAAGTGGATAATGAGAAACTTCATTGAGCTAAAAGAACATGTTCTAAATCAGTGCAAAGAAACTAAGAACCTTGAAAAAAGATTTGAAAAAAAATTCGAGGAATTGATAACAAGAATGGAAAACTTAGAGAGGAATATGAATGAATTGAAGGAGCTGAAAAACACAACACGAGAACTTCGTGAAGCATGCACAAGTTTCAACAGCCGAATTGACCAAGCAGAAGAAAGAATATCAGAAATTGAAGATCAACTCAATGAAATAAAACGTGAAACCAAGATTAAAGAAAAAAGCACAAAAAGGAATGAACAAAATCTCCAAGAAATGTGGGACTATGTGAAGAGACCCAACCTACGTTTGATAGGTGTACCAGAATGTGATCAAGAGAATGAATCTAAGCTGGAAAACACTCTTCAGGATATTATCCAGGAAAATTTCCCCAACCTAGCAAGACAGGTCAATACTGAACTCCAGGAAATACAGAGAACACCACAAAGATACTCCGCAAGAAGAGCAACCCCAAGGCACATAATCATCAGATTCACCAGGGTTGAAACGAAGGAGAAAATACTTAGGGCAGCCAGAGAGAAAGGTCAGGTCACCCACAAAGGGAAGCCCATCAGACTCACAGCAGATCTCTCGGCAGAGACTCTACAAGCCAGAAGAGAGTGGGGGCCAATATTCAACATCCTTAAAGAAAAGAGCTTTCAACCCAGAATTTCATATCCAGCCAAACTGAGCTTCATAAGTGAAGGAAAAATAAAATCCTTCACGAACAAGCAAGTACTCAGAGATTTTGTTACCACTAGGCCTGCTTTACAAGAGCTCCTGAAAGAGGCACTACACATAGAAAGAAACAACCAGTTCCAGCCATCCTAAAAGCATACCAAATGCTAAAGACCATCAACAAAATGAAGAATGTACATGAACCAATGGGCAAAACAGCCAGATAGCATCAAAATGGCAGTATCAAATTCACACATAACAATATTAACCCTGAATGTAAATGGGCTAAATGCACCAATCAAAAGACACAGACTGGCAAATTGGATAAAAAACCAAAACCCATCAGTGTGCTGTATTCAGGAAACCCACCTCACACACAAAGATACACAAAGGCTCAAAATAAAAGGATGGAGGAAGATTTACCAGCAAATGGAGAGCAAAAAAAAGCAGGAGTTGCAATTCTCATCTCTGATAAAATAGACTTTAAAGCAACAAAGATCAAAAGGGACAAAGAAGGTCACTACATAATGGTAAAAGGATCAATACAACAAGAAGAGCTAACGATTCTAAATATATATGGACCCAATGTAGGAGCACCCAGATATATAAGGCAAGTTCTTAATGACTTACAAAGAGACTTAGACTCCCACACAATAATAGTGGGAGACTTTAACACTCCACTGTCAATAGCAGACAGATCAACCAGACAGAAAATTAACAAGGATATCCAGGACTTGAACTCAGACCTGGAACAAGCAAACCTGATAGACATTTACAGAACTCTCCACCCCAAATCCACAGAATATACATTCTTCTCAGCACCACATCACACCTACTCCAAAATTGACCACATAATTGGAAGTAAAGCACTCCTCAGCAAATGCAAAACAACGGAAATCATAACAAACAGTCTCTCAGACCATAGTGCAATCAAGTTGGAACTCAGAATTCAGAAAATAACTCAGAACCGCACAGCTTCATGGAAACTGAACAACTGGCTCTTGAATGTTGATTGGATAAACAATGAAATGAAGGCAGAAATAAAGAAGTTCTTTGAAACCAACGAGAACGAAGACACAACGTACCAGAATCTCTGGGACACATTTAAAGCAGTCTGTAGAGGAAAATATATAGCAATAAGTGCCCACATGAGAAAAGTGGAGAGATCCAAAATTGACACCCTATCGTCAAAATTGAAAGAGCTAGAGGAGCAAGATCAAAAAAGCTCAAAACCTAGCCGAAGACAAGAAATAACTAAGATCAGAGCAGAACTGAAGGAGATAGAGACAAGAAAAACCCTTCAAAAAATCAACAAATCTAAGAGCTGGTTTTTTGAAAAGATCAACAAAATAGACAGACCACTAGCCAGACTGATAAAAAAGAAAAGAGAGAACAACCAAATAGATGCAATAAAAAACGATAAAGGGGAAATCACCACAGATTCCACAGAAATTCAAACCATCATCAGAGAATACTACAAACAACTCTATGCACACAAACTAGTAAATCAGGAAGAAATGGATAAATTCCTGGATGCCTGTGTCCTCCCAAGCCTAAACCAGGAGGAAGCTGAAACTATGAATAGACCAATAACAAGGTCAGAAGTTGAGGCAGCAACTAAGAGCCTACCACACAAAAAAAGCCCAGGTCCAGATGGGTTCACAGCTGAATTCTACCAGACACACAAAGAGGATCTGGTACCATTCCTTCTGAAACTATTCCAAATAATCCAAAAAGAGGGAACCCTTCCCAAATCATTTTATGAGACCAACATCATCCTGATACCAAAACCTGGCAGAGACTCAACAAGAAAAGAAAACTTCAGGCCAATATCCATGATGAACATAGATGCAAAAATCTTCAATAAAATACTGGCAAATCGATTGCAACAGCACATTAAAAAACTTATCCATCATGATCAAGTAGGATTCATCCCGGGCATGCAAGGCTGGTTCAACATACGCAAGTCTATAAATGTAATTCACCACATAAACAGAAGCAAAAACAAAAACCACATGATTATCTCAATTGACGCAGAGAAGGCATTTGACAAAATTCAACAGCCCTTTATGCTAAAAACCCTCAATAAACTTGGTATTGATGGAACATATCTCAAAGTAATAAAAGCTATTTATGACAAACCAACAGCCAATATCATACTTAATGGGCAAAAACTGGAAGCATTCCCTTTGAAATCCGGCACTAGACAAGGATGCCCTCTCTCACCACTTCTATTCAACATAGTACTGGAAGTTCTAGCCGGAGCAATAAGGCAAGAAAAAGAAATAAAGGGTATTCAAATAGGAAAGGTGGAAGCCAAATTGTCTCTATTTGCAGACGACATGATAGTATACCTAGGAGACCCCATCACGTCAGCCCAAAAGCTCCTGCAACTGATAAGCAACTTCAGCAAAGTCTCAGGATATAAAATCAATGTGCAAAAATCACAAGCATTCCTATACACCAACAACAGACTTAAAGAGAACCAAATTAAGAAAGAACTGCCATTCACAATCGCTACAAAGAAAATAAAATACCTAGGAATACAACTCACTAGGAATGTAAGGGACCTCTTTAAGGAAAACTACAAACACCTGCTCAACGAAATAAGAGAGGACACAAACAGATGGAGAAACGTTCCATGTTCGTGGTTAGGAAGAATCAATATTGTGAAAATGGCTATACTGCCCAAAGTAATTTACACATTCAATGCTATCCCCATCAAACTACCATTGAATTTCTTCATAGAACTGGAAAAACCACCATGAATTTCATATGGAACCAAAAAAGAGCCCGCATAGCCAAGTCAATTCTAAGCAAAAAGAACACAGCGGGAGGCATCACGCTACCAGACTTCAAACTATACTACAAGGCTACAGTAATCAAAACAGCATGGTACTGGTACCAAAACAGAGATATAGACCAATGGAACAGAACAGAGACATCGGAGGCAACACAACATATCTACAACCATATCATCTTTGATAAACCAGACAAAAACAGGCAATGGGGAAAGGATTCCCTATTTAATAAATGGTGTTGGGAAAACTGGCTAGCCATATGCAGAAAGCAGAAACTGGACCCCTTCCTGACACCTTACACTAAAATTAACTCCAGATGGATTAAAGACTTAAATGTAAGACCTGACACCATAAAAACCCTAGAAGGAAATCTAGGCAAAACCGTTCAGGACATAGGAGTAGGCAAGGACTTCATGAACAAAATACCAAAAGCATTGGCAACAAAAGCCAAAATAGACAAATGGGACCTAATCAAACTCCACAGCTTCTGCACGGCAAAAGAAACAGTCACTAGAGTGAATCGACAACCATCAGAATGGGAAAAAATCTTTGCAGTTTACACATCTGACAAAGGGCTGATATCCAGAATTTACAAAGAACTCAAACAGATTTACAGAAAAAAATCAAACAAGCCCATTCAAAAATGGGCAAAGGATATGAACAGACACTTTACAAAAGAAGACATACATGAGGCCAACAAACATATGAAAAAGTGCTCATCATCATTGGTCATTAGAGAGATGCAAATCAAAACCACATTGAGATATCATCTCACACCAGTTAGAATGGCGATCATTAAAAAATCTGGAGATAGCAGATGCTGGAGAGGATGTGGAGAAATAGGAACACTCTTACACTGTTGGTGGGAGTGTAAATTAGTTCAACCATTGTGGAAGACAGTGTGGCGATTCCTCAGGGACCTAGAAATAGAAATTCCATTTGACCCAGCAATCCCATTACTGGGTATCTATCCAAAAGACTGTGAATCTTTCTACTATAAGGACACATGCACACGAATGTTCATTGCAGCACTGTTTACAATAGCAAAGACCTGGAACCAACCCAAATGCCCATCGATGATAGACTGGACTGTGAAAATGTGGCACATATACACCATGGAATATTATGCAGCAATCAGAAATGATGAGTTTGTGTCCTTTGTAGCGACATGGATGAATCTGGAGAACATCATTCTCAGCAAACTGACACAGGAACAGAAAAAGAAATACCGCATATACTCACTCATAGGTGGGTGAGAAAAATGAGAACACATGGACACAGAGAGGTGGTCTAGTATACACTGGGGACTGTTGCGGGGAATGGGGGAGGGACAGCAGGGGTCTGGGGGGATAGCCTGGTGATGAATACCAAGTGTGGGTGAAGGGGAGGAAAGCAGCAAAGCAAACTGCCATGTGTGTACCTATGCAACTATCTTGCACGTTCTGCACATGTACCCCCAAACCTATAATGCAATAAAAATTAAAAAAAATAAAAATAAAAAATAAAAAAAGAAAAGAATACACATAGGAGAGGGGGATACAAAAAAGGAGAGAAAAAGATACTCACAGGAGACAGGAATACACAAAGAAGGGAGTTGGGTACACACAGGAGAGAGAAGGATACACATAGGAAAGAGGGGAATACATACAAAAGAGAGAGGCATACCCAGAGGAGAGAGTATACACAAAGGAGAAATGGGGATACACACAGGAAAAAGAAGGATACAAGCAGTAGAGTGTGGCATACACACAGAAGGGAGGGGAATACACAGAGTAGAGAGGGAGATATACACAGGAGAGAGGAGACTACACAAAGGAGAGAGGTGGATACAGAAAGAAGAGGGGAAAACACACAAGACAGAAAGGGATACACACAGGAGAGTGGAAACCACACAGAAGAGAGGAGGATATACACAGGAGAGAAGATGATACACACAGGAGAGAGAAGAGTACACACAGGAGAGGGGAATACACACAGGATAGAAAAGAGTACCCCTAAGAGAAAGGAGGATACACACAGGAGAGAGGAGGCTACACACAGGAGAGAGGAGGATACAAAAAGAAGAGGGAGAAACACACAAGAGAGTGGGGTATACACACATGCGAGGAAGATAAACACTGGAGACAGTGGGATACACACAGGAGAGAGGGGATACTCAAAAGAGAGAGGAAAATACACACAGGAGAGAAGAGGCTACACACTGCAGAGAGGAAGATACATAAAGAAGAGAAAGAAACACACAAAAGAGAGGGGGATACACACAGTCGAGGGGGATAAACACTGGAGACGGTGGTATACCCACAGGAGAGAGGTGGATCAACAAAGGAGAGGAAAATACACACAGGAGAGAAAGGTATACACACAAAATAGAGGAGGATACACACAGGAGAGAGGGAAGATACACACAGGAGAGAGGGGGATACACACAGGAGAGTGGGGCATAAACACAGGTGGGAAGGGGATATACATAGCAGAGAGGGGAATACACACAGTGGGAGAAGAATAAATACAAGAGAGAGGAGGATACACGCAGGAGAGAGGATACACAAAGGAGAAAGGAAGATGCACACAGGAGATTGAAATATACACACAAAGGAAAGAAGGAAACACACAGGAGAGAGGAGGATACACACAGAAGAAAGAAGAAAACACACAAGAAAGGGGGATAAACACAGGATAAAAAAGAATACACATAGGAGAGTGGAGGATACAAACAGGAGAGAGGAGGATACACAGAGCAGAGAGGAGGATACACATAGGAGAGGAAGATACATACAGAAGAGAAGGGAATACACACAGGAGAGAGAAAAATACACACAGAATTAGGGAAGATACACACAGGAGAGTGGAATACACACAGGAGTGAGGGGGGATACATACAAGAGATAAGAAAATACACACAAGAGAGAGAAGGATACACACAAGAGACAGGAGGATACACAGAGGAGAGAGAAGAATACACAGAAGAGAGAGAAAGATACACACAGGAGGGAGGACTATACACACAGGAGAGAGGATGATCCACAAAAATAAAAGGAGGATACACACAGCAGAGAGGAAAGTACACACAAGAGAGAGGGGAAAACACACAGGAGAGTGGGGGATACACACAGGTGGAGGGGGATACACATAGGACAGAGGAAGATACACGGAGAAGAGAGGAGGATACACATAGGAGAGAGGAGCATACACAAAAGAGATAGGGGCATACACAAAGGAGAGAAGGATACACACAGGTGAAAGGGGAATATACACAGGAAAGAAAAGGATACACACAAAAGAGAAAGATACATACAGGAGAGTGGGGCATACACACAGGAGAGAGGAGGATACACACAGGAGAGAGGAGAATACACACAATAGAGAGGGGGATACAAACAGGAGAGAGGGGGTATACACTCAGGAGAGAAGAAGATACACACAAAAGAGAGGAAGATACACACAGGAGATAGGAGGATACACACAGGGGAGAGAAGGAAAGACATAGCAGAGAGGAGAATACACACAGGAGAGAAAAAAATACAAACAGAAGAGAGGAGGATACACACAGGTGAATGGAGGATACACACAGGAGAGAGGAGGATACACATAAGAGAGAAGAGGATACACACAGGAGAGAGGAAAATGCACCCGGAAGAGAGGGGGAAACACACAGGAGAGAGGGAAATGCAAACAGGAGAGTGTGACATACACACAGGATGAAGAAAAATACACACTGCAGAGAGGAGAATAAACATAGGGGGAAAGAAATACAGACAGTAGAGAGAAGCATACAAACAGCAGAGAGGAGGATATGCACAAAAGAGAGGAGAATACACCCAAAAGAGAGGAGGATACACACAGAAGAGAGGGAGAAACACACAGGAGAGTGGGGGATACACACATGTGGATGTGGATACACACAGGAGAGAGAAAGATACACACAGGAGAGAGGAGGATACACATAGGAGAGAGGAGCATACACAAAAGAGACAGCGGGGAACACACAGGAGAAGGGGATACACACAGGTGAAAGGGAGATACACACAGGAAAGGAAATAATACACACAAAAGAGAAGAATATACACAGGAGGGTGGGGGCATACACACAGGAGAGAGGAGGATACACACAGGATAGAAATGAATACACACAATAGAGAGGGGGATACACACAAGATAGAGGGCTATACACACAGGATAGAAGAAGATACACACAGAAGAAAGGAAGATACACACAGAAGAGTGGAGAATACACACAGGGGAGGGAAGGATAGACACAGCAGAGAGGAGGATACACGCTGAGAAAAAAATACAAACAGGAGAGAGAAGGATACACACACAGGAGAGAGGAAGATACAAATAGGAGAGAGGGAGATACACCCAGAAGAAATGCGGATACACACAGGGGAAAAGAGATACACACAGGAGAGAGGAGGATACACAAAGGAGAGAAGAGGATACACACAGAAGAGAGGAAGATACACCCAGAAGAGAGGGGGAAACACAAAGGAGAGAGGGAGATACAAACAAGAGAGTGTGACATACACACAGGATAGAGGGAAATACACAGAGCAGAGAGGAGGATACACACAGCGGGAGGGGGATACACAGGAGAGAGAAGGATACAAACTGCAGAAAGCAGTATACGCACAAAAGAGATGAGGATACACCCAGGAGAGAGGAGGATACACAAAGGAGAGGGGGAAAAACACAGGAGAGAGGGAGATACACACAGGTGAAGGGGATACACACAGAAGTGGGGGAGATGCACACAGGAGAAAGGGGGATCCACACAGAAGAGGGGGATACACACAGAACAGAGGGGCATACACACTGGAGAAAAGAGGATACACACAGGAGAGAGGGGTGATACACACAGGAGAAAGGGGGATACACACAGGAGAAAAAAAGATACACAAATAAGAGGGGGAAACACACAAAAGAGAGGGAGATACACACAGTCGAGAGGGATACGCCCAGGGGATGGTGAGATACACACAGGAGATAGGGGGATACACACAGGGGAGGGGGATACACACAAAAGAGAGTGGTATACACACAGGAGAGTGGAGGATACACACAGAAGAGAAAGGGGATACACACAGGAGAAAGGCGGATACACACGAGAGTGGGGCATACACACAGGATAGAGGGTCATACACAAAGGGGGAGAAGGATAAATACAGGAGGGAGAAGGGAACACAAAAAGAGAGGAGAATACAGACAGAAGAGAGGAGGATACACGCAGGAGAGAGGAGGATACACACAGAAGAGAGAAGGATACACACAGGAGAGCGGAAGATACACGCAGGAGAGAGGAAGATACACACAGGAGAGTAGGGGGATACACACAGGAGAGGGGAATACACACAGAAAAGAAGAGGATACACAGAAAAAGAGGAGGATACACACAGGAGAGAAGGAATACACACAAAAGAGAGGAGGATGTACACAGGAGAGAGGAGGATACACAAAGGAAAGAGGGGGATACACACAGAAGAGGGGTGATACACACAAAAGAAAGGAGGATTCACACAGGAGAGAGAAGGATACGCACAGGAGAGAAAAGGATACACAAAGAAGATGGGGATACACACAGGATGGGGTAGATACACGTAAAAGAGGAAAGAATACACAGGAGAGAGGAGGATACACAAAGGAGATGAGGATACACACAAGAGAGAGGGGCATACACAAAGGAGAGGCTGACAAACACAGGTGAGAGAATACACACAGAACAGGGGATACACACAAGAAAGAGGGGCGTACACACAGGAGAGAGGAGGATAGACACAGCAGAGAAAATGATACACAAAGGAGAGAGAAGATACACACAAAAGAGAGGGAGATACACACAGAAGAAAGGGGGATACACACAGGAGACAGGGGGGATACACACAGGAGAGAGGGGGATACACACAGGAACAAGGAAGATACAAACAGGAGAGTGCAGCATACACACAGGAGGGAGGGGAATACACACAGGAGAGAGGAAGATACACACAGGGGAAGGGGGATACACACAGGAGAGAGGAGGATACACACAGGAGAGAGAAGGCTACACAAAGGAGAAAAAAGGATACACAAATAAGAGGGGGAAACACACAAAAGAGAGGGAGATACACACAGTCGAGAGGGATACGCCCAGGAGATGGGGAGATACACACAGGAGATAGATAAAAACATTAACCCTGAATGTAAATGGGCTAAATGCACCAATCAAAAGACACAGACTGGCAAATTGGATAAAAAACCAAAACCAATCAGTGTGCTGTATCCAGGAAACCCACCTCACATGCAAAGATACACAAAGGCTAAAAATAAAAGGAGGGAGGAAGAATTACCAAGCAAATGGACAGCAAAAAAAAGCAGGATTTGCAATTCTCATCTCTGATAAAATAGACTGTAAAGCAACAAAGATCAAAAGGGACAAAGAAGGTCATTACATAATGGTAAAAGTATCAATACAACAAGAAGTGATAATGATTCTAAATATATATGGACCCAAAGTAGGAGCACCCAGATATATAAGGCAAGTTCTTAATGATTTAGAAAGAGACTTAGACTCCCAAACAATAATAGTGGGAGACTTTAACACTCCACTGTAAATAGCAGACAGATCAACCAGACAGAAAATTAACAAGGATATCCAGGACTTGAAGTCAGACCAGGAACAAGCAAACCTGAAAGACATCTAAAGAACTCTCCACCCCAAATCCACAGAATATACATTCTTCTCAGCACCACATCACACCTACTCCAAAATTGACCACATAATTGGAAGTAAAGCACTCCTCAGCAAATGTAAAACAACGGAAATCATAACAAACAGTCTCTCAGACCATAGTTCAATCAAGTTGGAACTCAGAATTCAGAAAATAACTCAGAACCGCACAGCTTCATGGAAACTGAACAACTGGCTCTTGAATGTTGATTGGATAAACAATGAAATGAAGGCAGAAATAAAGAAGTTCTTTGAAACCAACGAGAACGAAGACACAACGTACCAGAATCCCTGAGACACATTTAAAGCAGTCTGTAGAGAAAAATATATAGCAATAAGTGCCCACATGAGAAGAGGGGAAAGATCCAAAATTGACACCCTATCATCAGAATTGAAAGACCTAGAGGAGCAAGATCAAAAAAGCTCAAAACCTAGCCGAAGACAAGAAATAACTAAGATCAGAGCAGAAATGAAGAAGATAGAGACAAGAAAAACCCTTCAAAAAATCAATAAACCTAAGAGCTGGTTTTTCGAAAAGATCAACAAAATAGACCACTAGCCAGACTGATAAAAAAGAAAAGAGAGAACAAACAAATAGATGCAATAAAAAACGATAAAGGAGAAATCACCACAGATTTCACAGAAATTCAAACCATCATCAGAGAATACTACAAAAAACTCTATGCACATAAACTAGTATCAGGAAGAAATGGATAAATTCCTGGATGCCTGTGTCCTCCCAAGCCTAAACCAGGAGGAAGCCGAAACTATGAATAGACCAATAACAAGGTCTGAAGTTGAGGCAGCAATTAAGAGCCTACCACACAAAAAAAAGCCCAGGTCCAGATGGGTTCACAGCTAAATTTTACCAGACACACAAAGAGGATCTGGTTCCATTCCTTCTGAAACTATTCCAAATAATCCAAAAAGAGGGAACCCTGCCCAAATCATTTTATGAGGGCAACATCATCCTGATACCAAAACGTGGCAGAGACTCAACAAGAAAAGAAAACTTCAGGCCAATATCCATGATGAACATAGATGCAAAAATCTTCAATAAAATACTGGTAAACCGATTGCAACAGCACATTAAAAAACTTATCCATCATGATCAAGTAGGATTCATCCCGGGCATGCAAGGCTGGTTCAACATACGCAAGTCTATAAATGTAATTCACCACATAAACAGAAGCAAAAACAAAAACCACATGATTATCTCAATTGACGCAGAGAAGGCATGTGTCAAAATTCAACAGCCATTTATGCTGAAAACCCTCAATAAACTTGGTATTGATGGAACATATCTCAAAGTAATAAAAGCTATTTATGACAAACCAACAGCCAACCTCATACTGAATGGGCAAAAACTGGAAGCATTCCCTTTGAAATCCGGCACTAGACAAGGATGCCCTCTCTCACCACTTCTATTCAACATAGTACTGGAAGTTCTAGCCAGAGCAATCAGGCAAGAAAAAGAAATAAAGTGGGGAGACCTGGCAAGATGGTGTCGTAGAAGCGACTCAGGATTGCAGCTCTCAGTGACGGCGCAGAGGGTGAGTCCTAGCCGCATTCTCGGATGGACTTTTCTAGCCCACAGAGCGTTGAAAGTCCCACAGGACGCTAGTAAAGTAAAACCGGCTAATGCAGCCCTCTGGCGCGGCCGCTTCGGCCGGCGCCGCTTCGGCCGGCGCCGCTTCGGCGGGCGCCGCAGCAGGACCCTGCACGGAACTCACTGGTCTGGGCGCCCTGTTAAACCAGCAATTTGAGAGTTTGAAGGGCAGATTGGCGCGTCCATCTGATTGAACGGGACTTGGACAGTGAGCCAGACCAGGAGTTTCCTGGGAGTTTCCTGGGAAGTGTGATATGAGCCGGTGAAGTGGGCAGTGGCACGGGAGATCGCACGGATCCCAGTGCCCTATCGGCAGGCTCCTGGGGCGCCAGTGAGAGAGTCGAACTTTAAGCTCACGGAGAGGGAGGGAGAGAGAGAGAGGACGGACTCTGAGGCAGGGAGCTGGGTAATCGGGCTCAGCGATTCCCCCCCTCACAGGGACAAGCAGGGCAATGACTGGAGATGCTTGGCGCTGAGAGTTTTGCTGCCGGCATCTAAGACGGTGCAGCCCAGTGAGGGAGGGGCGTCCACCACCGCTGACACAATCCGCCCCTATTGAAGCACCGCCCAGGGCCAAAGCAGCCTGCCGTTGCCGAGGCAACCTGCCATAACAGAGAGACTCCCAGGAGACGGGAACTCTACACAGCAGAATGGAGCCCAGCAGCAACAGGGCAGAACCGCGCTAGTGGGTCAGAGCCCCGGCAGGCAAATAGTGAATAGACTGCCACCTAGTGGGGCAGGACAGTGCAACAGATACTCATAAAGAAAGCCCCAACTCCCTGAAACAGTGCATATAAGGGGGGGAAATAAAAGGGTGGTGTTTTATGAGTTCTATTACAGCAGACATAAACAACCTCCCAACAACACTGAATGAACAACGGAGCTCACAGCTCAGCACTGGAGCTACTATA
Organism: Saguinus oedipus; assembly: GCA_031835075.1. NCBI lineage: Eukaryota > Metazoa > Chordata > Mammalia > Primates > Cebidae > Saguinus > Saguinus oedipus. The sequence continues at coordinate 6,342,070 of CM063170.1, forward strand.
AAGCACAAACCGTCTCTTTAAGCACCTCCCTGACCCCTGTATATCCAAAGAGTCACCGCAAAAAAAGGACTAATCAGACTGACATTTGGCGGGCATCATTCTGGAACAAAGACAGCAGAAGAAGAAACTGGTATCATCCCTCACTCTTCCACAGCTGCTACAGGTATACTCCAGACAAACAGGGCCTGGAGTGGACCTCAGAACTCATACAGCAGAGGGGCTAGACCACTAGAAGGAAAACTAAGTAACAAAAATACTTCATCATCAACAATCTCAGCATTCACACAGAGAACCAATTGAAAAATCAGCAACTACAAAGACGACAGGCAGTTAAATCCATAAAGATGGGAAGAAACCAGCGCAAAAAGGAGGAAAACACCCGAAACCAAAACATCTCACCTCCTACAGAGGACCAAAACTCCTCACCAGAAAGGGAACAAAGCTGGACGGAGAATGAGTGTGACGAAATGACGGAATCAGACTTCAGAAAGTAGATAATGAGAAACTTCATTGAGGTAAAAGAACATGTTCTAAATCAGTGCAAAGAAACTAAGAACCTTGAAAAAAGATTTGAAAACAAATTCGAGGAATTGATAACAAGAATGGAAAACTTAGAGAGGAATATGAATGAATTGAAGGAGCTGAAAAACACAACACGAGAACTTCGTGAAGCATGCACAAGTTTCAACAGCCGAATTGACCAAGCAGAAGAAAGAATATCAAAAATTGAAGATCAACTCAATGAAATAAAACGTGAAACCAAGATTAAAGAAAAACGCACAAAAAGGAATGAACAAAATCTCCAAGAAATGTGGGACTATGTGAAGAGACCCAACCTACGTTTGATAGGTGTACCAGAATGTGATCAAGAGAATGAATCTAAGCTGGAAAACACTCTTCAGGATATTATCCAGGAAAATTTCCCCAACCTAGCAAGACAGGTGAATACTGAACTCCAGGAAATACAGAGAACGCCACAAAGATACTCCGCAAGAAGAGCAACCCCAAGGCACATAATCGTCAGATTCACCAGGGTTGAAACGAAGGAGAAAATACTTAGGGCAGCCAGAGAGAAAGGTCAGGTCACCCACAAAGGGAAGCCCATCAGACTCACAGCAGATCTCTCGGCAGAGACTCTACAAGCCAGAAGAGAGTGGGGGCCAATATTCAACATCCTTAAAGAAAAGAGCTTTCAACATAGAATTTCATATCCAGCCAAACTGAGCTTCATAAGTGAAGGAAAAATAAAATCCTTCACGAACAAGCAAGTACTCAGAGATTTTGTCACCACTAGGCCTGCTTTACAAGAGCTCCTGAAAGACGCACTACACATAGAAAGAAACAACCAGTTCCAGCCATGCTAAAAGCACACCAAAAGCTAAAGACCATCAACAAAATGAAGAATGTACATGAACCAATGGGCAAAACAGCCAGATAGCATCAAAATGGCAGTATCAAATTCACACATAACAATATTAACCCTGAATGTAAATGGGCTAAATGCACCAATCAAAAGACACAGACTGGCAAATTGGATAAAAAACCAAAACCCATCAGTGTGCTGTATTCAGGAAACCCACCTCACACACAAAGATACACAAAGGCTCAAAATAAAAGGATGGAGGAAGATTTACCAAGCAAATGGAGAGCAAAAAAAAGCAGGAGTTGCAATTCTCATCTCTGATAAAATAGACTTTAAAGCAACAAAGATCAAAAGGGACAAAGAAGGTCATTACATAATGGTAAAAGGATCAATACAACAAGAAGAGCTAACGATTCTAAACATATATGGACCCAATGTAGAAGCACCCAGATATATAAGGCAAGTTCTTAATGACTTACAAAGAGACTTAGACTCCCACACAATAATAGTGGGAGACTTTAACACTCCACTGTCAATAGCAGACAGATCAACCAGACAGAAAATTAACAAGGATATCCAGGACTTGAACTCAGACCTGGAACAAGCAAACCTGATAGACATTTACACAACTCTCCACCCCAAATCCACAGAATATACATTCTTCTCAGCACCACATCACACCTACTCCAAAATTGACCACATAATTGGAAGTAAAGCACTCCTCAGCAAACGCAAAACAACGGAAATCATAACAAACAGTCTCTCAGACCACAGTGCAATCAAGTTGGAACTCAGAATTCAGAAAATAACTCAGAACCGCACAGCTTCATGGAAACTGAACAACTGGCTCTTGAATGTTGATTGGATAAACAATGAAATGAAGGCAGATATAAAGAAGTTCTTTGAAACCAACGAGAACGAAGACACAACGTACCAGAATCTCTGGGACACATTTAAAGCAGTCTGTAGAGGAAAATATATAGCAATAAGTGCCCACATGAGAAAAGTGGAGAGATCCAAAATTGACACCCTATCGTCAAAATTGAAAGAGCTAGAGGAGCAAGATCAAAAAAGCTCAAAACCTAGCCGAAGACAAGAAATAACTAAGATCAGAGCAGAACTGAAGGAGATAGAGACAAGAAAAACCCTTCAAAAAATCAACAAATCTGAGAGCTGGTTTTTTGAAAAGTCAACAAAATAGACAGACCACTAGCCAGACTGATAAAAAAGAAAAGAGAGAACAACCAAATAGATGCAATAAAAAACGATAAAGGGGAAATCACCACAGATTCCACAGAAATTCAAACCATCATCAGAGAATACTACAAACAACTCTATGCACACAAACTAGTAAATCAGGAAGAAATGGATAAATTCCTGGATGCCTGTGTCCTCCCAAGCCTAAACCAGGAGGAAGCTGAAACTATGAATAGACCAATAACAAGGTCAGAAGTTGAGGCAGCAATTAAGAGCCTACCACACAAAAAAAGCCCAGGTCCAGATGGGTTCACAGCTGAATTCTACCAGACACACAAAGAGGATCTGGTACCATTCCTTCTGAAACTATTCCAAATAATCCAAAAAGAGGGAACCCTTCCCAAATCATTTTATGAGACCAACATCATCCTGATACCAAAACCTGGCAGAGACTCAACAAGAAAAGAAAACTTCAGGCCAATATCCATGATGAACATAGATGCAAAAATCTTCAATAAAATACTGGCAAATCGATTGCAACAGCACATTAAAAAACTTATCCATCATGATCAAATAGGATTCATCCCGGGCATGCAAGGCTGGTTCAACATACGCAAGTCTATAAATGTAATTCACCTCATAAACAGAAGCAAAAACAAAAACCACATCATTATCTCAATTGACGCAGAGAAGGCATTTGACAAAATTCAACAGCCCTTTATGCTAAAAACCCTCAATAAACTTGGTATTGATGGAACATATCTCAAAGTAATAAAAGCTATTTACGACAAACCAACAGCCAATATCATACTTAATGGGCAAAAACTGGAAGCATTCCCTTTGAAATCCGGTGCTAGACAAGGATGCCCTCTCTCACCACTTCTATTCAACATAGTACTGGAAGTTCTAGCCAGAGCAATCAGGCAAGAAAAAGAAATAAAGGGTATTCAAATAGGAAAGGTGGAAGCCAAATTTTCTCTATTTGCAGACGACATGATAGTATACATAGAAGACCCCATCACCTCAGCCCAAAAGCTCCTGCAACTGATAAGCAAATTCAGCAAAGTCTCAGGATATAAAATCAATGTGCAAAAATCACAAGCATTCCTATACACCAATAACAGACTTAAAGAGAACCAAATTAAGAACGAACTGCCATTCACAATCGCTACAAAGAAAATAAAATACCTAGGAATACAACTCACTAGGAATGTAAGGGACCTCTTTAAGGAAAACTACAAACACCTGCTCAACGAAATAAGAGAGGACACAAACAGATGGAGAAACGTTCCATGTTCGTGGTTAGGAAGAATCAATATTGTGAAAATGGCTATACTGCCCAAAGTAATTTACACATTCAATGCTATCCCCATCAAACTACCATTGAATTTCTTCATAGAACTGGAAAAAACCACCATGAATTTCATATGGAACCAAAAAAGAGCCCGCATAGCCAAGTCAATTCTAAGCAAAAAGAACACAGCGGGAGGCATCACGCTACCAGACTTCAAACTATACTACAAGGCTACAGTAATCAAAACAGCATGGTACTGGTACCAAAACAGAGATATAGACCAATGGAACAGAACAGAAACATCGGAGGCAACACAACATATCTACAACCATATTATCTATGATAAACCAGACAAAAACAGGCAATGGGGAAAGGATTCCCTATTTAATAAATGGTGTTGGGAAAACTGGCTAGCCATGTGCAGAAAGCAGAAACTGGACCCCTTCCTGACACCTTACACTAAAATTAACTCCAGATGGATTAAAGACTTAAATGTAAGACCTGACACCATAAAAACCCTAGAAGAAAATCTAGGCAAAACCGTTCAGGACATAGGAGTAGGCAAGGACTTCATGAATAAAACACCAAAAGCATTGGCAACAAAAGCCAAAATAGACAAATGGGACCTAATCAAACTCCACAGCTTCTGCACAGCAAAAGAAACAGTCACTAGAGTGAATCGACAACCATCAGAATCGGAAAAAGTCTTTGCAGTTTACGCATCTGACAAAGGGCTGATATCCAGAATTTACAAAGAACTCAAACAGATTTACAGAAAAAAAACAAACAAGCCCATTCAAAAATGGGCAAAGGATATGAACAGACACTTTACAAAAGAAGACATACATGAGGCCAACAAACATATGAAAAAGTGCTCATCATCATTGGTCTTTAGAGAGATGCAAATCAAAACCACATTGAGATATCATCTCACACCAGTTAGAATGGCGATCATTAAAAAATCTGGAGACAGCAGATGCTGGAGAGGATGTGGAGAAATAGGAACACTCTTACACTGTTGGTGGGAGTGTAAATTAGTTCAACCATTGTGGAAGACAGTGTGGCGATTCCTCAGGGACCTAGAAATAGAAATTCCATTTGACCCAGCAATCCCATTACTGGGTATCTATCCAAAAGACTGTGAATCGTTCTACTATAAGGACACATGCACACGAATGTTCATTGCAGCACTGTTTACAATAGCAAAGACCTGGAACCAACCCAAATGCCCATCGATGATAGACTGGACTGGGAAAATGTGGCACATATACACCATGGAATATTATGCAGCAGTCAGAAATAATGAGTTTGTGTCCTTTGTAGGGACATGGATGAATCTGGAGAACATCATTCTCAGCAAACTGACACAAGAACAGAAAAAGAAATACCGCATATACTCACTCATAGGCGGGTGGGAAAAATGAGAACACATGGACACAGAGAGGCCGTCTACTATGCACTGGGGACTGTTGGGGGAAATGGGGGAGGGACAGCGGGGGGGCAGGGGTATAGCCTGGGGATGAATACCAAGTGTGGGTGAGGGGGAGGAAGGCAGCAAAACACACTGCCATGTGTGTACCTATGCAACTATCTTGCACGTTCTGCACATGTACCCCAAAACCTATAATGCAATAAAAATTAAAAAAAAAAAAAAAAAAAAAAGAACAATGTTCCTCAATATTTCATATACATAAGACAACCTGGGGATTTGGTTAAAATACAGATTCTGATTCAGTAGAGACCAGAATCTCCATCTCTAGGTCCCAAATGATTTGGATGCTACTGGTCCATTGACCACATTTTGTGTAGCATGGCTTTAGAGCACCTATAAATGCAGATGAGAAGAAATTTAAGTGTGTGTATAATAAATGATGAGCTTCAGTAGCGACTAACTCTAATCAAAAAACACTCTGTAGTAATAACAATACAATGTTCAACCGGCATAACAGTTAATAATTCTTCCTTGCAATGCAACCTGAATTGATTTTCTATTCTAAATTGTTTAAAAATAAAGAGTGATGTTAAACCTTCAAAAAAAAAAAAGAAAAAGAAAAAGAAATAAAGTGTATTAAAAAATAAAAAAATAAATAATAAAAAAAAGAATTTTCAACCCAGAATTTCTTTTTTAATTTTTATTGCATTAGAGGTTTTGGGGTACATGTGCGGAACGTTCAAGATAGTTGCATAGGTACACACATTGCAGTGTGTTTCCTGCCTTCCTCCCCTTCAACCACACTTGGTATTCATCCCCAGTCTATCCCCCGCACCCCCCACGCTGTCCCTCCCCCATTACACCAACAGTCTCCAGTGTATAGTAGACCGCCTCTCTGTGTCCATGTGTTCTCATTTTTCTCACCCACCTATGAGTGAGTATATGCAGTATTTCTTTTTCTGTTCTTGTGTCAGTTTGCTGAGAATGATGTTCTCCAGATTCATCCATGTCCTTACAAAGGACACAAACTCATCATTTTTGATTGCTGCATAATATTCCATGGTGTATATGTGCCACATTTTCCCAGTCCAGTCTATCATCGATGGGCATTTGGGTTGGTTCCAGGTCTTTGCTATTGTAAACAGTGCTGCAATGAACATTCGTGTGCATGTGTCCTTATAGTAGAACGATTTATAGTCTTTTGGATAGATACCCAGTAATGAGATTGCTGGGTCAAATGGAATTTCTATTTGTAGGTCACTGAGGAATCGCCGCACTGTCTTCCACAATGGTTGAACTAATTTACACTCCCACCAACAGTGTAAGAGTGTTCCTATTTCTCCACATCCTCTCCAGCATCTGCTGTCTCCAGATTTTTTAATGATCGCCATTCTAACTGGTGTGAGATGACATCTCAATGTGGTTTTGATTGGCTTCTCTCTAATAACCAATGATGATGAGCACTTTTTCATATGTTTGTTGGCCTCATGTAGGTCTTCTTCTGTAAAGTTTCTGTTCATATTCTTTGTCCATTTCTGAATGAGCTTCTTTGTTTTTTTTTTTCTGTAAATCTGTTTGAGTTCTTTGTAAATTCTGGATGTCAGCCCTTTGTCAGATGTGTAAACTGCAAAAATTTTTTCCCATTCTGATGGTTGCCGATTCACTCTAGTGACTGTTTCTTTTGCCATGCAGAAGCTGTGGAGTTTGATTAGGTCCCATTTGTCTATTTTGGCTTTTGTTGCCAATGCTTTTGGTGTTTTGTTCATGAAGTCCTTGCCTACTCCTATGTCCTGAATGGTTTTGCCTAGATTTTCCTCTAGGGTTTTCATGGTGTCAGGTCTTACGTTTAAGTCTTTAATCCATCTGGAGTTAATTTTAGTGTAAGGTGTCAGAAAGTGGTCCAGTGTCTGCTTTCTGCACATGGCTAGCCGGTTTTCCCAACACCATTTATTAAATAGGGAATCCTTTCCCCATTGCCTGTTTTTCTCTGGTTTATCAAAGATAATATGGTTTTAGATATGTTGTGTTGCCTCCGATTCTTCTGTTCTGTTCCATTGGTCTATATCTCTGTTTTGGAACCAGTACCATGCTGTTTTGATTACTGTAGCCTTGTAGTATAGTTTGGAGTCTGGTAGCGTGATGCCTCCTGTTGTGTTCTTTTTGCTTAGAATTGACTTGGCTATGCGGCCTATTTTTTGGTTCCATATGAAGTTCATGGTGGTTTTTTCCAGTTCTGTGAAAAAATTCAATGGTAGTTTGATGGGGATAGCATTGAATGTGTAAATTACTTTGGGCAGTATAGCCATTTTCACAATATTGATTCTTCCTAACCACGAACATGGAATGTTTCTCCAACTGTTTTTGTCCTCTCTTATTTCGTTGAGCAGTTGTTTGTAGCTTTCCTTAAAGAGATCCCTTACATTCCTAGTGAGTTGTATTCCTAGGTATTTTATTTTTTTTTTGTAGCAATTGCGAATGGCAGTTCGTTCTTAATTTGGATCTCTTTAAGTCTGTTATTGTTGTATAGGAATGTTTGTGATTTTTGCACATTGATTTTATATCCTGTGACTTGCTGAATTTGCTTTTCAGTTGCAGGAGCTTTTGGGCTGAGGTGATGCTGTCTTCTAGGTATACTACCATGTCGTCTGCAAATAGAGACAATTTGGCTTCCACCTTTCCTATTTGAATACCTTTTATTTTTTTTTCTTGCCTGATTGCTCTGGCTAGAACTTCCAGTACTATGTTGAATAGAAGTGGTGAGAGAGGGCATCCTTTTCTAGTGCCGTATTTCAAAGGGAATGCTTTCAGTTTTTAGCCATTAAGTATGATATTGGCTGTTGGTTTGTCGTAAATAGCTTTTATTACTTTGAGATATGTTCCATCAATACCAAGTCTATTGAGGGTTTTTAGCATAAAGGGCTGTTGAATTTTGTCAAATGCCTTCTCTGGGTCAATTGAGATAATCATGTGGTTTCTGTTTTTGCTTCTGTTTATGTGGTGAATTACATTTATAGACTTGCGTATGTTGAACCAGCCTTGCATCCCTGGGATGAATCCTACTTGATCATGATGGATAAGTTTTTTTTTTTTTTTTTTTTTTTTATTGCATTATAGGTTTGGGGGTACATGTGCAGAACGAGCAAGATAGTTGCATAGGTACACACATGGCAGTGTGCCTTGCTGCTTTCCTCCCCTTCACCCACACTTGGTATTCATCCCCAGGCTATCCCCCCCAGCCCCCCCCTGCTGTCCCTCCCCCATTCCCCCCAACAGTCCCCAGTGTATAGTAGACCGCCTCTCTGTGTCCACATGTTCTCATTTTTCTCACCCACCTATGAGCGAGTATATGCGGTATTTCTTTTTCTGTTCTTGTGTCAGTTTGCTGAGAATGATGTTCTCCAGATTCATCCATGTCCCTACAAAGGACACAAACTCATCATTTTTGATTGCTGCATAATATTCCATGGTGTATATGTGCCACATTTTCCCAGTCCAGTCTATCATCATTGGGCATTTGGGTTGGTTCCAGGTCTTTGCTATTGTAAACAGTGCTGCAATGAACATTCGTGTGCATGTGTCCTTATAGTAGAACGATTTATAATCCTTTGGATAGATACCCAGTAATGGGATTGCTGGGTCAAATGGAATTTCTATTTCTAGGTCCCTGAGGAATCGCCACACTGTCTTCCACAATGGTTGAACTAATTTACACTCCCACCAACAGTGTAAGAGTGTTCCTATTTCTCCACATCCTCTCCAGCACCTGCTCTCTCCAGATTTTTTAATGATCGCCTTTCTAACTGGTGTGAGATGGTATCTCAATGTGGTTTTGATTTGCATCTCTCTAATGACCAATGACGATGAGCACTTTTTCATATGTTTGCTGGCCTCCTGTATGTCTGCTTTCGTAAAGTTTCTGTTCATATCCTTTGCCCATTTTTGAATGGGCTTGTTTGTTTTTTTCCTGTAAATCTGTTTGAGTTCTTTGTAAATTCTGGATATCAGCCCTTTGTCGGATGCGTAAACTGCAAAGATTTTTTCCCATTCTGATGGTTGCCGATTCACTCTAGTGACTGTTTGTTTTGCTGTGCAGAAGCTGTGGAGTTTGATTAGGTCCCATTTGTCTATTTTGGGTTTTGTTGCCAATGCTTTGGGAGTTTTGTTCATGAAGTCCTTGCCTACTCCTATGTCCTGAATGGTTTTGCCTAGATTTTCTTCTAGGGTTTTTATGGTGTCGGGTCTTACGTTTAAGTCTTTAATCCATCTGGAGTTAATTTTAGTGTAAGGTGTCAGGAAGGGGTCCAATTTCTGCTTTCTGCACATGGCTAGCCAGTTTTCCCAACACCATTTATTAAATAGGGAATCCTTTCCCCATTGCCTGTTTTTGTCTGGTTTATCAAAGATAATATGGTTGTAGATGTGTTGTGTTGCCTCCGATGCCTCTGTTCTGTTCCATTGGTCTATATCTCTGTTTTGGTACCAGTACCATGCTGTTTTGATTACTGTAGCCTTGTAGTATAAGTTTTTTAATGTGCTGTTGCAATCGATTTGCCAGTATTTTATTGAAGATTTTTGCATCTATGTTCATCATGTATATTGGCCTGAAGTTTTCTTTTCTTGTTGAGTCTCTGCCAGGTTTTGGTATCAGGATGATGTTGGTTTCATAAAAAGATTTGGGAAGGGTTCTTTCTTTTTGGATTATTTGGAATAGTTTTAGAAGGAATGTTACCAGATCCTCTTTGTGTGTCTGGTAGAATTCAGATGTGAACCCATCTGGACCTGGGCTTTATTTGTGTGGTAGGCTCTTAATTGCTGCCTCAACTTCTGACCCTGTTATTGGTCTATTCATAGTTTCGGCTTCCTCCTGGTTTAGGATTGGGAGTACACAGGCGTCCAGGAATTTATCCATTTCTTCCTGATTTACTAGTTTGTGTGCATAGAGTTGTTTGTAGAATTCTCTGTTGATGGTTTGAATTTCCGTGGAATCTGTGGTGATTTCCCCTTTATCATTTTTTATTGCATCTATTTGGTTGTTCTCTCTTTTTTTTTATCAGTCTGGCTAGTGGTCTGTCTATTTTGTTGATCTTTTCAAAAAACCAGCTCTTAGATTTATTGATTTTTTGAAGGGTTTTTCTTGTCTCTATCTCCTTCAGTTCTGCTCTGATCTTAGTTATTTTTTGTCTTCGGCTAAGTTTTGAGCTTTTTTGGTCTTGCTCCTCTAGCTCTTTCAATTTTGACGATAGGGTGTCAATTTTGGATCTCTTCACTTTTCTCATGTGGACACTTATTGCTATATGTTTTCCTCCACAGACTGCTTTAAATGTGTCCCAGAGCTTCTGGTACGTTGTGTCTTCATTCTCGTTGGTTTCAAAGAACTTCTTTATTTCTGCCTTCATTTCATTGTTTTTCCAATGAACATTCAAGAGCCAGTTGTTCAGTTTCCATGAAGCTGGGCGGTTCTGAGTTATTTTCTGAATTCTGAGTTCCAACTTGATTGCACTATGGTCTGAGAGAGTGTTTGTTATGATTTCCATTGTTTTGCATTTGCTGAGAAATATTTTATTTCCAATTATGTGGTCAATTTTGGAGTAGGTGTGATGTGGTGCTGAGTAGAATGTATATTCTGTAGATTTGGGGTGGAGAGTTCTGTAAATGTCTATCAGGTTTGCTTGTTCCAGGTCTGAGTTCAAGTCCTGGATATCCTTGTTAATGTTCTGTCTGGCTGATCTGTCTGATATTGACAGTGGAGTGTTAAAGTCTCCCACTATTATTGTGTGGGAGTCTAAGTCTCTTTGTAAGTCATTAATAACTTGCCTTATATATCTGGGTGCTCCTACATTGGGTCCATATATATTTTGAATCATTAGCTCTTCTTGCTGTATCGATCTTTTTAACATTATGTAATGACCTTCTTTGTCCCTTTGGATTTTTGTTGCTTTAAAGTCTATTTTATCAGAGATGAGAATTGCAACTGATGCTATTTTTTGCTCTCCATTTGCTTGGTAAATCTTCCTCCATTTTTTTATTTTGATCCTTTGTGTATCTTTGCGTGTGAAGTGGGTTACCTGTATACAGCACACTGATGGGTTTTAGTTTTTTATCCAATTTGCCAGCCTGTGTCTTTTGATTGGTGCATTTAGCCCATTTATATTCAGGGTTAATATTGTTATGTGTGAATTTGATACTGCCATTTTGATGCTATCTGGCTGTTTTGCCCAGTGGTTCATGTACATTCTTCATTTTGTTGATGGTCTTTATAATTTGATATGCTTTTAGGATGGCTGGAACTGGCTGTTTATTTCTATGTGTAGTGCCTCTTTCAGGAGCTCTTGTAAAGCAGGCCTAGTGGTGATAAAGTCTCTGAGTACTTGTTCTTTCGTGAAGGATTTTATTTTTCCTTCAGTTATGAAGCTCAGTTTCGCTAGATATGAAATTCTGGGTTGAAAGCTCTTTTCTTTAAGGATGTTGAATATTGGCCCCCACTCTCTTCTGGCTTGTAGAGTCCCTGCCGAGAGATCTGCTGTGAGTCTGATGGGCTTCCCTTTGTGGGTGACCCGACCTTTCTCTCTGGCTGCCCTTAGCATTTTCTCCTTCATTTCCACCCTGGTGAATCTGACGATTATGTGCCTTGGGGTTGCTCTTCTTGCAGAGTATCTTTGTGGTGTTCTCTGAATTTCCTGGAGTTCAGTATTCACCTGTCTTGCTAGGTTGGGGAAATTTTCCTGGATAATATCCTGAAGAGTATTTTCCAGCTTGGATTCATTCTCTTCATCACATTCTGGTACACCTATCAAACGTAGGTTTGGTCTCTTCACATAGTCCCACATTTCTTGGAGATTTTGTTCATTCCTTTGGTGCTTTTTTCTTTAATCTTGTTTTCTCGTTTTATTTCATTGAGTTGATCTTCAACTTCTGATATTCTTTCTTCTGCTTGGTCAATTCGGCTGTTGAAACTTGTGCATGCTTCGTGAAGTTCTCGTGTTGTGTTTTTCAGCTCCTTCAATTCATTCATATTCCTCTCTAAGTTTTCCATTCTTGTTATCAATTCCTCGAATTTTTTTTCAAATCTTTTTTCAAGGTTCTTAGTTTCTTTGCACTGGTTTAGTACATGTTCCTTTAGCTCACTGAAGTTTCTCATTATCCACTTTCTGAAGTCTGATTCCATGATTTCGTCACATTCATTCTCCGTCCAGCTTTGTTCCCTTTCTGGTTAGGAGTTTTATTCCTTTTTTGGAGGTCACGTGTTTTCGTTTCGGGTGCTTTCCTCCTTTTTGCGCTGGTTTCTTTCCATCTTTATGGATTTATCTGCCTGTCGTCTTAGTAGTTGCTGATTTTTCAATTGGGTCTCTGAGTGGACGCTGAGATTGTTGATGAGGAAGTATTTCTGTTATTTAGTTTTCCCTCTAGTGGTCTATGCCCTCTGCTGTATGAGTGCTGAGGTCCACTCCAGGCCCTGCTTGTCTGGGGTATACCTGCAGCAGCTGCGGAACAGTGAGGGATGATACCAATTTCTTCTTCTGCTGTCCTTGTTTCAGAATAATGCCAGCCAAATGTCAGTCTGATTAGTCCTTTTCTGGGGTGACTCCTTGGATATACACGGTTCAGGGAGCTGCTTGAGGAGACAGTCTGTGCTTTATAGGAGCTTCAGTGCTGAGCTGTGTGCTCTGTTGTTCATTCAGCGTTGTTGGGAAGTTGTTTATGTCTGCTGCTATGGAACTCATAAAACAGCACCCTTTTTTTTTTCTCCCCCTTAGATGCTCTGCCTCAGGTAGTTGGGGCTTTCTTTATGAGTATCTGTTGCACTGTCCTGCCCCACTAGGAGGCAGTCTATTCACTATTTGCCTGCCGGGGCTCTGACCTGCTAGCGCGGGTCCACCCTGTTGCTGCTGGTCTCCCTTCTGCTGTGGAGCACGGAGTCTCTCTGTTATGGCAGGTTGCCTCGGCAATGGCAGGCTGCGTCAGTCCTGGGCGGTACTTCAGTGGAAGTGGACTGTGTCAGCAATGATGGACGCCCCTCCCTCCCCAGGCTTTACCATCCTAGATGCCGGCAGCAAAACTCTCAGCCCCAAGCATCTCCAGTCGCCACCCTTCTTGTCCCTGTGAGCGTGGGACCTGCCAAGCCGATCACCCAGCTCCCTGCCTCAGAGTCCCTCCTCTCTCTCTCTCTTCCACTCTCCATGCTGAAAGGTCGACTCTCTCACTGGCGCCTCAGTATTTTGCCGATAGGGCACTGGGATCAGTTTGATCTCCGGTGCTGCTGCCCACTACCTTGGCTCAGATCACGCTTCCAAGGATACTCCTGGTCTGGCTCATTGTCCAAGTCCCGTTCAATCAGATGAACATCCCAATCTGCCCTACCAAATCTCAGATTGCCGGTTTAACAGGGCACCCAGACCAGTGAGTTCCATGCCGGGTCCCGCTGCGGCGCCAGCTGAAGAGGAGGCAGGAGCCGGCTGCGTTAGCCGGCTGTGCTAGTCCCGTGTCTCTCCCACACCTGGGACTTTCAACACTCTGTGGGCATAAAAGGAACATCCGAGAATGCGGCTAGGATTCACCCTCTGTGCCTTCACTGAGAGGTGCAATCCTGAGTCGCCTCTATGACGCCATCTTGCCTCCTCCTCAACCCAGAATTTTTTATCCAGCCAAACTGAGCTTCATAAGTGAAGGAAAAATAAAATCCTTATTGAACAAGCAAGTACTCATAGATTTTGTCACCACTAGGCCTGCTTTACAAGAGCTTCTGAAAGAGGCACTGCACATAGAAAGAAACAAGCAGTACGAGCCATCCTAAAAGCATAACAAATGCTAAAGAGCATCAACAAAATGAAGAATGTACATGAACCAATGAGCAAAACAGCCAGCTACCATTAAAATGGCAGTATAAAATTCACACTAAACTATATTAACCCTAAATGGAAATGGGCTAAATGCACCAATCAAAAGACACAGACTGGCCAATTGGATAGAAAACCAAAACACATCGGTGTGCTATATCCAGGAAACCGAGCTCACACACAAGGATACAAAAAGGCTCAAAATAAGGGGATGGAGAATGATGTAGCAAGCAAATGGAGAGCAAAAAAAAAGGAGGAGTTGCAATTCTCGTCTCTTATAAAATAGACTTTAAATCAACAAAGATGAAAAGGGACAAAGAAGGTCATTATATAATGGTAAAAAGATCGATACATCAAGAAGAGTTAAGGATTCTAAATATATATGGACCCAAAGTAGAAGCACCCAGATATATAAGGCAAGTTCTTAATGACTTACAAAGAGACTTAGACTCCCAAAAAATAATAGTGAGAGACTTAAACACTCCACTCTCTTTATCAGACAGATCAACCATCAGAATATTAAAAAGGATATCCAGGACTTGATCTCAGACCTGGAACAAGCAAACCTGATAGATATTTACAGAACTCTCCACCCCAAATCCACAGAATATACATTCTTCTCAGCACCACATCACACCTACTCCAAAATTGACCACGTAATTGGAAGTAAAGCACTCCTCAGCAAATGCAAAATAACTGAATTCATAAAAAACAGTCTCTCAGACCATAGTGCAATCAAGTTGGAACTCAGAATTCAGACAATAACTCAGAACCGCACAGCTTCATGGAAACTTAACAACTGGCTCTTGAATGTTGATTGGATAAACAAAGAAATGAAGGCAGAAATAACGAAGTTCTTTGAAACCAACGAGAGTGAAGACACAACATACCAGAATCTCTGGTACACATTTAAAGCAGTCTGTAGAGGATAATATATAGCAATAAGTGCCCACATAAGAAGAGTGGAGAGATTCAAAATAGACTCCCTATTGTCAAAATTGAAAGAGCTAGAGGAGCAAGATTAAAAAAGCTCAAAACCTAGCAGAAGAGAAGAAATAAGTAAGATTAGAGCAGAACTGAAGGAGATAGATACAAGAAAAACCCTTCAAAATATCAGTAAATCAAAGAGCTGGTTTTTCGAAAAGATCAACAAAATAGACCCCTAGCCAGACTGATAAAAAAGAAAATAGCGGGGGGGGGGCTGGGGAGGGATAGCCTGGGGATGAATGTCAAGGGTGGGTGAAGGGAAGGAAAGCAGCAAAACACACTGCCATGTGTGTACCTATACGACCAAATAGATGCAATTAAAAACGATAACGGGAAAATCACCACAGATTCCACAGAAATTCATACCATCATTAGAGAATACTACAAACAACTCTGTGGACATAAACTAGTAATCCAGGAAGAAATGAATAAATTCCTGCACGCCTGTGTCCTCCCAAGCCTAAAGCAGGAGGAAGCCAAAATTATGAATAGACCAATAACAAGGTCTTAATTTGAAGCAGCAATTAAGAGCCTACCACACACAAAAAAGCCCAGGTCCAGATGGGTTCACAGCTGAATTTTATGAGACACACAAAGAGGATCTGGTACCATTCCTTCTGAAACTATTTCAAATAATTCAAATAGAGACAACCCTTCCCAAATCATTTTATGAGACCAGCATCATCCTGATACCAAAACCTCGCAGAGACTCCACAAGAAAAGAAAACTTCAGGCCAGTATTCATGGTGAACATAGATGCAAAAATCTTCAATAAAATACTGGCAAACCGATTGCAACAGGACATTAAAAAACTTATCCATCATGATCAATTAGGATTCATCCCGGCAATGCAAGGCTGGTTCAACATACCCAAGTCTATAAATGTAATTCACCACATAAACAGAAGCAAAAACAGAAACCACATGATTATCTAAATTGACGCAGAGAAGGCATTTGACAAAATTTAACAGTGCTTTTTGATAAAAACTCTCAATAAACTTGGTATTGATGGAACATATCTCAAAGTAATAAAAGCTATTTATGACAAACCCACAGCCAATATGATAATGAATGGGCAAAAACTGAAAGCATTCCCTTTGAAATCCGGCACTAGACAAGGATGCCCTCTCTCACCACACCTATTCAACATAGTACTGGAAGTTCTAGCCAGAGCAATCAGGCAAGTAAAAATAAAGATTATTCAGATAGAAAAGGTGGAAGCCAAATTGTCTCTATTTGCAGACGACATGATAGTATTCCTAGAAGACCCCATCACCTCAGCCCAAAAGCTCCTGAAACTGATAATCAACTTCAGCAGAATCTCAGGATATAAAATCAATGTGCAAAAATCACAAACATTCCTATACGCCAATAACAGACTTAAAGAGAACCAAATCACGAACCAACTACCATTCACAATTGCAACAAAGAAAATAAAATACCTCGGAATACAACTCACAAGGAACATAAGGGACCTCTTTAAGGAAAACAATCCACTGCTCAACAAAATATGAGAGGACACAAACAGATAAAGAAACATTCCATGTTCGTGGTTAGGAAGAATCAATATCGTGAAAATTGCTATACTGCATAAAGTGATTTACACAATCAATGCTATCCCCATCAAACTACCATTGAATTTCTTCACAAAACTGGAAAAAATCACTATGAATTTCATATGGAACCAAAAAAGAACCCGCATAGCCAAGTCAATTCTAAGCAAAAAGAACACAGCGGGAGGCATCACACTACCAGACTTCAAACTATACTACAAGGGTACAGCAATCAAAACAGCATGGTACTGGTACCAAAACAAAGATATAGACCAATGGAACAGAACAGAAGCATGGGAGGCAACACAACATATCTACAACCATATTATCTTTCATAAACCAGACAAAAACAGGCAATGGGGAAAGGATTTTATATTTATTTATTTATTTATTTATTTATTATTATTATTATTTTTTTTTAATTTTTATTGCATTATAGGTTTGGGGGTACATGTGCAGAACGAGCAAGATAGTTGCATAGGTACACACATGGCAGTGTGCTTTGCTGCTTTCCTCCCCTTCACCCACACTTGGTATTCATCCCCAGGCTATCCCCCCCAGCCCCCCCCGCTGTCCCTTCCACATTCCCCCCAACAGTCCCCAGTGTATAGTAGACCACCTCTCTGTGTCCACGTGTTCTCATTTTTCTCACCCACCTATGAGTGAGTATATGCGGTATTTCTTTTTCTGTTCTTGTGTCAGTTTGCTGAGAATGATGTTCTCCAGATTTATCCATGTCCCTACAAAGGACACAAACTCATCATTTTTGATTGCTGCATAATATTCCATGGTGTATATGTGCCACATTTTCCCAGTCCAGTCTATCATCGATGGGCATTTGTGTTGGTTCCAGGTCTTTGCTATTGTAAACAGTGCTGCAATGAACATTCGTGTGCATGTGTCCTTATAGTAGAACGATTTATAGTCCTTTGGATAGATACCCAGTAATGGGATTGCTGGGTCAAAAAGAATTTCTATTTCTAGGTCCCTGAGGAATCGCCACACTGTCTTCCACAATGATTGAACTAATTTACACTCCCACCAACAGTGTAAGAGTGTTCCTATTTCTCCACATCCTCTTCAGCATCTGCTGTCTCCAGATTTTTTAATGATCGCCATTCTAACTGGTGTGAGATGATATCTCAATGTGGTTTTGATTTGCATCTCTCTAATGACCAATGACGATGAGCACTTTTTCATATGTTTGCTGGCCTCATGTATGTCTGCTTTCGTAAAGTTTCTGTTCATATCCTTTGCCCATTTTTGAATGGGCTTGTTTGTTTTTTTCCTGTAAATCTGTTTGAGTTCTTTGTAAATTCTGGATATCAGCCCTTTGTCAGATGCGTAAACTGCAAAGATTTTTTCCCATTCTGATGGTTGCCGATTCACTCTAGTGACTGTTTGTTTTGCCATGCAGAAGCTGTGGAGTTTCATTAGGTCCCATTTGTCTATTTTGGCTTTTGTTGCCAATGCTTTTGGTGTTTTGTTCATGAAGTCCTTGCCTACTCCTATGTCCTGAATGGTTTTGCCTAGATTTTCTTCTAGGGTTTTTATGGTGTCAGGTCTTACGTTTAAGTCTTTAATCCATCTGGAGTTAATTTTAGTGTAAGGTGTCAGGAAGGTGTCCAGTTTCTGCTTTCTGCACATGGCTAGCCAGTTTTCCCAACACCATTTATTAAATAGGGAATCCTTTCCCCATTGCCTGTTTTTGTCTGGTTTATCAAAGATAATATGGTTGTAGATGTGTTGTGTTGCCTCCGATGCCTCTGTTCTGTTTATTTAATAAATGGTGTTGGTAAAACTGGCTAGCCATGTGCAGAAAGCAGAATCTGGACCCCTTCCCGACACCTTACACTAAAATTAATTCCAGATGTATTAAGGACTTAAACATAAGACCTGACACCATAAAAACCCTAGAAGAAAATCTAGGCAAAACCATTCAGGACATAGGAGTAGGCAAGGACATCATGACCAAAACACCAAAAGCATTGGCAACAAAAGCCAAAATAGACAAATGGGACCTAATCAAACTCCACAGCTTCTGCATGGCAAAAGAAACAGTCACTAGAGTGAAATGGCAACCATCAGAATGGGAAAAAATCTTTGCAGTTTACGCATCTGACAAAGGGCTGATATCCAGAATTTACAAATAACTCAAACAGATTTACAGAGAAAAACAAACAAGCCCATTCAAAAATGGGCAAAGGATATGAACAGACACTGTACAAAAGAAGACATTCATGAGACGAACAAACATATGAAAAAATGCTCATCACCACTGGTCATTAGAGAGATGCAAATCAAAACCACATTGAGACACCATCTCACGGCAGTTAGAATGGCAATCATTAAAAATGTGGAGACAGCAGATGCTGGAGAGGATATGGAGAAAAAGGAACACTCCTATACTGTTGGTGGGAGTGTAAATTAGTTCAACCATTGTGGAAGACTCTGTGGCGATTCCTCAAGGACCTAGAAATAGAAATTCCATTTGACCCAGCAATCCCATTACTGGGTATTTATCCAAAGGACTATAAATCGTTCTACTCTAAGGACACATGCACACGAATGTTCATTGCACTGTTTACAATAGCAAAGAATTGGAACCAACCAAAATGCCCAACGATGACAGTTTGGACTGGACAAATGTGGCACATATACAGCATGGAATATTATACAGCAATAAAAATGATGAGTTTGTGTCCTTAGTAAAGATATGGATGAATCTGGAGAACATCATTCTCAGCAAATTGACACAAGAACAGAAAAAGAAATACTGCATATACTCACTCAAAGGTGGGTGAGAAAAATGAGAACACATGGACACAGGGAGGGGGTCTACTACACACTGGGGTCTATTGGGAAGAATGGGGTCGGGACAGCGTGGGGGGCTGGGGAGGGATAACCTTGGGATGAATGCCAAGTGTGGGAGAAGGGGCGGAAGGCAGCAAAACACACTTCCATGAATGTACCTATGCAACTATCTTGCACGTTCTGCGCATGCACCCCAAAACCTATAATGCAATAAAAATTAAAAAAAAATTAAAAATAAAAGAAAATGTCAGGAGTGTATTTCACACCACCACTTATTCAGAACCTCAGTGAGGAATCATATATATCTGTATAATACTTAGGATTATATTATATATAGCCACTTATTCAGAGATTCACTGCATAATGCACAGCTAAAGAATAGTCTGGAGACTATTTGATATGACTCTTCACCCAGCGACTCAGTGGACAATGCAGAACTGAAAAAAAGTCAAGAGGATAGAGTCAAGGGTTTATCTTATGTGGTCACTCGTTCAGAATCTCACTGAAGAATACACACCTTGGGAATAGTCAGTGTCCAAGTCATATGGACACTCAATCACAGCATTACCGAATAAAGCACAATGGAGCAATAGTAAGGAGTCTATTTTATATTGCCTGTCATTTGGATCTTCAGTCCATAATAAACAGCTGTGGAGTAGTTAGGACCCTATTTATGGTAGCCCTAAATTAAGCAGCTCCGTGAATGATACACATATGTGTCAGAGTCAGGAGACTATTTGACATAGACACTCATACAGAACCTTTTCGAATACTGTACATGTAGGGAATAATCACTAGTCTGCTTCATATGGTGATTAGTTTGGAGAATCAAATATAATGCACACCTGCTGAGTAAAATTGGTTCTATTTCATAAGGCCACTCTTTCAGTGTTTTAGTAAATAATATGTATATCTGTTAATATGTATTCCTGTTAAGGAATCTCTTTCACATGGCCACTCGTTCAGGGCCTCTGTGAAGAATACTCCCCTAAAAAATAGTCAAGGGTCTACTTCAAATGGCTACACATTCAAAGTCTCTGTATGCAATGAACACCTGGGCAATACACCTTAGTCTCTTTCTCATGCCCACTTAGTCAGAGACTCATTCAATAATACACAATAAAGGAAGATTTAAGAGTCTACTTCCTTTAGCCTCTCATTTAGAGCCTCAGTGAATGATGCCCACCAGGGTAATAGTCGAGCATTTTTTATATGGCCACTCATATTGTGCCTCACTGAGTGATATACACCTGAAGAATCCTCAGGATTCTATTTGATACTACCACTAATTTAGAACCTTATTGAATCATTCACAATGAAGCAATAGTCAGGTGTCTATTTTATATGGTCTATCATTCAAAGTTTCAGTGAATAGTAAACTTCTATGGAGTAATCAGAACGCTATTTAATATAGCCACGAATTAAGTGCCTTTCTGAATGATATGCACCTGTGTGATAATCAGGAGTCTATTTCATATGAACTCTAATTCTGTGTATCGCTGAGTAATACACACCTGGAGCAGTGTCGGGAGTCTATTTGGTATGGACACTCAAACAGAGCCTGTTTGATTAATGCACATATGTATAATAATGAGGAGTCTATATCATATGGCTACTCATTCAGACAAACTGTGAATAATGCACATGTGGAGTATTTAGAAGACTGTTTCATATGGCCCCTCATTCACAGCCTCACTGAATATTACATACTTGTGATATAGTCTGGAGTCTATTTTTTTATGGCCACTCATTCAGAGAATCACTAAATAATGCACACCTGTGGAATAGCCAGAATTCTCTTTCCTATGGCCACTCCTTATGAGCCTCACTAACTATAAACACCTGAAGAAATAGGATTTACCTTTATCTCCTCATTCATAGTCTCACTAAATAATGCACACCTGTGGAATAGAGACTTTTTCATGTGGCCTCTAATTCGGAGTGTCACTGAATAATGTGGTGTAGTCAGGAGGCTATTTCATGTAGACACATATTCAGAGCTTCAGTGAGTAAGACAGACACTTGATATAGTAAGGAATCTAATTGATATAGAAACATATTCTGAGCCTCACTGAATAATACACACCTGGGGAATTATTTGGAGTCTATTTTCGATGGACATATATTCAGACCCTCAGAAAATGATGTACACCTGTGGAGTAGCCAGCAGTCCATTTTATTAAGACACTCATTCATAGCCTCAGTGGATAATATGCACGTGTGAATTAGTCAGGATTCCATTTCATATGGCCACTCACTCGTAAACTCAGTGAAAAATGCAAAAATGTAAAATACTTAGCAGTCTATTTGATATAGATACTCATTCAGAGATTCACTGAATAATAAAAATATTTGAGATAGACAGCATCCTGTTTCATACGGTTAAATAAAAAGATCCTCACTGAGAAATGCACACCAGGGGAAGTGTTAGGAGTCTACTTTATATAGACTTTAATTTTCAGAAACAGAAAATAATGCACACGTGTAGAATAGACACTAGTCTATTTTATATGTTTGCAAAATCAAAGCCTTTTCGAATACAGCACGTGTGGGGAATAATCACTTGTCTGTTTTATATGTGGTTTCATATGGTTAATCAAAAACTTATGCACACCTGTGGAGGAAAATGGGTTCTATTTATGAAGGCCACTCTTTCAGTGTTTTAGTGACTAATATATATATCTGAAAAGTAAGGAATCTCTTTAACATATCCACTGGTTCAGGGCCTCTCTGAAGAATACTCCCATCAAAAATAGTCAACTGTCTACTTTAAATTGCTGCACATTCAGAGACTCTGTAGGTAATGAACACATGGGAAATACACCTGAGTCTGTTTTTTATGCCCACTTAGTCAGAGACTTATTCAATAATACACAACAAGTTAAGAGTTAAGAGTCTGCTTCATGTAGCCACTCATTTAGAGCCTCAGTGAATAATGCACTCCAGGGTAACAGTAGAGCATTTTTTATATGGCCACTCATTTTGTGCCTCACTGAGTGATATACACCTGAAGAATCCTCAGAATTCTATTTGATACAACCACTCATTTACAATCTTATTGAATAACTCACAATGGATCAATCGTCAGTTGTCTATTTTATATGGTCTATCATTCAATGTTTCAGTGAAAAGTAAACTTCTATGGAGTAGTCAGGACGCTGTTTAATATAGCCACGCATTAAGTGCCTTGCTGAATGATATGCACCTGTGTGATAGTCAGGAGTCTATTTCATATAAGCTCTAATTTTGTGTATCACTGAGTAATACACACCTGGGGCAATGTCAGGACTCTATTTGGTATGGACACTCATACAGAGCCTGTTTGATTAATGCACATATGGATAATAATGAGGAGTCTATATCATATGGTTACTCATTCAGACAAACAGTGAATAATGCACATGTGGAGTAATTAGAATTCTGTTTCATATGTCTCCTCTTTCACAGCCTCACTGAATATTACACACTTGTGATATAGTCTGAAGTCTATTTTTTATGGCCACTCATTCAGAGAATCACTAAATAATGCAAACCTGTGGAATCGTCAGAAGTCTCTTTTCTATGGCCACTGGTTAAGAGCCTCATTAAGTGTACACACTTGGGGAAATTGTCAGGATTTACCATTATCCACACATTCAGAGTCTCACTAAATAATGCACACCTGTAGAATAGTCAGGAGACTCTTTCCTATGGCCACTCGTTAAGAGCCTCACTAAGTGTACACACCTGGGGAAATAGGATTTACTTATATCCCTTCATTCAAAGTCTCCCTAAATAATGCACACCTGTGGAATATTCAGGAGACTTTTTCATGTGGCCTCTAATTCGGAGTTTCACTGAATAATGTGATGTAGTCAGGAGTCTATTTCATGTTGACACATATTCAGAGCCATGGTGAATAAAACAGGCCCTTTATGTTGTAAGGAATCTAATGAATATGGTCACATCTTTTGAGCCTCACTGAATAATACACACCTGGAGAAAAATTTGTAGTCTGTTTTCTGTGGATATTCATTCAGAGCCTCGGTAAATAATGTACAGTTTTGGAGTAGCCAGGAGTCTATTTTATTAGGACACTCATTCATAGCCTCAGTGGATAATATGCACCTGCGGATTAATCAGGGTTCCATTTTATATGGCCACTAACTCGTAACCTCCATGAGTAATGCAGAAATTTAAAGTACTCAGCAGTCTATTTCATATAGCCACTCATTCAGATTATCACTCAATAATAAAATTATTTGAGATAGACAGCCTACTGTTTCATATTGTCATATAAAAGAGCCTCACTGAGTGACACCCATCTAGGGAAGTGTTAGGAGTGTACTTTACATAGCCTCTTATTTACGGCCTACTGGAATAATGCACACGTGTTTAATAGACACTAGTCTATTTTATATGGAAACAAAATCAAAGCCTGAGTCAGTAATACACAACTTTGGAAGAGTCACTACTCTATTTCATATGCCCAAATATTTAGAGTCAGAGTCAATAATACACGCCTATAGACTAGCCAGGAAACAATTTCATATGTCCAAAGTTTCAGAGCCTCAGTGAATAATAAATTCCTGAGAAATAGTCTGGACCCTATTACATGTGGCATTTCTTCAGAGGTTCATTGAGTAAAGAACACCTGTATTGTAGTCAGAATTCTATTTCATATAGCCACATACTCAGAGCCTATCTGAGTAACAGACACCTTTGGAAAGTCAGGATTTTATTTCGTATAGCCTCTCATTTACAGCCGAATGTAAATACTCATGTCTGAGTAGTATATAGGAGTCTCTATTTTATGACCACACATTCACAGCGTCCCAGAATAATACAGACGTAGGGAAGTGTCAGAAGTGTACTTGACATGGCCACTTATTCAGTTCTTCCGCGAAGAATCAGATATATCTGGAAAATACTCAGGATTCTATTATATATAACCGCTTATTCAGAGACTCACTGAATAATGCATACCTGGAGAATTGTCTGGAGACTGTTTGATATTACCGTTCACCCAGCAACTCAGTGGGAAATGCAGCTGAGAAATAGTCAAGAGGACAGAGTCAGAAGTCTGTTTTATGTGGTCACTCATTCAGAATCTGACTGAAGAATACACCCATTGGAAATAGTCAGAGTCCATGTCATATGGCCCCGCAGTCACAGCATTATCAAACAATGCACAATGGGGCAATAGTAAGGAGTCTATTTCATATGGCCTCTCATTCAGAGCTTCCGTGTGTAATAAACAGCTGTGGAGGAGTGAAGGCCCTATTGACAGTATCCCCAAATAAAGCAGCTCCGTGAATGATACACACATGTGTGAGAGTCAGGAGACTATTTGATGTGGACACTCATACAGAATCTCTTCGAATATTGCACATGTGGGGAATAATCACTAGTCTATTTTATATGGGGGTTCATTTGAAGGGTGGAAAAATAACGCACACCTGTGTAGTAAAATGCGGTCTATTTCATAAGGCCACTCTTTCAGTGTTTCAGTGAATATCATGTATATCTGATAAGTCAGGAATCTCTTTCAAATGGCCACTCGTTCTGGGCCTCTGTGAATAATACTCCTCTCAGAAACAATCAAGGGTCTACTTCTAATGCCTACACATTCAGAGTCTCTGTAAGTAATGGACACCTGGGCAATACACCTGAATCTCTTTTTTATTCCCACTTAGTTAGAGTCTCATTCAATAATACACACCTGGTGAAGAGTTAAGAGTCTACATGTAGCCACTCATTTGGATTCTTAGTGAATAATACACACCAGGGTAATAGTCGAGCACTTTTTCTATGGCCACTCATTCTGTGCCTCCCTGAATGATACACATCTGGGGAAATCTCAGGATTCTATTTCATACTACCACTCATTTAGAACCTTATTGAATAATTCACAATGGAGCAATAGTCAGGTATCTCTTTTTTTAAAATTTTTATTGCATTATAGGTTTTGGGGTACATGTGCAGAACGTGCAAGATAGTTGCATAGGTACACACATGGCAGTGTGTTTTGCTGCCTTCCTCCCCTTCACCCACACTTGGCATTCATCCCCAGGCTATCGCTCCCCAGCCCCCCCGGCTGTCCCTCCCCCATTCCCCCCAATAGTCCCCAGTGTATAGTAGACCTCCTCTCTGTGTCCATGTGTTATCATTTTTCTCACCCACCTATGAGTGAGTATATGCGGTATTTCTTGTTCTGTTCTTGTGTCAGTTTGCTGAGAATGATGTTCTCCAGATTCATCCATGTCCTTACAAAGGACACAAACTCATCATTTTTGATTGCTGCATAATATTCCATGGTGTATATGTGCCACATTTTCCCAGTCCAGTCCATCATCGTTGGGCATTTGGGTTGGTTCCAGGTCTTTGCTATTGTAAACAGTGCTGCAGTGAACATTCGTGTGCATGTGTCCTTATAGTAGAACGATTTATAGTCCTTTGGATAGATACCCAGTAATGGGATTGCTGGGTCAAATGGAATTTCTATTTCTAGGTCCCTGAGGAATCGCCACACTGTCTTCCACAATGGTTGAACTAATTTACACTCCCACCAACAGTGTAAGAGTGTTCCTATTTCTCCACATCCTCTCCAGCATCTGCTGTCTCCAGATTTTTTAATGATCGCCATTCTAACTGGTGTGAGATGGTATCTCAATGTGGTTTTGATTTGCATCTCTCTAATGACCAGTGATGATGAGCACTTTTTCATATGTTTGTTGGCCTCATGTATGTCTTCTTTTGTAAAGTGTCTGTTCATATGCTTTGCCCATTTTTGAATGGGCTTGTTTGATTTTTTCCTGTAAATCTGTTTGAGTTCTTTGTAAATTCTGGAGATCAGCCCTTTGTCAGATGTGTAAACTGCAAAGATTTTTTCCCATTCTGATGGTTGCCGATTCACTCTAGTGACTGTTTCTTTTGCCGTGCAGAAGCTGTGAAGTTTGATTAGGTCCCATTTGTCTATTTTGGCTTTTGTTGCCAATGCTTTTGGTGTTTTGTTCATGAAGTCCTTGCCTACTCCTATGTCCTGAATGGTTTTGCCTAGATTTTCTTCTAGGGTTTTTATGGTGTCAGGTCTTACGTCTAAGTCTTTAATTCATCTGGAGTTAATTTTAGTGTAAGGTGTCAGGAAGGGGTCCAGCTTCTGCTTTCTGCACATGGCTAGCCAGTTTTCCCAACACCGTTTATTAAATAGGGAATCCTTTCCCCATTGCCTGTTTTTGTCTGGTTTATCAAAGACAATATGGTTGTAGATATGCTGTGTTGCCTCTGATGCTTCTGTTCTTTTCCATTGGTCTATATCTCTGTTTTGGTACCAGTACCATGCTGTTTTGATTACTGTAGCCTTGTAGTATAGTTTGAAATCTGGTAGCGTGATGCCTCCCGCTGTGTTCTTTTTGCTTAGAATTGACTTGGCTATGCGGGCTCTCTTTTGGTTCCATATGAAATTCATGGTGGTTTTTTCCAGTTCTGTGAAAAAATTCAATGGTAGTTTGATGGGGATAGCGTTGATTGTATAAATTACTTTGGGCAGTATAGCCATTTTCACAATATTGATTCTTCCTAACCACGAACATGGAATGTTTCTCCATCTGTTTGTGTCCTCTCTTATTTCATTGAGCAGTGGTTTGTAGTTTTCCTTAAAGAGGTCCCTTACATTCCTTGTGAGTTGTATTCCTAGGTATTAAATCTTCAATAAAATACTGGCAAACCGATTGAAAAAGCACATTAAAAAACTTATCCATCATGATCAAGTAGGATCCATCCCGGGTATGCAAGGCTGGTTCAACCTACTCAAGTCTATAAATTTAATTCACCACATAAACAGAAGCAAAAACAAAAACCACATGATTATCTCAATTGACGCAGAGAAGGCATTTGACAAAATTCAACAGCCCTTTATGCTAAAAACCCTCAATGAACTTGGTATTGTTGGAACGTATCTCAAAGTAATGAAAGCTATTTACGACAAACCAACAGCCAATATCATACTTAATGGGCAAAAACTGGAAGCATTCCCTTTGAAATCCGGCACTAGACAAGCAAGGATGCCCTCTCTCAGCACTCCTATTCAACATAGTACTGGAAGTTCTAGCCAGAGCAATCAGGCAAGAAAAAGAAATAAAATGTATTCAAATAGGAAAGGTGGAAGCCAAATTGTCTCTATTTGCAGACGGCAAGATAGTATACCTAGAAGACCCCATCACCTCAGCCCAAAAGCCCCTGCAACTGATAAGCAACTTCAGCAAATCTAAGGATATAAAATCAATGTTCAAAAATCACAAGCATTCCTATACATCAACAACAGACTTAAAGAGAACCAAATCAAAAACGAACTGCCATTCACAATTGCTACAGGTGTCTCTTTTGTATGGCCTCTCATTCAGAGTTTCAGCGAATAATGATCTTCTATGGAGTAATCAGGACAGTGTTTAAGATAGCCAAGAATTAAGTGCCTTCCTGAGTAATACACACCTGGGTGGTAGTCAGGAATTTATTTCATATGAACTGCAATTCTGTGTAACGCTGAGTAATACACACCTGGTGGAAATTCAGGAGTCTGCTTGGTATGGACACTCATACAGAACCTGTTGGAATAATGCACACATTAGGAATAATGAGGAGTCTATGTCATATGGCTACTCATTCAGATGAACAGTGAGTAATGCACATGTGGAGTCATTAGAATTCTGTTTCATATGGGCCCTCTTTCACAGACTGACTGAATATTACACACTTGTGATATAGAGTGAAGTCTTCATTTTATGGCCACTAATTCAGAGAATCACTAAATAATTCACACCTGCGGCATAGTCATAAGTTTCCATCCTATGGCTACTCTTTGAGAGCCTCACTAAATGTACACAACGGGATAAATAGTCAGAATTTATTTGTATCTCCTCATTCAGAGTCTCACTAAATCATGCACACCTGTGGAAGAGTCAGGAGACTTTTACATGTGGCCTCACATTCAATGTGTCATTGAAAAATGTGTTGTAGTCAGGAGACTCTTTCATGAACACACATATTCAGAGACTCAGTTCATAAGATAGACCTTTGATATAGTAAGAAATCTAATTAGTATGGCCACATCTTTTGAGGTTCACTGAATAATACACACCTGGAGAATAATTTGGAGTCTACATTCGATAGTCATTCATTTCGAGCCTTGGAAAATAACGCAGACCTGTGGAATAGCCAGGAGTCCATTTCATTTGGACACACATTCATAGCTTCAGTGGATAATATGCACATGTAGATTCGTCAGGTTTTCATGTTATATAACCACTGACTCGTAACCTCAATGAATCATGCAGAAATGTAAAGTACTCAGCAGTCTATCTCATATAGCCACTCATTCAGAGATTCACTCAATAATAAAATTATCTGAGATAGACAGCCTCCTGTTTAAAATTGTCATATAAATGAGCCTCACTGATTGACACACACCTGGGGAAGTGTAAGGAATGTACTTTACATAGCCTCTAATTTACACCCTAAGGGAATAATGCACCCGTGTGCAATAGACAGTAGTCTATTTTATATGGAAACAAAATCATAGCCTGAGTCAGTAATACACAACTTTGGAATAGTCACTAGTCTATTCCATATGCCCAAATATTTAGAGTCAGTGTCAATGATACACGCCTGTAGACTAGTCAGGAAACAATTTCATATGTCCAAAGTGTCAGAGCCTCAGTGAATAATAAATACCTGAGGAAATACTCTGGGCGATATTACATATGGCATTTCTTCAGAGTTTCACTGAGTAAAGAACACCTGTATTGCAGTCAGAATTCTATTTCCTATAGCCACATACTCAGAGCCTATCTGAATAACAGACACGATGGGAAAGTCAGGATTCTATTTCATATATCCACTCATTTACAGCCGAATGTAAAAACTCACGCCTGAGTGGCATATAGGAGTCTCTATATTTTGGCCACACATTCAGAGCCTCACAGAATAATACAATCGTATGGAAGTGTCAGGAGTGTACTTGACATGGCCACTTATTCAGTTCTTCAGTCAAGAATCATACATATCTGTAAAATACTCAGAATTCTTTTATATATTCCCACTTATTAAGAGATTCACTGAATAACTCACACCTGGAGAACTATCTGGAGACATTTTGATATGACAGTTTACCCAGCAACTCAGTGGAAAATGCAGAGCTGAGAAACAGTCAAGAGGATGGAGTCAAGAGTCCATTTTATATGGTCCCTCGTTCAGAAATTGACTGAAGAATACACACCTTGGCAATAGTCAGAGTCCAGGTCATATCGCCACTCAATCACAGCATTACCGAATAATGCACAATGGGGCAATAGTAAGGAGTTGATTTCATATGGCCTCTCATTCAGAGATTCAGTGTGTAATAAACTGTTGTGGAGGAGGGAGGAACCTATTGAAGGTAACCTCAAATAAAGCAGCTCCGTGAATAATACACACATGTGTGAGAGTCAGAAGACTATTTGATATAGACACTCATACAGAACCTCTTCGAATATTGCACATGTTTGGAATGATCACTAGTTTATTTCATATTGTGGTTCATCTGGAAAGTCGGAAAATAAGGTGCACATTTGGAGGAAAATACGATCTATTTCATAAGGCCACTCTTTCAGTGTTTTAGTGAATAATATGTATATCTGATAAGTCAGGAATCTCTTTCACATGGCCACTTGTTCTGGGCCTCTGTGAATAATACTTCCCTCAGAAACAGTCAAGGGTCTACTTCAAATGCCTACACATTCAGAGTCTCTGTAAGTAATGAACACCTGGGCAATACACCTGAGTCTCTCTTTTATGCCCACTTAGTCAGAGTCTCATTCAATAATACACACCTGGGAAAGAGTTATGAGTCTACTTCATGTAGCCACTCATTTAGATCCTCAGTGAATAATACACACCAGGGTAATAGTCGAGCACTTTTTCTATGGCCACTCATTCTGTGCCTCCCTGAATGATACACATCTGGGGAATTCTCAGGATTCTATTTCATACTACCACTCATTTAGAACCTTATTGAATAATGCACAATGGAGCAATAGTCAGGTGTCTCCTTTGTATGGCCTCTCATTCAGAGTTTCAGTGAATAATGATCTTCTATGGAGTAATCAGGACACTTTTTAAGATAGCCATGAATTAAGTGCCTTTCTGAATAATACACACCTGGGTAGTAGTAAGGAGTCTATTTCATATGGACTCTAATTCTGTGTAACCCTGGGTAATACACACCTGAGGGAGATTCAGGAGTCTACTTGGTATGGACACTCAAAGCGAACCTGTTGGAATAATGCACACATGGAGAATAATGAGGTGTCTGTTTCATATGGCTACTCATTCAGAAAAACCGTGAATAATGCACATGTGGAGTAATTAGAATTCTGTTTCATGTTGTTCCTCTTTCACAGCCTCACTGAATATTACACACTTGTGATATTGTCTGGAATCCATATATTATGGTTACTCATTCAGAGAATCACTAAATAATTCACACCTGCTTAATATTCAGAAGTCTCTTTCCTATGACAAACCATTGAGAGCCTCACTAAATGTACACACGGGGATAAATAGTCAGGATGTAATTGTATCTCCTCATTCAGAGTCTCACTAAATAATGTAGATCTGTGGAATAGTCAAGAGACTTTTTCATGTGGCCTCTCATTCAATGTGTATTGAAATGTGTGGTGAAGTCAGAAGACTCTTTAGTGAAGACACATATTCAGAGACTCAGTTCATAAGACAGACCCTTGATATAGTAAGAAATCTAATTAGTATGGCCAAATCTTCTGAGGCTCACTGAATAATACGCAGCTGGAGAATAATATAGAGTCTATTTTCGATGGACATTCATTCAGAGCCTCGGTAAATAATGCAGACCTGTGGAGTAGCCAGAAGTCTATTTCATTTGGAAAAACTTTCGTAGCCTCAGTGGATAATATGCACGTGTGCATTAGTCAGGATTCCATTTTATATGGCCACTGACTCGTAAACTCAATGAATAATGCACAAATGTAAAGTACTCAGATGTCTATTTCATATAGCCACTCATACAGAGATTCAGTGAATAATAAAATTATTTGAGATAGACCGCCTCCTGTTTCATATGGTCATACAAAAGAGCCTCACTGACTGAAACACACCTGGGGAAGTGTTAGGAGTGTACTTTACATAGCCTCTCATTTAAAGACTAAGGGAATAATGCACACGTGTGGAATAGACACTAGTCTATTTTATATGGTCACAAAATCAAAGCCTGAGTCAGTAAAACACAACTTTGAAATAGTCACTAGTCTATTCCATATGCCCAAATATTTAGAGTCAGAGTCAATAATACACGCCTGTGCACAAGTCAGAAAAATATTTCATATGGCCAAAGTTTCAGAGCCTTAGTGAATAATAAATACCTGAGAAATACTCTGGACGCTATTACATGCGGCATTTCTTCAGAAGTTCATTGAGTAAAGAACACCTGTATTGTAGTCAGAATTCTATTTCATATAGCCACATACTCAGAGCCTATCTGAATAACAGACACGATGGGAAAGTCAGGATTCTATTTCGTATATCCGCTCATTTACAGCCAAATGTAAAAACTCACGCCTGAGGAGTATATAGGCGTCTCTAATTTATGGCCACTCATTCAGAGCCTCACAGACTAATACAGACGTATGGAAATGTCAGGAGTGTACTTGACATGGCCACTTATTCAGTTCCTCAGTGAAGAATCATATATATTAAAAAATACTGAGGATTCTATTATATATAGCCACTTATTAAGAAACTCACTGAATAATGCCAACCTGGCGAATTTTCTGGAGACTATTTGATATGACCATTCACCCAGCGACTCAGTGGAAAATGCAGAGCTGAGAAATAGTCAATAGGACAGAGTCAGGAGTCTATTTTATGTGGTCACTCGTTCAGAAACTGATAGAAAAATACACACCTTGGGAATAGTCAGAGTCCAGGTCATATGGCCACTGAATCACAGCATTACTGAATAATGCACAATGGGGCAATACTAAGGAGTCTATTTCATATGGCCTCTCATTCAGAGCCTCAGAGCATAATAAACAGCTGTGGTGGAGTGAGGATCCTATTGACGGTAGCCCCAAAGAAAGCAGCTCCGTGAATGTTACACACATGTGTGAGAGTCAGGAGACTATTTGATATGGACACTCATACAGAACCTCTTCGAATATTGCACATGTGGGGAAAAATCACTAGTCTATTTCATATGGTGGTTAGTTTGGAGAGTCAAAAAATAATGTGCACCTGTGGAGTGAAATGCGGTCTATTTCATAAGGCCACACTTTCAGTGTTTTAGTGAATAACATGTATATCTGATAAGTCAGGAATCTCTTTCACATGGCCACTTGTTCTGGGCCTTTGTGAATAATACTCCCCTCAGAAACAGTCAAGGGTCTACTTCAAATGCCTACACATTCAGAGTCTCTGTAAGTAATGAACACCTGGGCAATACACCTGAGTATCTTTTTTAGGCCCACTTAATCAGAGTATCATTCATTAATACACCCCTGGGGAAGAGTTAAGAGTCTACTTCATGAAGCCACTCATTTAGATCCTCAGTGAATAATCCACACCAGGTTAATAGTCGAGAATTTTTTATATGGCCACTCATTCTGTGCCTCTCTGAATGATACACACCTGGGAAATACTCAGGATTCTATTTCATACTACCACTCATTTAGAACCTTATTGAATAATTCGCAATGGAGAAATAGTCAGGTGTCTATTTCGTGTGGCTTCTCATTCAGAGTTTCAGTAAACAATAAACTTCTATGTGGTAATCAGGACACTGTGTAGGATAGCCATGAATTAAGTGCCTTCCCAAATGACACACACCTGGGTGGTAGTCAGGAGTCTATTTCGTATGAAGTCTAATTCCGTGTAATTCTGAGTAATACACACCTGGGAGAGTTTCAGGAGTCCATTTGGTATGGACACTCATACCGAACCTGTTGGGAAAATGCACACATGGAGAATAATGAGGTGTCTATGTCATACGGCTACACATTCAGACAAACAGTGAATAATGCTCATGTGGAGTCATTAGAATTCTGTTTCTTATGGGCCCTATTTCATAGCCTCAATGAATATTACGCAGTTTTCATTGAGTGTGATAGAGTCTGGAGTCTATGTTTTATGGCCACTAATTCAGAGAATCACTAAATAATTCACACCTGCGGAATAGTCAGTTGTCTCTTTCCTATGGCTACTTGTTGAGAGCCTCACTAAATGTACGCACCTGGATAAATAGGCAAGATTTTCTTGTATCTCCTCATTCAGAGTCTCACTAAATAATGCACACCTGTGGAATAGTCAGGAGACTTTTTCATGTGTCTTCTCATTCAATGTGTCATTGAAAAATGTGGTATAGTCAGGAGACTCTTTCATGTAGACACATATTAAGAGACTCAGTGCATAAGGCAGATCCTTGATACAATAAGAAGTCTAATTAGTATGGCCATGTCTTCTGAGGTGCACTGAATAATACACACCTGGAGAATAATTTGGAGCCTACATTCGATGGACATTCATTTAGAGCCTTGGTAAATAATGCAGACCTATGGAGTAGCCAGGAGTCTATTTCATTTGGAAACACATTCATAGCCTCAGTGGATAATATGCACGTGTGGATTAGTCAGGATTCCATTTTATTTGGCAACTGAATCGTAACCTCAATGAATAATGCACAAATTTAAAGTACTCAGCAGTCTATTTCATAGAGCCACTCATAGAGAGATTCACTGAATAATAAAATTATTTGAGATAGACCGCCTCGTATTTCTTATGGTGATATAAAAGAGCCTTACTGAGTGATGCACACCTGGGGATTTGTTAGGAGTGTACTTTATATAGCCGCTCATTTACAGCATAAGGGAATAATGCACACGTGTGGAATAGACACTTGTCTATTTTATATGGCCACAAAATCAAAGCCTGAGTCAGTAATACACAACTTTGGAATATTCACTCGTCTATTCCATATGCCTAAATATTTAGAGTCAGAGTCCATAATACATGCCTGCAGACTAGTCAGGAAACAATTTCATATGGCCAAAGATTCAGATCCTCAGTGAATAATAAATACCTGAGGAATACTCTGGACGCTATTACGTGTGGCATTTCTTCATAGGTTCATTGAGAAAAGAACACCTGATTTGTAGTCAGAATTCTATTTCATATAGCCACATACTCAGAGCCTAACAAAATAACAGACACCTTGTGAAAGTCAGAATTCTATTTCGTATAGCCACTCATTTACCGCCAAATGTAAAAACTCAAGCCTGCGTAGTATTAAGGAGTCTCTCTTTTATGACCACCCATTAAGGGCCTCAAAGAATAATGCAGACATATGGAAATGTCAGGAGTGTAGTTTACATGTCCACTTATTCATTTCCTCAGTGAAGAATCATATGTATACGGAAAATACTTAGGATTCTATTACATATAGCCACTTATTTAGAGACTCACTGAATAATGCCCACCTGAGAATTGTCTGGAGACTATTCGATATGACCTTTCACCCAGCGACTCTGTTGAAAATGTCGAGCTGAGAAATAGTCAAGAGGACAGAGTCAGGAGTCTATTTTATATGGTCACTCGTTCAGAAACTGACTGAAGAATACACCCCTTGGAAACAGTCAGAGTCCAGGTCATATGGCCACTCAATCACAGCATTACCGAATAATGCACAATGGGGCAATAGTAAGGAGTCTATTTAATACAGCCTCTCATTCGGAGCTTCAGTGCCTAATAAACAGCTGTGGAGGAGTGTGTACCCTATTGACAGTAGCCCCAAATAAAGCAGCTCTGTGAATGATACACACATGTGTGAGAGTCAGGAGACTATTTGATATGGACACTCATACAGAGCCTCTTCGAATATTGCACATGTGGGGAATAATCACTAGTTTATTTCATATGGTGGTTCTTTTGGAGAGTCAAAAAATTACACACACCTGTGGAGTAAAATGCTGTCTATTTCATAAGGCCACTCTTTCAGTGTTTTAGTGAATAACATGTATATCTGATAAGTCAGGAATCTCTTTCACATGGCCACTCGTTCTGGGCCTCTGTGAATAATGCTCCCCTCAGAAACAGTCAAGGGTCTACTTCAAATGCCTACACATACAGAGTCTCTGTAAGTAACGAACAACTGGGCAATATACCTGAGTCTCCTTTTTATGCCCACTTAGTCAGAGTCTCATTCAATAATACACACCTGGGGAAGAGTTAAGGGTCTACTTCATGTAGCCACTCATTTAGATCCTCAGTGAGTAATCCACACCAGGTTAATAGTCGAGCATTTTTTATATGGCCACTCCTTCTGTGCCTCCCTGAATGATACACACCTGGGGAATTCTCATGACTCTATTTTTTTTTTAATTCAAATTTTATTTTAAGTTCCAGGATACATGTGCAGGATGCGTGGGTTTGTTACATAGGTAAATGTGCAAATGTGTGCCGGGGTGGTATGCTGCAGAGATCAACCCATCACCTAGGTATTAAGCCCAGTATTCATTAGCCATTCTTCCTGATGCTCCCCCAACCCCCATAACAGGCACCAGTGTGTCTTGTTCCCCACAATGTACCGATGTGTTCTCTTGGTTCAGCTCCCACTTATAAGTGAGAAAATACAGTGTTTGGTTTTCTGTTCCTGCGTTAGTAAGCTGAGGAAAATATCTTCCAGCTCCATTCGTGTTTCTGCAAATGATATAATCTCGTTTCTTTTTTATGACTGCATAGTAGAGAATCAATACTAATTTCATAGGGTAGATATCATGGCTTGAATGTTTCTGTCCCCTCTAAAATTTATGTTGAAACTTAGTCCCAAATGCAAAGACATTGGGAGCTGTGCCTTTTGGGAGGTGATTGAGGGCTTTGTCCTTATGCATTAGATAAGGTACCCATTTTTGTAATTTTTATTGCATTATAGGATTGGGGTACATGTGTAGAACGTGCAAGATAGTTGCATAGGTACACAAATGGCAGTGTGTTTTGCTGCCTTCCTCTCCACCCACACTTGGCATTCATTTCCAGGCTATCCCTCCCCAGCCCCCCCCGCAGTTTCTCCCCCATTTCCGCCAATAAACCCCAGTGTGTAGTAGATCCCCTTTCTGTGTCCATGTGTTCTCATTTTTCTCAACAACTTATGAGTGAGTATATGCGATATTTATTTTTCTGTTCTTGTGTCAGTTTGCTGAGAATGATGTTCTCCAGATTCATTCATGTCCTTACAAAGGACACAAACTCATCATTTTTGATTGCTGCATAATATTCCATGGTGTATATGTGCCACATTTTCCCAGTCCAGTCTACCATCGTTCGGCATTTGAGTTGGTTCCAGGTCTTTGCTATTGTAAATAGTGCTGCAATGAACATTCGTGTGCAAGTGTCCTTATAGTAGAACGATTTATAGTCCTTTAGATATATACCCGGTAATGGGATTGCTGGGTCAAATGGAATTTCTATTTGTAGGTCCTTGAGGAATCACCACACTGTCTTCCACAATGGTTGAACTAATTTACACTCCCACCAACAGTGTAAGAGTGTCCGTGTTTCTCCACATCCTCTCCAGCATCTGCTGTCTCCAGATATTTTTAATGATCGCCATTCTAACTGGCATGAGATGGTATCTCAATGTGGTTTTGATTTGCATCTCTCTAATGACCTGTGATGATGAGCATTTTTTCATATGTTTGTTGGCCTCAGGTATGTCTTCTTTTGTAAAGTTTCTGTTCATATCCTTTGCCCATTTTTGAATGGGCTTGTTTGTTTTTTTCCTGTAAATCTGTTTGAGTTCTTTGTAAATTCTGGATATCAGCCCTTTGTCAGATGTGTAAGCTGCAAAGATTTTTTCCCATTCTGATGGTTGCCGCTTCACTCTAGTGATTGTTTGTTTTGCCATGCAGAAGCTGTGGAGTTTGATTAGGTCCCATTTGTCTATCTTGGCTTTTGTTGCCAATGCTTTTGGTGTTTTGGTTATGAAGTCCTTGCCTACTCCTATGTCCTGAATGGTTTTGTCTAGATTTTCTTCTAGGGTTTTTATTGTGTCAGGTCTTATGTTTAAGTCTTTAATTTAACTAAAGTTAATTTTAGTGTAAGGTGTCAGAAAGGGGTCCAGTTTCTGCTTTCTGCACATGGCTAGCCAGTTTTACCAACACCATTTATTAAATAGGTAATACTTTGCCCATTGCCTGTTTCTGTCTGGTTTATGAAAGATAATATGGTTGTAGATATGTTGTGTTTCCTCCCACGCTTCTGTTCTGTTCCATTGGTCTATATCTCTGTTTTGGTACCAGTACCATACTGTTTTGATTACTGTAGCCTTGTAGTATAGTTTGAAGACTTGTGGTGTGATGCCTCCTGCTGTGCTCTTTTTGCTTAGAATTGACTTGGCTATGAGGGATCCCTTTTGGTTCCATATAAAATCATGGTGGTTTTTTCCAGTTCTGTGAATAAATTCAATGGTAGTTTGATGAGGATAGCATTGATTGTGTAAATTACTTTGGACAGTATAGCCATTTTCACGATATTGATTCTTCCTAACCACGAACATGGAATTTTTCTCCATCTGTTTGTATACTCTCTTTTTTCATTGAGCAGTGGTTTGTAGTTTTCCTTAAAGAGGTTCCTTACGTTCCTTGTGAGTTGTATTCCTAGGTATTTTATTTTCTTGTAGCAACTGTGAATGGCAGTTCGTTTTAGATTTGGTTCTCTTTAAGTCTTTTATTGGTGTATAGGAATGCTTGAAATTTTTCCACATTGATTTTATATTCTGAGACTATGCTGAAGTTGCTTATCAGTTTCAGTAGCTTTTGGGCTGAGGTAATGGGGTCTTCTAGGTATACTATCATGTCATCTTCAAGTAGAGACAATTTGGCTTCCACCTTTCCTATTTGAATACACTTTATTTGTTTTTCTTGCCTGATTGCTCTGGCTAGAACTTTCAGTACTATGTTGAATAGGTGTGGTGAGAGAGGGCATTTTTGTCTAGTGCCAGATTTCAAAGGGAATGCTTCCTGTTTTTGCCCATTAAGTATGATATTGGCTGTTGGTTTGTCGTAAATAGCTTTTATTACTTTGAGCTATGTTCCATCAATACCAAGTTTATCGAGGGTTCTTAGCATAAACGTCTGTTGCATTTTGTCAAATGCCTTCTCTGCATCAATTGAGATAATCATGTGGTTTTTGTTTTTGCTTCTGTTTATGTGGTGAATTACATTTATAGACTTGTGTATTTTGAACCAGCCTTGCATCCCTGGGATGAACCCTACTTGATCATGATGGATAAGTTTTTTAATGTGCTGTTGCAATCGGTTTGGCAGTATTTTATTGAAGATTTTTGCATCTATGTTTATTATGGATATTGGCCTGAAGTTTTCTTTTCTTGTTGAGTCTCTGCCAGGTTTTGGTATCAGGATGATGTTGGTCTCATAAAATGATTTAAGAAGGGTTTCCTCTTTTTGGATTATTTGGAGTAGTTTCAGAAGCAATGGTACCAGATCGTCTTTGTGTGTCTGATAGAATTTAGCTGTGAACCCATCTGGACCTGGGCTTTTTTTGTGTGGTAGGCTCTTATTTGCTGCCTCAATTTTAGACCTTGTTATTGTTCTATTCATAGTTTCGGTTTCCTCCTGGTTAAGGCTTGGGAGGACACTGGCCTCCTGGATTTTATCCATTTCTTCCTGGCTTACTACTTTATGTGCAAAGAGTTTTTTGTAGTATTCTCTGATGATGGTTTGAATTTCTGTGGAATCTGTGGTGATTTCCCCTTTATCGTTTTTTATTGCATCTATTTGGTTGTTCTCTCTTTTCTTTTTTATCAGTCTGGCTAGTCGTCTGTCTATTTCGTTGACCTTTTTCAAAAACCAGCTCTTGGATTTATTGATTTTTTGAAGGGTTTTCTTGTCTCTATCTCCTTCAGTTCTGCTCTGATCTTAGTTATTTCTTGTCTTTGGCTAGGTTTTGAGCTCTTTGATCTTGCTCCTCTAGCTCTTTCAATTTTGACGATAGGGTGTCAAATTTTGATGTCTCCACTCTTCTCATGTGGGCACTTATTGCTATATAATTTCCTCTACAGACTGCTTTAAATGTGTTCCACAGATTCTGGTACGTTGTGTCTTCATTCTCGTTGGTTTCAAATAACTTCTTTATTTCTGCCTTCATTTAATTGTTTATCCAATCAACATTGAAGAGCCAGTTGTTCAGTTTCCATGAAGCTGTGCGGTTCTGGGTTATTTTCTAAATTCGGAGTTCCAACTTGATTGCACTATGGTCTGAGAGATTGTTTGTTATGATTTCCGTTGTTTTGCATTTGTTGAGCAGTGCTTTACTTCCAATTATGTGGTCAATTTTGGAGTAGGTGTGATGTGGTGCTGAGAAGAATGTATATTCTGTGGCTTTTGGGTGGAGAGTTCTGTAAATGTCCATCAGGTTTGCTTGTTCCAGGTCTGAGTTCAAGTCCTGGATATCCTTGTTAATTTTCTTTCCGGTTCATCTCTCTGATATTGGCAGTGGAGTGTTAAAGTCTCCCACTATTATTTTGTGGGAGTCTAAGTCTCTTTGTAAGTCATTAAGAACTTGCCTTATATATCTTGGTTCTCCTGCATTGGGTCCACATATATTTAGAATCGTTATCTCTTCTTGTTGTATCGATCCTTTTTTTTTTTTTTTAATTTTTATTGCATTATAGGTTTTGGGGTACATGTGCAGAACGTGCAAGATAGTTGCATAGGTAAACACATGGCAGTGTGTTTTGCTGCCTTCCTCCCCCTCACACACACTTGGTATTCATCCCCAGGCTATCCGCCCCAGCCCCCGCGCTGTCCCTCCCCCATTTCCCCCAACAGTCCCCAGTGTATAGTAGACCGCCTCTCTGTGTCCATGTGTTCTCATTTTTCTCACCCGCCTATGAGTGAGTATATACGGCATTTCTTTTTCTGTTCTTGTGTCAGTTTGCTGAGAATGATGTTCTCCAGATTCATCCATGTCCCTACAAAGGACACAAACTCATCATTTCTGATTGCGGCATAATATTCCATGGTGTATATGTGCCACATTTTCCCAGTCCAGTCTATCATCGATGGGCATTTGGGTTGGTTCCAGGTCTTTGCTATTGTAAACAGTGCTGCAATGAACATTCGTGTGCATGTGTCCTTATAGTAGAACGATTCACAGTCTTTTGGATAGATACCCAGTAATGGGATTGCTGGGTCAAATGGAATTTCTATTTCTAGGTCCCTGAGGAATCGCCATACTGTCTTCCACAATGGTTGAACTAATTTACACTCCCACCAACAGTGTAAGAGTGTTCCTATTTCTCCACATCCTCTCCAGCATCTGCTGTCTCCAGATTTTTTAATGATCGCCATTCTAACTGGTGTGAGATGATATCTCAATGTGGTTTTGATTTGCATCTCTCTAATGACCAATGATGATGAGCACTTTTTCATATGTTTGTTGGCCTCATGTATGTCTTCTGTTGTAAAGTGTCTGTTCATATCCTTTGCCCATTTTTGAATGGGCTTGTTTGTTTTCTTTCTGTAAATCTGTTTGAGTTCTTTGTAAATTCTGGATATCAGCCCTTTGTCTGATGCGTAAACTGCAAAGATTTTTTCCCATTCTGATGGTTGTTGATTCACTCTAGTGCCTGTTTCTTTTGCCGTGCAGAAGCTGTGGAGTTTGATTAGGTCCCATTTGTCTATTTTGGCTTTTGTTGCCAATGCTTTTGGTGTTTTGGTCATGAAGTCCTTGCCTACTCCTATGTCCTGAACGGTTTTGCCTAGATTTTCTTCTAGGGTTTTTATGGTGTCAGGTCTTACATTTAAGTCTTTAATCCATCTGGAGTTAATTTTAGTGTAGGGTGTCAGGAAGGGGTCCAGTTTCTGCTTTCTACACATGGCTAGCCAGTTT
This sequence comes from Saguinus oedipus, assembly GCA_031835075.1. Lineage (NCBI taxonomy): Eukaryota > Metazoa > Chordata > Mammalia > Primates > Cebidae > Saguinus > Saguinus oedipus. Next base: position 6,383,492 of record CM063170.1, read on the forward strand.
TCCCAACACCATTTATTAAATAGGGAATCCTTTCCCCATTGCCTGTTTTTGTCTGGTTTATCAAAGATAATATGGTTGTAGATGTGTTGTGTTGCCTCTGATGCCTCTGTTCTGTTCCCTTGGTCTATATCTCTGTTTTGGTACCAGTACCATGCTGTTTTGATTACTGTAGCCTTGTAGTATAGTTTGAAGTCTGGTAGCGTGATGCCTCCCGCTGTGTTCATTTTGCTTAGAATTGACTTGGCTATGCGGGCTCTTTTTTGGTTCCATATGAAATTCATAGTGGTTTTTTTCCAGTTCTGGGAAGAAATTCATGGTAGTTTGATGGGGATAGCATTGATTGTGTAAATTACTTTGGGCAGTATAGCCATTTTCACGATATTGATTCTTCCTAACCACAAACATGGAATGTTTCTCCATCTGTTTGTGTCCTCTCTTATTTCGTTGAGCAGTTGTTTGTAGTTTTCCTTAAAGAGGTCCCTTACATTCCTAGTGAGTTGTATTCCTAGGTATTTTATTTTCTTTGTAGCAATGGTGAATTGCTGTTCGTTCTTGATTTGGTTCTCTTTAAGTCTGTTATTGGTGTATAGGAATGCTTGTGATTTTTCAACATTGATATTATATCCTGAGATTTTGCTGAAGTTGCTTATCTGTTGCAGGAGCTTTTGGGCTGAGGTGATGGGGTCTTCTAGGTATACTATCATGTCGTCTGCAAATAGAGACAATTTGGCTTCCACCTTTCCTATTTGAATACACTTTATTTCTTTTTCTTGCCTGATTGCTCTGGCTAGAACTTCCAGTACTATGTTGAATTGAAGTGGTGAGAGAGGGCATCCTTGTCTAGTGCCAGATTTCAAAGGGAATCCTTCCAGTTTTTGCCCATTAAGTATGATATTGGCTGTTGGTTTGTCATAAATAGCTTTTATTACTTTGAGATATGTTCCATCAATACCAAGTTTATTGAGGCTTTTTAGCATAAAAGGCTGTTGAATTTTGTCAAATGCCTTCTCTGCATCAATTGAGATAATCATGTGGTTTTTGTTTTTGCTTCTGTTTATGTGGTGAATTACATTTATAGACTTGCATATGTTGAACCAGCCTTGCATCCCCGAGATGAATCCTACTTGATCATGATGGATAAGTTTTTTAATGTGCTGTTGCAATTGGTTTGCCAGTATGTTATTGAAGATTTTTGCATCTTTGTTCATCATGGATATTGGCCTGAAGTTTTCTTTTCTTGTTGAGTCTCTGCCAGGTTTTGGTATCAGGATGATGTTGGTCTCATAAAATGATTTAAGAAGGGTTCCCTCTTTTTGGATTATTTGGAATAGTTTCAGAAGGAATGGTACCAGATCCTCTTTGTGTGTCTGGTAGAATTCGGTTGTGAAACCATTTGGACCTGGGCTTTTTTTGTGTGGTAGGCTCTTAATTGCTGCCTCAACTTCAGACCTTGTTATTGGTCTATTCATAGTTTCGGCTTCCTCCTGGTTTAGGCTTGGGAGGACACAGGCATCCAGGAATTTATCCATTTCTTCCTGATTTACTGGTTTATGTGCATAGAGTTGTTTGTAGTATTCTCTGATGATGGTTTGAATTTCTGTGGAATCTGTGGTGATTTCCCCTTTATCGTTATTTATTGCATCTATTTGGTTGTTCTCTCTCTTCTTTTTTATCAGTCTGGCTAGTGGTCTGTCTATTTTGTTGATCTTTTCGAAAAACCACCTCTTAGATTTACTGATTTTTTGAAGGGTTTTTCTTGTCTCTATCTCCTTAGTTCTGCTCTGATCTTAGTTATATCTTGTCTTCGGCTAGGTTTTGAGCTTTTTTGATCTTGCTCCTCTAGCTCTTTCAATTTTGACGATAGGGTGTCAATTTTGGATCTCTCCACTCTTCTCATGTGGGCACTTATTGCTATATATTTTCCTCTACAGACTGCTTTAAATGTGTCCCAGAGATTCTGGTACGTTGTGTCTTCATTCTCGTTGGTTTCAAAGAACTTCTTTATTTCTGCCTTCATTTCATTGTTTATCCAATCAACATTCAAAAGCCAATTGTTCAGTTTCCATGAAGCTGTGCGGTTCTGAGTTATTTTCTGAATTCTGAGTTCCAACTTGATTGCACTATTGTCTGAGAGACTGTTTGTTATGATTTCAGTTGTTTTGCATTTGCTGAGGAGTGCTTTACTTCCAATTATGTGGTCAATTTTGGAGTAGGTGTGATGTGGTGCTGAGAAGAATGTATATTCTGTGGATTTGGGGTGGAGAGTTCTGTAAATGTCAATCAGGTTTGCTTGTTCCAGGTCTGAGTTCAAGTCCAGGATATCCTTGTTAATTTTCTGTCTGGTTGATCTGTCTGCTATTGACAGTGGAGTGTTAACGTCTCCCACTATTATTGTGTGGGAGTCTAAGTCCCTTTGTAAGTCTTTAAGAACTTGCCTTATATATCTGGGTGCTCCTACATTGGGTCCATATATATTTAGAATCGTTATGTCTTCTTGTTGTATCGATCATTTTACCATTATGTAATGACCTTCTTTGTCCCTTTTGATCTTTGTTACTTTAAAGTCTATTTTATCAGAGATGAGAATTGCAACTCCTGCTTTTTTTTGCTCTCCATTTGCTTGGTAATTCTTTCTCCATCCCTTTATTTTGAGCCTTTGTGTATCTTTGCATGTGAGGTGGGTTTCCTGGATACAGCACACCGATGGGTTTTGTTTTTTTATCCAATTTGCCAGTCTGTGTCTTTTGATTGCTGCATTTAGCCCATTTACATTCAGGGTTAATATTGATATGTGTGAATTTGATACTGCCATTTTGATGCTAGCTGGCTGTTTTTCCCGTTGGTTCATGTACATTCTTCATTTTGTTGATGGTCTTTAGCATTTGGTATGCTTTTAGGATGGCTGGAACTGGTTGTTTCTTTCTATGTGTAGTGCCTCTTCCAGGAGCTCTTGTAAAGCAGGCCTAGTGGTGACAAAATTTCTGAGTACTTGCTTGTTCGTGAAGGATTTTATTTTTCCTTCACTTATGAAGCTCAGTTTGGCTGGATATGAAATTCTGGGTTGAAAGCTCTTTTCTTTAAGGATGTTGAATATTGGCCCCCACTCTCTTCTGGCTTGTAGAGTCTCTGCCAAGAGATCTGCTGTGAGTCTGATGGGCTTCCCTTTGTGGGTGACCTGACCTTTCTCTCTGGCTGCCCTTAGTATTTTCTCCTTCATTTCAACCCTGGTGAGTCTGACGATTATGTGCCTTGGGGTTGCTCTTCTTGCAGAGTATCTTTGTGGTGTTCTCTGTATTTCCTGGAGTTGAGTATTGACCTGTCTTGCTAGGTTGGGGAAATTTTCCTGGATAATATCCTGAAGAGTGTTTTCCAGCTTGGATTCATTCTCTTCGTCACATTCTGGTACACCTATCAAACGTAGGTTGTGTCTCTTCACATAGTCCCACATTTCTTGGAGATTTTGTTCATTCCTTTTTGTGCTTTTTCCTTTAATCTTGATTTCTCGTTTTATTTCATTGAGTTGATCTTCAACTTCTGATATTCTTTCTTCTGCTTGGTCAATTCGGCTGTTGAAACTTGTGCATGCTTCGCGAAGTTCTCGTGTTGTGTTTTTCAGCTCCTTCAATTCATTCATATTCCTCTCTAAGTTGTCCATTCTCGTTATCAATTCCTCGAATCTTTTTTCAAATCTTTTTTCAAGGTTCTTAGTTTCTTTGCACTGGTTTAGAACATGTTCCTTTAGCTTACTGAAGTTTCTCATTATCCACTTTCTGAAGTCTGACTCCGTCATTTCATCACATTCATTCTCTGTCCAGCTTTGTTCCCTTGCTGGTGAGGAGTTTTGGTCCTTTTTTGGAGGTGAGGTGTTTTGGTTTTGGGTGCTTTCCTCCTTTTTGTGCTGGTTTCTTCCCATCGTTATGGATTTATCCGCCTGTCGTCTTAGTAGTGGCTGATTTTTCAATTGGGTCTCTGTGTGGACACTGAGATTGTTGATGATGAAGTATTTCTGTTTCTTAGTTTTCCCTCTAATGATCTATCCTCTCTGCTGTATGAGTGCTGAAGTCCACTCCAGGCCCTGCTTGTCTGGTGTATACGTGCAGCAGCCTCTGCACCTTCACCAAGATCTGCAATCCTGAGTCACCTCTATGACGCCATCTTGCCTCCTCCAGGATTCTATTTTATACTACTACTCATTTAGAACCTTATTGAATAATTCACAGTAGAGAAATAGTCAGGTGTCTATTTAGTATGGCCTCTTATTCAGAGTTCCAGTAAATAATGAACTTCTATGGGGTAATCAAGATACTGTGTAAGATAGCCATGAATTAAGTGCCTTCCCGAATGACACACACCTGGGTGGTAGTCAGGAGTTTATTTCATATGAACTCTATTTCTGTGTAACTCTGAGTAATACACCCATGGGGGAGTTTCAGGAGTCTATTTCGTATGGATACTCATACCGAACGTGTTGGAATAATGCACACATGGAGAATAATGAGGTGTCTATGTAATACGGCTACTCATTTAGACAAACAGTGAATAATGCACATGCGGGGTCATTAGAATTCTGTTTTATATGGGCCCTCTTTCACAGCCTCACTGAATATTACACACTTGTGATACAGTGTGGAGTCTGTGTTTTATGGCCATGCATTTAGAGAATCACTGAATAATTAACACCTGTGGAATAGTCAGAAGTCTCTTTCCTATCGCTAACCATTGATAGCCTCACTAAATCTACACAACTGGATAAATAGGATTTGCTATTTATCTCCTCATTCAGAGTCTCACTAAATAATGCACACCTGTGGAATAGTCGGGATAGTTTTTTATTTGGCCTCTCATTCAATGTGTCATTGAAAAATATGGTGTAGTCAGGAGACTCTTTCATATACACACATATTCAGAGCCTCAATGCATGATAGACCCTTGATGTAATAACAAATCTAATTTGTACGGCCACATCTTCTGAGGCTCACTGAATAATACACACCTGGAGAATAATTTGGAGTCTATTTCCAATGGACATTCATTCAGAGCCTTGGTAAATAATGCAGACCTGTGGAGTAGCCAGGAGTCTATTTCATTTGGATACATATTCATAGCCTCAGTGGATACTATGCACGTGTGGATTAGTCAGGATTCCATTTTAATATAGCCACTGACTCGTAACCTCAATGAATAATGCACAAATGTAAAGTACTCAGCAGTCTATTTCATAGAGCCATTCATTCAGAGATTCACTAAATAATAAAATATTTGAGACAGACAGCCTCCTGTTTGATATGGTCATACAAAAATGGCCTCACTCTGTGACACACACGTAGGGAAGTGTTAGAAGTGTACTTTAATTAGCCTCTCATTTACAGCATAAGGGTATAATGCACACGTTTGGAATAGACACTAGTCTATTTTATATGGCCACAAAATCAAAGCCTGAGTCAGTAATACACAACTTTGGAATAGTCACTAGTCTATTCCATATGCCCAAATATTTAGAGTCAGAGTCAATGATACACGCCTGTAGAGTAGTCAGGAAACAATTTCATATGGCCAAAGTTTCAGAGACTCAGTGAGTAATAAATACGTTAGGAATACTCTGGACTCTATTACATGTGGCATTTCCTCAGAATTTCATTGAGTAAAGTACACCTGTATTGTAATCAAAATTCTGTTTCATATAGCAACATACTCAGAGCCTAACTGAATAACAGACACCTTGGGAAAGTCAGGATTCTATTTCGTATAGCCACTCACTTACAGCCGAATGTAAAATCTCATGGCTGAGTAGTATATAGGAGTCTCTGTTTTATGGCCACTCATTCGGAGCCTCACAGAATAAAACAGATGTATGGAAATGTCAGGAGTGTACTTGACATGGCCACTTATTCAGTTCCTCAGTGAAGAATCATATATATTAAAAAATACTCAGGATTCTATTATATATAGCCACTTATTAAGAGACTTACTGAATAATGCACACCTGGAGAATTTTCTGGAGATTATTTTACATGACCGTTCACCCAGCGACTCAGTGGAAAATGCAGAGTGGAGAAATAGTCAAGAGGACAAAGGCAGGAGTCTATTTTATGTGGTCTCTCGTTCTGAAACTGACTGAAGATTACTCACCATGGGAATAGTCAGAGTCCACGTCATATGGCAACCAATTACAGCATTACCAAATAATGCACAATGGGGCAATAGAAAGGAGGCTCTTTAATATGGCCTGTCATTTGGAGTTTCAGTGCATAATAAACAGCTCTGGAGAATGGAGAACCCTATTGACGGTAGCCCCAAATAAACAGCTCCGTGAATGATACACACATGTGTAAGAGTCAGGAGACTATTAGATATGGACACTCATACAGAACCTTTTCGAATATTGCACATGTGGGGAATAATCACTAGTCTATTTCATATTGTGGTTCATTTGGAGCATCAAAAAATAATGCGCACCTGTGGAGTAAAATGTGGTCTATTTGATAAGGCCACTCTTTCAGTGTTTTAGTGAATAACATGTATATCTGATAAGTCAGGAATCTTTCACATGGCCACTTTTTCTGGGCCTCTGTGAATAATGCTCCCATCAGAAACCGTCAAGGGTCTACTTGAAATGCCTACACATTCAGAGTCTCTGTAAGTAATGAACACCTGGGCAATACACCTGAGTCCCTTTTTATGCACACTGAGTCAGAGTCTCATTCAATAATACACACCTGGGGAATAGTTAAGAGTCTACTTCATGTAGCCACTCATTTCAATCCTCAGTGAATAATCCACACCAGGTTAAGAGTGGAGCATTTTTATATGGCCACTCATTTTGTACCTCCCTAAATAATACACATCTGGGAAATTCTCTATTCATTTTCATACCAACACTCACCTATAACCTTATTGAATTCATAATGGAGCAATTATCAGGTGTTTATTTTGTATGACCTCTCATTCAAGGATTCAGTAAATAATGAACTTTTATGAAGTAATCAGGACACTGTTTACGATTACCATATATTAAGTGCCTTCCTGAATTATACACACTTGTGTGGTAATCAGGAGTCTATTTCATATGAACTCAAATTCTGTGTAACGCTGAGAAATACACAGAACCACTTCGAATATTGCACATGTGAAGAATAATCAATAGTCCATTTCATATGGTCGTTTGTTTGGAGAGTCAAACAATAACACGAGAGAGGGGTGATACAGACAGGAGAGTGGAGGGTACACACAGGAGACAGTGGGTACACGAAGGAAAGAAAAGAATACAAAGGAGAGGGGATACACACAGGAGAGTAGGGGTTACACAGAGGACAGAGAAGGATACACATAAAAGAGGGGAGGATAAACACAGGAGAAAGAAATACAGAAAGCAGAAAGAAGCATACACACATTATAGGGTGATACACAGAGGAGTAAGAAGGCTAAACACAAGAAAGAAAATAATACACACAGAACAGGGGGAAACACACAGGAGAAAGAAGCGTACACAAAGAAAAAAGGATACACACAGCAGAGAGGAGGATACACACAGGAGAGAGGGGATACACAGAGGAGAGAAAGAAATACACACAGGAGAGAGAAAGCATACACAGAAAATGGAGGGGGTTACACATAGGAGAGAAAGGATACACAGGAGAGAGGGGGACACAAACTGGAGAGAGGGGTGATACACACAGGAGGGTGTTGATATACACAGGAGAGAAAAATGATACACACAGGATGGAGAAGGATACACACAGGAGAAAGGAGGATACACACTGGTGAGAGAAATGTACACACAGGAGAGTGGATACACACAGGACTGAGGAGGATTCACACAAGAAAAAAGAGAAGACACACAGGAGAAAGAGGGATACACACAAAAGAGGGAAGGATACACATGGTAGACAGAAGGATACACACAGGAGAGAGAATGATGCAAACAGAGGAGTGGTGATACAAACAGGAGTGATGAGGGTTCACACAGGAGAATAGAGGATACACACATGAGAGAGATGGATACACACAGGAGAGAGGAGTATACACACAGCAGAAAGAAGAATACACTGAGGAGAGAGGGCATACACACAGGAGTGAGAAATATCCACAAAGGGGAGAAGCGAATGCACACAGGAGAGAGGTGGATACACACACAAGTGGAAAATACACACAAAAGAGAGGAGATACACACAGAAGAGAGGGGGATACAAACGGAGAGTGGTGATCCACACAGGATAGTTGAGGGTACATACAGGAGAGAGGGGGTTCACACAGGAGATATGAGGATTCACAAAAGAAAAAGGGATACACACAGAAGAGTAGGGAATAAACAGAAAAGAGAAGAGGATACAAAAAGGAGAGAGGAGGATAAACACAAGAGAGGGAGATACACACAGGAGAGAGGGGCTTACACACAGAAGAGGGGGATACACACAGGAGAAAAAGAGATAAACACAGGAAAAAGGAGAAAACACACAGGAGAAAGGGATACACAGGGGAGAGAAGCATAAACACGGGAGAAAACAGGATACACACAGCAGAGAGGAAGATACACACAGGAGAGAGGAGATACACAAAGGAGAGAAGGGGATATCCACAGGAGAGAAAAGGGATACACACAGGATGGAGGGTGTGACACACAGGAGAAAAAAGAAATATGCACAAGAGAGAGAAGGGATACCCACAGGAGAGAGGACGATCCACACAGGAGAGGGGGATACACACAGGAGAGAGGAGGACACAGGCAGGAGAGAAGTGGATACACACACACGAGAGAGAAAGATACACACAAGCGAGAGGAGAATACATAGAGAGGAGAGAAGGATACACACAGGAGAGTGGGGTATACACACAAATAAGAGGAAGATACTAACAAAGGGAGGGAAATAAACACAGGAGAAAGGAGGATACACACAGGAGAGAGGAGGATACACACAAATGAAAGGAGAATACACAAAGGAGAGGGGGGATACACACAGGCAAAAAAGATAAACACAGAAGAGGGGGTATACACACAGGAGAGAGGGAAATACACACAGGAGAGGTGGATACACACAGAAAAGAGGTGCTTATGCACAGGTGAGAGGAGGATACACACAGGAGAGAGGGTGAATACACAAAAAAAGAGGAATAAACACAGGAGCGTGAAGCGTACAGAAAGAAGGAAGGGGAATACACACAGGAGAGAGGGGGATACACACAGAGAAAAAAGGATAAATACAAATGAGAGTAGGATACACACCAAAAAAAGAAGGATACAAATAGAAGAGAGGAGGATACACGCAGGAAATTGGGGAATACACAGAGGAGAGGAGGATAAACACAAGAGAGGGGAGGATACACGCAGGAGAGAGGAGAATACACACAAGAGAGATGGAAAATAAACACAGGAGAGAGGAGGATACACACAAGTGTGGCGTGATACACACAGAAGAGAAGAGGGTACAAACAGTAGAATGTAGAATACACACAGGAGAGAGGAGGATACACAAAGGAGAGGGGGATACACAGAGTAGAGAGGGGGATACACCGAGGAGAAAGGAGGATAAACAAAGGTGAAAGGAGGATACACACAGGAGGGGGAATACACACAGAAAAGAGGACCGTAAACACAGGAGAGGGCGATACATACAGGAGAAAAAAAATACATACAAAAGAGAGGAGGATACACACAGGACAGCGAGATACACACAGGAGAATGGGGCGTACACACAGGAGAGAGGAGGATACACACAGCAGAGAGGAGGATAGAAGCAGGAGAGAGGGGATAAACACAAGAGAGAGGAAGATACAAACTGAAAAGAGGGATGATACACACAGGAGAGAGGGTGAATACACACAGGAGAGAGGGGTGATACACACAGGAGAGAAAATAGATACACACAGAAGAGAGAAGAATATACACAGAAGAAAGAAAGATACACACGGGTTAGAGAAAAATACACACAGGAGAGGGAGGTACACACAGGAGTGAAAAGGATACACACAGGAAAGTAGAAAATACACACGAGAGAGTAGGATACACACAAATGAGGGAAGGATACACACGGTAGACAGAAGGATACACACAGGAGAGAGAAGAATACACACAGGAGAGAGGTGATACACACAGGAGAGATGAGTGTTCACATAGAAGAAAAAAGGATACATACAGGAGAGAGACGGATACACAAAGGAGAGGAGTATACACACAGCAGAGAGGAGTATACACACAGGAGAGAGGGTATACACACAGGAGTGAAACAGATCCACACAGGAGGGAAGGGAATGCAAACAGGAAAGAAGTGGATACACAGAGAAGTAAGGAAAACACAGCAGAGAAGAGGATTTACGCAGGAGAGAGAAAAATTCATGCAGGAGAAAGGGGATACACACGAGAGAGAGGGATACATACAGGAGAGAGGGGGATACACACGGAGAGTGGTGATACACACAGGACAGTGGAGGGTACACACAGTACAGAAAGGGAACACACAAAAGAGAAAACGATACAAAAAAGAAAAAGGGATACACAAAGGAGAGTAGGGAATAAACAGAGGAGAGAGGAGGATACACACAGGAGAGAGGAGGATAAACAAAGGAGAGAAAAATACACACAGGAGAAAGGGACATACACACATAAAAGTGTGATAAACACAGGAGAAAGGGGGATAAACACAGGAGAGAAAAGTATACACACAGGAAAGTGTGATACACACTGCAGAGAGTAGCGTACACACAAAAGAGAAAAGGAAACAAACAGGAGAGGGGAATACACACAAAAGAGGGGGATATAAACAGGAGAAAGTGGGGATACACACAGGAAAGAAAGGTGTTACACACAGGAGAGAAGGAAAAACACACGGGAGAGCAGAGGAATAAACACAGTAGAGAGAATACACACAAAAGAGAGGAGGATACACACAAGAGAGAAAAGTATACACACAGGAGAGGGGCATACACAAAAGAAAGAGGAGGATACACACAGGAGCGTTGGATACGTACAGGAGACATGGAAATACACACAGAAGAGAGGGGGATACACACAAGATATGTGGATACAAACAGGAGAGAGGGGCATACACAAAGGAGAGAGAAGAATACACACAGGAGATAGGAGGATACACACAGGAGAGAGGAGGCTACAGAAAGAAGAAGGGATAAACACCGGAGAGAGAGGGATTCACACAGGCGAGAAAGATAAACACAGAAGAGGGGTGGATACACACAGGAGAAAGGGGAATACACACAGGAGAAAAAAATACACGCAGGAGAGAGGAGCTTATGCACAGGAGAGAGGAGGATACACACAAAAGAGTGGGGGGATACACAAAGAAGGGAGGGGGATACACACAGGAGAGTGAAGCCTACACACAGGTGGGAGGGGAATACACACGAGAGAGAGGAGGATACACACAAAGAAAAAAGAATAAATACAAAAGAGAGGAGGATACACACAAAAGAGAGGAGGATACAAATAGAAAAGAGGAGGATATAAGCAGGAGATTGGAGGATACACAAATGAGAGAGGAGGATACACACAGGAGAGGGGAGGATACACACAAGAGAGAGGAGTATACACATAGAAAAGGGGCATACACACAGGAGAAAGGGAGATTCTCACAGGAGCGTTGGATACATACAGGAGACAGGAAAATACACACAACAGAAAAGGGGATACACACAGGAGAGGTGGATACACACAGGAGAGATGGAGATCCACACAGGAGAGAGGGGAATACACACAGGAGAGTGGGCGTTACACACAGGAGAGTGGTGGGATACACACAGGAAAGAGGAGGATACACACAGGAGAGAGGAGGATACACACAAAAGAGATGGGGTTACACACAGGAGAGAAGAGGATACACACAAGAAAGAGGAGGATACACAGAGGAGAGAGAGGGATACACACAGAAGAGAGGGGATACACACAGGAGAGAGGAAATATACACACAGGATACAGGATGATACACACAGAAAAGATGGGGATAGACACAGAAGAAAGGAGGATACACAAAGGAGAGAGGAGGATACACACAGGAAAGAGAGATACACACAGAGGAGGGGGCATACACACATAAAATGTGGATACACAGTAGAAATGGGTTACACACAGAGAGAGGAGGATACTCAAAGGAAAAGGTGATACAAACAGGAGAGAGATATACACACAGGTGAGAGAGGATACATACAAAAGTGAGGGGCGTAAACACAGAACAGTGGGAAAAAACAGAGGAGAGAGGGGGATACACAAAGGAGAAAAAGATACACAAAGGAGAGGGAAATACACACAGGAGCGAGAGGGATGCACACAGGAGAAAAGGAAATACACACAGGAAAGAGGAGGATACACACAGGAGAGAGAATGATTCACACAGGAGAGGGGGATACACAGTAGAGAGGAAGATACACACAGGAGAGAGGAGGATACAGAGAGGAAAGAGGAAGATACACACAGAAGAAAAGGAGATACACACAGGAGTGGAACATACACACAGTGAGAAGGGGTACACACAAAAGTGTTGGATACATGAAGGAGACAGGGAAATACACACAGGAGAGAGGGGATACATACAGAAGAGGGGGATACACACAGAAGAGAGAAAGATACACACAGGAGAGTAAAGAATACACAGGAGAGAGTGGGATACACACAGGAGAGAGGGCAATACACACGAGAGAGGGGCATACACACAGGAGAGAAAGGGATACACACAGGAGAGAGAAAGATACACAAAGGAGAGAAGAGGATACACCCAGGAGAGAGAGGTATAGACAGACAAAAGTGGGATACACAGAGGACAGAGGAGGATACAAAAAAAAAGAGAAAAATATACAGAGGTGAGAGGAGGATACACACAGGCGAGTGGGGCGTACACACAGAAGAGGGGGTTACACAAAGGAGAAACGTGGATACACAAAGAAGAAAGGGATACACAAAGGAGAAAAATATACACACAAGAGCGAGCGAAATGCACACAGGAGAAAGGAGGATACACACAGGAAAGAGGAGAATACACACAGAAGAGAAGAGCATATACACAGGAGAGAGGGTGACACACACAGGAGAAAGAAAGATACACACAGGAGAGTGGGGCACACAAACATGAGGGTGGGGATACACACAAAAGAGAGAGAAATACACAGAGTGGTAGAAGGATACACAGAGGAGTGAGAAGAATACACACTGAAGAGTAAAGGATACACACAGGAGAGAGGAAGATATGCACAGAAGAGAAAACGATACACACAGGAAAAGGAGATACACACAGAAGATAGGGGGATAGGCACAGGAGAGAAGGATACACAGACGAGAGAGGAAATACACACAGGAGAGAGGGGGAAAAACACAGGAGAGGGGAATACATACAGAAGAGAGGTGCATAGATAGAGGAGAGGGGATGATACACGCAGCAGAAAGGAGGATACACACAGGAAAGAGGGGGATACACACAGGAGAGAGGGGGGATAAACACAGGAAAGAGAAGAAAACATAAAGGAGACAGGAGGTTACACAGAGGTAAAAGGAAGATACACACAGGAGAGAGGATACACACAGGAGAAAGGGGAATACAGACAGTAGAGAGAAAGATACACACAAGCGGAGGGGGATACACACAGGAGAGAGGAGTATACACACAGGAGAGAAGAGAATACACTCAAGAGAGAGGAGGATACACACAGGAGAGAAGCGAATACACACAAGAGAGAGGAGGATACACACAGGTGAAGGGAGGGTACAAACAGGAGAGAGGAGGATACACACAGGACAGAAAGGAGTAAACACAGAAAGGAGGATACACACAAGAGAGAGGAGGATACACAGAAAAGAGAGGAAGATACACACAGGGGAAAAAAGGATACACACAAAAGAGGGAAGGATACACATAGGAGAGAGGGGAATACACACAGAAGACAGAAAGATACACACAGGGGGACGGGAATAAATACAGGAGAGAGGAGGATACACACAGGAGAGGAGGATACACACAGGAAAGTGGAGGATACACAAAGAAGACAGGAGCACACACACAGGAGAGGGGGATACACACAAAAGAGGAAGATACACACAGAAAAGGGGAGGATACATACAGGGGATGGGGATACACATAGGAGAGAGGGGCATACACACAGAAGAGAGCAGGATGCACACAAAATAGAGAAGGATACACACAGGAGAGAGGGAATACACACAGGAGACAGGGGGAATACACACAGGAGAGAAGAATATACACACAGGAAAGAAGAGGTTACACACAGGATAGAGAAGGATACACAAAGGGGAAGCGGGGTACACACAGAAGAGGGAAGAATACACAGAAAAAAGGGGAGGATACACACAGGAGTGTGAAGGATACCCACAAAAAAGAGGGGGATACACACAGGAGAGAGGGGCATACACACAGGAGAGGGGGATACACAGAGTAGAGAGGAGAAAACAAACAGGAGAAGAAAATATCCACAGGAGAGGGAGATACACACAAGAGAGAGGGCGATGGACAAAAGAGAGAGGAAAATACACACAGGAAAGAAGAGGATCCACAAAGGAAAGGGAAGGATACACACAAAAGAGGGCAGATACACACAGAAGACAGAAAGATACAAAGAGGAGAGTGGGGCATACACACAGGAGGAAGAGAGATACACACAGAAGAGATGGGTATATACAGAGGAAGGAAGAATACACACAGAAGAGACGAGAATACACACAGGAGAGAGAAGGATACACACAGGAGAGAGAAAGATACATACAGGAGAGAGGAGGATACACAGGAAAGATGGGATACACACAGAAGAGAGGAGGATACACACAGGAGAGAGAAAGATACACGCAGGATAAAGGAGGATACATACAGGAGAGCATGGATCCACACAGGAGAAAGGAGGATACACACGGGAGAGAGGGGGGATACACACAAGAAAAAGGGGGATGCACACAGAAGAGAGTAGGATACATAAAGGCTAGAGGGGGAATACACACAGGGGAAATGGGAAATACTAACGGGAGAGAGGGGGATACACAAAGACCAATGAGGCATACACACAGAAGAAAGATGATACACACTGGAGAGAGTGGGATACACACAAGAGGAGGAAAATACGCACAGTAGAGAGGAGAATACTCACAGGAGAAAGAAGGATACACACAGAAACGAAACGGATACACACAGGAGAGAGAAGAATACACACAGGAGAGGGCGATACACACAAGAGAGAGGGGGATCCACACAGCAGACAAGAAAATACACATAAGAGAGAGGGGTATACAGACAGAAGAGGGGTATACACACAGGAGAGAAAAGGACACACGCAGGAGAAAAAAGGATACATGCAGGACAGGGGAGGATACCTGCAGAAGAGAGGGGGATACACATAAAAGAAAGAAAAATCCACACAGAAAAGAAGGGGGATGCACACAGGATAAAGAAAAATACACAAAGGAGCGAGGGATACACACAGGTGAGAAAAGGATACACACAAGGGAGTGGGGCATAAAAACAGAAAAGGGGGGATAAACACAGGAGAGAAAAATCCACACAGGAGTGAGAAGGATGCACACAGGAGAAATGGAAATACACACAGGAAAAAAAAGATACACACAGAAGAGAGAAGGATACACACAAGAGAGGAAGAATACATACAGGAGACAGGAAGGCACCCATAGGAGAGCGGAGGATACTCAGAGAAGAGAGGAAGATACACACAGAAGAAAAAAGGATACACAGAAGTGTGGGTGATACACACAGAAGAAAGGGGGATATGCAGAGGAGAGAAAAATACACAAAGGAGAGGGGTATACATACAGGAGAGAGGGGCATACATAGAGAAGAGAACAGGATACCCGCAGGAGAGAGGAGAATACACACAGAAGAGCAGGGATACACACAGGAGAGAGGGGGATACTCACAGAAGACAAAAGGATTCACACAGTAGAGAAAAAGATACACATAGGAGAGAAAGATACACGGAGGAGAGAGGGGCATACACACAAAAAGGGGGATACACACAGGACAAAGGGGGATACACACAGTAAAGAGTGATACACACGAGAGAGAAGCATAAACACAGGAGAGAAAAGGATACGCACAGGAGAGAGGAGGAAACAAACAGGAGAGAGAGAATACACATAAGTGACAGGGGAATACACACACAAAAAAGAATAATACACACAGGAAAGAAAGGTGTTACACACAGGAGAGATGGGGGAAACACATAGAGGTGGAGAAATACACACAGGAAAGAGGAGGATACACACAGGAGAGAGAAGGAAACACACAGGAGAGAGGAGTGTACAAAGAGGAGAGGAGCATACACAGGATAGAGGGTCATATACACACTAGAGTTGGATACATACACGAGACAAAGAAATAAACACAGGAGAGAGGGAAATACACACAGGAGAGTTGGATATATACAGGAGACAGGGAAATACACACAGGAGAGAGGGTGATACACACAGGAGAGGGGGTTACGCACGGGAGAAAGGGTATACACACAAAAGTGAGGGGAATACACACAAGAGAGAGAAAAATACACACAAGAGAGAGGGTGATACACATAGGAGAGAGGAAGATACACACAGGAGAGAGGAGGATACACACAGGAGAGGGCAAAACACACAAGAGAAAGGGGCTCCACACAGAAAAGAGGGGAATACACATAGGAGAGAGGGGTATACACACAGGAGAGGTGGATACACACAAAAGAGAGGAGGATACATGCAGAAGAGTGGAGGATACTCGCAGCACAGAGGAGGATACCCTCAGGAGAGAGGGGGATACACACAAAAGAAAGAAAAATACACACAGGATTGAAGAAGATACACACAAGAGAGTGAATGATACACACAAAAGAGAAAAGAATACCCCAAAAGAGAGGAGGATACACACAGGAGCGAGGGATACACACAGGTCAGAGAAGGATACACACAGAAGAGAGGGGCATACACTAAGAAAAGGGCGGAACAGAGGAAAGAGGGAAATACACAAAGGAGAAAGTGATACACACAAAAGAGGAAAATACACACAGGCGCGAGGAAGATGCACACAGGAGAAAGAGAAATACACACAGGAAAAGGAAGGATACACACAGGAGAGAGAAGGATACACACAGGAGAGGGGAGATACACACAGGAGAGAGGAAGATGCACACAAGAGAGAGGAGTATACACAGAGGAGAGAAAAAGATACACACAGAAGAGAAGAGGATACACACAGGAGTGGGGAATACACAGAGAAGAGAGTGGGATATTAAGAGGAAAAGGGGATAAACAGAGAGGAGTGTGGAATACACACAGGAGAGAGGAAGATAAACACAGGAGAGGGGGATACATATAGAGAGAGGGGCATCGACAGAGGGAAGAGGAGGATACACGCAGAAGAGAGGAGGACACACACAGGAAAGAGTGGGATAAACACAAAAGAGAGAGGGATACCACAGGAGAGAATATAATACACACTGGAAAGAGGAGGATACACATAGAAGAGGGAGATACACACACAAGAGAGGGGCATACACACAAAAAAGGGGGATACACACAAGAGACAAAGGGATACACAGAGGTGACAATAGAAAACACAGAGGAAAGTTTGATACACACATGAGAGGGGGTGTAAACACAGGAGAGAGAAAGATACACACAGTAGAGAGGAGGATAGACACAGGAGAGAGGAGTATACAGACAGGAGAAAAGCATACACACAGGAGAGAGGGGGATACACACAGGAGAGTTGGATACATACAAGAGACAGAGAAATACACACAGGAGAGAGGGGGATAGACACAGGAGAGGGGGATACACAAAGAAGAGAGGGTATACACACAGGAGACAGGGGATACACACAGAAGAGAGAGGGATCCAAACAGGAGAGAGGGGAATATACACAAGAGAGCGGGTCATACACACAGGAGAGAGGGGCATACACATAGGAAAAAGAAAAATACACAGAGGAGAGAGGAGGATACACGCAAAAGAGAGGAGTATACACAGGAGAGAGGGGAATACACAGAGGATAGAAGGCGATACACACAGGAGAGAGGGCGGATACACACAGGAGAGGGGAGGATACACAATGGAGAGCGTGGGTACACACAGGAGAGAGGAGGATCCACACAGGAGAGAGGGGGGCATGCACACAATAAAGAGGGGGATATACACAGAAGAGAGTAGGACACACGAAGATGAGAAAAAAGATACACACAGAGGAGAGAGGGGATACTAACAGGAGAGAGGGGGATACACACAGGAGATTTGGGCATACTCAGAGAAGAAAGAGGCTACACACTGGAGAGAGTGGGATACACAGAGGAGGAGAAAGATACGCACAGTAAAGAGAAGGATACACACAGGAGAAAGAAGATACACACAGGAGAGAGACGGATACACAAAAGAGAGAGGAGCATACACACAGGAGAGGGCAATACACACAAGAGAGAGGGGATCCACACAGGAGAGATGAAATACACATAGGAGAGAGGGGTATACACACAGGAGAGGGGTATACACAGGAGAGAGGAGGATACACGCAGGAGAATGGAGGATACACGCAGCACAGAAGAGGATACCCGCAGGACAGAGGGGAATACACACAGGAGAGAGAAAAATACACACTGAAGAGAAGAGGGATTCACACAAGAGAGAGAATGATACACACAGAAGACAAAAGGATACACACAGAAGAGAAAAGAATACACACAGGAGCGAGGGGGATACACACAAAAGAGACGAGAATATACACAGGAGAGAGGGAAGATACAAACAGGAGAGAGGGTATACACAAAGGTGAAAGGAATACACAAAGAAGAGAGGTGCATTCACACCTTAGAGAGAAAAGATACACACAAAAGAGAGGAGGATACACATAGATGAAAGGAGGACACACAGAGGAGAGGGCGATACACAGAAGAGAGAAGGGGATCCACACAGGAGAGAGAGGAATACACATAGGATAGAGGGGTATACACACAATAGAGGGGAATAAAAAGAGGAGAGAGGGGGATGCACACAGGAGAGAAAAGAAAACACACAGGAAAGGGTGATACACACAGGAGAGAGGTGCATGAACACAGGAGAGAGGAGGATACACACAGAAGAGAAGACGAAACAAACGGGAGAGAGAAGATACACACAAGAGAGAGGGGGATACACACAGGAGAAAGGGGGATACACACAGGAAAGAAAGGTGTTACACACAGGAGAGACGGGAAAACACACAAGAAAGCGGAGGGATACATGCAGGAGAGAGGAGGATACACGCAGGAGACAGGAGGATACACTCAGAAGAGAGGAGTATACACACAGGAGAAGGACATACACACAAAAGAGAGGGGGATACACACAGGAGAGTTGGATACATACAGAAGACAGGGAAATATACACAAGAGAGAGGGGGATACACACAGGAGATGGGAATACACACAAGAGAGACGGTATACACACAGAAGACGGGAATACACACAGGAGAGAGGGGCATACAGACAAAAGAGAGGAAAATACATATAGGAGAGAAAAAGATACACAAAAAAAGAGTGGAGGATACACGCAGGAGAGAGGAGTATACACAGGGAAGAGGTTAATAAACAGAAGAGAGAGAGTTACACACAGGAGAGAGGGTGGATACACACAGGAGAGAGGGTGGATACACACAGGAGAGAGGAGGATACACACAGGAGAGGGGAAGATACACACAAAAGAGAGGAGCATACACACAGGAGAGAGAATAATACGCACAGGAGAGACGGGAATTCACAAAACAGAGAGGGGGATATACACAGGAGAGAGGGGAATACACACAGGTGAGGAAAATACACAAAAAAGAGAGGGGAATACAGACAGGAGAGAGAAAAGATACACACAGGAAAGAGGAGGATACACACAAGGGAGAGGGGGATACACACAGGAGAGTAAGGGATACACACAGAAGAGAGGATGATATACACAGGAGAGAGGATGATACAAACAGGAGAGAGAAGAATACACACAAGAGAGGGGGATACACACAGTATAAAAAAGAGTACACATAGGAGAAAGGAGGATACACACAGGAGAGAGGAGGCTACACACAGGAGAGAGGAGGATACAAAAAGAAGAGGCGGGGAGAGAGGCAAGATGGCATCGTAGAGGTGACTCAGGATTGCAGCTCTCGGTGAAGGCGCAGAGGGTGAGTCCTAGCCGCATTCTCGGATGGATCTTTTATGCCCACAGAGTGTTGAATGTCCCAGGTGTGGGAGAGACACGGGACCCTAGTGCAGCCGGCTAACGCCGGTGCCGCAGCGGGACCCGGCGTGGAACTCACTGGTCTGGGTGCCCTGTTAAACCGGCAATCTGAGATTTGGAAGGGCAGATTGGCATGTCCATCTGATTGAACAAGACTTGGACAATGAGCCAGACCAGGAGTTTCCTGGGAAGCGTGATCTGATCCGGGGTAGTGGGCAGCAGCACGGGAGATTGCACGGATCCCAGTGCACTATCGGCAGGCTCCTGGGGCGCCAGTGAGAGAGTCAACTTTTCAGCTTGGGGAGAGGAAGAGAGAGAGAGAGAGGACGGACTCTGAGGCAGGGAGCTGGGTGATCGGGCTTGGTGGGTCCCACACTCACGTGGACAAGCAGGGCGGCAACTGGAGCCGCTTGGAGCTGAGAGTTTTGCTGCCGGCATCTAGGATGGTGCAGCCCGGAGAGAGAGGGGCGTCCACCATTGCTGACGAAGTGCACCCCCACTTAAGTACCGCCCAGGACTGACGCAGCCCGCCGTTGCCGAGGCAACCTGCCATAACAGAGAGACTCCACCAGGCAGCAACAGGGCGGACCCGTGCTAGCAGGTCAGAGCCCGGCAGGAAAATAGTGAATAGACTACCGCCTAGTGGGGAAGGACAGTGCAACAGATACTCATAAAGAAAGCCCCAACTCCCTAAGACAAAGCATCTAAGGGTGAAAAAAAAAAAGAGTGGTGTTTTACGAGTTCTATTGAAGCAGACGTAAAAAACCTCCCAACAACCCTGAATGAACAACGGAGCACACAGTTCAGCACTGGAGCTCCTATAAAGCACAGACTGTCTCCTCAAGCAGCTCCCTGACCCCTGTATATCCAAGGAGTCACCCCAGAAAAGGACTAATCAGACTGACATTTGGCTGGCATCATTCTGGAACAAGGGCAGCAGAAGAAGAAACTGGTATCATCCCTCACTGTTCTGCAGCTGCTGCAGGTATACCCCAGAAAAGCAGGGCCTGGAGTGGACCTCAGCACTCATACAGCAGAGGGAATAGACCATTAGAGAGAAAACTAAGTAACAGAAATACTTCACCATCAACAATCTCAGCGTCCACACAGAGACCCAATTGAAAAATCAGCCACTACTAAGACGACAGGCGGATAAATCCATAAAGATGGGAAGAAACCAGGGCAAAAAGGAGGAAAGCACCCGAAACCAAAACACCTAACCTCCAAAAAAGGACCAAAACTCCTCACCAGCAAGGGAACAAAGCTGGACGGAGAATGAATGTGACGAAATGACGGAATCAGACTTCAGAAAGTGGATACTGAGAAACTTCAGTGAGCTACATGAAGATGTTCTAAACCAGTGCAAAGAAACTAAGAACCTTAAAAAAAGATTTGAAAAAAGATTCGAGGAATTGATAACGAGAATGGACAACTTAGAGAGGAATATGAATGAATTGAAGGAGCTGAAAAACACAACACGAGAACTTCGCGAAGCATGCACAAGTTTCAACAGCCGAATTGACCAAGCAGAAGAAAGAATATCAGAAGTTGAAGATCAACTCAATGAAATAAAACGAGAAACCAAGATTAAAGAAAAAAGCACAAAAAGGAATGAACAAAATCTCCAAGAAATGTGGGACATTGTGAAGAGACCCAACCTACGTTTGATAGGCGTACCAGAATGTGACGAAGAGAATGAACCTAAGCTGGAAAACACTCTTCAGAATATTATCCAGGAAAATTTCCCCAACCTAGCAAGACAGGTCAATACTCAACTCCAGGAAATACAGAGAACACCACAAAGATACTCTGCAAGAAGAGCAACCCCAAGGCACATAATCGTCAGGTTCACCAGGGTTGAAACGAAGGAGAAAATACTAAGGGCAGCCAGAGAGAAAGGTCGGATCACCCACAAAGGGAAGCCCATCAGACTCACAGCAGATCTTTCGGCAGAGACTCTACAAGCCAGAAGAGAGTGGGGGCCAATATTCAACATCCTTAAAGAAAAGAGCTTTCAACCCAGAATTTCATATCCAGCGAAACTGAGCTTCATAAGTGAAGGAAAAATAAAATCCTTCACGAACAAACAAGTACTCAGAGATTTTGTCACCACTAGGCCTGCTTTACAAGAGCTCCGGAAAGAGGCACTACACATAGAAAGAAACAACCAGTTCCAGCCATCCTAAAAGCACACCAAATGCTAAAGACCATCAGCAAAATGAAGAATGTACATGAACCAATGGGCAAAACAGCCAGCTAGCATCAAAATGGCAGTATCAAATTCACACATAACAATATTAACCCTGAATGTAAATGGGCTAAATGCACCAATCAAAAGACACAGACTGGCAAATTGGATAAATAAACAAAATCCATCAGTGTGCTGTATCCAGGAATCCCATCTCACATGCAAAGATACACAAAGGCTCAAAATAAAGGGATGGAGAAAGATTTACCAAGCAAATGGAGAGCAAAAAAAAGCAGGAGTTGGAATTCTCTTCTCTGATAAAATAGACTTTAAAGTAACAAAGATCAAAAGGGACAAAGAAGGTCATTACATAATGGTAAAAGGATCGATACAACAAGAAGAGATAACGATTCTAAATATATATGGACCCAATGTAGGAGCACCCAGATATATAAGGCAAGTTCAAAATGACTTACAAAGACTTGGACTCCCACACAATAATAGTGGGAGACTTTAACACTCCACTGTAAATAGCAGACAGATCAACCAGACAGAAAATTAACAAGGATATCCAGGACTTGAACTCAGACCTGGAACAAGCAAACATGGTAGGCATTTACAGAACTCTCCACCACAAATCCACAGAATATATATTCTTCTCAGCACCACATCACACCTACTCCAAAATTGACCACAAAATTGAAAGTAAAGCACTCCTCAGCAAATGCAAAACAACTGAAATCATAACAAACAGTCTCTCAGACCACAGTGCAATCAATTTGGAACTCAGAATTCAGAAAATAACTCAGAACTGCACAGCTTCATGGAAACTGAACAACTGGCTCTTGAATGTTGATTGGATAAACAATGAAATGAAGGCAGAAATAAAGAAGTTCTTTGAAACCAACGAGAATGAAGACACAACGTAACAGAATCTCTGGGACACATTTAAAGCAGTCTGTAGAGGAAAATATATAGCAATAAGTGCCCATATGAGAAGAGTGGTGAGATCCAAAATCGACACCCTATGGTCAAAATTGAAAGAACCAGAGGAGCAAGATCAAAAAAGCTCAAAATCTAGCCGAAGACAAGAAATAACTAAGATCACAGCAGAACTGAAGGAGATAGAGACAAGAAAAACCAGTCAAAGAATAAATAAATCTAAGAGCTGGTTTTTCGAAAAGATCAACAAAATAGACCACTAGTCAGACTGATAAAAGAGAAGAGAGAGAACAACCAAATAGATGCAATAAAAAACGATAAAGGGGAAATCACCACAGATTCCACAGAAATTCAAACCATTATCAGAGAATACCACAAACAACTCTATGCATATAAACCAGTAAATCAGGAAGAAATGGATAAATTCCTGGATGCCTGTGTCCTCCCAAGCCTAGGCCAGGAGGAAGCCGAAACTATGAATAGACCAATAACAAGGTCTGAAGTTGAGGCAGCAATTAAGAGCCTACCACACAAAAAAAGCCCAGGTCCAGATGGGTTCACAGCTGAATTCTTCCAGACACACAAAGAGGATCTGGTACCATTCCTTCTGAAACTATTCCAAATAATCCAAAAAGAGGGAACCCTTCCCAAATCACTTTATGAGACCAACATCATCCTGATACCAAAACCTGGCAGAGACTCAACAAGGAAAGAATACTTCAGGCCAATATCCATGATGAACATAGATGAAAAAATCTTCAACAAAATACTGGCAAATCGATTGCAACAGCACATTGAAAAACTTATCCATCATGATCAATTAGGATTCATCCCGGCAATGCAAGGCTGGTTCAACATACCCAAGTCTATAAATGTAATTCACCACATAAACAGAAGCAAAAACAAAAACCACATGATTATCTCAATTGATGCAGAGAAGGCATTTGACAAAATTCAACAGCCCTTTATGCTAAAAACCCTCAATAAACTTGGTATTGATGGAACATATCTCAAAGAAATAAAAGCTATTTACGACAAACCAACAGCCAATATCATACTTAATAGGCAAAAACTGGAAGCATTCCCTTTGAAATCCGGCACTAGACAAGGATGCCCTCTCTCACCACTTCTATTCAACATAGTACTGGAAGTTCTAGCCAGAGCAATCAGGCAAGAAAAAGAAATAAAGGGTATTCAAATAGGAAAGGTGGAAGCCAAATTGTCTCTATTTGCAGACGACATGATAGTATACCTAGAAGACCCCATCACCTCAGCCCAAAAGCTTCTGCAACTGATAAGCAACTTCAGCAGTCTCAGAATATAAAATCAATGTTCAAAAATCACAAGCATTCCTATACACCAATAACAGACTTAAAGAGAACCAAATCAAGAACGAACTGCCATTCACAATTGCTACAAAGAAAATAAAATACCTAGGAATACAACTCACTAGGAATGTAAAGGTCCTCTTTAAGGAAAACTAGAAACCACTGCTCAACGAAATAAGAGAGGACACAAACAGATGGAGAAACATTCCATGTTCGTGGTTAGGAAGAATCAATATCGTGAAAATGTCTATACTGCCCAAAGTATTTTACACAATCAATGCTATCCCCATCAAACTACCATTGAATTTCTTCACAGAATTGGAAAAAACCACCATGAATTTCATATGGAACCAGAAAAGAGCCCGCATAGCCAAGTCAATTCTAAGTAAAAAGAACACAGCGTGAGGCATCACGCTACCAGACTTCAAACTATACTACAAGGCTACAGTAATCAAAACAGCATGGTACTTGTACCAAAACAGAGATATAGACCAATGGAACATAACAGAGGCATCGGAGGCAACACAACATATCTACAACCATATTATCTATGATAAACCAGACAAAAACAGGCAATGGGGAAAGGATTCCCTATTTAATAAATGGTGTTGGGAAAACTGGCTAGCCATGTGCAGAAAGCAGAAACTGGACCCCTTCCTGACACCTTACACTAAAATTAACTCCAGATGGATTAAAGACTTAAACGTAAGACCTGATACCATAAAAACCCTAGAAGAAAATCTAGGCAAAACCATTCAGGACATAGGAGTAGGCAAGGTCTTCATGAACAAAACACCAAAAGCATTGGCAACAAAAGCCAAAATAGACAAATGGGACCAAATCAAACTCCACAGCTTCTGCACAGCAAAAGAAACTGTCACTAGAGTGAATCGGCAACCATCAGAATGGGAAAAAATCTTTGCGGTTTACACATCTGACAAAGGGCTGATATCCAGAATTTACAAAGAACTCAAAAGGATTTACAGAAAAGAAACAAACAAGCCCCTTTGAAAATGGGCAAAGGATATGAACCGAAACTTTACAAAGAAGACATACATGAGGCCAACAAACATATGAAAAAGTGCTCATCATCATTGGTCATTAGAGAGATGCAAAGCAAAACCACATTGAGATACCATCTCACACCAGTTAGAATGGCGATCATTAAAATATCTGGAGACAGCAGATGCTGGAGAGGATGTGGAGAAATAGGAACACTCTTACACTGTTGGTGGGAGTGTAAATTAGTTCAACCATTGTGGAAGACAGTGTGGCGATTCCTCAGGGACCTAGAAATAGAAATTCCATTTGACCCAGCAGTCCCATTACTGGGTATCTATCGAAAGGACTATAAATCGTTCTACTATAAGGACACATGCACACGAATGTTCATTGCAGCACTGTTTAAAATAGCAAAGACCTGGAACCAACCCAAATGCCCAACGATGATAGACTGGACTGGGAAAATGTGGCACATATACACCATGGAATATTATGCAGCAATCAAAAATGATGAGTTTGTGTGCTTTGTAAGGACATGGATGAATCTGGAGAACATCATTTTCAGCAAACTGACAGAAGAACAGATAAAGAAATACCGCATATACTCACTCATAGGTGGGTGAGAAAAATGAGAACACATGGACACAGAGAGGTGGTCTACTATACACTGGGGACTCTTGGGGGGAATGGGGGAAGGACAGCGGGGGGGGCTGCGGGGGATAGCCTGGGGATGAATACAAGTGTGGGTGAAGGTGAGAAAAGCAGCAAATCACACTGCCATGTGTGTACCTATGCAACTATCTTGCACGTTCTGCACATGTACCCCCAAACCTATAATGCAATAAAAATTAAAAAAAAAGAAGAGGGGGAAACACACAAAACAGAGTGGGATACACACATGCGAGGGGGATAAAGAGTGGAGACAGTGGGATACACACAGGAGAGAGGGGGATACACAATAAAGAGAGGAGGATACACACAGGAGAGAAGAGGCTACACACTGCAGAGAGAAAGATACACAAAGAAGAGAAGGAAAAACACAAAAGAGAGGGGGATACACATAGTCGAGGGGGATAAACACTGGAGACAGTGGAATAAACACAGGAGAGAGGTGGATCCACAAAGGAGAGAAAAATACACACAGAAGAAAGGGTTGTAGACAAAATATAGAGGAGGATGCACACAGGAGAGAGGAAAGATACACACAAGACAGTGGGGCATAAACACAGGAGGGAAGGGAATATACATAGCAGCGAGGGTATACACACAGTGAGAGAAGAATAAATACAAAAGAGAGGAGGATACACACAGGAGAGAGGAGGAAACACGCAGGAGAGAGAAGGATACACAAAGGAGAAAGGAAGATGCACATAGGAGAGTGGAAGATACACAAAAAAGAGAGTAGGAAACACACAAGTGAGAGGAGGATACACACAGAAGAGAGCAGAAAACACACAAGAGAGGGGGATAAACACAGGATAAAAATGGATACACATAGGAGAGTGGAGGATACAAACAGGAGAGAGGAGAATACACAGAGCAGAGAGGAGGAAACACACAGGAGAGGAAGATACACACAGAAGAGAGGGGAATACACACAGGAGAGAGAAAAATACACATAGGATTAGGAAAGATACACACAGGAGAGAGGGGGATACACACAGAAGTGAGCGGGTATAAACAGAATAAATAAGAAAATGCACACAAGAGTGAGGAGGATACACACAAGAGACAGGAGGATACACAGAGGAGAGAGAAGAATACACACAGGAGAAAGAAACATGCACACAGGAGGGAGGACTATACACACAGGAGAGAGGATGATCCACACAAATGAAAGGAGGATACACACAGCAGAGAGGAAAATACACACAGGAGAGAGGGGCAAACACAGAGGAGAGTGGGGGATACACACAGGTGGAGGGGGATACACACAGGAGAGAGGAAGATACACAGAGGAGAAAAGAGGATACACATAGGAAGGAGGAGCATACACAAAAGAGACAGGGGCATACACACAGGTGAGGGGGATACACACAGGTGAAAGGGGGATACACACAGGAAAGAAAAAGATACACACAAAAGAGAAAGATACACACAGGAGGGTGGGGCATACACACAGGAGAGAGAAGGATACACACAAGATAGAGGAGAATACACATAATAGAGAGGGGGATACACACAGGAGAGAGGGTGTATACACACAGGAGAGAAGAAGATACACACAGAAGAGAGGAAGATACACACAGGAGATAAAAGGATACACACATTGGAGAGAAGGATAGACATAGCAGAGAGGCAGATACACACAGAAGAGAAAAAAATACAAACAGAAGAGAGGAGGATACACACAGGTGAAAGGAGGATACACACAGGAGAGAGGAGGATACACACAGGAGAGAGGGTGAAACACCCAGGAGAAATGGGGATACACAGAGGGGAAAGGGATACACAGAAAAGAGAGGAGGATACACAGAAGAGAGAAGAGGATACACACAGGAGAGAAAAGAATACACCCAGAAGAGAGGGGAAAAGACATAGGAGAGAGGGAAATACAAAGAGGAGAGTGCTACATTCACGCAGGATGGAGGGAAATACACCCCGGATAGAGGGGAATAAACACAAGGGGAAAGAAATACACAAAGGAGAGAGAAACATACAAAGAGCAGAGATGAGGATACGCACAAAATAGAGGAGGATACACCCAGGAGAGAAAAGGATACACACAGAAGAGAGGGGGAAACACACAGAAGAGTGGCGGATACACACATGTGGAGGGGGATACAAACACAAGACAGGAAGATACACATAGTAGAGAGGAAGATATATATAGTAGAGAGGAGCATACACAAAATAGACAGGGGGGAACACACAGGAGAGGGAGATACACACAGGTGAAAGGAAGATACACACAGAAAAGGAAAGAATACACACAAAAGAGAAGGATACACTCAGGAGGGTGGGGGCATACACACAGGAGAGAGAAAAATACACACAGGATAGAAATGAATACACAATAGAGAGGGGCATACACACAGTAGAGAGGGGTATACACATAGGATAGAAGATACACACAAAAGAAAGGAAGATACACACAGGAGAAAAAAGAATACACACAGGGGAGAGAAGGATAGTCACAGCAGAGAAAAGGATACACACAGGAGAGAAAAAAATACAAATAGGAGAGAGAAGGATACACACAGGTGAAAGGAGGATACACACAGGAGAGAGGAGGATACACATAGAAGAAAGGGAGATACACATAGGAGAAATGGGAATACACACAGGGGTAAAGGGATACACACAGGAGAGAGGAAAATACACACAAGAGAGAAGAGGATACACACAGAAGAGAGGAGGATACACCCAGAAGAGAGGGGGAAACACACAGGAGAGAGAGAGATACAAACAGCAGGGTGTGACATACACACAGGATAGAGGAAAATACACATAGGAGAGAGGAGGATACACACAGGGGGAGGGAGATACACAGGAGAGAGGAGGATATAAACTGCAGAGAGGAGGATACGCACAAAAGAGTGGAGGATACACCCAGGAGAGAGGAGGATACAAAAAGGAGAGAGGTGGACAATAAAAGAAGAGGGGGGAAACACACAAGAGAGAGGGGAATACACACAGGAGAGTGGAGGATACACACAGAATAGAGGAGAATATACACAGGAGAGAGGGAAATACACACAGGAAAGAGGAGAATACACACAGAAGATAGGAGGATACACACAGGAGGAAAAGGATTACACACAGGAGAGAGGAGAATACACACAGAGGAAAAAAGATAAATACAAAAGAGAGGAGAATACACACACAATAGAGGAGGATACAGATAGAAGAGAGGAGGATACATGCAGGAGATTGGAGGATACACAAAGGAAAGAGGAGAATACACACAGGAGAGGGGAGGATACACACAGGAGAGAGAAGTATACACACAGAAAAAAGGCATATACACAGGAGAAAGGGAGATTCTCACAGGAGCGTTGGATACATACAGGAGACAGGGAAATACACACAATAGAGAAGGGGAGACACACAGGAGAAGTGGATACACACAGGAGAGATGGGGATTCACAGAGAAGAGGGGGATACACAAAGGAGAGATTCGGATCCACACAGGAGAGAGGGGAATACACACAAGAGAGAGGGCGTTACACCCAGGACAGAGAAGGTTACGCACAGAATAGAGGGGAATTCACCCAATAGAGAGGGTGATACACACAGGAGAGAGCGGAATACACACAGGAGAGAGGGGTATACACACTGGTTAGGGGAATACACAAAGGAGAGAGGGGCATACACATAGGAGAGAGAAAAATTACACACAGGAGAAAGGAGGATACACACAAAAGAGATGGGGATAAACAAAGGAGACAAGAGGATACACACAGGAGAGAGGAGGATACAAAGAGGAGAGAGGTGGATACACACAGGAGAGAGGAAATACACACAGGAGAGAGGGAATATACACAGAATACAGGAGGATATACACAGAAAAGTTGGGAATACACACAGAAGAAAGGAGGATACACACAGGAGAGAGGAATACACAGAGGGGAGGGGGAATACACACATAAAATGGAGATAAACACAGTAGAAAGGAGTACACACAGAAGAGAGGAGGATACTTACAGGAAAAGATGATACAAACAGAAGAGAGAAATACACACAGGTGAGAGGAGGATACACACAGGAGGGAGGGGCGTAAACACAGAAAAGTGGGGATACACAGAGGAGAGAGGGGGATACACAAAAGAGAAAGGGATACACACAGGAGAGGGAAATACACACAGGAGCGAGGAGGATGCACACAGCAGAAAGGGAAATAGAGACACAGGAAAGAGGAGGATAGACACAGGAGAGAGAATGATACACACAGGAGAGGGTTGATACACACAGTAGAGAGGAAGATACACACAGTAGAGAGGAAGATACACAAAGGAGAGAGAAAGATATAGAGAGGAGAGAGGAAGATACACACAGAAAAGAAGGAGATACACACAGGAGTGGCGGATACACAGAAGAGAGGGGGCACACACAAAAGCGTTGGATACATGCAGGAGACAGGGAAATACACACAGGAGAGAGGGGATGTATACAGAAGAGGGGGATACACACAGGAGAGAGGAAGATACACACAGGAGAGAAAAGTATACACAGGAGGGTGGAATACACACAGGAGAGAGGGGAATACACCCAAGAGAGAGGGGCATACACACAGGAGAGTGGGGTATACACACAGGATAAAGAAAGATACAAAAAGGAGAGAGGAGGATTCACGGAGGAGAGAGAAGTATACACAGGAGAAAGTGGGATACACACAGGAGAGAGAAGGATACACAAAGGATAAAAAAATACACACAGGTGAGAGGAGGATACACACAGGAAAGTGGGGCATACACACAGAAGATGGGGGTTACACAAAGGAGAGAGGTGGATACACAAAGGAGAAAGGGATACACACAGGAGAAAGAAATACACACAAGAGTGAGGGAGATCCACACAGGAGAAAGGAGGATACACACAGGAAACTGGAGTATACACACAGGAGAGAGGAGCATATACACAGGAGAGAGAGTGATACACAGAGGAGAAAGGAAGATACACACAGGAGAGTGGGGCACACAAACATGAGGGTGGGGGTTACAAACAAAAGAGAGGGGTATACACAGAGTGGTAGAAGGATACACACAGGACTGAGGAAGATACACACTGGAGAGAGGAAGATACACACAGGAGAGAGGAAGATACGCACAGAAGAGGAAAGGATACACACAGGAGAAGGGGATACAAACAGAAAAGAGGGGGATAGGCACAGGAGAGAAGGATACACAGACTAGAGAGGAGATACACACAGGAGAAAGGGGGAAAACACAGGAGAGGGGGATATATACAGAAAAGAGGGGCATAGGAAAAGGAGAGGGGATGATACATGCAGGAGAGAGGAGGATACACACAGGAGAGTGGGGGATACACATAGGAGAGAGGAGGGATAAATACAGGAGAGAGAAGAATACATAAAGGAGACTGGAGAATACACAGAGGTGAAAGGAAGATACACACAAGAGAGAGGAGGATACACTCAGGTGATGAGAGGATACAAACAGGAGAGAGGAGGATACACACAGGAGAGAGGGGAATAAACACAGAAAAGAGGAAGATACACACAAGAGAGTGGAGGATACACACAGGAGAGAGGAAGATACACACAGAGGAAAGGAGGATACACACAAAAGAGGGAAGGATACACATAGAAGAGAGTGGGATACACACAGGAGACAGAGGGATACACACAGGGGTACAGGGATAAATACAGGAGAGAGGAGGATACACACAGGAGAGAGGAGAATACACACAGGACAGTGGAGGATACACAAAGGAGACAAGAGCATACACACAGAAGAGGGGGATACACACAAAAGAGGAAGATACACCAGAAAAGGGGAGGATACATACAGGGCATAAGGATACACACAGGAGAGAGGGGTAAACACACAGAAGAGAGCAGGATACACACAAAATAGAGGATGATACACACAGGAGAGAGGGGGTACACACAGGAGACAAGGGGGATACACACAGGAGAGAAGAAAATACACAAAGGAAAGAAGAGGATACACAGGAGAGAGAAGGATACACACAGGGGAAGCGGGATACACACAGAAGAGGGAAGGTTACACACAAAAGAGAGGAGGATACACACAGAAGAGAGGGGGATACACACAGGAGAGAGGGTCATACACACAGGAGATGGGGATACACAGAGTAGAGAAGAGAAAACAAACAGGAGAACGAAATACACACAGGAGAGGGATATACACACAAGAGAGAGGCAGATGCACAAAGAAGAGAGGGGGATACACACAGGATAAAGAGAGATACACACAGAAGGGAGGGGTATACACACAGGAAGAAAGGATACACAGAGAAGAGACGAGGATACACACAGGGGAGAGAAGGATACACACAGGAGAGAGGAAGATACACACAGGAGAGAGGAGGATACACACAGGATAGATGGGGATACACACAGAAGAGAGGAGGATACAAACAGGAGAGAGGAGGATACACACAGGACAGAGGAAGATACACGCAGGATAACGGAGGATACACACAGGAAAGATGGGGATACACACAAGAGAGTGGAGGATACACAAAGGAGAAAGGAGGATACACACAAGGGAATGGAGAATACACACAGGAGACAGGAGGATACACACAGGAAAGGAGAGGATCCACACAGTAGAGAGAAGAATACACATAGGAGACAGGTGGATACACACAGGAGAGGTAAAGATATACACAGGAGAGAGGAGGATACACACAAGAGAAAGGGTGATACAAACAGGAGAGTGTGGCATACACACAAGAGGGAGGAGCATACACACAGGAGAGAGGAGGATACACACAGGGGAGAGAAGGCTACACACAGGAGAAAGGAGTATACACAAAGAAGAGAGGGAAACAAACAATGGAGAAGGGGATACACACAGGCGAGGGGGATACACACAGGAGAAGATGTGATACACACAGGAGAGAGGGGGATACACAAAAAAGAGAAGAATACACACAGAAGAGAGGGGTATAAACAAAAAATAGAGGAGAGAGAGAGAAAGACTGAAAAAAGAGAGACTTTCTTTTTTTTAGAGAGTCTCTCTATCGCCCAGGCTGGAGTGCAGAGGCACGGTCTTGCCTTACTGCCAAACTCCGCTGCACAGGTTGAAGCAATTCTCTCGCCTCAGCCACAGAGTAGCTGGAATAGCTGGGAATACAGGCGGCGCCGCCACATCCGGGTACTCTTTTGTAGAGACACATTTCTTTTACTAGAGACACATTTCGCCTTCTTGGTCAGGCTGTTCTCCGCCTGCCTCGGCTTCCCGAAGTGCTGGGTTTACAGGCGTGAGCCACCGTGCCGGGTTAAAGAGTCTTTTTCTGAAGAATATATAAGAAGCAATGTTTCTTTGAGCAACTTCAAGCTTCAGTGGAAAGAATCAGAACATAGAGAAAACCTGATGCTAGGACAAAAATGAAAAAAATAATCAGCCCAGGATGGTGATACCAGGGTTACAGCAGAAAATTTAATATATATTGTCCCAACGGAGACTTCCAAGATGGCGTCGTTAGAGGCGACTCTGGATAGCAGCTCTCAGTGAAGGCGCAGAGGGTGAGTCCTAGCCGCATTCTCGGACAGATCTTTTTGCCCACAGAACGTTGAAAGTCCCAGGTGTGGGAGAGACACGGGACGCTAGCACAGCCCGCTCACGCGGCTGCTTCGGCCGGTTCTGCAGCGCAGTGGCACCGGGCACAAAACGCACTGGTCTGGGTGCCCTGTTAAACTGGCAATCTGAGATTTGGAAGGGCAGATTGGCATGTCCATCTGATTGAATGGGACTTGGACAATGAGCCAGACGAGGAGATTTCTGGGAAACGTGATCGGAGATCGGAGCCGGTGCAGTGGGCAGAGGCACAGAAGATCACACGGATCCCAGTGCCCTATCATCAGGCTAATGCGGAGACAGTGAAAGAGTCAACTGTGCAGCTTGGGGAGAGGAAGAGAGGGAGAGAGGACGGACTCGGAGGCAGGGAGCTGGGTGATCGGGCTCGGCGGGTCCCACCCTGACGGGGACAAGCAGGGATGCGATTGGAGGCACTCAGGGCTGAGAGTTTTGCTGCCGGCATCTAGGACGGTGCAGCCCGGTGCGGGAGGGGCGTCTGCCACTACTGACACAATCCCCCGCTACTGAAGTACTGCCCAGGGCTGACGCAGCCTGCTGTTGCCAGGCAACCTGCCATAACAGAAAGACTCCGCCAGCAGAGCTGAGCAAGACACAGCAGGGTGGAGCAAGCCACAGCAGAACAGAGACCCGCAGCAACACGGTGGAACCGCACTAGCAGAGCGGAGCCCTGGCAGAAAAATAGTGAATGGACTGCCTCCTAGCTGGGCAGGACAGTGCAACAGATACTCATAAAAGAAGTCCCAACTCCCTGAGACAGAGCATCTAAGGGAAAAAAAAGGGGGGGAGTTATGAGTTCTGTTGCAGCAGACATAAACACATCCACCCAAAAACGCTGAATGAACAACGGAGCCCACAGCTCAGCACTGGAGCTCCTATAAAGCACAGACCATCTCCTCAAGCAGCTCCCTGACCCCTGTATATCCAAAGAGTCATCACCCCCCAAAAAAACTAATCAGACTGACATTTGGCGAGCATCATTCTGAAACAAAAATAGCAGAAGAAGACACTGGTAGCATCCCTAACTGTTCCGCAGCTGGTACAGGTGTACCCCAGACAAGCAGGACCTGGAGTGGACCTCAGCACTCATAAAGCAGAGGGGCTAGACTGTTAGAAGGAAAACTAAGTAACAGAAATACTTCATCATTAACAATCTCAGCGTCTACACAGAGACCCAATTGAAAAATCAGCAAATACTAAGTCGACAGGCAGATAAATCCATAAAGATGAGAAGAAACCAGCGCAAAAAGGAGAAAAACACCCGAAACCAAAACACTTCACCACCTACAAAGGACCAAAACTCTGCATCAGCAAGGGAACAAAGCTGGACAAAGAATGAGTGTGATGAAATGACGGAATCAGACCTCAGAAAGTGGATCATGAAAAATTTCAGTGAGCTAAAAGAACATGTTCTAAATTAGTGCAAAGAAACTAAGAACCTTGAAAAAAGATTTGAAAAAAGATTCGAGGAAATGATAACAAGAACGGACAACTTAGATAGGAATATGAATGAATTGAAGGAGCTGAAAAACAAAACACGAGAACTTTGCGAAGCATGCACAAGTTTCAGCAGCCGAATTGACCAAGCAGAAGAAAGAATATCAGAAGTCAAATATCAACTCATTAAAATAAAACGAGAAACCAAGATAAAAAAAAAGCTCAAAAAGGAATGAATAAAATCTCCAAAAAATGTGGGACTATGTGAAGACACCCAACCTACGTTTGATAGATGTACCAGAATGTGATAAAAAGAATGAATCCAAGCTGGAAAACACTCTTCAGGATATTATCCAGGAAAATTTTCCCAACCTAGCAAGACAGTTCAATACTCAACTCCAGGAAATACAGAGAACACCACAAAAATACTTTGCAAGAAGAGCAACCCCAAGGCACATAATCGTCCGATTCACCAGGGTTGAAATGAAGGAGAAAATACTAAGGGCAGCCAGAGAGAAAGGTCGGGTCACCCACAAAGGGAAGCCCATCAGGCTCACAGCAGATTTCTCGGCAGACACTCTACAAGCCAAAAGAGAGTGGGGGCCAATATTCAACATCCTTAAATAAAAGAACTTTAAACCCAGAATTTCATATCTAGCCAAACTGAGATTCTTAAGTGAAGAAAAAATAAAATCCTTCATGAACAAGCAAGTACTCAGAGATTTTGTCACCACTAGGCCTGCTTTATAAGAGCTCCTGAAAGAGGCAGTACACATAGAAAGAAACAACCAGTACCAGCCATTCTAAAAGCATACCAAATGCTAAAGACCATCAATAAAATGAAGAATCTGCATGAACCAATGGGCAAAACAGCCGGCTAGGATCAAAATGGCAGTATCAAATTCTCACATAACAACATTAACCCTAAATGTAAATGGGCTAAATGCACCAATCAAAAGACACAGACTGGCAAATTGGATAAAGAAATACAAAACCCATCACTGTGCTGTATCCAGGAAACCAACCTCACATGCAAGGATACACAAAAGCTCAAAATAAAGAAATGGAGGAAGATTTACCAAGCAAACGGAGAGCAAAAAAAAGAAGGAGTTGCAATTCTCATCTCTGACAAAATAGACTTTAAAACAACAAAGATCAAAAGGGACAAAGAAGGTCATTACATAATGGTAAAAGTATCGATACAACAAGAAGACCTAACGAATCTAAATATATATGGACCCAATGCAGGAGCACCCAGATATATAAGGCAAGTTCTTAATGACTTACAAAGAGACTTAGACTCCCACACAATAATAGTGGGAGACTTTAACACTCCACTGTCAATATCAGACAGATGAATCAGACAGAAAATTAACAAGGATATCCAGGACTTGAACTCCGACCTGGAACAAGAAAACCTGATAGATATTTACAGAACTTTCCACCCCAAATCCACAGAATATACATTCTTCTCAGCACCACATTACACTTAATCCAAAATTGACCACAGAAGTGGAAGTGAAGCACTCCTCAGCAAATGTAAAAAAACTGAAATCATAACAAACATTTCTCAGACCATAGTGCAATCAAGTTGGAACTCAGAATTCAGAAAATAACTCAGAACCGCACAGCTTCATGGAAACTGAATAACTGGCTCTTGAATGTTGATTCGATAAACAATTAAATGAAGGCAGAAATAAAGAAGTTCTTTGAAACCAAGGGGAATAAAGACACAACGTACCAGAATCTCTGGGAAACATTTAAAGCAGTCTGTAGAGGAAAATATATAGCAATAAGTGCCCACATGAGAAGAGTGAAGAGATTCAAAATGGACACCCTATCAGCAAAATTGGAAGAGCTAGAGGATCAACATCAAAAAAGCTCAAAACCTAGCCGACGACAAGAAATAACTAAGATCAGAGAAGAACTAAAGAAGATAGAGACAAGAAAAACCCTTCAAAAAATCAACAAATCCAAGAGCTGGTTTTTCGAAAAGATGAACTAAATAGACAGACCACTAGCCAGACTGAAAAAAACGAAAAGAGAGAACAACCAAATATATGCAATAAAAAACGATAATGGGGAAATCACCACAGATTCCACAGAAATTCAAACTATTATCAGAGAATACTACAAACAACTCTATGCACATAAACTAGTAAAACAGGAAGAAATGGATAAATTCCTGCACTCCTGTGTCCTCCCGAGCCTAAACCAGGAGGAAGCCAAAACTATGAATAGATCAAAAACAAGGTCTGAAGTTGAGGCAGCAATTAAGAGCCTACCACACAAAAAAAGCCCATGTCCAGATGGTTTCACAGCCGAATTCTACCAGACAAACAAAGAGGATCTAGTACCATTCCTTCTGAAACTATTCCAAATAATTCAAAAAGAGGGAACCATTCCCAAATAATTTTATGAGACAAACACAATCCTGATACGGAAACCCGCCAGAGACTCAACAAGAAAGAAAAACTTCAGGCCAATATTTATGATGAACATAGATGCAACAATCTTCAATAAAATACTGGCAAACCGATTGCAACAGCACATTAAACAACTTATCCATCATGATCAAGTAAAATTCATCCTGGGGATGCAAGGCTGGTTCAACATACGCAAGTCTATAAATGTAATTCACCACATAAACAGAAGCAAAAAAAAAAAACCACATGATTATCTCAATTGACGCAGAGAAGGCATTTGACAAAATTCAACAGCCCTTTATGCTAAAAACCCTCAATAAACTTGGTATTGATGGAACATATCTCAAAGGAATAAAAGCTATTTACGACAAACCAACAGCCAATATCATACTAAATGGGCAAAAACTGGAAGCATTCCCTTTGAAATCCAGCACTAGACAAGGATGCCCTCTGTCACCACTTCTACTCAACATATTACTGTAAGTCCTAGCCAGAGCAATCAAGCAAGAAAAAGAAATAAAGTGTATTCAAATAGGAAAGTTGGAAGCTAAATTGTCTCTATTTGCAGACGACATGATTGTATACCTGGAAGACCCCATCACCTCAGCCCAAAAGCTCCTGCAACTGATAAGCAACTTCAGCAATGTCTCAGAGTATGAAATCAATGTGCAAAAATCACAAGCATTCCTATACACCAATAACAGACTTAAAGAGAACCAAATTAAGAACGAACTGCCATTCACAATTGCTACAAATAAAATAAAATACCTATTAATACAACTCACTAGGAATGTAAGGGACCTCTTTAAGGAAAACTACAAACAACTGCTCAGCGAAATAAGAGAGGACACAAACAGATGGAGAAACATTCCATGTTCATGGTTAGGAAGAATCAATACTGTGAAAACGGCTATACTGCCCAAAGTAATTTACACATTCAATGCTATCCCCATCAAACTACCATTGAATTTCTTCACAGAACTGGAAAAATCCACCATGAATTTCATATGGAACCAAAAAAGAGCCCGCATATCCATGTCAATTCTAAGCAAAGGGAACACAGCGGGAGGCATCACGCTACCAGACTTCAAACAATACTACAAGGCCACAGTAATAAAAACAGCTTGGTACTGGTACCAAAACAGAGATATAGACCAATGGAACAGAACAGAAGCATCAGAAGCAACACAACATATCTACAACCATATTATCTTTGATAAACCAGACAAAAACAGGCAATGGGAAAAGGATTCCCTATTTAATAAATGGTGTTGGGAAAACTGGCTAGCCATGTGCAGAAAGCAGAAACTCGACCCCTTTCAGACACCTTACACTAAAATTAACTCCAGATGAATTAAAGACTTAAACGTAAAACCTGACACCATAAAAACCCTAGAAGAAAATCTAGGCAAAACCGTTCAGGATATAGGAGTAGGCAAGGATTTCATGAACAAAACACCAAAAGCATTGGCAACAAAAGGCAAAATAGACAAATGGGACCTATTCAAACTCCACAGCTTCTGCACGGCAAAAGAAACAGTCACGATAGTGAATCGGCAACCATCAGAATGGGAAAAAATCATTGCAGTTTACACATCTGACAAAGGGCTGATATCCAGAATTTACAAAGAAATCAAACAGATTTACAGAAAAAAAACAAACAAGCCCATTCAAAAATGGGCAAAGGATATGAACAGAAACTTTACAAAAGAAGACATACATGAGGCCAGCAAGCATCTGGAAAAGTGCTCATCATCATTGGTCATTAGAGAGATGCAAATCAAAACCACATTGAGATATCATCTCACACCAGTTCGAAGGGCGATCATTAAAATATCTGGAGACAGCAGATGCTGGAGAGGATTGGAGAAATAGGAACACTCTTACACTGTTGGTGGGAGTGTAAATTAGTTCAACCATTGTGGAAGACAGTGTGGCGATTCCTCAGGGACCTAGAAATAGAAATTCCATTTGACCCAGCAATCCCATTACTGGGTATCTATACAAAAGACTATAAATCGTTCTACTATAAGGACACATGCACACGAATGTTCATTGCAGCACTGTTTACAATAGCAAAGACCTGGGTCCAACCCAAATGCCCATCGATGATAGACTGGACTGGGAAAATATGGCACATATACACCATGGAATATTATGCAGCAATCAAAAATGATGAGTTTGTGTCCTTTGTAAAGACATGGATGAATCTGGAGAACATCATTCTAAGCAAACTGACACAAGAACAGAAAAAGAAATACTGCATATACTCACTCATTGGTGGGTGAGAAAAATGAGAACACATGGACACAGAGAGGCGGTCTACTATACACTGGGGACTGTTGGGGAAATGGGGGAGGGACAGCGGTGGGGGCTGGGGGGATAGCCTGGGGATGAATACCAAGTGTGGGTGAAGTGGAGGAAGGCAGCAAAACACACTGCCATGTGTGTACCTATGCAACTATCTTGCACGTTCTGCACATGTACCCCAAAACCTATAATGCAATAGAAATTTAAAAAATAAATAAAGTAAAATAAAAAAAATAAAAAAGAAGGATTCTATATGATAAAAAAAGAAAAAAATAAGAGGACGGTATACACAAGAGAGAGAAGGGATACACAGCAAAGAGAGGGGGATACCCACGGGAGTGTTGGGCATACACACAGGACGGAAGTTAATACACACAGGAGAGAGAAGGATACACACAAGAAGGGAAAAATAAATACAAAAGAGATTAGGATACACACAACAGACTGGAGAATACAGACAGAATAGAGCGTGATACACGCAGGAGAGAGGAGGATACACATAGGAGAGAGGAGGATACATGCAGAAGAGAGAATGATACACGCAGAAGAGAGGAGGATGCACACAGAAAATAGAAGGCATACACACAGGATAGGGGGATACAGGCAGAAGAGAGGATGATATACCCAGAAGAGAGACAGATACACACACGGGAAGGGAAGATACACATGGGAGAGTGGAAGATTCACACAAAAGTGGAAAATACACACAGGAAAGACGAAAATATACACAGGAGAGAGAACAATATACACAGAAGAAGAAAATGCACACAGAATAAAAAAGGATACACGTAGGAGAGATGAGGGTACAAACAGGAGAAAGGAAGATACACAGAGGAGAGAGGAGGATGCACACACACAGGAGAGGGGGATACACACATAAGAGAGTGACATACCCACAGGGGAGACAAGGATATACACAGAATTGAGGAAGATACACACAGGAGAGAGGGGGATACACACAGAAGAGAGAGGAATACACACAGGAGATAAGAAAATACACACTAGACAGAATAGGACACACACAGGAGGCAAGAGGATACACACAGGAGAGAGGGGAAAAACACACAGGATAGTGGAAGATACACACAGAAGAGAGGAGGTTACACACAGGAGAGAGGATAATCCACACAAATGAAAAAAGGATACACAGAGCAGAGAGGAGAATACACATAAGAGAAAGGATAAAATCAGAGAAGAGTGTGGGATACACACATGCTGAGGGGGATACACACATTAGGGATAAAGATAAACATACGAGAGAGGAAAATACACATAGGAGAGAGGAGCATACACAAAAAAGACATGGGCCTACACACAAGAGAGGAAGATACACACAGGAGAACAGGGGATACACACAGGAAAGACAGGATACACAGAAAAGAGAGGGATAAACACAGGAGAGAGGGGCATACACACAGGAGAGAGGAGGATACACACAGGAAAGAGGAGAATACACACAATAGTGAGGAAGTTACACAGGGGAGAGATGGGGTATTCACAAGAAGAGAATAAGATACACACAGAAGAGAGGAAGATAAACACAGGAGAGAGGAGGATATACACAGGGGAGAGATGGATACACACAGGAGAGAGGAGGATACACACAAAGGAGAAAAAAATACAAACAGGAGAGAGAAGGATACACACAAATGAAAGGAGGATACACACAGGAGAGAGGAAGATACAGACAAAAGAGGGGGATACACACAGAAGGAATGGGTATACACACGGGGGAAGGGGATACACACGGGAGAGAGGAGGATAAACACAAGAGAGAGGAGGATACACACAGGAGAGAGGAGTATACACACAGAAGACAGGAGTATACACACAGAAGAGAGGAAAATACACACAAAGCGAGGGGGATACACACAGGAGAGTGGAGGATACAAACATCATACAGAAGGATACGCACAGGAGAGACGAGAATACACTCATGAGAGAGGAGGATACACAAAGGAGAGGGGGAAAAACACTGCAAGAAAAGGGATATACACAGGCGAGAGAGATACACACAGAAGTGGGGGGGATGCACACGGAAGAAAGGGTGTTCCACGAAGGAGAGGGGCATACACAACGAAAAGTGAAGCATAAACACAGGAGAGAGGAGAATACACACAGAAGAGAATGGGAATACACACAGGAGAGAGGGGGATACACATAGAAGGAGAAGGATAAATATAGGAGGGAGGAGGGTACACAAAAAGAGAGGAGGATACAGACGAAAGAGAGGATGATAAACGCAGGAAAAAGGAGGATACACACAGAAGCGAGAAGAATACACAGAGGAGAGTGAAGGATACACGAAGGAGAGAGAAGGATACACACAGGAGAGTTGGGGATACACACAAAATAGAGCGATACACACAGAAGAGAGGAGATTAAACACAGGAGAGAGGAGGATACGCACAGGAGAAAGAAGGATACACACAAAAGAGTGAAGGATGCACACAGGAGAGAAGGGGATACACACAGGAGAAAGGGGGATACACACAGGAGAAAGAAGGATACACAAGGGAGAGGGAGATACACACAGGAGAGAGGTGGATACATGGAAAAGAGAAAAGAATACACCCAGGAGAGAAAAGGATACACACAGGAGATGGGAATACACAGAAGAGAGGGGCATAAACACAGGAGAGGGTGATACACACAGGAAAAAGGGGGATACACACAGGAAAGAGGATCATACACAAAGGAGAGAAGGACACACACAGGAGAGAAAGGCATACACACAGGAGAAAGAAGAATACACACAGCAGAGATTAGGATTCACACAGGAGAGAGGGGATAACCACAGGAGAAAGAAGAATACAAACAGGAGAAATGGGGAATACACACAGGAGAGAGGGTGGATACACAAAGGAGAAAGGGGCTAAACACAGAGGAATGAGGAAAGATACACACAGGAGAGAGGAGCATACACACAGGAGAGAGGAGCATACACACAGGAGAGAGGAGCATACACACAGGAGAGAGTAGCATACACACAGGAGAGGGATAGATACACACAAGATAAAAGAATACACACAATAGAGAGGCAGATACACACAGAAGATGGAGATACACACAGAAGAGAGGAGGATAAACACAGGAGAGAGGAGGATACTCACAGGAGAGAGGGGGATACACACAAAAGAGTGGAGGATGCACACAGGAGAGAAGGGGATACACACAGGAGAGAGGGGGATACACACAGTAGAGAGGAGATACACACAGAAGAAAGGAGGATACACACAGGAGAGAGGGTGTTACACACAGGAGAAAGGAGGATACACAAGAAAGAGAGGGATACACACAGGAGAGGGGGGTACATGGAAAAGAGAAAAGGATACACACAGGAGAAAAAAAGGATACACACAGGAGATGGGAATACACATGAGAGAGGGGCATATACAGAGAAGACGGTGATACACACAAGAGAAAGGGGGATACACACAGAAAAGAGGAGAATACACAAAAGATAGAAAGACACACACAGGAGAGAAAGGCATACACACAGGAGAAAGGAGAATACACACAGCAGAGATTAGGATTCACACAGGAGAGAGGAAATAAACACATGAGAAAGAAGAATACACACAGGAGAAAGGGGAATACACACAGGAGAGAGGGTGGATACACATAGGAGAAAGGGGCTAAACACAGAGGAATGAGGAAAGATACACGCAGGAGAGAGGAGCATACACACAGGAGAGAGGAGCATACACACAGGAGAGAGGAGCATACACACAGGAGAGAGAAGCGTACACACAGGAGAGGGATAGTTACACACAAGAGAGAAGAATAAACACAGTAGAGAGGAAAATACACACAAGAGAGGAAGATACACACAGAAGAGAGGAGGATAAACACAGGAGAGAGGAGGATACTCACAGGAGAGAGGGGGATACACACAAAAGAGTGGAGGATGCACACAGGAGAAAAGGGGATACACACAGGAGAGAGGGCGATACACACAGTAGAGAGGAGATACAACAGGAGAAACAGGATACACACAGAAGAGAGGGGGATACACACAGGAGAAGGGAGGATACACAAAGGAGAGGGGTATACACACAGGAGAGAGGTGGATACATGGAAAAGAGAAAAGGATACACACAGTAGAGAAAATGATACACACAGGAGAGAAAAGGATACACACAGGAGATGGAAATACACAGGAGAGAGGGGCATACACACAGGAGTGGGTGATACACACAGGAGAAAGGGGGATACACACAGGAAAGCGGAGAATACACACAGGAGAGAAGAATACACACAGGAGTAAAAGGCATACACACAGGAGAAAGGAGAATACACACAGCAGAGATTAGGATTCACACAGGAGGGAGGCGATAAACACAGGAGAAAGAGGAACACACACAGGATAAAGGAAGGATACACACAGGAGAGAGGGTGGATACACAAAGGAGAAAGGGGGATACACAGAGGAATGAGAAGAGATACAAACAGGAGAGAGGAGCATACACATAGGAGAAGAATAGATACAAACAGGAGAGAAGAATAAACACAGTAGAGAGAAAGATACACACAGGATAGAAGAGGATACA
The DNA here is from genome assembly GCA_031835075.1 of Saguinus oedipus. Lineage (NCBI taxonomy): Eukaryota > Metazoa > Chordata > Mammalia > Primates > Cebidae > Saguinus > Saguinus oedipus. The sequence goes on from CM063170.1 coordinate 6,428,103, forward strand.
CACAAAATAGAAAATGATACACACAGGAGACAGAAGAATACACACAGAATAGAGGGGGATAGACACAGGAGAGGGGAATAGACACAGGAGAGAAAAAAGATACACACAGGAGACAAAGATACACAAAGAGGGGAGTTGGATACACACAGGAGAGAGCGGAATACAAACAAGAGAGATGAGCATACCCACAGGAGAGAGGAGAATACACAAAAAAAGAGGGGAATACACACAGGAGAAAGGGCTATACAAACAGGAGAGTGCGGCATACAGACAGAAGGGAGGGGGATACACACAGGAGAGAGGAGGATACACACAAAATAGAAAATGATACACACAGGAGACAGAAAAATACACACAGGAGAGAGGAGGATAAACACAGGAGAGGGAAATACACACAGGAGAGAAAAAGAAACACACAAGAGACAGGGATACACAAAGAAGGGAGTTGGATGCACACAAAAGAGGGGGATACACACAGGAGAGAGGGGAATACACACAAGAGAGAGGGGCATACCCACAGGAGAGAGGAGACTACACAAAAGAGAGAGGGGGGTACACACAAGAAAAAGGGGGATACAAACAGGAGAGTGCGGCATACACACAGAAGGGAGGGGGATACACAAAGGAGAGAGGAGGATACACACAGGATACAGGAGGCTACACAAAGAAGAGAGGAGGATACACAAAGAAGAGGGAGAAACAAACAAGAGGGGGGATACACACAGGAGAGAGGAGGATACACACAGAAGAGAGGAGGATATACAAAAAAGAGAGGAGGATACACACAGGAGAGAGAAGAATACACACAAGAGAGGGGGATACGCACAGGATAGAAAAGGATACATATAGGAGAGAGGAGGATATACACAGGAGAGAGGATGATACACACAGAAGAGAGAAGAATACACACAAGAGAGGAAGATACACAGGATAGAAAAGAGTACACATAGGAGAAAGGAGAATACACACAGGAGAGAGGAGGATACAAAAAGAAGAGGGGGAAACACACAAGAGAGAGGGTGATACACACAGGCGAGGGAGATAAACACTGGAGACGGTGGGTTACACACAGGAGAGAGGGGGATACACAAAGGAGAGAGGAGGATACACACAGGAGAGTGGAGGCTACACACTGCAGACAGAAAGATACACAAAGAAGAGGAGGAAACACACAAGAAAGAGGGGGATACACACCGTCGAGGGAATAAACACTGGAGACGGTGGGATACACACAGAAGAGAGGTGGATACACAAAGGAGAGGGGGATACACACAGGAGAGAGGGTTATACACACAAAATAGACGAGGATACACACAGGAGAGAGAAAAGATACACACAGGAGAGAGGGGGATACACAGGAGAGTGGGGCATAAACACAGGAGGGAAGGGGATATACATAGCAGAGAGGGGAATACACACAGTGGGAGAAGAATAAATACAGGAGAGAGGAGGATACACACAGAAGAGAGAAGAATACACACAAGAGAGGGGGATAAACGCAGGATAAAAAAGGATACACATAGGAGAGTGAAGGATACACAGAGCAGAAAGGAGGATACACACAGGAGAGGAAGATACACACAGAAGAGAGGAAAATACACACAGGATAGATAAAAATACACACAGGATTAGGGAAGATACACACAGGAGAGAAAAGGATACACACAGAAGTGAGAGGGATACACACAGGAGATAAGAAAATACACACGAGAGAGGAGGATACACACAAGAGACAGGAGGATACACAGAAGAGGGAGAAGAATACACACAGGAGAGAGAAACATACACACAGGAGGGAGGACTATACACACAGGAGAAAGGATGATCCACACAAATGAAAGGAGGATACACACAGCAGAAAGAAAAATACACACAGGAGAGAGGGGAAACACACAGGAGAGTGGGGGATACACATAGGTGGAGCGAGATACACACAGGATAAAGGAAGATACACAGAGGAGAGAAAATGATACACATAGGAGAGAGAAGCATACACAAAAGAGACAGGGGCATACACACAGGAAAGGGGGATAAACAAAGGTGAAAGGGGGATACACACAGAAAAGAAAAGAATAAACAAAAAAGAGAAACATACACACAGGAGGGTGGGGCATACACACAGGAGAGAAGAGGATACACAAAAGATAGAGGAGAATACACACAATATAGAGGGGGATACACACAGGAGAGAGGGGGTATACACACAGGAGAGAAGAAGATACACACAGAAGAGAGGAAGATACACACAGGAGATAGGAGGATACACAGAGGGGAGAGAAGGATAGACATAGCAGAGAGGAGGATACACACAGGAGAGAAAAAATACAAACAGAAGAGAGGAAGATACACACAGGTGAAAGTAGGTTACACAAAGGAGAGAGGAGGATACACGCAGGAGAGAGGGGGATACGCCCAAAAGAAATGGGGATACACAGAGGGGGAAAGGGATACACACAGGAGAGAGGAGGATACACACAAGAGAGAAGAGGATACACACAAGAGAGATGAGGATACACCCATAAGAGAGGGGGAAACACACAAGAGAGAGGGAAATACAGAAAGGAGAGTGCGACATACACACAGGATGGAGGGAAATACAGACTGGAGAGAGGGGAATAAACACAGGGGGAAAGAAATACACACAGGAGAGGAAAGCATACAAACAGCAGAGAGGAGAATACGCAAAAAAGAGAGGATTTTACACCCAGGAGAGAGGAGGATACACACAGAAGAAAGGGGAAAACACACAGGAGAGTTGGGGATACACACATGTGGAGGGGGATACACACAGGAGAGAGGAGGATACACATAGGAGAAAGGAGCATACACAAATGAGACAGGGGGGAACACGCAGAAGAGGGGGATACACACAGGTGAAAGTTAGATACACACAGAAAAGGAAAGAATACACACAAAAGAGAAGGATACACAGAGGAGGGTGGTGGCATACACACAGGAGAGAGGAGAATACACACAGTATAGAGGAGAATACACACAATAGAGAGGGGGATACACACAGGAGAGAAGGGTATACACATAGGAGAGAAGATACACACAGAAGAAAGGAAGATACACAGAGGAGAGAGAAAAATACAAACAAGGGAGAGAAGGATAGACACAGCAGAGAGGAGGATACACATAGGAGAGAAAAAAATACAAACAGGAGAGAGAAGGATACACACAGGTGAAAGGAGGATACACACAAGAGAGAGGAGGATACAAATAGGAGAGAGGGAGATACACATAGGAGAAATGGGGATACACACAGGGGTAAAGTGATACACACAGGAGAGAGGAGGATACAAACTGCAGAGAGGAAGGAAAGCACAAAAGAGAGGAGGATACACCGAAGAGAGGGAGGATACACAAAGGAGAGGGAGAAACACACAGTAGAGAGGGACATACACACAGGTGAGGTGGATACAATCAGAAGTGGGGAAGATGCGCACAGGAGAAAAGGGCATCCACAGAGGAGAGGGGATACACACAGAACAGAGGGGCATACACACAAAAGAAAAGAGGATACACACAGGAGAGAGGGGGCATACACACAGGAGAAAGGTGGATACACACAAGAGAGTGGGGTATACACACAGGATAGAGCGGCATACACACAGGGGGAGAAGAATAAATACAGGAGGGAGGAGGGTACAAAAATAGAGAGGAGAATACAGACAAAAGAGAGGAGGATACACGCAGGAGAGAGGAGGATACACACAGGAGAGGGAAGGATACACAGAGGAGAGTAGGGGGATACACACAGGAGAGGAGGATAGACACAGAAAAGAAGAGGATACACAAAAAAAGAGGAGGATACACACAGGAGAGAGGGGACACACACAAAAGAGAGAAGGATGCACACAGGAGAGAGGGGGATACACACAGGAGAGAGGGGGATACACACAGGAGAGAGGGGGTTACACACAGAAGAGAGGTGATACACACAAAAGAAAGGAGGATACACACAGGAGAGAGAAGGATACACACAGGAGAGATAAGAATACACAAAGAAGATGGGGATACACACAGGATGGGGTAGATACACGAAAAAGAGGAAAGGATACAAAGGAGAAAAGATACACACAGGAGAGTGGGATACACACTGGAGAGAGGAGGATTCACACAGGAGAAAAAGGATACACACAAAAGAGAGGGGTATACACACAGGAGAGATGGGGATACACACAGAAGAGTGGTGATACACACAGGAGAGAGGAGGGTACACACAAGAGTGGGGGGATACACACAGGAGAGAGCAGGATACACAACGGAGATGGGGATACACACAGGAGAGAGTGAGATTCATTGAACAAAAGAAGGACACACACAGAAGAGAGGAGGATAAACACAGTGGAGAAGGATATACACAGAGAGAGGGGCATATACACAGGAGAGGGAGATACACACAGGAGAAAGGGGGATAGACACAGGAGAGGGAAGAATACACACAGGAGAGGGGGATACACACATGAGAACAGGGCGTACACACAGAAGAGAGGAGGATTCGAAAAGCAGAGAGGAGGATAACACTGGAGAGAGGGGATAAACACAAGAGAGAGGGGGATACACACAGGAAAAATTGGGGATACACACAGGAGAATGGGGGGATACACATACGAGAGAGGAGGGATACACACAAGAGGGAGGAGAAAACACACAGAAGAGAGGTGGATACACACAGTAGAGAAAAAGATACACACAGAAGAGGGGGATACACACAGGAGAGAGGAGGATACACGCAGGATAGGGGAGTTTACACACAAAAGAGAGCAGGATACACACAGGAGACAGAAGAATACACACAGAAGATATGGGGATATACACAGGAGAGTGGTGATATACACAGGATGGAGGAGGGTACACACAGGAGACAGGGGAATACACACAGGAAAAATGGATAAACACAGGCGAAAGGGGTATACACAGATGAAAGAGGAGGATACACAGAGGTAAGAGGGATACACAAAGGAAAAAGGGCATACACACAGGAGAGAGGAGGATACACACAGGAGAGAGGAGGATACAAACAAGAGAGAGGTGATACACACAGGAGAAAGGGGGTATACAGAGGATCCTTCACAGCCTCACTGAATATTACACACTTGTGATATAGACTAGAGTCTATTTTTTATGGCCACTCATTCAAAGAATCACTAAATAATGCACACCTGCTGAATAGTCAGATGTCTCTTTCCTATGGCCACCGATTAAGAGCCTCACTATGTGTACACACCTGGGGAAATCGTCAGGATTTACCTTTATTCCCTCATTAACATTCTTACTAAATAAGACACACCTGTGGAATAGTCAAGAGACTTTTTCATGTGGCCTTTAATTCGGAGTGTTACTGAATAATGTGGTGTAGTCAGGAGTCTATATCACGTAGACATACTCAGAGCCTCAGTGAATAAGACAGGCCCCAGATATAGTAAGGAATCTAATTTATATGGCAACAACTTCTGAGCCTCACTGTATAATACACAGCTGGAGAATAATTTTGAGTTTATTTTCGATGGATATTCATTCAGAGCCTCGGTAAAATATGTACACCTGTGGAGTAGATAGGAGTCTATTTTATTAGGGCACTCATTCATAGCCTCAGTGGATAATATGCACGTATGGATTAGTCAGGATTCCATTTTATATGGCCACTGATTCATAAACTCAATGAAAAATTCACAAATGTAAAGTACTCAGGAGCCTATTTCATATAAACACTCATTCAGAGATTCAGTGAATAATACAATTATTTAAGATAGACAACATCCTGTTTCATATGGTCACACAAAAAGAGCCTCACTGAATAATACAAACCTGGAGAATAATTTAGAGTCTATTTTCGATGGACATTCATTCAAAGCCTCGGTAAATAATGCACACCTGTGGAGTAGCCAGGAGTTTATTTGATTTGGACACTCATTCATAGCCTCTTTGGATAATATGCACGTGTTTATTAGACAGGATTCCATTTTATATGGCCACCTACTTGTAACCTCATTGACAAAATTCACAAATGTACAGTACTCAGCAGTCTATTTCATATAGACATTCATTCAGAGATTCATTGAATAATAAAAATATTTAAGATAGACAGCATTCTGTTTTTTATGGTTAAACAAAAAGAGCCTCATTAAATAATATGCACGTGTGGATTAGTCAGGATTCCATTTTATATGGCCACTGACTCGTAACCTCAGTAACAAATGCACAAATGTAAAGTACTCAGCAGTCTATTTTATATAGTCACTAATTCACAGAATAATACAAATATTTGAGATAGACAGCATCCTGTTTCATATGGTTAAACAAAAAGAGCCTCACTGAGTAATGCACACCAGGGGAAGTGTTAGGAGTCTACTTTATATAGCCTTTAATTTACAGAATCAGGAAATAATGCACACGTGTGGAATAGACACTAGTCTATTTTATATGGCTGCAAAATCAAAGCCTTTTCAAACACTGCACATGTGGGGAATAATCACTTGTCTGTTTTATATGGTGTTTCGTTTGGTGAATCAAAAACTTATGCACACCTGTGGAGTAAAATGGGTTCTATTTCAGAAGGCCACTCTTTCAGTGTTTTAGTGATAATATGTATATCTAAAAAGTAATGAATCTCTTTCACATGGCCACTCGTTCAGGGCCTCTGTGAAGAATAGTCCCCTCAAAAATAGTCAAGTGTCTACTTTAAATGCCTACACATTCAGAGACTCTGTAGGTAATGAAAACCTGGGCAATACACCTGAGTCTCTTTTTTATGCCCACTTAGTCAGAGTCTCATACAATAATACACACCTGGAGAAGAGTTAAGAATCTACTTCATGTAGCCACTCATTTAGAGCCTCAGTGAATAATGCACACCTGGGTAGTAGTCGAGCATTTTTTATATGGCCACTCATTTTGTGCCTCACTGAGTGATATACACCTGAAGAATCCTCAGGATTCTATTTGATACTACCACTCATTTAGAACCTTATTGAATAATTCACAATGGTGCAATAGTCAGGTGTCTATTTTATATGATCTATCACTCAAAGTTTCAGTGAATAATTAACTTCTATGGAGTAATCAGGACGCTGTTTCAGATAGCCAGAAATTAAGTGCTTTCCTGAATGATACACACCTGGGTAATAGACTGGCGTCTATTTCCTATGAACTCTAATTTTGTGTATCGTTGAGTAATACACACCTGGAGCAGTGTCAGGAGTCTATTTGATATGGACACTCAAACAAAACCTGTTTGATTAATGCACACAGGTATAATAATGAGGAGAGTATGTCATACAGTTACTTATTCAGACAAAGAGTGAATAATGCACATGTAAAGTAATTAGAAGTCTGATTCTTATGGACCCTCTTTAACAGCCTCACTGAATATTACACACTTGTGATATAGTCTGGAGTCTATTTTTTATGACCACACAGTCAGAGAAATCACTAAATAATGCACACCTGCGGAATAGTCAGAAGTCTCTTTCCTATGGCCACTCATTAAGAGCCTCACTAAGTGTACACATCTGGGGAAATAGAATTTATCCTTATCCCCTCATTCAGAGTCTCACAAAATAATGCACACCTGTGGAATAGTCAGGAGACTCTTTCATATGGCCACTCGTAAAGAGCCTCACTAAGTGTACACGCCTGGGAAAATACGATTTACCATTATCTTCTCATTCAGAGTCTCCAAAATAATGCACACCTGCGGAATAGTCAGGAGATTCTTTCCTATGGCCCCTCGTTAAGAGACTCACTAAGTGTACACACCTGGGGAAATACTCAGCATTTACCATTATCAACTCATTCAGATTCTCACTAAATAATGCACACCTGTGGAATAGTCAGGAGACTCTTTCCTATGGCCACTCATTAAGAGCCTCAATAAGTGTACACACCTGGGGAAGTAGTAAGGATTTACCTATATCCCTTAATTCAGAATCTCACTAAATAATGTCCACCAGTGGAATAGTCAGGAGAATTTTTCATGTGGCCTCTAATTCGGAGTGTCACTGAATAATGTGATGTAATCAGGAGTCTATTTCATGTGGACACATATTCAGAGCCACAGTGAATGAAACAGGCCCTTTATGTTGTAAGGAATCTAATTTATATGGCCACATCTTCTGAGCCTCACTAAATAATACACACCTGGAGAATAACTTGGAGTCTATTTTCGATGGACATTCATTTAGAGTCTCGGTAAATAATGTACACTTGTGGAGTAACCAGGAGTCTATTTTATTAGGACAATCATTGATAGCCTCAGTGGATAATATGCACGTGTGTATTAGTCCGGATTCCAATTTATATGGTCACTGAATCGTAACCTCAGTGAAAATGCACAAATGTAAAGTACTCAGCAGTCTATTTCATATAGACACTCATTCAGAGATTCACTAAATAATACAAATATTTGATATAGCAGCATCCTGTTTCATATGGTCACACAAAATGAGCCTCACAGAGTAAGGCACACCTAGGGATGTGTTAGGAGTCTACTTTATACAGCCTCTCATTTACAGTCTCAGGGAATAATGCACACGTGTGGAATAGACACTAGACTATTTTATATGACCACAAAATCAAAGCCTGTGTGAGTAATACAAAACTTTGGAATAGTCACTTGTCTATTTTACATGCTCAAATATTTAGAGTCAGAGTCAATAATACACGCCTGTGGGCAAGTCAGAAAACAATTCCATATGGCCAAAGTTTCAGAGCCTCAGTGAATAATATATACCTGGGAAACACTCAGGACGCTGTTACACGTGGCATCAATTTCAGAGCTTCCTTGAATAAGAAACACCTCTATTGTAGTCAGAATTCTATTTCCTATAGCCAGATATTCAGAGCCTAATTGAATAACATTCACCTTGGGAAAAATTAAAATTTTATTTCGTATAGCCACTCATTTAGAGCTGAATGTGAAAACGGACGCCTTAGGACCATTCAGGAGTCTCTATTTTATGGCCACTCAATTAGAGCTTCGCAGAAAAATACATACCTATGAAAACGTCGGGAGTGTATTTCACACGGCCACTTATTCAGAATCTCAGTGAGGAATCATATATATTTGGAAAATACTCAGGATTATATTATATGTAGCCACTTATTCAGAGACTCACTGAATAATGCACAGCTAAGGAATAGTCTGGAGACTATTTGATATGACTCTTCACCCAGCGACTCAGTGGACAATGCCGAACTGAAAAATAGTCACGAGGATCGAGTCAAGGGTTTAAGTTATGTGGTCACTCGTTCAGAATCTCACTGAAGAATACACACCTTGGGAATAGTCAGTGTCCAAATCATATGGACACTCAATCACAGCATTACCGAATAATGCACAATGGGGCAATAGTAAGGAGTCTATTTTATATGGCCTGTCATTCGGAGCTTCAGTGCATAATAAACAGCTGTGGAGTAGTCAGGACCCTATTTAAGGTAGCACCAAATTAAGCAGCTCCATGAATGATACACACATGTGTCAGAGTCAGGAGACTATTTGACATAGACACTCATATAGAACCTTTTCGAATACTGCACATGTGGGGAATAATCACTAGTCTGTTTTATATGGTGATTCGTTTGGAGAATCAAAAACTAATGCACACCTGTTGAGTAAAATGGGTTCTATTTCATAAGGCCACTCTTTCGGTGTTTTATTGAATAATATATATATATTTGATACGTTAGGAATCTCTTTCACATGACCATTCGTTCAGGTCCTCCGTGAAGAATACTCCCCTCAAAAATAGCCAAGGGTCTATGTCAAATTGCTACACATTCAAAGTTTCAGTACATAATGAACCCCTGGGCAATACACCTGAGTTTCTATTTTATGACCACTTATTTAGAGACTCATTCAATAATACACAACAAAAGATTTAAGAGCCTACTTCATGTAGCCACCCATTTAAAGCCTCAGTGAATAATGCACACCATGGTAATAATCGAGCATTTTTTATATGGCCACTCATTTTGTGCCTCACTGAGTGATATACACCTGAAGAATCCTCAGGATTCTATTTGATACTACCACTCATTTAGAACCTTATTGAATAATTTTCAATGGAGCAATAGTCAGGTGTCTATTTTATATGGTCTATCATTCAAACTTTCAGTGAGTAGTAAACTTCTATAGAGTAATCAGGACACTGTTTAACATAGCCACAAATTAAGTGCCTTGCTGAATGATATGCACCTCTGTGATAGTCATGAGTTTATTTCATATAAACTCTAATTTTCTGTATCGCTGAGTAATACACACCTGGGGCAGTGTCAGAAGTTTATTTGGTATGGACACTTAAACAGAGCCTGTTGGATTCATGCACACATGGATAATAATGAGGTGTCTATATCATACAGCTACTCATTTAGAAAAACTGTGAGTAATGCACATGTGGAGTAATTAGTTGTCTGTTTCATATGGCCCGTCTTTCACAGCCTTACTGAATATTACACATTTGTGATATAGTCTGGAGTCTATTTTATATGGCCACTCATTCAGAGAATCACTAAATAATTTACACCTGCGGAATAGTCAGAAGTCTGTTTCCAATGGCCACTGGTTTTTAGCCTCACTACGTGTACACACCTGTGGAAAGAGTCAGGATTTAGCTTTATCCCATAATTTAGAGTCTCACTAAATAATGCACACCTGTGGATTAGTCAGAAGTCTCTTTTTTATGGCCACTCCTTAAGAGCCTCACTATGTGTACACACCTGGAGAAATAGTCAGGATTTTCTTTTATCCCCTCATTCAGAGTCTCACTAAATAATGCACACCTGTGTAATAATCATGAGACTTTTTCATGTGGTCTCTAATTCGGAGTGTCACTGAATAATGTGGTGTAGTCAGGAGTCTATTTCATGTAGACACATATTCAGAGCTTCAGTGAATAAAACAGACACTTGATATAGTAAGGAATCTAATTGATATAGAGACATATTCTGAGCCTCACTGAATAATACACACCTGGGGAATAATTTGGAGTCTATTTTCGATGGACATATATTCAGAGCCTCGGAACATGATGTACACCTGTGGAGTAGCCAAGAGTCAATTTTATTAGGACACTCATTCATAGCCTCAGTGGATTATATGCACGTGTGGATTAGTCAGAATTCCATTTTATATGGCCACTGACTCGTAACCTCAGTGAAAATGCAAAAATGTAATATACTTAGCAGTCTATTTCATATAGACAATCATTCAGAGATTCACTGAATAATACAAATATTTGAGATAGACAGCACCCTGTTTCATATGATTAAACAAAAAGAGCCTCACTGAGAAATGCACACAAGGAGATGTTTTAGGAATCTTCTTTATATAGCCTTTAATTTACAGAATCAGGAAATAATGCACACGTGTGGAATAGACACTAGTCTATTTTATATGGCCCCAAATCAAAGCCCTTTGGATTACTGCACATGTGGGGAATAATCACCTGTCTGTTTCATATGGTGTTTCGTTTGGTGAATCAAAAATTATGCACATCTGTGGAGTAAAATGGGTTCTCTTTCAGAAGGCCACTATTTTAGTATGTTAGTGACTAATATGTATATCTGAAAGGTAAGGAATCTTTTTCACATGGCCACACATTCAGGGCCTCTGTGAAGAATACTCCCCTCAAAAATAGTCAAGTTTCTACTTTAAATGATTACACATTCAGAGACTCTGTAGGTAATGAACACCTGGGCAATACACCTGAGTCTCTTTTTTATGCCCACTTAGTCAGTGTCTCATTCAATAATACACACCTGGGGAAGAGTTAAGATTCTATTTCATGTAGCCACTCATTTAGAGCCTCAGTGAATAATGCACCCCGGTGTAATAGTCGAGCATTTTTTATACCGCCACTCATTTAATGCCACACTGAGTAATATACACCTGAATAATCCTAAGGATTCTATTTGATACTACCACGGATTTAACACCTTATTGAATAATTCAAAATGGAGCCATAGTCAGATGTCTATTTTATATGGTTTATCAATCGACGTTTCAGTAAATAATAAACTTCTATGGAGTAATCAAGATGCCTTTTAAGATAGCCACGAATTAAGTGCCTTCCTGAATGATAGGCACCTGTGTGAAAGGCATGAGTCTATTTCATGTGAACTCTAATTTTGTGTATCGTTGAGTAATACACACCTGGGGCAGTGTCAGAAGACTATTTGATATGGACACTCAAACAGAACCTGATTGTCTAATGCACACATGTATAATAATGAGGAGTCTATGTCATATGGCTACTCATTCAGACATACAGTGAATAATGCACATGTAAAGTAATTAGAAGTCTGATTTTTATGGACCCTCTTTCACAGCCTCACTGAATATTTCACACTTTTTATATAGTCTGGAGTCTATTTTTTATGGCCACCTATTCAGAGAATCACTAAATAATGCACACCTGTGAAATAGTCAGAAATCTCTTTCATATAGCCACTAGTTAATAGCCTCACTAAGTGTACACACCTGGGGAAATAGGATTTACCATTAACGCCTCATTCAGAGTCTCACTAAATAATGCACACCTGTGGAAGAGTCAGGAGACTCTTTCCTATGGCCACTCATTAAGAGCCTCTCTAAGTGTACACACCTGGGGAAATAGTCAGGATTTACCTATATCCCTTCATTCAGACTCTCACTAAATAATGCAAACCTGTGGAATAGTCAGGAGACTTTTTCATGTGACCTCTAATTGGGAGTGTCACTGAATAATGTGATGTAGTCAGGAGTCTATTTCATGTAGGCATATATTTAGAGTCACCGTGAATAAAACCGGCCATTTACGTTGAAAGGAACCTAATTAATATGGCCAAATCTTCTGAGCCTCACTGAATAATACACACCTGGAGAATAATTTTGAGTTTGTTTTCGATGGACATTCATTCAGAGCCTCAGTAAATAATGTACACCTGTGGAGTAGCCAGGAGTCTATTTTATTAGGACACTCATTCATAGCCTCAGTGGATAATATGCACGTGTGGATTAGTCCGGATTCCAATATATATGGCCACTGACTCGTAACCTCAGTGAGAAATGCACAAATGTAAAGTACTCAGAAGCCTATTGCATATAGACACTCATTCAGAGATTTACTACATGATACATATATTTAATATAGCAGCATCCTGTTTCATATGGTCATATAAAATAAGCCTGACTGAGTAAGGCACACCTAGGGAAGTATTAGGAGTCTAGTTTATATAGCCTCTCATTTACAGCCTCAGGGAATAATGCACACGTTTGGAATAGGTACTAGACTATTTTATATGGTGACAAAATCAAAGCCTGAGTAATACACAACTTTGCAATAGTCACTTTTCTATTTTACATGCCCAAATATTTAGAGTCAGAATCAATAATACATTTTTGTGGATAAGTCAGAAAACAATTCCATATGGCCAAAGGTTCAAAGCCTCAGTAAATAATACATACCTGGGAAATACTCAGGATGCTATTACATGTGGCATCGATTTCAGAGCTTCCTTGAATAAGAAACACCTCTATTGTAGTCAGAATTCTAATTTCTATAGCCACGTATACAGAGCCTAACTGAATAGCATACACCTTGGAAAAGTTAAAATTCTATTTTGTATAGCCACTCATTTAGAGCCGAATATAAAAACGCACCCCTGAAGAGCATTCAGGAGGCTCTATTTTATGGCCACTCATTCAGAGCTTCACAGAATAATACAGACCTATGATAATGTCAGGAGTGTATTTCACATGGCCACTTATTCAGAACCTCAGTGAGGAATCATATATATCTGCAAAATACTAAGGATTATATTATATATAGCAACTCATTCAGAGACTCACTTAATAATGTACAGATAGGGAATAGTCTGAAGACTATTTGATATGACTCTTCAACCAGCGACTCAGTAGACAATACAGAACTGAAAAATATTCAAGAGGATAGATTCAAGGGTTTATGTTATGTGGTCACTCGTTCAGAATTTCACTGAAGAATACACACCTTGGGAATAGTCAGTGTCCCAATCATATGGACACTCAATCACAGCATTACCAAATAATGCACAATGGGGCAATAGTAAGGAGTCTATTTCATATGGCCTGTCATTCGGAGCTTCAGTGCATAATAAACAGCTGTGGAGTAGTCAGGACCCTATTAAAGGTAGCCCCATATAAAGCAGCTTCGTGAATGATACACACATGTGTCAGAGTCAGGAGACTATTTGACACAGACATTCATGCAGAACTTTTTCGAATACTGCACCTGTGGGGAATAATTACTAGTCTCTTTCATATGGTGATTAGTTTGGAGAATCAAAAATAGGAGGAGGCAAGATGGCGTCGTAGAGGTGACTCAGGATTGCAGCTCTCAGTGAAGGCACAGAGGGTGAGTCCTAGCCGCATTCTCGGATGTTCCTTTTATGCCCACAGAGCGTTGAAAATCCCAGGTGTGGGAGAGACACGGGACGCTAGCACAGCCGGCTAACACAGCCAGCTCTGGCCGCCTCTTCGGCCGGTGCTGCAGCGGGACCCGGCTCGGACGTCACTGGTCTGGGTGCCCTGTTAAACCGGCAATCTGAGATTTGGACAGGCAGATTGGCATGTTCATCTGATTGAACGGGACTTGGACAATGAGCCAGACCAGGAGTTTCCTTGGAAGCGTGATCTGAGCCAGGGAAGTGGGAAGCAGCACAGGAGATCGCATGGATCCCAGTGCCCTATCGGCAGGCTACTAGGGCGCCAGTGAGAGAGTCGACCCTTCAGCTTGGGGAGTGGAAGAGAGAGAGAGAGAGAGACGACGGACTCTGGGGCAGAGAGCTAGGTGATCGGGCTTGGCGGGTCCCACTCTCACGTGGACAAGCAGGGCGGTGACTGGAGGTGCTTGGGGCTGAGAGTTTTGCTGCCAGCATCTAGGATGGTGCAGCCTGGTGAGGGAGGGGCGTCCATCATTGCTGACGCAGTCCACCCCCACTGAAGTACCGCCCAGGACTGACGCAGCCTGCCGTTGCTGAAGTAACCTGCCATAACAGAGAGACTCCGCACTCCACAGCAGAAGAGAGCCCAGCAGCAACAGGGCGGACCCGCGCTAGCAAGTCAAAGCCCCGGCAGGAAAATAGTGAATAGACTGCCACCTAATGGTGCAGGACAGTGCAACAGATACTCATAAAGAAAGCCCCAACTCCCTGAGACAGAGCATCTAAGGGGGGGGGGAAAGGGTGGTGTTTTATGAGTTCTATAGCAGCAGACATAAACAACCTACCAACAATGCTGAATGAACAACGGAGCTCACAGCTCAGCACTGGAGCTCCTATAAAGCACAGACTGTCTCCTCAAGCAGCTCCCTGACCCCTGTATATCCAAGGAGTCACCCCAGAAAAGGACTAATCAGACTGATATTAGGCTGGCATTATTCTGGAACAAGGACAGCAGAAGAAGAAACTGGTATCATCCCTCACTGTTCTGCAGCTGCTGCAGGTATACCCCAGACAAGCAGGGCCTGGAGTGGACCTAAGCACTCATACAGCAGAGGGGATAGACCATTAGAGGAAAAACTAAGTAACAGAAATACTTCATTATCAACAATCTCAGCGTCCACACAGAGACCCAATTGAAAAATCAGCAACTACTAAGACGACAGGCAGATAAATCCATAAAGATGGGAAGAAACCAGCGCAAAAAGGAGGAAAGGACCCGAAACCAAAACGCCTCACCTCCAAAAAAGGACCAAAACTCCTCACCAGCAAGGGAACAAAGCTGGATGGAGAATGAATGTGATGAAATGACGAAATCAGACTTCAGAAAGTGGATAATGAGAAACTTTATTGAGCAAAAGGAACATGTACTAAACCAGTGCAAAGAAACTAAGAACCTCGAAAAAAGATTTGTAAAAAGACTCGAGGAATTGATAACAAGAATGGACAACACAGAGAGGAATATGAATGAATTGAAGGAGCTGAAAAACACAACACGAGAACTTCGCGAAGCATGTACAAGTTTCAACAGCCGAATTGACCAAGCAGAAGAAAGAATATCAGAAATTGAAGATCAACTCAATGAAATAAAAGGAGAAACCAAGATTAAAGAAAAAAGTACAAAAAGGAATGAACAAAATCTCCAGGAAATGTGGGTCTATGTGAACAGACCCAACCTACGTTTGATAGGTGTACCAGAATGTGACGAAGAGAATGAATCCAAGCTGGAAAACACTCTTCAGGATATTATCCAGGAAAATTTCCCCAACCTAGCAAGACAGGTCAATACTCAACTACAGGAAATACAGAAAACACCACAAAGATACTCCGCAAGAAGCGCAACCCGTCAGATTCACCAGGGTTGAAACGAAGGAGAAAATAATAAGGGCAGCCAGAGAGAAAGGCCGGGTCACCCACAAAGGGAAGCCCATCAGACTCACAGCAGATCTCTCGGCAGAGACTCTACAAGCCAGAAGAGAGTGGGGGCCAATATTCAACATCCTTAAAGAAAAGAGCTTTCAACCCAGAATTTCATATCCAGCCAAACTGAGCTTCATAAGTGAAGGAAAAATAAAATTTTTCACGAACAAGCAAGTACTCAGAGATTTTGTCACCGCTAGGCCTGCTTTACAAGAGCTCCTGAAAGAGGCACTACACATAGAAAGAAACAACCAGTTCCAGCAATCTTAAAAGCATACCAAATGCTAAAGTCCATCAACAAAATGAAGAATGTACATGAATCAACGGGCAAAACAGCCAGCTAGCATCAAAATGGCAGTATCAAATTCACACATAAAATATTAGCCCTTAATGTAAATGGGCTTAATGCACTAATGAAAAGACACAGATTGGCAAATTGGATAAAAAACCAAAACCCATCACTGTGCTGTATCCAGGAAACCCACCTCACACGCAAAGATAAACAAAGGCTCAAAATAAAAAATGGAGGAGGATTTACCAAGCAAATGGAGAGCAAAGAAAGCAGCAGTTGCAATTCTCATCTCTGATAAAATAGACTTTGAAGCAACAAAGATCAAAAGGGACAAAGAAGGTCATTACATAATGGTAAAAGTATTGATACAACAAGAAGAGCTAATGATTATCAATATATATGGACCCAATGTAGGAGCACCCAGATATATAAGGCAAGTTCTTAATGACTTAGAAAGAGACTTAGACTTCCACACAATAATAGTGGAAGACTTTAACACTCCACTGTCAATAGCAGACAGATCAACCAGACAGAAAATTAACAAGGATATCCAGGACTTGAACTCAGACCTGGAACAAGCAAACCTGATAGACATTTACAGAACTCTCCACCACAAATCCACAGAATATACATTCTACTCAGCACCACATCACACCTACTCCAAAATTGACCACATAATTGGAAATAAAGCACTCCTCAGCAAATGCAAAACAACGGAAATCATAACAAACAGTCTCTCAGATCATAGTGCAATCAAGTTGGAACTCAGAATTCAGAAAATAACTCAGAACCACACAGCATCATGGAAACTGAACAACTGGCTCTTGAATGTTGATTGGATAAACAATGAAATGAAGGCAGAAATAAAGAAGTTCTTTGAAACCAACGAGAATGAAGACACAACGTACCAGAATCTCTGGACACATTTAAAGCAGTCTGTAGAGGAAATTATATAGCAATAAGTGCCCACATGAGAACAGTGGAGAGATCCAAAATTGACACCCTATCATCACAATTGAAAGAGCTAGAGGAGCAAGATCAAGAAAGCTGAAAATATAGCCGAAGACAAGCAATAACTAAGATCAGAGCAGAACTAAAAGAGATAGAGAAAAGAAAAACCCTTCAAAAAATCAGTAAATCTAAGAGCTGGTTTTTTGAAAAGTTCAACAAAATAGACAGACCACTAGCCAGACTGATAAAAAAGAAAAGAGTGAACAACCAAATAGATGCAATAAAAAACGATAAAAGAGATATTACCACAGATTCCACAGAAATTCAAACCATCATCAGAGAATACTACAAACAACTCTATGCACACAAACTAGCAAATCAGGAAGAAATGGATAAATTCTTGGACGCCTGCCTCCTCCCAAGCCTAAACCAGGAGGAAGCCGAAACTATGAATAGACCAATAACAAGATCAGAAGTTGAGGCAGCAATTAAGAGCCTACCACACAAAAAAAGCCCAGGTCCAGATGGGTTCACAGCGAAATTCTACCAGACACACAACGAGGATCTGGTACCATTCGTTCTGAAACTATTCTAAATAATCCAAAAAGAGGGAACCCTTCCCAAATCATTTTATGAGACCAACATCATCTTGATACCAAAACCTGGCAGAGACTCAACAAGAAAAGAAAACTTCAGGCCAATATCCATGATGAACATAGATGCAAAAATCTTCAATAACATACTGGCAAATCGATTGCAACAGCACATTAAAAAACTTATTCATCATGATCAAGTAGGATTCATCCCGGGGATGCAAGGCTGGTTCAACATACGCAAGTCTCTAAATGTAATTCACCACATAAACAGAAGCAAAAACAAAAACCACATGATTATCTCAATTGATGCAGAGAAGGCATTTGACAAAATTCAACAGCCCTTTATGCTAAAAACCCTCAATAAACTTGGTATTGATGAAACATATCTCAAAGTAATAAAAGCTATTTATGACAAACCAACAGCCAATATCATACTTAATTGTCAAAAACTGGAAGCATTCCCTTTGAAATCTGGCACTAGTCAAGGATGCCCTCTCTCACCACTTCTATTCAACATAGTACTGGAAGTTCTAGCCAGAGCAATCAGGCAAGAAAAAGGAATAAAGTGTATTCAAATAGGAAAGGGGAAAGCCAAATTGTCTCTATTTGCAGACGACATGATAGTATACTTAGAAGACCCCATCACCTCAGCCCAAAAGCTTTTGCAACTGATAAGCAACTTCAGCAAAGTCTCAGAATATAAAATCAATGTTCAAAAATCACAACCATTCCTATACACCAATAACAGACTTAAAGGGAACCAAATTAAGAACAAACTGCCATTCACAATTGCTACAAAGAAAATAAAATACCTAGGAATACAACTCACTAGGAATGTAAGGGACCTCTTTAAGGAAAACTACAAACCACTGCTCAGCGAAATAAGAGAGGACACAAACAGATGGAGAAACATTCCATGTTCGTGGTTAGGAAGAATCAATATTGTGAAAATGGCTATACTGCCCAAAGTAATTTACACATTCAATGCTATCCCCATCAAACTACCATTGAATTTCTTCACAGAACTGGAAAAATCCACCATGAATTTCATATGGAACCAAAAAAGAGCCCGCGTAGCCAAGTCAATTCTAAGCACAAAGAACACAGCAGGAGGCATCACGCTACCAGACTTCAAACTATACTACAAGGCTACAGTAATCAAAACAGCATGGTACTGGTACCAAAACAGAGATATAGACCAATGGAACAGAACAGAAACATCGGAGGCAACACAACATATCTACAACCATATTACCTTTGATAAACCAGACAAAAACAGGCAATGGGGAAATGATTCCCTATTTAATAAATGGTGTTGGGAAAACTGGCTAGCCATGTGCAGAAAGCAGAAACTGGACCCCTTTCTGACACCTTACACTAAAATTAACTCCAGATTGATTAAAGACTTAAACATAAGACCTGACACCATAAAAGCCCTAGAAGAAAATCTAGGCAAAACCGTTCAGGACATAGGAGTAGGCAAGGACTTCATGAACAAAACACCAAAAGCATTGACAACAAAAGCCAAAATAGACAAGTGGAACGTAATAAAACTCCACAGTTTCTGCACGGCAAAAGAAATATTCACTAGAGTGAATCGGCAACCATCAGAATGGGAAAAAATCTTTGCAGTTTACACATCTGACTAAGGGCTGATATCCAGAATTTACGAAGAACTCAAGCAGATTTACAGAAAAAAAAAACAAACAAGCCCATTCAAAAATGGGCAAAGAATATGAACAGAAACTTTACAAAAGAAGACATACATGAGTCCAACAGACATATGAAAAAGTGCTCATCATCATTGGTCATTAGAGAGATGCAAATCAAAACCACATTGATATATCGTCTCACACCAGTTAGAATGGCGATCATTAAACAATCTGGAGACAGCAGATGCTGGAGAGGATGTGGAGAAATAGGAACACTCTTACACTGTTGCTGGGAGTGTAAATTAGTTCAACCATTGTGGAAGGCAGTGTGGTGATTCCTCAGGGACCTAGAAATAGAAATTCCATTTGACCCAGCAATCCCATTACTCAGTATCTATCCAAAAGACTATAAATCGTTCTACTATAAGGACACATGCACACGAATGTTCATTGCAGCACTGTTTACAGTAGCAAAGACCTGGAACCAACCCAAATGCTTATCGATGATAGACTGGACTGTGCAAATGTGGCACATGTACAACATGGAATATTATGCAGCAATCAAAAATGATGAGTTTTTGTCCTTTGTAAGGACATGGATGAATCTGGAGAACATCATTCTCAGCAAACTGACCCAAGAACAGAAAAAGAAATACTGCATATACTCTCTCATAGGTGGGTGAGAAAAATGATAACACATGGACACAGAGAGATGGTCTACTATACACTGGGGACTTTTGGGGGGAATGGGGTCGGGACAGCGGGAAGGGCTGGGGGGTCAGAGCCTCGGGATGAATACCAACTGTGGGTGAATGGGAGGAAGGCAGCAAAACACACTGCCATGTGTCTACCTATGCAACTATCTTGCACGTTCTGCACATGTACCCCAAAACCTATAATGGAATAAAAATTTACAAAAAAAAATAACGCACAACTGTTGAGTAAAACGGGTTCTATTTCATAAGGCCTCTCTTTCACTGTTTTAGTGAATAATATGTATATCTGATACGTCAGGAATCTCTTTCACATGGCCACTACTTCAGGGCCTCTGTGAGGAATACTCCCCTCAAAAATAGTCAAGTGTCTACTTTAAATTGTTACACATTCAGAGAATCTGTAGGTAATTAACACCTGAGTCACTTTTTTATGTCCACGTAGTCAGAGACTCGTTCAGTAAAAACAAAAAAGAAAGAAAGATTAAGAGTCTACTTCATGTAGCCACTCATTTAGAGCCTCAGTGAATAATGAACACCAGGGTAATAGTCGAGCATTTTTTATATGGCCACTCATTTTGTGCCTCACTGAATGATATGCACCTGAAGAATCCTCAGGACTCTATTTGATACTACCAGTCATGTAGAACCTTGTTGAATCATTCACAATGGAGCAATATTCAGGTGTCTATTTCATATGGTCTATCATTCAAAGTTTCAGTGAATAGTAAACTTCTATGGAGTAATCAGCAGGCTGTTTAACATTGCCACGAATTAAGTGCCTTGCTGAATGATACGCACCTATGTGATAGTCAGGATTCTATTTCTTATGAACTCTAATTCTGTGTAACATTCAGTAATACACACCTGGGTGAGTTTCAGGAGTCCATTTGGTATTGACACTCATACCGAACCTGTTTGAATAATGCACACATGGAGAATAATGAGGAGTCTATTTCATATGGCTACTCATTCACACAAACAGTAAATAACGCACATGTGGAGTAATTAGAAGTATGTTTCATCTGGCCCCTGTTTCACAGCCTCACTGAATATTACACACTTGGGTTATAGTCTGGAGTCTACATTTTATGGCCACTAATTCAGAGAATCACTGCATAATTCACACCCGCGGAAGAGTCAGAAGTCTCTTTTCTATGGCTAGCCATTGAGAGCCTCACTAAATGTACACACCTGGATATATAGTAAAGATTTTCTTGTATATCCTCATTTAGAGTCTCACTAAATAATGCACACCTGTGGAATAGTCGGGAGACTTTTTCATGTCACCTCTCATTCATTGTGTCATTGAAAAATGTGGTGTAGTCAGGTGACTCTTTCACATAGACACATATTCAGAGCCTCAGTGCATAAGATAGACCCTTGATATAGTAAGAAATCTAATTAGTGTGGGCACAACTTCTGAGGCTCACTGAATAATACACATCTTTAGAATAATTTGGACTCCATTTTCTATGGACATTCATTTAGAGCCTCGGTATATAATGCAGAACTGTGGAGTAGTTAGGAGACTATTTGATTTGGAAACATATTCATAGCCTCAGTGGATAATATGCACGTGTGGATTAGTCAGGATTCCATTTAAGTATAGCCACTGACTCGTAACCTCAATGAATAATGCACAAATGTAACGTACTCAGCAGTCTATTTCATATAGCCATTCATTCAGAGATTCACTGAATAATAAAAATATTTGAGACAGAGAGCCTCCTGTTTCATATGGTCATACAAAAAGAGCCTCACTGAGTGACACACACCTGGGGAAGTGTTAGGAGTGTACTTTACATAGCCTCTCATTTACAGCCTAAGGGTATAATGCACACGTGTGGAATAGGCACTATTCTATTTTATGTGGCAACAAATTCAAAGCCTGAGTCAGTAATACACAACTTTGGAATAGTCACAAGTCTATTCTTTATGCCCAAATATTTAGACTCAGTGTCAATAATACACGCCTGTAGACTAGACAGAATACCATTTTATGTGGTCAAATTTTCAGAGCCTCAGTGAATAATAAATACCTGAGATATACTCTCGACGCTATTACATGTGTCATTTCTTCAGAGGTTCATTGAGTAAAGAACACCTATAATGTAGTCAGAATTCTATTTCATATAGCCACATACTCAGAGCCTAACTGAATAACAGACATCTTGGGAAAGTCAGGATTCTGTTTTGTATAGCCACTCATTTACAACCAAATGTAAAAACTCATGCCTGAGTAGTATATAGGCGTCTCTATTATAGGGCCACTCATTCAGAGCCTCATGGAATAATACAGACGTATGGAAATGTCAGTAGTCTACTTGACATGGCCATTTATTCAGTTCCTCAGTGAAGAATCATATATATCTGGAAAATAGGATTCTATTATATATAGCCACTTATTAAGAGACTCACTGAATAATGCACAACTGGAGAATTGTCTGGAGATTATTTGATATGACCGTTCACCCAGCGACTCAGTGGAAAATGCAGAGCTGATAAATAGTCAAGAGGACAGAGTCAGGAGTCTATTTTATGTGGTCATTAGTTCATAACTTGACTAAAGTATATACACCTTAGGAATAGTCACAGTCCAGGTCACATGGCCAGTCAATCACAGCATTACCGAATAATGCACAATCGGGCAATAGTAAGGAGTCTATTTTTTATGGCCTCTCATTCAGAGCTTCAGTGCATAATAAACAGCTGTGGAGGAGGGAGGACTCTATTGAATGCAGCCCGAAATAAAGCAGCTCCGTGAATAATACACACATGTGTGAGAGTCAGGAGACGATTCTATACGGACACTCATAAAGAATCTCTTGAATATTGCACATGTGGGGAATAATCACTAGTCTATTTTATATGGTGGTTCGTTTAGAGAGTCAAAAAATAACCCGCAACTGTGAAGTAAAATGCGGTCTATTTCAGAAGGCCACTCTTTCAGTGTTTTAGTGAATAACATGTATATCTGATAAGTCAGGAATCTCTTTTACATGTCCACTCTTTCTGGGCCTCTGTGAATAATACTCCCCTCACAAACAGTCCAGGGTCTACTTCAAATGCCTACACATTCAGAGTCTCTGTAAGTAATGAACACCTGGGCAATACACCTGAGTCTCCTTTTTATGCCCACTTAGTCAAAGTCTCATTCAATAATATACACCTGGGGAAGAGTTAAGAGTCTACGTTATGTTGCCAATCATTTAGATCCTCAGTCAATAATCCACACCAGGGTAATAGTGGAGCATTTTTTATATGGCCACTCATTCTGTGCCTCCCTGAATGATACGCACCTGGGGAATTCTCAGGATTCTATATCAAACTACCACTCATTTAGAACCTTATTTAATAATACACAATGTAGCAATAGTCAGGTGTTTATTTTGTATGGTTTCTCATTAAGAGATTAATTGAATAATGAACTTCTATAAAGTAATCAGGACACTGTTTAAGATAGCCATGGATTAAGTGTCTTCCTGAATGATACACATCTGGGTGGAAGTCAGGAGTCTATTTCATATGAACTCTAATTCAGTGTAACACTGAGTAATACACACCTGGGGGAGTTTCAGGACGCTATTTGGTATGGAAACTCATATGAAACCTTTTGGTATAATGCACACATGGAGAATAATGAGGAGTCTATGTCATATGGCTACTCATTCAGATGAACAGTGAATAACGCACATGTGGAGTCATTAGAAGTTTGTTTCATATGGCCCCTCTTTCACAGCCTCACTGAATATTACACACTTGTAATAGAGTCTGGAGTCTATTTTTTATGGCCACTCATTCAGAGAATCACTAAATAATGCACACTTGCCGAATAGTCATAAGTCTCTTTCCTATGGCCACTCGTTAAGAGCCTCACTAAGTGTACACACCTGGAGAAAGAGTCAGGATGTATCTTTATCCCCTCATTCAGAGTCTCACTAAATAATGCACACCTGTGGAATAGTCAGGAGACTTTTTCATGTGGCCTCTAATTCAGAGTGTCACTGAATAAGGTGGTGTAGTCAGGAGTCTATTTTATGTAGACACATATTCAGAGCTTCAGTGAATAAGAAAGACACTTGATATCGTAAGGAATCTAATTGATATGGAGACATATTCTGAGCCTTACTGAATAATACACACCTGGAGAATAATTTGGAGTCTATTTTCGATGGACCTATGTACAGAGCCTCGGAAAATGATGTACACCTGTGGAGTAGCCAGGAGTCTATTTTATGAGGACACTGTTTTATAGCCTCAGTCGATAATGTGCACGTGTGGATTAGTCAGGATTCCATTTTCTATGGCCACTGACTCGTAACCTCTGTGATAAATTCAAAACTGTAAAATACTTAGCAGTCTATTTCATATAGACACTCATTCAGAGATTCACTGAATAATATAAATATTTGAGATAAACAGCATCCTGTTTCATATGGTTAAACAAAAAGAGCCTCACTGAGTAATGCACACCAGGGGAAGGGTTAGGAGTCTACTTTATATAGTTTTTAATTTACAGAGTCAGGAAATAATGCACACGTGTGGAATAGACACTAGTCTATTTTATACGGCCACAAAATCAAAGCCTTTTTGAATACTGCACATGTGGGGAATAATCACTTGTCGTTTCATATGGTGTTTTGTTTGGTGAATCAAAAACTTATGTACACCTGTGGAGTAAAATGGGTTAT
Source organism: Saguinus oedipus (assembly GCA_031835075.1). Classification (NCBI taxonomy): domain Eukaryota; kingdom Metazoa; phylum Chordata; class Mammalia; order Primates; family Cebidae; genus Saguinus; species Saguinus oedipus. Next base: position 6,453,384 of record CM063170.1, read on the forward strand.
ATTCCTGAAGGCCACTCTTTCAGTGTTTTAATGAATATGTATATCTGAAAAGTAAGGAATCTCTTTCACAAGACCACTCGTTCAGTGCCTCTGTGAAGAATAGTACCCTCAAAAATAGTCAAGGGTCTACTTTAAATGGCTACCCATTCAGAGATTCTATAGATAATGAACACCTGGGCAATACACCTGAATCTCTTTTTTATTCCCACTTAATCAGAGTCTCATTCAATAATACACACTTGGGGAAGAGTTGAGTCTATTTCATGTACCCACTCATTTAGAGCCTCAGGGAATAATGCACCCCTGGGTAATAGTCGAGCATTTTTTATATGGCCACTCATTTTGTGCCTCACTGAGTGATATACCGCTGCAGAATCCTTAGGATTGTATTTGATACTGCCACGCATTTAACACCTTACTGAATAATTCACAGTGGAGCAATAGTCAGGTGTCTATTTTATATGGTCTATCACTCAAAGATTCAGTGAATAATAAACTTCTATTGAGTAATCAGGACCCTGTATAAGATAGCCACTAATTAAGTGCCTTCCTGAATGATACACACCTGGGTAATAGCCTGGTGTCTATTTCATATGAACTCTAATTTTGTGTATCGTTGAGTAATACACAACTGGGGCAGTGTCAGGAGTCTATTCGATATGGCCACTCAAACAAACCTGTTTGATTAATGCACATATGTATCATAATGAGGAGTTTGTCATAGGGCTACTCATTCAGACAAACAGTGAATAATGCACATGTAAAGTAATTAGCAGTATGATCCTTATGGACCATCTTTCACAGCCTCACTGCATATTACACACTTGTGATATAAGCTGGAGTCTATATTTTATGGCCACCCATTCAGAGAAACACTAAATAATGCACACCTGCAGAATAGTCAGAAATCTCTTTCCTTTGGACACTCATTAAGAGCCTCACTATGTGTACACACCTGGGAAAATAGTCAGGATTTACTTATATCCCTTCATTCAGAGTCTCACTAAATAATGCTCACCTGTGGAATAGTCAGGAGACATTTTCATGTGGCCTCTAATTTGGAGTGTCACTGAATAATGTGATGTAGTCAGGAGTCTATTTCATGTAGACACATATTCAGAGCCACAGTGAATAAAACAGGCCCTTTATATTGTAAGGAATCTAATTAATATGGCCACATCTTATGAGCCTCACTGAATAATACACATCTCGAGAATAATTTGGATTCTTTTTTCGATGGACATTCATTTAGAACCTTGGTAAATAATGTACACCTGTGGAGTAACCAGCAGTCTATTTTATTAGGACACTCATTCATAGCCTCAGTGAATAATATGCACGTGTGGATTAGTCCGGATTCCAATTTATATGGCCACTGACTCATAACCTCAGTCAAAAATGCACAAATGTAAAGTACTCAGCAGTCTATTTCATATAGACACACATTCAGAGATTCACTAAATAATACATATATTTAATATAGCAGCATCCTGTTTCATATGGTCACACAAAATGAGCCTCACGGAGTAAGGCACACTTAGGGAAGTGTTAGGTGTCTACTTTATATAACCTCTCATTTACATCCTCAGGGAATAATGCACACGTGCAGAATCCACACTAGACTATTTTATATGGCCATGAAATCAAATCCTGAGTGAGTAATACACAACTTTGGAATAGTCACTTGTCTATTTTACATGCCCAAATATTTAGAGTCAGAGTCAATGATACACACCTGTGGGCAAGTCAGAAAACAACTTCATATGGCCAAAGTTTCAGAGCCTCAGTGAATAATACATACCTGGGAAATACGACCCTATTACATGTAGCATCAATTTTAGAGTTTCCTTGAATAAGAAACACCTCGATTGTAGTCAGAATTCTATTTCCTATAGCCATATATTCAGAGCATAACTGAATAACATGCACCTTGGGAAAAGTTAAAATTCTATTTCGTATAGCCACTCATTTAGAGCCAAATGTAAATACGCACACCTGAGGAGCATTCAGAAGTCTCTATTTTATGGCCACTCATTCGGAGCTTCACAGAATAATACAGACCTATGAAAACATCAGGAGTGTATTTCACATGGCCACTAAATCTGAACCTCAGTGAGGAATTATATATATCTGGAAAATACTCAGGATTATATTTTATATAGCCACTTATTCAGAGATGCACTGAATCATGAAAAGCTAAGGAATAGTCTGGAGACTATTTGATATGACTCTTCACCCAGTGACTCAGTGGACAATGCAGAACTGAAAAATAGTCAAGAGAATATAGTCAAGGGTTTATGTTATGTTGTCACTCATTCAGAATCTCACTGAAGAATACACAGCTTGGGAATAGTCAGTGTCCAAGTCATGTGAACACTCAATCACAGCATTACCAAATAATGCACAATGGGGCAATAGTAACGAGTCTATTTAATATGGCCTGTCATCCGGAGCATCAGTGCATAATAAACAGCTTTGGAGTTGTCAGGACCCTATTTAATGAAGCCTCAAATTAAGCAGCTCCATGAATGATACACACATGTGTCAGAGTCAGGAGACTATTTGACATAGACACTCAAACAGAACCTTTTTGAATACTGCACATGTGGCAAATAATCACAAGTCTGTTTCATATGATGATTAGTTTGGAGAATCAAAAAATAATGCACACCTGTTGAGTAAAATCCGTTCTATTTCAAAAAACCACTCTTTCAGTGTTTTAGTGAATAATATGTATATCTGATAAGTCAGGAATCTCTTTCACATGGCCACTCGTTCAGGCCTCTGTGAATAATACTCCCCTCAAAAATAGTCAAGATTCTACTTCAAATGGCTACACATTCAAAGTCTTTGTATTCAATGAATAACTGGGCAATACACATGAGTCTCTTTTTTATGCCCACTTAGTCAGAGACTCATTCAATAGTACACAACAAAGGAAGATGTAAGAGTCTACTTCATGTAGCCACTCATTTAGAACATCATTGTATAATGCACACCAGGGTAATTGTCCAGCATTTTTTATATGGCCACTCATTTTGTGCCTCTCTGAGTGACATACACCTGAATAAACCTCAGGATTTTATTTGATACTACCACTCATTGAAAACTGTATTGAATAACTCACAATGGAGCAATAGTCATGTGTCTATTTTATATGGTCTATCATTCAAAGTTTCAGTGAATAGTAAACTTCTATAGAGTAATCAGGACGCTGTTTAACATAGCCACAAATTAAGTGCCTTGCTGAATGATACGCACCTGTGTGATAGTCAGGAGTCTACTTTATATGAACTCTAAATTTGTGTATCGCTGAGTAATACACACGTGGGGCAGTGTCAGGAGTCTCTTTGGTATAGACACTCAGAAAGGGCCTGTTCGATTAATGCACACATGGATTATAATGGGGAGCGTATGTCATACGGCTACTCATTCAGACAAACTGTGAATAATGCACATGTGGAGTAATTAGAAGTCTGTTTCATATGGCCCCTCTTTCACAGCCTCACTGAATATTACACACTTGTGATATAGTCTGGAGTCTATTTATTATGGCCACTCATTCAGGGTATCACTAAATAATGCACACTTGCAGAATAGTCAGAAGTCTCTTTCCTATGGCCACTCGTTAAGGGCCTCACTAAGTGTACACACCTGGAGAAAGAGTCAGGGTGTACTTTTATCCCCTCATTCAGAGTCTCACTAAATAATGCACACCTGTGGAATAGTCAGGAGACTTTTTCATGTGGCTTCTAATTCGGAGTGTCACTGAATAATGTGGTGTACTCAGGAGTCTATTTCATGTAGACACATATTCAGAGCTTCAGTAAATAAAACAGACACTTGATATAGTAAGGAATCTAATTGATATGGAAACATATTCTGAGCCTCACTGAATAACACACACCTGGCGAAAAATTTGGAGTCTATTTTCAGTGGACATATATTCAGAGCCTTGGAAAATGATGTACACCTGTGGAGTAGCCATGAGTCTATTTTATTAGGACACTCATTCACAGCCTCAGTGGATAATATGCAGGTGTGGATTAGTCAGGATTTCATTTTATATGGCCCCTGACTCATAACCTCAGTGAAAAATGCAAAAATGTAAAATACTTAGCAGTCTATTTTATATGGACACTCATTCAGAGATTCACTGAATAATACAAATATTTGAGATATACAGCATCCTTTTTCATATGGTTAAACAAAAAGAGCCTCACTGAGTAATGCGCACCAGGGGAAGTGTTAGGAGTCTACTTTATATAGCCTTTAATTTACAGAATCAGGAAATAATGCACACGTGTGGAATAGACACTAGTCTATTTTATATGGACACAAAATCAAAGCCTTTTCAAGTACTTCACATCTGGGGTATTATCACTTTTCTGTTTCATATGGTGTTTCATTTGGTGAATCAAAAACTTATGCACACCTGTGGAGTAATATGGGTTCAATTTCAGAAAGCCACTCTTTCTGTGTTTTACTGAATTATTTGTATATCTGAAAAGTAAGGAATCTCTTTCACATGGTCACTCGTTCAGGGCCTCTGTGAAGAATACTCCCCTCAAAAATATTCAAGTGTCTACTTTAAATGGCTACACATTCAGAGACTCTGTAGGTAATGAACACTTGGGCAATACACCTGAGTCTCTTTTTTATGCCCACTTAGTCAGAGTATCATTCAATAATACACACCTGGGGAAGAGTTAAGGGTCTACTTCATGTAGCCACTCATTTAGAGCCTCAGTGAATAATGAACACCTGGGTAATAGTTGAGAATTTTTTATATGTCCACTAATTTTTTGCCTCACTGAGTGATATACACCTGAAGAATTCTAAGGATTTTATTTGATACTGCCACGCATTTAGCACCTTATTAAATAATTCACAATGAAGCAATAGTCAGGTGTCTATGTTATATGGTCTATCACTCAAAGATTTAGTGAATAATAAAATTCTATTGAGTAATCAGTACACTGTTTAAGATAGCCACGAATTAAGTGCCTTCCTGAATGATACACACCTGGGTAATATCCTGATGTCTATTTATATGAACTCTAATTTTGTGTTTCGTTGAGTAATACACACCTGGGGCAGTGTCAGGAGTCTATTTGGTATGGACACTCATATAGAACCTGTTTGATTAATGCACATATGTATAAAATTGAGGAGTCTATGTCATATGGCTTGTTATTCAGACAAACAGTGAATAATGCACATGTAAAGTAATTAGCAGTCTGATTCTTATAGACCCTCTTTCACAGACTCACTGAAGATTACACACTTGTGATACAGTCTGGATTCTATTTTTTATTGCCACCCATTCAGAGAATCACTAAATAATGCACACCTTCATAATAGTCAGAAGTCCCTTTCCTATGGCCACTCGTTAAGAGCCTCACGAAGTGTACACACATGGGGAAAAATTCAGGATTTACCTATATCCCTTCTTTCAGAGTCTCACTAAATAATGCACACCTGTGGAATAGTCAGGAGACTGTTTTCTATGGCCACTCGTTAGGAGCCTCACTAAGTGTACACACCAGGTTAAATAGTAATGATTTACCTATATCCCTTCCTTCAGAGTCTCACTAAATAATGCACACCTGTGAAATATTCAGGAGACTTTTTCTTTTTTTTTTTTTTTTTTTTTTTTTTTTTTTTTTTAATTTTTATTGCATTATAGGTTTGGGGGTACATGTGCAGAACAAGCAAGATAGTTGCATAGGTACACACATGGCAGTGTGCTTTGCTGCTTTCCTCCCCTTCACCCACACTTGGTATTCATCCCCAGGCTATCCCCCCCAGCCCCCCCCTGCTGTCCCTCCCCCATTCCCCCCAACAGTCCCCAGTGTATAGTAGACCGCCTCTCTGTGTCCACGTGTTCTCATTTTTCTCACCCACCTATGAGTGAGTATATGCGGTATTTCTTTTTCTGTTCTTGTGTCAGTTTGCTGAGAATGATGTTCTCCAGATTCATCCATGTCCCTACAAAGGACACAAACTCATCATTTTTGATTGCTGCATAATATTCCATGGTGTATATGTGCCACATTTTCCCAGTCCAGTCTATCATCGTTGGGCATTTGGGTTGGTTCCAGGTCTTTGCTATTGTAAACAGTGCTGCAATGAACATCCGTGTGCATGTGTCCTTATAGTAGAACGATTTATAATCCTTTGGATAGATACCCAGTAATGGGATTGCTGGGTCAAATGGAATTTCTATTTCTAGGTCCCTGAGAAATCGCCACACTGTCTTCCACAATGGTTGAACTAATTTACACTCCCACCAACAGTGTAAGAGTGTTCCTATTTCTCCACATCCTCTCCAGCATCTGCTGTCTCCAGATTTTTTAATGATCGCCATTCTAACTGGTGTGAGATGGTATCTCAATGTGGTTTTGATTTGCATCTCTCTAATGACCAATGATGATGAGCACTTTTTCATATGTTTGCTGGCCTCATGTATGTCTGCTTTCGTAAAGTTTCTGTTCATATCCTTTGCCCATTTTTGAATGGGCTTGTTTGTTTTTTTCCTGTAAATCTGTTTGAGTTCTTTGTAAATTCTGGATATCAGCCCTTTGTCAGATGCGTAAACTGCAAAGATTTTTTCCCATTCTGATGGTTGCCGATTCACTCTAGTGACTGTTTGTTTTGCTGTGCAGAAGCTGTGGAGTTTGATTAGGTCCCATTTGTCTATTTTGGCTTTTGTTGCCAATGCTTTGGGAGTTTTGTTCATGAAGTCCTTGCCTACTCCTATGTCCTGAATGGTTTTGCCTAGATTTTCCTCTAGGGTTTTTATGGTGTCGGGTCTTACGTTTAAGTCTTTAATCCATCTGGAGTTAATTTTAGTGTAAGGTGTCAGGAAGGGGTCCAATTTCTGCTTTCTGCACATGGCTAGCCAGTTTTCCCAACACCATTTATTAAATAGGGAATCCTTTCCCCATTGCCTGTTTTTGTCTGGTTTATCAAAGATAATATGGTTGTAGATGTGTTGTGTTGCCTCCGATGCCTCTGTTCTGTTCCATTGGTCTATATCTCTGTTTTGGTACCAGTACCATGCTGTTTTGATTACTGTAGCCTTGTAGTATAGTTTGAAGTCTGGTAGTGTGATGCCTCCCGCTGTGTTCTTTTTGCTTAGAATTGACTTGGCTATGCGGGCTCTTTTTTGGTTCCATATGAAATTCATGGTGGTTTTTTCCAGTTCTGTGAAGAAATTCAATGGTAGTTTGATGGGGATAGCATTGATTGTGTAAATTACTTTGGGCAGTATAGCCATTTTCACGATATTGATTCTTCCTAACCACGAACATGGAATGTTTCTCCATCTGTTTGTGTCCTCTCTTATTTCATTGAGCAGTTGTTTGTAGTTTTCCTTAAAGAGGTCCCTTACATTCCTAGTGAGTTGTATTCCTAGGTATTTTATTTTCTTTGTAGCAATTGTGAATGGCAGTTCGTTCTTGATTTGGTTCTCTTTAAGTCTGTTATTGGTGTATAGGAATGCTTGTGATTTTTGCACATTGATTTTATATCCTGAGACTTTGCTGAAGTTGCTTATCAGTTGCAGGAGCTTTTGGGCTGAGGTGATGGGGTCTTCTAGGTATACTATCATGTCGTCTGCAAATAGAGACAATTTGGCTTCCACCTTTCCTATTTGAATACCCTTTATTTCTTTTTCTTGCCTGATTGCTCTGGCTAGAACTTCCAGTACTATGTTGAATAGAAGTGGTGAGAGAGGGCATCCTTGTCTAGTGCCAGATTTCAAAGGGAATACTTCCAGTTTTTGCCCATTAAGTATGATATTGGCTGTTGGTTTGTCATAAATAGCTTTTATTACTTTGAGATATGTTCCATCAATACCAAGTTTATTGAGGGTTTTTAGCATAAAGGGCTGTTGAATTTTGTCAAATGCCTTCTCTGCATCAATTGAGATAATCATGTGGTTTTTGTTTTTGCTTCTGTTTATGTGGTGAATTACATTTATAGACTTGCGTATGTTGAACCAGCCTTGCATCCCCGGGATAAATCCTACTTGATCATGATGGATAAGTTTTTTAATGTGCTGTTGCAATCGATTTGCCAGTATTTTATTGAAGATTTTTGCATCTATGTTCATCATGGATATTGGCCTGAAGTTTTCTTTTCTTGTTGAGTCTCTGCCAGGTTTTGGTATCAGGATGATGTTGGTCTCATAAAATGATTTGGGAAGGGTTCCCTCTTTTTGGATTATTTGGAATAGTTTCAGAAGGAATGGTACCAGATCCTCTTTGTGTGTCTGGTAGAATTCGGCTGTGAACCCATCTGGACCTGGGCTTTTTTTGTGTGGTAGGCTCTTAATTGCTGCCTCAACTTCAGACCTTGTTATTGGTCTATTCATAGTTTCGGCTTCCTCCTGGTTTAGGCTTGGGAGGACACAGGCATCCAGGAATTTATCCATTTCTTCCTGATTTACTGGTTTATGTGCATAGAGTTGTTTGTAGTATTCTCTGATGATGGTTTGAATTTCTGTGGAATCTGTGGTGATTTCCCCTTTATCGTTTTTTATTGCATCTATTTGGTTGTTCTCTCTCTTCTTTTTTATCAGTCTGGCTAGTGGTCTGTCTATTTTGTTGATCTTTTCGAAAAACCAGCTCTTAGATTTATTGATTTTTTGAAGGGTTTTTCTTGTCTCTATCTCCTTCAGTTCTGCTCTGATCTTAGTTATTTCTTGTCTTCGGCTAGGTTTTGAGCTTTTTTGATCTTGCTCCTCTAGCTCTTTCAATTTTGACGATAGGGTGTCAATTTTGGATCTCTCCATTCTTGTCATGTGGGCACTTATTGCTATATATTTTCCTCTACAGACTGCTTTAAATGTGTCCCAGAGATTCTGGTATGTTGTGTCTTCATTCTCATTGGTTTCAAAGAACTTCTTTATTTCTGCCTTCATTTCATTGTTTATCCAATCAACATTCAAGAGCCAATTGTTCAGTTTCCATGAAGCTGTGCGGTTCTGAGTTATTTTCTGAATTCTGAGTTCCAACTTGATTGCACTATGGTCTGAGAGACTGTTTGTTATGATTTCAGTTGTTTTGCATTTGCTGAGGAGTGCTTTACTTCCAATTATGTGGTCAATTTTGGAGTAGGTGTGATGTGGTGCTGAGAAGAATGTATATTCTGTGGATTTGGGGTGGAGAGTTCTGTAAATGTCTATCAGGTTTGCTTGTTCCAGGTCTGAGTTCAAGTCCTGGATATCCTTGTTAATTTTCTGTCTGGTTGATCTGTCTGCTATTGACAGTGGAGTGTTAAAGTCTCCCACTATTATTGTGTGGGAGTCTAAGTCCCTTTGTAAGTCATTAAGAACTTGCCTTATATATTTGGGTGCTCCTACATTGGGTCCATATATATTTAGAATCGTTATCTCTTCTTGTTGTATCGATCCTTTTACCATTATGTAATGACCTTCTTTGTCCCTTTTGATCTTTGTTACTTTAAAGTCTATTTTATCAGAGATGAGAATTGCAACTCCTGCTTTTTTTTGCTCTCCATTTGCTTGGTAAATCTTCCTCCATCCCTTTATTTTGAGCCTTTGTGTATCTTTGCATGTGAGGTGGGTTTCCTGGATACAGCACACCGATGGGTTTTGGTTTTTTATCCAATTTGCCAGCCTGTGTCTTTTGATTGGTGCATTTAGCCCATTTACATTCAGGGTTAATATTGTTATGTGTGAATTTGATACTGCCATTTTGATGCTAGCTGGCTGTTTTGCTCGTTGGTTCATGTACATTCTTCATTTTGTTGATGGTCTTTAGCATTTGGTATGCTTTTAGGATGGCTGGAACTGGTTGTTTCTTTCTATGTGTAGTGCCTCTTTCAGGAGCTCTTGTAAAGCAGGCCTAGTGGTGACAAAATCTCTGAGTACTTGCTTGTTCGTGAAGGATTTTATTTTTCCTTCACTTATGATGCTCAGTTTGGCTGGATATGAAATTCTGGGTTGAAAGCTCTTTTCTTTAAGGATGTTGAATATTGGCCCCCACTCTCTTCTGGCTTGTAGAGTCTCTGCTGAGAGATCTGCTGTGAGTCTGATGGCCTTCCCTTTGTGGGTGACCCGACCTTTCTCTCTGGCTGCCCTTAGTATTTTCTCCTTTGTTTCAACCCTGGTGAATCTGACGATTATGTGCCTTGGGGTTGCTCTTCTTGCAGAGTATCTTTGTGGTGTTCTCTGTATTTCCTGGAGTTGAGTATTGACCTGTCTTGCTAGGTTGGGGAAATTTTCCTGGATAATATCCTGAAGAGTGTTTTCCAGCTTGGATTCATTCTCTTCGTCACATTCTGGTACACCTATCAAACGTAGGTTGGGTCTCTTCACATAGTCCCACATTTCTTGGAGATTTTGTTCATTCCTTTTTGTGCTTTTTTCTTTAATCTTGGTTTCTCGTTTTATTTCATTGAGTTGATCTTCAACTTCTGATATTCTTTCTTCTGCTTGGTCAATTCGGCTGTTGAAACTTGTGCATGCTTCGCGAAGTTCTCGTGTTGAGTTTTTCAGCTCCTTCAATTCATTCATATTCCTCTCTAAGTTGTCCATTCTCGTTATCAATTCCTCGAATCTTTTTTCAAATCTTTTTTCAAGGTTCTTAGTTTCTTTGCACTGGTTTAGAACATGTTCCTTTAGCTCACTGAAGTTTCTCATTATCCACTTTCTGAAGTCTGATTCCGTCATTTCGTCACATTCATTCTCCGTCCAGCTTTGTTCCCTTGCTGGTGAGGAGTTTTGGTCCTTTTTTGGAGGTGAGGTGTTTTGGTTTCGGGTGCTTTCCTCCTTTTTGCGCTGGTTTCTTCCCATCTTTATGGATTTATCCGCCTGTTGTCTTAGTAGTGGCTGATTTTTCAATTGGGTCTCTGTGTGGACACTGTGATTGTTGATGATGAAGTATTTCTGTTACTTAGTTTTCCCTCTAATGATCTATCCTCTTTGCTGTATGAGTGCTGAGGTCCACTCCAGGCCCTGCTTGTCTGGGGTATACCTGCAGCAGCTGCAGAACAGTGAGGGATGATATCAGTTTCTTTTTCTGCTGCCCTTGTTCCAGAATGATGCCAGCCAAATGTCAGTCTGATTAGTCCTTTTCTGGGGTGACTCCTTGGATATACAGAGGTCAGGGAGCTGCTTGAGGAGACAGTTTGTGCTTTATAGGAGCTCCAGTGCTGAGCTGTGAGCTCCGTTGTTCATTCAGGGTTGTTGGGAGGTTATGTCTGCTGCAATAGAACTCATAAAACACCACTCTTTTTTTTTTTTTTTTTCACCCTTAGATGCTCTGTCTCAGGGAGTTGGGGCTTTCTTTATGAGTATCTGTTGCACTGTCCTGCCCCACTAGGTGGCAGTCTATTCACTATTTGCCTGCCGGGGCTCTGACCTCCTAAGGCGGGTCCGCCCTGTTGCGGCCCGGCGGACTCTCTCTGTTATGGCAGGTTGCCTCGGCAACGGCAGGCTGCGTCAGTCCTGGGCGGTACTTAAGTGGGGGTGCACTTTGTCAGGAATGGTGGACGCCCCTCCCTGACCGGGCTGCACCGTCCTAAATGCCGGCAACAAAACTCTCAGCCCCAAGCGCCTCCAGTCGCCGCCCTGCTTGTCCCCGTGAGCGTGGGACCCGCCGAGCCCGATCACCCTGCTCCCTGCCTCAGAGTCCGTCCTCTCTCTCTCTCTCTTCCTCTCCCCAAGCTGAAAGGTCGACTCTCTCACTGGCGCCCCAGGAGCCTGCCGATAGGGCACTGGGATCCGTGCGATCTCCCGTGCCGCTGCCCACTACCCCGGCTCAGATCACGTTTCCCAGGAAACTCCTGGTCTGGCTCATTGTCCAAGTCCCGTTCAATCAGATGGACATGCCAATCTGCCCTTCCAAATCTCAGATTGCCGGTTTAACAGGGCACCCAGACCAGTGAGTTCCGCGCCGGGTCCCGCTGCGGCGCCGGCCTCCCGAAGAGGCGGCGGGAGCCGGTTGCGTTAGCCGGCTGCTAGCGTCCCGTGTCTCTCCCACACCTGGGACTTTCAACGCTCTGTGGGCATAAAAGGAACATCCGAGAATGCGGCTAGGACTCACCCTCTGCGCCTTCACCGAGAGCTGCAATCCTGAGTCACCTCTACGACGCCATCTTGCCTCCCTCCCGAGACTTTTTCATGTGGCCTCTAATTCGGAGTGTCACTGAATAGTGTGATGTAGTCAGGAGTCTATTTCATGTAGACACATATTCATAGCCACAGTGATTAAAACAGGTCTTTATGTTGTAAGGAATCTAATTAATATGGTCACATCTTCTGAGTCTCACTGAATAATACACACCTCGAGAATAATTTAGAGTCTATTTTAGATGGACATTCATTCAGAGACTTGGTCAATAATGTACACCTGTGGAGTAGCCAGGAGTCTATTTTATTAGGACACTCATTAATAGCCTCGGTGAATAATATGCACGTGTGGATTAGTCCGGATTTCAATTTATATGGCCACTGACTTCTAACCTCAGTGAAAAATGCACAAGTGTCAAGTACTCAGCAGTCTATTTCATATAGACACTCATTCAGAGATTCACTACATAATACAAATATTTAATATAGCAGCATCCTGTTTCATATGGTCACACAAAATGAGCCTCACTGAGTAAGGCACACCTAGGGATGTGTTAGGAGTCTACTTTATATAGCCTCTCATTTACAGCCTCAGAGAATAATGCACACGTGCGGAATAGACACTGGACTATTTTATATTGCCACGAAATCAAAGCCTGAGTGTGTAATACACAACATTGGAATAGTCACTTGTCTATTTTACATGCCCAAATATTTAGAGTCAGAGTCAATAAAACACGCCTGTGGACAAGTCAGAAAACAATTTCATATGGCCAAAGTTTCAGAGCCTCAGTGAATAATACATACCTGGATAATACTCTGGATGCTATTCCATGTGGTGTCAATTTCTGAGCTTCCTTGAATAAGAAACACCTCTATTGTAGTCAGAATTCTATTTCCTATAGCCACATATTCAGAGCCTAACTGAATAACATACACCTTGGGAAAAGTTAAAATTATATTTGGTGTAGCCACTCATTTAGAGCCGAATATAAAAACGCATGCCTGAGGAGCATTTAGGAGGCTCTAGTTTATGGCCACTCATTCAGAGTTTCACAGAATAATACAGACCTATGCAAACGTCAGGAGTGTATTTCACACGGCCACTTACTCATAACCTCAGTGAGGAATCACATATATCTGAAAAATACTCAGGGTTATATTATATATAGCCATTTATTCAGAGACTCACTGAATAATGCAAAGCTAAGGAATAGTCTGAAGACTATTTGATATGACTCTTCACCCAGCGACTCAGTGGACAATGCAGAACTGAAAAATAGTCAAGAGGATAAGGTCAAGGGTTTATGTGATGTGGTCACTCATGCAGATTCTCACTGAAGAATACACAGCTTGGGAATAGTCAGTGTCCAAGTCATATGGACACTCAATCACAGAATTACCGAATAATGCACAATGGGACAATAGTAAGGAGTGTATTTCTTTCTTTTATTTTATTTCTTGGTTTATACTGCAACCAATTTATTTTGCTTCAGCATGCCTTATTATGCAGGCACAAGTATGATGGAATTTTAAAATTAAGTAAAAATAAGTCTAAAATAGCTCATTGTAAACATTTTATTTTTAAAAAGTATAATAATTTAAGAGGTAGCATTTTTAATTATTTATTTATTTTTAGTTTTTATTTCGTTAGAAGTTTTGGGGTACATGTGCAGAACGTGCAAGATAGTTCCATAGGTACACACATGGCAGTGTGTTTTGCTGCCTTCCTCCCCCTCACCCACACTTGGCATTTATTCCCAGGCTATCCCTCCCCAGCCCCCCCACTGTCCCTCCCCCATTTCCCCCAATAAACCCCAGTGTGTAGTAGACCCACTCCCTGTGTCCATGTGTTCTCATTTTTCTCACCCGCCTATGAGTGAGAATATGCGGTATTTGTTTTTCTGTTCTTGTGTCAGTTTGCTGAGAATGATGTCCTCCAGATTCATCCATGTCCTTACAAACAACACAAACTCATCATTTTTTATTTTTAATTTTTATTGCATTATAGGTTTTGGGGTACATGTGCAGAACGTGCAAGATAGTTGCATAGGTACACACATGGCAGTGTGTTTTGCTGCCTTCCTCCCCCTCACCCACACTTGGTATTCATCCCCAGGCTATCCCCCCCAGCCCCCCCCGCTGTCCCTCCCCCATTTCCCCCAACAGTCCCCAGTGTATAGTAGACCGCCTCTCTGTGTCCATGTGTTCTCATTTTTCTCACCCGCCTATGAGTGAGTATATGCGGTATTTCTTTTTCTGTTCTTGTGTCAGTTTGCTGAGAATGATGTTCTCCAGATTCATCCATGTCCCTACAAAGGACACAAACTCATCATTTCTGATTGCTGCATAATATTCCATGGTGTATATGTGCCACATTTTCCCAGTCCAATCTATCATCGTTGGGCATTTGGGTTGGTTCCAGGTTTTGCTATTGTAAACAGTGCTGCAATGAACATTCGTGTGCATGTGTCCTTATAGTAGAACGATTTATAGTCCTTTGGATAGATACCCAGTAATGGGATTGCTGGGTCAAATGGAATTTCTATTTCTAGGTCCCTGAGGAATCGCCACACTGTCTTCCACAATGGTTGAACTAATTTACACTCCCACCAACAGTGTAAGAGTGTTCCTATTTCTCCACATCCTCTCCAGCATCTGCTGTCTCCAGATTTTTTAATGATCGCCATTCTAACTGGTGTGAGATGATATCTCAATGTGGTTTTGATTTGCATCTCTCTAATGACCAATGATGATGAGCACTTTTTCATATGTTTGTTGGCCTCATGTATGTCTTCTTTTGTAAAGTGTCTGTTCATATCCTTTGCCCATTTTTGAATGGGCTTGTTTGTTTTTTTTCTGTAAATCTGTTTGAGTTCTTTGTAAATTCTGGATATCAGCCCTTTGTCAGATGCGTAAACTGCAAAGATTTTTTCCGATTCTGATGGTTGTCGATTCACTCTAGTGACTGTTTCTTTTGCCGTGCAGAAGCTGTGGAGTTTGATTAGGTCCCATTTGTCTATTTTGGCTTTTGTTGCCAATGCTTTTGGTGTTTTGTTCATGAAGTCCTTGCCTACTCCTATGTCCTGAACGGTTTTGCCTAGATTTTCTTCTAGGGTTTTTATGGTGTCAGGTCTTACATTTAAGTCTTTAATCCATCTGGAGTTAATTTTAGTGTAAGGTGTCAGGAAGGGGTCCAGTTTCTGCTTTCTGCACATGGCTAGCCAGTTTTCCCAACACCATTTATTAAATAGGGAATCCTTTCCCCATTGCCTGTTTTTGTCTGGTTTATCAAAGATGATATGGTTGTAGATATGTTGTGTTGCCTCCGATGTTTCTGTTCTGTTCCATTGGTCTATATGTCTGTTTTGGTACCAGTACCATGCTGTTTTGATTACTGTAGCCTTGTAGTATAGTTTGAAGTCCGGTAGCGTGATGCCTCCCGCTGTGTTCTTTTTGCTTAGAATTGACTTGGCTATGCGGGCTCTTTTTTGGTTCCATATGAAATTCATGGTGGTTTTTTCCAGTTCTATGAAGAAATTCAATGGTAGTTTGATGGGGATAGCATTGAATGTGTAAATTACTTTGGGCAGTATAGCCATTTTCACAATATTGATTCTTCCTAACCACGAACATGGAACGTTTCTCCATCTGTTTGTGTCCTCTCTTATTTCGTTGAGCAGGTGTTTGTAGTTTTCCTTAAAGAGGTCCCTTACATTCCTAGTGAGTTGTATTCCTAGGTATTTTATTTTCTTTGTAGCGATTGTGAATGGCAGTTCGTTCTTAATTTGGTTCTCTTTAAGTCTGTTATTGGTGTATAGGAATGCTTGTGATTTTTGCACATTGATTTTATATCCTGAGACTTTGTTGAAGTTGCCTATCAGTTGCAGGAGCTTTTGGGCTGAGGTGATGGGGTCTTCTATGTATACTATCATGTCGTCTGCAAATAGAGACAATTTGGCTTCCACCTTTCCTATTTGAATACCCTTTATTTCTTTTTCTTGCCTGATTGCTCTGGCTAGAACTTCCAGTACTATGTTGAATAGAAGTGGTGAGAGAGGGCATCCTTGTCTAGTGCCGGATTTCAAAGGGAATGCTTCCAGTTTTTGCCCATTAAGTATGATATTGGCTGTTGGTTTGTCGTAAATAGCTTTTATTACTTTGAGATATGTTCCATCAATACCAAGTTTATTGAGGGTTTTTAGCATAAAGGGCTGTTGAATTTTGTCAAATGCCTTCTCTGCGTCAATTGAGATAATCATGTGGTTTTTGTTTTTGCTTCTGTTTATGTGGTGAATTACATTTATAGACTTGCGTATGTTGAACCAGCCTTGCATGCCCGGGATGAATCCTATTTGATCATGATGGATAAGTTTTTTAATGTGCTGTTGCAATCGATTTGCCAGTATTTTATTGAAGATTTTTGCATCTATGTTCATCATGGATATTGGCCTGAAGTTTTCTTTTCTTGTTGAGTCTCTGCCAGGTTTTGGTATCAGGATGATGTTGGTCTCATAAAATGATTTGGGAAGGGTTCCCTCTTTTTGGATTATTTGGAATAGTTTCAGAAGGAATGGTACCAGATCCTCTTTGTGTGTCTGGTAGAATTCAGCTGTGAACCCATCTGGACCTGGGCTTTTTTTGTGTGGTAGGCTCTTAATTGCTGCCTCAAATTCTGACCTTGTTATTGGTCTATTCATAGTTTCAGCTTCCTCCTGGTTTAGGCTTGGGAGGACACAGGCATCCAGGAATTTATCCATTTCTTCCTGATTTACTAGTTTGTGTGCATAGAGTTGTTTGTAGTATTCTCTGATGATGGTTTGAATTTCTATGGAATCTGTGGTGATTTCCCCTTTATCGTTTTTTATTGCATCTATTTGGTTGTTCTCTCTTTTCTTTTTTATCAGTCTGGCTAGTGGTCTGTCTATTTTGTTGATCTTTTCAAAAAACCAGCTCTTAGATTTGTTGATTTTTTGAAGGGTTTTTCTTGTCTCTATCTCCTTCAGTTCTGCTCTGATCTTAGTTATTTCTTGTCTTCGGCTAGGTTTTGAGCTTTTTTGATCTTGCTCCTCTAGCTCTGTCAATTTTGACAATAGGGTGTCAATTTTGGATCTCTCCACTTTTCTCATGTGGGCACTTATTGCTATATATTTTCCTCTACAGACTGCTTTAAATGTGTCCCAGAGATTCTGGTACGTTGTGTCTTCGTTCTCGTTGGTTTCAAAGAACTTCTTTATTTCTGCCTTCATTTCATTGTTTATCCAATCAACATTCAAGAGCCAGTTGTTCAGTTTCCATGAAGCTGTGCGGTTCTGAGTTATTTTCTGAATTCTGAGTTCCAACTTGATTGCACTATGGTCTGAGAGACTGTTTGTTATGATTTCCGTTGTTTTGCATTTGCTGAGGAGTGCTTTACTTCCAATTATGTGGTCAATTTTGGAGTAGGTGTGATGTGGTGCTGAGAAGAATGTATATTCTGTGGATTTGGGGTGGAGAGTTCTGTAAATGTCTATCAGGTTTGCTTGTTCCAGGTCTGAGTTCAAGTCCTGGATATCCTTGTTAATTTTCTGTCTGGTTGATCTGTCTGCTATTGACAGTGGAGTGTTAAAGTCTCCCAATATTATTGTGTGGGAGTCTAAGTCTCTTTGTAAGTCATTAAGAACTTGCCTTATATATCTCGGTGCTCCTACATTGGGTCCATATATATTTAGAATCGTTAGCTCTTCTTGTTGTATTGATCCTTTTACCATTATGTAATGACCTTCTTTGTCCCTTCTGATCTTTGTTGCTTTAAAGTCTATTTTATCAGAGATGAGAATTGCAACTCCTGCTTTTTTTTGCTCTCCATTTGCTTGGTAAATCTTCCTCCATCCTTTTATTTTGAGCCTTTGTGTATCTTTGTGTGTGAGGTGGGTTTCCTGAATACAGCACACTGATGGGTTTTGGTTTTTTATCCAATTTGCCAGTCTGTGTCTTTTGATTGGCGCATTTAGCCCATTTACATTCAGGGTTAATATTGTTATGTGTGAATTTGATACTGGCATTTTGATGCTATCTGGCTGTTTTGCCCATTGGTTCATGTACATTCTTCATTTTGTTGATGGTCTTTAGCATTTGGTATGCTTTTAGGATGGCTGGAACTGGTTGTTTCTTTCTATGTGTAGTGCGTCTTTCAGGAGCTCTTGTAAAGCAGGCCTAGTGGTGACAAAATCTCTGAGTACTTGCTTGTTCGTGAAGGATTTTATTTTTCCTTCACTTATGAAGCTCACTTTGGCTGGATATGAAATTCTGGGTTGAAAGCTCTTTTCTTTAAGGATGTTGAATATTGGCCCCCACTCTCTTCTGGCTTGTAGAGTCTCTGCCGAGAGATCTGCTGTGAGTCTGATGGGCTTCCGTTTGTGGGTGACCCGACCTTTCTCTCTGGCTGCCCTTAGTATTTTCTCCTTCGTTTCAACCCTGGTGAATCTGACGATTATGTGCCTTGGTGTTGCTCTTCTTGCGGAGTATGTTTGTGGTGTTCTCTGTATTTCCTGGAGTTCAGTATTGTCCTGTCTTGGTAGGTTGGGGAAATTTTCCTGGATAATATCCTGAAGAGTGTTTTCCAGCTTAGATTCATTCTCTTGATCACATTCTGGTACACCTGTCAAACGTAGGTTGGGTCTCTTCACATAGTCCCACATTTCTTGGAGATTTTGTTCATTCCTTTTTGTGCTTTTTTCTTTAATCTTGGTGTCACGTTTTATTTCATTGAGTTGATCTTCAATTTCTGATATTCTTTCTTCTTCTTGGTCAATTCGGCTGTTGAAACTTTTGCATGCTTCACGAAGTTCTCGTGTTATGTTTTTCAGCTCCTTCAATTCATTCATATTCCTCTCTAAGTTTTCCATTCTTGTTATCAATTCCTCGAATTTTTTTTCAAATATTTTTTCAAGGTTCTTAGTTTCTTTGCACTGATTTAGAACATGTTCTTTTAGCTCAATGAAGTTTCTCATTATCCACTTTCTGAAGTCTGATTCCGTCATTTCGTCACACTCATTCTCCGTCCAGCTTTGTTCCCTTGCTGGTGAGGAGTTTTGGTCCTTTGTAGGAGGTAATGTGTTTTGGTTTCGGGTGTTTTCCTCCTTTTTGCGCTGGTTTCTTCCCATCTTTATGGATTTATCCACCTGTCGTCTTTGTAGTTGCTGATTTTTCAATTGGGTCTCTGTGTGGATGCTGAGATTGTTGATGATGAAGTATTTCTGTTACTTAGTTTTCCTTCTAGTGGTCTAGCCCCTCTGCTGTATGATTGCTGAGGTCCACTCCAGGCCCTGTTTGTCTGGAGTATACCTGTAGCAGCTGTGGAAGAGTGAGGGATGATACCAGTTTCTTCTTCTGCTGTCTGTGTTCCAGAATGATGCCCGCCAAATGTCAGTCTGATTAGTCCTTTTTTTGCGGTGACTCTTTGGATATACAGGGGTCAGGGAGCTGCTTAAGGAGACGGTTTGTGCTTTATAGTAGCTCCAGTGCTGAGCTGTGAGCTCCGTTGTTCATTCAGGGTTGTTGGGAGGTTGTTTATGTCTGCTGTAATAGAACTCATAAAACACCACCCTTTTATTTCCCCCCCTTATATGCACTGTTTCAGGGAGTTGGGCCTTTCTTTATGAGTATCTGTTGCACTGTCCTGCCCCACTAGGTGGCAGTCTATTCACTATTTGCCTGCCGGGGCTCTGACCCACTAGCGTGGTTCTGCCCTGTTGCTGCTGGGCTCCCTTCTGCTGTGGAGAGCTCCCGTCTCCTGGGAGACTCTCTGTTATGGCAGGTTGCCTCGGCAACGTCAGGTTGCTTCGGCCCTGGGCGGTACTTCAATAGGGGCGGATTGTGTCAGCGGTGGTGGACGCCCCTCCCTCACCGGGCTGCACCGTCCTAGATGCCGGCAGCAAAACTCTCAGCGCCAAGCGTCTCCAGTCATTTCCCTGCTTGTTCCTGTGAGGGTGGGACCCGCTGAGCCCGATTACCCAGCTCCCTGCCTCAGAGTCCGTCCTCTTTCTCTCTCCCTGCCTCTCTGCAAGCTTAAATTTCGACTCTCTCACTGGTGCCCCAGGAGCCTGCCGATAGGGCACTGGAATCCGTGCGATCTCCCGTGCCACTGCCCACTTCACCAGCTCAGATCACGCTTCCCAGGAAACTCCCAGGAAACTCCTAGTCTGGCTCACTGTCCAAGTCCCGTTCAATCAGATGGATGCGCCAATCTGCCCTTCAAACTCTCAGATTGCCGGTTTAACAGGGCGCCCAGACCAGTGAGTTCCGTGCCGGGTCCTGCTGCGGCGCCGGCCTAAGCGGCGCCGGCCGAAGCGGCCGCGCCAGAGGGCTGCGTTAGCCGGTTTTACTTTACTAGCGTCCTGTGGGACTTTCAACGCTCTGTGGGCTAGAAAAGTCCATCCGAGAATGCGGCTAGGACTCACCCTCTGCGCCGTCACTGAGAGCTGCAATCCTGAGTCGCTTCTACGACGCCATCTTGCCGGGCCTCCCCAACTCATCATTTTTTAAATCAAATATCTTTTATAATTATAGGTGGAAATTAAATTTAAAGTAATTACAGTTAGCTAAGTAGTCTTTTTCCCTCATTGATATGTGGATTTAAGCTCAGGTTACTCTAAGAATTTTATAATTGTTGAATTGGAGCAGACTGCTCTATTGGTATTGCTCAGGTAGGACATTGTTTTTGACCCCATGTTAAAGTGTGTCTTGCTTTATTTTTTTTAGGTATTCTCTGTAGATTATGGCAATAGGTCTCATGTAGATCTACATCTTTTGATGGAGATTCCCTGTCAATTTCTTGAACTTCTTTTCCAGGTAAGATAGAGAAGACTCTAGGGAATGAATGCTGAATGCTAGACAGGATTCCAGGGTCCTATGGTGCCCCGCCTTGGCTTGCAGATAGGGGAGCTAAGGCCTAGGACAGGGAAAGGACTTGTTTTGTCACATTAACCAAATTTGGTTTCTGCTTTTCAAAAAATATGTAAAAGGTTTCAGATTTAGCAAAAAAAAAAAAAAAAAAAAGTTTTGATTCAGTAGTATTTTCTAATACCGTTTCTAAGTTTCTAGTTATGTTAAAACCAGACAGACCTTTTAGGTAGGCCAGATACATAGTCACACATGCCCTTACCATCAGTACGAAGACAACCTAAAAATTATTCTAAATGTTCATCGTTGTTGTTTAAAAGCATTATCAAGTTTCTTTAGGAAGTTGTCACCACCCCAAATCGGTTTTATTAGAAATTTTATGAGAACACTGTTGATGATACCTGAACAAAGTCTGTTTTCAGTGGTATTTGGGATGAGTTCTTTGCTCATTTATAAATCTATTTGAGCTGTGCCCTTCTGTCCTGTAGGCTTTGGAATTTAAGATTTGCAAAATGAGACCATCGGCAAAGTCTCTTGTTTGTGGTGAGCACTGGAGTGATGGGGCCAGCCAGTGGTTTGCCTCTCTGGTGAGCGGCTTCACCCTTCTTGTGAAGGTCTTCTCTGTGGTGCACAGCGTCCTGCATGTGGATATGTACCAGTACTCTGGAGTCCAGGATGCTATCAACATAAGAGATGTCCTCATCCAGCAGAGCTATGCTGAGCTCACGGAGGAGTCCTATGAGTCCAAGGTGTGTGCTGTTGCCCTTGATGGAGCACGTGTTTGTGTGAGAAAAAGGGGCAGGCTTTCCTTC
Organism: Saguinus oedipus; assembly: GCA_031835075.1. NCBI lineage: Eukaryota > Metazoa > Chordata > Mammalia > Primates > Cebidae > Saguinus > Saguinus oedipus. The sequence goes on from CM063170.1 coordinate 6,475,182, forward strand.
CTCTGTGGACACTGAGATAGAAGGAGGCAGACAGTGTTCCTCTTCACCATTTGCTGTGCTGTACTTGTGTTAAGACTGGTGGTACCAATTTAAATGTCTTCTAGATTTTTCTGAGACAAAATTATGGTGGCTGGATATTGTTTTTGTTGGTCTCCTATTTGGCTTTTCCATATCTTTTAAAAAATTATTTAGGTTTTTTTTTTTTTTTTTTTTATTTATTTTTTTTTTTAATTTTTATTGCATTATAGGTTTGGGGGTACATGTGCAGAACGAGCAAGATAGTTGCATAGGTACACACATGGCAGTGTGCTTTGCTGCTTTCCTCCCCTTCACCCACACTTGGTATTCATCCCCAGGCTATCCCCCCCAGCCCCCCCCTGCTGTCCCTCCCCCATTCCCCCCAACAGTCCCCAGTGTATAGTAGACCGCCTCTCTGTGTCCACATGTTCTCATTTTTCTCACCCACCTATGAGCGAGTATATGCGGTATTTCTTTTTCTGTTCTTGTGTCAGTTTGCTGAGAATGATGTTCTCCAGATTCATCCATGTCCCTACAAAGGACACAAACTCATCATTTTTGATTGCTGCATAATATTCCATGGTGTATATGTGCCACATTTTCCCAGTCCAGTCTATCATCGTTGGGCATTTGGGTTGGTTCCAGGTCTTTGCTATTGTAAACAGTGCTGCAATGAACATTCGTGTGCATGTGTCCTTATAGTAGAACGATTTATAATCCTTTGGATAGATACCCAGTAATGGGATTGCTGGGTCAAATGGAATTTCTATTTCTAGGTCCCTGAGGAATCGCCACACTGTCTTCCACAATGGTTGAACTAATTTACACTCCCACCAACAGTGTAAGAGTGTTCCTATTTCTCCACATCCTCTCCAGCATCTGCTGTCTCCAGATTTTTTAATGATCGCCATTCTAACTGGTGTGAGATGGTATCTCAATGTGGTTTTGATTTGCATCTCTCTAATGACCAATGACGATGAGCACTTTTTCATATGTTTGCTGGCCTCATGTATGTCTGCTTTCGTAAAGTTTCTGTTCATATCCTTTGCCCATTTTTGAATGGGCTTGTTTGTTTTTTTCCTGTAAATCTGTTTGAGTTCTTTGTAAATTCTGGATATCAGCCCTTTGTCAGATGCGTAAACTGCAAAGATTTTTTCCCATTCTGATGGTTGCCGATTCACTCTAGTGACTGTTTGTTTTGCTGTGCAGAAGCTGTGGAGTTTGATTAGGTCCCATTTGTCTATTTTGGCTTTTGTTGCCAATGCTTTGGGAGTTTTGTTCATGAAGTCCTTGCCTACTCCTATGTCCTGAATGGTTTTGCCTAGATTTTCTTCTAGGGTTTTTATGGTGTCGGGTCTTACGTTTAAGTCTTTAATCCATCTGGAGTTAATTTTAGTGTAAGGTGTCAGGAAGGGGTCCAATTTCTGCTTTCTGCACATGGCTAGCCAGTTTTCCCAACACCATTTATTAAATAGGGAATCCTTTCCCCATTGCCTGTTTTTGTCTGGTTTATCAAAGATAATATGGTTGTAGATGTGTTGTGTTGCCTCCGATGCCTCTGTTCTGTTCCATTGGTCTATATCTCTGTTTTGGTACCAGTACCATGCTGTTTTGATTACTGTAGCCTTGTAGTATAGTTTGAAGTCTGGTAGCGTGATGCCTCCCGCTGTGTTCTTTTTGCTTAGAATTGACTTGGCTATGCGGGCTCTTTTTTGGTTCCATATGAAATTCATGGTGGTTTTTTCCAGTTCTGTGAAGAAATTCAATGGTAGTTTGATGGGGATGGCATTGATTGTGTAAATTACTTTGGGCAGTATAGCCATTTTCACGATATTGATTCTTCCTAACCACGAACATGGAATGTTTCTCCATCTGTTTGTGTCCTCTCTTATTTCATTGAGCAGTTGTTTGTAGTTTTCCTTAAAGAGGTCCCTTACATTCCTAGTGAGTTGTATTCCTAGGTATTTTAGTTTCTTTGTAGCAATTGTGAATGGCAGTTCGTTCTTGATTTGGTTCTCTTTAAGTCTGTTATTGGTGTATAGGAATGCTTGTGATTTTTGCACATTGATTTTATATCCTGAGACTTTGCTGAAGTTGCTTATCAGTTGCAGGAGCTTTTGGGCTGAGGTGATGGGGTCTTCTAGGTATACTATCATGTCGTCTGCAAATAGAGACAATTTGGCTTCCACCTTTCCTATTTGAATACCCTTTATTGCTTTTTCTTGCCTGATTGCTCTGGCTAGAACTTCCAGTACTATGTTGAATAGAAGTGGTGAGAGAGGGCATCCTTGTCTAGTGCCAGATTTCAAAGGGAATGCTTCCAGTTTTTGCCCATTAAGTATGATATTGGCTGTTGGTTTGTCATAAATAGCTTTTATTACTTTGAGATATGTTCCATCAATACCAAGTTTATTGAGGGTTTTTAGCATAAAGGGCTGTTGAATTTTGTCAAATGCCTTCTCTGCATCAATTGAGATAATCATGTGGTTTTTGTTTTTGCTTCTGTTTATGTGGTGAATTATATTTATAGACTTGCGTATGTTGAACCAGCCTTGCATCCCCGGGATAAATCCTACTTGATCATGATGGATAAGTTTTTTAATGTGCTGTTGCAATCGGTTTGCCAGTATTTTATTGAAGATTTTTGCATCTATGTTCATCATGGATATTGGCCTGAAGTTTTCTTTTCTTGTTGAGTCTCTGCCAGGTTTTGGTATCAGGATGATGTTGGTCTCATAAAATGATTTGGGAAGGGTTCCCTCTTTTTGGATTATTTGGAATAGTTTCAGAAGGAATGGTACCAGATCCTCTTTGTGTGTCTGGTAGAATTCGGCTGTGAACCCATCTGGACCTGGGCTTTTTTGGGTGGTAGGCTCTTAATTGCTGCCTCAACTTCAGACCTTGTTATTGGTCTATTCATAGTTTCGGCTTCCTCCTGGTTTAGGCTTGGGAGGACACAGGCATCCAGGAATTTATCCATTTCTTCCTGATTTACTGGTTTATGTGCATAGAGTTGTTTGTAGTATTCTCTGATGATGGTTTGAATTTCTGTGGAATCTGTGGTGATTTCCCCTTTATCGTTTTTTATTGCATCTATTTGGTTGTTCTCTCTCTTCTTTTTTATCAGTCTGGCTAGTGGTCTGTCTATTTTGTTGATCTTTTCGAAAAACCAGCTCTTAGATTTATTGATTTTTTGAAGGGTTTTTCTTGTCTCTATCTCCTTCAGTTCTGCTCTGATCTTAGTTATTTCTTGTCTTCGGCTAGGTTTTGAGCTTTTTTGATCTTGCTCCTCTAGCTCTTTCAATTTTGACGATAGGGTGTCAATTTTGGATCTCTCCACTCTTCTCATGTGGGCACTTATTGCTATATATTTTCCTCTACAGACTGCTTTAAATGTGTCCCAGAGATTCTGGTACGTTGTGTCTTCATTCTCATTGGTTTCAAAGAACTTCTTTATTTCTGCCTTCATTTCATTGTTTATCCAATCAACATTCAAGAGCCAATTGTTCAGTTTCCATGAAGCTGTGCGGTTCTGAGTTATTTTCTGAATTCTGAGTTCCAACTTGATTGCACTATGGTCTGAGAGACTGTTTGTTATGATTTCAGTTGTTTTGCATTTGCTGAGGAGTGCTTTACTTCCAATTATGTGGTCTATTTTGGAGTAGGTGTGATGTGGTGCTGAGAAGAATGTATATTCTGTGGATTTGGGGTGGAGAGTTCTGTAAATGTCTATCAGGTTTGCTTGTTCCAGGTCTGAGTTCAAGTCCTGGATATCCTTGTTAATTTTCTGTCTGGTTGATCTGTCTGCTATTGACAGTGGAGTGTTAAAGTCTCCCACTATTATTGTGTGGGAGTCTAAGTCCCTTTGTAAGTCATTAAGAACTTGCCTTATATATCTGGGTGCTCCTACATTGGGTCCATATATATTTAGAATCGTTACCTCTTCTTGTTGTATCGATCCTTTTACCATTATGTAATGACCTTCTTTGTCCCTTTTGATCTTTGTTACTTTAAAGTCTATTTTATCAGAGATGAGAATTGCAACTCCTGCTTTTTTTTGCTCTCCATTTGCTTGGTAAATCTTCCTCCATCCCTTTATTTTGAGCCTTTGTGTATCTTTGCATGTGAGGTGGGTTTCCTGGATACAGCACACCGATGGGTTTTGGTTTTTTATCCAATTTGCCAGTCTGTGTCTTTTGATTGGTGCATTTAGCCCATTTACATTCAGGGTTAATATTGTTATGTGTGAATTTGATACTGCCATTTTGATGCTAGCTGGCTGTTTTGCCCGTTGGTTCATGTACATTCTTCATTTTGTTGATGGTCTTTAGCATTTGGTATGCTTTTAGGATGGCTGGAACTGGTTGTTTCTTTCTATGTGTAGTGCCTCTTTCAGGAGCTCTTGTAAAGCAGGCCTAGTGGTGACAAAATCTCTGAGTACTTGCTTGTTCGTGAAGGATTTTATTTTTCCTTCACTTATGAAGCTCAGTTTCGCTGGATATGAAATTCTGGGTTGAAAGCTCTTTTCTTTAAGGATGTTGAATATTGGCCCCCACTCTCTTCTGGCTTGTAGAGTCTCTGCTGAGAGATCTGCTGTGAGTCTGATGGGCTTCCCTTTGTGGGTGACCCGACCTTTCTCTCTGGCTGCCCTTAGTATTTTCTCCTTCGTTTCAACCCTGGTGAATCTGACGATTATGTGCCTTGGGGTTGCTCTTCTTGCAGAGTATCTTTGTGGTGTTCTCTGTATTTCCTGGAGTTGAGTATTGACCTGTCTTGCTAGGTTGGGGAAATTTTCCTGGATAATATCCTGAAGAGTGTTTTCCAGCTTGGATTCATTCTCTTCGTCACATTCTGGTACACCTATCAAACGTAGGTTGGGTCTCTTCACATAGTCCCACATTTCTTGGAGATTTTGTTCATTCCTTTTTGTGCTTTTTTCTTTAATCTTGGTTTCTCGTTTTATTTCATTGAGTTGATCTTCAACTTCTGATATTCTTTCTTCTGCTTGGTCAATTCGGCTGTTGATACTTGTGCATGCTTCGCGAAGTTCTCGTGTTGAGTTTTTCAGCTCCTTCAATTCATTCATATTCCTCTCTAAGTTGTCCATTCTCGTTATCAATTCCTCGAATCTTTTTTCAAATCTTTTTTCAAGGTTCTTAGTTTCTTTGCACTGGTTTAGAACATGTTCCTTTAGCTCACTGAAGTTTCTCATTATCCACTTTCTGAAGTCTGATTCCGTCATTTCGTCACATTCATTCTCCGTCCAGCTTTGTTCCCTTGCTGGTGAGGAGTTTTGGTCCTTTTTTGGAGGTGAGGTGTTTTGGTTTCGGGTGCTTTCCTCCTTTTTGCGCTGGTTTCTTCCCATCTTTATGGATTTATCCGCCTGTTGTCTTAGTAGTGGCTGATTTTTCAATTGGGTCTCTGTGTGGACACTGAGATTGTTGATGATGAAGTATTTCTGTTACTTAGTTTTCCCTCTAATGATCTATCCTCTCTGCTGTATGAGTGCTGAGGTCCACTCCAGGCCCTGCTTGTCTGGGGTATACCTGCAGCAGCTGCAGAACAGTGAGGGATGATATCAGTTTCTTTTTCTGCTGCCCTTGTTCCAGAATGATGCCAGCCAAATGTCAGTCTGATTAGTCCTTTTCTGGGGTGACTCCTTGGATATACAGAGGTCAGGGAGCTGCTTGAGGAGACAGTCTGTGCTTTATAGGAGCTCCAGTGCTGAGCTGTGAGCTCCGTTGTTCATTCAGGGTTGTTGGGAGGTTATGTCTGCTGCAATAGAACTCATAAAACACCACTCTTTTTTTTTTTTTTTTTTTTCACCCTTAGATGCTCTGTCTCAGGGAGTTGGGGCTTTCTTTATGAGTATCTGTTGCACTGTCCTGCCCCACTAGGTGGCAGTCTATTCACTATTTGCCTGCCGGGGCTCTGACCTCCTAAGGCGGGTCCGCCCTGTTGCGGCCCGGCGGACTCTCTCTGTTATGGCAGGTTGCCTCGGCAACGGCAGGCTGCGTCAGTCCTGGGCGGTACTTAAGTGGGGGTGCACTTTGTCAGGAATGGTGGACGCCCCTCCCTGACCGGGCTGCACCGTCCTAAATGCCGGCAACAAAACTCTCAGCCCCAAGCGCCTCCAGTCGCCGCCCTGCTTGTCCCCGTGAGCGTGGGACCCGCCGAGCCCGATCACCCTGCTCCCTGCCTCAGAGTCCGTCCTCTCTCTCTCTCTCTCTTCCTCTCCCCAAGCTGAAAGGTCGACTCTCTCACTGGCGCCCCAGGAGCCTGCCGATAGGGCACTGGGATCCGTGCGTTCTCCCGTGCCGCTGCCCACTACCCCGGCTCAGATCACGCTTCCCAGGAAACTCCTGGTCTGGCTCATTGTCCAAGTCCTGTTCAATCAGATGGACATGCCAATCTGCCCTTCCAAATCTCAGATTGCCGGTTTAACAGGGCACCCAGACCAGTGAGTTCCGCGCCGGGTCCCGCTGCGGCGCCGGCTGAAGAGGCGGCGGGAGCCGGTTGCATTAGCCGGCTGCTAGCATCCCGTGTCTCTCCCACACCTGGGACTTTCAACGCTCTGTGGGCATAAAAGGAACATCCGAGAATGCGGCTAGGACTCACCCTCTGCGCCTTCACCGAGAGCTGCAATCCTGAGTCACCTCTACGACGCCATCTTGCCTCCCTCCCCCTATTTAGGTTTTTTTAATTTTTAAAATTTTTATTGCATTATAGGTTTTGGGGTACATGTGCAGAGTGTGCAAGATAGTTGCATAGGTACACACATGTCAGTGTGCTTTGCTGCCTTCCTCCCCTTCACCCACACTTGGCATTTATCCCCAGGCTATCCTTCCCCGGCCCCGCCCACTGTCCCTCACCCCTTCCCCCCAATAGACCCCAGTGTGTAGAAGACGCCCTCCCTGTGTCCATGTGTTCTCATTTTTATCACCCGCCTATGAGTGAGAATATGCGGTATTTGTTTTTCTGTTCTTCTGTCAGTTTGCTGAGAATGATGTTCTCCAAATTCATCCATGTCCTCACAAAGGACACAAACTCATCATTTTTGATTGCTGCATAATATTCCATGGTGTATATGTGCCACATTTTCCCAGTCCAGTCTATCATCGATGGGCATTTGGGTTGGTTCCAGGTCTTTGCTATTGTAAACAGTGTTCTTGTGCATGTGCCCTCATAGTAGAACGATTTATAGTCCTTTGGATATATACCCAGTAATGGGATTGCTGGGTCAAATGAAATTTCTATTTCTAGGTCCTTGAGTAATCGCCACACTGTCTTCCACAATGGTTGAACTAAGTTGCATTCCCACCAACAGTGTAAGAGTGTACCTATTTCTGCACATCCTCTGCAGCATCTGCTGTCTCCAGAATTTTTAATGATCGCCATTCTAACTGGCATAAGATGGTATCTCAATGTGGTTTTGATTTGCATCTCTCTAATGACCAGTGATGATGAGCATTTTCTCATGTGTTTGTTGGCCTCATGTATGTCTTCTTTTGTAAATTGTCTTTTCATATCCTTTGCCCATTTTTGAATGGCCTTGTTTGTTTTTTTCCTGTAAATCTGTTTGAGTTCTCTGTAAATTCTGGATATGAGCCCTTTGTCAGATGCATAAACTGCAAAGATTTTTTCCCATTCTGATGGTTGCCGATTCACTCTAGTGACTGTTTCTTTTGCTGTGCAGAAGCTGTGCAGTTTGATTAGGTCCCATTTGTCTATCTTGGCTTTTGTTGCCAAAGCTTTTGGTGTTTTGTTCATGAAGTTCTTGCCTACTCCTATGTCCTGAATGGTTTTGCCTAGGGTTTTCTTCTAGGGTTTTTATGATGTCAGGTCTTATGTTTAAGTCATTAATACATCTGGAATTAATTTTAGTGTAAGGTGTCAGGAAGGGATCCAGTCTCTGCCTTCTGCACATGGCTAGCCAGTTTTCCCAACACCATTTATTAAATAGGGAATCCTTTCCCCATTGCTTGTTTTTGTCTGGTTTATCAAAGATTATATGGCTGTAGATATGTTGTGTTGCCTCCGATGCCTCTGTTCTGTTCCATTCGTCTATATCTCTGTTTTGGTACCAGTAGCATGCTGTTTTGATCACTGTAGCCTTGTAGTATAGTTTGAAGTCTGGTAGTGTGATGCCTCCCTCTGTGTTGCTTTTGCTTAGAATTGACTTTGCTATGCGGGCTTCTTTTTGGTTCCATATGAAGCTCATGGTGTTTTTTTCCAGTTCTGTGAAGAAATTCAATGACAGTTTGATGGGGATAGCATTGATTTTGGAAATTACTTCGGGCAGTATAGCCATTTTCACGATATTGATTCTTCCCAACGACGGACATGAAATGTTTCTCCATCTGTTTGTGTCCTCTCTTATTTCTTTGAGCAGTTGTTTGTAGTTTTCCTTAAAGAGGTCCCTTACGTTCCTTGGGAGTTGTATTCCTAGGTATTTTATTTTCTTTGCAGCAATTGTGAATGGCAGTTCTTTCTTGATTTGGTTCTCTTTAAGTCTGTTATTGGTGTATAGGAATGCCTGTGATTTTTTCACATTGACTTTATATCCTGAGACTTTCCTGAAGTTGCTTATCAATTTCAGGAGTATTTGGGCTGAGGTGATGGGGTCTTCTAGGTATACTATCATGTCATCTGCAAATACAGACAATTTGGCTTCCACCTTTCCTATTTGAATACCCTTTATTTCTTTGTGTTGCCTGATTGCTCTGGCTAGAACTTCCAGTACTATGTTGAATAGGAGTGGTGAGAGAGGACATCCTTGTCTACTGCGAGATTTCAAAGGGAATGCTACCGGTTTTTGCTCATTAAGTATGATATTGGCTGTTGGTTTGTCATAAATAGCTTTTCTTACTTTGAGATATGTTCCATCAATACCAAGTTGATTGAGGGTTTTTATTATAAAGGGCTGTTGATTTTTGTCAAATGCCTTCTCTGCGTCAATTGAGGTAATCATGTCGTTTTTGTTTTTGCTTCTGTGTATGTGGTGAATTACAATTATAGACTTGCGTATGTTGAACCAGCCTTGCATCCCCGGGATGAATCCTACTTGATCATGATGGATACGTTTTTTAATGTGCTGTAGCAATCGGTTTGCCAGTATGTTATTGAAGATTTTTGCATCTATGTTCATCATGGATATTGGCCTGAAGTTTTCTTTTCTTGTTGAGTCTCTGCCAGGTTTTGGTATCAGGATAATGTTGGTCTCATAAAATGATTTGGGAAGGGTTCCCTCTTTTTGAATTACTTGGAATAGTTTCAGAAGGTATGGTACCAGATCCTCTTTGTGTGTCTGGTAGAATTTGGCTGTGAACCCATCTGGACGTGGGCTTTTTTTTTGTATGGGGGGCTTTTAGTTGCTGCCTCAACTTTAGACCTTGTTATTGCTCTATTCATAGTTTTGGCTTCCTTCTGGTTTAGGCTTGGGAGGACACAGACGTCCAGGAATTTATCCATTTCTTCCTGGTTTACTAGTTTATGTGCATAGTTGTTGTTTGTCGTATTCTCTAATGATGGTTTGAATTTCTGTGGAATCTGTGGTGATTTCCCCGTTATCGTTTTTTATTGCATCTATTTGGTTATTCTCTCTTTTCTTTTTTATCAGTCTGGCTAGTGGTCTGTCTATTTTGTTGATCCTTCTGGAAAAACCAACTCTTGGATTTATTGATTTTTTGAAGCGTTTTTCTTGTCTCTATCTTCTTCAGTTCTGTGCTGATGTTAGTTATTTCTTGTCTTCAGCTAGGTTTTGAGCTTTTTTGATCTTACTCCTCTAGCTCTTCCAATTTTGATGATAGGGTGTCAATTTTGGATCTTTCCACTCTTCTCATGTGGGCACTTATTGCTATATACTTTCCTCTACAGACTGCTTTAAATGTGTCCCAGATATTCTGGTATGTTGTGTCATCGTTCTCGTTGGTTTTGAAGAACTTTATTTCTGCCTTCATTTCATTGTTTTTTCAATCAACATTCAAGAGTCAGTTGTTCAGTTTCCATAAAGCTGTGATGTTCTGAGTTATTTTCTGAATTCTGAGTTCCAAGTTGATTGCACTATGGTCTGAGAGACCGTTTGTTATGATTTCAGTTTTTTTGCATTTGCTGAGGAGTGCTTTACTTCTAAATATGTGGTCCATTTTGGAGTAGGTGTGATGTTGTGCTGAGAAGAATGTATATTCTGTGGATTTTTGGTGGAGGGTTCTGTAAATGTCTATCAGGTTTGCTTGTTCCGGGTCTGAGTTACAGTCCTGGATATGCTTGTTAATTTTCTCTCTGGTTGATTTGTCTGATATTGACAGTGGAGTGTTAAAGTCTCCCACTATTATTGTGTGGGAGTCTTAGTCTCTTTGTAAGTCATTATGAACTTGCCTTATATATCTGGGTGCTCCTGCATTGGGTCCATATATATTTAGAAACGTTAGCTCTTCTTGTTGTATCGCTTTTTTTTACCATTATGTAATGACATTCTTTGTCCCTTTTGATCTTTGTTGCTTTAAAGTCTATTTTATCACAGACGAGAATTGCAATCCTGCATTTTTTTGCTCTCCATTTGCTTGGTAAATCTGCCTCCATCCTTTTATTTTGAGCCTTGTGTATCCTTGCGTGTGAGGTGGGTTTCCTGGATCAAGCACACCGATGGGTTTTGTTTTTTTATCTAATTTGCCAGTCTTTGTTTTTAATTGGTGCATTTAGCCCATTTACATTTAGGGTTAATATATTTATGTGTGAATTTGATACTGCCATTTTGATGCTAGCCGGCTGTTTTTCCCATTGGTTCATGTAGATTCTTCATTTTGTTGATGCTCTTTAGCATTTGGTATGCTTTTAGGATGGCTGGTACTTGTTGTTTCTTTCTATGTTTAGTGACTCTTTCAGGAGCTCTGGTAAAGCAGGCCTAGTGGTGACAAAATCTCTGTGTACTTGCTTGTTCATGAAGGATTTTATTTTTTTTTCACTTATGAAGCTCAGTTTGGCTGGATATGAAATTCTAGGTTGAAAGTTTTTTTCTTTAAGTATGTTGAATGTTGGCCCCCACTCTCTTCTGGCTTGTAAAGTCTGCACCGAGAGATCTGCTGTGAGTCTGATTGGCTTCCCTTTGTGGGTGACCCGATCTTTCTCTCTGGCTACCCTTAGTATTTTCTCCTTCATTTCAACCCTTGTGAATCTGAGTATTATGTGCCTTGGGGTTGCTCTTGTTGCGGAATATCTTTGTGGTGTTCTCTGTATTTCCTGGAGTTGAGTATTGACCTGTCTTGCTAGGTTGGAGACATTTTCCTGGATAATATCCTGAAGAGTATTTTCCAGCTTGGATTCATTCTCTTCATCACTTTGTGGTACACCTATCAAATGTAGGTTGGGTCTCTTCACATAGTTCCACATTTCTTGGAGATTTTGTTCATTCCTTTTTGTGCTTTCTTCTCTAATCTTGGTTTCTCGTTTTATTTCATTGAGTTGATCTTCGACTTCTGAAATTCTTTCTTCTGCTTGGTCAATTCGGCTGTTGAAACTTGTGCATGCTTCACGAAGTTCTCGTGTTGTGTTTTTCAGCTCCTTCAATTCATTCATGTTCCTCTCTAAGTTGTCCATTCTTGTTATCATTTCCTCAAATCTTTTTTTCACATCTTTTTTCAAGGTTGTTAGTGTCTTTGCACTGATTTAGAATATGTTCTTTTAGCTCACTGAAGTTTCTCATTATCCACTTTCTGAAGTCTGACTCCGTCATTTCGTCACAGTCATTCTTCATCCAGCTTTGTTTTCTTGCTGGTGAGCAGTTTTGGTTCTTTGTTGGAGGTGAGGTGTTTGGGTTTCGGGTGTTTTCCTTCCTTTTGCTCTGGTTTCTTCTCATTTTTATGGATTTATCCACCTGTCGTCTTAGTAGTTGCTGATTTTTCTATTGGGTTTCTGAGTGGATTCCCAGATTGTTGATGATGAAGTATTTCTGTTACTTAGTTTTCCTTCTAATGGTCTAGCCACTCTGCTGTACGAGTGCTGAGGTCCACTCCAGGCCCTGCTTGTCTGGGGTACACCTGTAGCAGCTGCAGAACAGTCAGGGATGCTACTAGTTTTTTCTTCTTCTATCTTTTTTCCAGAATGATGCCCGCCAAATGTCAGTCTGATTAGTCCTTTTTAGGGGTGACTCTTTGGATATACAGGGGTCAGGGAGCTGCTTGAGGGGACGGTCTGTGCTTTATAGGAGCTCCAGTGCTGAGCTGTGAGATTGTTGTTCATTCAGGGTTGTTGGGATGATGTGTTTATGTCTGCTGCAACCATACTCATAAAACAGCCCCCTTTTTATTCCTCCCTAGATGCTCTGTCTCAGGGGGTTGGGCCTTTCTTTATGAGTATCTGTTGCCCTGTCCTGCCCCGGCTAGGAGGTAGTCTATTTAATATTTGCCTGCCAAGGCTTTGCCCTTCTAGCGCGGGTCCACCCTGCTGCCTCTGGCCCCATTCTGCTGTGATGCTCCGCCCAGCTGAGGGAGTCTCTCTGTTATGGTGGGTTGCCTCGGCAATAGCAGGCTGCGTCAGCACTGGGTGGTACTTCAGTAGGGGCAAATTGCATCCGTAGTGGCGGACGCCTTCCTCCCACCGGGCTGCACCATGGTAGATTCAACTGTGCTGGCAGCAAAGCTCTCAGCCCGGAGTGCCTCCAATCGCCACTCTGCTTGTCCCCATGAGGGTGGAACCTGCTGATCCTGATCACCCAGCTCCCTGCCTCAGAGTCCGTCCTCTCTCTCTCTCTCTTCCTCTCCCCAAGGTGAAAGGTCAACTCTCTCACTGGCGCCCCGGTAGCCTGCTTATCCCAGGGCCCTGGGATCTGTGCAATCTCCCGTGCCACTGCCCACTGTGCTGGCTCAGATCACGCTTCCCAAAAATCTCCTGGTCTGGCTCATTGTCCAAGTCCCATTCAATCAGATGGACATGTCAATCTGCCCTTCCAAATCTCAGATTGCTGGTTTAACGGGGTTCCCAGACCATTGAGTTTTGTGCGGGAGCCAAGCCACGTGAACCGGCCATGTGAGCCGTCTGTGCTGGCTTCCCGTGTCTCTCCCACACCTGGGATTTTCAACTTTCTGTGATCAAAAAAGGTCCAACCAAAAATGAGGCTAGCACTCACCCTCTGCACCTTCACTGGGAGCTGCAATCCTGTGTCACCTCTACGACGCCATCTTGGAAGCCTCCAATAGGTAGCATTTTTTTCGTAATGGTGCGTAAAATAATAGTGCATCCTAAAGTCATTGGTATCTTTGGGTTTTTAAAATACAGTAGTCTAGTTCTGTCTTCTTTTTGTCAATATTTCTTCTGCTTAACTTTGAAGGATTAGATTTACTCAGCCAAGAACATTTTTGCTATATACTTCCAGAAATATTTTATGAAATAATGCAATTCTACCATTAACATTCCTATTTTAAAAAAACATTCATTCATGTACTGTATCCATTTATTTTTGCTAACTTAAACTAATGTAAATAGTAGTCATAGTTATTTTGAGGGTTTTTTAAATGGTTAATGTTGAAAATTTTAAGTTTAAGTTCCAGGGTACACATGTAGGATGTACAGGTTACATAGGTAAACATGTGCCCTGGTGCTTTGCTGGACCCATCCTCTAGGTATTAAGCCCAGAATGCATTTGCTCTTTTTTTTTTGTTTTTAAACATTTTCTTACTATTTGTTTCCTCCTCCAGATAAAGTTGATTCCTGACATTTTTTCATTTATCCATCTGGGTGTAGTGAAGCCTGTCAGTCTTCATAGTTGAACATTTTAATGTGTATTACAAATATTTTCCCCATTCTGTTGTTTCATTTTTGTTTTATGGTTGTTCATTACACTGAACTATTATATTCATATTTGTTCCTGTCCATCGTTATAGTCCCATCTACTGATTTAAAAGAAAAAAATCTCCCCTTCACAGTTAAAAATATTCACCTAATTTTTTTTCTAACCAGGAATTTATTGGAATACATGGTATGAGATACGAATTTCCTTTTGCATATTTTCTTCAGGATTTATGGATTCTTTAGCTGATGATGTCAAAAACAGAAGTTTTGCACAAAATCCAGGATTTTTTCTCCCTCAAGAGAGGTACCCATTTCTAATTTGTACCATATGGAGGCACTGTGCAATTCAATGTTCATGTACTTACTTATATGATTATTTCTTGCCTAGTTTTCATTTATATCAGGAAGCTAAAGAGAATTTTGATCCCCTCTTTTGGCATGTTCTTAATATAAGCTTTATTTTAAAAAAAGAAATTTTCCTTTAGAATCATAGCAAAATTTTATTATGTCAAGAATTACTATTTAGATAAATGTCGATAGTTGTCACCCAAAAATAATTTCTGAAATGCACATATAATTCTTTGAGTAAAACATTCATATAAAGAAAAAATTATTGCTCATACAGCTAAACATTTTGCCTATACATCTAAAAATTAGTTTCCCAACTATGCAATGTGTAAATGAAGTTAACCAACATCTTTAATCACTCCGCCACAGAAACAGATACGTTCCTGTCAATGGTGTGCCTTACAATTTTTTGATGTAACGATAGCGCAAAAGTGAGACACCTTCAGTAGAAATCTTCTGCGTGCCCATACAACCATTCTTCTTTTCACTTTCAGTACAGTATTCAACAAATTACATGGGACAGCCAGCACTATTATAAAATAGGCACTGTGTTAATATTGCCCAACTGTAGGCTAAAGCAAGTGTAATCATCACATTTAAGGCAGGCGAGGCTGAGGTATGATGTTTGTAGGTTGAGTGTAGTAAGTACACTTTCAGTTTACAATATTTTCAGTTTGCAATGAGGCTTATTGGGATATAACTCCACCACAGATAGAGAAGCATTTCCCCACGGACCTAGTGCTTTCACATAGGCTTTTTGTTTTTTTTTTTTGAGATGGAGTCTGGCTCTACACAATCTCCTGGTTCAAGCGGTTCTCCAGCCTCAGCCTCATGAGTAACTGGGATTACAGGCACCTTCCACACCCAGATAATTTTTGTATTTTTAGTAGAGATGGGGTTTCATTATGTTGAGCAGGGCTGGTCTTGAAATCTGGACCTGAAGTGATCCACACACCTGGGCTTCCCAAGGTGCTGGGATTAAAGGCATGAGCCACCATGCATGGCCTTACATAGGCCCTTTGGTAAGCATAAAAGCCATATACTTATCATTCTATTTACAGGATTATGTAGTGTACCATGTGTACACTACATGGTAGCTACTCAAAAAGTATGTGAATAACCAGGAAATGACTTTTTTAAACAATCCCACTTTAAATAAATAAAATTGCAAAAAGCCCTAAAAAATCACTCTTGCTAGCAAATAGCAGCAGGGTCTGGCAGCACTGTACCTTCAGTTCCTGCTTGGGCTCCACATTTTTTATGGTTGTATAATACATATTGTGTCCCTACTGGTAAGCCACAAGGTTCTGCTCCAGGTGATTCTGGGCTGGCCGTACCAACATCATCCAGTTACAAAGTGTCTCATCAGACAACTCAAACCACAGGTCTTCGTGCAAATCCCTGTCTTTCCTGTCCCCTTTCTCAAGAGAAACCTTGAGGTGAATGTAACAGTCTTTCAGCTCTGATCCCCTGATGAGAGGCCCCTCCATGGGCCCAAACTGGGTGTGCTTGGGGATGCACCCTTTGGAGAACACCGCGCCCAGAAACCTGTCTATGGAGAGCACCAGGGGAGGCTCGCCCTCGCATGGGTGAGCATCGGCCAGTTGGGGATCCGGTGCAAGGGGCCGTGCTTTGGGCACACTGAAGAATGCGCGTTATTGCACTCCTCACACCATAAGACATGCACGTCAAAGGGCCGGGGTGGGTCTGGCTCCCAGTCATCCAGATCTGTGTCCTCACCGTCTTCTTCCTCTTCTTCCTCAGTGTCAGCATCCTCATACTCATCCTCTTCCTCTTTCGCCTCCCGTCTACCTAGAAAGGTCTGCAGAGTTGCCAAAGAATCGGACCCATCCACACTCTCGATTGAAGGCAGCACCTGGTTATGCACTGGCAATGAGGCCTGCTGAGCTGTAGCATCCTGTTGGACGTAAGTGACCTGGCCTGGGTCTGTAAACAGAGTCTGCGTGGCTTCCACCAGATGGATGTACACCAGCGTGTGCTCTGGACCATCCACTGATTTGTAGGAGGCACCATCTGCCGTGTACACCACCTGCTGGGGTGGGAGAACCTGGTCATCAGTGTAGACGATCTGAGCCACTGTTCCGGTGTCCGGAACAAAGTGCACCTGTGTGGCATTCTGTTCATGGTCTGCAGGCGAAGGCCACACATGCGAGCTTTAATCTTTGGAATCCATCTTTTCCCAGCTGGACAGCTCCACATCTGGCACACCTAGAGCAGCACCAAGTGGAGGCCAGTCATCTGTCTACCACAAGTGTGTTCATAAAGGACACAAAGCTCTGTCTCCAGCGTGCACGACCTTGGGTGAGAAAAGCTGGAAGATTAGCGGGTCCCCGATCCTCTCTCCCTAGGGGGGATAGAAATTCAAGGAGTCTATTTCATATGGCCTGTCATTCGGAGGTTCATTGCATAATAAACAGCTGTGGAGTAGTCAGGACCCTATTTAAGGTAGCCCCAAATTAAGCAGCTCCGTGAATAATACACACATGTGTCAGAGTCAGGATACTCTGTGACATAGACATTCATACAGAACCTTTTTGAATACTGCACATGTGGGGAATAATCACTAGTCTGTTCCATATGGTGATTAGTTTGGAGAATCAAAAAATAACGCACACCTGTTGAGTAAAATGGGTTCTATTTTATAAGGCCACTCTTTCAGTGTTTTAGGGAATAATATGTATATCTGATGTCAGGAATCTCTTTCACATGGCCACTCGTTCAGGGCCTCTGTGAAGAATACTTCAATCAAAAATATTCAAGGGTCTACTTCAAATGGCTACACATTCAAAGTCTCTGTACGTAATGAACACCTGGGAAACACACTTGAGTCTTTTTTTATGCCCACTGAGTCAGAGACTCATTCAGTAATACACAACAAAGGAAGGTTTAAGAGTCTACTTCATGTAGCCTCTCATGTAGAGCCTCAGTGAATAATCCACACCAGGTTAATAGTCGAGCACTTTTTATATGGCCACTCCTTCTGTGCCTCCCTGAATGGTACACACGTGGGGGATTCTCAGGATTCTATTTCATACTTCCACTCATTTAGAACCTTATGGAATAATGCACAATGGTGCAATAGTCAGGTGTTCCTATTGTATGGCATCTCATTCAAAGTTTCAGTGAATAATGATCTCCTGTGGAGTAATCAGAACACTGTTTAAGATAGCCAAGAATTAAGTGCCTTTCTGAATGATAAACACCAGGGTGGTAGTCAGGAGTCTATTTCATATGAGATCTAATTCTCTGTACCGCTGAGTAATACACACCTGTGGGAGATTTAGGAGTCTACTTGGTATGCACACTTACACCGAACCTGTTGGAATAATGCACACATGGAGAATAATGAGGTGTCTATATCATATGGCTACTCATTCAGACAAACAGTGAATAATGCACATGTGGAGACATTAGAATTCTGTTTCATATGGCCCCGCTATCACAGCCTCACTGAATATTACACACTTGTGATATAGTCTGGAGTCTATATTTTATGGCCACTGATTCAGAGAATCACTAAATAATTCACACCTGCTTAATAGTCAGAAGTCTCTTTCCTATGGCTACCCGTTGAGAGCCTCACTAAATGTTCACACCTGGATATACTTGTATCTTCTCATTCAGAGTCTCACTAAGTAATGCACACCTGTGGAATAGTCAGGAGACTTTTTCATGTGGCCTCTCATTCAATGTGTCATTGAAATATGTGGTGAAGTCAGAGGACTCTTTCATGAAGACACATATTCAGAGACTCAGTTCATAAGACAGACCCTTGATATAGTGAGATATCTAATTAGTATGGCCACATCTTCTGAGGCTCACTTAATAATACACACCTGGAGAATAATTTGAAGTCTATTTTCAATGGACATTCATTCATAGCCTCGGTAAATAATGCAGACCTGTGGAGTCGCCAGGAGTCTATTTTATTTGGAAACAATTTCTTAGCTTCAGTGGATAATATGCACGTGTGGATTACTCAGGATTACATTTTATATGGCCACTGACTCTTAAACTCAATGAATAATGCACAAATGTAAAGTACTCAGCAGTCTATTTCATAGAGCCACTCATACAGAGTTTCACTGAATAATGAAATTATTTGAGATAGACCGCCTCCTGTTTCATATGGTTATACAAAAGAGCCTCACTGAGTGACACACACCTGGGGAAGTGTTAGGAGTGTACTTTACATAGACTCTCATTTTAAGCCTAAGGGAATAGTGCACACCTGTGGAATAGACACTAGTCTATTTTATGTGGCCACAAAATCAAAGCCCGAGTCAGTAATACACAACTTTGGAATAGTCACTAGTCTATTCCATATGCCCAAATATTTAGAGTCAGAGTCAATGATACACACCTGTAGACTAGTCAGGAAACCATTTCATATGGGCAAAGTTTCAGAGCCTCAGTGAATAATAAATACATGAGGAATACTCTGGACGCTATTACATGTGGCATTTCTTCAGAGGTTCATTGAGTAAAGAACACCTGTATTGTAGTCAGAATTCTACTTCATATAGCCACATACTCAGAGCCTAACTGAATAACAGACACCTTGGGAAAGTCAGGATTCTATTTCGTATAGCCACTCATTTACAGCCGAATGTAAAAACTCACGCCTGAGTAGTGTATTGGAGTCTCTATTTTATGTCCACACATTCAGAGCCTCACAGAATAATACAGACGTATGAAAATGTCAGGGGTGTACTTTACATGGCCACTAACTCAGTTTCTCAGTGAAGAATTATATATATTTGAAAAATACTCAGGGTTCTATTATACATAGCCACCTATTAAGAGACTCACTGAATAATGCACACCTCGATAAATTTCTGGAGACTATTTGATATGACCGTTCACCGAGTGACTCAGTGGAAAATGTAGAGCTGAGAAATAGTCAAGAGGACAGAGTCAGGAGTCTATTTTATGTGGTCACTCGTTCAGAAACTGACTAAAGAATACACACTTTGTGAATAGTCAGAGTCCAGGTCATATGGCCACTCAATCACAGCATTACCGAATAATGCACAATGGGGCAATAGTAAGGAGTGTATTTCATATGGCCTCTCATTCAGAGCTTCAGTGCATAATAAACAGCTGTGGAGAAGAGAGGACCCTATTTACAGTAGCCCCAAATAAAGCAGCTCTGTGAATGTTACACACATGTGTGAGAGTCAGGAGACTATTTGATATGGACACTCATACAGAACTTCTTCGAATATTGCACATGTAGGGAATAATCACTAGTCTATTTCATATGGTGGTTCGTTTGGAGAGTCAAAATATAACGCACACCTGTGGAGTAAAATGCAATCTATTTTGTAAGGCCACACTTTCAGTGTTTTAGTGAATGACATGTCTATCTGGTAAGTCAGTAATCTCTTTCACATGGCCACTTGTTCTGGGCCTCTGTGGATAATACTCCCATCAGAAACAGTCAAGGGTCTAATTCACATGCCTACACATTTAGTGTCTCTGTAAGTAATGAACACCTAGGCAATACACGTGAGTCTCTTTTTTATGCCCACTTACTCAGAGTCTCATTCAATAATACAAACCTGGGGAAGAGTTAAGAGTCTACTTCATGTAGCCACTCATTTAGATCCTCAGTGAATAATCCACACCAGTGTAATAGTCGAACATTTTTTATATGGCCACTCATTCTGTGCCTCCCTGAATGATACACGCCTGGGGAATTCTCAGGATTCTATTTCATACTAGCACTCATTTAGAACTTTATTGAATAATTAACAATGGAGCCATAGTCAGCTGTCTACTTTGTATTGCCTCTCATTCATTGTTTCAGTGCACAATGAACTTCTATGGAGTAATCAGGACACTGTTAAAGTAGCCATGAATTAAGTGCCTTCCTGAATGATACACACCTGGGTGGTAGTCAGGAGTCTATTTCATATGAACTCTAGTTCTGTGTAACGCTGAATAATACACATCTGGGGGAGTTTCAGGAGTGTATTTGTTATGGACACTCATATGGAACCTGTTGGAATAATGCACACAAGGAGAATAATGAGTTGTCTATGTCATACAGCTACTCATTTAGACAAACAGTGAATTAAACACATGTGGAGTCATTAGAATTCTGTTTCATATGGCCCCTCTTTCACAGCCTCGGTGAATATTACACACTTCTGATATAGTCTGGAGTCTATATTATATGGCCACTTATTCAGAGAATCACTAAATAATTCACACCGACAGAATAGTCAGAAGTCTCTTTCCTATGGCTACCCATTGAGAGCTTCACTAAATATACACACCTAGATATATAGTCAGGATTTACTTGTATCTCCTCATTTAGAGTCTCACTAAATAATGCACACCTGTGGAATAGTTAGGAGACTTTTTCATGTGGCCTCTCATTCAATGTGTCATTGAAAAATGTGGTGTAGTCAGGAGACTCTTTCATGTAGACACATATTCAGAGCATCAGTGCATAAGACAGACCCTTCATATAGTAAGAAATCTAATTAGTATGCCCACATCTTCTGAGGCTCACTGAATAATACACACCTGGAGAACAATTTGGAGGCTATTTTCGATGGACATTCATTCAGAGCCTCGGTAAATAATGCAGACCTGTGGAGTAGCCAAAAGTCTATTTCATTTGGACACACATTCATAGCCTCAGTAGATAATATGCACGTGTGAATTAGTCAGGATTCCATTTTATATGGCCACTGACTCAAAACCTCAATGAATAATGCAAAAATGTAAAGTAGTCAGCAGTCTATTTCATAAAGCCACTCATTCAGAGATTCACTGAATAATAAAATTATTTGAGATAGACCACCTCCTATTTCTTTTTTTTTTTAATTTTTATTGCATTATAGGTTTGGGGGTACATGTGCAGAACGAGCAAGATAGTTGCATACGTACACACATGGCAGTGTGCTTTGCTGCTTTCCTCCCCTTCACCCACACTTGGTATTCATCCCCAGGCTATCCCCCCCAGCCCCACCCTGCTGCCCCTCCCCCATTCCCCCAACACGTGGACCACCTCCTATTTCTTATGGTCAAACAAAAAAGACTCACTGAGTGACACACACCTGGGGAAGTGTTAGGAGTGTACTTTACATAGCCTGTCATTTCCAGCATAAGGAAATAATGCATACGTGTGGTATAGACACTAGTCTACTTTATATGGCCACAAAATCAAAGCCTGAGTCAGTAATACACAACTTTGGAATAGTCACTAGTCTATTCCATATGCCCAAATATTTAGAGTCAGAGTCAATGATACACGACTGTAGACTAGTCAGGAAACCATTTCATATGGGCAAAGTTTCAGAGCCTCAGTGAATAATAAATACCTGAGGAATACTCTGGACGCTATTACATGTGGCAACACTTCAGAGGTTCATTGAGTAAAGAACACCTGTATTGTAGTCAGAATTCTATTTCATATAGCAACATCCTCAGAGTCTATCTGAATAACAAACACCTTGGGAAAGTCAGGATTCTATTTTGTATAGCCACTCATTTACAGCTGAATGTAAAAACTCACGCCTGAGTAGTATTTAGGAGTATCTATTTTAGGACCACTCATTTAGAGCGTCCCAGAATAATGCAGATGTAGGGAAGTGTCAGGAGTGTATTGACATGTCCACTTATTCCGTTCCTCAGTAAAGAATCATATATATCTGGAAAATACTCAGGATTCTATTATATGTAACCACTTATTAAAAGACTCACTGAATAATGCACACCTGGAGAATTGTCTGGAAACTATTTGATATGACCGTTCACCCAGCGACTCAGTGGAAAATGCAGAGCTGAGAAATAGTCAAGAGGACAGAGTTAGGAGTCTATTTAATGTGGTCACTCGTTCAGAAACTGACTGAAGAATACACCCCTTGGGAATAGTCAGAGTCCAGGTCATTTGGCCACTCAGTTACAGCATTAACTGAGGCAATGGGGCAATAGTAAGGAGTCTATTTCATATGGCCTCTCATTCAGAGCTTCATTGCATAATAAACCGCTGTGTAGGAGTGAGGGCCCTATTGACAGTAGCCCCAAATAAAGCAGCTCCGTGAATGATACACACATGTGTGAGAGTCAGGAGACTATTTGATGTGGACACTCATGCAGAACCTCTTCGAATATTGCACATGTGGGGAATAATCACTATTTTATATGGTTGTTCGTTTTGAAGGTCAAAAAATAACGTGCACTTGTGGAGTAAAATGCGGTCAATTTCATAAGGCCAATCTTTCAGTGTTTTAGTGAATAACATGTATATCTGATAAGTCAGGAATCTCTTTCATATGGCCACTCGTTCTAGGCCTCTGTGAATAATACCCCCCTCACAATCAATCAAGAGTCTACTTCAAATACCTACACATTCAGAGTCTCTGTAAGTAATGAACACCAGGGCAATACACCTGAGTCTCTTTTTTCTGCCCACTTAGTCAGAGTCTCATTCAATAATACACACCTGGTGAAGAGTTAAGAGTCTACTTCATGTAGCCAATCATTTAGAGCCTCAGTGAATAATGCACACCTGGGTAATATTTGAGCATTTTTTATGTGGCCACTCATTTTGTTCCTCACTGAGTGATATACACCTGAAGAGTCCTAAGGATTCTACTTGATACTACCACGCATTTAGCACCTTATTGAATAATTCACAATGGAGCAATAGTCAGGTGTCTATTTTATATGGTCTATGTCTTAAAGTTTCAGTGAATAATAAACTTCTATGGAGTAATCAGGACACCATTTAAGATAGCCAAGAATTAAGTGCCTTCCTGAATGATACACACCTGGGTGGTAGTCAGGAGTCTATTTCATATGAACTGCAATTCTGTGTAACACTGAGTAATACACACCTGGGGGAGACTCAGGAGTCTACTTGGTATGGACACTCATACAGAAACTGTTGGAATAATGCACACATGGAGAATAATGAGGAGTCTATATCATATGGCTACTCATTCAGACAAACAGTGAGTAATGCATATGTGGAGTCATTAGAACTCTGTTTCTTATGGTCCCTCTTTCACAGCCTCACTGAATATTACACACTTCTGATATAGTCTGGAGTCTATATTTTATGGCCACGCATTCAGAGAATCATAGAATAATTCACTCCGGCGGAATAGTCAGAAGTCTCTTTCCTACGGCTACTCGTTGAGAGCCTCACTAAATATATACACACCTTGATATATAGTCAGGATTTACTGTTTTTTCCTCATTTAGAGTCTCACTAAATAATGCATACCTGTGAAATAGTCAGGAGACTTTTTCATGTGGCCTCTCATTCAATGTGTCATTGAAAAATGTGATGTAGTCAGGAGACTCTTTCATGTAGACACATATTCAGAGCCTCATTGCCTAAGACAGACCCTTGATATAGTTAGAAATCTAATTAGTATGGCCACATCTTCTGAGGCTCACTGAATGATACACACATGGAGAATAATTTGGAGTCTATTTTCGATGGACATTCATTCAGAGCCTCGGTAAATAATGCAGACCTGTGGAGTAGCCAAAAGTCTACTTCATTTGGAAACACATTCATAGCCTCAGTGGATAATAGGCACATGTGGATTAGTCAGGATTCCATTTTATATGGCCACTGACTCATAACCTCAATGAATAATGCAAAAATGTAAAGTACTCAGCAGTCTGTTTCATAGAGCCACTCATAGAGAGATTCACTGAATAATAAAATTATTTGAGATAGACCACCTCCTATTTCTTATGGTCAAACAAAAGAGCCTCACTGAGTCACGCACACCTGGGAAAGTGTTAGGAGTGTACTTTACATAGCCTGTAATTTGCAGCCTAAGGAAATAATGCACACGTGTGTAATAGACACTAGTCTATTTTATATGGCCACAAAATAAAAGCCTGAGTCAGTAATACACAACTTTGGAATAGTCACTAATCTATTCCATATGCCCAAATATTTAGAGTCAGAGTCAATAATACACGCCTGTAGACTAGTCAGGAAACCATTTCATATGGCCAAAGTTTCAGATCCTCAGTGAATAATAAATACCTGAGTAATACTCTGGATGCTATTACATGTGGCATTTCTTCAGATGTTCATTGAGAAAAGAACACCTGTACTGTAGTCAGAATTCTATTTCATATAGCCACATACTAAGAGCCTGACAGAATAACAGACACCTTGGGAAAGTCAGGATTCTATTTTGTATAGCCACTCAATTACAGATGAATGTAAAAACTCATGCCTGCGTAGTATATAGGAGTCTCTATTTTATGGCCACCCATTCAGGGCCTCACAGAATAATGCAGACATATGGAAATGTCAGTAGTGTACTTGTCATGGCCACTTATTCAATTTTTCAGTGAAGAATTATATATATCTGGAAAATACTCAGGATTCTTTTATATATAGCCACTTATTTAGAGACTCACTGAATAATGCACACCTGAGAATTTTCTAGAGACTATTCGATATGACCATTCACCCAGCGACTCAGTGGAAAATGCAGAGCTGAAAAATAGTCAAGAGGACAGAGTCAGGAGTCTATTTTATGTGGTCACTCGTTCAGAAACTGACTGAAGAATATAAACTTGGGAATAGTCAGAGACCAGGTCATATGGCCACTCAATCACAGCATTACCGAATAATGCACAATGGGGCAATACTAAGGAGTCTATTTCATATGGCCTCTCATTCACAGTTTCAGTGCATAATAAACAGCTGTGGAAGAGTGAGGACCCTATTGAAGGTAGCCCCAAATAAAGCAGCTCGGTGAATGATACACACAGGTTTGAGATTCAGGAGACTATTTGATATGGACACTCATACAGAAACTCTTCGAATATTGCACATGTGGGAATAATCACTAGTCTATTTCATATGGTGGTTCGTTTGGAGAGTCAAAAATTAACGTGCACCTGTGGAGTAAAATGCGGTCTATTTCATAAGGCCACACATTCAGTGTTTTAGTGAATATCATGAATATCTGATAAGTCAGGAATCTATTTCACATGGCCACTCGTTCTGGGCCTCTGTGAATAATACTCCCCTCAGAAGCAGTCAAGGGTCAACTTCAAATCCCTACACATTCAGAGTCTCTGTAAGTGATGAACACCTGAGCAATATACCTGAGTCTCTATTTTATGCCCACTTAGTCAGAGTCTCATTCAGTAATACTCACCTGGGGAAGAGTTAAGAGTCTACTTTATGAAGCCACTCATTTAGATCCTCAGTGAATAATACACACCAGGGTAATAGTCGAGCACTTTTTATATGGCCATTCATTCTGTGCCTCCCTGAATGATAAACACCTGGGGAATTCTCAGGATTCTATTTCATACTACCACTCATTTAGAACCTTATTGAATAATGCACAATGGAGCAATAGTCAGGTGTCTCTTTTGTATGGCCTCTCATTCAAAGCTTCAGTGAATAATGATCTTCTATGGAGTAATCAGGACACTTTTTAAGATAGCCAAGAATTTAGTGCCTTCCTGAATGATACAAACCTGCGTGGTAGTCAGGAGTCTATTTTATATAAACTCTAATTCTGTGTAACGCTGAGTAATACACACCTGAAGGAGATTCAGGAGTCTACTTGGTATGGACACTCATACCGAACCTGTTGAAATAATTCACATATGGAGAATAATGAGGTGTCTGTGTCATACAGCTACTCATTCAGACAAACAGTGAATAATGCACATGTGGAGTCATTAGAATTCTGTTACATGTGGCCCCTCTTTCACAGCCTCACTGAATATTACACACTTGTGATATAGTCTAGAGACTGTATTTTATAGCCACACATTCAGAGAATCACTGAATAATTCACTCCTGTGGAATAGTCAGAAGTCTCTTTCCTATGTCTACCCGTTGAGAGCCTCACTAAATGTACATTCCTGGATAAATAGTCAGGATTTACTTGTATCTCCTCATTCAGAGTCTCACTAAATAATGCACACATGTGGAATAGTCAGGAGACTTTTTCATGTGGCCTCTCATTCAATGTGTATTGAAATATGTGGTGAAGTCAGGAGACTCTTTCATGAAGACATATTCAGAGCCTCAGTTCATAAGACAGACCCTTAATATAGTAAGAAATCTAATTAGTATGGCCACATCTTCTGAGGCTCACTGAATAATACACATCTGGAGAATAATTTGCAGTCTATTTTCAATGGACATTCATTCGGAGCCTCGGTAATTAATGCAGACCTGTGGAGTAACCAGGAGTCTATTTCATTTGGAAACACTTTCTTAGAGTCAGTGGATAATATGCAGGTGTGGATTAGTCAGGATTACATTTTATATGGCCACTGACTCAAAAACTCAATGAATACTGCACAAATGTTAAGTACTCAGCAGTCTATTTTATATAGCCACTCATTCAGAGATTCAGTGAATAATAAAATTATTTGAGATAGACCACCTCCTGTTTCATATGGTCATACAAAAGAGCCACTCTGAGTGACACACACCTGGGGAAGTGTTAGGAGTGGACTTTTCATAGCTTCTCATTTAAAGTCTGAGGGAATAATGCAGATGTGTGGAATAGACACTAGTCTATTTTAGATGGATGAAAAATCAAAGCATGAGTCAGTAATACACAACTTTGGAATAGTCACTAGTCTATTCCATATGCCCAAATATTTAGATTCAGAGTCAATGATACACGCCTGTAGACTAGTTAGGAAACTATTTCATATGGCCAAAGTTTAAGAGACTCAGTGAATAATAAATAC
This sequence comes from Saguinus oedipus, assembly GCA_031835075.1. Lineage (NCBI taxonomy): Eukaryota > Metazoa > Chordata > Mammalia > Primates > Cebidae > Saguinus > Saguinus oedipus. Next base: position 6,502,080 of record CM063170.1, read on the forward strand.
CTGAGGAATACTCTGTACGCTATTACATGCGGCATTTCTTCAGAGGTTCATTGAATAAAGAACACCTGTATTGGGGACTTCCAAGACAACGTCATAGAGGCGACTTCAGATTGCAGCTATCAGTGAAGACTCAGAGGGTGAGTCCTAGCTGCATTCTCGGACAGATCATTTTTGCCCACAGAACGTTGAAAGTCTTAGGTGTGGGAGAGACACGGGACGCTAGCACAGCAAGCTTGCGTGCCCACTTTGGCCGGTTTCATAGCGCAGCGGCACCGGGCACAAAACTCACTGGTCCAGGTGCCCTGTTAAACTGGCAATCTGAGATTTGGAAGGGCAGGTTGGCATGTGCATCTGATTGAATGGGTCTTGGACAATGAGCCAGACCAGGAGATTCCTGGGCAACGTGATCTGAGCCAGTGCAGTGGGCAGCAGCACAGGAGATCACATGGATCCCAGTGCCCTATTGGCATGCTACTGGGGCGCCAGTGAGAGATTCAACCGTTCAGCTTGGAGAGAGGAAGAGAGAGAGAGAGAAAGAGAGAGGACGGACTCTGAGGCAGGGAGCTGGGTGATCTGGCTCGGCGGGTCCACCCTGACAGGAACAAGCAGGGCAGCGATTTGAGGTGCTCGGGGCTGAGAGTTTTGCTGCCAGCATCTAGGACAGAGCAGCCCAGTGCCAGAGAAGCGTCCACCACTATTGAGGCAATCCCCCCCTACTGAAGTACTGCCAAGGGCTGACACAGCCTGCTGTTGCAGAGGCAACCTGCCAAAACAGAGAGACTCCCCCAGCAGGGCAGAGCAAGCCACAGCAGGTCGGAAGAAGCCACAGCAGAACGGAACCCCGCAGGAACAGGGCGAACCCACGCTAGCAGGGCGGAGCTCCAGCAGAAAAATAGTGAATAGACTGCCACCTAGCTGGGAAAAACAGTGCAACAGATACTCATAAGGAAAGCCCAAACTCCCTGAGACAGAGCATCTAAGGGGGAAAAAAGGGGGCTTTTTATGAGTTCTGTTGCAGCAGACATAAACACATCCTCCCAACAACACTGAATGAACAACGGAGCTCACAGATCAGCACTGGAGCTCCTATAAAGCACAGACCATTTCCTCAAGCAGCTCCCTGACCCCTGTATATCCAAAGAGTCGCCACCCCCAAATAAGGACTAATCAGGCTGACATTTGGCGTGCACCATTCTGAAACAAAGATAGCAGAATAAGAAACTGGTAGCATCCCTCACTGTTCTGCAGCTGCTACAGGTGTACCCCAGACAAGCAGGGCCTGGAGTGGACCTCAGCACTCATACAGCAGAGGGGATAGACCATTAGAAGGAAAACTAAGTAAAAGAAATACCTCATCATCAACAATTTGGGTGTCCACAGAGAGACACAATTGAAAAACCAGCAACTACTAAGACAACAGGTGGAAAAGTCCATAAAGATGGGAAGAAACCAGCGCAAAAAGGAGGAAAACACCCGAAACCAAAACACTACACCCCTTACAAAGGACCAAAACTCCTCACCAGCAAGGGAACAAAGCTGGACATAGAATGAGTGTGACGAAATGACGAAATCAGACTTCGGAAAGTGGATAATGAAAAATTTCACTGAGCTGAAAGAACATGTTCTAAATCAGTGCAAAGAAACTAAGAACCTTGAAAAAAGATTTGAAAAAAGATGCGAGGAATTGATAAAAAGAATGGACAACTTAGAGAGGAATATGAATGGCTTGAAGGAGCTGAAAACTGACCACATAATTGGAAGTAAAGTACTCCTCAGCAAATGCAAAACAACTGAAATCATAACAAAGAGTCTTTCAGACCATAGTGAAATCAAGTTGGAACTCAGAATTCAGAAACTAACTCAGAACCGCACAGCTTCATGGAAACTGAACAACTGGCTCTTGAACGTTGATTGGATAAACAATGAAATGAAGGCAGAAATAAAGAAGTTCTTTGAAACCAACGAAAATGAAGACACACTGTACCAGAATCTCTGGGACACATTTAAAGCAGTCTCTAGAGGAAAATATATAGCAATAAGTGCCCACATGAGAAGAGTGGAGAGATCCAAAATTGACACCCTATCATCAAAATTGAAAGAGCTAGAGGAGCAAGATCAAAAAAGCTCAAAACCTAGCTGAAGACAAGAAATAACTAAGATCAGAGCAGAACTGAAGGAGATAGAGACAAGAAAAACCCTTCAAAAAATCAATAAATCCAAGAGGTGGTTTTTCAATAAGATCAACAAAATAGACAGACCACGAGCCAGACTGATAAAAAAGAAAAGTGAGAACAACCAAATAGATGCAATAAAAAACGATAAAGGGGAAATCACCACAGATTCCACAGAAATTCAATCCATCATCAGAGAATACGACAAACAAGTCTATGCACATAAACTAGTAAACCAGGAAGAAAAGGATAAATTCCTGGATGCCTGTGTCCTCCCAAGCCTAAACCAGGAGGAAGCCAAAATTATGAATAGACGAATAACAAGGTCTGAAGTTGAAGCAGCAAGTAAGAGTCTACCATACAAAAAAAGCCCACGTCCAGATGGGATCACAGCCGAGTTCTACCAGACACACAAAGAGGATATGGTACCATTCTTTCTGAATCTATTCCAAATAATTCAAAAAGAGGGAACACTTTCCAAATCATTTTATGAGACCAACATCATCCTGATACCAATACCCGACATAGCCTCAACAAGGAAAGAAAACTTCAGGCCAATACCCATGATGAACATAGATGCAAAAATCTTCAATAAAATACTGGCAAACCGATTGCAACAGCACATTAAGAAATTTATCCATCATGATCAAGTAGGATTCATTCTGGGGATGCAAGGCTGGTTCAACATATGCAGGTCTATAAATGTAATTCACCCGGGAGACTCGCAAGATGGCGTCGTACAAGTGACTCAGGATTGCAGCTCTCAGTGAAGGCACAGAGGGTGAGTCCTAGCCGCATTCTTGGATGGACCTTTTTTGCCCACAGAGCATTGAAAGTCCCAGGTGTTGGAGAGACACGGGACACTAGTAAAGCCGGCTAACGCAGCTGGCTCGCGTGGCCGCTTTGGCAGGTGACGCAGCGGGACCTGGCATGGAACTCACTGGTCTGGGTGCCCTGTTAAACCGGCAATCTGTGATTTGGAAGGGCAGATTGGCATGTCCATCTGATTGAACGGGACTTGGACAGTGAGCCAGTTCAGGAGTTACCTGGGAAGCGTGATCTGAGCCAGTGCAGTGTGCAGAGGCACGGGAGATCACACAGATTCCAGTGCCCTATCGGCAGGCTACTGGGGCACCACTGAGAGAGTCGACCTTTCAGCTTGCAGAGAGGGAGAGAGAGAGAGGACGGACTCTGAGGCAGGGAGCTGGGTGATCAGGCTCGGCGGGTCCCACCCTCACGGGGAGAAGCAGGGCAGCGACTGGAGGCACTTGGGGCTGAGAGTTTTGCTGCCGGCATCTAGGACGGTGCAGCCCAGTGAGGGAGGGGCGTCCGCCATTGCTGAAACAATCCACCCTTACTGAAGTACCGCCCAGGGTTGACACAGCCTGCCATTGCTGAAGCAACTTGCCATAACAGAAAGACTCCGCCAGGAGGGGGGTGCTCCACAGCAGAAGGGAGCCCAGCAGCAACAGGGCAGACCCGCGCTAGCAGTCAGAGCCCTGGCAGGCAAATAGTAAATAGACTGCCACCTAGTGGGGCAGGACAGTGCAACAGATACTCATAAAAAAGCCCCAACTCCCTGAGACAGAGCATCTAAGGGGGGGAAAAAAGGTGGTGTTTTATGAGTTCTATTGTAGCAGATATAAACAACCGCCCTACAACCCTGAATGAACAACGGAGCTCACAGCTCAGCACTGGAGCTCCTATAAACCACAGACCGTGTCCTTAAGCAGCTCCCTGACCCCTGTACATCTAAAGAGTCACCCCAAAAAAGGACTAATCAGACTGACATTTGGCGGGCATCATTCTGGAACAAAGACAGCAGAAGAAGAAACTGGTATCATCCCTCACTGTTCCACAGCTGCTACAGGTATACTCCAGACAAGCAGGGCCTGGAGTGGACCTCAGCACTCATACAGCAGAGGGGCTAGACCATTAGAAGGAAAACTAAGTAACAGAAATACTTCATCATCAACAATCTCAGCATCCACACAGAGACCCAAGTGAAAAATCAGCAACTATTAAGACGACAGGCGGATAAATCCATAAAGATGGAAAGAAACCAGTGTAAAAAGGAGGAAAACACCGGAAACCAAAACACCTCACCTCCTACAAAGGACAAAAACTCCTCACCAGCAAAAGAACCAAGCTGGATGGAGAATGAGTGTGATGAAATGACGGAGTCAGACTTCAGTAAGTGGATAATGAGAAACTTCATTGAGCTAAAAGTACATGTTCTAAATCAGTGCAAAGAAACTAAGAACCTTGAATAAAGATTTGAAAAAGATTTGAGGAATTGATAACAAGAATGGACAACTTAGAGAGCAATATGAATGAAGGAGCTGAAAAACACAACAAGAGAACTTCTTGAAGCATGCACAAGTTTCAACAGCCGAATTGACCAAGCAGAAGAAAGAATATCAGAAGTTAAAGATCAACTCAAAGAAATAAAACGTGAAACCAAGATTAAAGTAAAAAGCACAAAAAGGAATGAACAAAATCTCCAAGAAATGTGGAACTAAGTGAAGAGACCCAACCTACGTTTGATAGGCGTACCAGAATGTAATGAAGAGAATGAATCCAAGCTGGAAAACACTCTTCAGGATATTATCCAAGAAAATTTCCCCAACCTAGCAAGACAGGTCAATACTCAACTCCAGGAAATACAGAGAACACCACAAAGATACTCCGCAAGAAGAGCAACCCCAAGGCACATAATCGTCACATTCACCAGGGTTTGAATGAAGGAGAAAATACTAAGGGCAGCCAGAGAGAAAGGTCGGGTCACCAACAAAGGGAAGCCCATCAGACTCACAGCAGATCCCTCGGAAGAGACTATACAAGCCAGAAGAGAGTGGGGACCAATATTCAACATCCTTAAAGAAAATAACTTTCAACACAGAATTTCATATCCAGCCAAACTGAGCTTTATAAGTGAAGAAAAAATAAAATCCTTCATGACCAAGCAAGTACTCAGATATTTTGTCACCACTAGGCCTGCTTTACAAGAGCTCCTGAAAGATGCACTACACATAGAAAGAAACAACCAGTACCAGCCATCCTAAAAGCATACCAAATGCTAAAGTCCATCAATAAAATAAAGAATCTACATGAACCAACGGGCAAAACAGCCAGCTAGCATCAAAATGGCAGTATCAAATTCACACATAAAAATATAAACCCTGAATGTAAATGGGCTAAATGCACCAATCAAAGGACACAAACTGGCAAATTGGACAAAAAGACAAAATCCGTCAGTGTGCTGTATCCAGAAAACCCACCTTACATGCAAGGATACACAAAGGCTCAAAATAATGGGAAGGAGGAAGATTTACCAAGCAAATGGAGAGCAAAAATAAAAGCAGGAGTTGCAATTCTCATCTCTAATAAAATAGACTTTAAAGCAACAAAGATTAAAAGGGACAAGGATGGTCATTACATAATGGTAAAAGGATCGATACAACAAGAAGAGCTAACGATCCTAAATATATATGGACCCAATGTAGGAGCACCCAGATATATAAGGCAAGTTCATAATGACTTACAATGAGACTTGGATTCCCACACAATAATAGTGGGAGACTATAACACTCCACTGTCAATATCATACAGATCAAGTAGAGAGAAAATTAACAAGGATATCCAGGACTTGAACTCAGACCTGGAAGAAGCAAACCTGAAAGACATTTACGGAACTCTCCAACCCAAATCCACAGAATATACATTCTTCTCAGCACCACATCACACCTACTCCAAAATTGACCACATAATTGGAAGTAAAGCACTCCTCAGCAAATGCAAAAGAACTGAAATCATAACAAACAATCTCTCAGACCATAGTGCAATCAAGTTGGAACTCATAATTCAGAAACTAACTCAGAACCGCACAGCTTCATGGAAACTGAACAACTGGCTCTTGAATATTGATTGGATAAACAATGAAATGAAGGCAGAAATAAAGAAGTTATTTGAAACCAACGAAAATGAAGACACAACGTACCAGAATCCCTGGGACACATTTAAAGCAGTCTGTAGAGGAGAATATATAGCAATAAATGCCCACATGAGAAGAGTGGAGAGATCCAAAATTGACACCCTATCATCAAAATTGAAAGAGCTAGAGGAGCAAGATCAAAAAAGCTCAAAACCTAGCCGAAGACAAGAAATAACTAACATCAGAGCAGAACTGAAGGAGATAGAGACAAGAAAATCCCTTCAAAAAATCAATAAATCTAAGAGCTGGTGTTTCGAAAAGATCAACAAAATAGACAGTCCACTAGCCAGACTGATAAAAAACTAAAGAGAATAACCAATTAGATGCAATAAGAAACGAGAATGGGGAAATCACCGCAGATTCCACAGAAATTCAAACCATCATCAGAGAATACTACAAACAACTCTATGCACATAAACTAGTAAATCAGGAAGAAATGGGTAAATTCCTGGATGCCTGTGTCCTCCCAAGCCTACACCAGGAGGAAGCCGAAATTATGAATAGACCAATAACAAGGTCTGAAGTTGAGGCAGCAATTAAGAGCCTACCACACAAAAAAAGCACAGGTCCAGATGGGTTCACAGCTGAATTCTACCAGACACACAAAGAGGATCTGGTACCATTCCTTCTGAAACTGTTCCAAAGAATCCAAAAAGAGGGAATCTTTCCCAAATCATTTTATGACACCAACATTATCCTGATACCAAAACCTGACAGAGACTCAACAAGAAAAGAAAACTTCAGGCCAATATCCATGATGAACTTAGATGCAAAAATCTTCAATATAATACTGGCAAACCGATTGCAACAGCACATTAAAAAACTTATCTATCATGATCAAATAGGATTCATCCTGGGAATGCAAGGCTGGTTCAACATACGCAAGTCTATATATGTCATTCACCACATAAACAGAAGTAAAAACAAAAACCACATGATTATCTCAATTGACGCAGAGAAGGCATTTGCCAAAATTTAACAGCCATTTATGGTAAAACCCTCAATAAACTTGGTATTGATGGAAGATATCTCAAAGTAAGAAAAGCTATTTATGACAAACCAACAGCCAATATCATAATGAATGGGCAAAAACTGGAAGCATTCCCTTTGAAATCCCGCACTAGACAAGGATGCCCCCTCTCACCACTCCTACTCAGCATAGTACTGGAAGTTCTAGCCAGAGCAATCAGGCACGAAAAAGAAAAAAAGCGTTTTCAAATAGGTAAAGTGAAAGCCAAATTGTCTCTATTTGCAGACGACATGATAGTATACCTAGAAGACCCCATCACCTCAGCCCAAAAGCTCCTGCAACAGATAAGTAACTTCAGCAAAGTCTCAGGATATAAAATCAATGTTCAAAAATCACAAGCATTCCTATACACCAATAACAGACTTAAAGAAAACCAAATCAAGAACAAACTGCCATTCACAATTGCTACAAAGAAAACAAAATACCTAGGAATACAACTCACAAGGAATGTAAGGGACCATTTTAAGGAAAACTACAAACCACTGTTCATCGAAATAAAAGAGGACAAACACAGATGGAGAAACATTCCATGTTCGTAATTAGGAAGAATCAATATCGTGAACATGGCTATACTGCCCAAAGTAATTTACACAGTCAATGCTATCCCCATCAAACTACCATTGAATTTCTTCACAGAACTGGAAAAAACCACCATGAATTTCATACGGAACCAAAAAAGAGCCCGCATAGCCAAGTCAATTGTAAGCAAAAAGAACACAGCGGGAGGCATCACACTACCAGACTTCAAACTATATTGCAAGGCTACAGTAATCAAAAGAGCATGGTACTTTTTACCAAAACAGAGATATAGAACAATGGAACAGAACAGAAGCATCGGAGGCAACACAACATATCTACAACCGCATTATCTTTGATAAACCAGACAAAAACAGGCAATGGGGAAAAAGGATTCCCTATTTAATAAATGTTGTTGTGAAAACTGGCTAGCCATGTGCAGAAAGCAGAAACTGGACCCCTTCCTTACACTTTACACTAAAATTAACTCCAGATGAATTAAAGACTTAAACGTAAGACCTGACACCATAAAAACCCTAGAAGAAAATCTAGGCAAAACCATTCAGTACATAGGAGTAGGCAAGGGCTTCATAAACGAAACACCATTAGCATTGGCAACAAAAGCCAAAATAGACAAATGGGACCCAATCAAACTCCACAGCTTCTGCACGGAAAAGAAACTGTCACTAGAGTGAATTGGAAACCATCAGAATGGGAGAAAATCTTTTCAGTTTACACATCTGACAAAGAACTGATATCCAGAATTTACAAAGTATTCAAACAGATTTACAGGAAAAAACAAACAAGCCCATTCAAAAATGGGCAATGGATATGAACAGACACTTTACAAAAGAAGACATACATGAGGCCAACAAACATATAAACAAGTGCTCATCATCACTGGTCATTAGAGAGATGCAAAGCAAAACCACATTGAGATACCATCTCACGCCAGTGAGAATGGTGATCATTAAAAAAGCTGGAGACAGCAGATGCTGGAGAGGATGTGGAGAAATAGGAACACTCTTACACTGTTGGTGGGAGTGTAAGTTAGTTCAACCACTGTGGAAGACAGTGCGGTGATTCCTCAGGGACCTAGAAATGGAAATTCCATTTTACCCAGAAATCCCATTACTGGGTATATATCCAAAGGACTATAAATCGCTCTACTATAAGGACACATGCACACGAATGTTCATTGCAGCACTGTTTACAATATCAAAGATATGGAACCAACCCAAATGCCCAACGATGATAGACTGCACTGAAAAATGTGGCACATGTACACCATGGAATATTATGCAGCAATCAAAAATGATGAGTTTGTGTCCTTTGTAAGGACATGGATGAATCTGGAGAACATCATTCTCAGAAAACTGACACAAGAACAGAAAAAGTAATACCGCATATACTCACTCATAGGTGGGTGAGACAAATGAGAACACATGGACACAGAGAGGTGGTCTACTATACACTGGGGTCTATTGAAGGGAATGGGGGAGGGACAGCGTGGGGTGCTGGGGAGGGATAGCCTGGGGATGATTGCCAATTGTGGGTGAAGAAGAGAAAGACATCAAAACACACTGCCATGTGTGACCTATGCAACTATCTTGCACGTTCTGCACATGTACCCCAAAACCTATAATGCAATAAAAATTAAGAAATAGAAAATTTGGTGTAGTCAGGAGACTCTTTCATATAGACACATATTCAGAGCCTCAATGCATAAAATAGACCCTTGATGTAATAAGAAATCTAATTTGTACGGCCACATTTTCTGAGGCTCACTGAATAATACACACCTGGAGAATAATTTGGAGTGTATTTTCGACGGAAATTCATTCAGAGCCTCGGTAATTAATGCAGACCTACGGAGTAGCCAGAAGTGTTTTTTATTTTGACACATATTTGTAACCTCAGTGGATAATATGCACGTGTGGATTAGTCAGGATTCCATTTTAATATAACCACTGACTCGTAACCTCAATGAATAATGTACAAATGTAAATTACTCAGCAGTCTATTTCATAGAGCCATTCATTCAGAGATTCACTGAATAATAAAATTGTTTGAGACAGACAACCTCCTGTTTCATATGGTCATACAAAAAGAACCTCACTGCGTGACACACACCTGGGCAAGTGTTAGAAGTGTACTTTACTTAGCCTCTCATTTACAGCCTAAGGGAATAATGCACACGTGTGGAATAGACACTAGTCTATTTTATATGGCCACAAAATCAAAGCCTGAGTCAGTAATACAAAACTTTAAAATAGACACTAGTCTATTCCATATGCCCAAATATTTAGAGTCAGAGTCAATGATACATGCCTGTAGACTAGTCAGGAAACCATTTCATATGGGCAAAGTTTCAGAGCCTCAGTGAATAATAAATACCTGAGGAATACTCTGGACGCTATTACATGTGGCATTTCTTCAGAGGTTCATTGAGTAAAGAACATCTGTATTGTAGTCAGAATTCTATTTCATATAGCCACATACTCAGAGCCTAACTGAATAACAGACACCTTGGGAAGGTCAGGATTCTATTTCGTGTAGCCACTTATTTACAGCCGAATGTAAAAACTCACGCCTGAGTAGTATATAGGAGTCTCTATTTTATGGCCACTCATTCAGAGCCTCACAGAATAAAACAGATGTATGGAAATGTCAGGAGTGTTCTTGACATGGCCACTTATTCAGTTCCTCAGTGAAGAATCATATATATCTAGAAAATACTCAGGATTCTATTATATATAACCACTTATTAAGAGACTCACTGAATAATGCACACCTGGAAAATTTTCTGGAGATTATTTGATATGACCATTCACCCAGCGACTCAGTGGAAATGCAGAGCTGAGAAATAGTCATTAGGACAGACTCAGGAGTCTATTTTATGTGGTCCCTGGTTCAGAATCAGAATGAAGTATACACAACTTGGGAATAGTCAGAGTCCAGGTCATATGGAAACTCAATCAAATCTTTACCAAATAATGCACAATGGGGCAATAGTAAGGAGTCTATTTCATACAGCCTCTAATTCGGAGCTTCATTTCATAATAAACAGCTGTGGAGGAGTGAGGACCATATTGAATGTAGCCCCAAATAAAGCAGCTCCGTGATTGATACACACAGGTGTGAAATTCAGGAGACTATTTGATATGGACACTCATACAGAACCTCTTCGAATATTGCACATGTGGGTAATAATCACTAGTCTATTTCATATGGTGGTTCGTTTGTAGAGTCAAAAAATAATGCGCACCTGTGGAGTAAAATGTGTTCTATTTCATAAGGCCACCCTTTCATTGTTTTAGTGAATAACATGTATATCTGATAAGTCAGGAGTCTCTTTCAAATGGCCACTTCTTCTGGGCCTCTGTGAATAATACTCCCCTCAGAAACAGTCAAGGGTCTCCTTCAAATGCCTACAAATTCAGAGTCTCTGTAAGTAATAAACACCTGGGCAATACACCTGAGTCTCTTTTTTATGCCCACTGAGTCAGAGTCTCAATCAATAATACACAGCTGGGGAAGAATTTAGAGTCTACTTCATGTAGCCACTCATTTAGATCCTCAGTGAATAATCCACACCAGGGTAATAGTTGAGCATTTTTATATGGCCACTCATTCGGTGCCTCCCTGAGTGATACACACCTGGGGAATTCTCAGGATTCATTTTCATACCACCACTCACTTAGAACCTTATTGAATAATTCACAATGGAGCAATTGTCAGGTCATTTTTTTGTATGGCCTCTCATTCAAAGATCCAGTAAATAATGAACTTCTATGGAGAAATCAGGACACTGTTTAAGATAGCCATGAATTAAGTGCTTCCTGAATGATACACACCTGGGTGGTAATCAGGAGTCTATTTCATATGAACTCTAATTCTGTGTAACGTTGAGTTATACACAGAACCACTTCGAATATTGCACCTCTGAAGAATAATCACTAGTTCATTTCATATGGTCGTTCGTTTGGAGAGTCAAAATTAACAAGGGAGAGGTGTGATACAAACAGAAGAGTGGAGGGTACACCCAGGAGACAGTGGGTACACAAAGAAAAGAAGAGGATACGAAGGAGAGCAGATACACACAGGAGAGTAGGGGATACACAGAGAAGAGAGGAGGGTACACACAAGAGAGGAGAGGATAAACCGAGGAGAAAGAAATACACACAAGAGAGGGGGCATACACACAGAAGAGGGTGATACACACAGGAGTAAGAAGGATAAACACAAGAAAAAGGAAGATACACACAGAACAGGAGGAAACACACAGGAGAGAGAAGCGTACACACAAGAGAAAAAAGGATACACAAAGCAGAGAGGAGGATACACAGAAGAGAGAGGGGATACACAGAGAAGAGAGGAAAATACACACAGGAGAGAGAAAATATACACACAAAACGGAAGGCGTTACACATAGGAGAAAGGGGATACACAGAGGAGAGGGGGACACAAACTGGAGAGAGGGGGATACACGGAGGAGGGAGGGGAAATACACACAAAAGAGAGGGTTGATATACACAGGAGAGAAAAATGATACACACAGGAGAAAGAAGGATTTGTACAGGAGAAAGGGGGATACACACTGGAGAGAGGAAGGTACACACAGGAGTGGATGATACACACAGGACTGAGGAGGATTCACAGAGGAAAGGAGAGGATACACACAGGAGGAAGGAGGATACACACAAACAGGGAAGGATACACACGGTAGACAGAAGGATACACACAGGAGAGAGAGCATACAAACAGGAGAGTGGTGATACAAACAGAAAAGATGAGGGTTCACACAGGAGATTAGAGGATACACACATGAGAGAGATGGATACACACAGGAGAGGGGAGTATATACACAGCAGAGAGGAGGATACACACTGGAGAGAGAAATGTACACACAGGAGGGTGGATACACACAAAACTGAGGAGGATTCACACAAGAAAGAAGAGAAGACACACAGGAGAAAGAGGGATACACAGAAAAGAGGGAAGGATACACATGGTAGACAGAAGGATACACACAGGAGAGAGAATGATGCAAACAGAGGAGTGGTGATACAAACAGGAGTGATGAGGGTTCACACAGGAGAATAGAGGATACACACATGAGAGAGATGGATACACACAGGAGAGGGGAGTATACACATAGCAGAGAGGAGGATACACACAGGAGAGAGGGCATACACTCAGGAGTGTGAAGGATCCACACAGGAGAGAAGGGAATGCACACAGGAGAGAGGTGGATACACACAGAAGTGGGGAATACACACAAAAGAGAGGGGATACACACAGGAGAGAGGGGGAATACACACGGAGAGTGGTGATCCACACAGGATAGTTGAGGGTACACACAGGAGAGAGGGGGTTCACACAGGAGATAAGAGGATACACAAAGGAAAAAGGGATACACACAGGAGAGTAGGGAATAAACAGAGGAGAGAGGAGGATACAAAAAAGAGAGAGGACGATAAACACAGGAGAGGAGGACACACACTGAGGGAGGGGCTTACATACAGAAGATGGGGATACACACAGAAGAAAAAGAGGTAAACACAGGAAAGAGGAGAAAACACACAGGAGAAGGGGATACACACAGGAGAGAGGGGCGTAGACACGGGAGAAAACAGGATACACACAGCAGAGAGGAAGATACACACAGGAGAGAGGAGATACACAAAGGAGAGAAGTGGATACTCACAAGAGAGAAAAGGGATACACAAAGAATAAAGGGTGTTACACACAAAAGAAAAAAAGGATAAACACAGGAGAGAGAAGTGATACCCACAGAAGAGAGGAGAATGCACACAGGAGAGGGGGATACACACAGGAGAGAGGAGGAGGCACACAAAAGAGAGGAGGAGACACACAGGAGAAAGGAATATACACGCAGGAGAGAGGAGGATACACACATGAGAGAAGAGGATACACACAGGAGACAGGAGGATACACAAAGGAGAGGGAAAACACAGGAAACAGGGGGATACACACAGGCGGAAAGATAAACACAGAAGAGAAGGTATACACACGAGAGAGGATACACACAGGAGAGGGGAATACACACAGGAAAGAGGTTCTTACTCACAGGAGAGAGGAGGATACACACAGGAGAATGGGTGAACACACAAAAATGAGAGGGGAATACACACAGAAGAGTGAAGCATACACACAGGAGAAAGGGGAATACATACAGAGAACCAAGGATAAATACAAAAGAGAGAAGGATACACACCAAAAAGAGAAGGATACAGATAGAAGAGAAAAGGATACACGCAGGAGATTGGAGGATACACAGGAGAGAGGAGGGTACACACAAAAAAGAGAGAAAATATACAGAGGAGAGAGGAGGATACACACAGGAGTGGCGTGATACACATAGGAGAGAGGAGGATACACAAAGGAGAAAGGAGGATACACACAGGACAGGGAGATACACACAGGAGAGTGGGGCATACACACAGGAGTGAGGAGAATACAAACAGCAGACAGAATGATACACACAGGAGAAAGCGGATACACACAAGAGAGAGGAAGATAGAAACGGGAGAGATGGAAGATACACACAGGAGAGAGGGTGGATACACACAGGAGAAAGAAGGATACACACTGGTTAGAGAAAGACACACACAGGAGAGAAGGATACACACAGGAGTGAAAAGGATACACACAGAAAAGAAGAAAATTCACACAGGAGAGAGAAGGATACACACTAATGAGGGAAGGATACATGGTAGATAGAAAAATAAACAAAGGAGGGAGAAGAATACACACAGGAGAGGGGTGATACACACAGAAGAGATGAGGGCTCACATAGAACAAAAAAGGATACATACAGGAGAGAGACGGATACACACAAAAGTGAGGAGTATACACACAAAAGAGAGGAGGATACCCACAGGAGAGAGGGTATACACACAGGAGTGAAAAAGATCCACACAGGAGAGAAGGGAATGCAAACAGGAGAGAGGTGGATACACAAAGAAGTGGGGCATACACAGCAGAGAGGAGGATTTACGCAGGAGAGAGATGAATACATGCAGGAGAGAGGGGGATACACAAAAGAGAGGGGGGATACACACAGCAGAGACGGGGGATACACACGGAGAGTGGTAATACACACAGGACAATAGAGGGTACACACAGTACAGAGGGGGTACACACAGGAGAGAAGAGGATACACAAAGGAAAATAAGATACACAAAAGAGAGAAGGGAATAAACAGAGGAGAGAGGAGGATACACACAGGAGAGAGGAGGATAAACACAGGAGAGTGGGATACACACAGGAGAGAGGAGCATACACACATAAAAGTGTGATAAACAAAAAAGAAAGAAAAATAAACACAGGAGAGAAATGTATACACACAGTAAAGTGTAATACACAATGGAGAGATTGGCGCAAAAACAGGAGAGAGGAGGAAACAAACAGGAGAAAGGGGATACACACAAACGAGGGGGATACACACAGGAGAAAGGCGGGATACACACAGAAAAAAAGGTGTTACACACAGGAGAGAAGGGAAAACACACAAAAGAGCGGAGTGATAAACACAGTAGAGAGAAGGATACACACAAAAAAGAGGAGGATACACACAAGAGAGAAAACTATACACACAAGAGAGGGGCATACACAAAAGAGAGGGGTATACACACAGGAGTGTTGAATACATACAGGAGACAGGGAAATACACACAGGAGAGAGGGGGATACACACAAGATATGGGGATACAAACAGGAGAGAGGGGGAAACATACAGGAAAGAGGAGAATACACACAGGAGATAGGAGGATACAAACAGGAGGAAGGAGAATACACACAGAAGAGAGGAGGATACAAACTGAGGTAAAAGGATAAATACAAAAGAGAGGATGATACACACAAAATAGAGCAGTAGGCAGATAGAAGAGAGGAGGATACATGCACGAGATTGGAGGATACACAAAAAAGAGAGGAGGATACAGAGAGGAGAGGGGAGGATACACACAGGAGAGAGGAGTATACACACATAAATGGGACATATAGACAGGAGAGAGGGAGATTCTCACAGGAGCGTTGGATACATACAGGAGACAAAAAAATACACACAATAGAGAAGGAAATACACACAGGAGAGGTGGATACAAACAGGAGAGAGGGGGATTCAAACAGAAGAGGGGGATCCACACAGGACAGATGGAGATCCACACAGGAGAGATGGAGATCCACACAGGAGAGAGAGGAATACACACAAGAGAGAGGGCGTTACACACAGCACAGAGAAGCTTACGCACAGAATAGAGGGGAATACACAATAGAGAGGGTGATACACACAGGAGAGAGGGGAATACACACAGGAGAGAAGGGTATACACACAGGTGAGGGGAATACACAAAGGAGAGAGGGGCATACACACAGAAGAGAGAAATGATACACACAGGAGAGAGAAAAATACACACAAAAGAGAAGGGGATACACACAGGAGAGAAGACGATACACACAGAAGAGAGGAGGATACACAGAGAAGAGAGGGGGATACACACAAAAAAGAGAGGGGGTACACACAGGTGAGAGGGAATATACACACAGGATAGAGGAGGATACGCACAGAAAATATGGGGATACACACAGAAGAAAAAAGGATACACAAAAAAGAGAGGAGGATACACACAGAAGAGAGAAGGATAAACACAGGAGAGAAAAGGATACACACAGGAGAGGGGGATACACACAGAAAAAAGGGCATATACACATAAAATGTGGATAAACACAGTAGAAAGGGGTTACACACAGAAAAGAGGAGAAAACTCACAGGAAAAGGTGATACAAAGAGGAGAGAGAAATACACATAGGTGAGAGGAGGATACACACAGGCGAAAGGGACGTAAACACATAAAAGTGGGGATACACAGAGGAGAGAGGGGGATACACAAAGGAGAAAGGAATACACACAGGAGAGAAAAATACACACAGGAGCGAGGGGGATGCACACAGGAGAAAGGAAAATACGCACAGGATAGAGAAGGATACACACAGGAGAGAGAATGATACACACAGGAGAGGTGGGATACACACAGTAGAGAGGAAGATACACACAGGAGAGAGGAGGATAAAGAGAGGAGAAAGAAAGATACACAGAGAAGAGAAAAAGATACACATAGAAGTGGGGGATACACACAGAAGAAAAGGGGTACACACAAAAGCGTTGGATACATTCAGGAGACAGAGAAATACACACAGGAGAGAGGGGAATACATACAGAAGAGGGGGATACACACAGGAGAGAGGGAGATACACACAGGAGAAGGGAGTATACACAGGAGAGTGGAATACACACATGAGAGAGGGGAATACACGCAAGAGAGAGGAGCATACACACAGTAGAGAGGAGGATACACACAGGAGAGAGAAAGATACACAAAAAAGAGAGGATGATATAGGCAAGAGAGAGAAGTATACACAGGAGAAAGTGGGATTCAAACAGGAGAGAGAAGAATACACAAAGGAGAGAAAAATACACACAGGTAAGAGGAGGATACACACAGGAGAGTGGGGAGTACACACAGAAGAGGGGGGTTATACGAAGGAGAAAGGTGGATACACAAAAAAGAAACGGATACACACAGGAGAAAGAAATACACACAAGAGCGAGGGAGATGTACGCAGGAGAAAGGAAGATACAGACAGGAAAGTAAAGGATACACACAGAAGAGAGTAGCATATACACAGGAGAGAGGGTAATACAGGAGAAAGAAAGAAATACTCAGGAGAGTGAGACACACAAACATGAGGGTGGGGGATACACACAGAAAAAGTGGTATACACAGTGGTAGAAGGATACACACAAAAGTGAGGAGGATACACACTGGAGAGAGGAGGATACACACAGGAGAGAAGAAGATATGCACAGAAGAGGAAAGGATACACACAGGAGAAGGGGATACACAGAAGAGAGGGGGATAGGCACAGGAGAGAAAGATACACAGACTAGAGGGTAGATACACACAGGAGAGTGGGGGAAAAACACAGGAGAGTAGGATACATACAGAAGAGTGGGGCATAGACAGAAGAGAGGGGATGACACACGCAGGAGAGAGGAGGATACACACAGGAGAGTAAGGGATACACACAGGAGAGAGGGGAGATAATCACAGGAGAGAGAAGAATACATAAAGGAGACAGGAGGATACACAGAGGTGAAAGAAAGATACACACGAGAGAGGAAAATACACAAAGGTGAAGGGAGGATACAAACAGGAGAGACGAGGATACACACAGGAGAGAGGGGAATAAACACAGAAAAGTGGAGGATACACACAAGAGAGAGGAAGACTCACAGAGGAGAGAGGAAGATACACAAGGAGGAAAGGAGGATACACACAAAAGAGGGAAGGATACACATAGGGGAGAGAAGGATACACAAAGGAGACAGGAGCATACACACAGGAGAGGGGGATACACACAAAAGAGGAAGATACACACAGAAAAGGGGAGGATACATACAGGGGATGGGGATACACACAGGAGAGAGGAGCATACACACAGAAGAGAGCAGAATACACAGAAAATTGAGGGGGATACACACAGGAGAGAGGGAGTACAAACAAGAGACAGAGGGAATACACACAGCAGAGAAAAAAATACACACAGGAAAGAAGAGGATACACACAGGAGAGAGAAGAATACACACAGGGGAAGCGGAATACACACAGAAGAGGGAAAAATACACACAAAAGAGAAAAGGATACACACAGAATAGTGAAGAATACACGCAGAAGAGAGGGGGATACACACAGGAGAGGGGGGCATACACACAGGAGAGGGGGATACACAGAATAGAGAGGAGAAAACAAAAAGGAGAATGAAATACACACAGTAGAGGGATATAAACACAAGAGAGAGGGGGATGCACAAAAGAGAGAGGGGGATACACACAGGAAAGAAGTGGATACACAAAGAAAGGGAAGGAAACACAGGAGAGGGCAGAAACGCACTTTAGAGAGAAAGATACACACAGGAGAGTGGGGCATACACACAGGAGAAAAAGAGATACACACAGAAGAGAGGGGTATACACACAGGAAGAAAAGATACACACAGAAGAGACGGGGATACACACAGGGGGAGAAGGATACACACAGGAGAGAGGAGGATACACACAGGAAAGATGAGGATACATACAGAAGAAAGGAAAATACACACAGGAGAAAGGAGAATACACAGAGGAGAGAGGAAGATACACGCAGGATAAAGGAGGATACACACAGCATAAATGGGAATACACACAGAAGAGTGGAGGATACACAAAGGAGAGAGGATGATACACACAAGAGGAAAGAGAATACACACAGGAGACAGGAGGATACACACAGTAAAGGGGAGGATACACACCATAGAGAGAAGAGTACACATAGGAGAGAGGTGGATACACACAGGAGAGAGAAAGAAACACACAGGAAAGAGAAGGATACACACAGAAGAGGATGGATACACACAGGAGAAAGGAGGATACACACAGGAGAGAGGGGGATACACACAAGAAAGAGGGGGACTCACACAGAGGAGAGTAGGATACATAAAGTCTAGAGGGGGGATACACACAGGGGAAAGGGGGATACTAACAGGAGAGAGGGGGATACACACAGGAGAGTGGGGCATACACACGGAAGAAAGATGATACTCACTGAAGATAGTGGGATATACACAAGAGAAAAATTACGCACAGTAGAGAAAAGGATACTCACAGGAGAAAGAAGGATACACACAGAAGAGAGGCGGATACACACAGGAGAGAAAAGGATACACACAGGAGAGGGTGATACACACAAGAGAGAGGGGGATTCACACAGGAGAGAAGGAAATACACATAAGAGAGAGGGGTATACACACAGGAGAGAAAAGGACACACGCAGGAGAATAAACAATACACGCAGGACAGAGGAGGATACCCGCAGAAGAGAGGGGGATACACACAGGAGAGAGAAAAATACACAAATGAGTGAGGAATACACACAGGTGAGAAAAGAATACACACAAGGGAGTGAGGCATAAACACAGAAAAGGGGGGAAACACAGAGGAAAGAGGGGGATACACAAAGAAGAAAGGGATACACACAGGTGAGAAAAATACGCACAGGAATGAGAAGGATGCACACAGGAGAAATGGAAATACACACAGGAAAAAAAAGATACACACAGGAGAGGGGGGATACATACAGGAGAGAGGAAGACACCCATAGGAGAGAGGAGGATACTCAGAGAAGGGAGGAAGATACACACAGAAGAAAAAAGAATACACACAGGAGTGGGGGATAAACACAGAAGAAAGAGGGATATGGAGAGGAGAGAAAAATACACAGAGGAGAGGAGGATACATACAGAAGGAAGGGGCATACATAGAGAAGAGAACAGGATACCCGTAGGAGAGAGGAGAATACACATAGAAGAGAGGGGAATACACACAGGAGAGAGGGGGATACACACAGGAGACAAAAAAATACACACAGGAGAGAAAAAGATACACATAGGAGAGAAAGATACACAGAGGAGAGAGAAGCATACACACAAAAAAGAGGGATACACACAGGAGAATGGGGGACACACACAGGAAAAGAGGATACACACAAGAGAGGGAAGCATAAACACAGGAGAGAAAAGAATACACACAGGAGAGAGAAGGAAACAAACAGGAGAGAGAGAATACACACAAGTGACAGGGGTATACACACAAGAGAAAGGGGTAATACACACAGAAAAGAAAGGTGTTACACACAGGAGAGATGGGGGAAACACAGAAAAGTGGAGTGATACACACAGGAGTGAGGAGGATACACAGGAGAGAGAAGGAAACACACAGGAGAGAGGAGTGTAGACACAGGAGAGGAGCCTACACGCAGGAGAGAGGGGGATACACAGAGGAGAGTTGGATACATACAGGAGACAGGGAAATACACAAAGGAGAGAGGGGGATACACACAAGAGAGTTGGATACATACAGGAGACAGGGAAATACACACAGGAGAGAGGGGAATACACAAAGGAGAGGGGAATACACACGGGAGAGAGGGTATACACAGAAAAGTGAGGGGAATACACACAAGAGAGTGGGGCATACACACAGGAGAGAGGGAGATACACATAGGAGAGAGGAAGATACACACAGTAAAGAGGAAGATACACACAGGAGAAAAAAGAATACACACAGAAGAGGGCAAAACACACAAGACAAAGGGGTTCCACACAGGAGAGAAAGAAATACACATAGCAGAGAGAGGTATACACAAAGGAGAGGCGTATAAACACAGGAGAGAGGAGGATATATGCAGAAGAGTGGAGGATACTCGCAGCACAGAAGAGGATACCCACAAGACAGAGGAGGATACACAAAAAAGAGAGAAAAATACACACAGGATTGAAGGGGATACACACAAGAGAGAGAATGATACACACAGGAGAGAAAAGAATACCACAAAAGAGAGGAGGATACACACACGAGCAAGGGATACACACAGGTGAGAGAAGGATACACACAGGAGAGAGGGGTGTACACGCAGAAAAGCGGGGAACACAGAGGAGAGAGGGAAATACACAAAGGAGAAAGTGATACACAAAAAAGAGGGAAATACACACAGGAGCGAGGAAGATGCACACAGGAGAAAGGGAAATACAAACAGGAAAAAGAGGATACACACAGGAGAGAGAAGGATACACACAGGAGAGAGGAAGATACACACAGAAGAGAAGAGGATACACACAGGAGTGGGAGATACACACAGAAGAGAGGGGGTTACACAGAGGAGAAAGAGATACACAGAGGAGAGAGTGAGATACACACAGGAGAGAGGGAGATAAACACAGGAGAGGGGAATACATACAGGAAAGAGGGGCATAGACAGAGGAGAGGGGAGGACACTCGCAGGAGAGAGGAGGATACACAAATGATAGAGGGGAATAGACACAGGAGAGAGAAGAATACACACAGGAGAGAAAACGATACACACAGGTGATAGGAGGATACACATAGGAGAGGGAAATACACACAGGAGAGACGGACATACACTCAAAAAAGAGGGATACACACAGAAGAAAGTGGGATACACACAGGAGAGTGAAGGATACACACAGGAAAGGGTGATACACACAGGAGAGAGGGGCATAAACACAGGAGAGTGGAGGATACACACAGGAGAAAGGAGAAAACAAACAAGAGAGAGGAGATACACACAAGAGAGAGGGGGATACACACAGGAGAGAAAGGTGATACACACAGAAAAGAAAAATGTTACACACAGGAGAGAGGGGGCAAACCCACAGGAAAGCCGAGGGATACACGCAGGAGAAAGGAGGATACACACAGAAGAGAGGAGGATACACAGAGGAGAGAGGAGTATACACACAGGTGAGTGGCATACACACAGGAGAGAGGGGGATACACGCAGGAGAGTTGGATACATACAGCAGACAGGAAAATATACACAGGAGTGAGGGAAATACACACAAAAAAGGGTGTATAAAAAGGAGAGAGGGTGGGAGGAGGCAAGATGGCGTCATAGAGGTGACTCAGGATTGCAGCTCTCGGTGAAGGCGCAGAGGGTGAGTCCTAGCCGCATTCTCGGATGTTCCTTTTATGCCCACAGAGCGTTGAAAGTCCCAGGTGTGGGAGAGACACGGGACGCTAGCAGCCGGCTAATGCAACCAGCTTCCGCCGCCTCCTCGGCCGGCGCCGCAGCGGGACCCGGCGCGGAACTCACTGGTCTCAGTGCCCTGTTAAACCAGCAATCTGAGATTTGGAAGGGCAGATTGGCATGTCCATCTGATTGAAAGGGACTTGGACAATGAGCCAGACCAGGAGTTTCCTGGGAAGCGTGATCTGAGCCAGGGTAGTGGGCAGCGGCACGGGAGATCGCACGGATCTCAGTGCCCTATCGGCAGGCTCCTGGGGCGCCAGTGAGAGAGTCGACCTTTCAGCTTGGGGAGAGGAAGAGAGAGAGAGAGGACGGACTCTGAGGCAGGGAGCTGGGTGATCGGGCTCGGCGGGTCCCACGCTCATGGGGACAAGCAGGGCGGCGACTGGAGGCGCTTGGGGATGAGAGTTTTGTTGCCGGCATTTAGGACGGTGCAGCCCGGTCAGGGAGGGGCGTCCACCATTCCTGACGAAGTGCACCCCCACTTAAGTACCGCCCAGGACTGACGCAGCCTGCCGTTGCCGAGGCAACCTGCCATAACAGAGAGAGTCCGCCAGGCCGCAACAGGGCGGACCCGCGTTAGCAGGTCAGAGGCCCGGCAGGCAAATAGTGAATAGACTGCCACCTAGTGGGGCAGGACAGTGCAACAGATACTCATAAAGAAAGCCCCAACTCCCTGAGACAGAGCATCTAAGGGTGAAAAAAAAAAACAGTGGTGTTTTATGAGTTCTATTGCAGCAGACATAACCTCCAAACAACCCTGAATGAACAACGGAGCTCACAGCTCAGCACTGGAGCTCCTATAAAGCACAGACTGTGTCCTCAAGCAGCTCCCTGACCCCTGTATATCCAAGGAGTCACCCCAGAAAAGGACTAATCAGACTGACATTTGGCTGGCATCATTCTGGAACAAAGGCAGCAGAAAAAGAAACTGATATCATCCCTCACTGTTCTGCAGCTGCTGCAGGTATACCCCAGACAAGCAGGGCCTGGAGTGGACCTCAGCACTCATACAGCAGAGAGGATAGATCATTAGAGGGAAAACTAAGTAACAGAAATACTTCATCATCAACAACCTCAGTGTCCACACAGAGACCCAATTGAAAAATCAGCCACTACTAAGACGAAAGGCGGATAAATCCATAAAGATGGAAAGAAACCAGCACAAAAAGGAGGAAAGCACCCGAAACCAAAACACCTCACCTCCAAAAAAGGACCAAAACTCCTCACCAGCAAGGGAACAAAGCTGGACCGAGAATGAATGTGACGAAATGACGGAATCACACTTCAGAAAGTGGATACTGAGAAACTTCAGTGAGCTAAAGGAACATGTTCTAAACCAGTGCAAAGAAACTAAGAACCTTGAAAAAAGATTTGAAAAAAGATTCGAGGAATTGATAACGAGAATGGACAACTTAGAGAGGAATATGAATGAATTGAAGGAGCTGAAAAACACAACACGAGTACTTCGCGAAGCATGCACATGTTTCAACAGCCGAATAGACCAAGCAGAAGAAAGAATATCAGAAGTTGAAGATCAACTCAATGAAATAAAACGAGAAACCAAGATTAAAGAAAAAAGCACAAAAAGGAATGAACAAAATCTCCAGTAAATGTGGGACTATGTGAAGAGACCCAACCTACGTTTGATAGGTGTACCAGAATGTGACGAAGAGAATGAATCCAAGCTGGAAAACACTCTTCAGGATATTATCCAGGAAAATTTCCCCAACCTAGCAAGACAGGTCAATACTCAACTCCAGGAAATACAGAGAACACCACAAAGATACTCTGCAAGAAGAGCAACCCCAAGGCACATAATCGTCAGATTCACCAGGGTTGAAACGAAGGAGAAAATACTAAGGGCAGCCAGAGAGAAAGGTCAGGTCACCCACAAAGGGAAGCCCATCAGACTCACAGCAGATCTCTCGGCAGAGACTCTACAAGCCAGAAAAGAGTGGGGGCCAATATTCAACATCCTTAGAGAAAAGAGCTTTCAACCCAGAATTTCATATCCAGCCAAACTGAGCTTCATAAGTGAAGGAAAAATAAAATCCTTCATGAACAAGCAAGTACTCAGAGATTTTGTCACCACTAGGCCTGCTTTACAAGAGCTCCTGAAAGAGGCACTACACATAGACAGAAACAACCAGTTCCAGCCATCCTAAAAGCATACCAAATGCTAAAGACCATCAACAAAATGAAGAATGTACATGAACCAACGGGAAAAACAGCCAGCTAGCATCAAAATGGCATTATCAAATTCACACATAACAATATTAACCCTGAATGTAAATGGGCTAAATGCACCAATCAAAAGACACAGACTGGCAAATTGGATAAAAAACCAAAACCCATCGGTGTGCTGTATCCAGGAAACCCACCTCACATGCAAAGATACACAAAGGCTCAAAATAAAGGGATGGAGGAAGATTTACCAAGCAAATGGAGAGCAAAAAAAAAGCAGGAGTTGCAATTCTCATCTCTGATAAAATAGACTTTAAAATAACAAAGATCAAAAGGGACAAAGAAGGTCATTACATAATGGTAAAAGGATCGATACAACAAGAATAGATAACGATTTTAAATATATATGGACCCAATGTAGGAGCACCCAGATATATAAGGCAAGTTCTTAATGACTTAAAAAGGGACTTAGACTCCCACACAATAATAGTGGGAGAATTTAACACTCCACTGTTAATAGCAGATAGATCAACCAGACAGAAAATTAACAAGGATATCCAGGACTTGAACTCAGAGCTGGAACAAGCAAACCTGATAGACATTTAGAGAACTCTCCACCCCAAATCCACAGAATATACATTCTTCTCAGCACCACATCACACCTACTCCAAAATTGACCACATAATTGGAAGTAAAGCACTCCTCAGCAAATGCAAAACAACTGAAATCATAACAAACAGTCTCTCAGATCATAGTCCAATCAAGTTGGAACTCAGAATTCAGAAAATAACTCCGAACCGCACAGCTTCATGGAAACTGAACAATTGGCTCTTGAATGTTGATTGGATAAACAATGAAATGAAGGCAGAAATAAAGAAGTTCTTTGAAACCAACGAGAATGAGGACACAACGTACCAGAATCTCTGGGACACATTTAAAGCAGTCTGTAGAGGAAAATATATGCAATAAGTGCCCACATGAGAAGAGTGGAGAGATCCAAAATTGACACCCTATCATCAAAATTGAAAGAGCTAGAGGAGCAAGATCAAAAAAGCTCAAAACCTAGCTGAAGACAAGAAATAACTAAGATCAGAGCAGAACTGAAGGAGATAGAGACAAGAAAATCCCTTCAAAAAATCAATAAATCTAAGAGCTGGTTTTTTGAAAAGATCAACAAAATAGACAGACCACTAGCCAGACTGATAAAAAAGAAAAGAGAGAACAACCAAATAGATGCGATAAAAAACGATAAAGGGGAAATCACCACAGATTCCACAGAAATTCAAACCATCATGAGAGAATAGTACAAACAACTCTATGCATACAAACGAGTAAATCAGGACGAAATGGATAAATTCCTGGATGCCTGTGTCCTCCCTAGCCTAAACCAGGAGGAAGCCGAAACTATAAATAGACCAATGACAAGGTCTGAAGTTGAGGTAGCAACTAAGAGCCTACCACACAAAAAAAGCCCAGGTCCAGATGGGTTCACAGCTGAATTCTACCAGACACACAAAGAGGATCTGGTACCATTCCTTCTGAAACTATTCCAAAGAATCCAAAAAAAGGGAACCCTTCCCAAATCATTTTATGAGACCAACATCATCCTGATACCAAAACCTGGCAGAGACTCAACAAAAAAAGAAAACTTCAGGCCAATACCCATGATGAACATAGATGCAAAAATCTTCAATAAAATACTGGCAAATCGATTGCAACAGCACATTAAAAAACTTATCCATCATGATCAATAGGATTCATCCCGTGGATGCAAGGCTGGTTCAACATACGGAAGTCTATATATGTAATTCACCACATAAACAGAAGCAAAAACAAAAACCACATGATTATCTCAATTGACGCAGAGAAGGCATTTGACAAAATTCAACAGCCCTTTATGCTAAAAACCCTCAATAAACTTGGTATTGATGGAACATATCTCAAAGTAATAAAAGCTATTTACGACAAACCAACAGCCAATATCATACTGAATGGGCAAAAACTGGAAGCATTCCCTTTGAAATCCGGCACAAGACAAGGATGCCCTCTCTCACCACTTCTATTCCATATAGTACTGGAAGTTCTAGCCAGAGCAATCAGGCAAGAAAAAGAAATAAAGGGTATTCAAATAGGAAAGGTGGAAGCCAAACTGTCTCTATATGCAGACGAAATGATAGTATACCTAGAAGACCCCATCACCTCAGCCCAAAAGCTCCTGCAACTGATAAGCAACTTCAGCAAAGTCTCAGGATATAAAATCAATGTGCAAAACTCACATGCATTCCTATACACCAATAACAGACTTAAAGAGAACCAAATTAAGAACGAACTGCCATTCACAATTGCTACAAGGAAATAAAATACCTGGGAATACAACTCACTAGGAATGTAAGGGACCTCTTTAAGGAAAACTAAAAACAGCTGCTCAACGAAATAAGAGAGGACACAAACAGATGGAGAAACATTCCATGTTTGTGGTTAGGAAGAATCAATATTGTGAAAATGGATATACAGCCCAAAGTAATTTACACATTCAATGCTATCCCCATCAAACTACCATTGAATTTCTTCACCAAACTGGAAAAAACCACCATGAATTTCATATGGAACCAAAAAAGAGCCCGCATAGCCAAGTCAATACTAAGCAAAAAGAACACAGCGGGAGGCATCACGCTACCAGACTTCAAACTATACTAAAAGGCTACAGTAATCAAAACAGCATGGTACTGGTACCAAAACAGAGATATAGACCAATGGAACAAAACAGAAGCATCGGAGGCAACACAACATATCTACAACCATGTTATCTTTGATAAACAAGACAAAAACAAGCAATGGGGAAAGGATTCTCTATTTAATAAATGGTGCTGGCAAAACTGGCTAGCCATGTGCAGAAAGCAGAAACTGGACCCCTTTCTGACACCTTACACTAAAATTAACTCCAGATGGATTAAAGACTTAAACGTAAGACCTGACACCATAAAAACCCTAGAAGAAAATCTAGGCAAAACCCTTCAGGACATAGGAGTAGGCAAGGACTTCATGAACAAAACACCAAAAGCATTGGCAACAAAAGCCAAAATAGACAAATGGGACCTAGTCAAACTCCACAACTTCTGCAGGGCAAAGGAAACAGTCACTAGAGTGAATCAGCAACCATTAGAATAGGAAAAAAATCTTTGCAGTTTACACATCTGACAAAGGGCTGATATCTAGAATTTACAAAGAACTCAAACAGATTTACAGGAAAAAAACAAACAATCCCATTCAAAAATGTGCAAAGGATATGAACAGAAACTTTACAAAAGAAACATACATGAGGCCAACAAACATATGAAAAAGTGCTCATCATCATTGGTCATTAGAGAGATGCAAATCAAAACCACATTGAGATATCATCTCACACCAGTTAAAATGGCGATCATTAAATAATCTGGAGACAGCAGATGCTGGAGAGGATGTGGAGAAATAGGAACACTCTTACACTGTTGGTGGGAGTGTAAATTAGTTCAACCATTGTGGAAGACAGTGTGGTGATTCCTCAGGGACCTAGAAATAGAAATTCCATTTGACCCAGCAATCCCATTACTGGGTATATATCCAAAGGACTATAAATTGTTCTACTATAAGGACACATGCACACGAATGTTCATTGCAGAACTGTTTACAATAGCAAAGACCTGGAACCAACCCAAATGCCCAACGATGATAGACTGGACTTGGAAAATGTGGCACATATACACCATGGAATATTATGCAGCAATCAGAAATGATGAGTTTGTGTCCTTTGTAAGGACATGGATGAATCTGGAGAACATCATTCTCAGCAAACTGACACAAGAACAGAAAAAGAAATACCGCATATACTCACTCAAAGGTGGGTGAGAAAAATGAGAACACATGGACACAGAGAGGTGGTCTACTATACACTGGGGACTGTTGGGGGAAATGGGGGAGGGACAGCGGGGGTTCTGGGGGGTATAGCCTGAGGATAAATACCAAGTTTGTGTGAAGGGGAGGAAGGCAGCAACACACGGCCATGTGTGTACCTATGCAACTATCTTGCACGTTTTGCACATGTACCCCAAAATGTATAATGCAATAAAAATTGAAAAAAAAATGAACATAAGCTTCCATCAAATAAATAAAATATGTAAAGCAAAGTCAAGAAAAAGGGTGGAGGATACAGACAGAAGAGAGGAGGATAAACGCAGGAGACAAGGGGATACACATAGGAGAGAGAGGGATACACACAAGAGAAAAAGGGATACACACGAGAGTGGGGCATACACAGAGAATAGAGGAGCATACACACAGGGGGAGAAGGACAAATACAGGATGGAGGAGGGTACACAAAAAGTGAGGAGAATACAGACAGAAGAGAGGAGGTTACACGCAGGAGAGAGGAGGATACAAACAGGAGAGAGAAGGATACACACAGGACAGAGGAGGATACACGCAGGAGAGAGGGGGATACACACAGGAGATTGAAGCATACTGACAGGTGGGAAGAAGATACACACAGGAGATTGAGCATACACACAGGGGAGAGTGGGATACACACAGGGAAAGAAGGATAAATACAGGAGAGAGGAACATACACACAAAAGAGTGGAGAATACAGACAGAAGAGAGGAGGATAAACGCAGGAGAGAAGAGGATACACACAGGAGAGAGGAGGATACACACAGGAGAGAGAAGGGATACACACAGGAGAGGGGGATACACACTGGAGAGAGGAGGATACACACAGGAGAGTGGAAGATACATACAAAAGAGTGGAAGATACATACAAAAGAGAGGAAAATACACACAAAAGAGAGGGGGATTTACTAAAAAAAGGAGGATACACACAGAAGAGAGGAGGATAAACAGTAGAGAAGGATATACACAGGAGATAGGGGCATACAAACAGGAGAGGGAGATACACACAGGAGAAAGGGGTATAGACACAGGAGAGGGGAGAATACACAAAGGAGAGAGGGATACACACATGAGCACGGGGCGTACACACAGAAAAGAGGAGGATTTATAAAGCAGAGAGGAGGATACACACTGGAGAGAGGGGATACACAGAAGAGAGGGGGGGATACACAAAGGAGAGAGGGGGATAAACACAGGAAAGACCGGGGATACACACAGGAGTGTGGGGAAATACACACACGAGAGAGGAGGGATACACACAAGAGGGAGGAGGATACACACAGAAGAGAGGAGGATACACACAGTAGAGCAAAATATAATCACAGAAGAGGGGGATACACACAGGAGAGAGGAGGATACATGCAGGATAGAGGATTTTACACACACAATCGAGCAAGATGCACACAGGAGACAGAAGAATACACACAGGAGAGAGGGGGATATACACAGGAGAGTGGTGATATACTCAGTAGGCAGGAGGGTACACAGAGGAGAGAGGGGCATACACACAGGGAAAATGGATAAACACAAGGGAAAGGGGGATACAAACAGGAAAGAGGAGGAAACACACAAGTAAGGAAGATACACAAAGAAAAAATGGCATACACACAAGAGAGAGAAGGATACTCAAAGGAGAGAGGAGAATACAAACAGGAGAGAGGTGATACACACAGGAGAAAGAAGGTATACAGAGGATCCTTCACAGCCTCGCTGAATATTACACACTTGTGATATAGTCTGGAGTCTATTTTTTATGGCCACTCATTCAAAGAATCACTAAATAACGCACACCTGCTGAATAGTCAGATGTCTCTTTCCTATGGCCACTCGTTAAGAGCCTCACTAAGTGTACACACCTGGGGAAATAGTCAGGATTTACCTTTATCCCCTCATTCACATTTTGACTAAATAAGGCACACCTGTGGAATAGTCAGGAGAATTTTTCATGTGGCCTCTAATTCAGAGTGTCACTGAATAATGTGGTGTAGTCAGGAGTCTATATCACGTAGACACATATTAGGAGCCTCAGTGAATAAGACAGGCCCCAGATATAGTAAGGAATCTATTTTTATGGAAATACATTCTGAGCCCCACTGTATAATACACACCTGGAGAATAATTTTGAGTCTATTTTTGATGGACATTCATTCAGAGCATCGGTAAAATATGTACACTTGTGGAGTAGCCAGGAGTCCATTTTATTAGGACACTAATTCATAGCCTCAGTGGATAATATGCACGTGTGTATTAGTCAGGATTCCATTTTATTTGGCCACTGACTAATAACCTCAATGAAAAATGCACAAATGTAAAGTACTCAGTAGTCTATTTCATATAAACACTCATTCAGAGCTTCAGTTAATAATACAAATATATAAGATAGACAACATCCAGTTTCATATGGTCACACAAAAAGAGCCTCACTGAATAATACAAAACTGGAGAATAATTTGGAGTCTATTTTTGATGGACATTCATTCAGAGCCTCGGTAAATAATGCACACATGTGGAGTAGCCTGGAGTCTATTTCAATTGGACACTCATTCATAGCCTCATTGAATAATATGCAGGTGTGTATTAGTCAGGATTCCATTTTATATGGCCACTTAACTTGTAACCTCAGTGACAAATGCACAAATGTGAAGTACTCAGCAGTCTATTTCATATAGACACTCATTCAGAGATTTATTGAGTAATAAAAATATTTAAGATAGACAGCATCCTGTTTCATATGGTTAAATAAAAAGAGCCTCACTGAGTAATGCACACCAGGGGAAGTGTTAAAAGTCTACTTTATATAGCCTTTAATTTACAGAATCCGGAAATAATGCACACGTGTGGAATAGACACTACTCTATTTTATATGGCCACAAAACCAAAGCCTTTTTGAACACTGCACATGTAGAAAATAATCACTTGTCTGTTTCATACGGTGTTTCGTTTGGTGAATCAAAAACTTATGCACACATGTGGAGTAAAATGGGTTCTATTTCAGAAGGCCACTCTTTCAGTGCTTTAGTGAATCATATGTATATCTGAAAAGTAAGGAATCGCTTTCACATGGCCACTCGTTCAGGGCCTCTGTGAAGATTACTGCCCTCAAAAATAGTCAAGTGTCTACTTTAAATGGCTACACATTCAGAGATTCTGAAGGTAATGAACACCTGGGCAATACACCTGAGTCTCCTTTTTATGCCCCCTTAGAGTCTCATTCAATAATACACAACTGGAGAAGATTTAAGAGTCTACTTCATGTAGCCACTCATTTAGAGCCTTAGTGAACAATGCACACCAGACTAAATGTCGAGCATTTTTATATGGCCACACATTTTGTGCCTCAATAAGTGATATACACCTGAAGAATCCTCAGATTTCTATTTGATACTACCACTCATTTAGAACCTTATTGAATAATGCACATTGGAGCAATAGTCAGGTGTCTATTTTATATGGTCTATCATTCAAACGTTCAGTGAATAGTAAACTTCTATGGAGTAATCAGGACGTTGTTTAACATAGCCGTGAATTAAGTGCCTTGCCGAATGATACTCCCCTGTGTGGTAGTCAGGAGTCTATTTTATATGAACTCTAATTTTGCGTATCACTGAGTAATACACACCTTGGGGCAGTGTCAGGAGTCTTTTTGGTTTGGACACTCAAAAAGAGCCTGTTTGATTAATGCACACATGTATAATAATGAGGAGTCTATGTGATAGGCTACTCATTCAGAGAAACTGTGAATAATGCAAATGTGGAGTAAATAGAAGTCTGTTTCATATGGCCCCTCTTTCACAGCCTCACTGAATATTACACACTTGTGATATAATCTGGAGTCTATTTTTTATGGCCACCCATTCAGAGAATCACTAAATAATGCACACGTGCGGAATAGTCAAAAGTCTCTTTCCAATGGCCACTCATAAAGAGCCTCTCTTAGTGTACACACCTGGAGAAATAGTCAGGATTTACATTATCCTCTCATTCAGAGTGTCACTAAATAATGCATACCTGTGGAATAGTCAGGAGACTTTTTCATGTGGCCTCTAATTTGGAGTGTCACTGAATAATGTGGAGTAGTCAAGAGGCTATTTCATGTAGACACATATTCAGGGCTTCAGGAAAAATGACAGGCACTTGATATAGTAAGGAATCTAATTGATATGGAAACATATTCTATGCCTCACTGAATAATACACACCTGGAGAATAATTTGGAGTCTATTTTCGATGAATATATATTCAGAACCTCAGAAAATGATGTACACCTGTGGAGTAGCAAGGACTCTATTTTATTAGGACACTCTTTCATAGCCTCAGTGGATAATATGCACGTGTGGATTAGTCCAGGTTTCATTTTATATTGCCACTCACTCGTAACCTCAGTGAGAAATGCAAAAATATATAATAATTAGCAGTATATTTCATATAGACACTCATTCAGAGATTCACTGAATAATACAAATATTTGTGATAAACAGCATCCTGTTTCATATGGTTAAACAAAAAGAGCCTCATTGAGTAATGCACACCAGGGGAAGTGTTAGGAGTCTACTTTATATAGAGTTTAATTTACATAATCAGAA
Organism: Saguinus oedipus; assembly: GCA_031835075.1. NCBI lineage: Eukaryota > Metazoa > Chordata > Mammalia > Primates > Cebidae > Saguinus > Saguinus oedipus. The sequence continues at coordinate 6,535,151 of CM063170.1, forward strand.
AATAATGCATACGTGTGGAATAGACACTAGTCTATTTTATATGGCCGCAAAATCAAAGCTTTTCTGAATACTGCACATGCAGGAAATAATCACTTGTCTGTTTGATATGGTGTATCGTTTGGTGAATCAAAAACTTATGCACAACTGTGAAGTAAAATGGGTTCTATTTCAGAAGGCCACTCTTTCAGTGTTTTAGTGAATAATATGTATATCTGAAAAGTAAGGAATCTCTTTCACATAGCCACTCGTTCAGGGCCTCTGTGAAGAATACTCCCCTCAAAAAGAGTCAAGTGTCTACTTCAAATGGCTACACATTCAGAGACTCTGTAGGTAATGAACACCTGGGCAATACACCTGAGTCTCTTTTTTATACCCACTTAGTCAGAGCCTCATTCAATAATACACACCTGGGGAAGAGTTAAGAGTCTACTTCATGCAGTCACTCATTTAGAGCCTCAGTGAATAATGCACACCAGGGTAATAGGCGAGCATTATTTATATGGCCACTCATTTTGTGCCTCACTGAGTTATATACACCTGAAGAATTCTAAGGATTTTCTTTGATACTACCACGCTTTTAGCACCTTATTAAATAATTCACAATGGAGCAATAGTCAGGTGTATATTGTATATGGTCTATCACTCAAAGTTTCAGTGAATAATAAACTTCTGTGGAGTAAACAGGACGCTGTTTAAGACAGCCACGAATTAAGTGCCTTTCTGAATGATATATACCTATGTAATAGTCTGGCATCTATTTCATAGGAATTCTAATTTTTTTTTTTTTTTTTTTTTTTTTTTTTTTTTTTTAAATTTTTATTGCATTATAGGTTTTGGGGTACATGTGCAGAACGTGCAAGATAGTTGCATAGGTACACACATGGCAGTGTGTTTTGCTGCCTTCCTCCCCCTCACCCACACTTGGTATTCATCCCCAGGCTATCCCCCCCAGCCCCCCCCGCTGTCCCTCCCCCATTTCCCCCAACAGTCCCCAGTGTATAGTAGACCGCCTCTCTGTGTCCATGTGTTCTCATTTTTCTCACCCGTCTATGAGTGAGTATATGCGGTATTTCTTTTTCTGTTCTTGTGTCAGTTTGCTGAGAATGATGTTCTCCAGATTCATCCATGTCCCTACAAAGGACACAAACTCATCATTTCTGATTGCTGCATAATATTCCATGGTGTATATGTGCCACATTTTCCCAGTCCAGTCTATCATCGATGGGCATTTGGGTTGGTTCCAGGTCTTTGCTATTGTAAACAGTGCTGCAATGAACATTCGTGTGCATGTGTCCTTATAGTAGAAAGATTCACAGTCTTTTGGATAGATACCCAGTAATGGGATTGCTGGGTCAAATGGAATTTCTATTTCTAGGTCCCTGAGGAATCGCCACACTGTCTTCCACAATGGTTGAACTAATTTACACTCCCACCAACAGTGTAAGAGTGTTCCTATTTCTCCACATCCTCTCCAGCATCTGCTATCTCCAGATTTTTTAATGATCGCCATTCTAACTGGTGTGAGATGATATCTCAATGTGGTTTTGATTTGCATCTCTCTAATGACCAATGATGATGAGCACTTTTTCATATGTTTGTTGGCCTCATGTATGTCTTCTTTTGTAAAGTGTCTGTTCATATCCTTTGCCCATTTTTGAATGGGCTTGTTTGTTTTTTTTCTGTAAATCTGTTTGAGTTCTTTGTAAATTCTGGATATCAGCCCTTTGTCAGATGTGTAAACTGCAAAGATTTTTTCCCATTCTGATGGTTGTCGATTCACTCTAGTGACTGTTTCTTTTGCCGTGCAGAAGCTGTGGAGTTTGATTAGGTCCCATTTGTCTATTTTGGCTTTTGTTGCCAATGCTTTTGGTGTTTTGTTCATGAAGTCCTTGCCTACTCCTATGTCCTGAACGGTTTTGCCTAGATTTTCTTCTAGGGTTTTTATGGTGTCAGGTCTTACATTTAAGTCTTTAATCCATCTGGAGTTAATTTTAGTGTAAGGTGTCAGGAAGGGGTCCAGTTTCTGCTTTCTGCATATGGCTAGCCAGTTTTCCCAACACCATTTATTAAATAGGGAATCCTTTCCCCATTGCCTGTTTTTGTCTGGTTTATCAAAGATGATATGGTTGTAGATATGTTGTGTTGCCTCCGATGTTTCTGTTCTGTTCCATTGGTCTATATCTCTGTTTTGGTACCAGTACCATGCTGTTTTGATTACTGTAGCCTTGTAGTATAGTTTGAAGTCTGGTAGCGTGATGCCTCCCGCTGTGTTCTTTTTGCTTAGAATTGACTTGGCTATGCGGGCTCTTTTTTGGTTCCATATGAAATTCATGGTGGTTTTTTCCAGTTCTATGAAGAAATTCAATGGTAGTTTGATGGGGATAGCATTGAATGTGTAAATTACTTTGGGCAGTATAGCCATTTTCACAATATTGATTCTTCCTAACCACGAACATGGAACGTTTCTCCATCTGTTTGTGTCCTCTCTTATTTCGTTGAGCAGGTGTTTGTAGTTTTCCTTAAAGAGGTCCCTTACATTCCTAGTGAGTTGTATTCCTAGGTATTTTATTTTCTTTGTAGCGATTGTGAATGGCAGTTCGTTCTTAATTTGGTTCTCTTTAAGTCTGTTGTTGGTGTATAGGAATGCTTGTGATTTTTGCACATTGATTTTATATCCTGAGACTTTGCTGAAGTTGCTTATCAGTTGCAGGAGCTTTTGGGCTGAGGTGATGGGGTCTTCTAGGTATACTATCATGTCGTCTGCAAATAGAGACAATTTGGCTTCCACCTTTCCTATTTGAATACCCTTTATTTCTTTTTCTTGCCTTATTGCTCTGGCTAGAACTTCCAGTACTATGTTGAATAGAAGTGGTGAGAGAGGGCATCCTTGTCTAGTGCCGGATTTCAAAGGGAATGCTTCCAGTTTTTGCCCATTAAGTATGATATTGGCTGTTGGTTTGTCATAAATAGCTTTTATTACTTTGAGATATGTTCCATCAATACCAAGTTTATTGAGGGTTTTTAGCATAAAGGGCTGTTGAATTTTGTCAAATGCCTTCTCTGCGTCAATTGAGATAATCATGTGGTTTTTGTTTTTGGTTCTGTTTATGTGGTGAATTACATTTATAGACTTGCGTATGTTGAACCAGCCTTGCATGCCCGGGATGAATCCTACTTGATCATGATGGATAAGTTTTTTAATGTGCTGTTGCAATCGATTTGCCAGTATTTTATTGAAGATTTTTGCATCTATGTTCATCATGGATATTGGCCTGAAGTTTTCTTTTCTTGTTGAGTCTCTGCCAGGTTTTGGTATCAGGATGATGTTGGTCTCATAAAATGATTTGGGAAGGGTTCCCTCTTTTTGGATTATTTGGAATAGTTTCAGAAGGAATGGTACCAGATCCTCTTTGTGTGTCTGGTAGAATTCAGCTGTGAACCCATCTGGACCTGGGCTTTTTTTGTGTGGTAGGCTCTTAATTGCTGCCTCAACTTCTGACCTTGTAATTGGTCTATTCATAGTTTCAGCTTCCTCCTGGTTTAGGCTTGGGAGGACACAGGCATCCAGGAATTTATCCATTTCTTCCTGATTTACTAGTTTGTGTGCATAGAGTTGTTTGTAGTATTCTCTGATGATGGTTTGAATTTCTGTGGAATCTGTGGTGATTTCCCCTTTATCGTTTTTTATTGCATCTATTTGGTTGTTCTCTCTTTTCTTTTTTATCAGTCTGGCTAGTGGTCTGTCTATTTTGTTGATCTTTTCAAAAAACCAGCTCTTAGATTTGTTGATTTTTTGAAGGGTTTTTCTTGTCTCTATCTCCTTCAGTTCTGCTCTGATCTTAGTTATTTCTTGTCTTCGGCTAGGTTTTGAGCTTTTTTGATCTTGCTCCTCTAGCTCTTTCAATTTTGACGATAGGGTGTCAATTTTGGATCTCTCCACTTTTCTCATGTGGGCACTTATTGCTATATATTTTCCTCTACAGACTGCTTTAAATGTGTCCCAGAGATTCTGGTACGTTGTGTCTTCGTTCTCGTTGGTTTCAAAGAACTTCTTTATTTCTGCCTTCATTTCATTGTTTATCCAATCAACATTCAAGAGCCAGTTGTTCAGTTTCCATGAAGCTGTGTGGTTCTGAGTTATTTTCTGAATTCTGAGTTCCAACTTGATTGCACTATGGTCTGAGAGACTGTTTGTTATGATTTCCGTTGTTTTGCATTTGCTGAGGAGTGCTTTACTTCCAATTATGTGGTCAATTTTGGAGTAGGTGTGATGTGGTGCTGAGAAGAATGTATATTCTGTGGATTTGGGGTGGAGAGTTCTGTAAATGTCTATCAGGTTTGCTTGTTCCAGGTCTGAGTTCAAGTCCTGGATATCCTTGTTAATTTTCTGTCTGGTTGATCTGTCTGCTATTGACAGTGGAGTGTTAAAGTCTCCCACTATTATTGTGTGGGAGTCTAAGTCTCTTTGTAAGTCATTAAGAACTTGCCTTATATATCTGGGTGCTCCTACATTGGGTCCATATATATTTAGAATCGTTAGCTCTTCTTGTTGTATTGATCCTTTTACCATTATGTAGTGACCTTCTTTGTCCCTTTTGATCTTTGTTGCTTTAAAGTCTATTTTATCAGAGATGAGAATTGCAACTCCTGCTTTTTTTTGCTCTCCATTTGCTTGGTAAATCTTCCTCCATCCTTTTATTTTGAGCCTTTGTGTATCTTTGTGTGTGAGGTGGGTTTCCTGAATACAGCACACTGATGGGTTTTGGTTTTTTATCCAATTTGCCAGTCTGTGTCTTTTGATTGGTGCATTTAGCCCATTTACATTCAGGGTTAATATTGTTATGTGTGAATTTGATACTGCCATTTTGATGCTATCTGGCTGTTTTGCCCATTGGTTCATGTACATTCTTCATTTTGTTGATGGTCTTTAGCATTTGGTATGCTTTTAGGATGGCTGGAACTGGTTGTTTCTTTCTATGTGTAGTGCCTCTTTCAGGAGCTCTTGTAAAGCAGGCCTAGTGGTAACAAAATCTCTGAGTACTTGCTTGTTCGTGAAGGATTTTATTTTTCCTTCACTTATGAAGCTCAGTTTGGCTGGATATGAAATTCTGGGTTGAAAGCTCTTTTCTTTAAGGATGTTGAATATTGGCCCCCACTCTCTTCTGGCTTGTAGAGTCTCTGCCGAGAGATCTGCTGTGAGTCTGATGGGCTTCCCTTTGTGGGTGACCTGACCTTTCTCTCTGGCTGCCCTAAGTATTTTCTCCTTCGTTTCAACCCTGGTGAATCTGATGATTATGTGCCTTGGGGTTGCTCTTCTTGCGGAGTATCTTTGTGGTGTTCTCTGTATTTCCTGGAGTTCAGTATTGACCTGTCTTGCTAGGTTGGGGAAATTTTCCTGGATAATATCCTGAAGAGTGTTTTCCAGCTTAGATTCATTCTCTTGATCACATTCTGGTACACCTATCAAACGTAGGTTGGGTCTCTTCACATAGTCCCACATTTCTTGGAGATTTTGTTCATTCCTTTTTGTGCTTTTTTCTTTAATCTTGGTTTCACGTTTTATTTCATTGAGTTGATCTTCAATTTCTGATATTCTTTCTTCTGCTTGGTCAATTCGGCTGTTGAAACTTGTGCATGCTTCACGAAGTTCTCGTGTTGTGTTTTTCAGCTCCTTCAATTCATTCATATTCCTCTCTAAGTTTTCCATTCTTGTTATCAATTCCTCGAATTTTTTTTCAAATCTTTTTTCAAGGTTCTTAGTTTCTTTGCACTGATTTAGAACATGTTCTTTTAGCTCAATGAAGTTTCTCATTATCCACTTTCTGAAGTCTGATTCCGTCATTTCGTCACACTCATTCTCCGTCCAGCTTTGTTCCCTTGCTGGTGAGGAGTTTTGGTCCTCTGTAGGAGGTGAGGTGTTTTGGTTTCGGGTGTTTTCCTCCTTTTTGCGCTGGTTTCTTCCCATCTTTATGGATTTATCCGCCTGTCGTCTTTGTAGTTGCTGATTTTTCAATTGGGTCTCTGTGTGGATGCTGAGATTGTTGATGATGAAGTATTTTTGTTACTTAGTTTTCCTTCTAGTGGTCTAGCCCCTCTGCTGTATGAGTTCTGAGGTCCACTCCAGGCCCTGTTTGTCTGGAGTATACCTGTAGCAGCTGTGGAAGAGTGAGGGATGATACCAGTTTCTTCTTCTGCTGTCTTTGTTCCAGAATGATGCCCGCCAAATGTCAGTCTGATTAGTCCTTTTTTTGCGGTGACTCTTTGGATATACAGGGGTCAGGGAGCTGCTTAAGGAGATGGTTTGTGCTTTATAGTAGCTCCAGTGCTGAGCTGTGAGCTCCGTTGTTCATTCAGTGTTGTTGGGAGGTTGTTTATGTCTGCTGTAATAGAACTCATAAAACACCACCCTTTTATTTCCCCCCCTTATATGCACTGTTTCAGGGAGTTGGGGCTTTCTTTATGAGTATCTGTTGCACTGTCCTGCCCCACTAGGTGGCAGTCTATTCACTATTTGCCTGCCGGGGCTCTGACCCACTAGCGCGGTTCTGCCCTGTTGCTGCTGGACTCCCTTTTGCTGTGGAGAGCTCCCGTCTCCTGGGAGTCTCTCTGTTATGGCAGGTTGCCTCGGCAACGGCAGGCTGCTTCGGCCCTGGGCGGTGCTTCAATAGGGGCGGATTGTGTCAGCGGTGGTGGACGCCCCTCCCTCACTGGGCTGCACCGTCCTAGATGCCGGCAGCAAAACTCTCAGCGCCAAGCGTCTCCAGTCATTGCCCTGCTTGTCCCTGTGAGGGTGGGACTCGCTGAGCCCGATTACCCAGCTCCCTGCCTCAGAGTCCGTCCTCTCTCTCTCTCCCTCCCTCTCCGCAAGCTTAAAGTTCGACTCTCTCACTGGCGCCCCAGGAGCCTGCCGATAGGGCACTGGGAACCGTGCGATCTCCCGTGCCGCTGCCCACTTCACCGGCTCATATCACGCTTCCCAGGAAACTCCCAGGAAACTCCTGGTCTGGCTCACTGTCCAAGTCCCGTTCAATCAGATGGACGCGCCAATCTGCCCTTCAAACTCTCAGATTGCCAGTTTAACAGGGCGCCCAGACCAGTGAGTTCCGTGCCGGGTCCTGCTGCGGCGCCGGCCGAAGCGGCGCCGGCCGAAGCGGCCGCGCCAAAGGGCTGCGTTAGCCGGTTTTACTTTACTAGCGTCCTGTGGGACTTTCAACGCTCTGTGGGCTAGAAAAGTCCATCCGAGAATGCGGCTAGGACTCACCCTCTGCGCCGTCACTGAGAGCTGCAATCCTGAGTCGCTTCTACGACGCCATCTTGCCGGGTCTCCAGGAATTCTAATTTTTTTTTATATCATTCAGTAATTTACACCTTGGGCAGTGTCAGGAGTGTACTTGGTATGGACACTCAAACAGAACCTGTTTGATTAATGCACACATATATAATAAAGAGGAGTCTATGTCATATGGCTACTCATTCAGATAAACAGTGAATAAAGAACATGTAACGTAATTAGAAGTCTGACTCTTATGGACCCACTTTCACAGCATCACTGGATATTGCACACTTGTGATATAGTGTGGAGTCTATTTTTTATGGCCACCCATTCAGAGAATCACTGAATAATGCACACCTCCGGAATAGTCAGGAGACTCTTTCCAATGGCCACTCATTAAGAGCCTCACTAAGTGTACACACCTGGGGAAATAGTCAGGATTTACCTATATCCCTTCAGTCAGAGTCTCACTAAATAATGCACACCTGTGGGATAGTCAGAAGACTTTTTCATGTGGCCTCTATTACGGAGTGTCACTGAATAATGTGATGTAGTCAGGAGTCTATTTCATGTAGACACATATTCAGAGCCACAGTGAATAAAACAGGCCCTTTATGTTGTAAAAAATAGAATTAATATGGCCAAATCTTCTGAGCCTCACTTAATAATACACACCTGGAAAATGATTTGGAGTCTATTTTCGATGGACATTCATTCAGAGCCTCGGTAAATAATGTACACCTGTGGAGTAGACAGGAGTCTATTTTATTAGGACACTCATTTAAAGCCTCAGTGAATAATATGCACCTGTTGATTAGTCCGGATTCCAACTTATATGGCCACTGACTCGTAACCTCAGTAAAAAGTGCACAAATGTAACGTACTCAGCAGTCTATTTCATATAGACACTCATTCAGAGATTCACTAAATAATACAAATATTTAATATGGCAGCATCCTGTTTCATACGGTCACACAAAATGAGCCTCACTGGGTAAGGCACACTTAGGAAAGTGTTAGGAGTCTACTTTATATACCCTCTCATTTACGGCCTCAGGGAATAATGTGCACGTGCGGAATAGACACTAGACTATTTTATAGGGCTACAAAATCAAAGCCTGAGTGAGTAATACACAACTTTGGAATAATCACTTGTATATTTTACATGCCTAAATATTTAGAGTCAGAGTCAATAATACACGCCTGTGGACAAGTCAGAAAACAATTTCATATGGCCAAAGTTTCAGGGCCTCAGTGAATAATACAAACCTGGGAAATACTCAGGATGCTATTATATGTGGCATCAATTTCAGAGATTCCTTAAATAAGAAACACCTCTTAGTAGTCAGAATTCTATTTCCTATAGCCACATATTCAGAGCCTAACTGAATAACATACACATTGAAAAAAGTTAAAAGTCTATTTCGTATAGCCATTCATTTAGAGCCAAATGCAAAAACGCACGACTGAGGAGAATTCAGGAGGCTCTATTTTATGGCCACTCATTCAGAGCTTCACAGAATAATACAGACCTATGAAAACGTCAGGAGTGTATTTCACATGGCCACTTATTCAGATCCTAAGTGAGGTATCATATATATCTGGAAAATACTCAGGATTATATTATATATAGCCACTTATTCAGAGACTCACTGAATAATGCACAGCTAAGGAATAGTCTGGTGAATTTTAGATATAACCCTACACCCAGCGACTCAGTGGAAAATGCAGAACTGAAAAATACTCAAGAAAATAGAGTCAAGGTTTATGTTATGTGGTCACTGGTACTGAATCTCAATGAAGAATACACACTTTGGGAATCGTCAGTGTCCAAGTCATATGGACACTCAATCACAGCATTACCGAATAATGCACAATGGGGAAATAGTAAGGAATCTATTTCATATGGCCTCTCATTCGGAGCTTCAGTGCATAATAAACAACTGTGGAGTAGTCAGGACCCTATTTAAGGTAGCCCCAAATTACGCAGTTCCCTGAATAATAAACACTTGTGTCAGAGTCAGGAGACTATTTGACATAGACACTCATACAGAACCTTTTCGAATACTGCACATGTGGGGAATAATTACTGGTCTGCTTCATATGGTGATTAGTTTGGAGAATCAAAAAATAATGCACACCTGTTGAGTAAAATGGGTTCTCTTTCATAAGGCCACTCTTTCAGTGTTTTAGTGAAAAATATGTATATTTGATAAGTCAGTAATCTCTTTCACATGGCCACTCATTCAGGGCCTCTGTGAAGAACACTCCCCTCAAAAATAGTCAAGGGTCTACTTCAAATGGCTACACATTCAAATTATCTGTTTGGAATGAACACCTGGGCAATACACCTGAGTCTCTTTTTTATGCCAACCTAGTCAGAGACTCATTCAATAATACAAAACAAAGGAAGATTTATGAGTCTACTTCATGTAGCCACTCATTTAGTGCCTCAGTATATAATGCACTCCAGGGTAATAGTCGAGCATTTTTTATATGGCCACTCATTTTGTGCCTCACTGTGTGATATACACCTGAAGAATCCTCAGGATTCTCGTTGATATTACCACTCATTTAGAACCTTATTGAATAGTTCACAATGGAGCAGTAGTCAGGTGTCTATTTTATATGGTCTATCATTCAAAGTTTCCATCAATAGTAAACTTCTATGGAGTAATCGGAATGCTGTTTAACATAGCCACGAATTAAGTGCCTTGCTGAATAATACGCACCTGTGTGATAGTCAGGGGTCTATTTCATAGGAACTCTAATTTTGTGTATAGCTGAGTAATACACACCTGGGGCAGTGTCTGGAGTCTATTTGGTATGGGCACTCAAACAGAGCCTGTTTGATTAAGGCACACATGGATAATAATGAGGAGTCTATATCCTATGGCGACTCATTCAAAAAAACTGTGAATAATGCACATGTGGAGTAATTAGAAGTCTGTTTCATGTGGCTTCTCTTTCACAGCCTCACTGAATGTTACACACTTGTAATATAGTCTGGAGTCTATTTCTCATGGCCACTCATTCAGAGAATCACTAAATAATGCACACCTGAGGAATAGTCAGAAGTCTCTTTCCTATGGCAACTCATTAAGAGCCTCACTAAGTGTACACACCTGAAGAAAGAGGATTTACCTTTATCACCTCATTCAGAGTCTCACTAAATAATGCACACCTATGGAATACTCAGGAAACGTTTTCATGTGGCCTCTAATTCGGAGTGTCACTGAAAAATGTGGTGTAGTCAGGAGTCTATTTCATGTAGACACATATTCAGAGCTTCAGTGAATAAGAAAGACACTTGATATAGTAAGGAATCTAATTGATATGGAAACATATTCTGAGCCTCACTGAATAATACACACCTGGAAAATAATTTGGAGTCTAATTGCTATGGACATATATTCAGAGCCTCTGAAAATGATGTACACCTGTGGAGTAGCCAGAAGTCTATTTTATTAGGACACCCATTCATAGCCTCAGTGGATAATATGCACGTGTGGATTAGTCAGGAGTTCATTTTATATGGCCACTGACTCCTACCCTCAGTGAAAAATGCAAAAATGTAAAATACTTAGCAGTCTATTTCATATAGACACTCATTCAGAAATTCACTGAATAATACAAATATTTGAGATAGACAGAATCCTGTTTCATATGGTTAAACAAAAAGAGCCTCACTGAGTATTGCACACCAGGGGAAGGGTAAGGAGTCTACTTTATATAGACTTTAATTTACAGAGTCAGGAAGTAATGCACATGTGTGGAATAGACACTAGTCTATTTTATAGGGCTGCAAAATCTAAGCCTTGTTTAATACTGCACATGTGGGGAATAATCACTTGTCTGTTTCATATGGTGTTTCTTTTGGTGTATCAACAACATGCACACCTGTGGAGTAAAATGGGTTCTATTTCAGAAGGCCACTCTTTCAGTATTTTAGTGAATAATATGTATATCTGAAAAGTAAGTAATCTCTTTCACATGGCCACTCATTCAGGGCCTCTGTTAAAAATATTCTCCTGAAAAATAGTCAAGTGTCTTCTTTAAAAGGATACACATTCAGAGAATCTGTAGGTATTGAACACATGGGCCATACACATGAGTCTCTTTTTTATGCCCACTTAGTCAGACTCTCATTCAATAATTCACACCTGGGGAAGAGTTAAGAGTCTACTTCATGGAGCCACTCATTTAGAGCCTCAGTGAATAATGCACACCAGGGTAATAGTCGAGCATTTTTTTATATGGCCACTCATTTTGTGCCTCACTGAGTGATAGAAACCTGAAGAATCCTAAAGATTCTATTTGATACTGCCACGCATTTAGCACCTGAATGAATAATTCACAATGGAGAAATAGTCAGGTGTCTATTTTATATGGTCTATCACTCAAAGGTTCAGTGAATAATAAACTTCTATAGAGTATTCAGAACGCTGTTTTAGATAGCCACGAATTAAGTGCCTTCCTGAATGATACACACCTGGGTAATAGCCTGTCTTCTATTTAATGTGAACTATAATTTTGTGTATCGTTGAGTAATACACACCTGGGGCAGTGTCAGTAGTCTATTTGGTGTGGACACTCAAACAGAAACTGTTTAATTAATGCACACATGTATAATAATGAGGAGTCTATGTCATACATTTACTCATTCAGACAAACAGTGAATAATGCACATGTAATGTAATTAGATTTCTAATTCTTATGGACCCTCTGTCACAGCCTCACTGAATATTACACACTTGTGATATAGTCTGGAGTCTATTTTTTATGGCCACCCATTCAGAGAATCACTAAATAATGCACACCTGCGGAATAGTCAGAATTCTCTTTCCTATGGTCACTCGTTAAGAGCCTCACTAAGTGTACACACCTGGGGAAATAGACAGGAATTACCACTATCCCCTCATTCAGAGTCTCACTAAATAATGCACTCCTGTGGAATAGTCAGGAAACTCTTTCCTACGGCCACTCGTTAAGAGCTTCACTAAGGGTACACACCTGGGAAATAGTCAGGATTTACCTATATCCCTTCATTCAGAGTCTCACTAAATAATGCACACCTGTGGAATGGTCAGGAGACTTTTTCATGTGGCCTCTAATTCGGAGTGTCACTGAATAAGGTGGTGAAGTCAGGAGTCTATTTCATGTAGACACATATTCAGAGTCACAGTGAATAAAACAGGCCCTTTATGTTGTAAGGAATCTAATTAATATGGCCATATCTTCTGAGCCTCACTGATTAATACACAACTGGAGAAAAATTTGGAGTCTATTTTCGATGGACATTCATTCAGAGCTTCGGTAAATAATGTACATCTGTGGAGTAGCCAGGAGTCGATTTTATAAGGACACACATTCATAGCCACAGTGGATAATATGCCAGTGTGGATTAGTCCAGATTCCAATTTATATGGCCAATGATTTGTAATCTCAGTGAAAAATGCACCAATACAAAGTACACAGCAGTCGATTTCATATAGACACTCATTCAGAGACTTACTAACTAATACAAATGTTTAATATAGCAGCATTCTGTTTCATATGAATCAGCAACTGATGCACACCTATGGAGTAAAATGGGTTCTATTTCTGAAGGCCACTCTTTCAGTGTTTTAGTGAATAATATGTATATGTGATAAGTCAGGAATCTCTTTCACATGGCCACTCGTTCAAGGCCTACGTGAAGAATATTCCCCTCAAAAATAATCAAGAATCTACCTCAAATGGCTACACATTCAAAGTCTCTGTACATAATGAATACCTGGGTAATACACCTGAGTCTCTTTTTTTATGCCCACTTAGCCAGAGACTCATTCAATAATACACAAAAAAGGAAGATTAAAGAGTCTACTTCATGTAGCCACTCATTTAGAGCCTCAGTGAATAATGCACACCAGGGTAATAGTCGAGCATTTTTTATATGGCCACTCATTTTGTGCCTCACTGAGTGATATACACCTGAAGAATCCGCAGGATTCTATTTGATACTACCACTCATTTAGAACCTTATTGAATAATTCACAATGGAGAAATAGTTAGGTATCTATTTTACATGGTCTATCATTCAAAGTTTCAGTGAATAGTAAACTTCTATGGAGTAATCAGTATGCTCTTTAACATAGCCACGAATTAAGTGCCTTGCTGAATGATACGCAACTGTGTGATAGTCAGGAGTCTATTTCATATGAAATCTAATTTTGTGTATAGCTGAGTAATACACACCTGGGGCAGTGTCAGGAGTCTCTTTGGTATGGACACTCAAACAGAGCCTGTTTGATTCATGCACACAGGGATAATAATGAGGAGTCTATGTCATAGGGCTACTCATTCAGACAAACTGTGAATAATGCACATGTGGAGTAATTAGATGTCTGTTTCATGTGGCCCCTCTTTCAAAGCCTCACTGAATATTACACACTTGTGATATAGTCTGGAGTCCATTTTTTAAGGCCACTCATTCAGAGAGTCACTAAATAATGCACACCTGAGGAATAGTCAGAAGTATCTTTCCTATGGCCACTAGTTAAGAGCCTCACTAAGTGTACGCACCTGGGAAAATAGTCAGGATTTACCTTTATCCCCTCATTCACATTCTGACTAAATAAGGCACACCTGTGGAATAGTAAGGAGATTATTTTCTTCTTATTTTTTTTAAGAACGATAAAGAGAGGAAGAAAAAGAGGGAGAGGTAACAGGAATATTGCTTTATTCTATAAATGGGTATTAATAATGGCCGATCACTTCTTTGTGTATTTAAAATGGAGAATGTGTATTTTATTTATCTAAAGTGGAGAGTTCTACAAGTGCTTATTGTGTTTACTTGTCACTGATCTGAGTTCAGATTCTAGATATCCTTATTAATTTTCTATTTCCTTGAGTCTGAATCTCTTTATGGGTCTTATGTGTCTGGATGTTAAAATGCATTGATCCTTATACCACTCTATATTTGTTGGTTTGAAATATGTTTTATGGAATGCATGAATTGCAACTCCTTTTGGTTTATTTATTTGTTTTTGTTCTCTATTTGGTTGGTAAATCTTTCTCCAACCCTTTGTTTTTAGTCTATGTGTATCTTTGGATATGAAATGGGTCTGGATATAGTATACCGTTAGGTTTTGGCTGTATCTTTATGCTCTTTACTTTTTGGTATATTTTTAGAAAGGCTCATACTGGCTGTTCCTTTCTGTGTGTAATGCTTCTTTCAGAAGTTTTTGTAAAGCAGGCCTGGTGGTAATAAAATCTCTGAGTACTTGCTTGTTCATAAAAGATTTTATTTTTTCTTCAATTGTGAAGCTTAGTTTGGCAGGATATGAAATTCTGAGCTGAAAGTTCTGTTCTTTGAGGATGTTAAATATCAGCCCCCACTCTCTTCTGGCTTGTAGGGTTTCTACTGAGAGATCTGCTGTAAGTCTAATAGGCTTCCCTTTGTGGGTAACCTGACCTTTCTCTCTGGCTGCCCTTAGTATTTTCTCCTTCGTTTCAACCCTGGTGAATCTAATGATTATGTGTCTTGGGGTTGCTCTTCTTAAGGAATATCTTTGTGGTGTTCTCTGTATTACCTGAGGTTGAATGGTATCCTGCTTTGCTAGATTGGGAAAATTCTCCTGGATAATATCCTGAAGAGTATTTTCCAGCTGGGATTCATTCTCTCCATCACATTCAGGTACACGTATCAAACGTAGATTAGGTCTTTTCCCATAGTCCCATAATTCTTGGACACTTTGCTCATTCCTCTTTATCTTTTTTTCTCTATTCTTGTCTTCTCATTCCATTTCATTAAGTCGGTCTTGGACCTCTGATATCCTTCCTTTTGCTTGATCAATTCGGCTGTTCGAACTTGTGCATATTTCACTAAGTTCTCGTATTTTTCAACTCCATTAGTTTATTTATATTCCTTTCTATATTGTCATTCCTTTTAACATTTCATCTAACCTTTTTTCAAAGTTCTTAATTTCTTTACATTGGGTTAGAACAAGTTGTTTCAATTCCCAGAAGCTTTTTACCATCCACCTTCTAAAGCCTCCTTCAGATACTGGAACACAGTCCTCTTCCATTAGGGCTTGTTCCGTTGCTGATGAGGAATTACAATCCCCTGTAGAGAAAGCGGCGTTGTGGCTTTCGGTTTTCTCTGCTTTTTAGGCTGTTTTTTTCCCGTTATTGTGAATTTATCCATCTGATGTCTTTACAATTAGCGTCTTTGTGATGGAGTTCCAGAGAGGATGTCCAATTTATTGATTCCCAGTGCTGGAATCCGAGCAACCCACTGCGCCGGCCAAAACAACAGCGATAAGACTGATGGTGCTCTTCTGCCTGGTATTCTCCGGTCTGGCTTCCTTCGTGAGTCCGCAACAAGCGGCTCTGCCTTCCCAGAGCTCCAAACACCAGTCAGTAGGGGAATCAGTCCCTCTCACTATGCACGAAGAGCTGCCGCGCCCAGGCGAAGATAAAACCGCTGTGCCGGCCACAAAAGTCGCGGTGGCGACCCACGGGGCTCCTCCACTGGAAATCTGGTCCGTGGGCGATAAAAATTTCCTTGAAAATGTGGTGTCCTCACGTTTTCCGAGCTTTCACTGGGAGCTACAATCCCGAGCTGTTAGTGATCAGCTATCTTGGATCTCTCTCTCAGCAGTCTGTTTCATATAGACACTTATTCAGAGATTCACTAAATAATACAAATATTTAATATAGCAGCATCCTGTTTCATATGGTCACACAAAATGAGCCTCACTGAGTAAGGCACACATAGAGAAATGTTAGGAGTCTACTTTATATACCCTCTCATTTACAGTCTCAGGGAATAATGCACACGTGTGGAATAGACACTAGACCATTTTATAGGGCCACAAAATCAAAGCCTGAGTGAGTAATACACAACTTTGGAATAGTCACTTGTCTATTTTACATGCCTAAATATTTAGAATCTGAGTCAATAATATACGCCTGTGGACAAGTCAGAAAAAAATTTCATATGGCCAAAGTTTCAGAGCCTCAGTGAATAATACATACCTGGGAAATACTCAGGACGCTATTACATGTGGCATCAATTTCAGAGCTTCCTTGAATAAGAAACACCTCTATTGTAGTCCGAATTCTATTTTCTATCTCCACATATTCAGAGCCTAACTGAATAACATACACCTTGGGAAAAGTTAAAATTGTGTTTCGTATAGCCACTCATTTAGAGCCTAATGTAAAAATGCACGCCTGAGGAGAATTCAGGAGGCTCTATTTTATGGCCACGCATTCAGAGCTTCACAGAATAATACAGATCTATGAAAACATTATGAGTGTACTTCACATGGCCACCTATTCAGAACGTCAGTGAAGAATCATATATATCTGAAAAATGCTCAGGATTATATTATATATAGCCACTTATTCAGAGACTTACTGAATAATGCACAGCTAAGGAATAGTCTGGAGACTATTTGATATGATTCTTCACCCAGTGACTCAGTGGACAATGCAGAACTGAAAAATAGTCAAGAGGATAGTGTCAAGTGTTTATGTTATGTGGTCACTCATTCATAATATTACTGAAGAATACACATCTTGGGAATATTCAATGTGCAAGTCATATGGACACTCAATCACAGCATTACCGAATAACGCACAATGGGGCAAGAGTAAGGAATCTATTTCATGTGGCCTGTCATTCAGAGCTTCAGTTCAGAATAAACAGCTGTGGAGTAGTCAGGACCCTATTTTAGTAGCCCCAAATTAAGCAGCTCCGTGAATGCTACACTCATGTGTCAGAGTCAGGAGACTATTTGACATAGACACTCATACAGAAGCTTTTTGAATACTGCACATGTGGGGAATAATCACTAGTCTGTTTCATATGGTGATTAATTTTGAGAATCAAAAAGTAAAGCATACCTGTTGAGTAAAATGGTTTATATTTCATAATGCCACTCTTTCAGTGTTTTAGTGAATAATATGTATATCTGATAAGTCAGGAATCTCTTCCACATGGCCACTCATTCATGTCCTCTGTGAAGAATACTCTCCTTAAAAATAGTCAAGGGTCTACTTAAAAGGCTACAAATTCAAAGTCTGTGTACTTAATGAACACCTGGGCAATACACCTGAGTCTCTTTCTCATGCCCACTTAGTCAGATACAAATTCAATAATACAAAACAAAGGAAGATTTAAGAGTCTACTTCATGTAGCCACTCATTTAAAGCCTCAGTGAACAATGCACACCAGGGTAATAGTCCAGCATTTTTTATATGGCCACTCATTTTGTACCTCACTGAGTGATATACACCTGAAGATTCCTATGGATTCTATTTGATGATACCAAGCATTTAGCACCTAATTGAATAATTCACAATGGAGCAATAGTCAGGTGTCTATTTTATATGGTCTATCACTCAATGATTCTGTGAATAATAAATTTCTATGGTGTAATCAGGACGCTGTTTAAGATAGCCACGAATTTAGTGCCTTTCTGAATGATACACACGTGGGTAATAGCCTGGTTTCTATTTCATATGAACTCTAATTTTTTGTGTCGTTGAGTACTTCACACCTTGGGCAATGTCAAGAGTCTATTTGGTATGGACACTCAAACAGAACCTGTTTGATTAATGCACACATGTATAATAATGAGGAGTCTATGTCATACGGCTACTCATTCAGAAAAACAGTGAATAATGCGCATGTAAAGAAATTAGAAGTCTGATTCTTGTGGACCCTTTTTCACAGCCTCACTGAATTTTACACACTTGTGATATAGTCTGAAGTCTATTTTTTATGGCCACTCATTCAGGGAATCACTAAATAATGCACACCTGTGGAATAGTCAGAAGTCTCTTTTTTATGGCCACTCATTAAGAGCCTCACTAAGTGTACACACCTGGAGAAATAGTCAGGATTTACCTTTATCCCCTCATTCAGAGTCTCACTAAATAATGCACACCTGTGGAATAGTCAGGAGACTTATTGATGTGTCCTCTAATTCGGAGTGTCACTGAATAATGTGGTGTAGTCAGGAGTCTATTTCATGTAGACACATATTCAGAGCTTCAGTGAATAAGACAGACACTTGATATAGTAAGGAATCCAATTGATATGGAAACATATTCTGAGCCTCACTGAATAATACACACCTGGGGAATAATTTGGAGTCTAATTTCGATGGACATATATACAAAGCCTCGGAAAATGATGTACACCTGTGGAGTAGCCAGGTGTCTATTTTATGAGGACACACTTTCATAGCCTCAGTGGATAATATGCACGTGTGGATTAGTCAGGATTCCACTTTATATGACCACTGACCCTTAATCGCTGTGATAAATGCAAAAATGTAAAATACTTAGCAGTCTACTTCATATAGGCACTCATTCAGAGATTCACTGTATAATACAAATATTTGAGATAGACAGACTCCTGTTTCATATGGTTAAACAAAAAGAGCCTCACTGAGTAATGCACACCAGGGGAAGGGTTAGGAGTCTACTTTATATAGTTTTTAATTTACAGAGTCAGGAAATAATGCACACGTGTGGAATATTCACTAGTCTATTTTATATGGCCACGAAATTAAAGCCTTTTCGAATACTGCACATGTGGGGAATAATCACTTGTCTGTTTCATATGGTGTTTTGTTTGGGGAATCAAAAACTTATGCACGCCTATGGAGTAAAATGGGTTCTATTTCCGAAGGCCACTCTTTCAGTGTTATAGTGAATAATATGTATATCTGAAAAGTAAGGAATCTCTTTCACATGGCCACTCATTCAGGGCCTCTCTGTGAAGAATATTCCCCTCAAAAATAGTCAAGTGTCTACTTTAAAAGGCTACACATTCAGAGACTCTGTAGGTAATGAACACCTGGGCAATAAACCTGAGTCTCTTTTTTATGCCCAATTAGTCAGAGTCTCATTCAATAATGCACACCTGGGGAAGAGTTAAGAGTCTACTTCATGTAGCCACTCATTTAGAGCCTCAGTAAATAATGCATACCAGGGTAGCAGTCCAGCATTTTTCATATGGCCGCTCATTTTGTGTCTCAGTGAGTGATATACACCTAAGAATCCTAAGGATTCTATTTGTTACTACCACGCATTTAGCAACTTATTGAATAATTCACAATGGAGCAATAGTCATTTGTCTGTTTTATATGGTCTATCACTCAAAGTTTCAGTGAATAATAAACTTCTATGGAGTAATAAGGACGCTGTTTAAGATAGCCATGAATTAAGTGCCTTCCTGAGTGATACACACCTGGGTAATAGCATGACATCTATTATATATGAACTCTAATTTTGTGTATCATTGAGTAATACACACCTGGCGCAGTGTCAGTAGTTTATTTGCTATGGACAGTCAAACAGAACCTGTTTGATTAATGCACACATGGATAATAATGAGGAGTCTATGTCATATGGCTTCTCATTCACAGAAACTGTGAATAATGCACATGTGGAGTAATTAGAAGTCTGATTCTTATGGACCCTCTTTGACAGCCTCACTGAATATTACACACTTGTGAAATAGTGTGGTGTCTATATTCTATGTCCACTCATTCAGAGAATCACTGAATAATTCACACCTGTGGAATAGTCAGAAGTCTCTTTCCTATGGCTACCCGTTGAGAGCCTCACTAAATGTACACACCTGGATAAATAGTCAGGATTTACTTGTATCTTCTTATTCAGAGTCTCAATAAATAATGCACACAAGTGGAGTAGTCAGGAGACTTTTTCATGTGGCCTCTCATTCAATGTGTCATTAAAAAATGTGGTGTAGTCAGGAGACTCTTTAATGTAGACAGATATTCAGAGCTTCAGTGCATAAGACACACACTTGATATAGAAAGGAATCTAAATGACACGGAAAAATATTCTGAGCATCACTGAATTACACACACCTGGGGAATAATTTCGAGACTAATTTCGATGGATATATATTCAGAACCTCGTAAAATGATGTACACTTTTGGAGTAGCCAGGATTCTCTTTAATTTGGGCACACATTCGTAGCCTCAGTGGATAATATGCACGTGTGGATTAGTCAGTATTCCATTTTATATGGCCACTGACTCGTAACCTCAGTGAACAATGCAAAAATGTAAACTACTTAGCAGTCTATTTCAAATAGACACTCATTCAGAGATTCAGTGAATAATAAAATTATTTGAGATAGACAGCATCCAGTTTCATATTGTCATACAAAAAGAGCTTCACTGAGTGGAACACACCTTGGGAAGTTTTAGGAGTGTACTTTACATAGCCTCTCATTTACACCCTAAGGGAATAATGCACATGTGTGGAACAGACACTTGCCTATTTTATGTGGCCACAAAACCAAAGCCTGATTCAATAATACACAACTTTGGAATAGACACTAGTCTATTCCATATGCCCAAATATTTAGAGTCAGAGTCAATAATACACGCCTGTAGACTATTCAGGAAACCATTTCATATGGCCAAAGTTTTAGAGCCTCAGTGAATAATAAATACCTGAGGAATACTCTGGACGCTGTTACATGCGGCATTTCTTCAGAGGTTCATTGAGTAAACAACACCTGTATTGTAGTCAGAATTCTATTTCATATAGCCACATACTCAGAGCCTAACTGAATAACAGACACCTTGGGAAAGTCAGGATTCTGTTTCGTATAGCCACTCATTTACAGCCAAATGTAAAACTCATGCCTGGGTAGTATATAGGAGTCACTATTATATGGCCACTCATTCAGAGCCTCACAGAATAATACAGATGTATTTAAATGTCAGGCGTGTACTTGACATAGCCACTTATTCAGTTACTCAGTGAAAAATCAAATATATCTGGAAAATACTCAGGATTCTATTATATATAATCACTTATTGAGGGCCTCACTGAATAATGCAGACCTGGAGAATTGTCTGGAGACTATTTGATATGACCGTTAACCCAGCGACTCAGTGTAAAATGCACAGAGGAGAAATAGTCAAGAGGACAGAGTCAGAAGTCCACCTTATGTGGCCATTCGTTCAGAAACTGACTGAAGAATACACACCTTGGGAATAGTCAGAGTCCAGGACATATGGCCACTCAATCACAGCATTACCGAATAATGCAGAATGGGGCAATAGTAAGGAGTTTATTTCATATGGCCTCTCATTCAGAGCTTCAGTGTGTAATAAACTGCTGTAGAGGAGGGAGGACCCTATTGACAGTAGCCCCAAATAAAGCAGCTCCGTGAATGATACACATATGTGTGAGAGTCAGGAGACTATTTGATATGGACACTCATACAGAAGCTCTTCGAATATTGCTCATGTGGGGAATAATCACTAGTCTATTTCATGTGGTGGTTCGTTTGGAGAGTCAAAAAATAATGCGCACCTGTGGAGTAAAATGCGGTCTATTTCATAAGGCCACTCTTTCAGTGTTTTAGCGAAAAACATGTATAACTGATAAGTCAATGAACATTCTTGTGCATGTGTCCTTATAGAAGAACAATTTATAGTCCTTTGGATATATACCCAGTAATGGGATTGCTGTGTCAAATGGGATTTCAATTTCTGGGTCCTTGAGAAATCGCCGCACTGTCTTACACAATGGTTGAACTAATTTACACTCCCACCAACAGTGTAAGGGTTCCTATTTCTCCACATCTTCTCCAACATCTGCTGTCTCCAGATTTTTTAATGATCGACATTCTAACTTGCGTGAGATGGTATATCAATGTGGTTTTAATTTGCATCTCTCTAATGACCAGTGATGTTGAGCATTTTTTCATGTGTTTGTTAGCCTCATGTATGTCTTCTTTTGTAAAGTGTCTGTTCATATCGTTTTCCCATATATTTTCTTAATGTAGATAAAATGCTTTTATTATATATTAAGTGAAAGTGGATCATGATAAAGGTCTTTTTTAATTTTTATTGCATTATAGGTTTTGGGGTACATGTGCAGAGTGTGCAAGATAGTGCAAGATGTGTACATATGTACACACATGGCAGTGTGTTTTGCTGCCTTTCTCCCCTTCACCCACACTTGGCATTCATCCCCAGGCTATCCCTCCCAAGCCACCCCCACTGTCCCTCCCCCATTCCCCCCAATGAACCCCAGTGTATAGTAGACCGCCTCTCTGTGTCCATGTGTTCTCATTTTTCTCACACACCTATGAGTGAGTATATGCGGTATTTCTTTTTCTGTTCTTGTGTCAGTTTGCTGAGAATGATGTTCTCCAGATTCATCCATGTCCTTACAAAGGACACAAAGTCATCATTTTTTATTGTGGCATAATATTCCATGGTGTATATGTGCCACATTTGCTCAGTCCAGTCTATCATCATTGGGCATTTGGGTTGGTTCCAGTTCTTTGCTATTGTAAACAGTGCTGCAATGAACATTCGTGTGCATGTGTCCTTATAGTAGAACGATTTATAGTCCATTGGATATATACCCAGTAATGGGATTGCTGGGTCAAATGAAATTTCTATTCTAGGTCCCTGAGGAATCGCCACACTGTCTTCCACAATGGTTGAACTAATTTACACTCCCACCAACAGTGTAAGAGTGTTCCTATTTCTCCACATCCTCTCCAGCATCTGCTGTCTCCAGAATTTTTAATGATCGCCATTCTAACTGGCGTGAGATGGTATCTCAATGTGGTTTTGATTTGCATCTCTCTAATAACCAGTGATGATGAGCACTTTTTCATATGTTTGTTGGCCTCGTGTATGTCTTCTTTTGTAAAGTATCTGTTCATATCCTTTGCCCATTTTTGAATGGGCTTGTTTGTTTTTCTCCTGTAAATCTGTGTTCTTTGTAAATTTTGGATATCAGCCCTTTGTCAGATGCGTAAACTGCAAAAAATTTTTTCCCATTCTGATGGTTGCCGATTCACTCTAGTGACTGTTTCTTTTGCTGTGCAGAAGCTGTGGAGTTTGATTAGGTCGCATTTGTCTATTTTGGCTTTTGTTGCCAATGCTTTTGGTGTTTTGTTCATGAAGTCCTTGCCTACTCCTATGTCCTGGATGGTTTTGCCTAGATTTTCTTCTAGGGTTTTTATGGTGTCAGGTCTTATGTTTAAGTCTTTAATTCATCTGGAGTTAATTTTAGTGTAAGGTGTCAGGAAGGAGTTCAGTTTGTGCTTTCTGCACATGGCTAGCCAGTTTTCCCAACACCATTTATTAAACAGGGAATCCTTTCTTCATTGCTTGTTTTTGTCTGGTTTATCAAAGACTATATGGTTGTTGATATGTTGTGTTGCGTCCAATGCCTCTGTTCTGTGCAACTGGTCTATATCTCTGTTTTGGTACCAGTACCATGCTGTTTTGATTTCTGTAGCGTTGTAGAATAGTTTGAAGTCTGGTAGTGTGATGCCTCCCAATGTGTTCTTTTTGCTTAGAATGCATTGCAGCACTGTTTACAATAGCAAAGACCTGGAACCAAAGCAAATGCCCATCGATGATAGAATGGACTGGGAAAATGTGGCACATATACACCATGGAATGTTATGCAGCAATCAAAAATGATGAGTTTGTGTACTTTGTAAGGACATGGATAAATCTGGACAACATCAATCTAAGCAAACTGACACGAGAACAGAAAAGGAAATACCTCATATTCTCACTCATAGGCAGCTGAGAAAAATGAGAACACATGGACTCAGGGAGGGGGTCTACTACACACTGGGTTTTTTTGGGGGGAATGGGGGAAGGACAGTGGGGGGGCTGGGGAAGGATAGCCTGGAGATAAATGCCAAGTGTGGGTGAAGGGGAGTTAGGCAACAAAACACACTGCCATGTGTGTACCTATGCAAATATATTGCACGGTCTTCACATGTACCCCCAAACCTGTAATGTAATAAAAATTTTAAAAATTAAAAAAAGTAATAACTGATATGTCAGGATCTCTTTCACATTGCCACTCGTGCTGGTCCTCTGTGAATAATACTCCCCTCAGAAACAGTCAAGGGTCTAATTCAAATGCCTACACATTCAGAGTCTCTGTCAGTAATGAACACCTGGTGAATACACCTGAGTCTCTTTTTTATGCCCACGAAGTCAGTGTCTCATTCAATAATACACATATGGGGAAGATTTAAGGGTCTACTTCATGTAGCCACTCATTTAGATCCTCAGTGAATAATCCACACCAGGGTAATAGTTGAGAATTTTTTATATGGCCACTCATTCTGTTCCTCCCTGAGTGATACACACATGGGAAATTCTCAGGATTCTATTTTATACTAACACTCATATAGAAACTTATTGAATAATTAACAATGGAGCAATAGTCAGGTGTCTATTTTGTATGGCCTGTCATTCAAAGTTTCAGTGAATAATAAACTTCTATGGAGTAATCAGGACATTGTTTAAGATAGCCATGAATTAAGTGCCTTTCTGAATGATACACACTTGGGTTGTAGTCAGGAATCTATTTAATATGAACTCTAATTCTGTGTAACGCTGAATAATATACACCCAGTAAAGTTTCAGGAGTCTATTTGGTATGGACACTCATAACGAAGCTTTTGGAATAATGCACACATGGAGAATAATGAGGATTCTATGTCATACGGCTACTCATTCAGACAAACAGTGAATTACGCACATGTGGAGTCATTAGAATTCTGTTTCATATGGCCCCTCTTTCACAGCCTCACTGAATATTACACACGTGTGATATAGTCTGGAGTCTATTTTATGGCCACTCACTCAGAGAATAACTGAATAATTCACACCTGTGGAATAGTCAGAAGTCTCTTTCCTATGGCTACCCGTTGAGAGCCTCACTAAATGTACACATATGGATAAATAGTCAGGAATTACTTGTATCTCTTCATTCAGAGTCTCAATAAATAATGCACACCTGTGTAATAGTCAGGAGACTTTTTCAGGTGGCCTCTCATTCAATGTGTCATTGAAAAATGTGGTGTAGTCAGGAGACTCTTTCATGTAGACACATATTCAGAGCCTCAGTGCATAAGACAGACCCTTTTTATAGTAAGAAATCTAATTAGTATGACCACATCTTCTGAGGCTCACTGAAAATTACACACCTGGAGAATAATTTGGAGTCTATTTTCGATGGACATTCATTCAGAGCCTCGGTAAATAATGCAGACCTGTGGATTAGTCAGGAGTGTTTTTCATTTGGACACACACACATAGCCTCAGTGGATAATATGCACGCGTGGATTAACCAGAATTCCATTTTATATGGCCACTGACTCGTAACCTCAATGAATAATGCACAAATGTAAAGTACTCAGCAGTTTATTTCATATAGACGCTCATTCAGTGATTCACTGAATAATAAAAATATTTGAGATAGACAGCCTCCTGTTTCATATTGTCATACAAAAAGAACCTCACAGAGTGCCACACACCTGGGGAAGGGTTAGGAGTGTACTTTACATAGCCTCTCATTTACAGCCTAAGGAAATAATGCACACGTGTGGAATAGACACTAGTCTGTTTTATATGGCCACAAAATCAAAGCCTTACTCAGTAATACACAACTTTGGAATAGTTACTAGTCTATTATATATTCCCAAATATTTAGAGTCAGAGTCAATAATACACGCCTGTAGACTAGTCAGGAAACAATTTCATATGGCCAAAGTTTCAGAGCCTCAGTGAATAATAAATACCTGAGGAGTACTCTGGACGCTGTTACATGTGGCATTTCTTCAGAGGTTCATTGAGTAAAGAACACCTGTATTAGAGAAAGAAGGGGGGACTCGCAAGATGGCATCATAGAAGTGACTCAGGATTGCAGCTCTCAGTGAAGGCACAGAGGATGAGTCCTAGCCGCATTCTCGGATGGCCCTTTTTTCCCCACAGAGCGTTGAAAGTCCCAGGTGTGGGAGAGACATGGGACGCTAGTACAGCCAGCTTCCGCAGCCAGCTCACGTGGCCACTTTGGCCGGTGCCGCAGTGGGACCCGGCACGGAACTCACTGGTCTGTGTGCCCTGTTAAACCGGCAATCTGAGATTTGGAAGGGCAGATTGGCATGTCCATCTGATTGAATGGGACTTGGACAATGAGCCAGACCAGGAATTTCCTGGGAAGCGTGATATGAGCCAGTGCAGTGGGCAGCAGCATGGGAGATTGCATGGATCCCAGTGCCCTATTGGCAGGCTACTGGTGCGCCAGTGAGAGAGTCGACATTTCAGCTTGCTGAGAGGAAGAGAGAGAGAGAGAGGACGGACTCTGAGGCAGTGAGCTGGGTGATTGGGCTCAGCGGATCCCACCCTCCCAGGAACAAGCAGGGTGGCGACTAGAGGCGCTTGGGGCTGAGAGATTTGCTGCCGGCATCTAGGATGGTGCAGCCCGGTGAGGGAGGGGCGTCCGCCATTACTGACGCAATCCGCCCCTACTGAAGTACCGCCCATGGCTGATGAAGCCTTCTGTTGCCAAGGCAACCTTCCATAACAGAGAGACTCTGCGAGGAGGGGGGAGCACTCCACAGTGAAAGGGAGACCAGCAGCAACAGGGTGGACCTGTGCTAGCAGGTTAGAAACCCGGCAGACAAATAGTGAATAGACTGCCTCGTAGTGGGGCAGGACAGTGCAACAGATATTCATAAAGAAAGCCCCAACTCCCTGAGACAGAGCATCTAAGAAGGGGGGGAAAAAGGGTAGTGTTTTATGAGTTCTATTGCAGCAGACATAAACAACCTCCCAACAATCTTGAATGAACAACGGAGCTCACAGCTCAGCACTGGAGTTCCTATAAAGCACAGACCGTCCCCTCAAGCAACTCTCTGACCCCTGTATATCCAAAGAGTCACCCCAAAAGAGGACTAATCAGATTGACAGTTGACGGGCATCATTCTGGAACAAAGACAGAAGAAGAAACTGGTATCATCCCTCAATGTTCCACAGCTGCTACAGGTATACCCCAGACAAAGAGGGCCTGGAGTGGACCTCAGCACTCACACAGCAGAGGGGCTAGACCATTAGAAGGAAAACTAAGTAACAGAAATACTTCATTATCAACAATCTCAGCGTCCATACAGAGACCAGATTGAAAAATCAGCAACTACAAAGATGACAGGCGGATAAATCCATAAAGATGGGAAGAAACCAGCGCAAAAAGGAGGAAAACACCCGAAACCCAAACACCTCACCTCCAAAAAAGGACCAAAACTCCTCACCAGCAAGGGAACAAAGCTGGACGGAGAATGAGTGTGACAAAATGACGGAATCAGACTTCAGAAAGTGGATAATGAGAAACTTCAGTGAGCTAAAAGAACATGTTCTAAACCAGTGCAAAGAAACTAAGAACCTTGAAAAAAGACTTTCTCTACAAGCCAGACGAGAGTGGGGGCCAATATTCAACATCCTTTAAGAAAAGAACTTTCAACCCAGAATTTCATATCCAGACAAAATGAGATTCATAAGTGAAGGAAAAATAAAATCCTTCATGAACAAGAAAGTACTCAAAGATTTTGTAACAACTAGCCCTGCTTTACAAGAGCTTCTGTAAGAGGAACTACACATAGAAAGAAACAACAAGTACCCACCATCCTAAAAGCATACCAAATGCTAAAGAGCATCAACAAAATAAACAATCTACATAACCAATGGGCAAAGCAGCCGGCTAGCATCAAAATAACAGTATCAAATTCACACATAACAATATTAACACTAAATGGAAATGGCCTAAATGCACTAATCAAAATACACAGACTGGCAAATTGGATAAAAAAACAAAACCAGTGGGTGTGCTGTATCCAAGAAACCCACCTCACATGAAAGGATACAAAAAGGCTTAAAATAAAGGGATGGAGGAAGATTTACCAAGCAAATGGAGAGCAAAAAAAAATCAGGAGTTGCAATTCTCATCTCTGATAAAATAGATTTTAAAGCAACAAAGATCAAAAGGGAAAAAAAAGGTCATAACATAATGGTAAAGGATCGATACAACAAGAAGAGCTAACGATTCTCAATATATATGGACCCAATGCAGGAGCACCCAGATATATAAGGCAAGTTCTTAATGACTTGCAAAGAGAATTAGACTCCCACACAATAATAGTGGGAGACTTTAACACTCCACTGTTAATAGCAGACAGATCAACCAGACAGAAAATTAACAAGGATATTCAGGATTCGAACTCAGACCTGGAACAAGCAAACCTGATAGACATTTACAGAACTCTCCACCACAAATCCACACAATATACATTCTTCTCAGCACCACATCACACCTACTCCAAAATTGACCACATAATTGGAAGTAAAGCACTCCTCAGCAAATGCAAAACAATGGAAATCATAACAAACAGTCTATCAGATCATAGTGCAATCAAGTTGGAACTCAGAATTCAGAAAATAACTCAGAACCGCACAGCTTCATGGAAACTGAACAAATGGCTCTTGAATGTTGATTGGATAAACAATGAAATGAAGGCAGAAATAAATAAGTTCTTTGAAACCAACGAGAATGAAGACACAACGTACCAGAATCTCTGGGACACATTTAAAGCAGTCTGTAGAGGAAAATATATAGCAATAAGTGCCCACATGAGAAGAGTGGAGAGATCCAAAATTGACACCCTATCGTCAAAATTGAAAGAGCTAGAGGAGAAAGATGAAAAAAGCTCAAAACATAGCCGAAGACAAGAGATAACTAAGATCAGAGGAGAACTGAAGGAGATAGAGACACAAAAAACCCTTCAAAAAATCAATATATCTAAGAGCTGGTTTTTTGAAAAGATCAACAAAATAGACAGACCACTAGCCAGACTGATAATAAAGAAAAGAGAGAACAACCAAATAGATGCAATAAAAAAAGATAAAGGGGAAATCACCATAGATTCCACAGAAATTCAAACCATCATCAGAGAATACTACAAACAACTCTATGCACACAAACTAGTAAATCAGGAAGAAATGAATAAATTCCTGGACGCCTGTGTCCTCCCAAGCCTAAACCAGGAGGAAGCCGAAACTATGAATAGACCAATAACAAGTCAGAATTTGAGGCAACAATTAAGAGCCTACCACACAAAAAAAGCCCAGATCCAGATGGGTTCACAGCTGAATTCTACCAGACACACAAAGTAGATCTGGTACCATTCCTTCTGAAACTATTCCAAATAATCCAAAAAGAGGGAACACTTCCCAAATCATTTTATGGGACGAATATCATCCTGATAACAAAACCTGACAGAGACTCAACAAGGAAAGAAAACTTCAGGCCAATATCCATGATGAACATAGATGCAAAAATCTTCAATAAAATATTGACCAATCGATTATGACAGCACATTAAAAAACTTATCCATCATGACCAAGTAGGATTCATTCCGGGGATGCAAGCCTGGTTCAACATACGCAAGTCTATAAATGTAATTCACCACATAAACAGAAGCAAAAAAAAAAAAACAAAACACATGATTATCTCAATTGTCGCAGAGAAGGCATTTGACAAAATTCAACAGCCCTTTATGCTAAAAGCCCTCAATAAACTTGGTATTGATGGAACATATCTCAAAGTAATAAAAGCTATTTATGACAAACCAACAGCCAATATCATACTGAATGGGCAAAAACTGGAAGCATTCCCTTTGAAATCCGGCACTAGACATGGATGCCCTCTCTCACCACTCCTATTCAACATAGTACTGGAAGTTCTAGCCAGAGCAATCAGGCAAGAAAAAGAAATAAAGGGTATTCAAATAGGAAAGGTGGAAGCCAAATTGTCTCTATTTGCAGACGACATGATAGTATACCTAGAAGACCCCATTCCTCAGCCCAAAAGGTCCTGAAACTGATAAGCAACTTCAGCAAAGTCTGAGGATATAAAATCAATGTTCAAAAATCACAAGCATTCCTATACACCAATAACAGACTTAAAGAGAACCAAATTAAGAACAAACTGCCATTCACAATTGCTACAAAGAAAATAAAATACCTAGGAATACAACTCACTAGGAATGTAAGGGACCTCTTTAAGGAAAACTACAAACAACTGCTCAACGAAATAAGAGAGGACACAAACAGATGGAGAAACATTCCATGTTCGTGGTTAGGAAGAATCAATATTGTGAAAATGGCTATACTGCCCAAAGTAATTTACACATTCAATGCTATCCCCATCAAACTACCATTGAATTTCTTCACCGAACTGGAAAAAACCACCATGAATTTCATATGGAACCAAAAAAGAGCCCGCATAGCCAAGTCAATTCTAAGCAAAAAGAACACAGCGGGAGGCATCACGCTACCAGACTTCAAACTATACCACAAGGCTACAGTAAATAAAACAGCATGGTACTGGTACCAAAACAGAGATATAGACCAATGGAACAGAACAGAAGCATCGGAGGCAACACAACATATCTACAACCATATTATCTTAGATAAACCAGACAAAAACAAGCAATGGGGAAAGGATTCCCTATTTAATAAATGGTGTTGGGAAAACTGGCTAGCCATGTGCAGAAAGCAGAAACTGGACCCCTTTCTGACACCTTACACTAAAATTAACTCCAGATGGATTAAAGACTTAAACGTAAGACTTGACACCATAAAAACCCTAGAAGAATATCTAGGCAAATCCGTTCAGGTCATAGGAGTAGGCAAGGACTTCATGAACAAAACACCAAAAGCATTGGCAACAAAAGCCAAAATAGACAAATGGGACCTAATCAAACTCCATAGCTTCTGCATGGCAAAAGAAGCAGTCACTAGAGTAAATCGGCAACCATCAGAATGGGAAAAAATCTTTGCAGTTTACACATCTGGCAAAGGGCTGATATCCAGAATTGACAAAGAATACAAACATATTTACAGAAAAAAAAACAAACAAGCCCATTCAAAAATGGGCAAAGGATATGAACAGAAACTTTACAAAAGAAGACATACATGAGGCCAACAAACATATGAAAAAGTGCTCATCATCATTGGTCATTAGAGAGATGTAAATCAAAACCACATTGTGATATCATCTCACACCAGTTAGAATGGTGATCATTAAAAAATCTGGAGACAGCAGATGCTGGAGAGTATGTGGAGAAATAGGATCACTCTTACACTGTTGGTGAGAGTGTAAATTAGTTCATCCATTGTGGAAGACTGTGTGGCGATTCCTCAGGGACCTATAAATAGAAATCCAATTTGACGCAGCAATCCCATTACTGGGTATATATCCAAAGTACTATAAATCGTTCTACTATAAGGACACATGCACACGAATGTTCATTGCAGCACTGTTTACAAAAGCAAAGACCTGGAACCAACCCAAATGCCAATTGATGATAGACTGGACTGGGCAAATGTGGCACATATACACCATGGAATATTATGCAGCAATCAAAAATGATGAGTTTGTGTCCTTTTTAAGGACATGGATGAATCTGGAGAACATCATTCTCAGCAAACTAACACAAGAAGAGAAAAATAAATACCACATATTCTCACTCATAGGCGGGTGAGAAAAATGAGAACACATGGACACAGGGAAGGGTTCTACTACACACTGGTGTCTATTGGGGAAAGGGGGGAGGGACAGTGGGTGGGCTGGGGAGGGATAGCCTGGGGATAAATGCAAATTGTGGGTGAAGGGGAGGAAGGCAGCAAAGCACACTGACATGTGTTCACCTATGCAACTATCTTGCACACTCTGCACATGTACCCCAAAACCTATAATGCAATTAAAATTTAAAAAATAAATAAATAAATAAAATTAAAAAAAGAAATTTTCAACCCAGAATTTTTTTTTTTTAATTTTTATTGCATTATAGGTTTTGGGGTACATGTGCAGAACGTGCAAGATAGTTGCATAGGTACACACATGGCAGTGTGTTTTGCTGCCTTCCTCCCCTTCAACAACACTTGGTATTCATCCCCAGTCTATCCCCCTCAGACCCCCGCTGTCCCTTTCCAATTACCCCAACAGTCCCCAGTGTATAGTAGACCGCCTCTCTGTGTCCATGTGTTCTCATTTTTCTCACCCACCTATGAGTGAGTATATGCAGTGTTTCTTTTTCTGTTCTTGTGTCAGTTTGCTGAGAATGATGTTCTCCAGATTCATCCATGTCCTTACAAAGGACACAAACTCATCATTTTTGATTGCTGCATAATATTCCATGGTGTATATGTGCCACATTTTCCCAGTCCAGTCTATCATCGATGGGCATTTGGGTTGGTTCCAGGTCTTTGCTATTGTAAACAGTGCTGCAATGAACATTCGTGTGCATGTGTCCTTATATTAGAACGATTTATAGAATGTATATTTATTTATCTAAAGTGGGGAGCTCTACAAGTGTTTATTAAGGTTACTTGTTAGTGATCTGCGTTCAGATTCTAGATATCCTTATTAATTTTCTGTGTCGTTGAGTCTGAATGTCTTTATGGGTCTTATGTATCTGGGTGTTAGGATGTATTGATCCTTATACCACTCTACCTTTATTGGTTTGAAATTTTTTTTATCAAATGCATGAATTGCAACTCTGTTTTTTTTATTTATTTGTTTTTGTTCTCTGTTTGGTTGGTAAATTTTTCTCCAACCCTTTGTTTTTAGTCTTTGTGTATCTTTGGATATAAAATGGGTCTGGATATAGTATACCGTTAGGTTTTGGCTGTATCTTTTAATTAGAAAATTTACTCGATTTCAATTTAAGATTACTGCCATTTGATGTTAACTGGTTATTTTATCCATTTGTTGATGTAAATTCTTCTTTATGTTGATGCTCTTTACTTTTTGGTATATGTTTAGAAAGGCTAATACTTGTGGTTCCTTTCTGTGTGTAATGATTCTTTCAGAAGTTTTTGTAAAGAAGGCCTGGTGGTAATAAAATCTCTGAGTACTTGCTTGTTCATAAAATATTTTATTTTTCCTTCAATTGTGAAGCTTATTTTGGCAGGATATAAAATTCTGGGCTGAAAGTTCTGTTCTTTAAGGATGTTAAATATCAGCCCCCACTCTCTTCTGGCTTGTAGGGTTTCTACTGAGAGATCTGCTGTAAGTCTAATAGGCTTTCCTTTGTGGGTAACCTGATCTTTCTCTCTGGCTTCCTTTAGTATTTTCCCCTTAGTTTCAACCCTGGTGAATCTAATGATTATGTGTCTTGGGGTTGCTCTTCTTAAGGAATATCTTTGTGGTTTTCTCTGTATTACCTGAGGTTGAATGGTATCCTGCTTTGCTAGATTGGGAAAATTCTCCTGGATAATATCCTTAAGAGTATTTTCCAGCTGGGATTCATTCTCTCCATCACATTCAGGTATAGCTATCAAACGTAGATTAGGTCTTTTCACATAGTCCCATAATTCTTCGACACTTTGCTCATTCCTTTTTCTCCTTTTGTCTCTAGTCTTGTCTTCTAGTTCCATTTCATTAAGTCGGTCTTCGACCTCTGATATCCTTCCTTCTGCTTGTTCAATTCGGCTATTCAAACTTGTTCATATTTCACTAAGTTCTCGTGTTGTATTTTTCAACTCCATTAGTTCATTTATAATCCTCTCTATATTGTCCATTCTTTTTAACCTTTCGTCTAATCTTTTTTCAAAGTTCTTAATTTCTTTACATTGGGTTAGAACAAGTTGTTTCAATTCCCAGAAGTTTTTTACCATCCACCTTGTAAAGCCTCCTTCAGATACTGGAACACAGTCCTCTTCCATTAGGGCTTGTTCTGTTGCTGATGAGAAATTACTATCCCCTGTAGAAGGAGAGGGGTTCTGACTTTCGTTTTTCTCGGCCTTTTTAGGCTGATTTTTTCCCTTTATTGTGAATTTTTCCATCTGTTGTCTTTACAATTAGCGCCTTTCAGATTAAGTTCCTGAGAGGATGTCCAATTTATTGATTGCCAGTGCTGGAATCCGAGCAACCCACTGTGTCGGGCAAAACAACAGTGATAAGACTGATGGTGCTCTTCTGCCTGGGAATATCCGGTCTGGCTTCCTTCTTGAGTCGGCAAGCGGCTCTGCCTTTCCGGAGCTCCAAACACCAGTCAGTAGGGGAACCAGTCCCGTTTACTGTGCACCAAGAGCTGCCGCGCCGAGGCGACGACAAAACCGCTGCACTGGCCACAGAAGTCGCGCTGGCGACCCTCAGGGTTCCTCCACTGGAAATCTTCTGTTCCGTGGGCAACAAAAATTCCTCTGAAAATGTGGTATCCTCACGTTTTCCGAGCGTTCACTGGGAGCTACAATCCCGAGCTGTTAGCGATCAGCCATCTTGGATCTCTCTCTGTCCTTTGTGTATCCTCCTCTCTCCTGCATATGTCTTCCCCTCTCCTCTGTCTATGCCCCTCTTCCCTGTATGTATCCCCCTCACCTGTGTTTATTCCCCTCTCTCCTGTGTGTATCCCACTCTCTCCTCTGTGTATCTCCTTCTGCTGTGCGTATCCCCCTCTCTTCTGTGTGTATCTCCCACTCCTGTGTATATCCTCTTCTCTTCTGTGTGGATCTTCCTCTCTTTTGTGTGTATCCCCCCTCTCCTGTGTGTATCCTTCTCTCTTCTGTGTGTATCCTCCTTTTTTTCGTGTGTATTTCCATTTCTCCTGTGTGCATCTTCCTCGCTCCTGTGTGTATTTCCCTCTTATGTGTGTATCACTTTCTCCTTTGTGAATTCTCCTGTCTCCTCTGTGTTCCCCCTTTTTCTGTGTGTATGCCCCTCTCTCCTGTGTGAATCCTCCTCTCTTTTGTGGTATTCTTTTCTCTCCTGTGTGTATTATTTTCTCTCTTGTGTGTATCCTCTTCAATCCTGTGTGTATTTTTCTCTCTTTTGTGTGTATCCTCCTCTATCCTGCCGGTATCCTCCTGTGTGCTGCGAGTATCCTCCACTCTTCTGCATGTATCCTCCTCTCTCCAGTGTCTATACACCTCTCCTGTGTGTATACTTCTCTCTCTTATGTGTACTCCCCTCTCTCCTGTGTGGAACCCCTTTCTCTTGTGTGTTTCACCCTCTCCTGTGTGTATTCTCCTTTCTCCTGTGTGTATCTTTCTTTTTTCTGTGTGTATCTTCCTCTCTCCTATGTGTATCCCCCTCTATCCTGTGTGTATGCCCCTCTCTCTTATGTGTATTCCCCTCACTTTTGTGTGTATGCCCCCTCTCCCCTGTGTATCCCCCTCTCCTGTGTGTATCCCCCTCTGTCCTTTGTGGATTTCCCTGTCTCCTGTATGTATCCAACTCTCCTGTGTGTATGCCCCTCTCTCCTGTGTGTATGCTCCTCTCCTGTGTGTACACTTCTCTCTCCTGTGTGTTTTCTTCTCTCTTCTTTGTGTATCCTCCTCTCTCCTGTGTGTATTCCTCCACTTTTCTGTGTTTCTTCCATCTCTCCTGTGTGTAACACCTTTCTTTCCTGTGTGTATTACCCCTTTCTCCTGTGCGTATACCCCTGTCACTTGTGTGTATTCTCTCTCTCCTGTTTGTTTCCTCCTCTCTGTGTGTATCCTTTTCTATCCTGTGTTTATGATTCTCTCTCTTGTATCACCCTTTCCTGTGTGTATCCCCCGTTCTCCTGTGTGTATCTCCCTTTTTTGTGTGTATGCCCCTCTCTCCTCTCTCTATCTTTCTCTCCTATGTGTATCTTTTTCTCTCCTGTGTGTATCCTTTTGTCACCTGTGTGTATCCTCCTCTCTCCTGTTTGTATCCTCCTCTCTTCTGTGTGTATCCTCCTCTGTCCTGCGGGTATCCTGTTTACTTCTCTATGTATTCCTCTTTCTCCTGTATGAATCCCCCTCTCCTTTGTGTATTTTTCTCTCCTCTGCATATTCCCCTTTCTTCTGTGTGTATTCCCCACTCCTGTGTGTATGCTTTTATCTTCTGTGTGTATCTTCCTCTCTTCTCTGAGTATCCTCCTCTCTCCTATGGGTGTCTTTCTCTCTCCTGTATGTATCCCCCCTCTCCTATGTGTATCCTTCTCTCTCTTGTGTGTATCTTCCTTTTTTCTGTGTGTATTTCCATTTCTCCTGTGTTCATCCTTCTCACTCCTGTGTGTATTTTTCTCTCCTGTGTGTATCCCCCTTTCCTGTGTTTATGCCCCAATCCCTTGTGTGTATCCTTTTCTCACCTGTGTATCCCTCGCTCCTTTGTGTATTTTCCTCTCTCCTGTGTGTATCCCCCTTCTCTCCTGTGTGTATTTTTCTCTCTCCTGTGTGTAACCCCTCTCTGCTGCGGGTATCCTCCTCTGTTCTGCGTGTATCCCTTTTTCTCCTTCGTGTGTCCTTTTCTCTTTTGTGTGTATACCCCTCTTCTGTGTGTATACCCCTCTCTCTTCTGTGCATTTCCTTGTCTCCTGTGTGGCTCCCCATCTCTCTTGAGTGTATCGCCCTCTCCTGTTTGTATCCTCCTCTCTCCTGTGTATCCGTTTCTCTTCTGTGTGTATCCTTATTTCTCCTGTGAGTATCCTCCTCTCTACTTTGCGTATTTTCCTCCTCTTGTGTGTATCCCACTCTCTCCAGTGTGTATCATCTTTCTTCTGTGTTTATGCCCCACTCTTCTGTGTGTATCCCCCTCTCTCTTGTTAGTATCCTCCCTCTCCCCTGTGTGTATCCCCCCTCTAGCCTTTATGTAGTCTACTCTCTTCTGTGTGTGTCCCCCTTTTTCTTGTGTGTATCCCCCTTCTCTCCTGTGTGTATCCTCCTCTCTCCTGTGTGTATCCTCCTCTCTCCTATGTGTATCTTTCTCTCTCCTGCGTGTATCTTCCTCTCTACTGTGTGTATCCTTCTCTCCCCTGTGTGTATTCTCGTCTCTTCTCTGTGTATTCTTCATTCCTGTGTGTATACCCCTCTCTTCTGTGTGTATCTCTCTTCCTCCTGTTTCTATGCCCCACTCTCCTGTGTGTATCTTCCTCTCTACTGTGTGTATCTGCCCTCTCCTGTGTGTGTCCTTCCCTTTCCTTTGTGTATCCACTTTTTCCTGTGTGTATCCCCCTCTCCTTTGTGCATCCCCCTCTCTTTTGTGCATATCTCCCTCTCCTGTGTGTATTTCCTTCTCCTGTTTGTTTTCTCCTCTCTACTCTGTGTATCCCCGTCTCCTGTGTGTATGCCCCTTTCTCCTGTGTGTATTTCCCTCTCTTCTGTGGGTATCCTTCACTCTCCTGTGTGTATCCTCCTCTCTTTTGTTTGGATCCTTCCCTATTCTGTGTGTATCCCGCTTCCCCTGTGTGTATCCTTCTCTCTCCTG
The DNA here is from genome assembly GCA_031835075.1 of Saguinus oedipus. NCBI lineage: Eukaryota > Metazoa > Chordata > Mammalia > Primates > Cebidae > Saguinus > Saguinus oedipus. The sequence goes on from CM063170.1 coordinate 6,572,534, forward strand.
TGTGTATCCTCTTTTGTCCAGTGTGTCTTCTTCTCTCCTTTGTGTATGACTCCTGTCTTTTGTGTGTAACCCCTCTAGCCTGTGTGTATCCTCCTCTCTTTTGTGGTATTCTATTCTCTCATGTGTGTATCATTCTCTCTCTTGTGTGTATCTTCTTCAATCCTGTGTGTATTTTTCTCTCTTTTGTGTGTATCCTCCTCTCTCCTGCGGGTATCCTCCTCTGTGCTGCAAGTATCCTCCACTCTTCTGCATGTATCCTCCTCTCTCCTGTGTGTAGACACCTCTCCTGTGTGTATACCTCTCTCTCCTATGTGTATTCTCCTCTCTCCTGTGTGGAATCCCTTTCTCTTGTGTGTTTCTTTCCTCTCCTGTGTGTATTCTCCTTTCTCCTGTGTGTATCTTCCTCTTTTCTGTGTGTATTTTTCTCTTTCCTATGTGTATCCCCCTCTCTCCTGTGTGTATGCTTCTCTCACTTGTGTGTATTCTTCTCACTTTTGTGTGTCTACCCTCTCTCTTGTGTGTATCCCCCTCTCCTGGGTGTGTCCCCCTCTGTCTGGTGTGTATTTCCCTGTCTCCTGTATGTATCCAACTCTCCTGTGTGTATCCCCCTCTCTCCTGTGTGTATTTCCCTGTTTCCTGTATGTATCCAACTCTCCTATGTGTATCCCCCTCTCTCCTCTGTGTATGCTCCTCTCCTGTGTGTACACTCCTCTCTCCTCTGTGTTTCCTTCTCTCTCCTGTGTGTATCCTCCTCTCTCCTGTGTGTATTCCTCCACTTTTCTGTGTTTCTTCCATCTCTCCTGTGTGTAACACCTTTCTTTCCTGTGTGTATTACCCCTTTCTCCTGTGTGTATACCCCTGTCACTTGTGTGTATTCTCTCTCTCCTGTTTGTTTCCTCCTCTCTCCTGTGTGTATCCTTTTCTATCCTGTGTTTATGATTCTCTCTTGTGTGCATCACCCTTTCCTGTGTGTATCTCCCTTTCTCCTGTGTGTATCCCCCTTTCTTGTGTGTATGCCCCTCTCTGCTCTGAGTATCTTTCTCTCCTATGTGTATCGTTTTCTCTCCTGTGTGTATCCTTTTGTCTCCTGTGTGTATCCCCCTCTCTCCTGCGTGTGTCCCCATCTCTTCTGTGTGTATCCTCCTCTCTCCTGCGGGTATCCTGTTCTCTTCTCTATGTATGCCCCTCTCTCCTGTATGTATCCCCCTCTCCTCTGTGTATTTTTCTCTCCTCTGCATATCCCCCTTTCTTCTGTGTGTATCCCCCACTCCTGTGTGTATTCTTTTTTCTTATGTGTTTATCTTTCTCTCTTCTCTGAGTATCTTCCTCTCTCCTATGGGTGTCTTCCTCTCTCCTGTATGTATGCCCCCTCTCCTGTGTTTATCTTTCTCTCTCCTTTGTGTATCTTTCTTTCTCCTGTGTGTATTTCCATTTCTCCTGTGTGCATTGTTCTCACTCCTGTGTATATTTTTCTCACCTGTGTGTATCTCTTTCTTTGTGTATACACCTCTTTTCTCTGTTTTTCCCCCTTTTCTTTGTTTAAACCCCACTCCCTTGTGTGTATTCTTTTCTCACCTGTGTGTATTTCTCGCTCCTTTGTGTATTTTCCTCTCTCCTGTGTGTATCCCCTTCTCTCTAGTGTGTATTTTTCTCTCTCCTGTGTGTATCCCCCTTTCTTCTGCGGGTATCCTCCTCTGTCCTGCGTGTATCCTTTTTCCTCCTGCGTGTGTCATTTTCTCTCCTGTGTGTATACCCCTCTCTCTCCTGTGTATTTCCTTATCTCCTGTGTGGATCCCCCTATCTCTTGTATGTATCATTCTCTCCTGTGTGTATTCTTTTCTGTCCTATGTGTATCCGTCTCTCTTCTGTGTGTATCCTTTTTGCTCCTGTGAGTATTCTCCTCTCTACTCTGCGTATTTTCCTCCTCTTGTCCGTATCACACTCTCTGCAGTGTATATCATCTTTCTTCTTTGTGTATGCCTTACTTTCCTGTGTGTATCCGCCTCTCTCCTGTTAATAACCCCCTCTCCTCTGTGTGTATCCCCCCTCTAGCCTTTATGTATCCTACTCTGTTATGTGTGTGTCCCCCTCTTTCTTGTGTGTATCCCCGCTCTCTGCTGTGTGTATCTCCTTTCTCCTGTGTGTATTTACCCTCTCCTATGTGTATCCTCCTCTCTCCTGTGTGTATCTTTCTCTCTCCTCTGTGTATCCACCTCTCTCCTATGTGTATCCTTCTCTCTACTGTGTGTATTTTCCCCTTTCCTGTGTGTATCCTTCTCTCTCCTTTGTGTATCCTCCACTCTCCTGTGTGTATCCCCATCTTTCCTGTGTATATCCTCCTTTATACTTCGTGTATCTTCCTCTCTCTTGTGTGTATCCTCCTCTCTCCTCTGTGTATCCTCCTCTCTTTTTTGTGTATCCCCATCTTTTCTGTGTGTATCCTCCTGTCTTCTGTGTGTATCTTCCTCTCTCCTGTGTGTATCCTTCTCTCCCCTGTGTGTATCCTCGTCTCTTCTGTGTGTATCCTTTCTTTCTGTGTGTATACCCCTCTCTTCAGTGTGTATCTCTCTTCCTCCTGTGTGTATGCTCCACTCCCCTGTGTGTATCTTCCTCTCTCCTGTGTGTATCTGCCCTCTCCTGTGTGTATCCTTCCCTTTCTTTGTGTATCCACTTCTTTCATTTGTGTATCCCCCTCTCTCCATTGTGCATCCCCTTCTCTCTTGTGTGCATATCCCTTTTCTGTGTGTATTTGTTTCTACTGTTTGTTTTCTTCTCTCTACTCTGTGTATCCCACTCTCCTGTGTGTTTGCCCCTCTCTCCTGTGTGTATCCCCCTCTCTTCTGTGTGTATCCTTCACTCTCCTGTGTGTATCCTACTCTCTTTTGTATGTATCCTTCCCTCTTCTATGTGTATCCCGCTTTCCCTGTCTGTATCCTTCTCTCTCCTGTGTGTATCCTCTTCTTTCCTGTTTGTATTTTCTTCTCTCTTTTTGTATCCCCCCTGTCTCCTGTGTGTACCCCTCTCTCCTTTTTGTTTTCTCCTCTATTTTGTGTGTATTCTGCTCTCTTCTGTGTGTATGTTCCTCTCCCTTGTGTAAATCCCCTTTCCCTGTATCTATCCTCCCCTTTTCTGTATGTATCTTCCTCTTTTGTGTATATCCCCCTCTCCTGTGTGTATGCTCCTGTCTCCTTTGTGTATTTTCCACTGTCCTGTGTGTATCCTCCTCTCTCCTGTGTGTATCCCCCTCTCTTCTGTGTGTATCCTTCACTCTCCTGTGTGTATCCTACTCTCTTTTGTATGTATCCTTCCCTCTTCTGTGTGTATCCCGCTTTCCCTGTCTGTATCCTTCTCTCTCCTGTGTGTATCCTCTTCTTTCCTGTTTGTATTTTCTTCTCTCCTTTTTGTATCCCCCCTGTCTCCTGTGTGTACCCCTCTCTCCTTTTTGTTTTCTCCTCTATTTTGTGTGTATTATGCTCTCTTCTGTGTGCATGTTCCTCTCCCTTGTGTAAATTCCCTTTCCCTGTATCTATCCTCCCCTTTTCTGTATGTATCTTCCTCTTTTGTGTGTATCCCCCTCTCCTGTGTGTATGCTCCTGTCTCCTTTGTGTATTTTCCACTGTCCTGTGTGTATTCTCCTCTCTCCTGTGTGTATCCTTCTCTCTCCTGTATTTATCCTCGTCCCCTGTGTGGATCCGTCTGTCTCCTGTGTGTATCCCCCTCTCTCCTAAGTGTATCCTTCCCTCTTTTCTGTGTATCCTCCTTTCCCCTGTGTGTATCTTTCTCTCTCCTGTGTGTATCCTCCTCTCTCTTGTGTATCCTTTTTTTTCTGTGTTTATTCCCCTCTCTCCTGTGTGTATCCTCCTTTCTCCTGTTTGTATTTTTTTTCACCTTTGTGTATCTTCCTCTCTTTTGTGTGTATCTTCCTTTCACCTCAGTGTATCCTCCTGTCTTCTTTATGTATTCTTCTCTCTCCTGTGTTTATCACCCCTCTCTACTGAGTGTATCGCCCACTCTCCTGTGTGTATCCTCCTCTCCTCTGCGTGTATCATTCCCTCTCCTCTGTCTATGCCCCTCTCTTCTGTATGTATCCCCCTCTCCTGTGTTTTCCTCCTCTCTCTTGTGTGTACCCCTCTCTAGTCTGTGTATCCTTCTCTCCTGTGCCTATCTGCCTCTCTTTTGTGTATCCCCTTCTCCTGTGTGTATTTTTTCCTCTTCTGTGCATATCTTTCTCTCTCCTGTGTGTATCCTCCACTCTCCAGTGTGTATCCTCCTCAATCCTGTGTGTATTCTTCTACCACTCTGTGTATACCCCTCTCTTTTGTGTGTATCCCCCACCCTCATGTTTGTGTGCCCCACTCTCCTGTGTGTATCTTTCTTTCTCCTGTGTGTATCACCCTCTCTCCTGTGTATATGCTCCTGTCTCCTGTGTGTATCCTCCACTTTCCTGTGTGTATCCACCTTTCTTCTGTGTGCATCTCCCTCGCTCTTGTGTGTATTTCTTTCTCCTGTGTGTATCCCTTTCTTCTTTGTGTATCCACCTCTCTCCTTTCTGTAACCCCCTCTTCGGTGTGTATGCCCCACTGTCCTGTGTGTAGCTTCCTCTCACCTGTGTGTATTTTTCTCTCCTTTGGGTATCCTCCTCTCTTCTCTGTGTATCCAACTATCTCCTGTGTATATTTCTCTCTCCTGCGTGTATCCTCTCTCCTTTGTGTATCTTTCTCTCTCCTTTGTGTATCCCCCTCTCTTCCGTGTGTATGACCCTCTCTCTGGTTTGTATTCCCCTCTCTTTGGTATGTATCCCACTCTCCTGTGTATACTCCTTTTTCCTGTGTGTATCTCCCTCTCCCCTGTGTGTATCCCCCTCTTCTGTATGTATCCCCCTCTCTCCTGTGTGTATTTCTCTGTCTCCTGCATGTATGCAACGCTTTTGTGTGTACCCCCTCTCTTCTGTGTGTATCCCCCACTTCTCTTTGTATCTCCTTCTCTTCTGTGTGTATCTTCCTCTCTTCTCTCTGTATCTTCCTCTCTCCTGTTTGTATCTTCCTCTCTACTGTGTGTATTTCCCCTCTCCTGTGTGTATCATTCTCTCTCCTGTGTGTATCCTCCTTATTTCTGTGTGTATTTCCCTTTCTTCTGTGTGCATCCCCCTCGCTCCTGTGTGTATTTTCCTATTCTGTGTGTATCCCTTTCTCCTTTGTGTATTCCCCTCTCTCTTCTGTGTATCCCCACTTTTCTGTGTTTACGCCACTTCCTCCTGTGTGTACTCTCCTCCCACCTGTGTGTATTTCAGTCTCCTGTTTGTATTTCTCTCTTCTGTTTGTATCACCTTTTCCTGTGAGTATCCTCCTCTCTTCTCTGTGTACCTTCTTTCTACTGTGTTTATCCTCATTTTATGTGTGTATGCCCCCTCCCCTGTGTGTATCCCCTCTCTCCTGCGTGTATCACCCTCTCTATTTTGTAAATTCCCCTTTATTCTGTGCGTAAACTTCTCGGTTTTGTGTGTAACGCCCTTTCTCTTGTGTGTATTCCCCTCTCTCCTGTGTGGATCTCCATCTCTCCTGTGTGTATCCCCCTCTTCTTTGTGAATCCCCCAATCTTCTCTGTGTATCCACCTCTCCTATGTGTATTCCCTTCTCTATTGTGTGTATTTCCCTGTCTCCTGTATGTATCTAACGCTTCTGTGAGAATCTTTCTCTTTCCTGTGTATATGCCCCTTTTCCCTGTGTATACTCCTCTGTCCTGTGTGTATCCTCCCCTCTCCTCTGTGTATCCTCCTCTCTACTTTGTGTATCCTCCAATCTCCTGCATGTATTCTCCTCTCTTCTATCTGTATCCTCCTGTATTTTGTGTGTATCCTCCTCTCTTTTGTATTTATTCTTTTTCCTTTGTGTGCATCCTCCTCTCTCCTGTGTGTATTCCCCTTCCTCCTGTGTGTATCCTATCTCGTGTGTGTATTCTCCTCTATCCTGTGTGTATCCACCTCTCTCCTGTGTGTATTTCCCAGTCTCCTGTATGTATCCAACGCTCCTGTGTGTATTCCCCTCTCTCTTTTGTGTATGCCCCTCTTCTGTGTGTATACTTTTCTCTCTTGTGTGTATCCTCCTCTCTTTTGTGTGTATCTTTCTGTCTACTGTGTTTATTCCTCTGCTCTCCTGTGTGTTTCCCCTTCTCTCCTGTGTGTAACACCTTTCTTTCCTGTGTGTATCCCCCTTTCTCCTGTGTGTATCCCCCACTTTTGTGTGAATCCCCTCTCTCCTGTTTGTTTTCTCCTCTCTCCTGTATTTACGCCACTCTCTCCAGTGTGTATTACACTTTACTTTGTGTATAGTTTTCTCTCCTGTGTTTATTCTTCTTTCTTTTTTGTTTATCACACTTTTATGTGTGTATGCCCCTCTCTCCTGTGTGTATCCCCCTCTCCTGTGTTTATCCTCCTCTCTCCTGTGTGTATACTCCTGTCTTCTCTGCTTATTCCTCACTCTCCTGTGTGTATCCCATTTTCCTTTGTGTATCCTCTTCTCTCCTGTGTGTACCTTCTCTGTACTGTGTGTACCCTTCACTGTCCTGTGTGTATCACCACTCTCCGTGTGTATCACTCCTCTCTCCTGTGTGTACCCCCTCTCTCGTGTGTATCTCCCTCTCTCCTCCGTGTATTTTCCTCTCTCCTGTGTATATCCTCCTCTCTGCTGTGTATGCCCCACTTCTCTGTGTATCCACCTCTCTCCTGTTTGCATTCCCTTCTCTTTTGTGTGGATCTTTCTCACTCCTGTGTGTATACCCTCTCTCCTTTGTGTATCCTCCTCTCTGCTGTGTGTATACTCCTCTCTCCTGTGTGTTACCATCTCTCTCCTGTATGTATCCTCCTTTATTCTATGTGAACCCTCATCTCTCCTGTGTGTATCACCCATCTCCTGTGTGTATCCTTCTCTCTCCTGTGTGTATCCTTCTCTCTCCTGTGTGTATCCTTCTGTCTACCATGTGTATCCTTCCCACATTTGTGTGTATCCTCCTCTCTCCTGTGTGTATTCTCCTCTCGCCTGTGTGTATCGTTCTTTCTCGTGTGTGTATCCTCCTCTCTCCTGCCTGTATCCTCCTCTCTCCTGTGTGCATTTTCTATTCTGCGTTTACCCTCTTCTCTCCTGCATGTATCCTCCTTTCTCCTGTGTGTCTCCTCCTCTCTTTTGTGTGCATTTTCCTCTCTCCTGTGTGTATCCCCCTCTCCTGTGTGCATCCTCCTCTTTCCTGTGGGTATCACTTCCCTCCCCTGTGCGTATCCCTCCTTTCTCCTGCGTGGAACACCCTCCATCCTATGTGTATCCCTTTTCTCTTATGTGGGTATCCCCTTCTCTCCTTTGTGTATCTCCTCTCTCCCGTGTGTATCTTCCTTTCTGCTGTGTGCATCCTGTTTTCTCCTGTGTCTACACCCCTCTCTCCTGTGTGTATCCCTTTCTCCTGAGTGTTTCCTCCTCTTTACTGTGTTTATCTCTTTTTCTCCTTTGTGTATCTCCCTCTTCTGTTTGTAAGCCCCTCTGTCCTGTGTGTATCTCTCTCTCCTGTGTTTATCCTCCTTTCTCCTTTTTGTATCCTCCTCTCTCTTCTGTTTATTTCCTACTCTTCTGTGTGTATCCCTTTTTCCTTTGTGTATCCTCTTATCTCCTGTGTGTACCCCCCTGTCTCCTGTCTGTACCCTCAACTATCCTGTGTGGATCACCACCCCCTGTGTGTATCCCCCCTCTCTCCTGTGTGTATTTTCTCTCTTTTGTGTGTATTCTCCACTTATACGTGCCTCCACCTCTCTCCTGTGTCCATTCCTTTCTCTCTTGTGTGGATCTTTTTCACTCCTGTGTGTATGCCCTCTCTCCTGTGTGCATCCTCCTCCCTGCTGTGTGTATACTTTTTTCTCCTGTGTGTATCCATCTCTCTCATGTGTGTATTTTCTATTCTCCTGTGTGAACTTTCATCTCTCATGTTTCTATCACCACTCTCCTGTTTGTATCCTCTCTTCTGTGTGTATACTTCTGTCTTCCGTGTGTATCCTTCCCTCTTTTGTGTGTATTCTCCTTTATCCTGTGTGTATCCCCTTCTTTCCTGTGTGAATCCTCCTCAGTCCTGTGTGTATCCCCCATTCCTGTGTGTACTTTTCTTTATCCAGTGTGTATCCTTCTTTCTCCTGTGTGTATCCTCCTCTCTCCTGTGTGTATCATTTTTCTCTTTTGTGTATATCAGCCCTCTCTTTTGTTTGTATTTCCCCTCTCTCCTGTGTGTATCCCCCCTCTTTCCTGTTTGTGTCCCTCTCTCTCCTATGTATCCCCTCTCTCCTATGTGTAACCCCCTGCATTTTCTGTGTATATTTTCTCTCTCCTGTGTGTATTACTCTTTTTTCTCTGTGTATCCCCTCTCTCCTGTGGGTATCCTCCTCTCTGCTGTGTGTATTCTTTTTTCTCTTGTGTGTACGCTTCTCCCTCCTGTGTGTTTTCCTCTGTTCTGTGTGTATCTTTCTCTTTCTTGTGTTTATCCTTTTCTGTCCTGTGTGTCTTTCTTTCTCATGTTTTTATTCTCACTTCTCTGGTGTGTATCCTCCTCTCTCCTTTGTGTATCCCCTACTCTCCTGTGTGTATCCCCTCCTCCTTTGTATCCTCTTCTCTCTTTTGTGGACCAACTGCCTCCTGTGTGTACCCTCAACTCTCCTGTCTGTATCATCTGTCTCCCGTGTTATTTTTTGACTCTCCAAACGAACGACCATATGAAATGGACTAGTGATTATTCTTCACATGTGCAATATTTAAAGTGGTTCTGTGTATTACTCAGTGTTACACAGAATTAGAGTTCATATGAAATAGACTCCTGATTACCACCCAGGTGTGTGTCATTCAGAAAGGCACTTAATTCATGGCTATCTTATACAGTGTCCTGATAACTCCATAGAAGTTCATTATTCATTGAATCTTTGAATGAGAAGGCATACAAAAAAAACACCTGACAATTGCTCCATTGTGAATTATTCAGTAAAGTTCTAAATGAGTGGCGGTATGAAAAGGAACCCTCAGCATTCCCCAGGTGTGTATCATTCAGGGAGGCACAGAATGAGTAGCCATATAAAAAATGCTCTACTCTTACCCTGGTGTGGATTATTCACTTAGGATCGAAATGAGTGGCTACGTGAAATAGACTCTTAACTCTTCCCCAGTTGTGTATTAGTGAATGAGACTCTGTCTCAGTGGGCATAAAAAAGACACTCAGGTGTATTGCCCAGGTGTTCATTACTTTCAGAGACTCTGAATGTGTAGGCATTTGAAGGAGACCCTTGACTGTTTCTAAGGGGAGTATTATTCAAAGATGCACAGAACGAGTGGCCATGTGAAAGAGATTCCTGGCTTATCAGATATACATGTTATTCTCTAAAACACTGAAAGAGTGGCCTTATGAAATAGACCACATTTTACTCCATAGGTGCACATTACTTTTTGACTCTCCAAACGAACCACCATATAAAATAGACTATTGATTATTCCCCACATGTGAAATATTAAAAAGAGGTTCTGTATGAGTGTCCATATCAAATAGTCTCCTGACTCTCATATATGTGTGTATCATTCACGGAGCTGCTTTATTTGGGGCTACTGTCAATAGGGTCCTCACTCCTCCACAGCTGTTTATTACACACTGAATCTCCAAATGAGAGGCCGTATGAAATAGACTCCTTACTATTGCCCCATTATGCATTATTTGGTAATGCTGTGATTGAGTTGCCATATGACCTGGACTTTGACTATTCCCATGGTGTGTATTCTTCAGTCAGTTTCTGAACGAGTGACCACATAAAATAGACTCCTGACTCTGTCCTCTTGACTATTTCTCAGCTCTGCATTTTCCACTGAGTCTCTGGGTGAACGGTCATATCAAATAATATCCAGAAAATTCTCCAGGTGTAAATTATTCAGTGAGTCTCTTAAGAAGTGGCTATATATAATAGAATCCTAAGTATTTTCCAGATACATATGATTCTTCACTGAGGAACTGAATAAGTGGCCATGTATAGTACACTCCTGAAATTTTCAAACATCTGTTTTATTCTGTGAGGCTCTGAATGAGTGGCCATAAAATAGAGACTCCTATATACAACTCAGGCGTGAGTTTTTACATTCGGCTGTAAATGAGGGGCTATACGAAATAGAATCCTGACTTTCCCAAGGTGTCTGTAATTCAGTTAGGCTCTGAGTATGTGGCTATATGAAATAGAATTCTGACTACAATACAGGTGTTCTTTACTCAATGAACTTCTGAAGAAATGCCACATGTAATAGCGTCCAGAGTATTCCTCAGGTATTTATTATTCACTGAGGCTCAGAAACTTTGGCCATATCAAATTGTTTTCTGAGTAGTCTACAGGCGTGTATCATTAACTCTGACTCTAAATATTTGGGCATATGGAATAGACTAGTGACTATTCCAAAGCTGTGTATTACTGACTCAGGCTTTGATTTTGTGGCCATATAAAATAGACTGGTGTCAATTCCAAACGTGTGCATTATACACTTAGACTGTAAATGAGAGGCTAAGTAAAGTACACTCCTAATACTTCCACAGGTGTGTGTCAAGCAGTGAGTTTCTTTTTGTATGACCATATGAAACAGGAGGCTGTCTGTCTCAAATATTTTAGTATTCAGTGAATCTCTGAATGAATGGCTCTATGAAATAGACTGCTGAGTACTTTACATTTGTGTATTATTCATTGAGGGCACGAGACAGCGGCTATAATAAAATGGAATTTGGACTAATCAACACGTGCATATTATGCACAGAGGCTATAAATATGTGTCCAAATGAAATAGACTCCTGGCTACTCCACAGGTCTGCATTATTTACCGAGGCTCTGAATGAATGTCCATCAAAAATAGACTCCAAATTATTCTCCAGGTGTGTATTATTCAGTGATCCTCAGAAGATGTGGCTGTACAAATTAGATTTCTTATTATATCAAGGGTCTATCTTATGCATTGAGGCTCTGAATATGTGTGTATATGAAAGAGTCTCCTGACTACACCAAATATTTCAATGACACATTGAATGAGAGGACAAATGAAAAACTATCCTGACTATTCCACAGGTGGGCATTATTTAGTGAGACTCTGAATGAGAAGAAACAAGTAAATCCTGACTATGATTCCAGTTTTGTACATTTAGTGAGGCTTTCAACGGGTAGCCATAGGAAAGAGACTTCTGACTATTCCGCAGGTGTGAATTATTCAGTGTTTCTCTAAATGCGTGGCCATAAAGTACAGACTCCAGACTATATCACTAGTGTGTAATATTCAGTGAGGCTGTGAAAGAGGGCAGATATGAAACAGAATTCTAATGATTCCGCATGTGCATTATGCACTGTTTGTCTGAATGAGTAGCCGTATGACATAGACACCTCATTATTCTCCATGTGTGCATTATTCCAAAAAGTTCGGTATGAGTGACCATACCAAATAGACTTATGAAACTCCCCCAGGTGTGTATTACTCAGCGTTACACAGAATTAGAGTCTATATGAAATAGACTCCTGACTACCACCCAGGTGTGTGTCATTTGGGAATGCACTTAATTCATGGCTATCTTACACAGTGTCCTCATTACTCCATAGAAGTTCATTATTTACTGAAACTCTGAATAAGAGGCCATACAAAATAGACACTTGACTATTGCTTCATTGTGAATTACTCAATAAGGTTGTAAATGAGTGGTACTATGAAATAGAATCCTGAGAATTTCCCAGGTGTGTATCATTCAGGGAGGCACAGAATTAGTGGCCATATAAAAAATTATCGACTATTACCCTGCTGTAGATTATTCACTGAGGATCTAAATGAGTGGCTACATGAAAGAGACACTTAACTCTTCCCCAGGTTAGTATTATTGAATGAGACTCTGACTAAGTGGGCATAAAAAAGAGTCTAAGGTGTATTGCCCAGGTGTTCGTTACTTACAGAGACTCTGAATGTGTAGGCATTTGAAGTAGACCCTTGACTGTTTCTACGGGAGTATTATTCACAGAGGCCCAGAACGAGTGGCCATGTGAAAGAGATTCCTGACTTATCAGATATACATGTTATTCACTAAAACACTGAAAGTGTGGCTTTAAGAAATAGACCGCATTTTACTTCACAGGTGCGCATTAATTTTTGACTCTCCAAAGGAACCAACATATGAAATAGACTAGTGATTATTCCAACATGTGCCATATACGAAGAGGTTCTGTATGAGTGTCCATATAAAATAGTCTCCTGAATCTCACACATGTGTGTATCATTCACGGAGCTGCTTTATTTGGGGCTACCGTCAATAGGGTCCTAACTCCTCCACATCTGTTTATTATGCTCTGAAGCTCTGAATGATAGTCCATATGAAACAGACTCCTTACTATTGCCCCATTGTGCATTATTCGGTAATGCTGTGATTGATTGGCCATATGACCTGGACTCTGACTATTCCCAAGGTGTATATTCTTCAGTCCGTTTCTGAACGAATGACCACATAAAGTAGACTCCTGGCTCTGTCCTCTTGACTATTTCTCAGCTCTGCATTTTCCACTGAGTCGCTGGGTGAACGGTCTTATTAAATAGTCTCCAGACAATTCTCCAGGTGTGCATTATTCAGTGAGTCGCTTACTAAGTGGCTATATATAATAGAATCCTGAATATTTTCCAGATATATATGATTCTTCACTGAGGATCTGAATAAGTGGCCATGTCAAGTACACTCCTGACATTTCCATACGTCTGCATTATTCTATGAGGCCCTGAATGGATGGCCATAAAATAGAGACTCCTATATACTACTCAGGCGTGAGTTTTTACATTCGGCTGTAAATGAGTGGCTATACGGAATACAATCCTGACTTTCCCAAGGTGTCTGTAATTCAGTTAGGCTCTGAGTATCTGGCTATATGAAATAGAATTCTGAATACAATACAGGAGTTCTTTACTGAATGAACTTCTGAAGAAATGCCACATGAAATAGCGTCCAGATTATTCCTCAGTTATTTATTATTCACCGAGGCTCTGAAACATTGGCCATATGAAATTGTTTCCTAACTGGTCTACAGGAGTGTATCATTGACACTGACTCTAAATATTGGGGCATATGGAATAGACTAGTGTCTATTCCAAAGTTGTGTATTACTGACTCAGGCTTTGATTTTGTTGTCATATAAAATAGACTAGTGTCTATTCCACACGAGTGCATTATTCCCTTAGGCTGTAAATGAAAGGCTATGTAAAGCACACTCCTAAAACTTTCCCAGGTGTGTCTCACCCAGTGAGGTTCTTTTTTATGACCATATGAAACAGGAGGCAGTCTGTCTCAAATAATTTTATTATTCACTGAATCTCTCTATGAGTGGCTATATGAAATAAACTGCTGAGTAATTTACATTTGTGCATTATTCATAGAGTTTACGAGTCAGTGGCCATATAAAATGAAATCCTGACTAATCCACATGTGTATATTATCCACTGAGGCTATCAATGTGTTTCCAAATGAAATAGACTCCTGGCTACTCCACAGGTTTACATTATTTACCGAAACTCTGAATGAATGTCCATCGAAAATAGACTCCAAATTTTTCCCCAGTTGTGTATTATTCAGTGAGCCTCAGAAGATGTGGCCATACTAATGAGATTTCTTACTATATCAACGGTCTGCCTTATGCACTGAGGCTCTGAATATGTGTCTACATGAAAGCATCTCCTGATGACACCACAATTTTCAATGACACATTGAATGAGAGGCCACATGAAAAAGTCTCCTGACTATTCCACAGGTGTGCATTGTTTAGTGAGACTCTGAATGAGGAGATACAAGTAAATCCTGACTATTTATCCAGGTGTGTATATTTAGTGAAGCTCTCAACGGGTACCCATAGGAAAGAGATTTCTGACTATTCCGCCATTGTGAATTATTTAGTGATTCTCTGAATGAGTGGCCATAAAATATAGACTCCAGACTATATCATAAGTGTGTAATATTCATTGAGGCTGTGAAAGAGGGGCCATAGGAAATAGAATTCTAATGACTCCAAATGTGCGTTATTCACTGTTTGTCTGAATAATTAGCTGTATGACATATACACCTCATTATTCTCCATGTGTGCATTATTCCAACAGGTTCGGTATGAGTGTCCATACTAAATAGACTCCTGAAACTCCCCCAGGTGTGTATTACTCAGCGTTACACAGAATTAGAGTTCATATGAAATAGACTCCTGACTACCACCTAGGTGTGTGTCATTCGGGAAGGCACTTAATTCATGGCTATCTTAAACTGTGTCCTGATTACTCTATAGAAGTTCATTATTGAGATCGATCCAAGATGGCTGATCGCTAACAGCTCGGGATTGTAGCTCCCAGTAAAAGCTCAGAAAACGTAAGGATACCACATTTTTAGAGGAATTTTTGTTGCCCACGTACCAGAAGATTTTTAGTGAAGGAGCCCCGCGGGTCGCCCGCGCGACTTCTGTGGCCGGCGCAGCAGTTTTGTCCACGCCTCAGCGCGGCAGCTCTTCGTGCACAGTGAGTGGGACTGGTTCCTCGACTGACAGGTGTTTGGAGCTCCAGGAAGGCAGAGCTGCTTGTTGAGGACTCAAGAAGGAAGCCAGACTGGAGATTTCCAGGCAGAAGAGCACCATCAGTCTTATCTCTGTTGTTTTGGCTGGCGCAGTGGGTTGCTCGAATTCCAGCACTGGGAATCAATAAATTGGACATCCTTTCAGCAAATTCAACAGAAAGGCACTAATTGTAAATACAGTACATGGATAAATTCACAATAAAGGGAAAAAAAACAGCCTAAAAAGGCCGAGAATACCGAAAGTCAGAACCCCTCTCCCTCTACAGGGAATAGTAATTCCTCATCAGCAACGGAGCAAGCCTTAATGGAAGAGGACTGTGTTCCAGTACCTGAAGGAGGCTTTAGAATGTGGATGGTAAAATACTTCTGGGAATTGAAACAATTTGTTCTAACCCAATGTAAAGAAACTAAGAACTTTGAAAAAAGGTGAGACAAAATGTTAAAAAGAATGGACAATATAGAGAGGAATATAAATGAACTAATGGAGTTGAAAAACACAACACGAGAACTTAGTGAAATATGCACAAGTTTGAATAGCCGAATTGAACAAGCAGAAGAAAGGATATCCGAGGTCAAAGACCGACTTAATGAAATGGAACGAGAAGACAAGAATAGAGAAAAAAGGAAAAAAAGGAATGAGCAAAGTGTCCAATAATTATGGGACTATGTGAAAAGACCTAATCTATGTTTGATAGGTGTACCTGAATGTGATGGAGGGAATGAATCCCAGCTGGAAAATACTCTTCAGGATATTATCCAGGAGAATTTTCCCAATCTAGCAAAGCAGGATACCATTCAACCTCAGGTAATACAGAGAACACCACAAAGATATTCCTTAAGAAGAGAAACCCCAAGACACATAATCATTAGATTCACCAGGGTTGAAACGAAGGAGAAAATACTAAGGGCAGCCAGAGAGAAAGGTCAGGTTACCCACAAAGGGAAGCCTATTAGACTTACAGCAGATCTCTCAGTAGAAACCCTACAAGCCAGAAGAGAGTGGGGGCCGATATTTAACATCCTTAAAGAACAGAACTTTCAGCCCAGAATTTCATATTCAGCCGAATTAAGCTTCACAATTGAGGAAAAAATAAAATCTTTTATGAACAAGCAAGTACTCAGATATTTTATTACCACGAGGCCTGCTTTACAAAAACTTCTGAAAGAAGCATTACACACAGAAAGGAACCACCACTATCAGTCTTTCTAAAAATTATTAAAAAGTAAAGAGCATCAACACAAAGAATTTACATCAACAAATGGATAAAATAACCAGTTAACATCAAATGGCAGCAATCTTAAATTAAAATTGACTAAATTTTCTAATTAAATGATACAGCCGAATCCTAAAGGTATACTATATCCAGACCCATTTCATATCCAAAGATACACAAAGACTAAAAACAAAGGGTTAGAGAAGAATTTATTAACCAAGTAGGGAACAAAAACAAATAAATAAACAAAAAGGAGTTGCAACTCATGCATTTGATAAAACAGATTTCAAACCAACAAAGATAGAGTGGTATAAGGATCGATGTATCCTAACACCCAGACACAGAAGACCCATAAAGAGATTCAGATGCAACGAAACAGAAAATTGATAAGGATATCCAGAATCTGAACTCAGATCTGTAATAAGTAAACTTAATAAAAACTTACAGAACTCTCTACTTAGATAAATAAAATATACATTCTCCACTTTAAATACATAAAATAACGATCGGCCATTATTAATACCAATTTATAGAATAGAGCAATATTCCTGTTCTCTCTTCCTCCTATTCTTCCTCTTTTCCTTTCTTAAAAAATAAAACATAAAAGAAATTCATTATTCACAGAACCTTTGAATGAGAAGCCATACAAAATAGACACCTGAATATTGCTCCATTGTGAATTATTCAATAAGGTTCTAAATGAGTGGTAGCTTGAAATAGAATCCTGAGAATTCCCCAGGTGTGTATCATTCAGGGAGGCACAGAATGAGTGGCCATATAAAAAATTCTCGACTATTACCCTGCTGTGGATTATTCACTGAGGATCTAAATGAGTGGCTACATGAAGTAGACACTTAACTCTTCCCCAGGTGTGTATTATTGAATGAGACTCTGAATAAGTGGGCATAAAAATAGACTCAGGTGTATTGCCAAGGTGTTCATTACATACAGAGACTCTGAATGTGTAGGCATTTGAAGTAGACCTTGATTGCTTCTTACGGGAGTATTATTCATAGATGCCCAGAACGAGTGGCCATGTGAAAGAGATTCCTGACTTATCACATATACATTTTATTCACTAAAACACTGAAAGTGTGGCCTTATGAAATAGACCGCATTTTACTCCAAAGGTGCGTGTTATTTTTTGACTCTCCAAACGAACCACCATATGAAATAGACTAGTGATTATTCCCCACATGTGCAATATTCTAAGTGGTTCTGTATGAGTGTCCATATCAAATAGTCTACTGACTCTCACACATGTGTGTATCATTCACGGAGCTGCTTTATTTGGGGCTACCGTTAATAGGGTCCTCCCTTTTCCACAGCTGTTTATTATGCACTGAAGGTCTGAATGAGAGGCCATATAAAATAGACTCCTTGCTATTGCCCCATTGTGCATTATTCGGTAATGCTGTGATTGAGTGGTCATATGACCTGGACTCTGACTATTCCCAAGGTGTGTATTCTTCAGTCAGTTTCTGAACGAATGACCACATAAAATAGACTCCTGGCTCTGTCCTCTTGACTATTTCTCAGCTCTGCATTTTCCACTGAGTCGCTGGGTGAACGGTCTTATCAAATAGTCTCCAGAAAATTCTCCAGGTGTGCATTATTCAGTGAGTCTCTTAAGAAGTGGCTATATATAATAGAATCCTGAGTATTTTTCAGATATATATTATTCTTCACTGAGGATCTGAATAAGTGGCCATGTCAAGTACACTCCTGACATTTCCATACGGCTGTATTATTCTGTGAGGCTCTGAATGAGTGACCATATAATAGAGACACCTACATACTACTCAGGCGTGAGTTTTTACATTCGGCTGTAAATCAGTAGCTATACAAAACAGAATCCTGACTTTCCCAAGGTGTCTGATATTCAGTTAGGCTCTGAGTATGTGGCTATATGAAATAGAATTCTGACTACAATACAGGTGTATTTTACTCGATGAACCTCTGAAGAAATTCCACATCTAACAGCGTCCAGACTATTTCTTAGGTATTTATTATTCACTGAGGCTCTGAAACATTGGCCATATGAAATTGTTTCCTGACTAGTCTACAGGCGTGTCTTATTGATGCTGACTCTAAATATTTGGGCATATATAATAGACTAGTGAGTATTCCAACGTAGTGTATTACTGACTCAGGCTTTGATTTTGTGGCCATATAAAACAGAGTAGTGTCTATCCCACATATGTGCATTATTCCCTTAGGCTGGAAATGAGAGGCTATGTAAAGTACACTCCTAACATTTCCCCAGATATGTGTCTCTCAGTGAGGTTCTTTTTGTATGACAATATAAAACAGCAGTCTGTCTATCTCAAATATTTTTATTATTCAGTGAATCTCTATATGAGAGGCTATATGAAATAAACTGCTGAGTACTTTACACTTGTGTATTATTCATTGAGGTTAAGAGTCAGTGGCCATATAAACTGAAATTCTGATTAATCCACTCGTGCATATTATCCACTGAGGCTACGAATGTTTGTCCAAATGAAATAGACTCCTGGCTACTCCACAGGTCTGCATTATTTACCGAGGCTCTGAATGAATGTCCATTGAAAATAGACTCCAAAGTATTCTCCAAGAGTGTATTATTCAGGGAACCTCAGAAGATGTGGTCATACTAACTAGATTTCTTACTATATCAAGGGTCTGTCTTATGCACTGAGGCTCTGAATTTGTGTCTACATGAAAGAGTCTTCTGACTACACCACATTATTCAGTGACACTCCGAATTAGAGGACACATGAAAAAGTCTCCTGACTATTCCACAGGTGTGCATTATTTAGTGAGACTCCGAATGAGGGGATAAAAGTAAATCCTGACTATTTCTCCAGGTGTGTACACTTAGTGAGGCTCTTAACGAGTGGCCATAGGAAAGAGACTTCTGACTGTTCCGCAGGTTTGCATTATTTAGTGATACTCTGAATGAGTGGCCATAAAAAATAGACTCCAGTCTATATCACAAGTGTGTAATATTCAGTGAGGCTGTGAATGAGGGGCCATATGAAACAGACTTCTAGTTATTCCACATGTGCATTATTCACAGTTTGTCTGAATGAGTAGCCATATGACATTGACTCCTCATTATTATCCATGTGTGCATTAATCAAACAGGCTCTGTTTGAGTGTCTATACCAAATAGACTCCTGACAATGCGCCAGGTGTGTATTACTGAGAGATACACAAAATTAGAATTCATATGAAATAGACTCCGGCCTATCAAACAGGTGCGTATCATTCAGCAAGGCACTTAATTCGTGGTTATGTTAAACAGTGTCCTGATTACTCCATAGAAGATTATTATTCACTTAAACCTTGAATGATAGACCATATAAAATAGACACCCGACTATTGCTCCATTGTGAATTATTCAGTAAGGTTCTAAATGAATGGTAGTATCAAATAGAATCCTGAGAATTTTTCAGGTTTATATCACTCAGTGAGGCACAAAATGAGTGGCCATATAAAAAATGCTCAACTATTACCCTGGTGTTTATTATTCACTGAGGCTCTAAATGAGTGGCTACATGAAGTAGACTCTTAAATCTTCTTTTGTTGTGTATTATTGAATGAGTCTCTGATTAAGTGGGCATACAAAAGAGACTCAGGTGTCTTGCCCAGGTGTTCATTACCTACAGAGTCTCTGAATGTGTAGCCATTTAAAGTAGACCCTTGACTATTTTTGAGGGGAGTATTTTTCACAGAGGCCCTGAACGAGTGGCCATGTTAAAGTGATTCCTTACTTTTCAGATATACATATTATTCACTAAAACGCTGAAATAGTGGACTTCAGAAATAGAACACATTTTACCCAACGGGTATGCATAAGTTTTTGATTCAGCAAATGAAACATCATATGAAACAAACAGATTTTTTTCCATATGTTCAGTATTCGAAAATGCTTTGATTTTTTGGCCATATAAAATAAAAAATTGTCTATTCCACACGTG
Source organism: Saguinus oedipus (assembly GCA_031835075.1). Lineage (NCBI taxonomy): Eukaryota > Metazoa > Chordata > Mammalia > Primates > Cebidae > Saguinus > Saguinus oedipus. The sequence continues at coordinate 6,592,320 of CM063170.1, forward strand.
TGCATTATTTCCTGATTCTGTAAATTAAAGGCTATATAAAGTACACTCCTAAAACTTCCCCTGGTGTGCATAACTCAATGAGGATCTTTTCGTTTAACCATATGAAACAGGAGGCTGTCTATCTCAAATATTTGTATTATTCAGTGAATCTCTGAATGAGTGTCTATATGAAATAGACTGCTAATTATTTTACATTTTTGCATTTTTCACTGAAGTTATGAGTCAGTGGCCATATAAAATGGAATCCTGACTAATTCACACGTGCATATTATCCACTGAGGCTATGAATGAGTGTCTTAATTAAATAGACTTCTGGCTACTCAACAGGTGTACATCATTTTCCAAGGCTCTTAATATATGTCCATCGAAAATAGACTCCAAATTATTCCCCAGGTGTGTATTATTCAGTGAGACTCATTATATGTTTCCATATCAGATTCCTTACTATATTAAGTGTCTTCCTTACTCACCGAAGCTCTGAATATGTGTCAACATGAAATAGACTCCTGACTACACCGCATTATTCAGTGACACTCCAAATTAGAGGCCACATGAAAAAGTCTCCTGACTATTCCACAGGTGTGCATTATTTAGTGAGACTCTGAATGAGGGGATAAAGGTAAATCCTGACTATTTCTCCAGGTGTGTACACTTAGTGTAGCTCTTAACCAGTGGCCATAGAAAAGATACTTCTGACTATTCCACAGGTGTGCATTATTTAGTGATTCTCTGAATGAGTGGCCATAAAAAAATAGACTCCAGACTATATCACAAGTGTAAAATATTCAGTGAGGCTGTGAAAGTGGGGCCATATGAAACAGACTTCTAATTACTCCACATGTGCATTATTCACAGTTTCTCTGAATGAGTAGCCATGACATAGATTCCTCATTATTATACATGAGTGCATTAATCAAACAGGCTCTGTTTGAGTGTCCATACCAAATAGACTCCTGACACTGCCCCAGGTGTGTATTACTCAGCGATACACAGAATTAGATTTCATATGAAATAGACTCGTGACTATCACACAGGTGTGTATCATTCAGAAAGGAACTTAATTCGTGGCTATATTAAATAGCGTCCTGATTACTCCATAGAAGTTTACTATTCACTGAAACTTTGAGTGATAGACCATATAAAATAGACACCTTACTATTGTTCTATTATGGATTATTCAATAATGTTCTAAATGAGTGGTAGTATCAAATAGAATCCTGAGGATTCTTCAGGTGTATTTCACACAGTGATGCAAGAAAAATGAGTGGCAATATAAAAAATGCTCGACTATTACCCTGTTGTGCATTTTTCACTGAGGCTCGAAATGAGTGGCTACATAAAGTAGACTCTTAAATCTTCTTTTGTTGTGTATTATTGAATGAGTCTCTGACTAAGTGGGCATAAAAAAGAGACTCAGGCGTATTGCCCAGTTGTTCATTATGTACAGAGGCTTTGAATGTGTAGCCATTTGAAGTAGACCCTTGACTATTTTTGAGGGGAGTGTTCTTCACAGAGGCCCTGAACGAGTGACAATGTGAAAGAGATTCCTGACTTATCAGATATACATATTATTCACTAAAACACTGAAAGAGTGGCTTTATGAAATAGAACCCATTTTACTCAACAGGTGTGCGTTATTTTTTGATTCTCCCAACTAATTATCATATGAAACAGTCTAGTGATTATTCCCAACATGTGCAGTATTCCAAAAGTTTCTGTATGAGTGTCTATGTCAAATAGTCTCCTGACTCTGACACATGTGTGTATGATTCACGGAGCTGCTTAATTTGGGGCTACCTTAAATAGGGTCCTGAATACTCCACAGCTGTTTATTATGCACTGAAGCTCTGAATGACAGGCCTTATGAAATAGACTCCTTACTGTTGCCCCATTGTCCATTATTTGGTACTGCTGTGATTGAGTGTCCATATGACTTGGATACTGACAATTCCCAAGGTGTGTATTCTTCAGTGAGATTCTGAATGAGGAACCACATAACATAAACTCTTGACTCTATTCTCTTGACTGTTTTATATTTATGTATTATCAACTGAGTCGCTGGGTGAAGAGTGATATCAAATAGTCTCCAGACTATTTCTTAGCTGTGCATTATTCAGTGAGTCTCTGAATAAGTGGCTATATATAATATAATCCTGAGTATTTTCCAAATATATATGATTCCTCATTGAGATTCTGAATAAGTGACCATGTGAAATACACTCCTGACGTTTTCATAAGTCTGTATTATTCTGTGAAGCTCTGAATGAGTGGCCATAAAATAGAGGCTCCTGAATGATCCTCAGGCGTGCAATTTTACATTCGGCTCTAAATGAGTGGCTATAGAAAATAGAATTTTAACTTTTCCCAAGGTGTATGTTATTCAGTTAGGCTCTGAATATGTGGCTATAGGAAATAGAATTCTGACTACAATAGAGGTGTTTCTTATTCAAGGATGCTCTGAAATTGATGCCACATGTAATAGCGTCCTGAGTATTTCCCAGGTATGTATTATTCACTGAGGCTCTGAAACTTTGGCCATATGAAATTTTTTTCTGACGTGTCCACAGGCGTGTATTATTGACTCTGACTCTAAATACTTGGGCATGTAAAATAGAAAAGTGACTGTTCCAAAGCTGTGTATTTCTCACTCTGGCTTTGATTTTGTGGCCCGATAAAATAGTCTAGTGTCTCTTCCACACCTGTGCATGATTCCCTGAGGCTGTAAATGAGAGGGTATATAAGGTAGACTCCTAACACTTCCCTATGTGTTCCTTACACGTTGAGGCTCATTTTCTGTGACCATATGAATCAGGATGCTTCTATTTGTGCATTTTTCACTGCACGTGTGGATTAGTCCGGATTCAAATTTATATGGCCACTGAATCGTAACCTCAGTGAAAAATGCACAAATGTAAAGAACTCAGCAGTCTGTTTCATATAGACACTTATTCAGAGATTCACTAAATAATACAAATATTTAAAATAGAAGCATCCTGATTCAGTCAATAATACACGCCTGTGGACACGTCAGAAAAAAATTCCAGACTATATCACAAGTGTGTAATATTCAGTGAGCCTGTGAAAGAGGGTCCATAATAATCAGACTTCTAATTACTTTACATGTGCATTATTCACTGTTTGTCTAAATGAGTAGCCGTATGACATAGAATCGTCATTATTATACATGTGTGCATTAATCAAACAGGTTCTGTTTGAGTGTTCATACTAAACGGACTCCTTACACTGCCCCGTGTGTATTACTCAATGATACACAAAATTAGGGTTCATATTAAGTAGTTGCCAGGCTATTACCAAAGTGGGTATCATTCAGGAAGGCACTTAATTCGTGGCAACCTTAAACAGCGTCCTGATTACTCCATAGAAGTTTATTATTCACTGAAACTTTGAGTGATAGACCATATAAAATAGACACCTGACTATTGCTCCATTGTGAATTATTCAATAAGGTGCTAAATGCGCGGTACTATCAAATAGAATCCTTATTATCCTTCAGGTGTATATCACTCAGTGAGGCACAAAATGAATGGCCATATAAAAAATGCTCGACTATTACCCTGGTGTGCATTATTCATTGAGGCTCTAAATGAGTGGCTACATTAAGTAGACTCTTAACTCTTCTGCAGGTGTGTATTATTGAATGAGACTCTGACTAAGTGGTCATAAAAAGGAGACTCACCTGTATTGCCCAGGAGTTTATTACCTACAGAGTCTCTAAATGTGTAGCCATTTAAGGTAGACACTTGACTATTTTTGAGGGGAGTATTCGTCACACAGACCTTGAACTAATGGCCATGTGAAAGAGATTCCTTACTTTTCAGATATACATATTATTCACTAAAACACTGAAAAAGTGGCCTTCTGAAATAGAACCCATTTTACTCCACAGGTGTGCATACGTTTTCGATTCACCAAATGAAACACCATATGAAACAGACAAGTGATTATTCCCCACATGTGCAGTATTCAAAAATGCTTTGATTTTGCGGCCACATAAAATAGACTAGCGTCTATTCCAAACGTGTGCATTATTTCTTGATTCTGTAAATTAAAGTCTATATAAATGAGACACCTAACACTTTCCCTGGTGTGCATTACTCAGTGAGGTTCTTTTCGTTTAACCATATGAAACAGGATGCTGTCTATCTCAAATATTTGTATTATTCAGTGAATCTCTGAATGAGTGTCTATATGAAACAGACTCCTGACTACACCACATTATTCAGTGACACTCCGAATTAGAGGCCACATGAAAAAGTCTCCTGACTCTTTCACAGGTTTTCATTATTTAGTGAGACTCTGAATGAGGGGATAAAGGTAAATCCTGACTATTTCTACAGGTGTGTACACTTAGTGAGGCTCTTAATGAGTGGCCATAGGAAAGAGACTTCTGACTATTCTGCAGGGGTGCATAATTTAGTGATTCTCTGAATGAGTGGCCATATAAAATAGACTCCAGACTCACAAGTGTAAAATATTCAGTGAGGCTGTGAAAGAGGGGCCATATGGAACAGACCTCCTATTACTCCACATGTGCATTATTCACAGTTTGAATGAGTAACCATATGACATTGACTCTTCATTATTATCCCTGTGTGCATTAATCAAACAGGCTCTTTTTGAGGATCCATACCAAATAGACTCCTGACACTGCCCCAGGTGTGTATTACTCAATGATACACTAAATTAGAGTTCATATGAAATACGCTTCTGACTATCACACAAGTGCGTATCATTCAGCAAGTCACTTGATTCGTGGCTATGTTAAACAGCATCCTGATTACTCCATAGAAGTTTACTATTCACTGAAACTTTGAATGATAGACCACATAAAAAAGAAAACTGACTATTGCTCCATTGTGAATTATTCATTAAGTTTCTAAATGAGTGGTAGTTTCATTTAGAATCTTGAGGATTATTCAGGTGCATATCACTTAGTGAGGCACAAAATGAGTGGCCATATTAAAAATGCTCGACAATTACCCTGATATGCATTATTCACTGATCTCTAAATGAGTGGCTACATGAAGTAGACTCTTAAATCTTCCTTTGTTGTGTATTATTGAATGAGTCTCTGACTAAGTGGGCATAAAAAATGACTCAGGGGGGTGCTTGCAAGATGGCGACGTAGAGGAGACTCAGGATTGCAGCTCCCAGTGAAGGCACAGAGGGTGAGTGCTAGCCGCATTTTTGGACAGACATTTTTTTGCCCACAGAACGTTGAAAGTCCCAGGTGTGGGAGAGACACGGGAATGTGGCTCGGCCGGTGCCACAGCGCCTCGTCTACCTCACAAAACTCACTGGTCTGGGTGCTTTGTTAAACCAGCAATCTGAGATTTGGAAGGGCAGATTGACATGTCCATCTGATTGAACGGTACTTGGACAATGAGCCAGACCAAGAGATTTTTGGGAAGCGTGATCTGAGCTGGCCCAATGGGCAGTGGCACAGGAGATTGCATGGATCCCAGTGCCCTATCAGCAGGCTACTTGGGCACCAGTGAGAGAGTCGACCTTTCACCTTGGGGAGAGGAAGAGAGAGAGAGAGGATGGACTCTGAGGGAGGAAGCTGGGTGATTGGGCTAGTCGGGTCCCACACACACAGGGACAAGCAGGGTGGCGATTGGAGGTGCTCAGTGCTGATAGCTTTTTTGCTGGCACAGTTGAATCTAGCACGGTGCAGCCGGGTGGTGGAAGTGCGTCCGCCACTACAAACGCAATTTGCCCCTACTGAAGTACCTCCCAGTGATGACGCAGCCTGCCATTGCCAAGGCAACCCACGATAACAGAGAGACTCCCTCAGCTCACAGCAGAACTGGGCCAGCAGAAGCAGGGTTGACCCACGCTAGTAGTGCAAAGCCTCGGCAGGCAAATAGTGAATAGACTACCTCCTAGCCAGGCAGGACAGTGCAACAGATACTCATAAAGAAAGCCCCAACCCCCTGAGACAGAGCATCTAAGGGGAAAAAAGGGGGGTGTTTTATGAGTTCTGTTGCAGCAGACATAAACACATCCTCCCAACAACACTGAATGAACAAAGGAGCTCACAGCTCAGCACTGGAGCTCCTATAAAGCACAGACGCTCCACGCAGGCAGCTCCCTGAACCCTGTATATCCAAAGAGTCACCCAAAAAAAGGACTAATGAAACTGACATTTGGCGGGAATCATTCTGGAAAAAAGATAGCAGAAGAAAAAACTGATAGCATCCCTCACTGTTCCTCAGCTGCTACAGGTGTACCCCAGACAAGCAGGGCCTGTAGTGGATCTCAGCACTCGTGCAGCAGAGAGGCTAGACCATTAAAAGAAAAACAAAGTAACAGAAATACTTCATCATCAACAATCTGGGCATCCACTCAGAAACCCAATTGAAAAATCAGCAACTACTAAGATGACAGGTGGATAAATCCACAAAGATGGGAAGAAACCAGCGCAAAAAGGAGAAAAACACCCGAAACCAAAACACCTCACCTCTGACAAAAGTCCAAAACTCCTCACCAGCAAGGGAACAAAGCTGGACGGAGAATGACTGTGATGAAATGACAGATTCAGAATTCAGAAAGTGGACAATGAGAAACTTCAGTGAGCTAAAAGAACATGTTCTAAATCAGTGCAAAGAAACTAAGAATCTTTATATACGGAAGTTCCAAGATGGCGTCGTATAGTTGACTCAGGATTGCAGCTCTCAGTGAAGGCGCAGAGGGTGAGTTTTATCCGCATTCTCAGAACGGAACTTTTGGCCCACAGAACTTTGAAACTCCCAGGTGTGGGAGAGACACCAGATGCTAGCTCAGCTGGCTCACGCAGCCGGTTCAGTGGGGGCGACCACCACAGGGCAGGTGCACCTGGCACAAAGCTCTCTGGTCTGGGTGCCCTGTTAAACAGGCAATCTGAGATTTGGAAGGACAGATTGGCATGTCCATCTGCTTGAATGGGACTTGAAAAATGAGCCATACCAAGAGATTCCTGGAAAACGTGATCTGAGCCAGTGTAGTGGGCAGTGGCACGAGAGATTGCATGGATCCCAATGCCGTATTAGCAGGCTACTGGGGTGCAAGTGAGAGAGTCAACCGTTCAGCTTGGGAAGAGGAAGAGAGAGAGAGAGAGGACAGACTCTGAGGCAGGGAGCTGGGTGATCGGGCTCAGAGCATCCCACCCTCATGGGGACAAGAAGGGTGGCGATTGGAAGCGCTCAGGGCTGAGAGTTTTCCTGTCAGCATCTAGGACTGTGCAGCCCGGTGGGGCAGGGGCATCCGCCACTATGGACGCAATCCGCCCCTACTGATGTACCGCCCAGGGCTGACGCAGCCTGCCGTGGCCGAGGCATCCTGCCATAACAGAAAGACGCTGCCAGGAGGGGGGAGCACTCCACAGCAGAATGGAGCCCAGCAGTAACAGGGCAGACCCGCGCTAGCAGGGCAGAGCCCCGGCAGGCAAAATGGTGAATAGACTGCCTCCTAGTGGGGCAGGACAGTGCAACAGATACTCATAAAGAAAGCCCCAACTCCCTGAGACAGAGCACCTAAGGGGAAAAGAAAAAAGGTGGTGTTTTATGAGTTCTGTTGCAGCAGACATAAACAAACTCCCAACAACCCTGAATGAAAAACTGAGCTCACAGCTCAGCACTGGAGATCCTATAAAGCACAGACCATCTCCTCAAGCAGTTCCCTGAACCCTGTATATACAAAGAGTCACCCCAAAAGAGGACTAATCAGACTAACATTTAGCGGGCATCATTCTGGAACAAAGACAGCAGAAGAAGAAACTGGTATCATTCCTCACTGTTCTGCAGCTGCTACAGGTATACCCCAGACAAGGAGGGCCTGGAGGGGACTTCAGCACTCATACAGCAGAAGGGCTAGACCATGAGAAGGAAAACTAAGTAACAGAAATACATCGTCATCAAAAATTTCAGCGTCCACACAGAGACCCAATGGAAAAATTAGCAACTACTAAGACAACAAGCGGATAAATTCATAAAGATGAGAAGAAACCAGCACACAAAAAAGGAAAACACCCAAAACCAAAACACCTCACCTTCTACAAAGGACCAAAACTCTTCACCAGCAAGGGAAAAAGCTGGACATAGAATGAGTGTGACAAAATGACGGAATCAAACTTCAGAAACTGGATAATGAGAAACTTCAGAGAGCTAAAAGAACATGTTATAAATCATTGCAAAGAAACTAAGAACCTTGAAAAAAGATTTGAAAAAAGATTCGAGGAACTGACAAGAATGGACAACTTAGAGAGGTATATAAATGAATTGAAGCAGCTGAAAAACAAAACACGAGAACTTCGCGAAGCATGCACAAGTTTCAACAGCCGAATTGATCAAGCAGAATAAAGAATATCAGAAGTTGAAGATCAACTCAATGAAATAAAAAAAAACCAAGATTAAAGAAAAAAGCACAAAAAGGAATGAACAAATTTTTCAAGAAATGTGGGACTATGTGAAGAGACCCAACCTACGTTTGATAGGTGTACCAGAATGTGATGAAGAGAATGAATCCAAGATGGAAAACACTCTTCAGGATATTATCCAGGAAAATTTCCCCAACCTAGCAAAACAAGTCAACAATCAACTCCAGGAAATACAGAGAACACCACACAGATACGACGCAAGAAGAGCAAACCCAAGGCACATAATCGTCAGATTCACCAGGGTTGAAATGAAGAAGAAAATATTAAGGGCAGCCAGAGAGATAGGTCGGGTCACCCACAAAGGGAAGCCCATCAGACTCACAGCAGATCTCTCGGCAGAGGCCCTACAAGGCAGAAGAGAGTGGGGGCCAATATTCAACATCCTGAAAGAAAAGAACTTTCAACCCAAAATTTCATATTTAGCTAAACTGAGCTTCATAAGTGAAGAAAAAATAAAATCCTTCATGAACAATCAAGTACTCAGAGATTTTGTCACCACTAGGCCTGCTTTACAAGAGCTCCTGAAGGAGGCACTACACATAGAAAAAAACAACCAGTACCACCATCCTAAAAGCTTAGGAAATGCTAAGGAGCATCAACAAAATGAAGAGTGTACATGAACCAACGGGCAAAACAGCCAGCTAGCATCAAAATGGCAGTATCAAATTCACACATAACAATAATAACCCTAAATGTAAATGGGCTAAATGCACCAATCAAAAGACACAGACTGGCAAATTGGATAAAAAACCAAAACCCAACGGTGTGCTGTATCAAGGAAATCCACCTCACATGCAAGGATACAAAAAGTCTCAAAATAAAGGGATGGAGGAAGAAGTACCAAGCAAATGAAGAGCAAAAAGAAGCAGGAGTTGCAATTCTCATCTCTGATAAAATAGACTATAAAGCAACAAAGATCAAAGGGGACACAGAAGTTCATTTTATAATAGAAAAAGAATCGATACAACAGGAAGAGCTAACGATTCTAAATATATATGGACCCAATGCAGGAGCACCCAGATATATAAGGCAAGTTCTTAATGACTTACAAAGAGACATAGACTCCCACACTAAAATATTGGCAGACTTTAGCACTCGACTGTGAATATCAGACAGATCAACCTGACAGAAAATTAACAAGGATATCCAGGACTTGAACTAAGACCAGGAACAAGCAAACCTGATAGACATTTACAGAACTCTCCACCCCAAATCCACAGAATATACATTCTTCTCAGGACCACAGCACACCCACTCCAAAACTGACCAAATAATTTGAAGTAAAGCACTCCTCAGCAAATGCAAAACAACGGAAATTATAACAAACAGTTTCTCAGACCATAGTGCAATCAAGTTGAAACTCAGAATTCAGAAAATAACACAGAACCGCACAGCTTCATGGAAACTGAACAACTGGCTCTTGAATGTTGACTGAATAAACAATGAAATGAAGGCAGATTTAAAGAAGTTCTTTGAAACCAATGAGAATGAAGACACAACGTACCAGAATCTCTGGGACACATTAAAAGTAGTCTGTAGAGGAAAATATATAGCAATAAGTGCCCACATGAGAAGAGTGGGGAGAAATAAATTTGACACTCTATCATCAAAATTGAAAGAGCTTGAGGAGCAAGATCAAAAAAGCTCAAAACCTAGCCGAAGACAAGAAATAATTAAGATCAGAGCAGAACTGAAGCAGATAGAGACAAAAAAACCCTTCAAAAAATTAATAAATCTAAGAGCTGGTTTTTCAAAAAGATCAACAAAATGGACAGACCACTAGCCAGACTGATAAAAAAGAAAAGAGAGAACAACCAAATAGATGCAATAAAAAATGATAATGGGGAAATCAGCACAGATTTCACAGAAATTCAAATCATCATCAGAGGATACTACAAACAACTCTATGCACATAAACTAGTAAGCCAGAAAGAAATGGATAAATTCTTGGATGCCTGTGTCCTCCCAAGCTTAAACCAGGAGGAGGCCGAAACTGTGAATAGACCAATAACAAGGTTTGAAGTTGAGACAATAATTAAGAGACTACCACACAAAAAAACCCAGGTCCAGATAAGTTCACAGCTGAATTCTACTAGACACACAAAGAGGATCTGGTACCATACCTTCTAAAACTATTCCAAATAACTCAAAGAGAGCGAACCCTTCCCAAATGATTTTATAATAGCAAAATCATCCTGATAACAAAACCTGGCAGAGACTCAACAAGAAAAGAAAATTTCAGGCCAATATCCATGATGAACATAGATGCAAAAATCTTCAATAAAGTACTGGCAAACCGATTACAACAGCACATTAAAAAACTTATCCATCATGATCAAGTATGGTTCCTTCCAGGGATGCAAGGCTGGTTCAACATACGCAAGTCTATAAATGTAATTCACCATATAAACCGAAGCAAAAACAAAAACCACATTATTATCTCAATAGACGCAGAGAAGGCATTTGACAAAATTCAACAGCCCTTTATGCTAAAAACCCTCAATAAACTTGGTATTGATGGACCATATATCAAAGTAATAAAAGCTATTTATGACAAACCAACAGCCAATATACATAATGGGCAAAAACTGGAAGCATTCCCTTTGAAATCTGGCACTAGTCAAGGATGCCCTCTCTCACCACTCCTATTCAACAGAGTACTGGAAGTTCTAGCCAGAGCAATCAGGCAAGAAAAAGAAATAAAGAGTATAAAAATAGGAAAGGTGGAAGCCAAATTGTTTCTATTTGCAGATGACATAACAGCATACCTAGGAGACCCCATCACCTCACCCAAGAAGCTCCTGAAAGAAATAAGCAACTTCAGCAAAGTCTCAGGACATAAAATCAATGTGCAAAAATCACAAGCATTCCTATACACCAATAACAGACTTAAAGAGAACCAAATTAAGAACGAACTGCCATTCACAATTGCTACAAAGAAAATAAAATACCTAGGAATACAACTCACTAGGAATGTAAGGGACCTCTTTAAGGAAAACTACAAACAACTGCTCAACGAAATAAGAGAGGACACAAACAGATGGAGAAACACTCCATGTTCGTGGTTAGGAAAAATCAATATTGTGAAAATGGATATACTGCCCAAAGTAATTTACACATTCAATGCTATCCCCATCAAACTACCATTGAATTTCTTCACCGAACTGGAAAAAAAACACAATAAATTTCATATGGAACCAAAAAAGAGCCCGCATAGCCAAGTCAATTCTAAGCAAAAAGAACACAGCGGGAGGCATCACACTACCAGACTTCAAACTATACTACAAGGTTACAGTAACCAAAACAGCATGGTACTGGTTCCAAAACAGAGATATAGACCAATGAAACAGAACAGAAGCATCGGAGGCAACACAACATATCTACAACCATATTATCTTTGATAAACCAGACAAAAACAGGCAATGGGGAAAGGATTCCCTATTTAATAAATGGTGTTGGGAAAACTGGCTGGCCATGTGCAGAAAGCAGAAACTGGATGTCTTCCTGACACTTTACACTAAAATTAACTCCAAATGGATTAAAGACTTAACCATAAGACCTGACACCATAAAAACCCTAGAAGAAATTCTAGGCAAAACCATTCAGGACATAGGAGTAGGCAAGGACTTAATGACCAAAACACCAAAATCATAGGCAACAAAAGCCAAAATAGACAAATGGGACCTAATCAAACTCCACAGCTTCTGCATGGCAAAAGAAACAGTCACTAGAGTGAATCGGCAACCATCTGAATGGAATAAAATCTTTGCAGTTTACACATCTGACAAAGGGCTGATCTCCAAAATTTACAAAGAACTCAAACAGATTTACAGGAAAAAGAACCAAACAAGCCCATTTAAAAATTGGCAAAGGATATGAACAGACACTTTACAAAAGAAGACATACATGAGGCCAACAAACATATGAAAAAATGCTCATCATCACTGGTCATTAGAGAGATGCAAACCAAAAGCACATTGAGATATCATCTCAGGCCAATTAGAATGGTGAGCATTAAAAAATCTGGAGACAGCAGATCCTGGAGAGGATGTGGAGAAATAGGAACACTCTTACACTGTTGGTGGGAGTGTATATTAGTTCACCCATTGTGGAAGACTGTGTGGCGATTCCACAAGGACTAAGAAATAAAAATTCCATTTGACCCAGCAATCCCATTACTGGGTATATATCCAAAGAACTATAAATCGTTCTACCATAAGGACACATGCACACAAATGTTCATTGCAGCACTGTTTACAATAGCAAAGAACTGGAAACAACTCAAATGCCCAACGATGATAAACTGGACTGGGAAAATGTGGCACATATACCCCATGGAATATTATGCAGAAATCAAAAATGATGAGTTTGTGTCCTTTGTAAAGAAATGAATGAATCTGGAGAACATCATTCTCAGCAAACTGACACAAGAACAGAAAAAGAAATACCACATATACTCACTCATAGGTGGGTTAGAAAAATGAGATCACACGGCCACAGAGAGGGGGTCTACAACACACTGGTGTCTATTGGGGGGAATGGGGGTGGGACAGCTGGGTGGGCTGGGGTGAAATAGCCTGGGGATAAATGCCATGTGTGTGTGAAGGGGAGAAAGGCAGCAAAACACACTGCTAGGTGTGTACCTATCCAACTATCTTGCACGTTCTGCACATGTACACCAAAACCTATAATGCAATAAAAAATTTTTTTAAAAAATTAAAAATATAAAGCAGGGAAGGTCCTTTCAAACAGCTCCCTGACCCCTGCATATCCAAAGAGTCACCCCAAAAAAGGACTAATCAGACTGACATTTGGTGGGCATCATTCTGGAACAAAGATAGCAGAAGAACCTGGTAACATCCCTCAATGTTCCGCAGCTGCTACAGGTGTACCCCAGACCAGTAGGGCTTGGAGTGGACCTAAGCACTCCTACAGCAGAGGGGATACACCATTAGCAGGAAAACTAAGTAACAGAAATACTTCATCATCAACAATATCAGCATCCACTCAGAGACCCAGTTGAAAAATCAGCAACTACTAAGAGGACAGGTGGATAAATCCATAAAGATGGAAAAAACCAGCACAACAAGAAGGAAAACACCAGAAACGAAAACACCTCACCTCCGACAAAGAACCAAAATTCCTCACCAGCAAGAGAACAAAGCTGGACATAGAATGAGTGTGACAATACGACAGAATTAGACTTCAAAAAGGGGATAATGAGAAACATCAGTGAGCCAAAAGAACATGTTCTAAATCAGTGAAAGCAAACTAAGAACCTTGAAAAAAGATTTGAAAAAAGACTTGAGGAAATGATAACAAGAATGGACAACTTAGAGAGGAATATGAATGAATTGAAGGAGCTGAAGAACACAACACGAGAATTTCACGAAGCATGCACAAGTTTCAACAGCCGAATTGACCAAGCAGAAGAAAGAATATCAGAAGTTGAAGATCAACTCAATGAAATAAAATGAGAAACCAAGATTAAAGAAAAAAGCGCAAAAAGGAATGAACAAAGTCTCCAAGAAAGGTGGGACTATTTGAAGAGACCCAACCTACGTTTGAGAGGTGTACCAGAATGTGATCAAGAGAATGAATCCAAGCTGGAAAACACTCTTCAAGATATTATCCAGGAAAATTTTTCCAAACTAGCAAGACAGGTGAATACTCAACTCCAGGAAATACAGAGAACACCACAAAGGTACTCCGCAAGAAGAGCAACCCCAAGGCACATAATCGTCAGATTCAGCAGGGTTGAAATGAAGGAGAAAATACTAAGTGCAACCAGAGAGAAAGGTCGGGTCACCCACAAAGGGAAGCCCATCAGACTCACAGCAGATCTCTTGGCAGAGACTCTACAAGCCAGAAGAGAGTGGGGCCAATATTCAACATCCTTAAAGAACAAAACTTTCAACTCAGAATTTCATATCCAGCCAAACTGAGCTTCATAAGTGAAGAAAAAATAAAATCCTTCATGAAAAATCAAGTACTCAGAGATTTTGTCACCACTAGGCCTGCTTTACAAGAGCTTCTGAAAGAGGCACTACACATAGAAGAAAACAACCAGTACCAAACATCCTAAAAGCATACCAAATGCTAAAGAGCATGAACAAAATGAAGAATCTACATGAACCAATGGGCAAAATAGCCGGCAAGCATCAAAATGCCAATATCAAATTCATACATAACAATATTAACCCTAAATGTAAATGGGCTAAATGCAACAATCGAAAGACACAGACGGGCATATTGGATAAAAAACCAAAACCCATCAGTTTGCTGTAACCAGGAAATTCACCTCACATGCGAGGATTCACAAAGGCTCAAAATAAAGGGATGGAGGAAGATTTACTAAGCAGATGGAGAGCAAAAAAATGCAGGAGTGGCAATTCTCATCTCTGATAAATAGACTTTAAAGAAACAAAGATCAAAAGAAACAAAGAAGTCATTACATAATGGTAAAAGGATCGATACAACAAGAAGAGCTAACAATTCTAAATATATATGGACCCAATGTAGGAGCACCCAGATATATAAGGCAAGTTCTTAATGACCTACAAAGAGACTTAGACTCCCATACAATAATAGTGGGAGACTTTAACACTCCACCGTCAATATCAGACAGATCAACCAGACAGAAAATTAACAAGGATATCCAGGACTTGAATTCAGACCTGGAACAAGCAAACCTGAAAGACATTTACAGAACTCTCCACCCCAAATCCACACAATATACATTCATCTCAGCACCAAATCACACCTAATCCAAAATTGACCACATAATTGGAAGTAAAGCACTCCTCAGCAAATGCAAAACAACTGAAATCATAACAAACAGTGTCTCAGGACATAGTGCAATCAAGGTGAAATTCAGATTTCAGAAAATAACTCAGACCCGGACAGCTTCAGGGAAACTGAACAACTGGCTCTTGAATGTTGATTGGATAAATAATGAAATGAAGGCATAAATAAAGAAGTTTTTGGAAATTAACAAGAATGAAGACAAAACGTACCTGAATCTCAGGTACACATTTAAAGCAGTCTGTAGAGCAAAATATATAGCAATAAGTGCCCACATGAGAAGAGTGGAGAGATCCAAAATTGACACTCTATCGTCAAAATTGAAAGAGCTAGAGGAGCAAGATCAAAAAAGCTCAAATCCTAGCCGAAGACAAGAACTAACTAAGATTAGAGCAGAACTGAAGGAGATAGAGACAAGAAAAGCCCTTCAAAAAATCAATAAATCCGAGAGGTGTTTTTTTGAAAAGATCAACAAAATAGACAGACCACTAGCGAGACTGATAAAAAAGAAAAGAGAGAACGACGAAATAGATGCAATAAAAATCAATAATAAGGAAATCACCACAGAATCCACAGAAATTCATACCATCATCAGAGAATACTACAAACAACTCTATGCACATAAACTAGTAAACAGGAAGAAATGGATAAATTCCTGGACGCCGGTGTCCTCCCAAGCCTAAACCAGGAGGTAGCTGAAACTATGAATAGACCAATAAAAAGGTCTGAAGTTGAGGCAGCAATTAAGAGCCTACCACACAAGAAAAGCTCAGGTCCACATGGGTTCACAGTCGAATTCTAACAGACATACAAAGAAAATCTAGTACCATTCCTTCTGAAACTATTCCAAATAATTCAAAAAGAGTGAACCCTTCCCAAATCATTTTATGAGACCAACATCATCCTGATACCGAAACCCGGCAGAGACTCAACAACGAAAGAAAACTTCAGGCCAATATCCATGATGAACATAGATGCAAAAATCTTCAATAAAATACGGGAAAACAGATTGCAACAGCACATTAAAAAACTTATCCATCATGATCAAGTAGGATTCATCCCGGGGATGCAAGTCTGGTTCAACATACGCAAGTCTATACATGAAATTCACCACATAAACAGAAGCAAAAACAAAAACCACATGATTATCTCAATTGATGCAGAGAAGGCATTTGACAAAATTCAACAGCCCTTTATGCTAAAAACCCTCAATAAACTTGGTATTGATGGAACATATCTCAAAGTAATAAAAGCTATTTATGACAATCCAACAGCCAATATCATACTTATTGGGCAAAAACTGGAAGCATTTCCTTTTAAATCTGGCACTAGAAAAGGATGCCTCTCTCACCTCTCCTATTCAACGTAGTACTGAAAGTTCTAGCCGGAGCAATCAGGCAAGAAAAAGAAATATAGCGTATTCAATAGTAAAGGTGGAAGCCAAATTGTCTCTATTTGCAGATGACATGATGGTATACCTAGAAGACCCCATCCCCTCAGCCCAAAACCTCCTGCAACTGATAAGCAACTTCAGCAAAGTCTCAGGATATAAAATTAATGTGCAAAAATCACAAGGATTCCTATACACCAATAACAGACTTAAATAGAAACAAACCAAGAAAGAACTGCCATTCACAATTGCTACAAAGAAGATAAAATACCTAGGAATACAACTCACAGGGAATGTAAGGGACCTCTTCAAGGAAAACTACAAACCACTGCTCAATGAAATAAGAGAGGACACAAACAGATGGAGAAACATTCCATGTTCGTGGTTAGGAAGAATCAATATCATGAAAATGGCTATACTGCCAAAAGTAATTTACACTATCAATGCTATCCCCATCAAACTACCATTGAATTTCTTCACAGAACCGGAACAAACCACCATGAATTTCATATGGTACCAAAAAGAACTCGCATAGCCAAGTCAATTCAAAGCAAAAAAAATCTAACGGGAGGCATCACACTACCAGACTTCCAACTATACTACAAGGCTACAGTAATCAAAACAGCATGGTACTGGTACCAAAACAGAGATATAGACCAATGCAACAGAACAGAAGCATCGGAGGCAACACAACATATCAACAACCACATTATATTTGATAAATCAGACAAAAACAAGCAATGAGGAAAGAATTTCCTATTTAATAAATGGTGTTGCTAAAACTGGCTAGCCATGTGCAGAAAGCAGACACTGGACCCCTTCCTGACACCTTACACTTAAATTAACTCCAGATGGATTAAAGACTTAAACATAAGACCTGACACCATAAAAACCCTAGAAGAAAATCTAGGCAAAACCATTTAGGACATAGGAGTAGGCAAGAACTTCATGACCAAAACACTAAAAGCATTGGCAACAAAAGCCAAAATACACAAATGGAACCTAATCAAACTCCACAGCTTCTGCACGGCAAAAGAAACAGTCACTAGAGTGAATCGGCAACCATGAGAATGGGAAAAAATCTTTGCAGTTTACACATTTGACAAAGGGCTGATATCCAGAGTTTACAAAAATCACAAACAGATTTACAGGAAAAAACCAAACAAGCTTATTCAAAAATGGGCAAAGGATATGAACAGACACTTTACAAAGGAAGACATACATGAGGCCAACAAACACATGAAAAAATGCTCATCATCACTGGTCATTAGAGAGACGCAAATCAAAACCACATTGTGATACCATCACACACCAGTTAGATGACGATCATTAAACACCTGGAGACAGCAGATGCTGGAGAGAATGTGGACTAAAAGGAACACTCTTACACTGTTGGTGGGAGTGTAAATTGGTTCAACCATTGTGGAAGACAGTGTGGCGATTACTCAAGGACCTAGAAATAAAAATTCCATTTGATCCAGCAATCTCATTACTGGGTATATATCTAAAGAACTATAAATCGTCCTACTGTAAGGACACATGCACACGAATGTTCATTGCAGCACTGTTTACAATAGCAAAGACCTGAATTTAACCCAAATGCCCATCAATGATAGACTGGACTGGGAAAATGTGGCACATATACACCATGGAATATTATGCAGCAATCAAAAACGATGAGTTTGTGTCATTTGTAAGGACATGGATGAATCTGGAGAACATCATTCTCAGCAAACTGACACAAGAACAGAAAAAGGAATACCGCATATACTCACTCATAGGTGGGTGAGAGAAATGAGAACACATGGACACAGAGAGGGGGTCTACTACACACTGGGGTCTATTGGGGGAAATGGGGTAGGGACAGCGGGGGGGGGGCTGGGGAGGGATTGCCTGGTGATGAATTCCAAGTGTGGGTGAAGAGGAGGAAGGCAGCAAAACACACTGCCATGTACGTACCTATGCAACCATCTTGCACATTCTGCACATGTACCCCAAAACCTATAATGCAATAAAAATAAAAATAAAATAAAAAGTAAAAAATAAAAAAAGAGAGGAGGATACACGCAGAAGAGAAATGTATGCACAGCAGAGAGATGGCATTACACACAGGAGAGAGGGCGGATACACACAGGAGAGAGGAGGTAAACAAAACAGGAGAGCGGGGATATACACAAGAGAGATAAGAATACACGCAGGAGAACGGGGTGATACACACAGAAAAGGAATGTGTTACCCACAAAAGGGAGGGAAAAATACACAGAAAAGTGAAGGAATACACATTGGAGAGAAGAAGATACACACAGTAGAGAGGAGGATACACACAGGAGAAAGGAGTATACACACAGGAGAGGGGCATACACACAGGAGAAAGGGGAATACACTCAGGAGAGTTGGATACATACAGGAGATAGAGAAATACACACAGAAGAGAAAGGGATACATACAGGAGAGGGGGATACAAACAGAAGAGAGGGTATACACAAAAAATGGAGGGGATACACACAGGAGAGAGAGGGATCCACACAGGAGAGAGGGGAATACACACGAGAGAGAGTCATACACAAAGGAGAGAGGAAGATACACATAGGAGAGAGGAAGATACACAAAGGAGAGAGGAGGATACACGCAGAAGAGTGGAGTATACACAGGAGAGAGGGGAATACACAGAGGCTAGAGGGCGTTACACACACGAGAGAGGGCGTATACACACAGGAGATAGGAGGATACACTAATAGAGGGTGGGTACACAATGAAGAGAGGAGGATACACACAGGGGAGGGAAGGGATACACACAATAAAGAGGGGGATACACACAGAAGAGAGTAGAATACACAAAGGAGAGAGAAGGGATACACACAGGGGAGAGCGGGGATACTAACAGGCTAGAGAAGGATACACACAGAAGAGTTGGACATACTCAAAGAAGGGAGAGGCTACACACTGGAGAGAGTGGGATACACACAGATGGAGGAAGATATGCACAGTAAAGAGAAGGATACAAACAAGACAAAGGAAGATATAAACAGGAGAGAAACGGAAACACAAAAGAGAGAAAAGCATACACACAGGAGAGGGCGATTAACACAAGACAGAGGGGATCCACACAGGAGAGAGGCAATACACATAGGAGAGAGGGGTATACACAC
Organism: Saguinus oedipus; assembly: GCA_031835075.1. NCBI lineage: Eukaryota > Metazoa > Chordata > Mammalia > Primates > Cebidae > Saguinus > Saguinus oedipus. The sequence goes on from CM063170.1 coordinate 6,612,100, forward strand.
AGGAGAGGGGTATACACACGAAAGAGGAGAATACACGCAGGAGAAAGGAGGATACACGCAGCACAGAGAGGATACTTGAAGGAGAGAGGGGGATACACACAGGAGAAAAAAAATACACACTGAAGGGAAGGGGGATACACACAAGAGAGAGAATGATACACACAGAAGAGAAAAGGATACACACAGAAGAGAAAAGAATACACACAGGAGCTAGGGGGATAAACACAAAAGAGAGGGGGTATACACACAGGAGAGAGGGAAGATACACACAGGAGAGACAGGTATACACAAAGGTGAGGGGAATACACAAAGAAGAGAGGTGCATACACACAGGAGAGAGAATAGATACACACAAAAGAGAGGAGGATGCACATAGATGAAAAGAGGACACACAGAAGAGAGGGTGATACACAGAAGAAAGAGGGTGATCCACACACACAAAAAAAGATACACATAGTACAGAGGGGAATACACACAAATGAGGGGAATACACAAAGGAGAGAGGGGGATGCACACAGGAGAAAGAATACACAGAGGAAAGTGTGATACACACAGGTGAAAGGTGCATAAACACAGGAGAGAGGATGATACACACAGAAGAGAGGACGAAACAAACAGGAGAGGGGAGATACACACAAGAGAGAGGGGGATACACACAAGAGAAAGGGATAATACACACAGGAAAGAAAGGTGTTACACACAGGAGAGAGTGGGGAAACACAAAAGAAAGAGGAGGGATACACGCAGGAGAGAGGAGGATACACGCAGAAGACAGGAGGATACACACAGAAGAGAGGAGTATACAGACAGGAGAAGGGCATAAACACAGGAGAGAGTGGGATACACACAGGAGAGTTGGATACATACAGGAGACAGGGAAATATACACAAGAGAGAGGGTGATACACACAGGAGATAGGAATACACACAAGAGAGAGGGTATACACAGAGAAGAGGGGAATTCACACAGGAGAGAGGGGCATACAGACAGGAGATAGGAAGATACACAAAAACGAGAGGAGGATCCACGCAGGAGAGAGAAGTATACACAGAAGAGAGGTTAATACACAGAAAAGAGAGGACGTTACACAAAGGAGAGAGGGTGGATACACACAGGAGAGAGAAAAATACACACAGGAGAGAGGAGGATACACACAGGAGAGAAAAGCATACACAGGAGAGAGAATGATATGCACAGGAGAGACGGGAATTCACAAAATAGAGAGGGGGATATACACAGAAGAGAGAAGAATACACAGAGGAGAGAGGGGTATACACTCAGAAGAGGGAAACACACACACAAGAAACAGAGGGGCATACACACAGGAGAGAGAAATGATACACACAGGATAGAGGAGGATACACACAAGAGAAAGGGAAATAAACACAGGAGAGAGAAGGGATACACAAAGTTAAGAAGAAGATACACACAGGAGAGAGGAAGATTAAAAACAAAAGAGAGGAGGATACACACAAGAGAGTGAAGAATACACAGAGCAGAGAGGAGGATACACACAGAAGAGGGGGGTACACACAAAAAAGTGGGGCATACACAAAGAAGAGAGAAAGATACACACAGGATGCAGGAGGATACACACAGGAGAGAGGAAGATACACACAGGAAAGAGAGGGGATACACACGGGAGAAAAAAATTAAACACAGGAGGGAGGAGGATACACACAGGAGACATGAGGATACACACGGAATAGAAAAGGATACACACAGGAGAGAGGAGGATACACACAAGATGGAGGATGATACTCACAGGAGAGAGGCGGATCCCCACAGGTGAAAGGAGGATACACTGAGAAGAAAAAATAATACACACAATTGAGAGAGGAGAATACACAAAAGAGACAAAGGCATACACAAAGGAGAGGCTGATACACACAGAATAGAGGGGGATATACACAGGAAAAAAAGAATACACGCAGAAGAGAAAGATACACACAGGAGAGAGATAGATACACACAAAAGAGAGGAGGATACAGAAAGAAGAGAGGAGGATACACAAAGGAGAGAAAATGATACAAAGAGGAGAGAGGAGGATAGACACGTGAAAGAAGGATACACACAGGAGAGAGGAAGATACACACAGGAGACAGAAGAATACACACAGGAGAGGAAAATACACTCAGGAGAGTCGGGATACAAGCTGGAGAGTGCGGCATACACAAATGGGGAGCAGGATACACACAGGAGAGAGGAGAATACACACAAGAGAGAGAAAAATACACACAAGAGAAAGGAGGATACACACAGGAATGAGGTGGATAAACGCAAAAGAGAGAAAAATAAACACAGCAGAGTGAAGGATACACACAGGAGAGAGGAGAATACACATAGGAGAGAGGAGGATACACAAATGAGAGGGAAAGATACACAGAGGAGAGAAGAGAATACACAAAAGAGACAAAGGCATACACAAAGGAGAGGCTGATACACACAGCATAGAGGGGGATACACACAGGAATAAAGGATACATGCAGAAGAGTGAGATACAGGAGAGAGGGGCATACACACAGAAGAGAGGAGAATATACAGAGAATATACGAAGATACACACAATAGAGAGGAGAATACACACAGAAGAGAGGGGGTATACACACAAGAGAGAAGAAGGTAAACACAGGAGAGAGGAGGATACACACAGAAGAGAAAATGATACAAACAGGAGAGAGGGGGCTACACACGTGAATAAATGATACACACAGGAGAGAGGAGGATACACAAGAGAGAGGGGAATACACTTAGGAGAGTTGGGGATACAAACAGGAGAATGTGGCATAAACAAAGGGGGAGAAAAATACACACAGGAGAGAGGAGGATACACACAAGAGAGAGGGAAATACACACAGGAGAAAGGAAGATACACAGAGGAATGAGAAGAATAAACGCAAAAGAGAGGAGGATAAACACAGCAGAGTGGAGGATACACACAGGAGAAAGAGATACACACAGGAGAGACGGGAATACACAGAGGAGAGAGGAGGGTAAACACAGGAGAGAGGAAGGATACACACAGGAGAGAGGAGATACACACAAGAGAGTGGGGCATACACATAGAAGAGAGGAGGATACACACAGGAAACAGGGGGATACCCACAGGGAAAGAAGGATAATGACAGGAGGGAGGATGATGCACAGAAAATAGAATACGATACAGACAGAAGAGAGGAAAATACACGCAGGAGAGAGGAAAATTCACACAGGAGAGAGGAGGATACACAAAGAAGAGAGTAGGATACACGCAAAAGAGACGAGAATACACACAGTGGAGAGGGGGAATACACACAGGAGAAGGGGATACAAACAGAAGAGAAAAGGATACAAACAGGTGAGAGGAGTATACGCACAGGAGAGAGGAGGATACACACAGGTGAGAGGAGAATACACACACAAAAAAGAGGGGATAAACACAGGAGAGAGGGCGATACACACAGAAGAAAGGGGATACACACAGGAAAATGGAGGGTACACAGAGGAGAGAGAAAGATACACAAAGGAGAAAAGAGTATACACAAAGAAGAGGGGGATACACAAAAAAGAGAGGGTGATATACCGAAAAGAGAGAAGGATACACACAGGAGAGAAAAGGAAACACACAGAAGAGGGGAAAACACACAAGAGAAAGGGAGATACACACAAGAGAGACGAGAATAAACACAGGAGAGGGGAATACACACAGAAGAGAGGGGCGTACACACAGGAGAGAAAAAAATACACACAGCAGAGAGGAGAATACACAGAGGAGAGAGTGGATACCCAAAGAAGAGTGGAGGATTCATATAGAAGAGATGGGGGATACACACAGAGAGAGGGGAGATACACACAAGAGAGAAGGGAAATACATCCAAGAGAGAGGAGGAATACACACAGGAGAGAGGAGGATACACACAGGAGAGAGAAGAGATACAAACAGAATAGGGAGATACACACTGGAGAGAGGAGGATACACACAGGAGGGAGGGGGATACACACAGGAGAGTGGTGATACACACAGGAGAAAGGGGGATACACACAGGAGAGAAAAGGAACCACACAGAAGAGAGGAGGATACATATAGGAGAGGGAAATACACAAAGTAGAAAAGAGAATGCACACAGGCAAGGGGATACACACAGAAGAAAGAGGGATACACACAGGAAAGGGGAGAATACACACAGAAGATATGGATACACACAGGAGAGAGGATGATACAGACATGAGAAAGGAAAATACAAACAGATGATTGGGGATATACACAGAAGAAAGGGTGTATATCCCTTCTTCACACAGGAGAAAGGGAGGATACACATAGGAAGAAAAGGGGTTACACACAGGAGAGAGGGGGAAAAAAACAGGAGAGAGGAGGGATACACACAGGATAAAGGAATATACATGCAGAAGAGAGGAAAATACACTCAGGAGAAAAAAGAATACACACAGGGGAGGGGGATACACAAAGTAGAGAGGGGCAGGCACACAGGATAAAAGGATACAAACAAGAGAGAAAAGGATACACACAGAAGAGGGGGATTCACACAGCAGAGATGGGCATACACACAGGAGCGAGGAAGATACACGAAGGAGAGAAAAAAGTACAAAAAGGAGAAAGGGGATACACGCAGGAGAGAGGGTGATACACACAGGAGAAAGGGGGGATACACACAAAAGAGAAAGGAATTACACACAAGAGAGAGGCAAAAAACACACAGTAGAGAGGAGGGATACACACCGGAGAAAGGAAGACACACACAGAAGAGTAGAAGATACACACAGGAGAGAGAAGGATACATACAGAAAAGAGGAGGATACACACAGTAGAGAAGAGGATACACAAATGAGAGAGGAAGATACACACAGGAGAAAGAAGGATACACGCAGCAGAGGGGCATACACACAGGAGAGAGGGGATACAAACAAGAGATTTGGATACACACAGGAGACAGGGTAATACACACAGGACAGAGGGGCTACATAGAGGAGATGGGGATACAGAGAGGAGAGAGGGGGATACATAAAGGAGAAAGGAGAATACATGCAAGAAAGAGGGGCATAGACACAGTAGAGTGGAGGATACACAGAGCAGAGAGGGGAATACACACAGGAGAGAGGAGGGATACACACAGGATAAAGGAATATACACGCAGGAGAGAGAAAAATACACACAGAAGAAAAAAGGATACACACAGGGGAGGGGGATACATAAAGCAGAGAGGGGCATGCACACAGGGAAAAAGGATACACAAAGGGGAAAAAAGGATACACACAAGAGAGAAAAGAATACACACAGAAGAGGGGGATACACACAGCAGAGAAGGGCTTACACAGGATTGAGAAAGATACAAAAAAAAGAGAGGGGATACACACAGGAGAGAGGAGGATACACACAAAAGAGAACAAAATACAAACAGGAGAGAGAAGGATACACACAGGTGAAAGGAGGATACACAGAGAAGAGAGGAAGATACAGAAAAAAGAGGGAGATACACACAGGAGAAATGGGGATACACACAGGGGGAGGAAGATACACACAGGAGAGGGGAGGATACACACAAGAGAGAAAAGAATACACACAGGAGAGAGGAGGATACACACAGGAGAGTGGAGGATACAAGCAGCAGACAGAAAAATACGCAAAAGAGAGAGGAGAATACACACACGAGAGAGGAGGATACACAAAGGAGAGGGGTAAAAACACAGTAGAGTAGGGGATATACACAGGCGAGAGAGATACACACAGAAGTGGGGGGATGCACACAGAAGAAAGGGGATCCACAGAAGAGAGGGGAATACACAACTAAAAGAAGAGCATACACACAGGAGAGACGAGGATACACACAGGACAGAAGGGGGATACACACAGGAGAAAGGGGGATACACACAGGGGGAGAAGGATAAATACAGGAGGGAGGAGGGTACACAAAAAAGAGAGGAGTATACAGACAAAAGAGAGGACGATAAACGCAGGAAAATGGCGGATACACACAGGAGCGAGGAGGATACACAGAGAAGAGAGAAGGATACACGCAGGAGAGAGAAGGATACACACAGGAGAGTGGGGGGTACACACAGGATAGGGCGATACGCACAGAAGAGAGGATAATAAACACAGGAGAGAGGAGGATACTCACAGGAGAGAGGGGGATACACACAAAAGAGTGGACGATGCACACAGGAGAGAAAAGGATACACACAGGAGAGAGGAGATACACACAGGAGAAAGGAGAATACACACAGGAGACAAAGGGATACACACAGGAGAGAGGTGGATACATGGAAAAGAGAAAAGAATACACACAGGAGAGAAAAGGATACACACAGAAAATGGGAATTCAAAGGAGAGAGGGGCAAACACACAGGAGAGGGTGATACACACAGCAGAAAGGGGATACACACAGAAAAGAGAATACACACAGGAGAGAAAGGCATACACACAGGAGAAAGAAGAATACACACAGCAGAGATTAGGATTCACACAGGAGAGAGGGGATAAACACAGGAGAAAGAAGAATACACACAGGAGAAGGGGGGATACACACAGGAGATAGGGTGGATACACAAAGGAGAAAGGGGGATACACAGAGGAATGAGGAGAGATACACACAGGAGAGAGGAGCATACACACAGGAGAGGAATAGATACACACAGGAGAGAAGGATAAACACAGTAGAGAGGAAAATACATACAGGATAGAGGAGGATACACACAAAATAGAAAATGATACACACAGAAGACAGAAGGATATTCACAGAAGAGAGGGGGATAAACACAGGAGAGGGGAATACACACAGTAGAGAAAAAAGATACACGCAGAAGACAGGGATACACAAAGAAGGGAGTTGGATACACACAGGAGAGAGGGGGATACACATAATAAAGAGAGGAATACACACAAGAGAGAGAGGCATACCCAAGGAGAGAGAATATACAAAGGAGAGATGGGGATACACACAGGAAAAAGAAGGATACAAACAGTAGAGTGCGGCATAAACACAGAAGGCAGGGGGTACACACAGTAGAGAGGGGGATACACACAAAAGAGAGGGGCATACACACAGCAGAGGGTGATACACACAGAAGAAAGGTGGATACACACAAGTAAGAGAAGAATACACACAGAAGATTGGGATACACAAAAGAAAGAGGGGCGTACACACAGGAGAGAGGAGAATAGACACAGCAGAGAGGAGGATACACAAAGGAGAGATTGGAAACACACAAAGAGAGGGAGATACACAGAGAAGAAACGGCGATACACACAGGAGAGAGGGGGGATAGGTAGAGGGATGAGGAAAGATACACACAGGAGAGAGGATTATACACACAGGAGAGAGGAGGAAACACAGAGGAGAGAAAAAGATACACACAGGAGAGAGGAAGATACACAGGAGAGAGGAAGATACACACCGGAGAGAGAATACACACAAAAGAGAAAAGGATACACAGAGGAGACAGAAGGATACACAAAGTAGAAAGGGGCATACACACAGAAAAGGGGGATACACACAGGAGAAAGGGGGATACACAAAGGAGAGAGGAGGATACACACAGGAGAGGGGGATACACACAGGATAGAGGAGAGGCATAAACATAGGAGAGAGGGGGATAACCACAGAAGAAAGGGGGATACAAACAGAAGAGAAAGGGGTTACACACAGGAGAGTAAGGAAAAACACAAGGGAAAGAGGAGGGATACACAAAGAATATAGGAAGATACACACAAGAGAGAAGAAAATACACACAGGAGAGAGGAGAATACACACAGGAGAGAAAAAGATACACACAGGAGAGAGGAGGATACACACAGGTGAGGCGCATACACAAAAAAGAGAGGGGAATACACACAGGAGAGTTGGATTCACACAGGAAACAGGGTAATACACACAGGAGAGTAGGGAATACAAACAAAAGTGGGGGATACACACAGGAGAGAGTGGGATACACACAGGAGAGAAGGGAATACACACAAGAGAGAGGGGCATACACACAGGAGAGAGGAGGATACACACAGGAGAGGGGGGTACACACAGGAACAAGGAAGATACAAACAGGGGAGTGCAGCATACACACAGGAGGGTGGGGAATACACACAGGAGAGAGGAAGATACACACAGGAAAAGGGGAATACAAACAGGAGAGAGGAGGATACACACAGGAGAGAGGAGGCTACACAGAGGAGAAAGAAGAATACACAAATAAGAGGGGGAAACACACAAAAGAGTGGGAGAAACACACAGTCGAGAGAAATACGCCCAGGAGTCGGGAAGATACACACAGGAGATACGGGGATACACACAGAAGAGGGGCATACACGTAAAAGAGAGTGGCATACACACAGGAGAAAAAAGAATACACACAGGAGAGAGGGGGGATACACACAGGAAGAAGTGGGGATACACACAGGACATAGAGGGATACAAACAGGAGATTGACGCATACAAACAGGTGGAAAGAATATACACACAAAAGATTGAGGCATACACACAGGAGAGAGTGGGATACACACAGGGAAAGAAGGAATAAATACAGGAGAGAGGAAGATACACACAAAAGAGTGGAGAATATAGACAGAAGAGAGGAGGATAAATGCAGGAGAGAGGAGGATACACATAGGAGAGAGGAGGATACACATAGGAGAGAGGAAGATACACACAGGAGAGAGGGGGATACCCACGGGAGAAAAGCAAATACACACAGGATGAAGGAGGATACACACAGGAGACAGGAGGATACACACAGTATAGGAAAGGATACACACAGGAGAGAGGAAAATACACACAAGAGGGAGGATGATACTCACAGGAGAGAGGAGGATCCCCAAAGGTGAAAGGAGGATACACTGAGAAGAAAAAATGATACTCACAGGAGAGAGAGGGATACACACAGGAGACAGTGGGATACAACCAGGAGGAAGAAGTTACACACAGGAGAGAGGAGGATACACACATTAGAGAGGAAGATACACACATGAGAGAGGAGAATACACAAAAGAGACAAAGGCATACACAAAGAAGAGGCTGATACACACAGGATAGAGGGGATACACACAGGAAAAAAAGGATACACGCAGAAGAGGAAGATACACACAGGAGAGAGGGGTATACACACAAAAGAGAGGAGGATACAGAAAGGAGAGAGGAGGATACACACAGGAGAGAAAATGATACAAACAGGAGAAATGAATATACACACGAGAAAGAAGGATAAACACAGGAGAGAGGAGGATACACACGGGAGAGAGGGGAATATACTCAGGAGAGTCAGGATACAAACAGGAGAGTGCGGAATACACAAATGGGGATGGGAATACACACAGGAGAGAGGAAAATACACACAGGAGAAAGGAGTATACACACAGGAATGAGAGGGATAAACGCAAAAGAGAGAAGGATAAACACAGCAGAGTGGAGGATACACAGAGGAGAGGGGGATACACACAGGTGAGAGAGGCGTACACACAGGAGAGAGAAAGATACACACAGGAGAGTGGAGGATACAAACAGGAGAGATGGTATACACACAGGAGAGAAGGGGATAACCACAGAAGAAATGGGGGATACAAAGAGAAAAGAAAGGGGTTACACACAGGAGAGTGGGGGAAAACACAAGGGAAAGAGGAGAAATACACAAACGATATAGGAAGATACACACAGGGAGATAAAAATAAACACAGTAGAGAGGAGAGTACACACAAGAGAGAAGAGAATACACACACGGGAGAGGAAGATACACACAGGAGAGAGGAGGTTGCACACAGGAGAGGTGCATACACACAGGAGGGAGGGGGATACACACAGGAGAGTTGGATTCACACAGGAAACAGGGTAATACACACAGGAGAGTGGGGGATACAAACAGGAGTAACGGATACACACAGTAGAGAGGAGAATACACACAAGAGAGGGGGCATACACACAGGAGAGAGGAGGATACACACAGGAGAGAGGGTGATACACACAGGAACAAGAAAGATACAAACAGGAGAGTGCAGCATACACACAGGAGGGAGGGGGTACACACAGGAGAGAAAAAGATACACACAGGGGAAGGGGGATACACAGAGGAGAGAGGAGGATACACACAGAAGAGAGGAGGCTACACAGAGGAGAAAGGAGGATACACAAATATGAGGGGAAAACACCCAAAAGAGAGGGAAATACACACAGGCGAGAGGGATACGCCCAGGAGACAGGGAGATACATACAGGAGATAGGGGGATACACACAGGAGAGGGGGATACACACAAAAAAGAGTGGCATACACACAGGAGAGAGGAGGATACACACAGCTGAGAGGGGGGATACACACAGGAGGAAGGGGAACACACTCAGGAAAGAGGAAAATACAAACAGGTGATTGAGGCATAGAAACAGGTGGGAAGAAGATACACACAGGAGATTGAGGCATAAACACAGGAGAGAGTGGGATACACACAGGGAAAGAAGGATAAATACAGGAGAGAGGAAGATACACACAAAAGAGTGGAGGATACAGACAGAAGAGAGGAGGATATACCCAGGAGAGAGGAGGATACACACAGGAGAGAGGAGGATACACACAGGAGAGAGTAGGATACACGAAGGAGAGAGGAGGATACACACAGGAGAGAGAAGGGATACACACAGGAGAGGGGGATACACTCTGTAGAGAGGAGGATACACACAGGAGAAAAAAGGATACACACAGGAGATTGGAAGACACACACAAAAGAGAGGAAAATACACACAAAAGATAGGGGGATACACACAGGAGAGAGGGGGATACACACAGAAGAGTGGTAATACACACAGGAGAGAGGAGGGTACACACAGTAGAGATGGGGATACACACAGGAGAGAGAAGGATACACAAAAAAGAGGGGGATACACACAGGAGAGAGGGGGATACACTGAAAAAAGAAGAATACACACAGGAGAGAGAAGGATAAACACAGTAGAGAAGGATATACACAGAAGAGAGGGGCATACACAAAGGAGAGGGAGATACACACAGGAGAAAGGGGGATAGACACAGGAGAGGGGAGAATACACACAGGAGAGGGGGATACACCCATGAGAACAGGGCGTACACACGGAATTGAGGAGGATTCAAAAAGCAGAGAGGAGAATACACACTAAAGAGAGAGGATACACACAAGAGAGAGGGGGTACACACAGGAGAGAGGGGGACACACACAGAAAATTGTGGGTATAAACACAGGAGAGTGGGGGATACACATACGAGAGAGGAGGGATACACACAAGAGAAAGGAGGATATACACAGAAGAGAGGAGGATACACACAGTAGAGAAAAAGATACACAGAGAAGAGGGGATACACACAGGAGAGAGGAGGATACAAACAGAATAGAGAAGTTTACACACAAAAGAGAGCAGGATACACACAGGAGACAGAAGAATATAGACAGGAGAGAGGGGGATATACACAGGAGAATGGTGATATACACAGGAGGGAGGAGGGTACACACAGGAGAGTGGGGCATACACACAGGAAAAATGGATAAACAGGAGAAAAAGGGATACACACAGGAAAGAGGAGGATACACACAGGAGAGAGGAGGATACAAACAGGAGTGAGGGGATACACACCGGAAACAGGTGGTATACAGAGGATTCTTCACATCCTCACTGAATATTACACACTTGTGATATAGTCTGGGGTCTATTTTTTATGGCCACTCATTCAAAGAATCACTAAATAATGCACACCTGCTGAATAGTCAGATGTCTCTTTCCTATGGCCACTAGTTAAGAGCCCCACTAAGTGTACACACCTGGGGAAATAGTCAGGATTTACCTTTATCGCCTCATTCACATTCTGACTAAATAAGGCACACCTGTGGAATAGTAAGGAGACTTTTTCATGTGGCCTCTAATTCGGAGGGTCACTGAATAATGTGGTGTAGTCAGGAGTCTACTTCATGTGGAAACATATTCAGAGCCTCAGTGAATAATTCAGGCCCTTGATATAGTAAGGAATCTAATTAATATGGTCATATCTTCTGAGCCTCACTGTATAATACACACCTGGAGAATAATTTTGAGTCTATTTTCGATGGACATTCATTCAGAGCCTCGGTAAATAATGTACACCTGTGGAGTAGCCAGGAGTCTATTTTATTAGGACACTCATTCATAGCCTCAGTGGATAATATGCACGTGTGGATTAGTTAGAATTCCATTTTATATGGCCATTGACTCATAACCTCAATGAAAAATGTGGCACATATACACCATGGAATATTATGCAGCAATCGAAAATGATGAGTTTGTGTCCTTTGTAAGGACATGGATGAATCTGGAGCACATCATTCTCAGAAAACTGACACAAGAACAGAAAAAGAAATACCGCATATACTCACTCATAGGTGGGTGAGAAAAATGGGAAAACATGGACACAGAGAGGGGTCTACTACACACTGGGTTCTATTGGGGGTAATGGGGGAGCGACAGTGGGGGGGCTGGGGAGGGATAGCCTGGGGATGAATGCCAAGTGTGGGTGAAGGAGAGGAAGGCAGCAAAACACACTGCCATGTGTGTACCTATGCCACTATCTTGAATCTTGGCCAAAGATTCAGATCCTCAATGAATAATACATACTTCGGAAATATTCAGGATGCTATTACATGTGGCATCAATTTCAGAACTTCATTGAATAATAAACACCTGTATTGTAGTCAGAATTCTATTTCATATAGCTACATATTCAGACCCTAACTAAATAAAATACACCTTGGAAATAGTCAGGATTATATTTCGTATAGCCACTCATTTACAGAAGAATGTAAAAACGCACTCCTGAGGGGTATTCAGGAGTCTCTATTTTATGGCCACTCATTCAGAGCTTCACAGAATTATACAGACCTATGGAAACATCAGGAGTGTATTTCACATAGCCACTTATTCAGAACCTCAGTGAAGAATCATATATATCTGGAAAATACTCAGGATTATGTTATATATAGCCACTTATTCAGAGACTCACTGAATAATGCACACATAAGGAATAGTCTAAAGTCTATTTGATATGAGCCTATACCCACAGACTCAGTGGAAAATGCAGAACAGAAAAATAGTCAAGATGATAGAGTCAGAAGTTTATGTTATGTGGTCACTCATTCAAAATCTCACAGAAGAATACACACCTTTGGTATAGTAAGAGTCCAAGTCATATGGCCACTGAATCACAGCATTATGGAATAATGCACAAAGGGGCAATAGTAAGGAGTCTATTTCATATGGCCTCTCATTCAGAGTTTCAGTGTGTAATAAAGAGCTGTGGAGTAGTCAGTACCCTATTTAAGGTAGCCCCAAGTTAAGCGGCTCCGTGAATGATACACAAATGTGTCAGAATCAGGAGACTATTTGATATAGACACTCATACAGAACCTTTTTGAATACTGAACATATGGTTAATAATCAAAAGTCTGTTTCATATGGTGACTCGTTTGGAGAATCAAATAATAACGCACACTTGTGGGGCAAAATGGGTTCTATTTCATAAGGCCACTCTTTCAATGCTTTAGTGAATAATATGTATATCTGATAAGTCAGGAATCTCATTCACATGGCCACTCGTTCTGTGCCTGTGAGAATAGTACTCCCCTCAGAGACAGTCAAGGATGTACTTCAAATGCCTACACATTCAGAGTCTCTGTAAGTAATGAACAACTGGGCAATACACCGGAGTCTCTTTTTTATGACCACTTAGTCAGAGTCTCATTCAATAATACACACATGAAGAAGAGTTAAGAGTCTACTTCATGTAGCCACTCATTAAGATCCTCAGTGAATAATGCACACCAGGGTAATAGTCGAGCATTTTTGATATGGCCACTCATTTTGTGCCTCACTGAGTGATATACACGTGAAGAATCCTAAGGACTCTCTTTGATACTACCACTCATTTAGAACCTTATTGAATAATTCACAATGTAGCAATAGTCCGGTGTCTATTTTATATGGTCTATCACTCAAAGTTTCAGTGAATAATAAACTTCTATGGAGTAATCAGGACGCTGTTTAAGATAGCCGCGAATTAAGTGCCTTCATGAATGATACACACCTGGGTAATAGCCTGGCGTCTATTTCATATGAACGCTAATTTTATGTATCGTTGAATAATACACACCTGGGGCAGTGTCAGGAGTCTATTTGGTACGGACACTCAAACAAATCCTGTTTGATTAATGCACACATATATAATAATTAGGAGTCTATGTCATAAGTCTTCTCATTCAGACAGTGAATAATGCACATATAAAGTAATTAGAAGTCTAATTCTTATGGACACTCTTTCACAGCCTCAATGAATATTACACACTTGTGATATAGTCTGGAGTCTATTTTTTTTTAAATTTTTATTGCATTATAGGTTTTGGGGTACATGTGCAAAACGTGCAAGATAGTTGCATAGGTACACACATGGCAGTGTGCTTTGCTGCCTTCCTCCCCTTCACCCACACTTGGCATTCCTCCCCAGGCTATACCTCCCCAGCCCCCCCGCTGCCCCTCCCCCATTCCCCTCAATAGACCCCAGTGTATAGTAGACCTCCTCTCTGTGTCCATGTGTTCTCATTTTTCTCACCCGCATATGAGTGAGTATATGCGGTATTTCTTTTTCTGTTCTTGTGTCAATTTGCTGAGAATGATGTTCTCCAGATTCATCCATGTCCTTACAAAGGACACAAACTCATCATTTTTGATTGCTGCATAATATTCCATGGTGTATATGTGCCACATTTTCCCAGTCCAGTCTATCATCGTTGGGCATTTGGGTTGGTTCCAGTTCTTTGCTATTGTAAAGAGTGCTGCAATGAACATACGTGTGCATGTGTCCTTATAGTAGAACGATTTATAGTCCTTTGGATAGATACCCAGTAATGGGATTGCTGGGTCAAATGGAATTTCAATTTCTAGGTCCCTGAGGAATCGCCACACTGTCTTCCACAATGGTTGAACTAATTTACACTCCCACCAAAAGTGTAAGAGTGTTCCCATTTCTCCACATCCTCTCCAGCATCTGCTGTCTCCAGATTTTTTAATGACCGCCATTCTAACTGGCGTGAGATCGTATCTCAATGTGGTTTTGATTTGCATCTCTCTAATGACCAGTGATGATGACCATTTTTTCATATGTTTGTTGGCGTCATGTATGTCTTATTTTGTAAAGTGTCTGTTCATATCCTTTGCCCATTTTTAATGGGCTTGTTTGTTTTTTTCCTGTAAATCTGTTTGAGTTCTTTGTAAATTCTGGATATCAGCCCTTTGTCAGATGTGTAAACTGCAAAGATTTTTTCACATTCTCATGGTTGCCGATTCACTCTAGTGACTGTTTCTTTTGCTGTTCAGAAGCTGTGGAGTTTGATTAGGTCCCACTTGTCTATTTTGGCTTTTGTTGCCAATGCTTTCGGTGTTTTATTCATGAAGTCCTTGCCTACTCCTATGTCCTGAATGGTTTTGCCTAGATTTTCTTCTACGTTTTTTTTTTTTTTTAATTTTTATTGCATTATAGGTTTTGGGGTACATGTGCAGAACGTGCAAGATAGTTGCATAGGTACACACATGGCAGTGTGTTTTGCTGCCTTCCTCCCCTTCACCCACACTTGGTATTCATCCCCAGGCTATACCCCCCAGCCCCTAACGCTGTCCCTCCCCCATTTTCCCCAACAGTCCCCAGTGTATAGTAGACGGCCTCTCTGTGTCCATGTGTTCTCATTTTTCTCACTCACCTGTGAGTGAGTATATGCGGTATTTCCTTTTCTGTTCTTGTGTCAGTTTGCTGAGAATGATGTTCTCCAGATTCATCCATGTCCTTACAAAGGACACAAACTCATCATTTTTGATTGCTGCATAATATTCCATGTTGTATATGTGCCACATTTTCCCAGTCCAGTCTATCATCGATGGGCATTTGGGTTGGTTCCAGGTCTTTGCTATTGTAAACAGTGCTGCAATGAACATTCTTGTGCATGTGACCTTATAGTAGAACGATTTATAATTTTTTGGATAGATAAACAGTAATGGGATTGCTGGGTCAAATGGAATTTCTGTTTCTAGGTCCGTGAGGAATCGCCACACTGTCTTGCACAATGGTTGAACTAACTTACACTCCCACCAACAGTGTAAGAGTGTTCCTATTTCTCCACATCCTCTCCAGCATCTGCTGTCTCCAGATTTATTAATGATCGCCATTCTAACTGGTGTGAGATGATATCTCAATGTGGTTTTGATTTTCATCTCTCTAATGACCAATGATGATGAGCACTTTTTCATATGTTTGTTGGCCTCATGTATGTCTTCTTTTCTAAAGTGTCTGTTCATATCCTTTGCCCAATTTTGAATGGGCTTGTTTGTTTTTTTTCTGTAAATCTGTTTGAGTTCTTTGTAAATTCTGGATATCAGCCCTTTGTCAGATGTGTAAATTGCAAAGATTTTTTCCCATTCTGATGGCTGCCGATTCACTCTAGTGACAGTTTCTTTTGTTGTGCAGAAGCTGTGGAGTTTCATTAGGTCCCATTTGTCTATTTTGGCTTTTGTTGCCAATGCTTTTGGTGTTTTGTTCATGAAGTCCTTGCCTACTCCTATGCCCTGAATGGTTTTGCCTAGATTTTCTTATAGGGTTTTTATGGTGTCAGGTCTTACGTTCAAGTCTTTAATTCATCTGGAGTTAATTTTAGTGTTAGGTGTCAGGAAGGGGTCCAGTATCTGCCTTCTGCACATGGCTAGCCAGTTTTCCCAACACCATTTATTAAATAGGGAATCTTTCCCCATTGCTTGTTTTTGTCTGGTTTATCAAAGATAATATGGCCGTAGATAGGTTGTGTTACCTCTGATGCTTCTGTTCTGTTCCATTGGTCTATATCTCTGTTTTGGTACCAGTACCATGCAGTTTTGATTACTGTTGCCTTGTAGTATATTTTGAAGTCTGGTAGTGTGATACCTCCCGCTGTGTTCTTTTTGCTTATAATTGACTTGGCTATGCCGGCTCTTTTTTGGTTCCATATGAAAGTCATGGTGGTTTTTTTCAAGTTCTGTGAGGAAATTCAATGGTAGCTTGATGGGGATAGCATTGAGTATGTAAATTACTTTGGGCAGTATAGCATTTTCACGATATTGATTCTTCCTAACCACGAACATGGAATGTTTCTCCATCTGTTGGTGTCCTCTCTTATTTCATTGAGCAGTGGTTTGTAGTTTTCCTTAAAGAGGTCCCTTATATTCCTTGTGAGTTGTATTTCTAGGTATTTTATTTTCTTTGTAGCAATTGTGAATGGCAGTTTGATCTTGATTTGCTTCTCTTTAAGTCTGTTATTGGTGTATAGGAATGCTTGTGATTTTTGAACATTGATTTTATATCCTGAGACTTTGCTGAAGTTGCTTATCAGTTGCAGGAGGTTTTGGGCTGAAGTGATGGGATCTTCTAGGTATAGTATCATGTCGTCTGCAAATAGAGACAATTTGGCTTCCACCTTTCTTATTTGAATACCCTTTATTTCTTTTTCTTGCCTGATTGCTCTGGCTAGAACTTCCAGTACTATGTTGAATAGGAGTGGTGAGAGAGGGCATCCTTGTCTAGTGCCCGATTTCAAAGGGAATGCTTCCAGTTTTTGCCCATTCAGTATGATATTAGCTGTTGGTTTGTTGTAAATAGCTTTTATTACTTTGAGATATTTTCCATCAATACCATGTTTATTGAGGGTTTTTAGCATAAAGGGCTGTTGAATTTTGTCAAATGTCTTCTATGCGTCAATTGAGATAATCATGTGGTTTTTGTTTTTGCTTCTGTTTATGTGGTGAATTACATGTATAGACTTGCATATGTTGAACCAGCCTTGCATCCCCAGATGAATCCTACTTAATAATGATGGATAAGTTTTTAATGTGCTGTTGCAATCGGTTTGCCAGTATTTTATTGAAGATTTTTGCATTTATGTTCATCATGGATATTGGCCTGAAGTTTTCTTTTCTTTCTTTTTTTTTATTTTTATATATTTTTTAATTTTTATTGCATTATAGGTTTGGGGGTACATGTGCAGAACGTGCAAGAAAGTTACATAGGTACACATATGGCAGTGTGCTTTGCTGCCTTCCTCCCCTTCACCCACACTTGGTAGTCATCCCCAGGTCATTCCCCCCGGCCCCCCCTGCTGTCCCTCCCCCATTTCCCCCAACAGTCCCCAGTGTATAGTAGACCGCCTCTCTGTGTCCATGTGTTCTCATTTTTCTCACCCACCTATGAGTGAGTATATGCGGTGTTTCTTTTTCTGTTCTTGTGTCAGTTTGCTGAGAATGATGTTCTCCAGATTCATCCATGTCCCTACAAAGGACACAAACTCATCATTTTTGATTGCTCCATAATATTCTATGGTGTATATGTGCCACATTTTCCCAGTCCAGTCTATCATTGTTGGGCATTTGGGTTGGTTCCAGGTCCTTGCTATTGTAAACAGTGCTGCAATGAACATTCGTGTGCATGTGTCCTTATAGTAGAACGATTTATAGTCCTTTGGATAGATACCCAGTAATGAGATTGCTGGGTAAAATGGAATTTCTATTTCTAGGTGCTTGAGGAATCGCCACACTGTCTTGCACAATGGTTGAACTAATTTACACTCCCACCAACAGTGTAAGAGTGTTCCTGTTTCTCCACATCCTCTCCAACATCTGCTGTCTCCAGATTTTTTAATGATCACCATTCTAACTGGCCTGAGATGGTATCTCAATGTGGTTTAAATTTGCATCTCTCTAATGACCAGTGATGATGAGCATTTTTTCATATGTTTGTTGGCCTCATGTATGACTTTTTTGTAAAGTGTCTGTTCATATTCTTTGCCCATTTTTGAATGGGCTTGTTTGTTTTTTTTCCTGTAAATCTGTTTGAGTTCTTTGTAAATTCTGGATATCAGCCCTTTGTCAGATGTGTAAACTGAAAAAATTTTTTCCCATTCTGATGGTTGCCGATTCACTCTACTGATGGTTTCTTTTGCTGTGCAGAAGCTGTGGAGTTTGATTAGGTCCTATTTGTCTATTTTGGCTTTTGTTGCCAATGCTTTTGGTGTTTTGGTCATGAAGTCCTTGCCTACTTTTATGTCCTGAATGGTTTTCTCTAGATTTTCTTCTAAAGTTTTTATGGTTTCAGGTCTTATGTTTAAGTCTTTAATCCATCTGAAGTTAATTTTAGTGTAAGGTGTCAGGAAGGGGTCCAGTTTCTGCTTTCTGCACATCGCCAGCCAGTTTTTCCAACACCATTTATTAAATAGGTAATCCTTTGTTTATTGCTTGTTTTTGTCTGGTTTATGAAAGATAATATGGTTGTAGATATGTTGTGTTTTCTCCCATGCTTCTGTTCTGTTCCATTGGTCTATATCTCTGTTTTGGAACCAGCACCATACTGTTTTGATTTTTGTAGCCTTCTAGTATAGTTTTTTATTTATTTATTTATTTATTTATTTATTTATTTATTTTTATTGCATTATAGGTTTGGGGGTACATGTGCAGAACGAGCAAGATAGTTGCATAGGTACACACATGGCTAGTATAGTTTGAAGTCTGGTAGTGCGATGTCTCTCCCTGTGTTCTTTTTGCTTAGAATTGACTTGGCTATGCGGGCTTACTTTTGGTTTCATATAAAATTCATCGTGTTTTTTTTCAGTTCTGTGAAGAAATTCAATGGCAGTTTGATGGGGATAGCATTGATTGTGTAAATTACTCTGGGCAGTATAGCCATTTTCACGATATTGATTCTTCCTAACCACGAACATGGAATATTCCTCCATCTGTTTGTGTCCTCTCTTATTTCGTTGAGCAGTGGTTTGTAGTTTTCCTTCAAGAGGTCCCTTACGTTCCTTGTGAGTTGTATTCCTAGGTATTTTATTCTCTTTGTAGCAATTTTGAATGGGAGTTCGTTCTTGGTTTGGTTCTCTTTAAGTCTTTTATTGGTGTATAGGAATGCTTGTAATTTTTGCACATTGATTTTATATCCTGAGACTTTGCTGAAGTTTCTAATCAGTTTCAGGAGCTTTTCGGCTGAGCTAATGGGGTCTTCTAGGCATACTATCATGTCATCTGCAAATAGAGAGAATGTGACTTCCACCTTTCCTATTTGAATACCCTTTATTTTGTTTCCTTGCCTGATTGCTCTGGCTAGAACTCAAAGTACTATGTTGAATAGGAGTGGTGAGAGAGGGCATTTTTGTCTAGTGCCAGATTTCAAAGAGAATGCTTCCAGTTTTTGCCCATTAAGTATGATATTGGCTGTTGGTTTGTCATAAATAGCTCTTATTACTTTGAGATATGTTCCATCAATACCAAGCTTATTGAGGGTTTTTAGCATAAAAGGCTGTTGAATTTTGTCAAATGCCTTCTCTGCGTCAATTGAGATAATCATGTGGTGTCAGTTTTTGCTTCTGTTTATGTGGTGAATTACATTTATAGACTTGGGTATGTTGAACCAGCCTTGCATCCCCGGGATGAATCCTAGTTGATCATGATGGATAAGTTTTTTAATGTGCTGTTGCAATCGATTTGACAGTATTTTATTGAAGATTTTTGCATCTATGTTCATCATGGATATTGGCCTGAAGTTTTCTTTTCTTTTTGAGTCTCTGCCAGGTTTTGGTATCAGGATGATGTTGGTCTCATGAAATGATTTGTGAAGGGTTCCCTCTTTTTGGATTATTTGGAATAGTTTCAGAAGGACTGGTAACAGATCCTCTTTGTGTGTCTGGTAGAATTCAGCTGTGAACCCATCTGGACCTGGGCTTTTTTTGTGTGGTAGGCTCTTAATTGCTGCCTCATCTTCTGACCTTGTTATTGGTCTATTCATAGTTTTGGCTTCCTCCTGGTTTAGGATTGGGAGGACAGAGGTGTCCAGGAATTTATCCATTTCTTCCTGATTTACTAGTTTATGTGCATAGAGTTGTTTGTAGTATTCTCTAATGATGGTTTGAATTTCTGTGGAATCTGTGGTGATTTCCCCTTTATCGTTTTTTATTGCATCTATTTGGTTGTTCTCTCTTTTCTTTTTTATCAGTTTGGCTAGTGGTCTGTCTATTTTATTGATATTTTCGAAAAACAAGCTCTTGGATTTATTGATTTTTTGAAGGGTTTTTCTTGTCTCTATCTCTTTCAGTTCTGCTCTGATCTTAGTTATTTCTTGTCTTTGGCTAGGTTTTGAGCTCTTTTGATCTTTCTCCTCTAGCTATCTCAATTTTGACGATAGGGTGTCAATTTTGGATCTCTCCACTCTTCTCATATGGGCACTTATTGCTATATATTTTCCTCTACAGACTGCTTTAAATGTGTCCCAGAGATTCTGGTACGTTGTGTCTTCATTTTCGTTGGTTTCAAAGAACTTCTTTATTTCTGCCTTCATTTCATTGTTTATCCAATCAACATTCAAGAGCCAGTTGTTCAGTTTCCATGAAGCTGTGTGGTTCTGAATTATTTTCTGAATTCTGAGTTCCAACTTGATTGCACTATGGTCTGAGAGGCTGTTTGTTATGATTTCCGTTGTTTTGCATTTGCTGAGGAGTGCTTTACTTCCAATTATGTGGTCAATTTTGGAGTAGGTGTGATGTGGTGCTGAGAAGGATGTATATTCTGTGGATTTGGGGTGGAGAGTTCTGTAAATGTCTATCAGGTTTGCTTGTTCCAGGTCTGAGTTCAAGTCCTGGATATCCTTGTTAATTTTCAGTCTGGTTGATCTGTCTGCTATTAACAGTGGAGTGTTTAAGTCTCTCACTATTATTGTTTGGGAGTCTAAGTCTCTTTGTAAGTCATTAAGAACTTGCCTTATATATCTGGGTGCTCCTACATTGGGTCTATATATATTTAGAATCCTTAGCTCTTCTTGTTGTATCGATCCTTTTACCATTATGTAATGACCTTCTTTGTCCCTTTTGATCTTTCTTGCTTTAAAGTCTATTTTATCAGAGATGAGAATTGCAACTCCTGCTTTTTTGTGCTCTCCGTTTGCTTGGTAAATCTTCCTCCATCGTTTTACTTTGAGCCTTTGTGTATCTTTTTATGTGAGATGGGTTTCCTGGATACAGCACTGTGATGGGTTTTCTTTTTAATCCAATTTGCCAGTCTGTGTCTTTTGATTGGTGCATTTAGCCCATTTACATTCAGGGTTAGTATTGTTAGGTGTGAATTTAATACTGCCATTTTGATCCTAGCTGGCTGTTTTGCCCATTGGTTCATGTATATTCTTCATTTTGTTGATGGTCTTTAGCATTTGGTATGCTTTTAGGATGGTTGGAACTGGTTGTTTCTTTCTATGTGTAGTGCCTCTTTCAGGAGCTCTTGTAAAGCAGGCCTAGTGGTGACAAAATCTCTGAGTACTTGCTTGTTCGTGAAGGATTTTATTTTTCCTTCACTTATGAAGCTCAGTTTCGCTGGATATGAAATTCTGCGTTGAAATCTCTTTTCTTTAAGGATGTTGAATATTGGCCCCCACTCTCTTCTTGCTTGTAGAGTCTCTGCCGAGAGATCTGCTGTGAGTCTGATGGGCTTCCCTTTGCGGGTGACCCGACCTTTTTCTCTGGCTGCCCTTAGTATTTTCTCCTTCGTTTCAACCCTGGTGAATCTGACGATAATGTGCCTTGGGTTTGCTCTTCTTGCAGAGTATCTTTGTGGTGTACTCTGTATTTCCTGGAGTTGACTATTGACCTGTCTTGCTAGTTTGGGGAAATTTTCCTGGATAATATCCTAAAGAGTGTTTTCTAGCTTCGATTCATTCTCTTCGTCACATTCTGGTACACCTATCAAACGTACGTTGGGTCTCTTCACATAGTCCCACATTTCTTGGAGATTTTGTTCATTCCTTTTTGTACTTTTTTCTTTTATCTTGGTTTCTCGTTTTATTTCAGTGAGTTGATCTTCAACTTCTGATATTCTTTCTTCTGCTTGGTCAATTCGGCTGTTGAAACGTGTGCAGGCTTCGTGAAGTTGTCGTGTTGTGTTTTTCAGCTCCTTCAATTCATTCATATTCCTCTCTAAGTTGTCCATTCTTGTTATGATTTCCTCGAATCTTTTTTCAAATCTTTTTTCAACGTTCTTAGTTTCTTTGCACTGGTTTAGTACATGTTCCTTTAGCTCACTGAAGTTTCTTATTATCCACTTTCTGAAGTCTGATTCCGTCATTTCGTCACATTCCTTCTTTGTCCAGCTTTGTTCCCTTGCTGGTGAGGAGTTTTCTTCCTTTTTTGGAGGTGAGGTGTTTTGGTTTCGGGTGCTTTCCTCCTTTTTGCGCTGGTTTTTTCCCATCTTTATGGATTTATCGGCCTGTCGTCTTAGTAGTTGCTGATTTTTCAATTGGGTCTCTGTGTGGACACTGAGATTGTTGATGATGAAGTATTTCTGTTACTTAGTTTTCCCTCTTATGGTCTATCCCCTCTGCTGTATGAGTGCTGAGGTCCTCTCCAGGCCCTGCTTCTCTGGGGTATACCTGCAGCGGCTGCAGAACAGTGAGGGATGATACCAGTTTCTTCTTCTGGTGTCCTTGTTCCAGAATAATGTCAGCCAAGTATCAGTCTCATTAGTCCTTTTCTGGGGTGACTCCTTGGATATACAGGGGTCAGGGAGCTGCTTGAGGAGACAGTCTGTGCTTTATAGGAGCTCCAGTGCTGAGCTGTGAGCTCTGTTGTTCATTCAGGGTTGTTGGGAGGTTGTTTATGTCTGCTCCAATAGAACTCATAAAACACCACTTTTTTCCCCCCCTTAGATTCTCTGTCTCAGGGAGTTGGGCCTTTCTTTGAGTATCTGTTGCAGTGTCCTGCCCCACTAGGCGGCAGTCTATTCACTTTTTGCCTGCCGGGGCTCTGACCTGCTAGCGCTGGTCCGCCCTATTGCTGCTGGGCTCCCTCTGCTGTGGAGCACTCCCGGCTCCTTGGAGACTCTCTGTTATGGCAGGTTTCCTCGGCAACGGCCTGCTACGTCAGTCCTGGGACGTACTTCAGTGGGGGTGGACTGCGTCAGCAATGGTGGAAGCCCCTCCCTCACTGGGCTGCACCGTCCTAGATGCCGGCAGCAAACTCTCAGCCCCAAGCACCTCCAGTCGCCGCCCTGCTTGTTCCCATGTGCGTGGGACCCCCCGAGCCCGATCACCCAGCTCCCTGCCTCGGAGTCCGTCCTCTCTCTCTCTCTCTTCCTCTCCCCAAGCTGAAAAGTCGACTCTCTCACTGGCGCCCCAGTAGCCTGCCTATAGGGCACTGGGATCCATGTGATCTCCCATGCCGCTGCCCACTACCCTGGCTCAGATCACGCTTCCCAGGAATCTCCTGGTCTGGCTCATTGTCCAAGTCCCGTTCAATCAGATGAACATGCCAATCTGCCCTTCCAAATCTCAGATTGCCGGTTTAACAGGGCACCCAGTTCAGTGAGTTCCGTGCCAGGTCCCGCCACGGCGCCGGCCAAAGAGGCGGCGGGAGCTGGCTGCATTAGCCAGGTGCACTACCGTCCCGTGTCTCTCACACACCTGGGACTTTCAACGCTCTGTGGGCATAAAAGGAACATCCGAGAATGCGGCTAGGACTCACCCTCTGCGCCTTCACTGAGAGCTGCAATCCTGAGTCGCCTCTACGACGCCATCTTGCCTCCTCCAAAATCTCCCACTATTATTGTGTGGTAGTCTAAGTCTCTTTGTAAGTCATTAAGAACTTGCCTTATATATCTGGATGCTCCTGCATTGGGTCCATATATATTTAGAATCGTTAGTTCTTCTTGTTGTATCGATCCTTTTACCATTATGTAATGACCTTCTTTGTCCCTTTTGAACTTTGTTGCTTTAAATTCTATTTTACCATGGACGAGAATTGCAACTCCTGCTTTTTTTTTTTTTGCTCTCCATTTGCTTGGTAAATCTTTTTCCATCGCTTTGTTTTGAGCCTTTGTGTATTTTTGTGTGTGAGGTGGGTTTCCTGGATACAGCACACCGATGTGTTTTGTTTTTTAATCCAATTTGCCAGTCTGTGTTTTTTGATTGGTACATTTAGCCCATTTACGTTTAGGGTTAATATTGTTATGTGTGAATTTGATACTGCCATTTTGATGCTAGCTGGCTGTTTTGCCCATTGGTTCATGTAGGTTCTTCATTTTGTTAATGCTCTTTAGCATTTGATATGCTTTTAAGATGGCTGGTACTGCTTCTTTCTTTCTATGTGTAGTGCCTCTTTCAGGAGATCTTATAAAGCAGGCCTAGTGGTGACAAAATCTCTGAGTACTTGCTTGTCCATGAAGGATTTTATTTTTCCTTCACTTATGAAGCTCAGTTTGGCTGGATATGAAATTCTGGGTTGAAAGTTCTTTTCTTTAAGGATGTTGAATATTGGCCCCCACTCTCTTCTGGCTTGTAGAGTCTCTGCCGAGAGATCTGCTATGAGTCTGATGGGCTTCCCTTTTCGGTTGACCCCACCTTTCTCTCTTGCTGCCCTTAGTATTTTCTCCTTCATTTCAACCCTGCTGAATCTGACGATTATGTGCCTTGGGGTTGCTCTTATTGCGGAGTATCTGTGTGGTGTTCTCTGTATTTCCTGGAGTTGAGTGTTGACCTGTCTTGCTAGGTTGGGGAAGTTTTCCTGGATAATATACTGAAGAGTGTTTTTCAGCTTGGATTCATTCTCTTCATCACATTCTGGTACACCTATCAAACATAGGTTGGGTCTCTTCACATAGTGCCCCATTTCTTGGAGATTTTGTTCATTCCTTTTTATGCTTTTTAATTTAATCTTGGTTTCTCATTTTTTTTAATTGAGTTGATCTTCGACTTCTGATATTCTTTCTTCTGCTTGGTCAATTCGGCTGTTGAAATTTGTGCATGATTCACGAAGTTCTCGTGTTGTGTTTTTCAGCTCCTTCAATTCATTCATATTCCTCTCTAAGTTGTCCATTCTTGTTATCAATTCCTCAAATCTTTTTTCAAATCTTTTTTCAGGGTTCTTAGTTTCTTTGCACTGATTTAGAACATGTTCTTTTAGCTCACTGACGTTTCTCATTATCCACTTTCTGAAGTCTGATTCCATCATTTTGTCACACTCATTCTTTGTCCAGCTTTGTTCCCTTGCTGGTGAGGAGTTTTGGTCTTTTGTCGAAGGTGAGGTGTTTTGGTTTTGGGTGTTTTCCTCCTTTTTGCACTGGTTTCTTTTCATCTTTATGGATTTATCCGCCTGTCATCTTAGTAGTTGCTGACTTTTAAATTGTGTCTCTGTGTGGACGCTGAGATTGTTGATGATGAATAATTTCTGTTACTGAGTTTCCTTCTAGTGGTGTAGCTCCTCTGCTGTACGAGTGCTGAGGTCCACTCCAGGCCCTGCTTGTCTGGGGTACACCTGTAGCAGCTGCAGATCAGTGAGGGATTATACCAGGTTCTTCTTCTGCTGTCTTTGTTCCAGAATGATGCCCGCCAAATGTCAGTCTGATTAGTCTGTTTTTGGGGTGACTGTTTGCATATACAGGGGTCACGGAGCTGGTTGAGGAGACGGTCTGTGCTTTATAGGAGCTCCAGTGCTGTGTTGTGAGCTCCGTTGTTCATTCAGGGTTGTTGGAATGTTGTTTATGTCTGCTGCAACAGAACTCATAAAACATCACCCTTTTTTTCCTTCCTTAGATACTCTGTCTCTGGGAGTTAGGGATTTCTTTATGAGTATCTGTTGCACTGTCCTGCCCCACTAGGAGGCAGTGTATTCACTATTTGCCTGCCAGTGCTCTGCCCTGCTAGCGCAGGTCTGCCCTGTTGCTGCTGGGCTCTGTTCTGCTGTGGAGCACTCCCCCCTCCTGGCGGAGTCTCTTAGTTATGGAAAGTTGCCTTGGCAATGGCAGGCTTTGTCAGCCCTGGGCGGTACTTCAGTAGGGGTGCATTGCATCCGGATGCCCCTCCCTCACTGGGCTGCACCGTTTTAGATGCCAGCAGCAAAACTGTCACACCTGAGCGCCTCCTATCACCATCCTGATTGTCCCCGTGAGGGTGGGATCCGCCGAGCCAGATCACCCAGCTCCCTGCCTCAGAGTCCATCCTCTCTCTCTCTCTCTCTCCCCAGGCTGAAAGGTCGACTCTCTCACTGGCGCCTCAGTAGCCTGCTGATGGGTCACTGGGATCCATGGGACTTCCTGTGCCACTGACCACTACACTGGCTCAGATCATGCTTCCCAGGAAACTCCTGGTCTGGCTCATTGTCCAATTCCCGTTCAATCAGATGGACATGCCAATGTGCCCTTCCAAATCTCAGATTGCCGGTTTAACAGGCCACACAGACCAGTGAGTTCCATGCTGGTACCGCTGCAGTGGCGGTCGAAGCGGCCGCGCGACCCCGCTGCGCTAGCCGGCTGCGCTAGCCGGCTGTACTAGCGTCCCGTGTCTCTCCCACACCTGGGACTTTCAACGCTCTGTGGGCAAAAAGGTCCATCCGAGAATGCGGCTAGGACTCACCCTCTGTGCCTTCACTGAGTGCTGCAATCCTGAGTCGCTTCTACGATGCCTTCTTCTCAGGAATCTATTTCATACTACTACTCATTTAGAACCTTATTGAATAATTCGCAATGGAGAAATAGTCAGGTGTCTATTTTGTGTGGCCTCTCATTCAGAGTTTCAGTAAATAATGAACTTCTATGGGGTAATCAGGACACTGTGTAAGATAGCCATGAATCAAATGCCTTCCCGAATGACACAAACCTGGGTGGTAGTCAGGAGTCTATTTCATATGAACTCTATTTATGTGTAATGCTGAGTAATACACACCTGGGGAAGTTTCAGGAGTCTATTTGGTATGGACACTCATACCAAAACTGTTGGAATAATGCACACATGGAGAATAATGAGGTGCCTATCTCATACGGCTTTTCATTCAGACAAACAGTGAATAATGTCATGTGGAGTCATTAGAATTCTGTTTCATATGACCCCTATTTCACAGCCTCAATGAATATTACACACTTGTGATAGGGTCTGGAGTCTATATTATATGGCCACTAATTCAGAGACTCACTAAACAATTCACACCTGCGGCATAGTCAGTTGTCTCTTTCCTATGGCTACATTTTGAGAGGCTCACTAAATGTACACACCTGGATAAATAGTCAAGATTTTCTTGTATCTCCTCATTCAGAGTCTAACTAAATACTGCAGACCTGTGGAAAAGTTAGGAGACTTTCTCATGTGGTCTCTCATTCAATGTGTCATTGAAAAATTTGGTATATTCAGAAGACTCCTTCAGGTAAACACATATTCAGAAACTCCATGAATAAGACAGACCCTTGATATAATAAGAAATCTAATTAGTATTGCGACATCTTCTGAGGTGCACTGAATAATACACACCTGGAGAATAATTTGGAGTCTATTTTCGGTGGACATTTATTCAGAGCCTTGGTAAATAATGCAGACCTACAGAGTAGCCAGGAGTCTATTTCATTTGGAAACACATTCATAGCCTCAGGGGATAATATCCACGTGTGGATTAGTCAGGATTCCATTTTACATGGCCACTGACTCGTAACCTCAATGAATAATGCACAAATGTAAAGTAATCAGCAGTCTATTTCATAGAGCCACTCATAGAGAGATTCACTGAATAATAAAATTATTTGAGATAGACCGCCTCCTATTTCTTATGGTCATACAAAAGAGCCTCACTGAGTGATGCATACCTGGGGTATTGTTAGGAGTGTACTTTACATAGCCTCTCATTTACAGCCTAAGGGAATAATGCACACGTGTGGAATAGACACTAGTCTATTTTATATGGCCACAAAATCAAAGCCTGAGTTGGTAATACACAATTTTGGAATAGTCACTGGTCTATTCCATATGCCCAAATATTTAGAGTCAGAGTCAATAATACACACCTGCAGACTAGTCAGGAAACAATTTCATATGGCCAAAGTTTCAGATCCTCAGTGAATAATAAATAACTGACGAATACTCTGGACGCTATTACATGTGGCATTTCTTCAGAGGTTTATTGAGAAAAGAACACCTGTATTGTAGTCAGAATTCTATTTCATGTAGCCACATACTACATGAGCCTAACAGAATAACAGACACCTTGGGAAAATCAGGATTCTATTTCCTATAGCCACTGATTTACAGCCAAATGTAAAAACTCCCGCCTGCATAGTATATTGGAGTCTCTATTTTATGGCCACACATTCAGGGCCTCACAGAATAATGCAGATGTATGGAAATGTCAGGGGTGTACTTTACATGTCCACTTATTCAGTTCCTCAGTGAAGAATTATATATATCTGAAAAATACTCAGGATTCTATTATATATAGCCACTTATTTAGAGACTCACTGAATAATGCACACCTGAAAATTTTCTGGAGACTATTCGATATGACCATTCACCCAGAGACTCTGTGGAAAATGCAGAACTGAGAAATAGTCAAGAGGACAGAGTCAGGAGTCTATTTTATGTGGTCACTCGTTCAAAAACTGACTGAAGAATACACACCTTGGGAATACTCAGAGACCAGGTCATATGGCCACTCAATCACAGCATTACCGAATAATGCAAAATGGGGCCAATAGTAAGGAGTCTGTTTTAAATGGCTCTCATTCAGAGCTTCAGTGCATAATAAACAGCTGTTGAGGATTGAGGACCTTATTGACAGTAGCCCCATATAAAGCAGCTCCGTGAATGATACACACATGTGTGAGATTCAGGAGACTATTAGATATGGATACTCATACAGAACCTCTTCGAATATTGCACATGTGGTAATAGTCACTAGTCTATTTCATATGGTGGTTCATTTGGAGAGTCAAAAATTAACGTGCACCTGTGAAGTAAAATGCGGTCTATTTCATCAGGCCACTCTTTCAGTGTTTTAGTGAATAACATGTATATCTGATAAGTCAGGAATCTCTTTCACATGGCCACTCCTTCTGGGCCTCTGTGAATAATGCTCCTCTCAGAAAGAGTCAAGGGTCTACTTCAAATGCCTACACATTCAGAGTCTCTGTAAGTAATGAACAACTGGTCAATATACCTGAGTCTCTTTTTTATGCCCACTTAGAGTCTCATTCAATAATACACACCTGGGGAAGGGTTAAGAATCTACTTCATGTAGCCACTCATTTCGATCCTCAGTGAATTATCCACACCAGGGTAATAGTCGAGCATTTTTTATATGGCTACTCATTCTGTGCCTCCCTGAATGACACACACCTGTGGAATTCTCAGGATTCTATTTTATACTACTACTCAGTTAAAACCTTATTGAATAATTCACAGTAGAGGAATAGTCAGGTGTCTATTTTGTATGGTCTCTCATTCAGAGTTCCAGTAAATAATGAACTTCTATGGGGTAATCAAGACACTGTGTAAGATAGCCATGAATTAAGTGCCTTCCCGAATGACACACACCTGGGTGGTAGTCAGAAGTTTCTTTCATATGAACTCTATTTCTGTGTGACGCTGAGTAATACACACATGGGGGAGTTTCAGGAGTCTATTTGGTATGGATACTCATACCAAAGGTGTTGGAATAATACACACATGGAGAATAATGAGGTGTCTATGTAATACGGCTACTCATTCAGAAAAACAGTGAATAATGCACATGCAGAGTCATTAGAATTCTGTTTCATATGGGCCCTCTTTCACAGCCTCACTGAATATTACACACTTGTGATATAGTCTGGAGTCTGTATTTTATGGCCACTCATTTAGAGAATCACTGAATAATTCACACCTGCAGAATAGTCAGAAGTCTCTTTCCTATGGCTACCCGTTGAGAGCCTCACTAAATGTACACAACTGAATAAATAGTAAGAATTTGCTATTTATCTCCTCATTCAGAGTCTCACTAAATAATGCACACCTGTGGAATAGTCGGGATAGATTTTTATTCGGCCTCTCATTCAATGTGTCATTGAAAAATTTGGTGTAGTCAGGAGACTCTTTCATATACACACATATTCAGAGCCTCAACGCATAAGATAGACCCTTGGTGTAATAACAAATCTACTTTGTACGGCCACATCTTCTGAGGCTCACTGAATAATACACACCTGGAGAATAATTTGGAGTCTATTTCCGATGGACATTCATTCAGAGCCTCAGTAAATAATGCAGACCTGTGGAGTAGCCAGGAGTCTATTTCATTTGGACACATATTCATAGGCTCAGTGGATAATATGCACGTGTGGATTAGTCAGGATTCCATTTTAATATAGCCACTGACTCGTAACCTCAATGAATAATGCACAAATGTAAAGTACTCAGCAGTCTATTTTATAGAGCCATTCATTCAGAGATTCACTGAATAATAAAAATATTTGAGACAGACAGCCTCCTGTTTGATATGGTCATACAAAAAGGCCTCATTGCATGACACACACCTCGGGAAGTGTTAGAAGTGTACTTTAGTTAGCCTCTCATTTACAGCCTAAGGGTATAATGCACACATTTGGAATAGACACTAGTCTATATTATATGGCCACAAAATCAAAGCCTGAGTAAGTAATACACAACTTTGGAAGAGTCACTAGTCTATTCCATATGCCCAAATATTTAGAGTCAGAGTCAATGACACACGCCTGTAGAGTAGTCAGGAAAAAATTGTATATGGCCAAAGTTCAGAGACTCAGTGAATAATAAATACGTGAGGAATACTCTGGACTCTATTACATGTGGCATTTCCTCAGAAGCTCATTGAGTAAAGAACACGTGTATTGTACTCAGAATTCTATTTTATATAGAAACATACTCAGAGCCTAACTGAATAACAGACACCTTGGGAAAGTCAGGATTCTATTTCGTATAGCCACTCATTTGCAGCCGAATGTAAAATCTCACGTCTGAGTAGTATATAGGAGTCTCTGTTTTATGGCCACTCATTCAGAACCTCACAGAATAAAACAGATGTATGGAAATGTCAGGAGTGTACTTTACATGGCCACTTACTCAGTTCCTCAGTGAAGAATTATATATATCTGGAAAATACTCAGGATTCTATTATATATAACCACTTATTAAGAGACTCACTGAATAATGCACACCTGGAGAATTGTCTGGAAATTATTTGATATGACCGTTCACCCAGCGACTCAGTGGAAAATGCAGACCTGAGAAATAGTCAAGAGGACAGAGCCAGGAGTCTATTTTATGTGGTCCCTCGTTCAGAAACTGACTGAAGATTACTCACCATGGGAATAGTCAGAGTCCAGGTCATATGGCAACCAATCGCAGCATTACCAAATAATGTACAATGGGGCAATAGAAAGGAGTCTATTTAATACGGCCTATTATTTGGAGCTTCAGTGCGTAATAAACAGCTGTGGAGAAGGGAGGACCCTATTGACGGTAGCTCCAAATAAAGCAGCTCCGTGAATGATACACACATGTGTAAGAGTCAGGAGCTATTAGATATGGACACTCATACAGAACGTTTTCGAATATTGCACATGTGGGGAATAATCACTAGTCTATTTCATATTGTGGTTCGTTTGGAGAGTCAAAAAATAATGCGCACCTGTGGAGTAAAATGTGGTCTATTTCATAAGGCCAGTCTTTCAGTGTTTTAGTGAATAACATGTATATCTGATAAGTCAGGAGTCTTTCACATGGCCACTTTTTCTCGGCCTCTGTGAATAATACTCCCCTCAGAAACAGTCAAGGGTCTACTTCAAATGCCTACACATTCAGAATCTCTGTAAGTAATGAACACCTGGGCAATACACCTGAGTCCCTTTTTATGCCCACTGAGTCAGAGTCTCATTCAATAATACACTCCTGGGGAAGAGTTAAGAGTCTACTTTATGTAGCCACTCATTTGAATCCTCAGTGAATAATCCACACCAGGGTAAGTGTCAAACATTTTTATATGGCCACTTATTCTGTGCCTCACTGAATAATACACACCTGGGGAATTCTCAGGATTCATTTTCATACCACCACTCATTTAAAGCCTTATTGAGTAAATCATAATGGGGCAATTATCAGGTGTTTATTTTGTATGTCCTCTCATTCAAGGACTCAATAAATAATAAACTTCTATGTAGTAATCAGGACACTGTTTACGATTACCATAAATTAAGTGCCTTCCTGAATTATACACACTTGGGTGGTAATCAGGAGTCTATTTCATATGAACTCTAATTCTGTGTCACGCTGAGTAATATACAGAACCACTTCGAATATTGCACATGTGAAGAATAATCACTAGTCCTTTTCATATAGTCGTTCGTTTGGAGAGTCAAACAATAACACGAGAGAGGAGTGATACAGACCGGAGAGTGGAGGGTACACACAGAAGACAGTGGGTACACAAAGGAGAGAAAAGGATACAAATGAGAGGGGATACACACAGGAGAGTAGGGAATATGCAGAGGAGAGAGAAGGATACACACAAGAGAGGGGAGGATAAACACAGGAGAAAGAAATACACAAAGCAGAAAGAAGTATACACACGGGATAGGGTGATAAACAAAGGAATAAGAAGGATAAACACAAGAAAGAGGAAGATACACACAGAACAGGGGGAAACACACAGGAGAAAGAAGCGTACACAAAGGAAAAAATAGGATACACACAGCAGAGGGGAGGATACACACAGGAGAGAGGGGATACACAGAGGAGAGAAAGAAATACACACAGGAGAGAGAAAGTATACACACAAAATGGAGGGGGTTACACATAGGAGAAAGGGGATACACAGGAGAGAGGGAGCCACAAACTGGAGAGAGGGGGGATACACACAGGAGGGTGTTGATATACACAGGAGAGAAAAATGATACACACATGATGGAGGAGGATACACACAGGAGAAAGAAGGATAGACACTGGAGAGAGAAAGGTACACACAGGAGAAGGGATACACACAGGACTGAGGAGGATTCACACAAGAAAGAAGAAGATACACACAGGAGAAAGAGGGATACACACAAAAGAGGGAAGAATACACATGGTAGGAAGAAGGATACACACAGGAGAGAGAATGATGCAAACAGGAGAGTGGTGATACAAACAGGAGAGATGAGGGTTCACACAGGAGAATAGAGGATACACACATGAAAGAGATGGATACACACGAGAGAGGAGTATACACAGAGCAGAGAGGAGAATACACTGAGGAGAGAGGTCATACACACAGGAGTGAGAAAGATCCACAAAGGAGAGAAGCGAATGCACACAGGAGAGAGGTGGATATACACAGAAGTAAGGAATACACAAAAAAAAGAGGGGATACACACAGAAGAGGGGGGGGATACACAAGGAAAGTGGTGATCCACACAGTATAGTTGAGGATACATACAGGAGAGAGGGGGTTCACACAGGAGATAAGAGAATACACAAAAAAAAAAGGGATACACAAAGGAGAGTAGGGAATAAACAGAAGAGAGAAGAGGATACAAAAAGGAGAGAGGAGGACAAACACAAGAGAGGGAGATACACACAGGAGAGAGGGTCTTACACACAGAAGAGGGGGATAAACACAGGAAAAAAGAGATAAACACAGAAAAAAGAGAAAACACACAAAAGAAAGAGATACACACAGGAGAGAGAAGCATAAACACAGGAGAAAACAGGATACAAAGAGCAGAGAGGAAGATACACACAGGAGAGAGGAGATAAACAAAGGAGAGAAAGGGATACCCACAGAAGAGAAAAGGGATACACACAGGATGGAGGGTGTGACACACAGGAGTAAAAAGGAATAAGCACAAGAGAGAAAAGGGATACCCACAGGAGAGAGAAAGATGCACACAGGAGAGGGCGATACACACAGGGGAGAGGAGGATGCACACAAAAGAGAGGAGGAGACACACAGGAGAAAGGAGGAGACACGCAGGAGAGTGGAGGGTGAACACAGAAAAGAGGGGATACACACAGGAGAAAGGAGGATACAGGCAGTAGAGAAGTGGATACACACAAGAGAGAGAAACCTACACACAGGCGAGAGGAGAATACACAGAGAAGAGAGAAGGATACACACAGGAGAGTGGGGGATACACACAAATAAGAGAAAGATACTAACAAAGGGAGGGAAATAAACACAGGAGAAAGGAGGATACACACAGGAGAGAGGAGGATACACACAGGAAAAAGGAGAATACTCAAAGGAGAGGAGAAACACAAAGGAGAGAGGGGGATACACACAGGCAAAAAAGATAAACACAGAAGAGGGGGTATACACACAGGAGGGAAGGAAATACACACAGGAGAGAAGGACACACACAGAGAAAGGTGCTTACGCACAGGTGAGAGGAGAATACACACAGGAGAGAGGGTGAATACACAAAAAAAGAGGAATAAACACAGGAGAGTGAAGCATCCACAAAGAAGGGAAGAGAATACACACAGGAGAGAGGGGGATACACACAGAGATAAAAGGATAAATACAAATGAAAGAAGAATACACAGGGAAAAGAAGGATACAGATGGAAGAGAGGAGGATACACGCAGGAAATTGGGGAATACACAGAAGAGAGGACGATAAACACAGGAGAGGGGAAGATACACGCAGGAGAGAGGAGGATATACACAGGAGAGAGGGAAAATATACACAGGGGAGAGGAGGATACACACAGGAGTGGCGTGATACACACAGAAGAGAGGAGGGTACAAACAGTAGAAAGTAGAATACACACAGGAGAGAGGAGGATACACAAAGGAGAGGGGGATACACAGAGTAGAGAGGAGGATACACCGAGGAGAAAGGAGGATACACAAAGTTGAGAGGAGGATACACACAGGAGGGGAAATATACACAGAAAAGAGGACCATAAACACAGGAGAGGGCGATACACACGGGAGAAAATAATACACACAAAAGAGAGGAGGATACACACAGGACAGCGAGATACACACAGGAGAGTGGGGCATACACACAGGAGAGAGGAGGATACACACAGCAGAGAGGAGGATACACACAGGAGAGAGGGTGGACACACACAAGAGAGAGGGGGGATACACACAGGAGAGAAAATAGATACACACAGAAGAGAGGAGAATATACACAGAAGAAAGAAGGATACACACTGGTTAGAGAAATATACACACAGGAGAGGGAGGTACACACAGGAGTGAAAAGGATACACACAGGAAAGAAGAAAATACACACAAGAGAGAAGAGGATACACACAAATGAGGAAAGGATACACACGGTAGACAGAAGAATACACACACGAGAGAGAAGAATACACACAGGAGAGAGAAGAATACACACAGAAGAGATGAGGGTTCACATAGAAGAAAAGAGGATACATACAGGAGAGAGACGGATACACACAGGAGAGAGAAGTGTACACACAGCAGAGAAAAGGATACACACAGGAGAGAGGGAATACACACAAAAGTGAAAAAGATCCACACAGGAGAGAAGGGAATGCAAACAGGAGAGAGGTGGATACACAGAGAAGTGGGGCATACACATCAGAGAGGAGAATTTATGCAGAAGAGAGAAAAATACACGTAGGAGAGAGGGGATACACACAAGAGAGAGAGGGATACACACAGGAGAGAGGGGGATACACACGGTGAGTGGTGATACACACAGGACAGTGGAGGGTACACACAGTACAGAAAGAGTACACACAAAAGAGAAGAGGATACAAAAAAGAAAAAGTGATACACACAGGAGAGTAGGGAATAAACAGAGGAGAGAGGAGGATACACACAGGAGAGAGATGGATAAACACAGGAGAGAAAAATACACACAGGAGAAAGAGACATACACACATAAAAGTGTGATAAACAAAGGAGAAAGGGGAATAAACACAGGAGAGAAAAGTATAAACACAGGAAAGGGTGATACACACTGGAGAGAGTAGCGTAAACACAGGAGAGAAAAGGAAACAAACAGGAGAGAGGGGATACACACAAAAGAGGGGAATATACACAGGAGAAAATGGGAATACACACAGGAAAGAAAGGTGTTACACACAGGAGATAAGGGAAAACACACAGGAGATCGGAGGGATAAACACAGTAGAGAGAAGAATACACACAAAAGAGAAAAGGATACACACAAGAGAAAAAAGTATACACACAGGAGAGGGGCATACACAAAAGAAAGAGGGGGATACACACAGGAGCGTTGGATACATACAGGAGACAGAAAAATACACACAGGAGAGAGGGGGATACACACAAGATATGTGGATACAAACAGGAGAGAGGGGCATACACACAGGAGAGAGAAGAATACACACAGGAGATAGGAGGATACACACAAGAGAGGGGAGAATACACAAAGAAGAGGGGAAACACACAGGAGAGAGAGAGATTTCCACAGGCGAGAAAGATAAACACAGAAGAGGGGTGGATACACACAGGAGAGAGGGGAAGACACACAGGAGAGAAAAATACATGCAGGAGAGAGGGGCTTATGCACAGGAGAGAGGAGGATACACACAGGAGAGTGGTGGGATACACAAAAAAGAGAGGGGTATACACACAGGAGAGTGAAGCCTACACACAGGAGGGAGGGGAATACACACAAGAGAGAGGAGGATACACACAGAGAAAAAAGAATAAAAACAAAAAAGAGGAGGATACACACAAAAGAGAGAATGATACAAATAGAAAAGAGGAGGATATATGCAGGAGGTTGGAGAATACACAAAAAAAAGAGTGGAGGATACACACAGGAGAGGGGAGGATACACAAAGGAGAGAGGAGTATACACACAGAAAAAGGGCACACAAACAGGAGAAAGGAAGATTCTCACAGGAGCGTTGGATACATACAGGAGACAGGGAAATACACACAACAGAGAAGGGGATACACACAGGAGAGGTGGATACACACAGGAGAGAGGAGGATTCACACAGAAGAGGGGAATACACACAGGAGAGTGGGCGTTACACACAGGAGAGTGGTGGGATACACACAGGAAAGAGGAGGATACACACAGGAGAAAGGAGGATACACAAAAAAGAGAAAAGCATACACACAGGACAGAGAAGGTTACGCACAGAATAGAGGAAAATTCACACAGTAGAGAGGGTGATACACACAAAAGAGAGGGAAATACACACAGGAGAGAGGGGTATACACACAGGTGAGGAAAATACACAAAGGAGAGAGGGTCATACACACAGGAGAGAGAAAACATACACACAGGAGAGAGGAGAATACACACAAAAGAGATGGGGTTACACACAGGAGAGAAGAGAATACACACAGAAAAGAGGAGAATACACAGAGGAGAGAGGGGAAACACACAGGAGAAAGGGGATACACACAAGAGAGAGGAAATATACACACAAAATACAGGAGAATACATACAGAAAAGATGGGAATAGACACAGAAGAAAG
Source organism: Saguinus oedipus (assembly GCA_031835075.1). NCBI lineage: Eukaryota > Metazoa > Chordata > Mammalia > Primates > Cebidae > Saguinus > Saguinus oedipus. The sequence goes on from CM063170.1 coordinate 6,650,349, forward strand.
AAGGATACACAAAGGAGAGAGGACAATACACACAGGAGAGAGAGATACACACAGAGGAGGGGCATACACACATAAAATGTGGATAAACACAGTAGAAAGAGGGTACACACAGAGAGAGGAGGATACTCACAAGAAAAGGTGATACAAACAGGAGAGAAAAATACACACAGGTGAGAGAAGGATACATACAAAATTGAGGGGCGTAAACACAGAAAAGTGGGGAAAAACAGAGGAGAGAGGGGGATATAAAAGGAGAAAGGGATACACAAAGGAGAGGGAAATACACACAGAAGCGAGGGGGATGCACACAGGAGAAAGGGAAATACACACAGGAAAGAGGAGGATACACACAGGAGAGAGAATGATTCACACAGGAGAGGGGGGATACACAGTAGAGAGGAAGATGCACACAGGAGAGAGGAGGATACAGAGAGGAGAGAGGAAGATACACACAGAATAAAAGGAGATACACACAGGCGTGGGGGATACATACAGTAGAGAAGGGGTACACACAAAAGCGTTGGATACATGCAGTAGACAGGGAAATACACACAGGAGAGAGGGGAATACATACAGAAGAGGGGGATACACACAGGAGAGAGGAAGATACACACAGGAGAGAAAAGTATACACAGGAGAGATTGGGAAACACACAGGAGAGAGGGGAACACGCACGAGAGAGAGGGGCATACACACAGGAGAGAAAGGGATACACACAGGAGAGAGAAGTATACACAGGAGAAAGTGGGATACACACAGGAAAGAGGAGGATACACAAAGGAGAGAAAAATACACAGAGGTGAGAGGAGAATACACACAGGAGAGTGGGGCGTACACACAGAAGTGGGGGTTACACAAATGAGAGACGTGGATACACAAAGAAGAAAGGAATACACACAGGAGAAATAAATACACACAAGAGCGAGGGAGATGCACACAGGAAAAAGGAGGATACACACAGGAAAAAGGAGAATACACACAGGAGAGAGGAGCATATACACAGGAAAGAGGGTGATGCACACAGGAGAAAGGAAGATACACACAGGAGAGAGGGGCACACAAACATGACGGTGGGGTATACACACAAAAGAGAGAGGAATACACAGAGTGGTAGAAGTATACACACAGGTGTGAGGAGGATACACACTAGAGAGAAAATGATACACACAGGAGAGAAGAAGATATGTACAGAAGAGGGAATGATACACACAGGAAAAGGGGATACACACAGAAGACAGGGGGATAGGCACAGGAGAGAAGGATACACAGACGAGAGAGGAGATACACACAGGACAAAGGGGGAAAACACAGGAGAGGGGAATATATACAGAAGAGAGGGGCATAGATAGAGGATAGGGGATGATACACGCAGTAGAAAAGAGGATACACACAGGAGAGAGGGGGATACACACAGGAGAGAGGGGGGATAAACACAGAAAAGAGAAGAATACATAAAGGAGACAGGAGGATACACAGAGGTAAAAGAAAGATACACACAGGAGAGAGGATACACACAGCAGAAAGGGGAATACAGACAGTAGAGAGAAAGATACACACAGGAGGAGGGGAATACACACAGGAGAGAGGAGTATACACACAGGAGAGAAGAGAATACACACAAGAGAGAGGAGGATACACACAGGTGAAGGGAAGGTACAAACAGGAGAGAGGAGGATACACATAGGACAGAAAGTAGGAAACACAGATAAAAGAAGGATACACATAAGTGAGAGGAGGATACACATAAAAAAGAGGAAGATACACACAGGGGAAAGGAGGATACACACAAAAGAGGGAAGGATACACATAGGAGAGAGGGGGATACACACAGCAGACAGAAAGATACACACAGGAGAGAAGAAGATACACACAGGACCGTGGAGGATACACAAAGGAGACAGGAGCATACACACAGGAGAGGGGGATACACACAAAAGAGGAAGATACACACAGAAAAGGGGAGGATACATACAGGGGATGGGGATACACATAGGAAAGAGGGGCATACAAACAGAAGAGAGCAGGATGTACACAAAATAGAGAAGGATACACACAGGAGAGAGGGGGTACACACAGGAGACAGGGGGAATGCACACAGGAGAGAAGATACACACAGGAAAGAAGAGGATACACACAGGATAGAGAAAGATACACACAGGGGAAGGGGGGTACACACAGAAGAGGAAAGAATACACACAAAAAGGAGGAGGATACACACAGGAGAGTGAAGGATACCCACAGAAAAGAGGGGGATACACACAGGAGAGAGGGGCGTACACAAAGGAGAGGGGGATGCACAGAGAAGACAGGAGAAAACAAACAGGAGAAAAAAATACCCACAGGAGAGGGAGATACACACAAGAGAGAGGGGGATGGACAAAGGAGAGAGGGAAATACACACAGGAAAGAAGAGAATACACAAAGAAAAGGGAAGGATACACACAAAAGAGGGCAGATACACACAGAAGACAGAAAGATACAAAGAGGAGAGTCGGGCATGCACACAGGAGGAAGAGAGATACACACAGAAGAGGGGGAATACACACAGGAAGGAAGAATACACACAGAAGAGACGAGGATACACACAGGGGAGAGAAGGATACACACACGAGAGAGAAAGATACACAGAGGAGAGAGAAGGATACACAGGAAAGATGGGGATACACACAGAAGAGAGGAGGACACACACAGGAGAGAGGAAGATACACACAGGACAGAGGAAGATACACGCAGGATAAAGAAGGATGCACACAGGAGAGGGTGGATCCACACAGGTGATAGGAGGATACACACAGGAGAGAGGGGGGATACACTCAAGAAACAGGGGGATGCACACAGAAGAGAGTAGAATACATAAAGTCTAGAGGGGGGATACACACAGGGGAGATGAGAAATACTAACGGGAGAGGGGGGATACACAAAGAAGAGTGAGGCATACACACAGAAGAAAGATGATACACACTGGAGAGAGTGGGATATACACAAGAGGAGGAAAATACGCACAGTAGAGAGGAGGATACTCACAGGAGAAAGAATAATACACACAGAAGAGAAACAGATACACACAGGAGAAAGAAGGATACACACAGGAGAGGGCGATACACACAAGAGAGAGGAGGATCCACACAGCAGACAAGAAAATACACATAAGAGAGAGGGGTATACACACAGGAGAGGGGTATACAAACAGGAGAGAAAAGGACACACGCAGGAGAAAAAAGGATACATGCAGGACAGAGGAGGATACCTGCAGAAGAGATGGGGATACACATAGGAGAAAGAAAAATACACACAAAAAAGAAGGGGGGATAAACACAGGATAAAGGAAAATACACAATGGAGCGAGGGATACACACAGGTGAGAAAAGGATACACACAAGGGAGTGGGGCATAAACACAGAAAACGGGGGATACACACAGGAGAGAAAAATACACACAGGAGTGAGAAGGATGCACACAGGAGAAATGGAAATACACAGAGGAAAAAGAAAGATACACACAGAAAATAGAAGGATACACACAGGAGAGGAAGAATACATACAGGAGACAGGAAGACACCCATAGGAGAGAGGAGGATACTCAGAGAAGAGAGGAAGATACACACAAAAGAAAAAAGAATACACAGAGGAGTGGGGGATACACACAGAAGAAAGGGGGATATGCAGAGGAGAGAAAAATACACAAAGGAGAGTGGTATACATACAGGAGAGAGGGGCATACATAGAGAAGAGAACAGGATACCCACAGGAGAGAGGAAGATACACACAGAAGAGAGGGGGATACACACAGGAGAGAGGGGGATACTCACAGAAGACAAAAGGATACACACAGTAGGAAAAAAGATACACATAGGAGAGAAAGATACACAGAGGAGAGAGGGGCATACACACACAAAAAAGGGGATACACACAGAACAAAGGGGGATACACACAGTAAAGGGTGATACACACAAGAGAGAGAAGCATAAACACAGGAGAGAAAGAGATACACACAGGAGAGAGAGAATACACACAAGTGACAGGGGTATACACACAAAAGAAAGGAATAATACACACAGGAAAGAAAGGTGTTACACAGAGAAGAGATGGGGAAAACACAGAAAAGTGGAGGAATACACACAGGAAAGAGAAGGATACACACAGGAGAGAGAAAGAAACACACAGAAGAGAGGAGTGTACACACAGAAGAGAGGAGTGTACACACAGGAGAGGAGAATACACACAGGATAGAGGGGCATACACACATTAGAGTTGGATACATACACGAGACAAAGAAATAAACAGAGGAGAGAGGGAAATACACACAGGAGAGCTGGATACATAAAGGAGACAGAGAAATACACACAGGAGAGAGGGTGATACACACAGGAGAGGGGGATGCGCACGGGAGAGAGGGTATACACACAAAAGTGAGGCGAATACACACACGAGAGAGGGGCATACACACAGGAGAGGGTGATACACATAGGAGAGAGGAAGATACATACAGGAAAGAGAAAGATACAAACAGGAGAGAGGAGGATACACACAGGAGAGGGCGAAACACACAAGAGAAAGGGGTTCTACACAGAAAAGAGGGGAATACACATAGGAGAGTGGGGTATACATACAGCAGAGGTGTATACACACAAAAGTGAGGAGGATACATGCAGAAGAGTGGAGTATACTGGCAGCATAGAGGAGGATACCCGCAGGAGAGGGGGGATACACACAAAAGAGAGAAAAATACACACAGGATTGAAGAAGATACACACAAGAGAGAGAATGATACATAGAGGAGAGAAAAGAATACCCCAAAAGAGAGGAGGATACACACATTAGCGATGGATACACACAGGTGAGAGAAGGATACACACAGAAGAGAGGGGCATACACTCAGAAAAAAGCGGAACACAGAGGAGACAGGGAAATACACAAGGGAGAAAGTGATACACACAAAAGAGGAAAATACAGGCGCGAGGAAGATGCACACAGGAGAAAGGGAAATACACACAGGAAAAGGAAGGATACACACAGGAGAGAGAAGGATACACACAGGAGAAGGGAGATACACACAGGAAAGAGGAAGATGCACAACAGAGAGAAGAGTATACACAGAGGAGAGAAAAAGATACACAAAGAAAAGAAGAGGATACACACAGGAGTGGGTATACACAGAGAAGATAGTGAGATACTAACAGGAAAAGGGGATACACAAAGAGGAGTGTGGAATACACACAGGAGAGAGAAAGATATACACAGGAGAGGGGGATACATATAGGAGAGAGGGGCATAGACAGAGGGGAGGGGAGAATACACGCAGAAGAGAAGAGAATACACACAGGAAAGAGTGGGATACACACAGGAGAGAGAGGGATACACACAGGAGCGAAAATAATGCACACTGGAAAGAGGAGGATACACATAGAAGAGGGAGATACACACACAAGAGAGGGGCATACACACAAAAAAGGGGGATACACACAAGAGAAAAAGGGATACACACAGGTAACAAAAGAAAACACAGAGGAAAGTGTGATACACACGTGAGAGAGGGGCGTAAACACAGGAGAGAGGAGGATACACACAGGAGAAAGGAGGAAACAAACAGAAGAGAGGGGATACACACAAGGGAGAAAAGGATACACACAGGAGAAAGGGGTTACACTAATGAAAGAAAGGTGTTACCCACAGGAGAGAGAAGGAAACACACAGAAAAGTGAAGGGATACACACAGGAGAGAGAAAGATACACACAGTAGAGAGGAGGATAGACACAGGAGAGAGGAGTATACAGACAGGAGAGAAGCATACACACAGGAGAGAGGGAGATACACACAGGAGAGTTGGATACATACAGGAGACAGAGAAATACACACAGGAGAGAGGGGAATAGACACAGGAGAGGGGGATAAACAGAGAAGAGAGGGTATACACACAGGAGAGAGGAAATACAAACAGGAGAGAGAGGTATCCAAACAGGAGAGAGGGGAATACACACAAGAGAGCGGACATAGGACAGAGGAAAATACACAGAGGAGAGAGGAGGATACACGCAAAAGAGAGGAGTATACACAGGAGAGAGGGAAATACACAGAGGATAGAGGGCGTTACACACAGGAGAGAGGGCGGATACACACAGGAGAGAGGAGGATACACAATGGAGAGCATGGGTACACACAGGAGAGAGGAGGATCCACACAGGGGAGAGGGGGGCATGCACACAATAAAGTGGGGGATACAAACAGAAAAGAGTAGGACACACAAAGGCGAGAGAAGAGATACACACAGAGAAGAGGGGGGATACTAACAAGAGAGAGGGGAATACACACAGGAGATTTGGGCATACTCAGAGAAGAAAGAATTTACACACTGGAGAGAGTGGGATACACACAGGAGGAGAAAGATACGCACAGTAAAGAGAATGATACACACAGGAGAAAGGAGATACACACAGGAGAGAGACAGATACACAAAAGAGAGAGGAGCATACACACAGGAGAGAGCAATACACACAAGAGAGAGGGGATCCACACAGAAGAGACGAAATACACATAGGAGAGAGGGGTATACGCACAGAAGAGGGGCATACACACGAGAGAGGAGGATACACGCAGGAGAATGGAGGATACACGCAGCACAGAAGAGGATAACCGCAGGAGAGGGGGGATACACACAGGAGAGAGAAAAATACACACTTAAGGGAAGGGGGATTCACACAAGAGAGAGAATGATACACACAGAAGACAAAAATATACACAGAAGAGAAAAGAATACACACAGGAGCGAGGGGGATACACACAAAAGAGAGGTGAATACACACAGGAGAGAGAGAAGATACACACAGCAGAGAGGGTATACACAAAGGTGAAAGGAATACACAAAGAAAAGAGGTGCATTCACACAGGAGAGAAAAAAGATACACACAAAAGAGAGGAGGATACACATAAATGAAAGGAGGACACACAGAGGAGAGGGTGATACACAGAAGAGAGAAGGGGATCCACAAAGGAGAGAGAGAAATACACATAAGAGAGAAAGGTATAAACACAAATGAGGGGAATACACAAAGAAGAGAGGGGGATGCACACAGGAGAGAAAAGAAAACACACAGGAAAGGGTGATAAACACAGGAGAGAGGTGCATAAACACAGGAGAGTGGAGGATACACACAGAAAAGAAGATGAAACAAACAGGAGAGAGGAGATACACACAAGAGAGAGGGGGATACACACAGGAGAAAGAAAGGATACACACAGGAAAGAAAGGTGTTACACACAGGAGAGGGGAAAAACACACAAGAAAGCGGAAAGATACATGCAGGAGAGAGGATGATACACGCAGGAGACAGGAGGATACACACAGAAGAGAGGAGTATACACACAGGAGAAGGACATACACACAGGAGAGAGGGGGATACACACAGGAGAGTTGGATACATACAGGAGACAGAAAAATATACACAAGAGAGAGGGATACACACAGGAGATGGGAATACACAGAAGAGAGACGGTATACACAGAGAAGACGGGAATACACACAGGAGAGAGGGACATACAGACAAGAGAGAGGAAAATACATATAGGAGAGAGGAAGATACACAAAAATGAGTGGAGGATACACGCAGGAGAGAGGAGTATACAAAGAAGAGAGGTTAAGAAAAAGAGAAGAGAGGGCGTTACACACAAAAGAGGGTGGATACACACAGGAAAGAGAAGGATACACACAGGAGAGAGGAGGATACACACAAAAGAGAGGAGCATACACACAGGAGAGAGAATAATACGCACAAGAGAGGGGGGTACACACAGGATAGAAAAGAGTACACATAGGAGAAAGAAAAATACAGAGAGGAGAGAGGAGGCTACACACAGGAGAGAGGAGGATACAAAAAGAAGAGGGGGAAACACACAAGAGAGAGGGGGATACACATATGCGAGGGGGATAAACACTTTAGACAGTGGGATATACACAGGAGAGAGGGGGATACACAAAAAAGAGAGGATGATACACACAGGAGAGAAGAGGCTACACACTGCAGAGAAGAAGATAAACAAAGAAGAGAAGGAAACACACAAAAGAGAGGGGGATACACATACTCGAGGTGGATAAACACTGGAGACGGTGGGATAAACACAGGAGAGAGGTGGATCCACAAAAGAGAAAAAAATACACACAGGAGAGAGGGGTATACACACAATATAGAGGAGGATACACACAGGAGAGAGGGAAGATACACACAGTAGAGTGGGGCATAAACACAGGAGGGAAGGTAATATACATAGCAGCGAGGGGATACACACAGTGGGAGACGAATAAATACAGGAGAGAGGAGGATACACACAGGAGAGAGAAAGATACACACAGGAGAGAGGAGGATACACAAAGGAGAAAGGAAGATGCACATAGGAGAGTGGAAGATACACACAAAAGAGAGGAGGAAACACATAAGAGAGAGGAGGATACACACAGAAGAGAGAAGAAAACACACAAGAGAGGGGGATAAACACAGGATAAAAATGGATACAAATAGGAGAGTGGAGGATACAAACAGGAGAGAGGATACACAGAGCAGAGGAGGATACACACAGGAGAGGAAGATACACACAGAAGAGAGGGGAATACACACAGGAGAGAGAAAAATACACATAGGATTAGGGAAGATACACACAGGAGAGAGTGGGATACACACAGGAGTGAGGGGGGATACACAGAAGAAATAAGAAAATACACACAAGAGAGAAGAAAATACACACAAGAGACAGGAGGATACACAGAGGAGAGAGAAGAATACACACAGGAGAGAGACACATACACACAGGAGGGAGGACTATACACACAGGAGAGAGGATGATCCACACAACTGAAAGGACGATACACACAGCAGAGAAAAAAGTACACACAGGAGAGAGGGGGAAACACACAAGAGAGTGGGGGATACACACAGGTGAAGGTGGATACACACAGGAGAGGGAAAGATACACAGAGGAGAGAGGAGGATACATATAGGAAGGAGGAGCATACACAAAAGAGACAGGGGCATACACACAGGAGAGGGGGATACACACAGGTGAAAGGAGGATACACAGAGAAAAGAAAAAGATACACAAAAAAGAGAAAGATACACACAGGAGGGTGGGGCATACACACAGGAGAGAAGAGGATACACACAGGAAAGAGGAGAATACACACAATAAAGAGGGGAATACACACAGGAGAGTGGGTGTATACACACAGGAGAGAAGAAGATACACATAGAAGAGAGGAAGATACACACAGGAGATAGGAGGATACACACAGGGGAGAGAAGGATAGACATATCAGAGAGGAGGATACACACAGAAGAAATAAAATACAAACAGAAGAGAGGAGGATACACACAGGTGAAAGAAGGATACACACAGGAGAGAGGAGGATACACACAGGAGAGAGGGGGATACACCCAGGAAAAATTGGGATACACAGAGAGCGAAAGGGTTACACAGAAAAGAGAGGAGGATACACAGAAGAGAGAAGAGGATACACACAGGAGAGAGGAGGATACACCCAGAAGAGAGGGGGAACGACACAGGAGAGAGGGAAATACAAAGAGGAGAGTGTGACATACACGCAGGATGGAGGGAAATACACACTGGAGGGAGGGGTAGAAACACAGGGGGAAAGAAATACACACAGGAGAGAGAAACATACAAACAGCAGAGATGAGGATACGCAAAAAATAGAGGAGAATACACCCAGGAGAGAAAAGGATACACACAGAAGAGAGGGGGAAACACACAGGAGAGTGGGGGGTACACACATGTGGAGGGGCATACTAACAGGAGAGAGGAAGATACACACAGTAGAAAGGAATATCTATATAGGAGAATGGAGCATACACACAATAGACAGGGGGGAACACACAGGAGAGGGGGATACACACAGGTGAAAGGGAGATGCACACAGGAAAGGAAAGAATACACACAAAAGAGGAGGATACACACAGGAGGGTGGGGGCATACACACAGGAAAGAGGAAAATACACACAGAATAAAAATGAATACACACAATAGAGAGAGGCATACACACAGGAGAGAGGGGTATACACATAGGATAGAAGAAGATACACACAAAAGAAAGGAAGATACACACAGGAGAAAAAAGAATACACACTCGAGAGAAGGATAGTCACAGCAGAGAAAAGGATACACACAGGAGAGAAAAAAATACAAACAGGAGAGAGAATGATACACACAGGTGAAAAGAGGATACACACAGGAGAGAGGAGGATACACATAGGAGAAAGGGAGATACACATTGGAGAAATGGGGATACACACAGGGGTAAAGGGATACACACAGGAGAGAGGAGGATACACACAAGAGAGAAGAGGATACACACAGAAGACAGAAAGATACACCCAAAAGAGAGGGGGAAACACACAGGAGAGAGGGAGATACAAACAGCAGAGTGTGACATACACACAAAATAGAGAAAAATACACACAGGAGAGAGGAGGATACATACAGGGGGAGGGGTATACACAGGAGAGAGGAGGATACAAACTGCAGAGAGGAGGATACACACAAAAGAGTGGAGGATACACCCAGGAGAGAGAAGGATACACAAAGAGAGAGGTGGATAAAAAAAGAAGAGGGGGAAACACACAAGACAGAGGGGGATACACACAGGAGAGTGGAGGATACACACAGAATAGAGGAGGATATACACAGGAGAGAGGGGGATACACAAAGGAAAGAGGAGAATACACACAGGAGATAGGAGGATACACACAGGAGGAAAAGGATTAGACACAGGAGAGAGGAGGATACACACAGAGGAAAAAGAATAAATACAAAAGAGAGGAGGATACACACACAGTAGAGGAGGATACAGATAGAAGAGAGGAGAATGCATGCAGGAGATTGGAGGATACACAAAGGAAAGAGGAGGATACACACAGGAGAGGGGAGGATACACACAGGAGAGGGGAGGATACACACAGGAGAGGGGAGGATAAACACAGGAGAGAGGAGTATACACACAAAAAGGGGCATATACACAGGAGAAAGGGAAATTTTCACAGGAGCGTTGGATACATACAGGAGACAGGGAAATACACACAATAGAGAAGGAGAGACACACAGGAGAAGTGGATACACACAGGAGAGATGAAAATTCACACAGAAGAGGGGGATACACACAGGAGAGATTCAGATCCACACAGGAGAGAAAGGAATACACACAAAAGAGAGGGCGTTACACCCAGGACAGAGAAGGTTACGCACAGAATAGAGGGGATTTCACCCAATAGAGAGGGTGATACACACAGGAGAGAGCAGAATACACACAGGAGAGAGGGGTATACACACAGGAGAGAGGGGTATACACACAGGAGAGAGAAAAGTTACACACAGGAGAGAGGAGGATACACACAAAAGAGATGGAGATAAACACAGGAGAGAAGAGAATACACAAAGGAGAGAGGAGGATACACTGAGGAGAGAGGGGGATACACACAGGAGAGAGGGAATACACACAGGAGAGAGGGAATATACACAGAATACAGGAGGATATACACAGAAAAGATGGGGATACACACAGAAGAAAGGAGGATACAAAAAGGAGAGAGGAGAATACACACAGAAGAGAGAAGGATACACACAGGAGAAAGGATACACACAGGAGAGAGGGATACACACAGGGGAAGGGGCATACACACATAAAATGGAGATAAACACAGTAGATAGGGAGTACACACAGAAGAGAGGAGGATACTCACAGGAAAAGGTGATACAAACAGGAGAGAGAAATACACACAGGTGAGAGGAGGATACACGCAGGAGAAAGCGGCATAAACACAAAAAAGTGGGGATACAGAGAGGAGAGAGGGGGATACACAAAGGAGAAAGGGATACACACAGGAGAGGGAAATACACACAGGAGCGAGGGGGGTGCACACAGGAGAAAGGGAAATACACACAGGAAAGAGAAGGATACACACAAAAGAGAGAATGATACACACAGGAGAGGGTTGATACACACAGTAGAGAGAAAGATACACAAAGGAGAGAGGAAGATACAGAGAGGAGAGAAAAAGATACACACAGAAGAGAAGGAGATACACACAGGAGTGGGGGATACACAGAAGAAAGGGGGTACACAAAAAAGCGTTGGCTACATGCAGGAGACAGTGAAATACACACAGGAGAGAGGGGGATACACACAGAAGATGGAGGATACACACAGGAGAAAGGGAGATACACACAGAAGAGAAAGTATACACAGGAGAGTGGAATACACACAGGAGAGAGGGGAATACACACAAGAGAGAGGGGCATACAGACAGGAGAGAGGGGGATACACACAGGAGAAAGAAAGATACACAAAGGAGAGAGGAGGATTCACACATGAGAGAGAAGTATACACAGGAGAAAGTGGAATACACACAGGAGAGAGAAGGATACACAAAGGAGAAAAAATACACACAGATGAGAGGAGGATACACGCAGAAAAGTGGGGCGTACACACAGAAGAGGGGTGTTACACAAAGGAGAGAGGTGGATACACAAAGGAGAAAGGGATACACACAGGAGAAAGAAATATGCACAAGAGTGAGGGAGATGCACACAGGAGAAAGGAGAATACACACAGGAAAATGGAGGATACACACAGGAGAGAGGAGCATATACACAGGAGAGAGAGTGATACACACAGGAGAAAGGAAGATACACACAGGAGAGTGGGGCAAACAAACATGAGGGTGGGGGATACAAACAAAAGAGAGGGGTATACAAAGAGTGGTAGAAGGATACACAAAGGAGTGAGGAGGATACACACTGGAGAGAGGAAGATACACACAGGAGAGAGGAAGATACGCACAGAAGAGGAAAGGATACACACAGGAGAAGGGGATACACACAGAAAAGAGGGGGATAGGCACAGGAGAGAAGGATACACGGAATAGAGAGTATATTCACACAGAAGAGGGGGGAAAACACAGGAGAGGAGGATACATACAGAAGAGAGGGGCATAGAAAAAGGAGAGGAGATGATACACGCAGGAGAGAGGAGGATACACACAGGAGAGTGGGGGATACACACAGGAGAGAGGGGGGATAAACACAGGAGAGAGAAGAATACATAAAGGATACTGGAGAGTACACAGAGGTGAAAGGAAGACACACACAAGATAGAGAAGAATACACTCAGGTGAAGGGAGGATACAAACAGGAGAGAGGAGGATACACACAGAAGAGAGGGGGATAAAAACAGAAAAGAGGAGGATACACACAAGAGAGAGGAGGATACACACAGAAGAGAGGAAGATACACACAGGGGAAAGGAGGATACACACAAAAGAGGGAAGGATACACATAGGAGAGAGGGGGATACACACAGGAGACAGAGGGATACACACAGGAGGACGGAGAAAAATACAGGAGATAGGAGGATACACACAGGAGAGAGGCGAATACACACAGGACAGTGGAGGATACACAAAGGAGACAAGAGCATACACACAGGAGAGGGGGATACACACAAACGAGGAAGATACACCAGAAAAGGGGAGGATACATACAGGGGATGAGGATACACACAGGAGAGAGGGGTATAGACACAGAAGAAAGCAGTATACACACAAAATAGAGGATGATACACACAGGAGAGAGGAAGTACACACAGGAGACAAGGGGGATACACACAGGAGAGAAGAAAATACACACAGGAAAGAAGAGGATACACAGGAGAGAGTAGGATACACACAGGGGAAGCGAGATACACACAGAAGAAGTAAGGATACACCCAAAAGAGAGAAGGATACAAACAGGAGAGTGAAGGATACACACAGAAGAGAGTGGGATACACACAGGAGAGAGGGGCATACACACAGGAGAGGGGGATACACAGAGTAGAGAAGAGAAAACAAACAGGAGAATGAAATACACACAGAAGAGAAATATACACACAAGAGAGAGGGAGATGCACAAAGGAGAGAGGGGGATACACACAGGAAAGAAGTGGATACACAAAGAAAGGGAAAAATACACACAGGAGCAGGCAGATACACACAGGAGAAAGGAAAATACACACAGGAAAGTGGGGCATACACACAGGAGAAAGAGAGATACACACAGAAGAGAGGGGTATACACACAGGAAGTAAGGATACACACAAAAGAGACGAGGATACACACAGAGGAGAGAAGGATACACACAGGAGAGAGGAAGATACACACAAGAGAGAGGAGGATACACACAGGAAAAATGGGGTTACACACAGAAGAGAGGAGGATACACACAGGAGAGAGGAGGATACACACAGGACAGAGGAAGATACACGCAGGATAATGGAGGTTACACAAAGGAAAGATGGGGATACACACAAGAGAGTGGAGGATACACAAAGGAGAAAGGAGGATACACACAAGGGAAAGGAGAATACACACAGGAGACAGGAGTATACACACAGGAAAAGAGAAGATCCACACAGTAGAGAGAAGGTTACACATAGGAGACAGGTGGATACACACAGGAAAGATAAAGATATACACAGGAGAGAGGAGGATACACACAGGAGAAAGGGTGATACAAACAGGAGAGTGCAGCATACACACAAGAGGGAGGGGGATACACACAGGAGAGAGGAGGATACACACAGGGGAGAGAAGGCTACACACAGGAGAAAGGAGTATACACAAAGAAGAGAGGGAAACAAACAATGGAGAAAGGGATACACACCAGCGAGGGGGATACACACAGGAGAGGAGAAGGTGTGATACACACAGGAGAGAGGGGAATACACAAAAAAGAGAAGAATACACACAGAAGAGAGGGGTATAAACAAAAAATAGAGGAGAGAGAAAGACTGAAAAAAGAGAGACTTTCTTTTTTTTAGAGTCACTCTATCGCCCAGGCTGGAGTGCAGAGGCACGGTCTTGGCTTACTGCCAACCTCCTCCACACAGGTTGAAGCAATTCTCTCGCCTCAGCCTCCGGAGTAGCTGGAATAGCTGGGACTACAGGCGGCGCCGCCACATCCGGGTACTCTTTTGTATTTTTACTAGAGACGCGTTTCGCCATCTTGGTCAGGCTGTTCTCCGCCCACCTCGGCCTCCCGAAGGGCTGGGTTTACAGGCGTGAGCCACGTGCCGGGTTAAAGAGTCTTTTTCTGAAGAATATATAAGGAGTAATGTTTCTTTGAGCAACTTCAAGCTTCAGTGGAAAGAATCAGAACATAGAGAAAACTTGATGCTAGGACAAAAATGAAGGAAAGAATCAGCCCAGGATTGTGATCCAGGGTTACAGCAGAAAATTTAATTTATATTGTCCCAAAGGAGACTTCCAAGATGGCGTCGTAGAGGCGACTCCAGATAGCAGCTCTCAGTGAAGGCGCAGAGGGTGAGTCCTAGCCGCATTATCGGACAGATCTTTTTGCCCACAGAACGATGAATGTCCCAGATGTGGGAGAGACACGAGACGCAAGCACAGCCGGCTCGCGTGGCCACTTCACCTGGTTCCGCAGCTAAGTGGCACCGGACACAAAACTCACTGGTCTGGGTGCCCTGTTAAACCGGCAATCTGAGATTTGGAAGAGCAGATTGGCATGTCCATCTGATTGAATGGGACTTCAACAATGAGCCAGACCAGGAGATTTCTGGGAAACGTGATCTGAGTCGGTGCAGTGGGCAGCGGCACGGGAGATCACACGGATCCCAGTGCCCTATCAGCAGGCTACTGGGGAGACAGTGAGAGAGTCAACTGTTCAACTTGGGGAGAAAAAGAGAGAGAGAGAAGACGGAATCTGAGGCAGGGAGCTGGGTGATTGGGCTCGGTGGGTCCCACCCTGATGGGGACAAGCAGGGCAGCGATTGGAGGCACTCAGGGCTGAGAGTTTTGCTGCCAGCATCTAGGACGGTGCAGCCCAGTGCGGTTAAAACGTCTGCCACTTCTGACGCAATCCACCACTACTGAAGTACTGCCCAGGTCTGATGCAGCCTGCTGTTGCCAGGCAACCTGCCATAACAGAGAGACTCTGCCAGCAGGGCGGAGCAAGCCACAGCAGGGCGAAGAAAGCCACAGCAGAACAGAGCCCCACAGCAACAGGGCGGACCCGCGCTAGCAGGGTGGAGCCTGGCAGGCAAATAGTGAATAGACTGCCTCCTAGCTGGGCAGGAGAGTGCAAAAGATACTCATAAAGAAAGCCCCAAATCCCTGAGACAAAGAATTTAAGGGGGAAAAAAAGCGGGGGGTTAATGAGTTCTGTTGCAGCAGACATAAACACATCCACCCAACAACACTGAATGAACAACGGAGCTCACAGCTCAGCACTGAAGCTCCTATAAAGCACAGACCGTCTCCTCAAGCAGCTCCGTGACCCCTGTATATCCAAAAAGTAATCACCCCGAAAAAGGACTAATCAGACTGACATTTGGTGGGCATAATTCTGAAACAAAAATAGCAGAAGACACTGGTAGCATCTCCCACTGTTCCACAGCTGCTACAGGTGTACCCCATACAAGCAGGGCCTTCAGTGGACCTCAGCACTCATAGAGCAGAGGGGATAGACCATTAGAAAGAAAACTAAGTAACAAAAATACCTCATCATCAACAATCTGGGTGTCCAAACAGAGACCCAATTGAAAAATCAGCAACTACTAAGATGAAAGGTGGATAAATCCATAAAGATAGGAAGACACCAGCGCAAAAAGCAGGAAAACACCCGAAATCAAAACACTTCACCTCCTACAAAAGATGAAAACTATGCATCAGCAAGGGAACAAAGCAGGACAGAAAATAAGTGTGACGAAATGATGGAATCAGACTTCAGAAAGTGGATAATGAGAAACTTCAGTGAGCTAAAAGAACATGTTCTAAATCAGTGAAAAGAAACTAAGAATCTTGAAAAAAGATTCGAAGAATTGATAACAAGAATGGACAATTTAGAGAGGAATATGAATGAATTGAAGGAGCTGAAAAACACAACACGAGAACTTCCGGAAGCATGCACAAATTTCAACAGCCGAATTGACCAAGCAGAAGAAAGAATATCAAAAGTTGAAGACCAACTCAATGAAATAAAAGGAGAAACCAAGATTAAAGAAAAAAAGCACAAAAAGGAATGAACAAAATCCCCCCAAAATGTGGGACTATGTGAAGAGACCCAAACTACATTTGATAAGTGTACCAGAATGTGATGAAGAGAATGAATCCAAGCTGGAAAACACTCTTCAGAGTATTATCCAGGAAAATTTCCCCAACCTAGCAAGACAGGTCAATACTCAACTCTAGGAAATACAGAGAACACCACAAAGATACTCTGCAAAAAGAGGAACCCCATGGCACATAATCGTCAGATTCACCGGGGTTGAAATGAAGAAGAAAATACTAAGGGCAGCCAGAGAGAAAGTTCGGGTAACCCACAAAGGGAAACCCATCAGGCTCACAGCAGATCTCTCGGCAGAGACTTTACAAGCCAGAAGAGAGTGGGGGCCAATATTCAACATCCTTAAAGAAAATAACTTTCAACCCAGAATTTCATATTCAGCCAAACTCAGCTTCATAAGTGAAGGAAAAAAAAAATCCTTCATAAACAACCAAGTACTCAGAGATTTTGTCACCACTAGGACTGCTTTACAAGAGCTCCTGAAAAAGGTACTACACATAGAAAGAAACACCCAGTACCAGCCATCCTAAAAGCATACCAAATGCTAAAGAGCATCAACGAAATAAAGAATCTACATAAACCAATGGGCAAAACAGCTGGCTAGCATCAAAATGGCACTATCAAATTCACACATAACAATATTAACCCTAAATGTAAATGGGCTAAATGCACCCATAATAAGACACAGACTGCCAAATTGGATAAAAAGCCAAAACCGGTTAGTATGCTGTATCCAGGAAACCCACCTCACATGCAAGAATACACAAAGGCTCAAAATAAAGGGATGGAGGAATATTTACCAAGCAAATGGAGAGCAAAAAAAGCAGGAGTTGCAATTTTCATCTCTGATGAAATAGACTTTAAAGCAACAAAGATCAAAAGGGACAAAGAAGGTCATTACATAATGGTAAAAGGATCGATACAACAAGAAGAGCTAACGATTTTAAATATATATGGACCCAATGCAGGAGCACCCACATATATAAGGCAAGTTCTTAATGACTTGCAAAGAGACTTAGACTCCCACACAATAATAGTGGGAGACTTTAACACTCCACTGTCAATATCAGACAGATCAACCAGACAGAAAATTAACAAGGATATCCAGGACTGTAACTCAGACCTGGAGCAAGCAAACCTGATAGATATTTACAGAACTCTCCACAACAAATCCACAGAATATACATTCTTCTCAGCACCACATCACACCTACTCCAAAATTGACCACATAATTGAAAATAAAGCACTCCTCAGCAAATGCAAAACAACTGAAATCATAACAAACAGTCTCTAAGATCATAGTGCAATAAAGTTGGAACTCAGAATTCAGAAAATGACTCAGAACCGCACAGCTTCATGAAATCTGAACAACTGGCTCTTGAATGTTGATTGGATAAACAATGAAATGAAGGCAGAAATAAAGAAGTTCTTTGAAACCAACGAGAACAAAGACACAACATACCAGAATCTCTGGGACACATTTAAAGCAGTCTGTGGAGGAAAATATATAGCAATAAGTGCCCACATGAGAAGAGTGGAGAGATTCGAAATGGACACCCTATCGTCAAAATTGAAAGAGCTAGAGGAGTAAAATCAAAAAAGCTCTAAACATAGCCAAAGACAAAAAATAACTAAGATCAGAGAAGAACTGAAGAAGATAGAGACAAGAAAAACCCTTCAAAAAATCAATTAATCAAAGAGCTGGTTTTTCGAAAAGATCAACAAAATAGACCGACCACTAGCCAGACTGAAAAAAAAGTAAAGAGGGAACAACCAAATATATGCAATAAAAAAAGATAATGGGGAAATCACCACAGATTCCACAGAAATTCAAACCATTATCAGAGAATACTGCAAACAGCTCTATGCACATAAACTAGTAAACCAGGAAAAAATGGATAAATTCCTGGACCCCTGTGTCCTCCCAAGCCTAAACCAGGAGGAAGCTGAAACTATGAATAGACCAATAACAAGGTCTGAAGTTGAGGCAGCAATTAAGAGCCTACCACACAAAAAAAGCCCAGGTCCAGGTGAGTTCACAGCCGACTTCTACCACACACACAAAGAGGATCTAGTACCATTCCTTCTGAAACTATTTGAAATAATTCAAAAAGAGGGAACCCTTCCCAAATCATTTTATGAGACCAACCTCATCCTGATACCAAAACACGCCAGAGACTCAACAAGAAAAGAAAACTTCAGGCCAATATTTATGATAAACATAGATGCAAAAATCTTCAATAAAATACTGGCAAACCGATTGCAAGGGCACATTAAACAATTTATCTATCATGATCAACTAGAATTCATCCCAGGGATGCAAGGCTGGTTCAACAAACACAAGTCTGTAAATGTAATTCACCACATAAACAGAAGCAAAAACAAAAACCACATGATTATCTCAATCGACGCAGAGAAGGCATTTGACAAAATTCATCAGCCCTTTATTCTAAAATCCCTCAATAAACTTGGTATTGATGAAACATATCTCAAAGTAATAAAAGCTATTTATGACAAACCAACAGCCAATATCGTACTGAATGGGAAAAAACAGGAAGTATTCCCTTTGAAATCTGGCATTAGACAAAAATGCCCTATCTCACCACTCCTATTCAACATAGTACTGGAAGTTCTAGCCAGAGCAATCAGGCAAGAAAAAGAAATAAAGGGTATTCAAATAGGAAAGGTGGAAGCCAAATTGTTTCTATTTGCAGACGACATAATAGTATACCTAGAAGACCCCATCACCTCAGCCCAAAATCTTCTGAAACTGATAAGCAACTTCAGTAAAGTCTCAGAATATAAAATTAATGTGCAAAAATCACAAGCATTCCTATAGACAAAAAACAGACTAAAAAAGAACCCAATCAAGAACGAACTGCCGTTCACAATTGCTACAAATAAAATAAAATACCTAGGAATACAACTCACAAGGAAGGTATGGGACCTCTTCAAAGAAACTACAAACCACTGCTTAACGAAATAAGAGAGGAAACAAACAGATGGAGAAACATTCCATGTTCGTGGTTAGGAAGAACAAATATCGTGAAAATGGCTATACTGCCCAAAGTAATTTACACTATCAATGCCATCCCCATCAAACTACCATTGAATTTCTTCACAGAACTGGAAAAAGCCACCATGAATTTCATATGGAACCAAAAAAGAGCCCACATAGCCAAGTCAATTCTAAGCAAAAAGAACACAGCGGGAGGCATCACGCTACCAGACTTCAAACTATACCACAAGGCTACAGTAAATAAAACAGCATGGTACTGGTACGAAAACAGAGATATAGACCAATGGAACAGAACAGAGGCAACGGAGGCAACACAACATATCTATAATCATATAATCTTTGATAAACCAGACAAAAGCAAGAAATGGGGAAAGAATTCCCTCTTTAATAAATGGTGTTGGAAAAACTGGCTAGCCATGTGCAGACAGCAGAAACTGGACCTTGTCCTGACACCTTACACTATAATTAACTCCAGATGGTTAAAGACTTAAACATAAGATCTGACACCATAAAAACCCTAGAAGAAAATCTAGGCAAAACCATTCAGGACATAGGAGTAGGCAAGGACTTCATGAACAAAACACCAAAAGCATTGGCAACAAAAGCCAAAATAGGCAAATGGGACCTAATCAAACTCCACAGCTTCTGCATGGCAAAAGAATCCGTCACTAGAGTGAATCAGCAATCATTAGAATGGGAAAAATCTTTGCAGTTTACACATCTGACAAAGGGCTGATATCCAGAATTTACAAAGAACTCAAACAGATTTACAGGAAAAAAACAATCAAGCCCATTCAAAAATGGGCAAAGAATATGAACAGGCACTTTCCAAAAGAAGACATACATGAGGCCAACAAATACATGAAAAAATGCTCATCATCACTGGTCATTAGAGAGATGCAAATCAAAACCACATTGAGATACCATCTCAGGCCAGTTAGAATGGCGATCATTAAAAAATCTGGAGAAAGCAGATGCTGGAGAGGATGTGGAGAAAAAGGAACACTCTTAAACTGTTGTTGGAATTGTAAATTAGTTCAACCATTGTGGCAGACAGTATGGCGATTCCTCAAGGGCCTAGAAATAGAAATTCCATTTGACCCATCAATCCCATTACTGGGTATATATCCAAAGGACTATAAATCGTTCTACTCTAAGGACACATGCACACGAATGTTCATTGCAGCACTGTTTACAATAGCAAAGACCTGGAACCAACTCAAATGCCGATTGATGATAGACTGGACTGAGAAAAATGTGGCACATGTACACCATGGAATATTATGCAGGAATCAAAAATGATGATTTTGTTTCCTTTATAAGGACATGGATGAATTTGGAGAACATCATTCTCAGCAAACTGACACAAGAACAGAAAATCAAATACTGCATATTCTCACTCATAGGTGGCTGATAAAAATGAGAACACATGGACACAGGGAGGGGGTCTACTACACACTGGGGTCTATTGGGGGAAGGGGGAGGGACAGTGGGGCGGGGTTGGGGATTGATAGCCTGGGGATAAATGCTAAGTGTGGGTGAAGTGGAGGAAGGCAGCAAAGATCACTGACATGTGTGTACCTATGCAACTATCTTGCACACTCTGCACATGTACCCCAAAACCTATAATGCAATAAAAATTTAAAAAATTTTAAAAAAATAGAGGAGGGTACACACAAGAGAGAGGGGTGATACTCACAAAAGAGAGGGGGATACCCAAAGGAGTGTTTGGCATACACACAGGATGGAAGTTAATACACACAGGAGAGAGAAAGATACACAGAAGAAGAGAAAAATAAATACAAAAGAGAGAAGAATACACACAACAGACTTCAGGATATAGAGGATGATACACGCAGGAGAGAGGAGGATACACACAGGAGAGAGAAGAATACATGCAGAAGAGAGGATGATACACGCAGAAGATAGGAGGATGCACACAGGAAAGGGAAACCATACACACAGGATAGGGGAATACACGCACAAGAGAGGATGATACACGCAGAAGAGAGAAAGATACACACAGGAGAAAGGAAGATGCACACAAAAGAGTGGAAGATTCACACAAAAGAGTGGAAGATACACACAGGAGGGACGGAAATATACACAGGAGAGAGAACAATACACACAGAAGAGGGAAATACACACAGAATAGAATAGAATACACATAGGAGAGAGTAGGGTACAAACAGAAGAAAGGAAGATACACAGAGGAGAGAGGAGTATGCACACGCTAGAGGGGGATACACACATAAGAGAGTGACATACACACAGGGAAGACAAGGATATACACAGAACTGTGAAAGATACACACAGGAGAGAGGCGATACACATAGAATCGAGGGGAATACACACAGGAGATAAGAAAATACACACTGGAGAGAGTAGGATACACACAGCGGACAAGAGGATACACACAGGAGAGAGGGGGAAAACACACAGGATAGTGGAAGATACACACAGACCAAAGGAGAATACAAATAGGAGAGAGGATGATCCACACAAATGAAAAAAGTATACACACAGCAGAGAGGAGGATACACACAAGGGAAATGGAAAAAATCAGAGGAGAGTGGGGGATACACACATGTGGAGGGGGATACACTCATTAAAGAGAAAGATAAACATATGAGAGAGGAAAATACACATAGGAGAGAGGAGCATACACAAAAAAGACATGGGCATACACAAAGGAGAGGAAGATACACACAGCGGAACGGGGGATACACACAGGAAAGACAGGATACACAGAAAAGAGGGGGATACACACAGGAGAGAGGGGCATACACAAAGGAGAGAGGAGGGTACACACAGGAAAGAGGAGAATACACACAATAGTGAGGAAGATACACAGGAGAGAGATGGGGTATACACACAGAAGAGAAAAAGATGCACACAGAAGAGAGAAAGATAAACACAGGAGAGAGAAGAATATACACAGGGGAGAGATGGATACACACAGGAGAGAGGAGGATACACACACACACAAAAAAAAATAGAAACAGGAGAGAGAAGGATACACACAGGTGAAAGGAGGATACACACAGGAGAGAGGAAGATACAGACAAAAGAGAACGATACACACAGGAGGAATGGGTATACACACAGGGGAGGGGGATACACAAAGGAGAGAGGAGGATAAACACAAGAGAGAGGAGGATACACACAGGAGAGAGAAGGATACACACAGAAGACAGGAGGATACACACAGGAGAGTGGAGGATACAAACAGCAGACAGAAGGATACGCACAGGTGAGAGGAGAATACACTCATGAGAGAGGAGGATACACAAAGGAGAGAAGGAAAAACACTTCAGGAAGGGAGATATACACTGGCGAGAGAGATACACACAGAAGTTGGGGGTATGCACACAGGAGAAAGGGGGTTTCACAGAGGAGAGGGGGATACACAACGAAAAGTGCCGCATACACACAGGAGAGAGGAGAATACACACAGGAGAGAATGGGGATACACACAGGAGAAAGGGGGATACACACAGGATAGTGGGGTATACACACAGCATATAGGAACATACACACAGGAGAGAGGAGGATACACATAGTGGGAGAAGGATAAATATAGGAGGGAGAAGGGTACACAAAAAAAGAGGAGGATACAGACAGAAGAGAGGACGATAAACGCAGGAAAAAGGAGGATACACACAGGAGCGAGGAGAATACACAGAGGAGAGTGAAGGATACACGCCGGAGAGAGAAGAATACACACAGGAGAGTGGGGGAATACACACAAAATAGAGCAATACACACAGAAGAGAGAAGGATAAACACAGGAGAGAGGAGGATACTCACAGGAGACAGAAGGATACACACAAAAGAGTGAAGGATGCACACAGGAGAGAAGGGGATACACACAGGAGAAAGGGGGATACACACAGGAGAAAAGAGGATAAACAAGGGAGAGGGAGATACACACAGGAGAGAGGTGGATACAATGAAAAAAGAAAAGAATACACACAGCAGAGAAAAGGATACACACAGGAGATGGGAATACACAGGAGAGAGGGGCATACACACAGGAGAGGGTGATACACACAGGAAAAAAGGGGATACACACAGGAAAGAGGATAATACACAAAGGAGAGAAGGACACACACAGGAGAGAAAGGCATATACACAGGAGAAAGTAGAATACACACAGCAGAGATTACGATTCACACAGGAGAGAGGGGATAAACACAGGAGAAAGAAGAATACAAACAGGAGAAATGGGGGATACACACAGGAGAGAGGGTGGATACTCAAAAAAGAAAGGGGCTATACACAGAGGAATGAGGAAAGATACACACAGGAGAGAGGAGCATACACACAGGAGAGAGGAGCATACACACAGGAGAGTGTAGCGTACACACAAAAGAGGGATAGATACACACAAGAGAGAAGGATAAACACAGTAGAGAGGAAGATACACACAGGAGATGGAGATACACACAGAAGAGAGGAGGATAAACACAGGAGAGAGGAGGATACTCACAGGAGAGAGGAGATACACACAGAAGAAAGGAGGATACACACAGGAGAGAGGAGGTTACACACAGGAGAAAGGAGATACACAAGGGGAGGGGGATAAACACAGAAGAGAGGGGGATACATGGAAAAGAGAAAATGATACACACAGGAAAAAAAAGGATACACAGGAGATGGGAATACACAGGAGAGAGGGGCATACACACAGAAGAGGGTGATACACACAGGAGAAAGAGGGATACACACAGGAAAGAGGAGAATACACAAGAGAGAAGGACACACACAAGAGAGAAAGGCATACACACAGGAGAAAGGAGAATACACACAGCAGAGATTAGGATTCACACAGGAGAGAGTGGATAAACACATGAGTAAGAAGAATACACACAGGAGAAATGGGGGATACACAAAGGAGAGAGGGTGGATACACAAAGGAGAAATGGGGGATACACAGAGGAATGAGGAGAGATACAAACAGGAGAGAGGAACATACACACAGGAGAGGAACAGATACACAAAGGAGCGAAGAATAAACACAGTAGAGAGGAAGATACACACAGGATAGAAGAGGATGCACACAAAATAAAAATGATACACACAGGAGACAGAAGGATACACACAGAAGAGAGGGGCATAGACACAGGAGAGGGGAATAGACACAGGAGAGAATAAAGATACACACAGGAGACAAAGATACACAAAGAAGGGAGTTGGATACACACAGGAAAGAGGGGAATATGAACAAGAGAGATGAGCGTACCCACAGGAGAGAGGAGAATACACACAAAAAAGACGGAAATACACACAGGAAAAAGGGGGATACAAACAGGAGCGTGCGGCATACACAAAGAAGGGAGGGGGATACACACAGGAGAGAGGAGGATACACACAAAATAGAAAATGATACCACAGGAGACAAAAAAAATACACACAGGAGAAAGGAGGATAAACACAGGAGAGGGAAATACACACAGGAGAGAAAAAGAAACACACAAGAGACGGGGATACAGAAAGAAGGGAGTTGGATACACACAAAGAGAGGGGGATACACACAGGAGAGAGGGGAATACACACAAGAGAGAGGGGCATACCCACAGGAGAGAGGAGACTACACAAATGAGAGAGGGGGATACACACAAGAAAAAGGGGGATACAAACAGGAGAGTGCGGCATACACACAGAAGGGTGGGGATACACACAGTAGAGAGGGGGATACACACAGGAGAGAAAAGGCTACACAAAGGAGAGAGGATGATACACAAAGAAGAGGGGGAAACAAACAAGAGAGGGGGGATACACACAGGAGAGAGGAGGATACACACAGAAGAGAGAAGAATACACACAAGAGAGGGGGATACACACAGGATAGAAAAGGATACATATAGGAGAGAGGAGGATATACACAGGAGAGAGGATGATACACACAGAAGAGAGAAGAATACACAAAGAGAGGAAGATACACAGGATAGAAAAGAGTACACATAGGAGAAAGGAGGATATACACAGGAGAGAGGAGGATACAAAAAGAAGAGGGGGAAACACACAAGAGAGGGGGATACAAACAGGTGAGGAAAATAAACACTGGAGACGGTGGGATACACACAGGAGAGAGGGGGATACACAAAGGAAAGAGGAGGATACACACAGGAGAGCGGAGGCTACACACTGCAGAGAGGAAGATACACAAAGAAGAGAAGAAAACACACAAGAGAGAAGGGAATACACACAGTCGAGGGGGATAGACACCGCAGACGGTGGGATACACACAGGAGAGAGGTGGATACACAAAGGAGAGGGGGATACACACAGGAGAGAGGGTTATACACACAAAATAGACGAGGATACACACAGGAGAGGGAAAAGATACACACAGGAGAGAGGGGGATACACAGGAGAGTGGGGCATAAACACAGGAGGGAAGGAGACATACATAACAGAGAGGAGAATATACACAGTGGGAAAAGAATAAATACAGGAGAGAGGAGGATACACACAGAAGAGAGAAGAATACACACAAGAGAGGGGGATAAACACAGAATAAAAAAACGATACACATAGGAGAGTGAATGATACACACAGGAGAGAGGAGGATACGCAGAGCAGAGAGGAGGATACCCACAGGAGAGGAAGATACACACAGAAGAGAGGGGAATACACACAGGAGAGATAAAAATACACACAGGATTAGGGAAGATACACACAGGAGAGAAAGAGATACACACAGGAATGAGAGGGATACACACAGGAGGTAAGAAAATACACACAAGAGAGAGGAGGATACACACAAGAGACAGGAGGATACACAGAGGAGAGAGAAGAATACACACAGGAGAGAGAAACATACACACAGGAGGGAGAACTATACACACAGGAGAAAGGATGATCCACACAAATGAAAGGAGGATACACACAGCAGAGAGGAAAATACACACAGGAGAGAGGGGAAACACAGGAGAGTGGGGGATACACACAGGTGGAGCGAGATACACACAGGAGAGAGGAAGATACACAGAGGAGAGAAAAGGATACACATAGGAGAGAGAAGCATACAGAAAAGAGACAGGGGCATGCACACAGGAGAGGGGGATACACACAGGTGAAAGAGGAATACACACAGGAAAGAAAAGGATAAACACAAAAGAGAAACATACACACAGGAGGGTGGGGCATACACACAGGAGAGAGGAGGATACACAAAGAATAGAGGAGAATACACACAATGGAGAGGAGGATACACACAGGAGAGGGGGAGTATACACACAGGAGAGAAAAAGATACACACAGAAGAGAGGAAGATACACACAAGAGATAGGAGGATTCACACAGGGAAGAGAAGGATAGACATAGCAGAGAGGCGGATACACACAGGAGAGAAAAAATGCAAACAGAAGAGAGGAAGATACACACAGGTGAAAGGAGGATACACACAGGAGAGAGGAGGATACACAAAGAAGCGAGGGGGAAACACACAGGAAAGTGAGGGATACACACATGTGGAGGGGGATACACACAGGAGAGAGGAAGATACACACAGGAGAGAGGAGGATACACATAGGAGAAAGGAGCATACACAAATGAGACAGAAAGGAACACACAGAAGAGACGGATACACACAGGTGAAAGGGAGATACACACAGAAAAGGAAATAATACACACAAAAGAGAAGGATACACACAGGAGGATGGCAGCATACACACAGGAGAGAGGAGGATACACACAGTATAGAGGACAATCCACACAATAGAGGGGGATACACACAGGAGATAAGGGTATACACATAGGAGAGAAGAAGATACACACAGAAGAAAGAAAGATACACACAGGAGAGAGAAAAATACACACAGGGGAGAGAAAAATAGACGCAGCAGAGAGGAGGATACACACAGGAGAGAAAAAAATACAAACAGTAGAGAGAAGGATACACACAGGTGAAAAGAGGATACACACAGGAGAGAGGAGGATACACATAGGAGAGAGGGAGATACACATAGGAGAAATGGGGATACACAGAGGGGTAAAAAGATACACACAGGAGAGAGGAGACTACACACAAGAGAGAAGAGGATACACACAGAAGAGAGGAGAATACACCCAGAAGAGAGGGGGAAACACACATGAGAGAGGGAGATACAAACAGGAGAGTGTGACATACCCAAAGAATAGAGGAAAATACACACAGGAGAGAGAAGGAAACACACAGGGGGAGAGGGATGCACACAGGAGAGAGGAGAATACAAACTGCAGAGAGGAGAAAACGCACAAAAGAGAGGAGGATACACCGAGGAGAGAGGAGGATACACAAAGGAGAGGGGGAAACACACAGTAGAGAGGGGCATACACACAGGTGAGGTGGATACACACAGAAGTGGGGAAGATGCGCACAGGAGAAAAGGGCATCCACACAGGAGAGGGGATACACACAAAACAGAGGGGCGTACACACAAAAGAAAAGAGGATACACACAGGAGAGAGGGGGGATACACACAGGAGAAAGGGGGATACACACAAGAGAGTGGGGCATACACACAGGATAGAGCGGCATACACACAGGGGGAGAAGAATAAATACAGAAGGGAGGAGGGTACAAAAATAGAGAGAATACAGACAGAAGAGAGGAGAATACACGCAGGAGAGAGGAGGATACACACAGGAGAGTAGGGAGATACACACAGGAGAGGGGGATACACACAGAAAAGAAGAGGATACACAAAAAAATAGGAGGATGCACACAGGAGAGAGGAAATACACACAAAAGAGAGGAGGATGCACGCAGAAGAGAGGAGAATACACACAGGAGAAATAAGGATACACAAAGAAGATGGGGATACACACAGGATGGGGTAGATACACAAAAAAAGAGGAAAGGATACAAAGGAGAGAGAAAAGATACACACAAGAGAGTGGAATACACACAGGAGAGAGGAGGATACACACGGGAGAAAAAGGATACACACAAAAGAGTGGAAGATACACACAAAAGAGAGAAAAATACACACAAAAGAGAGGGTTATACACACAGGAGAGAGGGGGATACACACAGAAGAGTGGTGATGCACACAGGAGAGAGGAGGGTACACACAAGAGAGAGGGGGATACACACAGGAGAGAGCCAGATACACAAAGGAGATGGGGATACACACAGGAGAGAGGGGGATTCACTGAAAAAAAGAAAAACACACACAGAAGAGAGGAGGATAAACACAGTGGAGAAGGACATACACAGGAGAGAGGGGAATACACACAGGAGAGGGAGATACACACAGGAGAAAGGGGGATAGACACAGGAGAGTGAAGAATACACACAGGAGAGGGATACACACATGAGAACAGGGCATACACAAAGAAGAGAGGAGGATTCAAAAAGCACAGAGGAAGATACACACTGGAGAGAGGGGATAAACACAAGAGAGAGGGGGATACACACAGGAAAAATTGGGGATACACACAGGAGAGTGGGGGGATACACATATGAGAGAGGAGGGATACACACAAGAGGGAGGAGGATACACACAGAAGAGAGGAGGATACACACAGTAGAGAAAAAGATACACACAGAAGAGGGGGAAACACACAGGAAAGAGGAGGATACACTCAGGAGAGAGGAGGATAGAAACAGGAGAGAGGTGATACACACAGGAGAAAAAGGGTAAACAGAGGATCCTTCACAGCCTCACTGAATATTACACACTTGTGATATAGACTGGAGTCTATTTTTTATGGCCAATCATTCAAAGAATCACTAAATAATGTACACCTGCTGAATATTCAGATGTCTCTTTCCTATGGCCACCGGTTAAGAGCCTCACTATGTGTACACACCTGGGGAAATAGTCAGAATTTACCTTTATCCCGTCATTCACATTCTGACTAAATAAGGCACACCTGTGGAATAGTCAGGAGACTTTTTCATGTGGCCTCTAATTCAGAGTGTCACTGAATAATGTGGTGTAGTCAGGAGTCTATATCACGTAGACACATATTCATAGCCTCAGTGAATAAGACAGGCCCCAGATATAGTAAGGAATATAATTTATATGGCAACAACTTCTGAGCCTCACTGTATAATACACACCTGGAGAATAATTTTGAGTTTATTTTCGATGGATATTCATACAGAGCCTCGGTAAAATATGTACATTTGTGGAGTAGATAGGAGTCTATTTTATTAGGACACTCATTTATAGCCTCAGTGGATAATATGCACGTGTGGATTAGTCAGGATTCCATTTAATATGGCCACTGACTCATAAACTCAATGAAAAATTCACAAATGTAAAGTACTCAGGAGTCTATTTCATATAAACACTCATTCAGAGATTCAGTGAATAATACAATTATTTAAGATAGAAAACATCCTGTTTCATATGGTCACACAAAAAGAGCCTCACTGAATAATACAATCCTGGAGAATAATTTGGAGTCCATTTTCTATGGACATTCATTCAGAGCCTCGGTAAATAATGCACACCTGTGGATTAGCCAGGAGTTTATTTCATTTGGACACTCATTCATACCCTCTTTGGATAATATGCACGTGATTATTAGACAGGATTCCATTTTATATGGCCACTTACTTGTAAACTCAGTGACAAAATTCACAAATGTACAGTACCCAGCAGTCTATTTCATATAGACACTCATTCAGAGATTCATTGAATAATAAAAATATTTAAGATAGAGAGCATCCTGTTATTTATGGTTACACAAAAAGAGCCTCATTAAATAATATGCACGTGTGGATTAGTCAGGATTCCATTTTATATGGCCACTGACTCGTAACCTCAGTAACAAATGCACAAATGTAAAGTACTCAGCAGTCTATTTTATATAGTCACTAATTCACAGATTCACAGAATAATACAAATATTCGAGATAGACAGCATCCTGTTTCATATGGTTAAACAAAAAGCCTCACTGAGTAATGCACACCAGGGGAAGTGTTAGGAGTCTACTTTATATAGCCTTAATTTACAGAATCAGGAAATAATGCACACATGTGAAATAGACACTAGTCTATTTTATATGGCTGCAAAGTCAAAGCCTTTTCGAACACTGCACATGTGGGGAATAATCACTTGTCTGTTTCATATGGTGTTTCGTTTGGTGAATCTAAAAGTTATGCACACCTGTGGAGTAAAATGGGTTCTATTTCAGAAGGCCACTCTTTCAGTGTTTTAGTGAATAATATGTATATCAGAAAAGTAAGAAAACTCTTTCACATGGCCACTCATTCAGGGCCTCTGTGAAGAATACTCCCCTCAAAAAAAGTCAAGTGTCTACTTTAAATGGCTACACATTCGGAGACTCTGTAGGTAATGAACACCTGGGCAATACACCTGAGTCTTTTTGTTGCCCACTTAGTCGGAGTCTCATTCAATAATACACACCTGGAGAAGAGTTAAGAGTCTACTTCATGAAGCCATTCATTTAGAGCCTCAGTGAATAATTCACACAAGGGTAATAGTCGAACCTTTTTTTATATGGCCACTCATTTTGTGCCTCACTGAGTGATATACACCTGAAGAATCCTCAGGATTCTATTTGATACTACCACTCACTTAGAACCTTATTGAATAATTCACAATGGAGCAATAGTCAGGTGTCTATTTTATATGGTCTATCACTCAAAGTTTCAGTGAATAATTAACTTCTATGGAGTAATCAGGACACTCTTTAAAATAGCTAGGAATTAAGTGCCTTTCTGAATGATGCACACCTGGGTAATAGCCTGGCGTCTATTTCATATGAACTGTAATTTTATGTATCGTTGAGTAATACACACCTGGGGCAGTGTCAGGAATCTATTTGGTATGGACACTCAAACAGAACCTGTTTGATTAATGCACACAGGAATAATAATGAAGAGCCTATGTCATACAGTTACTTATTCAAAAAAACTGTGAGTAATGCACATGTGGAGTAATTAGTAGTCTGTTTCACATGGCTCGTCTTTCATAGCTTTACTGAATATTACACATTTGTGATATAGTCTGGAGTCTATTTTATATGGCCACTCATTCAGAGAATCACTAAATAATTCACACCTGCGGAATAGTCAGAAGTCTGTTTCCAATGGCCACTTGTTTTTAGCCTCACTAAGTGTACATACCTGTGGAAAGAGTCAGGATTTAGCTTTATCCCATAATTTAGAGTCTCACTAAATAATGCACACCTGTGGATTAGTCAGAAGTCTCTTTTATATGGCCACTCCTTAAGAGCCTCACTATGTGTACACACCTGGAGAAATAGTCAGGATTTTCCTTTATCCCCTCCTTCAGAGTCTCACTAAATAATACACACCTGTGTAGTAATCAGGAGACTTTTTCATGTGGCCTTTAATTTGAAGTGTCACTGAATAATGTGGTGTAGTCAGGAGTCTACTTCATGTAGACACATATTCAGAGCTTCAGTGAATAAGACAGACACTTGATATAGTAAGGAATCTAATTGATATGGAGACATATTCTGAGCCTCACTGCATAATACACACCTGGGAAATAATTTGGAGTCTATTTTCGATGGACATATATTCAGAGCCTTGGTACATGATGTACACCTGTGGAGTAGCCAGGAGTCAATTTTATTAGGACACACATTCATAGCCTCAGTGGATAATATGCACCTGTGGATTAGTCAGGATTCCATATTATATGGCCACTGACTCGTAACCTCAGTGAAAAATGCAAAAATGTAAAATACTTAGCAGTCTATTTCATATAGACAATCATTCAGAGATTCACTGAATAATACAAATATTTGAGATAGACAGCACCCTGTTTCATATGATTAAACAAAAAGAGCCTCACTGAGAAATGCACACCAGGGGATGTTTTAGGAGTCTTCTTTATGTAGCCTTTAATTTCCAGAATTTACAAAGAACTCAAACAGATTTACAGGAAAAAAACAAACAAGCCCATTCAAAAATGGGCAAAGGATATGAACAGAAACTTTACGAAAGCAGACATACATGAGGCCAGCAAACATATGAAAAAGTGGTCATCGTCATTGGTCATTAGAGAGATGCAAATCAAAACCACATTGAGATACCATCTCACACCAGTTAGAATGGCGATCATTAAAAAATCTGGAGACAGCAGATGCTGGAGAGGATGTGGAGAAATAGGAACACTCTTACACTGTTGGTGGGAGTGTAAATTAGTTCAACCATTGTGGAAGACAGTGTGGCGATTTCTCAGGGACCTAGAAATAGAAATTCCATTTGACCCAGCAATCCCATTACTGGGTATCTATCCAAAGGATTATAAATCGTTCTACTATAAGGACACATGCACACGAATGTTCATTGCAGCACTGTTTACAATAGCAAAGACCTGGAACCAACCCAAATGCCCAACGATGATAGACTGGACTGGGAAAATGTGGCACATATACACCATGGAATATTATGCAGCAATCAGAAATGATGAGTTTGTGTCCTTTGTAGGGACATGGATGAATCTGGAGAACATCATTCTCAGCAAACTGACACAAGAACAGAAAAAGAAATACCGCATATACTCACTCATAGGTGGGTGAGAAAAATGAGAACACGTGGACACAGAGAGGCGGTCTACTATACACTGGGGACTGTTGGGGGGAATGGGGGAGGGACAGCAGGGGGGGCTGGGGGGGATAGCCTGGGGATGAATACCAAGTGTGGGTGAAGGGGAGGAAAGCAGCAAAGCACAGTGCCATGTGTGTACCTATGCAACTATCTTGCTTGTTCTGCACATGT
This sequence comes from Saguinus oedipus, assembly GCA_031835075.1. Lineage (NCBI taxonomy): Eukaryota > Metazoa > Chordata > Mammalia > Primates > Cebidae > Saguinus > Saguinus oedipus. Next base: position 6,684,209 of record CM063170.1, read on the forward strand.
ACCCCCAAACCTATAATGCAATAAAAATTTAAAAAAAAAAAAAAAAGGGGAGAGGGAGGCAAGATGGCGTCGTAGAGGTGACTCAGGATTGCAGCTCTCGGTGAAGGCGCAGAGGGTGAGTCCTAGCCGCATTCTCGGATGTTCCTTTTATGCCCACAGAGCGTTGAAAGTCCCAGGTGTGGGAGAGACACGGGACGCTAGCAGCCGGCTAACGCAACCGGCTCCCGCCGCCTCTTCGGCCGGCGCCGCAGCGGGACCGGCGCGGAACTCACTGGTCTGGGTGCCCTGTTAAACCGGCAATCTGAGATTTGGAAGGGCAGATTGGCATGTCCATCTGATTGAACAGGACTTGGACAATTAGCCAGACCAGGAGTTTCCTGGGAAGCGTGATCTGAGCCGGGGTAGTGGGCAGCGGCACGGGAGATCGCACGGATCCCAGTGCCCTATCGGCAGGCTCCTGGGGCGCCAGTGAGAGAGTCGACCTTTCAGCTTGGGGAGAGGAAGAGAGAGAGAGAGAGAGGACGGACTCTGAGGCAGGGAGCAGGGTGATCGGGCTCGGCGGGTCCCACGCTCACGGGGACAAGCAGGGCGGCGACTGGAGGCGCTTGGGGCTGAGAGTTTTGTTGCCGGCATTTAGGACAGTGCAGCCCGGTCAGGGAGGGGCGTCCACCATTCCTGACAAAGTGCACCCCCACTTAAGTACCGCCCAGGACTGACGCAGCCTGCCGTTGCCGAGGCAACCTGCCATAACAGAGAGAGTCCTCCGGGCCGCAACAGGGCGGACCCGCCTTAGGAGGTCAGAGCCCCGGCAGGCAAATAGTGAATAGACTGCCACCTAGTGGGGCAGGACAGTGCAACAGATACTCATAAAGAAAGCCCCAACTCCCTGAGACAGAGCATCTAAGGGTGAAAAAAAAAAAAAAAAAAGAGAGTGGTGTTTTATGAGTTCTATTGCAGCAGACATAACCTCCCAACAACCCTGAATGAACAACGGAGCTCACAGCTCAGCACTGGAGCTCCTATAAAGCACAGACTGTCTCCTCAAGCAGCTCCCTGACCTCTGTATATCCAAGGAGTCACCCCAGAAAAGGACTAATCAGACTGACATTTGGCTGGCATCATTCTGGAACAAGGGCAGCAGAAAAAGAAACTGATATCATCCCTCACTGTTCTGCAGCTGCTGCAGGTATACCCCAGACAAGCAGGGCCTGGAGTGGACCTCAGCACTCATACAGCAGAGAGGATAGATCATTAGAGGGAAAACTAAGTAACAGAAATACTTCATCATCAACAATCTCAGTGTCCACACAGAGACCCAATTGAAATTCAGCCACTACTAAGACAACAGGCGGATAAATCCATAAAGATGGGAAGAAACCAGCGCAAAAAGGAGGAAAGCACCCGAAACCAAAACACCTCACCTCCAAAAAAGGACCAAAACTCCTCACCAGCAAGGGAACAAAGCTGGACGGAGAATGAATGTGACGAAATGACGGAATCAGACTTCAGAAAGTGGATAATGAGAAACTTCAGTGAGCTAAAGGAACATGTTCTAAACCAGTGCAAAGAAACTAAGAACCTTGAAAAAAGATTTGAAAAAAGATTCGAGGAATTGATAACGAGAATGGACAACTTAGAGAGGAATATGAATGAATTGAAGGAGCTGAAAAACTCAACACGAGAACTTCGTGAAGCATGCACAAGTATCAACAGCCGAATTGACCAAGCAGAAGAAAGAATATCAGAAGTTGAAGATCAACTCAATGAAATAAAACGAGAAACCAAGATTAAAGAAAAAAGCACAAAAAGGAATGAACAAAATCTCCAAGAAATGTGGGACTATGTGAAGAGACCCAACCTACGTTTGATAGGTGTACCAGAATGTGACGAAGAGAATGAATCCAAGCTGGAAAACACTCTTCAGGATATTATCCAGGAAAATTTCCCCAACCTAGCAAGACAGGTCAATACTCAACTCCAGGAAATACAGAGAACACCACAAAGATACTCTGCAAGAAGAGCAACCCCAAGGCACATAATCGTCAGATTCACCAGGGTTGAAACGAAGGAGAAAATACTAAGGGCAGCCAGAGAGAAAGGTCGGGTCACCCACAAAGGGAAGCCCATCAGACTCACAGCAGATCTCTCAGCAGAGACTCTACAAGCCAGAAGAGAGTGGGGGCCAATATTCAACATCCTTAAAGAAAAGAGCTTTCAACCCAGAATTTCATATCCAGCGAAACTGAGCTTCATAAGTGAAGGAAAAATAAAATCCTTCACGAACAAGCAAGTACTCAGAGATTTTGTCACCACTAGGCCTGCTTTACAAGAGCTCCTGAAAGAGGCACTACACATAGAAAGAAACAACCAGTTCCAGCCATCCTAAAAGCATACCAAATGCTAAAGACCATCAACAAAATGAAGAATGTACATGAACCAACAGGCAAAACAGCCAGCTAGCATCAAAATGGCAGTATCAAATTCACACATAACAATATTAACCCTGAATGTAAATGGGCTAAATGCACCAATCAAAAGACACAGACTGGCAAATTGGATAAAAAACCAAAACCCATCGGTGTGCTGTATCCAGGAAACCCACCTCACATGCAAAGATACACAGAGGCTCAAAATAAAGGGATGGAGGAAGATTTACCAAGCAAATGGAGAGCAAAAAAAAGCAGGAGTTGCAATTCTCATCTCTGATAAAATAGACTTCAAAGTAACAAAGATCAAAAGGGACAAAGAAGGTCATTACATAATGGTAAAAGGATCGATACAACAAGAAGAGATAACGATTCTAAATATATATGGACCCAATGTAGGAGCACCCAGATATATAAGGCAAGTTCTTAATGACTTACAAAGGGACTTAGACTCCCACACAATAATAGTGGGAGACTTTAACACTCCACTGTCAATAGCAGACAGATCAACCAGACAGAAAATTAACAAGGATATCCAGGACTTGAACTCAGACCTGGAACAAGCAAACCTGATAGACATTTACAGAACTCTCCACCCCAAATCCACAGAATATACATTCTTCTCAGCACCACATCACACCTACTCCAAAATTGACCACATAATTGGAAGTAAAGCACTCCTCAGCAAATGCAAAACAACTGAAATCATAACAAACAGTCTCTCAGACCATAGTGCAATCAAGTTGGAACTCAGAATTCAGAAAATAACTCAGAACCGCACAGCTTCATGGAAACTGAACAATTGGCTCTTGAATGTTGATTGGATAAACAATGAAATGAAGGCAGAAATAAAGAAGTTCTTTGAAACCAATGAGAATGAAGACACAACGTACCAGAATCTCTGGGACACATTTAAAGCAGTCTGTAGAGGAAAATATATAGCAATAAGTGCCCACATGAGAAGAGTGGAGAGATCCAAAATTGACACCCTATCGTCAAAATTGAAAGAGCTAGAGGAGCAAGATCAAAAAAGCTCAAAACCTAGCCGAAGACAAGAAATAACTAAGATCAGAGCAGAACTGAAGGAGATAGAGACAAGAAAAACCCTTCAAAAAATCAATAAATCTAAGAGCTGGTTTTTCGAAAAGATCAACAAAATAGACAGACCACTAGCCAGACTGATAAAAAAGAAGAGAGAGAACAACCAAATAGATGCAATAAAAAACGATAAAGGGGAAATCACCACAGATTCCACAGAAATTCAAACCATCATCAGAGAATACTACAAACAACTCTATGCACATAAACCAGTAAATCAGGAAGAAATGGATAAATTCCTGGATGCCTGTGTCCTCCCAAGCCTAAACCAGGAGGAAGCCGAAACTATGAATAGACCAATAACAAGGTCTGAAGTTGAGGCAGCAATTAAGAGCCTACCACACAAAAAAAGCCCAGGTCCAGATGGGTTCACAGCCGAATTCTACCAGACACACAAAGAGGATCTGGTACCATTACTTCTGAAACTATTCCAAATAATCCAAAAAGAGGGAACCCTTCCCAAATCATTTTATGAGACCAACATCATCCTGATACCAAAACCCGGCAGAGACTCAACAAGAAAAGAAAACTTCAGGCCAATATCCATGATAAACATAGATGCAAAAATCTTCAATAAAATACTGGCAAACCGATTGCAACAGCACATTAAAAAACTTATCCATCATGATCAAGTAGGATTTATCCCGGGGATGCAAGGCTGGTTCAACATACGCAAGTCTATAAATGTAATTCACCACATAAACAGAAGCAAAAACAAAAACCACATGATTATCTCAATTGATGCAGAGAAGGCATTTGACAAAATTCAACAGCCCTTTATGCTAAAAACCCTCAATAAACTTGGTATTGATGGAACATATCTCAAAGTAATAAAAGCTATTTATGACAAACCAACAGCCAACATCATACTTAATGGGCAAAAACTGGAAGCATTCCCTTTGAAATCTGGCACTAGACAAGGATGCCCTCTCTCACCACTTCTATTCAACATAGTACTGGAAGTTCTAGCCAGAGCAATCAGGCAAGAAAAAGAAATAAAGGGTATTCAAATAGGAAAGGTGGAAGCCAAATTGTCTCTATTTGCAGACGACATGATAGTATACCTAGAAGACCCCATCACCTCAGCCCAAAAGCTCCTGCAACTGATAAGCAACTTCAGCAAAGTCTCAGGATATAAAATCAATGTGCAAAAATCACAAGCATTCCTATACACCAATAACAGACTTAAAGAGAACCAAATCAAGAACGAACTGCCATTCACAATTGCTACAAAGAAAATAAAATACCTAGGAATACAACTCACTAGGAATGTAAGGGACCTCTTTAAGGAAAACTACAAACAACTGCTCAATGAAATAAGAGAGGACACAAACAGATGGAGAAACATTCCATGTTCGTGGTTAGGAAGAATCAATATCGTGAAAATGGCTATACTGCCCAAAGTAATTTACACAATCAATGCTATCCCCATCAAACTACCATTGAATTTCTTCACAGAACTGGAAAAAACCACCATGAATTTCATATGGAACCAAAAAAGAGCCCGCATAGCCAAGTCAATTCTAAGCAAAAAGAACACAGCGGGAGGCATCACGCTACCAGACTACAAACTATACTACAAGGCTACAGTAATCAAAACAGCATGGTACTGGTACCAAAACAGAGATATAGACCAATGGAACAGAACAGAGGCATCGGAGGCAACACAACACATCTACAACCATATTATCTTTGATAAAACAGACAAAAACAGGCAATGGGGAAAGGATTCCCTATTTAATAAATGGTGTTGGGAAAACTGGCTAGCCATGTGCAGAAAGCAGAAATTGGACCCCTTCCTGACACCTTACACTAAAATTAACTCCAGATGGATTAAAGACTTAAATGTAAGACCCGACACCATAGAAACCCTAGAAGAAAATCTAGGCAAAACCATTCAGGACATAGGAGTAGGCAAGGACTTCATGAACAAAACCCCCAAAGCATTGGCAACAAAAGCCAAAATAGACAAATGGGACCTAATCAAACTCCACAGCTTCTGCACAGCAAAACAAACAGTCACTAGAGTGAATCGGCAACCATCAGAATGGGAAAAAATCTTTGCAGTTTACGCATCCGACAAAGGGCTGATATCCAGAATTTACAAAGAACTCAAACAGATTTACAGGAAAAAAACAAACAAGCCCATTCAAAAATGGGCAAAGGATATGAACAGAAACTTTACGAAAGCAGACATACATGAGGCCAGCAAACATATGAAAAAGTGCTCATCGTCATTGGTCATTAGAGAGATGCAAATCAAAACCACATTGAGATACCATCTCACACCAGTTAGAATGGCGATCATTAAAAAATCTGGAGACAGCAGGTGCTGGAGAGGATGTGGAGAAATAGGAACACTCTTACACTGTTGGTGGGAGTGTAAATTAGTTCAACCATTGTGGAAGACAGTGTGGCGATTCCTCAGGGACCTAGAAATAGAAATTCCATTTGACCCAGCAATCCCATTACTGGGTATCTATCCAAAGGATTATAAATCGTTCTACTATAAGGACACATGCACACGAATGTTCATTGCAGCACTGTTTACAATAGCAAAGACCTGGAACCAACCCAAATGCCCAACGATGATAGACTGGACTGGGAAAATGTGGCACATATACACCATGGAATATTATGCAGCAATCAAAAATGATGAGTTTGTGTCCTTTGTAGGGACATGGATGAATCTGGAGAACATCATTCTCAGCAAACTGACACAAGAACAGAAAAAGAAATACCGCATATACTCGCTCATAGGTGGGTGAGAAAAATGAGAACATGTGGACACAGAGAGGCGGTCTACTATACACTGGGGACTGTTGGGGGGAATGGGGGAGGGACAGCAGGGGGGGCTGGGGGGGATAGCCTGGGGATGAATACCAAGTGTGGGTGAAGGGGAGGAAAGCAGCAAAGCACACTGCCATGTGTGTACCTATGCAACTATCTTGCTCGTTCTGCACATGTACCCCCAAACCTATAATGCAATAAAAAAAAAAAAAATTTACAGAATCAGAAAATAATGCACACGTGTGGAATAGACACCAGTCTATTTTATATGGCCGCAAAATCAAAGCCGTTTCGATTACTGCACATGTGGGGAATAATCACTTGTCTGTTGCATATGGTGTTTCGTTTGGTGAATCAAAAAGTATGCACCTCTGTGGAGTAAAATGAGTTCTCTTTCAGAAGGCCACTATTTCATTATTTTAGTGACTAATATGTATATCTGAAAAGTAAGGAATATCTTTCACATGGCCACTCATTCAGGGCCTCTGTGAAGAATACTCCCCTCAAAAATAGTCAAGTTTCTACTTTAAATGGCTACACATTCAGAGACTCTGTAGGTAACGAACACCTGGGCAATACACCTGAGTCTCTTTTTTATGCCCACTTAGTCAGAGTCTCATTCAATACTACACACCTGGGGAAGAGTTAAGAGTCTACTTCATGTAGACACTCATTTAGAACCTCAGTGAATAATGCACACCAGTGTAATAGTTGAGCATTTCTTATATGGCCAATAATTTAGTGCCTCACTGAGTGATATACACCTGCAGAATCCTAAAAATTCTATTTGATACTACCACGGATTTATCACCTTGTTGAATAATTAAAAATGGAGCAATAGTCAGATGTCTATTTTATATGGTCTATCAATCGATGTTTCAGTGAATAATAAACTTCTATGGAGTAATCAGGACGCTTTTTAAGACAGCCACGAATTAAGTGCCTTCCTGAATGATACGCACCTGTGTGATAGATAGGAGTCTATTTCATATGAACTCTAATTTTGTGTATCATTGTGTAATATACACCTGGGACAGTGTCAGGAGTCTATTTGATATGGACACTCAAACAGAACCTGATTGCTTAATGCACACATGTATAATAATGAGGAGTCTATGTCATATGGCTACTCATTCAGACAAACAGTGAATAATGCACATGTAAAGTAATTAGAAGTCTGATTCTTATGGACCCTCTTTCACAGCCTCACTGAATACTAAACACTTTTTATATAGCCTGGAGTCTATTTTTTATGGCCACCTATTCAGAGAATCACTAAATAATGCACACCTGTGGAATAGTCAGAAGTCTCTTTCATATAGCCACTAGTTAATAGCCTCACTAAGTGTACACACCTGGGGAAATGGTCAGAATTTACCATTATCCCCTCATTCAGAGTCTCACTAAATAGTGCACACCTGTGGAAGAGTCAGGAGACTCTTTTCTATGGCCACTCATTAAGAGCCTCTCTAAATGTACACACCTGGGGAAATAGGATTTACCTATATCCCTTCATTCAGAGTCTCACTAAATAATGCAAACCTGTGGAATAGTCAGGAGACTTTTTCATGTGGCCTCTAATTTGGAGTGACACTGAATAATGTGATGTAGTCAGAAGTCTATTTCATATAGGCATATATTTAGAGTCACAGTGAATAAAACAGGCCATTTACGTTGTAAGGAATCTAATTAATATGACCACATCTTCTGAGCTTCACTGAATAATACACACCTGGAGAATAATTTCGAGTCTGTTTTCGATGGACATTCATTCAGAGCCTCGGTAAATAATGTACACCTGTGGAGTAGCCAGGAGTCAATTTTATTGGGACACTCATTCATAGCCTCAGTGGATAATATGCACGTTTGGATTAGTCCAGATTCCAATTTATATGGCCACTGACTCCTAACCTCAGTGAGAAATGCACAAATGTAAAGTACTCAGAAGTCTATTGCATATAGACACTCATTCAGAGATTTACTACATGATACAAATATTTAATATAGCGGCATCCTGATTCATATGGTCCTATAAAATAAGCCTCACTGAGTAAGGCACACCTAGGGAAGTGTTAGGAGCCTACTTTTATAGCCTCTCATTTACAGCCTCAGGGAATAATGCACACGTTTGGAATAGATACTAGACTATCTTATCTGGCCACAAAATCAAAGCCTGAGTAATACACAACTTTTCAACACTCACTTTTCTATTTTACATGCCCAAATATTTAGAGTCAGAGTCTATAATACATTTTTGTGGACAAGTCATAAAACAATTTCATATGGCCAAAGTTTCAGAGCCTCAGTGAATAATACATACCTGGGAAATACTCAGGATGCTATTACATGTGGCATCAATTTCTGAGCTTCCTTGAATAAGAAACACCTCTATTTTAGTCAAATTCTATTTCCTATAGCCACATATTCGGAGCCTAACTGAATAACATACACCTTGGAAAAGTTAAATAGCCACTCATTTAGAGCCGAATATAAAAACGCACCCCTGAGGAGCATTCAGGATGCTCTATTTTATGGCCACTCATTCAGAACTTCACAGAACAATACAGACCTATGATAACGTCTGGAGTGTATTTCACACGGCCACTTATTCAGAACCTCAGTGAAGAATCATATATATCTGCAAAATACTCAGGATTATATTACATATAGCCACTTATTCAGAGACTCACTTAATAATGCACAGCTAGGGAATAGTCTGAAGACTATTTGATATGACCCTTCACCCAGCGACTCAGTGGACAATGCAGAACTGAAAAATATTCAAGAGGATAGATTCAAGGGTTTATGTTATGTGGTTACTCGTTCAGAATCTCACTGAAGAATTCACACCTTGGGAATTATCAGTGTCCAAGTCATATGGACACTCAATCACAGCATTACCGAATAATGCACAATGGTGCAATAGTAAGGAGTCTAGTTTATATGGACTGTCATTCGGAGCTTCAGTGCATAATAAACTGCTGTGGAGTAGTCAGGACCCTATTTAAGCTTGCCCCAAATTAAGCAGCTTTGTGAATGATACACACATGTGTCAGAGTCAGGAGACTATTTGACATAGACACTCATAGAGAACTTTTTTGAATACTGCACCTGTGGGGAATAATTACTACTCTCTTTCATATGGTGATTAGTTTGGAGAATCAAAAATAACGCAAAACTATTGAGTAAAACGGGTTCTATTTCATAAGGCCACTCTTTCAGTGTTTTAGTGAATAATATGTATATCTGATACGTCAGGAATCTCTTTCACATGGCCACTCGTTCAGGGCCTCTGTGAAGAATACTCCCCTCAACAATAGTCAAGTGTCTACTTTAAATGGTTACACATTCAGAGAATCTGTAGGCAATGAATACCTGGGCAATACTTCTGAGTCTCTTGTTTATGTCCACGTAGTCAGAGACTCGTTCAATAAAACAACAAAGAAAGATTAAGAGTCTACTTCATGTAGCCACTCGTTTAGAGCCTCAGTGAATAATGCACACCAGGGCAATAGTCGAGCATTTTTTATATGGCCACTCATTTTGTGCCTCACTGAATGATATGCACCTGAGGAGTCCTCAGGACTCTCTTTGATACTATCAGTCATGTAGAACCTTGTTGAATAATTCACAATGGAGGTGTCTATTTCATATGGTCTATCATTCAAAGATTCAGTGAATAGTAAACTTCTATGGAGTAATCAGCACACTGTTTAACATAGCCATGAATTAAGTGTCTTCCTGAATGATACGCACCTATGTGATTGTCAGGACTCTATTTCATATGAACTCTAATTATGTGTAACACTCAGTAATACACACCTGGGTGAGTTTCAGGAGTCTATTTGGTATTGACACTCATACCGAACCAGTTGGAATAATGCACACATGGAGAATAATGAGGAGTCTATTTTATATGGCTACTCATTCACACAAACAGTGAATAATGCACATGTGGAATAATTAGAATTCTGTTTCATCTGGCCCCTCTTTCACAGCCTCACTGAATATTACACACTTGAAATATAGTCTGGAGTCTACATTTTATGGCCACTAATTCAGAGAATCACTGCATAATTCACACCTGCAGAAGAGTCAGAAGTCTCTTTTCTATGGCTAGCCATTGAGAGCCTCACTAAATGTACACACCTGGATATATAGTAAGGATTTTCTTGTATCTCCTCATTCAGAGTCTCACTAAATAATGCACACCTGTGGAATAGTCGAGAGACTTTCTCATGTCACCTCTCATTCATTGTGTCATTGAAAAATGTGGTTTAGTCAGGAGACTCTTTCAGGTAGACACATATTCAGAGCCTCAGTGCATAAGATAGAACCTTGATATAGTAAGAAATCTAATTAGTATGAGCATAACTTCTGAGGCTCACTGAATAATACACACCTTTAGAATAATTTGGACTCTGTTTTCTATGGACATTCATTCAGAACCTCGGTATATAATGCAGACCTGTGGAGTAGTCAGGAGCCTATTTGATTTGGAAACACATTCATAGCCTCAGTGGATGATATGCACACGTGGATTAGTCAGGATTCCATTTTAATATAGCCACTGACTCGTAACCTCAATGAATAATGCGCAAATGTAACGTACTCAGCAGTCTATTTCATATGGGTATTCATTCAGAGATTCACTGAATAATAAAAATATTTGAGACAGAGAGCCTCCTGTTTCATATGGTCATACAAAAAGAGCCGCACTGAGTGACACACACCTGGGAAAGTGTTCGGAGTATACTTTACATAGCCTCTTATTTACAGCCTAAAGGAATAATGCACACGTGTGGAATAGGCAATATTCTATTTTATATGGCTACAAAATTAAAGCCTGAGTCAGTAATACACAACTTTGGAATAGTCACAAGTCTATTCCTTATGCCCAAATATTTAGACTCAGTGTCAATAATACATGCCTGTAGACTAGACAGAATACCATTTTATATGGCCAAATATTCAGAGCCTCAGTGAATAATAAATACCTGAGAAATAATCTCGACGCTATTACATATGTCATTTCCTCAGAGGTTCATTGAGTAAAGAACACCTATAATGTAGTCAGAATTCTATTTCATATAGCCACATACTCAGAGCCTAACTGAATAACAGATACCTTGGGAAAGTCAGTATTCTGTTTTGTATAGCCACTCATTTACAGCCAAATGTAAAAACTCACGCCTGAGTAGTATATAGGCATCTCTATTATATGGCCACTCATTCAGAGCCTCACGGAATAATACAGACGTATGGAAATGTCAGAAGTGTACTTGACATGGCCACTTATTCAGTTACTCAGTGAAGAATTATATATATCTGAAAAATACTCAGGATTCTATTATATATAGCCACTTATTAAGAGACTCACTGAATAATGCACACCTGGAGAATTGTCTGGAGACTATTTGATATGACCGTTCACCCAGCGACTCAGTGGAAAATGCAGAGCTGAGAAAGAGTCAAGAGGACAGAGTCAGGAGTCTATTTTATGTGGTCACTCGTTCAGAACTTGACTAAAGTATACACACCTTGGGAATAGTCAGAGTCCAGGTCACATGGCCACTCAATCACAGCATTGCCGAATAATGCACAATGGGGCAATAGTAAGGAGTCTACTTTATATGGCCTCTCTTTCAGAGCTTCAGTGCATAATAAACAGCTGTGGAGGAGGGAGGACTCTATTGAATGCAGCCTGAAATAAAGCAGCTCCGTGAATGATACACACATGTGTGAGAGTCAGGAGACGATTAGATATGGACACTCATACAGAACCTCTTGAATATTGCACATGTGGGGAATAAGCACTAGTCTATTTCATATGGTGGTTCATTTGGAGAGTCAAAAAATAACGTGCACCTGTGAAGTAAAATGCGGTCTATTTCATAAGGCCACACTTTCAGTGTTTTAGTGAATAACATGTATATCTGATAAGTCGGGAATCTCTTTCACATGGCCACTCGTTCTGGGCCTCTGTGAATAATACTCCCCTCAGAAACAGTCAAGGGCCTACTTCAAATGCCTACACATTCAGATTCTCTGTAAGTAATGAACACCTGGGAAATACACCTGAGTCTCTTTTTTATGCCCTCTTAGTCAGAGTCTCATTCAACAATATACACCTGGGGAAGAGTTAAGAGTCTACTTCATGTTGCCAATCATTTAGATCCTCAGTGAATAATCCACACCAGGGTAATAGTGGAGCATTTTTTATATGGCCACTCATTCTGTGCCTCCCTGAATGATACGCTCCTGGGGAATTCTTAGGATTCTATTTCAAACTACCACTTATTTAGAACCTTATTGGTTCGGGAGGAGGCAAGATGGTGTCATAGAGGTGACTCAGGATTGCAGCTCTCGGTGAAGGCGCAGAGGGTGAGTCCTAGCCGCATTCTCGGATGTTCCTTTTATGCCCACAGAGCGTTGAAAGTCCCAGGTGTGGGAGAGACACGGGACGCTGGCAGCCGGCCGGCGCCGCAGCGGGACACAGCGCGGAACTCACTGGTCTGGGTGCCCTGTTAAAACGGCAATCTGAGATTTGGAAGGGCAGATTGGCATGTCCATCTGATTGAACGGGACGTGGACAATGAGCCAGACCAGGAGTTTCCTGGGAAGCGTGATCTGAGCCGGGGTAGTGGGCAGTGGCACGGGAGATCACACGGATCCCAGTGCCCTATTGGCAGGCTCCTGGGGCGCCAGTGAAAGAGTCGACCTTTCAGCTTGGGGAGAGGAAGAGAGAGAGAGAGAGGACGGACTCTGAGGCAGGGAGCTGGGTGATAGGGCTCGGCGGGTCCCACGCTCATGGGGACAAGAAGGGCGGTGACTGGAGGTGCTTGGGGCTGAGTTTTGTTGACGGCATTTAGGACGGTGCAGCCCGGCCAGGGAGGGGCGTCCACCATTCCTGACGAAGTGCACCCCCACTTAAGTAACGCCCAGGGCCGAAGCAGCCTGCCGTTGCCGAGGCAACCTGCCATAACAGAGAGAGTCCGCCAGGCAGCAACAGGGCGGACCCGCGTTAGCAGGTCAGAGCCCCGGCAGGCAAATAGTGAATAGACTGCCACCTAGTGGGGCAGGACAGTGCAACACATACTCATAAAGAAAGCCCCAACTCCCTGAGACAAAGCATCTAAGGGTGAAAAAAAAAAAAACAGTGGTGTTTTATGAGTCCTATTGCAGCAGACATAACCTCCCAACAACCCTGAACGAACAACGGAGCTCACAGCCCAGCACTGGAGCTCCTATAAAGCACAGACTGTCTCCTCAAGCAGCTCAGTGACCCCTGTATATCCAAGGAGTCACCCCAGAAAAAAACTAATCAGACTGACATTTGGCTGGCATCATTCTGGAACAAGGGCAGCAAAAAAAGAAACTGATATCATCCCTCACTGTCCTGCAGCTGCTGCAGGTATACCCCAGACAAGCAGGGCCTGGAGTGGACCTCAGCACTCATACAGCAGAGAGGATAGATCATTAGAGAGAAAACTAAGTAACAGAAATACTTCATCATCAACAATCTCAGTGTCCACACAGAGACCCAACTGAAAAATCAGCCACTACTAAGACGACAGGCGGATAAATCCATAAAGATGGGAGAAAACCAGCGCATAAAGGAGGAAAGCACCGAAACCAAAACACCTCACTTCCAACAAAGGACCAAAACTCCTCACCAGCAAGGGAACAAAGCTGGATGGAGAATGAATGTGACGAAATGATGGAATCAGACTTCAGAAAGTGGATAATGAGAAACTTCAGTGAGCTAAAGGAACATGTACTAAACCAGTGCAAAGAAACTAAGAACATTGAAAAAATATTTGAAAAAAGATTCGAGGAATTGATAACGAGAATGGACAACTTAGAGAGAAATATGAATGAATTGAAGGAGCTGAAAAACACAACATGAGAACTTCGCGAAGCATGCACAAGTTTCAACAGCCGAATTGACCAAGCAGAAGAAAGAATATCAGAAGCTGAAGATCAACTCAATGAAACAAAATGAGTGACCAAGATTAAAGAAAAAAGCACAAAAAGGAATGAACAAAATCTCCAAGAAATGTGGGACTATGTGAAGAGACCCAACCTACCTTTGATAGGTGCACCAGAATGTGACGAAGAGAATGAATCCAAGCTGGAAAACACTCTTCAGGATATTATCCAGGAAAATTTCCCCAACCTAGCAAGACAGGTCAATACTCAACTACAGGAAATACAGAGAACACCACAAAGATATTCTGCAAGAAGAGCAACCCCAAGGCACATAATCGTCAGATTCACCAGGGTTGAAACGAAGGAGAAAATACTAAGGGCAGTCAGAGAGAAAGGTCAGGTCACACACAAAGGGAAGCCCATCAGACTCACAGCAGATCTCTCAGCAGAGACTCTACAAGCCAGAAGAGAGTGGGGGCCAATATTCAACATCCTTAAAGAAAAGAGCATTCAACGCAGAATTTCATATCCAGCGAAACTGAGCTTCATAAGTGAAGGAAAAATAAACTCCTTCACGAACAAGCAAGTACTCAGATATTTTGTCACCACTAGTCCTGCTTTACAAGAGCTCCTGAAAGAGGCACTACACATAGAAAGAAACAACCAGTTCCAGCCATCCTAAAAGCATACCAAATGCTAAAGACCATCAACAAAATGAAGAATGAACATGAACCAACGGGAAAAACAGCCAGCTAGCATCAAAATGGCACTATCAAACTCACACATAACAATAGTAACCCTGAATGTATATGGGCTAAATGCACCAATCAAAAGACACAGACTGGCAAATTGGATAAAAACCAAAACCATCGGTGTGCTGCATCCAGGAAACCCACCTCACATGCAAAGATACACAAAGGCTCAAAATAAAAGGATGGAGGAAGATTTACCAAGCAAATGGAGAGCAAAAAAAAGCAGGAGTTGCAATTCTCATCTCTGATAAAATAGATGTTAAAGTAACAAAGATCAAAAGGGACAAAGAAGGTCATTACATAATGGTAAAAGGATCAATACAACAAGAAGAGATAATGATTCTAAATATATATAGACCCAATATAGGAGCACCCAGATATATAAGGCAAGTTCTTAATGACTTACAAAAGGACTTAGACTCCCACACAATAATAGTGGGAGACTTTAACACTCCACTGTCAATAGCAGACAGATCAACCAGACAGAAAATTAACAAGGATATCCAGCACTTGAACTCAGACCTGGAACAAGCAAACCTGATAGACATTTACTGAACTCTCCACCCCAAATCCACAGAATATACATTCTTCTCAGCACCACATCACACCTACTCCAAAATTGACCACATAATTGGAAGTAAAGCACTCCTCAGCAAATGCAAAACAACTGAAATCATAACAAACAGTCTCTCAGACCATAGTGCAATCAAGTTGGAACTCAGAATTCAGAAAATAACTCAGAACCGCACAGCTTCAAGGAAACAGAACAATTGGCTCTTGAATGTTTATTGGATAAACAATGAAATGAAGGCAGAAATAAAGAAGTTCTTTGAAACCAATGAGAATGAAGACACAACGTACCAGAATCTCTGGGACACATTTAAAGCAGTCTGTAGAGGAAAATATATAGCAATAAGTGCCCACATGAGAAGAGTGGAGAGATCCCAAATTGACACCCTATCATCAAAATTGAAAGAGCTAGAGGAGCAAGATCAAAAAAACTCAAAACCTAGCCGAAGACAAGAAATAACTAAGATCTGAGCAGAACTGAAGGAGATAGAGACAAGAAAAACCCTTCAAAAAATCAATAAATCTAAGAGCTGGTTTTTCGAAAAGATCAACAAAATAGACAGACCACTAGCCAGACTGATAAAAAAGAAGAGAGAGAACAACCAAATAGATGCAATAAAAAACAATAAAGGGGAAATCACCACATATTCCACAGAAATTCAAACCATCATCAGAGAATACTACAAACAACTCTATGCACATAAACCAGTAAATCAGGAAGAAATGGATAAATTCCTGGACGCCTGTGTCCTCCCAAGCCTAAACCAGGAGGAAGCCGAAACTATGAATAGACCAATAACAAGGTCTGAAGTTGAGGAAGCAATTAAGAGCCTACCACACAAAAAAAGCCGAGGTCCAGATGGGTTCACAGCCGAATTCTACCAGACACACAAAGAGGATCTGGTACCATTCCTTCTGAAACTATTCCAAATAATCCAAAAAGAGGGAACCCTTCCCAAATCATTTTATGAGACCAACATCATCCTGATACCAAAACCTGGCAGAGACTCAACAAGAAAAGAAAACTTCAGGCCAATATCCATGATGAACATAGATGCAAAAATCTTCAATAAAATACTGGCAAACCGATTGCAACAGCACATTAAAAATCTTATCCATCATGATCAAGTAGGATTCATCCCGGGGATGCAAGGCTGGTTCAACATACACAAGTCTATAAATGTAATTCACCACATAAACAGAAGCAAAAACAAAAACCACATGATTATCTCAATTGATGCAGAGAAGGCATTTGACAAAATTCAACAGCCTTTTATGCTAAAAACCCTCAATAAACTTGGTATTGATGGAACATATCTCAAAGTAATAAAAGCTATTTATGACAAACCAACAGCCAATATCATACTTAATGGGAAATTACTGGAAGCATTCCCTTTGAAATCTGGCACTAGACAAGGATGCCCTCTCTCACCACTTCTATTCAACATAGTACTGGAAGTTCTAGACAGAGCAATCAGGCAAGAAAAAGAAATAAAGGGTATTCAAATAGGAAAGGTGGAAGCCAAATTGTCTCTATTTGCAGACGACATGATAGTATACGTAGAAGACCCCATCAACTCAGCCCAAAAGCTCCTGCAACTGATAAGCAACTTCAGCAAAGTCTCAGGATATAAAATCAATGTTCAAAAACAACAAGCATTCCTATACACCAGTAACAGACTTAAAGAGAACCAAATCAAGAACGAACTGCCATTCACAATTGCTACAAAGAAAATAAAATACCTAGGAATACAACTCACTAGGAATGTAGGGGACCTCTTTAAGGAAAACTACAAACAACTGCTCAACGAAATAAGAGAGGACACAAACAGATGGAGAAACATTCCATGTTCGTGGTTAGGAAGAATCAATATTGTAAAAATGGCTATACTGCCCAAAGTAATTTACACAATCAATGCTATCCCCATCAAACTACCATTGAATTTCTTCACAGAACTGGAAAAAAACACCATGAATTTCATATGGAACCAAAAAAGAGTCCGCATAGCCAAGTCAATTCTAAGCAAAAAGAACACAGCGGGAGGCATCACGCTACCAGACTTCAAACTATACTACAAGGCTACAGTAATGAAAACAGCATGGTACTGGTACCAAAACAGAGATATAGACCAACGGAACAGAACAGAGGCATCGGAGGCAACACAACACATCTACAACCATATTATCTTTAATAAACCAGACAAAAACAGGCAATGGGGAAAGGATTCCCTATTTAATAAATGGTGTTGGGAAAACTGGCTAGCCATGTGCAGAAAGCAGAAACTGGACCCCTTCCTGACACCTTACACTAAAATGAACTCCAGATGGATTAAAGACTTAAACATAAGACCTGACACCATAAAATCCCTAGAAGAAAATCTAGGCAAAACCATTCAGGACATAGGAGTAGGCAATGAGTTCATGAACAAAACACCAAAAGCATTGGCAACAAAAGCCAAAATAGACAAATGGGACCTAATCAAACTCCACAGCTTCTGCACCGCAAAACAGTCACTAGAGTGAATCGGCAACCATCAGAATGGGAAAAAATCTTTGCAGTTTACGCATCTGACAAAGGGCTGACATCCAGAATTTACAAAGAACTCAAACAGATTTACAGGAAAAAACAAACAAGCCCATTCAAAAATGGGCAAAGGATATGAACAGAAACTTTATGAAAGCAGACATACAGGAGGCCAGCAAACATATGAAAAAGTGCTCATCGTCATTGGTCATTAGAGAGATGCAAATCAAAACCACATTGAGATACCATCTCACACCAGTTAGAATGGCGATCATTAAAAAATCTGGAGACAGCAGATGCTGGAGAGGATGTGGAGAAATAGGAACACTCTTACACTGTTGGTGGGAGTGTAAATTAGTTCAACCATTGTGGAAGACAGTGTGGCGATTCCTCAGGGACCTAGAAATAGAAATTCCATTTGACCCAGCAATCCCATTACTGGGTATCTAGCCAAAGGACTATAAATCGTTCTACTATAAGGACACATGCACACGAATGTTCATTGCAGCACTGTTTACAATAGCAAAGACCTGGAACCAACCCAAATGCCCAACGATGATAGACTGGACTGGGAAAATGTGGCACATATACACCATGGAATATTATGCAGCAATCAAAAATGATGAGTTTGTGTCCTTTGTAGGGACATGGATGAATCTGGAGAACATCATTCTCAGCAAACTGACACAAGAACAGAAAAAGAAATACCGCATATACTCACTCATAGGTGGGTGAGAAAAATGAGAACACGTGGACACAGAGAGGCGGTCTACTATACACTGGGGACTGTTGGGGAGAATGGGGGAGGGACAGCAGGGGGGGCTGTGGGGGATAGCCTGGGGATGAATACCAAGTGTGGGTGAAGGGGAGGAAAGCAGCAAAGCACACTGCCATGTGTGTACCTATGCAACTATCTTGCTCGTTCTGCACATGTACCCCCAAACCTATAATGCAATAAAAATTAAAAAGGGAAAATGTGGCACATATACACCATGGAATATTATGCAGCAATCAAAAATGATGAGTTTGTGTCCTTTGTAGGGACATGGATGAATCTGGAGAACATCATTCTCAGCAAACTGACACAAGAACAGAAAAAGAAATACCGCATATACTCGCTCATAGGTGGGTGAGAAAAATGAGAACATGTGGACACAGAGAGGCGGTCTACTATACACTGGGGACTGTTGGGGGGAATGGGGGAGGGACAGCAGGGGGGGGCTGGGGGGGATAGCCTGGGGATGAATACCAAGTGTGGGTGAAGGGGAGGAAAGCAGCAAAGCACACTGCCATGTGTGTACCTATGCAACTATCTTGCTCGTTCTGCACATGTACCCCCAAACCTATAATGCAATAAAAAAAAAAAAAAAAGAAAAAAAAAGAACCTTATTTAATAATTCACAGTGGAGCAATAGTTAGGTGTTTATTTTGTATGGCTTCTCATTAAGAGTTTCATTGAATAATGAACTTCTATGGAGTAATCAGGGCACTGTTTAAGATAGCCATGAATTAAGTGTCTTCCTGAATGATGCACACCTGGGTGGAAGTCAGGAGTCTATATCATATGAACTCTGATTCTGTGTAACCCTGAGTAATACACACCTGGGGGAGTTTCAGGAGTCTATTTGGTATGGAAACTCATACCAAACCTGTTGGTATAATGCACACATGGAGAATAATGAGGAGTCTATGTCATATGGCTACTAATTCTGGTGAACAGTGAATAACGCACATGTGGAGTCATTAGAAGTCTGTTTCATATGTCCCCTCTTTCACAGCCTCACTGAATATCACACACTTGTTATATAATATGGAGTCTATATTTTATGGCCACTCATTCAGAGAATCACTGAATAATTCACACATTCGTAATAGTCAGAAGTCTCTTTCCTATGGCTACCCATTGAGAGCCTCACTAAATGTACACACCTAGATAAATAGTCAGGATTTACTTGTATGTCCTCATTCAGAGTCTCACTAAATAATGCACCCCTGTGCAACAGTCGGGAGACTTTTTAATGTGGCCTCTCATTCAATGTGTCATTGAAAAATGTTGTGTAGTCAGGATACTTTTTTATGTAGGCGCATATTCAGAGACTCATTGCATAAGATAGACCCTTTTTATAATAAGAAATCTAATTAGTATGGCCACATCTTCTGAGGCTCACTGAATAATACACACATGGAGAATAAGTTGCAGTCTATTTTTGATGGACATTCATTCAGAGCCTCAGTAAATAATGCAGACCTGTGGAGTAGCCAGAAGTCTAATTTATTAGGACACACATTCATAGCCTCAGTGAATAATATGCACGTGTGGATTAATCAGGATTTCATTTTATATGGCCACTGACTAGGAACCTCAGTGAATAATGCACAAATGTGAAGTACTAAGCAGTTTATTTCATATAGCCACTCATTAAGAGATTCACAGAATAATAAAAATATTTGAGACAGACATCCTCCTGTTTCATATAGTCATACAAAAAGGCTCACTGAGTGACACACACCTAGGGAAGTGTTAGGAGTGTACGTTACATAGCCTCTCATTTACAGCCTAAGGGAATAATGCACATGTGTGGAATAGACACTAGTCTCTTTTATATGGCCACAAAATCAAAGACTGAGTCAGTAATACACAACTTTGGAATAGTCACTAGTCAATTATATATGCAAAAATATTTAGCATCAGAGTCAGTAATACATGGCTGTAGACTAGTCAGGAATAATTTGATATGGCCAAAGTTTCAGAGCCTCGGTGAATAATAAATGCCTGAGGAATACTCGGGACGCTGTTAGATGTGGCATTTCTTCAGAGGTTCATTTAGTAAAGAACACCTGTGTTGTCATCAGAATTCTATTTCATATAGCCACATACTCAGAGCCTAGCTGAATGACAGACACCTTGGAAAAGTCAGGATTCTCTTTCGTATAGCCACTCATTTACACCCGAATGTAAAATATCACGCCTGAGTAGGATATAGGAGTCTCTATTATATGGCCACACATTTAGAGCCTCACAGAATAATACAGATGTATGGAAATATCAGGAGTGTACTTGACATGGCCACTTATTCAGTTCCTCAGTGAAGAATCATATATATCTAAAAAATACTCAGGATTCTATTATATATAGCCACTTATTAAGAGACTCACTGAATAATGCACACCTGGAAAATTGTCTGGAGACTTTTTGATATGATGGTTCACCCAGCGACTCATGGAAAATGCAGAGCTGAGAAATAGTCAAGAGGACAGGGTCAGGAGTCTATTTTATATGGTCACTCATTCAGAAACTGACTGAAGAATACACACCTTGGGAATAGTCAGAGTCCAGGTCATATGAGCACTCAATCACAGCATTGCTGAATAATGCACAATGGGGCAATAGTAAGGAGTTTATTTCATATGGCCTCTCATTTGGAGCTTCAGTGCATAATAAACAGCTGTGGAGGAGTGAGGACCCTATTGAAAGTAGCCACAAATAAAGCAGCTCCGTGAATGATACACACATGTGTGAGATTCAGGAGACTGTTTGATATGGACACTCATAAAGAACCTCTTCGAATATTGCACATGTGGAGAATAATCACTAGTCTATTTCATATGGTGTTTCATTTGGAGAGTCAAAAAATAACTCGCACTGGTGGAGTAAAATGCGGTCTATTTTATAAGGCCACTCTTCCAGTGTTTTAGTGAATAACATGTATATCTGATAAGTCTGGAATCTCTTTCACATGGCCACTCATCCTGGGCCTCTCTGAATAATACTTCCCTCAGAAGCAGTCAAGGGTCTACTTCAAATGCCTACACATTCAGCGTCTCTGGAAGTAATGAACACCTGGGCAAGACAACTGAGTATCTTTTTATCCCCACTTAATCGGAGTCTCATTCAATAATACACATGTGGGGAATAGTTAAGGGTGTACTTCATGGAGCCACTGATTTAGATCCTCAGTGAATAATCCACACCAGGGTAATAGTCAAGCATTTTTTATATGGCCACAAATTCTGTGCCTCCCTGAATGATACACACCTGTGGCATTCTCAGGATTCTATTTCATACTACCACTCATTTAGAAACTTATTGAATAATTCACAATGAAGCAATAGTCAGGTGTCTATTTTGTATGGCTTCTCATTCAAAGTTTCAGTGAATAATGATCTTCTATGGAGTAGTCAGGACACTGTTTAAGATAGCCATGAATTAAATGCCTTCCTGAAAGGTACACACCTGGGTGGTAGTCAGGAGTTTATTTCATATGAACTCTAATTCTGTGTAACGCTGAGTAATACACACCTGGGGGAGTTTCAGGATTCTATTTGGTATGGACACTCATACCGAACCTGTTGGAATAATGCACACATGGTGAATAATGAGGAGTCTATCTCATATGGTTACTCATTCAGACAAACAGTGAATAATGCACATGTGGAGTCATTAAAATTCTGTTTCATTTGGCCCCTCTTTCACAGCCTCACTTAATATTACACACTTGTGATATAGTCTGGAGTCTATATTTTACAGCCACTCATTCAGAGAATCACTGAATAATTCACACCTGTGGAATACTCAGAAGTCTCTTTCATATGGCTACCCATTGAGAGCCTCACTAAATGTACACACCTGGATAAATAGTCAGGATTTACTTGTATCCCCTAATTCAGAGTCTGACTAAATAATGCACACTTGTGGAATTGTCAGGAGACTTTTTCATGTGGCCTCTCATTCAATGTGTCATTGAAAATTGTGGTGTAGTCAGGAGACTCTTTCATGTAGACACATATTAAGAGCCTCAGTGCATAAGACAGATGCTTGATATAGTAAGAAATGTAATTAGTATGACCACATCTTATAAGGCTCACTGAATAATACACACCTGGAGAATAATTGGGAGTCTATTTTTGATGGACATTCATTCAGAGCCTCGGTAAATAATGCAGACCTGTGGAGTAGTCAGGAGTCTCTTTCATTTGGACACACATTCATAGCCTCAGTGGATAATATGCATGCATGGATTAATCAGGATTCCATTCTATATGGCCACTGAGTCGTAATCTCAATGAATAATGCACAAATGTAAAGTACTCAGCAGTTTATTTCATATAGCCGCTCAATCAGTGATTCACTGAATAATAAAAATATTTGAGATAGACAGCCTCCTGTTTCATATTGTCATACAAAATCAGCCTCACTGAGTGAAACACACCTGGGGAAATGTTATGAGTGTACCTTACATAGCCTCTCATTTATAGCCTAAGGGAATAATGCACACGTGTGGAAAAGACACTAGTCAGTTTTATATGGCCACAAAATTAAAGCCTGAGTCAGTATTACACAACCTTGGAATAGATACTAGTCTATTATATATTCCCAAATATTTAGAGTCAGAGTCAATAATACACACCTGTAGACTAGTCAGGAAACAATTTCATATGGCCAAAGTTTCAGAGCCTCAGTGAATAATAAATACCTGTGGAATACTCTGGACTCTGTTACATGTGGCATTTCTTCAGAGGTTCATTGAGTAAAGAACACCTGTATTGTAGTCACAATTCTATTTCTTATAGCCACATACTCAGAGCCTAACTGAATAACAGACACCTTGGGAAAGTCAGGATTCTGTTTTGTATAACCCCTCATTTACAGCCGAATGTAAAAACGCATGACTGAGGAGCATTCAGGGGGCTCTATTTTATGGGCACTCATTCAGAGCTTCACAGAATAATACAGACCTATGAAAACATCAGGAGCGTATTTCACATGACCACTAACTAAGAACATTAGTGAGAAATCATATATATCTGGAAAATACTCAGGACTATATTATATATAGCCACTTATTCAGAGACTCACTGAATAATGAACAGCTAAGGAATAGTCTGGAGATTATTTGATATGACTCTTCACACAGTGACTCAGTAGACAATGCAGAACTGAAAAATAGTCAATAGGATAGAGTCAAGGGTTTATCTTATGTGGTCACTTGTTCAGAATCTCACTGAAGAATACACTCCTTGGGAATAGTCAGTGTCCAAGTCATATGGACACTCAATCACATCATTACCGAATAATGCACAATGGGGCAATAGTAAGGAGTCTACTTCATATGGCCTCTCATTTGGAGCTTCAGTGCATAATAAACATCTGTGGAGTAGTCAGGACCCTATTTAAGGAAGCCCCAAATTAAGCAGCTCCGTGAATAAAACATACATGTGTCAGAGTCAGGAGACTATTTGATATAGACCCTCATACAGAACCTTTTTGAATACTGCACATGTGGGGAATGATCACTAGTCTGATTCATATGGTGATAAGTTTGAAGAATCAAAAAATAATGCACACCTGTTGAGTAAAATGCGTTCTATTTCATAAGGCCTCCTTTCAGTGTTTTAGTGAATAGTATGTATATCTGATAAGTCAGGAATCTCTTTCACATGGTCACTCATTCAGGTCCTCTGTGAAGAATACTCCCCTCAAAAATAGTCAAGGGCCTACTTCAAATGGCTACACATTCAAAGTCTGTGTACACAATGAACACCTGGGTAATACACCTGAGTCTCTTTTTTATGCCCACGTAGTCAGAGACTCATTCAATAATACACAACAAAGGAAGATTTAAGAGTCTACTTCATGTAGCCACACATTTCGAGCCTCAGTGAATAATGCACACCATGGTAATAGTCGAAGATTTTTTATATGGCCACTCAATTTGTGCCTCACTTAGTGATATACACCTGAAGAATCCTCAGGATTCTATTTGATACTACCACTCATTTAGAACCTTATTGAATATTTCTCAATGGAGCAGTAGTCAGGTGTCTATTTTATATGATCTATCATTCAAAGTTTCAGTGAATGTTAAACTTCTATGGAGTAATCAGCACACTGTTTAACATAGCCACGAATTAAGTGCCTTGCTGAATGATATGCACCTGTGTGATAGGGAGGAGTCTATTTCATATGAACTCTAATTTTGTGTATCGCTGAGTAATACACACCTGGGGCAGTGTCAGGAGTTTCTTTGGTATGGACACTCAAACGGAGCCTGTTTGATTAATGCACACATGAATAATAATGAGGAGTCTATGTCATATGGCTACTCATTCAGACAAACTGTGAATAATGCACATGTGGAGTAATTAGAAGTCTGTTTCATGTGGCCCCTCTTTCACAGCCTCACTGAATATTACACACTTGTAAAAGAGTCTGGAGTCTATTTTTTATGGCCACTCATTCAGAGAATCACTAAATAATGCACACTTGCCGAATAGTCAGAAGTCTCTTTCCTATGGCCACTCATTAAGAGCCTCACTAAGTGTACACACCTGGAGAAAGAATCAGGATGTACCTTTATCCCCTCATACAGAGTCTCACTAAATAATGCACACCTGTGGAATAGTCAGGAGACTTTTTCATGTGGCCTCTAATTCGGAGTGTCACTGAATAAGGTGGTGAAGTCAGGAGTCTATTTCATGTAGACACATATTCAGAGCTTCAGTGAATAAGACAGACACTTGATATAGTAAGGAATCTAATTGATATGGAGACATATTCTGAGCCTCACTGAATAATACACACCTGGGGAATAATTTGGAGTCTATTTTTGATGGACATATATTCAGAGCCTCGAAAAATGATGTACACCTGTGGAGTAGCCAGGAGTCTATTTTATGAGGACACTATTTCATAGTCTCAGTGGATAATATGCACGTGTGGATTAGTCAGGATTCCATTTTATATGGCCACTGACTCATAACCTCTGTGATAAATGCAAAACTGTAAAATACTTAGAAGTCTATTTTATATAGACACTCATTCAGAGATTCACTGAGTAATAGAAATATTTGAGATAGACAGCTTCCTGTTTCATATGGTTAAACAAAAATAGCCTCACTGAGTAACGCACACCGGGGGAAGGGTTAGGAGTCTACTTTATATAGTTTTTAATTTACAGAGTCAGGAAATAATGCACACGTGTGGAATAGACACTAGTCTATTTTATATGGCCACAAATTCAAAGCCTTTTTGAATACTGCACATGTGGGGAATAATCACTTGTCTGTTTTATATGGTGTTTCATTTGGTGAATCAAAAACATATGCACACCTGTGGAGTAAAATGGGTTCAATTTCCGAAGGCCACTCTTTCTGGGTTTTAGTGAATTATATGTATATCTGAAAAGTAAGGAATCTCTTTCACATGGTCACTCATTCAGGGCCTCTGTGAAGAATACTCCCCTCAAAAATAGTCAAGTGTCTACTTTAAATTGCTACACATTCAGAGACTCTGTAGGTAATGAACACCTGGGCAATACACCTGAGTCTCTTTCTTATGCCCATTTAGTCAGAATCTCATTCAATAATACACACATTGGGAAAAGTTAAGAATCTACTTCATTTAGCCACTCATTTAGAGCCTCAGTGAATATTGCACACCTGGGTAATAGTCGAAAATTTTTTATATGGCCACTCATTTTGTGCCTCACTGAGTGATATACACCTGAAGAATTCTAAGAATATTATTTGATACTGCCACGCATTTAGCACCTTATTGAATAATTCACAATAGAGCAATAGTCAGGTGTCTATTTTATATGGTCTATCCCTCAAAGATTCAATGAATAATAAAATTCTATTGAGTAATCAGGACGCTGTTTAAGATAGCCACGAATTAAGTGCCTTCCTGAATAATACACACCTGGGTAATAGCCTGGTGTCTATTTCATATGAACTCTAATTTTGTGTATCGTTGAGTAATACACACCTGGGTCAGTGTCAGGAGTCTATTTGGTATGGACACTCAAATAGAATCTGAATAAGGCACACCTAGGGAAGTGTTAGGAGTCTACTTTATATAGCCTCTTATTTCCAGCCTCAGAGAATAATGCACACATGCGGAATAGACACTAGACTATTTTATATTGCCATAAAATCAAAGCCTGAGTGAGTCATACACAACTTTGAAATAGTCACTTGTCCATTTTACATGCCCAAAAATTTAGAGTCAGAGTCAATAATACATGCCTGTGGACAAGTCAGAAAACAATTTCATATGGCCAAAGTTTCAGAGCCTCAGTGAATAATACATACCTGGTTAATACTCTGGACGCTATTCCATGAGGCGTCAATTTCAGAGCTTCCTTGAATAAGAAACACCTCTATTGTAGTGAGAATTCTATTTCCTATAGCCACTTATTCAGAGCCTAACTGAATAACATACACCTTGGGAAAAGTTAAAATTATATTTGGTGTAGCCACTCATTTAGAGCCAAATATAAAAACGCATGCCTGAGGAGCATTCAGGAGGCTCTAGTTTATGGCCACTCATTCAGAGTTTCACAGAATAATACAGACCTATGAAAACTTCAGGAGTGTATTTCACAAGGCCACTTACTCAGAACCTCAGTGAGGAATCACATATATCTGAAAAATACTCAGGGTTATATTATATATAGCCACTTATTCAGAGACTCACTGAATAATGCACAGCTAAGGAATAGTCTGGAGACTATTTGATATGACTCTTCACCCAGCGACTCAGTGGACAATGCAGAACTGAAAAATAGTCAAGAGGATAAAGTCAAGGGTTTATGTTATGTGGTCACTCGTGCAGATTCTCACTGAAGAATACACACCCTGGGAATAGTCAGTGTCCAAGTCATATGGACACTCAATCACAGCATTACCGAATAATGCACAATGGGGCAATAGTAAGGAGTGTATTATTTTTTTTTTTTTGGTTTATACTGCAACCAATTTATTTTCCTTCAGCATGCCTTTTTATGCAAGCCCAAGTATGATGGAATTTTAAAATTAAGTAAAAATAAGTCTAAAATAGCTCATTGTAAACATTTTATTTTTAAAAAGTATAATAATTTAATAGGTAGCATTTTTTTATTATTTATTTATTTTTTATTTTTATTTCGTTATAAGTTTTGGGGTACATGTGCAGAACGTGCAAGATTGTTGCATAGGTACACACATGGCAGTGTGTTTTGCTGCCTTCCTCCCCCCACCCACACTTGGCATTTATCCCCAGGCTATCCCTCCCCAGCCCCCCCGCACTGTCCCTTTCCCGTTTCCCCGAATAGACCCCAGTGTGTAGTAGACCCACTCCCTGTGTCCATGTGTTCTCATTTTTCTCTCCCGCCTATGAGTGAGAATATGCGGTATTTCTCTTTCTGTTCTTGTATCAGTTTGCTGAGAATGATGTTCTCCAGATTTATCCATGTCCTTACAAAGAACATAAACTCATCATTTTTTTAAATCAAATATCTTTTATAATTATAGGTGGAAATTAAATTTAAAGTAATTAGAGTTAGCCAAGTAGTCTGTTTCCCTCATTGATATGTAGATTTAAGCTCAGGTTACTCTAAGAATTCTATAATTGTAGGATTGGTGCAGACTGCTCTATTGCTATTGCTCAGGTAGGACATTGTTTTTGACCCCATATTAAAGTGTGTGCTTGCTTTATTTTTTAGATATTCTTTGTAGATTATGGCAATAGGTCTCATGTAGATCTACATCTTTTGATGGAGATTCCCTGTCAATTTCTTGAACTTTTTTTTCAGGTAAGATAGAGGAGACTCTAGGGAATGAATGCTGAATGCTAGACAGGATTTTAGGGTCCTATGGTGCCCCACCTTGGCTTTCAGTTAGGGGAGCTAAGGCCTAGAACAGGGAAGGGACTTGTTTTGTCACATTAACCAAATTTGGTTTCTGCTTTTCAAAAAATATGTAAAAGGTTTTAGATTTAGCCAAAAAAAAAAAAAAAAGTTGTTTTGATCCAGTAGTATTTTCTAATACCGTTTCTAAGTTTTCTGGTTATGTTAAAACTAGACAGACCTTTTAGGTAGGCCAGAGACATAGTCACACATGCCCTTACCATCAGTACGAAGACAACCTAAAAATTATTCTAAATGTTCATCGTTGTTGTTAAAAAGCATTATCAAGTTTCTTTAGGAAGTTCTCACCACCCCAAATTGGTTTTATTAGGAATTTTACGAGAACACTGTTAAAGATACATGAACAAAGTCTGTTTTCAGTGGCATTTGGGATGAGTGTTTTGCTCATTTATAAATCTATTTGAGCTGTGCCCTTCTGTCCTGTAGGCTTTGGAATTTAAGATTTGCAAAATGAGACCATTGGCAAAGTCTTTTGTTTGTGGTGAGCACTGGAGTAACAGGGCCAGCCAGTGGTTTGCCTCTCTGGTGAGCGGCTTCACCCTTCTTGTGAAGGTCTTCTCTGTGGTGCACAGCGTCCTGCATGTGGATGTGTACCAGTAATCCGGGGTCCAGGATGCTATCAACATAAGAGACGTCCTCATCCAGCAGGGCTATGATGAGCTCACGGAGGAGTCCTATCAGTCCAAGGTGTGTACTATTGCTCTTGATGGAGCACGTGTTTGTGTGAGAAAACGGGGCGGGCTTTCCTTCCTCTGTGGACACTGAGATAGGAGGAGGCAGACAGTGTTCCTCTTCATTATTTGCTGTGCTGTACTTGTGTTAAGACTGGTGGTACCAATTTAAATGTCTTCCAGATTTCTCTGAGACAAAATTATGGTGGCTGGATATTGTTTTCGTTGGTCTCCTATTTGGCTTTTCCATTTCTTTTTAACAATTATTTAGTTTTGTTATTAATTTTTATTGCATTATAGGATTTGGGGTACATGTGCAGAGTGTGCAAGATAGTTGCATAGGTACACACATGTCAGTGTGCTTTGCTGCATTCCTCCCCTTCACCCACACTTAGCATTTATCCCCAGGCTATCCCTCCCCAACCCCCCTGCTGTCCGTCCTCCCTTCCCCCAAATAGAGCCCAATGTTTAGTAGACACGCTCCCTGTGTCCATGTGTTCTCATTTTTCTCACCCGCCTATGAATAAAAATATGCGGTATTTGTTTTTCTGTTCTTCTGTCAGTTTGCTAAAAATGATGTTCTACAAATTCGTCCTTGTCCTTACAAAGGAAACAAAATCATCATTTTTGATTGCTGCATAATATTCCATGGTGTATATGTGCCACATTTTTCCATTCCAGTCTATCATCGATGGGCATTTGGGTTGGTTCCAGGTCTTTGCTATTGTAAACAGTGCTGCAATGAACATTCGTGTGCATGTGTCCTCATAGTAGAACGATTTATAGTCCTTTGGATATATATCCAGTAATGGAATTCCTGGGTGGAATTTCTATTTCTAGGTCCTTGTGGAATCGCCACACTGTCTTCCACAATGGTTGAACTAATTTGCACTCCCACCAGCAGTGTAAGAGTGTACCTATTTCTCCACATCCTCTCAAGCATCTGCTGTCTCCAGAATTTTTAATGATCCCCATTCTAACTGGTGTGAGATGGTATATCAATGTGGTTTTGATTTGCATCTCTCTAATGACCAGTGATGATGAGCATTTTTTCATGTGTTTGTTGGCCTCATATATGTCTTCTTTTGGAAAGTGTCTGTTCATATCCTTTGCCCATTTCTGAATGGGCTTGTTTGTTTTTTTCCTGTAAATCTGTTTGAGTTCTTTGTAAAGTCTGAATATGAGCCCTTTGTCAGATGCATAAACTGCAAAGATTTTTTCCCATTCTGATGTTTGCCGATTCACTCTAGTGACTCTTTTGCCGTGCAGAAGCTGTGGAGTTTGATTAGGTCCCATTTGCCTATTTTGGCTTTTGTTGCCAATGCTTTTGGTGTTTTGTTCATGAAGTCCTTGCCTATTCCTATGTCCTGAATGGTTTTGCCTAGATTTTCTTCTAGGGTTTTTATGATGTCAGGTCTTATGTTTAAGTCTTTAATCCATCTGGATTTAATTTTAGTGTAAGGTGTCAGGAAGGGATCCAGTTTCTGCTTTCTGCACATGGCGAGCCAGTTGTCCCAACACCATTTATTAAACAGAAAATCCTTTTCCCATTGCTTGTTTTTGTCTGGTTTATCAAAGATTATATGGCTGTAAATATGTTGTGTTGCCTCTGATGCCTCTTTTCTGTTCCATTGGTCTATATCTCTGTTTTGGTACCAGTACCATGCTGTTTTGATCACTGTAGCCTTGTAGTATAGTTTGAAGTCTGGTAGTGTGATGTCTCCCGCTGTGTTGTTTTTGCTTAGAATTGACTTGTCTATGTGGGCTTTATTTTGGTTCCATATGAAGTTCATGGTGGTATTTTCCAGTTCTGTGAAGAAATTCAACGGTAGTTTGATGGGAATAGCATTGATTGTGTAAATTACTTTGGGCAGTATAGTCATTTTCACGATATAGATTATTCCCATCCACGAACATGGAATGTTTCTTCATCTGTTTTGGTACTCTCTTATTCCGTTGAGCAGTGGTTTGTAGTTTTCCTTAAAGAGGTCCCTTATGTTCCTTGTGAATTGCATTCCTAGGAATTGTATTTTCTTTGTAGCAGTTGTGAATGGCAGTTCGTTCCTGATTTGGTACTCTTTAAGTCTGTTATTGGTGTATAGGAATGCTTGTGATTTTTGCACATTGACTTTATATCCTGAGACTTTGCTGAAGTTGCTAATCAATTTCAGGAGTTTTTGGGCTGAGGTGATGGGGTCTTCAAGGTATACAATCATGTCGTCTGCAAATAGAGACAATTTGGCTTCCACCTTTCCTATTTGAATACCCTTTATTTCTTTTTCTTGCCTGATTGCTCTGGCTAGAACTTTCAGTACTATGTTGAATACAAGTGGTGAGAGAGGACATCCTTGTCTACTGCCGGATTTCAAAGAGAATGCTTTCAGTTTTTGCCCTTTAAGTATGATATTGGCTGTTGGTTTGTCGTAAATAGCTTTTATTACTTTGAGACATGTTCCATCAATACCAAGTTTATTGAGGGTTTTTAGCATAAAGGGCTGTTAAATTTTGTCAAATGCCTTCTCTGCGTCAATTGAGATAATCATGTGGTTTTTGTTTTTGCTTCTATTTATGTGGTGAATTACATTTATAGGCTTGTGTATGTTGAACCAGCCTTGCATCCCCGGGATGAATCCTACTTGATCATGATGGATAAGTTTTTTAATGTGCTGTTGCAATCGGTTTTCCAGTATTTTATTGAAGATTTTTGCATCTATGTTCATCATGGATATTGGCCTGAAGTATTCTTTTCTTGTTGAGTCTCTGCCGGGTTTGGGTATC
The DNA here is from genome assembly GCA_031835075.1 of Saguinus oedipus. Lineage (NCBI taxonomy): Eukaryota > Metazoa > Chordata > Mammalia > Primates > Cebidae > Saguinus > Saguinus oedipus. The sequence goes on from CM063170.1 coordinate 6,716,438, forward strand.
AGGATGATGTTGGTCTCATAAAATGATTTGGGAAGGGTTCCCTCTTTTTGAATTACTTGGAATAGTTTCAGAAGGTATGGTACCAGATCCCCTTTGTGTGTCTGGTAGAATTCGGCTGTGAACCCATCTGGACCTGGGCTTTTTTTGTGTGGTAGACTCTTAATTGCTGCCTCAACTTAAGACCTTGTTATTGCTCTATTCATAGTTTTGGCTTCCTCCTTGTTTAGGCTTGGAAGGACACAGGCGTCCAGGAATGTATCAGTTCCTTTCTGGTTTACTAGTTTATGTGCATAGAGTTGTTTGTAGTATTCTCTGATGATGGTTTGAATTTCTGTGGAATCTGTGGTGATTTCCCCATTATCGTTTTTTATTGCCTCTATTTGGTTATTCTCTCTTTTCTTTTTTATCAGTCTGGCTAGTAGTTTGTCTATTTTGTTGATCTTTTTGAAAAACCAGCTCTTAGATTTATTAATTTTTTGAAGGGTTATTCTTGTCTCTATCTCCTTCAGTTCTGCTCTGGTCTTAGTTATTTCTTGTCTTCGGCTAGGTTTTGAGCTTTTTTGATCTTGCTCCTCTAGCTCTTCTAATTTTGATGATAGGGTGTCAATTTTGGATCTTTCTACTCTTGTCATGTGGGCACGTATTGCTCTATACTTTCCTCTACAGACTGCTTTAAATATGTCCCAGAGATTCTGGTATGTTGTGTCTTCGTTCTCGTTGGTTTTGAATAACTTTATTTCTGCCTTCATTTCATTGTTTATCCAATCAACATTCAAGAGCCAGTTGTTCAGTTTCCATGAAGCTGTGCGGTTCTGAGTTATTTTCTAAATTCTGAGTTCCAACTTGATTGCACTATGGTCTGAGACACTGTTTGTTATGATTTTAGTTGTTTTGCATTTGCTGAGGAGTCCTTTACTTCTAAATACGTGGTCAATTTTGGAGTAGTGTGATGTTGTGCTGAGAAGAATGTATATTCTGTGGATTTGGGGTGGAGAGTTCTGTAAATGTCTATCAGGTTTGCTTGTTCCAGGTCTGAGTTCAAGTCCTGGATATCCTTGTTAATTTTCTGTCTGGTTGATCTGTCTGATATTGACAGTGTAGTGCAAAAGTCTCCCACTATTATTGTGTGGGAGTCTAAGTTCCTTTGTAAGTCATTAACAACTTGCCTTATATATCTGGGTGCTTCTGCATTGGGTCCATATATATTTAGAATCGTTAGCTCTTCTTGTTGTATCAATTTTTTTATCATTATGTAATGACCTTCATTGTCCCTTTTGATCTTTGTTGCTTTAAAGTCTATTTTATCAGAGATGAGAATTGCAACTCTTGCATTTTTTTGCTCTCCATTTGCTTGGTAAATCTTCCTCCATCCCTTTATTTTGAGCCTTTGTGTATCCTTGCGTGTGAGGTGGGTTTTCTGGATACAGCACACCGATGGGTTTTGGTTTTTTATCCAATTTGCCAGTCTGTGTTTTTGATTGATGCATTTAGCCCATTTACATTTAGGGTTAATATTGTTATGTGTGAATTTGATACTGCCATTTTGATGCTAGACGGCTCTTTTGCCCATTGGTTCATGTAGATTCTTTATTTTGTTGATGCCCTTTAGCATTTGGTATGCTTTTAAGATGGCTGTACTGGTTGTTTCTTTCTATGTGTAGTGTCTCTTTCAGGAGCTCTTGTAAAGCAGGCCTACTGGTGACAAAATCTCTGAGTACTTGCTTGATCATGATGGATTTTATTTTTCCTTCACTTATGAAGCTCAGTTTGGCTGGATATGAAATTCTGGGTTGGAAGTTCTTTTCTTTAAGGATGTTGAATATTGGCCCCCACTCTATTCTGGCTTGTAGAGTCTCCAACGAGGGATCTGCAGTGAGTCTGATGGGCTTCCCTTTGTGGGTGACCAGATCTTTCTCTCTGGCTGCCCTTAGTATTTTATCCTTCATTTCACCCCTGGTGAATCTGACGATTATGTGCCTTGGGGTTGCTCTTCTTGCGGAGTATCTGTGTCGTGTTCTCTGTATTTCCTGGAGTTGAGTATTGATCTGTCTTGCTAGTTTGGGGAAATTTTCCTGGATAATATCCTGAAGAGTATTTTCCAGCTTGGATTCATTCTCTTCATCACATTTTGGTAGACCTATCAAATGTAGGTTGGGTCTCTTCACATCGTCCCACATTTCTTGGAGATTTTGTTCATTCCTTTTTGTGCTTTATTCTCTAATCTTGGTTTCTCATTTTATTTCATTGAGTTGATCTTCGACTTCTGATATTCTTTCGTCTGCTTGGTCAATTCGGCTGTTTAAACTTGTGCATGCTTCACAAAGTTCTGGTGTTGTGTTTTTCAGCTCCTTCAATTCATTCATGTTCCTCTCTACATTGTCCATTCTTGTTATCATTTCCTGAAATCTTTTTTTAAATCTTTTTTCAAGGTTGTTAGTTTTTTTGCACTGATTTAGAACATGTTCTTATAGCTCACTGAAGTTTCTCATTATCCACTTTCTGAAGTCTGATTCTGTCATTTCGTCACAGTCATTCTCCGTCCAGCTTTGTTTCCTAGCTGGTGAGGAGTTTTGGTTCTTTGTCAGAGGTGAGGTGTTTTGGTTTCCAGTGTTTTCCTTTTTTTTGCGCTGATTTCTTCTCATCTTTATGGATTTATCCACCTGTCCTCTTAGTAGTTGCTGATTTTTCAATTGGGTTTCTGAGTGGATGCCCAGATTGTTGATAATGAAGTATTTCTGTAACTTTGTTTTCCTTCTAATGGTCTAGCCCCTCTGCTTTACGAGTGCTGAGGTCCACTCTAGTCCTTGCTTGTCTGGGGTACACCTGTAGCAGCTGCGGAACAGTCAGGGATGCTGCCAGGTTTTTCTTCTGCTATCTCTTTTCCAGAATGATTCCCGCCAAATGTCAGTCTGATTAGTCCTTTTTTGGGGTGACTCTTTGGACATACAGGGGTCAGGGAGCTGCTTTAGGGGATGGTCTGTGCTTTATAGGAGCTCCAGGGCTGAGCTGTGAAATTGTTGTTCATTCAGGGTTGTTGGGAGGATATGTTTATGTCTGCTGCAACAATACTCATAAAACAGCCCTCATTTTTTTCCTCCTTAGATGCTCTGTCTCAGGGGGTTGGGTCTTTATGAGTATCTGTTGCACTGTCCTGCCTCGGATAAGAGGTAATCTATTCACTATTTGCCTGCTGAGGCTTTGCCCTGCTAGCACGTGTCTGCCCTTCTGCTGCCGGCCCCATTCTGCTGTGGTGCTCCGCCCAGCTGAGGGAGTCTCTCTGTTATGGTGGGTTGCCTCAACAACGGCAGGCTGCATCAGCACTGGGTGGTACTTCAGTAGAGGTGGATTGCATCTGTAGTGGCGGACGCCCTTCCTTCACTGGGCTTCACCATGCTAGATTCAACTGTGCTGGCAGCAAAGCTCTCAACCCCGAGCACCTCCAATCGCCACTCTGCTTGTCCTCATGAGGGTGGGACCTGCCGAGCCTGATCACCCAGCTCCCTGCCTCAGAGTCCGTCCTCTCTCTCTCTTCCTCTCCCCAAGGTGAAAGCTCGACCCTCTCACTGGCGCCCCAGTAGCCTGCTAATAGGGCACTGGGATCCGTGCAATCTCCCGTGCTGCTGCCCACTGTGCTTGCTCAGATCACGCTTCCCAAAAATCTCCTGGTCTGGCTCATTGTCCACGTCCCATTCAATCAGATGGACAGGTCAATCTGCCCTTCCAAATCTCAGATTGCTGGTTTAACGGGGCTCCTAGACCAGTGAGTTTTGTGCAGGAGCCAAGGCACTGCGGCGCTGGCCAAACCGCACAATCTGGCCATGCTAGCCGTCTGTGCTGGCTTCCCGTGTCTCTCCCACACCTGGGACTTTCAACGTTCTGTGAGCAAAAAAGGTCTGTCCGAAAATGAGGCTAGCACTCACCCTCCGCACCTTCACTGGGAGCTGCAATCCTGAGTCGCCTCTACGACGCCATCTTGGAAGCCTCCAATAGGTAGCATTATTTTCTTAATGGTGCATAAAATGATAGTGCATCCTAAAGTCATTGGTATCTAAGGGTTTGTAAAATACAGTAGTCTAGTTCCATCTTCTTTTTGTCAATATTTCCTCTGCTTAACTTTGAAGGATTAGATTTACTCAGCCAAGAACATTTTTGCTATATACTTCCAGAAATATTTTATGAAAAAATGCAATTCTACCATTAACATTTCTATTTTTAAAAAACATTCATTCATGTAATGTATCCATTTATTTTTGCTAACTTAAACTAATGTAAATGGTAGTCATAGTTTTTTTGAGGGATTTTAAATGGTTAATGTTGAAAATTTTAAGTTTAAGTTTCAGGGTACACATGTAGTATATGCAGGTTACATAGGTAAACATGTGCCATGGTGATTTGCTGGACCCATTTTCTAGGTATTAAGCCCAGAATGCATTTGCTCTTTTTTTTGTATTTACAGATTTTCTTACTATTTGTTTCCTCCTCCAGATAAAGTCGATTCCTGACATTTTTTCATTTATCCATCTGGGTGTAGTGAAGCCTGTCAGTCTTCATAGTTGAACATTTTCATGTGTATTACAAATATTTTCCCCATTCTGTTGTTTCCTTTTTGTTTTATGGTTGTTCATTACACTGAACTATTATATTCATATTTGTTCCTGTCCATCTTTATAGTCCCATCTACTGATTTAAAAGAAAAAAATCTCCACTTCACAGTTAAAAAAATTCACCTAATTTTTTTTTCTAATCAGGAATTTATTGGAATACATGGTATAAGATACGAATTTCATTTTGCATATTTTCTTCAGGATTTATGGATTCTCTAGCTGATGATTTCAAAAACAGAAGTTTTGCACAAAATCCAGAATTTTTTATTTATTTATTTATTTATTTTTATTTTTATTGCGTTATAGGTTTTGGGGTACATGTGCAGAACGTGCAAGATAGTTGCATAGGTACACACATGGCAGTGTGTTTTGCTGCCTTCCTTCCCTTCACCCACACTTGGCATTCATCCCCAGGCTATCCCTCCCCATCCCCCTCCCGCTGTCCCTCCCCCATTCCCCCCAATAGACCCCAGTGTATAGTAGACCGCCTCTCTGTGTCCATGTGTTCTCATTTTTCTCACCCGCCTATGAGTGAGTATATGCGGTATTTCTTTTTCAGTTCTTGTGTCAGCTTGCTGAGAATGATGTTCTCCAGATTCATCCATGTCCTTACAAAGGACACAAACTCATCATTTTTGATTGCTGCATAATATTCCATGGTGTATATGTGCCACATTTTCCAAGTCCAGTCTATCATCGTTGGGCATTTGGGTTGGTTCCAGGTCTTTGCTATTGTAAACAGTGCTGCAATGAACATTCGTGTGCATGTGTCCTTATAGTAGAACGATTTATAGTCCTTTGGATAGACCCAGTAATGGGATTGCTGGGTCAAATGGAATTTCTATTTCTAGGTCCCTGAGGAATCGCCACACTGTCTTCCACAATGGTTGAACTAATTTACACTCCCACCAACAGTGTAAGAGTGTTTCTATTTCTCCACATCCTCTCCAGCATCTGCTGTCATCAGATTTTTTAATGATCGCCATTCTAACTGGCATGAGATGGTATCTCAATGTGGTTTTGATTTGCATCTCTCTAAATCCAAGATTTTTTCTCCCTCAAGAGAGGTACCCATTTCTAATTTGTGCCATATGGAGGCACTGTGCAATTCAATGTTCATGTACTTACTTATATGATTATTTCTTGCCTAGTTTTCATTTATATCAGGAAGCTAAAGAGGATTTTGATCCCCTCTTTTGGTATGTTCTTAATATAAGCTTTATTTTAAAAAAGGAATTTTCATTTAGAATCATAGCAAAATTTTATTATTTCAAGAATTACTATTTAGATAAATTTCGATAGTTGTCACCCAAAAATAATTTCTGAAATGCATATATAATTCTTTGAGTAAAACATTCATATAAAGAAAAAATTATTGCTCATACAGCTAAACATTTTGCCTATACATCTAAAAATCAGTTTCCCAACTATGCAGTGTGTAAATGAAGTTAACCAACATCTTTAATCACTCCGCCACAGAAACAGATACGTTCCTGTCAATGGTGTGCCTTACAATTTTTTGATGTAACGATAGCGCGAAAGTGAGACACCTTCAGTAGAAATCTTCTGCGTGCCCATACAAAAATTCTGCTTTTCGCTTTCAGTACAGTATTCAACAAATTACATGGGATAGTCAGCACTTTATTATAAAATAGGCACTGTGTTAATATTGCCCAACTGTAGGCTAATGCAAGTGTTCTCATCACATTTAAGGCAGGCGAGGCTGAGGTATGATGTTTGTAGGTTGAGTGTAGTAAGTACACTTTCAGTTTACAATATTTTCAGTTTGCAATGAGGCTTATTGGGATATAACTCCACCACAGGTAGAGAAGCATTTCCCCACGGACCTAGTGCTTTCACGTAGGCTTTTTTTTTTCTTTGAGATGGAGTCTGACTCTACACAATCTTCTGTTTCAAGCAGTTCTCCTGCCTCAGCCTCATGAGTAACTGGGATTACAGGCACCTGCCACGCCCAGATAATTTTTGTATTTTTAGTAGAGATGGGGTTTCGTTATGTTGAGCAGGGCTGGTCTTGAACTCTGGATCTGAAGTGATCCACACACCTGGGCTTCCCAAGGTGCTGAGATTAAAGGCATGAGCCACCATGCATGGCCTTACATAGGCCCTTTGGTAAGCATTAAAGCCATATACTTACCATTCTATTTACAGGATTATGTAGTGTACCATGTGTACACTACATGGTAGCTACTCAAAAAGTATGTGAATAACCAGGAAATGACTTTTTTTAACAATCCCACTTTAAATAAATAAAATTGTAAAAAGCCCTAAAAAAAATCACTCTTGCTAGCAAATAGCATCATGGTCTGGCAGCACTGTACCTTCAGTTCCTGCTTGGGCTCCACATTTTTTATGGTTGTATAATACATATGGTGTCCCTACTGGTAAGCCACAAGTTTCTGCTCCAGGTGATTCTGGGCTGGCCATAGAAACATCATCCAGTTACAAAGTGTCTCATCAGACAACTCAAACCACAGGTCTTCATGCAAATCCCTGTCTTTTCTGTCCCCTTTATCAAGAGAAACCTTGAGACGAATGTAACAGTCTTTCAGCTCTGAGCCCCTGATGAGAGGCCCCTCCATGGGCCCAAACTGGGTGCGCTTAAGGATGCACTGCTTGGAGAACACCGCGCCCAGAAACCTGTCTATGTAGAGCACCAGGGGAGGCTCGCCCTCACACAGGTGAGCACCAGCCAGTTGGGGATCCGGTGCAAGAGGCTGTGCTTTGGGCACATTGAAGAATGCGTGTTATTGCACTCCTCACACCATAAGACATGCCCGTTGAAGGGCCGGGGTGGGTCTGGCTCCCAGTCATCCAGATCTGCGTCCTCGCTGTCTTCTTCCTCTTCTTCCTCAGTGTCATCATCCTCATACTCATCCTCTTCTTCTTTCGCCTTCAGTCTACCTAGAGGGGTCTGCAGAGTTGCCAAATGATCGGACCCATCCACACTCTCGATTGAAGGCAGCACCTGGTTATGCACTGGCAATGAGGCCTGCTGAGCTGTAGCATCCTGTTGGACATAAGTGACCTGGCCTGGGTCTGTAAACAGAGTCTGCAGAGCTTCCACTGGATGGATGTACACCAGCGTGTGCTCTGGACCATCCACTGATGTGCAGGAAGCACCATCTGCCGTGTACACCACCTGCTGGGGTGGGTGAATCTGGTCATCAGTGTAGATGATCTGAGCCACTGTTCCAGTGTCCGTAACAAAGTGCACCTGTGTGGCATTCTGTTCATGGTCTGCAGGCGAAGGCTACACATGCGAGGTTTCATCTTTGGAATCCATCTTTTCCCAGCTGGACAGCTCCACGTCTGGCACACCTAGAGAAGCACCAAGTGGAGGCCAGTCATCTGTCTACCACAAGTGTGTTCATAAAAAACATAAAGCTCTCTCTGCAGCGTGCACGACGTTGGGTGAGGGAAGCTGGAAGATCAGCAGGTCCCCAATCCTCTCTCCCTAAAGGGGATAGAAATCCAAGGAGTCTATTTCATATGGCCTGTCATTCGAAGGTTCAGTGCATAATAAACAGCTATGGAGTAGTCAGAACCCTATTTAAGGTAGCCCCAAATTAAGCAGCTCCGTGAATGATACACACATGTGTCAGAGTCAGGAGACTCTGTGACATAGACACTCATACAGAACCTTTTCAAATACTGCACATGTGGGGAATAATCACTAGTCTTTTTCATATGGTGATTAGTTAGGAGAATCAAAAAATAACGCACACTTGTTGAGTAAAATGGGTTTTATTTCATAAGGCCACTCTTTCAGTGTTTTAGTGAATAATATGTATATGTGATGTCAGAAATCTCTTTCACATGGCCACTCGTTCAGGGCCTCTGTGAAGAATACTCCAATCAAAAATAGTTAAGGGTCTACTTGAAATGGCTACACATTCAAAGTCTCTGTATGAGGTATACCCCAGACAAGCAGGGCCAGGAATGGACCTCAGCACTCATACAGCAGAGGGGCTAGACCATTAGAAGAAAAACTAAGTAACAGAAATACATCATCATCAACAATCTCAGCATCCACACAGAAATTAAATTGAAAAATCAGCAACTACAAAGATGATAGGCGGAAAAATCCATAAAGATGGGAAGAAACCAGTGTAAAAAGGAGGAAAACACCCGAAACCAAAACAACTGACCTTCAAAAAAGGACCAAAACTCCTCACCAGCAAGGGAACAAAGCTGGACGGAGAATGAGTGTGATGAAATGACAAAATTAGACTTCAGAAAGTGGATAATGAGAAATTCAGTGAGCTAAAAGAACATGTTCTAAATCAGTGCAAAGAAACTAAGAACCTTGAAAAAAAATTTGAGAAAAGATTCGAGGAATTGATAACAAGAATGGACAACTTAGAGAGGAATATGAATGAATTAAAGGAGCTGAAAAACACAACACGAGAACTTCACGAAGCATGAAAAAGTTTCAACAGCCGAATTGACCAAGCAGAAGAAAGAATATCAGAAGTCGCAGATCAACTCAATGAAATAAAACGAGACAGCAAGATTAAAGAAAAAAGCACAAAAAAGTAATGAACAAAATCTCCAAGAAATGTGGGACTATGTGAAGAGACCCACCCTACGTTTGATAGGTGTACCAGAATGTGATGAAGAGAATGAATCCAAGCTGGAAAACACTCTTCAGGATATTATCCAGGAAAATTTGCCGAACCTAGCAAGGCAGGTCAATACTCAACTCCAGGAAATACAGAGAACACCACAAAGATACTCCGCAAGAAGAGCAACACCAAGGCACATAATCGACAGATTCACCAGGGTTGAAACGAAGGAGAAAACACTAAGGGCAGCCAGAGAGAAAGGTCGGGTCACCCGCAAAGGGAAACCCATCAGACTCACAGCAGATCTCTCGGCAGGAACTCTACAAGCCAGAAGAGAGTGGGGGCCAATATTCAACATCCTTAAAGAAAAGAACTTTCAACCCAGAATTTCATATCCAGCCAAACTGAGCTTCATACAAGAAAAAAAAAAAATAAACTCCTTCATGAACAAGCAAGTACTCAGAGATTTTGGCATCACTAGGCCTGCTTTACAAGAGCTCCTGAAAAAGGCACTACACATAGAAAGAAACAACCAGTACCAGCCATCCTAAAAGCATACCAAATGCTAAAGACCATCAACAAAATGAAGAATGTAAATGAACCAACAGGCAAAACAGCCAGCTAGGATCAAAATGGCAGTATCCTATTCACAAATAACAATATTAACCCTAAATGAAACTGGGCTAAATGCACCAATCAAAAGACACAGACTGGCAAATTGGATAAAAACCCATCCGTGTGCTGTATCCAGAAAACCCACCTCACACGCAAAGATACAAAAAGGCTCCAAATAAAGGGATGGAGAACGATTGACCAAGGAAATGGAGAGCAAAAAAACGCAGGAGTTGCAATACTCATCTCTGATAAAATAGACTTTAAAGCAACAAACATCAAAATGGACAAATAATGTCAATACATAATGGTAAAAGGATCGACACAACAAGAAGAGCTAACAATTCTAAATATATATGGACCCAATGTAGGAGCACCCAGATATATAAGGCAAGTTCTTAATGACTTACAAAGAGACTTAGACTCCCACACAATAATAGTGGTAGACTTTAACACTCCACTGTCAATATCAGACAGATCAACGAGACAGATAATTAACAAGTGTATCCAGAACTTAAACTCAGACCTGGAACAAGCAAACCTGATAGACATTTACATAACTCTCCACCCCAAATCCACAGAATATACATTCTTCTCAGCACCACATCACACTTACTTCAAAATTGAACAAATAACTGGAAGTAAAGCACTCCTCAGCAAATGCAAAACAACTGAAATCATAACAAACAGTCTCTCAGACCATAGTGCAATCAAGTTGGAACACAGAATTGAAAAAATAACTCAGAACCGCACATCTTCATGGAAACTGAACAACTGGTTCTTGAATGTTGATTGGATAAACCATGAAATGAAGGCAGAAATAAAGAAGTTCTTTGAAACCAACGAGAATGAAGACACAACGTACCAGAATCTCTAGAACACATTTAAAGCTGTCTGTAGTAGAAAATACATAGGAATAAGTGCCCACATGAGAAGAGTGAAGAGATCCAAAATTGACACCCTATCATCAAAATTTAAAGAGCTAGAGGAGAAATATCAAAAAAGCTCAAAACCTAGCCGAAGACAAGAAATAACTAAGATCAGAGCAGAACTGAAGGAGATAGAAACAAGAAAAACCCTTCAAAAAATCAACAAATCTAACAGGTGGTTATTCGAAAAGATCAACAAAATAGACCGAACACTAGCCAGACTGATAAAAAAGAAATGAGAGAACAACCAAATAGTTGAGATAAAAAACGATAACGGGGAAATCACCACAGATTCCACAGAAATTCAAACCATCATCAGAGAATACTACAAACAACTCTATGCACACAAACTAGTAAATCAGGAATAAAAGGATAAATTTCTGGACCCCTGTGTCCTCCCAATGCTAAACCAGGAGGAAGCCGATAATATGAATAGACCAATAACAAGGTCTGAAGTTGAGGCAGCAATTAAGAGCCTACCACACAAAAGAAGCCCAGGTCCAGATGGGTCCACAGCTGAATTCTAACAGACACACAAAGAGGATCTGGTACCATTCCTTCTGAAACTATTCCAAATAATACAAAAAGAGGGACCCCTTACCAAATCATTTTATGAGACCAACATCATGCTGATACCAAAACCTGACAGAGACTCAACAAGAAAAGAAAACCGCAGGCCAATATCCATGATGAACATAGATGCAAAAATCTTCAATAAAATACTGGCAAAACGATTGCAACAGCACATTAAAAAACTTATGCATCATGATCAATAGGATTCATCCCGGGGATGCAAGGCTGGTTCATCTTATGCAAGTCTATATATGTAATTCACCACATAAACAGAAGCAGAAACAAAAACCACATGATTATCTCAATTGATGTGGAGAAGGCATTTGACAAAATTCAACAGCCCTTTATGCTAAAAACCCTCAATAAACTTGGTATTGATGGAATATATCTCAAAGTAATAAAAGCTATTTATGACAAACCAAAAGCCAATATCATAATGAATGGGCAAAAACTGGAAGCATTCCATTTGAAATCCGGCACTAGACAAGGATGCCCTCTCTCACCACTCTTACTCAACATAGTACTGGAAGTTCTAGCCATAGCAATCAGGCAAGAAAAAGAAATAAAGGGTATTCAAATAGGAAAGTTGGAAGCCAAATTGTCTCTATTTGCAGACGACATGAGAGTATACCTAGAAGACCCCATCACCTCAGCTCAAAAGCTACTGAAACTGATAAGCAACTTCATCAGTCTCGGGATATAAAATCAATGTGCAAAAATCACAAGCATTGCTATACACCAATAACAGACTTAAAGAGAACCAAATAAAGAACGAACTGCCATTCACAATTGCTACAACGAAAATAAAATACCTAGGAATACAACTCACAATGAATGTAAGGGACCTCTTTATGGAAAACTACAAACCACTGCTCAACCAAATAAGAAAGGACAAAAACAGATGGAGAAACAGTCCGTGTTCGTGGTTAGGAAGAATCAATATCGTGTAAATGGCTATACTGCCCAAAGTAATTTACACAATCAATGCTATCCCCATCAAACTACCATTGAATTTCTTCACACACCTGGAAAATACCACCATGAATTTCATATGGAACCAAAAGAGAGCCCGCATATCCAAGTCAATTCTAAGCAAAAAGAACACAGCGAGAGGCATCACACTAACAGACTTTAAACTATACTACAAGGCTACAGTAATCAAAACAGCATGGTACTGGTACCAAAACAGAGATATAGACCAACGGAACAGAACAGAAGCATCGGAGGCAACACAACATATCTACAACCATATTATCTTTGCTAAACCAGACAAAAACAAGCAATGGGGAAAGGATTCCCTATTTAATAAATGGTGTTGGGAAAACTGGCTAGCCCTGTGCAGAAAGCAGAAACTGGATCCCTTTCTGACACCTTACACTAAAATTAACTCCAGATGGATTAAAGACTTAAATGTAAGACCTGACATCATAAAAACCCCAGAAGAAAATCTAGGCAAAACCATTCAGGACATAGAATTAGGCAAGGACTTCATGACCAAAACACCAAAAGCATTGGCAACAAAAGCCAAAATAGACAAATGGGAGCTAATCAAACTCCACAGCTTCTGCATGGCAAAATAAACAGTCACTAAGGTGAATCGGCAACCATCAGAATGGGAAAAAATCTTTGCAGTTTACACATCTGACAAATGGCTGATATCCAGAATTGACGAAGAACTCAAACAGATTTACAGGAAAAAAACAAACAAGCCCATTCAAAAATGGGCAAAAAATATGAACAGACACTTTACAAAAGAAGACATACATGAGGCCAACAAACATATGAAAAAATGGTCATCATCACTGGTCATTAGAGAGATGCAAATCAAAACCACATTGAGATACCATCTCACGCCAGTTAGAATGGCGATCATTAAAAAATCTGGAGACAGCAGATGCTGGAGAGGATGTGGAGAAATAGGAACACTCTTACACTGTTGGTGGGAGTGTAAATTAGTTCAACCATTGTGGAAGACAGTGTGGCGACTTTTCTGGAATCTAGAAATCGAAATTCCATTTGACTCAGCAATCCCATTACTGGGTATATATCCAAAGGACTATAAATTGTTCTACTATAAAGACACATGCACACGAATGTTCATTGCAGCACTGTTTACAATAGCAAAGACCTGGAACCAACCCAAATGCCCAACGATGATAGACTGGACTGGGGAAATGTGGCACATATACACAATGGAATATTATGCAGCAATCAAAAATGATGAGTTTGTGTCCTTTATAAGGACATGGATGAATCTGGAGAACGCCATTCTCAGCAAACTGACACAAGAACAGAAAAAGTAATACCGCATATACTCACTCATAGGTGGGTGAGAAAAATGAGAACACATGGACACAGAGAGGTGGTCTACTATACACTGGGGGCTATTGGGGAAAATGGGGGAGCGACAGCGGGGGGGGCTGGGCAGGGATAGCCTGGGGATAAATGCCAAGTGTGGGTGAAGGGGAGGAAGGCAGGAAAACACACTGCCATGTGTGTACCTATGCAACTATCTTTCACGTTCTGCACATGTACCCCAAAACCTATAATGCAATAAATATAATAATAATAATAATGATAATAATAATAAAAGTTTAAAACAAAAAATCTCTGTATGTAATGACACCTGGGAAATACACCTGAGTCTCTTTTTTATGCCCACATAGTCGGAGACGCATTCAATGATACACAACAAAGAAATATTTAAGAGTCTACTTTATGTAGCCACTCATTTAGAGCCTCAGTGAATAATGCACACCAGAGTAATAGTCGAGCATTTTTTATATGGCCACTCATGTTGTGCCTCACTGAGTGATATATACCTGAAGAATCCTCAGGATTCTATTTGATACTACCACTCATTTAGAACCTTATTGAATAATTCACAATAGAGCGATAGTCAGGTTTCTATTTTATATGGTCTATCATTTAAAGTTTCAGTGAATGGTAAACTTCTATGGAGTAATCAGGTCGCTGTTAAACATAGTCACGAATTAACTGCCTTGCTGAATGATATGCACCTGTGTGATAGGAGTCTATTTCATATGAACTCTAATTTTGTGTATTGCTGAGTAATACACACCTGGGGCAGAGTCAGGAGTCTATTTGGTATGGACACTCAAACGGAGGCTGTTTGATTAATGCACCCTTGGATAATAATGAGGAGTCTATGTCATACGGCTACTCATTCAGACAAACTGTGAATAATGCACATGTGGAGTAATTAGAAGTCTGTTTCATATGGCCCCTCTTTCACAGACTCACTGAATATTTCACACTTGTGATATAGTCTAGAGTCTTTTATGGCCACTCATTCATAGAATCACTAAATAATGCACACCTGCAGAATAGTCAGATGTCTCTTTCCTATGGCCACAATTTAAGAGCCTCACTAAGTGTACACACCTGGAGAAGATGTCAGAATTTACCTTTATCCCCTCATTCACAGTCTCACTAAATAATGCACACCTGTGGAATAGTCAGGAGACTTTTTCATGTGGCCTCTAATTCGGAGTGTCAGTGAATAATGCGGTGTAGTCAGGAGTCTATTTCAGGTAGACAAATATTCAGAGCTGCCCTGAATTAGACAGACATTTGATATAGTAAGGAATCTAATTCATATGGAAATATATTATGAGCCTCACTAAATAATACACACCTGGGGAATAATTTGGAGTCTATTTTAGATGGACATATATTCAGAGCCTTGGAAAATGATGTACACCTGTGGGGTATCCAGGAGTCTATTTTATTAGGACACTGATTCATAGCCTCAGTGGATAATATGCACGTGTGGATTAATCAGGATTCCATTCCATATGGCCACTGACTCGTAACCTCAGTGAAAAATGCAAAAATGTAAAATACTTAGCAGTGTATTTCATATAGACAGTCATTCAGAGATTCACTGAATAATACAAATATTTGAGATATACAGCATCCTCTTTCATATGGTTAAACAAAAACAGCCTCACTGAGTAATGCACACCAGGGGAAGTGTAAGGAGTCTACTTTATATAGCCTTTAATTTACAGAATCAGGAAATAATGCACAGGTGTGAAATAGACACTAGTCTATTTTATATGGCCACAAAATCAAAGCCTTTTCGAATACTGAACATGTGGGGAATAATCACTTTTCTGTTTCATATGGTGTTTCGTTTGGGAATCAAAAACTTATGCACACCTGAGGGGTAAAATTTGTTCTATTTCAGAAGGCCACTCTTTCAGTGTTTTAGTGAATAATAGGTATATCTGAAAAGTTTGGAATCTCTTTCACATGGCCACTCATTCAGGACCTCTGTGAAACATACTCCCATCAAAAATAGTCAAGTGTCTACTTTAAATGGCTACATATTCAGAGACTCTGTATGTAATGAACACCTGGGCAATACACCTGAGTCTCTTTTTCATGCCCATTTATTCAGACTCTCATTCAATAATACACATCTGGGGAAGAGTTAATCGGCAATCATCAGAATGGGTAAAAATCTTTGCAGTTTACACATCTGACAAAGGGCTGATATCCAGAATTGACGAAGAACTCAAACAGATTTACAGAAAAAAAACAAACAAGCCCATTCAAAAATGGGCAAAGGATATGAACAGAAACTTTACAAAAGAAGACATACATGAGGCCAACAAACATATGAAAAAGTGCTCATCATCATTCGTCATTAGAGAGATGCAAATCAAAACCACATTGAGATATCATCTCACACCAGTTAGAATGGCGATCATTAAAATATCTGGAGACAGCAGATGCTGGAGAGGATGTGGAGAAATAGGAACACTCGTACACTGTTGGTGGTAGTGCAAATTAGTTCAACCATTGTGGAAGACAGTGTGGCGATTCCTCAGGGACCTAGAAATAGAAATTCCATTTGACCCAGCAATCCCATTACTGGGTATCTATCCAAAAGACTATAAATCGTTCTACTATAAGGACACATGCACACGAATGTTCATTGCAGCACTGTTTACAATAGCAAAGACCTAGAACCAACCCAAATGCCCATCGATGATAGACTGGACTGGAAAAATGTGGCACATATACACCATGGAATATTATGCAGCAATCAAAAATGATGAGTTTGTGTCCTTTGTAAGGACATGGATGAATCTGGAGAACATCATTCTCAGCAAACTGACACAAGAACAGAAAAAGATATACTGCATATACTCACTCATAGGTGGGTGAGAAAAATGAGAACACATGGACACAGAGAGGCGGTCTACTATACACTGGGGACTGTTGGGGAAAATGGGGGAGGGACAGCGGGGGGTCTGGAGGGTGATAGCCTGGGGACGAATACCAAGTGTGGGTGAAGGGGAGGAAGGCAGCAAATCACACTGCCATGTGTGTACCTATGCAACTATCTTGCACGTTCTGCACATGTACCCCAAAACCTATAATGCAGGAAAAACAAAAAAAAAAAGAGTCTACTTCATGTAGCCACTCATTTAGAGCCTCGGTGAATAATGAACAGCAGGGTAATAGTCGAGTATTTTTTAAATGACCACTCATTTTGTGCCTCACTGAGTTATATACACCTGAAGAATCCTAAGGATTCTATTTGATACTACCTCGCATTTAGCACCTTATTGAATAATTCACAATGGAGCAATAGTCAGGTGTCTATTTTATATGGTCTATCACTCAAAGATTCAGTGAATAATAAACTTCTATTGAGTAATCAGGACGCTGTTTATGATAGCCATGAATTAAGTGCCTTCCTGAATGATACACACCTGGGTAACAGCCAGGCATCTATTTCATATGAACTCTCATTTTTTGTATCATTGAATAATACACACCTGGGGCAGTGTCAGGAGTCTATCTCGTACGGGCACTCAAACAGAACCTGTTTGATTAATGCACACATGTATAATAATGAGGAGTCTATGTCATACGGCTACTCATTCAGACAAACAGTGAATAATGCACATGTAAAATAACTGGAAGTCTGATTCTTATGGACCTTTTTTCACAGCCTCACTGAATATTACACACTTGTGATATAGTCTGGAGTCTATTTTTTATGGCCACCCATTCACGGAATCGCAAATTAATGCACACCTGTGGAATAGTCAGAAGTCTCTTTCCTATGGCAAATTGTTAAGAGCCTGACTAAGTGTACACATTATGGGAAATAGTCAGTATTTACGATTATACCCTCATTCAGATTCTCACTAAATAATGCACACCTGTGGAATAGTCAGGAGACTCTTTCCTATGGCCACTCGTTAAAAGCCTCACTACGTGTACACACCTGGAGAAATAGTCAGGATTTACCTATATCCCATCATTCAGAGTCTCACTAAATAATGCACACCAGTGGAATAGTCAGGATAATTTTTCATGTGGCCTCTAATTCGGAGTGTCACTGAATAATGTGAAGTAGTCAGCAGTCTATTTCTTGTAGACATATATTCAGAGCCACAGTGAATAAAACAGGCCCTTTATGTTTTAAGGAATCTAATGAATATGGCCACATCTTCTGTGGCTCACTGAATAATACACACCTGGAGAATAATTTGGTGTCTATTTTCGATGGACATTCATGCAGAGCCTCAGTAAATAATGTACACCTTCGGAGTAGCCAGGAGTCTATTTTATTAGGACACTCATTCATAGCCTCAGTGGATAATATGCAGGTACGGATCAGTCCGGATTCCAATTTATATGGCCAATGACTCGTAACCTCAGTGAAAAATGCACAAATGTAAAGTACTCAGCAGTCTATTTCATATAACTCTCATTCAGAGATTCACTAAATAATACAAATATTTAATATAACAGCATCCTCTTTTATATGGTCACACAAAATGAGCCTCACTGAGTAAGGTACACCCAGGGAAGTGTTAGGAGTTTACTTTATATAGCCTCTCATTTACAGACTCGGGGAATAATGCACACGTGTGGAATAGACACGACTGTTTTATTTGGCCACAAAATCAAAGCCTGAGTGAGTAATACACAACTTTTGAAGAGTCACTTGTCTATTTTACATGCCCAAATATTTAAAGTCAGAGTCAATAATACACGGCTGTGGACAAGTCAGATAACAATTTCATATGGCCAGAGTTTCAGAGCCTCAGTGAATCATACATATCTGGGAAATACTCAGGACGCTATTACATGTGGCATCAATTTCCGAGCTTCCTTGAATAAGAAACACCTCTATTGTATTCAGAATAATATTTCCTATAGCTACATATTCAGAGCCTAACTGAATAACACACACCTTTGGAAAAGTTGAAATTCTATTTTGTATAGCCACTCACTTAGAGCCGAATGTAAAAACGCATGCCTGAGGAGAATTCAGGAGGCTCTATTTTATGGCCACTCATTTAGAGCTTCACAGAATAATACACACCTATGAAAACGTCAGGAGTGTATTTCACATGGCCACTTATTCAAAACCTCAGTGAGGAATTATATATATCTGGAAAATACTCAGGATTATATTGTATATAGCCACTTATTCAGAGACTCACTGAATAATGCACAGCTAAGGAATAGTCTAAAGACTATTTGATATGACTCTTCACCCAGCGACTCAGTGAACAACGCAGAACTAAAAAATATCAAGAGGACAGAGTCTGGAGTCTATTTTATGTGGTCACTCATTCAGAAACTGACTGAAGAATACACACCTTGGGAATAGTCAGAGTCCAGGTCATATGGTCACTGAATCACAGCATTACCGAATAATGCACAATGGGGCAATAGTAAGGAGTCTATTTCATATGGCCTCTCATTCAGAGCTTCAGTGCATAATAAACAGCTGTGGAGTATTCAGGACCCTATTTAAGGTAGCCCCAAATTAAGCAGCTCGGTGAATGATACACACATGTGTCAGAGTCAGGAGACTATTTGACATAGACACTCATACAGAAACTTTTTGAATACTGCACATGTGAGGAATAATCACTAGTCTGTTTCATTCGGTGGTTTGTTTGGAGAATCAAAAAATAATGCACACCTGTTGAGTAAAATGTGTTCTATTTCATAAGGCCACTCTTTCAGTGTTTTAGTAATAATATGTATATCTGATAAGTCAGGAATCTCTTTCACATGGCCACTCGTTCAGGGCCTCTTTGAATAATACTCCCCTCAAAAATAGTGAAGGGTCTACTTCAAATGGCTACACATTCAAAGTCTCTGTACTTAATGAACACCTGGGCAATACACCTGAGTCTTTTTTTTATGCCCACTGAGTCAGAGACTCATTCAATAATACACAACAAAGGAAGATTTAAGAGTCTACTTCATGTAGCCTCTCATATAGAGCCTCAGTTAATAATCCACACCAGGTTAATAGTCGAGCACTTTTTATATGGCCACTCCTTCTGTGCCTTCCTGAATGATACACACGTGGGGGATTCTCAGGATTCTATTTCATACTTCCACTCATTTAGAACCTTATGGAATAATGCACAATGGGGCAATAGTCAGGTGTCCCTATTGTATGGCATCTCATTCAAAGTTTCAGTGAATAATGATCTACTATGCAGTAATCAGGACACTGTTTAAGATAGCCAAGAATTAAGAGCCTTTCTGTATGATACACACCTGGGTGGTAGTCAGGAGTCTATTTCATATGAGATCTAATTCTCTGTAACGCTGAGTAATACACACGTGTGGGAGATTCAGGAGTCTACTTGGTATGCACACTCATACCGAACCTGTTGGAATAATGCACACATGGAGAATAATGAGGTGTCTATATCATACGGCTACTCATTCAGACAAACAGTGAAGAATGCACATGTGGAGTCATTAGAATTCTGTTTCATATGGCCCCGCTATCACAGCCTCACTGAATATTACACACTTGTGATATAGTCTGGAGTCTATATTTTATGGCCACTCATTCAGAGAATCACTAAATTATTTATACCTGCTTAATAGTCAGAAGTCTCTTTCCTATGGCTACCCATTGAGAGCCTCACTGAATGTTCACACCTGGATTTACTTGTGTCTTCTCATTCAGAGTCTCACTAAGTAATGCACACCTGTGGAATAGTCAGGAGACTTTTTCATGTGGCCTCTGATTCAATGTGTCATTGAAATATGTGGTGAAGTCAGGGGATTCTTTCATGAAGACACATATTCAAAGACTCAGTTCATAAAGCAGACCCTTGATATAGTGAGATATCTAATTAGTATGGCCACATCTTCTGAAGCTCACTGAATAATACACACCTGGAGAATAATTTGAGGTCTATTTTCGATAGACGTTCATTCAGAGCCTCGGTAAATAATGCAGACCTGTGGAGTATCCAGGAGTCTATTTCATTTGGCAACACTTTCTTAGCCTCAGTGGATAATATGCACGTGTCGATTACTCAGGATTACATTATATATGGCCACTGACTGTTAAACTCAATGAATAATGCACAAATGTAAAGTACTCAGCAGTCTATTTCATAGAGCCACTCATAGAGAAATTCACTGAATAATAAAATTATTTGAGATAGACCACCTCCTGTTTCATACGGTCATACAAAAGAGCCTCACTAAGTGACACACACCTGGGGAAGTGTTAAGAGTGTACTTTACATAGCCTCTCATTTAAAGCCTAAGGGAATAATGCACACCTGTGGTATAGACACTAGTCTATTTTATATGGCCACAAAATCAAAACCTGAGTCAGTAAAACACAACTTTGGAATAGTCACTAGTCTATTTCATATGCCCAAATATTTAGAGTCAGAGTCAATAATACACACCTGTAGACTAGTAAGGAAAACATTTCATATGGCCAAAGTTTCAGAGCCTCAGTGAATAATAAATACCTGAGGAATACTCTGGATGCTATTACATGTGACATTTCTTCAGAGATTCATTGAGTAAAGAACACCTGTATTGTAGTCAGAATTCTATTTCATATAGCCACAAACTCAGAGCCTAACTGGATAACAGACACCTTGGGAAAGTCAGGATTCTGTTTCGTATAGCCACTCATTTACAGCCGAATGTAAAAACTCATGCCTGAGTAGTATATTGGAGTCTCTATTTTATGGCCACTCATTCAGAGCCTCACAGAATAATACAGAAGTATGAAAATGTCAGGAGTGTAATTTACATTGCCACTAATTCAGTTTCTCAGTGAATAATTATAAATATTGGAAAAATACTCATGGATCTATTATATATAGCCACCTATTAAGAGACTCACTGCATAATGCACACCTCGATAAATTTCTGGAGACTATTTGATATGAGCATTCACCAAGCGACTCAGTGGAAAATGCAGAGCTGAGACATAGTCAAGAGTACAGAGTCAGGAGTCTATTTTATGTGGTCACTCATTCAGAAACTGACTGAAGAATACACACCTTGGGAATAGTCAGAGTCCAGGTCATATGGCCACTCAGTCACAGCATTACCGAATAATGCACAATGGGGCAATAGTAAGGAGTCTATTTCATATGGCCCCTCATTCAGAGCCTCAGTGTGTAATAAACAGCTCTGGAGGAGTGAGGACGCTATTGACGGTAGTGTCAAATAAAGCAGCTCCGTGAATGATACACACATGTGTGAGAGTCAGGAGACTATTTGATGTGGACATTCATAGAGACCTTTTCGAATATTGCACATGTGGGGAATAATCACTATTTTATATGGTGGTTCATTTGGAGGGTCAAAAAATAACGTGCACTTGTGGAGTAAAATGCGGTCTATTTTATAAGGCCAATCTTTCAGTGTTTTAGTGAATAACATGTATATCTGATAAGTCAGGAATCTCATTCACATGGCCACTCGTTCTTGGCCTCTGTGAATAATACTTTCCTCACAAACAATTAAGGGTCTACTTCAAATACCTACACATTCAGAGTCTCTGTAAGTAATGAACACCTGGGCAATACACCTGAATCTCTTTTTTCTGCCAACTTAGTCAGAGTCTCATTCAATAATACACATCTGGTGAAGAGTTAAGAGTCTACTTCATGTAGCCACTCATTTAGAGCCTCAATGAATAATGCACACCTGGGTAATATTCGAGCATTTTTTATGTGGCCACTCATTTTGTGCCTCACTGAGTGATATACACCTGAAGAATCCTAAGGATTCTATTTGGTACTACCACGCATTTAGCACCTTATTGAATAATTCACAATGGAGCAATAGTCATGTGTCTATTTTATATGGTCTATCTCTCAAAGTTTCAGTGAATAATAAACTTCTATGGAGTAATCAGGACACCGTTTAAGATAGCCATGAATTAAGTGCCTTCCTGAATGATACACACCTGGGTGGTAGTCAGGAGTCTATTTCATATGAACTCCAATTCTGTGTAACGCTGAGTAATACACACCTGGGGGAGACTCAGGAGTCTACTTGGTATGGATACTCATACCGAAACTGTTGGTTTAATGCACACATGGAGAATTATGAGGAGTCTATATCATATGCCTACTCATTCAGACAAACAGTGAGTAATGCACATGTGGAATTATTAGAACTCTGTTTCATATGGTCCCTCTTTCACAGCCTCACTGAATATTACACACTTCTGATATAGTCTGGAGTCTATATTTTATGCTCAGGCATTCAGAGAATCATTGAATAATTCACACTGGCGGAATGGTCAGAAGTCTCTTTCCTATGGCTACCCGTTGAGAGCCTCACTAAATATATATACACCTTGATATATAGTCAGGATTTATTGTTTCTCCTCATTCAGAGTCTCACTAAATAATGCACACCTGTGGAATAGTCAGGAGACTTTTTCATGTGGCCTCTCATTTAATGTGTCATTGAAAAATGTGGTGTAGTCAGGAGGCTCTTTCATGTAGACACATATTCAGAGCCTCATTGCATAAGACAGACCCTTGATATAGTTAGAAATCTAATTAGTATGGCCACATCGTCTGAGGCTCACTGAATGATACACACATGGAGAATAATTTGGAGTCTATTTTCGATGGACATTCATTCAGATCCTCGGTAAATAATGCAGATCTGTGGATTAGTCAGGAATCTATTTCATTTGGACACACATTCATAGCCTCAGTGTATAATATGCACGTGTGGATTAGTCAGGATTCCATTTTATATGGCCACTGACTCATAACCTCAATGAATAATGCACAAATGTAAAGTACTCAGCAGTCTATTTCATAGAGCCACTCATAGAGAGATTCACTGAATAATAAAATTATTTGAGATAAACCACCTCCTATTTCTTATGGTCAAACCAAAGAGCCTCACTGAGTGACGCACAACTGGAGAAGTGTTAGAAGTGTACTTTACGTAGCCTGTCATTTACAGCCTAAGGGAATAATGCACACGTGTGGAATAGACACCAGTCTATTTTATATGAACACAAAATCAAAGCCTGAGTCAGTAATACACAACGTTAAGATAGTCACTCATCTATTCCATATGCTCAAATATTTAGAGTCAGAGTCAATAATACACGCCTGTAGACTAGTCCGGAAAGCATTTCATATGGCCAAAGTTTCAGATCCTCAGTGAATAATAAATACCTGAGTAATACTCTGGATGCTATTACATGTGGCATTTATTCAGAAGTTCATTGGGAAAAGAACACCTGTATTGTAGTCCGAATTCTATTTCATATAGCCACATACTAAGAGCCTGACAGAATAAAAGACACCTCGGGAAAGTCAGGATTCTAATTTGTATAGCCACTCAATTACAGATGAATGTAAAAACTCACGCCTGCATAGTAAATAGGAGTCTCTGTTTTATGGCCACCCATTCAGGGCCTCACAGAATAATGCAGAGGTATGGAAATATCAGGAGTGTAGTTGTCGTGGCCACTTATTCAGTTTTTCAATGAAAAATCATATATCTGGAAAATACTCAGGATTCTTTTATATATAGCCATTATTTAGAGACTCACAGAATAATGCACACCTGAGAATTGTCTGAAGACTATTCGATATGACCATTCACCCAGCGACTCATTGGAAAATGCAGAGCTAAAAATTAGTCAAGAAGACAGAGTCAGGGTCTATTTTATGTGGTCACCCGTTGAGAAACTGACTGAAGAATACACCCCTTGGGAATAGTCATAGTCCAAGTCATGTAGCCACTCAGTCACAGCATTACCAAATAATGCACAATGGGGCAATAGTAAGGAGTCTATTTCATATGGCCTCTCATTCAGAGCTTCAGTGCATAATAAACAGCTGTGGAGGATTGAGGACCCTATTGACAGTAGCCCCAAATAAAGCATCTCCGTGAATGATACACACATGTGTGAGAGTCAGAAAACTATTTGATGTGGACACTCATACGGAACCTCTTCGAATATTGCTCATGTGGGGAATAATCACTAGTGTATTTCATATGGTGGTTCGTTTGCAGGTTCAAAAAATAACGCCCATCTTTGGAGTAAAATGCGGTCTATTTTATAAGGCAACTCTTTCAGTGTTTTAGTGAATAACATGTATATTTGGTAAGTCAGGAATCTCTTTCACATGACCACTTCTTCTGGGCCTCTGTGAATAATACTACCCTCAGAAACAGTCAAGGGTGTACTTCAAATGCCTCCAAATTCAGAGTCTCTGTAAGTAATGAACACCTGGGCAATACACCTGACTCTCTTTTTATGCCAACTTAGAGTCTCATTCAATAATACACACCTGGGGAAGACTTAAGTGTCTACTTCATGTAGCCACTCATTTCAATCCTTAGTTAATAATCCACACCAGGGTAATAGTTAAGCATTTTTTTATATGGCCACTCATTCTGTGCCTCACTGAATGATACACACCTGGGGAATTCTCAGGATTCTATTTCATACTACCACTCATTTACAACCTTATTGAATAATTCACAATGGAGCAATAGTCCGGTGTCTATTTTGTATGGCCTCTCATTCAGTGTTTCAGTGAATAATGAACTTCTATGGAGTAATCAGGACACTGTTTAAGATAGCCATGAATTAAGTGTTTTCCTGAATAATACACACCTTATTGGTAGTCAGGAGTCTATTTCATATGAACTCCAATTCTGTGTAATGCTGAGTAATACACACCTGTGGGAGCTTTAGAAATATATTTGGTATGGACACTCATACAGAACCTGTTTGATTAATGCACACATGGAGAATAATGAGGTGTCTATATCATACGGCTACTCATTCAGACAAACAGTGAATAATGCACATGCGGAGTCATTAGAATTCTGTTTCATATGGCCCCTCTTTAACAGCCTCACTGAATATTACACACTTATAATATAGTCTGGAGTCTATATTTTATGGCCACGCATTCAGAGAATCACTGAATAATTCACACCTGTGGAATAGTCAGAAGTCTCTTTCCTATGGCTACCCATTGAGAGCCTCACTAAATGTACAAACCTGGATAAATATTCAGGATTTACTTGTATCTCCTCATTCAGAGTCTCACTAAATATTGCACACCTGTGGAATTGTCGGGATACTTTTTCATGTGGCCTCTCATTCAATGTGTCATTGAAAAATGTGGTGTAGTCAGAAGACTCTTTCATGTAGACACATATTCAGAGCCTCAGTGCATAAGATAGACCCTTGTTGTAGTAATAAATCTAATTAGTATGGCCACATCTTCTGAGGCTTACTGAATAATACACACCTGGATAATAATTTGGAGTCTATTTTCTATGGACATTCATCCAGATCCTCGGTAAATAATACAGACCTGTGGAGTAGCCAGGAGTCTATTTCATTTGGACACACACACATAGCCTCAGTGGATAATATGCACGTGTGTATTAGTCAGGATTACATTTTAATATAGTCACTGACTCGTAAACTCAAAGAATAATGCAAAAATGTAAAGTACTCAGCAGTCTATTTCATACAACCATTCATTCAGAGATTCAGTGAATAATAAAAATATTTGAGACAGACAGCCTCCTGTTTCATATGGTCATATAAAAGAGCCTCACTGTGTGACACACACCTGGGGAAGTGTTAGGAGTGTACTTTACATAGCCTCTTATTTACAGCCTACGGGAATAACGCGAACGTGTGGAATAGACACTAGTCTATTTTATATGGCCACAAAATCAAAGCCTTAGCCAGTAATACAAAACCTTGGAATAGTCTCTTGTCTATTATATTTAGAGTCAGTGTCAATAATACACGCCTTTAGACTAGTCAGAATACCATTTCATATGTCCAAAGTTTCAGATCCTCAGTGAATAATAAATACCTGAGGAATACTCTGGACGCTATTACATGTGGCATTTCTTCAGAGGTTCATTGAGTAAAGAACACCTATAATGTAGTCAGAATTCTATTTCATATAGCCACATACTCAGAGCCTAACTGAATAACAGACACCTTGAAAAAGTCTGGAATCTTCTTCGTATAGCCACTCATTTACAGCCGAATGTAAAAACTCATGCCTGAGTAGTATATAGGAGTCTCTATTTTATGGCCACTCATTCAGAGCCTCACAGAATAATACAGATGTATGGATATTTCAGGATTGTACTTGCCATGGACCCTTATTTAGTTTCTTAGTGAAGAATCATATGTATTTGAAAAATACTCAGGATTCTATTATATATAGCCACTTATTAAAAGACTCACTGAATAATGCACACCTGGAGAATTGTCTGGAGACTATTTGATATGACCGTTCACCCAGTGACTCAGTGGAAAATGCAGAGCTGAGAAATAGTCAAGAGGACAGAGTCAGGAGTCTATTTAATGTGGTCACTCATTCAGAAGGTGACTGAAGAATACATCTCTTGGGAATGGTCAGAGTCCAGGTCATATGGCCACTCAGTCACAGCATTACCAAATAATGCACAATGGGGCAATAGTAAGGAATCTATTTCATATGGCCTCTCATTCAGTGTTTCAGTGTGTAATAAACAGCTGTGGAAAAGGGAGGACCCTATTTACAGTAGCCCCAAAGAAAGCAGCTTTGTGAATGATACACATTTGTGAGAGTCAGGAGACTATTTGATGTGGACACTCATACAGAACCTCTTCGAATATTGCACATGTGGGAAATAATCACTAGTGTATTACATATGGTGGTTCGTTTGGAGGTTCAAAAAATAACGCCCACTTGTGGAGTAAAATGCGGTCTATTTTATAAGGCCACTCTTTCAGTATTTTAGTGAATACCATGTATATCTGATAAGTCAGGAATCTCTTTCACATGGCCACTCGTTCTGGGCCTCTGTGAATAATACTCCACTCAGAAACAGTTAAGGGTCTACTTCAAATACCTACACATTCAGAGTCTCTGTAAGTATTGATCACTTGGGCAATGTACCTGACTCTGTTTTTTATGCCCACTTAGTTAGAGTCTCATTCAATAATACACACCAGGGGAAGACTTAAGTGGCTACTTTATGTTGCCACACATTTAGATCCTTAGTCAATAATCCACACCAGGTTTATAGTTGAGCATTTTTTATATGGCCACTCATTCTATGCCTCACTGAATGATACACATCTGGGGAATTCTCAGGATTTTATTTCATACTACCACTCATTTAGAACCTTATTGAATAAATTACAATGGAGCAATAGTCAGGTGTTTATTTTGTATGGACCCTTATTCGAAGATTCAGTGAATAATAAACTTCTATGGAGTTATCAGGACACTGTTTAAGATAGCCGTGAATTTAGTGCCTTCCTGAATGATACACACCTGGGTGGTAATCAGGAGTCTACTTCATATGAACTCTAATTCTGTGAAATGCTGAGTAATACACAGAACCACTTCGAATATTGCACATGTGAAGAATAATCACTAGTCTACTTCATATGGTCGTTCGTTTGGAGAGTCAAAAAATAACACGAGAGAGGAGTGATACACACAGAAGGGTGGAGGGTACACACAGGGGACAGTGGGTACACAAAGGAGAGAAGAGGATATAAAGGAGAGGGGATATACACAGCAAAGTAGGGAATTCACAGAGGAGAGAGGAGGATACACACAAGAGAGGGAAGGATAAACACAGCAGAAAGAAATACACACAGGAAAGAGGGGCATACCCACAGGAGAGGATGATACACACAGGAGTAAGAAGGATAAACACAAGAAAGAGGAAGATACACACAGAACAGAAAAAAAAACACACAGGAGAGAAAAGCGTACACATAGGAGAAAATATGAAACACACAGCAGAGTGGAGGATACACACAGGAGAGAGGGGATACACAGAAGAGAGTGGGAAATACACACAAAAGAAAGTATACACACAAAATCGAGGGGGTTACACATAGGAGAGAGGGATACACAGGAGAGAGGGGGACACAAACTGTAGAGAGAGGAAATACATACAGGAGAGAGGGGAAATACACACAAAAGAGAGGGTTGATATACACAAGAGAAAAAAATGATACACATAGGAGGGAGGAGGATACACACAGGAGAAAGAAGGATACACACTGGAGAGAGAAAGATACACACAGGAGTGGGGGATACACAAAGGATTGAGGAGAATTCACACAGGACAGAAAAAAATACACACAGGAGAAAGGAGGATACACACAAAATAGGGAAGGAAACACACGGTAGACAGAAGGATACACACAGGAGAGAGAAGAATACAAACAAAAGAGTGGTGATACAAACAGGAGAGATGAGGGTTCACACAGGAGAAAAGACGATACACACATGAGAGAGATGGGTACACACAGGAGAGAGGAGTAGACACACAGCAGAGAGGAGGATACACACAGGAGAGAGGGCATACACACAGGAGTGAGAAAGATCCACACAGGAGAGAAGAGAATGCACACAGGAGAGAGGTGGATACACACAGAAGTGGGGCATCCACACAAAAGAGAGGGGATACACACAGGAGAGAGGGGCGATACACACGAATAGTGGTGATCCACACAGAATAGTTGAGGGTACACACAGAAGAGAGAAGGATACACAAGGAGAGAGGAGGATACACACAGGAGAGGCGGATACACACAGGGGAGGGGGCATACACACATAAAATAGGAATAAACACAGTAGAAAGGGGGTACACACAGAAGAGAGGAGGATACTCACAGGAAAAGGTGATACAAACAGGAGAGAGAAATACACACAGGTGAGAGGAGGACACACACAGGAGGGAGGGTCATAAACACAGAAAAGTGGGGATACACAGAGGAGAGAGGGGTATACACAAAGGAGAAAGGGATACACACAGGAGAGGGAAATACACACAGGAGCGAGGGGGATGCACACAGGAGAAAGGGAAATACACACAGGAAAGAGGAGGATACACACAGAAGAGAGAATGATACACACAGGAGAGGGGCGATATACACAGTAGAGAGAAAGATACACACAGGTGAGAGGAGAATACAGGGAGGAGAGAGGAAGATACACACAGAAGAGAAGGAGATACACACAGGAGTGGGGGATACACAAAGAAGAGAGGGGGTACACACAAAAGCGTTAGATACATGCAGTAGACAGGGAAATACAGGAGAGAAAGGAATACATACAGAAGATGGGGATACACACAGGAGAGAGGGAGATACACACAGGAGAGAGGAGTATACACAGGAGAGAGTGGGATACACACAGGAGAGAGGGGAATGCACACAATAGAGAGTGGCATACACACAGGAGAGAGGGAGATCCACACAGGAGAGAGAAAAATACACAAAGGAGAGAGGAGGATACACGCAGCAGAGAGAAGTATACAGAGGAGAAAGTGCTATACACACAGGAGAGAGGAGGATACACACAAAAAAGAAAAATACACACAGGTGAGAGGAGGATACACAAAGGAGAGTGGGGCGTACACACAGAAGAGGAAGGTTACACAAAGGAGAGAGGTGGATACACAAAAATGAAAGGGCTACACACAGGAGAAAAAAATACACACAAGAGCGAGGGAGATGCACACAGGAGAAAGGAGGATACACACAGGTAAAAGGAGGATACACACAGCAGAGAGGAGCATATACACAGGAGAGAGGGTGATACACACAAGAGAAAGGAAGATACACAGAGGAGAGTGGGGAACACAAACATGAGGGTGGGGGATACACACAAAAGAGAGGGGTATACACATTGTGGTAGAAGAATACACACAGGTGTGAGGAGGATACACACTGGAGAGAGGAGGATACACACAGGAGAGAGGAAAATACGCACAGAAGAGGAAAGGATTCACATAGGAGAAGGGGATACATACAGAATAGAGGGGGATAGGCACAGGAGAGAAGTATACACAGACGAGAGGGGGATACACACAGGAGAGAGGGGGAAAGCACAGGAAATGGGGATACATACAGAAGAGAGGGTCATAGACAGAGGAGATGAGATGATACACGCAGGAGAGAGGAGGATACACACAGGAGAGAGGGGGATACACACAAGAGAGAGGGGGGATTAACACAGAAGAGAGAAGAATACATAAAGGTGACAGGAGGATACACAGAGGTGGAAAGAAGATACACACAGGAGAGAGAAGGATACACAGAGGAGAGAGGGGAATAAACACAAAAAAGAGGAGGATACACAGAAGAGAGAGGATGATACACAGGAGAGAGGAAGATACACACAGGGGAAAGGAGGATACACACAAAAGAGGGAAGGAGATCCAAGATGGCTGATCGCTAACAGCTCGGGATTGTAGCTCCCAGGGAAAGCTCAGAAAACCTGAGGACGCCACATTTTCAGAGGAATTTTCGTCACCTACGGACCAGAAGATTTCCAGTGGAGGAGCCCCACGGGTCGCCAGCGCGACTTCTGTGGCTGGCGCAGCGGTTTTGTCGTCGCCTCGGCGTGGCAGCTCTTCATGCTCAGTAAGCGGGACTGGTTCCCCTACTGACTGGTTTTTGGAGCTCCGGGAAGGCAGAGCCGCTTGTTGCAGACTCAAGAAGGAAGCCAGACCGGAGATTCCCAGGCAGAAGAGAACCATCAGTCTTATCGCTGTTGTTTTGGCCGGCGCAGTGGGTTGCTCAGATTCCAGCACTGGGAATCAATAAATTGGACATCCTCTCAGGAACTTAATCAGAAAGGCGCTAATTGTAAAGACATCAGATGGATAAATTCACAATAAAGAAAAAAAAAAACAGCCTAAAAAGGCCGAGAAAACCGAAAGTCAGAACCCTTCTCCCTCTACAGGGGATAGTAATTCCTCATCAGCAACGGAACAAGCCCTAATGGAAGAGGACGGTGTCCAGTATGTGAAGGAGGCTTTAGAAGG
This sequence comes from Saguinus oedipus, assembly GCA_031835075.1. NCBI lineage: Eukaryota > Metazoa > Chordata > Mammalia > Primates > Cebidae > Saguinus > Saguinus oedipus. The sequence goes on from CM063170.1 coordinate 6,747,902, forward strand.
TGGATGGTAAAAAACTTCTGGGAATTGAAACAACTTGTTCTAACCCAATGTAAAGAAACTAAGAACTTTGAAAAAAGTTTAGACGAAATGTTAAAAAGAATGGACAATAGAGAAAGGAATATAAATGAACTAATGGAGTTGAAAAATACAATACGAAAACTTAGTGAAATATGCACAAGTTTGAATAGCCGAATTGATCAAGCAGAAGAAAGGATATCAGAGGTCGGAGACCGACTTAATGAAATAGAACGAGAAGACAAAAATAGAGAAAAAAGGAGAAAAAGGAATGAGTAAATTGTCCAAGAATTATGGGACTATGTGAAAAGACCTAATCTACGTTTGATAGGTGTACCTGAATGTGATGGAGAGAATGAATCCCAGCTGGAAAATACTCTTCAGGATATTATCCAGGAAAATTTTCCCAATCTAGCAAAGCAGGATACCATTCAACCTCAGGTAATACAGAGAACACCACAAAGATATTCCTTAAGAAGAGCAACCCCAAGACACATAATCATTAGATTCACCAGAGTCAAAACAAATGAGAAAATACTAAGAACAGCCAGAGAGAAAGGTCAGGTTACCCACAAAGGGAAGCCTATAAGACTGACAGCAGATCTCTCAGTAGAAACCCTACAAGCCAGAAGACAGTGGGGGCCGATATGTAACATCCTCAAAGAACAGAACATTCAGCCCAGAACTTTATATCCTGCCAAACTAAGCTTCACAATTGAAGGAAAAATAAAATCGTTCATGAACAAGCAAGTACTCAGAGATTTTATTACCACCAGGCCTGCTTTACAAAAACTTCTGAAAGAAGCATTACACACAGAAAGGAACAACCAAGATTAGCCTTTCTAATAATATACCAAAAAGTAAAGAGCATCAAGAGAAAGAAGAATTTACATCAACAAATGGATAAAATAGCCAGTTAACATCAAATAGCAGTAATCTTAAATTGAAATCGACTAAATTTTCTAATTAAAAGATACAGCCAAAACCTAACGGTATACTATATCCAGACCCATTTAATATCCAAAGATATACAAAGACTAAAAACAAAGGGTTGGAGAAAGATTTACCAACCAAATAGAAACAAAACAAAACAAAAAAAACAAATAAACCAAAAGGAGTTGCAACTCATGCATTTGATAAAACAGATTTCAAACCAACAAAGATAGACTGGTATAAGGATCAATGCATCCTAACACCCAGAAACATAAGACCCATAAAGAGATTCAGACTCAACAAAACAGAAAATTAATAAGGATATCCAGAATCTTAACTTAATAAGCACTTGTAGAACTGTCCACTTTAGATAAATAAAATATACATTCTCCATTTTAAATACACAAAATAATGATTGGCCATTATTAATAGCCATTTATAAAATAAAGCAATATTTCTGTTCTCTCTGCCTCTTTTTCTTCCTCTCTTTTCCTTTCCAAGAAAAAAAAAAAGAGGGAAGCATACACATAGGAGAGAGAAGGATACACACAGGAGACAAAGAATACACACAGGAATACGGGGATAAATACAGGAGAGAGGAGGATCACACAGGAGAGAGGAGGATACATACAGGACAGTGGAGAATACACAAAGGAGACAGGAGCATACAAACAGGAAAGGGGGTACACAAAAAGTGGAAGATACACACAGAGAAAAGGAGGAGACATACAGGGGATGGAAATACACACAGGAGAGAGGGGCATACACACAGAAGAGAGCAGAATACACGCAAAATTGAGGAGGATACACACAGGAGAGAGTGGGTACACACAGGAGACAGTGGGGATACACACAGGAGAAAAGAAGATACACACAGGAATAAAGAGCAAAGTCTCAGGATATAAAATCAATGTGCAAAAATCACAAGCATTCCTATACACCAATAACAGACTTAAAGAGAAACAAATCAAGAACGAACTGCCATTCACAATTGCTACAAAGAAAATAAAATACCTAGGAATACAACTCACTAGGAATGTAAGGGACCTCTTTAAGGAAAACTACAAACAACTGCTCAATGAAATAAGAGAGGACACAAACAGATGGAGAAACATTCCATGTTCGTGGTTAGGAAGAATCAATATCGTGAAAATGGCTATACTGCCCAAAGTAATTTACACAATCAATGCTATCCCCATCAAACTACCATTGAATTTCTTCACAGAACTGGAAAAAAACACCATGAATTTCATATGGAACCAAAAAAGAGCCCGCATAGCCAAGTCAATTCTAAGCAAAAAGAACACAGCGGGAGGCATCACGCTACCAGACTTCAAACTATACTACAAGGCTACAGTAATCAAAACAGCATGGTACTGGTACCAAAACAGAGATATAGACCAATGGAACAGAACAGAGGCATCGGAGGCAACACAACACATCTACAACCATATTATCTTTGATAAACCAGACAAAAACAGGCAATGGGGAAAGGATTCCCTATTTAATAAATGGTGTTGGGAAAACTGGCTAGCCATGTGCAGAAAGCAGAAATTGGACCCCTTCCTGACACCTTACACTAAAATTAACTCCAGATGGATTAAAGACTTAAACGTAAGACCCGACACCATAAAAACCCTAGAAGAAAATCTAGGCAAAACCATTCAGGACATAGGAGTAGGCAAGGACTTCATGAACAAAACTCCCAAAGCATTGGCAACAAAAGCCAAAATAGACAAATGGGACCTAATCAAACTCCACAGCTTCTGCACAGCAAAACAAACAGTCACAAGAGTGAATCGGCAACCATCAGAATGGGAAAAAATCTTTGCAGTTCACGCATCCGACAAAGGGCTGATATCCAGAATTTACAAAGAACTCAAACAGATTTACAGGAAAAAAACAAACAAGCCCATTCAAAAATGGGCAAAGGATATGAATAGAAACTTTACGAAAGCAGACATACATGAGGCCAGCAAACATATGAAAAAGTGCTCATCGTCATTGGTCATTAGAGAGATGCAAATCAAAACCACATTGAGATATCATCTCACACCAGTTAGAATGGCGATCATTAAAAAATCTGGAGACAGCAGATGCTGGAGAGGATGTGGAGAAATAGGAACACTCTTACACTGTTGGTGGGAGTGTAAATTAGTTCAACCATTGTGGAAGACAGTGTGGCGATTCCTCAGGGACCTAGAAATAGAAATTCCATTTGACCCAGCAATCCCATTACTGGGTATCTATCCAAAGGATTATAAATCGTTCTACTATAAGGACACATGCACACGAATGTTCATTGCAGCACTGTTTACAATAGCAAAGACCTGGAACCAACCCAAATGCCCAACGATGATAGACTGGACTGGGAAAATGTGGCACATATACACCATGGAATATTATGCAGCAATCAAAAATGATGAGTTTGTGTCCTTTGTAGGGACATGGATGAATCTGGAGAACATCATTCTCAGCAAACTGACACAAGAACAGAAAAAGAAATACCGCATATACTCGCTCATAGGTGGGTGAGAAAAATGAGAACATGTGGACACAGAGAGGCAGTCTACTATACACTGGGGACTGTTGGGGGGAATGGGGGAGGGACAGCAGGGGTGGGCTGGGGGGGATAGCCTGGGGATGAATACCAAGTGTGGGTGAAGGGGAGGAAAGCAGCAAAGCACACTGCCATGTGTGTACCTATGCAACTATCTTGCTCGTTCTGCACATGTACCCCCAAACCTATAATGCAATAAAAATAAATAAATAAATAAATAAATAAATAAAAAAAAAAAAAAAAAAAGAGGATACACACAAAAGAGAGAAGGATAACACAGTGGAAGCAGGATACACACAAAAGAGGGAAGGATACACACAAAAGAGAGGAGGATACACACAGAAGAGTGAAGGATACCCACAGAAGAAAGAGGGATACACACAAAAGAAAAGGGGCATACACAGGAGAGAAGAGGATACACAAAGGAAAGAAGGATACACACAGGAGAATAGGGAATAAACAGAAGAGAGAGGAGGATACACAAAGGAGAGAGGATAAACACAGGAGAGGGAGATAAACACAGGAGAGAGGGGCTTACACACAGAAGAGGGGGATACACACAGGATAAAAAAGATAAACAAAGAAAAGAGGAGAAAACACACAAGAGAAGGGGAAACACACAGGAGAGAGGGGCATACACACAGGAGAAAACAGGATATACACAGCAGAGAGGATGATACACACAGGAGAGAGGAGATACACAAAGGAGAGAAGGGGATATGCACAGAAGAGAGAAGAGATACACACAGGATGGAGGGTGTTACAGACAGGAGAAAGGAGGAATACGGACAGGAGAGAGAAGGGATACCCACAGGAGAGTGGAGGATGCACACAGGAGAGAAAGATACACACAGGATAAAGGAGGATGCACACAAAATAGAGGAGGAGACACACAGGAGAAAGGAGGATACACGCAGGAGAAAAAAGGGTAAACACAGGATACAGGGGGATACACACAGGAGAGAGGAGGATACAGGCAGGAGAGAGAAGAATACACACACGAGAGAGAAAGATACACACAGGCGAGAGGAGAATGCACAGAGAAGAGAGGAGGATACACACAGAAGAGTGGGGAATACACACAAATAAGAGGGAGATACTAACAAAGAAAGGAAAATAAACACAGGAGAAAGGAGGATACACACAGGAGAAAAAGGGTACACAAAGGAGAGGGGAAACACACAGGAGAGGGGGGATACACACAGGTGGAAAAAATAAACACAGAAGAGGGGTATACACACAGGAGAGAGGGGGATACACACATAAGAGGGGGATACACACAGGAAAGTGGGGCTTATGCACAGGAGAGAGGAGGATACACACAGGAGAGAGGGTGAATACACAAAAATGAGTGGCGGATACACACAGGACAGTGAAGCATACACACAGGAGAAAGGGGAATAGGCACAGGAGAAAGGGGGATACACACAGAGAAAAAACGATAAATACAAATGAGAGGAGGATACACACCAAAAAGAGAAGGGTACAGATAGAAGAGAGGAGGATACACGCAAGAGATTGAAGAATACACAGGAGAGAGGAGGATAAACAAAAAAGAGGGGAGGATACACGCAGGAGAAAGGAGGATACACACAAAAGAGAGAGAAAATATACACAGAAGAGAGGAGGATACACACAGTAGAAAGTAGAATACACACAGGAGAGAGGAAGATACACAAAGGAGAGGAGGATGCACACAGGAGAGAGAAGGATACATCAAGGAGAGAGGAGGATACACAAAGGCGAGAGGAGGATACACACAGGAGGGGGAATACACTCAGAAAACAGGACCATAAACACAGGAGAGGGGGATCCACATAAGAGAAAGAGAAATACACACAAAAGAGAGGAAGATACACACAGGACAGAGAGATACACACAGTAGAGTGGGGCGTACACACAGGAGAGAGGAAAATACACACAACAGAGAGGAGGATACACAAAGGAGAGAGGGAATACACACAAGAGAGAGGAAGATACAAACTGGTCAGGGAGGATACACATAGGAGAGAAGGTGGATACACACAGGAGAGAAGGGTGACACACACAGGAGAGAAAACAGATACACACAGAAGAGAGGAGGATACACACAGGAGAAAGGAGGATACACACTGGTTAGAAAAAGATACACACAGGAGAGGGTAGTATACACATGAGTGTAAAGGATACACACAGGAAAGAAGAAAATACACCCAGAAGAGAGGAGGGTACACACAAATGAGGGAAGGATACACATGATAGACAGAAGGATACACACAGGAGAGAGAAGAATACATACAGAAGAGGGGTGATACACACAGGAGAGATGAGGGTTCACATAGGAGAAAAAAGGATACATACAGGAGAGAGACGGATACACACAGGAGAGAGAATATACACACAGGAGTGAGGAAGATCCACACAGGAGAGAAGGGAATGCAAACAGGAGAGAAATGGATACACAGAGAAGGGGGCATACACAGCAGAGAGGAGGATTTACGCAGGAGAGAGGAAAATACACGCAGGAGAGAGGGGTATACACACAAGAGAGAGAGGGATACACACAGGAGAGAGGGGGGATACACACGGAGAGTGGTGAAACACACAGGAGAGTGGAGGGTGAACACAGTAGAGAGGGGGTACACACAGGAGAGAAGAGGATACACAAAGGAAAAAAGAATACAAACAGGAGAGTAGGGAATAAACAGAGAAGAGAGGAGGATACACAAAGGAGAGAGGAGGATAAACACAGGAGAGGGGGATCCACACAGGAGAGAGAGGCATACACACATAAAAGTGTGATAAACAAAGGAGAAAGGGGGATAATCACAGGAGAGAAAAGTATACACACAGGAAAGTGTAATACACACAAAAGAGAGTGGCGTAAACAAAGGAGAGGAAAGAATACTCACAGAAGAGAGGAGGAAACAAACAGGAGAAAGGGGATACACACAAAAGAGGGGGATACACACAGGAGAAAGGGGGGATACACACAGAAAAGAAAGGTGTTACACACAGGAGAGAAGGGGAAAACACACAGGAGAGCGGAGGGATAAACACAGTAGAGAGAAGGATACACACAAAAAAGAGGAGGATACACACGAGAGAGAAAAGTATACACACAGGAGAGGGGCATACACAAAAGCGAGAGGGGGATACACACAGGAGCATTGGATACATACAGGAGACAGAAAAATACACAGAGGAGAGAGGGGGATACACACAAGATATGGGGATACAAACAGGAGAGAAGGGGATACACACAGGAGAAAGAAGAATACACACAGGCTAGGAGGATACACACAAGAGGGAGGGGAATACACACAGGAGAGAGGAGGATACACACAAAGGGAAAAGGATAAATACTAAAGAGAGGAGGATACACACAAAAGAGAGGAGGATACAGATAGAAAAGAGGAGGATACATGCAGGAGATTGGAGGATACACAAAGGAGAGAGGTGGATAAACACAGGAGAGGGGAGGATACACACAGGAGAGAGGAGTATACACACAGAAAAGGGGCATATACACAGCAGAGAGGGAGATGCTCACAGGAGCGTTAGATACATACAGGAGACAGTGAAATACACACAATAGAGAAGGGGTACACACAGGAGAGTTGTATGCACACAGGAGAGAGGGGGATGCACACAGAAGAGGGAGATACACACAGGAGAGATGGAGATCCACACAGGAGAGAGGGGAATACACACAAGAGAGAGAACGTTACACACAGGACAGAGAAGGTTACGCACAGAATACAGGAAAATTCACACAATAGAGACGGTGATACACAGAGGAGAGAGGAAAATACACACAGGAGAGAGGGGTATACACACAGCTGAGGGGAATACACAAAGGAGAGAGGGTCATACACACATGAGAGAGAAAAGATACACACAGGAGAGAGGAGGATACACAAAAAAGAGATGGGAATACACACAGGAGAGAAGAGGATACACACAGGAGAGAGGAGGATACACAGAGAAGAAAGGGTGATACACCCAAAAGAGAGGGAAAACACACAGGAGAGAGGGAATATACACACGGGATAGAGGAGGATACACACAGAAAAGATGGAGATACACACAGAAGAAAGGAGGATACACAAAGAAGAGAGAAGGATACACACAGAAGAGAGAAGGATACACACAGGACAGAGGAGGATACACACAGGAGAGAGGGATACACACAGGGGAGGGGACATACACACATAAAATAGGTATAAACACAGTAGAAAGGGGGTACACACAGAAGAGAGGGGGATACTCACAGAAAAAGCTGATTCAAACAGGAGAGAGAAATACACACAGGTGAGAGGAGGATACACACAGGAGGGAGGGCATAAACACAGAAAACTGGAGATACACAGAGGAGAGAGGGGGATACACAAAGGAGAAATGGATACACACAGAAGAGGAAAATACACACAGGAGAGAGGGGGATCCACACACGAGAATAGAAAATACACACAGGAGAGAGGAGGATACACACAGGAGATAGAATGATACACACCAGAGAGGGGGAATACACACAGTAGGGAGGAAGATACACACAGGAGAGAGGAGCATATAGAGATGAGAGGAAGATACACACAGAAGAGAAGGAGATACACACAGGAGTGGGGGATACACACAGAAGAAAGGGGGTACACACAAAAGCGTTGGATACATGCAGGAGACAGGGAAATACACACAAGAGAGAGGGGGATACATACAGAAGAGGGGGATACACACAGGAGAAAGGGAGATACACACAGGAGAGAAAAGTATACACAGGAGAGACTGGGATACACACAGGAGAGAAGAGAATACACAAAGAAGAGAATAATTCACACAGGTGAGAGGAGGATACACACAGAAGAGTGGGGCGAACACACAGAAGAGGGGGGTTACACAAAGGAGAAAGGTGGATACACAAAAAAGAAAGGGATACACACAGGAGAAAAAATACACACAAGAGTGAGGGAGATGCACACAGGAGAAAGGAGGATACACAGAGGAAAGAGGAGGATACACACAGGAGAGAGGAGCATATACACAGGATAGAGGGTGATACACACAGGAGAAAGGAAGATACACACAAGAGAGTGAGGCACACAAACATGAGAGTGGGAAATACACACAAAAGAGAGGGGTATACACAGAGTGGTAGAAGGATACACACAGGAGTGAGAAGGATACACACTGGAGAGAGGAGGATACACACAGGAGAGAGAAACATACGCACAGAAGAGGAAAGGATACACACAGTTGAAGGGGATACACACAGAAGAGAGTGAAATAAGCACAGGAGAGAAAGATACAAAGACGAGAGAAGGGATACACACAGGAGAGGGGGGAAAACACAGGAGAGGGGGATACATACAAAAGAGAGGGGCATAGACAAAGGAGCGGGAATGATACACGCAGAAGAGAGGAGGATACACACAGGAGAGAGGGGAGATAAACACAGGAGAGAGAAGAATACATAGAGGAGACAGGAAGATACAGAGGTGAAAGGAAGATACACACAAGAGAGAGGAGGATACACACAGGTGAAGGGAGACTACAAACAGGAGAGAGGAGGATACACACAGGAGAGAGGGGACTAAACACAGAAAAGAGGAGGATACACACAAGAGAGAGGAGGATACACACAGGAGAGAGGAAGATACACACAGGGGAATGTAGAACACACACAAAAGAGGGAAGGATACACATAGGAGAGAGGGGGATACACACAGGAGACAGAGGGATACACACAGGGGGACGGGGATAAATACAGGAGAGAGGAGGATACACACAGGACAGTGGAGGATACACAAAGGAGAAAGGAGCATACACACAGGAGAGTGGGATACACACAAAAGAGGAAGATAAACAGAAAAGAGGAGGATACATACATGGGATGGAAAAACACACAGGAGAGAGGGGCATACACACAGAATAGAGAAGGATACACACAAAATAGAGGAGGATACACACAGGAGAGAGGGGTACACACAGAAGACAGGGGAAATACACACAAGAGAAAAGAAGATACACACAGGAAATTAGAGGATACACACAGGTAACCGGGATACACACAGAAGAGGGAAGGATACACACCAAAAAAAGGAAGATACACATAGGAGAGTGAAGGATACCCACAGAAGAGAGAGGAATACACACAGGTGAGAGGGGCATACACACAGAAGAGACGAGGATACACACAGGTGAGAAAAGGATACACACAAGGGAGTGGGGCATAAACACAGAAAAGGGGGGATACAGAGAGGAAAGAGGGGGATACACAAAGGAGAAAGGGATACACACAAGAGAGAAAAATACATACCGGTGTGAGAAGAATGCACACAGGAGAAATGAAAATACACACAGGAAAAAGGAAGATAAAGACAGGAGATAGAAGGATACACACAGGAGAGGGGGGACACATACAGGAGAGAGGAAGACAACCATAGGAGAGAGGATACTCAGAGAAAAGAGGAAGATATACACAGAAGGAAAAAGGATACATACAGGAGCGGGGGATACACACAGAAGAAAGGAAGATGTGAAGAGGAGAGAAAAATACACAGAGAAGAGGGGAATACATATAGGAGAGAGGGGCATACATAGAGAAGAGAACAGGATACCCGCAGGAGAGAGGAGGATACACACAGAAGAGAGGGGGATACACACAGGAGAGAGGGGCATACACACAGGAGACAAAAGGATACACACAAGAGAGAAAAAGATACATATAGGAGAGAAAGATACACAGAGGAGAGAAGGACATATACACAAAAAAGGGGGAAACACACAGGAGAAAGGGGGATACACACAGGAAAGGGTGATACACACAAGAGAGAGAACCGTAAATACAGGAGAGAAAAGGATACACACAGGAGAGGAGGATACACACCGGAGAGAGAAGAAAACACACAGGAGAGAAAAGTGTACACACAGGAGAGGAGCATACACACAGGAGAGAGGGGGATACACACAGGAGAGTTGGATACATACAGGATACAGGGAAATACACACAGGAGAGACGGATACACACGGGAGAGAAGGTATACACACAAAAGTGAGGGGAATACACACAAGAGAGAGGGGCATACACACAGAAGAGAGGGGGATACACATAGGAGAGAGGAAGATACACACAGGAAAGAGAAAGATACACTCAGGAGAAAGGAGAATACACACAGGAGAGGGCGAAACACACAAGAGAAAGCGGTTCCACACAGGAGAGAGGGGAATACATATAGGAGAGAGGGGTATACACACAGGAGACGTGTATACACCCAGGAGAGAGGATGATACATGCAGAAGAGTGGAGGATACTCGCAGCACAGAAGAGGATTCCCGCAGAAGAGAGGGGGATACACACAAAAGAGAGAAAAATACAGACAGGATTGAAGGGGATACACACAAGAGAGAATGATACACACAGGAGAGAAAAGAATACCACAAAAGAGAGGAGGATACACACAGAAGCGAGGGATACACACAGGTGAGAGAAGGATGCACACAGGAGAGTCGGGCATACACTCAGAAAAGGGGGGAACACAAAGGAGAGAGGGAAATACAAAAAATAGAAAGTGATACACACAAAAGAGGGAAATACACACAGGAGCGAGAAAGATGCACACAGGAGAAAGGAAAATACACACAGGTAAAAGGAGGATACATACAGGAGAGAGAAGGATACACACAGGAGAGGAGGATACACACCGGAGAGAGAAGAAAACACACAGGAGAGAAAAGTGTACACACAGGAGAGGAGCATACACACAGGAGAGAGGGGGATACACACAGGAGAGTTGGATACATACAGGATACAGGGAAATACACACAGGAGAGACGGATACACACGGGAGAGAAGGTATACACACAAAAGTGAGGGGAATACACACAAGAGAGAGGGGCATACACACAGAAGAGAGGGGGATACACATAGGAGAGAGGAAGATACACACAGGAAAGAGAAAGATACACTCAGGAGAAAGGAGAATACACACAGGAGAGGGCGAAACACACAAGAGAAAGCGGTTCCACACAGGAGAGAGGGAAATACATATAGGAGAGAGGGGTATACACACAGGAGACGTGTATACACCCAGGAGAGAGGATGATACATGCAGAAGAGTGGAGGATACTCGCAGCACAGAAGAGGATTCCCGCAGAAGAGAGGGGGATACACACAAAAGAGAGAAAAATACAGACAGGATTGAAGGGGATACACACAAGAGAGAGAATGATACACACAGGAGAGAAAAGAATACCACAAAAGAGAGGAGGATACACACAGAAGCGAGGGATACACACAGGTGAGAGAAGGATGCACACAGGAGAGTCGGGCATACACTCAGAAAAGGGGGGAACACAAAGGAGAGAGGGAAATACAAAAAATAGAAAGTGATACACACAAAAGAGGGAAATACACACAGGAGCGAGAAAGATGCACACAGGAGAAAGGAAAATACACACAGGTAAAAGGAGGATACATACAGGAGAGAGAAGGATACACACAGGAGAGGGGGGACACATACAGGAGAGAGAAAGACACCCATAGGAGAGAGGAGGATACTCAGAGAAAAGAGGAAGATACACACAGAAGAAAAAAGGATACATACAGAAGTGGGGGAGACACACAGAAGAAAGGAAGATGTGAAGAGGAGAGAAAAATACACAGAAAAGAGGGGAATACATACAGGAGAGAGGGGCATACATAGAGAAGAGAACAGGATACCCACAGGAGAGAGGAGGATACACACAGAAGAGAGGGGGATACACACAGGAGAGAGGAGTATACACAGAGGAGAGAGGAAGATAAACACCGAAGAGAAGAGGATACACACAGGAGTGGAAGATACACATAGAAGAGAGGAAAATACGTACAGGAGAAAGAGATACACAGAGGCGAGAGTGGGATACACATAGGAGAGATGGGGATAAACACAGGAGAGGGGGATACATACAGAAAAGAGGGGCATAGACAGAGGAGAGGGGAGGACACACGCAGGAGAGAGGAGGATACACAAAGGATAGAGGGGGATAGACACAGGAGAGAGAAAGATAAACACAGGAGAGAGAAGGATACACACAGGAGATAGGAGGATACACGTAGGAGAGGGAGATACACGCAGGAAAGAGGGGCATACACTAAAAAAAAGTGATACACACAGAAGAAGGTGGGATACACACAGAAGAGTGGAGGATACACACAGAAAAGGGTGATACACACAGGATAGAGAGGCATAAACACAGGAAAGTAGAGGATACACACAGGAGAGAGGAGAAAACAAACAGGAGAGGGGGATACACACAAGAGAGAGGGGATACACACAGGAGAGAAAGGTGATGCACAGAGGAAAGAAAGGTGTTACTCACAGGAGAGAGAGAAGAAACCCACAGGAAAGCGGAGGGATACACGCAGGAGAAAGGAGGATACACACAGAAGAGAGGAGGATACACCGAGGAGGGAGGAGTATACACACAGGTGAGTGGCATACACACAGGAGAGAGAAGAATGCACGCAGGAGAGTTGGATACATACAGGAGACAGGGAAATATACACAGGAGAGCGGGAAATACACACAAAAGAGGGAGATATACACAGGAGAGAGGGTATACACACAGCAGAGAGGGATACACATAGGAGAGAGAGGGATTCACACAAAAGAGAGGGGAATACACACAAGAAACAGGGGCATACAGACAGGAGAGAGAAAAATACACATAGGAGAGAGGAAGATACACAAAAAGGAGAGGAGGATACACGCAGAAGAGAGGAGTGTACACAGGAGAGAGGTTAATACACAGAGGAGAGAGGGAGTTACACACCGGACTGAGGGCGGATACACACAGGAGAGAGGAGGATACACACAGGAGAGAAGAGGATACACACAAAAGAGAGGAGCATACACACAGGAGAGAGAATGATATGCACAGGAGAGACGGGAATTCACAAAATAGAGAGGGGGATACACACAAGAGAGAAGGGGATCCATAAGGAAGAGAGGGGTATACACACAGGTGTGGGAAATACACAAAGGAGGGAGGGGCATACACACAGAAAAGAGAACAGATTCACACAGGAGAGAGGAGGATACACACAAGAAAAAGGAGGATACACACAAGGGAGAGACGGATACACAAAGGAGAGAGGAGGATACACACAAGATAGGGCAATACACACAAGAGAGAGGGGGATCCACACAGGAGAGAGGGGAATACACATAGGAGAGAGGGGTATACACACAGGAGAGGGGCATACACACAGGAGAGAGAAGGATACACGCAGGAGAGAGGAGGAAACACGCAGCACAGAGGAGGATACCCGCAGGTGAGAGGGGGATACACACAGAAAAGAAAAATATACACACGGGAGAGAAGGGGGATACACACAAGGGAGAGAATGATACACACAGGAGAGAAAAGAATACACACTAAAGAGAAAAGAATACACACAGGAGCGAGGGATACGCACAGGTTAGAGGAAAATACACACAGAAGAGAGGGGCATACACACAGAAAAGTGGGAATACAAAAAGAAGAGAGGGAAATATAAAAAAAAAATACACACAAAAGAGGAAAATAAACACAGGAGAGGGGGATGAACACAGGATTATGGAAAATACACACAGAAAAGGATATACACAGGAGAGAAAAGGATACACACTGGAGAGAGGAGGATACACATAGGAGAGGGAGATACACACAGGAGAGAGGGGCATACACACAAAAATGGGGGATACACAAAAGAGAAAGGGGGATACACCCAGGAGACAGGAGTATACAGACAAGAAAGTGATATACACAGGAGAGAGGTGTGTAAACACAGGATAGAGGAGGATACACACAGGAGAGAGGAGGAAACAAACAGGAAAGAGGGGATACACACGAGAGAGAAGGATATACACAGGAGAAAGCGGTGATACACACAGGAAAGAAAGGTGTTACCCACAGAACAGAGGGGAGAAACACACAGGACAGTGAAGGGATACACACAAAGAGAGAGGAGGATACACACAGGAGAGAGAGGGATACACACAGGAGAGTTGGATACATACAGGAGACAGAGAAATACACACAGAAGAGACGGGGATGAACATGGATTAAGGAAAATACACACAGGAAAGAAGAGGATACACACAGGAGAGAGAAGGATACACTCAGGAGAGGGGGGATACACACAGGAGAGAGGAAAATACACACAGAAAAAAGAGGATTCACACAGGAGTGGGGGATACACAGAGAAGGAAGTGGGATACTCACAGGAATGGGGCATACACAGAGGAGAGTGTGGAATACACACAGAAGAGAGAAAGATAAACACAGGAGAGAAGGATACATATAGGAGTGAGGGGCATAGACAGAGGGGAGGGGAGGATACACGCAGCAGAGAGGAGAATACACACAGAAAAGAGTGTGATACACACAGGAAAGAGGGGGATACACACAGTAGAGAAAAGAATACACACTGGAGAGAAGAGGATACACATAGGAGAGGGAGATACACACACAAGAGAGGGGCATACACACAAAAAAAGGGGGATACACACAGGAGAAAGGGAGATACACACAGGAGAAAAAAGGATACACATAGGAGACAAAAGGATACACACAGGAAAGTGTAATACACACAGGAGAGAGGGGAGTAAACACAGGAGAGAGGAAGATACACACAGGAGAGAGGAGGAAACAAACAGGAGAGAGGGGATACACACAAGAGAGAAAAGGATGCACACAGGAGCAAAGGGTAATACACACAGGAAAGAAAGGTGTTACCCAAAGAAGAGAGAAGGGAAACACACAGGAAAGTGGAAAGATACACACAGGAGAGAGGAGGATACACACAGGAGAGAGGAGGTTACACAAAGGAGAGAGGAGTATACCCACAGGAGAGGTTCATACACACAGGAGAGAGGGGGATACACACAGGAGAGTTGGATAAATACAGGAGACAGAGAAGTACACACAGGAGAGGGAGATACACACAAGAGAGTGGGATACACAGAGGAGAGAGGTTATACACACAGGAGAGAAAGGAATACACACAAGAGAGAGGGGCATACACACAGGAGAGAGGAGGATACACATAGGAGAGAGAAAGATACACAAAGGAGAGAGGAGGATACACGCAGGAGAGAGGAGTATACACAGAAGATAGGGGAGTACAGAGAAAAGAGAGGGCATTACACACAAGAGAGAGGGCGGATACACACAGGAGAGAGAAAGATACACACAGGTAAGAGGAGGATACACACAGAAGACGGTGGATACACACAGCAGATTGGAGGATACACACAGGAGAGAGGGGAAATACAGACAAGAAAGAGAAGGATACACACAGAAAAATGTAGGATACATAAAGGCAAGAGAAAGAATACACACAGAAGATAGGAAGGATACTAACAGGAGAGCGGGGATACACACCCGAGAATGGGGCATACACACAGAAGGGAGAAGATACACACTGGAGAATGTAAGATACACACAGGAGGAGGAAGTTAAACAAAGTAGAGAGGAGGATACACACAGGAGAAAAGAGGATACACACAGAAGAGAGACGGATACACAAAAGAGAGAGGAGGATACACACAGGAGAGGGCGATACACTCAAGAGAGAGAGGATAAACAGAGAAGAGAGGGATATACACATAAGAGAGGGGTATACACACAAAAGAGAAAAGGATACACGCAGCACAGAGAAGGATACACGCAGGAGAGAGGGAAATAAACACAGGAGAGAGAAAAATACACACAGGAGAGAAGGGGGATACACACAAGCGAGAGAATGATACACACAGAAGAGAAAAGGATATACACAGTAGAGAGGAGGATACACAGAATAGCGAGGGATACACACAGGTGAGAGGAGGATACATACATGAGAAAGGGGCATACACACAGAAAAGGGGGAATAGACAGAGAAGGGAGTGGGAAAAACAAAGAATAAAAAGATACACACAGGAGAGGGAAATACACACAGGAGTGAGGGGGATGCACACAGGAGTAAAGAAAATACACAAAGAAAAGACGAGGATACACAGAGGAGAGAGAAAAATACACACAGGAGAGAGGTGATAAACACAGGAGAGAGGAAGATACACACAAGAGAGAGAAGGATACACAGAGGAGAGAGGAAGATACACACAGAAAATAAGAGGATACACACAGGAGTGGGGGATATACACAGAAGAGAGGGGGATACGAAAAAGAGAAATATACACATAGGAGAGAGTGGGATACACAGAGGAGAGAGGGGGATAAACACAGGAGAGGGGGACACATACAAGAGAGAGGGGCATAGACAGAAAAGAGAGGAGGATGCACGCAAGAGAGAAGAGAATACACACAGGAAAGAGGAGATTCACACATGAGAGAGGGGGATACACACAGGAGAGGAAAGGATACACACAGGAGAGAGGAGGATACACATAGGAGGGGGAGATAAACACAGGAGAGAGGGGCATACACTCAAAAAAGGGGGATACACACACAAAAAGAGAGGAGGATACACACAGGAGAGAGAAGGAAACAAGCAGGAGAGAGGGAATACGCACAAGAGAGAGGGGGATACACACAGGAGAAATGGGTAATACACACAGGAAAGAAAGATGTTACCCACAGAAGAGATGGGGGAAACACACAGGAAAGCGGAGTGATACACACAGGAGAGAAGAGGATACACACAGGAAAGAGGCGTATACACATAGAAGGGGGGATACACATAGAAGAGAAAAGGATACACACAGGAGAGATGGATACATGTAGGAGACAGGGAAATACACAGAAGAGAGAGGGGAAAACACACAGGAGAGAGGGATACACAGAAGAGAGAGGGTATACACACAGGAGAGGGGGATACACAGAGGAGAGAGAGGGATTTAAACAGGAGAGAGAAGAATACACACAAGAGAGAGGGTCATACACACAGGAGAGAGGAAGATACAAATGGGACAGAGGATGAAATACAAAAAAAAGAGGACGATATACGCAAAAGAGAGAAGTATACACAGGGGGGAGGGGAATGCCCAGAGGAGAGATGCGGTAAACACAGGAGAGAGGAGAATACACAAGGGAGATGGTGGGTACACACAGGAGAGAGGAGGATACACACAGGACAGAGGGGGGGATACACACAATAAAGAGAGGGATACACACAGAAGAGAGTAGGGTATACAAAGACGAGAGAAGGGATACACACAGGGGAGAGGGGGGATACTAAAAGGAGAGAGGAGGATACACACAGGAGAGGTGGGAATACTCAAAGAAGTGAGAGGCTACACACTGGAGAGAGTAGGATACACACAGAAAGAAAGATACGCACAGTAAAGAGAAGGATACACACAGGAGAAAGAAAGATACACACAGGAGAGAGACGGATACACCAAAAAGAGAGGAGCATACACACAGGAGAGGGCAATACACAGAAGAGAGAGAGGATCCACACAGGAGAGACAAAATACACATAGGAGAGAGGGGTATACACACAGGAGAGGGCTATACACACGAGAGAGGAAGATACACGACGGAGAAAGGAGGAAACACGCAGCACAGAGGAGGATACCCGCAGGAGAGACGGGGATACACACAGGAGAACGAAAGTACACACAGAAAGGAAGGGGGATACACACAAGAGAGAGAATGATACACACAGAAGAGAAAAGGATACACACAAAAGAGAAAAGAATAAACACAGGAGCGAGGGGGATACACAAAAAAGAGAGGGGGATACACACAGGAGAGAGGGAAGATTCACACAGGAGAGAAGGGTATACACAAAGGTGAGGGGAATACACAAAGAAGAGAAGTGCATACACAAAGGAGAGAGAAAAGATACACACAAAAGAGAGGAGGATACAGATAGATGAAAGGAGGACACACAGAGGAGAGGGCGATACACAGAAGAGAAAGGGGAATCCACACAGGAGAGAGGGGAATACACATAGGAGAAAGGGCTATACACACAAATGAGGGGAATACATAAAAGAGAGAGGGGGATGCACACACTAGAGAGAAGAATACACACAGGAAATGGTGATACACACAGGAGAGAGGTGAATAAACACAGGCGAGAAGAGAATACACACAGAAGAGAGGACGAAACAAACAGGAGAGAGGAGATACACACGAGAGAGGGGGATACACACAGGAGAAAGGGGTAATACACACAGGAAAGAAAGTTGTTACACACAGGAGAGAGGGGAAAACACACAAGAAAGCGGAGGGATACACGCAGGAGAGAGGTGGATACACGCAGGAGACAGGAGGATACACACAGGAGAGAGGAGTATACACACAGCAGAAGGGTATACACACAGGAGAGACGGGGATACACACAGGAGAGTGGGATACATACAGGAGACAGTGAAATATACACAAGAGAAAAAGGGATACACACAGGAGATTGGAATACACACAGGAGAGAGGGTATACACACAGAAGAGAAGAATACACACAGGAGAGAGGGGCATACACACAGGAAAGTGGGAAATACATATAAGAGAGAGGAAGATACCCAAAAAAGAGGAGGATACACGCAGGAGAGAGGAGTATACACAGGAGAGAGGTTAATACACAGAGGAGAGAGGGCGTTACACACAGGAGAGAGGGTGGATACACACAGGAGAGAGGAGGATACACACAGGAGAGAGGAGGATACACACAAAAGAGAGGAGCATACACACAGAAGAGAGAATGATACGCAGAGGAGAGACGGGAATTTACAAAATAGAGAGGGGGATATACACAGGAGAGAGAGGAATACACACAGGAGAGAGGTGTATACACACAGGTGAGGGAAATACACAAAAGAGAGGGGCATACACACAGGAGAGAGAAAAGATACACACAGGAACAGGAGGATACACACAAGAGAGAGGGGGATAAACACAGGAGAGAGAAAGATTAAAACAAAAGAGAGGAGGATACACACAGGAGGGTGAAGGATACAGAGTAAAGGGGGATTCACACAGAAGAGAGGGGCATACACAAAGGAGAGAGAAGGATACATACAAGATGCAGGAGGATACACACAGGAGAGAGGAAGACACACACAGGAGAAATGGGGGATACCCACGGGAGAAAAGAAAATACACACAGGAGGGAGGAGGATACATACAGGAGACAGGAGGATACACACAGAATAGAAAAGGATACACACAGGAGAGAGGACGATACACACAGAGAAAAGATACACATCCGAGAAAGATACACATCCGAGAAAGATACACATCTGAGAAAGTTACATATCCGAGAAAGATACACATCCGAAAAGATACACATCGGAAGATACACATCCGAGAAAGGATGATACTCACAGGAGAGAGAGGATGCCCACAGGTGAAGGGAAAATACACAGAGAAGAAAAAATGATACACACAGGAGAGAGGGGGATACACACAGGAGACAGTGGGATACACAAAGTGGGACGAAGATACACACAGGAGAAAGGAGGATACACACATTAGAGAGGAAGATACACACAAGAGAGAGGAAAATACACAAAAGAGACAAAAACATCCACAAATGAGAGGCTGATACACACAGGATAGAGGGGGATACACACAGGAAAAAAAGGATACACGCAGAAGAGTGGGATACACACAGGAGAGAGTGGCATACACACAGAAGAGAGGAGAATATACCCAGAATACAAAAGGATTTACACAAAAGAGAGGAAGATACACACAGGAGAGAGTGGGTATACACACAAGAGAGAAGAAGGTACACACAGGAGAGAGGAGGATACACACAAAAAAAAGGAAGATACAGAAAAAAGAGTGGAGGATACACACAGGAGAGAAAATGATGAAAACAGGAGAGAGGAGGATACACACGTGAAAGGAGGATACACACAGGAGAGAGGGGAATACACTCAGGAGAGTGGGGGATACAAACTGGAGAGTGCGTCATACACAAATGGGGAGGAGGATACACATAGGAGAGAGGAGGATACACACAAGAGAGAGGAAAATACACACAGAAGAATAAAGGATACACACAGGAATGAGGGGGATAAAAGCAAAAGAGAGGAGGATAAACACAGCAGAGTGGAGGATACACACAGGAAAGAGGAAGATACACACAGGAGAAAGGAGGATACACAAGTGAGAGGGGAAGCACACAGGAAAAAGGGGGATACACACAGGCGAGGGGAAAACACAAAGGATTTGGGAGGATACACACAGGAGTGAATGGGATACACACAAAAGAGAAAAGGATACAGAAAGGAAAGAGGAGGATACACACAGAAGAGAAAATAATACAAACAGGAGAGAGGAGGATACACACGTGAAAGGAGAATACACACAGGAAAGAAAAGAATACACACAGGAGAAAGGGGGATACACTCAAGTGAGTGGGGGATACAAAGAGGAGAGTGCAGCATACACAAAGTGGGTGGGGGATACACACAGGAGAGGAGAGAATACACACAACAGAGAGGAAAATACACACAGGAGAAAGAAGAATACACACAGGAATGAGGGGGATAAAAGCAAAAGACAGGAGGATAAACATAGCAGAGTGGAGATTACACACAGGAAAGAGTCGAAAACACACAGGAGAAAGGAATACACACATGACAGAGGGGCATACACAGAGGAGAGAGGAGAGTAAACACAGGAGAGTGAAAGGATACACACAGGATAGAAGAAATACACACAGGAGAGTGGGGCATACACATAGAAGAGAGGGGAATACACACAGGAAACAGGGGGATACTCACGTTGGGGAGAAGGATAATGACAGGATAGAGGAGGATACACACAAATAGAATAGGATACAGACAGAAGAGAGAAAAATACACGCAGGAGAGAGAAAAATTCACACAGGAGAGAGTATGATACACACAGAAGAGAAGAAGATACACGCAGGAGAGATGAGGATACACACAGTGGAGACGGGGAATACACACAGGAGATGGGGATACAAACAGAAGAGAGGAGGATACAAACAGGTGAGAAAAGTATACACACAAAAGAGAGAAGAATACACACAGGTGAGAGGAGGATACACACACAATAAAAGGATAAACACAGGAGAGAGAGAGAGAGTGATACACACAGAAGAGGGGTGATACACACAGGAAAAGGAGGGTACACAGAGGAGAGAGGAAGACACACAAAAATGAAAAGAGGATACACAAAAAAGAGGGGGATACACAGAAGAGAGAGGGTGATATACAGAAAAGAGATAAGGATACACACAGAAGAGGAAAATACACACAAGAGAAAGGAGGATACACACAGGAGAGAGGAGAATACACACATTAGAGGGGAATATACACAGGAGAGGGAGGCGTACACACAGGAGATAAAAGGATACACACAGCAGAGAGGAGAATACACGGAGGAGAGAGGGGATACCCACAGAAGAGTGGAGGATACACATGGGGGGGGCACACACACGGAGAAAGGGGAGATACACACAAGAGAGAAGGGGAATACATCCAAGAGAGAGGAGGAATACACACAGAAGAGAGGAGGATACACATAGGTGAGAGCAGGATACACACAGAGAGTGGTAATACACACAAGAGAAAGGGGGATACACACAGGAGAGAAAAGGAACCACACAGGAGAGAGGAGGATACACACAGGAGAGGAAGATACACAAAGTAGAAAGGAGACTGCACACAGGAAAGGGATACACACAGAAGAAAGGAGGATACACACAGGAGATGGAGATACACACTGGAGAGAGGATGATACACACATGAGAGAGAAAAAGGCAAACAGGCGAGAGGGGATACACACTGGAGAAAGGGTGATACACAGGAGAAAGGGGGAATACACACAGGAGAAAAATGGGTTACACACAGGAGAGAGGGGAAACACACAGGAGAGAGGAGAGATACACACAGAATAAAAGAATATACACGCAGGAGAGAGGAAAGTACACACAGGAGAAAAAAGGATACACACAGGAGAGGGGGATACACAAAGTAGAGAGGGGCATGCACACAGGAATAAAGGATACACACAGGAGAGAAAAGCATACACACAAGAGAGAAAAGGATACACACAGAAGAGGGAGATACACACAGCAGAGAGGGTCATACACACAGGAGCGAGAAAGAGACACACAGGAGAGAGGAAGATACAAAAAGGAGAGAGGGAATACACACAGGAGAGAGGGTGATACACACAGGAGAAAGTGGGGATACACACAAGAGAGAAAGAAATTACACACAGGAGAGAGGGGATAAACACACAGGAGAGAGGAGGGATACACACAGGGGAAAGAAAGATACACACAAGAGAGTAGAAAATACAGAGGAGAGAGGAGGATGCACACAGGAAACAGGAGGATACACACAGGAGAGAAGAGGATACACAAGTGAGAGAGGAGGATACACACAAGAGAAAGGAGAATACACACAGGAGTGGGGCATACACACAGGAGAGAGGGGATACAAACAAGAGATTTGGATACACACAGAAGACAGGGTAATACACACAGGAGAGAGGGGGATACACACAGAAGATGGGGATACAGAGTGGAGAGAGGGGAATACATACAGGAGAAAGGAAAATACACACAAGACAGAGGGACATAGACACAGTAGAGAGGAGGATACACACAGGAGAGAGGGGGATACAGAAAGGAGAAAGGAGGATTCACAAAAAAAGAGGGAAAATACACAGGAGAGAGGAGGATACAAACAGGCGAGAGGGAGACACACAGGATACGGGGAAGTACACACAGGAGAGACGGGGATACACACAGGAAAGGGGAACACACACAGGAAAGAGGTGCATATACACAGGAGAGAGAAGGATACACATAGGAGAGGGGGGATACACACAGGATATGGGGGATACACACAAGAGAGAGGAGGATACAAAGAGGAAAGAGGGGTATACACACAGTGGGAGAAGGATAAATACATGCGAGAGGAGGTACACACAAAACAAAAGAGGATACAAAGAGAAGAGTGGAGGATACACGCAGGAGAGAGGAGGATACACACAGGAGAGGGGAAGATACACACAGGAGGAATGGGGATACACACAAAAGGAGGGGAATACCCACAGGAGAAAGGAGAATACACACAAGCCAGAGGAGGATAAACACAGGAGAGAAAAGGATACACACAGGAGAGAGGGAGATACAAACAGGAGAGTGTGGCATACACACAGGAGGGAGGGGAATACACAGAGGAGAGAGGGAAATACACACAGGAGGGAAAAGGACACACAAAGGAGAGAAGGAAACACAGTAGAGATGGAGATACATACAGGCCAGGGGGGTACACACAGAAGTGGGGGAAATGCACACAGAAAAGAAGAGTATACACACAGGAGAGGGGGATACACACAGTAGAAAAAAGCAAACACAAAATGAGAGGAGGATACACACAGCAGAGAGGGGGAATACACACAGGAGAGAGGAGGATACCCACAGGAGAGTGGGGCATAGACACATGATGGAGGGAGATACAAACAGGAGAGAGTTGGTACACACAGGGGGAGAAGGATAAATACAGGAGGAAGAAAAATACACATAAAAGGAATGAGGATACAGACAGAAGAGAGGAGGATACACGCAGAAGAGAGAAGGATACACACAAAAGAGAGAAGAATACACACAGGAGAGAGTAAGATACATGCAGGAGAGAGGAGGATACACACAGAAGAGAGGGTTGAGAAACACAGGATAGGGAAATACACACAGGAAAAAGGAAGGTACACACAGGAGAGAGGGGTATACAAACGAGAGAAAATGATACAAAAAGGAGAGGGGCATACACGCAGGAGAGTGGGAAATACACCAAAAAAAGAAAAGGATACACACAGGAGAGAGGAGGATACACACAGGAGATGGGGAAACACACAGGAGGAAGGGGCATACATAATGGAGAGGGTGATACACACAGGAGAAAAGGGGATAAACACAGGAGAGATAAGAATACACACAGGAGAGAAGGGCGTACACTCAGGAGAGAGAAGGATACACACAGCAGAGCGGTGGATACACACAGCAGAGAGGAAATTTACACAGGAGAGAAGGGGATACACACAGGAGAGAGGGGGGATACACACAGAAGATAATAGGATACACACAAAAGAGAGGAGAATACACAGAGCAGAGAGGAAGATACACACAGGACATTAGGATACACACAGGAGAGAGGAGGATACACACATAAGAGAGAAGGATACACACAGGAGACAGAAGAATACACACAGGAGAGAGTGGGATACACACAGGGGAGGGGTGATACACACAGAAGAGAGGAAGGTACACAAAGGAGAGAGGAGGATACACACAAAAGAGAGAAAGATACACACAGGAGAAAGAAGGATACACACAGGAGAGGAAGATACACAAAGGAGAGGTGTGATACACATAGGAGAAAAAGGAATACACACAGGAGAGAAAAAGATACACAAAAGAGAAAGTAGGATACACACAGGAGAGGAAGATACAAAAAGTAGAGTGGGGCATACATACATGAAAGTGAAATAAACAAAGGGGGAAGGGGGATAAACACAGGAGAGAGAAGGATACACACACGAGAGGGGGATACACAAAGGTGAGAGGGGTGTACACACAGGAGAGGGGAAGATACACACAGGAGAGAGGAAAATACAAACAGGAGAGAGGGGATACACACGGAAGAGAGGGGGATACACACAAAAGAAATGGGGGATACACACAAGAGAGAAAGGCGTTACACACAGGAGAGGGGGGAAACACACAAAAGAGAGGAGGATTACACACAGGAGAGAGAAAGATACACACAGGAGAGAGGAAAATACACACAGGAGAGTGAAGAATATGCACAGGAGATAGGAGGATACACACAGGAGAGAGGAGGATACACATAGGAGAAAGGCATACACAGAGGAGAGAGGAGGATAAACAGAGGAGAGTTGGGTACACACAAGAGACAAGATAATACACACAGGAGAGAGGGTGATACATACAGAAAAGAGAGGAATTAACACAACAGAGAAAGCATACAAACAGGATAGATGAGAATAGACAAAGGAGAGAGGAGGGTACACACAGGATAAAGAGGGATAAAAATAGGAGAGTGTGGCATACACACAAAAGGGAGAAGGATACACACAGGAGTAAGGAGGATACACAAGGAGAGAAAAGGCTACACACAGGAGAGAGGAGTATACACAAAGAAGAGAAGGAAACACACAAGAGAGAGGGGGATACACACAGACGAGGGGGATACACACAGCAGATGGTGTGATACACAAAGGAGAGTGGGGGATACCCACAGGAGAAAGGGGGGTACAAACAGGAGAGTACTGCATACAAACAAGAAGGGGGGGAAATACACACAGGAGAGAGGAGAATACACACAGAAGAGAGAAGGCTACACACAGGAGAGAGGAGTATACAAAAAGAAAAGAGTGAAAGAAACAAGAGAGAGGGGGATATACACAGGCGAGGGGGATAAACACAAAAGACGATGTGATACACACAGGAGAGAGGAAGATACACACAAAAAAGAATACACACAGGAGAGAGGGGTATAAACAAAAAATAGGGGAGGATACACACAGGAGAGAGGGGAGATACACACAAGAGAGAGGGGGATACCCACAGGAGTGTGGGGCATACACACAGGAGGGAAGATAATACACACAGGAGAAAGAAGGATACACACAGAAAGAGAAGAATAAATACAAGAGAGAGAAGGATACACACAAAAGACTGGAGAATACAGACAGAATAGAGGATGATACATGCAGGAGAGGGGAGGATACACACAGGAGAGAGGAGGATACACGGAGAAGAGAGGAAGATACACACAGGAAAGAGAAGGGATACACAGAGGAGAGGGGGATACACAAAGAAGAGAAAAAGATACACACAGGAGAAAAAAAGATGCACACAGGAGAGTGGAAGATTCACAGAAAAGAGAGGATGATACACACAGGAGAGACGAGGATACACACAGGAGAGAGAACAAAACACACAGAAGAGGGGGATAAACACAGAATAGAAAAGGATACCCATAGGAGAGAGGAGGGTAAACACAGGAGAAAGGAAGATACACAGAGCAGAGAGGAAAATGCACACAGGAGAGGGGGATACACACATAAAAGAGTGACATACACACAGGGGAGACAAGGATATACACAGAATTGAGGAAGATACACACAGGAGAGAGGGGGATACACAGAGAAAAGAGGGGGATACACACATGAGATAAGAAAATATACACTGGAGAGGGTAGGATACACACAGAAGACAAGAGGATACACACAGGAGAGAGGAGAAATACACACAGGATAGTGAAAAATACACACAGAAGAGAGAAGGATACACACAAGAGAGAGGGGAAAAACATAGGAGAGTGAAGGATACACACATGTGGACGGGGATACACACAGGATGGAAAAAGATACACACAGGAGAGACGAAAATACATATAGGAGAGAGGAGCATACACAAAAAAGACATGGGCATACAAATAGGAGAGGAAGATACACAGAGGAGAATGGGGGATACACACAGGAAAGACAGGATAAACAGAAAAGAGGGGGATACACACAGGAGAGAGGGTTATACACACAGGAGAGAGGAGGATACACAAAGGATAGAGGAAAATACAATAGAGAGGGAGGTACACAGGGTAGAGAGGGGGTATACACACAGAAGAGAAGAAGATACACACAAAAGAGAGGAAGATACACAGAGGAGAGAGGAGGATACACACAGAGAAGAGATGGATAAACAGAGGAGAGAGGAGGATACACACAAAAGAGAAAAAAAATACAAACAGGAGAGACAAGGATAAACACAGGTAAAAGGAAAATACACACAGGAGAGAGGAAGGTACAGACAAAAGAGGGGGATACACACAGGAGGAATGGGGATACACACAGGAGAGAGGAGGATACACACAAGAGAGAGGAGGATACACATAAGAGAGAGGAGGATAAACAAAAGAGACGGGCATACATACAAGAGAAAGGGATACACACAGGTGAAATGGGAATACACACAGGAAAGAAAAGTATACACACAAAAGAGAAAGATACACACAGGAGGGCGGGGCATACACACTGGAGAGAGGAGGATACACACAAAATAGAGGAGAATACACAAAATATAGAGGGGGATACACAAAGGAGAGAGGGCGTATACACACAGGAGAGAAGAAGATATACACAGAAGAGAGGAAGATACACACAGGAGATAGGAGGATACACACAGGGGAGAGAAGGATAGACATAGAAGAGAGGAGGACACACACAGGAGAGAAAAAAATACAAACAGAAGAGAGGAGAATACACACAGGTGAAAAGAGGATACACACAGGAGAGAGGAGGATACACACAGGGGAGAGGGGGATACACACAGAAGAATTGTGGATAAACAGAGTGGGAAAGGGATACACACAGGAGAGAGGAGGATACACACAAGAGAGAAGAGGATACACACAGGAGAGAGGATGATACACCCAGAGGAGAGGGGGAAACACACAGGAGAGGGGAAAATACAAAGAGGAGAGTGAGACATACACACAGGATGGAGGGAAATACACACTGGAGAGAGGGGGATACACACAGGGGAAAAAATACACACAGGAGAGAGAAGCATACAAACATTAGAGAGGAGGATACGCACAAAAGAGAGGAGAATACACCCAGGAGAGAGAAGGATGCACACAGAAGAGAGGGAAAAACACACAGGAGAGTGGGGGATACACACATGTGGAGGGGGATACACACAGGAGAGAGGAAGATACACACAGGAGAGAGAAGGATACACATAGGAGAGAGGAGCATACACAAATGAGACAAAGGGGAACACACGGGAGAGGGAAATACACACAGGTGAAAGGGAGATACACACAGGAAAGGAAAGAATACACACAAAAGAGAAGAATACACACAGGAGGGTGGGGGCATACACACAGAAGAGAGGAGGATACACACATAATAGAGGAGAATACACACAATAGAGAGGGGGATACACACAGGAGAGAAGATACACACAGAAGAAAAGAAGATACACAGAGGAGAGAGGAGAATACACACAGGGGAGAGGAGGATAGACACAGCAGAGAGGAAGATACACACAGGAGAGAAAAAAATACAAACAGGAGAGAGAAGGATACACAAAGGTGAAAGGAGAATACACACAGGAGAGAGAAGGATACACATAAAAGAGAGGAAGATACACCCAGGAGAAATGGGGATACACACAGGGGTAAAGGGATACACACGGGAGAGAGGAGGATACACACAAGAGAGAAGAGGATACACACAGAAGAGAGGACGATACACCCAGAAGAGAGGGGGAAACACACAGGAGAGAGGGAGATACAAACAGGAGAGTGTGACATACACACAGGATAGAGGAAAATTCACACAGGAGAGAGGAGGATACAAACTTCAGAGAGGAGAATACGCACAAAAGAGAGGAGGATACACCCACGAGAGAGGATGATACACAAACGAGAGGAAAAAACAACAGTAGAGAGGGGGATACACACAGTTGAGGGGGATACACACAGAAGTGGGAAAGATGCACACAGGAGAAAGGGGGATCCAAACAGGAGAGAAGGATACACACAGAAGAGAGGGGCATACACACAAGAGAAAAGAGGATACACACAGGAGAGAGGGGGATACACACAGGAGAAAGGGGGATACACACAAGAGAATGGGGCATACACACATGATAGAGGGGCATACACACAGGGGGAGAAGAACAAATACAGGAGGAAGGAGGGTACACAAAATGAGAGGACAATACAGACAGAAGAGAGGAGGATACACGCAGGAGAGAGAAGGATACACACAGGAGAGAGAAGGATACACACAGGAGAGAGGAGGATACACACAGAAGAGTAGGGGGATACAAAAAGAAAAAAAGAGGATATGCCAAAAAGAGGAGGATACACACAGGAGAGAGGGGATACACACAAAAGAGAGGAGGATGCACACAGGAGAGAGGGGGATACACACAGGAGAGAGGGGAATACACACAGAAGAGGGGTGATACACACATTAGAAAGGAGGATACACACAGGAGAGAGAAGGATACACACAGGAGAGATAAGGATACACAAAGAAGATGGGGATACACACAGGATGGGGGAGATTCATGGTAAACAGGAAAGGATACAGCAGGAGAGAGGAGAATACACACAGGAGATGGGGATACACACAAGAGAGAGGGGCATACACACAGGAGAGGGTGATACACACAGGAGAAAGTGGGATACACACAGGTGAGAGAAGAATACACACAGAAGAGGGGAATACACAGAAGAGAGAGGGGCGTACACACAGGAGAGAGGAGGATAGACAGCAGAAAGGGGCATACACAAAGGAGAGAGGGGATACACACAAAAGAGAGGGAGATACAAACAGAAGAAAGGGGGATACACACAGGAGAGGGGGGATACACAAAGGTATGAGGAATGATACACACAGGAGAGAGGATCATACACACAGGAGAGAGGAAGATACACAGAGGAGAGAGAAAGATACACACAGGAGAGAGGAAGATACACAGGAGAGAGGAAAATACACAAGGAGAGAGAATACACACAAAAGAGAAAAGGATACACAGAGGAGACAGAAGGATACACAAAGTAGAGAGGGGCATACACGCAGAAAAGAAAGGGGGATACACAAAATAGAGAGGATGATACACACAGGAGATGGGGATACACACAGTTGAGAGAGGCGTACACACTGGAGAGAGGAAGATACACACAGGAGAGTGGACGATACAATCAGGAGAGAGGATATACACACAGGAGAGAGGGGGATAACGACAGAAGAAAGGGGGATACAAACAGAAGAGAAAGGGGTTACACACAGGAGAGTGGAGGGAAACACAAGGAAAAGAGGAGGAATACACAAAGGATATAGGAAAATACACACAGGAGAGAGGAATATACACACAAAAGAGAAAAGAATACGCACAGGAGAGAGGAGAATACACACAGGAGAGAGGAGGATACACACAGAAGAGAGGAGGATACACACAGGAGAGGTGCATACACACCGGGGAGAGGGGGATACACACAGGAGAGTTGGATTCACACAGTAAACAGGGTAATACACACAAAAGAGTGGGGGATACACACAAGAGAAAGTGGGATACACACAGGAGAGAGGAGGATACACACAGGAGAGGTGCATACACACAGGAGACAGGAGGATACAGACAGGAGAGAGGGGATACACACAGGAACAAGGAAGATACAAATAGAAGAGTGCAGCATACACACAGGAGGGAGGGGGATACACACGGAAGAGAGGAAGATACACACAGGGGAAGGGGGATACAGACAGAATAGAGGAGGATACACAAGGAGAGAGGAGGCTACACAGAGGAGAAAAAAGGATACACCAATAAGAGGGGAAAACACACAAAAGAGATGGAGAGACACACAGGCGAGAGGGATATGCCCAGGAGACGGGGAGATACACACAAAAGACTGGGGGATTCACACAGGAGAGAGGGATACACAAAAAAGAGAGTGGCATACACACAGGAGAGAGGAGGATACACACAGGAGAGAGGGGGAATACACACAGGAGGGAGTGGGGATACACACAGGAGAGAGGGTGATACGAACAGAAGATTGAGGCATACAAACAGGTGAGAAGAAGATATACACAGGAGATTGAGGCATACATAAAGGAGAGTGGGGTACACTTGGAAAGAAGGATAAATACAGGAGAGAGGAAGATACACACAAAAGAGTGGAGGATACAGACAGAAGCGAGGAGGATAAACGCAGGAGAGAGAAGGATACACACAGGAGAGGGGGATACACACTGGAGAGAGGAGGATACACACAGGAGAAAAAAGGATACACACAAGATGGCGTCGTAGAAGCGACTCAGGATTGCAGCTCTCAGTGACGGCGCAGAGGGTGAGTCCTAGCCGCATTCTCGGATGGACTTTTCTAGCCCACAGAGCGTTGAAAGTCCCACAGGACGCTAGTAAAGTAAAACCGGCTAACGCAGCCCTTTGGCGCGGCCGCTTCGGCCGGCGCCGCTTCGGCCGGCGCCGCAGCAGGACCCGGCACGGAACTCACTGGTCTGGGCGCCCTGTTAAACCAGCAATCTGAGAGTTTGAAGGGCAGATTGGCGCGTCCATCTGATTTAACGGGACTTGGACAGTGAGCCAGACCAGGAGTTTCCTGGGAGTTTCCTGGGAAGCGTGATATGAGCCGGTGAAGTGGGCAGCGGCACGGGAGATCGCACGGTTCCCAGTGCCCTATCGGCAGGCTCCTGGGGCGCCAGTGAGAGAGTCGAACTTTAAGCTTGTGGAGAGGGAGGGAGAGAGAGAGAGGACGGACTCTGAGGCAGGGAGCTGGGTAATCGGGCTCAGCGAGTCCCACCCTCACAGGGACAAGCAGGGCAATGACTGGAGACGCTTGGCGCTGAGAGTTTTGCTGCCGGCATCTAGGACGGTGCAGCCCGGTGAGGGAGGGGCGTCCACCACCGCTGACACAATCCGCCCCTATTGAAGCACCGCCCAGGGCCGAAGCAGCCTGCCGTTGCCGAGGCAACCTGCCATAACAGAGAGACTCCCAGGAGACGGGAGCTCTCCACAGCAGAAGGGAGTCCAGCAGCAACAGGGCAGAACCGCGCTAGTGGGTCAGAGCCCCGGCAGGCAAATAGTGAATAGACTGCCACCTAGTGGGGCAGGACAGTGCAACAGATACTCATAAAGAAAGCCCCAACTCCCTGAAACAGTGCATATAAGGGGGGGAAATAAAAGGGTGGTGTTTTATGAGTTCTATTACAGCAGACATAAACAACCTCCCAACAACACTGAATGAACAACGGAGCTCACAGCTCAGCACTGGAGCTACTATAAAGCACAAACCATCTCCTTAAGCAGCTCCCTGACCCCTGTATATCCAAAGAGTCACCGCAAAAAAAGGACTAATCAGACTGACATTTGGCGGGCATCATTCTGGAACAAAGACAGCAGAAGAAGAAACTGGTATCATCCCTCACTCTTCCACAGCTGCTACAGGTATACTCCAGACAAACAGGGCCTGGAGTGGACCTCAGAACTCATACAGCAGAGGGGCTAGACCACTAGAAGGAAAACTAAGTAACAAAAATACTTCATCATCAACAATCTCAGCATCCACACAGAGACCCAATTGAAAAATCAGCAACTACAAAGACGACAGGCGGATAAATCCATAAAGATGGGAAGAAACCAGCGCAAAAAGGAGGAAAACACCCGAAACCAAAACACCTCACCTCCTACAGAGGACCAAAACTCCTCACCAGCAAGGGAACAAAGCTGGACGGAGAATGAGTGTGACGAAATGACGGAATCAGACTTCAGAAAGTGGATAATGAGAAACTTCATTGAGCTAAAAGAACATGTTCTAAATCAGTGCAAAGAAACTAAGAACCTTGAAAAAAGATTTGAAAAAAAATTCGAGGAATTGATAACAAGAATGGAAAACTTAGAGAGGAATATGAATGAATTGAAGGAGCTGAAAAACACAACACGAGAACTTCGTGAAGCATGCACAAGTTTCAACAGCCGAATTGACCAAGCAGAAGAAAGAATATCAGAAATTGAAGATCAACTCAATGAAATAAAACGTGAAACCAAGATTAAAGAAAAAAGCACAAAAAGGAATGAACAAAATCTCCAAGAAATGTGGGACTATGTGAAGAGACCCAACCTACGTTTGATAGGTGTACCAGAATGTGATCAAGAGAATGAATCTAAGCTGGAAAACACTCTTCAGGATATTATCCAGGAAAATTTCCCCAACCTAGCAAGACAGGTCAATACTGAACTCCAGGAAAGACAGAGAACACCACAAAGATACTCCGCAAGAAGAGCAACCCCAAG
The DNA here is from genome assembly GCA_031835075.1 of Saguinus oedipus. Taxonomy (NCBI): domain Eukaryota; kingdom Metazoa; phylum Chordata; class Mammalia; order Primates; family Cebidae; genus Saguinus; species Saguinus oedipus. The sequence continues at coordinate 6,781,209 of CM063170.1, forward strand.
GCACATAATCATCAGATTCACCAGGGTTGAAACGAAGGAGAAAATACTTAGGGCAGCCAGAGAGAAAGGTCAGGTCACCCACAAAGGGAAGCCCATCAGACTCACAGCAGATCTCTCGGCAGAGACTCTACAAGCCAGAAGAGAGTGGGGGCCAATATTCAACATCCTTAAAGAAAAGAGCTTTCAACCCAGAATTTCATATCCAGCCAAACTGAGCTTCATAAGTGAAGGAAAAATAAAATCCTTCACGAACAAGCAAGTACTCAGAGATTTTGTTACCACTAGGCCTGCTTTACAAGAGCTCCTGAAAGAGGCACTACACATAGAAAGAAACAACCAGTTCCAGCCATCCTAAAAGCATACCAAATGCTAAAGACCATCAACAAAATGAAGAATGTACATGAACCAATGGGCAAAACAGCCAGATAGCATCAAAATGGCAGTATCAAATTCACACATAACAATATTAACCCTGAATGTAAATGGGCTAAATGCACCAATCAAAAGACACAGACTGGCAAATTGGATAAAAAACCAAAACCCATCAGTGTGCTGTATTCAGGAAACCCACCTCACACACAAAGATACACAAAGGCTCAAAATAAAAGGATGGAGGAAGATTTACCAAGCAAATGGAGAGCAAAAAAAAGCAGGAGTTGCAATTCTCATCTCTGATAAAATAGACTTTAAAGCAACAAAGATCAAAAGGGACAAAGAAGGTCACTACATAATGGTAAAAGGATCAATACAACAAGAAGAGCTAACGATTCTAAATATATATGGACCCAATGTAGGAGCACCCAGATATATAAGGCAAGTTCTTAATGACTTACAAAGAGACTTAGACTCCCACACAATAATAGTGGGAGACTTTAACACTCCACTGTCAATAGCAGACAGATCAACCAGACAGAAAATTAACAAGGATATCCAGGACTTGAACTCAGACCTGGAACAAGCAAACCTGATAGACATTTACAGAACTCTCCACCCCAAATCCACAGAATATACATTCTTCTCAGCACCACATCACACCTACTCCAAAATTGACCACATAATTGGAAGTAAAGCACTCCTCAGCAAATGCAAAACAACGGAAATCATAACAAACAGTCTCTCAGACCATAGTGCAATCAAGTTGGAACTCAGAATTCAGAAAATAACTCAGAACCGCACAGCTTCATGGAAACTGAACAACTGGATCTTGAATGTTGATTGGATAAACAATGAAATGAAGGCAGAAATAAAGAAGTTCTTTGAAACCAACGAGAACGAAGACACAACGTACCAGAATCTCTGGGACACATTTAAAGCAGTCTGTAGAGGAAAATATATAGCAATAAGTGCCCACATGAGAAAAGTGGAGAGATCCAAAATTGACACCCTATCGTCAAAATTGAAAGAGCTAGAGGAGCAAGATCAAAAAAGCTCAAAACCTAGCCGAAGACAAGAAATAACTAAGATCAGAGCAGAACTGAAGGAGATAGAGACAAGAAAAACCCTTCAAAAAATCAACAAATCTAAGAGCTGGTTTTTTGAAAAGATCAACAAAATAGACAGACCACTAGCCAGACTGATAAAAAAGAAAAGAGAGAACAACCAAATAGATGCAATAAAAAACGATAAAGGGGAAATCACCACAGATTCCACAGAAATTCAAACCATCATCAGAGAATACTACAAACAACTCTATGCACACAAACTAGTAAATCAGGAAGAAATGGATAAATTCCTGGATGCCTGTGTCCTCCCAAGCCTAAACCAGGAGGAAGCTGAAACTATGAATAGACCAATAACAAGGTCAGAAGTTGAGGCAGCAATTAAGAGCCTACCACACAAAAAAAGCCCAGGTCCAGATGGGTTCACAGCCGAATTCTACCAGACACACAAAGAGGATCTGGTACCATTCCTTCTGAAACTATTCCAAATAATCCAAAAAGAGGGAACCCTTCCCAAATCATTTTATGAGACCAACATCATCCTGATACCAAAACCTGGCAGAGACTCAACAAGAAAAGAAAACTTCAGGCCAATATCCATGATGAACATAGATGCAAAAATCTTCAATAAAATACTGGCAAATCGATTGCAACAGCACATTAAAAAACTTATCCATCATGATCAAGTAGGATTCATCCCGGGCATGCAAGGCTGGTTCAACATACGCAAGTCTATAAATGTAATTCACCACATAAACAGAAGCAAAAACAAAAACCACATGATTATCTCAATTGACGCAGAGAAGGCATTTGACAAAATTCAACAGCCCTTTATGCTAAAAACCCTCAATAAACTTGGTATTGATGGAACATATCTCAAAGTAATAAAAGCTATTTATGACAAACCAACAGCCAATATCATACTTAATGGGCAAAAACTGGAAGCATTCCCTTTGAAATCCGGCACTAGACAAGGATGCCCTCTCTCACCACTTCTATTCAACATAGTACTGGAAGTTCTAGCCAGAGCAATAAGGCAAGAAAAAGAAATAAAGGGTATTCAAATAGGAAAGGTGGAAGCCAAATTGTCTCTATTTGCAGACGACATGATAGTATACCTAGAAGACCCCATCACCTCAGCCCAAAAGCTCCTGCAACTGATAAGCAACTTCAGCAAAGTCTCAGGATATAAAATCAATGTGCAAAAATCACAAGCATTCCTATACACCAACAACAGACTTAAAGAGAACCAAATTAAGAACGAACTGCCATTCACAATCGCTACAAAGAAAATAAAATACCTAGGAATACAACTCACTAGGAATGTAAGGGACCTCTTTAAGGAAAACTACAAACACCTGCTCAACGAAATAAGAGAGGACACAAACAGATGGAGAAACGTTCCATGTTCGTGGTTAGGAAGAATCAATATTGTGAAAATGGCTATACTGCCCAAAGTAATTTACACATTCAATGCTATCCCCATCAAACTACCATTGAATTTCTTCATAGAACTGGAAAAAACCACCATGAATTTCATATGGAACCAAAAAAGAGCCCGCATAGCCAAGTCAATTCTAAGCAAAAAGAACACAGCGGGAGGCATCACGCTACCAGACTTCAAACTATACTACAAGGCTACAGTAATCAAAACAGCATGGTACTGGTACCAAAACAGAGATATAGACCAATGGAACAGAACAGAAACATCGGAGGCAACACAACATATCTACAACCATATCATCTTTGATAAACCAGACAAAAACAGGCAATGGGGAAAGGATTCCCTATTTAATAAATGGTGTTGGGAAAACTGGCTAGCCATATGCAGAAAGCAGAAACTGGACCCCTTCCTGACACCTTACACTAAAATTAACTCCAGATGGATTAAAGACTTAAATGTAAGACCTGACACCATAAAAACCCTAGAAGAAAATCTAGGCAAAACCGTTCAGGACATAGGAGTAGGCAAGGACTTCATGAACAAAACACCAAAAGCATTGGCAACAAAAGCCAAAATAGACAAATGGGACCTAATCAAACTCCACAGCTTCTGCACGGCAAAAGAAACAGTCACTAGAGTGAATCGACAACCATCAGAATGGGAAAAAATCTTTGCAGTTTACACATCTGACAAAGGGCTGATATCCAGAATTTACAAAGAACTCAAACAGATTTACAGAAAAAAAACAAACAAGCCCATTCAAAAATGGGCAAAGGATATGAACAGACACTTTACAAAAGAAGACATACATGAGGCCAACAAACATATGAAAAAGTGCTCATCATCATTGGTCATTAGAGAGATGCAAATCAAAACCACATTGAGATATCATCTCACACCAGTTAGAATGGCGATCATTAAAAAATCTGGAGATAGCAGATGCTGGAGAGGATGTGGAGAAATAGGAACACTCTTACACTGTTGGTGGGAGTGTAAATTAGTTCAACCATTGTGGAAGACAGTGTGGCGATTCCTCAGGGACCTAGAAATAGAAATTCCATTTGACCCAGCAATCCCATTACTGGGTATCTATCCAAAAGACTGTGAATCTTTCTACTATAAGGACACATGCACACGAATGTTCATTGCAGCACTGTTTACAATAGCAAAGACCTGGAACCAACCCAAATGCCCATCGATGATAGACTGGACTGGGAAAATGTGGCACATATACACCATGGAATATTATGCAGCAATCAGAAATGATGAGTTTGTGTCCTTTGTAGGGACATGGATGAATCTGGAGAACATCATTCTCAGCAAACTGACACAAGAACAGAAAAAGAAATACCGCATATACTCACTCATAGGCGGGTGAGAAAAATGAGAACACATGGACACAGAGAGGCGGTCTACTATACACTGGGGACTGTTGGGGGAAATGGGGGAGGGACAGCGGGGGGGGCTGGGGGGGATAGCCTGGGGATGAATACCAAGTGTGGGTGAGGGGGAGGAAGGCAGCAAAACACACTGCCATGTGTGTACCTATGCAACTATCTTGCACGTTCTGCACATGTACCCCAAAACCTATAATGCAATAAAAATTTAAAAAAAAAAAAAAAAAAAAAAAAAAAAAAAAAAAAAAAAAAAAGGATACACACAGCAGAGTGGAAGTTACACACAAAAGAGGGGAAAATACACACGAAAGAGAGAGGGATACACACAGGAGAGAGGGAGATACACACAGAAGAGTGGTGATACACACAGGAGAGAGGAGGGTACACAAAGGAGAGAGGGGAATACACACAGGAGAGAGGAGGATACACAAAGTAGAAGGGGATACACACAGGAGTGAGGGGGATACAATGAAAAAAGGAGGATACACACAGGAGAGAAGAGGATAAACACAGTAGAGAAGAATATACACAGGAGAGAGGGGCATACACACAGGAGAGAGAGATACACACAGGAGAAAGGGGAATAGACACAGGACGGGGAGAATACACAAAAAAGAGGGGGATACACACATGAGAACAGGGCGTACACACAGAAGAGAGGAGGATTCAAAAAGCAGAGTGGAGGATACACACTGGAGAGAAGGGATACACACAAGAAACAGGGGGATACACACAGGAAAGAGGAGGATACATACAGGTAAGGGGGATACACAAAGATAAAAGGTGTACATGTGTCCTTATAGTAGAACGATTTATAGTCCTTTGGATATATACCCAGTCATGGGATTGCTGGGTCAAATGGAATTTCTATTTCTAGGTCCTTGAGGAATCGCCACACTGTCTTCCACAATGGTTGAACTAATTTACACTCCCACCCACAGTGTAAAAGTGTTCCTATTTCTCCACATCCTCTCCAGCATCTGCTATCTCCAGATTGTTTAATGATCGCCATTCTAACTGGCGTAAGCTGGTATATCAATGTGGTTTTCGTTTGCATCTCTCTAATGACCAGTGATGATGAGCATTTTTTCATATGTTTGTTGGCCTCATGTATGTCTTCTTTTGTAAAGTGTCTGTTCATATCCTTTGCCCATTTTTGAATGGGCTTGTTTGTTTTTTCCTGTAAATCTGTTTGAGTTCTTTGTAAATTCTGGATATCAGCCCTTTGTCAGACGTGTAAACTGCAAAGATTTTTTCCCATTCTCATGGTTGCCGATTCACTCTAGTGACAGTTTCTTTGGCCATGCAGAAGCTGTGGAGTTTGATTAGGTCCCATTTGTCTATTTTGGTTTTGTTGCCAATGCTTTTGGTGTTTTATTCATGAAGTCCTTGCCTACTCCTATGTCCTGAATGGTTCTGCCTAGATTTTCTTCCAGCGTTTTTATGGTGTCAGGTCTTACGTTTAAGTCTTTAATCCATCTGGAGTTAATTTTAGTGTAAAGACACATGCACACGAATGTTCATTGCAGCACTGTTTACAATAGCAAAGAACTGGAACCAACCCAAATGCCCAACGATGATAGACTGGACTGGAAAAATGTGGTGCATATACACCATGGAATATTATGCAGCAATCAAAAATGATGAGTTTGTGTCCTTTGTAAGGACGTGGATGAATCTGGAGAACATCATTCTCAGCAAACTGACACAAGAACAGAAAAAGAAATACCGCATATACTCACTCATAAGTGGGAGAGAAGAATGAGAACACATGGACACAGAGAGGCTGTCTACTATACACTGGGGTCTATTGGGGGGAATGGGGGAGGGACAGTGAGGGGGGCTGGGGAGGGATAGCCTGGGGATGAATGCCAAGTGTGAGTGAAGGGGAGGAAGGCAGCAAAACACACTGCCACGTGTGTACCTATGCAAGTATGTTGCACTTTCTGCACATGTATCCCAAAACCTATAATGCAATAAAAATTAAAAAAAAAATGGTGTACACACAGGAGAGAGGAGGATACAAACAGGAGAGAGGAGAATACAAACAGGAGAGAGGTGATACACACAGGAGAAAGAAGGTATACAGAGGATCTTTCACAGCCTCATTGAATATTACACATTTGTGATATAGACTGGAGTCTATCTTTTATGGCCACTCATTCAAAGAATCACTAAATAATGCACACCTGCTGAATAGTCAGATGTCTCTTTCCTATGGCCACTCGTCAAGAGCCTCACTAAGTGTACACACCTGGGGAAATAGTCAGGATTTACCTTTATCCCCTCATTCACATTCTCACTAAATAAGGCACACCTGTGGAATAGTCAGGAGACTTTTTTTATGTGGCCTCTATTTCGGAGTGTCACTGAATAATGTGTACTAGGGAGTCTATATTACGTAGACACATATTCAGAGCCTCAGTGAATAAGACAGGACCCAGATATAGTAAGGAATATAATTTATATGGCAACGTCTTCTGAGCCTCACTGTATAATACACACCTGGAGAATAATTATGAGTCTATTTTCGATGGATATTCATACAGAGCCTCGGTAAAATATGTACACCTGTGGAGTAGCCAGGAGTCTATTTTATTAGGACACACATTCATAGCCTCAGTGGATAATATGCACGTGTGGATTAGTCAGGATTCCATTTTACATGGCCACTGACTCATAACCTCAATGAAAAATGCACAAATGTAAAGTACTCAGCAGTCTGTTTCATATAAACACTCATTCAGAGTTTCAGTGCATAATACAAATATTTAAGATAGACAACATCCTGTCTCATATGATCACACAAAAGAGCCTCACTGAATAATACAAACCTGGAGAATAATTTGGAGTCTATTTTCGTTGGCCATTCATTCAGAGCCTCGGTAAAAAATGCACACCTGTGGAGTAGCCAGGAGTCTATTTCATTTGGAAACTCATTCATAAACTCATTAAATAATATGCACGTGTGTATTAGTCAGGATTCCATATTATATGGCCACTTACTTGTAACCTCAGGGACAAATGCACAAATGTAAAGTAATCAGCAGTCTATTTCATATGGACACTCATTCAGAGATTCATTGAATAATAAAATATTTAAGATAGACAGCATCCTGTTTTTTATGGTTACACAAAAAGAACCTCATTAAATAATATGCACGTGGGGATTATTCAGGATTCCATTTCATATGGCCAATGAATCGTAACCTCAGTGACAAATGCATAAATGTAAAGTACTCAGCAGTCTATTTTATATAGAAACTCATTCAGAGATTCACTGAATAATACAAATATTTGAGATAGACAGCATCCTGTTTCATATGGTTAAACAAAAATAGCCTCACTGAGTAATGCACACCAGGGGAAGTGTTAGGAGTCTACTTTATATAGCCTTTAATTTACAGAATCAGGAAATAATGCACACGTGTGGAATAGACACTAGTCTATATGGCTGCAAAATCAAAGCCTTTTTGAATACTGCACATGTGGGGAATAATCACTAGTCTGTTTCATATGGTGATTAGTTTGGAGAGTCAAAAAATAACGCACACCTGTTGCATAAAATGGGTTCTATTTCATAAGGCCACTCTTTCAGTGTTTTAGTGAATAATATGTATATGTGATAAGTCAGGAATCTTTTCCACATGGGCAGTCGTTCAGGGCCTATGTGAAGAATACTCCCCTCAAAAATAGTCAAGGGTCTACTTCAAATGGCTACACATTCAAATTCTCTGTACGTAATGAACACCTGTGCAATACACCTGAGTCTCTTTTTTATGCCCACTTAGTCAGAGACTCATTCAATAATACACAGCAAAGGAAGATTTAAGAGTCTACTTCATGAAGCCTCTCATTTAGAGCCTCAGTGAATAATGCACACCAGGGTAATAGTAGATAATCTTTTTATATGACCACTCATTTTGTGCCTCACTGAGTAATATACACCTGAAAAATCCTCAGGATTCTATCTGATACTAACACTCACTTAGAAATTTATTGAATAGTTCACAATGGAGCAATAGTCAGGTGTCTATTTCATATGTTCTATCATTCAAAGTTTCAGTGACTAGTAAAATTCTATGGAGTAATCAGGACGCTGTTTAACATAGCCACGAATTAAGTGTCTTGCTGAATGATATGCACCTGTGTGATAGGGAGGAGTCTATTTCATATGAACTCTAATTTTGTGTATCGCTGAGTAACACACACCTGCTGCAGTGACAGGAGTCTCTTTGGTATGGACACTCAAACAGAGCCTGTTTGATTAATGCACACATGGATAATAATGAGGAATCTATGTCATATGGCTACTCATTCAGACAAACTGTGAATAATGCACATGTGGAGTGGAGAAGTCTGATTCATATGGCCCTTCTTTCACAGCCTCACTGAATATTACACACTTGTGATATAGTCTGGAGTCTACTTTTTATGGCCACTCATTCAGAGAGCCACTAAATAATGGACACCTGCAGAATAGTCAGAAGTCTCTTTCTTATGGCCACTGGTTAAGAGCCTCACTAAGTGTACACACCTGGAGAAATAGGATTTACCTTTATTCCCTCATTCAGAGTCTCACTAAATAATGCACACCTGTGGAATAGTCAGGAGACTTTTTCATGTGGCCTCTAATTCGGAGTGTCACTGAATAATGTGGTGTAGTCAGGAGTCTATTTCATGTAGATACTTATTCAAACCTTCAGTGAAGAAGAGAGACACTTGATTTAGTAAGGAATCTAATTGATATGGAAACATATTCTGAGCCTCACTTAATAATACACACCTGGGGAATAATTTGGAGTCTATTTTCAATGGACATATATTCAGAGCCTCGGAAAATGATGTACACCTGCGGATAGCCAGGAGTCTAATTTATTACGACACTCATTCATAGACTCAGTGGATAATATGCACGTGTGGATTAGTCATAATTCCATTTTATATGGCCAATGACTCGTAACATCAGTGAAAAATGCAAAAATGTAAAATACTTAGCAGTCTATTTCATACAGACACTCATTCAGAGATTCACTGAATAATACAAATATTTGAGGTAGACAGAATCCTGTTTCATATTTTTAAACAAAAAGAGCCTCACTGAGTAATGCACACCAGGGGAAGTGTTAGGAGTCTACTTTTTATAGCCTTTAATTTACAGAATCAGAAAAAAATTCACACGTGTAAAATAGACACTAGTCTATTTTATATGGCTGCAAAATCAAAGACTTTTCGAATACTGCACAGGTGGGGAATAATCACTTGTCTGTTTCATATGGCGTTTCGTTTGATGAATCAAAAACTTATGCACACCTGTGGAGTAAAATTGGTTTTATTACAGAAGGCCACTCTTTCAGTGTTTTAGTGAATAATATCTATATCTGAAAAGTAAGGAATCTCTTTCATATGTCCACTCGTTCAGGGCCTCTGTGAAGAATACTCCCTTCAAAAATAGTCAAGTGTCTACTTTAAATGGCTACACATTCAGAGACTCTGTAGGTAATGAACACCTGGGCAATACACTTGAGTCTCTTTCTTATGCCCATTTAGTCAGAATCACATTCAACAATACACACCTGGGGAAGAGTTAAGAGTCTACTTCATTTAGCCACTCATTTAGAGCCTCAGTGAATAATGCACACCAGGGTAGTAGTCGAGCATTTTTTATATGGCCACACATTTTTTTTTGTCTCACGGAGTGATATACAACTGAAGAATCCTCAGGATTCTATTTGATACTATCACTCATTTAGAACCTTATTGAATAAATCACAATGAAGCAATAGTCAGGTGTCTATTTTATATGGTCTATCAATCAAAGTTTCAGTGAATAATAAACTTCTATGGAGTAATCAGGATGCTGTTTAAGATAGCCACGAATTCAGTGCCTTCCTGAATGATACACACCTGGGTAATAGTCTGGCGTCTATATTATATAAACTCTAATTTTATGTATCATTTAGTAATACAAACCTGAGGCAGTGTCAGGAGTCTATTTGGTATGGACACTCAAACACAACCTTTTTGAATAATGCACACTTGGATAATAATTAGGAGCCTATATCATACAGTTACTCATTCAGACAAATGGTGAATAATGCACATGTAAAGTAATTATATGTCTGATTCTTATGGACCCACTTTCACAGCCTCACTATATATTACACAGTTGTGATATAGTCTGGAGTCTATTTTTATGGCCACACATTCAGAGAAATTACTAAATAATGCACACCTGTGGAATAGTCAGAAGTCTCTTTCCTATGGCAACTCATTAAGAGCCTCACTAAGTGTACACACCTGGGGAAATAGGATTTACCTTTATCACCTCATTCAGAGTCTCACTAAATAATGCACACCTGTGGAATAGTCAGGAGACTTTTCATGTGGCCTCTAATTCGGAGTGTCACAGAATAAGGTGAAGTAGTCAGAAGTCTATTTCATGTAGACACATATTCAGAGCCACAGTGAATAAAACAGGCCCTTTAGGTTATAAGGAATCTAATTAATATGGCCACGTTCTCTGAGACTCACTGAATAATACACACCTGGAGAATAATTTGGAGTCTATTTTTGATGGACATTCATTCAGAGCCTCGGTAAATAATGTACACCTGTGGAGTAGCCAGGAGTCTATATTATTAGGACACTCATTCATAGCCTCAGTGGATAATATGCAGGTGTGCATTAGTCCGGATTCCAATTTATATGGCCACTGACTCGTAACCTTAGTAAAAAAATGCACAAATGTGAAGTACTCAGCAGTCTATTTCATATAGACACTCATTCAGAGATTCACTAAATAATACAAATATTTAATATAGCAGCATCCTGTTTCATATGGTCACACAAAATGATCCTCACTGATTAAGACACACCTAGGCAAGTGTTAGGAGTCTACTTTATATAACCTCTCATTTACAGCCTCAGGGAATAATGCACACGTGCAGAATAGACACTAGACTATTTTATATGGCTACAAAATCAAAGCCTGAGTGAGTAATACACAAGTTTGGAATAGTCACTTGTCTATTTTTCCATGCCCAAATATTTAGAGTCAGAGTCAATAATACACGCCTGTGGACAAGTCAGAAAACAATTTCATATGGCCAAAGTTTCAGAGCCTCAGTGAATAATACATACCTGGGAAATACTCAGGATGCTATTTCATGTGGCATTAATTTTTGAGTTTCCTTGAATAAGAAACACCTCTATTGTAGCCAGAATTCTATTTCCTATAGGCACATATTCAGAGACTAACTGAATAACATACACCTTGGGAAAAGTTAAAATTCTATTTCGTATAGCCACTCGTTTAGAGCCGAATGTAAAAATGTACTCCTGAGGAGCATTCAGGAAACTTTATAATATGGCCACTCATTCAGAGCTTCACAGAATAATACAGACCTATGAAAATGTAAGGAGTATATTTCACCTGGCCACTTATTCAGAAACTCAGTGAGGAATCATATATATCTGGAAAATACTCAGAATTATATTATATATAGCCACTTATTCAGAGACTCACTGAATAATGCACAGCTAAGAAATAGTCTGGAGACTATTTGATATAACCCTTCACCCAGCGACTCAGTGGACAATGCAGAACTGAAAAATAGTCAAGAAAATAGAGTCATGGGTTTATGTAATGTGGTGACTTGTTCAGAATCTCACTGAAGAATACACACCTTGGGAACTGTCAGTGTCCAAGTCATATGGACACTCAATCACAGCATTACCGAATAATGCACAATGGGGCAATAGTAAGGAGTCTATTTTATATGGCCCGTCATTCGGAACTTCAGTGCATACTAAACAGATGTGAAGTAGTCAGGACTCTATTTAAGGTAGCCCCAAATTAAGCAGCTCCGTTTATAATACACACATATGTCAGAGTCAGGAGACTCTTTGACATAGACACTAATACAGAACCTTTCCGAATACTGGACATGTGGTGAATTATCACAAGTCTGTTTCATATGGTGATTAATTTGGAGAATCAAAAAATAATGCACACCTGTTGAGTAAAATGGGTTCTTTTTCATAAGGCCACTCTTTCAGTGTTTTAGTGAATAATATGTGTATCTGATAAGTCAGAAATCTTTTTCACATGGCCACTCATTCAGGGCCTCTATGAAGAATACTCCCCTAAAAAATAGTCAAGGGTCTACTTCAAATAGCTACACGTTTCAAGTCTCTGTATGCAATAAACACCTGAGCAATACACATAAGTGTCTTTTTTTATGCCCACGTAGTCAGAGACTCATTCAATAATACACAACAAAGAAAGATTTAAGAGTCTACTTCATATAGCCACTCATTTAGAGCCTCAGTGAATTATTCACTCCAGGGTAATAGTAAAGCATCTTTTATATGGCCACTCACTTTGTGCCTCACCGAGTGATATACACCTGAAGAATCCTCAGGATTCTATTTGACACTTCCATTCACTTAGAAACTTATTGAATAATTCACAATGGAGCAATAGTCAAATGTCTATTTTATATGGTCTATCATTCAAACTTTCAGTGAATAGTTAACTTCTATGGAGTAATCAGGACGCTGTTTAACATAGCCACAAATTAAGTGACTTGCAGAATGATACGCACCTGTGTAATAGTCAGGAGTCTATTTCATATGAACTCTAATTTTGTGTATCGCTGAGTAATACACACCTGCGGCAGTGACAGGAGTCTCTTTGGTATGGACACTCAAACAGGGCCTGTTTGATTAATGCACACATGGATAATAATGAGGAGTCTATGTCATATGGCTACTCATTCAGACAAACTGTGAATAATGCACATGTGAAGTAATTAGAGGTCTGTTTCATATGGCCCTTCTTTCACAGCCTCACTGAATATTACACACTTGTGATATAGTCTGGAGTCTATTATTTATGGCCACTCTTTCAGAGAATCAACAAATAATGCACGCATGCAAAATAGTCAGAAGTCTCTTTCCTATGGCCACTCATTAAGAGCCTCCGTAAGTGTACACACCTGGAGAAATAGTCAGTATTTAACTTTATGCCCTCATTAAGAGTCTCACTAAATAATGCAAACCTGTGGAATAGTCAGGACACTTTTTCATGTTGCCTCTAATTCAGAGTGTCACTTAATAATGTGGTGTAGTCAGGAGTCTATTTCCTGTAGACATATATTCAGAGCTTCAGTGAATAAGACGGACACTTGATATAGTAAGGAATGTAATTTATATGGAAATATATTCTGAGCGTCACTGAATAATACACACCTGGGGAATAATTTTCAGTGTATATTCGATAGACATATATTCAGAGCCTTGGAAAATGATGTATACCTGTGGAGTAGCCAGGGGCCTATTTAATTAGGAAACCCATTCATAGCCTCAGTGGATAATATGCACGTGTGGATTAGTCAGGATTCCATTTCATATGGCCACTCACTTGTAACCTCAGTGAAAAATGCAAAAATGTAAAATACTTAGCAGTATATTTCATATAGACACTCATTCAAAGATTCACTGAATAATACAAATATTTGAGATAGACAGCATCCTGTTTCATATGTTTAAACAAAAAGAGCCTCACTGAGTAATGTACACCAGAGGAAGTGTTAGGAGTCTACTTTATATAGCCTTTAATTTACAGAGTCAGCAAATAATGCACACGTGTAGAATACACACTTGTCTATTTTATATGGCCGCAAAATCAAAGCCTTTTCCAATACTGCACATGTGGAAAATAATCACCTGTCTGTTTCATATGGTGTTTCATTTGGTGAATCCAAAACTTATGCACACCTGTGGAGTAAAATGGGTTCTCTTACAGAAGGCCACGCATTCAGCATTTTAGTGAATAATATGTATATCTGAAAAGTTAGGAATCTCTTTCACATAACCACTCATTCAGGGCCTCTGTGAAGAATACTCCCATCAAAAATAGTCAAGTGTCTACTTTAAGTGACTACACATTCAGAGAATCTGCAGGTAATTAACACCTGGGCAATAAACCTGTGTCTCTTTTTTATGCCCACTTAGTCAGAGTCTCATTCAATAATACACACCTGGGGAAGAGTTAAGAGACTACTTCATGTAGCCACTCATTTTGAGCCTCAGTGAATAATGCACACCAGGGTAATATTCGAGCATTTTTTATATGGCCACTCATTTTGTGCCTCACTGAGTGATATACACCTGAAAAATCCTAAGGATTCTATTTTATACTACCACGCATTTAGCACATTATTTAATAATTCACAGTGGAGCAATAGTCAGGTGTCTATTTTATATGGTCTATCACTCAAAGTTTCAGTGAATAATAACCTTCTATGCAGTAATCGGGACGCTGTTTAAAATAGCCAAGAAATAAGTGCCTTCCTGAATGATACACACCTTGGTTATAGCCTGGCATCTATTTCATATGAACTCTAATTTTGTGTATCATTGAGTAATACACACCTGGGGCAGTGTCAGGAGTCTATTTGGTATGGACACTCAAACAGAACCTGTTTCATTAATGCAAACATGTATAATAGTGAGGAGTCTATGTCATAGGGATACTCATTCAGACAATTAGTGAATAATGCATATGTAAAGTAATTAGCAGTCTGATTCCTATGACCCCTCTTTCAGAGCCTCACTGAATATTACACACTTGTGATATAGTCTGGAGTCTAGTTTTTATGGCCACCCATTCAGAGAATCACTAAATAATGCACACCTGTGGAACACTCAGAAGTCTCTTACCGATGGCAACTCGTTTAGAGCCTCACTAAGTGTACACACCTGGGGAAATAGAAAGGATTTACCATTATCCCCTCATTCAGAGTCTCACTAAATAATGCACACTTGTGGAATAGTCAGGAGACTTTTTCATGTGGACTCTAATTCGGAGTGTCACAGAATAATTTGATATATTCAGGAGTCTATTTCATGTAGACACATATTCAAAGCCACAGTGAATAAAACAAAACCTTTATGTTGTAAGGAATCTAATTAATATGGCAACGTCTTCTGAGTCTCACTGAGTAATACTCACCTGGAGAATAATTTGGAGTCTATTTTTGATGGAAATTCATTCAGATCCTTGGTAAATAATGTACACCTGTGGAGTAGCCAGGAGTCTATTTAATATGACACTCATTCATAGCCTCAGTGGATAATACTCAGGTGTGGTTTAGTCCAGATTCCAATTTATATGGCCACTGACTGGTAACCTCAGTGAAAAATGCACAAATGTAAAGTACTCAGCAGTCTATTTCATACAGACACTCATTCAGAGATTCACTACATAATAAAATATTTAATATAGCATCATCCTGTTTCATATAGTCACACAAATTAAGCCTCACTGAGTAAGGCACACCTAGGGAAGTGTTAGGAGTCCACTTTATATAGCCTCTCATTTACAGCTTCAGGGAATAATGCACACGTGTGGAATAGACACTAGACTATTTTATATGGCCACAAAATCAAAGCCTGAGTGAGTAATACACAACTTTGGAATAGTCACTTGTCTATTTTACATGCCAAAATATTTGGAGTCAGAGTCAATAATACATGCCTGTAGACATGTCAGAAAGCAATTTCATATGGCCAAAGTTTCAGAGCCTCAGGGAATAATAAATAACTGGGAAATACTCAGGACGCTATTACATGTAACATGAATTTCAGAGCTTCCTTGAATAAGAAACACCTCTACTGCAGTCAGCATTCTATTTCCTGTAGCCACATATTCAGAGCCTAACTGAATAACATACACCTTGGGAAAAGTTAAAATTCTATTTCCTATAGCCATTCATTTAGAGCTGAATGTAAAAATGCATGCCTGAGGAGCATTCAGGAGGCTCTATTTTATGGCCACTCATTCAGAGCTTCACAGAATAATACAGACCTATGAAAATGTCAGGAGTGTATTTCCCATGGCCACTTATTGAGAACCTCAGTGACGAATCATATATATCTGGAAAATACTCAGGATTATATTATATATAGCCACTTATTCAGAGACTCACTAAATAATGAACAGCTAAGGAATAGTCTGGAGACTATTTGATATGACTCTTCACCCAGCAACTCAGTGGACAATGCAGAACTGAAAAATAGTCAAGAGGATAGTGTCAAGGGTTTATGTTATGTGGCCACTCGTTCAGAATCTCACTGAAGAATACACACCCTGGGAATAGTCAGTGTCCAAGTCATATGGACACTCAATCACAGCATTACCGAATAATGCACAATGGGGCAATAGTAAGGAGTATATTTCATATGGCCTGTTATTCAGAGATTCAGTGTATAATAAACAGCTGTGAAGTAGTCAGCACCCTATTTAAGGTAGCCCCAAATTAAGCAGCTTCATGAATGATACACATGTGTCAGAGTCAGGAGAGTCTTTGACATAGACACTCATACAGAAGCTTTTCGAAAACTGCACCCGTGGGGAATAATCACTAGTGTGTTTCATATGGTGATTAGTTTGGAGAATCAAAAAATAACGAACACCTGTTGAGTAAAATTGAATCTATTTCATAAGGCCACTATTTGAGTGTTTTAGTGAATAATATGTATATCTGATAAGTCAGGAATCTCTTTCACATGGCCACTCGTTCAGGGCCTCTGTGAAGAATACTCTCCTCAAAAATAGTCAAGGGTCTACTTCAAATCGCTACACATTCAAAGTCTGTGTCCGAAATGAACACCTGGGTAATACACCTGAATCTCTTTTTTATGCCCACATAGTCAGAGACTCATTCAATAATACACAACAAAGAAAGATTTAAGAGTCTACTTCATGTAGCCACTCATTTTGAGCCTCAGTGAATAATGCACACCAGGGTAATAATCGAGTTTTTTTATATGGGCACTCATTTTGTGCCTCACTAAGTGATATACACCTAAAGAAACCTAAGCATTCTTTTTGAAACTACCACGCATTTAGCACCTTCTTGAATAATTCACAATGGAGCAATAGTCAGGTGTCTATTTTATATGGTCTATCACTCAAAGTTTCAGTGAATAATAAACTTCTATGGAGTAATCAGGAAGCTGTTTAAGATAGCCACGAATTCAATGACTTTTTGAATGATACACACCTGGGTAATAGCCTGGCGTCTATTTCATATGAACTCTAATTTTGTGTATCATTGAGTAATACACAATTGGGGCAGTGACAGGAGTCTATTTGGTATGGACACTCAAACAGAGCCTGTTTAATTAATGCACACATGTATAATAATGAGGAGTCTATGTCATACGGCTACTCATTCAGACAAACATTAAATGATACACATGTAAAGTAATTAGCAGTCTGATTCTTATGGACCCTCTTTCACAGCCTCACTGAATATTACACACTTGTGTTATAGTTTGGAGTCTATTTTTTGTGGACACTCATTCAGAGAATCACTAAATAATGAGCACCTGCGGAATAGTCAGAAGTCTATCCTATGGCCTCTCGTTAAAAGCCTCACTAAGTGTACACACCTGGGTAAATAAAATTTACCATTATTTCCTCATTCAGATTCTCACTAAATAATGAACACCTATGGAAGAGTCGGGAGACATTTTCATGTGGCCTCTAATTCGGAGTGTCACTGAATAATGTGGTGTAGTCAGGAGTCTATTTCATGTAGACACATATTCAGAGCTTCAGTGAATAAGAGAGACACTTTATATAGTAAAGAATCTAATTGATATGGAAATATATTTTGAGCCTCACTGTATAATACACACCTGGTAAATAATTTGGAGTGTATATTCGATAGACATCTATTCAGAGCCTCGGAAAATGATGTATACTTGTGGAGTAGCAAGGGGTCTATTTTATTAGCACACTCATTCATAGCCTCAGTGGATAATATGCACATTTTAATTATTCCGGATTCCATTTTATATGGCCACTCACACATAACCTCAGTGAAAAATGCAAAAATGTAAAATACTTAGCAGTGTATTTCATATAGACACTCATTCAGAGATTCACTGAATAATACAATATTTGAGATACACAGCATCCTGTTTCTTATGGTTAAACAAAAAGAGCCTCATTGAGTAATGCACACCAGGGGAAGTGTTAGGAGTCTACTTTATATAGCCTTTAATTTACAGAGTCAGGAAATAATGCACACGTGTGGAATAGACACTAGTCTATTTTATATGGCCGCAAAATCAAAGCTTTTTCGAATACTGCACATGTGGGCAATAATCACTTGTTTCATATGCTGTTTCCTTTGGTGAATCAAAAACTTATGCACACCTGTGGAGTAAAATGGTTCTATTTCAGAAGGCCACTCTTTCAGTGTTTTAGTGAATAATATGTATATCTTAAAAGTAAGGGATCTCTTTCACATTGCCACTCGTTCAGGCCCTCTGTGAAGAATACTCCCCTCAAAAATAGTCAAGGGTCTACTTTAAATGGCTACATATTCAAATTCTCTGTACGTAATAAACACCTGGGTAATACACCTGAGTCTCTTTTTTTATGCCCACTTAGTCAGAAACTCATTCAATTATACACCACAAAGGGAGATTTAAGAGTCTACTTCATGTAGCCACTCATTTAGAGCCTCAGTGAATAATGCACACCAAAGTAATAGTCGAACATTTTTTATATGGACACTCATTTTGTGCCTCACTGAGTGATATACACCTGAAAAATTCTAAAGATTCTATTTGATACTACCGCGCATTTAGCACCTTATTGAATAATTCACAATGGAGCAATAATCAGGTGTCTATTTTATATGGTCTGTCACTCAAAGTTTCATTGAACAATAATCTTCTATGGAGTAATCAAAATGCTGTTTAAGGTAGCCGCGAATTAAGTGCCTTCCTGAATGATACACACCCGGGTAATAGCCTGGCATCTATTTCCAATGAACTCTAATATTATGTATCCTTGAGTAATACACACCTGTGGCAGTGTCAGGAGACTATTTAGTATGGGCACTCAAACAGAACCTGTTTGACTAATGCACACATGTATGATAATGAGGACTCTATGTCATAGGGCTACTCATTTGGACAAACAGTGAATAATGCACATGTAAAGTAATTAGCAGTCTGATTCTTATGGACCTTCTTTAAAAGCCTCACTGAATATTGCAGACTTGTGATATAGTCTAAAGTCTATTTTTTATGGCCACCCATTCAGAGAATCTCTAAATAATGCACACCTGCAGAATAGTCAGAAGTCTCTTTCCTATGGCCACTCGTTAGGAGCCTCACTAAGTGTACACACCTGGGAAAATAGTCAGGATTTACCATTATCCCCTCATTCAGAGTCTCACTAAATAATGCACACCCGTGGAATAGTCAGGAGACTCCTATGGCCACTCGTTAAGAGCCTCACTACGTGTCCACACGTGGAAAAATTGTCAGGATTTACAATTACCCCCTCATTTAGAGTCTCACTAAATAATGCACACCTGTGGAATAGTCAGGAGACTTTTTCATGTGTCCTCTAATTCGGAGTGTCACTGAATATTGTGATGTAGTCAGGAGTCTATTTTATGTAGACACATATTCAGAGCCTCAGTGAATAAAACTGGCCCTTTATGTTGTATGGAATCTAATTAACATGGCCAAATCTTCTGAGCCTCACTGAATAATACACACCTGGAGAACAATTTGGAGTCTATTTTTGATGGACATTCATTCAGAGCCT
Source organism: Saguinus oedipus (assembly GCA_031835075.1). NCBI lineage: Eukaryota > Metazoa > Chordata > Mammalia > Primates > Cebidae > Saguinus > Saguinus oedipus. The sequence continues at coordinate 6,801,135 of CM063170.1, forward strand.
CGGTAAATAATGTACACCTGTGGAGTAGCGAGGAGTCTATTTTATTAGGACACACATTCATAGCCTCAGTGGATAAAATGCAGGTGTGGATTAGTCCGGATTCCAATTTATATGGCCACTGACTCGTAACCTCAGTGAAAAATGCACAAATGTAATGTACTCAGCAGTCTATTGCATATACACACTGATTCAGAGATTTACTACATAATACAAATATTTAATATAGCAGAATCCTGTTTTATATGGTCACACAAATGAGCCTCACTGAGTAAGGCACACCTAGGGAAGTGTTAGGAGTCTACTTTATATAGCATCTCATTTACAACCTCAGGGAATAATGCACACGTGTGGAATAGACACTACACTATTTTATATGGCCACAAAATCAAAGCCCGAGTGAGTAATATACAACTTTGGAATAGTCACTTGTCTATTTTACATGCCCAAATATTTAGAGTCAGAGTCAATAATACACGCCTGTGGACAAGTCAAAAACCAATTTCATATCGCCAACCTTTCAGAGCCTCAGTGAATCATACATACCTGGGAAATACTCAGGACGCTCTTACATGTGGCATCAATTTCAGAGATTCCCTGAATAAGAAACACCTGTATTGTAGTCACAATTCTATTTCAAATAGCCAAATACTCAGAGCCTAACTGAATACCATACACCTTGGGAAAAGTTAAAATTCTATTTCGTATAGCCACTCATTTAGAGCTGAATGTAAATACGCACGTCTGAGGAGCATTCAGGAGGATCTATTTTATGGCCACACATTCAGAGCTTCCCAGAATAATACACACCTATGAAAACATCAGGAGTGTATTTCACATGGCCACTTCATCAGAATCTCAGTGAGGAATCATATATATCTGAAAAATACTCAGGATAATATTATATATAGCCACTTATTCAGAGACTCACTGAATAATGCACAGCTAAGGAATAGTCTAGAGAATATTTGATATGACTCTTCACCCAACGACTCAGTGGACAATGCAGAACTAAAAAATAGTCAGGAGGATAGAGTCAAGGGTTTATGTTATGTGGTCACTCGTTAAGAATCTAACTGAAGAATACACACCTTGGGAATAGTCAGTGTCCAAGTCATATGGACACTCAATCACAGCATTACTGAATAATGCACAATGTGGCAACCATAAGGAGTCCATTTTATGTGGCCTGTCATTCGGAGCTTCAGTGCACAATAAGCAGCTGTGGAGTAGTCACGACCCTATTTAAAGTAGCCCCAAATTAAGCAGCTCCGTGAATGATACACACATGTGTTGGAGTCAGGAGACTATTTGACATAGGAATTCATACAGAACTTTTTTCGAATACTGCACATGTGGGGAATAATCACTAGTCTGTTTCATATGATGATTAGTTCGGAGAATCAAAAAATAATGCACACCTGTTGAGTAAAATGGGTTCAATTTCATAAGGTCATTCTTTCAGTGTTTTAGTGAATAATATGTATATCTGATAAGTCAGGAATCTCTTTCAAATGGCCACTCGTTCAGGGCCTCTGTGAAGAATCCTCCCCTCAAAAATAGTCAAGGGCCTACTTCAAATGGCTACACATTCAAATCTCTGTACGTAATGAACACCTGGGCAATACACCTGAGTCTCTTTTTTATGCCCACTTAGTCAGTGTCTCAGTGAACAATACACAGCAAAGGAACATTGAAGAGTCTACTTCATGTAGCCACTCATTTAGTTCCTCAGTGAATAATGCACACCAGGGTAATAGTCGACGATTTTTTATATGGCCACTCATTTTGTGCCTCACTGAGTGATGTACACCTGAAGAATCCTAAGGATTCTATTTGATACTACCACGGATTTAGCACCTTATTGAATAATACACAATGGAGCAATAGTCAGGTGTCTGTTTTATATGGTCTATCACTCAAAGTTTCAGTGAATAATAAACCTCTATGGACTAATCAGGACGCTGTTTAAGATAATCATGAATTAAGTGTCTTCCTGAATGATACACACCTGGGTAATAGCCTGTCGTCTATTTCATATTAAATCTAATTTTGTGTATCATTGTGTAATAGACACCTGGGGTAGTGTCAGGAGTCTATTTAACATGGACACTCCAACAGAACCTGTTTGATTAATGCACACATGTATAATAATGAGGAGTCTATGTCATAAGGCAACTCAATCAGACAGTGAATAATGCACATGTAAAGTAATTAGAAGTCTGATTCTTCTGGACACTCTTCCACAGGCTCAATGAATATTGCATACTTGTAATATAGTCTGGCGTCTATTTTTTATGGCCACCCATTCAGAGAATCACTAAATAATGCACACCTGCAGAATAGTCAGAAGTCTCTTTCCTATGGCAACTCGTTAAGAGCCTCACTAAGTGTACACACCTGGGGAAATAGTCAGGATTTAAAATTATCCCCTCATTCAGAGTCTCCCTAAATAATGCACACCTGTGGAATAGTCAGGAGACTCTTTCCTATGGCCACTCCTTAGGAGCCTCACTATGTGTACACACCTGGGGAAATAGTCAGGATTTACCTATTTCCCTTCATTTAGAGTCTCACTAAATAATACACACTTGAGGAATAGTCAGGAGACTTTTTCATGTGGCCTCTAATGCATAGTGTCACTGAATAATGTGAGGTAGTCAGGAGTCTATTTCATGAAGGCACATATTCAGAACCACAGTGAATAAAAGAGGCCTTTTATGTTTTAAGGAATCTAATTAATATGGCCACATCTTCTGAGCCTCACTGAATAATACACACCTGCAGAATAATTTGGAGTCTATTTTCAATGGACATACATTCAGAGCCTTGGTATATAATGCACATCTGTGGAGTAGCCAGGAGTCTATTTTATTAGGACACCCATTCATAGCTTCAGTGGATAATATGCACGTGTGGATTAGTCCAGATTCCAATTTATATGACCACCGACTCATAACCTCAGTGAAAAATGCACAAAAGTAAAGTACTCAGCAGTCTATTTTATATAGACACTTATTCAGAGATGCACTAAATAATACAAATATGTAATATAGCAGCATCATATTTCATATGGTCACACAAAATAAGCATCACTGAGTAAGGCACACCTAGGGAAGTCTTAGGAGTCTACTTTATGTAGCCTCTCATTTAGAGCCTCAGGGCATAATGCACACGTGTGGAATAGATACTAGACAATTATATAGGGACACAAAACCAAAGCCCGAGTGAGTAATACACAACTTTGGAATAGTCACTTGTCTACTTTACATACCCAAATATTTAGAGTCAGAGTCAATAATACATGCCTGTGGACAAGTCAGAAAACAATTTCATATAGCCAAAGTTTCAAAGCCTCAGTGAATAATACATACCTTAGAAATACTCAGGACGCTATTCCATGTGGCATCAATTTCAGAGCTTCCTTGAATAAGCAATACCTCTATTGTAGTCAGAATTCTATTTCCTTTAGCCACATATTCAGAGCCTAACTGAATAACATACACCTTGGGAAAAGTTAAAATTCTATTTCGTATAGCCACTCGTTTAGAGCCCAATGTAAAAACGCACGCCTAAGGAGCATTCAGGAAACTCTATTTTATGGTCACACATTCAGAGATTCACAGAATAATACAGACCTATGAAAACCTCAGGAGTGTATTTCACACAGCCACTTATTCAGAACGTCAGTGAGAAATCGTATATATCTGGAAAATACTCAGGATTATATTATATATAGCCACTTATTCAGAGACTCACTGAATAATGCACAGCTAAGGAATAGTCTGAAGACTATTTGATATGACTCTTCACCCAGTGACTCAGTGGACAATGCAGAACTGAAAAATAGTCAAAAGGATAGAGTCAAGGGTTTATGTTATGTGGTCACTCGTTCAGAATCTCACTGAAGAATACACACCTTGGGACTAGTCAGTGTCCAAGTCATATGGTCACTCAATCACAGCATTACCAAATAATGCACAATGAGCAATAGTAAGGAGTCTATTTTATATGGCCTGTCATTTGGAGCTTCAGTGCATAATGAACATCTATGGAGTAGTCAGGACCCTATTTAAGGTAGCCCCAAATTAAGCAGCTCCGTGAATGATACACACATGTGTCAGAGTCAGGAGACTATTTGACATAGGCACTCATACAGAAACTTTTTGAATACTGCATATGTGGGGAATAATACCTAGTCTGTTTCACATGGTGATTAGTTTGGAGAATCAAAAAATAATGCACACCTGTTGAGTAATATGGGTTCTATTTCATAAGGCCACTCTTTCAGTGTTTTAGTGAATAATATGTATATCTGATAAGTCAGAAATTTCTTTCAAATGGCCACTCGGTCAGGGCCTCTGTGAAGAATACTCCCCTCAAATATAGTCAAGAGTCTACTTCAAATGGCTACACATTCAAAGTATATGTACGTAATGAACACCTGGCCAATACACCTGAGTCTCTTTTGTATGCCCACTTAGTCAGAGACTCATTCAATAATACACAACAAAGGAAGATTTAAGAGTCTACTTTACGTAGCCACTCATTTAGAGCCTCAGTGAATAATGCACACCAGGGTAATAGTCGAGCATTTTTTTTTTTTTTTTTTTTTTTTTTTTTTTATTGCATTATAGGTTTGGGGGTACATGTGCAGAACAAGCAAGATAGTTGCATAGGTACACACATGGCAGTGTGCTTTGCTGCTTTCCTCCCCTTCACCCACACTTGGTATTCATCCCCAGGCTATCCCCCCCAGCCCCCCCCTGCTGTCCCTCCCCCATTCCCCCCAACAGTCCCCAGTGTATAGTAGACCGCCTCTCTGTGTCCACATGTTCTCATTTTTCTCACCCACCTATGAGCGAGTATATGCGGTATTTCTTTTTCTGTTCTTGTGTCAGTTTGCTGAGAATGATGTTCTCCAGATTCATCCATGTCCCTACAAAGGACACAAACTCATCATTTTTGATTGCTGCATAATATTCCATGGTGTATATGTGCCACATTTTCCCAGTCCAGTCTATCATCGTTGGGCATTTGGGTTGGTTCCAGGTCTTTGCTATTGTAAACAGTGCTGCAATGAACATTCGTGTGCATGTGTCCTTATAGTAGAACGATTTATAATCCTTTGGATAGATACCCAGTAATGGGATTGCTGGGTCAAATGGAATTTCTATTTCTAGGTCCCTGAGGAATCGCCACACTGTCTTCCACAATGGTTGAACTAGTTTACATTCCCACCAACAGTGTAAGAGTGTTCCTATTTCTCCACATTCTCTCCACAATCTGCTGTCTCCAGATATTTTAATTATCGCCATTCTAACTGGTGTGAGATGATATCTTAATGTGGTTTTGATTTGCATCTCTCTAATGACCAATGATGATGAGCACTTTTTCATATGTTTGTTGGTCTCATGTAGGTCTTCTTTTGTAAAGTTTCTGTTCATATCCTTTGCCCATGTTGAATGGGCTTGTTTGTTTTTTTCTGTAAATCTGTTTGAGTTCTTTGTAAATTCTGGATATCAGCCCTATGTCAGATGTGTAAACTGCAAAGATTTTTTTTCATTCTGATGGTTGCCGATTCACTCTAGTGACTGTTTCTTTTGCCGTGCAGAAGCTGTGGAGTTCGATTAGGTCCCGTGTTTCTATTTTGGCTTTTGTTGCCAATGCTTTTGGTGTTTTGTTCATGAAGCCCTTGCCTACTCCTATGTCCTGAACGGTTTTGCCAGATTTTCTTCTATGGTTTTTATGGTGTCAGGTCTTACGTTGAAGTCTTTAATCCATCTGGAGTTAATTTAAGTGTAAGGTGTCAGAAAGGGGTCCAGTTTCTGCTTTCTGCACATGGCTAGCCAGTTTTCCCAACACCATTTATTAAATAGGGAATCCTTTCCCCATTACCTGTTTTTGTGTGGTTTATCAAAGATAATACGGTTGTAGATATGTTGTGTTGCCTCCGATGCTTCTGTTCTGTTCCATTGGTCTATATCTCTGTTTTGGTACCAGTGCCATGCTGTTTTGATTACTGTAGCCTTGTAGTATAGTTTGAAATCTGGTAGTGTGATGCCTCCCGCTGTGTTATTTTTGCTTAAAATTGATTTGGCTATGCGGGCTCTTTACTGGTTCCATATGAAATTCATGGAGGTTTTTTCCAGTTCGGTGAAGAAATTCAATGGTAGTTTGATGGGGATAGCATTGATTGTGTAAATTACTTTGGGCAGTATAGCCATTTTCACGATATTGATTCTTCCTTACCACGAACATGGAATGTTTCTCCATCTGTTTGTGTCCTCTCTTATTTCGTTGAGCAGTGGTTTGTAGTTTTCCTTAGAGAGGTCCCTTATATTCCTTGTGAGTTGTATTCCTAGGTATTTTATTTTCTTTGTAGCAATTGTGAATGGCAGTTCGTTCTTGATTTGGCTCTCTTTAAGTCTGTTATTGATGTATAGGAATGCTTGTGATTTTTGAACATTGATTTTATATCCTGATACTTTGCTGAAGTTGCTTATCAGTTGCAGGAGCTTTTGGGCTGAGGTGATGGGGTCTTCGAGGTATACCATCATGTCCTCTGCAAATAGAGACAATTTGGCTTCCACCTTTCCTATTTGAATACCTTTCATTTCTTTTTCTTGCCTGATTGCTCTGGCTAGAACTTCCAGTACTATGTTGAATAGGAGCGGTGAGAGAGGGCATCCTTGTCTAGTGCCAGATTTCAAAGGGAATGCTTCCAGTTTTTGCCCAGTAAGTATGATATTGGCTGTTGGTTTGTCGTAAATAGCTTTTATTACTTTGAGATATGTTCCATCAATACCAAGTTTATTGAGGGATTTTAGCATAAACGGCTGTTGAATTTTGTCAAATGCCTTCTCTGCGTCCATTGAGATAATCATGTGGTTTTTGTTTTTGCTTCTGTTTATGTGGTGAATTACATTTATAGACTTGCGTATGTTGAACCATCCTTGCAACCCCGGGATGAATTCTACTTGATCATGATGGATAAATTTTTTAATGTGCTGTTGCAATCGGTTTGCCAGTATTTTATTGAAGATTTCTGCATCTATGTTCATCATGGATATTGGCCTGCAGTTTTCTTTTCTTGTTGAGTCTCTGTCAGGTTTTGGTATCAGCATGATGTTGGTCTCATAAAATGATTTGGGAAGGGTTCCCTCTTTTTGGATTATTTGGAATAGTTTCAGAAGGAATGGTACCAGATCCTCTTTGTGTGTCTGGTAGAATTCGGCTGTGAACCCATCTGGACCTGAGATTTTTTTTTGGGGTAGGCTCTTAATTTCTGCCTCAACTTCAGACCTTGTTATTGGTCTATTCATAGTTTTGGCTTCCTCCTGGTTTAGGCTTGGGAGGAAACAGACGTCCAGGAATTTATCCATTTCTTCCTGATTTACTAGTTTATGTGCATAGAGTTGTTTGTAGTATTCTCTGATGATGGTTTGAATTTCTGTGGAATCTGTGGTGATTTCCCCATTATCGTTTTTTATTCCATCTATTTGGTTGTTCTCTCTTTTCCTTTTTATCTGTCTGGCTAGTGGTCTGTCTATTTTGTTGATCTTTTCAAAAAACCACCTCTTAGATTTATTGATTTTTTGAAGGGTTTTTCTTGTCTCTGTCTCCTTCAGTTCTGCTGTGATCTTAGTTATTTCTTGTCTTCGGCTAGGATTTGAGCTTTTTTGATCTTGCTCCTCTAGCTCTTTCAATTTTGACGATAGGGTGTCAATTTTGGATCTCTCCACTCTTCTCATGTGGGCACTTATTGCTATATATTTTCCTCTACAGACTGCTTTAAATGTGTCCCAGAGATTCTGGTATGTTGTGTCTTCATTTTCGTTGGTTTCAAAGAAATTCTTTATTTCTGCCTTCATTTCATTGTTTATCCAATCAACATTCAAGAGCCAGTTGTTCAGTTTCCATGAAGCTGTGCGGTTCTGAGTTAGTTTCTGAATTCTGAGTTCCAACTTGATTGTACTATGATCTCAGAGACTGTTTGTTATGGTTTCAGTTGTTTTGTATTTGCTGAGGAGTGCTTTACTTTCAATTATGTTTTCAGTTTTGAAGTAGGTGTGATGTGGTGCTGAGAAGAATGTATATTCTGTGGATTTGGGGTGGAGAGTTCTGTAAATGTCTATCAGGTTTGCTTGTTCTAGGTCTGAGTTCAAGTCCTGGATATCCTTGTTAATTTTCTGTCTGGTTGATCTTTCTGATATTGACAGTGGAGTGTTAAAGTCTCCCACTATTAATGTGTGGGAGTCCAAGTCTCTTTGTAAGTCATTAAGAACTTGCCTTATATATCTGGGTGGTCCTGCGTTGGGTCCATATATATTTAGAATTGTTAGCTCTTCTTGTTGTATTGATCCTTTTAGCATTATGTAATGACTCCCCTTGTCCCTTTTGATCTTTGTTGCTTTAAAGTATACCTTATCAGGGACGAGAATTGCAACTCCTGCTTCTTTTTGCTCTCCATTTGCTTGGTAAATCTTCCTCCATCCTTTTATTTTGAGCCTTTGTGTATCTTTGTGTGTGAGGTGGGTTTCCTGGATACAGCACACTGATGGGTTTTGGTTTTTTATCCAATTTGCCAGTCTGTGTCTTTTGATTGGTTCATTTAGCCCATTTACATTTAGGGTTAATATTGTTATGTGTGAATTTGATACTGCCATTTTAATGCTTGCTGGCTGTTTTGCACGTTGGTTCATGTAGATTCTTCATTTTGTTGATGGACTTTAGCATTTCGTATGTTTTTAGGATGGCTGGTACTGGTTGTTTTTTCTATGTGTAGTGCCTCTTTCAGGAACTCTTGTAAATCAGGCCTAGTGGTGACAAAATCTCTGAGTACTTGCTTGTTCATTAAAGATTTTATTTTTCCTTCACTTATGAAGCTCAGTTTGGCTGGATATGAAATTCTGGGTTGAAAGTTCTTTTCTTTAAGGATGTTGAATATTGGCCCCCCACTCTCTTCTGGCTTATAGAGTCTCTGCCAAGAGATCTGCTGTGAGTCTGATGGGCTTCCCTTTATGGGTGACCTGACCTTTCTCTCTGGCTGCCCTTTGTGTTTTCTCCTTCATTTCAACCGTGGTAAATCTGACGATTATGTGCCTTGGGGTTGCTCTTCTTGCGAAGTATCTTTGTGGTGTTCTCTGTATTTCCTGGACTTGAGTATTGACCTGTCTTGCTAGATTGGGGAAATTTTCCTGGATAATATCCTGAAGAGTGTTTTCCAGCTTGGATTCATTCTCTTCATCACTTTCTGGTACACCTATCAAACGTAAGTTGGGTCTCTTCACATAGTTCCACATTTCTTAAAGATTTTTGTCATTCCTTTTTGTGCTTTTTTTCTTTAACCTTGGTTTCCCCTTTTATTTCATTGAGTTGATCTTCAGCTTCTGATATTTTTTCTTCTGCTTGGTCAGTTCGGCTGTTGAAACTTGTGCATGCTTTACGAAGTTCTCGTGTTGTGTTTTTCAGCTCCTTCAACTCATTCATATTCCTCTCTAAGTTGTCCATTCTTGTAATCTATTCCTCGAATCTTTTTTCAAATCTTTTTTCAAGATTCTTAGTTTCTTTGCACTGATTTAGAACATGTTCTTTTATCTCCATGAAGTTTCTCATTATCCACTTTCTGAAATCTGATTCCGTCATTTCGTCACACTCATTCTCCGTCCAGCTTGTTTCCCTTGCTGGTGAGGAGTTTTGGTCCTTTGTAGGAAGTGAGGTGTTTTGCTTTCGGGTGTTTTCCTCCTTTTTTTGCTGGTTTCTTCCCATCTTTATGGATTTATCCGCCTGTCGTCTTAGTTGTTGCTTATTTTTCAATTGGGTCTCTTTGTGGATGCTGAGATTGTTGATGATGAGGTATTTCTGTTACTTAGTTTTCCTTCTAATTGTCTAGCCCCTCTGCTGTGTGAGTGCTGAGGTCCACTCCAGGCCCTGCTTGTCTGGAGTATACCTGTAGCAGCTGTGGAACAGTGAGGGATGATACCAGTTTCTTTTTCTGCTGTCTTTGTTCCAGAATGATGCCCACCAAATGTCAGTCTGATTAGTTCTTTTTTGGGGTGACTCTTTGGATGTACAGGGTTCAGGGAGCTTCTTAAGGAGACGGTCTGTGCTTTATAGGAGCTCCAGTGCTGAGCTGTGAGCTCCATTGTTCATTCAGGGTTGTTGGGAGGTTGTTTATGTCTGCTGCAATAGAACTCATAAAACACCACCTTTTTTTTTCCCCCTTAGATGCTCTGTCTCAGGGAGTTGTGGCTTTCTTTATGAGTATCTGTTGCGCTGTCCTGCCCCACTAGGTGGCAGTCTATTCACTATTTGCCTGCCGGTGCTCTGACCTGCTAGCGCGGGTCTGCCCTGTTGCTGCTGGGCTCCCTTCTACTGTGGAGCACTCCTGGCGGAATCTCTCTGTTATGGCAGGTTGCCTCGGCAATGGCAGGCTGCGTCAGCCCTGGGCGGTACTTCAGTAGGGGCGGATTGCGTCAGCAATGGTGGACGCCCCTCCCTCACCGGGCTGCACCCTCCTAGATGCCGGCAGCAAAACTCTCAGCTCCAAGCGCTTCCAGTCGCCGCCCTGCTTGTCCCCGTGAGGGTGGGACCGCCAAGCCCAATCACCCAGCTTCCTGCTTCAGAGTCTGTCCTCTCTCTCTCTCTCACTCCCTCTCCACAAGCTGAAAGGTCGACTCTCTCACTGGCACCCCAGTAGCCTGCTGATAGGGCACTGGGATCCGTGTGATCTCCCATGCCACTGCCCACTGCACTGGCTCAGATCACCCTTCCCAGGAAACTCCTGGTCTGGTTCACTGTCCAAGTCCCATTCAAACAGATGGACATGCCAATCTGCCCTTCCAAATCTCAGATTGCCTGTTTAACAGGGCACCCAGACCAGTGAGTTCCGTGCGGGGTCCCGCTGCGGCGCTGGCTGAAGCGGCCACACGAGCCGGCTGCATTAGCCAGTAAAGCGTCTCGTGTCTCTCCCACAGCTGGGACTTTCAATGCTCTGTGGGCAAAAAAGGTCCATCCGAGAATTCGGCTAGGAGTCACCCTCTGCGCCTTCACTGAGAGCTGCAATTCTGAGTTGCTTCTATGACGCCATCTTGCGAGTCTCTCGAGTCTCTTTTTTTTTTTTTAATTTTTTTTGCATTATAGGTTTTGGTCCTTTGTCGGAGGTGAGGTGTTTTGGTTTCTGGTGTTTTCCTCCTTTTTGCGCTGGTTTCTTTCCTTCTTTGTGGATTTATCCACCTGTCGTCTTAGTACTTGCAGATTTTTCAATTGGGTTTCTGAGTAGATGCCCAGATTGTTGATGATGAAGAATTTCTGTTAGTTAGTTTTTTTCTAATGGTCTAGCCCCTCTGCTGTACGAGTGCTGAGGTCCACTCCAGACCCTGCTTGTCTGGGGTACACCTGTAGGAGCTGCAGAACTGTGAGGGATGCTACCAGATTTTTCTTCTGCTATCTTTTTTTTTCAGAATAATGCCCGCCAAATGTCAGTCTGATTACTTTTTCTGGGGGGGTGACTCTTTGGATATACTGGGGTCAGGGAGCTGCTTGAGGGGATGGTCTGTGCTTTATAGGAGCTCCAGTGCTGATCTGTGAGCTCCATTTTTCATTCAGGGTTGTTGGGAGTATATGTTTATATCTGCTGCAACAGAACTCATAAAACACCCCCACCTTTTTCCATCTTAGACGCTCTGTCTCTGGGGGTTGGGGCTTTCTTCATGTGTATCTGTTGCACTGTCCTGCCCGGCTAAGAGGTAGTCTATTCACTATTTTCCTGCCGAGGCTTTGCCCTGCTTGCATGGATCCGCCCTGTTGCTGCCAGCCCCGTTCTGCTGTGGTGCTCTGCCCAGCTGAGAGTGTCTCTCTGTTATGGCGGGTTGCCTCGGCAACATAAGGCTGCCTCAGCACTGGGAGGTACTTCAGTAGGGGTGGATTGTGTCCTTGGTGGCAGACGCCCTTCCCCCACCAGGCTGCACCGTGCTAGATTCAACTGTGCTGGCAGCACAGCTCTCAGTCCCCAGCGCCTCCAATCGTCACCCTGTTTGTCCCCATGAGGGTGGGACCCGCCGAGGCAGATCACCCAGCTCTCTCCCTCAGAGTCCGTCCTCTCTCTCTCTCTCTCTTCCTCTCCCCAAGGTGAATGGTCGACCCTCTCACTGGTGCCCCAGTAGCCTGCTGATAGGGCACTGGGATCCATGCAATCTCCCATGCTGCTGCCCACTGTGCCGGCTCAGATGATGCTTTCCAAAAATCTCCTGGTCTGGATCATGGTCCCAGTCCTGTTCAATCAGATGGACATGTCAATGTGCCCTTCCAAATCTCAGATTGCTGGTTTAACAGGGCACCCAGACCAGTGAGTTTTGTGCAGGAGATGAGGTGCTATGGCACCAGCCGAGCTGCACAAGTCGGCTGTGCTGGCTTCCCTTGTCTCTCACACACCTGGGACTTTCAACGTTCTGTGGGCAAAAAAGGTCCGACCAAGAATGGGGCTAGCACTCACCCTATGTGCCTTCACGGGGAGCTTCAAACCTGAGTTGCCTCTATGACGCCATCTTGGAAGCACTTCCAAATTATATTGAAGTAGACTCTTAACTCTTCCCCATGTGTGTATGATTGAATGAGACTCTGACTAAGTAGGCATAAAAAAGAGACTCAGGTATATTGCCCAGGTGTTCTTTACCTACAGAGTCTCAGAATATGTAGCCATTTAAAGTAGAAACTTGACTATTTTTGAGGGGAGTATTCTTCAGAGAGGCCCTGAACGAGTGGCCATGTGAAATAGATTCCTTACTTTTCAGATATACATATTATTCACTAAAACACTGAAAGAGTGTCCTTCTGAAATAGAACCCATTTTATTCCACAGGTGTGCATAAGTTTTTGATTCACCAAACAAAACACCATATGAAACAGACCACTGATTATTCTCCACATGTGCAGTATTCAAAAAGGCTTTGATTTTGCTGCCATATAAAATAGACTATTGTATATTCCACACGTGTGCATTATTTTCTGATTCTGTAAATTAAAGGCTATATAAAGTAGACTCCTAACACTTCCCCTGGTGTGCATTACTCAGTGAGGCTCTTTTGGTTTTACCATATGAAACAGGATGCTGTCTATCTCAAATATTTGTATCATTCAGTGGATCTCTGAATTAGTGCCTATATAAAATAGACTGCTAAATATTTTACATTTTTGCATTTTTCACTGAGGTTACGAGTCAGTGGCCATATAAAATGGAATCCTGACTAATCCACACGTGCGTATTATCCACTAAGGCTATGAATGTGTGTCCTAATAAAATAGACTCCTGGCTACTCCACAGGTGTACAACATTTTCCGAGGCTCTGAATATATATCCATCGAAAATAGACTCCAAATTATTCCTCAGGTGTGTATTCCTCAGTGAGGCTCAGAATACGTTTCCATATAAATTGGATTCCTTACTATATCAAGTGTCTGTCTTATTCACTGAAGCTCTGAATATGTGTCTACATGAAATAGACTCCTGACTACACCACCTTATTCAGTGACACTCCGAATTAGAGGCCACATGAAAAAGTCTCCTGACTATTCCACAGGTGTGCAATATTTAGAGACTCTGAATGAGGGGAAACAGGTAAATCCTGACTTTTTCTCCAGGTGTGTACACGTAGTGAGGCTCTTATTAAGTGGTCATAGAAAAGAGACTTCTGACTATTCTGCAGGTGTGCATTATTTAGTGATTCTCTGAAAGAGTGGCCATAAAAAATAGACTCCAGACTATAACACAAGTGTGTGATATTCAGTGAGGCTGTGAAAGAGGGGTCATATGAAACAGACTTCTAATTACTCCACATGTGCATTATTCACAGTTTGTCTGAATGAATAACCGTATGACATAGAGTCCTCATTATTATCCATGTGTGCATTAATCAAACAGGCTCTGTTTGAGTGTCCATACCAAATAGATTCCTGACACTGCCCCAGGTGTGTATTACTCAGGGATACATAAAATTACAGTTCATATGAAATAGACTCCTGACTATCACACAGGTGTGTATCATTCAGCAAGGCACTTAATTCGTGGTTATGATAAACAGGGTCCTGATTAATTCATAGAAGTTTACTATTCACTGAAGCTTTGAATGATAGACCATATAAAATAGACATCTGACTATTGCTCCATTGTGAATGATTCAATAAGGTTCTAAATGAGTGGTAGTATCAAATAGAATTCTGACAATTCTTCAGGTATATATCACTCAGTGAGGCACAAAATGAGTGGCCATATAAAAAATGCTCGACTATTATACTGGTGTGCATTATTCACTGAGGCTTTAAATGAGTGGCAACATGAAGTAGACTTTTAAGTCTTCATTTGTTATGTATTATTGAATGAGTCTCTGACTATATGGACATAAAAAAGAGACTCAGGTGTATTGCCCAGTTGTTCATTACATACAGAGACTTTGAATGTGTAGTCATTTAAAGTAGACCCTTCACTATTTTTGAGGGGAGTATTCTTCACAGAGGCCCTGAACGAGTGGCCATGTGAAAGAGATTCCTGACTTATCAGATATACATATTATTCACAAAAACACTGAAAGAGTGCCCTTATGAAATAGAACCCATTTTACTCAACAGGTGTGCGTTATTTTTTGATACTCCAAACTAATCACCATATGAAAAAGACTAGTGATTATTTTCCACATGTGCAGTATTCAAAAAGGTTCTGTATGAGTGTCTATGTCAAATAGTCTCCTGACTCTGAGACATGTGTGTATCATTCACAGAGTTTCTTAATTTGGGGCTACCTTAAATCAGGTCAAGACTACTCCACAGCTGTTTACTATGCAAGGAAGCTCCGAATGACAGACCATATGAAATAGACTCCTTACTATTTCCCCACTGTGCATTATTTGGTAATGCTGTGATTGAGCGTCCATATGACTTGGACACTGACTATTCCCAAGGTGTGTATTCTTCAGTGAGATTCTGAACTAGTGACCACATAACATAAAACCTTGACTCTATCCTCTTGAATATTTTTTAGTTCTGCATTGTCCACTGAGTCGCTGGGTGAAGAGTCATATCAAATAGTCTCCAGACTATTCCTTAGCTGTGCATTCTTCAGTGAGTCTCTGAATAAGTGGCTATATATAATATAATTCTGAGTATTTTTCATATATATATGATTCCTCAGAACTGAGGTTCTGAATAAGTGGCCATGTGAAACACACTCCTGATATTTTCATAGGTCTGTATTATTCTGTGTAGCTCTGAATGAGTGGCCATAAAATAGACCCTCGTGAATGCTCCTCAGGCATGCGTTTTTACATTCAGATCAGAATGAGTGGCTATACAAAATAGAATTTTAACTTTTCCCAAGGTGTATGTTTTTCAGTTAGGCTCTGAATATGTGGCTATAGGAAATAGAATTTTGACTACAATAGAGGTGTTTCTCATTCAAGGAAGCTCTGAAATTGATGCCACATGTAATAGCATCCTGAGTACTTCTCAGGTATGTATTATTCACTGAGGATCTGAATCTTTGGCCATATTAAATTGTTTTCTGACTTGTCCACAGGCATGTATTATTGACTCTGACTAAATATTTGGGCATGTAAAATAGACAAGTGAAGATGGCGTCGTAGAGGTGACTCAGGGTTGCAGCTCTCAGGGAAGGCTCAAAGGGTGAGTCCTAGCCACATTCTCAGACAGATATTTTTTGCCCACAGAATGTTGAAATTCCCAGGTGTGGGAGAGACATGGGACGCTAGCACATCCTGCTCTCGTGGCTGCTTCAGCCGGTTTCACAGCTCAGCAGCATCGGGCAGAAAACTCACTGCTCTGGGTTCCCTGTTAAACTGGCAATCTGAGATTTGGAAGGGCAGATTGGCATGTCCATCTGATTGAATGGGACTTGGAAAATGAGCCAGACCAGGAGATTCCTGGGAATCGTGATCTGAGCCAGTGCAGTGGGCAGAGGCACGGGAGATCGCACGGATCCCAGTGCCCTATCAGCAGGCTACTGGGACACCAGTGAGAGAGTCAAGGTTTCAGCTTGGGGAGAGGAGAAGAGAGAGAGGATGGACTCTGAGGCAGGGCGCTGGCTGATTGGGCTTGGCAGGTTCCACCCTGATGGGGCAAAGCAGGGTGGCAATTGGAGGCACTCAGGGCTGAGAGTTTTGCTGTCGGTATCTAGGACGGTGCAGCCCGGTGGGGGAGGGGCGTCCGCCACTACTGACGCAATCCCCCCCAACTGAAGTACCACCCAGGGATCACACAGCCTGCTGTTTCCGAGGCAACCTGCATTAACAAAGAGACTCCACCAGCAGGGCGGAGCAAGCCACAACAGGGCGGAGCAAGCCACAGCAGAACGGAGCCCTGCAGCAACAGGGAGGACACGCACTAACAGGGCGGAGCCACAGCAGAAAAATAGTGAATAGACTTCCACCTAGCTGGGCAGGACAGTGCAACAGATACTCATAAATAAAGCCCCAACTCCCCGAGACAGAGTATCTAAGGAGGAAAAAAGAGGGGTGTATTATGAGTTCTGCTGCAGCAGACATAAACACAACCTCCCAATTGAAAAATCAGCAACTGCTAAGATGAAAGGTGAATAAATTCATAAAGATAAAAAGAAACCAGAGCAAAAAGGAGGAAAACACCAAAACCAAAACACTTCACCTGCTACAAAGGACCAAATCTCCTCACCAGCAACAGAACAAAGCTGGATGGAGAAAGAGTGTGGTGAAATGACGGAATCAGACTTCAGAAAGTGGATCATGAGAAATTTCAGTGAGCTAAAAGAACATGTTCTAAATATGTGCCGAAAGACTAAGAACCTTGTAAAAATATTTGAAAAAAGATTCGAGAAAATGATAGCAAGAATGGACAACTTAGAGAGGAATATGAATGAACTGAAGGAGCTGAAAACACAACACGAGAACTTCACAAAGCATGCACAAGTTTCAACAGACGAATTGATCAAGTAGAAGAAAGAATATCAGAAGTCGAAGATCAACTCAATGAAATAAAACAAGAAACCAAGATCAAAGAAAAAAGCGCAAAAAGGAATGAACAAAATCTTCAAGAAATGTAGACTATGTGAATAGACCCAACCTACGTTTGATAGGTGTACAAGAATGTGATGAAGAGAATGAATGCAAGCTGGAAAACACTCTTCAGGATATTATCCAGGAAAATTTTCCCAACCTAGCAAGACAGGTCAATACTCAACTCCAGAAAATACAGAGGACATCACAAAGATATTCTTCAAAAAGGGAAACCCCAAAGCACATAATCGTCAGATTCACCAGGGTTAAAATGAGTGAGAAAATACTAAGGGCAGCCAGAGAGAAAGGTCGGGTCACCCACAAAGGGAAACCCATCAGACTCACAGCAGATCTCTCCGCAGAGACTCTACAAGCCAGAAAAGAGTGGGGGCCAATATTCAACATCCTTAAAGAAAAGAACTTTCAACCCAGAATTTCATATCCAGCCAAACTGAGGTTCATAAGTGAAGAAAAAATAAAATTCTTCATGAACAAGCAAGTACTCAGAGATTTTGTCACAACTAGGCCTGCTTTACAAGAGCTACTGAAAGAGGCACTACACATAGAAAGAAACAACCAGTACAAGCCATTCTAAAAGCATACGAAATGCTAAAGAGCATCAAAAAAATGAAGAATCTACATGAGCCAATGGCCAAAACAGCCAGGTAGCATCAAAATGGCAGTATCAAATTCACACATCACAATATTAACCCTAAATGTAAATGGGCTAAATGCACCAATCAAAAGACACAGACTGGCAAATTGGATAAAAACCAAAACCAGTCGGTGTGCTGTATCCAGGAAACCCACCTCCCACACAAGGATACACAAAGGCTCACAATAAAAGGATGGAGGAAAATTTACCAAGCAAATGGAGAGCAAAAAAAAGCAGGAGTTGCAATTCTTATCTCTGATAAAATAGACTTTAAAGCAACAAAGATCAAAAGGGACAAAGAAGGTCATTACATAATGGTAAAAGGATCGATACAACAAGAAGAGCTAACAATTCTCAATATATATGGACCCAATGCAGGAGCACCCACATATATAAGGCATGTTCTTAATGACTTGGAAAAGACTTAGACTCCCACACAATAATAGTGGGAGACTTTAACACTCCACTGTCAATATCAGACAGATCAACCAGACAGAAAATTAACAAGGATATCCAGGACTTGAACACAGACATGTAAGAAGCAAACCTGATAAATATTTACAAAACTCTCCACCCCAAATCCACAGAATATACATTCTTCTCAGCACCACATCACACCTACTCCAAAATTGACCATATAATTGGAAGTAAAGCACTTTTTGGCAAATGCAAAACAACTGAAATCATAACAAACAGTCTCTCAGACCATAGTGTAATCAAGTTGGAACTCAGAATTCAGAAAAGAACTTAGAACTGCACAGCTTCATGGAAACTGAACAACTGGCTCTTGAATGTTGATTGGTTAAACAATGAAATGAAGGCAGAAATAAAGAAGTTCTTCAAAACCAGCGAGAACGAAGACACATCATACCAGATTCTCTGGGACACATTTAAAGCAGTCTGTAGAAGAAAATATATAGCAATAAGTGCTCACATGAGAAAAGTGGAGAGATACAAAATGGACACCCTATCATCAATATTGAAAGAGCTAGAGGAGCAAGATAAAAAAATCTCA
The DNA here is from genome assembly GCA_031835075.1 of Saguinus oedipus. NCBI lineage: Eukaryota > Metazoa > Chordata > Mammalia > Primates > Cebidae > Saguinus > Saguinus oedipus. The sequence goes on from CM063170.1 coordinate 6,819,841, forward strand.
ATAACAAGCCGAAGACAAGAAATAACTAAGATCAGAGCAGAAACGAAGGAGATAGGGACACCAAAACCCTTCAAGAAATCAATCAATCTAAGAGCTGATTTTTGGAAAAGATCATCAAAATAGACAAACCACTAGCAAGACTGATAAAAAAGAAAAGAGTGAACACCTAAATAGATGCAATGAAAACCGATAAAGGGGAAATCACCACAGATTCCACAGAAATTCAAACCATCATCAGAGAATACCACAAACAGCTTAACAATAACCCACAACACTCGGACTATAAATCGTTCTACTATAAGGACACATGCACACGAATGTTCATTGCAGCACTGTTTACAATAGCAAAGACCTGGAACCAACCCAAATGCCCAACGATGATAGACCGGACTGGGAAAATGTGGCACATATACACCATGGAATATTTTGCAGCAATCAAAAATGATGAGTTTGTGTCCTTTGTAGGGACATGGATGAATCTGGAGAACATCATTCTCAGCAAACTGACACAAGAACAGAAAAAGAAATACCGCATATACTCCCTCATAGGTGGGTGAGAAAAATGAGAACACGTGGACACAGAGAGGCGGTCTACTATACACTGGGGACTGTTGGGGGGAACGGGGGAGGGATAGCGGGGGGGCTGGGGGGGATAGCCTGGGGATGAATACCAAGTGTGGGTGAAGGGGAGGAAAGCAGCAAAGCACACTGCCATGTGTGTACCTATGCAACTATCTTGCTCGTTCTGCACATGTACACCCAAACCTATAATGCAATAAAAATTAAATAAAAAAAATTAAATAATAAAAAAAAAAGAATACCACAAACAATTCTATGCACATAAACTAGTAAACCAGGAAGAAATGGATAAATTCCTGGACGCCTGTGTCCTCCCAAGCTTAAATAAGGAAGAAGCCGAAACTATGAATAGACCAATAACAAGGTCTGAAGTTGAGGCAGCAATTAAGAGCCTACCACACAACAAAAGCCTAGGTCCAGATGTGTTCACAGCCGAATTCTATCAGACACACAAAGAGGATCTAGTACCAATACTTCTGAAACTATTTCAAATAATTCAAAAAAAGGGAACCCTTCCCAAATCATTTTATGAGACAAACATCATGCTGATACCAAACCCCAGCAGAGACTCAACAAGAAATGGAAATTTCAGGCCAACATCCATGACGAACATAGATGCAAAAATCTTCAATAAAATACTGGCAAACCTATTGCAACAGCACATTAAAAACTTATCCATCATGATCAAGTAGGATTCATCCCGGGGATGCAAGGCAGGTTCAACATACGCAAGTCTAAAAATGTAATTCACCACATAAACAGAAGCAAAAACAAAAACCATATGATTATGTCAATCGACAGAGAGAAGGAATTTGACAAAATTCAACATCCCTTTATGCTAAAAACCCTCAATAAACTTGGTATTGATGGAACATATCTCAAAGTAATAAAAGCTATTTATGACAAACCAACAGCAAATATCATACTTAATGGGCAAAAACTGGAAGCATTCCCTTTGAAATCCAGCATTAGACAAGGATGCCCTCTCTCACCACTTCTATTCAACATAGTACTGGAAGTTCTAGCCAGAGTTATCAGGCAAGGAAAAGAAATAAAGGGTATTCAGATAGAAAAGGTGGAAGCCAAATTGTCTCTCGTTGCAGACGTTATGATAGTATACCTAGAAGACCCCATCACCTCAGCCCCAAAGCTTCTGAATCTGATAAGCAACTTCATCAGTCTCAGGTTATAAAATCAATGTGCAAAAATCACAAGCATTCCTATAAACCTATAACAGACTTAAAGAGAACCAATCAAGAACGACCAGCCGTTCAAAATTGATAGAAAGAAAATAAAACACCTAGGAATACAACTCACAAGGAACATAAGGGACCTCTTTAAGGAAAACTACAAACCACTGCTCAAAGAAATAAGAGAGGACACAAACAGATGAAGAAACATTCCATGTTCATGGTTAGGAAGAATCAATATCGTGAAAATGGCTATACGGCTCAAAGTAATTTACACAATCAATGCTATCCTAATCAAACTACCATTGAATTTCTTCACAGAACTGGAAAAAACAACCATAAACTTCATATGGAACCAAAAGAGAGCCCGCATAGCCAAGTCATTTCTAAGCAAAAAGAACACAGCGGGAGGCATCACACTACAAGACTTCAAACTAAACTACAAGGCTAGAGTAATACACCATGGAATATTATGCAGCAATCAAAAATGATGAGTTTGTGTCCTTTGTAAGGACATGGATGAATCTGGAGAACATCATTCTCAGCAAACTAATACAGGAACAGAAAAAGAAATACCTCATATTTTCACTCATAGGCGGGTGAGAAAAATGAGAACACATGTACACAGGGAGGGTGTCTACTTCACACTGGGGTCTATTGGGGGTAAGGGGGAGAGACAGTGGGTGCCTGGAGAGGGATAGCATGGGGACAAATGCCAAGTGTGGGTGAAGGGGAGGAAATCATCAAAGCACACTGACATGTGTGTACCTATGCAACTATCTTGCACACTCTGCACATGTACCCCCAAACCTATAATGCAATAAAAATTTAAAAAATAAAAAAAATAGACAACTGACTATTCGAAAGTTGTGTATTACTCACCCACGCTTTGATTTTGTGGCCCTATAAAATCGTTCATTGCAGCACTGTTTACAATAGCAAAGACCTGGAACCAACCCAAATGCCCAACGATGATAGACTGGACTGGGAAAATGTGGCACATATACACCATGGAATATTATGCAGCAATCAAAAATGATGAGTTTGTGTCCTTTGTAGGGACATGGATGAATCTGGAGAACATCATTCTCAGCAAACTGACACAAGAACAGAAAAAGAAATACCGCATATACTCACTCATAGGTGGGTGAGAAAAATGAGAACACGTGGACACAGAGAGGCGGTCTACTATACACTGGGGACTGTTGGGGGGAACGGGGGAGGGACAGCGGGGGGGGCTGGGGGGGATAGCCTGGGGATGAATACCAAGTGTGGGTGAAGGGGAGGAAAGCAGCAAAGCACACTGCCATGTGTGTACCTATGCAACTATCTTGCTCGTTCTGCACATGTACACCCAAACCTATAATGCAATAAAAATTAAAAAAAAAAAAAATCGTCTAGTGTCTATTCCGCAAGTGTGCATTATTCCCTGAGGCTGTAAATGAGAGGCTATATAAATTAGACTCCTAACACTTCCCTAGGAGTGCCTTACTAAGTGAGGCTTATTTTCTGTGACCATATGAAACAGGATGCTGCTATATTAAATATTTGTATTATTTAGTGAATCTATGAATGAGTGTCTGTATGAAATAGACTGATGAGTACTTTACATTTGTGCATTTTTCACTAAAGTTATGAGTCAGTGGCCATATAAAATGGAATCCGGACTAATCCACACGTGCATATAATCCACTGAGGCTATGAATGAATGTCCTAATAAAATAGACTCCTGGCTACTCCACAGGTGTACATTATTTACCAAAGCTCTGAATGAATGTCCATCAAAAATAGACTCCAAATTATTCTCCAGGTGTGTATTATTCAGTGAGGCTTAGAAGACAGCGGGGGGGGGGCTGGGAGGGATAGCCTGGGGATGAATACCAAGTGTGGGTGAAGGGGAGGAAAGCAGCAAAGCACACTGCCATGTGTGTACCTATGCAACTATCTTGCTCGTTCTGCACATGTACCCCCAAACCTATAATGCAATAAAAATTAAAAAAGAAAAAAAAAAAAAAAGAAGATGTGGCCATATTAATTAGAATCCTTACAACATAAAGGGCCTGTTTTATTCACTGTGGTTCTGAATGTGTGTCTACAGGAAATAGACTCCTGACTGCATAACATTGCTCAGTGACACTCCGAATTAGAGGCCACATAAAAAATCTCCTGACTATTCCACAGGTGTGCATTATTTAGTGTAACTCTGAATGAAGGGATATAGAGAAATTCTATTTCCCCAGGTGTGTACACTTAGTGAGGCTCTTAACGAGTGGCCATAGGAAAGAGTCTCCTGACTATTCCACAGGTGTGCATTATTTAGGGAGACTCTGAGTGAGGGGATAATGGTAAGTCCTGACTATTTCCCTGGTGTGTACACTTAGTGAGGCTCATAACAAGTGGTCATAGAAAAGAGACTTCTGACTATTTTGCAGGTGTGCATTATTTAGTGATTTCTCCGAATGTGTGGCCATAAAAAAAAGACTTCAGACTGTATCACAAGGGTGTAATATTCAGTGAGGCTGTGAGAGAGGGTCCATATGAATTAGATTTCTAATTATTTTACAAGTGCATTATTCACTGTTTGTCTGAAAGAGGAAATGTATGACATAGACTCCTCATTATTATACATGTGTACATTAATCAAACAGGTTCTGTTTGAGTGTCCATACGAAATAGACTCCTGACACTGCCCAAAGTGTGTATTACTCAATGATACACAAAATTAGCGTTCATATGAAATAGACGCCAGGCTATTACCCAGGTGTGTATCATTCAGGAAGGCACTTAATTCGTGGCTATCTTAAGCAGCGTCCTGATTACTCCATAGAAGTTCATTATTCACTGAAATTTTGAAAGATAGAAAATATAAAATAAACAACATACTATTGCTACATTGTGAATTTTTCAATAAGGTTTCACATGAGTGGTAGTATCAAATAGAATCCTGAGGATTCTTCAGGTGTATATTACTCAGTGAGACACAAAATGAGTGGCCATGTAAAAAATTCTCGACTATTATTCTGGTGTGCATAATTCAGTTAGGCTCTAAATGAGTGGCTACATAAAATATACTCTTAGGTCTTCCCCAGGTGTGTATTTTTGAATGAGACTCTGACTAAGTGGGCATAAAAAAGAGACTCAGGTGTATTGCCCAGGTGTTCATTACCTACAGAGTCTCTGAATATGTAGTTATTTAAGTAGACACTTGACTATTTTTGAGGGGAGTATTCTTCACAGAGGCCCTGAACGAGTGGCCATGTGAAAGAGATTCCTTACTTTTCAGATATACGTATTATTCACTAAAACTCTTAAAGAGTGTCCTTCTGAAATAGAACCCATTTTACCCCACAGGTGTGCATAAATTTTTGATTCACCAAACGAAACACCATATGAAACAGACACGTGATTATTCCCCTCCTGTGCAGTATTCCAAAAGGCTTTTATTTTGCGGCCATATAAAATAGACTAGTTTGTATTCAACACCTGTGCATTATTTCCTGATTCTGTAAATTAAAGGCTATGTAAAGTAGACTCCTAACCCTTCCCCTGGTGTGCATTACTCAGTGAGGCTCTTTTTGTTAACCCTATGAAACAGGATGCTGTCTATCTCAAATATTTTTATTAGTCACTGAATCTCTTAGTTAGTGTCTATATAAAATAGACTGCTGAATACTTTACATTTGTTCATTTTTCACTGAGGTTACGAGTCAGTGGCCATATAAAATGGAATCCTGAATAATCCACTGGTGCATATTATTTAATGACGCTATTTTGTGTAACCATAAAAACAGGATGCTCATCATCATTGGTCATTAGAGAGATGCAAATCAAAACCACATTGAGATACCATCTCACACCAGTTAGAATGGCGATCATTAAAATATCTGGAGACAGCAGATGCTGGAGAGGATGTGGAGAAATAGGAAGACTCTTACACTGTTGGTGGGAGTGTAAATTAGTTCAACCATTGTGGAAGACAGTGTGACGATTCCTCAGGGACCTAGAAATAGAAATTCTATTTGACCCAGCAATCCCATTACTGGGTATCTATCCAAAGGACTAAAAATTGTTCTACTATAAGGACACATGCACACGAATGTTCATTGCAGCACTGTTTACAATAGCAAAGACCTGGAACCAACCCAAATGCCCAACGATGATAGACTGGACCGGGAAAATATGGCACATATACACCATGGAATATTATGCAGCAATCAAAAATGATGAGTTTGTGTCCTTTGTAGGGACATGGATGAATCTGGAGAACATCATTCTCAGCAAACTGACACAAGAACAGAAAAAGAAATACCGCATATACTCACTCATAGGTGGGTGAGAAAAATGAGAACACATGGACACAGAGAGGCGGTCTACTATACACTGGGGACTGTTGGGGGGAATGGGGGAGGGACAGTGGGGGGGGCTGGGGGGATAGCCTGGGGATGAATACCAAGTGTGGGTGAAGGGGAGGAAAGCAGCAAAGCACACTGCCATGTGTGTACCTATGCAACTATCTTGCACGTTCTGCACATGTACCCCAAAACCTATAATGCAATAAAAATTAAAAAAGAAAAAAAACCAGGATGCTGTCTATCTTAAATATTTTTATTATTCAATGAATCTCTGAATTAGTGTCTATATGAAATAGACTGCTGAGTACTTTACATTTGTGCATTTGTTACTGAAGTTACAAGTAAGTGGCCATAGAAAATGGAATGCTGACTAATTCACACGTGCATATTATCCAATGGGGCTATGAATGAGTGTCCAAATTAAATAGACTCCTGGCTACTCCACAGGTGTGCATTATTTACCGAGGATTTGAATGAATGTCCATCGAAAATAGACTCCAAATTATTCTCCAGGTGTGTATTATTTAGTGAGTCTCAGAAGATGTGGCCATATTAATTAGATTCCTTACTGTATCAGAAGCCTGTCTTATTCACTGAGGCTCTGAATATATGTCTGTGTGATATAGACTCCTGACTACACCACATTATTCAGTGACACTCCGAATTAGAGGCCACATAAAAGAGTCTCCTGACTATTCCACAGGTGTGTATTATTTAGTGACACTCTCTATAGGGGGATAAACTAAATCCTGACTATTTCCCCAGGTGTGTAAACTTAGTGAGGCTCTTAACATGTGGCCATAGGAAAAAGACTTCTGACTATTCTGCAGGTGTAGATTATTTAGTTATTCTCTGAATGAGTGGCCATAAAAAATAGATTCCAGATGATATCACAAGTGTGTAATATTCAGTGAGGCTGTGAAAGAGGGGCCATACTGTTCAGACTTCTAATGATTCCACATGTGCATTATTCACTGTTTGTCTGAATGAGTAGCCATATGACATAGACTCCTCATTATTATTCATATGTGCATTTCCCAAACAAGTTCTGTTTGAGTGTCCATACCAAATAGACTCATGACCCTGCCCCAGGTGTATATTACTCAGCGATAAACAAAATTAGAGTTCATATGAAATAGACTCCTGACTATCACCGAGGTGTGTATCATTCAGGAAAGCACTTAATTCGTGACTATTATAAACAGCGTCCTGATTACTTCATAGAAGTTCATTATTCACCGAAAAACCTTGAATGATAGAAAATATAAAATAAACACCAGACTATTGCTCCATTGTGAATTATTCAATAAGGTTCTAAATGAGTGGTAGTATAAAATAGAATCCTGAGGATTTTTCAGGTTTATATCACTCAGTGTGGCACAAAATGAGTGGCCAAAGAAAAAATGCTCGACTATTACCCTGGTGTGAATTATTCTCTGATGCTCTAAATGAGTGGCTATATGACGTGGACTCTTAACTCTTCCCCAGGTGTGTATTATTGAATGAGACTCTGACTAAGTGGGCATAAAAAAAGACTCAGCTGTAGTGCCCATTGTTCATTACCTACAGAGTCTCTGAATGTGTAGCCATTTGAAGTAGACACTTGACTATTTTTGAGGGGAGTATTCTTCACAGGGCCCTGAATGAGTGGTCATGTGAAAGAGATTCCTTACTTTTCAGATATGCATATTATTCACTAAAACAGTGCAAGAGTGGCCTTCTGAAATAGAACCCATTTTACTCCACAGGTGTGCATAAGTTTTTGATTCACCAAACGAATCATCATATGAAACCGACAAGTGATTATTCCCCACATGTTCAGTATTAGAAAAGGCTTTGATTTTACGGCCATATAAAATAGCCTAGTGTCTACTCAACACGTGTTCATTAATTCCTGATTCTATGAATTAAAGGCTATATAAATTAGACTCCTAACACTGCCACTGATGTGCATTAGTCAGTGAGGCTCTTTTTGTTTAACCATATGAAACAGGATGCTGTTTATCTCAAACATTTTTATTATTCAGTGAATCTCTGAATAAGTGTCTATATAAAATAGACTGCTGAGAACTTTACATTTGTGAATTTTTCACTGAGGTTACGAGTCAGTGGCCATAAAAAGTGGAATCCTGAATAATCCACACGTGCATATTATTTAATGAGCCTCTTTTTGTGTAACCATAAAAAACAGGATGATGTCTATCTTAAATATTTTTAATATTCAATGAATCTCTGAATGAGTGTCTATATGAAATAGACTGCTGAGTACTTTACATTTGTGCATTTGTCACTGAGGTTCCAAGTAAGTTGCCATATAAAATGGAATCCTGACTAATACACACGTGCATATTATTTAATGAGGCTATGAATGAGTGTTCAAATGAAATAGACTCCTGGATACTCCACAGGTGTGCATTATTTACTGAGGCTCTGAATGAATGTCCATCGAAAATAGACTCCAAATTATTCTCCAGGTGTGTATTATTCAGTGAGGCTCAGAAGATGTGGCCAAATTAATTAGAATCCTTACTATATCAGGGTCCTGTCTTATTCACTGAGGCTCTGAATACGTGTCTACGTGATACAGACTCCTGACTACACCACATTATTCAGTGACACTCCGAATCAAAGGCCAAATAAAAGAGTCTTCTGACTATTCCGCAGGTGTGCATTATTAAGTGACACTCCGTATGGGAGGATAAAGGTAAATCCTGACTATTTCCCAAGGTGTGTACACTTAGTGAGGCTCTTTCTTATTTATTTAATTATTTTACTTTATTTTTATTTTTTAAATTTTTATTGCATTATAGCTTTTAGGGTACATGTGCAGAACGTGCAAGATAGTTGCATAGGTACACACATGGCAGTGTGCTTTGCTGCCTTCCTCCCCTTCACCCACACTTGGCATTCATCCCCAGGCTATCCCTCCCCAGCCCCCCCCACTGTCCCTCCCCCCTTGCCCCCAATAGAACCCAGTGTGTAGTAGACCCCCTCCCTGTGTCCATGTGCTCTCATTTATCTCACCTGCCCATGAGTGAGAATATGCGGTATTTCCTTTTCTGTTCTTGTATCAGTTTGCTCAGAATGATGTTCTCCAGATTCATCCATGTCCTTACAAAGGACACAAACTCATCATTTTTGATTGCTGCATAATATTCCATGGTGTAAATGTGCCACATTTTCCCAGTCCAGTCTATCATTGTTGGGCATTTGGGTTGGTTCCAGTTCTTTGCTATTGTAAACAGTGCTGCAATGTACATTCGTGTGCATGTGTCCTCATAGTAGAACGGTTTATAGTCTTTTGGATATATACCCAGTAAAGGGATTGCTGGGTCAAATGGAATTTCTATTTGTAGGTTCTTGAGGAATCGCCACACTGTCTTCCACAATGGTTGAACTAATTTACACTTCCACCAACAGTGTAAGAGTGTTTCTATTTCTCCACATCCTCTCCAGCATCTGCTGTCTCCATATTTTTTAATGATCGCCATTCTAACTGGCGTGAGATGGTATCTCCATGTGGTTTAGATTTGCATCTCTCTAATAACCAGAGATGATGAGCATTTTTTCATATGTTTGTTGACCTCATGTATGACTTCTTTTGTAAAGTGTCTGTTCATATCCTTTGCCCATTTTTAAATGGGCTTGTTTTTTCCTGTAAATCTGTTTGTGTTCTTTGTAAATTCTGGATATCAGCCCTTTGTCAGATGTGTAAACTGCAAAGATGTTTTCCCATTCTAATGGTTGCCGATTCACTCTAGTGCCTGTTTCTTTTGCCGTGCAGAAGCTGTGGAGTCTGATGAGGTCCCATTTGTCTATTTTGGCTTTTGTTGCCAATGCTTTTTGTGTTTTGGTCATAAAGTCCTTGCCTACTCCTATGTCCTGAATGGTTTTGCCTAGATTTTTTTCTAGGGTTTTTATGGAGTCAGGTCCTATATTTATGTCTTTTATTCATCTGGAGTTACTTTTAGTGTAAAGTGTCAGGAAGCGGTCCAGTTTCTGCTTTCTACACATGGCTAGCCAGTTTTCCCAACACCATTTATTAAATAGGGAATCCTGTTCCCATTGCTTGTTTTTGTCGGTTTATCAAATATAATATGGCTGTAGACATGTTGTGTTGCCTCCGGTGCTTCTGTTCTGTTCCATTGATCTATATCTCTGTTTTGGTACCAGTACCATGCTGTTTTGATTACTGTAGCCTTGTAGCATATTTTGAAGTCTGGTAGTGTGATGCCTCCGGCTGTGTTCTTTTTGCTTAGAAATGACTTGGCTATGCGGGCTCTTTTTTGGTTCCATATGAAATTCATGGTGGTATTTTTCAGTTCTGTGAAGAAATTCAATGGTAGTTTGATGGGGATAGCATTGATTGTGTAAATTACTTTGGGCAGTATAGCCATTTTCACGATATTGATTCTTCCTAACCACGAACATGGAATGTTTCTCCATCTGTTTGTGTCCTCTCTTATTTCGTTGAGCAGTGGTTTGTAGTTTTCCTTAAAGAGGTCCCTTACGTTGTTTGTGAGTTGTATTCCTAGGTATTTCATTCTCTTTTTAACAATTTTGAATGGCATTTCATTCTTGATTTGGTTTTCTTTAAGTCTGTTATTGGTGTATAGGGATGTTTGTGATTTTTGCACATTGATTTTATATCCTGAGACATTGCTGAAGTTGCCTATCAGTTTCAGGAGCCTTTGGGCTGAGGTGATGAAGTCTTTTAGGTATACTATCATGTCGTCTGCAAACAGAGACAATTTAGCTTCCACTTTTCCTGTTTGAATATGCTTTATTTCTTTTTCTTGCCTGGTTTCTCTGGCTAGAACTTCCAGTACTATGTTGAATAGGAGTGGTGAGAGAGGGCATCCTTGTCTAGTGCCGGATTTCAAAGGGAATGCTTCCAGTTTTTGCCCATTAAGTATGATATTGGCTGTTGGTTTGTCGTAAATAGCTTTTATTACTTTGAGATATGTTCCATCAATACCAAGTATATTGAGGGTTTTTAGCATAAAGAGCTGTTAAATTTTGTCAAATGCCTTCTCTGCATCAATGGAGATAATCATGTGGTTTTTGTTTTTGCTTCTGTTTATGTGGTGAATTACATTTATAGACTTGCGTATGTTGAACCAGCCTTGCATCCCTGGGATGAATCCTAATTAATCATGATGGATAAGTTTTTTAATGTGCTGTTGCAATCGGTTTGCCAGTATTTTATTGAAGATTTTTGCATCTATGTTCATCATGGATATTGGCCTGAAGTTTTCTTTTCTTTTTGAGTCTCTGTCAGGTTTTGGTATCAGGATGATGTTGGTCTCATAAAACGATTTGTGAAGGGTTCCCTCTTTTTGATTATTTGGAATAGTTCCAGAAGGAATGGTCCCAGATCCTCTTTGTTTGTCTGGTAGAATTCAGCTGTGAACCCATCTGGACTTGGGCTTTTTGTGTGGTAGGCTCTTAATTGCTGCCTCAACTTCAGACCTTGTTATTGGTCTATTCATAGTTTCCACTTTCTCCTGGTTTAGCCTTGGGAGGGCACAGGCCTCCAGAAATTTAACCATTTCTTCCTGGTTTACTAGTTTATGTGCATAGAGTTGTTTGTAGTATTCTCTTATGATGGTTTGAATTTCTGTGGAATCTGTGGAGATTTCCTCATTATCCTTTTTTATTGCATCTATATGGTTGTTCTCTCTTTTCTTGTTTATTAGTCTGGCTAGTGGTCTGTCTATTTTGTTGATCTTTTCAAAAACCAGCTCTTATATTTATTGATTTTTGAAGGGTTTTTCTTGTCTCTATCTCCTTTAGTTCTGCTCTGATCTTAGTTATTTCTTGTCTTTGGCTAGGTTTTGAGCTTTTTTGATGTTGCTCCTCTAGCTCTTTCAATTTTGACGATAGGGTGTCAATTTTGGATCTCTCCACTCTTCACCTGTGGGCACTTATTGCTATATATTTTCCTCTACAGACTGCTTTAAATGTGTCCCAGAGATTCTGGTACGTTGTGTCTTCATTCTCGTTGGTTTCAAAGAGCTTCTTTATTTCTGCCTTCATTTCTTTGTTTATCCAATCAACATTCAAGGGCCAGTTGTTCAGCTTCAAAAAAGCTGTGCGGTTCTGAGTTATTTTCTGAATTCTGAGTTCCAACTTGATTGCACTATGGTCTCAGAGACTGTTATGATTTCAGTTTTTCTGCATTTGCTGAGGAGTGCTTTACTTCCAATTATGTGGTCAATCTTGGAGTAGGTGTGATGTGGTGCTGAGAAGAATGTATATTGTGTGGATTTGGGGTGGAGAATTCTGAAAATGTCTATCAGGTTTGCTTGTTCCAGGTCTGAGTTCAAGTCCTGGATATCCTTGTTAATTTTCTTTCTGGTTGATCTGTCTGCTATTGACAGTGGAGTGGTAAAGTCTCCCACTGTTATTGTGTGGGAGTCTAAGTCTCTTTGTAAGTCATTAAGAACTTGACTTATATATCTGGGTGCTCCTGCATTGGGTCAATATATATTTAGAATCGTTCGCTCTTCTTGTTGTATCGATACATTTACCATTATGTAATGACCTTCTTTTTCCCTTTTGATCTTTGTTGCTTTAAAGTCTATTTTATCAGCGATGAGAATTGCAACTCCTCCTTTTTTTTGCTCTCCATTTGCTTGGTAAATTTTCTTCCATTCCTTTATTTTGAGCCTTTGTGTATCCTTGCCTGTGAGGTGGGTTTCCTGGATACAGCACTGTGATGGGTTTTGTTTTTTTATCCAATTTGCCAGTCTGTGTCTTTTGATTTGTGCATGTTGCCTATTTACATTTTGGGTTAATATTGTCATGTGTGAATTTGATACTGCCATTTTAATGCTAGTTGGCTGTTTTTCCCATTGGTTCATGTATATTTTTCATTTTGTTGATGCTCTTTAGCATTTGGTATGCTTTTAGGATGGCTGGTACTGGTTGTTTCTTTCTATGTGTAGTGACTCTTTCAGGAGCCCATGTAAAGCAGGCCTAGTGATGACAAAATCTCTGAGTCCTTGCTTGTTCATGAAGAATTTTATTTTTCTTTCACTTATGAATCTCAGTTTGGCTGGATATGAAATTCTGGGTTGAAAGTTCTTTTCTTTAAGGATGTTGAATATATCCCCCCACTCTCTTCTGGCTTGTAGAGTCTCTGCCTAGAGATCTGCTGTGAGTCTGATGGGCTTCCCTTTGTGGGTAACCCGACCTTTCTCTCTGGCTGCCCTTAGTATTTTCACCTTCATTTCAACCCTGGTGAATCTGACGATTATGTGCCTTGAGGTTGCTCTTCTTGCGGAGTATCTTTGTGATGTCCTCTGTATTCCCTGGAGTTGAGTATTGACCTGTCTTGCTAGGTTGGGGAAATTTTCCTGGATAATATCCTGAAGAGTGTTTTCCAGCTTGGATTCATTCTCTTCATCACATTCTTGTACACCTATCAAACGTAGATTGGGTCTCTTCACATAGTCTCACATTTCTTGGAGATTTTGTTCATTCCTTTTTGCGCTTTTTTTAAAATCTTCGTTTCTTGTATTTTATTGAGTTGCTCTTCAAATTCTGATATTCTTTCTTCTGCTTGGTCAATTTGGCTGTTGAAACTTGTGGGTGCTTCGCGAAGTTCTCGTGTTGTTTTTTTTCAGCTCCTTCAATTCATTCATATTTCTCTTTAAGTTGTCCATTCTTGTTATCAATTTCTCGAATCTTTTTTCAAATCTTTTTTCAAGGTTCTTAGTTTCTTTGCACTGATTTAGAACATGTTCTTTTAGCTCACTGAAGTTTCTATTATCCACTTACAGAAGTCTGATTCCATCATTTCGTCACACTCATTCTCTGTCCAGCTTTGTTTCCTTGCTGGTGAGGAGTTTTGTTCCTTTGTAGGAGGTGAGGTGTTTTGGTTTCGGGTGTTTTCCTTCTTTTTGCGCTGGTTTCTTCCCATCTTTATGGATTTATCCGCCTGTCTTCTTACTAGTTGCTGCTTTTTCAATTGGGTCTCTGTGTAAACGCTGAGATTATTGATGATGAACTATTTCTGTTACTTAGGTTTCCTTCTAATGGTCTAGCCCCTCTGCTATATGAGTGCTGAGGTCCACTCCAGGCCCTGCTTCTCTGGGGTATACCTGTAGCAGCTGTGGAACAGTGAGTAATGACACCAGTTTCTTCTTCTGCTGTCTTTGTTCCAGAATGATGCCTGCCAAATGTCAGTCTGATTAGTCCTTTTTTGGGTGTGACTCTTTGGATATACTGTGGTAAGGGAGCTGCTTGAGGAGACGGTCTGTGCTTTATAGGATCTCCATTGCTGGGCTGTGAGCTCCATTGTTCATTCAGGGTTGTTGGGAGGTTGTTTATGTCTGCTGCAACAGAACTCATAAGACACCACCCTTTCCCCCCCCCTTAGATGCTCTGTCTCAGGGAGTTGGGGCTTTCTTTATGAGTATCTGTTGCACTGTCCTGCCCCACTAGGAGGCAGTCTATTCACTATTTGCCTGCCGGGGCTGTGCCCTGCTAGCGCGGTTCTGCCCTGTTACTGCTGGGCTCTGTTCTGCTGTGGAGTGCTCACCCCTCATGGCGGTGTCTCTCTGTTATGGCAGGTTCCCTTTTCATCCGCAGGCTGCGTCAGCCCTCGGTGGTACTTCAGTAGGGGCGGGTTGCATTAGTAGTGGCGGACGCCCCTCTCTCACCGGGCTGCACCATCCTAGATGCCGGCAGCAAGACTCTCAGTCCTGAACACCTCCAATCACCTCCCTGCTTGTCCCCGTGATGGTGGGACCCGCAGAGCCCAATCACCCAGCTCTCTGTTTCAGAGTCCGTTTTCTCTCTCTCTCTCTTCCTCTCCCCAAGCTGAAATGTTGACTCTCTCACTGGCGTCCCAGTAGCCTGCCGATAGGGCACTGGGATCCGTGCGATCTCCCATGCCACTTCCCACTGCACCGGGTCAGATCACGCTTCCCAGGAAATTCCTGGTCTGGCTCATTGTCCAAATCTCGTTCAATCAGATGGACATGCCAATCTGCCATTCCAAATCTCAGATTGCCGGTTTAACAGGGCACCCAGACCAGTGAGTTTCGTGTTGGGTCCCACTGCGGTGCCGGCTGAAGTGGCCGCACGAGCTGGCAGCACTAGCCGGCTGTACTAGCGTCCTGTGTCTCTCCGACACCTGGGACTTTCAACACTCTGTGGGCAAAAAAGGTCCATCCGAGAATGTAGCTAGGACTCACCCTCTGCACCTTCACTGAGAGCTGCAATCCTGAGTCGCTTTTATGACGCCATCTTGCGAGTCCCCTAGTGAGGCTTTTAAAGAGTGGCCATAGAAAAGAGACTTCTGACTATTCGGCAGGTGTGCATAATTTAGTGATTCTCTGAATGAGTGGCCATAAAAAATAGACTCCAGACTATATCACAAGTGTGTAATATTCAGTGAGGCTGTGAAAGAGGGGCCATATGAAACAGACTTCTAATTATTAAACATGTGCATTATTCACTGTTTGTCTGAATGAGTAGCCATATGACACAGACTCCTCATTATTATACATGTGTGCATTAATCAAACAGGTTCCGTTTGAGTGTCCATACAAAATAGACTCATGATTCTGCCCCAGGTGCATATTACTCAGTGACACACAAAATTAGAGTTTATATGAAATTGACTCCTGACTATCACCCAGGTGTTTATCAGTCAGGAAGGCAATTAATTCATGACTACCATAAACAGCGTCCTGATTACTCCATAGAAGTTTATTATTCACTGAAACTGTGAATGATAGAAAATATAAAGTAAACACCAGAGTATTGCTCCACTGTGAATTATTCAATAAGGTTTTAAATGAGTGGTAGTATCAAATAGAATCCTGAGGATTCTTCAGGTGTATATCACTCAGTGAGGCACAAAATGATTGACCATAAAAAAGTGCTCGACTATTATCATAGTGTGCATTATTCACTGAGGCTCTAAATGAGTGGCGACATGAAGTAGACTCTTAACTCTTCCCCAGCTGTGTATTATTGAATGATACCCTGACTAAGTAAGCATAAAAAAGAGACTCAGGTGTATTGCCCATGTGTTCATTACCTACAGAGTCTCTGAATGTGTAGCCATTTAAAGTAGACACTTGACTATTTTTTAGGGGAGTATTTTTCACAGAGACCCTGAGCGAGTGGCCATGTGAAAGAGATTCCTTACTTTTCAGATATACATATTATTCACTAAAACACTGAAAGAGTGGCCTTCTGAAATAGAACCCATTTTACTTCACATTTGTGCATAAGTTTTTGATTCACCAAACAATACACCATATGAAACAGACAAGTGATTATTTCCCGCATGTGCAGTATTCAGAAAGGCTTTGATTTTGCGGCCATATAAAATAGACTAGTGTCTATTCCACACGTGTGCATTATTTCCTGATTCTTTAAATTAAATGCTATATAAAGTAGATTCCTAACACGTCCCCTGGTGTGCATTACTCAGTGAGGCTATTTTTGTTTATCAATATGAAGCAGAATGCTGTCTATCTCAAATATTTTTATTATTCAGTGGATCTCTGAAAGAGTGTCTATATAAAATAGACTGCTGATTACTTTACATTTTTGCATTTGTCACTGAGGTTATGAGTTGTTGCCCATATAAACTGAAATCCTGAATAATCCACAAGTGCATATTATTTAATGAAATCTTTTTGTTTAACCATAAACAATAGGATGCTGTCTATCTTAAATATTTTTCTTATTCAATGAATCTCTGAATGAGTGTTTATATAAAATAGACAGCTGAGTACTTTACGTTTGTGCTTTTGTCACTGAGCTTACAAGTAAGTGGCCATATAAAATGGAATCCTGACTAATACACACGTGCATATTTTGCATTGAGGCTATTAATGTGTGTCCAAATGAAATAGACTCCTGGCTACTCCACACGTGTACATTATTTACCGAGGCTCTGAATGAATATCCATCGAAAAGAGACTCCAAATTATTCTCCAGGTGTGTATTATTCAGTGAGGCTCAGAAGATGTGGCCATATTAATTAGATTCCTTACTATATCAGGGGCCTGTCTTATTCACTGAGGCTCTGAATATGTGTCTATGTGATATATACCCCTGACTACACCATATTTTTTAGTGACACTCCCTATTAGAGGCCACATAAAAGAGTCTCCTGACTATTTCACAGCTGTGCATTATTCAGTGACACTCTGTATGAAGGGATAAAGGTAAATCCTATTTCCCCAGGTGTGTACACTTAGTGAGGCTCTTAAGGAGTGGCCATAGGAAAGAGATTTCTGACTATTCCGCAGGTGTGCATTATTTAGTGATTCTCTGAATGAGTGGCCATAAAAAATAGACTCCAGACTATATCGCAAGTGTGTAATATTCAGTGAGACTGTAAAAGAGAAGCCATATAAAACAGACTTCTTATTATCCCACGTGTGCATTATTCACTATTTGTCTGAATGAGTAGCCATATGACATAGACATTTCATTATTATCCATATGTGCATTAATCAAACAGGTTCTGTTTGAGTGTCCATACCAAATAGACTCCTGTCCTGCCCCAGGTGTGTACTACTCAGTGATACACAAAATTAGAGTTCATATGAAATAGAATCCTGACTATCACCCAGGTGCCTATCATTCAGGAAGGCACTTAATTCGTGACTATCTTAAACACCGTCCTGGTTACTCCATAGAAGTTCATTATTCACTGAAACTTTGAATGATAGAAAATGTAAAATAAACACCAGACTATTGCTCCATTGTGAATGATTCAATAAGGTTCTAAATGAGTGGTAGTATCAAATAGAATCCTGAGGATTCTTCAATTATATATCACTCAGTGTGGCACAAAATGAATGGCCATATAAAAAGTGCTCGACTATTATCATAGTGTGCATTATTCACTGACGCTCTAAATGAGTGGCTACATGAAGTAGACTCTTAACTCTTCCCCATGTGTGTATTATTGAATTAGACTCTAACTGCGTGGGCATAAAAAAGAGTCTCTGGTGTATTTCCCAGGTGTTCATTACGTACAGAGACACTGAATGTGTAGCTATATGAAGTAGACCCTTGATTATTTTTCAGGGGAGTTTTCTTCACAGAGGCCCTGGACGAGTGGCCATGTGAAAGAGATTCCTTACTTTTCAGATATACATATTATTCACTAAAACACTGAAAGAGTGGCCTTCTGAAATAGAACCCATTTTACTCCACAGGTGTGCATTAGTTTTTGATTCACCAAACGAATCCCCATATGAAACAAACTAGTGATTACTCCCCACATGTGCAATATTCGACAAGATTCTGTATGAGTGTCTATGTCAAATATTCTCCTGACTCTGACACATGTGTGTATCATTCACGGAGCTGCTTAATTTGGGCTACCTTCAATAGGGTCCTGACTACTCCACAGCTGTTTATTATGCACTGAAGCTCTGAATGAGAGGCTATATGACATAGCCTCCTTACTGTTGTCAAGTTTTGCATTATTCTGTAATGCTGTGATTGAGTGGCCATATGACTTGGACTCTGACTATTCCCAAGGTGTGTATTCTTCAGTGAAATTCTGAATGAGTGACCACATAACATAAACTCCTGACTCTATCCTCTTGACTATTTTTCAGTTCTGCATTGTCCACTGAGTCGCTCGGTGTAGGGTTATATCAAATAGTCTCCAGACTATTCCTTAGGTGTGCATTCTTCAGTGAGTCTCTGAATAAGTGGCTATATATAAAATAATCTTTAGTATTTTCCATATATATATAATGTTTCACGGAGGATCTGAATAAGCGGCCATGTGAAATAAACTCCTGACATTTCCATAGGTCTGTATTATTCTGTGAAGCTCTGAATGAGTGGCCATAAAATAGAGACTCCTGAATACTCCTCGGGCGTGCATTTTGACATTCGGCTCTAAATGAGTGGCTATACGAAATGGAATCCTGAATTTTCCCAAGGTGTGTGTTATTCAGTTAGGCTCTGAATAAGAAATAGAATTCTGACCACAATACAGGGGTTTCTTATTCAACGAAACTCTAAAATTGATGCTACATGTAATAGCATCCTGAGTGTTTCCCTGGTATGTATTATTCACTGAGGCTCTGAAACTTTGGCCATATAAAATTGTTTTCTGTCTATTCCACAGGTGTGTATTATTGATTCTGACTCTAAATATTTGGGCATATAAAAAAGACTAGTGGCTATTCCATAGTTGTGTATTACTCACTCAGGCTTTGATTTTTTTGGACATATAAAATAGACTAGTGTCTATTCCACACAAGTGCATTATTCCCTGAGGCTATAAATGAGAGGCTATATAAAGTAGACTCCTAAAACTTCCCCAGGTTTCCATTACTCAGTGAGGCTCTATTTCTGTTATCATATGAAGAAGATGCTGTCTATATTTAAAATTTGTATTATTCAGTGAATTCCTGAATGAGTTTCTATAAGAAATAGACTGCTGAGTACTTTACATGTGGGTATTTTTCACTGAGGTTATGAGTCAGTGGCCATATAAAATGAAATCCTGACTAATAATACACGTGCATATTATTCACTGAAGTTATTAATGAGTGTCATAATAAAATAGACTCCTGGCTACAACACAGGTGTACATTATTTTCCGAGGCACTGAATGAATGTTCATCAAAAATAGGCTCCAAATTATTCTCCAGGTGTGTATTATTCAGTGAGGCTCAGAAGATGTGGCCATATTAATTAGATTCCTTACAGTATCAAGGGCCTGTCTTATTCACTATGGCTCCTAATATGTGTCTATGTGATATAGACTCCTGACTACACCACATTATTCAGTGACACTCCGAATTAGAGGCCACATGAAAAAGTCTCCTGACTATTCCACAGGTGTGCATTATTTAGTGAGACTGAATGAGGGGATAAAGGTAAATCCTGACTATTTCCCCAGGTGTGTACACTTAGTGAGGCTCTTAACGAGTGGCCATAGGAAAGAGACTTCTGAGTATTCCGCAGGTGTGCATTATTTAGTGATTATCTGAATGAGTGGCCATAAAAAAAAGACTCCAGACTATATCACAAGTGTGTAATATTTAGTGAGTCTGTGAAGGATCCTCTGTATACCCCCTTTCTTCTGTGTGTATCACCTCTCTCCTGTTTGTATCCTCCTCTCTCCTGTGTGTATCCTCCTCTCTCCTGTGTGTATCCCTTTTTCTCCTGTGTTTATCCATTTTACCTGTGTGTATGACCCTCTCTCCTGTGCGTACCTTCCTCCATCCTGTGTATATCACCACTCTCCTGTGTATATCTCCCTCTCTCCTGTGTGTATTCTTCTGTCTCCTGTGTGTTTCCTGCTCTCTTTTGTGTGTAAACTCCTTTATCCTGTGTGTATCCTCCACTCTCCTGTGTGTATCCCCCTCTTCTGTGTGTATCTTTTTTTCTACTCGGTGTATCATCTCCTCTTCTGTGTGTATCCTCCTCCCTCTTGTGTGTATCCCTCCTCTCTCGTATATGTATCCTCCCACTCTCCTGTGTGTATATCTGGTCTTTCCTGTGTGTATCCCCCTCTCTCTTGTGTGTATCCCCTCTCTCCAGTGTGTATCTTCCTCTCTGCTTTTTGAATCCTCCTCTCTTCTGTGTGTACGCTCTTTTCTCATGTGTGTATCCCCCTCTCCTGTGTTTATTCTCTCCTCTCCTGTGTCTATCCCCCTTTCTCCCGTGTGTATCTACCTCTCCTGTGTGTATGCCCCTCTCTCCTCTGTATATCCTTCTCTACTGTGTTTATCCTCCTCTCTCCTGTGTGTATCCTCCTTTTTTTCAGTGTATTCCCCCATCCTGTGTGTATTCCCCTCTTTTTTGTGTATCCCCCTCTCTCCTGTGTGTACCCTCCTCTCTCCTGTGTGTACCCTCCTCTCTCCTTTGTGTATCACCACTCTTCTGTGTGTATCCCCCTCTCTCCTGTGTGCATTCCCCTCTCGTTTGTGTGTATTTTCCTCTCTTTTGTGTGTATCTTCCACTCTCCTGTGTGTATCCTTTTTTCTCCTGTGTGTATCCTCCTCTCTTCAGTGTGTATCCCCCTCTCCTATGTGTATCCTTTCTCTCTCCTGTGTGTATCCTCCTCTCTTCTGCGTGTATCCTCCTCTCTTCTGTGCATATCCTCCTCTCTCTTGTGTGTATCTTACTCTCTCCTGCGTTTATTCTCCTCTCTTCTGTCTGTATCCTCCACTCTTTTGTGTGTATCTTCCTCTCTCCTGTATTTATCCTTCTTTCCCTGTTGTGTATCTTACTCTCTCCTGTGTGTATGCCTCAATCTCCTGTGTGTATCTTCTTCCCACCTGTTTCTATGCCTCAATCTCCTCCTGTTTGTATCCCCCTCTTTTCTGTGTGTACCCGCTCCCTCCTGTGTGTATCCCCTCCTCTTTCCTGTGTGTATCCTCCTCTCTCCTGTGTGTAAACTCCTCTCTTCTGCGTGTATCCTCCTCTCTCCTATGTGTAATCTTTTCTATCCTGTGTGTATCCCCCTCTCTTGTTTGTATTCTTCTCTCTCCTTTGTGTATCCTCCTCTCTCCTTTGAATATCCTCCTCTCTTCTGTGTGTATCCTCCTCTCTCCTGTGTGTATTTCCCCTCTCTTATGTGGTTCCCCCTCTTCTTTGTGTATCCTCCTATCTCCTTTGTGTAGCCTCCTCTCTCCTTTGTGTATCCTCCTCTCTCCTTTGAATATCCTCCTCTCTTCTGTGTGTATCCTCCTTTCTCCTGTGTGTATTTCCCCTCTCTTATGTGGTTCCCCCTCTTCTTTGTGTATCCTTCTATCTCCTTTGTGTAGCCTCCTCTCTCCTTTGTGTATCCTGCTCTCTCCTGTGTGTATCCCCTTCCCTTCTGTGTGTATGCCACACTCTCCTGTTTGTATCCCCATTTTTCCTGTGTGTATCCCCCTCTCTCCTTTGTGTATTCTCCTCTCTTCTGTGGGTATGCCCATCTCTCTTGTGTGTATTCCCCTCTCTCCTGTGTGTATCCCCCTCTCTCCTGTGTGTATCCAACTCCCTTCTTTGTGTATCCCTGTCTCTTGTGTGTTTCTTTTTCTCTCCTGTGTGTATTCTCCTCTCCTGTGTTTATCCCCCTCTCTTCTGTGTGTATCCTTCTGTCTAATGTGTGTATCATTTTCTATTTTGTGTGTATCCTCCTCTATCCTGTGTGTATCTTTCTCTCTACTGTGTTTATTCTTCTCTCCTGTGTGTATCTATCCCTCTCCTGTGTGTATGCTCCTCTCTTTTGTGTGTATGCTCCTCTCTCCTGTGTGTATCTCTCCTCATTTCTCTGTGTATCCTCCCTTTCTCCTTTGTGTACCCACCCTCTTTCCTGTGTGTATCTCCCCTTTCTCCCGTGTGTATTCTTCTTTCTCCTGTGTTTATCCCCTCTCTCCTGTGTGAATCCTAATCTCTGCTGTGTGTACTCTCCTTTCTCCTGTGTGTATGCCTTTCATTTCTGTGTGTATTCTTCTCTCCTGTGTGTATTATTCTCTTTCCTGTGTGTATCCCTCTTTCTCCTGTGTATATCACCCTCTCCTGTGTGTATGCCCCTCTCTCCTGTGTATTCCCATCTCCTGTGTGTATTCTTTTCTCTTTTTCATGTATCCACCTCTCTCCTATGTGTATCTCCCTCTACCTTGTGTATCCTCCTTTCTCCTGTGTGTATCCCCGTCTCTCCTGTGTGTATCCTCCTTTCTTTTGTGTGTATCTCCTCTCTACTGTGTGTATCTCCCTCTCTCCTGTGTGTATCCCCTTCTCTCCTGTGTGCATCCTCCACTCTTTTGTGTGTATCTCCCTCTCTCCTGTGAGTATCCTCCTCTCTCCTGTGTTTATCCTCCTCTCTTCTGTGTGTATCGCCCTATCCTTTGTGTATTCCCCCACTCTACTGTGTGTATCCTTCTCTCTCCTGCGTTTATCCTTCTCTCTTCTCTGGGTATCATCCTCGCTCCTGTGTGTATCCTTTTCATTCCTGCGTTTATCGTCCTCTCTTCTGTCTGTATCCTCCTCTCTTTTTTGTTTACCCTCCTCCCTCCTGTATTTATCCTTCTCTCCCGTGTGTAACCCCCTCTCTTCTGTGTGTATCCCTCTCTTTTGTCTGTATCTTCCTCTCTCCTGTGTGTATCCTCCTTTCACCTGTGTGTATCCTTCTCTCTTCTGTTTGTATTTCTTTCTAATGTGTGTATCCTCCTCTCTCCTGTGTGTATCTTCCTTTCTTCTGTGTGTATCTTCTTCTCTTCTGTGTGTATACTTCCCTCTCTACCCTGTGTATCTCCCTCTCTATTGTGTGTATTCTCCTCTATCCTGTGTGTATTCTCCTCTCTCCTGTGTGTATGCCCCTCTCTCCTGTGTGTATTCCCCTCTTTTCTGTGTATCCTGTCTTTCCTGTGTGTATTCCCCATTCTCCTGTGTGTATCTTCCTCTTCTGTGTGTATGCCCATGTCTTTTTTGTGTATGCTCCTCTCTCCTATGTGTATTTTCCTCTCTCCTGTGTGTATCGTTTTCCCTCCTGTGTGTATCCCCCTCCACATGTGTGTATCCCCCACTCTCCTGTGTTTTTCCCCCTCTCTTCATTGTGTATCCTCCTCTCTGCTGTGTGTAACCTTTTTTCATTTGTGTGATCATCCTCTCTCCTGGGTGTATCCTTCCCTCTTCTGTGTGTATCTTCCACTATCCTGTATGTATTTTCTTTCTCTCCTGTGTGTATCCTCTTGTCTCCTGTGTGTGTTTTACTCTCTCCAGTGTGTATCTTCCTCAATTCTGTGTATATCCTTGTCTTTCCTGTGCGTATGTCACTCTCTTATGTGTGTATAACCCTCTCCTGTGTTCATTCTTTTCTCTGCTCTGTGTATCCTCCTTTCTCCTGTGTGTACCCTCCTCTCTCCTATGTGTATCCTTTTCTATCCTGTGTGTATCCCCCTCTCCTATGTGTATTGTTCTCTCTCCTGTTTGTTTCCTCGTCTCTCCTGTATCATCCTCTCTTTTGTGTGAATCTTCCACTCTCCTGTGTGCATCTTCCTTTCTCCTGTGTGTATCTTTCTCTCTTCTCTGTGTATTCCCCTCTCCTGTGTGTATCACCCCTCTTTCCTGTGTGTATCCTTCTCTCTTCTGCGTGTATCCTCCGCTCTTTTGTGTGTATCTTCCTCTCTTCTGTGTGTATTCTCCTCTCACCTGCGTGTATCATCCTCTATTCTATCTGTATCTTTTAGTCTTTTGTGTGTATCCTCCTCTCTCTTGTATTTACTCTTCTCTTCCTGTGTGTATTCTTCTCTCTCCTGTGTGTATTACCTTTCCTCCTATGTGTATGCCCCACTCTCCTGTGGGCATCCCCTTTTCTCCTGTGTGTATCCTCCCTCTCTCCAGTGTGTATCCTCCTCTATTTTTTGTTTATACCTCTCTCTCCTGTGTGTATTCTTCTCCTTTTTGTGTATACCCCTCTCTCCTGCGTGTATCACACCGTCTCCTGTGTGTATCCCCCTCGCCTGTGTGTATCCTTCTCTCTCTTGTTTGTTTCCCTCTCTTCTTTGTGTATTCTCCTCTCTCCTGTGTGTTGCCTTCTCTCTACTGTGTGTATCCCTCTCCATCTTGTGTGTATGCCGCACACTCCTGTTTTCATCCCCCTTTCTCCTGTGTGTATCCCCCTCTCTTTTTTGTGTATTCTCATCTCTCCTGTATGTATACCTTCTCTGTTGTGTGCATTCTCCTCTTTTCTGTGTGTATCACTCTCTCTCCTATGTGTATTGCCTTGTCTCTTGTGTGTACCGAACTCTCCTCTGTTTATCCTCTTCTCTCCTGTGTGTATGCCTTTCTTCTATGTGTATCTTCCTCTCTATTGTGTGTATCCTCCTCTCTTTTGTTCGTTTTCTTTACTCTCCTGTGTGTATTTTTCTCTCTCCTGTGTGTATCTTTCTCTCTCCTGTGTGTAATCCTCCTCTCTTTTTTGTGTTTCCCTTCTCTATCCTGTGTGTAACCCTTTTTCTCTTGTGTGTATCCCAATTTCTTCTGTGTGTATCCCCCTCATTTCCTTGTGTATCCCCTCTCTCCTGTTGGTATCCTCCTCTCTCCTGTGTGTATCTTCCTCTCTCCTGTGTGTACGCCCCTCTCACCTTTGTGTGTTCCCCTCTCTGGTGTGTATCCTCCTCTCTCCTGTGTTTATTCCCATTTTCCCTGTGTGTATTTCACTTTTCTGTATGTATGTTCCACTCTACTTTGTGTATCTTCCTCTGCTGTGTGTATTCTACTTTCTCTTGTGTGTATCTTTTTCTCTCCTGTGTGTATTCCTTTTTCTCCTGTGTGTATCACACCTCTCCTTTGTGTTTCTTCCTCTCTTCTGTGTGTATCCTTCTGTCTCCTGTGTGTATCCTTCTTCCTTTTGTGTGTATCCTCCTCTCTCCTGTGTGTACTTTCCTCTCTTTTGTGTGTATCACCCCTCTCCTGTGTGTATCCTCCCTTCTCCTGTGTGTATCATTCTGTCTTCTGTGTGTAACCTTCTCTCTTCTGTGTGTATCCTAATCTTCTGCGTGTATCTTCCTCTCTCCTCTGTGTACTCTCCTCTCTCCTGTGTGTTTTTTCTACTCTTCTGTGTTTATCTTTCTTTCTTTTTGGTGTATCCCTTCTCTCTCCTGTGTGTTTCTCCCATCTCTTCTTTGTGTAATTTCTTTCTCTCCTCTGTGTATCCCCCCTTTCTCCTGTGTGTATCACCCTCTCTTCTGTGTGTATCCCCTCTCTCCTTTTTGTATCTTCCTCTCTCCTGTGTGTATATTCCTCGATCCTGTGTTTATGCCCCTCTCTGCTGTGTGTATTCTCCTCTTCTGTGTGCATCCTTTTCTCTCTCGTGTGTATCCTTTTTTCTCCTGCGTGTATCCTTTGTTTCTGTGTGCATGCCCCTCTCTACTTTGTGTATCCCCCTCTTTTGTGTGTATCCTTTTTTTCTCCTGTGTGTACTTTTCTGTTTCCTGGGTGTATATTCCTTTATCCTGTGTGTATTCCTCCTCTCTTCTGTGTGTTTTCCTTCTCTCGACTGTGTTTAACCCCTTTTTCTCCTGTGTGTATCCCCCCTTTCTCCTGTGTGTATCACCCTTTCTCCTGTGTTTATCCCCTCTCGCCTGTTTCTATTTTCCTCTCTCATGTGTGTATCATTTTCTCTCCTGTGTGATCCCCATATCCTCCCCTCTCCTGTGTGTATCCCCCTTTCTTCTGTGTGTATCCCCTTTCCTGTGTGCATGCTTCTTTCTACTTTGTGTATCCCCTTCTTCTGTGTGTATCCTCCTCTCTTCTGTGTGGTTCCTTTCTATCCTGTGTGTATCCCCCTCTCTCCTTTGTGTATCCTTCTCTCATTTGTGTGTATCTTCCTCTATCCGGTGTGTACCCTTCTTTCTTCTGTGTGTATCACTCCTCTCCTGTTTGTATCTTTGTCTCTCCTGTGTGTATCCTTCTCTATTTTGTGTGTATCCTTCTCTCTCCTGTGAGTATTCTCCTCTCTCCTGTGTGTATTTATTTTCCTGTGTGTATCTTCCTCTCTCCTGTGTGTATTCTGCTCTCTCCTATGTGTATCCTCCTCTCTTCTTTGTGTTTTCCTCCCCTCTCTTGGATGTATCCCACTTCTCTCTTGTGTGTATCTTCCCTCTCTCCGTGTTTATCCCCCTCTCTCCTATGTGTATCCTCCACTCTTCTGTGGGTATCCCCTCTCTCCTCTGTGTATTCTCCTCTCTGCTGTGTGTATCCTTATCTCTCCTGTGTGTACGCCCCTCTCTCCTGTGTGTATTCCCCTCTGTGTGTATTCTCCTCTCTCCTGTGTGTATCCCCCTTTCTCTTGTGTGTATTCCCCTCTCCTGTGTGTTTCCTTTTCTCTCCTGTGTTTATCCTTCTCTCTTTTCAGTATATCACCCTCTCTCCTGTGTGTATCCCCCTTTTATTGTATATCCTCTTTTCTCCTTTGTGTATCTTCATCTCTCCTCTGTGTACCCTCCACTTTCCTGTGTGTATCACCCCTCTCCTGTGTGTATTACCCTCTCTCCTGTGTTTATCCCATCTTTTTTTGTGTATCCTCCTCTCGCCTCTGTGTATCCTCCTCTCTCCTGGTTGTATACTTCTCTCACCTGTTTGTTTCCTCCTCTCTTCTGTTTGTATCCCCCTCTCTTGTGTGTATTCCCCCTCTCCAATGTGTGTATCCTCGTCTCTCCTGCGTGTATCCTCCTCTCTTTTGTGTGTATCCTCCTCTCCTGTGTGAATTTTCCTCTCTCCTGCGTGTATTTTTCTCTCTTCTGTATGTATCGTATTCTATTTTGTGTGTATCCTTCTCCCTTCTATCATTATCCTTCTACCCCTCTGGGTATCCCCCTGTTTACTGTGTGTATCTCCCTCTCTTCTATGTGTATGCCCCACTCTCCTGTGTGTATCTCCTGTCTCCTGTGTGTATCCTTTTTCTTTCCTGTGTTTACCCTCCTCTCTCCTCTGTGTATGACCCTCTCTCCTGTGTGTATCCCTTTCTCCTGTGTGTATCCCACTATTTCCTTTGTGTATCCTTCACTCTCCTTTGTTTATTCTCCTCTATTTTGCGTTTATCCCCTTCATTCCTGTGTGTATCTTTTTTCTTTTGTGTGTATTTTCCTCTCTGTTGAGTGTATCCTCCTCTCTCCTGTGTGTATCCCCCTCCGTTTTGTGTATGCCACGCTCTCCTGTTTGAATCCCCCACTCTCCTGAGTGTATTTTCCTCTCTCCTGTGTGTATCCTCCTCTCTCCTGTGTTTTACATTCACGTGTGTATTCTCCTCTCTCCTGATTGTATCATTTTCTCTACTGTGTGTATCCTTCTCTCTTTTGTGTGTATCCCACTCTCTCCTGTGTGTATCCTTTCTAATCCTTTGTGTTTCCCTCTCGCCTGTGTGTATCCCCATTTCTCCTGTGTGCTTCCCCTCTCATTTGTGTATCCTCCTTTCTCCTGTGTGTATCCTCCTGTCTCCTGTGTGTATCCTCCACTCTGCTGTGTTTATCCTCCTCTCTTTTGCGTTTATCTCACTCATTCCTGTGTGTATTCTTTTTTCTCCTGTGTGTATTTCCCTCTCTCTTGTGTGTATTTTCTTCTCTTCTGTGTGTATTCCCCTCCCTTTGTGTGTATGCCACACTCTCCTGTTTGTATCCCCCACTCTCCTGAGTGTATTCCCCTATCTCCTATGTGGATCCTTTTTCACGTGTGTATCCTTCTCTCTCCTGTTTGCATCCTTTTCTCTCCTGTGTGTATCCTCATCTCTCCTGTGTGTACCTTCTTATCTCTTGTGTGTATACCCCCTCTCTTCTGTGTGTATCCTCTTCTCTATTGTGTGTATCCTTCTCTATTCTCTGTATATTCTCCTCTCTTCTGTGTGTATGCCCCTCTCTCCTGTGTGTATTCCTTTTTCCTCTGTGTATCCCCCTCTATCCTGTGTGTATCAGCCTCTACTTTGGGTATGCCTTTGTCTCTTTTGTGTATTCTTTCCTCTCCTCTGTGTATCTTTTCTTCTTTTGTGTATCCTCCTCTCTCTTATGTGTATCCTTCTCTCTCCTGTGTATCCTCCACTCTGTTATGTTTATCCTTCTCTCTTTTGCGTTTATCTTGCTCATTCCTGTGTGTATCCTTTTTTCTCCTGTATGTATTTTCCTCTCTCTTGTGTGTATCCTCCTCTCTCCTGTGTGTATCCCCCTCCTCATTTGTGTATGCCGCACTCTCCTGTTTGTATTCCGACTCTCCTGAGTGTATTTCCCTCTCTCCCGTGTGTATCCTCCTCACTCCTGGGTGTATCCTCCTTTCACGTGTGTATTCATTTCTCTCCTGTTTGTATCATTTTCTCTCCTGTGTGTATCTTCCTCTCTCCTTTCTGTATCCTCCTCTCTTTTGTGTGTATCCCCCTCTCTCCTATGTGTATCCCCCTTTCCTGCGTGTATCCATTTTTTACTGTGTGTATCCCCCTCTATTCTGTGTGTATCAGACTCTCCTTTGTGTATGCCTTTGTCTCTTTTGTGTATTCTCCTCTCTCATATGTGTATCTTTCTCTCTAATGTGTGTATCCTTCTCTCTCCTTTGTGTATCTTTCTCCCCCTGTGTGAATCCCACTGTCTCCTGTGTGGATCTCCCTCTCTCCTGTGTGTATAATTTTTTCTTCTCTGTGTATCCTCCTTTAACCTGTGGGGATCCTCCTCTCTCCTGTGAGTATCATCCTCCCTCTTGTGTGTATCTTCCTCTCTCCTGTGTGTATTCTTTTCTATTCTGTGTGTATCCTCCAGTCTCCTGTGTGTATCCTCCTCCCTCCTGTGTCTATTTTCTTTTCTCCCGTGGGTATCCCCCCTCTCTCCTGTGTGTTCCTTCCTCTCTCCTGTGTGTATCCTCCTGCATCCTGTGTGTATCCTTCTCTCTTCTTTGTGTATGCCCCTCTCTTCTCTGTGTATCCCCCTCTACTGTTTATCCTCCTCTCTGCTCTGTGTATCCTTCACTCTTCTGTGTGTATCCTCCTCTCTTTCGTTTTTATCTTCCTCTCTCCTGTGTGTATCTTCTTCTTAACTTTGTGTATCCCTTCTTTCTCCTGTGTTTATCCCCTTCTCTTTTGTGGGTATCCTTCTCTCTCCTGTGTGTATCTTTTCTTTCTCCTCTGTGCATTCCCATCTCTTTCTTATTTCCCTCACCTGTATGTATACCCCTCTCTCCTGTGTGTATCCCCCTCTCTCCTGTGTATATCCCCCTCTCTATTTTGTGAATCCCCATCTCTTCTATGCGTATAATTCTCTCTCCTGTTTGTATGCTCCTCATTTGTGTGTATCCTCCTCTCTCCTGTGTGAATCCTCCTCTCTCCTGTATGTATCCACCCTCTCTCCTGTGTGGGATGCCCTCTCTCCTCTGTGTATTAATTTCTCTCCTTTGTATACTCCTCTCTCCTGCGTGCATCCTCCTCTCATTTTTGTGTATCTTCCTCTCTCCTATATGTATTTCCCTCTCTCCTGTGTGTATGCCCCTCTCTCTTTGTGTATTCCCCTCTTCTGTGTGTATACCCTCTCTCCTGTCTGTATTCCCATCTCCTGTGTGTATTCCCCTCTCTCTTGTGTATATTTCCCTGTCTCCTGTATGTATCCAACTCTGCTTTGTGTATCTCCCTCTCTCCAGTGTGTATGCCCTTCTCCTGTGTGTATACTCCTCTCTCCTGTGTGTATCACCCTTTCCTGTGTGTATTCTTCTCTCTCCTGAGTGCATCCTCCTCTCTTCTTTGTGTATTCCCCTCATTTGTGTGAATACCCCTCTTTCCTATGTGTATTCCCTTCTCTCCTGTGTGGATCCCCCTCTCTCTTCTGTGTATCTCCCTCTCCTCTGTGTATCTTCCTTTCATCTATATGTATCCTCCTCTCTTTTGTGTGTATCTTTTCTTTCTCCTGTGTGTATGCACCTCTCTTCTTTGTGTATTCCCCTCACCTTTGTGTATACCCCTCTCTCCTGTGTGTATCTCCCATCTCTCCTGTGTGTATCCCCCTGCCTTTTGTGTGTATCCTTCTCGCTCCTGTGTGTATTCCTTTCTGTGTGTAACTTTTTCTCTTCTGTGTTTATCATTCTCTCTCTTGTGTGTATCCCCCTTCCCTTCTGTGTGTATTTATCTCTCTCCTGTGTGTATCCCCCTCTCTCCTGCGGGTATCCTCCTCTGTGCTGCATGTATCCTTTTTTCTTCTGCGTGTATCCTCCCCTCTCGTGTGTATACCCCTCTCCTGTGTGTATACCCCTCTCTCCTATGTGTATTTCATCTCTCCTGTGTGGGTCCCCTCTCTCTTGTGAGTATCGCCCTCTCCTGTTTGTATGCTCCTCTCTCTTTTGTGCATCCCTCTCTCTCCTGTGTGTATCTTCTTTTCTCCTGTGTGTATCCTTCTCTTTACTGTGCGTATCTTCCTCCTCCTGTGTGTATCCCACTCTCTCCAATGTGTATCCTCTCCCTTCTCTTAGTATGCCCCACTCTCCTGTGTGTATCCCCCTCTCTCCTGTTAGTATTCCCCCTCTTCTCTGTGTGTATCCCTTCTCTCGCCTTTGTATATCCTACTCTCTTCTGTGTGTATCCCCCTCTTTATTGTTTGTATCCCCCCTCTCTGCTGTGTGTATTCTCCTTTCTCCTGTGTGTACCCACCTTCTCCTTTGTGTATTCTCCTCTCTTTTTTGTGTATCCGCCCTCTCTCCTGTGTGTAACGCCCTCTCTCCTCTGTGTATTTTCCTCTCTTCTGTGTATACTCCTCTCTTTTGCGTGTATCCTTCTCTCTCCTTTGTGTATCTTCCTCTCTCCTATGTGTATCCCCCTCTCTCCTGTGTGTATGACCCTCCCTCTTGTGTGTATTCGCCTCTCTCCTGTTTGGATCCCTCTCTCTCCTCTGTGTATCCTCCTCTCCTGTGTGTATACCCTCTCTCCTGTGTGTATCCCCCTCTCCTGTGTGTTTTTCCCTCTCTCCTGTGTGTATTTCATTGTCTCCTGCATGTATCCATCTCTCCTGTGTGTATCCTTCTCTCTCCTGTGTGTATCCTGCTCTCTCCTGTGTGTATCACTCCGCTTTCCTGTGTGTTTTCTCCATCTTTCCTGTGGGTAACACCTCTCTTTCCTGTGTATATCACCCCTTTTTCCTCTGTGTATTCCCCTGTCTCTTGTGTGTATCCCCTCTCTCCTGTTTGTTTCCTCCTCTTTCCTGTGTTTGTCCTCCTCTCTCCTGTGTGTATCTCCATTGCTCCTGTGTGTATCTCCGGTTTTTGTTTTTATGCCCCTCTCTCTTGTGTGTATCTCCCTCTCCTATGTGTATCCTCTCTCCTGTGTGTATCCTTTTCTCTCCTGTGTGTATCTTCCTCTCTCCTGTTTGAATCCCCACTTTCCTGTGTGTATCCTCTTCTCTCTGGCGTGTATCCTCCTCTCTCCTCTGTCTATGCCCCTCTCTTCTGTATGTGGCCCCGTCTCCTCTGTTTATCCCCCTCTCTCCTTTGTGTATCCCACTCTCTCCTCTGTGTATTATCCTCTCTTTTCCGTATCCCCCTCTCTTCTGTGTATACCCCTTACTTCTGTATGTATCCTCTTCTCTTCTGTGTGTATCTTCCTCTCTCTTCTATGTATCCTTTCTCCTGTGTGTATCTTCCTCTCTCCTGTGTGTATCCCCCCTCTCCTGTGTGTATTTTTCTCTCTCCTGTGTGTATCCTCCTTTTTCCTGTGTGTATTTCCCTTTCTCCTGTGTGCATCCCCCTCGCTCCTGTGTGTATTTTCCTCTCCTGTGTGTATCCCTTTCTTCTTTGTTTATCCCCCTCCATTCTCTGTGTATCCCTTCTTTTCTGTGTGTACGCCCCTCTCTCCTATGTGTATCCTTTTCTTACCTGTGTGTATCCCTCGCTCCTCTGTGAATTTTTCTTTCTACTGTGTGTATCTTTTTCTCTTCTGTGTGTATCATTCTCTCTCTTGTGTGTATCCCTCTTCTCTTCTGTGTGTATTTTTCTCTCTTCTTTGTGTAATCCCCTCTCTCCTGCGTGTATCCTCCTCTGTGCTGCGTGTATCCTTTATTCTTCTGCGTGTATCCTTTTCTCTCCTGTGTGTATACCCCTCTCTTATGTGTATTTCCCTCTTTCCTGTGTGGATACTTCTCTCTCTTCTGTGTATCCCCGTCTCCTGTGTGTATCCTCCTCTCTCTTTTGTGTATCCATCTCTCTCCTGTGTGTATCCTCTTTTTTCCTGTGTGTATCTTCCACACTTCTTTTCGTACCTTCCTTCTCCTGTGTGTATCTTACTCTCTCCAGTGTGTATCTTCTCCCTTCTGTGTGTATGCCCCACTCTCGCATGTGTATCCCCCTCTCTCCTGTTAGTATTCCCCCTCTTCCCTGTGTGTATTCTTTCTCTCGCCTTTATATACCCTACTTTCTTATGTGTGTATCCTTCTCTTTCTTGTGTGTATACCCCCTCTCTCCTGTGTGTATCCTCCACTCTCCTGTGTGTATCCACCCTCTCCTGTGTGTATTCTCCTCTCTCCTGTGTGTATCCTTCTCTCTTTTGTGTGTATCCTCCCTGTCTCTTGTGTGTAATGTCCTCTCTCCTCTGTGTATCCTCCTCTCTTCTGTGTGTATCTTCCTCTCTCCTGTGTGTATCCCCCCTCTCCTGTGTGTATCCTTCTCTCTCCTGTGTGTATTCTTGTCTTTCTTGTGTTTATTTCCCTTTCTCCTGTGTGCATCCCCTCGCTCCTCTTTGTATTTCCCTCTACTGTGTGTATCCCTTTCTCCTTTGTGTATCCCACTCTCTTCTCTGTGTATCCCCCCCTTTTCTGTATGTATCCCCCTCATCTGTGTTTTCCCCCCTCTCTCTTGTGTGTACCCATTTCTAGTCTGTGTATTCTTCTCTCCTGTGCCTATCCGCCTCTCTTCTGTGTGTATACCCTTCTCCTGTGAATATTTTTTCTCTTCTATGCGTATCTTCCTCTTTCCAGTGTGTATCCTCCACTCTGCAGTGTGTATCCTCCTCACTCCTGTGTGTATTTTTCTACCACTCTGTGTATACCCCTCTCTTTTGTGTGTATCCCCCACCCTCATGTTTGTGTGCCCCAGTCTCCTGTGTGTATCTTCCTTTCTCCTCTGTGTATCACCCTCTCTTCTGTGTATATGCTCCTCTCTTCTGTGTGTATTTTCCACTTTCCTGTGTATCCACCTTTCTCCTGTGTGCATCTCCCTCGCTCTTGTATTTCTTTCTCCTGTGTGTATCCCTTTCTCCTTTGTGTATCCATCTCTCTCCTTTGTGTAACCCCCCTCTTCTGTGTGTACTCCCCACTCTCCTGTGTGTATCCTCCTCTCACCTGTGTGTGTTTTTCTGTTCTTTCGGTATCTTCCTCTCTTCTGTGTGTATCCCACTATCTCCTGTGTATATTTCTCTCTCCTGCGTGTATCCTCCTCTATCCTTTGTGTATCTTTCTCTCTCCTGTGTGTATCCCTTTCTCTCCTGTGTGTATGATCCTCCCTCTTGTTTGTATTCCCCTCTCTCCTGTATGTATCCCACCCTCCTGTGTATACTCCTCTTTCCTGTGTGTGTCTCTCTCTCCCCTGTGTGTATTTCCCTCTTCTGTATGTATCTTCCTCTCTCCTGTGTGTATTTCTCTGTCTCCTGCATGAATCCAACAATTTTGTGTGTACCCACTTTCTTCTGTGTGTATTTCCCACTCCTGTTTGTATCTCCTTCTCTTCTGTGTGTATCTTCCTCTCTCCTCTCTGCATCTTCCTCTCTCCTGTTTGTATTTACCTCTCTACTGTGTGTATTTCCCCTCTCCTGTGTGTATCATTCTCTTTTTTGTGTGTATCCTCCTCATTCCTGTGTGTATTTCCCTTCCTCCTCTGTGCATCCCCCTCGCTCCTGTGTGTATTTTCCTATCCTGTGTGTATCCCTTTCTCCTTTGTGTATACCCCTCTCTCTTCTCTGTATCTTTACTTTTCTGTGCTTATGTCCCTTTATCCTGTGTGTATCCTCCTCCCACCTGTGTGTATTTCTCTCTCCTGTTTGTATCACCATTTCCTGTGAGTATCCTCCTCTCTTCTGTGTGTACCTCCTTTCTACTGTGTTTATCCTCATTTTATGTGGGTATGCCCCCTCCCCTGTGTGTACCCCCTCTCCTGTGTGTATCCTCCTCTCCCCTGTGTGTATCATTCTCTCTTCTGTGTGTATTTTTCTCTCTTCTTTGTGTATCCTCCTTTCTTCTGTGTGTATCCCCATCTTTTCTGTGTGTATCCTTCTGTATTTTGTGTGTATATTCCCTCTCTTCTGTGTGTATCCCCTCTCTCCTGTGTGTATCCCCCTCTTTCCTCTGTGTATCCTCCTCTCTCCAGTGTGTATCCTCTTCTCTCCTGTGTGTATCCCCATCTCTTTTGTGTGTATCCTTCTCTATCCTGTGTGTATACCCCCTCTCCTTTGTGTATTCCCCTCACCTGCGTGTATACCCCTCTCTCCTCTGTTTATTCCCCTCTCTCCTGTGTGTCTCACCCTCTCTATTGTGTGAATTCCCCTCTATTCTGTGCGCAACCTTCTCTGTCCTGTGTGTAACGTCCTTTCTCTTGTGTGTATTCCCCTCTCTCCTGTGTGTATCTCCATCTCTCCTGTGTGTATCCCCCTCTTCTGTGTATCCCCCAATCTTCTGTGTGTATCCAACTCTCCTGTGTGTATCCCCTTCTCTATGGTGTGTATTTCCCTGTCTCCTTATGTATCTAACGCTCCTGTGAGAATCTTTCTGTCTCCTGTGTATAATGCCCCTTTTCTGTGTGTATACTGCTCTCTCCTGTGTATATCCTCCCCTCTCCTCTGTGTATCCTCCTCTCTCCTTTGTGTATCATCCAATCTCCTGCATGTATCCTCCTCTCTTCTATCTGTATCCTCCTCTCTTTTGTGTGTATCCTGCTCTGTTTTGTATTTATCCTTTTCCCTCTGTGTGTATCCTCCTCTCTCCTGTGTGTATTCCCCTTCCTCCTATGTGTATCCTCCTATCTCCTGTGTTTATTCTCCTCTTTTCTGTGTATATCCTCCTCTCTCCTGTGTGTATCCCCATATCTTGTGTGTATCCCCCTCTCTCCTGTGTGTATTTCCCTGTCTCCTGTATGTATCCAACGCTCCTGAGTGTATCCCCCTCTCTTTTTTGTTTATGCCCTCTCCTGTGTGTATACTTTTCTCTCTTGTGTGTATCCTCCTCTCTTATGTGTGTATCCTTCTCTCTACTGTGTTTATTCCTCCGCTCTCCTGTGTGTTTTCCCCTTCTCTTCTGTGTGTAACACCTTTTTTCCTGTGTGTATTCCCATTTTCTTCTGTGTGTATCCCCCTCTTTTGTGTAAATCCCCTCTCTTTTGTTTGTTTTCTTTTCTCTTCTGTGTTTACATCACTCTCTCCAGTGTGTATCACACTTTACTGTGTGTATACTTTTCTCTGCTGTGTTTATCCCCCTTTCTACTTTGTTTACCACAATTTTATGTGTGTATGCCCCTCTCTCCTGTGTATATCCCCCCTCCTGTGTTTATTCTCCTCTCTCCTGTGTGTATACTCCTGTTTCCTCTGTTTATTTCCTACTCTCCTGTGTGTATCCCTTTTTTCTTCGTGTATCCTCTTCTCTCCTCTGTGTACCTTCTCTGTACTGTGTGTACCCTTCACTGTCCTGTGTGTATCACTACTCTCGTGTGTATCAGCCCTCTCTACTGTGTGTATCCCCCCTCTTTTGTATGTATCACCCTCTCTTCTCCGTGTATTTTCCTCTCTCCTGTGTATATCCTCCTCTCTGCTGTGTATTCCCCACTTCTCTGTGTATCCACCTCTCTCCTATTTGTATTCCCTTCTCTTCTGTGTGGATCTTCCTCACTCCTGTGTGTATACCCTCTCTCCTGTGTGTATCCTCCTCTCTGCTGTGTGTATACTCCTCTCTCCTGTGTGTAACAGTCTCTGTCCTGTATGTATTCTTTTTTCTTCTATGTCAACCCTCATCTCTCCTGTGTGTATCACTCCTCTCCTGTGTGTATTCTTCTCTCTCCTGTATGTATCCTTCTTTCTACCATGTGTATCCTTCCCACATTTGTGTGTATTCTCCTCTCTTCTGTGTGTATTTTCTTCTTTCCTGTGTGTATCGTCTTTACTCCTGTGTGTATTCCCCTCTCCTGTGTGAATCTTTCTCAAACCAGTGTGTATCCTCCTTTCTCCTGTGTGTATCCTCCTCTCTTCTGTGTGTATCTATTTTCTCTCTTGTGTGTATCACCCCTCTCTTCTGTGTGTATCCACCCTCTCTCCTGTGTGTATCTTGACTCTCTCCAGTTTGTATGTATCTTCCTGTCCTGTGTGTGTCCTTTTCTCTTTGTTGTGTATTTTTCTTACTCTTGTGTGTATCCCCCTCTCCTGTGTTTATGGTCCTTTTTTATGTGTGTATTCCTTCTCCTGTGTGTATCCTCCTCTCACCTTTGTGTATCCTCCTCTCTCCTCGGTGTATCCCTCTATCCTGTGTGTATCCCCCTCTCTTTTGTGTATCCTCCTCTCTACTATGTGTATTCTACTTTCAACTTTGTGTACCCTCCTCTCTTTTGTGTGTATCACGCCACTCCTGTGTGTATCCTCCTCTCTCCTGTGTATATTTTCCCTCTCTCTTGTGTGTATCCTCCTCTCTCCTGCGTGTATCTTTCCCTCTCCTGTGTTTATCCTCCTCTCTCCTGTGTATCCTCCGATCTTTTGCCTGTATCCTCCTCTCTTCTATCTTTATTTTTCTCTATTTGGTGTGTATCCTCCTCTCTTTTGTATTTATCCTTTTTTCTTTGTGTGTAACCCCTCTCTCCTGTGTGTATTCCCCTCCCTCCTGTGTGTATACTTCTCTCTCCTGTGTGTATCTCCCTCCCTTTTTTGTGTATTCACCCTCTCTCTTGTGTGTATCCTCCTCTCTCCTGTGCATATGCACCCCTTTTTGTGTGTATCCCCCTCTCCTGTGTGTGTCTTCTTCTCTTTTGTGTGTATACCCCCTCTTCTGTGTTTATCTTTTTTGCCTGTGTGTATCCCCCTTCTCTCCTTTGTGCTACCCCTCTCCTTTGTGTATCCTTCTTTCTCCTGTGTGTATCCTCCTTTCTCCTGTGTTTATTTCCCTCCTTTTGTTAGTATCTCCCTATTATTTTTGTGTATCCCCCATTCTCCTGTGTGTATCCTCCTCTATTCTCTGTGTATTCTCCTCTCGCCGGTGTGTATCGTTCTTTCTCGTGTGTGTATCCTCCTCTCTCCTGCCTGTATCCTCCTCTCTCCTTTGTGTATTTCTTTTTATTCTGCGTTTTCCCTCCTCTCTCCTGCGTGTATCCTCCTTTCTCCTGTGTGTCTCCTCCTCTCTCTTGTGTGCATCCTCCTCTCTCCTGTGTGTAACCCCCTCTCCTTTTTGCATCCTCCTTTTTCCTGTGGGTATCTCTTCTCTCTCCTGTGTGTATCCCTCCTTTCTCCTGTGTGTAACACCCTCCATCCTGTGTGTATCCCTTTTCTCTTTTGTGGGTATCCCCTTCTCTCCTTTGTGTATCTCCTCTCTCCTGTGTGTATCTTCCTCTCTGCTGTGTGTATTCTGTTTTCTCCCGTGTCCACACCTCTCTCTCCTGTGTGTATCCCCTTCTCCTGTGTGTTTCCTCCTCTTTCCTGTTTATCTCCTTTTCTCCTGTGTGGATCTCCCCTTCTGTGTGTAAGCCCCTCTCTCCTGTGTGTATCTCCCTCTCGTGTGTTTATTCTCCTCTCTCCTTTTTGTATCCTTTTTTCTCTTCTGTTTATTCCCTACTCTCCTGTGTGTATCCCTTTTTCCTTTGTGTATCCTTTTATCTCTTGTGTGTACCCCCTTTCTTCTGTCTGTACCCTCAACTATCCTGTGTGGATCGCCACTCTCCGTGTGTAACCCCCCTCTCTCCTGTGTGTATCCCCTCTATATTGTGTGTATTCCCCACTTCTGTGTGTATCTACTTCTCTTCTTTGTGCATTTCCTTCTCTCCTGTGTGGATCTTTCTCACTCCTGTGTGTATGCCTCCTCTCCTGTGTGCATCCTTCTCCCTGCTGTGTGTACACTCATCTCTCCTGTGTGTATCCATCTCTCTCATGTGTGTATCCTCTATTCTCCTGTGTGAACCCTCATCTCTCCTGTTTCTATCACCACTCTTCTCTTTGTATCCTTCTCTCTCCTGTGTGTATACTTCTGTCTTCCGTGTGTATCCTTCTCTCCTTTGTGTGTATCCTCCTTCATCCTGTGTGTATCCTCTACTTTCCTGTGTGAATCCTCCTCAGTCTTGTGTGTATCCCCCGCTTTTGTGTGTACCTTTCTTTCTCCAGTGTGTATCCTTCTTTCTCCTGTGTGTATCCTCTTCTCTCCTGTGTGTATC
Organism: Saguinus oedipus; assembly: GCA_031835075.1. NCBI lineage: Eukaryota > Metazoa > Chordata > Mammalia > Primates > Cebidae > Saguinus > Saguinus oedipus. Next base: position 6,858,797 of record CM063170.1, read on the forward strand.
ATTTTTCTCTCCTGTGTATATTAGCCCTCTCTTTTGTTTGTATCTCCCCTATCTTTTGTCTGTATTTCCCTCTTTCCTGTTTGTGTCCCCATCTCTCCTCTGTATTCCCGCTCTCCTATGTGTAACCCCCTCTATTTTTTGTGTATACTTTATCTCTCCTGTGTGTATTACTCTTTATTCTCTGTGTATCCCCTCTCTTCTGTGTGTATCCTCCTCTCTGCTGTGTGAATCCTTTTTTCTCCTGTGTGTACCCTTCTCCCTCCTGTGACTTTCCTTCTGTTTTGTGTGTATCTTCCTCTTTCTTGTGTTTATTCTTTTCTCTTCTGTGTGTATTTCGTTCTTCTGTGTTTATCCTCCCCTATATTGTGTGCATCCTTTTCTTTCCTCTGTGTATCCCCTACTCTCCTGTGTGTATCCTCTCCTTTTTTGTATCCTCTTCTCTCCTTTGTGTACCCACTGTGTCCTGTGTGTACCCTCAACTCTCCTGTCTGTATCATTCCTCTCCCGTGTTATGTTTTGACTCTCCAAATGAACGACCATATGAAATGGACTAGTGATTATTCTTCACATGTGCAATATTCGAAGTGGTTCTGTGTATTACTCAGCGTTACACAGAATTAGAGTTCATATGAAATAAACTCCTGATTACCACACAGGTGTGTATCATTCAGGAAGGCACTTTATTCATGGTTATCATAAACAGTGTCCTGATTACTCCATAGAAGTTCATTATTCACTGAATCTTTGAATGAGAAGACATACAAAACAAACACCTGACAATTGCTCCATTGTAAATTATTCAATAATGTTCCAAATGAGTGGTGGTATGAAAATGAATCCTGAGAATTCCCCAAGTGTGTATCATTCAGGGAGGCACAGAATGAGTGGCCATATAAAAATGATCGACTCTTACACTGGTGTGGATTATTCACTGAGGATCTAAATGAGTGGCTACATGAAAGAGACTCTTAACTCTTCCCCAGGTGTGTATTATTGAATGAGACTCTGTCTCAGTGGGCATAAAAAAGAGACTCAGGTGTATTGCCCAGGTGTTCATTACTTACAGAGACTCTGAATGTGTAGGCATTTGAAGTAGACCCTTGACTGTTTCTGAGGGGAGTATTATTCAAAGATGCCCAGAACGAGTGGCCATGTGAAAGAGAATATTATTCAAAGATGCCCAGAACGAGTGGCCATGTGAAAGAGTTTCCTGACTTATCAGATATATATGTTATTCACTAAAACACTGAAAGAGGGGCCTTATGAAATAGACCACATTTTACTCCACAGGTGCGCATTATTTTTTGACTCTCCAAACGAACCTCCATAGGAAATAGACTAGTGATTATTCCCCACATGTGCAATATTCGAAGAGGTTCTGTATGACTGTCCATATCAAATAGTCTTCTGACTCTCATATATGTGTGTATCATTCACGGAGCTGCTTCATTTGGAGCTACCGTCAATAGGGTCCTCACTCCTCCACAGCTGTTTATTATGCACTGAATCTCCGAATGAGAGGCCGTATGAAATAGACTCCTTACTATTGCCCAATTGTGCATTATTCGGTAATGCTGTGATTGAGTTGACATATGACCTGGACCCTGACTATTCCCATGGTGTGTATTCTTCAGTCAGTTTCTGAACGAGTGACCACATAAAACAGACTCCTGACTCTGTCCTCTTGACTATTTCTCACCTCTACATTTTCCACTGAGTCCCTGGGTGAACGGTCATATCAAATAATCTCCAGAAAATTCTCCAGGTGTGCATTACTCAGTGAGTCTCTTAATAAGGGGTTATATATAATAGAATCCTGAGTATTTTCCAGATGTATATGATTCTTCACTGAGGAACTGAATAAGTGGCCATGTCAAGTACACTCCTGACATTTCCATACATCTCTTTTATTCTGTGAGGCTCTGAATGAGTGGCCATAAAATAGAGACTCCTATATACTAGTCAGGCGTGAGATTTTACATTCGGCTCTAAATGAGTGGCTATACGAAATAGAATCCTGACATTCCCAAGGTGTCTGTTATTCAGTTAGGCTCTGAGTATGTGGCAATACGAAATAGAATTCTGACTACAATACAGTTTTTCTTTACTCAATGAACCTCTGAAGAAATTCCGCATGTAATAGCATCCAGAGTATTCCTCAGGTATTTATTATTCACTGAGTCTCTGAATCTTTGGCCATATGAAATTGTTTCCTGAATAGCCTATAGGCGTGTAGCATTAACTCTGACTCTAAATATTTGGGCATATGAAATAGACTAGTGACTATTCCAAAGTTGTGTATTTCTGACTCAGGCTTTGATTTTGTGGCCATATAAAATAGACTGGTGTCTATTCCAAACGTGTGCATTATACCCTTAGGCTGTAAATGAGAGGCTAAGTAAAGTACACTCCTAACACTTCCCGAGGTGTGTCACGGAGTGAGGCTCTGTTTGTATGACCATATGAAACAGGAGGCTGTCTGTCTCAAATATTTTATTATTCAGTGAATCTTTGAATGAATGGCTCTATGAAATAGACTGCTGAGTACTTCACATTTGTGCATTATTCATTGAGGTTACGAGTCAGTGGCTATAATAAAATGGAATTTTGACTAATAAACTCGTGCATATTATCCACTGAGGCTATAAATGTGTGTTCAAATGAAATAGACTCCTGGCTACTCCACAGGTCTGCATTATTTACCAAGGCTCTGAATGAATATCCATCGAAAATAGACTCCAAATTATTGTCCAGGTGTGTATTATTCAGTGAGCCTCAGAAGACATGGCTGTACAAATTAGATTTCTTATTACATCAAGGGTCTATCTTATGCATTGAGGCTCTGAATATGTGTCTATATGAAAGAGTCTCCTGACTACACCAAATTTTTCAATGACACATTGAATGAGAGGCCAAATGAAAAACTATCCCGACTATTCCACAGGTGTGCATTATTTAGTGAGACTCTGAATGAGGAGATACAAGTCAATCCTGACTATCCAGTTGTGTATATTTAGTGAGGCTTTCAACGGGGAGCCATAGGAAAGAGACTTCTGACTATTTCGCAGTTGTGAATTATTCAGTGATTCTCTGAATGCGTGGCTATAAAGTACAGACTCCAGACTATATCACAAGTGTGTAATATTCAGTGAGGCTGTGATAGAGGGGCCATATAAAACAGAATTCTAATGACTCCGCATGTGCATTATTAACTGTTTGTCTGAATGAGTAGATGTATTACATACACACCTCATTATTCTCCATTTGTGCATTATTCAAACATGTTCGGTATGAGTGTCCATACCAAACAGACTTTTGAAACTCCCCCAGATGTGTAATACTGAGCGTTACACAGAATTAGAGTTCATATAAAAGAGACTCCTGAATACCACCCAGGTGTGTGTCATTCGGGAATGCACTTAATTCATGGCTATCTTACACAGTGTCCTGATTACTCCATAGAAGTTCATTATTTACTGAAACTCTGAATGAGAGGCCATACAAAATAGATACCTGACTATTCCTTCATTGTGAATTACTCAATAAGGTTCTAAATGAGTGGTACTATGAAATAGAATCCTGAGAATTCCCCAGGTGTGTATCATTCAGGGATGAACAGAATTAGTGGCCATATAAAAGATTCTCGACTATTACCCTGCTGTGGATTATTCACTGAGGATCTAAATGAGTGGCTACATGAAAGAGACTCTTAACTCTTCCCCAGGTGGGTATTACTGAATGAGACTCTAAGTGGGCATAAAAAATGAGATGAATACCAAGTGTGGGTGAGGGGGAGGAAGGCAGCAAAACACACTGCCATGTGTGTACCTATGCAACTATCTTGCACGTTCTGCACATGTACCCCAAAACCTATAATGCAATAAAAATTTAAAAAAAAAAAAAAAAAAAAAAAAAAAAAAATGAGTCTCAGGTGTATTTTCCAGGTGTTCATTACTTACAGAGACTCTAAATGTGTAGGCACTTGAAGTAGACCCTTGACTGTTTCTATGGGAGTATTATTCACAGAGGCTCAGAACGAGTGGCCATGTGAAAGAGATTCCTGACTTATCAGATATACATGTTATTCACTAAAACACTGAAAGTGTGGCTTTAAGAAATAGACCGCATTTTACTCCACAGGTGCGCATTAATTTTTGACTCTCCAAAGGAACCAACATATGAAATAGACTAGTGATTATACCAACATGTGCCATATTCGAAGAGGTTCTGTATGAGTGTCCATATAAAATAGTCTCCTGAATCTCACACATGTGTGTATCATTCACGGAGCTTCTTTATTTGGGGCTACCTTAAATAGGGTTCTAACACCTCCACATCTGTTTATCATTCACTGAAGCTCTGAATGAGAGGCCATATGAAATAAACTCCTTAGTATTGCCCCATTGTGAATTATTTGGTAATGATGATTGAGTGGCCATATGACCTGGACCCTGACTATTCCCAAGGTGTATATTCTTCAGTCAGTTTCTGAACGAATGACCACATAAAGTAGACACCTGACTCTGTCCTCGTGACTATTTCTCAGCTCTGCATTTTCCACTGATTCGCTGGGTGAATGGTCATATCAAATAGTCTCCAGAAAATTCTCCAGGTGTGCATTATTCAGTGAGTCTCTTAATAAGTGGCTATATATAATAGAATCCTGAGTATTTTCCAGATATATATGATTCTTCACTGAGGATATGAATACGTGGCCATGTCAAGTACAGTCCTGGCATTTCCATACGTCTGCATTATTCTATGAGGCCCTGAATGGGTGGCCATAAAATAGAGACTCCTATATACTAGTCAGGCGTGAGTTTTTACATTCAGCTGTAAATGAGTGGCTATACGAAATAGAATCCTGACTTTCCCAAGGTGTCTGTTATTCAGTTAGGCTCTGAATATGTGGCTATAAGAAATAGAATTCTGACTACAATAGAGGTGTTTCTTATTCAAGGAAGCTCTGAAATTGATGCTGCATGTAGTAGCGTCCTGAGTATTTCCCAGGTATGTATTATTCACTGAGGCTCTGAAACTTTGGCCATATGAAATTGATTTCTGACTTGTCCACAGGCATGTATTATTGACTCTGACTCTAAGTATTTGGGCATGTGAAATAAAAAAGTGACTATTCCAAAGCTGTGTATTACTCACTCAGGCTTTGATTTTGTGGCCATATAAAATAGTCTAGTGTCTCTCCACACGTGTGCATTATTCCCTGAGGCTGTAAATGAGAGGATTTATAATGTAGACTCTTAACACTTCCCTATGTGTTACTTACTCGTTGAGGCTCATTTTGTGTGACCATATGAATCAGGATGCTGCTATATAAAATACTTGTATTATTTAGTGAATCTCTGAATGAGTGTCTATATGAAACAGACTGCTGAGTTCTTTACATTTGTGCATTTTTCACTTAGGTTACGAGTCAGTGGTTATATAAATTGGAATCCAGACTAATCCACATGTGCATATTATCCACTGAGGCTATGAATGTGTTTCCTAATAAAATAGACTCCTGGCTACTCCACAGGTGTACATTATTTACCGAGGCTCTGAATGAATGTCCATCGAAAATAGACTCCAAATTATTCTCCAGGTGTGCATTATTCAATGATGCTCAGAAGATGTTGCCATATACATTAGATTCCTTACAACATAAAGGGCCTGTTTTATTGACTGTGGCTATGAATATGTATCTACCTGAAAGATACTCCTGACAACATCACATTATTCAGTGACACTCCTAATTAGAGGCCACATGAAAAAGTCTCCTGACTATTCCACAGGTGTGCATTATTTACTGAGACTCTGAATGAAGGGATTTAGGTAAATCCTATTTCCACATGTGTGTACACTTAGTGAGGCTCTTAACTAGTGGCCATAGGAAAGAGTCTCCTGGCTATTCCACAGGTGTGCATTATTTAATAAGACTCTGAATGAGGGGATAATGAAAAATCCTATTACCCCAGGTGTGTTCACTTAATGAGGCTCTTAACGAGTGGCCATAGAAAAGAGTCTTCTGACTATTCTGCAGGTGTGCATTTTTTAGCGATTCTCTTAATGGGTGGCCATAAAAAATAGACTCCAGACTATATCACAAGTGTGTAATATTCAGTGAGCCTGTGAAAGAGGGTCCATAAGAATCAGACTTCTAATTACTTTACATGTGCATTATTCACTGTTTGTCTGAATGAGTAGCCGTATGACATTGAATCCTCATTATTATACCTGTGTGCATTAATCAAAAAGGTTCTGTTTGAGTGTCCATACCAAATAAACTTTTGACACTGCCCCATGTGTGTATTACTCAATGGTACACAAAATTAGAGTTCATATTAAATAGTTGCCAGGCTATTACCAAGGTGTGTATCATTCAGGAAGGCACTTAATTCATGGCTACCTTAAACAGCGTCCTGATTACTCCATAAAAGTTTATTATTCACTGAAACTTTGAGTGACAGACCATATAAAATAGACACCTGACTATTGCTCCATCATGAATTATTAAATAAGTTGCTAAATGCACGGTAGTATCAAATAGAATACTTATTATCCTTTAGGTGTATATCACTCAGTGAGGCACAAAATGTGTGGCCATATTAAAAATGCTCGACTATTACCCTGGTGTGCATTATTCACTGAGGCTCTAAATGAGTGGCTACATGAAGTAGACTCTTAACTCTTCTGCAGGTGTGTATTATTGAATGAGACTCTGACTAAGTGGTCATAAAAAGAAGACTCACGTGTATTGCCCAGGTGTTCATTACCTACAGAGTCTCTGAATGTGTAGCCATTTAAGGTAGACACATGACTATTTTTGAGGGGAGTATTCTTCAGAGAGGCCCTGAACGAGTGGCCATGTGAAAGAGATTCCTTACTCTTCAGATATACATATTATTCACTAAAAGCCTGAAAGGGTGGCCTTCTGAGATAGAACCCATTTTACTCCACAGGTGTGCATACGTTTTTGATTCACCAAGCCAAACACCATATGAAACAGACAAGTGATTATTTTCCACATGTGCAGTATTCAAAAATGGTTTGATTTTGCGGCCATATAAAATAGACTAGTGTCTATTCCACACGTGTGCATTATTTCTTGATTCTGTAAATTAAAGTCTATATAAAGTAGACTCCTAACACTTCCCCTGGTGTGCATTACTCAGTGAGGTTCTTTTCGTTTAATTATATGAAACAGGATGCTGTCTATCTCAAATATTTGTATTATTCATTGAATCTCTGAATGAGTGTCTATATGAAATAGACTCCTGACTACACCACATTATTCAGTGACACTCCGAATTAGAGGCCACATAAAAAGTCTCCTGACTATTCCACAGGTGTGCATTATTTAGTGAGACTCTGAATGAGGGGATAAAGGTAAATCCTGACTATTTCTCCAAGTGTGTACACTTAGTGAGGCTCTTAACGAGTGGCCATAGGAACGAGACTTCTGACTATTCTGTAGGTGTGCATTATTTAGTGATTCTCTGAATGAGTGGCCATAAAAAATAGACTCCAGACTATATCACAAGTGTGTAATATTAAGTGAGGCTTTGAAAGAGGGGCCATATGAAACAGACATCTAATTACTCCATATGTGCATTATTCACAGTTTGTCTGAATGAGTAACCATATGACATAGACTCCTCATTATTATCCATGTGTGCATTAATCAAACAGGCTCTGTTTGAGTATCCATACCAAATAGACTCCTGACACTTCCCTGTGTGTATTACTCAATGATACACAAAATTACAGTTCATGTGAAATAGACTTCTGACTATCACACAAGTGTGTATCATTCAGCAAGTCACTTGATTCGTGGCTATGTTAAAAAGCATCCTGATTACTCCATGGACGTTTACTATTCACTGAAACTTTGAATGAAAGACCATATAAAACAGACACCTGACTATTGCTCCATTGTTAATTATTCATTAAGTTTCTAAATGAGTGGTAGTTTCCTTTAGAATCCTGAGGATTCTTCAGGTGTATATCATTCAGTGAGGCACAAAATGAGTGGCCATATTAAAAATGCTTGACAATTACCCTGATGTTCATTATTCACTGAGGCTCTAAGTGAGTGGCTAAATAAAGTAGACCCTTAAATTTTCGTTTGTTGTGTATTATTGAATGAGTCTCTGATTAAGTGGTCATAAAAAAATGACTCAGGGGGGTGCTTCCAAGATGGCGTCGTAGAGGCGACTCAGGATTGCAGCTCCCAGTGAAGGCACAGAGGGTGAGTGCTAGCCGCATTTTTGGACGGACCTTTTTTGCCCACAGAAAGCTGAAAATCCCATGTGTGGAAGAGACACGGGAAGCCAGCACAGCCGGCTCACATGGGTGGCTCATGTGGCTCGGCCAGCGCCGCAGCGCCTCATCTCCCGCACAAAACTCACTGGTCTGCGTGCCCTGTTAAACTAGCAATCTGAAATTTGGAAGGGCAGATGGACATGTTCATCTGATTGAATGGTACTTGGACAATGAGCCAGACCAGGAGACTTTTGGGAAGCGTGATATGAGCTGGTACAGTGGGCAGTGGCACCAAAGATTGCATGGTTCCCAGTGCCCTATCAGCAGGCTACTGTGGCTCCAGTGAGAGAGTCGACTTTTCACCTTGGGGAAAGGAAGAGAGAGAGAGAGAGGACGGACTCTGAGGCAGGGAGCTGGATGATCGGGCTTGGCAGGTCCCACCCTCACGGGGACAAGCAGGGTGGTGATTGGAGGTGCTCAGGGCTGAGAGATTTTCTGCAGGCACAGTTGAATCTAGCATGGTGAAGCCTGGTTGGGGAAGTGCGTCCGCCACTACGGATGCAATTTGCCCCTACTGAAGTACCGCCCAGTGCTGACGCAGCCTGCCATTGCCGAGGCAACCCGCCATAACAGAGAGACTCCCTCAGCTGGGTGGAGCACCACAGCAGAACAGGGCCGGCAGCAGAATGGTGGACCCGCACTAGGAGGGCAAAGCCTCGTCAGGCAAATAGTGAATAGACTACCTCCTAGCTGGGCAGGACAGTGCAACAGATACTCATAAAGAAAGCCCCAACCCCCTGAGACAGAGCATCTAAGGGGGAAAAAAAGGGAAGTGTTTTATGAGTTCTGTTGCAGCAGACATAAACACATCCTCCCAACCACTCTGAATGAACAACAGAGCTCACAGCTCAACACTGGAGCTCCTATAAAGTACAGACCATCCCCTCAGGCAGCTCTCTGAACCCTGTATATCCAAAGAGTCATCCCAAAAAAGGACTAATCAGACTGACATTTGGCGGGCATCATTCTGGAACAAAGATAGCAGAAGAAAAAACTGATAGCATCCCTCACTGTTCCACAGCTGCTACAGGTGTACCCCAGACAAGAAGGGACTGGAGGGGACCTCAGCACTCGTGGAACAGAGGGGCTAGACCATTAAAAGAGAAACTAAGTAACAGAAATACTTCATCACCAACAATCTGGGAATCCACTCAGAAACCCAATTGAAAAATCAGCAACTACTAAGATGACAGGTGGATAAATCCACAAAGATGGGAAGAAACCAGCGCAAAAAGGAGGAAAACACCAGAAACCAAAACACCTCACCTTTGACAAAAGTCCAAAATTCCTCACCAGCAAGGGAACAAAGTTGGACGAAGAATGACTGTGACGAAATGACAGAATCAGAATTCAGAAAGTGGATAATGAGAAACTTCAGTGAGCTAAAAGAACATGTTCTAAATCAGTGCAAAGAAACTATGAATCTTTATATACGGAAGTTCCAAGATGGCGTCGTATAGGCGACTGAGGATTGCAGCTCTCAGTGAAGGCGCAGAGGGTTTTAGCCACATTCTCAGAACGGATTTTTTTTTGCCCACAGAACTTTGAAAGTCCCAGGTGTGGGAGAGACACCGAATGCTAGCTCAGCCGGCTCATGCAGCTGGTTCGGCTGAGTGAGCTCCACAGCACAGGGGCACCCAGCACAAAACTCACTGGTCTGGGTGCCCTGTTAAACAGGCAATCTGAGATTTGGAAGGACAGATCAGCATGTCCATCTGATTGAATGGGACTTGGACAATGAGCCAGACCAGGAGATTCCTGGAAAACGTGATCTGAGCCAGTGCAGTGGGCAGTGGCATGGGAGATCACACGGATCCCAATGCCCTATCAGCAGGCTAATGGGGCTCCAGTGAGAGAGTCAACCATTCAGCATGGGGAGAGAAAGAGAGAGAGAGAGAGAGAGAACAGACTCTGAGGCAGGGAGCTGGGTGATTGGGCTCAGCAGATTGAACACTCATGGGGACAAGCAGGGCAGCGATTGGAGGCGATGGGGGCTGAGAGTTTTGCTGCTGGCATCTAGGACAGTGCAGCCTGGTGGGGCAGGGGCGTCCACCACAAAGGATGCAATCCACCCCTACTGAAGTACAGCAAAGGGCTGACGCATCCTGCCATTGCCGAGGCAACCTGCCATAACAGAGAGACTCTGCCAGAAGCGGGGAGCGCTCCACAGCAGAAGGGAGCCCTCCACAGCAGAAGGGAGCCCAGCAGCAACAGGGCCGACCCGTGCTATCAGGGCAGAGCCCCGGCAGGCAAATAGTGAATAGACTGCCTCCTAGTGGGGCAGAACAGTGCAACAGATACTCATAAAGAAAGCCCCAACTCCCTGAGACAGAGCATCTAAGTGGGGGGGGGAGGTGTGTTTTATGAGTTCTGTTGCAGCAGACATAAACAACCTCCCAACAACACTGAATGAACAACGGAGCTCACAGCCCAGCACTGGACCTCCTATAAAGCACAGACCATCTCCTCAAGCAGACCCCTGACCCCTGTATATTCAAAGAGTCACCCCAAAAAAGGACTAATCAGACTGAAATTTGGCGGGCATTATTCTGGAACAAAGACAGCAGAAGAAGAAACTGGTATCATCCCTCACTGTTCTGCAGCTGCTACAGGTATACCCCAGACAAGCATGGCCTGGAGTGAAGCTCAACACTCATACAGCAGAGGGGCTAGACCATTAGAAGAAAAACTAAGTAACAGAAATACTTCATCATCAACAATTTCAGCATCCACACAGAGACCCAATTAAAAAAATCAGCAACTACTAAGACGACAAGCGGATGAATTCATAAAGATGGGAAGAAACCAGCGCAAAAAGAAGGAAAACACCCGAAACCAAAACACCTCACCTCCTACAAAGGACCAAAACTCCTCACCAACAAGGGAACAAAGCTGGACGGAGAATGAGTGTGACGAAATCACGGAATCCGACTTCAGAAAGTGGATAATGAGAAACTTCAGTGAGCTAAAAGAACACGTTCTAAATCAGTGCAAGGAAACTAAGAACATTGAAAAAAGATTTGAAAAAAGGTTTGAGGAATTGATAACAAGAATGGACAACTTAGAGAGGAACATGAATGAATTGAAGGAGCTGAAAAACAACACGAGAACTTCGCGAAGCATGCACAAGTTTCAACAGCTGAATGGATCAAGCAGAAGAAAGAATATCAGAAGTCGAAGATCAACTCAACGAAATAAAACAAGAAACCAAGATTAAGGAAAAAGCACAAAAAGGAATGAAAAAAATCTCCAAGAAATGTGGGACTATGTGTAGAGACCCAACCTACGTTTAATAGGTGTTCCAGAATGTGATGAAGAGAATGAATCCAAGCTGGAAAACACTCTTCAGGATATGATCCAGGAAAATTTCCCCAACCTAGCAAGACAGGTGAATACTCAACTCCAGGAGAACCAGAGAACACCACAAAGATACTCCGCAAGAAGAGCAACCCCAAGGCACATAATCGTCAGATTCACCAGGGTTGAAATGAAGGAGAAAATACTAATGGCAGCCAGAGAGAAAGGTCGGGTCACCCACAAAGGGAAGCCCATCAGGCTCACAGCAGATCTCTCGGCAGAGACTCTACAAGCCAGAAGAGAGTGAGGGCCAATATTCAACATGGTTTTTTTTTTTTTTTTTTTTTTTTTTAGTTTGGCAAATTTTATTTGTTGATATTTGGGTTTTAGTCATATTTATTTGGTTACATTGCTATAGAAGCTTTTCTATTTTGTCTCAATTTTCAAATTTGTATTATAAAATTGTTCATCGTATTACACACTTAAATTAATAAACCTCTTATTTTTAACAAAAAACAATTATTAAAATCTTAAGAGATAATCACTAGCAATTTCAGTCTATTTGCATTTGATTGTGTACAGATATGTTTGAAATTGTTTTCACCACCTTCCTTTGTGCTATTTGTTTCACTTTTTTTTCTACTTTGGGTTTGTTTTTTCCTTATTTGATTTCTCCATACCTTACTACTCTATTTTTATTCCTTTGTGATTACTGTAAACATTTTATTAGGTGTATTTAGTGATTTAAAGGTCTTAAAGAGAGCCAATATCTTAACTATTCTAAAGAACACAGGGTGTAAATTAGTTCAACCATTGTGGAAGACAGTGTGGCGATTCCTCAGGGACCTAGAAATAGAAATTCCATTTGACCCAGCAATCCCATTACTGGGTATCTATCCAAAAGACTATAAATCGTTCTACTATAAGGACACATGCACACGAATGTTCATTGCAGCACTGTTTACAATAGCAAAGACATGGAACCAACCCAAATGCCCATCGATGATAGACTGGACTGGGAAAATGTGGCACATATACACCATGGAATATTATGCAGCAATCAAAAATGATGAGTTTGTGTCCTTTGTAAGGACATGGATGAATCTGGAGAACATTCTCAGCAAACTGACACAGGAACAGAAAAAGAAATACTGCATATACTCACTCATAGGTGGGTGAGAAAAATGAGAACACATGGACACAGAGAGGCGGTCTACTATACACTGGGGACTGTTGGCGGAAATGGGGGAGGGACAGCGGGGGGGCTGGGGGGGATAGCCTGGGGATGAATACCAGTGTGGGTGAAGGGGAGGAAGGCAGCAAAACACACTGCCATATGTGTACCTATGCAACTATCTTGCACGTTCTGCACATGTACCCCAAAACCTATAATGCAATAAAAATTAAAAAAAAAAAAAGAACACAGGGACCCTAGAACCATTTACCTCTGATTAATACATTCCAAATTACAAGTATATATTGTTTAGTGCAGCATTGTGTATTATAACGTCCGATGATAATAGAAGTGTCCTATATCTGTTTCATTTAAAATAGTAGCCTCTACTCATATATGGCTATTGATCTCAAGAAATGTAGCCAGTGTGACTCAGGAACTAAATTTTTAACTTAATTGTACTTAAATTTAAATAGCAGTTCGTGGCTAGTAGATCCTGTATTGTATTTTTGTTGTCTTTATGAACTCAGAAGTTAGTCATTTTATTATGTATTATTTTACAATTTTTTTTAGATTAATTTATATATTTATCAATTTCTTTGATCAACATTTCTTCTTGCATTTTAGAACTTGTTACAATCTTAAGTACATCTTTTAGAATGTAACTTTGTAAAGACTTTCTGATGGTAAACTCAGGTTTTTATTTTGGACATGTATTTGGCAGTGCCCTTGAAATATAATTTTTAATAAAACACAATTCTAGGTTGATAGTTATTTCTCTCATTATTTCGAATATGTTATTCTAGGAACTCTGGTTTCTATTGAAGCTATTGAGAAATCTCCTGTTAGACTAAATCATCCTTTTTTTAGGTACTCTAGTTTTTTCTCTGGCTCTCCTTCAGGTACTTTAACTTTGGTGCTCTGAAATTTTACTATGTTTTACCTGTGGATATTTCTTTGCTTGATCTGCTTGGTATACACATTGTTCATTTTCCATTGCAGATGTGTGCCTATCCAAAGAGTCAGGCAATCCTCAGCTTAATTCTATCTTTCCAGTATTGTCTTTTCCATTCTCTGTATTATTTTTTTTTTTTTTTTTTTTTTTATAATTTTTATTGCATTATAGGTTTTGGGGTACATGTGCAGAACATGCAAGATAGTTGCATAGGTACACACATGGCAGTGTGTTCTGCTGCCTTCCTCCCCTTCACCCACACTTGGTATTCATCCCCAGGCTTTCCCCCCCAGACCCCCCCGCTGTCCCTTCCCCATTTCCCCCAACAGTCCCCAGTGTATAGTAGACCGCCTCTCTGTGTCCATGTGTTCTCATTTTTCTCACCCACCTATGAGTGAGTATATGCAGTATTTCTTTTTCTGTTCTTTTTTTAAAGAGTACAATTATATGTATGTTTGACTTTATCATTTTTATTTCCTTTAATAGCTCTTAGCCTGTTTTATATTTTCATGTCCTTGTCTCTCAATGCTGCAAGCTCTAGCACTCTTACCTCTAGTTTATTGTTTCTTTGGCTCTAAAGTGTTATTTAATATATAACTGAGCTTTTAATTTCAATAAATCTATTTTTTCTAAAATCTCTATTTCATCTTTCTATAATCAGTTTGGTTATTTTTAATAATCTCTTGTTTATCACTGACTTTTACTATTTTCAAATTTTCTTATTTTAGAATGGGATTATTTTCTATTTACCGCCAGCTCATTCCAATGTCTCCAATATTTGGTAGTTTTTTTTGTGGTTTCTGTTGACTCTCACTCATGGTAGCCTATTTTATTTATTGTTAGGTAGATTAAAAAAATAATTGTGAGCTTATTTTAACTACACATAATCTTTGAGAATTCTGAATGCCTAATGCGTAGAGTAGCTTTCTGCCACATAAAGTGTACATTCGCTTTGCCTGGAGCCAAAGGAATGCAGATCCACAGTCTCTTTAACTTCTGTGGAGGATTCTGCCTTCATGCTATGCATCCTGACCTTAAAGAATGGACGAGGCTTTGGGAGGCCGAGGCGGGTGGATCACGAGGTCAAGAGATCAAGACCATCCTGGTCAACACGGTGAAACCCTGTCTTTACTAAAAATACAAAAAATTAGCTGGGCATGGTGGCGCTTGCCTGTAATCCCAGCTACTGGGGAGGCTGAGGCAGGAGAATTGCCTGAACCCAGGAGGCGGAGGTTGTGATGAGCCGAGATCACGCCATTGCACTCCAGCCTGGGTAACAAGAATAAAACTCCGTCTCAAAAAAAAAAAAAAAAAAAAAGAACGGCCGAGGCATCTCCTGAGCCAGGGACTGTTCTTAGAATCAGGAAACCTTGGCTTTTGTGTTTTTTTACTGGCATAATTAAAGGTATATCTCCCTGTTTTGCTTCTTTCTCTACTTTCTCCTTCCCATATCTTTTCCTTGTCTTCAGCTTTTGTGATTTCTACAGTTATTTTTTTCTTTTTAGCTCAACATTTATTTAAAAAATAAGTTTGTTATATTTATGCAGGATCAAATTGCATTGCCATCCATGGGCCATTAGGAACATCTATCTCCTAATCCTACTAGCAGCAGAAGTCAGCCCATTATAATTACTGACAGCACATGGGCTTCTTTTAAAGCCCTGCAGCATCTCTGGATTGGTGTAAGGTGTTTATTATGGAGTCTCCAGCACTGGAGTTGATTCACTTTATTTTCCTCATCTGCCAGATTTTGTCAGGCTTCATGAAAATCCAATTATGTTATAAGATAATTAAAGTAATTATTTTAATAAAATATGCACAAAAATACTAAATTATGTGAAAAGTAGATATAGGTTTCACATTTGCCGTCTTCGCCAAGAAAATGTTTTACAACCTAGTTGTATATATATATATTTTCTCTTTTCCAAATTTGTGTTGTCTAAGATTACAGGGAAAGGGAACATGTGGAAAAAATACTGAATTTGGGGTCAGAAAAACTAGTCTGTAATCTCAGTTTAGACACTAAGCATATGATTTTCAGCAATGTATTTAACTCCAATGAGCTTGTCTTTTCTCATCTATATAATACAGATAATTCCTATTTTGTACAGTCATTATGATATTTAAATCAATTAAACAAGATCATACCAGTGGAATTACCCATCACAGTGTCCAGCACTTAGTAGACACTTGCACAGCATTATTTTTTCTTTCCTTCTCATGACATCTATGAGTTTATATGACTAGATATATAAATTACAAAAATATATCTTGAATTTTTCATTGATATTTTTTCACTTCTAGGACAACCTATCAGCTTTATCTCTGTATTAAGAGTTAATTTTTAAAAATAGGACAGAGTGTAACTATACAAATTAAGCCACTTTCAAGATATGGAAAGTTAGATCTGATTGCAGTTAAAAATGTGAACAATGCTTGTGTAAGCTTAGTCAGTCAACATCTGGAACTGATCTAGAAAACTTTGATTAACAGAACCAGCATGATGAATCCCAGATGTTTCAGCATGGCTGTGTTTCCTAGGCTCACTGGATCATAAAAGTGAATACATACAAGGAAGCGAAATATTTAGAAGAACTAGGTGTCAAAATGGCTGAGGGGATAGTTGAATATTGGTCCACTTGTAGGGGAGAGAAGCTTTCTTTATATAAACATCTCAAGTTTTATCCACGTTAAGACAAAAACCTGATTTTTTTTAAAATTTTTATTGCATTATAGGTTTGGGGGTACATGTGCAGAACGTGCAAGATAGTTGCATAGGTACACACATGGCAGTGTGTTTTGCTGCCTTCCTCCCCTTCACCCACACTTGGTATTCATCCCCAAGTGTGTGATGTTCCCAGTAATATATTTTGAAACGTCGCTTACATTTATAGTTGCAAAATACATTTTGAGCATCTACTATATGCAATTCATGTAGTTACAAAGACACATAATATTCCCTGCCTTTGATGATTCATTGTAGCAAGGGAGACAGTCACGTGAACAATAACTACAATCAATTATAATTGCTGGAATGAAAGGTTGAGTACAGAAAGTATCAGGATTTCAACAAAGATGGGAAGGTTTCATGGAGTAGGAGATACAGGGCTCAAGTTCTCCATCTGTTATTTCTACAAGTTGCATTTGGCTGTGCTCTTATAATACAACTTCCACAGTATGGTAAGTTCCATAGATCATTGGACAATTTGTCATGCCATAAAACTGTATTTAGAATAAAAATTTCTGAAATCAAAAAACTAAAGTATATTGACAATTTGGTGTCACAATGGTAAAGACTTGATTCTTGATTAGTAATATTGAAGCCTTGCCATCCTTTGGTAAAGCTCCTTTTAGGAGAGATGATGCCTCAGCTGACTCTTGAACAGGGAGGATTTCTGCAGGTGAGAAACCATGGTAGTGGGGTTGGTGGCTGGAGAAGGAGAAGCTAGATGAAGGCTCAGAGGTGCATAGTTGTGGAGGTCAGAAGTCCAAAATGGGCCTCACGGGGCTAAAGGCAAAGATGTCAGCAGGGCTGTGTTCCTTCTAGAGGCCCTGTCAACATCCTTAAAGAAAAGAACGCTCAAACAGAATTTCATATCCAGCCAAACTGAGCTTCATAAGTGAAGGAAAAATTAAATCCTTCACGAACAAAAAAGTACTCAGAGATTTTGTCACCACTAGTCCTGCTTTACAAGAGCTACTGAAAGAGGCACTACACGTAGAAAGAAACAACCAGTACCAGCCATCCTAAAAGCATACCAAATGCTAAAGACCATCAACAAAATGAAGAATGTACAAGAACCAACGGGCAAAACAGCCAGTTAGCATCAAAATGGCAGTATCAAATTTACACATAACAATATTATCCTTAAATGTAAATGGGATAAATGCACCAATCAAAAGACACAAAGTGGCAAATTGGATAAAAAACCAAAACCCATCAGTGTGCTGTATCCAGGAAACCCACCTCACACGCAAAGATACAAAGGCTCAAAATAAAAGGATGGAGGAAGATTTACCAAGCAAATGGAGAGCAAAAAAAAGCAGGAGTTGCAATTCTCATCTCTGATAAAATAGACTTTAAATCAACAAAGATCAAAAGGGATAAAGAAGGTAATTACATAATGGTAAAAGGATCCATACAACAAGAAGAGATAACGATTCTAAATATATATGGACCCAACATAGGAGCACACAGATATATAAGGCAAGTTCTTAATGATTTACAAAGAGACTTAGACTCCCAAACAATAACAGTGGGAGACTTTAACACTCCACTGTCAATAGCAGACAGATCAACCAGACAGAAAATTAACAAGGATATCCAGGACTTGAACTCAGACCTGGAACAAGCAAACCTGATAGACATTTACAGAACTCTCCACCCCAAATCCACAGAATATACATTCTTCTCAGCACCACATCACACCTACTCCAAAATTGACCACATAATTGGAAGTAAAGCACTCCTCAGCAAATGAAAAACAACTGAAATTATAACAAACAGTCTCTCAGATCATAGTGCAATCAAGTTGGAACTCAGAATTCAGAAACTAACTCAGAACCGCACAGCTTCATGGAAACTGAACAACTGGCTCTTGAATGTTGATTGGATAAACAATGAAATGAAGGCAGAAATAAAGAAGTTCTCTGAAACCAACGAGAATGAAGACACAACGTACCAGAATCTCTGGGACACGTTTAAAGCAGTCTGTAGAGGAAAATATATAGCAATAAGTGCCCACATGAGAAGAGTGGAGAGATCCAAAATTGACACCCTATCGTCAAAATTGAAAGAGCTAGAGGAGCAAGATCAAAAAAGCTCAAAACCTAGCCGAAGACAAGAAATAACTAAGATCAGAGCAGAATTGAAGGAGATAGAGACAAGAAAAACCCTTCAAAAAATCAATAAAACTAAGAGCTGGTTTTTCGAAAAGATCAACAAAATAGACAGACCAATAGCCAGACTGATAAAAAAGAAAAGAGAGAACAACCAAATAGATGCAATAAAAGACGATAAAGGGGAAATCACCACAGATTCCACAGAAATTCAAACCATCATCAGAGAATACTACAAACAACTCTATGCACATAAAACAGTAAATCAGGAAGAAATGGATAAATTCCTGGACGCCTGTGTCCTCCCAAGCCTAAACCAGGAGGAAGCTGAAACTATGAATAGACCAATAACAAGGTCTGAAGTTGAGGCAGCAATTAAAAGCCTACCACAAAAAAAAAAGCCGAGGTCCAGATGGGTTCACAGCTGAATTCTACAAGACACACAAAGAGGATCTGGTACAATTTCTTCTGAAACTATTCCAAATAATCCAAAAAGAGGGAACCCTTCCCAAATCATTTTATGAGACCAATATCATCCTGATACCAAAACCTGGCAGAGACTCAACAGGAAACGAAAACTTCAGGCCAATATCCATGATGAACATAGATGCAAAAATCTTCAGTAAAATACTGGCAAACCGATTGCAACAGCACATTAAAAAACTTATCCGTCATGATCAAGTAGAATTCATCCCGGGGATGCAAGGTTGGTTCAACACACGCAAGTCTATAAATGTAATTCACCACATAAACAGAAGCAAAAACAAAAACCACATGAATTTCTCAATTGACGCAGAGAAGGCATTTTACAAAATTCAACAGCCCTTTATGCTAAAAACCCTCAATAAACTTGATATTGATGGAACATATCTCAAAGTAATAAAAGCTATTTACGACAAACCAACAGCCAACATCATACTGAATGGGCAAAAAGTGGAAGCATTCCCTTTGAAATCCGGCACTAGACAAGGATGCCCTCTCTCACCACTTCTATTCAACATAATACTGGAAGTTCTAGCCAGAGCAATCAGGCAAGAAAAATAAATAAAGGGTATTCAAATAGAAAAGGTGGAAGCCAAATTGTCTCTATTTGCAGACGACATGATAGTATACCTAGAAGACCCCATCACCTCAGCCCAAGAGCTCCTGAAACAGATAAGCAGCTTCAGCAAAGTCTCAGGATATAAAATCAATGTTCAAAAATCACAAGCATTCCTATACACCAATAAAAGACTTAAAGAGAACTAAATCAAGAATGAACTGCCATTCTTAATTGCTACAAAGAAAATAAAATACCTAGGAATACAACTCACTAGGAATGTAAGGGACCTCTTTAAGGAAAACTACAAACAACTGCTCAACCAAATAAGAGGGGAAACAAACAGATGGAGAAACATTCCATGCTCGAGGTGAGGAAGAATCAATATCGTGAAAATGGCTATACTGCCCAAAGTAATTTACACAATCAATGCTATCCCCATCAAACTACCATTGAATTTCTTCACAGAACTGGAAAAAACCACCATGAATTTCATATGGAACCAAAAAAGAGCCCGCATAGCCAAGTCAATTCTAAGCAAAAATAACACAGCGGGAGGCATCACGCTACCAGACTTCAAACTATAATACAAGGCTACAGTAATCAAAACAGCATGGTACTGGTACCAAAACAGAGATATAGACCAATGGAACAGAACAAAAGCATCGGAGGCAACACAAAATATCTACAATCATATTATCTTTGATAAACCAGACAAAAACAGGCAATGGGGAAAGGATTCCCTATTTAATAAATGGTGTTGGGAAAACTGGCTAGCCATGTGCAGAAAGCAGAAACTGGACCCCTTTCTGACACCTTACACTAAAATTAACTCCAGATGGATTAAAGACTTAAACGTAAGACCTGACACCATAAAAACCCTAGAAGAAAATCTTGGCAAAACCATTCAGGACATAGGAGTAGGAAAGGACTTCATGACCAAAACACCAAAGCATTGGCAACAAAAGCCAAAGTAGACAAATGGAACCTAATCAAACTCCACAGCTTCTGCACGGCAAAAGAGACAGTCACTAGAGTGAATCAGCAACCATCAGAATGGGAAAAAATCTTTGCAGTTTACACATCTGACAAAGGACTGATATCCAGAATTTACAAAGAACTCAAACAGATTTACAAAAAAAAACAAAAACAAACAAGCCCATTCAAAAATGGGCAAAGGATATGAACAGAAACTTTACAAAAGAAGACATACATGAGGCCAACAAACATATGAGAAAGTGCTCATCATTATTGGTCATAAGAGAGATGCAAATCAAAACCACATTGAGATACCATCTCACACCAGTTAGAATGGCGATCATTAAAAAATCTGGAGACAGCAGATGCTGGAGAGGATGTGGAGAAATAGGAAGACTCTTACACTGTTGGTGGGAGTGTAAATTAGTTCAACCATTGTGGAAGACAGTGTGGCGATTCCTCAGGGACCTAGAAATAGAAATTCCATTTGACCCAGCAATCCCATTACTGGGTATCTATCCAAAGGACTATAAATCGTTCTACTATAAGGACACATGCACACGAATGTTCATTGCAGCATTGTTTACAATAGCAAGGACCTGGAACCAACCCAAATGCCCAACGATGATAGACTGGACTGGGAAAACGTGGCACATATACACCATGGAATATTATGCAGCAATCAAAAATGATGAGTTTGTGTCCTTTGTAGGGACATGGATGAATCTGGAGAACATCATTCTCAGCAAACTGACACAAGAACAAAAAAAGTAATACCGCATATACTCACTCATAGGTGGGTGAGAAAAATGAGAACACATGGACACAGAGAGGCGGTCTACTATACACTGGGGACTGTTGGTGGAAATGGGGGAGGGACAGCGGGGGGGCTGGGGGGGATAGCCTGGGGATGAATACCAGTGTGGGTGAAGGGGAGGAAGGCAGCAAAACACACTGCCATATGTGTACCTATGCAACTATCTTGCACGTTCTGCACATGTACCCCAAAACCTATAATGCAATAAAAATTATTAAAAAAAAAAGAAAAAGGCCAAAAAAAAAACAAAAAAAAACTTATCCATCGTGATCATGTAGGATTCATCCCGTGGATGCAAGGCTGGTTCAACGTACGCAAATCTATAAATGTAATTCACCACATAAACAGAAGCAAAAACCAAAACCACATGATTATCTCAATTGACGTAGAGAAGGCATTTGACAAAATTCAACAGCCCTTAATGCTAAAAACCCTCAATAAACTTGGTATTGACGGAACATATCTCAAAGTAATAAAAGCTATTTCTGACAAACCAACAGCCAATATCATACTTAATGGGAAAAAACTGGTAGGATTCCCTTTGAAATCCGGCACTAGACAAGGATGCCCCTCTCACCACTCCTATTCAACATAGTACTGGAAGTTCTAGCCAGAGCAATCAGGGAAGAAAAAGAAATTAAGGATATTCAAATAGGAAAGGTGGAAGCCAAATTGTCTCTGTTTGCAGGCCACATGACCGTATACCTAGAAGACCGCATAACTTCAGCCCCAAAGCTCCTGAAACCGATAAGCAACTTCAGTAAAATCTCAGGATTTAAAATCAATGTCCAAAAATCAAAAGCATTCCTATACACCAATAACAGACTTAAAAAGAACCAAATCAAGAACAAACTGCCATTCACAATTGCTACAAAGAAAATAAAATACCTTGGAATACAACTCACAAGGAACGTAAGGGACCTCTTTAAAGAAAACTACAAACCACTGCTCAACGAAATAAGAGAGGACACAAACAGATGGAGGAATATTCCATGTTCGTGTTGAGGAAGAATCAATATCGTGAATATGGCTATACTGCCCAAAGTAATTTATGTAATCAATGCTATCCCCATCAAACTATCATTGAATTTCTTCACAGAACTGAAAAAACCACCATGAACTTCATATGAAACCAAAAGAGAGCCTGCATAGCCAAGTCAATTCTAAGCAAAAAGAACACAGCGGGAGGAATCACACTACCGGACTTCAAACTATTCTACAAGGCTACAGTATTCAAAACAGCATGGTACTGGTACCAAAACAGAGATATAGACCAATGGAACAGAACAGAGGCATCGGAGGCAACACAACATATCTACAAACATATAATCTTTGATAAACCTGAGAAGAAGAAGCAATGGGGAAAGGATTCCCTATTTAATAAGTGGTGTTGGGAAAACTGGCTAGCCATGTGAAGAAAGCAGAAACTGGACCCCTTCCTGACACCTTACACTAAAATTAACCCCAGATGGATTAAAGACTTAAACATAAGAACTGACACCATAAAAACCTTAGAAGAAAATCTAGGCAAAACCATTCAAGACATAGGAGTAGGCAAGGACTTCATAACCAAAACACCAAAAGCATTGGCAAAAAAGCCAAAATAGACAAAAGGGACCTAATCAAACTCCACAGCTTCTGAATGGCAAAAGAAAGAGTTACTAGAGGGAATCAGAAACCATCAGAATAGGAAAATATCTTTGCAGTTTACGCATCTGACAAAGGGCTGATATCCAGAATTTACAAAGAACCCAAAAAGATTTACAGGAACAAAACAAACAAGCTCATTCAAAAATGGGCAAAGGATATGAACAGACACTTTACAAAAGAAGACATACATGAGGCCAACAAACACATGAAAAAATGCTCATCATCACTGGTCATTAGAGAGATGCAAATCAAAATCACATTGAGATACCATCTCACGCCAGTTAGAATGGCGATCATTAAAAAATCTGAAGACCACAGATGCTGGAGAGGATGTGGAGAAAAAGGAACACTCTTACACTGTTGATGGGAGCATAAATTAGTTCAACCATTGTGGAAGACTGTGTGGCGATTCCTCAAGGACCTAGAAATAGAAATTCCATTTGACCCAGCAATCCCATTACTGGGTATATATCCAAAGGACAATAAATCGTCCTACTATAAAAACACATGCACACGAAATTTAATTGAGCACGGTTTGCAATAGCAAAGACCTGGAACCAACACAAATGCCATCGATGATAGACTGAACTGAGAAAATGTGGCACATATACACCATGGAATATTATCCAGCAATCAAAAAAATGAGTTCGTGTCCTTTCTAAGGAAATGGATGAATCTGGAGAACATCATTCTCAGCAAAATGACACAAGAACAGAAAATGAAATACCACATATTATCACACATAGAGGGTGAGAAAAATGAGAACACATGGACACAGGGAGGGGGTCTACTACACACTGGTGACTATTGGGGGAATGGGGGAGGGACAGCAGGGGTGGCTGGGGAGGGACAGCCTGGGGATAAATGACAAGTGTGGGTGTAGGGGGAAAATGCAGCAAAACACACTGCCATTTGTGTACCTATGCAAATAACTTGCACGTTCTGCACATATACCCCAAAACCTATAAGGCAATAAAAATTAAGAAATAGAAGAAAGCAATAAACACGTATTGGGAATAAAAATATAATGCACACCTGTGGAATAGTCAGGAGACTTTTTCATGTAGCCTCTCATTCAATGTGTCATTGAAAAATGTGGTGTAGTCAGCGGACTCTTTCATGTAATCACATATTCAGAGACTCAGTGCGTAAGACAGAACCTTGATATAGTAAGAAATCTAATTAGTATGGCCACATCTTCTGAGGCTCACTGAAAAATACACACATGAAAAATAATTTGGAGTCTATTTTCGATGGATATTCATTCAGAGCCTCAGTAAACAATGCAGACCTGTGGAGTAGCCAGGAGTCTATTTCATTTGAAAACACATTCATAGCCTCAGTGGATAATATGCACGTGTGGATTAGTCATGATTACATTTTATATGGTCACTGACTCATAAACTAAATGAACAATGCACAAATGTAAAGTACTCCACCGTTTATTTCATATAATCACTCATGGAGAGATTCACTGAATAATAAAATTATTTGAGATAGACTGCCTCTTGTTTCATATTGTCATACAAAGAGAGCCTCACTGAGTGACACACACCTGGAGAAGTGTTAGGACTGTGCTTTACATAGCCTCTCATTTCCAGCCTAAGTGAATAATGCACACGTGTAAAATAGACAATAGTCTATTTTATATGGAAACAAAATTAAAGCCTGGGTCACTAATACACAACTTTGGAAGAGTCACTAGTCTATTCCATGTGCCCAAATATTTAGAATCAGAATCAATAATACACCCCTGAAGACTAGTCAGGAAACCATTTAATATGGCCAAAGTTTCAGAGCCTCTGTGAATAATAAATACCTGAGGAATACTCTGGATGCTATTACATGTGGCATTTCTTCAGAGGTTCATTGAGTAAAGAACACCTGTATTGTAGTCAGAATTCTATTTCATATAGCCACATACTCAGAGCCTCACTGAATAACAGACTCCTTGGGAAAGTCAGGATTCTATTTTGTATAGCCCCTCATTTACAGCCAAATGTAAAAACTCACGCCTGAATAGTACATAGGAGTCTCTATTTTTTGGCCACCCATTCAGAGCCTTACAGAACGATACAGACGTATGGAAATGTGGAGTGTACTTTACATGGCCACTTATTCAGTTCCTCAGTGAAGAATCATATATATCTGGAAAATACACAGGATTCTATTATATATAGCCACTTATTAAGAGACTCACTGAATAATGCACACCCTGAGAATTGTCTGGAGACTATTTGATATGACCGTTTATCCAGCGACTCAGTGGAAAATGCAGAGGTGAGAAATATTCAAGAGGACAGATTCAGGAGTCTGTTTTATGTGGTCACTCGTTCAGAAACTGACTGAGGAATACACACCTTGGGAACAGTCAGAGTCCAGGTCATATGGCCGCTCAGTCTCAGCATTACCAAATAATGCACAATGGGGCAATAGTAAGAAGTCTATTTCATATGGACTTTCATTCAGAGCTTAAGTGCCTAATAAACAGCTGTGGAGGAGTGAGGACCCTATAGAAGGTAGTCCCACATAAAACACCTCCGTGAATGATAGTCAGGAGACTATTTGAAATGAACAGTCATACCGAACCTCATCGAATATTGCACATGTGGGGAATAATCACTAGTCTATTTCATACGGTGGTTCTTTTGGAGGGTCAAAAATTATCGCATACCTGTGGAGTAAAATGCAGTCTATTTCATAAGGCCACTCTTTCAGTGTTTTAGTGAATAAAATGTATATCTGATAAGTCAGGAATCTCTTTCACATGGCCACTCGTTCTGGACATCTGTGAATAATAATCCCCTCAGAAACAGTCAAGGGTCTACTTCAAATTCCTAAACATTCGGAGCCTCTGTATGTAATAAACACCTTGGCAATACACCTGAGTCTTTTTTTTTATGCCCACGTAGTTAGATTCTCATTCAATAATACACACCTGGGTAAGAGTTAAGAGTCTACTTCATGTAGCCACTCATTTCGATACTCAGTGAATAATCCACACCAGGGTAATAGTCGAGAATTCTTTATGTGGCCTCTCATTCTTTGCCTCCCTAAATGATACACACCTCGGGAATTCTCAGGATTCTATTTCATACTACCACTCATTTTGAACCTTATTGAATAGTTCACAGTGAAGCAATAGTCAGGTGTCCATTTTGTATGGCCTCTCATTAAGTGTTTCCATGAATAGTGTACTTCTATGGTGTAATCAGGACATAATTTAAGATAGCCATGGATTAAGTGCCTTCCTGAATGACACACACCTGGGTGGTAGTCAAGAGTCTATTTCATATGAACTCTCATTCTGTGTAACAGTGAGTAATACACAGAACCACTTCAAATATTGCACATGTGAAGAATAATCACTAGTCCATTTCATATGGTCGTTCGTATGGAGAGTCAAAAAATAACATGGGAGAGGGGTGATACACACAGGAGAGTGGAGGGAACACAGAGGAGACAGTGCGTACACAAAGGAGAGAAGAGGATACACAAAGGATAGGGAGCTACAAAGAAAAGAGTAGGAGATACACAGAGGAGAGAGGAGGATTCACACAAGAGAGAGGAGAATAAACACAGGAGAAAGAAATACACACAGGAGAAAGGGGCATACACCCAGGAGACGGTGATACATAAAGGAGAAAGGAGGATAAACACAAGAGAGAGGAAGGTACACACAAAACAGGAAAAAACACACAGTAGAGCGAAGTGTACACACAGGTGTAAAAAGGATACACACAGTAGAGAGGAGGATACACACAGGACAGAGGGAATACACAGAGGAGAGAGGAATATACAAACAGAAGAGAGAAAGTATACACAAAAAAGGGAGAAGGTTACACATAGGAGAGAGGGGGTAAACACAGGAGAGAGGAAACACAAACTGGAGAAAGGGGGATACACACAGGAGAGAGAGGAAATACACACAAAATAGAGGGTTGATATACACAGGAGAGAAAAATGATACACACAGGAGAGAGAAAAATACACACAGGAGAAAGGAGGATACACACTGGAGAGAGAAGTGTACACACAGGAGAGGGGGATACACACCAGAGTGAGGAGGATTCACACAGGAAAGAATAGGATACACAGGAAACAGTAGGATACACACAAAAAAGGGAAGGATACACACGGTAGACAGAAGGATACACACAGGAGAGAGAACAATACAAACAGGAGAGTGGTGATTCAAACAGGAAAGATAAAGGTTCACCCAGGAGAATAGAGGATACACACATGAGAGAGATGGATACAAACAGGAAAGAGGAGTATACACAGAGCAGAGAGGTGGATGCACACAGGAGAGAGGGGTGATACACAGGGAGAGTGGTGATCCACACAGGATAGTTGAGGATACACACAGGAGAGAGGGGGTACACACAGAAGATAGAGGATACACAAAGAAAAAAGGGATTACACACAGGAGGGTAGAGAAGAAACAGAAGAGAGAGAAGGATACACAAAGGAGAGAGGAGGATAAACACATTAGAGGGAGATACACACAAGAGAGAGGGGCTTAAACACAGAAGAGGGGGATACACACAGGAGAGAGGGACGTAGACACAGGAGAAAACAGAATACACACAGCAGAGAGGAAGATACACACAGAAGAGAGGAGATACACACAAGAGAAAGAAAAATACACACAAAAGAGAGGAGGATACACACAGGACAGGGAGATACACACAGAAGAGTGGGGCGTACAGACAGGAGAGAGGAGGATACACACAGCAGAAAGGAGGTTACACACAGGAGAGAGGGGATACAAACAAGAGAGAGGAAGATACAAACTGGAGAAAGTCAAGATACACACAGGAGAGAGGGTGGATACACACAGGAGAGAAAGGTGATACACACAGGAGAGAAAAAAGATACACACAGAAGAGAGGAGGATACACACAGGAGAAAGGAGGATACACACTGGTTAGAGAAAGATACACAAAGGAGAGGGGTATACACACAGGAGTGCAAAGGGTACACACAGGAAAGAAGAAAATACACACAGGATAGAGGAGGATACACACAAATGAGGAAAGAATACACACGGTAGACAGAATGATACACAGAGGAGAGGTGTGATACACACAGGAGAGATGAGGGTTCACATAGGAGAAAAGAGGATACATACAAAAGAGACACGGATACAGACAGGAGAGAGGAGTATACACACAGCAGAGAGGAGGATACACAGGGGAGAAAGGGTATACACACAGGAGTGAGGAAGATTCGAACAGGATAAAAGGGAATGCAAACAGTAGAGGGGTGGATATGCAGAGAAGTGGGGCATACACAGAGCAGAGAGGAGGATTTACGCAGGAGAGAGGAAAATACACGCAGGAGAGAGGAAGATGCACACAGGAGAGAGGGGGATACACACAGGAGAGGGGGGGATACACACGGAGAGTGGTTATACACAAAGGACAGTGAAGGGTACACACAGGAGAGAGGGGGTACACACAGGAGAGAAGAGAATACACAAAGAAAAAAAGATACACACAGGAGAGTAGGGAATAAACAGAGGAGAAATAAGAATACACACAGGAGAGAGGAGGATAAACACAGGAGAGGGGAATAATAACAGGAAAGTGAAGCATACACACAGGAGAAAGGGGGATATACACAGGAAAGAAAAGGATACACACAAGAGAGGAGGACACACAAAAAGAAAGGGGTACGCACAGGAGAAAGAAAAATACACACAGCAGAGGAAAAAATACACACAGGAGAGAGATGATACACAAAGGAGAGAGTAGGATACACAGGAGAGATGGGAATACACACAAAAGAGGGAATGATACACACAGGATACAGAAGGGTACACACAGGGTAGTGGGGGATACACAAAGAACAGGGGTGATACACACAGGAGAGAGGAGAATACACACAGGAGAGAAGGGGATACACAGAGGAGAGAGGAGGATACACACAGAAAAGAGAGGAATACACACAGGAGAAAGGATACATACACAAGAGAGGGGCATACACACATAAAAGGGTGATAAACAAAGGAGAAAGGGGCATAAACACTGGACAGAAAAGTATACACACAGAAAAGGGTGATACACACAGGAAAGAGTGGCGTAAACACAGGAAAGAAAAGGATACACACAGGAGAGAGAAGGAAACAAACAGGAGAGAGGGGATACACACAAAAGAGGAAGATACACACATGAGAAAGGGGGTATACACACATTAAGGAAAGGTGTTACACAAAAAAGAAAAAGGGAAATCACACAAGAGAGCAGCGGGATAAACACAGTAGAGAGAAGGATACACACAAAAGAGAGGAGGATACACACAAGAGAGAAAAGTGTACACACAAGAGAGGGGCATACACAAAAAAGAGGGGGATACACAAAAAAGCGTTGAATAAATACAGGAGACAGGGAAATACACACAGGAGAGAGGGGGATACACACAAGATATGTGGATAAAAACAGGAGAGAGTAGAATACACACAGGAGAGAGGAGAATACACACAGGAGATAGGAGGATACACACAGGAGAGAGGAGGATACACAAAGAAGAGGGGAAACACACAGGAGAGAGGGGGATTCACAAAGGTGAAAAAGATAAACACAGAAGATGGGTGGATACACATAGGAGAGAGGGGAATACACACAGGAGAGAAAAATACACACAGGAGAGAGGGGCTTATGAACGAGAGAGGAGGATACACACAGAAGTGAGGGGGAATACACAAAGAAGAGAGGGGGATACACACAGGAGAGTGAAGCATAAACACAAAAGGGAGGGGAATACACAGAGGAGAGAGGAGGATACACAGAGAGGGAAAAAGATAAATACAAAAGAGAGGGGGACACCCATAAAAGAGAGGAGGATACAAATAGAAGAGAGGAGGATACATGCAGGTGATTGGAGGATACACAAAGGAGAGAGGAGGATACACACAAAAGAGGGGAGGATAAACAGAGGAGAGAGAAGTATATACACAGAAAAAGGGCGTACACATAGGAAAAAGAGAGATTCTCGGCGGGGAGGAGGCAAGATGGCGTCATAGAGGTGACTCAGGATTGCAGCTCTCGGTGAAGGCGCAGAGGGTGAGTCCTAGCCGCATTCTCGGATGTTCCTTTTATGCCCACAGAGCGTTGAAAGTCCCAGGTGTGGGAGAGACACGGGACGCTAGCAGCCGGCTAACGCAACCGGCTCCCGCCGCCTCTTCGGCCAGCGCCACAGCGGGACCCGGCGCGGAACTCACTAGTGTGGGTGCCCTGTTAAACCGGCAATCTGAGATTTGGAAGGGCAGATTGGCATGTCCATCTGATTGAACGGGACTTGGACAATGAGCCAGACCAGGAGTTTCCTGGGAAGCGTGATCTGAGCCGGGGTAGTGGGCAGTGGCACGGGAGATCGCATGGATCCCAGTGCCCTATCGGCAGGCTCCTGGGGCGCCAGTGAGAGAGTCGACCTTTCAGCTTGGGGAGAGGAAGAAAGAGAGAGAGAGGACGGACTCTGAGACAGGGAGCTGGGTGATCGGGCTCGGCTGGTCCCACGCTCACGGGGACAAGCAGGGCGGCGACTGGAGGCGCCTGGGGCTGAGAGTTTTGTTGCCGGCATTTAGGACAGTGCAGCCCAGTCGGGGAGGGGCGTCCACCATTCCTGACGAAGTGCACCCCCACTTAAGTACCGCCCAGGACTGACGCAGCCTGCCGTTGCCGAGGCAACCTGCCATAACAGAGTTAGCAGGTCAGAGCCCCGGCAGGCAAATAGTGAATAGACTGCCACCTAGTGGGGCAGGACAGTGCAACAGATACTCATAAAGAAAGCCCCAACTCCCTGAGACAGAGCATCTAAGGGTGAAAAAAAAAAGGAGTGGTGTTTTATGAGTTCTATTGCAGCAGACATAACCTCCCAACAACCCTGAATGAACAACGGAGCTCACAGCTCAGCACTGGAGCTCCTATAAAGCACACACTGTCTCCTCAAGCAGCTCCCTGACCCCTGTATATCCAAGGAGTCACCCCAGGAAAGGACTAATCAGACTGATATTTGGCTGGCATCATTCTGGAACAAGGGCAGCAGAAAAAGAAACTGATATCATCCCTCACTGTTCTGCAGCTGCTGCAGGTATACCCCAGACAAGCAGGGCCTGGAGTGGACCTCAGCACTCATACAGCAGAGAGGATAGATCATTAGAGGGAAAACTAAGTAACAGAAATACTTCATCATCAACAATCTCAGTGTCCACACAGAGACCCAATTGAAAAATCAGCCACTACTAAGACGACAGGCGGATAAATCCATAAAGATGGGAAGAAACCAGCGCAAAAAGGAGGAAAGCACCCGAAACCAAAACACCTCACCTCCAAAAGAGGACCAAAACTCCTCACCAGCAAGGGAACAAAGCGGGACAGAGAATGAATGTGATGAAATGACGGAATCAGATTTCAGAAAGTGGATAATGAGAAACTTCAGTGAGCTAAAGGAACATGTTCTAAACCAGTGCAAAGAAACTAAGAACCTTGAAAAAAGATTTGAAAAAAGATTCGAGGAATTGATAACGAGAATGGACAACTTAGAGAGGAATATGAATGAATTGAAGGAGCTGAAAAACTCAACACGAGAACTTCGCGAAGCATGCACAAGTTTCAACAGCCGAATTGACCAAGCAGAAGAAAGAATATCAGAAGTTGAAGATCAACTCAATGAAATAAAACGAGAAACCAAGATTAAAGAAAAAAGCACAAAAAGGAATGAACAAAATCTCCAAGAAATGTGGGACTATGTGAAGAGACCCAACCTACGTTTGATAGGTGTACCAGAATGTGACGAAGAGAATGAATCCAAGCTGGAAAACACTCTTCAGGATATTATCCAGGAAAATTTCCCCAACCTAGCAACACAGGTCAATACTCAACTCCAGGAAATACAGAGAACACCACAAAGATACTCTGCAAGAAGAGCAACCCCAAGGCACATAATCGTCAGATTCACCAGGGATGAAATGAAGGAGAAAATACTAAGGGCAGCCAGAGAGAAAGGTCAGGTCACCCACAAAGGGAAGCCCATCAGACTCACAGCAGATCTCTCGGCAGAGACTCTACAAGCCAGAAGAGAGTGGGGGCCAATATTCAACATCCTTAAAGAAAAGAGCTTTCAACCCAGAATTTCATATCCAGCGAAACTGAGCTTCATAAGTGAAGGAAAAATAAAATCCTTCATGAACAAGCAAGTACTCAGAGATTTTGTCACCACTAGGCCTGCTTTACAAGAGCTCCTGAAAGAGGCACTACACATAGAAAGAAACAAGCAGTTCCAGCCATCCTAGAAGCATACCAAATGCTAAAGACCATCAACAAAATGAAGAATGTACATGATCCAACAGGAAAAACAGCCAGCTAGCATCAAAATGGCAGTAACAAATTCACACATAACAATATTAACCCTGAATGTAAATGGGCTAAATGCACCAATCAAAAGACACAGACTGTAGAATTGGATAAAAAACCAAAACCCATCGGTGTGCTGTATCCAGGAAACACACCTCACATGCAAAGATACACAAAGGCTCAAAATAAAGGGATGGAGGAAGATTTACCAAGCAAATGGAGAGCAAAAAAAAGCAGGAGTTGCAATTCTCATCTCTGATAAAATAGACTTTAAAGTAACAAAGATCAAAAGGGACAAAGAGGTCATTACATAATGGTAAAAGGATCGATACAACAAGAAGAGATAACGATTCTAAATATATATGGACCCAATGTAGGAGCACCCAGATATATAAGGCAAGTTCTTAATGACTTACAAAGGGACTTAGACTCCCACACAATAATAGTGGGAGACTTTAACACTCCACTGTCAATAGCAGACAGATCAACCAGACAGAAAATTAACAAGGATATCCAGGACTTGAAGTCAGACCTGGAACAAGCAAACCTGATAGACATTTACAGAACTCTCCACCCCAAATCCACAGAATATACATTCTTCTCAGCACCACATCACACCTACTCCAAAATTGACCACATAATTGGAAGTAAAGCACTCCTCAGCAAATGAAAAACAACTGAAATCATAACAAACAGTCTCTCAGACCATAGTGCAATCAAGTTGGAACTCAGAATTCAGAAAATAACTCAGAACCGCACAGCTTCATGGAAACTGAACAATTGGCTCTTGAATGTTGATTGGATAAACAATGAAATGAAGGCAGAAATAAAGAAGTTCTTTGAAACCAACGAGAATGAAGACACAACGTACCAGAATCTCTGGGACACATTTAAAGCAGTCTGTAGAGGAAAATATATAGCAATAAGTGCCCACATGAGAAGAGTGGAGAGATCCAAAATTGACACCCTATCGTCAAAATTGAAAGAGCTAGAGGAGCAAGATCAAAAAGCTCAAAACCTAGCCGAAGACAAGAAATAACTAAGATCAGAGCAGAACTGAAGGAGATAGAGACAAGAAAAACCCTTCAAAAAATCAATAAATCTGAGCTGGTTTTTCGAAAAGATCAACAAAATAGACAGACCACTAGCCAGACTGATAAAAAAGAAGAGAGAGAACAACCAAATAGATGCAATAAAAAATGATAAAGGGGAAATCACCACAGATTCCACAGAAATTCAAACCATCATCAGAGAATACTACAAACAACTCTATGCTCATAAAACAGTAAATCAGGAAGAAATGGATAAATTCCTGGACGCCTGTGTCCTCCCAAGCCTAAACCAGGAGGAAGCCGAAACTATGAATAGACCAATAACAAGGTCTGAAGTTGAGGCAGCAATTAAGAGCCTACCACACAAAAAAAGCCCAGGTCCAGATGGGTTCACAGCTGAATTTTACCAGACCCACAAAGAGGATCTGGTACCATTCCTTCTGAAACTATTCCAAATAATCCAAAAAGAGGGAACCCTTCCCAAATCATTTTATGAGACCAACATCATCCGTATACCAAAACCTGGCAGAGACTCAACAAGAAAAGAAAACTTCAGGCCAATATCCATGATGAACATAGATGCAAAAATCTTCAATAAAATACTGGCAAACCGATTGCAGCAGCACATTAAAAAACTTATCCATCATGATCAAGTAGGATTCATCCCGGGGATGCAAGGCTGCTTCAACATACGCAAGTCTATAAATGTAATTCACCACATAAACAGATGCAAAAACAAAAACCACATGATTATCTCAGTTGATGCAGAGAAGACATTTGACAAAATTCAACAGCCCTTCATGCTAAAAACCCTCAATAAACTTGGTATTGATGAAACATATCTCAAAGTAATAAAAGCTATTTATGACAAACCAACAGCGAATATCATACTTAATGTGCAAAAACTGGAAGCATTCCCTTTGAAATCTGGCATTAGACAAGGATGCCCTCTCTCACCACTTCTATTCAACATAGTACTGGAAGTTCTAGCCAGAGCAATCAGGCAAGAAAAAGAAATAAAGGGTATTCAAATAGGAAAGGTGGAAGCCAAATTGTCCCTATTTGCAGACGACATGATTGTATACCTAGAAGACCCCATCACCTCAGCCCAAAGCTTCTGCAACTGATAAGCAACTTCAGCAAAGTCTCAGGATATAAAATCAATGTTCAAAAATCACAAGCATTCCTATACACCAATAACAGACTTAAAGAGAATCAAATCAAGAATGAACTGCCATTCACAATTGCTACAAAGAAAATAAAATACCTAGGAATACAACTCACTAGGAATGTAAGGGACCTCTTTAAGGAAAACTACAAAAAACTGCTCAACGAAATAAGAGAGGACACAAACAGATGGAGAAACATTCCATGTTCGTGGTTAGGAAGAATCAATATCCTGAAAATGGCTATACTGCCCAAAGTAATTTACACAATCAATGCTATCCCCATCAAACTACCATTGAATTTCTTCACAGAACTGGAAAAAACCACCATGAATTTTATATGGAACCAAAAAAGAGCCCGCATAGCCAAGTCAATTGTAAGCAAAAAGAACACAGTTGGAGGCATCACGCTACCAGACTTCAAACTATACTACAAGGCTACAGTAATCAAAACAGCATGGTACTGGTACCAAAACAGAGATATAGACCAATGGAACAGAACAGAGGCATCGGAGGCAACACAACACATCTACAACCATATTATCTTTGATAAACCAGACAAAAACAGGCAATGGGGAAAGGATTCCCTATTTAATAAATGGTGTTGGGAAAACTGGCTAGCCATGTGCAGAAAGCAGAAACTGGACCCCTTCCTGACACCTTACACTAAAATTAACTCCAGATGGATTAAAGACTTAAACGTAAGACCTGACACCATAAAAACCCTAGAAGAAAATCTAGGCAAAACCATTCAGGACATAGGAGTAGGCAAGGACTTCATGAACAAAACACCAAACGCATTGGCAACAAAAGCCAAAATAGACAAATGGGACCTAATCAAACTCCCCAGCTTCTGCACGGCAAAACAAACAGTCACTAGAGTGAATCGGCAACCATCAGAATGGGAAAAAATCTTTGCAGTTTACACATCTGACAAAGGGCTGATATCCAGAATTTACAAAGAACTCAAACAGATTTACAGGAAAAAAACAAACAAGCCCATTCAAAAATGGGCAAAGGATATGAACAGAAATTTTACGAAAGCAGACATACACGAGGCCAGCAAACATATGAAAAAGTGCTCATCGTCATTGGTCATTAGAGAGATGCAAATCAAAACCACATTGAGATACCATCTCACACCAGTTAGAATGGCGATCATTAAAAAATCTGGAGACAGCAGATGCTGGAGAGGATGTGGAGAAATAGGAAGACTCTTACACTGTTGGTGGGAGTGTAAATTAGTTCAACCATTGTGGAAGACAGTGTGGCGATTCCTCAGGGACCTAGAAATAGAAATTCCATTTGACCCAGCAATCCCATTACTGGGTATCTATCCAAAGGACTATAAATCTTTCTACTATAAGGACACATGCACACGAATGTTCATTGCAGCACTGTTTACAATAGCAAAGTCCTGGAACCAACCCAAATGCCCAACGATGATAGACTGGACTGGGAAAATGTGGCACATATACACCATGGAATATTATGCAGCAATCAAAAATGATGAGTTTGTGTCCTTTGTAGGGACATGGGTGAATCTGGAGAACATCATTCTCAGCAAACTGACACAAGAACAGAAAAAGAAATACCGCATATACTCACTCATAGGTGGGTGAGAAAAATGAGAACACGTGGACACAGAGAGGTGGTCTACTATACACTGGGGACTGTTGGGGGGAATGGGGGAGGGACAGCAGGGGGGCTGTGGGGGTAGCCTGGGGATGAATACCAAGTGTGGGTGAAGGGGACGAAAGCAGCAAAGCACACTGCCATGTGTGTACCTATGCAACTATCTTGCTCGTTCTGCACATGTACCCCCAAACCTATAATGCAATAAAAATTAAAAAAAAAAAGAAAGAAAAAGAGAGATTCTCACAGGAGCGTTGGATACATACAGGAGACAGGGAAATACATACAACAGAGAAGGGGATACACACAGGAAAGGTGGATACACACAGGAGAGAGGGGGATTTACACAGAAGAGGAGGATACACACAGGAGAGATGGAGATCCAGAAAGTAGAGATGGGAATACACACAAGAGAGAGGGCGTTACACACAGGAGAGTGGTGGGATACACACAGGAGAAAGGAGGATACACACAGGAGAGAGGAGGATACACTCAAAAGAGAGGAGCATACACACAGGACAGAGAAGTTCACGCAGAGAATAGAGGGGAATTCACACAATATAGAGGGTGATACACACAGGAGAGAGGAGAATGCACACAGGAGATATGGGTATACACACAGGTGAGGCGAATACACAAAGGAGAGAGGGGCATACACACAGGAGAGATAAAAGATACACACAGGAGAGAGGAGGATACACACAACAAAGGATGGGGATACACACAGGAGAAAAGAGGATACACAGAGGAGAGAGGAGGATACACAGAGAAGAGAGGGGGATACACACAGGAGAGAGGGAATGTACACACAAGACACACACAGAAAAGATGGGGATACACACAGAAGTAAGGAGAATACACAAAAAAAGAGAGGAGGATACACACAGAAGAGAGAAAGATACACACAGGAGAGAAAAGGATACACACAGGGGAGGGGGCATAAACACATAAAATGTGGATAAACAGAGGAGAAAGGGGGTACACACAAAAAAGAGGATACTAACAGTAAAATGTGATACAAACAGGAGAGAGAAATACACAAAGGTGAAAAAATACACACAGGAAGGAGGGGTGTAAACACAGAAAAGTGGGGATACACAGAGGAGAAAGGGATATAGACAGGAGAGGGAAATACACACAGGAGCGAGGGGGATGCACACAGGAGAAAGAGGGATACACACAGGAAAGAGGAGGATATGCACAGGAGAAAAAATAATACACACAGGAGAGAAGAGATACACCCAGTAGAGAGAAAAATACACACAGGAGAGAGGAGGATACAGAGAGGATGGAGGAAGATACACATGGAAGAGAAGGAGATACACACAGCAGTGGGGGATACACACAGAAGAGAGGGGGTACACACAACAGCGTCGGATACATGCAGGAGACAGGGAAATACACACAGCAGAGAGGAGTATACATACAGAAGAGGGTGATACACACAGGAGAGAGGGAGATACTCATAGGAGAGAGGAGAATGCACATTAGAGAGTTGGATACACACAGGAGAGAAGAGAATAAACACAAGAGAGAGGAGCATACAAACAGGAGAGAAGGGAATACACACAGGACTGAAAAGGATACAAAAAGAAGAAAGTGGGATACACAAAGGAGAAAGGAGGATACACAAAAGAGGGAAAAATACACACAGGTGAGAGGAGGATACAGAAAGGAGAGTGGGGCGTACACACAGAAGAGGGGAGTTACACAAAGGAGAGATGTGGATACACAAAAAAGAAAGAAATACACACAGGAGAGAAAAACACACACAATAGCGAGGGAGATGCACACAGGAGAAAGGAGGATACACACAGGAAAAAGGAGAATACACACAGGAGAGAGGAGCATATACACAGGATAGAGGGTAATACACACAGGAGAAAGAAAGATACACACAGGAGAGTAGGGCACACAAACATGAGGGTGGGGGATACACACAAAAGAGAGGGGTATACACAGAGTGGTAGAAAAATACAGACAGAATTGAGGAGGATACACACTGGAGAGAGGAGAATACACACAGGAGAGCGGAAGATACGCACAGAAGCAAAAAGGATACACACATGAGAAGGGGATACACACAGAAGAAAGCGGGATAGGCACAGTAGAGAAGGATACACAGATGAGAGAGGAAATACACAAAGAGAGAGGGGGAAAACACAGGAAAGGGGGATACATACAGAAGAGAGGGTCATAGACAGAAAAGAGGGGATGATACACGCAGAAGAGAGGAGGATACACACAGGACAGAGGGGGATACACACAGGAGATATGGGGGATAAACACAGGAGAAAAAAGAATACATAAAAATGACAGGAGGAAACACAGAGGTGAAAGGAAGATACACACAGGAGATAGAAGGATACACACAGGAGAAAGGGAGATACAGACAGTAGAGAGGGAGATACACACAGGGGAAGGGGGATACACACAGGAGAGAGGAGTATACACACAGGAGAGAAGAGAATACACACAAGAGAGAGGAGGATACACACAGGTGAAGGGAGGATAAAGACGGGAGAGAGGAGGATACACACAGGAGAGAGAGGAATAAACACAGAAAAGAGGAGGATACACACAAGAGAGAGGAAGATACACACAGCAGAGAGGAAGATACACAGAGGGGAAAGGAGGATACACACCAAAGAGGGAAGGATACACATAAGAGAGAGGGGAATACACACAGGAGACAGAGGGATATACACAGGGGAACGGGGATGAATACAGGAGAGAGGAGGATACACACAGGAGAGAGGAAGATACACACAGGAGAGAGGAGGATACACACAGAACAGTGGAGGATACACAAAAAGACAGGAGCATACACACAGGAGAGGGGGATACATATAAAGAGGAAGATACAAACAGAAAAAAAGAGGATACATACAGGGGATGGGGATACACACAGTAGAGAGGGACATACACACAGAAGAGAGCAGAATACACACAAAATAGAAGAGAATACACACAGGAAAGAGGGGGCACACACAGGAGACAGGGGGCATATACACAGGAGAGAAGAAGAAACACACTGGAAAGAAGAGGATACACCCAGGAGAGAGAAGGATACACACAGGGGAAGCGGAATACACACAAAAGAGAAAAGGATACACACAAAAGAGAGGAGGATACACACAGGAGAGTGAAGGATACCCAGGGAAGAGAGGGAATTACACACAAGAGAGAGGGGCATACACAGATTAAAGGGGGATACACAAAGTAGAGAGGAGAAAACAAACAGAAGAATGAAATACCACAGGAGAAGGAGATACACACAAGAGAGAGAAGGATGCACAAAGAGAGAGGGTGATACACACAGGAAAGAAGTGGATACACAAAAGAAAGAAAAGGATACACACAGGAGAGGGCAGATACACACAGGAGAGGGGAAGATACACACAGGAGAGTGGGGCATACACACAGGAGAAAAAGAGATACACACAGAAAAGAGGGGTATACACACAGAAAGAAAGGATACACACAGAATAGACGAGGATACACACAGGGGAGAAAAGAATACACACAGGAGAGAGGAGAATACACACAGCAAAGATGGAGATACACACAGAAGAGAGGAGGATACACACAGGAGAGAAGAAGATACACGCAGGATAAAAAAGGATACACACAGCAAAGATGAAAATGCACACAGGAGAGTGGAGGATACACAAAGGAGAGAGGAGGATACACACAAGAGAAAAGAGAATACACACAGGAGACAGGAAAATACACACAGGAAAAGGAAAGATACACACAGTAGAGAGAAGGATACACATAGGAGAGAGGTGGATACACATAGGAGAGACAAAGATACACACAGGAGAGGGGAGGATACATACAGAAGAGGGTGGATTCACACAGGATAAAGGAGGATACACACAGGATAGTGGGGGGATACACACAAGAAAGAGGGGGACACACACAGAAG
Source organism: Saguinus oedipus (assembly GCA_031835075.1). Taxonomy (NCBI): domain Eukaryota; kingdom Metazoa; phylum Chordata; class Mammalia; order Primates; family Cebidae; genus Saguinus; species Saguinus oedipus. The sequence goes on from CM063170.1 coordinate 6,899,008, forward strand.
AGAGTAGAATACATAAAGGCTAGAGGGTGTATAACCACAGGGGAGAGGGGGGATACTAACAAGAGAGAGGAGATACACACAGGAGAGTGGGTCATACACACAGGAGAAAGATGATGCACACGGGAGAAAGTGGGATACACACAAAAGGAGGAAAATACGCACAGTAAAGGGGAGGATACTCATAGGAGAAAGAAGGATACACACAGAAGAGAAACGGATACACACAAGAAAAAGAAGGATACACACAGGAGAGGGCGATACACACAAGAGAGAGGGGGATCCACACAGGAGACAAGGAAATACACAAGAGAGGGGTATACACACAGGAGAGGGTTATACACACAGGAGAGAAAAGGACCTATGAAGGAGTAAAAAGAATACACGCAGGAAAAAGAAGAATACCCGCAGAACAGAGGGGGATACAAACAGGACAGAGAAAAATACATACAGGAGAGAAAGGGGATAGACACAGGAGAGAGTATAATACACAAAGGAGCGAGGGATACACACAGGTGAGAAAAGGATACACACAAGGGAGTGGGGCATAAACACAGAAGAGGAAAGATAAACACAGGAGAGAAAAACACACATTGGAGTGAGAAAGATGCACACAGAAAAAATGGAAATACACACACACACAAAAACATACACCTAGGAAAAAGAAGGATACACACAGGAGAAGGGGGATACATACAGGAGAGAGAAAGACACCCATAGGAGAGAGGAGGATACTCAGAGAAGAGAGGAAGATACACACAGAAGAAAAAAGGATACACACAGGAGTGCGGAATATACACAGAAGAAAGGGGGATATGCAGAGGAGAGAGACATTTACAGAGGAGAGGGGGATACATACAGGAGAGAGGGGAATACAGAGAGAAGAGAACATAATTCCCGCAGGACAGAAGAGGATACACACAGAAGAGAGGGGGATACACACAGGAGAGAAAAAGATACACATAGGAAAGAAAGATACACAGAAGAGAGAGGGGCGTATACACAAAAAAGGGGGATACACACAGGAGAAAGGGGAATACACACAGGAAAGAATGATACACACAAGAGAGAGAAGAGTAAACACAGGAGTGAAAAAGATACACAAAGGAGAGAGGAAGATACACACAGGAGAGTGAAGCATACACACAGGAGGAAGAGAGATACACACAGAAGAGGGGGTATACACACAGGAAGGAAGGATACACACAGAAGAGACGAGGATACACACAGGGGAGAGAAGGATACACACAGGAGAGAGGAAGATATACACAGGAGAGAGGAGGATACACACAGGAAAGATGGGGATACACACAGAAGAGTGGAGGATACACACAGGAGGGAGGAGGATACACAGAGGAGAGAGGAAGATACACAAAAAATAAAGGAGGATACACACAGAAAATATGGGGATACACACAGGAGAGTGGAGGATACACAAAGGAAAGAGGAGGATACACACAAGAGAATGGAGAATACACACAGGAGACAGGAGAATACACAAAGGGAAAGGGAGGATACACAAAGGAGAAAGAAAGATACACACAGGAGAGAGGAGGATACACACAGGAGAAAGGAGGATACACGCAGGAGAGAGGGGGGATACACATAAAAAAGAGGAGGGTGCAGGCAGAAAAGAGTAGGGTACATAAAGGCTAGAGGGGGTATACAAACAGGAGAGAGGGGGATACTAACAAGAGATAGGGAAATACACACAAAAGAGTGGGGCATACACACAGAAAAAAAGATGATACACACTGGAGAGAGTGGGATAAAAACAAGAGGAGGATAATATGCACAGTAGAGAGGAGGATACTCACAGGAGAAAGAAGGATACACACAGAAGAGAGACGGATACACACAGGAGAGAGGAGAATACACACAGGAGAGGGCGATACACACAAGAGAGAGGGCGAAACACACAAGAGAGAGGGCGAAACACACAAGAGAGAGGGCGAAACACACAAGAGAGAGGGGGATCCACACAGGAGACAAGGAAATATACATAAGAGAGAGGGGTATACACACAGGAGAGGGGTATACACACAGGAGAGAAAAGGACACACGAAGGAGAAAAAAGGATACTCTGCAAGAAAGAAGAGGATACCCGCAGAAGAGAGGGGAATACACACAGAAGAGAAAAAAATACACACAAAAGAGAAGAGGGATTCACACAGGAGAGAGGAAAATACACAAAGGAGTGATGGATACACAGAGGTGAGAAAAGGATACACACAAGGGAGTGGGGCATAAACACAGAAAAGGGGGGATACACACAGGAGAAAAAAATACACACAGGAATGAGAAGGATGCACACAGGAGAAATGGAAACACAAAGAAAAAAGAAAGATACACACAGGAGAGAGAAGGATACACACAGAAGAGGGGGGAAACATACAGGAGAGAGGAAGACACCCATAGAAGAGAGAAGGATACTCAGAGAAGAGAGGAAGATACACACAGAAGAAAAAAGGATACACACAGGAGTGCGGAATACAAACAGAATAAAGGGGGATATGCAGAGGAGAGAAAAATACACAGAGGAGTGGGTGATACATACAGGAGAGAGAGGCATACATAGAGAAGAAAACAGGATACCCGCAGGAGAGAGGATGATACACACAGAAGAGAGCGGGATACACACAGGAGAGAGGGAGATACACACAGGAGACAAAAGAATACACACAGGACAGGAAAAGATACACATAGGAGAAAAAGATACACAGAGCAAAGAAAGGCATACACACAAAAAAGGGGGATACACACAGGAGAAAGGGGGATACACACAGGAAAGGGTGATACACACAAGAGAGAGAAGCGTAAACACAGGAGAGAAAAAGATACACACAGAATAGAGGAGAAAACAAACAGGAGAAAGAGAATACACACAAGTGACGGGTATACACACAGAAGAAAAGGGTAATAAACACAGGAAAGAAAGGTGTTACACACAGGAAAGATGGAAGAAACACAGAAAAGTGGAGGAATATTCACAGGAGAGAAGAGGATACACACAGAAGAGAGAAGGAAACACACAGGAGAGAGGAGTGTACACACAGGAGAGAAGCATACACACAGGAGAGAGGGGGATACACATAGGAGAGGGGGATACACACGGGAGAGAGGGTATACACACAAAAGTGAGGGGAATACACACAAGAGAGAGAAGCATACACACAGGAGAGAGGGGGATGCACATAGAAGAGAGAAAGATACACACAGGAAAGAGAAAGATACACACAGGAGAAAGAAGAATACACACAGGAGAGGGCAAAACAAACAAGAGAAAGGGGTTCCACACGGGAGAGAGAGGAATACACATAGAAGAAAGGGGCATACACACAGGAGAGGTGTATAAACACAAGAGAAAAAGATAAATGCAAAATAGTGGAGGATACTCGCAGCACAGAGGAGGATACCCTCAGGAGAGGAGGATACACACAAAAGAGAGAAAAATACACACAGGATTGAAGGGGATGCACACAAGAGAGAGAATGATACACACAGAAGAGAAAAAAATACCACAAAAGAGAGGAGGATACACACAGGAGAGAGGGGGTACACACAGAAGACAGGGGCATACACAAAGGAGAGAAGAAGATCCACACCGGAAAGAAGAGGATACACCCAGGAGAGAGAAGGATACACACAGAGGAAGCGGGATACACACAGAAAAGGGAAGAATACACACATAGGAGAGGAGGATACACACAGGAGAGTGAAGGATACCCACAGAAGAGAGGGACATACACACAGGAGAGAGGGGCATACAAACAGGAGAGTGGTATACACAGAGTAGAAAGGAGAAAACAAACAAAAGAAAAAATACACACAGGAGAGTGAGATACACAGGAGAGAGGGGGATGCACAAAGGAGAGAGAGGGATAGACACAGGAAAGAAGTGGATACACAAAGGAAAGGGAAGAATACACAAAGGAGAAGGCAGATACACACAGGAGAGAGGAAGATACACACAGGAGAGTAAGGCATAAACACAGGAGGAAGAGATACACACAGAAGAGAGAAATATGCACACAGGAAGGAAAGATACACAAAGAAGAGGCGAGGATACACACAGGGGAGAGAAGGATACACACAGGAGAGAGGAAGATACACACAAGAGAGAGGAGGGTACACACAGGAAAGATGGGAATACACACAGAAGAGAGGAGGATACACACAGGAGAGAGGAAGATACACACAGAAGAGAGGAAGATATACGCAGGATAAAGGAGGATACACACAGTAAAGATGGGGATACACACAGGAGCGTGGAAGATACACAAAGGAAAGAGGAGGATACACACAAGAGAAGAAAGAATACAAACAGGAGACAGGAGAATACACACAGGGAAAGGGAGGATACATACAGTAGAGAGAAGGGTACACATAGGAGAGAGGTGGATACAAACAGGAGAAAGGAGGATACACACAGGAGAGAGGGGGAATACACACAAAAAAGATGGGGATGCACACAGAATAGAGGAGGATACGTAAAGAATAGAGGGGGTATAAACACAGGGTAGAGGGTGGATACCAACAAGAGAGAGGGAGATACACACAGGAGAGTGCGGCATACACACAGAAGAAAGACGATACACAGTTGACAGAGTGGGATACACGCAAAAGGAGGAAAATATGCACAGCAGAGAGGAGGATACTCACAGGAGAAAGAAGGATACACACAGAAGAGAAATAGATACAAAGAAGAGAGAGGAGGATACACACAGAAGAGGGCGATACACACAAGAGAGAGGGGGATCCATACAGGAGACAAGGAAATACACATAAGAGAGAGGGGTATACACACAGGAGAGAAAAGGACACACGCAGGAGAAAAAAAATACACGCAGGACAGAGGAGGATACCCGCTGAAAATAGGGAGATACACACAGGAGAGAGAAAAATACACACAGGAGAGAAGGGGGATACACACAGGAGAGAGGAAAATACACAAAGGAGCGAGGGATACACACAGGTGAGAAAAGGATACACACAAGGGAGTGGGCCATAAACACAGAAAAGGGGGGATACACACAGGAGAGTAAAATACACACAGGAGTGAGAAGGATGCACACAGGAGAAATGGAAATACACAAGGAAAAAGGAAGATACACACAGGAGAGAGAAGGATACACACAAAAAGATGGGAATACACACAGGAGAGTGGAGGATACACACAACAGAAAGGAGAATACACACAGGAGACAGGAGGATACGCCCAGGGAAAGGGAGAATACACACAGGGAAAGGGAGGATACACACAGTAGAGAGGATACACATAGGAGAGAGGTGGATACACACAGGAGACAGAAAGATACACACAGGAGAGGGTGGATACACACAGGAGAAAGGAGGATACACACAGCAGAGAGCGAGGATACACAAAAGAAAGAGGGGGACACACAGAGAAGAAAGTAGCATACATAAAGGCCAGAGGGGGGATACACACAGGGGAGAGGGGGGATACTAACAGGAGAGAGGGGATACACAGAGGAGAGTGGGGCATACACACAGAAGGAAGATGATACACACTGGAAAGAGTAGGATACACACAAGAGGAGAAAAATATGCACAGTAGAGGAGGATACTCACAGGAGAAAGAAGGATACACACAGAAGAGAGATGGATACACACAGAAGAGTAAAGGATACACACAGGAGAGGGTGATACACACAAGAGAGAGGGGTATCCACACAGGAGAGAAGAAAATACACATAAGAGAGAGGGGTATACACACAGGAGAGGTGTATACACAGAGGAGAGAAAAGGACACACCCAGGAGAAAAAAAGGATACACGCAGGACAGAGGAGGATACCCGCAGAAGAGAGGGGGATACACACAGGAGAGAGAAAAATACACACAAGAGAGAAGAAGGATACACACAGAAGAGAGGGAAATACACAAAGGAGCGAGGGATACACACAGGTGAGAAAAGAATACACAAAAGGGAGTGGGGCATAAACACAGAAAAGGGGGGAAAACAGAGAAAAGAGGGGGATACACAAAAATAAAGGTATACACACGTGAGAAAAATACACACAGGAGTGAGAAGGATGCACACAGAAGAAATGGAAATACACACAGGAAAAAGAAAGATACATACAGGAGAGAGAAGGATACACACAGTAGAGGGGGGATACATACAGAAGAGAGGAAGACACCCATAGGAGAGAAAAGGATACTCAGTGAAGAGAAGAAGATACACAGAGAAGACAAAAAGATATACACAGGAGTGGGGGATACACACAGAAGAAAGGGGGATATGCAGAGGAGAGAAAAATACACCTACGAGAGGGGAATATATATAGGAGAGAGGGACATACATAGAGAAGAGAAAATGATACCCGCAGGATAGAAAAAGATACACACAGAAGAGAGGGGGATACACGCAGGAGAGAGGGGGATACACACAGGAGACAAAAGGATACACTCAGGAGAGAAAAAGATACACAGAGGAGAGAAAGATACACAGAGGAGAGAGGGGCATACACACAAAAAAGGGGGATACACACAGGAGAAACGGGGATACACACAGGAAAGGGTGATACACACAAGAGAGAGAAGCGTAAACACAGGAAAGAAAAGAATACACACAGGAGAGAGGAGGAAACAAACAGGAGAGAGAGAATACACACAAGTGACTGGGATATACACACAGGAGAAAGGGGTAATACACACAAGAAAGAAAGGTGTTACACACAGGAGAGATGGGGGAAACACAAAAAAGTGGAGGGAAAACACAGGAGAAAGGAGGATACACACAGGAGAGAGAAGGAAACACACAGGAGAGAGGAGTGTACACAAAGGAGAGAGGGGGATACACACACACAGGAGAGTTGGATACATACAGTAGACAGGGAAATACACACAGGAGAAAGGGTGATACACAAAGGAGAGGGGGATGAACACGGGAGAGAGGGTATACACACAAAAGTGAAAGGAATATACACAAGAGAGAGGGGCATACACACAGGAGAGATGGGGATACAAATAGGAGATAGAAAGATACACACAGGAAAGAGGAAGATACACACAGGAGAAAGAAGAATACACAGAGAAAAGGGCAAAACACACAAGAGAAAGGGGTTCCACACAGGAGAGAGGGGAATACACATAAGAGAGAGGGGTATACACACAGGAGAGGTGTATACACGCAGGAGAGAGGAGGATACATGCAAAAGAGTGGAAGATACTCTCAGCACAGAAGAGGATACCCACAGGAGAGAGGAGAATACACACAAAAAAGTACACACAGGATTTAAGGGGATACAAACAAGAGAGAGAATGATACACACAGGAGAGAAAAGAATACCACAAAAGAGAGGGGAATACACAAAGGAGCGAGGGATACACACAGGTGAGAGAAAGATACACACAGGAGAGAGGGGCATACACTCAGAAAAGGGGGGAACACAGAGAAGAGATTGAAATACACAAAGGAGAAAGTGATACACACAAGGAGGAAAATACAGACAGGAGCGAAGAAGATGCACACAGGAGAAAAGGAAATACACACAGTAAAAAGGAGGATACACAATAGAGAGAGAAGGATACACACTGGGTGGGAATACACAAAGGAGAGAAAGATACACACAGGAGAGAAGAGGATACACAAAGGAGTGGGAGTTACACAGAGAAGAGAGGGGGATACGCACAGGAGAAAGAGACACACAGAGGAGAGAGTGAAATACACACAGGAGAGAGGGGGATAAACACAGGAGAGGGGGATACATACAGGAAAGGGGGACATAGACAGAGGAGAGGGGAGGACACACGCCGGAGAGAGGAAGATACAGAAAATATAGAGGGGGATAGACCCAAGAGAGAGAAGGATACACACAGGAGAGAAAAGGATACATACAGGAGATAGGAGGAAACACATAGCAGAGGGAGATACGCACAGGAGAGAGGGGCATACACACACAAAAAAAGGGATACACACAGGAGAAAGTGCAATACACACAGGAGAGTGGAGGATACACACAGGAAAGGGTGATACACATAGGAGAGAGAAGCATAAACAGAGGAGAGTGGAGGATACACATAGGAGAGGGGAGAAAACAAAGAGGAGAGAGGGAATACACACAAGAGAGAGGGGGATACACACAGCAGGAAAAGGTGATACACACAGGAAAGAAAGGTGTTTCACACAGGAGAGAGGGGGGAAACCCACAGGAAAGCGGAGGGATACACGCAGGAGAAAGGAGAATACACACAGGAGAGAGGAGGATACCCAGAGGAGAGAGGAGTATACACACAGGTGAGTGGCATACACACAGCAGAGAGGGGGATTCACGCAGGAGAGTTGGATACATACAGGAGACAGGGAAATATACACAAGAGAAAGGGAAATACACACAAAAGTGGGAGATATAAACAGGAGAGAGGGTATACACGCAGGAGAGGGGGATACACAAAAGAGATAGAGGCATCCTCACAAAAGCGAGGGGAATACACACAAGAGACAGGGGCATACAGACAAAAGAGAGAAAAATACACATAAAAGAGAGGAAGATACACAAAAAAGAGAGGAGGATACACTCAGAAGAAAGGAGTATACACAGGAGAGGGGTTAATACACAGAGGAGAGAGGGTGTTACACACAGGAGAGAGGGCGGATAAACACAGGAGAGAGGAGGATACACACAGCAGAGAGGACGATACACACAAAAGAGAGGAGCATACACACAGGAGAGAGAATGATATGCACAGGAGAGACGGGAATTCACAAAATAGAGAGGAGGATACACAAAGGAGAGAGGGGAATACAAAAGGAAGAGAGGGTTATACACACAGGTGAGGGAAATACACAAAGGAGAGAGGGGCATACACACAGAAAAGAGAAAAGATACACACAGGAGAGAGGAGGATACACGCAGGATAAGCGATACACACAAGAGAGAGGGGGATCCACACAGGAGAGAGGGGAATACACATAGGAGATAGGGGTATACACACAGGAGAGGGGCATACACACAGGAGAGAGGGGGATACACGCAGGGGAGAGGAGGATATATGCAGCACAGAGGAGGATACCCGTAGGAGAGAGGGGGATACACACAGAAGAGAAAAAAATACACACAGGAGAGAAGGGGGATACAAACAAGAGAGAGAATGATACACACAGGAGAGAAAAAGATACACACTAAAGAGAAAAATATACACACAGGTACGAGGGATATGCACAGGTTAGAGGAGGATACACACAGAAGAGAAAGGCAAACACACAGAAAAAGAAAAATACAAATAGAAGAGAAAGAAATATACAAAGGAGAAAAAGATACACACAAAAAAGGGAAATACACACAGAAGAGAGGGGGATGAACACAGGATTAAGAAAAATACACACAGGAAATACGAGGATACACACAGGAGAAGGAAGGATACACTCAGGGGAGAGGGGATACACACAGGAGAGAGAAAGATACACACAGGAGAGAGGAGGATACACAGAGGAGAGAGGAAGATACACACAGAAGAGAAGAGGATACACAGAGGAGTGGGGGATACACAGAGAACAGAGTGGGATACTCACAGGAATGTGGGATACAATGAGGAGAGTGTGGAATACACACAGGAGAGAGGAACATAAACACAGGAGAGGGGAATCCATATAGGAGAGAGGGGCATAGACAGAGGGGAGGGGAGAATACACGCAAAAGAGAGGAGGACACACACAGGAAAGAGTGGAATACACACAGGAGAGAGGGGGATACACAAAGGAGAGAAAAGAATACACACTGGAGAGAGGAGGATACACATAGGAGAGGGAGATACATACACAAGAGAGGGGCATAAACAAAAATATGGGGTTACACACAAGAGAAAGAAAGATACACACAGGAGACAAAAAATACATACAGGAAAGGGTGATACACACATGAGAGAGGGGCGTAAACACAGGAGAGAGGAGGATACACACAGGAGAGTGGGGGGATACACACAAGAAAGAGAAGAATACGCACAGAAGAGAGTAGGATACATAAAGGCGAGAGAAAAAATACACACAGGAAAGAGAAAAGATACTAACAGGAGAGAGGGGGATAAACACCCGACAATGGGGCATACACACAGAAGGGAGAAGACACAAACTGGAGAGAGTAAGATGCAAACAGCAGGAGGAAAATACGCAAGGTAGAGAGAAAGATACACACAGGAGAAAGGAGAATACACACAGGAGAGAGAGGGATACACACAGGAGATTGGAGGATACACACAGGAGAGGGCGATACACAAAAGAGAGAGAAAGTTCCACACCCGAGAGAGGGAAATACACATAAGAGAGAGGGGTATACACACATGAGAGTGGTATACACACAGAAGAGAGAAGGATACAGGCAGAAGAAAGAAGGATACACGTAGCACAGGGGAGGATACACGCAGAAAACAGGGGAATACACACAGGAGAGAGAAAAATACACAGAGGAGAGAAGGGGGATACACAAGAGAGAGAATGATACACACAAAAGACAAAAGGATACACACAGAAGAGAGGAGAATACATACAGGAGCGAGGGATACACACAGGTGAGAGGAGGATACAGAGGAGAGAGGGACGTACACACAGAAAAGAAGTTATACACAGAGAAGAGAGTGGGATACAAAAAGGAGAAAGGGAAACACACAGGAGAGGGAAATACAAATAAGAGCAAGGTTGATGCACACAGGAGAAAGGAAAATACACGCAGGAAAGACGAGAATAAACACAGGAAAGAGAAGGATACACACAGGAGAGGGGGGATACACACAGGAGAGAGGAAGATACACACAGGAGAGAGGAGGATACACAGAGGAGAGAGGAAAATACACCCAGAAGAGAAGAGGATACACACAGGAATGGGAAATACACAGAGAAGAGAGTGGGATACACACAGGAATGGGAGATACACTGAGGAGAGGGTGGGATACACAAAGGAGAGAGGGGGATAAACATTGGAGAGAGGGATACATACAGGAGGGAAGGGCATAGACAGAGGAGAGTAGAGGATACACACAGGAGAAAAAAGGACACAGACTGGAGAGAGGAAGATATACATAGGAGAGGGAGATACACACAGGAGAGAGGGGCATACACAAAAAAGGGGGATACACAAAAAAGAAAGGGGGATACACCCAGAATACAGGAGTATACACACAAGAAAGTGTGATACACACAGGAGACAGAATCGTAAACACTGGAGAGAAAAGGATACACACAGGAGAGAGGAGAAAACAAACAGGAGAGAGGGGATACACACGAGAGAGAAGGATACACACAGAAGAAAGGGGTGATACACACAGGAAAGAAAGGTGTTAGCCACAGAAGAGAGGGGGAAAACACACAGGAAAGTGGAAAGATACACACAGGAGAGAGGAGCATACACAGAGGAGAGAGGAGGATACGCAGAGGAGAGAGAAGGATTCACACAGGAGAGAGGAGTATACCCACAGGAGAGGGGCATACACACAGGAGAGAGGGGGATACACACAGGAGAGTTAAATACATACAGGAGACAGAGAAATACAAACAGTTGAGAGGGAGATACACACAGGAGAGTGGGATACACAAAAGAGAGAGGTTATACACACAGGAGAGCGGTAAATACACAAAAGAGAGAGAAACATACACACAGTACAGAGGAGGATACACATAGGAGAGAGGAAGATACACAAAGGAGAGAGGAGAATACACGCAGGAGAGAGGAGTATACACAGAAGAGAGGGGAGTACACAGAGGAGAGAGGGCATTACACACAGGAGAGAGGACAGATACACACAGGAGAGAGAAAGATACACACAGAAGAGTGGAGGATAAACACAGGAGAGGGAGGATACACACAGGAGATTGGAGGATACACACAGGAGAGAGAGGGGATACACACAAAAGAGAGAAGGATACACACAGAAGAAAGTAGGATACATAAGGCGAGAGAAAAAATACACACAAAGAAGTGGGGTATACTAACAGGAGAGAGGGGAATACACAACCGAGAGCGGGGCATACACAAAGAAGGGAGAAGATACACACGGGAGAGAGTAAGATACACACAGGAGGAGAAAGATATGCAAAGTAGAGAGGAGGATACACACAAGAGAAAGGAGGATACACACAGGAGAGAGACGGATAAACAAAAGAGAGAGGAGGATACACACAGGAGAGGGCGATACACACAAGAGAGAGAAGGATCTACAGAGGAGAGAGGGAAATACACATAAGAGAAAGGTATACACACAGGAGAGAAAAGAATACACGCAGGATGAAAGAGGTTACACGCAGTACAGAGGAGGATACATGCAGGAGAGAGGGGAATACACACAGGAGAGAGAAAAATACACACAGGAGAGAGGGGGGATACACACAACAAAGAGAAGGATACACACAGTAGAAAGTAGGATACACAAGGCAAGAGAAAGAATGCACACAAAAAAGAGGGGGGATACTAAAAGGAGAGAAAGGAATACACACCCGAGAGGGGGGCATACACACAGAAAAGAGAAGATACACACTGGAGAGAGTAAGATACACACAGGAGGAGAAAGATACGCAAAGTAGAGAGGAGAATACACACAGGAGAAAGGAGGATACACACAGGAGAGAGACGGATACACAAAAGAGAGAGGAGGATACACACAAGAGAGGGCGATACACACAAGACAGAGAAGGGTCCACAGAGGAGAGAGGAAAATACACATAAGAGAGGGGTATACACACAGGAGAGAAAAGAATACACGCAGGAGAAAAGAGGATACATGCAGCACAGAGGAGGATACATGCAGGAGAGATGGGAATACACACAGGAGAGAGAAAAATACACACAGGAGAGAAGGGGGATACACACAAGAGAGAGAATGATACACATAGAAGGAAAAAGGATACACACAGTAGAGAGGAGGATACACAGAGGTGCGAGGGATACACACAGGTGAGAGGAGGATACACACAGGAGAGAGGGGTGCACACACAGAAAAGGGGGTATACACAGAGAAGGGCGTGGGATAAACAAAGAAGAAAGGGATACACACAGGAGAGGAAAATACACACAGGAGCGAGGGGGATGCACACAGGAGTAAAAAAATACACAAAGGAAAGACGAGGAGAGAAAAATACAAACAGGAGAGAGAAAAATACACACAGGAGAGGGGGATACACACAGAAGAGTGGAAGATACACACAGCAGAGAGGAGGATACACACAGGAGTGGGGGATATACACGAAAAAGAGAGGGAAATACACAAAGGAAAGAGTGGGATACACAGAGGAGAGTGGGGGATAAACACAGGAGACGGAGACACATACAGGAAAGAGGGGCATAGACAGAGAAGAGAGGAGGATACACGCAAGAGAGAAGAGGATACACACAGGAAATAGGGGATTCACACAGGGGAAAGGGTGATCCACACAGGAGAGAAAAGGATACACACAGTAGACAGGAGTATACATATTGCAGGGGGAGATACACACAGGAGAGAGGGGCATACACACAAAAAATGGGGATACACACAGGAGAAATTGGGATACACACAGGAGAGAGGAGGATACACACAGGAGAGAGGAGGAAACAAAAAGGAGAGAGGTAATACACACAAGAGAGAGAAGGATACACGCAGAAGAAAGGGGTGATACAAACAGGAAAGAAAGGTGTTACCCACAAGAGAGATGGGAGAAACACACAGGAAAGCGGAGTGATACACACAGGAGAGAGCAGGATACACACAGGAAAGAGGAGTATACACACAGAAGAGGGGCATACACACAGGAGAGAGAAGGATACACACAGGAGAGATGGATACATGCAGGAGACACAGAAATACACACAAGAGAGAGGGGAAAACACACAGGAGAGGTGGATACACACAAGAGAGAGGGTCCTACACACAGGAGAGAGGGGGATACACATAGGAGAGAGGAAGATACACAAAGGAGAGAGGAGGATATAAACAAAAGAGAAAAGTATACACAGGAGAGAGGAGAATACACCAAGGAGAGATGGCGTTACACACAGGAGAGAGGGCGGATACACACAGGAGAGAGGGGAATACATAAAGGAGAGGGTGGGTACACACAAAAGAGAGGAGGATACACACAGGAGAAAAAGGGGAGACACAAAATAAAGAGGGGATACACACATAATAGAGTAGGAAACACAAAGGCGAGAGAAGAAATACACACAGGGGAGAAGGGGGATACTAACAGGAGAGAGGGAGATACACAGAGGAGAGTTGGGCATACTCAGAGAAGGGAGAGACTACACACTGGAGAGAGTAGGATATACACAGGAGGAGGAAGACACGGACAGTAAAGAGAAGAATACACAAAAAAGAATAAAGATACACAAAGGAGAGAGACAGATACACAAATAGAGAGGAGTATAGACACAGGAGAGGGCGATACACACAAGAGAGAGGGGATCCACACAGGAGAGACGAAATACACATAAAAGAGAGTGGTATACACACAGGAGAGGGGTATACACACGAGAGAGGAGGATACACGCAGAAGAAAAGACAATGCACGCAGCACAGAGAAGGATACCCGCAGGAGAGGGGGATACACACAGGAGAGAGAAAAACACACACAGAAGGGAAGGGAAATACACACAGGTGAGAGAATGATACACACAGAAGAAGAAAGAATACACACAGGAGCGGGGGGATACAAAAAAAGAGAGGAAAATACACACAGGAGAGAGGGAAGATAAATACAGGAGAGAGGGGTATACACAAAGGCGAGGGGAATACACAAAGAAGAGAGGTGCATACACACAGGAGAGAGAAAAGATACACACAAAATAGAGGAGGATACACATAGATGAAAGGAGGACACACAGAAGAGAGAACGATACACAGAAGAGAGAGTGGAATCCACACAGGAGAGAGGGGAATGCACATAGGAGAGAGGGGTATACACACAAATGAGGGGAATACACAAAGGAGAGAGGGGGATGCACACACGAGAGAAAAGAATACACACAGGAAAGGGTGATACACACAGGAGAGAGGTGCATAAACACAGGAGAGAGGAGGATACACACAGAAGAGAGGACAAAATAAACAGGAGAGAGGAGATACACACAAGAGAGAGGGGGATACACACAGGAGAAAGGGGTGATACACACAGGAAAGAAAGTTGTTACACACAGGAGAGAGGAAGAAAACACACAAGAAAGCGGACGGATACACGCATGAGAGAGAAGTATACTCGCAGGAAACAGGAGGATACACACAGGAGAGAGGAGTATACACACAGGAGAAGGGCATACACACAGGAGAGTTACATACATACAGGAGACAGGGAAATATACACAATAAAAAGGGGGATATACACAGGAGATGGGAATACACACAGGAGAGAGGGTATTCACATAGAAGAGGGGAATACACACATGAGAAAGAAGCATACAGACAGGAGAGAGAAAAATACATATAGGAGAGAGGAAGATACACAAAAAAGAGAGGAGGATACACGCAGGAGAGAGGTGTATACACAGGAAAGAGGTTAATACACATAGGAGAGAGGGCGTTACACACAAAAGAGAGGGTGGATACCCACAGGAGAGAGGAGGATACACACAAAAGAGAGAAGCATACACACAGGAGAGAGAATGATACTCACAGGAAAGACGGAATTTCACAAAATAGAGAGGGGGATATACACAGGAGAGAGGGAGATACACACAGAAGAGAGGGGTATACACACAGGGGAGGGAAATACACACAAAAAAAGAGGGGCATCCACACAGGAGAGAGAAAAGATACACACAGGAGAGAGGAGGATACACACGAGAGAGGGGGATAAACACAGAAAAGAGAAGGAATACACAAAGTTAAGAAAAAGATACACACAGGAGAGAGGAAGATATAAACAAAAGAGAGTAGGATACACACAGGAGGGAGGAAAATACACAGAGCAGAGAGAAGGATACACACAGTAGAGGGGGATACACACAGAAGAGAGGGGCATACACAAAGGAGAGAGAAGAATACGCACAGGACGCAGGAGAATACACAAAGGAGAGAGAAAGATACACAGAAAAGAGAGGGAAAATACCCACGGCAGAAAAGAAAATACACACAGGAGGGAGGAGGATACACACAGGAGAGATGAAGATACTCACAAGAGGGAGGATGATACTCACAGGAGAGGGCAGAATCCCCAAAGGTGAAAAAAGAATACACAGAGAAGAAAAAATGAAACACACAGGAGAGAGGGAGATACACACAGGAGACAGTGGGATACACACAGGGGAAGGAAAATACACACAGGAGAGAGGAGGATACACACATTAGAGAGGAAGATACACACATGAGAAAGGAGAATACACAAAAGAGACAAAGGCATTTACAAAGGAGAGGCTGATACACACAGAATAGTGGGGGATACACACAGGAAAAAAAAGGATACACGCAGAAGAGGGGGATACACACAAAAGAGAGGAGGATACAGAAAGGAGAGAGGAGGATACACACAGGAGAGAAAATGATACAAACAAGAGAGAGGAAAATACACAAGTCAAAGGAGAATACACACAAGAGAGAGGAGGATACACACAGGAGAGAGGGGAATACACTCAGGAGATTCGGGATACAAACAGGAAAGTGTGGCATACACAAATCGGAAGAGGCATACACACAGGAGAGAGGAGGATACACGCAAGAGAGAGGAAAATACCCAAAAGAGAAAGGAGAATACACACAGGAATGAGGGAGATAAACGCAAAAGAGAGAAGGATAAACAAAGCAGAGTGGAGTATACACACAGGAGAGAGGAGGATACACATAGGAGAGAGGAAGATACACAAATGAGAGGGAAAGATACACAGAGGAGAGAAGAGGATACACAAAAGAGAAAAAGGCATACACAAAGAAGAGGCTGGTACACACAGAATAGAGGGAGATACACACAGGAAAAATAGGATACACGCAGAAGAGTGGGATACAGACAGGAGAGAGGGGCATAAACACAAAAGAGAGGAGAATATACACAGAATAGAGGAGGATACACACAATAGAGAGGAGGATACACACAGGAGAGAGGGAGTATACACACAAGAGAGAAGAAGGTACACACAGGAGAGAGGAGGATACACACAGTAGAAAGGAGGATACACACAAAAAAGAGGAGGATACAGAAAAGGGAGAGGAGGCTACACATAGGAAAGAAAATGATGCAAACAGGAGAGAGGAGGATACACACGTGAAAGGAGGATACACACAGGAGAGAGGGGAATACACTCAAGAGAGTGGGGGATACAGAAAAGAGAGAGGAGGATACACATAGGAAAGAAAATGATGCAAACAGGAGAGAGGAGGATACACACGTGAAAGGAGGATACACACAGGAGAGAGGGGAATACACTCAAGAGAGTGGGGGATACTAACAGGAGAGTGCGGCATACACAAATAGGGAGGGGGATACACACAGGAGAGAGGAGGATACACAAGAGAGAGAAAAATAATACACACAGGAGACAAAAGGGTACACACGGGAATGAGAGGGATAAACGCAACAGAGAGGAGGATAAACAGAGCAGAGGAGGATACACTCAAGAGAGGAGGATACACCCAGGAGAGAGGAGGATACACACAGAAGAGTGGGGAAAACACACAGGAGAGTGGGGGATAAACACATGTGGAGGGAGATACACACAGGAGAGAGGAAGATACACACAGGAGAGAGGAGGATACACAAAAGAGACGGGGGGAACACACAGGAGAGGTGGATACACACAGGTGAAAGGGAGATACACACAGGAAAGAAAATAATACACACAAAAGAGAAGGATACACACAGGAGGGTGGGGGCATACACACAGGAGAGAGGAGGATACACACAGGATAGAGTACAATACCACAATAGAGAGGGGGATACACACAGGAGAGAGGGGTATACACATAGGAGAGAGGAAGATACACAAAGAAGAAAGAAAGATACACAGAGGAGAGAGGAGAATACACACAGGGAAGAGAAGAATAGACACAGCATAGAAAAGGATACACACAGCAGAGAAAAAATAGGAGAGAGAAGGATACACACAGGTGAAAGGGGGATACACACAGGAGAGAGGAGGATACACATAGGAGAGAGGGAAATGCACCCAGAAGAAATGGGGATACACACAGGAGTAAAGGGATACATAAAGGAGAAAGAAGGATACACATAAGAGAGAAGAGGATACACACAAAAGAGAGGAGGATACACCCAGAAGAGAGGGGGAAACACACAGGAGAGAGGAAGATACAAACAGGAGAGTGTGACATACACAGAGGATAGAGGAAAATACACACAGGAGAGAGGAGAATACACACAGGTGGAGGGGGATACACACAGAAGAGAGGAGGATACAAACGGCAGGAGGAGGACACGCACAAAAGAGAGGAGGATACACCCAGGAGAGAGAAGGATACACACAAAGAAGGGGAAACACACAGTAGAGAAAGGAATACACACAGGTGAGGGGGATACATACAGAAGTAAGTAAGATGCACACAGGAGAAAGGGGGATCCACACAGGAGAGGGGGATACACACAGAGCAGAGGGGCATACACACAGGAGAAAATAGGATACACACAGGAGAGAGGGGGGTACACATAGGAGAAAGGGGAATACACAGAAGAGAGTGGGGCATACACATATGATAGAGGGGCATAAACCCAGGAGGAGAAGGATAAATACAGGAGGGAGGAGGGTACACAAAAAGAGAGGAGAATACAGACAGAAGAGAGGAGAATACACGCAGGAGAGAGGAGGATACACGCAGGAGAGAGGAGGATACACGCAGGAGAGAGAAAGATACACACAGGAGAGAGAAAGATACACGCAGGAGAGAGGAGGATACACACAGGAGAGTAGAGGGATTCACGCAGGAGAGGGGGATACACAAAGAGAAGAAGAGAATACACAAAAAAGGGGAGGATACACACAAGAGAGAGGGGATACACACAAAAGAGAGGAGGATGCACACAGGAGAGAGGGGGATACACACAGGAGAGAGGGGGATACACACAGAAGAGGGGTGATACACACAAAAGAAAGAAGGATACACACAGGAGAGATAAGTATACACAAAGAAAATGGGGATGCACACAGGATGGGGTAGATACATGGAAAAGAGAAAAGGATACACAGGAGAGAGGAGGATACACACAGAAGATTGGGGATACACAAAAAAGAGAGGGACATACACACAGGAGAGTGTGATACACACAGGAGAGAGAAGAAAACACACAGAAAAGGGGGATACACGCAAGAGAGAGGGGCGTACACACAGGAGAGAGGAGGATAGACACAGGATGGGGTAGATTTATGAAAACAGAAGGGATAGCGGAGAAATACAAAAAGAATATAGAAAGATACACATAGGATAGAGAAAAATATACACAGGAGAGAGAAGAATACACACAGTAGAGAGGGGGATACACACAGCAGAGTTGGATTCAAACAGGAAACAGGGTAATACACACAGGAGAGAGGTGGATACACAAAGGAGAGAGGGGATACACACAGAGAGGGAGATACACACAGAAGTAAGGGGGAAACACACAGGAGACAGGGGGGATACACAGAGGGATGAGGAAAGATACACACAGGAGAGAGGATCATACACACAAGAGAAAGGAGGGTACACAGAGGAGAGAGAAAGATACACACAGGAGAGAGGAAGATACACAGGAGAGAGGAAGATACAAACAGGAGAGAGGATACACACAAAAGAGAAAAGGATACACAGAGGAGACAGAAGGATACACAAAGTAGAGAGGTGTATACACACAGAAAAGGGGGATACACACAGGAGAAAGGGGGATACACAAAAGAGAGCGGAAGATACACACAGGAGAGGGGGATAAACACAGGTTAGAGAGGCATACACACAGGAGAGAGGAAGATACACAAAGGAGAATGAAGGATGCAAAAAGGAGAGAGGGCATACACACAGGAAAGAGGGGGATAACAACAGAAGAAAGGGGGGATAAAAACAGAAGAGTAATGGGTTACACACAGGAGAGTGGGGGGAAACAGAAGGGATAGCGAAGAAATACACAAAGAATATAGGAAGATACACAGAGGATAGAGGAAAATATACACAGGAGAGAGGAGAATACACACAGTAGAAAGGGGGATACACACAGCAGAGTTGGATTCACACAGGAAACAGGGTAATACACACAGGAGAGTGGAGGATGAAAACAGGATTGGGGGATAAACACATGAGAGAGTGGGATACACACAGGAGAGAGGGGAATACACACAAGAGAGAGGGGCATACACACTTGAGAGAGGAGGATACACACAGGAGAGAGGCAGATACACACAGGATCAAGGAAGATACAAACAGGAGAGTGCAGCATGCACACAGGAGGAAGGGGGATACACACAGGAGAGAGAAAGATACACACAGGGGAAGGGGGATACACACAGGAAAGAGGAGGCTACACAGAGGAGAAAGGAGGATACACAAATGAGAGAGGGAAACACACAAAAGAGAGGGAGATACAAACAGGCGAGATGGATACGCCCAGGAGACGGGAAGATACACACAGGAGATGGGGGATACACAAAGGAGAGAAGGATACACACAAAAGAGAGTGGCATACACACAGGAGAGAGGAGGATACACACAGGACAAAGAAGGAATACACACAAGAGAGAGTGGGGATACACACAGAAGAGAAGGGGATACAAACAGAAGATTGAGGCATACAAACAGATGGGAAGAAGATACACACCAAAGATTCAGGCATACACACAGGAGAGAGTGGGATACACACAGGGAAAGAAGGATAAATACAGGAGAGAGGAAGATACATACAAAAGAGTGGAGGATACAGACAGAAGAGAGGAGGATAAACGCAAGAGAGAGGAGGATACACACAGGAGAGAGGAGGATACACACAAAAGAGAGGAGGATACACGCAGGAGAGAGGAGGATACACACAGGAGAGAGAAGGGATACACACAGGAGAGGGAGATACACACTGGAGAGCGGAAGATACACACAGGAGAAGAAAGGATACACACAGGAGAGTGGAAGGGACACACAAAAGAGAGGAAAATACACACAAAAGAGAGGGGGATACACACAGGAGAGAGGGGGATACACACAGAAGAGTGGTGATACACACAGGAGAGAGGAGGGTACACAAAGGAGAGGGGAATACAAACAGGAGAGAGAGGAATTCACTGAAAAAAATAAAAATACACACAGGAGAGAGGAGGATAAACCCAGTATAGAAGGATATTCACAGAAGAGAGGGGCATACACACAGGAGAGTGAGATACACACAGGAGAAACGGGGATAGACACAGGAGAGGGGAGAATACACAAAGGAGAGGGGGATACAAACAGGAGACCAGGGCGTAAAAACAGAAGAGAGGAGGATACAAAAAGCAGAGAGGAGGATACACACTGGAGAGAGGGGAAACACCAAGAGAGAGGGAAATACACACAGGAGAGAGAAGGATATACACAGGAAAGAGCGGGGATACACACAGGATAGTGGGTGATACACACAGGAGAGAGGAAGGATATACACAAGAGGGAGGAGGATACACACAAAAGAGAGGACGATACACACAAGAGAAAAAGCTACACACAGAAGAGGGGGATACACACAGGAGAGAGGAGGATACACGCAGGATAGAGAAGTTTACACACAAAAGAGAGCAGGATACACACAGGAGACAGAAGAATACACACAGGAGAGAGGGGAATATACACAGGAAAAATAGATAAACACAGGAGAAAGGTGTATACACGCAGGAAAGAGGAGGATACACACAGATAAGGGGATACACAAAGAAAAAAGGCGTACACACAGGAGAGAGGAGGATACACACAGGAGAGAGGAGGATACAAACAGGAGAGAGGTGATACACACAGGAGAAATAAGGTATACAGAGGATCCTTCACAGCCTCACTGAATATTACACACTTGTGATATAGACTGGAGTCTATTTTTTATGGCCACTCATTCAAAGAATCACTAAATAACGCACACCTGCTGAATAGTCAGATATCGCTTTTCTATGGCCACTCGTTAAGAGCCTCACTAAGTGTACACACCTGGGGAAATAGTCAGGATTTACCTTTATCCCCTCAATAACATTCTGACTAAATAGGGCACACCTGTGGAATAGTCAGAAGACTTTTTCATGTGGCCTCTAATTCAGAGTGTCATTGAATAATGTGGCGTAGTCACGAGTCTATTTCAAGTAGACACATATTCAGAGCCTCAGTGAATAAGACAGGCCCCAGATATAGTAAGGAATCCAATTTATATGGCAACATCTTCTGAGCCTCACTGTATAATACACACCTGGAGATAATTTGGAGTCTATTTTCGATGGACATTCACTACGAGCCTTAGTACATAATGCACACCTGTGGAGTAACCAGGAATCTATTTCATTTGGACACTCATTCATAGACTCATGTGATAATATGCACGTGTGTATTAGTCAGGATTCCATTTTATATGGCCACTTACTTGTAACCTCAGTGACAAATGCACAAACGTAAAGTACTCAGCATTCTATTTCATATACAAACTCATTCAGAGATTCATTGAATAATAAAAATACTTAAGATAGACGGCATCCGGGTTTTTTTTTAACAGATTCATCTTTGTATTTATTTCCAAGAAACAAATGAACAATTTTCATGTGACATACAGTTTTAGTGACCAGATTGATGATAAGAAATGACTGTTCAATTAATTTTAGATTCCATTTAGTTTGTGCACATAATTATTTTACAGGTTTATATAAAAAGAGATTTCTATATATCATTATGAACCACATATCTGCCCCCAACAGAAAGATATTTTTATCCATGAGACATAAACTTATAGACATTTCAGTTAGAGCCACATTTTCCAACAAGCATTTTTTTTTTTTAACTCCATAGCTTAGGCCTACCATGGAGTTTTTGTAAATGAACTGCCCCCTCCTATACCAAACTAGTCCCCTAGGACTCTTGATCACTTTCTCAGATTCTATAGTAATGTAAATTTCTAGTACTCCTTCCTGAGTGAGAGTAAAGGCCTCCTCCAGTATGGTTGATGAATGAGATGCCTTACTGGATTGAAAACATGTCTTGTCCACTCAAATCACTTCGTAATCTTTATCTGCCAGCCACATGAACTCTGGGAAGTGGGCTCCCTCTAGTGTTCCTATGTAGTTAGATAATCTTTTTCAGCATGGAAGGACACTTTCAGATGACTCAGTGATCCAAATATACTTTCTTTTTTTTAATTTTTATTGCATTATAGGTTTGGGGGTACATGTGCAGAACGAGCAATATAGTTGCATAGGTACACACATGGCAGTGTGCTTTGCTGCTTTCCTCCCCTTCACCCACACTTGGTATTCATCCCCAGGCTATCCCCCCCGCCCCCCCACTGTCCCTCCCCCATTCCCCCCAACAGTCCCCAAATATACTTTTTAAATGTTCCAAGACTCATCTGTTTTGGTTGGGGCAAGTGTTGATAAAACCCAATGTTCCTCCAATTGTCATGAGAATAGTTTTTTTTTTTTTAATTTTTATTGCATTATAGGTTTTGGGGTACATGTGCAGAACGTGCAAGATAATTGCATAGGTACACACATGGCAGTGTGTTTTGCTGCCTTCCTCCCCCTTACCCACACTTGGTATTCATCCCCAGGCAACTCCCCCAGCCCCCCCCGCTGTCCCTCCCCCATTTCCCCCAACAGTCCCCAGTGTATAGTAGACCGCCTCTCTGTGTCTATGTGTTCTCATTTTTCTCACCCGCCTATGAGTGAGTATATGCGGTATGCACAGTAAGAACACCACCATATTGGAAGCTTTGTGAAAATTTCAACAGAGCCCATTTTTTATAAAGACAGCTCAATCTGGTCACTGCACAGGACTCCCCATGAGTGACCCACATGAGGATAATTACCAGTGATTTGTGCCACTCTATGGGCCATTTCTGTGCCCACTTTTTTCAAGGCTATTCAGGTCTTATCACCTCTTTAAGACATTTCATTCACATTCAGATTTGACAAAGTCGAAAGATTGAAGTTATGACAAACTGGGCAGGTGGCAAAAAATCTGCTTCTTATCCTCTCCACATATTTATCTTAGCAATGTGTCACTTAGTTCATAGTGACAGAGTGTGCATATACTCAGCTGCCCAGTGGCCTTTGCCATGTATGATTTAAAGACAATATTTTTCTCCAGGTACCGGAAAAAATACAACAATGAACATTATTCCATTTTATATGGCCACTCACTCTTAACCTCAGTGACAAATGCACAAATGAAATGTACTCAGCAGTCTATTTTATACAGACACTATTTCAGAGATTCACTGAATAATACAAATATTTGAGATAGACAGCATCCTGTTTCATATGGTTAAACAAAAAGAGCCTCACTGAGTAATGAAAACCAGAAGTTTTAGGAGTTTACTTTATAGAGCCTTTAATTTACAGAATCAGGAAAAATGCACACATGTGGAATAGACACTAGTCTATTTTATATGGCCGCAAAATCAAAGCCTTTTCGAACACTGAACATGTGGGGAATAATCACTTGTCTGTTTCATATGGTGCTTCGTTTGGTGAAGCAAAAACTTATGCATACCTGTGGAGTAAAATGGGTTCTATTTCATAAGGCCACTCTTTCAGTGTTTTACTGATTAATATATATACCTGAAAAGTAAAAAATCTCTTTCACATGGCCACGCGTTCAGGGCTTCTGTGAAGAATACTTCCCTCAAAAATAGTCAAGTGTCTAATTTAAATGGCTACACATTCAGAGACTCTATAGGTAATGAACACATGGGCAATACACCTGAGTCTCTTTTTTATGCCCACTTAGTCAGAGACTCATTCAATAATACACACCTGGGGAAGATTTAAGAGTCTACTTCATGTAGCCACTCATTTAGAGCCTCAGTGAATAATGCACACCATGGTAACAGTCGAGCATTTTTAATATGGCCAGTCATCTTGTGTCTCACTGAGTGATATACACCTGAAGAATCCTCAGGATTCTATTTGATAATACCACTCATTTAGAACCTTATTGAATAATTCAAAATGGAGCAATAGTCAGGTGTCTATTTTATATGGTCTATCACTCAAAGTTTCAGTGAATAATTAACTCCTATGGAGAAGTCAGGACATTGTTTAAGATAGTCACAAATTAAGTGCCTTCCTGAATGATACAAACTTGGGTAATAGCCTGGCATCTATTTTATGTGAACTCTAATTTTGTGTATTATTAAGTAATACAAACCCGGTGCAGTGTCAGGAGTCTATTTGGTATGGACAGTCAAACTGAACCTGTTTGATTAATGCACACATGTATAATAATGAGGAGTCTATGTCATACATTTATTTATTCAGACAAACAGTGAATAATGCAAATGTAAAATAATTAGAAGTTTGATTCTTATGGACCCCCTTTCACAGCATCACTGAGTATTACACACTTGTTATATAGTCTGGAGTCTATTTTTTATGGCAACACATTCAGAGAAATTACTAAATAATGCACACCTGAGGAATAGTCCGAAGTCTCTTTTCTATGGCCACTCGTTAAGAGCCTCACTAAGTGTACACACCTGGAAAAATAGGATTTACCATTATCCCCTCATTCAGAGTCTCACTAAATAATGTACACCTGCGGAATAGTCAGAAGTCTCTTTCCTATGGCCACTCCTTAAGAGCCTCACTAAGTGTACACACCTGGAAAAATAGGCAGGATTTACCTTTATCCCCTCATTCAGAGTCTCACTAAATAATGCACACCTGTGGAATAGTCAGGAGACGTTTTTCTGTGACCTCTAATTCGGAGTGTCAATGACTAATGTGGTGTAGTCAGGGGTCTATTTCGTGTAGACACATATTCAGAGCTTCAGTGAATAAGACAGACACTTGATATAGTAAGGAATCCAATTGATATGGAAATATTTTCTGAGCCTCACTGAATAATACACACCTAGGAAATAATTTTGAGTCTCTTTTCGATGGATATATATTCAGAGCCTCGGAAAATGATGTACACCTGTGGAGTAGCCAGGAGTCTAATTTATTAGGACTCTCATTCATAGCCTCAGTGGATAACATGCACGTGTGGATTAGTCAGGATTCAATTTTATATGGCCACTCACTCGTAACCTCAGTGAAAAATGCAAAAATGTAAAATACTTTTTTTACAGAATAGCAGTCTATTTCATATAGACACTCATTCAGAGATCCACTGAATAATACAAACATTTGAGATAGACAGCATCCTGTTTCATATGGTTAAACAAAAAGAGCCTCACTGAGTAATGCACATCAGGGGAAGTGTTAGGAGTCTACCTTATATAGCCTTTAATTTACAGAATCAGGAAATAATGCACACGTGTGGAATAGACACTAGTCTCTTTTATATGGCTGCAAAATCAAAGCCTTTTCGAATACTGCACATGTGGGAAATAATCACATGTCTGTTTGATATGGTGTTTCGTTTGGTGAATCAACAACTTATGCACACCTGTGGAGTAAAATGGGTTCTATTTCAGAAGGCCACTCTTTCAGTGTTTTAGTGAATAATATGTATATCTGAAAAGTAAGGATTGTCTTTCACATGGACACTCGTTCAGGGCCTCTGTGAAGAATACTCCCCTCAAAAATAGTCAAGAGTCTTCTTTCAATGGCTACACATTCAGAGACTCTGTCGGTAATGAACACATCGGCAATACACCTGAGTCTCTTTTTTATGCCCACTTAGTCAGAGTCTCATTCAATAATACACACCTGGGGAAGAGTTAAGAGTCTACATAATGTAGCCACTCATTTAGATACTTAGTGAATAATACACACCAGGGTAATGGTCGAGCATTTTTTATATGGCCACTCATTTTGTGCCTCACTGAGTGATATACACCTGAAGAATTCTCAGAATTCTATTTGATACTACCACTTATTTAGAACCTTATTGAATAATTCACAATGGAGTAATAGTCAGGTGTCTATTTTATATGGTCTATCATTCAAAGTTTCAGTGAATAGTAAACTTCTATGGAGTAATCAGGACGCTGTTTAAGATAGCCACGAATTAAGTGCCATCCTGAATGAAGGAAGGCACTTACACACCTGGGTATTAGCCTGGTGTCTATTTCATATGAACTCTAATTTTGTGTATTATTGAATAATACACACCTGGGGCAGGGAAAGGAGTCTATTTGGTATGGACACTCAAACAGAAACTGTTTGATTAATGCACACAAGTATAATAATGAGGAGTCTATGACATATGGCTACTCATTCAGACAAACAGTGAATATTGCACATGTATAGTAATTAGAAGTCTGATTCCTATGGACCCTCTTTCACAGCCTGACTGAATATTACACACTTGTGATATAGTCTGGAGTCTATTTTTTATGGCCACCCATTCAGAGAATCACTAAGTAATGCACACCTGCGGAATAGTCAGATATCTCTTTCCTATGGCCACTCGTTAAGAGCCTCATTAAGTGTACACAAATTGGGAAATAGAATTTACCATTATCCCCTCATTCAGAGTCTCACTAAATAATGCACCCCTGTGGAATAGTCAGGAGACTCTTTCCTATGGCCACTCATTAAGAGCCTCACTAAGTGTACACACCTGGGGAATTAGAATTTACTATTTTCCCCTCATTCAGAGTCTCACTAAAGAATGCACACCTGTGAAATAGTCAGGAGACTCTTTTCTATAGCCACTCGTTAAGAGCCTCACTACCTGGGGAAATAGTCAGGATTTACCTATATCCTTTCATTCAGAGTCTCACTAAATAATGCACACCTGTGGAATAGTCAGGAGACGTTTTCATGTGGCCTCTAATTCGGAGTGTCACTGAATAATGTGGTGTATTCAGGAGCCTATTTCATCTAGACACATATTCAGAGCTTCAGTGAATAAGAAAGACACTTGATATAGTAAGGATTCTAATTGATATGGAAACATATTTTGAGCCTCACTGAATAATACACACCTGGGGAATAATTTGGAGTCTATATTCGATGGACATATATACAGAGCCTCAGAAAATGATGTACACCTGTGAAGTAGCCAGGAGTCTATTTTATTAGGACACACATTTATAGCCTCAGTGAATAATATGCACGTGTGGATTAGTCAGGATTTCATTTTATATGGCCACTGACTCATAACCTCAGTGATATATGCAAAAATGTAAAATATTTAGCAATCTATTTCATATAGACACTCATTCAGAGATTCACTGAATTATACAAATATTTGACATAGACAGCATCCTGTTTCATATGGTTAAACAAAAAGAGCCTCACTGAGTAATGCACACCAGGGGAAGGGTTAGGAGTCTATTTTATATAGCCTTTAATTTACAGAATCAGGAAATAATGCACACGTGTGGAATAGACACTAGTCTATTTTATATGGCTGAAAATCAAAGCCTTTTTCAATACTGCACATGTGGGAAATAATCACATGTCTGTTTCATATGGTGTTTCGTTTGGTGAATCAACAAATTATGCACACCTCTGGAGTAAAATGGGTTCTATTTCAGAAGGCCACTCTTTCAGTGTTTTAGTGAATAATATGTATATCTGAAAAGAAAGGAGTCTCTTTCACATGGCCACTCATTCAGGGCTTCTGTAAAGAATACTCCCCTCAAAAATAGTGAAGAGTCTTCTTTCAATGGCTACACATTCAAAGACTCTGTGGTTAATGAACACATGGGCAATACACCTGAGTCTCTTTTTTATGCCCACTTAGTCAGAGTCTCATTAAATAATACACACCTGGGGAAGAGTTAATAGTCTACATAATGTAGCCACTCATTTAGACCCTCAGTGAATAATACACACCAGGGTAATAGTTGAGCATTTTTTTTTTTTTTTTTTTTTTTTTTTTTTTGATGAGTGCTTCTCTTGTACCATATTTTTTTTTTTTTTTTTTTTTAAATTTTTATTGCATTATAGGTTTTGGGGTACATGTGCAGAACGTGCAAGATAGTTGCATAGGTACACACATGGCAGTGTGTTTTGCTGCCTTCCTCCCCCTCACCCACACTTGGTATTCATCCCCAGGCTATCCCCCCCAGCCCCCCCCGCTGTCCCTCCCCCATTTCCCCCAACAGTCCCCAGGGTATAGTAGACCGCCTCTCTGTGTCCATGTGTTTATATGGCCACTCATTTTGTGCCTCACTGAGTGATATACACCTGAAGAATCCTCAAGATTCTATTTGATACTACCACTTATTTAGAACCTTATTGAATAATTCACAATGGAGCAATAGTCAGGTGTCTATTTTGTATGGTCTATCACTCAACGTTTCAGTGAATAGTAAACTTCTATGGAGTAATCAGGACGCTGTTTAAGATAGCCACGAATTCATCCATGTCCTTACAAAGGACACAAACTCATCATTTTTGATTGCTGCATAATATTCCATGGTGTATATGTGCCACATTTTCCCAGTCCAGTCTATCATCGATGGTAATTTGGGTTGGTTCCAGGTCTTTGCTATTGTAAACAGTGCTGCAATGAAGATTCGTGTGCATGTGTCCTTATAGTAGAACGATTTGTAGTCTTTTGGATAGATACCCAGTAATGGGATTGCTGGGTCAAATGAAATTTCTATTTCTAGGTCCCTGAGGAATCACCACACTGTCTTCCACAATGGTTGAACTAATTTACACTACCACCAACAGTGTAAGAGTGTTCCTATTTCTCCACATCCTTTCCAGCATCTGCTGTCTTCAGATTTTTTAATGATCGCCATTCTAACTGGTGTGAGATGATATCTCAATGCGGTTTTGATTTGCATCTCTCTAATGACCAGTGATGATGAGCACTTTTTCATATGTTTGTTGGCTTCATGTATGTCTTCTTTTGTAAAGTGTCTGTTCATATCCTTTGCCCAGTTTTGAATGGGCTTGTTTGTTTTTTTTTTCTGTAAATCTGTTTGTAAATTCTGTATATCAGCCCTTTGTCAGATGTGCAAACTGCAAAGATTTTTTTCCCATTCCGATGGTTGCCGATTCACTCTAGTGACTGTTTCTTTTGCCATGCAGAAGCTGTGGAGTTTGATTAGGTCCCATTTGTCTATTTTGGCTTTTGTTGCCAATGCTACATCATTCTCAGCAAACTGACAAAAGAACAGAAAAAGAAATACTGCATATACTCACTCATAGGTGGGTGAGAAAAATGAGAACACATGGACACAGAGAGGCGGTCTACTATACACTGGGGACTGTTGGGGGAAATGGGGGAGGGACAGCGGGGGTGGCTGGGGGGATAGCCTGGGGATGAATACCAAGTGTGGGTGAAGGGGAGGAAGGCAGAAAAACACACTGCCATGTGTGTACCTATGCAACTATCTTGCACGTTCAGCACATGTACCCCAAAACCTATAATGCAATAAAAATTAGAAAAAAAAAAGATAGCCACGAATTAAGTGCCATCCTGAATGAAGGAAGGCAGTTACACACCTGGGTATTAGCCTGGTGTCTATTTCATATGAACTCTAATTTTGTATATCATTGAATAATACACACCTGGGGCAGTGAAAGGAGTCTATTTGGTATGGACACTCAAAAAGAAACTGTTTGATTAATGCACACTAGTATAATAATGAGGAGTGTATGTCATATGGCTACTCATTCAGACAAACAGTGAATAATGCACATGTAAAGTAATTAGAAGTCTGATTCCTATGGACCCTCTTTCACAGCATGACTGAATATTACACACCTGTGATATAGTCTGGAGTCTATTTTTTATGGCCACCCATTCAGATTATCACTAAGTAATGCACACCTGCGGAATAGTCAGAAATCTCTTTCCTATGGCCACTCATTAAGAGCCTCACTAAGAATACACAAATGGGGAAATAGTCAGAATTTACCATTATCCCCTCATTCAGAGTCTCACTAAATAATGCACACCTGTTGAATAGTCAGGAGACTCTTTCCTATGGCCACTCGTTAAGAGCCTGGGGATGAATACCAAGTGTGGGTGAAGGGGAGGAAAGCAGCAAAGCACACTGCCATGTGTGTACCTATGCAACTATCTTGCTCGTTCTGCACATGTACCCCCAAACCTATAATGCAATAAAAATTAAAAAAAAAAAAAAAAAAAAAAAGAGCCTCACTAAGTGTACACACCTGGGGAAATAGGATTTACCTATATCCCTTCATTCAGAGTCTCACTAAATAATGCACACCTGTGGAATAGTCAGGAGACGTTTTCACGTGGACTCTAATTCGGAGTGTCACTGAATAATGTGATGTAGTCAGGAGTCTATTTCATGTAGACACATATTCAGAGCAACAGTGAATAAAACAGGCCCTTTTTGTTGTAAGGAATCTAATTAATATGGCCACATCTTCTGAGCCTCACTGAATAATACACAACTGGAGAATAATATTGAATCTCTTTTCGATGGACATTCATTCAGAGCCTCGGTAAATAATGTACACCTGCGGAGTAGCCAGGAATCTGTTTTATTAGGACACTAATTCATAGCCTCATTGGATAATATGCACGTGTGGATTAGTCCGGATTCCAACTTATATGGCCAGTGACTGGTAACCTCAGTAAAAAATGCACAAATGTAAAGTACTCAGCAGTCTATTTCATAGAGACACTCAATCAGAGATTCACTAAATAATACAAATATTTAATATGGCAGCATCCTGTTTCATATGGTCACACAAAATGAGCCTCAGAGAGTAAGGCACACCTAGGGAAGTGTTAGGAGTCTACTTCATATAGCCTCTCATTTACAGCCTCAGGGAATAATGCACACCATCGGAATAGACACTAGACTCTTTTATATGGCCACAAAATCAAAGCCTGAGTGAGTAATACACAACTTTGGAATAGTCACTTGTCTATTTTACATGCCCAAATATTTAGAGTCAGAGTCAATAATACATGCCTGTGAACAAGTCAGAAAACAATTTGATATGGCCAAAGCTTCAGAGCGTCAGTGAATAATACATACCTGGGAAATACTCAGGTTGCTATTACATGTGGCATCAATTTCAGAGCTTCCTTAAATAAGAGACACGTTTATTGTAGTCAGAATTTTATTTTCTATAGCCACATATTCAGAGCCTAACTGAATAACATACACCTTGGGAAAAGTTAAATTCTATTTTGTGTAGCCACTTATTTAGAGCCGAATGTAAAAACGCACGCCTGAGGAGCATTCAGGAGGCTCTATTTTATGGCCACTTATTTAGAGCTTCACAGAATAATACAGACGTATGGAAATGTCAGCAGTGTACTTGACATGGCCACTTATTCAGTTCCTTAGTGAAGAATCATATATATTTGAAAAATACTCAGGATTCTATTATATATAGCCACTTATAAAGAGACTCACTGAATAATAAACACCTGGAGAATTGTCTGGAGACTATTTGATATGAACGTTCACCCAGCGACTCAGTGGAAAATGCAGAGCTGAGAAATAGTCAAGAGGACAGAATCAGGAGTCTATTTTATATGGTCACTCATTTAGAAACTGACTGAAGAATACACACCTTGGGAATAGTCAGAGTCCAGGTCATATGGACACTCAATCACAGCATTACCGAATAATGCACAATGGGGCAATAGTTAGGAGTGTATTTCATATGGCCTCTCATTCGGAGCTTCAGTGCATAATAAACAGCTGTGGAGGAGTGAGGACACTATTGACGGTAGCCCCAAATAAAGCAGCTCCCTGAATGATACACACATGTGTGAGATCCAGAAGACTATTTGTTATGGACACTCATACAGAAACTCTTCGAATATTGCACATGTGGGAATAATCACTAGTCTTTTCATATGGTGGTTTTTTGGAGAGTCAAAAATTAACACGCACCTGTGGAGCAAAATGTGGTCTATTTCATAATGCCACTCTTTAGTGTTTTAGTGAATAACATGTATATCTGATAAGTCAGGAATCTCTTTCACATGGCCACTCATTCTGGGCCTCTGTGAATAATACTCCCCTAGAAACAGTCAAGGGTCTACTTAAAATGCCTACACATTCAGAGTCTCTGTAAGTGATGAACACCTGGGCAATACACATGAGTCTCTTTTTTATGCCCACATAGTCAGAGTCTCATTCAATAATACACACTTTGGGAAGAGTTAAGAGTCTACTTCATGAAGCCTCTCATTTAGATTCTCAGTGAATAATCCACAGCAGGGTAATAGTCGAGCACTTTTATATGGCCACTAATTCTGTGCCTCCCTGAAAGATACACACCTGGGGAACTCTCAGGATTCTATTTCATACTACCACTCGTTTAGAACCTTATTGAATAATTCACAATGGAGCCATAGTCAGGTGTCTACTTTGCATGGCCTCTCATTCAGTGTTTCAGTGCATAATGAACTTCTGTGGAGTAATCAGGACACTGTTTAAGATAGCCATGAATTAAGTGCCTTCCCGAATGACACACACCTGGGTGGTATTCAGGAGTCTATTTCATATGAACTCTAATTCTGTGTAACGCTGAGTAATACACACCTTGTGGAGTTTCAGGAGTCTATTTGGTATGGACACTCATACCGAACCTGTTGGAATAATGCACGCATGGAGAATAATGGGGTGTCTATGTCATACAGTTACTCATTCAGACAGTGAATTACACAAAAGTGGAGACATTATAATTCTGTTTCATATGGCCCCTCTTTCACAGCCTCACTGAATATTACACACTTGTGATAATGTCAGGAGTCTATATATTATGGCCACTCATTCAGAGAATCACTAAATAATTCACACTGGCAAAATAGTCAGAAGTATCTTTTCTATGGCTACCCGTTGAGAGCCTCACTAAATATACACACCTGGATAAATAGTCAGGATTTACTTGTATCTCCTCATTAAGATTCTCACTAAATAATGCACACCTGTGAAATACTCAGGAGACTTTTTCATGTGGCCTCTAATTCAATGTGTCATTGAAAAATGTGGTGCAGTCAGGAGACTCTTTCATGTAGATACATATTTAGAGCCTCACTGCATAAGGCAGATTCTTTTTTCTTAAAATTTTTATTGCATTATAGGTTTTGGGGTACATGTGCTGAACGTGCAAGATAGTTGCATAGGTACACACATGGCAGTGTGCTTTGCTGCCTTCCTCCCCTGCACCCACACTTGTCATTTATCCCCAGGCTATTCCTCCCCAGTCCCCCCCACTGTCCCTCCCCCCTTCCCCCCAATAGACCCCAGTGTGTAGTAGACCCCCTCCCTGTGTCCATGTGTTCTCATTTTTCTCACCCGCCTATGAGTGAGAATATGCGGTATTTCTTTTTCTTTTCTTGTGTCAGTTTGCTGAGAATGATGTTCTCCAGATTCATCCATGTCCTTACAAACGACACAAACTCATCATTTTTGATTGCTGCATAATATTCCATGGTGTATATGTGCCACATTTTCCCAGTCCAATCTAACACCGATGGGCATTTGGGTTGGTTCCAGGTCTTTGCTATTGTAAACAGTGCTGCAATGAACATTCGTGTGCATGTGTCCTTAGAGTAGAACGATTTATAGTCCTTTGGATATATACCCAGTAACGGTATTGCTGGGTCAAAGGGAATTTCTCTTTCTAGGTCCCTGAGAAATCGTCACACTGTCTTCCACAATGGCTGAAGTAATTTACACTCCCACCAACAGTGTAAGAGTGTTCCTATTTCTCTACATCCTCTCCAGCATCTGCTGTCTCCAGATTTTTTAATGATCGCCATTCTAACTGGCGTGAGATGGCATCCCAATGTGGTTTTGATTTGCATCTCTCTAATGACCAATGATGATGAGCATTTTTTTCATGTGTTTGTTGGCCTAATGTATGTCTTCTTTTGTAAAGTGTCTGTTCATATCCTTTTCCCATTTTTGAATTGGCTTGCTTGTTCTTTTTCGTGTAAATACGTTTGAGTTCCTTGTAAATCTGGATATCAGCCCTTTGTCAGATGCGTAAGCTGCAAAGATTTTTCTCCATTCAGATGGTTGCCTATTCACTCTAGTGACGGTTTGTTTTGCCGTGAAGAAGCTGTGGAGTTTGATTAGGTCCCATTTGTCTATTTTGGCTTTTGTTGCCAATGCTTTTGGTGATTTGGTCATGAAGTCCTTGCCTACTCCTATGTCCTGAATGGTTTCGCCTAGATTTTCTTCTAGGGTTTTTATGGTGTCAGGTCTTATGTTTAAGTCTTTAATCCATCTGGAGTTAATTTTAGTGTAAGGTGTCAGGAAGAAGTCCCCTTTCTGCTTTCTGCACATGGCTAACCAGTTTTTCCAACACCATTTATTAAACAGGGAATCCTTTCCCCATTGCTGGTTTTAGTCTGGTTTATCAAATATTATATGGTTGTAGATATGTTGTGTTGCCTCCTATGCTTCTGTTATATTCCATTGGTCTATATCTCTGTTTTCGAACCAGTATCATGCTGTTTTGATTACTGTAGCCTTGTAGTATAGTTTGAAGTCTGTAAGTGTGATGCCTCATGCTGTGTTCTTTTTGCTCAGAATTGACTTAGCTATGCGGGCTCTCTTTTGGTTCCATATGAAGTTCATGGTGTTTTTTTCCAATTCTGTGAAGAAATTCCAAGGTAGTTTGATGGGGATAGCATTGATAGTGTAAATTACTTTGGGCAGTATAGCCATTTTCACGATATTGATTCTTCCTAACCATGAACATGGAATGTTTCTTTATCTGTTTGTGTCCTCTCTTATTTCTTTGAGCAGTGGTTTGTAGTTTTCCTTTAAGAGGTCCGTTATGTTCCTTGTGAGTTGTATTCCTAGGTATTTTATTCTCTTTGTAGCAATTGTGAATGGCAGTTCGTTCTTGATTTGGTTCTCTTTAAGTCTGTTATTGGTGTATAGGAATGCTTGTGATTTTGCACATTGATTTTATATCCTGAGATTTTACTGAAGTTGCTTATCAGTTTCAGGAGCTTTTGGGCTGAGGTGATGGGGTCTTCTAGGTATACTATCATGTCGTCTGCAAATAGAGACAATTTGGCTTCCACCTTTCCTATTTGAATACCCTTTATTTCTTTCTCTTGCCTGATTGCTCTGGCTAGAACTTCCAGTACTATCTTGAATAGGAGTGGTGAGAGAGGGCATCCTTGTCTAGTGCCGGATTTCAAAGGGAATGCTTCCAGTTTTTGCCCATTAAGTATGATATTGGCTGTTGGTTTGTCGTAAATAGCTTTCATTACTTTGAGATATGTTTCATCAATACCAAGTTTATTGAGGGTTTTTAGCATAAAGGGCTGTTGAATTTTGTCAAATGCCTTCTCTGCGTCGATTGAGATAATCATGTGGTTTTTGTTTTTGCTTCTGTTTATGTGGTGAATTACATTTATAGACTTGCATATGTTGAACCAGCCTTGCATGCCCGGGATGAATCCTACTTGATCATGATGGATAAGTTTTTTAATGTGCTGTTGCAATCGGTTTGCCAGTATTTTATTGAATATTTTTGGATCTATGTTCATCATGGATATTGGCCTGAAGTTTTCTTTTCTTGTTGAGTCTCTGCCGGGTTTTGATATCAGGATGATGTTGGTTTCATAAAATGATTTGGGAAGGATTCCCTCTTTTTGGATTATTTGGAATAGTTTCAGAAGGAATGGTACTAGATCCTCTTTGTGTGTCTGGTAGAATTCGGCTGTGAACCCATCTGGACCTGGGCTTTTTTTGTGTGGTAGGCTCTTAATTGCTGCCTCAACTTCAGACCTTGTTATTGGTCTATTCATAGTTTCGGCTTCCTCCTGTTTTAGGCTTGGGAGGACACTGGCGTCCAGGAATTTATCCATTTCTTCCTGATTTACTAGTTTATGTTCATAGAGTTGTTTGTAGTATTCTCTGAAGATGGTTTGAATTTCTGTGGAATATGTAGTGATTTCCCTTTTATCGTTTTTGTTGCATCTATTTGGTTGTTCTCTCTTTTCTTTTTTATCAGTCTGGCTAGTGTTCTGTCTATTTTGTTGATCTTTTCAAAAAACCAGCTCTTGGATTTATTGATTTTTTGAAGGGTTTTTCGTGTCTCTGTCTCCTTCAGTTCTGCTCTGATCTTAGTTATTTCTTCTGTTTGGCTAGGTTTTGAGCTTTTTTGATCTTGCTCCTCTAGCTCTTTCAATTTTGACGATAGGGTGTCAATTTTGGATCTCTCCACTCTTCCCATGTGGGCACTTATTGCTATATATTTTTCTCTACAGACTGCTTTAAATGTGTCCCAGAGATTTTGGTACGTTGTGTCTTCATTCTCATTGGTTTCAAAGAACTTTTTTATTTCTGCCTTCATTTCATTGTTTATCCAATCAACATTCAAGAGCCATTTGTTCAGTTTCCATGAAGCTGTGCGGTTCTGAGTCATTTTCTGAATTCTGAGTTCCAACTGGATTCCACTATGGTCTGAGAGACTGTTTGTTATGATTTCCGTTGTTTTGCATTTGCTGAGAAGTGCTTTACTTCCAATTATGTGGTCAATTTTGGAGTAGGTGTGATGTGGTGCTGAGAAGAATGTATATTCTGTGGATTTGGGGTGGAGAGTTCTGTAAATGTCTATCAGGTTTGCTTGTTCCAGGTCTGAGTTCAAGTCCTGGATCTCCTTGTTAATTTTCTCTCTGGTTGATCTGTCTGTTATTGACAGTGGAGTGTTAAAGTCTCCCACTATTATTGTGTGGGAGTCTAAGTCTCTTTGTAAGTCATTAAGAACTTGCGATATATATTTGGGTGCTCCTGAGTTGGGTCCATATATATTTAAAATTGTTAGCTCTTCTTATTGTATCAATCCTTTTAACATTATGTAATGACCTTCTTTGTTTCTTTTGATCTTTGTTGCATTAAAGTCTATTTTATCAGAGATGAGAATTGCAACTCCTGCTTTATTTTGCTTTCCATTTGCTTGGTAAATATTCCTCCATCCCTTTATTTTGAGCCTTTGTGTATTCTTGCGTATGTGGTGGGTTTCCTGGATACAGCAGACTGACGGGTTTTGGCTTTTTATCCAATTTGCCAGTCTGTGTCTTTTGATTGGTGCATTTAGCCCATTTACATTTAGGGCTAATATATTTATGTGTGAATTTGATACTGACATTTTAATGCTAGCTGGCTGTTTTGCCCATTGGTTCATGTAGATTCTTCATTTTGTTGATGCTCTTTAGCATTTGCTATGCTTTTAGGATGGCTGGTACTAGTTGTTTCTTTCTACGTGTAATGCCTCTTTCAGGAGCTCTTGTAAAGCAGGCCTAGTGGTGACAAAATCTCTGAGTACTTGCTTGTTCATGAAGGATTTTATTTTTCCTTTACTTATGAAGCTCAGTTTGACTGGATATGAAATTCTGGGTTGAAAGTTCTTTTCTTTAAGGATGTTGAATATTGGCCCCCACTCTCTTCTGGCTTGTAGAGTCTCTGCCGAGAGATCTGCTGTGAGTCTGATGGGCTTCCCTTTTTGGGTGACCCGACCTCTCTCTGGCTGCTCTTAGTATTTTCTCGTTCATTTCAACCCTGGTGAATCTGATGATTATGTGCCTTGGGGTTGCTCTTTTGCTGAATATCTTTGTGGTGTCCTCTGTATTTCCTGGAGTTGAGTATTGATCTGTCCTGCTATGTCGTGGAAATTTTCCTGGATAATATTTTGAAGAGTTTTTTTCAGCTTGGATTCATTCTATTCATCACATTCTGGTACACCTATCAAACGTAGGTTGGGTCTCTTCACATAGTCCCACATTTCTTGGAGATTTTGTTCATTCCTTTTTGTACTTTTTTCTTTGATCTTGGTTTCTCGTTTTATTTCATTGACTTGATCTTCAACTTCTTATATTTTTTCTTCTGCTTCGTCAATTCGGCTGTTGAATCTTGTGCCTGCTTCGCGAAGTTCTCGTTTTGTGTTTTTCACCTCCTTCAATTCATTCATATTTTTCTCGAAGTTGTCCATTCTTGTTATCAATTCCTCGAATATTTTCTCAAATCTTTTTTCAAGGGTCTTAGTTCCTTTGCAGTGATTTAGAACATGTTCTTTTAGTTCACTGAAATTTCTCATGATCCCCTTTCTGAAGTCTGATTCCGTCATTTCCTCACACTCATTCTCCGTCCAGCTTTGTTCCCTCGCTGATGAGAAGTTTTGGTCCTTTGTAGGAGGTGAAGTGTTTTGGTTTCAGGTGTTTTCCTCCTTTTTGCGCTGGTTTCTTCCCATCTTTATGGATTTATCCACCTGTGTCTTAGCAGTTGCTGATTTTTCAATTGGGAGAATGTGTTTATGTCTGCTGAAACAGAACTCATAAAACACCCCCCTTTTTCCCCCTTAGATGCTCTGTCTCAGGGACTTGGGGCTTTCTTTATGAGTATCCGTTGCACTGTCTTTCCCAGCTAGGTGGCAGTCTATTCACTATTTTCCTGCCGTGGCTCCACCCTGCTATCGCGGGTCCGCCCTGTTGCTGTGGGGCTCCCTGCTGTGACTTGCTCCGCCCTGCTGTGGTTTGCTCCGCCCTACTGGCGGAGTCTCTCCATTAATGCAGGTTGCTTCGGCAACAGCAGGCTTCGTCAGCCCTGGGCGGTACTTCAGTAGGGGGGATTGCGTCAGCCGTGGTGGACGCCCCTCCCGCACCGGGCTGCACCGTCCTAGATGCTGGCAGCAAAACTCTCATCCCCGAGAGCCTCCAATCTCCGCCCTGCTTGTCCCCATCAGGGTGGGACCTGCGGAGCCCCATCACCCAGCTCCCTTCCTCAGTGTCCATCCTCTCTCTCTCTCTCTTCCTCTCCCCAAGCTGAATGGTTGACTCTCTCACTGGCGCCCCAGTAGCCTGCTGATAGGGCACTGGAATCTGTGTGATCTCCCGTGCCACTGCCCACTGCACCGGCTCAGATCTCAATTCCCAGGAATCTCCTGGTCTGGTTCATTGTTCAAGTCCCATTCAATCAGATGGACATGCCAATCTGCCCTTCCAAATCTCAGATTGCCGGTTTAACAGGGCACTCGGACCATTGAGTTTTTGTGCCCGGTGCCTCTGCGCTGTGGAACCGGCCAAAGCAGCCGCGCAAGCCTGCTGTGCTAGCGTCCCATGTCTCTTCCACACCTGGGACTTTCAACGTTCTGTGGGCAAAAAATATCTGTCCAAGAATGCAGCTAGGACTCACCCCCTGCGCCTTCACTGAGAGCTGCAAACCACAGTCACCTCTACGACACCATCTTGGAACTGATCCCTGATGAAGCTAATTTTTAACGATTGTGCTACTACTGATGGGTCTCAGGCTGTAGACTGCTCTCTACCATCCTAGAAGCAGGAAAAAAAGGCAGATTCTTGATATAGTAAAAAATCTCATTAGTATGGCCACATCTTCTGAGTCTCACTGAATAATACACACCTGGAGAATAATTTGGAATCTATTTTCGATGGATATTCATTCAGAGCCTCGGTAAATAATGCAGACCTGTGGAGTAGCCAGGAGTCTATTTCATTTGGAAAAATATTCATAGCCTCAGTGGATAATATGCACGTGTGGATTAGTCAGGATTTCATTTTATATGGCCACTGACTCGTAAACTCTATGAATAATGCACAAATGTAAATTACTCAGCAGTTTATTTCATATAGCCACTCATAGAGAGATTCACTGAATAATAAAATTATTTGAGATAGGCTGCCTCCTGTTTCATATGGTCATACAAAAAGAGCCTCACTGAGTGACACACACCTGGGAAAGTTTTATGAGTGTGCTTCAAGTAGCCTCTCATTTAAAGCCTAAGGGAATAATGCACACGTGTAGAATAGACATTAGTCTATTTTTTATGGCCACAAAATCAAAGCCTGAGTCAGTAATACACAACTTTGGAATAGTCACTAGTATATTTCATATTCAGGCAATATTTAGAGTCAGTGTCAATAATACACACCTGTAGAGTAGTCAGGAAATAATTTCATGTGGCCAAAGTTTCAAAGCCTCAGTGAATAATAAATACCTGAGGAATAATCTGGAAGCTATTACATGTGGCACTTCTTCAGAGGTTCATTGAGTAAAAAACTCCTGTATTGTAGTCAAAATTTTATTTCATATAGTCACATACTCAGAGCCTAACTGAATGACAGACACCTTGGGAAAGTCAGGATTATATTTTGTATAGCCACTCATTTACAGCCGATTGTAAAACTCACGCCTGAGTAGTATACAGGAGTCTCTATTTGATGGCCACCCATTCAGGTGCTCACAGAATAATGCAGACGTATGGAAATGTCAGGAGCATACTTGAAAAGGCCACTTATTCTGTTCCTCAATGAAAAATCATATATATCTAAAAAAAACTCAGGATTCTACTTTTTTTTTAAATTTTTATTGCATTATAGGTTTTGGGGTACATGTGCAGAACATGCAAGATAGTTGCATAGGTACACACATGGCAGTGTGTTTTGCTGCCTTCCTCCCCTTCACCCACACTTGGTATTCATCCCCAGGCTATCCCCCCAGCCCCCCCGGCTGTCCCTCCCCCATTTCCCCCAACAGTCCCCAGTGTATAGTAGACCGCCTCTCTGTGTCCATGTGTTCTCATTTTTCTCACCCACCTATGAGTGAGTATATGCAGTATTTCTTTTTCTGTTCTTGTGTCAGTTTGCTGAGAATGATGTTCTCCAGATTCATCCATGTCCTTACAAAGGACACAAACTCATCATTTTTGATTGCTGCATAATAGCCACTTATTAAGAGACTCACTGAATAACGCACACATGGAGAATTGTCTGGAGACCATTTGATAAGACCGTTCACCCAGCGACTCAGTGGAAAATGCAGAGCTGTGAAAGAGTCAAGAGGACAGAGTCAGGAGTCTACTTTATGTGTCACTCATTCAGAAACTGACTGAAGAATATACACCTTGGGAATAGTCAGAGTCCAGGTGATACGGCCACTCAATTACAGCAATACCGAATAATGCACAATGGGGCAATAGTAAGGAGTCTATTTCATACGGCCTCTCATTCAGAGCCTCATTGCATAATAAACAGCTGTGGAGGTGTGAGGACCCTATTGACGGTAGCCCCAGATAAAGCAGCTCCGTGAATGATACACACATGTGTGAGATTCAGGAGACTATTTTATATGGACACTCATACAGAACGTCTTCGAATATGGCACATGTGGGAATAATCACTAGTCTATTTCATATGGTGGTTCTTTTGGAGAGTCAAAAATTACCTGTGGAGTAAAATGCGGTCTATTTCTTAATGCCACTCTTTCATTGTTTTAGTGAATAACATGTATATCTGATAAGTCAGGAATCTCTTTCACATGGCCACTCGTTCTGGGCCTCTGTGAATAATACTCCCCTAGAAACAGTCAAGGGTCTACTTTAAATGCCTACACAATCAGAGTCTCTGTAAGTAATGAACACCTGGGCAATACACCTGAGTCTCTTTTTTATGCCCACCTAGTCACAGTCTCATTCAATACTACCCTCCTGGGGAAGAGTTAAGAGTCTCCTTCATTAAGCCACTCGTTTAGATCATCAGAGAATAACCCACAGCAGGGTAATAGTCAAGCATTTTTTTTTTTTTTTTTTTTTTTTTTTTTTTATTTTTTTTTTTATTGCATTATAGGTTTGGGGGTACATGTGCAGAACGAGCAAGATAGTTGCATAGGTACACACATGGCAGTGTGCTTTGCTGCTTTCCTCCCCTTCACCCACACTTGGTATTCATCCCCAGGCTATCCCCCCCAGCCCCCCCCGCTGTCCCTCCCCCATTCCCCCCAACAGTCCCCAGTGTATAGTAGACCGCCTCTCTGTGTCCACATGTTCTCATTTTTCTCACCCACCTATGAGCGAGTATATGCGGTATTTCTTTTTCTGTTCTTGTGTCAGTTTGCTGAGAATGA
Source organism: Saguinus oedipus (assembly GCA_031835075.1). NCBI lineage: Eukaryota > Metazoa > Chordata > Mammalia > Primates > Cebidae > Saguinus > Saguinus oedipus. The sequence goes on from CM063170.1 coordinate 6,941,844, forward strand.
TGTTCTCCAGATTCATCCATGTCCCTACAAAGGACACAAACTCATCATTTTTGATTGCTGCATAATATTCCATGGTGTATATGTGCCACATTTTCCCAGTCCAGTCTATCATCGTTGGGCATTTGGGTTGGTTCCAGGTCTTTGCTATTGTAAACAGTGCTGCAATGAACATTCGTGTGCATGTGTCCTTATAGTAGAACGATTTATAATCCTTTGGATAGATACCCAGTAATGGGATTGCTGGGTCAAATGGAATTTCTATTTCTAGGTCCCTGAGGAATCGCCACACTGTCTTCCACAATGGTTGAACTAATTTACACTCCCACCAACAGTGTAAGAGTGTTCCTATTTCTCCACATCCTCTCCAGCATCTGCTGTCTCCAGATTTTTTAATGATCGCCATTCTAACTGGTGTGAGATGATATCTCAATGTGGTTTTGATTTGCATCTCTCTAATGACCAATGACGATGAGCACTTTTTCATATGTTTGCTGGCCTCATGTATGTCTGCTTTCGTAAAGTTTCTGTTCATATCCTTTGCCCATTTTTGAATGGGCTTGTTTGTTGTCAAGCATTTTTTATATGGCCACTAATTCTGTGCCTCCCTGAATGATACACACCTGGGGAATTCTCAGGATTCTATTTCATAGTACCACTCATTTAGAACCATATTGCAAAATTCACAATGGAGCAATAGTCAAGTGTCTACTTGGTATGGCTTCTCATTCAGTGTTTCAGTGCATAATGAAATTCTACGGAGTACTCAGGACACTGTTTAAGACAGCCATGAATTAAGTGCCTTCCTGAATGATACACACGTCGGTGGTAGTCAGGAGTCTATTTCATATGAACTCTAATTCTGTGTAACGCTAATACACAGGTGGGGGAGTTTCAGGAGTCAGTTTAGTATGGACACTCATACCGAACCTGTTGGAATAATGCACGCATGGAGAATAATGAGGTGTCTATGTCATACAGCTACTCATTCAGACAAACAGTGAATGATGCACATGTGGAGTCATTAGAATTCTGTTTCATATGACCCCTCTTTCACAGCCTCACTGAATATTACACACTTGTGATATAGTCCGGAGTCTATATTTTATGGCCACTCATTCAGAGAATTACTGAATATTTCACACCTGCAGAATAGTAAGAAGTCTCTTTCCTATGGCTACCCATTGAGAGCCTCACTAAATGTACACACCTGGATAAATAGTCAGGATTTATTTGTATCTCCTCATTCAGAGTCTTACTAAATAATGCACACCTATCAAATAGTCAGGAGACTTTTTTATGTGGCCTCTCCTTCAATGTGTCATTGAAAAATGTGGTGTAGTCAGGAGACTCTTTCATGTAGACACATATTCAGAGCCTCAGTGCATAAGACAGACCCTTGATATAGTAAGAAATCTAACTACTATGGCCACATCTTCTGAGGCTCACTGAATAATACACACCTGCAGAATAATTTGGAATCTATTTTTGATGGACATTCATTCAGAGCCTCGGTAAATAATGCAGACCTGTGGAGTAGCCGGGAGTCATTTGGAAACACATTCATAGCCTCAGTGGATAATATGCACATGTGTATTAGTCAGGATTACGTTTTACTATAGCCACTGGCGCGTAACCTCAATAAATAATGAACAAATGTAAAGTATTCAGCAGTCTATTTCATATAGCCATTCATTCAGAGATTCACTGAATAATAAAAATATTTGAGACAGACAGCCTCCTGTTTCATATGGTCATATAAAAAGAGCCTCACTGAGTCACACACACCTGCGGAATTGTTTGGAGTTTAATTTACATAGCCTCTCTTTTACAGCCTAAGTGAATAATGCACACGTGTGGAATAGACACTGTTCTATTTTATATGGCCATAAAATCAAAGCCTGAGTCAGTAATACAAAACTTTCGAATAGTCACTAGTCTATTCCATATGCCCAAATATTTAGAGTCAGTGTCAATGATACACGCCTGTAGACTAGTCAGAATACCATTTCATATGGCCAAAGTTTCAGAGCCTCAGTGAATTATAAATACCTGAGGAATACTCTGGACGCTCTTACATGTGGCATTTCTTCAGCGGTTCATTGAGTAAAGAACACCTATAATGCAGTCATAATTCTATTTCATATAGCCACATACTCAGAGCCTAACTGAATAACAGACACCTTGGAAAATTCAGGATTTTATTTCGTATAGCCACTGATTTACAGCCGAATGTAAAAACTCACACCTGAGTAGTATATAGGAGGCTCTATTTTATGGCCACACATTCAGAGCCTCACAGAATAATACAGATGTATGGAAATGTCAGGAGTGTACTTGACATGGCCACTTATTCAGTTCCTCAGTGAAGAATCATATATATCTGGAAAATACTCAGGATTCTATTATATATAACAGCTTATTAAGAGATGCACTGAATAATGCACACCTGGAGAATTGTCTGGAGACTATTTGATATGACCGTTCACCAGCGACTCAGTGGAAAATGCAGAGCTGAGAAATAGTGAAAAGGACAGAGTCAGGAGTCCATATTATGTGGTCATTCATTCAGAAACTGACTGAATTAAATACGTGAGGAATACTCTGGATGCTATTAAATGTGGCATTTCTTCAGAGGCTCACTGAGTAAAGAACACCTATAATGTAGTCATAATTCTATTCATATAGCCACATACTCAGAGCCTAACTGAATAACAAACACCTTGGGAAAGTCAGGATTCTATTTCGTATAGCCACTCATTTACAGCCGAATGTAAAATCTCACGCCTGAGTAGTATACTGGAGTCTCCATTGTATGGCCACTCATTCAGAGACTCACAAAATAATACAGACATATGGAATTGTCAGGAGTGAACTTGACATGGCCACTTATTCAGTTCCTCAGTGAAGAATCATATATATCTGGAAAATACTCAGGATTCTATATATATAACCACTTATTAAGAGACTCACTGAATAATGCACACCTCAGAATTGTCTGGAGACTATTTGATATGACCGTTCACCAGCGACTCTGTGGAAAATGCAGAGCTGAGAAATAGTCAGGAGGACAGATTCAGGAGGCTATTTTATGTGGTCACTCATTCAGAAACTGACTGAAGAATACACCCCTCGGGAATAGTCAGAGACCAGGTCATATGGCCACTCAATCACAGCATTACTGAATAATGCACAATAGGGCAATAGTAAGGAGTCTATTTAATATGGCCTCTCATTCGGAGCTTCAGTGTGTAATAAACAGCTGTGGAGGAGTGAGGACCCTATTGACGTTAGCCCCAAATAAAGCAGCTCCGTGAATGAAACACACATGTGTGAGAGTCAGGAGACTATTTGATATGGACACTCATACAGAACCTCTTCGAATATTGCACATGTGGGGAATATTCACTAGTTTATTTCATATGGTTGTTTGGAGAGTCAAAGAATTACACGCACCTGTGGAGTACAATGGGGTCTATTTCATAAGGCCACTGTTTCAGTGTTTTAGTGAATAACATGTATATCTGATAAGTCAGGAATCTCTTGCACATGGCCACTCGTTCTGGGCCTACATGCACACGAATGTTCATTGCAGCACTGTTTACAATAGCAAAGACCTGGAACCAACCCAAATGCCCATCGATGATAGACTGAACTGGGAAAATGTGGCACATATACACCATGGAATATTATGCAGCAATCAAAAATGATGAGTTTGTGTCCTTTGTAAGGACATGGATGAATCTGGAGAACATCATTCTCAGCAAACTGACACAAGAACAGAAAAAGAAATACTGCATATACTCACTCATAGGTGGGTGAGAAAAATGAGAACACATGGACACAGAGAGGCGGTCTACTATACACTGGGGACTGTTGGGGGAAATGGGGGAGGCACAGCGTGGGGGGGCTGGGGGGATAGCCTGGGGATGAATACCAAGTGTGGGTGAAGGGGAGGAAGGCAGCAAAACACACTGCCACGTGTGTACCTATGCAACTATCTTGAACGTTCTGCACATGTACCACAAAACCTACAATGCAATAAAAATAAAAAAAAAATACTCCATTCAGAAACAGTCAACGGTCTACTTCAAATGCCTACACATTCAGCGTCTCTGTAAGTAATGACCACCTGGGCAATATACCTGAGTATCTTTTTTATGCCCACTTAATCAGAGTCTCATTCAATAATACACACCTGGGGAAGAGTTAAGAGTCTACTTCATGAAGCCACTCATTTCGATCCTCAGTGAATAATCCACACCAGGTTAATAGTCGAGCATTCTTTACATGGCCACTCATTTTGTGCCTCTCTGAATGACACACACCTGGGGAATTCTCAGGATTCTATTTCATACTACCACTCATTTAGAACCTTATTGAATAATTCGCAATGGAGATATAGTCAGGTGTCTATTTTGTATGGCCTCTCATTCAGAGTTTCAGTAAATAATAAACTTCTATGGGTAATCAGGACACTGTGTAAGATAGCCATGAATTAAGTGCCTTCCCGAATGACACACACCTGGGTTGTAATCAGGAGTCTATTTCCTATGAACTCTATTTCTATGTAATGCTGAGTAATACACACCTGGGGGAGTTTCAGGAGTCTATTTGGTATGAAAACTCATACCGAACCTGTTGGAATAATGCACACATGGTGAATAATGAGGTGTCTATGTCACACGGCTACTCATTCAGACAAACAGTGAATAATGCTCATGTGGAGTCATTAGAATTCTGTTTCATATGGCCCCTATTTCGCAGCCTCAATGAATATTACACACTTCTGATAGAGTCTGGAGTCTATATTTTGTGGCCACTAATTTAGAGAATCACTAAATAATTCACACCTGCGGCATAGTCAGTTGTCTCTTTCCTATGGCTACTTGTTGAGAGCCTCACTAAATGTATACACCTGGATATATAGTCAAGATTTTTTTGTATCTCCTCATTCAGAGTCTAACTAAATAATGCCCACCTGTGAAATAGTTAGGAGACTTTTTCATGTGTCCTCTCATTTAATGTTTCATTGAAAAATGTGATATAATCAGGGGACTCTTTCATGTAGACACATATTCAGAGATTCAGTGCATAAGACAGACCCTTAATATAGTAAGAAATCGAATTAGTATGGCCACATCTACTGAGGTGCACTGAATAATAAGCACCTGGAAAATAATTTGGAGTCTATTTTCGATGGACATTCATTCAGAGCCTCGGTAAATAATGCAGACCTATGGAGTAGCCAGGAGTCTATTTCCTTTGGAAACACATTCATAGCCTCAGTGGATAATATCCACGTGTGGATTAGTCAGGATTCCGTTTTATATGGCCACTGACTCGTAACCTCAATGAATAATGCACAAATGTGAAGTACTCAGCAGTCTATTTCATAAAGCCATTAATTCAGAAATTCACTGAATAATGAAATTATTTGAGACAGACAGCCTCCTGTTTGATATGGTCATACAAAAAGGCCTCACTGCATGACACACACATAGGGAAGTGTTAGAAGTGTACTTTAATTAGACTCTCTTTTACAGCCTAAGGGTATAATGCACACGTTTGGAATAGACACCAGTCTATTTTATATGGCCACAAAATCAAAGCCTGAGTCAGTAATACACAACTTTGGAATAGTTACTTATCTATTCCATATGCCCAATATTTAGAGTCAGAGTCAATGATACACGCCTGTAGACTAGTCAGAAAACAATTTCATATGGCCAAAGTTTCAGAGACTCAGTGAATAATAAATACGTGAGGAATACTCTGGACGCTATTACATGTGGCATTTCGTCAGAGGTTCATTGAGTAAAGAACACCTGTATTGTACTCAGAATTCTATTTCATATAGCAACATACTCAGAGACTAACTGAATAACAGACACCTTGGGAAAGTCAGGATTCTTTTTCGTATAGCCACTCATTTACTGCCGAATGTAAAATCACACGCCTGAGTAGTATATAGGAGTCTCTGTTTTATGACCACTCATTCAGAGACTCACAGAATAAAACAGATGTATGGAAATGTCAGGAGTGTACTTGACACGGCCACTTATTCAGTTCCTCAGTGAAGAATTATATATATCTGAAAAATACTCAGGATTCTATTATATATAGCCACTTATTAAGAGACTCACTGAATAATGCACACCTGGAGAATTTTCTGGAGATTATTTGATATGACTGTTCACCCAGCGACTCAGTGGAAAATGCAGACCTGAGAAATAGTCAAGAGGACAGAGTCAGGATTCTATTTTATGTGGTCCATTGTTCAGAAACTGACTGAAGATTACACATCATGGGAATAGTCAGAGTCCAAGTCATATGGCAACCAATCACAGCATTACCAAATTATGCACAAAGGGACAATAGAAAGGAGTCTATTTAATACGGCCTGTCATTTGGAGCTTCAGTGCGTAATAAACTGCTGTGAAGGAGGGAGGTCCCTATTGACAGTAGCCCCAAATAAAGCAGCTCCGTGAATGATACACACATGTGTGAGAGTCAGGAGACTATTTGATATGGACACTCATACAGAACCTCTTCGAATATTGCACATGTGGGGAATAATTACTAGTCTATTTCATATGGTGGTTCGTTTGGAGAGTCAAAAAATAATGCTCACCTGTGGAGTAAAATACAGTCTATTTCATAATGCCACTCTTTCAGTGTTTTAGTGAATAACATGTACATATGGTAAGTCAGGAGTCTATTTCACATGGCCACTCGTTCTGGGCCTCTGTGAAAACTACTCACCTCAGAAACAGTCATGAGTCTACTTCAAATGCCTACATATTCAGAGTCTCTGTAAGTAATGAACTCCTGGGCAATACACCTGAGTCCCTTTTTATGCCCACTGAGTCAGAGTCTCATTCAGTAATACACACCTGGGGAAGAGTTAAGAGTCTACTTCATGTAGCCACTCATTTCGATCCTCAGTGAATAATCCACACCAGGGTAAGAGTTGAGCATTTTTATATGGCCACTCATTCTGTGCCTCCCTGAATAATACACACCTGGGGAATTCTCAGGATTCATTCTCATACCACCATTCATTAAAACCTTATTGATTAATTCACAATGGAGGAGTTGTCAGGTGTTTATTTTGTATGACCTCTCATTCAAAGATTCAGTAAATAATGAACTTCTATATAGTAATCAGGACACTGTTTAAGATTACCATAAATTAAGTGCCTTCCTGAATGATACACACCTGGGTGGTAATCAGGAGTCTATTTCATATGAACTCTAATTCTGTGTAACGCTAAGTAATACACAGAACCACTTCGAATATTGCGCATGTAACGAATAATTACTAGTCCATTTCATATGGTCGTTGGTTTGGAGAGTCAAATAATAACACGAGAGAGGAGTGATACAGACAGGATAGTGGAGGGTACACACAGGCGACAGTGGGTACACAAAGGATAGAAGAGGATACAAAGGAGAGGGGATACACACAGGAGAGTAGGGGATACACAGAAGAGAGAGCAGGATACACAGAAGAGAGGAGAGGATAAACACAGGAGAAAGAAATACACAAAGCAGAAAGGGGCATACACACAGGTGAGGGTGATACACAAAGGAGTAAGAAGAATAAACACAAGAAAGAAAATGATACACACAGAACAGGGGGAAACACACAGGATAGAGAAGCGTACACACAGGAGAAAAAGGAATACACACAGCAGAGAGGAGGATACACACAGGAGAGAGGGGATACACAAGGAGAGAGAAAATACACACAAAAGAGAGAAAGTATACACACAAAATGGAGGGGGTTACACATAGTAGAGAGGGGATACACAGGAGAGATGGGGACACAAACTGGAGAGAGGGGGGATACACACAGGGGAGTGTTGATATACACAGGAGAGAAAAATGATACACACAGTATGGAGGAGGATACACAAAAAAGAAAGGAGGATACACACTGAAGAGAGAAAGGTACACACAGGAGGGGGGATACACACAGGTCTGAGGAGGATTCACACAAGAAAGAAAAGGATACACACAGGAGAAAGGAGGATACACACAAAAGAGGGAAGGATACACATGGTAGACAGAAGGATACACACAGAATAGATAATGATAAAAACAGGAGAGTGGTGATATAAACAGGAGAGATGAGGGTTAACACAGGAGAATAGAGGATACACACATGAGAGAAATGGATACACACAGGAGAGAGGAGTATACACAAGGCATAGAGGAGAATACACTCAGGAGAGAGGGCATACACACAAACCTGGGAAATATCCACAAAGGAGAGAAGCGAATGCACACAGGAGAGAGGTGGATACACAGAGAAGTGGGAAATACACACAAAAGAGAAAGAATACACTCAGGAGAGAGGGGGGATACACACGGAGAGTGGTGATCCACACAGGATAGTTAAGGGTACACACAGGAGAGAGGGGGTTCACACAGGAAATAAGAGGATACACAAAGGAAAAAGGGATACACACAGGAGAGTAGAAAATAAGCAGAGAGAGAGGAGAATACAAAAATAAGAGAGGAGGACAAACACAGGAGAGGGAGATACACACAGGAGAGAGAGGCTTACACACAGAAGAGGGGGATACACACAAAAGGAAAAGAGATAAACACAGGAAAAAGAAGGAAACACACAGGAGAAGGGGATACACACAGGAGAGAGGGGCATAAACACGGGATAAAACAGGATAGACACAGCAGAGAGGAAGATACACACAGGAGAGAAGGGGATACCCACAGGAGAGAAAAAAGATACACACAGAATGAAGGGTGTTACACACAGGAGAAAGAAAAAATACGCACAGGAGAGAGAAGGGATACCCACAGGAGAGAGGAGGATGCACACAGGATAGGGGGATATACACAGGAGAGTGGAGGATGCACACAAAAAAGAGGAGAAGACACACAGGAGAAAGGAGGATACACGCAGGAGAGAGGAGGATACACACACGAGAGAGAAGGATACACACAGGCGAGAGGACAATACACAGAGAAGACAGAAGGATACACACAGGAGAGTGGGGGATACACACAAATAAGAGGGAGATACTAAAAAAGGGAGGGAAATAAACACAGGATAAAAAAGAATACACACAGGAGAGAGGAGGATACACACAGGAGAAAGGAAGATACACAAAGGAGAGGGGAAACACACAGGAGAGGAGGGATACACACAGGCGAAAAAGATAAACACAGAAGAGGGGGTATACACACAGGAGAGAGGGGGATACACACAGGAGAGGGGGATACACACAGGAAAGACGTGCTTATGCACAGGTGAGAGGAGGATACACACAGGAGAGAGTGTGAATACACAAAAAAGAGAGGGAGATACACACAGGAGAGTGAAGCATACACAAAGGAGGGAGGGGAATACACACAGGAGAGAGGGGGATACTCACAAAGAAAAAAGGATAAATACAAATGAGAGGAGGATACACACCAAAAACAGAAGAATACAGATAGAAGAGAGGAGAATACAGGCAGGAGATTGGAAGATACACAGGAGAGAAAAGGATAAACAAAGGAGAGGGGAGGATAAACGCAGGAGAGAGGAGAATAAACACAAGAGAGAGGGAAAATATACACAGGAGAGAGGACGATACACACAGGAGTGGCGTGATACACACAGGAGAGAAAAGGGTACACAAAGTAGAAAGTAGAATACACACAGGAGAAAGGAGGATACACAAAGGAGAGGGGGATACACAGAGTAGAGTGCGGATACACCGAGGAGAGAGGGGCATACACAAAGGTGAGAGGAGGATACACACAGGAGGGGGAATACACACAGAAAAGAGGACCATAAACACAGGAGAGAGGGATACACACAAAAGAAAGAAAAATACACACAAAAGAGAGGAGGATACACACAGGACAGGGAGATTCACACAGGAGAGTGGGGCGTAGACACAGGAGAGAGGAAGATACACACAGCAGCGATGAGGATACACACAGGAGAGTGGGTATAAACACAAGAGAGAGGAAGATACAAACTGGAGAGAGGGAAGATACACACAGGATAAAGGGTGGATACACACAGGAGAGAGGGGTGATACACACGGGAGAGAAAATAGATACACACAGAAGAGAGGAGAATACACACAGGAGAAAGAAGGATACACACTGGTTAGAGAAAAATACACACAGAAGAGGGGGGTACACACAGTAGAGGGGGGTACACACAGGAGTGAAAAGGATACACACAGGAGAGAGGTGATACACACAGGAGAGATGAGGGTTCACATAGAGAAAAAGAGGATACATACAAAAGAGAGACGGATACACACAGGAGAGAAAAGTATACACACAGCAGAGAGGAGGATACACACAGCAGAGAGGGTATAGACACAGGAGTGAAAAAGATCCACACAGGTGAGAAGAAAATGCAAGCAGGAGAGAGGTGGATACACAGAGAAGTGAAGCATGCACAGCAGAGAAGAGGATTTACGCAGGAGAGAGGAAAATACATGCAGGAGAGAGGGGTATACACACAAGAGAGAGGGGGATAAACACAGGAGAGAGGGGGGATACACACGGAGAGTGGTGATACACACAGGACAGTGGAGGGTACACACAGTACAGAAAGGGCACACACAAAAGAAAAGAGGGTACAAAAAAGAAAAAGGAATACACACAGGAGAGTAGGGAATAAACAGAGGAGAGAAGAAGATACACACAGGAGAGAGGAGGATAAACACAGGAGAGGGGGATACACACTGGAGAAAGGGGCATACACACATAAAAGTGTGATAAACAAAGGATAAAGGGAGATAAACACAGGAGAGAAAAGTATACGCAAAGGAAAGTGTGATACACACTGGAGAGAGTGCTGTAAACCCAGGAGAGAAAAGGAAACAAACAGGAGAGACGGGATACACACAAAAGAGAGGGATATACACAGGAGAAAGGGGGGATACACACAGGAAAGAAAGGTGTTACACACAGGAGAGAAGGGAAAACACACAAAAGAGAGGAGGGATAAACACAGTAGATAGAAAGATACACACAAAAGAGAGGAGGATACACACAAGAGAGAAAAGTATACACACAGGAGAGGGGCATACACAAAGAGAGAGGGGGATACACACAGGAGCGTTGGATAAATACAGGAGACAGGAAAATACACACAGGAGAGAGGGGGATACACCCAACATATGTGGATACAAACAGGAGAGAGGGGCATACACACAGGAGAGAGGAGAATACACACAGGAGATAGGAGGATACACACAGGAGAGTGGAGGGATACACAAAGAAAAGAGGGGGATACACACAGGAGAGTAAAGCATACACACAGGATGGAGGGGAATACACACAAGAGAGAGGAGGATACACACAGAGGAAAAAGGATAAATACAAAAGATAGGAGGATACACACAAAGGAGAGGAAGATACAAATAGAAGAGAGGAGGATATATGCAGGAGATTGGAGGATACACAAAGTAGAGAGAAAGATACACACAGGAGAGGGAAGGATACACACAGGAGAGAGGACTATACACACAGAAAAGGGGCATACACACAGGAGAAAGGGAGATTCTCACAGGAGCTTTGGATACGTACAAAAGACAGGGAAATACACACAACAGAGAAGGTGATACACACAGGAGAGGTCGATACACACAGGAGAGATGAGGATTCATAGAGAAGAGAGGGATACACACAGGAAAGATGGAGATACACACAGGAGAGAGGGGAATACACACAGAAGAGAGGGCGTTACACACAGGAGAGTGGTGGGATACACACAGGAAAGAGAAGGATACACACAGGAGAGAGGAGAATACACACAAAATAGAGGAGCATACACACAGGACAGAGAAGGTTACACACAGAATAGAGGGGAATTCACACAGTAGAGAGGGTGATACACACAGGAGACAGGGGAATACACGCTGGAGAGAGGGGTATACACACTGGTGAGGGGAATACACAAAGGAGAGAGAAAAGATACACACAGGAGAGAGGAGGATACACAAAGAAGAGAGGGAATATATATACACAGGATAAAGGAGGATACACACAGAAAAGATGGGGATACACACAGAAGAAAAAAGGATACACAAAGGAGAGAGGAGGATACACACCAATGAGAGAAGGATACACTAAGGAGAGAGGAGGATACACACAGGAGAGGGAGATACACACAGAGGAGGGGCATACACACATAAAATTGGGATAAACACAGTAGAAAGGGGGTACACACAGAAGAGAGGAGGATACTCACAGAAAAAGGTGATACAAACAGGAGAGAGAAATACACACAGGTGAGAGGAGGATACACACAAAACGGAGGGGTGTAAACACAGAAAAGTGGGGATACACAGGAGAGAGGGGGATACACAAAGGAGAAAGAAATACACAGGAGAGGAAAATACACACAAGAGCGAGGGAGATGCACACAGAATAAAGGGAAATAAAATCACGAAAGAGGAGGATACACACAGGAGAGAGAATGATTCACACAGGAGAGGGGGGATACACAGTAGAAAGAAAGATACTCACAGGAGAGAGGATACAGAGAAGAGAGAGGAAGAGACACATAGAATAGAAGGAGATACACACAGGAGTGGGGGTACACACAGTAGAGAAGGGGTACACACAAAGGCGTTGGATACATGCAGAAGACAGGGAAATAGACACAGGAGAGAGGGGAATACATACAGAAGAGGGGGATAAACACAGGAGACAGAAAGATACACACAGGAAACAAAAGTATATATAGGAGAGAGTGGGATACACACAGGAGAGAGGGGAATACACACAAAAGAGAGGGGCATACACAGAGGAGAGAAAGGGGTACACACAGGAGAGAGAAAGATACACAAAAAAGAGAAGAGAATACACGCAGGAGAGAGAAGTATACACAGGAGAAAGTGGGATACACACAGGAGAGAGGAGGATACACAAAGGAGAGAAAAATACACACAGGTGAGAGGAGGATACAAACATAAGAGTGTGGCGTACACACAGAAGAGGGGGTTACACAAAGGAGAGAGGTGGATACACAAAGAAGAAAGGGATACAAACAGGAGAGAGAAATACACACAAGAGCAAGGGAGATGCACACAGGAGAAAGGAGGATACACACAGGAAAGAGGAGAATACACATAGGAGAGAGGAGCATATACAGAGGAGAAAGGGTGATACACAAAGGAGAAAGGAAGATACACACAGGAAAGAGGGGCACACAAACATGAGAGTGAGGGATACACACAAAAGAGAGGGGAATACACAGAGTGGTAGAATGATACACACAAGAATGAGGAGGATACACACAGGAGAGAGGAAGATTTGCACAGAAGAGAAAATGATGCACACAGGAGAAAAGGATACACAGAGAAGACAGTGGGATAGGAACAGGAAAAAAGGATACACAGACTAGAGAGGTGATACACACAGGAGAGGGGGGAAAAACACAGGAGAAAAAAATACATACAGAAGAGAGGGTCATAGACAGAGGAGAGGGGATGATACACACAGGAGAGAGGAGGATACACACAGGAGAGAGGGGGGACAAACACAGAAGAGAGAAGAATACATAAAGGAGACAGAAGAATACACAGAGGTAAAAGAAAGATAAACACAGGAGAGAAAATACACACAGAAGAAAGGGGAATACAGACAGTAGAGAGAAAGATACACACAGCGGGAGGGGGATACACAGAGGAGAGAGGAATATACACACAGGAGAGAAGAGAATACACACAAGAGAGAGGAGGATACACACAGGCGAAGCAAGGTTACAAACAGGAGAGAGGAGGATACACACAGGACAGAAAGAAGTAAACAGAGAAAAGAGGAGGATACACACAAGAGAGAGGATGATACACACAGGAGAGAGGAAGATACAAACAGGGGAAAGGAGGATACACACAAAAGAGGGAGGGATACACATAGGAGAAAGAGGGATACACACAGGAGACTGAGGGATACACACAGGGGGACGGGGATAAATACAGGAGAGAGAAGGATACACACAGGAGAGAGGAGGATACACACAGGACAGTGGAGGATACACAAAGGAGACAGGAGTATACACACAGGAGATGGGGATACACACAAAATAGAGAAAGAAACACAGAGTAGAGAGGGAGTACACACAGGAGGCAGGGGGATTACACACAGGAGAGAAGAAGATACACACAGGAGAGAAGAAGATTCACACTGGAAAGAAGAAGATACACAAAGGATAGAGAAGGATACACACAGGGGAAGAGGGATACACACAGAAGAAGGAAGGATACACACACAAAAAAAGAAGGATACACACAGGAGAGTGAAGGATACCCACAGAAAAGGGGGGATACACACAAAAGAAAGGGGCATACACAAATAAAGGGGGATACACAGAATAGAGAGGAGAAAACAAACAGGAGAAGGAAATAGCCACAGGAGAGGGAGATACACACAAGAGAGAGGGGAATGCACAAAGGAGAGGGAAATACACTCAGGAAAGAAGAGGATACACAAAGGTAAGGGAAAGATACACACAGGAGAGGGCAGATACACACAGGAGAGAGAAAGATACACAGAGGAGAGTGGGGCATACACACAGGAGGAAGAGAGATACACACAGAAGAGAGAAGTATACACACAGGAAGGAAGAATACACACAGAAGAGACGAGGATACACACAGGGGAGAGAAGGATACACACAGGAGAGAGGAAGATACACACAGGAGAGAGGAGAATACACACAGGAGAGAGGAGAATGCACACAGGAGAGAGGAGAATACACACAGAAGAGAGGAAGATACACGCAGGATAAAGGAAAATACACACAGGAGAGGTTGGTTTCACACAGGAGAAAGGAGGATACACAGAGGAGAGAGAGGGGAAAGACACATAAAAGAGGGGGATGCACACAGAAGAAAGTAGGATAAATAAAGTCTAGAGAAGGATACACACAGGGTAGGGGGGATACTAACAAGAGAGAGGGGGATACACACAGGAGAGTGAGGAATACACACAGAAGAAAGAAGATACACACTGGAGAGAGTGGGATACAAACAAGAGGAGGAAAATACGCACAGTAGAGAGGAGGATACTCACAGGAAAAAGAAGGATACACACAGAAGAGAAACGGATACATACAGGATAGAGAAGGATCCACACAGGAGAGGGCAATACACACAAGAGAGGGGGTATCCACACAGCAGACAAGAAAATACACATAAGAGAGAAAGGTATACACACAGGACAGGGGAGAGAGGAGGATACACACAGGAGAGAGGGGGATACACACAGGAGAGAGGGGGGATAAACACAGAAGAGAGAAGAATACATAAAGGAGACAGAAGGATACACAGAGGTAAAAGAAAGATAAACACAGGAGAGAAAAGGACACATGCAGTAGAAAAAAGGATACACGCAGGACAGAGGCGGATACCCGCAGAAGAGAGGGGGATACACACAGGAGAGAGTAAAATACACACAAAAGAGAAGGGGGATACGCACAGGAGAAAGAAAAATTTACAAAGGAGCGAGGAATACACACAGGTGAGTAAAGGATACACACAAGGGAGTGGGGCATAAACACAGTAAAGAAGGGATACACACAGAAGATAAAAATAAACACAGGAGCGAGAAGAATGCACACAGGAGAAATGGAAATACAAACAGGAAAAAGAAAGATACACACAGGAGAGAGAAGAATACACACATAAAAGGAAAAATACATACAGGAGAGAGGAAGACACCCATAGGAGAGAGGAGGATACTTAGAGAAGAGAGGAAGATACACACAGAAGAAAAAAGGATACACACAGAAGTGGGGGATACACACAGAAGAAAGGGGGATATGCAGAGGAGAGAAAAATACACAGAGGAGAGTGGGATACATACAGGAGAGAGGGGCATACATAGAGAAGAGAACAGAATACCCGCAGGAGAGAGGAGAATTCACACAGAAGAGCGAGGATACACACAGGACAGAGGGGGATACACACAGAAGACAAAAGAATACACACAGTAGAGAAAAAGATACACACAGGAGAGAAAGATACACAGAGGAGAGAGGGGCATACACACAAAAAAGGGGGATACACACAGGAGAAAGGGGGATACACACAGGAAAGTGTGATACACACAAGAGAGAGAAGGGTAAACACAGGAGAGAAAAGGATACACACAGGAGAGAGGAGGAAACAAACAGAAAAGAGAGAATACACACAAGTGACAGGGGTATACACACAAAAGAAAGGCATAATACACACAGGAAAGAAAGGTGTTACACACAGGAGAGATGGGGGAAACACAGAAAAGTAGAGGAATACACACAGGAAAGAGGAGAATACACACAGGAGAGAGAAGGAAACACACAGGAGAGAGGAGTGTACACACAGGAGAGGAGCATACACACAGGATAGAGGGTCATACACACATTAGAGTTGGATATATACACCCGACAAAGAAATAAACAAAGGAGAGAGGGGGATACACACAGGAGAGTTGGATACATACAGGAGACAGGGAAATACACACAGGAGAGAGGGTGATACACACAGGAGAGGGAAATACACATGGGAGAGAGGGTATACACACGAAAATGAGGGGAATACACACAAGAGAAAGGGGCATACACACAGGAGAGAGGGTGGTACACATAGGAGAGAGAAAGATACACACAGGAAAGAGGAAGATACACACAGGAGAGAGGAGAATACACACAGGAGAGGGCGAAACACACAAGAAAAAGGGGTTTCTCACAGAAAAGAGGGGAATACTCATGGGAGAGAGGGGTATACACACAGGAGAGGTGTATAAACACAAAAGAGAGGAGGATACATGCAGAAGACTGGAGGATACTCGCATCACAGAGGAGGATACCCGCAGGAGAGAAGGGGATACACACAAAAGAGAGAAAAATACACACAGGATTGAAGGGGATACACACAAGAGAGAGAATGATACACACAGGAGAGAAAAGAATACCACAAAAGAGAGGAGGATACACACAGGAGCGAGGAATACACAGAGGTGAGAGAAGGATATACACAGAAGAAAGGACATACACTCAGAAAAGGGGGGAACACAGAGGAGAGAGGGAAATACACAAAGGAGAAAGTGATACACACAAAAGAGGGAAATACACACAGGCGCGAGAAAGATGCACACAGGAGAAAGAGAAATACACAAAGGAAAAAGGACACACATAAGAGAGAAGGATGAACAAAGGAGAGGGGAGATACACACAGGAGAGAGGAAGATACACACAGAAGAGAAGAGGATACACACAAGGGTAGGAGATACACACAGAAGAGAGGGGGATACGCACAGGAGAAAGAGATACACAGTGGAGAGAGTGGGATACACAAAGGAGAGAGGGGGATATACACAGGAGAGGGAGATGCATACAGGAAAGAGGGGCATAGACAGAGGAGAGGGGAGGACACACGCAGGAGAGAGGAGGATACACAAAGGATAGAGGGGGATAGACAAAGGAGAGAGAATGATACAAACAGGAGAGATAAGGATACAAACAGGAGATAGAAGGATACACATAGCAGAGGGAGATACACACAGGAGAGAGGGGCATACACTCAAAAAAAAGGGATACACACAGGAGAAAGTGAGATACACACAGGAGAGTGAAGGATACACACAGGAAAGGGTGATACACACAAGAGAGAGGGGCATAAACACAGGAGAATGGAGGATACACACAGGAGAGAAAAGAAAACAAACAGGAGAGAGGGAATACACAGAAGAGAGAGGGGGATACACACAGGAGAGAAAGGTGATAAACACAGGAAAGGAAGGTGTTACACACAGGAGACAGGAAGGAAACCCACAGGAAAGCGGAGGGATACACGTAGGAGAAAGGAGGATACACACAGGAGAGCGAAGGATACACAGAGAAGAGAGGAGTATACACACAGGTGAGTGGCATACGCACAGGAGAGAGAGGGATACATGCAGGAGAGTTATTTACATACAGGAGACAAGAAAATATACACAGGAGAGAAGGAAATACACACAAAAGAGGGGGATATACATAGGAGAGAGGGTATACACACAGGAGAGGGGGATACACATAGGAGAGAGAAGGATCCACACAAAAGAGAGGGGAATACACACAAGAGACAGGGGTATACAGACAGGAGAGAGAAAAATACACAGAGGAGAGAGGAAGATACACAAAAAAGAGAGGAGGATACACGCAGAAGAGAGGAGTATACACAGGAGAGAGGTTAATACACAGAAGAGAGAGGGCGGTACACACAGGGAGATTGCGGATACACACAGGAGAGAGGAGCATACACACAGGAGAGAGAATGATATGCACAGGAGAGATGGGAATTCACAAAATAGAGACGGGGATACACACAGGAGAGAGGAAGATACACGCAGGAGAGAGGAGGATACACGCAGCACAGAGGAGGATACACGCAGGAGAGAGGGAGATACACACAGAAGAGAAAAAAATACACACAGGAGAGAAGGGGGCTACACACAAGAGAGAGAATGATACACACAGGAGAGAAAACGATACACACTAAAGAGAAAACGATACACACAGGAGCGAGGGATACGCACATGTTAGAGGAGGATACACACAGAAGAGAGGGGCATACACACAAAAAAAGGATACAAAGAGAAGAGAGGGAAATATACAAAGGACAAAAAGATACACACAAAAAAGGGAAATACACACAGACGCGAGGGCGATGAACAGAGGATTATGGAAAATACACACAGGAAAGACGAGGATACACACAGGAGAAGGAAGGATACACTCAGGAGAGGGGGAATACACACAGGAGAGAGAAAGATACACACAGGAGAGAGGAGGATACACAGAGGACAGAGAAAGATACACACAGAAAAGAAGAGGATACACACAGGAGTGGGAGATACACAGAGAAGAGAGTGGAATACTCACATGAAAAAGGGATACACAGAGGAGAGTGTGGAATACACAAAGGAGAGAGGAAGATAAACACAGGAGAGGGGGATACATATAGGAGAGAGGGGCATAGACAAAGGGGAGGGAGGATACACGCAGAAGAGAGGAGGATACACACAGGAAAGAGTGGGATACACACAGGAGAGAGAGGAATACACACAGGAGAGAACATAATACACACTGGAAAGAGGAGGATACACATAGAAGAGGGAGATACACACACAAGAGAGGGGCATACACACAAAAAAGGGGGATACACACAGGTGACCAAAAAGAAAAACAGAGAAAAGTGTGATACACACATGAGGGAGGGGCGTAAACACAGGAGAGAGGAGAATACACACGGTAGAAAAGAGGAAACAAACAAAAGAGAGAGGATACACACAAGAGAGAAAAGAATACACACAGGAGAAAAAGGTGATGCACACAGGAAAGAAAGGTGTTACCCACAGGAGAGAGGGGGAAACACACAGAAAAGTTAATTAATACACACAGGAGAAAGGAGTACACACAGGAGAGGGGAGTATACACAGGAGAGGAGCATATACACAAGATAGAGGGGGATAAACACAGGAGAGTTGGATACATACAGTAGAAAGAGAAATACACACAGGAGAGAGGGGAATAGACACAGGAGAGGGGGATACACAAAGAAGAGAGGGTACACAAACAGGAGATAGGGGATACACACAGGAGAAAGAGGGATCCAAACAGGACAGAGGGGAATACACACAAGAGAGCGGGTCATACACACAGAAGAGAGGGGAATACACATAGGAGAGAGAAAAATACACAAAGGAGAGAGGAGGATACACGCAAAAGAGAGGAGTATACACAGAAGAGAGGGGAATATACAGAGGATAGAGGGCGTTACACGCAGGAGAGAGGGCGGATACACACAGGAGAGAGAAGGATACAAAATGGAGAGCGTGGGTACACACAGGAGAGAGGATAATCCACACAGGAGAGAGGGGGGATGCACATACTAAAGAGGGGGATACACACAGAAGAGAGTAGGACACACAAAGGCGAGAGAAGGGATACACACAGAGGAGAGGGGGAATACTAACAGGAGAGAGGGGGATACACACAGGAGATTTGGGCATACTCAGAGAAGAAAGAGTCTACACACTGGAGAGAGTCGGATACACACAGGAGAAGGAAGATATGCACAGTAAAGAGAATGATACACACAGGAGAAAGGAGATACACACAGAAGAGAAACGGATACACAAAAGAGAGAGGAGCATACACACAGGAGAGAGCAATACACACAAGAGAGAGGGAATCCACACAGGAGAGACGAAATACACATAGGAGAGAGGGGTATACGCACAGAAGAGGGGCATACACACGAGAGAGGAGGATACACGCAGGAGAATGGAGGATACACGCAGCACAGAAGAGAATACCAGCAGGAGAGAGGAGGATACACACAGGAGAGAGAAAAATACACACTGAAGGGAAGGGGGATTCACACAAGAAAGAAAATGATACACACAGAAGACAAAAGGATACACACAGAAGAGAAAAGAATACACACAGGAGTGAGAGGATACACACAAAAGAGAGTAGAATATACACAGGAGAGAGGGAAGATACACATAGGAGAGAGGGTATACACAAAGGTGAAAGGAATACACAAAGAAGAGAGGTGCATTCACACAGGAGAGAGAAAAGATACACACAAAGAGAGGAGGATACACAGAGGAGAGGGCGATACACAGAAGAGAGAAGGGGATCCACACAGGAGAGAGGGAAATACACATAGGGGAGAGGGGTATACACACAAATGAGGGGAATACAAAAACGAGAGAGGGGAATGCACACAGGAGAGAGAAGAAAACACACAGGAAAGGGTGATACACACAGGAGAGAGGTGCATAAACACAGGAGAGAGGAGGATAAACACAGAAGAGAGGACAAAACAAACAGAAGCGAGGTGATACACACAACAGAGAGGGGGATACACACAAGAGAAAAAGGTGATACACACAGAAAAGAAAGGTGTTACACACAGGAGAGAGAGGGAAAACACATAAGAAAGCGGAGGGATACACGCAGGAGAGAGGAGGATACACGCAAAAGACAGGAGGATACACACAGGAGAGAGGAGTATACACACAGGAGAAGGACATACACACAGGAGAGAGGGGGATACACACAGGAGAGTTGGATACATACAGGAGACAGGAAAATATACACAAGAGAGAGGGGGATACACACAGGAGATGGGAATACACACAAGACAGAGGGTATACACACAGAAGAGGGGAATACACACAGAAGATAGGGGCATACAGAAAAGAGAGAGGAAAATACATATAGGAGAGAGGAAGATACACAAAAAGTGGAGGATACACGCAGGAGAGAGGAGTATACACAAAAGAGAGGTTAATAAACAGAGGAGAGAGGGAGTTACACACAGGAGAGAGGGTGGATACACACAGGAGAGAGGAGGATACACACAGGAGAGAAGAGGATCCACACAGGAGAGAGGGGGGGATGCACACAATAAAGAGGGGGATACACACAGAAGAGAGTAGGACACACAAAGGCGAGAGAAGGGATACACACAGAGGAGAGGGAAGATACTAACAGGAGAGAGGGGGATACACACAGGAGATTTGGGCATACTCAGAGAAGAAAGAGGCTACACACTGGAGAGAGTGGGATACACACAGAAGGAAAAAGATACGCACAGTAAAGAGAAGGATACACAGAGGAGAAAGGAAGATACACACAGGAGAGAGACGGATACACAAAAGAGAGAGGAGCATACATACAGGAGAGGGTAATACACACAAGAGAGAGGGAATCCACACAGGAGAGACGAAATACACATAGGAGAGAAGGCTATACACACAGGAGAGGGGTATACACACGAGAGAGGAAGATACACGCAGGAGAATGGAGGATACACGCAGCACAGAAGAGGATACCCGCAGGAGAGAGGAGGATACACACAGGAGAGAGAAAAATACACACTGAAGGGAAGGGGGATTCACACAAGAGAGAGAACGATACACACAGAAGACAAAAGGATACACACAGAAGAGAAAAGAATACACACAGGAGCGAGGGGGAAAAGATACAAAAGAGAGGAGAATACACACAGGAAAAAGGGAAGATACACACAGGAGAGAGGATATACACAAAGGTGAGGGGAATACGCAAAGAAGAGAGGTGCATTCACACAAAAGAGAGGAGGATACACAGAGATGAAAGGAGGACACACAGAGGAGAGGGCGATACACAGAAGAGAGAAGAAGATCCACACAGGAGAGAGGGGAATACACATGGGAGAGAGGGGTATACACACAAATGAGGGGAATACAAATAAGAGAGAGAGGGATGCACACAGAAGAGAGAAGAAAACACACAGAAAAGGGTGATACACACAGGAGATAGGTGCATAAACACAGGAGAGAGGAGGATACACACAGAAGAGAGGACGAAACAAACAAAAGAGAGTAGATACACACAAGAGAGAGGGGGATACACACAGGAGAAAGGGGTGATACACACAGGAAAGAAAGGTGTTACACAGAAGAGAGATGGGGGAAACACACAAGAAAGCGGAGGGATACACGCAGGAGAGAGAAGAATACACACAGAAGACAAAAGGATACACACAGGAGAGAGGAGCATACACACAGGAGAGAGGAGGATAAACACAGGAGAGTTGGATACATACAGGAGACAGGGAAATATACACAAGAGAGAGGGGGATACACACAGGAGATGGGAATACACACAAGAGAGAGGGTATACACAAAGAAGAGGGGAATACACACAGGAGAGAGGGGCATAGAGACAAGAGAGAGGAAAATACATATAGGAGAGAGGAAGATACACAAAAAAGAGTGGAGGATACACGCAGGAGATAGGAGTATACATAGGAAAGAGGTTAATAAACAGAGAAGAGAGGGCGTTACACACAGGAGAGAGGGTGGATACACACAGGAGAGAGGAGGATACACACAGGATAGAGGAGGATACACAAAAAAGAGAAGAGCATACACACAGGAGAGAGAATAGTACGCACAGGAGAGATGGGAATTCACAAAATAGAGAGGGGGATATAAACAGGAGAGAGGGGGATACACACAGGAGAGAAAGGTATACACACAGGTGAGGAAAATACACAAAAAAGAGATAAGAATACACACAGGAGAGAGAATAGATACACACAGGAGAGAGGAGGATACACACAGAAGAGAGGAGGATATACACAAAAGATAAGATGATACACACAGGAGAGAGAAGAATACAAACAAGAGAGGGGGATACACACAGGATAGAAAAGAGTACACATAGGAGAAAAGAGGCTACACACAGGAGAGAGGAGAATACAAAAAGAAGAGGGAAAAACACACAAGAGAGAGGGGGATAAAAACATGCGAAGGGGATAAACACTGGAGACAGTGAAATACACACAGGAGAGAGGGAAATACACAAAGGAGAGAGAAGGATACACACAGGAGAGAAGAGGCTACACACTGCAGAGAGGAAGATACACAAAGAAGAGAAGGAAACACACAAGAGAGGGGGATACACACAGTCGAGGGGGATAAACACTGGAGACGGTGGGATACACACAGGAGAGAGGTGGATTTACAAAGGAGAGAAAAATACACACAGGAGAGAGTGGTGTACACACAAAATAGAGGAGAATACACAGAGGAGAGTGGACGATACACACAGAAGAGTGGGGCATAAACAGGAGAGAAGGGCATATACATAGCAGAGACGGGATACACACAGTGGGAGAAGAATAAATACAAGAGAGAGGAGGATACACACAGGAGAGAGGACGATAGCCTCAGGAGAGAGGAGGATAAACAAAGGAGAAAGAAAGATGCACACAGGAGAGTGGAAGATACACAAAAAAGAGAGGAGGAAACACACAGTAGAGAAAAGCATACACACAGAATAGAGAAGAAAACACACAAGAGAGGGGGATAAACACAGGATAAAAAAGGATACACATAGGGGAGTGGAGGATACAAATAGGAGAGAGGAGGATACATGGAGCAGAGAGGAGAATACACGCAGGAGAGGAAGATACACACAGAAGAGAGGGGAATACACACAGGAGAGAGAAAAATACACACAGGATTAGGGAAGATACACACAGGAGAGAGGGGGATACACACAGGAGTGAGGGGGGATACACACAAGAGATAAGAAAATACACACAAGAGAGAGGGGAATCCACACAAGAGACAGAAGGATACACAGAGTAGAGAGAAGAATACACACAGGAGAGAGAAAGATACACACAGGAGGAAGGAGTATACACACAGGAGAGAGAATGATCCACACAAATGAAAGGAGGATACACACAGCAGAGAGGAAAATACACACAGGAGAGAGGGGGAAACACACAGGAGAGTGTGGGATAAACACAGGTGGAGGGAGATACACACAGGAGAGAGGAAGATACAGAGAGGAGAGAGGAGAATACACATAGGAGAGAGAAGCATACAGAAAAGAGACAGGGGCATGCACACAGGAGAGGGGGATACACACAGGTGAAAGGGGAATACACACAGGAAAGAAAAGGATACACACAACAAAGAAAGATACACACAGGAGGGTGCACAGGAGAGAGGAGGATACACACAGGATAGAGGAGAATACACACAATAGAGAGGGGGATACACACAGGGGAGAGGGTGTATACACACAGGAGAGAAGA
The DNA here is from genome assembly GCA_031835075.1 of Saguinus oedipus. Lineage (NCBI taxonomy): Eukaryota > Metazoa > Chordata > Mammalia > Primates > Cebidae > Saguinus > Saguinus oedipus. The sequence goes on from CM063170.1 coordinate 6,966,464, forward strand.
AGATACACACAGAAGAGAGGAAGATACACCCAGGAGATAGGAGGATACACACAGGGGAGAGAAGAATAGACATAGCAGAGAGGAAGATACACACAGGAAAGAAAAAATACAAACAGAAGAGAGGAGGATACACACAGGTGAAAGGAGGATACACACAGAAGAGAGAAGGATACACACAGGAGAGAGGGGGATACACCCAAAAGAAATGGGGATACACAGAGGGAGAAAGGGATACACAGTGGAGAGAGGAGGATGAACACAAGAGAGAAGAGGATACACACAGGAGAGAGGAGAATACACCCAGAAAAGAGGGGGAAACACACAGAAGAGAGGGAAATACAAAGAGGAGAGTGCTACATACACGCAGAATGGAGGGAAATACACACTGGAGAGAGGGGAATAAACACAGGGGGAAAGAAATACACACAGGAGAGAGAAGCATACAAACAGCAGAAAGAAGGATATGCACAAAAGAGAGAAGGATACACCCAAGAAAGAAAAGGATACACACAGAAGAGAGGGGGAAACACACAGGAGAGAGGGGATACACACATGTGGAGGGGGACACAAACAGGAGAGAGGAAGATACACACAGGAGAGAGGGGGATATACATAGGAGAGAAAAGCATACACAAAAGAGATGGGGGAAAACACAGGAGAGGGGGATACACACAGGTGAAAGGGAGACACTCACAAGAAAGGAAAGAATACACACAAAAAAGAAGGATACACACAGGAGGGTGGGGGCATACATACAGGAGAGAGGAAAATACACACAGGATAGAAATGAATACACACAATAGAGAGGGGAACACAAAGGAGAGAGGGATAGACACATAGGATAGAAGAAGATACACACAAAAGAAAGAAAGATACACACAGGAGAAAGGAGAATACACACAGGGGAGAGAAAAATAGTCACAGTAGAGAAAAGGATACACACAGGAGAGAAAAAATACAAACAGGAGAGCGAAGGATACACACAGGTGAAAGGAGGATACACACAGGAGAGAGGAGAATACACATAGGAGAGAGGGAGATACACCCAGAAGAAATGGGGATACACACAGGGATAAAAAGATACACACAGGGGAGAGGAGGATACACACAAGAGAGAAGAGGATACACAACGAAGAGAGGAAAATACACCCAGAAGAGAGGGAGAAACACACAGGAGAGAGGGAGATACAAACAGAAGAGTGTGACATACACACAGGATATAGGAAAATACACACAGGAGAGAGGAGGATACACACAGCGGGAGGGGGATACACAGGAGAGAGGAGGATACAAACTGCAGAGAAGAGGATACGCACAAAAGAGAGGAGGATACACCCAGAAGAGAGGAGGATACACAAAGAAGAGAGGTGGATAAAAAAAGAAGAGGGGAAAACACACAAGAGAGAGGGGGATACACACAGGAGAGTGGAGGATACACACAGAATAGAGGAGGATATACACAGGAGAGAGGGGGATACACACAGGAAAGAGGAGAATACACACAGGATATAGGAGGATACACACAGGAAGAAGGGGATTACACACAGGAGAGAGGAGGATACACACAGAGAAAAAAGAATAAACACAAACAGAGGAAGATACACACACAATAGAGGAGGATACAGATAGAAGAGAGGAGGATACATGCAGGAGATTGGAGGATACACAAAGGAGAGAGGAGGATAGACACAGGAGAGGGGAGGATACACAAAGGAGAGAGGAGTATACACAAAGGAAAGGGGCATATACACAGGAGAGAGGGAGATTCTCACAGGAGCGTTAAATACATACAGGAGACAGGGAAATACACACAATAGAGAAGGAGAGAAACACAGGAGAAATGGATACACACAGGAGAGATGGGGATTCCCACAGAAGAGGGGGATACACACAGGAGAGATTCAGATCCACACAGGAGAGGGGGAATACACACAAGAGAGAGGGCGTTACACACAGGACAGAGAAGGTTACGCACAGAATAGAGGAAAATTCACCCAATAGAGAGGGTGATTCACACAGGAGAGAGCGGAATACACACAGGAGAGAAAGGTATACACACAGTTGAGGGGAACACACAAAGAAGTGAGGGGCATACACACAGGAAAGAGAAAAGATACAAACAGGAGAGAGAAGGATACACACAAAAGGGATGGGGATAAACACAGGAGAAAAGAGGATACACACAGGAGAGATGATGATACACAGAGGAGAGAGGGGGATACACACAGGAGAGAGGGAATACACACAGGAGAGAGGGAATATACACAGAATACAGGAGGATACACACAGAAGAGAGAAAGATACACACAGGAGAAATGAGGATACACACAGGATTGGGGGATACACAAAGGGGAGTGGGCATACACACATAAAATGGGGATAAACACAGTAGAAAGGGGGTACACACAGAATAGAGGAGGATGCTCACAGGAAAAGGTGATACAAACAGGAGAGAGAAATACACACAGGTGAGAGGAGAAGACACACAGGAGGGAGGGGCGTAAACACAGAAAAGTGGAGATACACAAAAGAGAGAGGGGGATACACAAAGGAGAAAGGGATACACACAGGAGAGGAAAATACACACAGGAGCGAGGGGGTTGCATACAGGAGAAGGGAAAATACACACAGGAAAGAGGTAGATACACACAGGAGAGAGAATGATACACACAGGAGAGGGTTGATACACACAGTAGAGAGGAAGATACACAAAGGAGAGAGGAAGATACAAAGAGGAGAGAGGAAGATACACACAGAAGAGAAGGAGATACACACAGGAGTGGGGGATACACAGAAGAGAGGGGGTACACACAAAAGCGTTGGGTACATGCAGGAGACAGTGAAATACACACAGGAGAGAGGGGGATACATACAGAAGAGGGGGATACACACAGGAGAGAGGAAGATACACACAGGAGAAAGGAGTATACACAAGAGAGTGGAATACACACCAGAGAGAAAAAATACACACAAGAGAGAGGGGCATACACACAGGAGAGAGGGGGATACACACAGGAGAAAGAAAGATACACAAAGGAGAGAAGAGGATTCACGCAGGAGAGAGAAGTATACACAGGAGAAAGTGGGATACACACAGGAGAGAGAAGGATACACAAAGGAGAAAAAAATACACACAGGTGAGAGGAAGATACACACAGGAAAGTGGGGCGTACACACAGAAGAGGTGGGTTACACAAAGGAGAGAGGTGGATACACAAAGGAGAAAGGGATACACACAGGAGAAAGAAACACACACAAGAGTGAGGGAGATGCACACAGGAGAAAGGAGGATACACACAGGAAACTGGAGGATACACACAGGAGAGAGGAGGATACACACAGGAGAGAGAAAGATACACGCAGGGGAAAGGAGGATACACACAAAAGTGGGAAGGATACACATAGGAGAGAGGGGGATACACACAGAAGACAGAGGGATACACACAGAGGGATGGGGATAAATACAGGAGAGAGGAGGATAAACACAGGAGAGAAGAGAATACACACAGAACAGTGGAAGATACACAACTGAAACAAGAGCATACACACAGGAGAGGGGGGATACACACAAAAGAAAAAAATACACACAGAAAAGGGGAGGATACATACAGTGGAAGGGGATACACATAGGAGAGAGGGGTATACACGCAGAAGAGAGCAGGATACACAAAAAATAGAGAAGGATACACACAGGAGAGAGGGGGTACACACAGGAGACAGAAGGGATACACACAGGAGAGAATAAAATACACAAAGGAAAGAAGAGGATACACAGGAGAGAGAAGGATCCACACAGGGGAAGCGGGATACACACAGAAAAGGGAAGGATACACACAAAAGAGAGGAGGATACACACAGCAAAGTGAAGGATACACTCAAAAGAGATGGGGATACACACAGGAGAGGGGGATACACATATTAGAGAAGAGAAAACAAACAGGAGAACGAAATACACACAGGAGAGGAATATACACACAAGAGAGAGGGAGATGCACAAAGGAGAGAGGGGGATACACACAGGAAAGAAGTGGATACACAAAGAAAGGGAAGGATACAAACAGGAGCGGGCAGAGACACACAGGAGAAAGGAAGATACACACAGGAGAGTGGGGCATACACACTGGAGCAAGAGAGATACACACAGAAGAGAGGGGTATACACACAGGAAGGAAGGATACACACAGAAGAGATGAGGATACACACAGGGGAGAGAAGGATACACACAGGAGAGTGGGAGATACTCACAGGAGAGAGGGGGATACACACAGGAAAGATGGGGATACACACAGAATAGAGGAGGATACACACAGGAGAGAGGAGGATACACACAGGAGAGAAGAAGACACATGCAGGATAAAGGAGGATACACACAGGAAAGATGGGGATACACACAAGAGAGTGGAGGATACACAAAGGAGAGAGAAGGATACACACAAGGGAAAGGAGAATACACACAGTATACAGGAGAATACACACAGGAAAGGGGAGGATACACACAGTAGGCAGAAGGATACACATAGGAGACAGGTGGATACACACATGAGAGATAAAGATATACACAGGAGAGAGGAGGATACACACAGGAGAAAAGGTGATACAAACAGGAGAGTGCAGCATACACACAAGAGGGAGGGGGATACACACAGGATAGAGGAGGATACACACAGGGTAGAGAAGGCTACACACAGGAGAAAGGAGTATACACAAATAAGAGAGGGAAACAAACAATGGAGAAGGGGATACACACAGGCGAGGGGGATACACACAGGAGACGGTGTGATACACACAGGAGAGGGGAGATACACAAAAAAGAGAAGAATACACACAGGAGAGAGGGGTATAAACAAAAATTGAGGAGAGAGAAAGACTGAAAAAAGAGAGACTTTCATTTTTTTAGAGCGTCTCTCTATCGCCCAGCCTGGAGTGCAGAGGCACGGTCTTGACTTACTGCCAACCCTCGCTGCACAGGTTGAAGTAATTCTCTCGCCTCAGCCTCCCGAGTAGCTGGAATAGCTGGGACTACAGGCGGCGCCGCCAAATCCGGGTACTCTTTGGTATTTTTACTAGAGACGCGTTTTGCCATCTTGATCAGGCTGTTCTCCACCTGCCTCGGCCTCCAGAAGTGCTGGGTTTACAGGCGTGAGCCACCGTGCCGGGTTAGAGAGTCTTTTTCTGAAGAATATATAAGGAGTAATGTTTCTTTGAGCAACTTCAAGCTTCAGTGGAAAGAATCAGAACATAGAGAAAACTTGATGCTAGGACAAAAAATGAAGTAAAGAATCAGCCCAGGATGGTGATACCAGGGTTACAGCAGGAAATTTAATTTATATTGTCCCAACAGAGACTTCCAAGATGGGGTCGTATAGGCGACCCCGGATAGCAGTTTACAGTGAAGACGCAGAGGGTGAGTCCAAGCCGCATTCTCGGACAGATCTTTCTTGCCCACAAAACGTTGAAAGTCCCAGGTGTGGGAGAGACATGGGACGCTAGCACAGCTGGCTCACGTGGCCGCTTCAGCCAGTTCCGCAGCGCAGCAGCACCGGGCACAAAACTCACTGGTCTGGGTTCCCTGTTAAACTGGCAATCTGAGATTTGGAAGGGCAGATTGGCATGTCCATCTGATTGAATGGGACTTGAACAATGAGCCAGACCACGAGATTTCTGGGAAACGTGATCTGAGGCGGTGCAGTGGGCAGTGGCACGGGAGATCGCACGGATCCCAGTGCCCTATCAGCAGGCTACTGGGGCGCCAGTGAGAGAGTCAACAGTTCAACTTGGGGAGAGGAAGAGAGAGAGAGAGAGAGGACGGACTCTGAGGCAGGGACCTGCGTGATCAGGCTCGGTGGGTCCCACCCTGACGGGGACAAGCAGGGCAGCGATTGGAGGCTCTTGGGGTGGAGAGTTTTGCTGCCGGCATCTAGGACGGTGCAGCCCAGTGTGGGAAGGGCGTCCGCCACTACTGAAGCAATCCCCTGCTACTGAAGTACCGCCCAGGGCTGACGCAGCCTGCTGTTTCCAGGCAACCTGCCATAACAGAGAGACTCCCCAGCAGGGCAGAGCAAGCCACAGCAGGGTGGAGCAAGCCACAGCAGAACGGAGCCCGGCAGCAATTGGGTGGACCCATGCTAGCAGGGTGGAGGCCCAGTAGGAAAATAGTGAATAGACTGCCTCCTAGCTGGGCAGGACAGTGCAACAGATACTCATAAAGAAAGCCCCAACTCCCTGAGACAGAGCATCTAAGGGGAAAAAAGGGGGGGTTATGAGTTCTGTTGCAACAGACATAAACACATCCACCCAACAATGCTGAATGAACAACGGAGCTCACAGTTCAGCACTGGAGCTCCTATAAAGCACAGACCGTCTCCTCAAGCAGCTCCCTGACCCCTGTATATCCAAAGAGTCATCACCCCAAAAAAGAAATAATCAGACTGACATTTGGCAGGCATCATTCTGAAACAAAAATAGCAGAAGAAGACACTGGTAGCACCCCTCACTGTTTGGCAGCTGCTACAGGTGTACCCCAGACAAGCAGGGCCTAGAGTGGACCTCAGCACTCATACAGCAGAGGGGCTAGACCATTAGAAGGAAAACTAAGTAACAGAAATATTTCATCATCAAAAATCTCATCGTCCACACAGAGACCCAATTGAAAAATCAGCAACTACTAAGACGACAGGAGGATAAATCCATAAAGATGGGAAGAAACCAGCGCAAAAAAAAGGGAAAACATCAGAAACCAAATCACTTCACCTCCTACAAAGGACCAAAACTCAGCATCAGCAAGAGAACAAAGCTGGACAAAGAATGAGTGTGACGAAATGACGGAATCAGACTTCAGAAAGTGAATCATGAGAAATTGCAGTGAGCTAAAAGAAAATGTTCTAAATCAGTGCAAAGAAACTAAGAACTTTGAAAAAAGATTTGAAAAAAGATTCGAGTAAATGATAACAAAAAAGGACAACTTACAGAGGAATATGAATGAACTGAAGGAGCTGAAAAACACAACATGAGAAATTCGCGAAGCATGCACACAGCCGAATTGACCAAGCAGAAGAAAGAATATCAGCAGTCAAAGATCAACTCAATAAAATAAAACGAGAAACCAAGATCAAAGAAAAAAGCGCAAAAAGGAATGAACAAAATCACCAAGAAATGTGGGACTATGTGAAGAGACCCAACCTACGTTTGATAGGTGTACCAGAATGTGATGAAGAGAATGAATTCAAGCTGGAAAACACTCTTCAGGATATTATCCAGGAAAATTTTCCCAACCTAGCAAGACAGGTCAATACACACCTACAGGAAATACAGAGAACACCACAAAGATATTCTGCAAGAAGAGCAACTCCAAGGCACATAATCCTCAGATTCACCAGGGTTGAAATGAAAGAGAAAATACGAAGGGCAGCCAGAGAGAAAGTTCGGGTCACCCACAAAGGGAAGCCCATCAGGCTCACAGCAGATCTCTCGGCAGAGACTCTACAAGCCAGAAGAGAGTGGGGGCCAATATTCAACATCCTTAAAGAAAAGAACTTTCAACTCAGAATTTCATATTCAGCCAAACTGAGCTTCATAAGTGAAGGAAAAATAAAATCCTTCATGAACAAGCAAGTACTCAGAGATTTTGTCACAACTAGGCCTGCTTTACAAGAGCTTCTGAAAGAGGCACTACACATAGAAAGAAACAACCAGTACCAGCCATCCTATAAGCAAACCAAATGCTAAAGAGCATCAACAAAATGAAGAATCTACAGGAACCAATGGCGAAAACAGCCGGCTAGCATCAAAATGGCACTATCAAATTCACACATAACAATATTAACCCTAAATGTAAAAGGGCAAAATGCACCAATAAAAAGACACAGACTGGCAAACTGGATAAAAAGCCCAAACCCGTCAGTGTGCTGTATCCAGAATGCCCACCTCACACACAAGGACACACAAAGGCTCAAAATAAAGGGATGGAGGAAGATTTACCAAACAAATGGAGAGCAAAAGGAAAAAGCAGGAGTTGCAATTCTCGTCTCTGATAAAATAGACTTTAGAGCAACAAAGATCAAAAGGGACAAAGAAGGTCATTACATAATGGTAAAAGGATCGAAACAACAAGAAGAGCTAACGATTCTAAATATATATGGACCCAATGCAGGAGCACCCGGATATATAAGGCAAGTTCTGAATGACTTACAAAGAGACTTAGACTTCCACACAATAATAGTGGGAGACTTTAACACTCCACTGTCAATATCAGACAGATCAACCAGACAGAAAATTAACAAGGATATCCAGGACTTGAACTCAGACCTGGAACAAGCAAACCTGATAGATATTTGCAGAACTCTCCACCACAAATCCACAAAATATACGATCTTCTCAGCAACACATCACATCTACTCCAAAATTGACCACATAATTGGAAGTAAAGCACTCCTCAGCAAATGCAAAACAACTGAAATCATAACAAACAGTCTCTCAGACCATAGTGCAATCAAGTTGGAACTCAGAATTCAGAAATAACTCAGAACCTCACAGCTTCATGGAAACTGAACTACTGGCTTTTGAATGTTGATTGGATAAACAATGAAATGAAGGCAGAAATAAAGAAGTTCTTTGAAACCAACGAGAATGAAGACACAACGTACCAGAATCTCTGGGATACATTTAAAGCAGTCTATAGAGGAAAATATATAGCAATAAGTGCCAAAATGAGAAGAGTGGAGATATTTAAAATGGACACCCTATCGTCAAAATTGAAAGAGCTAGAGGAGCAAGATCAAACAAGCTCAAATTCTAGCGAAAGACAAGAAATAACTAAGATCAGAGCAGAACTGAAGGAGATAGAGACAAGAAAAACCCTTCAAAAAATCAATGAATACAAGAGCTGATTTTTCGACAACATCAACAAAATAGACAGACCAGTAGCCAGACTGATAAAAAAAAAAAAAGACAGAACAACCAAATAGATGCAATAAAAAACGATAACGGGGAAATCATCACAGATTCCACAGAAATTCAAATCATCATCAGAGAATACTACAAACAACTCTATGCCCATAAACTAGTAAACCAGGAAGAACTGGATAAATTCCTGGACGCCTGTGTCCTCCCAAGCCTAAACCAGGAGGAAGCCAAAACTATGAATAGACCAATAACAAGGTCAGAAGTTGAGGCAGCAATTAAGAGCCTACCACACAAAAAAAGCCAAGGTCCAGATGGGTTCACAGCCGAATTCTACCAGACACACAATGAGGATCTAGTACCATTCCTTCTGAAACTATTCCAAATAATTCAAAGAGAGGTAACCCTTCCCAAATCATTTTAGGAGACCAACATCATCCAGATACTTAAACCCGCCAGAGACTCAACAAGAAAAGAAAACTTCAAGCCAATATCCATGATGAACATAGATGCAAAAATTTTCAATAAAATACTGGAAAACCGATTGCAACAGCACATTAAAATCTTATCCATCATGAACAAGTAGGATTTATCCCGGGGATGCAAGGCTGGTTCAACATACGCAAGTCTATAAACGTAATTCACCACATAAACAGAAGCAAACAGAAAAACCACATGATTATCTCAATCGACGAAGAGAAGGCATTTGACAAAATTCATCAGCCTTTTATGCTAAAAAACCTCAATAAACTTGTTATTGATGGAACATACCTCAAAGTAATAAAAGCTATTTACGACAAACCAACAGCCAATATCATACTTAATGGGCAAAAACTGGAAGAATTCCCTCTCAAATCCGGCACTAGACAAGGATGCCCTCTCTCACCACTCCTATTCAACATAGTACTGGAAGCTCTAGCCAGAGCAATCAGGCAAGGAAAAGAAATAAAGGGTATTCAAATAGGAAAGGTGGAAGCCAAATTGTCTCTATTTGCAGACGACATGATAGTATATCTAGAACACCCCATCACCTCAGCCCAAAAGCTCCTGAAACTGATAAGCAACTTCAGTAAAGACTCAGGATATAGAATCAATGTGCAAAAATCTCAAGCATTCCTATACACCTATAACAGACTTAAAGAGAACCAAATCAAGAAGGAACTGCCATTCACAATTGCTACAAAGAAAATAAAATACCTAGGAATACAACTCACAAAAAATGTAAGGGACCAATTCAAAAGAAACTACAAACCACAGCTCAACAAAATAATAGAGGACTCAAACAGATGGAGAAACATTCCATTTTCGTGGTTACAAAGAATAAATATCGTGAAAATGGCTATACTGCCCATAGTAATTTATACAATCAATGCTATCTCCATCAAACTACAATTGAATTTTTTCACAGAACTAAATAAAACAACCATGAACTTCACATGGAACCAAAAGAAGGCCCGCATAGCCAAGTCAATTCTAAGCAAAAAGAACACAGCGCGAGGCATCACACTACCAGACTTCAAACTATAATACAAGGCTACAGTAATCAAAACAGCATGGTACTGGTACCAAAACAGAGATATAGACCAATGGAACAGAACAAAGTCATTGGAGGCAACACAACATATGTACAACCATATAATCTTTGATAAACCATACAAAAACAAGCAATAAGGAAAGCATTCCCTATTTAATAAATGGTGTTGGAAAAACTGGCTAGCCATGTGCAGAAAGCAGAAACTGGACCCCTTCCTGAAACCTTACACTAAAATTAACTTCAGATGAATTAAAGACTTAAACATAAGACCTGACACCATAAAAACCCTAGAAGAAAATCTAGGCAAAACCATTCAGGTCATAGGAGTAGGCAAGGACTTCATGAACAAAACACTAAAGCATTGGCAACAAAAGCCAAAATAGACAAATGGGATCTAATCAAACTCCACAGCTTCTGCAAGGCAAAAGAAACAGTCACTAGAGTGAATCAGCAACCATCAGAATGGGAAAAAATCTTTGCATTTTACGCATCTGTCAAAGGGCTGATATCCAGAATTAACAAATAACTCAAACAGATTTACAGGAGAAAAAAAAACAAGCCCATTCAAAAATGGGCAAAGGATATGAACAGACACTTTACAAAAGAAGACATACATGAGGCCAACAAACACATGAAAAAATACTCATCATCACTGGTCATTAGAGAGCTGCAAATCAAAACCACATTGAGATACCATCTCACGCCAGTTAGAATGGCGATAATTAAAAAATCTGGAGACAGCAGATGCTGGAGAGGATGTGGAGAAATAAAAACACTCTTACACAGTTTGTGGGAGTGTAAATTAGTTCAACCATTGTGGAAGACAGTGTGGCGATTACTCAATGACCTAGAAATAGAAATTCCATTTGACCCAGCAATGCCATTACTGGGTATATATCCAAAGGACTATAAATCGTTCTACTATAAGAACACATGCACACGAATGTTCATTGCAGCACTGCTTACAATAGCAAAGACCTGGAACCAACCCAAATGCCCATCAATGATAGACTGGACTGGGAAAATGTGTCACATATACACCATGGAATATTATGCAGCAATCAAAAATGATGAGTTTGTGTGCTTTGTAAGGACATGGATGAATTTGGAGAACATCATTCTCAGCAAACTGACACAAGAACAGAAAATCAAATACTGCATGTTCTCAGTCATATGCCGGTAAAAAAAATGAGAGCATATGGACACAGGGAGGGGTCTACTAAACACTGGGGTCTATTGTGGGGAAGGGGCAGAGACAGTTGAGGGGTGTGGGGAGGAATAGCTTGGGGATAAATGCCAAGTGTGGGTGAAGGGGAAGAAGGCAGCAAAGCACACTGCCATGTGTGTACCTATGCAACTATCTTGCACACTCTACACATGTACCCCAAAACCTATAATGCAATAAAAATATAAAAAATTAAAAAAAATAAAGGAGGGTACACACAGAAGAGAGGGGGAATACACACAGAAGAGAGGGGGATTCCCACAGGATTGTGGGACAAAAACACAGGAGGGAAGGTAATACACACAGGAAAGAGATAAATACACACAAGAAGAGAAAAATAAATACAAAAGACAGAAGGATACACACAGAAGACTGGAGGATACAGACAGAATAGAGGATGATACACGCAAAAGAGAGGAGGATACACACAGGAAAGAGGGGGGATACACACAGGATAGGGAGATGCACACAGAAGAGGAAAAGATACACACAGGAGCGTGGAAGATTCACACAAAAGAGTGGATGATACACACGGGAGAGATGGAAATACACACAGGAGAGAGAACAACAGACACAGAATAGGGGGAAACACACAGAATATAAAAGGATACACATAGGAGAGAGGAGGGTACAAACAGGAGAAAGGAAGATACACAGATGAGAGAGGAGGATGCACACAGGAGAGGAAAATACACACATAGGAGAGTGACATACACACGGGGAGACTAGAATATACACAGAATTGAGAAAGATACACACAGGAGAGAGTGGAATACACACAGAAGAGAGGAATATACACACAGGAGATATAAAAATACACACTGGAGAGAGTAGGATACAAACAGGAGACAAGAGGATACACACAGGAGAGAGGGAAAAAACACAGGAGAGTGGAAGATACACACAGAAGAGAGGAAGATACACAAAGGAGATAGGATGAACCACACAAGTGAAAAAAAAAATACACACAGCAGAGAGGAGGATACACACAGGAGAGAGGGGAAAAATCACAGGAGAGTGGGGGATACACACATTTGGAGGGGGATACACACATTAGGAAAAAGGATAAACACAGGAGAGAGAAAAATACAAATAGGAGAGAGAAGCATACACAAAAAAGACATGGACATACACAGAGGAGAGGTAGATACACACAGGAGAACGGGGGATACACAAAGTAAAGACAGGATACACAGAAAAGAGGGGGATACACACAGGAGAGAGGGGCATACACACAGGAGAGAGGAGGATACACACAGGAAAGCGGAGAATACACACAATAGTGAGGAAGATACACAGGGTAGAGATGGGGTATACACACAGAAGAAAAGAAAATACACACAGAAGAGAGGGAGATAAACACAGGAGAGAGGAGGATCCACACAGGGTAGAGATGGATACACACAGAAGAGAGGAGGATATACACAAAAAAGAAAAAAATACAAACAAGAGAGAGAAGGATACACACAAAAGAGAAAAAAATACAAACAGGAGAGAGAAGGATACACACAGGTGAAAGGAGGATACACACAGGAGAGAGGAAGATACAGACAAGAGGGGGATACAAACAGGAGGAATGGGTATACATGCAGGGGGAGGGGGATACACACAGGAGAGAGAAAGATACACAAAAGAGAGAGGAGGATACACACAGGAGAGAGGAGGATACACACAGAGGAGAGGAGGATACACACAGAAGAGAGGGGGAAACACACAGAGTGAGGGGGATGCACACAGGAGAGTGGAGGATACAAAAAGCAGGCAGAAGAATACGCACAAATGAGAGGAGATTACACACATGAGAGAGGAGGATACACAAAGGAGAGAGGGAATACACTGCAGGGATGGGGATATACACAGGCGAGAGAGATACACACTGAAGTGGGGGGGATGCACACAGGAGAAAGGAGGTTCCACAGAGGAGAGGGGGATACACAACGAAAAGTGGAGCATACACACAGGAGAGAGGAGGATACACACAGGAGAAAATGGGGATACACACAGGAGAAAGGGGGATACACACAGGAGAGTGGGGCATACACACAGGCTGGAGGGGAATGCACACAGGAGAAACGGGGCTACACATAGGGGGAGAAGGATAAATACAGGAGGGAGAAGGGTACACAAAAAAGAGAGGCGGATACAGACAGAAGACAGGGCGATAAACACAGAAAAAAGAAGGATACACACAGGAGCGAGGAGGATACACAGAGGAGAGTGAAGGATACACGCAGGAGAGAGAAGGAAACACACAGGAGAGTGGGGGGATAAACATAAAATAGAGCAATACACACAGAAGAGAGGAGGATAAACACAGGAGAGTGGAGGATACTCACAGGAGACAGAAGGATACACACAAAACAGTGAAGGATGCACACAGGAGAGAAGGGGATACACATAGGAGAGAGGGGGATACACACAGTAGAGAGGGGCATACACACAGGAGAGGGTGATACACACAGGAGAAAGGGTGATACACACAGGAAAAGGGAGAATACACAAAGAAGAGAAGGACACACACTGGAGAGAAAGGCATACACACAGGAGAAAGAAGAATACACACAGCAGAGATTTGGATTCACACAGGAGAGAGGAGATAAACACAGGAGAAAGAAGAATACACACAGGAGAAAGGGAGGATACACACAGGAGAGAGGGTGGATTCACAAAGGAGAAAGGGGCTATACACAGAGAAATGAGGAAGGATACACACAGGAGAGAGGAGCATACACACAGGAGAGAGGAGCATACACACAGGAGAGAAATAGATACACACAAGTGAGAAGGATAAACACAGTAGAGAGAAAGATACAGGAGAGGGAGATACACACAGAAGAGAGGAGGATAAACACAGGAGAGAGGAGGATACTCACAGGAGAGAGGGGGATACACACAAAAGAGTGGAGGATGCACACAGGAGAGAAGGGAATACACACAGGAGAGAGGGGTATACATACAGTAGAGAGGAGCTACACACAGGAGAAAGAAGGATACACACAGAAGTAAGGGGGATACACACAGGAGAAAGGAGGATACACAAGGAAGATGGGGATACACACAGGAGAGAGGGGGATACATGGAAAAGAGAAAAGAATACACACAGGAGAGAAAAGGATACACACAGGAATGGGAATACACAGGAGAGAGGGGCATACACACAGGAGAGGGTGATACACACAGGAGAAAGGGTGGTACACACAGGAAAGTGAAGAATACACACAGGAGAGAAGGATACACACAGAAGTAAAAGGCATACACACAGGAGAAAAAAGAATACACAAAGCAGAGATTAGGTTTCACACAGGAGAGAGGCGATAAACACAGGAGAAAGAGGAACACACACAGAAGAAAGGAAGGATACACAAATGAGAGAGGGTAGATACACAATGGAGAAAGGAGGGATACACAGAGGAATGAGGAGAAATACAAACATGAGAGAAAAGCATATACACAGGAGAGGAATAGATACACACATGAGAAAAGGATAAACACAGTAGAGAGGAAGATACACACAGGATAGAAGAGGATACACACAAAATAGAAAATGATACACACAGGAGACAGAATGATACACACAGAAGAGAGGGGGATAAACACAGGAGAGGGGAATAGACACAGGAGAGAAAAAAGATACACACAGGAGACAGGGATACACAAAAAAGGGAGGTGGATACACAAAGGAGAGTGGGGAATACACACAAGAGAAATGAGCATACCCACAGGAGAGAGGAAAATACACAAAGGAGAGAGGAGGGTACACACAGGAAAAAGAGCGATACAAACAGGAGAGTGCAGCATACACACAGAAGAGAGGGGGATACACACAGGAGAAAGAAGGATACACACAAAATGAAAATAATACACACAGGAGACAGAAAAATACACACAGGAGAGAGGGGGATAAACACAGGAGAGGAAAATACACACAGGAGAGGAAAAGAAACACACAAGTGTCAGGGATACACAAAGAAAAGAGTTGGATACACACAGGAGAGAGGAAGATACACAAGAGAGAGGGGCATACCCACAGGAGAGAGGAGACTACACAAATGAGAGAGGGGGATACACACAAGAAAAAGGGGGATACAAACAGGAGAGTGCGGCATACACACAGAAGGGAGGGGGATACACACAGGAGAGAGGAGGATACACACAGGAGAGAGGAAAATACACACAGGAGAGAGAAGAATACACACAAGAGAGGGGGATACACACAGGATAGAAAAGGATACATATAAAAGAGAGGAGGATATACACAGGAGAGAGGATGATACACACAGAAGAGAGAAGAATACACACAAGAGAGGAAGATACACAGGATAGAAAAGAGTACACATAGGAGAAAGGAGAATACACACAGGAGAAAGGAGGATAGTTAGAATGGCGATCATTAAAAAATCTGGAGACAGCAGATGCTGGAGAGGATGTGGAGAAATAGGAACACTCTTACACTGTTGGTGGGAGTGTAAATTAGTTCAACCATTGTGGAAGACAGTGTGGCGATTCCTCAGGGACCTAGAAATAGAAATTCCATTTGACCCAGCAATCCCATTACTGGGTATCTATCCAAAGGATTATAAATCGTTCTACTATAAGGACACATGCACACGAATGTTCATTGCAGCACTGTTTACAATAGCAAAGACCTGGAACCAACCCAAATGCCCAACGATGATAGACTGGACTGGGAAAATGTGGCACATATACACCATGGAATATTATGCAGCAATCAAAAATGATGAGTTTGTGTCCTTTGTAGGGACATGGATGAATCTGGAGAACATCATTCTCAGCAAACTGACACAAGAACAGAAAAAGAAATACCACATATACTCACTCATAGGTGGGTGAGAAAAATGAGAACATGTGGACACAGAGAGGCTGTCTACTATACACTGGGGACTGTTGGGGGGAATGGGGGAGGGACAGCAGGGGGGGGCTGGGGGGGATAGCCTGGGGATGAATGCCAAGTGTGGGTGAAGGGGAGGAAGGCAGCAGAGCACACTGCCATGTGTGTACCTATGCAACTATCTTGATCGTTCTGCACATGTACCCCCAAACCTATAATGCAATAAAAAAAAAAAAAAAAAAAAAAAAAAAAGACAGCTTTTCTCACAAAAAAAAAAAAAAAGAAAGAAAAGGCGGAAACACACAAGAGAGAGGGGAAACAAACAAGAGAGAGGGTATATACACAGGCGAGAAGAATAAACACTGTAGACGGTGGGATACACACAGGAGAGAGGGATATACACAAAAAAGAGAGGAGAATACACACAGGAGAGAGGAGGATACACACTGCAGAGAGGAAGATACACAAAAAGGAGAAGGAAACACACAAGAAAGAGGGGGATACACACAGTCGAGGGGGATAAACACTGGAGACGGTGGGATACACACAGGAGAGAGGTGGATACACAAAGGAGAGAAGGATACACACAGGAGAGAGGGGTAAACACACAAAATAGACGAGGATATACACAGGAGAGAGAAAATATACACACAGGAGAGGGGGTGATACACAGGAGAGTGGGGCATAAACACAGGAGGAAAGGGAATATCCATAGCAGAGAGGGGGATACACACAGTGGGAGAAGAATAAATACAAAAGAGAGGAGGATACACACAGAAGAGAGGAGAATACACACAAGAGAGGGGGATAAACACAGGATAAAAAAAGAATACTCATAAGAGAGTGGAGGATACACACAGGAGAGAGGAGGGTACACAGAGCAGAGAGGAGGATACACACAGGAGAGGAAGATACACACAGAAGAGAGGTTAATACACAGGAGAGAGAAAAATACACACAGGATTAGGGAAGATACACACAGAAGAGAGGGGGATACACACAGGAGTGAGGAGGATACACACAAGAGATAAGAAAATACACACAAGAAAGAGGAGGATACACACAAGAGACAGGAGGATACACAGAGGAGAGAGAAGAATACACACAGGAGAGGGAAATATACACACAGGAGGAAGGACTATACACACAGGAGAGAGGATGATCCACACAAATGAAAGGAGGATACAGGCAGCAGAGAGGAAAATACACACAGGAGAGAGGGGGAAACACACAGGAGAGTGGGGGATACACACAGGTGCAGTGAGATACACACAGGAGAGAGGAAAATACAGAGAGAAGAAAGGAGGATACACATAGGAGAGAGAAGCATACAGAAAAGAGACAAGGGCATACACACAGGAGAGGGGGATACACACAGATGAAAGGGGGATACACACAGGAAAGGAAAGGATACACAAAAAAGAGAAATATAGACACAGAAGGGTGGGGCATACACACAGGAGAGAGGAGGATACACACAGGGTAGAGGAGAATACACACAATATAGAGGGGGATACACACAGGAGAGAGGGGGTATACACACAGGAGAGAAGAAGATACACGCAGAAGGGAGGAAGATACACACAGGAGATAGGAGAATACACACAGGGGAGAGAAGGATAGACAGAGCAGAGAGGAGGATACACACAGAAGAGAAAAAAATACAAACAGAAGAGAGGAAGATTCACACAGGTGAAAGGATGATACACACAGGAGAGAGGAGGATACACACAGGAGAGAGGGGGATACACCCAGGAGAAATGGGGATACACACAGGGGGAAAGGAATACACACAGGAGAAAGGAGGATACACACAAGAGAGAAGAGGATACACACAGGAGAGAGAAGGATACACGCAGAAGAGAGGGGAAAACACACAGGAGAGAGGGAAATACAAAGAGGAGAGTGCAACATAAACACAGGATAGAGGGAAATACACACTGAAGAGAGGGGAATAAACACAGGGGGAAAGAAATACACAGAGGAGAGAGTAGCATACAAACAGCAGAGAGGAGGATATGCACAAAAGAGAGGAGGATACACCCAGAAGAGAGGAGGATACACACAGAAGAGAGGGAAAACACACAGGAGAGTGGGGGTTACACACGTGTGGAGCGGGATACACACAGAAGAGAGGAAGATACACACAGGAGAGAGGAGGATACACATAGGAGAGAGAAGCATACACAAATGAGACAGGGGGGAACACACAGGAGAGGGGGATACACACAGGTGAAAGGGAGATACACACAGGAAAGGAAAGAATACACACAAAAGACACAGGAGGGTGGGGGCATACACACAGGAGAAAGGAGGATACACACACTATAGAGGAGAATACACACTATAGAGAGGGGGATACACACAAAAGAGAGGGTTATACACATAGGAGAGAAGAAGATTCACACAGAAGAAATAAAGATACACACAGGAGAAAGGATAATACACACAGGGCCAGAAGGATAGACACAGCAGAGAGGAAGATACACACAGGAGAGAAAAAAATACAAACAGGAGAGAGAAGGTTACACACAGGTGAAAGGAGGATACACACAGGAGAAAGGAGGATACACATAGGAGAGAGGGAGATACACATAAGAGAAATGGGGATACACACAGGGGTAAAGGGATACACAGAGGAGAGAGGAGGATACACACAGAAGAGAGGAGAATACGCACAGAAGAGAGGGGGAAACACACAGGAGAGAGGGAGATACAAACAGGAGAGTGTGACATACACACAGGATAGAGGGAAATACACACAGGAGAGAGGAGGATAAAAACTGCAGAGAGAAGGATACGCACAAATGAGAGGAGGATACACTGAAGAGAGAGGAGGATACACAAAAAAGAGGGGGAAACACACAGTAGAGAGGGGCATACACACAGGTGAGGTGAATACACAAAGAAATTGGGAAGATGCGCACAGGAGAAAAGGGCATCCACACAGGAGAGGGGGATACACACAGAACAGAGGGGCATACACACAAAAGAAAAGAGGATACACACAGGAGAGAGGGGGGATACACACAGGAGAAAGGGGGATACACACAAGAGAGTGGGGCATACACACAGGATAGAGGGGCATACACACATGGGGAGAAGAATAAATACAGGAGGGAGGAGGGCACACAAAAAGAGCAGAGAATACAGACAGAAGAGAGGAGGATACACTCAGGAGAGAGGAGGATACACACAGGAGAGGGAAGGATACACACAGGAGAGAGGAGGATACACACAGGAGAGTAGGGGGATACACACAGGAGAGGGGGGTACACACAGAAAAGAAGATGATACACAAAAAAGAGGAGGATACACACAGGAGAGAGGGGATACACACAGGAGAGAGGTGATACACACAAAAGAGAGGAGAATGCACACAGGAGAGAGAAGGATACACACAGGAGAGAGGGGGATACACAGAGGAGAGAGGGGGATACACACAGGAGAGAGGGGGATACACACAGAAGAGTGGTGATACACACAAAAGAAAGGAGGATACACACAGGAGAGAGAAGGATACACACAGGCGAGATAAGGATACACAAAGAAGATGAGGATACACACAGGATGGGGAAGATACACGAAAAAGAGAAAAGGATACACAGGAGAGAGAAAAGATACACACAGGAGAGGGGGATACAAACTGGAGAGAGGAGGATACACACAGGTGAAAAAAGGATACACACAGGAGAGTGGAAGATACACAAAAAAAGAGGAAAATACACACAAAAGAGAGAGGTATACACACAGGAGAGAGGGGGATACACACAGAAGAGTGGTGATACACACAGGAGAGATGAGGGTACACACTAGATAGAGGAGGATAAACACAGGAGAGAGGAGGATACACAAAGGAGATGGGGATACACACAGGAGAGAGGAGGATTCACTGAAAAAAAGGAGGACACACACAGAAGAGAAATGGATAAACACAGTGGAGAAAGATATACACAGGAGAGAGGGACATACACACAGGAGAGGCAGATACACACAGGAGAAAGGGGGATAGACATAGGAGAGGGGAAAATACACACAGGAGAGGGGGATACACACATGAGAACAGGGCGTACACACAGAAGAGAGGAGGATTCAAAAAGCAGAGTGGAGGATACACACTGGAGAGAGGGGATACACACAAGAGAGGGGGGATACACACAGGAGAAAGGGGGATACACACAGGAAAGATCGGGTATAAACACAGGAAAGTGGGGGGATACACAAACGAGAGAGGAGGGATACACACAAGAGGGAGGAGGATACACACAGAAGAGAAAAGGATACACACAGTAGAGAAAATGATACACACAGAAGAGGGGGATACACACAGGAAAGAGGAGGATACACGCAGGATAGAGGAGTTTACACACAAAAGAGAGCAGGATACACACAGGAGACAGAAGAATACACACAGGAGAGAGGGGGATATACACAGAAGAGTAGTGATATACACAGGATGGAGGAGGGTACACACAGGAGACAGGGGCATACACACAGGAAAAATGGATAAACACAGAAGAAAGGGGTATACACAGAGGAAAGAGGAGTATACACACAGTTAAGAGGGATACACAAAGAAAAAAGGGCATACACACAGGAGAGAGGATACACACAGGAGAGAGGAGGATACAAACAGGAGAGAAGTGACACACACAAGTGAAAGAAGGTATACAGAGGATCCTTCATAGCCTCACTGAATATTATACACTTGTGATATAGTCTGGAGTCTACTTTTTATGGCCACTCATTCAAAGAATCACTAAATAATGCACACCTGCTGAATATTCAGATGTCTCTTTCCTATGGCCACTCGTTAAGAGCCTCACTAAGTGTACACACCTGGGGAAATAGTCAGGATTTACCTTTATCCCCTCATTCACATTCTCACTAAATACGGCACACCTGTGAAATAGTCCAGAGACTTTTTCATGTGGCCTCTAATTAGAAGTGTCACTGAATAATGTGGTATATTCAGGAGTCTATATCACGTAGTCACAAATTCAGAGCCTCAGTGAATAACACAGGCCCCAGATATAGTAAGGAATCTAATTTATATGGCAACGTCTTCTGAGCCTCACTGTATAATACACACCTGGAGAATAATTCTGAGTCTATTTTCGATGGCTATTCATTCAGAGCCTCGATAAAATATGTACACCTGTGGAGTAGCCAGAAGTCTATTTAATTAGGACACTCATTCATAGGCTCAGTGGATAATATTCACGTGTGGATTAGTCAGGATTCCATTTTATATGGCCACTGACTCATAAACTCAATGAAAAATGCGCAAATGTAAAGCACTCAGGAGTCTATTTCATATAAACACTCATTCAGAGATTCAGTGAATAATAAAAATAGTTAAGATAGACAACATCCTGTTTCATAAGGTCACACAAAAAGAGCCTCACTGAATAATACAAACCTGGAGAATAATTTGGAGTCTATTTTCGATGGACATTTATTTAGAGCCTCGGTAAATAATGCACACCTGTGGAGTAGCCAAAAGTTTATTTCATTTGGACACTCATTCATAGCCTCATTGGATAATATGCACGTGTTTATTAGTCAGGATTTCATTTTATATGTCTACTTACTTGTAACCTCAGTGACAAATGCCCAAATGTACAGTACTCAGCAGTATATTTCATATAGACAATCATTCAGAGATTCATGGAATAATAAAAATATTTAAGATAGACAGCATCCTGTTTTTTATGTTTACACAAAAAAGCCTCATTAAGTAATATGCACGTGTGGATTATTCAGGATTCCATAATAAATGGCCACTGACTAGTAACCTCAGTAAAAAATGCACAAATGTAAAGTACTCAGCAGTCTATTTTATATAGACACTAATTCAGAGATACACGGAATAATACACTTATTTGAGATAGACAGCATCCTGTTACATATGGTTAAAAAAAAAGAGCCTCACTGAGTAATGCAGAAAAGGGGAAGTGTTAGGAGTCTACTTTATATAGCCTTTAATTTACAGAATCAGGAAATAATGCACACGTGTGGAATAGACACTAGTCTATCTTATATGGCTGCAAAATCAAAGCCTTTTCGAACACTGCACATGTGGGGAATAATCACTTGTGTGTTTCATATGGTCTTTCATTTGGTGAATCAAAAACTTATGAACAACTGTGGAGTAAAATGGGTTCAATTTCAGAAGGCCACTCTTTCAGTGTTTTAGTGAATAATATGTATATCTGAAAAGTAAGGAATCTCTTTCACATGGCCACTCATTCAGGGCCTCTGTGAAGAATACTCCCCTCAAAAATAGTCGTGTCTACTTTAAATGGCTACAAATTCAGAGACTCTGTAGGAAGGGAAAACCAGGGCAATACAACTGAGTCTCTTTTTTATGACCACTTAGTCAGAGTCTCATTCAATGATACACACCTGGTGAAGAGTTAAGAGTCTACTTCATGTAGCCACTCATTTAGAGCCTCAGTGAATAATGCACACCAGGGTAATTGTCGAGCATTTTTTATATGGCCACTCATTTTGTGCCTCACTGAGTGATATACACCTCAGAATTCTATTTGATACTACCACTCATTTAAAACCTTATTGAATAATTTACAATGGAGCAATAGTCAGGTGTCTATTTTATATGGTCTATCACTCAAAGTTTCAGTGAATAATTAGCTTCTATGGAGTAATCAGGACTCTGTTTAAGATAGCCAGGAATTAAGTGCCTTCCTGAATGATACACACCTCGGTAATAGCCTGGCGTCTATTTCCTATGAACTCTAGTTTTGTGTATCGTTGAGTAATACACACCTGTGGCAGTGTTAGGAGTCTATTTGGTATGGACACTCAAACAGAACCTGTTTGATTAATGCACACAGGTATAATAATAAGGAGTCTATGTCATACAGTTACTTATTCAGACAAACGGTGAATAATGCACATGTAAAGTAATTACAAGTCTGATTCTTATGGACCCTCTTTAACAGCCTCACTGAATATTACACACTTGTGATGTAGTCTGGAGTCTATTTTTTATGGCCACACATTCAGAGAAATCACTAAATAATGCACACCTGTGGAATAGTCAGAAGTCTCTTTCCTATAGCCACTCGTTAAGAGCCTCACTAAGTGTACACACCTGGGGAAATAGGATTTATCCTTATCCCCTCATTCAGGGTCTCACAAAATAATGCACACCTGTGGAATAGTCAAGAGACTCTTTCCTATGGCCACTCGTAAAGAGCCTCACTAAATGTACACACCTGGGAAAATACAATTTACCATTACCTTCTCATTCAGAGTCTCACGAAATAATGCACACCTGTGGAATAGTCAGGAGATTTTTTTCCTATGGCCACTCGTTAAGAGTCTCACTAAGTGTACACACCTGGGGAAATACTCAGGATTTACCATTATCCCCTCATTCAGAGTGTCACTCAATAATGCATACCTGTGGAATAGTCAGGAGACTCTTTCCTATGGCCACTCATTAAGAGCCTCAATAAGTGTACAAACCTGGGGAAATAGTCAGGATTTACCTATAACCCTTCATTCAGAATCTCACTAAATAATGCACACCAGTGAAATAGTCAGGGGAATTTTTCATGTGGCCTCTAATTCAGAGTGTCACTGAACAATGTGATGTAATCAGGAGTCTATTTCATATGAACACATATTCAGAGCCACAGTGAAAAAAAAACTGGCCCTTTATGATGTAACGAATCTAATTAATATGGCCACATCTTCTAAGCCTCACTGAATAATACACACCTGGAGAATAAATGGAGTCTATTTTCGATGGACATTCATTCAGAGCCTCGGTAAATAATGTACACCTGTGGAGTAGCCAGGAGTCTATTTTATTAGGACACTCATTCATAGCCTCAGTGGATAATATGCACGTGTGCATTAGTCGGGATTTTCAATTTATATGGCCACTGACTCGTAACCTCAGTGAAAATGCACAAATGTAAAGTACTCAGCAGTCTATTGCATATACACACTCATTCAGAGATTCACTAAATAATGAAAATATTTAATAAAGCAGCATCCTATTTCATATGGTCACACAAAATGAGCCTCACTGTGTAAGGCACACCAAGGGATGTGTTAGGAGTCTACTTTATATAGCCTCTCATTTACAGCCTCAGGGAGTAATGCACACGTGTGGAATAGACACTAGACTATTTTATATGGCCACAAAATCAAAGCCTGAGTGAGTAATACACAACTTTGGAATAGTCAATTGTCTATTATACATGCCCAAATACTTAGAGTCAGAGTCAATAATACACGCCTGTGGACAAGTCAGAAGACAGTCCCATATGGCCAAAGTTTCAAAGCCTCAGTGAATCATACATACCTGGGAAATACTCAGGACGCTATTACATGTGGCATCAATTTCAGAGCTTCCTTGAATAAGAAACACCTCTATTGTAGTCAGAATTCTATTTTCTATAGCCACATATTCAGAGCCTAACTGAATAACATACACCTTGGAAAAGTTAAAATTCTATTTCGTATAGCCACTCCTTTAGAGCCGATTGTAAATACGCACGCCTGATTAGCATTCAGGAGGCTCTATTTTATGGCCACCCATTCAGAGCTTCACAGAATAATACAGACCTATTAAAACGTCAGGAGTGTATTTTACATGGCAATTTACTCAGAATCTCAGTGAGAAATAATATATATCTAAAAAATACTCAGGATTATATTATATATAGCCACTTATTCAGAGACTCACTGAATAATGCACACCTAAGTAATAGTCTGGAGACTATTAGATATGACTCCTCACCCAGTGACTCAGTGGACAATGCAGAACTGAAAAATAGTCAAGAGGATAGAGTCAAGGGTTTATGTTATGTGGTCACTCGTACAGAATCTCACTGAAGAATACACACCTTGGGAATAGTCAGTATCCAAGTCATATGGACACTCAATCACAGCATTACTGAATAATGCACAATGGGGCAATAGTAAGGAGTCTATTTCATATGGCCTGTCATTCGGAGCATCAGTGCATAATAAACAGCTGTGGAGTAGTCAGGACCCAATTTAAGGTAGCCCCAAATTAAGCAGCTCCATGAATGATACACACATGTGTCAGAGTCAGGAGACTCTGTGACATAGACACTCATAGAGAATCTTTTAGAAAACTGCACATGTGGGGAATAATCACTAGTCTGTTTCATATGGTGATTAGTTTGGAGAATCAAAAAATAATTCACACCTGTTGAGTAAAATGGGTTCTATTTCATAAGGCCACTCTTTTAGTGTTTTAGTGAATAATATGTATATCTGATGTCAGGAATCTCTTTCACATGGCCACTCGTTCAGGGCCTCTGTGAAGAATACTCCCCTCAAAAATAGTCAAGAGCTACGCATTCAAATTCTCTTTATGTAATGACACCTGAGAAATACACCTGAGTCCCTTTTTTATGTCCACGTAGTCAGAGATTCATTCAATAATACACAACAAAGGAATATTTGAGTCTACTTCATGTAGCCACTCATTTAGAGCCTCAGTGAATAATGCACACCAGGGTAATAGTCGAGCATTTTTTATATGGCCACTCATTTTGTGCCTCACTGAGTGATATACACCTGAAGAATCCTCAAAATTCTATTTGATACCACCACTCATTTAGAACCTTATTGAATAATTCACAATGGAGCAATAGTCAGGTGTCTATTTTATAGGGTTTATCATTTAAAGTTTCAGTAAATGGTAAACTTCTATGGAGTAATCAGGTCGCTGTTAAACATAGCCACGAATTAAGTGCCTTGCTGAATGATATGCACCTGTGTGATAGTCAGGAGTCTATTTCATATGAACTCTAATTTTGTGTATCCCTGAGTAATACACACCTGGGGCAGTGTCAGGAGTCTATTTGGTATGGACACTCAAACGGAGCCTGTTTGATTAATGCACACATGGATAATAATGAGGAGTCTATGTCATATGGCTACTCATTCAGACAAACTGTGAATAATGCACATGTGGAGTAATTAGAAGTCTGTTTCATATGGCTCCTCCTTCACAGACTCACTGAATATTACACACTTGTGATATAGTCTGAAGTCTATTTTTTATGGCCACTCATTCATAGAATCACTAAGTAATGCACACCTGCAATATAGTCAGATGTCTCTTTCCTATGGCCATGCGTTAAGATCCTCACTAAGTGTACACACCTGGAGAAGTTGTCAGGATTTATCTTTATCGCCTCATTCAGAGTCTCAATAAATAATGCACACCTGTGGAATAGTCAGGAGACTTTTTCATGTGGCCTCTAATTCGGAGTGTCAATGAATAATGTGGTGTAGTCAGGAGTCTATTTCACGTAGACACATATTCAGAGCTTCTGTGAATAAGACAGACATTTGATATAGTAAGGAATCTAATTCATATGGAAACCTATTCTGAGCATCACTGAATAATACACACCTGGGGAATAATTTGGAGTCTATTTTCGATGGACATATATTCAGAGCCTTGGAAAATGATGTACACCTGTGGAGTAGCCAGGAGTCTATTAGGACACTCATTCATAGCCTCAGTGGATAATATGCACGTGTGGATTAATCAGGATTCCATTTCATATGGCCACTGACTCATAACCTCAGTGAAAAATGCAAAAATGTAAAATACTTAGCTATTTCATAGACACGCATTCAGAGATTCACTGAATAATACAAATATTTGAGATAGACAGCATCCTCTTTCTTATCGTTAAACAAAAAGAGCCTCACTGAGCAATGCACACCAGGGGAAGTGTTAGGAGTCTACTTTATATAGCCTTTAATTTACAGAATCAGGAAATAATGCACACGTGTGGAATAGACACTAATCTATTTTATATTGCTGCAAAATCAAAGCCTTTTGAAATACTGCACATGTGGGGAATAATCACTTGTCTGTTTCATATGGTGATTAGTTTGGAGAAACAAAAAATAATGCACACCTGTTGAGTAAAATGCGTTCTATTTCTTAAGGCCACTCTTTCAGTGTGTTAGTGAATAATACGTATAACTGATAAGACCGGAATCTCTTTCACATGGCCACTCGTTCAGGGCCTCTGTGAATAATACTCCCCTCAAAAATAGTCAAGGGTCTGCTTCAAATGGCTACACATTCAAAGTCTCTGTACTTAATGAACACCTGGGCAATACACCTGAGTCTCATTTTTATGCCCACTAGGTCAGATATTCATTCAATAATACACAACAAAGGAATATTTAAGAGTCTACTTCATGTAGCCTCTCATATAGAGACTCAGTGAATAATCCACACCAGGTTAATAGTCGACAACATTTTATATGGCCACTCCTTCTGTGCCTCCCTGAATGATACACACGTGGGGGATTTTCAGGATTCTATTTCATACTTCCACTCATTTAGAACCTTATGTAATAATGCACAATGGTGCAATAGTCAGGTGTCCCTTTTGTATGGACTCTCATTGAAAGTTTCAGTGAATAATGATCTCCTATGGAGTAATCAGGACACTGTTAAGGATAGCCAAGAATTAAGTGCCTTCCTGAATGATACACACCTGGGTGGTAGTCAGGAGTCTATTTCATATGAACTCTAATTCTGTGTAACGCTGAGTAATACACACCTGGGGGAGATTCAGGAGTCTATTTGCTATGTACACTCATACCGAACCTGTTGGAATAATGCACATATGGAGAATAATGAGGTGTCTATGTCAGATGGCTACTCATTCAGACAAACAGTGAGGAATGCACATGTGGAGTCAGTAGAATTCTGTTTCATATGGCCCCTCTTTCACAGCCTCACTGAATATTACACACTTGTAATATAGTCTGGAGTCTATATTTTATGGCCACTCATTCAGAGAATCACTAAATAATTCACACCTGCTTAATAGGCAGAAGTCTCTTTCCTATGGCTACCATTTGAGAGCCTCACTAAATATATACACACCTGGATATATAGTCAGGATTTACTTGTTTCTCCTCATTCAGCGTCTCACTTAATAATGCACACCTGTGGAATAGTCAGGAGACTTTTTTATGTGGCCTCTCATTCAATGTGTCATTGAAAAATGTGGTGTCGCCAGGAGACTCTTTCATGTAGACACATATTCAGAGCCTCAGTGCATAAGACAGACCCTTGATATAGTTAGAAATCTAATTAGTATGGCCACATCTTCTGAGGCTCACTGAATGATACACACCTGGAGAATAATTTGGACTCTACTATCGATGGACATTCATTCAGAGCCTCGGTAAATAATGCAGACCTGTGGAGTAGCCATGAGTCTATTTTATTTGGAAACACTTTCTTAGACTCAGTGGATAATATGCACGTGTGGATTACTCAGGATTCCATTTTATATGGCCACTGACTCATATCCTCAATGAATAATGCACAAATGTAAAGTACTCAGCAGTCTATTTCATAGAGCCACTCATAGAGAGATTCACTGAATAATAAAATTATTTGAGATAGACCACCTCCTATTTCTTATGGTCAAACAAAAGAGCCTCACTGAGTGACCCACGCCTAGGGAAGTGTTAAGAGTGTACTTTAGGTAGCCTGTCATTTACACCCTAAGGGAATAATGTACACGTGTGGAATAGACACTAGTCTATTTTATATGACCACAAAATCAAAGCCTGAGTCGGTAATACACAACTTTGGAATGGTCACTAGTCTATTTCATATGCCCAAATATTTAGAGTCAGAGTCAATAATACACGCCTGTAGACTAGTCAGGAAACAACTTCATATGGCCAAAGTTTCAGAGCCTCAGTGAATAATAAATACCTGAGGAATACTCTGGATGCTATTACATGTGGCATTTCTTCAGATTTTCATTGAGTAAAGAACACCTGTATTGTAGTCAGAATTCTATTTCATATCGCCACAGACTCAGAGCCTAACGGAATAACAGACACCTTGGGAAACTCAGGATTCTATTTCGTATAGCCACTCATTTACAGCCGAATGTAAAAACTCATGCCTGAGTAGTATATTGGAGTCTCTATTTTATGGCCACTCATTCAGTGCCTCACAGAATAATACAGACGTATGGAAATGTCAGGGGTGTACTTTACATGGCCACTTATTCAGTTTCTCAGTGAAGAATCATATATATTTGAAAAATACTCAGGATTCTATTATATATAGCCACCTATTAAGAGACTCACTGAATAATGCATACCTCGATAATTTTCTGGAGACTATTTGATATGACCATTCACCCAGCGACTCAGTGGAAAATGCAGAGCTGATAAATAGTCAAGAGGACAGATTCAGGAGTCTATTTTGTGTGATCACTCATTCATAAACTGCCTGAAGAATACACACCTTGGGAATAGTTAGAGTCCAGGTCATATGGCCACTGAATCACAGCATTACCGAATAATGCACAATGGGGCAGTAGTAAGGAGTCTATTTCATATGGCCTCTCATTCAGAGCTTCAGTGCATAATAAACAGCTGTGGAGGAGGGAGGACCCTATTGATAGTAGCCCCAAATAAAGCAGCTCCATGAAGGTTACACACATGTGTGAGAGTCAGGAGACTATTCGATATGGACACTCATACAGAACTTCTTCGAATATTGCACATGTAGGAAATAATCACTAGTCTATTTCATATGGTGGTTCATTTTGAGAGTCAAAATATATCACGCACCTGTGGAATAAAATGCGGTCTATTTCATAATGCCACTCTTTCAGTGTGTTAGTGAATAACATGTATATCTGATAAGTCAGGAATCTCTTTCACATGGCCACTAGTTCTGGGCCTCTGTGAATAATACTACCCTCAGAAACAGTCAAGGGTCTACTTCAAATGCCTACACATTCAGAGTCTCTGTAAGTAATGAACACCTAGGCAATACATGTGAGTCTCCTTTTTATGCCCACTTAGTCAGAGTCTCATTCAGTAATACACACCTGGGGAAGAGTTAAGAGTCTACTTCATGTAGCCACTCATTTAGATCCTCAGTGAATAATCCACACCAGGGTAATAGTCAAACATTTTTAATATGGCCACTCATTTTGTACCTCCCTGAATGATACACACCTGGGAAATTCTCAGGATTCTATTTCATACTAGCACTCATTTGGAACCTTAATGAATAATTAACGATGGAGCAATAGTCTGGTGTCTATTTTGTCTGGCCTCTCATTCAAAGTTTCAGTGAATATTAAACTTCTATGGAGTAATCAGGACACTGTTTAAGATAGCCATGAATTAAGTGCTTTTCTGAACGATACACACCTTGGTGGTAGTCAGTAGTCTATTTCATATGAACTCTAATTCTGTGTAACGCTGAATAATACACATCTGGGGGAGATTCCATAGTTTATTTGCTATGGACACTCATATGGAACCTGTTGGAATAATACAAACATGGAGAAAAATGAGTTTTCTATGTCATTCAGCTCCTCATTCAGACAAACAGTGAATTACCCACATGTGGAGTCATTAGAATTCTGTTTCATATGGCCCCTCTTTCACAGCCTCACTGAATATTGCACACTTCTGATATAGTCTGGAGTCTATATTTTATGGCCACTCATTCAGATAATCACTAAATAATTCACACCAGTGGAATAGTCAGAAGTCTCTTTCTTATGGCTACCCGTTGAGAGCCTCACTAAATATAAACACCTGGATATATAGTCAGGGTTTACTTGTTTCTCCTCATTCAGAGTCTCACTAAATAATGCACACCTGTGGAATAGTCAGGAGACTTTTTTATGTGGCCTCTCACTCAATGTGTCGTTGAAAAATGTGGTGTAGTCAGGAGACTCTTTCATGTAGACACATATTCAGAGCCTCAGTGCATAAGACAGACCCTTGATATAGTTAGAAATCTAATTAGTATGGTTACATCTTCTGAGGCTCACTGAATAATACACACCTGGAGAATAATTTGGAGTCTATTTTCGATGGACATTTATTCAGAGCCTCGGTAAATAATGCAGACCTGTGGAATAGCCAAAAGTCTATTTCTTTTTTTTTTTTAATTTTTATTGCCTTATAGGTTTGGGGGTACATGTGAAGAACGTGCAAGATAGTTGCATAGGTACACACATGGCAGTATGCTCTGCTGCCTTCCTCCCCTTCACCCACACTTGGTAGTCATCCCCAGGTCATCCCCCCCAGCCCCCCCCGCTGTCCCTCCCCCATTCCCCCCAACAGTCCCCAGTGTATAGTAGACCGCCTCTCTGTGTCCATGTGTTCTCATTTTTCTCACCCACCTATGAGTGAGTATATGCGGTATTTCTTTTTCTGTTCTTGTGTCAGTTTGCTGAGAATCATGTTCTCCAGATTCATCCATGTCCCTACAAAGGACACAAACTCATCATTTTTGATTGCTGCATAATATTCCATGGTGTATAACCATTCAGGACATAGGAGTAGGAAAGGACTTCATGAACAAAACACCAAAAGCATTGGCAACAAAAGCCAAAATAGACAAATTGGACCTAATCAAATTCCACAGCTTCTGCACGGCAAAAGAGACAGTCACTAGAGTGAATCGGCAACCATCAGAATGGTAAAAAATCTTTGCAGTTTACACATCTGACAAAGGGCTGATATCCAGAATTTACAAAGAACTCAAACAGATTTACAGGAGAAAAACAAACAAGCCCATTCAAAAATGGGCAAAGGATATGAACAGAAACTTTACAAAAGAAGACATACATGAGGCCAACAAACATATGAAAAAGTGCTCATCATCATTGGTCATTAGAGAGATGCAAATCAAAACCACATTGAGATACCATCTCACACCAGTTAGAATGGCGATCATTAAAAAATCTGGAGACAGCAGATGCTGGAGAGGATGTGGAGAAATAGGAACACTCTTACACTGTTGGTGGGAGTGTAAATTAGTTCAACCATTGTGGAAGACAGTGTGTCGATTCCTCAGGGACCTAGAAATTCCATTTGACCCAGCAATCCCATTACTGGGTATCTATCCAAAGGACTATAAATCGTTCTACTATAAGGACACATGCACACGAATGTTCGTTGCAGCACTGTTTACAATAGCAAGGACCTGGAACCAACCCAAATGCCCAACGATGATAGACTGGACTGGGAAAATGTGGCCAAAAGTCTATTTCATTTGGAAACATATTCATAGCCCCATTAAATAATATGCACGTGTGGATTGGTCAGAATTCCATTTTATATGGCCACTGACTCATAACCTCAATGAATAATGGACAAATGTAAAGGACTCAGCAGTCTATTTCATATAGCCACTCATAGAGAGATTCACTGAATAATAAAATTATTTGAGGTAGACCACCTCCTATTTCATATGGTCAAACAAAAGAGCCTTACTGAGTGATGCACACCTGGGGAAGTGTTAGGAGTGTACTTTACATAGCCTGTCATTTACAACCTAAGGGAATAATGCACACGTGTAATAGACACCAGTCTATTTTATATGGCCACAAAATAAAAGCATGCGTCAGTAATACAAAACTTTGGTATAGTCACTAGTCTATTACATATGCCCAAATATTTAGAGTCAGTGTCAATAATACACAACTTTAGACTAGTCAGAATACCATTTTATATGGCCAAAGTTTCAGAGCCTCAGTGAAAAATAAATACCTGAGAAATACTCTGGACGCTATTACATGTGGCATTTCTTCAGATGTTCATTGAGTAAAGAACACTTATAATGTAGTCAGAAATCTGTTTCATATAGCCACATACTCAGAGCCTAACGGAATAACAGACACCTTGGGAAAGTCCGGAATCTTTTTCGTATAGCCACTGATTTACAGCCGAATGTTAAAACTCACGCCTGAGTAGTATAAAGGAGTCTCTATTTTATGGCCACTCATTTAGAGCCTCACAGAATAATACAGAAATATGGAAATGTCAGGAGTGTACTTGCCATGGCCACTTATTCAGTTTCTCAGTGAAGAATCATATATATTAGAAAAATACTCAGGATTCTATTATATATAGCCACTTATTAAGAGACTCACTGAATAATGCACACCTGGAGAATTGTCTGGAGACTATTTGATATGACCTTTCACCCAGCGACTCAGTGGAAAATGCAGAGCTGAGAAATAGTCAAGAGGAAAGAGTCAGGAGTCTATTTTATGTGGTCACCCGTTCAGAAACTGACTGAAGAATGCACCCCTTGGGAATAGTCAGAGTCCAGGTCATATGGCCACTCAGTCACAGCATTACCGAATAATGCACAATGGGGCAATAGTAAGGAGTCTATTTCATATGGCCTCTAATTCAAAGGTTCAGTGCATAGTAAACAGCTGTGGAGGAGTAAGGACACTATTGACATTAGCCCCAAATAAAGCAGCTCCGTGAATGATACACACATTTGTGAGAGTCAGGAGACTATTTGATGTGGACACTCATACAAAACCTCTTCGAATATTGCACATGTGGGGAATAATCACTAGTCTATTTCATATGGTGGTTCGTTTGGAGGTTCAAAAAATAACGCCCACCTGTGGAGTAAAATGCGGTCTATTTTATAAGGCCACTCTTTCAGTGTTTTAATGAGTAACATGTATATCTGATATGTCAGGAATCTATTTCACATCAACACTCGTTCTGGACCTCTGTGAATAATACTCCCCTCAGAAACAGTCAAGGGTCTACTTCAAATGCCTACACATTCAGAGTCTCTGTAAGTAATGAACACCTGGGCAATACACCTGACTCTCTTTTTTATGCCCACTTAGTTAGAGTCTCATTCAATAATACACACCTGGGGAAGACTTAAGTGTCTACTTCATGTAGCCACTCATTTCAATCCTTAGTGAATAATCCACAGCAGGGTAATAGTTGAGCATTTTTTATATGGCCACTCATTCTGTGCCTCCATGAATGATACACACCTGGGGAATTCTCAGGATTCTATTTCATACTACCACTCAATTAGAACCTTATTGAATAATTTACAATGGAGCAATTGTCAGGTGTTTATTTTGTATGGCCCCTCATTCGAAGATTCAGTGAATAATGAAATTCTATGGAGTTATCAGGACACTGTTTAAGATAGCCATGAATTTAGTGCCTTCCTGAATGATACACACCTTGGTGGTAATCAGGAGTCTATTTCATATGAACTCTAATTCTGTGTAATGCTGAGTAATACACAGAACCACTTTGAATATTGCACATGTGAAGAATAATCACGAATCCATTTCATATGGTCTTTCGTTTGAAGAGTCAAAAAATAACAAGAGAGAAGGGTGATACTCACAGGAGGGTGGAGGGTACACACACGGGACAGTGGGTACACAAATGAGAGAAGAGGATACAAAGGAGAGGGATTAACACAGAAAAGTAGGGAATTCACAGAGAAGAGAGGATACACAGAAGAGAGGGGAGGATAAACACAGGAGAAAGAAGTACACACAGGAGAGAGGGGCATACCAACAGAAGAGTGTGATACACATAGGAGTAAGAAGGATAAACACAGGAAAGAGAAAGATACACACAGAACAGGGAAAAACACACAGGAGAGCGAAGCGTACACACGGGAGAAAAAATGATACAAACAGCAGAGTGGAGGATACACACAGGAGAGAGTGAATACACAGAAAAGAGTGGAAAATACACACAAAAGAGAGAAAGTATACAAACAAAATGGAGGGGGTTACACATAGGAGAGACGGATACACGGGAGAGAGGGGAACACAAACTGTAGATAGGGGGAATACACACAGGAAAGAGGGGAAATACACACAAAAGAGAGGGTTGATATACACAGGAGAGAAAAATGATACACACAGGGGGGAGGAGGATACACACAGGAGAAAGGAGGATACACACTGGAGAGAGAAAGGTACACACAGGAGTGGGGGATACACACAGGACTGAGGAGGATTCACACAGGAAAGAAGAACATACACACAGGAGAAAGAAGGATACACACAGAAGAGGGAAGGAAACACGGTAGACAGAAGGATACACACAGGAGAGAGAAGGATACAAAGAAAAGAGAGGTGATAGAAACATGAGAGATGAGGGTTTACAGAGGAGAATAGACAATACACACATGAGAGAGACGGATACACGCAGGAGAGAGGAGTATACACACAGTAGAGAGGAGGATACACACAGGAGAGAGAACATACACACAGGAGTGAGAAAGATCCACACAGGAGAAAAGGTAATGCACACAGGAGAGAGGTAGATACACACAGAAGTGGGACATACACACAAAAGAGAGGGGATACACACAGGAGAGAGGAAGATACACACGGAGAGTGGTGATCCACACAGGATAGTTGATGGTAAACACAGGAGAGAATAGGATACACACAAAAAAAGGAATACACACAGAAGAGTAGGGAATAAACACAATAAAGGAGAATACACAGAAAAGAGAGGAGGATAAACACAGGAGAGGGAGATACACACAGGAGAGAGGGACTTACACACAGAAGAGTGGGATGAACACAGGAGAAAAAGAGATAAACACAGAAAAGAGGAGGAAACAAACAGGAGAAGGGGATACACACAGGAGAGGGGGCATAGACACGGGAGAAAACAGGATGCACACAGCAGAGAGAAAGATACACACAGGAGCGAAAAGATACACAAAAGAAAGAAGGGGATACCCACAGGAGAGAAAAGGGGTACACACAGGATAGAGGGTGTTACACACAGAAGAAAGGAGGGATACAAACAGGAGAGAGAAGGGATACCCACAGCAGAGAGGAGAATGCACACAAAAGAGGGGGATACACACAGGAGAGAGGAGGAAGTGCACAAAAGAGAGGAGGAGAAACACAAGAGAGAGGAGGATACACGCAGAAGAGAGAAGAAGAAACAAAGGATAAAGGGGGATACACACAGGAGAGAGGAGGATACACACAGGTGGAAAAGATAAACACAGAAGAGGAAGTATACACACAGGAGAGAGGGGGATGCACACAGGAGAGGCGGATAGACACAAGAGAATAAAAAATACACACAAAAGAGAGAAGGATACACACAGTACAGGGAGATACACACAGGAGGGTTGTTCATACACACAGGTGAGAAGAAGATACACACAGCAGAGAGGAGGATACACACAAAAGAGAGAGGAGACACACGAGAGAGGAAGATACAAACTGGAGAGAGGGAAGATACACACAGGAGAGAGGGTGGATACACACAGGAGAAAGGGGTGATAAACACAGGAGAGGAAAAAGATCCACAGAGAAGAGAGGAGGATACACACAGGAGAAAGGAGAATACACACTGGTTAAAGAAAGATACACACAGGAGAGGGGGATACACACAGGAGTGAAAAGGATACACACAGGAAAGAAGAAAATACACACAGAAGACAGAAGGATACACACGGTAGACAGAAGAATACACACAGGAAAGGAGTGACACACACAGGAGAGATGAGGGTTTACATAGGAGAAAAAAGGATACATACAGAAGAGAGACGAATACACAAAGGAGAGAGGAGTATACACACAGCAGAGAAGAGGATACACACAGGAGAGAGGGTATACACACAGGAGTGAGGAAGATCCAAACAGGAGCGAAGGGAATGCAAACAGCAGAGAGGTGGATACACAGAGAATTGGGGCATACACACAGCAGAGAGGAGGATTTACGCAGGATAGAGGAAAATACACGCAGGAGAGAAAGGGATACACACAAGAGAGAGTGGGATACAGACGAGAGAGGGGGGATACACACGGAGAGTGGTGATACACACAGAAGAAAGAAGGTACACACAAAAGAGAGGATGATACACAAAGGAGAAAGGGATACAAACAGGAGAGTAAGGAATAAACAGAGGAGAGAGAAGGATACACACAAGAGAGAGGAGGATAAACACAGGAGAGGGGGATAAACACACAAAAGAGGGGCATACACACAGGATAGGGGTATACACACAGGAGAAAAGGGCGTAGACACAAGAGAAAGAAGTATACACACAGCATAGAGGAGGATACACACAGGAGAGAGGAGATACACAGAGGAGAGAAGGGGATACACACAGGAGAGAGAAGGGATTCACACAAGATAGAGGGGGTTACACACAAAAGAAAAGAGAGATACGCACAGAAGAGAGAATTGATACCCACAGGAGAGAAAAAAATACACACAGGAGAGAAAAGAATACACACAGGAGAGAGGAGAATGCACACAGTAGAGAGAAGAATACATACAGGAGAAAGGAGGATACACACAGGAGAGAGAAGGATACGAACAGGAGAAAGGGGGATACACACAGGAGAGTGGAGGATACACAGAAAAGAGAGGAGGGTACACACAGGAGAGAGAGAAATACAGGAGAGAAGAGGATACACACAGAAGAGGGGTGATAAACACAGGAGAGAGAAGGGTACACATAGGAGAAAGGGGGATACAAACAGAAGTCAGAAAGTTACACAAAGGAGAGGGGGATACACACAGGAAAGGGGGACACACCGATGAGAGAAAAGGATACACACAGGAGAAAGGAGGATTCACAGGAGAGGGGCATAACAACAAGAAAGAGGGGCATACACACAGGAGAGGGGGATACACACAGAAGAAAGAAGGATATACAGAGGAGAGAAAAGGATACACACAGGAGAGGGGGACACACAAATAAAGAGGGGTGTACACACAGGAGAAAGAAAAATACACACAGCAGAATAAAGAATACACACAGGAGAGAAAGGATACACACAGGAGAGAGGATACACAGGAGAGAGGAAAATACACACAAAAGAGGTTGGGATACTCACACGAGACAGAAGGATACACACAGGGTAGTGGGGGATACACAAAGGAGAGGGGTGATACACACAGGAGAGAAAATGGTACACACAGGAGAGAGGGAAATACACCCAGAGGAGAGGAGGATACACACAGCATAAGGGGATACACACAAGAAAGAGAGGGATACACACAGGAGAAAGGATACACACAGGAGAGAGGGGCATACACACATAAAAGAGTGATAAACAAAGAAGAAAGGGGGATAAACACAGGAGAGAAAAGTATACACACAGGAAAGGGTGATACACACAAGAGAGCGTGGCATAAACACAGGAGAGGGAAGGATACACACAGGAGAGAGGAGGAAACAAACAGAAGAGAGGGGATACACACAAAAGAGGGGGATACACACAGGAGAAAGGGGGAATACACACAGGAAAGAAAGGTGTTACACACAGGAGAGAAGGGGAAAACACACAGGATAGCAAAGAAATAAACACAGTAGAGAGAAGGATACACACAAAAGAGAGGAGGATACATACTAGAGAGAAAAGTATACACACAGGAGAGGGGCATACACAGAGGAGAGAGGGGGATACACACAGGAGCGTTGGATACATACAGGAGACAGGGAAATACACAGAGGAGAGAGGGGGATACACACAAGATATGAGGATACAAACAGGAGAGAGGGGATACACACAGGAGAAAGGAGAATACACAGGAGATAGGAGGATACACACAGGAGGGAGGGGCATACACACAGAAGAGAGCAGAATACACACAAAATTGAAAAGGATACACACAGGAGAGAAAGGGTACACACAGGAGACGGGGGGATACACACAGGAGAAAAGAAGATACACACAGGAAAGAAGAGGATACACACAGGAGAGAGAAGGATAACACAGGGGAAGCGGGATCCAAACAAAAGAGGGAAGGATACACACAAAAGAGAGTAGGATGCACACAGAAGCGTGAATGATACCCACAGAAGAAAGGGGGATACACAGAAACGAAATGGGGTACACACAGGAGAGAAGAGGATACACAAAAGAAAGAGGGATACACACAGGAGAGTTGGGTAAAAACAGAAGAGAGAGGAGGATACACAAAGGAAAGAGGAGGATAAACACAGCACAGGGAGATCCACACAGGAGAGAGGGGCTTACACACAGGAGAAAACAGAATACACACAGCAGAGAGGATGATACACACAGGAGAGAGGAGATACACAAAGGAGAGAAGGAGATACACACAGAAAAGAGAAGGGATACCCACAGGATGGAGG
The DNA here is from genome assembly GCA_031835075.1 of Saguinus oedipus. Taxonomy (NCBI): domain Eukaryota; kingdom Metazoa; phylum Chordata; class Mammalia; order Primates; family Cebidae; genus Saguinus; species Saguinus oedipus. The sequence goes on from CM063170.1 coordinate 7,005,960, forward strand.
GTGTAACACACAGGAGAAAGGAGGAATACGGACAGGAGAAAGAAGGGTTACCCACAGAAGAGAAAATGATGCACACAGGAGAGGGGGATACACACAGGAGGGAGGAGGATGCACACAATAGAGAGGAGGAGACACACAGGAGAAAGGAGGATAAACGCAGGAGAGAGAAAAGTAAACACAGGATGAGGGGGATACACACAGGAGAGAGAAAGATACAGGCAGGAGAGAGGAGAATACACACACGAGAGAGAAAGATACACACAGGAGAGAAAAGAATACACAGAGAACAGAGGAGGATACACACAGGAGAGTGGGGAATACACACAGAGAAAAAACGATAAATACAAAAGAGAGGAAGATATACACCAAAAAGAGAAGGGTACAAATAGAAGAGAGGAGGATACCGCAGAAGATTGGAGAATACACAGGAGAGAGGAGGATAAACAAAGAAAAGGGAAGGATACACGCAGGAGAGAAAAAGATACACACAAGAGAGAGAGAAAATATACACAGAAGAGAGGAGGATACACACAGGAGTGGCGTGATAAACACAGGAGAGAGAAGGGTACACACAGTAGAATGTAGAATACACACAGGAGAGAGGATACACAAAGGATAGGGGGATGCACACAGGAGAGAGTGGGATACACCGAGGAGAGAGAGGGATACACAAAGGCGAGAGAAGGATACACACAGGAGGGGAAATACACATAGAAAAAAGGACCATAAACACAGGATGGGGGATACACAAAAGAGAAAAAATACACACAAAAGAGAGAAGGATACACACAGGACAGGGAGATACACACAGGAGAGTGGGGCGTACACACAGGAGAGAGGAGGATACACACAGCAGAGAGGAGGATACACACAGCAGAGAGGAGGATACACACAGGCGAGAGGGGATACACACAAGAGAGAGGAAGATACAAACTGGAGAGAGGGAAGATACACATAGGAAAAAGGGTGAATACACACAGGAGAGAGGGGTGATACACACAGAAGAAAAAAAGATACACACAGAAGAGAGGAGGATACACACAGGAGAAAGGAGAATACACACTGGTAAGAGAAAGATACACACAGGAGAGGGGGGTACACACAAGAGTGAAAAGGATACACACAGGAAAAAGGAAAATACACACAAGAGAGAGGAGGGTACACACAAATGAGGGAAGGATACACACGGTAGACAGAAGGATACACACAGGAGAGAGAAGAATACACACAAGAGAGGGGTGATACACACAGGAGAGATGAGGCTTCACATAGGAGAAAAAAATATACATACCGGAGAGAGACGGATACACACAGGAGAGAGGAGTATACACAGAGCAGAGAGGAGGATACCCACAGGAGAGAGGGTATACACACAGGAGTGAAGAAGATCCACACAGGAGAGAAGGAAATGCAAACAAGAGAGAGGTGGATAAACAGAAAAGTGGGGCATACACAGCAGAGAGGAGGATTTACGCAGGAGAGAGGAAAATACACGCAGGAGAGAGGGGTATACACAGGAGAGAGGGGGATACACACAGAAGAGAGGGGAAATACACACGGAAAGTGGTGACACACACAGGACAGTGGACGGTACACACAGTAGAGTGTGGTTACACACAGGAGAGAAGAGGATACACAAAGGAAAAAAGATACACACAGGAGAGCAGGGAATAAACAGAGAAGAGAGGAGGATACACAAAGGAGAGAGGAGGATAAACACATGAGAGGGGGATACACACAGGAGAAAGGGGCATACACACATAAAAGGGTGATAAACAAAGGAGAAAGGAAGATAAATCCAGAAGAGAAAAGTATACACAAAGGAAATGGTGATACACACAGGAGAGAGTGGTGTAACAAAGGAGAGGAAAGGATACACACAGGAGAGAGGAGGAAACAAACAGGAGGGAGGGGATACACACAAAAGAGGGGGATACACACAGGAGAAAGGGGGGAAACACACAGGAAAGAAAGGTGTTACACACAGGAGAGAAGGGGAAAACACACAGGAGAGAGGAGGGATAAACACAGTAGAGAGAAGGATACACACAAAAGAGAGGAGGATACACACAAGAGAGAAAATTATACACACAGGAGAGGGGCATACACAAAAGAGAGAAGAGGATACACACAGAAGCATTGGAAACATACAGGAGACAGGGAAATACACACAGGAAAGAGGGGGATACACAGAAGATATGGGGATACAAACAGGAGAGAGGGGGATACACACAGAAGAAAGGAGAATACACACAGGAGATAGGAGGATACACAGAGGAGGGGTGGGAATACACACAGGAGAGAGAAGGATACACAGAAGGTAAAGGATAAATACAAAAGAGAGGAGGATACACACAAAAGAGAGGAGGATACAGATAGAAGAGAGGAGGATACATGCAGGAGATTGGAGGATACACAAAAAAGAGAGGAGGATACACACAGAAGGGGGTGGTTACACAGAGAAGAGAAAAGTATACACACAGAAAAGGGGCATACACACAGGAGAAAGGGAGATGCTCACAGGAGAGTTGGATACATACAGGAGACAGGGAAATACACACAATGGAGAAGGGGGTACACACAGGAGAGGTGAATACACACAGGAGAGAGGGGGATGCACACAGAAGAGGGAGATACACACAGGAGAGATGGAGATCCACACAGGAGAGAGGGGAATACACACAAGAGAGAGAGCGTTACACAAAGGACAGAGAAGATTAGGCACAAAATAGAGGGGAATTCACACAATAGAGAGGGTGATACATAGCGGAGAGAGGGAAATACACACAGGAGAGAGGGGTATACACACAGGTGAGGGGAATACACAAAGGAGAGAGGGGCATACACACATAAGAGAGAAAAGATACACACAGGAGAGAGGAGGATACACACAAAAGAAATGGGGAAACACACAGGACAGAAGAGGATACACACAGGAGAGAGGAGGATACACAGAGAAGAAATTGTGATACACACAGAAAAGAAGGGAAACACACAGGAGAGAGGAAATATACACACGGGATAGAGGAAGATAAACACAGAAAAGATGGGGATACACACAGAAGAAAGGAGGATACACAAAGGAGAGAGGAGGATACATACAGTAGAGAGAAGGATACACACAGGAGAGAGGAGGATACACACAGAAGAGGGGGATACACACAGGGGAGTGGGCATACACACATAAAATGGGGATAAACACAGTAGAAAGAGGGTACACACAGAAGAGAGGAGGATTCTCACAGGAAATAGTGATTCAAACAAAAGAGAGAAATACACACAGGTGAGAAGAAAATACACACAGGAGGGAGGGGCGTAAACACAGAAAACTGGGGATACACAGAGGAGAGAGGGGGATACACAAAGGAGAAAAAGATACACACAGGAGAGGAAAATACACACAGGAGCGAGGGGGATGCACACAGGAGAAAAGAAAATACACACAGGAGAGAGAAGGATACACACAGGAGAGAGAATGATACACACAGGATAGGAAGGATACACACAGAAGAGAGAAGGATACAGAGAGGAGAAAAGATGATACACACAGAAGAGAAGGAGATACACACAGGAGTGGGGGATACACACAGAAGAGAGGGGGTACACACAAAAGCGTTGGATACATGCAGGAGATAGGGAAATAAACACAGGAGAGAGGGGGATACATATAGAAGAGGGGGATACACACAGGAGAGAGGGAGATACACACAGGAGAGAGGAGTATACACAGGAGAGTGTGGGATACACACAGGAGAGAAGGGGATACACACAGAAGAGAGAAAGATACACAAAAGAGAGAGGAGGATACACGCAGGAGAGAGAAGTATACACAGGAGAAAGTGGGATACACACAGAAGAGAAGAAGATACACAAAGAAGAGAAAAATACACAGTTGTGAGAGGAGGATACACACAGGAGAGTGGGGCGAACATACAGAAGAGAGAGGTTACACAAAGGAGAGAGGTGGATACACAAAGGAGAAAGGAATACACAGAGGAAAGAAATACACACAAGAGTGAGGGAGATGCACACAGGAGAAAGGAGGATACACACAGGAAAAAGGAAGATACACACAGGAGAGAGGAGCATATACACAAGATAGAGGGTGATAAACACAGGAGAAAGAAAGATACACACAAGAGAGTGGAGCACACAAACATGAGGGTAAGTGATACACACAAAAGAGAGGGGTATACACAGAGTGGTAGAAAAATACACACAGGTGTGAGGAGGATACACACTGGAGAGAGGAGGATACACAGGAGAGAGGAAGATATGCACAGAAGAGGAAAGGATACACACAGTAGAAGGGGATACACAGAGAAGAGAGGGGGATAGGCACAGGAGAGAAAAATACAAAGACGAGAGAGGGGATATACACAAGAAAGGAGGGAAAAACACAGGAGAGAGGGATACATACAGAAGAGAAAGGCATAGACAGAGGAGAGGAAATGATACACGCAGGAGAGAGGAGGATACACACAGGAGAGAGGGGGTTACACACAGGAGAGAGGGGGGATAAACATAGGAGAGAAAAGAATACATAAATGAGACAGGAGGATACACAGAGGTGAAAGGAAGATACACACAAGAAAGAGGAGGATACACACAGGTGAAGGGAGGATACACACAGGAGAGAGGGGAATAAACACAGAAAAGAGGAGGATACACACAAGAGAGAGGAGGATACACACAGGAGAGAGAAAAATACACACAGGGGAATGGAGGACACACACAAAAGGAAAGGATACACATAGGAGAGAGGGGGATACACACAGGAGACCGAGGGATACACACAGCGGGACGGGGATAAATACAGGAGAGAAAAGAATACACACAGGACAGTGGAGGATACACAAAGAAGGGAGGAGCATACACACAGGAGAGGGGGATACACACAAAAGAGGAAGATACACACAAAAAAGAAATGGATACATAGAGGGAATAAGGATACACACAAGAGAGAGGGGCATACACACAGAATAGAGAAGGATACAAAGAAAATAGAGGAGGATACACACAGGAGAGAGGGGTACAAACAGAAGACGGGGGGATACACACAGGAGAGAAGAAAATACACACAGGAAATTAAAGGATACACACAGGAGAGAGAAGAATACACACAGGGGAAGCGCGATACACACAGAAGAGAGAATGATACACACCAAAAAGAGGAGGATACACACAGGAGATTGAAGGATACCCACAGAAGAGAGGGGGATACACACAGGAGAGAGGGTTATGCACACAAAAGAGACGAGAATACACACAGGTTAGAGAAGAATACACACAGGAGAGAGGAAGATACACGGAGGATAAAGGAGGATACACACAGGAAAGATGGGGATACACACTGGAGAGTGGATGGTACACAAAGGAGAGAGAAGGATACACACCAAAGAAAGGAGAATACACATAGGAGACAGGAGGATACACATAGGAAAGGGGAGGATACACACAGTAGAGAGAGATATACACAAAGGAGAGAGGAAGATACACACAGTAGAGAGGAGGATACACACAAGAAATATGGGGATACACACAGAAGAGAGGAGGATGCACACAGGAGAGAGGAAGATACACGCAGGATAAAAAAGGATACACACAGGAAAGATGGGGATACACACAGGAGAGTGGAGGATGCACAAAGAGAGAGAAGGATACACACCAGAGAAAGGAGAATACACACAGGAGACAGGAGAATACACACAGGATACAGAAGAATACACACAGGAAAAAGGAAGATACACACAGTTGAGAGAAGGATACACATAGGAGAGAGGGGGATACACACAGGAAAGAGAAAGATAAACACAGGAGAAAGGAGGATACACACAGTAGAGGGTGGATACACACAGGAGAAGGGAAGATACACACAGGAGAGAGAAAGATATACACAGGAGAAAGGAGGATACACACAGTAGAGGGTGGATACACACAGGAGAAAGGAAGATACATACAGGAGAGAGGAGGGTACACACAAAAGAGAGGAAGATACACGCAGGATAAAAGAGGATACACACAGGAAAGATGGGAATACACACAGGAGAGGGGAGAATACACAAAGTAGAGAGAAGGATACACACCAGAGAAAGGAGAATACACACAGGAGACAGGAGGATACACACAGAAAAGGGGAGGATACACACAGTAGAGAGAGAGATACACATAGGAGAGAGATGGATACAAACAGGAGAGAGAAAGATACACTCAGGAGAGATCAGGATACACACAAGAGAGGGTGGATACACAAAAGTGAAAAATAGATACACACAGGAGAGAGGGGGGATACACACAAGAAAGAGGGGGACACACACAGAAGAGAGTTGGATACATAAAGACTAGAGGGGGGATACACAAAGGAAAAGGGGATACTCACAGGAGAGAGAGGGATACACACAGGAGAGTGGGGCATACACACAGAAGAATGATGATACGCACTGGAGAGAGTGGGATACACATAAGAGGAAAGAAATACGCACAGTAGAGAGGAGGATACTCACAGGAGAAAGAAGGATACACACAGAAGAGAAACGGATACACACAGGAGAGAAGGATACGCACAGGAGAGGTTGATAAACACAAGAGAGAGGTGGATCCACACAAGAGACAAGAAAATACACATAAGAGAGAGGGGTATATACACAGGAGAGGGGTATATAAAAAGGAGAGAAAAAGTCACACGCAGGAGAAAATAGGATACACGCAGGACAGAGGAGGATACCCACAGAGGGAGGGAGATACACACAGGAGAGAGGAAAATACACAAAGGAGCGAGGGATACACACGGGTGAGAAAAGGATACATACAAGGGAGTGGGGCATAAACACAGAAAAGGGGGGATACACAGAGGAAAGAGGGGGATACACAAAGGAGAAAGGGATACACACAAGAGAGAAAAATACATACCTGAGTGAAAAGAATGTACACAGGAGAAATGCAAATACACACAGGAAAAACGAAGATACACACAGGAGAAAGAAGAATACACACAGAAGAGGGGGGCAAATACAGGAGAGAGGAAGACACCCATAAGACAGAGGAGGATACTCAGAGAAGAGAGGAAGATACACACAGAAGGAAAAAGGATACACAAAGGAGTGGGGGATAAACACAGAAGAAAAGAAAATATGAAGGGGAGAGAAAAATACACAGAGGAGAGGGGGATACATACAGGAGAGAGGGGCATACATAGAGAAGAGAACAGGATACCCGCAGGAGAGAGGAGGATACACACAGAAGAGAGGAGGATAAACACAGGAGAGAGGGGCATACACACAGGAGACAAAAGGATACACACAAGAGAGAAAAAGATACACATAGGAGAGAAAGATACACAGAGGAGAGAGGGGCATACACACAAAAAAAGGGGGATACACACAGGAGAAAGGGGGATACACACAAGAAAGGGTGATACACACAAGAGAGAGAACAGTAAACACAGGAAAGAAAAGGATACACACAGGAGAGAGGAGGATACACACAGGAGAGAGAAGGAAACACACAGAAGAGAGGAGTGTACACACAGGAGAGGAGCATACACACAGGAGAGAGGGTGATACACACAGCAGAGTTGGATACATACAGGAGACAAGGAAATACACACAGGAGAGAGGGGGATACACACAGGAGAGTTGGATAAATACAGGAGACAGGAAGATACACACAGGAGAGAGGGTGATATACACAGGAGAGGGGGATTCACACGGGAGAGACGGTATACACACAAAATGAGGAAAATATACACAAGAGAGAGAGGCATACACACAGGAGAGAGGGGGATACACATAGGAGAGGGGAAGATACATACAGGAAAGAGAAAGATACACACAGGAGAAAGGAGGATACACACAGGAGAGGGCGAAACACACAAGAGAAAGGAGTTCCACACAGGAGAGAGGGGAATACATATAGGAGAGAGGGGTATACACACAGGAGACGTGTATACACACAGGAGAGAAAAGGATACATGCAGAAGAATGGAGGATACTCACAGCACAGAAGAGGATACCCGCAGGAGAGAGGGGAATACACACAAAAGAGAGAAAAATACACACAGGATTGAAGGGAATACACAGAAGAAAGAGAATGATACACACAGGAGAGAAAAGAATACCACCAAAGAGAGGAGGATACACACAGGAGAGTGGGGCATACACTCAGAAAAGGGGGGAACTCAGAGAAAAGAGAGAAATACACAAAGGAGAAAGTGATACACACAAAAGAAGGAAATACACACAGGAGCGAGAAAGATGCACACAGGAGAAAGAAAAATAAACACAGGAAAAAGGATACAAACAGGAGAGAGAAGGATACACACAGGAGAGGGAAGGATACACACAGTTGAGAGAAAGATACACACAAGAGAGAGGAGTATACACAAAGGAGAGAGAAAGATACACACAGAAGAGAAGAGGATACACACAAGAGTGGGAGATACACACAGAAGAGAGGAGAATACACACAGGAGAAAGAGATACACAGAGGAGAGAGTGGGATACACATAGGACAGCGGGGGATAAACACAGGAGAAAAGGATACATACAGGAAAGAGGGGCATAGACAGAGGAGAGGGGAGGACACACGCAGGAGAGAGGAGGATACACAAAGGATAGAGGGAATAGACACAGGAGACAGAAGGATACACAAAGGAGAGAAAAGGATACACACAGGAGATAGGAGGATACACATAGGAGAGGGAGATACACACAGGAGAGAGGGGCATACACTCATAAAAAAGTGATACACACAGGAGAAGGTGTGATACACACAGGAGAGTGGAGGATAAACACAGGAAAGGGTGATACACACAGGAGAGAGAGGCATAAACACAGGAAAGTGGAGGATACACACAGGAGAGAGGAGAAAACAAACAGGAGAGAGGGGATACACACAAGAGAGGGGGGATACACACAGGAGAGAAAGGTGATACACACAGGAAAGAAAGGGGTTACTCACACGAAAGAAGGGGGAAACCCACAAGAAAGTGGAGGGATACACGCAGGAGAAAAGAGGATAAAAACAGAAGAGAGAAGGATACACCGAGGAGAGAGGAGTATACACACAGGTAAGTGGCATACACACAGGAGAAAGGGGGATACACGCAGGAGAGTTGGATACATAGAGGAGACAGGGAAATATACACAGGAGAGCGGGAAATACACACAAAGGAGGGAGATATACACAGGAGAGAGGGTATACACACAGCAGAGGGGGATACACATAGGAGAGAGAGGGATCCACACAAAAGAGAGAAGAATACACACAAGAGACAGGGGCATACAGACAGGAGAGAGAAAAATACACATAGGAGAGAGAAAGATACACAAAAAAGATAGGAGGATACACGCAGAACAGAGGAGTATACACAGGAGAGAGGTTAATACACAGGAGAGAGGGCGGTACACAAAGGACTGAGGGAGGATATACACAGGAGAGAGGAGGATACACACAAAAGAGAGGAGCATACACACAGGAGAGAAAATGATATGCACAGGAGAGATGGGAATTCACAAAATAGAGAGGGGGATACACACAGGAGAGAGGGGGATACACAAAGAAGAGAGGGGCATACACACAGGTGTGGGAAATACACAACGGAGGGAGGGGCATACACACAGAAAAAAGAAAAGATTCACACAGGAGAGAGGATGATACACACAGGAGAAAGGAGGATACACACAAGAGAGTGACGGATTCACACAGGAGAGAGAAGGATACATACAGGATAGGGCAGTACACACAAGACAGAGGGGGATCCACACAGGAGAGAGGGGAATACACATAGGAGAGAGGGGTATACACACAGGAGAGTGGCATACACACAGGAGAGAGGAAGATACACGCAGGAGAGAGGAAGAAGCATGCAGCACAGAGGAGTATACCCGCAGGGGAGAGGTGGATACACACAGAAAAAAAAATTCACAAAGGAGAGATGGGGGATACACACAAGAGAGAGAATGATACACACAGGAGAGAAAAGGATACACACTAAAGAGGAAATGATACACACAGGAGCGAGGGATACGCACAAGTTAGAGGAGGATACACACAGAAAATAGGGGCATACACACAGAAAAGTGGGGATACAAAGAGAAGAAAGGGAAATATACAAAGGAGAAAAAGATACACACAAAAGAGAAAAATACACACAGGAGCGAGGAGGATGAACACAGGATTAAGGAAAATGCACACAGGAAAGACGAGGATACAAACAGGAGAGAGAAGGATACACTCAGGAGAGGGGAGATACATACAGAAGAGAAAAATATACACACGGGAGAGAGGAGGATACACAGAGGAGAGAGGAAGATACAGACAGAAGAGAAGAGGATACACACAGGAGTGGGGGATACACAGAGAAGAGAGTGGGATACTCACAAAAATGAAGGATACACAGAGGATAGTGTGAAATACACACAGTAGAGAGGAAGATAAACACAGGAGAGGAGGATACATATAGGGGAGAGGGGCATAAACAGAGGAGAGGGGAGGATTCACGCAGGAGAGAGGAGGATACACACAGGAAAGAGTGGGATACACACAGGAGAGAAGGGGATACACACAGGAGAGGAAAGAATACACACTGGAGAGAGGAGAATACACATAGGAGAGAGAGATACACACACAAGAAAGGGGCATACACACAACAAAGGGGGATACACACAGGAGACAAAAGGATACACACAGGAAAGTGTGATACAAACATGAGAGAGGGGCGTAAACACAGGAGAGTGGAAAATTCACACAGGAGAGTGGGGGGATACACACAAGAAAGAGAAGGATACACACAGAAGTGAGTAGGATACATAAAGGCGAGAGAAAAAATACACACAGGGGAGAGGAAGGATACTAACAGGAGAGAGGGGGATACACACCCGAGAGTGAGGCATACACACAGAAGGGAGAAGACACACACTGGAGAGAGAAAGATACACACAGGAGGAGGCAGATACGCAAAGTAGGGAGGAGGATATACACAGGAGAAAGGAGGATACACACAGGAGAGATAAGGATCCACACAAGATAGAGGGAATTACACATAAGAGAGAGGGGTATAAACACATGAGAGGGGTATACACACAGAAGAGAGGAGAATACAGGCAGAAGAAAGGATGATGCACCCAGCACAGAGGAAAATACACGCAGAAAAGAGGGGAATACACACAGGAGAGAGAAAATTCACACAGGAGAGAAAAGGGAAACACACAAGAGAGAGAATAATACACACAAATGACAAAAAGATACACACAGTAGGGAGGAGTATACACACAGGATCGAGGGATACACACAGGTGAGAGGAGGATACACACAGGAGAGAGGAACATACACACAGAAAAGTGGGGATACACAGAGAAGAGAGTGGGATACACAAAGGAGAAAGGGATACACACAGGAGAGGGAAATACAAACAGGAGCGAGGGTGATGCATACAGGAAAAAGGGAAATACACACAGGAAAGACGAGAATACACACAGGAGAGAAAAGAATACCCACAGGAGAGGGGGGATACACACAGGAGAGAGGAAGATACACACAGAAGAAAAGAGGATACACACAGGAGTGGGGGATACACAGAGAAGAGAGTGGGATACACAAAGGAATGGGAAATACACAAAGGAGAGGGTGTGATACACAAATGAGAGAGGGGGATAAACACTGGAGAGGGGGATATATACAGGAGAGTGGGTCATAGACAGGGGAGAGTGGAGGATACACACAGGAGAGAAAAGGATACACACTGGAGAGAGAAGGATACACATAGGAGAGGGAGATACACACAGGAGAGAGGGACATACACAAAAAAGAAGGATACACAAAGGAAAAAGAAGGATACACCCAGGAGACAGGAGTATACACACAAGAAAGTGATACACACAGGAGAGAGGGGCGTAAACACAGGAGAGAGGAGAATACACACAGGAGAGAGGAGGAAACAAACAGGAGAGAGGAGATAAACACAAGAGAGAGAAGGATACACACAGGGTAGAGGGGGATACACACAGGAAAAAAAGGATACAGGCAGAAGAGTGGGATACACACAAGAGAGAGGGGCATACACACAGGAGAGAGGAGGATACACACAAAAAGAGGAGGATACGAAAAAAGAGAGGAGGATACACACAGGAGAGAAAATGATGCAAACGGGAGAGAGGAGGATACACACGTGAAAGGAGGATACACACAGAAGAGAGGTGAATACACTCAGGAGAGTGGGGAATACAAACAGAAGAGTGTGTCATACACAAAGGGGTGGGGATACACACAGGAGAGAGGAGGATACCCACAAGAGAGAGGAAAATACACACAAGAGAAAAAAATACACACAGGAATGAGGGAAATAAACGCAAAAGAGAGGAGGATAAACACAGCAGAGTGGAGAATACACACAGGAGAGAGAAGGATACACACAAAAGAAAGGAGGATACACAAATGAGAGGGGAAGCACACAGGAAAAAAAGGGATACACACAGGCGAGGGGAAAGCACAAAAGATTAGAAAGGATACACACAGGAGAGAGTGGGATACACACAAAAGAGAAAAGGATACAGAAAAGAAAGACGAGGATACACACAGAAGAGAAAATGGTATAAACAGGAGAGAGAAGGATACACACGTGAAAGGAGGATACACACAGGAAAGAAAAGGAAACATACAGGAGAAAGGGGGATACACTCAAGTGAGTGGGGAATACAAACAGGAAAGTGCGGCATACACAAAGTGGGAGGGGCATACACACAGGACAGGGGAGGATACACGAAACAGAGAAGAAAATACACACAGGGGAAAGGAGGATACACACAGGAATGAGGGGGATAAACGCAAAAGAGAGGAGGATAAACACAGCAGAGTGAAGGATACACACAGGAAAGAGTCGGATACACACAGGAGAAAGGGATACACACAGGAGAGGGGCATACACAGAGGAGAGAGGAGGGTAAACACAGGAGAGTGAAAGGATACACACAGGAGAGAGGAAAAACACACAGGAGAATGGGGCATACACATAGAAGAGAGGGGGATACACACAGGAAACAGGGGAATACCCACAGTGGGAGAAGGATAATGACAGGAGGGAGGAGGATACACACAAAATAGAATAAGATACAAACAGAAGAGAGAAAAATATCCGCAGGAGAGAGGAAAATTCACACAGGAGAGAGTAAGATACACAGAAGAGAGGAGGATACACGCAGGAGAGATGAAGATACACACAGTGGAGAGGGGGAATACACACAGGAGATGGGGATATAAACAGAAGAGAGGAGGATGCAAACAGGTGAGAGGAGTATACACATAGGAGAGAGGAGGATACACACAGGTTAGAGGAGGATACACACAAAATAGAAGAAGATAAACACAGGAGAGAGGGTGATACACACAGGAAAGGGTAGGGTACACAAAGGAGAGAGGAAGATACACAAAGGAGAAAAGAGGATACACAAAAAAGAGGGGATACACAGAGGAGAGAGGGTAATATACCGAAAAGAAATAAGGATACACACAAAAGAGGGAAATACACACAAGAGAAAGGGAGATACACAGAGGAGAGAGGAGGATACACAGAGGTGAGAGGAGAATACACAGAGGAGAGAGGAGAATACACACATGAGAGGGGAATACACACAGGAAAGAGAGGCGTACACACAGAAGAGAAAAGGATACACACAGCAGAGAGGAGAATACACAGAGAAGAAAGGGGATACCCACAGAAGAGTGGAGGATACACATAGGAGAGAAGGGATACACACGGAGAGAGGGGAGATACACAAATGAGAGAAGGGGGATACATCCAAGAGAGAGGAGGAATACACACAGGAGCAAGGAGGATACACACAGGAGAAAGGAGGATACACAAATGAGAGGGGAATCACACAGGAGAAAGGGAAATACACACAGGCGAGGGGAAAACACAAAGGATTAGGAAGGATACACACAGGAGAGAGTGGGATACACACAACAGAGAAAAGGATACAGAAAGGAAAGAGGAGTATACACACAGAAGAGAAAATGATACAAACAGGAGAGAGGAGGATACACACGTGAAAGGAGGATACACACAGGAAAGAAAAGGATACACACAGGAGAGAAGGGGATACACTCAGGAGAGTGGGGGATACACTCAGGATAGTGAGGGATACAAACAGGAGAGTGAGGCATACACAAAGGGGGAGGGGGATACACACAGGAGAGAGGAGGATACAGACAACAGAGAGGAAAATACACACAGGAGAAAGGAGGATACACACAGGAGTGAGGAAGTTAAACGCGAAAGAGAGGAGAATAAACACAGCAGAGTGGAGAATACACACAGGAAAGAGTCCGATACACACAGGAGAAAGGGATACACACAGGACAGAGCAGCATACACAGAGGAGAGGGGAGGGTAAATACAGGAGATTGGAAGAATACACACAGGAGAGAGAAAATACACACAGGAGAGTGGGGCGTACACATAGAAGAGAGGGGGATACACACAGGAAACAGGGGGATACCCACAGAGGGAGAAGGATAATGACAGGAGGGAGGAGGATACACACAAAATAGAATAGGATACAAACAGAAGAGAGAAAAATACCCGCAGAAGAGACAAAAATTTACACAGGAGAGAGTATGATACACATAGAAGAAAGGAGGATACACGCAGGAGAGACGAGGAAATATACACAGTTGAGAGGGGGAATACACACAGAAGAGGGGGATATAAACAGAAGAGAGTAGGATACAAACAAGTGAGAGGAGTATGCACACAAAAGAGAGGAGGATACACACAGGTGAGAGGAGGATACACACAGAAAAGAGGAAGATAAACACAGGAGAGAGGGTGATACACACAGAAAAGGGGAGGGTACACAAAGGAGAGAGAAAGATACACAAAGGAGAAAAAAAGGATATACAAAAAAGAGGGGGATACACAGAGAAGAGAGGGTGATATACCGAAAAGAGATAAGGATACACACAGAAGAGGGAAATACACAGAAGAGAAAGGGGGATACACACAGGAGAGAGGAGAATACACACATGAGAGGTGAATACACACAGGAGAGAGAGGCGTACACACAGGAGAGAAAAGGATACACACAGAAGAGAGGAGAATACACAGAGGAGAGAGGGGATACCCACAGAAGAGTGGAGGATACACATGGGGGGGACACACACGGAGAGAGGGGAGATACACACCAGAGAGAAGGGGAATACATCCGAGAGAGGAGGAATACACACAGAAGAGAGGAGGATACACATAGGAGAGAGCAGGATACACACAGAAGAGAGGAAGATACACACAGGAAAAAAGGTACACACAGGAGAGAGAAGGATACACACAGGAGAGGGGTGATACACACAGGAGAAAGGGGGATACACACAGGAGAGAAAAGGAACCACACAGGACAGAGGAGGATACACACAGAAGAGGGAGATACAGAAAGTAGAAAGGAGAATGCACACAGGAAAGGGGATACACACAGAAGAAAGGGGGATACACACAGAAGATGGGGGATACACACAGGAGATGGGGATACACACTGGAGAGAGGATGATACACACATGAGAGAGGAAAATACAAACAGGTGAGAGGGGATACACACAGGAGAAAGGGTGATACACAGGAGAAAGAGGAGATACACACAGGAGAAAAAAGGTTACACACAGGAGAGAGAAGGAAAACACACAGGAGAGAGGAGAGATACACACAGAATAAAGGAATATACATGCAGGAGAGAGGAAAGTACACACAGGAGAAAAAAGGATACACACAGGAGAGAAGGATACACAAAGTAGAGGGGGCATGCACACAGGAAAAACGGATACACACAGGAGAAAAAAGGATACACACAGGAGAAAAAAGGATACACACAAGAGAGAAAAGGATACACAGAGAAGAGGGGGATACACACAGCAGAGAGGGTCATACACACAGGAGCGAGGAAGATACAAACAGGAGAGAGGAAGATACAAAAAGGAGAGAGGGAATACACACAGGAGAGATGGTGATACACACAGTAGAAAGGAAAGATACACACAAGAGAGAAAGAAATTGCACACAGGAGAGAGGGGAGAAACACACAAAAGAGAGGAGAGATACACACAGGAGAAAGGAAGATACACACAAGAGAGTAGAAAATACACATAGAAGAGAAAAGGATGCACACAGGAAAGAGGAGGATACACACAGGAGAGAAGAGGATACACAAATTAGAGAGGAGGATACACACAGGAGAAAGGAGGATACACACAGGAGAGGGGCATACACACAGGAGAGAGGGGATACAAACAAGAGATTTGGATACACACAGGAGACAGGGTAATACACACAGGAGAGAGGGGGATAAACACAGGAGATGGGGATACAGAGAGGAGAGAGGGGGATACATACAGGAGAAAAGAAAATACACACAACACAGAGGGACATAGACACAGTAGAGAGGAGGATACACACAGGAGAGAGGGGGATACAAACAGGAGAAAGGAGGATTCACAAAAAAGAGGGAAAATACACAGGAGAGAGGAGGATACAAACAGGCGAGAGTTATACACACAGGAGACGGGGAAGTAAACACAGGAGAGAGGGGGATACACACAGGAGAGGGGGACACACACAGGAGAGAGGTGCATACACACAGGAGAGAGAAGGATACACAGAGGAGAGGGGGGATACACACAGGAGATGGGGGATACACACAGGAGAGAAAAGGATACAAAGAGGAGAGAGGGGTATACACACAGTGGGAGAAGGATAAATACAGGAGAGAGGAGGATACACACAAAACGGAGAAGGATACAAAGAGAAGAGAGGAGGATACACGCAGGAGAGAGGAGGATACACACAGGAGAGGAGAAGATACACACAGGGGGAATGGGGATACACACAAAAAAAGGTGATTACCCACAGGAGAGAGGAGGATACACACAGCAGAGATTAGGATACACTCAGGAGAGAGGAGGATACACACAGGAGAGAGGAAGACACATAAGGAGAAAAGGAAACACACAGTAGAGTTGGAAATACACAAAGGCCAGGCGGGTACACACAGAAGTGGAGGAAATGCACACAGAAGAGAAGAGGATACACACGGGGAGGGGGATACACACAGTAGAAAAAAGCAAACACAAAAAGAGAGGAGGATACACACAGCAGAGATGGGGGATACACACAGGAGAGTGGAGGATACCCACAGGAGAGTGGGGCATAGACACAGGATGGAGGGAGATACAAACAGGAGAGGGTTGGTACACACAGGGGGAGAAGGATAAATACAGGAGAGAGGAAAATACACATAAAAGTAATGAGGATACAGACAAAAGGGAGTACGATACACGCAGGAGAGAGGAGGATACACACAAAAGAGAGAAGGATACACACAGGAGAGAGGAGAATACACACAGGAGAGAGTAGAATACACACAGAAGCGAGGGTTGAGAAACACAGGAGAAGGAAATACACACAGGAAAAAGGAAGGTACACAGAGGACAGAGGGGTGTACACACGAGAGAAAAGGATACAAAAAGGAGAAAGGCATAAAAACAATAGAGTGGAAAATACACCAAAAAGAGAAAAGGATACACACAGGAGAGAGGACGATACACACAGGAGATGGGGAAACACACAGAAGAGAGGCATACACACTGGAGAGGGTGATACACACAGGAGAAAAGGGGATACACACAGGAGAGATAAGAATACACACAGGAGATGGGGATACACACAGAAGAGAAGGGCGTACACTAAGGAGAGAGAAGAATACACACAGCAGAGCGGAGGATACACAGAGCAGAGAGAAAATACACACAGGAGAGGGGGGATACACACAGGAGAGAGGGGGATACACACAGAAGAGAGCGGGGATACTTACAGGAGAGAAGAGGGATACACACAGAAGATAATAGGAAACAAACAGGAGAGAGGAAAATACACACAGCAGAGAGGAAGATACACACAGGACATTAGGATACACACAGGAGAGAGGAAAATACCCACAGAAAAGAGAAGGATACACACAGGAGACAAAAGAATACACACAGGAGAGAGTGGGATACACACAGGAGAGGGGTGATACACACAGAAGGGAGGAAGGTACAAACAGGACAGAGGAGGATACACACAAAAGAAAGAAGGATACACACAGGGGAGAGGAAGATACACAAAGGAGAGGTGTGATACACACAGGAGAAAAAGGAATACACACAGGAGAGAAAAAGATACACACGGGAGAAAGTAGGATACACACAGGAGAGAAAGATACACAAAGTAGAGTGGGCATAAAGACCGGAAAGTGAAATAAACACATGGGATAGGGGAATAAACACAGGAGAGAGGAGGATACACACAAGAGAGAGGAAAATACACACAGGAGAGAGAAGAATACGCACAGAAAATAGGAGGATACACACAGGAGAGAGGAGGAAACACACAGGAGAGAGAAGGATACACATAGGAGAAAGGCATACACACAGGAGAGAGGAGGATAAACAGAGGAGAGCTGGGTACACAGAAGAGGCATGGTAATACACACAGGAGAGGGGGTGATACATATAGAAAAGAAAGGAATTCACACAACAGAGAGAATATACATACAGGATAGATGAGAATACACAAAGGAGAGAGGAGGGTACATACAGAAGAAAGAGGGATACAAATAGGAGAGTGTGGCATACACACAAAAGGGAAAAAGATACACACAGGAGAAAGGAGGATACACAAAGGAGAGAAAAGGCTACACACAGGAGAGAGGAGTATACACAAAGAAGAGAAGAAAACACATGAGAGAGGGCGATACACACAGGCGAGGGGGATACACAAAGAAGAGTGGGGGATGCACACAGAAGAAAGGGGGATAAAAACAGAAGACTGCGGCATACAACAAGAGGGAGGAAGATACACACAAAAGACAGGAGGATACACACAGAACGGAAGAGGATACAAAGAGAAGAGAGGAGGATACACGCAGAAGAGAGAAAGATACACACACAAAAGAGGGGGGATACACACACTAGAGGGGGATACACACAGAAGAGATAAAGATACACACAGGAGAAAGAAAGATGCACACAGGAGAATGGAAGATTAACACAAAAGAGAGGAAGATACAGACAGGAGAGACGAGGATACACACAGGAGAGAGAACAATACACATAGAAGAGGGGGATACACACAGAATAGAAAAGGATACACACAGGAGAGAGGAGGGTACACACAGGAGAAAGGAAGATACACAGAGAAGAGAGGAGGATGCACACATGAGAGGGGAATACACACATAATAGAGTGACATACACATAGGGGAGACAAGGATATACACAAAACTGAGGAAGATACACACAGGAGAGAGGGGGATACACACAGAAAAGAGGGGGATACACACAGGAGATGAGAAAATACACACTGGAGACAGTAGGGTACACACAGAAGACAAGAGGATACACACAGGAGAGAGGGAAAATACACACAGGATAGTGAAAGATACACACAGAAGAGAGAAGGATACACACAAGAGAGAGGAGAAAAAACATAGGAGAGTGGGGGATACACACATGTGGACGGGGATACACACAGGAGGGAAAAAGATACACACAGGAGAGAGAAAAATACACGTAGGAGAGAGGAGCATACACAAAAAAATACATGGGCATACAAACAGGAGAGGAAGATACACACAGGAGAATGGGGGATACACACAGGAAAGGCAGGATACACAGAAAAGAGGAGGATACACACAGGAGAGAGGAGAATACACACAATAGAGAGGGAGATACACAGGGTAGAGATGGGGTATACACACAGAAGAGAAGAAGATACACACAGAAGAGAGAAATATACACACAAGAAAGAGGAGGATACACACAGGGGAGAGATGGATACACACAGGAGAGAGGAGGATACACACAGGAGAGAAAAAAATACAAACAGGAGAGAGAAGTATACACACAGGTGAAAGGAGGATACACACAGGAGAGAGGAAGGTACAGACAAAAAAGGGGAATACACACAGGAGGAATGAAGATTCACACATGGGGAGGGAGATATACACATGAGAGAGGAGGATACACACAAGGGAGGGGAGGATACACATAAAAGAGAGAAGCATACACAAAAGAGACAGGGGCATACATACAGGAGAGGGGGATACACACAGGTGAAAGGGGAATACACACAGGAAAGAAAAGTATACACACAAGAGAAAAATATACACAGGAGGGTGAGGCATACACACTGGAGGGAGGAGGATACACACAGGATAGAGGAGAATACACACAATATAAAGGGGGATACACACAGGAGAGAGGGAGTATACACACAGAAGAGAAGAAGATACACACAGAATAGAGGAAGATACACACAGGAGATAGGAGGATACACACAGGGAAGAGAAGGATAGATATAGCAGAGAGGAGTACACACAGAGGAGAGAAAAAAATACAAACAGAAAAGAGGAGAATACACACAGGTGAAAGGAGGATACACACAGGAGAGAGGAGGATACACACAAAAGAGAGGGGGATACACCCAGGAGAAATGGGGATACAAACAGAGGGAAAGGGATACACACAGGAGAGAGGAGGATACACACAAGAGAGAAGAGGATACACACAGAAGAGAGGAGGATACACCCAGAAGACAGAGGGAAACACACAGGAGAGAGGGAAATACAAACAGGAGAGTGTGACATACACACAGGATGTAGGGAAATACACATTTGAAAGAGGGGGATAAACACAGGGGGAAAGAAATACACACAGGAGGGCAAGATGGCGTCGTAGAGGCGACTCAGAATTGCAGCTCTCAGTGAAGGCGCAGAGGGTGAGTCCTAGCCGCATACTCAGATGTTCCTTTTATGCCCAGAGAGCGTTGAAAGTCCCAGGTGTGAGAGAGACACGGGACGCTAGCGCATCCGGCTAACGCAGCCGGCCCCCGCTGCCTCTTCGGCCGGTGCCGCAGTGGGACCCGGCTCAAAACTCACTGGTCTGGGTGCCCTGTTAAACCGGCAATCTGAGATTTGGAAGGGCAGATTGGCATGTTCATCTGATTGAACGGGACTTGGACAATGAGCCAGACCAGGAGTTTCCTTGGAAGCGTGATCTGAGCCCGGGTAGTGGGCAGCAGCACGGGAGATCGCACGGATCCCAGTGACCTATCGGCAAGCTACTGGGGCGCCAGTGAGAGAGTCGACCTTTCAGCTTGGGGAGAGGAAGACAGAGAGAGAGGACGGACTCTGAGGCAGGGAGATGGGTGATCGGGCTCGGCGGGTCCCAGGCTCACTGGGACAAGCAGGGCGGCGACTGGAGATGCTTGGGGTTGAGAGTTTTGCTGCCAGCATCTAGGAAGGTGCAGCCCGGTGAAGGAGGGGCGTCCACCATTGCTGACGCAAACCACCCCCACTGAAGTACCGCCCAGGACTGACACAGACCTCCGTTGCCGAGGCAGCCTGCCATAACAGAGAGACTCTGCGCTCCACAGCAGAAGGGAGCCCAGAAGCAACAGGGTGGACCCGTGCTAGCAGGTCAGAGCCCCGAAGGGCAAATAGTGAATAGACTGCTGCCTAGTGGGGCAGGACAGTGCAACAGATACTCATAAAGAAAACCGCAACTCCTTGAAACAGAACATCTAAGGGGGGGAAAAACAGGGTGGTGTTTTATGAGTTCTATAGCAGCACACATAAACAACCTCCCAACAACGCTGAATGAACAACGGAGCTCACAGCTCAGCACTGGAGCTCCTATAAAGCACAGACTGTCTCCTCAAGCAGATCGCTGACCCCTGTATATCCAAGGAGTCACCCCAGAAAAGGACTAATCAGACTGACATTTGGCTGGCATTATTCTGGAACAAGGACAGCAGAAGAAGAAACAGGTATTATCCCTCACTGTTCTGCAGCTGCTGAAGGTATACCTCAGACAAGCAGGGCCTGGAGTGGACCTCAGCACTCATACAGCAGAGGGGATAGACCATTAGAGGGAAAACTAAGTAACAGAAATACTTCATCGTCAACAATCTCAGCATCCACACAGAGACCCAATTGAAAAATCAGCAACTACTAAGACGACAGGCGGATAAATCCATAAAGATGGGAAGAAACCAGCGCAAAAGGGAGGAAAGCACCCGAAACCAAAACACCTCACCTCCAAAAAAGGACCAAAACTCCTCACCAGTAAGGGAACAAAGCTGGACGGAGAATGTGTGACGAAATGACGAAATCAGACTTCAGAAAGTGGATAATGAGAAACTTCAGTGAGCTAAAGGAACATGTTCTAAACCAGTGCAAAGAAACTAAGAACCTTGAAAAAAGATTTGAAAAAAGATTCGAGGAATTGATAACAAGAATGGACAACTTAGAGAGGAATATGAATGAATTGAAGGAGCTGAAAAACAACACGAGAACTTCACGAAGCAAGCACAAGTTTCGACAGCCGGATTGACCAAACAGAAGAAAGAATATCAGAAGTTGAAGATCAACTCAATGAAATAAAACGAGAAACCAAGATTAAATAAAAAAGTACAAAAAGGAATGAACAAAATCTACAAGAAATGTGGGACTATGTGAAGAGACCCAACCTACGTTTGATAGGTGTACCAGAATGTGACGAAGAGAATGAATCCAAGCTGGAAAACACTCTTTAGGATATTATCCAGGAAAATTTCCCCAACCTAGCAAGACAGGTCAATACTCAACTCCAGGAAATACAGAGAACACCACAAAGATACTCCGCAAGAAGAGCAACCCCAAGGCCCATAATCGTCAGATTCACCAGCGTTGAAATGAAGGAGAATATTCTAAGGGCAGCCAGAGAGAAAGGTCCGGTCACTCACAAAGGGAAGCCCATCAGACTCACAGCAGATCTCTTGGCAGAGACTCTACAAGCCAGAAGAGAGTGGGGGCTAATATTCAACATTCTTAAAGAAAAGAGTTTTCAACCGAGAATTTTATATCCAGCCAAACTGAGCTTCATAAGTGATGGAAAAATAAAATCCTTCACGAACAAGCAAGTACTCAGAGATTTTGTCACCACTAGGCCTGCTTTACAAGAGCTCCTGAAAGAGGCACTACACATAGAAAGAAACAACCAGTTCCAGCCATCCAAAAAGCATACCAAATGCTAAAGACCATCAACAAAATGAAGAATGTACATGAACCAACGGGAAAAACAGCCATCTACCATCAAAATGGCAGTATCAAATTCACACATAACAATATTAACCCTGAATGTAAATGGGCTAAATGCACCAATCAAAAGACACAGACTGGCAAATTGGATAAAAAACCAAAACTCATCAGTGTGCTGTATCCAGGAAACCCACCTCACAAGCAAAGATACACAAAGGCTCAAAATAAAAGGATAGAGGAAGATTTACCAAGCAAATGGAGAGCAAAAAAAAGCAGGAGTTGCAATTCTCATCTCTGATAAAATAGACTTTAAAGCAACCAATATCAAAAGGGACAAAGAAGGTCATTATATAATGGTAAAATGATCGATGCAACAAGAAGAGCTAACGATTCTAAATATATATGGACCCAATGTAGGAGCACCCAGATATATAAGGCAAGTTCTTAATGACTTACAAAGAGACTTAGACCCCAACACAATAATAGTGGGAGACTTAAACACTCCACTGTCAATAGTAGACAGATCAACCAGACAGAAAATGAATAAGGATATCCAGGACTTGAACTCAGACCTGGAACAAGCAAACCTGATAGACGTTTGCATAAATCTCCACCGCAAATCCACAGAATATGCATTCTTCTCAGCCCCACATCACACCTACTCCAAAATTGACCACATAATTGGAAGTAAAGCACTCCTCAGCAAATGCAAAACAACGGAAATCATAACAAACAGTCTCTCAGACCATAGTGCATTCAAGTTGGAACTCAGAATTTAGAAAATAACTCAGAACTGCACAGCTTCATGGAAACTGAACAACTGGCTCTTGAATGTTGATTGGATAGACAATGAAATGAAGGCAGAAATAAAGAAGTTCTTTGAAACCAACGAGAATGAAGACACAACGTACCAGAATCTCTGGGACACATTTAAAGCAGTCTGTAGAGGAAAATATATAGCAATAAGTGCCCACATGAGAAGAGTGGAGAGATCCAAAATTGACACCCTATCGTCAAATTGAAAGAGCTAGTGGAGAAAGATCAAAAAAGCTCAAAACCTAGCCAAAGACAAGAAATAACTAAGATCAGAGCAGAACTGACGGAGATAGAGACAAGAAAAACCCATCAAAAAATCAATAAATTTAAGAGCTGGTTTTTCAAAAAGATCAACAAAACAGACAGACCACTAGCCAGACTGATAAAAAAGAAAAGAGAGAACAACCAAAAAGATGCAATAAAAAACGATAAAGGGGAAATAATCACAGATTCCACAGAAATTCAAACCATAATCAGACAAACAACTCTATGAACACAGCTAGTAAACCAGGTAGAAATGGATAAAATCCTGGACGCCAGTGTCCTTCCCAAGCCTAAACCAGGAGGAAGCCTAAACTATGAATAGACCAATAAGAAGGTCAGATGTTGAGGCAGCAAATAAGAGCCTACCACACAAAAAAAGCCCAGGTCCAGATGGGTTCACAGCTGAATTCTACCAGACACACAAAGAGGATCTGGTACCATTCCTTCTGAAACTATTCCAAATAATCCAAAAAGAGGGAACCCTTCCCAAATCATTTTATGAGACCAATATCATCCTGATACCAAAACCTGGCAGAGACTCAACAAGAAAAGAAAACTTCAGGCCAATATCCATGATGAACATAGATGCAAAAATCTTCAATAAAATACTGGCAAATCGATTGCAACAGCACATTAAAAAACTTATCCATCATGATCAAGTAGGATCCATCCCGGGGATGCAAGGCTGGTTCAACATACGCAAGTCTATAAATGTAATTCACCACATAAACAGAAGCAAAAACAAAAACCACATGATTATCTCAATCGACGCAGAGAAGGCATTTGACAAAATTCAACAGCTTTTAATGCTAAAAATCCTCAATAAACTTGGTATTGATGGAACATATCTCAAAGTAATAAAAGCTATTTATGACAAACCAACAGCCAATATCATAATTAATGGGCAAAAACTGGAAGCATTCCCTTTGAAATCCGGCACTAGACAAGGATGCCCTCTCTCACCACTTCTATTCAACATAGTACTGGAAGTTCTAGCCAGAGCAATCAGGCAAGAAAAAGAAATAAAGGGTATTCAAATAGAAAAGGTGGAAGCAAAATTGCCTCCATTTGCAGACGACAAGGTAGTATACCTAGAAGACCCCATCACCTCAGCCGAAAAGCTCCTGCAACTGATAAGCAACTTCTGCAAAGTCTCAGGATATAAAATCAATGTGCAAAAATCACAAGCATTCCTATACACCAATAACAGACTTAAAGAGAACCATATTAACAACGAACTGCCATTCACAATTGCTACAAAGAAAATAAAATACCTAGGAATACAACTCACTAGGAATGAAAGGGACCTCTTAAAGAAAACTAAAAACAACTGCTCAACGAAATAAGAGAGGACACAAACAGATGGAGAAACATTCCATGTTCGTGGTTAGGAAGAATCAATATTGTGAAAATAGCTATACTGCCCAAAGTAATTTACACATTCAATGCTATCCCCATCAAACTACCATTGAATTTCTTCACAGAATTGGAAAAAACAACCATGAATTTCATATGGAACCGAGAAAGAGCCCGCATAGCTAAGTCAATTGTAAGGAGAAAGAACACAGCGGGAGGCATCACGCTACCAGACTTCAAGCTCTACTACAAGGCTACAGTAATCAAAACAGCATGGTACTGGTACCAAAATGGAGATATAGACCAATGGAACAGAACAGAAGCATCGGAGGTAACACAACATATCTACAACCACATTATCTTTCATAAACCAGACAAAAACAGGCAATGGGGAAAGGATTCCCTATTTAATAAATGGGGTTGGGAAAACAGGCTAGCCATGTGCAGAAAGCAGAAACTGGACCCCTTTCTGACACCGTACACTAAAATTAACTCCATGTGGATTAAAGACTTAAACGTAAGACGTGACACCATAAAAACCGTAGAAGAAAATCTAGGCAAAACCGTTCAGGACATAGGAGTAGGCAAGGACATCATGAACAAAACACCAAAGCATTGGCAACAAAACCCAAAATAGACAAATGGGACCTAATGAAACTCCACAGCTTCTGCACGGCAAAAGAAACAGTCACTAGAGTGAATCGGACACCATCAGAATGGGAAAAAATTTTTGCAGTTTACACATCTGACAAAGGGCTGATATCCAGAATTTACAAAGAACTCAAACAGATTTACAGATAAAAAACAAACAAGCCCATTCAAAAATGGGCAAAGGATATGAACAGAAACTTTACAAAAGAAGACCTACATGAGGCCATTAAACCTATGAAAGAGTGTTCATCATCATTGGTCATTAGAGAGATGCAAATCAAAACCACATTGAGATATCATCTCACACCAGTTAGAATGGCGATCACTAAAAAATCTGGAGACAGCAGATGCTGGAGAGGATGTGGAGAAATAGGAACACTCTTACACTGTTGGTGGGAGTGTAAATTAGTTCAACCATTGTGGAAGACAGTGTGGCGATTCCTCAGGGACCTAGAAATAGAAATTCCATTTGACCCAGCAATCCCATTACTGGGTATGTATCCAAAAGACTATAAATCGTTCTGCTATAAGGACACATGCACACGAATGTTCATTGCAGCACTGTTTACAATATCAAAGACCTGGAACCAGCCCAAATGCCCATCGATGATAGACTGGACTGGGAAAATGTGGCACATATACACCATGGAATATTATGCAGCAATCAAAAATGATGAGTTTGTGTCCTTTGTAGGGACATGGATGAATCTGGAGAACATCATTCTCAGCAAACTGACACAAGAACAGAAAAAGAAATACTGCATATACTCACTCATAGGTGGATGAGAAAAATGAGAACACATGGACACAGAGAGGCGGTCTACTATACACTTGGGACAGTTGGGGGAAATGGGGGAGGGACAGCGGGGGGGCCTGGGGGAGATAGCCTTGTGTTGAATACCAAGTGTGGGTGAAGGGGAGGAAAGCAGCAAAACACATTGGCATGTGTGTACCTGTGCAACTATCTTGCACGTTCTGCACATGTACCCCAAAACCTATAATGCAATACAAATTAAAAAAAAATGAGTAACTCTCACAATACTCTGTTAGAAAAAATATACAATGTCCTTTTCTACAGTGTTGTAAAGTATATAAACCATCGGGATATACTCTCACACGTAAAATGCTAAAATTAAATTTTCACTCGAAAATAAATAATATAAATGCTTAAAAAAAAAGAAATACACACAGGAGAGAGAAGCATAGAAACAGCCGAGAGGAGGATACGCACAAAAGAGAAGGATACACCCAGGAGAGTGTAAGATACACACAGAAGACACAGGGAAGCACACAGGAGGGTGGGGGATACACACATGTGGAGAGGGATACACACAGGAGAAATGATCATACACACAGGAGAGAGGAGGATACACATAGGAGAGAAGAGCATACACAAAAGAGACAGGGGGAAACACACAGGAGAGGGGAATACACACAGGTGAAAAAAAAGTTTGACACAGGAAAGGAAAGAATACACACAGAAAAAGATACACACAGGAGGGTGGGGGGCATACACACAGGAGAGGGGAGGATACACACAGGATAGAAATGAATACACACAATAGAGAGAAGGATACACATAGTAGAGAAGGAGATACACACAGAGGAAGGGAAGATACACACAGGAGAAAGGAGAATACACACAGGGGAGAGAAGGATAGACACAGCAGAGAGAAGGATACGCACAGGAGAGAAAAAAATACAAACAGGAGAGAGAAGAATACACACAGATGAAAGGAGGATACACACAGGAGAGAGGAGGATACACAAAGAGGAGAGGGAGATACACATAGGAGAAATGGGGATACACACAAGGGTAAAGGGATACACACAGGAGAGAGGAGGATACACAAAAGAGAGAAGAGAATACACACAGAAGAGAAGAGGATACACCCAGAAGAGAGGGGGAAACACACAGGAGAGAAGGAGATACAAACAGGAGAGTGTGACATACACACAGGATAGAGGAAAATACACACAGGAGAGAGGAGGATACACACAGGGGGAGGGGAATACACACAGGAGAGAGGAGGATACAAACTGCAGAGAGGAGAATACGCACAAAAGTGAGGAGGATACACTCAGGAGAGAGGATGTACACAAAGGAGAGGGAGAAACACACAGTAGAGAGGGGGTTACACACAGGTGAGGGGGATACACACAGAAGTGGGGAAGATGCACACAGAAGAAAGTGGGATCCACACAGGAGAGAAGGATACACACAGAACAGAGGGGCATACACACAGGATAAAAGACAATACACACAGGATAAAAGACAATACACACAGGAGAGAGGGGGATACACACAGGGGGAGAAGGATAAATACAGGAGGGAGAGGGGTACCCAGAAAGAGAGAAGAATACAGACAGAAGAGAGGAGGATACACGCAGGAGAGAGGGGGATACACACAGGAGAGAAAAATACACACATGAGAGAGGAAAATAAACGCAGGAGAGAGGAGGATACACACAGGAGAGTAGGGGGATACACACAGGAGAGGGGGATACACACAGAAAAGAAGAGGATACACA
Organism: Saguinus oedipus; assembly: GCA_031835075.1. Classification (NCBI taxonomy): domain Eukaryota; kingdom Metazoa; phylum Chordata; class Mammalia; order Primates; family Cebidae; genus Saguinus; species Saguinus oedipus. The sequence goes on from CM063170.1 coordinate 7,034,677, forward strand.
AAAAAGAGGAGGATACACACAGGAGAGAGGGGATACACACGAAAGAGAGGAGGATGCACACAGGAGAGAGTGGGATACACACAGGAGAAAGGGGAATACACACAGATGAGCGGTGATACACACAAAAGAAAGGAGAATACACACAGCAGAAAGAAGGATACACACGGGAGAGATAAGGATACACAAAGAAGATGAGGATACACAAAGGATGGGGTGGATACACGAAGGATGGGGTAGATACACGGAAAACAGGAAAGGATACACAGAAGAGAGGAGAACACAAAAAGAAGATGGGAATACACACAAGAGAGAGGGGCATACACAGAGGAGAGGGTGATACACACAGGAGAAAGGGGGATACACACAGGTGAGAGAAGAATACACACAGAAGAGGGAAATACACAGAAGAGAGTGGGGCATACACACAGGAGAGAGGAGGACAGACACAGCATAGAGGGGCATACACAAAGGAGAGAGGGGATACACACAAAAGAGAGGGAGATACACACAAGAAAGGGGGATACACACAGGGGAGAGGGGTGATACACAGAAGGATGAGAAAAGATACACACAGGAGAGAGGATCATACACTCAGGAGAGAGGAGGATACACAGAGGAGAGAGCAAGATACATACAGGAGAGAGGAAGATACAAAGGAGAGAGGAAAACACACACAGGAGAGATAATACACACAAAAGAATAAATGATACACAGAGGAGACAGAAGGATACACAAAGTAAAGAGGGGCATACACGCAGAAAAAAGGGACACACACAGGCAAATGGGGAATACACAAAAGATAGAAGAGAATACACACAGGAGAGGGGAATACACACAGTTGAGAGAGGCGTACACACAGGAGAGAGAAAGATACACACAGGAGAGTGGAGAATACAAACAGGAGAGAGGATATACACACAGGAGAGAGGGGGATAACGACAAAAGAAAGTGGGAATACAAACAGAAGAGAAAGGGGTTACACACAGAAGAGTGGGGGGAAACACAAGGGAAAGAGGGGGAATACAGAAAAATATAGAAAAATACAAACAGGAGAGAGGAATGTACACACAGGAGAGAGGAGAATACACACAGGAGAGAGGAGAACACACACAGGAGAGAGGAGGATACACAGGAGAGAGGAGGATACACGCAGGAGAGGTGCATACACACAGGAGAGAGGGGGATACACACAGGAGAGTTGGATTCACGCAGGAAACAGGTTAATACACACAGAGAGTGGGGTATACACACGAGAGAGTGGTATACACACAGGAGACAGGAGGATGCACACAGGAGAGAGGGGGATACACACAGGAACAAGGAAGATACAAACAGAAGAGTGCAGCATACACACAGGAGGGAGGGGGATACACACAGAAGAGAGGAAGATACACACAGGGGAAGGGGGATACACACAGAAGAGAGGAGGATACACAAGGAGAGAGGAGGCTACACAGAGGAGAAAAAAGTATACACCAATAAGAGGGGTAAACACATAAAAGAGAGGGAAAGACACACAGGCGAGAGGGATACGCGCAGGAGATGGGGAGTTACACACAGGAGATAGGGGAATACACACAGGAGAGGGGGATACACAAAAAAGAGAGTGGCATACACACAGGAGAGAGGAGGATACACACACAGGAGAGAGGAGGGATACACACAGAAGGGAGTGGGGATACACACAGGAGAGAGGGGTATAAAAACAGGAGATTGAGGCATACAAACAGGTAGGAAGAAGATACACACAAGAGATTGAGGCATACATACAGAAGAGAGTGGAATACACACAGGGAAAAAAGGATAAATACAGGAGAGAGGAAGATACACACAAAAGAGTGGAGGATACAGACAGAAGAGAGGAGGATAAACGCAGGAGAGAGGAGGATACACACAGGAGAGAGCAGTATACACACAGGAGAGAGGAGGATACACGCAGAAAAGTGGAGGTTACACAGAGGAGAGAGAAGGGATACACACAGTAGAGGGGGATACACACTGGAGAGAGGGGGATACACACAGGACAAAAAAGGTTCCACACAGCAGAGTAGAAGTTACACACAAAAGAGAAAAATACACACAAAAGAGAGGGGGATACACACAGGAGAAAGGGGGATACACACAAAAGAGTGGTTATACACAAAGGAGAGAGAAGGGCACACACAGGAGAGAGGGGGATACACACAGGAGAGAGGAGGATACACAAAGTAGAGGGGAATACACACAGGAGAGAGGGGGATACACTGAAAAAAAAGGAGAATACACACAATAGAGAGGAGGATAAACACAGTAGAGAAGGATATACACAGGAGAGAGGGGCATACACACAGGAGAGGGAGATACACACAGGAGAAAGGGTGATAGACACAGGACAGGGGAGAATACACAAAGGAGAGGGGATACACACATGAGAACAGGGCGCACACACAGAAGAGAGGAGGATTCAAAAAGCAGAGTGGAGGATACACACTGAAGAGGCGGAATACACACTAGAGAGAGGGAGATACACACAGGAGAGAGGGGGATACACACAGGAGAGAAAAAGATACACACAGAAGAGGGGGATACACACAGGAGAGGAGGATACACACAGCATACAGGAGTTTACACACAAAAGAGAGCAGGATACACACAGGAGACAGAAGGATACACACAGGAGAGAGGGGGATATACACAGGAGAGTGGTGATATACACAGGATGGAGGAGGGTACACACAGGAGACAGGGGCATACACACAGAAAAAATGGATAAACACAGGAAAAGGGGGATACACAGAGGAAAGAGAAGGATACATAAAGATAAGGGGGATACACAAAGAAAAAAGGCGTACACACAGGAGAGAGGAGGATACACACAGGAGAGAGGAGGATACAAACAGGAGAGAGGTGATACACAGGAGAAAGGAGGTATATAGAGGATCCTTCACAGCCTCACTGAATATTACACACTTGTGTTATAGACTGGAGTCTATTTTTTTATGGCCACTCATTCAATGAATCACTAAATAATGCACACCTGCTGAATAGTCAGATGTCTCTTTCCTATGGCCACTCGTTAAGAGCCTCACAAAGTGTACACACCTGAGGAAACAGGATTTACCTTTATCTCCTCATTCACATTCTCACTAAATAAGACACAGCTGTAGATTAGTCAGGACACTTTTTCATGTGGCCTCTAATTCGGAGTGTCACTGAATAATGTGGTGTACTAGGTAGTCTATATCACGTAGACACATATTCAGAGCCTCAGTGAATAAGACAGGCCCCAGATATACTAAGGAATCTAATTTATATGGCAACGTCTTCTGAGCCTCACTGTATAATACACACCTGGAGAATAATTATGAGTCTATTTTCGATGGATATTCATTCAGAGCCTTGGTAAAAAATGTACACCTGTGGAGTAACCAGGAGTCTATTATATTAGGAAACATATTCATAGCCTCAGTGGATAATACGCACGTGTGGATTAGTCAGGATTCCATTTTATATGGTCCCTGAATCATAACCTCAATGAAAAATGCACAAATGTAAAGTTCTCAGCAGTCTGTTTCATATAAACACTCATTTAGAGATTCAGTGAATAATACAAATATTTAGGATACACAACATCCTGTCTCATATGGTCACACAAAAAGAGCCTCACTGAATAATACAAACTTGGAGAATAATTTGAATCTATTTTCTTTCTTTTTTTTTTTAATTTTTATTGCATTACAGGTTTTGGGGTACATGTGCAGAACGTGCAAGATAGTTGCATAGGTACACACGTGGCAGTCTGTTTTGCTGCCTTCCTCTCCTTCACCCACACTTGGGATTCATCCCCAGGCTATCCCCCCCAACCCCCACCAGCTGTCCCTCCCGTATTTCCCCCAAAAGTCACCAGTGTATAGTAGACTGCCTCTCTGTGTCCACGTGTTCTCATTTTTCTCACCCACCTATGAGTGAGTATATGCGGTATTTCTTTTTCTGTTCTTGTGTCAGTTTGCTGAGAATGATGTTCTCCAGATCCATCCATGTCCCTACAAAGGACACAAACTCATCATTTTTGATTGCTGCATAATATTCCATGGTGTATATGTGCCACATTTTCCCAGTCCAGTCTATCCTCGATGGGCATTTGGGTTGGTTCCAGGTCTTTGCTATTGTAAACAGTGCTGCAATGAACATTCGTGTGCATGTGTCCTTATAGTAGAACGATTTATAGTCTTTTGGATAGATACCCAGTAATGGGATTGCTGGGTCAAATGGAATTTCTATTTCTAGGTCCCTGAGTAATCGCCACACTGTCTTCCACAATGGTTGAACTAATTTACACTCCCACCAACAGTGTAAGAGTGTTTCTATTTCTCCACATCCTCTACAACATCTGCTGTCTCCAGATTTTTTAATGATCACCATTCTAACTGGTGTGAGATTATATCTCAATGTGGTTTTGATTTGCATCTCTCTAATGACCAATGATGATGAGCACTCTTTCATATGTTTATTGGCCTCATGTAGGTCTTCTTTTGTAAAGTTTCTGATCATATCCTTTGCCCACTTTTGAATGGGCTTGTTTGTTTTTTTTTCTGTAAATCTGTTTGAGTTCTTTGTAAATTCTGGATATCAGCCCTTTGTCAGATGGGTAAACTGCAAAGATTTTTTCCCATTCTGATGGTTGCCAATTCACTCTAGTGACTGTTTCTTTTGCCGTGCAGAAGCTGTGGAGTTTGATTGGGTCCCATTTGTCTATTTTGGCTTTTGTTGCCAATGCTTTTGGTGTTTTGGTCATGAATTCCTTGCCTACTCCTATGTCCTGAATGGATTTGCGTAGATTTTCTTCTACAGTTTTTATGGTGTCACGTCTTACGTTTAAGTCTTTAATCCATCTGGAGTTAATTTTAGTGTAAGATGTCAGAAAGGGGTCCAGTTTCTGCTTTCTGCACATGGCTAGTCAGTTTTTCCAACACCATTTATTAAATAGGGAATCTTTTCCCCATTCCCTGTTTTTGTCTGGTTTATCAAAGATAATATGGTTGACAAAATTCAACAGCCCTTTATGCTAAAAACCCTCAATAAACTTGGTATTGATGGAACATATCTCAAAGTAATAAAAGCTATTTATGACAAACCAACAGCCAATATCATACTGAATGGACAAAAACTGGAAGCATTCCCTTTGAAATCCGGCACTGGACAAGGATGCCCTCTCTCACCACTTCTTTTCAACATAGTACTGGAAGGTCTAGCCAGAGCAATCAGGCAAGAAAAAGAAATAAAGGGTATTCAAATAGGAAAGTTGGAAGCCAAATTATCTCTATTTCCAGACGACATGATAGTATACCTAGAAGACGCCATCACCTCAGCCGAAAAGTTGCTGCAACTCATAAGCAACTTCAGCAAAGTCTCAGGATATAAAATCAATGTGTAAAAATCACAAGCATTCCTATACACCAATAACAGACTTAAAGGGAACCAAATTAAGAACGAACTGCCATTCACAATTGCTACAAAGAAAATAAAATACCTAGGAATAAAACTCACTAGGAATGTAAGGGGCCTCTTTAAGGAAAACTACAAACACCTGCTCAACGAAATAAGAGAGGACACAAACAGATGGAGAAACATTCCATGTTCGTGGTTAGGAAGAATCAGTATTGTGAAAATGACTATACTGCCCAAAGTAATTTACACATTCAATGCTATCCCCATCAAACTACCATTAAATTTCTTCACAGAACTGGAAAAACACCATGAATTTCATATGGAAACAAAAAAGAGCCCGCATAGCCTAGTCAATTCAAGCAAAAAGAACACAGCGGGAGGCATCACGCTACCAGACTTCAAACTATACTACAAAGCTACAGTAATCAAAACAGCATAGTCCTGGTACCAAAACAGAGATATAGACCAATGGAACAGAACAGAAGCACCGGAGACAACACAACATATCTACAACCATACTATCTTTGATGGATAAGTTTCTTAATGTGCTGTTGCAATCGGTTTGCCAGTATTTATTTATTTATTTTTTAATTTTTATTGCATTATAGGTTTTGGGGTAGATGTGCAGAACGAGCAAGATAGTTGCATAGGTACACACATGGCAGTGTGTTTTGCTGCCTTCCTCTCCTTCACCCACACTTGGTACTCATCCCAGGGCTATCCCCCCAACCCCCCCGCTGTCCCTCCCCCATTTCCCCCAACAGTCCCCAGTGTATAGTAGACCGCCTCTCTGTGTCCATGTGTTCTTATTTTTCTCACCCACCTATGAGTGAGTATATGCGGTATTTCTTTTTCTGTTCTTGTGTCAGTTTGCTGAGAATGATGTTCTCCAGATTCATCCATGTTCTTACAAAGGACACAAACTCATCATTTTTGATTGCTGCATAATATTCCATGGTGTATGTGTGCCATATTTTCCGAGTCCAGTCTATCCTCGATGGGCATTAAGGTTGGTTCCAAGTCTTTGTAATTGTAAACAGGGCTGCAATGAACATTCGTGTGCATGTGTCCTTATAGTAGAAGGATTTATAGTCTTTTGGATAGATACTTAGTAATGGGATAGCCGGGTGAAATGGAATTTCTATTTCTAGGTCCCTGACGAATCACCACACTGTCTTCCACAATGGTTGAACTAATTTACACTCTCACCAACGGTGTAACAGTGTTCCTATTTCTCCACAAGCTCTCCAGCATCTGCTGTCTCCAGATTTTTTAATGATCGCCATTCTAACTGGTGTGAGATGATATCTCAATGTGGTTTTTATTTGCATCTCTCTAATGACCAATGATGATGAGCACTTTCTCACATGTTTGTTGGCCTCATGTATGTCTTCTTTTGTAAAGTTTCCGTTCATATTTTGTACCCATTTTTGAATGGGCTTGTTTGGTTTTTTTTTCTGTGAATCTGTTTTAGTTCTTTGTAAATTCTGGATGTCAGCCCTTTGTCAGATGTATAAACTGTAAAGATGTTTTTCCCATTCTGATGTTTGCCGATTCACTCCAGTGACTGTTTCTTTTGCCTTGCAGAAGCTGGGGAGTTTCATTGGGTCCCATTTGTCTATTTTGGCTTTTGTTGCCAATACTTTTGGTGTTTTGGTCATTAAGTCCTTGCCTATTCCTATGTCCTGAATGGATTTGCCTAGATTTTCTTCTACGGTTTTTATGGTGTCACGTCTTACGTTTAAGTCTTTAATCCATCTGGAGTTAATTTTAGTGTAAGGTGTCAGAAAGGGGTCCAGTTTCTGCTTTCTGCACAGGGCTAGCCAGTTTTCCCAACACCATTTATTAAATAGGGAATCCTTTCCCCATTGCCTGTTTTTGTCTGGTTTACCAAGATAATATGGTTGTAGATATGTTGTGTTGCCTCCGATGCTTCTGTTCTGTTCCATTGGTATATATCTCTGTTTTGGTACCAGGACTATGCTGTTTTGATTACTGTAGCCTTTTAGTATAGTTTGAAGTCTGGTAGCGTGATGCCTCCCGCTGTGTTCTTTTTGCTTAGAATTGACTTGGTAGGCGGGCTCTTTTTTGGTTCCATATGAAATTCATGGTGGTTTTTTTCCAGTTCTCTGAAGAAATTCAATGGTAATTTGATGGGGATAGCATTGAATGTGTAAATTACTTTGGGCAGTATAGCCATTTTCACAATATTGATTCTTCCTAACCACGAACATGGAATGTTTCTCCATCTATTTGTGTCCTCTCTTATTTCGTTGAGCAGTTGTTTGTAGTTTTCCCTAAAGAGGTATCTTACATTCCTTGTGACTTGTGTTCCTAGGTATTTTATTTTCTTTGTAGCAATTGTGAATGGCAGTTCGTTCTTAATTTGGTTCTCTTTAAGTCTGTTATTGGTGTATAGGAATGCTTGTGATTTTTGAACATTGGTTTTATATCCTGAGACTTTGCTGAAGTTGCTTATCAGTTGCAGGAGCTTTTCGGCTGAGGTGATGGCGTCTTCTAGGTATACTATCATGTCGTCTGCAAATAGAGACAATTTGGCTTCCACCTTTCCTATTTGAATACCCTTTATTTGTTTTTCTTGCCTGATTGCTCTGGCTAGAACTTCCAGTACTATGTTGAATAGAAGTGGTGAGAGAGGGCATCCTTGTCTAGTGCCAGATTTCAAATGGAATGCTTCCAGTTTTTCCCCATTAAGTATGATATTGGCTGTTGGTTTGTCGTAAATAGCTTTTATTACTTTGAGATATGTTCCATCAATACCAAGTTTATTGAGGGTTTTTAGCATAAAGGGCTTTTGAATTTTGTCAAATGCCTTCTCTGAGTCAATTGAGATAATCATGTGGTTTTTGTTTTTGCTTCTGTTTATGTGGTGAATTACATTTATAGACTTGCCTATGTTGAACCAGCTTTGCATCCCCAGGATGAATCCTACTTGATCATGATGGATAAGTTTTTTAATGTGTTGTTGCAATCGATTTGCCAATATTTTCTTGATGATTTTTCCATCTATGTTCATCGTGGATATTGGCCTGAAGTTTTCTTTTCCTGTTCAGTCTCTGCCAGGTTTTGCTCTCAGAATGATGTTGGTCTCATAAAAGGATTTGGGAAGGGTTCCATCTTTTTGATTATTTGGAATAGTTTCAGAATGAATGGTACTAGATCCTCTTTGTGTGTCTGGTAGAATTCAGCTGTGAACCCATCTTGACCTGGGGTTTTTTTTTGTGTGGTAGGCTCTAAATTGCTGCCTTAACTTCAGACCTTGTTATTGGTCTATTCATAGTTTCGGCTTCCTCCTGGCTTGGGCTTGGGGGGACACAGGCGTCCAGGAATTTATCCATTTCTTCCTGATTTACTAGTTTATGTGCACAGAGTTGTTTGTAGTATTCTCTGATGATGGTTTGAATTTCGGTGGAATATGTAGTGATTTTCCAATTGTCGTTTTTTATTGCATCTATTTCGTTGTTCCCTCTTTTCTTTTTTATCAGTCTGGCTAGTGGTCTGTCTATTTTGTTGATCTTTTCGAAAACCAGCTTTTAGATTTATTGATTTTTTGAAGGGTTTTTCTTGTCTCTATCTCCTTTAGTTCTGCTCTGATATTAGGTATTTCTTGTCTTTGGCTAGGTTTTGAGCTTTTTTTATCTTGCTCCTCTAGCTCTCTCAATTTTGACCATAGCGTGTCAATTTTTGATCTCTCCACTCTTCTCATGTTGGCACTTATTGCTATATATTTTCCTCTACAGACTGCTTTAAATGTGTCCCAGAGATTCTGGTACGTTGTGTCTTCATTCTCGTTGGTTTCAAAGAACTTCTTTATTTCTGACTTCATTTCATTGTTTATCCAATCAACATTCTAGAGCCAGTTGTTCAGTTTCCATGAAGCTATGTGGTTCTGAGTTATTTTCTGAATTCTGAGTTCCAACTTGATTGCACTATGTTCTGAGAGACTGTTTGTTATGATTTCAGTTGTTTTACCTTTTCTGAGGAGTGCTTTACTTCCAATTATGTGGTCAATTTTGGAGTAGGTATGATGTGGTGCTGAGAAGAATGTATATTCTGTGGAATTGGGGTAGAGAGTTCTGTAAAAGTCTATCAGGTTTGTTTGTTCTAAGTCTGAGTTCAAGTCCTGGATATCCTTGTTAATTTTGTGTGGTTGATCTGTCTGATATTGACAGTGGAGTGTTAAAGTCTCCCACTATTATTGTGTGGGAGTCTATGTCTCTTTGTAAGTCATTACGAACTTGCCTTATATATCTGTGTCCTCCTACCTTGGGTCAATATGTATTTAGAATCTTTAGCTCTTCTTGTTGTATTGATCCTTTTACCATTATGTAATGACCTTCTTTGTCCCTTTTGATTTTTGTTGCTTTAACGTCTATTTTATCAGAGACGAGAATTGCAACTCCTGCTTCTTTTTGCTCTCCAGTTGCTTGGTAAATCTTCCTCCATGCTTTTATTTTGAGCCTTTATATATCTTTGCGTGTGAGATGGGTTTCCTGTTTACAGCACACCGACGGATTTTGGTTTTTATCCAATTTGCCAGTCTGTGTTTTTTGGTTGGTGCATTTAGCCCATTTACATTTAGGGTTAATATTGTTATGTGTGAATTTGATACTGCCATTTTGATGTTAGCTGGCTGTTTTGCTTGTTGGTTCATGTACATTCTTTATTTTCCTGATGGTCTTCAGCATTTGGTATGCTTATAGAATGGCTGGTACTGGTTGTTTCTTTCTATGTGTAGTGCCTCTTTCAGGAGCTCTTGTAAAGCAGGCCTAGTGGTGACAAAATCTCTGAGTACTTGCTTGTTCATGAAGGATTTTATTATTCCTTCACTTATGAAGCTCATTTTGGCTGGATATGAAATTCTGGGTTGAAATTTCTTTTCTTTATGGATGTTGCATATTAGCTCCCACTCTCTTCTGGCTTGTAGAGTCTCTGCCGAGAGATCTGTTGTGAGTCTGATGGTCTTCCCTTTGTGGGTGACCCGACTTTTCTCACTGGCTGCCTTTGGTATTTTCTCCTTTATTTTACCCCTGGTGAATCTGACGATTATGTGCCTTGGGGTTTCTCTTTTTGCATAGTATCTTTGTGGTATTCTCTGTATTTCCTGGAGTTGAGTATTGACCTGTCTTGCTAGGTTGGGGAAATTTTCCTGGATAATATCCTGAAGAGTGTTTTCCAGCTTGGATTCATTCTCTTCATCACATTCTGGTACAACTATCAAACGTAGGTTGGGTCTCTTCACATAGTCCATTTCCTGGAGATTTTGCTCATTCCTTTTTGTGTTTTTTTCTTTAATCTTGGTTTCTCGTTTTATTTCATTGAGTTGATCTTCAGCTTCTGATATTCTTTTTTCTGCTTGGACAATTCGGCTGTTGAAACTTGTGCATGCTTCGTGAAATTCTCCTGTTGTGTTTTTCAGCTCCTTCAATTCATTCATATTCCTCTCTAAGTTGTCCATTCTTGTTATCAATTCCTCAAATCGTTTTTCAAATCTTTTTTCAAGGTTCTTAGTTTCTTTGCACTGGTTTAGAACATGTTCTTTTAGCTCACTGAGGTTTATCATTATCCACTTTCTGAAGTCTGATTCTGTCATTTCGTCACACTCATTCTCCATGCAGCTTTGTTCCCTTGCTTGTGAGGAGTTTTGGTTCCTTTTTGGAGGTGATGTGTTTTTCTTTCGGGTGTTTTCCTCCTTTTTGCTCTGGTTTCTTCCCATCTTTATTGATTTATCCTCCTGTCCTCTTAGTAGTTGCTGATTTTTCAATTGGGTCTCTGTGTGGACGCTGAGATTGTTGATGATGAAGTATTTCTGTTACTTAGTTTTCCTTCTAATGGTCTAGCCTCTCTGCTGTATGAGTGCTGAGGTCCAATCCAGCCCCTGCTTATCTGGGGTATACCTGTAGCAGGTGCAGAAAAGTGAGGGATGATACCAGGTTCTTCTCCTTCTGTCTTTGTTCCAAAATGATGCTTGCCAAATGTCAGTCTGATTAGTCCTTTTTTGGAGTGACTGTTTTTATATACAGGGGTCAGGGGTCTGCTTGAGGAGATGGTCTGTGTTTTATGGGAGCTACAGTGTTAAGCTGTGATCTCCCTTGTTCATTCAGGGTTGTTGGGAGGTTGTTTATGTCTGCTGCAATAGAACTCATTAAACACCACTTTTTTCCCCCCTTTGATGCTCTGTCTCAGGGAGTTTGGGCTTTCTTTATGAGTATCTGTTGCACTGTCCTGCCCCTCTAGGAGGCAGTCTATTCACTCTTTGCCTGCCAGGGCTCTGATCGGCTAGCGTGGGTCTGCCCTGTTGCTGCTGAGCTCCCTTCTGCTATGGAGCGCTCCCCCATCCTGGGGGAGTCTCTTTGTTATGGCAGGTTGCCTCGGCAACCGCAGGCTGCGTCAGCCCTGGGCGGTACTTCAGTAGGGTCGGATTTCGTCAGTAATGGCGGACGCTCCTCCCTCACCATGCTGCACCGTCCTAGATGCCAGCAGCAAAACTCTCAGCCCCAAGCACCTCCAATCACCGCCCTGCTTGTCCCCGTGAGGTTGGGACCCGCCAAGCCGATCACCCAGCTCCCTGCCTCAGTGTTTGTACTCTCTCTCTCTTTCTCTCAGCAAGCTGAAAGGTCGACTCTCTCACTGGCGTCCCAGTAGCCTGCTGATAGGGCACTGGGATCTGTGTGATCTCCCGTGCCACTCCCCACTGCACCAGCTCAGATCACGCTTCCCAGGAAACTCCTTGTCTGGAGCATTGTCCAATTCCCGTTCAATCAATTGGACATTCCAATCTGCCCTTCCAAATCTCAGATTGCCAGTTAAACAGGGCACCCACACCATTGAGTTCCATGCCGGGTCTCGCTGTGGTGCCATCCGAAGCAGCCGCGCAAGCTGGCTGCGCTAGCCAACTGTACTAGCATCCCGTGTCTCTCCCACACCTGGGACTTTCAACGGTCTGTGGGCAAAAAAGGTCCATCCGAGAATGCGGCTAGGACTCACCCTCTGCGCCTTCACTGAGAGCTGCAATTCTGAGTCCCTTCCACGACGCCAATCTGCGAGTTCCCCTCCTGGAGTCTATTTTTTATGGCCACTCATTCTAAGAATCACTAAATAATGCACACCTGCAGAATAGTCAGATGTCTCTTTTCTATGGCCACTCGTTAAGAGCCTCACTAAGGGTACACACCTGGGAAAATAGTAAGGATTTACCTTTATCCCCTCATTCACATTCTGACTAAATAATGCACACCTGTGAAATAGTCAGGAGACTTTTTCATGTGGCTTCTAATTCAAAGTGTCACTAAATAATGTGGTGTAGTCAGGAGTCTATCATGTGGACACATATTCAGAGCCTCAGTGAATAAGACAGGCCCTTGATATAGTAAGGAATCTAATTTATCTGGCCACATCTTCTGAGCCTCACTGTATAATACACACCTGGAGAATAATTTTGAGTCTATTTTCGATGATATTCATTCAGAGCCTCGGTAAATAATGTGCATCTGTGGAGAAGCCAGGAGTCTATTTTATTAGGACACACATTCATAGCCTCAGTGGATAATATGCACGTGTGGATTAGTCAGGATTCCATTTTATATGGCCACTGACTCGTAACCTCAATGAAAAATCCACAAATGTAAAGTACTCAGCAGTCTATTTTATATAAACACTCATTCAGAGATTCAGTGAATAATACCAATATTTAAGATAGACAACATCCTGCTTCCTATGGTCACACAAAAAGAGCCTCACTGAGTAATGCACACCTGGGGAAGTGATAAAATTTTACTTTATATAGCCTCTCATTTACAGCATAAGGGAATAATGCACACGAGTGGAATAGACACTAGTCCATTTTATATGGCCACAAAATCACAGCCTGAGTGAGTAATACACAACTTTGGAATAGTCACTAGTCTATTCCATATTCAAATATATTTAGAGTCAGAATAAATAATACACGCCTGTGGAATAGTCAGAAAACAAGTTCCTATGGCCAAAGTTTCAGATCTTCAGTGAATAATCATATCTCAGAAAAATTCAGGACGCTATTACTTGTGGAATCATTTTCAGAACTTCATTGAATAATAAACACCTGTATTGTAGTCAGAATTCTATTTCCTGAGGGGGGAGGAGGCAAGATGGCATCATAGAGGTGACTCAGGATTGCAGCTCTCGGTGAAGGCGCAGAGGGTGAGTCCTAGCCGCATTCTCGGATGTTCCTTTTATGCCCACAGAGCGTTGAAAGTCCCAGGTGTGGGAGAGACACGGGACGCTAGCAGCCGGCTAACGCAACCGGCTCCCGCCGCCTCTTCGGCCAGCGCCGCAGCAGGACCCGGCACGGAACTCACTGGTCTGGGTGCCCTGTTAAACCGGCAATCTGAGATTTGGAAGGGCAGATTGGCATGTCCATCTGATTGAACGGGACTTGGACAATGAGCCAGACCAGGAGTTTCCTGGAAGCGTGATCTGAGCTGGGGTAGTGGGCAACGGCACGGGAGATAGCACGGATCCCAGTGCCCTATCGGCAGGCTCCTGGGGCGCCAGTGAGAGAGTCGACCTTTCAGCTTGGGGAGAGGAAGAGAGAGAGAGAGGACAGACTCTGAGGCAGGGAGCTGGGTGATCGGGCTCGGCGGGTCCCACGCTCACGGTGACAAGCAGGGAGGCGACTGGAGGTGCTTGGGGCTGAGAGTTTTGTTGCCAGCATTTAGGAAGGTGCAGCCCGGTCAGGGAGGGGCGTCCACCATGGCTGACGAAGTGCACCCCCACTTAAGTACCACCCAGGACTGACGCGGCCTGCCATTGCCGAGGCAACCTGCCATAACAGAGAGAGTCCACCAGGCAGCAACAGGGCGGACCCGCGTTAGCAGGTCAGAGCCCCGGCAGGCAAATAGTGAATAGACTGCCACCTAGTGGGGCAGGACAGTGCAACAGATACTCATAAAGAGAGCCCCAACTCCCTGAGACAGAGCATCTAAGGGTGAAAAAAAAAAGAGTGGTGTTTTATGAGTTCTATTGCAGCAGACATAACCTCCCAACAACCCTGAATGAACAACGGAGCTCACAGCTCAGCACTGGAGCTCCTATAAAGCACAGACTGTCTCCTCAAGCAGCTCATGGACCCCTGTATATCAAAGGAGTCACCCCAGAAAAGGACTAATCAGACTGACATTTCGCTGGCATCATTCTGGAACAAGGGCAGCAGCAGAAAAAACTGGTATCATCCCTCACTGTTCTGCAGCTGCTGCAGGTATACCCCAGACAAGCAGGGCCTGGAGTGGACCTCAGCACTCATACAGCAGAGAGGATAGATCATTAGAGGGAAAACTAAGTAACAGAAATACTTCATCATCAACAATCTCAGTGTCGGCACAGAGACGCAATTGAAAAATCAGCCACTACTAAGACGACAGGCAGATAAATCCATAAAGATGGGAAGAAACCAGCGCAAAAAGGAGGAAAGCACCCGAAACAAAAACACCTCACCTCCAAAAAAGGACCAAAACTCCTCACCAGTAAGGGAACAAAGCTGGACGGAGAATGAATGTGACGAAATGATGGAATCAGACTTCAGAAAGTGGATAATGAGAAACTTCAGTGAGCTAAAGAAACATGTTCTAAACCAGTGCAAAGAAACTAAGAACCTTGAAAAAAGATTTGAAAAAAGATTCGAGGAATTGATAACGAGAATGGACAACTTAGAGAGGAATATGAATGAATTGAAGGAGCTGAAAAACACAACACGAGAACTTCGCGAAGCATGCACAAGTTTCAACAGCTGAATTGACCAAGCAGAAGAAACAATATCAGAAGTTGAAGATCAACTCAATAAAATAAAACGAGAAACCAAGATTAAAGAAAAAAGCACAAAAAGGAATGAACAAAATCTCCAAGAAATGTGGGACTATGTGAAGAGACCCAACCTACGTTTGATAGGTGTACCAGAATGTGACGAAGAGAATGAATCCAAGATGGAAAACACTCTTCAGGATATTATCCAGGAAAATTTCCCCAAACTAGCAAGACAGGTCAATACTCAACTCCAGGAAATACAGAGAACACCACAAAGATACTCCGCAAGAAGAGCAACCTCAAGGCAAATAATCGTCAGATTCACCAGGGTTGAAACGAAGGAGAAAATAGTAAGGGTGGCCAGAGAGAAAGGTCAGGTCACCCACAAAGTTAAGCCCATCTGACTCACAGCAGATCTCTCGGCAGAGACTCTACAAGCCAGAAGAGAGTGGGGGCCAATATTCAACATCCTTAAAGAAAAGAGCTTTCAACCCAGAATTTCATATCCAGCGAAACTGAGCTTCATAAGTGAAGGAAAAATAAAATCCTTCACGAACAAGCAAGTACTCAGAGATTTTGTCACCACTAGGCCTGCTTTACAAGAGCTCCTGAAAGAGGCACTACACATAGAAAGAAACAACCAGAGGGAGGGAGGCAAGATGGCGTCGTAGAGGTGACTCAGGATTGCAGCTCTCGGTGAAGGCGCAGAGGGTGAGTCCTAGCCGCATTCTCGGATGTTCCTTTTATGCCCACAGAGCGTTGAAAGTCCCAGGTGTGGGAGAGACACGGGACGCTAGCAGCCGGCTAACGCAACCAGCTCCCGCCGCCTCTTCGGCCGGCGCCGCAGCGGGACCCGGCGCGGAACTCACTGGTCTGGGTGCCCTGTTAAACCGGCAATCTGAGATTTGCAAGGGCAGATTGGCATGTCCATCTGATTGAACAGGACTTGGACAATGAGCCAGACCAGGAGTTTCCTGGGAAGCGTGATCTGAGCCGGGGTAGTGGGCAGCAGCACGGGAGATCGCACGGATCCCAGTGCCCTATCGGCAGGCTCCTGGGGCGCCAGTGAGAGAGTCGAACTTTCAGCTTGGGGAGAGGAAGAGAGAGAGAGAGAGAGGACGGACTCTGAGGCAGGGAGCAGGGTGATCGGGCTCGGCGGGTCCCACGCTCACGGGGACAAGCAGGGCGGCGACTGGAGGCGCTTGGGGCTGAGAGTTTTGTTGCCGGCATTTAGGACGGTGCAGCCCGGTCAGGGAGGGGCGTCCACCATTCCTGACAAAGTGCACCCCCACTTAAGTACCGCCCAGGACTGACGCAGCCTGCCGTTGCCGAGGCAACCTGCCATAACAGAGAGAGTCCGCCGGGCCGCAACAGAGCGGACCCGCCTTAGGAGGTCAGAGCCCCGGCAGGCAAATAGTGAATAGACTGCCATCTAGTGGGGCAGGACAGTGCAACAGATACTCATAAAGAAAGCCCCAACTCCCTGAGACAGAGCATCTAAGGGTGGAAAAAAAAAAAAAAAAAGAGTGGTGTTTTATGAGTTCTATTACAGCAGACATAACCTCCCAACAACCCTGAATGAACAACGGAGCTCACAGCTGAGCACTGGAGCTCCTATAAAGCACAGACTGTCTCCTCAAGCAGCTCCCTGACCTCTGTATATCCGAGGAGTCACCCCAGAAAAGGACTAATCAGACTGACATTTGGCTGGCATCATTCTGGAACAAGGGCAGCAGAAAAAGAAACTGATATCATCCCTCACTGTTCTGCAGCTGCTGCAGGTATACCCCAGACAAGCAGGGCCTGGAGTGGACCTCAGCACTCATACAGCAGAGAGGATAGATCATTAGAGGGAAAACTAAGTAACAGAAATACTTCATCATCAACAATCTCAGTGTCCACACAGAGACCCAATTGAAAAATCAGCCACTACTAAGACAACAGGCGGATAAATCCATAAAGATGGGAAGAAACCAGCGCAAAAAGGAGGAAAGCACCCGAAACCAAAACACCTCACCTCCAAAAAAGGACCAAAACTCCTCAACAGCAAGGGAACAAAGCTGGACAGAGAATGAATGTGACGAAATGACGGAATCAGACTTCAGAAAGTGGATAATGAGAAACTTCAGTGAGCTAAAGGAACATGTTCTAAACCAGTGCAAAGAAACTAAGAACCTTGAAAAAAGATTTGAAAAAAGATTCGAGGAATTGATAACGAGAATGGACAACTTAGAGAGGAATATGAATGAATTGAAGGAGCTGAAAAACTCAACACGAGAACTTCGCGAAGCATGCACAAGTATCAACAGCCGAATTGACCAAGCAGAAGAAAGAATATCAGAAGTTGAAGATCAACTCAATGAAATAAAACGAGAAACCAAGATTAAAGAAAAAAGCATAAAAAGGAATGAACAAAATCTCCAAGAAATGTGGGACTATGTGAAGAGACCCAACCTACGTTTGATAGGTGTACCAGAATGTGATGAAGAGAATGAATCCAAGCTGGAAAACACTCTTCAGGATATTATCCAGGAAAATTTCCCCAACCTAGCAAGACAGGTCAATACTCAACTCCAGGAAATACAGAGAACACCACAAAGATACTCTGCAAGAAGAGCAACCCCAAGGCACATAATCGTCAGATTCACCAGGGTTGAAACGAAGGAGAAAATACTAAGGGCAGCCAGAGAGAAAGGTCGGGTCACCCACAAAGGGAAGCCCATCAGACTCACAGCAGATCTCTCAGCAGAGACTCTACAAGCCAGAAGAGAGTGGGGGCCAATATTCAACATCCTTAAAGAAAAGAGCTTTCAACCCAGAATTTCATATCCAGCGAAACTGAGCTTCATAAGTGAAGGAAAAATAAAATCCTTCACGAACAAGCAAGTACTCAGAGATTTTGTCACCACTAGGCCTGCTTTACAAGAGCTCCTGAAAGAGGCACTACACATAGAAAGAAACAACCAGTTCCAGCCATCCTAAAAGCATACCAAATGCTAAAGACCATCAACAAAATGAAGAATGTACATGAACCAACGGGCAAAAGAGCCAGCTAGCATCAAAATGGCAGTATCAAATTCACACATAACAATATTAACCCTGAATGTAAATGGGCTAAATGCACCAATCAAAAGACACAGACTGGCAAATTGGATAAAAAACCAAAACCCATCGGTGTGCTGTATCCAGGAAACCCACCTCACATGCAAAGATACACAAAGGCTCAAAATAAAGGGATGGAGGAAGATTTACCAAGCAAATGGAGAGCAAAAAAAAGCAGGAGTTGCAATTCTCATCTCTGATAAAATAGACTTTAAAGTAACAAAGATCAAAAGGGACAAAGAAGGTCATTACATAATGGTAAAAGGATCGATACAACAAGAAGAGATAACGATTCTAAATATATATGGACCCAATGTAGGAGCACCCAGATATATAAGGCAAGTTCTTAATGACTTACAAAGGGACTTAGACTCCCACACAATAATAGTGGGAGACTTTAACACTCCACTGTCAATAGCAGACAGATCAACCAGACAGAAAATTAACAAGGAAATCCAGGACTTGAACTCAGACCTGGAACAAGCAAACCTGATAGACATTTACAGAACTCTCCACCCCAAATCCACAGAATATACATTCTTCTCAGCACCACATCACACCTACTCCAAAATTGACCACATAATTGGAAGTAAAGCACTCCTCAGCAAATGCAAAACAACTGAAATCATAACAAACAGTCTCTCAGACCATAGTGCAATCAAGTTGGAACTCAGAATTCAGAAAATAACTCAGAACCGCACAGCTTCATGGAAACTGAACAATTGGCTCTTGAATGTTGATTGGATAAACAATGAAATGAAGGCAGAAATAAAGAAGTTCTTTGAAACCAATGAGAATGAAGACACAACGTACCAGAATCTCTGGGACACATTTAAAGCAGTCTGTAGAGGAAAATATATAGCAATAAGTGCCCACATGAGAAGAGTGGAGAGATCCAAAATTGACACCCTATCGTCAAAATTGAAAGAGCTAGAGGAGCAAGATCAAAAAAGCTCAAAACCTAGCCGAAGACAAGAAATAACTAAGATCAGAGCAGAACTGAAGGAGATAGAGACAAGAAAAACCCTTCAAAAAATCAATAAATCTAAGAGCTGGTTTTTCGAAAAGATCAACAAAATAGACAGACCACTAGCCAGACTGATAAAAAAGAAGAGAGAGAACAACCAAATAGATGCAATAAAAAACGATAAAGGGGAAATCACCACAGATTCCACAGAAATTCAAACCATCATCAGAGAATACTACAAACAACTCTATGCACATAAACCAGTAAATCAGGAAGAAATGGATAAATTCCTGGATGCCTGTGTCCTCCCAAGCCTAAACCAGGAGGAAGCCGAAACTATGAATAGACCAATAACAAGGTCTGAAGTTGAGGCAGCAATTAAGAGCCTACCACACAAAAAAAGCCCAGGTCCAGATGGGTTCACAGCCGAATTCTACCAGACACACAAAGAGGATCTGGTACCACTCCTTTTGAAACTATTCCAAATAATCCAAAAAGAGGGAACCCTTCCCAAATCATTTTATGAGACCAACATCATCCTGATACCAAAACCAGGCAGAGACTCAACAAGAAAAGAAAACTTCAGGCCAATATCCATGATGAACATAGATGCAAAAATCTTCAATAAAATACTGGCAAACCGATTGCAACAGCACATTAAAAAACTTATCCATCATGATCAAGTAGGATTTATCCCGGGGATGCAAGGCTGGTTCAACATACGCAAGTCTATAAATGTAATTCACCACATAAACAGAAGCAAAAACAAAAACCACATGATTATCTCAATTGATGCAGAGAAGGCATTTGACAAAATTCAACAGCCCTTTATGCTAAAAACCCTCAATAAACTTGGTATTGATGGAACATATCTCAAAGTAATAAAAGCTATTTATGACAAACCAACAGCCAATATCATACTTAATGGGCAAAAACTGGAAGCATTCCCTTTGAAATCTGGCACTAGACAAGGATGCCCTCTCTCACCACTTCTATTCAACATAGTACTGGAAGTTCTAGCCAGAGCAATCAGGCAAGAAAAAGAAATAAAGGGTATTCAAATAGGAAAGGTGGAAGCCAAATTGTCTCTATTTGCAGACGACATGATAGTATACCTAGAAGACCCCATCACCTCAGCCCAAAAGCTCCTGCAACTGATAAGCAACTTCAGCAAAGTCTCAGGATATAAAATCAATGTGCAAAAATCACAAGCATTCCTATACACCAATAACAGACTTAAAGAGAACCAAATCAAGAATGAACTGCCATTCACAATTGCTACAAAGAAAATAAAATACCTAGGAATACAACTCACTAGGAATGTAAGGGACCTCTTTAAGGAAAACTACAAACAACTGCTCAATGAAATAAGAGAGGACACAAACAGATGGAGAAACATTCCATGTTCGTGGTTAGGAAGAATCAATATCGTGAAAATGGCTATACTGCCCAAAGTAATTTATACAATCAATGCTATCCCCATCAAACTACCATTGAATTTCTTCACAGAACTGGAAAAAACCACCATGAATTTCATATGGAACCAAAAAAGAGCCCGCATAGCCAAGTCAATTCTAAGCAAAAAGAACACAGCGGGAGGCATCACGCTACCAGACTTCAAACTATACTACAAGGCTACAGTAATCAAAACAGCATGGTACTGGTACCAAAACAGAGATATAGACCAATGGAACAGAACAGAGGCATCGGAGGCAACACAACACATCTACAACCATATTATCTTTGATAAACCAGACAAAAACAGGCAATGGGGAAAGGATTCCCTATTTAATAAATGGTGTTGGGAAAACTGGCTAGCCATGTGCAGAAAGCAGAAATTGGACCCCTTCCTGACACCTTACACTAAAATTAACTCCAGATGGATTAAAGACTTAAACGTAAGACCCGACACCATAAAAACCCTAGAAGAAAATCTAGGCAAAACCATTCAGGACATAGGAGTAGGCAAGGACTTCATGAACAAAACTCCCAAAGCATTGGCAACAAAAGCCAAAATAGACAAATGGGACCTAATCAAACTCCACAGCTTCTGCACAGCAAAACAAACAGTCACTAGAGTGAATCGGCAACCATCAGAATGGGAAAAAATCTTTGCAGTTTACGCATCCGACAAAGGGCTGATATCCAGAATTTACAAAGAACTCAAACAGATTTACAGGAAAAAAACAAACAAGCCCATTCAAAAATGGGCAAAGGATATGAACAGAAACTTTACGAAAGCAGACATACATGAGGCCAGCAAACATATGAAAAAGTGCTCATCGTCATTGGTCATTAGAGAGATGCAAATCAAAACCACATTGAGATACCATCTCACACCAGTTAGAATGGCGATCATTAAAAAATCTGGAGACAGCAGATGCTGGAGAGGATGTGGAGAAATAGGAACACTCTTACACTGTTGGTGGGAGTGTAAATTAGTTCAACCATTGTGGAAGACAGTGTGGCGATTCCTCAGGGACCTAGAAATAGAAATTCCATTTGACCCAGCAATCCCATTACTGGGTATCTATCCAAAGGATTATAAATCGTTCTACTATAAGGACACATGCACACGAATGTTCATTGCAGCACTGTTTACAATAGCAAAGACCTGGAACCAACCCAAATGCCCAACGATGATAGACTGGACTGGGAAAATGTGGCACATATACACCATGGAATATTATGCAGCAATCAAAAATGATGAGTTTGTGTCCTTTGTAGGGACATGGATGAATCTGGAGAACATCATTCTCAGCAAACTGACACAAGAACAGAAAAAGAAATACCGCATATACTCGCTCATAGGTGGGTGAGAAAAATGAGAACATGTGGACACAGAGAGGCAGTCTACTATACACTGGGGACTGTTGGGGGGAATGGGGGAGGGACAGCAGGGGGGGGCTGGGGGGGATAGCCTGGGGATGAATACCAAGTGTGGGTGAAGGGGAGGAAAGCAGCAAAGCACACTGCCATGTGTGTACCTATGCAACTATCTTGCTCGTTCTGCACATGTACCCCCAAACCTATAATGCAATAAAAATAAATAAATAAAAAAAAAAAAAAAAAAAAAAGAAAGAAACAACCAGTTCCAGCCATCAGAAAAGCATACCAAATGCTAAAGACCATCAACAAAATGAAGAATGTACATGAACCAATGGGAAAAACAGCCAGCTAGCATCAAAATGGCAGTATCAAATTCACACATAACAATATTAACCCTGAATGTAAATGGACGAAATGCACCAATCAAAAGACACATACTGGCAAATTGGATAAAAAACCAAAACCCATCGGTGTGCTGTATCCAAGAAACACACCTCACATGCAAAGATACACAAAGGCTCAAAATAAAGGGATGGAGGAAGATTTACCAAGCAAATGGAGAACAAAAAAAAGCAGGAGTTGCAATTCTCATCTCTGATAAAATAGACTTTAAAGTAAGAAAGATCAAAAGGGACAAAGAAGGTCATTTCATAATGGTAAAAGGATCGATACAACAAGAAGAGATAAAGATTCTAAATATATATGGACCCAATGTAGGAGCACCCAGATATATAAGGCAAGTTCTTAATGACTTACAAAGGGACTTAGACTCCCACACAATAATAGTGGGAGACTTTAACACTCCACTGTCAATAGCAGACAGATCACCCAGACAGAAAATTAACAAGGATATCCAGGACTTGAACTCAGACCTGGAACAAGCAAACCTGATAGACATTTACAGAACTCTCCACCCCAAATCCACAGAATATACATTCTTCTCAGCACCACATCACACCTACTCCAAAATTGACCACATAATTGGAAGTAAAGCACTCCTCAGCAAATGCAAAACAACTGAAATCATAACAAACAGTGTCTCAGACCATAGTGCAATCAAGTTGGAACTCAGAATTCAGAAAATAACTCAGAACCGCACAGCTTCATGGAAACTGAAAAATTGGCTCTTGAATGTTGATTGGATAAACAATGAAATGAAGGCAGAAATAAAAAAGTTCTTTGAAACCAACGAGAATGAAGACACAACGTACCAGAATATCTGGGACACATTTAAAGCAGTCTGTAGAGGAAAATATATAGCAATAAGTGCCCACATGAGAAGAGTGGAGAGATCCAAAATTGACACGCTGTCATCAAAATTGAAAGAGCTAGAGGAGCAAGATCAAAAAAGCTCAAAACCTAGCCGAAGACAAGAAATAACTAAGATCAGAGCAGAACTGAAGGAGACAGAGACAAGAAAAACCCTTCAAAAATCAATAAATCTAACAGCTGGTTTTTCGAAAAGTTCAACAAAATAGACAGACCACTAGCCAGACTGATAACAAAGAAGAGAGAGAACAACCAAATAGATGCAATAAAAAATAATAAAGGGGAAATCACCACAGATTCCACAGAAATTCAAACCATCATCAGAGAATACTACAAACAACTCTATGCACATAAACCAGTAAATCAGGAAGAAATGGATAAATTCCTGGACGCCTGTGTCCTCCCAAGCCTAAACCAGGAGGAAGCCGAAACTATGAATAGACCAATAACAAGGTCTGAAGTTGAGGCAGCAATTAAGAACCACATTAAAGATGAGCAAAGAACTTAAACATATGCTTCATCAAAAAAGTTATGGCAAATAAGTGCACAAACTGGTGTTAATTATTAGCTATTAGACAAATTATTAGCTGCCAGACAATGAGATATCACTATACAACTATCTGATCAGCTGAAATAAGGAATAATGACAACACTAAATGCTGTCAATGATAAAATTATTACAGGATTCAGGTGATGACGGCCTGAACTCCTTCATAAATTTTTTCATCTCATGTTTCACCCACTGATGGTCCTTCACTAGATCTCTTACTTTATTGGAGGTTGTAAAATAGTGATTTTCTATATTTATTTTCGGATATTTTTCTACATTTACTAACTGTATTTCTTGCAAAAAGAACTTTCTCTTATCAAACTAGAGCTTTCTGGTTGTCCTGAAAGTTTGTACAGAAAAAGTGAATAAATACCGAGTTTTTTTTTCTTTTGACTGCTAATTGTGAGAATAAGGAGTCGATGTTCTATTTACCTTAAATTATATTCAGTGAGGTTTTATTCTTTGGGAGTAGGGGGATCCCTCTCTATTGGTGTCATTAATCAATTCATGAGTTTTTACAGAGTCAATGTGTTTTCATCATTCAAAGTTGTTATTATTGTTTGACGCTCCCGTGTACTTTTGACATTAGTCTTTGATGGTACCCTTGCTCTCTGACACAATATGACACAATCTTATCTTATTCATTTTTTTTCTCAAACTTGGAATTAGCTATTTCTCCCAACGAGTCTTGGTACCTCTTATGTGGGATAGTATTTACAGACTTTTTGTGTGTCATTTTGTATTTTTTATTAGATTATTTTAAAGAAAAAATTTTACTCTCAATGTTCATTTAAATTATTGTAGTTTTATTACAATGTTACTTAAATATGAACAATAGTAGAGCAATATATAAATGAACGCTTTTATAGGGTACACATGGACATAAACATGGGAACAGACACTGAGGGCTACTGGAGAGGAAAGAGAAGCAGGGGAAGGGCTGAAAAACTACCTATTAAGTACTATGTTCACTACCTGAGTGATAAAATCATTCATACCCCAAACTTCAGCATCATGCAATATACTCATGTAACAAGCCTCCACATATATCCGCTGAATGTAAAATAAAAGTTGAAATTGTAAAATAAAATAGAAAAAAATGAATGCTTTTGGGCTTATGATGCTTATATAATTATAAAACCACACAATAAATAACAAAACCAATAATTTAACAGCAAAAAAAAAAAAAAAAAAAAAAAAAAAAAAAAAAAAAAAAAAAAAAGAGCCTACCACACAGAAAAAGCCCAGGTCCAGATGGGTTCACAGCCGAATTCTACCAGACACACAAAGAGGATCTGGTACCATTCCTTCTGAAACTATTCCAAATAATCCAAAAAGAGGGAACCCTTCCCAAATCATTTTATGAGACCAACATGATCTTGATACCAAAACCTGGCAGAGACTCAACAAGAAAAGAAAACTTCAGGCCAATATCCATGATGAACATAGATGCAAAAATCTTCAATAAAATACTGGCAAACCGATTGCAGCAGCACATTAAAAAACTTATCCATCATGATCAATTAGGATTCATCCCGGGGATGCAAGGCTGGTTCAACATACGCAAGTCTAGAAATGTAATTCACCACATAAACAGAAGCAAAAACAAAAACCACATGATTATCTCAATTGATGCAGAGAAGGGATTTGACAAAATTCAACAGCCCTTTATGCTAAAAACACTCAATAATCTTGGTATTGATGGAACATATCTCAAAGTAATAAAAGCTATTTATGACAAACCAACAGCCAATATCATACTTAATGGGTAAAAACTGGAAGCATTCCCTTTGAAATCTGGCACTAGACAAGGATGCCCTCCCTCACCACTCCTATTCAACATAGTACTGGAAGTTCTAGCCAGAGCAATCAGGCAAGAAAAAGAAATAAAGGGTATTCAAATAGGAAAGGTGGAAGCCAAATTGTCTCTATTTGCAGACGACATGATAGTATACCTAGAAGACCCCATCACCTCAGCCCAAAAGCTCCTGCAACTGATAAGCAACTTCAACAAAGTCTCAGGATATAAAATCAAAGTTCAAAAATCACAAGCATTCCTATACACCAATAACAGACTTAAAGAGAACCAAATCAAGAACCAACTGCCATTCACAAGTGCTACAAAGAAAATAAAATACCTAGGAATACAACTCACTAGGAATGTAAGGGACCTCTTTAAGCCAAACTACAAACAACTGCTCAACGAAATAAGAGAGGACACTAACAGATGGAGAAACATTCCATGTTCGTGGTTAGGAAGAATAAATATCGTGAAAATGGCTATACTGCCCAAAGTACTTTACACAATCAATGCTATCCCCATCAAACTACCATTGAATTTCTTCACAGAACTGGAAAAACCACCATGAATTTCATATGGAATCAAAAAAGAGCCCGCATAGCCAAGTCAATTCTAAGCAAAAAGAACACAGCGGGAGGCATCACGCTACCAGACTTCAAACTATACTACAAGGCTACAGTAATCAAAACAGCATGGTACTGGTACCAAAACAGAGATATAGACCATTGGAACAGAACAGAGGCATCGGAGGCAACACAACACATCTACAACCATATTATCTTTGATAAACCAGACAAAAACAGGCAATGGGGAAAGGATTCCCTATTTAATAAATGGTGTTGGGAAAACTGGCTAGCCAGGTGCAGATAGCATAAACTGGACCCCTTCCTGACACCTTACACTAAAATTAACTCCAGATGGATTAAAGACTTAAACGTAAGACCTGACACCATAAAAACCCTAGAAGAAAATCTAGGCAAAACCATTCAGGACATATGAGTAGGCAAGGACTTCATGACCAAAACACCAAAAGCATTGGCAACAAAAGCCAAAATACACAAATGGGACCTAATCAAACTCCACAGCTTCTTCACGGCAAAACAAATAGTCACTAGAGTGAATCGGCAACCATCAGAATGGAAAAAAATCTTTGCAGTTTACGCATCTGACAAAGGGCTGATATCCAGAATTTACAAAGAACTCAAACAGATTTACAGGAAAAAAACAAACAAGCCCATTCAAAAATGGGCAAAGGATATGAACACAAACTTTACGAAAGCAGACATACATGAGGCCAGCAAACATATGAAAAAGTGTTCATCGTCATTGGTCATTAGATAGATGCAAATCAAAACCACATTGAGATACCATCTCACACCAGTTAGAATGGCGATCATTAAAAAATCTGGAGACAGCAGATGCTGTAGAGGATGTGGAGAAATAGGAAGACTCTTACACTGTTGGTGGGAGTGTAAATTAGTTCAACCATTGTGGAAGACAGTGTGGCGATTCCTCAGGGACCTAGAAATTGAAATTCCATTTGACCCAGCAATCCCATTACTGGGTATCTATCCAAAGGACTATAAATCGTTCTACTCTAAGGACACATGCACACGAATGTTCATTGCAGCACTGTTTACAATAGCAAAGACCTGGAACCAACCCAAATGCCCAACGATGATAGACTGGACTGGGAAAATGTGGCACATATACACCATGGAATATTATGCAGCAATCAAAAATGATGAGTTTGTGTCCTTTGTAGGGACATGGATGAATCTGGAGAACATCATTCTCAGCAAACTGACACAAGAACAGAAAAAGAAATACCGCATATACTCACTCATTGGTTGGTGAGAAAAATGAGAACACGTGGACACAGAGAGGTGGTCTACTATACACTGGGGACTGTTGGGGGGAATGGGGGAGGGACAGCAGGGGGGGCTGGGGGGTATAGCCTGGGGATGAATACCAAGTGTGGGTGAAGGGGAGGAAAGCAGCAAAGCACACTGCCACGTGTGTACCTATGCAACTATCTTGCTCGTTCTGCACATGTACCCCCAAACCTATAATGCAATAAAAATAAAAATAAAAAAAAAGAAACAAAAAAAACTTATTTCCAAAAAAAAAAAAAAAGAATTCTATTTTCTATAGCCACATATTCAGAGCCTAACTAAATAACATACACCTTGGTAATAGTCAGAATTGTTTCGTAAAGCCACTCATTTAGAGCTGAATGTAAAAACACACGCCTGAGGAGTATTCATGTGTCTCTATTTTATGGCCACTCATTCAGAGCTTCACAGAATTATACAGACCTGTGGAAACGTCAGGAGTGTATTTCACATAGCCACTTATTCAGAACCTCAGTGTAGAATCATATATATCTGGAAAATACTCAGAAGTATATTATATATAGCCACTTATTCAGAGACTCACTGAATAATGCACACATAAAAAAATAGTCTAAAGAATATTTGAAATAACCCTACACTCAGCGACTCAGTGGACAATGCAGAACAGAAAAATAGTCAAGATGATAGAGTCAGAAGTTTATTTTATGTGGTCACTCGTTCAGAATCTCACTGAAGAATACACACCTTTGGTATAGTAAGAGTCCAAGTCATATGGCCACTGAATCACAGCATTACGGGATAATGCACAAAGGGGCAATAATAAGATGTCAATTTCATATGGACTCTCATTCAGAGCTTCAGTGTGTAATAAAGAGCTGTGGAAAAATCAGGACCCTATTTAAGGTAGCCCCAAATTAGGCAGCTCCGTGAATGATACACACATGTGTCAGAGTCAGGAGACTATTTGATACAGACACTCATAGAGAAACTTTTCAAATACTGCACATGTGGTGAATAACCAAAAGCCTGTTTTCTATGGTGATTTGGTTGGAGAATCAAAAAATAACGCACACATGTGGAGTAAAATGGGTTCTATTTCATAAGGCCACTCTTTCAATACTTTAGTGAATAATATGTATATCTGATAAGTCAGGAATCCCTTTCACATGGCCACTCGTTCTGGGACTGTGTGAATAGAACTCCCCTTAGAAACAGTCAAGGATCTACTTCAAATAACTACACGTTCAGAGTCTCTGTAAGCAATGGACACCTGGGCAATACACCTGAGTCTCCTTTTTATGCACACTTAGTGAGAGTCTCATTCAATAATACACAACTTTGGAAGAGTTAAGAGTCTACTGCATGTAGAAAATCATTTGGATCCTCAGTGATTAATTCACACCAGGGTAATAGTCGTGCATTTTTCATATGGCCACTCATTCTGTGCCTCACTAAGTGATATACACCTGAAGAATCCTCAGGATTCTATTTGATACTACCACTCATTTAGAAACTTGTTGAATAATTCACAATGGAGCAGTAATCAGGTGTCTATTTTATATGGTCTATTATTCACAGTTTCAGTGAATATTAAACTTCTATGGAGTAATCAGGACACAGTTTAAGATAGCCACTAATTAAGTGCCTTCCTGAATGATACACACCTTGGTGATAGTCAGGAGTCTATTTCATATGAACTCTAATTTTGTGTATCGCTGAGTAAAACACACCTGGGGCAGTGTAAGGAGTCTATTTGGTATGGACGCTCAAACATAGCTTGTGTGATTAATGCACACATGGATAATAATGAGGAGTCTATGTCATATGGCTACTCATTCAGACAAACTGTGAATAATGCACATGTGGAGTAATTAGAAGTCTGATTCATATGGCCCCTCTTTCACAGCCTCACTGAATATTACACACTTGTGATATTGTCTGGAGTCTATTTTTAATGGCCGCTTATTCTGAGAATAAATAATGCAAACCTGTGGAACAGTCAGAAGTCTCTTTTCTATGGCCACTAGTTAAGAGACTCACTAAGTGAACACACCTGGGGAAACAGTCAGGATTTACCTTTATTCCCTCATTCAGAGTGTCACTAAATAATGCACACCTGTGGAATAGTCAAGAGACTCTTTGATGTGGCCTCTAATTCAGAGTGTCACTGAATAATGTGGTGTAGTCAGGAGTCTCTTTTATTTAGACACATATTCAGAGCCTCAGTGAATAAGACAGGCCCTCTATGTTGTAAGGAATCTAATTCATATGGCCACATCTTCTGAGCCTCACTGAATAATACACACCTGAAGAATAATTTGGTGACTATTTTCAATGGACATTCATTCAGAGCCTTGGTAAATTATGCACACCTGTGGAGTAGCCAGGAGTCTATTTCATTTGGACACTCATTCATAGCCTTATTGGATAATATGCTCGAGTGGATTAGTCTGGATTCCATTTATATGGCCACTGAAATGCAACCTATGTGACATATGCACAAATGTAAAGTACTCAGCAGTCTATTTCATATAGACACTCATTCTGAGACTCACTGAATAATAAAAATATATAAGATAGACAGCATCCTGTTTTATATTGTTACACAAAAAGAGCCTCATTGAGTAATGCACACCTGAGGAAGTGTTAGGAGTCTACTTTATTTAGCCTCTCATTTACAGAATCAGGGAATAATGCACACGTGTGGAATAGACACTATTCTATTTTATATGGCCACAAAATCGAAGCCTGAGTGAGTAATACACAACTTTGGAAGAGTCACTAGTCTATTTAATATGACCAAATGTTTAGAGTCAGAGTCAATAATACAAACATGTGGAGTAGTCAGAAAACAATTTCATATGGCTAAAGTTTCAGAGTCTCAGTGAATAATACATACCTGGGAAATATTCAGTACGTTATTACATGTGGCATCAATTTCAGAGCTTCATTAAATAACAAACAACTCTATTGTAGTCAGAATTCTATTTCCTATAGCCACATATTCAGAGACTAACTGAATAACATACACCTTGGAAAAAGTTAGAATTCTGTTTCGTGTAGCCACTGATTTAGAGGCGAATGTAAAAACGCACGCCTGAATAGTATTAAAAAGTCTCTATTTTATGGCAACACATTCAGGGCTTCACAGAATAATACAGACCTATGGAAACGTCTGGAGTGGATCTTACATGGCCACTGATTCAGAACCTCAGTGAAGAATTATATATATCAGGAAAATACATAGGATTATATTATATATAGCCACTTCTTCAGAGGCTCACTGAATAATGCACAACTTAGTAATAGTCTGGAGACTATTTGATATGACCCTACACACAGCGACTCAGTGGACAATGCAGAACTGAAAAATAGTTAAGAGGATACAGTCAGGAGTTTATGTTATGTGGTCACTCCTTCACAATCTCACTGAAGGATACACACCTTGGGAATAGTCAGAGTCCAAGTAATATGGCTAATCAATCACAGCATTACCGAATAATACACAATGGGGCTATAGTAAAGAGTCTATTTCATATGGCCTCTCTTCCAGAGCTTCAGTGTGTGATAAAGAGCTGTGGAGTAGTCAGGACCCTATTGAAGGTAGCCCAAATTAAGATGCTCCGTGAATGATACACACATGTGTCAGAATCAGGAGACTATTTGATATAGACACTCATCCAGAACCTTTTCAAATACTGCACATGTGGGAAATAATCACTAATCTGTTTCATATGGTGATTCGTTTGGTGAATCAAAAACTAATGCACACCTGTGGAGTAAAATGGGTTCTATTTCATAAGGCCACTCTTTCAGTGTTTTAGTGAATAATACTTATATCCGAAAAGTCAGGAACCTCTTTCACATGGCCACTCTTTCAGTCCCTCTGTGAAGAACACTCCCCTTAAAAATAATTAAGTGTCTACTTTAAATGGATACACATTCAGAGACTCTGTAGGTAATAAAAACCTGAGCAATACCCCTGAGTCTCTTTTTTTTGCCCACTTAGTCAGAGTCTCATTCAATACTACACACCTGGGGAAGAGTTAAGAGTCTACTTCATGTAGCCACTCATTTAGAGCCTCAGTGAATAATGCACACCAGGGTAATAGACGAGCATCTTTTATATGGCCACTCATTTTGTGCCTCACTGAGTGATATACAACTGAAGAATCCTCAGGATTCTATTTGATACTACCACTCATTTAGAACCTTATTGAATAATTCACAATGGAGCAATAATCTGGTGTTTATTTTATATTTTTTATCATTGAAAGTTTCAGTGAATAATAAACTTCTATGGAGTAATCAGGACGCTGTTTAAGATAGTCACGAATTAAGTGCCTTTCTTAGTGATACACACCTGGGTGACAGTCAGGAGTCTATTTTATATGAACTCTAATTTTGTGTATCACTGAGTAATACACACCTGGGGCAAGGTCATGAGTCTATTTGGTATGGACACTCAAACAGAACCAGTTTGATTAATGCACACCTGGATAATAATTAGGAGTCTATGTCATATGGCTACTCATTCAGACAAACAGTGAATAATGCACATGTGGAATAATTAGAAGCCTGTTTCATATGGCCCCTCTTTCACAGGCTCACTGAATATTACACACTTGTGATATAGTCTGGAGTCTATTTTGTATGGCCACTCATTCAGAGAATAACTAAATAATGAACACCTGCGGAATAGTCAGAAGTCTCTTTTCTATGGCCACTCGTTAAGAGCCTTACTAAATGTCCACACCTGGAGAATAGTCAGTATTTACCTTTATTCCCTCATTCAGATTGTCACTAAATAATGCAGACCTGTGGAATAGTCAGGAGACTCTTTTATGTAGCCTCTAATTCGGAATGTCCCTGAATAATGTGGTGTAGTCAGGAGTCTATATCACGTAGACACATATTCAGAGCCTCAGTGATTAAGACAGGCCCTTGATATAGTAAGGAATCTAATTAATATGGCCACATATTATGAACCTCACTGAATAATACACACCTGGAAAATAATTTGGTGTCTATTTTCAATGGAAATAGTCAGGATTTACCTTTATCCCCTCATTCAGAGTCTCACTAAATTATGCACACCTGTGGAATAGTCAGCAGACATTTTCCTGTGGCCTCTAATTCGGAGTGTCTCTGAATAATGTGGTGTAGTCAGGAGTCTATTTCATCTAGAAACATATACAGAGCTTCACTGAATAAGAAAGACACTTGATATAGTAAGAATTCTAATTGATATGGAAACATATTCTGAGCCTCCCTGAATAATACACACCTGGAGAATAGTTTGGAGTCTATATTCGATTGACATATATTCAGAGCCTCGGAAAGTGATGTACACATGTGGAGTAGCAAGGAGTCTATTTTATTAGGACACTCATTCATAGCCTCAGTGGATAATATGCACGTGTGGATTAGTCAGGATTTCATTTTCTATGGCCAATGACTCATAAACTCAGTGATATATGCAAAAATGTAAAATATTTAGCAGTATATTTTATATAGACACTCACTCAGAGATTCACAGAATTAGACAAATATTTGAGATAGACAGCATCCTGTTTCATATGGTTAAATAAAAATGTTTCATATGGTTAAACATTACTCACTGAGTAATGCACACCAGGGGAAGTGTTAGGATTCTACTTTATATAGCCTTTAATTTACAGAATCAGGAAATAATGCACACGTGTGGAATAGACACTAGTCTATTTTATATGGCCGGAAAATCAAAGCCTTTTCAAATACTGCACATGTGGGGTATATTCACTTTTCTGTTTCATATGGTGTTTTGTTTGGTGAATCAAAAACTTATGCACACCTGTGTAGTATAATGGGTTCAATTTCAGAAGGCCACTCTTTCAGTGTTTTAGTGAATTATATGTATATCTGAAAAGTAACGAATCTCTTTCACATGGCCACTCGTTAAGGGCCTCTGTGAAGAATACTCCCCTCCAAAATAGTCAAGTGTCTACTTCTGAATGGCTACACATTCAGAAGCTCTGTACATAATGAACACTTAGGCAATACACCTGAGTCTCTTTTTTTATGCCCACTTAGTCAGAGTCTCATTCAATAATTTACACCTGGGGAAGAGTTAAGAGTCTACTTCATGTAGCCACTCATTTATAGCCTCAGTGAATAATGCACACCAGGGTAATAGTCGAGAATTTTTTCTAGGGCCACTCATTCTATTCCTCCCTGAATTATACACACCTGGGGAATTCTCAGGATTCTATTTCATACTACCACTCATTTACAACCTTACTGAATAATTCACAATGGAGCAATAGTCAGGTGTCTATTTTGTATGGCCTCTCATTCAGAGTTTCAGTGAATAATGAACTTCTATGGAGTAATCAAAACACTGTTTAAGATAGCCATGCATTACGTGCCTTCCTGAATGATACACACCTGGGTGGTAGTCAGGAGTATATTTCATATGAACTCTAATTCTGAGTAACGCTGAGTAATACACACCTGGGAGAGTTTCGGGAGTCTATTTGGAATAGACCCTCATACCGAACCTGTTGGAATAATGCACACATGGAGAATAATGAGGAGTCAATGTCATACGGCTACTCATTCAGACCAACAGTGAATAACACACATGTGGAGTCATTAGAATTCTGTTTCATATGGCCCATCTTTCACAGCCCCACTGAATATTACACACG
Source organism: Saguinus oedipus (assembly GCA_031835075.1). Classification (NCBI taxonomy): domain Eukaryota; kingdom Metazoa; phylum Chordata; class Mammalia; order Primates; family Cebidae; genus Saguinus; species Saguinus oedipus. Next base: position 7,068,968 of record CM063170.1, read on the forward strand.
TGTGATATAGTCTGGAGTCTATATTTTATGGCCACTCATTCAGAAAATCACTGAATAATTCACACCTGCAGAATAGTCAGAAATCTCTTTCCTATGGCTACACCTTGAGAGCCTCACTAAATGTACACACCTGGATAAATAGTCAGGATATACCTGTATCTCCTCTTTCAGAGTCTCACTAAATAATGCACACCTGTGGAATAGTAAGGAGACTTTTTCAGGTGGCCTCTCATCCAATGTGTCATTGAAAAATGTGGTGTAGTCAGGAGACTCTTTCATGTAGACACATATTCAGAGACTCAGTGCATAAGACAGACCCTTGATATAGTAAGAAATCTAATTAGTATGACCACATCTTCTGAGGCTCACTGAATAATACACAACTGGAGAATAATTTGGAGTCTATTTTCGATGGACATTCATTCAGATCCTCGGTAAATAATGCAGAACTTTGGAGTAGTCAGAAGCCTTTTTCATTTGGACACGCATTCATAGCCTCAGTGGATAATATGCACCGGTGGATTAATCAGGATTCAATTTTATATGGCCACTGACTCGTAACCTCAATGAATAATGAACAAATGTAAAGTACTCAGGAGTATATTTCATACAGCCGCTTAATCAGTGATTCACTGAATAATAAAAATATTTGAGATAGACAGCCTCCTGTTTTATATTGTCATATAAAAAGAGCCTCACTGAGTGACACACACCTGGGGAAATGTTAGGAGTGTACTTTACATAGCCTCTCATTTACAGCCTACGGGAATAATGCACATGTGTGGAATAGACACGAGTCTGTATTATATGGTCACAAAATCAAAGCCTTAGTCAGTAATACACAACTTTGGAATAGTCACTAGTTTATTATATATTCCCAAATATTTAAAGTCAGAGTCAATAACACGCCTGTAGACTAGGCAGGGTATAATTTCATATGGCCAAAGTTTCAGAGTCTCAGTGAATAATAAATACCTGAGAAATACTCTGGACTCTGTTACATGTGGCATTTCTTCAGAGGTTCATTGAGTAAAAAACACCTGTATTGTAGTCAGAATTCTATTTCATGTAGCCACATACTCAGAGCCTAAGTGAATGACAGACACCTGGGAAAAGTCAGGATTCTATTTTGTATAGCCACTCATTTACAGCCGAATGTAAAACTCACATCTGAGTAGTATATAGGAGTCTCTATTTTATGGCCACACATTCAGAGCCTCACAGAATAATACAGACGTATGGACATGTCAGGAGTGTACTTGACATGGCCACTTATTCAGTTCCTCAGTGAAGAATCATATATATTTGAAAAATACTCAGGATTCTATTATATATAGCCACTTATTAAGAGACTCACTGAATAATGCACACCTGGAGAATTGTCTGGATACTATTTGATATGATCGTTCACCCAGCGAATCCATGGAAAATGCAGAGCAGAGAAATAGTTAAGAGTACAGAGTCAGGAGTCTATTTTATGTGGTCACTCGTTCAGAAACTGACTGAGGAATACACACCTTGGGAATAGTCAGAGTCCAGGTCATATAGCCAATCAATCACAGCATTGCTGAATAATGCAAAATGGTGCAAGAGTAAAATGTCTATTTCATATGGCCTCTCATTCAGAGCTTCAGTGCATAATAAACAGCTGTGGAGATGGGAGGGCCATATTGACAGTACCCCCAAATAAAGCAGCTCCGTGAATGATACACACATGTGTGAGAGTCAGGAGACTATTTGGTATGGACACTCATACAGAACCTCTTTAAATATTGCACATTTGGGGAATAATCACTAGTCTATTTCATATGGTGGTTCGTTTGGAGGGTCAAAAAATAACACGCACCTGTGGAGTAAAATGTGGTCTATTTCATAAGGCCCCTCTCTCAGTGTTTTAGTGAATAACATGTATATCTGATAAGTCAGGAATCTATTTCACATCAACACTCGTTCTGGGCCTCTGTGAATAACACTCCCCTCAGAAACAATAAAGGGTCTACTTCAAATGCCTACACTTTCAGAGTCTCTGTAAGTAATGAACACCTGTGCAGTACACCTGAGTCTTTTTTATGCCCACTTCATCAGAGTCTCATTCAATAATACACACCTGGGGAAGAGTTTAGAGTCTACTTCATGTAGCCACTCATTTCGATCCTCAGTGAATAATCCACACCAGGGTAGTAGTCGAGCACTTTTTATATGGACACTCATTCTCTGCCTCCCTGAATGATACACACCTGGGCAATTCTCAGGATTCTGTTTCATACTACCACTCATTTGGAACCTTATTGAATAATTCACAAGGGAGCAATAGTCAGGTGTCTATTTTGTATGGCCTCTCATTCAGAGTTTCAGTGAATAATGAACTTTTTTTTTAATTTTTATTGCATTATAGGTTTGGGGGTACATGTGCAGAATGAGCAAGATAGTTGCATAGGTACACACATGGCAGTGTGCTTTGCTGCTTTCCTCCCCTTCACCCACACTTGGTATTCATCCACAGGCTATCCCCCCAGCCCCCCCCGCTGTCCCTCCCCCATTCCCCCCAACAGTCCCCAGTGTATAGTAGTCCGCCTCTCTGTGTCCACGTGTTCTCATTTTTCTCACCCACCTATGAGTGAGTATATGCGGTATTTCTTTTTCTGTTCTTGTGTCAGTTTGCTGAGAATGATGTTCTCCAGATTCGAATAATGAACTTCTATGGAGTAACCAGGACACTGTTTAAGATAGCCATGAATTAAGTGCCTTCCTGAAAGATACAAACCTGGGTGGTAGTCAGGAGTCTATTTCATATGAACTCTAATTCTATGTAACGCTGAGTAATACACAGAACCACTTCGAATACTGCACATGTGAAGAATAATCACTAGTCCATTTCATATGGTAATTCATTTGGAGAGTCAAAAAATAACACGTGAGAGGGGTGATACACACTGAAGAGTGGAGGGTACCCACAGGAGACAGTGGGGACACAAAGGGGAGAAGAGGATTCACAAAGGAGAGAAGGCTACACACAGGAGTATAGGGGATACACAGAGGTGAGAGGAGAATACACACAAGGGAGAGGAGAATAAACATAGGAGAAAGAAATGCACACAGGAGAGATGGGCATACACACAGGAGAGGGTGATACACACAGGAGGAAGAAGGATAAACACAAGAGAGAGGAAGACACACAGAACAGGGGGAAACACACAAAAGAGAGAAGTGTACGCACAGGAGAAAAAAGAATACACACAACAGAGAGAAGGATAGACACAGGAGAGACGGGATACACAGAGGAGGGACAAAAATACACACAGTAGAGAGAAAGTATACACACAAAAGGGAGGGGGTTACACAGGAGAGAGAAGATACACACAGGAGAGAGGAAACACAAACTGGAGAGAGGGTTGATAAATGCAGGAGAGAGGGGAAATACACACAAAAGACAGGGTTGATATACACAGGAGAGAAAAACGATACGCACAGCAGAAAGAAGGATACACAGTGGAGAAGGAAACGTACACACAAGAGAGGGCGATACACACAAAAGTAAGGAGGATTCACACAGGAAAGAACAGGATACACAGGAGACAAAAGGATACACACAAAAGTGGGAAGGATACATACAGTAGACAGAAGGATATACACAGGATAGAGAAAGATACAAACAGGAGAGTGGTGATAAAACCAGAAGAGATGAGGGTTCACACAGGAGAATAGATGATACACACATGAGAGAGATGGTTACACAGAGGAGAGAGGAGTGTAAACACAGCAGAGAGGAGGATACACACAGGAGAGAGAGCATACACACAGGAGTGAGAAAGATCCACACAGGAGAGAAGGGAATGCACACAGGAGAGGGGTGGATACACACAGAAGTGGGGCATACACACAAAAGAGTGGGGATACACACAAAAGAGAGGGTGAATATACACTGAGTGTGGTGATCCACACAGGATGGTTGAGGGTACACACAGAAGAGAGGGGGTACACACAGGAGAGAAGAAGATACACAAAGGACAAAGGGATAAACACAGGAGAGTAGGGAATAAACAGAGAAGAGAGGAGGATACACAAAGGAGAGAGGAGGATAAACACAGGAGAGAGAGATACACACAGGAGAGAGTGGACTACGCACAGAAGATGGGGATACACACAGGAGAAAAAGAGATAAACACAGGAAAAAGGAGGAAACACACAGTAGAGGGGGATACACACAGAAGAGAGGAGCGTAGACACAGGAGAAAACAGGATACACACAGCAGAGAGGAAGATACACACAGAAGAGAGGAGATACAAAATAGAGAAAGGGGGCCACTCACAGGAGAGAAAAGAAATACACACAGGAGGGAGGGTGTTACACACAGGAGAAAGAAGGGATACGCACAGGAGAGAGAAGAGATACCCACAGGAGAGAGGAGGATGCACACAGGAGAGGGCGATACACACAGGAAAAAGGAAGATGCACACAAAAGAGAGGAGGCGATACACAGGAGAAAGGAGGATACACGGAGGAGAGTGGAGGGTAAACACAGGAGAGAGGGGGATACAAACAAAAAAGAGGGAGATACTAACAAAGGGAAAGAAATAAAGACAGGAGAATTGAGGATACACACAGGAGAGAGAAGGATACACACAGGAGAAAGGAGGATACACAAAAAAGAGAGGAAACACAGGAGAGAGGAGGATACACACAGGCGTGAAAGATAAACACAGAAGAGGGTGTATAAACACAGGAGAGTGGGGGATACACACAGGAGAAGGCAATACACACAAAAAAGAGGGTCTTACGCACAGGAGAGAGGAGGATACACACAGGAGAGATGGTGAATACACAAAAAAGAAAGGAGGATACACACAGGAGAGTGAAGCATACACACAGGAGGAAGGGGAATACACACAGAAGAGAGGAAGATACACACAGAGAAAAAAGGAATAAAAACAAAAGAGAAAAGAATACACACCAAAAAGAGAAGAATACAGATAGAAGAGAGGAGGATATACGCAGGAGATTGGAGGATACACAGGAGAGAGGAGAATAAACACAGGAGAGGGGAGGATACACACAAGAGAGAGGGTCATTATACACAGGAGAGAGGAGGATACACAAAGGAGTGACGTGATACACACAGGAGAGAGGAAGGTAAACACCACAGAAAGTAGAATACACACAGGAGGAAAGAGAATATACAATAGAGAGGAGGATACACACAGGAGACAGGGGGATACACCGAGGAGAGAGGAGGATACACAAAGGCGAGAGGAGGATACACACAGAAAGGGGAATACACACAGAAAAGAAGACCATAAACACAGGAGAGAGGGATACACACAAGAGAAAGTAAAATACACAAAAAAAGAGCGGAGGATACACACAGGACAGGGAGATACACACAAAAGAGTGGGGCGTACACACAGGAGAGAGGAGGATGCACACAGCATAGAGAAGGATACACACAGGAGAGAGAGGATACACACAAGAGAGAGGAAGATACAAACTGGAGAGAGGGAAGATACACAAAGGAGAGAGGGTGGATAAACACAGGAGAGAGGGGTGCTACACACAGGAGAGAAAAAAGATACACACAGAAGAGAGGAGGATACACACAGGAGAAAAAAGGATACACATTGGTTAGAGAAAGATAAACACAGGAGAGGGGGATACACACAGAACTGAAAAGGATACACACAGGAAAGAAGAAAATACACACAGGAGAAAGGAGAATACACAGAAATGAGGGAAGGATACATACGAAAGACAGAAGGATACACACAGGAAAGAGAAGAATACACACAGGAGAGAAGTGATACACACAGAAGAGATGAGGATTCACATAGGAGACAAAAGGATACATACAGGAGAGAGACGGATACACAAAGAATAGAGGAGTATACACAAAGCAGAGAAAAGAATACACACAGGAGAGAGGGTATACACACAAGTGAGAAAGATCCACACAGGAGAGAAGGGAATGCAAACAGAATAGGGGTGGATACACAGAGAAGTGAAGCATAAACACAGCAGGGAGGAGGATTTACGCAGGAGAGAGGCAAATACACGCAGGAGAGAGGGGGATACACACAAGAGAGTCGGGGATACACACAGGAGAGGGGGGATACACACGGAGAGTGGTGATACACACAGGACAGTAGAGGGTACACCCAGGAGAAAGGGGTACATACAGGAGAGAAGAGAATACACAAAGGAAAGTAAGATACACACAAAAGAGTAGGGAATAAACAGAGGAGAGAGGAGGATACACACAGGAGAGAGGAGGACATACACAGGAAAGGGGGATACACACAGGAGAGAGGGGCATACACACAGGAGAAAAAGATACACACAGGAGAGAGGGGCGTAGACACAGGAGAAAGGAGGATACACACAGCAGAGAGGAGGATACACACAGGAGAGAGGAGATACACAGAGGAGAGAGGGAGATACACACAGAAGAGAGAAGGGATACACACAGGAGAGAGGGGGTTACACACAGAAGAAAAGAGGGATACACACAGGAGAGAGAATTAATATCCACAGGAGAGAGAAGGATACACACAGGAGAGAAAAGGATACACACAGGAGAAAGGAGAATGCACACAGGAGACAGAAGTATACATACAGGAGAGAGGAGGAGACACACAGGAGAAAGAAGATACACGCAGGAGAGAGGAGGATACACACAAGAGAGAGTAGGATACGAACAGGAGACAGGAGAATACACGCAGAAGAGAGGAGGATAAACACAGGAGAGTGGAGGGTACACAAAAAAAGAGAGAAGGAAATACACAGGAGAGAGAGAAATACACACAGGCGAGAAGAGGATACACACAGAAGATGGGTGATACACACAGAAGAGAAGGGTACACATAGGAGAAAGGGGGATACAAACAGAAGTCAGAAGGATACACAAAGAATAGGGGGATACACACAGAAAAGAGGGGACACACCGATGAGAGAAAAGGATACAAACAGGAGAGAGAAGGATACACACAGGAGAGGGGATAACAACAGGAAAGAGAAGCATACACACAGGAGAGGGGGATACACACAGGAGGAAGGGAGATATACACAGGAGAGAAAAGAATACACGCAGGAGAGAAGGACACACACAAAAAGAGGGGTGTACACACAGGAGAAAAAAATAAACAGAGCAGAGAAAAGAATACACACATAGGAGAGAGGATTCACACAGGAGAAAGGAGGATACACAGGAGAGAGGGAAAAACACACAAAAGAGGGAAGGAAACACACAGGAGAAAAAAGAATACACACAGGGTAGTGGGGGATACACAAAAGAGAGGGGTGATACACACAGGAGAGAGGAGGGTACACACAGGAGAGAGGGGAATACACACAGGAGAGAGGAGGATACACACAGGATAAGGGGATAAACAGGAAAGAATGGGATACACACAGGAGAAAGGATACAAACAGGAGAGAGGGGCATACACACATAAAATGGTGATAAACAAAGGAGAAAGGGGGATAAACACAGGAGAGAAAAGGATACACACAGGAGAGAGGAGGAAACAAAAAAAGAGAGGAGATACACACAAAAGAGGGGGATACACACAGGAGAAAGGGGGGATACAAACAGGAAAGAAAGGTGTTACACACAGGACAGAAGGAAAAAACACACAGGAGAGCAGAGGAATAAACACAGTAGAGAGAAGGATACACACAAAAGAGAGGAGGATACACAGAGGAGAGAAAAGTATACACACAGGAGATGGGCGTACACAAAAGAGAGAAGGGGATACACACAGGAGCATTGGATACATACAGGAGAAAAGGAAATACACACAAGAGAGAGGGGGTTACACACAGGAGAAAGGGGGATACACACAAAAGAGTGGTGATACACACAGGAGAGAGGAGATACACACAGGAGATAGGAGGATACACACAGGAGAGTGGAGGATACACAAAGTAGAGGGGAAACACACAGGAGAGAGAGGGATTCACACAGGCGAGAAAGAAAAAAACAGAAGAGAGGTGGATACACACAGGAGAGAGGGCAATACACACAGGATAGAAAAATACACACAGGAGAGAGGGGCTTAAGCACAGGAAAGAGGAGGATACACACAGGAGAGAGGGGGATACACAAAGAATAGAGGGGGATACACATAGGAGAGTGAAGCATACACACAGGAGGGAGGAGAATACACACAGGAGAGAGGAGGATACACATAGAGGGAAAAGGATAAATACAAAAAAGCGGAAATACACACAAAAAAGGAGAATACAAATAGAAGAGAGGAGGATACATGCAGGAGATTGGAAGATACACAAAGGAGAGGGTAGGATACACACAGGAGAGGGGAGGATACACACAGGAGAGAGGAGTATACACACAGAAAAGGGGCATACACACAGGAGAAAGGGAGATTCTCATAAGAGCGTTGGATACATACAGGAGACAGGGAAATACAAAGAACAGAGAAGGGGATACACAAAGGAGAGGTGAATACACACAGGAGAGAGAAATATTCGCACAGAAGAGAAGGATACACACAGGAGAGATGGAGATCCACACAGGAGAGAGGGGAAAACACACAGGAAAAAGGGCGTTACACACAGGAGAGTGGTGGGATACACACATGAGAGAGGAGGATACACACAAAAGAGAGCATACACACAGGACAGAGAAGGTTACGCACATAATAGAGGGGAATTCACAAAATAGAGAGGGTGATACACACAGGAGAGAGGGGTATACACACAGGTGAGGGGAATACACAAAGGAGAGAGGGGCATTCACACAGGAGAGTAAAAAGATAGACACAGGAGAGAGGAGGATACACACAGGAGAGAGGAGGATACACAGAGGAGAGAGGGTGATACACACAGGAGAAAGGGGATACACACAAAAGAGAGGAAATATACACAGAAAGAGGAGGATACACACAGAAAAGATGGGGATACACACAGAAGAAAGGAGGATACACAAAGGAGAGAGGAGTATACACACAGAAGAGAGAAAAATACACACAGGAGAGAGGAGTATACACACATGAGAGGGGGATACACACAGGGAAGAAGGCATAAACACATAAAATGGGGATAAACACTGTAGAAAGGGGGTACACACAGAAGAGAGGAGGATTCTCACAGGAAAAGGTGATACAAACAGGAGAGAGAAATACACACAGGTGAAAGGAGGATACACACAAGAGGAAGGGGTGTAAACACAGAAAAGTGGGGATACACAAACGAGAGAGGGGAATACACAAAGGAGAAAGAGATACACACAGGAGAGGGAAATACATACAGGAGCGAGGGGAATGCACACATGAGAAAGGAAAATACACACAGGAAAGAGGAAGATACACACAGGAGAGAGAATGATACACACAGGAGAAGGGGGATACACACAGTAGAGAGGAAAATACACAGAGGAGAGTGGGTGATACAGAGAGGAGAGAGGAAGATGCACACAGAAGAGAAGGAGACACACACAGGAGTGGGGGATACACACAGAAGAGAGGGGGTACACACAAAAGCGTTGGATACATGCAAGAGACAGGGAAATACACACAGGAGAGAGGTGTATACATACAGAAGAGGGGGATACACACAGGAGAGAGGGAGATACACACAGGAGAAAAGGGTATACACAGGAGAGAGTGGGATACACAAAGGAGAGAGGGGAATAAACAGAAGACAGAGGGGCATACACACAGGAGAGAGGGAGATACACACAGGAGAGAGAAAGATACACAAAAAGGAAAGTGGGATTCACACAGGAGAGAGGAGAATACACAAAGGAGAGAAAAATACAAACAGGTGAGAGGAGGATACACATAGGAGAATGGGGCGTACACACAGAAGAGGGAGGTTACATAAAAAAGAGAGGTGGATACACAAAAAAGAAAAAGATACACACAGGAGAAAGAAATACACACAAGAGCAAGGAAGATGCACACAGGAGAAAGGAGGATACACACAAGAAAGAGGAGAATACACACAGGAGAAAGAATCATATACACAGGAGAGAGGGTGATACACACAGGAGAAAGAAAGATACACACAGGGGGTGAAAAATACACACAAAAGGGAGGGGTATACACAGAGTGGTAGAAGGATACAGACAGGAGTGACGAGGATACACCCTGTAGAGAGGAGGATACACAGGAGAGAAAAAGATACGCACAGAAGAGGAAAGGAAACACACAGGAGAAGGGGATCCACACAGAAGAGAGGGGTATAGGCACAGGAGAGAAGGATTCACAGACAAGAGATGGGATACACACAGGAAAGAGGAAAAAAAACACTGAAGAGGGGGATACATACAGAAGAGAGGGTCATAGACAAAGGAGAGGGGATGATACACGCAGGAGAGAGGAGGATACACACAGGAGAGAGGGGGATACACACAGGAGAGAAGGGGGATGAACACAGGAGAGAGAAGAATACACAAAGGAGACAGGAAGATACACAAAGGTGAAAGGAAAATATACACAGGAGAGTGAAGGATACCCACAGAAGAGAGGGAAATACACACAGGAGAGAGGGGCATACACACAGGAGAGGGGGATACACGGAGTAGAGTGGAGAAAACAAACAGGAAAATAAAATACCCACAGGAGAGGGAGACACACACAAGAGAGAGGAGGATGCATAAAGGAGAGAGGGGAATACACACAGGAAAGAAGTGGATACACAAAGGAAAGGAAAGGATACACACAAGAGAGGGCAGTTACACACAGAAGAGAGGAAGATACACACAGGAGAGTGGGGAATACACACAGGAGGAAGAGAGATACACACAGAAGAAAGTGGTATACTCACAGGAAGGAAGGATACACACAAAAGAGACGAGGATACACACAGGATAGAGAAGGATACACACAGGAGAGAGGAAGATACACGCAGGAGAGAGGAGGGTACACAAAGGAAAGATGGGGATACACACAGAAGAGAGGAGGATACACACAAGAGAGAGGAGGATACACACAGGAGAGACTAAGATACACGCAGGATAAAGGAGAATACACACAGGAAAGATGAAGATACACACAGGAGAGTGGAGGATACACAAAGGAGAGAGGAGGATACACAAAAGAGAAAGGAGAATACAACATAGGAGACAGAAGGATACACACAGGGAAAGGGAGGATACACACAGTAGAGAGAAAAATACACATAGAAGAGAGCTGGATACACAAAGGAGAGAGAAAGATACACACAGGAGAGAGGAGGATACACACAGGAGACAGTGGATACACACAGGAGAAAGGAGGATACACACAGGAGAAAGGGGGGATACACACACAAAGAAGGGGACGAACACAGAAGAGAGTAGGATACATAAAGGCTAGAGGGGTTATACACACAGGGGAGAGGGGTGATACTAACAGGAGAGAGAAGGATACACACCGGAGAGTGGGATATATAAAAGGAGAGAAAAAGATACTCACAGGAGACAGGAATACACAAAGAAGGGAGTTGGATACACACAGGAGAGAGGGGGATACACATAGGAAAGAGGGTAATACACACAAGAGAGAGAGGCATACCCACAGGAGAGAGATTACACAAAGGAGAGATGGGGATGCACACAGGAAAAAGAAGAATACAAAGAGTAGAGTGCGGCATAAACACAGAAGAGACGGAGATACACAGAGTAGAGAGAAGCATACACACAGGAGAGGAAAGGCTACACAAAGGAGAGAGGTGAATACAGAAAGAAGAGGGGAAACACACAAGAGAAAGGTGGATACACACAGGAGAGTGGAGGATACACACAGAAGAGAGGAGGATATACAGAGGAGAGAGGATGATACACACAGGAGAGAGAATAATACACACAAGAGAGGGAGATACACACAGGATAGAAAAGAGTACACATAGGAGAAAGGAAAATACACACAGAAGAGAGGAGGCTACACACAGGAGAGAGAAGGATACAAAAAGAAGAGAGGAAAACACACAAGGGAGAGGGGGATACACACAGTCCAGGGGGATAAACATTAGAGACAGTGGGATACACACAGGAGAGAGGGGGATAAACAAAGGAGAGAGGAGGATACACAAAAGAGAGAAGAGGCTACACACTGCAGAGAGGAAGATACACAAAGAAGAGAAGGAAACACACAAGACTGAGTGGGATACACACAGTCGAGGGGGATAAAAACTGGAGACGGTGGGATACACACAGGAGAGAGGTGGATCCACAAAGGAGAGAAAAATACACACAGGAGAGAGGGGTATACACATAAAATAGAGGAGGATACACACAGGAGAAAAGGAAGATACATACAGGAGAGAGGGGGATACACACAGAAGAGTGCGGTATAAACACAGGAGGGAAAAAGATATACATAGCAAAGAGGGGGATACACACAGTGGGAGAAGAATAAATACAGGAGAGAGAAGAATACACATAGGAGAGAGGAGGATACACGCAGGAGAGAGGAGGATACACAAAGGACAATGGAAGATGCACACAGGAGAGTGGAAGATACACACAAAAGAGAGGAGGAAACACACAGGAGAGAGGAGGATACACACAGAAGAGAGAAGAAAACACAAAAGAGAAGGGGATAAACACAGGATAAAAAAGGATACACATAGGAGAGTGGAGGATACCAACAGGAGAGAGGAGGATACACAGAGCAGAGAGGAAGATACACACAGGAGAGGAAGATACACACAGAAGAGAGGGGAATACACACAGGAGAGAGAAAAATACACACAGGATTAGGTAAGATAAACACAGGAGAGAGGGTGACACACGCAGGAGTGTGGGGGGATACACACAAGAGATAAGAAAATACACAGAAGAGAGAGGAGGATACACACAAGAGAAAGGAGGATGCACAGAGAAGAGAGAAGAATACACACAGCAGAGAGAGAGATACACACAGGAGGGAGGACTATACACACAGGAGAGAGGATATTCCACACAAATGAAAGGAAGATAAACACAGCAGAGAAGAAAATCCACACAGGAGAGAGGGGAAAACACAAAGGAGAGTGGGAGATACACACAGGTGGAGGGGGTTACGCACAGGAGAGAGGAAGATACACAGAGGAGAGAGGAGGATACACATAGGAGAGAGGAGCATACACAAAAGAGAGAGGGGCATACACACGGGGGGATACACACAGGTGAAAGGGGGATACACACAGGAAAGAAAAGTATATACATAAAAGAGAAAGATACACACAGGAGGTTGGGGCATACACACAGGAGAGAGGGAGTATACACACAGGAGAGAAGAAGATACACACAGAAGAGAGGAAGATACACACAGAAGATAGCAGGATAAACACAGGGGAGAGAAGGATAGACATATCCGAGAGGAGGATACACACAGGAGAGAAAAAAATACAAACAGAAAAGAGGAGGATACACAGGTGAAAGGAGGATACACACAGGAGAGAGGGGGATACACCCAGGAGAAATGGGGATACACACATGTGGAAAGGGATACAAACAGGAGAGAGGAGGATACACACAAGAGAGAAGAGGATACACACAGGAGAGAGGAAGATACACACAGAAAAGAGGGGGAAACACACAGGAGAGAGGGAAACACAAACAGGAGAGTGCTACATACACACAGGATGGAGGAAAATACACACTGGAGAGAGGGGGATAAACACAGGGGAAAAGAAATACACACAAGAGAGAGAAGCATACAAACAGCAGAGAGGAGGATACGCACAAAAGAGAGGAGGATACACACAGGATAGAAATAAATACACACAATAGAGAGGAGGATACACAAAGGAGAGAGAAGATACACACAAAAGAGAGGGAGATACACACAGAACAAAGAGGGATACACACAGGAGACAGGGGGGATACACAGAGGGATGAGAAAAGATACACACAGGAGAGAGGATCATACACACAGGAGAGAGGAGGATACACAGAGGAGAGAGAAAGATACACACAGGAGAGAGGAAGATACACAGGAGAAAGGAAGATACACACAGGAGAGAGGATACACACAAAAGAGAAAAAATACACAGAGGAGACAGAAGGATACACAAAGTAGAGAGGGGCATACACACAGTAAAGGGAATACACACAGGAGAAAGAGGGATACACAAAAGAGATAGGAGGATACACACAAGAGAGGGGATACACACAGGTGAGAGAGGCGTACACACAGGAGAGAGAAAGATACACACAGGAGAGTGGAGGATACAAACAGGAGAGAGGGTATACACACAGGAGAGAAGGGGATAACCACAGAAGAAAGTGGGGATACAAACAGAAAAGAAAGGGGTTACACAAAGGAGACTGGGGGAAAACACAAGGGAAAGAGGACGGATTCACAAAGGATATAGGAAGATACACACAGGAGAGAGGAAACTACACACAGGAGAGAGGAGAATACACACAGGAGAGAGGAGGATACACACAGGAGAGAAGGGGATACACACAGGAGAGGTGCATACACACAGGAGAGAGAGGGATACACACAGGGAAGTTGGATTCACACAGAAAACAGGGTAACACACACAGGAGAGTGTGGGATACAAACAGGAGTGGGGGATACACACAGGAGAGAGTGGGATACACACAGGAGAGAGAAGAATACACACAAGAGAGAGGAGCATACACACAGGAGAGAGGGGGATACACACAGGAACACGGAAGATACAAACAGGAGAGTGCAGCATACACACAGGAGGGAGGGGTATACACAGGAGAGAGGAAGATACACACAGGAGATAAAAGGATACATAAATAAGAGGGGGAAACACACAAAAGAGAGGGAGATACACACAGTCTAGAGGGATACGCCCAGGAGATGGGGAGATTCACCCAAGAGATAGGGTGATACACACAGGAGAGGGGGATACACACAAAAGAGAGTGGCATACACACAGGAGAGGGGAGGATACACACAGGAGAGAGGGGATACAAACAGGAGATTGAGGCATACAAACAGGTGGGAAGAAGATACACACAGGAGATTGACGCATACACACAGGAGAGAGTGGGATACAAACAGGGAAAGAAGGATAAATACAGGAGAGAGGAAGATACTCACAAAAGAGTGGGGGATACAGACAGAAGAGAGAAAAATAAACGACGGAGAGAGGAGGATACAAACAGGAGAGAGGAGGATACACACAGGAGAGAGGAAAATAAACGCAGGAGAGAGGAGGATACACATAGGACAGAGAAGGGATAAACACAGGAGAGGGGGATACACACTGGAGAGAGGAGGATACACACAGGAGAAAAAGGGAAACACACAGGAGAGTGAAAGATACACACAAAAGAGAGAAAAATACACACAAAAGAGAGGGGAATACACACAAGAGAAAGGGGGATACACACAGAAGAGTGGTGATACACACAGAAAAGAGGAGGGTACACACAGGAGAGACGGGGATGCCCACAGGAGAGAGGATGATACACTGAAAAAAAGGAGGATACACACAGGAGAGAGGAGGATAAACACAGTAGAGAATGATATACACAGGAGAGAGGGGCATACACACAGGAGAGGGAGATACACACAGGAGAAAGGAGGATAGACACAGGAGAGGGGAGAATACACACAGGAGAGGGGGATACACACATGAGAACAGGGCGTACACACAGAAAAGAGGAGGACTCAAAGAGCAGAGAGGAGTATACACACTGGAGAGAGGGGATACACACAAGAGAGAGGGGTATACACACAGGAGAGAGGGGGATACACACAGGATAGAGCGGGGATACACACAGGAGAGTGAGGGGATACACACATGAGATAGGAGGAATACACAAAAGAGTGAGGAGGATACAAACAGAAAAGTGGAGAATACACAGAGTCGAGAAAAAGAAACACACAGAGGAGGGGGATACACACAGGAGATAGGGAAACACACACAGGATAGAGGAGATTACACACAAAAGAGAGCAGTATACACACAGGAGACAGAAGAATACACACAGGAGAGGGGGGATATACACAGGAGAGTGGTGATATACACAGGAGGGTGGAGGGTACACACAGGGGAGAGGGGCATACACACAGGAAAAATGGATAAACACAGGAGAAAGGGGGATACACACAGGAAAGAGGAGGATACACACAGGTAAGGGGAATAAACAAAGAAAAGAGTGTACACACAGGAGAGAGGAGGATACAAACAGGAGAGAGGTGATACACACAGGAGAAAGGGTGTATACAGAGGATCCTTCACAGCCTCACTGAATATTATACACTTGTGATATAGTCTGGAGTCTATTTTTTATGGCCACTCATTCAGAGAATAACTAAATAATGCAAACCTGCGGAATAGTCAGAAGTCTCTTTCCTATGGCCACTCTTCAAGAGCCTCACTAAGTGTCCACACCTGGAGAAGTAGTCACGCTGTACCTTTATCCCCTCATTCAGAGTCTCACTAAATAATGCACACCTGTGGAATAGTCAGGAGACTCTCTTATGTGGTCTCTAATTCAGAATGTCACTGAATAATGTGGTGTAGTCAGGAGTCTATATCACATAGACACATATTCAGAGCCTCAGTGATTAAGAGAGGCCCCTGATATACTAAGGAATCTAATTAATATGGCCACATATTCTGAGCCTCACTGAATAATACACACCTGGAGAATAATTTGGTGTCTATTTTCGATGGACATTTATTCAGAGCCTCGGTAAATAATGCACACATGTGGAGTAGCCAGGAGTCTATTTCATTTGGACACTCATTCATAGCCTCATTGGATAATAGGCACGTGTGGATTAGTCAGGATTCTCTTTTTTATGGCCACTTACTGTAACCTCAGTGACAAATGCACAAATGTAAAGTACTCAGCAGTCTATTTCATATAGACACTCATTCAGAGATTCATTTAATAATAAAAATAATTAAGATAATCAGCATCCTGTTTTTTATGGTTACACAAAAAGAGCCTCATTAAATAATATGCACGTGTGGATATTTCAGGATTCCATTCTATATGGAGAGAGACTCCTAACCCCAGTGACTAATGCACAAATATAAAGTACTCAGCAGTCTATTTTATATAGACACTCATTCAGAGATTCACTGAATAATAAAAATATGTGAGATAGACCGCATCCTGTTTCATATGGTTCAACAAAATGCTCACTGAGTAATGTATACCAGGTCAAGTGTTAGGAGTATACTTTATATAGCCTTAAATTTACAGAATCAGGGAATAATGCACACGTGTTCAATAGACACTAGTCTATTTTATATGGCCGCAAAATCAAAGCCTTTTCGAATACTGCGCATGTGGTGATTAATCACTTGTCTGTTTCATATGGTGTTTTGTTTGGTGAATCCAAAACTTATGCACACCAGTGGAGTAAAATGGGTTCTATTTCAGAAGGCCACTCTTTCAGTGTTTTAGTGAATAATATGTATATCTGAAAAGTAAGGAATCTCTTTCACATGGCCACTCGTTCAGGGCCTCTGTGAAGAATACTCCCCTTAAAAATAATTGTCTACTTTTTTTTTAATTTTTATTGCATTATAGGTTTTGGGGTACATGTGCAGAACGTGCAAGATAGTTGCATAGGTACACACATGGCAGTGTGTTTTGCTGCCTTCCTCCCCTTCACCCACACTTGGTATTCATCCCCAGGCTATCTCCCCCAGCTCCCCCCGCTGTCCCTCCCCCATTTCCCCCAACAGTCTCCAGTGTATAAGTCCCCAGTGTATAGTAGACCGCCTCTCTGTGTCCATGTGTTCTCATTTTTCTCACCCACCTATGAGTGAGTATATGCGGTATTTCTTTTTCTGTTCTTGTGTCAGTTTGCTGAGAATGATGTTCTCCAGATTCATCCATGTCCTTACAAAGGACACAAACTCATCATTTTTGATTGCTGCATAATATTCCATGGTGTATATGTGCCACATTTTCCCAGTCCAGTCTATCATCGATGGGCATTTGGGTTGGTTCCAGGTCTTTGCTATTGTAAACAGTGCTGCAATTAACATTCGTGTGCATTTGTTTTTATAGTAGAATGATTTATAGTCTTTTGGATAGATACCCAGTAATAGGATTGCTGGGTCAAATGGAATTTCTATTTCTAGGTCCCTGAGGAATCGCCACATTGTCTTCCACAATGGTTGAACTAATTTACACTCCCACCAACAGTGTAAGAGTGTTCCTATTTCTCCACATCCTCCCCAACATCTGCTGTCTCCAGATTTTTTAATGATCGCCATTCTAACTGGTGTGAGATCATATCTCAATGTGGTTTTGATTTGCATCTCTCTAATGACCAATGATGATGAGCACTTTTTCATATGTTTGTTGGCCTCATGTATGTCTTCTTTTGTAAAGTTTCTGTTCATATCCTTTGCCCATTTTTGAATGGGCTTGTTTGTTTTTTTTCTGTAAATCTGTTTGAGTTCTTTGTAAATTCTGGATATCAGCTCTTTGTCAGTCTACTTTAAACGGCTACACATTCAGAGACTCTGTAGGTAATGAACACCTGGCCAATACACCTGGGTCTCTTTTTTATGCCAATTTAGTCATAGTCTCATTCAATAATACACATCTGGGGAAGAGTTAAGAGTCTACTTCATGTAACCACACATTTAGTGCCTCAGTGAATAATGAACACCAGGGTAATAGATGAGCATTTTTTATATGGCCATTCATTTTGTTCCCCACTGCGTGATATACAACTGAAGAATACTAAGGATTCTATTTGATGCTACCATGCATTTAACACCTTATTGAATAATTCACAAAGGAGCAATTATCAGGTGTCTATATTATATGGTCTATCATTCAAAGTTTAAGTGAATAATAAACTAGTATGGAGTAATCAGGACGCTGTTAAAGATAGTCACGGATTAAGTGCCTCCCTGAATGATACACACCTGGGTAATAGCCTGGCATTTATTTCATATGAACTCTAATTTTTTGTAACGTTGAGTAATACACACCTGTGGCAGTGTCAGGAGTCTATTTCATAGAAACACTCAAACAGAACCTTTTTGATTAATGCACACATGTATAATAATGAGGATTCTATGTCATACAACGACTCATTCAGACAAACAGTGAATAATGCAGATGTAAAGTAATTTGAGGTCTGATTGTTATGGATCCTCTTTCACAGCCTAACTGAATATTACACACTAATGATATAGCCTGGAGTCTATTCTTTATGACCACACATTCAGAGAATCACTAAATAATGCACACCTGTGGAATAGTGAGTAGACTCTTTCCTATGGCTACTTGTTAAGAGCCTCACTAAGTGTACACACCTGGGGAAATAGTCAGGATTTACCTATATCCCTTCATTCAGAGTCTGACTATATAATAAACACCTGTGGAATAGTCAGGAGGCTTTTTTATGTGGAAACTAATTCGGAGTGTCACTGAATAATGTGATGTAGTCAGTAGTCTATTTCATGTAGACACATATTTAGAGTCACAGTGAATAAAATAGACCCTTTATGTTGTAAGGAATCTAATTAATATGGCCACATCTTCTGAGCCTCACTGAATAATACACACCTGGAGAATAATTTGGAATCTATTTTCGCTGGATATTCATTCAGAGCCTCGGTAAATAATGTACACCTTTGGAGTAGCCAGGAGTCTATTTTATTAGGACACTCATTAATAGCCTCAGTGGATAATATGCACGTGTGGATTAGTCCAGATTCCAATTTATATGGCCACCGACTCGTAACCTCAGTGAAAAAATGCACAAATGTAAGGTACTCAGCAGTCTATTTCATATAGACACTCATTCAGAGATTCACTAAATAATAGAAATATTTAATATATCTGCATCCTGTTTCATATGGTCACACAAAATGAGCCTCACTGAGTAAGGCACACCTAGGGAAGTCTTAGGAGTCTTCTTTATATAGCCTCTCATTTACAGCCTCAGGGAATAATGCAAACGTGTGGAATACACACTATACTCTTTTATATGGTCACAAAAGCAAAGCCTAAGTGAGTAATACACAACTTTGGAATAGACACTTGTCTAATTTACATGCCCAAATATTTAGAGTCAGAGTCAATAATACATGCCTGTGGACAAGTTAGAAAAGAATTTCATATGGCTTAAGTTTCAGAGACTCAGTGAATAATACATACCTGGGAAATACTCAGGACGCTATTACATGTGGCATCAGTTTCAGAGCTTCCTTGAATAAGAAACACCTCTATTGTAGTCAGAATTCTATTTCCTATAGCCACATATTCAGAGGCTAACTGAATAACATACACCTTGGGAAAAGTTACAGTTCTATTTCGTATAGCCACTCATTTAGAGCCGAATGTAAAAGCGCACGCCTTGGGAGCATTCAGAAGACTCTATTTTATGGCCACTCATTCAGAGCTTCACAGAATAATACAGACCTATGAAAACGTCAGGAGTGTATTTCACATGGCTACTTATTCACAATTTCAGGGAGGAATCATATATATCTGGAAAATACTCAGGATTACATTATATATAGCCACTTATTCAGAGACTCACTGAATAATGCACAGCTAAGGAATCGTCTGGAGACTATTTGATATGACTCTTCACCCAGCGACTCAGTGGACAATGCAGAACACAAAAATAATCAAGAGGATAGAGTCAAGGGTTTATGTTATGTGGTCACTCGTTCAGAATCTCACTGAAAAATACACATTTTGGATATTGTCATTGTCCAAGTCATATGTGCACTCAATCACAACATTACCGAATAATGCACAATGGGGCAATAGTAAAAAGTCTATTTCATATGGCCTGTCATTCGGAGCTTCAGTGCATAATAAACAGCTGCGGAGTAGTCAGGACCCATTTAAGGTAGCCCCAAATTAAGCAGCTCCGTGAATGATACACACATTTGTCAGAGTCAGGAGACTATTTGACATAGACACTCATACAGAACCTTTTCGAATATTGCACATGTGGGGAATAATCACTAGTCTGTTTCATATGGTGATTAGTTTGTAGAATCAAAAAATGACGCACACCTGTTGATTAAAATGGGTTCATTTTATAAGGTCACTCTTTCAGTGTTTTAGTGAGTAATATGCATATCTGATAAGTCAGGAATCTCTTTCACATTGCCACTCTTTCAGGGCCTCTGTGAAGAATACTACCTTCAAAAATAGTCAAGGGTTTACTTAAAATATCTACACATTCAAAGTCTCTGTACATAATGATCACCTCAGCAATACAGCTGAGTATCTATTTTTTAATTTTTATTGCATTATAGGTTTTGGGGTACATGTGCAGATTGTGCATGATAGTTGCATAGGTACACACATGGCAGTGTGTTTTGCTGCCTTCATCTGTCTCACCCATATTTGGCATTTATCCCCAGGCTATCCCTTCCAAGCCCCCCCCCGCACTGTCCCTCCCCCATTTCCCCAAATAGACCGAAGTGTGTAGTAGACCCCCTCCCTGTGTCCATGTGTTCTCATTTTTCTCACCCACCTATGAGTGAGAATATGCGGTATTCCTTTTTCTGTTCTTCTGTCAGTTTGCTGAGAATGATGTTCTCCAGATTCATCCATGTCCTTACAAAGGAAACAAACTCATCATTTTTGATTGCTGCATAATATTCCATGGTGTATATGTGCCATATTTTTCCAATACAGTCTATCATCAATGGTCATTTGGTTTGGTTCCAGGACTTTGCTATTGTAAACAGTGCTGCAATGAAAATACGTTTGTATGTGTCCTTATAGTAGAACGATTTATAGTCCTTTGGATATATACCCAGTAAAGGGATTGCTGAGTCAAATGGAATTTCTATTTCTAGGTCCTTGAGGAATCGCCACACTGTCTTCCAAAACGGTTGAACTAATATACACTCCCACCAACAGTGTAAGAGTGTTCCTATTTCTCCACATCCACTCCAGCATCTGCTGTCTCCAGATTTGTTAATGATTGCCATTCTACCTGGCTTGAGATGGTATCTCAATGCGGTTTTGATTTGCATCTCTCTAATGACCAGTGATTATCAGCATTTTTTCATGTGTGTGTTGGCTTCATATATGTCTTCCTTTGTAAAGTGTCTGTTCATATCGTTTGCCCATTTTTGAATGGGCTTGTTTGTTTTTATCCTGTAAATCTGTTTGTGTTCTTTGTAAATTCTGGATATCAGCTCTTTGTCAGATGCGTAAATTACAAAGATTTTTTTCCCGTTCTGATGGATGCCAATTCACTCTAGTGACTGTTACTTTTGCCGTGCAGAAGCTGTGGAGTTTGATTAGGTGCCATTTGTCTATTTTGGCTTTTGTTGCCAATGCTTTTGGTGTTTTGGTCAGGAAGTCCTTGCCTATTCCTATGTCCTGAATGGTTTTTCCTAGATTTTTTTCTAGGGTTTTTATGGTGTCAGGTCTTATGTTTAAGTCTTTAATCCATCTGGTGTTAATTTTAGTGTAAGGTGTCAAGAAGGTGTCCAGTTTCTGCATTCTGCACATGGCTAGCCAGTTTTCCCAACACCATTTATTAAACAGGGAATCCTTTCCCCATTGGTTGTTTTTTTTCTGGTTTATCAAAGATTATATGGTTGTAGGTATGTTGTGTTTCCTCCAATGCCTCCTTTCTGTTTCATTGATCTATATCTCTGTTTTGGTAACAGTACCATGCTGTTTTGATTACCGTAGCCTTGTAGTATAGTTTGAATTCTGGTATTGTGAGGTCTCCCGCTGTGTTCTTTTTGCTTAGAATTGAATTGGCTATGCGGGCTCTTTTTTGGTTCCATATGAAGTTCATGGTGGTTTTTTCAAGTTCTGTGAAGAAATTCAATGGTAGTTTCATGGGGATAGCATTGATTTTGTAAATTACCTTGGGCAGTGTAGCCATTTTTACGATATTGATTATTTCTAACCACGAACATGGAATGTTTCTCCATATTTTTTTGTCCTCTCTTATTTTCCTGAGCAGTGGTTTGTAGTTTTCCTTAAAGAGGTCCCTTAAATTCCTTGTGAGTTGTATTTCTAGGTGTTTTATTTTCTTTGTAGCAATTGTGAATGGCAGTTCGTTCTTGATTTCATTCTCTTTAAATCTGTTATTGGTGTACAGGAATGATTGTGATTTTTGCACATTGATTTTATATCCTGAGACTTGTTGAAGTTGCTTATCAGTTTCAGGAGTTTTGGGGCTGAGATGATGGGGTCTTCTAAGTATACTATCATGTCGTCTGCAAATAGAGACAATTTGGCTTCCAACTTTCCTATTTGAATACCATTTATTTCTTTTTCTTGCCTGATTGCTCTGGCTAGAACTTCCAGTACTATGTTAAATAGGAGTGGTGAGAGAGGACATCCTTGTCTAGTGCCGGATTTCAAACGGAATGCTTCCAGTTTTTGCCCATTAAGTATGATATTAGGTGTTGGTTAGTCATCAACTGCTTTTATTACTTTGAGATATATACCATCAATACCAAGTTTATTGAGGGATTCTAGCGTAAAGGGCTGTTGAATTTTGTCAAATGCCTTCTCTGCATCAATTGAAATAATCATGTGGTTTTTGTTTTTGCTTCTGTTTATGTGGTGAATTACATTTATAGACTTGCATATGTTGAACCAGCCTTGCATCCCTGGGATGAATCCTACTTGATCATGATGGATACGTTTTTTAATGTGCTGTTGCAATCGGTTTGCCAGTATTTTATTGAAGATTTTTGCATCTATGTTCATCATGAATATTGGCCTGAAGTTTTCTTTTCTTGTTGAGTCTCTGCCGGGTTTTGGTATCAGGATGATGTTGGTTTCATAAAATGATTTAGGAAGGGTTCCCTCTCTTTGAATTATTTGGAAAAGTTTTAGAAGAAATGGTACCAGATCCTGTTTGTGTGTCTGGTAGAATTCGGCTGTGAACCCATCTGGGCCTGGGCTTTATTTGTGTGTTAGGCTCTTAATTGCTGCCTCAACTTCAGACATTGTTATTGTTCTATTCATAGTTTCGGCTTCCTCCTGGTTTAGGTTTGGTAGACCACAGGCGTCCAGGAATTTATTTATTTCTTTCTGGCTTACAAGTTTATGTGCATAGAGTTTTTTGTAGTATTCTCTGATGACGGTTTGAATTTCTGTGGAGTCTGTGGTGATTTCCCCTTTATCATTTTTTATTGCATCTATTTGGTTGTTCTCTCTTTTCTTTTTTTATCAGTCTGGCTAGTGGTCTGTCTATTTTGTTGATCTTTTTGAAAAACCAGCTCTTGGATTTATTGATTTTTTGAAGGGATTTTCTTGTCTCTATCTACTTCAGTTCCGCTCTGATCTTAGTTATTTCTTGTCTTCGGCTAAATTTTGAGCTGTTTTAATCTTGTTTCTCTAGCTCTTTCAATTTTGACGATAGGGTGTCCATTTTGGATCTCTCCACTATTCTCATGTGGGCACTTATTGCTATATATTTTCCTCTACCGACTGCTTTAAATGTGTCCCAGAAATTCTGGTACGTTTTGTCTTCGTTCTCATTGGTTTTGAAAAACTTCTTCATTTCTGCCTTCACTTCATTGTTTATCCAATCAACATTCAAGAGCCAGTTGTTCAGTTTCCATGAAGCTGAGCGGTTCTGAGTTATTTTTGAATTCTGAGTTCCAACTTGATTGCACTATGGTCTGAGAGACTGTTTGTTATGATTTCATTTGTTTTGCATTGGTTGAGGAGTGCTTTATTTTCAAATATGTGGTCAATTTTGGATTAGATGTGATGTGGTGCTGAGAAGAATGTCTATTCTTTGGATTTGGGGTGGAGAGTTCTGTAAATGTCTATCAGGTTTGCTTGTTCCAGGTCTGAGTTCAAGTCCTGGATATCCTTGTTAATTTTCTCTCTGGTTGATCTGTCTGCTATTGACAGTGGAGTGTTAAAGTCTCCCACTATTATTGTGTGGGAGTCTAAGTCTCTTTGTACATCATTAAGAACTTGTTTTATATATCTGGGTGCTCCTGCATTGGGTCCATATATATTTAGAATCGTTAGCTCTTCTTGTTGTATCGATACTTTTACCATTGTGTAATGATTTTCTTTGTCCATTTTGATCTTTGTTGCTTTAAAATCTATTTTATCAGAGACGAGAATTGCAACTCCTGCTTTTTTTTACTCTCCATTTGCGTGGTAAATCTTCCTCCATCCCTTTATTTTGAGCCTTTGTGTATTCTTATGTGTGAGGTGGGTTTCCTGGATACAGCATACCGATGGGTTTTTGCTTTTTATCCAATTTGCCATTCTGTGTCTTTTGATTGCTGCATTTAGCCCATTTACATTTAGGTTTAATATTGTTATGTGTGAATTTGATACTGCCATTTTGATGCTAGCAGGATGTTTTGCCTATTGGTTCATGTAGATTCTTCATTTTGTTGATGCTCTTTCGCATTTGGTATGCTTTTAGGATGGCTGGTACTGGTTGTTTTTTTCTATGTGTAGTGCCTCTTTCAGGAGCTCTTGTAAAGCAGGCCTAGTGGTGACAAAATCTCTGCGTACTTGCTTGTTCATGAAGAATTTTATTTTTCCTTCACTTATGAAGCTCAGTTTGGCTGGATATGAAATTCTGGGTTGAAAGTTCTTTTCTTTAAGGATGTTGAATATTGGCCCCCACTCTCTTGTGGCTTGTAGAGTCTCTGCCAAGAAATCTGCTGTGAGTCTGATGGGCTTCCCTTTGTGGGTAACCCGACCTTTCTCTCTGGCTGCCCTTAGTATTTTCTCCTTCATTTCAACCATAGTGAATCTGTCGATAATGTGCCTTGTGGTTGCTTTTCTTGCAGAGTATTTTTGTGCTGTTCTCTGTATTTCCTGGAGTTGAGTAATTACCTGTCTTGCTAGGTTGGGGAAATTTTTCTTGATAATATCCTGAAGAGTGTTTTCTAGCTTGGACTCATTCTCTTCATCAAATTCTGGTACACCTATCAAACGTAGGGTGGGTCTCTTCACATAGTCCCACATTTCTTGGAGATTATGTTCAATATTTTTTTCGCTTTTTTCTTTGATTTTGGTTTCTCATTTTATTTCATTTAGTTGATCTTCAACTTCTGATATTCTTTCTTCTGCTTGGTCAATTCGGCTGTTGAAACTTGTGCATGCTTCGTGAAGTTCTCGTGTTGTGTTTTTCAGCTCCTTGAATTCATTCATATTCCTCTCTAAGTTGTCCATTCATGTTATCATTTTCTCGAAACTTTTTTCAAATCTGTTTTCAAGGTTCTTAGTTTCTTTGCACTGATTTAGAACATGTTCTTTTAGCTGACTGAAATTTCTCATTATCCACATTCTGAACTCTGATTCCATCATTTCATCACACTCATTCTCCTTCCAGCTTTGTTCCCTTGCTGGTGAGGAGTTTTGGTCCTTTGTAGGAGGTGAAGAGTTTTTGTTTCGGGTGTTTTTCTCCTTTTTGTGCTGGTTTCTTTCCATCTTTATGGATTTATCCACCTGTCATCTTAGTAGTTGTTGATTTTTTAGTTGGGTCTCTGTGTAGACGCCCAGATTGTTGATGATGAGGTATTTCTGTTACTTAGTTTTTTTCTAATCGTCTAGTTCCTCTGCTGTACGAGTGCTGAGGTCCACTCCAGGCCCTGCTTGTCTGGGGTACACTTGTAGCAGCAGCGGAACAGTGAGGGATGCTACCAGTTTCTTATTCTGCTATTTCTGTTTCAGAATGCTGCCCGCCAAATATCAATCTGATTAGTTCTTTTTTGGGGTGACTCTTTGAATATACAGGGGTCAGGGAGCTGCATGAGAAGACAGTCTGTGCTTTATAGGAGCTCTAGTGCTGAGCTGTGAGCTCCATTGTTCATTCAGCATTGTTGGGAGGATGTGTTTATGTCTGTTGCAACAGAACTTATAATCACCCCCTTTTTTTTTCCTCCCTTAGATGCTCTGTCTCAGGGAGTTGGGGCTTTCTTTATGAGTATCTGTTGCATTGTCCTGCCCAGCTAGGAGGCAGTCTATTCACTATTTGCCTGCCCCAGCTCCACCCTGCTAGCAGGGGTATGCCCTTTTGCTGCAGGGCTCCTATCTGCTGTGGCTTGCCTCGCCCTGCAGTGGCTTGCTCCGCTCTGCTGGCAGAGTCTCTCTGTTATGCCAGGTTGCCTCAGCCACAGCAGGCTGCGTCAGCCCTGGGCGGTACTTCATCAAGGGCTGATTGCATCAGTAGTGGTGGACGCCCCTCCCCAACTGGGCTGCACCATCCTAGATGTCGGCAGCAAATCTCTCAGCCCCAAGCGCCTCCAAACATTGCCCTGCTTGTCCCTCTTATGGTAAAATTCTCTGAGTCCGATCACCCAGCTCCCTTCCTCAGAGTCCATCCACTCTCTCTCTCTCTTCCTCTCCCCAAGCTGAACAATCGACTCTCTCACTGGTGCCCCAGTAGCCTGCTGATAGGGCACTGGGATCCGTTCAATATTCTGTGCCACTGCCCACTGCACTGGCTCAAATAACGTTTCCCAGGAATCTCCTGGTCTGGCTGATTGTCCAAGTCCGTTCAATCAGATGGACATGCCAATCTGCCCTTCCAAATCTTAGATTGCCAGTTTAACAGGGCACCTGGACCAGTGAGTTTTGTGCCCAGTGCCACTGCACTGCGGAACCAGCCAAAGGAGCCGCACCAGCCGGCTGCTCTAGCGTCCCATGTCTCTTCCACACCTGGGACTTTCAACGTTCTGTGGGCAAAACAGCTCTGTCCTATTATGCAACTAGGACTCACCCTCTGTGCCTTCACTGAGAGCTGCAATCCGGAGTCTCCTCTATGACGCCATATTGAAAGCCCCCCAACGGAATAGTTTCAGAAGGAATGATACCAGATTGTCTTTGTGTGCCTGGTAGAATTCGGCTGTGAACCCATCTGGGCTTGGGCTGTTTTTCTGTGATATGTTCTTAGTTGCTGTCTCAACTTCAGACCTTGTTATTGGTCTATTCATAGTTTCAGCTACTTCCTGGTTTAGGCTTGAGAGGACACAGGCATCCAGGAATTTATCCATTTCTTCTTGGTTTTTTAGTTTATGTACATAGAGTTGTTTGTAGTATTCTCTTATGATGGTTTGAATTTCCGTGGAATCTGTGGTGATTTCCCCATTATCATTTTTTATTGCATCTATTTGGTTGTTCTCTCTTTTCTTTTTTATCAGTCTGGCTAGTGGTCTGTCTATTTTGTTGATCTTCTCGAAAAACCAGCTCTTGGATTTATTGATTTTTTGAAGGGTTTTTCTTGTCTCTATCTCCTTCAGTTCTGCTCTGATCTTAGTTATTTCTTGTCTTCGGCTAAATTTTAAGCTTTTTTGATCTTGTTCCTCTAGCTCTTTCAATTTCGAAGATAGGGTGTCAATTTTGGATCTCTCCACTCTTCTCATGTGGGCACTTATTACTATATATTTTCCTCTACAGACTGCTTTGAATGTGTCCCAGAGATTCTGGTACGTTGTGTCTTCGTTCTCGTTGGTTTCAAAGAACTTCTTTATTTCTGCCTTCATTTCATTGTTTATCCAATCAACATTCAAGAGCCAGTTGTTCAGTTTCCATGAAGCTGTGTGGTTCTGAGTTATTTTCTGAAATCTGAGTTCCAACTTGATTGCACTATGGTTTGAGGGACTGTCTGTTATGATTTCAGTTGTTTTGCCTTTGCTGAGGAGTGCTTTACTTCCAATTATGTGGTCAATTTTGGAGTAGGTATGATGTGGTGCTGAGAAGAATGTATGTTCTGAGGATTTGGGGTGGAGAGTTCTGTAAATGTCTATCAGGTTTGCTTGTTCCAGGTCTGACTTCAAGTCCTGAATATCCTTGTTAATTTTCTGTTTGGTTGATCTGTCTGATATTGACAGTTGAATGTTAAAGTCTCCCACTATTATTGTGTGGGAGTCTAAGTCTCTTTGTAAGTCATTAAGAACTTTCTTTACATATCTGGGTGCTCCTGAATTGGGTCCATATATATTTAGAATCATTAGCTCTTCTTGTTGTATTGATACTTTTACCATTGTGTAATGACATTCTTTGTCTTTTTTGATCTTTGTTGCTTAAAAGTCTATTTTATCAGAGATGAGAATTGCAACTCCTGTTTTTTTTTTGCTTTCCATTTGCTTGGCAAGTCTTCCTCCATTTCTTTATTTTGAGCCTTTGTGTATCCTTGCGTGTGAGGTGGGTATCCTGGATACAACACACAGATTCGTTTTGGTTTTTGATCCAATTTCCACTCTGTGTCTTTTGATTGGTGCATTTAGCCCATTTACATTTAGGGTTAATATTGTTATGTGTGAATTTGATACTGCCATTTTGATGCTAGCTGGCTGTTTTGCCCATTTGTTTATGTAGATTCTTCATTTTCTTGATGCTCTTCATCATTTGGTGTGCTTTTAGGATGGCTGGTACTGGTTATTTCTTTCTATGTGTAGTGCCTCTTTCAGGAGCTCTTGTAATGCAGGCCTAGTGGTGACAAAATCTCTGAGTACTTCCTTGATCGTGAAGGATTTTATTTTTTCTTCACTTATGAAGCTCAGTTTGGCTAAATATGAAATTCTGGATTGAAAGTTCTTTTCTTTAAGGATGTTGAATATTGGCCCCCACTCTCTTCTGGCTTGTAGTGTTTCTTCTGAGAGATCTACGGTGAGTCTGATGGGCTTCCCTTTGTGGGTGACCTGACCTTTCTCTCTGCCTACCCTTAGTATTTTCTCCTTCATTTCAACCCTGGTGAATCTGATGATTATGTGCCTTGGGGTTGCTCTTCTTGTGGAGTATCTTTGTGGTGTTCTCTGTATTTCCTGGAGTTGAGTATTGACCTGTCTTGCTAGGTTGGGGAAATTTTCCTGGATAATATCCTGAAGAGTGATTTCCAGCTTGGATTCATTCTCTTCATCACATTCTGGTACACCTATCAAATGTAGGTTGGGTCTATTCACATATTCCCACGATTCTTGGAGATTTTGTTCATTTCTTCTTGCGCTTTTTTCTTTAATCTTGGTATGTCATTTTATTTCATTGAGTTGATCTTCAACTTCTGATATTCTTTCTTCTGCTTGGTCAATTCGGCTGTTGAAACTTGTGCATGCTTTGCGAACTTCTCGTGTTGTGTTTTTCAGCTCCTTCCATTCATTCATGTTCCTCTCTAAGTTTTCCATTCTTGTTATCATTTTCTCAAATCTTTTTTCAAATCTTTTTTTAAGGTTTTTAGTTTCTTTGCACTGATTTAGACCATGTTCTTTTAGCTCACTGAAGTTTCTCATTATCCACTTTCTGAAGTCTGATTTTGTCATTTCGTCACACTCATTCTCCGTCCAGCTTTGTTCCCTTGCTGGTGAGGAGTTTTGGTCCTTTGTAGGAGGTGAGGTGTTTTGGTTTCTGGTGTTTTCCTTCTTTTTGCGCTGGTTTCTTCTCATCTTTATGGATTTATCCACCTGTCATCTTAGGAGTTGCTGATTTTTCAATTGGGTTTCTGAGAGGATGCCCAGATTGTTGATGATGAAGAATTTCTGTTACTTAGTTTTTCTTCTAATGGTCTAGCCCCTCTGCTCTATGAGTGCTGAGGTCCACTCCAGGCCCTGCTTCTCTGGCGTACACCTGTAGTAGTTGCAGAACAGTTAGGGATTCTACCAGTTTTTTCTTCTGCTGTCTTTGTTCCAGAATAATGCCCGCCAAAATCAGTCTGATTACTTCTTTTTTGGAGTGACTCTTTAGATATACAGGGGTCAGGGAGCTGTTTAAGTAGACGGTCTGTGCTTTATAGGAGCTCCAGTGCTGAGCTGTTAGCTCCGTTGTACATTCAGGGATGTTCATAGGATGTGTCTATGTCTGCTGCAACAGAACTCATGAAACCCCACTTTTTTTTTCTTCCTTAGATGCTCTGTTTCAGGGAGTTGGGGCTTTCTTTATAAGTATCTGTTGTACTGTCCTGCACAGCTAGGAGGCAGCCTATTCACTATTTGCCTGCCAGGGCTCCACCCTGCTAGAACGGATCCACCCTGCCACGGGCTCCCTTCTGCTGTGGTGCTCCACCCAGCTGAGGGAGTCTCTCTGTTATGGCGGGTTGCCTCAGCAATGGAAGCTTGCATCAGCACTGGGTGGTACTTCAGTAGGCGCGGATTGCATTCGTAGTGGTGGACGCCCTTCCCACACCAGGCTGCACTGTGCTAGATTCAACTGTGCCAGCAGCAAAGCTCTCAGTCCGGAGCACCTCCAATCGCCACCCTGTTTGTTCCAATGAGGGTGATACACGCTGAGCCCAATCACCCAGCTTTCTTTCTCAGAGTCCGTCCTTTCCCTCTCTCTCTCTCTCTCTTCTACTCCCCAAGGTCAATGATTGACTCTCTAACTTGCGCCCCAGTGGCCTGCTGATAGGGCACTGGGATCCATGCAATCTCCTGTGCTGCTGCCCACTTTGCCAGCTGAGATCACGCTTCCCAAAAATCTCCTGGTCTGGCTCATGGTCCAAGTCCCGTTCAATCAGATGGACATGTCAATCTGCCCTTCCAAATCTCATATTGCTGGTTTAACAGGGCACCCAGACTAGTGAGTTTTGTGCAAGGGACGAGGCACTGGCGTGCCGGCCGAGCTGCGCAAGCCGGCTGCGTGAGGTGGCTGTGCTGGCTTCCCGTGTCTCTCCCACACCTGAGAATTTCAACGTTCTGTGGGCAAAAAACGTCCATCCGAGAACGTGGCTAGCACTTACCCTCTGCACCTTCACTGGGAGCTGCAATCCTGAGTCACCTCTACAATGCCATCTTGGAAGCACCCCCTGAGTCTCTTTTTTATGCCCACTTAGTCAGAGAATCATTCAATAATACACAAAAAAGGAAGATGTTTATTTAAGAGTCTACTTCATGTAGACACTCATTTAGAGCCTCAGTGAATAATGCACACCAGGGAAATTGTCCAGCATTTTTTATATGGCCACTCGTTTTGTACCTCACTGAGTGATATACAACTGAAGAATCCTCAGGATTCTAATTGAAGCTACCACTCATTTAGAACTTATTGAATAATTCACAATGGAGCAATACTCAGGTGTCTCTTTTATATGGTCTATCATTCAAAGTTTCAGTGAATAGTAAACGTCTATGGAGTAATCAGGATGCTGTTTAACATAGCCATGAATCAAGTGCCTTGTTGAATGATACACAGCTGTGTGATAGTCTGGAGTCTATTTCATATGAACTCTAATTTTGTGTATCTCTGAGTAATAGACAACTGGGGCAGGGTCAGGAGTCTATTTGGTATGGACACTCAAACAGAGCCTGTTTGATTAATGCACACATGGATAATAATGAGGAGTTTATGTCATATGACTACTCATTCAGACATACTGTGAATAATGCATATGTGGAGTAATTAGAAGTCTGTTTCTTATGTCCCCTCTTTCACTGCCTCACTGAATATTACACACCTGTGATAGAGACTGGAGTCTATTTTTATGGCCACTCATTCAGAGAATTATTAAATAATGCACACCTTTGGAATAGTCAGAAGTCTCTTTCCTATGGCCACTCGTTAGGAGCCTCACTAAGTGTACACATCTGGAGAAATATTCAGAAATTACCTTTATCCCCTCATTTAGAGTCTCACTAAATTATGGACCCCTGTGGAATAGTCAGGAGACTTTTTCATGTGGCCTCTAATTCGGAGTGTCACTGAATAATGTGGTGTAGTCAGGAGTCTATTTCATATAGACACCCATTCAGATATTCACTGAATAATACAAATATTTGAGATAGACAGCATGCGGTTTCATATGGTTAAACAAAAAGAGCCTCACTGAGTAATGCACACCAGGGGATGTGTTAGGATTCTACTTTATATAGCCTTTAATTTACAGAATCAGGGAATAATGCACACGTGTGGAATAGACACTAGTCTATTTTATATGGCCTCAAAATCAAAGCCTTTTCGAATACTGCACATGTGGGGAAAAATTACTTGTCTGTTTCATATGGTGTTTCGTTGGCTGAATCAAAACCTTATGCACTCCTGTGGATAAAATGGGTTCTAATTCATAAGGCCACTCTTTCAGTGTTTTAGTGAATAATATGTATATCTGAAAAGTAAGGAATCTCTTTCACATGGCCATTTGCTCAGGGCCTCTGTGAAGAATACTCCCCTCAAAAATAGACAAGTGTCTACTTTAAATGTCTACACATTCAGAGACTCCGTAGGTAATGAAGAGCTGGGCAATAAATCTGAGTCTCTTTTTTATGCCCACTTAGTCAGAGTCTCATTCAATAATACACACTTGGGGATGAGTTAAAAGTCTACTTCAAGTAGCCACTCATTTGGAGCCTCAGTGAATAATGCACACCAGGGTAATAGTCGAGAATTTTTATATGGCCACTCATTTTGTGCCTCACTGAGTGATATACACCTGAAGAATACTAAGGATTCTATTTGATACTACCACACATTTAGCACCTTATTGAATAATTCACAATGGAGCAATAGTCAGGTGTCTATTTTATATGGTCTATCACTCAAAGTTTCAGTGAATAATAAACTTCTATGGAGTAGTCAGGACGCTGTTTAATATAGCAAAAATTTCAGTGCCTTCCTGAATGATACACACTTGGGTAATAGCTTGGGTCTATTTCATATGTACTCTAATTTTGTGTATCGTTGAGTAATACACACCTGAGGCCAAGACAGGAGTCTACGTGGCATGGACACTCAAACAGAGCCTGTTTGTTTAATGCACACATGTATAATAATGAGGAGTCTATATCATACGGCTACCCATTCAGACAAACAGTGAATAATGCAGATGTAAAGTAATAAAAAGTCTGATTCTTATGGACCCTCTTTCACAGCCTCACTGAATATTACACACTTGTGATATAGTCTGGGGTCTATTTTTTATGGCCAGTCATTCAGAGAATCACTAAATAATGCACACCTGTGGAATAGTCAAGAGAGTTTTGCATGTGGCCTCTAATTTGGAATGTCACTCAATAATGTGATTTAGTCAGGAGTCTATTTCATGTAGACACATTTTCAGAGCCACAGTGAATTAAACAGGCCCTTTATGTTGTAAGGAATCAAATTAATATGGCCTCATCTTTTGAGTGTCACTCAATAATACACACCTGGAGAATAATTTGGAGTCTATTTTCCATAAACATTCATTCAGAGCCTCAGTAAATAATGTAGACCTGTGGAGTAGCCAGGAGTATACTTCATTAGGACACTCATACATAGCCTCAGTGAATAATATGCACGTGTAGATTAGTCTGGATTCCAATTTACATGGCCAATGACTCGTAACCTCAGTGAAAAATGCACAAATGTAAAGTACTCAGCCATCTATTTTATATAGACACTCATTCAGAGATTCACTAAATAATACAAATATTTAATATAGCAGCATACTGTTTCATATGGTCACACAAAGTGGGTTTCAATGAGTAAGGCACACCTAGGGAAGTGTTAGGAGTCTACTTTATATAGCCTCTCATTTAAAGCCTCAGGGAATAATGCACACGTGTGGAATACACACTAGACTATTTTATATGGCCACAAAATCAAAGCCTGAGTGAGTAATACACAACTTTGGAATAGTCACTTGTCTATTCTACATGCCCAAATACTTACAGTCAGAGTCATTAATGCATGCCTGTGGACAAGTCAGAAAACAATTTCATATTGCCAAAGTTTCAGAGCCTCAGTGAATAATACATACCTGGGAAATACTCAGGACGCTATTACATGTGGCATCAATTTCAGAGCTTCCTTGAATAAGAAACACCTGTATTGTAGTCAGAATTCTATTTCCTATAGCCACATATTCAGAGCCTAACTGAATTACCTACACCTTGGGAATAGTTAAAATTCTATTTCGTATAGCCACTCATTTAGAGCCGAATGTAAAAACGCACGCCTGAGGAGCTTTCAGGAGGCTCTATTTTATGGGCACTCATTCAGAGCTTCACAGAATAATACAGACCTATGAAAACGTCAGGAGTGTATTTTACATGGCCACTTATTCAGAACCTCAGTGAGGAATCATATATATCTGGAAAATACTCAGGATTATATAATATATAGCCACTTATTCAGAGACTCACTGAATAATGCACAGCTAAGGAATAGTCGGTACACTATTTGATATGACTCTTTACCCGGTGACTCAATGGACAATGCAGAACTGAAAAATAGTCAAGAGGATAGTGTCAAGGGTTTATGTTATGTGGTCACTCGTTCAGAATCTCACTGAAGAATACACACCTTGTGAATATTCAGTGTGCAAGTCATATGGACACTCAATCACAGCATTACCGAATAATGAACAATGGGGCAATAATAAGGAGTCTATTTTATATGGCCTGTCATTCGGAGCTTCAGTGCATAATAAACAGCTGTGGAGTAGTCAGGATCCTATTTAAGGTAGCCCCAAATTAAGCAGCTCCGTGAATGATACACACATATTTCAGAGTCAGGAGACTATTTGACATAGACACTCATACAGAACCCTTTTGAATACTGCACATGTGGGGAATAATCACTAGTCTGTTTCATATGGTGATAAGTTTGGGGAATGAAAAAATAGCACACACCTGTTGGGTAAAATGGGTTCTGTTTTATAAGACCACTCTTTCAGTGTTTTAGTGAATGATATGTATATCTGATAAGTCAGGAAACTCTTTCACATGGCCACTCTTTTAGGGCCTCTCTGAAGAATACTCTCCTCAAAAATAGTCAAGGGTCTACTTCAAAAGGCTACACATTCAAAGTCTCTGTACGTAATGAACACCTCGGCAATAAACCTGAGTCTCTTTTTCATGCCCACTTCATCAGAGACTAATTCAAAATACACAACAAAGAAAGATTTAAGAGTCTACTTCTTGTAGCCACTCATTTAGAGCCTTAGTGAATAATGCACACCAGGGAATAATTTGGAGTCTGTTTTCGATGGTCATATATACAGAGCCTCGGACAATGATGTACACCTGTGGAGTAGCCAGGAGTCTATTTAATTAGGACACTCATTCATCGCCTCAGTGGAAAATATGCACGTTTGGATTGGTCAGGATTCCATATCATATGGCCACTGACTCGTAACCTCAGTGGAAAATGCAAAAATGTAAAATACTTAGCAGTCTTTTTAATATAGACACTCATTCAGAGATTCAGTGAATAAAAAAATATTTAAGATAGACAGCATCCTGTTTCATATGGTTAAACAAAAAGAGCCTCACTGAGTATTGCACACCAGGGGAAGGGTAAGGAGTCCACTTTATATAGTCTTTAATTTTCAGAATCAGGAAGTAATGCACACGTGTGGAATAGACATTAGTCTATTTTATATGGCCGCAAAATCAAAGCCTTTTTTAATACTGCACATGCGGGAAATAATCACTTGTCAGGAGACTATTTGATATGGACACTCATACAGAACTTCTTCGAATATTGCACATGTTGGGAATAATCAGTAGTCTTATTCATATGGTGGTTTGTATGGAGAGTCAAAAAATAACGCGCGCCTGTAGAGTAAAATGTCGTCTATTTCATAAGGCCACACTTTTCGTGTTTTAGTGAATAACATGTATATCTGGTAAGTCAGGAATCTCTTTCACATGGACACTCGTTCTGGGCCTCTGTGAATAATACTCCCCTCAGAAACAGCCAAGGGTCTACTTCAAATGTCTCTGTCAGTAATGAACACCTGGGCAATACACCTGAGTCTCTTTATTATGGCCACTTAGTCAGAGTCTCATTCAATAACACACACTTGGGGAAAGGGTAAGTGAATAATCCACACCAGGATTATTGCCATTCATTCTCTGCCTCCCTGAATGATACACACCTGGGGAATTCTCAGGATTCTATTTCATACTACCACTCATTTAGAACCTTATTGAATAATTCACAATGGAGCAATAGTCAGGTGACCATTTTGTATAGCCTCTCATTAAGAGTTTCAGTGAATAATGAACTTCTATGAAGTAATCAGGACACTGTTTAAGATAGCCATGAATTAAGTGCCTTCCTGAATGACAGAAACCTGGGTGGTAGTCAGGAATCCATTTTATATGAACTCTAATTTTGTGAAACGCTTAGTAATACACACCTGTGTGAGATTCAGGAGTCCATTTGATATGGACACTCAAAAAGAACGTGTTGAAATAACGCACACATGGAAAATAATGAGGTGTCTATGTCATACAGCTACTCATTCAGACAAACAGTGAATAAGGCACATGTGGAGTCATTTGAATTCTGTTTCATCTGGCCCCTCTTTCACAGCCTCACTGAATATTACACACTTGTGATATAGTCTGGAGTCTATATCTTATGGCCACTCATTCAGAGAATCACTAAATAATTCACACCTGCAGAATAGTCAGATGTCTCTTTCCTATGGCTACCCATTGAGAGCCTCACTAAATGTACACACCTGGATAAATAGTCAGGATTTACTTGTATCCCCTCATTCAGAGTCTCACTAAATAATGCACACCTGTGGAATAGTCAGGAGACTTTTTCATGTAGACACATATTCAGAGACTCAGTGCATAAGACGGACCCTTGATACAGTAAGAAATCTAATTAGTATGGCCACGTCTTCTGAGGTGTACTGAATAATACACAGTTGGAGAATAATTTGGAGTCTATTTTCAATGGACATTCATTCAGAGCCTCGGTAAATAATGCAGATGTGTGGAGTAGCCAGGAGTCTATTTCATTTGAAAACACATTCATAGCCTCAGTGGATAATATGCACGTGTGGATTAGTCAGGATTACATTTTATAAGGCCACTGACTCGTAAACTCAATGAATAATGCACAAATGTAACGTACTCAGGTGTCTATTTTATGTATCCACTCGTACAGAGATTCACTGAACAATAAAATTATTTAAGATAGACCGTCTCCTGTTTCATATGGTCATACCAAAGAGCCTTACTGAGTGACACAGAACTGGAGAAGTGTTAGGAGTGTACTTTACAGAGCATCTTATTTACAGCCTATGAAAATAATGCACACGTGTGGAATACACACTAGTCTATTTTATATGGCCACAAAATAAAAGCCTGAGTCAATAATACTCAACTTTGGAATAGTCACTTGTCTATTCCATATGTCCAAATATTTAGAGTCAGAGTCAATGATGCATGCCTATAGACTAATCAGGAAACAATTTCATATGGCCAAAGTTTCAGAGTCTCAGTGAATAATAAATACCTTAGAAATCCTCTGGACGCTATTACATGTGGCATTTCTTCAGAGGTTCATTGAGTAAGGAACACCTGTATTGTAGTCAGATTTCTATTTCATATAGCCACATACTCAGAGTCTAACTGAATAACAGACACCTTTGGAAAGTCAGGTTTCTATTTTGTATAGCCACTCATTTACAGCCAAAAGTAAAAACTCACGCCTGAGTAGTATATATAAGTATCTATTTTATGGCAAATAATTCAGAGCCTCACAGAATAATACAGACATATGCAAATGTCAGGAGTATACATGACATGGCCACTTATTCAGATCCTCAGTGAAGAATCATAAATATTTGAAAAATAATCAGGATTCTATTATATATAGCCACTTATTAAGAGACTCACTGAATAATGCACACCTGGAGAATTGTCTGGAGACTATTTGATATGACCGTTCACCCATCGAATCAGTGGAAAATGCAGAGCTGAAAAACAGTCAAGAGTACAGAGTCAGGAGTCTATTTTATGTGGTCACTCGATCAGAAACTGACTGAAGAATACACACCTCAGGAATAATCAGAGTCCAGGTCATATGGCCACTCAATCACAGCATTACGGAATAATGCAGAATGGGGCAATAGTAAAAACTCTATTTCATATGGCCTCTCATTCAGAGCTTCAGTGCAAAATAAACAGCTGTGGAGTAGTGAGGACCCTATTGACGGTAGCCCCAAATAAAGCAGCTCCGTAAATGATACACATATTTGTGAGATTCAGGAGACTATTTGATATGGACACTCATACAGAACCTATTCAAATATTGGACATGTGGGGGATAATCACTAGTCTATTTCATATGGTGGTTCGTTTGGAGAGTCAAAAAATAACGTGCACCTGTGGAGTAAAATGTGGTCTATTTCATAAGGCCACTCTTTCAGTGTTTTAGGGAATAACATGTATATCTGATAAGTCAGGAATCTCTTTCACATGGACACTCGTTCTGGGTCTCTGTGTATGATACTCCCCTCAGAAATAGTCAAGGGTCTACTTCAAATGCCTACACATTCAGAGTCTTTGTAAGTAATGAACACCTGGGCAATACACCTGAGTATCTTTTCTATGCCCACTTAGTCAGAGTCTCATTCAATAATACACAACTGGGGAAGAGTTAAGACTCTACTTCATGTAGACACTCATTTCGATCCTCAGTGAATAATTCACACCAGGGTAATAGTGGAGCATTTTTTTATATGGCCATTCATTGTGTGCCTACCTGAATGATACACACATGGGAAATTCTCAGTACTCTATTTTATACTACCACTCATTTAGAACCTTATTGAATAATTCACAATGGAGCAATAGTCAGGTTTCTATTTTGTATGGCCTCTCATTTAGAGTTTCAGTGAATAATGAACTTCTATGGAGTAATCAGGACACTGTTTAAGATAGCCATGAATTAAGTGCCTTCCTGAATGACACACACCTGGGTGGTTGTGAAGAGTCTATTTTATATGAACTCTAATTCTGTGTAATGCTGAGTAATACACACCTGTGGGAGTTTCAGCAGCCTATTTGGTATGGACACCCATACCGAACCAGTTGGAATAATGCACACATGGAGAATAATGAGGTGTCTATGTCATATGGCTACTTTTTTAGACAAAGAGTGAATAATGCACATGTGGAGTCATTAGAATTCTGTTTCATGTGGCCCCTCTTTCACAGCCTCACTTAATATTACACACTTTTGATATAGTCTGGAGTCTATATTTTATGGCCACTCATTCAGAGAATCACTAAATAAATTACACCTGCAGAATAGTCAGAAATCTCTGATTATTGAGAGCCTCACTATATTTACACACCTGGAAAAATAGTCAGGATTTACTTGTTTCTCCTCATTCAGAGTCTCACTAAATAATGCACACCTGAAGATGGCGTCGTAGAGGCGACTCAGGATTGCAGCTCTCAGTGAAGGCAAAGAAGGTGAGTCCTAGGCACATTGCCAGACGGACGTTTTTTGCCCACAGAACTTTGAAAGTCCCAGGTGTGGAAGAGACATGGTATGCTAGCTCTAGCGCAGCTGACCCACGTGGCCGGTTCGGCTGGCGCCGTTCCGCAGGGGCACCCAGCACAAAACTCACTGGTCCGTGTGCCCTGTTAAACCAGCAATCTGAGATGTGGAAGGGCAGATTGGCATGTCCATCTGATTGAACTGGTCTTGGACAATAAGCCAGACCAGGAGATTCCTGGGAAATGTGATCTGAGACGGTGCAGTGGTCAGTGGCACGGGAGATTACACAGAGCCCAGTACCCTATCAGCAGGCTACTGGGGAGCCAGTGAGAGAAACAACCGTTCAGCTTGGGGAGAGGAAGAGAGGGAGAGAGAGAGAGGATGGACTCTGAGGCAGGGAGCTGGGGAATCGGGCTCAGCGGGTTTCACCCTCACAGGGACAAGCAGGGCAGCGATTGGAGGTGCTTGATGCTGAGGGTTTGGCTGCCAGCATCTAGGATGGTGCAGCCCGGTGGGAGAGAAGCGTTTGTCACTATGGATGCAATCTGCCCCTACTGAATTACCGCCCAGGGCTGACGCAGCCTGCTGTTGCCAAGGCAACGGGCCATAACAGAGAGATTCCACCAGCAGGGCAGAGTGTGCCACAGCAGAAGGGAGACTCACAGCCACAGAGCGAACACACGCTAGCTGGGCGGAGCCCCAGAAGGCAAATAGTGAATAGACTGCCTCCTAGCTTTGCAGGACAGTACAACAGATACTCATAAAGAAAGCCCCAACTCCCTGAGACAGAGCATCTAAGAGGGAAAAAAAGGGGGGTATGATGTGTTCTGTTGCAGAAGACATAAACACATCCTCCCAACAGCCTTGAATGAACAACGGAACTCACAGCACAGCATTGGAGCTCCTATAAAGAACAGGCTGTCTCCTCAAGCAGCTCCCTGACCCATGTATATCCAAAGAGTCACCCCAAAAAAGGACTAATCAGACTGACATTTGGCGGGTATCATTTTGGAACAAACTGGCAGCATCCCTCACTGTTCTGCAGCTGCTACAGGTGTACCCCTGAAAAGCAGGGCCTGGAGTGGTCCTCAGCACGCGTAGGGCAGAGGGGCAAGACCAGTAGGAAAACTAAGTAACAGAAATACCTCATCATCAACAATCTGGGCATCCACAAAGAGACCCAATTGAAAAATCAGCAACTACTAAGACGACAGGTGGATAAATCCATAAAGATGGGAAGAAACCAGCGCAAAATGAGGAAGACACCCGACACCAAAACACCTCACCTCCTACAAAGGACCAAAACTCCTCACCAGAAAAGGAACAAAGCTGGACGGAGAATGAGTGTGACGAAATGACGGAATCAGACTTCAGAAAGTGGATAATGAGAAACGTCAGTGAGCTAAAAAAACATGTTCTAAATCCGTGCAAAGAAACAAAGAACCTTGAAAAAATATTTGAAAGAAGATTCGAGGAAATGATAACAAGAATGGGCAACATAGAGAGGAATATGAATGAACTGAAGGAGCTGAAAAACACAACACGAGAACTTCGCGAAGCATGCAGAAGTTTCAACAGCCGAATTGACCAAGCAGAAGAAAGAATATCAGAAGTTGAGATCAACTCAATGAAATAAAACGTGAAACCAAGATTAAAGAAAAAAGAACAAAAAGGAATGAACAAAATCTCCAAAAAATGTGGGACTATGTGAAGAGACACAACCTACGTTTGATAGGTGTACCAGAATGTGATGAAGAGAATGAATCCA
This sequence comes from Saguinus oedipus, assembly GCA_031835075.1. NCBI lineage: Eukaryota > Metazoa > Chordata > Mammalia > Primates > Cebidae > Saguinus > Saguinus oedipus. The sequence continues at coordinate 7,110,782 of CM063170.1, forward strand.
AGCTGGAAAACACTCTTCAGGATATTATCCAGGAAAATTTCTCCAACCTAGCAAGACAGGTCAATACTCAACTCCAGGAAATACAGAGAACACCGCAGAGATACTCTGCAAGAAGAGCAACCCAAAGGCACATAATCATCAGATTCACCAGGGTTGAAATAAAGGAGAAAATACTAAGGGCAGCCAGAGAGAAAGGTCGGGTCACCCACAAAGGGAAGGCCATCAGACTCACAGCAGATCTCTTGGCAGAGACTCTACAACCTGGAAGAGAGTGAGGGCCAATATGCAATATCCTTAAAGAAAAGAACATTCAACCCAGAATTTCATATCCAGCCAAACTGCACTTCATAAGGGAAGAAAAAATAAAATCCTTCATGAACAAGCAAGTACTCAGAGATTTTGTCCCCACTAGGCCTGCTTTACAAGAGCTCCTGATAGAGGCACTACACATGGAAACAAACAACCAGTACCAGCCATTCTAAAAGCATACCAAATGCTAAAGAGCATCAACAAAATGAAGAAACTACATGAACCAATAGGCAAAACAGCCAGCTAGCATCAAAATGGCAGTATCAACCTCACACATAACAATATTAACCCTAAATGTAAATGGGCTAAATGCACCAATCATAAGACATAGACTGGCAAATTGGATAAAAAACCAAAACCCATCGGTGTGCTGTATTCAGGAAACCCACCTCACAGGCAAGGATACACAAAGCCTTAAAATAAAGGGATGGAGGAAGATTTACCAAGCAAATGGAGAGCAGAGAAAAGCAGGAGTTGCAATTCTCTTCTCTGGTAAAATAGACTTTAAAGCAACAAAGATCAAAAGGGACAAAAAAGGTCACTACAAAATGTTAAAGGCTCGATATAACAAGAAGATCTAACGATTCTAAATATATATGGACCCAATGCAGGAGCACCCAGATATATAAAACAAGTTCTTAATGACTTACAAAGAGACTTAGACACCCACACAATAATAGTGGGAGATTTTAACACTCAACTGTCAATATCAGACAGAGCAACCAGACAGAAAATTAACAAGGATACCCAGGACGTGAACTCAGACCAGAAAGAAGCAAACCTGATACACATTTACAAAACCCTCCACCCCAAATCCACAACATATATATTCTTCTCAGCACCAGATCACAACTACTCAAAAATTGACCACATAATTGGAAGTAAAGCACTCCTCAGCAAATGCAAAACAACCGAAATCATAACAGTCTCTTTGGTAAAGTGTCTGTTCATATCCTTTGCCCATTTTTGAATGGGATTGCTTGTTTTTTTTCCGTAAATCTGTTTGAGTTCTTTGTAAATTCTGGATATCAGCCCTTTGTCAGATGTGTAAACTGAAAAGATTTTTTTTCCCATTCTGATGGTTGCCGATTCACTCTAGTGACTGTTTCTTTTGCCGTGCAGAAGCTGTGGAGTTTCATTAGGTCCCATTTGTCTATTTTGGCTTTTGTTGCCAATGCTTTTGGTGTTTTGTTCATGAAGTCCTTGCCTACTCCTATGTCCTGAACGGTTTAGCCTAGATTTTCTTCTAGGGTTTTTATGGTGTCAGGTCTTACGTTTAAGTCTTTAATCCATCTGGAGTTAATTTTAGTGTAAGGTGTCAAAAATGGGTCCAGATTCTGCTTTCTCCACATAGCTAGCCAGTTTTCCCAACACCATTTATTAAATAGGGAATCCTTTCCCCATTGCCTGGTTTTGTCTGGTTTATCAAAGATAATATGGTTGTAGATATGTTGTGTTGCCTCCGATGCTTCTGTTCTGTTCCATTCGTCTATATCTCTGTTTTGGTACCAGTACCATGCTGTTTGATTACTGTAGCCTTGTAGTATAGTTTGAAGTCTGGTAGCGTGATTCCTCCGGCTGTGTTCTTTTTGCTTAGAATTGACTTGGCTGTGCGGGCTCTTTTCTGGTTCCATATGAAATTTATGGTGGTTTTTCCCAGTTCTGTGAAGAAATTCAATGGTAGTTTGATGGGGATAGCATTGAATGTGTAAATTACTTTGGGCAGTATAGCCATTTTCACAATATTGATTCTTTCTAACCACGAACATGGAATGTTTCTCCATCTGTTTGTGTCCTCTCTTATTTCGTTGAGCAGTTGTTTGTAGTTTTTCTTTATGAGGTCCCTTACATTCCGAGTAAGTTGTATTCCTAGGTATTTTATTTTCTTTGTAGCAATTGTGAATGGCAGTTCGTTCTTAATTTGGTTCTCTTTAAGTCTGTTATTGGTGTATAGGAATGCTTGTGATTTTTGAACATTGATTTTATATTCTGAGACTTTGCTGAAGTTGCTTATCAGTTGCAGGAGCTTTTGGGCTGAGGTGATGGGGTCTTCTAGGTATACTGTCATGTCGTCTGCAAATAGAGACAATTTGGCTTCCACCTTTCCTATTTGAATACCCTTTATTTCTTTTTCTTGCCTGATTGCTCTGGCTAGAACTTCCAGTACTATGTTGAATAGAAGTGGTGAGAGAGGGCATCCTTGTCTAGTGCCGGATTTCAAAGGGAATGCTTCCAGTTTTTGCCAACAAACGTATGAAAAAGTGCTCATCATCATTGGTCATTAGAGAGATGCAAATAAAAACCACATTGAGATATCATCTCACACCAGTTAGAATGGCGATCATTAAAAAATCTGCAGACAGCAGATGCTGGAGAGGATGTGGAGAAATAGGAACACTCTTACACTGTTGGTGGGAGTGTAAATTAGTTCAACCATTGTGGAAGACAGTGTGGCGATTTCTCAGGGACAAAGAAATAGAAATTCTATTTGACCCAGCAATCCCTTTACTGGGTATATATCCAAAACACTATAAATCTTTCTACTATAAGGACACATGCACACGAAAATTCATTGCAGCACTGTTTACAATAGCAAAGTCCTGGAACCAACCCAAATGCCCATCATTGATAGACTGGACTGGGACAATGTGGCACATATACACCATGGAATATTATGCAGCAATCAAAAATGATGAGTTTGTGTCCTTTGTAAAAATATGGATGAATTTGAGGAACGTCATTCTCAGCAAACTGACACAAGAACAGAAAAACAAATACCGCATATTCACACTCATAGGCGGGTGAGATAAATGAGAACACATAGACACAGGGAGGGGGTCTACTACACACTAAGGTCTATTGGGGGTAAGGGGGGAGGAACAGTGGGGGGGCTGGGGAGGGATAGCCTGGGGATAAATGCCAAGTGTGGGTGAAGGTGAGGAAGGCAGCAAAGCACACTGACATGTGTGTACCTATGCAACTATCTTGCACTCTGCACATGTACCCCAAAACCTATAATTCAATAAAAATTTAAAAAATTAAAAAAAAAATAGACATGTGACTATTCCAAAGTTGTGTATTACTCACTCAGGCTTTGATTTTGTGGCCATATAAAATAGTCTAGGGTCTATTCTGCACGTGTGCATTATTCCCTGAGGCTGTAAATGAGAGGGTATATAAAGTGGACTCCTAACACTTCCCTAGGTGTGCCTTACTCAGTGAGGCTCATTTTGTGTGACCATATGAAACAGGATGCTGCTATATTAAATATTTGTATTATTTAGTGAATCTATGTATGAGTGTCTATATGAAATATACTGATGAGTACTTTATATTTGTGCATTTCTCACTGAAGTTATGAGTCAGTGGCCATATAAAATGGAATCCGAACTAATCCACACGTGCATATAATCCACTGAGGCTATGAATGACTGTCCTAATAAAATAGACTCCTGGCTACTCCACAGGTGTACATTATTTACCAAGGCTCTGAATGAATGTCCATCGAAAACAGACTCCAAATCGTTCTCCAGGTGTGTATTATTCATTGAGGCTTAGAAGATGTGGCCATATTAATTAGAATCCTTACAACATAAAGGGCCTGTTTTATTCCCTGTGGTTCTGAATATGTGTCTACATGATATAGACTCCTGACTACACCACATTATTCAGTGACACTCCGAATTAGAGGCCACATGAAAAAGTCTCCTGACTATTCCACAGGTGTGCATTATTTAGTGAGACTCTGAATGAAGGGATATCAGGATATCCTATTTCCCCAGGTGATACACTGTGTGAGGCTCTTAACGAGTGGCCATAGGAAAGAGTCTCCTGAGTATTCCACATGTGTGCAGTATTTAGTGAGATTCTGAGTGAGGGGATAATGGTAAATCCTGACTATTTTCCCAGGTGTGTACACTTAGTGAGGCTCTTAACGTGTGGCCATAGGAAAGAGACTTCTGACTATTCCGCAGGTGTGCATTATTTAGTGATTTCTCTGAATGTGTGGCCATAGAAAATAGACTTCAGACTGTATCACAAGTGTGTAATATTCAGTGAGTCTGTGAAAGAGGGTCCATAAGAATCAGATTTCTAATTATTTTACAAGTGCATTATGCACTGTTTTTCTGAATGAGTAAATGTATGACATAGTCTTCTCATTATTATACATGTGTGCATTAATCAAACAGGTTCTTTTTGAGTGTCCATACCAAATAGACTCCTGACACTGCCCCAGGTGTGTATTACTCAACGATACACAAAATTAGATTTCATATAACATAGACGCCAGTCTATTACTCAGGTGTGTATCATTCAGAAAGGCACTTAATTCGTGGCTATCTTAAACAGCGTCCTGATTACTCCATAGAAGTTCATTACTCACTGAAATTTTTGAATGATAGAAAATATAAAATAAACACCATACTATTGCTCCATTGTTAATTATTCAATAAGGTTCCACATGAGTGGTAATATCAAATAGAATCCTGAGAATTCTTCAGGTGTATATTACTCAGTAAGACAAAAAATGTGTGGCCATGTTAAAAATACTCGACAATTATTCTGGTGTGCATTATTCACTGAGGCTCTAAATGAGTGGCTACATGAAGTAGACTCTTAAGTCTTCCCCAGGTGAGTATTCTTGAATGGGACTCTGACTAAATGGGCATAAAAAAGAGACTCGGGTGTATTTCCCAGGTGTTCATTACGTACAGAGTCTCTGAATGTGTAGCCATTTAAAATAAACACTTGACTATTTTTGAGGGGAGTATTCTTCACAGAGGCCCTGAACGAGTGGCCATGTGAAAGAGATTCCTTACTTTTCAGATATACGTATTATTCACTAAAACACTTAAAGAGTGTCTTTCTGAAATAGAACCCATTTTACCCCACAGGTGTGCATACACTTTTGATTCACCAAAGGAAACACCATACGAGACAGACAAGTGAATATTCCCCACCTGTGCAGTATTCGAAAAGGCTTTGATTTTGTGGCCATATAAAATAGACTAGTGTCTGTTCAACAACTGTACATTATTTCCTGATTCTGTAAATTAAAGGCTATATAAAGTAGACTCCTAACACTTTCCCTGCTGTGCATTACTCAGTGAGGCTCTTTTTGTTAACCGTATGAAACAGGTTGCTGTCTATCTCAAATATTTTTATTATTCAGTGAATCTCTGAATTAAAGTCTATATAAATTAGACTGCTGAATACTTTACATTTGTTCATTTTTCACTAAGGTTACGAGTCAGTGGCCATATAAAATGGAATTCTGAATAATACACTCGTGCATATTATTTAATGACGCTATTTTGTGTAACCTTAAAGACAGGATGCTGTCTATCTTAAATATTTTTATTATTATTCAATGAATCTCTGAATGAGTGTCTATATGAAATAGACTGCTGAGTACTTTACATTTGTGCATTTGTCACTGAAGTTACAAATAAGTGGCCATAGAAAATGGAATGCTGACTAATACACACGTGCATATTATCCAATGAGGCTATGAATGAGTGTCCAAATGAAATAGACTCCTGGCTACTCCACAGGTGTGCATTATTTACTGAGGCTCGTAATGAATGTCCATCGAAAATGGACTCCAAATTATTCTCCAGGTGTGTATAATTTAGTGAGTCTTAGAAGATGTGGCCATATTGATTAGATTCCTTAATATATCAGGGGCCCGTCTTATTCAATGAGGCTCTGAACATATTTCTGTGTGACATAGACTCCTGACTACACCACATTATTCAGTGACACTCCGAATTAGAGGCCACATAAAAGAGTCTCCTGACTATTCCACAGGTGTGCATTATTTAGTGACTCTCTGTATGGGGGCATAAACTAAATTCTGACTATTTCCCCAGGTGTGTACACTTAGTGAGGCTCTTAATGAGTGGCTATAGGAAAAAGACTTGTGACTATTCTGCAGGTGTGAATTATTTAGTTATTCTCTGAATGAGTGGACATAAAAAATAGATTCCAGACTATATCACAAGTGTGTAATACTGAGTGAGGCTGTGAAAGAGGGGCCATATTATTCAGACTTCTAATGATTCCACATTTGCATTATTCACTGTTTGTCTGAATGAGTAGTCATAGGACATAGACTCCTCATTATTATCCATGTGTGCATTAATCAAACAGGTTCTGTTTGAGTGTCCATACGAAATAGACTCATGACCCTGCCCCAGGTGTGTATTACTAAGTGACACACAAAATTAGAGTTTAAGCATGGTACTGGTACCAAAACAGAGATACAGACCAATGGAACAGAACAGAAACATCGGAGGCAACACAACATATCTACAACCATATCATCTTTGATAAACCAGACAAAAACAGGCAATGGGGAAAGGATTCCCTATTTAATAAATGGTGTTGGGAAAACTGGCTAGCCATGTGCAGAAAGCAGAAACTGGACCCCTTCCTGACACCTTACACTAAAATTAACTCCAGATGGATTAAAGACTTAAATGTAAGACCTGACACCATAAAAACCCTAGAAGAAAATCTAAGCAAAACCGTTCAGGACATAGGAGTAGGCAAGGACTTCATGAACAAAACACCAAAATCATTGGCAACAAAAGCCAAAATAGACAAATGGGACCTAATCAAACTCCACAGCTTCTGCACGGCAAAAGAAACAGTCACTAGAGTGAATCGACAACCATCAGAATGGGAAAAAATCTTTGCTGTTTACGCATCGGACAAAGGGCTGATATCCAGAATTTACAAAGAACTCAAACAGATTTACAGAAAAAAAACAAACAAGCCCATTCAAAAATGGGCAAAGGATATGAACAGAAACTTTACAAAAGAAGACATACATGAGGCCAACAAACATATGAAAAAGTGCTCATCATCATTGGTCATTAGAGAGATGCAAATCAAAACCACATTGAGATATCATCTCACACCAGTTAGAATGGCGATCATTAAAAAATCTGGAGAGAGCAGATGCTGGAGAGGATGTGGAGAAATAGGAACACTCTTACACTGTTGGTGGGAGTGTAAATTAGTTCAACCATTGTGGAAGACAGTGTGGCGATTCCTCAGGGACCTAGAAATAGAAATTCCATTTGACCCAGCAATCCCATTACTGGGTATCTATCCAAAAGACTGTGAATCGTACTACTATAAGGACACATGCACACGAATGTTCATTGCAGCACTGTTTACAATAGCAAAGACCTGGAACCAACCCAAATGCCCATCGATGATAGACTGGACTGGGAAAATGTGGCACATATACACCATGGTATATTATGCAGCAATCAGAAATTATGAGTTTGTGTCCTTTGTAGGGACATGGATGAATCTGGAGAACATCATTCTCAGCAAACTGACACAAGAACAGAAAAAGAAATACCGCATATACTCACTCATAGGCGGGTGAGAAAAATGAGAACACATGGACACAGAGAGGCGGTCTACTATACACTGGGGACTGTTGGGGGAAATGGGGGAGGGACAGCGGGGGGGGCTGGAGGGGATAGCCTGGGGATGAATACCAAGTGTGGGTAAGGGGGAGGAAGGCAGCAAAACACACTGCCATGTGTGTACCTATGCAATTATCTTGCACGTTCTGCACATGTACCCCAAAACCTATAATGCAATAAAAATTAAAAAAAATATTAACATATAAAAGTATTATAGACCTAAATCTAAGAGTTAAAACTATAAAATTCTTAGATGAAAACAAAAATATCAGTTATGATCTTGGATTAGGCAAGTTTCTTAGACATGACACCAAAACACAAGCATTCAAACAATAGATAAATTAGACTTCAACAAATTATTATTATTTTGAGACAGAATCTTGCTTGTCACCCAGGCTGGAGTGCAGTGACACAATCTTGGCTCACTGCAATGCCCACCTCCCTCGTTCAAGCGATTCTCCTGCCTCAGCCTCCTGAGTAGTTGCGACTATAGGTGCATGCCACCAGACCTGGCTAATTTTTTTGGATTTTTAGTAGAGATGGAGTTTCACTGTGTTATCCAGGGTGGTCTCATCTCCTGACCTCAGATCTACCTGCCTCAGCCTCCCAAAGTGCTGGGATTACAGGCATGAGCCATCGTGCCCAGCCAACAAATTAAAATTTTTTTGTGTGCTTCACAGGATACTTTTCACTAAAGTGAAAAGACAACCCACAGAATGGAAAAAAAAATTTGCAAATCATATATCTGATAAGAGACTGGTATCCAAAATACTGAAAAATTCTTAGAACTCAATGACAAAAAGACAACACACTTTAAAAACAGGCTAAGGGATTTCTCCAAAGACAACATATCAGTGGTCAATAAGCACATGAAAAGATTTCTTTTCTTTTCTTTTTTGCTTTCTTTCTTTCTTTTTTTTTTTATTAAGGACAGGGTTTCACCATGTTGGTGAGGCTGGTCTTTAAATCCCAACCTCAGGTGATCTGCCCGCCTTGCCCTCCAAAGTGCTTGGATTACAAGTGTGAGCCACCACACCTGCCCAAGATTTCATCATCAGTCATTAGGGAAATGCAAATTAAAACCACAATGAAATACCACTTCACACCCACAAGGATGTCTATAATTTTGTGGGATTTTTTTGAGATGAGTCTCTCACGTCACCTGGGCTGGAGTGCAATGATGCAATCTTGGCTCACTGCAACCTCCACCTCCCAGGTTCAACTGATTCTCCTGCCTCAGCCTCCCAAGTAGCTGGGATTATAGGCGCCTTCCACCATGTCCAGCTAATTCTTTTGTATTTTTAGTAGAGATGGGGTTTCACTATGTTGGCCAGGCTGGTCTTGAACTCCTGACCAGCTATAATTGTTTTTGAAAGGAGAATAAATGTTGTCTAGGATGTGGAGAAATTAGAACCCTCATATATGCTGGTGGGGTTGTAAAATGATACAACCACTGTGGAAAAGTGTTTAGCAGTTCTTCAAAATCTTAGAGTTGCCATATTTTCAAGCAGTTCCACTCCTAGGTACATACACAAGAGAATGAAAACATATATTCACACAAAGGCTTATACATGAATGTTCACAGCAGCATTATTATTAACAAAGCATGGTAACAGTCTACGTGTCCACCAACTGATGAACAGGTGAGGAAAACATAGTACAAACGTACAGTGAAATATTATTCAGCAATAAAAAAGAATGAAACAGACACATACATGTATGAATCTTAAAAACATTCTGCTACATGAAAGAAACCAGTCACAAAAGGCTACATATTGTATGATTCATTTATATGAATCCAGAATACACAAATCCATAGCAACAGAAAGTAGATTGGTGGCCAGGGGCTGGGGAAGGGCAAATGGGAAATGACTGCTAACAGGTACGGGGTTTCTTTTGGGAATGATGATAATGTTCTGAAATTGATTGTGGTCATGGTTGCGCTACTCTGTTAATACACTAAAAACCATTAAATTGTGTACTTTGAAAAGAAAAAAAAAAATTAGAGTTTATATGAAATTGACTCCTGACTATCACCCAGGTGTTTATCAGTCAGGAAGGCACTTAATTCATGACTATCATAAACAGCGTCCTGATTACTCCATAGAAGTTCATTATTCACTGAAACTTTGAATGATGAAGGGGAGGAAAGCAGCAAAGCACACTGCCATGTGTGTACCTATGCAACTATCTTGCTTGTTCTGCACATGTACCCCCAAACCTATAATGCAATAAAAATAAAAATAAAAAAAATAAAAAAATAAAAAAAAAAAGAAAATATAAAATAAACACCAGACTATTGCTCTATTGTGAATTATTCAATAAGGTTCTAAATAAGTGGTAGAATCAAATAGAATCCTGAGGATTCTTCAGGTGTATGTCACTCAGTGAGGCACAAAATTAGTGGCCATAAAAAAAAAATGCTCGACTATTATCATAGTGTGCATTATTCACTGAGGCTCTAAATGAGTGGCTACATGAAGTAGACTCTTAACTCTTCCCCAGCTGTGTATTATTGAATGAGACTCTGACTAAATAAGCATAAAAAAGAGACTCAGGTGTATTGCCCAGGTGTTCATTATCTACAGAGTCTCTGAATGTGTAGCCATTTAACGTAGACACTTGACTATTTTTGAGGGGAGTATTCTTCACAGAGGCCCTGAACGAGTGGCCATGTGAAAGAGATTCCTTACTTTTCAGATATACATATTATTCACTAAAACACTGAAAGAGTGACCTTCCAAAATAGAACGCATTTTACTTCACAGTTGTGCATAAGTTTTTGATTCACCAAAGGATACACCATATGAAACAGACAAGTGATTATTTCCCGCATGTGCAGTATTCAGAAAGGCTTTGATTTTGCGGCCATATAAAATAGACTAGATTCTATTCCACACGTGTGCATTATTTCCGAATTCTGTAGATTAAATGCTATATAAAGTAGACTCCTAACACGTCCCCTGGTGTGCATTAATCAGTGAGGCTATTTTTGTTTAACCATATGAAGCAGAATGCTGTCTATCTCAAATATTTTTATTATTCAGTGAATCTCTGAAAGAGTGTCTATATAAATTAGACTGCAGATTACTTTACATTTGTGCATTTGTCACTGAGGTTACGAGGCGTTGGCCATATAAAATGGAATCCTGAATAATCCACACGTGCATATTATTTGATGAAGCTCTTTTTGTGTAACCATAAAAAACGGGATGCTGTCTATCATAAATATTTTTCTTATTCAGTGAATCTCTGAATGAGTGTTTATATAAAATAGAAAGCTGAGTACTTTACATTTGTGCATTTGTCACTGAGCTTACAAGTAAGTGGCCATATAAAATGGAATCCTGACTAATACACACGTGCATATTATGCATTGAGGCTATGAATGTGTGTCCAAATAAAATAGACTCCTGGCTACTCCACAGGTGTACATTATTTACCGAGGATCTGAATGAATGACCATCGAAAATAGACTCCAAATAATTCTCCAGGTGTGTATTATTCATGAGGCTCAGAAGATGTGGCCATATTTATTAGATTCCTTACTATATCAGGGGCCTGTCTTATTCACTGAGGCTCTGAATATGTGTCTACGTGATATAGACCCCTGACTACACCACATTATTCAGTGACACTCCGGATTAGAGGCCACATAAAAGAGTCTCCTGACTACTCCACGGGTCTGCATTATTAAGTGACACTCTGTATGAAGAAATAAAGGTAAATCCTATTTCCCCAGTTGTGTACACTTAGTGAGGCTCTTAACGAGTGGCCATAGGAAAGTGACTTCTGACTATTCCGCAGGTGTGCATTATTTAGTTATTCTCTGAGTGGGTGGCCATACAAAATAGACTCCAGACTATATTACAAGTGTGTAATATTCAGTGAGACTGTGAAAGAGGGGCCATATGAAACAGACTTCTTATTATTTCACGAGTGCATTATTCACTTTTTGTCTGAATGACTAGCCATATGACATAGACTCCTCATTATTATCCATGTGCGCATTAATCAAACAGGTTCTGTTTGAGTGTCCATACCAAATAGACTCCTGACCTGCCCCAGGTGTGTATTACTCAGCGATACACAAAATTAGAGTTTATATGAAATAGACTCCTATCACCGAGGTGTGTATCATTCAGGAAGGCACTTAATTCGTGACTATCTTAAACAGCGTCCTGATTACTCCATAGAAGTTCATTATTCACTGAAACTTTGAATGATAGAAAATGTAAAATAAACACCAGACTATTGCTCCATTGTGAATTATTCAATAAGGTTCTAAATGAGTGATAGTATCAAATAGAATCCTGAGAATTCTTCAGGTGTATATTACTCAGTGTGGCACAAAATGAGTGGCCATTTAAAAAATGCTCGACAATTACCCTGGTGTGAATTACTCACCGATGCTCTAAATGAGTGGCTACATGAAGTAGACTCTTAACTCTTCCCCATGTGTGTATTATTGAATTAGACTCTAACTACGTGGGCATAAAAAAGAGTCTCTGGTGTATTTCCCAGTTGTTCATTATGTACAGAGACACCGAATGTGTTGGCATTTGAAGTAGACCCTTGATTATTTTTCAGGGGAGTTTTCTTCACAGAGGCCCTGAACGAGTGGCCATGTGAAAGAGATTCCTGACTTATCAGATATACATGTTATTCCCTAAAACACTGAAAGAGTGGCCTTCTGAAATAGAACCCATTTTACGCCACAGGTGTGCATTAGTTTTTGATTCACCAAACGAATCACCATATGAAACAGACTAGTGATTACTCCCCACATGTGCAGTATTCGACAAGGTTCTGTATGAGTGTCTATGTCAAATATTCTCCTGACTCTGACACATGTGTGTATCATTCACGGAGCTGCTTAATTTGGGATACCTTCAATAGGGTCCTGACTACTCCACAGCTGTTTATTATGCACTGAAGCTCTGAATGAGAGGCCATATGACATAGACTCCTTACTATTGCCCCATTTTGCATTATTCGGTAATGCTGTGATTGAGTGGCCATATGACTTGGACTCTGACTATTCCCAAGGTGTGTATTCTTCAGTGAAATTCTGAATGAGTGACCACATAACATAAACTCCTGACTCTATCCTCTTGACTATTTTCCAGTTCTGCATTGTCCACCGAGTCGCTGGGTGTAGGGTTATATCAAATAGTCTCCAGTCTATTCCTTAGGTGTGCATTATTCAGTGAGTCTCTGAATAAGTGGCTATATATAATATAATCTTTAGTATTTTCCATATATATATAATGTTTCACGGAGGATCTGAATAAGCAGCCATGTGAAATAAACTCCTGACGTTTCCATAGGTCTGTATTATTCTGTAAAGGTCTGAATGGGTGGCCATAAAATAGAGACTCCTGAATACTCCTCGGGCGTGCATTTTGACATTCGGCTCTAAATGAGTGGCTATAGGAAATAGAATCCTGACTTTTCCCAAGGTGTGTGTTATTCAGTTAGGCTCTGAATAAGAAATAGAATTCTGACCACAATACAGGGGTTTCTTATTCAATGAAGCTCTGAAATTGATGCTACATGTAATAGCGTCCTGTGTGTTTCCCTGGTATGTATTATTCACTGAGGCTCTGAAGCTTTGGCCATATAAAATTGTTTTCTGACTAGTCCACAGGTGTGTATTATTGATTCTGACTCTAAATATTTGGGCATATGAAAAAGACTAGTGGCTATTCCGTAGTTGTGTATTACTCACTCAGGCTTTGATTTTGTGGCCATATAAAATAGACTAGTGTCTATTCCACAGGTGTGCATTATTCCCTGAGGCTGTAAATGAGAGGCTATATAAAGTAGACTCCTAAAACTTCCCCAGGTTTCCATTACTCAGTGAGGCTCCATTTGTGTTACCATATGAAGAAGATGCTGTCTATATTTAATATTTGTATTATTCAGTGAATCTCTGAATGAGTTTCTTTAAGAAATAGACGGCTGAGTACTTAACATTTGTGTATTTTTCACTGAGGTTATGAGTCAGTGGCCATATAAAATGAAATCCTGACTAATCCGCACGTGCATATTATCCACTGAAGCTATTAATGAGTGTCATAATAAAATAGACTCCTGGCTACACCAGAGGTGTACATTATTTCCCGAGGCTCTGAATGAATGTCCATCAAAAATAGGCTCCAAATTATTCTCCAGGTGTGTATTATTCAGTGAGGCTCAGAAGATGTGGCCATATTAATTAGATTCCTTACTGTATCAAGGGCCTGTCTTATTCACTGTGGCTCCTAATATGTGTCTACCTGATATAGACTCCTGACTACACCACATTATTCAGTGACACTCCGAATTAGAGGCCACATGAAAAAGTCTCCTGACTATTCCACAGGTGTGCATTATTTAGTGAGACTCTGAATGAGGGGATAAAGGTAAATCTTGACTATTTCCCCAGGTGTGGACACTTAGCGAGGCTCTTAACGAGTGGCCATAGAAAAGACTTCTGACTATTCGGCAGGTGTGCATAATTTAGTGATTCTCTGAATGAGTGGCCATAAAAAATAGACTCCAGACTCTATCACAAGTGTGTAATATTCAGTTAGGCTGTGAAGAATCCTCTGTATGCCCCCTTTCTCCTGTGTGTATCACCTCTCCCCTTTGTGTATCCTCCTCTCTCCTGTGTGTATCCCTTTTTCTCCTGTGTTTATCCATTTTTCCTGTGTGTATGCCCCCTCTCCTGTGTGTACCCTCCTCCATCCTGTGTATATCACCACTCTCCTGTGTATATTCCCCTCTCTTCTGTGTGTATTCTTCTGTCTCCTGTGTATATCCTGCTCTCTTTTGTGTGTAAACTCCTCTATCCTGTGTGTATCCTCCTCTCTTCTGTGTTTATCCCCCTCTTCTGTGTGTATCTTTTTTCTACTCGGTGTATCATCCCCTCTTCTGTGTGTATCCTCCTCCCTCTTGTGTGTATCCCTCCTCTCTCGTATGTGTATTCCCCCACTCTAGTGTGTGTATCTCCGCTCTTTCCTGTGTGTATCCCTCTCTCTCCTGTGTGTATCCCCCTCTCTCTTGTGTGTATCCCCTCTCTTCAGTGTGTATCCTCCTCTCTGCTTTTTGCATCCTCCTCTCTTCTGTGTGTACGCCCTGTTCTCATGTGTGTATCCTCCTCTCCTGTGTTTATTCTCCTCTCTCCTATGTCTATCCCCCTTTCTCCTTTGTGTATTTCCCTCTCCAGTGTGTATGCCCCTCTCTCTTGTGTATATCCTTCTCTACTGTGTTTATCCTCCTCTCTCCTCTGTGTATCCTCATTTTTTTCAGTGTATCCCCCTCTATCCTGTGTGTATCCCCCGCTCCTTTGTGTACCCTCCTCTCTCCTGTGTGTACCCTCATCTCTCCTGTGTGTATCACCACTCTTCTGTGTGTATCACCCCCTCTCCTGTGTGCATCCCCCTGTATTTTGTGTGTATTTTTCTCTCTTTTGTGTGTATCTTCCACTCTCCTGTGTATATCCTTTTCTCTTTTGTGTGTATCCTCCTCTCTTCAGTGTGTATCCCCCTTTCCTGTGTGTATCCCTTGTCTCTCCTGTGTGTATCCTCTTCTCACCTGTTTCTATGCCTCAATCTTCTGTTTGTATCCCCCTCTTTTCTGTGTGTACCCCCTCCCTCCTGTGTGTATCTCCTCCTCTCTCCTGTGTGTATCCTCCTTTCTCCTATGTGTAGCCTCCTCTCTCCTGTGTGTATCCTCCTCTCTCCTATGTGTAAACTATTTTATCCTGTGTGTACCCCCCTCTCTTGTTTGTATTCTTCTCTCTCCTGTGTGTATCCTCCTCTCTCCTTTGTATATCCTCCCCTCGTCTGTGTGTATCCTCCTCTCTCCTGTGTGTATCTCCCCTCTCTTGTGTGTTTCCCCCTCTTCTTTGTGTATCCTCCTCTCTCCTTTGTGTAGCCTCCTCTCTCCTGTGTGTATCATCCTCTCTCCTCTATGTATCCCCATCCCTTCTGTGTGTATGCCACACTCTCCTGTTTGTATCCCCCTTTTTCCTGTGTGTATCCCCCTCTCTCCTTTGTGTAGTCTCCTATCTCCTGTGGGTATGCCCCTCTCTCTTCTGTGTTCCCCTTTCTCCTGTGTGTATCCCCCTCTTCCCTGTGTGTATCCAACTCCCTTCTTTGTGTATCCCTGTCTCTTGTGTGTTTCTTTTTCTCTCCTGTGTGTATTTCCCTCTCCTGTGCTTATCCCCCTCTCTCCTGTGTGTATTTTTCTGTCTTCTGTGTGTATTATTTTCTATTTTGTGTGTATGCTTCTCTCTCCTGTGTGTATCACCCTCCCTTCTGTGTGTATGCCGCACTCTCCTGTTTGTATCCCTATTTTTCCTGTGTGTATCCCCCTCTCTCCTTTGTGTATTCTCCTCTCTTCTGTGGGTATGCCCATCTCTCTTGTGTGTATTCCCCTCTCTCCTGTGTGTATCCCCCTCTCTCCTGTGTGTATCCAACTCCCTTCTTTGTGTATCCGTGTCTCTTGTGTGTTTCCTTTTCTCTCCTGTGTGTATTCTCCTCTCCTGTGTTTATTCCCCTCTCTTCTGTGTGCATCCTTCTGTCTCCTGTGTGTATCATTTTCTATTTTGTGTGTATTCTTCTGTATCCTGTGTGTATCTTCCTCTCTCCTGTGTGTATGCTCCTCTCTTCTGTGTGTATCTCTCCTCATTCCTCTGTGTATCCCCCCTTTCTCCTTTGTGTATCCACCCTCTCTCCTGTGTGTATCCCCCCTTTCTCCTGTGTGTATTCTTCTTTATCCTGTGTTTATCCCCTCTCTCCTGTGTGAATCCTAATCTCTGCTGTGTGTATTCTCTTTTCTCCTGTGTGTATTCTTCTCTTTCCTGTGTGTATCCCCATTTTTCCTGTGTGTTTGACCCTCTCCTGTGTGTATGCCCCTCTCTCCTGTGTATTCCCATCTCCTGTGTGCATCCTTTTCTCTCCTGTGTGTATTCTTTTCTTTTTTCCATGTATCTACCTCTCTCCTGTGTGCATCTCCCTCTCCCTTGTGTATTCTCCTTTCTCCTGTGTGTATCCCCCTCTCTCCTGTGTGTATCCCCTTCTCTCCTGTGTACATCCTTCACTCTTTTGTGTGTATCCCCCTCTCTCCTGTGAGTATCCTCCTCTCTCCTGTGTTTATCCTCCCCTCTTCTGTGTGTATCGCCCTATCCTGTGTGTATTCCCCCACTCTACTGTGTGTATCCTTCTCTTTTCTGCGTTTATCCTTCTCTCTCCTCTGTGTATCCTCCTCATTCCTCCGTTTATCGTCCTCTCTTCTGTCTGTATCTTCTCTTTATTGTGTACCCTCCTCTCTGCTGTATTTATCCTTCTCCCCTTGTGTGTATTCCCCTCTCTTCTGTGTGTATCCCCCTCTTTTGTCTGTATCTTCCTCTCTCCTGTGTGTATCCTCCTTTCACCTGTGTGTATCCTTCTCTCTCCTGTTTTTTCTCTTTTGTGTGTATCCTCCTCTCTCCTGTGTGTATCCATCTCTCCCCTGTGTGTATCCTTCTCTTTCCTGTGTGTATCTTCCTCTCTTCTGTGTGTATCTTCTTCTCTTCTGTGTGTATACTTGCCTCTCTACCCTGTGTATCTCCGTCTCTATTGTGTGTATTCTCCTCTATCCTGTGTGTATCCTCCTCTCTCCTGTGTGTATGCCCCTCTCTCCTGTGTGTATCCCCCTCGTTTCTGTGTATCCTGTCTTTCCTGTGTGTATTCCCCATTCTCCTGTGTGTATCTTCCTCTTCTGTGTGTATGCCCATGTCTTTTTGTGTATGCTCCTCTCTCCTATGTGTATTTTCCTCTTTCCTGTGTGTATCGTTTTCCCTCCTGTGTGTTTCCCCCTCCACATGTGTGTATCCCCCACTCTTCTGTGTTTTTTCCCCTCTCTCCTGTGTGTATCCTCTTCTCTGCTGTGTGTATCCTTTTTTCATTTGTGTGGATCATCCTCTCTCCTGTGTGTATTCTCCTCTCCTCTGTGTGTATCTTCCACTATCCTGTGTGTATTTCCCCTCTCTCCTGTTTGTATCCTCTTGTCTCCTGTGTGTATTTTACTCTCTCCAGTGTGTATCTTCCTCAATTCTGTGTATATCCTTGTCTACCCTGTGTGTATGTCACTCTCTTATGTGTGTATCCCCATCTTCTGTGTGCATCCTCCTCTCTGCTCTGTGTATTCTTTTTTCTCCTGTGTGTACCCTCCTCTCTCCTATGTGTATCCTTTTCTATCCTGTGTGTATCCCCCTCTCCTATGTGTATTGTTCTCTCTCCTGTGTGTATCCTCATCTCTCCTATGTGTATCATCCTCTCTTTTGTGTGAATCTTCCACTCTCCTGTGTGCATCTTTATTTCTCCTGTGTGTATCTTCCTCTCTTCTCCCTGTATTCCCCTCTCCTGTGCGTATTCCCCCTCTTTCCTGTGTGTATTCTTCTCTATTCTGCGTGTATCCTCCTCTCTTCTGTGTGTATCCTCCTCTCTCCTGTGTGTATCCTCCTCTCTCCTGCGTGTATCATCCTCTATTCTGTCTGTATCTTCCAGTCTTTTGTATGTATCCTCCTCTCTCTTGTATTTACTCTTCTCTTCCTGTGTGTATCCTTCTCTCTCCTGTGTGTATTACCTTAACTCCTGTGTGTATGCCCCCGCTCTCCTGTGTGTATTCTCCTCTATTTTTTGTTTATACCACTCTCTCCTGTGTGTATTCTTCTTCTTTTTGTGTATCCCCCTCTCTCCTGTGTGTATCACACCGTCTCCTGTGTGTATCTTCCTCGCCTGTGTGTATCCTTCTTTCTCGTTTGTTTTCCTCTCTTCTTTGTGTATACTTCTCTCTCCTGTGTGTTGCCTTCTCTCTCCTGTGTGTATCCCCCTCCATCTTGTGCGTATGCTGCACACTCCTGTTTCTATTTCCCTTTCTCCTGTGTGTATCCCCCTCTCTCCTTTGTGTATTCTCATCTCTCCTGTATGTATGCCCTCTCTGTTGTGTGCATTCCCATCTTTTCTGTGTGTATCACCCTGTCTCCTATGTGTATTACCTTGTCCCTTGTGTGTACCCAACTCTCCTCTGTTTATCCTCCTCTTTTCTGTGTGTATGCCTTTCTCCTATGTGTATCCTCCTCTCTCGTGTGTGTATCCTCCTCTCTCCTGTGTGTATCCTCCTCTCTTTTGTGCGTATTCTTCTCTCACCTGTGTGTATTTTCCTCTCTCCTGTGTGTATCTTTCTCTCTCCTGTTTGTAATCCTCCTCTCTTTTTTGTGTTTCCCTTCTCTCTCCTGTGTGTAACACCTTTCTCTCTTGTGTGTATTCCCAATTTCTTCTGTGTGTATCCCTCTCTCTTCCTTGTGTATCCCCTCTCTCCTGTTTGTATCCTCCTCTCTCCTGTGTGTATCTTCCTCTCTCCTGTGTTTACGCTCCTCTCACCTTTGTGTATCCCCCTCTCTGGTGTGTATCCTCCTATCTCCTGTGTTTATCCCCATATTCCCTGTGTGTATTTCACTTTCCTGTGTGTGTGTTCCACTCTACTTTGTGTATCTTCCTCTCCTCTGTGTATCCTACTTTGTCCTGTGTGTATCTTTTACTCTCCTGTGTGTATTCCTTTTTCTCCTGTGTGTATTACACCTCTCCTTTGTGTATCTTCCTCTCTCCTGTGTGTATTCTTCTGTCTCCTGTGTGTATCCTTCTCTCTTTTGTGTGTATCTTCCTCTCTCCTGTGTGTACTTTCTTCTCTTTTGTGTTTATTACCCCTCTCCTGTGTGTATCCTCCTTTCTCCTGTGTGTATCATTCTGTCTCCTGTGTGTAACCTTCTCTCTTCTGTGTGTATCCTAATCTCCTGTGTGTATCTTCTTCTCTCCTGTGTGTATTCTTCTCTCTCCTGTGTGTATTCTAATCTCCTGTGTGTATCTTCCTCTCCCCTGTTTGTATTCTCCTCTCTCCTGTGTGTATCCTATTATCTTCCGTGTGTATCCATCTTCTCTCCTGCGTGTATCCCCCCTCTCTCGTGTGTATTCCTCCTCTCTCCTGTGTGTATCTCTCTCTCTCTCCTGTGTGCATTCCCTCTCTACTGTGTGTATCCTCCGCTCTGCTGTGTGTATCCTTCTCTCTCCTGAGTGTACGCCCTTCTCTCCTGTGTGTATCCCCATCTGCTGTGTGTATTCTTATCTCTCCTGTGTGTATCCCCTTTTCTCCTGTGTGTATCACCCTCTCCAGTGTGTATGCCCCTCTCTCCTGTGTGCTTCCCCATATCCTGTGTGTATCCTTCTTTCTTTTGTGTGTATCTTTTCCTCTTTTTGGTGTATTTTCCACTCTACTGTGTGTATGCCTCTCTTTTTTTTGTATCCTTTTCTCTCGTGTGTATACCCCTCTCTCCTGTGTGTACATTCCTTTTTCCTGTATGTATTTCCCTCTCCTGTGTTTCTCAGCCCTCTCTCCTCTGTGTATCCTCCTCTCTCCTGCGTGTATCCTCCTCTCTCCTGTGTGTATCCTCCTCTCTTTTCTGTGTATCTTCCTCTCTCCTGCATGTATCCTCCTCTCTTCTGTCTGTATCCCTATTCCTTTTATGTGTATTTGCCTCCCTCCTGCATTTATCCTTCTCCCCCTGTGTGTGCCAACCCTCTCATGTTTGTATCTCCTTTCATCCTGTGTCTATACCCCACTCTCCTGTGGGTATCCTCCTCTCTCCTGTGTGTATCCCCCCTCTCTGCTGTGTGTATTTTTCTCTCTTTTCTGTGTGTGCTTTTTTCTACTGTTTGTTTTTTTCTCTCCTGTGTGTATTCCCTTCTCTTCTGTGTGCATTTTCCCCACTTCTGTGTGTACCCCCTCGCCTGTGTGTGTCTCCCTCTCTACTGTGTTTCCTTCTCTCCTTTGTGTATTTTCCTCTCTCCTGTGTGTATCCTCCTCTCACCTGAGTGTATCCTAACCTCTGCTGTTTGTATCCTCCTCTCTCCTGTGTGTATTCCCCTCTCTTCTGTTTGTATCTCCCTCTCTCCTGTGTGTATCCTTCTCTCTCCTGTGTGGATCCTTTTCTCTTCTGTGTGTATCCTCCTCTAGCTTGTGTGTATTCTCCTCTCTCCTGTGGGTATCCCCCTCCTTTTGTGTGTATACACATTCTTTCTGTGTGTATCTTTTTCTCTTCTGTGTGTATCCTCCTCTTTTTTGCCTGTATCCTCTTCTCTTCTCTTTGTATTTTTTTCCCTTTTGTGTGTATCCTCCTCTCTCCTGTATTTATTTTTCTCCCACTGTGTGTATACCCCTCTCTCCTGTTTGTATCCTCCTCTCTCGTATGTGTTTCCCCCATCTCCTGTGTGTATCCCCCTTCTGCTGTGTGTATTCTTTTCTCTCCTGTGTGTATGCACCCCTCTCCTGTGTGTGTCCCCCTCTCCTGTGTGTATCCCTCTTTCTCCAGTGTGTACTTCCCCGTCTCCTGTGTGTATCCCTCTCGCCTGTTTGTATCCTCCTTTCTCCTGTGTATTTCCCCTCTTTTATTGTGAATCCTCCTATCCCCTGTGTGTATCCTCCTCTCTCCTGTGTGTATCCTCCACTCTCCTGTGTGTATTTTTCTCTCTCTTGTGTTTATCTCCCTCCTTCTGTGTGTATCTTTCTCTCTACTGTGTGTATCCCACTCTCTCCTGTGTGTATTCCGCACTTTCCTCTTTATATCCCCCTCTCGCCTGTGTGTATCTTCCTCTCTCCTGTGTGTATTCTCCTCTCTACTGTGTCTATGCCTTTCTGTCTTGTATGTATTCTCCTTTTTCCTGTATGTATCCCCCTCTCTCCTCTCTGTATCCCCATCTCCTGTGTGTATCTCCTTCTCTCCTTTGTGTATTAACTTATCTCCTGTGTGTATCCAAATCTCTTGTTTGTATCCCCTCTCTCCTGTGTGTATGCCCCTCTCCTGTGTGTATCGTCCTTTCTCCTGTGTGTATCCTCCTCTCTCATTTGTGTATCCTCTTCTCTCCTGTGTGTATCCTCCTCTTTCCTGTGTGCATCCTCCTCTCTTCTGTGTGTATTTTCTACTCTCTTGTGTGTATCTTCCTTTCTCCTGTGTGTATCCCTCCTCTCTCCTGTGTGTTTCTCCCATCTCTCCTGTGTGTAATTCCTTTCTCTCTTCTGTGTATCCCCCCTTTCTTCTGTGTGTATCACCCTCTCTTTTGTGTGTATTTCCTCTCTTCCTTTTGTATCTTCCTCTCTCCTGTGTTTATCTTCCTCGCTCCTGTGTTTATGCCCCTCTCTGCTGTGTGTATCCCCCCTTCTGTGTGTATCCTTTTCTCTCTTGTGTGTATTTTTTTTCTCCTGTGTGTATTCTTTTGTCCTGTGTGCATGCCCCTCTCTACTTTGTGTATCCCCCTCTTCTGTGTGTATTCTTTTTTCTCTTGTGTGTAATTTTCTGTCTCCTGCGTGTATATTCCTTTATCCTGTGTGTACCCCTCCTCTCTTCTGTGTGTTTTCCCCCTCTCGACTGTGTGTAACCCCTTTTTCTTTTGTGTGTATCCCCCCTTTCTCCTGTGTGTATCACCCTTTATCCTGTGTATCCCCTCTCACCTGTTTGTATTTTCCTCTCTCATGTGTGTATCATCCTCTCTCGTGTGTGTATCCCCACCTCCTGTGTGTATCCTCCCCTCTCCTGTGTATATCCCTTTTTCTTCTGTGTGTATCCCCTTTCCGGTGTGCATGCTTCTTTATACTTTGTGCATCCTTCTCTTCTGTGTGTATTCTCCTCTCTTATGTGTGGTTCCTTTTCTCTCCTGTGTGTATCCCCCTATCTCCTGTGTGTATCACCACTCTCCTGTGTGTATCCCCCTCTCTTCTGTGTGTATCCTTCTCTCATTTGTGTGTATCTTCCTCTCTCCAGTGTGTACCCTTCTTTCTCCTGTGTGTATCACTCCTCTCCTGTGTGTACCCTTCTCTCTCCTTGTGTATCCTTCTGTCTCCTGTGTGTATCCTTCTCTATTTTGTGTGTATCCTTCTTACTCCTGTGTGTATTCTCCTCTCTCCTGTGTGTATCCCCCTTTCTCTTGTGTGTATTCCCCTCCCCTTTGTGTTTCCTTTTCTCTCCTGTGTGTATCCTTCTCTCTTTTCGTTAAATCACCCTCTCTCCTGTGTGTATCCCCCTTTTTTGTGTATCCTCTTTCCTCCTTTGTGTATCTTCATCTCTCCTCTATGTACCCTTCACTTTCCTGTGTGTATCACCCCTCTTCTGTGTGTATCAACCTCTCTTCTGTGTTTATCCTCATCTTTTTTGTGTGTATCCTCCTCTCTCCTGTGTTTATAATTCTCTCACCTGTTTGTTTCCTCCTCTCTTCTGTTTGTATCCCCCTCTCCTGTGTGTATTTCCCCTCTCCACAGTATGTATTCTTGTCTCTCCTACGTGTATCCTCCTCTCTTCTGTGTGTATCCTCCTCTCCTGTGTGAATTTTTCTCTCTCCTGCGTGTATTTTCCTCTCTTCTGTCTGTATCGTATTCTATTTTGTGTGTATCCTTCTCCCTTCTGTCATTATCCTTCTCTTCCTGTGGGTATCTTCCTGTTTTCTGTGTGTATCCACCTCTCTTCTATGTGTATGCCACACTCTCCTGTGTGTATCTCCTCTCTCCTGTGTGTATCCTTTTCCTATCCAGTGTTTACCCTCCTCTCACCTCTGTGTATGCCCCTCTCTCCTGTGTGTATCCCATTCTCCTGTCTGTATCCCACTGTTTCCTCTGTGTATCCTCCACTCTGCTGTGTTTATTCTCCTCTCTTTTGCGTTTATCCCCCTCATTCTTGTGTGTATCCTCTTTTCTCCTGTGTGTATTTTCCTCTCTGTTGAGTGTATCCTCCTCTCTCCTGTGTGTATCCCCTTCACTTTTGTGTATGCCGAACTCTCCTGTCTGTATCCCCCACTCTCCTGTGTGTATTTTTCTCTCTCCTGTGTGTATCCTCCTCTCTCCTGTGTTTATTTTCCATTCACTTGTGTATCCTCCTCTCTCCTGTTTGTATCATTTTCTCTTCTGTGTATATCCTCCTCTCTTTTTTGTGTATCCCACTCTCTCCTGTGTGTATCCTTCCTAATCCTTTGTGTTTCCCTCTCGCCTGTGTGTATCCCCATTTCTCCTGTGTGCTTCCCCTCTCATTTGTGTATCCTCCTTTCTTCTCTGTGTATCCTCCTCTCCTGTGAGTATCCTTCACTCTGCTGTGTTTATCCTCCTCTCTTTTGCGTTTATCCCCCTCATTCCTGTGTGTATCCTTTTTTCTCCTGTGTGTATTTCCCTCTTTCTTGTGTGTATCCTCCTCTCTCCTGTGTGTATCCCCCTCCCTTTTTGTGTATGCCACACTCTCCTGTTTGTATCCCCCACTCTCCTGAGTTTATTCCCCTATCTCCTATGTGGATCCTCCTTTCACGTGTGTATCCTCCTCTCTCCTATTTGCATCATTTTCTTTCCTGTGTGTATCCTCCTCTCTCCTGTGTGTACCTTCTTATCTCTTGTGTGTATACCCCCTGTTTTCTGTGTGTATCCTCCTCTCTATTGTGTGTATCCTCCTCTATTCTCTGTATATTCTCCTCTCTTCTGTGTGTATGCCCGTTTCTCCTGTGTGTATCCTTTTTTCCTGTGTGTATTCCCCACTAAACTGTGTGTATCTGCCTCTTTTTTGTGTATGCCTTTGTCTCTTTTGTATATTCTCTTATCTTCTCTGTGTATCTTCCCCTCTCATTTATGTATCCTCCTCTCTCGTATGTGTATTCTCCTCTCTCCTGTGTGTATCCTCTACTCTGCTATGTTTATCCTTCTCTCTTTTCCGTTTATCCTGCTCATTTCTGGGTGTATCCTCCTTTCTCCTGTGTGTATTTTTCTCTCTCTTGTGTGTATTCTCCTCTCTCCTGTGTGTATCCCCCTCCCCATTTGTGTATGCCACACTCTCCTGTTTGTATTCCGACTCACCTGAGTGTATTCCCCTCTCTCCCGTGTGTATTCTCCTCTATCCTGGGTTTCTCCTCCTTTCACGTGTGTATCCTCCTCTCTCCTATTTGTATTATTTTCTCTCCTGTGTGTATCCTCTCTCCTTTCTGTATCCTCCTCTCTTTTGTGTGTATCCCCCTCTCTCCTATGTGTATCCCCCGCTTCTGCGTGTATCCTTTTATTTTACTGTGTGTATCCCCCTCTATTCTGTGTGTATCAGCCTCTCCTTTTTGTATGCCTTTGTCTCCTTTGTGTATTCTCCCCTCTCATGTGTGTATCTTCCTCTCTAATGTGTGTATCCTCCTCTCTCCTGTGTGTATCTTTCTCCCCCTGTGTGAATCCCACTGTCTCCTGTGTGTATCCCTCTCTCCTGTGTGTATCATTTTTTCTTCTCTGTGTATCCTCCTTTCACCTGTGGGGATCCTCCTCTCTCCTGTGAGTATCATCCTCCCTCTTGTGTGTATCTTCCTCTCTCCTGTGTGTATCCTTTTCTATTCTGTGTGTATCCTCCTGTCTCCTGTGTGTATTCTCCTCCCTCCTGTGTGTATTTTCTTTTCTCCCGTGGGTATCCCCCCTCTCTTCTGTGTGTATCTTCCTCTTTCCTGTGTGTATCCTCCTGCATCCTGTGTGTATCCTTCTCTCTCCTTTGTATATGTCCCTCTCTTCTGTGTGTATCCCCCTCTTCTGTGTATCCTCCTCTCTGCTCTGTGTATCCTTCACTCTTCTGTGTGTATCCTCCTCTCTTTTGTTTTTATCTTTCTCTCTCCTGTGTGTATCTTCTTACCTTTGTGTATCCCTTCTCTCTCCTGTGTTTATCCCCCTCTCTTTTGTGGGTATCCTTCTCTCTCCTGTGTGTATTTTTTCTCTCTCCTGTGTGTATTCCCCTCTCTTTTTTGTGTATTTCCTTCACCTGTGTGTATACCCCTCTCTCCTGTGTGTATCCCCCTCTCTCCTGTGTATATCCCCCTCTCTATTTTGTGAATTCCCTTCTCTCCTGTGCGTATCATTCTCTCTCCTGTGTGTATGCTCCTCTCATTTGTGTGTATCCTCCTCTCTCCTGTATCTTTCTCTCTCCTCTGTGTATTAACCTCTCTCCTGTGTATACTTCTCTCTCCTGCGTGTATCCTCCTCTCTTTGTTGTGTTTCTTCCTCTCTCCTATATGTATTTCCCTCTCTCCCGTCTGTATGCCCCTCTCTCCTGTGTGTATTCCGCTCTTCTGTGTGTATACCCTCTCTCCTGTCTTTATTCCCATCTCCTGTGTGTATTCCCCTCTCTCTTGTGTATATTGTCCTGTCTCCTGTATGTATCCAATTCTCCTGTGTGTATCCCCCTCTCTCCAGTGTGTATGCCCTTCTCCTGTTTGTATACTCCTCTCTCCTGTGTGTATCCTCCTGTCTCCTGCGTGTATTCTCCTTTCTCCTGCGTGTATTTCTCCGCTTTCTTGTGTGATTCCCCTTCTCTCCTGTGTGTAACACCTTTTGTGTGTGTGTGTGTATCACCCCTTTCTCCTGTGCGTATCCCCCTCTCTCTTGTGTATCTCCTCTCTCCTGTTTGTTTCATCCTCTCTTTTGTGTGTATCCTTTATTCTCATGTTTTTATGCACCTCTGTCTTGTGTGTATAACCCTTTCCTGTGTGTATTCTTCTCTCTCCTGTGTGCATCCCCCTTTCTTCTTTGTGTATTCCCCTCATTTGTGTGTATACCCCTCTTTCCTATGTGTATTCCCTTCTCTCCTGTGTGGATCCTTCTCTCTTTTCTGTGTATCTGCCTCTCCTCTGTGTATCCTCCTTTCATCTATGTGTATCCTCTCTTTTGTGTGTATCTTTTCTTTCTCCTGTGTGTATGCACCTCTCTTCTTTGTGTATTCCCCTCACCTTTGTGTATACCCCTCTCTCCTGTGTGTATCTTCCGTCTCTCCTGTGTGTATCCCCCTCCCTTTTGTGTGTATCCTTCTCGCTCCTGTGTGTATTCTTTTCTCTTCTGTGTGTAACTTTTTCTCTTCTGTGTTTATCATTCTCTCTCTCTTGTGTGTATCCCCCTTCCCTTCTGCGTGTATTTATGTCTCTCCTGTGTGTATCCCCCTCTCTCCTGCGGGTATCCTCCTCTGTGCTGCGTGTATCCTCCTTTTTTCTGGGTGTATCCTTCTCTCTCGTGTGTATACCCCTCTCCTGTGTGTATTTCCTCTCTCCTGTGTTGGTCCCCTCTCTCTTGTGTGTATCGCCCTCTCTTGTTTGTATGCTTCTCTCTCTTTTGTGCATCCCTCTCTCTCCTTTGTGTATCTTCCTTTCTCCTGTGTGTATCCTTCTCTTTACTATGTGTATCTTCCTCCTCCTGTGTGTATTCCACTCTCTACAGTGTGTAGCCTCTCCCTTCTTTTAGTATGTCTCACTCTCCTGTGTGTATCCCCCCTCTTCTCTGTGTGTTTCCCTTCTCTCGCCTTTGTATATCCTACTCTCTTCTGTGTGTATCACCCTCTTTATTGTGTGTATCCCCCCTCTCTCCTGTGTGTATCCTTTTTCCTCCTGTGTGCACCCACCCTCTCCTTTGTGTATCTTTCTCTTTTTTTTGTGTATCCGCCCTCTCACCTGTGTGTAACGCCCTCTCTCCTCTGTGTATTTCCCTCTCTCCTGTGTCTACTCCTATCTTTTGCGTGTATCCTTCTCTCTCCTTTGTGTATCTTCCTCTCTTTTATGTGTACCCCCCTCTCTCCTGTGTGTATGACCCTCTCTCTTGTGTGTATTCCCCTCTCTTCTGTTTGGATCCCTCTCTCTCCTCTGTGTATCCCCCTCTCCTATGTGTATACCCTCTCTCTTGTGTGTATACCCTCTCTCCTGTGTGTATCCGCCTCTCCTGTGTGTTTCCCCCTCTCTCCTGTGTGTATTTCCCTGTCTCCTGCATGTATCCATCTCTCCTGTGTGTATCCTTCTCTCTTCTGTGTGTATACTCCTCTTTCCTGTGTGTATCCTCCTCTCTCCTATGTGTAACCTGCTCTCTCCTGTGTGTATCACTCCGCTTTCCTGTGTGTTTCCCCCATCTTTCCTGTGGGTAACACCTTTCTTTCCTGTGTATATTACCCCTTTTTATTGTATCCCCCTGTCTCTTGTGTGTATTTTCTCTCTCCTATGTGTATCCTCCTCTCTCCTGTGTGTATCCTTTTCTCTCCTGTGTGTATCTTCCTCTCTCCTGTGTGAATCCCCACTTTCCTGTGTGTATCCTCTTCTCTCTTGCGTGTATCCTCCTCTCTCCTCTGTCTATGCCCCTCTCTTTTGTATGTGTCCCCGTCTCCTGTGTTTATCTCCCTCTCTCCTCTGTGTATCCCACTCTCTTCTCTTTGTATTTCCCTCTCTTTTTCGTATCCCCCCTCTTCTGTGTGTATCTCCCACTCCTGTGTGTATCATCTTCTCTTCTGTGTGTATCTTCCTCTCTCCTGTGTGTATCCCCCCTCTCCTGTGTGTATCCTTCTCTCCTGTGTGTATCCTCCTTTTTCCCGTGTATATTTCCATTTCTCCTCTGTGCATCTTCCTCGCTTCTGTGTGTATTTCCCTCTTATGTGTGTATCACTTTCTCCTTTGTTAATTTTCCTCTCTCCTCTGTGTTTTCCCCTTTTCAGTGTGTACGCCCCTCTCTCCTGTGTGTATCCTCCTCTCTTTTGTGATATTCTTTCTCGCCTGTGTGTATCATTTTCTCTCTTTTGTGTATCCCCTTCAATCCTGTGTGTATTTTTCTCTCTTTTGTCTGTATCCTCCTCTCTCCTGTGGGTATCCTCCTCTGTGCTGCGAGTATCCTCCACTCTTCTGTATGTATCCTCCTCTCTCCTGTGTGTACACACCTCTCCTGTGTGTATACCCCACTCTCCTATGTGTATTCCCCTCTCTCCTGTGTGGAACTTCTTTCTTTTGTGTGTTTGGCCCTCTCCTGTGTGTATTCTTCTTTCTCCTGTGTGTATCTTCCTCTCTCCTATGTGTATCCCCCTCTATCCTGTGTGTATGCCCCTCTCTCTTCTATGTATTCCCCTCACTTTTGTGTGTATGGCCTCTCTACAGTGTGTATCCTCCTCTCCTGTGTGTATCCCCCTCTCTCCTTTTTGTATTTTCCTGTCTCCTGTATGTATCCAACTCTCCTGTGTGTATGCCCCTCTCTCCTGTGTGTATGCTCCTCTCCTGTGTGTACACTCCTCTCTCCTGTGTGTTTCCTTCTCTCTCCTGTGTGTATCCTCCTCTCCTCTGTGTGTATTTTTCAACTTTTCTGTGTTTCTTCCATCTCTCCTGTGTGTAACACCTTTCTTTTTGTGTGTATTACTTCTTTCTCCTGTGTGTATACCCCTGTCACTTGTGTGTATTCTCTCTCTCCTGTTTGTTTCCTCCTCTCTCCTGTGTGTATTCTTTTCTGTCCTGTGATTACACTTCTCTCTCTTGTGTGTATCACCCTTTCCTGTGTGTATCCTCCTCTCTCCCGTGTGTATCTGTTTCTCTTCTGTGTGTATCCTTCTTTCTCCTGTGAGTATCCTCCTCTCTGCTGTGCGTATTTTCCTCCTCTTGTGTGTATCCCACTCTCTCCAGTGTATATCATCATTCTTCTGTGTGTATGCCCCACTCTTCTGTGTGTATCCCTCTCTCTCTTGTTAGTATCCTCCTTCCCCTCTGTGTGTATCCCCCTCTACCCTTTATGTATCCTACTCTATTCTGTGTGCATCCCCCTTTTTCTTGTGTGTATCCCCTTCTCTCCTGTGTGTATCCTCTTTTCTCCTGTGTGTATTCTCCTCTCTCCTGTGTGTATCTTTCTCTCTCCTGTGTGTATCCACCTCTCTCCTATGTGTATCCTTCTCTCTACTGTGTGAATCCTCCCTTTCTCTGTGTGTATCCTCCTGTCTCTTGTGTGTATTCTCCTTTCTCTTGTGTGTATCCTCCTCTCTCCTTTGTGTATCCTCCACTCTACTGTGTGTATCCCCATCTTTCCTGTGTGTATCCTCCTTTATTCTGCGTTTATCTTCTTCTCTCCTATGTGTATCCTCCTATCTCCTGTGTATCCTCCTCTCTTCTGTTTGTATCCCCACCTTTCCTGTGTGTATCCTCCTCTCTCCTGTGTGTAGCTTCCTGTCTCCTGTGTGTATCTTTCTCTCCCCTGTGTGTATCCTCGTCTCTTCTGTGTGTATTCTTCCTTCCTGTGTGTATATTCATCTCTTCTGTGTGTATCTCTTTTCCTCCTGTTTGTATGCCCCACTCCCCTCTGTGTATCTTCCTCTCTACTGTGTGTATCTGGTCTCTCCTGTGTGTGTCCTTCCCTTTCCTTTTTGTATCCACTTTTTTCTTTGTGTATCTTCCTCTCTCCTTTGTGCATCCCCCTCTCTTTTGTGCGTATATCCCTCTCCTGTGTGTATTTCCTTCTCCTGTTTGTTTTCTCCTCTCTACTCTGTGTATCCCCCTCTCCTGTGTGTATGCCCCTCTCTCCTCTGTGTATTTCCCTCTCTTCTGTGGTTATCCTTCACTCTCCTGTGTGTATCTTCCTCTCTTTTGTGTGGATCCTTCCCTATTCTGTGTATATCCCACTTTCCCTGTGTGTATCCTTCTCTCTCCTGTGTGTATCTTCTTCTTTCCAGTGTGTCTTCCTCTCTCCTGTGTGTATGCCCCCTGTCTCCTGTTTGTACCCCTCTCTACTGTGTGTATCCTCCTCTCTTTTGTGGTATTCTTTTCTCTCCCGTGTGTATCATTCTCTCTCGTGTGTATATTCTTCAATCCTGTGTGTATTTTTCTCTCTTTTGTTTGTAGCCTCCTCTCTCCTGCGGGTATCCTCCTTTGTGCTGCGAGTATCCTCCACTCTTCTGCATGTATCCTCCTCTCTCCTGTGTGTATACACCTCTCCTGTGTGTATACCCCTCTCTCCTATGTGTATTCCCCTCTCCCCTGTGTGAAAACGCTTTCTCTTGTGTGTTTTTCCCTCTCCTGTGTGTATCCTCCTTTCTCTTGTGTGTATCTTCCTATTTTCTGTGTGTATCTTCCTCTCTTTTATGTGTATCCCACTCTCTCCTGTGTGTATGCTTCTCTCTCTTGTGTGTATTCCACCCACTTTTGTGTGTATACCCTCTGTCCCGTGTGTATTCCCCTCTTCTGTGTGTATTCCCCTCTGTCCGGTGTGTATTTCCCTGTCTCCTGTATGTATCCAACTCTCCTGTGTATATCCCCCTCTCTCCTGTGTGTATTTTCCTGTCTCCTGTATGTATCCAACTCTCCTATGTGTATCCCCCCTCTCCTGTGTGTATGCTCCTCTCCTGTGTTTACACTCCTCTCTCCTGTGTGTTTCCTTCTCTCTCCTGTGTGTATCCTCCTCTCTCCTCTGAGTATTCTTCCACTTTTCTGTGTTTCTTTCATCTCTCCTGTGTGTAACACCTTTCTTTCCTGTGTGTATTACCCCTTTCTCCTGTGTGTATACCCCTGTCACTTGTGTGTATTCTCTCTCTCCTGTTTGTTTACTCCTCTCTTCTGTGTGTATCCTTTTCTCTCCTTTGTTTACGCTTCTCTCTCTTGTGTGTATCACCCTTTCCTGTGTGTATCCCCCTTTCTCCTGTGTGTATCCCCTTTTTTTGTGTGTATGCCCCTCTCTGCTCTGTGTATCTTTCTCTCCTATGTGTATCTTTTTCTCTCTTGTGTGTATCCTTTTGTTTCCTGTGTGTATTCCCCTCTCTCCTGCGTGTATCCCCCTCTCTTCTGTGTGTATCCTCCTCTCTCCTGCGGGTATCCTGTTCTCTTCTCTATGTATGCCCCTCTCTCCTGTATGTATCCCCCTCTCCTTTGTGTATTTTTCTCTCCTTTGCATATCCCCCTTTTATCTGTGTGTATCCCCCACTCCTGTGTGTATTCTTTTTTCTTTTGTGTATCTTCCTCTCTTCTCTGAGTATGTTTCTCTCTCCTATGGGTGTCTTCCTCTCTCCTGTATATATCCGCCCTCGCCTGTGTGTATCCTTCTCTCTCTTTTGTGTATCTTCCTTTTTCCTGTGTGTATTTACATTTCTCCTGTGTGCATCCTTCTCACTCCTGTGTGTATTTTTCTCACCTGTTTGTATCCCTTTCTTCTTTGTGTATCCCCCTCTTTTCTCTGTTTTTCCCCCTTTTCTGTTTTTACGCCCCACTCCCTTGTGTGTATTCTTTTCTCACCTGTGTGTATTTCTCGTTCCTTTGTGTATTTTTCTCTCTCCTGTGTGTATCTTCTTCTCTCTTGTGTGTATTTTTCTCTCTCCTGTGTGTATTTTTCTCTCTCCTGTGTGTATTCCCCTTTCTTCTGCGGGTACCCTCCTCTGTTCTGCGTGTATCCTTTTTTTCTCCTGCGTGTGTCCTTTTCTCTTTTGTGTGTATACCACTCTCCTGTGTGTATAACCCTCTCTCTCATGTGTATTTCCTTCTTTCCTGTGTGGATACCCCTATCTCTTGTGTGTATCACCCTATCCTGTGTGTATTTTTATCTGTCCTGTGTGTATCCGTCTCTCTTCTGTGTGTATTCTTCTTTCTCCTGTGAGTATCCTCCTCTCTACAGTGTGTATTTTCCTCCTCTTGTCTGTATCACACTCTCTGCAGTGTATATCATCTTTCTTCTGTGTGTATGCCCCACTTTCCTGTGTGTGTCTGCCTCTCTCCTGTTAGTATCACCCCTCTCCCCTGTGTGTATCCCCCCTTTAGCCTTTATGTATCCTACTCTTTTCTGTGTGTGTCCCCCTCTTTCTTGTGTGTATCTCTGCTCTCTGCTGTGTGTATCCTCCTTTCTTCTGTGTGTATCTTTCTCTCTCCTGTGTGTATCGACCTCTCTCCTATGTGTATCCTTCTCTCTACTGTGTGTATTTTCCCCTTTTCTGTGTGTATCCTCCTGTCTCCTGTGTGTATTCTCCTTTCTCTTGTGTGTATCCTCCTCTCTCCTTTGTGTATCTTCCACTCTCCTGTGTGTATTCCCATCTTTCCTGTGTGTATCCTTCTTTATTCTGCACATATCTTCCTCTCTCCTGTGTGTATCCTTCTATCTTTTGTGTGTATCCTCCTCTCTTCTGTGTGTATCCCCATCTTTCCTGTGAGTATCCTCCTCTCTCCTGTGTGTATCTTTCTCCTGTGTGTCTCCTTCTTTCCCCTGTGTGTATCCTCGTCTCTTCTGTGTGTATCCTTTCTTCCTGTGTGTATGCCCCTTTCTTCTGTGTGTATCTCTCTTCCTCCTGTGTGTATGCCCCACTCCCCTGTGTGTATCTTCCTCTCTCCTGTGTGTATCTGCCCTCTCCTGTGTGTACCCTTCCCTTTCTTTGTGTATCTACTTCTTTCCTGTGTGTATCCCCGTCTCCTTTGTGCATCCCCTTCTCCCTTGTGTGTATATCCCTTTCCTGTGTGTATTTGCTTCTACTGTTTGTTTTCTCCTCTCTACTCTGTGTATCCCACTCTCCTGGGTGTATGTCCCTCTTTTCTATATCTTCCTCTTTTCCGTGTGTATCCTTCACTCTCCTGTGTGTATCCTACTCTCTTTTGTATGTATCCTTCCCTCTTCTGTGTGTATCCCGCTTCCCCTGTCTGTATCCTTCTCTCTCCTGTGTGTATCCTCTTCTTTCCTGTTTGTATTTTCTTCTCTCCTTTGTGTATCCCCTCTGTCTCCTGTGTGTACCCCTCTCTCCTTTATGTATCCTTCTCTATTTTGTGTGTATTCTGCTCTCTTCTTTGTGTATGCCCCTCTCTCCTGTGTGAATCCCCTTCCCCGTATCTATTCTCCCCTTTTCTGTGTGTATCTTCCTCTTTTGTGTGTATCCCACTCTCCTGTGTGTATGCTCCTGTCTCCTTTGTGTATCCTCCACAGTCCTGTGTATATCCTCCTCTTTCCTGTGTGTATCCTCCTCTCTCCTGTATTTATCCCGGTCCCCCTGTGTGTATCCCTGTCTCATGTGTGTATCCCCCTCTCTCCTATGTGTATACTTCCCTCTTTTGTGTTTATCCTCCTTTCCAGTGTG
Organism: Saguinus oedipus; assembly: GCA_031835075.1. Taxonomy (NCBI): domain Eukaryota; kingdom Metazoa; phylum Chordata; class Mammalia; order Primates; family Cebidae; genus Saguinus; species Saguinus oedipus. The sequence continues at coordinate 7,144,427 of CM063170.1, forward strand.
TATCTTCCTCTCTCCTGTGTGTATCCTCCTCTCTCTTGTGTATCCTTTTTTTCCTGTGTTTATTCCCCTCTCTCCTGTGTGTATCCTCCTTTCTCCTGTTTGTATCCTCCCTTCACCTGTGTGTATCCTCCTCTCTTTGTGTGTATCTTCCTTTCACCTTAGTGTATCCTCCTGTCTTCTTTATGTATTCTTCTCTCTCCTGTGTTTATCCCCCCTCTCTACTGAGTGTATCCCCTACTCTCCTGTGTGTATCCTCCTCTCTCATGCGTGTATCATCCCCTCTCATCTGTCTATGCCCCTCTCTTCTGTATGTATCCCCCTCTTCTGTGTTTTTCCCCCTTTCTCTTGTGTGTATCCCTCTCTAGTCTGTGAATCCTTCTCTCCTGTGCCTATCCGCCTCTCTTCTGTGTGTATCCCCTTCTCCTTTGTGTATTTTTTCCTCTTCTATGCGTATCTTCCTCTCTCCTGTGTGTATCCTCCACTCTGCAGTGTGTATCCTCCTCACTCCTGTGGGTATCCTTCTAACACTCTGTGTATACTCCTCTCTTTTGTGTATATCCCCCACTCTCATGTTTGTGTGCCCCACTCTCCTGTGTGTATCTTCCTTTCTCCTGTGTGTATCACCCTTTCTCCTGTGTATATGCTCTCTCCTGTGTGTATCCTCCACTTTCCTGTGTGTATCCACCTTTCTCCTGTGTGCATCTCCCTCGCTCTTGTGTGTATTTCTTTCTCTTGGGTGTATCCCTTTCTTCTTTGTGTATCCACCTCTCTCCTTTGTGTAACCCCCCTCTTCTGTGTGTATGTCCCACTCTCCTGTGTGTATCTTTCTCTCACCTGTGTTTATTTTTCTCTTCTTTGGGTATCCTTTTCTCTTCTGTGTGTATCCCACAATCTCCTGTGTATACTTCTCTCTCCTGCGTGTATCCTCCTCTCTCCTTTGTGTATCTTTCTCTCTCCTGTGTGTATCCCCCTTTCTCCTGTGTGTATGACCCTCTGTCTTGTTTGTATTCCCCTATCTCCTGTATGTTTCCCACTCTCCTGTGTATACTCCTCTTTTCTGTGTGTATCTCCCTCTCCCCTGTGTGTATCCCCCTCTTCTGTATGTATCCCCCTCTCTCCTGTGTGTATTTCTCTGTATCCTGCATGTATCCAACGCTTTTGTGTGTACACCCTCTCTTCTGTGTCTATCCCCCACTCCTGTTTGTATCTCCTTCTTTTCTGTGTGTATCTTCCTCTCTCCTCTCTGCATCTTCCTCTCTCCTGTTTGTATCCTCCTCTCTACTGTGTGTATCCCCCCTCTCCTGTGTGTATCATTCTCTCTCCTGTGTGTATCCTTCTCATTCCTGTGTGTATTTCTCTTTCTCCTGTGTGCATCCCCCTCGCTCCTGTGTGTATTTTCCTATCCTGTGTGTATCCGTCTCTCCTTTGTGTATTCCCCACTCTCTTCTGTGTATCCCCACTTTTCTGTGTTTACGCTCCTTCCTCCTTTGTGTATCCTCCTCCCACCTGTGTGTATTTCTCTCTCCTGTTTGTATCACCTTTTCTGGTGAGTATCCTCCTCTCTTCTGTGTGTACCTTTTTTCTACTGTGTTTATCCTCATTTTATGTGGGTATGCCCCCTCCCCTGTGTGTATCCCCTCTCTCCTGTGTGTATCACCCTCTCTAATGTGTGAATTCCTTTTTATTCTGTGCGTAAACTTTCTTGTCCTGTGTGTAACGGCCTTTCTCTTGTGTGTATTCCCCTTTTTACTGTGTGGATCTCCATCTCTTTTGTGTGTATCCCCCTCTTCTGTGTGAATCCCCCAATCTTCTATGTGTATCCACCTCTCCTGTGTGTATCCCCTGCTCTATTGTGTGTATTTTCCTGTCTCCTGTATGTATCTAACGCTCCTGTGAGAATCTTTCTCTTTCCTGTGTATATGCCCTTTTTCTGTGTGTATACTCCTCTCATCTGTGTGTATCCTCCCCTCTAATCTGTGTATCCTCCTCTCTCCTTTGTGTATCCTCCAATCTCCTGCATGTATCCTTCTCTCTTCTATCTGTATCCTCCTCTATTTTGTGTGTATCCTCCTCTCTTTTGTATTTAACCTTTTTTCTCTGAGTGTATCATCCTCTCTCCTGTGTGTATTCCCCTTCCTCCTGTGTGTATCCTCCTATCTCCTGTGTGTATTCTCTTTCCTGTGTGTATCCCCCTCTCTCCTGTTTGTATCCTTATATCTTGTGTGTATCCGCCTCTCTCCTGTGTGTATTTCCCTGTCTCCTGTATGTATCCAAAGCTCCTGTGTGTATCCCCCTCTCTCTTTTGCGTATGGCCCTCTTCTGTGTGTATACTTTTTTCTCTTGTGTTTATCCTCCTCTCTTTTGTGTGTATTTTTTTGTCTACTGTGTTTATACCTCCGCTGTCCTGTGTGTTTTTCCTTTCTCTTCTGTGTGTAACACCTTTCTTTCCTGTGTGTATCCCCCCTTTCTCCTGAGTGTATCCCCCTCTTTTGTGTGAATCCCCTCTCTCCTGTTTGTTTTCTCCTCTCTCCTGTGTTTACGCCACTCTCTCCAGTGTGTATTACACTTTACTGTGTGTATACTTTTCTCTCCTGTGTTTATCTTCCTTTCTCCTTTGTTTATAACACTTTTATGTGTGTATGCCCCTTTCTCCTGTGTGTATCCCCATCTCCTGTGTTTATCCTCCTCTCTCCTGTGTGTATACTCTTTTTTTTTTTTTTCTTTATTTATTTATTTATTTATTTATTTATTTTTATTGCATTATAGGTTTGGGGGTACATGTGCAGAACGAGCAAGATAGTTGCATAGGTACACACATGGCAGTGTGCTTTGCTGCTTTCCTCCCCTTCACCCACACTTGGTATTCATCCCCAGGCTATCCCCCCCTGCCCCCCCCTGCTGTCCCTCCCCCATTCCCCCCAACAGTCCCCAGTGTATAGTAGACTGCCTCTCTGTGTCCTGTGTGTATACTCTTGTCTCCTCTGTTTATTCCCTACTCTCCTGTGTGTATCCCTTTTTCCTTTGTGTATCCTCTTCTCTCCTGTGTGTACCTTCTCTGTACTGTGTGTGTAATCTTCACTGTCCTGTGTGTATCACCACTCTCCGTGTGTATCACCCCTCTCTCCTGTGTGTATCTCCCTCTCTCTTGTTTGTATCTCCCCTCACCTCCGTGTATTTTTGTCTCTCCTGTGTGTATCCTCCTCTCTGCTGTGTATGCCCCACTTCTCTGTGTATTCACCTCTCTTCTGTTTGCATTCCCTTCTCTTCTGTGTGGATCTTCCTCACTCCTGTGTGTATACCCTCCCCCTGTGTGTATCCTCCTCTCTGCTGTGTGTATACTCCTCTCTCCTGTGTGTAACCGTCTCTCTTCTGTATGTATCCTCCTTTATTCTATGTGAACCCTCATTTCTCCTGTGTGTATCACCCCTCTCTTGTGTGTATTATTCTCTCTCCTGTGTGTATCCTTCTGTCTACTGTGTGTATCCTTCCCACATTTGTGTGTATCCTTCTCTCTTCTGTGTGTATTTTCTTCCTTCCTGTGTGTATCCTTTTCACTCCTGTGTATATCCCCTCTCCTGTGTGTATCTTTTCCTAACCATTGTGTATCCTCCTTTTTCCTGTGTGTATCCTCCTCTCTTCTGTTTGTATCTATTTTCTCTCTTGTGTGTATCACCCCTCTCTCCTGTGTGTATCCACCCTCTCTCCTGTGTGTATCTTGACTCTCTCCAGTTTGTATCTTCCTCTCTCTTGTGTGTATCCCCTCTCTTCTGTCTGTATCCTCCTCTCCTCTGTGTGTATCCTCCACTCTCCTGTGTGTACCCCCCACTCTCCTGTGTGTATCTCCCTGTCCTGTGTGTATCCTCCTATCTTTGTTCTATATTTTTCTTACTCTTGTGTGTATACCCCTCTCCTGTGTTTATGGTCCTCTTTTCTGTGTGTATTCCCCCTCCTGTGTGTATCCTCCTCTAACCTTTGTGTATCCTCCTCTCTCCTCGGTGTATGCCCCTCTCTCCTGTGTGTATCCCCCTCTCTTTTGTGTATTCTCCTTTCTCCTGTGTGTATTCTACTTTCAACTTTTTGTACCCTCCTCTCTCTTGTGTGTATTCTACTTTCAACTTTGTGTATCACGCCACTCCTGTGTGTATCTTCCTCTCTCCTGTGTATATTTTCCCTCTCTCTTGTGTGTATCCTCCTCTCTCCTGCGTGTATCCTCCCCTCTTCTGTGTTTATCCTCCTTTCTCCTCTGTATCCTCCAATCTCCTGCGTGTATCCTCCTCTCTTCTATCTGTATTCTTCTCTATTTGGTGTGTATCCTCCTCTCTTTTGTATTTATTTATTTTTCTCTGTGTGTATCCCCCTCTCTCCTGTGTGTATTCCCCTCCCTTCTGTGTGTATGCTTCTCTCTCCTGTGTGTATCTTCCTCTCTTTTTTTGTGTATTCACCCTCTCTCCTGTGTGTATCCTCCTCTCTCCTGTGCGTAAGCACCCCTTTCCTGTGTGTATTCCCCTCTCCTGTGTGTATCCCCCTCTCTTCTGTGTGTATAACCCCTCGTCTGTGTTTATCTTTCCCGCCTGTGTGTATTCCCCTCTCTCCTTTGTGCTTCCCCTCTCTTTTGTGTATCCTCCTTTCTCCTGTGTGTATCCTCCTCCCTTTTCTGTGTATTCTCCTATCGCCTGTGTGTATCGTTCTCTCTCCTGTGTGTATCCTCCTCTCTCCTGCCTGTATCCTCCTCTTTCCTGTGTGTGTTCCCCTCTATTCTGCGTTTACCCTCCTCTCTCCTGCGTGTTCTCTACTTTCTCCTGTGTGTCTCCTCCTCTCTTTTGTGTGCATTTTCCTTTCTCCTGTGTGTCTCCCCCTCTCCTGTCGGTATCCTCCTCTTTCCTGTGGGTATCACTTCGCTCTCCTGAGCGTATCCCTTTTTTCTCCTGCGTGTAACACCCTCCATTCTGTGTGTATCCCTTTTCTCTCCTGTGGGTATCCCCTTCTCTCCTTTGTGTATCTCCTCTCTTCTGTGTGTATCTTCCTCTCTGCTGTGCGTATCCTGTTTTCTCCAGTGTCTACGCCCCTCTCTCCTGTGTGTTTCCTCCTCTTTCCTGTGTTTATCTCTTTTTCTCCTGTGTGTATCTTCCTCTTCTGTGTGTAAGCCCCTCTCTCCTGTGTGTATCTCCCTCTCCTGTGTTTGTTCTCCTCTCTCCTTTTTGTATCATTTTTTCTCTTCTGTTTATTCCCTACTCTCCTGTGTGTACCCCTTTTTCCTTTGTGTATCCTCTTATTTCCTGTGTGTACCCCCTTTCTTCTGTCTGTACCCTCAACTATCCTGTGTGGATCACCACTCTCCGTATGTAGCTCCTTTCTCTCCTGTGTGTATCCTCTCTCTTTTGTGTGTATTCCCCACTTCTGTGTGTATCTACCTCTCTCCTGTGTGCATTCCCTTCTCTCCTGTGTGGATCTTTCTCACTCCTGTGTATGCCTTCTCTCCTGTATGCATCCTTCTCCCTGCTGTGTGTATACTCCTTATGAAATACACCACAATTTACTCCACATGTGAGCATTATTTTTGACTCTTCAAACGAACCACCATATGAAATAGACTAGTGATTATTCCCCACATGTGCAGTATTCAAAGAGGTTCTGTATGAGTGTCCATATCAAATAGTCTCCTGACTCTCACAAATGGGTGTATCATTCACGGATCTGCTTTATTTGGGGCTACCGTCAATAGGGCCTGCACTCCTCGACAGCTGTTTATTATGCACTGAATCTCCGAATGAGAGGCCGTATGAAATATACTCCTTACTATTGCCCCATTATGCATTATTTGGTAATGCTGTGATTGAGTTGCCATATGACCTGGACTCTGACTATTCCCATGGTGTGTATTCTTCAGGCAGTTTCTGAATGAGGGAAGATATAAAATAGACTCCTGACTCTGTCCTATTGACTATTTCTCAGTTCTGCATTTTCCACTCAGTCGCTGGTGAACGGTCATATCAAATAATCTCCAGAAAATTCTCCAGGTGTGCATTATTCAGTAAGTCTCTTAATAAGGGGCTATATATAATAGAATCCTGAGTATTTTCCAAATATATATGATTCTTCACTGAGGATTTGAATAAGTGGCCATGTCAAGTACACTGCTGACATTTCCATACATTTGTTTTATTCTGTGAGGCTCTGAATGAGTGGCCTTTAAATAGAGACTCCTATATACTACTCAGGCATGAGATTATACATTCGGCTGTAAATGAGTGGCTATACGAAATAGAATCCTGACTTTCCCAAGGTGTCTGTTATTCAGTTAGGCTCTGAGTATGCAGCTATATGAAATAGAATTCTGACTACAATACAGATGTTCTTTACTCAATGAACCTCTGAGGAAATGCCACATGTAATAGCGTCCAGACTATTCCTCAGGTATTTATTATTCACTGAGGCTCTGAAACTGTGGCCATATGAAATTGTTTTCTGACTAGTCTACAGGCATGTATCATTAACTCTGACTCTAAATATTTGGACATATGGAATAGACTAGTGACTATTCCAAAGATGTGTATTATTGACTCAGGCTTTGATTTTGTGGCCATATAAAATAGACTGGTGTCTATTCCAAACGTGTGCATTATACCCTTAGGCTGTAAATGAAAGGCTAAGTAAAGTACACTTTTAACACTTCCTCAGGTGTGTGTCACGCAGTGAGGCCCTTTTTCTATGACCATATGAAACAGGAGGCTGTCTGTCTCAAATATTTTATTACACAGTGAATCTCTGAATGAATGGCTCTATGAAATAGACTGCTGAGTAATTTACATTTGTGCATTATTCATTGAGGTTACGAGTCAGTGACTATAGTAAAATGGAATTTTGACTAATCAACACGTGCATATTATCCACTGAGACTATGAATATGTGTCCAAATGAAATAGACTCCTGGCTACTCCACAGGTCTGCATTATTTACCGAGGCTTTGAATGAATGTCCATCAAAAATATACTCCAAATTATTCTCCAGGTGTGTATTATTCAGTGAGCCTCAGAAGATGTGGCTGTACAAATTAGATTTCTTATTACATCAAGGGTCTATCTTATGCACTGAGGCTCTGAATATGTTTGTATATGAAAGAGTCTCCTGACTACACCACATATTTCAATGACACATTGAATGAGAGGCCACATGAAAAAGTCTCCTGACTATTCCACAGGTGTGCATTATTTAGTGAGACTCTGAATGAGGAGATACAAGTGAATCCTGACTATTTATTTAGTTGTGTACATTTAATGAGGCTCTCAACGGGTAGCCATGGGAAAGAGACTTCTGACTATTCCACAGTTGTGAATTATTCAGTGATTCTCTGAATGCGTGGCCATAAAGTACAGACTCCAGACTATATCACAAGTGTGTAATATTCAGTAAGGCTGTGAAAGAGGGGCCATAGGAAACAGAATTCTAATGACTCCACGTGTGCATTATTCACTGTTTGTCTGAATGAGCAGCCGTATTAAATAGACACCTCATTATTCTCCATGTGTGCATTATTCCAACACGTTCGGTATGAGTGTCCATACCAAATAGACTTCTGAAACTCCCCCATGTGAGTATTACTCAGCGTTACACAGAATTAGAGTTCATATGAAATAGACTCCTGACTACCACCCAGGTGCGTGTCATTTGGGAATGCAATTAATTCATGGCTATCTTACACAGTGTCCTGATGACTCCATAGAGGTTCATTATTTACTGAAACTCTGAATGAGAGGCCATAGAAAAGAGACACCTGACTATTGCTTCATTGTGAATTACTCAATAAGGTTCTAAATGAGTGGTACTATGAAATAGAATCCTGAGAATTCCCCAGGTGTGTATCATTCAGGGAGGAACAGAATTAGTGGCCATATATAAAATTCTCGACTATTACCCTGCTGTGGATTATTCACTGAGGATCTAAATTAGTGGCTACATAAAAGAGACTCTTAACTCTTCCCCAGGTGGGTATTATTGAATGGGACTCTGACTAAGTGGCCATAAAAAAAGAGTCTCAGGTGTATTACCCAGGTATTCATTACTTACAGAGACTCTGAATGTGTAGGCATTTGAAGTAGACCCTTGACTGTTTCTATGGGAGTACTATTCACAGAGTCCCAGAACGAGTGGCCATGTGAAAGAGATTCCTGACTTATAAGATATACATGTCATTCAGTAAAACACTGAAAGTGTGGCTTTAAGAAATAGACCGCATTTTACTCCACAGGTGCGCGTTAATTTTTTGACTCTCCAAAGAAACCAACATATGAAATTGACTAGTGATTATTCCAACATGTGCCATAATCGAAGAGGTTCTGTATGAGTGTCCATATAAAATAGTCTCCTGAATCTCACACATGTGTGTATCATTCACGGAGCTGCTTTATTTGGGGCTACCGTCAATAGGGTCCTAACTCCTCCACATCTGTTTATTATGCACTGAAGCTCTGAATGAGAAGCCATATGAAATAGACTTCTTAATATTGCCCCATTGTGCATTATATGGTAATGCTGTGATTGAGTGGCCATATGACCTCTGGACTCTGGACTATTCCCAAGTTGTATATTCTTCAGTCAGTTTCTGAATGAATGACCACATAAAGTAGACCCCTGACTCTGTCCTCTTGACTATTTGTCAGCTCTGCATTTTCCACTGATTCGCTGGGTGAATGGTCATATCAAATAGTATCCAGACAATTCTCCAGGTGTGCAGCATTCAGTGAGTCTCTTAATAAGTGGCTATATATAATAGAATCCTGAGTATTTTCCAAATATATATGATTCTTCACTGAGGATTTGAATAAGTGGCCATGTCAAGTACAATCCTGACATTTCCATACATCTGCAATATACTATGAGGCCCTGAATGGGTGGCCATAAAATAGACACTCCTATATACAAGGCTGGCGTGAGTTTTTACATTCAGCTGTAAATGAGTGGCTATACCGAATACAATCCTGACTTTCCATTGTGTCTGTTATTCAGTTAGACTCTGAGTATGTGGCTATATGAAATAGAATTCTGAATACAATACAGGAGTTCTTTACTCAATAAACCTCTGAAGAAATGCCACATGTAATAGCGTCCAGATTATTTCTCAGGTATTTCTTATTCACGGAGGTTCTGAAACATTGGCCATATGAAATTGTTTCCTGACTGGTCTACAGGCGTGTAACATTGACACTGTCTCTAAATATTGGGGCATATGAAATAGACTAGTGACTATTCCAAAGTTGTGTATTACTGACTCAGGCTTTGATTTTGTGGCTATATAAAATAGACTAGTGTCTATTAAACACGTGTGCATTATTCCCTTAGGCTGTAAATGAGAGGCTATGTAAAGCACACTCCTAAAACTTTCCCATTTGTGTGTCACTCAGTGAGGCTCTTTTTGTATGACCATATAAAACAGGAGGCAGTCTGTCTCAAATAATTTTATTATTCACTGAATTTCTATGAGTGGCTATATAAAATAAACTGCTGAGTAATTTATATTTGTGCATTATTCATAGATTTTACGAGTCAGTGGCCATATAAAATAAAATCCTGACTAATCCACAAGTGCATATTATCCACTGAGGCTATGAATGTGTTTCCAAATGAAATAGACTCCTGGTTACTCCACAGGTCTGCGTTATTTACCGAGGCTCTAAATGAATATCCATCGAGAATAGACTCCAAATTATTCTCCAGGTGTGTATTATTCAGTGAGCCTCAGAAGATGAGGCCATACTAATGACATTTCTTACTATACCAAGGGCCTGTCTTAAGCACTGAGGCTCTGAATATGTGTCTACATGAAAGAATCTCCTGACTACACCAAATTTTTCAATGACACATTGAATGAGAGGCCACATGAAAAAGTCTCCTGACTATTCCACAGGTGTGCATTATCTAGTGAGACTCTGAATGAGGAGATACAAGTAAATCCTGACTATTTATCCAGGTGTGTATATTTAGTGAGGCTCTCAATGGGTAGCCATAGGAAAGAGACTTCTGACTATTCCACTGGTATGAATTATTCAGTGAATCTCTGAATGATTGGCCATAAAATATAGACTCCAGACTATATCACAAGTGTGTAATATTCAGTAAGGCTGTGAAAGAGGGGCCATAGGAAACAGAATTCTAATGACTCCACATGTGCGTTATTCACTGTTTGTCGGAATGATTAGCTGTATGACATATACACCTCATTATTCTCCATGCGTGCATTATTCCAACAGGCTCGGTATGAGTGACCATACCAAATAGACTCCTGAAAATCCCCCAGGTGTGTATTACTCAGCGTTACACAGAATTAGAGTTCATATGAAATAGACTCCTGACTACCACCCAGGTGTTTGTCATTCGGGAAGGCACTTAATTCATGGCTATCTTAAACAGTGTCCTGATTACTCTATCGAAGTTCATTATTGAGATCGATCCGAGATTGCTGATCGCTAACAGCTAGGGATTGTAGCTGCCAGTGAAAGCTCAGAAAACGTGAGGATACCACATTTTAGAGAAATTTTCGTTGCCCACGGACCAGAAGATTTACAGTGGAGGAGCCCCGAGGGTCACCCACGTGACTTCTGTGGCCGGCGCAGCGGTTTTGTCCTCGCCTTTGCGCGGCAGCTCTTCGTGTTCAGTGAGTGGGACTGGTTCCTCTACTGACTGGTGTTTGGAGCTCCGGGAAGGCAGAGCTGCTAGTTGCGGACTCAAGAACAAAGCCAGACCGGAGATTCCTAGGCAGAAGAGCACCATCAGTCTTATCGCTGTTGTTTTGGCCGGTGCAGTGGGTTGCTCGGATTCTAGCACTGGGAATCAATAAATTGGACATCCTCTCAGCAACTTAAACAGAAAGGCGCTAATTGTAAAGACATCAGATGAATAAATTCACAATAAAGAAAAAAAAACAGCCTAAAAAGGCCGAGAAAACCGAAAGTCAGAACCCCTCTCCCTCTACAGGGGATAGTAATTCCTCATTAGCAACAGAACAAGCCTTAATGGAAGAGGACTGTGTTCCAGTATCTAAAGGAGGCTTTAGAAGGTGGATGGTAAAAAACTTCTGGGAATTGAAACAACTTGTTCTAACCCAATGTAAAGAAACTAAGAACTTTGAAAAAAGGTTAAACGAAATGTTAACAAGAATGGACAGAGGGAGGCAAGATGGCGTCGTAGAGGTGACTCAGGATTGCAGCTCTCGGTGAAGGCGCAGAGGGTGAGTCCTAGCCGCATTCTCGGATGTTCCTTTTATGCCCACAGAGCGTTGAAAGTCCCAGGTGTGGGAGAGACACGGGACGCTAGCAGCCGGCTAACGCAACCAGCTCCCGCCGCCTCTTCGGCCGGCGCCGCAGCGGGACCCGGCGCGGAACTCACTGGTCTGGGTGCCCTGTTAAACCGGCAATCTGAGATTTGCAAGGGCAGATTGGCATGTCCATCTGATTGAACAGGACTTGGACAATGAGCCAGACCAGGAGTTTCCTGGGAAGCGTGATCTGAGCCGGGGTACTGGGCAGCAGCACGGGAGATTGCACGGATCCCAGTGCCCTATCGGCAGGCTCCTGGGGCGCCAGTGAGAGAGTCGACCTTTCAGCTTGGGGAGAGGAAGAGAGAGAGAGAGAGAGGACGGACTCTGAGGCAGGGAGCAGGGTGATCGGGCTCGGCGGGTCCCACGCTCACGGGGACAAGCAGGGCGGCGACTGGAGGCGCTTGGGGCTGAGAGTTTTGTTGCCGGCATTTAGGACGGTGCAGCCCGGTCAGGGAGGGGCGTCCACCATTCCTGACAAAGTGCACCCCCACTTAAGTACCGCCCAGGACTGACGCAGCCTGCCGTTGCCGAGGCAACCTGCCATAACAGAGAGAGTCCGCCGGGCCGCAACAGGGCGGACCCGCCTTAGGAGGTCAGAGCCCCGGCAGGCAAATAGTGAATAGACTGCCACCTAGTGGGGCAGGACAGTGCAACAGATACTCATAAAGAAAGCCCCAACTCCCTGAGACAGAGCATCTAAGGGTGGAAAAAAAAAAAAAAAGAGTGGTGTTTTATGAGTTCTATTGCAGCAGACATAACCTCCCAACAACCCTGAATGAACAACGGAGCTCACAGCTGAGCACTGGAGCTCCTATAAAGCACAGACTGTCTCCTCAAGCAGCTCCCTGACCTCTGTATATCCGAGGAGTCACCCCAGAAAAGGACTAATCAGACTGACATTTGGCTGGCATCATTCTGGAACAAGGGCAGCAGAAAAAGAAACTGATATCATCCCTCACTGTTCTGCAGCTGCTGCAGGTATACCCCAGACAAGCAGGGCCTGGAGTGGACCTCAGCACTCATACAGCAGAGAGGATAGATCATTAGAGGGAAAACTAAGTAACAGAAATACTTCATCATCAACAATCTCAGTGTCCACACAGAGACCCAATTGAAAAATCAGCCACTACTAAGACAACAGGCGGATAAATCCATAAAGATGGGAAGAAACCAGCGCAAAAAGGAGGAAAGCACCCGAAACCAAAACACCTCACCTCCAAAAAAGGACCAAAACTCCTCAACAGCAAGGGAACAAAGCTGGACAGAGAATGAATGTGACGAAATGACGGAATCAGACTTCAGAAAGTGGATAATGAGAAACTTCAGTGAGCTAAAGGAACATGTTCTAAACCAGTGCAAAGAAACTAAGAACCTTGAAAAAAGATTTGAAAAAAGATTCGAGGAATTGATAACGAGAATGGACAACTTAGAGAGGAATATGAATGAATTGAAGGAGCTGAAAAACTCAACACGAGAACTTCGCGAAGCATGCACAAGTATCAACAGCCGAATTGACCAAGCAGAAGAAAGAATATCAGAAGTTGAAGATCAACTCAATGAAATAAAACGAGAAACCAAGATTAAAGAAAAAAGCATAAAAAGGAATGAACAAAATCTCCAAGAAATGTGGGACTATGTGAAGAGACCCAACCTACGTTTGATAGGTGTACCAGAATGTGATGAAGAGAATGAATCCAAGCTGGAAAACACTCTTCAGGATATTATCCAGGAAAATTTCCCCAACCTAGCAAGACAGGTCAATACTCAACTCCAGGAAATACAGAGAACACCACAAAGATACTCTGCAAGAAGAGCAACCCCAAGGCACATAATCGTCAGATTCACCAGGGTTGAAACGAAGGAGAAAATACTAAGGGCAGCCAGAGAGAAAGGTCGGGTCACCCACAAAGGGAAGCCCATCAGACTCACAGCAGATCTCTCAGCAGAGACTCTACAAGCCAGAAGAGAGTGGGGGCCAATATTCAACATCCTTAAAGAAAAGAGCTTTCAACCCAGAATTTCATATCCAGCGAAACTGAGCTTCATAAGTGAAGGAAAAATAAAATCCTTCACGAACAAGCAAGTACTCAGAGATTTTGTCACCACTAGGCCTGCTTTACAAGAGCTCCTGAAAGAGGCACTACACATAGAAAGAAACAACCAGTTCCAGCCATCCTAAAAGCATACCAAATGCTAAAGACCATCAACAAAATGAAGAATGTACATGAACCAACGGGAAAAACAGCCAGCTAGCATCAAAATGGCAGTATCAAATTCACACATAACAATATTAACCCTGAATGTAAATGGGCTAAATGCACCAATCAAAAGACACAGACTGGCAAATTGGATAAAAAACCAAAACCCATCGGTGTGCTGTATCCAGGAAACCCACCTCACATGCAAAGATACACAAAGGCTCAAAATAAAGGGATGGAGGAAGATTTACCAAGCAAATGGAGAGCAAAAAAAAGCAGGAGTTGCAATTCTCATCTCTGATAAAATAGACTTTAAAGTAACAAAGATCAAAAGGGACAAAGAAGGTCATTACATAATGGTAAAAGGATCGATACAACAAGAAGAGCTAACAATCCTAAATATATATGGACCCAATGTAGGAGCACCCAGATATATAAGGCAAGTTCTTAATGACTTACAAAGGGACTTAGACTCCCACACAATAATAGTGGGAGACTTTAACACTCCACTGTCAATAGCAGACAGATCAACCAGACAGAAAATTAACAAGGATATCCAGGACTTGAACTCAGACCTGGAACAAGCAAACCTGATAGACATTTACAGAACTCTCCACCCCAAATCCACAGAATATACATTCTTCTCAGCACCACATCACACCTACTCCAAAATTGACCACATAATTGGAAGTAAAGCACTCCTCAGCAAATGCAAAACAACTGAAATCATAACAAACAGTCTCTCAGACCATAGTGCAATCAAGTTGGAACTCAGAATTCAGAAAATAACTCAGAACCGCACAGCTTCATGGAAACTGAACAATTGGCTCTTGAATGTTGATTGGATAAACAATGAAATGAAGGCAGAAATAAAGAAGTTCTTTGAAACCAATGAGAATGAAGACACAACGTACCAGAATCTCTGGGACACATTTAAAGCAGTCTGTAGAGGAAAATATATAGCAATAAGTGCCCACATGAGAAGAGTGGAGAGATCCAAAATTGACACCCTATCGTCAAAATTGAAAGAGCTAGAGGAGCAAGATCAAAAAAGCTCAAAACCTAGCCGAAGACAAGAAATAACTAAGATCAGAGCAGAACTGAAGGAGATAGAGACAAGAAAAACCCTTCAAAAAATCAATAAATCTAAGAGCTGGTTTTTCGAAAAGATCAACAAAATAGACAGACCACTAGCCAGACTGATAAAAAAGAAGAGAGAGAACAACCAAATAGATGCAATAAAAAACGATAAAGGGGAAATCACCACAGATTCCACAGAAATTCAAACCATCATCAGAGAATACTACAAACAACTCTATGCACATAAACCAGTAAATCAGGAAGAAATGGATAAATTCCTGGATGCCTGTGTCCTCCCAAGCCTAAACCAGGAGGAAGCCGAAACTATGAATAGACCAATAACAAGGTCTGAAGTTGAGGCAGCAATTAAGAGCCTACCACACAAAAAAAGCCCAGGTCCAGATGGGTTCACAGCCGAATTCTACCAGACACACAAAGAGGATCTGGTACCACTCCTTTTGAAACTATTCCAAATAATCCAAAAAGAGGGAACCCTTCCCAAATCATTTTATGAGACCAACATCATCCTGATACCAAAACCTGGCAGAGACTCAACAAGAAAAGAAAACTTCAGGCCAATATCCATGATGAACATAGATGCAAAAATCTTCAATAAAATACTGGCAAACCGATTGCAACAGCACATTAAAAAACTTATCCATCATGATCAAGTAGGATTTATCCCGGGGATGCAAGGCTGGTTCAACATACGCAAGTCTATAAATGTAATTCACCACATAAACAGAAGCAAAAACAAAAACCACATGATTATCTCAATTGATGCAGAGAAGGCATTTGACAAAATTCAACAGCCCTTTATGCTAAAAACCCTCAATAAACTTGGTATTGATGGAACATATCTCAAAGTAATAAAAGCTATTTATGACAAACCAACAGCCAATATCATACTTAATGGGCAAAAACTGGAAGCATTCCCTTTGAAATCTGGCACTAGACAAGGATGCCCTCTCTCACCACTTCTATTCAACATAGTACTGGAAGTTCTAGCCAGAGCAATCAGGCAAGAAAAAGAAATAAAGGGTATTCAAATAGGAAAGGTGGAAGCCAAATTGTCTCTATTTGCAGACGACATGATAGTATACCTAGAAGACCCCATCACCTCAGCCCAAAAGCTCCTGCAACTGATAAGCAACTTCAGCAAAGTCTCAGGATATAAAATCAATGTGCAAAAATCACAAGCATTCCTATACACCAATAACAGACTTAAAGAGAACCAAATCAAGAATGAACTGCCATTCACAATTGCTACAAAGAAAATAAAATACCTAGGAATACAACTCACTAGGAATGTAAGGGACCTCTTTAAGGAAAACTACAAACAACTGCTCAATGAAATAAGAGAGGACACAAACAGATGGAGAAACATTCCATGTTCGTGGTTAGGAAGAATCAATATCGTGAAAATGGCTATACTGCCCAAAGTAATTTATACAATCAATGCTATCCCCATCAAACTACCATTGAATTTCTTCACAGAACTGGAAAAAACCACCATGAATTTCATATGGAACCAAAAAAGAGCCCGCATAGCCAAGTCAATTCTAAGCAAAAAGAACACAGCGGGAGGCATCACGCTACCAGACTTCAAACTATACTACAAGGCTACAGTAATCAAAACAGCATGGTACTGGTACCAAAACAGAGATATAGACCAATGGAACAGAACAGAGGCATCGGAGGCAACACAACACATCTACAACCATATTATCTTTGATAAACCAGACAAAAACAGGCAATGGGGAAAGGATTCCCTATTTAATAAATGGTGTTGGGAAAACTGGCTAGCCATGTGCAGAAAGCAGAAATTGGACCCCTTCCTGACACCTTACACTAAAATTAACTCCAGATGGATTAAAGACTTAAACGTAAGACCCGACACCATAAAAACCCTAGAAGAAAATCTAGGCAAAACCATTCAGGACATAGGAGTAGGCAAGGACTTCATGAACAAAACTCCCAAAGCATTGGCAACAAAAGCCAAAATAGACAAATGGGACCTAATCAAACTCCACAGCTTCTGCACAGCAAAACAAACAGTCACTAGAGTGAATCGGCAACCATCAGAATGGGAAAAAATCTTTGCAGTTTACGCATCCGACAAAGGGCTGATATCCAGAATTTACAAAGAACTCAAACAGATTTACAGGAAAAAAACAAACAAGCCCATTCAAAAATGGGCAAAGGATATGAACAGAAACTTTACGAAAGCAGACATACATGAGGCCAGCAAACATATGAAAAAGTGCTCATCGTCATTGGTCATTAGAGAGATGCAAATCAAAACCACATTGAGATACCATCTCACACCAGTTAGAATGGCGATCATTAAAAAATCTGGAGACAGCAGATGCTGGAGAGGATGTGGAGAAATAGGAACACTCTTACACTGTTGGTGGGAGTGTAAATTAGTTCAACCATTGTGGAAGACAGTGTGGCGATTCCTCAGGGACCTAGAAATAGAAATTCCATTTGACCCAGCAATCCCATTACTGGGTATCTATCCAAAGGATTATAAATCGTTCTACTATAAGGACACATGCACACGAATGTTCATTGCAGCACTGTTTACAATAGCAAAGACCTGGAACCAACCCAAATGCCCAACGATGATAGACTGGACTGGGAAAATGTGGCACATATACACCATGGAATATTATGCAGCAATCAAAAATGATGAGTTTGTGTCCTTTGTAGGGACATGGATGAATCTGGAGAACATCATTCTCAGCAAACTGACACAAGAACAGAAAAAGAAATACCGCATATACTCGCTCATAGGTGGGTGAGAAAAATGAGAACATGTGGACACAGAGAGGCAGTCTACTATACACTGGGGACTGTTGGGGGGAATGGGGGAGGGACAGCAGGGGGGGGCTGGGGGGGATAGCCTGGGGATGAATACCAAGTGTGGGTGAAGGGGAGGAAAGCAGCAAAGCACACTGCCATGTGTGTACCTATGCAACTATCTTGCTCGTTCTGCACATGTACCCCCAAACCTATAATGCAATAAAAATAAATAAATAAATAAATAAATAAATAAAATAAAAAAAAAAAAAAAAAAAAAAAAAGAATGGACAATATAGAGAGGAATATAAATGAACTAATGGAGTTGAAAAACACAATACGAGAACTTAGTGAAATATGCACAAGTTTGAATAGCCAAATTGATCAAGCAGAAGAAAGGATATCAGAGGTCGAAGACCGACTTAATGAAATAGAACGAGAAGACAAGAAAAGAGAAAAAAGGAGAAAAGGGAATGAGCAAAGTCTCCAAGAATTATGGGACTATGTGAAAAGACCTAATCTACGTTTGATACGTGTACCTGAATGTGATGGAGAGAATGAATCCCAGCTGGAAAATACTCTTCAGGATATTATCCAGGAGAATTTTCCCAATCTAGCAAAGCAGGATACCATTCAACTTCAGGTAATACAGAGAACACCACAAAGATATTCCTTAAGAAGAGCAACCCCAAGACACAATCATTAGATTCACCAGGGTTGATATGAAGGAGAAAATACCAAGGGCAGCCAGAGAGAAAGGTCAGGTTACCCACAAAGGGAAGCCTATTAGACTTACAGCAGATCTCTCAGTAGAAACCCTACAAGCCAGAAGAGAGTGGGGGTCGATATTTAACATCCTCAAAGAACAGAACTTTCAGCCCAGAATTTCATAACCTGAGAAATTAAGCTTCACAATTGAAGGAAAAATAAAATCTTTTATGAACAAGCAAGTACTCAGAGATTTTATTACCACCAGGCCTACTTTATGAAAACTTCTGAAAGAAGCATTACACACAGAAAGGAACAACCAGTATCAGCCTTTCTAAAAAATATCAAAAAGTAAACAGCATCAACACAAAGAAGGATTTACATCAACAAATGGATAAAATATCCAGTTAACATCAAATGGCAGTAATCTTAAATTAAAATCGACTAAATTTTCTAATTAAAAGATACAGCTGAAACCTAAAGGTATACTATATCCAGACCCATTTCAAATCAAAATATACACAAAGACTAAAAACAAAGGGTTGGAGAAGGATTTACCAACCAAATAGAGAACAAAACCAAATAAACAAAAAGGAGTTGCCACTCATGTATTTGATAAAACAAATTTCAAACCAACCAAGATAGAGTGGTATAAGGATCAATGTATCCTAACACCCAGATACAGAAGACCCATAAAGAGATTCAGATGCAACGAAACAGAAAATTAATAAGGATATCCAGAATCTGAACTCAGTTCTGTAATAAGTAAATTTAATAAACACTTATAGAGCTCTCCACTTTAGATAAATAAAATATACATTCTCCACTTTAAATACATTAAATAACGATCGGCCATTATTAATACCCATTTATAGAATACAGCAATATTCCTGTTCTCGCACCCTCCTATTCTAACTCTCTTTTCCTTTCTTAAAAAATAAAAAATAAAAGAAGTTCATTATTCACAGAACCTTTGAATGAGAGGCCACAAAAAATAGACACCTGAATATTGCTCCATTGTGAATTATTAAATAAGGTTCTAAATGAGTGGTAGTTTGAAATAGAATCCTGAGAATTCCCCAGGTGTGTATCATTCAGGGAGGCACAGAATGAGTGGCCATATAAAAATGCTCGACCATTACCCTGCTGTGGATTACTCACTGAGGATGTAAATGAGTGGCTACATGAAGTAGACCCTTAATTCTTCCCCAGGTGTGTATTATTGAATGAGATTCTGACTAAGTGGGCATAAAAATAGACTCAGGTGTATTGCCAAGGTGTTCATTACATACAGAGACTCTGAATGTGTAGGCATTTGAAGTAGACCCTTGATTGTTTCTGAGGGGAGTATTATGCATAGATGCCCAGAACGAGTGGCCCTGTGAAAGAGATTCCTGACTTATCACATATACATTTTATTCACTAAAACACTGAAAGTGTGGCCTTATGAAATAGACCGCATTTTACTCCAAAGGTGCGCGTTATTTTTTGACTCTCCAAACGAACCACCATATGAAATTGACTAGTGATTATTCCCCACATGTGCAATATTCGAAGAGGTTCTGTATGAGTGGCCATATCAGATAGTCTCCTGAATATCACACACGTGTGTATCATTCACGGAGCTGCTTTATTTGGGGCTACCATCAATAGGGGCCTCCCTTTTCCACAGCTGTTTATTCCGCACTGAAGGTCTGAATGAGAGGCCATATGAAATAGACTCCTTACTATTGCCCCATTGTGCATTATTCGGTAATGCTGTGATTGAGTGGCCATATGACCTGGACTCTGACTATTTCCAAGGTGTGTATTCTTCAGTCAGTTTCTGAATGAGTGACCACATAAAATAGACTCCTGACTCTGTCCTCTTGACTATTTATCAGCTCTGCATTTTCCACTGAGTCGCTGGGTGAACGGTCTTATCAAATAGTCTTCAGAAAATTCTCCTGGTGTACATTATTCAGTGAGTCTCTTAATAAGTGGCTATATATAATAGAATCCTGAGTATTTTCCAGATATATAAGATTCTTCACTGAGGAACTGAATAAGTGGCCATGTCAAGTACACTCCTGATATTTCCATATGTCAGTATTATTCTGTGAGGCTCTGAATGAGTGGCCATATAATAGAGACTCCTATATACTACTCAGGCGTGAGTTTTTACATTCAGCTGTAAAGGAGTGGCTATACGAAATAGAATCCTGAGGTTCCCAAGGCGTCTGTTATTCAGTTAGTCTCTGATTATGTGGCTATATGAAATAGAATTCTTACTACAATACAGGTGCATTTTACTCAATGAATCTCTGAAGAAATTCCACATCTAACAGCGTCCAGATTATTTCTCAGGTATTTATTATTCACTGAGGCTCTGAAACATTGGCCATATGACATAGTTTCCTGACTAGTCTACAGGTGTGTATTATTGACTCTGACTTTAAATATTTGTGCATATATAATAGACTAGTGAGTATTCCAAAGTTGTGTATTACTGACTCAGGCTTTGATTTTGTGGCCATATAAAACAGACTAGTGTCTATCACACATATGTGCATTACTCCCTTAGGCTGGAAATGAGAGGCTATGTAAAGTACACTCCTAACATTTCCCCAGGTATGTGTCACTCAGTGAGGCTCTTTTTGTATGACAATATGAAACAGCAGTCTGTCTATCTCAAATATATTTATTATTCAGTGAATCTCTATATGAGAGGCTATATGAAATAAACTGCTGAGTACTTTACATTTGTGTATTATTCATTGAGGTTAAGAGTCAGTGGCCATATAAAATGGAATCCTGATTAACCCACTCGTGCATATTATCCACTGAGGCTATTAATGTGTGTCCAAATGAAATAGACTCCTGGCTACTCCACAGGTCTGCATTATTTACCGAGGATCTGAATGAATGTCCATAGAAAATAGACTCCAAATTATTATCCAAGTGTGTATTATTCAGTGAACCTCAGAAGATGTGGTCATACTAACTAGATTTCTTACTATATCTAGGGTTTGTCTTATGCACTGAGGCTCTGAATTTGTGTCTACATGAAAGAGTCTTCTGACTATACCACATTATTCAGTGACACTCCGAATTAGAGGCCACATGAAAAAGTCTCCTTACTATTACACAGGTGTGCATTATTTAGTGAGACTCTGAATGAGGGGATAAAAGTAAATTCTGACTATTTCTCCAGGTGTGTACATTTAGTGAGGCTCTTAATGAGTGGCCATAGGAAAGAGACTTCAGACTATTCCACAGATTTGCATTATTTAGTGATTCTCTAAATGAGTGGTCATAAAAATAAACTTCAGACAACATCACAAGTGTGTAATATTCAGTGAGGCTGTGAATGAGGGGCCATATGAAACAGACTTCTAATTACTCCACATGTGCATTATTCACAGTTTGTCTGAATGAGTAGCCGTATGACATTGACTCCTCATAATTATCCATGTGTGCATTAATCAAACAGGCTCTGTTTGAGTGTCTATACAAAATAGACTCCTGACACTGCGCCAGGTGTGTATTACTGAGCGTTACACAAAATTAGAGTTCATATGAAATAAACTCCGGACTATCAAACTGGTGCGTGTCATTCAGCAAGGCATTTAATTCGTGGCTATGTTAAACAGCATCCTGATTACTCCGTAGAAGTTTACTATTCACTTAAACTTTGAATGATAGACCATATAAAATAGAAACCTGACTATTGCTCCATTGTGAATTATTCAGTAAGGTTCTAAATGAGTGGTAGTGTCAAATAGAATCCTGAGGATTTTTCAGGTGTATATCACTCAGTGAGGCACAAAATGAGTGGCCATACACAAAATGCTCAACTATTACCCTGGTGTGCATTATTCACTGAGGCTCGAAATGAGTGGCTACATGAAGTAGACTCTTAAATCTCCTTTTGTTGTGTATTATTGAATGAGTCTCTGACTAAGTGGACATAAAAAAGAGACTCAAGTGTATTGCCCAGTTGTTCATTACGTACAGAGGCTTTGAATGTGTAGCCATTTGAAGTAGACCCTTGACTATTTTTGAGGGGAGTATTCTTCACAGAGGCCCTGAAGGAGTGGCAATTTGAAAGAGATTCCTGACTTATGAGATATACATATTATTCACTAAAACACTTAAAGAGTGGCCTTATGAAATAGAACCCATTTTACTCAACAGGTTTGCGTTATTTTTTGATTCTCCAAACTAATCATTATATGCAACAGTCTAGTGATTATTCCCCAAATGTGCAGTATTCCAAAAGTTTCTGTATGAGTGTATGTCAAATAGTCTCCTGACTCTGACACATGTGTGTATCATTCACGGAGCTGCTTAATTTGGGGCTACATTAAATAGGGTCCTGACTACTCCGCAGCTGTTTATTATGCACTGAAGCTCTGAATGACAGGCCATATGAAATACACTCCTTACTATTGCCCCATTGTGCATTATTCGGTACTGCTGTGATTGAGTGTCCATATGACGTGGACACTGACAATTCCCAAGATGTGTATTCTTCAGTGAGATTCTGAACAAGGGACTACATAACATAAACCCTTGACTCTATTCTCTTGACTGTGTTTCAGGTCTGCATTGTCCACTGAGTCACTGGGTGAAGAGTGATGTCAAATAGTCTCCAGACTATTCCTTAGCTGTGCATTATTCAGAGAGTCTCTGAATAAGTGGCTATATATAATATAATCCTGAGTATTTTCCAAATATATGTGATTCCTCATTGAGTTTCTGAATAAGTGGCTGTGTGAAATATACTCCTGACGTTTTCATAGGTCTGCATTATTCTGTGAAGCTATGAATAATTGGCCATAAAATAGAGCCTCTTGAATGCTCCTCAGGTGTGCGATTTTACATTCGGCTCTAAATGAGTGGCTATACGAAATAGAATTTTAACTTTTTCCAAGGTATATGTTATTCAGTTAGGCTTTTAATATGAGGCTATAGAAAATAGAATTCTGACTACAATACAGGTGTTTCTTATTCAAGGAAGCTCTGAAATTGATGCCGCATGTAATAGCGTCCTGAGTATTTCCCAGGTATGTATTATTTACTGAGGCTCTGAAACGTCGGCCATATGAAATAATTTTTTGACTTGTCCACAGGAGTGTATTATTGACTCTGACTCTAAATATTTGGGCATGTGAAATAGAAAAGAGACTATTCCAAAGCTGTGTTTTACTCACTCAGGCTTTGATTTTGTGTCCATATAAAATAGTCTAGTGTATTTTCCACACGTGTGCATTATTTCCTGAGGCTGTAAATGAGAGGCTATATAAAGTAGACTCCTAACACTTCCCTATGTGTTCCTTACTCGTTGAGGCTCATTTTGTGTGACCATATGAATCAGGATGCTGCTATATTAAATATTTGTATTATGTAGTGAATCTCTGAATGAGTGTCTATATAAAACAGACTGCTGAGTTCTTTACATTTTTGCATTTTTCACTGAGGTTAGGAGTCAGTGGCTATATAAATTGGAATCTGGACTAATCCACATGTGCATATTATCCACTGAGGTTATGAATGAGTGTCCTAATAAAATAGACTCCTGGCTACTCCACAGGTGTACATTATTTACCGAGGCTCTGAATGAATGTCCATCGAAAATAGAATCCAAACTATTCTCCACGTGTGTATTATTCAATGATGCTCAGAAGATGTGGCCATATTAATTAGATTCCTTACAACATAAAGGGCCTGTTTTATTGACTATGGCTATGAATATGTGTCTAAATGAAAGAGACTCCTGACTACATAACATTATTCCGTGACATTCCGAATTAGAGGCCACATGAAAAAGTCTCTTGACTATTCCACAGGTGTGCATTATTTATTGAGACTCTGAATGAAGAGATTTAGGTAAATCGAGACTATTTCCACATGTGTGTACACTTAGTGAGGCTCTTAACGAGGGGCCATATAAAAGAGTCTCCTGACTATTCCACAGGCGTGCATTATTTAGTGAGACTCTGAATGAGGGGATAATGGAAAATCGTGATTATTTCCCCAGGTGTGTACACTTAATGAGGCTCTTAACAATTGGCCATAGGAAAGAGACTTCTGACTATCCTGCAGGTGTGCATTATTTAGCGATTCTCTTAATGGGTAGCAATAAAAAATAGATTCCAGACTATATCACAAGTGTGTAATATTCAGTGAGGCTGTGAAAGAGGGGCCATATGAAACAGACTTCTAATTACTTTACATGTGCATTATTCACTGTTTGTCTGAATGAGTAGCCATATGACATAGGATCCTCATTATTACACATGTGTGCATTAATCAAACAGGTTCTGTTTGAGTGACCATACCAAATAGACTCCTGACACTGCCCCATGTGTGTATTACTCAATGATACACAAAATTAGAGTTCATATTAAATAGTGGCCAGGCTATTACCAAGGTGTGTATCGTTCAGGAAGGCACTTAATTCGTGATTACCTTATACAGCGTCCTGATTACTCCATAGAAGTTTATTATTCACTGAAACTTTGAGTGATAAACCACATAAAATAGACACCTGACTATTGCTCCATTGTGAATTGTTCAATAAGGTGCTAAATGCGTAGTAGTATCCAATAGAATCCTTATTATCGTTCAGGTGTATATAACTCAGTGAGGGACAAAATGAGTGGCCATATTAAAAAATGCCCGACTATTACCCTGGTGTGCAATATTCAACGAGGCCCTAAATGAGTGGCTACATGAAGTAGACTCTTAAATCTTCTGCAGTTGTGTATTATTGAATGAGACTCTGACTAAGTGGTCATAAAAATGAGACTCACGTGTATTGCCCAGGTGTTCATTACCTACAGAGTCTCTGAATGTGTAGACATTTAAGGTAGACACTTGACTATTTTTGAGGGGAGTATTCTTCACAGAGGCCCTGAACGAGTGGCCATGTGAAAGAGATTCCTTACTTTTCAGATATACATATTATTCACTAAAACACAGAAAAAGTGGCCTTCTGAAATAGAAACCATTTTACTCCACAGGTGTGCATACATTTCAGATTCACCAAATGAAACACCATATGAAACAGACAAGTGATTATTCCCCACATGTGCAGTATTCAAAAATGCTTTAATTTTGCGGCCATATAAAACAGACTAGTGTCTATTCCACAGGTGTGCACTATTTCTTGATTCTGTAAATTAAAGTCTATATAAATGAGACTCCTAACACTTCCCCTCGTGTGCATTACTCAGTGAGGTTTTTTTCATTTAACCATATGAAACACGATGCTGTCTATCTCAAATATTTGTATTATCCACTGAATCTCTGAATGAGTGTCTATATAAAATAGACTCCTGACTACACCACAATATTTAGTGACACTCCGAATTAGAGGCCACATGAAAAAGTCTACAGACTATTCCACATTTGTGCATTATTTAGTGAGACTCTGAATGAGAAGATAAAGGTAAATCCTGACTATTTCTTTAGGTGTGTACACTTAGTGAGGCTCTGAACGAGTGACCATAAAAAAGAAAATGCTGACTATTTTGCAGGTGTGCATTATTTAGCTATTCTCTGAATGAGTGGCCATAAAAATATACTGCCTAAAGTAATTTACACAATCAATGCTATCCCCATCAAACTACCATTGAATTTCTTCACAGAACTGGGAAAAACCACCATGAATTTCATATGGAACCAAAAAAGAGCCCGCATAGCCAAGTCAATTATAAGCAAAAAGAACACAGAGGGAGGCATCACACTACCAGACTTCAAACTATACTGCAGGGCTACAGTAATCAAAACAGCATGGTACTGGTACCAAAACAGAGATATAGATCAATGGAACAGAACAAAAGCATCGGAGGCAACACAACATATCTACAACCATATTATCGTTGATAAACCAGACAAAAACAAGCAATGGGGAAAAGATTCCCTGTTTAATAAATGGTGTTGGGAAAACTGGCTAGCCATGTGCAGAAAGAAGAAACTGGACCCCTTCCTGACACATTACACTAAAATTAACTCCATATGGATTAAAGACTTGAATGTAAGACCTGACACCATAAAAACCCTAGAAGAAAATCTAGGCAAAACCACTCAGGACATAGCAGTAGGCAAGGACTTCATGAACAAAACACCAAACGCATTGGCAACAAAAGCCAAAATAGACAAATGGGACCTAATCAAACTCCACAGCTGCTGCACAGCAAAAAAAACAGTCACTAGAGTGAATCGGCAACCATCAGAATAGGAAAAATCTTTGCAGTTTATGCATCTGACCAAGGGCTGATATCCAGAATTTACGAAGAACTCAAACAGATTTACAGGAAAATAAACAAGCCCATTCAAAAATGGGCAAACGATATGAACAGACACTTTACAAAAGAAGACATACATGAGACCAACAAACATGAAGAAATGCTCATCATCACTGGTCATTAGAGAGATGCAAATCAAAACCACATGGATATACCATCTCACGCCAGTTAGAATGGCAATCATAAAAAATCTGGAGACAGCAGATGCTGGAGAGGATGTGGAGAAATAGGAACACTCTTCCACGGTTGGTGGGAGTGTAAATTAATTCAACCATATTGGAAGACAGTGTGGCTATTCCTCAAGGACCTACAAATAGAAATTCCATTTGACCCAGCAATCCCATTACTGGGTATTTATCCAAAGGACTATACATCGTTCTTCTATAAGGACACATGCACACGAATGTTCATTGCAGCACTGTTTACAATAGCAAAGAACTGGAACAAACCCAAATGCCCAACGATGATAGACTGGACTGGGAAAATGTGGCACATATACACCATGGAATATTATGCAGCAATCAAAAATGATGAGTTTGTGTTTTTTGTAAGGACATGGATGAATCTGGAGAACATCATTCTCAGCAAACTGACACAAGAACAGAAAAAGAAATACCGCATATACTCACTCATAGGTGGGTGAGAAAAATAAGAACACATGGACAAAGATAGGGGGTCTTGTACACACTGGGGTCTATTGGTGGAAAAGGGGAGGGACAGTGGGGGGTGCTGGGGAGGAATAGCCTGGGGATAAATGCCAAGTGTGAGTGAAGGGGGGGAAGGCAGCAAAACACACTGCCATGTGTTTACCTATACAACTATCTTGCACGTTCTGCACATGTACCCCAAAACGTATAATGCAATAAAAATTTTTTAAAAACCAAGTGTGGGTGAAGGGGAGGAAAGCAGCAAAGCACACTGCCATGTGTGTACCTATGCAACTATCTTGCTCGTTCTGCACATGTACCCCCAAACCTATAATGCAATAAAAAAAAAAAAATAAAAAAAAAAATAAAAATAGACTCTAGACTATATCACAAGTGTGTAACATTCAGTGAGGCTGTGAAAGAGGGGCCATATGAAACAGACTTCTAATTACTCCACATGGGTATTATTCACAGTTTGTCTGAATGAGTAACCATATGACATAGACTCCTCATTTTTATCCATGTGCGCATTAATCAAACAGGGTCTTTTTGAGTGTCTATACCAAATAGACTCCTGACACTGCCCCAGGTGTGTATTACGCAATGATACGCAAAATTGGAGTTTATATAAAATAAACTTTTGACTATCACACAAGTGCATATCATTGAGCAAGTCACTTGATTCGTGGCTATGTTAAACAGCATCCTGATTACTCCATAGAAGTTTACTATTCACTAAAACTTTGAATGATAGACCATATAAAATAGACATCTGACTATTGTTCCATTTTTAATTATTCTTTAAGTTTCTAAATGAGTAGTAGTTTCATTTAGAATTCTGAAGATTCTTCAGGTGTTTATCACTCAGTGAGGCACAAAATGAGTGGCCATATTAGAAATGCTTGACAATTACCCTGATATGCATTATTCACTGATGCTCTAAATGAGTGGCTACATGAAGTAGAATCATAAATATTCCTTTTTTGTGTATTATTTAATGAGTCTCTGACTAAGAGGGCATAAAAAAATGACTCAGGTGGGTGCTTCCAAGATGGCGTCGTAGAGGCAACTCAGGATTGCAGCTCCCAGTGAAGGCGCAGAGGGTGAGTGCTAGTCGCATTTTTGGACAGACCTTTTTTGCCCAAAGAAAGTTGAAATTCCCAGGTGTGAGAGAGACACGGGAAGCCAGCACAGCCGGCTCATGCGGCTGGCTCATGTGGCTCGGCAGGCGCCACAGCACCTCGTCTCCCACACAAAACTCACTGGTCTGGGTGCTTTGTCAAACCAGCAATCTGAGATTTGGAAGGGCAGATTGACATGTCCATCTGATTGAACGGTACTTGGACAATGAGCTAGACCAGGAGATTTTTGGGAAGGGTAATCTGAACTGGCACAGTGGGCACTGGAGATTGCATGGATCCCAGTGCCCTATCAGCAGGCTACCGGGGCGCCAGTGAGAGAGTTGACCTTTCACCTGGGGGAAAGAAAGAGAGAGAGAGATGAGGGACTCTGAGACAGGGAGCTGGGTGATAGGGCTAGGCGGGTCCCACCCTCACGGGGACAAGCAGGGTGGCGATTGGAGGTGCTCTGGGCTGAAAGGATTTCTGCCAGCACAGTTGAATCTAGCATAATGCAGCCCGGTGGGGGAAGTGCGTCTGCCACTACAGAGGCAATTTGCCCCTACTGAAGTACTGCCCAGTGCTGATGCAACCTGCCATTGCCGAGGCATCCCACCATAAGAGAGGGCTCCCTCAGCTGGGCGGAGCACCACAGCAGAAAGGGGCTGGCGGCAACAGGGTGGACCCATGCTAGCAGGGCAAAGCCTCGGCAGGCAAATAGTGAATAGACTACCTCCTAGCCAGGCAGAACAGTGCAACAGATACTCATAAAGAAAGTCCCAACCCCCTGAGACAGAGCATCTAAGAGGAAAAAAAAGGGGGGCGTTTTATGAGTTCTGTTGCAGCAGACATAAACACATCCTCTGAACAACTCTGAATGAACAACGGAGCTCACAGCTCAGCACTGGAGCTCCTATAAAGCACAGACCATCCAATCAGGCATCTCCCTGAACTATGTATATCAAAAGAGTCACCCGAAAAAAGAAAAAATCACACTGATATTTGGCGGGCATCATTCTGGAACAAAGATAGCAGAAGAAAAAACTGATAGCATCCGTCACTATTCCACAGCTGCTACAGGTGTACCCCAGACAAGCAGGGCCTGGAGTGGACCTCACCACTCGTGCAGCAGAGGGGCTAGACCATTAAAAGGAAAACAAAGTAACAGAAATACTTCATCATCAAAAATCTGGGCATCCAAGTGTGGGTGAAGGGGAGGAAGGCAGCAGGGCACACTGCCATGTGTGTACCTATGCAACTATCTTGCACGTTCTGCACATGTACCCCCAAACCTATAATGCAATAAAAATTAAAAAAATAAAAAATAAATTAAAAAAAATAAAAAAAATAAACAATTCTATTACAAAAAAAAAAAAATCTGGGCATCCACTCAGAAACCCAATTGAAAAATCAGCAACTACTAAGACGACAGGTGGATAAATCCACAAAGATGGGAAGAGACCAGCGCAAAAAGGAGGAAAACACCCGAAACCAAAACATCTCACCTCTGACAAAAGTCCAAAACTCCTCACCAGCAAGGGAACAAAGCTGGACGGAGAATAACTGTGATGAAATGACAGAATCAGAATACAGAAAGTGGATAATGAGAAACTTCAGTGAGCTAAAAGAACATGTTCTAAATCAGTGCAAAGAAACTAAGAACCTTGAAAAAAGATTTGAAAAAAGATTCGAGGAAATGATAACAAGAATGGAAAACTTAGAGAGGAATATGAATGAATTGAAGGAGCTGAAAAACACAACACAAGAATTTTGCAACGCATGCACAAGTTTCAACAGCCGAATTCACCAAGCAGAAGAAATAATATCAGAAGTCGAAGATCAACTCAATGAAATAAAATGAGAAACCAAGATTAAAGAAAATAGCGAAAAAAGCAATGAACAAAATCTCCAAGAAATGTGAGACTATTTGAAGAGACGCAATCTACGTTTAATAGGTATACCAGAATGTGATGAAGAGAACGAATCCAAGCTGGAAAAAACTCTTCAGGATATTATCCAGGAAAATTTCCCCAAACTTGCAAGACAGATCAATACTCAACTCCAGGAAATACAGAGAACACCGCAGAGATACTCCACAAGAAGAGCAACCCCAGGGCACATAAACATCAGATTCACCAGGGTTGAAATGAAGAAGAAAATACTAAGGGCAGCCAGAGAGAAAGGTCGGGACACCCACAAAGGGAAGCCCATCAGACTCACAACAGATCTGTCTGCAGAAACTCTACCATCCAGAAGAGAGTGGGAGCCAATATGCAACATCCTTGAAGAAAAAAACATTAAACCCAGAATTTTATATCCAGCCAAACTGAGCTTCATAAGTGAAGGAAAAATAAAATCCTTCATGAACAAGCAAGTACTCAGAGATTTTGTCCCCACTAGGCCTGTATTACAAGAGCTCCTGAAAGAGGCACTACACATAGAAAGAAACAACCAGTACCAGCCATCCTAAAAGCATTACAAATGTTAAAGAGCATCAACAAAATGAAGAATCTACATAAACCAATGGACAAAACAGCCGGCTAACATCAAGATGGCAGTATCAAATTCACACATAACAATATTAACCCTAAATGTAAATGGGCTAAATGCACCAATCAAAAGACACAGACTGGCAAATTGGATCAAAACCCAAAACTCATCTGTGTGCTTTATCCAGGAAATCCATCTCACACGAAAGGATACAGAAAGGTTCAAAATAAAGGGATGGAGGAAGATTTACCAAGAAAATGGAGAGCAAAAAAAGCAGGAGTTGCAATTCTCATCTCTGATAAAATAGACTTTAAAGCAACAAAGATCAAAAGGGACAAAGAAGGTCATTACATAATGGAAAAAGAATCGATACAACAAGAAGAGCTAACGACTCTAAATATATATGGACCCAATGCAGGAGCACCCAGATATATAAGGCAAGTTCTTAATGACTTACAAAGAGACTTAGACTCCCACACAATAATAGTGGGAGACTTTAACACTCGAGTATCAATATCAGACAGATCAACCAGAGAGAAAATTAAGAAGGATATCCAGGACATGAACTCAGACCTGGAACAAGCAAACCTGATAGACATTTACAGAACTCTCCACCCCAAAGCCACAGAATATACAATCTTCTCAGCACCACATCACACCTACTCCAAAACTGACCACATAATTGGAAGTAAAGCACTCCTCAGCAAATGCAAAACAACTGAAATTATAAGAAACAGTCTCTCAGACCATAGTGCAATCAAGCTGGAACTCAGAATTCAGAAAATAACTCAGAACCGCACAGCTTCATGGAAACTGGGCAACCGGCTCTTGAATGTTTATTGGATAAACAATGAAATGAAGGCAGAAATGAAGTTCTTTGAAACCAACGAGAATGAAGACAAAACGTACCAGAATCTCTGGGACACATTTAAAGGAGTCTGTAGAGGAAAATATATAGCAATAAGTGCCCACATGAGAAGAGTAGAGAGATCCAAAATTGTCACCCTATCCTCAAACTTAAAAGACCTAGAGAAGCAAGATCAAAAAAGCTCCAAACCCAGCCAAAGACAAGAAAAAACTAAGATCAGAGCAGAACTGTAGGAGATAGAGACAGGAAAAACCCTTCAACAAATTAATAAATCCAAGAGCTGGTTTTTCGAAAACATCAACAAAATAGACAGACCACTAGCCAGACTGATAAAAAAGAAAGGAGAGAACAACCAAATACATGCAATAAATAACGACAATTGGGAAATCACCACAGATTCCACAGAAATTCAAACCATCATCAGAGAATACTACAAACAACTCTATGCATATAAACTAGTAAACCAGGAAGAAATAGGTAAATTCCTGGACGCCTGTGTCCTCCCAAGCCTAAACCAGGAGGAAACCAAAACTATGAATAGACCAATAACAAGGACTAAATTTGAGGCAGCAATTAATAGCCTACCACACAAAAAAACCCAGGCTCAGATGGGTTCACAGCCGAATTCTACCAAACACACAAAGAGGATCTGGTACCATTTCTTCTAAAACTATTCCAAATAATTCAAAGAGAGGGAACCCTTCCCAAATCATTTTATGAAACCAACATCTTCCTGATACCAAAACCTGGCAGAGGCTCAACAAGAAAAGAAAACTTCAGGCCAATATCCATGATGAACATAGACTCAAAAATCTTCAATAAAATACTGGCAAATCGATTGCAACAGCACATTAAAAAACTTATCCATCATGAACAAGTGGGATTCATCCTGGGGATGCAAGGCTGGTTCAACATACGCAAGTCTATAAATGTAATTCACCACATAAACAGAAGCAAAAACAAAAACCACATGATTATCTCAATTGACGCAGAGAAGGAATTTGACAAAATTCAACAGCCCTTTATGCTAAAAACCCTGAATAAACTGGGTATTGATGGAACATATCTCAAAGTAATAAAAGCTATTTACGACAAAACAACAGCCAATATCATACTTAATGGGCAAAAACTGGAAGCATTCCCTTTGATATTCTGCATGAGACAAGGATGCCCTCTCTCACCACTCCTACTCAACATAGTAATGGAAGTTCTAGCCAGAGAAATCAGGCAAGGAAAAGAAATAAAGTGTATTTAAATGGGAAAGGTGGAAGCCAAATTGTCTCTATTTGCATACCAGATGACAATATAAATAGAAGACCCCACAACATCAGCCCAAAAGCTCCTGAAACTGATAAGAAATTTCAGTAAAGTCTCAGAATATAAAATCAATGTGAACAAATCACAAGCATTCCTATACACCAATAACAGACTTAAAGAGAACCAAATCAAAAACGAACTGCCATTCACAACTGGTATAAAGGAAATAAAATACATAGGAATACAACTCACAAGGAAAGTAAGGGACCTCTTTAAGGAAAACTACAAACCACTGCTCAACGAAATAAGAGAGGACACAAACAGATGGAGAAATATTCCATGTTCGTGGTTAGGAAGAATCAATATCGTGAAAATGGCTATACTGCCCAAAGTAATTTACACAATCAATGCTATCCCCATCACTCTATCATTGAATTTCTTCACAGAACTGAAAAAAACATCATGAACTCCATATAGAACCATAAGAGATCCCGGATAGCCAAATCAATTCTAAGCAAAAAGAACACAGCGGGAGGTATCCCACTACCAGACTTCAAACTATTCTACAAGGCTACAGTAATCAAAACAGCATGGTACTGGTACCAAAACAGAGATATAGACCAATGGAACAGAACAGAGGCATCAGAGGCAACACAACATATCTACAAACATATAATCTTTGATAAACCAGACGAAAACAAACAATGGGGAAAGGATTCCCTGTTTAATAAATGGTGTTGGGAAAACTGGCTAGCCATGTGCAGAAAGCAGAAACTGGACCCCTTCTTGACACATTACACAAAAATTAACTCCAGATGGATTAAAGACTTAAACATAAGAACTGACACCATAAAAACCCTAGAAGAAAATCTAGGCAAAACCATTCAGACAATAGGAGTAGGCAAGGACTTCATGAACAAAACACCAAAAGCATTGGCAACAAAATCCAAAATAGACAAATGGGACCTAATCAAACTCCACAGCTTCTGCACAGCAAAGGAAACAGTCACTAGAGTGAATCAGAAACCATCAGAATGGGAAAAAATCTTTGCAGTTTACGCATCTGACAAAGGGCTGATATCCAGAATTTACAAAGAACTCAAACAGATTTACAGGAAAAAAACAAACAAGGCCATTCAAAAATGGGCAAAGGATATGAACAGACACTTTACAAAAGAATACATACGTGAGGCCAACAAACACATCAAAAAATGCTCATCATCACTGGTCATTAGAGAGATGCAAATCAAAACCACATTGAGATACCATCTCACACCAGTTAGAATGGAGACCATTAAAAAATCTGGAGACAACAGATGCTGGAGAGAATGTGGAGAAATAGGAACACTATTACACAGTTGGTGGGAGTGTAAATTAGTTCAACCCTTTTGGAAGACAGTGTGGCAATTCCTCAAGGACCTAGAAATAGAAATTCCATTTGACCCAGCAATTCCATTACTGGGTATATATCCAAAGGACAATAAATTGTCCTCCTATAATGACACATGCACACGAATGTTCATTGAGCACTGTTTACAATAGCAAAGACCTGGAACCAACCCAAATGCCCATCGATGATAGACTGGACTGAGAAAATGTGGCACATATACACCATGGAATATTATCCAGCAATCAAAAATGATGAGTTTGTGTCCTTTGTAAGGAAATGGATGAATCTGGAGAACATCATTCTCAGCAAAATGACACAGGAACAGAAAACGAAGTACCGCATATTCTCACTCATAGGGGAGTGAGAAAAATGAGAACACATGAACACAGGGAGTTGGTCTACTACACACTGGGGACTATTGGGGGAATGGGGAAGAGACAGCTGGGGGTCTGGGGAGGGATAGCCTGGGGAAAAATGACAAGTGTGTGTGTAGGTGAGAAAGGCAGCAGAACACACTGCCATTTGTATACCTATGCAACTAACTTGCACTTTCTGCACATGTACCCCAAATTCTATAATGCAATAAAAATTTAAAAAATTAAAAAATAGAAAAAAGCAATAAACACGTTTTGAGAATAAAAATAATGATGCACACCTGTGGAATAATCAGGAGACTTTTTCATGTGGCCTCTCATTTAATGTGTCATTGAAAAATGAGGTGTAGTCAGGAGACTCTTTCATATAATCACATATTCAGAGCCTCAGTGCATAAGACAGACCCTTGATAGCGTAAGAAATCTAATTAGTATGGCCACATCTTCTGAGGCTCACTGAAAAATACACACATGAAGAATAATTTGGATTCTATTTTCGATGGACATTCATTCAGAGCCTCAGTAAATAATGCAGACCTGTGGAGTAGCCAGGAGTCTATTTCATTTGGAAACACATTCATAGCCTCAGTGAATAATATGCACGTGTGTATTAGTCAGGATTACATTTTATTTGGTCACTGACTCGTAAACTAAATGAATAATGCACAAATGTAAAGTACTCCGCCGTTTATTTCATGTAACCGCTCATTGAGAGATTTACTGAATAATAAAATTATTTGAGATAGACTGCCTCCTGTTTCATATGGTCACACAAAGAGAACTTCACTGAGTGACAAACACCTGGAGAAGTGTTAGGACTGTACTTTACATAGCCTCTCATTTCCAGCCTAAGGGAATAATGCACACGTGTAAAATAGACACTAGTCAATTTTGTATGTCCACAAAATCAAAGCCTGGGTCAGTAATACACAACATTGGAAGAGTCACTAGTCTATTCCATGTGCCCAAATATTTAGAATCAGAATCAATAATACACCCCTTTAGACTAGTCAGGAAACCATTTCATATGGCCAAAGTTTCAGAGCCTCTGTGAATAATAAATACCTGAGGAATTCTCTGGACGCTATTACTTGTGGCATTTCTTCAGAGGTTCATTGAGTAAAGAACACCTGTATTGTAGTCAGAATTTTATTTCATATAGCCACATACTCAGAGCCTAACTGAATAACAGACACCTTGAAAAAGTCAGGATTCTATTTCGTATATCCCCTCATTTACAGCTGAATGTAAAAACTCACACCTGAATAGTACATAGGAGCCTCCATTTTTTGGCCACCCATTCAGAGCCCCACAGAATGATACAGACATATGAAAATGTCAGGAGTGTACTTGACTTGGCCACTTATTCAGTTCCTCAGTGAAGAATCATATATATCTGGAAAATACTCGAGATTCTATTATATATAACCACTTATTAAGAGACTCACGGAATAATGCACACCTGGAGAATTGCCTGGAGACTATTTGATATGACCATTCACCAGCGTCTCAGTGGAAAATCCAGAGGTGAGAAACAGTCAAGAGGACAGATTCAGGAGTCTGTTTTATGTGGTCACTCGTTCAGAAACTGACTGAAGAATACACACCTTGGGAATAGTCAGTGTCCAGGTCATATGGCTGCTCAGTCACAGCATTACCAAACAATGCCCAATGGGGCAATAGTAAAAAGTCTATTTCATATGGGACTCTCATTCAGAGCTTAAGAGCCTAATAAACAGCTGTCGAGGAGTGAGGACCCTATAGAAGTTAGTCCCACATAAAGCAGCTCCGTGAATGATAGTCAGGAGAGAGGAGAATACACACAGGAGATAGGAGAATACACAGGAGAGTGGAGGATACACAAAAAAGAGAGGAAACACACAGGAGAGAGAGGGATTCACACAGGAGAGAAAGATAAACACAGAAGAGGGGTGGGTACACACAGGAGAGAGGGGAATACACACAGGAGAAAAAATACACACAGGAGAGAGGGGCTTATGCACAGGAGAGAGGAGGATACACACAGGAGTGAGGGGGGATACACAAAGAAGAGAGGGGGATACACAAAGGAGAGTGAAGCATACACACAGGATGGAGTGGAATACACAGAGGAGAGAGGAGGATACACAGAGAGGGAAAAGGATAAATACAAAAGAGAGGAGAATACACACAAAAAGAGGAGAATACAAATAGAAGAGAGGAGGATACATGCAGGTGATTGGAGGATACACAAAGGAGAGAGGAGGATACACACAGGAGAGGGAATGATACACACAGGACAGAGGAGTATACACACAGAAAAGGGGCATACACACTGGAGAAAGGGAGATTCTCACAGGAGCGTTGGATACATACAAAAGACAGGGAAATACATACAACAGAGAAGGGGATACACACAGGAAAGGTAAATACACACAGGAGAAAGAAGGATTTACACAGAAGAGGGGGATACACACAGGGGAGATGGAGATCCGCAAAGGAGAGAGGGAAATACACACAGGAGAGAGGGCGTTACACACAAAAGAGTGGTGTAATACACACAGGAGAGAGGAGGGTACGCACAAGAGAGAGGAGGATACACACAGGCAGAGAAGGTTACACACAAAATAGAGGGAAATTCACACAATAGAGAGGGTGATACAGACAGGAGAGAGGGGTATACACACAGGTGAGGGGAATACACAAAATGAGAGGAACATACACACAGGAGAGAGAAAAGATACACACAGGAGAGAGGAGGATACATACAAAAGAGATGGGGATACACACAGGAGAGAAGAGGATACACACAGGAGAGAGGAGGATACACAGAGAAGAGAAGGGAATATACACAAAAGAGACGGAATACACACAAGAGAGAGGGAATGTACACACAAGATACACACAGAAAAGATGGGGATACACACAGAAGTAAGGAGGATACACAAAAAAGAGAGGAGGATACACACAGAGGAGAGAAAGATACACACAGGAGAGAGGAGGATACACACAGGAGAGGGGAATACACACAGGGGCAGGGGCATAAACACATAAAATGGGGATAAACACAGGAGAAAGGGGGTACACACAGAAGAGAGGAGGATACTCACAGTAAAATGTGATACAAACAGTAGACAAAAATACACACAGGTGAAAGGGGTGTAAACACAGAAAAGTGGGGATACACAGAAGAGAAAGGGGATACACAAAAAAGAAAGGGATATACACAGGAGAGGAAAATACACACAGGAGCGAGGCTGATGCACACAGGAATAAGGTAAATACACACAGAAAAGGGGAGGATACACACAGGAGAGGGGGGATACACACAGTAGAGAGAAAAATACACACAGGAGAGAGGAGGATGCAGGGAGGATAGAGGAAGATACACACAGAAGAGAAGGAGATACACACAGGAGTGGAGGATACACACAGAAGAGAGGGGGTACACACAAAAGCGTTGGATACATGCAGGAGACAGGGAAATACAGCAGAGAGGAGTATTAATACAGAAGAGGGGAATACACACAGGAGAGAGGGAGATACACATAGGAGAGAGGAGTATACACAGGAGAGAGAGGGATACATACAGGAAAACGGGGATGAATACAGGAGAGAGGAGGATACACACAGGAAAGTGGAGGATACACACAGGAGAAAGAATGATACACACAGAAGAGTGGAGGATACAGAAAAAAGACAGGAGCATACACACAGGAGAGGGGGATACACACGAAAGAGGAAGATACAAACAGAAAACAGGAGGATACATACAGGGGATGGGGTACACACAGGAGAGAGGGGCATACACACAGAAAAGAGCAGAATACACCCAAAATAGAAGAGAATACACATAGGAGAGAGGGGGCACACACAGGAAACAGGGGTCATACACACAGGAGAGGAAAAGATACACACTGGAAAGAAGAGGATACACCCATGAGAGAGAAGGATACACACAGGGGAAGCGGGATACACACAGAAGAGGGAAGGATACACACAAAAGAGAGGAGGATACACACAGGAGAGTGAAGCATACCCACAGAAGAGAGGGAAATACACACAGAAGAGAGGGGCATACACACAGGAAAGGGGAATACACAGAGTAGAGAGGAAAAAAACAAAGAAAAGAAGGAAATACCCAGTGGAGAGGGAGATACACACAAGAGAGAGAAGGATGCACAAAGGAGATAGGGGAATACACACAGGAAAGAAGTGGATACTGATAGGAAAGAAAAAATACACAGAGGAGAGAGGAAGATACACACAGGAGAGAGGAAGATACACACAGGAGAGTGGGGCATACACACAGGAGGAAGAGAGATACACACAGAAGAGAGGGGTATACACACAGGAAGGAAGGATACACACAGAAGAGACGAGGATACACACAGGGGAGAGAAGGATGCACACAGAAGAGAGGAAGATACGCACAGGAAAGAGGGGGATACACACAAGAAAGAGAAAGATGCACACAGAAGAGAGTAGGATACATAAAGGCTAGAGGGGGTATACACACAGGGGAGAGAAGGGATACTAACAAGAGAGAGGGAGATACACACAGGAGAGTGGGGCATACACACAGGAGAAAGATGATACACACTGGAGAGAGTGGGATACACACAAGAGGAGGAAAATACGCACAGTAAAAAGGAGGAAACTCACAGGAGAAAGACGGATACACACAGAAGAGAAACGGATACACACAGGAGAGAGGAGGATACACACAGGAGAGGGGGATACACACAAGAGAGAGGGGGATCCACACAGGAGACAAAAAAATACATATAAGACAGAGGGGTATACACACAGGAGAGGGGTATACACACAGGACCCACGAAGGAGATAAAAGAATACATGCAGGACAGAGAAGGATACACGCAGAAAAGAGGGGGATACACAGAGGAAAGAAAAAAATACACACAGGAGAGACGAGGATACACACAGGAGAGAGAAAAATATAGAAAGTAGCGAGGGATACACACAGGTGAGAAAAAGATACACACAAGGGAGTGGGCCATAAACACAGAAAAGGGGTATACACAAAGGAGAGAAACATACACAAAGAAATGAGAAGGATGCACACAGAAGAAATGGAAATACACAAGGAAAAAGGAAGATACACACAGGAAAGGGAAGGATACACACAAGAGAGGGGAGATACATACAGGAGAGAGGAACACACTCATAGAAGAGAGGAGGATACTCAGAGAAGAGAGAAAGATACACACAGAAAAAAAAGGATACACACAGGTGTGCGGAATACACACAGAAGAAAGGGGGATATGAAGAGGAGAGAAAAATACACAGAGGAGAGGGGGAGACATACAGGAGAGAGGGGCATATAGAGAAGAGAACAGGATACCCGCAGGAGAAAGGAGGATACACACAGAAGAGAGGGGGATACACACAGGAGACAAAAGGATACACACAGGAGAAAAAAAGATGCACATAGGAGAGAAAGATACACAAAGGAGTGAGGGGCGTACACACAAAAAAAGGGGGATGCACACAGGAGAAAGAGGGATACACACAGGAAAGGGTGATACACACGAGAGAGAGAAGAGTAAACACACGAGAGAAAAAGATACACACAGAAGAGCGAAGGAAACAAACAGGAGAGAGGAATGTCCACACAGGAGAGGAGCATACACACAGAAGAAAGTGGGATACACATAGGAGAGTTGGATACATACAGGAAAAAGGGAAATACACACAGGAGAGAGGAGGAGACACACAGGATAGTTGGATACATACAGGAGACAGAGAAATACACACAGGAGAGAGGGTGATACACACAGGAGAGAAGGATACACACGGGAGAGAGGGTATACACAGAAAAGTGAGGGGAATACACCCAAGAAAGAGAAGCATACACACAGGAGAGAAGGGGATACACATAGGAGAGAGAAAGATACACACAGGAAAGAGGAAGATACACACAGGAGAAAGGAGAATACACACAGGAGAGGGCAAAACAAACAAAAGAAAGGGGTGCCACACAGGAGAGAGGGGAATACACATAGGAGACAGGGGTATACACACAGGAGAGGTGTATACACACAGGAGAGAGGAGGATACATGCAGAAGAGTGGAGGATACTCGCAGCATAGAGTAGGATACCCGCAGGACAGAGGATGATACATACAAAAGAGAGAAAAATACACACAGGATTGACGTGGATACACACAAGAGAGAGAATGTTACACACAGGAGAGAAAAGAATACCACAAAAGAGAGGAGGATACACACAGGAGAGAGGGGGTACACACAGGAGACAGGGGGGCATACCCACAGGAGAGAAGAAGATACACACTGCAAAGAAGAGGATACACACAGGAGAGAAAATGATACACACAGGGGAAGCGGTATACATACAGAAGAGTGAAGGATACACACAAAAGAGAAAAGGATACACACAGGAGAGTGAAGGATACCAACAGAAGAGAGGGAAATACACAAAGAAGAGTGGGGCATACACACAGGAGAGGGGGATACACAGAGTAGAGAGGAGAAAACAAAGAGGAGAAGGAAATACCCACAGGAGAGGAAGATACACACGAGAGAGGGGGATGCACAAAAGAGAGAGAGGGATACACACAGGAAAGAAGTGGATACACAAAGGAAAGGGAAGGATACACAGAGGAGAGTGGTGGGATACACACAGGAGAGAGGAGGATACACACAGGAGAGAGGAGGATACACACAATAGAGAGGAGCATACACACAGGCAGAGAAGGATACGCACAGAATAGAGGGGAATTCACACAATAGAGAGGGTGATACACACAGGAGAGAGAAAAATACACACAGGAGAGAGGGGTATACACACAGGTGAGGGGAATACACAAAAGAGAGAGGAGCATACACACAGGAGAGAGAAAGTATACACACAGGAGAGAGGAGGATACACACAAAAGAGATGGGGATACACACAGGAGAGAAGAGGATACACACAGGAGAGAGGAGGATACACAGAGAAGAGAGGGGGATACACACAGGAGAGAGGGAATACACACAAGAGAGAGAGAATGTACACACAAGATACACACAGAAAAGATGGGGATACACACAAAAGTAAGGAGGATACACAAAAAGAGAGGAGGATACACACAGAAGAAAGGAAGATACACACAGGAGAGAGGAGGATACACACATGAGAAGGAAATACACACAGGGGAGGGGGCATAAACACATAAAGTGGGGAAAAACACAGGAGAAAGGGGGTACACACAGAAGAGAGGAGGATACTCACAGTAAAATGTGATACAAACAGGAGAGAGAAATACACACAGGTGAAAAGATTCACACAGGAGAAAGGGGTGTAAACACAGAAAAGTGGGGATACACAGAAAAGAAAGGGGGATACACAAAGGAGAAAGGGATATACACAAGAAAGGAAAATACACACAGGAGCGAGGTGGATGCACACAGAAATAAGGTATATACACACAGGAAAGAGGAGGATACACACAGGAGAGAGAATGATACACACAGCAGAGGGGTAATACACACAGTAGAGAGGAAAATACACACAGTAGAGAGGAGGATACAGGGAAGATAGAGGAAGATACACACAGAAGAGGAGGAGATACACACAGGAGTCGGGGATACACACAGAAGAGAGGGGGTACACACAAAATCTTTGGATACATGCAGGAGACAGGGAAATACACACAGCAGAGTGGAGTATACACACAGAAGAGGGGGATACACACAGGAGAGAGGGAGATACACATAGGCGAGAGGAGTATACACAGGAGAGAGTGGGATACACATAGGAGAGAAAAGAATAAACGCAAGAGAGAGGGGCATACACACAGGAGAGAGGGGGATCCACACAGGAGAAAGGAGGATACACAAAAGAGAGAAAAATACACACAGGTGAGAGGAGAATACACACAGGAGAGTGGGGCATACACAC
Source organism: Saguinus oedipus (assembly GCA_031835075.1). Taxonomy (NCBI): domain Eukaryota; kingdom Metazoa; phylum Chordata; class Mammalia; order Primates; family Cebidae; genus Saguinus; species Saguinus oedipus. Next base: position 7,186,870 of record CM063170.1, read on the forward strand.
AGAAGAGGGGGGTTGCACAAAAGAGAGAGGTGGATATACAAAAACGAAAGGGATACACACAAGAGAAAGAAATACACACAAGAGCGAGGGAGATGCACACAGGAGAAAGGAGGATACACACAGAAAAAAGAATACACACGAGAGAGGAGCATATACACAGAAGAAAGAAAGATACACACAGGAGAGTGGGGCACACAAACATGAGGGTGGGGGATACACACAAAAGAGGGGTATACACAGAGTGGTAGAAGCATACAGACAGGAGTGAGGAGCATACACACTGGAGAGAAGAGGATACACACAGGAGAGGGGAAGATACGCATAGAAGAAAAATGGATGCACAGAGGAGAATGGAATACACAGAGAAGAAAGGGGGATAGGCACAGGAGAGAAGGATACACAGAGGAGAGAGGGGATACACACAGGACAGAGGGGGGAAAACACAGGAGAGGGGAATACATACAGAATAGAGGGTCATAGACAGAAAAGAAGGGATGATACACTCAGGAGAGAAGATGATACACACAGGAGAGAGGGGGATACACACAGTAGATAGGGGAGATAAGCACAGGAGACAGAAGAATACATATAAAAGACAGGAGGAAACACAGAGGTGAAAGGAAGATACACACAGGAGATAGAAGGATACACACAGGAGAAAGAGGAATACAGACAGTAGAGAGAAAGATACACACAGGGGGAGGGGGATACACACAGAAGAGAGGAGTATACACACTGGAAAGAAGAGGATACACAAAGGAGAGAGAAGGGTACACACAGGGGAAGCGGGATACACACAGAAGAGGGAAGGATACACACAAAAGAGTAAAGGATACACACAGGAGAGTGAAGGATACCACAGAAGAGAGGAAAATACACACAGGAGAGAGGGGCATACACACAGGAGAAGGAGATACACAGAGTAGAGAGGAGAAATAAATAGGAGAAGGAAATACACACAGGAGGGGGAGATACACACAAGAGAGGGGGATGCACAAAGGAGAGAGAGGGATACACACAGGAAAAAAGTGGATACACAAAGGAAAGAAAGGATACACACAGGAGAGGGCAGATACACACAGGAGAGAAAAATATACACACAGGTGAGTAAGGCATACACACAGGAGGAAAGGGGATGCACAAAGGAGAGAGAGGGATACACACAGGAAAAAAGTGGATACACAAAGGAAAAGAAAGGATACACACAGGAGAGGGCAGATACACACAGGAGAGAAAAATATACAAACAGGAGAGTAAGGCATACACACAGGAGGAAGAGAGATACACACAGAAGAGAGGGGTATACACAAAGGAAGGAAGGATACACACAGAAGAGACGAGGATACACACAGGGGAGAGAAGGATACACACAGGAGAGAGGAAGATACACACAGGAGAGAGGAGGATACACACAGGAAAGGTGGGGATACACACAGAGAGGGGAGGATACACACAAAAGAGAGGAGCATACACACAGGACAGAGAAGGTTAAACACAGAATAGAGGGGAATTCACACAATAGAGAGGATGATACACACAGGATAGAGGGAAATACACACAGGAGAGAGGGGTATACACATGGGTGAGGGGAATACACAAAGGAGAGAGGGGCATACACAGAGGAGAGAGAAAAGATACATACAGGAGAGAAGAGGATACACACAGAAAAGATGGGGATACACACAGAAGAAAAGAATATACACAAAAGAGAGAGAAGGATACACAGAGAAGAGAGGGGGATACACACAGGAGAGAGAAGACACACACAGGAGAGAGGGAATATACACGCAGGATAAGGGAGGATACACAAAGAAAATATGGGTATACACACAGAAGTAAGGAGAATACACAAAGGAGAGAGGAGGATACACACAGAAGAGAGAAGATACACACAGGAGAGTGGAGGATACACACAGGAGAGGGGGATACACACAGGGAAGGGGGCATAAACACATAAAATGGGGATAAACACAGTAGAAAAGGGGTACACACAGAAGAGAGAATGATACTCGCAGAAAAAGGTGATACAAACAGGAGAGAGAAATACACACAGGTGAGAGGATACACACAGGAGGGAGGGGTGTAAACACAGAAAAGTGGGGATACACAGAGGAAAAAGGGGGATACACAAAGGAGAAAGGGATATACCCAGGAAAAAGAAATACACACAGGAGCGAAAGGGATGCACACAGGAGAAAGGAAAATACACACAGGAAAGAGGAGGTAACACACAGGAAAGAGAATGATACAGAAAAAAGAGGGGGGATACACAGAGTAGAGAGGAAGATACACATAGGAGAGCAGAGGATACAGAGAGGATAGAGGAAGGTACACACAGAAAAAAAGGAGATATACACAGGAGTGGGCGAAACACACAGAAGGAAGGGGGTACACACAAAAGCGTTGGATACATGCAGGAGAGAGGGAAATACACACAGCAGAGAAAGTATACATACAGAAGAGGGGGATACACACGAGAGAGAGGGAGATACACATAGAAGAGAGGAGTAAACACAGGAGAGAGTGGGATACTCACAGAAGAGAGGGGAATAAAAACAAGAGAGAGGGTCATACACACAGGAGAGAGGAAAATACACACAGGAAAGAGAAAGATACACAAAGGAGAAAGTGGGATACACACAGGAGAGAGGAGAATAAACAAAATAGAGAAAAATACACACATGTGAAATGAGAATACACACAGGAGAGTGGGGCATACACAAAGAAGAGGGGGTTACACAGAGGAGAAAGGTGGATACACAAAAATAAAGGGATACACACAGGAGAAAGATATACACACAAGAGCGAGGGAGATGCACACAGGAGCAAGAAGGATACACACAGGAAAGAGGAAAATACACACAGGAGAGAGGAGCATATACAAAGGAGAGAGGATGACACACACAGGAGAAAGGAAGATACACACAGGAGAGTGGGGCACACAAACATGAGAATGGGGGATACACACAAAAGAGAGGGATATACACAGAGTGGTAGAAGGATACAGACAGGAGTGAGGAGGATACACACTGGAGAGAGGAGGATACACACAGAAGGGGGGAAGATACACACAAAAGAAAAATGGATACACAGAGAAGAGAGGGGATACACACAGAAGAGAGGGGGATAGGCACAGGAGAGAAGGATACACAGATGAGATAGGGTATACACACAGGAGAGAGGGGAAAAAACACAGGAGAGGGGGATACATACAGAAGAGAGGGTTATAGACAAAAAAGAGGAGATGATACAAGCAGGAGAGTGGAGGATACACACAGGAGAGAGGGGGATACACACAGGAGATGGGGGCATAAACACAGGAGAGAGACGAATACTTAAAAAAGACAGGAGATACACAGAGGTGAAAGGAAGATACACACATGAGATAAAAGGATACACACAGGAGAAAGGGGGATACAGACAGTAGAGAGGGAGATACACAGAGGGGAGGAAGATACACACAGAAGAGAGGAGTATACACACAGGAGAGAAGAGAATACACACAAGAGAGAGAAAGATACACACAGGTGAAGGAAGGATACAAACAGTAGAGAGAAGGATACACACAGAGAAGAGGGGAATAAACACAGAACAAAGGAGGATATACACAAGAGAGAGGTGGATACACACAGGAGATAGGAAGATACACACAGGGGAAAGGAGGAAACACACAAAAGAGGGAAGGATACACATAGAAGAGGGGGGTACACACAGGAGACAGAGGGATACATACAGGGGAATGGGGATAAAGGAGAGAGGAGGATACACACAGGAGAGAGGAGGATGCACACAGGACAGTGGAGGATACACAAAAAAGACAAAAGAATACACACAGGAGAGGGGAATACACACAAAAGAGAAAGATACACACAAAACAGGAGGATACGTACAGGGGATGGGGATACACACAGGAGAGAGAAGCATATACACAGAAGAGAGCAGGATACAAACAAAATAGAGGAGGATACACACAGGAGAGAGGGGGCACATACAGGAGACAGGGGGCATACACACAGGAGAGAAGAAGATACACACTGGAAAGAAGAGGATACACACAGGAGAGAGAAGGATACACACAGGGGAAGCGGGATACACACAGAAGAGGGGAGGATACACATAAAAGAGAGGAGGATACACACAGGAGAGTAAAGGATACCCACAGAAGGGAGGAAAATACACACGAGAGAGGGGCATACACACAGGAGAGGGGTATACACAAAGTAGAGAGGAGAAAACACACAGGAGAAGGAAATACTTACAGGAAAGGGAGATACACAAAAGAGAGAGAAGGATGCACAAAGAAGAGAGGCGGATACACACAGGAAAGAAGTGGATACACAAAGGAAAGGGAAGGATACACACAGGAGAGGGCAGATACACACAGGAGAGAAGAAGATACACACAGGAGAGTGGGGCATACACACAGGAGGAAGAGAGATACACACAGAAGAGAGGGGTATACACAAAGGAAGGAAGGATACACACAGAAGAGACAAGGATACACACAGGGGAGAGAAGAATACACACAGGAGAGAGGAAGATACACACAGGAAAGAGGAGGATACACGCAGGAGACAGGAGGATACACACAGAGAGGGGAGGATACACACAAAAGAGAGGAGCATACACACAGGACAGAGAAGGTTAAACACAGAATAGAGGGGAATTCACACAATAGAGAGGGTGATACACAAAGGATAGAGGGAAATACACACAGGAGAGAGGGGTATACACATGGGTGAGGGGAATACACAAAGGAGAGAGGGGCATACACAGAGGAGAGAGAAAAGATACATACAGGAGAGAAGAGGATACACACAAAAAAGATGGGGATACACACAGAAGAAAAGAAGATACACAAAGGAGAGAGAAAGAAACACGCAGGATAAAGGAGGATACACACAGGAAAGATGGGAATACACACAGGAGAGTGGAGGATACACAAAAAAGAGAGGAGGATACACACAAGAGAAAGGAGAATACACACAGGAGACAGGAAGACACACACAGGGAAAGGAAGGATACACACAGTAGAGAGAAGAATACACATAGGAGAGAGATAGATACACACAGGAGAGAGAAAGTTACACAGAGGAGAGAGGAGGATACACACAGGAGAAAGGAGGATACACACAGGAGAGAGGGGGGATACACACAAAAAAGAGGGAAATTCACACAGAAGAGAGTAGGATGCATAAAGGCTAGAGAAGGTATAAACACAAAGGAGATGGGGGATACTAACAAGAGAGAGGGGGATACACACAGGAGAGTGGGGAATACACATAGAAGAAAGATGATACACACTGGAGAGAGTGGGATACACACAAGAGGAAAAAATATTCACAGTAGAGAGGAGGATACTCACAGAAGAAAGAAGGATACACAGAGAAGAGAAACAGATACACAGAGGAGAGAGGAGGATACACACAGGAGAGGGCAATACACACAAGAGAGAGGGCGATACACACAAGAGAGAGGAGGATCCACACAGGAGACAAGGAAATATACATAAGAGAGAGGGGTTTACACACAGGAGGGGGGTATACAAACAGGAGAGAAAAGGACACATGAATGAGAAAAAAGAATACACGCAGGACAGAGGAGGATACCCACAGAACAGAGGGGGATACACACAGGAGAGAGAAAAATACACACAAGAGAGAAGTTGGATACACACAGGAAAGAGGAAAATATACAAAGGAGCGAGGGATACATACAGGTGAGAAAAAGATACACAAAAGGGAGTGGGGCACAAACACAGAAAAGAGAGTGATACACACAGGATAGAAAAATACACACAGGAGTGAGAGGAATGCACATAGGAGAAATGGAAATACACAAGGAAAAAGGAAGATACACACAGGAGAGAGAATGATACACACAGGAGAGGGGAGATACATACAGGAGAGAGGAAGACACCCATAGGAGAGAGGAGGATACTCAGAGAAGAGAGGAAGATACATACAGAAGATAAAAAAATACACACAGGAGTGGGGGATACACACAGAAGAAAGGGGGATATGAAGAGGAGAAAAAAAACACAGAGGAGAGGGGGATACATACAGGAGAGAGGTGCATACATAGAGAAGAGAACAGGATATCCGCAGGAGAGTAGAGGATACACATAGAAGAGAGGGGGATACACAGGAGAGAGGGGGATACACACAGGAGACAAAAGGATACACACAGGAGAGAAAAAGATACACATAGGGGAGAAAGATACACAGAGAAGAGTGGGGCATACACACAAAAAAGGGAGATACACACAGGAGAAAGGGGGATACACACAGGAAAGGGTGATACACACGAGAGAGAAACGTAAACACAGGAGAGAAAAAGATACACACAGGAAAGATTAGGAAACAAACAGGAGAGAGAGAATACACACAAGTGACTGGGGTATACACACAGGAGAAAGGGGTAATACACACAGAAAAGAAAGATGTTACACACAGGAGAGATGGAAGAAACACAGAAAAGTGGAGGAATACACAGAAGAGAGAGGAGGATACACACAGGAGAGAGAAGGAAACACACAGGAGAGAGGAGTGTACACACAAGAGAGGAGCATACACACAGGAGAGAGGGGGTTACACATAGGAGAGTTGAATACATACAAAAAACTGGGAAATACACACAGGAGAGAGAAGGAAACACACAGGAGAGTTGGATACATACAGGAGACAGGGAAATATGCACAGGAGAGAGGGTGATACACACAGGAGAGGGGGATACACACGGGAGAGAGGGTATACACACAAAAGTGAGGGGAATACACACGAGAGAGAAGCATACACACAGGAGAGAGGGAAATACACATAAGAGAGAGGAAGATACACACATGAAAGTGAAAGATACACACAGGGGAAAAAAGTATACACACAGGAGAGGGCAAAACACACAAGAGAAAGGGGTTCCATACAGGAGAGAGGGGAATACACATAGGAGAGAGGGGTATACACAAAGGAGAGGTGTATACACATAGGAGAGATGGGTATACACAAAGGAGAGGTGTATACACACAGGAGAGAAGAGAACACATGCAGAAGAGTGGAGGATACTCACAGCACAGAGGAGGATACCTGCAGGAGAGAAAATGATACACACAAAAGAGAGAAAAATACACACGAGATTGAAAGGGATACACACAAGAGAGAGAATGATACACATAGAAGAAAAAAGAATACCACAAAAGAGAGGAGGATACACATAGGAGAGAGGGGGTACACACAGGAGACAGGAGGCATACACACACAAAAAAAGAAGATACACACTGGAAAGAAGAGGATACACACAGGAGAGAGGTGGATACACACAGGAGAGAGAAAGATACACATACAAGAGAGGATACACACAGGAGAGGGTGGATACACACCGGAGAAAGAAGTATACACAGCAGAGAGTGGGGATACACACAAGAAAGAGGAAGACAAACACAGAAGAGAGTAGGATACATAAAGGCTAGAGGGGTGATACACACAGAGGAGAGGGGTGATACTAACAGGAGAGAGGGGATACACAGAGGAGAGAGGGGCATACATAGAGAAGAAAGATGATACACCCTGGAGAGAGTAGAATACACACAGGAGGAGAAAATATGCACAGTAGAGAGGAGGATACTCACAGGAGAAAGAAAGATACACACAGAAGAGAGACGGATACACACAGAAGAGAAAAGGATACACACAGGAGAGGGTGATACACACAAAAGAGAGGAGGATCCACACAGGAGAGAAAAAAATACCCATGAGAGAGGGGTATACACACAGGAGAGGTGTATACACACGGGAGAGAAAAGGACACACCCAGGAGACAAAATAATACACGCAGGACAGAGGAAGATACCCACAGAAGAGTGAGGGATACACACAGGAGAGAGAAAAATACACACAAGAGAGAAGAAGGATACACACAGGAAAGAGGGAAATACAAAAAGAAGCGAGGGATACACACAGGTGAGAAAAGAATACACAAAATGGAGTGGGGTGTAAACACAGAAACGGGGGGAAAACAGAGAAAAGAGGAGGATACACAAAGAAGAAAGGTATACACACAGATGAGAAAAATACACACAGGAGTGAGAAGGATGCACACAGAAGAAATGAAAATACACACAGGAAAAAGAAAGATACATACAAAAGAGGGAGACTCGCAAGATGCCGTCGTAGAAGCAACTCAGGATTGCAGTTCTCAGTGAAGGCGAAGAGGGTGAGTCCTAGCCGCATTCTCGGATGGACCTTTTTTGCCCACAGAGTGTTGAAACTCCCAGGTGTGGGAGAGACATGGGACGCTAGTACAGCCGGCTAGCACAGCCGGCTCTCGTGGCCGCTTTGGCTGGCACCAGGGCAGGACCCGGCATGAAACTCACTGGTCTGGATGCCCTGTTAATCCGGCAATCTGAGATTTGGAAGGGCAGATTAGCATGTCCATCTGATTGAACGGGACTTGGACAATGAGCCAGACCAGGAGTTTCCTGGGAAATGTAATCTGAGCAAGTGCAGTGGGCAGCGGCATGAAAGATTGCACGGATCCCAGTGCCCTATCAGCAGTTTACTGGGGCGCCAGTAAGAGAGTGGACATTTCAGCTTGTGGAGAGGAAGAGAGAGAGAGGACGGCCTCTGAGGCAGGGAGCTGGGTGATCAGGCTCCACAGGTCCCACCCTCACGGGGACAATCAGGGCGGCGACTGGAGGCGCTTGGGGCTGAGAGTTTTGCTGCCGGCATCTAGGATGGAGCAGCCCGGTGAGGGAGGGGCGTCCGCCATTACTGACGCAATCGGCCCCTACTGAAGTATGGCCCAGGGCTGACAAAGCCTGAAGTTGCCGAGGCAATCTGCCATAACAGAGACTCTGCCAGGAGCGGGGAGTGATCCACAGCAGAAGAAAGCCCAGCAGCAACAGTGCGGACCAGCGCCAGCAGGTCAGAGCCCCGGCAGGCAAATAGTGAATAGACTGTCTCCTAGTGGGGCAGGAGAGTGCAACAGATACTCATAAAGAAAGCCCCAACTCCATGAGACAGAGCTAAGAAAAAAAAAAGGGTGGCGTTTTATGAGTTCTAGTGCAGCAGACATAAACAACCTCCCAAGAACCCTGAATGAGCAACGGAGCTCACAGCTCAGCACTGGAGCTCCTATAAAACACAGACCATCCCCTCAAGCAGCTCACTGACCCCTGAATATCCAAAGAGTCACCCCAAAAAAGGACTAATCAGAGTAACATTTGGCGGGCATCATTCTGGAACAAAGACAGCAGAAGAAGAAACTGGTATCATCCCTCACTGTTCTGCAGCTCCTATAGGTATACCCCAGACAAGTAGGGCCTGGAGTGGACCTCAGTACTCGTACAGCAGAGGGGATAGACCATTAGAAGAAAAACTAAGTAGGATTCATAGCCGGGGGAGGAGGCAAGATGGCGTCATAGAGGTGACTCAGGATTGCAGCTCTCGGTGAAGGCGCAGAGGGTGAGTCCTAGCCGCATTTTCGGATGTCCCTTTTATGCCCACAGAGCGTTGAAAGGCCCAGGTGTGGGAGAGACACGGGATGCTAGCAGCTGGCTAACGCAACCGGCTCCTGCCGCCTCTTCGGCCGGCGCCGCAGCGGGACCCGGCGCGGAACTCACTGGTCTGGGTGCCCTGTTAAACCGGCAATCTGAGATTTGGAAGGGCAGATTGGCATGTCCATCTGATTGAACGGGACTTGGACAATGAGCCAGACCAGGAGTTTAGTGGGAAGCGTGATCTGAGCTGGGGTATTGGGCAGCGGCACGGGAGATCGCACGGATCCCAGTGCCCTATCGGCAGGCTCCTGGGGCGCCAGTGAGAGAGTCGACCTTTCAGCTTGGGGAGAGGAAGAGAGAGAGAGACGACGGACTCTGAGGCAGGGAGCTGGGTGATTGGGCTCGGCGGGTCCCACGCTCATGGGGACAAGCAGGGCAGCGACTGGAGGCGCTTGGGGCTGAGAGTTTTGTTGCCAGCATTTAGGACGGTGCAGCCCGGTCAGGGAGGGGCGTCCACCATTCCTGACGAAGTGCACCCCCACTTAAGTACTGCCCAGGACTGACGCAGCCTGCCATTGCCGAGGCAACCTGCCATAACAGAGAGAGTCCACCAGGCAACAACAGGGCGGACCCGCGTTAGCAGGTCAGAGCCCCGGCAGGCAAATAGTGAATAGACTGCCACCTAGTGGGGCAGGACAGTGCAACAGATACTCATAAAGAAAGCCCCAACTCCCTGAGACAGAGCATCTAAGGGTGGAAAAAAAAAAGAATGGTGTTTTATGAGTTCTATTGCAGCAGACATAACCTCCCAACAACCCTGAATGAACAACGGAGCACACAGCTCAGCACTGGAGCTCCTATACAGCACAGATTGTCTGCTCAAGCAGCTCCCTGACCCCTGTATATCCAAGGAGTCACCCCAGAAAAGGACTAATCAGACTGACATTTGACTGGCATCATTCTGGAACAAGGGCAGCAGAAAAAGAAACTGATATCATCCCTCACTGTTCTGCAGATGCTGCAGGTATACCCCAGACAAGCAGGGCCTGGAGTGGACCTCAGCACTCATACAGCAGAGAGGATAGATCATAAGAGGGAAAACTAAGTAACAGAAATACTTCATCATCAACAATCTCAGTGTCCACACAGAGACGCAATTGAAAAATCAGCCACTACTAAGACGACAGGCGGATAAATCCATAAAGATGGAAAGAAACCAGCGCAAAAAGGAGGAAACCACCCGAAAGCAAAACACCTCACCTCCAAAAAAGGACCAAAACTCCTCACCAGCAAGGGAACAAAGCTGGACGGAGAATGAATGTGACGAAATGATGGAATCAGACTTCAGAAAGTGGATAATGAGAAACTTCAGTGAGCTAAAGGAACATGTTCTAAACCAGTGCAAAGAAACTAAGAACCTTGAAAAACGATTTGAAAAAAGATTCGAGGAACTGATAATGAGAATGGACAACTTAGAGAGGAATATGAATGAATTGAAGGAGCTGAAAAACACAACACGAGAAATTTGCGAAGCATGCACAAGTTTCAACAGCCGAATTGACCAAGCAGAAGAAAGAATATCAGAAGTTGAAGATCAGCTCAATGAAATAAAACGAGAAACCAAGATTAAAGGAAAAAGCACAAAAAGGAATGAACAAAATCTCCAAGAAATGTGGGACTATGTGAAGAGACCCAACCTACGTTTGATAGGTGTACCAGAATGTGACGAAGAGAATGAATCCAAGCTGGAAAACACTCTTCAGGATATTATCCAGGAAAATTTCCCCAACCTAGCAAGACATGTCAATACTCAACTCCAGGAAATACAGAGAAGACCACAAAGATACTCCGCAAGAAGAGCAACCCCAAGGCCCATAATCGTCAGATTCACCAGCGTTGAAATGAAGGAGAAAATTCTAAGGGCAGCCAGAGAGAAAGGTCCGGTCACTCACAAAGGGAAGCCCATCAGACTCACAGCAGATCTCTTGGCAGAGACTCTACAGGCCAGAAGAGAGTGGGGGCCAATATTCAACATTCTTAAAGAAAAGAGTTTTCAACCGAGAATTTTATATCCAGCCAAACTGAGCTTCATAAGTGATGGAAAAATAAAATCCTTCACGAACAAGCAAGTACTCAGAGATTTTGTCACCACTAGGCCTGCTTTACAAAAGCTCCTGAAAGAGGCACTACACATAGAAAGAGACAACCAGTTCCAGCCATCCTAAAAGCATATACCAAATGCTAAAGACCATCAACAAAATGAAGAATGTACATGAACCAACGGGAAAAACAGCCAGCTAGCATCAAAATGGCAGTATCAAATTCACACATAACAATAATAACCCTGAATGTAAATGGGCTAAATGCACCAATCAAAAGACACAGACTGGCAAATTTGATAGAAAACCAAAACCCATCGCTGTGCTGTATCCAGGAAACCCACCTCACATGCAAAGATACACAAAGGCTCAAAATAAAGGGATGGAGGAAGATTTACCAAGCAAATGGACAGGAAAAAAAGCAGGAGTTGCAATTCTCATCTCTGATAAAATAGACTATAAAGTAACAAAGATCAAAAGGGACAAAGAAGGTCATTACATAATGGTAAAAGGATCGATACAACAAGAAGAGATAACAATTCTAAATATATATGGACCCAATGTAGGAGCACCCAGATATATAAGGCAAGTTCTTAATGACGTACAAAGGGACTTAGACTCCCACACAATAATAGTGGGATACTTTAACACTCCACTGTCAATAGCAGACAGATCAACCAGACAGAAAATTAACAAGGATATCCAGACTTGAACTCAGACGTGGAACAAGCAAACCTGATAGACATTTACATAACTCTCCACCCCAAATCCACAGAATATACATTCTTCTCAGCACCACATCACACCTACTCCAAAATTGACCACATAATTGGAAGTAAAGCACTCCTCAGCAAATGCAAAACAAATGAAATCATAACAAACATTCTCTCAGACCATAGTGCAATCAAGTTGGAACTCAAATTTCAGAAAATAACTCAGAACCGCACAGCTTCATGGAAACTGAACAAATGGCTCTTGAATGTTGATTGGATAAACAATGAAATAAAGGCATAAATAAAGAAGTTCTTTGAAACCAACGAGAATGAAGACACAACGTACCAGAATCTCTGGGACACATTTAAAGCAGTCGGTAGAGGAAAATATATAGCAATAAGTGCCCACATGAGAAGAGTGGAGAGATCCACAATTGACACCCTATCGTCAAAATTGAAAGACCTAGAGGAGCAAGATCAAAAAAGCTCAAAACCTAGCCGAAGACAAGAAATAACTAAGATCAGAGCAGAACTGAAGGAGATAGAGACAAGAAAAACCCTTCAAAAAATCACTAAATCTAAGAGCTGGTTTTTCGAAAACATCAACAAAATAGACAGACCACTAGCCAGACTGATAAAAAAGAAGAGAGAGAAAAACCAAATAGATGCAATAAAAAACGATAAAGGGGAAATCACCACAGATTCCACAGAAATTCAAACCATCATCAGAGAATACTACAAACAACTCTATGCACATAAACCAGAAAATCAGGAAGAAATGGATAAATTCCTGGACGCCTGTGTTCTCCCAAGCCTAAACCAGGAGGAAGCCGAAACTATGAATAGACCAATAACAAGGTCTGAAGTTGAGGCAGCAATTAAGAGCCTACCACACAAATAAAGCCCAGGTCCAGATGGGTTCACAGCCGAATTCTACCAGACACGCAAAGAGGATCTGGTACCATTCCTTCTGAAACTATTCCAAATAATCCAGGAAGAGGGAACCCTTCCAAAATCATTTTATGAGACCAACATCATCCTGATACCAAAACCTGGCAGAGACTCAACAAGAAAAGAAAACTTCAGGCCAATATCCATGATGAACATAGATGCAAAAATCTTCAATAAAATACTGGCAATCCGATTGCAACAGCACATTAAAATACTTATCCGTCACGATAAAGTAGGATTCATCCCGGGGATGCAAGGCTGGTTCAACATACGCAAGTCTATAAATGTAATTCACCACATAAACAGAAGCAAAAAATAAAACCACATAATTATCTCAATTGATGCAGAGAAGGCATTTGACAAAATTCAACAGCCCTTTATGCTAAAAACCCTCAATAAACTTGGTATTGATGGAACATATCTCAAAGTAATAAAAGCTATTTATGACAAACCAACAGCCAATATCATACTTAATGGGCAAAAACTGGAAGCATTCCCTTTGAAATCTGGCACTAGACAAGGATGCACTCTCTCACCACTTCTATTCAACAAAGTACTGGAAGTTCTAGCCAGAGCAATCAGGCAAGAAAAAGAAATAAAGGGTATTCAAATAGGAAAGGTGGAAGCCAAATTTTCTCTATTTGCAGACGACATGATAGTATACCTAGAAGACCCCATCACCTCAGCCCAAAAGCTCCTGCAACTGATAAGCAACTTCAGCAAAGTCTCAGGATATAAAATCAATGTTCAAAAATCACAAGCATTCCTATACACCAATAACAGACTTAAAGAGAACCAAATCAAGAACGAACTGCCATTCACAATTGCTACAAAGAAAATAAAATACCTAGGAATACAAGTCACTAGGAATGTAAGGTACCTCTTTAAGGAAAACTACAAACAACTGCTCAACGAAATAAGGGAGGACACAAACAGATGGAGAAACATTCCATGTTCGTGGTTAGGAAGAATCAATATCGTGAAAATGGCTATACTGCCCAAAGTAATTTACACAATCAATGCTATCCCCATCAAACTACCATTGAATTTCTTCACAGAACTGGAAAAATCCACCATGAATTTCATATGGAACCAAAAAAGAGCCCGCATAGCCAAGTCAATTCTAAGCAAATAGAACACAGTAGGAGGCATCACGCTACCAGACTTCAAACTATACTAGAAGGCTACAGTAATCAAAACAGCATGGTACTGGTACCAAAACAGAGATATAGACCAATGGAACAGAACAGAGGCATCGGAGGCAACACAACACATCTACAACCATATTATCTTTGATAAACCAGACAAAAACAGGCAATGGGGAAAGGATTCCCTATTTAATAAATGGTGTTGGGAAAACTGGCTAGCCATGTGCAGAAAGCAGAAACTGGACCCCTTCCTGACACCTTACACTAAAATTAACTCCAGATGGATTAAAGACTTAAACGTAAGACCTGACACCATAAAAACCCTAGAAGAAAATCTAGGCAAAACCATTCAGGACATAGGAGTAGGCAAGGACTTCATGAAAAAAACACCAAAAGCAATGGCAACAATAGCCAAAATAGACAAATTGGACCTAATCAAACTCCACAGCTTCTGCACGGCAAAACAAACAGTCACTAGAGTGAATCGGCAACCATCAGAATGGGAAAAAATCTTTGCAGTTTACGCATCTGACAAAGGGCTGATATCCAGAACTTACAAAGAACTCAAACAGATTTACAGAAAAAAACAAACAAGCCCATTCAAAAATGGGCAAAGGATATGAACAGAAACTTTACGAAAGCAGACATACATGAGGCCAGCAAACATATGAAAAAGTGCTCATCGTCATTGGTCATTAGAGAGATGCAAATCAAAACCACATTGAGATACCATCTCACACCAGTTAGAATGGCGATCATTAAAAAATCTGGAGACAGCAGATGCTGGAGAGGATGTGGAGAAATAGGAAGACTCTTACACTGTTGGTGGGAGTGTAAATTAGTTCAACCATTGTGGAAGACAGTGTGGCGATTCCTCAGGGAACTAGAAATAGAAATTCCATTTGACCCAGCAATCCCATTACTGGGTATCTATCCAAAGAATTATAAATCGTTCTACTATAAGGACACATGCACACGAATGTTCATTGCAGCACTGTTTACAATAGCAAAGACCTGGAACCAACCCAAATCCCCAACGATGATAGACTGGACTGAGAAAATGTGGCACATATACACCATGGAATATTATGCAGCAATCAAAAATGATGAGTTTGTGTCCTTTGTAGGGACATGGATGAATCTGGAGAACATCATTCTCAGCAACCTGACACAAGAACAGAAAAAGAAATACCACATATACTCACTCATAGGTGGGTGAGAAAAATGAGAACACGTGGACACAGTGAGGCAGTCTACTATACACTGGAGACTGTTGGGGGTAATGGGGGAGGGACAGCGGGGGGGGCTGGGGGGGATAGCCTGGGGATGACTACCAAGTGTGGGTGAAGGGGAGGAAAGCAGCAAAGCACACTGCCATGTGTGTACCTATGCAACTATCTTGCTCGTTCTGCACATGTACCCCCAAACCTATAATGCAATAAAAATTAAAAAAATAAAAAATAAAAATAAAAAAAAGGAAAAACTAAGTAACAGAAATACTTCGTCATCAACAATCTCAGCATCCACACAGAGACCCAATTGAATAATCAGCAACTACTAAGACGACAGGTGGATAAATCCATAAAGATGAGAATAAACCAGCGCAAAAAGGAGGAAACCACCCGAAACCAAAACACCTCACCTCCAAAAAAGAACCAAAACTCCTCACCCGCAAGGAAAAAAAGCTGGATGGAGAATGAGTGTGACGAAATGATGGAATCAGACTTCAGAAAGTGGATAATGAGAAACTTCAGTGAGATAAAAGAACTTGTTCTAAATCAGTGCAAAGAAACTAAGAACCTTGAAAAAAATTGAAAAAAGATTCGAGGAATTGATAACAAGAATGGACAACTTAGAGAGGAATATGAATGAATTGAAGGAGCTGAAAAACACAACACGAGAGCTTCACGAAGATGCCCAAGTTTCAACAGCCGAATTGCCCAAGCAGAAGAAAGAATATGAGAAGTTGAAGATCAAATCAATGAAATAAGCGAGAAACCATGATTAAAGAAAAAAGCATGAAAAGGAATGAACAAAATCTCCAAGAAATGTGGGACTATGTGAAGAGACCCAACCTACGTTTGATAGGTGTACCAGAATGTGATGAAGAGAATGAATCCAAGCTGGAAAACACTCTTCAGGATATTATCCAGGAAAATTTCCCCAACCTAGCAAGACAGGTCAATACTCAGCTCCAGGAAATACAGAGAACACCACAAAGATACTCCGCAAGAAGAGCAACCCCAAGGCACATAATCGACAGATTCAGCAGGGTTGAAATGAAGGAGAAAATACTAAGGGCAGCCAGAGAGAAAGGTCGGGTCACCCACAAAGGGAAGCCCATCAGACTCACAGCAGATCTCTCGGCAGAGACCTCACAAGCCAGAAGAGAGTGGGGGCCAATATTCAACATCCTTGGGGATAGCCTGGGGATGAATTCCAAGTGTGGGTGAGGGGGAGGAAGGCAGCAAAACACACTTCCATGTGTGTACCTATGCAACTATCTTGCACGTTCTGCACATGTACCCCAAAACCTATAATGCAATAAAAATTAAAAAAAATAAAAAAGAAAAGACCTTTCAATCCAGAATTTTATATCCAGCCAAACTGAGATTCATAAGTGAAGAAAAAATAAAATCCTTCATGAACAAGCAAGTACACAGAGATTTTGTCACCACTAGGCCTTCTTTACAAGAGCTCCTGAAAGAGGCACTACACATAGAAAGAAACAACCATTACCAGCCATCGTAAAAGCATACCAAATGCTAAAGACCGTGAACAAAATGAAGAATGTACATGAAGCAACGGGCAAAACAGCCAGCTAGCATCAAAATGGCAGTATCAAATTCACACATAACAATATTAACCCTAAATGAAAATGGACTAAATGCACAAATCAAAAGACACAGACTGGCAAATTGGATAAAAATCCAAAACCCGTCCGTGTGCTGTATCCAGGAAACACAACTCACACGCAAAGATACACAAAGGCTCAAAAGAAAAGGATGGAGGAATATTTACCAATCAAATAGAGAGCAAAAAAATTAGGAGTTACAATACTCGTCTCTGATAAAATAGACTTTAAAGCAACAAAGATCAAAAGGGACAAAGAAGGTCATTATATAATGGTAAAAGGATTGATACAACAGGAAGAGCTAAAAATTACAAATATATATGGACCCAATGTAGGAGCACCCAGATATATAAGGCAAGTTCTTAATGACTTACAAAGAGACATAGGCTCCCACACAATAATAGTGGGAGACTTTAACACTCCACTGTCAATAGCAGACAGATCAACCAGACAGAAAATTAACAAGAATATTCAGGACTTGAACTCAGTCCTGGAACAAGCAAACCTGATAGACATTTACAGAACTCTCAACCCCAAATCCACAGAATATACATTCTTCTCAGCACCACATCACACCTTCTCCAAAATTGACCATATAATTGGAAGTAAAGCACTCCTCAGCAAATGCAAAACAACTGAATTCATAACAAACAGTCTATCAGATTATAGTGCTATCAAGGTGGAACTCAGAATTCAGAAACTAACTCAGAACCGCACAGCTTCATGGAAACTGAACAACTGGCTCTTGAATGTTGATTGGATAAACAATGAAATGAAGGCAGAAATAAAGAAGTTCTTTGAAACCAATGAGAACGAAGACACAACGTACCAGAATCTCTGGGACACATATAAAACAGTCTGTAGAGGAAAATATATAGCAATAAGTGCCCACATGAGAAGAGTGGAGAGATCCAAAATTGACACCCTATTGTCAAAATTTAAAGAGCCAAATTAGCAAGATCAATAAAGCTCAAAACCTAGCCGAAGACAAGAAATAACTAAGATCAGAGCAGAATTGAAGGAGATAGAGACAAGAAAAACCCGTCAAAAACTCAATAAATCTAATAGCTGATTTTTCAAAAAGATCAGCAAATTATACAGACCACTAGCCAGATTGATAAAGAAGAAAAGAGAGAACAACCAAATAGATGCAATAAAAAACGATAATGGGGAAATCACCACAGATTCCACAGAAATTCAAACCATCATCAGAGAATACTATAAACAACTCTATGCACATAAACTAGTAAACCTGGAAGAAATGGATAAATTCCTGGACACCTGTGTCCTCCCAAGCCTAAACCCGAAAGAAGCTTAACCTATGAATAGACCAATAACGAGGTATGAAGTTGAGGCAGCAATTAAGAGCCTACCACACAAAAAAAGCCCAGGTCCAGATGGGTTCACAGCTGAATTCTACCAGACACACAAAGAGAATCTGGTACCATTCTTTCTGAAACTATTCCAAATAATCCAAAAAGAGGGAACCCTTTCCAAATAATTTTATGAGACCAACATCATCCTGATACCAAAACCTGACAGAGACTCAACAAGAAAAGAAATCTTCAGGCCAATACCCATGATGAACATAGATGCAAAAATCTTCAACAAAATACTGGCAGACCGATTGCAACAGCACATTAAAAAACTTATCCATCACGATCAAGTAGGATTCATCTCGGGGATGCCAGGCTGGTTAAACATATGCAAGTCTATAAATGTAATTCACCACATAAACAGAAGCAAAAACAAAAACCACATGATTATCTCAATTGACGCAGAGAAGGCATTTGACAAAATTCAACAGCCTTTTATGCTAAAAACCCTCAATAAACCTCGTATTGATGGAACATATCTCAAAATAATAAAAGCTACTTACAACAAACCAACAGCCAATATCATACTTAATGGGCAAAAACTGGAAGCATTCCCTTTGAAATCCGGCACTAGACAAGGATGCCCTCTCTCACCACTCCTAATCAGCATTGTACTAGATGTTCTACCCAAAGCAATCAGGCAAGAAAAATAAATAAAGTGTATTCAAATAGGAAAGGAGGAAGCCAAATTGTCTCTATTTGTAGACCACTTGATTGTATTCCTAGAAGACCCCATCACCTCAGGCCAAAAGCTCCTGAAACTGATAAGCAACTTCAGTAAAGTCTCAGGATATAAAATCAATGTGCAAAAATCACAAACATTCCTATACACCAATAGCAGACTTAAAGAGAACCAAATCAAGAACGAACTGCCATTCACAATTGCTACAAAGAAAATGAAATACCTAGGAATATAACACAAAAGGAATGTAAGGGACCTCTTTAAGGAAATCTACAAACCACTGCTCAACGAAATAAGAGAGGACACAAACAGATGGAGAACTATTCCATGTTCGTGGTTAGGAAGAATCAATATCGTGAAAATGGCTATACTGCCCAAAGTAATTTACACAATCAATGCTATCCCATCAAGCTACCATTGAATTTCTTCACAGAACTGGAAAAATCACCATCAAATTCATATGGAACCAAAAAAGAGCCCGCATAGCCAAGTCAATTCTAAGCAAAAAGAACACAGCGGGAGGCATCACACTACCAGACTTCAAACTATACTACAAGGCTACAGTAATCAAAACAGCATGGTACTGGTACCAAAACAGAGATATAGACCAATGGAACAGAACAGAAGCATCGGAGGCAACACAACATATCTACAACTATATTATCTTTGATAAACCAGACAAAAACAGGCAATGGGGAAAGGATTCCCTATTTAATAAATGGTGTTTGGAAAACTGGCTAGCCATGTGCAGAAAGCAGCAACTGGACCCCTTCATGACACCTTACACTAAAATTAACTCCAGATGGATTAAAGACTTAAACGTAAGACCTGACACCATAAAAACCCTAGAAGAAAGTCTAGGCAAAACCATTCAGGACATAGGAGTAGGCAAGGACTTCATGAACAAAACACAAAAAGCATTGGCAACAAAAGCCAAAATAGAGAAATGGGACCTAGTCAAACTCCACAGCTTCTGCATGGCAAAAGAAAAAGTTACTTGAGTGAATCAGCACCCATCAGAATGAGAAAAAATCTTTGCAGTTTACACATCTGACAAAGGGCTGATATCCAGAATTTACAAAGAACTCAAACAGATTTACAGGAAGAAAACAAACAAGTCCATTCAAAAATGCGCAAAGGGTATGAACTGACACTTTACAAAAGAAGACATACATGAGGCCAACAAACACATCAAAAAATGCTCATCATCACTGGTCATTAGAGAGATGCAAATCAAAACCACATTGAGATACCATCTCACACCAGTTAGAATGGAGATAATTAAAAAATCTGGAGACAGCAGATGCTGGAGAGGATGTGGAGAAATAGGAACACTCTTACACTGTTGGTGGGAGTGTAAATTAGTTCAACCATTGTGGAAGACAGTGTAGCGATTCCTCAGAGACCTAGAAATAGAAATTCCATTTGACCCAGCAATCCCATTACTGGGTATTTATCCAAAGGACTATAAATCGTTCTACTATAAGGACACATGCACACGAATATTCATTGCAGCACTGTTACAATAGCAAAGAACTGGAACCAACCCAAATGCCCAACAATGATAGACTGGACTGGGAAAATGTGGCACATATACACAATGGAATATTATGCAGCAATCAAAAATGATGAGTTTGTGTCCTTTGTAAGGACATGGATGAATCTGAAGAACATCATTCTAAGCAAACTGACACAAGAACAGAAAAGGAAATACCGCATATACTCACTCATAGGTGGGTTAGAAAAGTGAGAACACATGGACACAAAGAGGCGGTCTACTATACACTGGGGTCTATTGGGGGAATGGGGGAGAAACAGCGGGGGGGGCTGGGAAGGGATAGCCTGTGGATGAATGCCAAGTGTGGGTGAAGGGGAGGAAGGCAGCAAGACACACTGCCATGTGTGTACCTATGCAACTATCTTGCACGTTCTGCACCTGTACCCCAAAACCTATAATGCAATAAAAGTTAAAAAAAGATACATACAAAAGAGAGAAGGATACACCCAGTAGAGGGGGGATACAAACAGGAGAGAGAAAGACACCCATAGGAGAGAGGAGGATACTCAGAAAAGAGAGGAAGATACACACAAAAGACAAAAGGATACACACAGGAGTGGCTGATACACACAGAAGATAAAGGGATATGCAGAGGAGAGAAAAATACACCTAGGAGAGGGGAATATATACAAAAGCGAGGGACATACATATAGAAGAGAAAAGGATACCCGAAGAAGAGAAGAGGATACACACAGAAGAGAGGGGGATACACGCAGGAGAGAGGGGGATACACACAGGAGACAAATGATACACACAGGAGAGAAAAAGATTCATAGAGGAGAGAAAGATACACAGAGGAGAGAGAGGCATACACACAAAAAAGGGGGATACACACAGGAGAAAAGGGGATACACACAGGAAAGTGTGGTACACACAAGACACAGAAGCATAAATACAGGAGAGAAAAGAATACACACAGGAGAGAGGAGAAAACAAACAGGAGAGAGAGAATGCAAACAGGTGAGAGGGTTATACACACAGGAGAAAGGGGTAAGACACACAGAAAAGAAAGGTGTTACACAAAGGAGAGATGGGGTAACAGATAAAAGTGGAGGGATAAACACAGGAGAGAGGAGGATACACACAGGAGAGAGAAGGGAACACACAGGAGAGAGGAGTGTACACACAAAAGACAGGGGGAAAACGCAGGAGAGTTGGATACATACAGGAGACAGGGAAATACCACAGGAGAGAGAGGGATACACACAGGAAAGTAAGATACATACAGCAGACAGGGAAATACACACAGGAGAAAGGGTGATACACACGGGAGAGGAGGATACGCACGGGAGAGAGGGTATACACACAAAAGTGAAAGGAATACACACAATAGAAAGGGGCATACAGACAGGAGAGATGGGTATACACGTAGGAGAGAAAGATACGCACAGAAAAGAGGAAGATACACACCAGAAAAAGGAGGATACACACAAAAGAGGGTAAAACACACAAAAGAAAATGGTTCCACACAGGAGAGAGGGGAATACACATAAGAAATAAAGGTTTACACACAGGACAGGTGTATACACACAGGAGGGAGAAGGATACATGCAGAAGAGTGGAGGATACTCTCAGCACAGAAGAGGATACCCACAGAAGGGAGAAGGATACACACAGAAGAGAAAAAAATACACACAGGTTTTAAGGGGATACACACAAGAGAGAGAATGACACACACAGGAGGAAAAAGAATACCACAAAAGAGAGGGTGATACACACAGGAGCGAGGGATGCACACAGGTGAGAGAAGGATACACACAGGAGAGAAGGGCATACACTCAGAAAAGGGGGGAACACAGAGGAGAGAGGAAATACACAAAGGAGAAAGTGATACACACAAGAAGGAAAATACACACATGAGCGAGGAAGATGCACACAGGAGAATGGGAAATACACACAGGAAAAAAGAGGATACACAATAGAGAGAGAAAAATACACACAGGGGAGTGGGGATACACACAGGAGAGAGGAAGATACACACAGGAGAGAGAAGGATACACAGAGGAGAGAGAAATATACACACAGAAGAGAAGAGGATACACACAACAGTGGGAGTTACACAGAGAAGAGTGGGGAATACGCAGAGTAGAAAGAGATACACAGAGGAAAGAATGAAATACACACAGGAGAGAGGGGGATAAACTCAAAGGAGAGGAATACATACAGGAAAGTGGGGCATAGAAAGAGGAGAGGGGAGGACACACGCAGGAGAAAAAAAGGATACACAAAGGATAGAGGAAGATAGACACAGGAGAGAAATGGATACACACAGGAGAGAAAAGGATACACATAGGAGATAGGAGGAAACACATAGCAGAGGGAGATACTCACAGGAGAGAGGGGCATACACTCACAAAAATGGGATCCACACAGGAGAAAGTGTGGTACACACAGGATAGTGGAGGATAAAATCAGGAAAGGGTGATACACACACGAGAGAGGGGCATAAACACAGGAGAGTGGAGGATACACACAGGAGAGAGGAGAAAACAAAGAGGAGAGAGAGGATACACACAGGAGAGAGAGGGATACACACAGGAGGAAAAGGTGATACACACATGAAAGAAAGGTGTTACACACAGGAGAAAGGGGGAAAACCCACAGAAAAGCGGAGCGATACACGCAGGTGAAAGAATACACACAGGAGAGAGGAGGATACACAGAGGAGAGAGGAGTATACACAAAGGTGAGTGGCATACACACAGGACAGAAGGTGATTCATGCAGGAGAGTTGGATACATACAGGAGACAGGAAAATATACACAGGAGAAAGGGAAATACACACAAAAGTGGGAGATATAAACAGGAGAGAGGGTATACACGCAGGAGAGGGGGATACACATAAGAGAGAGAGGAATCCACACAAAAGAGAGGAAAATACACACAAGAGACAGGGGCATAGAGACAGGAGAGAGAAAAATACATATAGGAGAGGGGAAGATACACAAAAAGAGAGGAGGATACATGCAGAAGAGAGTATACACAGGAGAGAGGTTAATACAAAGAGGAGAGAGGGCATTACACACAGGAGAGAGGGCGGATACTCACAGGAGAGAGGAGGATACACACAGCAGAGGAGGATACACACAAAAGAGAGGAGCATACACACAGGAGAGAGAATGATATGCACAGGAGAGACGGAAATTCACAAAATAGAGAGGGGGATACACACAGGAAAGAGGGGGATACACAAGGAAGAGAAGGTTATACACACAGGTGAGGGAAATACACAAAGGAGAGAGGGGCATACACAGAAAAGAGAAAAGATACACACAGGAGAGAGAAGGATACATGCAGGATAGGGCGATACACAAAAGAGAAAGGGAAATCCACACAGGAGAGAGGAGAATACACATAGGAGAGAGGGATATACACACAGGAGAAGTGCATACACACAGGAGAGAGGAGGATACTCGCAGGAGAGAGGATACACGCAGCACAGAAAAGGATACCCGCAGTAGAGAGGGGGATACACACAGAAGAGAAAATAATACACACAGGAGAGAAGGGGGATACAAACAAGAGAGAGAATGATACACACAGGAGAGAAAAGGATACACACTAAAGAGAAAAAGATACACACAGAAGAGAGGAATACACACAGGTTAGAGGAGGATACACACAGAAGTAAAAGGCAAACACACAGAAAAGGAAAAATACAAAGAGAAGAGAGAGAAATATACAAAGAAGAAAAAGATACACACAAAAGAGGGAAATACACACAGAAGCGAGGGGGATGAACACAGGATTAAAAAAATACACACAGGAAATACGAGAATACACAGGAGAAGGAAGGATACACTCAGGAGAGGGGCGATACACACAGGAGAGAGAAAGATACACACAGGAGAGAGGAGGATACACAGAGGAGAGAGGAAGATACACACAGAAGAGAAGAGGATACACACAGTAGAGAAGGATACACAGAGAAGAGAGTGGGATACTCACAGGAATGGGGGATACAATGAGGAGAGTGTGGAATACACACAAGAGAAAAAAATAAACACAGGAGAGGGAAATACATATAGGAGAGAGGGGCATAGACAGAGGGGAGGGGAGGATACATGCAGAAGAGAGAAGGGCACACACAGGAAAGAGGGGACTACACACAGAAGACAAAAATATACACACAGGAGAGAGGGGACTACACACAGAAGACAAAAATATACACACAGAAAGTGTGATACACACATGAGAGAGGGGTGTAAACACAGGAGAGAGGAGGATACACACAGGAGAGTGGGGGGATACAGACAAGAAAGAAGGATACACACAGAAGAGAGTAGGATACATAAAGGCGAGAGAAAGAATATACACAGGAAAGAGGAAGGATAGTAACAGGAGAGAGAAGGATACACACCCGAGAGTGGGGCATACACACCAAAGGGAAAAGACACACACTGGAGAGAGTAAGATACACACAGGAGGAGGAAAATACGCAAAGTAGAGAGGAAGATACACACAGGAGAAAGGAGGATACACACAGGAGGGAGACGGATACACACAGGAGATTGGAGGATACACACAGGAGAGGGCGATACACACAAGAGAGAAAAGGATCCACACAAGAGAGAGCGAAATACACATAAGAGAGAGAGGTATACACACAAGAGAGGGGTATACACACAGAAGAGAAAAGGATACAGGCAGAAGAAAGGAGGATACACGTAGCACAGGGGAGAATACACGCAGAAAAGAGGGGAATACACACAGAAGAAAGAAAAATACACATAGGAGAGAAGGAGGATACACAAGAGAGAGAATGATACACACAAAAGACAAAAGGATACACACAGAAGAGAGGAGAATACACACAGGAGCGAGGGATACACACAGGTGAGAGGAAGATACACAGAGGAGAGAGGGACGTACACACAGAAAAGGGGGTATACACAGAGAAGACAGTGGAATACACAAAGGAGAAGGATACACACAGGAGAGGAAAATACAAAGAGGACAGCGGGGGGGGGGCTGGGGAGGATAGCCTGGGGATGAATACCAAGTGTGGGTGAAGGGGAGGAAGGCAGCAAAACACACTGCCATGTGTGTACCTATGCAACTATCTTGCACGTTCTGCACATGTAACCCAAAACCTATAATGCAATAAAAATTTAAAAAGAAATACAAAGAGGAGCGAGGGTGATGCACACCGGAGAAAGGAAAATACATACAGGAAAGCGAGAATACACACAGGAGAGAGAAAAATACACACAGGAGAGGGGGGGATACACACAGGACAGAGGAAGATACACACAGGAGAGAGGAGGATACACAGAGGAGTATACATCCAGAAGAGAAGAGGATACACACAGAAGTGAAAGATACCCAGAGAAGAGAGTGGGATACACACAGGAATGGGGGATACACAGAGGAGAGTGTGGGATACACACAGGAGAGAGGAGGAAACAAACAGGAGAGAGGGGATACACAAAAGAGAGAGAAGGATACACACAGAAGAAAGGGGTGATACAGGAAAGAAAAGTGTAAGCCACAGAAGAGAGGGGGAAACACACAGGAAAGTGGAGGGATACACACAGGAGAGAGGAAGGTACACACAGGAGAGAGGAGAATACACACAGGAGAAAGGAGTATAACCACAGGAGAGGGTCATACACACAGGAGAGAGGGGGATACATACAGGAGATTTGGATACATACAGGAGACAGAGAAATACAAACAGGAGAGAGGGAGATACACACAAGAGAGAGGAACATACACACAGTACAGAGGAGGATACACATAGGAGAGAGGAAGGTACACAAAGGAGAGAGGAGGATACACGCAGGAGAAAGGAGTATACACAGACGAGAGAAAAATACACAGAGGAGAGAGGGCATTACACACAGGAGAGAGGGTGGATACACACAGGAGAGAGAAAGATACACACAGAAGAGAGGAGGATAAACACAGGAGAGGGTGGATACACACAGGCGATTGGAGGAAACACACAGGAGAGAGGGGAAGTACACACAAAAAAGAGAAGGATACACACAGAAGAAAGTAGGATACATAAGGCGAGAGAAGGAATACACACAAAAGAGAGGGCGGATACTAACAGGAGGAGGGGAATACACACCCGAGAGGGGGGCATACACACAGAAGGGAGAAGATACACACTGGAGAGAGTAAGATACACACAAGAGGAGAAAGATACGCAAAGTAGAGAGGAGGATACACACAGGAGAAAGAAGGATACACACGAGAGAGACGGATACACAAAAGAGAGAGGAGGATCCACAGAGGAGAGAGGGAAATATACATAAGAGAGGGGTATACACACAGGAGAGAAAAGAATACACGCAGAAGAAAACAGAATACACGCAGCACAGAGGAGGATACATGCAGGAGAGAGGGGAATACACACAGGAGAGAGAAAAATACACACAGGAGGGAGGGGGATACACACAAAAAAGAAAAGGATACACACAGAAGAATGTAGGATACATAAGGCGAGAGAAAGAATACACACAACGGAGAGGGGTGATACTAAGAGGAGAGAGGAGAATACACACACGAGAAAGGGGCATACACACAGAAGAGAGAGGATACACACTGGAGAGAGTAAGATACACACAGGCGGAGAAAGATACACAAAGTAGAGAGGAGGATACACACAGGAGATAGGAGGATACACACAGGAGAGAGACGGATGCACAAAAGAGAGAGGAGGATACACACAGGAGAGGGCGATAAACACAAGAGACAGAAGGATCCACAGAGGAGACAGGGAAATACACATAAGAGAGGGGTATACACACAGGAGAAAAAAGAATACACGTAGGAGAAAAGAGGAGACACGCAGCACAGAGGAGGATACATGCAGGAGAGAGGGGAATACACACAGGAGAGAGAAAAATACACACAGGAGAGAAGGGGAATACACACAAGAGAGAGAATGATACACATAGAAGATAAAAGGATACACACAGTAGAGAGGAGGATACACGGAGGAGAGAGGAAGATACAAACAGAATAGAAGAGGATACACACAAGAGTGGCAGATATACACAGAAGAGAGGGGGATACAAAAAAGAGAGGAAAATACACAGAGGAGAGAGTGGGATACACAGAGGAGAGAGGGGGATAAACACAGGAGATGGGGACACATACAGGAGAGAGGAACATAGACAGAAGAGAGAGGAGGATACACGCCAGAGAGAAGAGGATACACAGAGGAAAGAGGGGATTCACACAAAAGAAAGGGGGATACACACAGGAGAGAAAAGAATACACACAGTAGAGAGGAGGATACACATAGGAGGGGGAGATACACACAGGAGAGAGGGGCATGCACACAAAAAATGGGAATACACACAAGAGAAATTGGAATACACACAGGAGAGAGGAGGATACACACAGGAGAGAGGAGGAAACAAAAAGGAGAGAGAGGGTACACACAAGAGAGAGGGGGATACACACAGGTGAAAGGGGTGATACACACAGGAAAGAAAGCTGTTACCCACAGGAGAGATGGGGGAAACACACAGGAAAGCGGAGTGATACACACAGGAGAGAGCAGGATACACACAAGAAAGAGGAGTATACACACAGAAGAGAGGCATACACACAGAAGAGAGAAGGATACACACAGGAGAGAAGGATACATGCAGGAGACACAGAAATACACACAAGAGAGAGGGGAAAACACACAGGAGAGGAGGATACACACATGAGAGTGGGTATACACACAGGAGAGGGGAATACACACAGGAGAGAGAGGGATCCAAACAGGAGAGAGGGAAATACACACAAGAGAGTAGGTCATACACACAGGAGAGAGGGGGACACGCATAGGAGAGAGGAAGATACACAAAGGAGAGAGGAGGATATATGCAAAAGAGAGAAGTATACACAGAAAATAGGAGAATACACCGAGGAGAGATGGCGTTACACACAGGAGATAAAGCGGACACACACAAGAGAGAGGAGGATACACAAAAGAGAGGGTGGGTACACACAGGAGAGAGGAGGATATACACAGGAGAGAGGGGTGATACACACAATAAAGAGGGGATACACACAGAAGAGAGTAGGATACACAAAGGCGAGAGAAGGGATACACACAGGGGAGAGGGGGGATACCAACAGAAGAGAGGGGGATACACACAGGAGAGTTGGGCATACTCAGAGAAGGGAGAGACTACACACTGGAGAGAGTGGGATATACACAGAAGAAGGAAGATACAGACAGTAAAGAGAAGAATACACACAGGAGAAAGTAAGATACACACAGGAGAGAGACGGATACACAAGAGAGAGAGGAGAATACACACAGGAGAGGGCGATACCCACAAGAGAGAGGGAATCCACACAGGAGAGACGAAATACACATAGGAGAGAGTAGTATACACACAGGAGAGGGGTATACACATAGGAGAGAATAGTATACACACAGGAGAGGGGTATACACAGGAGAGAGGAGGATACACGCAGGAGAAAAGAGGATACATGCAGCACAGAGAAGGACACCCACAGGAGAGAGGGGGATACACACAGGAGAGAGAAAAATACACACAGAAGAAAAGGGGAATACACACAAGAGAGAGAATGATACACACAGAAGAGAAAAGGATACACACAGAAGAGAAAAGAATACACACAGGAGTGAGGGGGATACACACAAAAGAGAGGGAAATACACACAGAAGAGAGGGAAGATACACACAGGAGAGAGGGGTATACACAAAAGTGAGAAGAATACACAAGAATAGAGGTGCATACACACAGAAGAGAGAAAAGATACACACAAAAGAGAAAAGGATACACATAGATGAAAGGAGGACACAGAGAGGAGAGGGCGATACACAGAAGAGAGAGTGGAATCCACACAGGAGAGAGGGGAATACACATAGAAGAGAGGGGTATACACAAATAAAGGGAATACACAAAGGAGAGAGGGGGATGCACACATGAAAGAAAAGAATACACACAGGAAAGGGTGATACACACAGGAGAGAGGTGCATAAACACAGGAGAGAGGAGGATACACACAGAAGAGAGGACGAAACAAACAGGAGAGAGGAGATACACACGAGAGAGAGGGATACACACTGGAGAAAGGGGTGATACACACAGGAAAGAAAAATATTACACACAGGAGAAAGGAAGAAAACACACAAGAAAGCAGAGGAATACAAGCATGAGAGAGAAGTATACACGCAGGAGACAGGAGGATACACACAGGAGAGAGGAGTATACACACAGGAGAAAAGCATACACATAGTAGAGAGGGGGATACACACAGGAGAGTTGGATACATACAGGAGACAGGGAAATATACACAAGAAAAAGGGGAATACACACAGGAGATGAGAATACACACAGGAAAGAGGGGATACACAGAGAAGAGGGGAATACACACATGAGAGACAAGCATACATACAGGAGAGAGGGAAATACATATAGGAGAGAGAAAGATACACAAAAAAAGAGAGGAGGATACATGCAGGAGAGAGGAGTATACACAGGAGAGAGGTTAATACACAGAAGAGAAAGGGCGTTACACACAGGAGAGAGGAGAATACACACAGGAGAGAGGAGGATACACACAAAAGAGAGAAGGATACACACAGGAGAATGATACGCACAGGAGAGACTGGAATTCACAAAATAGAGAGGGGGATATACACAGGAGAGAGGGGGATACACACTGAAGAGAGGGGTATACAAACAGGGGAGAAAAATACACAAAAAAGAGAGGGGCATACACACAGGAGAGAGAAAAGATACACACAGGAGAGAGGAGGATACACACAAGAGAGAGGGGTATAAACACAGGAAAGAGAAGGGATACACAAAGAAGAAGAGACTCGCAAGATGGCGTCGTAGAAGCGACTCAGGATTGCAGCACTCATTGAAGGCACAGGGGTGAGTCCTAGCCGCATTCTCAGATGAACCTTTTTTGCCCACAGAGTGTTGAAAGTCCCAGGTGTGGGAGAGACACGGGAAGCTAGTACAGCCGGCTAGTGTAGCTGGCACACGCAGCCGCTTTGGCCGGCACCAAAGCGGGACCCAGCACAAAACTCACTGCTCTGGGTGCCCAGTTAAACTGGCAATCTGAGATTTGGAAGGGCAGATTGGCATGTCCATCTGTTTGAACGGGACTTGGACAATAAGCCAGACCAGGAGTTTCCTGGGAAGCGTGATCTGAGCCGGTTCAGTGGGCAGCTGCACGGGAGATCGCACGGATCTCAGTGACCTATCAACAGGCTACTGGGGCGCCAGTGAGAGAGTCGACCTTTCAGCTTGGGGGAGGAAGAGAGAGAGAGTGACGACGGACTCTGAGTCAGGAAGCTAGGTGATCGGGCTCGGCGGGTCCCACCATCACGGGGACAAGCAGGGCATCGACTGGAGGTGCTTGGGGCTGAGAGTTTTGCTGCTGGCATCTAGAACAGTGCAGCCCGGTGAGGGAGGGGCGTCCGCCATTACTCACGCAATCCGACCCTACTGAAGTACCACCCAGGGCTGACGCAGCCTGCCATTGCCGAGAAAACCTGCCATAACAGAGAGACTCCGCCAGTAGGGGGGAGTGCTCCACAGCAGAACAGAGGCCAGCATCAACAGGGCGGTCCTATGCTAGCAGGTCAGAGCCCTAGCAAGCAAATAGTGAATAGACTGCCTCCTAGTGGGGCAGGACAGTGCAACAAATACTCATAAAGCCCCAACTCCCTGAGACAGAGCATCTGGGGGGGGAGGGTGGTGTTTTATGAGTTCTAATGCAGCAGACATAAACAACCTCCCAACGACCCTGAATGAACAACGGAGCTCACAGCTCAGCACTGGTGCTCCTATAAAGCAAAAACCATCTCCTTAAGAAGCTCCCTGACCCTGTATATCCAAAGAGTCACTCCCCAAAAAAACTATTCAGACTGACATTTGGCGGGCATCATTCTGGAACAAAGACAGCAGAAGAAGAAACTGGTATCATCCCTCACTGTTTCACAGCTGCTACAGGTATACCCCAGACAAGCAGGGCCTGGAGTGAACCTCAGCACTCATACAGCAGAGGGGCTAGACCATTAGAAGGAAAACTAAGTAACAGAAATACTTCATCATCAACAATCTCAGCAACCACACAGAGACCCAATTGAAAAATCAGCAACTACTAAGACGACAGGTGGATAAATCCATAAAGATGGGAAGAAACCAGCGCAAAAAGGAAGAAAACACCCAAAACCAAAACACCTCACCTCCAAAAAAGGACCAAAACTCCTCACCAGCAAGAGAACAAAGCTGGACGGAGAATGAGTGTGATGAGATGACGGAATCAGAATTCAGAAAGTGGATAATGAGAAACCTCAGTGAGCTAAAAGAACATGTTCTGAATCAGTGCAAAGAAACTACGAACCTTGAAGAAAGATTTGAAAAAAGATTTGAGGAATTGACAACAAGAATGGACAACTTAGAGACGCATATGAATAAATTGAAGGAGGTGAAAAACACAACACGAGAACTTCGCGAAGCATGCAGAAGCTTGAAGAGCCGAATTGACCAAGCAGAAGAAAGAATATCAGAAGTTGAAGATCAACTCAATGAAATAAAACGAGAAACCAAGATTAAAGAAAAAAGCATAAAAAGGAATGAACAAAACCTCCAAGAAATGTAGAACTATGTGAAGAGACCCAACCTACGTTTGATAGGTGTACCAGAATGTGATGAAGAGAATGAATCCAAGCTGGAAAACACTCTTCAGGATATTATCGAGGAAAATTTCCCCAACCTAGCAAGACAGGTCAATACTCAACTCCAGGAAATACAGAGAATACCACAAAGATATTCCACAAGAAGAACAAACCCAAGGCAAATAATCTTCAGATTCAGCAGGGTTGAAATGAAGGAGAAAATACTAAGGGCAGCTAGAGAGAAAGTTCGGGTCACCCACAAAGGGAAGCCTATCAGACTCACAGCAGATCTCTCAGCAGAGAATCTACAAGCCAGAAGAGAGTGGGGGCCAATATTCAACATCCTGAAAGAAAAGAACTTTCAACCCAGAATTTCAAATCCAGCCAAATTAAGATTCATAAGTGAAAGAAAAATAAAATCCTTCATGAACAAGCAAGTACTCCGAGATTTTGTCACCACTACGCTTGCTTTACAAGAGCTCCTGAAAGAGGCACTACACATACAAAGAAACAACCAGTACCAGCCATAATAAAAGCATACCAAATGCTAAAGACCATCAACAAAATGAAGAATGTACATGAACCAACGGGCAAAACAGCCAGCTAGCCTCAAAATGGTAGTATCAAATTCACACATAACAATAGTAACCCTAAATGGAAATGGGCTAAATGCACCAATCAAAGAACACAGACTGGCAAATTGGATAAAAAATCAAAACACATTTGTGCGCTGTATCCAGGAAACCCACCTCACACGCAAAGATACACAAAGGCTCAAAATAAAAGGATAGAGGAAGATTTACCAAGCAAATGGAGAGCACAAAAAAGCAGGATTTGCAATTCTTTTCTCTGATAAAATAGACGTTAAAGCAACAAAGATCAAAAGAGACAAATAAGGTCATTACATAATGGTAAAATGATTGATACAACAAGAAGAGCTAAGGATTCTCAATATATATGGACCTAATGTAGGAGCACCTAGATATATAAGGCAAGTTCTTAATGACTTACAAAGAGACTTAGACTCCTACACAATAATAGTGGGAGACTTTAACACTTCACTGTCAATAGCAGACAGATCAACCAGACAGAAAATTAACAAGGATATCCAGGACTTGAAATCAGACCTCGAACAAGCAAACCTGATAGACATTTACAGAACTCTCCACCCCAAATTCACAGAATATACATTCCTCTCAGCACCACATCACACCTTCTCCAAAATTGACCACATAATTGGAAGTAAAGCACTCCTCAGCAAAGGCAAAACAACTAAAATCATAACAAACAATCTCTCAGACCATAGTGCAATCAAGTCGGAACTGAGAATTCAGAAAATAACTCAGAACCGCACAGATTCATGGAAACTGAACAACTGCCTCTTGAATGTTGATTAGATAAACAAAGAAATGAAGGCAGAAATAAAGAAGTTCTTTGAAACCAACAAGAATGAAGACACAACGTACCAGCATCTCTGGGACACCTTTAAAGCAGTCTGTAGAGGAAAATATATAGCAATGAGTGCCCACATGAGAAGAGTGGAGAGATCCAAAATTGACACCCTATCGTCAAAATTGAAAGAGCTAGAGGAGCAAGATCAAACATGTTCAAAACCTACCTGAAGACAAGAAATAACTAAGATCAGAGCAGAACTGAAGAAGATAGAGAAAAGAAAAACCCTTCAAAAAAATCAATAAATCTAAGAGCTGGTTTTTCAAAAAGATCAACAAAATAGACAGATCACTAGCCAGACTGATAAAAAAGAAAAGAGAGAAAAACCAAATAGATGCAATAAAAAACGACAATTGGGAAATCACCACAGATTCCACCGAAATTCAAACCATCATCAGAGAATACTACAAACAACTCTATGCACATAAACTAGTAAATCAGGAAGAAATGGATAAATTCCTGGACGCCTGTGTCCTCCCAAGCCTAAACCAGGAGGAAGCCGAAACTATGAATAGACCAATAACAAAGTCTGAAGTTAAGGCAGCAATTAAGAGCCTACCACACAATAAAAGCTCAGGTCCAGATGGGTTCACAGCTGAATTCTACCATACACACAAAGAGGATCTGGTACCATTCTTTCTGAAACTATTCCAAATAATCCAAAAACACGGAACCCTTCCCAAATCATTTTATGAGACCAATATCATCCTGATACCAAAACCTGACAGAGACTCAACAAGAAAAGAAAACTTCAGGCCAATATCCATGTTGAACATAGATGCAAAAATCTTCAATAAAATACTGGCAAACCGATTGCCACAGCACATTAAAAATTTATCCATCATGATCAAGTAGGATTCATCTCAGGGATGCAAGGAGGTTTCAACATACACAAGTCTATAAATGTAACCCACCACATAAACAGAAGCAAAAGCAAAAACCACATGATTATCTCAATTGACGCAGAGAAGGCATTTGACAAAATTCAACAGCCCTTTATGCTAAAAACCCTCAATAAACTTGGTATTGATGGAACATATCTCAAAGTAATAAAAGCTATTTATGTCAAACCAACAGCCAATATCATACTTAATGGGCAAAAACTGGAAGCATTCCCTTTGACATCTGCCACTACACAAGGATGCCCTCTCTCACTGCTCCTATTCATCATAGTACTGGAAGTTCCAGCCAGAGCAATCAGGTAATTAAAAGAAACAAAATATATTCAAATAGGAAAGGTGGAAGCGAAATTGTCTCTATTTGCAGACGACATGATTGTATACCTAGAAGACCCCATCTCCTCAGCCCAAAAGCTTCTGAAACTAATATGCAACTTCAGTAAAGTCTCAGGATATAAAATCAATGTGCAAAAATCACAAGCATTCCTATGCACCAATTACAGACTTAAAGAGAACCAAATCAAGAACGAACTGCCATTCACAATTGCTACAAAGAAAATAAAATACCTAGAAATACAACTCACAAATAATGTAAGGGAT
Source organism: Saguinus oedipus (assembly GCA_031835075.1). Lineage (NCBI taxonomy): Eukaryota > Metazoa > Chordata > Mammalia > Primates > Cebidae > Saguinus > Saguinus oedipus. The sequence goes on from CM063170.1 coordinate 7,222,315, forward strand.
CTCTTTAAGGAAAACTACAAACAACTGCTCAACGAAATAAGAGAGGACACAAACATATGGAGAAACATTCCATGTTCGTGGTTAGGAAGAATTAATATCGTAAAAATGGCTATGCTTCCGAAAGTAATTTACACAATCAATGCTATCCCCATCAAACAACCATTGAATTTATTCACAGAACTGGAAAAAAACCACCATGAATTTCATATGGTACCAAAAAAGAGCCCACACAGCCAGGTAAATTCTAAGCAAAAAGAACACAGCGGGAGGCATCACACTACCAGACTTCAAACTATACTACAAGGCTAAAGTAATCAAAACAGCATGGGACTGGTACCAAAACAGAGATATAGATCAATGGATCAGAACAGAAGCATTGGAGGCAACACAATATATCTACAACCATATTATCATTGATAAACCAGACAAAAACAAGCAATGGGGAAAAGATTTCCTATTTAATAAATGGTGTTGGGAAAACTGGCTAGCCATGTGCAGAAAGCATAAACTGGACCCCTTCCTGACACCTTACACTAAAATTAACTCCAGATGGATTAAAGACTTAAACGTAAGACCTGACACCATAAAAACCCTAGAAGAAAATCTAGGCAAAACCATTCAGGAAATAGGAGTAGGCAAAAACTTCATGAACAAAACACCAAAAGCATTGGCCACAAAAGCCAAAATAGACAAATGGGACCTAATCAAACTCCACAGCTTCTGCACGGCAAAAGAAACAGTCACTAGAATGAATTGGCAACCATCAGAATGAGAAAAAATCTTTGCAGTTTCCACATCTGAGAAAGGGTTGATATCCAGAATTTACAAAGAACTCAAACAGATTTACAAAAAAAAAAAAAAAAAACAAAACAAAACAACAACAAAAAAAACAAAAACAAGCCCATTCAAAAATGGGCAAAGGATATGAACAGACACTTTACAATAGAAGACATACATGAGGCAAACAAGCATATGAAAAAATGCTCATCATCACTGGTCATTAGAGAGATGCAAATCAAAACCACATTGAGATACCATCTCACGCCAGTTAGAATGGCGATCATTAAAAAATCTGGAGACAGCAGATGCTGGAGAGAATGTGGAGAAATAGGAACACTCTTACACTGTTGCTGGGAGTGTACATTAGTTCAACCATTGTAAAAGACAGTGTGGAGATTCCTCAGGGACCTAGAAATAGAAATTCCATTTGACCTAGCAATCCCATTACTAGGTATATATCCAAAGGACTATAAATCGTTCTACTATAAGAACACATGTACACGAATGTTCATTGCAGCACTGTTTACAATAGCAAAGAACTGGAACCAACCCAAATGCCCAACAATGATAGACTGGACTGGAAAAATGTGGCACAGATACACCATGGAATATTATGCAGCAATCAAAAATGATGAGTTTGTGTCCTCTGTAAGGACATGGATGAATCTAGAGAACATCATTCTCAGCAAACTGACACAAGAATAGAAAAAGAAATACCGCATATACTCACTCAAAGGTGGGTGAGAAAAATGAGAACACATGGACACAGAGAGGTGGTCTACTATACACTGGGGTCTATTGGGGGGAATGGGGGAGGGACAGCGGGGGTTGGGCTGAGGAGCGATAGCCTGGGGATGAATGCCAAGTGTGGGTGAAGGGGAGGAATGCAGCAAAACACACTGCCATGTGTGTACCTATGCAACTATTTTGCACGTTCTGCACATGTACCCCAAAACCTATAATGCAATAAAATTTTTTTTAAAAAAGAAGAAGAACAAGATACACACAGAAAAGAGGAATATAAAAACCAAAGAGAGGAAGATACACACAGGACGGTGAATAATACACAGAGCAGAGAAAAGGATACACACAGTAGAGGGGGATACACACAGAAGAGAGGGGCATACACAAAGGATTGGGAATAATTCACAGGGGATGCAAGGGGATACACAAAGGGGAGAGGAAAATACACAGAGTAGAGAGGGAAGATACCCACGGGAGAAAGAAAATACACACAGGAGGGAGGAGGATACACACAGGAGACAGGAGGATACACACAGAATTAATAATAATATACACAAGAGAGAGGAAGTTACACACAAGAGGGAGGATGATACTCACAGAAGAGGGGAGAAACCCCACAGGTGAGAAAAGGATACACAGAGAAGAAAAAATGATACACAAATAAGAGAGGGTGATACACACAGGAGACAGTGGGATACACACAGTGGAAGGAAAATACACACAGGAGAGATGAGGATACACACATTAGAGAGGAAGATACAGACATGAGAGAGGAGAATACACAAAAGAGACAAAGGCATACACAAAGAAGAGTCTGATACACAGAGGATAGTGGGGGATACACACAGAAAATAAATGGATACACGCAGAAGAGGGGTATACACACAGCAGAGACGGAGATACACACAAAAGAGAGGAGGATACAAAAAGGAGAGAAGAGGATACACACAGGAGAGAAAAAATACAAACAGGATAGAGAAGGATACACACAGGAGAGAGGAGGATACACATAGGAGAGAGGGGAATAAACTCAGGAGAGTCGGGATACAAACAGAAGAGTGTGGCATACACGAATGAAAAGGGGCATACACAGAGGAGAGAGGAGGATACACATAAGAGAGAGGAAAATACACACAAGAAAATAAAGGATACACACAGGAATGAGAAGGATAAACGCAAAAGAGAGAAGGATAAACACAGCAGAGTGAAGGATACACACAGGAGAAAGGAAGATACACATAGGAGAGAGGAGGATACACAAATAAGAGGGAAAGATACACAGAGGAGAGAAGAGGATACACAAAAGAGAAAAAGGCATACACAAAGGAGAAGCTCATACACACAGGACAGAGGGGGATACACACAGGAAAAATAGGATACACGCAGAAGAGTGGGATACACGTAAAACAGAGGGGCATAAACACAGAAGAGAGGAGAATATACACAGAATAGAGGAGGATACACAAAATAGAGAGGAGGATACACACAGGAGAGAGGGGGTATACACACAAGAAAGAAGCAGGTACACACAGGAGAGAGGAGGATACACAGAGGAGAAAGGAGGATACACATAAAAAGGGAAGGATACAGAAAGGAGAGAGGAGGATACACATAGGAAAGAAAATGATGCAAACAGGAGAAAGGAGGATACGCACGTGAAAAGAGGATACACACAGGAGAGAGAAGAATACACTCAGGAGAGTGGGGGATACAAAGAGGAGAGTGCGGCATACACAAATGGGGAGGGGGATACACACAGGAGAGAGGAGGATACACAAAAAAAGAGGAAAATACACACAGGAACAAAAAAGGATACACACAGAAATGAGGGGGATAAACGCAAAAGAGAGGAGGATAAACACAGCAGAGTGGAGAAAGGATACACAAATGAGAAGGAAAGCACACAAGAGAAAAAGGGATACACACAGGCGAGAGGGAAACACAAAGGATTAGGAAGTATACACACAGGAGAGAATGGGATACACACAAAAGAGAGGAGGATACAGAAAGGAAAGAGAAGGATACACACAGAAGAGAAAATGATACAAAAAGGAGAGAGGAGGATACACACGTGAAAGGAGGATACACACAGGAGAGAAGGAAAATACACACAAGATAGTGGGGCATACACACAGGATGGAGGGGGATACACAATGGAGAAAGAAGGATACACACAGGGGGAGAAGTATAAATACAGGAGGGAGGAGGGTACACAAAAAAGAGAGGAGGATACAGACAGAAGAGAGGACAATAAATGCCGGAAAAAGGAGGATACACACAGGAGCGATGAGGATACACAGAGGAGAGTGAAGGATACACGCAGGAGAGAGAAGGATCCACACAGGAGAGTGGGGGGATATACAAAAAATAGAGCGATACAAACAGAAGAGAGGAGGATAAACAGAAGATAGAGGAGGATACTCACAGGAGACAGGGGGATACACACAAAAGAGTGGAGGGTGCACACAGGAGAGAAGGGGATGCAAACAGGAGAGAGGGGGATACACACATTACAGAGGACATACACACAGGAGAAAGGAAGAAACACACAGGAGAGAGGGAGATACACACAAGAGAAAGGAGGATACACAATGAAGAGGGAGATACACACAGGAGAGAGGTGGATACATGAAAAAAAGAAAAGAATACACACAGGAAAGAAAAGAATACACACAGGAGATGGGAATACGCAGGAGAGAGGGGCATACACACAGGAGAGGGTGATACAAACAAGTGAAAGGGGAATACACACAGGAAAGAGGAGAATACACACAGGAGAGAATGACACACACAGGAGAGAAAGGCATACAGAAAGGAGAAAGAAGAATACACACAGTAGAGATTAGGATTCATACAGGAGAGAGGGGATAAACACAGGAGAAAGAATACACAGAGGAGAAAGGGTGGATACACACAAGAGAGAGGGTGAATACACAAAGAAGAAAGGCAAGATACTCAGATGAATTAGGAGAGATGCACACAGGAAAAAAAATACACACAGGCGAGAGAAGCATACACACAGGAGAGGCATAGATACACACAGGAGAGAAGGATAAACACAGTAGAGAGGAAGATACAAACAGGATAGGGAGATACACACAGAAGAGAGGAAGATAAACACAGGAGAGAGGAGAATACTCAGAGGAGAGAGGGGGGTACACACAAAAGCATGGAGGATGCACACAGAAGAAAAGGAAATATACACAGGAGAGAGGGGGATAAACACAGTAGAGAGGAGATACATGCAGGAGAAAGGAGGATACACATAGGAGAGAGGGGGATACACACAGGAGAAAAGAGGATACACAAGGGAGAGGGGGATAAACACAGGAGAGAGGAAGATATATGAAAAAGAGGAAAAGATACACACAAGAGATGGGAATACGCAGGAGAGAGGGGCATACACACAGGAGAGGATGATACACACAGAAGAAAAGGGATACACACAGGAAAGAGGAGAATACACACAGGAGAGAAGGATGCACACAGGAGAGAAAGGCATACACACAGGAGAAAAAAGAATACACACAGCAGAAATTAGGGTTCACACAGGAGAGAGGAAATCAACACAGGAGAAAGAGGAACACACACAGGGGATAGGAGGATACACAGAGGGGAGAGAAGGATGGACATAGCAGAGAGGAAAATACACACAAATGAGAAAAAAAATACAAACAGAAAAGCGGAGGATACACACAGGTAAAAGGAGAATACACACAGGAGAGAGGAGGATACACACAGGAGAGAGGGGGATACACCCAGGAGAAATGGGGATACACACAGGAGAGAGGAGGATACACACAAAAGAGAAGAGGATACACACAGGAGAGAGGAGGATACACCCAGAAGAGAGGGGGAAACACACAGGAGAGAGGGAAATACAAACAGGAGACTGCGACATACACACAGAATGGAGAAAAATACACACTGGAGAGTGGGGGATAAACACAGGAAAAAAGAAATACACACGGAAGAGAGAAGCATACAAACAGCAGAGAGGAGGATACACACAAAAGAGGGGAGGATACACCCAGGAGAGAGGAGGATACACACAGAAGAGAGGGGGAAACACACAGGATAGTGGGGATACACACATGTGGTGGGGGATACACAGAGGAGAAAGGAAGATACACACAGGAGAGAGGAGGATACACATAGGAGAGAGGAGCATACACAAAAGAGACGGGGGGAACACACAGGACAGGTGGATACACACAGGTGAAAGACAGATACACACAGGAAAGGAAAGAATACACACAAAAGAGAAGGATACACACAGGAGGGTGGAGGCATACACACAGGATAGAGGAGGATACACACAGAATAGAGGAGACTACACACAATAGAGAGAAGGATACACACAGGAGAGAGGGGTATACACATAGGAGAGAAGAAGATACACAAAGAAGAAAAAAGATACACACAGGAAAGAGGAGAATACACACGGGGAGAGAAGAATAGACATAGCATAGAAAAGGATACACACAGCAGAGAAAAAAATAAAAGAGAGAAAAATACACACAGGTGAGAAAAGGACACACACAGAAGAGAGGAGAATACACATAGGAGAAACGGAGATACACCCAGGAGAAATGGGGATACACACAGGAGTAAAGGGATACACACAGGAGACAGGAGGATACACACAAGAGAGAAGAGGATGTATTCTTCTCTCTTTTTGTGTACCCTCACAAAAGAAGAATACAAACAGCAGAGATTAGGATTCACACAGAAGAGAGGGGATAAACACAGGAGAAAGAAGAATACACACAGGAAAAAGGGGGATACACACAAGAGAGAGGGTGGATACACAAAGAAGAAAGGGGGAATACACAGAAGAATGAGGAGAAATACACACAGGATAAAAAGATGAACACACGAGAGAGGAGGATACTCAGAGGAGAGAGGGGGATACACACAAAAGAGTGGAGGATGCACACAGAAGAAAAGGGAATATACACAGGAGAGAGGGGGATACACAGAAGAGAGGAGGATACACCCAGAAGAGAGGGGGAAACACACAGGAGAAAGGGAGATACAAACAGGAGAGTGTGACATACACACAGGATAGAGAAAAATACACACAGAAGAGAGGAGGATACACACAGGGGGAGGGGGATACACACAGGAGAGGGAAGGATACAAACTGCAGAGTGGAGGATATGCACAAAAGAGAGGAGGATACACCAGGAGAAAGGAGGATACAAAAAGAAGGGGGGAAACACACAGTACAAAGGGGAATACACAGAGGTGAGGGTGATACACACAGAAGTGGGAAAGATGCACACAGGAGAAAGGGGGATCCACACAAGAGAGGGGGATACACACAGAGCAGAGGGACATACACACATGAGAAAAGAGGATACACAAAGGAGAGAGGGGGGATACACACAAACGAAAGGGGGATACACAGAAGAGAGTAGGGCATACACACATAATAGAGGGGCATAAACCCAGGGGGAGAAGGATAAATACAGAAGGGAGGAGGGTAAACAAAATGAGAAAAAATACAGACAGAAGAGAGGAGGATACACACAGGAGAGAGAAAGATACACGCAGGAGAGAGGAGAATACACACAGGAGAGTAGGGGGATACACACAGGAGAGGGAGATACACACAGAAAAGAAGAGAATACACAAAAAAGAGGAGGATACACACAAGAGAGGGGATACACACAAAAGAGAGGAGGATGCACACAGGAGAGAGGGGGATACACACAGAAGAAAGGTGATACACACAAAAGAAAGGAGAATACACACAGGAGAGAGAAGGATACACACAGGAGAGATAAGGATACACAAAGAAGATAGGGACACACACAGGATGGGGTAGATACATGGAAAAGAGGAAAGGATAAACAGGAGAGACGATAATACACACAGGAGATGGGAATACACACAAGAGAGATGGGCATACACACAGGAGAGGGTGATACACGCAGGAGAAGGGGGAATACACAGAGGTGACAAAAGAATACACACAGAAAAAGGGGATACACGCAAGAGAGAGGGGCGTACACACAGGAGAGAGGAGGATAGACACAGCAGAGAAAAGGATACACAAAGGAGAGAGGGGATACACACAGAGAGGAAGATACACAAAGAAGAAAGGGGGATACACACAGGAGACAGAGGGGATACACAGAGGTATGAGGAAAGATACACACAGAAGAGAGGATCATACACACAGGAGAGAGGAGGATACACAGAGGAGAGAGAAATATACACACAGGAGAGAGGAAGATACACAGGAGAGAGGAAGATACACACACGAGAGAAGTTACACACAAAAGAGAAAAGGAGAAACAGAGGAGAAAGAAGGATACACAAAGTAGAGAGGTGTATACACAGAGAAAAGTGGGATAAACACAGGAGAAAGGGGGATACACAAAAGAGAGAGGAAGATACACACAGGAGAGGGGAATACAGACAGGTGAGAGGGGCGTACACAAAGGAGAGAGGAAGATACACACAGGAGAGTGGAGGATGCAAACAGGAGGGAGGGCATACATACAGGAGAGAGCGGGATAACCACAGAAAAAAAGGGGATAAAACAGAAGAGAAATGGGTTACACACAGGAGATTGGGTGGAAACAGAAGGAATAGCGAAGAAATACACAAAGGATATAGGAAGATACACAGAGGATAAAGGAAAATACACACAGGAGAGAGGAGAACACACAGGAGAGAGGGGGATACACACTGGAGAGTTGGGTTCACACAGAAAACAGGGTAATACACACAGAAGAGTGGGGGATAGAAACAGGAGTGGGTGATACACACAGGAGAGTGGGATACACAAAAGAGAGGGGAGTACACACAAGAGAGAGGGGGATACACACAGGAGAGAGGAGGATACACACAGGAGAGAGGGGGATACACACAGGAACAAAGAAAATACAAACAGGAGAGTGCAGCATACACACAGGAGGAAGGGGGATACACACAAGAGAGAGGAGGCTACACAGAGGAGAAAAATAGATACACAAATAAGAGGGGGAAACACACAAAAAAGAGGGAGATACAAACAGGCGAGAGGGATACACCCAGGAGACAGGGAGATACACAAAGGAGATAGGGGGATACACACAGGAGACAAGAATACATACAAAAGAGAGTGGCATACACACAGGAAAGAGGAGGATACACACAAGACAAAGGTAGAATACACACAAGAGGGAGTGGGAATACATACAGAAGAGAGGGGGATACAAACAGGAGATTGAGGTATACAAACAGGTGGGAAGAAGATACACACCAAAGATTGAGGCATACACACAGGAGAGAGTGGGATACACACAAAGAAAAAAGGATAAATACAGGAGAGAGGAAGATACACACAAAAGAGTGGAGGAGACAGACAGAAGAGAGGAAGATAAACGCAGGAGAGAGGAGGATCCATATAGAAGAGAGAAGGATACACACAAAAGAGAGGGGGATACACGTAGGAGAGAGGAGGAAACACACAGGAGAGAGAAGGGATACACACAGGAGAGGGAGATACACATTGGAGAGAGGAAGATACACACAGGAGAAAAAAGAATACACACAGGAGAGTGGAAGGTACACACAAAAGAGAGGAAAATACACACAAAAGAGAGGGGGATACACACAGGAGAGAGGGGGATACACAAAGAAGTGTGGCGATACACACAGGAGAGGGGAGGGTACACACAGAAGAGAGGGGGATACACACAGGAGAAAGAAAAATACACAAAGGAGAGGGGAATACACACAGGAGAGAGAGGGATTCACTGAAAAAAATGAGGATGCACAAAAGAGAGAGGAAGATAAACACAGTAGAGAATGATATACACAGGAGAGAGAGGCATACACACAGGAGAGGGAGATACACACAGGAGAAACGGGGATAGACACAGGAGAGGGGAGAATACACAAAGGAGAGGGGGATACACACATAAGAACAGGGCGTAAACACAGAAGAGAGGAGGATTCAAAAAGCAGAGAGGAGGATACACACTGGAGAGAGGGGATACACACAAGGGAGAGGGGAGTACACACAGGAGAGAGAAGGATACACACAGGAAAGAGGGGGGATACACACAGGAGAGTGGGGGTATACACACACGAGAGGGGAGGGATACACACAAGAGGGAGGAGGATACACACAGAAGAGAGGAGGATACACATAGTAGCGAAAAAGCTACACACAGAAGAGAAGGATTCACACAGGAGGGAGGAGGATACACGCAGGTTAGAGTTTACACACAAAAGAGAGCAGGATACACATAGGAGACAGAAGAATACACACAGGAGAGAGGGGGATATACACAGGAAAAATGGATAAACACAGGAGAAAGGTGGATACACACAGGAAAGAGGATACACACAGCTAAGGGAGATAAACAAAGAAAAAATGTCGTACACACAGGAGAGAAGAGGATACACACAGGAGAGAGGAGGATACAAACAGGAGACAGGTGATACACAAAGGAGAAAGAAGGTATACTGAGGATCCTTCACAGCCTCACTGAATATGACACACTTGTGATATAGTCTGGAGTCTATATTTTATGGTCACACATTCAGAGAAATCGCTAAATAATGCACACCTTCAGAATAGTCTGAAGTCTCTTTACTATGGCCACTTGTTAAAAGCCTCACTAAGTGTACACACCTGGGAAAATAGTATTTACCATTATCCCCTCATTCAGAGTCTCCCTAAATAATGCACACCTGCGGAATAGTCAGAAGTCTCTTTCCTATGGCCACTCCTTAAGAGCCTCACTAAGTGTACACACCTGGAGTACTAGGCAGGATTTACCTTTAGCCCCTCATTCAGAGTCTTGCTAAATAATGCCCACCTGTGGAATAGTCAGGAGACTTTTTCCTGTGACCTCTAATTCGGAGTGTCTCTGAAAAATGTGGTGTAGTCAGGGGTCTATTTCATGTAGACACATATTCAGAGCTTCAGTGAATAAGACAGACACTTGATATAGTAATGAATCAAATTGATATGGAAACACTTTCTGAGCCTCACTGAGTAATACACACCTGGGGAATAATTTTGAGTCTATTTTCGATGGATATATATTCAGAGCCTCGGAAAATGATGTACACCTGTGGAGTAGCCAGGAGTCTAATTTATTAGGACACCCATTCATAGCCTCAGTGGATAACATGCACGTGTGGACTGGTCAGGATTCCATTTTATATGGCCACTGACTCGTAAACTCCGTGAAAAACACAAAAATGTAAAACACTTAGCAGTCTATTTCATATAGACACTCATTCAGAGATTCACTGAATAATACAAATATTTGAGATAGACAGCATCCTCTTTCATATGGATAAACAAAAAGAGCCTCACAGAGTAATGTACATCAGGGGAAGTGTTAGGAGTCAACCTTATGTAGCCTTTAATTTACAGAATCAGGAAATAATGCACACATGTGGAATAGACACTTGTCTATTATGTATGGTCGCAAAAACAAAGCCTTTTCAAATACTGCACATGTGAGAAATAATCACTTGTCTGTGCCATATGGTGTTTTATTTGTTGAATCAACAACTTATGCACACCTGTGGTGTAAAATGGGTTCTATTTCATAAGGCCACTCTTTCAGTGTTTTAGTGAATACTATGTATATCTGAAAAGTAAGGAATCTCTTTCACATGGCCACTCCTTCATGGCCTCTGTGAAGAATACTCCCCTCAAAAATAGTCAAGTGTCTGCTTTAAATGGCTACACATTCAGAGACTCTGTAGTTAATGAACACCTGGGAAATACACCTGAGTCTCCTTTTTATGCCCACTTACTCAGAAACTCATTCAATAATACGCACCTGGGTAAGAGTTAAGAGTCTACTTCATGTAGCCACTCATTTAGAGCCTCAGTGAATAATGCACACCAGGGTAATCGTCGAGCATTTTTTATATGGCCAGTCATTTTCTGTCTCACTGAGTGATATACACCTGAAGAATCCTCAGGATTCTATTTGATACTACCACTCATTTAGAACCTTATTGAATCATTCACAATGGAGCAATAGTCAGGTGTCTATTTTATATGGTCTTTCACTCAAAGTTTCAGTGAATAATTAACTTCTATGGAGTAATCAGGACGCTGTTTAAGATAGCCATGAATTAAGTGCCTTCCTGAATGATACAAACCTGGGTAATAGCCTGGCGTCAATTTCATATGAACTCTAATTTTGTGTATTGTTGAGTAATACAAACCTGGTGCAGTGTCAGGAGTCTATTTGGTATGGACACTCAAACAGAACCCGTTTGATTAATGCTCACATGTATAATAATGAAGAGTGTATGTAATACAGTTACTTATTCAGACAAACTGTGAATAATGCACATATAAAGTAATTAGAAGTCTGATTTTTATGGACCCTCTTTCACAGCCTCACTGAATATGACACACTTGTGATATAGTCCGGAGTCTATTTTTTATGGCCACACATTCAGAGAAATTACTAAATAATGCACACCTGCGGAAAAGTCCGAAGTCTCTTTTCTTTTTTTTTTAATTTTTTATTTTTTATTGCGTTTTAGGTTTTGGGGTACATGTGCAGAACATGCAAGATAGTTGCATAGGTACACACATGGCAGTGTGTTTTGCTGCCTTCCACCCCTTCACCCACATTTGGCATTTCTCCCCAGGCTATCCCTCCCCTGCTCCCCCCTCGCTGTCCCTCCCCTATTCCCTTCAATATACCCCAGTGTGTAGTACTTCCCTGTGTCCATGTGTTCTCATTGTTCATCACCCACCTATGAGTGAGAATATGCGGTATTTCGTTTTCTGCTCTTGTGTCAGTTTGCTGAGAATGATGTTCTCCAGATTCATCCATGTCCCTACAAAGGACATGAACTCATTGTTTTTGATGGCTGCATAATATTCCATTGTGTATATGTGCCACATTTTCCCAGTCCAGTCTATCATTGATGGGCATTTGGGTTGGTTCCAGTTCTTTGCTATTGTAAACAGTGCTGCAATGAACATTCTTGTGCATGTGTCCTTATAGTAGAACGATTTATAGTCCTTTGGATATATACCCAGTAATGGGATTGCTGGGTCAAATGGAATTTCTATTTCTAGATCCTTGAGGAATGGTTACACTGTCTTCCACAATGGTTGAACTAATTTACACTCCCACCAGCAGTGTAGAATTGTTCCTATTTCTCCACATCCTCTCCAGCATCTGTTGTCTCCAGATTTTTTTTTTTAATTTTTATTGCATTATAGGTTTGGGGGTACATGTGCAGAACCAGCAAGATAGTTGCATAGGTACACACATGGCAGTGTGCTTTGCTGCTTTCCTCCCCTTCACCCACACTTGGTAGTCATCCCCAGGCTATCCCCCCCAGCCCCCCGCTGCTGTCCCTCCCCCATTCCCCCCAACAGTCCCCAGTGTATAGTAGACCGCCTCTCTGTGTCCACGTGTTCTCATTTTTCTCACCCACCTATGAGTGAGTATATGCGGTATTTCTTTTTCTGTTCTTGTGTCAGTTTGCTGAGAATGATGTTCTCCAGATTCATCCATGTCCCTACAAAGGACACAAACTCATCATTTTTGATTGCTGCATAATATTCCATGGTGTATATGTGCCACATTTTCCCAGTCCAGTCTATCATCGTTGGGCATTTGGGTTGGTTCCAGGTCTTTGCTATTGTAAACAGTGCTGCAATGAATATTCGTGTGCATGTGTCTTTATAGTAGAACGATTTATAGTCCTTTGGATAGATACCCAGTAATGGGATTGCTGGGTCAAATGGAATTTCTATTTCTAGGTCCCTGAGGAATCGCCACACTGTCTTCCACAATGGTTGAACTAATTTACACTCCCACCAACAGTGTAAGAGTGTTCCTATTTCTCCACATCCTCTCCAGCATCTGCTGGCTCCAGATTTTTTAATGATCGCCATTCTAACTGGTGTGAGATGGTATCTCAATGTGGTTTTGATTTGCATCTCTCTAATGACCAATGACGATGAGCACTTTTTCATATGTTTGCTGGCCTCATGTATGTCTGCTTTCTTTTCTATGGCCACTTGTTAAGAGCCTCACAAAGTGTAGACACTTGGTAAAATAGGATTTATCATTATCCCCTCATTCAGAGTCTAACTAAATAATGCACACCTGCGGAATAGTCAGAAGTCTCTTTCCTATGGCCACTCCTTAAGAGCATCACTAAATGTACACACCTGGAAAAATAGGCAGAATTTACCTTTATCCCCACATTCAGAGTCTCACTAAATAATGCCCTCCTGTGGTATAATCAGGAGACTTTTTTTGTGACCTCTATTTCAGAGTATCTCTAAATAATGTGGTGTAGTCAGGGGTCTATTTCATGTAGACACATATTCAGAGCTTCAGTGAATAAGGAAGACACTTGATGTAGTAAGGAATCTAATTTATATGGAAACATTTTCTGAGCCTCACTGAATAATACACACTTGGGGAATAATTTTGAGTCTATTTTTGATGGATATATATTCAGAGCATCGGAAAATGATGTACACCTGTGGAGTAGCCAGGAGTCTATTTTATTAGGACACTTATTCACAGCCTCAGTGGATAACATGCACTTGTGGATAAGTTTTATTCAGGATTCCATTTTATATGGCCACTCACTCGTAATCTCAGTGAAAAATGCAAAAATGTAAAATAATTAGCAGGCTATTTCATATAGACACTCATTCAGAGATTCACTGCATAATACAAACATTTCAGATAGACAGCATCCTGTTCCATATGGTTAAACAAAAAGAGCCTCACAGAGTAATGCACATCAGGGGAAGTGTTATAAGTATACCTTTAATTTACAGAATCAGGAAAAATGCACACGTGTGGAATAGACACTAGTTTATTTTATATGGCCGCAAAATTAAAGCCTTTTTGAACACTGCACATGTGGGGAATAATCACTTGTCTGTTTCATATGGTGTTGCGTTTGGTGAAACAAAAACTTATGCACACCTGTGGAGTAAAATGGGTTCTATTTCAGAAGGCCACTCTTGCAGTGTTTTAGTGAATAATATGTATATCTGAAAAGTAAGGAATCTCTTTCACATGGCCACTCGTTCAGGGCTTCTGTGAAGAATACTCCCCTCAAAAATAGTCAAGTGTCTACTTTTAATGGCTACACATTCAGAGACTCTGTAGGTAATGAACACCTGGGCAATACACCTGAGTCTCTTTTTTATGCCCACTTACTCAGAAACTCATTCAATAATACGCACCTGGGGAAGAGTTAAGAGTCTACTTCATGTAGCCACTCATTTAGAGCCTCAGTGAATAATGCACACCAGGGTAATCGTCGAGCATTTTTTATATGGCCAGTCATTTTCTGTCTCACTGAGTGATATACACCTGAAGAATCCTCAGGATTCTATTTGATACTACCACTCATTTAGAACCTTATTGAATCATTCACAATGGAGCAATAGTCAGGTGTCTATTTTATATGGTCTATCACTCAACGTTTCAGTGAATAATTAACTTCTATGGAGCAATCAGGACGCTGTTTAAGATAGCCACAAATTAATTGCCTTCCTGAATGATACAAACCTGGGTAATAGCCTGGCATCTATTTTATATGAACTCTAATTTTGTGTATCCTTGAGTGATACAAACCTGGTGCAGTGTTAGGAGTCTATTTGGTATGGACACTCAAACAGAACCTGTTTGATTAATGCACACATGTATAATAATGAGGAGTCTATGTCATACAGTTACTTATTCAGACAAACAGTGAATAACGCACATGTAAAAGAATTAGAAGTCTGATTCGTATGGACCCTCTTTCACAGCCTCACTGAATATGACACACTTGTGATATAGTCTGGAGTCTATTTATTATGGTCACTCTTTCAGAGAAATCACTAAATAATGCACACCTGCGGAATAGTCTGAAGTCTCTTTTCTATGGCCACTTGTTAAAAGCCTCACTAAGTGTACACACCTGGGAAAATAGTATTTACCATTATCCCCTCATTCAGAATCTCACTAAATAATGCACACCTGCGGAATAGTCAGAAGTCTCTTTCCTATGGCCACTCCTTAAGAGCCTCACTAAGTGTACCCACCTGGAGTACTAGGCAGGATTTACCTTTAGCCCCTCATTCTGAGTCTTGCTAAATAATGCCCACCTGTGGAATAGTCAGGAGACTTTCTCCTGTGTCCTCTAATTCGGAGTGTCTCTGAATAATGTGGTGTAGTCAGGGGTCTATTTCATGTAGACACATATTCAGAGCTTCAGTGAATAAGACAGACACTTGATATAGTAATGAATCAAATTGATATGGAAACATTTTCTGAGCCTCACTGGGTAATACACACCTTGGGAATAATTTTGAGTCTATTTTCGATGGATATATATTCAGAGCCTCGGAAAATGATGTACACCTGTGGAGTAGCCAGGAGTCTAATTTATTAGGACACTCATTCATAGCCTCAGTGTATAACACGCACGTGTGGATTAGTCAGGATTCCATTTTATATGGCCACTGACTCGTAACCTTTGTGAAAAACGCAAAAATGTAAAATACTTGGCAGTCTATTTCATATAGACACTCATTCAGAGATTCACTAAATAATAAAAATATTTGAGATAAACAGCATCCTGTTTCATATGGATAGACAAAAAGAGCCTCACTGAGTAATGCACATCAGGGTAAGTGTTAGGAGTCAACCTTATATAGCCTTTAATTTACAGAATCAGGAAATAATGCACACATGTGGAATAGACAGTAGTCTGTTCTGTATGGCCGCAAAAACAAAGCCTTTTCGAATACTGCACAGGTGAGAAATAATGACTTGTCTGTTTCATATGGTGTTTTATTTGTTGAATCAACAACTTATGCACACCTGTGGAGTAAAATGGGTTCTATTTCATAAGGCCACTCTTTCAGTGTTTTAGTGAATAATATGTATATCTGAAAAGTAAGGAATCTCTTTCACATGGCCACTCGTTCAGGGCCTCTGTGAAGAATACTCCCCTCAAAAACAGTCAAGTGTCTACTTTAAATGGCTACACATTCAGAGACTATGTAGGTAATGAACACCTGGGCAATACACCTGAGTCTCTTTTTTATGCCCACTTAGTCAGAGTCTCATTCAATAATACAAACCTGGGTAAGAGTTAAGAGTCTACTTCATGTAGCCACTCATTTAGAACCTCAGTGAATAATGCACAACAGTGTAATATTCGAGCATTTTTTATATGGCCACTCATTTTGTGCCTCACTGAGTGATATACACCTGAGGAATCCTCAGGATTCTATTTGATACTACCACTCATTTGGAACCCTATTAATTAATTTACAATGGAGCAATAGTCATGGGTCTATTTTATATGGTCTATCACTCAAAGTTTCATTGAATAATAAACTTCTATGGAGTAATCAGGACGCTGTTTAAGGTAGCCATGAATTAAGTGCCATCCTGAATGAAGGCACTTACACACCTGGGTAGTAGCCTGGTGTCTATTTCATATGAACTCTAATTTTGTGTATCGTTGAATAATACACACCTGGGGCAGTGTCAGGAATCTATTTGGTATGGACACTCAAACAGATCCTGCTTGATTAATGCCCACTTGCATAATAATGAGGAGTCTATGTCATATGGCTATTCATTCAGACAAACAGTGGATAATGCACATGTAAAGTAATTAGAAGTCTGATTCTTACAGACCCTCTTTCACAGCCTCACTGAATATTACACGCTTGTGATATAGTCTGGAGTCTATTTTTTATGGCCACTCATTCAGAGAATCACTAAGTAATGCACACTTGCGGAATGGTCAAAAGTCTCTTTCCTATGGCCACTCATTAAGAGCCTCACTAAGTCTACACAAATGGGGAAATAGGATTTACCATTATCCCCTCATTCGGAGTCTCACTAAATAATGCACACCTGTGGAATAGTCAGAAGTCTCTTTCCTATGGCCACTCGTTAAGAGCCTCACTAAGTGTACACACCTGGGGAAATAGGTTTTAACATTTTCCCCTCATTCAGAGTCTCACTAAATAATGCACACCTGCGGAATAGTCAGGAGACTATTTTCTCTGGCCACTCGTTAAGAGCCTCACTAAGTGTACACACCTGGGGAAATATGATTTACCTTTATCCCCTCATTCAGAGTCTCACTAAATAATGCACACCTGTGGAATAGTCAGGAGACTCTTTCCTATGGCCACTCGTTAAGAGCCTCACTTAGTGTACACACCTCGGGAAATATTCAGGATTTACCTATATCCCTTCATTCAGAATCTCACTAAATAATGCACAGCTGTGGAATAGTCAGGAGACGTTTTCCTATGACCTCAAATTCGGAGTGTCACTGAATAATGTGATGTAGTCAGGAGTCTATTTCATGTATACACATATTCAGAGCAACAGTGAATAAAACAGGCCCTTTATGTTGTAAGGAATCTAATTAATATGGCCCCATCTTCTGAGCCTCACTGAATAATACACAACTGGAGAATAATATCGAATCTCTTTTTGATGGACATTCATAGAGAGCCTCGGTAAATAATGTACACCTGCGGAGTAGCCAGGAATCTGTTTTATTAAGAACTCATTCATAGCCTCAGTGGAAAATATGTACGTGTGGATTAGTCCGGATTCCAATTTATATGGCCACTGACTCATAACCTCAGTGAAAAATGCACAAATGTAAAGTACTCAGCAGTCTATTTCATATAAACACTCATTCAGAGATTCACTAAATAATACAAATATTTAATATGGCAGCATCCTGTTTCATATGGTCACACAAAATGAGCCTCAGAGAGTAAGGCACATCTATGGAAGTGTTAGGAGTCTACTTTATATAGCCTCTCATTTACAGCCTCAGGGAATAATGCACACCGTCCAAATAGACACTAGACAATTTTATATGGCCACAAAATTAAAGCCTGAGTGAGTAATACACAACTTTGGAATAGTCACTTGTCTATTTTACATGCCCAAATATTTAGAGTCAGAGTCAATAATACACATCTGTAGACAAGTCAGCAAACAATTTGATATGGCCAGTTTCAGAGGCTCAGTGAGTAATACATACCTGGGAAACACTCAGGATGCTATTACATGTGGCATAAATTTCAGAGCTTCCTTGAATACGAAACACCTGTATTGTAGTCAGAATTCTATTTCCTATAGCCACATATTCAGAGCCTAACTGTATAAGATACACTTTGGGAAAAGTTAAAATTCTATTTTGTATAGCCACTCATTTATAGCCGAATGTAAAAACGCACGCCTGCGGAACATTCAGGAGGCTCTATTTTATGGCCACTCATTTAGAGCTTCACAGAATAATACAGACGTATGGAAATGTCAGCAGTGTACTTGACATGGCCAATTATTCAGTTTCTCAGTGAAGAATCATATATATTTAAAAAATACTCAGAATTCTATTATATTTAGCCACTTATAAAGAGACTCACTGAATAATGCACACCTGGAGAATTGTCTGGAGACTATTTGATATGACCGTTCACCCAGCAACTCAGTGGAAAATGCAGAGCTGAGAAATAGTCAAGAGGACAGAATTAGGAGTCTATTTTATGTGGTCACACAGTTAGAAACTGACTGAAGAATACCCACCTTGGGAATATTCGGAGTCCAGGTTATATAACCACTCAATCACAGCATTACCTAATAATGCACAATGGGGCAATAGTAAGGAGTCTATTTCATATGGCCCCTCATTCGGAGTTTTAGTCCGTAATAAACAGCTGTGGAGGAGTGAGGACCCTATTGACGATAGCCCCAAATAAATCAGCTGCCTGAATGATACACACATGTGTGAGATCCAGAAAACTGATATGGATACTCAAACAGAACCTCTTCAAATATTGCACATGTGGGAATAATCACTAGTCTATTTCATATGGTGGTTCCTTTGGAGAGTCAAAAATTAACACGCACCTGTGGAGTAAAATGCGGTCTATTTCTTAAAGCCACACTTTCAGTGATTTAGTGAATAACATGTATATCTGATAAGTCAGGAATCTCTTTCACATGGCCACTCATTCTGGGCCTCTGTGAATCATACTCCCCTAGAAACAGTCAAGGGTCTACTTCAAATGCCTACACATTCAGAGTCTCTGTAAGTAATGAACACCTGGGCAATACACCTGAGTCTCTTTTTTATGCCAACTTAGTCACAGTCTCATTCAATACTACGCACTTTGGGAAGAGTTAAGAGTCTACTTCATGAAGCCACTCATTTAGATCCTCAGTGCATAATCCACAGCAGAGTAATAGTGGAGCATTTTTTATATGGCCACTAATTCTGTGCCACCCTGAATGATACACACCTGGGGAATTCTCAGGATTCTATTTCATACTACCACTCATTTAGAACCTTATTGAATACTGTACAATGGAGCCACAGTGAGGTATTTACTTTGCATGGCGTCTCATTCAGTGTTTCAGTGCATAATGAACTTCTGTGGAGTAATCAGGACACTGTTTAAGATAGCCATGATTTAAGTGCCTTCCCGAATGACACACCTGGGTGGTAGTCAAGAGTCTATTTCATATGAACTCTAATTCTGTGTAACGCTGAGTAATACACAGCTGGGGGAGTTTCATGAGTCTATTTCGTATGGACATTCATACCGAACCTGTTGGAATAATGCACGCATGGAGAATAATGAGGTGTCTATGTCATACAGCTACTCATTCAGACAAACAGTGAGTAACGCACATGTGGAGTCATTAGAATTCTGTTTCATATGGCCCCGCTTTCACAGCCTCACTGAATATTACACACTTGTGATATTGTCGGGAGTTTATATTTTATGGCCACTCATTGAGAGAATCACTAAATAATTCACACCAGCGGAATAGTCAGAATTCTCTTTCCTAGGGCTAACCGTTGAGAACCTCACTAAATATACACACCTGGATAGTCAGGATTTGCTTGTATCTCCTCATTCAGAGTCTCACTAAATAATGCACACCTGTGGAATAGTCAGGAGACTTTTTCATGTGGCCTCTCATTCAATGTGTCATTGAAAAATGTGGTGTACTCAGGAGACTCTTTCATGTAGACACATATTCAGAGCCTCAGTGCATAAGGCAGACCCTTGTTATAGTAAGAAATCTCAGTATGGCCACATCTTCTGAGGCTCACTGAATAATACACACCTGGAGAATAATTTGGAGTCTATTTTCGATGGACATTCATTCAGAGCCTCGGTAAATAATGCAGACCTATGGAGTAGCCGGGAGTCTATTTCATTTGGAAACACATTGATAGCCTCAGTGGATAATATGCACGTGTGGATTAGTCAGTATTTCATTTTATATGGCCACTGAATCGTAAACTCTATGAATAATGCACAAATGTAAATTACTCAGCAGTTTACTTCATATAGTCACTCATAGAGAGATTCCCTGAATAATAAAATTATTTCAGATAGACTGCCTTCTGTTTCATATGGTCATACAAAAAGAACCTCACTGAGTGACACACACCTGGTAAAGTTTTAGGAGTGTGCTTTAAGTAGCCTCTAATTTACAGCCTAAGGGAATAATTCACACGTGTGGAATAGACATTAGTCTATTTTATATGGCCACAAAATCAAAGCCTGAGTCACTAATACACAACTTTGGAATAGTCACTAGTATATTTCATATGCCCCAATACTTAGAGTCAGTGTCAATGATATATGCCTGTAGAGTAGTCAGGAAACAATTTCATATGGCCAAATTTTCAAAGTCTCAGTGAATAATAAATACGTGAGGAATAATATGGACTCTATTACATGTGGCATTTCTTCAGAGGTTCATTGAGTAAAGAACTCCTGTATTGTCGTCAGAATTCTATTTCATATAGCCACATACTCAGATCCTAACTGAATAATAGACACCTTGGGAAAGTCAGGAATCTATTTCGTATAGCCACTCATTTACAGCCGAATGTAAAACTCACGCCTGAGTAGTATATAGGAGTCTCTATTTGATGGCCACCAATTCAGGGCCTCACAGAATAATGCAGACGTATGGAAATATCAGGAGCATACTCAAAAAAAAAACACTCATTCCATTCCTCAATGAAGAATTATATATATCGGGAAAAAACTCAGGATTCTACTATATATAGCCACTTATTAAGAGACTAACTGAATAATGCTCACCTGAAGAATTGTCTGGAGACCATTTGATAAGACCATTCACCCAGCGACTCAGTGGAAAATGCAGAGCTGTGAAAGATTCAAGAGGACAGAGTCAGGAGTCTACTTTATGTGTCACTCATTCAGAAACTGACTGAAGAATATACACCTGGGGAATAGTCAGAGTCCAGGTCATATATCCTCTCAATCACAGCATTACCGAATAATGCACAATGGGGCAATAGTAAGGAGTCTATTTCATATGGCCTCTCATTCAGAGCTTCAGTGCATAATAAACAGCTGTGGAGGTGTGAGGACCCTATTGACAGTAGCCCCAAATAAAGCAGCTCCGTGAATGATACACAAACGTGTGAGATTCAGGAGACTATTTGATATGGACACTCATACAGAACCTCTTCGAATATGGCACATGTGGGAATAAACACTAGTCTATTGCATATGGTGGTTCTTTTAGAGAGTCAAAAATTAACGTGCACCTGTGGAGTAAAATGGGTTCTATTTCAGAAGGTCACTCTTTCAGTGTTTAAGTGAATAACATGTATATGTTATAAGTCAGAAATCTCTTTCACATGGCCACTCGTTCTGGGCCTCTGTGAATAATACTCCCCTAGAAACTGTCAATGGTCTACTTCAAATGCCTACACATTCAGAGTCTCTGTATGTAATAAACACCTGAGCAATACACCTGAGTCTCTTATTTATGCCCACTTAGTCAGAGTGTCATTCAATAATACCCACCTGGGGAAGAGTTAAGAGTCTCCTTTATTTAGCCACTCATTTAGATCATCAGAGAATAATCCACAGCAGGGTAATAGTCGAGCATTTTTTATATGGCCACTAATTCTGTGCCTCCCTTAATGATACACACCTGGAGAATTCTCAGGATTATATTTCATAGTACCACTCATTTAGAACCTTATTGAGTAATTCACAATGGAGCTATAGTAAGGTGTCTACTTGGTATGGCCTCTCATTCAGTGTTTCAGTGCATAATGAACTTCTTCGGAGTAATTAGGACACTGTTTAAGATAGCCATGAATTAAGTGCCTTCCTGAATGATACAAACCTGGCTGGTAGTAAGAAGTCTATTTCATATGAACTCTAATTCTGTGTAACGCTGAGTAATACACAGCTGGGGGAGATTCAGGAGTCTATTTGGTATGGACACTCATACCGAACCAGTTGGAATAATGCAAGCATGGAGAATAATGAGGTGTCTATATCATACAGCTACTCATTCAGACAAACAGTGAATAACGGACCTGTGGAGTCATTAGAATTCTGCTTCATATGACCCCTCTTTCACAGCTTCACTGAATATTACACACTTGTGATATAGTCCGGAGTCGATATTTTATGGCCACTCATTCAGAGAATCACTGAATAATTGACACGTGCAGAATAGTAAGAAGTCTCTTTTCTATGGCTACCCGTTGAGAGCCTCACTAAATGTACACACCTGGAAAAATAGTCAGGATTTACTTGTATCTCCTCATTCAGAGTCTCACTAAATAATGCACACCTATGGAATAGTCAGGAGACTTTTTCATGTGGCCTGTCATTTAATGTGTCATTGAAAAATGTGGTGTGGTCAGGAGACTCTTTCATGTAGACACATATTCAGAGCCTCAGTGCATAAGATAGACCCTTAATATAGTAAGAAATCTAATTACTACGCCACATCTTCTGAGGCTCACTGAATAATACACACCTGGAGAATAATTTGGAGTCTATTTTCGATGGATATTCATTCAGAGCCTCGGTAAATAATGCAGACCTGTGGAGTAGCCAGGAGTCTATTTCATTTGGACACACATTCATAGCCTCAGTGGATAATATGCACGTGTGGATTAGTCAGGATTACGTTTTAATATAGCCACTGGCTCGTAACCTCAATGAATAATGCACAAATGTAAAGTACTCAGCAGTCTATTTCATATAGCCATTCATTCAGAGATTCACTGGATAATAAAAATATTTGAGACAGACAGCCTCCTGTTTCACATGGTCATAAAGAAAGAGTCTCACTGAGTGACACACACCTGTGGAATTGTTACGAGTGTACTTTACATAGCTTCTCATTTACAGCCTATGGGAATAATGAACACTTGTGGAATAGACACTATTCTATTTTATATGGCCTAAAATCAAAGCCTGAGTCAGTAATACAAAACTTTCGAATAGTCACTAGTCTATTATATATGCCCAAATATTTAGAGTCAGTGTCAATGATACATGCCTGTAGACTAGTCAGAATACCATTTCATATGGCCAAAGTTTCAGAGCCTCAGTGAATAATAAATACCTGAGGAATTCTCTGGACGCTATTACATGTGGCATTTCTTCAGAGGTTCATTGAGTAAAGAACACCTATAATGTAGTCAGAATTCTATTTCATATAGCCACACACTCAGAGCCTAACTGAATAACAGACACCTTGGGAAAGACATGATTCTATTTCGTATAGCCACTCATTTACAGCCGAATGTAAAAACTCACGCGTGAGTAGTATATAGGAGTCTCTGTTTTATGGCCACACATTCAGAGCCTCACAGAATAATACAGATGTATGAAAATGTCAGGAGTGTACTTGACATTGCCACTTATTCAGTTCCTCATTTAAAAATCATATATATCTGAAAAATACTCGAGATTCTATTATATATAACCACTTATTAAGAGACTCAGTGAATAATGAACACCTGGAGAATTGTCTGGAGACTATTTGATATGACCATTCACCAGCGACTCAGTAGAAAATGCAGAGCTGAGAAATAGTCAAGAGGACAGAATTAGGAGTCTATATTATGTGGTCACTCATTTAGAAACTGACTGAAGAATACACACCTTGGGAATAGTCAGAGTCCAGGTCATATAACCACTCAATCACAGCATTACCGAATATTGCACAATGGGGCAACAGTAAGGAGTCTATTTCATATGGCCTCTCATTCAGAGCTTCAGTGGGTAATAAACAGCAGTGGAGGAGGGAGGACCCTATTGACAGTAGCACCAAATAAAGCAGCTCTGTTAATGATATACACATGTGTGAGAGTCAGGAGACTATTTGATATGGACACTCATACAGCACCTCTTTGAATATTGCACATGTGGATAATAATCACTAGTGTATTTCATATGGTGGTTCTTTTGGAGAATAGAAACTAATGCGCACCTGTGGAGTAAAATGCGGTCTATTTCATAAGGCCAATCTTTCAGTGTTTTAGTGAATAACATGTATATGTGATAAGTCAGTAATCTCTTTCACATGGCCAATCGTTCTGAGCCTCTCTAAATAATACTCCCCTCAGAAAGAGTCAAGGGTCTACTTCAAGTGCCTACACATTCAGAGTCTCTTTAAGTAATGAACACCTGGGCAATACACCTGAGTCTCTTTTTTATGCCCACTTCATCAGAGTCTTATTCAATAATACACACCTGGGGAAGAGTTAAGAGTCTACTTCATATAGTCACTCATTTCGATCCTCAGTGAATAATCCACACCAGGGTATTAGTCGAGAATTTTTTATATGGCCACTCATTCTGTCCTTCAATCAATAATACTCACCTGGGAAATTCTCAGGTTTCTAATTCATACGACTACTCATTTAGAACCTTACTGAATTATTCACAATGGAGAAATAGTCAGGTGTCTATTTTGTATGGCCTCTCATTCAGAGTTTCAGTACATAATGATCTCCTATGGAGTAATCAGGACACTGTTAAAGATAGCCATGAATTAAGTGCCTTCCCGAATGACACATACCTGGGTGGTAGTCAGGAGTCTATTTCATATGAAGTCTTTTTCTGTGTAAAGCTGTGTAATACACACCTGGGAAAGTTTCAGAAGTCTATTTGGTATGGACACTCATACCGAACGTGTTGGAATAATGCACACATGGAGAATAATGAGGTGTCTATGTAATACGGCTACTCATTCAAACAGTGAATAATGCACATGCGGAGTCATTATAATTCTGTTTCATATGGGCCCTCTTTCACAGTCTCACTGAATATTACACACTTGTGATATAGCCTGGATTCTGTATTTTATGGTCACGCATTTAGAGAATCACTGAATAATTAACGCCTGCGGAATAGGCAGAAGTCTCTTTAGTATGGCTACCCGTTGAGAGCCTCACTAAATGTACACAACTGAATAAATAGTAAGGATTTGCTGTTTATCTCCTCATTCGGAGTCTCACTAAATAATGCACACCTGTGGAATAGTCGGGATAGTTTTTCATTTGGCCTCTCATTTAATGTGTCATTGAAAAATTTGGTGTAGTCAGGAGACTCTTTCATATACACACATATTCAGATCCTCAATGCATAAGATAGACCCTCGATGTAATAAGAAATCTACTTTGTACGGCTCACTGAATAATACACACCTGGAGAATAATTTGGAGTCTATTTTCGATGGACATTCATTCAGAGCCTCGGTAGATAATGCAGACCTGTGGAGTAGCCAGGAGTCCATTTCATTTGGACACACATTGATAGCCTCAGTGGATAATATGCACGTGTGAATTAGTCAGGATTCCATTTTAATGTAGGCACGGACTCGTAACCTCAATAAATAATGAACAAATATAGAGTACTTAGCAGTCTATTTCATATAGCCATTTATTAGGAGATTCACTGAATAATAAAATTATTTGAGACAGACAGCCTCCTGTTTCATATGGTCATGCAAAAAGAGCCTCACTGCGTGACACACACCTAGGGAAGTGTTAGGAGTGTACTTAAAATAGCCTCTCATTTACAGCCTAAGGGAATAATGCACACCTGTGGAATAGACACTAGTCTATTTTATATGGCCACAAATCAAAGCCTGAGTCAGTAATACACAACTTTGGAATAGTCACTAGCCTATTCCATATGCCCAAATATTTAGAGGCAGTGTCAATAATACACACCTTTAGACTAGTCAGAAAACCATTTCATATGGCCAAAGTTTCAGAGCCTCAGTGAATAATAAATACCTGAGGAATACTCTGGACGCTATTACATGTGGCATTTCTTCAGAGGTTCATTGAGTAAAGAACACCTGTATTGTAGTCAGAATTCTATTTCATATAGTAGTCACATACTCAGAGCCTAACTGAATAACAGACACCTTGGGAAAGTCAGGATTCTATTTCGTATAGCCACTCATTTACAGCTGAATGTAAAACTCACGCCTAAGTAGTATATAGGAGTCTCTCTTTTATGGCCACTCATTCAGAGCCTCACAGAATAATACAGATGTATGGAAATGTTAGAAGTGTACTTGACATGGCAACTTATTCAGTTCCTCAATGAAGAATCATATATATCTGTAAAATACTCAGGATTCTATTATATATAGCCACTTATTAAGAGACTCACTGAATAATGCACACCTGGAGAATTGTCTGTAGACTATCTAATATGACCATTCACCCAGCGACTCAGTGGAAAATGCAGAGAGGTGAAATAGACAAGAGGACAGAGTCAGGATTCTATTTTATGTGGTCGCTCGTTCAGAAACTGACTGAGGAATACACCCCTTGGGAATAGGCAGAGTCCAGGTCATATGGCCAATCAATCACAGCATTACCTAATAATGCACAGTGGGGCAATAGTATGGAGTCTATTTCATATGGCCTCGCATTTGGAGCTTCACTGCATAATAAACAGCTGTGGAGGAGTGAGCACCCTATTGATGGTAGGCCCAAGGAAAGCAGCTCCGTGAATGATATACACATGTGTGAGATTCAGGAGACTGTTTTATATGGACACTCATACAGAACCTCTTCGAATATTTCACATGTGGGGAATAATCACTAGTCTATTTAATATGGTGGTTCGTTTGGAGAGTCAAAAATAATGTGCACTTGTGGAATAAAATGCGGTCTATTTCATAAGGCCACTCTTTCAGTGTTATAGTGAATAACATGTATATCTGATAAGTCAGGAGTCTCTTTCACATGGCCACTTTTCTGGGCCTCTGTGAATAATACTCCCCTCAGAAACAGTCAAGGGTCTACTTCAAATGCCTTCACATTCAGAGTCTCTGTAAGTAATGAACACCTGGGCAATACACTTGAGACTCTTTTTTGTGCCCACTGAGTTAGAGTCTCTTTCAATAATACACACCTGGGGAAGAGTTAAGAGTCTACTTCATGTAGCCATTCTTTTTGATTCTCAGTGAATAATCAAAAACAGGGTAATAGTCGAGCATTTTTATATGGCCAAACATTCTGTGCCTTCCTGAATGATACACACCTGGGGAATTCTCAGGATTCTATTTCATACTACCCCTCATTTAGAACCTTATTGAATAATTCACAATGGAGGAATAGTCAGGTGTCTATTTTTTATAGCCTCTCATTCAAAGATTCAGTGAATAATGAACTTCTATTGAGTAAAAGATTCAGTGAAAAATGAACTTCTATGGAGTAATCAGTACATTGTATAAGATAGCCATGAATTAAGTGCCTTCCTGAATAATACACAGCTCAGTGGTAATCAGGAGTCTGTTTCATATTACCTTTAATTCTGTGTAATGCTGAGTAATACACAGAACCACTTCGAATATTGCACTTGTGAGGAATAATCACTAGTTCATTTCATATGGTCGTTCGTTTGGAGAGTCAGAAAATAACACAAAAGAGGGGTGATACAGACAGAAGAGTAAAGGGTTAACACCGGAGACATTGGGTATACAACGGAGAGAAGAGGATACAAAGGAGAGTGGTTACACACAGGAGAGTAGGGGATACACAAAGGAGAGAGTACGATACACACAAGAGAGGGAAGGATAAACACAGAAGAAGGAAATAAACACAGGAGAGAGGGGCATACCCACAGGAGAGGGTGATACAGGAGAAAGAAGAATAAACACAAGAAAGAGGAAGGTACACACAGAACACGAGGAAACATACAGGAGAGAAGCATACACACAGGAGAAAAAAGGATACATACAGCAGAGAGGAGGATACACACAGGAGAAAGGGGTTACATAGAGGAGGGAGGGAAATACACACAGGAGAGAGAAAGTATACACCAAGAATGGAGGGAGTTACACATAGGAGAGAGGGGATACACAGAAGAGAGGGGGACAAAAACTGAAGAGAGGGGGCATACACACATGAGAGAGGGGAAATACAGACAAAAAACAGAGTTGATATACACAGGCGAAAAAAATGATACACACAGAAGAGAGGAGGATACACACAGGAGAAAGAAGCATACACACTGGAGAGAGAAAGGTCTACAAAGGAGAGGGGTATACACACAGGACTAAGGAGGATTCACACAGGAAAGAAGAGGATACACACAGGAGACAGGAGGATACACACAAAAGAGGAAAAATACACATGGTAGAAAGAAAGATACAAAGAGGAGAGAGAAGGATGCAAACTGGCGAGTGGTGATACAAACAGGAGAGATGATGGTTCACACAGGAGAATAGAGAATACACACATGAGAGAGATGAATACACACAGAAGATAGGAGTATACACACAGCAGAGAGTAGGATACACACAGGAGAGAGGGCATACACACAGAAGTGAGAAAGATCCACACAAGAGAGAAGAAAATGCACACAGCAGAGAGGTGGATACACACAGAAGTGGGGCATACACACAAAAGAAAGGGGATACACACAGGAGAGGGAGGAATACACACGGAGAGTGGTGATCCGCACAGAATAGTTGAGGGTAAACACAAGAGAGAGGGGGTTCACACAGGAGAGAAGAGGATACACAAAAGAAAAAGGGATACACACAGAAGAGTAGGGAATAAACAGAAGAGAGACGAGGATACACAAAGAAGAGAAAAGGATAAACACAGTTGAGGGAGATACACACAGAAGAGAGGGGCTAATACACAGAAGAGAGGGATACACACACACACACACAAAATAAACACAGGAAAAAGGAAGAAACACACAGGAGAAGGGGATACACACAGTAGAGAGGGGCGTAGACCCAGGAGGAAACAGGGTACACACAGCAGAGACAAAGATACACACAGGAGAGAGGAGATACACAAAGGAGTGAAGGGGTAACGCACAGGAGAGAGAAGGGATACACACAGGATGGAGGGTGTGACACACAGAAGAAAGGAGGGATACGCACAGGAGAGAGAAGGGATACCCACAGGAGAGAGAAGGATGCACACAGGAGAGGGGCATACACACAGGAAAGAGGAGGATGCACACAAAAGAGAGGAGAAGACACACAGGAGAAAGGAGAATACACGCAACAAAGAGGATGGTAAACACAGTGCAGAGGGGGATACACAAAAAAGAGAGGAAGATACCGGCAGGAAAGAGGAGGATACACACACGAGAGAGAAAGATACACACAGGCGAGAGGAGAATACACAGAGAAGAGAGGAGAATACACAAAGGAGAGTGGGAGATACACACAAAGAAGAGGGAGATACTAAAAAAGGAAGAAAAATAAAAACAGGAGAAAGGAGGATACACACAGGAGAGAGGAGGATACACACAGGAGAAAGGAGGATACACAAAGAAGAGGGAAAACACACAGAAGAGAGGGGGATACACACAGGCGGGAAAGATAATCACAGAAGAGGGGGTATACACACAGGAGAGAGAAGAATACACACAGGAGAGGCGGATACACACAGAAAGGAGGGGCTTATGCACAGGAGAGAGGAGGATACACACAGAAGAGAGGGTGAATACACATAAAAGAGAGGGGGCACACACAAGAGAGTAAAACATACACACAGGAGGGAGGGGAATACACACAGGAGAGAGGGGGATACACACAGAGAAAAAAGGATAAATACAAAAGAGAGGAGGATACACACCAAAAAGAGAAGGATACAGATAGAAGAGAGGAGGATACACCCAGGAGATTGGAGAATACACAAGAGAGAGGAGGATAAACACAGGAGAGGGAAGAACACACGCAGAAGAGAGGAGGATACACAAAAGAGAGAGGGAAAATATACACATGAGAGAGGAGGATACACACAAATGTAACGTAATACACACAGGAGAGAGGAGGGTACACACAGTAGAAAGTAGAATACATACAAAAGAGAGAACTATACACAAAGGAGAGGGAGATACACACAGGAGAGAGGGGGATACACCGAGGAGAGAGAGGGATACACCCAGGAGAGAGGAGGATACACACAGGAGGGAGAATACACAAAAAAAAGAGGACCATAATCACAGGAGAAAGGGATACACACTAGAGAAAGTAAAATACAAAAAAAAAAGAGGAGGATACACACAGGACAGGAAGATACACACAGGAGAGTTGGGCATAAACACTGCAGAGAGGAGGATACACACAGAAGAGAGGAGGATACACACAGGAGAGAGGAGATACACACAAGAGAGAGGAAGATACACATAGGACAGAGGGTAAATACACCCAGGAGAGAGGGGTGATACACACAGGAGAGAAAAAAGATACACACAGAAGAGAGGAGGATACACACAGAAGAAAGGAGGATACACACTGGTTAGAGAAAAATACACACAGAAGAGGGGGATACACACAGGAGTAAAGGATACACACAGGAAAGAAGAAAATACACACAGGAGAGAGGAGGATATACACAAATGAGGAAAGGATACACACGGTAGACAGAAGAATACACACAGGAGAGAGAAGAATACACACAGGAGAGGGGTGATACATACAAAAGAGATGAAGGTTTACATAGGAGAAAAGACGATACCTTCAGGAGAGAGACGGATACACACAGGAGAGAAAAGTATACACACAAGTGTGAGGAAGATCCACACAGGAGAAAAGGGAATGCAAACAGGAGAGAGGTGGATACACAGAGAAGTGGGGCATAAACACAGCAGAGAGGAAAATTTATGCAGGAGAGAGAAAAATAAACGCAGGAGAGGGGGGATACACACAAGAGAGAGGGGGATACATAGAGGAGAGAGGGGGATACACACGGAGAGTGGTGATACACGCAGGACACTGGAGGGTACACACAGGAGAGAGGAGGTACACACAAGCAAGAAGAGTATACACAAAGGAACAAGGGATTCAAACATAAGAGTAGGGAATAAACAGAGGAGAGAGGAGGATACACACAGGAGAGAGGAGGATAAGCACAGGAGAGGGGGATACACACAGAAGAGAGGGGCATTGACGCAGGAGAAAGGAGGATACACAAAGCAGAGAGTAAGATACACACAGGAGAGAGGAGATACTAAGAGGAGAGAGGGGGATACACACAAAAAAGAGAAGGGATACACACAGGAGAGAGGGGGTTACACACAGGAGAAAAGAGGGATATGCACAGGAGAGAGAATTGATACCCACAGGAGAGAGGAGGACACACATAAAAGGGAAAAGGATACACACAGGAGAGTGGAGAATGCACACAGGAGAGAGAAGGGTACATACAGGAGAGAGGAGGAGACACACAGGAGAAAGAAGGATACACGCAGGAGAGAGGAGGATACATACAAAAGAGAGAAGGATACGAACAGGAGAGAGGAGGATACACACAGGAGAGTGGAGGATACACAGAAAAGAGAAAAGGATACACACAGGAGACAGAAAAATACACACAGGAGAGAAGAGAATACACACAGAAGAAGGGTGATACACACAGGAGAGAGAAGGGTACACATAGGAGAATGGGGGATACAAACAGAAGTCAGAAAAATACACAAAGGAGAGGGGGACGCACACGGGAAACAGGGGGACACACCGATATGAGAAAAGGATACATACAGGAGAGAAAAGGATACACACAGGAGAGAGGGATAACAACAGAAAAGAGCTCATACACACGGGAGAGGGGAATACACACAGGAGAACGGGGGATATACACAAGAGAGAAAAGAATACACACAGGAGAGGGGGACACACACAAAAAGTGGGGCGAACACACAGGAGAAAGAAAAATACACACAGCAGAGGAAAGAATACACACAGGAGAGAGAGGATACACACAAGAGAGAGGAGGATACACAGGAGAGAGGGAAATACACACAAAAGAGGAAAGAATACACACAGGGTAGTTGGGGATACACAAAGGAGAGGGGAGATACACACAGGCAGGAGGAAGGTACACACAGGAGAGAGGAGGATACACACAGGATAAGGGGATACACACAGGGAAGAGAGAGATACACACAGAAGAAATGATACACACAGAAGAGAGAGGCATACACACATAAAAGGGTGATAAACAAAGGAGAAAGGAAGATAAACACAGAAGAGAAAAGTATACACACAGGACACGGTGATACACACAGGAGAGAGTGGCGTAAACACAGGAGAGGAAAGGATACACACAGGAGAGAGGAGGAAACAAACAGGAGAGAGGGGTACACAGAAAAATGGGGTATACACACAGGAGAAAGGGGGGATACACAAAGGAAAGAAAGGTGTTACACACAGGAGAGAAGGGAAAAACACACAGGAGAGCGGAGGGATAAACACAGTAGAGAGAAGGATACACACAAAAAAGAAGAGGATATACACAAGAGAGAAAAGTATACACACAGGAGAGGGGCATACACAAAAGAGAGAGGGGGATACACACAGAAGCGTTAGATACATACAGGAGACAGGAAAATACACACAAGAGAGAGAGGGATACACACAAGATATGGGGATAAACACAGGAGAGAGGAGAATACACACAAGAGAGTGAAGCTTACACACAGGAGGGAGGGAAATACACACAGGAGGGAGGGAAATACACACAGGAGGGAGGTGACTACACACAGGAGAGAGGAGGATACACACAGAGGGAAAAGGATAAATACAAATGAGAGGAGGATACACACAAAAGAGCAAAGGACACAGATAGAAGAGAGGAAGATACATGCAGGAGATTGGAGGATACACAAAAGAGAGAGGAGGATACACACAGGAGAGAGGAGTATACACACAGAAAAAGGGCATATATACAGGAGAGAGGGAGATTCTCACAGGAGCGTTGGATACATACAGGAAACAGGGAAATACACACAATAGAGAAGGGGATACACACAGGCGAGGTGGATACACACAGGAGAGAGGGGGATTCACACAGAAGAGAGGGATACACACAGGAGAGATAGAGATCCACCCAGGAGAGAGGGAAAAACACACGAGAGAGGGCGTTACACACAGGACAGAGAAGGTTACACACAGAATAGAGGGGAAATCACACAATAGAGAGGGTGATACACACAGGAGAGTGGGGAATACACATAGAAGAGGGGTGATACACACCAAATAGAGGAAGGAACACACAGAAGAGAGGAAGATACACAAAGGAGAGGTGTGACATACACAGGAGAAAAAGGAATACACAGAGGAGAGAAAAAGATACACTGGAGAAAGTAGGATACACACAGGAGACTAAGATACACAAAGTAGAGTGGAGCATAAACACAGGAAAGTGAAATACACACAGGGGAAAGAGGGATAAACACAGGAGAGAGGAGGATACTCACAAGAGAGGGGGATACACAAAGGTGAGAGGGGCATACACACAGGAGGCAGAAAGATACACACAGGAGAGAGGAGGATACACACAGGAGAGAGGGGATACACATGGAAGATAGGGGGATACACACAGAAGAAATGGGGGATACACACAAGAGAGAAATGGGTTACACACAGGAGAGGGAGAAAAACACAAAAAAGAGAGGAGGATTACACACAGGAGAGAGAAAAATACACACAGGGGAGAGGAAAATACACACAAAAGAGAGAAGAATATGCACAGGAGAGAGGAGGATACACACAAGAAAGAGGAGGATACACAGAGGAGAGAGGAGGATACACATAGGAGAAAGGCACACACACAGGAGAGAAGAGGATAAACAGAAGAGAGTTGGGAACACACAAGAGACAAGGTAATACACACAGGAGAGAGGGTGACACACACAGGAAAGAGGGAAATGCACACAACAGAGAGGGCATACATACAGGAGTGATGAGAATACAAAAAGGAGAGAGGGTGATACACAAAGGAGAAAGGGAGATACAAATATAAGAGTGCGGCATACACACAAAAGGGAGAAGGATACACTCAGGAGAGAGGGGAATACACACAGGAGAGTAAAGGATACACACAGGAGAGAGGAGTATACACAAAAAAGAGAGGAAAGCACACAAGAGAGAGGGGGATACACACAGGCGAGGGGGATACACACAGGAGACGGTGTGATACACACAAAAGAGAGAGGGAAACACAAAAAAGAGAAGAATACACACAAGAGAGAGTAATATAAACAAAAAATAGAGGAGGATACACACAGAAGAGAGGGGGGATACACACAGGAGAGAGGGGGATACCCACAGGAAAGTGGGGCATACACACATGTGGAGGAAAATACAAACAAGTGGGGAATAAATACACACAGGAGAGAGGAAAATACACATAGGAGAGAGGAGCATACACGAAAAAGACATGGGCATACACACAGGAGAAAATGATACACACAGGAGAATGGGGGATACACAAAGGAAAGAGAGGATACACAGAAAAGAGGGGGATACACACAGGAGAGAGGGGCATACACACAGGAGAGAGGAGGATACACACAGGATAGAGGAGAATACACACAATATAGAGGAAGATACACAGGGTAGAGAGGGGAAATACACACAGAAGAGAAGAAGATACACACAGAAGAGAGGAAGATACACAGAGGAGAGAGGAGGAAACACACAGAGAATAGATGGATACACACAGGAGAGAGGAGGATACACACAAAAGAGAAAAAAATACAAACAGGATAGAGAAGGATACACACAGATGAAAGAAGGATACACACAGGAGAGAGGAATATACAGACAAAAGAGCGGGATACACACAGGAGGAATGGGGATACACACAGAGAAAGGGGGATACACACAGGAGAGAGTAGCATACACACAAGAGAGATGAGGATACACACAGGAGAGAGAAGGATACACAGAAGGCGAGGGGAATACACACAGGAGAGTGGAAGATACAAACAGCAGACAGGAGGATAAGCACAGGAGAGAGTAGAATACACACATGAGAGAGGAGGATACACAAAGGAGAGAAGAAAAAACACAATAGAGAGAGAAAAATACACAGGCGAGAGGGATACACACAGAAGTCTGGGAAATGCACATAGGAGAAAGGGGGATCCACAGAGGAGAGGGGGATACATAACGAAAAGAGGAGCACACACACAGGAGAAAGGATACACACAGAAGAGAAGGGGGATACACACAGGAGAAAGGGGGATACATACAGGAGAGTGGGGCATACACAGGATGGAGAGGGATACACACAGGGGAAGAAGTATAAATACAGGAGGGAGGAGGGTACACACAAAAGAGAGGAGGATACAGACAGAAGAGAGGACGATAAAGGCAGGAAAGAGGAGGATACACACAAAAGCGAGGAGGATACACAGAAGAGAGAGAAGGATACACACAGGAGAGTGGGGGGATACACACAGAATAGGGCGATACACACAGAGGAAAGGAGGATAAACACAGACGAAAATAGGATACTCACAGAAGAGAGGGGGATACATACAAAAGAGTGGAGGATGCACACAGGAGAGAAGGGAATACACACAGGAGAGAGGAGGTTTCACACAGTAGGGAGGAGATACGCACAAGAGAAA
Source organism: Saguinus oedipus (assembly GCA_031835075.1). NCBI lineage: Eukaryota > Metazoa > Chordata > Mammalia > Primates > Cebidae > Saguinus > Saguinus oedipus. The sequence goes on from CM063170.1 coordinate 7,258,571, forward strand.
GGAGAATACACACAGGAGAGAGGGGGATACATACAGAAGAAAGGAGGATACACAAGGGAGAGGGGGATACACACAGGAGAGAGGGGGATACATAAAAAAGAGAAAAGGATACACACAGGAGAGAAAAGGATACATACAGGAGATGGGAATACACAGGAGAGAGGGGCATACACACAGGAGAGAGTGATACACATAAAAGAAAGGGGGATACACACAGGAAAGAGGAGAATACACACAGGAGAGAAAGCCATACACACAGGAGAAAGAAGAATACACACAGCAGAGATTAGGATTCACACAGAAGAGATGGGATAAACACAGGAGAAAGAAGAACACACACAAGAGAAAGGGGGGAAACACAGAAGAGAGAGGGTGGATACACAAAGGAGAAAGGGGAGATACATAGAGGAATGAGGAGAGGTACACAAAGGAGGGAAAAGCATACACACAGGAGAGAGGAGCATACACACAGGAGAGGGATAGATACAAACAGGAGAGAAGGATAAACACAGTAGAGAGAAAGATACACACAGGATAGAGGAGGATACAAACAAAATAGAAAATGATACACACAGGAGAAAGAAGGATACACACAGAAGAGAGGGGCATAAAAACAAAAGAGGTGAATACACACAGGAGAGAAAAAAGATACACACAGGAGACAGGCATACACAAAGAAGGGAGTTGGATACACACAAAAGAGAGGGGGATACCCACAGGAGAGAGGAATACACACAAGAGAGATGGGCATACCCACAGGTGAGAGAAGAATACACAAAGGAGAGTAGGGGATACACACAGGAAAAATGGTAATACAAACAGGAGAGTTCAGCATACACACAGAAAGGAGAGGAATACACACAGGATAGAGGAGGATGCACACAAAATAGAAAATGATGCACACAGGAGACAGAAAAATACACACAGGAGAGAGGGAGTAAACACAGGAGAGGAGAATACACACAGGAGAGAAAAAAGATACACACAGGAGACAGAAATACACAAAGAAGGGAGTTGGATACACACAGGAGAGAGGGTGATACACACAGGAGAGAGGGGAATACACACAAGAGAGAGGGGCATACCCACAGGAGAGAGGAGACTACACAAAGGAGAGAGGGGGATACACACAGGAAAAAGGGGAATACAAACAGGAGAGTGCGGCATACACACAGAAGGGAGAGGGATACACACAGGAGAGAGGAGGATACACACAGGAGAGAGGAGGCTACACAAAGGAGAGAGGAGGATACACAAAGAAGAGGGGGAAACACAAAAAAAGAGGGGAAATACACCCAGGAGAGAGGAGGATACACACAGAAGAGAGGAGAATATACAAAGGAGAGAGGGGAATACACACAAGAGAGAGGGGCATACCCACAGGAGAGAGGAGACTACACAAAGGAGAGAGGGGGATACACACAGGAAAAAGGGGAATACAAACAGGAGAGTGCGGCATACACACAGAAGGGAGAGGGATACACACAGGAGAGAGGAGGATACACACAGGAGAGAGGAGGCTACACAAAGGAGAGAGGAGGATACACAAAGAAGAGGGGGAAACACAAAAAAAGAGGGGAAATACACCCAGGAGAGAGGAGGATACACACAGAAGAGAGGAGAATATACAAAGGAGAGAGGAGGATACACACAAGAAAGAGAAGAATACAAATAAGAGAGGGGAATACACACAGGATAGAAAAGGTTACACATGGGAGAAAGGAGGATACACACAGGAGAGAGGAGGATACACACAGGAGAGAGGAGGCTACACACAGGAGAGAGGAGGATACACACAGAAGAGAGGAGGATATACAAAGGAGAGAGGAGGATACACACAAGAGAGAGAAGAATACAAATAAGAGAGGGGAATACACACAGGATAGAAAAGGTTACACATGGGAGAGAGGAGGATACACACAGAAGAGGGGAGGCTACACACAGGAGAGAGGAGGATACACAGAGAAGAGGTCGAAACACACAAAAGAGTGGGGGATACACACAGGCGGGGGGATAAACACTGGAGACAATGAAATACACACATGAGAGGGAGATACACAAAGGAGAGAGGAGAATACAAATAAGAGATAGGAGGCTGCATACAGGAGAAAGGGGGATACACAAAGAAAAGGGGGAAACACAAAAGAGAAGGGGATACACACAGGTGAGGGGGATAAACACTGGAGACGGTGGAATACACACAGGAGAGAGAGGGATACAAAAAGGAGGGGGGATACACACAGGATGGAGGGGTAAACACACAAAATAGAGAAGGATACACACAGGAGAGAAGGGTGATACAGACAGGAGAGTAGGGAATACACACAGGAAAGTGGGGGCATAAACACAGAAGGGAAGGAAATACACACAGGAGAGACGGGGATACACAAAGGGGGAGAAGAATAAATACAGAAGAGAGGAGGATAAACACAAATGAATGGAGGATACAGACAGAATAAAGGAGGATACTCCCAAAAGAGAGGAGTATACACAAAGGAGAGGAGATACACACAGGAGAGAGGATATATACACAGGAGAGAGGAGCATACACACAAGAGAGACGAGGATACACAAAGGAGAGAGATAGATACACACAGGAGAGAAGGGTAAACACAGGAGAGAGAAAGATACACACAGGAGAGAGGAGGATACACACAAAAAGAAAAGGATACACACAGAAGTCAGAAGAATACACACAGGAGAAATAGGGATACACAGAGGAAAAAGAAGGATACAAACAGTAGAGTGTGGCATACACACAGAAGGGAGGGGGATACACAGAGTAGAGGGGGGACACACACAGGAGAGAGGAGGCTACAAACAGGAGAGAGGTGGATACAGAAAGAAGAGGCGGAAACCCACAAGAGAGAGGGGGATACACAGAGGAGAGTGGAGGATACACACAGAAGAGAGGACGATATACAAAGGATAGAGGATGATACACACAGACGAGAAAAGAATACACACAAGAGTGGTGGATACACACAGCAGAGAAAACAGTACACATAGGAGAAAGAAGGATACACACAGGAGAGAGGAGGATACAAAAAGAAGAGGGGGAAACACACAAGGGGGAATACACACAGGCGAGGGGGATAAACACTGGAGACGGTGGGATACACACAGGAGAGAGGGGAATACAGAAAGGAGAGAGGAGAATCCACACAGGAGAGAGGAGGCTACACACTGCAGAGAGGAAGATGCACAAAGAAGAGAAGGAAATACACAGACAGAGGGGGATACACACAGTAGAGGCGGATAAACACTGGAGATGGTGGGATACACACAGGAGAGAGGTGGATACAAAAAAGAGAGAAGATACACACAGGAGAGAGGGGTGTACACACAAAATAGACGAGGATACACACAGGAGAGAGGAAAGATACACATAGGAGAGAGGGGGATACACACAGGAGAGTGGAGCATAAACACAGGAGGGAAGGGGATATATATGGCAGAGAGGGGGATACACATAGTGGGAGAAGAATAAATACAGGAAAGAGGAGGATACACACAGGGAGAGGAGGATACACACCGAAGAGAGAAGAATACACACAAGAGAGGGGGATAAACACAGAAAAGAAAGGATACACATAGGAAAGTGGAGGATACACACAGGAGAGAAGAGGATACACAGAGCAGAGAGGAGGATACACACAGGAGAGGAAGATACACACAGAAGAGAAAGGAATACACACAGGAGAGAGAAAAATACACACATGTTTAGAAAAGATACACACAGGAAAGAGGGGGATACACACAGGAGTGAAGGGGGATACACACAAGAGATAAGGAAATACACACAAGAGAGAGGAGGATACACACAAGAGACAGGAGGATACACAGAGGAAAGAGAAGAATACACAGAGAAGAGAGAAAGATATACACAGGAGGGAGGACTATACACACAGGAGAGAAGATGATCCACACAAATGAAAAGTGGATACACACAGCAGAGAGGAAAATACATACAGGAGAGAGGGGGAAACACAGAGGAGAGTGGGCGATACACACCGGTGGAGGGAAATACACACAGAAGAGAGGAAGATACACAGACGAGAGAGGAGGATATACATAGGAGAGAGGAACATACACAAAAGAGACAGGGGCATACACACAAGAGAGGGGGATACACACAATTGAAAGGGAGGTACACACAGGAAAGAAAAGAATACACACAAAGAGAAAGATATACACAGGAGGGTGGGGCATACACACAGGAGAGAGGAGGATACACACAGGATAGAGGAGAATACACACAATAGAGAGGGGGATACAGAAGAGAGGGTGTATACACACAGGAGAGAAGAAGATACACACAGAAGAGAGGAAGATACACACAGGAGATAGAAGGATACACACAGGGGAGAGAAAAATAGACATAGCAGAGAGGAGGATACACACAGGAGAGAAAAAAATACAAACAGAAAAGAGTTGGATTCACACAGGTGAAAGGAGGATACACACAGCAGAGAGGAGGATACACACAAAAGAGAAGGGGATACACCCAGGAGAAATGGGGATACACACAGGGGTAAAGGGATATACACAGGAGAGAGGAGGATACACACAAGAGAAAAGAAGATACACACAGGAGAAAGGAGGATACACCCAGAAGAGAGGGAGAAACACACAGGAGAGAGGGAAATACAAAGAGGAGAGTGCAACATACACACAAGATGAAAAAAAATACACACTGGAGAGAGGGGGACACACACAGAAGGAAAGAAATACACACAAGAGAGAGAAGCAAAAACAGCAGAGAGAGGAGGATACGCACAAAAGATAGGAGGATACACCCAGGAGAGAGGAGGATACACACAGAAGAGAGGGGGAAACACACAGGAGAGTGGGGGATACACACATGTGGAGAGGGGTACACACAGGAGAGGAAAGGATAGACACAGCAGAGAGGAAGATACACAAAGGAGAGAGGGGATACACACAGAGAGGGAGATACACACAGAAGAAAGGGTGATACACACAGGAGAATGGAGGGATACACAGAGGGATGAGGAAAGATACACAAAGGAGAGAGGATCATACACACAGGAGAGAGGAGGATACACAAAGGAGAGAGAAAAAACACACAGGAGAGAGGAAGATACCCAAAAGAGAGGAAGATACACACAGGAGTGAAAATACACACAAAAGGGAAAAGGATACACAGAGGAGACAGACGGATACACAAAGTAGAGAGGGGTATACACACAGAAAAGTGGGATACACACAGAAAAAAGGGGGATACACACAGGTGAGAGAAGAATACACATAAAAGAGGGGGATACACACAAGAGACGTGCGTACACACAGGAGAGAGGAGGATAGACACAGCAGAGAGGAGGATACACAAAGGAGAGAGGGGATACACACAAAAGAGAGGGAGATACACACAGAAGAAATGGGGATACACAGAGGAGAGATGGGGTATACACAGAGGGATGAGGAAAGATACACACAGGAGAGATTATCATACACACAGGAGAGAGGAGGATACACAGAGGAGAGAGAAAGATACACACAGAATAGAGGAAGATACACACAGGTGGGAGGATACACACAAAATAGAAAAGAATACACAGAGGAGACAGAAGGATACACAAAGTAGAGATGGGCAAACACACAGAAAAGGAAGATACACACAGCAGAGAGGAAGATACACACCGGAGAGTGGAGGATACAAACAGGAGAGAGGGTATACAAACAGGAGAGAGGGAGATAACCACAGAAGAAAAAGGGGATACAAACAGAAGAGAAAGTGGTTACACACAGGAGAAAGGGGGAAAACACAAGGGAAAGAGGAGGGATACACAAAGAATATAGGTAGATACACACAGGAGAGAGAAAAATACACACAAGAGAGAGGAGAATACACACAGGAGAGAGGAGGATACACACAGGAGAGAAGAATATACACACAGGAGAGGTGCATACACACAGGAGAGAGAAGGATACACACAAGAGAGTTGGATTCACAAAGGAAATGATAATACACACAGGAGAGTGGGGGATACAAACAAAAGTGGAAAATACACGCAGGAAAGAGTGGGATACACACAGGAGAGAAGGGAATACACACGAGAGAGGGGCATACACACAGGAGAGAGGAGGATACACAGGAGAGCGAAGGATACACACAGTGACAAGGAAGATACAAACAGGATAGTGCAGCATACACACAGGAGGGAGGAAAATACACACAGAAGAGAGGAAGATACACACAGGGGAAGGGGGATACACACAGAAGAGAGGAGGATACGCACAGGAGAGAGGAGGCTACACAGAGGAGAAAGGAGGATACAGAAATAAGAGGGAGAAACACACAAAAGAGAGGGAGATACACACAGTCGAGAGGGATATGCCAAAAAGTCGGGAAGATACACACAGGAGATAAAGGGATACACACAGGCGAGGAGCATACACACAAAAGAGAGTGGCATACACACAGGAGAGAGGATACACACAGGAGAGAAGGGGGATACACACAGGAGGAAGTGGGGATACACACAGGAGAGAGGGGGATACAAACCTGAGATTGAGGCATACAAACAGGTGGGAAGAAGATACACACAGAAGATTGAGGCATACACAAAGGAGAGAGTGGAATACACACAGGGAAAGAAGGATAAATACAGGAGAGAGGAAGATACAAACAAAAGAGTGGAGGATATAGACAGAAGAGAGGAGGATAAACGCAGGAGAGAGGAGAATACACACAGGAGAGAGGAGGATACACACAGGAGAGAGGAGGATACACGCAGGAGAAAAGAGAGTACACACAAGAGAGAGAACAGATACACATAGGCGAGGGGGATACACACTGGAGAAAGGAGGATACACATAGGAGAAAAAAAGATACACAAAGGAGAGTGGAAGATACACAAAAGAGAGAATGATAAACATAAAAGAGGGGGAATACACACAGGAGAGTGGGGGATACACAGAGAAGAGTGGTGATACACACAGGAGAGAGGAGGGTACACACTGGAGAGAGGGTGATACACACAGGAGAGAGGAGGATACACTGAAAAAATGGAGGACACACACAGGAGAGAGGAGGATAAACACAGTAGAGAAGGATATACACAGGAGAGAGGGTCATACGCACAGGAGAGGGAGATACACACATGAGAAAGGAGGATAGACACAGGAGAGGGGAGAATACACACAGGAGAGGGTGATACACACATGAGAACAGGGCGTACACACAGAAGAGAGAAGGAATCAAAAAGCAGAGAGGAGGATACACACTGGAGAGAGGGGTTACACACAAGAGAGACGGGGATACACACAGGAGAGAGGGGGATACACACAGGAAAGAGCGGGGATACACACATGTGAGTGGGGGGATACACACACGAGAGAGGAGGGATACACACAAGAGGGAGGAGGATACACACAGAAGAGAGGAGGATACACACAGTAGAGAAAAAGATACACACAGAAGAGGTGGATACACACAGGAGGGAGGAGGATACAAGCAGGATAGAGGAGTTTACACACAAAAGAGAGCAGAATACACACAGGAGACAGAAGAATACACACAGGAGAGAGGGGGATATACACAGAAGAGTGGTGATATACACAGGAGGGAGGAGTGTACACACAGGAGAGAGGGACATACACACAGGAAAACTGGATAAACACAAGACAAAGGGGGATACACACAAAAAAGAGGAGGATACACACAGGAAAGTGGGATACACAAAGAAAAAAGGGCATACACACAGGAGAGAGGAGGATATACAAAGGAGAGAGGAAAATACAAACAGGAGAGAGGTGATACACACAGGAGAAAGGGGGTATATAGAGGATCCTTCACAGCCTCACTGAATATTACACACTTGTGATATACTCTGGAGTCTATTTTTTATGGCCACTCATTCAAAGAATCACTAAATAATGCACACCTGCTGAATAGTCAGATGTCTCTTTCCTATGGCCACTCGTTAAGAGACTCACTAAGTGTACACACCTGGGGAAATAGTCAGGATTTAACTTTATCCCCTCATTCACATTCTGACTAAATAAGGCACACCTGTGGAATAGTCAGGAGACTTTTTCATGTGGCCTCTAATTCTAAGTGTCACTAAAAATGTGGTGTAGTCAGGAGTCTATATCATGTGGACACATATTGAGAGCCTCAGTGAATAAGACAGGCCCTTGATATAGTAAGGAATCTAATTAATCTGGCCACATCTTCTGAGCCTCACTGTATAATACACACCTGGAGAATAATTTGGAGTCTATTTTCGATGGATATTCTTTCAGAGCCTCGGTAAATAATGTACACCTGTGGAGAAGCCAGCAGTCTATTTTATTAGGACACTCATTCATAGCCACAGTGGATAATATGCACGTGTGGATTAGTCAGGATTCCATTTTATATGGCCACTGACTCGTAACCTCAATGAAAAATGCACAAATGAAAATTATTCAGCAGTCTATTTCATATAAACACTCATTCAGAGATTCAGTGCATAATACAAATATTTAAGATAGACAACATTCTGTTTCCTATGGTCACACAAAAAGCGCCTCACTGAGTAATGCACACCTGGGGAAGTGATAAAATTCTACTTTACATAGCCTCTCATTTACAGAATAAGGGAATAATGCACACGTGTGGAATAGACATTAGTCAATTTTTTTATGGCCACAAAATCAAAGCCTGAGTGAGAAATACACAACTTTGGAATACTCACTAGTCTATTCTATATGCAAATATATTTAGAGTCAGAGTAAATAATACACGCCTGTGGAAAAGTCAGAAAACAAGTTCATATTAACAAAGTTTCAGATTCTCAGTGAATAATACATATCTGGGAAAAACTCAGGACGCTATTACATGTGGCATCAATTTCCGAACTTCATTGAATAATAAACACCTGTATTGTGGTCAGAATTCAATTTCTTGTAGCCACATATTCAGAGCCTAACTAAATAACATACACCTTAGAAATAGTCAGGATTCTATTTCGTATAGCCACTCATTTAGAGCTGAATGTAAAAACGCACGCCTGAGGAGTATTCATGAGTCTCTATTTTATGGCCACTCATTCGGAGATTCACAGAATTATACAGAACTATGGAAATGTCAGGAGTGTATTTCACATAGCCACTTATTCAAAACATCAGTGAAGAATCATATATATCTGGAAAATACTCAGGATTATATTACATATAGACACTTATTCAGAGACTCACTGAATAATGCACACATAAAGAATACTCTAAAGACTATTTGATATGAACCTAAACCCAGAGACTCAGTGGACAATGCAGAACAGAAAAATAGTCAAGATGATAGAGTCAGAAGATTATGTTATTTGGTCACTCGTTCAGAATCTCACTGAAGAATACACAACGTTGGTATAGTAAGAGTCCAAGTCATATGGCCACTGAATCACAGAATTACGGGATAATGCACAAAGGGGCAATAGTAAAGAGTCTATTTCATATGGACTCTCATTCAGAGCTTCAGTGCGTAATAAAGAGCTGTGGAGTAATCAAAACGCTATTTAAGGTAGCACCAAATTAAGCAGCTCCGTGAATGATACACACATTTGTCAGAGTCAGGAGACTATTTGATATAGACACTCATACAGAAACTTTTCGAATACTGCACATGTGGTGAATAATCAAAAGCCTGTTTCATATGGTGATTCCTTTGGAGAATCAAAAAATAACGCACACCAAGTTTATTGAGGGTTTTTACCATAAAGAGCTGTTGAATTTTGTCAAATGCCTTCTCTGCCTCAATTGAGATAATCATGTGGTTTTTGTTTTTGCTTCTGTTTGTGTGGTGAATTACATTTACAGACTTGCGTTTGTTGAACCAGCCTTGCATCCCCGGGGTGAATCCTACTTGATCATGATGGATAAGTTTTTTAATGTGCTGTTGCAATCGGTTTGCCAGTATTTTATTGAAGATTTTTGTATCTATGTTCATCATGGATATTGGCCTGAAGTTTTCTTTCCTTGTTGAGTCTCTGCCAGGTTTTGGTATCAGGATGATGTTGGTCTCATAAAATAATTTGGGAAGGGTTTCCTCTTTTTTGATTATTTGGAATAGTTTCAGAAGCAAGGGTACCAAATCCTCTTTGTGTGTCTGGTAGAGTTCAGCTGTGAACCCATCTAGACCTGGGCTCTTTTTGTGTGGTAGGCTCTTAATTGCTGCCTCAACTTCAGACCTTATTATTGGTCTATTCATAGTTTCGGCTTCCTCCTGATTTAGGCTTGGGAGGACACAGGCGTCCAGGAATTTATCCATTTCTTACTGCTTTACTAGTTTATGTGCATAGAGTTGTTTGTAGTATTCTCTGATGATGGTTTGAATTTCTGTGGAATCTGTGGTGATTTCCCAGTTATTGTTATTTATTGCATCTATTTGGTTGTTCACTCTTTCCTTTTTTTTTTTTTTTTTTTTTTTTTAATTTTTATTGCATTATAGGTTTGGGGGTACATGTGCAGAACGAGCAAGATAGTTGCATAGGTACACACATGGCAGTGTGATTTGCTGCCTTCCTCCCCCTCACCCACACTTGGTATTCATCCCCAGGCTATCCCCCCCAGTCCCCCCCACTGTCCCTCCCCCATTCCCCCCAACAGTCCCCAGTGTATAGTAGACCGCCTCTCTGTGTCCATATGTTCTTATTTTTCTCACCCACCTATGAGTGAGTATATGCGGTATTTCTTTTTCTGTTCTTGTGTCAGTTTGCTGAGAATGATGTTCTCCAGATTCATCCATGTCCCTACAAAGGACACAAACTCATCATTTTTGATTGCTGCATAATATTCCATGGTGTATATGTGCCACATTTTCCCAGTCCAGTCTATCGTCGTTGGGCATTTGGGTTGGTTCCAGGTCTTTGCTATTGTAAACAGTGCTGCAATGAACATTCGTGTGCATGTGTCCTTATAGTAGAACGATTTATAGTCCTTTGGATAGATACCCAGTAATGGGATTGCTGGGTCAAATGGAATTTCTATTTCTAGGTCCCTGAGGAATCGCCACACTGTCTTCCACAATGGTTGGACTAATTTACACTCCCACCAACAGTGTAAGAGTGTTCCTATTTCTCCACATCCTCTCCAGCATCTGTTGTCTCCAGATTTTTTAATGATCGCCATTGTAACTGGTGTGAGATGGTATCTCAATGTGGTTTTGATTTGCATCTCTCTAATGACCAATGACGATGAGCACTTTTTCATATGTTTGTTGGCCTCATGTGTGTCTTCTTTTGTAAAGTTTCTGTTCATATCCTTTGCCCATTTTTGAATGGGCTTGTTTGTTTTTTTCCTGTAAATCTGTTTGAGTTCTTTGTAAATTCTGGATATCAACCCTTTGTCAGATGTGTAAACTGCAAAGATTTTTTCCCATTCTGATGGTTGCCGATTCACTCTAGTGACTGTTTCTTTTGCCGTGCAGAAGCTGTGGAGTTTGATTAGGTCCCATTTGTCTATTTTGGCTTTTGTTGCCAGTGCTTTTGGTGTTTTGTTCATGAAGTCCTTGCCTACTCCTATGTCCTGAATGGTTTTGCCTAGATTTTCTTCTAGGGTTTTTATGGTGTCAGGTCTTACATTTAAGTCTTTAATCCATCTGGAGTTAATTTTAGTGTAAGGTGTCAGGAAGGGGTCCAGTTTCTGCTTTCTGCACATGGCTAGCCAGTTTTCCCAACACCATTTATTAAATAGGGAATCCTTTCCCCATTGCCTGTTTTTGTCTGGTTTATCAAAGATAATATGGTTGTAGATGTGTTGTGTTGCCTCCAATGCCTCTGTTCTGTTCCATTGGTCTATATCTCTGTTTTGGTACCAGTACCATGCTGTTTTGATTACTGTAGCCTTGTAGTATAGTTTGAAGTCTGGTAGCGTGATGCCTCCCGCTGTGTTCTTTTTGCTTAGAATTGACTTGGCTATGCGGGCTCTTTTTTGGTTCCATATGAAATTCATGGTGGTTTTTTCCAGTTCTTTGAAGAAATTCAATGGTAGTTTGATGGGGATAGCATTGATTGTGTAAATTACTTTGGGCAGTATAGCCATTTTCACGATATTGATTCTTCCTAACCACGAACATGGAATGTTTCTCCATCTGTTTGTGTCCTCTCTTATTTCATTGAGCAGTTGTTTGTAGTTTTCCTTAAAGAGGTCCCTTACATTCCTAGTGAGTTGTATTCCTAGGTATTTTATTTTCTTTTTAGCAATTGTGAATGGCAGTTCGTTCTTAATTTGGTTCTCTTTAAGTCTGTTATTGGTGTATAGGAATGCTTGTGATTTTTGAACATTGATTTTATATCCTGAGACTTTGCTGAAGTTGCTTATCAGTTTCAGGAGCTTTTGGGCTGAGGTGATGGGGTCTTCTAGGTATACTATCATGTCGTCTGCAAATAGAGACAATTTGGCTTCCACCTTTCCTATTTGAATACCCTTTATTTCTTTTTCTTGCCTGATTGCTCTGGCTAGAACTTCCAGTACTATATTGAATAGAAGTGGTGAGAGAGGGCATCCTTGTCTAGTGCCGGATTTCAAAGGGAATGCTTCCAGTTTTTGCCCATTAAGTATGATACTGGCTGTTGGTTTGTGGTAAATAGCTTTTATTACTTTGAGATATGTTCCATCAATACCAAGTTTATTGAGGGTTTTTAGCATAAAGGGCTGTTGAATTTTGTCAAATGCCTTCTCTGCGTCAATTGAGATAATCATGTGATTTTTGATTTTGCTTCTGTTTATATGGTGAATTACATTTATAGACTTGCGTATGTTGAACCAACCTTGAATCCCCGGGATGAATTCTACTTGATCATGATGGATAAGTTTTTTAATGTGCTGTTGCAATCGGTTTGCCAGTATTTTATTGAAGATTTTTGCATCTATGTTCATCATGGATATTGGCCTGAAGTTTTCTTTTCTTGTTGAGTCTCTGCCAGGTTTTGGTATCAGGATGATGTTGGTCTCATAAAATGATTTGGGAAGGGTTCCCTCTTTTTGGATTATTTGGAATAGTTTCAGAAGGAATGGTACCAGATCCTCTTTGTGTGTCTGGTAGAATTCGGCTGTGAACCCATCTGGACCTGGGCTTTTTCTGTGTGGTAGGCTCTTAATTGCTGCCTCAACTTCAGACCTTGTTATTGGTCTATTCATAGTTTCGGCTTCCTCCTGGTTTAGGCTTGGGAGGACACAGGCGTCCAGGAATTTATCCATTTCTTCCTGATTTACTAGTTTATGTGCATAGAGTTGTTTGTAGTATTCTCTGATGATGGTTTGAATTTCTGTGGAATCTGTGGTGATTTCCCCTTTATCATTTTTTATTGCATCTATTTGGTTGTTCTCTCTCTTCTTTTTTATCAGTCTGGCTAGTGGTCTGTCTATTTTGTTGATCTTTTCGAAAAACCAGCTCTTAGATTTATTGATTTTTTGAAGGGTTTTTCTTGTCTCTATCTCCTTCAGTTCTGCTCTGATCTTAGTTATTTCTTGTCTTCGGCTAGGTTTTGAGCTTTTTTGATCTTGCTCCTCTAGCTCTTTCAATTTTGATGATAGGGTGTCAATTTTGGATCTCTCCACTCTTCTCATGTGGGCACTTATTGCTATATATTTTCCTCTACAGACTGCTTTAAATGTGTCCCAGAGATTCTGGTATGTTGTGTCTTCATTCTCGTTGGTTTCAAAGAACTTCTTTATTTCTGCCTTCATTTCATTGTTTATCCACTCAACATTCAAGAGCCAGTTGTTCAGTTTCCATGAAGCTGTGCGGTTCTGAGTTACTTTCTGAATTCTGAGTTCCAACTTGATTGCACTATGGTCTGAGAGACTGTTTGTTATGATTTCCGTTGTTTTGCATTTGCTGAGGAGTGCTTTACTTCCAATTATGTGGTCAATTTTGGAGTAGGTGTGATGTAGTGCTGAGAAGAATGTATGTTCTGTGGATTTGGGGTGGAGAGTTCTGTAAATGTCTATCAGGTTTGCTTGTTCCAGGTCTGAGTTCAAGTCCTGGATATCCTTGTTAATTTTCTGCCTGGTTGATCTGTCTGCTATTGACAGTGGAGTGTTAAAGTCTCCCACTATTATTGTGTGGGAGTCTAAGTCCCTTTGTAAGTCTTTAAGAACTTGCCTTATATATCTGGGTGCTACTACATTGGGTCCATATATATTTAGAATTGTTATCTCTTCTTGTTGTATCGCTCTTTTCTTTTTTATCAGTCTGGCTAGTGGTCTGTCTATTTTGTTGATCTTTTCGAAAAACCAGCTCTTTGATTTATTAATTATTTGAAGGGTTTTCGTGTCTCTATCTCCTTCAGTTCTGCTCTGATCTTAGTTATTTCTTGTCTTCTGCTCGGTTTTGAGCTTTTTTGATCTTGCTCCTCTAGCTCTTTCAATTTTGAGAATAGGGTGTCCATTTTGAATCTCTCCACTGTTCTCATGTGGGCACTTATTGCTATATATTTTCCTCTACAGACTGCTTTAAATGTGTTACAGAGATTCTGGTATGTTGTGTCTTCATTCTCGTTGGTTTCAAAGAACTTCTTTATTTCTACTTTCATTTCTTTGTTTATCCAATCCACATTCAAGAGCCATTTGTTCAGTTTCCATGAAGCTGTATGGTTCTGAGTTATTTTCTGAATTCTGAGTTTCAACTTAATTGCACTATGGTCTGAGAGACTGTTTGTTATGATTTCAGTTGTTTTCCATTTGCTGAGGAGTGCTTTACTTCCAATTATGTGGTCAATTTTGGAGTAGGTGTCATGTGGTGCTGAGAAAAATGTATAATCTCTGGATTTGGGGTGGAGAGTTCTGTAAATGTCTATCAGGTTTGCTTGTTCCAGGTCTGAGTTCAAGTCCTGGATATCCTTGTTAATTTTCTGTCTGGTTGATCTGTCTGATACTGACAGTGGAGTGTTAAAGTCTCCCACTATTATTGTGTTGGAGTCTAAGTCTCTTTGTAAGACATTAAGAACTTGCCTTATATATCTGCGTGCTCCTGCATTGGGTCCATATATATTTAGAATCGTTAGCTCTTCTTGTTGTATCAATCCTTTTACCATTATGTGATGACATTGTTTGTCCCTTTGGATCTTTGTTGCATTAAAGTCTATTTTATCAGAGAAGAGAATTCCAACTCCTGCTTTTTCTTGCTCTCCAATTGCTTGGTAAATCTTCCTCCCTCCCTTTATTTTTAGCCTTTGTGTATCCTTGTGTGTGAGGTGGGTTTCCTGGATACAGCAAACCAATGGGTTTTGTTTTTTTATCCAATTTGCCAGTCTGTGTGTTTTGATTGGTGCATTTAGCCTATTTACTTTTAGGGTTAATATTATTATGTGTGAATTTGATACTGCCATTTTGATGCTAGCTGGCTGTTTTGCCCGTTGGTTCATGTAATTTCTTCATTTTGTTGATAATCTATAGCATTTGGTATGCTTTTAGGATGGCTGGTACTGGTTGTTTCTTTCCATGTGTAGTGTGTCTTTCAGGAGCTCTTGTAAAGCAGGCTTAGTGGTGACAAAATCTCTGAGTACTTGCTTGTTCATGAAGGATTTTATTTTTTCTTCACTTATGAAGCCCAGTTTGGCTGAATATGAAATTCTGGGTTGAAAATTCTTTTCTTCAAGGATTTTGAATATTGGCCCCCACTCTCATCTGGCTTGTAGAGTCTCTGCCGAGAGATCTGCTGTGAGTCTGCTGGGCTTCACTTTGTGGGTGACCCGACCTTTCTCTCTGGCTGCTTTTAGTATTTTCTCCTTCATTTCAACCCTGGTGAATCTGACGATTGTGTGCCTTGGGGTTGCTCTTCTTGTGGAATATTCTTGTGGTGTTCTCTGTATTTCCTGGAGTTGAGTATTGACCTGTCTTGTTAGGCTGGGGAAATTTTCCTGGATAATATCCTGAAGAGTGTATTCCAGCTTGGATTCATTCTCTTCATCACATTCTGGTACAACTATCAAAGGCAGGTTGGGTCTCTTCACATAGTCCCTCATTTCTTGGAGATTTTGTTCATTCCTTTTTGTGCTTTTTTCTTTAATCTTGGTTTCTCGTTTTATTTAATTGAGTTGATCTTCAACTTCTGATATTCTTTCTTCTGCTTGGTCAATTCGGCTGTTGAATCTTGTGCATGCTTTGCGAAGTTTTTCAGTTCCTTCAATTCATTCATATGCCTCTCTAAGTTGTCCATTCTTGTTATCAATTCCTCGAATCTTTTTTCAAATCTTTTTTCAAGGTTCTTAGTTTCTTTGCACTGATTTAGAACATGTTCTTTTAGCTCACTGAAGTTTCTCATTATCCACTTTCTGAAGTCTGATTCTGTCATTTCGTCACAGTCATTCTCTGTCCAGCTTTGTTTTCTTGCTGGTGAGGAGTTTTGTTCCTTTGTAGGAGGTGAGCTGTTTTGGTTTCGGGTGTTTTCCTTCTTTTTGCGCTGGTTTCTCCCCATCTTTATGGATTTATCCTCCTGTCGTCTTAGTAGTTGCTGATTTTTCAATTGGGTCTCTGTGCAGACGCTGAGATTGTTGATGATGAAGTATTTCTGTTACTTAGTTTTCCTTCTAATGGTCTAGCCCCTCTGCTGTATGAGTGCTGAGGTCCTGTCCAGGCCCTGCTTGTCTGGGGTATACCTGTAGCAGCTGCGGAACACTGAGGGATGACACCAGTTTCTTCTTCTGCTTTCTTTCTTCCAGAATGATGCCCGCCAAATGTCAGTTTGATTAGTCAGTTTTTTGGGTGACTCTTTGGATATACAGGGGTCAGGGAGCTGCTTGAGGAGACGGTCTGTGCTTTATAGGAGCTCCAGTGCTGAGCTGCGAGCTTCATTGTTCATTCAGGGTTGTTGCAAAGTTGTTTATGTCTGCTGCTACAGAACTCATAAAACACCACCCCCTTTTTTTTAACCTTCTTAGATGCTCTGTCTCAGGGAGTTGGGGCTTTCTTTATGAGTATCTGTTGCACTGTTCTGCCCCACTAGGAGGCAGTCTGTTCACTATTTTCCTGCCAGGGCTCTGTCCTGCTAGCGTGGGTCCGCCCTGTTACTACTGGGCTTTGTTCTGCTGTGGAGCGCTCCCCCCTCCTGGCGGAGTCTCTCTGTTATGGCAGGTTGCCTCGGCAATGGCAGACTGCGTCAGCCCTGGGCGGTACTTCAGTAGGGGCGGATTGCATCAGTAGTGGTGGACGCCCCTCCCTCACCGGGCTGCACCGTCCTAGATGCCGGCAGCAAAACACTCAGCCCCGAGTGCCTCCAATTTCCGCCCTGCTTGTCCTTGTGATTGTGAGACCCGCTGAACCCAATCCCCCAGCTCCCTGCCTCAGAGTCCGTCCTCTCTCTCTCTCTCTTCCTCCCCCAAGCTGAAAGGTTGACTCTCTCACTGGCTCCCCAGTAGCCTGCCCATAGGGCACTGGGATCCCTGCGATCTCCCGTGCTGCTGCCCACTGCACC
This sequence comes from Saguinus oedipus, assembly GCA_031835075.1. Taxonomy (NCBI): domain Eukaryota; kingdom Metazoa; phylum Chordata; class Mammalia; order Primates; family Cebidae; genus Saguinus; species Saguinus oedipus. Next base: position 7,275,990 of record CM063170.1, read on the forward strand.
AGCTCAGATCACGCTTCCCAGGAAACTCCTTGTCTGGCTCATTGTCCAAGTCCCGTTCAATCAGATGGACATGCCAATCTTCCCTTCCAAATCTCAGATTGCCCATTTAACAGGACACCCAGACCAGTGAGTTCCGTGCCGGGTCCCGCTGTGGAGTCGGCTGAAGCGGCCACGCAAGCCTGCTGCGCTAGCCGGCTGTACTTGCATCCCGTGTCTCTCCCACACCTGGGACTTTCAACGCTCTGTGGGCAAAAATGTCCATTTGAGAATGCGGCTAGGACTCACCCTCTGCACCTTCACTGAGAGCTGCAATCCTGAGTCGCTTCTACAATGCCATCTTGCGAGTCCCACTCCTGACATTTTCATAGGTGTGTATTATTCTCTGAAGCTCTGACTGAGTGGCCATAAAAAAGAGCCTCCTGAATGCTCCTCAGATGTGCGTTTTTACATTCGGCTCTAAATGAGTGGCTATAAGAAATAGAATCTTGACTTTCCCCAAAGTGTGTGTTATTCAGCAAGGCTCTGAATATGTGGCTACACAATATGGAATTCTGACTACATTACAGTTGTTCCTTATTCAATGAAGCTCTGAAATAGATGCCACATGTAATAGCGTCCACAGTATTTCCCACGTATGTATTACTCACTGAGGCTCTGAAACTTTGGCCACATAAAATTGTTTCCTGACTAGTCCACATGTGTGTATTATTGATATGGACTCTGAATATTTGGGCATATGGAATAGACTAGTGACTATTCTGAAGCTGTGTATTACTCACATAGGCTTTGATTTTGTGGCTACATAGAATAGAAAAGGGTCTATTCCACACGTGTGTATTATTCCATGAGGCTCTAAATGAGAGGCTATATAAAGTAGACTTCTAACACTTCCCTAGGTGTGCCTTACTCAGTGAGGCTCATTTTGTGTGACCATATGAAACAGGATGGTGCTATATTAAATATTTGTATTATTTCGTGAATCTCTGAATGAGTGTCTATATGAAATAGACTGCTGAGTACTTGACATTTGTGCATTTTTCACTGAGGTTATGAGTCAGTAGCCATATAAATTGGAATCCAGACTAATCCACACGTGCATATAATCCACTGAGGCTATGAATGTCTTAAGAAAATAGACTCCTGGCTTCTCCACAGTTGTACATTATTTACCAAGGCTCTGAATGAATGTCCATGGAAAATAGACTCCAAATTATTACTCAGGTGTGTATTATTTAGTGAGGCTCAGAATATGTTTCCATATCAATTCGATTCCTTACTATGTCAAGTGTCTATCTTATTCACTGAAGCTCTGAATATGTGTCTACATGAAATAGACTCCTGACTACACCATATTATTCAGTGACACTCCGAATTAGAGGCCACATAAAAAAGTCTCCTGACTATTCCACAGGTGTGCATTATTTAGTGAGACTCTGAATGAGGGGATAAAGGTAAATTCTGACTATTTCTCCAGGTGTGTACACTTAGTGAGGCTCTTAACGAGTGGCCATAGGAAAGAGACATCTGACTATTCCACAGGTGTGCATTATTTAGTGATTCTCTGAATGAGTGGCCATAAAAAATAGACTCCAGACTATATCAGAAGTATGTCACATTCAGTGAGGCTGTGAAAGAGGGGCCATATGAAAGAGACTTCTAATTACTCCACATGTGCATTATTCACAGTCTGTCTGAATGAGTAGCCATATGACATACACTCCTCATTTGTATCCATGTCTGCATTAATCAAACAGGCTCTTTTTGAGTGTCCATACCAAATAGACTCCTGACACTGCCCCAGGTGTGTATTACTCAGTGATACACAAAATTAGAGTTCATATAAAATAGACGCCTGACTATCACACAGGTGCATATCATTCAGCAAGGCATTTAATTCGTGGTTATGTTAAACAGCGTCCTGATTACTCCATAGAAGTTTACTATCCACTGAAACTTTGAATGATAAATCATACAAAATAGACACCTGACTATTGCTCCATTGTGAATGATTCAATAAGGTTCTAAATGAGTAGTAGTATCAAATAGAATCCTGAGGATTGTTCAGGTGTATATCACTCAGTGAGGCACAAAATGAGTGTATTGCAGGACAATACAACAGATACTCATAAAGAAAGCCCCAACTCCCTGAGACAGAGCATCTAATGGGAAAAAAATGGGGTGGGGTTTAAGAGTTCTGTTGCAGCAGACATAAATACATCCACCCAACAGCACTGAATGAACAACAGAGCTCACAGCACAGCACTGGAGCTCCTATAAAGCACAGACTGTCTCCTCAAGCAGCTCCCTGACCCCTGTATATCCAAAGAGTCACCCCAAAAAAAGGACTAATCATATTCACATTTGGCAGGCATGATTCTGGAACAAAGATAATGGAAAAAGGAACTGGTAGCAACCCTCACTGTTCCACAGCTGTTACAGGCGTACCCCAGACAAGCAGAGCCTGGAGTGGACCTCAGCACTCATACAGCAGAGAGGCTAGACCATTAGAAGGAAAACTAAGTAACAGAAATACGAAATAATCAACAATCTGGGCATCCACACAGAGACCCAATTGAAAAATCAGCAAATACTAAGACGACAGGAGGATAAATCAATAAATATGGGAAGAAACCAGCGCAAAAAGAGGAAAACACCCGAAACAAAAACACTTCACCTCCTACGAAGAACGAAAACTCCTCACCAACAAGGTAACAAAGCTGGACGGGGAATGAGTCAGATGAAATGACAGAATCAGACTTCAGAAAGTGGATAATGAGAAACTTCAGTGAGCTAAAATAACATGTTCTAAATCAGTGCAAAGAAACTAAGAACCTTGAAAAAAGATTCGAGGAATAAATAACAAGAATGGACAACTTAGCTAGGAATATGAATGAATTGAAGGAGCTGAAAAACACAACACAAGAACTTCGCAAAGCATGCGCAAGTTTCAACAGCCGAATTGACCAAGCAGAAGAAAGAATATCAGAAGTCGAAGACCAACTCAATGAAATAAAACGAGAAACCGAGATTAAAGAAAAAAGTGCAAAAAGGAATGAACAAAATCTCCAAGAAATGTGGGACTATGTGAAAAGATCCAACCTACGTTTAATAGGTGTACCAGAATGTTATGAAGAGAATGAATCCAAGCTGGAAAACACTCTTCAGGATATTATCCGGGAAAATTTTCACAACCTAGCAAGACAGGTCAATACTCAACTCCAGGAAATACAGAGAACACCGCAGAGATACTCCACAAGAAGAGCAACTCCAAGGCACATAATTGTCAGATTCACCAGGGTTGAAATAAACAAGAAAATGCTAAGGGCAGCCAGAGAGAAAGGTCGGGTCACTCACAAAGAAAAGCCCATCAGACTCACAGCAGATCTCTCGGCAGAGACTCTACAAGCCAGAAGAGAGTGGGGGCTAATATTCAACATCCTTAAATAAAAGAAATTTCAACCCAGAATTTCACATCCAGCCAAACTGAGCTTCATAAGTAAAGGAAAAATAAAATCCTTCACGAACAAGCAAGTACTCAGAGATTTTGTCACCACTAGGCCTGCTTTGCAAGAGCTCCTGAAAGAGGCGCTACACATGGAAAGAAACAACCAGTTCCAGCCATCCTAAAAGCATACCAAATGCTAAAGAGCATCAACAAAATGAAGAATCTACATGAACCAATGGGCAAAACAGCCAGCTAGCATGAAAATGGCAGTATCAAATTCACACATAACAATATTAACCCTAAATGTAAATGGACTAAATGCACCAATCAAAAGACACAGACTGGAAATTGGATAAAAAAACAAAACCCATTGGTGTCCTGTATCCAGGAAACCCACCTCACACGCAAGGATACACAAAGGCTAAAAATAAAGGGATGGAGGAAGATTTACCAAGCAAATGGAGAGCAGAAAAAAGCAGGAGTTGCAATTCTCGTCTCTGATAAAATAGACTTTAAAGCAACAAAGATAAAATGAGACAGAAAAGGTCATTACATAATGGTAAATGGATTGATACAACAATAAGAGCTAATGATTCTAAATATATATGGACCCAATGCAGGAGCACCCAGATATATAAGGCAAGTTCTTAATGATTTACAAAGAGACTTAGACTCCCACACTATAATAGTTGGAGACTTTAACACTCCACTGTCAATATCAGACAGATCAACCAGACAGAAAATTAACAAGGATATTCAGGACTTGAACTCAGACCTGGAACAAGCAAACCTGATAGACATTTACAGAACTCTTTACCCCAAATTCACAGAATATACATTCTTCTCAGCACCACATCACACCTAATCCAAAATTGACCACATAATTGGAAGTAAAGCACTCCTCAGCAAATGCAAAAAAACTGAAATCATAAGAAACAGTCTCTCAGACCATAGTGCAATCAAGTTGGAACTCAGAATTCAGAAAATATCTCAGAACCGCACAGCTTCATGGAAACTGAACAACTGGCTCTTGAATGTTGATTGGATAAACAATGAAATGAAGTCAGAAATAATGAAGTTCTTCGAAACCAATGAGAACGAATACACAACGTACCAGAATCTCTGGGGCACTTTTAAAGCAGTCTGTAGAGGAAAATATATAGCAATAAGTGCCCACATGAGAAGAGTGGAGAGATCCAAAATTGACACCCTAACGTCAAAATGGAAAGAGCTAGAGGAGGAAGATCAAAAAAGCTCAAAACCTAGCCAAAGACAAGAAATAACTAAGATCAGAGCAGAACTGAAGGAGATAGAGACAAGAAAAGCCCTTCAAAAAATCAATAAATCCAAGAGCTGGTTTTTCGAAAAGATCAACAAAATAGACAGACCAGTAGCCAGACTGATAAAAAAGAAAGGAAAGAACAACCAAATAGATGCAATAAAAAACGTTAATGGGGAAATCACCACAGATTCCACAGAAATTCAAACTATCATCAGAGAATACTACAAACCACTCCATGCACATAAACTAGAAAACCAGGAAGAAATGGATAAATTCTTGGACGCCTGTGTCCTCCCAAGCCTAAACCAGGAGGAAGCCAAAACTATGAATAGACCAATAACAAGATCTGAAGTTGAGGCAGCAATTAAGAGCCTACCACACAAAAAAAAGCTCACGTCCAGATGGGTTCACAGCTGAATTCTACCAGGAAAACAAAGAGGAGCTGCTAGTATTCCTTCTGAAACTATTCCAAATAATTCAAAAGGAGGAAACCCTTCACAAATCATTTTACGACACCAACATCATCCTGATACCAAAACCTGGCAGAGACTCAACAAGAAAAAAAAAAACTTCAGGAAAACATCCATGATGAACATAGATGCAAAATTCTTCAATAAAATGCAGGCAAACCGATTGCAACAGCACATTAAAAAACTTATCCATCATGATCAAGTAGGATTCTTCTTGGAGATGCAAGGGTGGTTCAACATTCGCAAGTCTATGAAAGTAATTCACCACATAAACAGAAGCAAAAACAAAAACCACATAATTATCTCAATTGACGCAGAGAAGGCATTTGACAAAATTCAACAACCCTTTATGCTAAAAACCCTCAATAAACTTGGTATTGATGGAACATATCTCAAAGTAATAAAAGCTATTTACGACAAACCAATAGCCAATATCATACTTAATGGGCAAAAACTGGAAGCATTCCCTTTGAAATCCGGCACAAGACAAGGATGTTCTCTCTCAACACTCCTATTCAACATAGTACTGGAAGTTCTAGACAGAGCAATCAGTCAAGAAGAAATATAGTATATTCAAATAGGAAAGGTGGAAGTCAAATTGTCTCTATTTGCAGACGACATGGTAGTATACCTAGAAGACCCCATCACCTCAGCCCAAAAACTCCTGAAACTGATAAGCAATTTCAGCAAAGTCACAGAATATAAAATCAATGTGCAAAAATCACCAGCATTCCTATACACCAATAAAAGACTTAAAAAGAACCAAATCAAGAATGGAGAGGCAAGATGGCGTCGTAGAAGCGACTCAGGATTGCAGCTCTCAGTGACGGCGCAGAGGGTGAGTCCTAGCCGCATTCTCGGATGGACCTTTCTAGCCCACAGAGCGTTGAAAGTCCCACAGGACGCTAGTAAAGTAAAGCCGGCTAAGGCAGCCGGCTCGCGCGCCCGCTTCGGACGTCGCCGCAGCGGGACCCAGCACGGAACTCACTGGTCTGGGTGCCCTGTTAAACCGGCAATCTGAGAGTTTGAAGGGCAGATTGGCACGTCCATCTGATTGAACGGGACATGGACAGTGAGCCACACCAGGAGTTTCCTGGGAGTTTCCTGGGAAGCGTGACCTGAGCTGGTGAAGTGGGCAGTGGCACGAGAGATTGGACGGATCCCAGTGCCCTATCGGCAGGCTACTGGGGCGCCAGTGAGAGAGTCGACATTTCAGCTTGTGGAGAGGGAGAGAGAGAGAGAGGACGGACTCTGAGGAAGGGAGCTGGGTGATCGGGCTCGGCGGGACCCACCCTCACAGGGACAAGCAGGGCAGTGACTGGAGATGCTTGGGGCTGAGACTTTTGCTGCTGGCATCTAGGATGGTGCAGCCTGGTGAGGGAGGGGCATCCGCCATTGCTGACACAATCTGCCCCTATTGAAGTACCGACAAGGGCTGACGCAGGCTGCTGTTGCTGAGGCAACCTGCCATAACAGAGAGACTCCCAGGAGAGGGGAGCTCTACACAGCAGAAGGGAGACCAGCAGCAACAGAGCGGACTCGTGCTAGCAGGTCAGAGCCACGGCAGGCAAATAGTGAATAGACTGCCACCTAGTGGGGCAGGACAGTGCAACAAATACTCATAAAGAAAGCCCCAACTCCCTGAAACAGAGCATATAAGGGGAAGAAAAAAAGGGTGGTGTTTTACGAGTTCTATTGTAGCAGACATAAACAACCTCCCAACAACCCTGAATGAACAACGGAGCTCACAGCTCAGCACTGGAGCTACTATAAAGCAAACACCGTCTCCTTAAGCATCTCCCTGACCCCTGTATATCCAAAGAGTCACCACAAAAAGGGACTAATCAGACTGACATTTGGCGGGCATCATTCTGGAACAAAGACAGCAGAAGAAGAAACTGGTATCATCCCTCACTGTTTCACAGCTGCTACAGGTATACTCCAGACAAACAGGGCCTGGAGTGGACCTCAGCAGTCATATAGCAGAGGGGCTAGACTGTTAGAAGAAAAACTAAGTAACAGAAATACTTCATCATCAACAATCTCAGCATCCACACAGAGACCCAATTGAAAAATCAGCAACTACTAAGACTACAGGCGGATAAATTCATAAAGATGGGAAAAAACCAGCACAAAAAGGAGGAAAACACCGGAAACCAAAACACCTCACCTCCTACAAAGGACAAAAACTCCTCACCAGCAAGGGAACAAAGCTGGACGGAGAATGAGTGTGATGAAATGATGGAATCAGACTTCAGAAAGTGGATAATGAGAAACTTCATTCAGCTAAAAGAACATGTTCTAAATCAGTGCAAAGAAACTAAGAACCTTGAAAAAAGATGTGAAAAAAAATTCGAGGAATTGATAACAAGAATGGACAACTTAGAGAGGAATATGAATGAATTGAAGGAGCTGAAAAACACAACATGAGAACTTCGTGAAGCATGCACAAGTTTCAACAGCCGAATTGACCAAGCAGAAGAAAGAATATCAGAAATTGAAGATCAACTCAATGAAAGAAAAGGTGAAACCAAGATTAAAGAAAGAAGCACAAAAAGGAAGGAACAAAATCTGCAAGAAATGTGGGACTATGTGAAGAGACCAAACCTACGTTTGATAGGTGTACCAGAATGTGATGAAGAGAATGAATCTAAGCTGCAAAACTCTCTTCAGAATACTATCCAGGAAAATTTTCCCAACCTAGCAAGACAGGTCAATACTCAACTCCAGGAAATACAGAGAACACCACAAACATACTCCACAAGAAGAGCAACCCCAAGGAACATAATCGTCAGATTCACCAGGGTTGAAATGAAGGAGACAATACTAAGGGCAGCCAGAGAGAAAGGTCGGGTCACCCACAAAGGGAAGCCCATTAGACTCACAGAAGATCTCTCGGCAGAGACTCTACAAGCCAGAAGAGAGTGGGGGCCAATATTCAACATTCTTAAAGAAAAGAACTTTCAACCCAGAATTTCATATCCAGCCAAACTGAGCTTCATAAGTGAAGGAAAAATAAAATCCTTCATGAACAAGCAACTACTCAGAGATTTTGTCACCATTAGGCCTGCTTTACAAAAGCTAGTGAAAGAGGCACTACACATAGAAAGAAACAACCAGTACCAGCCATCCTAAAAGCATACCAAATGCTAAAGACCATCAACAAAATGAAAAATCTTCATGAACCAATGGGCAAAACAGCCAGCTAGCATCAAAATGGCAGTATCAAATTCACACATAACAATATTAACCCTAAATGTAAATGAGCTGAATGCACCAATCAAAAGACACAGACTGGCAAACTGGATAAAAAACCAAAGCCCATTGGTTTGCTGTATCCAGGAAACCCACCTCACACGCAAAGATACACAAAGGCTCAAAATAAAAGGATGGAAGAACATTAACCAAGCAAATGGAGAGCAAAAAAAAAAAACAGGAGTTGCAATTCTCGTCTTTGATAAAATAGACTTTAAAGCAACAAAGATCAAAAGGGACAAAGAAAATCATTACATAATGGTAAAAGGATCGATACAACAAGAAGAGCTAACGATTCTAAATATATATGGACCCAATGTAGGAGCACACAGATATATAAGGCAAGTTCTTAATGACTTACAAAGAGACTTAGACTCCCACACAATAATAGTGGGAGACTTTAACACTCCACTGTCAATAGCAGACAGATCACCCAGACAGAAAATTAACAAGGATATCCAGGACTTGAACTCAGCCCTGGAACAAGCAAACCTGATAGACATTTACAGAACTCTCCACCCCAAATCCACAGAATATACATTTTTCTCAGCACCACATCAAACCTACTCCAAAATTGACCACATAATTGGAAGTAAAGCACTCCTCAGCAAATGCAAAACAACGGAAATCATAAAAAACACTCTCTCAGACCAGAGTGCAATCAAGTTAGAACTCAGAATTCAGAAAATAACTCAGAACCGCACAGCTTCATGGAAACTGAACAACTGCTCTTGAATGTTGATTGGATAAAAAATGAAATGAAGGCAGAAATAAAGAAGTTCTTTGAAAGCAATGAAAATGAAGACACAACTTATCAGAATCTCTATGACACATTTAAAGCAGTCTGTAGAGGAAAATATATAGCAATAATTGCCCACATGAGAAGAGTGGAGAGATCCAAAATTGACACCCTATCATCAAAATTGAAAGAGCTAGAGGAGCAAGATCAAGAAATCTCAAAACCTAGCCGAAGACAAGAAATAACTAAGATCAGAGCAGAACTGAAGGAGATAGAGACAAGAAAAACCCTTCAAAAAATCAATAAATCCAAGAGCTGGTTTTTCGAAAACATCAACAAAATAGACAGGCCAGTAGCCAGACTGATTAAAAAGAAAAGAGAGAACAACCAAATAGATGCAATAAAGAACGATAAAGGGGAAATCACCACAGATTCCACAGAAATTCAAACCATCATCAGAGAATACTACAAACAACTCTATGCACATAAACTAGTAAATCAGGAAGAAATGGATAAATTCCTGGACGCCTGTGTCCTCCCAAGACTAAACCAGGAGGAAGCCGAAACCATGAATAGACCAAGAACAAGGTCTGAAGTTGAGAGAGCAATTAAGAGACTACCACACAAAAAAAGCCCAGGTCCAGATGGGTTCACAGCTGAATTCTACCAGACACACAAAGAGGATCTGGTACCATTCCTTCTAAAACTATTCCAAATAATCCAAAAAGAGGGAACCCTTCCCAAATCATTTTTTGAGACCAACATCATCCTGATACCAAAACCCGGCAGAGACTCAACAAGAAAAGAAAACTTCAGGCCAATACCCATGAAGAACATAGATGCAAAAATCTTCAATAAAATACTGGCAAACTGATTGCAACAGCACATTAAAAAACTTATCCATCATGATCAATTAGGATTCATCCCGGGGATGCAAGGATGGTTCAACATACGCAAGTCTATAAATGTAATTCAACACATAATCAGAAGCAAAAACAAAAGCCACATGATTATCTCAATTGATGCAGAGAAGGCGTTTGACAAAATTCAACAGCCCTTTATGCTAAAAACCCTCAATAAACTTGGTATTGATGGAACATATCTCAAAGTAATAAAAGCTATTTATGACAAACTAACAGCCAATATCATACTTAATGGGCAAAAACAGTAAGCATTCCCTTTGAAATCGGGCACTAGACAAGGATGCCCTCTCTCACCACTCCTATTCAACATAGTACTGGAAGTTCTAGCCAGAGCAATCAGGCAAGAAAAAGAAATAAAGGGTATTCAAATAGGAAAGTTGGAAGCCAAATTGTCTCTATTTGCAGACGACATGATAGTATACCCATAAGACCCCATCACCTCAGTCCAAAAGCTCCTGAAACTGATGAGCAACTTCAGCAAAGTCTCAGGATATAAAATCAATGTGCAAAAATCTGAAGCATTCCTATACACCAATAACAGACTTAAAGATAACCAAATCAAAAACGAACTGCCATTCACAATTGCTACAAAGAAAATAAAATACCTAGAAATACAACTCACAAGGAATGTAAGGGACCTCTTTAAGGAAAACTACAAACCACTGCTCAACGAAATAAGAGAGGACACAAACAGATGGAGAAACATTCCATGTTCGTGGTTAGGAAGAATCAATATCACGAAAATGGCTATACTTCCCAAAGTAATTTACACAATCAATGCTATCCCCATCACTCTATCATTGAATTTCTTCACAGAACTGGAAAAAACCACCATGAATTTCATATGGAACCAAAAAAGTCCCCGCATAGCCAAGTCAATTCTAAGCAAAAAAACACAGCGGGAGGCATCACACTACCAGACGTCAATCTATACTACAAGGCTACAGTAATCAAAACAGCATGGCACTGGTACCAAAACAGAGATATAGACCAATGGAACAGAACAGAAGCATCGGAGGCAACACAACATATCTACAACCATATTATCTTTGATAAACCAGACAAAAACAAGCAATGGGGAAAGGATTCCCTATTTAATAAATGATGTTGGGAAAACTGGTGAGCCATGTGCAGAAAGCAGAAACTGGACCACTTCCTGACACCTTACACTAAAATTAACTCCAGATGGATTAAAGACTTTAATGTAAGACCTGACACCATAAATACCCTAGAAGAAAATCTAGGCAAAACCATTCAGGACATAGGAGTAGGCAAGGCCTTCATGAATAAAACACCAAAGCCATTGGCATCAAAAGCCAAAATAGACAAATGGGACCTAATCAAACTCCACAGCTTCTGCACGGCAAAAGAAACTGTCACTAGAGTGAATCGGCAACCATCAGAATGGGAAAAAATCTTTGCAGTTTACACATCTGACAAAGGGCTGATATCCAGAATTTACAGGGAACTCAAACAGATTTACAGGAAAAAAACAAACAAGCCCATTTAAAAATGGGCAAAGGATATGAACAGACACTTTACAAAAGAAGATACACATGAGGCCAACAAACATATGAAAAAATGCTCATCATACTGGTCATTAGAGAGATGCAAGTCAAAACCACATTGAGATACCATCTCACGCCAGTTAGAATGGCGATCATTAAAAAATCTGGAGACAGCAGATGCTGGAGAGGATGTGGAGAAAGAGGAACACTCTTACGCTGTTGGTGGGAGTGTAAATTAGTTCAACCATTGTGCAAGACGGTGTGGCGATTTCTCAGGGACCTAGAAATAGAAATTCCATTTGACCCAGCAATCCCATTACTGGGTATATATCCAAAGGAGTATAAATGCTTCTACTATAAGGACACATGCACAATAATGTTCTTTGCAGCACTGTTTACAATAGCAAGGAACTGGAACCAACCCAAATGCCCAACAATGATAGACTGGACTGGGAAAATGTGGCACATATACACCATGGAATATTATGCAGCAATCAAAAATGATGAGTTTGTGTCCTTTGTCAGGACATGGATGAATCTGGAGAACATCATTCTCAGCAAACTGACACAACAACAGAAAAAGAAATACCGCATGTACTCACTCATAGGTGGGTGAGAAAAATGAGAACACATGGACACAGAGAGGCGGTCTACTATACACTGGGGTCTATTGGGGGGAATGGCGCAGGGACCACGGGGGGGGGCTGGGGTGGTATAGCCTGGGGATGAATGCCAAGTGTGGGTGAAGGGGAGGAAGGCAGCAAGGCACACTGCAATATATGTACCTATGCAACTGTCTTGCACGTTCTGCACATGTACCCCAAAACCTATAATGCAATAAAAATTTAAAAAAAATACCTTCAAAGTATAAAAAAATAAAGAACCAAATCAAGAACCAACTGCCATTCACAATTGCTACAAAGAAAATAAAATACCTAGGAATACAACTCACAAGGAATGTAACGGACCTCTTTAAGGAAAACTACAAACCACTTCTCATTGAAATAAGAGAGGACACAAACAGATGAAAGAACATTCCATATTCGTGGTTAGGAAGAATCATTATCGTGAAAATGGCTATACTGCCCAAAGTAATTTACACCATCAATGTTATCTCCATCAAACTACCATTGAATTTCTTCACAGAACTGGAAAAAAACACCATGAACTTTATATGTAAACAAAAAAGTCCCCGCATAGCCAAGTCAATTCTAAGCAAAAAAAACACAGCGGGAGGCATCACACTACCAGACTTCAAACTATACTACAAAGCTACAGTAATCAAAACAGCATGGTACTGGTACCAAAACAGAGATATAGACAAATGGAACAGAACAGCGTCATCGAATGCAATACAACATAGCTACAACCATATAATCTATGATAAACCTGACAACAAGAAGCAATGGGGAAAGGATTCCCAGTTTAATAAATGTTGTTGTGAAAACTGGCTAGCCATGTGCAGAAAGCAGAAACCGGATCCTTTTCGGACACCTTACACTAAAATTAACTCCAGATGGATTAAAGACTTAAACATAAGAACTGACACCATCAAAACCCTAGAAGAAAGTCTAGGCAAAACCATTCAGGACATAGGAGTAGGCAAGGACTTCATGAACAAAACACCAAAAGCATTGGCAACAAAAGCCAAAATAGACAAATGGGACCTAATCAAACTCCACAGATTCTGCAAGGCAAAAGAAGCAGTCACTAGAGTGAATTGGCAACCATCAGAATGGGAAAAAATCTTTGCATTTTACGCATCTGTCAAAGGGCTGATATCCAGAATTTACAAAGAACTCAAACAGGTTTACAGAAAACAAACAAACAAGCCCATTCAAAAATGGGCAAAGGATATCAACAGACACTTTACAAAAGAAGACATACATGAGGGCAACAAACTCATTTAAAAAATGCTCATCATCACTGGTCATTAGAGAGATGCAAATCAAAACCACATTGAGATACCATCTCACGCCAGCTAGAATGGCGATCATTAAAAAAGCTGGAGACAACAGATGCTGGAGAGGATGTGGAGAAATAGGAACACTCTTACACTGTTTGTGGGAGTGTAAATTAGTTCAACCATTGTGGAAGACAGTGTGGCGATTCCTCAAGGACCTAGAAATAGAAATTCGATTTGACCCAGCAATCCCATTACTGGGTATATATCCAAAGGACTATAAATTGTTCTTCTATAAGGTCACATGCACAGGATGTTCATTGAAGCACTGTTTACAATGGAAAAAACCTGGAACCAACCCAAATGCCCATCGATTATAGACAGGACTGGGAAAATGTTGCACATATACACCATGGAATATTATGCAGCAATCAAAAATGATGTGTTTGTTTGGCTTCTAAGTACATAGATGAATCTGGAGAACATCATTCTCAGCAAACTGACAAAAGAACAGAAAACGAAATATTGCATATTCTCACTCATAGCCGGGTGAGAAAAATGAGAACACAGGGACACAGGGAGGAGGTCTACTACACACTGGTGACTGTTGAGGGGAATGGGGGAGGGACAGAGGGGGAGCTAGGGAGGGATAGCCTGGGGATAATTGCCAAGTGTGGCCTAATGGGAGAAAGGCAGCAAAACACACTGCCATGTGTGTACCTATGCAACTTTCTTGCACGTTCTGCACATTTACCCCAAAACCTATAATGCAAGAAAAATTTCAAAAATAAAAAAATAATAATAATAATAAAATAACGCACACATGTGGAGTTAAATGGGTTCTATTTCATAGGGCCATTCTTTCAATGCTTTAGTGAATAATATGTATATCTGATAAGTCAGGAATCCCTTTCCCATGGCCACTCATTCTGGGCCTGTGTGAATAGAACTCCCCTCAGAAACCGTCAAGGATCTACTTCAAATGCCTACACATTCAGAGTCTCTGTAAGTATTGAACACCTGGGCAATAAATCTGTGTCTCTTTTTTATGCCCACTTAGTCTGAGTCTCATTCAATAATACACAACTTTGGAAGAGTTACGAGTCTACTTCATGCAGCCACTCATTTAGAACCTCAGTGAATAATGCACACCAGGGTAATAGTCGAGCATTTTTCATATAGCCACGCATTCTGTGCCTCACTGAGTGATATACACCTGAAGAATTCTCAGGATTCTATTTGATACTACCACTCATTTAGATTTTTATTGAATAATTCACAATGTAGCAATAGTCAGGTGTGTATTTTATACGGTCTATCACTCAAAGTTTCAGTGAATATTAAACTTCTATGGAGTAATCAGGACACAGTTTAAGATACCCACTAATTCAGTGCCTTCCTGAATGATACACAACTGGGTAATAGTCAGAAATCTATTTCATATGAACTCTAATTTTGTGTATCACTGAGTAATACACACCTGGGGCAGGTTCAGGAGTCTATTTGGTATGGACACTCAAACATAGCTTGTGTGATTAATGCACACATGGATAATAATGAGGAGTCTATGTCATATGGCTACTCATTCAGAAAAACTGTGAATAATGCCCATATAGAGTAATTAGAAGTCTGATTCTTATAGACCCTCTTTCACAGCCTCACTGAAAATTACACACTTGTGGTATAGTCTGGAGTCTATTTTTTTATGGCCACCCATTCAGAGAATCACTAAATAATGCACACCTGCGGAATACTCAGAAGTCTCTTTTCTATGGCCAGCCGTTAAGAGCCTCACTAAGTGTACACACCTGGGGAAATAGTCAGGATTTACCTATATCCCTTTATTCAGAGTCTCACTAAATATTGCACTCCTGTGGAATAGTCAGGAGACTTTTTTATGTGGCCTCTAATTTGGAGTGTCAATGAATAATGTGATGTCGTCAAAAGTCTATTTCATGTAGACACATATTAAGAACCACAGTGAATAAAACTGGCCCTTTATGTTGTAAGGAATCTAATTAATATGGCCATGTCTTCTGAGCCTCAATGAATAATACAAACCTGGAGAATAATTTGGAGTCTATTTACAATGGACATTCATTCAGAGCACAGGTAAATAATGTACACCTGTGGAATAGCCAGGATTCTATTTTATTAGGACACTTATTCATAGCCTCCGTGGATAATATGCATGTGTGAATTAGTCCGGATTCCAATTTATATGGACACTGACTCGTAACCTCAGTGAAAAATGCCCAAATGTAAAGTACTCAGCAGTCTATTTCATATAGACACTCAATCAGAGATTCACTAAATAATAAAAATATTTAATATAGCAGCATCCTGTTTCATATGGTCACAGAAAATGAGCCTCACTGAGTAAGGCACACCTAGGGAAGTGTTAGAAGTCTACTTTATATAGCCTCTCATTTACAGTCTCAAGGAATAATGCACACGTGCGGAATAGACACTACACTATTTTATATGGCCACAAAATCAAAGCATGAGTGAGTAATACACAAGTTTGGAATAGCCACCTGTCTATTTTACATGCCCATATATTGAGAGTCAGAGTCAATAATACAAGCCTGTGGACAAGTCAGAAAACAATTTCGTATGGCCAAAGTTTCAGAGCCTCAGTGAATAATACATACCTGGGAAATACTCAGGACGCTATTCCTTGTGGCATCTATTTCAGAGCTTCCTTGAAAAAGAAACACCGCTATTGAAGTCAGAATTCCATTTCCTATAGCCACATATTCAGAGCCTAACTGAATAACATACACCTTGGGAAAAGTTAAAATTCTATTTCGTATAGCCACTCATTTAGAGCCTAATGTATAAACGCACGCCTGAGGACCATTCAGGAGGCTCTATTTTTTTTTAATTTTTATTGCATTATAGGTTTTGGGTTACATGTGCAGAACGTGCAAGATAGTTGCATAGGTACACATATGGCAGTGTGTTTTGCTGCCTTCCTCCCCTTCACCCACACTTGGCATTCATCCCCAGGCTATCCCTCCCCAGCCCCCCCCACTCTCCCTCCCCCATTCCTCCCAATAGACCCCAGTGTATAGTAGACCGCCTCTCTGTGTCCATGTGTTCTCATTTTTCTCACCCACCTATGAGTGAGTATATGCGGTATTACTTTTTCTGCTCTTGTGTCAGTTTGCTGAGAATGATGTTCTCCAGATTCATCCATGTCCTGACAAAGGACACAAACTCATCATTTTTTATTGCTGCATAATATTCCATGGTGTATATGTGCCACATTTTCCCAGTCCAGTCTACCATCGTTGGGCATTTGAGTTGGTTCCAGTTCTTTGCTATTGTAAACAGTGCTGCAATGAACATTCGTGTGCATGTGTCCTTATAGTAGAACGATTTATAATCCTTTGGTTATATACCCAGTAATGGGATTGCTGGGTCAAATGGAATTTCTATTTCTAGGTCCCTGAGGAATCGCCACACTGTCTTCCACAATGGTTGAACTAATTTACACTCCCACCAACAGTGTAAGAGTGTTCCCAGGAGGCTCTATTTTATGACCACTCTTTCAGAGATTCACAGAATAATACAGACCTATGAAAACTTCAGGAGTATATTTCACACGACCACTTATTCAGAACCTCAGTGAGGAATCATATATATCAGGAAACTACTCAGCATTATATTATATATAGCCACTTATTCAGAGACTCAGTGAATAATGCACAGCTAAGGAATAGTCTGAAAACTATTTGATATGACTCTTCACCCAGCGACTCAGTGGACAATGCCAAACTGAAAAATAGTCAAAATGATAGAGTCAAGGGTTTATGTTATGTGGTCACTCGTTCAGAATCTCACTGAAGAGTACACACCTTGGGAATAGTCACTGTCCAAGTCATATGGACACTCAATCACAGCATTACCGAATAATGCACAATGGGGCAATAGTAAGGAGTCTATTTCATATGGACTGTCATTCGGAGGTTCAGTGCATAATAAACAGCTGTGGAGTAGTCAGGACCCTATTTAAGGTAGCCCCAAATTAAGCAGCTCCGTGAATGATACACACATGTGTCAGAGTCAGGACACTATTTGATATAGACACTCATACAGAACCTTTTCGAATACTGCACATGTGGTGAATAATCAAAAGTCTATTTCATATGGTGATTCTTTTGGAGAATCAAAAAGTAACGCACACCTGTGGAGCAAAATGGGTTCTATTTTATAAGGCCACTTTTTTAATGCTTTAATGAATAATATGTATATCTGATAAGTCAGGAATCTCTTTCACATGGCCACTCTTTCAGGACCTCTGTGAAGAATACTCCCCTCAAAAATAGTCAAGGGTCTACTTCACATGGCTACACATTCAAAGTCTGTGTACGCAATGAACACCTGGGCAATACAACGGAGTCTCTTTTTTATGCCCACTTAGTCAGAGACTCGTTCAATAATACACACAAAAAAAGATTTAAAAGTCTACTTCCTGTAGCCACTCATTTAGAGCCTCCGTAAATAATGCACACCAGAGTAATAGTCAAGCATTTTTTATATGGCCACTCATTTTGTGCCTCGCTGACTGATATACACCTGAAGAAACCTCAGGATTCTATTTTATACTACCACTCATTTAGATCCTTATTGAATAATTCACAATAGAGCAATAGTTAGGTGTCTATTTTATATGGTCTGTCATTCAAAGATTCAGTGAATAGTAAACTTCTATGAAGTAACCAGGACGCTGTTTAAAATAGCCATGAATTAAGTGCCTTGCTGAATGATACGCACCTGTGTGATAGTCAGGAGTCTATTTCATATTAACTCTAATTTTGTGTATCACTGAGTAATACACACCTTGGGTAGTGTCAGAAGTCTCTTTGATATGGACACTCAAACAGAGCCTGTTGGATTAATGCACACATGTATAATAATGAGGAGTCTATGTCATAGAGCTACTCATTCAGACAAACTGTAAATAATGCACATGTGGAGTAATTAGAAGTCTGTTTCATATGGCCCCTCTTTCACAGCCTCACTGAATGTTACACACTTGTGATATAGTCTGGAGTCTATGTTTTATGGCCACTCATTCAGAGAATCACTTTAAAATGCACACCTGCCGAGTAGTCAGAAGTCTCTTTCCGGAGCCCAAAGTGGCTCCGGCTGGATGTCGTGGCGCTTGCGAAGGCGAGGCCAAGAGTTCAAGGCCAACCAACCTCAGCAACCTTACAAGCTCTCATTGATTGGCAAAAAAAAAAAAAACACAAAACCTCTTTTCTATGGCCACTCGTTAAGAGGCTCACTAAGTGTACACACCTGGAGAAATAGTCAGGATTTACCTTTATCCCCTCATTCAGAGTCTCACTAAACAATGCACACCTGTGGAATAGTCAGGAGACTTTCTCATGTGGCCTCTAATTCGGAGTGTCACTGAATAATGTGGTGTAGTCAGCAGTCTATTTCATGTAGACAAATATGCAGAGCTTCAGTTAATAAGACAGACACTTGTTACAGTAAGGAATCTAATTGATATGGAAACATATTAAGAGCCTCACTGAATAATAAACACCTGGGCAATAAATTGGAGTCCATTTTCGATGCATGTATACTCAGAGCCTCGGAAAATGATGTACACCTGTGGAGTAACCAGGAGTCTATTTCATTAGGACACTCATTCATAGCCTCAGTGGATAATATGCACGTGTGGATTAGCCTGGATTCCATTTTATATGGCCACTCACTCGTAACCTCAGTGAAAAATGCACAAATGTAAAATATTTAGCAGTCTATTTCATATAGACACTCATTCAGAGATTCACTGAATAATACAAGTATTTGAGATAGACAGCATCCTGTTTCATATGGTTAAATAAAAAAAGCCTCATTGAGTAATGTACATCAGGGGAAGTGTTAGGAGTCTACTTTATATAGCCTTTAATTTACGGAATCAGGGAATAATGCACACGTGTGGAATAGACACTAGTCTACTTTATAAGTCCACAAGATCAAAGCCTTTTCGAATACTGCACATGTGGGGAACAATCACTTGTCTGTTTCATATGGGGTTTCGTATGGTGAATCAAAAACTTATGCACACCTGTGGAGTAAAACGGGTTATATTTCAGAAGGTCACTCTTTCAGTGTTTTAGTTAATAACATGTATATCTGAAAAGTAAGGAATCTCTTTCACATGGCCACTCGTTCAGGGCCTCTGTGAAGAATACTCCCCTCAAAAATAAAGTGTCTACTTTAAATGGCAACACATTCAGAGACTCTGTTGGGAATGAACACCTGGGCAATACAGCTGAGTCTATTTTTTATGCCCACTTAGTCGGAGTATCATTCAATAATACGCACCTGGGGAATAGTTAAGAGACTACTTCATGTAGACACTCATTTAGAGCCTCAGTGAATAATGCACACCAGGGTAATAGTTGAGCATTTTTTATATGGCCACTCATTTCGTGCCTCACCGAGTGATATACACCTGAAGAATCCTAAGGATTCTATTCGATACTAACACTCATTTGGCACCTTATTGAATAATTCACAAAGGATAAATAGTCAGGTGTCTATTTTATATGGTTTATCACTCAATGTTTCAGTGAATAATAAAATTCTGTGGAATAATCATGATGCTGTTTAAGATAGCCACGAATTAAGGCCTTCCTGAATGATAAACACCTAGGTAATACCTTGGCGTCTATTTCATATGAACTCTAATTTTGTGTATTTTTGTGTAACACACCTGGGGCAGTGTCTGGAGTCTATTTGGTATGGACACTCAAACAGAATCTGTTTGATTAATGCACACATGTATAATAATGAGAAGTGTATGTCCTATGGCTACTCATTCAGATAAACAGTGAATAATGCACATGTAAAGTAATTAGCAGTCTGATTCTTATGGACCCACTTTCACAGCATCACTGAACATTACACACTTGTGATATAGTGTGGAGTCTATTTTTTATGACCACCCATTCAGAGAGTCACTAAATAATGCACACCTGAGGAATAGTCAGAAGCCTCTTTCCTATGGCCACTATTTAATAGCCTCACTAAGTGTACACACCTGGGGAAATAGTCAGGATTTACCTATATCCCTTCAGTCAGAGTCTCACTAAATAATGCACACCTGTGGAATAGTCAGGAGACTTTTTCATGTGGCCTCTAATTCGGAGTGTCACTGAATAATGTGATGTAGTCAGAATTCTGTTTTATGTAGACACATATTCAGAGCCTCAGTGAATAAAGCATGCCCTTTATGTTGTAAGGAATCTAATTAATATGGTCACATCTTTTGAGCCTCACTGAATAATACACACCTGGAAAATAATTTAGAGTCAATTTTTGATGGAGATTCATTCAGAGCCTTGGTAAGTAATGCAGACCTGTGGAGTAGCCAGGAGTCTATTTAATTTGGAAACACTTTCTTAGACTCAGTGGATAATATGCACCTGTGGATTAGTCAGGATTACATTTTACATGGCCACTGACTCATAAACTCAATGAATAATGCACAAATGTATAGTACTCTGCAGTCTATTTCATATAGCCACTCATACAGAGATTCAGTGAATAATAAAACTATTTGAGATAGTCTGCCTCCTGTTTCATATGGTAATACAAAAGAGCCACTCTGAGTGACACACACCTGGGGAAGTGTTAGGAGTGGACTTTTCATAGCCTCTCACTTAAAGTCTAAGGGAATAATGCAGACGTGTGGAATAGACACTAGTTTATTTTAGATGGATAAAAAATCAAAGCATAAGTCACTAATACACAACTTTGGAATAGTCACTAGTCTATTCCATATGCCCCAATATTTAGAGTCAGAGTCAATGATACATGCCTGTATACTAGTTAGGAAACAATTTCATATGGCCAAAGTTTCAGAGACTCAGTGAATAATAAATACCTTAGGAATACTCTGGACTCTGTTACATTCGGCATTTCTTCAGAGGTTCATTTAATAAAGAATACCTGTATTGGGGACTTCCAAGATGGCGTTGTAGAGGCGACTCTGGACTGCAGCTCTCAGTGAAGGCGCAGAGGGTGAGTCCTAGCCGCATTCTCGGACAGATCACTTTTGCCCACAGAACGTTGAAAGTCCCAGGTGTGGGAGAGACATGGGACACTAGCACAGCTGGCTCACGTGGCCACTTCGGCCGGTTCCATAGTGCAGCAGCACCAGGCACAAAACTCACTGTTCTGGGTGCCCTGTTAAACGGGCAATCTGAGATTTGAAAGGGCATATTGGCATGTCCATCTGATTGAATGGGACTTGGACAATGAGCCAGACCAGGAGATACCTGGGAAGCATGGTCTGAGAAGGTGCAGTGGGCAGTGGCACGGGATATCACACGTATCCCAGTGCCCTATCAGAAGGCTACTTGGGCGCCAGTGAAAGAGTCAACCATTCTGCTTGGGGAGAGAAAAAGAGAGAGACAGAGAGGATGGACTCTGAGGCAGGGAGCTGCATGATTGGGCTTGGAGGGTCCCACCCTGATGGGGACAAGCAGGGCGGCAATTAGAGGAGCTCGGGGCTGAGAGTTTTGCTGCTGGCATCTAGGACGGTGCAGCCCAGTGTGGGAGGGTTGTCTGCCACTACTGAAGCAATCCACCCATACTGAACTACCGCCCAGGGATGATGCAGCCTCCTGTGCCGAGGCAATCTGCCATAACAGATAGACTCCGCCAGCAGGGTGGAACAAGCCGCAGCAGGAAGGAGCAAGCCACAGCAGAACGGAGCCACCCAGAAACAGGGCGGACCCGCGCTAGCAGGGCAGAGCCCTGGCAGAAAAATAGTGAATAGACTGCCACCTAGCTGGGCAAAACAGTGCAACAGATACTCATAAGGAAAGCCCCAACTCCCTGAGACAGAGCATCTAAGGGGGGAAAAAAAGGGGGGGTTAAGTTCTGTTGCAGCAGACATAAACACATCCTCCCAACAATGCTG
This sequence comes from Saguinus oedipus, assembly GCA_031835075.1. Taxonomy (NCBI): domain Eukaryota; kingdom Metazoa; phylum Chordata; class Mammalia; order Primates; family Cebidae; genus Saguinus; species Saguinus oedipus. The sequence continues at coordinate 7,298,471 of CM063170.1, forward strand.
AATGAACAAACGGAGATCACAGCTCAGCACTGAAGCTCCTATAAAGCACAGACCGTCTCCTCAAGCAAATCCCTGACCCCTGTATATCCAAAGAGTCGTCAACCCAATAAAGGACTAATCAGGCTGACATTTGGCAGGCATCATTCTGAAACAGAAATAGCAGAAGAAGAAACTGGTAGCATCCCTTACTGTTCCGCATCTGCTACAGGTGTACCCCAGACAAGCAGGGCCTGGAGTGGACCTCAGCATTCGTAAAGCTGAAGGGCTAGATCATTAGAAGGAAAACTAAGTAACAGAAATACCTCATCATCAAAAATCTGGGTGTCCACACAGAGACCCAATTGAAAAATCAGCAACTACTAAGACGACAGGTGGATAAATCCATAAAGATGGAAAGAAACCAGCGCAAAAAGGAGGAAGACACCCGAAAGAAAAACACTTCACCCCCTACGAAGGACCAAAACTCCTCACCAGCAAGGGAACAAAGCTGGACAGAGAATGAGTGTGATGAAAAGACGGAATCAGACTTCAGAAAGTGGATAATGAAAAATTTCACTGAGCTAAAAGAACATGTTGTAAATCTGCAAAAAACTAAGAATCTTGAAGAAAGATTTGAAAAAAGATTCGAGGAATTGATAACAAGAATGGACAACTTAGAGAGGAATATGAATGAATTGAAGGAGCTGAAAACACAACACGAGAACTTCGCGAAGCATGCACAAGTTTCAATAGCCGAATTGACCAAGCAGAAGAAAGAATATCAGAGATTGAAGATCAACTCAATGAAATAAAACGAGAAACCAAGATTAAAGAAAAAAGCATGAAAAGGAATGAACAAAATCTCCAAGAAATGTGGGACTATGTGAAGAAACCCAACCTACCCTTGATAGGTGTACCAGAATGTGATGAAGAGAATGAATCAAAGCTGGAAAACACTCTTCAAATTATTATCCAGAAAAATTTCCCCAACCTAGCAAGACAGGTCAATACTCAACTCCAGGAAATACCGAGAACACCACAAAGATATTCTGCAAGAAGAGCAACCCCAAGGCACATAATCGTCAGATTCACCAGGGTTGAAATGAAGGAGAAAATACTAAAAGCAGCCAGAGAGAAAGGTCGGGGCACCCACAAAGCGACGCTCATCAGACTCACAGCAGATCTCTCGGCAGAGACTCTACAAGCCAGAAGAGAGTGGGGGGCAATATTCAGCATTTTTAAAGAAAAGAACTTTCAACCCAGAATTACATATCCAGCCAAACTGAGCTTCAGAAGTGAAGGAAAAATAAAATCCTTCATGAACAAGCAAGTACTCAGAGATTTTGTCACCACTAGGCCTGCTTTACAAGAGCTCCTGAAAGAGGCACTACACATGGGAAGAAACAACCAGTACCAGCCATCCTAAAAGCATACCAAATGCTAAAGAGCATCAACAAAATGAAGAATCTACATGAACCAATGGGCAAAACAGCCAGCTCGTATCAAAATGGCAATATCAAATTCACACATAACAGTATTATCCCTAAATGTAAATGGGCTAAATGCACCAATAAAAAGACACAGACTGGCCAATTGGATAAAAAAAACAAAACCTGTCAGTGTGCTGTATCCAGGAAACCCACCTTACATGCAAGGATACACAAAGGCTCAAAATAAAGGGATGGAGGAAGATTTACCAAGCAAATGGAGAGCAAAAAGAAGCAGGAGTTGCAATTCTCATCTCTGATAAAATAGACTTTAAAGCAACAAAGATCAAAAGGGACACAGAAGGTCTTTTCATAATGTTAAATGGATCGATAAAACAAGAAGAGCTAATGATTATAAATACATATGGACCCAATGAAGGAGCACCCAGATATATAAGGCAAGTTCTTAATGACTTAAAAAGGGATGTAGACTCCCACACAATAATAGTGTGAGATTTTAACACTCCACTGTCAATATCAGACAGATCAACCAGACAGAAAATTAACAAGGATATCCAGGACTTGAACTCAGACCTGGAACAAGCAAACCTGATAGACTTTTACAGAACTCTAAACCCCAAATCCACAGAATATACATTCTTCTCAGCAACACATAACACCTACTCCAAAACTGACCACATAATTGGAAGTAAAGCAGTCCTCAGCAAATGCAAAACAACTGAAATCATAACAAACATTCTCTCAGACCATAGCGCAATCAAGTTGGAACTCAGAATTCAGAAAATAACTCAGAACCGCACAGCTTCATGGAAACTGATCAACTGGCTATTGAATGTTGATTGGATAAACAATGAAATGAAGGCAGAAATAAAGAAGCTTTTCAATACCAACGAGAACGAAGACAAAACGTAGCAGAATTTCTGGGACACTTTTAAAGCAGTCTGTAGAGGAAAATATATAGCAATAAGTGCCCACATGAGAAGAGTGGAATGATTTAAAATGGACACCCTATCGTCAAAATTGAAAGAGCTAGAGGAGCAAGATCAAACAAGCTCAAAACCTAGCCAAAGACAAGAAATAACTAAGATCAGAGCAGAACTGAAGAAGATAGAGACAAAACAAAAACCCTTCAAAAAGTCAATAAATCCAGGAGCTGGTTTTTCGAAAAGATCAACAAAATAGACAGACCACAAGCCAGACTGATAAAAAAGAAAAGAGAGAACAACCAGATAGATGCAATGAAAAACGATAAAGGGGAAATCACCACAGATTCCACAGAAATTCAAACCATCATCAGAGAATACTACAAACTACTCTATGCACATAAACTAGTAAAGTAGGAAGAAATGGATAAATTCCTGGAAGCCTGTGTCCTCCCAAGCCTAAACCAGGAGGAAGCCAAAACTATGAATAGACCAATAACAAGATCTGAAGTTGAGGCAGCAATTAAGAGTCTACCACACACAAAAAAGCCCAGGTCCAGATGGGTTCACAGTCGAATTCTACCAGACTCACAAAGAGGATCTGGTACCATTCCTTCTGAAACTATTCCAAATAATTCAAAACGAGGGATAGCCTCGGGATGAATACCAAGTGTGGGTGAAGGGGAGGAAGGCAGCAAAACACACTGTCATGTGTGTACCTATGCAACTATCTTGCACGTTCTGCACATGTACCCCAAAACCTATAATGCAATAAAAATTAAAAAAAAAAGATGCATGAAAGCAACCAGTTCATTCAATTAATGAAATCTGGCACATATCACTTTTCATCTGAATGACTAAGGCATGCACTGGTTAACACTAGGGGTCACAGAAAAACTACCCGGTGTCGGCCTGTACTGACACTTGAACTACAGAGCAATTTGAAGAAAATTCAAAGCATGGTATGCAGGAATAAACCTTGATTAACAGGCTAAACAGCTGCTGAATTTTAAGCCTAGAGAATATGTCTTCAGATGTTATCAAGGCATCCTTTTCTATATGATATGGTTTGGCCATGTCCCCACCCAAATCTCATCTTGAATTGTAGTTCCCATAATCTCCATGTTTCCTGGAGGAACTCGGTGGGAGGAAATTTAATCATGGGGGCAGTTACCCTTATGTTGTTCTCATGATAGTGAGTGAGTTCTCATGAGATCTGAGATCTCCGTTTTGCTTACCACTTCTCCTTCCTGCTCCCACGTGAAAAAGGATGTGTTTGCTTCTCCTTCCGCCATGATTGTTAAGTTTCCTCATGCCTCCTCAGCCCTGCAGAACTGTGAGTCAATTAAATCTCTTTCCTTTATAAACTAAAAAAAAAAAAGAGGGAACCCTTCCCAAATCATTTTATGAGACCAACATCATCCTGATACCAAAACCTGGCAGAGACTCAACAAGAAAAGAAAACTTCAGGCCAATATCCATGACGAACATAGATGCAAAAATCTTTAATAAAATACTGGCAAACCGATTGCAACAGCACATTAAAAAACTTATCCATCATGATCAAGTAGGATTCATCCCGAGGATGCAAGGCTGGTTCAACATATGCAAGTCTATAAATGTAATTCACGACATAAACAGAAGCAAAAACAAAAACCACATGATTATCTCAATTGACGCAGAGAAGGCATTTGACAAAATTCAACAGCCTTTTATGCTAAAAGCCCTCAATAAACTTGGTATGGATGAAAAATATCTCAACGTAATACAAGCTATTTATGACAAACCAACAGCCAATATCATACTGAATGGGCAAATACTGGAAGCATTCCCTTTGAAATCTGGCACTAGACTTGGATGCCCTCTCTCACCCCTCCTATTCAACATAGTACTGGAAGTTCTAGCCAGTGCAATCAGGCAAGAAAGAGAAATAAGGGGTATCCAAATAGGAAAAGTGGAAGCCAAATTGTCTCTATTTGCAGACGACATGATAGTATACCTCGAAGACCCAATCACCTCAGCTCAAAAAGTCCTGAAACTGATAAACAACTTCAGTAAAGTCTCAGGATATAAAATCAATGTGCAAAAATCACAAGCATTCCTATACACCAATAAAAGAATTAAAGAGAACCAAATCAAGAACCAAGTGCCATTCACAAGTGCTACAAAGAAAATAATATGTCTAGGAATACAACTCACAAGGAACATAACGAACCTCTTCAAGAAAAACTACAAACCACTGCTCAACGAAATAAGAGAGGACACAAACAGATGAAGAAACATTCCATGTTCATGGTTAGGAAGAATCAATATCGTGAAAATGGATATACTGCCCAAAGTAATTTACACAATCAATGCTATCCCCATCAAACTACCATTGAATTTCTTCACAGAACTGGAAAAAACCACCACGAACTTCATATGGAACCAAAAGAGAGCCCGCATAGCCAAGTCAATTCTAAGCAAAAAGAACACAGCGAGATGCATCACACTACCAGACTTCAAACTATACTACAAGGCTACAGTAATCAAATCAGCATGGTACTGGTACCAAAACAGAGATATAGACCAATGGAACAGAACAGAGGCATCGGAGGCAACACAACATATCTATTAGCATATAATCTTTGATAAGCCAGACAAAAACAAGCAATGGGGAAATGATTCCCTGTTTAATAAATGGTGTTGGGAAAACTGGCTAGCCATGTGCAAAAAGCAGAAACTGGAACCCTTCCTGACATCTTACACTAAAATTAACTCCAGATGGATTAAAAACATAAACATAAAACCTGACACCATAAAAACCCTAGAAGAAAATCTAGGCAAAACCATTCAGGATGTAGGAGTAGGCAAGAATTTCATGAACAAAACACCAAAAGCATTGGCAACAAAAGCCAAAATAGACAAATGGGACCTAGTCAAACTCCACAGCTTCTGCACGACCAAAGAAACAGTCACTAGAGTGCATTGGCAACCAACAGAATGGGAAAAAATCTTTTCAGTTTACGCATCTGAAAAAGGGCTGATACACAGAATTTACAAAGAACTCAAACAGATTTACAGGAAAAAAAAACCATTCAAAAATGGGTGAAGGATATTAACAGACACTTTACAAAAGAAGACATACATGAGGCCAAAAAACACATGAAAAATGCTCACCATCACTGGTCATTAGAGAGATGCAAATCAAAACCACATTGAGATACCATCTCACGCCAGTTAGAATGGCGATCATTAAAAAATCTGAAGACAACAGATGCTGGAGAGGATGTGGAGAAAGAGGAACACTCTTACACTGTTGGTGGGAGTGTAAATTAGTTCAACCATTGTGGAAGACAGTGTGGCGATTCCTCAAGGACCTAGAAATAGAAATTCCATTTGACCCAGCAATACCATTACTGGGTATATATCCAAAGGACTATAAATCGTTCTACTATAAGGACACATGCACAGGAATGTTCATTGCAGCACTGTTTACAATAGCAAAGACGTGGAACCAACCCAAATGCCCATCGATGATAGACTGGATTGGGAAAATGAGGCACATATACACCATGGAATATTATGCAGCAATCAAAAATGATGAGTTTGTGTCCTTTGTAAGGACATGGATAAAACTGGAGAACATAATTCTCAGCAAACTGACAGAAGAACAGAAAAAGAAATACCGCATATTCTCACTCATAGGCGGGTGAGAAAAATGAGAACACATGGACACAGGGAGGGGGTCTACTACACACTGGGGTCTATTGGGGGAAATGGGGGAGGGACAGTGAGGGGGCTGGGGAGGAATAGTCTGGGGATAAATGCCAAGTGTGGGTGAAAGGGAAGAAGGCAGTAAAACACTCTGCCATGTGTGTACCTATGCAACTACCTTGCACGTTCTGCATATGTACCCCAAAACCTATAATGCAAAAAAATTTAAAAAAAGAACACCTTTATTGTATTCAGAATTCTATTTCATATAGCCACATACTCAGAGCCTAATTGAATAAGAGACACCTTGGAAAACTCAGGATTCTATTTCGTATAGCCACTCATTTACAGCCGAATGTAAAAACTCGCGCCTGAGTAGTGTACTGGAGTCCCTATTTTATGGCCAATTTTTCAGAGCCTCACAGAACAATACAGACATTGGGAAGTGTCAGGAGTGTACTTGACATGGCCACTTATTCAGTTCCTCAGTGAAGAATCGTATATATCTTTAAAATACTCAGGATTCTATTATATATAGCCACTTGTTAAGGGCCTCACTGAATAATGCACACCTGGAGAATTGTCTGGAGACTCTTTGATATAACCGTTCACCCAGCGACTCAGTGGAAAATTCAGCGCTAAGAAAGAGTCAAGAGGACAGTCAGGAGTCTATTTTATGTGGTCACTCGTTCAGAAACTGACTGAAGAATACACACCTTGGGAATAGTTAGTGTCCAGGTCCTATGGCCACTGAATCACAGCATTGCCGAATAATGCACAATGGGGCAATAGTAAGGATTCTATTTTATATGGCCTCTCATTCAGAGCTTCAGTGTGTAATAAACAGCTGTAGAGGAGGGAGGACCCTATTGACAGTATCCCCCAATTAAGCAGCTCCGTGAATGTTACACACATGTGTGAGAGTCAGGAGACTATTTGGTATGGACAAACATACAGAACCTCTTCGAATATTGCACATGTAGGGAATAATCACTAGTTTATTTCATATGGTGGTTAGTTTTGTGAGTCAAAAAATAACGTGCACCTGCGGAGTAAAATGCGGTCTATTTCATGAGGCCACTCTTTCAGTGTTTTAGTGAATAACATGTATATCTGTTAAGTCAGGAATCTCTTTCACATGGCCACTTGTTCTGGGCCTCTGTGAATAATACTCCCCTCAGAAACAGTCAAGGGTCTACTTCAAATGCCTGCACATTCAGTGTCTCTGTAAGTAATGAACACCTAGGCAATACACGTGAGTCTCTTTTTTATGCCCACTTAGTCAGAGTCTCATTCAATAATATACACCTGGGGAAGAGTTAGGAGTCTACTTCATGTAGCCACTCATTTATATCCTCAGTGAATAATCCACACCATGGTAATAATCGAAAATTTTTTATATGGCCACTCATTCTGTGCCTCCCTGAATGATACACAAGTCGGGAATTCTCAGGATTCTATTTCATACTACTACTCATTTAGAACCTTATTGAATAATTCACAATGAAGCCATAGTCAGGTGTCTCCTTTGTATGGCCTCTCATTCATTGTTTCAGTGCATAATAAACTTTTATGGAGTTATCAGGACACTGTTAAAGTAGCCATGAATTAAGGGCCTTCCTGAATAATACACACCTCGGTGGTAGTCAGGAGTCTATTTCATATGAACTCTAATTTTGTGTAACGCTGAATAATACACACCTAGGTGAGTTTCAGGAGTGTATTTGCTATGGACACTCATATGGAACCTGTTGGAATAATGCACACATGGAAAATAATGAGTTGTTTATGTCATACCCTACTCATTCAGAAAAACTGTGAATAACGCAAATGTGGAGTCATTAGAATTCTGTTTCATATGGCGCATATTTCACAGCCTCACTGAATATTTCACACTTGTGATATAGACTGCAATCTATATTTTAAGGCGACTCATTCAGAGAATCACTAAATAATTTACACCGGCCTAACAGTCAGAAGTCTCTTTCCTATGGCTACCCGTTGAAAGCCTCACTAAATATACACACCTGGATAAATAGTCAGGATTTACTTGTATCTCCTCATTCAGAGTCTCACTAAATAATCCACACCTGTGGAATAGTCAGGAGACATTTTCATGTGGCCTCTCATGCAATGTGTCATCGAAAAATATGATGTAGTCAGGAGACTCTTTCATGTAGACATATATTCAGAGACTCAGTGCCTAAGACAGACCCTTGATATAGTTAGAAATCTAATTAGTATGGCCACAACTTCTGAGGCTCACTGAATAATACACACCTGGAGAATAATTTGGAGTCTATTTTCGATGGACATTCATTCAGAGCCTCGGTAAATAATGCAGACCTGTGGAGTAGCGAAAAGTTTATTTGATTTGGAAACACATTCATAGCCTCAGTGGATAATACACACGTGTGGATTAGTCAGTATTACATATTATATGGCCACTGACTGGTAAACTCAATGAATAATGCACAAATGTAAAGTACTCAGCAGTTTATTTTTTATAGCCACTCATGGAGAGATTCACTGAATAATAAAATTATTTGAGATGGACTGCCTCCTGTTTCATATGGTCATACAACAAGATCCTCACTGAGTGACACACACCTGAGGAAGTGTTAGGAGTGTTCTTTACATAGCGTCTCATTTCCAGCCTAAGGGAATAATGCACACGTGTAAAATAGACACTAGTCTATTTTATATGGCCACAAAATCAAAGCCTGAGTCAGTAATACACAACTTTGGAAGAGTCACTAGTCTATTCCATGTGCACAAAAATTTAGAGTCAGATTCAATAATACACACCGGTAGACTAGTCAGGAAACCATTTCATATGGCCAAAGTTTCAGAGCCTCAGTGAATAATAAATACCTGAGGAATAATCTGGACGCTATTACATGTGGCATTTCTTCAGAGATTCATTGAGTAAAGAACACCTGTATTGTAGTCATAATTCTATTTCATATAGCCACATACTCAGAGCCTAACTAAATAAGAGACACCTTGGGAAAGTCAGGATTCTATTTCGTATAGCCACTCATTTACAGCCAAATGTAAAAGCTCACACCTGAGTAGTATATAGGAGTCTCTATTTTTTTGTTCACTCATTCAGAGCCTAACAGAATAATACAGATGTATGGAAATGTCAGGAGTGTACTTGACATGGCCACTTATTCAGTTCCTCAGTGAAGAATCATAGATATCTGGAAATTACTCAGGATTTTATTATATATAGCCACTTATTAAGAGACTCACTGAATAATGCACACCTGGAGAATTTTCTGGAGACTATTTGATATGACCTTTCACCCAGCGACTTAGTGGAAAATGCAGAACTGAGAAATAGTCAAGAGGACAGAGTAAGGAGATTGTTTTATGTGGTCACTCGTTCAGAAACTGACTGAAGAATACATCCCTTGGGAATAGTCAGAGACCAGGTCCTATGGCCACTCAATCACAGCATTACTGAATAATGCACAATGAGGCAACAGTAAGGAGTCTATTTAATATGGCCTCTCATTCAGAACTTCAGTGTGTAATAAACAGCTGTGGAGGCCTGAGGACCATATTGACCATAGCCCCAAATAAAGCAGCGCCGTGAATGATACACACATGTGTGAGAGTCAGGAGACTATTTTATATGGACACTCATACGGAACCTCTTCGAATATTGCACATGTGGAAAATAATCACTAGTCTATTTCATATGTTGGTTCGTTTGGAGAGTCGAAAAATAATGCGCACCTCTGGAGGAAAATGCAGTTTATTTCATAAGGCCACTTTTTCAGAGTTTTAGTGAATAATATGTATAACTGATAAGGCAGGAATCGCTTTCACATGGCCACTCTTTCTGGGCCTCTGTAAATAATACTCCCCTCAGAAACAGTCAAGGGTCTACTTCAAGTGCCTACACATTCAGAGTCTCTGTGAGTAATGAACACCTGGGCAGTATACCTGAGTCTCTTTTTTATTCCCACTTAGTCAGAGACTCATTCAATAATGCACACCTCAGGAATAGTTAAGGGTCTACTTCACGTAGACACACATTTAAATCCTCAGTGAATAACCCACACCAGGGTAATAGTCGAGCATTTTTTATATGGCCACTCATTCTGTGCCTCCCTGTATGATACACACCTGGAATATTCTCAGGATTCTATTTTGTACTACTACTCATTTAGAACCTTATTGAATAATTCGCAATGGTGAAATAGTCAGGTGTCTATTTTGTATGGCCTCTCATTTAGAGTTTCAGTAAATAATGAACTTCTACGGAGTAATCAGAACACTGTGTAAGATAGCCATGAATTAAGTTCCTTTCCGAATGACACACACCTGGATGGTAGTCAGGAGTCTATTTCATATGAACTCTAATTCTGTGTAACGCTGAGTAATACACACCTGGTGAAGTTTCAGGATTCTCTTTGGTATGAACACTCTTACTGAAAGTGTTAGAATAATGCACACATGGAGAATAATGAGGTGTCTATGTAATACAGATACTCACTCAGACAAACAATGAATAATGCACATGCGGGGTCATTAGAATTCTGTTTCATATGGCCCCTCTTTTACAGCCTCACTGAATATTACACACTTGTGATATAGTCTGGAGCCTGTATTTTATAGCCACACATTCAGAAAATCACTGAATAATTCACACCTGCAGAATAGTCAGAAGTCTCTTTCCTATGGCTACCCGTTGAAAGCCTCACTAAATGTACACAACTGGATAAATAGGATTTACTTGTATCTCCTCATTCAGAGTATCACTAAATAATGCACACCTGTGGAATAGTCGGGATAGTTTTTCATTTGGCCTCTCATTTAATGTGTCATTGAAAAATTTGGTGTAGTCAGGAGACTCTTTCATATAGACACATATTCAGAGCCTCAATGCATAAGGCAGACCCTTGATGTAATAAGAAATCTAATTTGTACGGCCACATCTTCTGAGGCTCACTGAATAATACACACCTGGAGAATAATTTGGAGTCTATTTTCTATGGACATTCATTCAGAGCCTCGGTAATTAATGCAGACCTGTGGAGTAGCCAGAAGTCTATTTCATTTTGACACATATTTATAGCCTCAGTGGATAATATGCACGTGTGTATTAGTCAGGATTCTAGTTTAATATAGTCACTGACTCATAACCTCAATGAATAATGCACAAATGTAAATTACTCAGCAGTCTATTTCATAGAGCCATTCATTCAGTGATTCACTGAATAATAAAAATGTTTGAGACAGACAGCCTTCTGTTTCATATGGTCATACAAAAGGAGCCTCACTGCGTGACACACCCATGGGGAAGTGTTAGGAGTGTACTTTACTTAGCCCCTCATTTACAGCCTAAAGTAATAATGCACACGTTTGGAATAGACACTAGTCTATTTTATATGGCCACAAAAATCAAAGCCTGTGTCAGTAATACACAACTTTGGAATAGTCACTAGTCTATTCCATATGCCCAAATACTTAGAGTCAGAGTCAATGATACACACCTGCAGACTAGTCAGGAAACCATTTCATATGGCCAAAGTTTCAGAGCCTTGGTGAATAATAAATACCTGAGGAATACTCTGGACGCTATTACATGTGGCATTCCTTCAGAGGTTCATTGAGTAAAGAACACGTGTATTGTAGTCAGAATTCTATTTCATATAGCCACATACTCAGAGCCTAACAGAATAACAGACACCTTGGGAAAGTCAGGATTCTATTTTGTATAGCCACTCATTTACAGCCGCATGTAAAAACTCACGCCTGAGTAGTATATAGGAGTTTCTATTTTATGGCCACTCATTCAGAGCCTCACAGAATAAAACAGATGTATGGAAATGTCAGGAGTGTACTTGACATGGCCACTTACTCAGTTCCTCAGTGAAGAATCATATATACCTGGGAAATACTCAGAATTCTATTATATATAACCACTTATTAAGAGACTCACTGAATAATGCACACCTGGAGAATTTTCTGGAAATTATTTCATAAAACCGTTCACCCAGTGACTCAGTGGAAATGAAGAGCTTAGAAATCATCAATAGGACAGAGTCAGGAGTCTATTTTATCTGGTCCCTCATTCATAAACTGACTGAAGAATACACAACATGGGAATAGTCAGAGTCCAGGTCATATGGCAACTCAATCACAGCATTACCAAATAATGCACAATGCGGCAGTAGTAAGGAGTCTACTTCCTACGGCCTCTCATTCAGAGCTTCAATGCGTAATAAACAGCTGTGGAGGAGTGAGGACCATACTGACGGTAGCCCCAAATAAAGCAGCTCCGTGAATGATACACACATGTGTGAGAGTCAGAAGACTATTTGATATGGACACTCATACAGAACCTCTGCGAATATTGCACATGTGCGGAATAATCACTAGTCTATTTTATATGGTGGTTCGTTTGGAGAGTCAAAAAATAATGCGCACCTGTGGAGTAAAATGTGGTCTATTTCACAAGGCCACTCTTTCATTGTTTTAGTGAATAACATGTATATCTGATAAGTCAGGAGTCTCTTTTAAATGGCCACTTATTCTGGGCTTCTGTGAATTATACTCCCCTCAGAAACAGTCAAGGGTCTACTTCAAATGCCTACAAATTCAGAGTCTCTGTTAGTAATGAAAACCTGGGCAATACACCTGAGTCTCTTTTTTATGCCCACTGTGTCGGAGTCGTATTCATTAATACACAGCTGGGAAAGAGTTAAGAGTCTACTTCATGTAGCCACTCATTTTGTTCATCAGTGAATAATTTACACCAGGGTAATAGTTGAGAATTTTTATATGACCACTCATTTTGTGCCTCCCTGAATGATACACACCTGGGGAATTCTCAGGATTCACTTTTATACCACCACTCATTTAGAACCTTACTGAATAATTCACAATGAAGCAATTTTCAAATTTTTTTTTGTATGGCCTCTCATTCAAAGACCCAGCAAATAATGAACTTCTAAGGAGTAATCAGGACACTGTTTAAGATAGCCGTGAATTAACTGCTTCTTGAATGATACACACCTGGGTGGTAATCAGGAGTCTGTTTGATATAAACTCTAATTCTGTGTAACGCTGAGTAATACGCAGAACCACTTCGAATATTGCACATGTGAAAAATAATCACTAGTACATTTCATATGGTGGTTCGTTTGGAGAGTCAAAAATAACATGGGAGAGGGGTGATGCAAACAGTAGAGTGGAGGGTACACACAGGAGACAGTGAATAAACAAAGGAGAGAAGAAGATACAAAGGAGAGGGAATACACACAGGAGAGTAGGGGATACACAGAGGATAGAGGATGGTACAAACAAGAGAGGGGAGAATAAACACAGGAGAAAGAAATACACACAGGAGAGAGGGGCATACACACAGAATAGGGTGATACACACAGGAGAAAGAAGGATAAACACAAGAAAGAGAAAGATACACACAGAACAGGAGGAAACACACAGGAGAGAGAAGCGTACACACAGGAGAAAAAAGGATACACAAAGCAGAGAGGAGGATACACACAGGAGAGAAGGGATACACAGAGGAGAGAAAAAAATACACACAGGAGAGAGAAAGTATACACACAAAATGGAGGAGGTTACACATAGGAAAGAGGAGATAAACAGGAGAGAGGGGGACACAAACTGGAGAGAGGGGGGATACATACAGGAGAGAGAAAAATACATACAAAAGAGAGGGTTGATACACACAGGAGAGAAAAATGATACACACAGGGGGGAAAAGGATATGTACAGGAAAAAGAAGGATACACACTGGAGAGCCAAAGGTACACAAAGGAGTGGATGATACACACAGAACTGAGGAAAATTCACACAGGAAAGAAGAAAATACACACAGGAGAAAAAAAATACACACAAAAGACAAAAAATACACACGCTAGACAGAAGGATACACACAGGAGAGAGAGGATACAAACAGGAGAGTGGTGATACAAACAGGAGAGATGAGGTTTCACAAAGAAGAATAGAGGATATACACATGAGAAAGATGGATACACACAGAAGAGAGGAGTATACACACAGAAGAGAGGAGTATACACACAGAAGAGAGGAGGATACACACAGGAGAGATGGAATACACTCCGGCATGTGAAAGATCCACAAAGGAGAGAAGGGAATGCACAGAAGAGAGAGGTGGATACACACAGAAGTTGGGAATACAAACAAAAGAGAGGGGATATACAGAGGAGAGAGAGGGATACACAAGGAGAGTGGTGATCCACAGAGGATAGTTGAGGGTACACACAGGAGAGGGGGGTACACACAGGAGATAAGAGGATACACAAAGGAAAAAGGGATACACACAGGAGAGTAGGGAATAAACAGAAGAGATAAGAGGATACAAAAAGGAGAGAGGTGGATAAACACAGTAGAGAAAGATACACACAGGAGAAAGGGGCTAACACACAGAAGAGGGGGATACACACAGGAAAAAGGGGATAAACACAAGAAAGAGAAAGAAACACACAGGATAAGGGGATACACACAGGAGAGAGGGGCGTAGACACAGGAGGAAACAGGATACACACAGCAGAGAGGAAGATACACACAGAAGAGAGGAGGTACACAAAAGATAGAAGGCGATACGCACAGGAGAGAGAAGGGATACACACAAGACGGAGGGTGTTACACACAGGAGAAAGGAAGGATACGCACAGAAGAAAGAAGGGATACCCACAGGAGAGAGGAGGATGGACACAGGAGAGGGGGATACACACAGGAGAGAGGAGGATGCACACAAAAGAGAGGAGGAAACACACAGGAGGAAGGAGGATACGCGAAGGAGAGAGGAGGGTAAACACAGGATAGAGGGGGATACAAACAGGAAACAGGAGGATACGGGCAGGAGAGAGGAGGATACACACACAAGAGAGAAAGATACACACAGGCGAGAGAAGAATACACAGAGAAGAGAGGAAGATACACACAGGAGAGTGGGGGATACACACAAATAAGAGAGAGATACTAACAAATGGAGGAAAATAAACACAGGAGAAAGGAGGATACACACATGAGAGAGGAGGAAACACACAGGAGACAGGAGGATACACAAAGGAGAGGGGAAACACAGAAAAGAGGAGGATACACACAGACGGAAAAGATAAACACAGAAGAGTGGGTATACACACAGGAGAGAGGAGAATACACACAGGAGAGGGGGTTACACACAGGAAAGAGGTGCTTATGCACAGGAGAGAGGCGGATACACACAGGAGAGAGGGAGAACACACAAAAATGATAGGGGGATACACACAAGAGAGTGAAGCATACACACAGGAGGGAGGAGAATACACACAAAAGAAAGGAAGATACACACAGAGAAAAAAGGATAAATACAAAAGAGAGGAAGATACACACCAAAAAAAAGAAGGATACAGATAGAAGAGAGGAGGATACACGCAGGAGATTGGAGGATACACAGGAGAGAGAAGGATACACACAAAAAAAGAGGGAAAATATACAGAGAAGAGAGGAGGATACACACAAGAGTGGCGTGATACACACAGGAGTGAGGAGGATACACACAGAAGAGAGGAGGATACACACAGGACAAGGAGATACACAGAGGAGTGTGGGGCATACACATAGGAGTGAGGAGGATACACACAGCAGACAGGAGGATACACACAAGAGAGAGGGGATACACACAAGAAAGTAAAAGATATAAACTGGAGAGAGAAAAGATACACACAGGAGAGAGGGGTGATACACACAGGAGAGTAAATAGATACACAAAGAAGAGAAAAGGATACACACAGGAGAAAAGAGGATACACACTGGTTGGAGAAAGATACACACAGGAGAGGGGGATACACACAGGAGTGAAAAGGATACACACAGGAAAGAAGAAAATACACACAGGAGAGAGGAGGATACACACAAATGAGGGAAGGATACACACGGTAGACAGAAGGATACACAAAGGAGAAAGAAGAATACACACAGGAGAGGGGTGATACACATAGGAGAAACAAGGGTACACAACGGAGAGAGGAAGATACACACAAATGAGAGAAGGATAAACACACAAGAGAGTGGGATACACAGAGGAGAGTGGTGATACACACAGGAAAATAAAGGATACACACAGGAGAGAAATGGAACCACACAGGAGAGAGGAGGATACACACAGAAGAGGGAGATACACAAAGTAGAAAGGGGAATTCACACAGGAAAAAGGATACACACAGAAGAAAGGGGGATACACACAGGAGAGAAGGGATACACACAGGAGATGGGGATACACACAGTAGAGAGAAAAATACATACAGGCGGGAGGGGATACACACAGGAGAAAGGGTGATACACACAGGAGAAAGGGGGGATACACACAGGAGAAAAAGGGGATACACACAGTCGAGAGGGGAAAAACACACAGCAGAGAGGAGAGATACACACAGGATAAAGGAATATACACGCAGGAGGCAGGAATGTACACACAGGAGAAAAAAGATACACACAGGAGAGGGGATACACAAAGTAGAGAGGGGCATGCACACAGAAAAAAAGGATACACACAGGAGAAAAAAAGATACACACAAGAGAGAAATGGATACACACAGAAGAGGGGGATACACACAGCAGAGAGGGGCATACACACGGGAGCGAGAAAGATACAAACAGGAGAGAGGAAGATACAAAAAGGAGAGAGGGGATACACACAGAAGAGAGGGGAATACACACAGTAAAAAGGGGGGATACACACAAGAGTGAAAGAAATTACACACAGGGGAGAGGGGAGAAACACACAGGAGAGAGGAGGGATACACACAGGAGAAAGAAAGATACACCCAAAAGAGTAGAAAATACACACAGGAGAGAGGAGGATGCACACAGGGAAGAGGAGTATACACACAGAAGACAAGAGGATACACAAATGAGAGAGGATGATACACACAGGAGAAAAAAGGATACACACAGAAGAGGGGCATACACACAGGAGAGAGGGAATACAAACAAGAGATTTGGATACACACAGGAGACAGGGTAATACACACAGGAGAAAGGGGGATACACACAGGAGATGGGGATACAGAGAGGAGAGAGGGGGATACATACCAAAGAAAGGAGAATACACACAAGACAGTGGGAAATAGACTGAGTAGAGAGGAGGATACACACAGGAAAGAGTGGAATACACACAGGAGAGAAGGGGATACAAACAGGAGAGAGGAAGATTCACAAAAAAGAGGAGAAATACACAGGAGAGAGGAGGATACAAACAGGCGAGAGGGATACACACAGGAGACGGTGAAGTACACACAGGAGAGAGGGGGATACACACAGGAGAGGGGGACACACACAGGAGAGAGGTGCATACACACGGGAGAGAGAAGGATACACAAAGGAGAGGGGGAATAAACACAGGAGATGGGGGATACACACAGGAGAGAGGAGGATACAAACAGGAGAGAGTGGTATACACACAATGGGAAAAGGATAAATACAAGAGAGAGGAGGATACACACAAAGGGAACAGGATATAAAGAGAAGAGAGAAGGATACACGCAGGAGAGAGGAGGATACCCACAGAAGAGTGGGAAATACAGACAGGAGAAATGGGGATACACACAAAAGGTGGCAGATACCCATAGGAGAGAGGAGAATACACACAAGCCAGAGAAGGATACACACAAAAGAGAAAAGAATATACACAGGAGAGGAGGAATACACACAGGAGAGAGGGAGATACAAACAGGAGAGTGTGGCATACACACAGGAGGGAGGGGAATACACACAAGAGAGAGGGGGATACACACAGGAAATAGGAGGATACACACAGCAGAGATTAGGATACACTCAGGTGAGAGGAGGATACACACAGGAGAGAGGAGGAAACACAAAGGAGAGAAAGAAACAAACAGTAGACAGGTAGATACACACAGGCGAAGGGGGTACACACAGAAGTGGGGGCAATGCACACAGAAGAGAAGGGGATACACACAGGAAAGAGGGATACACACAGTAGAAAAAAGCACCCACACACACACAAAAAGGAGGATACACAGAGCAGAGAGGGGGGATACACAGGGGAGAGGAGGATACCTACAGGAGAGTGGGGCATAGACACAGGATGGAGGGAGATACAAACAGGAGAGTGTTGGTACACACAGGGGGAGAAGGATAAATACAGGAGGGAGGAAAATACACGTAAAAGGAATGAGGATACAAACAGAAGAGAGGAGGATACACGCAGGAGAGAGGAAGTTACACACAGGGGACAGGGTTGAGAAACACAGAAGAGGAAAATACACAAAGGAAAAAAGAAGGTACACACAGGAGAGAGGGGTATACACACGAGAGAAAATGATAGAAAAAGGAGAGGGGCATACACACAGGAGAGTGGGAAATACACCAAAAAGAGAAAATGATACACACAGAAGAGAGGGGGATACACACAGGAGGTAGGGAAACACACAGGAGAGAGGGGCATACACACTGGAGAGGGAGATACACACAGGAGAAAAGGGATACACACAGGAGAAATAAGAATACACACAGGAGATGGGGATAAACACGGGACGGAAGGGCGTACACTCAGGAGAGAGAAGGATACACACAGCAGAACGGAGGGATCACACAGCAGAGAGCGAATACACAGAGGAGAGAGGGGGATACACACAGGAAAGAGGGGGATACACACAGGAGAGAGCGGGGATACTCACAGGAGAGAAGAGGGTTACACACAGAAGATAATAGGATACACACAGGAAAGAGGAGAATACACACAGGAGAGAGAAAGATACACACAGGACATTAGAATACACACAGGAGAGAGGAGAATACACGCAGAAGAGAGAAGGATACAAACAGGGGACGAAGGATACACACAGGAGAGAGGGGGATACAAACAGGAGAGGGGTAATACACACATAAGAGAGGAAGGTGCACACAGAAGAGAGGGGGACACACACAAAAGAGAGAAGGATACACACAGGAGACAGAAGAATACACACAGGGGAGAGAACGATACACAAACGAGAGGTGTGATACACACAAAAGAAAAATGAATACACACAGGAGAGACAAAGATACACACAGGAGAAAGTAGAATACACACAGGAGAGAAAGATACACAAAATAGAGTGGGACTTACACACAGGAATGTGAAATACACAAATAAGGAAAGGGGGATAAACACAGGAGAGAGGAGGATACACACAAGAGAGGGGGATACACAAAGGTGAGTGGGGCGTACACACAGGAGGAAGGAAGATACACACAGCAGAGAGGAGGATACAAACAAGAGAGAGGGGATACACACGGAAGAGAGGGGGATACACACAGAAGAAATGAGGGATACAAACCAGAGAGAAAGGGGTTACACACAGGAGAGAGGGGGAAACACAAAAAAGAGAGGAGAATTGCACACAGGAGAGAAAAATATACACACAGAAGAGAGGAAAATACACACAGGAGACAGAATACGCACAGAATAGAGGAGGATACACACAGGAGAGAGAAGGATACACACAGGAGAGAGGAGGATACACACAGGAGAGAGGAGGATACACATAAGAGAAAGGCATACACACAGGAGAGAGGAGGATAAACAGAGGATAGTTGGGTACACACAAGAGAAAAGGTAATACACACAGAAGAGAGGGTGCTAAACACAGAAAAGTGGGGAATGCACACCACAGAGAGGGCATACATACAGGAGAGATGAGAATACACAAAGGAGAGAGTGGGATACACACAGGAGAAAGGGGGATACAAATAAAAGAGTGTGGCATACACACAAAAGGGAGAAGGGTGCACACAGGAGAGAAGAGGATACACACAGGGGAGAAAAGGCTACACACAAAAGAGAGGAGTATACACAAAGAAGAGAGGAAAACACACAAGAGAGAAGGGGATACACACAGGCGAGGGGGATACACACAGGAGACGATGTGATACACAAAAGAGAGTGGGGGATACACACAGGAAAAAGGGGAATACACACAGGAGAGTGCGGCATACAAACAAGAGGGAGAAGTATACACACAGGAGAGAGGCGGATACACACAGGAGTGAGAAGGCTACACACAGGAGAGAAGAGTATACACAAAGAAGAGAGGAAAACAAACAAGAGAAAGGGAAATACACACAGGCGAGACGGATACACACAGGAGAAAATGTGATACACACAGGAGAGAGAGGGATACACACAAAAGAGAAGAATGCACACAGGAGAGAAGGCTATAAACAAAAATAGAGGAGGATACACACAGGAGAGAGGGGGGATACACACAGGGGAGAGGGGGATACCCACAGGAGAGTGGGACATACACATAGGAGGGATGGATATACACACAGGAGAGAGAAGAATACACACAGGAAGATAAAAATAAATACAAGAGAGAGAAGGATACAC
This sequence comes from Saguinus oedipus, assembly GCA_031835075.1. NCBI lineage: Eukaryota > Metazoa > Chordata > Mammalia > Primates > Cebidae > Saguinus > Saguinus oedipus. The sequence continues at coordinate 7,318,903 of CM063170.1, forward strand.
ACAAAAGACTAGAGGATTCAGACAGTATAGATGATACACGCAGGAGAGAGGAGGATACACACAGGAAAGAGAAGGATACAGACAGGAAAGTGAAGGGATACACACAGGAGAGGGGGATACACACAGAATAGAGAAAGATACACACAGGAGAAAGGAAGATGCACAAAGGAGAGTGGAAGATTCACACAAAAGAGAGGATGATACACACAGGAGAAACGAAAATACACACAGGAGAGAGAACAATACACACAGAAGAGGGGGATCCACACAGAATAGAAAAGAATACACATAGGAGAGAGGAGGGTAAAAACAGGAGAAAGGAAGATACACAGAGCAGAGAGGAGAATGCACACAGGAGAGGGGGATACACACATAAGAGAGTGACATACACACAGGGGAGACAAGGATATACACAGAATTGAGGAAGATACACACAGGAGAGAGAGGAATACACACAGAAGAGAGGGGGATACACACAGGAGATAAGAAAATACACACTGGAGAGAGTAGGATACACACAGGAGACAAGAGGATACACACAGGAGAGGGGAAATACACACAGGATAGTGGAAGATACACACATAAGAGAGGAGGATACACACAGGGGAGAGGAGAATACACACAGGAGAGAGGAGAATACACGCAAGAGAGAGAAGGATACACACAAAAGAGAGGAGCATACACACAGGAGAGAGAATGATAAGCACAGGAGAGACGGGAATTCACAAAATAGAGAGGGGGATATACACAGGAGAGAGGGGGATACACACAGAAGAGAGGGGTATACACACAGGTGAGGGAAATACACAAAAAAGAGAGGGGCATACACACAGTAGAGAGAAAAGATACACACAGGAGAGAGGAGGATACACATAAGAGAGAGGGAAATAAACACAAGAAAGAGAAGGGATACACAAAGTTAAGAAGAAGATACACACAGGAGAGAAGAAGATGAAAACAAAAGAGAGGAGGACACACACAGGTGGGTAAAGGATACGCCGAACAGAGAGGAGGATACACACAGTAGAGGGGGATACACACAGAAGAAAGGGGCATACACAAATGAGAGAGAAGAATACACACAGAATGCAGGAGGCTACACACAAGAGAGAAGAAGATACACACAGGAGAGAGGGGGGATACCCACGGGAAAAAAGAAAATACACACAGGAGGGGGAGGATACACACAGGTGAAGGAAAGATACACACAGGAAAGGAAAGAATACACACAAAAGAGAAAGATAAACACAGGACGGTTGGGGCATACACAAAGGAGAGAGGAGGATACACACAGAATAGAGGAGAATACACACAATAGAGAGAAGGATACACACAGCACAGAGTGGTATACACATAGGAGAGAAGAAGATACACACAGAAGAAAGGAAGATACACAAAGGAGAGAGGAGAATACACACAGGGGTGAGAAAAGTAGACACAGCAGAGAGGATACACACAGGAGAGAAAAAAATACAAACAGGAGAGAGAAGAATACACACAGGTGAAAGGAGGATACACACAGGAGAGAGGAGGATACACATGGAAGAGAGGGAGATAAACACAGAAGAAATGGGGATAAACACAGGGGTAAATAAATACACACAGGAGAGAGGAGGATACACACGAGAGAGTAGAGGATACACACAGAATAGAGGAGAATACACCCAGAAGAGACGGGGAAACACACAGGAGAGAGGGAGATAAAAACAGGAGAGTGTGACATACACACAGGATAGAGGGAAATACACACAGGAGAAAAGAGGATCACACAGGGAAAGGGGGATACACACAGGAGAGAGGAGGATACAAACTGCAAAGAGGAGGATATGCACAAAAGAGAGAAGGATACACCCAGGAGAGAGGAGGATACACAAAAGAGAGAGGAAAACACACAGTAGAGAGGGGGATACACACAGGTAAGGGGGATACAAACAGAAGTGGGAAAGATGCACACAGGAGAAAGGGGAATACACACAGGAGAGGGGGATACACACAGAAAAGAAGAAGATACACAAAAAAGTGGAGGATACACACAGGAGAGAGGGGATTCACACAGGAGAGGGGGGATACACACAGAAGAGGGGTGATACACACAAAAGAAAGGATAAACACAGGAGAGAGAAGGATACACACAGGAGAAATAAAGATACACAAAGAAGATGGGGATACACATTGGATGGGGTAGATACACGGAAAAGAGGAAAGGATACGCAGGAGAGAGGAGAATACACAAAGGAGATGGGAATACACACAAAAGAGAGGGGCAAACACACAGGAGAGGGTGATACACACAAAAGAAAGGGGGATACACACAGTTGAGAGAAGAATACACAGAGAAGACGGAGATACACGCAAGAGAGAGAAGCGTACACACAGGAGAGAGGGGGATAACCACAGAAGAAAGGGCGGATAAAAACAGAAGACAAAGGGGTTACACACAGAAGTGTGGGGGTGAAACACAAGAAAAAGAGAAGAAATACACAAAGGATATAGGAAGATACACACAGGATAGAGGAAAATACACACAAAAGAGAAAAGAATACACACAAAAGAGGAGAATAGACAAAGGAGAGGGGGGATACACACAGGAGAGTTGGATTCACACAGAAAAAAGGGTAATACACACAGTAGAGTGGAGGATACAAACAGGAGTGGGGGATACACACAGGATAGAGTGGAATACACACAGAAGAGAAGGGAATACACACAAGAGAGAGGTGCATACACACGGGAGAGAGGAGGACAAACACAGGAGAGAGGGGGATACACACAGGAACAAGGAAGATACAAACAGGAGGGTGCAGCATACACACAGGAAGGAGGAGGATATACACAGGAGAGAGGAAGATACACACAGGGGAAGGGGGATAAACACAGAAGAGAGGAGGATACACAAGGAGAGAGGAGGCTACACAGAGGAGAAAGGAGGATACACAAATAAGAGGGGGAAACACACAAAAGAGTGGGAGATACACACAGGCGAGAGGGATATGCCCAAAAGACGGGGAGATACACACAGGAGATAGGGGATACACACAGGAGAGGGGGATACACACAAAAGAGAATGGCATACACACAGGATAGAGGAGGATACACATAGGAGAGAGGGGGGATACACACAGGAGAGGGGGGATACAAACAGGAGATTGAGGCACACAAACAGGTGGGAAGAAGATACACACAGGAGATTGAGGCATACACACAGGACAGAGGGGGATACACACAGGGAAAGAAGGATAAATACAGGAGAGAGGAAGATACACACAGAAGAGTGGAGGATACAGACAGAAGAGAGAAGGATAAACGCAGGAGAGAGGAGGATCCACACAGGAGAGAGGAGGATACACACAGGAGAAAGGAGGATACACACAGGAGAGAGAAGGGATACACACAGAAGAGGGGTATACACACTGGAGAGAGAAAGATACACACAGGAGAAAAGAATACACACAGGAGAGTGGAAGATACACACAAAAGAGAGAAAAATACACACAAAAGAGAGGGGGATACACACAGAAAAGTGGTGATACACACAGAAAAGTGGTGATACACACAGGAGAGATTAGGGTACACACAGGAGAGAGGAAAATACACAAGAGAGAGGAGGATCCACTGAAATAAAGGAGGATACACACAGAAGAGAGGAGGATAAACAAAGTAGAGAAGGATATACAGAGGAGATTGGGGCATACACACAGGAGAGGGAGATACACACTGGAGAAAAGGGGATAGACACAGGAGAGGGGAGAATACACAAAGGAGGGGGGATACACAAATGAGAACAGGGCGTACACACATAAGAGAGGAGGATTCAAAAACAGAGAGGAGGATACACACTGGAGAGAGGGGATACACACAAGAGAGAGTAGGGATACACACAGGAGAGAGGGGGATACACACAGGAAAGACCGGGGATACACACAGAAGAGTGGGGGGATACACACACGAGAGAGTAGGGATACACACAGGAGGGAGGAGGATACACACAGAAGAGATCAGGATATACACAGTAGAGAAAAAGATACACACAGAAGAGGGGGATACACACAGGAGAGAGGAGGATACACGCAGGATAGAGGAGTTTACACACAAAAGAGAGCAGGATACACACAGGAGACAGAAGAATACACACAGGAGAGAGGGGGATATACACAGGAGAGTAGAGATATACACAGGATGGAGGAGGGTACACACAGAAGACAGGGGCATACACACAGGAAAAATGGATAAACACAGGAGAAAGGGGGATACACACAGGAAAGAGGAGGACACATACAGGTAAGGGGGATACACAAAGAAAAAAGGGTGTACACACAGGAGAGAGAAGGATACACACAGGAGAGAGGAGGATACAAACAGGAGAGAGGTGATACACACAGGAGAAAGAAGGTATACAAAGGATCCTTCACAGCCTCACTGAATATTACACACTTGTGATATAGTCTGGAGTCTATTTTTTATGGCCACTCATTCAAAGAATCACTAAATAACGCACACCTGCTGAATAGTCAGATGTCTCTTTCCTATGGCCACTCGTTAAGAGCCTCACTAAGTATACACACCTGGGGAAATAGTCAGGATTCACCTTTATCACCTCGTTCACATTCTCACTAAATAATGCACACCTGTGGAATACTCAGGAGACTTTTTTATGTGGCCTCTAATTCAGACTGTCACTGAATAATGTGGTGTAGTCAGGAGTCTATTTCACGTAGACACATATTCAGAGCCTCAGTGAATAAGACAGGCCCCAGATATAGTAAGGAATCTAATTTATATGGCAACATCTTCTGAGCCTCACTGTATAATACACACCTGGAGAATAATTTTGAGTCTATTTTCGATGGACATTCACTACGAGCCTCGAAAAATAATGCACACCTGTGGAGTAGCCAGGAGTCAATTTCATTTGGACACTCATTCATAGACTCATGTGATAATATGCACGTGTGTATTAGTCAGGATTCCATTTTATATGGCCACTTACTTGTAACCTCAGTGACAAATGCACAAATGTAAAGTACTCAGCAGTCTATTTCATATAGAAACGCATTCAGAGATTTATTGAATAACAAAAAAGATAGATGGCATATCTTAATAACTTAAGATAGATGGCATCCTGTTTTTTATGGTTACACAAAAAGAGCCTCATTAAATAATATGCACGTGTGGATTATTCAGGATTCCATTTTATATGGCCACTCACTCTTAACCTCAGTGACAAATGCACAAATGTAAAGTACTCAGCAGTCTATTTTATATAGACACTAATTCAGAGATTCACTGAATAATACAAATATTTGAGATAGACAGCATCCTGTTTCATATGGTTAAACAAAAAGAGCCTCACTGAGTAATGCACATCAGGGGAAGTGTTAGGAGTCTACCTTATATAGCCTTTAATTTACAGAATCAGGAAATAATGCACACGTGTGGAATAGACACTAGTCTCTTTTATATGGCTGCAAAAACAAAGCCTTTTCGAATACTGCACATGTGGGAAATAATCACATGTCTGTTTCATATGGTGTTTCGTTTGGTGAAAAAAAAACTTATGCACACCTGTGGAGTAAAATGGGTTCTATTTCAGAAGGCCACTCTTTCAGTGTTTTAGTGAATCATATGTATATCTGAAAAGTAAGAAATCTCTTTCACATGGCCACTCGTTCAGGGCTTCTGTGAAGAATACTCCCCTCAAAAATAGTCAAGTGTCTACTTTAAATGGCTACACATTCAGAGACTCTGTAGGTAATGAACACCTGGGCAATACACCTGAGTCTCTTTTTTATGCCCAGTTAGAGTCTTATTCATTAATAAACACCTGGAGAACAGTTAATAGTCTATTTCATGTAGCCACTCATTTAGAGCCTCAGTGAATAATGCACACCAGGGTAATAGTCGAACATTTTTTATATGGCCACTCATTTTGTGCCTCACTGAGTGATATACACCTGAAGAATCCTCAGAATTCTATTTGATACTACCACTCATTTAGAACCTTATTGAATCATTCACAATGGAGAAATAGTCAGGTGTCTATTTTATATGGTCTATCACTCAGTTTCAGTGAATAATTAACTTCTATAAAGTAATCAGGACGCTGTTTAAGATAGCCAGGAATTAAGTGCCTTCATGAATGATACACACCTGGGTAATAGCCTGGCGTCTATTTCATATGAACTCTAATTTTGTGTATCGTTGAGTAAAACACACCTGGGGCAGTGTCAGGAGTCTATTTGGTATGGACACTCAAACAGAACCTGTTGGATTAATGCACACATGTATAATAATGAGCAGTCAATGTCATACAGTTACTTATTCAGACAAACAGTAAATAATGCACATATATAGTAATTAGCAGTCTGATTCTTATGGACCCTCTTTCACAGCCTCACTGAATATTACACACTTGTGATATAGTCTGGAGTCTATTTTTTATGGCCACATATTCAGAGAATCAGTAATAATGCACACCTGCACAATAGTCAGAAATCTTTTTCCTATGGCCACTCGTTAAGAACCTCATTAAGTGTACATATCTAGAAAAATAGGATTTACCTTTATCCCCTCATTTAGAGTCTCACTAAAAAATGCACACCTGTGGAATAGTCAGGAGGCTTTTTACTATGGTCACTCGTTAAGAGCATCATTAAGTGTACACACCTGCGGAAATACGATTTACCATTATCCCTTCGTTCAGAGTCTCACTAAACAATGCACACCTGTGGAATAGTCAGGAGACTTTTTCATGTGGCCTCTAATTCGGAGTGTCACTGAATAATGTGATGTAGTCAGGAGTCTATTTTATGTAGACACATATTCAGAACCACAGGGAATAAAACAGGCCCTTTATGTAGTAAGGAATCTAATTAATATGGCCACATCTTCTGAGCCTCACTGAATAATACACAGCTGGAGAATAATATCGACTCTCTTTTTGATGGACATTCATTCAGAGCCTCGGTAAATAATGTACACCTGCAGAGTAGCCAGGAGTCTATTTTATTAGGACACTCATTCATAGCCTCAGTGGATATTATGAACGTGTGGATTAGTCCGGATTCCAATTAATATGGCCACTGACTCGAAACCTCAGTGAAAAATGCACAAATATAAAGTACTCAGCAGTCTATTTCATATAGACACTCATTCAGAGATTCACTAAATAATACAAATATTTAAAATGGCAGCATCCTGTTTCATATGGTCCCACAAAATGAGCATCACTGAGGAAGGAACACATAAGGAAGTGTTAGGAGTCTACTTCATATGGCCTCTCATTTACAGCCTCAGGGAATAATACACAGCGTCGGCATAGACACTAGACTATTTTACATGGCCACAAAATCAAACCCTGAGTGAATAATACACAATTTTGAAATAGTCACTTGTCTATTTTACATGCCCAAATATTTAGAGTCAGAGTCAATAATAGACGCTGGTGGACAAGTCAGAAAACAATTTCATATGGCCAAAGTTTCAGAGCCTCAGTGAATAATACATACCTGGTAAATACTCAGGACGCTATTACATGTGGCATCAATTTCAGAGCTTCCTTGAAAAAGAAACACCTCTATTGTAGTCAGAATTCTATTTCCTATAACCACATATTCAGAGACTAACTGAATAACGTACACCTTGGGAAAAGTTAAAATTCTATTTTGTATAGCCACTCATTTATAGCCGAATGTAAAAACGCACACCTGAGGAGCATTCAGGAGGCTCTATCTTATGGCCACTCATTCAGAGCTTCACAGAATAATACAGACCTATGAAAACATCAGGAGTGTATTTCACATGGCCACTTATTCAGAACCTCAGTGAGGAATCATATATATCTGGAAAATACTCAGGACTTTATTATGTATAGCCACGTAATCAGAGACTCACTGAATAATGCACAGCTAAGGAATAGTCTGGAGACTATTTGATATGACTCTTCACCCAGCGACTCAGTGGACAATGCAGAACTGAAAAATAGTCAAGAGGATAGAGTCAAGGGTTTATGTTATGTGGTCACTCATTCAGAATCTCACTGAAGAATATACAACTTGGGAATAGTCAGTGTCCAAGTCATATGGACATTCAATCACAGCATAACCGAATAATGCAAAATAAGGCAACAGTAAGGAGGCTATTTCATATGGCCTGTCATCCGGAGGTTCAGTGCTTAATAAACTGCTGTGGAGTAGTCAGGACCCTATTTAAGGTAGCCCCAAATTAAGCAGCTCCCTGAATGATACAAACATGTGTCAGAGTCAGGAGACTCTTTGACATAGACACTAATACAGAACCTTTTTGAATACTTCACATCTGGGGAATAATCACTCGTCTGTTTCACATGGTGATTAGTTTGGAGAATTGAAAAATAATGCACACCTGTTGAGAAAAATGGGTTCTATTTCATAAGGCCACTCTTTCAGTGTTTTTGTGAATAATATGTATATCTAATAAGTCAGGAATCTCTTTCACATTGCCACTAGTTAAGGGCCTCTGTGAGAAATACTCCCCTCAAAAATAGTCATGGGTCTACTTCAAATGGCTACCCATTCAAAGTCTCTCTATGCAATAAACTCCTGGGCAATACACCTGAGTCTCTTTTTTATGCCCACTTAGTCAGAGACTCATTCAATAATACACAACAAAGGAAGATTTAGAGTCTACTTCATATAGCCACTCATTTAGAGCCTCAGTGAATAATGCACACCAGGGTAATAGTCGAGCACTTTTTATATGGCCACTCATTTTGTGCCTCACTGAGTGATATACACGTGAAGAATCCGCAGGATTCTATTTGATACTACCAGTCATTTAGAACCTTATTGAATAATTCAAAAAGGAGCAATAGTCAGGTGTCTATTTTGTATGGTCTATCGTTCAACGTTTCAGTGAAAAGGAAACTTCTATGGAATAATAAGGACGCTGTTTAACATAGCCACGAATTAAGTGCCTGGCAGAATGATATGCACCTGTGTGATAGTCAGGATTCTATTTCATATGAATTCTAATTTTTTGTATCACTGAGTAATACACACCTGGGGCAGTGTCAGGAGTCTATTTGGTATGGACACTCAAACGGAGCCTGTTTGATTAATGCACACATGGATAATAATGAGGAGTCTATATCATACAGCTACGCATTCAGATAGTCTATGAATAATTCACATGTGGAATTATTAGAAGTCTGTTTCATATGTCCCCTTTTTCACAGCCTCACTGAATATTACAAACTTGTGATATAGTCTGGAGTCTATTTTTTATGGCCACTCATTCAGAGAATCACTAAATAATGCACACCTGGAAAATATTCAATAGTCTCTTTCCAATGGCTTCTCGTTAAGAGCCTCACTAAGAGTACCCACCTGGAGAAATAGTCAGAATTTACCTTTATCGTCTCATGCAGAGTCTCACTAAATAATGCACACCTGTGAAATAGTCAGGAGATTTTTTCCTGTGGCCTCTAATTTGGAGTGTCACTGAATAATGTGGTGTAGTCAGGAGTCTATTTAATGTATACACATATTCAGAGCTTCAGTGAATAAGAAAGACCCTTGATATAGTAAGAAATCTAATTGATATGGAAACCTATTCTGAGCCTCACTGAATAATACACACCTGAGAAATAATTTGGAGTCTATTTTCAATGGACATTTATTCAGAGCCTCGAAAAATAATGTACAACTGTGAAGTAGCCAGAAGTCTATTTTATTAGGACACTCCTTCATAGCCTCAGTAAATAATATGTACACGTGGATTAGTCAGGATTCCATTTTACATGGTCACTGACTCGTAACCTCAGTGAAAAATGCAAAAATGTAAAATACTTGGCAGTGTATCACAAATAGACACTCATTCATAGATTTCCTGAATAATACAAATATTTGAGATAGACAGCATCCTGTTTTATATGGTTAAACAAAAAGAGCCTCACTGAGTAATGCACAATAGGGGAACTGTTAGGAGTCTACTTTATATATCCTTTAATTTACAGAATCAGAAAATAATGTACACGTATGGAATAGACACTTGTCTATTTTATATGGCCCCAAAATCAAAGCCTTTTTGAATACTGCACATTTTGGGAATAATCACTTGTCTTTTTCATATGGTGTTTTGTTTGGTGAATCAAAAACTTATGCACACCTGTGGAGTAAAATGGGTTCTATTTCAGAAGGCCACTATTTCAGTGTTTTAGGGAATTATATGTATATCTGAAAAGTAAAGAATCTCTTTCACATGGTCACTCGTTCAGGGCCTCTGTGAAGAACACCACCTCAAAAATAGTCAAGTGTCTACTTTAAATGGCTATACATTCAGAGACTCTGTAGGTAATGAACACAGGGGCAATACACATGAGCCTTTTTTTATGCCCACTTAGTCAGAGACTCATTCAATAATACACACATGGGGAAGAGTTAAGAGTCTACTTCATGTAGCCACTCATTTAGAGCCTCAGTGTATAATGCACACCAAGGTAATAGTCGAGCATTTTTTATATGGCCACTCATTTAGTGCCTCACTGAGTAATATACACCTGAATAATCCTAAGGATTATATTTGATACTACTATGCATTTAGCACCTTATTGAATAATTTACAATGGAGCAAAAGTCAGGTGTCTATTTTATACGGTCTATCACTCAAAATTTCATTGAGTAATAAACTTCCATGGAGTAATCAGGACGCTGTTTAAGATAGCCACGACTTCAGTGCCTTCCTGAATGATACACACCTGGGTAATAGCCTGGCGTCTATTTCATATGAACTCTAATTTTGTGTATCGTTGAGTAATACACACCTGGAGCAGTGTCAGGAGTCTATTTGGTATGGACACTCAAACAGAACCTGTTTGATTAATGCATGCATGTACAATAATAAGGAGTCTATGTCATATGGCTACTCATTAAGAAAAACAGTGAATAATGCAAATGTAAAGTAGTTAGCAGTCTGATTCTTATGGACCCTCTTTCACAGCCTCACTGAATATTACACACTTGTGACATAGTCTGGAGTCTATTTTTTATGGCCACCCATTCAGAGAATCAGTAATAATGCACACCTGCACAATAGTCAGAAATCTCTTTCCTATGGCCACTCGTTAAGAGCCTCACTAAGTGTACACACCTGGGGAAATAGTCAGGATTTACCATTATCCCCTCATTCAGAGTCTCACTAAATAATGCACACCTGTGGAATAGTCAGGAGACTCTTTTATGTGGCCTCTAATTTGAGGTGTCACTTAAAAATGTGATGTAGTCAGGAGTCTATTTCATGAAGGTACATATTCAGAGCCACAGTGAATAAAACTGGCCCTTTATGTTTTATGGAATCTAATATGGCCACATCTACTGAGCCTCACTGAATAATACACACCTGGAGAATAATTTGGAGTCTATTTTCCATGGACATTCATTCAGAGCCTCGGTAAATAATCTACACCTATGGAGTAGCCAGGAGTCTATTTTATTAGGACACTCATTCATAGCTTCAGTGGATAATATGCATGTGTGGATTAGTCCGGATTTTAATTTATATGGCCACTGACTCATAACGTCAGTGAAAAATGCACAAATGTAAAGTACTCAGCAGTCTATTTCATATAGACACTCATTCAGAGATTCACTAAACAATACAAATATGTAATATAGCAGCATCCTGTTTCATATGTTCCCACAAAATGAGCCTCACTGAGTATGGAACACCTAGGGATGTCTTAGGAGTCTACTTTATTTAGCCTCTTATTTACAGCCTCAGGGAAAAATGCACACTTGTGGAGTAGACACTAGACTATTTTATATGGCCACAAAATCAAAGCCTGAGTGAGTAATACACAACTTTGGAATAGTCACTTGTCTATTTTTCATGCCCAAATATTAAGAGTCAGAGTCAATAATACACGCCTGTGGACAAGTCAGAAAACAATTTCATATGGCCAACGTTTCAGAGCCTCAGTGAATAATACATACCTGGGAAATACTCAGGACGCTATTTCATGTGGCATCAATTTCAGAGCTTCCTTGAATAAGAAACACCTCTATTGTAGTCAGAATTTTATTTCCTATAGCCACATATTCAGAGCCTCACTGAATAACATACACCTAGGGAAAAGTTAAAATTCTATTTCGTATAGCCAATCAATTAGAACCAAATGTAAAAACGCATGCCTGAGGAGCATTCAGGAGGCTCTATTTTATGGCCACTCATTCAGAGCATCACAGAATAATACAGACCTATAAAAATGTCAGGAGTGTATTTCACATGGCCACTTATTCATTATCTCCATGATTAATCATATATATCTGGAAAATACTCAGGATTATATTATATATAGCTACTTATTCAGAGACTCACTGAATAATGGACAGCTAAGGAATAGTCTGGAGACTATTTGATATGACTCTTCACCCAGGGACTCAGTGGACAATGCAGAACTGAAAAATAGTCAAAAGGATAGAGTCAAGTGTTTATGTTATGTGGTAACTAGTTCAGAATCTCACTGAAGAATGCACACCTTGGGAATAGTCAGTGTCCAAGTCATACGGACACTGAGTCCCACCATTACCGAATAATGCACAATGGGGCAATAGTAAGGAGGCTATTTCATATGGCCTGTCATTCAGAGCTTCAGTGCATAATAAACCGCTGTGGAGTAGGCAGGACCCTATTTAAGGTATCCCCAAATTAAGCAGCTCCGTGAATGATACACACATGTGTCAGAGTCAGGAGACTATTTGACATAGGCACTCATACAGAACCTTTTCGAACACTGCACATGTGGAGAATAATCACTAGTTTGTTTCACATGGTGATTAGTTTGGAGAATCAAAAAATCATGCACACCTGTTGAATAAAATTGGTTCTATTTCATAAGGCCACTCTTCCAGTGTTTTATTGAATAATATGTATATCTGATAAGTCAGGAATCTATTTCACATAGCCACTCATTCAGGGCCTCTGTGAAGAACACTCCCCTCAAAAATAGTGAAGGGTGTACTTCAAATGGCTACACATTCAACGTCTCTGTACGTAATGAACAGATGGGCAATGCACCTGATTCTCTTTTTTATGCCCACTTAGTCAGAGACTCATTCTATAATACACAACAAAGGAAGATTTAAGAGTCTACTTCATGTAGCCACTCATTTAGAGCCTCAGTGAGTAATGCACACCAGGGTAATAGATGAGCATTTTTTATGTTTCCACTAATTTTGTTCCTCACTGAGTGACATACACCTGAAGAATCCGCAAGATTCTATTTGATACTTCCACTCATTTAGAACCTTATTGAATAATTCACAAGGGAGAAATTGTCAGGTGTCTATTTTATATGGTCTATCATTCAAAGTTTCAGTGAATAGTAAACTTCTATGGAGTAATCAGAATGCTGTTTAAGATAGCCACGAATTAAGGGCCTTCCTCAATGATCACACATGGGTGATAGCCTGGCCTCTATTTCATATGAACTCGAATTTTGTGTATCGTTCAGTAATACACATCTGGGGCAGTGTCAGGAGCCTATTTGGTATGGACACTCAAACAGATTCCATTTGATTAATGCACACATGTATAATAATGAGGAGTCTATATCATATGGCTATTCATTCAGAGAAACAGTTAATAATGCATATGTAAAGTAATTAGCAGTCTGATCCTTAAGGACCTTCTTTCACAGCCTCACTGAATATTACACACTTGTGATATAGTCTGGAGTCTATTTTTTATGGCCACCGATTTAGAGAATCACTAAATAATGCACACCTGCGCAATAGTCAGAAGTCTCTTTAATATGGCCACTCGTTAAGAGGCTCACTAAGTGTACACACCTGGAGAAATAGTCAGGATTTACCATTATTCCCTCATTTAGAGTCTCACTAAATAATGCATACCTGTGGAATAGTCAGGAGATTCTTTCCTATGGCCACTCGTTAAGAGCCTAAGTGTACACACCTGGGAAAATAGGATTTACCTATATCCCTTCATTCAGAGTCTCACTAAAAAATGCACACCTGTGGAATAGTCAGGAGACTTTAATGGGGCCTATAATTCGGAGTGTCACTGAATAATGTGATGTAGTCAGGAGCCTATTTCATGAAGGCACATATTCAGAGCCACAGTGAATAAAACAGGCCCTTTATGTTTTTAGGAATCTAACTACTATGGCCACATCTTCTGAGCCTCACTGAATAATACACACCTGGAGAATAATTTGGAGTCTATCCTCGATGGACATTCATACAGAGACTTGGTAAATAATGTACACCTTTGGAATAGCCAGGAGTCTATTATATTAGGACACTCATTCATAGCTTCAGTGGATAATATGCATATGTGGATTAGTCCGGATTCCAATTTATATGGCCACTGACTCGTAACCTCAGTGAAAAATGCACAAATGTAAAGTACTCAGCAGTCTATTTCATATAGACACACATTCAGAGATTCACTACATAATACAAGTATTTAATATAGCAGCATCCTGTTTCGTATGGTCACACAAAATGAGCCTCACTGAGTAAGGCACACCTAGGGAAGTGTTAGGAGTCTACTTTATGTAGCCTCTCATTTACAGCCTCAGGGAATAATGCACACGTGTGGAATAGACACTAGACTATTTTATATGACCACAAAATAAAAGCCCGAGTGAATAATACACAACTTTGGAATAGTCACTTGTCTATTTCACATGCCCAAATATTTAGAGTCAGAGTCAATAATACACGCCTGTGGACAAGTCAGAAAACAATTTCTCAATCACAGCATTACCAAATAATGCACAATTGGGCAAAGGTAAGGAATCTATTTCATATGGCCTGTCATTCGGAGTTTCAGTGCATAATAAATAGCTGTGGATAAGTCAGGACCCTATTTAAGGTAGACACAAATTAAGCAGCTCCGTGAATGATACACACTTGTGTCAGAGTCAGGAGACTATTTGACATAGACACTCATACAGAAACTTTTCGAATACTGCACATGTGTGAAATAATCACCAGTCTGTTTTATATGGTGATTAGTTTGGAGAATCAAAAAATAACGCAAACCTGTTGAGTAAAATTGGTTCTATTTCATAAGGCAACTCTTTCAGTGTTTCACGGAATAATATGTTTATCTGATAAGTCAGGAATCTCTTTCACATGGCCACTCATTAAGGGCCTCTGTGAAGAACACTGCCCTCAAAAATAGTCAAAAGTCTGCTTCAGCTGGCTATACATTCAAAGTCTCTGTACGGAATGAACACATGGGCAATACACCTGAGTCTCTTTTTATACACACTTAGTCAGAGACTCATTCAATAATACACAACATAGGAAGATTTGAGTTTACTTCATGTAGCCACTCATTTAGACCCTCAGTGAATAATGCACACCAGGGTAATAGTCGAGCATTTTTTATATGGACACTCATTTTGTGCCTCACTGAGTGATATACACCTGAAGAATCCTCAGCATTCTATTTGATACTAACACTCATTTAGAAATTTATTTTATAATTCACAATGGAGCAATAGTCTGGTGTCTATTTTATATGGTCTATTATTCAACGTTTCAGTGAATAGTAAACTTCTATGGAATAAACAGGACGCTGTTTAACATAGCCACGAATTAAGTGCCTTGCTGAATGGTACACACCTGTGTGATAGTCAGGAGTCTATTTCATATGAACTCTAATTTTGTGTATCGCTGAGTAATACACACCTGGGGCAGTGTCAGGGGTCTATTTGGTATGGACACTCAAACAGAGCCTGTTTGATTAATGCACACATGGATAATAATGAGGAGTCTATGTCGTACGGCTACTCATTCAGACAAACTGTAAATAATGCACATGTGGAGTAATTAGAAGTCTGTTTCATATGGTCCCTCTTTCACAGCCTCACTGAATATTACACACTTGTGATATAGTCTGGAGTCAATTTTTTATGGCCACTCATTCAGAGAATCACTAAATAATGCACACCTGTTGAATAGTCAGAAGTCTCTTTCTTATGGCACCTCGTTGAGAGCCTCACTAAGTGTACACACGTTGAAAAATTGTCAGGATTTACCTTTCTCCCCTCATTCAGAGTCTCACTAAATAATGCACACCTGTGGAATAGTCAGGAGACTTTAATGGGGCCTCTAATTCGGAGTGTCACTGAATAATGTGGTGTAGTCAGGAGTCTATTTCAGGTAAACACATATTCAGAGCTTCATGGATAAGACAGACACTTGGTATAGTAAAGAATCTAATTGATATGGAAACATATTCTGAGCCTGACAGAATAATATACACGTGGGTAATAATTTGGAGTCTATTTTTGATGGACATATATTCAGAACCTCGAAAAATGATGTACACCTGTGGAGTAGCCAGGAGTCTATTTTATTAGGACATTCTTTCATAGCCTTAGTGGATAATATGCACGTGTGGATTAGTCCGGATTCCAATTTACATGGCAACTGAATCGTATCATCTGAGAAAAATGCAAAAATGTCAAATACTTAGCAGTCTATTTCAAATACACACTCATTCATAGATTCACTGAATAATACAAATATTTGAGATAGACATCATCCTGTTTCATATGGTTAAACAAAAATAGCCTCACTGAGTAATGCACACCAGGGGAAGTGTTAGGAGTCTACTTTATATAGCCTTTAATTTACAGAATCAGGAAATAATGCACACGTGTGGAATAGACACTAGTCTATTTTATATGGTCGCAAAATCAAAGCCTTTTCGAATACTGCACATGTGGGGAATAATCACTTGTCTGTTTCATATCGTCTTTCCTTTGGTGAATCAAAAACTTGTGCACACCTGTGGAGTAAAATGATTCTATTTCAGAAGGCCACTCTTTCAGTGTTTTAGTTAATAATACGTATATCTGATAAGTCAGGAATCTCTTTCACATGGTCACTCATTCATGGCCTCTGTGAAAAATACTCCCCTCAAAAATAGTCAAGTGTCTACTTTAAATGGCTACAAATCAGAGACGCTGTAGGTAATGAACACCTGGGCAATACACCTGAGTCTATTTTTTATGCCCACTTAGTCAGAGACTCATTCAATAATACGCAACAAAGAAGATTTAAGTGTCTACTTCATGGGGCCACTTATTTAGAGCCTCAGTGAATAATGCACATCAGGGAAATAATCGAGCATTTTTTATATGGCCACTCATTTTGTGCCTCAGTGAGTGATATACACCTGAAGAATCCTCAGGACTCTATTTGAAACTACCACTCATTTAGAACCTTATTGAATAATTCACAATGGAGCAATAGTCTGGTGTCTATTTTATATGGTCTATTATTCAACGTTTCAGTGAATAATAAACTTTATGGAGTAATCAGGACGCTGTTTAAGATAGCCACGAATTAAGAGCTTCCTGAATGATACACACCTTGGTGATAGCCTGGCGTCTATTTCATGTGAACTCTAATTTAGTGTATCGTTGAGTAATACAAACCTGGGGCAGTGTCAGGAGTCTATTTGGTATGGACACTCAAACAGAACCTGTTTGATTAATGCACACATGTATAATAATGAGGAGTCTATGTCATAGGGCTACTCATTCAGACAAACAGTGAATAATGCACATGTTAAGTAATTAGAAGGCTGATTCTTATGGACCCTTTTTCACAGCCTCACTGAATATTACACACTTGTGATATAGTCTGGGGTCTATTATGGCCACCCATTCATAGAATCACTAAATAATGCACAACTGCAGAATAGTCAGAAGTCTCTTTCCTATGGCCACTCGTTAAGAGCCACACTAAGTGTACACACCTGTGGAAATACAAAGGATTTGCCATTATTTCCTCTTTCAGAGTCTCACTAAATATGGCACACCTGTGGAATAGTCAGGAGACTTTCCATGTGGCCTCTAATTCGGAGTGTCACTGAATAATGTGGTGTAGTAATGAGTCTATTTCAAGTAGACACATATTCAGAGCTTCAGTGAATAAGAGAGACATTTGATATAGTAAGGAATCTAATTGACATGGAAACATATTCTGAGCCTCACTGAATAATACATACCTGGGGAATAATTTCGAGTCTATTTTCCATGGACATATATTCAGAGCCTTGGTAAATAATGTACACCTCTGGAATAGCCAGGAGTCTATTTTATTAGTACACTCATTCATAGCCTCAGTGGATAAAATGCACCTGTGGATTAGCCAAGATTCCAATTCATATTGCCACTGACTCATAACCTCAGTGAAAAATGCACAAATGTAAAGTACTCAGCAGTCTATTTCATATAGACACTCATTCAAAAATTCACTAAATAATACAAATGTTTAATATAGCAGCATCCTGTTTAATATGGTCTCACAAAATGAGCCTCACTGAGTAAGGCACACCTAGGGAAGTGTTAGGAGTCTACTTTATTTAGCCTCTCATTTACAGCCTCAGGGAATAATGCACACGTGTGGAGTAGACACTAGACTCTTTTATATGGCCACAAAATCAAAGCCTGAGTGAGGAATACACAACTTTGGAATAGTCACTTGTCTATTTTACATGCCCAAATATTTAGAGTCAGAGTCAATAACACATGCCTGTGGACAAGTCAGAAAACAATTTCATAAGGCCAAGGTTTCAGAGCCTCAGTGAATAATACATACCTGGGCAATACTCAGGACGCTATTTCATGTGGCATCAATTTCAGAGCTTCATTGAATAAGAAACACATGGACACAGGGAGGGGGTGTACTACACACTGGGGTCTATTGGGAAGAAGGGGGGAGGGACAGTGGGGGGGCTGGGGAGGGATAGCCTGGGGATGAATGCCAAGTGTGGGTGAAGGGGAGGAAGGCAGCAAAACACACTGCCATGTGTGTACCTATGCAACTATCTTGTAGGTTCTGCACATGTATCCCAAAACCTATAATTCAATAAAAATTTAAAAACTAAAAAAAAAGAAACACCTCTATTGTAGTCAGAATTCTATTTCCTATAGCCACATATTCAGAGCCTAACTGAATAACATACACCTTGGGAAAAGTTAAAATTCTATTTCGTATAGCCACTCATTTAGAGCCAAATGTGTAAATGCACGCCTGAGGCGTATTCAGGAGGCTCTATTTTATGGCCACTCATTCAGAGCTTCACAGAATAATACAGACCTAAGAAAATGTCAGGAGTGTATTTCACATGGCCACTTATTCAGAATCTCAGTGAGGAATCATATATATCTGGAAAATACTCAGGATTATATTATATATAGACACTTATTCAGAGACTCACTGAATAATGCACAGCTAAGGAATAGTCTGGAGACTATTTGATGTGACTCTTCACCCAGTGACTCAGTGGACAATGCAGAACTTAAAAATAGTCAAGAGGATAGAGTCAAGGGTTTATGTTATGTGGTCACTCGTTCAGAGTCTCACTGAAGAATACACACCTTGGGAATAGTCAGTGTCCAAATCATATGGACACTCAATCACAGCATTACCGAATAATGCACAATGGGGCAATAGTAAGGAGTCTATTTCATATGGCCTGTCATTCGGAGCTTCAGTGCATAATAAACTGCTGTGCAGTAGTCAGGACCCTATTTAAGGTAGTCTCAAGTTAAGCAGCTCCGTGAATGATACACACATGTGTCAGAGTCAGGAGACTATTTAACATAGGCACTCATACGGAACCTTTTCGAATACTGCACATGTGGGAAATAATCACTAGTCTGTTTTACATGGTGAATAGTTTGGAGAATTAAATAATTATGCACACCTGTGGAGTAAAATGGGTTCTATTTCATAAGGCCACGCTTTCAGTGTTTTAGTGAATAGTATGTTTATCTGATAAGTCAGGAATCTCGTTCACATGGCCACTCATTCACGGCCTCTGTGAAGAACACTCCCCTGAAAAATAGTCAAAGTTCTACTTCAAATGGCTACACATTCAAAGTCTCTGTACGTAATGAACACCTGGGCAATACACCTGAGTCCCTTTTTTATGCCCACTTAGTCAGAGACTCATTCTATAATACACAACAAAGGATGATTTAAGAGTCTACTTCATGTAGCCACTCATTTAGAGCCTCAGTGAATAATGCACACCAGGGTAATAGTCGAGCATTTTTTATATGGCCACTCATTTTGTGCCTCAGTGAGTGATATACACCTGAATAATCCTAAGGATTCTACTTGATACTACCACGCATTTAGCACCTTATTGAATAATACACAAGGGAGAAATAGTCAGGTGTCTATTTTATATGGTCTATCATTCAACGTTTCAGTGAATAGTAAACTTCTATGGAGTAATCAGGACGCTGTTTAAGATATCCACGAATTAAGGGCCTTCCTGAATGATACACACGTGGGTGATAGCCTGGCTTCTATTTTATATGAACTCTAATTTTGTGTATCATTGAGTAATACACACCTGGGGCAGTTTCAGAAGTCTATTCGGTATGGACACTCAAACAAATCCTGTTTGATTAATGCACACATGTATAATAATGAGGAGTCTATATCATATGGCTACTCATTCAGAAAAAAAGTGAATAATGCACATGTAAAGTAATTAGCAGTCTGATTCTTATGGACCTTCTTTCACATCCTCAATGAATACTACACACTTGTAATATAGTCTGGAGTCTATTTTTTATCTCCACCCATTTAGAGAATCACTAAATAATGCACATCTGCGTAATAGTCAGACGTCTCTTTCCTATGGCCACTCATTAAGGGCCTCACTAAGTGTACACACCTGGGGAAATAGTCCGGATTTACCATTATCCCCTCATTTAGAGTCTCAGTAAATAATGCACACCTGTGAAATAGTCAGGAGACTCTTTTCTATGGCCACTCATTTAGAGCCTCATTAAGTGTACATACCTTGGGAAATAGTCAGGATTTACCAATATCCCTTCATTCAGAGTCTCACTAAATAATGCATTCCTGTGGAATAGTCAGGAGACTTTTTCATGGGGCTTCTAATTCGGAGTGTCACTGAAAAATGTGATGTTGTCAGGAGTCTATTTCATGTAGGCACATATTCAGAGCCACAGTGAATGAAACAGGCCCTTTATGTTTTTAGGAATCTAACTAATATGGCCACATCTTCTGAGCCTCACTGAATAATACACACCTGGAGAATAATTTGGAGTTTCTTTTCGAAGGACATTCATTCAGAGCCTCGGTAAATAATGTACACCTGTGGAGTAGCCAGGAGTCTATTTTATTAGGAAACTCATTCATAGCCTCAGTGGATAATATGCACATGTGGATTAGTACGGATTCCAATTTATATGGCCACTGACTCGTAACCTCAGTGAAAAATGCACAAATGTAAAGTACTCATCAGTTCATTTCATATAGACACTCATTCAGAGATTCACTAAATAATACAAATATTTATTATAGCAGCATCCTGTTTCATATGGTTCCACAAAATGAGCCTCACTGAGTAAGGAACACCTAGGGAAGTGTTAGGAGTCTACTTTATATAGCCTCTCATTTACATCCTCAGGGAATAATGCACACATGTGGAATAGACACTAGGCTATTTTATATGGCTACAAAATTAAAGCCCGAGTAATACACAACTTTGGGATAGTCACTTGTCTATTTTACATGCCCAAACATTTAGAGTCAGAGTCAATAATACACGCCTGTGGACAAGTCAGAAAACAGTTTCGTATGGCCAAAGTTTCAGAGGTTCAGTGAATAATACATACCTGGGAAATACTCAGGACGCTATTACACGTGGCATCAATTTCAGAGCTTCCTTGAATGAGAAACACCTCTATTGTAGTCAGAATTCTATTTCCTATAGCCACATATTCAGATCCTAACTGAATAATATACACCTTGGGAAAAGTTAAAATTCTATTTTCTGTAGCCACTCATTTACAACCGAATGCAAAAAGGCACGCCTGAGGAGCATTCAGGAGGCTCTATTTTATGGCCACCCATTCAGAGCTTCACAGAATAAAACAGACCTATGTAAAGGTCAGAAGTGTATTTCACATGGCCACTTATTCAGAATCTCAGTGAGGAATCATATATATCTGGAAAATACTCAGGATTATATTATATATAGACACTTATTCAGAGACTCACTGAAAAATGCACAGCTAAGGAATAGTCTGGAGACTATTTGATATGACTTTTCACTCAGGGACTCTGTGGACAATGCAGAACTGAAAAATAGTCAAAAGGATAGAGTCAAGGGTTTATGTTATGTGGTCACTCATTCAGAGTCTCACTGAAGAATACTCAACTTGGGAATAGTCAGTGTCCAATTCATATGGACAATCAATCACAGCATTATGGAATAATGCACAATGGGGCAATAGTAAGGAATCTATTTTATATGGCCTGTCATTCGGACCTTCCGTGCATAGTAAACAGCTGTGGAATAGTCAGAACCCTATTTAAGGTAGCCCCAAATTAAGCAGCTCCGTGAATGATACCCACATGTTTCAGAGTCAGGAGACTATTTCACATAGACCCTCATACAAAATCTTTTCGAATACTGCACCTGTGGGGAATAATCACTAGTCTCTTTCATATGGAGAGTAGTTTGGAGAATCAAAAATAACCCACATCTGTTGAGTAAAATGGATTCTATTTCATAAGGCCACTCCTTCCGTGTTTTAGTGAATAATATGTATATCTGATAAGTCAGGAATCTCTTTCACATGGCCACTCCTTCAGGGCCTCTGTGAAGAATACTCCCCTCAAAAATAGTCAAGTGTCTACTTTAAATGGTTACACATTCAGAGACTCTGTAGGTAATGAACACCTGGGCAATACACCTGAGTCTCTTTTTTATGTCCACATAGTCAGAGACTCGTTCAGTAAAAACAACAAAGAAAGATTAAGAGTCTACTTCATGTAGCCAATCATTTACAGCCTCAGTGAATAATGCACACCAGGGTAATAGTCGAGCATTTTTTATATGGCCACTCATTTTGTGCCTCACTGAATGACATGTACCTGAAGAATCCTCAGGATTCTATTTGGTTCTACCAGTCATTTAGAAGCTTATTGAATAATTCACAATGAAGCAATATTCAGGTGTCTATTTTATACGGTCTATCATTCAAAGTTTCAGTGAATAGTAAACTTCTATGGAGTAATCAGGACGCTGTTTAACATAGCCACGAATTAAGTGCCTTGCTGAATAATATGCACCTGTGTGATAATCAGGACTCTATTTCATATGAACTCTAATTCTGTGTAACACTGAGTAATACACACCTTGGGGAGTTTCAGGAGTCTATTTCGTATTGAGACTAATACCGAACCTGTTGGAATAATGCACACATGGAGAACAATGAGGAGTCTATGTCATACAGCTACTCATTCACACAAACAGTGAATAATGCACATGTGGAGTCATTCGAAGTCTGTTTCATATGGCCTCCTCTTCAGAGCCTCACTGAATATTACACACTTGTGATATAGTCTGGAGTCTATATTTTATGGCCACTTATTTAGAGAAGCACTGCATAATTCACACCTGTGGAAGAGTCAGAAGTCTGTTTCCTATGGCTACCTGTTGAGAGCCTCACTAAATGTACACACCGGGATAAATAGGATTTACTTGTATCTCCTCATTCAGAGTCTAACTAAATAATGCACACCAGTGGAATAGTCGGGAGACTTCTTCATGTGGCCTCTCATTCAATGTGTCATTGAATAATGTGGTGTAGTCAGGAGACTTCTTCATGTTGACACATATTCAAAGCCTCAGTGCATAAGATAGACCCTTGATATAGTAAGAAATCTAATTAGTACGGCCACATCTTCTGAGGCTCACTGAATAATACACACCTCTAGAATAATATAGAGTCTATTTTCGATGGACATTCATTCAGAGCCTCGGTATATAATGACGACCTGTGGAGTAGCCAGGAGTCTATTTCATTTGGACACACATTCATAGCCTCAGTTGATAATATGCACGTGTGGATTAGTCAGAATTCCATTTTAATATAGCCATGGACTCATAACCTCAATGAATAATGAACAAATGTAAAGTACTCAGCAGTCTATATCATATAGCCATTCATTCAGAGATTCACTGAATAATAAAAATATTTGAGACAGTCAGCCTTCTGTTTCATATGGTCATACAAAAAGAGCCTCCCTGAGTGACACACACCTGGGGAAATTTTGGGAGTGTACTTTATATAGCCTCTCATTTACAACCTAAGGGTATAATGCACACGTGTGGAATAGACACTATTCTATTTTATATGGCCACAAAATCAAAGCCTGAGTCAGTAATACACAACTTTGGAATAGTCACTAGTCTATTCCTTATGCCCAAATATTTAGAGTCAGTGTCAATAATACACACCTGTAGACTAGTCAGAATACCATTTCATATGGCCAAAGTTTCAGAGCCTCAGTGAATAATAAATACCTGAGAAATACTCTGGATGGTATTACATGTGGCATTTCTTAAGAGGTTCATTGAGTAAAGAACACCTGTGTTGCAGTCAGAATTCTATTTCATATAGCCACATACTCAGAGCCGAACTGAATAACAGACACCTTGGGAAAATCAGGATTCTGTTTTGTATAGCCACTCGTTTACAACCAAATGTAAAAACTCATGCCTGAGTAGTATATAGGCGTCTCTATTATATGGCTACTCATTCAGAGACTCAGAATAATATAGACGTATGGAAATGTCAGGAGTGTACTTGACATGGCCACTTATTCAGTTCCTCAGTGAACAATCATATATATCTCGAAAATACTCAGGATTCTATTATATATAGCCACTTATTAAGAGACTCACTGAATAATGCACACCCAGAGAATTGTCTGGAGACTATTTGATATGACCATTCAGCCAGGGACTCAGTGGAAAATGCAGAGCTGAGAAATAGTCAAGAGGACAGAGTCAGGAGTCTATTTTATATGGTCACCCATTCAGAAACTGACTGAAGAATACACACCTCGGGAATAGTCAGAGTCCAGGTAATATGGCCACTCAATCACAGCATTACCGAATAATGCAGAATGTGGCAATAGTAAGGAGTCTATTTCATATGGCCTCTCATTCAGAGCTTCAGTGCGTAATAAATAGCTGTGGAGAAGTGATGACCTATTGAAGGTAGCCCCAAATAAAGCAGCTCGGTGAATGATACATGTGTGAGATTAAGGAGACTATTTGATATGGACTCTCATAAAGAACCTCTTCGAATATTGCACATGTGGGGAATAATCACAAGTCTATTTCACATGGTGGTTTGTTTGGAGAGTCAAAAAATAACACGCACCTGTGGCGTAAAATGCGGTCTATTTCACAAGACCACTGTTTCAGTGTTTTAGTGAATAACATGTATATCTGATAAGTCAGGAATCTCTTTCACATGGCCACTCGCTCTGGGAATCTGTGAATAATACTCCCCTCAGAAACAGTCAAGGGTATACTTCAAATGCCTACACATTCACAGTCTTTGTAAGTAATGAACACCTGGGCAATACACCTGAGTCTCCTTTTTATGCCCACTTAGTCAGAGTCTCATTCAATAATACACATCTGTGGAAGAGTTAAGAGTCTACTTCATGTAGCCACTCATTTCGATCCTCAGTGAATAATCCACACCAAGGTAATAGTCGATCATTTTTTATATGGCCACTCATTCTGTGCCTCCCTGAATGATACACACCTGGGGAATTTTCAGGATTCTATTTCATACTACCACTCATTTAGAACCTTACTGAATAATCCACAATGGATCCATAGTCAGGTGTCTCTTTTGTATGGCCTCTCATTTATTGTTTCAGTGCATAATGAACTTCTATGGAGTAATCAGGACACTGTTTAAGATAGCCATGAATTAAGTTCCATCCTGAATGACACACACCTTGGTGGTAGTCCGGAGTCTATTTCATATGAAATCTAATTATGTGTAATGCTGAGTAATACACACCTGGGGGAGTTTCAGGAGTCTATTTGGTATGGACACTCATACCGAACCAGTTGGAATAATGCACACATGGAGAATCATGAGGTGTCTATGTCATAGGGCTACTCATTCAGACAAACAGTGAATAACTCACATGTGGAGACATTAGAATTCTGTTTCATATGTCCCCTTTTTCACAGCCTTACTGAATATTGCACACTTGTGATATAGTCTGGAGTCTATATTTTATGGCCACTCATTCAGAGAATCACTCAATAATTCACACCTGCAGAATAGTCAGAAGTCTCTTTCCTATGGCTACCCATTGAGATCCTCACTAAATGTACACACCTGGATAAATAGTCAAGATTTACTTGTATCTCCTCATTCAGAGTCTCACTAAATAATGCACACCTGAAGATGGCGTTGTAGAGGCGACTCAGGATTGCAGCTCGCAGTGAAGGTGTAGAGGGCGAGTCCTAGCCACATTGCAGGACGAACGTTTTTTGCCCAGAGAACTTTGAAAGTCCCAGGTTTCAAAGGGACAAGGAACGCTACCTCTAGAGCAGCTGGCTCGTGGAACCGATTCAACCAGCGCCACACTGCAGTGGCACCCGGCACAAAATTCACTGCTCCGGGTGCCCTGTTAAACAGGCAATCTGAGATGTGGAAGTTCAGATTGACATGTCCATCTGATTGAATGGGATTTGGACAATGAGCCAGACCAGGAGATTCCTGGGAAACGTGATCTGAGCTGGTGCAGTGGGCAGCAGAACGGGAGATCGCATGGAGCACAGTGCCCTATCAGCAGGCTACTGGGGCGCCAGTGAGATAGTCAACCGTTCAGCTTGGGGAGAGGAAGAAAGAGAGAGAGAGGATGGACTCTGTGGCAGGGAGCTGGAAGATCGGGCTTAGCGGGTCCCACCATCACAGGGACAAGCAGGGCTGCCATTGGAGGTGCTCGGGGCTGAGAGTTTTGCTGCTGGCATCTAGGACGGTGCAGCACGGTGTGGGAGGGGCGTCTGCCACTATGGCCGCAATCCACTCCTACTGAAGTACCGCCCAGGGCTGACGCAGCCTGCTGTTGCCAAGGCAACCTGCCATAACAGAGAAACTCCGCCAGCAGGGCAAAGCGTGCCACAGCAGAATGGAGACTCGCAGCAACAGAGCGGACCCGCGCTAGCTGGGCGGAGCCCCAGCAGACAAATAGTGAATAGACTGCCTCCTAGCTTTGCAGAACAGTACAACAGATACTCACAAAGAAAGCCCCACCTCCCTGAGAAAGAGCATCTAAGGGTGAAAATAAACGGGGGGGTTTTATGAGTTCTGTTGCAGCAGACATAAACACATATTCCCAACAGCATTGAATGAACAACGGAGCTCACTGCGCAGCACTGGAACTCCCATAAAGCACAGCCTGTCTCCTCAGGCAGCTCCCTGACCCCTGTATATCCAAAGAGTCACCCCAAAAATGGACTAATTACACTGACATTTGGCGGGCATCATTCTGGAACAAACTGGTAGCATCCCTCACTGTTTCGCAGCTGCTACAGGTGTACCCCAGAAAATCAGGGCCTGGAGTAGACCTCAGCACTCGAACAGTAGAGGGGCTAGACTATTAGAAGGAAAACAAAATAACAGAAATACCTCATCATCAACAATCTGGGCATCCACACAGAGACCCAATTGAAAAATCAGCAACTGCTAAGAAGAGAGGTGGATAAATCCATAAAGATGGAAAGAAACCAGCACAAAAAGGAGAAAGACACCTGAAACCAAAACACTTCACCTCATACAAAGGACCAAAACTCCTCACCAGCAAGGGAACAAAGCTGGACTAAGAATGAGTGTGACAAAATTACGGAATCAGACTTCAGAAAGTGGATAATGAGAAACTTCAGTGAGCTAAAAGAACATGTTCTAAATCAGTGCAAAGAAACTAAGAACCTTGAAAAAAGATTTGAAAAAAGATTCGAGGAATTGACAACAAGAATGGACAATTTAGAGAGGAATATGAATGAATTGAAGGAGCTGAAAAACACAACACGAGAAATTTGCGAAGCATGCACAAGTTTCAACAGCCGAATTGACCAAGCAGAAGAAAGAATATCAGAAGTTGAAGATCAGCTCAATGAAATAAAACGAGAAACCAAGATTAAAGAAAAAAGCACAAAAAGGAATGAACAAAATCTCCAAGAAATGTGGGACTATGTGAAGAGACCCAACCTACGTTTGATAGGTGTACCAGAATGTGACGAAGAGAATGAATCCAAGCTGGAAAACACTCTTCAGGATATTATCCAGGAAAATTTCCCCAACCTAGCAAGACATGTCAATACTCAACTCCAGGAAATACAGAGAACACCACAAAGATACTCCGCAAGAAGAGCAACCCCAAGGCACATAATCGTCAGATTCAACGGGGTTGAAATGAAAGAGAAAATACTAAGGACAGCCAGAGAGAAAGGTCGGGTCACCCACAAAGGGAAGCCCATCAGACTCACTGCAGATCTCTCGGCAGAGACTCTAAAAGCCAGAAGAGAGTGGGGGCCAATATTCAACATCCTTAAAGAAAAGAACTTTCAACCCAGAATTTCATATCCAGAAAAACTGAGATTCATAAGTGAAGGAAAAATAAAATCCTTCATGAACAAGCAAGTACTCAGAGATTTTGTCACCACTAGGCCTGCTTCACAAGAGCTCCTGAAAGAGGCACTACACATGGAAAGAAACAACCAGTACCAGCCATCCTAAATGCATACCAAATGTTAAGAGCATCAACAAAATGTAGAAATTACATGAACCAATGGGCAAAACAGCCAGCTAGCATCAAAATGGCAGTATCAAACTCACACATAACAATATTAACCCTAAATGTAAATGGGCTAAATGCACCAATCAAAAGACACAGACGGGCAAATTGGATAAAAAACCAAAACCCATCGGTGAGCTGTATCCAGGAAACCCACCTCACAGGCAAGGACACACAAAGGCTCAAAATGAAAAAATGGAGGAAGATTTACCAAGCAAATGGACAGCAGAAAAAAGCAGAAGTTGCAATTCTCATCTCCAATAAAATAGACTTTAAAGAAACAAAGATCTAAAGGGACAAAGAAGGTCATTACATAATGGTAAAATGATCAATACAACAAGAAGAGCTAACGATTCTAAACATATGTGGACCCAATAAAGGAGCACCCAGATATATAAGGCAAGTTCTTAATAACTTACAAAGAGACTTAGGCTCCCACACAATAATAGTGGGAGACTTTAACACTCAACTGTCAATATCAGACAGATCAACCAGACAGAAAATTAACAAGGATATCCAGGACTTGAACTCAGACCTGGAACAAGAAAACCTGATATACATTTACAGAACTCTCCACTCCAAATCCACAGAATACACATTCTTCTCAGCACCACATCACACATACTCCAAAATTGACCACACAATTGGAAGTAAAGCACTCCTCAGCAAATGCAAAACAAATGAACTCATAACAAACAGTCTCTCAGATCATAGTGCAATCCAGTTGGAACTCAGAATTTATAAAATAACTCAGAACTGCACAGCTTCATGGAAACTGAACAACTGGCTTTAGAATGTTCATTGGATAAACAATGAAATGAAAGCAGAAATAAAGAAGTTCTTCAAAACCAACGGGAATGAAGACACAACATACCAGAATCTCTGGGACACATTTAAAGCAGTCTGTAGAGGAAAATATATAGCAATAAGTGCCCACATGAGAAGAGTGGAGAGATCCATAATTGACACCCTATTGTCACAATTGAAAGAGCTAGAGGAGCAAGATCAAACAAGCTCTAAACCTAGCCAAAGACAAGAAATAACTAAGATCAGAGCAGAACTGAAGGAGATAGGGACAAGAAACACCCTTCAAAAAATCAATAAATCCAAAAGCTTGTTTTTCGAAAATAGCGACAAAATAGACAGACCACTAGCCAGACAGATACAAAAGAAAAGAGAGAAAAACCAAATAGTTGCAATAATAAATGATAAAGGGGAAATCACCACAGATTTTACAGAAATTCAAACCATCATCAGAGAATACTACAAACAACCCTATGCACATAAACTAGTAAACCTGGAAGAAATGGATAAATGCCTGGTCGCCTGTGTCCTCCCAAGCCTAAACCAGGAGGAAGCCGAAACTATGAATAGACCAGTAACAGGGACTGAAGCTGAGGCAGCAATTAAGAGCGTACCACACAAAAAATGCCCATGTCCAGATGGGTTCACAGCCGAATTTTACCAGACACACAAACAGGAGCTGGTATCATTTCTTCTGAAACTATTCCAAGTAATTCAAAAAGAGGGAACTCTTCCCAAATTATTTTATTAGACCAACATCATCCTAATACCAAAGCCCGGCAGAGACTCAACAAGAAAAGAGAACTTCAGGCCAATATCCATGATGAACATAGATGCACAAATCTTCAATAAAATACTGGCAAACTGATTGCAACAGCACATTAAAAAACTTATCCATCATGATCAAGTAGGATTCATCCCGCGGATGCAAGGCTGGTTCAACATACGCAAGTCTATAAATGTAATTCACCACATGAACAGAAGCAAAAAGAAAAACCACATGATTATATCAATTGATGCAGAGAAGGCTTTTGACAAAATTCAACAGCCCATTATGCTAAAAATTCTCAATAATCCTGGTATTGATGGAACATATTTCAAGGTAATAAAAGCTATTGACGACAAAGCAACACCTAATATCATACTGAATGGGCAAAAAAACTGGAAGAATTCCCTTTGAAATCTGGCACTAGACAAGGATGCCTTCTCTCACCACTCCTATTCAACATAGTACTGGAAGTTCTAAACAGAGCAATCAGGCAAGAAAAAGAAATAAAGTGTATTCAAATAGGAAAGGTGGAAGCCAAATTGTCTTTATTTGCAGACGACATGATAGTATACCTAGAAGACCCCATTACCTCAGCCCAAAAGCTCCTGAAACTGATAAGCAACTTCAGCAAAGTCTCAGGATATAAAATCAATGTGCAAAAATCACAAGCATTCCTATACACCAATAACAGACTTAAAGAGAACCAAATCAAGAACGAACTGCCATTCACAATTGCTACAAAGAAAATACAATACCTAGGAATACAACTCACAAGGAACGTAAGGGACCTCTTTAAGGAAAACTACAAATTACTGCTAAACAAAATAAGAGAGGACACAAACAGATGGAGAAACCTTCCATGTTCGTGGTTAGAAGGAATCAATATCGTGAAAATTGCTATAGTACCCAAAGGAATTTACACAATCAATGCTATCCCCATCAAACTATCATTGAATTTCCTCACAGAACTGGACAAAAACACCATGAACTTCATATGGAACCAAAAGAGAGCCCGCATAGCCAAGTCAATTCTAAGCAAAAAGAACGCAGGGGAAGGCATCACTCTCCCAGACTTCAAACTATACTACAAGGCTACAGTAATCAAAACAGTATGGTACTGGACCAAAACAGAGATATAGA
Organism: Saguinus oedipus; assembly: GCA_031835075.1. Classification (NCBI taxonomy): domain Eukaryota; kingdom Metazoa; phylum Chordata; class Mammalia; order Primates; family Cebidae; genus Saguinus; species Saguinus oedipus. The sequence continues at coordinate 7,350,310 of CM063170.1, forward strand.
GCAATGGAACAGAACAGAGGCATCGGAGGCAACACAACATATCTACAGCCATATAATCTTTGATAAACCAGACAAAAAAAAAGCAATGGGGAAAGAATTTTCTTTTTAATAAATGGTGTTGGGAAATATGGCTAACCATGTGCAGAAAGCAGAAACTGGACCCCTTCCTGACACCTTACACTAAAATTAACTCCACATGGATTAAAGACTTAAATATAAGATATGACACCATAGAAACCCTAGAAGAAAATCTAGGCAAAACCATTCAGGACAAAGGAGTAGGCAAGGAGTTCATGACCAAAACACCAAAAGCATTGACAATAAAAGGAAAAATAGACAAATGGGACCTAATCAAACTCCACAGCTTCTTCACAACAAAAGAAACCGTCACTAGAGTGAATCGGCAACCATCAGAATGGGAAAAAATCTTTGCAGTTTACACATCTGACAAAGGGCTGATATCCAGAATTTATGAAGAACTCAAACAGATTTACAGGAAAAAAAACAAACAAGCCTATTCAAAAATGGGCAAAGGATATGAACACTTTACAAAAGAAGACATACATAAGGCCAGCAAACACATGAAAAAAATGCTCATCATCACTGGTCATTAGAGAGATGCAAATCAAAACCACATTGAGATAACAACTCACGCCAGTTAAAATGGATATCATTCCATTTGACCCAGCAATCCCTTTACTGGGTATATATCCAAAGGACTATAAATCGTTCTACTATAAGGACACATGCACACGAATGTTCATTGCAGCACTGTTTACAATAGCAAAGACCTGGAACCAGCCCAAATGCCCATTGATGATAGACTGGACTGGGAAAATGTGGCACATATACACCATGGAATATTATGCAGCAATCAAAAATGATGAGTTTGTGTCCTTTGTAAAGACATGGATGAATTTGGAGAACATCATTCTCAGCAAACGGACAAAAGAACAGAAAAACAAATACCGCATATTCTCACTCATAGGCGGGTGAGAAAAATGAGAACACATGGACACAGGGAGGGGGTCTTCTAAACACTGGGGTCTACTGAGGGTAGGGGGGAGGGACAGTGGGTAGGGCTGGGGATGGATAACCTGGGGATAAATGCCAAGTGTGGGTGCAGGGGAGGAAGGCAGCAAAGCACACTGCCATGTGTGTACCTATGCAACTATCTTGCACGTTCTTCACATGTACCTCAAAACCTATAAATGCAATAAAAATTATAAAAATAAAATGGAGATCATTAAAAAATCTGGAAAAAGCAGATGCTGGAGAGGATGTGGAGAAAAAGGAACACTGTTACACTGTTTGGTGGGAGTGTCAATTAATTCAACCATTGTGGAAGACAGTGTGGCGATTCCTCAAGGACCTAGAAATAGAAATTCCATTTGACGCAGCAATCCCATTACTGGGTATATAAGCGAAGGACAATAAATCGTTCTACTATAAGGACACATGCACACGAATGTTCATTGCAGCACTGTTTACAATAGCAAAGACCTGGAACCAACCCAAATGCCCATCAATGATAGGCTGGACTGGGAAAATGTGGCACATATAAACCATGGAATATTATGCAGCAAACAAAAATGATGAGTTTGTGTCCTTTGTAAAAACATGGATGAATCTGGAGAACATCATTCTCAGCAAACTGACCCAAGAACAGAAAAATAAATACAGCATATTCTCACTCATAGGCGGTTGAGAAAAATGAGAACACATGGACACAAAGAGGGTGTATACGACACACTGTGCTCTATTGGGGGGAAGGGGCAGGGACAGTTGAGGGGGACTGGGGAGGGATAGCCTAAGGATAAATGCCAAGTGTGGGTGAAGGGGAGGAAGGCGGAAAGGCACACTGCCATGTGTGTACCTATGCAACTATCTTGCACGTTCTGCACATGTACCCCAAAACCTATAATGAAATAAAAAATTAATTAAAAAAAAGAGGAGGGCGGCAAGGCACACTGCCATGTGTGTACCTGTGCAACTGTCTTGCTCGTTCTGCACATGTGCCCCCAGACCTATAATGCAATAAAAATTAAAAAAAACACCTATTTTTAAAGAAATAAACAGAGGAAGCTAACCATAAAAATTCCTTCTTCCTCTTGTAGTCCCCACTGTTGTTCCCATCTTTATATTTGTGTGTATCCAATCTTTAGCTCCCACTTAAAAGAGAATAAGCAGAATTTGACTTTCTGTTTCTACATTAGTTTCCTTAGGATAATGGCCTCCAGCTACATTCATGTTGCTGCAAAGACCAGATTTCATTCCATTCTTCGCTGTATAGTGTTCCATGGTGTATATGTACCACATGGTTTAAATATTTTTAAACAATATTTTAAACCACTCTGAAAAAAGCAACTGTTATAAAATATTTTACTAACATCTCTGTTTTAGTGATCAGAATTCTGAGGATGCAATATGACAGCTGCTATTATTTGAGATTAATTTCTTGTATGATTTAGGATTATCTTAATACTGTGCCACTAAAACAAAATATAAAGACAAATTGGATGGCAAGGCTAGTGTGGGTACAGTCGACAACCATAAACACTAATTTAAAGATTTGGGGAATCCATCTGAGGAACTTCATTTCCTTTCTTTCTTTTTTTAAATTTTTATTGCATTTTAGGTTTTGGGGTGCATGTGCAGAACGTGCAGGATGGTTGCGTGGGTACACACATGGCAGTGTGTTTTGCTGCCTTCCCCAACTTCATTTTCTATAAATATGAACTAAACTTATATAAAACACTATTTTATGTATTAAAAAGTAATAATAATACATGAGACTAAAGTCATTGCATTTTGAAAAAAAATAATAAAAATAAAAAAAATTAAAAAAATTAAAAAAAGAAAGAAGAAAGCAATAAACACGTATTAGGAATAAAAAAAAGTAATGCACACCTGTGGAATAGTTAGGAGACTTTTTCATGTGGCCTCTCATTCAATGTGTCATTGAAAAATGTGGTGTAGTCAGGAGACTCTTTCATGTAGACATATATTCAGAGCCTAAGTGCATAAGAGAGACCCTGGATATAGAAAGTAATCTAATTAGTAGGGCCCCAGTTTCTGAGGCTCACTGAATAATACACACCTGGAGAATAATTTGGAGTCTATTTTCGATGGACATTCATTCAGAGCCTCGGTAAATAATGCAGACCTGTGGAGTAGCCGGAGTCTTTTTCATTTGGAAACACATTCATAGCCTTGGTGGATAATATGCACTTGTGGATTAGTCAGTATTACATTTTATATGGCCACTGACTCGTAAAGTCAATGAATAATGCACAAATGTAAGGTACTCAGTTTATTTCATATAGCCACTCATAGAGAGATTCACTGAATAATAAAATTATTTGAGATAGCCTGCCTCCTGTTTCATATGGTCATACAAAAAGAGCCTCCCTGAGTGACACACACCTGGGAAAGTTTTAGGAGTGTTTTTATCATAGCCTCTCTTTTACAGCCTAAGGGAAAAATGCACACGTGTGGAAGAGACACTAGTCTATTTTTATGGCCACAAAATCAAAGCCTGAGTCAGTAATACACAACTTTGGAATAGTCACTAGTCTAATCCATATGCCCAAATATTTAGAGTCAGTGTCAATAATACACGCCTGTAGACTAGTCAGGAAACCATTTCATATGGCCAAAGTTTCAGAGCCTCAGTGAATAATAAATGCCTGAGGAATACTCTGGACGCTATTACACGTGGCATTTCTTCAGAGGTTCATTGAGTAAAGAACACCTGTATTGTAGCCAGAATTGTATTTCATATAGTCACATACTCAGAGCCTAACTGAATAACAGACACTTTGAAAAATTCAGGATTCTATTTCGTATAGCCACTCATTAACAGCCGAATGTAAAAACTCACGTCTGAGTAGTATATAGGAGTCTATTTTATGGCCACCCATTCAGGGCCTCACAGAATAATGCAGCCATATGGAAATGTCGGGAGTGTACTTGACATGGCCACTTATTCAGTTCCTCAGTGAAGAATCATATATATCTGGAAAAGACTCAGGATTCTATTATATATAGCCACTTATTAAGAGACTCACTGAATAATGCACACCTGGAGAATTTTCTGGAGACTATTTGATATGACCTTTCACCCAGCGACTCAGTGGAAAATGCAGAGCTGAGAAAAAGTCAAGAGGACAGAGTCAGGAGTCTATTTTATTTGGTCACTTATTCAGAAACTGACTGAAGAATACACACCTTGGGAATAGTCAGGGTCCACGTCATATGGCCACTCAATGACAGCATTACCAAATAATGCACTATGGGGCAATAGTAAAAAGTCTATTCCATACGGCCTCTCATTCGGAGCTTCAGTGTGTAATAAACAGCTGTTAAGAAGTGATAACCCCATTGACGGTAGTCCCAAATAAAGAAGCTCCGTGAATTATACACACATGTGTGAGAGTCAGGAGACTATTTGATATGGACACTCATACAGAACGTCTTTGAATATTGCACATGTGGGGAATAATCACTAGTTTATTTCATATGGTGGTTCGTTTGGAGACTCAAAAAATAACGCGCACCTGTGAAGTAAAATGCGGTCTATTTCATAAGGCCAGTCTTTCAGTGTTTTAGTGAATAACATGTATATCTGATAACTCAGGAATCGCTTTCACATGGCCACTTGTTCTGGGCCTCTGTGTATAATACTCCCCTCAGAAACAGTCAAGGGTCTACTTCAAATGCCTACACATTCAGAGTCTCTGTAAGTAATGAACACCTGGGCAATACATCTGAGTATCTTTTTTATGCCCACTTACTCAGAGTCTCATTCAATAATACACACCTCGGGAACAGTTAAGAGTCTACTTCATGAAGCCACTCATTTTGATCCTCAGTGAATTATCCACACCAGTGTAATACTTGAGAAGTTTTTATATGGCCACTCATTCTCTGCCTCCCTGAATGATACACACCTGGGGAATTCTCAGGATTCTATTTCGTACTACCACTCATTTAGAACCTTATTGAATAATTCACAATTGAGAAATAGTCAGGTGTCTATTTTGTATGGCCTCTCATTAAGAGTTTCAGTGAATAATGAAATTCTTTTATTTATTTATTTATTTATTTTTAAATTTTTATTGCATTATAGGTTTTGGGGTACATGGGAAGAACGTGCAAGATAGTTGCATAAGTACACACATGGCAGTGTGTTTTGTTGCCTTCCACCCTTTAACCCACACTTGGCATTTATCCCCAGGCTACCCCTCCCCATCCCCGCCCTCTGTCCCTCCCCCATTTCCTCCGATAGACCCCTTTCCTGTGTCCATGTGTTCTCATTTTTCTCACCCGCCTATGAACATCTATGGAGTAATCAGGACTCTGTTTAAGATAGCCATGAATTAAGTACATTCCTGAATGACACACACCTGGGTGGTATTCAGGAGACAATTTCATATGAACTCTAATTCTGTGAAACGCTGAGGAATACACACCTGGTGGAGTTTCAGGACTCTATTTGGTATGGACACTCATACTGAACTTGTTGGCATAATGCACACATGGAGAATAATGAGGTGTCTATGTCATACGGCTACTCATTCAGACAAAGAGTGAGTAAGGCACATGTGGAGTCATTAGAATTCTGTTTCATATGGCCCCTCTTTCACAGCTTCACTGAATATTACACACTTGTGATATAGTCTGCAGTTTATAATTTATGGTCACTCATTTAGAGAATCACTAAATAATTCATACCGGCGGAATAGTCAGAAGTCTCTTTCTTATGGCTACCGGTGGAGAGCCTAACTAAATGTACACACCTAGATAAATAGTCAGGATTTACTTGTATCTCCTCATTCAGAGTCTCACTAAATAATGCACACCTATGGAATCGTCTGGAGACATTTTCATGTGGCCTCTAATTCAATGTGTCATTGAAAAATGTGATGTAGTCAGGAGAATCTTTCATGTATACACATATTGAGAGACTCAGTGCATAAGACAGACCCTTGATATAGTGAGAAATCTAATTGGTATGGCCACATCGTCTGAGGCTCACTGAATAATACACACCTGGAGAATAATTTGGAGTCTATTTTCTATGGACATTTATTCAGAGCCTCGGTAAATAATGCAGACCTGTGGAGTAGCCAGGAGTCTATTTCCTTTGGAAACACATTCATAGCCTCAATGGATATTATGCATGTGTGGATTAGTGAGGATTACATATTATATGGCCACTGATTCATAACCTCAATGAATAATGCACAAATTTAAAATACTCAGAAGTCTATTTCATATAGCCACTCATACAGAGATTCACTGAATAATAAAATTACTTGAGATAGACCGCCTCCTGTTTTATATGGTCATATCAAAGAGCATCACTGAGTGACACACAACTGGGGAAGTGTTAGGAGTGTACTTTACATAGCCTCTCATTTACAGCCTAAGTGAATAATGCACACGTGTGGAATAGACACTAGTCTATTTTATATGGCCACAAAATTAAAGCCTGAGTCAGTAATACACAACTTTGGAATAGTCACTAGTCTATTCCATATGCTCAAATATTTAGAGTCAGAGGCAATAATACATGCCTTTAGACAAGTCAGGAAACCATTTCATATGGCCAAAGTTTCAGAGCCTTAGTGAATAATAAATACCTGAGGAATACTCTGGACGCTATTACATGTGGCATTTCTTCAGAGGTTCATTGGGTAAAGAACACCTGTATTGTAGTCAGAATTCTATTTTATATAGCCACATACTCAGAGCCTAACTGAATAATAGACACCTTGGGAAAGTCAGGATTCTATTTCGTATAGCCACTCCTTTACAGCTGAATGTAAAAACTCACGGCTGAGTAGTATATAGGAGTCTCTATTTTATGGCCACTCATTCAGAGCCTCACAGAATAATACAGACGTATGGAAATCTCAGGAGTGTACTTGACATGGTCACTTATTCAGTTCCTCAGTGACGAATCATATGTATGTGGAAAATACTCAGGATTCTATTATATATAGTCACTTATTAAGAGACTCACTAAATAATGCACACCTGGAGAATTGTCTGGAGACTATTTGATATGACAATTCACCCAGCGATTCAGTGGAAAATGCAGAGCTGATAAATAGACAAGAGGACAGAGTCAGTAGTCTATTTTATGTAGTTACTCATTCAGAAACTGACTGAAGAATACACACCTTGGGAATAGTCAGAGTCCAGGTCATATGGCCACTCCATTACAGCATTACCGAATAATGCACAATACGGCAATAGTAAGGAGTTTATTTCATATGGCCTCTCATTCAGAGCTTCAGTATGTAATAAACAGCCTGTGAAGGAGTGAAGACCCTATTGAAGGTAGCCCAAAATTAAGCAGCTCGGTGAATGATACACACATGTGTGAGAGTCAGGAGACTATTTTATATGGACACTCATACAGACTTACGTCGAATATTGCACATGTGAAGAATAATTTTTAGTCCATTTCATATGGTGGTTCATTCGGAGAGTCAAAAAATAACGCGCACCTGTGGAGTAAAATGCGGTCTATTTTATAAGGCCACTCTTTCAGTGTGTTAGTGAGTGACATGTATATCTGATAAGTCAGTAATCTCTTTCACATGGCCACTTGTTCTGGGCCTCTGTGAATAATACTCCCCTCAGAAACAGTCAAGGGTCTACTTCAAATGCCTACACATTCAGAGTCTTTGTAAGTAATGAACTCCTGGGAAATACACCTGAGTCTCTTTTTTATTTTCACTGAAACAGAGTCTCATTCAATAATACACACCTGGGAAAGAGTAAAGAGTCTACTTCCTGTAGCCACTCATTTCAATCCTCAGTGAATAATCCACAACAGGGTAATAGTTGAGCATTTTTATTTGTCCACTCATTCTGTGCCTCCCTGAATGATACACACCTGGAGAATTCTCAGAATTCTATTTCATACTACCCCTCATTAAGATCCTTATTGAATAATTCACAATGGAGCAATAGTCAGGTGTCTACTTTGTATGGCCTCTCATTCAAAGATTCTGTGAATAATGAACTTCTATTATGTAATAAGAACACTGTTTAAGATAGCCTTAAATTAAGTGCCTTCCTGAATGATACACACCTGGGTGGTAATCAGGAGTCTAAAAGATTTTATATGAACTCTAATTCTGTGTAACGTTGAGTAATAAACAGAACCACTTTGAATATTGCACATGTGAACAATAATAACTAGTCCATTTCATATGGTCGTTCGTTTGGAAAGTCAAAAAATAACACGGGAGAGTGGTGATACACAAAGGAAAGTGTAGGGTACACACAGGAGACAGTTGGTACACAAATGGGAGAAGAGGATACACAAAGGAGAGGGTGATACACAGAGGAGAGTAGGTGATACACAGAGGAGAGAGGAGGATACACACAAGAGAGAAGGAATAAACAAAAAAGAAAGAAATACACACAGGAGAGAGGCATACACACAGGTGAGGGTGATACACACAAAAGAAAGAAGGATAAACACAAGAGAGAGGAAGATACACACAGAACAGGTGGTAACACACAGGAGAGAGAAACGTACACACAGGAGAAAAAAGAATACACACTGCAGAGAGGAGGATACACACAGGAGAGAGGGGATACACAGAGGAGAGTGGCAAATACACACAGGAGAGAGAAAGTATACACACAAAAGGAAAAGGGTTACACATAGGAGAGAGGGGACACACACAGGAGAGAAGTAGACACAAACTGGAGAGGGGGGTTACACACAGGAGAGATGGGAAATACACACAAAACAGAGGGTTGATATACACAGAAGAGAAAAATTATACAAAAAGGAGAGAGGAGGATACACACAGGAGATAAAAGCATATACACTGGAGAGAGAAGTGTACACACAGAAGAGGGCAATACACACAGGAGTGAGGAGGATTCACAAAGGAAAAATAGAATACACACAGGAGACAGGAGGATACACACAAAAGAGGGAAGGATACACACGGTAGACAGAAAGATACACACAGTAGAAAGAAAGATACAAACAGTAGAGTGGTGATACAAATAGAAGAGATGACGGTTCACACAGGAGAATAGAAGTTACACACATGAAAGAGATGGATACAAACAGGAGAGAGGAGAATACACACAGCAGAGAGGAGGATACACACAGGAGAGAGGGAATAAACACAGGAGTGAGACAGATCCACACAGGAGTGAAGGGAATGCACACAGGAGAGAGGTGGATACACACAGAAGTGGGGCATACACACAAAAGAGTGGGAATACACACAGGAGGGAGGAGGAATACACAAAGATAGTGGTGATCCACACAGGATAGTTGAGGGTACACACAGGAGAGAAGGGGTACACACAGGAGAGAAGAGGATACACAAAGGAAAAAGGGATACACACAGGAGATTAGGGAATAAAGAGAGGAGAGAGGAGGATAAACACAGGAGACGGAGATACACACAAAAGAGAGGGGCTTACACAAAGAAGAGAAGGATACACACAGGAGTAAAAGAAATAAACACAGGAAAGAGGATTAAACAAACAGGAGATGGGGAAACACACAGGCGAGAGGGGCTTAGACACAGAAGAAAAAAGGATACACACAGCAAAGAGGAAGATACACACAGGAGAGAAGAGACACAAAGGAGAGAGGGGGATACGCACAGAAGAGAGAAGGAATACACACAGCATGGAGGTGTTACACACAGGAGAAAGGAGGGATACGCACAGGAGAGAGAAGGGATACCCACAGGAGAGTGGATGCACACAGGAGAGGGGGATACACACAGAAGAGAGGAGGATACAGGCAGAAGAGGGGAAGATACACACATGAGAGAGAAAGATACACACAGGCGAGAGGAGAATACACAGAGAAGAAAGGAGGATACACAAAGGAGAGAGGGGACACAGAAACAAGAGGAAGATATTAACAAAGGGAGGGAAATAAACACAGGAGAAAGGAGGAAACACACAGGAGAGAGGAGGATACACACAGGAGAAAGGAGGATACACAAAGGAGAAAGAAAACACACAAAACGGAGGGAGGCAAGATGGCGTCGTAGAGGTGACTCAGGATTGCAGCTCTCGGTGAAGGCGCAGAGGGTGAGTCCTAGCCGCATTCTCGGATGTTCCTTTTATGCCCACAGAGCGTTGAAAGTCCCAGGTGTGGGAGAGACACGGGACGCTAGCAGCCGGCTAACGCAACCGGCTCCCGCCGCCTCTTCGGGAGGCCGGCGCCGCAGCGGGACCCGGCGCGGAACTCACTGGTCTGGGTGCCCTGTTAAACCGGCAATCTGAGATTTGGAAGGGCAGATTGGCATGTCCATCTGATTGAACGGGACTTGGACAATGAGCCAGACCAGGAGTTTCCTGGGAAACGTGATCTGAGCCGGGGTAGTGGGCAGCGGCACGGGAGATCGCACGGATCCCAGTGCCCTATCGGCAGGCTCCTGGGGCGCCAGTGAGAGAGTCGACCTTTCAGCTTGGGGAGAGGAAGAGAGAGAGAGAGAGGACGGACTCTGAGGCAGGGAGCAGGGTGATCGGGCTCGGCGGGTCCCACGCTCACGGGGACAAGCAGGGCGGCGACTGGAGGCGCTTGGGGCTGAGAGTTTTGTTGCCGGCATTTAGGACGGTGCAGCCCGGTCAGGGAGGGGCGTCCACCATTCCTGACAAAGTGCACCCCCACTTAAGTACCGCCCAGGACTGACGCAGCCTGCCGTTGCCGAGGCAACCTGCCATAACAGAGAGAGTCCGCCGGGCCGCAACAGGGCGGACCCGCCTTAGGAGGTCAGAGCCCTGGCAAGCAAATAGTGAATAGACTGCCACCTAGTGGGGCAGGACAGTGCAACAGATACTCATAAAGAAAGCCCCAACTCCCTGAGACAGAGCATCTAAGGGTGAAAAAAAAAAAAAAGAGTGGTGTTTTATGAGTTCTATTGCAGCAGACATAACCTCCCAACAACCCTGAATGAACAACGGAGCTCACAGCTCAGCACTGGAGCTCCTATAAAGCACAGACTGTCTCCTCAAGCAGCTCCCTGACCTCTGTATATCCAAGGAGTCACCCCAGAAAAGGACTAATCAGACTGACATTTGGCTGGCATCATTCTGGAACAAGGGCAGCAGAAAAAGAAACTGATATCATCCCTCACTGTTCTGCAGCTGCTGCAGGTATACCCCAGACAAGCAGGGCCTGGAGTGGACCTCAGCACTCATACAGCAAAGAGGATAGATCATTAGAGGGAAAACTAAGTAACAGAAATACTTCATCATCAACAATCACAGTGTCCACACAGAGACCCAATTGAAAAATCAGCCACTACTAAGACAACAGGCGGATAAATCCATAAAGATGGGAAGAAACCAGCGCAAAAAGGAGGAAAGCACCCGAAACCAAAACACCTCACCTCCAAAAAAGGACCAAAACTCCTCACCAGCAAGGGAACAAAGCTGGACGGAGAATGAATGTGACGAAATGACGGAATCAGACTTCAGAAAGTGGATAATGAGAAACTTCAGTGAGCTAAAGGAACATGTTCTAAACCAGTGCAAAGAAACTAAGAACCTTGAAAAAAGATTTGAAAAAAGATTCGAGGAATTGATAACGAGAATGGACAACTTAGAGAGGAATATGAATGAATTGAAGGAGCTGAAAAACTCAACACGAGAACTTCGCGAAGCATGCACAAGTTTCAACAGCCGAATTGACCAAGCAGAAGAAAGAATATCAGAAGTTGAAGATCAACTCAATGAAATAAAACGAGAAACCAAGATTAAAGAAAAAAGCACAAAAAGGAATGAACAAAATCTCCAAGAAATGTGGGACTATGTGAAGAGACCCAACCTACGTTTGATAGGTGTACCAGAATGTGACGAAGAGAATGAATCCAAGCTGGAAAACACTCTTCAGGATATTATCCAGGAAAATTTCCCCAACCTAGCAAGACAGGTCAATACTCAACTCCAGGAAATACAGAGAACACCACAAAGATACTCTGCAAGAAGAGCAACCCCAAGGCACATAATCGTCAGATTCACCAGGGTTGAAACAAAGGAGAAAATACTAAGGGCAGCCAGAGAGAAAGGTCGGGTCACCCACAAAGGGAAGCCCATCAGACTCACAGCAGATCTCTCAGCAGAGACTCTACAAGCCAGAAGAGAGTGGGGGCCAATATTCAACATCCTTAAAGAAAAGAGCTTTCAACCCAGAATTTCATATCCAGCCAAACTGAGCTTCATAAGTGAAGGAAAAATAAAATCCTTCACGAACAAGCAAGTACTCAGAGATTTTGTCACCACTAGGCCTGCTTTACAAGAGCTCCTGAAAGAGGCACTACACATAGAAAGAAACAACCAGTTCCAGCCATCCTAAAAGCATACCAAATGCTAAAGACCATCAACAAAATGAAGAATGTACATGAACCAACGAGCAAAACAGCCAGCTAGCATCAAAATGGCAGTATCAAATTCACACATAACAATATTAACCCTGAATGTAAATGGGCTAAATGCACCAATCAAAAGACACAAGCTGGCAAATTGGATAAAAAACCAAAACCCATCGGTGTGCTGTATCCAGGAAACCCACCTCACATGCAAAGATACACAAAGGCTCAAAATAAAGGGATGGAGGAAGATTTACCAAGCAAATGGAGAGCAAAAAAAAGCAGGAGTTGCAATTCTCATCTCTGATAAAATAGACTTTAAAGTAACAAAGATCAAAAGGGACAAAGAAGGTCATTACATAATGGTAAAAGGATCGATACAACAAGAAGAGATAACGATTCTAAATATATATGGACCCAATGTAGGAGCACCCAAATATATAAGGCAAGTTCTTAATGACTTACAAAGGGACTTAGACTCCCACACAATAATAGTGGGAGACTTTAACACTCCACTGTCAATAGCAGACAGATCAACCAGACAGAAAATTAACAAGGATATCCAGGACTTGAACTCAGACCTGGAACAAGCAAACCTGATAGACATTTACAGAACTCTCCACCCCAAATCCACAGAATATACATTCTTCTCAGCACCACATCACACCTACTCCAAAATTGACCACATAATTGGAAGTAAAGCACTCCTCAGCAAATGCAAAACAACTGAAATCATAACAAACAGTCTCTCAGACCATAGTGCAATCAAGTTGGAACTCAGAATTCAGAAAATAACTCAGAACCGCACAGCTTCATGGAAACTGAACAATTGGCTCTTGAATGTTGATTGGATAAACAATGAAATGAAGGCAGAAATAAAGAAGTTCTTTGAAACCAATGAGAATGAAGACACAACATACCAGAATCTCTGGGACACATTTAAAGCAGTCTGTAGAGGAAAATATATAGCAATAAGTGCCCACATGAGAAGAATGGAGAGATCCAAAATTGACACCCTATCGTCAAAATTGAAAGAGCTAGAGGAGCAAGATCAAAAAAGCTCAAAACCTAGCCGAAGACAAGAAATAACTAAGATCAGAGCAGAACTGAAGGAGATAGAGACAAGAAAAACCCTTCAAAAAATCAATAAATCTAAGAGCTGGTTTTTCGAAAAGATCAACAAAATAGACAGACCACTAGCCAGACTGATAAAAAAGAAGAGAGAGAACAACCAAATAGATGCAATAAAAAACGATAAAGGGGAAATCACCACAGATTCCACAGAAATTCAAACCATCATCAGAGAATACTACAAACAACTCTATGCACATAAACCAGTAAATCAGGAAGAAATGGATAAATTCCTGGATGCCTGTGTCCTCCCAAGCCTAAACCAGGAGGAAGCCGAAACTATGAATAGACCAATAACAAGGTCTGAAGTTGAGGCAGCAATTAAGAGCCTACCACACAAAAAAAGCCCAGGTCCAGATGGGTTCACAGCCGAATTCTACCAGACACACAAAGAGGATCTGGTACCATTCCTTCTGAAACTATTCCAAATAATCCAAAAAGAGGGAATCCTTCCCAAATCATTTTATGAGACCAACATCATCCTGATACCAAAACCTGGCAGAGACTCAACAAGAAAAGAAAACTTCAGGCCAATATCCATGATGAACATAGATGCAAAAATCTTCAATAAAATACTGGCAAACCGATTGCAACAGCACATTAAAAAACTTATCCATCATGATCAAGTAGGATTTATCCCGGGGATGCAAGGCTGGTTCAACATATGCAAGTCTATAAATGTAATTCACCACATAAACAGAAGCAAAAACAAAAACCACATGATTATCTCAATTGATGCAGAGAAGGCATTTGACAAAATTCAACAGCCCTTTATGCTAAAAACCCTCAATAAACTTGGTATTGATGGAACATATCTCAAAGTAATAAAAGCTATTTATGACAAACCAACAGCCAATATCATACTTAATGGGCAAAAACTGGAAGCATTCCCTTTGAAATCTGGCACTAGACAAGGATGCCCTCTCTCACCACTTCTATTCAACATAGTACTGGAAGTTCTAGCCAGAGCAATCAGGCAAGAAAAAGAAATAAAGGGTATTCAAATAGGAAAGGTGGAAGCCAAATTGTCTCTATTTGCAGACGACATGATAGTATACCTAGAAGACCCCATCACCTCAGCCCAAAAGCTCCTGCAACTGATAAGCAACTTCAGCAAAGTCTCAGGATATAAAATCAATGTGCAAAAATCACAAGCATTCCTATACACCAATAACAGACTTAAAGAGACCCAAATCAAGAACGAACTGCCATTCACAATTGCTACAAAGAAAATAAAATACCTAGGAATACAACTCACTAGGAATGTAAGGGACCTCTTTAAGGAAAACTACAAACAACTGCTCAATGAAATAAGAGAGGACACAAACAGATGGAGAAACATTCCATGTTCGTGGTTAGGAAGAATCAATATCGTGAAAATGGCTATACTGCCCAAAGTAATTTACACAATCAATGCTATCCCCATCAAACTACCATTGAATTTCTTCACAGAACTGGAAAAAACCACCATGAATTTCATATGGAACCAAAAAAGAGCCCGCATAGCCAAGTCAATTCTAAGCAAAAAGAACACAGCGGGAGGCATCACACTACCAGACTTCAAACTATACTACAAGGCTACAGTAATCAAAACAGCATGGTACTGGTACCAAAACAGAGATATAGACCAATGGAACAGAACAGAGGCATCGGAGGCAACACAACACATCTACAACCATATTATCTTTGATAAACCAGACAAAAACAGGCAATGGGGAAAGGATTCCCTATTTAATAAATGGTGTTGGGAAAACTGGCTAGCCATGTGCAGAAAGCAGAAATTGGACCCCTTCCTGACACCTTACACTAAAATTAACTCCAGATGGATTAAAGACTTAAACGTAAGACCCGACACCATAAAAACCCTAGAGGAAAATCTAGGCAAAACCATTCAGGACATAGGAGTAGGCAAGGACTTCATGAACAAAACTCCCAAAGCATTGGCAACAAAAGCCAAAATAGACAAATGGGACCTAATCAAACTCCACAGCTTCTGCACAGCAAAACAAACAGTCACTAGAGTGAATCGGCAACCATCAGAATGGGAAAAAATCTTTGCAGTTTACGCATCTGACAAAGGGCTGATATCCAGAATTTACAAAGAACTCAAACAGATTTACAGGAAAAAAACAAACAAGCCCATTCAAAAATGGGCAAAGGATATGAACAGAAACTTTACGAAAGCAGACATACATGAGGCCAGCAAACATATGAAAAAGTGCTCATCATCATTGGTCATTAGAGAGATGCAAATCAAAACCACATTGAGATACCATCTCACACCAGTTAGAATGGCGATCATTAAAAAATCTGGAGACAGCAGATGCTGGAGAGGATGTGGAGAAATAGGAACACTCTTACACTGTTGGTGGGAGTGTAAATTAGTTCAACCATTGTGGAAGACAGTGTGGCGATTTCTCAGGGACCTAGAAATAGAAATTCCATTTGACCCAGCAATCCCATTACTGGGTATCTATCCAAAGGATTATAAATCGTTCTACTATAAGGACACATGCACACGAATGTTCATTGCAGCACTGTTTACAATAGCAAAGACCTGGAACCAACCCAAATGCCCAACGATGATAGACTGGACTGGGAAAATGTGGCACATATACACCATGGAATATTATGCAGCAATCAAAAATGATGAGTTTGTGTCCTTTGTAGGGACATGGATGAATCTGGAGAACATCATTCTCAGCAAACTGACACAAGAACAGAAAAAGAAATACCGCATATACTCACTCATAGGTGGGTGAGAAAAATGAGAACACGTGGACACAGAGAGGCGGTCTACTATACACTGGGGACTGTTGGGGGGAATGGGGGAGGGACAGCAGGGGGGGGCTGGGGGGGATAGCCTGGGGATGAATACCAAGTGTGGGTGAAGGGGAGGAAAGCAGCAAAGCACACTGCCATGTGTGTACCTATGCAACTATCTTGCTTGTTCTGCACATGTACCCCCAAACCTATAATGCAATAAAAATTAAAAAAAAAAAAAAAAAAAAAAAAAAAAAAAAAAGAAAACACACAAAACAGAGGGGGATACACACAGGCGTGAAAGATAAACACAGAAGAGGGGTGTACACACAGGGGAGAGAAAAATACACACAAAAGAGGGCAATACACACAGAAAAGATGGGCTTATGCACAGGAGAGAAGAGGATACACACAGGAGAGAGGGTGAATACACAAAAAAGAGTGGGATACACACAGGAGAGTGGAGCATACACACAGGAGGGAGGGGAATACACACAGGAGAGCGGGTGATACACAGAGAGAAAAAAGGATAAATACAAAAGAAAGAAGAATACACAACAAAAAGAGAAGGATACAAACAGAATAGAGGAGGATACACGCAGGAGATTGGAAAATACACAGGAGAGAGGAGGACAAACACAGAAGAGGGGAGGATACACGCAGGAGAGAGGAGTATACACACAGAAAAGGGGCATACACACAGGAGAAAGGGAGATTCTCACAGGAGGGTTGGATACATACAGGAGACAGGAAAATACACACAACAATGAAGGGGATACACACAGGAGAGGTGGATACACACAGGAGAGAGGGGGATTCACACCGAATAGATAAATACACACAGGAGAGATGGAGATCCGCACAGGAGAGAGGGGAATACACACAGGAGAGAGGGTGTTACACACAGGAGAGTGGTGGAATACACACAGCAGAGAGGAGGATACACAAAGGAGAGAGGAGGATGCACACAAAAGAGAGGAGCATACACACAGGACAGAGATGGTTATGCAGAGAATCGAGGGGAATTCACACAGTAGAGAGGATGATACACACAGAAGAGAGGGGAATACACACATCAGATAGGGGTATACACATAGGTGAGGGAAATACACAAATGAGAGAGGGGCATACACACAGGAGAGAGAAAAGATACACACAGGAGAGAGAAGGATACACACAAATGAGATGGGGATACACACAGGAGAGAAGAGGATACACACAGGAGAGAGAAGGATACACAGAGAAGAGAGGGGGATACACACAGAAGAGAGAGTATACACACAGGAGAGAGGGAATATACACACAGGACAGGAGAGGATACACACAAAAAAATGGGGATACACACAGAAGAAAGGAGGATACACAAAGGAGAGAGGAGAATACACACAGAAGAGAGAAGGATACACACAGGAGAGAGGAGGATACACACAGGGGAGAAAGCATACACACATAAAAGGTGGATAAACACAGTAGAAAGGAGGTAAAGAGAAGAGAGGAGGATACTCAAGGGAAATGGTGATACAAACAGGAGAGAGAAATACACACAGGTGAGAAGGATACACACAGGAGGGAGGGGCATAAACAGAAAAGTGGGGATACACAGAGGAGAGAAGGGGATACACAAAAGAGAATGGGATACACACAGGAGAGGGAAATACACACAGGAGCGAGGGGGATGCACACAGGAGAAGAAGAAATACACACAGGAAGAAGAAGGATACACACAGGAGAGAGAATGATACACACAGGAGAGGGGGGATATACACAGTAGAGAGGAAGATACACACAGGAGAGAGGGGAATACAGAGAGGAGAGAGGAAGATACAGAAGAGAAGGAGATACACACAGGAGTGGGGAATACACACAGAAGAGAGGGTGTACACAAAAGCATTGAATACGTGCAGGAGACAGAGAAATACACACAGAAGAAATGGGGATACATACAGAAGAGGGGTATACACACAGGAGAGAGGGAGATACACACAGAAGAGAGGAGTATACAGAGGAGAGAGTGGGATACACACAGGAGAGAGGAGAATACACAAAGAAGAGAAAAATACACACAGGTGAGAGGATTATACACACAGGAGAGTGGGGCATACATACAGAAGAGGGGGGTTATACAAAGGAGAGAGGTGGATACACAAAGGAGAAAGGGTACACACAGGAGAAAGAAATACACACAAGAGCGAGGGAGATGCACACAGGAGAAAAGAGGATACACACAGGAGAGGGGAGCATATACAAAGGAGAGAGGGTGATACACACAGGAGAAAGGAAGATACACACAGGAGAGTGTGGCACATAAATATGAAAGTGGGGATACACACAAATGTGAAAGTTATACAAAGAGTGGTAGAAGGATACACACAGGATTGAGGAGGATACACACTGGAGAGAGGAGGATACACACAGGAGAGAGGAAGATACGCACAGAATAGGAAAGGATACACACAATAGAAGGGGATACACAGAGAATAGAGGAAGATAGTCACAGGAGAGAAAAATGTACAGACGAGAGAAGGGATACACACAGGAAAGAGGGGGAAAACACAGAAGAGGGGGATACATACAGAAGAGAGGGACACAGACAGAGGAGAGATGATACACGCAGGAGAGAGGAGGATACACAAAGGAGAGAGGGGGTACACACAGGAGAGTGTAGGGATAAACAGAGGACGGAGAAGAATACATAAAGGAGACAGGAGAATACACAGAGGTTAAAGGAAGATACACACAGGAAAGAGAAGGATACACACAGGAGAAAGGGGAATAAAGACAGTAGAGAGTTAGATACACACAGGGGGAGGGGTATACACACAGGAGAGAGGAGTATACACACAGGAGAGAAGAGAATACACACAAGAGAGAGGAGGATACACACAGGTGAAGGAAAGATACAAACAGGAGAGAGGAGGATACACACGGGAGAGAGGAAAATAAACACAGAAAAGAGGAGGATACACACAAGAGAGAAGATGACACACACAAGAGAGAGGAAGATACACACAGGAGGAAAAAAGGATACACACAAAAGAGGGAAGGATACATATAGGAGAGAGGGGGATACACACAGGAGACAGAGGGATACACACAGGAAGACGGGGATAAATACAGGAGAGTGGAGGATACACACAGGACAGTGGAGGATACACAAAGGAGACAGGAGCATACACACAGGAGAGAAGGATACACACAAAAGTAGAAGATACACAGAGAAACGAGGAGGATACATAGAGGGAATAGGGATACACACAGGAGAGAGCAGGATACACACAAAATAAAGGAGGATACACATAGAAGAGAGGAGGTACACACAGGAGACAGGGAGCATACACACAGGAGAGAAAAAGATACACACAGGAAAGAAGAGGATACACACAGGGGAAGCGGGATACACACCGAAGAGAGAAGAATACTCACAAAATAGAGGAGAATATACATAGAAGAGTGAAGGATACCCACAGAAGAGAGGGGAATACATACAGGAGAGAGGGGCATACACACAGGAGAGGGGCATACACAAAGTAGAGAAAAGAAAACAAACAGGAGAAGTAAATACACACAGGAAAGGGAGATACACACAAGAAAGAGGGAAATGCACAAAGTAGAGAGGGGGATACACACAGGAAGAAAGTGGATAAACAAAGGAAAGCGAATGATACACACAGGAGAAGGCAGATACACGCAGGAGAGTGGAAGGTACACACAGGAGAGTGGGGCATACACACAGGAGGATGAGAGATACACACAGAAGAGAGGGGCATACACACAGGAAGGAAGGATACACACAGAAGAGACGAGGATACACACAGGGGAGAGAAGAATACATACAGAAAAGAGGAAGATACACACAGGAGAGAGGAGGATATACACAGAAATGATGGGGATACACACAGAAGAGAGGAGGATACACACAGGAAAGAGGAGGATACACACAGGAGAAAGGAAAATACACACAGGAAATAGGATACACACATGAAAGGGGAGAATACACACAGTAGAGAGAAGAATACACATAGGCGAGAGGTGGATACACACAGGAGAGAGAAAGATACACACAGGAGAGAGGAGGGTACACACAGGAGAGTGTGGACACACACAGAAGAAAGGATGATACACACAGGAGAGAGGAGGGATACACACAAGAAAGAGGGGGATGTACACAAAAGAGAGTAGGAAACATAAACGCTAGAGGGGGGTTACACACAGGGAGAGGGGCGATACTAAAAGAAGAGAGGGTGATACACACAGGAGAGTGTGGCATACACACAGAAAAAAGATGATACACACTGGAGAGAGTGGGATACACACAATTGGAGGAAAATACACACAGTAGAGAGGAGGATACTCACAGGAGAAAGAAAGGTACACACAGAAGAGAAACGTTTACACACAGGAGAGGGGAGGATACACACAGGAGAGGGTGATACACAGAAGATAGAGGTGGATCCACACAGGAGAGAAGGAAATACACATAAGAGAAAGGGGTGTACACACAGTAGAGGTGTATACACACAGGAGAGAAAAAAACACACTCAGGAGACAAAAGAATACACGCAGGACAGAGGAGGATACCCACAGAAGAGAGGGGGATACACACAGGAGAGACAAAAATACACACAGGAGAGAAGGGGATACACACAGGAGACAGGAAAATACACAAAAGAGCGAGGGATCACACAGGTGAGATAAGGATACACACAAGGGAGTGAGGCATAAACACAGAAAAGGGGGGATACACACAGGAAAGAAAAATGTTACACACAGGAGAGGGGGGAATCCCACAGGAAAGTGGAGGGATACACGCAGGAGAAAAAGGATACACAAAGGAGAGAGTAGGATACACAGAGGATATAGGGGTATACATACAGGTGAGTTGCATACACACAGCAGAGAAGGGGATACACGCAGGAGTGTTGCATATATACAGGAGACAGGAAAATATACACAGGAGAGAGGAAAATACACACAAAAGAGGGGGATATACACAGGAGAGAGGGTATACACACAGGAGTGGGGGATACACATAGGAGAGAGAGGGATCCACACAAAAGAGAGGGGAATACACACAAGATACAAGGGCATACAGACAGGAGAGAGAAAAATACACATAGGAGAGAGGAAGATACATAAAAAAGAGAGGAGGAGGGGGGACCCACAAGACGGCGTTGTAGAAGCGACTCAGGATTGCAGCTCTCAGTGAAGGCGCAGAGGGTGAGTCCTAGCCGCATTCTCGGATGGACTATTTTTGCCCACAGAGCGTTGAAAGTCCCAGCTGTGGGAGAGACAGGGGACGCTAGTACAGCCGGCTAGCACAGCCAGCTCACGCAGCTGCTTCGGCTGGCGCTGCAGCAGGACCCTGCACGGAACTCACTAATCTGGGTGCCCTGTTAAACCGGCAATCTGAGATTTGGAAGGGCAGATTGGAATGTCCATCTGATTGAACAGGACTTGGACAATGAGCCAGACCAGGAGATTCCTGGGAAGCGTGATCTGAGCTGGTGCAGTGGGCAGCGGCAAGGGAGATTGCACGGATCCCAGGGCTCTATTGGCAGGCTACTGGGGCGCCAGTGAGAGAGTCGACATTTCAGCTTGGGGAGAGGAAGAGAGAGAGAGAGAGGACGGACTCTGAGGCAGGGAGCTGGGTGATCAGGCTCGGCGGGTCCCACCCTCATGGAGACAAGCAGGGCAGCCATTGGAGATGATCGGGGCTGAGATTTTTGCTGCTGGCATCTAAAACGGTGCAGCCTGGTAGGGGAGGGTCGTCCGCCACTATGGACGCAATCCACCCCTACTGAAATACCGCCCAGAGCTGATGCAGCCTGCCATTGCGGAGGCAACCTGCCATAACAGAGAGACTCCACCAGGAGGGGGGAGTGCTCCACAGCAGAATGAAGTCCAGCAGCAACAGGGTGGACCCGCGCTAGCAGGGCAGAGGCCCGGCAGGCAAATAGTGAAAAGACTGCCTCCTAGTGGGACAGGACAGTGCAACAGATACTCATAGACAAAGCCCCAACTCCCTGAAACAGAGCATCTAAGGGGGGAAAAAGGGTGGTGTTTTAAGAGTTCTATTGTAGCAGACATAAACAACCTCCCAACAACCCTGAATGAAAAACAGAGTTCACAGCTCAGTACTGGAGCTCCTATAAAGCACAGACTGTTTTTTCAAGCAGCTCCCGGACCCCTGTATATACAAAGAGTCACCCCCCCAAAAAAACTAATCAGACTGACATTTGGCAGGCATCATTCTGGAACAAAGACAGCAGAAGAAAAAAACTGGTATCATCCCTCACTGTTCAACAGCTGCTACAGGTATACCCCAGACAAGTAGGGCCTGGAGTGGACCTCAGCACTCGTACAGCAGAGGGGCTAGAACACTAGAAGGAAAACTAAGTAACAGAAATACTTCATCATCAACAATCTCGGCGTCCACACAGAGACCAAATTGAAAAATCAGCAACTACTAAGACGACAGTCGGATAAATCCATAAAGATGGAAATAAACCAGCGCAAAAAGGAGGAAAACACCCAAAACCAAAACACCTCACCTCCAAAAAAGGACCAAAACTCCTCACCAGCAAGGGAGCAAAGCTGGACGGAGAATGAGTGTGACAAAATGACGGAATCAGACTTCAGAAAGTGGACAATGAGAAACTTCAGTGAGCTAAAAGAACATGTTCTAAATCAGTGCAAAGAAACTAAGAACCTTGAAAAAAGATTTGAAAAAAGATTAGAAGAATTGATAACAAGAATGGACAACTTAGAGAGGAAAATGAATGAATTGAAGGAGCTGAAAAACACAACACGAGAATTTCGCGAAGCATGCACAAGATTCAACAGCCGAATTGACCAAGCAGAAGAAAGAATATCAGAAGTTGAAGATCAACTCAATGAAATAAAACGAGAAACCAAGTTTAAAGAAAAAAGCACAAAAAAGGAATGAACAAAATCTCCAAGAAATGTGGGAATATGTGAAGAGACCCAAACTACGTTTCATAGGTGTACAAGAATGTGATGAAGAGAATGAATCCAAGCTGAAAAACACTTTTCAGGATATTATCAAGAAAAATTTCCCCAGCCTAGCAAGGCAGGTCAATACTCAACTCCAGGAAATACAGAGAACAACACAAAGATACTCCGCAAGAAGAGCAACACCCAAGGCACATAATCGTCAGATTCACCAGGGTTGAAATGAAAGAGAAAATACTAAGTGCAGAGAGAGAGGTCGGGTCACCCACAAAGGGAAGCCCATCAGACTCACAGCAGATCTCTTGGCAGAGACTCTATAAGCCAGAAGAGAGTGGGGTCAAAATTCAACATCCTTAAAGAAAAGAAATTTCAACCCAGAATTCCATATCCAGCCAAACTGTGCTTCAGAAGTGAAGGAAAAATAAAATCCTTCATGAACACTAAAGTACTCAGAGATTTTGTCACAACTAGGCCTGCTTTACAAGAGTTTCTGAAAGAGGCACCACACATAGAAAGAAACAACCAGTACCAGCCATCCTAAAAGCATACTAAATGCTAAAGAGCATCAACAAAATGAAGAATCTACATGAACCAATGGGCAAAACAACCGGCTAGCATCAAAATGGCAGTATCAAATTCACACATAATGATATTAACCCTAAATGTAAATGGGCTAAATGCACCAATCAAAAGACACAGACTGGCAAATTGGATAAAAAAACAAAACCCATCAGTGTGCTGTAACCAGAAAACCCACCTCACATGGAAGGATACACAAAGGCTCAAAATAAAGGGATGGAGAAAGATTTACCAAGCAAATGGAGAGCAAGAAAAAAGCAAAAGTGGAAATTCTCATCTCTGATAAAATAGACTTTAAAGCAACAACGATCAAATGGAACAAAGAAGGTCATTACATAATGGTAAAAGGATCGATACAACAAGAAGAGCAAAAGATTGTAAAGCTATATGGACCCAATAAATGAGCACCCAGATATATGAGGCAAGTTCTTAATAACTTACAAGAAGACTTTGACTCCCACACAATAATAGTGGAAGACTTTAACACTCAACTGTCAATATCAGACAGATCAACCAGACAGAAAATTAACAAGGATATCCAGGACTTGAGCTCAGACCTGGAACAAGCAAACCTGATAGACATTTACAGACTCTGCACCCCAAGTCCACAGAATATACATTCTTCTCAGCACCACATCACACATACTCCAAAATTGACCACATAACTGAAAATAAAGCACTCCTCAGCAAATGCAAAACAAATGAAATCATAAAAAACAGTCTCTCAGACCATAGTGCAATCAAGTTGGAACTCAGAATTCAGAAAATAACTCAGAACCGCACAGCTTCATGGAAACTGAACAACTGACTCTAGAATGTTGATTGGATAAACAAAGAAATGAAGTCAGAAATAAAGAAGTTCTTTGAAACCAAGGAGAATTAAGACAACATACCAGAATCTCTGGGACACATTTAAAGCAGTCGGTAGAGAAAAATATATAGCAATAAGTGCCCACATGAAAAGAGTGGAGAGATCCAAAATTGACACCCTGTCGTCAAAATTGAAAAAGCTAGAGGAGCAAGATCATAATAGCTCAAAACCTAGCTGAAGACAAGAACTAAATAAGATCAGAGCAGAACCGAAGGAAATAGAGACGAGAAAACCCTTCAAAAAATCAATAAATCCAAGAACTGGTTTTTTGAAAAGATCAACAAAATAGATAGAACACTAGCCAGACTGATAAAAAGGAAAAGAGAGAATAACCAAATAGATGCAATAAAAAACAATAACGGTGAAATCACTACAGATTCCACAGAAATTCAAACCATCAACAGAGAATACTAAAAACACCTCTATGCACATAAACCAGAAAACCAGGAAGAAATGGATAAATTCCTGGACGCCTGTGTCCTTCCAAACCTAAACCAGGAGGAAGCCGAAACTATGAATAGGCCAATAACGAGGTCTGAAGTTAAGGCAGCAATTAAGAGCCTACCACACAAAAAAAGCCCATGTCCAGATGGGTTCACAGCCGAATTCTACCAGAAACACAAAGAGTATCTGGTACCATTCCTTCTGAAACTATTCCAAATAATCCAAAAAGAGGGAACCCATCCCAAATCATGTTATGAGACCAACATCATCCTGATACCAAAACCCAGCAGAGACTCAACAAGGAAAGAAATTTCAGGCCAATACCAATGATGAACATAGATGCACAAATCTTCAATAAAATACTGGCAAACCGATTGCAACAGCACATTAAAAAATTTATCCATCATGATCAAGTAGGATTCATCTCGGTGATGCAAGGCTGGTTCAACATAGGCAAGTCTATAAACGTAATTCACCACATATACAGAACCAAAAACAAAAACCACATGATTATCTCAATTGACGCAGAGAAGGAATTTAACACGATTCAACAGCCCTTTATGCTAAAGACCCTCAATAAACTTGGTATTGATGAAACATATCTCAAAGTAATAAAAGGTATTTATGACAAACCAACAGCCAATATTATACTGAATGGGCAGAAACTGGAAGCATTCCCTTTGAAATACGGCACTAGACAAGAATGCCCTCTCTCACCACTCCTATTCAACGTAGTACTGAAATATCTAGCCAAAGCAATCAGGCAAGAAAAAGAAATAAATCGTATTCAAATAGAAAAGGTGGAAGCCAAATTGTCTCTATTTGCAGACGACATGATAGTATACCTAGAAGATCCCATCACTTCAGCCCAAAACCTCCTGCAACTGATAAGCAACTTCAGCAAAGTCTCAGGATATAAAATCAATGTGCAAAAATCACAAGCATTCCTATACACCAATAACAGACTTAAACAGAACAAAACCAAGAACGAACTGACATTCCCAATTGCTACAAAGAAAATAAAATACCTAGGAATACAATTCACAAGGAAAGTAAGGGACCTCGTCAAGGAAAACTACAAATCACTGCTCAAAGAAATAAGAGAGGACACAAACAGATAGAGAACATTCTATGTTCATGGTTAGGAAGTATCAATATTGTGAAAATGGCTATATTGCCCAAAGTAATTTACACAATCAACGCTATCCCCATCAAACTACCATTGAATTTCTTCACAGAACTGGAAAAAAACACCAGGAATTTCATATGGAACCAAGAAAGAGCCCGCATAGCCAAGTCAATTCTAAGCAAAAAGAACACAGCGGGAGGCATCACGCTACCAGACTTCAAACTATACTACAAGGCTACAGTAATCAAAACAGCATGGTACTGGTATCAAAACAGAGATATAGACCAATGGAACAAAACAGAAGCATCATAGACAACACAACATATCTACAAACATATTATATTTGATAAATCAGACAAAAGCAAGCAATGGGGAAAGAATTCCCTATTTAATAAATGGTGTTGGGAAAACTGGCTAGCCATGTGCAGAAAGCAGAAACTGGACCCCTTCCTGACACCTTACACTGAAATTAACTCCAGATGGATTAATGACTTAAACATAAGACCTCACACCATAAAAACCCTAGAAGAAAGTCTAGGCAAAACCATTCACGACATAGGAGTAGGCAAGGACTTCATGAGCAGAATACCAAAAGCATTGGCATCAAAAGCCAAAATAGACAAATGGGACCTAATCAAACTCCACAGCTTCTGCACAGCAAAACAAACAGTCAATAGAGTGAATCGGCAACCATCAGAATGGGAAAAAATCTTTGCAATTTACACATCTGACAAAGGGCTGATATCCAGAGTTTACAAACAACTCAAAGAGATTTACAGAAAAAAAAAACAAACAAGCCTATTCAAAAATGGGCAAAGACTATGAACAGACACTTTACAAAAGAAGACATACATGAGGCCAACAAACACATGAAAAAAATGCTCATCATCACTGGTCATTAGTGAGATGCAAATCAAAACCACATTGAGATACCATCTCACGCCAGTTAGATTGGCAATCATTAAGAAATCTGGAGACAGCAGATGCTGGAGAGGATGTGGATAAATAGGAACACTCTTACACTGTTGGTGGGAATGTAAATTAGTTTAACCTTTGTGGAAGACAGTGTGGCGATTCCTCAGGGACCTAGAAATAGAAATTCCATTTGACCCAGCATTCCCATTACTGGGTATATATCCCAAGGATTATAAATCGTTCTACTATAAGAACACATGCACAGGAATTTTCACTGCAGCACTGTTTGCAATAGCAAAGACCTAGAACCAACCCAAATGCTCATCAATGATAGACTGGACTGGGAAAATGTGGCAAATATACACCATGGAATATTATGCAGCAATCAAAAATGACGAGTTTGTGTACTTTGTAAGGACATGGATGAATCTGGAGAACATCATTCTCAGCAAACTGACAGAAGAACAGAAAAAGAAATACTGCATATACTCACTCATAGGTGGGTGAGAAAAACGAGAACACATGGACACACAGAGGGGGTTTACTACACACTGGGGTCTATTGGGGGAATGGGGGAGGGACAGCTTGGGGGGCTGGGGAGGGATAGCCTGGGGATGAATGCCTAGTTTGGGTGAAGGGGTGGAAGGCAGAAAAACACACTGCCATGTGTGTACCTATGCAACTATCTTGCACGTTCTGCACATGTACCCCAAAACCTATAATGCAATAAAAATAAAAAAAAATAAAAATAAAAAATAAAATAGATGACCGCAGAAGAGAGAAGTATACACAGAAGAGAAGTTAATACACAGCAAAGAGATGGCATTACACACGAGAGAGAGCGGATACATACAGGAGAGAGGAGAAAAAAAACAGGAGGGACGGGATACACACAAGAGAGAAAAGGTTACACACAGGAGAACAGGGTGATACACACAGGAAAGAAAGGTGTTACCAACAGAAGAGAGGGGGAAACACACAAAAAAGTGAAGGGATACACACAAAAGAGACGACGATACACACAGTAGAGAGGAGGATACACAGAGGAGAAAGGAGTATACACACAGGAGAGGGTCATACACACAGGAGAAAGGGGGATACACTCAGGAGAGTTGGATACATACAGGAGACAGAGAAATACACACAGGAGAGAAAGGGATACATACAGAAGAGGGGGATACACACAGGAGAGAAGGTATACACACCAAAAAGAGGGGATACACACAGGAGAAAAGCGGATCCAAACAGGAGAGAAAGGAATACACACAAAGTAGAGGGTCAAACACACAGGAGAGAGGGGGATACACATAGGAGAGAGGAAGATACACAAATAAGAGGGGAGGATACACGCAAAAGAGCAAAGTATACACAGGAGAGAGGGGAATACATAGAGGAGAAAGGGCATTACACACAGGAGAAGGAAGGATACACAAAGAGAGGGTGGTTACACAAAGGAGAGAGGAGGATAAACACAGGGGACAGAAGGGATACACACAATAAAGAGGGGGATACACAGAGAAGAGAGTAGAATACACAAAGGCGAGAGAAGGTATACACACAGGGCAGAGGGGGGATACTAACAGGAGAGAGGGGGATACACACAGGAGAGTTGGGCATACTCAAAGAAGGGAGAGGCTACATACTGGAGAGAGTGGGATACAAACAGAAGGAGGAAGATACGCACAGTAAAGAGAAGAATAGCACAAAACAAAGGAAGATACACACAGGAGAGAGACGGATACACAAAAGAGAGAAAAGCATACACACAGGAGATGGTGATAAACACAAGAGAGAGGGGATCCACATAGGAGAGACGAAATACACATAAAAGAGAGGGGTATACACACAGGAGAGGGGTATACACACGAGAGAAGAGGATACACACAGGAGAAAAAAAGGATACACGCAGCACAGAAGAGGATACTTGCAGGAGAGAGGGGGATACACCCAGAAGAGAGAAAAATACACACTGAAGGGAAGGGGGATACACAAAGTAGAAAGGAGCACGCACACAGGAAAAAGGATACACACAGAAGAAAGGGGGATATACACAGGAGAGGGTAGGATACACAAAGGACATGGGGATACACACAGGAGAGAGGATTATACACACACAAAAGAGGAAAATACAAACAGCCGAGAGGAAATACACACAGGAGAAAGGGTGATACACACAGGAGAAAGGGGGATACACACAGGAGAAAAATTGTTTACACACAGGAGAGAGGAAGAAAACACACAGGAGAGAGGAGGGATACATACAGAATAAAGGAATATACACGGAGGAGAGAGGAAAATGCACACAGGAGAAAAAAGGATTCACACAAGAGAGGAAGATACACAAAGTAGAGAGGGACATGCACACTGGAAAAAAGGATACACACAGGAGAAAAAAGGATACACACAGGAGAGAAAAGGATACACACAGAAGAGGGAAATATACACAGCAGAGAGGGGTAGAAACACAGGAGCGAGGAAGATACACACAAAAGAGAGGAAGATACAAAAAGGAGAGAGGGGATACACACAAAAGAGAGGGTGATGCACACAGGAGAAAGGGGGGACACACAGAAGAGAGAAAGGAATTACACGCAGGAGAGAGGGGAGAAACAAACAGGAGAGAAGAAGGATAAACACAGGAGAAAGGAAGATACACACAGGAGAGTAGAAAATACACACAAAAGAGAGGAGGATACACACAGGAAAGAGGAAGATACATAAAGGACAGAAGAGATACACAAATGAGAGAAAAGGATACACACAAGAGAAAGGAGAAAACACACAGGAGAGGGGCATACACACAGGAGAGAGGGGATTCAAAGAAGAGATTTGGATACACGCAGGAGACAAGGTAATTTACACAGGAGAGAAGGGGATACACACAGGAGATGGGGATACAGAGAGGAGAGGGGGGATACATACAAGAGAAAGGAGAATACACAGAAGACAGAGGGGCATAGACACAGTAGAGAGGAGGATACACACAGGAGAGAGGGGGATACAAAGACAAAAGTGCAGAATACACACAGGAGGGAGTGAAATACACACAGGAGAGAGAAGGATACACACAGAAGAAGGGGGATACACACAGGAGAGAGAAAAATACACGCAGGAGAGAGGAGGATACACAGAGGAGAGAGGAGTATACACACAGGTGAGATGAGGATTCACAAAAAAAGTGGGGAAATACACAGGAGAAAGGAGGATACAAACAGGCGAGAGGGATACACACAGGAGACGGGGAAGTACACACGGGAGAGAGGAGGATACACACAGGAGAGGGGGACACACACAGGATAGAGGTGCATACACACAGGAAATGGAAGGATACACACAAGAGAGGGGGAATACAAACAGGAGAAGGGGATACACACAGGAGAGAGGAGGATACAAACAGGAGAGAGGGGTATACACACAGTGGGAGACAGTTAAATACAGGAGAAAGGAGGATACACACAAAAGGGAAGAGGATACAAAGAGAAGAGAGGAGGATACACGCAGGAGAGAGAAGGATACGCATAGAAGAGAAAAAGATATACACAGGAGGAATGGGAATACACAAAAAAGGAGGGGGATACCCACAGGAGAGAGGAGAATACACACAAGCCAGAGGAGGATACACACAGGAGAGAAAAGGATACACACAGGAGAGAGGGGGATACACACAGGAGAGAGGGGAATACACACAGGAGAGAGGAGGATACACACAAGCCAGAGGAGGATACACACAGGAGAGAAAAGGATACACACAGGAGAGAGGGGGATACACACAGGAGAGAGGGGAATACACACAGGAGAGAGGAGGATACACGAAGGAGAGAAAGAAACACACAGTAGAGAGGGAGATACACACAGGCGAGGCGGGTACACACAGAAGTGGGAGAAATGCACACAGAAGAGAAGGGGATACACACAGGAGAGGGGGATACACATAGTAAAAAAAAGCACACACAAAAAAGAGAGGAGGATACACATAGCAGAGAGGGGGGATACACACAAGAGAGAGGAGGATACCCACAGGAGAGTGAGGCATAGACACAGGATGGAGGGAGATAAAAACAGTAGAGGATTTGTACACACAGGGGGAGAAGGATAAATACAGGAGGGAGGAAAATACACATAAAAGTAATAAGGATACAGACAGAAGAGAGGAGGATACACACAGGAGAGAGGAGGATACACGCAGGAGAGAGGAGAATACACACAGGAGAGAGTTTTGAGAAACACAAAAGAGGGAAATACACACAGGAAAAAGGAAGGTACACACATGAGCGAGGGGTATACACACGAGAGAAAATGATACAAAAAGGAGAAAGGCATACACACAGGAGAGTGAAAAATACATCAAAAAGAGATAAGGATATACACAGGAGAGAGAAGAATAGACACAGGAGATGGGGAAGCACACAGGAGAGCGGGGCATACACAATGGAGAGGGGGATACACACAGGAGAAAAGAAGATACACACAGGAGAGATAAGAATACACACAGGAGATGGGGATACACACAGGAGAGAAGGGCATACACTCAGGAGAGGAAAGGATACACACAGCAGAGCGGAGGATACACACAGTAGAAAGGGAATACACACAGGAGAGAGGGGGATACACACAGGAGAGTGGAGGGACACACACAGGAGAGAGCGGAGATACACACAGGAGAGAAGATGGATACACATGGAAGATAATAGGATACACACAGGAGAGAAGAGAATACACACGGGAGAGAAGAAGATACACACAATAGATTAAAATACACACAGGAGAGAGGAGGATACACACAGGAGAGGGGTGATACACACAGAAGAGAGGAAGGTACACACAGGAGAGAGGAGGATACACACAAAAGAGAGAAAAATACACACAAGAGACAGAAGGATACACACAGGAGAGAGGAATATACACAAAGGAGAGGTGTGATACACACACAAAAAATACACACAAGAGAGAAAAAGATACAGAAAATGTAGGATAGACACAGAAAGTAGAGTGGGGCATATACACGGGAAAGTGAAATACACACAGGGAAAATAGGGATAAACACAGGAGAGAGGAGGATACACACAAGAGAAGGGGATACACAAAAGTGAGAGTGGCGTACACACAGGGGAGAGGAAGACACACGCAGGAGAGAGGAGGATACAAACAGAAGAGAGGGGATACACACGGAAGAGAGGGGGATACACACAGAAGAAATGGAGAATACACACAAGAGAGAAAGAAGTAACAGACGGGAGAGAGAAGGGAAACACAAAAAAAGGAGGAGGATTACACACAGGAGAGAGAAAGATACACGCAGGAGAGAAGAAAATACACGCAGAAGAGAAAGGAATACGCACTGGAAAGAGGAGGATACACACAGGAGAGAGGAGGATACACACACAAGAGAGGAGGATACACATAGGAGAAAGGCATACACACAGGAGAGAGAAGGATAAACAGAGGAGAATTGGGTACACCCAAGAGACAAGATAATACACAAAGAAGAGAGGGTGATACACACAGGAAAGAGAGGAATGCACACAACAGAGAGGGAATACATACAGGAGAGATGAGAATACACAAAGGAGAGAGGGGATACACACAGGGGAAAGGGAGATATAAACAGGAGAATGCGGCATACACACAAGAGGGAGTGGGATTCACACAGGAGAGAGAATGCTATACACAGGAGAGAAGAGTATACACAAAGAAGAGAGGGAAACAAACAAGAGAGAGGGGAATACACACAGGCGAGGGGGATACACAGAGGAGAGGGTGTGATAAACACAGGAGAGAGGGGGATACACAAAAGAAGAGAGGAATACACACAGGAGAGAGGGGTATAAACAAAAAATAGAGGAGGATACACACAGAAGAGAGGGTGGATACACACAGGAGAGAGAGGGATACCCACAGGAGAGTGGAGCATACACACAGGAAGGAAGGTAATACACACAGGAGAGAGAAGGATACACACAGGAAGAGAAGAGTAATTACAAGAAAGAGGAGGATACACACAAAAGACTGGAAGATACAGACAGAATAGAGGATGATACACGCAGGAGAGAGGAGGATACACACAGGAGAGAGAAGAATACACAAAGGAGAGAGGAGGATACACGCAGAAGAGAGGAGGATAAACACAGGAAAGAGGGGGGATACACACAGGAGAGGGGAATGCACACAGAAGAGAGGAAGATACACACAGGAGAAAGGAAGATGCACACAGGAGAGTGGAAGATTCACACAAAAGAGAGGATGATACACACAGGAGAGACAAGGATACACACAGGAGAGAGAACAATACACATAAAAGAGGGGGATACACTCCGGATAGAAAAGGATGCACATATGAGAGAGGAGGGTACACACAGGAGAATGAAGAATACACAAAGCAGAGAGGAAAATGCACACAGGAGAGGGGGATACACACATAAGAGAGTGACATACACACAGGGGAGACAAGGATATACACAGTATTGAGGAAGATACACACTGGAGAGAGTAAAATACACACAGGAGACAAGAGGATACACACAGGAGAGAGGGGAAATACACCCAGGATAGTGGAAGATACAAACAGAAGAGAGGAGGATACACACAGGAGAGAGGATGATTCACACAAATGAAAAAGGATACATACAGGAGAGAGGAGGATACACACAGGAGAGTGGTGTATACACACATGTAGAGGGGGATACACACAGGAGAAAAACGATACACACAGGAGAGAGGAAAATACACATAGGAGAGTGGATCATACACAAAAAAGACATGAGCATACACACAGAAAAACAGATACACACAGGAGAATGGGGAATACACAGAGGAAAAACAGGATACACAGAAAAGGGGAATACACACAGAAGAGAGGGGCATACACACAGGAGAGAGGAGGCTACACAGAGGAGAAAAGAGGAAACACAAATAAGAGGGGGGAACACACAAAATGGTGGGAGATACACACAATCGAGAGGGATACGCCCAGGAGTTGGGGAGATACACACAGGAGATACAGGGATACACACAGAAGAGAGGCATACACACAAAAGAGAGTGGCATACACACAGGAGAAAAAATAATACACACAGAAGAGAGGGGGGATACACACAAAAAGGAGTGGGGATACACACAGGAGAGAGGAGGATACAAACAAAAGATTGAGGCATACAAACAGTTGGGAAAAAGATACACACAGAATACTGAGGCATGCACACAGGAGACAGTGGGATACACACAGGGAAAGAAGGATAAATACAGGAGAGAGGAAGATACACACAAACGAGTGGAGGATATAGACAGAAGAGAGGAGGATAAATGCAGGAGAGAGGAGTATACACACAGGAGAGAGGAAGATACACACAGGAGAGACGGGGGATACCCACGGGAGAAAAGCAAATACACACAGAAGAGAGGAGGATTCCCACGTGTGCAAAAAGGATACACTGAGAAGAAAAAATGATACTCACAGGAGAGAGGGGGTTACCCACAGGAGACAGTGGGATACACACAGGGGGAAGAAGATACACACAGGAGAGAGGAGGATACACACATTAGAGAGGAAGATACACACATGATAAAGGAGAATACACAAAAGAGACGAAGGCATACACAAAGGAGAGGCTGATACACACAGAATAGAGGGGGATACACACAGCAAAAAAAGGATACACGCAGAAGAGGGGTATACACAAAAGAGAGAGGGGGATACACACAAAAGAGAGGAGGATACAGAAAGGAGAGAGGAGGATACACACAGGATGAAAAATGATACAAACAGGAGACAGGAGGATACACACGTGAAAGAAGGATACACACAGAAGAGAGGAGGATACACACGGGAGAGAGGGGAATACACTCAGGAGAGTCGGGATACAAACAGGAGAGTGCGGAATACACAAATGGGGAGGGGGATACACACAGGACAGAGGAGAATACACACAAGAGAGAGGAAAATACACACAGGAGAAAGGAGGATACACACAGGAATGGGAGGGATAAACACAAAAGAGAGAAGAATAAACACAGCAGAGTGGAGGATACATACAGGAGAGGGAAATACACACAGGTGAGAGAAAGATACACACAGGAGAGTGGAGGATACAAACAGGAGAAAGGGTATACACACAGGAGAAAGGGGGATAACCATAGAAGAAAGGGGGTATGCAAACAGAAGAGAAAGGGGTTAGACACAGGAGAGTGGGGGAAAACACAAGGGAAAGAGGAGAAATACACAAACGATATAGAAAGATACACACAGGAGAGAGGAGAATACACACAGGAGAGAGAAGAATACACACACGAGAGAGGAAGATACACAGAGGAGAGAGGAGAATACACACAGGAGAGGTGCATACACACAGGAGAGAGCGGGATACACACAGGAGAGTTGGATTCACACAGGAAACAGGGTAATACACAGAGGAGAGAGGGGGATACAGACAGGAGTGGGGGATACACACAGGAGAGAGTGGGATACACACAGGAGAGAGGGGAATACACACAAGATAGAAGGGCATACTCACAGGAGAGAGGAGGATACACACAGGAGAGAGAAAGATACACACAGGGGAAGGGGGATACACACAGGAGAGAGGATGATACAAACAGAAGAGAGGAGGCTACACAGAGGAGAAAGGAGGATACACAAATAAGAGGGGGAAACACACAAAAGAGAGGGAAATACACACAGGCGAGAGGGATACGCCCAGGAGACAGGGAGATACATACAGGAGATTGGGGATACACACAGGAGAGGGGGATACACACAAAAAAGAGTGGCATACACACAGGAGAGAGGAGAATACACACAGGTGAGAGGGAGGGATACACACAGGAGGGAGGGGGATACACTTAGGAAAGAGAAAGATACAAACAGGAGATTGCGGCATAGAAACAGGTGGGAAAAAGATACACACAGGAGATTGAGGCATACACACAGGAGAGAGTGGGATACACACAGGGAAAGAAGGATGAATACAGGAGAGACGAAGATACACACAAATGAGTGGAGGATACACACAGGAGAGAGGAGGATACACACAGGAGAGAGGAGGATACACACAGGAGAGAGAAGGGATACACACAGGAAAGGGGGATACACTCTGGAGAGAGGAGGATACACACAGGAGAGAAAAGGATACACACAGGAGAGTGGAAGATACACACAAAAGAGAGGAAAATACACACAAAAGAGAGGGGGATACCCTCTGGAGAGAGGAGGATACACACAGGAGAGAAAAGGATACACACAGGAGAGTGGAAGATACACACAAAAGAGAGGAAAATACACACAAAAGAGAGGGGGATACACACAGGAGAGAGGGGCATACACACAGAAGAGTGGTGATACACACAGGAGAGAGGAGGGTACACACAGTAGAGAGGGGGATACACACAGGAGAGAGGAGGATACACAAAGGAGAGGGGGATACACACAGGAGAGAGGGGGATACACTGAAAAAAGGAGGATACACACAGGAGAGTGGAGGATAAACACAGTAGAGAAGGATATACACAGGAGAGAGGGGCATACACACAGGAGAGGGAGATACACACAGGAGAAAGGGGGATAGACACAGGAGAGGGGAGAATACACACAGGAGAGGGAGATACACCCATGAGAACAGGGCGTACACACAGAATTAAGGAGGATTCAAAAAGCAGAGGAGAATACACACTGGAGAGAGGGGATACACACAAGAGAGAGGGGGATACACACAGGAAAATGCGGGGATACACACAGGAGAGTGGGGGAATACACATACTAGAGAGGAGGGATACACACAAGAGGGAGGAGGATAAACACAGAAGAGAGGAGGATGCACATAGTAGAGAAAAAGATACACAGAGAAGAGGGGGATACACACAGGAGAGAGGAGGATACACACAGGATAGAGGAGTTTACACACAAAAGAGAGCAGGATACACACAGGAGACAGAAGAATACACACAGGAGAGAGGGGGATATGCACAGGAGAGTGGTGATATACACAGGAGGGAGGAGGGTACACACAGGATAGAGGGACATACACACAGGAAAAATGGATAAACACAGGAGAAAAAGGGATACACACAGGAGAGAGGAGGATACACACAGGAGAGAGGAGGATACAAACAGGAGAGAGGTGATACACACAGGAGAAAGGGGGTATACAGAGGATCCTTCACAGCCTCACTGAATACTACACACTTGTGGTATAGTCTGGAGTCTATTTTTTATGGCCACTCTTTCAAAGTATCACTAAATAATGCACACCTGCTGAATACTCAGATGTCTCTTTCCTACGACCACTAGTTAAGAGCCTCACTAAGTGTACACACCTGGGGAAATAGTCAGGATTTACCTTTATCCCCTCATTCACATTCTGACTAAATAAGGCACACCTGGCGAATAGTCAGGAGACTTTTTCATGTGGCCTCTAATTCGGAGGGTCACTGAATAATGTGGTGAAGTCAGGAGTCTACTTCATGTGGACACATATTCAGAGCCTCAGTGAATAAGTCAGCCCCTTGAAATAGTAAGGAATCTAATTTATATGACCAAATCTTCTGAGCCTCACTGTATAATACACACCTGAAGAATAATTTGGAGTCTATTTTCGATGGACATTCATTCAGAGCCTCGGTAAATAATGTACACCTGTGGAGTAGCCAGGAGTCTATTTTGTTAGGACACTCATTCATAGCCTCAGTGGATAATATTCACGTGTGGATTACTCCGGATTCCAATTTATATGGCCACTGACTCGTAACCTCAATAAAAAATGTTGCACATATGCACCATGGAATATTTTGCAGTAACCGAAAATGATGAGTTTGTGTCATTTGTAAGGACATGGATGAATCTGGAGAACATCATTCTCAGCAAACTGACACAAGAACAGAAATAGAAATACCGCATATACTCACTCATAGGTGGGTGAGAAAAATGAGAAAACATGGACACAGAGAAAGGTCTACTACACACTGGGGTCTATTGGGGGAAATGGGGGAGGGACAGCGGGGGTGGCTGGGGAGGGATAGCCTGGGGATGAATGCTAAGTGTGGGTGCAGGGGAGGAAGGCAGCAAAACACACTGCCATGTGTGTATCTATGCAACTATCTTGCACGTTCTGCACATGTACCCCAAAACCTATAATGCAATAAAAATTTTTTAAAAATGCACAAATTTAAAGTTCTCAGCAGTCTATTTCATATAAACACTCATTCAGAGATTCAGTGGATAATACAAATATTTAAGATAGACAACATCCTGTTTCCTATGGTCACACAAAAAGAGCCTCACTGCGTAATGTACACCTGGGGAAGTGATAAAATTCTACTTTATATAGCCTCTCATTTACAGCCTAAGGAAATAATGCACATGTGTGGAATAGACACTAGTCTATTTTATATGGCCACAAAATCAAAGCCTGAGTGAGTAATACACAACTTTGGAATAGTCACTAGTCTATTCCATATGCCCAAGTATTTAGAGTCAGAGTAAATAATACACGCCTGTGGAATAGTCAGAAAACAAGTTCATATGGCCAAAGATTCAGATCCTCAGTGAATAATACATACCTCGGAAATATTCAGGACGCTATTACATGTGGGATCAATTTCAGAACTTCATTGAATAATAAACACCTGTATTGTAGTCAGAATTCTATTTCCTATAGCCACATATTCAGAGCCTAACTAAATAAAATACACCTTGGAAATAGTCAGGATTATATTTCGTATAGCCACTCATTTAGAGCAGAATGTAAAAACTCACGCCTGAGGAGTATTCAGGAGTCTATTTTATGGCCACTCATTCAGAGCTTCACAGAATTATACAGACCTATGGAAACGTCAGGAGTGTATTTCACATAGCCACTTATTCAGAACCTCAGTGAAGAATCATATATATCTGGAAAATACTCAGTATTATATTATATATAGCCACTTATTCAGAGACTCACAGAATAATGCACACATAAGGAATAGTCTAAAGACTATTTGATATGAGCCTACACCCAGAGACTCAGTGGAAAATGCAGAACAGAAAAATAGTCAAGATGATAGAGTCAGAAGTTTATTTTATGTGGTCACTCGTTCAAAATCTCACTGAAGAATACACACCTTTGGAATAGTAAGAGTCCAAGTCATATGGCCACTGAATCACAGCATTATGGGATAATGCACAAAGGGGCAATACTAAGGAGTCTATTTCATATGGACTCTCATTCAGAGCTTCAGTGTGTAATAAAGAGCTGTGGAGTAGTCAGGACCCTATTTAAGGTAGCCCCAAGCTAAGCGGCTCCGTGAATGATACACAAATGTGTCAGAGTCAGGACACTATTTGATATGGACACTCATACAGAACCTTTTCGAATACTGCACATCTGGTGAATAATCAAAAGTCTATTTCATATGGTGATTCTTTTGGAGAATCAAAAAGTAACGCACACCTGTGGAGCAAAATGGGTTCTATTTTATAAGGCCACTTTTTTAATGCTTTAGTGAATAATATGTATATCTGATAAGTCAGAAATCTCATTCACATGGCCACTCGTTGTGTGCCTGTGGGAATAGTACTCCCCTCAGAAACAGTCAAGGATCTACTTCAAATGCCTACACATTCAGAGTCTCTGTAAGTAATGAACAACTGGGCAATACACCTGAGTCTCCTTTTTATGACCACTTAGAGTCTCATTTAATAATACACACATGGGGAAGAGTTAAGAGTCTACTTCATGTAGCCACTCATTTAGATCCTCAGTGAATAATGCACACCAGGGTAATAGTCGAGCATTTTTGATATGGCCACTCATTTTGTGCCTCACTGAGTGATATACACCTGAAGAAACCTAAGGATTCTATTTGATACTACCACTCATTTAGAACCTTATTGAATAATTCACAATGTAGCAATAGTCAGGTGTCTATTTTATATGGTCTATCATTCACAGTTTCAGTGAATATTGAACTTCTATGGAGTAATCAGGACGCAGATTAAGATAGCCACTAATTAAGTGCCTTCCTGAATGATGCACACCTGGGCGATAGTAAGGAGACTATTTCATATGAACTCTAATTT
Source organism: Saguinus oedipus (assembly GCA_031835075.1). NCBI lineage: Eukaryota > Metazoa > Chordata > Mammalia > Primates > Cebidae > Saguinus > Saguinus oedipus. Next base: position 7,390,542 of record CM063170.1, read on the forward strand.
TGTGTATCGCTGAATAATACACACCTGGGGCAAGGTCAAGAGTCTATTTGGTATGGACACTCAAACAGAACTTTTTGTATTAATGCACACATGTATAATAATGAGGAGTCTATGTCATATGGCTACTCATTCAGACAAAATGGGAATAATGCACATGTGGAGTAATTAGAAGTCTGTTTCATATGGCCCCTCTTTCACAGCCTCACTGAATATTACACATTTGTGATATAGTCTGGAGTCTATTTTTTATTGCCACTCATTTAGAGAATCACTAAATAATGCACACCTGTGGAATACTCAGAAGTCTCTTTCCTATGGCCACTCGTTAAGGGCCTCACTAAGTGTACACAACTGGGGAAATAGTCAGGATTTACCTTTATCCCCTCATTCAGAGTCTCACTAAATAATGCCACCTGTGGAATAGTTAGGAGACTTTTTCATGTGGCCTCTAATTCAGAGTGTCACTGAATAATGTGGTGTAGTTAGGAGTCTATATCACCTAGACACATATTAGGAGACACAGTGAATAAGACAGGCCCTTGATACAGTAAGGAATCTAATTAATATGACCACATCTTCTGCGCCTCACTGAATAATACAGACCTGGAGAATAATTTGGAGTCTATTTTTGATGGACATTCATTCAGAGCCTCAGGAAATAATGTACACCTGTGGTGTAGCCAGGAGTCTATTATATTATGACACTTATTAATAGCTTCAGTGGATAATATGCACGTGTGGATTAGTCGGGATTTCATATTATATGGCCACTGACTCATAACCTCAGTGAAAAATACACAAATGTAAAGTACTCAGCAGTCTATTTTATATAGAAACTCATTCAGAGATTCACTGAATAATACAAATATTAAATACGGACAGCATCTTTTTCATATGGTAACACAAATAGAGCCTCACTGAGTAATGGAAACCTGGGGAAGTTTTAGGAGTCTACTTTATATAGCCTCTCATTTACAGCCTCAGGAAATAATGCACACGTGTGAAATAGACACTACTCTATTTTATATGGTCACAAAATCAAAGCCTGAGTGAGTAATACACAACTATGGAATAGTCACTAGTTTTTTCCATATGCCCAAATATTTAGAGTCAGAATCAATAATACACACCTGTGGACTAGTCAGAAAACAATTTCATATGGCCAAAGTTTCAGAGCCTCAGTGAATAATACATACAAGGAAAACACTCAGGAAGCTATTACATGTGGCATCAATTTCAGAGCTTCATTGAATAAGAAACCTCTGTATTGTGCTCAGAATTCTATTTCATATTCAGAGCCTAACTGAATAACACACACCTTGGGAAATGTCAGGATTTTATTTCGTATAGCCACTCATTTAGAGCTGAATGTCAAAACACACGCCCGAGAAGTATTCAGGAGTCTCTATTTTATGGCCACTCATTCAGAGCTTCACAGAATAATACAGACCTATGGAAACGTCAGGAGTTTATTTCACATGGCCGCTTATTCAGATCCTCCGAGAAACATTATATATATCTGGAAAATACTAAAGATTATATTATATATAGCCACTTATTCAGAGACTCACTGAATAATGCACACCTAAGGAATTGTCTGGAGACTATTTGATATGACCCTACACCCAGCGACTCAGTGGACAATGCAGAACTGAAAAATAGTCAAGTGGATAGAGTCAGGAGTTTATGTTATGTGGTCACTCGTTCAGAATTTCACTGAAGAATACACAACTTGGGAATAGTCAGTCCAAGTCATATGGCCACTCAATCACAGCATTACAGAATAATGCACGATGGGGCAATAGTAATGAGTCTATGTCATATGGCCTCTCATTCAGAGCTTCAGTGTGTAATAAACAGCTGTGGCATAGTCACAACCCTATTTAAGGTAGGCCAAATTAAGTAGCTCTGTGAATGATACACACATGTGTCAGAGTCAGGATAATATTTGATATAGACACTCATACAGAACCTTTTCGAATATTGCACATGTGGGGAATAATTACTAGTCTGTTTCATATGGTGATTCATTTGGAGAATCAAAAACTAATGCACACCTGTGGAGTAAAATGGGTTCTATTTCATAAAGCTACTCTTTCTGTGTTTCACTGAATAGTATGTATATCTGATAAGTCAGGAATCTCTTTCACATGGCCACTCGTTCAGGGCCTATGTGAAGAAAATTCCCCTCAAAAATTATCAAGTGTCTACTTCAAATGCCTACACATTCGGCGTCTCTGTACATAATGAACACCTGGGAAATACACCAGAGTCTCTTTTTTATGCCCAAGTAGTTAGAGTCTAATTCAATAATACACACATGGGGAAGAATTAAGAGTCTACTTCATGTGGCCACTCATTTAGAGCGTCAGTGAGTAATTCACACCAGGGTAATAGTCGAGCATTTTTTATATGGCCACTCATTTTGTGCCACACTGAGTGATATACACCTGAAGAATCCTCAGGATTCTATTTGATACTACCACTCATTTAGAACCTTATTGAATAATTCACAATGGAGCAATAGTCTGGTGTTTATTTTACTTATACTGTCATTCAAAGTTTCAGTGAATAATGAACTTCTATGGAGTAATCAGGGCACTGTTTAAGATAGTCATGAATTAAGTGCCTTCCTGAATGACACACACCTGGGTGACCGTCAGGAGTCTATTTCATATGAACTCTAATTTTGTGTATCACTGTGTAATACACACCTGGGGCAGGTCAGGAGTCTATTTGGTATGGACACTTAAACAGAACCTGTTTGATTAATGCACACATGGATAATAATGAGAAGTGTATGTCATATGGCTACACATTCAGACAAACAGTGAATAATGCACACGTTGGATAATAAGAAGTCTGTTTCATATAGCCCCTCTTTCACAGCCTCACTGAATATTACACACTTGTAATATAATCTGGAGTCTATTTTGTATGGCCACTCATTCAGAGAATAACTAAATAATGCAAACCTGTGGAATAGTCAGAAGTCTCTTTTCTATATCCACTCGTTAGGAGCCTCACTACGTGTATACAACTAGGGAAATAGTCAGGATTTACCTTTATCCCTTCATACAGAGTGTCACTGAATAATGCACACCTGTGAAATAGTCAGGAGACTCTTTTATGTGGCCTCTAATTTGGAGTGTCACTGAATAATATGGTGTAGTCAGGAGTCTATATCACATAGACACATATTCAGAGCCTCAATAAGACAGGCCCCTGATATAGTAAGAAATCTAATTAATATGGGCACGTCTTCTGAGCCTCACTAAATAATAAACACCTGAAGAATAATTTAAAGTCTATTTTTGATGGACATTCATTCAGAGCCTCAGTAAATAATGTACACCTGTGGAGTAGCCAGGAGACTATTTCATTTGGACACTCATTCATAGACTCAATAAAAAATATGCATGTGTTTATTAGTCAGGATTCCATTTTATATGGCAACTTACTTGTAAGCTCAGTGAAAAAAACACAAATGTAAAGTACTCAGCTATTTCATATAAACACTCATTCAGAGATTCATTGAATAATAAAAATATTTAAGATAGACAGCATCCTGTTTTTGTTTGGTTACACAAAAAGAGCCTCATTAAATAATATGCACGTGTGGATTATTCAAGATTACATTTTCTATGGCCAATGACTCGTAACCTCAGTGACAAATGCACCAATGTAAAGTACTCAGCAGTCTATTTTATATAGACACTCATTCAGAGATTCACTGAATAATACATATATTTGAGATAGACAGTAACTTGCTTCATATGGTTAAACAAAAAGAGCCTCACTGAGTAATGCACACCAGGGGAAGTGTTAGGAGTCTGCCTTATATATTATTTAATTTACAGAATCAGGAAATAATGCACACGTGTGAAATAGACACTAGTCTATTTTATATGGCCGCAAAATCAAAGCCTTTTCGAATACTGCACATGTAGGAAATAATCACTTGTCTGTTTCATATGGGGTTTTTTTTGGTGAATCAAAAACTTATGCACAACTGTGGAGCAAAATGGGTTCTATTTCAGAAGTCCACTCTTTCAGTGTTTTAGTGAAGAATACATATATCTGAAAAGTAAGGAATCTCTTTCACATGGCCACTCATTCAGGGCCTCTGTGAAGAAGACTCCCATCAAAAATAGTCAAGAGTCTACGTCAAATGGCTACATATTAAAAGTCTCTGTACGTAATGAACACCTGGTCAATACACCTGAGTCTCTTTTTTATGCCCATGTAGTCAGATACTCATTCAATAATACACAACAAAGGAAGATTAAAGAGTCTACTTCGAGGGAGGAGGCAAGATGGCGTCATAGAGGTGACTCAGGATTGCAGCTCTCGGTGAAGGCGCAGAGGGTGAGTCCTAGCCGCATTCTCGGATGTTCCTTTTATGCCCACAGAGCGTTGAAAGTCCCAGGTGTGAAAGAGACACGGGACGCTAGCAGCCGGCTATAAATCGTTCTACTATAAGGACACATGCACACGAATGTTCATTGCAGCACTGTTTACAATAGCAAAGACCTGGAACCAACCCAAATGCCCAACGATGATAGACTGGACTGGGAAAATGTGGCACAGATACACCATGGAATATTATGCAGCAATCAAAAATGATGAGTTTGTGTCCTTTGTAGGGACATGGATGAATCTGGAGAACATCATTCTCAGCAAACTGACACAAGAACAGAAAAAGAAATACCGCATATACCCACTCATAGGTGGGTGAAAAAAATGAGAACACGTGGACACAGAGAGGCGGTCTACTATACACTGGGGACTGTTGGGGGGAATGGGGGAGGGACAGCGGGGGGGGCTGGGGGGGATAGCCTGGGGATGAATGCCAAGTGTGGGTGAAGGGGAGGAAAGCAGCAAAGCACACTGCCATGTGTGTACCTATGCAACTATCTTGCTCGTTCTGCACATGTACCCCCAAACCTATAATGCAATAAAAATTAAAAAATAAAAAATAAATTAAAAAAAAATAAAGAGTCTACTTCATGTAGCCACTCATTTAGAGCCTCAGTGAATAATGCACACCAGGGTAATAGTCGAGCATATTTTATATGGCCACTCATTTTGTCCTTCACTGAGTGATATACACCTGAAGAATCCTTAGGAATCTATTTGATACTACCACTCATTTAGAACCTTATTGAATAATACACAATGGAGCAATAGTCAGGTGTCTATTTTATATTGTCTATCATTCAAACATTCAGTGAATAGTAAAATTCTATGGAGTAATCAGGATGCTGTTTAAGATAACCACGAATTAAGTGCCTTGCTGAATGATACACGCCTGTGCGGTAGTCAGGAGTCTATTTCATATGAACTCTAATTTTGTGTATCGATGAGTAATACACACCTGGGGCAGTGTCAGGAGTCTATTTGGTACGGACACTCAAACAGAGCCTGTTTGATTAATGAACACGTGGATAATAATGAGGAGTCTATGTCATATGGCTACTCATTCAGACAAACTGGAAATAATGCACATGTGGAGTAATTAGAAGTCTCTTTCACATGGCCCCTCTTTCACAGCCTCACTGAATATTACACACTTGTGATATAGTCTGGATTCTATTTTTTATGGCCACTCATTCAGGGAATGACTAAATAATGCACACCTGCGGAATAGTCAGAAATCTCTTTCCTGTGGCCACTTGTTAAGAGCCTCATTATGTGTACACACCTGGAGAAATAGTCAGGGTGTACCTTTATCCCCTCATTCAGAGTCTCACTAAATAATGCACACCTGTGGAATAGTCCGCAGACTTTTTCATGTGGCATCTAATTCTGAGTATCACTGAATAATCTGGTGTAGTCAGGAGTCTATTTCATGTAGACAAATATTCAGAGCTTCAGTGAATAAGAGAGACACTTGATATAGTAAGGAATCTAAATGATATGGAAACATATTCTGAGCCTCACTGAATAATACACACCTGGGGAATAAATTGGAGTCTATTTTCGATGGACATATATTCAGATCCTCGGGAAATGATGTACACCTGTGGAGTAGCCAGGGGTCTATTATATTAGGACACTCATTCATAGCCTCAGTGGATAATATGCATGTGTGGATTAGTCAGGATTTCATTTTATATGGCCAATGACTCGTAACCTCAGTGAAAAACGGAACAATGTAAAAGACTTAGCAGTCTGTGTCATATAGACACTCATTCAGATATTCACTGAATAATACAAATATTTGATATAGACAGCATCCTGTTTCATATGGTTAAACAAAAAGAGCCTCACTGAGTAATGCACACCGTGGTAAGAGTTAGGAGTCTACTTTATATAGCCTTTAATTTACAGAATTAGGAAATAATGCAAACGTGTGGAATAGACACTAGTCTATTTTATACGGCCGCAAAATCAAAGCCTTTTTGAATACTGTACATGTGGAGAATAATCACTTGTCTGTTTCATATGGTGTTTCATTTGGTGAATTAAAAACTTATGCACACCTGTGGAGTAAAATGGGTTCTATTTCAGAACATCAGTCTTTCACTGTTTTAGTCAATAATATGTATATCTGAAAAGTAAGAAATCTATTTCACATGGCCACTAGTTCAGGGCCTCTGTGAAGAATACTCTCCTCAAAAATAGTCAAGTGTCTACTTTAAATGGCTACAAATTCAGAGACTCTGTAGGTAATGAACACCTGGGCAAGACAGCTGAGTCTCTTTTTTGTGCCCACTTAGTCAGAGTCTCATTCAATAATACACACCTGGGGAAGATTTAAGAGTCTTCTTCATGTAGCCACTCATTTAGAGCCTCAGTGAGTAATGCACACCAGGGTAATAGTCGAGCATATTTTATATGGCCACTCATTTTTTGCCTCACTGAGTGATATACACGTGAACAACCCTAAGAATTCTATTTAATACTACCACGCCTTTAGCAGCTTACTGAATAATTCACAATGAAGCAACAGTCAGGTGTCTATTTTATATGGTCTATCACTCAAAGTTTCAGTGAATAGTAAACTTCCATGGAGTAATCAGGACGCTGTTTAACAAAGCCACGAATTAAGTGCCTTGCTGAATGATACACACCAGTGTGATAGTTAGGAGTCTATTTTATATAAACTCTAATTTTGTGTTTCGCTGAGTAATACACACCTGGGGCAGTGTAAGGAGTGTATTTGGTATGGACACTCAAACAGAACCTGTTTGATTTTTTTTTTTTAAATTTTTATTGCATTATAGGTTTTGCGGTACATGTGCAGAACGTGCAAGATAGTTGCATAGGTACACACATGGCAGTGTGTTTTGCTGCCTTCCTTCCCTTCACCCACACTTGGTATTCATCCCCAGGCTATAACCCCCAGCCTCCCCCGCTGTCCCTCCCCAATTTCCCACAACAGTCCCCAGTGTATAGTAGACCACCTCTCTGTGTCCATGTGTTCTCATTTTTCTCACCCACCTATGAGTGAGTATATGCAGTATTTCTTTTTCTGTTCTTGCGTCAGTTTGCTGAGAATGATGTTCTCCAGATTTATCCATGTCCTTACAAAGGACACAAACTCATCATTTTTGATTGCTACATAATATTCCATGGTGTATATGTGCCATATTTTCCCAGTCCAGTCTATCATCCATGGGCATTTGGGTTGGTTCCAGGTCTTTGCTATTGTAAACAGTGCTGCAATGAACATTCGTGTGCATGTGTCCTTATAGTAGAACGATTTATAGTCTTTTGGGAGAGTGAATCGGCAACCATCAGAATGGGAAAAAATCTTTGCAGTTTATACATCTGACAAAGGGCTGATATCCAGAATTTACAAAGAACTCAAACAGATTTACAAAAAAAAAACCAAACAAGCCCATTCAAAAATGGGCAAAGGATATGAACAGACACTTTACAAAAGAAGACATACATGAGGCCAACAAACATTGAAAAAGTGCACATCATCATTGGTCATTAGAGAGATGAAAATCAAAACCATATTGAGATATCATCTCACACCAGTTAGAATGGCGATCATTAAGAAATCTGGAGAGAGAAGATGCTGGAGAGGATGTGGAGAAATAGGAACACTCTTACACTGTTGGTGGGAGTGTAAATTAGTTCAACCATTGTGGAAGACAGTGTGGCGATTCCTCAGGGACCTAGAAATAGAAATTCCATTTGACCCAGCAATCCCATTACTGGGTATCTATCCAAAAGACTATAAATCGTTCTACTATAAGGACACATGCACATGAATGTTCATTGAAGCACTGTTTACAATAGCAAAGACCTGGAACCAACCCAAATGCCCATTGATGATAGACTGGACTGGGAAAATGTGGCACAGATACACCATGGAATATTATGCAGCAATCAAAAATGATGAGTTTGCGTCCTTTGTAATGACATGGATGAATCTGGAGAACATCATTCTCAGCAAACTGACACAAGAACAGAAAAAGAAATGCCGCATATACTCACTCATAGGTGGGTGAGCAAAATGAGAACACATGGACACAGAGAGGCGGTCTACAATACACTGGGGACTGTTGGGGGAAATGGGGGAGGGACAGCGGGGGGGCCTGGGGGGGATAGCCTGGGGATGAATACCAAGTGTGTGTGAAGGGGAGGAAGGCAGCAAAACACACTGCCATGTGTGTACCTATGCAACTATCTTGCACATTCTACACATGTACCCCAAAACCTATAATGCAATAAAAATTAAAAAAAAACGAAAAGAGGACCATAAACATAGAAGAGAAGGTTATACAAAAAAGAATGAAAAATACACACATAAGAGAGGAGGATACACACAGGACAGGGAGATACACACAAGAGAGTGTGGCGTACACACAGGAGAGAGGAGGATACACACAGCAGAAAGGAGGATACACACAGGAGAGAGGGGATACACACAAGAGAGAGGAAGATACAAACCGGAGAGAGGGTGGATACACATAGGAAAGAAAGGTAATACACACAGGAGAGAAAAAAGATACACACAGAAGAGAGGAGGATACACAAAGGAGAAAGGAGGATACACACTGGTTAGAGAAAGGTACACACAGGAGAGAGGGATACACACTGGAGTGAAAAGGATAAATACAGAATAGAGGAGGATACACACAGGAGAAAGGAGGATACACACTGGTTAGAGAAAGGTACACACAGGAGAGGGGGATACACACAGGAGTGAAAAGGATACACACAGGAAAGAAGAAAATACACACAGAAGAGAGGAGGATACACACAAATGAGGGAAGGATACACACGGTAGACAGAGGGATACACATAGGAGAGAGAAGAATACACACAGGAGAAGGATGATACACACAGGAGAGATGAGGGTTTACATAGGAGAAAAGAGGATACATACAGGAGAGAGACGGATAAACACAGGAGAGAGGAGTATACACACAGCAGAGAGGAGGATACACACAGGAGAGAGGGTATACACACAGGAGTGAGGAAGATCCACACAGGAGAGAAAGGAATGCAAAAAGGAGAGAGGTGGATCCACAGAGAAGTGGGGCATACACAGAGCAGAGATGAGGATTTACACAGGAGAGAGAAAAATACACGCAGGAGAGAGGAGAGTACACACAAGAGAGAGGGGGAATACACACGGAGAGTGGTGATACACACAGTACAGTGGAGGGTACACACAGGAGAAAGGAAGTGCACACAGGAAAGAGGAGGATACACAAAGGAAAAAGGAATACACACAGGATAGTAGAAAATAAACAAAAAAGAGAGGAGGATACACACAGGAGAGAGGAAAATAAACACAGGAGAAAGGATACACACAGGAGAGGGGGCATACACACAGGAGAGGGGGAAACACCCAGGAAAGAGGGGCATAGACACAGGAGAAATAAGGATACACACAGCAAAGATGAGGATACACACAGGAGAGAGGAGATACACAGAGGATAGAAGGGATAACACACAGGAGTAAAGAGGGATACGCACACGAGTGAGAATTAATACACACAGGAGAGAAAAGGATACACACAGGAGAGAAAAGGATACCCACAGGAGAGAGGAGAATGCTCACAGGACAGAGAAGGATACATATAGAAGAGGGAGGATACAAAGAAGAGAGAAGGATACGAACAGGAGAGAGGAAGATACACGCAGAAGAGAGGAGGATACACACAGGAGAATGGAGGATACACCAAAAAAGAGGAGAATACACACAGGAGAGTGAGAAATACACACAGGCGAGAGGAGGATACACACAGAAGAGGGGTGATACACACAGGAGAGAGAAGGGTACACATAGGAGAAAGGATAATACAAACAGAAGTCAGAAAGATACAGAAAGAAGAGGGGAATACACACAGGAAAGAGGGGGACACAACGATGAGAGAAAAGAATACACACAGGAGAGAGGGTAATACACACAGGAGAGGGGTATAACAACAGGAAAAAGAGGCATACACACAGGAGAGTGGGATTCGCACAGTAGAAAAAAGAATATACACAGGAGAGAAAAGGATACACACAGAAGAGGGGGACACACACAAAAGTAGGGGCGTACACACAGGAGAAAGAAAAATACACACAGCAGAGAAAAGAATACACACAGGAGAGAGAGGATACACACAGGAGAGAGGAGGATACACAGGAGAGAGGAAAATACACACAATAGAGAGAAGGATACACACAGGAGACAGAAGGATACACACAGGGTAGTGGGGGATACACACAGGAGAGAGGGCGATACACACAGGAGAGAGGAGGATACACGCAGAATAAGGGGACACACACAGGAAAGAGAGGGATACACAAAAAAAAGAATGCACACAGAAGAGAGGGGCATATACACATAAAAGGGTGAAAAACAAACGAGAAAGGGGGATAAACACAGGAGAGAAAAGTATACACACAGGAAAGAGTGATACACACAAGAGAGAGTGGTGTAAACACAGGAGAGAAAAGGATATACACAGGAGAGAGGAGGAAAAAAACAGGAGAGAGGGGATATACACAAAAGAGGGGGAAACACACAGGAGAAAGCGGGGATACACCCAGAAAATAAAGGTGTTACACAAAAGACAGAAGGAGAAAACACACAGGAGAGCAGAGAAATAAACACAGTAGAGAGAAGGATACACACAAAAGAGAGGAGGATACACACAAGAGAGAAAAGTAAACACACAGGAGAGGGGCATACACAAAAGAGAGAATGGGATACACACGGGAGCATTGGATACATACAGGAGAAAGGGAAATACACACAGAAGAGGGGGGATACACACAAGATATGGGGATACAAACAGGAGAGAAAGGGATACACACGGGAGAGAGGAGACTACACACAGGAGATAGGAGGATACACACAGGAGAGAGGAGGATACACAAAGAAGAGGGGAAACACACAGGAGAGAGAGGGATTCACACAGGCGAGAAAGATAAACACATAAGAGGGGTGGATACACAGGAGAGAGAAAAATACACACAGGAGAGAAAAATACACGCAGAAGAGAGGGGCTTATGCACAGGAGAGAGGAGAATACATACAGGAGAGGGGGGATACACAAAGAAGAGAGGGGGATACACACAGGAGAGTGAAGCATACAAACAGGAGGGAGGGGAATATACACAGGAGAGAAGAGGATACACACAGATGGAAAAGGATAAATACAAAAGAAAGGAGGATACACACAAAAGAGAGGAGGATATATGCAGGAGATTGGAGAATAAACAAAGGAGAGAGGAGGATACATAAAGTAGAGGGGAGGATACACACAGGAGAGAGGGGTATACACACAGAAACGGGGCATACACACAGGAGAAAGGGAGATTCTCACAGGAGCGTTGGATACATACAGGAGATAGGGAAATATACACAACAGAGAAGGGGATACACACAGGAGAGGTGGATACACACAGGAGAGAGGGGGTTTCACACAGAAGAGGAGGATACACACAGGAGAGATGGAGATCCACAAAGAAGAACGGGGAATACACACAGGAGAGAGCGCGTTAAACACAGGAGAGTAGTGGGATACACACAGGATAGAGGAGGATACGCAAGAAAGAGAAGAGCATACACACAGGACAGAGAAGGTTACGCACAGAATAGAGGGGAATTCACACAGTAGAGATGGTGAAACGCACAGGAGAGAGGAAAATACACACAGGAGAGAAGAGTATACACACAGGTGAGGAAAATACACAAAGGAGAGAGGGCCATACACAGAGGAGAGAGGAGGATACATACAAAAGAGATGGAAATACACACAGGAGAGAAGAGGATACACACAGAAGAGAGAAGGAGACACAGAGAAGAGAGGGGGATACACACAGGAGAGAGGGGATACACACAGGAGAGAGGGGATACCCACAGGAGAGAGGGAATATACACACAAAATACAGGGGGATACACACAGAAAAGATGGGGATACACACAAAAGAAAGGAGGATACACAAAGGAGAGAGGAGGATACACAAAGAAGACAGAAGAATACACACAGGAGAGAGACGGATACACACAGGAAAAAGGGATACACACAGAGGAGGGGTCATACACACATAAAATGGGGATAAACACATTAAAAACTGGGTAGACACAGAATAGAGGACGATACTAACAAGAAAAGGTGATACAAACAGGAGAGAGAAATACACACAGGTGAGAGGAGGATACACACAGGAGAAAGGAGCATAAACACAAAAAAGTGGGGATACACAGAGGAGAGGGGGGGATACACAAAAAAGAAAGGGATACTCACAAGAAAGGAAAATACACACAGAAGCGAGCGGGATGCACACAGGAGAAAGGAAAATACAAACAAAAAAGAGGAGGATACACACAGTAGAGAGAAAGATTCACACAGGAGAGGGGGGATACACACAGTAGAGGGGAAGATACACACAGGAGAGGAAAGGATACAGAGAGGAGAGAGGAAGATATACACAGAAGAGAAGTAGATACACACAGGAGTGGAGGATACACACAGAAGAGAGGGGATACACGCAAAAGCGTTGGATACATAAAGAAGACAGGGAAATACACATAGGAGAGAGGGGGATTCATACAAAAGAGGGGGATACACACAGGAGAGAGAAAGATACACAGAACAGAGAGGAGTATACACAGAAGAGAGTGGGATACACACAGGAGATAGGGGAATACACACAAGAGGGGGCATACACACAGGAGAGAGGGGAATACACACAGGAGAGAGAAAGATACACAAAGGAGAGAGGAGGATACACGGAGGAGAGAGAAGTATACACAGGAGAAAGTAGCTTACACACAAAAGAGAGGAGGATACACAAAGAAAATAAAAATACACACAGGTGAGAGGAGGATACACACAGGAGAGAGGGGCATACACACAGAACAGAGCAGGATACACACAAAATAGAGGAGTATACACACAGGAGAGAAGGGGTACACACAGGAAGCAGGAGGAATACACACAGTAGAGAACATACACACAGGAAAAAAGAGAATACACACAGGATAGAGAAGGATACACAGAGGGGAAGCGGGGTACACACAGAAGAGGGAAGGATACACACAAAATAGAGGAGAATACACACAGGAGAGTGAAGGATACCCACAGAAGAGAGGGGGATACACACAGGAGAGAGGGGCATACACAAAAAAGAGGGGGATGCACACAGAGTAGAGAGGAGAAAACAAACAGGAGAAGGAAATACCCACAGGAGAGGGAGATACACACGGGTGAGGGGGTGCACAAAGGAGAGAGGGGGATACACACAGGAAAGAAGTGGATACACAGAGGAAAGGGAAGGATACACACAGGAGAGGGCAGATACACACAGGAGAGAGAAAGATACACACAGGAGAGTGGGGCATACCCACAGGAGGAAGAGAGATACACACAGAAGAGAGGGGTATACACACAGGAAGGAAGGAGAGACACAGAAGAGACGAGGAAACACACAGGGGAGAGAAGGATACACACAGGAGAGAGGAATATATACACAGGAGAGAGGAGGATACACACAGGAGAGATGGGGATACACACAGAAGAGAGGAGGATACACACAGGAGAGAGAAAGATACACAGAGGAGAGAGGAAGATACACGCAGGATAAAGGAGGATACACACAGGAGATGGTGGATACACACAGGAGAAAGGAGGATACACACAGGAGAGAGGGAGGATACACAAAAGAAAGAGGGGGATGCACACAGAAGAGAGTAGGATACATAAAGGCTAGAGGGAAGATACACACAGGAGAGATTGGGGATACTAACAGGAGAGAGGGGGATACACACAGAGAGTGGGGCATACACACAGAGAAAAATTGATACACACTGGAGAGAGTGGGATACACACAAGAGGTGGAAAATATGCACCGTAGAGAGGAGGATACTCACAGGAGAAAGAAGGATACACACAGAAGAGAAACGGATACACACAGGAGAGAGGACGATACACACAGGAGAGGGCGATACACAGAAGAGACAGAAGGATCCCCACAGGAGACAAGGAAATACATATAAGAGAGAGGGGTATACACACAGGAGAGGGGTATACACACAGGAGAGAAAAGGACACACGCAGGAGAAAAAATAATGCACGCAGGACAGAGAAGGATACCCGCAGATGAGAGGGGGATACACACAAAAGAGAGAAAAATACACACAGGAGAGAAGGGGGATACACACAGGAGAGAGAAAAATACACAAAGGAGTGAGGGATACACACAGGTGAGAAAAGGATACACACAAGGGAGTGGGGCATAAACACAGAAAAGGGGGAATATACACAGGAGAGAAAAATACACACAGGAGTGAGAAGGAAGCACACAGGAGAAATGGAAATACACACAGGAGAAAGGAAGATACACACAGGAGAGAGAAGGATACACACAGGAGAGGGGGGATCCATACAGGAGAGAGAAAGACACCCATAGGAGAGAGGAGGATACTCAGAGAAGAGAGGAAGATACACACAGAAGAAAAAAGGATACACACAGTAGTGGGAAATACACACAGAAGAAAGGGGGATATGCAGAGGAGAGAAAAATACACAGAGGAGAGGGGGATACATACAGGAGAGAGGGGCATACAGAGAGAAGAGAACAGGATACCCGCAGGAGAGAGGAGGATACACACAGAATAGAGGGGCATACACACAGGAGAGAGGGACATACAAATATAAGACAAAAGGATACACACAGGAGTGAAAAGCATACAGGTAGGAAAGAAAGATACACAGAGGAGAGAGGGGCATACACACAAAAAAGGGGGATACACACAGGAGAAAGGGGGATACAAATAAGAAAGGGTGATACACACAAGAAAGCCAAGCAGAAACACAGGAGATTAAAAAATACACACAGGAGAGAGGAGGAAAAAAACAAAAGAAAGAGAATACACACAAGTGACAGGAATATACACACAGGAGAAAGGGGTAATACACACAGGAAAGGAAGGTGTTACACACAGGACAGATGGGGGAAACACAGAAAAGTGGAGGAATACACACAGGAGACAGAAGGATACACACAGGAGAGAGAAGGAAACATATAGGAGAGAGGAGTGTACACACAAGAGAGGAGCATACACACAAGAGAAAGGGGGATACACAGAGGAGAGTTGAATACATACAGGAGACAGAAAAATACACACTGGAGAGAGGGTGATACACACAGGAGAGGGGGATACACACGGGAGAGAGGGTATACACACAAAAGTGAGGGGAATACACATGAGAGAGGGGCATACACACAGTAGAGAGGGAGATACACATAGAAGAGAGGAAGATACACACAGGAAAGAGAAAGATACACTCAGGAGAAAGGAGGATACACACAGGAGAGGGCAAAACACACAAGAGAAAGGGGTTCCACACAGAAGAGAAAGAAATACACATAGGAGAGAGGGGTATACACACAGGAGAGGTGTACACACACAAAAGAGAAGAGAATAAATGCAGAAGAGTGGAGGATACTCGCAGCACAGAGGAGGATACCCGCAGGAGAGAGGGGGATACACACAAAAGAGAAAAACATACATACAAAATTGAAGGGGATACACACAAAAGAGAGAATGATACACACAGGAGAGAAAAGAATACCAAAAAAGAGAGGAGGATACACACAAGAGTGAGGGATACACACAGGTGAGAGAAGGATACACACAGGAGAGAGGGCCGTACACACAGAAAAGGGGGGAACACAGAGGAGAGAGTGAAATACAAAAAGGAGAAACTGATACACACAAAAGAGGGAAATACACACAGGAGCGAGAAAGATGCACACAGGAGAAAAGGAAATGCACACAGGAGAAAAGGAAATACACACAAGAAAAAAAGGATACACAAAGGAGAGAGAAGGATACACACAGGAAAGGGGGGATACACACAGGAGAGAGGAAGATACACACAGGAGAGAGGAGTATACACAGAGGAGAGAGGAAGATACACACAGAAGAGAAGAGGATACACACAAGAGTGGGAGATACACATAGAAGAGGGGGGATACGCACAGGAGAAAGAAATACACAGAGGATTAAGTAAGATACACACAGGATAGAGGGGGATAGCACAGGAGATGGGGATACATACAGGAAAGAGGGGCATAGACAGAGGAGAGAAAAGGACAAACGCAGGAGAGACGAGGATACACAAAGGATAGAGGGGGATAGACACAGGAGAGAAAAGGACACACACAGGAGAGGAAAGGATACACACAGGAGATAGGAAGATACACATAGCCGAGGGAGATACACACAGGAGAGTGGGGCATACACTCAAAAAAAGGGATACACACAGGAGAAAGTGGGATACACACAGGAGAGTGGAAGATACCCAGAGGAAAGGGTGATACACACAGGAGAGAGGGGAAAACACACAGGAGAGAATGGTGATACACACAGGAAATAAAGGTGTTGCCCACAGGAGAGAGGGGGTAAACCCACAGGAAAGCGGAGGGATATACGCAGGAGAAATGATTATACACACAGAAGAGAGGAGGATACATAGAGGAGAGAGGAGTATACACACAGGTGAGTGGCATACACACAGAATAGAGGGGGATACACGCAGGAGAGTTGGATACATACAGGAGACAGGGAAATATACACAGTAGAGAGGAAAATACACACTAAAGAGGGGGATATACACAGGAGAGAGGGTATACACACAGGAGAGGGAAATACAGATAGGAGAGAGAGGGATCCACACAAAAGAGAGAAGAATACATACAAGAGACAGGGGCATACAGACAGGAGAGAGAAAAATACTCATAGGAGAGAGAAAAATACATAAAAAAGAAAATAGGATACACGCAGAAGAGAGGAGTATACACAGGAGAGAGGTTAATACACAGAGGAGAGAGGGTGTTACACACAGGAGAGAGGTTAAATACACACAGGAGAGAGGAGGATACACACAGGAGAGAGGAGGATACACCAAAAAAAAGAGAGGATTATACACGCAGGAGAGAGAATGACATGCACAGGAGAGACGGGAATTCACAAAATAGAGAGGGGGATACACACAGGAGAGAGGGTGACACAGAAGGAAGAGAGGGGTATACACACAGGTGAGGGAAATACACAAAGGAGATGGGGGCATACACACAGTAAAGAGAAAATATACACACAGGAGAGAGGAGGATACACACAGGAGAAAGGAGGATACACACAAGAGAGAGACAGATACACACAGGAGAGAGGCGGATACACAAAGGATAGGGCAATACACACAAGAGAGAGGGGGATCCACACGGGAGAGAGGGGAATACACATAGGAGAGAGGGGTATACACACAGGAGAGGGGCATACACACAGGAGAGAGGAGGATACACGCAGGAGAGAGGAGGATACACGCAGCACAGAGGAGAATACCCGCAGGAGAGAGTGGGATAAACACAGAAGAGAAAAAAATACACACAGGAGAAAAGGGGGATACACACAAGAGAGAGAATGATACACACAGGAGAGAAAAGGATACACACTAAAGAGAAAACGATACACACAGGAGCGAGGAATACGCACATGTTAGAGGAGGATACACACAGAAGAGAGAGGCATACACACAGAAAAGGAAGGATACAAAGAGAAGAGAGGAAAATACACAAAGGAGAAAAAGACACACAAAAGAGGGAAATACACACAGAAGCCAGGGGGATGAACACAGGTTTAAGGAAAATACACACAGGAAAGACGAGGATACACACAGGAGAAGGAAGGATACACTCAGGAGAGGGGGGATACACACAGGAGAGAAAAAGATACACACAGAAGAGAGGAGGATACACAGAGGACAGAGGAAAATACACACAGAAGAGAAGAGGATACACACAGGAGTGGGGGATACACACAGGAAAGAGGAAGATAAACACAGGAGAGGGGGATACATATAGGAGAGAGGGGTATAGACAGAGGGGAGGGGAGGATACACGCAGAAGAGAGGAGGATACACACACAAAAAACAGTGGGATACACACAGGAGAGGGGGGATACACTGAGGAGAGAAAAGAATATACACTCGAAAGAGGAGGTTGCACATCGGAAAGGAAGATACACACACAATAGAGGGGCATACACACAAAAAAGGGTGATACACACAGGAGATAGGGGGATACACACAGGAGACAAAAGTAAACACACAGGAAAGTGTGATACACACATGAGAGAGGAAAGTAAACACAGGAGTGAAGAGGGTACACACAGGAGAAAGGAGGAAACAAACAGGAGAGAGGGGATACACACAAGAGAAAAAAGAATACACACAGGAGAAAGGGGTGATACACACAGGAAATAAAGGTGTTACCCACAGGAGAGAGGGGAAAACACACAGAAAAGTGAAGGGATACACACAGGAGAGAGGAGGATACACACAGTAGACAGGAGGATACACATAGGAGAGAGGAGTATAAACACAGGATAGGGCATACACACAGGGGACAGGAGGATACACAGAGGATAGGGCGATACACACAAGACAGAGGGGAATCCACACAGTAGAGAGGGGAATACACATAAAAGAGAGGGGTATACACACAGGAGACGGGGATACACACAGGAGAGAGGAGGATACACGCAGGAGAGAGGGGGATACACGCAGCACAGAGGAAGATACCCGCAGGAGAGATTGGGATAAACACAGAAGAGAAAAGAATGCACACAGAGGAGAAGGGGGATACACACAAGAGAGAGAATGATACACACAGAAGAGAAAAGGAAACACACTAAAGAGAAAATGATACACACAGGAGCGAGAAATACGCACATTTTAGAAGAGGATACACACAGAAGAGAGGGGCCTACACACAGAAAAGGAAGGATACAAAGAGAAGAGAGGAAAATACACAAAGGAGATAAAAGACACACAAAAGAGGGAAATACACACAGAAGCCAGGGGGATGAACACAGGTTTAAGGAAAATACACACAGGAAAGACGAGGATACACACAGGAGAAGGAAGGATACACTCAGGAGAGGGGGGATACACACAGGAGAGAAAAAGATACACACAGAAGAGAGGAGGATACACAGAGGACAGAGGAAGATACACACAGAAGAGAAGAGGATAAACACAGGAGTGAGGGATACACAGAGAAGAGAGTGGGATACACACAGGAAAGAGGAAGATAAACACAGGAGAGGGGGATACATATAGGAGAGAGGGGCATAGACAGAGGGGAGGGGAGGATACACGCAGAAGAGAGGAGGATACACACAAAAAAGAGTGGAATACACACAGGAGAGAGGGGGATACACAGAGGAGAGAAAATAATACACACTCGAAAGAGGAGGTTGCACATAGGAAAGGGAGATACACACACAATAGAGGGGCATACACACAAAAAAGGGTGATACACACAGGAGATAGGGGGATACACACAGGAGACAAAAGCAAACACACAGGAAAGTGTGATACACACATGAGAAAGGGGAGAAAACACAGGAGAGAAGAGGATACACACAGGAGAAAGGAGGAAACAAACAGGAGAGAGGGGATACTCACAAGAGAGAAAAGAATACACACAGGAGAAAGGGGTGATACACACAGGAAATAAAGGTGTTACCCACAGGAGAGAGGGGAAAACACACAGAAAAGTGAAGGGATACACACAGGAGAGAGGAGGATACACACAGTAGACAGGAGAATACACATAGGAGAGAGGAGTATACACACAGGATAGGGGCATACACACAGGGGACAGGAGGATACACAGAGGATAGGGCGATACACACAAGAGAGAGGGGAATACACATAAAAGAGAGGGGTATACACACAGGAGAGGGGCATACACACAGGAGAGAGGAGGATACACGCAGCACAAAGGAGGATACCCACAGGAGATATTGGGATAAACACAGAAGAGAAAAGGCTACACGCAGGAGAGAAGGGGGATACACACAAGAGAGAGAATGATACACAAAGGAGAGAAAAGGATACACACTAAAGAAAAAAGGATACACACAGGAGTGAGAAATACGCACAGGTTACAGAAGGATACACACAGAAGAGAGGGACATACACACAGAAAAGGAAGGATATAAATAGAAGAGAGGGAAATATAGAAAGGCGAAAATGATACACACAAAAGAGGGAAATACACACAGAAGCGAGGGGGATGAACACAGGTTTAAGGAAAATAAACACAGGAAAGACGAGGATACACACAGGAGAAGAAAGGATACACTCAGGAGAGGGGGGATACACACAGCAGAGAGAAAGATACATACAGGAGAGAGGAGGATACACAGAGGACAGAGGAAGATACACACAGAAGAGAAGAGGATACACACAGGAGTGGGGGATACACAGAGAAGAGAGTGAGATACACACAGGAAAGAGGAAGTTAAACACAGGAGAGGTAGATACATATAGGAGAGAGGGGCATAGACAGAGGGGAGGGGAGGATACACGCAGAATAGAGAAGGATACACACAAAAAAGAGTGGGATACACACAGGAGAGAGGGGGATACACAAGAGAGAAAAGAATACACACTTGGAAAAGGAGGATACACATAGGAAAGGGAGATCCACACACAAGAGAGGGGCATACACACAAAAAAAGGGGATACACACAGGAGACAAAAGCAAACACACAGGAAAGTGTGATACACACATGAGAGAAAGCCGTAAACACGGGAGAGAATAGGATACACACAGGAGAGAGAAGGAAACAAACAGGAGAGAGGGGATACACACAAGAAAGAAAAGGATACACACAGGAGAAAGGGGTGATACACACAGGAAAGAAAAGTGTTACCCACAGGTGAGAGGAGGAAACACACAGAAAAGTGAAGGGATACACACAGGAGAGAGGAGGATACACACAGTAAACAGGAGGATACACATAGGAAAAAGGAGTATACACACAGGAGAGGGGCATACGCACAGGAGAGAGGGGGATACACACAGGAGAGTTGGATACATACAGGAGACAAAGAAATACACACAAGAGAGAGGGGGATAGACACAGGAGAGAGGTATACACACAGGAGAGAGGGTATACACACAGGAGAGAGGGGATACACACAGGAGAGAGAGGGATTCAAACAGGAGAGAGGTGAATACACAAAAGAGAGAGGGTCATACACACAGGAGAGGGGGATACACATAGGAGAGAAAAAATGCACAAAGGAGAGAGGAGGATACATGCAAAAGAGAGGAGTATACAGAGGAAAGAGGGGAATTCACAGAGGAGAGAGGGCGTTACACACAGAAGAGAGGGCGGATACACACAGGAGGGAGGAGGATACACAAAGGAGAGGGTGGGTACACACAGGAGAGAAAACGGATACACACAATAAAGAGGGGAATACACACAGAAGAGAGTAGGACACACAAGGGCGAGAGAATGGATACAAAAAGGGGAGAGGGGGTATACTAACAGGAGAGAGGGGAATACACACAGTAGAGTTGGGCATACTCAAAGAAGGGAGAGGCTGCACACTGGAGAGAGTGGGATACACACAGGAGGAGGAAGATACGCACAGTAAAGAGAAGGATACACACAGGAGAAAGGAAGATACACACAGGAGAGAGACGGAAACACAAAAGAGAGAGGAGCATACACACAGGAGAGGGCGATACACACAAGAGAGAGGAAATCCACACAGGAGAGACAAAATACACATATGAGAGAGGGGTATACACACAGGAGAGGGGTATGCACACGAAAGAGGAGGATACACGCAGGAGAAAGGAGGATACACGCAGTACAGAAGAGGATACCCACAGGAGAGAGGGGGATACACACAGAAGAGAGAAAAATACACACTGAATGGAAGGGGGATACACACAAGAAAGAGAATGATACACACAGAAGAGAAAAGAATACACACAGGAACGAGGGGGATACACACAAAAGAGAGGAAGATACACACAGGAGAGAGGGAAGATACACACAGGAGAGAGGGGTATACACAAAGGTGAGGGGAATACACAAAGAAGAGAAGTGCATTCACACAGGAGAGAGAAAAGATACACACAAAAAAGAGGAGGATACACATAGATGAAAGGAGGTCACACAGAGGAGAGAGCGATACACAGAAGAGAGAGGGGTATCCACACAGGAGAGAGGGGAATACACATAGGAGAAAGGGGGTTGCACACAGGAGAGAGAACAATACACACAGGAAAGGGTGATACACACAGGAGAGAGGTGCATAAACACAGGAGAGAGGAGGATACACACAGAAGAGAGGTTGAAACAAACAGGAGAGAGAAGATACACACAAGAGAGAGGGGGATACACACAGGAGAAAGGGATGATACACACAAGAAAGAAAGGTGTTACACACAGAAGAGAGAGGGGAAACACACAAGAAAGTGGACTGATACATGCAAGAGAGAGGAGGATACACGCAGGAGACAGGAGGATACACACAGCAGAGAGGAATATACAAACAGGAGAAGGGCATACACACAGGAGAGGGGATACACACACAAGAGTTGGAAACATAGAGGAGACAGGGAAGTATACACAAGAGAGAGAGAGGGATACACACAGGAGATGGGAATACACACAAGAGAGAGGATATACGCACAGAAGAGGAGAATACAAACAGGAGAAAAAGGCATACAGACAAGAGAGGGGGAAATACATATAGGAGAGAGGAAGATCCACAAAAAAGAGAGAAGGATACACGCAGGAGAGAGGAGTATACACAGGAGAAACGTTAATACACAGAGGAGAGAGGGCGTTACACAAAGGAGAAGAGGGTGGATACACACAAGAGAGAGGAGGATACACACAGAAGAGGGGAGGATACACACAAAAGAGAGGAGCATACACACAGGAGAGAGAATGATACGCACAAATAAGATGGGAATTCACAAAATAGAGAGGGATATACACAGGGAAGAGGGGGATACACACAGGAGAGAGGGGTATACACACAGGTGAGGGAAATACACAAAAAAGAGAGGGGCATACACACAGGAGAGAGAAAAGATACACACAGGAGAGAGGAGGATACACACGAGAGAGGGGGATAAACACAGGAGAGAGAAGGGATACACAAAGTTAAGAAGAAGATACACAAAGGAGAGAGGAAGATAAAAAAATGAGAGGAGGATACACACAGGAGAGTGAAGGATACACATAGCAGAGAGGAGGATACACACAGTAGAGGGGGATACACACAGAAGAGAGGGGCATACACAAAGGAGAGAGAAGAATACACACAGGATGCAGGAGGATACAAACAGGAAAGAGGAAGATACACACAGGAGAGAGGGGGGATACCCACGGGAGAAAAGAAAATACATACAGGAGGGAGGAGGATGCACACAGAAGACAGGTGGATACACACAGAATAGAAAAGTATACACACAGGAGAGAGGAAGATACACACAAGAGGGAGAATAATACTCACAGGAGAGAGGAGGATTTCCACAGGTGAAAGGAGGATACACTGAGAAGAAAAAATGATACACACAGGAGAGAGGGGGATACACAAAGGAGACAGTGGGATACACACAGGGGGAAGAAGATACAGACAGGAGAGAGGAGGATACACACATTAGAGAGGAAGATACACACATGAGAGAGGAGAAAACACAAAAGCGAAAAAGGCATACATATAGGAAAGGCTGTTACACACAGGATAGAGGGGAATACACACAGAAAAAAAGGTTACACGCAGAAGAGGGGTATACACAAAGGAGAGAGGGGGATACACACAAAATATCGGAGGATACAGAAAAAAGAGAGGAAGATACACACAGGAAAGAAAATGATACAAACAGGAGAGAGGAGAATACACACTTGAAAGGAGGATACACACAGAAGAGAGAAGGATACACACAAAAGAGAGAGGAATATACTCAGGAGAGTCGGGACACAAACAGGAGAGTGTGGCATACACAAATGAGGAGAAGAGTACACACAGGAGAGAGGAGGATACACACAGGGAGAGGAAAATACACACAGGAGAAAGGAGGATACACACAGGAATAATGGGAATAAATGAAAAAGAGAGGAGGATAAACACAGCAGAGTGGAGGATACACAAAGGAGAGAGGAGGATACACATAGGAGAGAGGAGGACACACAAATAAGAGGGTAAGATACACACAGGAGAGAAGAGAATACACAAAAGAGACAAAGGCATACACAAAGAGGAGGTTGATACACACAGAATAAAGGGGGATACACACAGAAAAAAAGGATACACGCAGAAGAGTGGGATACACACAGGAGAGAGGGGCATACACACAGAAGAGAGGAGAACATACACAGAATAGAGAAGGATACACACAATGGAGAGGAGGATACACACAGGAGAGAGGAGGTATACACACAAGAGAGAAGAAGGTATGCACAGGAGAGAGGAGGATAGACCCAGAAGAGAGGAGGATACACATAGGAGAGAGGAAGATACACAAAGGAGAGAGGAGGATAAACGCAAAAGAGAGGAGTATACACGAGAGAGAGAGGGGAATACACAGAGGAGAGAGGGAGTTACACACAGGAGAGAGGGCGGATACACACAAGAGAGAGGAGGATACACAAAGGAGAGGGTGGGTACACACAGGAGAGAGGAGGATACACACAGGAAAGAGGGTGTTACACACAATAAAGAGGGGGATACACACAGAAGAGAGTAGGACACACAAAGGCGAGAGAAGGAATACACACAGGGGAGAGGGGGTATACTAAAAGAAGAGAGGGGGATACACACAGGAGAGTTAGTCATACTCAGAGAAGGGAGAGGCTACACACTGAAGAGAGTGGGATACACACAGCAGGAGGAAGATATGCACAGTAAAGAGAAGGATACACAAAGGAGAAAGAAAGATACACACAGGAGAGAGATGGATACACAAAAGAGAAAGGAGCATATACACAGGAGAGGGCGATACACACAAGAGAGAGGGGATCCACACAGGAGAAACAAAATACACATAGGAAAGAGGAGTATATACACAGGAGAAAGGTATACACACGAGAGAGGAGGATACACGCAGGAGAAAAGAGGATACACGCAGCACAGAACAGGATACCAGCAGGAGAGAGGGGGATACACACAGGAGAGAGAAAAATACACACAGAAGAGAAAAGGACACACACAGAACAGAAAAGTATACACACAGGAGCGAGGGTCATACACACAAAAGAGAGGGGGGTTCACACAGGAGCGAGGGAAGATGTACACAGGAGAGAGGGGTATACACAAAGGTGAGGCGAATACACAAAGAAGAGAGGTGCATTCACAATGGAGAGAGAAAAGATACACACAAAAGAGAGGAGAATACAAATAGATGAAAAGAGGACACACAGAGGAGAGGGCGATACACAGAAGAGAGAGGGGGATCCACATAGGAGAGAGGGAAATACACATAGGAGAGTGGGGTATACACAAAAATGAGGGGAATACAAAAAGGAGAGAGGGGGTGCACACAGAAGAGAGAAGAATACACACAAGAAAGGGTGATATACACAAAAGAGAGGTGCATAAACACAGGAGAGAGGAGGATACACACAGAAAAGAGGACGAAACAAAAAGGAGAGAGGAGATACACAAAAGAAACAGGGCGATACACACAGGAGAAAGGGGTGATACACACAAGAAAGAAAGGTGTTACACACAGAAGAGAAGGAAGAAACACACAAGAAAGCAGAGGGATACATGCAGGAGAGAGGAGGATACAGGCAGGAGACAGGAGGATACACACAGGAGAGAGGAGTATACACAAAGGAGAAAGACATACACACAGGAGAGATGGGGATACAAACAGGAGAGTTGGATACATACAGGAGACAGGACAGTATACACAAGAGACAGGGGGATACACACAGGAGATGGAAATACACACAAGAGAGAGGGCATACACACAGAAGAGGAGAATACACACAGAAGAAAGGGGCATACAGACAGGAGAGAGGGAAATACATATAGGAGAGAGGAAGATCCACAAAAAAGAGAGGAGGATACACGCAGGAGAGAGGAGTATACACAGGAGAGAGGTTACTACACGGAGGAGAGAGGGCGTTACACACAGGAGAGAGGGTGGATACACACAGGAGAGAGGAGGATACACACAGGAGAGAGGAGGATACACACAGGAGAGAGAAGGATACACACAAAAGAGAGGAACATACACACAGGAGAGAGAATGATACGCACAGGAGAGACGGGAATTCACAAAATAGAGAGGAAGATATACACAGGGGAGAGGGGAATACAAACAAGAGAGAGGGGTATACACACAGGTGAGATAAATACACAAAAAAGAAAGGGGCATACACACAGGAGAGAGAAAAGATACACACAGGAGAGGATAATACACACAGAAGAAAAAAAGATACACACATAAATGAGGGGGATAAACGCAAAACAGAGGAGGATAAACACAGGAGAGTGGAGAATACACACAGGAGAGGGGAGGATACACACAGGAGAAAAAAGAATACACAAACGAGAGGGGAAGCACACAGAAGAAAGGGGAATACACACAGGCGTGAGGGAAACACAAAGGATTAGGAAGAGTACACACAGGAGAGAGTGGGATACACACAAAAAAGAGGAGGATACGGAAAGGAAAAAGGAGGATACACACAGAAGAGAAAAGGATACAAACAGGGGAGAGGAGGATACACACGTGAAAGGAGGATACACACAGGAGAGAGGAGGATACACACAAGATAGAGGGGAATACACTCAGGAGAGTGGGGGATACAAACAGGAGAGTGTGGCATACAAAAAAAGGAGGGGGATACACACAGGAGAGAGGAGAATACACACAAGAGAGAGGAAAATACACACAGGAGAAAGGAGGATACACTCAGGAATAAGAGAGATAAACGCAAAAGACAGGAGGATAAACAGCAGAGAGGAGGATACACACAGGAAAGAGTGGGATACACACAGGAGAAAGGGATACACACAGGAGAGAGGGGCATACACAGAGGAGAGAGGAGGGTAAACACTAGAGAGAGGAAAGATACACACAGGAGAGAGGGGATACACACAGGAGAGTGGGACAAACACATAGAAGAGAGGGGGATACACATAGGAAACAGGGGGAAACTCACAGGGGGAGAAGAATAATGACAGGAGGGAGAAGGATACACACAAATAGAAAAGCATACAGACAGAAGAGAGAAAAATACACGCAGGAGAGAGGAAAATTCACACAGGAGAGAGGAGGATACAAAAAGAAGAGGGGAGGATACACGCAGGAGAGACGAGGATACACACAGTGGAGAGGGGGAATACACACAGGAGAGGGGTACACAAAAAGAAGAGAAAAGGATACAAACAGGTGAGAGGAGTATACGCACAGGAGAGAGGAGGATACACACAGGTGAGAGGAGGATACACACACAAAAAAGGGGGATCAACATAGGAGAGAGGGTGATACACACAGAAGAAAGGTGATACACACAGGAAAGGGGAGGGTACACAGAGGAGAGAGGACGATACACAAAGAAGAAAAGAGGATACACAACAAAAGAGGGAAATACACACAGAAGAGAGAGTGATATACCAAAAAGAGAGAAAAATACACACAGGAGAGTAAAGGAATACACACAAGAAAAAGGGGATACACACAGAAGAGAAGAGAATACACACAGGAGAGGGGAATACACACAGGAGAGAGAGGCGTACATACAGGAGAGGAAAGGATACACACAGCAGAGAGGAGAATACACAGAAGAGAGAGGGGATACCCATAGAAGAGTGGAGGATACATAGAGGAGAGAGTGGGGATACACACGGAGAGAGGGGAAATACACACAAGAGAGAAGGGGGATATATCCAACAGAGAGGAGGAATAAACACAGGAGAGAGGAGAATACACATAGGAGAGAGCAGGATACACACAGGAGAGAGGAAGATACACAAAGAAAAAAATACACACAGGAGAGAGGAGAATACACACAGGAGAGAGAAGGATACACACAAATTAGAGAAGGATACACACGGGAGACAGAAGGATACACACAGGAGAGGGGTGATACACACAGGAGAAAGAAGGATACACAGCACAGAGAGGAAGATACACACAGGAGAGAGGGGGATACACACAAGAGAGTGGTGATACACACAGAAGAAAGGGGGATACACACAGGAGAGAAAAGAAACCAGACAAGAGAGAGGAGGATACACACAGGAGAAGGAAATACACAAAGTAGAAAGGAGCATGCACACAGGAAATGGGATACACACAGAAGAAAGGGGGATACACACAGGAGAGAGAAGGATACACACAAAAGAGGGGTGATACACACAGGAGAAAGAAGAGTACGCACCACAGTGAGAAAGATACACACAGGAGAGAGGGAAATACACACAGGAGAGTGGTGATACACACAGGAGAAAGGGGGATACAAACAGGAGAGAAAGGGAACCACACAGAAGAGAGGATGATACACACAGGAGAGGGAAATACACAAACTAGAAGGGAGCATGCACACAGGAAAGGAGATACACACAGAAGAAAGGGGGATACACACAGGAGAGGGGAGGATACACACAGGCGATGGGGATACACACAGGAGAGAGGATGATACACACATGAGTGAGGAAAATACAAACAGGCGAGAGGGGATACACACAGGAGAAAGGGTGATACACACAGGAGAAAGTGGGGTTACACACAGGAGAAAAGGGGGTTACACACAAAAGAGAGGGGGAAAACACACAGGAGAGAGGAGGGTTACAAACAGGATAAAGGAATATACACGCAAGAGACAGGAAAATACACACAGGAGAAAAAATGATACACACAGGAGAGGGGGATACACAAAGTAGAGAGGGGCATGCACAGAGGAAAAAAGAATACACACACAAAAAAAGATACACACAAGAGAGAAAAGGATACACACAAAAGAGGGGGATACACACAGCAGAGACGGGCAGAAACACAGCAGCGAGGAAGATACACACAAAAGAGAGAAAGATACAAAAGGAGAGAGGGGATACACACAGGAGAGAGGGTAATACACACAGGAGAAAGAGGGGATACACACAAGAGAGAAAGGAATTACACACAGGAGAGAGGGGAGAAACACACAGGAGAGAGGAGGGATACAAACAGGAGAAAGGAAGATACACACAATAGAGGAGAAAATACACACTGGAGAGAGGAGGATGCACACAGGAAAGAAGAGGATACAAACAGGAGAGAAGAGGATACACAAATGAGAGAGAAGGATACACACAGGAGAAAGGAGAATACACACAGGAGAGGGGCATACACACAGGAGAGAGGGGATACAAACAAGATATTTGGATACACACAGGAGACAGGGTAATACAGACAGGAGAAATGGGGGATACACACAGGAGATGGGGATTCAGAGAGGAGAGAGCGGGATACATAAAGGAGAAAGGAGAACACACACAAGACAGAGGGGAATAGACACAGTAGAGAGGAGGATACAAAGGAGAAAGGAAGATGCAAACAGAAAGTGCAGAATACACACAGGAGGGAGGGTGATACACACAGAAGAGAGGGGAATACACACAGGAGAGAGAAAAATACACACAGGAGAGAGGAGGATACACACAAAAGAGAGAAAGAGACATACAGGAGAGAGGAGGATTCACAAAAAAAAGAGGGGAAATGCACAGGAGAGAGGAGGATACAAACAGGCGAGAGTGATACACACAGGAGACGGGGAAGTACACAGAGGAGAGAGGGGGATACACACAGGAAAGAAAGACACACACAGGAGAGAGGTGCATACACACAGGAGAGAGAAGGATACACACAGTAGAGGGGGGATACACACAGGAAATGGGGGATACACACAATAGAGAGGATGATACAAACAGGAGAGAGGGGTATGCACACAGTGGGATAAAAATAAATTTGGGAGAGAGGAGGATACACACAAAAGGAAAGAGGATACAAAGAGAAAAGTGGAGGATACACGCAGGAGAGTGGAGGATACACACAGAAGAGGGAAAGATACACACAGGAGGAATGGGAATACACATAAAAAAGGGGGATACCCACAGGAGAGAAGAGAATACACACAAGCCAGAGTAGGATACACACAGGAGAGAAAATGATACACACAGGAGAGAGTGGCATACACACAGGAGAGAGGGAGATACAAACAGGAGAGTGCGGCATACACACAGGAGAAAGGGGGATACACACAAGAGAGAGGAGGATACACACAGCAGAGATTAGGATACACTCAGGAGAGAGGAGGATACACACAGGAGAGAAAAGGATACACAAAGGAGCAAGGAAACATACAGTAGAGAGGGAGATACACACAGGCGAGGGGTGTACACACAGAAGTGGGGGAAATGCACACAGAAGAGATGGAGATACACAAAGGAGAGAAGGATACACACAGTAGAAAAAAGCACACACAAAAAAGAGAGGAGAATACACACAGCAGAGAGGGGGAATACACACAGGAGAGAGGAGGATACCCACAGGAGAGTGGGGCATAGACACAGGAATGAGGGAGATAAAAACAGGAGAGAGTTGGTACACACAGGGGGAGAAGGATAAATACAGGAGGGAGGAAAATACACATAAAAGGAATAAAAATACAGACAGGAGAGAGGAGGATACACGCAGGAGAGAGGAGAATACACACAGGAGAGAGGGTTGAGAAACACAAGAGAGGGAAATACACACAGGAAAAAGGAAGGTACACACAGGAGAGGGGTATACACACGAGAGAAAAAGATACAAAAAGGAGAGGGGCTCTAGCCAGAGCAATCAAGCAAGAAAAAGAAATAAAGGGTATTCAAACAGAAAAGGTGGAAGCCAAATTGTCTCTATTTGCAGACGACATGATAGTATACTTAGAAGGCCACATTCCCTCAGCCCAAAAGCTCCTGAAACTGATAAGCAACTTCAGCAAAGTCTCAGGATATAAAATCAATGTGCAAAACTCTCAAGCATTCCTATACACAAATAACAGTCTTAAAGAGAACCAAATCAAGAACGAACTGCCATTCACAATTGCTACAAAAAAAATAAAATACCTAGGAATACAACTCACAAGGAATGTAAGGGACCTCCTTAAGGAAAACTACAAACCACTGCTCAACGAAATAAGAGAGGACACAAACAGATGGAAAAATATTCCATGTTCGTGGTTAGGAAAAATCAATATCGTGAAAATGGCTATACTACCCAAAGTATTTTACACATTCAATGCGATCCCCATCAAACTACAATTGAATTTCTTCACACAACTGGAAAAAACCACCACCAAATTCATATGGAACCAAAAGAGAGCCCGCATAGCCAAGTCAATTCTAAGCAAAAAGAACACAGAGGGAGGCATCACACTAACAGACTTCAAACTATACTACAAGGCTACAGTAATCAAAACAGCATGGTACTGGTACCAAAACAGAGATATAGACCAAAGGAACAGAACAGAGTCATTGGAGGCAACACAGCATATCTACAACCATATAATCCTTGATAAACCAGACAAAAACAAGCAATGGGGAAAGAATTCCCTGTTTAATAAATGGTGTTGGGAAAACTGGCTAGCCATGTGCAGAAAGCAGAAACTGGACCCCTTCCAAACACCTTACACTAAAATTAACTCCAGATGGATTAAAGACTTAAACCTGACACCATAAAAACCCTAGAAGAAAATCTAGGCAAAACCATTCAGGACATAGGAGTAGGCAAGAACTTCATGAACAAAACACCAAAAGCATTGGCAACAAAAGCCAAAATAGACACATGGGACCTAATCAAACTCCACAGCTTCTGCACGGCAAAAGAAACAGTCACTAGAGTGAATCGGCAACCATCAGAATGAGAAAAAAAATCTTTGCAGTTTACGCAGTTGACAAAAAGCAGATATCCAGAATTTACAAAGAACTCAAACAGATTTACAGGAGAAAAAAAGCAAACAAGCCCATTCAAAACTGAGAAAGGGATATGAACAGACTTTACAAAAGAAGACATACATGAGGCCAACAAACACATGAAAAAATGCTCATCATCACTGGTCATTAGAGAGATGCAAATCAAAACCGCATTGAGATACCATCTCATGCCAGTTAGAATGGTGATCATTAAAAAATCTGGAGACAGCAGATGCTGGAGAGGATGTGGAGAAAAAGGAACACTCTTACACTGTTGGTGGGAGTGTAAATTAGTTCAACCATAGTGGAAGACAGTGTGGCGATTCCTCAAGGACCTAGAAATAGAAATTCCATTTGACCCAGCAATCCCATTACTGGGTATATATCCAAAGGACTATAAATCGTTCTACTATAAGAACACATGCACACGAATGTTCATTCCAGCACTGTTTACAATAGCAAAGACCTGGAATCAACCCAAGGCCCATCGATGATAGACTGGACGGGGAAAATGTGGCACATATACACCATGGAATATTATGCAGCAAACAAAAATGATGAGTTTGTGTCCTTTGTAAGGACATGGATGAATCTGGAGAACATCATTCTCAGCAAATTGACACAAGAAAAATAAAAGAAAATACCGCATATTCTCACTCATAGGTGGGTGAGAAAAATGAGAACACATGGACACAGGGAGGGGGTCTACTACACCCTGGGGTCTATTGGGGAAAATGGGGGAGGGACAGAGAGGTGGGCTGTGGGGGGACAGCATGGGGATAAATGCCAAGTGTGGGTGAAGGAAAAGAAGGCAACAAAACACACTGCCATGTGTGTATCTATGCAACTATCTTGCATGGTCTTCACATGTACCCCAAAACCTATAATGAAATAAAACTTAAAAAATTTTAAAAAGGGGGGCATACACAAAGTAGAGTGGTGAAAACATCAAAAAGAGAAAAGGATACACACAGGAGAGAGAAGGATACACACAGGAGGTGGAGAAACACACAGGAGAGAGGGGCATACACACTGGAGTGGGTGATACAAACAGGAGAAAAAGGGATACTCAAAGGAGAGATAAGAATACACACAGGAGATGGGGTCACACACGGGAGAGAAGTGCATACACTCAGGAGAGAGAAGGATACACACAGCAGAGCGGATGATACACACAGTAGAGAGGGAATACACACAGGAGAGAGGGGGATACACACAGGAGAGAGAGGGGATACACACAGGAGAGAGCGGCGATACACACAGAAGAGAAGAGGGATACACACAGAAGATGATAAAATACACACAGGAGAGAGGAGAATAAACACAGGAGATAGAAAGATAAACACAGGAGATTAAGATACACACAGGAGAGAGGAGGATACACACAGAAGAGAGAAGGATACACACAGGAGACAGAAGGATACACAAAGTAGAGAGGGGGATACACACAGGAGAGGGGTGATACACACAGAAGAGAGAAAGGTACACACAGGAGAGAGGAGGATACACACAAAAGAGAGAAGGATACACACAGGAGACAGAAGAATACACACAGGAGAGAGGAAGATACACAAAAAATAGGTGTGATACACACAGAAGAAAAGGAAATACACACAGAAGAGAAAAAGATACACACAGGAGAAAGTAGGATACACAGGAGAGGAAGTTACACAAAGGATAGGTGTGATACACACAGAAGAAAAGTAAATACACACAGAAGAGAAAAAGATACACACAGGAGAAAGTAGGATACACAGGAGAGGAAGTTACACAAAGGATAGGTGTGATACACACAGAAGAAAAGGAAATACACACAGAAGAGAAAAAGATACACACAGGAGAAACTAGGATACACAGGATAGGAAGATACACAAAGGATAGGTGTGATACACACAGGAGAAAAGGAAATATACACAGAAGAGAAAAAGATACACACAGGAGAAAGTAGGATACACAGGAGAGGAAGATACACTAAGTAGAGTGGGGCATACACACAGGAAAGTAAAATACACACAGGGGAAAGGGGAATAAACACAGGAGAGAGGAGGATACACACAAGACAGGGGGATACACAAAGGTGAGAGGGGCGTACACACAGGAGAGAGGAAGATACACACAGGAGAGAGGAGGATACAAACAGGAGAGAGAAGATACACACGGAAGAAAGGGGGATACACACAGAAGAAATGAGGGATACACACAAGAGAGAAAGGGGTTACACAAAGGAGAGAGGGGGAAACACAAAAAAGAGAGGAGGATTACACACAGGATAGAGAAAGATACACACAGGAGAGAGAAAAATACACACAGGAGAGAGAAAAATATGCACAGGAGAGAGGAGGATACACACAGGAAAGAGGAGGATACACACAGGCGATAGGAGGATACACATAGAAGAAAGGCATACACACAGGAGAGAGGAGGATAAACAGAGGAGAGTTGGGTACACACAAGAGACAAGGTAATACACTCAGGAGAGAGGGTGACATACACAGGAAAGCGGAAAATGCACACAACAGAGAGAGCACACATACAGGAGAGATGATAATTCAAAAAGGAGAGAAGGGGATACACACAGGAGAAAGGGGGATACAAATAGGAGAGTGTGGCATACACACAAAATGAAGAATGATACACACAGGAGAGAAGAGGATACACACAGGAGCGAAAAGGCTACACACAGGAGAGAGGAGTATACACAAAAAATAGAGGGAAACACACAAGAAAATGTGGGATACACACAGGTGAGCGGGATACACACAGGAGACGTTGTGATACACAAAGGAGAGTGGGGGATACACAGAGGAGGAAAGGGGATACAAACAGGAGAGTGCAGCATACACACAAGGGGGGCATACACACAGGCGAGAGGGATACACACAGGAGACGGTGTAATACACACAGGAGAGAGGGGGATACACATAAAAGAGAAAAATACACACAGGAGAGAGGGATATAAAGAAAAAATAAAAAAGAATACACACAGGAGAGAGTGGGGATACACACAGGAGAGAGGGGGATACCCATAGGAGAGTGGGGCATACACACAGGAGGGAAGGTAATACACACAGGAGAGAGAAGGATACACACAAAAATAGAAGAATAAATACAAGAGAGAGGAGGATACACACAAAAGACTGGAGGATACAGACAGAATAGAGAATGATACACGCAGAAGAGAGGAGGATACACACAGGAGAGAGAAGAATACACACAGGAGAGGGAGATACACACAGAATAGAAAAGGGTACACATAGGAGAGAGGAGGAAACACACACAAAAGAAAGGCGAATACACAGAGCAGAGAGGAGGATGCACACAGGAGAGAGGAGAAAAAAACACAGGAGAGTGGTGGATACACACATGTGTAGGGGGATACACACAGGAGGGTAAAAGATACACACATGAGAAAGAAAAATACACATAGAAGAGAGGAGCATACCCAAAAAAAGACATAGGCATACACATAGGAGAGGAAGATACACACAGGAAAATGGGGGATACACATAGGAAAGACAGGATACACAGAAAAGAGGAGGATACACACAGGAGAGAGGGGCATAAACACAGGAGAGAAAAGGATACAAACAGGATAGAGGAGAATACACACAATAGAGAGGGAGATACACAGGGTAGAGAGTGGGTATATACACAGAAGAGAAGAAGATACACACAGAAGAGAGAAAGATACACATAGGAAAGAGAAGGATACACACAGGGGAGAGATGGATACACACAGGAGAGAGATGGATACACACAGGAGAGAGGAGGATACACACAAAAGAGAAAAAAATACACACAGGAGAAAGAAGGATACACACAGGTGAAAGGAGTAAACACAGAGGAGAGAGGAAGATACAGAAAAAAAAGAGAGGGGTACACACAGGAGGAATAAGGATACACACGGGGGAGGGGTATACGCACAGGAGAGAGAAGGATACACACAAGAGAGAGGAGGATACACACAGGAGAGAGGAGGATACACACAGAAGAGAGGAGGATACACACAGCAGAGAGGGAATACACACAGGGCGAAAGGGATACACACAGGAGAGTGGAGGATACAAGCAGCAGACAGGAGAATAGGCACAGAAGAGAGGAGAATACACACGTGAGAGAGAATACACAAAGGAGAGGGGAAAAATCACAGAAGAGAGGGGAATATACACAGGCTAGAGGAATACAAACAGAAGTGAGGGGGATGTACACAAGAGAAAGGGGGATCCACAGAGGAGAAGGGGATACACAACGAAAAGAGGAGCATACACGCAGGAGAGAGGAGAATACACACAAAAGAGGAGGGGATACACACAGGAGAAAGTGGGATACACACAGAAGAGTGGGGAATACACACAGGATGGAGGGGGATTCACATAGGGGGAGAAGAATAAATACAGGAGGGAGGAGGGTACACAAAAAAGAGAGGAGGATACAGACAGAAAAGAGGACAATAAACGCAGGAAATAGGAGGATACACACAGGAGGGAGAAAGATACACAGAGGAAAAAGATGTATACACGCATGAGAGAGAAGGATACACACAGGAGAGTCGGGGGATACACACAAAATAGGGCGATACACACAGAAGAGAGGAGGATAAACACAGGAGAGAAGAGGATACTCACAGGAGAGAGGGGGATAAACACAAAAGAGTGGAAGATGCACACAGAAGACAAGGGGATACACGCAGGATACAGGGGGATACACAGAGTAGAGAAAAAATACACACAGGACAAAAGAGAAAAATACACACAGAAGAGAGGGGGATACACACAGAAGAAAGGAGAATAGACAAGGGAGAGGAGGATACACACAGGAGAGAGGGATATACAAGGAAAAGAGAAATGGATACACACAGGAGAGAAAAGGATACACACAGGAGATGGGAATACACAGGAGAGAGGGGCATACACACAGGAGAGGGTGATACACACAGGAAAAAGGGGGATACACACAGGAAAGAAAAGCATACACACAGGAGAGAAGGATACACACGGGAGAGAAAGGCATACACACAGAAGAAAGAAGAATACACACAGCAGAGATTAGGATTCACACAGGAGAGAGTGGATAAATACAGAAGAAAGAATACACACAGGAGAAAGGGGGGATATAAAAAGGAGAGAGGGTGGATACACAAAGGAGAAAGGGGGAATACACAGAGGAATGAGGAGAGATACACACAGGAGAGAGGAGCATACACACAGGAGAGAGGAGCATACACAGGAGATGAATAGATACAAACAGGAGAGAAGGATAAACACGGTAGAGAGAAAGAAACACACAGGATAGAAAATGATACACACAAAATAGAAAATGATACACACAGAAGACAGAAGAATACACACAGAAGAGATGGGAATAAACACAGGAGAGGGGAATACACACAGGAGAGGAAAAAGATACACACAGGAGACAGGGGTACACAAAGAAGGGAGTTGGATACACACAGGAGAGAGGGGGATACACACAGGAGAGAGGGGAATACACACAAGAGAGATGGGCATACCCACAGGTGAGAGGAGAATACACAAAGGAGAGAGGGGTTACACACAGGAAAATGTTGGATACAAAGAGGAGAGTGCGGCATACACACAGAAGGGAGGGGGATACACACAGGATTGAGGAGGATACACACAAAATAAAAAATGATACACAGAGGAGACAGAAAAATACACACAGGAGAGAGGGAGATAAACACAGGAGAGGGAAATACACAAAGCAGAGAAAAAGAAACACACAAGAGACAGAGATACACAAAGAAGGGAGTTGGATACACACAGGTGACAGGGGGATACACACAGGAAAAAGGGGGATACAAACAAAAGAGTGCAGCATACAAACAGAAGGGAGGGGGATGCACACAGGAGAGAAGAATACACACAAGATAAGGGGATACAGACAGGATAGAAAATGTTACACATAGGAGAGAGGAGGATACACAAAGAAGAGGGGAAAACACACAAGAGAGTGGGGGATACACACAGGCGGGGGGATAAACACTGGAGACAGTGGGATACACACATGAGAGAGGGGATACACAAACGAGAGAGGAGGATACACATAAGAGAGAGGAGGCTACACACAGGAGAAAGGGGGATACACAAAGAAAAGGAGGAATCACACAAAAAAGAGAAAGATACACACAGGCGAGGGGGATAAACACTAGAGACGGTGGGATAAACACAGGAGAGAGGGGGATACAAAAAGGAGAGGGGGATACACACAGGATGGAGGGGTAAACACACAAAATAGAGAAGGATACACACAGGAAAGAAGGGTAATACATACAGGAGAGTGGGGGATACACACAGAAAAGTGGAGCATAAACACAGAAGGGAAGTGGATACACATAGGAGAGAGGGGGATACACAAAGAGAGAGAAGGATAAATACAGAAGAGAGGAGGATAAACACAAATGAGTGGAGGATACAGACAGAATAAAGGAGGATACACGCAAGAGAGATGAGTATACACAAAGGAGAGAAGATACACACAGGAGAGAGGAGATACACACAGGAGTGAGAAGCATACACACAGCAGAGCGGAGGATAAACAAAGGAGAGAGATAGATGCACACAGGAGAGAAGGATAAACACAGGAGAGGGGAAGATACACACAGGACAAAGAAATATAAACACAGGAGATAGAAGGACACACACAAGAGAAAAGGATACAAAAAAGGAGAGAAAAAGATACTCACAGGAGACAGGAATACACAAAGAGGGGAGTTGGATACACACAGGAGAGAGGGGGATACACATAGAAAAGAGGGGAATACACACAAGACAGAGAGGCATACCCAGAGCAGAGAGTATACACAAAGGAG
The DNA here is from genome assembly GCA_031835075.1 of Saguinus oedipus. Taxonomy (NCBI): domain Eukaryota; kingdom Metazoa; phylum Chordata; class Mammalia; order Primates; family Cebidae; genus Saguinus; species Saguinus oedipus. Next base: position 7,429,617 of record CM063170.1, read on the forward strand.
AGATGGGGATACACACAGGAAAAAAAAGGATACAAACAGTAGAGTGCGGCATACACACAGAAGGTAGGGGAATACACACAGTAGAGAGGGGGATACACACAGGAGAGAGGAGGCTACACAAAGGAGAGAGGTGGATACAGAAGGAAGAGGGGGAAACACACAAAAGAGAGGGGAATACACACAGGAGAGTGGAGGATACACACAGAAGAGAGAATATACACAGGAGAGAGGATGATACACACAAGAGAGAGAAGAATACACACAAGAGAGGGGAATACACACAGGATAGAAAAGAGTACACATAGGAGAAAGGAGGATACACACAGAATAGAGGAGGCTACACACAGGAGGGAGGAGGATACAAAAAGAAGAAAGGGGGGACTCGCAAGATGGCATCGTAGAAGCGACTCAAGATTGCAGCTCTCAGTGAAGGCGCAGAGGGTGAGTCCTAGCCGCATTCTCGGATGGACCTCTTTTGCCCACAGAGCGTTGAAAGTCCCAGGTGTGGGATAGACACGGGACGCCAGTACAGCCGGCTCACGCGGCCGCTTCAGCCGGCGCCACAGCAGAACCTGATACGGAACTCACAGGTCTGGGAGCCCGGTTAAACCGGCAATCTGAGATTTGAAAGGGCAGATTGGCATGTCCATCTGATTAAACGGGACTTGGACAATGAGCCAGACCAGGAGATTCCTGGGAAGCGTGATCTGAGCCGGTGCAGTGGGCAGTGGCACGGGAGACCGCATGGATCCCAGTGCCCTATCAGCAGGCTACTGTGGCGCCAGTGAGAGAGTCAACCCTTCAGCTTGCTGACAGGAAGAGAGACACAGAGAGGATGGACTCTGAGGCAGGGAGCTGGGTGATCAGGCTCGGCGGGTCCCACCCTCACGGAGACAAGCAGGGTGGCGACTGGAGGCGCTTGGGGCTGAGAGTTTTGCTGCTGGCATCTAGGAAGGTGCAGCCCAGTGAGGGAGAGGCATCCGCCATTACTGATGCAATCCGCCCCTACTGAAGTACCGCCCAGGACTGACGCAGCCTACTGTTGCTGAGGAAACCTGCCATAACAGAGAGACTCCGTCAGGAGTGGGGAGTGCTCCACAGCAGAAGGGAGCCCAGCAGCAACAGGGCAGACCCGCGCTAGCAGGTCAGAGCCCCGGCAGGCAAATAGTAAATAGACGGCCTGCTAGTGGGGGAGGACAGTGCAACAGATACTTATAAAGAAAGCCCCAACTCCCTGAGACAGAGCATCTAAGGGGGGAAAAAAGGATGGTGCTTTATGATTTCTATTGAAGCAGATATAAACAACCTCCCAACAACCCTGAATGAACAACTGAGCTCACAGGTCAGCACTGGAGCTCCTATTAAGCACAGACTGTCTCCTCAAGCAGCTCCCTGAAATCTGTATATACAAAGAGTCACCCCAAAAAAGGACTAATCAGACTGACATTTAGCAAGCATTATACTGAAACAAAGACAGAAGAAGAAGAAACTGGTATCATCCCTCACTGTTCTGCAGATGCTACAGGTATACCCCAGACAAGCAGGGCCTGCAGTGGACATTAGCACTCATACAGCAGAGGGGCTAGACCATTAGAAGAAAAACTAAGTAACAGAAATACTTCATTATTAACCATCTCAGCGTCCACACAGAGACCCAATTGAAAAATCAGCAACTACTAAGACGACAGGAGGATAAATCCATAAAGATGTGAAGAAACCAGCACAAAATGGAGGAAAACACCCAAAACCAAAACACCTCACCTCCAAAAAAGGACCAAAACTCCTCAGCAGCAAAGGAACAAAGCTGCACAGAGAATGAGTGTGACAAAATGATGGAATGAGACTTCAGAAAGTGGATAATGAGAAACTTCAGTGAGCTAAAAGAACATTTTCTAAACAAGTGCAAAGAAACCAAGAACCTTGAAAAAAGATTTGAAAAAAGATTCGAGGAATTGATAACAAGAATGGACAACTTAGAGAGGAATATGAATGAATTGAAGGAGCTGAAAAACACAACACGAGACTAGAGGCAAGATGGCGTCCTTGAGGTGACTCAGGATTGCAGATCTCAGTGAAGGCGCAGAGGGTGAGTCCTAGCCGCATTCTCAGATGTTCCTTTTATGCCCACAGAGCATTGAAAGTCCCAGGTGTGGGAGAGACACGGGACGCTAGCAGCCGGCTAACACAGCCAGTTCCCGCTGCCTCTTCGGCCAGCGCTGCAGCGGGACACGGCGCGGAACTCACTGGTCTGGGTGCCCTGTTAAACCGGCAATCTGAGATTTGGAAGGGCAGACTGGCATGTTCATCTGATTGAACGGGACTTGGAAAATGAGCCAGACCAGGAGTTTCCTTTGAAGAGTGATCTGAGCCGGGGTAGTGGGCAGCGGCACGGGAGATCGCACGAATCCCAGTGCCCTATCGGCAGGATACTGGGACCCCAGTGAGAGAGTCGACCTTTCAGCTTGGGTAGAGGAAGAGAGAGAGAGAGAGGATGGACTCTGAGGCAGGGAGCTGGGTGATCGGGCTCGGCAGGTCCCACGCTCACGGGGACAAGCAGGGCGGCGACTGGAGATGATTGGGGCTGAGAGTTTTGCTGCCGATATCTAGGACAATGCAGCCTGGTGAGGGAGGGGCGTCCACCATTGCTGACGCAGTCCACCCCCACTGAAGTACCGCCCAGGACTGACGCAGCCTGCCATTGCTGAGGCAACCTGCCATAACAGAGAGACTCCATGCTCCACAGCAGAAGGGAGCCCAGCAGCAAAAGGGCGGACCTGCGCTAGCAGGTCAGAGCCCCGGCAGGCAAATAGTGAATAGACTGCCGCCTAGTGGGGCAGGACAGTGCAACAGGTACTCATAAAGAAAGCCCCAACTCCCGGAGTCAGAGCATCTAAGGGGGGAAAAAAAGGGTGGTGATTTATGAGTTCTATAGCAGCAGACATAAACAACCTCCCAACAACGCTGAATGAACAACGGAGCGCACAGCTCAGCACTGGAGCTCCTATAAAGCACAGACTGTCTCCTCAAGCAGCTCCCTGAACCCAGTATATCCAAGGAGTCACCCCAGAAAAGGACTAATCAGACTGACATCATTCTGGAACAAGTACAGCAGAAGAAGAAACTGGTATCATCCCTCACTGTTCCGCAGCTGCTGCAGGTATACCCCAGAAAAGCAGGGCCTGGAGTGGACCTCAGCACTCATACAGCAGAGGGGATAGACCATTAGAGGGAAAACTAAGTAACAGAAATACTTCATCATCAGCAATCTCAGAGTCCACACAGAGACCAAATTGAAAAATCAGCAACTACTAAGACGACAGGCGGATAAATCCATAAAGATGGGAAGAAACCAGCGCAAAAAAGAGGAAAGCACCCGAAACCAAAAGACCTCAACTCCAGAAAAGGACCAAAACTCCTCACCAGCAAGGGAACAAAGCTGGACGGAGAATGAATGTGATGAAATGACGGAATCAGACTTCAGAAAGTGGATAATGAGAAACTTCAGTGAGCTAGAGGAACATGTACTAAACCAGTGAAAAGAAACTAAGAACCTTGAGAAAAGATTTGAATAAAGATTCGAGGAATTGATAACAAGAATGGACAACTTAGAGATGAATATGAATGAATTGAAGGACCTGAAAAACACAACACGAGAACTACACGAAGCATGCACAAGTTTCAACAGCCGAATTGACCAAGCAGAAGAAAGAATATCAGAAGTTGAAGATCAACTCAATGAAATAAAATGAGAAACCAAGATTAAAGAAAAAAGTAGAAAAAGAAATGAACAAAATCTCCAAGAAATGTGGGACTATGTGAAGAGACCCAACCTAGGTTTGATAGCTGTACCAGAATGGAACGAAGAGAATGAATCCAAGCTGGAAAACACTCTTCAGAATATTAACGAGGAAAATTTCCCCAAACTAGCAATACAGGTCAATACTCAACTCCAGAAAATACAGAGAACACCACAAAGACACTCCGCAAGACGAGCAACCCCAAGGCACATAATAGTCAGATTCACCAGGGTTGAAACGAAGGAGAAAATACTAAGGGCAGCCAGAGAGAAAGGGCGGGTCACCCACAAAGGGAAGCCCATCAGACTCACAGCAGATCTCTTGGCAGAGACTCTACAAGGCAGAAGAGAGTGGGGGCCAATATTCAACATCCTTAAAGAAAAGAACTTTCAACGCAGAATTTCATATCCAGCCAAACTGAGCTTCGTAAGTGAAGAAAAAATAAAATCCTTCATGAACAAGCAAGTACTCAAAGATTTTGTCCCCACTAGGCCTGCTTTACAAGAACTCCTGATAGAGGCACTGCACATAGAAAGAAACAACCAGTTCCAGCCATCCTAAAAGCATACCAAATGCTAAAGAGCATCAACAAAATGAAGAATGTACATGAACCAACGGGCAAAACAGCCAGCTAGCATCAAAATTAACCCTGAATGTAAATGGGCTAAATGCACCAATCAAAAGACACAGACTGGCAAATTGGATAAAAAACCAAAACCCATCAGTATGCTGTATCCAGGAAACCCACCTCACACGCAAAGATACACAAAGGCTCAAAATAAAAAGGATGGAGGAAGATTTACCAAGCAAATGGAGAGCAAAAAAAAGCAGGAGTTGCAATTCTCATCTCTGATAAAATAGACTTTAAAGCAACAAAGATCAAAAGGGATAAAGAAGGTCATTACATAATGGTAAAAGGATCGATACAACAAGAAGAGCTAATGATTCTAAATATATATGGATCCGATGTAGGAGCACCCAGATATATAAGGCAAGTTCTTAATGACTAACAAAGTGACTTAGATTCCCACACAATAATAGTGGGAGCCTTTAACACTCCACTGTCAATAGCAGATAGATCAACCAGACAGAAAACTAACAAGGATATCCAGGACTTGAACTCAGACCTGGAACAAGAAAACCGGATAGACATTTACAGAACTCTCCACCCCAAATCCATAGAATATACATTCTTCTCAGCACCACATCACACCTACTCCAAAACTGACCACATAATTGGAAGTAAAGCACTCCTCAGCAAATGCAAAACAACGGAAATCATAACAAACAGTCTCTCAGACCATAGTGCTATCAAGTTGGAACTGAGAATTCAGAAAATAACTCAGAACCGCACAGCTTCATGAATACTGAACAACTGGCTTTTGAATGTTGATTGGATAAACAATGAAATGAAGGCAGAAATAAAGAAGTTCTTTGAAACCAACGAGAATGACGACACAACGTACCAGAATCTCTGGGACACATTTAAAGCAGTCTGTAGAGGAAAATATATAGCAATAAGGGCCCAGATGAGAAGAGTGGAGAGATTCAAAATTGACACCCTATCGTCAAAATTGAAAGAGATAGAGGAGCAAGATCAAAATAGCTCAAAACCTAGCCGAAGACAAGAAAGAAGTAGGATCAGAGCAGAGCTGAAGGAGATAGAGACAAGAAAAACCCTTCAAAAAATCAATAAATCTAAGAGCTGGTTTCTTGAAAAGATCAACAAAATAGACAGACCACTAGCCAGACTGATAAAAAGGGAAAGAGAGAACAACAAAATAGACGAAATAAAAAACGATAAAGGGGAAATCACCACAGATTCCACAGAAATTCAAACCATCATCAGAGAATACTACAAACAACTCTATGCACACAAACTAGTAAATCAGGAAGAAATGGATAAATTCCTGGAGGCCTGTGTCCTCCCAAGCCTAAACCAGGAAGAAGCCAAAACTATGAATTGACCAATAACAAGGTCAGAAGTTGAGGCAGCAATTAAGAGCCTAACACACAAAAAAAGCACAGGTCTGGATGGGTTCACAGCTGAATTCTACCAGACACACAAAGAGGATCTGGTACCATTCCTTCTGAAACTATTCCAAATAATCCAAAAAGAGGGAACCCTTCCCTAATCATTTTATGAGACCAACATCATCCTGATAACAAAACCTGGCAGAGATTCAACAAGAAAAGAAAACTTCAGGCCAATATCCATGATGAACATAGATGCAAAAATCTTCAATAAAATACTGGCAAATCGATGGCAACAGCACATTAAAATCTTATCCATCATGATCAAATAGGATTCATCCTGGGGATGCAAGGCTGGTTCAACATACGCAAGTCTATAAATGTAATTCACCACATAAACAGAAGCAAAAACAAAAACCACATGATTATCTCAATTGACGCAGAGAAGGCATTTGACAAAATTCAACAGCCCTTTATGCTAGAAACCCTCAATAAACTTGGTATTGACGGAACATATCTCAAAGTAATAAAAGCTATTTACGACAAACCAACAGCCAATATCATACTGAATAAGCAAAAACTTTAAGCATTTCCTTTGAAATCCGGCACTAGACAAGGATGCCCTCTCTCACCACTTCTATTCAACATAGTACTGGAAGTTCTAGCCAGAGCAATCAGGCAAGAAAAAGAAATAAAGTGATACAAATAGGAAAGGTGGAAGCCAAATTGTCTCTATTTGCAGACGACATGATAGTATACCTAGAAGACACTATCACCTCAGTCCAAAAGCTCCTGAAACTGATAAGCAACTTCAGCAAAGTCTCAGGATATAAAATCAATGTGCAAAAATCACAAGCATTCCTATACACCAATAATAGACTTAAAGAGAACCAAATTAAGAATGAACTGCCATTCAAAATTGCTGCAAAGAAAATAAAATACCTAGGAATACAACTCACTAGGAATGTAAGGGACCTCTTTAAGGAAAACTACAAACGACTGCTCAACGAAATAAGAAAGAACACAAACAGATGAAGAAACATTCCATGTTTGTGGTTAGGAAGAATCAATATTGTGAAAATGGCTATACTGCCCAAAGTAATTTACACATTCAATGCTATCCCCATGAAACTACCATTGAATTTCTTCACAGAACTGGAAAAAACCACCATGAATTTCATATGGAACCAAAAAAGAGCCCACATAGCCAAGTCAATTCTAAGCCAAAAGAACACAGCGGGAGGCATCACGCTACCAGACTTCAAACTATACTACAAGGCTACAGTAATCAAAACAGCATGGTACTGGTACCAAAACAGAGATATAGACCAATGGAACAGAACAGAAGCATCGGAGGCAACACAGCATATCTACAACCATATTACCTTTGATAAACCATACAAAAACCGGCAATGGGGAAAGGATACCCTATTTATTAAATCGTGTTGGAAAAACTGCCTAGCCATGTGCAGAAAGCAGAAACTGGACCCCTTTCTGACACCTTACACTAAAATTAACTCCAGATGGATTAATGGCTTAAACGTAAGACCTGGCACCATAAGAACCCTAAAAGAAAATCTAGGCAAAACCATTCAGGTCATAGGAGTAGGCAAGGACTTCATGAACAAAACACCAAAAGCATTGGCAACAAAAGGCAAAATAGACAAATGGGACCTAATCAAACTCCACAGGTTCTGCATGGCAAAAGAAACAGTCACTAGAGTGAATCGGCAACCATCAGAATGGGAAAAAATCTTTGCAGTTTACACATCTGACAAAGGGCTGATATCCAGAATTTACAAAGAACTCAAACAGATTTACAGAAATAAATCAAACAAGCCCATTCAGAAATGGGCAAAGGATATGAACAGACACTTTACAAAAGAAGACATACATGAGGCCAACAAACATATAACAAAGTGCTCATCATCACTGGTCATTAGAGAGATGCAAATCAAAACCACATTGAGATACTATCTCATGCCAGTTAGAATGGCGTTCATTAAAAAATCTGGAGACAGCAGATGCTGTAGAGGATGTGGAGAAAGAGGAACACTCTTACACTGTTGGTGGTAGTGTAAATTAGTTCAACCATTGTGGAAGACAGGGTGGCGATTTCTCAGGGACCTATAAATAGAAATTCCATTTGATCCAGCAATCTCATTACTGGGTATATATCCAAAGGAGTATAAAGCGTTCAACTATATGGACACATGCACACGAATGTTCATTGCAGCACTGTTTACAATAGCAAAGACCTGGAACCAACCCAAATGCCCATCGATGATAGATTGGACTGGGAAATTGTGGCACATATACACCATGGAATATTATGCAGCAGTCAAAAATGATGAGTTTGTGTCTTTTGAAAAGACATGGATGAATCTGAAGGACATCATTCTCAGCAATCTGACACAAGAACAGAAAAGGAAATACCGAATATACTCACTCATAGGTGGGTGAGAAAAATGAGAACACATGGACAAAGAGACGTGGTCTGCTATACACTGGGACCTATTGGGGGGAATGTAGGAGGGACAGCGAAGGGGGGTTGAAAGGGATAGCCTGGGGATGAATGCCAAGTGTGGGTGAAGGGGAGAAAGGCAGCAAAACACACTGTCATGTGTGGACGTATGCAACTCTCTTGCATGTTCTGCACATGTACCCCAAAACCTATAATGCAATAAAAATTAAAAAAAAAAAGAGGGAGAAACACACAAGAGAGACTGGGATACACACGTGCGAGGGGGATAAACACTGGAGACAGTGAGATACACGCAGGAAAGAGGGGTATACTCAAAGGTGAGAGGAGGATACACAGAAGACAGAAGAGGCAACAAATTGCAGAGAGGAAGGTACACAAAGAAGAGAAGAAAACACACGAGAGAGGGAGATACACACAGTCGAGGGGGATAAACCCTGGAGAAGGTGGGATACACACAGGAGAGAGGTGAATCCACAAAGGAGAGAAAAATACACACAGGAGCGTGGGGTATGCACACAAAATTGAAAAGGATACAAACAGGAGAGCGGGAAGATACACACAGGAAAGAGGGTGATACACACAGGGGAGTGGGGCATAAACACAGGAGGGAAGGGGATATACATAGCAGAGAGGGGAATACACACAGTGGGAGAAGAATAAATACAGGAAAGAGGAGGATACACCAAGAAGAAAGGAAGATGCACACAGGAGATTTAAATATACACACAAAAGAAAAAAGGAAACACACAGGAGAGAGGAGGATACACACAGAAGAGAGAAGAAAACACACAAGAGAGGGGGATAAACACAGGATAAAAAAACACACATAGGAGAGTGGAGGATACAAACAGGAAAGAGAAGGATACATAGAGCAGAGAGGAGGATACACACAGTAGAGAAAGAATCACACAGAAGAGAGGGAAATACACACAGGAGAGAGGGAAATACACACAGGAGAGAGAAAAATACACACAGAATTAGGGAAGATACACACAGGAGAGAGGGGGATACACACAGGAGTGAGGGGGGATACACACAAGAGATAAGAAAATACACACAAGAGAGAGGAGGATCCACACAAGAGACAGGAGGATACACAGAGGAGAGAGAAAAATACACACAGCAGAGAGAGAGAGATACACACAGAAGGGAGAACTATACACACAGGAGAGAGGATGATCCACACAAATAAAAGGAGGATACGCACAGCAGAGAGGAAAATACACACAGGAGAGAGGGGGAAACACACAGGAGAGTGGGGGACACACACAGGTGGAGGGGGATACACAAAAGAGAGAGGAAGATACACAGAGGAGAGAGGAGCATACACAAAAGAGACAGGGGCATACACACAGGAGAGGCGGATACACAGAGATGAAAGGGGAATACACACAGGAAAAAAAAGGATACACACAAAAGAGAAAGATACACACAGGAGTGTGGGGCATACACACAGGAGAGAGGAGGATACACACAGGATAGGGGAGAATACACACAATAGAGAAAGGGATACACACAGAAGAGTGGGGTTATACACTCAGGAGATAAGAAGATACACACAAAAGAGAGGAAGATACACGCAGGAGATAGGAGGATACCCGCAGGGGAGAGAAGAATAGACATAGCAGAAAGGAGGATACACACAGGAGAGAAAAAAATACAAACAGAAGAGAGGAGGATACACACAGGTGAAAGGAGGATACAGACAGGAGAGAGGAGAATACACACAGGAGAGAGGAGAATACACCCAGAAGAGAGGGAGAAACACACAGGAGAGAGGGAAATACAAACAGGAGAGTGCGACATACACACAGGATGGAGGGAAATACACACTGGATAGAGGGGTATAAACACAGGGGGAAAGAAATACACACAGGAGAGAGAAGCATAAAAACAGCAGAGAGGAGAAAATGCACAAAAGAGAGGAGGATACACACAGAAGAGAGGGGAAAACACACAGGAGAGTGGGGGATACACACATTTGGAAGGGGATACACACAGGAGAGAGGAAGATACACCCAGGAGAGAGGAGGATACACATAGGAGAGAGAAGCATACGCAAGAGATACAGGGGGGACCACACAGGAGAGGAGGATACACACAGGTGAAAGGGAGATACACACAGAAAAGGAAAGAATACACAAAAAAAGAGAAGGATACACACAGGAGGGTGGGGACATACACACAGGAGAGAGGAGAATACACACAGGATAGAAATGAATACACACAATAGAGAGGGGAATACACACAGGAGAGAGGGGTATACACATAGGATAGAAGAAGATACACACAGAAGAAGAAAAAATACACACAGGAGAGTGTAGAATACACACAGAGGAGAGAAGGATAAACACAGCAGAGAGGAGGATACACACAGGAGAGAAAAAAATACAAACAGGAGAGAGAAAGATACACACAGGTGAAAGGAAGATACAGAAAGGAGAGAGGAGGATACACATAGCAGAGAGGGAGATACACCCAGAACAAATGGGGATACACACAGGGGAAAACGGATACACACAGGAGAAAGGAGGATGCACACAAGAGAGAAGAGGGTACACAAAGGAGAGAGAAGGATACACCCAGAAGAGAGGGGGAAACAAACAGGAGAGAGGAAGATACAAACAGGAGAGTGTGACATACACACAGGATAGAGGGAAATACACACAGGAGAGAGGAGAATACACACAGGGGGAGGGGGATACACAGGAGAGAGGAGGATACAAACTGCAGAGAGGAGGATACTCACAAAAGGTAGAAGGATACACCCAGGAGAGAGGAGGATACAGAAAAAAGAGGGGAAAACACACAGTAGAGAGGGTGATACACACAGATGAAGGGGATACACACAGAAGTTGGGGAGATGCACACAGGAGAATGGGGGATCCACACAGGAGAGGAGGATACACACAGAACAGAGGGGAATACACACAGGAGAAAAAAGGATACACACAGGAGAGGACGGGGATACACACAGGAGAAAGGGGGATACACACAGCAAAATAAAGAATACACAAATAAGAGAGGGAAACACACAAAATAGAGGAATATACACACAGTCGAGAGGGATACACCAAGGGGATGGGGAGATACACACAGGAGATAGGGGAATACACACAGGAGAGGGGGATACACACAAAAGAGATTGGCATACACGCAGGAGAGAGGAGGATACACACAGGAGAGAGGGGAGATACACACAGGAGAAAGGGGAATACACACAAGAGAGTGAGGCATACACACAGGATAGAGGGGCATACACAAAGGGGGAGAAGAAAAAATACAGGAGGGAGGAAGTTACCCAAAAAAAGAGGAGAATACAGACAGAAGAGTGGAGGATACTCGCAGAAGAGAGGAGGATACACACAGGAGAGAGAAGGATACACGCCGGAGAGAGGAGGATACACACAACAGAGTAGGGGGATACACACAGAAGAGGGGGATACACACAGAAAAGAAGAGGATACACAAAAAAAGAGGAGGATATACACAGGAGAGAAGGGATACACACAAAAGAGAGGAAGATGCACACAGGAGCGAGGGGGATACACACAGGAGAGAAGGGAATACACACAGAAGAGGGGTGATACACACAATGAAAGGAGGATTCACACAGGAGAGAGAAGGATACACACAGGAGAAATAAGAATACACAAAGAAGATGGGATGCACACAGGATGGAGTAGATACACTAAAAAGAGGAAAGGATACAAAGGAGAGAGGAAAGATACACACAGGAGAGTGGGATACACACTGGAGAGAGGAGGATACACACAGGAGATGAGGATACACACAAGAGAGAGGGGCATACACACAGGAGAGGCTGATACACACAGGTGAGAGAATACAAAAAGAAGAGGAAGATACACACAAGAAAGAGGGGCGTACACACAGGAGAGGGGAGGATACACACAGAGGGGTGGATACACAAAGGAGAGAGAAGATACACAGAAAAGAGAGGGAGATACTCACAGAAGAAGGGGGATACACAGAGGAGACAGAAAGGATACACAGAGGGATGAGGAAAGATACACACAGGAGAGAGGATCATACATACAGGAGAGAGGAGGATACACAGAGGAGATAGAAATGTACACACAGGAGAGAGAAGAAACACAGGAGAGAGAAAGATACACACAGGAGAGAGAATACAAACAAAAGACAAAATGATACACAGAGGAGACAGAAATACACACAAAGTAGAGAGGGTCATATACACAGAAAGGGGGGAATACACACAGGAGAAAGGGGGATACACAAAAGAGAGAGGAGAATACAAACAGGAGATGGGTATATACACAGGTGAGAGAGGCGAACACACAGGATAGAGGAAGATACACACAGGAGAGTGGAGGATACAAACAGGAGAGAGGGTATACACACAGGAGAGATGGGGATAACCACAGAAGAAAGGGGGGATACAAACAGAAGAGAAAGGGGTTGCACAAATGAGAGTGGGGGGAAACAAAAGGGAAAGAAAAGGGATACACAAAGGATATAGGAAGATACACACAGGAGAGAGAAAAATACACACAGAAGTGAGGAGAATACACACAGGAGAGAGGAGAATATACACAGGAAACAGCGTAATACACACAGGAGAGTGGGGGATACAAACAGGAGTGGGGGATACACAGAGGAGAGAGTGGGAGACACACAGAAGAGAAAGGAATACACACAAGAGAGAGGGACATACACACAGGAGACAGGAGGATACACACAGGGGAAGGGCGATACACACAGGAGAGAGGAAGATACACACAGGGGAAGGGCGATTCACACAGGAGAGAGGAGGATAAACACACTAGAGAAGGATATACACAGGAGAGAGGGGCATACACACAGGAGAGGGAGATACACACAGGAGAAAGGAGGAAAGACACAAGAGAGGGGAGAATACACACAGGAGAGGGGGATACACACATGAGAACAGGGCCTACACACAGAATAGGAGGATTCAAAAAGCAGAGAGGAGGTTACACACTGGAGAGAGGGGATACACACAAGAGAGAGGGGAATACACACAGGAGAGAGGGGGATACACACAGGAAAGAGCGGGGATACACACAGGAGAGTGGGGGGATACACACGCGAGAGAGGAGAAATACACACAAGAGGGAGGAGGATACACACAGAAGAGTGGAGGATACACAGAGTAGAGAAAAAGATACACACAGAAGAGGGTGATACACACAGGATAGAGGAGGATACACACAGGATAGAGGAGTTTACACACAAAAGAGAGCAGGATACACACAGGAGACAGAAGAATACACACAGGAGAGAGGGGGATATACACAGGAGAGTGGTGATATACACAGGAGGGAGGAGGGTACATACAGGAGAGAGGAGCATACACACAGGAAAAATGGAAAAACACAGTAGAAAGGGGGATACACACAAGAAAGAAGAGGATACACACAAGTAAGGGGGATACACAAAGAAAAAAGGGCGTACGCACAGAAGAGGGGAGGATACACACAGGAGAGTGGATGATACAAACAAAAGAGAGGTGATACACACAAGAGAAAGGGAGTATACAGAGGATCGTTCACAGCCTCACTGAATACTACACAGTTGTGGTAGAGTCTGGAGTCTATTTTTTATGGCCACTCATTCAATCACTAAATAATGCACACCTGCTGAATAGTCAGATGTCTCTTACCTATGGCCACTCGTTAAGAGCCTCACTAAGTGTATACACCCGGGGAAATAGTCAGGATTTAACTTTATCCCCTCATTCACATTCTGACTAAATAAGGCACACCTGTGGAATAGTCAGGAGACTTTTTCATGTGGACTCTAATTTTAAGTGTCACTAAATAATGTGGTGTAGTCAGGAGTCTATATCATGTGAACACATATTCAGAGCCTCAGTGAATAAAACAGGCCCTTGATATAGTAAGGTATCTAATTATTATGGCCACATCTTCTGAGCCTCACTGTATAATACACACCTGGAGAATAATTTTGAGTCTATTTTTGATGGATATTCATTCAGAGCCTTGATAAATAATGTACACCTGTGGAAAAGCCAGGAGTCTATTTTATTAGGACACTCATTCATAGCCTCAGTGGATAATATGCACGTGTGGATTAGTCAGGATTTTATTTTATATGGCCACTGACTGGTATCCTCAATGAAAAATGCACACATATAAAGTAATCAGCAGTCTATTTCATATAAACACTCATTCAGAGATTCAGTGAATAATACAAATATTTAAGATAGACAACATCCTATTTCCTACGGTCACACAAAAAGAGCCTCACTGAGTAATGCACACCTGGGGAAGTGATAAAATTCTACTTTATATAGCCTCTCATTTGCAGCCTAAGGGAATAATGCACACGTGTGGAATAGACACTAGTCTATTTTATACGGCCACAAAATCAAAGCCTGAGTCAGTAATACACAACTTTGGAATAGTTACTAGTCTATTCCATATGCCCAACTATTTAGAGTAAGCATAAATACATGCCTGTGGAATAGTCAGAAAACAAGTTCATATGGTCAAAGTTTCAGATCTTCAGTGAATAAAACATACTTTGGAAAAACTCAGGACGCTATTACATGTGGCATCAATTTCAGAACTTCATTGAATAATAAACACCTGTATTTTAGACAGAATTCCATTTCCTATAGCCACATACTCAGAGCCTAACTAAATAACATACACCTTGGAAATAGTCAGGATTCTATTCAGTATAGACACTCGTTTAGAGCCAAATGTAAAAACGCACGCCTGAGGAGTATTCATGAGTCTCTATTTTTTAATATTTTTAAAATTTTTATTGCATTATACGTTTTGGGGTAAATGTGAAGAGGGTGCAAGATAGTTGCATGGGTACACACATGTCAGTGTGCTTTGCTGCCTTCCTCCACTTCACCCACACTTGGCATTTATCCCCAGGCTATCCTTTCCCAGCCCCCCACTGTCCCGCCCCCCTTACCCCCCAATAGACCCCAGTGTGTAGTAGAGCCCCTCCCTGTGTCCATGTGTTCTCATTTTTCTCATCCGCCTATGAGTGAGAATATGCGGTATTTCTTTTTCTGTTCTTGTGTCAGTTTGCTGAGAATGATGTTCTCCAAAATCATCCATGTCCTTACAAAGGACACAAACTCATCATTTTTGATTGCTGCATAATATTCCATGGTGTATATGTGCCACATTTTCCCAGTCCAGTCTATCATCGATGGGCATTTGGGTTGGTTCCAAGTCTTTGCTATTGTAAACAGTGCTGCAATGAACATTCGTGTGCATGTGTCCTTATAGTAGAACGCTTTATACTCCTTTGGATATATACCCAGTAATGGGATTGCTGGATCAAATGGAATTTCTATTTCTAAGTCCTTGAGGAATCGCCACACTGTCTTCTACAATGGTTGAACTAATTTACACTCCCACCAACAGTGTAAGAGTGTTCCTATTTCTCCACATCCTCTCCAGCATCTGCTGTCTCCAGATTTTTTAATGATCGCCATTCAAACTGGCATAAGATGGTATCTCAACGTGGTTTTGATTTGCATCTCTCTAATGACCAATAATGATCAGCATTTTTTTATGTGTTTGTTGGCCTCATGTATGTCTTCTTTTGTAAAGTGTCTATTCATATCCTTTGCCCATTTTTGAATGAGCTAGTTTGTTTTTATCCTGTAAATCTGTTTGAGTTATTTGTAAATTCTGGATATCAGCCCTTTGTCAGATGCGTAAACTGCAAAGACTTTTTCCCATTCTGATGGTTGACGACCCACTCTAGTGACTGTTTTTTTTTTTTGCCGTGCAGAGGCTGTGGAGTTTGATTAGGTCCCATTTGTCTATTTTGGCTTTTGTTGCCAATGCTTTTGGTGTTTTGGTCATGAAGTCCTTGCCTACTCCTATGTCCTGAATGGTTTTGCCTAGATTTTCTTCTAGGGTTTTTATGGTGTCAGGTCTTACGTTTAAGTCTTTAATCCATCTGGAGTTAATTTTAGTGTAAGGTGTCAGGAAGGGGTCCAGTATCTGCTTTCTGCACATGGCTAGCCAGTTTTTCCAACACCATTTATCAAACAGGGAATCCTTTCCCCATTGCTTTTTTTTTGTCTGGTTTATCAAAGATTATATGGTTGTAGATATGTTGTATTGCCTCCGATGCCTCTGTTCTGTTCCATTGGTCTATATCTCTGTTTTGATACCAGTACCATGCTGTTTTGATTACGGTAGCCTTGTAGCATAGTTTGAAGTCTGGTAGTGTGATGCCTCCCACAGTGTTCTTTTTGCTTAGAATTGACTTGGCTATGCGGGCTCTCTTTTGGTTCCATATGAAATTCATGGTGTTTTTTTCCAGTTGTTTGAAGAAATTCAATGGTAGTTTAATGGGGATAGCATTGATTGTGTAAATTACTTTGGGCAGTATAGCCATTTTCACGATATTGATTCTTCCTAACCACGAACATGGAATGTTTCTCCATCTGTTTGTGTCCTCTCTTATTTCGTTGAGCAGTGGTTTGTAGTTTTCCTTAAAAAGGTCCCTTCCATTCCTTGTGAGTTGTATTCCTAGGTATTTTATTTTCCTTGTAGCAATTGTGAATGGCAGCTCGTTCTTGATTTGGTTCTTTTTTAGACTGTTATTGCTGCATAGGAATGCTTGTGATTTTTGCACATTGATTTTATATCCTGAGACTTTACTGAAGTTGCTTATCAGTTTCAGGAGCTTTTGAGCTGAGGTGATGGGGTCTTCTAAGTATACTATCATGTCATCTGCAAATAGAGACAATTTGGCTTCCACCTTTCCTATTTGAATACACTTTATTTCTTTTTCTTGCCTGATTGCTCTGGCTAGAACTTCCAGTACTATGTTGAATAGGAGTGGTGAGAGATGGCATCCTTATCTAGTGCCAGATTTCAAAGGGAATGCTTCCAGTTTTTGCTCATTAAGTATGATATTGGCTGTTGGTTTATCGTGAATAGCTTTTATTACTTTGAGATATGTTCCATCAATACCAAGTTTATTGAGGGTTTTTAGCATAAAGGGCTGTTGAATTTTGTCAAATGCCTTCTCTGCGTCGATTGAGATAATCATGTGTTTTTTGTTTTTGCTTCTGTTTATGTGGTGAATTACGTTTAAAGACTTGTGTATGTTGAACCAGCCTTGCATCCTTGGGATGAATCCTATTTGATCATGATGGATAAGTTTTTTAATGTGCTGTTGCAATCGGTTTGCCAGTATTTTATTGAAGATGTTTGCATCTATGTTCTCCATGGATATTGGCCTGAAGTTTTCTTTTCTTGTTGAGTCTCTGCCGGGTTTTGGTATCAGGATGATTTTGGTCTCATAAAATGATTTGGGAAGGGTTCCCTCTTTTTGAATTATTTGGAATAGTTTCAGAAGGAATGGTACTAGATCCTCTTTGTGTGTCTGATAGAATTCGGCTGTGAACCCATCTGGACCTGGGCTTTATTTGTGTGGTAGGCTCTTAATAGCTGCCTCGACTTCAGAATTTGTTATTGGTCTATTCATAGTTTTGGCTTCCTCCTGGTTTAGGCTTGGGAGGACACAGGCGTCCAGGAATTTATCCATTTCTTCCTGGTTTACTAGTTTATGTGCATAGAGTTGTTTGTAGTATTCTCTGATGATGGTTTGAATTTCTGTGGAATCTGTGGTGATTTCCCCTTTATCGTTTTTTATTGCATCTATTTGGTTCTCTCTTCTTTTTTATCAGTCTGGCTAGTGGTCTGTCTATTTTGTTGATCTTTTCGAAAAACCAGCTCTTGGATTTATTAATTTTTGAAGGGTTTTTCGTGTCTCTATCTCCTTCAGTTCTGCTCTGATCTTAATTATTTCTTGTCTTCAGCTCGGTTTTGAGCTTTTTTTATCTTGCTCCTCTATCTCTTTCAATTTTGACGATAGGGTGTCAATTTTGGATCTCTGCACTCTTCTCATGTGGGCACTTATTGCTATATATTTTCCTCTACAGACTGCTTTAAATGTGTCCCAGAGATTCTGGTACGTTGTGTCTTCGGTCTCATTGGTTTCTGAGAACTTCTTTATTTCTGCCTTAATTTCATTGTTTATCCAATCAACATTCAAGGGCCAGTTGTTCAGTTTCCATGAAGCTGTGCGGTTCTGAGTTATTTTCTGAATTCTGAGTTCCATCTTGATTGCACTATGGTCTGAGAGACTGTTTGTTATGATTTCAGTTGTTTTGCATTTTATGAGGAGTGCTTTACTTCCAATTATGTGGCCAATTTTGTAGTAGGTGTGATGTGGTGCTGAGAAGAATGTATATTCTGTGGAATTGGGGTGAAGCGTTCTGTAAATATCTATCAGGTTTGCTTGTTCCAGGTCTGAGTTCAAGTCCTGGATATCCTTGTTAATTTTCTGTCTGGTTGATCTGTCTGATATTGACAGTGAAGTGTAAAAATCTCCCACTATTATTGTGTGTGAGTCTTAGTCTCTTTGCAAGTCATTAACAACTTGCCTTATATATCTGGGTGCTCCTGCATTGGGTCCATATATATTTAGAATCGTTAGCTTTTTTTGTTTTATCGATCCTTTTACCATTATGTAATGACCTTCTTTGTCTCTTTTGATCTTTGTTGCTTTAAAGTCTATTTTATCAGAGATGAGAATTGCAACTCCTGCTTTTTTTTTACTCTCCATTTGCTTGGTAAATCTTCCTCCATCCCTTTATTTTGAGCCTTTGTGTATTCTTGTACATGAGGTGGTTTTCCTGGATACAGCACACCGACGGGTTTTGGCTTTTTAACCAATTTGCCAGTCTGTGTCTTTTGATTGGTGCATTTAGCCCATTTACATTTAGGGTTAATATTGTTATGTGTGAGTTTGATACTGCCATTTTGATGCTAGCTGGCTGTTTTGCCCGTTGGTTCATGTACATTCTTCATTTTGTTGATTGTCTTTAGCATTTCGTATGCTTTTAGTATGGCTGGTACTGGTTGTTTCTTTCTATGTGTAGTGCCTTTTTCAGGAGCTGTTGTGAAGCAGGTCTAGTGGTGACAAAATCTTTGAGTACTTGCTTGTTCATGAAGGATTTTATTTTTCCTTCACTTCTGAAGCTCAGTTTGGGTGGATATGAAATTCTGGGTTGAATGTTCTTTTTTTTCTTTCTTTCTTTTTCACATTCTTTATTTTTAATAAATAGAAATTCTGAATTTTAATGTGAAAGAACTTGTTGATCCTTTTCTTTAAGACAGGCATTTCTGTGTGTGTCTTGTCTAAGAGATCTTTGCTCTTATATTATGATTATAGTTTGCTGTATTGCATATAAAAATTTAAAGTTTTACTTGTTACATTAATCCAATTGAAACTCATTTGAGGGAATGATGCAAAGTGGAACTACAAATTAATTTTTTGATGAAAACCCAGTTATTCTGGTGTTTGATGAGTAGTTCATTCTTTCCCCCAATGAGTTACATTGAAGCTCTAAGACCAAATCTTTATATATGTAGAATTCTGGGTCTGGACTTTGTATTGGTCTGCTCCATAGCTGTCTCTGCACCAATACCACCCTGTCCTTATTACTAGAATTTTACAAAAATTCTTGCTACATGGTAGGACTAGTTTATTTAGTAGCATCTTGATTATTCTTGGCCATTTGCCTTTCCTTATTCCTAATTAATTCTAATTTTAGAATTTCTTACCAACTGCCACATAAATCCTTCTTGGGATTCCAATTGGAACCATACTATATCTGGAGATTAATTTGGGGAGAATTGCCATCTTTAAAATATTTTTTCCTATCTATGAATATAACTGGCTCTTTCACTTATTTGTTCTCCTTTATAGCTTTCCATTTTATAAATTCACTCATATGTACATGTGTTAGATTTTTGTGTACCTCATTTTTTGATATCTTAAATTGAATCTTTTTGAAATTATATTTTATGTTTGTTATTGGTATATAAAATGCAATTGGCTTATGTTTGTTAATCTTATATGTAGCAAATGTGCTTAATTCTCTTGTTAGATATATATATATATATATATATATATATATATATATTTTAATTTTTATTGCATTGTAGGTTTGGGGGTACATGTGCAGAACGTGCAAGATAGTTGCATAGGTACACACATGGCAGTGTGCTCTGCTGCCTTCCTCCCCTTCACCCACACTTGGTATTCATCCCCAGGCCATCCCCCCAGCCCCCCGCTGTCCCTCCCCCATTCCCCCCAACAGTCCCCAGTGTATAGTAGATATTATAAATTTTCTTAAATTTTTTTATGTGTACATTCTTAGCACACAAAGATAAAAAAATATACAAGATTAGAAGGAACACAATATTTTTACTTTCTCTCAAATGGCAGTTTGTCATATCACCTATGAAACAGGATATTTTTGTTTCTTAATTTCTAATCTTAATTATTTTCTTTTTTATCTTTGTGTATAGTCTACTAGATCATCCACTAAATTTGATATTTTCCTGATATGAGAAAAAACATTTTAATATTTTACTATTAAGTAGATGTTAGTTGTGGGTTTAACACAGAATATTTTATCAGATTAAGGATATCCTCTTTCCTGATGGGCTTCTTACAATTATTATTATAAATCTTGAATTTTTAATAATGCTTTTTATACATATGTGGAGATTATATGATTTTTCTTCCGTATTCTTTTTTTTTTTTTTTTCATTTTGGTACTATACAATTTTTTTTTTATATTTCTCTTTTTTTTTTTTAAGGATGTTGAATATTGGCCCCCACTCTCTTCTGGCTTGTAGAGTCTCTGCTGAGAGATCTGCTGTGAGTCTGATGGGCTTCCCTTTGTGGGTGACCCGACGTTTCTCTCTGGCTGCCCTTAGTATTTTCTCCTTCATTTCAATTTTCAAAGTTATTAGTTTCTTTGCACGGTTTAGAACATGTTCCTTTAGCTCACTGAAATTTCTCATGATCCACTATCTGAAGTCTGATTCCATCATTTTGTCACACTCATTCTCCGTCCAGCTTTGTTTCCTTGCTGGTGAGGAGTTTGGTTCCTTTGTAGGAGGTGAAGTGTTTTGGTTTCCGGTGTTTTCCTCCTTTTTGCACTGGTTTCTTCCCATCTTTATGGATTTATCCACCTGTCGTCTTAGCAGTTGCTGATTTTTCATTTGGGAGAATGTGTTTATGTCTGCTGCAACAGAACCCATAAAACACCCCCCTTTTTTCCCCTTAGATGCTCTGTCTCAGGGAGTTGGGGCTTTCTTTATGAGTATCTGTTGCACTGTCCTGCCCAGCTAGGTGGCAGTCTATTTACTATTTTCCTGCCGGGGCTCTGCCCTGCCAGCGCAGGTCTGCCCTGTTGCTGTGGGGCTCTGTTCTGCTGTGGTTTTCTCCGCCCTGCTGTGGCTTGCTCCGCCCTGCTGGCGGAGTCTCTCTGTTAATGCAGGTTACCTCGGCAACAGCAGGCTGCTTCAGCCCTGGGCGGTACTTCAGTAGGGGGGAATTGTTTCAGTAGTGGCGGACGCCCCTCCCGCACTGGGCTGCACCATTTTAGATGCTGGCAGCAAACTCTCAGCCCCGAGTGCCTCTAATCGCCACCCTGCTTGTCCTTGTCAAGGTGGGACCTGCTGAGCCCGATCACCCAGCTCCCTGCCTCAGAGTCCGTCCTCTCTCTCTCTCTCTTCATCTCCCCAAGCTGAACCGTTGACTCTCTCATTGGCGCCCCAGTAGCCTGCTGATAGGGCACTGGGATCCATGCGATCTCCCGTGCTGCTGCCCACTGCACTGGCTCAGATCACAATTCCCAGGAATCTCCTGGTCTTGTCCAAGTCTCATTCAATCAGATGGACACGCCAATCTGCCCTTCCAAATCTCACATTGCTGGTTAAACAGGGCGCCTGGGCCAGTGAGTTTTGTGCCCAGTGCCGCTGCGCTGCGGAAGCAGCCGAAGTGGCCGCGTGAGCCAGCTGTGCTAGCTTCCTGTGTCTCTCCATACCTGGGACTTTCAACGTTCTGTGGGCACAAAAGATCTGTCTGAGAATGCGGCTAGGACTCACCCTCTGTGCCTTCACTGAGAGCTGCAATCCGGAGTCGCCTCTATGACGCCATCTTGGAAGTCCATGAGTCTCTATTTTATGGCCACTGATTCGGAGCTTCACAGAATTATACAGACCTATGGAAACGTCAGGAGTGCATTTCACATAGCCACTTATTCAGAACCTAAGTGAGGAATCATATATACCTGGAATATACACAGGATTAAATTATATATAGCCACTTATTCAGAGACTCACTGAATAATGCACACATAAGGAATAGTCTAAAGACTATTTGATATGACCCTACACCCAGCGACCAGTGGACAATGCAGAAAAAAAATAGTCAAGATGATAGAGTCAGATGTTTATGTTACGTGGTCACTTGTTCAGAATCTCACTTAAGAATACACACGTTTGGTATAGTAAGAGTCCAAGTCATATGGCCACTGAATCACAGCATTATGGTATAATGAACAAAGAGGCAATAGTAAAAAGTCTATTTTATATGGACTCTCATTCAGAGCTTCAGTGTGTAATAAAGAGCTGGGGAGTAGTCAGGACCCTATTTAAGGTAGCCCCAAATTAAGCAGCTCCGTGAATGATAAACACATGTCATAGTCAGGAGACTATTTGATATGGACACTCATACAGAACCTTTTTGAATACTGCACATGTGGTGAATAATCAAAAGTCTGTTGCATATGGTGATTCGTTTGGAGAATCAAAAAATAACGCACGCCTGTGGAGCAAAATGGGTTCTGTTTCATAAGACCACTCTTTCAATGCTTTAGTGAATAATATGTATATCTGGTAAGTCAGGAATCCCTTTCACATGGCCACTCGTTCTGGGCCTGTGTGAATAGAACTCCCCTCAGAAACAGTCAAGGATCTACTTCAAATGCCTCAGATTCAGGGTCTCTGTAAGTAATGAACACTTGGGAAATACACCTGAGTCTCTTTTTTATGCACACTTAGTCAGAGTCTCATTCAATAATAAACACCTGGGAAAGAGTTAAGAGTCTACTTTATGTATCCAATCATTTAGATCCTCAGTAAATAATGCACACCAGGCTAATAGTCAAGCATTTTTCATATGGCCACTCATTTTGTGCCTCACTGAGTGATATACACCTGAAGAATCCTCAGGATTCCGTTTGATACTACCACTAATTTAGAACCTCATTAAATCACTCACAATGTAGCAATAGTCAGGTGTCTATTTTATATGGTCTCTCATTCAAAGTTTCAGTTAATAGTAAATTTCTATGGAGTAATCAGGATGCTGTTTAAGACAGCCACAAATTAAGTGCCTTCCTGAATAATACACACCTGGGAAATAGCATGGCATGTATTTCATATGAACTCTAATTTTGTGTATCATTGAGTAATACACACCTGGGTCAGGGTCATGAGTCTATTTTGTATGGACACTCAAACAGAACCTGTTTGATTAATGCACACATGGATAATAATGAGGAGTTTATATCATACGGCTACTCATTCAGACAAATTGTGAATAATGCACATGTGAAGTAATTAGAAGTCTGATTCTTATGGACTCTCTTTCGCCGCCTCACTGAGTATTACACACTTGTGGTATAGTCTGGAGTCTATATTTTATGACCACTCATTCAGAGAATCACTGAATAATTCACACCTGTGGAATAGTCAGGAGTCTCTTTCTTATGGCTACCCATTGAGATCCCCACTAAATGTACACACCTGGATAAATAGTCAGGATTTACTTGTATCTCCTCATTCAGAGTCTCAATAAATAATGCACACCAGTGGAATAGTCAGGAGAGTTTTTTATGTGGCCTCTTATTCAATGTGTCATTGTAAAATGTGGTGTATTCAGGAGACTCTTTCAAGTAGACACATGTTCAGAGCTTCAGTGCATAAGACAGACACTTGATATAGTAAGGAATCTAAATGACATGGAATCATATTCTGAGCATCACTGAATGATACACATCTGGGGAATAATTTGGAGTCTATTTTCGATGGACATATATTCAGATCCTCGGAAAACGATGTACACCTGTGGAGTAGCCAGGAGTCTCTTTCATTTGGGAACACATTCATAGCCTCAGTGGATAATATGCACGTGTGCATTAGTCAGGATTCCATTTTATATGGCCACTGACTCGTAACCTCAATGAATAATGCAAAAATGTAAAGTACTTAGCAGTCTAATTCATATAGACACTCATTCAGAGATTCAGTGAATAATAAAATTACTTGAGATAGAAAGCCTACTGTTTCATATTGTCACACAAAAAGAGCCTCACTGAGTGAAACACACCTGGGGAAATGTTAGGAGTTTACTTTACATAGCCTCTCATTTACAGCCTAAGAAAATAATGCACATGTGTGAAATAGACACTAGTCTCTTTTATATTGCCACAAAATCAAAGTCTGAGTCAGTAATACACAACATTGGAATAGTCATCAGTCTATTCCATATGCCCAAATATTTAGAGTCAGAGTCAATAATACATGCCTGTAGACTAGTGAGAAAACAATTCTATATGGCCAAATTTTCAGAGCCTCAGTGAATAATAAATACCTGAGAAATACTATGGATGTTGTTACATGCGGCATTTCTTCAAAGGTTCATTGAGTAAAGAACACCTGTATTGTAGTCAGAATTCTATTTTATATAGCCACATAATCAGAGGCTAACTGAATAACAGACACCTTGGGAAAGTCAGGATTCTGTTTCCTATAGCCAGTCATTTACAGCCGAATGTAAAACTCACGCCAGAGTAGTATATAGGAGTCTCTATTATATGGCCACTCATTCAGAGCCTCACAGAATAATACAGACATATTGAAATGTCAGGAGTATACTTGACATGGCCACTTATTTAGTTCCTCAGTGAAGAATCATATATATTTGAAAAATACTCAGGATTTTATTATATATAGCCACTTATTAAGAGACTCACTGAACAATGCAAACCTGGAAAATTGTCTGGAGACTTTGATATGACCGTTCACCCAGAGACTCCGGGGGAAATGCAGAGCATGGAATAGTCAAGAGGACAGAGTCAGAAGTCTATTTTATGTGGTCACTTATTCAGAAACTGACTGAGGAATACACACCTTGGGAATAGTCAGAGTCCAGGTCATATGGCCAATAAATCACAGCATTACCAAATAGTGCACAATGGGGCAAGCATAAGGAGTCTATTTCATATGGCCTCTCATTCAGAGCTTCAGTGCATAATAAACAGCTGTGGAGAAGGGAGGACCATATTGACAGTAGCCCCAAATAAAGCAGCTCCGTGAATGGTACACACGTGTGAGAGTCAGGAGACTATTTGATATGGACACTGATACAGAACCTCTTTGAATATTGCACATTTGGGGAATTATCACTAGTCTATTTCACATGGTCGTTCATTTGGAGGGTCAAAAAATAACGCATAACTGTGGAGTAAAATGCAGTCTATTTCATAAGGCCCCTTTTTCAGTGTTTTAGTGAATAACATGTATATCTGATAAGTCAGGAATCTCTTTCACTTGGACACTTGTTCTGGGCCTCTGTGAATAATACTCAATTCAGAAACAGTCAAGGGTCTGCTTCAAATGCCTACACATTCAGATTCTCTGTAAGTAATGAACACCTGTGCAATACACCTGAGTCTCTTTTTTATGCACACTTACTCAGAGTCTCATTCAAAAATACACACCTGGGGAAGAGTTAAGAGTCTACTTCATGTAGCCACTCATTTCAATCCTGAGTGAATAATCCACACCAGGGTAGTAGTCAAGCATTTTTTATATGGACACTCATTCTCTGCGTCCCTGAATGATACACACATGGGGAATTCTCAGGATTCTATTTTATATTATCTCTCATTTAGAACCTTATTATATAATTCACAATGAAGCAATAGTCAGGTGTCTATTTTGTATGGCCTCTCATTCAGAATTTCAGTGAATAATGAACTTCTATGGAGTAACCAGGACACTGTTTAAGATAGCCATGAATTAAGTGTCTTCCTGAAAGATACAAACCTGGGTGGTAGTAAGGAGTCTATTTCATATGAACTCTAATTCTGTGTAACGCTGAGTAATACACAGAACCACTTCGAATACTGCACATGTGAAGAATAATCACTAGTCCATTTTATATGGTCGTTCATTTGGAGAGTCAAAAAATAACACGGGAGAGGGGTGATACACACAGTAGAGTGGAGGGTACACACAGGAGACAGTTGTTACACAAAGGAGAGAAGAGGATACACAAAGGAGAGGGGGCTACACACAGGAGTATAGGAAATATACAGAGGAGCGAAATGGATACATACAAGAGAGAGGAGAATAAACACAGGAGAAAGAAATAGACACTGGAGAGAGGGGCATACACACAGGAGAGGGTGATACACACAGGAGAAAAAAGGATAAACACAAGAGAGAGGAAGATACACACAGAACAGGGGGAAACACACAGGAGAGAGAAGCGTACACACAGGAGAAAAAAGGATACACACAGCAGAGAGGAGGATACACAGAGAAGAGAAGGGATACACAGAGAAGAGATAAAAATACACACAGTAGAGAGAAAGTATACACACAAAAGGGAGGGGGTTACACATAGAAGAGAGAAGATACACACAGAAGAGAGGAAACACAAACTGGAGAGAGGGTTGATACACACAGGAGAGAGGGGAAACACAAACAAAAGAGAGGGTTGATATACACAGGATAATAAAATGATACTCACATGATAAATATGTTACACACTGGAGAAAGAAAGGTACACACAGGATAGGGGGATACACAAAGGAGTGAGGAGGATTCACACAGGAAAGAATAAGATACACAGGACACAGGAGGATACACACAAAAGAGGGAAGGATACATACTGTAGACAGAAGGATAAACACAGAATAGAAAAAGATACAAACAGGAGAGATGAGGGTTCACACAAGAGAATAGAGGATACACACATGAGAGAGATGGATACACAGAGGAGAGAGGAGTGTACACACAGCAGAGAGGAGGATACACACAGGAGAGAGGGCATACACAGAGGAGTGAGAAAGATCCACACAGGAGAAAGGGAATGCACACAGGAGAGGGGTGGATACACACAGAAGTGGGGCATACACACAAAAGAGAGGGGATACACACAGAAGAGAGGGGGGATACACACGGAGAGTGGTGATCCACGCAGGATAGTTGAGAGTACACACAGGAGAGAGAAGGTACACACAGGAGAGAAGAAGATACACAAAGGAAAAAGGGATAAACACAGGAGAGTAGGGAATAAACAGAGGAGAGAGGAGGATGCACAAAGGAGAGAGGAGGATAAACACAGGAGAGAGAGATACACACAGGAGAGAGGGGCTTACACACAGAAGAGGGTGATACACACAGGAGATAAAAGGGATAAACACAGAAAAAAGAAGGAAACACACAGGAGAGGGGGATACACACAGGAGAGAGGGGCATACACACAGGAGAAAACAGGATACACACAGCAGAGGGGAAGATACACACAAGAGAGAGGAGATACAAAATAGAGAGAGGGGGATACGCACAAGAGAGAGAAGAAATGCACACAGGAGGGAGGGTGTTACACACAGGAGAAAGAAGGGATACGCACAGGAGAGAGAAGGGATACCCACAGGAGAGAGGAGGATGCACACAGGAGAGGAGGATACAGACAGGATAGAGGAAGATGCACACAAATGAGAGGAGGAGATACACAGGAGAAAGGAGGATACACGCAGGAGAAAAGAGGGTAATCACAGGATAGAGGGGGATACACACAGGAGAGAGGAGGATACAGGTATGAGAGAGGAGGATACACATACGAGAGAGAAAGATACACACAGGCGAAAGGAGAATACACAGAGAAGAGAGGAGAATAAGCACAGAAGAGAGGGAAATAAAAACAAAAAAGAGGGAGATACTAATAAAGGGAAAGAAATAAACACAGGAGAAAGGAGGATACACAAAGGAGAGGGGAAACACACAGGAGAGAGTGGGATACACACAGGCGTGAAAGATAAACACAGAAGAGGGGGTATAAACACAGGAGAGAGGAGGATCCACACAGGAGAGGGCAATACACACAGGAAAGAGGGGCTTACGAACAGGAGAGAGGAGGATACACGCAGGAGAGAGGGTGAATACACAAAAAAGAGAGGGGGACACACACAGGAGAGTGAAGCATACACACAGGAGGGAGAGGAATACACACAGAAGAGAGGGGGATACACACATAGAAAAAAGAATAAAAACAAAAGAGAGGAGAATACACACCAAAAAGAGAAGAATACAGATAGAAGCGAGGAGAATACACGCAGGAGCTTGGAGGATACACAGGAGAGAGGAGGATAAACACAGGAGAGGGGAGGATACACACAAGAGAGAGAATAAATATACACAGGAGTAAGAAGGATACACACAGGAGTGACGTGACACACACAGGAGAGAGGAGGGTACACACCGCAGAAAGTAGAATACACACAGGAGAGAAGAGAATATACAAAAAAGAGGGGGATACCCACGGGAGACAGAGGGATACACCGAGGAGAGAGGAGGATACACAAAGGTGAGAGGAGGATACACAAAGGCGAGAGGAGGATACAAACAGGAGGGGGAATACACACCGAAAACAGAACCATAGACACAGGAGTGGGGGATACACACAAGAGAAAAAAAAATACACAAAAAGAGCGGAGTATACACACGACAGGGAGATACACACAGGAGAGTGGGGCATACACACAGGAGAGAGGGGATACACACAAGAGAGAGAAAGATACATACTGGAGAGTAAAGATACACACAGGAATGAGGGTGGATAAACACAGGAGAGAGGGGTGATACACACAGGAGAGAAAAAAGATAAACACAAAAGAGAGGAGAATACACACAGGAGAAAGGAAAATACACACTGGTTAGAGAAAGATAAACACAGGAGAGGGGGATAAACACAGGAATGAAAAGGATACACACAGGAAAGAAGAAAATACACACAGGAGAGAGGAAGATACACACAAATGAGGGAAGGATACACACGGTAGACAGAAGGATACACACAGGAGAGAGAAGAATACAAACAGGAGAGGGGGGGTTGGCACAGGAGAAAAGAGGATACATACAGGAGAGAGATGGATACACACAGGATAGAGGAATATACACAAAGCAGAGAGGAGGATACACACAGGAGAAAGGGTATACACACAAAATGAGGAAGATCCACACAGGAGAGAAGGGACTGCAAACAGGAGAGAGGTGGATACACAGAGAAGTGGAGCATACACAGAGCAGAGAGAAGGATTTACGCAGGAAAGAGGAAAATACACGCAGAAGAGAGGGGGATACACACAAGAGAGAGGAGGATACACACAGGAGAGAGGGGGGATACACACGGAGAGTAGTGATACACACAGGACAGTAAAGGGTACACACAGGAGAGAGGGGGTACACACAGGAGAGAAGAGGATACACAAAGAAAAATAAGATACACACAGGAGAGTAGGGAATAAACAGAGGAGAGAGGAGGATACACACAGGAGAGAGGAAGATAAACACAGGAGAGGGGGATACACACAGAAGAGACAGGTATACACACAGGAGAGAGGGGCGTAGACACAGGAGAAAGGTGGATACACACAGCAGAGAGGAGGATACACACAGGAGAGAGGAGATACACAGAGGAGAGAGGGGGATATACACAGGAGAGAGAAGGGTTACACACAGGAGAGAGGAAGTTACACACAGAAGAAAAGAGGGATACGCACAGGAGAGAGAATTGATACCCACAGGAGAGAAAAAGATACACACAGGAGAGAAAAGTATACACACAGCAGAGAGAAGAATGCACACAGGAGACAGAAGTATACATACAGGAGAGAGGAGGAGACACACAGGAGAAAGAAGGATACACGCAGGAGAGAGGAGGATACACACAGGAGAGAAAAGGATACGAACAGGAGACAGGAGGATACACACAGAAGAGAAAAGAATACTCACAGGAGAGTGGAGGGTACACAGAAAAGAGAGGAGGATTCACACGGGAGAGAGAGAAATACACACAGGCGAGAAGAGGATACACACAGAAGTTGGGTGATACCCACAGGAGAAAGAAGGGTACACATAGGAGAAAGGGGGATACAAACAGAAGTCAGAAAGATACACAAAGGAGAGGGGAATACACACAGGAAGGAGGGGGACACACCGAGGAGAGAAAAGGATACACACAGGAGAGTGTAGAATACACAAAGGAGGTGAGATAACAACAGAAAAGAGAAGCATACACACAGGAGAGGGGGATACACACAGGAGAAACGGGGATATACACAGGAGAGAAAATGATACACACAAAAGAGGGGAACACACACAAAAAGAGGGGCGTACACAGAGGAGAAAGAAAAATAAACAGAGCAGAGAAAAGAATACAAACAAGAGAGAGAGGATACACACAGGAGAGAGGAGGATACACAGGGGAGAGGGAAATACACACAAAAGAGGGAAGGAAACACACAGGAGACAAAGGGATACACACAGGAAAGAATGATACACACAGGAGAGAGTGGCGTTAAAACAGGAGAGAAAAGGATACACACAGGAGAGAGGAGGAAACAAACAGGAGAGAGGGGATACACAAAAAGAGAATAATACACACAGGAGAAAGGGGGGATACAAACAGGAAAGAAAGGTGTTACACACAGGACAGAAGGGGAAAACACACAGGAGAACGGAGGGATAAACACAGTAGAGAGAAAAATACACACAAAAGAGAGGAGGATACACACAAGAGAGAAAAGTATACACACAAGAGAGAAGCATACAGAAAAAAGAGAAGGGGATACACACAGGAGCGTTGGATACATACAGGAGACAGGGAAATACACACAGGAGAGAGGGGGATACACAAAAGATATGGGGATACAAACAGGAGAGAGGGGTTTACACACAGAAGAAAAAAGAATACACACAGGAGATAGGAGGATACACACAGGAGAGAGGAGGATACACAAAGTAGAAAGGAAACACACAGGAGAGAAAGGGATTCACACAGGCAAGAAAGATAAACACAGAAGAGGGTTGGATACACACAGGAGAGAGGGCAATACACACAAAAGAAAAAAATACATACAAGAGAGAGTGGCTGAAGCACAGGAGAGAGGAGAATACACACAGGAGAGAGGGGGATACACACAAGATATGGGGATACAAACAGGAGAGAGGGGTTTACACACAGAAGAAAAAAGAATACACACAGGAGATAGGAGGATACACACAGGAGAGAGGAGGATACACAAAGTAGAGGGGAAACACACAGGAGAGAAAGGGATTCACACAGGCAAGAAAGATAAACACAGAAGAGGGTTGGATACACACAGGAGAGAGGGCAATACACACAAAAGAAAAAAATACATACAAGAGAGAGTGGCTGAAGCACAGGAGAGAGGAGAATACACACAGGAGAGAGGGGGATACACACAGGAGAGTGAAGCATACACACAGAAGGGAGGGGAATACACACAGGAGAGACGAGGATGCACAGAGAGGGAAAAGGATAAATACAAAAGAGAGGGGATACGCACAAAAGAGAGGAGGATACAAATAGAAGAGAGGAGGATACATGCAGGAGATTGGAGGATACACAAAGGAGAGAGGAGGATACACACAGGAGAGGAGAGGATACACACAGGAGAGAGGAGTATACACACAGAAAAGGGGCATATGCACAGGAGAAAGAGAGATTCTCACAAGAGTGTTGGATACATACAGGAGACATGGAAATACACACAACAGATAAGGTGATACACACAGGAGAGGTGGATACACACAGGAGAGAGGAAGATTCACACAGAAGAGAAAGATCCACACAGGAGAGATGGAGATCCACACAGGAGAGAGGGGAATACACAGAGGAGAGGGGGCGTTACAGACAAGAGAGGGGTGGGATACACACAGGAGAGAAGAGGATACACACAGGATAAAGGAGGATACACACAAAAGAGAGGAGCATACACACAGGACAGAGAAGGTTACGCACAGAATAGAGGGAAATTCACACAATAGAGAGGGTGATACACACAGCAGAGGGGGGAATACACACAGGAGAAAGGGGTATACCCACAGGCGAGGGTAATACACAAAGGAGAGAGGGGCATACACACAGGAGAGGTAAAAGATACACACAGGAGAGAGGAGGATACACACAAAAGATAGGGATACACACAGGGTAAAAGAGGATACACACATTAGAGAGGAGGATACAAAGAGGAGAGACGGGGATACACACAGGAGAAAGGGGATACACACAGGAGAGAGGGAATATACACACAGGATAGAGGAGGATACACACAGAAAAGATGGGGATACACACAGAAGAAAGGAGGATACACAAAAAAGAGAGGAGGATACACACAGAAGAGAGAAGGATACACACATGAGAGGGGGTACACACAGGGGAGAAGGCATAAACACATAAAGTGGGGATAAACACTGTAGAAAAGGAGTACACACAGAAGACAGGAGGATTCTCACAGGAAAAGGTGATACAAACAGGAGAGAAAAATACACACATGCGAGAGGAGGATACACACAGGAGGGAGGGGTGTAAACACAGAAAAGTGGGGATACACAAAGGAGAGAAGGGGATACACAAAGGAGAAAGGGATACACACAGGAGAGGAAAATACACACAGGAAAGAGAAGGATCCACACAGGAGAGAGAATGATACACACAGGAGAGGGGGGATACACACAGTAGAGAGGAAGATACACAAAGGAGAGTGAGGGGTACAGAGAGGAGAGAGGAAGATACACACAGAAGAGAAGGAGATACACAAAGGAGTGGGGGATACACACAGAAGAGAGGGGGTACACACAAAAGCTTTGGATACATGCAGGAGACGGGAAAATACACAGAGGAGAGAGGAGTGTACATACAGAAGAGGGGGATACACACAGGAGAGAGAGAGATACACACAGGAGAGAGGAGTATACACAGGAGAGAGTGGGATACACAAAAGAGAGAGGGGAATAAACAGAAGACAGAGGGGCATACACACAGGAGAGAGGGAGATACACACAGGAGAGAGAAAGATACATAAAGGAGAAAGTGGGATTCACACAGGAGAGCGGAGGATACACAAAGGAGAGAAAAATACACACAGGTGAGAGGAGGATACACACAGGAGAGTGGGGCGTACACACAGAAGAGGGGGATTACACAAAGGAGAGAGGTGGATACACAAAAAAGAAAAAGATTCACACAGGAGAAAAGAAATACACACAAGAGCGAGGGAGATGCACACAGAAGAAAAAAGGATACACACAGGAAAGAGGAGAATACACACAGGAGAGAGGGTGATACTCACAGGAGAAAGAAAGATACACACAAGAGAGTGGGTCACACAAACAAGAGAGTGGGGGATACACACAAAAGGGAGGGGTGTACACAGAGTGGTAGAAGAATACAGACAGGAGTGAGAAGGATACACCCTGGAGAGAGGAGGATACACACAGGAGAGAGGAAGATATGCACAGAAGAGTAAAGGATACACAGAGGAGAAGGGGATACACACAGAAGAGAGGGAGATAGGCACAGGAGAGAAGGATACACAGACGAGAGAGGGGTACACACAAGACAGAGGGGGAAAAACACAGAAGAGGGAGATACATACAGAAGAGAGAGTGATAGAAAAAGTAGAGGGGATGATACAGGCAAGAGAGAGGAGGATACACACAGGAGAGAGGGGGATACACACAGGAGAGAGGGGAGATAAACACAGGAGAGAGAAGAATACATAAAGGAGACAGGAGGTTACACAGAGGTGAAAGGAGGAAACACACAGGAGAGAGAAGGATACACACAGGAGAAAGGAAATACAGACAGTAGTGAGGGAGATACACACAGGGGGAGGGGGTACACAAAGGAGAGAGGAGTATACACATAGGAGAGAAGAGAATACACACAAGAGAGAGGAGGATACACAAAGGTGAAGGGAGGATACAAACAGGAGAGAGGAGGATACACACAGGAGAGAGGGGAATAAACACAGAAAAGAGGAGGATACACTGAAGAGAGAGGAGGATACACACAGGAGAGAGGAAGATACACACAGGGGAAAGGGGGATACACAGAAAAGAGGGAAGGATACACATAGGAGAGAGGCGGATACACACAGCAGACAAAGGGATAAACACAGGGGAACGGGGATAAATACAGGAGAGAGGAGGATACACACAGGAGAGAGGAGGATACACACAGGACAGTGGAGGATACACAATGGAGACAGGAGCATACACACAGCAGAGGGGTATACACACACAAAAGGAAGATACACACAAAACAGAGGAGGATACATACAGGAGAGAGGAAGATACACACAGGAGAGTGGGGGATACACACAGGAGGAAGAGAGATACACACAGAAGACAGGGGTATACACACAGAAAGGAAGGATACACACAGAAGAGACGAGAATACACACAGGGGAGAGAAGGATACACACAGGAGAGAGGAAGATACACACAGGAGAGAGGAAGATAAACACACAGGAAAGATGGGGATACACACAGGAGAGTGGAGAATACACAAAGGAGATAGGAGGATACACACAAGAGAAAGGAGAATACACACAGGAGACAGGAGAATACACAAAGGGAAAGGGAGGATACACACAGTAGAGAGAAGGATACACATAGGAGAGTAGTGGATACACACAGGAGAGAGAAAGATACACACAGGAGAGAGGAGGATACAGACAGGAGAGGGTGGATACACACAAGAGAAAAGAGGATACACACAGGAAAGAGGGGGCTACACACAGGAGAGTGGGGCATAAACACAGGAGGAAAAAAGATATACGTAGCAGAGAGGCGGATACACACAGTGGGAGAAGAATAAATACAGGAGAGAGGAGGATACACAAAGGAGAAAGAAAGATGCACATAGGAGAGTGGAAGATACACACAAAAGAGAGGAGGAAACACACAGGAGAGAGGAGGATACACACAAAAGAGAAAAGAAAACACAAAAGAGAGGGGGATAAACACAGGATAAAACAGGATACACATAGGAGAGTGGAAGATACAAACAAAAGAAAGGAGGATAAACAGAGCAGAGAAGAGGATACACACAGGAGAGGAAGATACACACAGAAGAGAGGGGAATACACACAGGAGAGAGAAAAATACACACAGGATTAGGGAAGATACACACAGGAGAGAGGGGGATACACACAGGAGTGAGGGGGGATACACACAAGAGATAAGAAAATACACACAAGAGAAAGGAGGATCCACACAAGAGACAGGAGAATACACAGAGGAGAGAGAAAAATACACACAGCAGAGAGAGAGAGATACACACAGAAGGGAGGACTATACTCACAGGAGAGAGGAGGATACACACAAATGAAGGGAGGATACACACAGCAAGAGAAAAATACACACAGAAGAGAGGGGAAAACACACAGAAGAGTGGGAGATACACACAGGTGGAGGGGTATACGCACAGGAGAAAGGAAGATAAACAGAGGAGAGAAGAGGATACACATAGGAGAGAGGAGCATACACAAAAGAGACAGGGGCATACACACAGGAGAGGGGGATACACCCAGATGAAAGGGTGATACACACAGGAAAGAAAAGTATATACATAAAAGAGAAAGATCCACACAGGAGGGTGAGGAATACACACAGAAGAGAGGAGGATACACATAATAGAAAGGAGGATACACACAAGAGAGAGGGGTTATACACACAGGAGAGAAGAAGATACACACAAAAGAGAGGAAGATACACACAGGAGATAGGAGGATACACACAGGGGAGAGAAGGATAGACAAAACAGAGAGGAGGATACACACAGGAGAGAAAAAAATACAAACAGAGAGAAGGATACACACAGGTGAAAGAAGTATACACAAAAAAGAGAGGAGGATACACACAGGAGAGAGGGGGATACACCCAGGAGAAATGGGGATACACACAGGTGGAAAGTGATACACACAGGAGAGAGGAGGATACACACAAGAGAGAAGAGGATACACACAGGAGAGAGGAAAATACACCAAGAAGAGAGGGGAAAACACACAGGAGAGTGGAAAATACAAACAGGAAAGTGCGACATACACACAGGATGGAGGGAAATACACACTGGAGAGAGGGGGATAAACACAGGGGGAAAGAAATACACACAAGAGAGAGAAGCATACAAACAGCAGAGAGGAGGATATGCACAAAAGAGAGGAGAATACACTCAGGATAGAAATGAATACACACAATAGAGAGGGGGATACACAAAGGAGAGAAGGGATACACACAAAAGAGAGGGAGATACACACAGAAGAAAGAGGGATACACACAGGAGACAGGGGGGATAAACAGAGGGATGAGGAAAGATACACAGAGGAGAGAGAATCATACGCATAGGAGAGAAGAGGATACACAGAGGAGAGAGAAAGATAAACACAGGAGAGAGGAAGATACATAGGAGAAACGAAGATACACACAGGAGAGAGGATACACAGAAAAGAGAAAAAAATACACAGAGGAGACAGAAGGATACACAAAGTAGAGAGTGGCATACACACAGAAAAGGGGGATACACACAGGAGAAAGGGGGTTACACAAAAGAGAGAGGAGGATACACACCGGAGAGGGGGAAACACACAAGTGAGATAGGCGTACACACAGGAGAGAGAAAGATATACACACAGGAGAATGGAGGATACAAATAGGAGAGAGGGTACACTCAGGAGAGAAGGGGATAACCACAGAAGAAAGGGGGGATACAAACAGAAGAGAAAGGGCTTACACAAAGGAGAGTGGGGGTAAACACAAGAAAAAGAGGACGGATACACAAAAAATATAGAAAGATAAACACAGGAGAGAGGAAAATACACGCAGGAGAGAGGAGAATACACACAGGAGAGAGGAGGATACACACAGAAGAGAGGAGGATACACACAGGAGAGGTGCATACACACAGGAAAGAGAGGGATGCACACAGGAGAGTTGGATTCACACAGGAAACAGGGTAATCCACACAGGAGAGTGTGGGATACAAACAGGAGTGGGGATACACACAGGAGAGAGGGGAATACACACAAGAGAGAGGGGCATACACACAGGAGAGAGGAGGATACACACAGGAGAGAGGAGGATACACACAGGAGGGAGGGGGATACACACAGGAGAGAGGAAGATACACACAGGAGAAAAAAAGATACACAAATAAGAGGGGGAAACACACAAAAGAGAGGGAGATACACACAGTCGAGAGGGATACGCCCAGGAGATGGGGAGATACACCCAGGAGATAGGGTGATACACACAGGAGAGGGGGATACAGACAAAAGAGAGTGGCATACACACAGGAGAGACGGGAAACAAACAGGAGATTGAGGCATACAAACAGGTGGGAAGAAGATACACACAGGAGATTGAGGCATACAAACAGGAGAGAGAGGGATACACACAGGGAAAGAAGGATAAATACAGGAGAGAGAAAGATACACAAAAGAGTGGAGGATACAGATAGAAGAGAGGAGGATAAACGCAGGAGAGAGGAGGATACACACAGGGGAGAGGAGGATACACACAGGACAGAGAAGGGATAAACACAGGAGAGGGGGATACACACTAGAGAGAGGAGGATACACACAGGAGAAAAAAGAATACACACAGGAGAGTGGAAGATACACACAAAAAAGAGGGATATACACACAAAAGAGAGGGGGATACACACAGGAGAGAGGGGGATACACACAGAAGAGTGGTGATACACACAGGGGAGACGAGGGTACACACAGGAGAGGGGGTATGCACACAGGAGAGAGGAGGATACACTGAAAAAAAGGAGGATACACATAGGAGAGATGAGGATAAACACAGTAGAGAAGGATATACACAGGAGAGAGGGGCATACACACAGGACAGTGAGATACACACAGGAGAAAGGAGGATAGACACAGGAGAGAGGAGAATACACACAGGCGAGGAGGATACACACATGAGAACAGGGCATACACACAGAAGAGAGGAGGACTCAGAAAGCAGAGAGGAGGATACACACTGGAGAGAGGGGATACACACAAGAGAGAGGGGGATACATACAGGAGAGAGGGGGATACACACAGGAAAGAGCGGGGATCCACACAGGAGAGTGGGGGGATACACACATGAGATAGGAGGGATACACACAAGAGGGAGGAGGATACACATAGAAAAGTGGAGGATACACAGAGTAGAGAAAAAGATACACACAGAGGAGGGGGATACACAAAGGAGAGGGGGGATACACACAGGATAGAGGAGATTACACACAAAAAAGAGCAGGATACACACAGGAGAAAGAAGAATACACACAGGAGAGAGGGGGATATACACAGGAGAGTGGTGATATACACAGGAGGGTGGAGGGTACACATAGGAGAGAGGGGTATACACACAGGAAAAATAGATAAACACAGGAGAAAGGGGGATACACACAGGAAAGAGGAGGATACACACAGGTAAGGGGTATACACAAAGAAAAAAGAGCATACACACAGGAGAGAGGAGGATACACACAGGAGAGAGGAGGATACAAACAGGAGAGAGGTGATACACACAGGAAAAGGGGGTATACGGAGGATTCTTCACAGCCTCACTGAATATTACACACTTGTGATATAGTCTGGAGTCTATTTTTTATGGCCACTCATTCAGAGAATCACTAAATAATGCAAACCTGCGGAATAGTCAGAAGTCTCTTTCCTATGGCCACTCATTAAGAGCCTCACTACGTGTCCACACCTGGAGAAGTAGTCAGGATGTACCTTTATCCCCTCATTCAGAGTCTCACTAAATAATGCACGCCTGTGGAATAGTCAGGAGACTCTTTTATATGGCCTCTAATTCGGAATGTCACTGAATAATGTGGTGTAGTCAGGAGTCTATATCACATAGACACATATTCAGAGCCTCAGTGATTAAGACAGGCCCCTGATATAGTAAGGAATCTAATTAATATGGCCACATATTCTGAGCCTCACTGAATAATACACACCTGGAGAATAATTTGGTGTCTATTTTCGATGGACATTTATTCAGAGCTTCGGTAAATAATGCACAACTGTGGAGTAGCCAGGAATCTATTTCATTTGGACACTCATTCATAGCCTCATTGGATAATATGCACGTGTGGATTAGTCAGGATTCCCTTTTTTATGGCCATTTATTTGTAACCTCAGTGACAAATGCACAAATGTAAAGTACTCAGCAGTCTATTTCATATAGACACTCATTCAGAGATTCATTGAATAATAAAAATATTTAAGATAATCAGCATCCTGTTTTTTATGGTTACACAAAAAGAGCCTCATTAAATACTATGCACGTGTGGATATTTCAGGATTCCATTCTATATGAAGACTGACTCATAACCTCAGTGACAAATGCACAAATGTAAAGTACTCAGCAGTCTATTTTATATAGACACTCATTCAGAGATTCACTGAATAATAAAAATATGTGAAATAGACCGCATCCTGTTTCATATGGTTCAACAAAATGCCTCACTGAGTAATGCACACCAGGAGGTGTTAGGATTCTACTTTATATAGCCTTTAATTTATGGAATCAGGAAATAATGCACACGTGTTGAACAGACATTAGTCTATTTTATATGACCGCAAAATCAAAGCCTTTTCGAATACTGAGCATGTGGGGAATAATCACATGTCTGATTCATATGGTGTTTCGTTTGGTGAATCGAAAACTTACGCACACCTGTTAAGTAAAATGGGTTCTATTTCATAACTTCACTCTTTCAGTGTTTTAGTGAATAATATTCATATCTGATAAGTCCAGAATCTCTTTCACATGCACACTCGTTCAGGGCCCCTGTGAATACTCCCCTCAAAAATAGTCAAGGGTCTACTTCAAATGGCTACACATTCAAAGTCTCTGTACGTAATGAAAACCTGGGCAATACACCTGAGACTCTTTTATGGCCACCTAGTCAGAGACTCATTCAATAATACACAACAAAGGAAGATTTAAGAGTCTTCTTCATGGAGCCACTCATTTAGAGCCTCAATGAATAATGCACAAAAGGGTAATAGTCGAGCATTTTTTTTATATGGCCATTCATTTTGTGCCTCACTGAGTGATATACATCTGAAGAATCCTCAGGATTCTATTTGATATTACCACTCATTTAGAAACTTATTAAATAATTCACAATGAAGCAATTGTCAGGTCTCTATTTTCTATGGTCTATCATTCAAAATTTCAATGGATAGTAAACTTCTATGGAGTAATCAGGACGCTGTTTAACATAACCACGAATTAAGTGCCTGCTGAATAATACGCACCTGTGTGATAGTCAGGATTCTATTTCATATGAATTCTAATTTTGTGTATCGCTGAGTAATACACACCTGGGGCAGTGTCAGGAGTCTATTTGGTATGGACACTCAAACAGAGCCTGTTTGATTAATGCACACATGGATAATAATGAGGAGTCTATGTCATATGGCTACTTATTCAGACACACTGTGAATAATGCACATGTGGAGTAATTTGAAGTCTGTTTGATATGGCTCCTCTTTCACAGCCTCACTAAATATTACACACTTGTGATACAGTCTGGGTTCTATTTCTATGGCCACTCATTCAGAGAATCACTAAATAATGCACGCCTGCGGAATAGTCAGAAGTCTCTTTCCTATGGCCACTCCTTAAGAGCCTCACTAATTTTACACATTTGGAGAAATTGTCAGGAATTACCTTTATCCCCTCATTCAGAGTCTCACTAAATAATGCACACCTGTGGAATAGTCAGGAGACTTTTTCATGTGGCCTCTAATTTGGAGTGTCACTGAATAATGTGGTGTAGTCAGGAGTCTATTTCATGTAGACACATATTCAGAGCTTCAGTGAATAAGACAGACACTTGATATAGTAAGGAATCTAATTGATATGGAAACATATTCTGAGCCTCACTGAATAACACACACCTGGCGAATGATTTGGAGTCTATTTTCATTGGACATATATTCAGAGCCTCGGAAAATGATGTACACCTGTGGAGTAACCAGGAGTCTATTTTATTAGGACACTCATTCATAGCCTCAGTGGATAATATGCACGTGTGGATTAGTCAGTATTCCATTTTATATGGCCACTGACTCGTAACCTCAGTGAAAAATGAAAAAATGTAAAATAGTTAGGAGTCTATTTCATATAGACACTCATTCAGAGATCCACTGAATAATACAAATATTTGAGATAGACAGCATCCTGTTTCATATGGTAAAACCAAAAAAGCCTCACTGAGTAATGCACACCAGGGGAAGTGTAAGGAGTCTACTTTATATAGCCTTTAATTTACAGAATCAGAATATAATGCAAACGTGTGGAATAGACACTAGTCTATTTTATATGGCCGCAAAATCAAAGCCTTTTAGATACTACACATGTGGGGAATAATCACTTGTCGGTTTCATAGGGTGATTCGTTTGGTGAATCCAAAACTTATGCACACCTGTGGAGTAAAATGGGTTCTATTTCAGAAGGCCACTTTTTCAGTGATTTAGTAAATAATATGTATATCTGAAAAGTAAGGAATCTCTTTCACATGGCCACTCATTCAAGGCCTCTGTGAAGAAAACTCCCCTCAAAAATAGTCAAGTGTCTACTTTAAATGGCTACACATTCAGAGACTCTGTAGGTAATAAACACCTAAGCAATACACCTGAGTCTCTTTTTTATGCCCACTTAGTCAGAGTCTCATTCAATAATACACACCTGGGGAAGAGTTAA
Source organism: Saguinus oedipus (assembly GCA_031835075.1). NCBI lineage: Eukaryota > Metazoa > Chordata > Mammalia > Primates > Cebidae > Saguinus > Saguinus oedipus. The sequence goes on from CM063170.1 coordinate 7,471,643, forward strand.
GAGTCTACTTCATGTAGTCACTCATTTAGAGCCTCAGTGAATAATGCACACCAGGGTAATAGTCGAGCACTTTTTATATGGCTACTCATTTTGTGCCTCCCTGAGTGATATACACGTGAAGAACCCTAAGGATTCTATTTAATGCTACCACGCATTCAGCAGATTATTGAATAAGTCACAATGGAGCAATAGTCAGGTGTCTATTTTATATGGTCTACCACTCAAGGTTTCAGTGAATAATAAACTTCTATGGAGTAATCAGGAAGCTGTTTAAGATAGCCACGAAATAAGTGCCTTCCTGAATGATACACACCTGGGTAATAGCCTGTCGTCTATTTTATATGAACTCTAATTTTGTGTATCATTGAGTAATACACACTTGGGGCAGTGTCAGAAGTCTATTTAATATGGACACTCAAACAGGACCTGTTTGATTAATGCACACATGTATAATATTGAGAAGTCTATGTCATACAGCTTCTCATTCAGACAAACAGTGAATAATGCACATGTAAAGTAATTAGCTGTCTGATTCTTATGGACCCTCTTTTACAGGGTCACTGAATATTACACACTTGTGATGAAGTCTGGAGTCTATTTTTTATGGCCACCCATTTAGAGAATCACTAAATAATGCACACCTGTGGAAATAGTCAGGATTTAACTATATCCCTTCATTCAGAGTCTCACTAAATAGTGCACACCTGTGGAATGGTCAGGAGACGTTTTTTATGTGTCCTCTAATTTGGAGTGTCACTGAATAATGTGATGTAGTCAGGAGTCTATTTCATGTAGACCCATATTCAGAGCCACAGTGAATAAAACAGTCCCTTTATGTTGTAAGGAATCTAATTAATATGGCCACATCTTCTGAGCCTCACGGAATAATACGCACCTGGAGAATAATTTGGAGTCTATTTTCGGTGGACATTCATTCAGAGCCTCAATAAATAATGTACACCTGTGGAGTAGCCAGGATTCTATTTTATTAGGACACTCATTCATAGCCTCAGTGAATTATATGCACGTGTGGATTAGTCCGGATTCCAATTTATATGGCCGCTGACTCGTAACCTCAGTGAAAAATGCACAAATATAAAGTACTCAGCAGTCTATTTTATATAGACACTCATTCAGAGATTCACTAAATAATACACATATTTAATATAGCAGCATCCTGTTTCACATGGTCCACCAAATGTGCCTCACTTAGTAAGGCACGCCTAGGGAAGTGTTAGGAGTCTACTTTATACAGCCTCTCATTTACAGCCTCAGGGATTAATACACACGTGTGGAATAGACACTATTCTATTCAATATAGCCACAAAATCAAAGCCTATGTGAGTAATACAGAGCTTCAGAATAGTCACTAGTCTATTCCATATGCCCAAATATTCAGAGTCCGAATCAATAATACACACATGTGGAGTAATCAGGAAACAATTTTATATGGCCAAAGTTTCAGAACCTCAGTGAATAATACATACCTGGAAAATACTCAGGACGCTATTATATATGGCATCTATTTCAGAGCTTCATTGAATAAGGAACAACTGTAATGTAGTCAGAAATCCATATCGTATAGCCACATATTCAGAGCCTAACTGAAAAACATACACCTTGAAGAAAGTCAGCATTCTATTTCGTATAGCCACTCATTTAGACCCGAATGTAAAAACGCACGCCTGAGGAGCATTCAGGAGGCTCTATTTTATGGCCCTTCATTCAGAGCTTCACAGAATAATACAGACCTATGAAAACTTCAGGAGTGTATTTCACATGGCCACTTATTCAGAACCTAAGTGAGGAACCATATACATCTGGAAAAACTCAGGATTATATTATATATAGACACTTATTCAGAGACTCACTGAATAATGCACTGCTAAGGAATAGTCTGGAGACTATTTGATATGACTCCTCACGCAGCGACTCATTGGACAATGCAGAACTGGAAAATAGTCAAGAAAATAGAATCAAGGGTTTATGTTATGTGATCACTCGTTCAGAATCTCACTGAAGAATACACACTTGGGAATTTTCAGTGTCTAAGTTATATGGACACTCAATCACAGCATTACCAAATAATGCACAATGGGGCAATAGTAAGGAGTCTATTTCATATGGACTCTCATTCAGAACTTCAGTGTGTAATAAACAGATGTGGAGTAGTCGGGACCCTATTTAAGATAGGCCCAAATTAAGCAGCTCCTTGAATTATACACACATATGTCAGAGTCAGGAGACTATTTGACATAGACACTCATACAGAACCTTTTTGAATACTGCACATGTGGGAAATAATCACTTGTCTGTTTCATGTGGTGATTAGTTTGGAGAATCAAAAAATAGCACACACCTGTTGCTATTTTTTGTAAAACGGGTTCTATTTCATAAGGCCACCCTTTCAGTGTTTTGGTGAATAATACATATATCTGATAAGTCGGGAATCTCTTTCACATGGCCACTCGTTTAGGGCCTATGTGAAGAATACTCCCCACAAAAATAGTCAAGGGTCTACTTCAAATGGCTACACATTCAAAGTCTCTGTACATAATGAACACCTAGGCAATACACCTGAGTCTCTTTTTTATGCAAACTTTGTCAGAGACCCATTCAATAATACACAACAAAGGAAGATTTAAGAGTCTACCTCATGTAGTCACTGATTTAAAGCCTCAGTGAATAATGCACACTAGGGTAACAGTTGAGCATTTTTTATATGGCCATTCATTGTGTGCCCCACTGAGTAATATACACCTGAAGAATCCTAAGGATTCTATTTGATACTACCACTCAGTTAGAAACTTATTGAATAATTAACAATGGAGCGATAGTCAGGTGTCTATTTTATACGGTCTATCATTCAAAGTTTCAGTGAATAATAAACTTCTATGGAGTAATCAGGACGCTGCTTAACATAGCCACAAATTAAGTGCCTTGCTGAATGATACGCACCTGTGTGATAATCAGGAGTCTATTTCATATGAAATCTAATTTTGTGTATCGCTGAGTAATACACACCTGGGTCAGTGTCAAAAGTCCATTACGTATGGACACTCAAGCAGAGCGTGTTTGATTAATGCACACATGGATAATAATGAGGAGTCTATATCATACGGCTACTCATTCAGACAATCTGTGAATAATGCAGATGTTGGGTAATTAGGAGTCTGATTCTTATGGCCCCTCTTTCACAGCCTCACTGAATATTACACACTTATAATATAGTCTGGAGTCTACTTTTTATGGCCACCTATTCAGAGAAATCACTAAATAATGCACAACTGCGGAATAGTCAGAAGTCTCTTTACTATGGCCATAGGTTTTCCTATGGCCATTTTCCTATGGCCACTATGGGTACACACATGGGGAAATAGTTAGGACTTACCATTATTCCCTCATTCACAGTCTCACTAAGTAATGCACAGCTGTGGAATAGTCAGGAGACTCTTTCCTGTGGGCACTCGTTAAGAGCCTCAGTAAGTGTACACACCTGGAGAAATAGTCAGGATGTACCTTTATCCCCTCATTCAGAGTCTCACTAAATAATGCACATCTGTGGAATAGTCAGGAGACTTTATTATGTGGCCTCTAATTCAGAGTGTCACTGAATAATGTGGTGTAGTCAGGAGTCAATTTCATGTAGACACATATTCAGAGCTTAAGTGAATAAGACAGACATTTGATATAGTAAGGAATCTAATGGATATGGAAACATATTCTGAGCCTCACTGTATAATACACACCTGGGGAATAACTTGGAGTCTATTTTATTAGGACACTCATTCATAGCCTCAATGGATAATATGCACGTGTGGATTAGTCCAGATTCCAATTTATATGGCCAGGGATTTGTAACCTCAGTGAAAAATACAAAAGTGTAAAATACTTAGCAGTCTATTTAATATAGATACTCATTCAGAAATTCACTGAATAATACAAGTATTTGAGATAGACAGCATCATGTTTCATATGGTTAAACAAAAAGAGCCTCACTGAGTAATGCACACCAGGGGAAGTGTTAGGAGTCTACTTCATATAGACTTTATTTTACAGCAACAGGAAATAAGTCACACATGTCAAATAGACAGTAGTCTATTTTATATGGACGCAAAATCAAAGCCTTTTTGAATACTGCGAATGTGGGGATTAATCACTTGTCTGTTTCATATGGTGTTTTGTTTGCTGAATCAAAAACTTATGCACACCTGTTGAGTAAAATGGGTTCTATTTCAGAAGGCCACTCTTTCAGTGTTTTAGTGAATAATATGTATATCTGAAAAGTAAGGAATCTCTTTCACATGGCCACTCATTCAGGGTCTCTGTGAAGAATACTCCCCTCAAAAATAGTCAACAGACTACTTTAAATGGCTACACATTCAGAGACTCTGTAGGTAATGAACACCTGGGCAATACACCTGAGTCTCTTTTTTATGCCCACTTAATCAGAGTCTCATTCAATAATACACACCTGGGGAAGAGTTAAGGGTCTACTTCATGTAGCCACTCATTCAGAGCCTCAGTGAATAATGCACACCAGGGTAATAATTGAGCATTTTTTATATGGTCATTCATTTTGTGTCCCACTGTGTGATATACAACTGAAGAATCCTAAGGATTCTATTTGATGCTACCATGCATTTAACACCTTATTGAATAAATTACAATGGAGCAATAGTCAGGTGTCTATTTTATATGGTCTATCATTCAAAGTTTCATTGAATAATAAACTCGTATGGAGTAATCAGGACGCTGCTTAAGATAACCACGAATTAAGTGACTTCCTGAATTATACACAACTGTGTAATAGCCTGACGTCTATTTCATATGAACTCTAATTTTGTGTATCGTTGAGTAATACACACCTGGGGCAGTGTCAGGAGTCTATTTGGTAGGGACACTCAACCAGAACCTGTTTGATTAATGCACACATGTATAATAATGAGGAGTTTATGTCATAAAACGACTCATTCAGACAAACAGTGAATAATGCACATGTAAAGTAATTAGAGGTTTGATTCTTATGGACCCTCTTTCACAGCCTCACTGAATATTACACACTTGTGATATAGCCTGGAGTCTATTTTTTATGGCCACAAACTCAGAGAATCACTAAATAATGCACACCTGTGGAATAGTCAGGAGACTCCTATGGCCACTCGTTAAGAGCCTCACTAAGTGTACACACCTGGGGAATTAGTCAGGATTTACCTACATCCCTTCATTTAGAGTCTCACTATACAATGCACACCTGTGGAATAGTCAGGAGGCTTTTTCATGTGGACTCTAATTCGGAGTGTCACTGAATAATGTGATGTAGTCAGGAGTCTATTTCATTTAGACACATATTCAGAGCCACAGTGAATAAAACAGGCCCTTTATGTTGTAAGGAATCTAATTGATATGGCCACATCTTCTGAGCCTCACTGAATAATACACACCTGGATAATAATTTGGAATCTATTTTCGATGGATATTTATTCAGAGCCTCAGTAAATAATGTACACCTGTGGAGTAGCCAGGAGTCTATTTTATTAAGACACTCATTCATAACCTCAGTGGATAATACACACGTATGGATTATTCTGGATTCCAATCTATATGGCCACTGACTTGTAACCTCAGTAAAAAATGCACAAATGTACTCAGCAGTCTATTTCATATAGACACTCATTCAGAGATTCACTAAAGAATAAAAATATTTAATATAGCACCATCCTGTTTCATATGGTCACACAAAATGAGCCTCACTGAGTAAGGCACGCCTAGGGAAGTGTTAGAAGTCTACTTTATATAGCCTCTCATTTACAGCCTCATGAAATAAGGCACGTGTCTTATTTATATTATATAAAATAGACACGTGTGAAATAGACACTAGTCTATTTTATATAGCCACAGAATCAAAGCCTATGTGAGTAACACAGAGCTTCAGAATAGTCACTATTCTATTCCATATGCCCAAATATTCAGAGTCAGAGTCAATAATAAACACATGTGGACTAGTCAGGAAACAATTTTATATGGCCAAAGTTTCAGGGCCTCAGTGAATAATACATACCTGGGAAATACTCAGGACGCTATTATATATGGCATCTATTTCAGAGCTTCCTTGAATTTGGAACACCTGTAATGTCAGAACTCCATATCGTATGGCGACATATTCAGAGCCTAACTGAATAAAAGACACCTTAGGAAAAGTTACAATTCTATTTCGTATATCCGCTCATTTAGAGCCGAATGTAAAAAAGCACGCCTGAGGAGCATTCAAGACGTTCTATTTTATGGCCACTCATTCAGAGCTTTACAGAATAATACAGACCTATGAAAATGTCAGGAGTGTATTTCACATGGCCACTTATTCAGAACCTCAGTGAGGAATCATATATATCTGGAAAATACTCAGGATTATATTATATATAGACACTTATTAAGAGACTCACTGAATAATGCACAGCTAAGAAATAGTCTGGAGACTCGCAAGATGGCGTCGTAGAAGCAACTCAGAATGGCAGCTCTCAGTGAAGGTGCAGAGGGTGAGTCCTAGCCGCATTCTCGGATGGACCTTTTTTGCCCACAGAGCGTTGAAAGTCCCAGGTGTGGGAGAGACATGAGACGCATTGCCGGCTAACGCAGCCGGCTCGCGCGGCCGCTCCCGTGCCGCAGCGGGACCCCGCACGGAACTCACTGGTCTGGGTGGCCTGTTAAACCGGCAATCTGAGAGTTGGAAGGGCAGACTGGCATGTCCATCTGTTTGAATGGGACTTGGACAGTGAGCCAGACCAGGAGTTTCCTGGGAAGCGTGATATGAGCCAGTGCAGTGGGCAGTGGCACAGGAGATCGCATGGATCCCAGTGCCCTATCGGCAGGCTACTGGGGTGCCAGTGAGAGAGTCGACCTTTCAGCTTGCGGAGAGGGAGTGAGAGAGAGAGAGGAAGGACTCTGAGGCAGGGAGCTGGGTGATCAGGCTCAGCGGTCCCACCATCACGGGGACAAACAGGGCGGCGACGAGATGCTTGGGGCTGAGAGTTTTGCTGCCGGCATCTAGGACGGTGGAGCCCAGTGAGGGAGGGGCGTCCACCATTGCTGACGCAATCCGCCCCCACTGAAGTACCGCCCAGGGCTGACACAGCCAGCCGTTGCCCAGGCAACCTGCCATAACAGAGAGACTCCCCCAGGAGTGCTCCACAGCAGAAGGGAGGCAGGCAGCAACAGGGTGGACCCGCGCTAGCAGGTCAGAGCCCCAGCAGGCAAATAGTGAATAGACTGCCACCTAGTGGGGCAGGACAGTGCAACAGATACTCATAAAGAAAGCCCCAACTCCCTGAGACAGAGCATCTAAGGGGGGAAAAAAGGGGTGGTTTTTATGAGTTCTATTGCAGCAGAAATAAACAACCTCCCAACAACCCTAAATGAACAACAGAGCTCACAGCTCAGCACTAGAGCTCCTATAAAGCACAGACCGTCTCCAGAAGAAACTCCCTGACCCCTGTACATCCAAAGAGTCACCCCAAAAAAGGACTAATCAGACTGACATTTGGTGGGCATCATTCTGGAAGAAAGACAGAAGAAAAAGAAACTGGTATCATCCATCACTGTTCCACAGCTGCTACAGGTATACACCAGACAAGCAGAGCCTGGAGTAGACCTAGCACTCATACAGCAGAGGGGCTAGACCATTAGAAGGAAAACTAAGTAACAGAAATACTTCATCATCAACAATCTCAGCATCCACAAAAAGACTCAATTGAAAAATCAGCAACTACTAAGACGACAGGCAGATAAATTCATAAAGATGGGAAGAAACCAGCGCAAAAATGAGGAAACAACCCGAAACCAAAACACCCCACCTCCTACAAAGGACCAAAACTCCTCACCAGCAAGGGAAACAAGCTGGACGGAGAATGAGTGTGACGAAATGACAGAATCAGACTTCAGAAAGTGGATAATGAGAAACTACATTGAGCTAAAAGAACATGTTCTAAATCAGGGCAAAGAAAATAAGAACCTTGAAAAAAGATGTGAAAAAATATTCGAGGAATTGAAAACAAGAATGGACAACTTAGAGAGGAATATGAATGAATTGAACAAGCTGAAACACACAACACGAGAACTTCGTGAAGCATGCACAAGCTTCAACAGCCGAATTGACCAAGCAGAAGAAAGAATATCAGAAGTTGAAGATCAACTCAATGAAATAAAACCTGAAACCAAGATTAAAGAAAAAAGTACAAAAAGGAATGAACAAAATCTCCAAGAAATGTGGGACTATGTGAAGAGACCCAACTTACATTTGATAGGTGTACCAGAATGTGATGAAGAGAATGAATCCAACCTGGAAAACACTCTTCAGGATATTATCCAGGAAAATTTCTCCAACCTAGCAAGACAGGTCAATGCTCAACTCCAGGAAACACAGAGAACACCACAAAGATACTCTGCAAGAAGAGCAACCCCAAGGCACATAATCGTCAGATTCACCAGGGTTGAAATGAAGGAGAAAATAATAAGGGCAGCCAGAAAGAAAGGGCGGGTCACCCACAAAGGGAAGCCCATCAGACTCACAGCAGATCTCTCAGCAGAAACTCTACAAGCCAGAAGAGAGTGGGGGCCAATATTCAACATCCTTAAAGAAAAGAGCTTTCAACCCAGAATTTCATATACAGCCAAACTGAGCTTCATAAGTGAAGGAAAAATAAAATCCTTCATGAACAAGCAAGTACTCAGAGATTTTGTCACCACTAGGCCTGCTTTACAAGAGCTCCTGAAAGAGGCACTAAACATAGACAGAAACAACAAGTACCAGCCATCCTAAAAGTATACCAAATGCTAAAGACCATCAACAAAATAAAGAATCTACATGAATCAACGGGCAAAACAGCCAGCTAGCATCAAAATGGCAGTATCAAACTCACACATAACAATATCAACCCTAAATGTAAATGGGCTAAATGCAAGAATCAAAACACACAGACTGGCAAATTGGATAAAAAACCAAAACCCTTCGGTGTGCTGTATCCAGGAAACCCACCTCACACGCAAAGATACACAAAGGCTCAAAAATAAAAGGATGAAGGAAGATTTACCAAGCAAATGGAGAGCAAGAAAAAGCAGGAGTTGCAATTCCCGTCTCTGATTAGGTAGACTTTAAAGCAACAAAGATCAAAAGGGACAAGGAGGGTCATTATGTAATGGTAAAAGGATCGATACAACAAGAAGAGCTAACAACTCTAAATATATATGGACCCAATGCAGGAGCACCCATATATATAAGGCAAGTTCTTAATGACTTACAAAGAGACTTGGACTCCCACACAATAATAGTGGGAGACTTTAACACTCCACTGTCAATAGCAGACAGATCAACCAGACAGAAAATTAACAATGATATCCAGGACCTGAACTCAGACCTAGAACAAGCAAACCTAATAGGCATTTACAGAATTCTCCACCCGAAATCCAAAGGATATACATTCTTCTCAGCACCACATCACACCTACTCCAAAATTGACCACATAATTGGAAGTAAAGCACTCCTCAGCAAATGCAAAACAACAGAAATCATAACAAACAGTCGCTCTGACCATAGTGCAATCAAGTTGGAGCTCAGAATTCAGAAAATAACTCAGAACGGCACAGCTTCATGGAAACTGAACAACTGGCTCATGAATGTAGATTAAATAAACAATGAAAAGAAGGCAGAAATAAAGAAGTTTTTTGAAACCAACGAAAATGAAGACACACGTACCAGAATCTCTGGGACACATTTAAAGCACTCTGTAGAAGAAAATATATAGCAATAAGTGCCCACATGAGAAGAGTGGAGAGATCCAAAATTGACACCCTATCGGCAAAATTGAAAGAGCTGGAGGAGGAAGATCAAAGAAGCTCAAAACCTAGTCGAAGACAAGAAAAAACTAAGATCAGAGCAGAACTGAAGGAGATAGAGACAAGAAAAACCCTTCAAAAAATCAATAAATCTAAGAGCTGGCTTTTTGAAAAGATCAACAAAATAGACAGACCACTAGCCAGACTGATAACAAAGAAAAGAGAGAACAACCAAATAGATGCAATAAAAAATGATAATGGGGAAATCACCACAGATTCCACAGAAATTCAAACCATCATCGGAGAATACTACAAAAAACTCTATGCACATAAACTAGTAAATCAGGAAGAAATGGATAAATTCCTGGACGCCAGTGTCCTCCCAAGCCTAAACCAGGAGGAAGCCGAAATGATGAATAGACCAATAACAAGGTCAGAAGTTGAGGCAGCAATTAAGAGCCTACCACACAAAAAAAGCCCAGGTCCAGACGGGGTCACAGCTGAATTCTACCAGACACACAAAGAGGATCTTGTACCATTCCTTCTGAAACTATTCCAAATAATCCAAAAAGAGGGAACCCTTCGCAAATCATTTTATGAGACCAACATCATCCTGATACCAAAACCTGACAGAGACTCAACAAGAAAAGAAAACTTCAGGCCAATATCCATCGTGAACATAGATGCAAAAATCTTCAATAAAATACTGGCAAACCGATTGCTACAGTACATTAAAAAAACTTATCCATCATGATCATGTAGGATTCATACCGGGAATGAAAGTCTGGTTCTACATACGCAAGTCTATAAATGTAATTCACCACATAAACAGAAGCAAAAACAAAAATCACATGATTATCTCAATTGACGCAGAGAAGGCATTTGACAAAGTTCAACAGCCCTTTATGCTAAAAACCCTCAATAAACTTGGTACTGATGGAACATATCTCAAAGTAATAAAAGCTATTTACGACAAACCAACAGCCAATATCATACGTAATGGGCAAAAACTGGAAGCATTGCCTTTGAAATCTGGCACTAGACAAGGAGGCCCTCTCTCACCGCTCCTATTCATCATAGTACTGGAAGTTCTAGCCAGAACAATCAGGCAAAAAAAAGAAATAAAGGGCATTCCAATAAGAAAGGTGGAAGCCAAATTGTCTCTATTTGCAGAGGACATGATAGTATACCTGGAAGACCCCAACACCTGAACCCAAAAGCTCCTGCAACTGATAAGCAACTTCAGCAAAGTCTCAGGATATAAAATCAATGTTCAAAAATCACAAGCATTCCTATACACCAATAACAGACTTAAAGAGAACCAAATCAAGAACGAACTGCCATTCACAATTGCTACAAAGTAAATAAAATACCTAGGAATACAACTCACAAGGAATGCAAGAAACCTTTTTAAGGAAAACTACAAACCACTGCTCAACGAAATAAGAGAGGACACAAACAGATCAAGCAATATTCCATGCTCGTGGTTAGGAAGAATCAATATCGTGAAAATGGCTATACTGCCCAAAGTAATTTACACAATCAATGCTATCCCCATCAAACTACCATTGAATTTCTTCACAGAACTGGAAATAACCACCATGAATTTCATATGGAACCAAAAAAGAGCCCGCATAGCCAAGTCAATTCTAAGCAAAAAGAACACAGCGGGAGGCATCACACTACAAGACTTCAAACTATACTACAAGGCTACAGTAATCAAAACAGCATGGTCCTGGTACCAAAACAGAGATATAGACCAATGGAACAGAACAGAAGCATCGGAGGCAACACAACGTATCTAAGACCATATTATCTTTGATAAACAAGACAAAAACCAGCAATGGGGAAAGGATTCCCTATTTAATAAATGGTGTTGGGAAAACTGGCTAGCCATGTGCAGAAAGCAGAAACTGGACCCCTTTCTGACACCTTACACTAAAATTAACTCCAGATGGATTTAAGACTTAAACGTAAGACCTGACACCATAAAAACCCTAGAAGAAAATCTAGGCAAAACCATTCAGGACATAGGAGTAGGCAAGGACTTCATGAATAAAACACCAAAATCATTGGCAACAAAAGCCAAAATAGACAAATGGGACCTAATCAAACTCGACAGCTTCTGCAGGGCAAAAGAAACAGTCACTAGAGTGAATCAGCAACCATCAGAATGGGCAAAAATCTTTGCAGCTTACACATCAGACAAAGGGCTGATATCCCGAATTTACAAAGAACTCAAACAGATTTACGGGAAAAAATCAAACCAGCCCATTCATAAATGGGCAAAGGATATGAACAGACACTTTACAAAAGAAGACATACATGAGGCCAACAAACATATGAAAAAATGCTCATCATCACTGGTCATTGGAGAGATGCAAATCAAAACCACATTGAGATACCATCTCACGCCAGTTCGAATGGCAATCATTAAAAAATCTGGAGACAGCAGATGCTGGAGGGAATTTGGAGAAAGAGGAACACTCTTACACTGTTGGTGGGAATGTAAATTAGTTCAACCATTGTGGAAGACAGTGTGGCGATTCCTCAGGGACCTAGGAATAGAAATTCCATTTGACCCAGTAATTCCATTACTGGGTATATATCCAAAGGACTGTAAATTGTTCTACTATAAGGACACATATACACGAATGTTCATTGCAGCACTGTTTACAGTAGCAAAGAACTGGAACCAACCTAAATGCCCAACGATGATAGACTGGACTGGGAAAATTTGGCACATATACACCATGGAATATTATGCAGCAATCAAAAATGATGAGTTTGTGTCCTTTGAAAGGACACGGATGAATCTGGAGAACATCATTCTCAGCAAACTGACACAAGAACAGAAAAAGAAATACCGCATATACTCACTAATAGGCGGGTGAGAAAAATGAGAACACATGGACACAGAGAGGCGGTCTACTATACACTGGGGTCTATTGGGGGGAATGGGGGAGGGACACCGGGAGACTGGGGAGTGATAGCCTGGGGATGAATGCCAAGTGTGGGTGAAGGGGAGGAAGGCAGCAAAACACACTGCCACGTGTGTACCTATGCAACTATCTTGCACATTGTGCACATGTACCCCAAATCATATAATGCAATTTAAAAAAAATAGAAATTGTCTGGAGACTATTTGATATGACTCTTCACACAGCGACTCAGTGGACAATGCAGAAATAAAAAATAATCAAGAGGATAGAGTCAGGGGTTTATGTTATGTGGTCACTCATTCAGAATCTCACTGAAGAATACACACCTTGGGAATAATCAGTGTCCGAGTCATATGGACACTCAATCACAGCACTACCGAATAATGAACAATGGGTCAATAGTAAGGTGTCTATTTAATATGGCCTGTCATTCGGAGCTTCAGTGCATAATAAACTGCTGTGGAGTAGTCAGGACCCTATTTATGGTAGCCCCAAATTAAGCAGCTCCGTGAATGATACACAAACGTGTCAGAGTCGGGAGACTATTTGACATAGACACTCATAAAGAACCTTTTCGAATACTGCACATGTGGGGAATAATCACTAGTGTGTTTCATATGGAGGTTAGTTTGGAGAATCAGAAATAACGCACACCTGTGGAGTAAAGTGGGTTCTATTTCATAAGGGCACTCTTTCAGTGTTTTAGTGAATAATATGTATATCTTATAAGTCAGGAATCTCTTTCACATGGCCACTCATTCAGGGCCTCGGTGAAGAATATTTCCCTCAAAAATAGTCAAGGGTCTACTTCAAATGGCTAAACATTCAAAGTCTCTGTATGCAATCAACACCTGGGCAATACACCTGAGTCTCTTCTTTATGCCCACTAAGTCAGAGACTCATTCAATAACACACAACAAAGGAAGATTTAAGAGTCTACTTTACGTAGCCACTCATTTAGAGCCTCAGTGAATAATGCACACCAGGGTAATAGTCAAGCATTTTTTATATGGCCACTCATTTTTGTGCCTCACTGTGTGATATACACCTGAAGAATCCTCAGGATTCTATTTGATACTACCAGTCGTTTAGAACTTTATTGAATAATTTACAATGGGGCGATAGTCAGGTGTCTATTTTTTATGGTCTATCATTCAAAGTTTATGTGAATAGTAAACTTCTATGGGGTAATCAGGACTCAGTTTAAGATAGCCACGAATTAAGTTACTTGCTTAATGATAAGCACCTGTGTGACAGTAAGGAGTCTATTTCATATGAACTCTAATTTTGTGTGTCGCTGAGTAATACACACCTGGGTCAGTGTCAGGGGTCTATTTGGTATGGACACTCAAACAGAGCCTGTTTGATTAATGCACACATGGATAATAATGAGGAGTCTATATCATATGGCTACTCATTCAGACAATCTGTGAATAATGCAGATGTGGAGTAATTACAAGTCTGATTCATATGGCCCCTCTTTCACAGCCTCAATGAATATTACACACTTGTGATATAATCTGGAGCCTATTTCTTATGGCCACCCATTCATAGAAATCACTAAATAGTGCCCACCTGCGGAATAGGCAGAAGTCTCTTTCCTATAACCATATGTTAAGAACATCACTAAGTTTACACACCTGGGGAAATAGTCAGGACTTACCATTATCTCCTCATTCAGAGTCTCACTAAGTAATGCACACCTGTGGAATAGTCAGAAGACTCTTTCATATAACCCCTCGTTAAGAGCATCACTAAGTTTACACACCTGGGGAAATAGTCAGGACTTACCATTATCCCCTCATTCTGAGTCTCCCTAAATAATGCACATATGCGGAATAGTCAGGAGACTTTATCATGTGGCCTCTAATTCAAAGTGTCACTGAATAATGTGGTGTAGTCAGGAGTCTATTTCATGTAGACACATATTCAGAGCTTCAGTGAATAAGACAGACACTTGATAGAGTAAGAAATCTAATTGATATGGAAACATATTCTGAGCCTCACTGAATAATACACACCTGGGGAATAATTCGGAGTTTATTTTCGATGGACATATACTCAGAACCTCGGAAAATGATGTACACCTGTGGATTAGCCAGGAGTCTATTTTATTAGGACACCCATTCATAGCCTCAGTGGATAATATGCACGTGTGGATTAGTCCGGATTCCATTTTATATGGTCACTGATTCATAACCTCAGTGAAAAATGCAAAAATGTAAAATACTAACCACGAGCATGGAATGTTTCTCCATCTGTTTGTGTCCTCTCTTATTTCGTTGAGCAGTTGTTTGTAGTTTTCCTTAAAGAGGTCCCTTACATTTCTAGTGAGTTGTATTCCTAGGTATTTTATTTTCTTTGTAGCAATTATGAATGGCAGTTTGTTCCTGATTTGGTTCCCTTTAAGTCTGTTATTGGTGTACAGGAATGCTTGTGATTTTTGAACATTGATTTTATATCCTGAGACTTTGCTGAAGTTGCTTATCAGTTTCAGGAGCTTTTGGGCTGAGGTGATAGGGTCTTCTAGGTATACTATCATGTCGTCTGCACATAGAGACAATTTGGCTTCCACCTTTCCTATTTGAATACCCTTTATTTCTTTTTCTTGCCTGATTGATCTGGCTAGAACTTCCAGTACTATGTTGAATAGAAGTGGTGAGAGAGGGCATCCTTGTCTAGTTCCGGATTTCAAAGAGAATGCTTCCAGTTTTTGCCCATTCAGTATGATATTGGCTGTTGGTTTGTCGTAAATAGCTTTTATTACTTTGAGATATGTTCCAGCAATACCAAGTTTATTGAGGGTTTTAGCATAAAGGGCTGTTGAATTTTGTCAAATGCCTTCTCTGCGTCAATTGAGATAATCATGTGGTTTTTGTTTTTGCTTCTGTTTATGTGGTGAATTACATTTATAGACTTGCATATGTTGAAACAGCCTTGCATCCCCGGGATGAATCCTACTTGATCATGATGGATAAGTTTTTTAATGTGCTGTTGCAATCGGTTTGCCAGTATTTTATTGAAGATTTTTGCATCTATGTTCACGATGGATATTGGCCTGAAGTTTTCTTTTCTTGTTGAGTCTCTGCCAGGTTTTGGTATCAGCATGATGTTGGTCTCATAAAATGATTTGGGAAGGGTTCCCTCTTTTTGGATTATTTGGAATAGTTTCAGAAGGAATGGTACCAGATCCTCTTTGTGTGTCTGGTAGAATTCAGCTGTGATATGAACAGAAACTTTACAAAAGAAGACATACATGAGGCCAACAAACATATGAAAAAGTGCTCATCATCATTGGTCATTAGAGAGATGCAAATCAAAACCACATTGAGATACCATCTCATACCAGTTAGATCATTAAAAAATCTGGAGACAGCAGATGCTGGAGAGGATGTGGAGAAAGAGGAACACTCTTACACTGTTGGTGGGAGTGTAAATTAGTTCAACCATTGTGGAAGACAGTGTGGCGATTCCTCAGGGACCTAGAAATAGAAATTCCATTTGACCCAGCAATCCCATTACTGGGTATCTATCCAAAGGACTATAAATCGTTCTACTATAAGGACACATGCACACGAATGTTCATTGCATCACTGTTTACAATAGCAAGGACCTGGAACCAACCCAAATGCCCAACGATGATAGACTGGACTGGGAAAATATGGCACATATACACCATGGAATATTATGCAGCAATCAAAAATGATGAGTTTGTGTCCTTTGTAGGGACATGGATGAATCTGGAGAACATCATTCTCAGCAAACTGACACAAGAACAGAAAAAGAAATACGGCATATACTCACTCATAGGTGGGTGAGAAGAATCAGAACACATGGACACAGAGAGGCGGTCAACTATACACTGGGCACTGTTGGGGGGAATGGGGGAGGGACAGCAGGGGGGGCCTGGGGGGGATGGCCTGGGGATGAATACCAAGTGTGGGTGAAGGGGAGGAAGGCAGCAAAACACACTGCCATGTGTGTACCTATGCAACTATCTTGCACGTTCTGCACATGTACCCCCAAACCTACAATGCAATAAAAATTAAAAAAAAATGTAAAATACTTAGCAGTCTATTTCATATAGATGGTCATTCAGATATTCACTGAATAATACAAATATTTGAGGTAGACAGCATCCTGTTTCATATGGTTAAACAAAAATCGCCTCACTGAGTAATGAAAACCAGAAGAAGTGTTTGGAGTCTACTTTATATAGCCTTTAATCTACAGAATCAAGAAATAATGCACACGTGTGGAATAGACAATAGTCTGTTTTATATGGCAGCAAAATCAAAGCCTTATCGAATACTGGACATTTGGGGAATAATCACTTGTCTGTTTCATATGGTGTTTTCTTTGGTGAATTAAAAACTTATGCATATCTGGGGAATAAAATGGGTCCTATTTCAGAAAGCCACTCTTTCAGTGTTTTAGTGACTAATATGTATATCTGAAAAGTAAGGAATCTCTTTCACATGGCCACTCGTTCAGGGCCTCTGTGAAGAATACTCCCCTCAAAAATAGTCAAGTGTTTACTTCAAATGGCTACACATTCAGAGACTCTGTAGGTAATGAACACCTAAGCAATACACCTGAGTCTCTTTTTTATGCCCACTTAGTCAGAGTCTCATTCAATAATACACACCTGGGGAGGAGTTAAGTGTCTACTTCATGTAGCCACTCATTTAGAGCCTCAGTGAATAATGCACACCAGGGTAATAGTCGAGCATTTTCTATATGGCCACTCATTTTGTGCCTCACTGAGTCATATACACCTGAGGAATCCTCAGGATTCTATTTGATACTACCATGCATTTAGCACCTTATTGAAAAAATTATAATGGAGCAATAGTCAGGTGTCTATTTTATGTGGTCTATCACTCAAAGTTTCAGTAAGTAATAAACTTCTATGGAGTTATCAGGACGCTGTTTAAGATAGCCGCGAATTCAGTGCCTTCCAGAATAATATACAACTTGGTAATAGCCTGTCGTCTATTTCATATAAACTCTAATTTTGTTTATCATTGAGTAATACACACCTGTGGTAGTGTCAGGAGTCTATTTGGTATGGACACTCAAACAGAGCCTGTTTGTTTAATGCACACATGTATAATAATGTGGAGTCTATATCAATATGGCTACTCATACTGACAAACAGTGAAAAATGCACATGTAAAGTAATAAGAACTCTGATTCTTATGGACCCTCGTTTACAGCCTCACTGAATATTACACACTTGTGATATAGTCTGGAGTCTAATTTGTATGGCCACCCAATCAGAGAATCACTAAATAATGCACAACTGCGGAATAGTCAGGGGACTTTTTTATGTGGCCTCTAATTCGGAGTGTCACTCAATAATGTGATGTAGTCAGGAGTCTATTTCATGTAGACACATTTTCAGAGCCACAGTGAATAAAACAGGCCCTTTATGTTGAAAAGAATCTAATCAATATGTCCACATATTCTTAGCCTCATTGAATAATACACACCTGGAGTATACTTTGGAGTCTATTTTCGATGGATATTCATTCAGGGCCTCGGTAAATAATGTACACCTGTGGATTAGCCAGGAGTCTATTTTATTAGGACACTCATGCATAGCCTCAGGGGATAATATGCACGTGTGAATAAGTCCGGACTCCAATTTATATGGCCACTGACTCATAACCTCAGTGAAAAAATGCACAAATGTAAACTACTCAGCAGTCTATTTCATATACACACTCATTCAGAGATTCACCAAATAATAGAAATATTTAATATAGATGCATCCTCTTTCATATGGTCGCACAAAATGAGCCTTACTGAGTAAGGCAAACCTAGGGAAGTATTTGGAGTCTTCTTTATATAGCCTCTCATTTAAAGCCTCAGGGAATAATGCACACATGTGGAATAGACACTAGACTATTTAATATGGTCACAATATCAAAGCCTGAGTGAGTAATACACAACTTTGGAATAGTCACTTGTCTAATTTACATGCCCAAATATTTAGAGTCATAGTCAATAATACATGCCTGTGGACAAGTCAGAAAATAATTTTATATGGCTGAAGTTTCAGAAACTCAGTGAATAATACATATCTGGGAAATACTCAGGACGCCATTACATGTGGCATGAATTTCAGAGATTCCTTGAATAAGAAACACCTCTGTTTTAGTCAGAATTCTATTTTCTATAGCCACATATTCAGAGCCTAACTGAATAACATATATCTTGGAAAAGTTAAAATTCTATTTCGTATAGCCACTCATTTAGAGCCGAATGTAAAAACGCAAGCCTGAGGAGCATTCAGGAGGCTCTATTTTATGACCATTCTTTCAGAGCTTCACAGAATAATACAGACCTGTGAAAACGTCAGGAGTGTATTTCTCATGGCCACTTATTCAAAACTTCAGTGAGGAATCATATATATCTGGAAAATACTCAGGATTATATTATATATAGACACTTATTCAGAGACTCACTGAATAATGCACAGCTAAGGAATAGTCTGGAGACTCTTTGATATGACCTTCACCCAGCGACTCAGTGGACAATGCAGAACTGAAAAATAGTCAAGAGTATAGAGTCAAGGGTTTATGTTATGTGGTCACTCATTCGGAATCTCACTGAAGAATACACACCTTGGGAATTGTCAGTGTCCAAGTCATATGGGCACTCAATCACAGCATTACCGAATAATGCACAATGGGGCAATAGTAAGGAGTCTATTTCGTATGTCCTCTCATTCGGAGCTTCAGTGCATAATAAACAGCCGTGGGGTAGTCAGGACCCTATTTAAGGTAGCCCCAAATTAAGCAGCTCCGTGAATGATACACACGTGTGTCAGAGTCAGGAGACTATTTGACATAGACACAAATACAGAACCTTTTTGAATACTGCACATATGGGGAATAATAACTATTCTGTTTCATATGGTGGTTAGTTTGGAGAATCAAAAAAATAACGCACACCTGTTGAATAAAATGGTTTCTATTTTATAAGGCCACTCTTTCAGAGTTTTAGTGAATAATATGCATATCTGATAAGTCAGGAATTTCTTTCACATGGCCACTTGTTCAGGGTCTCTATGAAGAATACTACCCTCAAAAATAGTCAAGGGTCTCCTTCAAATAGCTACACATTCAAAGTCTCTGTACATAACGAACACCTCAGCAATACACCTGAGTCTTTTCAAAAAATTTTTTTTGCATTATAAGTTTTGGGGTACATGTGCAGAATGTGCAAGATAGTTGCATAGGTACACGCATGGCAGTGTGCTTTGCTGCCTTGCTCTGCCTCACCCACACTTGGCATTTACCCACAGGCTATCCTTTCCCAGCCCCCCCCACTGTCCCTCCCCATTTCCCCAAATAGACCCCAGTGAGAAGTAGACCCCCTCCCTGTGTCCATGTGTTCTCATTTTTCTCACCCACCTATTAGTGAGAATATGCGGTATTTCTTTTTCTGTTCTTGTGACAGTTTGCTGAGAATGATGTTCTTCAGATGCATCCATGTCCTTACAAAGGACACGAACTCATTATTTTTGATTGCTGCATAATATTCCATGGTGTATATGTGCCACATTTTCCCAGTCCAGTCTATCATCGATGGGCATTTGGGTTGGTTCCAGGACTTTGCTATTGTACAGTGCTGCAATGAACATACGCTTGCATGTGTCCTTATAGTAGAACTATTTATACTCCTTTGTATATATACCCAGTAATGGGATTGCTGGGTCAAATGAAATTTCTATTTCTAGGTCCTGGAGGAATCGCCACACTGTCTTTCACAACGGTTGAAATTATTTACACTCCCACCAACAGTGTAAGAGGGTTCCTTTTTCTCCACATCCACTCCAGCATCTGCTGTCTCCAGAGTTTTTAATGACTGCCATTCTAAGTGGCTTGATATGGTATCTCAATGTGGTTTTGATTTGCATCTCTCTAATGACCAGTGATGATGAGCACTTTTTTATATGTTTGTTGGCCTCATGTATGTCTTCTTTTGTAAAGTGTCTGTTCATATCCTTTGCCCATTTTTGAATGGGCTTGTTTGGTTTTTTTTCCTGTAAATCTGTTTGAGTTCTTTGTAAATTCTGGATATCAGCCCTTTGTCAGATGTGTAAACTGCAAAGACTTTTTCCCATTCTGATGGTTGTCGATTCAATCTAGTGACTGTTTCTTTTGCCGTGCAGAAGCTGTGGAGTTTGATTATGTTCCATTTGTCTATTTTGGCTTTTGTTTCCAATGCTTTTGGTGTTTTGGTGATGAAGTCCTTGCCTACTCCTATGTTCTAAATGGTTTTGCCTAGATTTTCTTCTAGGGTTTTTATGGTGTAAGCTCGTGTGTTTATGTCTTTAATCCATCTGGAGTTAATTTTAGTGTAAGGTGTCAGGAAGGGGTCCAGTTTCCACTTTCAGCACATGGCTGGCCAGTTTTCGCAACACCATTTATTAAACAAGGAATCCTTTCCCCATTGCTTGTTTTTGTCTGGTTTATCAAAGATTATATGGTTGTAGGTATGTTGTGTTTCCTCTGATGCCTTCGTTCTGTTATATTGGTCTATATCTCTGTTTTGGTACGAGTACCATGCTGTTTTGATCACTGTAGCCTTGTAGTTTAGTTTGAAGTCTGGTAGTGTGATGCCTCCCGCTGTGTTCTTTTTGCTTAGAATTGACTTGGCAATGCAGGCTCTCTTTTGGTTCCATATGAAGTTCATGGTGGTTTTATCCAGTTCTGTGAAGAAATTCAATGGTAGTTTGATGGGGATAGCATTGATTGTGTAAATTACTTTGGGCAGTATAGCCATTTTCACGATATTGATTCTTCCTAACCACGAACATGGAATGTTTCTCCATCTGTTTGTGTCCTATCTTATTTCGTTGAGCAGTTGTTTGTAGTTTTCCTTAAAGAGGTCCCTTCCATTCCTTGTGAGTTGTATTCCTAGGTATTTTATTTTCTTTGTAGCAATTGTGAATGGCAGTTCGTTCTTGATTTGGTTCTCTTTAAGTCTGTTATTGGTGTATAGGAATGTTTGTGATTTCTGCACATAGATTTTATATCCTGAGACTTTGCTGAAGTTGCTTATCAGTTTCAGGAGTTTTTGGGCTGAGGTGATGGCGTCTACTAAGTATACTAACTTGTCGTCTGCAAATAGAGACAATTTGGCTTCCACCTTTCCTATTTGAATACCCTTTATTTCTTTTTCTTGCCTGATTGCTCTGGCTAGAACTTCCAGTACTATATTAAATATGAGTGCTGAGAGAGGACATCCTTGTCTAGTGCCAATTTCAAAGCGAATGCTTCCAGTTTTTGCCCATTAAGTACAATATTGACTGTTGGTTTGTCATAAATGGATTTTATTACTTTGAGATATGTTCCATCAATACCGAGTTTATTGAAAGTTTTTAGCATAAAGGGCTGTTGAATTTTTTCAAATGCCTTCTGAATTGAGATAATCATGTGGTTTTTGGTTTTGCTTCTGTTTATATCGTGAATTACATTTATAGACTTGCATATGTTGAACTAGCCTTGCATGCCCTGGGTGAATCCTACTTGATCATAATGGATAAGTTTTTTAATGTGCTGTTGCAATCGGTTTACCAGTATTTTCTTGAAGATTTTTGCATCTATGTTCATCATGGATATTGGCCTGAAGTTTTCTTTTCTTCTTGAGTCTCTGCCGGGTTTTGGTATCAGGATGATGATGGTCACATAAAATGATTTGGGAAGGGTTCCCTCTTTTTGAATTATGTGAAATAGTTTCAGAAGGAATGGTAGCAGCTCCTCTTTGTGTGTATGGTAGAATTCGGCTGTGAACGCATCTGGACCTGGGCTTTTTTTGTGTTAGGATCTTAATTGATGCCTCAACTTCAGACCTTGTTATTGATCTATTCATAATTTCGGCTTCCTCCTGGTTTAGGCTTGGGAGGACACAGGCGTCCAGGAATTTATGTATTTCTTCCTGGTTTACTAGTTTATGTGCATAGAGTTGTTTGTAGTATTTTCTGATGATGGTTTGAATTTCTGTGGAATCTGTGGTGATTTACCCTTTATCATGTTTTATTCCATCTATTTGGTTTTTCTCTCTTTTCTTTTTTATCAGTCTGGTTAGTGGTCTGTCTATTTTGTTGATCTTTTCGAAAAACCAGCTCTTGGGTTTATTGATTTTTTGAAGGGTTTTTTTTTTTTGTCTCTATCTCCTTCAGTTCTTCTCTGATCTTAGTTATTTCTTGTATTCTGCTCAGTTTTGTGCTTTTTTGATCTTGCTTTTTTAGCTCTTTCAATTTTGCCGATAGAGTGTCAATTTTGGATCTCTCCCCTCTTCTCATGTGGGCACTTATTGCTGTATATTTTCCTCTACAGACTGCTTTAATTGTGTCCCAGAGATTCTGGTACGTTGTGTCTTCATTCTCGTTGGTTTCAAAGAACTTCTTTATTTCTGCCTTCATTTCATTGTTTATCCAATCAACATTCAAGAGCCAGTTGTTCAGTTTCCATGAAGCTGAGCAGTTCTGAGTTATTTTATGAATACTGAGTTCCAACTTGATTGCACTATGGTCTGAGAGACTGTTTGTTATGATTTCAGTTGTTTTGCATTTGTTTAGGAGTGCTTTATTTCCATTTATGTGGTCAATTTTGGAGTATGTGTTATGTGGTGCTGAGAAGAATGTATAATCTGTAGTTTCGGGGTGGAGAGTTCTGTACATATCTATCAGGTTTGATTGTTCCAGGTCTGAGTTCATGTCCTGGATATCCTTGTTAATTTTCTGTCTGGTTGATTTGTCTGATATTTACAGTGGAGTGATAAACTCTCCTACTATTATTGTGTGGGAGTCTAAGTCTCTCTGTAAGTCATTAAGAACTTGCCTTATATATCTGGGTGTTCCTGCATTGGGTCCATATATATTTACAATCGTTAGCTCTTCTTGTTGTATCGATCCTTTGACCATTATGTAATGATTATCTTTGTCCCTTTTGATCTTTTTTGCTTTAAAATCTATTTTATCAGAGATTAGAATTGCAACTCCTGATTTTTTTTTGCTCTCCATTTGCTTGCTTTTGATCAAATTTGCCAGTCTGTGTCTTTTGATTGGTGCCTTTAGCCCATTTACATTTAGGGTTAATATTGATATGTGTGAATTTGATACTGCCATTTTGATGCTAGCCGGTTGTTTTGCCCATTGGTTCATGTAGATTCTTCATTTTGTTGATGCTCTTTAGCATTTTGTATGCTTTTATTATGGCTGGTACTGGTTGTTTCTTTCTATGTGTACTGCCTCTTTCAGGAGCTGTTGTAAAGCAGGCCTAGTGGTGACAACATCTCTGAGTACTTGCTTTTTCATGAAGGATTTTATTTTTCCTTCACTTCTGAAGCTCAGTTTGGCTGGATATGAAATTCTGGGTTGAAAGTTCTTTTCTTTAAGTATGTTGAATATTAGCCCCCACTCTCTTCTGGCTTTTAGAGTCTCTGCCGAGAGATCTGCTGTGAGTCTGATGGGCTTCCCTTTGTGGGTGACCCGACCTTTCTCTCTGGCTGCCCTTAGTATTTCTCCTTCATTTCAACCCTGGTGAATCTGTCGATTATGTGCCTCGGGGTTGGTTTATTTTCGGAGTATCTTTGTGGTGTTCTCTGTATTTCCTGGAGTTGAGTATTGACCTGTCTTGCTAGGTTGGGAAAATTTTTCTGGATAGTATCCTGAAGAGTGTTTTCCAGCTTGGATTCATTCTCTTCATCACATTCTGGAACACCTATCAAACGTAGGTTGTTTCTCTTCACATACTCCCACATTTCTTGGAGATTTTTTTTCATTCTTTTTGCGCCTTTTTCTTTGATCTTGGATTCTCATTTTATTTCATTGAGTTGATCTTCGACTTCTGATGTTCTTTCTTCTGCTTGGTCAATTCGGCTGTTGAAACCTGTGCATGTTTCACAAAGTTCTCGTGTTGTGTTTTTCAGCTCCTTCAATTCATTCATATTCCTCTCTAAGTTGTCCAATCTTGTTATCATTTCCTCGAATCTTTTGTCAAATCTTTTTTCAGGGTTGTTTCTTTGCACTGATTTAGAACATGTTCTTTTAGCTCACTGAAATTTTTCATTAGTTACTTTCTGAAGTCTGATTCACTCATTTCATCACAGTCATTCTCCGTCCAGCTTTGTTCCCTTGCTGGTGAGGAGTTTTGTTCCTTTGTAGAAGGTGAAGTGTTTTGGTTTCGGGTGTTTTCCTCCTTTTTGCACTGTTTTCTTCTCCTGTTTATGAATTTATCCACCTGTCGTCTTAGTAGTTGCTGATTTTTCAGTTGGGTCTCTGTGCAGACACCCAGACTGTTGATGATGAGGTATTTCTGTTACTTAGTTTTCTTTCTGATGGTCTAGCCCCTCTGCTGTACGAGTGCTGAGGTCTACTCCAGGCCCTGCTTGTCTGGGGTACACCTGTAGCTGCAGCGGAATAGTTAGGTATGCTACCAGTTTCTTCTTCTTCCATCTTTGTTTCTGAATGATGCCCGCCAAATGTCAATCTAATTCGTCCATTTTTGGGGTGACTCTTTGGATATACAGTGGTCAGTTAACTGCTTGAGGAGACAGTCTGTGCTTTATAGGAGCTCCAGTGCTGAGCTGTGAGCTCCGTTGTTTATTCAGCATTGTTGGGAGAACGTGTTTATGTCTGTTGCAGCAGAACTCATAAACCTCCACCCATTTTTTTCCTCCCTTAGATGCTTTGTCTCAGGGAGTTGGGGCTTCCTTTATGTGTATCTGTTTCAGTGTCCTGCCCAGCTAGGAGTCAGTGTATTCACTATTTACCTGCCGGGGCTCTGCCCTGCTGGCGCGGGTCCTCCCTGTTGCTGCGGGGCTTTGTTCTGCTGTGGCTTGCTCCGCCCTGCTCTGTCTTGCTCCGCTCTGATAGCGGAGTCTCTCTGTTATGGCGGGTTGCCTCGGCAACAGCAGGTTGCGTCAGCCCTGGGCAGTACTTCAGTAGGGGCTGATTGCGTCAGTAGTGGTGGACGTCTCTCCCCAACTGGACTGCACCGTCCTAGATGCCAGCAGCAAATCTCTCAGCCCTGAGCGCCTCCAATCACCATCCTGATTGTCCCTGTCAGGGTAGGACCCGCCGAGCCCAATCACCCAGCTCCCTTCCTCAGAGTCCGTCCTCTCTCTCTCTCTCTTCCTCTCCACAAGCTGAACAATTGGCTCTCTCACTGGCGCCCCAGTAGCCTGCTGATAGGGCACTGGGATTCGTGCAATCTTCCGTGCCACTGCCCACTGCACCAGCTCAAATCACGTTTCCCAGAAATCTCCTGGTCTGGCTCATTGTCCAAGTCCCGTTCAATCGGATGGACATGCCAATCTTCCCTTCCAAGTCTCAGATTGCCGGTTTAACAGGGCACCCAGACCAGTGAGCTTTGTGCCTGCTGCCACTGCACTGCGGAACCAGCAAAAGAGGCAGCACGAGCCGGCTTCTCTAGCGTCCCTTGTCTCTTCCACACCTGGGACTTTCAACGTTCTGTGGGCAAAAATGGTCTCTCCGAGAATGTGGCTACGACTCACCTGCGCCTTCACTGAGAGCTGCAATCTGGAGTCACCTCTATGATGCCATATTGGAAGCCCCTCCACCGGAATCGTTTCAGAAGAAATGGTACCAGATCGTCTTTGTGTGTCTGGTAGAATTCGGCTGTGAACCCATCTGGGCTTGGGCTGTTTTTCTGTGGTAGGCTCTTAATTGTTGCCTCAACTTCAGACCTTGTTATTGGTCTATTCATAGTTTCAGCTTCTTCCTGGTTTAGGCTTGGGAGGACACAGGCATCCAGAAATTTATCCATTTCTGATTTATAAGTTTATGTGCATAGAGTTGTTTGTAGTATTCTCTGTTGATGGTTTGAATTTCCGTGGAATCTGTGGTGATTTCCCCATTATTGTTTTTTATTGCATCTATTTGGTTGTTCTCTCTTTTCTTTTTTATCAGTCTGGCTAGTGGTCTGTCTATTTTGTTGATCTTTTTGAAAAACCAGCTCTTGGACTTATTGATTTTTTGAAGGGTTTTTCGTGTCTCTATCTCCTTCAGTTCTGCTCTGATCTTAGTTATTTCTTGTCTTCAGCTAGGTTTTGAGAATTTTTGATCTCGTTCCTCTAGCTCTTTCAATTTTGATGATAGGGTGTCAATTTTGGATCTCTCTACTCTTCTCACGTGGGCACTTATTGCTATATATTTTCCTCTGCAGACTATTTTAAATGTGTCCCAGAGATTCTGGTACGTTGTGTCTTCGTTCTCGTTGGTTTCGAAGAACGTCTTTATTTCTGCCTTCATTTCATTGTTTATCCAATCAACATTCAAGAGCCAGTTGTTCAGTTTCCATGAAGCTGTGTGGTTCTGAGTTATTTTCTGAATTCTGAGTTCCAACTTGATTGCACTATGGTCTGAGAGACTGTCTGTTATGACTTCAGTTGTTTTGCATTTTCTGAGGAGTGCTTTACTTCCAATTATGTGGTCAATTTTGGAGTAGGTGTGATGTGGTGAGGAGAAAAATGTATATTCTGTGGATTTGCGGTGGAGAGTTCTGTAAAAGTCTATCAGGTATGCTTGTTCCAGGTCTGACTTCAAGTCCTGGATATCCTTGTTAATTTTCTGTCTGGTTGATCTGTCTGATACTGACAGTGAAGTGTTAAAGTCTCCCACTATTATTGTGTGGGAGTCTAAGTCTCTTTATAAGTCACTAAGATCTTGCCTTATATATCTGGGTGCTCCTGCATTGGGTCCATATATATTTAGAATCATTAGCTCCTCTTGTTGTATCGATCCTTTTACCATTATGTAATGACCTGCTTTGTCCCTTTTGATCTTTGTTGCTTTAAAGTCTATTTTATCAGAGATGAGAATTGCAACTTCTGCTTTTTTTTTTGCTCTCCATTTGCTTGGTAAATCTTCCTCCATCCCTTTATTTTGAGAATTTGTGTATCCTTGCGTGTGAGGTGGGTTTCCTGGATAGAGCACACAGATGGGCATTGGTTTTTGATCCAATTTGCCCGTCTGTGTCTTTTGATTGGTGCATTTAGCCGCTTTAGATTTATGGTGAATAGTCTTATGTGTGCATTCGATACTGCCATGTTGATGCTAGCCGGTTGTTTTGCCCATTGGTTTATGTAGATTCTTCATTTTGTTGATGCTCTTTAGCATTTGGTATGCTTTTAGAATGGCTGGTACTGGTTGTTTCTTTCTATGTTTAGTGCCTCTTTCAGGAGCCCTTGTAAAGCAGGCCTAGTGGTGACAAAATCTCTGAGTACTTCCTTGTTCGTGAAGGATTTTATTTTTCCTTCACTTATGAAGCTCAGTTTGGCTGGATATGAAATTCTGGGTTGAAAGTTCTTTTCTTTAAGGATGTTGAATATTGGCCCCCCACTCTCAATCTCTGCCGAGAGATCTGTTGTTAGTCTGATGGGCTTTCCTTTGTGGGTGACCCGACCTTTCTCTCTGGCTGCCCTTAGTATTTTCTTCTTCATTTCAACCCTGGTGAATCTGATGATTATGTGCCTTGGGGTTGCTCTTCTTGCGGGGTATCTTTGTGGTGTTCTCTGTATTTCCTGGAGTTGAGTATTGACCTGTCTTGCTAGGTTGGGGAAATTTTCCTGGATAATATCCTGAAGAGTGTTTTCCAGCTTGGATTCATTCTCTTCATCACATTCTGGTACACCTATCAAACGTAGATTGGGTCTCTTCACATATTCTCACGATTCTTGGACATTTTGTTCATTCCTTCTTGCACTTTTTTCTTTAATCTTGGTTTCTCATTTTATTTCATTGAGTTGATCTTCAACTTCTGATATTTTTTCTTCTGCTTGGTCAATTCGGCTGTTGAAACTTGTTCATGCTTCGTGAAGTTCTTGTGTTGTGTTTTTCAGCTCCTTCAATTCATTCATGTTCCGCTCTAAGTTGTCCATTCTTGTTATCATTTCGTCGAATCTTTTTTCAAATCTTTTTTCAAGCTTCTTAGTTTCTTTGCACTGATTTAGAACATGTTCTTTTAGCTCACTGAAGTTTCTCATTATCCACTTTCTGAAGTCTGATTTTATCATTTTGTCACACTCATTCTACATCCAGCTTTGTTCCCTTGCTGGTGAGGAGTTTTGGTCCTTTGTAGGAGGTGATGTGTTTTGGTTTCTGGTGTTTTTCTTTTTTCTTGCGCTGTTTTTTTCCCATCTTTATGGATTTATCCACCTGTCGTCTTAGTAGTTGCTGATTTTTCAATTGGGTTTCTGAGTGGACTCTCAGATTGTTGATGATGAAGTATTTCTGTTACTTTCTTTTTTTTCTAATGGTCCATCCTCTCTGCTGTACGAGTGCTGAGGTCCACTCCAGGCCCTGCTTGTCTGGGGTACACCTGTAGCAGCTGTGGAACAGTGAGGGATTCTACCAGGTATTTTCTTCGGCTATCTTTGTTCCAGAATGATGCCCACCAATTGTCAGTCTGATTAGTCCTTTTTTGCAGTGACTCTTTGGATATACAGGGGTCAGTGTGCTGCTTAAGGAGACGGTCTGTGCTTTATAGGAACTCCAGTGCTGAGCTTTGTGCTCCGTTGTTCATTCAGGGATGTTGGGAGGATGTGTCTATGTCTTCTGCAACAGAACTCATAACCCTCCCCCTTTTTTTCTTCCTTAGATGCTCTGTCTCAGGGAGTTGGGGCTTTCTTTATAAGTATCTGTTGTACTGTCCTGCCCAGCTAGGAGGCAGCCTATTCACTATTTGTCTGCTGGGGCTCCACCCTGCTAGTGTGTATCCACCCTGCCATGGTCTCCGTTCTGCTGTGGTGCTCCGCCCAGCTGAGGGAGTCTTTCTGTTATGGCAGGTTGCCTCGGCAATGGCAGGCTGTGTCAGCACTGGGTGGTACTTCAGTAGGCACGGATTGTGTCCACAGTGGTGGCTGCCATTCCCACACAGGGCTGCACTGTGCTAGATTCAACTGTGCCGGCAGAAAAACTCTCGGTCCTGAGTGCCTCTAATCGCCACACTGTTTGTCCCAATGAGGTTGGGACCCACCGAGCCTGATCACCCAGCTCCCTGCCTCAGAGTCCGTCCTCTCTCTCTCTCTCTTCCTCTCCCCAAGGTCAAGGATCAACTCTCTCACTGGCGCCCCAGTAGCCTGCTGATAGGGCACTGGGATCCATGCAATCTCCCATGCTGCTGCCCACTGTGCCATCTTAGATCACGCTTCCCAAAAATCTCCTGGTCTGGCTCATTGTCCAAGTCCCATTCAATCAGATGGACACGTTAACCTGCCCTTCCAAATCTCAGATTGCTGGTTGAACAGGGCACCCAGACCAGTGAGTTTTGTGCGGGAGACGAGGTGCTAAGGCGCCGGCCGAGCCATGCGAGTTAGCCCTGCGAGGCGGCTGTGCTGGCTTCCCGTGTCTCTCCCACACCTGGGAATTTCAACGTTCCGTGGGCAAAAAAGGTCCGTCCGAGAATGCGGCTATCACTTACCCTCTGCACCTTAACTGGGAGCTGCAATCCTGAGTCGCCGCTACAACGCCACCTTGGAAGCACCCCTCCGAGTCTCTTTTTTATGCCAACTTAGTCAGAGAATCATTCAATAATACACAAAAAAGAAAGATTTTAGAGTCTACTTCATATAGCCACTCATTTAGACCCTCAGTGAATAATGCACACCAGGGAAATTGTCGAGCATTTTTTATATGGCCACTCATTTTGTGCCTCACTGAGTGATATACACCTGAAGAATCCTCAGGATTCTAACTGAAACTACCACTCATTAAGAACCTTATTGAATAATTCACAATGGAGCAATACTCAGGTGTCTATTTTATATGGTCTATCATTCAAAGTTTCAGTGAAGAGTAAACTTCTATGGAGTAATCAGGACTCTTTTTAACATAGCCACGAATCAAGTGCCTTGCTGAATGATATGCCACTGTGTGATATTCAGGAGTCTATTTCATATGAACTCTAATTTCATGTATCGCTGAGTAATAGACACCTGAGGCAGGGTCAGGAGTCTATTTGGTATGGACACTCAAACAAAGCCTGTTTGATTAATGCACACATGGATAATAATGAGGAGTCTATGTCATACGGCTACTCATTCAGACAAACTGTGAATAATGCACATGTGTAGTAATTAGAAGTCTGTTTCATATGTCCCCTCTTTCACTGTCTCACTGAATATTACACACCTGTGATAGAGACTGGAGTCTATTTTTTATGTCCACTCATTCAGAGAATCACTAAATAATGTACACCTGTGGAATAGTCAGAGGTCTTTTTCCTATGGCAACTCATTAAGAGCCTCTCTAAGTGTACAAACCTGGAGAAATAGTCAGGAATTACCTTTATCCCCTCATTCAGAGTCTCACTAAATAATGCACCCCTGTGGAATAGTCAGGAGACTTTTTTATGTGACCTCTAATTCGGATTGTCACTGAATAATGTGGTGTAGTCAGGAGTATATCTCATATAGACACTCATTCAAATATTCACTGAATAATACAAATATTTGAGATAGACATCACGCTGTTTTATATGGTTAAACAAAAAGAGCATCACTGAGTAATGCACACCAGGGGAAGTGTTAGGATTCCACTTTAAATAGCCTTTAATTTACAGAATCAGGAAATAATGCACATGTGTAGAATAGACACTACTCTATTTTATATGGCCGCAAAATCAAAGCCTTTTTGAATACTGCACATGTGGGGAATAATCACTTGTCTGTTTCATATGGTGTTTCGTTTGCTGAATCAAAAACTTATGCACACCTGTGGAGTAAAATGGGTTCTATTTCATAAGGCCACTCTTTCAGTGTTTTAGTGAATAATATGTATAGGGCCCAATTTGCTCCGGCCGGATGTCGTGGCGCTTGCGAAGGTGAGGCCAAGAGTTCAAGGCCAACCAACCCCAGCAACCTTACAAGCTCTCAATGATTGGCAAAAAAAAAAGAAAGAATAATATGTATATCTGAAAAGTAAGAAATCTCTTTCACATGGCCACTCATTCAGTGTCTCTGTGAAGAATACTCCCCTCAAAAATAGTCAAGTGTCTACTTTAAATATCTACATATTCAGAGACTCTGTAGGTAATGAACAGCTGGGCAATAAATCTGAGTCTCTTTTTTATGCCCACTTAGTCAGAGTCTCATTTAATAATACACACCTGGGGAAGAGTTAAGGGTCTACTTCATGTAGCCACTCATTTAGAGCCTCAGTGAATAATGAACACCAGGGTAAGAGTCGAGTATTTTTTATATGGCCACTCATTTTGTGCCACACTGAGTGATATACACCTGAAGAATCCTCAGGATTCTATTTGATACTGCCACGCATTTAGCACCTTATTGAATAATTCACAATGGAGCCATAGTCAGGTGTCTATTTTATATGGTCTATCACTCAAAGTTTCAGTGAATAATAAACTTCAATGGAGTAATCAGGACGCTGTATAAGATAGCCACAAATTCATTGCCTTCCTGAATGATACACACCTGGGTAATAGCTTGGGTCTATTTTATATGAACTCGAATTTTGTGTATCATTGAGTAATACACACCTGAGGCTGTGTCAGGAGTCTATGTGGCATTGACATTCAAACAGAGCCTGTTTCTTTAATGCACACATGTATAATAATGAGGAGTCTACATAATATGGCTACCCATTCAGACAAACAGTGAATAATGCACATGTAAAGTAATAAGAAGTCTGATTCTTATGGACCCTCATTCACAGCCTCACTGAATATTACACACTTGTGATATAGTCTGGAGTCTATTTTTTATGGCCACCCATTCACAGAATCACTAAATAATGCACACCTGTGGAATAGTCAGGAGAGTTATTCATGTGGCTTCTAGTTCGGAGTGTCACTCAATAATATGGTGTAGTCAAAAGTCTATTTCATGTAGACACATTTTCAGAGCCACAGTGAATAGAACAGGCCCTTTATGTTGTAAGGAATCTAATTAATATGGCCTGATCTTCTGAGCGTCAATCAATAATACACACCTGGAGAATAATTTGGAGTCAATTTTCGATAAACATTCATTTACAGCCTCGGTAAATAATGTACACCTGTGGAGTAGCCAGGAGTCTATTTTATTAGGACACTCATACATAGCCTCAGTGGATAATATGCACGTGTGGATTAGTCTGGATTCCAATTTATATGGCCACTGACTCGTAACCTCAGTGAAAAATGCACCAACGTAAAGTACTCAGCCATCTATTTCATATAGGCACTCATTCAGAGATTCACTAAATAATGCAAATATTTAATATAGCAGCATCCTGTTTCATATGGTCACACAAAATGGGCCTCAACAAGTAAGGCACACCTAGGGAAGTTTTAGGGGTCTACTTTATATAGCCTCTCATTTGAAGCCTCAGGGAATAATGCACACGTGTGGAATACACACTAGACTATTTTATATGGCCACAAAATCAAAGCCTGAGTGAGTAATACACAATTTTGGAATAGTCACTTGTCTACTTTACATGCCCAAATATTTAGAGTCAGAGTCATTAATACACGCCTGTGGACAAGTCAGAAAACAATTTCATATTGCCATAGTTTCAGAGCCTCAGTGAATAATACATACCTGGGAAATACTCAGGACGCTATTCCATGTGGCATCAATTTCAGAGCTTCCTTGAATAAGAAACACCTCTATTGTAGTCAAAATTCTATTTCCTATAACCACATATTCAGAGCCTAACTGAATAATTTACACCTTGGGAAAAGTTAAAATTCTATTTTCTATAGCCACTCATTTAGAGCCGAATGTAAAAATGCACGCCTGGGGAGCTTTCAGGACGCTCTATTTTATGGCCACTCATTCAGAGCTTCACAGAATAATACAGACCTATGAAAACGACAGGAGTGTATTTCACATGGCCACTTATTCAGAACCGCAGTGAGGAATCATATGTATCTGGAAAATACTCAGGATTATATTATATATAGAAACTTATTCAGAGACTAACTGAATAATGAACAGCTAAGGAATAGTCGGGACACTATTTGATAGGACTCTTCACCCTGCGACTCAGTGGACAATGCAGAACTGAAAAACAGTCAAGAGGATAGCGCCAAGTGTTTATGTTTTGTGGTAACCCGTTCAGAATCTCACTGAAGAATATACACCTTGGGAATTGTCAGTGTCCAAGTCATATGGACATTCAATCACAGCATTACCGAATAATGCACCATGGGGAAATAGTACGGAGTCTATTTCATGAGTTCTGTCATTCGGAGCTTCCGTGCATCATAAACGGCTGTGGAGTAGTCAGGACCCTATTTAAGGTAGCCCCAAATAAAGCAGCTCCGTGAATGATAAACATATGTTTCAGAGTCAGGAGACTATTTGACATAGACGATCATACAGAACCTTTTCGAATACTTCACATGTGGGGAATAATCACTAGTCTGTTTCATATGGTGATTAGTTTGGGGAATCAAAAAAAAAACGCACACCTGTTGAGTAAAATGAGTTTTATTTCATAAGGCTATTCTTTCAGTGCTTTAGTGAATAATATGCATATCTGATAAGTCAGGAATCTCTTTCACATGGCCACTCGTTCAGGGCCTCTGTGAAGAATACTCCCCTCAAAAATAGTCAAGGGTCAACTTCAAATGGCTACACATTCAAAGTCTCTGTACATAATGAACACCTGTTCGATACACCTGAGTCTCCTTTTTATGCCCACTAAGTCAGAGACTCATTCAATAATACATAACAAAGGAAGATTTAAGAGTCTACTTCATGAAGCCACTTATTTAGAGATTCAGTGTATAATGCACACCAGGGTAATAGTCGAGCATTTTTTATATGGCCACACATTTTGTGCCTCACTGAATGATATACACCTGAAGAATCCTCAGGATTCTATTTGAAACTACCACTCATTTAGAATCTTATTGAATAATACACAATGGAGCAATAGTCAGGTGTCTATTTTATATGATCTATCATTCAAAGTTTCAGGGAATGGTAAACTTCTATGGAGTAATCAGGACGCTGCTTAACATAACCACGAATTAAGTGCCTTGCTGAATGATATGCACCTGTGTGGTAGTCAGGAGTCTATTTCATATGCACTCTAATTTTGTGTATCGCTGAGTAATACAAACCTGGGGCAGTGTTAGGAGTCTATTTGGTATGGACACTCAAACAGAGCCTGTTTGATTAATGCACACATGAATAATAATGAGGAGTCTATGTCCTATGGCTACTCATTCAAACAAACTGAATAATGCACATGCGGAGTAATTAGAAGTCTGTTTCATATGGCCCCTCTTTTACAGCCTCACTGAATATTACACACTTGTGATATAGTGTGGAGTCTATTTTTTATCTCCACTCTTTCAGAGAATCACTAAATAATGCACACCAGCGGAATACTCAGAAGTCTCTTTTCTATGGCCACTCGTTAAGAGCCTCACTAAGGGTACACACCCGGAGAAATAGTCAGGATGTACCTTTATCCACTCATTCAGAGTCTCACTAAATAATGCACACCTGTGGAATAGTCAGGAGACTTTTTCATGTGGCCTCTAATTCGGAGTGTTACTGAATAATGTGATGTAGTCAGGAGGCTATTTTATGTAGACACATATTCAGAGCTTCAGTGTATAAGACAGACACTTGATATAGTAAGGAATCTAATTGATGCAGAAACATATTCTGAGCCTCACTGAATAATACACACCTGGAGAATAACTTGGAGTCTGTTTTCGATGGACATATATTCAGAGCCTCGGAAAATGATGTACACCTATGAGGTAGCCAGGAGTTTATTTTATTAGGACACTCATTCATAGCCTCAGTGAATAATATGCACGTGTGGATTAGTCTGGAATCCATTTTATGTGGCCACTGACTCGTAACCTCAGTGAAAAATACAAAAATATAAAATAATTAGCAGTCTATTTCTAATAGACACTCATTCAGAGATTCACTGAATAATACAAATATTTGAGATAGACACCATCCTGTTTCATATGTTTAAACGGAAAGAGCCTCACTGAGTAATGCACACCAGGGGAAGTGTTAGGAGTCTCATTTATATAGCCTTTAATTTACAGAATCAGGAAATAATGCACACGTGTGGAATACACACTAGTCTATTTTATATGGCCGCAAAATCAAAGCCTTTTCGAATACTGCACATGTGGGAAATAATCACTTGTCTGTTTTATATGGTGTTTCCTTTGCTGATTCAAAAACTGATGCACACCTGTGAAGTAAAATGCGTTCTATTTCTGAAGGACACTCTTTCAGTGTTTTAGTGAATAATATGTATATCTGAAAAGTAAGGAATCTCTTTCACATGGCCACTCGTTCAGGGCCTCTGTGAAGAATACTCCCCTCAAAAACAGTCAAGTATCTACTTTAAATGACTACACATTCAGAGACTCTGTAGGTAATGAACACCTGTGCAATACACCTGAGTCTCTTTTTTATGCCCACTTAGTCAGAGACTCATTCAATAATACACACCTGGGGAAGATTTAAGAGTCTATTTCATGTAGCCACTCATTTAGAGCCTCAGTGAATAATGCACACCAGGGTAACAGTCGAGCATTTTTTATATGGCCACTCATTTTGTGCCTCACTGAGTGATATACACCTGAAGAATCCTCAGGATTCTATTTGATACTACCACTCATTTAGAACCTTATTGAATAATTCACAATGGAGCAATGGTCAGGTGTCTATTTTATATTGTCTATCATTTAAAGTTTCAGTGAATAGTAAACTTCTATGGAGTAATCAGGATGCTGTTTAACATAGCCACGGATTAAGTGCCTTGCTGTATGATACGCACCTGTGTGATAGTCAGCAGTCTATTTCATATGAACTCTAATTTTGTGTATCGCTGAGTAATAAACACCTGGGGCAGTATCTGGAGTCTATTTGTTATGGACACTCAAACAGAGCCTGTTTGATTAATGCACACATGTATAATATTGAGGAGTCTATGTCATATGGCTACTCATTCATACAAACTGTGAATAATGCACATGTGGAGTAATTAGAAGTCTGTTTCATATGGCCCCTCTTTCACAGCCTCACTGAATATTACACATTTGTGATATAATCTGACATATATTTTTTATGGCCACTCATTCAGAGAATCACTAAATAATGCACACCTGCAGAATAGTCAGAAGACTCTTTCATATGGCCCCTCGTTAAGAGCCTCACTAAGTGTACACACCTGGAGAAATATTCAGGATTTACCTTTATCCCCTCATTCATAGTCTCACTAAATAATGCACACCAGTGGAATAGTCAGGAGACTTTTTCATGTGGCCTCTAATTCGGAGTGTCACTGAATAATGTGGTGTAATCAGGAGATTGTTTCATGTAGACAGATATTTAGAGCCTCAGTGCATAAGACAGAAGATTTATATAGTAAAAAATCTAATTAGTATGACCACATCTTCTAAGGTTCACTGAATAATACACACGTGGATAATAATTTGGAGTCTATTTTCGATGGACACTCATTCAGAGCTTCGGTAAATAATGCATACCTGTGGAGTAGTCAGGAGTCTATTTCATTTGGACACACATTCATAGCCTCAGTGGATAATATCACATGTGTATTAATCAGGATTCCATTTTATATGGCCACTGACTCATAACCTCAATAAATAATGCACAAATGTAAAGTTCTCAGCAGTTTACTTCATACAGCCACTCATTCAGAGATTCACTGAATAATAAAAATATTTGAGATAGACAGACTCTTGTTTCATATTGTCATACAAAAAATAGCCTCACTGAGTGACTCACACCTGGGTAAATGTTAGGAGTTTACTTTACATAGTCTCTCATTTTCAGCCTAAGGGAATAATGCACATATGTGGGATAGACACTAGTCTGTTTTATATGACCACAAAATCAAAGCCTGAGTCAGTAATACACAACTTTGGAATATTCACTAGTCTATTATATATGCGCAAATATTTAGAGTCATAG
The DNA here is from genome assembly GCA_031835075.1 of Saguinus oedipus. Taxonomy (NCBI): domain Eukaryota; kingdom Metazoa; phylum Chordata; class Mammalia; order Primates; family Cebidae; genus Saguinus; species Saguinus oedipus. The sequence continues at coordinate 7,509,388 of CM063170.1, forward strand.
TCAATAATACACACCTGTAGACTAGTCAGGAAACTATTTCATATGGCCAGTGTTTCAGAGCCTCAGTGAATAATAAATACCTGAGAAATACTCTGGACGCTGTTAGATGTGGAATTTCTTCAGAGGTTCATTGAGTAAAGTACACCTGTATTGTAGTCAGACGTCTATTTCATATACCACATACTCAGAGCCTAACTGAATAACAGACACCTTGGGAAAGTCAGGATTCTGTTTCGTATACCCACTCATTTACAGCCGAATGTAAAAACTCATGCCTGAGTAGTTTATAGGAGTCTCTATTATGCGTCCACCCATTCAGAGCCTCACAGAATAATACAGATGTATGGAAATGTCAGGAGTGTACTTGACATGTCCACTTATTCAGTTCCGCAGTGAAGAATCATATATATCTGGAAAATACTCAGGATTCTATTATATATAGCCACTTATTAAGAGACTCACTGAATAATGCACACCTGGAGAATTGTCTGGAGACTATTTGATATGACCGTTCACCCAGCCACTCAGTGGAAAATGCAGAGCTGAGAAATAGTCAAGAAGACAGAGTCAGGAGTATATTTTATATGGTCATTCATTCAGAATCTGACTGAAGAATACACCCATTGGGAATAGTCAGAGACCAGGTCATATGGCCACTCAATCACAGCATTACCAAATAATGCACAATGGGGCAATAGTAAGGATTCTATTTCATATGGCATCTCATTCAGAGCTTCAGTGCATAATAGACAGCTGTGGAGGAGAGGGGACCCTATTGACGGTAGCCCCAAATAAAGCAGCTCCGTGAATGATACACACGTGTGAGAGTCAGGAGACTATTTGATATGGACACTTATACAGAGCCTCTTCGAATATTGCACATGTGGGGAATAATCACTAGTTTATTTTATATGGTGGTTCGTTTGGAGAGTCAAAAAATTACATGCACCTGTGGAGTAAAATGCGGTCTATTTCATAAGGACACTGTGTCAGTGTCTTAGGGAATAACATCTGTATCTGATAAGTCAGGAATCTCTTTCACATGGCCACTCGTTCTGGGCCTCTGTGAATAATACTCCATTCAGAAACAGTCAAGGGTGTACTTCAAAAGCCTACACATTCAGAGTCTCTGTAAGTAATGAACACCTGGGCAATACACCTGAGTCTATATTTATGCCCACTTAGAGCCTCATTCAATAATACAAACCTGGGGAAGAGTTAACAGTCTACTTCATGTAGCCACTCATTTAGATTCTCAATGAATAATCCACACCAGGGTAATATTCCAGCATTTTTTATATGGCCACTCATTCTGTGCCTCCCTGAATGATACACTCCTGGGGAATTTTCAGGATTCTATTTCAAACTACCAGTCATTTAGAACCTTATTGAATAATTCACAATGGGGCAATAGTCAGGTGTCTATTTTGTATGGCCTCTCATTCAAAAGTTCTGTGAATAATGAACTTCTTTATTTTTATTTTTTATTTTTAAGAAAGGAAAAGAGAGGAAGAAAAACAGGGAGAGAGAACAGGAATATCGCTTTATTCTATAAATCAGTATTAATAATTGCCGATCATTATTTTATGTATTTAAAGTGGAAAATGTTTATTTTATTTATCTAAAGTGGAGAGCTCTGTAAGTGCTTATTAAGTTTACTTATTACTGATCTGAGTTCAGATTCTGTATATCCTTATTAATTTTCTGTTTCGTTGGGTTTGAATCTCTTTATGGGTCTTATGTATCTGGGTGTTAGGATACATTGATCCTTATACCACTCTATCTTTGTTGGTTTGAAATCTGTTTTATCAAATGCATGCATTGCAACTCCTTTTGGATTATTTATTTGTTTTTGTTTTCTATTTGGTTGTTAAATGCTTCTTCAACCCTTTGTTTTTAGTCTTTGTGTATCTTTAGATATGAAATGGGTCTGGATATAGTATGCCGTTAGGTTTTGGCTGTATCTTTTAATTAGAAAATTTACTCGATTTCAATTTAAGATTACTGCCATTTGATGTTAACTGGCTATTTTATCCATTTGTTGATGTAAATTCTTCTTTGTGTTGATGCTCTTTACTTTTTGGTATTTTTTAGAAAAGCTGATACTGGGTGTTTCTTTCTGTGTGTAATGCTTCTTTCAGAAGTTTTTGTAAAGCAGACCTGGTGGTAGTAAAATCTCTGAGTACTTGCTTGTTCATAAAAGATTTTATTTTTCCTTCAATTGTGAAGCTTAGTTTGGCAGGATATGAAATTCTGGGCTGAAAGTTCTGTTCTTTGAGGATGTTAAATATCGGCCCCCATGCTCTTCTGGCTTGTACGGTTTCTACTGAGAGATCTGCTGTAAGTCTAATAGGCTTCCCTTTGTGGGTAACCTGACCTTTCTCTCTGGCTGCCCTTAGTATTTTCTCTTTGTTTCAACCCTGGTGAATCTAATGATTATGTGTCTTGGGGTTGCTCTTCTTAAGGAATATCTTTGTGGTGTTCTCTGTATTACCTGATGTTGAATGGTAGCCTGCTTTGCTAGATTGGGAAAATTCTCCTGGATAATATCCTGAACAGTATTTTCCAGCTGAGATTCATTCTCTCCATCACATTCAGGTACACCTATCACACGTAGATTAGGTCTTTTCACATAGTCCCATAATTTTTGGAGACTTTGCTCATTCCTTTTTATCCTCTTTTTCTCTTTCTTATCTTCTCATTCCATTTCATTAAGTCGGTCTTCGACCTCTGATATCCTTCTTCTGCTTGATTATTTCAGCTATTCAAACTTGTGCATATTTCACTAAGTTCTCGTGTTGTATTTTTCAACTCAATTAGTTCATTTATATTCCTCTCTATATTGTCCATTCTTTTTAACATTTCCTCTAATCTTTTTTTCAAAGTTCCTAGTTTCCTTACGTTGGGTTAGAACAAGTTGTTTCAATTCCCAGAAGTTTTTTACCATCCACCTTCTAAAGCCTCCTTCAGATACTAGAACACAGTCCTCCTCCATTAGGGCTTGTTCCATTGCTGATGAGGAATTACTATCCCCCTTAAGAGGGAGAGGGGTTCTGACTTTCAGTTTTCTCGCCCTTTTTAGGCTGATTTTTTCCCTTTATTGTGAATTTATCCATCTGATGTCTTTACAATTAGCACCTTTCTGTTTAAGTTGCTGAGAGGATGTCCAATTTATTGATTCCCAGTGCTGGAATCCTAGCAACACACTGCGCCAGCCAAAACAACAGCGATAAGACTGATGGTGCTCTTCTGCCTGGGAATCTCCGGTCTGGCTTCCTCCTTGAGGCCGCAACAAGCGGCTCTGCCTTCTCGGAGCTCCAAACACCAGTCAATAGGAGAACCAGTCCCGCTCACTGTGCACAAACAGCTGCCACACAAAGGTGACAAAACCGCTGCGCCGGCCACAGAAGTCGCGCTGACGACCCGCGGGTCTCCTCCACTGGAAATCTTCAGGTCTGTGGGCAACAAAATTTCCTCAGAAAATGTGGTATTCTCACGTTTTCTGAGCTTTCACTGGGAGCTACAATCCCGAGCTGTTAGCGATCAGCCATCTTGGATCGATATCAATAATAAACTTCTATGGAGTAATCAGGACACTGTTTAAGATAGCCATGAATTAAGTGCCTTCCTGAATAATACACACCTGGGTGGTAGTCAGGAGTCTATTTCATATGAACTCTAATTTTGTGAAACGCTGACAAATACACATTTGGGGGAGTTTCAGGAGTCTATCTGGTATGGATACTCATACCAAGCCTGTTGGAATAATGCACACATAAAGAATAATGAGGTGTCTATGTCATACGGCTACTCATTCAGACAAAGAGTGAATAACGCACATGTGGAGTCATTAGAATTCTGTTTCATATGGCCCCTCTTTCACAACCTCAATGAATATTACACACTTGTGATATAGTCTGGAGTCTATATTTTATGGCCGCTCATTCAGAGAATCACTAAATAATTCACACCTGCGAAATAGTCAGAAGTCTCTTTCCTATGGCTACACATGTAGAGCCTAACTAAATGTACAAACCTGGATAAATAGTCAGGATTTACTTGTATCTCCTCATTCACAGTCTCACTAAGTAATGCACACCTGTGGAATAGTCAGGAGACTTTTTCATGTGGTCTCTCATTCAATGTGTCATTGAAAAATGTGGTGTAGTCAGGAGACTCTTTCATGTAGACACATATTCAGAACCTCAGTTCATAAGACAGACCCTTAATATAGTCAGAAATCTCAATAGTATGGCCACATCTTCTGAGGCTCACTGAATAATACACACCTGGAGAATAATTTGGAGTCTATTTTCGATGGTCATTCATTCAGAGCCTCAGTAAGTAATGCAGACCTGTGGAGTAGCCAGGAGTCTATTTCATTTGGAAACACATTCATAGCCTCAGTGGATAATATGCACTTGTGGATTAGTCAGGATTTTATTTTATATGGCCACTGACTCGTAAACTCTATGAATAATGCACAAACGTAAATTACTCAGCAGTTTATTTTATATAGCCACTCATAGAGAGATTCACTGAATAATAAAATTATTTGAGGTAGCCTGCCTCCTGTTTCATATGGTCATACATAAAGAGCCTCACTGAGTGACATACACCTGGGAAAGTTTTAGGAGTGTGCTTTACATAGCCTCTCATTTACGGCCTAAGGCAATAATGCACACGTGTGGAATAGACACGAGTCTATTTTATATGGCCACAAAATCAAAGCCTGAGTCAGTAATACACAGCTTTGGAATAGTCACTCGTCTATTCCATATGCCCCAATATTTAGAGTCAGTGTCAATGATACACGCCTGTAGAGTAGTTAGGACACAATTTCATATGGCCAAACTATCAGAGCCTCAGTGAATAATAAGCACCTGAGAAACACTCTGGACGCTATTACATGCGGCATTTCCTCAGAGGTTCATTGAGTAAATAACTCCTGTATTGTAGTCAGAATTCTATTTCTTTCTTTTTTTTTAATTTTTATTTTTATTGCATTATAGGTTTTGGGGTACATGTGCAGAACATGCAAGATAGTTGCATAGGTACACACATGGCAGTGTGTTTTGCTGCCTTCCTCCCCTTCACCCACACTTGGTATTCATCCCCAGGCTACCTCCCCCAGCCCCACCCGCTGTCCCTCCCCCATTTCCCCCAACAGTCCCCAGTGTATAGTAGACGGCCTCTCTGTGTCCATGTGTTCTCATTTTTCTCACCCACCTATGAGTGAGTATATGCGGTATTTCTTTTTCTGTTCTTGTGTCAGTTTGCTGAGAATGATGTTTCTTATAGCCACATACTCAGAGCCTAACTGAATAACAGACACCTTGGGAATTTCAGGATTCTATTTCGTACAGCCACTCATTTACAGCAGAATGTAGAAACTCATGCCTGAGTAGTATATAGGAGTCTCTATTTTATGGCCACATACTCAGGGCCTCACAGAATAATGCAGACGTATGAAAATATCAGGAGTGTACTTCACATGGCCACTTATTTATACCCTCAGTGAAGAATCATATGTATCTGGAAAATACTCAGGATTCTATTATATATAGCCACTTATTAAGAGACTCACTGAATAATACACACCTCAAAAATTGTCTGCAGACTATTTGAAATGACCGTTCACCCAGCAACTCAGTGGAAAATGCAGAGCTGAGAAATAGTCAAGAGGACAGAGTCAGGAGTCTATTTTATGTGGTCACTCATTCAGAAACTGACTGAAGAAAATACACCTTGGGGATAGCATTGATAGTCAATTCTAAGCAAAAAGAACACAGCGGGAGGCATCACGCTACCAGACTTCAAACTATACTACAAGGCTACAGTAATCAAAACAGCATGGTACTGGTACCAAAACAGAGATATAGACCAATTGAACAGAACAGAGGCATCGGAGGCAACACAACACATCTACAACCATATTATCTTTGATAAACCAGACAAAAACAGGCAATGGGGAAAGGATTCCCTATTTAATAAATGGTGTTGGGAAAACTGGCTAGCCATGTGCAGAAAGCAGAAACTGGACCCCTTCCTGACACCTTACACTAAAATTAACTCCAGATGGATTAAAGACTTAAATGTAAGACCTGACACCATAAAAACCCTAGAAGAAAATCTAGGCAAAACCATTCAGGACATAGGAGTAGGCAAGGACTTCATGAACAAAACACCAAAAGCACTGGCAACAAAAGCCAAAATAGACAAATGGGACCTAATCAAACTCCACAGCTTCTGCACGGCAAAAGAAACAGTCACTAGAGTGAATCGGCAACCATCAGAATGGGAAAAAATCTTTGCAGTTTACACATCTGACAAAGGGTTGATATCCAGAATTTACAAAGAACTCAAACAGATTTACAGGAAAAAAACAAACAAGCCCATTCAAAAATGGGCAAAGGATATGAACAGAAACTTTACAAAAGAAGACATACATGAGGCCAACAAACATATGAAAAAGTGCTCATCGTCATTGGTCATTAGAGAGATGCAAATCAAAACCACATTGAGATACCATCTCACACCAGTTAGAATGGCGATCATTAAAAAATCTGGAGACAACAGATGCTGGAGAGGATGTGGAGAAATAGGAACACTCTTACACTGTTGGTGGGAGTGTAAATTAGTCCAACCATTGTGGAAGACAGTGTGGCGATTCCTCAGGGACCTAGAAATAGAAATTCCATTTGACCCAGCAATCCCATTACTGGGTATCTATCCAAAGGACTATAAATCGTTCTACTATAAGGACACATGCACACGAATGTTCATTGCAGCACTGTTTACAATAGCAAAGACCTGGAACCAACCCAAATGCCCAACGATGATAGACTGGACTGGGAAAATGTGGCACATATACACCATGGAATATTATGCAGCAATCAAAAATGATGAGTTTGTGTCCTTTGTAGGGACATGGATGAATCTGGAGAACATCATTCTCAGCAAACTGACACAAGAACAGAAAAAGAAATACCGCATATACTCACTCATAGGTGGGTGAGAAAAATAAGAACACATGGACACAGAGAGGCGGTCTACTATACACTGGGGACTGTTGGGGGGAATGGGGGAGGGACAGTGGGGGGGACTGGGGGGGATAGCCTGGGGATGAATACCAAGTGTGGGTGAGGGGGAGGAAGGCAACAAAGCACACTGCCATGTGTGTACCTATGCAACTATCTTGCTCGTTCTGCACATGTACCCCCAAACCTATAATGCAATAAAAATTAAAATAAATAAATAAATAAATAAAATGATTCTCCCTGCCAGCAAAAAAAAAAAAAAAAAAAAAGAAAATACACCTTGGGAATAGTCAGAGTCCAGGTCATATGTCCACTGAATCACAGCATTACTGAATAATCCACAATGGGGCAATAGTAAGGATTCTATTTCATATGGCCTCTTATTCAGAGCTTCAGTGCATAATAAACAGCTGTGGAGGAGTGAGGACCCTATAGATGGTAGTCCCAAATAAAGCAGCTCCGTGAATGATACACACATGTGTGAGAGTCAGGAGACTATTTGATATGGACACTCATGCAGAACCTCTTCGGATATTGCACATGTGGGGAATAATCACTAGTCTATTTCATATTGTGGTTCTTTTGGAGAGACAAATATAACGCGCATCACTGGAGGAAAATGCGGTCTATTTCATAACGCCACACTTTCAGTGTTTTAGTGAATAATATGTATAACTAATAAGGCAGGAATCGCTTTCACATGACCACTCTTTCTGGGCCTCTGTAAATAATACTCCCCTCAGAAACAGTCAAGGGTCTTCTTCAAGTGCCTACACATTCAGAGTCTCAGTAAGTAATGAACACCTGGGCAATATACCTGAGTCTCTTTTTTATGTCCACATAGTCAGAGTCTCCTTCAATAATACACACCTGGGAAAGAGTTGAGGGTCTACTTCATGTAGCTACTCGTTTAGATTCTCAGTGAATAACCCACACCAGAATAATAGTCGAGCAGTTTTTATATGGCCACTCATTCTGTGCCTCCCTGAATGATACACACCTGGGGAATTCTCAGAATTCTATTTCATACTACCACTCGTTTGGAACCTTATTGAATAATTTACAATAGAGCAATAGTCTGGTGTCTCTTTTGTGTGGTCTCTCTTTCAAAGTTTCATTGAATAATGATCTTCTATAAAGTAATCAGGACACTGTTTAAGATAGCCATGAATTAAGTGCTTTCCTGAATGATACACACCTGGGTTATAGTCAGGAGTCTATTTCGCATGAACTCTAATTCTGTGTAACGCTGAGTAATACACACCTGGCGGAGATTCAGGAGTCCACTTGGTATGGTCACTCATACCGAACCTGTTGGAATAATGCACACATGGAGAATAATGAGGGGTCAATATCATACGGCAACTCATTCAGACAAAGAGTGAATAACGCACATGTGGAGTCATTAGAATTCTGTTTCATGTGGTCCCTCTTTCACAGCCTCACTGAATATTACACACTTGTGATATACTCTGGAGTCTATATTTTATGGCCACTCATTCAGAGAATCACTAAATTATTCACACCTTCTTAATAGTCAGAAGTCTCTTTCCTATGGCTACCCGTGGAGAGCCTCACTAAATGTACATACCTGGATAAATAGTCAGGATTTACTTGTTTCTCCTCATTCAGAGTGTCACTAAATAATGCACACCTGTGGAATAGTCAAGAGACTTTTTTCATGTGGCCTCTTATTCAATGTATCATTGAAATATGTGGTGTAGTCAGGAGACTCATTCATGTAAACACATATTCAGAGCCTCAGTGCATAAGACAGACCCTTGATATAGTAAGAAATCTCATTACTATGGCCACATCTTCTGAGGCTCACTGAAAAATACACACCTGGAAAATAATTTGGAGTCTATTTTCGATGGACATTCATTCAGCGCCTCGGTAAATAATGCAGACCTGTGGAGTAACCAGGAGTCTATTTCATTTGGAAACACATTCATAGCCTCAGTGGATAATATGCACGTTTGGATTAGTCAGGATTCCATTTTATATGGCCACTGACTCGTAAACTCAATGAATAATGCAGAAATGTAAAGTACTCAGCAATCTATTTCATATAGCCACACATAGAGAGAATCACTGAATAATAAAATTATTTGAGATAGATTGCCTCCTGTTTCATAAGGTCATACAAAAACAGCCTCACTGAGTAACACACACCTGGAAAAATTTTTGGAGTGTGCTTTACATAGCCTCTCATATACCGCCTAAGGGAATAATGCACAAGTGTGGAATAGACATTAGTCTATTTTATATGGCCACAAAATCACAGCCTGAGTCAGTAATACACAACTTTGGAATAGTCGCTAGTCTATTCCATATGCCCCAATATTTAGAGTCAGTGTCAATGTTACACGCCTGTAGACTAGTCAGGAAACAATTTTATATGGCCAAAGTTTCAGAGCCTCAGTGAAAATAAATACCTGATGAATACTCTGGACGCTATTACATGTGACAATTCTTCAGAGGTTCATTGAGTAAAGAATTCCTGTATTGTATTCAGAATTCTATTTTATATAGCCACATACTCAGAGCCTAACTGAGTAACAGACACCTTGGGAATGTCAGGATTGTATTCCGTATAGCCACTCATTTAGAGCCGAATGTAAAATTCATGCCTGAGTAGTATATAGGAGTCTTTATTTTATGGCCACACATTCCGGGCCTCACAGAATAATGCAGACATATGGAAATGTCAGGAGTGTACTTGACATGGGCACTTATTCATGTTCTCAGTGAAGAATCATATATATCTGGAAAATACTCAGGATTCTATTATATATAGCCACTTATTAAGAGACTCACTGAATATTGCAAACCTGGAGAATTTTCTGGAGACTATTTGATATGACCCTTTACCGACTCAGTGAAAAATGCAGAGCTGAGAAATAGTCAAGAGGTCAGAATCAGGAGTCTACTTTATGTGGTCACTCGTTCAGAAATTGACTGAAGAATATACAACTTGGGAATAGTCAGAGTCCAGGTGATATGGCCACTCAATCCCAGCATTACCGAATAATCCACAATGGGGCAATAGTAAGGAGTCTATTTCATATGGCCTCTCATTCAGAGCTTCAGTGCATAATAAACAGCTGTGGAGGAGTGAGGACCCTATTGACGGTCGCCCCAAATAAAGCAGCTCCGTGATTGATACACTCATGTGTGAGAGTCAGGAGACTATTTGATAAGGACACTCATACAGAACCTCTTTGAACATGGAACATGTGGGAGTAATCACTACTCTATTTCATATGATGGTTCCTTTGGAGAGTCAAAAATTAACGTGCACCTGTGGAGTAAAATGCAGTATATTTCATAACGCCACTCTTCCAGTGTTTTAGTGAATAACATGTATATCTGATAAGTCAGGAATCTCTTTCACATGGCCACTCGTTTTGGGCATCTGTGAATAATACTCCCCTCAGAAACAGTCAAGGGTCTACTTCAAATGCCTACACACTCAGAGTCTCTGTAAGTAATGAACACCTGGGCAATACACCTGAGACTCTTTTTTATGCCCACTGAGTCAGAGTCTCATTCAATGATACACACCTGTGGAAGAGTTAAGAGTCTACTTCATGTAGTCACTCATTTCAATCCTCAGTGAAAAATCCACAACAGTGTAATAGCCGAGCTTTTATATATGGACACTCATTCTGTGACTCCCTGAATGATTCACACCTGGGGAATTCTCAGGATTCTATTTCATACTACCACTCATTTAGAACCTTATTGAATAATTCACAATGGAGCAGTAGTCAGGTGTCTATTTTGTATGGCCTCTCATTCAACGATTCAGTGAATAATGAACTTGATGGAGTAATCAGGACACTGTTTAAGATAGCCATGAATTAAGTGTCTTCCTGAATGAAACACACCTGGGTGGTAATCAGGAGTCTGTTTCATATGACCTCTAATTCTGTGAAATGCTGAGTAATACACAGAACCACTTCGAATATTGCACATGTGAAGAATAATTACTAGTCCATTAAATACGGTCGTTCGTTTGGAGAGTCAAAAAACACGGGAGAGGGGTGATACACACAGGAGAGTGGAGCCGTCACACAGGAGACAGTGGGTACACAAAGGAGAGAAGAGGATACAAAGGAGAGGGGTTACACACAGAAGAGTAGGGGAAACACAGAGGAGAGAGTAGTATACACACAAGAGAGGAAGGATAAACACAGGAGAAAGAAATACACACAGCAGAGAAAGCCATACACGCAAAAGAGGGTGATACACACAGGAGAAAGAAAAATAAACACAAGAAAGAGGAAGAAACACACAGAACACGGGGAAACACACAGGAGAGAGAAGCATACACAAAGGAAAAAAGGATACACACAACAGAGAGTAGGATACACACAGGAGAGAGGGGATACACAGAGGAGAGAGGAAAATACACACAGGAGAGAGAAAGCATACACACAAAATGAAGGAAGTTACACATAAAAGAGAGGGGATACACAGGAGAGAGGGGGAAACAAACTGGAGAGAGGGTGGATACACACAGGAGAGGGGAAATGCCCACAAAAGAGAGGGTTGATATACAATGGCGAAAAGAAATGATACACAGAGTAGAGAGAAGGATACACACAGGAGAAAGGAGGATACACACTGGAGAGGAAAAGGTACACACAGGAGAGGAAGATACACACAGGACTGAGGAGGATTCACACAGGAAAAAAGAGGATACACACAGGAGACAGAAGGACACACACAAAAGAGGGAAAAATACACACGGTAGACAGAAGGATACACACAGGAGAGAGAAGAATACAAAGGGGAGAGTGGTGATACAAATAAAAGAGATGAGGGTTCACACAAAAAATAGAAGATACACACATGAGAGAGATGGATACACACAAGAGAGAGGTGTATACACACAGCAGAGAGGAGGATACACACAGGGGAGAGGGCATACACACAGGAGTGAGAAAGATCCACACAGGAGAGAAGGGAATGCACACAGGAGAGAGGTGGATACACACAGAAAGGGGTCATACAAACAAAAGAGAGGAGATACACACAGGAGAGAGGGGGAATACACACGGAGAGTGGTGATTCGCACAGGATAGTTGAGGGTACACACAGGAGAGAGAGGGTACACACAGGAGAGAAGACGATACACAAAAGAAAAAGGGATACACACAGGATAGTAGGGAATAAACAGAAGATAGAGGAGGATACACAAAGGAGAGAGGAGGATAAACACAGTAGAGGAAGATACACACAGGAGAGAGGGTCTAACACAGAAGAGGGGGAAACACACAGGAATAAAATAATAAACACAGGAAAGAGGAAGAAACACACAGGAGAAGGAAATACACACGGGAGAGAGGGGCGTAGACACAGAAGAAAAGAGGATATACACAGCAGAGAGAAAGATACACACAGGAGAGAGGAGATACACAAAGGAGAGATGGGGATATGCACAGGAGAGAGGAGGATACACACAGGAGAAAGGAGGATACACAAAGGAGGGAAGAAACACACAGGAGAGAGGGGGATACACACAGGCGGAAAAGATAATCACAGAAGTGGGGGTATACACACAGAAGAGATGGGAATACACACAGGAGAGGGGGATACACACCGGAAATAGGGGCTTACGCACAGGAGAGAGGTGGATACACACAAGAGAGAGGGTGAATACACAAGAAAGAGAGGGGGATACACACAGGAGAGTGAACCATACACACAGGAGGGAGAGGAATACACACAGGAGAGAGGGGGATACACACAGAGAAAAAAGAATAAATACTAAAAAGAGGAGGATACACAACAAAAAGAGAAGGATACAAATAGAAGAGAGGAGGATACATGCAGGAAATTGGAGGATACACAGAAGAGAGGAGAAAAAACACAGGAGAGGAAAGGATACACGCAGGAGAGAAAAGAATACATACAAGAGACAGGGAAAATATACACAGAAGAGAGGAGGATACACAAAGGAGTGGCGTGATACACACAGGAGAGAGGAGGGTACACACAGTAGAAAGTAGAATACACACAGGAGAGAGGAGGATACACACAGGAGAGTGAAGGACACAAAAAGGAGAGAGGAGGATACACACAGGAGGAAGAAATACACACAGAAAAGAGGGCCATAAACACAGGAGGGGGTGATACACAAAAGAGAAAGAAAAATACACAACAAAGAGAGGAAGATAGACAGAGGACAGCGAGATACACACAGGAGAGTGCGTCGTACACACAAGAGAGAGGAGGATACACACAGCAGAGAGGAGGATACACACAGGAGAAAGGGGATACACACAAGACAGAGGAAGTTACAAACTGGAGAGAGGGAAGATAGACACAGGAGAGAGGGTGGATACACACAGGAGAGAGGGGTGATACACACAGGAGAGAAAGAAGATACACACAGAAGTGAGTAGGATACACACAGGAGAAATGAGGATACACACTGGTTAGAGAAAGATACACACAGGAGAGGGAAATACACACAAAAAAGAAAAGGATACACACAGGAAAAAAGAAAATACACACAGGAGAGAGGAGGATACACACAAATGAGGGAAAAAAACACACGATAGACAGAAGGATACACAAAGGAGAAAGAAGAATACACACAAGAGAGGGGTGATACACACAGGAGAGATGAGGATTCACATAGGAGAAAAGAGGATACATACAAATGAGAGAGGAATACACACAGGAGAAAGGAGTATACACACAGTAGAGAGGAGGATACACACAGGAGAGAGGGTATACACACAGGAGTGAAAAAGATCCACACAGGAGAGAAGGCAATGCAAACAGGAGAGTGGTGGATACACAGAGAAGTGGGGCATACACACAGCAGAGAGGAGAATTTACGCAGGAGAGAGGAAAATACACGCAGGAGAGAGGGAAATACACACAAAACAGAGGGAGATAAACACAGGAGAGAGGGGGGATACACTCGGAGAGTGGTGATACACACAGGACAGTGGAGGGTACACACAGGAGAGGGGGGTAAACACAAGAGAGAAGAGGATACAAAAAAGAAAAAGGGATACACACAGGAGAGTAGGGAATAAAAGAAAAAAGAGGAGGATACACAGAGGAGAGAGGAGGATAAACACAGGAGAGGGGGATACACAGAGGAGAGAGGAGCATACACACAGTAGAGGCGGATACACACAGGAGAGAGGGGCGTAGACGCAGGAGAAAGGAGGATACAGACAGTAGAGAGGAGGATACACACAGGAGAGAAGAGATACACAGAGGAGAGAGGGGGATACACACAGGAGAGAGAAGGGATACACAGAAGAAAGAGGGTGTTTCACACAGGAGAAAAGAGGAATATGCACAGGAGAGAGAATTGATACCCACAGACGAGAGAAGAATACACAAAGGAGAGAAAAAGATACACACAGGAGAGAGGAGAATGCACACAGGAGAGAGAAGGATACAGACAGGAGAGAGGAGGAGACACACAGGAGAGTGGAGGATACACAGTAAAGAGAGGAGGATACACACAGGAGAGAGAGAAAATCACAAAGGAAAGAAGAGGATACACAAAGAAGGGTGATACACACAGGAGAGAGAAGGGTACACATAGGAGAAGGGGATACAAACAGAAGTCAGAAAGACACACAAAGGAGAGGGGGATACACACAGGAACCAGGGGGACACACCGATGAGAGAAAAAGATACACACAGAAGAGAGGAAGATACACAAAGGAGAGGGGGATAACAACAGGAAAGAGGGGAATACACACAAGAGAGGGGGATACACACAGGAGAAAGGAAGATATACACAGGAGAGGAAAGGATACACACAGGAGAGGGGGCAACACACAAAAAGAGGGGCGTACACACAGGAGAAAGAATAATACACACAGCAGAGAAAAGAATACACACAGGAGAGAAAGGATACACACAGGAGAGAGGGGGATACACACAGACGAGGGGTGATACACACAAAAAAAAGAAGGATACGCACAGGAGAGAGAAGAATACACACAGGAGAGATAAGGATACACAAAGAAGATGGAGATACACACAGGATGAAGTAGATACACGGAAAAGAAAAAAGGATACACAGGAGAGAGGAGAATACACACAGGAGATGGGGATACACACAAGAGAGAGGGGCATACACACAAGAGAGGGTGATACACACAGGAGAAAGGGGGGATACACACAGGTGAGAAAAGAATACACACAGAAAAGAGGGATACACACTAGAAGGAGAAGCGTACACACAGGAGAGAGGAGGATAGACACAGCAGAGAGGAGGATACACAAAAAAGAGAGGGGATACACACAAAAGAGAGGAAGATACACATAAAAGAAAGGGGGATACACACAGGAGATGGGGGATACACAGAGAAATGAGGAAAGATACACACAGGAGAGAGGATTATACACACAGGAGAGAGGAGGATACACACAGGAGAGAGAAAGATACACACAGGAGAGAGGAAGATACACAGGAGAGAGGAAGATACAAACAGAAGAGAGGATACACACAAAAGAGAAAAGGATACACAGAATAGACAGAAGGATACACAAAGTAGAGAGGGGTATACACACAGAAAATGGAGATACACACAGTAAAAAGGGGGATACACAAAAGAGAGAAGAGGATACACACAGGAGAGGGGGATACCCACAGGTGAGAGAGGCGTACACACAGTAGAGAGGAAGATACACACAGGAGAGTGGAGGATACAAACAGGAGAGAGGGTATACACACAGGAGAGAAGGGGATAACCACAGAAGAAAGGGGGACACAAAGAGAAGGGATAGGGGTTACACAAAGGAGAGTGAAGGAAAACACAAAGAAAAGAGGAGGGATACACCAAGAATATAGGAAGATACAAACAATAGAAAGAAAAATACACACAGGAGAGAGGAGAATGCACACAGGAGAGAGAAGAATACACACAGGAGAGAGGAGGATACACACAGGAGTAAGGAGGATACACAGAGGAGAGGTGCATACACACAGGAGAGAGGGGGATACACACAGGAGAGTTGGATTTACACAGGAAACAGGGTAATACACACAGGATAGTGGGGGATACAAACAGGAGTGGGGGATAAACACAGGAGAGAGTGGGATACCCACAGGAGAGAGGAGAATACACACAAGAGAGAGGGGTATACACACAGGAGAGAGGAGGATACACACAGGAGAGAAGGGGATACCCACAGGAACAAGAAAGATACAAACAGGAGAGTGCAGCATACACAAAGGAGGAAGGGGGATACACACAGGAGAGAGGAAGATACACACAGGGGAAGGGGGGTACACAATGGAGAGAGAAGGATACACAAGGAGAGAGGAGGCTACACAGAGGAGAACGGAGGATACACAAATAAGAGGGGGAAACACACAAAAGAGAGGGAGATACACACAGGTGAGAGGAATAGGCCCAGGAGATGGGGAGATACAAACAGTAGATAGGGGTTACACACAGGAGAGGGGTATACACACAAAAGAGAGTGGTATACACTCAGGATAGAGGAGCATACACGCAGGAAAGATGGGGGATACACACAGAAGAAAGGGGGATACACACAAGAAAATGGGGCATACACACAGGATAGAGAAGCATACAAAAATGGAGAGAAAGATAAGTACAGGAGGGAGGAAGGTACACAAAAAGAGAAAATAATACAGACAAAAGAGAGGATGATACACGCAGGAGAGAGAAGGATACACACAAGAGAGAGGAGGATACACGCAGGAGAGAGGAGGATACACACAAGAGAAGTGCATACATACAGGAGAGGAGGATACACACAGAAGAGAGAATACACACAAGAGAGGGGGATAAACACAGGATCAAAAAGCATACACATAGGAAAGTGGAGGATACACAAAGGGGAGAGAAGAATAGACATAGCAGAGAGGAGGATACACACAGGAGAGAAAAAATACAAACAGAAGAGAGGAGGATACACACAGGTGATAGAAGGATACAAACAGGAGAGAGGAGGATACACATAGCAGAGAGGGAGATACACCCAGGAGAAATGAGGATACACACAGGGGTAAAGGGAAACACACAGAAGAGAGAAGGATACACACAAGAGAGACGAGAATACACACAGAAGAGAGGAGGATACACCCAGAAGAGTGGGGAAAACACACAGAAAAGAGGGAGATACAAACAGTAGAGTGTGACATACACACAGGATAAAGAGAAATACACACAGGAGAGAGGAAGATACACACAGAGGGAGGGAAATACACACAGGAGAGAGGAAGATACAAACTTCAGGGAGGAGGATATGCACAAAAATGAGGAGGATACACCCAGGAGAGAGAAGGATACATAAAGAAGAAGTCGAAATACACAGTAGAGAGGGGGATACACACAGGTGAGGGGGATACACACAGAAGTAGGGAAGATGCACACAGGAGAAAGGGGGTTCCACACAGGAGAGGGGGATACACACAAAAGAGAGTGGCACACACACAGGAGAAAAGAGGGATACACACAGGAGAAAGGGGGATACACACAAGAGAGTGGGGCATACACACAGGATAGAGGGGCATACACACAGGGGGAGAAGGATAAATAAAGGAGGGAGGAGGGTACACAAAAGGAGAGAAGAATACAGACAGAATCGAGGAGGTTATACGCAGGAAAGAGGAGGATACACACAGGAGAGGGAAGGATACACAAAGGAGAGAGGAGGATAAACGCAGGAGAGGGGGATACAAACAGAAAAGAAGAGGATACACAAAAAAGAGGAGGATACACACAGGAGAGAGGGGATACACACAAAAGAGAGGAGGATGCACACAGGAGAGAGGGGGATACACAGGAGAGAGGGGGATACATACAGAAGAGGGGTGATACACACAGAAGAAAAAAGGATACACACAGGAGAGAAGGATACACACAGGAGAGATAAGGATACACAAAGAAGATGGGGATACACACAGGATGGGGTAGATACACGGAAAAGAGAAAAGGATACACAGGAGAGGAAAATACACACAGGAGATGGGGATACACACAAGAGAGAGGGGCATACACACAGGAGAGAGGAGGATAGACACAGCAGAGAGGATGATACACAAAGGAGAGAGGGGATACACACAGAGAGGGAGATACACACAGAAGAAAGGGGGATACACACAGGAGACAAGGGGGATACACAGAAAGAAGAGGAAAAATACACACAAAAGAGAGGATCATACACAGAGGAGAGAGAAAGATACACACAGGAGAGAGGAAGATAAACAGGAGAGAGGAAGATACACACAGAAGAGAGGATACACACAAAAGAGAAAACGATACACAGAGGAGACAGAAGGATACACAAAGTAGAGAGGTGAATACACACAGAAAATTGGGATACACACAGACGAAAGGGGGATACACAAAAAAGAGAGGAGGATACACACAGGAGAGGGGGATACAGACACGTGAGAGAGGCGTACACACAGGAGAGAGAAAGATACACACAGGAGCATGGAGGATACAATCAGGAGAGAGGGTATACACACAGGAGAGAGGGGGATAACCACAAAAGAATGGGTGGGTAAAAACAGAAGAGAAAAGGGTTACACACAGGAGAGTGGGGGAAACACAAGGGAAAGAGGAGAAATACACATAGGATATAGGAAGATACACACATGATAGAGGAAAATACACAGAGGAGAGAGGAAAATACACACAAGAGAGAGAATACACACAGGAGAGAGGGGGATACACACAGGAGATTTGGATTCACACAGGAAACAAGGTAATACACAGAGGAGAGTGGGGGATACAAACAGGAGTGGGGGATACACACAAAAGAGAGTGGGATACACACAGGAGAGACGAGGATACACACAGGAGAGAGGGGGATACACACATGAAAAAGGAAGACACAAACAGGAGAGTGCAGCATACACACAGGAGGGAGGAAGATACACACAGAAGAGAGAAAGATACACACAGGGGAAGGGGGATACACACAGGAGAGAGGAGGATACACAAGGAGAGAGGAGGCTACGCAGAGGAGAAAGGAAGATACAAAAATAAAGGGGGGAAACACACAAAAGAGAGGGAGATACACACAGGCGAGAGAGATACGCCCAGGAGACGGGGAGATACACACAGGAGATAGGTGGATACACACAGGAGGGGGGATACACACAAAAGAGAGTGGCATACACACAGGAGAGAGGAAGATACACACAGGAGAGAGGGGGGAAACACACAGGAGGGAGTGGGAATACACACAGGAGAGAGGGGGATACTAACAGGAGATTGATGCATACAAACAGGTGGGAAGAAGACACACACAGAAGATTGAGGCATACACACAGGAGAGAGTTGGATACACACAAGGAAAGAAGGATAAATACAGGAGAGAGGAAGACACACACAAAAGAGTGGGCGATACAAACAGAAGAGAGGAGGATAAACGCAGGAGAGAAGAGGATACACACAGGAGAGAGGGATACACACAGGAGAAAGGGGGATACACACAAGAGAGTGGGGCATAGACACAAGATAGAGGAGCATACACACAGGGGGAGAAGGATAAATACAGGAGGAAGGAGGGTGCACAAAAAGAGAGGAGAATACAGACAGAAGAGAGGAGGTTACACGCAGGAGAGAGGAGGATAGAAACAGGAGAGAGAAGGAAACAAAACAGAGGAGGATACACGCAGGAGAGATAAGGATACACACAGGAGATAGAAGCATACAAACAAGTGGGAAGAAGATACACACAGGAGATTGAGGCATACACACAGGAGAGAGTGGGATACACACAGGGAAAGAAGGATAAATACAGGAGAGAGGAAGATACACACAAAAGAGTGGAGGATACAGACAGAAGAGAGGAGGATAAACGCAGGAGAGCGGAGGATACACACAGAGGAGAGGAGGATAAACACAGTAGAGAAGGATATACACAGGAGATAGGGGCATACAAACAGAAGAGGAAGATACACACAGGAGAAAGGGGATAGACACGGGAGAGGGGAGAATACACAAAGGAGAGGGGGATACACACATGAGAACAGGGCGTACACACAGAAAAGAGGAGGATTCAAAAAGCAGAGAGGAGGATACACACTGGAGAGAGGGGATACACAGAAGAGAGGGGGGATACACAGAGGAGAGAGGGGGATACACACAGAAAAGACCGGGAATACACACAGGAGGGTGGGGGGATACACACACGAGAGAGGAGGGATACACACAAGAGGGAAAAGGATATACACAGTAGAGAAAAATATACACACAGAAGAGGAAGATACACACAGGAGAGAGGAGGATACATGCAGAATAGAGGAGTTTACACAAAAAAGAGAGCAGGATACACACAGGAGACAGAAAAATACACACAGGAGAGAGGGGGATATACACAGGAGAGAGGGGGATATACACAGGAGGTGCTGATATACACAGTAGGGAGGAGGGTACACACAGGAGAGAGGGGCATACACACAGGAAAGAGGAGGATACACACAAGTAAGAGGGATACACAAAGAAAAACAGCGTACACAGAAGAGAGAGGAGGATACACACAAAAGAGAGAAGGATACAAACAGGAGAGAGGTGATACACACAGGAGAAAGAAGGTATACAGAGGATCATTCGCAGCCTCACTGAATATTACACACTTGTGATATAGTCTGGAGTCTATTTTTTATGGCCACTCATTCAAACAATCACTAAATAATGCACACCTGCTGAATAGTCAGATGTCTCTTTCCTATGGCCGCTCGTTAAGAGCCTCACTAAGTGTACACACCTGGGGAAATAGTCAGAATTTACCTTTATCCCGTCATTCACATTCTGACTAAATAAGGCACACCTGTGGAATAGTCAGGAGACTTTTTCATGTGGCCTCTAATTCAGAGTGTCACTGAATAATGTGGTGTAGTCAGGAGTCTATATCACGTAGACACATACTCAGAGCCTCAGTGAATAAGACAGGCCTCACATACAGTAAGGAATCTAATTTATATGGAAACATCTTCTGAGCCTCACTGTATAATACACACCTGGAGAATAATTTTGAGTCTATTTGCGATGGATATTCATTCAGAGCCTCGGTAAAATATGTACACCTGTGGAGTAGCCAGGAGTCTATTTTATTAGGACACTCATTCATAGCCTCAGTGGATAATATGCACGTGTGGATTAGTCAGGATTTCATTTTATATGGCCCCTGACTCATAACCTCAGTGAGAAATGCAAAAATATATAATACTTAGCAGTCTATTTCATATAGACACTCATTCAGAGATTCACTGAATAATACAAATATTTGAGATAGACATTATCCTTTTTTATATGGTTAAACAAAAAGAGCCTCACTGAGTAATGCACACCAGGGGAAGTGTTAGGAGTCTACTTTATATAGCCTTTAATTTACCGAATCAGAAAATAATGCACACGTGTGGAATAGACACTAGTCTATTTTACATGGCCGCAAAATCAAAGCCTTTTTGAATACTGCACATGTGGGGAATAATCAATTGTCTGTTTCATATGAGGTTTCATTTGGTGAATCAAAAACTTATGCACACCTGTGGAGTAAAATGGGTTCAATTTCAGAAGGCCACTCTTTCAGTGTTTTAGGGAATAATATGTATATCTGAAAAGTAAGGAATCTGTTTCACATGGCTAGTCGTTCAGGGCCTCTGAGAAGAATACTCCCCTCAAAAATAGTCAAGTGTCTACTTCAAATGGCTACACATTCAGAGACTCTGTAGGTAATGAACACCTGGGCAATACACCTGAGTCTCTTTTTTATGCCCACTTAGTCAGAGTCTCATTCAATAATACGCACCTGGGGAAGAGTTAAGAGTCTACTTCATGTAGCCACTCATTTAGAGCCTCACTGAATAATGCACACCAGGGTAATAGTCCAGCATTTTTTATATGGCCACTCATTTTTTGCCTCTCCGAGTTATATAGACCTGAAGAATCCTCAGGATTCTATTTGATACTACCACTCATTTATCACCTTTTTGAATAATTCACAATGGAGCAATAGTCAGGTGTATATTTTATATGGTCTATCACTCAAAGATTCAGTGAATAATAAACTTCTGTTGAGTAATCAGGACGCTGTTTAAGATAGCCATGAATTAAGTGCCTTCCTGAATGATACACACCTATGTAATAGCCTGGCGTCTATTTCATATGAACTCTAATTTTTTGTATCATTATGTAGTACACACCTGGGGCAGTGTCAGGAGTGCATTTCGTATGGACAGTCAAACAGAACCTGTTTGATTAATGCACACATGCATAATAATGAGGAGTCTATGTCATATGGCTACTCATTCAGATAAACAGTGAATAATGAACATGTAAAGTAAATAGAAGTCTGTTTCATATGGCCCCTCTTTCACAGCCTCACTGAATATTACACACTTGTGATATAGTCTGGAGTCCATTTTTTATGGCCACTCATTCAGAGAGTCACTAAATAATGCACACCTGAGGAATAGTCAGAAGTCTCTTTCCTATGGCCACTCATTAAGAGCCTCACTAAGTGTACACACCTGGAGAAGTAGTCAGGATTTACCTTTATCCCCTCATTCAGAGTCTCACTAAATAATGCACACCTGTGGAATAGTCAGGAGATTTTCTTTTTTTTTTTTTTTTTTTTTTTTTTTTTTTTTTTTTTTTTTTTTTTTTATATTTACATTTTATTTTATTTTTTTTTTTATTTTTTTTTTTTAATTTTTTTTTTTTAATTTTTTTTTTTTATTGCATTATAGGTTTGGGGGTACATGTGCAGAACGAGCAAGATAGTTGCATAGGTACACACATGGCAGTGTGCTTTGCTGCTTTCCTCCCCTTCACCCACACTTGGTATTCATCCCCAGGCTATCCCCCCCAGCCCCCCCCGCTGTCCCTCCCCCATTCCCCCCAACAGTCCCCAGTGTATAGTAGACCGCCTCTCTGTGTCCACATGTTCTCATTTTTCTCACCCACCTATGAGCGAGTATATGCGGTATTTCTTTTTCTGTTCTTGTGTCAGTTTGCTGAGAATGATGTTCTCCAGATTCATCCATGTCCCTACAAAGGACACAAACTCATCATTTTTGATTGCTGCATAATATTCTTTATTCTTTTTTTTTTTAGGAAAGATAAAGAGAGGAAGAAAAAGTGGGAGAGATAACAGGAATATTGCTTTATTCTATAAATGGGTATTAATAATGGCTGATCACTTTTTTGTGTATTTAAAACGGAGAATGTATATTTTATTTATCTAAAGTGGAGAGTTCTACAAGTGCTTACTAAATTTACTTGTTACAGATCTGAGTTCACATTCTGGATATCCTAATTAATTTTCTATTTCCTTGAGTCTGAATCTCTTTATGGGTCTTATGTGTCTGGGTGTTAGGATGCATTGATCCTTATACCACTCTATCTCTGTTGGTTTGAAATCTGTTTTATCAAATGTATGAATTGCAACTTCTTTTGATTTATTTATTTGCTTTTGTACTCTTTTTGTTTGGTAAATCTTTCTCCAACCCTTTGTTTTTAGGCTTTGTGTATCTTTGGATATGAAATGGGTCTGGATAGAGTATACTGTTAGGTTTTGGCTGTATCTTTTAATTAGAAAATTTACTCAATTTCAATTTAACATTACTGCCATTTGATGTTAACTGGCTATTTTATCCATTTGTTGACGTAAATTCTTCTTTCTGTTGATGCTCTTTACTTTTAGGTATACTTTTAGAAAGGCTAATACTGGTTGTTCCTTTCTGTGTGTAATACTTCTTGCAGAAGTTTTTGTAAAGCAGGCCTGTTGGTAATAAAATCTCTGAGTACTTGCTTGTTTATAAAAGATTTTATTTTTCCTTCAATTGTGAAGCTTAGTTTGGCAGGATATGAAATTCTGGGCTGAAAGTTCTGTTCTTTGAGGATGTTAATTATTGGCCCCCACTCTCTTCTGGCTTGTAGGATTTCTACTGAAAGATCTGCTGTAAGTCTAATAGGCTTCCCTTTGTGGGTAACCTGACCTTTCCCTCTGGCTCCCCTTAGTATTTTCTCCTTTGTTTCAACCCTGGTGAATCTAATGATTATCTGTCTTGGGGTTGCTCTTCTTAAGGAATATCTTTGTGGTGTTCTCTGTATTAACTGAGGTTGAATGGTATCCTGCTTTGCTAGATTGGGAAAATTCTCCTGGATAATATCCTGAAGAATATTTTCCAGCGGGGATTCATTCTCTCCATCACATTCAGGTACACGTATCAAACGTAGATTAGGTCTTTTCACTTAGTCCCATAATTCTTGGAGACTTTGCTCATTCCTTTTTATCCTTTTTTCTCTATTCTTGTCTTCTCATTCCATTTCATTAAGTCAGTCTTCGACCTCTGATATTCTTTCTTCTGCTGGATCAATTCGGGTATTCAAACTTGTGCATATTTCACTAAGTTCTCGTGTTGTATTTTTCAACTCCATTAGTTCATTTATATTCCTTTCTATATTGCCGTTTTTTTTTAACATTTCGTCTAACCTTTTTTCAAAGTTCTTAGTTTCTTTACATTGGGTTACAACAAGTTGTTTCAATTCCCAGAAGTTTTTTACCATCCTATTTCTAAAGCCTGCTTCAGATACTGGAACACAGTCCTCTTCCATTAGGGCTTGTTCCATTGCTGATGAGGAATTACAATCCCCTGTAGAGGGAGAGGTGTTCTGACTTTCAGTTTTCTCGGCCTTTTTAGACTGTTTTTTTCCCTTTGTTGTGAATTTATTCATCTGATGTCTTTACAGTTAGCTCCTTTCTGACTAAGTTTCTGAGAGGATGTCCAATTTATTGATTACCAGTGCTGGAATCCGAGCAACCCACTGCGCCGGCCAAAACAACAGGGATAAGACTGATGGTGCTCTTCTGCCTGGGAATCTCCAGTCTGGCTTCCTTCTTGAGTCTGCAACAAGTGGCTCTGCCTTCCAGGAACTCCAAACACCAGTCAGTAGGGGAACCAGTCCCACTCACTTTGCACGAAGAGCTGCCGCACCAAGGCGGCGACAAAACTGCTGCACCGGCCACAGAAGTTGCGTTGGCGATACGTGGGGCTGCACTACTGGAAATCTGGTCCGTGTGCGACGAAAATTTCTCGGAAAATGTAGTGTCCTCACGTTTTCCGTGCTTTCACTGGGAGCTACAATTCTGAGCTTTTAGCGATAAGCCATCTTGGATCTCTCTCTCAGCAGTCTATTTCATATAGACACTCATTCAGAGATTCACTAAATAATACAAATATTTAATATAGCAGCATCCTGTTTCATATGGTCACACAAAATGAGCCTCACTGAGTAAGGCACACATAGGGAAGTATTAAAAGTCTACTTTATATAGCCTCTCATTTACAGCCTCAAGGAATAATGCACACGTGTGGAATAGACACTAGACTATTTTATAGGGTCACAAAATCAAAGCCTGAGTGAGTAATACACAACTTTGGAATAGCCACTTGTCTATTTTACATGCTTAAATATTTAGAGTCAGAGTCAATAATACACGCCTGTGGACAAGTCAGAAAACAATTTCATATGGCCAAAATTTCAGAGCCTCAGTGAATAATACATACCTGGGAAATACTCAGGACGCTATTACATGTGGCATCAATTTCAGAGCTTCCTTGTATAAGAAACACCTCTATTGTAGTCAGAATTCTATTTCCTATAGCCACATATTCAGAGTCTAACTGAATAACATACACCTTGGGAAAAGTTAAAATTCTGTTTCCTATAGCCACTAATTTAGAGCCGAATGTAAAAACGCACACCTGAGAAGCACTCAGGAGGCTCTATTTTATGGCCACTCATTCAGAGCTTCACAGAATAATACAGACCTATGAAAACATCATGAGTGTATTTCACATGGACACTCATTCGGAACCACAGTGAGGAATCATATATATCTGGAAAATGCTCAGGATTATATTATATATAGCCACTTATTCAGAGACTCACTGAATAATGCCCCGTAAAGAATAGTCTGGAGACTATTTGATATGATTCTTCACCCAGCGACTCAGTTGACAATGCAGAACTGAAAACTAGTCAAAAGGATAGTGTCAAGGGTTTATGTTATGTGGTCACTCATTCAGAATATCACTGAAGAATACACACCTTGGGAATATTCAGTGTGCAAGTCATATGGACACTCAATCACAGCATAACCGAATAATGCACAATGGGGCAATAGTAAGGAGTCTATTTCATATGGACTGTCATTCGGAGGTTCAGTGCATAATAAACAGCTGTGGAGTAGTCAGGACCCTATTTAAGGTAGCCCCACATTAAGCAGCTCCGTGAATGATACACACATGTGTCAGAGTCAGGAGACTATTTGACATAGACATCATACAGAACCTTTTCGAATACTGCACATGTGGGGAATAATCACAAGTCTGTTCCATATGGTGATTAGTTTGGGGAATCAACAAATAGCGCACACCTGTTTGGGAAAATGAGTTCTATTTCATAAGGCCACTCTTTCAGTGTTTTAGTGAATGATGTGTATATCTGATAAGTCAGGAATCTCTTTCACGTGGCCACACGTTCAGGGCGTCTGTGAAGAATACTCTCCTGAAAAATAGTCAAGGGTCTACTTCAAAAGGCTACAAACTCAAAGTCTCTGTACTGAATGAACACCTGGGCAATGCACCTGAATCTCTTTTTCATGCTCTCTTAGTCAGAGACAAATTCAATAATACACAGCAAAGGAAGATTTAAGAGTCTACTTCATGTAGCCACTCATTTAGAGCCTCAGTGAATAATGCACACCAGGGTAATAGTCGAGCATTTTTTATATGGCCACTCATTTTGTACCTCACTGAGTGATATAAACCTGAAGATTCCAAAGGATTCTATTTGATAATACCAAGCATTTAGCATCTTATTGAATAATTCACAATGGAGCAATAGTCTGGTGTCTATTTTATATGGTCTATCATTCAAAGATTCAGTGAATAATAAACTTCTATGGTGTAATCAGGACGCTGTTTAAGAGAGCCACGAATTTAGTGCCTTTCTGAATGATACACACCTGGGTAATAGCCTGGTGTCTATTTCATATGAACTCTAATTTTGTGTATCGTTGCATAATTCACACCTTGGGCAGTGTCAGGAGTCTATCTGGTATGGACACTCAAACAGAACCTGTTTGATTAATGCACACATGTATAATAATGAGGAATCTATGTCATACAGCTACTCATTTAAACATACAGTGAATAATGCACATGTAAAGTAATTAGAAGTCAGATTCTGGTTCTTATGGACTATTTTTTACAGCCTCACTGAATATTACACACTTGTGATATAGACTGGATTCTATTTTTTATGGCCACTCATTCAGAGAATCACTAAATAATGCACACCTGTGGAATAGTCAGAAGTCTCTTCCTATGGCAACGCTTTAAGAGCCTCAATAAGTGTACACACCTGGAGAAATAGTCAGGATTTACCTTTATCCCCTCATTCATAGTCTCACTAAATAACGCACAGCTGTGGGATAGTCAGGAGACTTTTTGATGCTGCCTCTAATTCGGAGTGTCACTGAATAATGTGATGTAGTCAGGAGTCTGTTTCATGTAGACACATATTCAGAGCAAGAGTGAATAAAACAGGCTCTTTATGTTGTAAGGAATCTAATTAATATGGTCAGGTCTTCTGAGCTTCACTGAATAATACACACCTGTAGAATAATTTGGAGTCTATTTTCGATGGACATTCATTCAGAGCCTTTGTAAATAATGTACACCTGTGGAGTAGCCAGGAGTCTATTTTATTATGACACTCATTAATAGCTTCAGTGGATAACATGCACGTGTGGATTAGTTCGGATTCCAATTTATATGGCCACTGACTCGTAATCTCTCTGAAAAATGCACAAATGTAAAGTACTCAGCAGTCTCTTTCATATAGACACTCATTCAGAGATTTACAGAATAATACAAATATTTGAGATAGACAGCATCCTGTTTCATATGGTTAAACAAAAAGAGCCTCACTGAGTAATGCACACCAGGGGAAGGGTTAGGAGTCTACTTTATATAGCCTTTAATTTACAGAGTCAGGAAATAATGCACACGTGTGGAATAGAAACTAGTCTATTTTATATGGCCGCAAAATCTAAGCCTTTTTGAATACTGCACATGTGGGGAATAATCACTTGTCTGTTTCATATGGTGTTTTGTTTGCTGAATCAAAAACTTATGCATACCTGTGGAGTAAAATGGGTTCAATTTCAGAAGGCCACTCTTTCGGTGTTTTAGTGAATAATACGTATATCTGAAAAGTAAGGAATCTCTTTCACATGGCCACTCCTTCAAGGCCTCTGTGAAGAAAACTCCCCTCAATAATAGTCAAGAGTCAACTTTAAATGGATACACATTCAGAGACTCTGTAGGTAATAAACACCTGGGCAATACACCTGAGTCTCTTTTTAATGCCCGCTTAGTCAGACTCTCATTCAATAATACACACCTGGGGAAGAGTTAACAGTCTACTTCCTGTAGCCACTTATTTACAGCCTCACTGAATAATGCAAACCAGGGTAATAATCGAGCATTTTTTATATGGCCACTCATTTTCTGCCTCACTGAGTGATATAAACCTGAAGAATCCTAAGGATTCTATTTGATAATACCAAGCATTTCTCAACTTATTAAATAATTCACAATGGAGCAATAGTCAGGTGTCTATTTTATATGGCCTATCACTCAAAATTTCAGTGAATAATAAACTTCTGTGGAGTAATCAGGACGCTGTTTAAGGTAGCCACGAAGTAAGTTCCTTTCTGAATGATACACACCTGGGTAATAGCCTGGTGTCTACTTCATATTCAGTCTAATTTTGTGTATCGTTGAGTAATTCACACCTTGTGCAGTGTCAGGAGTCTATTTAATAGGGACACTCAAACAGAACCTGTTTGATTAATGCACACATGTATAATAATGAGGATTCTATGTGATACAGCTACTCATTCAGACAAACAGTGAATAATGAACATGTAAAGTAATTAGAATTCTGATTCTTATGGACCTTTTTTCACAGACTCACTGAATATTACACACTTGTGATATAGTCTGCAGTCTATTTTTTATGGGCACGGATTCAGAGAATCACTAAATAATGCACACCTGCGGAATAGTCAGAAGTCTCTTTCCTATGGCCACTCGTTAAGAGCAAGTCTATAAATGTAATTCACCACATAAACAGAAGCAAAAACAAAAACCACATGATTATCTCAATTGATGCAGAGAAGGCATTTGACAAAATTCAACAGCCCTTTATGCTAAAAACCCTCAATAAACTTGGTATTGATGGAACATATCTCAAAGTAATAAAAGCTATTTATGACAAACCAACAGCCAATATCATACTTAATGGGCAAAAACTGGAAGCATTCCCTTTGAAATCTGGCACTAGACAAGGATGCCCTCTCTCACCACTTCTATTCAACATAGTACTGGAAGTTCTAGCCAGAGCAATCAGGCAAGAAAAAGAAATAAAGGGTATTCAAATAGGAAAGGTGGAAGCCAAATTGTCTCTATTTGCAGACGACATGATAGTATACCTAGAAGACCCCATCACCTCAGCCCAAAAGCTCCTGCAACTGATAAGCAACTTCAGCAAAGTCTCAGGATATAAAATCAATGTGCAAAAATCACAAGCATTCCTATACACCAATAACAGACTTAAAGAGAACCAAATCAAGAACGAACTGCCATTCACAATTGCTACAAAGAAAATAAAATACCTAGGAATACAACTCACTAGGAATGTAAGGGACCTCTTTAAGGAAAACTACAAACAACTGCTCAATGAAATAAGAGAGGACACAAACAGATGGAGAAACATTCCATGTTCGTGGTTAGGAAGAATCAATATCGTGAAAATGGCTATACTGCCCAAAGTAATTTACACAATCAATGCTATCCCCATCAAACTACCATTGAATTTCTTCACAGAACTGGAAAAAACCACCATGAATTTCATATGGAACCAAAAAAGAGCCCGCATAGCCAAGTCAATTCTAAGCAAAAAGAACACAGCGGGAGGCATCACGCTACCAGACTTCAAACTATACTACAAGGCTACAGTAATCAAAACAGCATGGTACTGGTACCAAAACAGAGATATAGACCAATGGAACAGAACAGAGGCATCGGAGGCAACACAACACATCTACAACCATATTATCTTTGATAAACCAGACAAAAACAGGCAATGGGGAAAGGATTCCCTATTTAATAAATGGTGTTGGGAAAACTGGCTAGCCATGTGCAGAAAGCAGAAATTGGACCCCTTCCTGACACCTTACACTAAAATTAACTCCAGATGGATTAAAGACTTAAACGTAAGACCCGACACCATAAAAACCCTAGAGGAAAATCTAGGCAAAACCATTCAGGACATAGGAGTAGGCAAGGACTTCATGAACAAAACCCCCAAAGCATTGGCAACAAAAGCCAAAATAGACAAATGGGACCTAGTCAAACTCCACAGCTTCTGCACAGCAAAACAAACAGTCACTAGAGTGAATCGGCAACCATCAGAATGAGAAAAAATCTTTGCAGTTTAGGCATCTGACAAAGGGCTGATATCCAGAATTTACAAAGAACTCAAACAGATTTACAGGAAAAAAACAAACAAGCCCATTCAAAAATGGGCAAAGGATATGAACAGAAACTTTACGAAAGCAGACATACATGAGGCCAGCAAACATATGAAAAAGTGCTCATCGTCATTGGTCATTAGAGAGATGCAAATCAAAACCACATTGAGATACCATCTCACACCAGTTAGAATGGCGATCATTAAAAAATCTGGAGACAGCAGATGCTGGAGAGGATGTGGAGAAATAGGAACACTCTTACACTGTTGGTGGGAGTGTAAATTAGTTCAACCATTGTGGAAGACAGTGTGGCGATTCCTCAGGGACCTAGAAATAGAAATTCCATTTGACCCAGCAATCCCATTACTGGGTATCTATCCAAAGGATTATAAATCGTTCTACTATAAGGACACATGCACACGAATGTTCATTGCAGCACTGTTTACAATAGCAAAGACCTGGAACCAACCCAAATGCCCAACGATGATAGACTGGACTGGGAAAATGTGGCACATATACACCATGGAATATTATGCAGCAATCAAAAATGATGAGTTTGTGTCCTTTGTAGGGACATGGATGAATCTGGAGAACATCATTCTCAGCAAACTGACACAAGAACAGAAAAAGAAATACCGCATATACTCACTCATAGGTGGGTGAGAAAAATGAGAACACGTGGACACAGAGAGGCGGTCTACTATACACTGGGGACTGTTGGGGGGAATGGGGGAGGGACAGCAGGGGGGGGCTGGGGGGGATAGCCTGGGGATGAATACCAAGTGTGGGTGAAGGGGAGGAAAGCAGCAAAGCACACTGCCATGTGTGTACCTATGCAACTATCTTGCTCGTTCTGCACATGTACCCCCAAACCTATAATGCAATAAAAATTAAAAAAAAAAAGAATAAAAAAAAAAAAAAGATTGTCATTAGCAAGACACTATTTAATTAAAAAAAAAAAAAAAAGAGCCTCAGTAATGGTAAACACACCTGGGGAAATAGTCAGCATTTACTATTATCCCCTCATTCAGAGTCTCCCTAAGTAATGCACACCTGTGGAATAGTCAGAAGACTCTTTCATATGGCCCCTCGTTAAGAGCCTCATTAAGTGTACACACCTGGGGAAATAGTCAGGATTAACCTATATCTCTTCATTCAGAGTCTCACTAAATAATGCACACCTGTGAATAAGTCAGGAGACTTTTTCATGTGGCCTCTAATTCAGAGTGTCACTGAATAATGTGATGTAGTCAGGAGTCTATTTCATGTAGACACATATTAAGAGCCACGGTGTATAAAACAGCCCCTTTATGTTGTAAGGAATCTAAGTAATATGGCCAGATCTTCTAATCCTCACTGAATAATACACATCTGGAGAATAATTTGGAGGCTATTTTCAATGGACATTCATTCAGAGCCTCGGTAAATAATGTACACCTGTGGAGTAGCCAGGAGTCTATTTTATTAGGACACTCATTCATAGCCTCAGTGGATAATATGCACGTGTGGATTAGTTTGGATTCCAATTTATATGGCCACTATCTCGTAACCTCAGTGAAAAATTCACAAATAGAAAGTACTCAGCAGTCTATGTCATATAGACACTCATTCAGAGATTTACTAAATAATACAAATATTTAATATAGCAGCTTCCTGTTTTATATGGTCACACAAAATGAGCCTCACTGAATAAGGCACACCTAGGGAAGTTTTAGGAGTCTACTTTATATAGCCTCTCATTTAAAGCCTCAGGAAATAATGCATACGTGTGGAATACACACTAGACTATTTTATATGGCCACAAAATCAAAGCCTGAGTGAGTAATACACAACTTTGGAATAGTCACTTGTCTTTTGTACGTGCCCAAATATTTAGAGTCAGTCAATAATACACGCCTGTGGACAAGTCAGAAAACAATTTCATATGGCCAAATGTTCAGAGTCTCAGTGAATAATACATACCTGGGTAATACTCAGGACGCTGTTACATGTGGCATAGATTTCAGAGCTTCCTTGAATAAGAAACACCTTTACTGTAGTCAGAATTCTATTTCCTATAGACGCATATTCAGAGCCAAACTGAATAACAAACACATTGGGAAAAGATAAAATTCTGTTTCGTATAGCCACTCATTTACAGCCGAATGTAAAAACGCATGCCTGAGGAGCATTCAGGAGGCTTTATTTTATGGGCACTCATTCAGAGCTTCACAGAATAATACAGACATATGAAAACATCAGGAGTGTATTTCACATGGCCACTTATTCAGAACCTCACTGAGGAATCATATATATCTGGAAAATGCTCAGAATTATATTATATATAGCTACTTATTCAGAGACTAACTGAATAATGCACAGCTAAGGAATAGTCTGGAGATTATTTGATATGACTCTTCACCCAGTGACTCAGTGGACAATGCAGAACTGAAAAATAGTCAAGAGGATAGAGTCAAGGGTTTTTTTTTTTTTTTTTTTTTTTTTTTTTTAATTTATTTATTTATTTATTTTTATTGCATTATAGGTTTGGGGGTACATGTGCAGAACGAGCAAGATAGTTGCATAGGTACACACATGGCAGTGTGCTTTGCTGCTTTCCTCCCCTTCACCCACACTTGGTATTCATCCCCAGGCTATCCCCCCCAGCCCCCCCCCCTGCTGTCCCTCCCCCATTCCCCCCAACAGTCCCCAGTGTATAGTAGACTGCCTCTCTGTGTCCACATGTTCTCATTTTTCTCACCCACCTATGAGCGAGTATATGCGGTATTTCTTTTTCTGTTCTTGTGTCAGTTTGCTGAGAATGATGTTCTCCAGATTCATCCATGTTCTTACAAAGGACACAAACTCATCATTTTTGATTGCTGCATAATATTCCATGGTGTATATGTGCCACATTTTCCCAGTCCAGTCTATCATCGTTGGGCATTTGGGTTGGTTCCAGGTCTTTGCTATTGTAAACAGTGCTGCAATGAACATTCGTGTGCATGTGTCCTTATAGTAGAACGATTTATAATCCTTTGGATAGATACCCAGTAATGGGATTGCTGGGTCAAATGGAATTTCTATTTCTAGGTCCCTGAGGAATCGCCACACTGTCTTCCACAATGGTTGAACTAATTTACACTCCCACCAACAGTGTAAGAGTGTTCCTAGAATCTCACTGAAGAATACACACCTGGGGAATACACAGTGTCCCAGTCATATAGACACTCAATCACAGCATTACCAAATAATGCACAGTGGGGAAATAGTATGGTATCTATTTCATATGGCCTGTTATTCGGAGCTTCAGTGCATAATAAACAGCACTGAAGTAGTAGTGGAGTAGTGGAGTAGTCAGGACCCTATTTAACGTAGCCCCAAATTAAGCAGCTCCGTGAATGATACACACATGTGTCCGATTCATTACACTATTTGACATAGACACTCATACAGAACCTTTTTGAATACTGCACATGTGGGGAATAATCACTAGTCTGTTTCATATGGTTGTTAGTTTGGGGAATCAAAAGTGCCACACATTTGTTGGGTAAATTGGGTTCTATTTTATAAGGCCACTCTTTCAGTGTTTTAGTGAATGATATGTATATCTTATAAGTCAGAAATTTCTTTCACATGGCCACTAGTTTAGGACCTATGTGAAGAATACTCTCCTCAAAAATAGTCAAGAGTCTACTTCAAAAGGCTACACATTCAAAGTCTCTGTACGTAATGAACACCTCGGCAATAAACCTGAGTCTTTTTATCATGCCAACTTCGTCAGAGACTAATTCAATAATACACAACAAAGGAAGATTTAAGAGTCTACTTCATGTAGCCACTCATTTAGAGCCTCAGTGAATAATGCAAACCAGGGAATAATTTGGAGTCTTTCTTCGATGGACATATATGCAGAGCCTCGGACAATGATGCACACCTGCGGAGTAGCCAAGAGTCTATTTTATTAAGACACTCATTCATAGCCTCAGTGGATAATATCCACGTTTGGATTGGTCAGGATTCCATTGTTTTATGCCCCCTGACTCATAACCTCAGTGATAAATGCAAAAATGTATAATAATTAGCAGTCTATTTCATATAGACACTCCTTTAAAGATTCACTGAGTAATACAAATATTTGAGATAGACAGCATCCTGTTTCATATGGTTAAACAAAAAGAGCCTCACTGAGTAATGCACATCAGAAGAAGGGATAGGAGTCTACTTTATATAGCCCTTAATTTACAGAATCAGGAAATAATGGACACGTGTGGAATAGACGCTAGTCTATTTTATATGGCCACAAAATCAAAGCCTTCTGGAATACTGCACATGTCAGTTATACTCACTTCTCTGTTTCATATGGTGTTTCGTTTGGTGAATCAAAAACTTATGCACACCTGTGGAGTAAAATGGGTTCAATTTCAGAAGGCCACTCTTTCAGTGTTTCAGTGAATAATATGTACATCTGAAAAGTAAGGAATCTCTTTCACATGGCCACTCGTTCAGGGCCTCTGTGAAGAATACTCCCCTCAAAAATAGTCAAGTGTTTACTTTAAAAGGCTACACATTCAGAGACTCTGTAGGTAATGAACACCTGGGCAATACGCCTGAGTCTCTTTTTTTAGGCCCACCTAGTCAGAGTCTCATTCAATAATACACACCTGGGAAAGTGTTAAGAGTCTACTTCATGTAGCCACTCATTTAGAGCCTCAGTGATTAATGCACACCAGGGTAATAGTCAAGCATTTTTTATATGGCCACTCATTTTGTGCCTCAGTGAGTGATATACACCTGAAGAATCCCAAGGATTCTATTTGATACTACCACGCATTTAGCACTTTATTGAATAATTCACTATGGAGCAATAGTCATTTATCTATTTTATATGGTCTATCACTCAAAGTTTCAGTGAATAATAAACTGCTATGGAGTAATCAGGACGCTGTTTAAGATAGCCACGAATTAAGTGCCTTCCTGAATGATACACACCTGGGTAATAGCCTGGCGTCTATTTCATATGAACTCTAATTTTGTGTATCATTGAGTAATACACACCTAGGGCAGTGTCAGGAGTCTATTTGCTATGGACAGTCAAACAGAACCTGTTTGATTAATGCACACAGAGATAATAATGAGGATTCTATGTCATTCGGCTTCTTATTCACAGAAACTGTGAATAATGCACATGTGGAGTAATTAGAAGTCTGATTCTTATGGACCCTCTTTCACAGCCTCACTGAATATTACACACTTGTGATATAGTCTGGTGTCTATATTCTATGGCCACTCATTCAGAGAATCACTGAATAATTCACACCTGTGGAATAGTCAGAAGTCTCTTTCTTATTGCTACCCATTGAGAGCCTCACTAAATGTACACACCTGGATAAATAGTCAGGATTTATTGTATCTCCTCATTCAGAGTCTCAATAAATAATGCACACAAGTGGAGTAGTCAGGAGAGTTTTTCATGTGGCCTCTCATTCAATGTGTCATTGAAAAATGTGGTGTAGTCAGGAGACTCTTTCAAGTAGACACATATTCAGAGCTTCAGTGCATAAGACAGGCACTTGGTATAGAAAGAAATCTAAATGACATGAAAACATATTCTAAGCATCACTGAATTATACACACCTGGGGAATAATTTGGAGTCTATTTTTGATGGATATATATTCAGAGCCTCGTAAAATGATGTACCCTTTTGGAGTAGCCAGGAGTCTCTTTCATTAGGGCACACATTCATAGCCTCAGTGGATAATATGCACGGGTGGATTAGTCAGTATTCCATTTTATATGGCCACTGATTCGTAACCTTAGTGAACAATGCAAGAATGTAAAGTACTTAGCAGTCTGTTTCATATAGACACTCATTCAGAGATTCAGTGAAAAATAAAATTATTTGAGATAGACAGCATCCTGTTTCATATTGTCATACAAAAAGAGCCTCACTGAGTGAAACACACCTGGGGAAGTGTTGGGAGTGTACTTTACATAGCATCTCATTTATAGTCAAAGGAAATAATGCACATGTGTGGAATAGACACTAGTCTCTTTTATATGGCCACAAAACCAAAGCCTGAGTCAGTAATACACAACTTTAAAATAGTCACTAGTATATTCCATATGCCCAAATATTTAGAGTCAGAGTCAATAATACACGCCTGTAGACTAGTCAGAAAACCATTTCATATGGCCAAAGTTTCAGAGCCTCAGTGAATAATAAATATCTGAGGAATACTAGGGACACAGTTACATGCGGCATTTCTTCAGAGGTTCATTGAGTAAAGAACACCTGTATTGTAGTCAGAAGTCTATTTCATATAGCCACATACTCAGACCCTAACTGAATAACAGACACCTTGGGAAAGTCAGGATTCTGTTTCCTATAGCCACTCATTTACAGCCGAATGTAAAACTCATGCCTGGGTAATATATGGGAGTCTCTATTATATGGCCACTCATTCAGAGCCTCACAGAATAATACAGACGTATGGAAATGTCAGGAGTGTACTTGACATGGCCACTTATTCAGTTCCTGAGTGAAAAATCATACATATCTGGAAAATACTCAGGATTCTATTATATATAGCCACTTATTAAGGGCCTCACTGAATAATGCACACCTGGAGAATTGTCTGGAGACTATTTGATATGAGCATTCACCCAGCGACTCAGTGGAAAATGCAGAGCTGAGAAATAGTCAAGAGGACAGAGTCAGGAGTCTATTTTATGTGGCCACTCGTTCAGAAACTGACTGAAGAATACACACCTTGGGAAGAGTCAGAGTCCAGGTCCTATGGCCACTCAATCACAGCATTACCGAATAATGTACAATGGGGCAATAGTAAGGAGTCTATTTCATATGGCCTCTCATTCAGAGATTCAGGGTGTAATAAACTGCTGTAGAGGAGAGAGGACCCTATTGACGGTAGCCCCAAATAAAGCAGCTCCGTGAACGATACACACATGTGTGAGAGTCAGGAGACTATTTGATATGGACACTCATACAGAAGCTCTTCGAATATTGCACATGTGGGGAATAATCACTAGTCGATTTCATGTGGGGATTCGTTTGGAGAGTCAAATAATAATGGGCACCTGTGGAGTAAAATGCGGTCTATTTCATAAGTCCAATCTTTCAGTGTTTTAGAGAAAAACATGTATAACTGATAAGACAATGAACATTCTTGTGCATGTGTCCTTATAGTAGAATGATTTATAGTCCTTTGGATATATACCCAGTAAAGGGATTGCTGGGTCAAATGGAATTTCTATTTCGAGGTCCTTGAGAAATCGCCACACCATCTTCCACAATGGTTGAACTAATTTACACTCGCACCAACAGTGTAAGAGTGTTTCTATTTCTCCACATCCACTCCAGCATCTACAGTCTTCATATTTTTTAATGATCGCCATTCTAACTGGCGTGAGAAGGTACCTCTTATTTTTTTTTTAAATTTTTATTGCATTATAGGTTTTGGGGTACATGTGCAGAACGTGCAAGATAATTGCATAGGTACACACATGGCAGTGTGTTTTGCTGCCTTCCTCCCTTTCACCCACACTTGGTATTCATCCCCAGGCTATCCCCCCCAGCCCCCCCACTGTCCCTCCCCATTTACCCCAACAGTCCCCAGTGTAAAGTAGACCGCCTCTCTGTATACATGTGGTCTCATTTTTCTCACCCACCTATGAGTGATTATATGCAGTATTTCTTTTTCTGTTCTTCTGTCAGTTTGCTGAGAATGATGTTCTCCAGATTCATCCATGTCCTTACAAAGGACACAAACTCATCATTTTTGATTGCTGCATAATATTCCATGGTGTATATGTGCCACATTTTCCCAGTCCAGTCTATCATCGATGGGCATTTGGGTTGGTTCCAGGTCTTTGCTATTGTAAACAGTGATGCAATGAACATTCGTGTGCATGTGTCCTTATAGTAGAACGATTTATAGTCTTTTGGATAGATACCCAGTAATGGGATTGCTGGGTCAAATGGAATTTCTATTTCTAGGTCCCTGAGGAATCGCCACACTGTCTTCCACAATGGTTGAACTAATTTACACTCCCACCAACAGTGTAAGAGTGTTCCTATTTCTCCACATCCTCTACAGCATCTGCTGTCTCCAGATATTTTAATGATCGCCATTCTAACTGGTGTGAGATGATATCTCAATGTGGTTTTGATTTGCATCTCTCTAATGACCAATGACGATGAGCACTTTTTCATATGTTTGTTGGCCTCATGTATGTCTTCTTTTGTAAAGTATCTGTTCATATCCTTTGCCCAGTTTTGAATGGGATTGTTTGTTTTTTTTCTCTGAATCTGTTTGAGATCTTTGTAAATTCTGGATAGCAGCCTTTTGTCAGATGTGTAAACTGCAAAGATTTTTTCCCATTCTGATAGTTGCCGATTCACTCTAGTGACTGTTTCTTTTGCCATGCAGAAGCTGTGGAGTTTGATTAGGTCCCATTTGTCTATTTTGGCTTTTGTTGCCAATGCTTTTGGTGTTTTGTTCATGAAGTCCTTGCTTACTCCTATGTCCTGAACGGTTTTGCCTAGATTTTCTTCTAGGGTTTTTATCGTGTCAGGTCTTACGTTTAAGTCTTTAATCCATCTGGAGGTAATTTTAGTGTAAGGTGTCAGAATGGGGTCCAGTTTCTGCTTTCTGCACATGGTTAGCCAGTTTTCTCAACACCATTTATTAAATAGGGAATCCTTTCCCCATTGACAGTTTTTGTCTGGTTTATCAAAGATAATATTGTTGTAGATATGTTGTGTTGCCTCCGATGCTTCTGTTCTGTTCCTTTGGTCTATATCTCTATTTTGGTACCAGTACCATGATGTTTTGATTACTGTAGCCTTGTAGTATAGTTTGAAGTCTGGTAGCGTGATGCCTCCCGCTGTGTTCTTTTTGCTTAGAATTGACTTGGCCATGCGGGCTCTTTTTTGGTTCCATATGAAATTCATGGTGTTTTTTTCCAGTTCTGTGAAGAAATTCAATGGTAGTTTGATGGGGATAGCATTGATTGTGTAAATTACTTTGGGCAGTATAGCCATTTTCACGATATTGATTCTTCCTAACCACGAACATGGAATGTTTCTCCATCTGTTTGTGTCCTCTCTTATTTCGTTGAGCAGTGGTTTGTAGTTTTCCTTAAAGAGGTCCCTTACATTCCCTGTGAGTTTTATTCCTAGGTATTTTATTTTCTTTGTAGCAATTGTGAATGGCAGTTCATTCTTAATTTGGTTCTCTTTAAGTCTGTTATTGGTGTATAGGAATGCTTGTGATTTTTGAACATTGATTTTATATCCTGAGACTTTGCTGAAGTTGCTTATCTGTTGCAGGAGCTTTTGGGCTGAGGTGATGGCGTCTTCTAGGTATACTGTCATGTCGTCTGCAAATAGAGACAATTTGGCTTCCACCTTTCCTATTTTAATACCCTTTATTTCTTTTTCTTGCCTGATTGCTCTGGCTAGAACTTCCAGTACTATGATGAATAGAAGTGGTGAGAGAGTGCATCCTTGTCTAGTGCCGGATTTCCAAGGGAATGCTTCCAGTTTTTGCCCATTCAGTATGATATTGGCTGTTGGTTTGTCGTAAATAGCTTTTATTACTTTGAGATATGTTCCATCAATACCAAGTTTATTGAGGGTTTTTAGCATAAAGGGCTGTTGAATTTTGTCAAATGCCTTCTCTGCGTCAATTGAGATAATCATGTGGTTTTTGTTTTTGCTTCTGTTTATGTGGTGAATTACATTTATAGACTTGCATATGTTGAACCAGCCTTGCATCCCTGGGATGAATCCTACTTGATCATGATGGATACGTTTTTTAATGTGCTGTTGCAATCGATTTGCCAGTATTTTAATGAAGATTTTTGCATCTATGTTCATCATGGATATTGGCCTGAAGTTTTCATTTCTTGTTGAGTCTCTTCCAGGTTTTATTACCAGAATGATGTTGGTCTCATAAAATGATTTGGGAAGGGTTGCCTCTTTTTGGATTATTTGGAATAGTTTTAGAAGCAATGGTACCGGATCCTTTTTGTGTGTCTGGTAGAATTCAGCTGTGAACCCATCTGGACCTGGGTTTTTTTGTGTGGTAGGCTTTTAATTGCTGCCTCAACTTCAAACCTTGTTATTGGTCTATTCATAGTTTTGGCTTCCTCCTGGTTTAGACTTGGGAGGACACAGGCGTTCAGGAATTTATCCATTTCTTTCTGATTTACTAATTTGTGTGCATAGAGTTGTTTGTAGTATTCTCTGATGATGGTTTGAATTTCTGTGGAATCTGTGGTGATTTCCCCTTTATCGTCTTTTATTGCATCTATTTGGTTGTTCTCTCTTTTCTTTTTTATCAGTGGTCTGGCTAGTGGTCTGTCTATTTTATTGATCTTTTCAGAAAACCAGCTCTTGGATTTATTGATTTTTTGAAGGTGTTTCTTGTCTCTATCTCCTTCAGTTCTGCTCTGATCTTAGTTATTTCTTGTCTTCGGCTAGGTTTTGAGCTTTTTTTATGTTGCTCCTCTAGCTCTTTCAATTTTGACGATAGGGTGTCAATTTTGGATCTCACTGCTCTTCTCTTGTGGGCACTTATTGCTATATATTTTCCTCTACAGACTGCTTTAAATGTGTCCCAGAAATTCTGGTACGTTGTGTCTTCATTCTCGTTGGTTTCAAAGAACTTCTTTATTTCTGGCTTCATTTTTTTTTTTTTGACTGTGTTTAAATAAAACTTTATTTAGGGGTACTAAAATTTAAATTTTGTATAAACACGCCATGAAATGTTGGAAATGCCAAGTGTGGGTGAAGGGGAGGACGGCAGCAAAACACACCGCCGTGTGTACCCATGTAACCATCCCGCACGCTCCGCACATGCACCCCAAAACCTAAAATGCAATAAAAATAAAAAAAAAGAAATGTTATTCTTACTTTTATTGTTTTCATTCATTTAAAACTGTAAAAACTATTTTCAGTTTGTGGACCATATAAAAGCAGGCTGTAGAAAAACTTTGGCCCGTGTGATATTTGTCAATCCTGGCAGAGAAATGGTACGCAATCATACATTTCAGTAAACGAAAAGTGAGTAAAGGGGTGTTTTCACTGAAATCATTTTCAAACACAGAGAAATTTTTTATTTTATTTCATTTCATTTTTTATTGTACTTTAAGTTCTGGATGAATGAGAACATGCAGAAAATTTAAATGAGCAGCTCTTCCCTGTAATATAGAGTAAACTCCTTAGCATGAAATAGAATAGTCTTCACAGTTTGGTTTCTAGGCAGTTGATTTTCGCCTTCACCCTTTTTATCTGACTCCCTGAACATATCCCAGTGTTATCTGTGCTGTAACCCATTGACACAACTAATTGACATTCTCTGAAAACACCATGCCCATTTCTACCTTCGGGCTTTGTGTCTTACATTTTTCTTTACTTGGAATATTCTTTTTTTTTTTTTAAGTTTTCTTCTTAATGAGCTATCATTTGTCTCCTAATATTCAGCTCAAAACTACCTCCTTTGGAAGTAGTTTCTTATTTTTTTTCAGGTAGAAGTAAAAGGATGGGGGCTGTGATGAGGACATATTCCCTCTGTGTTTCTGTGGGGTGTTGGTATAATACTGGTGTAGCACTTTTCATGTTGTATTTTAATTCTTGTCTTGTGTTGCTCCTTCTTACTATGTTCTGAATTCATTTTTATATGCCAGTATACAATTTGGGATTTGTAGTCATTTAGTATCAACTTAATAAAATGAAACATTTTCAGTTAAAGGTAAATTCTCAGTATCCTGTTGAGATGATTTTCGCATCAGTTTAGTCTACAATGATGAGACTGTCCTTCTTGTTTTCTTTTTTTTGGCATATATATTTATTTTTTTATTATTATTATTTTTTAATTTTTATTGCATTATAGGTCTTGGGATACACGTGCAGAACGCGCAAGAGTGTCGCATAGGCACACACATGGCAGTGTATCCCGCTGCCCTCCTCCCCCTCACCCACACCCGGCATTCATCCCCAGGCTATCCCCCCCAAGCCCCACCCGCTGTCCCTCCCCCATTTCCCACAACAGTCCCCAGTGTATAGTAGACCGCCTCTCTGTGTCCATGTGTTCTCATTTTGCTCACCCACCTATGAGTGAGTATATGTGGTATTTCTTTTTCTGTTCTTCTGTCAGTTTGCTGAGAATGATGTTCTCCAGATTCATCCATGTCCTCACAAAGGACACAAACTCATCATTTTTGATTGCTGCATAATATGCCATGGTGTATATGTGCCACATTTTCCCAGTCCAGTCTATCATCGATGGGCATTTGGGTTGGTTCCAGGTCTTTGCTATTGTAAACAGTGCTGCAATGAACATTCGTGTGCATGTGTCCTTATAGTAGAACGATTCACAGTCTTTTGGATAGATACCCAGTAATGGGATTGCTGGGTCAAATGGAATTTCTATTTCTAGGTCCCTGAGGAATCGCCACACTGTCTTCCACAATGGTTGAACTAATTTACACTCCCACCAACAGTGTAAGAGTGTTCCTATTTCTCCACATCCTCTCCAGCATCTGCTGTCTCCAGATTTTTTGATGATCGCCATTCTAACTGGTGTGAGATGATATCTCAATGTGGTTTTGATTTGCATCTCTCTAATGACCAATGATGATGAGCACTTTTTCATATGTTTGTTGGCCTCATGTATGTCTTCTTTTGTAAAGTGTCTGTTCATATCCTTTGCCCATTTTTGAATGGGATTGTTTGTTTTTTTTCTGTAAATCTGTTTGAGTTCATTGTAAATTCTGGATATCAGCCCTTTGTCAGATGTGTAAACTGCAAAGATTTTTTCCCATTCTGATGGTTGCCGATTCACTCTAGTGACTGTCTCTTTTGCCGTGCAGAAGCTGTGGAGTTTGATTAAGTCCCATTTGTCTATTTTGGCTTTTGTTGCCAATGCTTTTGGTGTTTTGTTCATGAAGTCCTTGCCTACTCCTATGTTCTGAATGGTTTTGCCTAGATTTTCTTCTAGGGTTTTTATGGTGTCAGGTCTTACGTTTAAGTCTTTAATCCATCTGGAGTTAATTTTAGTGTAAGGTGTCAGAAAGGGGTCCAGTTTCTGCTTTCTGCACATGGCTAGTCAATTTTCCCAACACCATTTATTAAATAGGGAATCCTTTCCCCATTGCCTGTTTTTGTCTGGTTTATCAAAGATAATATGGTTGTAGATATGTCGTGTTGCCTCCGATGCTTCTGTTCTGTTCCATTGGTCTATATCTCTTTTTTGGTACCAGTACCATGCTGTTTTGATTACTGGAGCCTTGTAGTATAGTTTGAAGTCCGGTAGCGTGATGCCTCTCGCTGTGTCCTTTTTGCTTAGAATTGACTTGGCTATGCATGCTCTTTTTTGGTTCCATATGAAATTCATGGTGGTTTTTTCCAGTTCTGTGAAGAAATTCAATGGTAGTTTGATGGGGATAGCACTGATTGTGTAAGTTACTTTGGACAGTATAGCCATTTTCACGATATTGATTCTTCCTAACCATGAACATGAAATGTTTCTCCATCTGTATGTGTCCTCTCTTATTTCGTTGAGCAGTTGTTTGTAATTTTCCTTAAAGAGGTCCCTTACATTCCTTGTGAGTTGTATTCCTAGGTATTTTATTTTCTTTGTAGCAATTGTGAATGGCAATTCGTTCTTAATTTGGTTCTCTTTAAGGCTGTTATTTGTGTATAGGAGTGCTTGTGATTTTTGAACATTGATTTTATATCCTTAGACTTTGCTGAAGTTGCTTATCTGTTGCAGGAGCTTTTGGGCTGAGGTGATGGGGTCTTCTAGTAATACAATCATGTCGTCTGCAAATAGAGACAATTTGGCTTCCACATTTCCTATTTGAATACCCCTTATTTCTTTTGCTTGCCTGATTGCTCTGGCTAGAACTTCCAGTACTATGTTGAATAGAAGTGGTGAGAGAGTGCATCCTTGTCTAGTGCTGGATTTCAAAGGGAATGCTTCCAGTTTTTGCCCATTCAGTATGATATTGGCTGTTGGTTTGTCATAAA
Organism: Saguinus oedipus; assembly: GCA_031835075.1. NCBI lineage: Eukaryota > Metazoa > Chordata > Mammalia > Primates > Cebidae > Saguinus > Saguinus oedipus. Next base: position 7,554,059 of record CM063170.1, read on the forward strand.
TAGCTTTTATTACTTTGAGATATGTTCCATCAATACCAAGTTTATTGAGGGTTTTTAGCATAAAGGGCTGTTGAATTTTGTCAAATGCCTTCTCTGCGTCAATTGAGATAATCATGTGGTTTTTTTTTTTTTTGCTTCTGTTTATGTGGTGAATTACATTTATAGACTTGCGTATGTTGAACCAGCCTTGCATCCCCGGGATGAATCCTACTTGATCATGATGGATAAGTTTTTTAACGTGCTGTTGCAATCGATTTGCCAGTATTTTATTGAAGATTTTTGCATCTATGTTCATCATGGATATTGACCTGAAGTATTCTTTTCTTGTTGAGTCTCTGCCAGGTTTTGGTATCAGGATGATGTTGGTCTCATAAAATAATTTGGGAAGGGTTTCCTCTTTTTGGATTATTTGGAGTAGTTTCAGAAGGAATGGTACCAGATCCTCTTTATGTGTCTGGTAGAATTCAGCTGTGAGCCCATCTGGACCTGAGTTTTTTTGTGTGGTAGGCTCTTAATTGCTGCCTCAACTTCTGACCTTGTTATTGGTCTATTCATAGTTTCGGCTTCCTCCTGGTTTAGACTTGGGAGGACACAGGCGTCCAGGAATTTATCCATTTCTTCCTGATTTACTAGTTTGTGTGCATAGAATTGTTTGTAGTATTCTCTGATGATGGTTTGAATTTCTGTGGAATTTGTGGTGATTTCCCCATTATCGTTTTTTATTGCATCTATTTGGTTGTTCTCTTTTTTCTTTTTTATCAGTCTGGCTAGTGGTTTGTCTATTTTATTGATCTTCTCGAAAAACCAGCTCTTGGATTTATTGATTTTTTGAAGGGTTTTTCTTTTCTCTATCTCCTTCAGTTCTGCTCTGATCTTAGTTATTTCTTGTCTTTGGCTAGGTTTTGAGCTTTATTGATCTTGCTCCTCTGGCTCTTTCAATTTTGACCATAGGTTGTCCATTTTGAGTCTCTCCACTCTTCTCATGTGGGCACTCATCACTATATATTTTCCTCTACTATCTGCTTTAAATGTGTCCCAGAGATTCTGGTATGTTGTGTCTTCATTCTAGTTGGTTTCGAAGATCTTCTTTATTTCTGCCTTCATTTCTTTGTTTATCCAATCAACATTCAAAAGCCAGTTGTTCAGTTTCCATGAAGCTGTGCGGTTCTGCGTTATTTTCAGAATTCTGAGTTCCAATTTGTTTGCACTATGGTCTAAGAGACTGTTTGTTATGATTTTATTTGTTTTGCATTTGCTGAGGAGTGCTTTACTTCCAATTATGTGGTTGATGTTGAAGTCGGTGTGATGTGGTGCTGAGAAGAATGTATATTCTGTGGATTGCGGGTCGAGAGCTCTGTAAATATCTATCAGGTTTGCTTGTTCCAGGTCTGAGTTCAAGTCCTGGATATCCTTGTTAATTTTCTGTCTGGTTGATCTGTCTGATATTGACATTGGAGTGTTAAAGTCTCCCACTATTATTGTGTGGGAGTCTAAGTCTCTTTGTAAGTCATTAAGAACATGCCTTATATATCTGGGTGCTCCAGCATTGGGTCCACATATATTTAGAATAGTTAGCTCTTCTTGTTCTATCTATCCTTTTACCATTATGTATTGACCTTCTTTGTCCGTTTTGATCTTTGTTGTTTTATGTCTATTTTATCAGAGATGAGAATTGCAACTCTTGCTTTTTTTTGCTCTCCATTTGCTTTGTAATTCTTTCTTCATCCCTTTATTTTGAGCCTTTGTGTATCCTTGCATGTGATGTGGGTTTTCCTGATACAGCACACCGATGTGTTTTGGTTTTTTATCCAATTTCCCAGTCTGTGTCTTTTGATTGGTGCATTTAGCCCATTTACATTTAGGGTTAATATTGTTATGTGTGAATTTGATACTGCCATTTTGATGCTAGCTGGCTGTTTTGCCCATTGGTTCATGTAGGTTCTTCATTTCGTTGATGCTCTTTAGCATTTGGTATGCTTTTAGGATGGCTGGTACTGCTTGTTTCTTTCTATGTGTAGTGCCTCTTTCAGGATCTCTTGTACAGCAGGCCTAGTGGTGACAAAATCTCTGAGTACTTGCTTGTTTATGAAGGATTTTATTTTTCCATCACTTAATAAGCTCAGTTTGGCTGGATTTGAAATTCTCGTTTGAAAGCTGTTTTCTTTAAGGATGTTGAATATTGGCCCCCACTCTCTTCTGGCTTGTAGAGTCTCTGCAGAGAGATCTGCTGTGATTCTGATGGGCTTCCCTTTGTGGGTGACCCGACTATTCTCTCTGGTTGCCCTCAGTATTTTTTTCTTCATTTCAACTCTGGTGAATCTGACGATTATGTGTCTTGTGGTTGCTCTTCTTGCAGAGTATCTTTGTAGTGTTCTCTGTATTTACTGGAGTTGAGTATTGATCTGTCTTGCTAGGTTGAAGAAGTTGTTCTGGATAATACACTGAATAGTATTTTCCAGCTTGGATTATTTCTCTTCATCACATTCTGGTACACTTATCAAACGTATGTTGCGTCTCTTCACAAAGTCCCATATTTCTTGGAGATTTTGTTCATTCCTTTTTGTGCTTTATTCACTAATCTTGGTTTCTCATTTTATTTCATTGAGTTGATCTTCGACTTCTGATATTCTTTCTTCTGTTTGGTCAATTTGGCTGTTGAAACTTGTGCATGCTTCACGAAGCTCTTGTGTTGTGTTTTTCAGCTCCTTCAATTCATTCATGTTCCTCTCTAAGTTGTCTATTCTTGTTATCATTTCCTCGAATCTTTTTTCAAATCTTTTTTCAAGGTTCATAGTTTCTTTGCACTGATTTAGAAAATGTTCTTTTAGCTCACTGAAGTTTCTCATTATCCACTTTCTGCAGTCTAATTCCATCATTTCATCACACTCATTCTCCGTCCAGCTTTGTTCCCTTGCTGGTGAGAAGTTTTGGTCCATTGTCGGAGGTGAGGTGTTTTAGTTTTGGGTGTTTTCCTTCTTTTTACTCTTGTTTCTTCTCTTCTTTGTGGATGTATCCACCTGTCATCTTAGTACTTGCTGATTTTTCCATTGGGTTTCTGAGTGGATGCCCAGATTGTTGATGTTGAAGAATTTCTTTTACTTAGTTTTTCTTCTAATGGTCTAGCCCCTCTGCTGTATGAGTGCTGAGGTCCACTCCTGGCCCTGCTTGTCTGGGGTACACCTGTAGGAGCTGCGGAACAGTGAGGGATGCTAGCAGTTTTTTCTTCTGCTATTTTTTTCCAGAATAATGCCCGCCAAATGTCTGTCTGATTCGTTTTTTTTGGGGTGACTCTTTGGATATATAGGGGTCAGGGAGCTGCTTGAGGGGATGGTCTGTGCTTTATAGGAGCTCCAGTGCTGAGCTTTGAGCTCCGTTGTTCATTCAGGGTTGTTGGGAGAATGTGTTTATATTTGCTGCAACAGAACTCATAAGTCACCCTTACCTTTTTTCCCCTTAGATGCTCTGTCTCAGGAGGCTGGGGCTTTCTTCATGAGTATCTGTTGCACTGTCCTGCCCAGCTAGGAGGTAGTCTATTCACTATTTGCCTGCCGAGGTTTTGCCCTGCTTGTAGGGATCTGCCCTGTTGCTGCCAGCCACGTTCTGCTGTGGTGCTCTGCCCAGCTGAGGGTGTCTCTCTGTAATGGTGGGTTGCCTCGGCAACAGCAGGCTGCATCAGCACTGGGCGGAACTTCAGTAGGGGCGGATTGCATCCTTGGTGGCAGATGCCCTTCCCCCACCGGGCTGCACCGTGCTAGATTCAACTTTGCCAGCAGCAAAACTCTCAGTCCTGAGCGCCTCCAATTGCCACCCTGTTTGTCCCCATGAGGGTGGAGCCTGCAGAGCCAGATCACCCAGCTCCCTGCCTCAGAGTCCGTCCTCTCTCTTTCTCTCTCTTCCTCTCCCCAGGTGAACGGTCGACCCTCTCACTGGTTCCCCAGTAGCCTGCTGATAGGACACTGGGATCCGTGCAGTCTCCCATGCCACTGACGACTGTGCCAGCTCAGATGACGCTTTCCAAAAATCTCCTGGTCTGGGTCATGGTCACAGTCCTGTTCAATCAGATGGACATGTCAATGTGCCCTTCCAAATCACAGATATCTGGTTTAACAGGGCACCCAGACCAGTGAGTTTTGTGCAGGAGACGAGGCGCTGTGGCGCCAGCCGAGCTGTGTGAGCTGGCCACGCGAGCCAGCTGTGCTGGCTTCCCATGTATCTCACACACCTGGGACTTTCAACGTTCTGTTGGCAAAAAAGGTCCGTCCAAGAATGGGGCTAGCACTCACCCTGTACGCCTTCACTGGGAGCTGCAATCCTGAGTCGCCTCTATGACGCCATCTTGGAAGGACCTCCGAATTATATTGAAGTACACTCTTAACTCTTCCCCGGTTGTGTATGATTGAATGAGACTCTGACTAAGTGGGCATAAAAAAAGAGACTCATGTGTATTGCCCAGGTGTTTTTTACCTACAGAGTCTCTGAATATGTAGCCATTTAAAGTAAAAACTTGACTATTTTTGAGGGGAGTATTTTTCACAGAGGCCTTGAACGAGTGGCCATGTGAAAGAGATTCCTTACTTTTCAGATATACATATTATTCACTAAAACACTGAAAGAGTGGCCTTATGAAATAGAACCCATTTTACTCAACAGGTGTGTGTTATTGTTTTATACTCCAAACTTATCACCATATGAAACAGACTAGTGATTATTCCACATGTGCAGTATTCGAAAAGGTTCTGTATGAGTGTCTATGTCAAATAGTCTCCTGACTCTGACACATGTGTGTATCATTCACGGAGCTGCTTAATTTGGGGCTACCTTAAATAGGGTCCAGACTACTCCACAGCTGTTTTTTATGCACTGAAGCTTTGAATGACAGGCCATATGAGATAGACTCCTTACTATTGCCACACTGTGCATTTTTTGGTAATGCTGTGATTGAGTGTCCATATGACTTGGACACTGACAATTCCCAAGGTGTGTATTCTTCACTGAGATTCTGAATGAGTGACCACATAACATAAAACCTTGACTCTATCCTCTTGACTATTTTTCAGTTCTGCATTGTCCACTGAGTCGCTGGGTGAAGAGTCATATCAAATAGTCTCCAGACTATTCCTTAGCTGTGCATTCCTCAGTGAGTCTCTGAATAAGTGGCTATATATAATATAATCCTGAGTATTTTCCATATATATATATAATTTCTCAGAACTGAGGTTCTGAATAAGTGGCCATGTGAAATACACTCCTGACGTTTTCATAGGTCTGTATTATTCTGTGAAGCTCTGAATGAGTGGCCATAAAATAGAGCCTCGTGAATGCTCCTCAAGCATGCGTTTTTACATTCAGATCTGAATGAGTGGCTATACGAAATAGAATTTTAACTTTTCCCAAGGTGTATAGTTCTCAGTTAGGCTCTGAATATGTGGCTATAGGAAATAGAATTTTGACTACAATAGAGGTGTTTCTCATTCAAGGAAGCTCTGAAATTGTTGCCACATGTAATAGTGTCCTGAGTATTTCTCAGGTATGTATTATTCACAGAGGATGTGAATCTTTTGCCATATTAAATTGTTTTCTGACTTGTCTACAGCCGTGTATTATTGACTCTGGCTCTATATATTTGGGCATGTAAAATAGACAAGTGAAGACGGCATCATAGAGGTGACTCCAGATTGCAGCTCTCAGTGATGGTGCAGAGGGTGAGTCCTAGGCGCATTCACGGACAGATATTTTTTGCCCACAGAACGTTGAAAGTCCCAGGTGTGGGAGAGACATGGGATGCTAGCACAGCCAGCTTGAGTGGCCGCTTCGGCCAGTTCTGCAGTGCAGTGGCACTGGGCACAAAACTCACTGCTCCAGGTGCCCTGTTAAACAGGCAATCTGAGATATGGAAGGGCAGATTGGCATGTCCATCTGATTGAATGGTACTTGGACAATGAGCCAGACCAGGAGATTCCTGGGAATTGTGATCTGAGGCGGTGCCATGGGCAGCGGCACGGGAGATTGCACAGAACCCCATGCCATATCTGCAGGCTACTGGGGCGCCAGTGAGAGAGTCAACCGTTCAGCATGGGGAGAGGAAGAGAGAGAGAGAGAAAGGACAGACTCTGAGACAGGAATCTGGGTGATCGGGCTCAGAGTGTCCCACCCTGATGGGGACAAGCAGGGCAGCGATTGGAGGCGCTTGGTGCTGAGAGTTTTGCTGCCAGCATCTAGGACGATGCAGCCTGGTGTGGGAGGGGCATCTGCCACTACTGATAAAGTTCTTTTCTACTGAAGTACTGCTCAGGGCTCACCCAGCCTGCTTTTGCTGAGGCAACCTGCATTAACAGAGAGACTCCACCAGCAGGGCGGAGCAAGCCACAGCAGGGTGGAGCTAGCCACAGCAGAATGGAGCCCTGCAACAACAGGGCAAACCCGTGCTAGCAGGGCAGAGCCACAGCAGAAAAATAGTGAATAGACTGCCACCTACCTGGGCACGACAGTGAAACAGATATTCATAAAGAAAGCCCCAACTCCCTGAGACAGAGCATCTAAGAAGGAAAAAAGGGGGGTGTTTTATGAGTTCTGTTGCAACAGACATAAACACATCATCTCAATTAAAAAATCATCAACTGCTATAATGACAGGTGGATGAATCCATAAAGATAGGAAGAAACCAGCGCAAAAAGGAGGAAAACACCCGAAATCAAAGCACTTCACCTCCTACAAAGGACCAAAACTCCCCACCAGCAAGGGAACAAAGCTGGATGGAGAATGAGTGTGGCAAAATGACAGAATCAGACTTCAGAAAGTGGATCATGAGAAATTTCAGTGAGCTAAAAGAACATGTTCTAAATCAGTGCAAAGAAACTAAGAACCTTGAAAAAAGATGTGAAAAAATATTCGAGGAATTGATAACAAGAACGGACAAATTAGAGAGGAATATGAATGAATTGAAGGAGCTGAAAAACACAACACGAGATCTTCGTGAAGCATGCACAACTTTCAAAAGCCGAATTGACCAAACAGAAGAAAGAATATCAGAAGTTGAAGATCAACTCAATGAAATAAAACAAGAAACCAAGATGAAAGAAAAAAGCACAAAAAGGAATGAACAAAATCTCCATGAAATGTGGGAATATGTGAAGAGACCCAACCTAAGTTTGATAGGTGTACCGGAATGTGATGAAGAGAATGAATCCAAGCTGAGAAACACTCTTCAGAATATTTTCCAGGAAAATTTCCACAACCTAGCAAGACAGGTCAATACTCAACTGGAGGAAATACAGAGAACACCACAAAGATAATTGGCAAGAAAAGCAACCCCAAGGCACATAATCGTCAGATTCACCAGGGTTGAAATGAAAGAGAAAATACTAAGGGCAGCCAGAGAGAGAGGTCGGGTCACCCACAAAGGGAAGCCCATCAGACTCACAGCAGATCTCTCGGCAGAGACATTACAAGCTAGAAGATAGTGGGGGCCAATATTCAACATTCTTAAAGAAAACAACTTTCAACCCAGAATTTCATATCCAGCCAAACTGAGCTTCATAAGTGAAGGAAAAATAGAATCCTTCACCAACAAGCAAGTCCTCAGAGATTTTGTCACCACTAGGCCTGCTTTCCAAGAGCTCCTGAAAGAGGCACTACACATAGAAAGAAACAACCAGTACCAGCCACTCTAAAAGCATACCAAATGTTAAAGACCATCAACAAAATGAAGAATGTACATGAACCAACGGGAAAAACAGCCAGCTAGCATCAAAATGGCAGTATCAAAATCACACATAACAATATTAAACCTAAATATAAATGGGCTAAATGCACCAATCAAAAGACACAGACTGGCAAATTGGATCAAAAACCAAAACCCATCGGTGTGCTGTATCCAGGAAACCCACCTAATATGCAAAGATATACAAAGGATCAAAATAAAATGATGGAGCAAGATTTACCAAGAAAATGGAGAGCAAAAAAAAGCAGGAGTTGCAGTTCTCATCTCTGATAAAATAGACTTTAAAGCAACAAAGATCAAAAGGGACAAAGAAGGTCATTACATAATGGTAAAGGGATTGATACATCAAGAAGAGCTACCGATTCTAAATATATATGGACCCAATGCAGGAGCACCCAGATATATGAGGCAAGTTCTTTATGACTTACAAAGAGACTTAGACTCCCACAAAATAATAGTGGGAGACTTTAACATTCCACTCTCAATAGAGAACAGATAAACCAGACAGAAAATTAACAAGGATATCCAAGAATTAAACTCAGACCTGGAACAAGCAAACCTGATATACATTTACAGAACTCTTCACCCCAAATCCACAGAATATACATTGTTCTCATCACCACATCACACCTACTCCAAAATTGACCACATAATTGTAAGTAAAGCACTCCTCAGCAAATGCAAAACAACGGAAATCATAACAAACTGTCTCTCAGACCATAGTGCAATCAAGTTGGAACTCAGAATTCAGAAAATGAATCAGAACTGCACAGCTTCATGGAAACTGAACAACTGGCCCTTGAATATTGATTGGGTAAACAATGAAATGAAGGCAGAAATAAAGAAGTTCTTTGAAACCAATGAGAATGAAGACCCAACGTATCAGAATATCTAGGACACATTTAAAGCAGTCTGTAGAGGAAAATATATAGCAATAAGTGCCCATACGAGAAGAGTGGAGATATCCAAAATTGACACCCTATCGTCAAAATTGAAAGAGCGAGAGGAGCAAGATCATAACAGCTCAAATCCTAGCCGAAGACAACAAATAACTAAGATCAGAGCAGAACTGAAAAACATAGAGACAAGAAAAGCCCTTCAAAAATCAATAAATCCAAGAGCTGTTTTTTCCCAAAGATCAACAAAATAGACAGACCACTAGCCAGACTGATAAAAAAGAAAAGAGAGAACAACCAAATAGATGCAATAAAAAACGATGATGGGGAAATCACCACAGATTCCACAGAAATTCAAACCATCATCAGAGAATACTACAAAAAACGCTATGCACAAAAACTAGTAAATCAGGAAGAACTGAGTAAATTCCTGGACGCCTGTGTCCTCCCAAGCCTAAACCAGTAGGAAGCCGAAAATATGAAAAGACCAATAACAAGGTTTGAAGTTGAGGCAGCAATTAAGAGCCTACCACACAAAAAAACACAGGTCCAGATGGGTTCACAGCTGAATTCTACCAGACACACAAAGAGGATCTGGTACCATTCCTTCTGAAACTATTCCAAATAATCCAAAAAGAGGGAACCCTTCCCAAATCATTTTATGAGACCAACATTATCCTGATACCAAAACCCGGCAGAGATTCAACAAGAAAAGAAAACTTCACTCCAATATTCATGATGAACATAGATGCAAAAATCTTCATTGAAATACTGGCAAACCGATTGCAACAGCACATTAAAAAACGTATCCATCTTTTGCCATGCAGAAGCTGTGGAGTTTGATTAGGTCCCATTTGTCTATTTTGGCTTTTGTTGCCAATGCTTTTGGTGTTTTGTTCATAAAGTCCTTGCCTACTCCTATGTCCTGAACGGTTTTGCCTAGATTTTCTTCTAGGGTTTTTATGGTGTCAGGTCTTACGTTTAAGTCTTTAATCCATCTGGAGTTAATTTTAGTGTAAGGTGTCAGGAAGGGGTCCAGTTTCTTCTTTCTGCACCTGGCTAGCCAGTTTTCCCAACACCATTTATTAAATAGGGAATTCTTTCCCCATTGCCGGTTTTTGTCTGGTTTATCAAAGATAATATTGTTGTAGATATGTTGTGTTGCCTCCGATGCTTCTGTTCTGTTCCATTGGTCTATATCTCTGTTTTGGTACAAGTACCATGCTGTTTTGATTACTGGAGCCTTGTAGTATAGTTTGAAGTCTGGTAGCGTGATGCCTCCCGCTGTGTTCTTTTTGCTTAGAATTGACTTGGCTATGCGGGCTCTTTTTTGGTTCCATATGAAATTCATGGTGGTTTTTTCCAGTTCTGTGAAGAAATTCAATGGTAGTTTGATGGGGATAGCATTGAATGTGTAAATTAATTTGGGCAGTATAGCCATTTTCACAGTATTGATTCTTCCTAACCATGAGCATGGAATGTTTCTCCATCTGTTTGTGTCCTCTCTTATTTCGTTGAGCAGTTGTGTGTAGTTGGTGAATCGCCAACCATCACAATGGGAAAAAATCTTTGCAGTTTACTCATCTGACAAAAGGCTGATATCCAGAATTTACAAAGAACTCAAACAGATTTACAGAAAAAAAAACAAACAAGCCCATTCAAAAATGGGCAAAGGATATGAACAGAAACTTTACAAAAGAAGACATACATGAGGTAAACAAACCTATGAAAAAGTGCTCATCATCATTGGTCATTAGAGAGATGCAAATCAAAACCACATTGTGATATCATCTCACACCAGTTAGAATGGCGATCTTTAAAAAATCTAGAGACAGCAGATGCTGGAGAGGATGTGGAGAAATAGGAACACTCTTACACTATTGGTGGGAATGTAAATTAGTTCAACCATTGTGGAAGACAGTGTGGCAATTCCTCAGGGACCTAGAAATAGAAATTCCATTTGACCCAGCAATCCCATTACTGGGTATCTATCCAAAAGACTATAAATCTTTCTACTATAAGGACACATGCACACGAATGTTCATTGCAGCACTGTTTACAATAGCAAAGATCTGGAACCAACCCAAATGCCCATCGATGGTAGACTGGACTGGGAAAATGTGGCACATATACACCATGGAATATTATGCAGCAATCAAAAATGATGAGTTTGTGTCCTTTGTAAGGACATGGATGAATCTGGAGAACATCATTCTCAGCAAACTGACACAAGAACAGAAAATGGAATACCGCATATACTCACTCATAGGTGGTGAGAAAAATGAGAACACATGGACACAGAGAGGCGGTCTACTATACACTGGGGACTGTTGGGGGAAATGGGGGAGGTACAGCGGGGGGGGCTGGAAGGGATAGCCTGGGGATGAATACCAAGTGTGGGTGAAAGGGAGGAAGGCAGCAAAACACACTACCACGTGTGTACCTATGCAACTATCTTGCACTTTATGCACATGTACCCCAAAACGTATAATACAATAAAAATTTTTTAAAAAACTTATCCATCATGATCAATTAGGATTCATCCCGGGGATGCAAGTCTGGTTCAACATACACAAGTCTATAAATGTAATTCACCACATAAACAGAAGCAAAAACAAAAACCACATGATTATCGCTATCGATGCAGAGAAGGCATTTGACAAAATTCAAAAGCTCTTTATGCTAAAAACCCTCAATAATCTTGGTATTGATGGAACATATCTCAAATTAATGAAAGCTATTTATGAAAAACCAACAGCGAATATCATACATAACGGGAAATATCAGAAAGCATTCTCTTTGAAATCTGGCACTAGACAAGGATGCACTCTCTCACCACTCCTATTCAACATAGTACTGGAAATTCGAACCAGAGCAATTAGGCAAGAAAAAGAAATAAAGGGTATTCAAATAGGAAAGGTGAAGCCAAATTGTCTTTTTTTGCAGACGACATGATAGTATACAAAGAAGACCCCATCACCTCAGCGCAAAAGCTCCTGAAACTGATTAGCAAATTCAGTAAAGTCTCAGGATATAAAATCTATGTGCAAAAATCACAAGCATTCTTATAAACCAATAACAGACTCAAAGAGAACCAAATCAAGAACGAACTGCCATTCCCAATTGCTACAAAGGAAATAAAATACCTAGGAATACAACTCAGAAGGAATGTAAGGGACCTCTTTAAGAAAAACTACAAACCACTGCTCAAAGAAATAAGAGAGGTCACAAACAGATGGAGAAACATTCCATGTTCGTGGTTAGGAAGAATCAATATCATGAAAATGACTATACGGCCCAAAGAAATGTACACAACCAATGCTATCATCATCAAACTACCATTGAATTTCTTCACAGAACTGGAAAATTCCACCATGAACTTCATATGGAACCAAAAGAGAGCCCGCATAGCCAAGTCAATTCTAAGCAAAAAAAAAACACAGCGGGAGGCATCACACTACCAGACCTCAAACTATACTACAAGGCTACAGTAATCAAAACAGCATGGTACTGGTACCAAAACAGAGATATCGACCAATGGAACAGAACAGAGGCATCGGAAGCAACACAACATATCTACAGCCATATAATCTTTGATAAACCAGACAAAAACAACCAATGGGGAAAGGATTTCCTATTTAATAAATGGTGTTGGGAAAACTGGCTAGCCATGTGCAGAAAGCAGAAACTGGACCCCTTCCTGACACCTTACACTAAAATTAACTCCAGATGGATTAAAGACATAAACATAAGACCTGACACCATAAAAATTCTAGAAGAAAATCTAGGCAAACCATTCAGGACATAGGAGTAGGCAAGGACTTCATGAACAAAACACCAAAAGCATTGGCAACAAAAGCCAAAATAGGCAAATGGGACCTAATCAAACTACACATCTTCTGCACGGTTTTTTTTAAAAAAAAACAGTCACTAGAGTGAATCGGCAGCCATCAGAATGGGAAAATATCTTTGCAGTTTAGGCATCTGACAAACGGCTGATATCCAGAATTTACAAGGAACTCAAACAGATTTACAGGAAAAATCAAACAAGCCCATTCAAAAATGTGCAAAGGATATGAACAGACACTTTACAAAAGAAGACATACATGAGGCCAACAAACACATGAAAAATTGCTCATCATCACTGGTCATTAGAGAGATGCAAATCAAACCACTCTGAGATACCATCTCACACCAGTTAGAATGGCGATCATTTAAAAATGTGGAGACAGCCGATGCTGGAGAGGATGTGGAGAAATAGGAACACTCTTACACTGTTGGTGGGAGTGTAAATTAGTTCAACCATTGTGGAAAACAGTGTGGCAATTCCTCAAGACCTAGAAATAGAAATTCCATTTGACCCAGCAATCCCATTACTGGGTATATATCCAAAGGACTATAAATCGTTCTACTATAAGGACACATGCACACAAATGTTCATTGCAGCACTGTTTACAATAGCAAAGACCTGGAACCAACCCAAATGCCCATCGTTGATAGACTGGACTGGGAAGATGTGGCACGTATAAACCATGGAATATTATGCAGCTATCAAAAATGATGAGTGTATGTTTTTTGTAAGGACATGGATGAATTTGGAGAACATCATTCTCAGCTTACTGACACAAGAACATAAAAACAAATACCGCATATTCTCATTCATAGGTGTGTGAGAAAAATGAGAACACATGGACACAGGGAGGGGGTCTACTACACACTGGGGTCTGTTGGGGTGAAGGGGGGAGGGACATTGGGGAGGCTGAGGAGGGATAGCCTGGGGATAAATGCCAAGTGTGGGTGAAGGTGAGGAAGGCAGCAAAGCACACTGCCATGTGTGTACCTATGCAACTATCTTGCACACTCTGCACATGTACCCCAAAACGTATAATGCAATAAAAGTTTAAAAAATTAAAAAAAAATAGACAAGTGACTATTCCAAAGTTCTGTATTACTCACTCAGGCTTTGATTTTGTGGCAATATAAAATAGTCTAGTGTCTATTCCCCACGTGATCATTATTCCCTCAGGCTGTAAATGAGAGGCTATATAAAGTAGACTCCTAACACTTCCCTAGGTGTGCCTTACTCAGTGAGGCTCATTTTGTGTGACCATATGAAACAGGATGCTGCTATATTAAATATTTGTATTATTTAGTGAATCTATGGATGAGTGTCTATATGAAATACACTGATGAGTACTTTACATTTGTGCATTTTTCACTGAAGTTATGAGTCAGTGGCCACATAAAATGGAATCCAGGCTAATCTACACGTGCATATAATCCACTAAGGCTATGAATGAGTGTCCTAATAAAATAGACTCCTGGCTACTCCACAGGTGTACATTATTTACCGAGGCTCTGAATGAATGTCCATCGAAAATAGACTCCAAATCATTCTCCAGGTGTGTATTATTCAGTGAGGCTTAGAAGATGTGGCCATATTAATTAGAATCCTTACAACATAAAGTGCCTGTTTTATTTACTGTGCTTCTGAATGTATGTCCACATGAAATAGACTCCTGACTACATCACATTATTCAGTGACTCTTCAAATTCGAGGCCACATGAAAATATCTTCTGACTATTCCACAGGTGTGCATTATTTAGTGTAACTCTGAATGAAGGGATATAGGGAAATCCTATTTCCCCAGGTTTGTACACTGAGTGAGGCTCTTAACGAGTGGCCATAGGAAAGAGTCTCCTGACTATTCCACCGGTGTGCATTATTTAGTAAGACTCTGAGTGAGGGGATAATGGTAAATCCTGACTATTTCCCCAGGTTTGTACAGTTAGTGAGGCTCGTAACGAGTGGCCATAGGAAAGAGAAATCTGACTATTCTGCAGGTGTGCATTATTTAGTGATTTCTCTGAATGTGTGGCCATAAAAAATAGACTTCAGACTGTATCACAAGTGTGTAATATTCAGTGAGGCTGTGAAAGTGGGTCCATAAGAATTAGATTTCTAATTATTTTACAAGGGCATTATTCACTGTTTGTCTGAATGGGTAAATGTATGACATAGACTCCTCATTATTATACATGTGTGCATTAATCAAACAGGTTCTGTTTGAGTGTCCATACCAAATAGACTCCTGACACTGCCCCAGTTGTGTATTACTCAATGATACACAAAATTAGAGTTCATATGAAATAGACGCCACGCTATTACCCAAGTGTATATCATTCAGGAAGGCACTTAATTCGTGGCTATCTTAAATAGCATCCTGATTACTCCATAGAAGTTCATTATTCACTGAAATTTTGAATGATAGAAAATATAAAATAAACACCAGACTATTGCTCCATTGTGAATTATTCAATAAGGTTTCACGTGAGTGGTAGTATCAAATAGAATTTTGAGGATCCTTTAGGTGTATATTACTCAGTGAGACACAAAATTAGTGGCCATGTAAAAAATGCTCGACTATTACCCTGGTATGCGTTATTCACTGAGGCTCTAAATGAGTGGCTACATGAAGTAGACTTTTATGTCTTTCCCAGGTGTGTATTGTTGAATGAGACTCTGACTAAGTGGGCATAAAAGAGAGACTCAGGTGTATTGCTCAGGTGTTCATTAGCTACAGAATCTCTGAATGTGTAGCCATTTAAAGTAGACACTTGACTATTTTTGAGGGGAGTATTCTTCACAGGCCCTGAACGAGTGGCCATGTGAAATAGATTCCTTACTTTTCAGATATACGTATTATTCACTAAAACACTTAAAGAGTGTCCTTCTAAAATAGAACCAATTTTACCCCACAGGTGTGCATAAATTTTTGATTCCCCAAACGAAACACCATACGGAACAGACAAGTGATTATTCCCCACCTGTGCAGTATTCGAAAAGGCTGTGATTTTGTGGCCATATAAAGTAGACTAGTGTCCATTCAACACCTGTGCATTATTTCCTGATTCTGTAAATTAAAGGCTATATAAAGTAGACTCCTAACACTTCCCCTGGTGTGCATTACTCAGTGAGGCTCTTTTTGTTAATCATATAAAACAGGATGCTGTCTATCTCAAATATTTTTATTATTCATTGAATCTCTGAATTAGTGTCTATATAAAATAGACTGCTGAATACTTCACATTTGTTCATTTTTCACTGAGGTTACGAGTCAGTGGCCATATAAAATGGAATTCTGAATAATCCACTCGTGCATATTATTTAATGACGCTATTTTGTGTAACCATAAAAAACAGGATACTGTCTATCTTAAATAATTTTATTATTCAATGAATCTCTGAATGAGTGTGTATATGAAATAGACTGCTGAGTACTTTACATTTGTGCATTTGTCACTGAAGTTACAAGTAAATGGCCATAGAAAATGGAATGCTGACTAATACACAAATGCATATTATCCAATGAGGCTATGAATGAGTGTCCAAATGATAGACTCCTGGCTACTCCACAGGTGTGCATTATTTACCGAGGCTCGTAATGAATGTCCATGGAAAATAGACTCCAAATTATTCTCTAGGTCTGTATTATTTAGTGAGTCTCAGAAGATGTGGCCATATTAGTAAGATTCCTTACTATATCGGGGCCTGTCTTATTCACTGAGGCTCTGAATATATGTCTGTGTGATATAGACTCCTGACTACACCACATTATTCAGTGACACTCTGAATTAGAGGCCACATAAAAGAGTCTCCTGAGTATTCCACAGGTGTGCATTATTTAGTAACACTCTGTATAGGGGGATAAACTAAATCCTGACTATTTCCCCAGGTGTGTACACTTAGTGAGGCTCTTAACGAGTGGCCATAGGAAAAAGACTTCTGACTATTCTGCAGGTGTGGATTATTTAGTTATTCTCTGAATGAGTGGCCATAAAAAATAGATTCCAGACTATATCACAAGTGTGTAATATTCAGTGAGGCTGTGAAAGAGGGGTCATATTATTCAGACTTCTAATGATTTCACATGTGCATTATTCACTGTTGTCTGAATGAGTAGCCATATGACATAGACTCCCCATTATTATCCATGTGTGCATTAATCAAACAGGTTCTGTTTGAGTGTCCATACCAAATAGACTCATGATCCTGCCCCAGGTGTGTATTACTCAGCGATACACAAAATTAGAGTTTATATGAAATAGACTCCTGACTATCACCCAGGTGTGTATCATTCAGGAAAGCACTTAATTCGTGACTATCATAAGCAGCGTCCTGATTACTTCATAGAAGTTTATTATTCACTGAAACTTTGAATGATAGAAAATATAAAATAAACACCAGACTATTGCTCCATTGTGAATTATTCAATAAGGTTCCAAATGAGTGGTAGTATCAAATAGAATCCTGAGGATTCTTCAGGTGTATATCACTCAGTGTGGCACAAAATTATTGGCCAAATAAAAAATGATCAACTATTACCCTGGTGTGAATTATTCACTGACGCTCTAGATGAGTGGCTACATGAAGTAGACTCTTAACTCTTCCACAGGTGCGTATTATTGAATGAGACTCTGACTAAGTGGGCATAAAAAAAGACTCAGGTGTAGTGCCCGTTGTTCATTACCTACAGAGTCTCTGTATGTGTAGCCATTTAAAGTAGACACTTGACTATTTTTTAGGGGAGTATTCTTCACAGGGCCCTGAATGAGTGGTCATGTGAATGAGATTCCTTACTTTTCAGATATACATATTATTCACTAAAACACTGCAAGATTGGCCTTCTGAAATAGAACCCGTTTTACTCCACAGGTGTTCATAAGTTGTTGATTCACCAAAGAAAACACCATATGAAACAGACAAGTGATTATTCTCCACATGTGCAGTATTTGAAAAGGTTTTGATTTTACGGCCATATAAAATAGACTAGTGTCTATTTAACACGTGTTCATTACTTCCTGATTCTATAAATTAAACGCTATATAAAGTAGATTCCTAACCCTTCCCCTCTTGTGCATTACTCAGTGAGGCTCTTTTTGTTTAACCATATGAAATAGGATGCTGTTTATCTCAAATATTTTTATTATTCACTGAATCTCTGAATGAGTGTCTATATAAAATAGACTGCTGAGAACTTTACATTTGTGAATTTTTCACTGAGGTTACGAGTCAGTGGCCTTATAAAATGTTATTCTGAATAATCCACACGTGCATATTATTTAATGAGGTTCTTTTTGTTTAACCATAAAAAACAGGATGATGTCTATCTTTAATATTTTTATTATTCAATGAATCTCTGAATGAGTGTCTATATAAAATAGACTGCTGAGTACTTTACATTTGTGCATTTGTCACTGAGGATACAAGTAAGTTGCCATATAAAATGGAATCCTGACTAATACACACGTGCATATTTTTTAATGAGGCTATGAATGAGTGTCCAAATAAAATAGACTCCTGGCTACTCCAGAGGTGTGCATTATTTACCGAGGCTCTGAATAAATGTCCATCGAAAATAGACTCCAAATTATTCTCCAGGTGTGTATTATTCAGTGAGGCTCAGAAGATGTGGCCATATTAATTAGATTCCTTACTATATTAGGGGCCTGTCTTATTCACTGAGGCTGTGAATATGTGTCTACGTGATACAGACTCCTGACTACACCACATTATTCAGTGACACTCCGAATTAGAGGCCACATAAAAGAGTCTTCTGACTATTCCACAGATGTTCATTATTTAGTGACACTTTGTATGGGGGGATAAAGGTAAATCCTGACTATTTCCCCAGGTGTGTACACTTAGTGAGGCTCTTAACGAGTGGCGATAGGAAAGAGACTTCTGACTATTCAGCAGCTATGCATAATTTAGTGATTCTCTGAATGAGTGGCCATAAAAAATAGACTCAAGACTATATCACAAGTGCATAATATTCAGTGAGCTTGTGAAAGTGGAGCCATATGAAACAGACTTCTAATTATTAAACATGTGCATTATTCACTGTTTGTCTGAATGAGTAGCCATATGACATAGACTCCTCATTATTATACATGTGTGCATTAATCAAACAGATTCCGTTTGAGTGTCCATACGAAATAGACGGATGACACTGCCACAGGTGTGTATTATGCAGTGACACACAAAATTACAGTTTATTTGAAATTGACTCCTGACTATCACCCAGGTGTTTATCAGTCAGGAAGCAATTAATTCATGACTATCATAAACAGCGTCCTGATTACTCCATAGAAGTTCATTATTCACAGAAACTTTGAATGATAGAAAATATAAAATAAACACGAGACTATTGCTCCATTGTGAATTATTCAATAAGGTTTTAAATTAGTGGTAGTATCAAATAGAATCCTGAGGATTCTTCAGGTGTATGTCACTCAGTGAGGTACAAAATGAGTGGCCATAAAAAATGCTCGACTATTATCATAGTGTGCATTATTCACTGAGGCTCTACGTGGGTGGCTACATGAAGTAGACTCTTAACTCTTCCCGAGGTGTGTATTATTGAATGAGACTCTGACTAAGTAAGCATAAAAAAGAGACTCAGGTGTATTGCCCAGGTGTTCATTACCTACAGAGTCTCTGAATGTGTAGCCATTTAAAGTAGACACTTGACTATTTTTTTAATTTTCTTTTTTTATTATTTTTTTATTATTTTTATTTTTTTAATTTTTATTATTTTTTTTAAATTTTTATTGCATAATAGGTTTGGGGGTACATGTGCAGAACGTGCAAGATGGATGCATAGGTACACACATGGCAGTGTGCTTTGCTGCCTTCCTCCACTTCACCCACACTTGGTAGTCATCCCAAGGTCATCCCCCAAGCCCCCCCTGCTGTCCCTCCCCCATTCCCCCAAACAGTCCCCAGTGTATAGTAGACCGCCTCTCTGTGTCCACGTGTTCTCATTTTTCTCACCCACCTATGAGTGAGTATATGCGGTATTTCTTTTTCTGTTCTTGTGTCAGTTTGCTGAGAATGATGTTCTCCAGATTCATACATGTCATTACAAAGGACGCAAACTCATCATTATTGATTGCTGCATAATATTCCATGGTGTATATGTGCCACATTTTCCCAGTCCAGTCTATCATCGTTGGGCATTTGGGTTGGTTCCAGGTCTTTGCTATTGTAAACAGTGCTGCAATGAACATTCGTGTGCATGTGTCCTTATAGTAGAATGATTTATAGTCCTTTGGATAAATACCAAGTAATGGGATTGCTGAGTCAAATGGAATTTCTATTTCTAGGTCCCTGAGGAATCGCCACACTGTCTTCCACAATGGTTGAACTAATTTACACTCCCACCAACAGTGTAGGAGTGTTGCTATTTCTCCACATCCTCACCAGCATCTGCTGTCTCCAGATTTTTTAATGATCGCCATTCTAACTGGTGTGAGATGGTATCTCAATGTGGTTTTGATTTGCATCTCTCTAATGACCAATGACGATGAGCAATTTTTCATATATTTGCTGGCCTGATGTATGTCTGCTTTCGTAAAGTTTCTGTTTATATCCTTTGCCCATTTTTGAATGGGCTTGTTTGTTTTTTTCCTGTAAATCTGTTTGAGTTTTTGTAAATTCTGGATATCAGCCCTTTGTCAGATGCGTAAACTGCAAAGATTTTTTCCCATTCTGATAGTTGCCGATTCACTCTAGTGACTGTTTGTTTTGCGGTGCAGAAGCTGTGGAGATTGATTAGGTCCCATTTGTCTATTTTGGCTTTTGTTGCCAATGCTTTTGGTGTTTTGTTCATGAAGTCCTTGCCTACTCCTATGTCCTGAATGGTTTTGCCTAGATTTTCTTCTAGGGTTTTTATGGTGTCAGGTCTTAAGTTTAAGTCTTTAATCCATCTGGAGTTAATTTTAGTGTAAGGTGTCAGAAAGGGGTCCAGTTTCTGCTTTCTGCACATGGCTAGCCAGTTTTCCCAACACCATTTATTAAATAGGGAATCCTTTCCCCATTGCCTGTTTTTGTCTGGTTTATCAAAGATAATATGGTTGTAGATGTGTTGTGTTGCCTCCGATGCCTCTGTTCTGTTCCATTGGTCTATATCTCTGTTTTGGTACCAGTACCATGCTGTTTTGATTACTGTAGCCTTGTAGTATAGTTTCAAGTCTGGTAGCGTGATGCCTCCTGCTGTGTTCTTTTTGCTTAGAATTGACTTGGCTATGGGGGCTCTTTTTTGGTTCCATATGAAATTCATGGTGTTTTTTTCCAGTTCTGTGAAGAAATTCAATGGTAGTTTGATGGGGATAGCATTGATTTTGTAAATTACTTTGGGCAGTATAGCCATTTTCACGATATTGATTCTTCCTAACCACGAACATGGAATGTTTCTCCATCTGTTTGTGTCCTCTCTTATTTCGTTGAGCAGTTGTTTGTAGTTTTCCTTAAAGAGGTCCTTACATTCCTAGTGAGTTGTATTCCTAGGTATTTTATTTCCTTTGTAGCAATTGTGAATGGCAGTTAGTTCTTGATTTGGTTCTCTTTAAGTCTGTTATTGGTGTATAGGAATGCTTGTGATTTTTGAACATTGATTTTATATCCTGAGACTTTGCTGAAGTTGCTTATCAGTTGCAGGAGCTTTTGGGCTGAGGAGATGGGGTCTTCTAGGTATACTATCATGTCGTCTGCAAATAGAGACAATTTGGCTTCCACTTTTCCTATTTGAATACACTTTATTTCTTTTTCTTGCCTGATTGCTCTGGCTAGAACTTCCAGTACTATGTTGAATAGAAGTGGTGAGAGAGGGCATCCTTGTCTAGTGCCAGATTTCAAAGGGAATGCTTCCAGTTTTTGCCCATTAAGTATGATATTGGGTGTTGGTTTGTCATAAATAGCTTTTATTACTTTGAGATATGTTCCATCAATACCAAGTTTATTGAGGGTTTTTAGCATAAAGGGCTGTTGAATTTTGTCAAATGCCTTCTCTGCATCAGTTGAGATAATCATGTGGTTTTTGTTTTTGCTTCTGTTTATGTGGTGAATTACATTTATAGACTTGCGTATGTTGAAGCAGCTTTGCATCCCCGGGATGAATCCTACTTGGTCATGATGGATAAGTTTTTTAATGTGCTGTTGCAATCGGTTTGCTGGTATTTTATTGAAGATTTTTGCATCTATGTTCATCATGGATATTGGCCTGAAGTTTTCTTTTCTTGTTGAGTCTCTGTCAGGTTTTGGTATCAGGATGATGTTGGTCTCATAAAATGATTTGGGAAGGGTTCCCTCTTTTTGAATTATTTGGAATAGTTTCAGAAGAAATGGTACCAGATCCTCTTTGTGTGTCTGGTAGAATTCGGATGTGAACCCATCTGGACCTGGGCTTTTTTTGTGTGGTAGGCTCTTAATTGCTGCCTCAACTTCAGACCTTATTATTGGTCTATTCATAGTTTCGGCTTCCCCCTGGTTTAGCCTTGGGAGGACACAGGCGTCCAGAAATTTATCGATTTCTTCCTGATTTACTGGTTTATGTGCATAGAGTTGTTTGTAGTATTCTCTGATGATGGTTTGAATTTCTGTGGAATCTGTGGTGATTTCCCCTTTATCGTTTTTTATTGCATCTATTTGGTTGTTCTCTCTTTTCTTTTTTATCAGTCTGGCTAGTGGTCTGTCTATTTTGTTGATCTTTTCGAAAAACCAGCTCTTAGATTTATTGATTTTTTGAAGGGTTTTTCTTGTCTCTATCTCCTTCAGTTCTGCTCTGTTCTTAGTTATTTCTTGTCTTCGGCTAGGTTTTGAGCTTTTTTGATCTTGCTCCTCTAGCTCTTTCAATTTTGACGATAGGGTGTCAATTTTGGATCTCTCCACTCTTCTCATGTGGGCACTTATTGCTATATATATTCTTCTACAGACTGCTTTAAATGTGTCCCAGAGATTCTGGTACGTTGTGTCTTCATTCTCGTTGGTTTCAAAGAACTTCTTTATTTCTGCCTTCATTTCATTGTTTATCCAATCAACATTCAAGAGCCAATTGTTCAGTTTCCATGAAGCTGTGCTGTTCTGAGTTATTTTCTGAATTCTGAGTTCCAACTTGATTGCACTATGGTCTGAGAGACTGTTTATTATGATTTCAGTTGTTTTGCGTTTGCTGAGGAGTGCTTTACTTCCAATTATGTGGTCAATTTTGGAGTAGGTGTGATGTGGTGCTGAGAAGAATGTATATTCTGTGGATTTGGGGTGGAGAGTTCTGTAAATGTCTATCAGGTTTTCTTGTTCCAGGTCTGAGTTCAAGTCCTAGATATCCTTGTTAATTTTCTGTCTGGTTGATCTGTCTGCTATTGACAGTGGAGTGTTAATGTCTCCCACTATTATTGTGTGGGAGTCTGTCCCTTTGTAAGTCATTAAGAACTTGCCTTATATATCTGGGTGCTCCTACATTGGGTCCATATATATTTAGAATCTTTATCTCTTCTTGTTGTATCGATCCTGCATAAGTTCTTGATTCACCAAACGATACACCATATGAAACAGACATTTGATTATATCCCGCAAGTGCAGTATTCAGAAAGGCTTTGATTTTGCGGCCATATGAAATAGACTAGTGTCTATTCCACACGTGTGCATTATTTCCTGATTCTGTGAATTAAATGCTATATAAAGGGGGACCAAGGCAAGATGGCTTCGTAGAGGCGACTCAGGATTGCAGCTCTCAGTGAAGGCGCAGAGGGTGAGCCCTAGCCGCATTCTCAGATGTTCCTTTTATGCCCACAGAGCATTGAAAGTCCCAGGTGTGGGAGAGACACGGGACGCTAGCAGCCGGCTAACGCAGCTGGCTCCCGCCACCTCTTTGACCGGCACAGCAGCGGGACACAGCGTGGAACTCACCTGTCTGGGTGCCCTGTTAAACCAGCAATCTGAGATTTGGAAGGGCAGATTGGCATGTTCATCTCACTGAACGGGACTTGGACAATGAGCAAGACCAAGAGTTTCCTTGGAAGCGTGATGTGAGCTGGGGTAGTGGGCAGCGGCACGCGAGATCGCATGGGTTCCAGTGCCCTATCGGCAGGCGACTGGGGCGCCAGTGAGAGAGTTGACTTTTCAGCTTGGGGAGAGGAAGAGAGAGAGAGAGAGGACGGACTCTGAGGCAGGGAGCTGGGTGATTGGGCTCGGCGGGTCCCACACTCACGGGGACAAGCAGGGCGGTGACTGGAGATGCTTGGGGCTGAGAGTTTTGCTACCAGCATCTAGGACAGTGCAGCCCGGTGAGGGAGGGGCGTCCACCATTGCTGACGTGGTCCACCCCCACTGAAGTACCGCCGAGGACTGACGCGGCCTGCCATTGCTGAGGCAACCTTCCATAACAGAGAGACTCTGCACTCCACAGCAGAAGGGAGCACAGCAGCAACAGGGCAGAATCACGCTAGCAGGACAGAGCCCCGCAGACAAATAGTGAATAGACTGCCGCCTAGTGGGGCAGGACAGTGCAACAGGTACTCATAAATAAAGCCCCAACTACCTGAGTCAGAGCATCTAAGGGGGGGGGAAAGGGTGGTGTTTTATGAGTTCTATAGCAGCAGACATAAACAACCTCCCAACAACGCTGAATGAACAACGGAGCTCAAAGCTCAGCACTGGAGCTCCTATAAAGCACAGACTGTCTCCTCAAGCAGCTTCCTGACACCTTTATATCCAAGGAGTCACCCCAGAAAAGGACTAATCAGACTGACATTTCGCTGGCATCATTCTGGAACAAGGACAGCAGCAGAAGAAACTGGTACCATCCCTCACTGTTCCACAGCGGCTGAAGGTATACCCCAGACAAGCAGGGCCTGGAGTGGACCTCAGCACTCATACAGCAGAGGGGATAGACCATTAGAGGGAAAACTAAGTAACAGAAATACTTCATCATCAACAATCTCAGCGTCCACACAGAGACCCAATTGAAAAATCAGCAACTACTAAGACGACAGGAGGATAAATTCATAAAGATGGGAAGAAACCAGCACAAAAAGGAGGAAAGCACCCGAAACCAAAACACCTCACCTCCAATAAAGGAGCAAAACTCCTCACCAGCAAGGGAACAATGCTGGACGGAGAATGAATGTGACAAAATGACGGAATCAGACTTCAGAAAGTGGATAATGAGAAACTTCAGTGAGCTAAAGGAACATGTACGAAACCAGTGCAAACAGCTGAATTGACCAAGCAGAACAAAGAATATCAGAAGTTGAAGATCAACTCAATGAAACAAAACGAGAAACCAAGATTAAAGAAAAAAGTACAAAAAGGAATGAACAAAATCTCTAAGAAATGTGGGACTATGTGAAGAGACCCAACCTACGTTTGATAGGTGTACCAGTATGTGACAAAGAGAATGAATCCAAGCTGGAAAACACTCTTCAGGATATTATCCAGGAAAATTTCCCCAACCTAGCAAGACAGGTCAATACTCAACTCCAGGAAATTCAGAGAACACCACAAAGATACTCCGCAAGAAGAGCAACCCCAACGCACATAATCGTGAGTTTCACCAGGGTTGAAACGAAGGAGAAAATACTAAGGGCAGCCAGAGAGAAAGGTTAGGACACCCACAAAGGGAAACCCATCAGACTCACAGCTGATCTCTCGGCAGAGACTCTACAAGCCAGAAGAGAGTGGGGGCCAATATTCAACATCATTAAAGAAAAGAGCTTTCAAACCAGAATTTCATATCCAGCCAAACTGAGCTTCATAAGTGAAGGAAAAATAAAATCCTTCAGGAACAAGCAAGTACTCAGAGATTTTGTCACCACTAGGCCTGCTTTACAAGAGCTCCTGAAAGAGGCACTACACATAGAAAGAAACAACCAGTTCCAGCCATCCTAAAAGCATACCAAATGCTAAAGACCATCAACAAAATGAAGAATGTACATGAACCAACGGGAAAAACAGCCAGCTAGCATCAAAATGGCAGTATCAAATTCACACATAACAATATTGACCCTGAGTGTAAATGGGCTAAATGCACCAATCAAAAGACACAGACTGGGAAATTGGATAAAAAACCAAAACCCATCAGTATGCTATATCCAGGAAACCCACCTCACACGCAAAGATACACAAAGGGTCAAAATAAAAGGATGAAGGAAGATTTACCAAGCAAAGGGAGAGCAAAAAAAACCAGGAGTTGCAATTCTCATCTCGGATAAAATAGACTTTAAAGCAACAAAGATCAAAAGGGACAAAGAAGGTCATTACATAATGGTAAAAGGATCGATACAACAAGAAGAGCTAACGATTCTAAATATATATGGACCCAATGTAGGAGCACCGAGATATATAAGGCAAGTTCTTAATGACTTACAAAGAGACTTAGACTCCCACACAATAATACTGGGAGATTTAACCCTCCACTGTCAATATCAGACAGATCAACCAGACAGAAAATTAACAAGGATATCCAGGAATTGAACTCAGACCTGGAACAAGCAAACCTGATAGACATTTACAGAACTCTCCACCCCAAATCCACAGAATATACATTCTTCTCAGCACCACATCACACCTACTGCAAAATTGACCACATAATTGGAAGTAAAGCACTCCTCAGCAAACGCAAAACAACGGAAATCATAACAAACAGTCTCTCAGACCATAGTGCAATCAAGTTGGAACTCAGAATTCAGAAAATAACTCAGAACCGTACAGCTTCATGGAAACTGAACAACTGGCTCTTGAATGTTGATTGGATAAACAATTAAATGAAGGCAGAAATAAAGAAGTTATTTAAAACCAACACGAATGAAGACATAACGTACCAGAATCTCTGGGACACATTTAAAGCAGTCTGTAGAGGAAAATATATAGCAGTAAGTGCCCATATGAGAAGAGTGGAGAGATCCAAAATTGACACCCTATCGTCAAAATTGAAAGAGCTAGAGGAGCAAGACCAAAAAACCTCAAAACCTAGCCGAAGACAAGAAATAACTAGGATCAGAGCAGAACTGAAGGAGATAGAGACAAGAAAAACCTTCAAAAATCAATAAATCTAAGAGCGGGTTTTTCGAAAAGATCAACAAAATAGACAGACCACTAGCCAGACTGATAACAAAGAAAAGAGAGAACAACCAAATAGATGCAATAAAAAAAACGATGAAGGGGAAATCACTACTGATTCCACAGAAATTCAAACCATCATCAGAGAATACTACAAACAACTCTATGCACACAAACTAGTAAATCAGGAAGAAATGGATAAATTCCTGGACGCCTGTGTCCTCCTAAACCTAAACCAAGAGGAAGCCGAAACTATGAATAGACCATTAACAAGGTCAGAACTTGAGGCAGCAATTAAGAGCCTACCACACAAAAAAAAGCCCAGGTCCAGATGGGTTCACAGCTGAATTCTACCAGACACACAAAGAGGATCTGGTACCATTCCTTCTGAAACTATTCCAAATAATCCAAAAAGAGGGAACTCTTTCTAAATCATTTTATGAGTCCAACATCATCCTGATACCAAAACCTGGCAGAGAATCAACAAGAAAAGAAAACTTCAGGCCAATATCCATGATGAACATAGATGCCAAAATCTTCAATAAAATACTGGAAAATCGATTGCAACAGCACATTAAAAAACTTATCCATCATGATCTAGTAGGATTCATCCCGGGGATGCAAGGCTGGTTCAACATACACAAGTCTATAAATGTAATTCACCACATAAACAGAAGCAAAAACAAAAACCACATGATTTTCTCAATTGACGCAGAGAAGGCATTTGACAAAATTCAACAGCCCTTTATGCTAAAAACCCTCAATAAACTTGGTATTGATGGAACATATCTCAAAGTAATAAAAGCTATTTATGACAAACCAACACCCAATATCATATTTAATGGGCAAAAACTGGAAGCATTCCCTTTGAAATCCGGCACTAGACAAGGATGCCCTCTCTCACCACTTCTATTCAACATAGTACTGGAAGTTCTAGCCAGAGCAATCAGGCAAGAAAAAGAAATAAAGGGTATTCAAATAGGAAATGTGGAAGCCAAATTGTCTCTATTTGCAGACGACATGATAGTATACCTACAAGACCCCATCACCTCAGCCCAAAAGCTCCTGAAACTGATAAGCAACTTCAGCAATGTCTCAGGATATAAAATCAATGTGCAAAAATCACAAGCATTTCTATACACCAATAACAGACTTAAAGAGAACCAAATTAAGAACGAACTGCCATTCACAATTGCTGCAAAGAAAACAAAATACCTAGGAATACAACTCACTAGGAATGTAAGGGACCTCTTTAAGGAAAACTACAAACAACTGCTCAACGAATTAAGAGAGGACACAAACAGATGGAGAAACATTCCATGTTCGTGGTTAGAAAGAATCAATATCGTGAAAATGGCTATACTGCCCAAAGTAATTTACACATTCAATGCTATCCCCATCAAAGTACCATTGAAATTCTTCACAGAACTGAAGAATACCACCATGAATTTCATATGGAACCAAAAAAGAGCCCGCATAGCCAAGTCAATTCTAAGCAAAAAGAACACAGCGGGAGGCATCACGCTACCAGACTTCAAACTATACTACAAGGCTACAGTAATCAAAACTGCATGGTACTCGTACCAAAACAGAGATATGGACCAATGGAACAGAACAGAAGCATCGGAGGTAACACAACATATTTACAACCATATTATCTTTGATAAACCAGACAAAAACAGGCAATGGGGAAAGGATTCCCTATTTAATAAATGGTGTTGGGAAAACTGGCTAGCCATGTGCAGAAAGCTGAAACTGGACCCCTTTCTGCCACCTTACACTAAAATTAACTCCAGATGGATTAAAGACTTAAACTTAAGACCTGACACCATAAAAACCCTAGAAGAAAATCTAGGGAAAACCGTTCAGGACATAGGAGTAGGCAAGGACTTCATGAACAAAACACCGAAAGCATTGGCAACAAAAGCCAAAATAGACAAATGGGACCTAATCAAACTCCACAGCTTCGACACGGCAAAAGAAACAGTCACTAGAGTGAATCGGCAACCATCAGAATGGGAAAAAATCTTTGCACTTTACACATCTGACAAAGGGCTGATATCCAGAATTTACAAAGAACTCAAACAGATTTACAGAAGAAAAACAAAGCAGCCCATTCAAAAATGGGCAAGGATATGAACAGAACCTTTACAAAAGAAGACATACATGAGGCCAACCAACATATGAAAAAGTGCTCATCATCATTGGTCATTAGAGAGATGCAAATCAAAACCACCTTGAGATATCATCTCACACCAGTTAGAATGGCGATCATTAAAATATCTGGAGACAGCAGATGCTGGAGAGGATGTGGAGAAATAGGTACACTCTTACACTGTTGGTGGGAGTGTAAATTAGTTCACCCATTGTGGAAGACAGTGTGGCGATTCCTCAAGGACCTAGAAATAGAAATTCCATTTGACCCAGCAATCCCATTACTGGGTATCTATCCAAAAGACTATAAATCGTTCTACTATAAGGACACATGCACACGAATGTTCATTGCAGCACTGTTTGCAATAGCAAATACCTGGAACCAACCCAAATGCCCATCGATGATAGACTGGACTTGGAAAACATGGCACATATGCCCCATGGAATATTATGCAGCAATCAAAAATGATGAGTTACTGTCCTTTGTAAGACATGGATGACTCTGGAGAACATCATTCTCAGCAAACTGACACAAGAATAGAAAAAGAAATACTGCATATACTCACTCATAGGTGGGTGAGAAAAATGAGAACACATGGACACAGAGAGGCGGTCTACTATACACTTGGGACTGTTGGGGGAAATTGGGCAGAGACAGTGGCGGGGACTGGGGGAGATAGCCTGGGGATGAATGCCAAGTGTGGGTGGAGGGGAGGAAGGCAGCAAAGCACACTGCCCTGTGTGTACCTGTGCAACTGTCTTGCACGTTCTGCACATGTATCCCAAAGCCTGTAATCCAATAAAAATTTTAAAATAAATAAATAAATAAATAAATAAATAAAATATTTAATAGTCCAAATGCAAATCATAAATGAGAGTAAAAATCAACTATCATTCTAGATGTTATATTACTATTTGATTGTATTTACCCAATTCATTACACCTTTAATAAAGTAAAACTGACACTTTTAGTTGAAAAATAAATAAATAAAAAATAAAAAAAAGAAATAAATTCTATATAAATTAGACTCCTAACACTTCCCCTGGTGTGCATTACTCAGTGAGGCTATTTTTGTTTAACCACATGAAGCAGAATGCTGTCTATCTCAAATATTTTTATTATTCAGTGAATCTCTAAAAGAGTGTCTATATTATATAGACTGCGGATTAGTTTACATTTGTGCATTTGTCACTGAGGTTAGGAGTCATTGGCCATATAAAATGGAATCCTGAATAATCCACACGTGCATATTATTTAATGAAGCTCTTTTTGTGTAACCATAAAAAATAGGATGCTGTCTATCTTAAATATTTTTCTTATTCAATGAATCTCTGAATGAGAGTTTATATGAAATAGACAGCTGAGTACTTTAAATTTGTGCATTTGTTACTGAGCTTACAAGTATGTGGCCATATAAAATGGAATCCTGACTAATACACACGTGCATATTATGCATTGAGGCTATGAATGTGTGTCCAAATGAAATAAACTCCTGGCTCCTCCACAGTTATACATTATTTACCGAGGCTCTGAATGAATGTCCATCGAAAATAGACTCCAAATTATTCTCCAGGTGTGCATTATTCAGTGAGGCTCAGAAGATGTGGCCATATTAATTAGATTCCTTACTGTATCAGGGGCCTGTCTTATTCACTGAGGCTTTGAATATGTGTCTACGTGATATAGACCCCTGACTACACCACAATATTCAGTGATACTCCAGATTATAGGCCACATAAAAGAGTCTCCTGACTATTTCACAGGTGTGCATTATTCAGTGACACTCTGTTTGAAGGGATAATGGTAAATCCTATTTCCCCAGGTGTGTACACTTAGTGAGGCTCTTGACGAGTGGCCATAGGAAAGAGACTTCTGACTATTGCACAGGTGTGCATTATTTAGTTATTCTCTGAATGAGTGGCCATACAAAAGAGACTCCAGACTATATTACAAGTGTGTAATATTCGGTGAGGCTGTGAAAGAGGGGCCATATGAAACAGACTTCTTATTATCCTACGTGTGCATTATTCACTGTTTGTCTGAATGAGTAGCCATATGATATAGACTTTTCATTATTATTCATGTGTGCATTAATCAAACAGGTTCTGTTTGAGTGTCCAAACCAAATAGACTCCTGACCTGCCCCAGGTGTGTATTATTCAGCAATACACAAAATTAGAGTTCATATGAAATAGACTCCTGACTATCACCCAGGTGTGTATCATTCAGTAAGGCACTTAATTCGTGACTATCTTAAACAGCGTCCTTTTTACTCCATAGAAATTCATTATTCACTGAAACTTTGAATGATAAAAAATATAAAATAAACACCAGACGATTTCTCCATTGTGAATGATTCAATAAGGCTCTAAATGAGTGGTAGTATTAAATAGAATCCTGATGATTCTTCAGGTGTATATCACTCAGTGTGGCACACAATGAGTGGCCATATAAAAAATGCTCGACTATTACCCTGGTGTGAATTACTCACTGACGCTCTAAATGAGTGGCTACATGAAGTAAACTCTTAACTCTTCCCCATGTGTGTATTATTGAATTAGATTCTAACTACATGGGCATAAAAAAGAGTGTCTGGTGTATTTCCCAGGTGTTCGTTATGTACAGAGACACTAAATGTGTAGCCATTTGAAGTAGACCCTTGATTATTTTTAAGGGGAGTGTTCTTCACAGAGGCCCTGAACGAGTGGCCATGTGAAAGAGATTCCTTACTTTTCAGATATACATATTATTCACTAAAACACTGAAAGAGTGGCCTTCTGAAATAGAACCCATTTTACTCCACAGGTGTGCATTAGTTTTTGATTCACCAAACGAATCACCGTATGAACCAGACTACTGATTACTCCCCACATGTGCAGTATTCGACAAGGTTCTGTATGAGTGTCTATGTCAAATAGTCTCCTGACTCTGACACATGTGTGTATCATTCACGGAGCTGCTTAATTTGGGCTAACTTCAATAGGGTCCTGACTACTCCACAGCTGTTTATTACGCACTGAAGCTCTGAATGAGAGGCCATATGACATAGACTCCTTACTATTGCCCCATTTTGCATTATTCTGTAATGCTGTGATTGAGTGGCCATATGACTTGGACTCTGACTATTCTCAAGGTGTGTATTCTTCAGTGAAATTCTGAATGAGTGACCACATAACATAAACTCCTGACTATTCTCTTGACTATTTTTCAGTTCTGCATTGTCCACTGAGTCGCTGCGTGTAGGGTTATATCAAATAGTCTCCAGACTATTCCTTAGGTGTGCATTATTCTGTGAGTCTCTGAATAAGTGGCTATATATAATATAATCTTTAGTATTTTCCAGATATATATAACGTTTCACGGAGGATCTGAATAAGCGGCCATGTGAAATAAACTCCTGACGTTTTCATAGGTGTGTATTATTCTGTGAAGCTCTGAATGAGTGTCCATAAAATAGAGCCTCCTGAATACTCCTTAGGAGTGCATTTTGACATTCGGCTCTAAATGACTGGCTATATGAAATAGAATCCTTACTTTTCCCAAGGTGTGTGTTGTTCAGTTAGGCTCTTAATATGAAACAGAATTCTGACCACAATACAGGGGTTTCTTATTCAACGAAGCTCTGAAATTGTTGCTACATGTAATAGCGTCCTGAGTGTTTCCCTGGTGTGTATTATTCACTGAGGTTCTAAAACTTTGGCTATATGAAATTGTTTTCTGACTAGTCCACAGGTGTGTATTATTGATTCTGACTCTAAATATTTGGGCATATGAAAAAGACTAGTGGCTATTCCATAGTTGTGTATTACTCACTCAGGCTTTGATTTTGTGGCCATATAAAATAGACTAGTGTCTATTCCACACGTGTGCATTATTCCCTGAGGCTGTAAATGAGAGGCTATATAAAGTAGACTCCTAAAACTTCCACAGGTTTCCATTACTCAGTGAGGCTCTATTTGTGTTACCATATGAAAAAGATGCTGTCTATATTTAATATTTGTATTATTCAGTGAATCCCTGAATGAGTTTCTATAAGAAATAGATTGCTGAGTACTTTACATTTGTGTATTTTTCACTGAGGTTATGAGTCAGTGGCCATGTAAAATGAAATCCTGACTAATCCACACGTGCATATAATCCACTGAAGCTATTAATGAGTGTTATAATAAAATAGACTCCTGGCTACACCACAGGTGTGCATTATTTAGTGAGACTCTGAATGAGGGGACAAAGGTAAATCCTGACTATTTCCCCAGGTGTGTACACTTAGTGAGGCTCTTAACGAGTGGCCATAGGAAAGAGACTTCTGAGTATTCCGCAGGCGTGCATTATTTAGTGATTCTCTGAATGAGTGGCCATAAAAAATAGACTCCAGACTATATCACAAGTGTGCAATATTCAGTGAGGCTGTGAAGGATCCTCTGTATACCCGCTTTCTCCTGTGTGTATCACCTCTTTCCTGTTTGTATCCTCCTCTCTCCTGTGTGTATCCCTTTTTCTCCTGTGTTTATACATTTTTCCTGTGTGTATGTTCCTCTCTCCTGTGTGTACCCTTCTCCATCCTGTGTATATCTCCACTCTCCTGTATATATCCCCCTCTCTCCTGTGCGTATTCTTCTGTCTCCTGTGTGTATCGTGCTCTCTTTTGTGTGTAAACTCCTCTATCCTGTGTGTATTTTCCTCTCTCCTGTGTGTATCCCCCTCTTCTGTGTGTATCCTTTTTTGTACTCTGTGTATCATCCCCTCTTCTGTGTGTATCCTCCTCCCTCTTGTGTGTATCCCTCCTTTCTCATATGTGTATCCCCCACTCTCCTGTGTGTATCTCCGCACGTTTCTGTGTGTATCCCCCTCTCTCTTGTGTGTATCCCCTCTCTCCAGTGTGTATCCTCCTCTCTGCTTTTTGAATCCTCCTCTCTTCTGTGTGTACGCCCTGTTCTCATGTGTGTATCCCCCTCTTCTGTGTTTATTCTCCCCTCTCCTGTGTCTATCCTCCTTTCTCCCGTGTGTATCCCCCTCTCCTGTGTGTATGCCCCTCTCTCCTGTGTTTATTTTTCTCTACTGTGTTTATACTCCTCTCTCCTGTGTGTATCCTCCTTTTTTTTTTTGAAAGGAAAAGAGAGGAAGAAAAAGAGGGAGAGAGAACAGGAATATTGCTTTATTCTATAAATGGCTATTAATAATAGCTGATCATTATTTTGTGTATTTAAAATTGAGAATGTATATTTTATTTATCTAAAGTGGAGAGTTCTGTAAGTGCTTATTAAGTTTACTTGTTACTGATCTGAGTTCAGATTCAGGATATCCTTATTAATTTTCTGTTTCATTAAGTCTGAATCTCTTTATGGGTCTTATGTATCTAGGTGTTAGGATGCATTGATCCTTATACCACTCTATCTCTGTTGGTTTGAAATCTGTTTTATCAAATGCATGAATTGCAACTCCTTCTTGTTTATTTATTTATTTATTTTTTCTCTATTTGGCTGGTAAATCTTTCTCCAACGCTTTGTTTTTAGTCTTTGTATATCTTTGGATATGAAATGAGTCTGGATATAGTATACCTTTGGATTTTGGCTGTATCTTTTAATTAGTCGATTTCAATTTAAGATTACTGCCATTTGATGTTAACTGGCTATTTTATCCATTTGTTGACGTAAATTCTTCTTTCTGTTGATGCTCTTTACTTTTTGGTATATTTTTAGAAAGGCTAGTACTGGTTGTTCCTTTCTGTGTGTAATGCTTCTTTCAGAAGTTTTTGTAAAGCAGGCCTGGTGGTAATAAAATCTCTGAGCACTTGCTTGTTCATAAAAGATTTTATTTTTTCCTTCAGTTGTGAAGCTTAGTTTGGCAGAATATGAAATTCTGGGCTGAAATTTCTGTTCTTTAAGGGTGTTCAATATCGGCCCCCACTCTCTTCTGGCTTGTAGGGTTTCTACTGAGAGATCTGCTGTAAGTCTAATAGGCTTCCCTTTGTGGGTAACCTGACCTTTCTCTCTGGCTGCCCTTAGTATTTTCTCCTTCGTTTCAACCCTGGTGAATCTAATGATTATGTGTCTTGGTGTTGCTCTTCTTAAGGAATATCTATGTGGTCTTCTCTGTGTTACCTGAGGTTGAATGGTATCCTGCTTTGCTAGATCAGGAAAATTCTCCTGGATAATATCCTGAAGAGTATTTTCCAGCTGGGATTCATTCTCTCCATCACATTCAGGTACAAGTATGAAACGTAGATTAGGTCTTTTCACATAGTCCCATAATTCTTGGACACTTTGCTCATTTCTTTTTATCCTTTTTTTCTCTATTCTTGTCTTCTCGTTCCATTTCATTAAGTCGGTCTTCGACCTCTGATATCCTTTCTTCTGCTTGATCAATTCGGCTATTCAAACTTGTGCATATTTCACTAAGTTCTCGTGTTGTATTTTTCAACTCCATTAGTTCATTTATATTTATCTCTATATTGTCCACTCTTTTTAACATTTCGTCTAATCTTTTTTTCAAAGTTCTTAGTTACTTTACATTGGGTTAGAACAAGTTGTTTCAATTCCCAGAAGTTTTTTTACCATCCACCTTCTAAAGCCTCCTTCAGATACTTGAACACAGTCCTCTTCCATTAAGGCTTGTTCCATTGCTGATGAGAAATTACTATTCCCTGTAGAGGGAGAAGGGTTCTGACTTTCAGTTTTCTCGGATTTTTAGGCTGTTTTTTCCCCTTTATTGTGAATTTATCCATGTGATGTCTTTACAATTAGCTTCTTTCTGTTTAAGTTGCTGAGAGGATGTCCAATTCATTGATTCCCAGTGCTGGAATCCGAGCAACCCAAAGAGGAGAGGGGAGGACACACGCTGGAGAGAGGAGGATTCACAAAGTATAGAGGGGGATAGACACAGGAGAGAGAAGGTTACACACAGGAGAGAAAAGGATACATACAAGAGATAGAAGGAAACACATAGCAGAGGAAAATACACACAGGAGAGAGGGGCATACACTAAAAAAAAAAGGGATATACACAGGAGAAAGTGCGATACACACAGGAGAGTGGAGAATACACACCAGAAATGGTGATACAAAATGGAGAGAGGGGCATAAACACAGGAGAGTGGAGGATACACACAGGAGAAAGGAGAAAACAAAGAGGAGAGAGGGGATACACACAGGAGGAAAAGGTGAAACACACAGGAAAGAAAGGTGTTAAACACAGGAGAGAGAGGGGAAACCCACAGGAAAGCAGAGGGATACAGGCAAAAGAAAAAAGGATACACAGAGGAGAGAGGAGGATACACAGAGGAGAGAGGAGTATACACACAGGTGAGTGGCATACACACAGGAGAGCGGGGGATGTACGCAGGATAGTTGAATACATACAGGAGACAGGAAAATATACACAGGAGAAAGGGAAATACACACAAAAGTGGGAGATATAAACAGGAGAGAGGGTATACACGCAGCAGAGGGGAATACACATAAGAGAGAGAGGCAACCACACAAAAGAGAGGGGAATACACACAAGAGACAGTGGCATACAAACAGGAGAGAGAAAAAATCACATAAGAGAGAGGAAGAAACACAAAAAAGAGAGGAGGATACATGCAGAAGAGAGGAGTATACACAGGAGAGAGATTAATACACAGAAAAGAGAGGGCGTTACACACAGGAGAGAGGGTAGATACACACAGGAGAGAGGAGGACACACACAGCAGAGAGAAGGATACACACAAAAGAGAGGAGCATACCCACAGAAGAGAGTATGATATGCACAAGAGAGACGGGAATTCACAAAATAGAGAGGGGGATACACACAAAAGAGAGGGGGATACACAAGGAAGAGAGGATTATACACAAAGGTGAGAAAAATACACAAAGGAGAGAGGGGCATACACACAGAAAAGAGAAAAGATACACACAGGAGAGAGGAGGATACACGCAGAATAAAGCGATACACACAAGAGAGAGAAGGATTCACACAGGAGAGAGGGGAATACACATAGGAGAGAGGGGTATACACACAGGAGAGAGACATACACACAGGAGAGAGGAGGGTACACGCAAGAGAGAGGAGGATACATGCAGCACAGAGGAGGATACCCGCAGGAGAGAGGGGGATACACACAGAATAGAAAAAAATACACACAGGAGAGAAGGGTGATACAAACAAGAGAGAGAATAATACACACAGGAGAGAAAAAGATACACACTAAAGAGAAAAAGATACACACAGGAGCGAGGGATATGCACAGGTTAGAAGTGGATACACACAGAAGAGAAAGGAAAACACACAGAAAAGAAAAAATACAAAGAGAATAGAGGGAAATATACAAAGGAGAAAAAGATACACACAAAAGAGGAAAATACACACAGAAGGGAGGAAGATGAACAAAGAATTAAGATAAATACACACAGGAAATACGAAGATACACACAGGAGAAGGAAGGATACACTCAGGAGAGGGGGATACACACAGGAGAGAGAAAGATACACACAGGAGAGAAGAGGATACACAGAGGAGAGAGGAAAATACACACAGAAGAGAAGAGGATACACACAGGAGTGGGGTATACACAGAGAAGAGAGTGGGATACACACAGGAAAGAGAAAGATAAACACAGGAGAGGGGGATACAAATAGGAGAGAGGGGTATAGACAGAGGGGAGGGGAGGATACACGCATAAGAGAGGAGGATACACAGAGGAAAGTGTGGATTCACACAGGAGAGAGGAAGATACACACAGGAGAGAAAAGGATACACACAGGAGAGAGGAGGATACACATAAAAGAGGAAGATACACACACAAGAGAGGGGCATACACACACAAAAAAGGGGATACACACAAGAGAAAGAAGGATACACACAGGAGACAAAAGGATACACACAGAAAAGTGTGATATACACATGAGAGCGGGGCGCAAACACAGGAGAGAGGAGGATACACACAGGAGAGTGGGGGGATACACACAAGAAAGAGAAGGATACACACAGAAGAGAGTAGGATACATAAAGTCGAGAGAAAAAATACACACAGAAAAGAGGAAAGATACTAACAGAAGAGAAGAGGATACACACCCGAGAGTGGGGAATACACACAGAAGAATGAAGACACACACTGGAGAGAGTAAGATACACAAAGGAGGAGAAAAATACGCAAGATAGAGAGGAAGATACACACAGGAGAAAGGAGGATACACACAGGAGAGAGACGGATACAGACAGGAGATTGGAGAATACACACAGAAGAGGGCGATACACACAAGACAGAGAAGGATTCACAAACGAGAGAGGAAAATACACATAAGAGAGAAAGGTATACACACATGAGAGGGGTATACACAGAGAAGAAAGGAGGATACAGGCAGAAGAAAGGAGGATACACGTAGCACAGGGGAGGATACACGCAGAAAAGAGGGGAATACACAAAGGAGAGAGAAAAATACACATAGGAGAGAAGGGGGATACACAAGAGATAGAATGATACACAAAAAAGACAAAAGGATACATACAGAAGAGAGGAGGATACACACAGAAGCGAGGGATACACACAGGTGAGAGGAGGATACACAGAGGAGAGAGGGACATACACACAGAAAAGGGGATATACACAGAGAAGAGAGTGGGATACACAAAGGAGAAAGGAATACACACAGGAGAGGGAAATACAAACAGGAGCGAGGGTGATGCACATAGGAGAAAGGGAAATACACACAGAAAGACGAGAATACACACAGGAGAGAGAAGGATACACACAGTAGGAGGGGATACACACAGGAGAGAGAAAGATACACACAGGAGAGAGGAGGATACACAGAGGAGAGAGGAAGATACACCCAGAAGAGAAGGGAATACACACAGGAATGGGGGATAAACAGAGAAGAGAGTGGGATATGCACAGTAATGGGAGATACACAGAGGAGAGGGTGGGATACACAAAAAAGAGAGGGGGATAAACAGTGGAAGGGGGATACATACAGGAGAGAGGGGCATAGACAGAGGAGAGTGGAGGATACGCACAGGAGAGAAAAGGACACACACTGTAGAGAGGAAGATACACATAGGAGAGGGAGATACACACAGGAGAGAGGGGCATACGCAAAAAAGGGGGACACACAAAGGAGAAAGTGAAATACACGCAGGAGACAGGAGTATACACACAAGAAAGTGTGATGCACACAGGAGAGAAAAGCGTAAACACAGGAGAGAAAAGGATACACACAGGAGAGCTGGATACATACAGGAGACAGAGAAATACAAACAGGAGAGAGGGAGGTACACACAGGAGAGTGGGATACACAGAGGAGAGAGGTTATACACACAGGAGAGAGGTGAATACACACAAGAGAGAGGAACATACACACAGTACAGAGGAGAATACATATAGGAGAGAGGAAGATACACAAAGGAGAGAGGAGGATACACACAAAAGAGAGGGGCATAAACACAGGAAAGAGAAGGAATACACAAAGTTAAAAAAAAAGATACACACAGGAGAGAGGAAGATAAAAACAAAAGAGAGGAGGATACACATAGGAGGGTAAAAAATACACACAGCAGAGAGAAGGATACACACAGTAGAGGGGTATACACACGGAAGAGAGGGGCATACACAAAGGAGAGAGAAGAATACACACAGGATGCAGGAGGATACACAAGGGAGAGAGGAAGATACAGAGAGGAGAGAGGGAAGATACCCACGAGAGAAAAGAAAATACACACAGGAGGGAGGAGGATACACACAAAAGACAAGAGGATACACACAGAATAGAAAATTATACACACAGGAGAGAGGAAGATTCACACAAGAGGGAGGATGATACTCACAGGAAAGGGAGAATCCCCACAGGTGAAAAAAGGATACACGGGGAAGAAAAAATGATACACACAGGGGAGAGGGGGATACACACAGTAGACAGTGGGATAAACACAGGGGGAGGAAGATACACACAGGAAAGAGGAGGATACACACTTGAGAGAGAAGAATACACAAAAGAGACAAAGTCATACACAAAGGAGAGGCTCATACACACAGGATACTGGGGAATACACACAGAAAAATAGGGATACATGCGGAAGAGGGGGATACACACAGGAGAGAGGGGGATACACACAAAAGAGAGGAGGATACAGAAAGGAGAGAGGAGGATACACACAGGAGAGAAAATGATACAAACAAGAGAGAGGAAAATATAGACGTGAAAGGAGGACACACACAGGAGAGAGGAGGATACACATAGGAGAGAGAAGTATACACTCAGGAGAGTCGGGATACTAACAGGAGAGTGCGGCATACACAAATCGGGAGGGTCATACACACAGGAGAGAGGAGGATACACACAAGAGAGAGAAAAATACACACAAGAGAAAGAAGAAAACACACAGGAATGAGGGGGATAAACGCAAAAGAGAGAAGGATAAACACAGCAGAGTGGAGGATACACACAGGAGAGAGGAGGATACACATAGGAGAGAGGAGGATACACAAATGAGAGGGGAAGATACACAGAGGAGAGAAGAGGATACACAAAAGAGAAAAAGGCATACACAAAAGAGAGGCTGATACACACCGGATACAGGGGGATACACACAGGACAAATAGGAAACACGCAGAAGAGTGGGATACACACAGGAGAGAGAGGCATAAACACAGAAGAGAGGAGAATATACACAGAATAGAGGAGGATACACACAATAGAAAGGAGGATACACACAGGAGAGAGGGGTAAACACACAAGAGAGAAGAAGGTACACACAGGAGAGAGGAGAATACACACAGGAGAGAGGAGGATACACACAGGAGAAAGGAGGATACACACAGGAGAAAGGAGGATACACACATAAAAGAGGAAGATGCAGAAAGGAGAGAGGAGGATACACATAGGAAAGAAAATGATGCAAACAGGAGAGAGGAGGATACACGCTTGAAAAGAGGATACACACAGAAGAGAGGGAAATACCCTCAGGAGAGTGGAGGATACAAACAGGAGAGTGCGGCATACACAAAGGGGGAGAGGGATACACACAGGAGAGAGGAGGATACACAAAAGAGAGATAAAAATACACACAGGAGAAAGAAGGATACACACAGGAATGAGGGGAATAAACGCAAAAGAGAGGAGGATAAACACAGCAGAGTGGAGGATACACACAGGAGAGAGGAGGATACACACAGGAGAAAGGATGATACACAAATGAGAGGGAAAGCACACAGGAGAAAGGGGGATACACACAGGCCAGGGGAAACACAAAGGATTAGGAAGTATACACACAGGAGAGAGTGTGATACACACAAAAGAGAGGAGGTTACAGAAAAGAAAGCGTAGAATACACACAGAAGAGAAAATGATACAAAGAGGAGAGAGGAGGATACACACGTGAAAGAAGAATACACAAAGGAGAGAAGGGGGATACACACAAGATAGGGGGGCATACACACAGGATGGAGGGGGATACACATAGGAGAGAGGGGGATACACACAGGGGGAGAAGGATAAATACAGGAGGGAGGAGGGTACACAAATAAGAGGAGGATACAGACAGAAGAGAGGACAATGAACGCCGATAAAAGGAGGATACACATAGGAGCGACGATTATACACAGAGGAGAGTAAAAGATACACGCAGGAGATAGAAGGATACACACAGGAGAGTGGGGGGATACACAAAAAATAGAGCGATACACACAGAAGAGAGGAGGATAAACACAGGATAGAGGAGAATACTCATAGGAGACAGGGTGATACACAAAAAAGAGTGGAGGATGCACACAAGAGAGAGGGGGATACACACATTAGAGAGGAGATACACACAGGAGAAAAAAAGATACACACAGGAGAAAGGGGGATACACACAGGAGAAAAAAAGATACACAAGGGAGAGGGAGATACACACAGGAGAGAGGTGGATACATAGAAAAGAGAAAAGAATACACACAGGAAAAAAAGAATACACACAGGAAATGGGAATACACAGGAGAGAGGGGCATACATACAGGAGAGGGTGATACACACAGGAGAAAAAGAAATACACACAGAAAAGAGGAGAATACACACAGGCGAGAATAACACACACAGGAGAGAAAGGCATACACAAAGGAGAAAGGAGAATACACACAGCAGAGATTAGGATTCACACGGAAAAGAGGGGATAAACACAGGAGAAAGAAGAATACACAAAGGAGAAAGGGGGGATACACACAAGAGAGAAGGTGGATACACAAAGAAGTAAGGGGGGATACACAGAGAAATGAGGAGAGATACACACAGGAGAAAAAAGAATACACACAGGAGAAAGGAGCATACACACAGGAGAGGCATAGATACACACAGAAGAGAAGGATAAACACAGTAGAGAGGAAGATACAAAAAGGATAGGAAGATACACACAGAAGAGAGTAAGATAAACACAGGAGAGAGGAAGATACTCACAGGAGAGAGGGGGATAAACACAAAAGAGTGGAGGATGCACACAGGAGAAAAGGGAATATACATAGGAGAGAGAAGAATACACACAGTAGAGAGAAGATACACACAAGAGAAAGGAGAATATACACAGGAGAGGGGGGATACACACTGAAGAAAGGAGGAAACACAAGGGAGAGGGGGATAAAAACAGGAGAGAGGGGAATACATGGAAAAGAGAAAAGGATACCCACAGGAGACGGGAATACACAGGAGAGAGGGGAATACACACAGGAGAGGGTGATACACACAGGAGAAAGGGGATACACACAGGAAAGAGGAGAATACACACAGGAGAGAAGGATACACACAGGAGAGAAAGGCATACACACAGGAGAAAGGAGAATACACACAGTAGAGATTAGGATTCACACAGGAGAGGGAATAAACACAGGATAAAGAGGAACACACACAGGAGATAGGAGGATACACACGGGGAAGAGAAGGATAGACATAGCAGAGAGGAGGATACACACAGGTGAGAAAAAAATACAGAAACAGAAAAGAGGAGGATACACAAAGGAGAGAGGGGGATACACCCAGGAGAAATGGGGATACACACAGGAGAGAGAAAAATACACACCAAAGAGAAGAGGATACACACAGCAGAGAGGAGGATACACCCAGAAGAGAGGGGGGAACACACAGGAGAGAGGGGGAAACACACAGGAGAGAGGGAAATACAAACAGGAGAGTGCGACATACACACAGGATGGAGGAAAATACACACTGGAGAGAGGTGGATAAACACAGGGGGAAAGAAATAAACACAGAAGAGAGAAGCATACAAACAGCAGAGAGGAGGATACGCACAAAAGAGAGAAGAATACACCCAGGAGAGAGGAGGATACACACAGAAGAGAGGGGGAAACACACAGGAAAGTGGGGGATACACACATGTGGAGGGGGATACACACAGGAGAGAGGAAGATACACACATGAGAGAGGAGGATACACATAGGAGAGAGGAGCATACACCAAAGAGACGGAGGGAACACACAGGAGAGGTGGAAACACACAAGTGAAAGGGAGATACACACAGGAAAGGAAATAATACACACAAAAGAGAAGGATACACACAGGAGGGTGGGGGCATACACACAGCAGAGAGGAGGATACATACAGGACAGAGGAGAATACACACAATAAAGAGGGGGATACACACAGGAGAGAGGGCTATACACATAGGAGAGAAGAAGATACACAAAGAAGAAAGAAAGATACACACAGGAGAGAGGAGAATACACACAGGTGAGAGAAGAATAGACACAGCATAGAAAAGGATACACAGAGCAGAGAAAAAAATAGGAGAGAGAAGGATACACACAGGTGAAAGGAGGATACACACAGGTGAGAAAAGGATACACATAGGAGAGAGGGAGATACACCCAGGAGAAATGGGGATGCACACAGGAGTAAAAGAATACACACAGGAGACAGGAGGACACACACAAGAAAGAAGAGGATACACACAGAAGAGAGGAGGATACATCCAGAAGAGAGGGGGAAATACACAGGAGAGAGGGAGATACAAACAGGAGAATGTGACATACACACAGGATAGAGGAAAATACACACAGGAGAGAGGACGATGCACACAGGGGGAGGGGGATACACACAGGGGAGAGGAGGATACAAACTGCAGAAAGAAGGATACACACAAAAGAGAGGAGGATACACCCAGGAGAGAGGAGGATACACAAAAAAGGGGAAAACACACAGTAGAGAGGGAAATACACACAGGTGAGGGGGATACACACAGAAGTAAGGAAGATGCCCACAGGAGAAAGGGGGATCCACACAGGGGAGGGGGATACGCACAGAGCAGAGGGGCATACACACGGGAGAAAAGAGGATACACACAGGAGAGAGGGGGTATACACACAGGAGAAAGGGGGATACCCAGAAGAGAGTGGGGCATACAAACATGATAGAGGGGCATAAACCCAGGGGGAGAAGGATAAATACAGGTGGGAGGAGGGTACATAAAAAGAGAGGAGAATACAGACAGAAGAGAGGAGGATACACGCAGGAGAGAGGAGGATACACACAGGAGAGTAAAGGATACACACAGGAGAGAGGAAGATAAACACAGAAGAGAGGAGGATACACACAGGAGAGTAGGGGGATACACACAGGAGAGGGGGATACACACAGAGAAAAAGAAAATACACAAAAAAGAGGAGAATACACACAAGAGAGAGGGGATACACACAAAAGAGGAATATGCACACAGGAGAGAGGGGGATACACACAGGAGAGAAGGGGATACACACAGAACAGGGGTGATACACACAGAAGAAAAAAGGATACACAAAGAAGATGGGAATACACACAGGATGGGGTAGATACATGGAAAAAAGGAAAGGATACACAGGAGAAAGGAGAATACACACAGGAGATGGGGATACACACAAGAGAGAGGGGCATTCACACAGGAGAGGGTGATACACACAGGAGAAAGGGGGATACACACAGGTGAAAGAATACACACAGAAAAGGGGGATACATGCAGGAGACAGGGTCGTACACACAGGAGAGAGGAGAATAGTCACAGCAGAGAGGAGGATACAGAAAGGAGAGAGGGGATACACACACAGAGGGAATACACAC
Organism: Saguinus oedipus; assembly: GCA_031835075.1. Classification (NCBI taxonomy): domain Eukaryota; kingdom Metazoa; phylum Chordata; class Mammalia; order Primates; family Cebidae; genus Saguinus; species Saguinus oedipus. The sequence continues at coordinate 7,598,779 of CM063170.1, forward strand.
AGAGAGGGAGATACACACAGAAGAAAGGGGGAAAGGGGGATACACACAGGAGACAGGGGTGATACACAAAGGGAAGAGAAAAGATACACACAGGGGAGAAAATCATACACACAGGAGAGAGGAGGATACACAGAGGAGAGAGAAAGATACACAGGAGAGAGGAAGATACACACAGGAGAGAGGATACACACAAAAGAAAAAAAATACACAGAGAAGACAGAAGGATACACAAAGTAGAGAGGTGTATACACGCAGAAAAGTGGGATACACACAGGAGAAAGGGGGATACACAAAAGAGAGAGAAAGATACACACAGGAGAGGGGGATACAGACAGGTGAGAGAGGCGTACACACAGGAGAGAGGAAGATACACACAGGAGAGTGGAGGATGCAAACAGGAGATAGGGCATACACACAGGAGAGAGGGAGATAACCACAGAAGAAAGGGGGGATAAAAACAGAAGAGAAATTAGTTACACACAGGAGAGTGGGGGGAACAGAAGGGGTAGCAGAGAAATACACTAAGGATATAGGAAGATACACGGAGGATAGAGGAAAATATACACAGGAGGGAGGAGAATACACACAGGAGAGAGGGGGATACACACAGGAGAGTTGGATTCACACAGAAAACAGGGTAATACACACAGGAGAGTGTGGGATACAAATAGGAGTGGGGGATACACACAGGAGAGAGGGGGATACACACAGGAGAGAGGGGAATACACACAAGAGAGAGGGAATAAACACAAGACAGAGGGGCATACACACAGGAGAGAGGAGGATACATACAGAAGAGAGGGGGATACACACAGGAACAAGAAAGATACAAACAGAAGAGTGCAGCATATACACAGGAGGCAGGGGAATACACACAGGAGAGAGGAAGATACACACATTGGAAGGGGGATACACACAGGAGAGAGGAGGCTGCACAGTGGAGAAAGGAGGATACACAAATAAGAGGGGAAAACACACAAAAGAGAGGGATATACAAACAGGCGAGAGGGATACGCCCAGGAGACAGGGAGATACACACAGGAGATAGGAGGATACACACAGGAGAGGGTGATACACACAAAAGAGAGTGGCATACACACAGGAGAGAGGAGGATACACACAGGACAAAGGGGGAATACACACAAGAGGGAGTGGGGATACACACAGAACAGAAGGGATACAAACAGGAGATTGAGGCATACAAACAGGTGGGAAGAAGATACACACCAAAGATTGAGGCATACACACAGGAGAGAGTGGAATACACACAGGGAAAGAAGGATAAATACAGGAGAGAGGAAGATACACACAAAAGAGAGGAGGATACATACAGAAGAGAGGAGAATAAACGCAGGAGAGAGGAGGATACACACAAGAGAGAGGAGGATACACACAAAAGAGAGGAGGATACACGCAGGAGAGAGGAGGATACACACAGGAGAGAGAAGGGATACACACAGGAGAGGGGATACACACTGGAGAGCGGAAGATACACACAGGAGAAAAAAAGATACACACAGGAGAGTGGAAGGTACACACACAAAAAAGAAAAATACACACAAAAGAGAGGGGGAAACACACAGGAGAGAGGCGGATACACACAGAAGAGTGGTGATACACATAGGATAGGGGAGAGTAAACACAGGAAAGAGGGGGATACACACAGGAGAAAGAAGGATACACAAAAGAGAGGAGAATACACACAAAAGAGAGAGGGATTCACTGAAAAAAATGAGGATACACACAGGAGAGAGGAGGATAAACACACTAGAGAAGGATTTACACAGGAGAGAGGGGCATACACACAGGAGAGGGAGATCCCATAGGAGAAACGAGGATAGACAGAGGAGAGGGGAGAATACACAAAGAAGAAAGGGATACACACATGATAACAGGGTGTAAACACAGAAGAGAGGAGGATTCAAAAAGCAGAGAGGAGGATACACACTGGAGAAAGGGGATACACACAAGAGAGAGGGGAATACAAACAGGAGAGAGAAGGATACACACAGGAAAGAGCGGGGATACACACAGGATAGTGGGGAGATACACACACGAGAGAGGAGGGATACACAGAAGAGGGAGGAGGATACACACAGTAGAGAAAAAGATACACACAGAAGAGGGGGATACACATAAGAGAGAGGAGGATACACGCAGGATAAAGAAGTTTACACACAAAAGAGAGCAGGATACACACAGGAGACAAAAGAATACACACAGGAGAGAGGGGAATATACACAGGAAAAATAGACAAACACAGGAGAAAGGTGGATACACACAGGAAAGAGGAGGATATACACAGGTAAGGGGGATACACAAAGAAAAAAGGGCATACACACACGAGAGAGGAGGATACACAGAGGAGAGAGGAGGATACAAACAGGAGAGAGGTGATACACACAGGAGGAAGAAGGTATACAGAGGATCTTTCACAGCCTCACTGAATATTACACACTTGTGATATAGACTGGAATCTATTTTTTATGGCCACTCATTCAAAGAATCACTAAATAACGCACACCTGCTGAAAAGTCAGATGTCTCTTTTCTATGGCCACTCGTTAAGAGCCTCACTAAGTGTACACACCTGGGGAAATAGTCAGGAATTACTTTTATCTTCTTATTAACATTCTGACTAAATAAGGAACACAGGTGGAATAGTCAGAGGACTTTTTCATGTGGCCTCTAATTCAGAGTGTCACTGAATAATGTGGTGTAGTCAGGAGTCTATATCACGTAGACACATATTCAGAGCCTCAGCGAATAAGACAGGTCCCAGATATAGTAAGGAATCTAATTTATATGGCAACATCTTCTGAGCCTCACTGTATAATACACACCTGGAGAATAATTTTGAGTCTATTTTCGATGGACATTCATTACGAGCTTCTCCGTAAATAATGCACACCTGTGGAGTAGCCAGGAGTCTATTTCATTTAGACACTCATTCATAGACTCATTGGATAATATGCACGTGTGTATTAGTCAGGATTCCATTTTATATGGCCACTTACTTGTAACCTTAGTGACAAATGCACAAATGTAAAGTAATCAGCAGTGTATTTCATATAGAAACTCATTCAGAGATTCATTGAATAATAAAAATACTTACGATAGACAGCATCCTGTTTTCTATGGTTACACAAAAAGAGCCTCATTAAATAATATGCACGTGTGGATTATTAAGGATTCCATTTTATATGGCCACTTACTCTTAAACTCAGTGACAAATGCACAAATGTAAAGGACTCAGCAGTCTATTTTATATAGACACTAATTCAGAGATTCACTGAATAATACAAATATTTGAGATAGACAGCATCCTGTTTCATATGGTTAAACAAAAAGAGCCTCACTGAGTAATGAAAACCAGAAGAAGTGTTAGGAGTCTACTTTATATAGCCTTTAATTACATAATCAGGAAAAATGCACACGTGTGGAATAGACACTAGTTTATTTTATATGGCCGCAAAATCAAAGCCTTTTCAAACACTGCACATGTGGGGAATAATCACTTGTCTGTTTCATATGATGTTTCGTTTGGTGAAACAAAAACTTATGCACACCTGTGGAGTAAAATGGGTTTTATTTCATAAGGCCACTCTTTCAGTGATTTAGTGAATAATATGTATATCTGAAAAGTAAGGAATCTCTTTCACATGGCCACTCGTTCAGGGCTTCTCTGAAGAATACTCCCCTCAAAAATAGACAAGTGTCTACTTTAAATGGCTACACATTCAGAGACTCTGTAGGTAATGAACACCTGGGCAATACACCTGAGTCTCTTTTTTATGCCCACTTAGTCAGAGACTCATGCAATAATACACACCTGGAAAAGATTTAAGAGTCTACTTCATGTAGCCCCTCATTTAGAGCCTCAGTGAATAATGCACACCAGGGTAGTAGTCGAGCATTTTTTATATGGCCAGTCATTTTGTGTCTCACTGAGTGATATACACCTGAAGAATCCTCAGGATTCTATTTGATACTACCATTCATGTGAAACCTTATTGAATAATTCACAGTGGAGCAATAGTCAGGTGTCTATTTTATATGGTCTATCACTCAAAGTTTCAGTGAATAATTAACTTCTATGGAGTAATCAGGATGCTGTTTAAGATAGCCAGGAATTAAGTGCCTTCCTGAATGATACAAACCTGGGTAATAACCTGGCGTTTATTTCCTATGAACTCTACTTTTGTGTATCGTTAAGTAATACAAACCTGGTGCAGTGTTAGGAGTCTATTTGGTATGGACACTCAAACCGAACCTGTTTGATTAATGCACACATGTATAATAATGAGGAGTCTATGTCATACAGTTACTTATTCAGACAAACAGTGAATAATGCACATGTAAAGTAATTAGAAGTCTGATTCTTATGGACACTCTTTCACAGCCTCACTGAATATTACACACTTTTGATATAGTCTGGAGTCTATCTTTTATGGCCACACATTCAGAGAAATCACTAAGTAATGCACACCTGCGGAATAGTCCAAAGTCTCTTTTCTATGGCCACTCGTTAAGAGCCTCATTAAGTGTACACACCTGGGAAAATAGGATTTAACATTATCCCCTCATTCAGCGTCTCACTAAATAATGCACACCTGCGGAGTAGTCAGAAGTCTCTTTTCCATGGCCACTACTTAAGAGCCTCACTAAGTGTACACACCTGGAGAAACAGGCAGGATTTACCTTAATCCCCTCATTCAGAGTCTCACTAAATAATGCCCACCTGTGGAATAGTCAGGAGACTTTTTCCTGTGACCACTAACTCGGAGTGTCACTGAATAATGTGGTGTAGTCAGGAGTCTATTTTATGCAGACACATATTCAGAGCTTCAGTGAATAAGACGGACACTTGATATAGTAAGGAATCTAATTGATATGGAAACATTTTCTGAGCCTCACTGAATAATACACACCTGGGGAATAATTTTGAGTCTATTTTCGATGGATATATATTCAGAGCCTCGGAAAATGATGTACACCTGTGGAGTAGCCAGGAGTCTAATTTATTAGGACACTCATTCATAGCCTCAGTGGATAACATGCACGTGTGGATTAGTCAGGATTCCATTTTATATGGCCACTCACTCGTAACCTCAGTGAGAAATGCAAAAATGTAAAATACTTAGCAGTCTATTTCATATAGACACTCATTCAGAAATTCACTGAATAATACAAATATTTGAGATTGACAGCATCCTGTTTCATATGGTTAAACAGAAAGAGCCTCACTGAGTATAGCACATCAGGGGAAGTGTTAGGAGTCTACCTTATATAGCCTTTAATTTACAGAATCAGGAAATAATGAACACTTGTGGAATAGACATTAGTCTATTTTATATGGCCACAAAATCAAAGCCTTTTTGAACACTGCACATGTGAGGAATAATCACTTGTCTGTTTCATATGGTGTTTCGTTTGGTGAAACAAAACTTATGCACACCTGTGGAGTAAAATGGGTTCTATTTCAGAAAGCCACTCTTTCAGTGTTTTAGTGAATAATATGTATATCTGAAAAGTAAGGAATCTCTTTCACATGGCCAGTCGTTCAGGGCTTCTGTGAAGAATACTCCCCTCAAAAATAGTCAAGTGTCTACTTAAAATGGCTACACATTCAGAGACTCTGTAGGTAATGAACAGCTAAGCAATACACCTGAGTCTCTTTTTTATGCCCACTTAGTCAGAGTCTCATTCAGTAATATACACCTGGGGAAGAGTTAAGTGTCTACATCATATAGCCACTCATTTAGACCCTCAGTGAATAATACAGACCAGGGTAATAGTCGAGCATTTTTTATATGGCCACTCATTTTGTGCCTCACTGAGTGATATACACCTGAAGAATCCTCAGGATTCTATTTAATACTACCACTTATTTAGAACCTTATTGAATAATTCACAGTGGAGCAATAGTCAGGTGTCTATTTTATATGGTCTATCACTCAAAGTTTCAGTGAATAATAAACTTCTATGGAGTAATCAGGACGCTTTTAAAGACAGCCATGAATTAAGTGCCATCCTGAATGAAGGAAGGCACTTACACACCTGGGAAATAGCCTTGTGTCTATTTCATATGAACTCTAATTTTGTGTATCATTGAATAATACACACGTTGGGAAGTGAAAGGAGTCTATTTGGTATGGACACTCAAAAAGAACCTGTTTGATTAATGCACACTTGTATAATAATGAGGAGTCTATGTCATATGGCTACTCATTCAGACAAACAGTGAATAATGCACATGTAAAGTAATTAGAAGTCTGATTCTTATGGACCCTCTTTCACAGCCTCACTGAATATTACACACTTGTGATATAGTCTGGAGTCTATTTTTTATGGCCACCAATTCAGAGAATCACTAAGTAATGCACACCTGCAGAATAGTCAGAAGTCTCTTTCCTATGGCCACTCATTAAGAGCCTCACTAACTGTACACAAATGGGGAAATAGGATTTACCATTATCGCCTCATTCAGCGTCTCACTAAATAATGCACACCTGTGGAATAGTCAGGAGACTATTTTCTCTGGCCACTCGTTAAGAGCCTCACTAAGTGTACACACCTGGGGAAATACGATTTACTATTATCCCCTCATTCAGAGTCTCACTAACTGATGCACACCTGTGGAATAGTCAGGAGACTCTTTCCTATGGCCACTCGTTAAGAGCCTCACTAAGTGTACACACCTGGGGAAATAGTCAGAATTTACCTATATCCCTTCATTCAGAGTCTCACTAAATAATGCACACCTGTGGAATAGTCTGGAGACTTTTTCCTGTGGCCTCTAATTCGGAATGTCACTGAATAATGTGATGTAGTCAGGAGTCTATTTTATATAGACACATAGTCAGAAAGACAGGGAATAAAACAGGCCCTTTATGTTGTAAGGAATCTAATTAATATGGCCACATATTCTGAGCCTCACTGAATAATACACAACTGGAGAATAATATCGAATCTCTTTTTGATGGACATTCATTTAGAGCCTCGGTAAATAACGTACACCTGCTGAGTAGCCAGAAGTCTGTTTTATTAAGACACTCATTCAAAGCCGCAGTGGATAATATGCACGTGTGGATTAGTCCGGATTCCAATTTATATGGCCACTGACTCATAACGTCAGTGAAAAATGCACAAATTAAAGTACTCAGCACTCTATTTCATATAAACACTCATTCAGAGATTCACTAAATAATACAAATATTTAATATGACAGCATCCTGTTTCATATAATCACACAAAATGACGCTCAGAGAGAAAGGCACACCTAGGAAAGTGTTAGGAGTCTACTTTATATAGCCTCTCATTTACAGCCTCAGGGAATAATGCACACCGTCGGAATAGACACTAGACAATTTTATATGGCCACAAAATCAAAGCCTGAGTGAGTAATACACAACTTTGGAATAGTCACTTGTCTATTTTACATGCCCAAATATTTAGAGTCAGAGTCAATAATACGCGCCTGTGGACAAGTCAGAAGACAATTTGATATGGCCAAAGTTTCAGTGCCTCAGTGAATAATACATACCTGGGAAACGCTCAGGACCCTATTACATGTGGCATCTATTTCAGAGCTTCCTTGAATAGGAAACACCTCTATTGTAGTGAGAATTCTATTTTCTATAGCCACATATTCAGAGGGAAACTGAATAACATACATCTTGGGAAAAGTTGAAATTCTGTTTTGTATAGCCACTCATTTAGAGCCGAATGTAAAAACGCACGTCTGAGGATCATTCAGGAGGCTGTATTTTATGGCCACTCATTCAGAGCTTCACAGAATAATACAGACATATGGAAATGTCAGCAGTGTACTTGAAATGGCCACTTATTCAGTTTCTCAGTGATGAATCATATATATTTGAAAAATATTCAGGATTCTATTATATAGAGACACTTATAAAGAGACTCACTGAAAAATGCACACCTGGAGAATTGTCTGGAGACTATTTGATATGACCGTTCACCCAGCGACTCAGTGGAAAATGCAGAGCTGAGAAATAGTCAAGAGGACAGAATCAGGAGTCTATTTTATGGGGTCACTCATTTAGAAACTGTCTGAAGAATACACGCCTTGGGAATAGTCAGAGTCCAGGTCGTATGGCCACTCAATTACAGCATTACCAAATAATGCCCAATGGGGCAATAGTAAGGAGTCTATTTCATATGGCCTCTCATTGGGAGCTCCAGTGCATAATAAACCGCTGTGGAGGAGTGAGAACCCTATTGACAATAGCCCCAAATAAAGCAGCTCCCTGAATGATACACACATGTGTGAAATCCAGAAGACTATTGGATATGGACACTCATACAGAACCTCTTCGAATATTGCACATGTGGAAATAATTACTAGTCTATTTCATATGGTGGTTCCTTTAAAGAGTCAAAAATTAACACACACCTGTGGAGTAAACTGTGGTCTATTACATAATGCCACTCTTTTAGTGTTTTAGTGAATAACATGTATATCGATAAGTCAGGAATCTCTTTCACATGGCCAATCATTCTGGGCCTCTGTGAATAATTCTCCCCTAGAAACAGTCAAGGGTCTCCTTCAAATGCCTACACATTCAGAGTCTCTGTAAGTGATGAACACCTGGGCAATACACATGAGTCTGTTTTTTATGCCCACTTAGTCAGAGTCTCATTCAATAATACTCACCTGGGGAAGAGCTAAGAGTCTCCTTCATTTAGCCACTCATTGAGATCATCAGAAAATAATCCACAGCAGGGTAATAGTCGAGCATTTTTATATGGCCACTCATTCTGTGCCTCCCTGAATGATACACACCTGGGGAATTCTCAGGATTCTATTTCATACTACCACTCTTTTAGAACCTTATTGAATAATTCACAATGGAGCCATAGTCAGGTGTCTACTTGGTATGGCCTCTCATTCAGTGTTTCAGTGCATAATAAACTTCTTTTTTTTTTTTAATTTTTATTGCATTATAGGTTTGGGGATACATGTGCAGAACGAGCAAGATAGTTGCATAGGTACACACATGGCAGTGTGCTTTGCTGCTTTCCTCCCCTTCACACACGCTTGGTATTCATCCCCAGGCTATCCCCCCCAGCCCCCCCTGCTGTCCCTCCCCCATTCCCCCCAACAGTCCCCAGTGTATAGTAGACCGCCTCTCTGTGTCCACGTGTTCTCATTTTCCTCACCCACCTATGAGTGAGTATATGCGGTATTTCTTTTTCTGTTCTTGTGTCAGTTTGCTGAGAATGATGTTCTCCAGATTCATACATGTCCCTACAAAGGACACAAACTCATCATTTTTGATTGCTGTGTAATATTCCATGGTGTATATGTGCCACATTTTCCCAGTTCAGTCTATCATCGTTGGGCATTTGGGTTGGTTCCAGGTCTTTGCTATTGTAAACAGTGCTGCAATGAACATTCGTGTGCATGTGTCCTTATAGTAGAACGATTTATAGTCCTTTGGATAGATACCCAGTAATGGGATTGCTGGGTCAAATGGAATTTCTATTTCTAGGTCCCTGAGGAATCGCCACACTGTCTTCCACAATGGTTGAACTAATTTACACTCCCACCAACAGTGTAAGAGTGTTCCTATTTCTCCACATCCTCTCCAGCATCTGCTGTCTCCAGATTTTTTAATGATCACCATTCTAACTGGTGTGAGATGGTATCTCAATGTGGTTTTGATTTGCATCTCTCTATAATAAACTTCTACGGAGTAATCAGGACACTGTTTAAGATAGCCATGAATTAAGTGCCTTCCTGAATGATACACACCTGGGTGGTAGTCAGAAGTCTATTTCATATGAACTCTAATTCTGTGTAACGCTGAGTAATACACACCTGGGGGAGCTTCAGGAGTCTATTTGGTATGGACACTCATACCGAACCTGTTGGAATAATGCATGCATGGAGAATAATGAGGTGTCTATATCATTCAGCTTCTCATTCAGACGAACAGTGAATAACGCACATGTGGAGTCATTAGAATTCTGTTTCATATGACCCCTCTTTCACAGCCTCACTGAATATTACACACTTGTGATATAGTCCATAGTCTATTTTATGGCCACTCATTCAGAGAATCACTGAATAATTCACACTTGCAGAATAGTAAGAAGTCTCTTTTCTATGGCTACCCGTTGAGAGCCTCATTAAATGTACACACCTGGATAAAAGTCAGGATTTACTTGTATCTCCTCATTCAGAGTCTCACTAAATAATGCACACCTATGGAATAGTCAGTAGACTTTTTCATGAGGCCTCTCATTCAATATGTCATTGAAAAATGTGGTGTAGTCATGAGACTCTTTCATGTAGACACATATTCAGATCCTCGGTGCATATGATAGACCTTTGATATAGTAAGAAATCTAATTACTACGGCCACATCTTTTGAGGCTCACTGAATAATACACACCTGGAGAATAATTTGGAGTCTATTTTTGATGTACATTCATTCAGAGCCTAGGTAAATAATGCGGACCTGTGGAGTAGCCAGGAGTCTATTTCATTTGGACACACATTCATAGCCTCAGTGGATAATATGCACCTGTGTATTAGTCAGGATTACGTTTTAATATAGCCACTGGCTCATAACCTCAATGAATAATGTACAAATGTAAGGTACTTAGCAGTCTATTTCATATAGCCATTCATTCAGAGATTCACTGAATAATAAAAATATTTGAGACAGACAGCCTCTTGTTTTATATGGTCATACAAAAAGAGCCTCACTGAGTTACACACACCTGCGGAATTTTTAAGAGTGTACTTTACATAGCCTCTCATTTACAGCCTAAGGGAATAATGCACACGTGTGGAATAGACACTAGTCTATTTTATATGGCCACAAAATCAAAGCCTGAGTCAGTAATACACATCTTTGGAATAGTCAATAGTCTATTCAATATGCCCATATATTTAGAGTCAGTGTCAATAATACATGCCTGTAGACTAGTCAAGAAACCATTTCATATGGCCAAAGTTTCAGAGCCTCAGTGAATAATAAGTACCTGAGGAATTCTCTGGACGCTATTACATGTGGCATTTCTTCAGAGGTTCTTTGAGTAAAGAACACCTGTATTGTAGTCAGAATTCTATTTTATATAGCCACATACTCAGAGCCTAACTGAATAACAGACACCTTGGGAAAGTCAGGATTCTATTCCGTATAGCCACTCATTTACAGCTTAATGTAAAACTCACGCCTGAGTAGTATATAGGAGTCTCTATTTTATGGCCACTCATTCAGAGCCTCACAGAATAATACAGATGTATGGAAATGTCAGAAGTGTACTTGACATGGCTACTTATTCAGTTCCTCAGTGAAGAATCATATATATCTGGAAAATACTCAGGATTCTATTATATATAGCCACTTATTAAGCGACTCACTGAATAATGCACACCTGGAGAATTGTATGGAGACTATCTGATATGACCGTTCACCCAGCGACTCAGTGGAAAATGCAGAGCTGAGAGATAGTCAAGGGGACAGAGTCAGGAGTCTATTTTATGTGGTCACTCGTTCAGAAACTGACTGAAGAATACACCCCTTGGGAATAAGCAGAGTCCAGGTCATATGGCCACTCAATCACAACATTACCTAATAATGCACAATGGGGCAATAGTATGGAGTCTATTTCATAGGGCCTCTCATTCGGAGCTTCATTGCATAATAAACAGCTGTCGAGGAGTGAGGACCCTATTGACGGTAGCCCCAAATAAAGCAGCTCCGTGAATGATACACACATGTGTGAGATTCAGGAGACTGTTTTATATCGACACTCATACAGAACCTCTTTGAATATTGCTCATGTGGGAAACAATCACTAGTCTATTTCATATGGTGGTTCATTTCTAGGGTCAAAAATAATGTGCACCTGTGAAGTAAAATGCGGTCTATTTCATAAGGCCACTCTTTCAGTGTTATAGTGAATAACATGTATATCTGATAAGTCAGGAATCTCTTTCACATGGCCACTCCTTCTGGGCCTCTGTGAATAATACTCCCCTCAGAAACAGTCAAGGGTCTACTTCAAATGCCTTCACATTCAGAGTATCTGTAAGTAATGAACACCTGGGCAATACACTTGAGACTCTTTTTTATGCCCACTGAGTCAGAGTCTCATTCAATAATACACAACTGGGGAAGAGTTAAGAGTCTACTTCATGTAGCCATTCTTTTTGATCCTCAGTGAATAATCCACACCAGGGTAATAGTTGAACATTTTTATATGGCCACTCATTCTGTGCCTTCCTGAATGATACTCACCTGGGAAATTCTCAGGATTCTATTTCATACTACCACTCATTTAGAACCTTATTGAATAATTCACAATGGAGCAATAGTCAGGTGTCTATTTTGTATGGCCCCTCTTTCAAAGATTCAGTGAATAATGAACTTCTATGGAGTAAAATATTCAGTAAATAATTAACTTCTATGGAGTAATCAGGACACTGTATAATATAGCCATAAATTAAGTGCCTGCCTGACTGATACACAGCTGAGTGGTAATCGAAAGTCTGTTTCATATGACCTCTAATTCTGTGTAACACTGAGTAATACACCGAACCACTTCAAATATTGCACATGTGAAGAATAATCACTTGTTCATTTTATGTCGTCGTTCGTTTGGAGAGTCAAAAAACACAGGAGAGTGGTGATACACACAGAAGGGTGGAGGGTTCTCACAGGAGACATTGGGTACACAACAGAGAGAAGAGGATACAAAGGAGAGTGGTTACACACAGAAGAGTAGGGGATACACAGTGGAGAGAGTACGATACACACAAGAGAGGGGAGGATAAACACAGAAGAAAGAAATACACACAGGAGAGGGTCATACACAAAGGAGAGGGTGATACACACAGGAGAAAGAAGGATAAAGACAAGAAAGAGGAAGGTACACACAGAACACGGGGAAACACACAGGAGAAAAAAGGATACACACAGCAGAGAGGAGAATACACACAGGAGAGAGGGGATACACAGAGGAGAGAGGGAAGTACACACAGGAGAGAGAAAGTATACACAAAAAATGGAGGGAGTTACACATAGGAGAGAGGGGATACACAAGAGGGGGGGACACAAACTTGAGAGAGGGGGCATGCACACAGGAGAGAGGGGAAATACACACAATAAAGAAAGTTGATATATACAGGCAAAAAAAATAATACACACAGGAGAGAGGAAGATACACACAGGAGAAAGGAGGATACACACTGGAGAGAGAAAGGTACACAAAGGAAAGGGGGATACACACAGGACTGAGGAGGATTCACACAGGAAAGAAGAAGATACACACAGGAGACAGTAGGATACACACAAAAGAGGGAAAAATACACACGGTAGACAGAAGGATACACACAGGAGAGAGAAGGATTTAAACGGGAGAGTGGTGATACAAACAGGAGAGATGAGGGTTCACACAGGAGAATAAAAAATACACACATGAGTGAGATGGATACACACAGGAGAGAGGAGTATACACACAGCAAAAAGGAGGATACACACAGGAGAGAGGGAATACACAGAGAAGTGAGAAAGATCCACACAAGAGAGAAGAAAATGCACACAGGAGAGAGGTGGATACACATAGAAGTGGGGCATACACACAAAAGAGAGGGAATACACACAGGAGAGGGAGGAATACACACGGAGAGTCGTGATCCACACAGGATAGTTGAGGGTAAACACAGAAGAGAGGGGGTACACACAGGAGAGTAGAGGATACACAAAAGAAAAAGGGATACACACAGGAGAGTAGGAAATAAAAAGAAGAGAGAAGAGGGTACACAAAGAAGAGAGGAGGATAAACACAGTAGAGGGAGATACACACAGGAGAAAGGGGCTAACACACATAAGAGGGGGATAAACACAGGAAAGAGAAAGAAACACAAAGGAGAAGGGAATACACACAGGAGAGAGGGGCGTAGACACAAGAGAAAACAGGATACACACAGCAGAGAGGAAGATACACACAGAAGAGAGGAGATACACAAAGGAGAGAAGGCGATAGGAACAGGACAGAGAAGGGATACACACAGGATGGAGGGTGTTACACACAGGAGAAAGAAAAAATACACACAGGAGAGAGAAGGGGTATCCACAGGAGAGAGGAGGATGCACACAGGAGAGGGGGATACACACAGGAGAGAGGAGGATGCACACAAAAGAGAGGAGGAGACACACAGGAGAAAGGAAGATACACGCAAATAAGAGGAGGGTAAACACAGTGTAGAAGGGGATACACAAAGGAGAGAGAAGGATCTACACACGAGAGAGAAAGATACACACAGGAGAGAGGAGAATACACAGAGTAGACAGGAGGATACAGAAAAGAGAGTGGAAGATACACACAAAGAAGAGAAAGATACTAATAAAGGGAGGGAAATAAACACAGGAGAAAGGAAGATACACACAGGAGAGAGGAGGATACACACAGGAGAGAGGAGGATACACAAAGAAGAAGCGAAACACAGAGAAGAGAGGGGGATACACACAGGCGGGAAAGATAATCACAGAAGAGGGGGTATACACCCAGGAGAGAGGGGAATACACACAGGAGAGGCGGATACACACAGGAATGAGGGACTTATGCACAGGAGAGAGGAGGATACACACAGGAGTCGCGTGATACACACAAGAGAGAAAAGGGTACACACATTATAAAGTAGAATACACACGAGAGAGGACTATACAGAAAGAAGAGGGGGATACACACAAGAGAGAGGGAGATACACCGAGGAGAGAGGAGGATACACACAGGAGGGAGAATACACAAAGGAAAGAGTACCATAAACACAGGAGAGGGGTATACACAGAAAAGAAAGAAAAATAAACACAAAAGAGAGGAGGATACACACAGGACAGGGAGATACAGACAAGAGAGTGGGGCGTATACACAGGAGAGAGGAGGATACACACAGCAGAGAGGAGAATACACACAGGAGAGAGGGGATCCACACAAGAGAGAGGAAGATACAAACTGGAGAGAGGAAAGATACACACAGGACAGAGAGGACAGAGGGTGAATACACACAGCAGAAAGGCGTGATACACACAGGAGAGAAAAAAGATACACATAGAAGAGAAGAGGATACACACAGGAGAAAGGAGGATACACACTGGTTAGAGAAAGATACACAAAGGAGAATGGGATACACACAGGAGTGAAAAAGATACACACAAGAAAGAAGAAAATACACACAGGAGAGAGGAGGATACACACAAATGAGGGAAGAATACACACAGTAGACAGAAGAATACACACAGGAGAGAGAAGAATACACACAGAAGAGGGGTGATACACACAGGAGAGATGAAGGTTTACGTAGGAGAAAAGACGATACTTTTAGGAGAGAGACAGATACACACAGGAGAGAGGGTATACACACAGGAGTGAGGAAGATCCACACAGGAGAGAAGGGAATGCAAATAGGAGAGAGGTGGATACACAGAGAAGTGAAGCATACACACAGCAGAGAGGAGGATTTCTGCAGGAGAGAGGAAAATACACGGAGGAGAGGGGAGATATACACAAGCGAGAGGGGGATACACCCAGGAGAGAGGAGGGATACACACGGAGAGTGGTGATACACACAGGACAGTGGATGGTACACACAGGAGAGAGGAGGTACACACAAGAGAGAAGAAGATACACAAAGGAAAAAGGGATACAAACAGGAGAAGAGTAGGGAATAAACAGAGGAGAGAGGAGGATAAGCAAAGGAGAGGGGGATACACACAGGAGAGAGGGGCATAGATGCAGGATAAAGGAGGATACACAAAGCAGAGAGGAAGATACACACAGGAGAGTGGAGATACTCAGAAGAGAGAGGGGGATACACACAAAAGAGAGAAGAGATACACACAGGAGAGAGGAAGTTAAACACAGAAGAAAAGAGGGATATGCACAGGAGAGAGAATTGATACCCACAGGAGAGAGGAGGATACACATAGGAGAGAAAAAGATACACACAGGAGAGAGGAGAATGCACACAGAAGAGAGAAGGATACATACAAAAGAGAGGAGGAGACACACAGGCGAGTAGAGAATACACAGAAAAGAGAGAAGGATACACACAGGAGAGAGAGAAATACACACAGGAGAGAAGAGGATACACACAGGTGAGGGGTGATACACAGAGGAGAGAGAAGGGTACACATAGGAGAATGGGTGATACAAACAGAAGTCAGAAAGATACACAAAGGAGAGGGGGATACACACAGGAAAGAGGGGGACACACCGATGTGAGAAAAGGATACACACAGGAGAGAGGAGGATACACACAGGAGAGGGGGATAACAACAGGAAAGAGCTCATACACACAGGAGAGGGGCATACACACAGGAGGAAAAGGGATATACACAAGAGAGAAAAGGATACACACAGGAGAGGGGGACACACAGAGAAAGTGGGGCGTACACACAGGAGAAAAAATAATACACACAGCAGAGAAAAGAATACACACAGGAAAAAGAGGATACACACAGGAGAGAGGAAAATACACACAAAAAAAGGAAAGGATACACACAGGAGACAAAAGGATACACACAGGGTAGTTGGGGATACACAAAACAGAGGGGTGATACACACAGGCGGGAGGAAGGTACACACAGGAGAGAGGAGGATACACACATGATAAGGGGTTACACACAGGAGAAAAAATACACGCAGAAGAGAGGGGCATACACACACAAAAGGGTGATAAACAAAGGAGAAAGGAAGATAAACACAGAAAAGAAAAGTATACACACAGGACACGGTGATACACACAGGAGAGAGTGGCGTATACACAGGAGAGGAAAGGATACACACAGGAGAGAGGAGGAAACAAACAGGAGAGAGGGGATACACAGAACAAAGGGGTATACACACAGGAGAAAGAAGGGATACACACAGGAAAGAAAGGTGTTACACACAGGACAGAAGGGAAAAACACACAGGAGAGCGGAGGGATAAACACAGTAGAGAGAAGGATACACACAAAAGAGAGGAGGATACACACAAGAGAGAAAAGTATACACACAGGAGAGGGGCATACACAAGAACGAGAGGGGGATAAACACAGGAGCGTTATACACATACAGGAGACAGGAAAATACACACAAGAGAGAGGGGATACACACAAGATATGGGGATACACACAGGAGGGAAAAGAATACACATAGGAGAGTGAAGCATACACACAGGAGGGAGGGAAATACACACAGAAG
The DNA here is from genome assembly GCA_031835075.1 of Saguinus oedipus. Classification (NCBI taxonomy): domain Eukaryota; kingdom Metazoa; phylum Chordata; class Mammalia; order Primates; family Cebidae; genus Saguinus; species Saguinus oedipus. The sequence continues at coordinate 7,616,006 of CM063170.1, forward strand.
GGAGGTGAATACACACAGGAGAGATTAGGATACACACAGAGGGAAAGGATAAATACAAACGAGAGGAGGATACACACAAAAGGGAGGAGGAAACAGATAGAAGAGAGGAGGATACATGCAAGAGATTGGAGGATACACAAAGGAGAGAGGAGGATACACACAGGAGAGGGGAGGATACACCCAGGAAAGAGGAGTATACACACAGAAAAAGGGCATATACACAGGAGAGAGAAAGATCCTCACAGAAGCGTTGGATACATACAAGAGACAGGGAAATACACACAATAGAGAATGGGATACACACAGGAGAGAGGGGGATTCACACAGAAGAGGGGAATACACACAGGAGAGATGGAGATCCACCCAGGAGAGAGGGGAAAACACACAAAAGAGAAGGCGTTACACACAGGACAGAGAAGGTTACGCACAGAAGAGAGGGGAATTCACACAATAGAAAGGGTGACACACACAGGAGAGAGGGGAATACACACAGGAGAGGGGTGATACTCACAGAGTAGAGGAAGGTACATACAGGAGAGAGAAAGATAAACAAAGGAGAGGTGTGATATACACAGGAGAAAAAGGAATACACAGAAAAGAGAAAAAGATACACACAGGAGAAAGTAGGATACACAAAGAAGAGGAAGATACACAAAGTAGAGTGGGGCATACACACAGAAAAGTAAAATACACACGGGGAAACGGGGATAAACACAGGAGAGAGGAGGATACACACAAGAGAGGGGGATACACACAGGTGAGAGGAGCGTTCACACAGGAGACAGGAAGATACACACAGGAGAGAGGATTATGCACACAGGAGAGAGGGGATACACACGGAAGAAATGGGGGATACACACAAAAGAAAAGGGGTTACACACAGGAAAGGAGGAAAAACACAAAAAAGAGGATTACACACAGGAGAGAGAAAGATACACACAGGAGAGAGGAAAATACACACAGGAGAGAGAAGAATACGCACAGGAGAGAGGAGGATACACACAAGAAAGAGGAGGATACACACAGGAGAGAGGAGGATACACATAGGAGAAAGGCACACACACAGGAGAGAAGAGGACAAACAGAAAAGAGTTGGGTACACACAAGAGACAAGGTAATACACACAGGAGAGAGGGTGATACACACAAGAAAGAGGGGAATACACACAACAGAGAGGGCATACATACAGGAGAGATGAGAATACAAAAAGGAGAGAGGGTGATACACACAGGAGAAATGGGGACACAAATAGAAAAGTGCGGCATACACACAATAGGGAGAGAGATACACACAGGAGAGAGGAGAATACACACAGGAGAGTAAAGGAAAAATACAGGGGAGAGGAGTATACACAAAGAAGAGAGGGAAACACACAAGAGAGAGGGGGATACACACAGGCGAGGGGAATACACACAGGAGACGGTGTGATACACAAAAAAAGAGTGGGGGATACACACAGGAGAAAGGGGGATACAAACAGGAGAGTGCGGCATACACAAAAGAGGGAGGGGGATACACACAGGATAGAGGAGGATACACACAAAAGAGAGAAGGCTACACACAGGAGAGAGGAGTATATACAAAGAGAGGAAAACAAACAAGAGAGAGGGGGATACACACAGGCGAGGGGGATACACTCAGGAGATGGTGTGATACACACAGGAGAGAGTGGGACACACAAAAAAGAGAATACACACAAGAGAGAGGGGTATAAACAAAAAATAGAGGAGGATACACACAGGAGAGAGGGGGATACCCACAGGAGGGAAGGTAATACACACAGGAAGACAAGAATAAATACAAGAGAAAGGAGGATACACACAAAAGACTGAAGGATACAGATAGAATAGAGGATGATACACGCAGGTGAGAGGAGGATACACACAGAAAAGAAGAGGATACACGTCGAAGAGAAGAGGATACACACAGGAAAGAGCGGGGATACACACAGGAGAGAGGGATACACACAGAAGAGAGAAAGATACACACAGGAGAAAGAAATATGCACACAGGAGAGTGGAAGATTCACACAAAAGAGAGGATGATACACACAGGAGAGACGAGGATAAACACAGGAGAGAGAACAATACACACAGAATTGGGAAATACACACAGAATAGAAAAGGATACACATAGGAGAGAGGAGGGTACACACAGGAGAAAAAAGGATACACAGAGCAGAGAGGAGGATGCCCACAGGAGAGGAAGATACACACATAAGAGACTAACATAAATACAGGGGAGAGAAGGATATACACAGAATTGAGGAAGATACACACAGGAGAGGGGGGATACACACAGAAGAGAGGGGGATACACACTGGAGATAAGAAAATGCACACTGGCGAGAGAAGGATACACACAGGAAACAAGAGGATACACACAGGATAGAGGGGAAATACACACAGGATAGTGGAAGATACACACAGAAGAGAGGAGGATACACACAGGAGAGAGGATGATCCACACAAATGAAAAAAGAATACACACAGCAGAGAGGAGAATACACACAGGAGAGAGGAGAAAAAACACAGGAGAGTGGGGGATACACACATGTGGAGGGAAATACAAACAGGTGGAAAAAAATACACACAGGAGAGAGGAAAATACACATAGGAGAGAGGAGCATACACAAAAAAGACATGGGCATACACACTGGAGAAAAAGATACACACAGGAGAATGGGGGATACACACAGGAAAGAGAGAATACACAGAAAACAGGTGGATACACACAGGAGAGAGGGGCATACACACAGGAGAGAGGAGGATACACATAGGATAGAGGAGAATACACACAATAGAGAGGGAGATACACAGGGTAGAGAGGGTGTATACACACAGAATAGAAGAAGATACACACAGAAGAGAGGAAGATACACAGAGGAGAGAGGAGAAAACACACAGGGGAGAGATGGATACACACAGGAGAGAGGAGGATACACACAAAAGAGAAAAAAATACAAACAGGAGAGAGAAGGATACACACAGGTGAAAAAAGAATACACACAGGAGAGAGGAATATACAGACAAAAGAGGGGGATACACAAAGGAGGAATGGGGATACACACAGCGGGAGGGCAATACACACAGGAGAGAGTAGGATACACACAAGACAGATGAGGATACACACAGGAGAGTCGGGGATACACACAGGGCGAGGGGAATACACACAGGAGAGTGAAAGATACAAACAGCAAACAGGAGGATAAGCAAAGGAGAGAGGAGAATGCACACATGAGAGAGGAGGATACACAAAGGAGAGAAGGAAAAACACAATAGAAAGGGAGATATACACAGGCGAGAGGGATACTCACAGAAGTGGGGGGGGATGCACACAGGAGAAAGAGGAATCCACAGAGGAGAGGGGGGTATACAACGAAAAGAGGAGCATACACACAGGAGAGAGGAGGATACACACAGGAGAGAAGGGGGATACACACAGGAGAAAGGGGGATACACACAGGGGGAGAAGTCTAAATACAGGAGGGAGGAGGGTACACAAAAAAGAGAGGAGGATACAGACAGAAGTGAGGGCGATAAAGGCAGGAAAAAGGAGGATACACACAGGAGCGAGGAGGATACACAGAGGAGAGAGAAGGATACACGCAGGAGAGAGAAGGATACACACAGGAGAGTGGGGGGACACACACAGAATAGGGCGATACACACAGAAGAGAGGAGGATAAACACAGAAGAAAGGAGGATACTCACAGGAGAGAGGGGGATACATACAAAGGAGTGGAGGATGCACACAGGAGAGAAGGGGATACACACAGGAGAGAAAAGGATACACACAGGAGATGGGAATACACAGGAGAAAGGAGCATACACACAGGAGAGAGTGATACACACAAAAGAAAGGGGGGTACACACAGGAAAGAGGAGAATACACACAGGAGAGAAGGATACACACAGGAGAGGAAGGCATACACACAGGAGAAAGGAGAATACACACAGCAGAGATTAGGATTCACACAGAAGAGATGGAATAAACACAGGAGAAAGAAGAACACACACAGGAGAAAGGGGGAAACACACAGGAGAGAGGGTGGATACACAAAGGAGAAAGGGGGAATACACAGAGAAATGAGGAGAGATACACACAGGAGGGAGGAGCATACACACAGGAGAGAGGAGCATACACACAAGAGAGGGATAGATACAGCAGGGAAGGATAAACACAGTAGAGAGAAAGATACACACAGTACAGAGGAGGATACACACAAAATAAAAAATGATACACACAGGAGACAGAAGGATACACACAGAAGAGAGGGGGAAAAAACAGGAGAGGGGAATACACACAGAAGAGAAAAAAGATACACACAGGAGACAGGCATTCACAAAAAAAGGAGTTGGATACACACAGGAGAAAGGGGGATACACACAGGAGAGAGAATACACACAAAAGAGATGGGCATACCCACAGGAGAAAGAAGGATACCCACAGGAGAGAGGGGAATACACACAAGAGAGATGGGCATACCCACAGGAGAGAGGAAAATACACAAAGGAGAGAGGGGGATACACACAGAAAAAAAGGGGATACAAAAAGGAGAGTGCGGCATACACACAGAACAGAGGGGGATACACACAGCAGAGAGGAGGATACACACAAAATAGAAAATGATAAACACGGGAGACAGAAAAAACACACAGGAGAGAGGGGGATAAACACAGGAGAGGAGAATACACACAGGAGGGAAAAAAGATACACACAGGAGACAGGGATACACAAAGAACGGAGTTGGATACAGACAGTAGAGAGGGGGATAGACACAGGAGAGAGGGGAATACACACAAGAGAGAGGTGCATACGCACAGGAGAGAGGAGACTACACAAAGGAGAGAGGGGGATACACACAAAAAAAGGAAGATACAAACAAAAGAGTGCGGCATACACACAGAAGAAAGGAGGATACACACAGAAGAGAGGAGGCTACACAAAGGAGAGAGGAGGATACACAAAGAAGAAGGGGAAACACACAAGAGAAGGGAAATACACACAGAAGAGAGGAGGATACACAAAGAAGAGAGGAGGATACACACAGGAGAGAGGGATATACAGTCAGTTGAGGGAAATACACAAAAAAGAGAGGGGCATACACACAGGAGAGAGAAAAGATACACACAGGAGAGAGAAGGATATACACAAGAAAGAGGGGAATAAACACAGGAGAGAGAAGGGATACACATAGTTAAGAAGAAAATACACACAGGAGAGAGGAAGATAAAAACAAAAGAGAGGAGAATACACACAGGAGAGTGAAGGATACACAGAGCAGAGAGGAGGATACACACAGTAGAGGGGGTTACACCCAGAAGAGAGGAGCATACACAAAAAAGAGAGAAGGATACACACAGGATGCAAGAGGATACACACAGGAGAGAGGAAGATACAGACAGGAAAGAGGGAGGATACCCACGGGAGTAAAAAATAAACATAGGAGGGAGGAGGATACACACAGGAGACATGAGGATACACACAGAATAGAAAAGAATACACACAGGAGAGAGGAGGATACACACAAGAGAAAGGATGATACTCACAGGAGAGAGGAGGATCCCCACAGGTGAAAGGAGGATACACTGAGAAGAAAAAATGATACACACAGGAGTGAGGGGGATACACACAAGGCGAGGAAGACACACACAGGAGAGAGGAGGATACACACATTAGAGAGGAAGATAAACACACTTGAGAGAGGGAAATAAACAAAAAAGACAAAGGCATACACAAAGGAGAGGCTGACACACACAGGATAATGGGGAATACACAAAGGGAAAAAAAAGATACACGCAGAAGAGGGGGATACACACAGGAGAGAGGGAGATACACACAAAAGAGAGGAGGATACAAAAAGAAGAGAGGAGAATACACACAGGAGAGAAAATGATACAAAGAGGAGAGAGGAGGATACACACGTGAAAGGAGGATACACACAGGAGAGAGGACGATACACACAGGAGACAGGAGGATACACACAGTAGAGAGGGGAATACATTTAGGAGAGTCGGGATACAAGCAGGAGAGTGCGGCATACACAAATGGGGAGGGGGATACACACAGGAGAGAGAAGAATACACACAAGAGAGAGGAAAATACACACAGGAGAAAGGAGGATACACACAGGAATGAGGGGGATAAACGCAAAAGAGAGAAGGATAAACACAGCAGAGTGGAGGATACACACAGGAGAGAGGAGGATACACAAATGAGAGGGGAAGATACACAGAGGAGAGAAGAAAATACACAAAGAGACAAAGGCATACACAAAGGAGAGGCTGATACACACAGGATAGAGGGGATACACACAGGAAAAAAGGATACACGCAGAAGAGTGAGATACACACAGAAGAGAGGGGCATACACACAGAAGAGAGGAGAATATACGGAGAATAGAGGAGGATACACACAATAGAGAGGAAGATACACACAGTGGAGAGAAGGTATACACACAAGAGAGAAGAAGGTACACACAGGAGAGAAGAGAATACACTCAGGAGAGAGGAGGATACACACAAAAAAGAGGAGAATGCAGATATGAGAGAAGAGGATACACACAAGAGAGAAAATGATGCTAACAAGAGAGAGAAGAATACACATGTGAAAGGAGGATACACACAGGAGAAAGGGGAATACACTCAGGAGAGTGGGGGAATCAAACGAGAGTGCGGCATACACAAAGAGGCAGGGGGATACACACAGCAGAGAGGAGGATACCCACGAGAGAGGAAAATACACACAGGAGAAAAAAAAATACACACAGGAATGAGGGGGATAAACGCAAAAGAGAGGAAGATAAACACAGCAGAGTGGAAGATACACACAGGAGAGAGGATACACACAGGACAAAAAAGTATACACAAATAAGAGGGGAAGCACACAAGACAAAGGGGGATACACACAGGCGAGAGTGGGATACACACAAAAGAGAGGAGGATACAGAAAGAAAAGAGGACGATACACACAGAAGAGAAAATGATACAAACAGGAGAGAGGAGGAAACACACGTGAAAAAAGGATACACACAGGAGAGGGGAGGATACACACAAGAGAGAAAGGAATACACTCAGGAGAGTTGGGGATACAAACAGGGGAGTGTGGCATAAACAAAGGGGGAGGAGGATACACACAAGAGAGAGGGAAATACACTCAGGAAGGTTGGGGATACAAACAGGAGAGTGTCGCATAAACAAAGGGGGAGGAGAACACACAGGAGAAAGGAGGATACACACAAGAGAGAGGAAAATACACACAGGAGAAAGGAGGATACACACAGGAATGAGGGAAATAAAGGCAAAAGAGAGGAGAATAAACACAGCAGAGTGGAGGATACACACAGGAGAAAGAAATACACACAAGAGATACGGGAATACACAGAGGAGAGAGGAGGGTAAACATAGGAGAGAGGAAGGATACACACAGGAGAAAAGGGATACACACAGGACAGTGGGGCATACACATAGAAAAGAGGGGGATACACACAGAAAACAGGGGGATACCCACAGGGAGAGAAAGATAATGACAGGAGGGAGAAGAATACACACAAAATAGAATAGAATACCGACAGAAGAGAGGAAAATACACGCAGGAGAGAGGAAAATTCACACAGGAGAGAGGAGGATACACAAAGAAGAGGGGAGGATACACGCAGGAGAGACGAGGATACACACAGTGGAGAGGAGGAATACACACAGGAGAGGGGGATACAAACAGTAGAGAAAAGGATACAAAGAGATGAGAGGAGTATACGCACAGGAGAGAGGAGGATACACACAGGTGAGAGGAGGAAACACAAAAAAGAGGGGATAAACACAGGAGAGAGGGTGATACACACAGAAGAAAGGTGATACACACAGGAAAAAGAAGGGTACACAGAGGAGAGAGGAAGATACACAAAGGAGAAAAGAGGATACACAAAGAAGAGGGGGATGCACAAAAGAGAGAGGGTGATATACCGAAAAGAGAGAAGGATACATACAGGAGAGAAAAGGAAACACACAGAAGAGGGGAATACACACAAGAGAAAGGGAGATACACACAAGAGAGAGGAGAATACACACAGAAGAGGGGAATACACCCAGGAGAGAGGGGTATACACAAAGGAGGGAAAAAATACACACAGCAGAGATGAGAATACACAGAAAAGAGAGGGGATACCCACAGAAGAGTGGAGGATACACCTAGGAGAGGGGAGGGGATACACACCGAGAGAGGGGAGATACACACAAGAGAGAAGGGGAATACATCCAAGAGAGAGGAGGAATACACACAGGAGAGAGGAGGATACACATAGGAGAGAGCAGGATACACACAGGAGAGGGGGATACACATTGGAGAGAGGAGGATACACACAGGAGGGAAAGCGATACACACAGGAGAGTGGTGATACACACAGGAGAAAGCGAAATACACACAGGAGAGAAAAGGCACCATACAGGAGAGAGGAGGATACATACAGGAGAGGGAAATACACAAAGTAGAAAGGAGCATGCACACAGGAAAAAGGATACACACAGAAGAAAGGGGGATACACACAGAAGAGGGGAGGATACACACAGGAGATGGGGATACACACAGGAGAGAGGATGATACACACATGAGAAAGGAAAATACAAACAGGTGATTGGGGATACACACAGGAGAAAGGATGATACACACAGGAGAAAAAGGATACACACAGGAGGAAAAGGGGTTCCACACGGGAGAGAGGGAAAATCAAACAGGAGAGAGGAGGGATACACACAGTATAAAGGAATATACACGCAGGAGAGACGAAAATACACACAGGAGAGAAAGGGATACACACAGGGGAGAGGGATACAAAAAGTAGAGAGGGGCATGCACACAGGAAGAAAAGGATACACACAAGAGAGAAAAGAAAACGCACAGAAAAGGGGGATACACACAGCAGAGAGGGGCATACACACAGGAGCGAAAAAGATACACAAAGGAAAGAGGAAGATACAAAAAGGAGAGAGGGGATACACGCAGGAGAGAGGGTGATACACACAGGAGAAAGGGGGGATACACACAAGAGAGAAAGGAATTACACACAGGAGAGAAGCAAAAAACACACAGGAGAGAGGAGGGATACACACAGGAGAAAGGAAGACACACACAGGAGAGTAGAAGATACACACAGGAGAGAAGAGGATACACACAGCAGAGGGGCATACGCACAGGAGATAGGGGATACAAACAAGAGATTTGGATACACACAGGAGACCGGGTAATACACACAGGAGTGAGGAGGATACACACAGGAGATGGGAATACAGAGAAAAGAGAGGGGGATACATAAAGGATAAAGGAGAATACACACAAGACAGAGAATCACAGACACAGTAGAAAAGAGGAAACAGAGCAGAGAGGGGGATACACACAGGAGAGAAGAGGGATACACACAGGATAAAGGAATATACACGCAGGAGAGAGAAAAATACACACAGGAGAAAAAAAGGTACACACAGGGGAGGGGGATACAGAAAGTAGAGAGGCGCATGCACAAAAAAAAGGATATACACAGGAGAAAAAAGGATACACACAAGAGAGAAAAGGATACACACAGAAGAGGGGGATACACACAGCAGAGAGGGGCATACACACAGGAGCGAGGAAGATACACACAGGAGAGAGGAAGATACAAAAAGGAGAGAGGAGATACACAAAGGAGAGAGGATGATACACACAGGAGAAAGGGGGGATACACACAGAGAAAGGAACTACACACAAGAGAGAGGGGAGAAACACACGAGAGAGGAGGAATACACACAGGGGAAAAAAGACACACACAGGAGAGTAGAAGATACACACAGGAGAGAGGAGGATACACACAGCAGAGAGGGGCATACACACAGGAGCGAGGAAGATACACACAGGAGAGAGGAAGATACAAAAAGGAGAGAGGAGATACACAAAGGAGAGAGGATGATACACACAGGAGAAAGGGGGGATACACACAGAGAAAGGAACTACACACAAGAGAGAGGGGAGAAACACATGAGAGAGGAGGAATACACACAGGGGAAAAAAGACACACACAGGAGAGTAGAAGATACACACAGGAGAGAGGAGGATACACACAGGAGAGAAGAGGATACACAAATGAGAGAGGAGAATACACACAGGAGAAAGGAGGATACACACAGGAGAGGGGCATACACACAGGAGAGAGGGGATACAAACAAGAGATTTGGATACACACAGGAGACAGGGTAATACACACAGGAGAGAGGGGGATACACACAGGAGACGGGGATACAGAGAGGAGAGGGGGGATACGTATAAAAGAAAAGAGAATACACACAAGACAGAGGGCCATAGACAGAGTAGAGAGGAGGATACACACAGGAGAGAGGGGAATACACACAGGAGAGAGGGGGATACAAACAGGGAAGTGCGGAATACACACAGGAGGAAGGGGGATACACACAGGAGAGAGAAGGATACACACAGAAGGAGAGGGATACACACAGGAGAGAGGAAGGATATACACAGAAGAGAGGGGATACACAGAGGAGAATGGGGCAAACACATACAAGAGAAAGGGATACACACAGAAAACAGGGGGATACCCAAAGGGGGAGAAAGATAATGACAGGAGGGAGGATGATACACACAAAATAGAATACGATACAGACAGAAGAGAGAAAAATACACGGAGGAGAGAGAAAAATTCACAAAGGAGAGAGGAGGATACACACAGAAGAGAGGAGGATACACACAGAAGAGAGGAGGATACACGCAGGAGAGACGAGGATACACACCGTGGAGAGGGGGAATACACACAGGAGTCGGGGATACAAACAGAAGAGAGGAGGATGAAAACAGGTGAGAGGAGGATGCAAACAGGTGAGAGGAGAATAAACACAAAAAGGGGATGATACAAACAGGTGAGAGGAGAATACACACAAAAAAGTGGAAGATAAACACAGGAGAGAGGGAGATACACACAGAAGAGGGGTAAGACACACAGGAAAGGGGAGGGTACATAGAGGAGAGAGGAAGATACACAAAAAAGAAAAGAGGATACACAAAAAAAAGGGGGATACACACAGGAGAGAGGGTGATATACCGAAAAGAGAAAAGGATACACACAGAAGAGAGGGGCATACACACAGGAGAGAAAAGGATAAACACAGCAGAGAGGGGACTACACAGAGGAGAGAGGGGATACCCACAGAAGAGTGGAGGATACACATAGGAGAGAGGGGGAATACACACGGAGAGAGTGGAGATACACAAAAGAGAGAAGGGGTGCACATCCAAGAGAGAGGAGGAATACACAAAGAAGAGAGGAGAATACACACAGGAGAGAGCAGAATACACACAGTGGAAAAATAGATACACACAGGAAATAAAATACACACAGGAGAGAGGAGAATACACACAGGAGAGAGAAGGATACACACAAAATAGAGAAGGATACACACAGGAGACAGAAGGATACACACAGGAGAGAGTAGGATACACACAGGAGAGGGGTGATACACACAGGAGAAAGAAGGGTACACACTGGAGAGAGAAAAATACACACAAATGAGAGAAGGATACACAGGAGAGAGGGGGATATACACAGGAGATAAAAGAAACCACACAGGAGAGTGGAGGATACACACAGGAAAGGGGGATACACAAAGTAGAAAAAAGCATGCAGACAGGAAAAAGGATACACACAGTAGAAAGGGGGATACACACAGAAGAGGGGAGGGGAGGATAAACACAGGACATGGGGATACACACAGGAGAGAGGATGATACACACATGAGAGAGGAAAATACAAACAGGCGAGAGGGGATACACACAGGAGAAAGGGTGATGCACACAGAATAAAGGGGGGATACCCACAGGAGAAAAAGGGGTTACACACAGGAGAGAGGGAGAAAACACACAGGAGAGAGGAGGAATACACACAGAATAAAGGAATATACACGAAGGAGAGAAGAAAATGCACACAGGAGATAAAAGTATTCACACAGGAGAGAAAGATACACAAAGTAGAGAAGAGCATGCATACAGGAAAAAAAGATACACACAGAAGAAAAAAGGTATACAACACAAGAGAGTAAAGGATACACACAGAAGAAGAAAATACACACAGTAGAGAGGGGCAGAAACACAGGAGCGAGGAAGATACAAACAGGAGAGATGAAGATACAAAAAAAGAGAAGGGATACACACAGGAGAGAGGGTGATACACACAGAAGAAAGGGGAGATACACAGAAGAGAGAAAGGAATTACACACAGGAGAGAGGGGAGAAACACACAGGAGAGAGGAGGGATACACACAGGAGAAAGGAAGATACAAGAGAGTAGAAAATACACACAGGAGAGAGGAGGATACACACAGGAAAGAGGAGGATACACACAAGAGAGAAGAGGATACACAAATGAGAGAGGAGGATACACACAGGAGAAAGGAGGAAACACACAGGAGAGGAGCATACACACAGGAGAGAGGGGATTCAAACAAGAGATTTGGATACACACAGGAGACAAGGTAATACACACAGGAGAGAAGGGGATACACACAGGAGATGGGGATACAGAGAGGAGAGAGGGCGATACATAAAAAAGAAAGGAGAATACACACAAGACAGAGGGGCATAGACACAGTAGAGAGGAGAATACACACAGAAGAGAGGAGGATACACACAGGGGAGAAGGGGATACAAAGAGGAAAATGCGGAATACACACAGAAGGGAGTGGGATACACAGAGGAGAGAGAAGAATACACACAGAAGGAAGGGGATACACACAGGAGAGAAAAATACACACAGGAGAGAGGAGAATACAAAGAGGAGAAAGGAGGATACACACAGAGGAGAGGAGGATTCACAAAAAAGTGGGGAAATACACAGGAGAAAGGAGGATAAAAACAGGCGAGAGGGATACCCACAGAAGACGGGGAAGTACACACGGGAGAGAGGGGGATACACACAGAAGAGGGGGACACACAGGAGAGAGGTGCATACACACAAAAAAGAGAAGGATACACACAAGAGAGGGGGGATACAAACAGGAGATGAGGGATACACACAGGTGATAGGAGGATACAAACAGGACAGAGGGGTATACACACAGTGGGAGAAGGTAAAATACAGGAGAGAGGAGGATACACACAAAAAAGAAGAGAATACAAAGAGAAGAGAGAAGGATACATGCAGAAGAGACGAGGATACACACAGGAGAGGGAAAGATATACACAGGAGGAATGTGGATACACAAAAAAGGAGGGGGATACCCACAGGAGAGAGGAGAATACACACAAGCCAGAGGAGGATACACACAGGAGAGAAAAAGATACACACAAGAGAGAGGGAGATACACACAGGAGAGAGGGAGATACAAACAGGAGAGTGCAGCGTATACACAGGAGGGAGGGGGATACACACAGGAGAGGGGGGAATACACACAGGAGAGAGGAGGATACACACAGCAGAGATTAGGATACACTCAGGTGAGAGGAGGATACACACAGGAGAGAGGAGGATACACAAAGGAGAGAGGAGGATACACAAAGGAGAGAAGGAAACACACAGTAGAGAGGGAGATAAACACAGGTGAGGGGATACACACTGAAGTGAAAGAAATGCACACAGAAGAGAAGGGGATACATACAGGAGAGGGGGATACACACAGTAGAAAAAGCACACACAAAAAGAGAGGAGGATACACACAGCAGAGAAGGGGGATACACACAAGAGAGAGGAGGATACCCACAGGAGAGTGAGGCATAGACACAGGATGGAGGGAGATAAAAACAGGAGAGGGATGGTACACAGAGGGGGAGAAGGATAAATACAGGAGGAAGGAAAATACACATAAAAGGAATAAAGATACAGACAGAAGAGAGGAGGATATACACAGGAGAGAGGAGGATACACGCAGGAGAGAGGAGAATACACACAGGAGAGAGGGTTGAAAAACACAGGAGAGGGAAATACACACAGAAAAAAGGAAGGTACACACAGGAGAGAGGGGTATACACACAAGACAAAATGATACAAAAAGGAGTAAGGCCTACACACAAAAGAGTTGGAAATACACCAAAAGAGAAAAGGATACACACAGGAGAGAGGAGAATACACACAGGAGATAAGAAAGCACACGAGAGAGGGGCATACACAATGGAGAGGGGAATACACACAAGAGAAAAGGGGATACACACAGGAGGGATAAGAATACACACAGAAGATGGGGATACACACAGGAGGGAAGGGCGTACACTCAGGAGAGGAAAGAATACACACAGCAGAGCGGAGGATACACACAGTACAGAAGAAATACACACAGGAGAGAGGGGGATACACACAGGAGAGTGGAGGAATACACACAGAAGAGAGCGGGGATACACACAGGAGTGTGGAGGGATACACACAAAAGAGAGCGGGGATACACACAGGAGAGATGAGGGATACACACGGAAGATAATAGGATACACACAGGAGAGAGGAGAATACACACAAGAGAAAGATAAATACACACAGGAGATTAGGATACACACAGAAGAGAGGAGGATACACAAAGGAGAGAGGAGGATACACACAAAAGATAGAAAGATACACACAGGAGACAAGGATACACACAGGAGAGAGGAAGATACACAAAGGAGAGGTGTGATACACATAGAAAAAAAGGAATACACACAGGAGAGAAAAAGATACAGGAGAATGTAGAATACACACACAAATTAGAGTGGGACATACACACATGAAAGTGAAATACACACAGGAAAGATAAGGATAAACACAGGAAAGAAAAGGATACACACAAGAGATGTGGATACACAAAAGTGAGAGGGGCTTACACACAGGAGAGAGGAAGATACACACAGGAGAGAGGAGAATAGAAACAGAAGAGAGGGGATACACACGGAAGAGGGGGGATACACACAGAAGAAATGGGGGATACACACAAGAGAGAAAGAAGTTACACACAGGAGAGAGAAGGGAAACACAAAAAAGAGAGAAGAATTCCACACAGGAGAGAGAAAGATACACGCAGTAGAGAGAAAAATACACACAGGAGAGAGAAGAATACTCACAGGAGAGAGGAGGATACCCACAGGAGAGAGGAGGATACACACACGAGAGGGGAGGATACACATAGGAGAAAGGCATACACACAGGAGAGAGGAATATAAACAGAGGAGAGTTGGGTACACACAAGAGACAAGGTAATACACATAAAAGAGAGGGTGATACACACAGGAAAGAGGGGAATGCACACAACAGAGACGGCATACATACAGGAGAGATGAGAATACACAAAGGAGAGAGGGGATACACACAGGAGAAAGGGAGATAGAAACAGGAGAGTGCGGCATACACACAAGAGGGAGTGGGATACACACTGGAGAGAGAACGCTACACACAGGAGAGAGGAGTATACACAAAGAAGAGAGTGAAACAAATAAGAGAGAGGGGGATACACACAGGCGAGGGGAATACACACAGGAGACGGTGTGATAAACACAGGAGAGAAGGGGATACACAAAAAAAGAGAAGAATAAACACAGGAGAGAGGGATATAAACAAAAAATAGAGGAGGACACACACAGAAGAGAGGAGGGATACACACAGGAGAGAGAGGGATACCCACAGGAGAGTGGGGCATACACACAGGAAGGAAGGTAATACACACATGAGAGAGGATACACACAGGAAGAGAAGAGTAATTACAAGAAAGAGGAGGATAAACACAAAAGACTGGAAGATACAGACAGAATAGAGGATGATACACGCAGAAGAGAGGAGGATACACACAGGAGAGAGGAAGATACACGCAGAAGAGAAAAGGATACACACAGGACAGAGGGGTGATACACACAGGAGAGGGAAATACATACAGAAGAGAGGAAGATACACACAGGAGAAAGGAAGATGCACACTGGAGAGTGGAAGATTCAAACAAAAGAGAGGATGATACACACAGGAGAGAGGAGGATAAACACAAGAGAGAGAACAATACACATAGGAGAGGGGGATACACACCGGATAGAAAAGGATACACATAGGAGAGAGGAGGGTACACACAGGAGAATGGAAAATACACAAAGCAGAGAGGAGGATGCACACAGGAGAGGGGGATACACACATAAGAGAGTGACATACACACAGGGGATACCAGAATATACACAGTATTGAGGAAGATACACACTGGAGAGAGTAAAATACACACAGGAGACAAGAGGATACACACAGGAGAGAGGGGAAATTCACCCAGGATAGTGGAAGATACACACAGAAGAGAGGAGGATACACACAGGAGAGAGAATGATTCACACAAATGAAAAAAGGAAACACACAGCAGAGAGGAGGATACACACAGGAGAGAGGGTAAAAAACACAAGAGAGTGGGGGATACACACATGTAGAGGGGGATACACACAGGAGGAAAAACGATACACACAGGAGAGAGGAAAATAAACATAGGAAAGTGGATCATACACACACACAAAAAATGGGCATACACACAGAAAAGAAAGATACACACAGGAGAATGGGGAATATACACAGGAAAGAGAGGATACACAGAAAAAAGGGGGATACACAAAGGAGAGAGGGGCATACACACAGGAGAGAGGAAGATACACACAGAATAGAGGAGAATACACACAACAGAGAGGGAGATACACAGGGTAGAGAGGGGGTATACACACAGAAGAGAAGAAGATACACACAGAAGAGAGAAAGTTACACATAGGAGAGGAGAATACAAACAGGGGAGAGATGGATACACATAGGAGAGAGGAGGATACACACAAAAGAGAAAAAAATACAAACAGGAGAAGGATACACACAGGTGAAAGGAGAATACACAGAGGAGAGAGAAAGATACAGACAAAAAAGGGGGATACACACAGGAGGAATGGGGATACACACAGGGGGAGGGGGATACACACAGATGAGAGGAGGATACACACAAGAGAGAGGAGAATACACACAGGAGAGAGGAGGATACACACAAAAGTGAGGAGGATACAAACAGCAGACAGAAGGAAACGCAAAGGAGAGAGGAGAATACACACCTGAGAGAGGAGGATGCACAAAGGAGAGGAAGAAAAACACAGTAGAGTGGGGGATATACACAGGCGAGAGGGATACACACAGAAGATGGGGGGATGCACACAAGAGAAAGGGGATCCACAGAAGAGAGGGGGATACACAACGAAAAGAGGAGCATACACACAGGAGAGAGGAGGATACATACAGGAGAGAAGGCGGATACACACAAGAGAAAGGGGGATACACACAGGAGAGTGAAGCATACACACAGGATGGAGGGAGATACAGGAGAGAGGGAAATACACACGGGGGAGAAGAATAAATACAGGAGGGAGGAAAGTACATAAAAAAGAGAGGAGGATACAGACAAAAGAGAGGATGATAAACGCAGAAAAGAGGAGAATACACACAGGGGCGAGGAGGATACACAGAGGAGAGAGAAGGATACACGCAGGAGAGAGAAGGATACACACAGGAGAGTAAGGAGATACACACAGGTTAGGGCGATACGCACAGAAGAGAGGAGGATAAACACAGGAGAGAGGAGGATACTCACAGGAGAGAAGGGGATACTCACAGGAGAGAGGGGGATACACACAAAAGAGTGGAGGATGCACACAGGAGAGAAAGGGAAACACACAGGAATGAGAGGGATACACACAGTAGAAAGGAGATACACACAGGAGAAAGGAGAATACACACAGGAGAGAGGGGGATACACACAGGGAAAGGAGGATACACAAGGGAGAGGGAGATACACAAAGTAGAAAGGAGCATGCTCACAGGAAAGGGGATACACACAGAAGAAAGGGGGATACACACAGAAAAGGGGAGGATACACACAGAAGATGGGGATACACACAGGAGAGAGGAAAATACAAACAGGCGAGAGGGGATACACACAGGAGAAAGGGTGATACACACAGAAGAAATGGGGGATACACACAGGAGAAAAAGGGGTTACACACAGGAGAGAGGGAGAAAACACACAGGAGAGAGGAGGGATACACACAGAATAAAGGAATATACACGCAGGAGAGAAGAAAATGCACACAGGAGAAAGAAGGATTCACACAGGAGAGGGAGATACACAAAGTAGAGAGGGGCATGCACACAGGAAAAAAAAGATACACACAGGAGAAAAAAGGATACACACAGAAGAAGGAAATACACACAGCAGAGAGGGGCAGAAACACAGGAGCAAGGAAGATACAAACAGGAGAGAGGAAGTTACAAAAAGAGAGGAGATACACACAGGAGAGAGGGTGATACACACAGGAGAAAAGGGGGAATTCACAGAAGAGAGAAAAAAATACACACAGGAGAGAGGAGAGATACACACAGGAGAAAGATACACATAGGAGAGTAGAAAATACACACAGGAGAGAGGAGGATACACACAGGAAAGAGGAGGATACACAAAGGAGAGAAGAGGATATACAAATGAGAGACGAGGATACACACAGGAGAAAGGAGGAAACACACAGGAGAGGAGCATATACACAGTAGAGAGGGGATTCAAACAAGAGATTTGGATACATACAGGAGACAAGAAAATACACATAGGAGATAAGGGGATACACACAGGAGATGGGGATACAGAGAGGAGAGAGGGGGATACATAAAAAGGAAAGGAGAATACACACAGGAGAGAAAAGGATACACACAGGAGATGGGAATACAAAGGAGAGAGGGGCAAACACACAGGAGAGGGTGATACACACAGGAGAAAGGGGATATACACAGAAAAGAGGAGAATACACAAAGGAGAGGAGAATACACACAGGAGAGGAAGGCATACACACAGGAGAAAGAAGAATACACACAGAAGAAAGAAGAATACACACAGGAGAAAAGGGGGATACACACAGGAGAGAGGGTGGATACACAAAAGAGAAAGGGGAGATACACAGAGGAATGAGGAGAGATACACACAGGAGAGAGGATCATACACACAGGAGAGGGATAGATACACACAGCAGAGAAAAATAAACACAATAGAGAGAAAGATACATACAGGATAGAGGAGGATACACACAAAATAGAAAATGATACACACAGGAGACAGAAGGATACACACAGAAGAGTGGGGGATAAACACAGGAGAGGGGAATACAAACAGGAGAGAAAAAAGATACACACAGGAGACAGGGATACACAAAGAAGGGAGCTGGATACACACAGGAGAGAGGGGGATACACAGAGGAGAGAGGGGAATACACACAAGAGAGAAGGGCATACCCACAGGAGAGAGGAGAATACACAAAGGAGAAAGGGGGATACACACAGGAAAAAGGGGGATACAAACAGGAGAGTGGGGCATACACACAAAAGAGAGTGGGATACACACAGGAGAGAGGAGGATACACACAAGAGAGAAGAGGATACACAAATGAGAGAGGAGGATACACACAGGAGAAAGGAGGAAACACACAGGAGAGGGGCATACACACAGGAGAGAGGGGATTCAAACAGGAGATTTTGATACACACAGGAGACAAGAAAATACACACAGGAGAGAAGGGGATACACACAGGAGATGGGGATACAGAGAGGAGAGAGGGGGATATATAAAAAAGAAAGGAGAATACACACAGGAGAGAAAAGGATACACACAAGAGATGGAAATACAAAGGAGAGAGGGGCAAACACACAGAAGAGGGTGATACACACAGGAGAAAGGGGATATACACAGAAAAGAGGAGAATACACACAGGAGAGAAGGATACACACAGGAGAGAAAGGCATACACACAGGATAAAGAAGAATACACACAGGAGAAAGGGGGGATACACACAGGAGAGAGGGTGGATACACAAAGGAGAAAGGGAAGATACACAAAGGAATGAGGAGAGATACACACAGGAGAGGGGAGCATACACACAGGAGAGGGGAGCATACACACAGGAGAGGGATAGATACACACAGGAGAGAAAAATAAACACAATAGAGAGGAAGATACATACAGGATAGAGGAGGATACACACAAAATAGAAAATGATACACAAAGGAGACAGAAGGATACTCACAGAAGAGTGTGGGATAAACACAGGAAAGGGGAATACACACATGAGAGAAAAAAGATACACACAGGAGACAGGGATACAGAAAGAAGAGAGTTGGATACACACAGGAGAGAGGGGGATACACAGAGGAGACAGGGGAATACACACAAGAGAGAAGGGCATACCCACAGGAGAGAGGAGAATACACAAAAGAGAAAGGGGGATACACACAGGAAAAAGGGGGATACAAACAGGAGAGTGCGGCATACACACAGAAAAGAGTGGGATACACACAGAAGACAAGAGGATACACACAAAATAGAAAATGATACACACAGGAAACAGAAAAATACACAGAGGAGAGAGGGGGGTAAACACAGGAGAGGGAAATACACACAGGAGGGAAAAGAAACCCACGAGAGTCAGTGATACAAAAAAGAAGAGAGTTGGATACAAACAGGAGAGAGGGGGATACACACAGAAGAAAGGGGAACACGCAAGAGAGAGGGGCAAACCCACAGGAGAGGGGAGACTACACAAAGGAGAGAGGGGGATACACACAGGAAAAAGGGAAATACAAACAGGAGAGTGCGGCATACAAACAGAAGGGAGAAGGATACACACAGGAGAGAGGAGGATACACACAGGAGAGAGGAGGCTACACAAAGGAGAGAGGAGGATACACAAAGAAGAGGGGGAAACACACAAGAGAGGGGGATACACACAGGAGAGAGGAGGATACACACAGAAGACAGGAGGATATACAAAGGAGAGAGGAGGATACACACAGGAGAGAGACGAATACGCACAAGAGAGGGAGATACACACAGGATAGAAAAGGTTACACATAGGAGAGAGGAGGATACACACAGGAGAGAGGAGGCTACACACAGAAGATAGGATGATACCCAAAGAAGAGGGGGAAACACACAAGAGAGTGGGGAATACACACAGGCGGGGGGATAAACATTGAAGACGGTGGGATACACACATGAGAGGTGGGATACACAAAGGAGAGAGGAGGATACACATAAGAGAGAGGAGGCTACACACAGAAGAAAGGGGGATACACAACAAAAAGGGGGAAACACACAAAAGTGAGGGGGATACACACAGGCGAGGGGGATAAACACTGGAGACGGTGGGATACACACAGGAGAGAGGGGGATACAAAAAAGAGGGGGATACACACAGGATGGAGGGATAAACACAGAAAACAGTGAAGGGTACACACAGAAGAGGAGGGTGATACACACAGGACAGTGGGGGATACACACAGGAAAGTAAGGCATAAACACAGAAGGGAAGGGGATACACACAAGAGAGGAGGATCCACTCTGGAGAGAGGAGGATACACACAGGAGAAAAAAGGATACACACAGGAGAGTGGAAGATACACAAAAAAGAGAGGAAAATACACACAAAAGAGAGGGGGATACACAAAGGAGAGAGGGGGATACACACAGAAAAGTGGTGATACACATAAGAGAGAGGAGAATACACACAGGAGAAAGGGGGATACACACAGGAGAGAGGAGGATACACAAAGGAGAGGGGGATACACACATGAGAGAGGGGGATACACTGAAAAAAAGGAGGATACACACAGGAGAGAGGAGGATAAACACAGTAGAGAAGGACATACACAGGAGAGAGGGGCATACACACAGGAGAGGGAGATACACACAGGAGAAAGGGGATAGACACAGGAGAGGGGAGAATACACACAGGAGAGGGGGATACACATGAGAACAGGGCATACACAAAAATTGAGGGGATTCAAAAAGCAGAGAGGAGAATACACACTGGAAAGAGGGAATACACACAAGGGAGAGGGGGATACACACAGGAGAAAGGGGGATACACACAGGAAAGTGTGGGGATACACACAGGAGAGTGAGGGGATACACATACGAGAGAGGAGGGATACACACAAGAGGGAGGAGGATACACACAGAAGAGACGAGGATACACACAGTAGAGGAAAAGATACACAGAGAAGAGGGGGATACACACAGGAGAGAGGAGGATACACACAGGGTAGAGGAGTTTACACACAAAAGGGAGCAGGATACACACAGGAGACAGAAGAATACACACAGGAGAGAGGGGGATATACACAGGAGAGTGGTTATATACACAGGAGGGAGGAGAGTACACACAGCAGAGAGGGGCATACACACAGGAAAAATGGATAAACACAGGAGCAATTGGGATACACACAGGAGAGAGGAGAATACACACAGGAGAGAGGAGGATACAAACAGGAGAGAGGTGATACACACAGGAGAAAGGGGGTATACAGAGGATCCCTCACAGCCTCACTGAATATTACACACTTGTGATACAGTCTGGAGTCTATTTTGTATGGCTACTCATTCAAAGAATCACTAAATAATGCACACCTGCTGAATAGTCAGATGTCTCTTTCCTATGGCCACTCGTTAAGAGCCTCACTAAGTGTACACACCTGGGGAAATAGTCAGGGTTTACCTTTATCCCGTCATTCACATTCTGACTAAATAAGGCACACCTGTGGAATAGTCAGGAGACTTTCTCATGTGGCCTCTATTTCAAAGTGTTACTGAATAATGTGATGTATTCAGGAGTCTATTTCATGTAGACACATATTCAGAGCCACAGTGAATAAAACTGGCCCTTTATGTTGTAAGGAATCTAATTGATATGGCCACATCTTCTGAGCCTCACTGAATAATACACACCTGGAGAATAATTTGGAGTTTTTTTTCGATGAACGTTCATTCAGAGCCTCAGTAAATAATGTACACCTGTGGAGTAGCCAGGAATCTATTTTATTAGGACACTCATTCAGAGTCTCAGTGGATAACATGCACCTGTGAATTAGTGAGGATTCCAATTTATATGGCCACTGACTCATAACCTCAGTGAAAAATGCACAAATATAAAGTACTCAGCGGTCTATTTCATATAGACACTCATTCAGAGATTCACTAAATAATACAAATATTTAATATAGCAGCATCCTGTTTCATATGGTCACACAAAATGAGCCTCACTGAGTAAGGCTAACTTAGGGAAGTGTTAGGAGTTTACTTTATATAGCCTCTCATTTACAGCCTCAGGGAATAATGCACACATGTGGAATAGACACTAGACTATTTTATGTGGCCAAAAAATCAGAGCCTGAGTGAGTAATACACAACTTTGGAATAGATATTTGTCTATTTTAAATGCCCAAATATTTAGAGTCAGAGTCAATAATACACGCCTGTGGACAAGTCAGAAAACAATTTCATATGGCCAAAGTTTCAGAGCCTCAGTGAATAATACATACCTGGGAAATACTCAGGACGCTATTACATGTGGCATCAATTTCAGAGCTTCCTTGAATAAGAAACACCTCGATAGGGGAGGGAGGCAAGATGGCGTCATAGAGGTGACTCAGGATTGCAGCTCTCGGTGAAGGCGCAGAGGGTGAGTCCTAGCCGCATTCTCGGATGTTCCTTTTATGCCCAGAGAGCGTTGAAAGTCCCAGGTGTGGGAGAGACACGGGACACTAGGAGCCGGCTAAAGGAGCCGGCTCCTGCCGCCTCTTTGGCCGGAGCCGCAGTGGGACCCGGCGTGGAAATCACTGGTCTGGGTGCCCTGTTAAACCGGCAATCTGAGATTTGGAAGGGCAGATTGGCATGTCCATCTGATTGAACGGGACTTGGACAATGAGCCAGACCAGGAGTTTCCTGGGAAGCGTGATCTGAGCTGGGGTAGTGGGCAGTGGCACGGGAGAGCGCACAAATCCCAGTGCTCTATCGGCAGGCTCCTGGGGCGCCAGTGAGAGAGTCGACCTTTCAGCTTGGGGAGAGGAAGAGAGAGAGAGAGAGGACGGACTCTGAGGCAGGGAGCAGGGTGATCGGGCTCGGCAGGCCCCAAACTCACGGGGACAAGCAGGGCGGCGACTGGAGGCGCTTGGGTCTGAGAGTTTTGTTGCCGGCATTTAGGACGGTGCAGCCCGGTCAGGGAGGGGCGTCCACCATTGCTGACGAAGTGCACCCCCACTTAAGTACCGCCCAGGACTGACGCAGCCTGCCATTGCCGAGGCAACCTGCCATAACTGAGAGAATCTGCCAGGCAGCCACAAGGCGGACCCGCACTAGCAGGTCAGAGCCCCGGCAGGCAAATAGTGAATAGACTGCCACCTAGTGGGGCAGGACAGTGCAACAGATACTCATAAAGAAAGTCCCAACTCCCTGAGACAGAGCATCTAAGGGTGAAAAAAAAAAGAGTGGTGTTTTATGAGTTCTACTGCAGCAGACATAACCTCCCAACAACAATGAATGAACAACGGAGCACACAGCTCAGCACTGGAGCTCCTATAAAGCACAGACGGTCTCCTCAAGCAGCTCCCTGACCCCTGTATATCCAACGAGTCACCCCAGAAAAGGACTAACCAGACTGACATTTGGCTGGCATCATTCTGGAACAAGGGCAGCAGAAGAAGAAACTGGTATCATCCCTCATTGTTCTGCAGCTGCTGCAGGTATACCCAAGAGAAGCAGGGCCTGGAGTGGACCTAAGCACTCATACAGCAGAGAGGATAGATTATTAGAGGGAAAACTAAGTAACAGAAATACCTCATCATCAACAATCTCAGTGTCCACACAGAGACCCAATTGAAAATTCAGCCACTACTAAGACGACAGGCGGATAAATCCATAAAGATGGGAAGAAACCAGCGCAAAAAGGAGGAAAGCACCCGAAACTGAAACACCTCACCTCCAAAAAACGACCAAAACTCCTCACCAGCAAGGGAACAAAGCTGGACGGAGAATGAATGTGACGAAATGACGGATTCAGACTTCAGAAAGTGGATAATGAGAAACTTCAGTGAGCTAAAGGAACATGTTCTAAACCAGTGCAAAGAAACTAAGAACCTTGAAAAAAGATTTGAAAAAAGATTCGAGGAATTGATAATGAGAATGGACAACTTAGAGAGGAATATGAATGAATTGAAGGAGCTGAAAAACACAACACGAGAACTTCGGGAAGCATGCACAAGTTTCAACAGCCGAATTGACCAAGCAGAAGAAAGAATATCAGAAGTTGAATATCAACTCAATGAAATAAAACGAGAAACCAAGATTAAAGAAAAAAAGCACAAAAAGGAATAAACAAAATCTCCAAGAAATGTGGGACTATGTGAAGAGACCCAACCTACGTTTGATAGGTGTACAAGAATGTGACAAAGAGAATGAATCCAAGCTGGAAAACACTCTTCAGAATATTATCCAGGAAAATTTCCCCAACCTAGCAAGACAGGTCAATACTCAACTCCAGGAAATACAGACAACACCACAAAGATACTCTGCAAGAAGAGCAACCCCAAGGAACATAATCCTCAGATACACCAGGGTTGAAACGAAGGAGAAAATACTAAGGGCAGCCAGAGAGAAAGGTCAGGTCACCCACAAAGGGAAGCCCATCAGACTCACAGCAGATCTCTTGGCAGAGACTCTACAAGCCAGAAGAGAGTGGGGGCCAATATTCAACATCCTTAAAGAAAAGAGCTTTCAACCCAGAATTTCATATCCAGCGAAACTGAGCTTCATAAGTGAAGGAAAAATAAAATCCTTCACGAACAAGCAAGTACTCAGAGATTTTGTCACCACTAGGCCTGCTTTACAAGAGCTCCTGAAAGAGGCACTACACATAGAAAGAAACAACCAGTTCCAGCCATCCTAAAAGCATACCAAATGCTAAAGACCATCAACAAAATGAAGAATATACATGAACCAACGGGCAAAACAGCCAGCTAGCATAAAAATGGCAGTATCAAATTCACACATAACAATATTAACCCTGAATGTAAATGGGCTAAATGCACCAATCAAAAGACACAGACTGGCAAATTGGATAAAAAACCAAAACCCATCGGTGTGCTGTATCCAGGAAACCCACCTCACATGCAAAGATACACAAAGGCTCAAAATAAAGGGATGGAGGAAGATTTACCAAGCAAATGGAGAGCAAAAATAAAAAAGCAGGAGTTGCAATTCTCATCTCTGATAAAATAGACTTTAAAGTAACAAAGATCAAAAGGGACAAAGAAGGTCATTACATAATGGTAAAAGGATCGATACAACAAGAAGAGATAACGATTCTAAATATATATGGACCCAATGTAGGAGCACCCAGATATATAAGGCAAGTTCTTAATGACTTACAAAGGGACTTTGACTCCCACACAATAATAGTGGGAGACTTTTACACTCCACTGTCAATAGCAGACAGATCAACCAGACAGAAAATTAACAAGGATATCCAGGACTTGAACTCAGACCTGGAACAAGCAAACATGATAGACATTTACAGAACTCTCCACCCCAAATCCACACAATATACATTCTTCTCAGCTCCACATCACACCTACTCCAAAATTGACCACATAATTGGAAGTAAAACACTCCTCAGCAAATGAAAAACAACTGAAATCACAACAAACAGTCTCTCAGACCATAGTGCAATCAAGATGGAACTCAGAATTCAGTAAATAACCCAGAACCGCACAGCTTCATGGAAACTGAACCACTGGCTCTTGAATGTTGATTGGATAAACAATGAAATGAAGGCAGAAATAAAGAAGTTCTTTGAAACCAACGAGAATGAAGACACAACGTAACAGAATCTCTGGGACACATTTAAAGGAGTCTGTAGAGGAAAATATATAGCAATAAGTGCCCACATGAGAAGAGTGGAGAAATCCAAAATTGACACCGTATCATCAAAATTGAAAGAGCTAGAGGAGCAAGATCAAAAAAGCTCAAAACCTAGCCGAAGACAAGAAATAACTAAGATCAGAGCAGAACTGAAGGAGATAGAGACAAGAAAAACCCTTCAAAAAATCAATAAATCTAAGAGCTGGTTTTTCGAAAAGATCAATAAAATAGACAGACCACTAGCCAGACTGATAAAAAAGAAAAGAGAGAACAACCAAATAGATGCAATAAAACACGACAAAGGGTGAATCACCACAGATTCCACAGAAATTCAAACCATCATCGGAGAATACTACAAAAAACTCTATGCACATAAACTAGTAAATCAGGAAGAAATGGATAAATTCCTGGACGCCTGTATCCTCCCAAGAATAAACCAGGAGGAAGCCGAAACTATGAATAGACCAATAACAAGATCTGAAGTTGAGGCAGCAATTAAGAGCCTACCACACAAAAAAAGCCCAGGTCCAGATGGGTTCACAGCTGAATTCTACCAGACACACAAAGAGGATCTTGTACCATTCCTTCTGAAACTATTCCAAATAATCCAAAAAGAGGGATCCCTTCTCAAATCATTTTATGAGACCAACATCATCCTGATACCAAAACCTGGCAGAGACTCAACAAAAAAAGAAAACTTCATGCCAATATCCATGATGAACATAGATGCAAATATCTTCAATAAAATACTGGCAAACCGATTGCAACAGCACATTAAAAAACTTATCCATCATGATCAAGTAGGATTCATCCCGGGGATGCAAGGCTGGTTCAACATACGCAAGTCTATACATGTAATTAACCACATAAACAGAAGCAAAAACAAAAACCACATGATTATCTCAATTGATGCCGAGAAGGTATTTCACAAAATTCAACAGCCCTTTATGCTAAAAACCCTCAATAAACTTGGTATTGATGGAACATATCTCAAAGTAATAAAAGCTATTTATGACAAACCAACAGCCAATGTCATACTTAATGGGAAAAAACTGGAAGCATTCCCTTTGAAATCCGGCACTAGACAAGGATGCCCTCTCTCACCACTTCTATTCAACATAGTACTGGACGTTCTAGCCAGAGCAATCAGGCAAGAAAAAGAAATAAAGGGTATTCAAATAGGAAAGGTGGAAGCCAAATTGTCTCTATTTGCAGACGACATGATAGTATACCTAGAAGACCCCATCACCTCAGCCCAAAAGCTCCTGAAACTGATAAGCAACTTCAGCAAAGTCTCAGGATATAAAATCAATGTTCAAAAATCACAAGCATTCCTATACACCAATAACAGACTTAAAGAGAACCAAATCAAGAACGAACTGCCATTCACAATTGCTACAAAGAAAATAAAATACCTAGGAATACAACTCACTAGGAATGTAAGGGACCTCTTTAAGGAAAACTACAAACAACTGCTCAACGAAATAAGATAGGACACAAACAGATGGAGAAACATTCCATGTTCGTGGTTAGGAAGAATCAATATCGTGAAAATGGCTATACTGCCCAAAGTAATTTACACAATCAATGCTATCCCCATCAAACTACCATTGAATTTCTTCACAGAACTGGAAAAAAACACCATGAATTTCATATGGAACCAAAAAAGAGCCCGCATAGCCAAGTCAATTCTAAGCAAAAAGAACACAGCGGGAGGCATCACGCTACGAGACTTCAAACTATACTACAAGGCTACAGTAATCAAAACAGCATGGTACTGGTACCAAAACAGAGATATAGACCAATGGAACAGAACAGAGGCATCGGAGGCAACACAACACATCTACAACCATATTATCTTTGATAAACCAGACAAAAACAGGCAATGGGGAAAGGATTCCCTATTTAATAAATGGTGTTGGGAGAACTGGCTAGCCATGTGCAGAAAGCAGAAACAGGACCCCTTCCTGACACCTTTCACTAAAATTAACTCCAGATGGATTAAAGACTTAAACCTAAGACCAGACACCATAAAAACCCTAGAGGAAAATCTAGGCAAAACCATTCAGGACATAGGAGTAGGCAAGGACTTCATGAACAAAACACCAAAAGCATTGGCAACAAAAGCCAAAATAGACAAATGGGACCTAATGAATCTCCACAGCTTCTGCACGGCAGAAGAAACAGTCACTAGAGTGAATCGGCAACCATCAGAATGGGAAAAAACCTTTGCAGTTTACGCATCTGACAAAGGGCTGATATCCAGAATTTACAAAGTACTCAAACAGATTTACAGGAAAAAAAACAAACAAGCCCATTCAAAAATGGGCAAAGGATATGAACAGAAACTTTACGAAAGCAGACATACATGAGGCCAACAGACATATGAAAAAGTGCTCATCGTCATTGGTCATTAGAGAGATGCAAATCAAAACCACATTGAGATACCATCTCACACCAGTTAGAATGGCGATCATTAAAAAATCTGGAGACAGTAGATGCTGGAGAGGATGTGGAGAAATAGGAACACTCTTACACTGTTGGTGGGAGTGTAAATTAGTTCAACCATTGTGGAAGACAGTGTGGCGATTCCTCAGGGACCTAGAAATAGAAATTCCATTTGACCCAGCAATCCCATTACTGGGTATCTATCCAAAGGACTATAAATCGTTCTACTATAAGGACACATGCACACGAATGTTCATTGCAGCACTGTTTACAATAGCAAAGACCTGGAACCAACCCAAATGCCCAACGATGATAGACTGGACTTGGAAAATGTGGCACATATAAACCATGGGATATTATGCATCAATCAAAAATGATGAGTTTGTGTCCTTTGTAGGGACATGGATTATCTGGAGAACATCATTCTCAGCAAACTGACACAAGAACAGAAAAAGAAATACCGCATATACTCACTCATAGGTGGGTGAGAAAAATGAGAGCACGTGGACACAGAGAGGCGGTCTCCTATACACTGGGGACTGTTGGGGGTAATGGAGGAGGGACAGCAGGGTGGGGCTGGGGGGGATAGCCTGGGGATGAATACCAAGTGTGGGTGAAGGGGAAGAAAGCAGCAAAGCACACTGCCATGTGTGTACCTATGCAACTATCTTGCTCGTTCTGCACATGTACCCCCAAACGTATAATGCAATAAAAATTTAAAAAAAAATAAATTTAAGAAAAAAGAAACACCTCTATTGTAGTCAGAATTCTATTTCCTTTAGCCACATATTCAGAGCCTCACTGAATAACATACACCTTGGGAAAAGTTAAAATTATATTTCGTATAGCCACTCATTTAGGGCCAAATGCAAATTCGCACGCCTCAGAAGCATTCAGGAGGCTCTATTTTATGCCCACCCTTTCAGAGCTTCACAGAATAATACAAACCTATGAAAACGTCAGAAGTGTATTTCACATGGCCACTTATTCAGAAGCTTAGTGAGGAATCATATATATCTGGAAAATACTCAGGATTATATTATATATAGCCACTTATTCAGAGACTCACTGAATAATGCACAGATAAGGAATAGTCTGGAGACTATTTGATATGAATCTTCACCCAGCGACTCAGTGGACAATGCAGAACTGAGAAATAGTCAAGTGGATAGAGTCAACGGTTTATCTTACGTGCTCACTCGTTTAGAATCTCACTGAAGAATACACATCTTGGGAATAGTCACTGTCCAAGTTATATGGACACTCAATCACAGCATTACCGAATAATGCACAATGGGGCAATAGTAATGAGTGTATTTCATATGGCCTGTCATTCGGAGCTTCAGTACATAATAAACAGCTCTGGAGAAGTCAGGACCCTATTTAAGGTAGCCCCAAATTAAGCAGCTCCCTGAATGATACACACGTGTGTCAGAGTCAGGAGACGATTTGACATAGACACTCATACAGAACCGTTTCGAATACTGCACATGTGGAGAATAATCACTAGTCTGTTTCATATCGTGATTAGTTTGGAGAATCAAAAAATAACGCACATATGTTGAGTAAAATGGGTTCTATTTTATAAGGCCACTCTTTCAGTGTTTTAGTGAATAATACGACATCTGATAAGTCAGGAATCTCTTTCACATGGCCGCTCCTTCAGGGCCTCTGTGAAGAATACTCCCCTCAAAAATAGTCAAGTGTCTACTTCAAGTTGCTACACATTCAAAGTCTCTGTATGTAATGAACATCTTGGCAATACACCTGAGGTTTTTTTTTATGTCCACTTAGTCAGAGACTCATTCAATAATACAAAACAAAGGAAGATTTAAGACTCTACTTCATGTAGCCACTCATTTAGAGCCTCAGTGAATAATCCACACCAGGGAAATAGTCAAGCAATTTTATATGGCCACTCATTCTGTGCCTCCCTGAATGATGCACACCTGGGGAATTCTCAGGATTCTATTTCATACTACCACTCATTTAGAAACTTATTGAATAATTCACAATGGAGCAATAGTCAGGTGTCTGTTTTGTATGGCCTCTCATTCAAAGATTCAGTGAATAATGAACTTCTATGAAGTAATCAGGACACTGTTTAAGGTAGCCATGAATGAAATGCCTTCCTGAATGATACACACCTGGGTGGTAATAAGGAGTCTGTTTCATATGACCTCTAATTCTGTGAAACGCTGAGTAATACACAGAACCATTTCGAATATTGCACATGTGAAGAACAATCACTAGTCCATTTCATATGGTCGTTCATTTGGAGAGTCAAAAAATAACACGGAAGAGGGGTGATACACACAGGAGATGGAGGGTTCACACAGGATACAGTGGGTACACAAAAGAGAGAAGAGGATACAAAGGAGAGGGTATACACACAGGAGAGTAGGGGATACACAGAAAAGAGAGGAGGATACACACAAGAGAAGGGAGGATAAAAACAGGGGAAAGAAATACACAAAGGAGAAAGGGGCATACACACAGGAGATGGTGATACACACAGGAGTAAGAAGGATAAACACAAGAAAGAGGAATATACACACAGAACAGGGGAAAACACACAAGAGAGAAAAGCAAACACACAGGAGAAAAAGGATACACACAGCAGAGAGGAGGATACACACAGGAGAGAGGGGATACGCAGAGGAGAGGGAAATACACACAGGACAAAAAAGTATACACACAAAATGGAGGGGTTTACACATAGGAGAGAGGGGATACACACAGGAGAGAGGGGTACACAAACTGGAGAGATGGGGATTCACGCAGGAGTGAGGTGAAATACACACAAAAGAGAGGGTTGATATACAGAGGCGAGAAAAATGATACACACAGGAGAGAGGTGGATACACACAGGAGAAAGAAGGATACACACTGGAAAGAAAAAGGTACACACAGGAGAGGGGGATACACACAGGAGTGAGGAGGATTCACACAGGAAAGAATAGGGTACACACAGGAGACAGGAGGATACACACAAAAGAGGAAAGGATACACACGGTAGACAGAAGGATACACACAGGAGAGAGAAGGATACAAACAGAAGAGTGGTGACACAAACAAGAGAGATGAGGGTTTACATAGGAGAATAGAGGATACACACATGAGAGAGATGGATACACACAGGAGAGAAAAGAATACACACAGCAGAGAGGAGGATACACACAGGAGAGAGGGCATACCCTCAGGAGTGTGAAAGATCCACACAGCAGAGAAGGGAATGCACACAGGAGAGAGGTGGATACACACAGAAGTGGGACATACACACAAAAGAGAGGGGATACACACAGGAGAGAGGGGGGATACACACGGAGAGTCTTGATCAACACAGGATAGTTGAGGGTACACACAGGAGAGAGGAGTTACACACAGGAGAGAAGAGGATTCACACAAAATATGATACACACAGAAGTGTAGTGAATAAATAGAAAAGAGAGGAGAATACACAAAGGAGAGAGGAAGATAAACACAGGAGAGGGAGATACACACAGTAGATAGGGTCTTACACACAGAAGAGAGGGAAACACACAGGAGAAAAAGAAATAAACACAGGAAAGGGGAGAAAACACACAAGAGAGTGGGATAAACACTGGAGAGAGGGGCGTAGGTACAGAAGAAAATAGGATACAAACAGCAGAGAGGAAGATACACACAGGAGAGAGGAGATACACAAAAGAGAGAGGGAGATATGCCCAAGAGAGAGAAAAGATACACAAAGGAGGGAGGGTGTTACACACAGGAGAAAGGAGGGATATGCACAGGAGAGAGAAGAGATACCCACAGGAAAGAGGAGGATGCACACAGAAGAGAGGAGGATGCACAAAAAAGAGAGGAGGAGTCACACAGTAGAAAGGAGAATACACGCAGAAGAGAGGAAGGTAAACACAGGATAGAGGGGGATACACACAGGAGAGAGGATGATACAGGCAGGAGAGAGGAGGATACACACACGAGAGAGAAAGCTACACACAGGCGAGAGAATAATGCACAGAGAAGAGAGGAGGATAAACACAGGAGAAAGGGGGATACACACAAAGAAGTGAAAGATACTAACAAAGGGAGGGAAATAAACACAGGAGCAAGGAGGATACACACAGGAGAGAGGAGGACACACACAGGAGAAAGAAGGATACACAAAGGAGAGGGAAAACACACAGGAGAGATGGGGATACACACAGGCGGGAAAGATAAACACAGAAGAGGGGGTATACACAGAGGAGAGAGGAGAATACACACAGAAGAGAGGGTGAATACACAAAAAAGAGGGGATACACACAGGAGAGTGAAGCATACACACAGGAGGGAGGGGAATACACACAGGAAAGAGGGGGATTCACACAGAGAAAAAAGGGTAAATACAAAAGAGAGGAGGATACACACAAAAAGGGGAATGATACAGATACAAGAGAGGAGGATACACGCAGGAGATTGGAGGATACTCAGGAGCGAGGAGGATAAACACAAGAGAGGGAAGGATACACGCAGGAGAGAGGAGGATACACACAAGAGAGAGGGAAAATATACACAGGAGAGAGAAGGATACACACAGGAGTGGCGTAATACACACAGGAGAGAGGAGGGTACACACAGTAGATAGTGGAATACACACAGGAGAGAGGAGGATACACAAAGGAGAGGGAGATACACATAGGAAAGAGGAGGATACACCGAGGAGAGAAAAGGATACACACAGGAGGGAGAATACACACAGAAAAGAGGACCATAAACACAGAAGAGGGGGTTGCACAAAAAAGAAAGAAAAATACACACAAAAGCGAGGAGGATACACACAGGACAGGGAGATACACACAGAAGAGAGGAGGATACACACAGGAGAAAGGAGGATACACACTGCTTAGAGAAAGATACACACAGGAGAGGGGGATACACACAGGAGTGAAAAGGATACACACAGAAAAGAAGAAAATACACACAGGAGAGAGGAGGATACACACAAATGAGGGAAGAATACACACGGTAGACCGAATGATACACACAGGACAGAGAAGAATACACACAGGAGAAGGGTGATACACACAGGAGAGATGAGGGTTTACATAGGAGAAAAGACGATACATACAGGAGAGAGACGGATAAACACAGGAGAGAGGAGTATACACACAGCAGAGAGGAGGATACACACAGGAGAGAGGGTATACACACAGGAGTGAGGAAGATCTACACAGGAGAGAAGGGAATGCAAACAGGAGAGAGGTGGATACACAGAGAAGTGGGGCATACACACAGCAGAGATGAGGATTTATGCAGGAGAGAGGAAAATACACGCAGAGAGCGGGGAATACACACAAGAGAGAGGGAGGAGACACACGGAGAGTGGTGATACACACAGTACAGTGGAGGGTACACACAGGAAAGAAGAGGATACACAAAGAAAAAAGATACACAAAGGAGAGTAGGAAATAAACAGAGGAGAGAAAAGGATACAGAAGAGAGGAGGATAAACACAGGAGAGGGGGATACACACAAGAGAGAAAGGCATACACAAAGGAGAGGGGGATACACACAGGAGAGAGGGGAGTAGGCACAGGAGATAGGAGGATTCACACAGCAGAGAGGAGGATACACACAGGAGAGAGGAGATACACAGAGGAGAGAGGGGGATACACACAGGAGAGGAAAGGGACACACACAGGAGAGGGGGGTTACACACAGGAGAAAAGAGGGATATGCACAGGAGAGAGAACTGATACCCACAGGAGAGAGAAGGATACACACAGGAGAGAGGAGAATACACACAGGAGAGAGGAGAATGCACACAGGAGAGAGAAGGATACATACAGGAGAGAGGAGGATACACAGGAGAGAGAAGAATACGAACAGAAGAGTGGAAGATACACGCAAAAAAGAGGAGGATACACAAAGGAGAGTGAGAAATACACACAGGCGAGAAGAGGATACACACAGAAGAGGGCTGATAAACACAGGAGAAAGAAGGGTACACATAGAAGAAAGGATACTACAAACAGAAGTCAGAAAGATACAGAAAAGAGGGGGATACACACAGGAAAGAGGGGGACACACCAATGAGAGAAAAGGATACACAGAGGAGAGAGGAGGATACACACAGGAGAAGGGGATAACAACAGGAAAAAGGGGCATACACACAAGAGGGTGGGATTCACACAGGAGAAAGAAGGATATACACAGGAGAGAAAAGGATACACACAGAAGAGGGAGACACACACAAAAATAGGGACGTACACACAAAAGAAAAATAAAACACACACAACAGAGAAAAGAATACACACAGGAGAGAGAGGATACACACAGGAGAGAGAAGGATACACAGGAGAGAAGGAAATAGACACAAAAGAGGGAATGATACACACAGGAGACAGAGGATAAACACAGGGTAGTGGGGGATACACAAAGGAGAGGGGTGATACACGCAGGAGAGAGGAGGATACAAGCAGGATAAGAAGATACACACAGAAAAGAGAGGAATACACACAAAAAAGAATGCACACAGAAGAGAAGGGCATACACACATAAAAGGTTGAAAAACAAAAGAGACAGAAGGATAAACACAGGAGAGAAAAGTATACACACAGGAAAGAGTGAGACACACAGGAGAGAGTGGTGTAAACACAGGAGATAAAAGAATACACACAGGAGAGAGGAGGAAACAAACAGGAGAGAGGGGATATACACAAAAGAGGGGGATACACACAGGAGAAAGGGGGGACAAACACAGAAAAGAAAGGTGTTACACACAGGACAGAAGGGGAAAACACAGAGGAGAGCGGAGGGATAAACACAGTAGAGAGGAGAATACACACAAGAGAGAAAAGTATACACACAGGAGAGGGGGATACATACAGGAGACAGAAAAATACACACAGGAGAGAGGGGGATACACACAATATATGGGGATACAAACAGGAGAGAAGGGGATACACACAAAAGAGAGGAGAATACACACAGGAGATAGGAGGATACACACAGGAGAGAGGAGGATACACAAAGAAGAAGAAAAAAACACAGGAGAAAGAGGGATTCACACAGGCGGGAAAGATAAACACAGAAGAGGGGTGGATACACACAGGAGAGAGGGGAATACACATAGGAGAGAAAAACACACGCAGGAGAGAGGGGCTTATTCACAGGAGAGAGGAGAATACACACAGGAGAAAGAAGGAATACACAAAGAAGAGGGGGAATACACACAGGAGAGTGAAGCATACACACAGGAGGGAGGGGAATACACACAGGATAGAGGAGGATACACACAGAGGGAAAATATAAATACAAAAGAGAGGAGGATACACAAAAAAGAGAGGAGGATACAAATAAAAGAGAGGAGGATATATGCAGGAGATTGGAGGATAAACAAAGGAGAGAGGAGGATACACACAGTAGAGGGGAGGATACACACAGGAGAGAGAAGTATACACGCAGAAAAGGGGCATACACACAGGAGAAAGGGAGAATTTCACAGGAGCGTTGGATACATACAGGAGACAGGGAAATACACAAAACAGAGAAGGGGATACACACAGGAGAGGTGAATACACACAGGAGAGAGGAATATTCACACAGAAGCGGGGGATACACAAAGCAGAGATGGAGATCCACACAGGATAGAGGGGAATACACACAGGAGAGAGGGCATTACACACAGGAGAGTGGTGGAATAAACACAGTAGAGAGGGGGATACACACAGGAGAGAGGAGGATACACAAAAAAAGAGAGGAGCATACACACAGGACAGAGAAGGTTACGCACAGAATAGAGGGGAATTCACACAGTAGAGAGGGTGATACACAAAGGAGAGAGGAAAATACACAAAGGAGAGAGGGGTATACACACAGGTGAGGGGAATACACAAAGGAGAGAGGGCCATACACACAGGAGAGAGAAAAGATACACACAAGAGAGAGGAAAATACATAAAAAAGAGATGGGGATATACACAGGAGAGAAGAGGACACACACAGGAGAGAGGAAGATACACAGAGGAGAGAGGGGAATATACACAGGAGAGAGGGGATACACACAGGAGAGAGGGAATATACACACAGGAGAAGAGGATACACACATAGGAGAATTCATACACACTTAAAATGGGAATAAACAGATTAAAAACTGGGTACACACAAAAGAGAAAAAATACACACAGAAGGGAGAAGGATACACACAGGAGAGAGACGGATACACAAAGGAGAGGGGGATACACAGAGAGGAGGGGTCATAAACACATAAAATGGGAATAAACACATTAAAAACGGGGTACACAAAGAAGAGAGGAGGATACTCACAGGAAAAGGTGATACAAACAGAAGAGAGAAATACACACACTTGAGAGAAGGATACACACAGGAGGGAGAAGCATAAACACAAAAAAGTGGGGATACATAGAGGAGAGAGGGCGATACACAACAGAGAATGGGATACACACAGGAGAGGGAAATACACACAGGAGCGAGCGGGATGCACACAAGAGAAAGGGAAATACACACAGGAAAGGGGAGGATACACACGGGAGAGAGAATAATTCACACAGGGAGGGGGTATACACACAGTAGAGAGGAAGATACACACAAAAGATAAAAGGATACAGAGAGGAGAGAGGAAGATACACACAGAAGAGAAGGAGATACACACAGGAGAGAGGGGGATACACACAGGAGACAGAGGGGTACACACAGGGGGACGGGAATAAATACAGGAGAGAGGAGGATACACACAGGATAGAAAAGGATACACACAGGACAGTGGAGGATACACAAAGGAGACAGGAGCATACACACAGGAGAGAAGGATACACACAAAAAAGGAAGATACACACAGACAAGGGGAGGAAACATACACGGGATGGGGATACACACAGGATAGAGGGGCATACACACAGAAGAGAGCAGGATACACACAAAATAGAGGAGGATACACACAGGAGAGAGGGGGTACACACAGGAGACAGGGGGAATACACACAGGAGAGAAGAAGACACACACAGGAAAGAAGAGAATACACACAGGATAGAGAAGGATACACACAGGGGAAGCGGGGTACACACCGAAGAAAGAAGGATACACACAAAGGAGAGGAGGATACACACAGGAGAGAGAAGGATACCCACAGAAGAGAGGGGGATACACACAGGCGAGAGAGGCATACACAAAAAAGAGGGGGATACACAGAGTAGAGAGGAG
Organism: Saguinus oedipus; assembly: GCA_031835075.1. Classification (NCBI taxonomy): domain Eukaryota; kingdom Metazoa; phylum Chordata; class Mammalia; order Primates; family Cebidae; genus Saguinus; species Saguinus oedipus. The sequence continues at coordinate 7,654,358 of CM063170.1, forward strand.
AAAACAAACAGGAGAAGGAAATACCCACAGGAGAGGAAGATACACATGAAAGAGGAGGATGCACAAAAAAGAGAGGGGGCTACACACAGGCAAGAAGTGGATACACACACACAGAAAAAGAAGAATACACACAGGAGAGGGCAGATAAACACAGGAGAGAGAAGGATACACACAGGAGAGTGGGGCATACCCACAGGAGGAAGAGAGATACACACAGAAGAGATGGGTATACACACAGGAAGGAAAAAATACACACAGCAAAGACGAGAATACACACAGGGGAGAGAAGGATACACACAGTAGAGAGAAAGATATACACAGAAGAGAGGAGGATACACAAAGGAGAGATGGGGATACACACAGAAGAGAGGGGTATACACACAGGAAGGAAGAATACACACAGAAAAGACGAGGATACACACAGGAAAGAGAAAAATACACACAGGAAAGAGGAAGATACACACAGGACAAAGGAGGATACACACAGGAGAGGGCGAAACACACAAGAGAAAGGGGTTCCACACAGAAGAGAAATTAATACACATAGGAGAGAGGGGTATACACACAGGAGAGGTGTATACACACAAAAGAGAGGAGAATAAATGCAGAAGAGTGGAGGATACTCGCAGCACAGAGGAGGATACCCGCAGGAGAGAGGAGGATACACAGAAAAGAGAGAAAAAATACACACAGGATTGAAGGGGATACACACAAAAGGGAGAATGATACACACAGGAGAGAAAAGAATACCAAAAAAGAGAGGAGGATACACACAGGAGTGAGTGATACACACAGGTGAGAGAAGGATACACATAGAAGAGAGGGCTGTACACACAGAAATGGGTGGAACACAGAGAGAGGGAAATACACAAAGGAGAAAGTGATACACACAAAAAAGGGAAATACACACAGGAGCGAGGAAGACGCACATAGGAGAAAAGAAAATACACAAGAAAAAGGAGGATACACGAGAAGGATACACACAAGAAAGGGGGGATACACACAGGAGAGAGGAAGATACACACAGGAGAGAGGAGTATACACAGAGGAGAAAGGAAGATACACACAGAAGAGAAGAGGATACACACAGGAGTGGGGGATACACACAGAAGAGATGGGGATACACACAGGAGAAAGAGATACACAGAGGAGAGAGTGGGATACACACAGGAGAGAGGAAGATAAACACAGGAGAGGGGGATACATACAGGAAAGAGGGGCATAGACAGAGGAGAGGGGAGGACACACGCAGGAGGGAGAAGGATACACAAAAGATAGAGGGGGATAGACACAGGAGAGAGAAGGATACACACAGAAGATAGGAGAATACACATAGCAGAGGGAGATCCACACAGGAGGGAGGGGTATACACTCAAAAAAAAAGGGATACACACAGGAGAATGAGGGATACACACAGGAGAGTGGAAGATACACATAGGAAAGGGTAATACACACATGAGAGAGTTGCATAAACACAGGAGAGTGAAGGATACACACAGAAGAGAGGAGAAAACAAACAGGAGAGAGGGGATACACACAAGAGAGAGGGGGATACACACAGGAGAGAATGGTGATGCACACAGAAAATAAAGGTGTTGCACACAGTAGAGAAAGGAGAAACCCACAGGAAAGTGGAGGAATACACGCAGGAGAAATGAGGATACACACAGGAGAGAGGAGGATACACAGAGGAGAGAAAAGTATACACACATGTGAGTGGCATACACACAAAATAGAGGGGGATACACGCAGGAGATTTTGATACATACAGGAGACAGGGAAATATACACAGGAGAGAGGGAAATACACACAAAAGAGGGGGATATACACAGGAGAGAGGATATGCACACAGGAGAGGGGGATACAGATAGGAGAGAGAGAAATCCTCACAAAAGAGAGGGGAATACACACAAGAGACATTGGCATACAGACAGGAGAGAGAAAAATACACATAGGATAGAGAAAGATACACAAAAAAGAGAGGAGGATACACGCAGAAGAGAGGAGTATACACAGGAGAGAGGTTAATACACAGAGGAGAGAGGGTGTTACACACAGGAGAGTGGTTAAATACACACAGGAGATAGGAGGATACACACAGGAGAGAGGAAGATACACACAAAAGAGAGGAGCATACACACAGGAAAGAAAATGACATGCACAGGAGAGACGGGAATTCACAAAATAGAGAGGGGGATACACACAGGAGAGAGGGGGACACACAAGGAAGAGAGGGTTATACACACAGGTGAGAGAAATACACAAAGGAAAGAGGTGCATACACACAGGAAAGAGAAAAGATACACAGGAGAGAGAATGATCCACACAAGAGAAAGGAGGATACACACAAGAGAGAGACGGATACACACAGGAGAGAGGAGGATACACAGAGGATAGGGCGAGACACACAAGAGAGAGGGGGATCCACACAGGAGAGAGGAAAATACACATAGGAGAGAGGGGTATACACACAGGAGAGGCGCATACACAAAGGAGAGAGGAGGATACACGCAGGAGAGAGGAGGATAAACGCAGCACAGAGGAGGATACCCGCAGGAGAGAGTGGGATAAACACAGAAGAGAAAAAAAACACACAAGAGAGAAGGGGGATACACACAAGAGAGAGAATGATACACACAGGAGAGAAAAGGATACACACTAAAGAGAAAACGATACACACAGGAGCGAGAGATACCCACAGGTTAAAGGAGGATTCACACAGAATAGAGGGGCTTACACACAGAGAAGGAAGGATACAAAGAGAAGAGAGGGAAATATACAAAGGAGAAGAAGATACACACAAAAGAGGAAAATACACACAGAAGCGAGGGGGATGAATACAGGTTTAAGAAAAATACACACAGAAAAGACGAGGATACACACAGGAGAAGGAAGGATACACTCAGGAGAGGGGGGATACACACAGGAGAAAGATAAACACAGGAGAGAGGAGGATACACAGAGGACAGAGAAAGATACACACAGAAGACAAGAGGATACACACAGGAGTGGGGAATACACAGAGAAAAGACTGGAATACACACAGGAAAGAGGAAGATAAACACAGGAGAGGGTGATACATATAGGAGAGAGGGGCATAGACAGAGGGGAGGGGAGGATACACGCAGAACAGAGGAGGATGCACACAGGAAAAAGTGGAATACACACAGGAGAGAGGAGGATACACAGAGGAGAGAAAAGAATACACACTCGAAAGAGGAGGATACACATAGGAAAGGCAGATACACACACAAGAGAGGGGCATACACACAAAAAAGGGGGATACACTCAGAAGATAGGGGGATACACAGAGGAGACAAAAGCAAACACACAGGAAAGTGTGATACACACATGAGAGAGGGGCGTAAACACAGAAGAGAAGAGGATACACACTGGAAAGAGAAGGAAACAAACAGGAGAGAGGGGATACACACAAGAGAGAGGCGAATACACACAGGAGGGTGGAGGACACACACAGAAGAGAGGAGGATATACAGAGGAGAGAGGATGATACACACAGGAGAGAGAAGAAAACACACAAGAGAGGGAGATACACACAGGATAGAGAAGAGCACACATAGGAGAAAGGAGGATACAGACAGGAGAGAGGAGGCTACACACAGGAGAGAGAAGTATACAAAAAGAAGAGATGAAAACACACAAGAGAGAGGGGGATACACACAGGCCAGGGAGATAAACATTGGAGACAATGGGATACACACAGGAGAGAGGGGGACACACAAATAGGAGAGGAGGATACACACAGGAGAGAAGAGGCTACACACTGTAGAGAGGAAGATACACAAAGAAGAGAAGGAAACTCACAAGAGAGAGGGGGATACACACAGTCGAGGGGTATAAACACTGGAGACGATGGGATACACACAGGAGAGAGGTGGATCCACAAACGAGAGAAAAATACACACAGGAGAGAGGGGTATACACACAAAATAGAGGAGGATACACACAGGAGAGACGAAAGATACACACTGGACGGGGGGGAATACACACAGGAGAGTGGGGAATAAACACAAAAGGGAAAAAGATATACATAGCAGAGAGGGGGATACACACAGTGGGAAAAGAATAAATACAGAAGAGAGGAGGATACACACAGGAGAGAGGAGGATACACGCAGGAGAGAGGAGGATACACAAAGGAGAAAGGAAGATGCACACATGAGAGTGGAAGATACACACAAAAGAGAGGAGGAAACACACAGGAGAGAGGAGGATACACACAGAAGAGAGAAGAAAACACAAAAGAGAGGGGGATAAACACAGGATAAAAAAGGATACACATAGGAGAGTGGAGGATACAAACAAAAGAAAGGAGGACACACAGAGCAGAGAAGAGGATACACACAGGAGAGGAAGATACACACAGAAGAGAGGGGAATATACACAGGAGAGAGAAAAATACACACAGGATTAGGGAAGATACAAACAGGAGAGAGGTGGATACACACAGGAGTGAGGGGATATACACACAAGAGATAAGAAAATACACACAAGAGAGAGGAGGATCCACACAGGAGACAGGAGGATACACAGAGGAGAGAGAAGATTGCACACAGCAGAGAGAGATATACACACAGGAGGGAGGACTATACACACAGGAGAGAGAATGATCCACACAAATGAAATGAGGATACACACAGTAGAAAGGAAAATCCACACAGGAGCGAGGGGAAAACACACAGGATAGTGGGAGATACACACAGGTGGCGGGGGATACGCACAGGAGAGAGGAAGATACACAGAGGAGAGAGGAGGATACACATAGGAGAGAGGAGCATACACAAAAGAGACAGGGGCATACACACAGGAGAGGGGAATACACACAAGTGAAAGGGGGATACACACAGGAAAGAAAAGTATATACATAAAAGAGAAAGATACACACAGGAGGGTGGGGCATACACACAGGAGAGAGGAGGATACACATAATAGAGAGGGGGATACACACAGGAGAGAAGAAGATACACACAAAAGAGAGGAAGATACACACAGGAGATAGGAGGATACACACAGGGGAGAGAAGGATAGACATAGCAGAGAGGAGGATACACACAGGAGAGAAAAAATACAAACAGAAGAGAGGAGGATACACACAGGTGAAAGGAGGATACACACAAAAGAGGGGAGGATACACACAGGAGAGACGGGGGATACACACAGAAGAGAAGAAGATACACACAAAAGAGAGGAAGATACACACAGGAGATAGGAGGATACACACAGGGGAGAGAAGGATAGACATAGCAGAGAGGAGGATACACACAGGAGAGAAAAAATACAAACAGAAGAGAGGAGGATACACACAGGTGAAAGGAGGATACACACAAAAGAGGGGAGGATACACACAGGAGAGACGGGGATACACCCATGAAAAATGGGGATACACACATGTGGAAAGGGATACACACAGGAGAGATGAGGATACACACAAGAGAGAAGAGGTTACACACAGGAGAGAGGAGGATACACCCAGAAGAAAGGGGGAAGCACACAGGAGAGAGGGAAATACAAACAGGAGAGTGCGACATACACACAGGATGGAGGAAAATACACACTGGAGAGAGGGGGATTAACACAGGGGGAAAGAAATACACACAAGAGAGAGAAGCATACAAACTGCAGAGAGGAGGATACGCACAAAAGAGAAAAGGATACACACAGGATAGAAATGAATACACACAATAGAGAGAGGGATACACAAAAGAGAGAGGGAATACACACAAAAGAGAGGGAGATACACACAGAAGAAAGAGGGATACACACAGGAGACAGGGGAGATACAAAGAGGGATGAAGAAAGATACACACAGGAGAGAGGATTATACACACAGGAGAGAGGAGGATACACAGAGAAGAGAAAAAGATACACACAGGAGAGAGGAAGATACACAGGAAAGAGGAAGATACACACAGGAGAGAGAATACACAAAAAAGAGAAAAAAATACACAAAGGAGACAGAAGGATACACAAAGTAGAGAGGGGAATACACACAGAAACGGGGGATACACACAGGAGAAAGGGGGATACACAAAAGAGAGAGGAGGATACACACAGGAGAGGGGGATACACACAGGTGAGATAGGCATACACACAGGAAAGAGGAAGATAAACACAAGATAGTGGAGGATACAAACAGGAGAGAGGGTAGACACACAGGAGAGAAGGGGATAACCACAGAAGAAAGGGGGGATACAAACAGAAGAGAAAGGGGTTACACAAAGGAGAGTGGGGGAAAACACAAGGGAAAGAGAACGAATACACAAAGAATATAGGAAGATACACACAGGAGAGAGAAAAATACACACAGGAGTGAGGAAAATACACACAGGAGAGAGGAGAATACACACAGGAGAGAGGAGGATACACACAGGAGAGAGGAGGATATACACAAGAGAGGTGCATACACACAGGAGAGAGAGGGATACACACAGAAGAGTTGGATTCACACAGGAAAAAGGGTAATACAAACAGGAGAGTGTGGGATACAAAAAGGAGTGGAGGACACAAACAGGAGAGAGTGGTATACCCACGAGAGAGGGGAATACACACAAGAGCGAGGGTCATACACACAGGAGGGAAAAGGATACACACAGGAGAGAGGGGGATACACACAGGAACAAAGAAGATAGAAACAGGAGAGTGCAGCATACACACAGGAGGGAGGTGGATAAACACAGAAGAGAGGAAGATACACACAGGAGAAAAAAGGATACACAAATAAGAGAAAAAAAACACAAAAGAGAGGGAGATACACACAGTCGAGAGGGATACGCCCAGGAGATGGGGAGATACACCCAGGAGATAGGGGGACACACACAAGAGAGGGGGATACACACAAAAGAGAGTGGCATACACACAGAAGAGAGGAGGATACACACAGGAGAGAGGGGGAATACACACAGGAAGGAGTGGGGATACACACAGGAGACAGGGGATACAAACAGGAGACTGAGGCATACAAACAGGGGGGAAGAAAATACACACAGGAGATTGAGGCATACACACAGAAGAGAGTGGGATACACACAGGGAAAGAAGAATAAATACAGGAGATATGAAGATACACACAAAAGAGTGGAGGATACAGACAGAAGAGAGGAGGATAAACGCAGGAGAGAGGAGGATACACACAGGAGAGGGGAGGATACACAAAGGAGAGAGGAGGATAAACGCAGGAGAGAGGAGGATACACACAGGACAGAGAAGGGATAAACACAGGAGAGGGTGATAAACACTGGAGAGAGGAGGATACACACAGGAGAAAAAAGGATACACACAGGAGAGTGGAAGATATACACAAAAGAGAGAAAAATACACACCAATGGGAGGGGTATACACACAGGAGAAAAGGGAATACACACAGAAGAGTGGTGTTACACACAGGAGAGAGGTGGGTACACACAGGAGAGAGGGGGTTGCCCACAGGAGAGAGAAGGATACACTGAAAAAAAAGGAGGATACACACAGGAGAGAGGAGGATAAACATAGAAGAGAATGATATACACAGGAGAGAGGGGCATACACACAGGAGAAGGAGATTCACACAGGAGAAAGGAGGATAGACACAGGAGAGGGGAGAATACACACAGGAGAGGGGGATACACACATGAGAACAGGGCGTACACACAGAGGAGAGGAGGACTCAAAAAGCAGAGAGGAGGATACACACTGGAGAGAGGGGATACACAAGAGAGAGGGGGATACACAGAGGAGAGAGGGTATACACACAGAAAAGAGCGGGGATGCACACAGGATAGTGGGGGGATACACACATGAGATAGGAGGGATACACACAAGAGGGAGGAGTATACACACAGAAAAGTGGAGAATACACAGAGTAGAGAAAAAGATACACAGAGAAGAGGGGGATACACACAGTAGAGAGGGGCATACACACAGGATAGAAAAGATTACACACAAAAGAGAGCAGGATACACACAGGAGACAGAAGAATATACACAGGAGAGTGGTGATATACACAGGAGGGTGGAGGGTACACACAGGAGAGAGGGGCATACACACAGGAAAAAATGGATAAACACAGGAGAAAGGGGGATACACACAGGAAAGAGGAGGATACACACAGGTAAGGGGAATACACAAAGAAAAAAGAGTGTATACACAGGAGAGAGGAGGATACACACAGGAGAGAGGAGCATACAAACAGGAGAGAGGTGATACACACAGGAGAAAGGGGGTATACAGAGGATCCTTCACAGCCTCACTGAATATTACACACTTGTGATACAGTCTGGAGTCTATTTTTTATGGCCACTCATTCAGAGAATAACTAAATAATGCAAACCTGTGGAATAGTCAGAAGTCTCTTTCCTATGGCCACTTTTTAAGAGCCTCACTAAGTGTCCACACCTGGAGAAGTAGTCAGGATGTACCTTTATCCCCTCATTCAGAGTCTCACTAAATAATTCACGCCTGTGGAATAGTCAGGAGACTATTTATGTGGCCACTAATTCGGAATGTCACTGAATAATGTGGTGTAGTCAGGAGTCTATATCACATAAACACATATTCAGAGCCTCAGTGATTAAGACAGGCCCCTGATATAGTAAGGAATCTAATTAATATGGCCACATATTCTGAGCCTCACTGAATAATACACACCTGGAGAATAATTTGGTGTGTATTTTTGATATACATTTACTCAGAGCCTCGGTAAATAATGCACACCTGTGGAGTACCCAGGAGTCTATTTCATTTGCACACTCATTCATAGCCTCATTGAATAATATGCACGTGTGGATTAGTCAGGATTCCCTTTTCTATGGCCACTTACTTGTAACCTAAGTGACAAATGCACAAATGTAAAGTATTCAGCAGTCTATTTCATATAGACACTCATTCAGAGATTCATTGAATAATAAAAATATTTAAGATAATCAGCATCCTGTTTTTTATGGTTACACAAAAAGAGCCTCATTAAATATTATGCACGTGTGGATATTTCAGGATTACATTCTATATGAAGACTGACTCGTAACCTCAGTGAAAAATGCACAAATGTAAAGTACTCAGCAGTCTATTTTATATAGACACTCATTCAGAGATTCACTGAATAATAAAAATATGTGAGATAGACCGCATTCTGTTTCATATGGTTCAACAAAATGCCTCACTGAGTAATGCACACCAGGAGAAGTGTTAGGAGTCTACTTTATATAGCCTTTAATTTACAGAATCAGGAAATAATGAACACGTGTTGAATAGACACTAGTCTATTTTATATGGCCGCAAAATAAAAGCGTTTTTGAATACTGAGCATGTGGGGAATAATCACTTGTCTGATTCATATGGTGTTTCGTTTGGTGAATCGAAAACTTATGCATACCTGTGTAGTAAAATGGGTTCTATTTCATAACTCCACTCTTTCAATGTTTTAGTGAATATGCATATCTGATAAGTCCGGAATCTCTTTCACATGAACACTCGTTCAGGGCCCCTGTAAAGAATACTCCCCTCAAAAATAGTCAAGGGTCTACTTCAAATGTCTACACATTCAAAGTCTCTGTACGTAATGAAATCCTGGGCAATACACCTCAGTCTCTTTTCTTATGGCCACTTAGTCAGAGACTCATTCAATAATACACAAAAAAGGAAGATTTAAGAGTCTTCTTCATGAAGCCACTCATTTAGAGCCTCAATGAATAATGCAAAAAAGGTAATAGTCGAACATTTTTTATATGGCCACTCATTTTGTGCCTCACTGAGTAATATACACCTGAAGAATCCTCAGGATTCTATTTGATACTACCACTCATTTAGAAACTTATTGAATAATTCACAATGGAGCAATAGTGAGGTCTCTATTTTATATTGTCTATCATTCAAAATATCAATGGATAGTAAACTTCTATGGAGTAATCAGGACGCTGTTTAACATAACCACGAATTAAGTGCCTGCTGAATGATACGCACCTGTGTGATAGGAGTCTATTTCATATGAACTCTAATTTTGTGTATCGCTGAGCAATACACACCTCTGGCAGTGTCAGGAGTCTATTTGGTATGGACACTCAAAGAGAGCCTGTTTGATTAACGCACACATGGATAATAATGAGGAGTCTATATCATATGGCTACTCATTAAGACACACTGTGAATAATGCACATGTGGAGTAATTTGAAGTCTGTTTCATATGGCTCCACTTACACAGCCTCACAGAATATTATACACTTGTCATGCAGTCTGGGGTCAATTTTTATGACCACTCATTCAGAGAATCACTAAATAATGCACAACTGCGGAATAGTCAGAAATCTCTTTCCTATGGCCACTCCTTAAGAGCCTCACTAAGTGTACACATTTGGAGAAATTGTCAGAAATTACCTTTATCTCCTCATTCAGAGTCTCGCAAAATAATGCACACCTGTGGAATAGTCAGGAGACTTTTTCATGTGGCCTCTAATTCAGAGTGTCACTGAATAATGTGGTGTAGTCAGGAGTCTATTTAATGTAGACACATATTCAGAGCTTCAGTGAATAAGACAGACACTTGATATAGTAAGGAATCCAATTGATATGGAAACATATTCTGAGCCTCACTGAATAATACACACCTGGGGAATAATTTGGAGTCTATTTTTGATGGACATATATTCAGAGCCTCAAAAAATGGTGTACACATGTGGAGTAGCCAGGAGTCTATTTTATTAGGACACACATTTATAGCCTCAGTGGATGATATGCACGTGTGGATTAGTCAAGATTCCATTTTATATTTCCACTGACTCGTAACCTCAGTGATATATGCAAAAATGTAAGAAATTTAGCAGTCTATTTCATACAGACACTCATTCAGAGATCCACTGAATAATACAAATATTTGAGATAGACAGCATCCTGTTTCATATGGTAAAACCAAAAGAGCCTCACTGAGTAATGCACACCAGGGGAAGTGTTAGGGGTATACTTTAAATAGCCTCTAATTTACATAATCAGGAAATAATGCAAACGTGTGGAATACACACTAGTCTATTTTATATGGCAGAAAAATCAAAGCCTTTTCAAATACTGCACATGTGGGGAATAATCACTTGTCGGTTTCATATGGTGATTCATTTGGTGAATCAAAAACTTATGCACACCTTTGGAGTAAAATGGGTTCTATTTCAGAAGGCCACTCTTTCAGTGTTTTAGTGAATAAAATGTATACCTAAAAAGTAAGGAATCTCTTTCACATGGCCACTCGTTCAAGGCCTCTGTGAAGAAAACTCCCCTCAAAATACTCAAGTGTCTACTTTAAATGGCTACACATATTTCATATGGCCTGTCATTCAGAGCTTCAGTGCATAATAAACAGCTGTGGAGTAGTCAGGACCCTATTTAAGGTAGCCCTAATTTAAGCAGCTCCGTGAATTATACACACATGTGTCAGAGTCAGGAACCTATTTGACATAGACACTCATACAGAACCTTTTCCAATACTGCACATGTGGGGAATAATCACTGGTCTGTTTCATATGGTGGTTAGTTTGGAGAATCAAAAAATAACGCACACCTGTTGAGTAAAACGTGTTCTATTTCATAAGGGCACTCTTTCAGTGTTTTAGTGAATAATATGTATATCATATAAGTCAGGAATCTCTTTCACATGGCCACTCGTTCAGGGCCTATGTGAAGAATACTTCCCTCAAAAATAGTAAAGGGTCTACTTCAAATGGCTACACATTCAAAGTCTCTGTAGGCAATAAACACCTGGGCAATACACCTGAGTCTCTTTTTTATGCCCACTAAGTCAGAGACTCATTCAATAATACACAACAAAGGAAGATTTAAGAGTCTACTTCACGTAGCCACGCATTTAGAGCCTCAGTGAATAATGCACACCAGGGTAATAGTCGAGCATTTTTTATATGGCCACTCATTTTGTGCCTCACTGTGTGAAATACACCTGAAGGATCCTCAGTATTCTATTTCATAGGACCACTCGTTTAGAACTTTATTGAATAATTCACAATGGGGCGATAGTCAGGTGTCTATTTTATATGGTCTATCATTCAAAGTTTCAGTGAATAGTAAACTTCTATGGAGTAATCAGGACGCTGTTTAAGATAGCCACAAATTAAATGCCTTGCTGAATGATAAGCACCTGTGTGATAGTAAGGATTCTATTCCATATGAACTCAAATTTTGTGTATCGCTGAGTAATACACACCTCTGGTAGTGTCAGGGATCTATTTGGTACGGACACTCAAACAGAGCCTGTTTGATTAGTGCACACATGGATAATAATGAGGAGTCTATATCATATGGCTACACATTCAGACAATCTGTGAATAATGCACATGTGGAGTAATTTGAAGTCTGTTTCATATGGCCCCACTTTCACAGCCTCACAGAATATTACACACTTGTTATGTAGTCTGGGGTCAATTTTTATGACCACTCATTCAGAGAATCACTAAATAATGCACAACTGCAGAATAGTCAGAAATCTCTTTCCTATGGCCACTCCTTAAGAGCCTCACTAAGTGTACACATTTGGAGAAATTGTCAGAAATTACCTTTATCTCCTCATTCAGAGTCTCGCAAAATAATGCACACCTGTGGAATAGTCAGGAGACTTTTTCATGTGACCTCTAATTCAGAGTGTCACTGAATAATGTGGTGTAGTCAGGAGTCTATTTAATGTAGACACATATTCAGAGCTTCAGTGAATAAGACAGACACTTGATATAGTAAGGAGTCTAATTGATATGGAAATATATTCTGAGCCTCACTGAATAATACACACCTGGGAAATAATTTGGAGTCTATTTTCGATTCAGAACCTTGGAAAATGATGTACACCTGTGGATTAGACAGGAGTCTATTTTATTAGGACACTCATTCATAGCTTCAGTGGATAATATGCACGTGTGGATTAGTCAGGATTCCATTTTATATGGCCACCGACTCATAACCTCAGTGAAAAATGCAAAAATGTAAAATACTTAGCAGTCTATTTCTTATAGATACTCATTCAGATATTCACTGAATAATACACATATTTGAGATAGACAGCACCCTGTTTCATATAGTTAAACATAAAGAGCCTCACTGAGTAATGAAAACCAGGGGAAGTGTTTGGAGTCTCCTTTATATAGCCTTTAATTTACAGAATCAAGAAATAATGCACTACAAGGCTACAGTAATCAAAACAGCATGGTACTGGTAGAAAAACAGAGATATAGACCAATGGAAGAGAACAGAAGCATTGGAGGCAACACAACATATCTACAACCATATTATCTTTGATAAACCAGACAAAAAGAAGCAATGGGGAAAGGATTCCCTAATTAATAAATGGTGTTGGAAAAACTGGCTAGCCATGTGCAGAAAGCAGAAAATGGACCCCTTCCTGACACCTTACACTAAAATTAACTCCAGATGGATTAAAGACTTAAACATACCAACTTACACCATAAAAACCCTAGAAGAAAATCTAGGCAAAACCATTTAGGACATAGGATTAGGCAAGGACTTCATCACCAAAACACCAAAAGCATTGGCAACAAAAGCCAAAATAGACAAATGGAACATAATCAAACTCCACAGCTTCTGCACGGCAAAAGAAACAGTCACTAGAGTGAATTGACAACCATCAGAATGGAAAAAAATCTTTGCAGTTTACACATTTGACAAAGGGCTGATATCCAGAATTTACGAAGAACTCAAACAGATTTACAGGAGAAAAACAAACAAGCCCATTCAAAAATGGGCAAAGGATATGAACAGACACTTTACAAAAGAAGACATACATGAGGCCAACAAACATATAAAAAAGTGCTGATCATCACTGGTCATTAGAGAGATGCAAATCAAAACCACATTGAGATACCATCTCATGCCAGTTAGAATGGCGATCATTAAAAAATCTGGAGACAGCAGAAGCTGGAGAGGATGTGGAGAAATAGGAACACTCTTACACTGTTGGTGGGAGTGTAAATTAGTTCAACCATTGTGGAAGACAGTGTGGCGATTCCTCAGGGACCTAGAAATAGAAATTCAATTTGACCCAGCAATACCATTACTGGGTATCTATCCAAAGGACTATAAATTGTTCTACTATAAGGACACATGCACACGAATGTTCATTGCAGCACTGTTTACAATAGCAAAGAAATGAAACCAACCCAAATGCCCAATGATGATAAACTGGACTGGGAAAATGTGGCACATATACACCATGGAATATTATGCAGCAATCAAAAATGATGTGTTTGTGTACTTTATAAGGACATGGATGAATCGGGAGAACATCATTCTCAGCAAACTGACACAAGAACATTAAAAGAAATACCGGATATACTCACTCATAGGTGGGTGAGAAAAATGAGAACACATGGACACAGAGAGGCGGTCTACTATACACTGGGGTCTATTGGGGGGAATGGGGGAGGGACAGCGGGGGGAGGCTGGGGAGGGATAGCCTGGGGATGAATGACAAGTGTGGGTGAAGGGGAGGAAGGCAGAAAAACACACTGCCATGTGTGTACATATGCAACTATCTTGCAGGTTCTGCACATGTACCCCACAACCTATAATGCAATAAAAATTTAAAATAAATAAATAAATAAATAAAATAAAAAATAATAATAAAGAAAAAAAAACTTATGCACACCTGTGGAGTAAAATGGGTTCTATTTCAGAAAACCACTCTTTCAGAGTTTTAGTGAATAATATGTATTTCTAAAAAGTAAGGAATCTTTTTCACATGGCCACTCACTCAGGGCCTCTGTGAAGAATACTCCCCTCAAAAGTAGTCAATTGTCTACTTCAAATGGCTACACATTCAGAGACTCTGTATGTATTGAACACCAGGGCAATACACCTGAGTCTCTTTTTCATGCCCACTTAGTCAGACTCTCATTCAATAATACACACCTGGGGAAGAGTTAAGAGTCTACTTCATGTAGCCACTCATTTAGAGCCTCAGTGAATAATGCACACCAGGGTAATAGTCGAGCATTTTTTATATGGCCACTTATTTTGTGCCCCACTGAGTCATATACACCTGAAGTATCCTCAGGATTCTATTTGATACTACCACGCATTTAGCACCTTATTGAAAAATTCATAATAGTGCAATAGTCAGGTGTCTATTTTATATGGTCTATCACACAAAAATTCAGTGAGTATTAAACTTCTATGGAGTATTCAGGACGCTGTTTAAGATAGCCACGAATTCAGTTCCTTCCAGAATGATACACAACTTGGTAGTAGGCTGGCATCTATTTCATATGAACTCTAATTATGTTTATCATTGAGTAATACATACCTGTGGTAATGTCAGGAGTCTATTTGGTATGGACACTCAAACAGAGCCTGTTCGTTTAATGCACACATGTATAATAATGTGGAGCCCATATTATACAGCTACTCATTCTGACAAACAGTGAATAATGTACATGTAAAGTAATAAGAAATCTGATTCTTATGGACCCTCTTTCACAGCCTCACTGAACATTACACACTTGTGATATAGTCTGGAGTCTATTTTTTATGGCCACCCATTCAGAGAATCACTAAATAATGCAAAACTGTGGAATAGTCAGGAGACTTTTTCATGTGGCCTCTAATTGGGAGTGTCACAAAATAATGTGATGTAGTCAAGAGCCTATTTCGTGAAGACACATTTTCAGAGCCACAGTGAATAAAACAGGCCCTTTATGTTGAAAGTAATCTAATTAATATGTCCACATCTTCTGAGCCTCACTGAATAATACACACCTGGAGAACAATTTGGAGTCTATTTTTGATGGATATTCATTAAGGGCCTCGGTAAATAATGTAGACCTATGGATTAGCCAGGAGTTTATTTTATTAGGATACTCATGCATACCCTCAGTGGATAATATGTACGTGTGGATTAGTCCGGATTCCAATTTATGTGGCCACTGATTCGTAACATCAGTGAAAAAATGCACAAATGTAAAGTACTCAGCAGTCTATTTTATATAGACACTCACTCAGAGATTCACTAAATAATAGAAATATTTAATATAGCAGCATCCTGTTTCATATGGTCACACAAAATGAGCCTCACTGTGTAAGGCACACCTAGGGAAGTGTTAGGAGTCTTCTTTATATAGCCTCTCATTTACAGCCTCAGGAAATAATGCACACGTGTGGAATAGACACTAGACTCTTTTATATGGTCACAAAATCAAATCCTGAGTGAGTAAAACACAACTTTGGAATAGTCACTTGTCTAATTTACATGCCCAAATATTTAGAGTCAGAGTCAATCATACATTCCTGTGGACAAGTCAGAAAAGTATTTCATATGACTGAAGTTTCAGAGACTCAGTGAATAATACATACCTGGAAAATATTCAGGACGCTATTACATGTGGCATCAATTTCAGAGCTTCCTTGAATTAGAAACAACTCTATTGTAGTCAGAATTCTATTTCCTATAGCCGCATATTCAGAGCCTAACTGAATACCATACACCTTGGAAAAGTTACAATTCTATTTCATATAGCCACTCATTTAGAACCGAATGTAAAAACGCACGCCTGAGGAGCATTCAGGAGGCTTTATTTTATGACCACTCATTCAGAGCTTCACAGAATAATACAGACCTATGAAAACGTCAGAAGTGTATTTCACATGGCCACTTATTCAGAACTTCAGTGTGGAATCATATATATCTGGAAAATACTCAGGATTATATTATATATAGCCACTTATTCAGAGACTCACTGAATAATGCACAGATAAGGAATAGTCTGGAGACTATTTGATATTACTCTTCACCCAGCGACTCAGTGGTCAATGCAGAACTGAAAAATAGTCAAGAGGATAGAGTCAAGGCTTTATGTTATGTGGTCACTCGTTCAGAATCTCACTGAAGAATACACACCTTGGGAATTGTCAGTGTCCAAGTCATATGGGCACTTAATCACAGCATTACCGAATAATGCACAATGGGGCAATAGTAAGGAGTCTATTTCATATGGCCTGTCATTCGGAGCTTCAGTGCATATTAAACAGCTGTGGAGTAGTCAGGACTCTATTTAAGGTAGCCCCAAATTAAGCAGCACCATGAAAGATACACACATGTGTCAGAGTCAGGAGACTATTTGACATAGACACTCATACAGCAACTTTTCGAATACTGCACATTTGGGGAATAATCACTAGTCTGTTTCATATGCCTAGTTTGGAGAATCAGAAAATAATGCACACCAGTTGAATAAAATGGGTTCTATTTCATAAAGCCACTCTTTCAGTGTTATAGTGGATAATATGCATGTCTGATAAGTCAGGAATCTCTTTCACATGGCCACTCCTTCAGGGCCTCTGTGAAGAATACTACCCTCAAAAATAGTCAAGAGTGAAGGGGAGGAAAGCAGCAAAGCACAGTGCCATGTGTGTACCTATGCAACTATCTTGCTTGTTCTGCACATGTACCCCCAAACCTATAATGCAATAAAAATTAAAAAAAAAAAAAAAAATAGTCAAGAGTCTACTTCAAATAGCTACATATTCAAAGTCTCTGTATGTAATGAGCACCTAGGCAATACACCTGAGTCTCTTTTTTGTTTTTTAATTTTTATTGCATTATAGGTTTTGTGGTACATGTGCAGAATGTGGAAGATAGTTGCACAGGTACACACATGGCAGTGTGTTTTGCTGCCTTCCTCCGCCTCACCCACATTTGGCATTTATCTCCAGGCTATCCCTTCCCAGCCCCCCCACTGTCCCTCCCCCATTTCCCCGAATAGACCCCAGTGTGTAGTAGGCCATCTCCCTGTGTCCATGTGTTCTCATTTTTCTCACCCACCTATGAGTGAGAATATGCAGTATTTCTTTTTCTGTTCTTGTGTCAGTTTGCTGAGAATGATGTTATCCAGATTTATCCATGTCCTTACAAAGTAATCAAACTCATCATTTTTGATTGATGCATAATATTCCATGGTGTATATGTGCCACATTTTTCCAATCCAGTCTATCATCAATGGGCATTTGGGTTGATTCCAGGACTTTGCTATTGTAAAAATTGCTGCAATGCACATACGTTTTCATGTGTCCTTATAGTAGAACGATATATAGTCCTTTGGATATATACCCAGTAAAGGGATTGCTGGGTCAAATGGAGTTTCTATTTCTGGGTCCTTGAGGAATCGCCACACTGTATTCCACAACGGTTGAACTAATTTACACTCTCACCAACATGGTAAGAGTGTTCCTTTTTCTCCACATCCTCTCCAGCATCCGCTGTCTCCAGATTTTTTAATGATCGCCATTCTAACTGGCTTGAGATGGTATCTTAATGTGGTTTTGATTTGCATCTCTCTAATGACCAGTGATTATGAGCATTTTCTCATGTGTTTTTTGGCCTCATGTATGTCTTCCTTTGTAAAGTGTCTGTTCATCTCCTTTGCCCATTCTTGAATGGGCTTGTTTGCTTTTTACCTCTAAATCTGTTTGAGTTCTTTGTAAATTCTGGATATCAGCTCTTTGTCAGATGCATAAACTACAAAGATTATTTTTTTCCCATTCTGATGCTTGCCGACTCACTCTAGTGACTGTTTCTTTTGCCGTGCAGAAGCTGTGGAGTTTGATTGTGTTTCATTTGTCTATTTGGGCTTCTGTTGCCAATGCTTTTGGTGTTTTATTCATGAAGTCCTTGCCTACTCCTATGCCCTGAATGGTTTTGCCTAAATTTTCTTCTTGGGATTTTATGGTGTCAGGTCTTATGTTTAAGTCTTTAATTCAACTGGAGTTAATTTTAGTGTAAGGTGTCAGGAAGTGGTCCAGTTTCTGCTTTCTGCACATGGCTATCCAGTTTTCCCAACACCATTTATTAAACAGGGAATCCTTTCCCCATTGCTTGTTTTTGTCTGGTTTATCAAAGATTATATGGTTGTAGGTATGTTGTGTTTCCTCCGATGCCTCTGTTCTGTTCCATCAGTCTATATCTCTGTTTTGGTACCAGTACCATGCTGTTTTGGTTACTGTAGCCTTGTAGTATAGTTTGAAGTCTGGTAGTGTGATGACTCCCGCTTTGTGCTTTTTGCTTAGAATTGACTTGGCTATGCGGGCTCCCTTTTGGTTCCATATGAAGTTCATGGTGGTTTTTTCCAGTTCTTTGAAGAAATTCAATGGTAGTTTGATGGGGATAGCATTAATTTGGTAAATTACTTTGGGCAGTATAGCTATTTTCACGATATTGATTCTTTCTAACCACGAACATGTAATTTTTCTCCATATTTTTTGTCCTCTCTTATTTCCTTGAGCAGCGGTTTGTAGTTTTCCTTAATGAGGTCTCTTACTTTCCTTGTGAGTTGTATTCCTAGGTATTTTATTTTCTCTGTAGCAATTGTGAATGGCAGTTCGTTTTTGATTTGGTTCTCTTTAAGTCTGTTATTGGTGTACAGGAATGCTTGTGATTTTTGCACGTTGATTTTATATCCTGAGATTTTGCTGAAGTTGCTTATCAGTTTCAGGAGCTTTTGGGCAGAGGTGATGGGGTCTTCTAAGTATACTATCATGTTTTCTGCAAATAGAGACAATTTGGCTTCCACCTTTCCTATTTGAATACCCTTTATTTCTTTTTCTTGCCTGATTGCTCTGGCTAGAACTTCCAGTACTATGTTAAATAGGAGTGCAGAGAGAGGACATCCTTGTCTAGTGCCGGATTTCAAAGGGAATGCTTCCAGTTTTTGCCCATTCAGTATGATATTTGCTGTTGGTTTGTCATAAATGGCTTTGATTACTTTGAGATATGTTCCATCAATACCAAGTTTATTGAGGGTTTTTAGCATAAAGGGCTGTTAAATTTTGTCAAATGCCTTCTCTGCATCAATTGAGATAATCATGTGGTTTTTGTTTTTGCTTCTGTTTATGTGGTGAATTACATTTATAGACTTGTGTATGTTGAACCAGCCTTGCCTCCCCGGGATGAATCCTACCTGATCATGATGGATAAGCTTTTTAATGTGCTGTTGCAATCGGTTTGCCAGTATTTTATTGAAGATATTTGCATCTATGTTCATCATGGATATTGGCCTGACGTTTCTTTTCTTGTCAATTCTCTGCCGGGTTTTGGTATCAGGATGATGTTGTTCTCATAAAATGATTTGCGAAGGGTTCTGTCTTTTTGAATTATTTGGAACAGTTTCAGAAGGAATGGTAGCAGCTCTTCCTTTTATGTCTGGTAGAATTCGGCTGTGAACCCATCTGGACCTGGGCTTTTTTTGTGTGGTAGGCTCTTCATTGCTCCCTCAACTTCAGACCTTGTTATTGATCTATTCATAGTTTCGGCTTCCTCCTGGTGTAGGCTTGGGAGGACACAGGTGTCCAGGAATTTATTTATTTCTTCCTGGTTTACTAGTTTATGTGCATAGAGCTGTTCATGGTATTCTCTGATGATGGTTTGAATTTCTGTGGAGTCTGTGGTGATTTCCCCTTTATCATTTTTTGTTGCAACTATTTGTTTTTTCTCTCTTTTCTTTTTTATCAGTCTGGCTAGTGGTGTGTCAATTTTGTTGATCTTTTTGAAACACCAGCTCTTGGATTTATTTGTTTTTGAAGGGATTTTCTTGTCTCTATCTCCTTCAGTTCTGCTCTTATTTTAGTTATTTCTTGTCTTCAGCTAGGTTTTGAGCTTTTTTGATCTTGCTCCTCTAGCTCTTTCAATTTTGACGATAGGGTGTCAATTTTGGATCTCTCCACTCTTCCCATGTGGGCACTTATTGCTATATATTTTCCTCTACAGACTGCTTTAAATGTGTCCCAGAGATTCTGGTACGTTGTGTCTTTGTTCTCGTTGGTTTTGAAGAACTTCTTTATTTCTCCCTTCATTTCATTGTATATCCAATCAACATTCAAGAGCCAGTTGTTCAGTTTCCAAGAAGCTGTGCGGTTCTGAGTTATTTTCTGAATTCTGAGTTCCAACTGGATTGCACTATGGTCTGAGAGACTGTTTGTTATAATTTCAGTTGTTTTGCATTTGCTGAGGAGTGCTTTACTTCCAATTATGTGGTCAATTTTGGAGTAGGTGTGATGTGGTGCTGAGAAGAATGTATATTCTGTTGATTTGGGGTGGAGAGTTCTGTAAATGTCTATGAGGTTTGCTTGTTCCAGGTCTGAGGTCAAGTACTGGATATTCTTGTTAATTTTCTGTCTGGTTTATCTGTCTGATATTGACAGTGGAGTGTTAAAGTCTCCCACTATTATTGTGTGGGGGTTTAAGTCTGTTTGTAAGTCATTAAGGACTTGCCTTATATATCTGGGTGCTCTTGCATTGGGTTCATATATATGTAGAATCATTAGCTCTTCTTGTTGTATCGATCCTTTTACCATTATGTAATGACCTTCTTTGTCCCTTTTGATCTTTCTTGCGTTAAAGTGTGTTTTATCAGAGATGAGAGTTGCAACTCCTGGTTTCTTTGCTCTCCATTTGCTTGGTAAATCTTCTACCATTCCTTTATTTTGAGGCTTTGTGTATCTTTTCATGTGAGGTGGGTTTCCTGGATACAGCACACCAATGGGTTTTGGTTTTTTATCCAATTTGCCAGTCTGTGTCTTTTGATTGGTGCATTTAGCCCATTTCCATTTAAGGTTACTATTGTTATGTGTGAATTTGATACTGCCATTTTGATGCTAGCCGGCTGTTTTGCCCATTGGTTTATGTAGATTCTTCTTTTTTTTGGTGCTCGTTAGCCTTTGGTATGCTTTTAGGATGGCTGGTACTTGTTGTTTTTTTCTATGTGTAGTGCCTCTTTCAGAAGCTCTTGTAAAGCAGGCCTAGTGGTGACAAAATCTCTGAGTTCTTCCTTGTTTGTATAGGATTTTATTTTTCCTTCACTTATGAAGCTCAGTTTGGCTGAATATGAAATTCTGGATTGAAAGTTCTTTTCTTTAAGGAAGTTGAGTATTGGCCCCCACTCTCTTCTGGCTTGTAGTGTTTCTGCTGAGAAATCTGCGATGAGTCTAATGGGCTTCCCTTTGTGGGTGACCCGACCTTTCTCTCCCGCTGCCCTTAGTATTTTCTCCTTCGTTTCAACGCTGGTGAATCTGATGATTATGTTCCTTGGGGTTGCTCTTCTTGCGGAGTATCTTTGTGGTGTTCTCTGTATTTCCTGGAGTTGAGTATTGACCTGTCTTGCTAGGTTGGGAAAATTTTCCTGGATAATATCCTGAAGAGTGTTTTCCAGCTTCGATTCATTCTCTTCATCACATTCTGGTACACCTATCAAATGTAGGTTGGGTCTTTTCACATAGTCCCACGTTTTTTGGAGATTTTGTTCATTCCGTTTTGTGCTTTTTACTTTGATCTTGGTTTTTCGTTTAATTTCATTGAGTTGATCTTCGACTTCTGATATTCTTCCTTCTGCTTGGTCAATTCGGCTGTTGAAACTTGTGCATGCTTCGCGAAGTTCTCGTGTTGTGTTTTTCAGCTCCTTCAATTCATTCATGTTCCTCTCTAAGTTTTCCATTCTTGTTATCATTTCCTCCAATCTTTTTTCAAATCTTTTTTCAAGGTTCTTAGTTTCTTTGCACTGATTTAGAACATGTTCTTTTAGCTCACTAAAGTTTCTCATTATCCTCCTTCTGAAGTCTGATTCTGTCATTTTGTTACACTCATTCTCCGTCCAGCTTTGCTCTTTTGCTGGTGAGGAGTTTTGGTCCTTTGTTGGAGGTGAGGTGTTTTGGTTTCTAGTGTTTTCCTCCTTTTTGCGCTGGTTTCGTCCCTTCTTTATGGATTTATCCACCTGTCGTCTTGGTAGTTGCTGATTTTTCAATTGGGTTTCTGAGTGGATGCCCATATTCTTGATGATGAAGTATTTCTGTTACTTAGTTTTTCTTCTAATGGTCTAGTTCCTCTGCTGTACGAGTGCTGAGATCCACTTCAGGCCCTGCTTGTGTGGGGTACACCTATAGCAGCTGCAGAACAGTGAGGGATTCTACCAGTTTTTTCTTCTATCTTCGTTCCAGAATAATGCCTGCCAAGTGTCAGTCTGATTAGTCCTTTATCGGGTGACTCTTTGAATATACAGGGGTCAGGGATCTGCTAAAGTAGACGGTTTGTTCCTTATAGGAGCTCCAGTGCTGAGCTGTGAGCTCCCTTGTTCTTTCAGGGATGTTCAGAGGATGTGTTTATGTCTGCTGCAACAGAACTCATAAACCCCCCCTTTTTTTCTTCCTTAGATGCTCTGTCTCAGGGAGTTGTGGCTTTCTTTATACGTTTCTGTTGTACTGTCCTGCACAGCTAGGAGGCAGCCTATTCAGTATTTGCCTGCCAGGGCTCCACCCTGCTAGCACGGATCCGCTCTGCCACGGGATTTGTTCTGCTGTGGTGCTCCGCCCAGCTGAGGGAGGCTCTCTGTTATGGCGGGTTGCCTTGGCAATGGCAGGCTGCATCAGCACTGGGTGGTACTTCAGTAGGCACAGATTGCATCTGTAGTGGCGGACGCCCTTCCCACACTGGGCTGCACTGTGCTATATTCAACTGTGCCAGCAGCAAAGCTCTCAGTCCCGAGCGCCTCTAATCGCCACTCTGCTTGTCCCAATGAGGGTGGGACACGCCGAGCCCGATCACCCAGCTCCCTGCCTCAGAGTCCGTCCTCTCTCTCTTCCTCTCCCAAAGGTCAAAAATTGACTCTCTCACTGGCGCACCAGTAGCCTGCTGATAGGGCACGGGGATCCATGCAATCTCCCATGCTGCTGCCCACTGTGCCAGCTCAGATCACACTTCCCAAAAAATCTCCTGGTCTGGCTCATGGTCCAAGTCCCGTTCAATCAGATGGACATGACAATCTGCCCTTCCAAATCTCAGATTGCTGGTTGAACAGTGCACCCAGACCAGTGAGTTTTGTGCGGGAGACGAGGCGCTGGGGCACGTGCCGAGCCGTGAGAAATGGCCGTGCAAGGCAGCTGAGCTGGCTTCCCCTGTCTCTCCCACACCTGGAAATTTCAACGTTCTGTGGGCAATAAAGGTCCGTCTGAGAATGCAGCTAGCACTTACCCTCTGTGCCTTCACTGGGAGCTGCAATCCTGAGTCACCTCTACAACGCCATCTTGGAAGCACCCCCTGAGTCTCTTCTTTATTCCCACTTAGTCAGTATTATTATTCAATAATACACACATACAGAAAAAGATTTTAGAGTCTACTTTATGTAGCTACTCATTTAGAGCCACAGTGAATAATGCACACCAGGGAAACTGTCAAACATTTTTTATATGGCCACTCATTTTGTGCCTCACTGAGTGATATACAACTGAACAATCCTCAGGATTCTAATTGAAAGTACCACTCATTTAGAATCTTATTGAATAATTCAAAATGGAGCAATACTCAGGTGTCTATTTTATATGGTCTATCATTCAATGTTTCAGTGAAAAGGAAACTTATATGGAGTAATCAGGACGCTGTTTAACATAGCCACGAATCAAGTGCCTTGCTGAATGATACACACCTGTGTGATAGTCAGGAGTCTATTTCAAATGAACTCTAATTTTGTGTATCCCTGAGTAATAGACACCTGGGTCAGGGTCAGGAGTCTATTTGTTATGGACACTCAAACAGAGCCTGCTTAATTAATGCACACATGGATAATAATGAGGAGTCTATGTCATATGGCTACTCATTCAAACATACTGTGAATAATGCACATGTGAAGTAATTAGAAGTCTGTTTCATATGTCCCCTCTTTCACTGCCTCACTGAATATTACACACCAGTGATAGAGACTGGAGTCTATTTTTTATGGCCACTCATTCATAAAATCACTAAATAATGCACACCTGTGGAATAGTCAGAAGTCTCTTTCCTATGGCCACTCGTTAGGAGCCTCACTAAGGGTACAAAGCTGGAGAAATAGCCAGGATGTACCTTTATCCCCTCATTCAGAGTCTCACTAAATATTGCCCCCCTGTGGAATAGTCAGGAGACTTTTTCATGTGGCCTCTAATTCGGAGTGTCACTGAATAATGTGGTGTAGTCAGGAGTCTATTTCATATAGACACATATTCAGAGCTTCAGTGAATAAGACAGACACTTGATATAGTAAGGAATCTAATTGTTACGGAAAAATATTCTAAGCCTCACTGAATAATACACACCTGAGGAATAATTTGGAGTCTATTTTCGATGGACATATATTCAGAACCTTGGAAAATGATGTACACCTGTGGAGGAGCCAGAAGTTTGTTTTATTAGGACACTCATTCTAACCTCAGTGTATAATATGCACGTGTGGATTAGTCTGGAATCCATTTTATATGGCCACTGACTCGTAACCTCAGTGAAAAATAAAAAATGTAAAAATAGACTTAGCAGTCGATTTCTAATAGACACCCATTAAGAGATTCACTGAATAATAAAAATATTTGAAATATATGCCATCCTGTTTTATATGTTTAAACGAAAAGAGCCTCACGGAGTAATGCACACCAGGGGAAGTGTAAGGATTCTCATTTATGTAGCCTTTATTTTAAAGAATCAAGAAATAATGCACACGTGTGGAATAGACACTAGTCTATTTTATATGGCTGCAAAATCAAAGCCTTTTCAAATACTGCACATGTGGGGAATAATCACTTGTCTGTTTCATATGGTGTTTCGTTTGCTGAATCAAAAACTGATGCACACCTGTGGAGTAAAATGGGTTCAATTTCTTTTTTTTATTTTTTATTTTTTATTTTTTATTTTTATTTATTTTTATTGCATTATAGGTTTTGGGGTACATGTGCAGAACGTGCAAGATAATTGCATAGGTACACACATGGCAGTGTGTTTTGCTGCCTTCCTCCCCCTTACCCACACTTGGTATTCATCCCCAGGTTATCCCCCCCAGCACCCCCCCCCGCTGTCCCTCCCCCATTTCCCCCAACAATCCCCAGTGTATAGTAGACCGCCTCTCTGTGTCTATGTGTTCTCATTTTTCTATTTCTGAAGGCCACTTTTTCAGTGTTTTAGTGAATAATATGTATATCTGAAAAGTAAGGAATCTCTTTCACATGGCCACTCGTTCAGGGTCTCTGTGAAGAATACTCCCCTCAAAAATAGTCAAGTATCTACTTTAAATGGCTACGCATTCAGAGACCCTGTAGGTAATGAATACCTGGGCAGTACACCTGAGTCTCTTTTTTATGCCCACTTTGTCAGAGACTCATTCGATAAAACACACCTGGGGAAGATTTAAGAGTCTACTTCATGTAGCCACTCATTTAGAGCCTAAGTGAATAATGCACACCAGGGTAATAGTCGAGCATTTTTTATATGGCCTCTCATTTTGTGCCTCACTGAGTGATATACACCTGAAGAATCCTCAGGATTCTATTTGATACTACCACTCATTTAGAACCCTATTGAATAATTCACAATGGAGCAATAGTCAGGTGTCTCTTTTATATGGTCTATCATTCAAAGTTTCAGTGAATAGTAAACTTCTATAGAGTAATCAGGGCGCTGTTTAACATAGCCACGGATTAAGTGCCTTGCTGAATGATACACACCTGTGTGATAGTCAGGAGTCTGTTTCATATGAACTCTAATTTTGTGTATCGCTGAGTAATGCACACCTGGGGCAGTGTCAGGAGTCTATTTGGTATGGACACTCAAACAGAGCCTGTTTGATTAATGCACACATGTATAATAATAAGGAGTCTATGTCATACGGCTACTCATTCAGACAAACTGTGAATAATGCACATTTGGAGTAATTAGAAGTCTGTTTTATATGGCCCCTCTTTCACAGCCTCACTGAATATTGCACACTTGTGATATAATCTGGAGTCTATTTTTTATGGCCACTCATTCAGAGAATCACTATATAATGCAAACCTGCGGAATAGTCAAAAGTGTCTTTCCTATGGCCCCTCGTTAAGAGCCTCACTAAGTGTACACACCTGGAGAAATATTCAGGATTTACCTTTATCCCCTCATTCAGAGTCTCACTAAATAATGCACACCAGTGGAATAGTCAGGAGACTTTTTCATGTAGCCTCTAATTCGGAGTGTCACTGAATAATGTTGTGTAGTCAGGAGACTCTTTTATGTAGACACATATTCAGAGCCTCAGTGCACAAGACAGACCATTGATATTGTAAGAAATCTAATTAGTATGACTACATCTTCTGAAGTTCACTGAATAACACACACCTGGATAATAATTTGGAGTCTATTTTCGATGGACATTCATTCAGAACCTCGGTAAATAATGCAGACCTGTGGAGTAGTCAGGAGTCTATTTCATTTGGACACACATTCATAGCCTCAGTGGATAATATGCACGTGTGGATTAATCAGGATTCCATTTTATATCGCCACTGACTCGTAACCTCAATAAATAATGCACAAATGTAAAGTACTCAGCAGTTTATTTTATATAGCCACTCATTCAGAGATTCACTGAATAATAAAAATATTTGAGATAGACTCTAGTTTCATATTGTCATACAAAAAGAGCCTCAGTGAGTGACTCACACCTGGGTAAATGTTAGAAGTGTACTTTATATAGTCTCTCATTTTCAGCCTAAGGGAATAATGCACATATGTGGGATAGACACTAGTCTGTTTTATATGGCCACAAAATTAAAACCTGAGTCAGTAATACACAATTTTGGAATAGTCACTAGTCTATTATATATGCGCAAATATTTAGAGTCAGAGTCAATAATACACACCTGTAGACTAGTCAGGAATCTATTTCATATGTCCAATGTTTCAGAGCCTCAGTGAATAATAAATACGTGAGAAATACGTGAGAAATACTCTGGACGCTGTTAGATGTGGAATTTCTTCAGAGGTTCATTGAGTAAAGTACACCTGTATTATAGTCAGATTTCTATTTTATATAGCTACATACTCAGAGCCTAACTGAATAACAGACACCTTGGTAAAGTCAGGATTCTGCTTCGTATAGCCACTCATTTACAGCGGAATGTAGAAACTCACACCCGAGTAGTTTATAGGAGTCTCTATTATATGTCCACTAATTCAGAGCCTCACAGAATAATACAGACTTATGGAAATGTCAGGAGTGTACTTGACATGGCCACTTATTCAGTTCCTCAGTGAAGAATCATATATATCTGGAAAATACTCAGGATTCTATTATATATAGCCACTTATTAAGAGACTCACTGAATAATGCACACCTGGAGAATTGCCTGGAGACTATTTGATATGACCGTTCACCCAGCCACTCAGTGGAAAATGCAGAGCTGAGAAATAGTCAAAAGGACAGAGTCAGGAGTCTATTTTATGTGGTCATTCGTTCAGAAACTGACTGAAGAATATACACCTTGGTAATAGTCAGAGTCCAGGTCATATGGCCACTCAATCACAGCATTACCGAATAATGCACAATGGGGCAATAGTAAGGGTTCTATTTCATATGGCCTCTCATTCAGAGCTTCTGTGCATAATAAACAGCTGTGGAGGAGTGAGGACCCTATTGACGGTAGCCCCAAATAAAGCAGCTCCGTGAATGATACACACATGTGTGAGAGTCAGGAGACTATTTGATATGGACACTCATACCAAACCTCTTCGAATATTGAACATGTGGGGGTAATCACTAGTCTATTTCATATGGTGGTTCGTTTGGAGAGTCAAAAAATAACGTGCACCTTTGGAGTAAAATGCGGTCTATTTCATAAGGTCACACATTCAGTGTTTTAGTGAATAACATGTATATCTGATAAGTCAGGAATCTCTTTCACATGGCCACTCGTTTTGGGCATCTGTGAATAATACTCCCCTCAGCAACAGTCAAGGGTCTACTTCAAATGCCTACACATTCAGAGTCTCTGTAAGTAATGAAGACCTGAACAATACACCTGAGTCTATTTTTATGCCCACTTAGAGCCTCATTCAAAAATACACACCTGAGGAAGAGTTAACGGTCTACTTCATGTAGCCACTCATTTAGATTCTCAATGAATAATCCACACCAGGGTAATATTCCAGCATTTTTTATATGGCCACTCATTCTGTGCCTCTCTGAATGATACACTCCTGGGGAATTCTCAGGATTCTATTTCAAACTACCACTCATTTAGAAACTTATTGAATAATTCACAATGGAGCAATAGTCAGGTGTCTATTTTGTATGGCCTCTCATTCAAAGGTTCTGTGAATAATGAGGTTTTTTTTATTTTTTATTTTTTAAGAAAGGAAAAGAGAGGAAGAAAAAGAGGGGGAGAGGACAGGAATATCGCTTTATTCTATAAATGGGTATTAATAATTACCGATCATTATTTTATGTATTTAAAGTGGAGAGTGTATATTTTATTTATCTAAAGTGGAGAGCTCTATACGTGCTTATTAAGTTTACTTATTACTGATCTGAGTTCAGATTCTGGATATCCTTATTAATTTTCTGTTTCGTTGGGTCTGAATCTCTTTATGGGTCTTCTGTATTTGGGTGTTAGGATACGTTGATCCTTATACCACTCTATCTTTGCTGGTTTGAAATCTGTTTTATCAAATGCATGAATTGCAACTCATTTTGGTGTATTTATTTGTTTTTGTTCTCTATTTGGTTGGTAAATACTTCTCCAACCCTTTGTTTTTAGTCTTTGTGTATCTTTGGATATGAAATAGGTCTGGATATAGTATACCGGTAGGTTTTGGCTGTATCGTTTAATTAGAAAATTTACTCGATTTCGATTTAAGATTACTGCCATTTGATGTTAACTGGCTATTTTATCCATTTGTTGATGTAAGCTTTTTTTTTCTGTTTATGCTCTTTACTTTTTGGTATTTTTTAGAAAAGCTGATACTGGTTGTTCCTTTCTGTGTGTAATGCTTCTTTCAAAAGTTTTTGTAAAGCAGGCCTGGTGGTAATAAAATCTCTGAGTACTTGCTTGTTCATAAAAAAATTTATTTTTTCTTCAATTGTGAAGCTTAGTTTGGCAGGATATGAAATTCTGGGCTGAAAGTTCTGTTCTTTGAGGATGTTAAATATCGGCGCCCACCCTCTTCTGGCTTGTAGGGTTTCTACTGAGAGATCTTCTGTAAGTCTAATAGGCTTCCCTTTGTGGGTAACCTGACCTTTCTCTCTGGCTGCCGTTAGTATTTTCTCCTTCGTTTCAACCCTGGTGAATCTAATGATTATGTGTCTTGGTGTTGCTCTTCTTAAGGAATATCTTTGTGGTGTTCTCTGTATTACCTGAGGTTAAATGGTATTCTGCTTTGCAGGATTGGAAAAATTCTCCTGGATAATATCCTGAAGAGTATTTTCCAGCTGAGATTCATTCTCTCCATCACATTCAGGTACACGTATCAAACGTAGATTAGGCATTTTCACATAGTCCCATAATTCTTGGAGACTTTGTTGATTTCTTTTATCATTTTTTTCTCTTTCTTATCTTCTCATTCCATTTCATTAAGTCTGTCTTCGACCTCTGATATCCTTCTTCTGCTTGATCAATTTGGCTATTCAAACTTGTGCATATTTCACTAAGTTATCCTGTTGTATTTTTCAACTCCAATAGTTCATTTATATTCCTCTCTATATTGCCCATTCTTTTTTAACATTTCTTCTAACCTTTTTTCAAAGTTCTTAGTTTCTTTACATTGGGATAGAACAAGTTGTTTCAATTCCCAGAAGTTTCTTACCATTCACCTTCTAAAGACTCCTTCAGATACTGGAACACAATCCTCCTTCATTAAGGCTTGTTCCATTGCTGATGAGGAATTACTATCTCCTGTAGAGGGAGAGGGGTTGTGACTTTCGGTTTTCTCGGCCTTTTTAGGCTGTTTTTTTTCTTTATTGTGAATTTATCCATGTGATGTCTTTACAATTAGCGCCTTTATGTTTAAGTTGCTGAGACAATGTTCAATTTATTAATTCCCAGTGCTGGAATCTGAGCAACCCACTGCGCCAGCCAAAACAACAGCGATAAGATTGATGGTGCCCTTCTGCCTGGGAATTTCTGGTCTGGCTTCCTCCTTGAGTCTGCAACAAGCGGCTCTGCCTTCCTGGAGCTCCAAACACAAGTCAATAGGGGAACCAGTCCTGCTCACTGTGCACGAAGGGCTGCCGTGCCAAGGCGACAAAACCTCTGTGCCGGCCACAGAAGTCTGGCTGGCGACCCGCGGGGCTCCTCCACTGGAAATCTTCTGGTCCGTGGGCAACTAAAATTCCTCTGAAAATGTGGTATTCTCACTTTTTCTGAGCTTTCACTGGGAGCTACAATCCCGAGCTATTAGCGATCAGCCATCTTGTATCTATCTCAATAATGAACTTCTATGGAGTAATCAGGACACTGTTTAAGATAGCCATGAGTTAAATGCCTTCCTGAATGATACACACCTGGGTGGTAGTCAGGAGTCTATTTCATACTAACTCTAATTCTGTGTAACGCTGAGTAATACACAGCTGGGGGAGTTTCAGGAGTCTATTTGGTATGGACACTCATACCAAACCTGTTGGAGTAATGCACACATGGAGAATAATGAGGGGTCTATGTCATATGCCTACTCATTCAGACAAAGGGTGAATAACGCACATGTGGAGTCATTAGAATTCTGTTTCATATGGCCCCTTTTTCACAGCCTCACTGAATATTACACACTTGTGATAGAGTCTGGAGTCTATATTTTGTGGCCACTCATTCAGAGAATCACTGAATAATTCACAACTGCGGAATAGTCAGAAGTCTCTTTCCTATGGCTACACATGTAGAGCCTAACTAAATGTACAAACCTGGATAAATAGTCAGGATATAATTGTATCTCCTCATTCAGAGTCTCACTAAGTAATGCACACCTGTGGAATAGTCGGGATAGTTTTTCATGTGGCCTCTCATTCAATGTGTCATTGAAAAATGTGGTGTAGTCAGGAGACTCTTACATGTAGACACATATTCAGAGCCTCAGTGCTTAAGACAGACCCTTGATATAGTAAGAAATCTAATTATTATGGCCATATCTTCTGAGGCTCACTGAATAATACACACCTGGAGAATAATTTGGAGTCTATTTTCGATGGACATTCATTCAGAGCCTCGGTAAATAATGCAGACCTGTGGAGTAGCCAGGAATCTATTTCATTTGGAAACACATTCATAGCCTCAGTGGATAATATGCATGTGTGTATTAGTCAGGATTTTATTTTATATGGCCACTGACTTATAAACTCAATGAATAATGCGAAAGTGTAAATTACTCAGCAGTTTATTTCATATAGCCACTCATAGAGAGATTCACTGAATAATAAAATTATCTGAGATAGCCTGCCTCCTGATTCATATGGTCATACAAAGAAAAGCCTCACTGAGTGACACACACCTGGGAAAGTTTTAGGAGTGTGCTTTACATAGCCTCTCATTTACAGCCTAAGCGAATAATGCACACGTGTGGAATAGACACGAGTCTATTTTATATGGTCACAAAATCAAAGCCTGAGTCAGTAATACACAACTTTGGAATAGTCACTATTCTATTCCATATGCCCCAATATTTAGAGTCAGTGTCAATGATACACGGCTGTAGAGTAGTCAGAAAGCAATTTCATATGGCCAAAGTTTCAGAGCCTCAGTGAATAATAAATACCTGAGGAATACTCTGGACGCTATTACATGTGGCATTTTTTCAGAGGCTCATTGAGTAAAGAACTCCTGTATTGTAGTCAGAATTCTATTTCATAAAGCCACATACTCAGAGCCTAACTGAATAGCAGACACCTTGGGAATGTCTGGATTCTATTTCGTATAGCCACTCATTTACAGCGGAATGTAGAAACTCACGCCTGAGTAGTATATAAAGGTCTCTATTTTATGGCCACACATTAAGGGCCTCACAGAATAATACAGACGTATGAAAATATCAGGAGTGTACTTCACATGGCCACTTATTCATACCCTCAGTGAAGAATCATATATATCTGGAAAATACTCAGGATTCTACTATATATAGCCACTTATTAAGAGCATCACTGAATAATGCACACCTGGAGAATTTTCTGGAGACTATTTGATATGACCGTTCACCAGCAACTCAGTGGAAAATTCAGAGCTGAGAAATAGTCAAGAGGACAGAGTCAGGAGTCTATTTTACGTGGTCACTCGTTCAGAAATTGACTAAAGAATACACGCCTTGGGAATAGTCAAAGTCCAGGTGATACGGCCACTCAATCGCAGCATTACCAAATAATCCACAAGGGGGCAATAGTTAGGAGTCTATTTCATATGGCCTCTCATTCAGAGCTTCAGTGCATAATAAACAGCTGTGGAGGAGTGAGGACCCTATTGACGGTAGCCCCAAATAAAGCAGCTCCGTGAATGATACACACATGTGTGAGAGTCAGGAGACTATTTGATATGGACACTCATACAGAACCTCTTTGAATATGGCACATGTGGGAGTAATCACTAGTCTATTTCATATGATGGTTTGTTTGGAGAGTCAAAAATTACACGCACCTGTGGAGTAAAATGCGGTCTATTTCATAAGGCCACTCTTTCATGTTTTAGTGAATAACATGTATAACTGATAAGTCAGGAATCTCTTTCACATGGCCACTCGTTTTGGGCATCTGTGAATAATACTCCCCTCAGAAACAGTCAAGTGTCTATTTCAAATGCCTGCACATTCAGAGTCTCTGTCAGTAATGAACTCCTGGACAATACTCATGAGACTCTTTTTTATGCCCACTGAGTCAGAGTCTCATTCAATAATACACACCTGTGGAAGAGTTAAGAGTCTACTTCATGTAGCCACTTATTTCAATCCTCAGTGAATAATCCACACAAGGATAATAGTCAAGCATTTTTATATGGCCACTCATTCTGTGCCTCCCTGAATGATACACACCTGGGGAATTCTCAGGATTCTATTTCATACTACCACTCATTTAGTACCTTATTGAATACTTCACAATGGATCAGTAGTCAGGTGTCTATTTTGTATGGCCTCTCATTCAAAGATTCAGTGAATAATGAACTTCTATGGAGTAATCAGGACACTGTTTAAGATAGCCACGAATTAAGTGCCTTCCTGAATGAAACACACCTTGGTGGTAATCAGGAGTCTGTTTTATATGACCTCTTATTCTGTGTAACGCTGAGTAATACACAGAACCACTTTGAATATTGCACATGAGATGAATAATCCGTAGTCCATTAAATATGGTCGTTCGTTTGGAGAGCCAAAAAATAACACGGTAGAGGGGTGATACACACAGGAGAGTGGAGCGTTCACACCAAAGACAGTGGGTACACAAAGGAGAGAAGAGGATACAAAGGAGATGGGTTATGCACAGGAGAGTAGGGGATACACAGAGGAGAGAGTATGATACACACAAGAGAGGAAGAATAAACACAGGAGAAAGAAATACACACAGGAGAGAGGGGCATACACACAAAAGAGTGTGATACACACAGGAGAAAGAAAAATAAACACAAGAAAGAGGAAGATACACACAGAACACGGGGAATCACACAGGAGAGAAAAGCGTACACACAGAAAAAAAATGGATACACACAGCAGAGAGGAGGATACACACAGGAGAGAGGGGATACACAGAGGAGAGAGGGGATACACAGAGGAGAGAGGGAAATACACACATAAGAGAGAAAGTATACACACAAAATGGAGGGAGTTACACATAGGAGAGAGGGGATACACAGGAGAGAGGGGGACACAAACTGGAGAGAGGGGGGATACACACAGGAGAGAGGGGAAATACCCACAAAAGAGAGAGTTGATATAAACAGGTGAGAAGAAATGATATACACAGGAGAGAGAAGGGTACACACAGGAGAAAGAAGGATACACACTGGAGATAAAAAGGTACACACAGTAGAGGGGGATACACACAGGACTGAGAAGGATTCACACAGGAAAAAGAGGATACACACGGGACACAAGAGAATACACACAAAAGAGGGAAGGATACACACTGCAGACAGAAGGATAAACACAAGAGAGAGAAAAATACAAACAGGAGAGTGGTGATACAAATAGGAGACATGAGGGTTCACACAAAAAATAGAGGATACACACATGAGAGAGATGAATACACACAGGAGAGAGGAGGATACACACAGGAGAGATGGCATACACACAGGAGTGAGAAAGATCCACACAGGAGAGAAGGGAATGCACACAGGAGAGAGGTGGATACACACAGAAGTGGGGCATACACAAAAAAGAGAGGGGATAGAAACAGGAGAGAGGGGGAATACACACGGAGAGTGGTGTTTCACACAGGATAGTTGAGTTTACACACAGGAGAGAAGACGATACACAAAAGAAAAAGGGATACACACAGGAGAGTAGGGAATAAACAGAAGAGAGGAGGATACACAAAGGAGAGAGGAGGATAAACACAGAAGAGGGAGATACACACAGGAGAAAAGGTCTAACACACAGAAGAGGGAGATACACACAGGAAAAAAGGGGTAAACACAGGAAAGAGGAAGAAACACACAGAATAAGGGGATACACACAGGAGAGAGGGGCGTAGACACAGGAGGAAAGAAAATATACACAGCAGAGAGGAAGATACACACAGGAGAGAGGAGATACACAAAAGAGAGATGGGGATACGCACAGGAGAGAGAAGGGATACCCACAGAATGGAGAATGTTACACACAGGAGAAAGGAGGGATACGCACAGGAGAGAGAAGGGATACCCACAGAAGAGAGGAGTATGCACACAGCAGAGGGGGATACACACAGGAGAGAGAAAAATGCACAGAATATAGAGGAGGAGACACACAAAAGAAAGGAGAATACACGCAGGAGAGAGGAGGGTAAACACAGTATAGAGGGGGATACACAAAGGAGAAAAAAGAATACAGGCTGGAGAGAGGAGGATACACATACGAGAGAGAAAGATACACACAGGCGAGAGGAGAATACACAGAGAAGAGAGGAGGATACAAAAAGGAGAGTGGGGTATACACACAAAGAACAGGGAGATACTAACAAAGGGAGGGAAGTAAACACAGGAGAAAGGAGGATACACACAGGAGAGAGGAAGATACACACAGGAGAAAGGAGGATACACAAAGGAGAGGGGAAACACACAGGAGAGAGGAGGATACACACAGGCGAAAAAGATAATCACAGAAGAGGGGGTATACACACAGGGGAGAGGGGAATACACACAGGAGAGTGAAATACACACCAGAAATAGGGGCTTACGCACAGGAGAGAGGAGGATGCACACAAGAGAAAGGGTGAATACACAAAAAAGAGAGGAGGATACACACAGGAGAGTGAAGCATACTCACAGAAGGGAGGGGAATACA
Organism: Saguinus oedipus; assembly: GCA_031835075.1. Taxonomy (NCBI): domain Eukaryota; kingdom Metazoa; phylum Chordata; class Mammalia; order Primates; family Cebidae; genus Saguinus; species Saguinus oedipus. The sequence continues at coordinate 7,690,603 of CM063170.1, forward strand.
CACAGTGGAGAGGGGGATACACACAGAGAAAAAATGATAAATACTAAAGAAAGGAGAATACACACCAAAAAGAGAAGGATACAGATAGAAGAGAGGAGGATACACGCAAGAGATTGGAGAATACACAGGAGAGAGGAGGAAAAACACAGGAGAGAAAAGGATACACGCAGGAGAGAGGAGGATACACACAAGAGAGGGAAAATATACACAGAAGAGAGGAGGATACACAGAGGAGTGGCGTGATACACACAGGAGAGAGGAGGGTACACACAGTAGAAAGTAGAATCCACACAGGAGAGAGGAGGATACACAAAGGAGAGGGGGACACACACAGGAGAGTGGGGGATACACCGAGAAGAGAGGAGGATACACACAGGAGAAGGAATACTCATAGAAAAGAGGACCATAAACACAGGAGAGGGGGATACACACAAGAGAAAGAAAAATACACAACAAAGTGAGAAGGATACACAGAGGAAAGCGTGATACACACAGGAGAGTGGGTCGTACACACAGGAAAGAGGATGATACACACAGTAGGGAGGAGGATACACACAGAAGAGAGGGAATACACACAAGAGAAAGGAAGTTACAAACTGGAGAGAGGGAAGATACACACAGGAGAGAGGGTGGATACACAAAGGAGAGAAAGAAGATACACAGAAGAGAGTAGGATACACACAGGAGAAAGGAGGATACACACTCGTTAGAGAAACATACACACAGAAGAGGGGGATACACACAGGAATGAAAAGGATACACACAGAAAAGAAGAAAATACACACAGAAATGAGGAGGATACACACAAATGAGAAAAGAAAACACGAGTGACAGAAGGATACACACAGGAGAGAGAAGAATACACACAGGAGAGCTGAGGGTTCACATAGGAGAAGAGAGGATACATACAAAAGAGAGACGGATACACACAGGAGAAAGGAGTATACACACAGCAGAAAAAAGGATACACAGAGGAGAGAGGGTATATACACAGGAGTGAGGAAGATCCACACAGGAGAGAAGGGAATGCAAACAGGAGAGAGGTGGATACACAGAGAAGTGGGGCAAAAAAGGCAGAAAGGAGAATTTACGCAGGAGAGAGGAAAATACACGCAGGAGAGAGGGAGATACACACAAGAGAGAGGGGGATACACACAGGAGAGAGGAGGGATACACACGGAGAGTGGTGATACACACAGGACAGTGGAGGGTACACACAGGAGAGAGGGGGTACACAAAAGAGAGAGAAGAGGATACAAAAAGGAAAAAGGGATACACACAGGAGAGTATGAAATAAACAGAAGAGAGAGAAGGATACACACAGGAGAGAGGAGGATAAACACAGGAGAGGGGGATACACACAGGAGAGAGAAGCATACACACAGGAGAGGGGGATACACACAGGAGAGAGGGGCGTAGACGCAGGAGAAAGGAGGATACACACAGCAGAGAGGAGGATACACACAGGAGAGAGGAGATACACAGAGGAGAGAGGGGGATACACACAGAAAAGAGAAGGGATACACACAGGAGAGAGGGGTTACACACAGGAGAAAAGAGGGATACGCACAGGAGAAAGAATTGATACCCACAGGAGAGAGAAGGATACACAAAGGAGAGAAAAGGATACACACAGGAGAGAGGAGAATGCACACAGGAGAGAGAAGAATACATACAGGAGAGAAGAGGATACACACAGAAGGGTGACACACACAGGAGAGAGAAGGGTACACATAGGAGAAAGAGGGATACAAACAGAAGTCAGAAAGATACACAAAGGAGAGGGGGATACACACAAGAAACGGGGACACACCGATGAGAGAAAAAGATATACACAGGAGAGAGGAGGATACACACAGGACAGGGGGATAACAACAAGAAAGAGGGGAATACACACAAGAGAGGGGGATATACACAGGAGAGAAAAGAATACACACAGGAGAGGGAAAAACACACAAAAAGAGGGGCGTACACACAGGAGAAAGAATAACACACAGCAGAGAAAAGAATACACACAGGAGAGAGGAGGATACACAGGAGAAAGAGAAATACACACAAAAGAGGGAAGGATACACACAGGAGACAGAAGGATACACACAGGGTAGTGGGGGATACACAAAGGACAGGGGTGATACACACAGGCGAGAGGAGGGTACACACAGGATAAGGGGATACACACAGGAAAGAGAGGGATAAACACAGGAGAAAAGATACACACAAGAGAGAGGGGCATACACACATAAAATGGTGATAAAGAAAAAAGGGAAATAAACACAGGAAAGAAAAGTATACACACAGGAAAGGGTGATATACACAAGAGAAAGTGGCAAAAACACAGGAGAGGAAAAAATAGACACAGGAGAGAGGATGAAACAAACAGGAGAGAGGGGATACACACAAAAAAGGGGTATACACACAGGAGAAAGGGGGGTACACACAGGAAAGAAAGGTGTTACACACAGAAGAGAAGGGGAAAACACACAGGAGAGCGGAGGGATAAACACAGTAGAGAGAAGGATACACACAAAAGAGAGGAGGATACACACAAGAGAGAAAATTATACAAACAGCAGAGGGGCATACACAAAAGAGAGAGTGGGATACACACAGGAGCGTTGGATACATACAGGAGACAGGGAAATACACACACGAGAGAGGGGGATACACACAATATATGTGGATACAAACAGGAGAGAGGGGGATACACACAAAAGAGAGAATACACAGAGGAGATAGGAGGATACACACAGGAGGGAGGGGAATACACACAGGAGAGAGGAGGATACACACAGAGGGAAAAGAATAAATACAAAAGAGAGGAGGATACACACAAAAGAGAGGAGGATACAGATAGAAAAGAGGAAAATACATGCAGGAAATTGAAGGATACACAAAGGAGAAAGGAGGATACACACAGGAGAGAGAAGGATACAAACAGGAGAGAGGAGTATACACACAGAAATGGGGCATATACACAGGAGAGAGGGAGATTCTCACAGGAGCGTTGGATACATACAGGAGACAGGAAAATGCACAGAGTAGAGAAGGGGATACACACAGGAGAGGTGGATACACACAGGAGAGAGGGGGATTCACAAAGAAGAGGATGATACACACAGGAGAGATGGAGATCCACACAGGACAGAGGGTAATACACACAAGAGAGAGAAAGATACACAAAGGAGAGGTGTGATATACACAGGAGAAAAAGGAATACACAGAGGAGAGAAAAAGATACACACAGGAGAAAGTTGAATACACACAGGAGAGGAAGATACACAAAGTAGAGTGGGGCATACACACAGGAAAGTGAAATACACACAGGGGAAAGGGGGATAAACACAGGAGTGAGGAGGATACACACAAGAGAGGGGGATACAAAAAGGTGTGAAAAGCGTGCACACAGGAGAGAGGAAGATACACACAGAAGAGAGGAGGATACAAACAGGAGAGAGGGAATACACACGGAAGAGAGGGGGATACACACAGAAGAAATGGGGGATACACACAAGAGAGAAAGTGGTTACACACAGGAGAGGGAGGAAACACATAGAAGTATTACACACAAAAGAGAGAAAGATACACACAGGAGAGAGGAAAATACACATAGGAAAGAGAAGAATACGCACAGGAGAGAGGAGGATACACACAGGAGAGAGGAGGACACACACAGGAGAGAGGAGGATACACATAGGAGAAAGGCATACACACAGGAGAGAGGAGGATAAATAGAGGATAGTTGGGTACACACAAGAGACAAGGTAATACACACAGGAGAGAGGGTGATCCACACAGGAAAGGGGAATGCACACAACAGAGAGGGAATACATACAGGAGAGATGAGAATACACAAAGGAGAGAGGGGATACACACCAGGAGAAAGGGGGATACAAATGGAAGAGTGCGGCATACACAAAAGCGGGAGAGGGATACACACAGGATAGAGGAGAATACACACAGGAGAGTAAAGAATAAACACAGGAAAAAGGAGTATACACAAAAAAGAGAGGGAAACACACAAGAGAGAGGGGGATACACACAGGCGAGGGGGATACACATAGGAGACGGTGTGATACACAAAGGAGAGTAGGGGATACACACAGGAGAAAAGGCGATACAAACAGGAGAGTGCTGCATACCCACAAGAGGGAGGGGGATACACACGGGAGAGAGGAGGATACACACAGAAGAGAGAAGGCTACACACAGGAGAGAGGAGTATACACAAAGAGGAGAGGGAAACAAACAAGAGAGAGGGGGATACACACAGGCAAGGGAAATACACAGAGGAGACGATGTGATACACACAGGAGAGAGGGGAATACACAAAAAAGAAAAGAATACACACAGGAGAGAGGGGTATAAAAAAAAATAGAGGAGGATACACACAGGAGAGAGGGGGAATACACACAGGAGAGAAGGGTATACCCACAGGAGAGTGGGGCATACACAAAGGAGGGAAGATAATACACACAGAAGAGAAAAGGATACACACAGGAAGAAAAGAATAAATACAAGAGAGGAGAGGATACACACAAAATACTGGAGGATACAGACAGAATAGAGGATGATACACGCAGGTGAGAGGAGGATGCACACAGGAGAGAGGAGGATACACACAGGAGAGAGGAAGGATACACACAGCAGAAAGGGAGATTCACACAAGAGAGTGGGACATACACACAGGATAGAGGGGCATACACAAAGGGGGAGAAGAATAAATACAGGAGGGAAGAGGGTACACAAAAAGAGAGGAGAATACAGACAGAAGAGAGGAAGATACACGCAGGAGAGAGGAGGATACACACAGAAGAGAGAAGGATACACAAAGGAGAGAGGAAGATACACGCAGGAGAGAGAAGGATACACACAAGACAGTAGGGGGATACACACAGGAGAGGGGGATACACACACATAAAAAGAGGATACACAAAAAAGAGAAAGATACACACAGGAGAGAAGGGATACACACAAAAGAGAGAAGGATGCACACAGGAGAGACAGGAATACACACAGGACAGAGGGGGATACACACAGAAGAGGGGTGATACACACAAAAGAAAGGAGGATACGCACAGAAGAGAGAAGGATACACACAGTAGAGAGAAGGATACACAAAGAAGATGGAGATACACACAGGATGGGGTAGATGCATTGAAAAGAAAAAAGGATACACAGGAGAGAGGAGAATACACACAGGAGATGGAGATACACACAAGAGAGAGGGGCATACACACAGGAGAGGGTGATACACACAGGAGAAATGGGGATACATACAGGTGAGAGAAGAATACACACAGAAGAGGGGGAAACAGACAAGAGGGATGGGCGTACACAGAGGAGAGAGGAGGATAGACACAGCAGAGAGGAGAATACATAAAAAAAGAGAGGGGATACACACAAAAGAAAGGGACATACACACAAAAGAAAAGGGGATACACACAGGTGACAGGGGAAATACACAGAGGGATGAGAAAAAATACACAAAGGAGAGAAAATTATACACACAGGAGAGAGAAGGATACACACAGGAGAGAGAAAGATATAAACAGGAGAGAGGAAGATACACAGGAGAGAGGAAGATACACACAGGAGAGAGGATACACACAAAAGTGAAAAGGATAAGGATACACAGAAAAGACAGAAGGATACACACAGTAGCAAGGGGCATAAACACAGAAAAGGGAGATACACACAGGAGAAAGGGGGATACCCAAAGAGAGAAGAGGATACACACAGGAGAGGGGGATACACACAGGTGAGAGAGGCGTACACACAGGAGAGAGGAAGATACACACAGGAGAGTGGAGAATACAAACAGGAAAGAGGGTATACACACAGGAGAGAAGGGGATAACCACAGAAGAAAGGGGGGATACAAACAGAAGAGAAAGGGGTTACACAAAAAAGAGTGGGGGAAACACAAGGAAAAGAGGAGGGATACAGAAAGGATATAGGAAGTTACACACAATAGAGAGGAAAATACACAAAGGAGAGAGGAGAATACACACAGGAGAGAAGAGAATACACACAGCAGAGAGGAGGATACAAACAGGCGAGAGGAGAATACACACAGGAGAGGTGCATACACACAGGTGAGAGATGGATACACACAGGAGAGTTGGATTCACACAGGAAACAGGGTAATGCACACAGGAGAGTGAAGGATACAAACAGGAGTGGAGGATAAACACAGGAGAGAGTGGGATACACACAGAAGAGAGGGGAATACACACAAGAGAGAGAGGCATACACACAGGAGAGAGGAGGATACACACAGGAGAGAGGGGGATACACACAGGAACAAGGAAGATACAAACAGGAGAGTGCAGCATACACACAGGAGGGAGGGGGATACACACAGGAGAAAGGAAGATACACACAGGGGAAGGGGGATACACACAGGAGATAGAAGGATACACAAGGAGAGAGGAGGCTACACAGAGGAGAAAGGAGCATACACAAATAATAATAAGAAACACACAAAAGAGAGGGAGATACACACAGGTGAGAGGGATACACCCAGGAGACAGAGAGATACACACAGGAGATAGGGGATATACACAGGAGAGGGGGATACACACAAAAGTGAGTGGCATACACACAGGAGAGAGGAGGATACACACAGGAAAGAGGGGGGATAAACACAGGAGAAAGGGAGATACACACAAGAAAGTGGGGCATACACACACGATATAGGGGCATACACAAATGGGGAGAAGGATAAATACAGGAGGGAGGAGGTTACACAAAAAGAGAAGAGAATACAGACAGAAGAGTGGAGGATACACGCAGGAGAGAGGAAAGTACACACAGGAGAGGTGTATACACACAGGAGAGGAGGATACACACAGAAGAGAGAAGAATACACACAAGAGAGGGAGATAAACACAAGATAAAAAAGGATACGCATAGGAGAGTGGAGGATACACACAGAGGAGAGAAGGATAGACATAGGAGAGACAAGGATACACACAGGAGAGAAAAAAATACAAACAGAAGAGAGGATAATACACACAGGTGATAGGAGGATACACACAGGAGAGAGGAGGATACACATAGGAGAGAGGGAGATACACCCATGGGAGAAATGGGGATACACACAGGGGTAAAGGGAAACACACAGGAGAGAGGCGGATACACACAAGAGAGAAGAGGATACACACAGAAGAGAGGAGGATACACCCAGAAGAGTGGGGGAAATACACAGAAGAGAGGGAGATACAAGGAGAGTGTGACATACACACAGGATAGAGGGAAATACACACAGGAGAGAGGAGGATACACACAGGGGGAGGGGAATACACACAAAAGAGAGGAGGATAAAAACTGCAGAGAGGAGGATACGCCCAAAAGAGAGGAGGATGCACCCAGGAGAGAGGAGGATACATAAAGGAGAGGTCGAAACACAGTAGAGAGGGGGATATACACAGGTGAGGGGGATACACACAGAAGTGCGGAAGATGCACACAAGAGAAAGGGAGATCCACACAGGAGAGGAGGATACACAAAAAAGAGAGTGGCATACACACAGGGGAAAAGAGGGATACACACAGGAGAAAGGGGGATACACACAAGAGAGTGGGGCATACACACAGAATAGAGGGGCATACACACAGGGGGAGAAGGATAAATACAGGAGGGAGGAGGGTACACAAAAAGAGAGGAGAATACAGACAGAATAGAGGAGGTTATACGCAGGAGAGAGGAGGATACACACAGGAGAGAGAAGGATACACGCAGTAGAGAGTGATACAAACAGAAAAGAAGAGGATACACAAAAAAGAGGATACACAAAGGAGAAAGGAGATGCACACAAAAGAGGGGAGGATGCACACAGGAGAGAGGGGGATACACACAGAAGAGGGGTGATACACACAAAAGAAAAAAGGATAAACACAAGAGAGAAGGATACACACAGGAGAGATAAGGATACACAAAGAAGATAGGGATACACACAGGATGGGGTAGATACACGGAAAAGAGAAAAGAATACACAGGAGAGAGGACAATACACACAGGAGATGGGGTACACACAAGACAGAGAAGCATACACACAGGAGAGGGTGATACACACAGGAGAAAGGGGGATACACACAGGTGAGAGAAGAATACACACAGAAGAGAAGGATACACTCAAGAAAGAGGGGCATACTCACAGGAGAGAGGATAAACACAGCAGAGAGGATGATACGCAAAGGAGAGAAGGCATACACACAGAGAGGGAGATACACACAGAAGAAAGGGGGATACACACAAGAGACAGGGGAATACACAGAGGAATGAGGAAAGATACACACAGAAGAGATGATCATACACACAGGAGAGAGGAGGATACACAGAGGAGAGAGAAAGATACACAGAGGAGAGAGGAAGATACACAGGAGAGAGGAAGATACACACAGGAGAGAGGATACACACAAAAGAGAAACGGATACACAAAGGAGACAGAAGGATACACAAAGTAGAGAAAGGGATACACACAGAAAAGAAGGATACACACAGGAGAAAGGGGAATACACAAAAGACAGAGGAGGATACACACAGGAGGGGGGATACAGACAGGTGAGAGAGGCGTACACACATGAGAGATGAAGATACACACAGGAGAGTGGAGGATACAAACAGGAGAGAGGGTATCCACACAGGAGAGAGGGGGCTAACCACCGAGGAAAGGGTGGATATAAACAGAAGAGAAAGGGGTTACACACAGGAGAGTGAGGGAAAACAAAAGGGAAAGAGGAGAAATACAATAGGATATAGGAAGATACACACATGATAGAGGAAAATTCACAGAGGAGAGAGGAGAATACACACAGGAGAGAGGGAGATACACAGAGGAGATTTGGATTCACACAAGAAACAGGGTAATACAAACAGGAGAGTGGGGGATACAAACAGGAGTGGGGGATACACACAAAACAGAGTGGGATACACACAGGAGAGCGGAGAATACACACAAGAGAGAGAAACATACACACAGGAGAGAGGAGGATAAACACAGGAGAGAGGGGGATACACACAGGAACAAGGAAGACACAAACAGGAGAGTGCAGCATACACACAGGAGGGAGGAGGATACAAACAAGAGAGAGGAAGATACACACAGGGGAAGAAGGATACACACAGGAGAGAGGAGGATACACAAGGAGAGAGAAGGCTACGCAGAGGAGAAAGGAGGCTACACAAATAACGGGGGGGAAACACATAAAAGAGAGGGAGATACACACAGGCTAGAGGGATACGCCCAGGAGACGAGGAGATACACACAGGAGATAGGTGGATACACACAGGAGAGGGGGATACACACAAAAGAAAGTGGCATACACACAGGAGAGAGGAAAATACACACAGGAGAGACGGGGGATACACACAGGAGGGAGTGGGGATACACACAGGAGAGAGGAGGATACAAACAGTAGATTGACGCATACAAACAGGTGGGAAGAAGACACACACAGGAGATTGAGGCATACCACAGGAGAGAGTTGGATACACACAGGGAAAGAAGGATAAATACAAAAGAGAGGAAGACACACACAAAAGAATGGAGGATACAGACAGAAGAGAGGAGAATAAACGCAGGAGAGAAGAGGATACACACAGGAGAGAGAGGGATACACAGGAGAAAGGGGGATACACACAAGAGAGTGGGGCATACACACAGGATAGAGGAGCATACACACAGGGGAAGAAGAATAAATACAGGAGGGAGGAGGGTACACAAAAAGAGAGGAGAATACAGACAGAAGAGAGGAGGTTACACGCAGGAGAGAGGAGGATACAAACAGGAGAGAGAATGATACACACAGGACAAAAAAGGATACACGCAGGAGAGAGGAGGATACACACAGGAGATTGAAGCATACAAACAGGTGGGAAGAAGGTACACACAGGAGATTGAGGCATACACACAGGAGAGAGTGGGATACACACAGGGAAAGAAGGATAAATAGAGGAGAGAGGAAGATACACACAAAAGAGTGGAGGATACAGACAGAAGAGAGGAGGATAAACGCAGGAGAGAGGAGAATACACACAGGAGAGAGGAGGATACACAGAGGAGAGAGGAGGATACATGCAGGAGAGAGGAGGATACACACAGGAGAGAGAAGGGATACACACAGAAGAGGGGGATGCACACTGGAGAGAGGAGGATACACACAGGAGAAAAAAACGGATACACACAGGAAAGTGGAAGATACACACAAAAGAGAGAAAAATACACACAAAAGAGAGGGGTATACACACAGGAGAGAGGGGGATACACACAGAAGAGTGGTGATACACACAGGAGAGAGGAGAGTACACACAGGTTAGAGGGTGATACACACAGTAGAGAGGAGGATACACAAAGGAGAGGGGGATACTCACAAAAGAGAGGGGGATTTACTGAAGAAAACGATGATACACACAGAAGACAGGAGGATAAACACAGTAGAGAAGGATATACACAGGAGATAGTGGCATACAAACAGGAGAGGTAGATACACACAGGAGAAAGTAGGATAGACACAGGAGAGGGGAGAATACAGAAAGGAGAGGGGGATACACACATGAGAACAGGGCGTACACACAGAAGAGAGGAGGATTCAAAAAGCAGAGAGGAGGATACACACTGGAGAGAGGGGATACACACAAGAGAGAGGGGGATACACACAGGAGAGAGGCAGATACACACAGTAAAGACCGGAGATACACAGGAGTGTGGGGTGATACACACACGAGAGAGGAGAGATACACACAAGAGGGAAAAGGATATGCACAGTAGAGAAAAATATACACACAGAAGAGGGGGATACACACAGGAGAGAGGAGGATACACGCAGGATATAGGAGTTTACACACAAAAGAGAGCAGGTTACACACAGGAGACAGAAGAATACACACAGGAGAGAGGGGGATATACAGAGGAGAGTGGTGATATACACAGTAGGGAAGAGGGTACACACAGGAGAGAGGGGCATACACACAGGAAAAATGGATAAACAGAGAAGAAAGGGGGATACACACAGGAAAGAGGAGGTTACACACAAGTAAGGGGGATACACAAAGAAAAAATGGCATACACACAAGAGAGAGGAGGATACACACAGGAGAGAGGAGGATACAAACAGAAGAGAGGTGATACACACAGGAGAATGAAGGTATACAGAGGATCCTTCGCAGCCTCACTGAATATTACACACTTGTGATAAAGTCTGGAGTCTATTTTTTATGGCCACTCATTCAAAGAATCACTAAATAATGCACACCTCCAGAATAGTCAGATGTCTCTTTCCTATGGCCACTCGTTAAGAGCCTCAATAAGTTTACACACCTGGGAAAATAGTCAGGATTTACCTTTATCCCCTCATTCACATTCTGACTAAATAAGGCACATCTGTGGAATAGTCAGGAGACTTTTTCATGTGGCCTCTAATTCAGAGTGTCACTGAATAATGTGGTGTAGTCAGGAGTCTATATCACGTAGACACATATTCAATGCCACAGTGAATAAGTCAGGCCCCAGATATAGTAAGGAATCTATTTATATGGAAACATCTTCTAAGCCTCACTGTATAATACACACATGGAGAATAATTTTGAGTCTATTTTCGATGGATATTCATTCAGAACATTGGTAAAATATGTACACCTGTGGAGTAGCCAGGAGTCTATTTTATTAGGACACTCATTCATAGCCTCAGTGGATAATATTCACGTGTGGATTAGTCAGGATTCCATTTTATTTGACCACTAATAACCTCAATGAAAAATGCACAAATGTAAAGTACTCAGCAGTCTATTTCATATAAACACTCATTCAGAGATTCATTGAATAATAAAAATATTTAAGATAGACAGCATCCTGTTTCATATGGTTAAACAAAAAGAGCCTCACTGAGTAATGTACACCAGAAGAAGTGTTAGGAATCTACTTTATATAGCCTTTAATTTACAGAATCTGGAAATAATGCACACGTGTGGATTAGACATTACTCTATTTTATATGGCCACAAAATCAAAGCCTTTTCGAACACTGCACATGTAGGGAATAATCACTTGTCTGTTTCATATGGTGTTTCGTTTAGTGAATCAAAAACTTATGCACACCTGTGGAGTAAAATGGGTTCTATTTCAGAAGGCCACTCTTTCAGTGTTTTAGTGAATAATATGTATATCTGAAAAGTAAGGAATCGCTTTCACATGGCCACTCCTTCAGGGCCTCTGTGAAGAATACTATTCTCAAAAATAGTCGTGTCAACTTTAAATGGCTACACATTAAGAGAATCTGTAGGTAAAGAACACCTGGGCAATACACCTGAGTCTCCTTTTTATGCCCACTTAGAGTCTCATTCAATAATACACACCTGGAGAAGATTTAAGAGTCTACTTCATGTAGCCACTCATTTAGAGCCTCAGTGAATAATGCACACCAGAGTAATAGTCGAGCGTTTTTTATATGGCCACACATTTTGTGCCTCAATAAGTGATATACACCTGAAGAATACTCAGTATTCTATTTGATACTACCACTCATTTAGAACCTGATTGAATAATTCAAATTGGAGCAATAGTCAGGTGTCTATTTTATTTGGTCTATCATTCAAAGTTTCAGTGAATAGTAAACTTCTATGGAGTAATCAGGACGTTGTTTAACATAGCCACGAATTAAGTGCCTTGCTGAATGATACTCCCCTGTGTGGTAGTCAGGAGTCTATTTCATATGAACTCTAATTTTGTGTATCGCTGAGTAATACACACCTGGGACAGTGTCAGGAGTCTTTTTGGTAGGGACACTCAAACAGAGCCTGTTTAACTAATGCATACATGTATAATAATGAGGAGTCTATGGCATAGGCTACTCATTCAGAGAAACTGTGAATAACACACATCTGGAGTAAATAGAAGTCTGTTTCATATGGTCCCTCTTTCACAGCCTCACTGAATATTACACACTTGTGATATAAACTGGAGTCTATTTTTTATGGCCACCCATTCAGAGAATCACTAAATAATGCACACCTTTGGAATAGTCAGAAGTCTCTTTCCTGTGGGCACTCTTTAAGAGCCTCTCTACCTGTACACACCTGGAGAAATAGTCAGAATTTACATTATCCCCTCATTCAGAGTCTCACTAAATAATGCACTCCTGTGGAATAGTCAGGAGACTTTCTCATGTGGCCTCTAATTCGGAGTGTCACTGAATAATGTGGAATAGTCAGGAGGCTATTTCATGTAGACACATGTTCACGGCTTCAGGACAAAAGACAGACACTTGATATAGTAAGGAATCTAATTGATATGGAAATATATTCTATGCCTCACTGAAGAATACACACCTGTAGAATAATTTGGAGTCTATTTTCGATGGATATATATTCAGAGACTCGGAAAATGATGTACACCTGTGGAGTAGCCAGGAGTCTATTTTATTAGGACACTCATTCATAGCCTCAGTGGATAATATGCACGTGTGGATTAGTCCAGATTCCATTTTATATTGCCACTCATCCGTAACCTCAGTGAGAAATGCAAAAATATATAATACGTAGCAGTCTATTTCATATGGACACTCATTCAGAGATTCACTGAATAATACAAATATTTGAGATAGATAGCATCCTGTTTCATATGGTTAAACAAAAAGAGCCTCACTGAGTAATGCACACAGGGGGAAGTGTTAGGAGTCTACTTTATATAGCCTTTAATTTACAGAATCAGAAAATAATGCACACGTGTGGAATAGACACTAGTCTGTTTCATATGGCCACAAAATCAAAGCCTTTTCAAAAACTGCACATGTGGGGAATAATCACTTGTCTGTTTCATATGGGGTTTCATTTGGTGAATCAAATATTTATGCACAACTGTGGAGTAAAATGGGTTCTATTTCAGAAGACCACTCTTTCAGTGTTTTAGTGAATAATATGTATATCTGAAAAGTAAGGAATCTCTTTCACATGGCCACTCATTCAGGGCCTCTGTGAAGAATACTCCCTCAAAAATAGTCAAGAGTCTACTTCAAATGGCTACACATTCAGAGACTCTGTAGGTAATGAACACCTGGGCAATACACCTGAGTCTCTTTTTTATGCCCACTTAGTCAGAGTCTCATTCAATAATACGCACCTGGGGAAGAGTTAAGAGTCTACTTCATGTAGCCACTCATTTAGAGCCTCAGTGAACAATGCACACCAGGGTAATATTCGAGCATTTTTTATATGGCCACTCATTTTGTGCTTCACTGAGTTATATACACCTGAAAAATCCTAAGGATTCTATTTGATACTACCACGCTTTTAGCACCTTGTTGAATAATTCATAATGAAGCAATAGTCAAGTGTATATTTTATATGGTCTATCACTCAAAGTTTCAGTGAATAATAAACTTCTGTGGAGTAATCAGGAAGCTGTTTAAGATAGCCACGAATTAAGTGTCTTCCTGAATGATACATACCTTTGTAATAGCCTGGCGTCTATTTCATATGAACTCTAATTTTGTGTATCATTGAGTAATTCACACCTTGGGCAGTGTCAGGAGTGTATTTGGTATGGACACTGAAACAGAACCTGTTTGATTAATGCACACATGTATAATAAAGAGGAGTCTATGTCATATGGCTACTAATTCAGATAAACAGTGAATAATGAACATGAAAAGTAATTAGAAGTCTGATTCTTATGGACCCACTTTCACAGCATCACTGAATATTACACACTTGTGATATAGTGTGGAGTCTATTTTTTATGGCCACTCATTCAGAGAATCACTAAATAATGCACACCTCCAGAATAGTCAGAAGTCCCTTTTCTATGGCCACTCGATAAGAGCCTCACTAAGTGTACACACTGGGGTAAATAGTCAGAATTTACCTATATCCTTTCAGTCAGAGTCTCACTAAACAATGCACAACTGTGGAATAGTCAGGAGACTTTTTCATGTGGCCTCTAATTCGGAGAGTCAATGAATAATGTGATGTAGTCAGGAGTCTATTTCATGTAGACACATATTCAGAGCCACAGTTAATAAAACAGGCCCTTTATGTTGTAAGGGATAGAATTTATATGGCCACATCTTCGGAGCCTCACTGAATAATACACACCTGGAGAATGATTTGAAGTCTATTTTCGATGGATATTCATTCAGAGCCTCGGTAAATAATGTACACCTGTGGAATAGCCAGGAGTCTATTTTATTAGGACACTCATTCATAGCCTCAGTGGATAATATGCATGTGTGGATTCGTCCGGATTTCAATTTATATGGCCACTGACTCGTAACCTCAGTAAAAAATGCAGCAATGTAAAGTACTCAGCAGTCTATTTCATATAGATACTCATTCAGAGATTCACTAAATAATACAAATATTTAATATGGCAGCATCCTGTTTCATGTGGTCACACAAAATGAGCCTCACTGAGTAAGGCACACATAGGGAAGTGTTAGGAGTCTACTTTATATAGCCTCTCATTTACAGCCTCAGGGAATAATGCGCACGTGCTGAATAGACACTAGACTATTTTATATGGCCACAAAATCAAAGCCTGAGTGAGTAATCCACAACTTTGGAATAGTCACTTGTCTATTTTACATGCCCAAATATTTAGAGTCAGAGTCAATAATACACGCATGTGGACACGTCAGAAAACAATTTCATATGGCCAAAGATTCAGAGCCTCAGTGAATAATACATACCTGGGAAATACTCAGGACGGTATTACATGTGGGATCAATTTCAGAGACTCCTTAAATAAGAAACACCTCTATTGTGGTCAGAATTCTATTTCCTATTGCCACATATTCAGACCCTAACTGAATAACATACACCTTGGGAAAAGTTAAAAGTCTATTTCGTATAGCCACTCGTTTAGAGCCAAATGTAAAAACGCACGACTGAGGAGCATTCAGGAGGCTCTATTTTATGGCCACTCATTCAGAGCTTCACAGAATAATACAGACCTATGAAAACGTCAGGAGTGTATTTCACACAGCCACTTATTCAGATCCAAAGTGAGGAATCATATATATCTGGAAAATACTCAGTATTATATTATATATAGCCACTTATTCAGAGACTCACTGAATAATGCACAGCTAAGGAGTAGTCTGGAGAATTTAAATATAACACTACACCCAGCGACTCAGTGGACAACGCAGAACTAAAAAATACTCAGAAGATAGAGTCAAGGTTTATGTTATGTGGTCACTCATACAGAATCTCAATGAAGAATACACACCTTGGGAATTGTCAGTGTCCAAGTCATATGGACACTCAATCACAGCATTACCGAATAATGAACAATGGGGAAAGAGTAAGGAATCTATTTCATATGGCCTCTCATTCGGAGCTTCAGTGCATAATAAACAGCTGTGGAGTAGTCAGGACCCTATTTACGGTAGCCCCAAATTACGCAGCTCCCTGAATGATAAACACATGTGTCAGAGTCAGGAGACTATTTGACATAGACTCTCATAGAGAACCTGTTCAAATACTGCACATGTGGGGAATAATCACTGGTCTGTTCATATGGTGATTAGTTTGGAAAATCAAAAAATAACGCACACCTGTTGAGTAAAATGGGTTCTATTTCATAAGGCCACTCTTTCTGTGTTTTAGTGAAAAATATGTATATCTGATAAGTCAGGAATCTCTTTCATGTGGCCACTCGTTTAGGGGCGCTGTGAAGAATACTACCCTCAAAAATAGTTAAGGGTCTACTGTAAATGGCTACACATTCAAATTCTCTGTTTGTAATGAACACCTGGGCAATACACCTGAGTCTCTTTTTTATGCCATCCTAGTCAGAGACTCATTCAATAATACAAAACAAAGGAAGATTTATGAGTCTACTTCATGTAGCCACTCATTTAGAGCCTCAGTATATAATGCACACCAGGGTAATAGTCCAGAATTTTTTATATGGTTACTCATTTTGTGCCACACTGAGTTATATACACCTGAAGAATCCTCAGGATTCTAGTTGATATTACCACTCATTTAGAACCTTATTGAATAATTCACAATGGAGCAATACACAGGTGTCTGTTTTATATGGTCTATCATTCAAAGTTTCAGTGAATAGTAAACTTCTATGGAGTATGGATGTTGTTTAACATAGCCACGAATGAAGTGCCATGCTGAATGATATGCACCTGTGTAATAGTCAGGAGTCTATTTCATATGAACTCTAATTTTGTGTATTGCTGAGTAATACACACCTGGGGCAGTGTCTGGAGTCTATTTGGTATGGACACTCAAACAGAGGCTGTTTGATTAATGCACACATGGATAATATTGAAGAGTCTATGTCCTATGCCTACTCATTCAAACAAACTGTGAATAATGGACATGTGGAGTAATTAGAAGTCTGTTTCATATGGCCCCTCCTTAACAGCCTCACTGAACATTTCACACTTGTGATATACTCTGGAGTCTATTTTTCATGGCCACTTATTCAGAGAATCACTAAATAATGCAAAGCTGTGGAATCGTCAGGAGTCTCTTTTCTATGGCCACTCATTAAGAGCCTCACTACGTGTACACACCTGGAGAAAGAGTCAGGATTTACCTTTATCCCCTCATTCAGAGTCTCACTAAATAATGCACACCTGTGGAATACTCAGGAAATGTTTTCATGTGGCCTCTAATTCGGAGTGTCACTGAATAATGTGGTGTAGTCAGGAGTCTATTTCATGTAGACACATATTCAGAGCTTCAGTGAATAAGAAAGACACTTGATATAGTAAGGATTCTAATTGATATGAAAACATATTCTGAGCCTCACTGAATAATACACACCTGGAAAATAATTTGGAGTCTATTTTCTATGGACATATATTCAGAGACTCGGAAAATGATGTACACCTGTGGAGTAGCCAGGAGTCTATTTTATTAGGACACTCATTCATAGCCTCAGTGGATAATATGCACATGTGGATTAGTCAGCAGTCAATTTTATATGGCCACTGACTCGTAACCTCAGTGAAAAATGCAAAAATGTAAAATACTTAGCAGTTTATTTCATATAGACACTAATTCTGAGATTCACTGAATAATATAAATATTTGAGATAGACAGAATCCTGTTTCATATGGTTAAACCAAAAGAGCCTCACTGAGTATTGCACAACAGGGGAAGGGTAAGGATTCTACTTTATATAGCCTTTAATTTACAGAGTCAGGAAGTAAAGCACACGTGTGGAATAGATACTAGTCTATTTTATATGGCCGCAAAATCTAAGCCTTTTTGAATACTGCACATGTGGGGAATAATCACTTGTCTGTTTCATATGATGTTTCGTTTGGTGAATCAAAAACTTATGCACACCTGTGGAGTAAAATGGGTTCTATTTCAGAAGGCCACTCTTTCAATATTTTAGTAAATATTATGTATATCTGAAAAGTAAGGAATCTCTTTCACATGGCCACTCATTCAGGGCCTCTGTGAAGAATACTCTTCTCAAAAATAGTCAAGTGTCTACTTTAAATCGATACACATTCAGAGACTCTGTAGGTATTGAACACATGGGCAATACACCTGAGTCTGTTTTTTATGCCCACTTAGTCAGAGTCTCATTCAATAATACACACCTAGGGAAGGGTTAAGAGTCTACTTTATGTAGCCACTCATTTAGAGCCTCAGTGAATAATGCACACCAGGGTAATAGTCGAGCATTTTTTATATGGCCACTCATTTTGTGCCTCACTGAGTGACATACACGTGAAGAATCCTAAGGATTCTAATTGATATTACCATGCATTTAGCACCTTATTAAATAATTCACAATGGAGAAATAGTCAGGTGTCTATTTTATATGGTCTATCACTCAAAGTTTCAGTGAATAATAAACTTCTATGGAGTATTCAGGATGCTGTTTAAGATAGCCACGAATTAAGTGCCTTCCTGAATGATACACACCTGGGTAATAGCCTGTCGTCTATTTCATGTGAACTCTAATTTTGTGTATCATTGGGTAATACACACCTGGGGCAGTGTCAGTAGTCTATTTGGTGTGGACACTCAAACAGAAACTGTTTGATTAATGCACACATGTATAATAATGAGGAGTCTATGTCATACATTTACTCATTCAGACAAACAGTGAATAATGCACATGTAATATAATTAGATGTCTGATTCTTATGGACCATTTTTCACAGCCTCACTGAATATTACGCACTTGTGTTATAATCTGGAGTCTATTTTTTATGGCCACCCATTAAAAGAATCACTAAATAATGCACACCTGCAGAATAGTCAGAAGTATCTTTCCTATGGTCACTCGTTAAGAGTCTCACTAAGTATACACACCTGGGAAAATAGACAGGAATTACCATTATCCCCTCATTCAGAGTCTCACTAAATAAGGCACACCTGTGGAATAGTCAGGAGACTCTTTTCTACTGGCCACTCGTTAAGAGCTTCACTAAGTGTACACACCTGGGAAATAGTCAGGATTTACCTATATCTCCTCATTCAGAGTCTCACTAAATAATGCACACCTGTGGAATAGTCAGGAGACCTTTTCATGTGGCCTGTAATTCGGAGTGTCACTGAATTATGTTATGTAGTCAGGAGTCTATATCATGTAGACACATATTAAGAGCTACACTGAATAAAACAGGCCCTTTATGTTGTAAGGAATCTAATTAATATGGCCACATCTTCTGAACCTCACTGAATAATACACACCTGGAGAATAATTTGGAGTCTATTTTCGATGTACATTCATTCAGAGCCTCGGTAAATAATGTACACCTGTGGAGTAGCCAGGAGTCGATTTTATTAGGACACTCATTCATTTCCACAGTGGATAATATGCCAGTGTGGATTAGTCCAGATTCCAATTTATATGACCAAAGACTCGTAACCTCAGTGAAAAATGCACAAATACAAAGTATTCAGCAGTCTCTTTTATATAGACACTCATTCAGAGATTCACTAAATAATACAAATGTTTAATATAGCAGCATCCTGTTTCATGTGAATCAACAACTTATGCACACCTGTGGAGTAAAATGAGTTCTGTTTCAGAAGGCCACTCTTTCAGTGTTTTAGTGAATAATATATATATCTGATAAGTCAGGATTCTCTTTCACATGGCCACTCATTCAGGGCCTATGTGAAGAATATTTCCCTCAAAAATAGTCAAGAATCTACCTCAAATGGCTACACATTCAAAGTCTCTGTACATAATAAACACCTGGGCAATAAACCTGAGTCTTTTTTTTTTATGCCCAATTAGTCAGAGACTTATTCAATAATAAACAACAAAGGAAGATTTAAGAGTCTACTTCATGTAGTTACTCATTTAGAGCCTCAGTGAATAATGCACACCAGGGTAATAGTCGAGCATTTTTTATATGGCCACTCATTTTGTGCCTCACTGAGTGATATACACCTGAAGAATCCACAGGATTCTATTTTATACTACCACTCATTTAGAAACTTATTGAATAATTAGCAATGGAGCAATAGTCAGGTATCTATTTTATATGGTCTATTATTCAAAGTTTCAGTGAATAGTAAACTTCTATGGAGTAATCAGAATGCTCTTTAACATAGCCACGAATTAAGTGCCTTGCTGAATGATATGCACCTGTGTGATAGTCAGGAGTCTATTTCATATGAACTCTAATTTTGTGTATAGCTGAGTAATACACACATGGGGCAGTGTCAGGAGTCTATTTGGTATGGACACTCAAACAGAGCCTGTTTGATTAATGCACACATGGATAATAATGAGGAGTCTATGTCATATGGCTACTCATTCAGACAAACTGTAAATAATGCACATGTGGAGTAATTAGAAGTCTGTTTCATATGGCCCCTCTTTCAAAGCCTCACTGAATATTAAACAATTGTGATATAGTCTGGAGTCCATTTTTTATGGCCACTCATTCAGAAAATCACTAAATAATGCACACCTGCGGAATAGTCAGAAGTCTCTTTCCTATGGCCACTCGTTAAGAGCCTCACTAAGTGTACACACCTGGAGAAGTAGTCAGGATTTATCTTTATCTCCTCATTCAGAGCCTTACTAAATAATGTACACCTGTGGAATAGTCAGGACACTTTTTTTTCTGTTTTTTTTTTGGAAGGATAAAGAGAGGAAGAAAAAGAGGGAGAAATAACAGGAATATTGCTTTATTCTATAAATGGGTATTAATAATGTCTGATAACTTTTTTGTGTATTTAAAATGGAGAATGTATATTTTATTTATCTAAAGTGGAGAGTTCTACAAGTGTTTATCAAGTTTACTTGTTACTGATCTGAATTCAGATTCTGGATATCCTTATTAAATTTCTATTTCCTTGAGTCTGAATCTCTTTATGGGTCTTATGTGTCTGGGTGTTAAGATGCATTGATTCTTATACCACTCGATCTTTGTTGGTTTGAAATCTGTTTTATCAAATGCATGAATTGCAACTCCTTTTGTTTTATTTATTTGTTTTTGTTCTATTTTTGGTTTTTAAATCTTTCTCCAACCCTTTGTTTTTAGTCTTTGTGTATCTTTGGATATGAAGTGGGTCTGGATATGGTATACTGTTAGGTTTTGGCTGTATCTTTTAATTAAAAAATTTACTTGATTTCAATTTAAGATTACTGCCATTTAATGTTAACTGGCTATTTTATCCATTTGTTGATGTAAATTCTTCTTTGTGTTGATGCTCTTTACTTTTTGGTATATTTTTAGAAAGGCTAATACTAGTTGTTCCTTTCTGTGTGTAATGCTTCTTTCAGGAGTTTTTGTAAAGCAGGCCTCGTGGTAATAAAATCTCTGAGTACTTGCTTGTTCATAAAAAATTTTATTTTTCTTTTAATTAGAAGCTTAGTTTGGCAGGATATGAAATTCTTTGCTGAAAGTTCTGTTTTTTGAGGATGTTAAATATCGGCGCCCACTCTCTTCTGGCTTGTAGGGTTTCTACTGAGAGATCTGCTGTAAGTCTAATAGGCTACCCTTTGTGGGTAACCTGACATTTCTCTCTGGCTGCCCTTAGTATTTTCTCCTTTGTTTCAACCCTGGTGAATCTAATGATTATCTGTCTTGGGGTTGCTCTTCTTAAGGAATATCTTTGTGGTGTTCTCTGTATTACCTGAGTTTGAATGGTATCCTGCTTTGCTAGATTCGGAAAATTCTCCTGGATAATATCCTGAAGAGTATTTTCCAGCTAGGATTCATTCTCTCCATCACATTCAGGTACACGTATCAAACGTAGATTAGGTCTTTTCACATAGTCCCATAATTCTTGGAGACTTTGCTCATTCCTCTTTATCCTTTTTTCTCTATACTTGTCTTCTCATTCCATTTCATTAAGTTGGTCTTCGACCTCTGATATCCTTTCTTCTGCTTGATCAATTCGGCTATTCAAACTTGTGCATATTTCACTAAGTTCTCGTGTCGTATTTTTCAACTCCATTAGTTCGTTTATATTCCTTTGTATATTGTCCATTCTTTTTAACATTTCGTCTAACCTTTTTTCAAAGTTCTTAGTTTCTTTACATTGGGTTAGAATAAGTTGTTTAAATTCCCAGAGGTTTCTTACCTTCCACCTTCTAAAGCCTCCTTCAGATACTGGAACACAATCCTCTTCCATTAGGGCTTGTTCCATTGCTGATGAGAAATTACTATCCCCTGTAGAGGGAGAGAGGTTCTGACTTTCAGTTTTCTTGGCCTCTTTAGGCTGCTTTTTTTCCCTTTATTGTGAATTTATCCATATGATATCTATACAATTAGCTCCTTCCTGATTAAGTTCCTTAGTGGACGTCCAATTTATTGATTCCCAGTGCTGGAATCCGAGCAACCCTCTGCGCCGGCCAAAACAACAGCGATAAGACTGATGGTGCATTTCTGCCTGGGAATCTCCGGTCTGTCTTCCTTCTTGAGTCCACAACAAGCGGCTCTGCCTTCCCAGAGCTTCAACCACCAGTCAGGAGAGGAACCAGTCCCGCTCACTGTGCACGAAGAGCTGCCACACCGAGGCGATGACAAAACCGCTGCTCTGGCCACAGAAGTCGCGCTGGCGATTCGCAGGGCTCCTCCACTGGAAATCTGGTCCGTGGGCGACGACAATTCCTCTGAAAATGTGGTGTCCTCACGTTTTCCAAGCTTTCGCTAAGAGCTAAAATCCCGAGCTGTTAGTGATCAGCCATCTTGGATCTCTCTCTCAGCAGTCTATTTCATATAGACACTCATTCAGAGATTCACTAAATAATACAAATATTTAATATAGCAGCATCCTGTTTCATATCGTCACACAAAATGAGCCGCACTGAGTAAGGCACACATAGGGAAGTGTTAGGAGTCTACTTTATATAGCCTCTCATTTACGGCCTCAGGGAATAATGCACACGTGTGGAATAGACACTAGACTATTTTATAGGGCCACAAAATCAAAGCCTGAGTGAGTAATACACAACTTTGGAATAGCCACTTGTCTATTTTACATGCCTAAATATTTAAAGTCAGAGTCAATAATACATGCCTGTGGACAAGTCAGAAAACAATTTCATATGGCTAAAGTTTCAGAGCCTCAGTGAATAATACATACCTGGAAAATACTCAGGACGCTATTACATGTGGCATCAATTTCAGAGCTTCCTTGAATAAGAAACACCTCTATTGTAGTCAGAATTCTATTTCCTAAAGCCACATATTCAGACCCTAACTAAATAAGATACACCTTGGGAAAAGTTAAAATTGTGTTTCGTATAGCCACTCATTTAGAGCCGAATGTAAAAATGCACCTCTGAGGAGCATTCAGGAGGCTCTATTTTATGGCCACTCATTCAGAGCTTCACAGAATAATACAGACCTATGAAAACATCATGAGTGTATTTCACATGGCCACTTATTTGGAACCTCAGTGAGGAATCATATATATCTGGAAAATGCTCAGGATTATCTTATATATAGCCACTTATTCAGAGACTCACTGAATAATGCACAACTAAGGAATAGTATGGAGACTATTTGATAAGACCCTACTCCCAGCGACTCAGTGGACAATGTAGAACTAAAAAATAGTCAAGACGATAGAGTAAAGGGTTTATTTTATATGTTCATTCATTCAGAATCTCACTGAAGAATACACACTTTGGCAATAGTCAGTGTCCATGTCATATGGACACTCAATTAAAGCATTACCGAATAATGCACAATGGGGCAATAGTAAGGAGTCAATTTCATATGGCCTTTAATTCAGAGCTTCAGTGCATAATAAACAGCTGTGGAATAGTCAGGACCCTATTTAATGTAGCCCCAAATTAAGCAGCTCCATGAATGATACATGTGTCAGAGTCAAGAGACTATTTGACATAGACACTCATACAGAACCTTTTCGAATACTGCACATGTGGGGAATAATCACTAGTCTGTTCCATATGGTGATTAGTTTGGGGAATCAAAAAAAAAAAGCACACACCTGTTGGGTAAACTGGGTTCTATTTCATAAGGCCACTCTTTCAGTGTTTTAGTGAATGATATGCGTATCTGATAAGTCAGGAATATCTTTCACGTGGCCAATCATTCAGGGCCTCTGTGAAGAATACTCTCCTCAAAAATAGTGAAGGGTCTACTCCAAAAGGCTACAAATTCAAAGTCTGTGTACTTAATGAACACCTGGGCAATGCACATGAGTCTCTTTCTCATGTCCACTTAGTAAGAGACAAATTCAATAATACATAACAAAGGAAGATTTAAGAGTCTACTTCATGTAGCCACTCATTTAGAGCCTCAGTGAATAATGCACACCAAGGTAATAGTCGAGCATTTTTTATATGGCCATTCATTTTGTACCTCACTGAGTGATATACACCTGAAGATTCCTAAGGATTCTATTTGATAATACCAAGCATTTAGCACCTTATTGAATAATTCACAATGGAGCAATAGTCAGGTGTCTATTTTATATGGTATATCACTCAAAGATCCAGTGAATAATAAACTTCTATGGTGTAATCCGGACGCTGTTTAAGATAGCCATGAATTTAGTGCCTTCCATAATGATACACACCTGGTTAATAGCCTGGTGTCTATTTCATATGAACTCTAATTTGTGTATCGTTGAGTAATTCACACCTTTGGCAATGTCAGGAGTCTATTTGGTATGGACACTCCAACAGAACCTGTTTGATTAATGCACACATGTATAATAATGAGGAGTCTATGTCATATGGCTATTCATTCAGACAAACAGTGAATAATGCACATGTAAAGTAATTAGAAGTCTGATTCTTATGGACCCTTTTTCACAGCCTCACTGAATATTACACACTTTTGATATAGTCTGGAGTCTATTTTTTATGGCCACTCATTAAGAGAATCACCAGATAATGCACACCTGTGGAATAGTCAGAAGTCTCTTTCCTATGGCCACTCGTTAAGAGCCTCACTAAGTGTACACACCACGAGAAATAGTCAGGATTTACCTTTATTCCCTCATTCAGAGTCACACTAAATAATGCACACCTGAGGAATAGTCAGGAGACTTTTTGATGTGGCCTCTAATTCGGAGTGTCACTGAATAATGTGGTGTAGTCAGGAGGCTATTTCAAGTAGACACATATTCAGAGCTTCAGTGAATAAGAGAGACACTGGATATAGTAAGGAATCTAATTGATATGGAAACATATTCTGAGCCTCACTGAATAATACACACCTGGGGAATAATTTGGAGTCTATTTTCAATGGACATATATACAGAGCCTCGGAAAATGGTGTACCCCTGTGGAGTAGCCAGGAGTCTATTTTATGAGGACACTCTTTAATAGTGTCAGTGGATAATATGCACGTGTGGATTAGTCAGGAGTCCATTTTATATGGGCACTGACTCGTAACCTCTGTGATATATGCAAAAATGTAAAATACTTAGCAGTCTATTTTATATAGACACACTCATTCAGAGATTCACTGAATAATACAAATATTTGAGATAGACAGCATACTGTTTCTTATGGTTAAACAAAAAGAGCCTCACTGAGTAAGGCACACCAGGGGAAGGTTTAGGATTCTACTTCATATAGCCTTTAATTTACAGAGTCAGGAAATAATGCAAACGTGTGGAATAGACACTAGTCTATTTTATATGGCCGCAAAATCAAAGCCTTTTCGAATACTGCACATGTGGGGAATAATCACTTGTCTGTTTCATATGGTGTTTTGTTTGGTGAATCAAAAACTTATGCACATCTGTGGAGTAAAATGGGTTCTATTTCAGAAGGCCACTCTTTCAGTGTTTTAGTGAATAATATATATATCTGAAAAGTAAGGAATATCTTTCACATGGCCACTCGTTCAGGGTCTCTATGAAGAATACTCCCCTCAAAAATATTCAAGAGTCTACTTTAAATGGATACACATTCAGAGATTCTGTAGGTAATGAAAACCTGGGCAATACACCTGAGTCTCTTTTTTATGCCAAGTTAGTCAGACTCTCATTCAATAATACACACCTGGGGAAGAGTTAAGTGTTTAATTCATGTAGCCACTCATTTAGAGCCTCAGTGAATAATGAACACCAGGGTAATAGTCGAGTATTTTTTATATAGCCACTCATTTTGTGCCTCACTGAGTGATATACACCTGAAGAATCCTAAGGATTCTATTTGATAATACCAAGCACTTATCACCTTATTGAAAAATTCACAATGGAGCAATAGTCAGGTGTCTATTTTATATGGTCTATCACTCAACGTTTCAGTGAATAACAAACTTCTATGGAGTAATCAGGACACTGTTTAAGATAGCCATGAATTAAGTGATTTCCTGAATGAAACACACCTGGGTGGTAGTCAGGAGTCTATTTCATATCAACTCTAATTCTGTGTAACGCTGAGTAATATACATCTGGGGGAGTTTCAGGAGTCTATTTGGTATGGACACTCACCCCGAACCTGTTGAAATAATGCACACATGGAGAATAATGAGGAGTCAATGTCATACCGCTACTCATTCAGACAAACTGAATAACGCACATGTGGAGTCATTAGATTTCTGTTTCATATGGCCCATCTTTCACAGCCTCACTGAATATTACACACTTGTGATAGAGTCTGGAGTCTATATTTTATGGCCACTCATTCAGAGAATCACTGAATAATTCACACCTGCGGAATACTCAGAAGTCTCTTTCCTATGGCTACCCGTTGAGAGGCTCACTAAATGTACACACCTGAATAAATAGTCAGGAATTACTTGTATCTCCTCATTCAGAGGCTCACTAAATAATGCACACCTGTGAAATAGTCAGGAGACTTTTTCATGTGGCCTCTCATTCAATGTGTTATTGAAAAATGTGGTGTAATCAGGAGAATCTTTCATGTAGACAAATATTCAGAGCCTCAGTGCATAAGATAAACCCTCGATATAGTAAGAAATCTAATTAGTATGACCATATCTTCTGAGGCTCACTGAAAAATACACACCTGGAGAATAATTTGGAGTCTATTTTCGATGGACATTCATTCAGAGCCTCGGTAAATAATGCAGACCTGTGGAGTAGCCAGGAGTCTTTTTCATTTGGAAACACATTCATAGACTCAGTGGATAATATGCACTTGTGGATTCTTCAGGATTTCATTTTATATGGCCACTGACTCATAAACTCTATGAATAATGCACAAATGTAAAGTACTCAGCAGTATATTTCATATAGCCACTCATTCAGTGATTCACTGAATAATAAAAATATTTGAGATAGACAGCCTACTGTTTCATATTGTCATACAAGAAGAGCCCCACTGAGTGACACACAACTGGGGAAGTGTTAGGAGTGTACTTTATATAGCCTCTCATTTACCGCCTAAGGGAATAATGCACATGTGTGGAATAGACACTAGTCTGTTTTATACGGCCACAAAATCAAAGCCTGAGTCAGTAATACACAGCTTTGAAAGAGTCACTATTCTATTATATATTCCCCAATATTTCGAGTCAGAGTCAATAACACACACCTGTAGACTAGTCAGAAAACAATTTTATATTGCCAAAATTTCAGAGCCTCAGTGAATAATAAATACCTGAGGAATACTCTGGAATCTGTTACATGTGGCATTTCTTCAGAGGTTCATTGAGTAAAGAAAACCTGTATTGTAGTCAGAATTCTATTTTCTATAGCCACATACTCAGAGCCTAACTGAATAACAGAAACCTTGGGAAAGTCAGGATTCTGTTTCGTATAGCCACCCATTTACAGCTGAACGTAAAAACTCACGCCTGAGTAGTATACAGGAGTATCTATTATATGGCCACTCATTCAGAGCCTCGCAGAATAATACAGATGTATGGAAATGTCAGCAGTGTACTTGACATGGCCACTTATTCAGTTCCTCAGTGAAGAATCATATATATATGGAAAATACTCAGGATTCTATTATATATACCAGCTTACTAAGGGCCTCACTAAATAATGCACACCTGGAGAATTGTCTGGAAATTATTTGATATGACCATTCACCCAGTGACTAAGTGGAAAATGCAGAGCTTAGAAATAATCAAGAGGACAGAGTCAGGAGTCTACTTTATGTGGACACTCATTCAGAAACTGACTGAAGAATACACACATTGGGAAGAGTCAGAGTCGAGGTCGTATGGCCACTCAATCACAGCATTACCGAATAATGCACAATGGGACAATAGTAAGGAATCTATTTCATATGGCCTCTCATTCAGAGCTTCAGTGCGTAATAAACAGCTGTGGAGGAGGCAGGACCCTATTGATGGTAGCCTCAAATAAAGCGGCCCCGTCAATGATACACACATGTGTCAGAGTCAGGAGACTATTTGATATGGACACTCATACAGAACCTCTTCGAATATTGCATATGTCTGGAATAATCACTAGTCTATTTCATGTGGTCGTTCTTTTGGAGAGTCAAAAAAATAACACGCACCTGTGGAGTAAAATGTGGTCTATTTAATAAGGCCACTCTTCCAGTGTTTTAGTGAATAACATGTATATCTGATAAGTCAGGAATCTCTTTCACATGGCCACTCGTCCTGGGCCGCTCTGAATAATACTCCCCTCAGAAGCAGTCAAGGATCTACTTCAAATGCCTACACATTCAGAGTCTCTGTAAGTAATGAACACCTGGGCAATACACCTGAGTCTCTTTTTTATGCTTACTGAGCTAGAGTCTCATTCAATGATACACACGTGGAGAAAAGTTAAGTGTCTACTTCATGGAGCCACTAATTTAGATCCTCAGTGAATAATCCACACCAGGTTAATAGTCGAGCATTTTTTATATGGCCACTCATTCTGTGCTTCAATGAATGATACTCACCCGGGGAATTCTCAGGATTCTAATTCATATTACCACTCATTTAGAACCTTATTGAATAATTCACTATGGAGCAGTAGCCATGTGTCTATTTTGTATGGCCTGTCATTCAATGTTTCTGTAAGAAATAAACTTCTATAGAGTAATAAGGACACTGTTTATAATAGCCATTAATTAAGTGCCTTTCTGAATGATACACACCTGGGTGGTAGGCAGGAATCTATTTCATATGAACTCTAATTCTGTGTAACGCTGAGTAATACACACCTGCCGAAGTTTCAGGAGTCTTTTTGGCATGGAAACTCATACCGAACCTGTTGGAATAATGCACACATGGAGAATAATGAGGAGTCTATGTCATACGGCTACTCATTCAGACAAACAGTGAATAACGCACATGTGGAGTCATTAGAATTCTCTTTCATATGGACTTTCTTTCACAGCCTCACTGAATATTATACACTTGTGATATAGTCTGGAGTCTATATTTTATGGCCACTCATTAAGAGATTCACTGAATTAAAAAAAATATTTGAGATAGACAGCCTCCTCTTTCATATGGTCATACAAAGAGAGTCTCATTGAGTGACACACACCTGGGGAAGTGTTAGGAGTGTACTTTACATAGCCTCTCATTTACAGCCTAAGGGAATAATGCACACGTGTGGAATAGACACAAGTCTATTTTACATGGCCACAAAATCAAAGCCTGAGTCAGTAATACACAACTTTGGAATAGTTACTAGTCTATTCCTTATGCCCAAATATTTAGAGTCAGAGTCAATAATACACACCTGTAGACTAGTCAAAAAAACATTTCATATGGCCAAAGTTTCAGAGCCTCAGTGAATAATAAATACCTGAGGAATACTCTGGACGCTATTACATGTGGCATTTCTTCAGAGGTTCATTGAGTAGAGAACACCCGTATTGTTGTCAGAATTCTATTTTATATAGTCACATACTCAGCGCCTAACTGAATAACAGACACCTTGGGAAAGACAGGATTCTATTTCGTATAGCCACTTATTTACAGCCGAATGTAAAACCTCATGCCTGAGTAGTATAGAGGAGTCTCTGTTTTATGGCCACACATTCAGAGTCTCACAGAATAATAGAGACATATGGAAATGTCAGGAGTGTACTTGACATGGCCCCTTATTCAGTTCCTCAGTTAAGAACAGTATATATCTGGAAAATACTCAAAATTCTATTATATATAGCCACTTATTAAGATACTCACTGAATAACGCACACCTGGAAAATTGTCTGGAGACTATTTGATATGGCCCTTCACCCAGCGACTCAGTGGAAAATGCAGAGCTGAGAAATAGTCAAGAGGACAGAGTCAGGAGTCTATTTTATGTGGTCACTCATTCAGAAACTGACTGAAGAATACACACCTTGGGAATAGTCAGAGTCCAGGTCATATGGCCACTCAGTCAGAGCATTACAGAATAATGCACAATGGGGAAACAGTAAGGAGTGGATTTCATATGGCCTCTCATTCAGAGATTCAGTGCATAATAAACAGCTGTGAAGGAGTGAGGTCCCTATTGAAGGTAGCCCCAAATCAAGCAGCTCTGTGAATGATACACACATGTGTGAGAGTCAGGAGACTATTTCATATGGACACTCCTACAGAACCTCTTCGAATATTGCACATGTAGGGAATAATCACTAGTCTATTTCATATGGTGGTTCGTATGGAGAGTCAAAAAATAATGCGCACCTGTGGAGTAAAATGCGGTCTATTTCATAAGGCCACACTTTCCGTGTTTTAGTGAATAACATGTATACCTGATAAGTCAGGAATCTCTTTCACATGGACACTCGTTCTGGGCCTCTGTGAATAATACTCCTTTCAGAAACAGCCAATGGTCTACTTCAAGTGCCTACACATTCAGAGTCTCTGTCAGTAATGAACACCTGGGCAATACACCTGAGTCTCTTTTTTATGCCCACTTAGTCAGAGTCTCATTCAATAACACACACTTTGGGAAAGGTTAAGAGTCTACTTTATGTAGCAACTCATTTCGATCCTCAGTGAATAATCCACACAATGGTAATAATCGAGCATTTTTTATATTGCCATTTATTCTCTGCATCCCTGAATGATACACACCTGGGAAATTCTCAGGAATCTATTTCATACTACCACTCATTTAAAACCTTACTGAAAAATTCACAATGGAGCAATAGTCAGGTGTCCATTTTGTATGGCCTCTCATTAAGAGTTTCAGTGAATAATGAATTTCTATGGGGTAATCAGGACACTGTTTAAGATAGCCATGAATTAAGTGCCTTCCTGAATGACAGACACCTGGGTTGTAGTCAGGAATCCATTTTATATGAACTCTAATTCTGTGTAACGCTGAGTAATACACACTTTTTTTTTTTTTTTTTTTTTTTTTTTTTTTTTAAATTTTTTTTTTTTTTATTGCATTATAGGTTTGGGGGTACATGTGCAGAACGAGCAAGATAGTTGCATAGGTACACACATGGCAGTGTGCTTTGCTGCTTTCCTCCCCTTCACCCACACTTGGTATTCATCCCCAGGCTATCCCCCCCAGCCCCCCCCTGCTGTCCCTCCCCCATTCCCCCCAACAGTCCCCAGTGTATAGTAGACCGCCTCTCTGTGTCCACATGTTCTCATCTTTCTCACCCACCTATGAGCGAGTATATGCGGTATTTCTTTTTCTGTTCTTGTGTCAGTTTGCTGAGAATGATGTTCTCCAGATTCATCCATGTCCCTACAAAGGACACAAACTCATCATTTTTGATTGCTGCATAATATTCCATGGTGTATATGTGCCACATTTTCCCAGTCCAGTCTATCATCGTTGGGCATTTGGGTTGGTTCCAGGTCTTTGCTATTGTAAACAGTGCTGCAATGAACATTCGTGTGCATGTGTCCTTATAGTAGAACGATTTATAATCCTTTGGATAGATACCCAGTAATGGGATTGCTGGGTCAAATGGAATTTCTATTTCTAGGTCCCTGAGGAATCGCCACACTGTCTTCCACAATGGTTGAACTAATTTACACTCCCACCAACAGTGTAAGAGTGTTCCTATTTCTCCACATCCTCTCCAGCATCTGCTGTCTCCAGATTTTTTAATGATCGCCATTCTAACTGGTGTGAGATGGTATCTCAATGTGGTTTTGATTTGCATCTCTCTAATGACCAATGACGATGAGCACTTTTTCATATGTTTGCTGGCCTCATGTATGTCTGCTTTCGTAAAGTTTCTGTTCATATCCTTTGCCCATTTTTGAATGGGCTTGTTTGTTTTTTTCCTGTAAATCTGTTTGAGTTCTTTGTAAATTCTGGATATCAGCCCTTTGTCGGATGCGTAAACTGCAAAGATTTTTTCCCATTCTGATGGTTGCCGATTCACTCTAGTGACTGTTTGTTTTGCTGTGCAGAAGCTGTGGAGTTTGATTAGGTCCCATTTGTCTATTTTGGCTTTTGTTGCCAATGCTTTGGGAGTTTTGTTCATGAAGTCCTTGCCTACTCCTATGTCCTGAATGGTTTTGCCTAGATTTTCTTCTAGGGTTTTTATGGTGTCGGGTCTTACGTTTAAGTCTTTAATCCATCTGGAGTTAATTTTAGTGTAAGGTGTCAGGAAGGGGTCCAATTTCTGCTTTCTGCACATGGCTAGCCAGTTTTCCCAACACCATTTATTAAATAGGGAATCCTTTCCCCATTGCCTGTTTTTGTCTGGTTTATCAAAGATAATATGGTTGTAGATGTGTTGTGTTGCCTCCGATGCCTCTGTTCTGTTCCATTGGTCTATATCTCTGTTTTGGTACCAGTACCATGCTGTTTTGATTACTGTAGCCTTGTAGTATAGTTTGAAGTCTGGTAGCGTGATGCCTCCCGCTGTGTTCTTTTTGCTTAGAATTGACTTGGCTATGCGGGCTCTTTTTTGGTTCCATATGAAATTCATGGTGGTTTTTTCCAGTTCTGTGAAGAAATTCAATGGTAGTTTGATGGGGATAGCATTGATTGTGTAAATTACTTTGGGCAGTATAGCCATTTTCACGATATTGATTCTTCCTAACCACGAACATGGAATGTTTCTCCATCTGTTTGTGTCCTCTCTTATTTCATTGAGCAGTTGTTTGTAGTTTTCCTTAAAGAGGTCCCTTACATTCCTAGTGAGTTGTATTCCTAGGTATTTTATTTTCTTTGTAGCAATTGTGAATGGCAGACACAACGTACCAGAATCTCTGGGACACATTTAAAGCAGTCTGTAGAGGAAAATATATAGCAATAAGTGCCCACATGAGAAGAGTGGAGAGATCCAAAATTGACACCCTATCGTCAAAATTGAAAGAGCTAGAGGAGCAAGATCAAAAAAGCTCAAAACCTAGCCGAAGACAAGAAATAACTAAGATCAGAGCAGAACTGAAGGAGATAGAGACAAGAAAAACCCTTCAAAAAATCAATAAATCTAAGAGCTGGTTTTTCGAAAAGATCAACAAAATAGACAGACCACTAGCCAGACTGATAAAAAAGAAGAGAGAGAACAACCAAATAGATGCAATAAAAAACGATAAAGGGGAAATCACCACAGATTCCACAGAAATTCAAACCATCATCAGAGAATACTACAAACAACTCTATGCACATAAACCAGTAAATCAGGAAGAAATGGATAAATTCCTGGATGCCTGTGTCCTCCCAAGCCTAAACCAGGAGGAAGCCGAAACTATGAATAGACCAATAACAAGGTCTGAAGTTGAGGCAGCAATTAAGAGCCTACCACACAAAAAAAGCCCAGGTCCAGATGGGTTCACAGCCGAATTCTACCAGACACACAAAGAGGATCTGGTACCATTCCTTCTGAAACTATTCCAAATAATCCAAAAAGAGGGAACCCTTCCCAAATCATTTTATGAGACCAACATCATCCTGATACCAAAACCTGGCAGAGACTCAACAAGAAAAGAAAACTTCAGGCCAATATCCATGATGAACATAGATGCAAAAATCTTCAATAAAATACTGGCAAACCGATTGCAACTGCACATTAAAAAACTTATCCATCATGATCAAGTAGGATTTATCCCGGGGATGCAAGGCTGGTTCAACATACGCAAGTCTATAAATGTAATTCACCACATAAACAGAAGCAAAAACAAAAACCACATGATTATCTCAATTGATGCAGAGAAGGCATTTGACAAAATTCAACAGCCCTTTATGCTAAAAACCCTCAATAAACTTGGTATTGATGGAACATATCTCAAAGTAATAAAAGCTATTTATGACAAACCAACAGCCAATATCATACTTAATGGGCAAAAACTGGAAGCATTCCCTTTGAAATCCGGCACTAGACAAGGATGCCCTCTCTCACCACTTCTATTCAACATAGTACTGGAAGTTCTAGCCAGAGCAATCAGGCAAGAAAAAGAAATAAAGGGTATTCAAATAGGAAAGGTGGAAGCCAAATTGTCTCTATTTGCAGACGACATGATAGTATACCTAGAAGACCCCATCACCTCAGCCCAAAAGCTCCTGCAACTGATAAGCAACTTCAGCAAAGTCTCAGGATATAAAATCAATGTGCAAAAATCACAAGCATTCCTATACACCAATAACAGACTTAAAGAGAACCAAATCAAGAATGAACTGCCATTCACAATTGCTACAAAGTAATACACACTTGTGGGAGTTTCAGGAGTCCATTTGGTATGAACACTCATAAAGAACCTGTTGAAATAATGCACACATGAAGAGTAATGTGATGTCTATATCATACCGCTACTCATTCAGACAAACAGTGAATAACGCTCATGTGGAGTCATTAGAATTCTGTTTTATATGGCCCATCTTTCACAGCCTCACTGAATATTACACACTTGTGATATAGTCTGGAGTCTATATCTTATGGCCACTTATTCAGAGAATCACTAAATAATTCACACTGCGGAATAGTCAGATGTCTCTTTCCTATGGCTACCAGTTGAGAGCCTTACTAAATGTACAGACCTGGATAAATAGTCAGGATTTACTTGTATTTCCTCATTCAGAGTCTCACTAAATAATGCACTCCTGTGGAATAGTCAGGAGACTTTTTCATGTGGCCTCTCATTCAATGTGTCATTGAAAAATGTGGTGTAGTCAGGAGACTCTTTCATGAAGACGCATATTCAGAGCCTCAGAGCATAAGACAGACCCTTGATATAGTAAGAAATCTAATTAGTATGACCACCTCTTCTGAGGCTCACTGAATAATAGACACCTGGAGAATAATTTGGAGTCTATATTTGATGGACATACATTCAGAGCCTCGGTAAATAATGCAGACCTGTGGAGTAGCCAGGAGTCTATTTTATTTGAAAACACATTCATTGCCTCAGTGGATAATATGCACGTGTGGATTAGTCAGGATTACATTTTATAAGGCCACTGACTCGTAAACTCAATGAATAATGCACAAATGTAAAGTACTCAGGTGTCTATTTTATATAGCCACTCATACAGAGATTCACTGAACAATAAAATCATTTGAGATAGACCGACTCCTGTTTCATATGGTCATACCAAAGAGACTCACTGAGTGACACACACCTGGGGAAGTGTTAGAAGTGTACTTTACAGAGCCTCTCATTTACAGCCTAAGAAAGTAATGCACACGTGTGGAATAGACACTAGTCTATTTTATATGGCCACAAAATAAAAGCCTGAGTCAATAAACACAACTTTGGAATAGTCACTAGTCTATGCCATATGTCCAAATATTTAGAGTCAGAGTCAATGATTCATGCCTTTAGACTATTCAGGAAACAATGTCATATGGCCAAAGTTTCAGAGTCTCAGTTAATAATAAATACCTGAGGAATTTTCTGGACGCTATTACCTGTGGCATTTCTTCAGAGGTTCATTGAGTAAAGAACACCTGTATTGTAGTCAGAATTCTATTTTATACAGCCACATATTCAGAGCCCAACTGAATAACAGACACCCTGGGAAAGTCAGGATTCTATTTTGTATAGCCACTCATTTACAGCCGAAAGTAAAAACTCACGCCTGAGTAGTGTATAGAAGTCTCTATTTTATGGCCACTCATTCAGAGCCTCACAGAATAATACAGATGTATGCAAATGTCAGGAGTGTACTTGACATGGCCACTTATTCAGTTCCTCAGTGAAGAATCATAAATATTTGAAAAATAATCAGGATTCTATTATATATAGCCACTTATTAAGAGAATCACTGAATAATGCACACCTGTAGAATTGTCTGGAGACTATTTGATATGACCGTTCACTCAGCAACTCAGTGAAAAATGCAGAGCTGAGAAAAACTCAAGACGACAAAGTCAGGAGTCTATTTTATGTGGTCACTTGTTCAGAAACTGACTGAAGAATACACACCTTGGAAATAGTCAGAGTCCAGGTCATATGGCCACTCAATCACAGCATTACCGAATAATGCACAATGGGGCAATAGTAAGGAGTCTATTTCATATGGCCTCTCATTCAGAGCTTCAGTGCATAATAAACAGCTGTGGAGGAGTGAGGACCCTATTGACGGTAGCCCTAAATAAAGCAGCTCCGTAAATGATACACACATGTGTGAGTCAGGAGACTATTTCATATCGACACTCATATAAACCCTCTTCGAATATTGCACATGTGGGGAATAATCACTAGTCTATTTCATATGGTGGTTCGTTTGGAGAGTCAAAAAATAACGTGCACCTGTGGAGTAAAATGTGGTCTATTTCATAATGCCACTCTTTCAGTGTTTTAGTGAATAACATGTATATCTGATAAGTCAGGAATCTCTTTCACACGGACACTCTTTCTGGGCCTCTGTGAATAATAATCCCCTCAGAAACAGTCAAGGGTCTACTTCAAATGCATACACATTCAGAGTCTTTGTAAGTAATGAACACCTGGGCAATACACTTGAGTCTCTTTTCTATGCCCACTTAGTCAGAGTCTCATTCAATAATACACAACTGGGGAAGAGTTAAGAGTCTAATTCATGTAGCCACTCATTTCGATCCTCAGTGAATAATCCACACCAGGGTAATAGTCGAGCATTTTTTTATATGGCCACTCATTCTGTGCCTACCTGAATGATACACACATGGGGAATTCTCAGGATTCTATTTTATACTACCACTCATTTAGAACCTCATTGAATAATTCACAATGGAGCAATAGTCAGGTGTCTATTTTGTATGGCCTCTCATTTAGAGTTTCAGTGAATAATGAACTTCTATGGAGTAATCAGGACACTGTTTAAGATAGCCATGAATTAAGTGCCTTCCTGAATAACACACACCTGGGTGGTTGTCAAGAGTCTATTTTATTTGAACTGTAATTCTGTGTAACGCTGAGTAATACACACCTGTGAGAGTTTCAGCAGTCTATTTGGTATGGACACTCATACCGAACCAGTTGGAATAATGCACACATGGAGAATAATGAGGTGTCTATGTTATACGGCTACTCATTCAGACAAAGAGTAAATAATGCACATGTGGAGTCATTAGAATTCTGTTTCATGTGGCCCCTCTTTCACAGCCTCACTGAACATTACACACTTGTGATATAGTCTGGAGTCTATATTTTATGGCCACTCATTCAGAGAATCACTAAATAAATTACACTTGCAGAATAGTCAGAAGTCTCTTTCCTATGGCTACCCATTGAGAGCCTCACTATATTTACACACCTGGAAAAATAGTCAGGATTTACTTGTATCTCCTCGATCAGAGTTTCAGTAAATAATGCACACCTGACGATGGCGTCGTAGAGGCGACTCAGGATTGCAGCTCTCAGTGAAGGCGAAGAAGGTGAGTTCTAGCCACATTGCCAGACGGACGTTTTTTGCCCACAGAACTTTGAAAGTCCCAGGTGTGGAAGAGACATGGGATGTTAGCTCTAGCGCAGCCGACTCACGTGGCCGGTTTGGCCAGCTCGGTTCCACTCCACAGGGGCACCCAGCACAAGACTCACTGGTCCGTGTGCCCTGTTAAATGGGCAATCTGAGATGTGGAAGGGCAGACTGTCATGTCCATCTGATTGAACGGGTCTTGGACAATGAGCCAGACCAGGAGATTCTTGGGAAACCTGATCTGAGATGGTGCAGTGAGCAGTCGCATGGGAGATCGCACAGAGCCCAGTGCCCTATCAGCAGGATACTGGGGCGCCAGTGAGAGAGTCAACCGTTCATCTTGGGGAGAGGAAAAGAGAGAGAGAGAGGATGGACTCTGAGTCAGGGAGCTGGGGGATCGGGCTCAGCGGGTCCCACCCTCACAGGGACAAGCAGGGCAGCGATTGGAGGTGCTTGGTGCTGAGGGTTTGGCTGCTGGCATCTAGGACGGTGCAGCCTGGTGGGGGAGGGGCGTCTGCCACTATGGACTCAATCCGCCCCTACTGAAGTGCCGCCCAGGGCTGACACAGCCTACTGTTGCCAAGGCAACATGCCATAACAGGGAGATTCCGCCAGCAGGGTGGAGCGTCCCACAGCAGAAGGGAGACTCGCAGCCACAGGGCAGACCCACGCTAGCGGGATGGAGCTCCAGGAGGCAAATAGTGAATAGACTTCCTCCTAGCTTTGCAGGACAGTACAACAGATACTCATAAATAAAGTCCCAGCTCCCTGAGACAGAGCATCTAAGAGGGAAATAAAAATGGGGGGCATGATGAGTTCTGATGCAGAAGACATAAACCCATCCTCCCAACAGCCTTGAATGAACAACGGAGCTCACAGCACAGCACTGGAGCTCCTATAAAGAACAGGCTGTCTCCTCAAGCAGCTCCCTGACCCCTGTATATCCAAAAAGTCACCCCAAAAAAGGACTAATCAGACTGACATTTGGCGGGTATTTTTCTGGAAAAAAACTGGTAGCATCCCTCACTGTTCTTCAGCTGCTGCAGGTGTACCCCTGAAAAGCAGGGCTTGAAGTGGACCTCAGCACTTGTACAGCAGAGGGACAAGACCAGTAGGAAAACTAAGTAACAGAAATACCTCATCATCAACAATCTGGCCATCCACAAAAAGAACCAACTGAAAAATCAGCAACTACCAAGACGACAGGTGGATAAATCCATAAAGATGGGAATAAACCAGCGCAAAATGAGGAAGACACCCGAAACCAAAACACTTCACCTCCTACAAAGGACCAAAATTCCTCACGAGCAAAGGAACAAAGCTGGACGGAAAATGAGTGTGATGAAATGACAAAATCAATCTTCAGAAAGGTGGATAATGAGAAACTTCAGTGAGCTAAAAGAACATGTTCTAAATCAGTGCAAAGAAACTAAGAACCTTGAAAAAAGATTTGAAGATAGATTCGAGGAAATGATAACAAGAATGGACAACTTAAAGAGGAATATGAATGAATTGAAGGACCTGAGAAACACAACACGAGAACTTCACGAAGCATGCACAAGTTTCAACAGCCGAATTGACCAAGCAGAAGAAAGAATATCAGAAGTCGAAGATCAACTCAATGAAATAAAACAAGAAACCAAGATCAAAGAAAAAAGCATAAAAAGAAATGAACAAAATCTCCAAGAAATGTGGGACTATGTGAAGAGACCCAACCTACGTTTGATAGGTGTACCAGAATGTGATGAAGAGAATGAATCCAAGCTGGAAAACACTCTTCAGGATATTATCCAGGAAAATTTCCCCAACCTAGCAAGACAGGTCAATACTCAACTCCAGGAAATACAGAGAACACCACAAGGATACTCTGCAAAAAGAGCAACTCCAAGGCACATAATCGTCAGATTCACCAGGGTTGAAATGAAGGAGAAAATACTAAGGGCAGCCAGAGAGAAAGGTCGGGTCACCCACAAAGGGAAGCCCATCAGACTCACAGCAGATCTCTCGGCAGAGACTTTACAAGCCAGCAGAGAGTGGGGGCCAATATTCAACATCCTTAAAGAAAAGAACTTTCAACCCAGAATTTCATATCCAGCCAAACTGAGCTTCATAATTGAAGGAAAAATAAAATCCTTCATGAAAAAGCAAGTACTGAGAGATTTTGTCACCACTAAGCCTGCTTTACAAGAGCTCCTGAAAGAGGCACTACACATAGAAAGAAACAACCAGGGGAGACTCGCAAGATGGCGTCGTAGAAGCAACTCAGGATTGCAGCTCTCAGTGAAGATGAGGAGGGTGAGTCCTAGCC
This sequence comes from Saguinus oedipus, assembly GCA_031835075.1. NCBI lineage: Eukaryota > Metazoa > Chordata > Mammalia > Primates > Cebidae > Saguinus > Saguinus oedipus. Next base: position 7,731,046 of record CM063170.1, read on the forward strand.
GCATTCTCGGATGGACCTTTTTTACTCACAGAGCGTTGAAAGTCCCAGGTGTGGGAGAGACACGGGACGCTAGTACAGCCGGCAAGCGCAGCCAGCTCGCACGGCTGCTTTGGCCGGCAAGACAGCAGGACCCAGCACGAAACTCACTGGTCTGGGTGCCCTGTTAAACCAGCAATCTGAGATTTGGAAGGACAGATTGCCATGTCCATCTGATTGAACGGGAGTTGGACAATGAACCAGACCAGGAGTTTCCTGGGAAGTGTGATCTGAGCTGGTGCAGTGGGCAGTGGCACCGGAGATCACATGGATCCAAGTGCTCTATCAGCAGGCTACTGGGGCACCAGTGAGAGTCGACCTTTCAGCTTGGAGAGAGAAAGGAGAGAATCCAAGCTAAAAAACACTCTTCAAGATATTATCCAGGAAAATTTCCCAAACGTAGCAAGACAGGTCAATACTCAACTCCAGGAAATACAGAGAACACCACAAAGATACTCCGCAAGAAGAGCAACCCCAAGGCACATAATCATCAAATTTACCAGAGTTGAACTGAAGGAGAAAATACTAAGAGCAGCCAGAAAGAAAGGTCGGGTGACCCACAAAGGGAAGCCCATCAGTCTCACAGCAGATTTTCAGGCAGAGACTCTACAAGCCAGAAGACAGTGGGGGTCAATATACAACATCCTTAAAGAAAAGAACTTACAAGTCAGAATTTCATATCCAGCCAAACTGAGCTTCATAAGTGAAGGAAAAATAAAATCCTCCATGAACAAGCAAGTATTCAGAGATTTTGTCACCACTAGGCCTGCTTTACAAGAACTCCTGAAAGAGGCACTACACATAGAAAGGAACAACGAGTACCAGCCATTCTAAAAGCATAAAAATGCTAAAGAGCATCAACAAAATGAAGAATCTACATAAACAAATGGGCAAACAGCAAACTAGCATCAAATTGGCAGTAGGAAATTCACACATAACAATATTAATCCTAAATGTAAATGGGCTAAATGCACCAATCAAAAGACACAGAATGCAAATTGGATAAAAAGCCAAAACCATTCGGTGTGCTCTATCCAGGAAACCCATCTCACACGCAAGGATACACAAAGGCTCAAAATAAAGGAATGAAGGAAGACTTACCAAGCAATTGGAGAGCAAGAAGACACAGGAGTTGCAATTCTCGTCTCTGATAAAATAGACTTTAAAACAACTAAGATCAAAAAGGACACAGAAGGTCATTCCATAATGGTAAAAGTATCAATACACAAGAAGAGCTAACGATCCTAAATATACATGGACCCAATGCAGAAGCACACAGATATATAAGGCAAGTTCTTAATGACTTACAAAGAGACTTAGACTCCCACACAATAATAGTGGGAGACTTTAATACTCCACTGTCAATATCAGACAGAACAACCAGACAGAAAATTAACAAGGATATCCAGGACTTGAACTCAGACCTGGAACAAGCAAACCTGATAGATATTTACAGATCTCTCCACGCCAAATTCACAGAATACACATTCTTCTCAGCACCACATCACACCTACTCCAAAATTGACCACATAATTGGAAGTAAAGCACTCCTCCACAAATGCAAAACAACTGAAATTATAACAAACAGTCTCTCAGACCATAGTGCAATCCAGTTGGAACTCAGAATTCAGAAAATAACTCAGAACCGCACAGCTTCATGGAAACTGAACAACTGGCCCTTGAATGTTGATTGGATATACAATGAAATGAAGGCAGAAATAAAGAAGTTCTTCAAAACCAACGGAATGAAGAAACAACGTACCAGAATCTCTGGGACACATTTAAAGCAGTCTGTAGAGGAAAATATATAGCAATAAGTGCCCACATGAGAAGAGTGGAGAGATTCAAAATGGACACACTATCGACAAAATTTGAAAGAGCTAGAGGAGCAAGATCAGAAAAGCTTAAAACCTAGCCGAAGACAAGAAATAACTAAGAGCAGAGCAGAACTGAAGGAGATAGAGACAAGAAAAACCCTTCATAAAATTAACAAATCTAAGAGCTGGTTTTTTGAAAAGATCAACAAAATAGACAGACCACTAGCCAGACTGATAAAAAAAATAAGAGAGAACAACCAAATAGATGCAATAAAAAACTATAATGGGGAAATCACCACAGATTTCACAGAAATTCAAACCATCATCAGAGAATACTACAAACAACTCTATGCACATCAACTAGTAAATCAGGAAGAAATGGATAAATTTCTGGACGCCTGTGTCCTCCCAATCCTAAACCAGGAGGAAGCCGAAACTATGAATAGACCAATAACAAGGTCTGAAGTTGAGGCAGCAATTAAGAGCCTACCACACATAAAAAGCCCAGACCCAGATGGGTTCACAGCTGAATTCTACCAGACACACAAAGAGGATCTGGTACCATTCCTTCTGAAACTATTCCAAATAATCCAAAAAGAGGGAACCCTTCCCAAATCATTTTATGAGACCAACATCGTCCTGATACCAAAACCTGACAGAGACTCAACAAGAAAAAAAAACTTCAGGCCAATATCCATGATGAACATAGATGCAAAAATCGTCAATAAAATACTGGCAAACCGATTGCAACAGCACGTTAAATAACTTATCCATCATGATCAAGTAGGATTCATCCCGGGGATGCAAGGCTGGTTCAACATACGCAAGTCTATAAACGTAATTCACCAGATAAACAGAAGCAAAAAAAAAAAAACCACATGATTATCTCCATTGACGCAGAGAAGGCATTTGACAAAATTCAACAGCCCTTTATGGTAAAAACCCTCAATAAACTTGGTATTGATAAAACATATCTCAAAGTAATAAAAGCTATTTATGACAAACCAGCAGCCAATATTATACTTAATGGGCAAAAACTGGAAGCATTCCCTTTGAAATCTGGCACTAGACAAGGATGCCCTCTCTCACCACTTCTATTCAACATAGTACTGGAAGTTCTAGCCAGAGCAATCAGGCAAGAAAAATAAAGAAAATTTATTCAAATAGGAAAGGTGGAAGCCAAATTGTCTCTATTTGCAGACGACATGATAGTATACCTAGAAGTCTAGGTATAAAAACAATAATCGGGCCAAAAGCTCCTGAAACTGATAAGCAACTTCAGCAAAGTCTAGGGATATAAAATCAATGTGCAAAAATCACAAGTGTTCCTATACACCAATAACAGACTTGAAGAGAACCAAATCAAGAACGCACTGCCATTCACAATTGCTACAAAGAAAATAAAATACCTAGGAATACAACTCACAAAAAATGTAACGGACCTCTTTAAGAAAAACTGCAAACCACTGCTCAGCGAAATAAGAGAGGACACAAACAGATGGAGAAACATTCCATGTTCGTGATTAGGAAGAATCAATATCGTGAAAATGGCTATACTGCCCAAAGTAATTTACACAGTCAATGCTATCCCCATCAAACTACCATTGAATTTCTTCACAGAACTGGAAGAAACCACCATGAATTTCGTATGGAACCATAAGAGAGCCCGCATAGCCAAGTCAATTGTAAGCAAAAAGAACACAGCGGGAGGTATCACACTACCAGACTTCAAACTGTTCTACAAGGCTACAGTAATCAATACAGCATGGTACTGGTACCAAAACAGAGATATAGACCAATGGAACAGAACGGAGGCATCAGAGGCAACACAACATATCTACAAACATATAATCTTCGATAAACCAGACAAAAAGAAGCAATGGGGAAAGGACTCCCTGTTTAATAAATGGTGTTGGGAAAACTGGCTAGCCATGTGCAGAAAGCAGAAACTGGACCTCTTCCTGACACCTTACACGAAAATTAACTCCAGATGGATTAAAGACTTAAAGATAAGAACTGACACCATAAAAACACTAGAAGAAAATCTATGCAAAACCATTCAGGACATAGAAGTAGGCAAGGACTTCATGACCAAAACACCAAGAGCATTGGCAACAAAAGCCAAAATAGGTAAATGGAACCTAATAAAACTCCACAGCTTCTGCATGGCAAAAGAAACTGTCACTGGAGTGAGTCAGAAACCATCAGAATAGGAAAAAAATCTTTGCAGTTTACGCATCTGTCAAAGGGCTGATATTTAGAATTTACAAAGAACTCAAGCAGATTTACAGGAAAAAAACAAACAAGCCCATTCAAAAATGGGCAAAGGATATGAACAGACACTTTACAAAAGAGGACATACATGAGGCCAACAAACATATGAAAAAGTGCTTATCATCACTGGTCATTAGAGAGATGCAAATCAAAACCACACTGAGATACCATCGCACACCAGTTAGAATGGAGATCATTAAAAAATCTGGAGACAACAGATGCTGGAGAGGATGTGGAGAAATAGGAACACACTTACACTGTTGGTGGGAGTGTAAATTAGTTCAACCATTGTGGAAGACAGTGTGCCGAGTCGTCAAGCACCTAGAAATAGAAATTTCATTTGACCCAGCAGTCCCATTACTGGGTATATATCCAAAGGAGAATAAATCGTCCTACTATAAGGACATATGCACACGAAAGTTCATTGAGCACTGTTCACAATAGCAAAGACCTTGAACCAACACAAATGCCCATCTATGATAGACTGGACTGAGAAAATATGGCACATATACACCATGGATTATTATCCAGCAATTAAAAATGATGAGTTTGTGTCCTTTGTAAGGAAATGGATGAATCTGGAGAACATCATTCTCAGCAAAATGACACAAGAACAGAAAATGAAATACCGCATATTCTCACTCTTAGGTGGGTGAGAAAAATAAGAACTCATGGACACAGGGAGGTGGTCTACTACACACTGGGAACTATTGGGGGAATGGGGGAGGGACAGTGGGGGTTCTGTGGAGGGATAGCCTGGGGATAAATTACAAGTGTAGGTGTAGGGGAGAAAGGCAGCAAAACACACTGCCATGTGTGTACCTATGCAACTAACTTGCACGTTCTGCACATGTACCCCAAAACTTATAATGCAATAAAAATTTAAAAAATTAAAAAATAGCATATACTCGCTCATAGGTGGGTGAGAAAAATGAGAACATGTGGACACAGAGAGGCGGTCTACTATACACTGGGGACTGTTGGGGGGAATGGGGGAGGGACAGCAGGGGGGGGGCTGGGGGGGATAGCCTGGGGATGAATACCAAGTGTGGGTGAAGGGGAGGAAAGCAGCAAAGCACACTGCCATGTGTGTACCTATGCAACTATCTTGCTCGTTCTGCACATGTACCCCCAAACCTATAATGCAATAAAAAAAAAAAAAAAAAAAAAAAAAAAAATTAAAAAATAGAATAAAGCAATAAACACCTATTGGAAATTAAAAAAATGCACACCTGTGGAAAAGTCAGGAGACTTTTTCATGTGGCCTCTCATTCAATATGTCATTGAAAAATGTGGTGTAGTCAGGAGTCTCTTTCATGTAATCACATATTCAGAGCCTCAGTGCACAAGACAGACTCTTGATAGAGTAACGAATCTAACTAGTATGGCCACATCTTCTGAGGCTCACTGAAATATACACACATGAAGAATAATTTGGAGTCTATTTTCGATGGACATTCATTCAGAGCCTCAGTAAATAATGCAGACTTGTGGAGTACCCCGGAGTCTATTTTATTTGGAAACACATTCATAGCCTCAGTGGATAATATGCACGTGTGGATTAGTCAGGATTACATTTTATATGGTCACTGACTCGTAAACTAAATGAATAATGCACAAATGTAAAGTACTCCGCCATTTATTTCATATAACCACTCATGGAGAGATTCACTGAATAATAAAATTGTTTGAGATAGACTGCCTCCTGTTTTATATGGTCATACAAAGAAAGCCTCACTGAGTGACACACGCCTGGAGAAGTGTTGGGACTGTGTTTTACATGGCCTCTCATTTCCAGCCTAAGGGAATAATGCACACGTGTAAAATAGACACTAGTCTATTTTATATGTCCACAAAATCAAAGCCTGGGTCAGTAATACACAACTTTGAATGAGTGACTAGTCTATTCCATGTGCCCAAACATTTAGAATCAGAATCAATAATACACCCCTTTAGACTAGTCAGGAAACCATTTCATATGGCCAAAGTTTCAGAGCTTCTGTGAATAATAAATACCTGAGGAATACTCTGGACGCTATTACATGTGGCATTTCTTCAGAGGTTCATTGAGTAAAGAACACCTGTATTGTAGTCAGAATTCTATTTTATATAGCCACATACTCAGAGCCTAACTGAATAACAGACACCTTGGGAAAGTCAGGATTCTATTTCGTATATCCACTCATTTACAGCCGAATGTAAAAACTCATGCCTGAGTAGTATATAGGAGTCTCTCTTTTACGGCCACTCATTCAGAGCCTCACAGAATAAAACAGATGTATGGAAATGTCAGGAGTGTACTTGACATGGCCACTTATTCAGTTCCTCAGTGAAGAATCATATATATCTGGGAAACACTCGAGATTCTATTATATATAACCACTTATTAAGAGACTCACTGAATAATGCACACCTGGAGAATTGTCTGGAGACTATTTGATATGACTGTTCACCAGCGACTCAGTGGAAAATGCAGAGGTGAGAAACAGTCAAGAGGACAGATTCAGGAGTCTGTTTTATGTGGTCACTCGTTCAGAAACTGACTGAAGAATACACACCTTGGGAATAGTCAGAGTCCAGGTCATATGGCCGCTCAGTCACAGCATTACCAAATAATGCACAATGGGGCAATAGTAAGAAGTCTATTTCATATGGACTCTCATTCGGAGCTTAAGTGCCTAATAAACAGCTGTGGATGAGTGAGGACCCTATAGAAGGTTGTCCCACATAAAGCAGCTCCGTGAATGATACACACATGTGTGAGGGTCAGGAGACTATTTGATATGGACACTCATACAGAACCTCTTTGAATATTGCACATGTGGTGAATAATCACTAGTCTATTTCTATTGGTGTTTCGTTTGGAGGGTAAAAATTAATGCACACCTGTGGAGTAAAATGCAGTCTATTTCATAAGGCCACTCTTTCAGTGTTTTAGTGAATAACATGTATATATGATAAGTCAGGAATCTCTTTCACATGGCCACTCATTCTGGGCTTCTGTGAATAATAATCCCCTCAGAAACAGTCAAGGGTCTACTTCAAATGCCTACACATTAGTAGCCTTTGTAAGTAATGAACACCTTGGCAATATACCTGAGTCTTTTTTTATGCCCACTTAGTTAGAGTCTCATTCAATAATACACACCTGGGTAAAAGTTAAGAGTCTACTTCATGTAGCCACTCATTTCGATCTTCAGTGAATAATCCACACCAGGGTAATAGTTGATAATTTTTTATATGGCCTCTCATTCTTTGCCTCCCTGAATGATACACACCTGGGGAATTCTCAGGATTGTATTTCATACTACCACTCATTTTGAACCTTATTGAATAATTCACAATGAAGCAATAGTCAGGTGTCCATTTTGTATGGCCTCTCATTAAGAGTTTCCGTGAATATTGAACTTCTATGGTGTAATCAGGACACGGTTTAAGATAGCCATGAATAAAGTGCCTTCCTGAATGATACACACCAGGGTGGTAGTCAGGAGTCTATTTCCTATGAACTCTCATTCTGTGTAACGCTGAGTAATACACAGAATCACTTCAAATATTTTACATGTGAAGAATAATCACTAGTCCATTTCATATGGTCGTTCGTATGGAGAGTCAAGAAATAACACGGGAGAGGGGTGATACACACAGGAGAGTGGAGGGTACACACAGGAGACAGTGCGTACACAAAGGAGAGAAAAAAATACACAAAGGAGAGGGGGCTACAAATAAAAGACTAGGAGATACACAGAGAAGAGAGGAGGATACACACAAGAGAGAGGAGAATAAACACAGGAGAAAGACATACACACAGGAGAAAGGGGCATACACACATGAGAGGGTGATACACACAGGAGAAAGGAGGATATACACAAGAGAGAGGAAGATACACACAGAACAGGAGAAAACACACAGTAGAGAGAAGTGTACACACAGGTGAAAAAAGGATACACACAGCAGAGAAGAGGATACACACAGGAGAGAGGGGATACACAGAGGAGAGAAGAAAATACACACAGGAGAAAGTATAAACACAAAAAGGAGAAGTTTACACATAGGAGAGAGGGAATACACACAGGAGAGAGGAAACACAAACTGGAGAAAGGGCGATACACACAAGAGAGAGAGGAAATACACACAAAAAAGAGGGTTGATATACACAAGAGGGAAAAATGATACACACAGGAGAGAGGAAGATACACACAAGAGAAAAAAGGATACACACTGGAGAGAGAAGGGTACACACAGGAGAGGGGGATACACACAGGAGTAAGGAGGATTCACACAGGAAAGAATAGGATACACAGGAAACAGTAGGATACACACAAAAGAGGGAAGGATACACAAGGTAGACAGAAGGATATACACAAAAGAGAGAACGATACAAACAGGAGAGTGGTGATTCAAACAGAAGAGATGAAGGTTCACCCAGAAGAATAGAGAATACACACCTGAGAGAGATGGATACACACAGGAGAGCAGAGTATACACACAGCAGAAAGGAGGATACACACAGGAGAGAGGGCATACACACAGGAGTGAGAAAGATCCACACAGGAGAGAAGGGAATGCACACAGGAGAGAGTTGGATACACAGAGATGTGGGGCATACACACAAAAGGGAGGGGATACACACAGGAGAGAAAGGTGATACACACGAAGAGTGGTGATCCACACAGGATAGTTGAGGGTACACACAGGAGAGAGGGGGTACACACAGAAGATAAGAAAATACACAAAGGAAAATATGATACACACAGGAGAGTAGGGAATAAACAGAGAAGAGAGGAGGATAACAAAGGAGAGAGGACGATAAACACATTAGAGGGAGATACACACGAGAGAGGGGCTTACACACAGAAGAGAGAAATACACACAGGAGAAAAAGGGATAAACACAGGAAAGAGGACGAAACACACAAAAGAGGGGGATACACACAGGAGAGAGGGGCATAGTCACAGGAGAAAACAGGATACACACAGCAGAGAGGAAGATACTCACAGAAGAGAGGAGATACACACAAGAGAAAAAAGGATACACACAGGACAGAGAGATACACACAGAAGAGTGGGGCGTACACACAGGAGAGAGGAGGATACACACAGCAGAAAGGAGGATACACACAGGAGAAGGGGATACACACAAGAGAGAGAAAGATACAAACTGGAGAGAGTCAAGATACATACAGGAGAGAGGGTGGATGCACAAAGGAGAGAAAGGTGATACACACAGGAGAGAAAAGTGATACACACAGAAGAGAGGAGGATACATACAGGAGAAAAGAGGATACACACTGGTTAGAGAAAGATACACAAAGGAGAAGGGGATACACACAGGAGTGAAAAGGATACACACAGGAAAGAAAAAAATAAATACAGGAGAGAGGACGATACACGCAAATGAGGGAAAGATGCACAGGGTAGACCGAATGATACACACAGGAGAGAGAAGAATACACACAGGAGACGGGTGATACACACAGGAAAGATGAGGGTTCACATAGGAGAAAAGAGGATACATACAGGAGAGAGACGGATACACACAGGAGAGAAAATCATACACACAGGAGAGAGAATGATACACACAGGAGAAAGGGTATACACACAGGACTAAGGAATATTCAAACAGGAGAGAAGGGAATGCAAACAGGAGAGAGGTGGATTCACAGAGAAGTGGGGCATACACAGAGAGGAGAGGAGAATTTACGCAGGAGAGAGGAAAATACACGCAGGAGAGAGAAGGATACACACAAGAGAGAGGGGGATACACAAAGGAAAGAGGGAGGATACACACGGAGAGTGGAGAAACAAAGGACAGTGGAGGGTACACACAGGAGAGAGGGGGTACAGACAGGAGAGAAGAGGATACACAAAGGAAAAAGAGATACACACAGGAGAGTAGGGAGTAAACAGAGGAGAAAGGAGGATACACACAGGAGAGAGAAGAATAAACACAGGAGAGCGGGATAACAACAGACAAAAGGGGCATACACGCAGGAGAGGGAGATACGCACAGGAGAAAGGGGTATATACACAGGAGAGAAAAGAATACACACAGGAGGGGAGGACACACACAAAAAGAGGGGCCTACACACAGGAGAAAATAAATACACACAGCAGAGAAAAGAATACACACAGGAGAGAGAGAATCCACACAGGAGAGAGTAGGATACACAGGAGAGAGGGAAATACACACAAAAGAAAGAAGAATACACACAGGATACAGAAGGATACACACAGGGTAGTGGGGGATATACAAAGAAGAGGGGTGATACACACAGGAGAGAGGAGGGTACACACAGGAGAGAGGGGGATACACACAGGAGAGAGGAGGATTCACACACAAGAGAGGGACATACACACATAAAAGAGTGATAAACAAAGGAGAAAGGGGAATAAACAGAGAACAGGAAAGTACACACACAGGAAAGGGTGATACACACAGGAGAGTGGCGTAAACATAGAAAAGAAAGGGATACACACAGGAGAGAGGAGGAAACAAACAAGAGAGAAGGGATACACACAAAAGAGGAAGATACACACAGGAGAAAGGGGTTATACACACAGTAAGGAAAGGTGTTACACAGAAGAGAAAAGAGAAAATCACACAGGAGAGCAGCAGGATAAACACAGTAGAGAGAAGGATACACACAAAAGAGAGGAGGATACACACAAGAGAGAAAAGTATACACACAAGAGAGGGGCATACACAAAAGAGAGAAAAGGATACACACAGGAGCGTTGGATACACACAGGAGCGTTGGATACATACAGGAGACAGAAAAATACACACAGGAGAGAGGGGGAAACACACAGGAGAGAGGAGAATACACACAGGAGAAAGGAGTATACACACAGAAAAAAGGCATACACAGAGGAGAAAGGGAGATTCTCACAGGAGCGTTGGATACATACAGGAGACAGGGAAATACATACAACAGAGAAGGGGATACACACAGGAATGGTGGATACACACAGGAGAGAGGGGAATTTACACAGAAGAGGGAGATACACAGAGGAGAGATGGAGATCCACAAAGGAGAGAGGGGAATACACACAGGAGAGAGGGCGTTACACACAGGAGAGTGGTGGGATACACACAGGAGAGAGGAGAATACACACAAGAGAGAGGAGCATACACACAGGACAGAGAAGGTTACGCACAGAATAGAGGAAAATTCACACAATAGAGAGGGTGATACACACAGGAGAGAGGGGAATACACACAGGAGAGAGGGATATATACACAGATGAGGGGAATACACAAAAAAGAGAGTGGCATACACACAGGAGAGAGAAAAGATATGCACAGGAGAGAGGAGGATACACACAAAGAGATGGGGGTACACACAGGAGAGAAGAAGATACACAAAGGAGAGAGGAGGATACACAGAGAAGAGAGGAGGATACACACAGGAAAGAGTGGATACACACAGGAGAGAGGGAATGTACACACAAGATACACACAGAAAAGATGGGTATACACACAGAAGTAAGAAGAATACACAAAAAAGAGAGGAGGGTACACACAGAAGAGAGAAAGATACATACAGGAGAGAGGAGGATACACACAGGAGAGGGGAATACACACGGAGGAGGAAGCATAAACACATAAAATGGGGATAAACACAGGAGAAAGAGGGTACACACAGAAGAGAGGAGGATACTCACAGTAAAATGTGATATAAACAGGAGAGAGAAATACACACAGGTGAGAAAAAACACACAGGAGGGAGGGGTATAAACACAGAAAAGTGGGGATACAGAGAGGAGAAAGGGGGATACACAAAGAAGAAAAGGATATACACAGGAGAGGGAAATACACACAGGAGCGAGGGGGATGCACACAGGAGAAAGGAAAATACACACAGGAAAGAGGAGAATACACACAGGAGAGAGAAAGATACAAACAGGAGAGAGGAGGATAGAGAGAGGATAGAGGAAGATACACACAGAAGAGAAGGAGATACATAGAAAAGTGGGAGATACACACAGAAGAGAGTGGGTACACACAAAAGCGTTGGATACGTGCCAGAGACAGGAAAATAGACACAGCAGAAAGGAGTGTACATACAGAAGAGGGGGATACACACAGGAGAGAGGGAGATACACATAGGAGAGGGGAGTATACACAGGAAAGAGTGGGATACACACAGGAGAGAAGAGAATAAACACAAGAAAGGGGGCATACACACAGGAGAGAGGGGGATACACACAGGAGAGAGAAAGATACACAAAGAAGAAAGTGGGATACACACAGGAGAAAGGAGGATACACAAAAGAGAGAAAAATACACACAGGTGAGAGGAGGATAAACACAGGAGAGTGGGGCATACACACAGAAGAGGGGGGTTACACAAAGGTGAGAGGTGGATACTCAAAAAAGAAAATGATACACACAGGAGAAAGAAATACACACAAGAGCGAGGGAGATGCACACAAGAGAAAGGAGGATACACAAAGGAAAGAGGAGAATACACAAAAGAGAGAGGAGCATATACACAGGAGAGAGGGTGATACACACAGGAGAAAGAAGGATACACACAGGAGAGTGGGGCACACAAACATGAGGGTGGGGGATACACACAAAAGAGGGGGTATACACAGAGTGGTAGAAGGATACAGACATAAGTGAGGAGGGTACACACTGGAGAGAGGAGGATACACACAAGAAAGGGAAAGATACGCAAGAAGAAAAAAGGATACACACAGGAGAAGGGGATACACACAAAAGAAAGGGGGATAGGCACAGGAGAGAAGGATACGCAGATGAGAGAGGGGATATACACAGGAGAGAGGAGGAAAAACAGGAGAGGGGGATACATACAGAAGAGAGGGTCATAGACAGAAAAGAAGGGATGATACTCGCAGGAGAGAGGAGGATACACACAAGAGAGAGGGGGATACACACAGTAGATAAGGGGGATAAACACAGGAGACAGAATAATACATAAAAACGACAGGAGGAAACACAGAGGTGAAAGGAAGATACACAGAGGAGATAGAAGGATACACACAGGAGAAAGGGGGATACAGACAGTAGAGAGGGAGATACACACGGGGGATGGGGATACACACAGAAGAGGTGAGTATACACACAGGAGAGAAGAGAATACACACAAGAGAGAGGAGGATACACACAGTTGAAGGGAGGATACAAACAGGAAAGAGAAGGATACACACAAAAGAGAGCAGAATAAGCACAGAAAAGAGGAGGATACACACGAGAGAGAGGAGGATACACACAGCAGAGAGGAAGATACACACAGGGGAAAGGAGGATACACACAAAAGAGGAAAGGATACACAAAGGAGAGGGGGGATACACACAGGAGACAGAGGGATATAAACAGGGGAACGGGGATGAATACAGGACAGAGGAGGATACACACAGGAGAGAGGAGGATACACACAGGAGAGAGGAGGATACACACAGGAGAGTGGAGGATACACAAGAAAGACAGGAGCATACACACAGTAGAGGGGGATATACACAAAAGAGAAAGATACAAACAGAAAACAGGAGGATACTTACAGAGGATGGGGATACACACAGGAGAGAGGGGCATACACACATAAGAGAGCAGGATACACGCAAAATAGAAGAGAATACACACAGAAGAGAGGGGGCACACACAGAAGACAGGGGGCGTACACACAAGAGAGAAGAAGATACACACTGGAAAGAAGAGGATACACCCAGGACAGAGAAGGATACACACAGGGGAAGAGAGATACACACAGAATAGGAAAGGATACACAAAAAAGAGAGGAGGATACACACAGGAGAGTGAAGGATACTCACAGAAGAGAGGGAAATACACACAGGAGAGGCGATACACAAAGTAGAGAGGAGAAAACAAAGAGGAGAAGGAAATACCCACAGGAGAGGGAGATACACACAAGAGAGAGAAGGATGCACAAAGGAGAGAGGGGGATACACACAGGAAAGAAGTGAATACACAAAGGTAAGAAAAAAATACACACAGGTGAGGGCAGATACACACAGGAGAGAGGAAGATACACACAAGAGAGTGGGGGATACACACAGGAGGAAGAGAGATACACACAGAAGAGAGGGGTATACACACAGGAAGGAAGGATACACACAAGAGACGAGGATACACACAGGGGAGAGAAGGATACACACAGAAGAGAGGAAGATACACACAGGAGAGAGGAGATACACACAGCAAAGATGGAGATACACACAGAAGAGAGGAGGATACACACAGGAGAGAAGAAGATACAGGCAAAATAAAGAAGGATACACACACGAAAGTTGGGAATGCACACAGGAGAGTGGAGAATACACAAAAGAGGGAGGAGGATACACACAAGAGAAAGGAGAATACACACAGGAGACAGGAGGATACACAGAAGGAAAGAAAGGATACACATAGGAGATAGGTGGATACACATAAAAGATAGAAAGATACACACAGGAGAGAGGAGGATACACATAGGAGAGGGTGGATACACACAGGAGAAAGAAGGATACACACAGGCGAGAGGGGAGATACACACAAGAAAGAGGGGGATGCACACAGAAGAGAGTAGAATACATAAAGAATAGAGGCGGTATACACACAGGGGAGAAGGGAGATACTAACAAGAGAGAGGGGGGTATACACAGGAGAGTAGGGCATACACACAGAAGAAAGATGATACACACTGGAGAGAGTGGGATACACACAAAAGGAGGAAAATATGCACAGTAAAGAGGAGGATACTCACAGGAGAAAGAAGTATACACACAGAAGAGAAACGGATACACACAGGAGAGAGGAGGATACACACAGGAGAGGGCAATACACACAAGAGAGAGGGCGATACACACAAGAGAGAAGGGGATCCACACAGGAGAAAAAAAATACACATAACAGAGAGGGGTATACACACAGGAGAGGGGTATACACACAGGAGAGAAAAAATCCCACGAAGGAGAAAAAAGGATACACGCAGGACAGAAAAGGATACCCGCAGAACAAAGGGGGATACACACACAAAAGAGAAAAATACACACAGGAGAGAAGGGGGATACACACAGGAGAGAGGAAAATATAGAAAGGAGTGAGGGATACACACAGGTGAGAAAAGGATACACACAAGGGAGTGGGACATAAACACAGAAAAGGGGGTATACACACAGGAGAGAAAAATACACACAGGAGTGAGAAGGATGCACATAGGAGAAATGAAAATACACAAGAAAAAAGGAAGATACACACAGGAAAGAGAAGGATACACACAGGAAAGGGGGATACATACAGGAGAAAGACACCCATAGGAGAGAGGAGGATACTCAGAGAATAGAGGAAGATACACACAGAAAAAAAGGATACACACAGGAGTGCGGAATACACACAGAAGAAAGGGGAATATGCAGAGGAGAGAAAAATACACAGAGGAGAGGGGGATACCTACAGGAGAGAGGGGCATACATAGAGAAGAGAACGGGATACCCGCAGGATAGAGGAGGATACACACAGAAAAGAGGAAGATACACACAGGTGAGAGGTGGATACACACAGGGAACAAAAGGATACACACAGGAGAGAAAAAGATACACATAAAAAAGAAAGATACACAGAGAAGAGAGGGGTGTACACACAAAAAAGGGGATACACACAGGAGAATGGGGGATACACAAAGTAAAGGGTGATACACAAAAGAGAGAGAAGAGTAAACACAGGAAAGAAAAAGATACACACAGGAGAGAGGAGGAAACAAACAGGAGAGAGAAGTGTACACACAGGAGAGGAGCATACACACAGAAGAAAGTGGGATACACATAGGAGAGTTGGATACATACAGAAAAAAAGGAAATACACACAGGAGAGAGGGGGATACACACAGGAGAGTTGAACACATACAGGAGACAGGGAAATACACACAGGAGAGAATGTGATACACACAGGAGAGGGGGATACACACGGGAGAGAGAGGATACACACAAAAGTGACGGGAATACACACAAGAAAGAGAAGCATACACACAGGAGAGAGGGGGATACACATAAGAGAGAGAAAGATACACACAGAAAAGAGGAAGATACACACAGAAGAAAGGAGAATACACACAGCAGAGGGCAAAACTTACAAGAGAAAGGGGTTCCACACAGGAGAGAGAGGAATACACATAGGAGAGGGGGGTATACACAAAGGAAAGGTGTATACACACAGGAGAGAGGAAGATACATGCAGAAGTGTGGAGGATACTCGCAGCACAGAGGAGGATACCCGCAGGAGAGAGGAGGATACACACAAAAGAGAAAAGTACACACAGGATTAAAAGGGATCCACACAAGAGAGAGAATGATACACACAGGAGAGAAAAGAATACCACAAAAGAGAGGAGGATACACACAGGAGAGAGGGGGTACACACAGGAGACAGGGGTCATACACACAGGAGAGAAGAAGATACACACTTGAAAGAAGAGAATACACACAGGAGAGAGAAGAATACACACAGTGGAAGGGGAATACACACAGAAGAGGGAAGGATACACACAAAAGAGAAAAAGATACACACAGCAGAGTGAAGGATACCCACAGAAGAGAAGGAAATACACACAGAAGAGAGGGGAATACACACAGGAGAGGGGGATACACAGGGTAGAGAGGAGAAAACAAACAGGAGAAGGAAATACACACAGGATAGGGAGATACACACGAGAGAGGGGAATGCACAAAGGAGAGAGTAGAATACACACAGAAAATAAGTGGATACACAAAGAAAAGAAAAGGATACACACAGGAGAGGGCAGATACACACAGGAGAGAGAAAGATACACACAGGAGAGTGGGGCATACCCACAGGAGGAAGAGAGATACACACAGAAGAGAGGGGTATACAAACAGGAAGAAAGGATACACACGGAAAAGACGAGGATACACACAGGGGAAAGAAGGATACACACAGGAGAGAGGAAGATACACACAGGAGAGAGGAGGATACACACAGGAAAGATGGGAATACACACAGAGGAGTGGAGGATACACACAGGAGAGAGGAAGATACACGCAGGATAAAGAAGAATACACACAGGAAATATGGAAATACACACAGGAGAGTGGAGGATACACAAAGGAGAGAGGAGGATACACACAAGTGAAAGGAGAATACACACAGGAGACAGGAGGATACACACAGGGAAAGGGAGGATACACACAGGAGAGAGAAAGACACACAGGAGAGAGGAGGATACACACAGGAGAAAAAAGGATACACACAGGAGAGAGTGGGGATACACAAAAGAAAGAGGGGGGTGCACACAGAAGAGAGTAGGATACATAAAGGCTAGAGGGGGTATACACACTGGGGAGAGGGGGATACTAACAAGAGAGAGGGGGATACTAACAAGAGAGAGGGGAATATACACAGGAGAGTGGGTCATACACACAGAAGAAAGATGATACACACTGGAGAGAGTGGGATACACACAAGAGGAGGAAAATACACACAGTAGAGAGGAGGATACTCAAAGGAGAAAGAAGGATGCACACAGAAGAGAAACGGATACACAGAGGAGAGAGGGGTATACACACAGGAGAGGGGTATACACACAGGAGAGAAAAGAACACACGAAGGAGAAAAAAGAATACACGCAGGACAGACAAGAATACCCGCAGAACAGAGGGAAATACACACAGGAGAGAAAAAAATACACACAGGAGAGAAGGCGGATACAAACAGGAGAGAGGAAAATACACAAAGGAGCGAGGGATACACACAGGTGAGAAAAGGATACGCACAAGGGAGTGGGGCATAAACACAGAAAAGGGGAAATACACACAGGAAATAAAAATACACACAGGAGTGAGAAGAATGCACACAGGAGAAATGGAAATACACAAGGGAAAAGGAAGATACACACAGGAGAGAGAAGGATACGCACAGGAGAGGGGGGAAACATACAAAAGAGAAGAAGACACCCATAGGAGAGAGGAGAATACTCAGAGAAGAGAGGAAGATACACACAGAATAAAAAAGGATACACACAGGAGTGCAGAATACACACAGATAAAGGGGGATATGCAGAGGAGAGAAAAACACACAGAGGAGAGGGGGATACATACAGGAGAGAGGGGCATACATAGAGAAGAGAACAGGATACCCGCAGGAGAGAGGAGGATACACACAGAAGAGGGGGGATTCACACAGGAGAGAGGGGGATACACACAGGAGACAAAAGGTACACACAGGAGAGAAAAAGATACACATAGGAGAGAAAGATTCACAGAGGAGAGAGGGGCGTACACACAAAAAACGGGGATACACACAGGAGAAAGGGGGATACACACAGGATAGGGTGATAACACAAGAGAGAGAAGCGTAAACACAGGAGAGAAAAAGATACACAGAGGAGAGAGGAGGAAACAAACAGGAGAAAGAGAATACACACAAGTGACGGGTATAAACACAGGAGAAAAGGGTAATACACACAGGAAAGAAAGGAGTTACACACAGGAGAGATGGAAGAAACACAGAAGAGTGGAGGAATACACACAGGAGAGAGGAGGATACACACAGGAGAGAGAAAGAAACACACAGGAGAGAAGAGTGTACACAAAGGAGAGGAGCATACACAGAGGAGAGAAAGGGATACACATAGGAGAGGAGGATACACACGGGAGAGAGGATATACACACAAAAGTGAGGGGAATACACACAAGAGAGAGAAGCATACACACAGGAGAGAGGAAGATACACATAGGAGAGAGGAAGTTACACACAGGAAAGAGGAAGATACACACAGGAGAAAGAAGAATACATACAGGAGAGGGCAAAACAAACAAGAGAAAGGGGTTCCACACAGGAGAGAGGGGAATACACATAGGAGAGAGGGGTATACACACAGGAGAGGTGTATACACACAGGAGAGTATAGGATACATGCAGAAGAGTGGAGGATACTCACAGCACAGAGGAGGATACCCGCAGGAGAGAGGAGGATACACACAAAAGAGAGAAAAATACACACAGGATTGAAGGGGATACACACAAGAGAGAGAATGATACACACAGAAGAGAAAAGAATATCACAAAAGAGAGGAGGATACACACAGGAGAGAGGGGGTACACACAGGTGACAGGGGGCATACACACAGGAGAGAAAAAGATCCACACTGGAAAGAAGAGAATACACTCAGGAAAGAGAAGGATACACACAGGGGAAGCGGGATACACACAGAATAGGGAAGGATACACACAAAAGAGAGGAGGATACACACAGGAGAGTGAAGGATACCGACAGACGAGAAGGAAATACACACAGGAGAGGGAAATACACAGAGTAGAGAGGAGAAAACAAACAGGAGAAGGAAATACACACAGGAGAGGAAGATACACACGAGAGAGGGGGATGCACAAAGGAGAGAGAGGGATACACACAGGAAAGAAGTGGATACACAAAGGAAAAGGAAGGATACACACAGGAGAGAGCAGATACACACAGGAGAGAGGAAGATACACACAGGAGAGAGGAGGATACACGGAGGAGAGAGGAGAATACACACAGAGAGAGGAGTATACACACAAAAGAGAGGAGCATACACACAGCACAGAGAAGGTTACACACAGAATAGAGGGAAATTCACACAATAGAGACAGTGATACACACAGGATAGAGGGGAATACACACAAGAGAGAGGGGTATACACACAGTTGAGGGGAATACACAATGGAGAGAGGGGCATACACAGAGGAGAGAGAAAAGATACACACAGCAGAGAGGAAGATACACACAAAAGAGATGGGGATACACACAGGAGAGAAGAGGATACACACAGGAGAGAGAAGGATACACAGAGAAAAGAGGGTGATACACACAGGAGAGAGGGGATACATACAGGAGAGAGGGAATATACACACAGGATACAGGAGGATACACACAGAAAAGATGAGGATACACACAGGACTAAGTAGGATACACAAAGGAGAGAGGAGGATACACACAGAAGAGAGAAGGATACACACAGGAGAGTGGAGAATACACACAGGAGAGGGGGATACACACAGGGAAGGGGGCATAAACACATAAAACGGGGATAAACACAGTAGAAAGGGGGTACACACAGAAGAGAGAAGGATACTCACAGACAAAGGTGATACAAAGAGGAGAGAGAAACACACAGAGGTGAAAGGATACACGCAGGAGGGAGGGGTGTAAACACAGAATAGTGGGTATACACAGAGGAGAAAGGGGGATACACAAAGGAGAAAGGAATATACCTAGGAAAAAGAAATACACACAGGAGCGAGGGGGATGCACACAGGAGAAAGGGAAATACACACAGGAAAAAGGAGGATACACACAGGAGAGAGAATGATACACACAAGAGAGTGGGAATACACAGAGTAGACAGAAAGATACACATAGGAGAGCGGAGGATACAGAGAGGATAGAGGAAGATACACACAAAAGAATATGAGATACACACAGGAGTAAGCAATACACACAGAAGAGAGGGGGTACACACAAAAGCGTTGGATACATGCAGGAGACAGGAAAATACACACAGCAGAGAGGAGTATACATACAGAAGAGGGAGATACACACAAGAGAGAGAGGGAGATACACAAAGGAGAAAGTGGGATACACACAGGAAAGAAGGGAATAAACACAAGAGAGAGGGGCATGCACGCAGGAGAGAGGGAGATACACACAAGAGAGAGAAAGATACACAGAGGAGAAAGTGGGATACACACAGGAGAGAGGAGGATACACAAAAGAGAGAAAAATACACACATGTGAAATGAGGATACACACAGGACAGTGGGGCATACACACAGAAGAGGGGGGTTAAACAAAGGAGAGAGGTGGATACACACAAAAAAAGGGATACACACAGGAGGAAGAAATACACACAAGAGTGAGGGAGATGCACACAGGAGAAAAGAGGATACACACAAAAAAGAGGAGAATACACACAGAAGAGAGGAGCATATACACAGGAGAGAGGGTGATACACACAGGAGAAAGAAAGATGTACACAGGAGTGTGGGGCACACAAACATGAGGGTGGAAGATACACACATAAGAGAGGGGTGTACACAGAGTGGTAGAAGGATACAGACAAAATTGAGGAGAATACACACTGGAGAGAGGAGGATACACACAGGGAAGGGAAAGATACGCAAGAAGAAAAAAGGATACACACAGGAGAAGGGGATACACACAGAAGAAAGGGGGATAGGCACAGGAGAGAAGGATACACAGACGAGAGAGGGGATACACACAGGAGAGAGGGACAAAAACACAGGAAAGAGAAGAATACATAAAAAGACAGGAGGATACAGAGAGGTGAAAGGAAGATACACACAGGAGATAGAAGGACACACACAGGAGAAAGGGGGATACAGACAGTAGAGAGGGAGATACACACATGGGGAGGGGAATACACACAGGAGAGAGGAGTATACACACAGGAGAGAAGAGAATACACACAAGAGAGGGGAGGATACACACAGGTGAAGGGAGGATACAAACAGGAGAGAGAAGGATACACACAAAAGAGAGGGGAATAAACACAGAAAAGAGGAGGATACACACAAGAGAGAGGAGCATACACACAGGAGAGAGGAAGATACACACAGGGGAAAGGAGGATACACACTAAGGAGGGAAGGATACACATAGAAGAGAGAAGGATACACACAGGAGACAGAGGGATACACAGGGGAATGGGAATATATACAGGAGAGAGGAGGATACACACAGGACAGTGGAGGATACACAAAAAAGAGAGGAGCATACACACAGGAGGGGGGATGCACACAAAAGGGAAAGATACACACAGAAAACAGGAGGATACATACCGGGGATGGAGATACAAACAGGAGAGAGAAGCATACACACAGAAGAGAGCAGGATACACACAAAACAGAGTAGGATACACACAAGAGAGAGGGGGCACAAACAGGAGACAGGGGGCATACACACAGGAGAGAAGAAGATACACACTGGAAAGAAGAGGATACACAAAGGAGAGAAAAAGATACACACAGGGGAAGCGGGATACCCACAGAAGAGAGGGAACTACACACAGGAGAGAGGGGCATACACACAGGAGAGGGGAATACACAGAGTAGAGAGGAGAAAACAAACAGGAGAAGGAAATACACACAGGAGAGAAAGATACACACAACAGAGAAAAGAATGCACAAAGAAGAGAGGGGGATACACACAGGAAAGAAGTGGATACACACAAAAAATGGAATGATACTCACAGGAGAGGGCAGATACACACAGGAGAGAGAAAGATACACACAGGAGAGTGGGGCATACACACAGGAGGAAGAGAGATACACACAGAAGAGGGGGTATACACAAAGGAAGGAAGGATACACACAGAAGAGACGAGGAAACACACAGGGGAGAGAAATATACACACAGAAGAGAGGAAGATACACACAGGAGAGAGGAGTATATACTCAGAAAAGATGGGGATGCACAGAAGAGAGGAGGATACACACAGGAGAGAGGAAGATAAACACAGGATAAAGGAGGATACACACAGGAAAAATGGGGATACACACAGGAGAGTGGAGGATACACAAAAGAGAGAGGAGGATACACACAAGAGAAAGAAGAATACACACAGGGAACAGGAGGATACACACAGGGAAAGGGAGAATACACACAGTAGAGAGAAGGATACACATAGGAGAGAGGTAGATACACACAGGAGAGAGAAAGTTACACACAGGAGAGAGGAGGATACACACAGGAGAAAGGAGGATACACACAGGAGAGGGGGGATACACACAAGAAAGAGGGGGATGCACACAGAAGAGAGTAAGATACATAAAGGCTAGAGGGGGTATACACACAGGGGAGATGGGGGATACTAACAAGAGAGAGGTGAATACAAACAGAAGAGTGGGGCATACACACAGAAGAAAGATGATACACACTGCAGAGAGTGGCATACACACAAGAGGAGGAAAATATGCACAGTAGAGAGGAGGATACTCACAGGAGAAAGAAGGATACACACAGAAGAGAAACAGATACACAGAGGAGAGAGAAGGATACACACAGGAGAGGGTGATACACACAAGAGAGAGGGGGATCCACACAGGAGACGAGGAAATACACACAACAGAGAGGGGTTTACACACAGGAGTGGGTATACACACAGGAGAGAAAAGGACACATGAAGGAGAAAAAAAGATACACGCAGGACAGAGGAGGATACCCGCAGAACAGAGGGGGATACACACAGGAGAGAGAAAAATACACACAGGAGAGAAGGGGGATACAAACAGGAGAGAGGAAAACATACAAAAGAGCGAGGGATACACACAGCTGAGAAAAGGATACACAAGGGAGTGGAGCACAAACACAGAAAAGAAGGAATACACACAGGAGAAAAAATACACACAGGAGTGAGAAGGATGTACACAGGAGAAATAGAAATACACAAGGAAAAAGAAAGATACACACAGGAGAGAAAAGGATACACACAGGAGAGGGGGGATACATACAGAAGAGAGGAAGACACCCATAGGAGAGAGGAGGATACTCAGAGAAGTGAGGAAGATACACACAGAAGAAAAAAAATACACAGAGGAGTGGGGATACACACAGAAGAAAGGGGGACATGAAGAGGAGAGAAAAATACACAGAGGAGAGGGGGATACATACAGAAGAGAGGGGCATACATAGAGAAGAGAACAGGATATCCGCAGGAGAGAAGAGGATACACACAGAAGAGAGGGGGATACACACAGAAGACAAAAGGATACACACAGGAGAGAAAAAGATACACATAGGAGAGAAAGATACACAGAGAACAGAGGGGCATACACACAAAAAAGGGGGATACACACAGGAGAAACGGGGATACACACAGGAAAGAGTGATACACACAAGAGAGAGAAGCATAAACACAGGAGAGGAAAAGATACACACAGGAGAGAGGAGGAAACAAACAGGAGAGAGAGAATACACACAAGTGACAGGGTTATACACACAGAAGAAAGGGGTAATATGCACAGGAAAGAAAGGTGTTACACACAGGAGAGATGGAAGAAACACAGAAAAGCGGAGAAATACACACAGGAGAGAGGAGAATAAACACAGGAGAGAGAAGCAAACACACAGGAGAGAGGAGTGTACACACAGGAGAGGAGCATACACACAGGAGAGAGGGGGATACACACAGGAGAGTTGGATACATACAGGAGACAGAAAAATACGCACAGGAGAGAGGGTGATACACCCAGGAGAGGGGGATACCCACGGGAGAGAGGGTATACACACAAAAGTGAGGGAAATACACACAAGAGAGAGAAGCATACGCACAGAAGAGAGAAAGGTACACACAGGAGAGAGGAGGATACACACAGAAGAGAGAAGGAAACACACAGGAGAGAGGAGTGTACACACAAGAGAGGAGCATACACACAGAAGAGAGGCGGATACACATAGGAGAGTTGGATACATACAAAAAAACTGGGAAATACACACAGGAGAGAAAGGGATACACACAGGAGAGTTGGATACATACAGGAGACAGGAAAATACGCACAGGAGAGAGGGTGATACACACAGAAGAGGGGATACACAAGGGAGAAAGAGGATACACACAAAAGTGAGGGGAATACACACGAGAGAGAAGCATACACACAGGAGAGATGGGGATACACATAGGAGAGAGGAAGATACACACAGGAAAGTGGAAGATACACACAGGGGAAAGGAGAATACACACAGGAGAGGGAAAAACACACAAGAGAAAGGGGTTCCACACAGGAGGGAGGGGAATACACATAGGAGAGAGGGGTATACACAAAGGAGAGGTGTATACACACAGGAGAGAGGGGAATACATGCAGAAGAGAGCAGGATACTCACAGCACAGAGGAGGATACCCACAGGAGAGAAAAGGATACACACAAAAGAGAGAAAAATACACACGAGATTGAAGGGGATACACACAAGAGAAAGAATGTTACACATAGGAGAAAAAAAGAATACCACAAAAGAGAGGAGAATACACACAGCAGAGAGGGGGTACACACAGGAGACAGGGGGCATACACACAGGAGAGAAAAAGATCCACACTGGAAAGAAGAGGATACACACAGGAGAGAGAAGGATATACACAGGGGAAGCGGGATACAGAAGAGGGAAGGATACACACAAAAGTGAGGAGGATACACACAGGAGAGTGAAGGATACCCACAGATGAGAGGGAAATACACACAGGAGAGAGAGGCATACACACAGGAGAGGGGGATACACAGAGTAGAGAGGAGAAAACAAACAGGAGAAGGAAATGCACACAGGAGAGGGAGATACACACAAGAGAGAGGGGTATGCACAAAGGAGAGAGAGGGATACACACAGGAAAGAAGTGGATACACAAAGGAAAGGGAAGGATACACAAAGGAAAGGGAAGGATACACACAGGAGAGGGCAGATACACAGGAGAGAGAAAGATACACACAGGATAGTGGGGCATACACACAGGAGGAAGAGAGATACACACAGAAGAGAGGGGTATAAACACAGGAAGAAAGGATACACACAGAAGAAACAAAAATACACACAGGGGAGAGAAGGATACACACAGAAGAGGGGAAGATACACACAGGAGAGAGGAGGATACACACAGGAAAGATAAGGATACACACAGAAGAGAGAAGGATACACACAGGAGAGAGGAGGATACACACAGGAGAGGGAGATACATATAAAAGAGCGGGGCATAGACAGAGGGGAGAAGAGGATACGCGCAGAAAAGAGGAGGACACACACAGAAAAGAGTGAGATACACACAGGAGAGAGGGGGATACACACAGGAGAGAAAAGAATACACACTGCAGAGAGGAGGATACACATAGGAGAGGAAGATACACACACAAGAGAGGGGCATACACACAAGAAATGGGGATACACACAAGAGTAAGGGGGATACATACAGGAGACAAAAGGATACACACAGAAAAGTGTGATACACACATAAGACAGGGGCGTAAACACAGGAGAGAGGAGGATACACACAGAAGAGTGGGGGGATACACACAAGAAAAAGAAGGATACACACAGAAGAGAGTAGGATACATAAAGGCAAGAGAAAGAATACACACAGGAAAGAGAAAGGATGCTAACAGAAGAGAGGGGGATACACATCCGAGAGTGGGGCATACACACAGAAGAAAGAAGACACACACTGGAAAGAGTAAGATACACACAGGAGGAGGAAAATACGCAAACTAGAGAGGAAGATACACACAGGAGAAAGAAGGATACACACAGGATATTGGAGGATACACACAGGAGACGGCGATACACACGAGAGAGAAAGATTCACACAAGAGAGAGGAAAATACACATAAGAGAGAGGGGTATACACATATGAGAGGGGTATACACACAGAAGAGAGGAGGATACAGGCAGAGGAAAGGAGGATACATGCAGCACAGGGGAGCACACACGCAGAAAAGAGGGGAATACACACAGGAGAGAGAAAAATACACATAAGAGAGAAGGGGATACACAAGAGAGAAAATGATACACACAAAAGACAAAAGGATGCACACAGAAGAGAGGAGGATACACACAGGAGCGAGGGATACACAAAGGTGAGAGGAGGATACACAGAGGAGAGAGGGACGTACACACAGAAAAGGGGGTATACACAGAGAAGAGAGTGGGATACACAAAGGAGAAAGGGATACACACAGGAGAGGGAAATACAAACAAGAGCGAGGGTGATGCACACAGGAGAAAGGGAAATACACACAGGAAAGACGAGAATACACACAGGAGAGAGAAAGATACACACAGGAGGGTGTATACACACAGGAGAGAGGAAGATACACACAAGAGAGAGGAGGATACACAGAGGAGAGAGAAAGATACACCCAGAAGAGAAGAGGATACACACAGGAGTGGGGGATACACAGAGAAGAGAGTGGGATACGCACAGGAATGGGAGATACACAGAAAAGAGTGTGGGATACACAAAGAAGAGAGGGGGATAAACAGTGGAGAAGGGGATACATACAGGAGAGAGGGGCATAGACAGAGGAGAGTGGAGGATACACACTGGAGAGAAAAGGATACACACTAGAGAGAGGAAGATACACATAGGACAGGGAGATACACACAGGAGAGAGGGGCATACACAAAAAAGGGGGATACACAAAGGAGAAAGGGGGATACACAAAGGAGAAAGGGGGATACACCCAGGAGACAGGAGTATACACACAAGAAAGTGTGGTACACACAGGAGAGAGAAGATTAAACACAGGAGAGAAAAGGATACACACAGGAGAGAGGAGGAAACAAACAGGAGAGAGGGGATACACACAAGAGAGAGAAGAAAACACACAGAAGGGGTGATACACACAGAAAAGAAAGGTGTTAGCCACAGAATAGAGGAGGAAACTCACAGGAAGGTGGAGGGATACACACAAAAGAGAGGAGGATACACACAGGAGAGAGGAGGATACACACAGGAGAGAGGAGTATACCCACAGGAGAGGGGCATACACACAGGAGAAAGGGGGATACACACAGGAGAGTTGGATACATACAGAAGACAGAGAAATACAAACAGGAGAGAGGGTGATACACACAAAAGAGTGGGATACACAGAAGAGAGAGGTTATACACACAGGAGAGAGGTGAATACACACAAGAGAGAGGAACACACACACAGTACAGAGGAGAATACACATAGGAGAGAGAAAGATACATAAAGGAGAGAGGAGGACACGCAGGAGAGAGGAGTATACACAGAAGAGAGGGGAGTACACAGAGGAGAGAGGGCATTACACACAGGAGAGAAGGCGAATACACACAGGAGAGAGAAACATACACACAGAAGAAAGGAGGATAAACACAGGAGAGGGTGGATACACACAGGAGATTGGAGGATACACACAGGAGAGAGGGGGGATACACACAAAAAAGAGAAGGATACACACAGAAGAAAGTAGGATACATAAGGCGAGAGAAAGAATACACACAAAGGAGAGGAGGGATACTAACAGGAGAGAGGGGAATACACATCCGACAGGGGGGCATACACAAAGAAGGGAGAAGATACACACCAGAGAGAATAAAATACACACAGAAGGGGAAAGATACACGAAGTAGAGAAAAGGATACACACAGGAGAAAGAAGGATACACACAGGAGAGAGACGGATACACAAAAGAGAGAGGAGGATACACACAGGAGAGGGCGATACACACAAGAGAGGGAAGGATCCACAGAGGAGAGAAGGAAATACACATAAGAGAGGGGTATACACACAGGAGAGAAAAAAATACACGGAGGAGAAAAAAGGATACACGCAGCACAGGGAGGTTACATGCAGGAGAGAGGGGAATACACACAGGAGAGAGAAAAATACAGGAGAGAGGGGGGATACACACAAAAAAGAGAAGAATACACACAGAAGAAAGTAGGATACATAAGGCAAGAGAAAGAATACACACAAAAAAGACGGGTATACTAACAGGATAGAGGGGAATACACACCCGAGAGGGGGCATACACACAGAAGGGAGAAGATACACACTGGAGAGAGTAAGATGCACACAAAAGCAGAAAGATACGCAAAGTAGAGAGGAGGATACACACAAAAGAAAGTAGGATACACGCAGGAGAGAGACGGATACACAGTAGAGAGAGGAGGATACACACAGGAGAGGGCGATACACACAAGAGAGAGAAGGATCCACAGAGGAGAGAGGGAAATACACATAAGAGAGGGGTATACACACAGGAGAGAAAATAATACACGCAGGAGAAAAAAGGATACACGCAGCACAGTGGAGGATACATGCAGGAGAGAGGGGAATACACACAGGAGAGAGAAAAATACACACAGGAGAGAAGGGCGATACACACAAGAGAGAGAATGATACACATAGAAGAGAAAGGGATACACACAGTAGAGAGGAGGATACACAGAGGAGAGAGGGGCGTACACACAGAAAAGGGGGGATACACAGAGAAGGGCGTGGGATAAACAAATAAGAAAGGGATACAAACAGGAGAGGGAAATACACAGAGGAGCGAGGGGGATGCACACAGGAGTAAAGGAAATACACACAGAAAAGACAAGGATACACACAGGAGAGAGAAAAATACACACAGGAGAGCGGGGATACACACAGAAGAGAGGAAGATACACACAGGAGAGAAGAGGATACACAGAGGAGAGAGAAAGATACAAACAGAAGAGAGGAGGATACACACAGGAGTGGGGGATACAGACAGAAGAGAGGGGGATACGAAAAAGAGAGGGAAATACACAGAGGAGAGAGTGGGATACACAGAGGAGAGAGGGGGATAAACACAGGAGACGGGGACACATACAGGAGAGAGGGGCATAGACAGAGGAGAGAAGAGGATACACGCAAGAGAGAAGAGGATACACACAAAAAAGAGGGGATTCACACAGGAGAAAGGGGGATACACACAGGAGAGAAAAGGATACACACAGTAGAGAGGAGGATACACATAGGAGGGGGAGTTACACACAGGAGAGAGGGGCATACACACAAAAAATGGGGATACACACAGGAGAAATTGGGATACACACAGGAGAGAGGAGGATACACACAGGAGAGAGGAGGAAACAAAAAGGAGAGAGGGGATAAACACAAGAGAGAGGGGGATACACGCAGGAGAAAGGGGTGATACACACAGAAAAGAAAGGTGTTACCCACAGGAGAGATGGGGAAAACACACAGGAAAGCGGAGTGATACACACAGGAGAGAGCAGCATACACACAGGAAAGAGGAGTATACACACAGAAGAGGGGCATACACACAGGAGAGAGAAGGATACACACAGGAGAGATGGATACATGCAGAAGACACAGAAATACACACAAGAGAGAGGGGAAAACACACAGGAGAGGAGGATACACACATGAGAGAGGGTATACACACAGGAGAGAGGAATACACACAGGAGAGAGAGGGATCCAAACAGGAGAGAAAGGAATACACACAAGAGAGAGGGTAACACACACAGGAGGGAGGGGGATACACAGAGGAGAGAGGAAGATACAAAAAAAAAAGAGAGGAGGATATATGCAAAAGAGATGAGTATACACAGGAAAGAGAAAAATACACCGAGGAAAGATGGCGTTACACACAGGAGAGAGGGCGGATACACACAGGAGAGAGGAGGATACACAAAGGAGAGGTTTGGTACACACAGGAGAGAGGAGGATACACACAGGAGAGAGGAGGAAACAAAAAGGAGAGAGGGGATAAACACAAGAGAGAGGGGGATACACGCAGGAGAAAGGGGTGATACACACAGAAAAGAAAGGTGTTACCCACAGGAGAGATGGGGAAAACACACAGGAAAGCGGAGTGATACACACAGGAGAGAGCAGCATACACACAGGAAAGAGGAGTATACACACAGAAGAGGGGCATACACACAGGAGAGAGAAGGATACACACAGGAGAGATGGATACATGCAGAAGACACAGAAATACACACAAGAGAGAGGGGAAAACACACAGGAGAGGAGGATACACACATGAGAGAGGGTATACACACAGGAGAGAGGAATACACACAGGAGAGAGAGGGATCCAAACAGGAGAGAAAGGAATACACACAAGAGAGAGGGTAACACACACAGGAGGGAGGGGGATACACAGAGGAGAGAGGAAGATACAAAAAAAAAGAGAGGAGGATATATGCAAAAGAGATGAGTATACACAGGAAAGAGAAAAATACACCGAGGAAAGATGGCGTTACACACAGGAGAGAGGGCGGATACACACAGGAGAGAGGAGGATACACAAAGGAGAGGTTTGGTACACACAGGAGAGAGGAGGATACACACAGGAGAGAGGGGGATACAAACAATAAAGAGGGGATACACACAGAAGAGAGTAGAATACACAAAGGCGAGAGAAGGTATACACACATGGGAGGGGGGATACTAACACGAGAGAGGGGAATACACACAGGAGAGTTGAGCATACTCAGAGAAGGGAGAGACTACACACTGCAGAGAGTGGGATATACGCAGACGGAGGAAGATACGGACAGTAAAGAGAAGAATACACACAGGAGAAAGGAAGATACACACAGGAGAGAGACGGATACACAAAAGAGAGATGAGCATACACACAGGAGAGGGCGATACACACAAGAGAGAGGAGATCCACACAGGAGAGACAAAATACACATAGGAGAGAGTGGTAGACACACAGGACAGGGGTATACACACGAGAGAGGAGGATACACGCAGGAGAAAGGAGGATACATGCAGCACAGAGGAGGATACCCGCAGGAGAGGAGGGATACACACAGCAGAGAGAAAAATACACAGAAGAAAAGGGGAATACACACAAGAGAGAGAATGATACACACAGAAGAGAAAAGGATACACACAGAAGAGAAAAGAATACACACAGGAGCGAGGGGGATACACACAAAAGAGAGGGAAATACACACAGGAGAAAGGGAAGATACACACAGGAGAGAGGTGTATACACAAAGGTGAGGGGAATACACAAAGAAGAGAGGTGCATACACACAGGAGAGAGAAAAGATACACACAAAAGAGAGGAGGATACACATAGATGAAAGAAAGACACACAGAGAAGAGGGCGATACACAGAAGAGAGAGTGGAATCCACACAGGAGAGAGGGGAATACACATAGGAGAGAGGGGTATACACACAAATGAGGGGAATACACAAAGGAGAGAGGGGGATGCACACAGGAGAGAGAAGAATACACACAGAAAAGGGTGATACACACAGGAGAGAGGTGCATAAACGCAGGAGAGATGAGGTTACACACAGAAGAGAGGACGAAACAAACAGGAGAGAGGAGATACACACAAGAGAGAGGGGGATACACACAGGAGAAAGGGGTGATACACACAGGAAAGAAAGGTGTTACACAGAGAAGAGAGGAAGAAAACACACAAGAAAGCGGAGGGATACATGCATGAGAGAGAAGTATACACGCAGGAGAAGGGCATACACACAGGAGAGAGGGGCATACACACAGGAGAGTTGGATACATACAGGAGACAGGGAAATATACAGAAGAAAGAGGGGGATACACACAGGAAATGGGAATACACACAGGAGAGAGGGTATACACACAGAAGAGGGGAATACACACATGAGAGAGGGGCATACAGACAGGAGAGAGAAAAATACATATAGGAGAGAGAAAGATACACAAAAAAAGAGAGGAGGATACACGCAGGAGAGAGGAGTATACACAGGAGAGAGGTTAATACACAGAGGAGAGAGGGCGTTACACACAGGAGAGAGGGTGGATACCCACAGGAGAGAGGAGGATACACACAGGAGAGAGGAGGATACACATAAAAGAGAGGAGCATTCACACAGGAGAGAGAATGATACGCACAGGAGAGATGGAAATTCACAAAATAGAGAGAGGGATATACACAGGAGAGAGGGGGATACACACAGAAGAGAGGGGTATACACACAGGAAAGGGAAATACACAAAAAAGAGAGGGGCATACACACAGGAGAGAGAAAAGATACACACAGGAGAGAGAAAAGATACACACAGGAGAGAGGAGGATACACACAAGAGAGGGGGGATAAACACAGAAAAGAGAAGGGATACACAAAGTTAAGAAGAAGATACACACAGGAGAAAGGAAGATAAAAACAAAAGAGGAGGATACACACAGGAGGGTGAAAAATACACAGAGCAGAGAGAAGAATACACACAGTAGAGGGGGATACACACAGAAGAGAGGGGCATACACAAATGAGAGAGAAGAATACACACAGGATGCAGGAGGATACACAAAGGAGAGAGGAAGATACACAGAGGAGAGAGGGAAGATACCCACGGGAGAAAAGAAAATACACACAGTAGGGAGGAGGATACACACAGGAGACAGGAGGATACACAAAGAATAGAAAGGGATACACACAGGAGAGAGGAAGATACACACAAGAGAGAGAATGATACTCACAGGAGAGGAGAGAATCCCCACAGTTGAAAAAAGGATACACAGAGAAGAAAAAATGATACACACAGAAGAGAGGGGGATACACACAGGAGACAGTGGGATACACACAGGGGGAGGAAGATACACACAGGAGAGAGGAGGACACACACATTATAAAGGAAGATACACACATGAGAGGCGAATACACAAAAGAGACAAAGGCATACACAAAGGAGAGGCTGATACACACCGGATAGTGGGGGATACACACAGAAAAAAAGGATACACGCAGAAGAGGGGGAT
Source organism: Saguinus oedipus (assembly GCA_031835075.1). NCBI lineage: Eukaryota > Metazoa > Chordata > Mammalia > Primates > Cebidae > Saguinus > Saguinus oedipus. The sequence continues at coordinate 7,764,425 of CM063170.1, forward strand.
ACACACAGGAGAGAGGAGGATACACACAAAAGAGAGGAAGATACAGAAGGGAGAGAGGAGGATACACACAGGAGAGAAAATGATACAAACAGGAGAGAGGAGGATACACACGTGAAAGGAGAATACACACAGGAGAGAGGAGGATACACACAAGAGAGAAAGGAATACACTCAGGAGAGTCGGGATACAAACAAGAGAGTGCGGCATACACAAATGGGGAGGGGCATACACACAGGAGAGGGAGGATACACACAAGAGAGAGGAAAATACACACAAAAGAAAGGAGGATACACACAAGAATGAGGGGGATAAACGCAAAAGAGAGAAGGATAAACACAGCAGAGTGGAGGATACACACAGGAGAGAGGAGGATACACATAGAAGAGAGGAGGATACACAAATGAGAGGGGAAGATACACAGAGGAGAGAAGAGGATACACAAAAGAGAAAAAGGCATACACAAAGGAGAGGCTGATACACACAGGATAGAGGGGGATACACACAGAAAAAAATAGGATACACGAAGAAAAGTGGGATACACACAGGAGAGAGGGGCATAAACACAGAAGAGAGGAGAATATACACAGAATAGAGAAGAATACACACAATAGAGAGGAGGATACACACAGGAGAGAGGGGGTATACACACAAGAGAGCAGAAGGTACACACAGGAGAGAGGAGGATACACACAGGAGAAAAAAGGATACACACAAAAAAGAGGAGGATACAGAAAGAAGAGAGGAGGATACACATGGAAAAGAAAATGATGCAAACAGGAGCGAGGAGGATACACAAAAGATAGAGGGGGATAGACACAGGAGAGAGAAGAATACACACAGGAGAGAAAAGGATACACACAGGAGATAGAAGGATACACATAGGAGAGGGAGATACACAGAGAAGAGAGGGGCATACACTCAAAAAAAAAAAGGATACACGCAGGAGAAAGCGAGATACACACAGGAGAGTGGAGGATACACACAGGAAAGAGTGATACACACAGGAGAGAGGGGCATAAACACAGGACAGTGGAGGATACACACAGGAGAGAGGGGGTACACACAAGAGAGAGGGGGATACACACAGGAGAGAAAGGTGATACACACAGAAAAGAAAGGTGTTACACACAGGAGAGGGGGGAAACCCACAGGAAAGCTGAGGGATACACGCAGAGGAAAGAAGGATACACACAGGAGAGAGGAGGATACAAAGAGGAGAAAGGAGTATACACACAGGTGAGTGGCATACACACAGGAGAGAGGGGGATACACGCAGGAGAGTTGGATAAATACAGGAGACAGGGAAATATACACAGGAGAGAGTAAAATACACACTAAAGAGGGGAATATAAAAAGGAGAGAGGGTATACACACAGGAGAGGGGGATACACATAGGAGAGAGAGGCATCCACACAAAAGAGAGGGGAATACACACAAGAGACAGGGGCATACAGACAGGAGAGAGAAAAATACACATAAAAGAGAGAAAGATACACAAAAAAGAGAGGAGGATACACGCAGAAGAGAGGAGTATACACAGGAGACAGGTTAATACACAGAGGAGAGAGGGCGTTACACACAGGAGAGAGGGCGGATACACACAGGAGAGAGGAGCATAAACACAGGAGAGAGAATGATATGCACAGGAGAGACGGGAATTCACAAAATAGAGAGGAGGATACACACAGGAGAGAGCGGAATACACAAGGAAGTGAGGGGTATACACACAGATGAGGGAAATACACAAAGAAGAGAGGGGCATACACACAGAAAAGAGTAAAGATACACACAGGAGAGAGGGGGATACACGCAGGATAGTGCAATACACACCAGAGAGAGGGAGATCCACACAGAAGAGAGAGGAATACACATAGGACAGAGGTGTATACACACAGGAGAGGGGCATACACACAGGAGAGAAAAGGACACACGCAGCACAGAGGAGGATACCCGCAGGAGAGAGGGGGATACACACAGAAGAGAAAAAAAATAGACACAGGAGAGAAGGGGGATACACACAAGAGAGAGAATGATACACACAGGAGAGAAAAGGATACACACTAAAGAGAAAAGGATACACACAGGAGCGAGGGATACGCACAGGTTAGAGAAGGATACACACAAAAGAGGGAAATACACACAGAAGTGAGGAGGATGAACACAGGATTAAGGAAAATACACACAGGAAAGACGAGGATACACACAGGAAAGAGAAGGATACACTCAGAAGAGGGGGGATACACACAGGAGAGAAAAATATACACACAGGAGAGAGGAGGATACACAGAGGAGAGAGGAAGATACACACCGAAGAGAAGAGGATATACATAGGAGTGGGGGATACACAGAGAAGAGAGTGGGATACTCACAGGAATGGGGGATACACAGAGGAGAGTGTGGAATACACACAGGAGAGAGGAAGATAAACACAGGAGAGGGGGATACATACAGGAGAGAGGGGCATAGACAGAGGAGAGGAGATGATACACGCAGAAGAGAGGAGGATACACACAGGAGAGAGTGGGATACACACAGGAGAGAGGGGGATACACACAGGAGAGAAAAGAATACACACTGGAGAGAGGAGAATGCACATCGAAGAGAGAGATACACACAAAAGAGAGGGGCATACACACCAAAAAGGGGGTTACACACAGGAGAAAGAAGGATACACACAGGAGACAAAAGGATACACACAGGAAAGTGTGATACACACATGAGAGAGGGGCGTAAACACAGGAGAGAGGAGGATACACACAGGAGAGTGGGGGGATACACACAAGAAGGAGAAGGATAAACACAGAAGAGAGGGGCCCAAAGTGGCTCTGGCCAGATGTCGTGGCGCTTGCCAAGGCGAGGCCAAGAGTTCAGGGCCAACCAACCTCAGCAATCTTACAAGCTCTCATTGATTGAAAACAAAAACAGAAACAAAACAAAACGAAAAAACACACAGAAGAGAGTAGGATACATAAAGGCGAGAGAAAGAATACACAAAGGAAAGAGGAAGGATACTAAAAGGAGAGAGGGGGATACACACCCGAGAGTGGGGCATACACACAGTAGGGAGAAGACACACATTGGAGAGAGTAAGATACAAACTGAAGGAGGAAGATACACAAAGTAGAGAGGAAGATACGCAAAGTAGAGAGGAAGATACGCAAAGTAGAGAGGAAGATACACACAGGAGAAAGGAGGATACACACAGGAGAGAGACGGATACACACAGAAGAGTGGAGGATACACACAGGAGAGGGAGACACACACAAGAGAGAGAAGGACCCACACAAGAGAGAGGGAAATACACATAAGAGAGAGGGGTATACACACATGAGAGAGGTATAAACACAGAAGAGAGGAAAACACAGGCAGAAGAAAGGAGGATACACGCAGCACAGAAGAGCATACACGCAGAAAAGAGGGGAATACACAAAGGAGAGGGAAAAATACACACAGGAGAGAAGAATGATACACACAAAAGACAAAAGGATACACACAGTAGAGAGGAGGATACACAGAGGAGCGAGGAATACACACAGGTGAGAGGAGGACACACAGAGGAGAGAGGGACGTACACACAGAAAAGGGGGGATACACAGAGAAGAGAGTGGGATACACAAAGGAGAAAGTGATACACACAGGAGAGGGAAATACAAACAGGAGCGAGGGTGATGCACACAGGAGAAAGGGAAATACACACAGGAAAGACGAGAATACAAACAGGAGAGAGAAGGATACACATAGGAGAGGGGGGATACACATAGGAGAGAGGAAGATACACACAGAAAAGAAGAGGATACACACAGGAGTGGGGGATACACAGAGAAGAGAGTGGGATACGCACAGGAATGGGAGATACACAGAGGAGAGTGTGGGATACACAAAGGAGAGGGGGTATAAACACTGGAGAGAGGGATACATACAGGAGAGAGGGGCATAGACAGAGGAGAGTGGAGGATACACACAGGAGAGTAAAGGATACACACTGGAGAGAGGAGGATACACATAGGAGAGGGAGATACACACAGGAGAGAGTGGCATACACAAAAAAAGGGGATACACAAAGGAGAAAGGGGAATACACCCAGGAGACAGGAGTATACACACAAGAAAGTGTGATACACACAAAAGAGAGGAACGTAAACACAAAAGAGAGGAGAGAGGAGGAAACAAACAGGAGAGAGAAAATACACACGAGAGAGAAGGATACACACAGGAGAAAGGGGTGATACACACAGGAAAGAAAGGTGTTACCCACAGGAGAAAGGGGTGATACACACGGGAAAGAAAGGTGTTACCCACAGAAGAGAGGGGAGAAACACACAGGAAAGTGGAGGGATATACACAGGAGAGAGGAGGATACACACAGGAGAGGGGCATACACACAGGAGAGAGGGGGATACACACAGGAGAGTTGGATACATACAGGAGACAGAGAAATACACACAGGAGAGAGAGAGATACACACAGGAGAGTGCGATACACAGAGGAGAGAGGTTATACACACAGAAGAGAGGGAAATACACACGAGAGAGGAACATACACACAGTAGAGAGAAGGATACATATAGGAGAGAGGAAGATACACAAAGGAGAGAGGAGGATACACGCAGGAGAGAGGAGTATACACAGAAGAGAGGGGAGTACACACATGAGAGAGGGCATTACACACAGGAGAGAGGGCAGATACACACAGGAGAGAGAAAGATACAGGAGAGAGAAAAATAAACACAGGAGAGAGAAGGATACACACAGGAGAGGGTGGATACACACAGGAGATTGGAGGATACACACAGGAGAGAGTGGGGATTCACACAAGAAAGAGAAGGATAAACACAGAAGAAAGTAGGATACATAAAAGCGAGAGAAAGAATACACACAAAGGAGAGGAGGGATACTAACAGGAGAGAGGGGAATACACACTCGAGAGTGGGCCATACACACGGAAGGGAGAAGATACACACTGGAGAGAGTAAGATACACACGGGAGGAGAAAGATATGCAAAGTAGAGAGGAAGATACACACAGGAGAAAGGAGGATACACACAGGAGAGAGACGGATACACAAAAGAGAGAGGAGGATACACACAGGAGAGGGCAATACACACAAGAGAGAGAAGGACCCACAGAGGAGAGAGGGAAATACACATAAGAGAGGGTTATACACATAGGATAGAAAAGGATACACGCAGGAGAAAGGAGGATACACGAAGCACAGAGGAGGATACACGCAGGAGAGAGGGGAATACACACAGGAGAGAGAAAAATACACACAGAAGAGAAGGGGGATACACACAAAAGAGAGAATGATACACACAGAAAAGAAACTAATACACACAATAGAGAGGAGGATACACAGAGAAGCGAGGAATACACACAGGTGAGAGAAGGATACACACAGGAGAGGGGCGTACACACAGAAAAGGGGTGATCAACAGAGAAGGGAGTGGGATAAACAAAGAAGAAAGGGATACACACAGGAGAGGTAAATACACACAGAAGCGAGGGGGATGCCCACAGAAGTAAAGAAAATGCACAAAGAAAAGACGAGGATACACACAGGAGAGAGAAAAATACACAGGAGAGAAGGGATGCACACAGGAGAGAGAAAGATACACACAGTAGAGAGGAGGATACACAGAGGAGAGAGAAAGATACGCACAGAAGAGAAGAGGATACACACAGGAGTGAGGAATATACACAGAAGAGAGGGGGATACAAAAAAGAGAGGAAAATACACAGAGGAGAGAGTGGGATACACAAAGGAGAGAGGGGGATAAACACAGGAGACGAGAACACCTACAGGAGAGAGGGGCATAGACAGAAGAGAGAGGAGGATACACGCAAGAGAGAAGAGGATACACACAGAAAAGAGAGGATTCACACAGAAGAGAGGGGGATACACACAGGAGAGAAAAGGATACACACAGAAGAGATGAGGATACACATAGGAGGGAGAGATTCACACAAAAGAGAGGGGCATACACACAAAAAATGGGGATACACACAGGAGAAACTGGGATACACACAGGAGAGAGGAGGATACACACAGTAGAATGGAGGAAACATACAGGAGAGAGGAAATACACACGAGAGAGGGGGATACACACAGGATAATGGGGTGATATTCACAGGAAAGAAAGGTGTTACCCACAGGAGAGATGGGGGAAACACACAGGAAAGAGGAGTGATACACACAGGAGAGAGCAGGATACACACAGGAGAGAGCAGGATACACACAGGAGAGAGCAGGATACACACAGGAGAGAGGAGGATACACACAGGAGATAAGAGGATACACACAGGAATGAGGAGTATACACAAAGAAGAGGGGCATACGCACAGGAGAGAGAAGAATACACACAGAAGAGATTGATACATGCAGGAGACAGGGAAATACACAAAAGAGAGAGGGGAAAACACACAGGAGAGGAGGATACACACATGAGAGAGGGTATACACACAGGAGAGGGGAATACACACAGGAGAGAGAGGGATCCAAACAGGAGAGAGGGGAATACACAAAAGAGAGAGGGTCATACACACAGGAGAAATGGGGATACACATAGGAGAGAGGAAGATACACATAGGAGAGAGGAGGATATACGCAAAAGAGAAGAGTATACACAGGAGACAGGGGAATACGCAGAGGAGAGATGGCGTTACACACAGGAGAGAGGAATACAAACAAGAGAGAAGGTCATACACACAGGAGAGAGGGGGCACACCTAGGAGAGAGGAAGATACACAAAGGAGAGGGGAGGATATATGCAAAAGAGAGGAGTATACACAGGAGAGAGGGGAATACGAAGAGGAGAGATGGCCTTACACACAGGAGAGAGGAATACACACAAGAGAGAGGGTCATACACACAGGAGAGAGGGGGACACACATAGGAGAGAGGAAGATACACAAAGGAGAGAGGAGGATATACGCAAAAGAGAGGAGTATACACAGGAGAAAGGGGAATACACAGAGGAGAGATGGCGTTACACACAGGAGAGAGGGCGGATACACTCAGGAGAGAGGAGGATACACAAAGGAGAGGGTGGGTACAAACAGGAGAGAGGAGGATACACACAGGAGAGTGGGGGAATACACAAAATAAAGAGGGGATACACACAGAATAGAGTAGGATACACAAAGGCGAGAGAAGGGATACACACAGGGGAGGGGGGATACTAACAGGAGAGAGGAAAATACACACAGGAGAGTTGGGCATACTCAGAGAAGGGAGAGACTACACACTGGAGAGAGTGGGATACACAGAGAAGGAGGAAGACACACACAGTAAAGAGAAAAATACACACAAAAGAAAGGAAGATACACACATGAGAGAGACGGATACACAAAAGAGAAAGAAGCATACACACAGGAGAGGGCGATACACACAAGAGAGAGGGGATCCACACAGGAGAGACAAAATACACATAGGAGAGAAGCGTATACACACAGGAGAGGGGTATACACATGAGAGAGGAGGATACACGCAAAAGAGGAAAGGATACACGCAGCAGAGGAGGATGCCCGCAGGAGAGAGGGGGAAACACACAGGAGAGAGAAAAAACACACAGAAAAGAAGGGGGATACACACAAGAGAGAGAACGATACACACAGAAGAGAAAAGGATACACACAGAAGAGAAAAGTATACACAGAGGAGTGAGGGGTATACACACAGGAGAGAGGGGTATACACAAAGGTGAGGAGAATACACAAAGAAGAGAGGTGCATACACACAGGAGAGAGAAAAGGTACACACAAAAGAGAGGAGGATACACATAAATGAAATGAGGACACACAGAGGAGAGGAAGATACACAGAAGAGAGAGGGGGATCCACACAAGAGAGAGGGGAATACACATAGGAGAGAGGGGTATACACACAAATGAGGGGAATACACAAATGAGAGAGGGGGACGCACACACGAGAGAGAAGAATACACACAGGAAAGAGTGATACACACAGAAAAGAGTTGCATAAACACAGGAGAGAGAAGGATACACACAAAAGAGAGGACGAAACAAACAGGAGAGAGGAGATACACACAAGAGAGAGGGGGATACACGCAGAAGAAAGGGGTGATACACACAGAAAAGAAAGGTGTTACACAGAGGAGAGAGGAAGGAAACACACAAGAAAGAGGAGAAATACACGCATGAGAGAGGCGGATACACACAGAAGAAAGGGGTGATACACACAGGAAAGAAAGGTGTTACACAGAGGAGAGAGAAAAAAACACACAAGAAAGAGGAGAAATACACGCATGAGAGAGGAGGGTACACCCAGGAGACAGGAGAATACACACAGGAGAGAGGAGTATACACAGAGGAGAAGGGCATACAAACAGGACATAGGGAGATACACACAGGAGAGTTGGATACATACAGGAGACAGGAAAATATACACAAGAGAGAGGGGGATACACACAGGAGATGGGAATACACACAGGAGAGAGGGTATACACACAGAAGAGGGAAATACACACAGGAGAGAGGGGCGTACAGACAGGAGAGAGGGAAATACATATAGGAGAGAGGCAAAAAGACGAAAATACACGCAGGAGAGAGGAGTATACACAAAAGAGAGGTTAATACACAGAGAAGAGAGGGCGTTACACACAGGAGAGAGGGAGGATACACACAGAATAGAGAAGGATACACACAGGAGAGAGGAGGATACACACTTAAGAGAGGAGCATACACACAGGAGAGAGAATAATACGCACAGGAGAGACAGGAATTCACAAAATAGAGAGGTGGATATACACAGGAGAGAGGGGGATACACACAGAAGAGAAGGGTATACACACAGGTGAGGGAAATACACAAAAAAGAGAGGGGCATACACACAGTAGAGAGAAAAGATACACACAGGAGAGAGGAGGATACACACAGGAGAGAGGGGGATACACTCAGGAGAGTGGGGGATACAAAGAGGAGAGTGCAGCATACACAAAGGTGGAGGGGGATACACACAGGAGAGAGGAGGATACACACAAAAGAAAGAAACATACACACAGGAGAAAGAAGGATATACCCAGGAATTAGGGGGATATACGCAAAAGAGAAAAGGATAAACACAACAGAGTGGAGAATACACACAGGAAAGAGTGGGATACACACAGGAGAAAGGGATACACACAGGAGAGAGGGGCATACACAGAGGAGAGAGGAGGGTAAACACAGGAGAGAGACAGGATACACACAGGAGAGGGGATACACACAGGAGAGTGGGGCATATACATAGAAGGGAGGAGGGTACACACAGGAAATAGGGGGATACCCACAGGGGAGAAGGATAATGACAGGAGGGAGGAGGATGTACACAAAATAGAATAAGATACAGACAGAAGAGAAAAAAATACACGCAGGAGAGAGGGAAATTCACACAGAAGAGAGGAGGATACTCGCAGGAGAGAGGAGAATACACACAGTGGAGAGGGGGAATACACACAGGAGAGGGGATACAAACAAAAGAGAGGAGGATACAAATAGGTGAGAGGAGTATACACAGAGGAGAGAGGAGGATACACACAGGTGAGAGGAGGATACACAAATAAAAGAGGGGGATAAACACAGGAGAGAGGGTAATACACAAAGAAGAGGGGTGATACACACAGGAAAGGAGAGGGTACACAGAGGAGAGAGGAAGATACACAAAGGAGAATAGAGGATACACAAAAAAGAGGGGGATACACACAGGAGAGAGGGTGATATACCGAAAATAGAGAAGGATACACACAGGAGAGAAAAGAAAACACACAGAAGCGGGGAATACACACAAGAGAAAGGGGGATACACACAGGAGAGAGGATAATACACACAGGAGAGGGGAATACACACAGGAGAGAGGGGCGTACACACAAGAAAGAAAAGGATACACACAGCAGAGAGGAGAATACACAGAGGAGAGAGGGGATACCCACAGTAGAGTGGAGGATTCACATAGGAGAGGGGGGGATACACACGGAGAGAGGGGAGATACACACAAGAGAGAAGGGGGATACATCCAAGAGAGAGGAGGAATACACACAGGAGAGAGGAGGATACACAGAGGAGAGAGCAGGATACACACAGTAGAGAGAAAGATACACACAGGAAAATAAATAAACACAGGAGAGAGGAGAATACACACAGGAGAGAAGATACACACAAAATAGAGAAGGATAAACACATAAGACAGAAGGATACACACAGGAGAGAGAAGGATACACACAGGAGAGTGGTGATACACACAGGAGAAAGAAGGGTACACAACGGAGAGAGGAAGATACACACAAATGAGAGAAGAATAAACACACAAGAGAGGGGAATACACACAGGCGAGGAAGAAACACAAAGGATTAGGAAGAATACACACAGGAGAGAGTGGGATACACAAAAAAGAGAAGAAGATACAGAAAGGAAAGAGGATGATACACACAGAAGAGAAAAAAATACAAACAGGAGAGAGAAGGATACACACAGGTGAAAGGAGGATACACACAGGAGAGAGGAAGATACAGACAAAAGAGGGGGATACACACAGGAGGAATGTGGATACACACAGGGGGAAGGGGATACACACAGGAGAGAGGAGGATACACAAAAGAGAGAGGAGGATACACACAGGAGAGAGGAGGATACACAGAGGGCGAGGGAAATGCACAAAGGACAGTAGAGGATACAAACAGCAGACAGGAGGATACACACAGAAGAGAGGAGAATACACACATGAGAGAGGAGGATACACAAAGGAGAGGGGGAAATCACAGTAGAGAGGGGGATATACACAGGCGAGAGAAATACACACAAAAGTGGGGGGATGCACACAGGAGAAAGGGGGATCCACAGAGGAGAGGGGGATACAGAACGAAAAGTGGAGCATAGACACAGGAGAGAGGAGGATACCCACAGGAGAGAAGGGTGATACACACAGGAGAAAGGGGGATACACACAAAAGAGTGGGGCATACACATTAGATGGAGGGAGATACACGCAGGAGAGAGGGGGATACACACAGGGGGAGAAGGATAAATACAGGAGGGAGGAGGGCACACAAAAAAGAGAGGAGGATACAGACAAGAGAGGACAATAAACGCAGGAAAGAGGAGGATGCACACAGAAGCGAGGAGAATACACAGAGGAGAGAGAAGAATACACGCAGGAGAGAGAAGGATACACACAGGAGAGTGGGGGGATACACACAAAATAGGGCGATACACACAGAAGAGAGGAGGATAAACACAGGAGAGAGGAAAATACTCACAGGAGACAGGGGGATACAAAAAAAGAGTGGAGGATGCACACAGAAGAGAAGGGGATACACACAGAAGACGGGGGATACACACAGTAGAGAGGAGATACACACAGAAGAAAGCAGTATACACACAGGAGAGAGGGGGATACACACAGGAGAAAGGAGGATACACAAGGGAGAGGGACATACACACAGGAGAGAGATGGATACATGGAAATGAGAAAAGAATACACACAGGAGAAAAAAGAATACACACAAGAGATGGGAATACACAGGAGAGAGGGGCATACACACAGGAGAGGGTTATACACACAGGAGAAAGTGGAATACACACAGGAAAGAGGAGAATACACACAGGAGAAAAGGACACACACAGGAGAGAAAGGCATACACAGAGGAGAGAAAGGCATACACACAGGAGAAAGGAGAATACACACAGCAGAGATTAGGATTCACACAGGAGTGAGGGGATAAACACAGGAGAAAGAAGAATACACACAGGAGAAAGTGGGGATACACAGGAGAGAGGGTGGGTACACAAAGGAGAAAGGGGGTATACACAGAAAAATGAGGAGAGATACACACAGAAGAGAGGAACATACACACAGGAGAGGGATAGATACACACAGGAGAGAAGGATAAACACAGTAGAGAGAAAGATACACACAGGATAAAGGAGGATACACACAAAATAGAAAATGATACACACAGGAGACAGAAGGATACACACAGAAGAGAGGGGGATAAACACAGGAGACGGGAATACACACAGGAGAGAAAAAAAGATACACAGAGGAGAGAAGCCTACACAAAGAAGGGAGTTGGATACACACAGGAGAGAGGGGGGTACCCACAGGAGAGAGGGAAATACACACAAAAGACCTGGGCATACCCACAGGAGAGAGGAGAATACACAAAGGAGAGAGTGGGATACACACAGGAAAAAGGGGTATACGAACAGGAGAGTGCGGCATACACACAGAAGGGAGGGGGATACACACAGGAGAGAGGAGGTTACACACAAAATAGAAAATGATACACACAGGAGACAAAAAAATACACACAGGAGAGAGGGGGATAAACACAGGAGAGGGAAATACACACAGGAGAGAAAAAGAAACACACAAGAGACAGGGATACACAAAGAAGGGAGTTGGATACACACAGGAGAGAGGGGGATACACATAGGAGAGAGGGGAATACACACAAGAGAGAGGAGCATACCCACAGGAGAGAGGACACTACACAAATGAGAGAGGGGAATACACACAGGAAAAATGGGGATACAAACAGGAGAGTGCGGCATACACACAGAAGGGAGGGAGATACACACAGGAGAGAGGAGGATACACACAGAAGAGAGGAGGATACACACAGGAGAGAAGAATACAAACAAAAGAGGGAGATACACACAGGATAGAAAAGGTTACACATATGAGAAAGGAGGATATACACAGGAGAGAGGATGATACACACAGAAGAGAGAATACACACAAGAGAGGGGGATACACAGGATAGAAAAAAGTACACATAGGAGAAAAAAGGTTACACACAGGAGAGAGGAGGATACAAAAAGAAGAGAAGGAAACACACAAGAGAGAGGGGGATACACACAAGCGATGGGGATAAACACTGGAGACGGTGGAATACACACAGGAGAGAGGGGGACACGCAAAGGAGAGAGGAGGATACACACAGGAGAGAGGAGGCTAAACACTGCAGAGAGGAAGATACACAAAGAAGAGAAGAAAACACACAAGAGAGGGGGATACACACAGTCGAGGGGGATAAACACTGGAGACGGTGGGATACACACAGGAGAGTGGGGGATACACAAAGGAGAGGGGGATATACACAAGAGAGAGGGGTATAAACACAAAGGAGAGGGGGATATACACAAGAGAGAGGGGTATAAACACAAAATAGACGAGAATACACACAGGAGAGAGGGAAGATACACACAGGAGAGAGGGGGATACACAGGAGAGTGAGGCATAAACACAGGAGTTAAGGGGATATACATAGCAGAGAGGGGGATACACACATTGGGAGAAGAATAAATACAGGAGAGAGGAGAATACACACAGGAGAGAGGAACATACACACAGGGGAAGGGGGATACACACAGAAGAGAGGAGGATACACAAGGAGAGAGGAGGCTACACAGAGAAGAAAGGATGATACACAAATAAGAGGGGGAAACACACAAGAGAGGGAGATACACACAGGCGAGAGGGATACGTCCAAAACATGAAGAGATACACACAGGAGATAGGGGATACACACAGGAGAGGGGGATACACACAAAAGAGAGTGGCATACACACAGAAGAGAGGAAGATACACACAGGAGAGAGGGGGGATACACACAGGAGAGAGGGGGATACAAACAGGAGATTGAGTCATACAAACAGGTGGGAAGAAGATATACACAGGAGATTGAGGCATACACACAGGAGAGAGTGAAATACACACAGGGAAAGAAGGTTAAATACAGGAGAGAGGAAGATACACACAAAAGAGTGGACGATACAGACAGAAGAGAGGAGGATAAACGCAGGAGAGAGGAGGATCCACACAGGAGAGAGGAGGATACATGCAGGAGAGAGGAGGATACACACAGGAGAAAAAAAGGATACACACAGGAGAGTGGAAAATACACACAAAAGAGAGAAAAATACGCACAAAAGAGAGGAGGATACACACAGGAGAGAGGGGGATACACACAGAAGAGTGGTGATACACACAGAAGAGAGGAGGGTACACACAGGAGAGAGGGGGATACACACAGGAGAGAGGAGGATACACAAAGGAAAGGGGGATACACACAAGAGAGAGGGCGATTCACTGCAATAAAGGAGGATACACACAGAAGAGAGGAGGATAAACACAGTAGAGAAGGATATACACAGGAGATGGGGCATACACACAGGAGAGGGAGATACACACAGGAGAAAAGGGGATAGACACAGGAGAGGGGAGAATACACAAAGAAGAGGGGGATGTACACATGAGAGCAGGGCGTACACACAGAAGAGAGGAGGATTCAAGAAGCAGAGAGGAGGTTACACACTGGAGAGAGGGGATACACACAAGAGAGAGGGAGATACACACAGAAGAGAGGGGGATACACACAGGAAAGACCGGGGATACACACAGAAGAGTGGGGAGATACACACACGAGAGAGGAGGGATACACACAAGAGGGAGGAGGATACACACAGAAGAGTTCAGGATACACACAGTAGAGAAAAAGATACACATAGAAGAGGGGGATACCCACAAGAGAGAGGAGAATACACGCAGGATAGAGGAGTTTACACACAAAGGAGAGCAGGATACACACAGAAGACAGAAGAATACACACAGGAGAGAGGGGGATATACACAGGAGAGTGGTGATATACACAGGATGGAGGAGGGTACACAGAGGAGACAGGGGCATACACACAGGAAAAATGGATAAACACAGGAGAAACGGGTATACACACAGGAAAGAGGAGGATACACACAGGTAAGGGGGATACACAAAGAAAAAAAGGTGTACACACAGGAGAGAGGAGGATGCACACAAGAGAGAGGAGGATACAAACAGGAGAGAGGTGATACACACAGGAGAAAGAATGTATACAGAGGATCCTTAACAGCCTCGCTGAATATTACACACATGTGATATAGTCTGGAGTCTATTTTTTATGGCCATTCATTCAAAGAAACACTAAATAACGCACACCTGATGAATAGTCAGATGTCTCTTTCCTATGGCCACTCGTTAAGAGCCTGACTAAGTGTACACAACTGGGGAAATAGTCAGGATTTACCTTTATCCCCTCGTTCACATTCTCACTAAATAAAACACACCTGTGGAATACTCAGAAGACTTTTTCATGTGGCCTCTAATTCAGAGTGTCACTGAATAATTTGGTGCAGTCAGGAGTCTATATCACGTAGACACATACTCAAAGCCTCAGTGAATAAGTCAGGCCCCACATATAGTAAGGAATCTAATTTATATGAAACATCTTCTGAGCCTCACTGTATAATACACACCTGGAGAATAATTTTGAGTCTATTTGCAATGGATATTCATTCAGAGCCTCGGTAAAATATGTACACCTGTGGAGTAGCCAGGAGTCTATTTTATTAGGACACTCATTCATAGCCTCAGTGGATAACATGCACTTGTGGATTAGTCAGGATTCCATTTCATTTGGCCCCCGACTCATAACCTCAATAAAAAATGCACAAATGTAAAGTACTCAGCAGTCTATTTCATATAAACACTTATTCAGAGATTCTGTGAATAATACAAATATTTAAGATAGACAACATCCTGTTTCATAAGGTCACACAAAAAGAGCCTCACTGAATAATACAAACCTGGAGATTAATTTGGAGTCTATTTTTATGGACATTCATTCAGAGCCTTGGTAAATAATGCACACCTGTGGAGTAACCAGGAGTCTATTTCATTTGGACACTCATTCATAGCCTCATTGGATAATATGCACGTGTGTATTAGTCAGGATTCCATTTTATATGGCCACTTACTTGTAACCTCAGTGACAAATGCACAAATGTAAAGTACTCAGCAGTCTATTTCATATAGACACTCTTTCAGAGATTGATTGAATAATAAAAATATTTAAGATAGAAAGAATCCTGTTTCATATGGTTAAACAAAAAGAGCCTCACTGAGAAATGCACACCAGGGGAAGTGTTAGGAGTCTACTTTATATAGCCTTTAATTTACAGAAATAGGAAATAATGCACACGTGTGGAATAGACACTAGTCTATTTTATATGGCCGCAAAATCAAAGCCTTTTCAAACACTGCACATGTGGGGAATATTCACTTGTCTGTTTCATATGGTGTTTTGCTTGGTGAATAAAAACTTATGCACACCTGTGGAGTAAAATGGGTTCTATTTCAGAAGGCCACTCTTTCAGTGTTTTAGTGAATAATATGTATATCTGAAAAGTAAGAAATCTCTTTCACATGGCCACTCGTTCAGGGCCTCTGTGAAGTATACTCCCCTCAAAAATAGTCAAGTGTCTACTTTAAATGGCTACGCATTCAGAGACTCTGTAGGTAATGAACACCTGGGCAATACACCTGAGTCGCTTTTTTATGCCCACTTAGAGTCTCATTCAATAATACACACCTGGAGAAGAGTTAAGAGACTATTTCATGTAGCCACTCATTTAGAGTCTCAGTGAATAATGCACACCAGGGTAATAGTCGAACATTTTTTATATGGCCACTCATTTTGAGCCTCACTGAGTGATATACACCTGAAGAATCCGCAGGATTCTATTTGATACTACCACTCATTTAGAATCTTATTGAATAATTCAAAAAGGAGCAATAGTCAGGTGTCTATTTTATATGGTCTATCATTCAAAGTTTCAGTGAAAAGGAAACTTCTATGGAGTAATCAGGACGCTGTTTAACATAGCCACGAATTAAATGCCTTGCAGAATGATAGGCACCTGTGTGATAGTCAGGATTCTATTTTATATGAACTCTAATTTTGTGTATCACTGAGTAATACACACCTGGGGCAGTGTCAGGAGTCTATTTGGTATGGGCACTCAAACAGAGCCTGTTTGATTAATGCACACATGGATAATAATGAGTAGTCTATGTCATGCGGATACTCATTCAGACAAACTGTGAATAATGCACATGTGGAGTAATTAGAAGTCTGTTTCATATGGCCCCTCTCTCACAGCCTCACTGAATATTACAAACTTGTGATATAGTCTGGAGTCTATATCACTATATCATATGATATAGTGATATAGTCTGGCCACTCATTCAGAGAAACACTAAATAATGAACACCTGGGGAATAGTCAGTAGTCTCTCTCCAATGGCTTCTCGTTAAGATCCTCACTAAGACTACCCACCTGGAGAAATAGTCAGAATTTACCTTTATCTCCTCATTCAGCCTCTCACTAAATAATGCACACCTGTGAAATAGTCAGGAGACTTTTCCATGTGGCATCTAATTCGGAGTGTCACTGAATAATGTGGTGTAGTCAGGAGTCTATTTAATGTAGACACATATTCAGAGCTTCACTGAATAAGGAAGACTCTTGATATACTAAGGAATCTAATTGATATGGAAACATATTCTGAGCCTCACTGAATAATAAACACCTGGGGAATAATTTGGAGTCTATTTTCTTTTTCTTTTTTTTTTTTGGAAAAAAGAGGAAGAAAAAGAGGGAGAGAGAACAGTAATATTGCTTTATTCTATAAATGGGTATTAATAATGGCCGATCATTATTTTGTGTATTTAAAATGGAGCATGTATATTTTATTTATTTAAAGTGGAGAGTTCTACAAGTGATTATTAAGTTTACTTTTTACTGATCTGAGTTAAGATGCTGGATATCCTTATTAATTTTCTGGTCCATTGAGTCTGAATCTCTTTATGGGTCTTACGTATCTGGGTGTTAGGATGCATTGATCCTTATGCCACTCTATCTTTGTTGGCTTGTAATCTGTTTTATCAAATGCATGAATTGCAACTCCTTTTGTTTATTTATTTCTTTTTGTTCTCTATTTGGTTGGTAAATCTTTCTCCACCCTTTGTTTTTAGTCTTTGTGTATCTTTAGATATGAAATGGGTCTGGATATAGTATATCATTAGGTTTTGACTGTATCTTTTAATTAGAAAATTTAGTCGATTTCAATTTAAGATTACTGCCATTTGATGTTAACTGACTATTTTATCCATTTGCTTATGTAAATTCTTTTTTATGTTGATGCTCTTTACTTTTTGGTTTATTTTTAGAAAGGCTAATACTGGTTGTTCCTTTCTATGTGTAATGCTTCTTTCAGAAGTTTTTGTAAAGCAGGCCTGGTGGTAATAAAATCTCTGAGCACTTGCCTGTTCATAAAAGATTTTATCTTTCCTTCAATTGTGAAGCTTAGTTTGGCAGGATATGAAATTCTGGGCTGAAAGTTCTCTTCATTGAGGATATTAAATATTGGCCCCCACTCTCTTCTGGCTTGTAGGGTTTCTACTGAGAGATCTGCTGTAAGTCTAATAGGCTTCCCTTTGTGGGTAACCTGACCTTTCCCTCTGGCTGCCCTTAGTATTTTCTCATTTGTTTCGACCCTGGTGAATCTAATGATTATGTGTCTTGGGGTTGCTCTTCTTAAGGAATATCTTTGTGGTGTTCTCTGTATTACCTGAGGTTGAATGGTATCCTGCTTTGCTAGATTGGGAAAATTCTCCTGGATAATATCCTGAAGAGTATTTTCCAGCTGGGATTCATTCTCTCCATCACATTCATGTACACGTATCAAACGTAGATTAGGACTTTTCACATAGTCCCATAATTCTTGGACACTTTGCTTATTCCTTTTTATCCTTTTTTTCTCTATTCTTGTCTTCTCGTTCCATTTCATTAAGTCGGTCCTCGACCTCTGATATCCTTTCTTCTGCTTGATTAATTCAGCTATTCAAACTTGTGCATATTTCACTAAGTTCTCGTGTTGTATTTTTCAACTCCATTAGTTCATTTATATTCCTTTGTATATTGTCCATTCTTTTTAACATTTTGTCTAACCTTTTTTCAAAGTTCTTAGTTTCTTTACATTGGGTTAGGACAAGTTGTTTCAATTCCCAGACGTTTTTTACCATCCACCTTCTAAAGCCTCCTTCAGATACTGGAACACAGTCCTCTTCCATTAGGGCTTCTTCCGTTGCTGATGAGAAATTGCTATCCCCTGTAGAGGGAGAGGGGTTCTGACTTTCGGTTTTCTCGGCCTTTTTAGGCTGTTTTTTCCCCTTTATTGTGAAT
This sequence comes from Saguinus oedipus, assembly GCA_031835075.1. Classification (NCBI taxonomy): domain Eukaryota; kingdom Metazoa; phylum Chordata; class Mammalia; order Primates; family Cebidae; genus Saguinus; species Saguinus oedipus. The sequence goes on from CM063170.1 coordinate 7,783,478, forward strand.
TTATCCATCTGATATCTTTACAATTAGCACCTTTCTGATTAAGTTTCTGAGAGGATGTCCAATTTATTGATTCCCAGTGCTGGAATCCGAGCAACCCACTGCGCCGGCCAAAACAACTGCGATAAGACTGATGGTGCTCTTCTGCCTGGGAATCTCTGGTCTGGCTTCCCTCTTGAGTCCGCAACAAGCGGCTCTGCCTTCCCGGAGTTCCAAACACCAGTCAGTAGGGGAACCAGTCCCGCTCACTGTGCACAAAGAGCCGCGCTGAGGCGACGACAAAACCGCTGCGCCGGCCACAGAAGTGGCGCTGGCCACCCGTGGGGCTTCTCCACTAGAAATGTTCTGGTCCATGGGCAACGAATATTCCTCTGAAAATGTGGTGTTCTCACGTTTTCCGAGCTTTCACTGGGAGCTACAATCCTGAGCAGTTAGAGATCAGCCATCATGGATCTCTCTCCCCTGGAGTCTATTTTAAATGGACATTTATTCAGAGCCTTAAAAAAATGATGTACACCTGTGGAGTAGCCAGTAGTCTATTTTATTAGGACACTACTTCATAACCTCAGTGGATAATATGCACGTGTGGATTAGTCAGGATTCCATTTTATATGGTCACTGACTCGTAACCTCAGTGAAAAATGCACAAATGTAAAGTACTCAGCAGTCTATTTCATATAGACACTTATTCAGAGATTCACTAAATAATACAAATATTTAAAATGGCAGCATCCTGTTTCATATGGTCAAACAAAATGAGCATCACTGAGTAAGGCACACCTAGGGAAGTGTTAGGAGTCTACTTTATGGAGCCTCTCATTTACAGCCTCAGGGAATAATACACAGCATCGGCATAGACACTAGACTATTTTATAAGGCCACAAAATCAAAGCCTGAGTGAGTAATACACAGCTTTGGAATAGTCACTTTTCTATTTCACATGCCCGAATATTGAGAGTCAGAATCAATAATACACGCCTGTGGACAAGTCAGAAAACAATTTCATATGGCCAAAGTTTCAGAGCCTCAGTGAATAATACATACCTGGGAAATACTCAGGACGCTATTACATGTGGCATCAATTTCAGAGCTTCCTTGAAAATGAAACACATCTATTGTAGTCAGAATTCTATTTCTCATAACCACATATTCAGAGCCTAACTGAATAACATACACCTTGGGAAAAGTTAAAATTCTATTTCGTATAGCCACTAATTTAGAGCCGAATGTAAAAACGCACGCCTGAGGAGCATTCAGGAGGCTCTATTTTGTGGCCACTCATTCAGAGCTACACAGAATAATACAGACCTATGAAAACGTCAGGAGTGTATTTCACACAGCCACTTATTCAGAACCTCAGTGAGGAATCATATATATCTGGAAAATACTCAGGATTACATTATATATAGACAATTAATCAGAGACTTACTGAATAATGCACAGCTAAGGAATAGTCTGGAGACTATTTGATATGACTCTTCACCCAGCGACTCAGTGGACAATGCAGAACTGAAAAACAGTCAAGAGGATAGAGTCAACGGTTTATGTTATGTGGTCACTCGTTCAGAATCTCACTGAAGAATACACACCTTGGGAAGAGTCAGTGTCCAAGAAATATAGACACTCAATCACAGCATAACCGAATAACGCAAAATAAGGCAACAGTAAGGATGCTATGTCATATGGCCTGTCATTCGGAGGTTCAGTGCATGATAAACAGCTGTGGAGTAGTCAGGACCCTATTTAAGGTAGCCCCAAATTAAGCAGCTCCGTGAATGATACACACATGTGTCAGAGTCAGGAGACTATTTGACATAGACACTAATACAGAACCTTTTCAAATACTGCACATCTCGGGAATAATCACCAGTCTGTTTCATATGGTGATTAGTTTGAAGAATCAAAAAATAACGCACACCTGTTGAGTAAAATGGGTTCTATTTCATAAGGCCACTCTTTCAGTGTTTTTGTGAATAATATGTATATCTGATAAGTCAGGAATCTCTTTCACATTGCCACTCGTTAAGGACCTCTGTGAAGAATACTCCCCTCAAAAATAGTCATGGGTCTACTTCAGATGGCTACCCATTCAAAGTCTCTCTATGCAATGAACACCTGGGCAATACACCTGAGTCTCTTTTTCACGCCCACTTAGTCAGAGACTCATTCAATAATACACAACAAAGGAAGATATAAGAGTCTACTTCATGTAGCCACTCATTTAGAGCCTCAGTGAATAATGCACACCAGGGTAATAGTCGAGCACTTTTTATATGGCCACTCATTTTGTGCCTCACTGAGTGATATACACCTGAAGAATCCTAAGGATTATATTTGATACTACTACGCATTTAGCACCTTATTGAATAATTCACAATGGAGCAATAGTCAGGTGTCTATTTTATACGGTCTATCACTCAAAGTTTCATTGAATAATAAACTTCTCTGGAGTAATCAGGACGCTGTTTAAGATAGCCATGAATTCAGTGTCTTCCTGAATAATAATCACCTGGGTAATAGCCTGGCGTCTATTTCATATGAACTCTAAGTTTGTGTATCGTTGAGTAATACACACCTGGGGTAGTGTCAGGAGTCTATTTGGTATGGACACTCAAACAGAACCTGTTTGATTAATGCACACATGTACAATAATGAGGAGTCTACTTCATATGGCTACTCATTAAGACAAACAGTGAATAATGCAAATGTTAAGTAATTAGCAGTCTGATTCTTATGGACCCTCTTTCACAGCCTCACTGAATATTACACACTTGTGATATAGTCTGGAGTCTATTTTTTATGGCCACCCATTCAGAGAATCAGTAATAATGCACACCTGCAGAATAGTCAGAAATCTCTTTCCTATGGCCACTCGTTAAGAGCCTCACTAAGTTTACACACCTGGGGAAATAATCAGGATTTACCATTATCACCTCATTCAGAGTCTCACTAAATAATGCACACATGTGGAATAGTCAGAAGTCTCTTTCATATGGCCACTCGTTAAGAGCCTAAGTGTACACACCTGGGGAAATAGACAGAATTTACCTATATCCCTTCATTCGGAGTCTTACTAAATAATGCACACTTGTGGAATAGTCAGGAGACTCTTTTACTTGGCCTCTAATTCAGTGTGTCACTTAATAATGTGATGTAGTCAAGAGTCTATTTCATGTAGACACATATTCAGAGCTTCAGTGAATAAGACAGACACTTTATATAGTAAGGAATCTAATTGATATGAAAACCTATTATGAGCCTCACTGAATAATACACACCTGGAGAATAATTTGGAGTCTATTTTCGATGGACATTCATTCAGATCCTCAGTAAATAATGCAGACCTATGGAGTAGCCAGGAGTCTATTTCATTTGGAAACACATTCATAGCCTCAGTGGATAATATGCACGTGTGGATTAGTCAGGATTCCATTTTATATGGCCACTGACTCGTAAACTCAGTGAAAAATGCAGAAATGTAAAATATTTAGTAGTCTATCTCAAATAGACACTCATTCATAGATTTATGGAATAATACAAATATTTGAGATAGACAGCATCCTATTTTATATGGATAAGTAAAAAGAGCATCACTGAGTAATGCACACCAGGGGAAGTGTTAGGAGTCTTTTTTATATAGCATTTAATTTACAAAATCAGGAAATAATGCACAAGTGTGGAATAGACACTAGTCTATTTTATATGGCCACAAAATCAAAGCCTTTTCCAATACTGCACATGTGGGGAATAATCACTTGTCTGTTTCATATGATGTTTCGTTTGGTGAATCAAAAACTTATGCACACCTGTGGAGTAAAATGGGTTCTATTTCAGAAGGCCACTCTCTCAGTGTTTTAGTGAATAATATGTATATCTGAAAAGTAAGAAATCTCTTTCACATGGCCACTCGTTCAGGGCCTCTGTGAAAAATACTCCCCTCAAAAATAGTCAAGTGTCTACTTTAAATGGCTACACATTCAGAGACTCTGTAGGTTATGAACACCTGGGCAGTACACCTGAGTCTCTTTTTTATGCCCACTTAATCAGAGTCTCATTTAGTAATACACAACTGGGGAAGAGTTAAGGGTCTACTTCATGTAGCCACTCATTTAGAGCCTTAGGGAATAATGCACACCAGGGTAGTAGTCGAGCATTTTTTATATGGCCACTCATTTTATGCTTCACTGAGTGATATACACCTGAAGAATTCTAAGGATTCTATTTGATACTACCACGCATTTAGCACCTTATTGAATAATTCACAATGCAGCAATAGTCAGGTGTCTATTTTATATGGTCTATCACTCAATGTTTCAGTGAATAATAAACTTCTATGGAGTAATCAGGACGCTGTTTAAGATAGCCACGAATTCAGTGCATTCCTGAAGGATACACACCTGGGTAATAGCCTGGCGTCTATTTCATATGAACTTCAATTTTATGTATCATTGCATAATACTCATCTGGGGCAGTGTCAGGATTCTATTTGGTATGGACACTTAAACAGAACCTGTTTGATTAATGCACACATGTATAATAATGAGGAGTCTATTTCATTCGGCTAGTCATTCAGACAAACAGTGAATAATGCACATACAAAGTAATTAGATGTCTGATTCTTATAGACCCTCTTTCACAGCCTCACTGAATATTACACACTTGTGATATAGTATGGAGTCTATTTTTTATGGCCACCCATTCAGAGAATCACTAAATAATGCACACCTACGGAATAATCAGAAGTCTCTTTCCTATAGCCAGTCGTTAAGAGCCACACTAAGTGTACACACCTGGGGAAATAGTCAGGATTTATCATTGTCCCCTCATTCAGAGTCTCAGTAAATAATGCACACCTGTGAAACACTCAGGAGACTCTTTCATATGGCCAGTCGTTAAGAGCCTCACTAAGTGTACACACCTGGGGAAATAGTCAGGATTTACCTATATCCCTTCATTCAGAGTCTCACTAAATAACGCACACCTGTGGAATAGTCAGGAGGCTTTTTAATGTGGCCTCTAATTCAGAGTGTCACTGAATAATGTGATGTAGTCAGGAGTGTATTTCATGAAGGCACATATTCAGAGCAACTGTGAATAAAACTGGCTCTTTATGTTTTAAAAAATATAATTAATATGGCCACATCTTCTGAGCCTAACTGAATAATACACACCTGGAGAATAATTTGGAGTCTATTTTAGATGGACATTCATTTAGAGCCTCGGTAAATAATGTACACCTGTGGAGTAGCCAGGAGTCTATTTTATTAGGACACACATTCGTAGCTTCAGTGGATAATATGCATGTGTGGATTATCCGGATTCCAATTTATATGGCCACAGACTCATAATCTCAGTGAAAAATGCACAAATGTAAAGTACTCAGCAGTCTATTTCATATAGACACACATTCAGAGATTCACTAAATAATACAAATAATTAATATAGCAGCATCCTGTTTCATATGGTCACACAAAATGAGCCTCACTGAGTATGGCACACCTAGGGAAGTGTTAAGAGTCTACTTTATTTAGGCTCTTATTTACAGCCTCAGGGAATAACGCACACGTGTGGAATAAACACTATACTATTTTATATGGCCACAAAATCAAAGCCGGAGTGAGTAATACACAAGTTCGGAATAGTCACTTGTCTATTTCACGTGCCCAAATATTTAGAGTCAGAGTCAATAATACACGCCGGTGGACAAGTCAAAGAAAATTTTCATATGGCCAAAGTTTCAGAGCCTCAGTGAATAATGCATACCATGAAATACTCAGGACGCTATTACATGTGGCATCAATTTCAGAGCTTCCTTGAATGAGAAACACCTCTATTGTAGTCAAAATTCTATTTCCTATAGGCACATATTCAGAGCCTAACTAAACAACATACACCTTGGGAAAAGTTAAAATTCTATTTTGAATAGCCACTCATGTAGAGCCGAATGTAAAAACACACGCCTGAGGAGCATTCAGGAGGCTCTATTTTATGGCCACTCACTCAGAACTTCACAGAATAATACAGACCTATAAAAATGTCAGAAGTGTATTTCACATGGCGACTTATTCATTATCTCAGTGATTAATCATATATATCCGGAAAATACTCAGGATTATATAATATATAGCCACTTATTCAGAGACTCACTGAATAATGGACCGCTAAGAAATAGTCTGGAGACTATTTGATATGACTCTTCACCCAGCGACTCAGTGGACAATGCAGAACTGAATAATAGTCAAAAGGATAGAGTGAAGGGTTTATGTTATTTGGTTACTCGTTCAGAATCTCACTGAAGAATACACACCTTGGAAATAGTCAGTGTCCAAATCATATGGACACTCAATTACACCATTACTGAATAATGCTCAATGAGGCAATAGTAAGGAGTCTATTTCATATGGCCTGTCATTCGGAGCTTCAGTGCATAATAAACCGCTGTGGAGTAGGCAGGACCCTATTTAAGGTAGCCCCACATTAAGCAGCTCCGTGAATGATACACACATGTGTCAGAGTCAGGAGACTATTTGACATAGGCACTCATACAGAACCTTTTCTAATACTGCACATGTTGGGAATAATCACTAGTCTGTTTCACATGGTGATTAGTTCGGAGAATCAAAATATCAGGCACACCTGTTGAGTAAAATGGGTTCTATTTCATAAGGCCACTCTTTCAGTGTTTTATTGAATAATATGTATATCTGATAAGTCAGGAATCTATTTCACATAGTCACTCATTCAGGGCCTCTGTGAAGAACACCCCTCAAAAATAGTCAAGGGTCTACTTCAAATGGCTACACATTCAAAGTCTCTGTACATAATGAACAGCTGGGCAATGCACCTGAGTCTCTTTTTTATGCCCACTTAGTCAGAGACTCATTGTATAATACACAACTAAGAAAGACTGAAGAGTCTACTTTATGTAGCCACTCATTTAGAGCTTCAGTGAGTAATGCAATCCAGGGTAATAGTCGAGCATTTTTTATATAGCCACTAATTTTGTGCCTCACTGAGTGATATACACCTGAAGAATCCACAGGATTCTATTTGATACTACCACTCGTTTAGAACCTTATTGAATAATTGACAAGAGAGGAATTTTCAGGTGTCTATTTTATATGGTCTATCACTTAAAGTTTCAGTGAATAGTAAACTTCTATGGAGTAATCAGGATGCTGTTTAAGATAGCCACGAATTAAGGCCCTTCCTGAATGATACACACCTGGATGATAGCCTGGCCTCTATTTCATATGAACTCTAATTTTGTGTATTGTTTAGTAATACACACCTGGGGCAGTGTCAGAAGTCTATTTGGTATGGACACTCAAACAGAAACTTTTTGATTAATGCACACATGTATAATATTGAGGAGTCTATATCATAGGGCTACTTATTCAGACAAACAGTGAATAATGCACAAGTAAAGTAATTAGCAGTCTGATCCTTATGGACCTTCTTTCACAGCCTCACTGAATATTACACACTTGTGGTATAGTCTGGAGTCTATTTTTTATGGACACCGATTTAGAGAATCACTAAATAATGCACACCTGTGCAATAGTCGGCAGTCTCTTTTATATGGCCACTCGTTAAGAGGCTCACTCAGTGTACACACCTGGAGAAATAGTCAGGAATTACCATTATTCCCTCATTCAGAGTCTCACTAAATAATGCACACCTGTGGAATAGTCAGGAGACTCTTTCCTATGGCCACTCGTTAAGAGCCTCACTAAGTGTACACGCCTGGGGAAATAGTCAGGATTTATCTATATCCCTTCATTCAGAGTCTCACTAAATAATGCACACCTGTGGAATAGTCAGGAAACCTTTTCATGGGGCCTCTAATTCGGAGTGTCACTGAATAATGTGATGTAGTCAGGAGTCTATTTCATGAAGGCATATATTCAGAGCCACAGTGAATAAAACAGGCCCTTTATGTTTTAAGGAATCTAATTAATATGGCCACATCTTTTGAGCCTCACTGAATAATACACACCTGGAGAATAATTTGGAGTCTATCTTCGATGGACATTCATTCAGAGCCTTGGTAAATAATGTACACCTTTGGAGTAGCCAGGAGTCTATTTTATTAGGACACTCATTCATAGCTTCAGTGGATAATATGCACCTGTGGATTAGTCGGGATTCCAACCTATATGGACACTTACTCATAACCTCAGTGAAAAATGCACAAATGTACAGTACTCAGCAGTCTATTTCGTATAGACACACATTCAGAGATTCACTAAATAATACAAATAATTAATATAGCAGCATCCTGTTATGTATGGTCACACAAAATGAGCCTCACTGAGTAAGGCACACCTAGCGAAGTGTTAGGAGTCTGCTTTATGTAGCCTCTCATTTACGGCCTCAGGGAATAATGCACACGTGTGGAATAAACACTATACTATTTTATATGGCCACAAAATCAAAGCCGGAGTGTGGCGATTCCTCAGGGACCTAGAGATAGAAATTCCATTTGACCCAGCAATCCCATTACTGGGTATCTATCCAAAGGATTATAAATCGTTCTACTATAAGGACACATGCACACGAATGTTCATTGCAGCACTGTTTACAATAGCAAAGACCTGGAACCAACCCAAATGCCCAACGATGATAGACTGGACTGGGAAAATGTGGCACATATACACCATGGAATATTATGCAGCAATCAAAAATGATGAGTTTGTGTCCTTTGTAGGGACATGGATGAATCTGGAGAACATCATTCTCAGCAAACTGACACAAGAACAGAAAAAGAAATACCGCATATACTCGCTCATAGGTGGGTGAGAAAAATGAGAACATGTGGACACAGAGAGGCGGTCTACTATACACTGGGGACTGTTGGGGGGAATGGGGGAGGGACAGCGGGGGGGGGCTGGGGGGGATAGCCTGGGGATGAATACCAAGTGTGGGTGAAGGGGAGGAAAGCAGCAAAGCACACTGCCATGTGTGTACCTATGCAACTATCTTGCTCGTTCTGCACATGTACCCCCAAACCTATAATGCAATAAAAATTAAAAAAAAAAAAAAAAAAAAAAAAAAAAAAAAAAAAAGCCGGAGTGAGTAATGCACAAGTTCGGAATAGTCACTTGTCTATTTCACATGCTCAAATATTTAGAGTCAGAGTCAATAATACACGCCGGTGGACACGTCAAAAAAAATTTTCATATGGCCAAAGTTTCAGAGCCTCAGTGAATAATACATACCAGGAAATACTCAGGATGCTATTACATGTGGTATCAATTTCAGAGCTTCCTTGAATGAGAAACACCTCTATTGTAGTCAAAATTCTATTTCCTATAGGCACATATTCAGAGCCTAACTGAATAACATACACCTTGGGAAAAGTTAAAATTCTATTTCAAATAGCCACTCATGTAGAGCCGAATGTGAAAACACACGCCTGAGGAGTATTCAGGAGGCTCTATTTTATGGCCACTCATTCAGAGCTTCACAGAATAATACAGAACTATGAAAATGTCAGGAGTATTTCACACGACCACTTATTCAGAACCTCAGTGAGGAATCATACATATTTGGAAAATACTCAGGATTATATTATATATAGCCACTTATTCAGAGACTCACTGAATAATGCACAGCTATGGAATAGTCTGAAGACTCTTTGATATGACTCTACACCCAGCGACTCAGTGTACAATGCAGAACTGAAAAATAGTCAAGAGGGTAGAGTCAAGGGTTTATGTTTTGTGATCATTCATTCAGAATCTCACTGAAGAATACACACGTTGGGAATATTCAGTGTCCAAGTCATATGGACATTCAATCACAGGATTACCGAATAATGCACAATGGGGCAAAGGTAAAAAGTCTATTTCATATGGCCTGTCATTCGGAGTTTCAGTGCATAATAAACAGCTGTGGAGAAGTCAGGACCCTATTTATGGTAGCCCCAAATTAAGCAGCTCCGGTAATGATACACACATGTGTCAGAGTCAGGAGACTATTTGACATAGACACTCATACAGAAACTTTTCGAATACTGCACATGTGTGGAATAATCACTAGTCTGTTTCATATGGTGATTAGTTTGGAGAATCAAAAAATAACGCACACCTGTTGAGTAAAATGGGTTCTATTTTATAAGGTCACTCTTTCAGTGTTTCAGTGAATATTATGTTTATCTGATAAGTCAGGAATCTCTTACACCTGGCCACTCATTCAGGGCCTCTGTGAAGAACACTCTCCTCAAAAATAGTCAAATGTCTACTTCAAGTGGCTATAGATTCAAAGTCTCTGTACATAATGAACACATGGGCAATACACCTGAGTCTCTTTTTATGACCACTTAGTCATAGACTCATTCAATAATACACAAGGAAGGAAGATTTAAGAGTCTACTTCATGTAGCCACTCATTTAGAGCTTCAGTGAATAATGCACAACAGGGTAATAGTCGAGCATTTTTTATATAGTTACTCATTTTGTGCCTCACTGAGTGATATACACCTGAGGAATCCTTAGCATTCTATTTAATACTAACACTCATTTAGAAATTTATTGAATAATTCACAATGGAGTAATAGTCAGGTGTCAATTTTATATGGTCTGTCATTCTACGTTTCAGTTAATAGTAAACTTCTATGGAGTAAACAGGACGCTGTTTAACATAGCCACGAATTAAGTGCCCTGCTGAATGATACACACCTGTGTGATAGTCAGGAGTCTATTTCATATGAGCTCTAATTTTGTGTATCGCTGAGTAATACACACCTGGGGCAGTGTGAGGAGTCTATTTAGTATGGACACTCAATCAGAGCCTGTTTGATTAATGCACACATGAATAATAATGAGGAGTCTATGTCATACAGCTACTGATTCAATCAAACTTTGAATAATGCACATGTGGAGTAATTAGAAGTCTGTTTCAGATGGCCCCTCTTTCACAGCCTCCCTGAATATTACACACTTGTGATATAGTCTGGAGTCTATTTTTAATGGCCACTCATTCAGAGAATCACTAAATAATGCACACCTGTGGAATAGTCAGAAGTCTTTTTCTTATGGCCCCTCATTGAGAGCCTCACTAAGTGTACACACATGGAGAAATCGTCAGGATTTACCTTTATCCCCTCATTCAGAGTCTCACTAAATAATGCACACCTGTGGAATAGTCAGGAGACTTTTTCATGTGGCCTCTAATTCGGAGTGTCACTGAATAATGTGGTGTAGTCAGGAGTCTATTTTATGTAAACACATACTCAGAGCTTCAGTGAATATGACAGACACTTGGTATAGTAAAGAATCTAATTGACATGAAAACATATTCTGAGCCTTACTGATTAATACACAGCTGCGGAATAATTTTGAGTCTATTTTCGATGGACATATATTCAGAGCCTGGGAAAATGATGTACACCTTTGGAGTAGCCAGGAGTCTATTTTATTAGGACACTCATTCATAGCCTCACTGGATAATATGCACGTGTGGATTAGTCCGGATTCCAATTTATATGGCAACTGACTCGTAACCTCTGTGAAAAATGCAAAAATGTAAAATACTTAGCAGTCTATTTCAAATACACACTCATTCATAGATTCACTGAATAATAAAATATTTGAGATAGACAGCATCCTGTTTCATATGGTTAAACACAAAGAGCCTCACTGAGTAATGCACACCAGGGGAAGTATTAGGAGTCTACTTTATATAGCCTTTAATTTACAGAGTCAGGAAATAATGCACAAGTGTGGAATAGACACGAGTCTATTTTATATGGCCGCAAAATCAAAGCCTTTTCGAATACTGCACATGTGGGGAATAATCACTTGTTTGTTTCATATGGGGTTTCATTTGGTGAATCAAAAACTTATGCATACCTCTTGAATAAAATGGGTTCTACTTCAGAAAGCCACTCTTTCAGTGTTTTAGATAATAATATGTATATCTGAAAAGTAAGGAATCTCTTTCACATGTCCTCTCGTTCAGGGCTTCTGTGAAGAATACTAGCTTTTATTACTTTGAGATATGTTCCATCAATACCAAGTTTATTGAGGGTTTTCAGCATAAAGGGCTGTTGAATTTTGTCAAATGCCTTCTCTGCATCAATTGAGATAATCATGTGTTTTTTGTTTTTGCTTCTGTTTATGTGGTGAATTACATTTATAGCCTTGTGTATGTTGAACCAGCCTTGCATCCCCGGGATGAATCCTATTTGATCATGATGGATAAGTTTTGTAATGTGCTGTTGCAATCGGTTTGCCAGTATTTTATTGACGATTTTTGCATCTATGTTCATCATGGAAATTGGCCTGAAGTTTTCTTTTCTTGTTGAGTCTCTGCCAGGTTTTGGTATCAGGATGATGTTGGTCTCATGAAATGATTTGGGAAGGGTTTCCTCTTTTTGGATTATTTGGAATAGTTTCAGAAGGAATGGTACCAGATCCTCTTTGTGTGTCTGGTAGAATTCAGCTGTGAACCCCTCTGGACCTGGGCTTTTTTTGTTTGGTAGGCTCTTAATTGCTGCCTCAACTTCAGACCTTGTTATTGGTCTATTCATAGTTTCGGCTTCCTCCTGGTTTAGGCTTGGGAGGACACAGGCGTCCAGGAATTTATCCATTTCTTTCTGATTTACTAGTTTATGTTCATAGAGTTGTTTGTAGTATTCTCTGGTGATGGTTTGAGTTTCTGTGGAATCTGTGATGATTTCCCCATTATCGTTTATTATTTCATCTATTTGGTTGTTCTCTCTTTTCTTTTTTATCAGTCTGGATGGTGGTCTATTTTCTTGATCTTTTTAAAAAAACAGCTCTTAGATTTATTGATTTTTTGAAGGTTTTTTCTTGTCTCTATGTCCTTCAGTTCTGCTCTGATCCTAGTTATTTCTTGTTTTCGGCTAGGATTTGAGCTTTTTGATCTTGCTCCTCCACCTCTTTCAATTTTGACGATAAGGTGTCAATTTTGGATCTCTCCTCTCTTCTCATGTGGGCACTTATTGCTATATATTTTCCTCTACAGACTGCTTTAAATGTGTCCCAGAGATTCTGCTACGTTGTGTCTTCATTTTCGTTGGTTCCAAATAACTTCTTTATTTCTGAATTCATTTCATTGTTTATGCAATCAACATTCACGAGCCAGTTGTTCAGTTTCCATGAAGCTGTGCGGTTCTGAGTTAGTTTTTGAATTCTGAGTACCAACTTGATTGCACTGTGGTCTGAGAGACTGTTTTTTATGATTTCAGTTGTTTTGCATTTGCTGAGGAGTGCTTTACTTCCAATTATGTGGTCAGTTTTGGAGTAGGTGTGATGTGGTGCTGAGAAGAATGTATATTCTGTGGATTTGGGCTGAAGAGTTCTGTAAATGTGTATCAGGTTTGCTTGTTCTAGGTCGGAGTTCAAGTCTTGGATATCCTTGTTAATTTTCTGTCTGGTTGATCTGTCTGCTATTGACAGTGGAGTGTTAAAGTCTCCCACTATTATTGTGTGGGAGTCCAAGTCTCTTTGTAAATCATCAAGAACTTGCCTTATATATCTCGGTGCTCCTACATTGGGTCCATATATATTTAGAATTGTTAGCTCTTCTTGTTGTATCGATCCTTTTACCATTATGTAATGACCCTCCTTGTCCCTTTTGATCTTTGCTGCTTTAAAATCTACCTTATCAGAGACAAGAATTGCAACTTCTGCTTTTTGTTGCTCTCCATTTCCTTGGTAAATCTTCCTCCATCCTTTTATTTTGAGCCGTTGTGTATCTTTGCGTGTGAGGTGGGTTTCCTGGATACAGCATACTGATGGGTTTTGGTTTTTTATTCAATTTGCCAGTCTGTGTCTTTTGATTGGTGCATTTAGCCCATTTACATTTAGGGTTAATATTGTTATGTGTGAATTTGATACTGCCATTTTGATGCTAGCTGGCTGTTTTGCCCATTGATTCATGTACATTCTTCATTTTGGTGATGATCTTTAGCATTTGGTATGCTTTTAGGATGGCTGGAACTGGTTGTTTCTTTCTATTTGTAGTGCCTCTTTCAGGAGCTCTTGTAAAGCAGGCCTACTGGTGACAAAATCTCTGAGTACTTGCTTATTCATGACGGATTTTATTTTTCCTTCACTTATGAATCTCAGTTTGTCTGGATATGAAATTCTGGGTTTAAAGTTCTTTTCTTTAAGGATGTTGAATATTGGCCCCCACTCTCTTCTGGCTTGTAGAGTCTCTGCTGAGAGATCTGCTGTGAGTCTGATGGGCTTCCCTTTGTGGGTGACCTGACCTTTCTCTCTGGCTGCCCTTAGTATTTTCTCCTTCACTTCAACCCTGGTGAATCTGACGATTATGTGCCTTGGGGTTGCTCTTCTTGCGGAGTATCTTTGTGGTGTTCTCTGTATTTCCTGGAGTTGAGTATTGACCTGTCTTTCTAGGTTGGGGAAATTTTCCTGGATAATATCCTGAAGAGTGTTTTTCAGCTTGGATTCATTCTCTTCATCACATTGTGGTACACCTATCAAACGTAGGTTGGGTCTCTTCACATAGTCCCACATTTCTTGGAGATTTTGTTCATTCCTTTTTGTGCTTTTTTCTTTAATCTTGGTTTCACGTTTTATTTCATTGAGTTTATCTTCAACTTCTGATATTCTTTCTTCTGCTTGGTCAATTCGGCTGTTGAAACTTGTGCATGCTTCGCGAAGTTCTCATGTTGTGTTTTTCAGCTCCTTCAATTCATTCATATTCCTCTCTAAGTTGTTCATTCTTGTTATCAATTCCTCGAATCTTTTTTCAAATGATTTTTCAAGATTCTTAGTTTCTTTGCAGTGATTTAGAACATGTTCTTTTAGCTCAATGAAGTTTCTCATTATCCACTTTCTGAAGTCTGATTCCGTCATTTCGTCACACTCATTTCTCTGTCCAGCTTGTTTCCCTTTCTGGTGAGGAGTTTTGGTCCTTTTTTGGAGGTGAGGTGTTTTGGTTTCGGGTGTTTTCCTCCTTTTTGCGCTGGTTTCTTCCCATCTTTATGGATTTATCCACCTGTCGTCTTAGTAGTTGCTGATTTTTCAATTGGGTCTCTTTGTGTATGCTGAGATTGTTGATGATGAAGTATTTCTGTTACTTAGTTTTCCTTCTAATGGTCTAGCCCCTCTGCTGTATGAGTGCTGAGGTCCACTCCAGGCCCTGTTGTCTGGAGTATACCTGTAGCAGCTGTGGAACAGTGAGGGATAATATCAGTTTCTTTTTCTGCTGTCTTTGTTCCAGAATGATGCCCACCAAATGTCAGTCTGATTAGTCCTTTTTTGGTGTGACTCTTTGGATGTACAGTGGTCAGGGATCTGCTATGGAGATGGTGTGTGCTTTATAGGAGCTCCAGTGCTGAGCTGTGAGCTCCGTTGTTCATTCAGGGTTGTTGGGAGGTTGTTTATGTCTGCTGCAAAAGAACTCATAAAACACCACCCCTTTTTTTCCCCTCCCTTAGATGCTCTGTCTCAGGGAGTTGGGGCTTTCTTTATGAGTATCTGTTGCACTGTCCTGCCCCACTAGGTGGCAGTCTATTCACGATTTGCCTGCCTGGGCTCTGACCTGCTAGCGCGGGTCTGCCCTGTTGCTGCTGGGCTCCCTTCTGCGGAGCCTCTCTGTTATGGCAGGTTGCCTAGGCAACGGCAGGCTGTGTCAGCCCTGGGCAGTACTTCAGTAGGGGAAGACAGCAATGGTGGACGCCCCTCCCTCACCGGGCTGCACCGTCCTAGATGCCGGCAGCAAAACTCTCAGCCACGAACGTCTCCAGTCACCGCCCTGCTTGTCCCTGTGAAGGTGGGACCGCCGAGCCGGATCACCCAGCTCCCTGCCTCAGAGTCCATCCTCTCTCTCTCTCTCACTCCCTCTCCACAAGCTGAAAGGTCGACTCTCTCACTGGCGCCCCAGTAGCCTGCTGATAGGTCACTGGGATCCGTGCGATCTCCCGTGCCACTGCCCACTGCACTGGCTCAGATCACGCTTCCCAGGAAACTCCTCGTCTGGCTCACTGTCCATGTCCCATTCAAACAGATAGACATGCCAGTCTGCCCTTCCAAATCTCAGATTACCAGTTTAACAGGGCACCGAGACCAGTGAGTTCCATGCAGGGTCCTGCTGCAGCGCCGGCCGAAGCGGCTGCGTGAGCCGGCTGCGTGAGCCGGCAAAGCATCTCGTGTCTCTCCCACACCTGGGACTTTCAATGCTCTGTGGGCAAAAAAGGTCCATCCGAGAATGCGGCTAGGACTCACCCTCTGCGCCTTCACTGAGAGCTGCCATCCTGAGTTGCTTCTACGACGACATCTTGCAAGTCCCCCCCAATAGTCGAGCATTTTTTATATGGACGCTCATTTTGTGCCTCACTGAGTGATATACACCTGAAGAATCCTCAGGATTCTATTTGATACAACCACTCATTTAGAATCTTATTGAATAATTCACAATGGAGCAATAGTCAGGTGTCTATTTTATATGGTCTATCATTCAAAGTTTCATTGAAAAGTAAACTTCTATGGAGTAATCAGGACGCTGTTTAACATAGCCAGGAATTAAGTGCATTGCTGAATGATACGCACCTGTGTGATAGGAGTCTATTTCATATTAGCTCTAATTTTGTGTATCGCTGAGTAATACACACCCAGAGCAGTGTCAGGAGTCTATTTGGTATGGACACTGATTAATGCACACATGGATAATAATGAGGAGTCTATAACATATGGCTACTCATTCAGACAATCTGTGAATAATGCACATGTGGAGTAATTAGAATTCTGTTTCATATGGCCCCTCTTTCACAGCCTCACTGAATATTACACACTTGTGATATAGTCTGGAGTCTATTTTTTATGGCCACTCATTCAGAGAATCACTAAATAATGCACACCTGCGGAATCGTCAGAAGTCTCTTTCCTATGGCCACTGGTTAAGAGCCTCATTAAGTGTACACACTTGGGGAAATTGTCAGGATTTACCATTATCCCCTCATTCAGAGTCTCAATAAATAATGCACACCTGTGGAATAGTCAGGAGACTGTTTTCTATGGCCACTTGTTAAGAGCCTAACTAAGTGTACACACCTGGGGAAATAGTCAGGATTTACCTATATCCCTTCATTCAGAGTCTCCCTAAATAATGCACACCTGTGGAATAGTCAGGAGACTTTTTCATGTCGCCTCTAATTCGGAGTTTCACTGAATAATGTGATGTAGTCAGGAGTCTATTTCATGTAGACACATATTCAGAGCCACAGTGAATAAAACAGGCCCTTTATGTTGTAAGGAATCTAATTAATATGGTCACATCTTCTGAGCCTCACTGAATAATACACACCTGGAGAATAATTTGGAGTCTATTTTTGATGGACATTCATTCAGAGCCTCGGTAAATAATGTACACCTTTGGAGTAGCCAGGAGTCTATTTTATTAGGACACTCATTCATAGCCTCAATGGATAATATGCACCTGTGGATTAATCAGGATTCCATTTTATATGGCCACTGACTCGCAACCTCCATGAGTAATGCAGAAATTTAAAGTACTCAGCAGTCTATTTCATATAGCCACTCATTTAGATATTTACTCAATAATAAAATTATTTGAGATAGACAGCCTACTGTTTCATATTGTCATACAAAAGAGCCTCACTGAGTGACATCCATCTGGGGAAGTGTTAGGAGTGTACTTTACATAGCCTCTTATTTACAGCCTATGGGAATAATGCACACGTGTTTAATAGACACTAGTCCATTTTATATGGAAACAAAATCAAAGCCTGAGTCAGTAATACACAACTTTAGAATAGTCACTAATCTATTCCATACGTCGAAATATTTAGAGTCAGATTCAATAATACACCCTGTAGACTAGTCAGGAAACAATTTCATATGGCCAAAGTTTCAGAGCCTCAGTAAATATTAAATACCTGAGGAATACTCTGGAAGCTATTACATGTGGCATTTCTTCAGAGGTTCATTGAGTAAAGAACACCTATGTTGTAGTCAGAATTCTATTTCGTATAGCCACATACTTAGAGCCTATCTGAATAACAGACACCTTGGGAAAGTCAGGATTCTATTTCGTATAGCCTCTCATTTACAGCTGAATGTAAATACTTACTTCCGAGTAGTATATAGGAGTCTCTATTTTACGGCCACACATTCACAGCGTTTCAGAATAATACAGACGTAGGGAAGTGTCAGGCGTGTACTTGACATGGCCAATTTTTCAGTTCCTCAGTGAAGAATCAGATACATCTGGAAAATACTCAGGATTCTATTATATATAACCGCTTATTAAGAGACCCACTGAATAATGCACACATGGAGAATTGTCTGGAGACTATTTGATATGACCGTTCACCCTGCAACTCAGTGGGACATTAAGAGCTGAGAAATAGTCAAGAGGACAGAGTCAGGAGTCTGTTTTATGTGGTTACACATTCAGAAACTGACTGAAGAATACACCCATTGGGAATAGTCAGAGTCAATGTCATATGGCCATGCAGTCACAGCATTATCAAATAATGCACAATGGGGCAATAGTAAGGAGTCTATTTCATATGGCCTCTCATTCAGAGCTTTAGTGTGTAATAAACAGCTGTGGAAGTGTGAGGACCCTATTGACAGTATCCCCAAATAAAGCAGGTCCGTGAGTGATACACACATGTGTGAGAGTCAGGAGACTATTTGATGTGGACACTCATACAGAACCTCTTCGAATATTGCACATGTGGGGAATAATCACTAGTCAATTTCATATGGGGGTTCATTTGGAGAGTGGAAAAATAACGCGCACCTGTGTAGTAAAATGCGGTCTATTTCATAAGGGCACTCTTTCAGTGTTTTAGTGAATATCACGTATATCTGATAAGCCAGGAATCTCTTTCAAATGGCCACTCGTTCTGGGCCTCTGTGAATAATACTCCCCTCATCAACAGTCAAGTGTCTACTTCAAATGCCTACACATTCTGAGTCTCTGTAAGTAATGAACACCTGGGCAATACACCTGAGTCTCTTTTTTATGACCACTTAGTTAGAGTCTCATTCAATAATACACACCTGGGGAAGAGTTAAGAGTCTACTTCATGTAGCCACTCATTTGGATCCTTAGTGAATAATCCACAGCAGTGTAATAGTCGAGCATTTTTTCTATGACCACTCTTTCTGTGCCTCCCTGAATGATGCACACCTGGGGAATTCTCAGGATTCTATTTCATACTACCACTGATTTAGAAACTTATTGAATAATTCACAATGGAGTAATAGTCAGGTGTCTCTTTTGTATGGCCTCTCATTCAGAGTTTCAGTGAATAATGATCTTCTATGGAGTAATCAGGACACTGTTTAAGATAGCCGAGAATTAAGTGCCTTCTTGAATGATACACACCTTGCTGGTAGTCAGGAGTCTATTTCATATGAACTCCAATTCTGTGTAACGCTGAGTAATACACACCTGGTGGAGATTCAGGAGTCTACTTGGTATGGACACTCATACCGAACCTGTTGGAATACTGCACACATGGAGAATAATGAGTCTATGTCATATGGCTACTCATTCAGATTAACAGTGAGTAATGCACATGTGGAGTCATTAGAATTCTGTTTCATATGGGCCCTCTTTAATAAGATAATATTCAGCCTTACTGAATATTACACACTTGTGATATAGACTGGAGTCTATATTTTATGGCCACTCATTCAGAGAATCACTAAATAATTCACACCAGTGGAATAGTCATAATTCTCCATCCTATGGCTACTCTTTGAGAGACTCACTAAATGTACACAACTGAATAAATAGTCAGAATTTATTTGTATCTCCTCATTCATAGTCTCACTATATAATGCACACCTGTGGAAGAGTCAGGAGACTTTTACATGTGGCCTCTCATTCAAAATGTCATTGAAAAATGTGGTGTAGTCAGGAGACTCTTTCATGAAGACACATATTCAGAGACTCAGTGCATAAGATAGACCCTTGATATAGTAAGAAATCTAATTAGCATGGCCACATCTTCTGAGGTGCACTGAATAATACACACCTGGAGAATAATTTGGAGTCTACGTTCGATGGACATTCATTTAGAGCCTTGGTAAATAATGCAGACCTGTGGAGTAGCCAGGAGTCTATTTCATTTGGACACATATTTATAGCTTCAGTGCATAATATGCACGTGTAGATTCGTCAGGATTTCATGTTATATAGCCACTGACTCATAACCTCAATGAATCATGCAGAAATGTAAAGTACTCAGTAGTCTATTTTATAGCCACTCATTCAGAGATTCACTCAATAATAAAATTATTTGAGATAGACAGCCTCCTGTTTCATATTGTCATACAAGAGGAGCCTCACTGATTGACACACACATAGGGAAGTGTTAGGGGTGTACTTTACATAGCCTCTCATTTACAGCCTACGGGAGTAATGCACACGTGTGCAATAGACAGTAGTCTATTTTATATGGAAACAAAATCATAGCCTGAGTCAGTAATACACAACTTTTGAATAGTCACTAGTCTATTCCATATGCCCAAATATTTAGAGTCAAAGTCAATGATACACACCTGTAGACTAGTCAGGAAACAATTTCATATGGCCAAAGTTTCAGAGACTCAGTGAAGAATAAATACCTGAGGAATAATCTGGACGCTATTACATGTGTCATATCTTCAGAGGTTCATTGAGTAAAGAACACCTGTATTGTAGTCAGAATTCTATTTTACGTAGCCACATAATCAGAGCCTATCTGAATAACAGACACCATGGGAAAGTCAGGATTCTATTTCGTATATCCACTCATTTACAGCCAAATGTAAAAACTCACACCTGAGTAGCATATAGGAGTCTCCATTTTTTGGCCACACATTTAGAGCCTCACAGAAAAATACAGAATTAGGGAAGTGTCAGGAGTGTACTTGATGTGGCCACTTATTCAATTCCCAGTGAATAATTATATATATCTGGAAAATACTCAGGATTCTATTATATATAGCCACTTATTAAGAGACTCACTGAATGACTCACACCTGGAGAACTGTCTGGAGACTATTTGATATGACAGTTCACCCAGCGACTCAGTGGAAAATGCAGAGCTGAGAAACAGTCAAGAAGATGGAGTCAAGAGTCTATTTTATGTGGTCACTCATTCAGAAACTGACTGAAGAATACACACCTTGGGAATAATCAGAGTTCAGGTCATATGGCCACTCAATCACAGCATTACTGAATAATGCACAATGGGGCAATAGTAAGGAATGGATTTACTATGGCCTCTCATTCAGAGCCTCAGTGCTAAATAAACAGCTGTGGAGGAGTGAGGACCCTATTGACGGTAGTCCCAAATAAAGCAGCTCCGTGAATGATACACACATGTGTGAGAGTCAGGAGACTATTTGATATGGACACTCATACGGAACCTCTTCGAATATTGCACATGTGGGGAATAATCACTAGTCTATTTCATATGGTGGTTCGTTTGGAGGGTCAAAAAATAATGCGCACCTGTGGAGTACAATGCGGTCTATTTCATAAGGCCACTCTTTCAGTGTTTTAGTGAATGACATGTATATCTGATAAGTCATGAATCTCTTTCACATGGCCACTCGTTCTGGGCCTCTGTGAATAATACTCCATTCAGAAGCAGTCAAGGGTCTACTTCAAATGCCTACATATTCAGAGTCTCTGTAAGTAATGAACACCTGGGCAATACACTTGAGTCTCTTTTTTATACCCACTTAGTTAGAGTTTCATTCAATAATACACACCTGGGGAAGAGTTAAGAGTCTACTTCATGTAGCCACTCATTTCGATCCTCAGTGAATAATCCACACCAGGGTAACAGCTGAGCATTTTTTATATGGCCACTCACTCTGTGCCTCACTGAATGATACACACCTGGGTAATTCTCAGGATTCTATTTCATACTACCACTCATTTAGAACCTTATTGAATAATTCACAATGGAGCAATAGTCTGGTGTTTATTTTACATTTTCTCTCATTCAAAGTTTCAGTGAATAATGAACTTCTATGGAGTAATCAGGACACTGTTTAAGATAGCCATGTATTAAGTGCCTTCCTGAATGATACATGCCTGGGTGATAGTCAGGAGTCTATTTCACATGAACTCCAATTCTGTGTAACACTGAGTAATACACACCTGCGGGAGCTTCAGGAGTCTATTTGGTATGGACACTCATTCCGGACCTGGTGGATTAATGCACACATGGAGAATAATGTGTTGTCTATGTCATACAGCTACTCATTCAGACAAACAGTGAAGAATACACATGTGGAGTCATTAGAATTCTTTTTTATATGGCCCTTCTTTCACAGCCTTACTGAATATTACACACTTGTGATATAGTCCGAAGTCTAAATTTTATGGCCACTCATTCAGAGAATCACTGAATAATTCACACCTGCAGAATAGTCAGAAGTCTCTTTTCTGTGGCTACCCACTGAGAGCCTCACTAAATGTACACACCTGGATAAATAGTCAGGATTTACTTGTATCTCCTCATTCAGAGTCTCACTAAATAATGCACAACTGTGGAATAGTCAGGAGACTTTTTCATGTGGCCTCTCATTCAATGTGTCATTGAAAAATGTGGTGTAGTCATGAGACTCTTTCATGTAGACGCATATTCAGAGCCTCAGTGCATAAGACAGAACCTTGATATAGTTAGAAATCTAATTAGTATGGCCACATCTTCTGAGGCTCACTGAATAACAGACACCTGGAGAATAATTTGGAGTCTATTTTCGATGGACATTCATTCAGAGCCTTGGTAAATAATGCAGACCTGTGGAGTAGCCAAAAGTCTATTTCACTTGGAAACACATTCATAGCCTCAGTGGATAATACACACGTGTGGATTAGTCAGTATTACGTATTATATGGCCACTGACTCGTAAACTCAATGAATAATGCACAAATGTAAAGTACTCAGCAGTTTATTTTATATAGCCACTCATGGAGAGATTCACTGAATAATAAAATTATTTGAGATAGACCGCCTCCTATTTCTTATGGTGATATAAAAGAGCCTCACTGGGTGATGCACACCTGGGGATGTGTTTGGAGTGTACTTTACATAGCCTCTCATTTACAGCATAAGGGAATAATGCACACGTGTGGAATAGACACTAGTCTATTTTATATGGCCACAAAATCAAAGCCTGTGTTGGTAATACACGACTTTGGAATAGTCACTCGTCTATTCTATATGCCCAAATATTTAGAGTCAGAGTCAATACATGCCTGCAGAATAGTCAAGAAACCATTTCATATGGCCAAAGTTTCAGAGCCTCAGTGAATAATAAATACCTGTGTAATTCTCTGGACGCTATTACATGTGGCATTTCTTCAGATGTTCATTGAGAAAAAAACACCTGTATTGTTGTCAGAATTCTATTTCTTTTTTTTTTTATACAGTTATTTTTATTGTATACATATCAGGTACACAGAATAAAAACCTTACTCTCTAGAACATGAGAAGTCAATAGAAAAAAAGATTCATAAATGGAATGAACATAAAAATGACAAAGCATGTGATCTTCAACCACATTATATAGTTTTTAAACTAATCTTTCACAATAAAAAAGGCACTTATTTGAAACCGTAGAATTGACAGATGATGTGTGCCATGTAAGTATAAGTTTAGAAACTTATGAAACAATTTTAGTGGTGGTATTTATGTGTGGAGAGAAAAATGTGTAACTATCAAGTATTTTAGAAATGCTTTCTAAACTAGAATGACATTTATTCAGTATGATATATTCTTTCCCTACTCCATTCTAATTGTTTAAAAACTACCAAGTGACGTTACAGAAGTTAAACCAATAAATCTGGCATCTTTTCTTTCTTACACAAAGTATCTTCTCTTATAAATGGGGTTATTTAATTAAGCATTCTTCTTGATGACCCCAGTTATAATCAAAAGAGGCCATGAGACCACAGACTGCTACAGACGAAAAGAGACAGTGCAGACACTTGCATCAATCAATAGACAGTCCAAGGGACAACAGAACACAAGTCTGGGTAACATGAATTTGGTGAGAAAGCCAGCTAAACTTACTGTATCTTAATATTCAAAGTGAATCATTCTATATAATTTTTAACTTTCTATTTCATATAGCCACATACTCAGAGTCTAATAGAATAACAGACACCTTGGGAAAGTCAGAATTCTATTTCGTATAGCCACTCATTTACAGCCGAATGTAAAATCTCACACCTGCGTAGTATAAAGGAGTCTCTATTTTATGACAGCCCATTCAGGGCCTCACAGAATAATGCAGATGTATGTAAATGTCAGGAGTGTACTTTACATATCCACTTATTTAGTTCCTCAGTTAAGAATCATATGTATTTGAACCAGCAATCCCACACTGGGTATATACCCAAAGCATCATAAAGTATTCTGTTATAAAGACACATGCACACATATGTTTCTTGTGTCCACAAAGACTTGGAACCAACCCAAATGCCCATCAATAATAGACTGGATAAAGGAAAGATGGCACATATACACCATGGAATACTATACAGCCATAAAAAAGGATGAGTTTATGTTCTTTGCAGGGACATGGATGAAGCTGGAAACTATCATTCTCAGCAAACTGACAGAAGAACAGAAAACCAAATACCACATGTTCTCACTCATAACTGGGTGTTGAACAATGAGACACATGGACACAGAGAAGGGAACATCATACACCAGGGCCTGTTGGGTGGAGGGGGGCTAATGGTCAGATAGCAGGGGAGTGAGGGGCTAGGGGAGGGATAGCATTAGAAGAAATACCTAATGCAATCACAGGGTGATGGATGAAGCACACCACCGTGACACATGTATACCTATGTAACAAACCAGCACGTTATGCACATGTACCCCAGAACTTAAATTATAATAAAAAAATAAATAAATAAAAAATAAACAGCAAAAGTAAACTATCAAATAAATTTTTTAAAAGAAAAAATGTAAAAAAAAAAGAATCATATGTATTTGAAAAATACTCAGGATTTTATTACATATAGCCACTTATTTAGAGACTCACTGAATAATGCCCACCTGAGAATTGTCTGGAGACTATTCACCCAGCGACTCAGGGGAAAATGTAGAGCTGAGAATTAGTCAAGAGGACAGAGTCAGGAGTCTATTTTATATGGTCACTCGTTCAGAAATTGACTGAAGAATACACCATTTAGGAATAGTCAGAGTCCGGGTCATATGGCCACTCAATCACAGCATTACCGAATAATGCACAATGGGGCAATAGTAAGGAGTCTATTTAATACGGCCTCTCATTCGGTGCTTCAGTGCTTAATAAACAGCTGTGGAGAAGTGAGGACCCTATTGACGGTAGCCCCAAATAAAGCAGCTCCGTTAATGATACACACATGTGTGAGAGTCAGGAGACTATTTTATATGGACACTCATACAGAGCCTCTCCAAATATTGCACATGTGGCGAATAATCACTAGTGTACTTCATATGGTGGTTCGTTTGGAGAGTCAAAAAATTACACGCACCTGTGGAGGAAAATTCGGTCTATATCATAAGGACACTGTTTCAGTGTTTTAGTGAATAACATGTATATCTGATAAGTCAGGAATCTCTTTCACATGGCCACTCGTTCTGGGCCTCTGTGAATAATACTCCCCTCAGAAACAGTCAAGGGTCTACTTCAAATGCCTACACATTCAGAGTCTCTGTATGTAATGAACAACTGGTCAATATACCTGAGTCTCCTTTTTATGCGCACTTAGTCAGAGTCTCATTCAATAATACACACCTGGGGAAGAGTTAAGAGTCTACTTCATGTAGCCACTCATTTCGATCCTCAGTAAATAATCCACACCAGGGTAATTGTCGAGCATTTTTTATATGGCCACTCATTCTGTGCCTCCCTGAATGATACACACCTGGGGAATTCTCAGGATTCAATTTCTTTTTTCTTTTCTTTTTTTATTCAACTTTTATTTTAAGTTCCAGGATGCATGTGCAGGATGCGTGGATTTTTTACATAGGTAAATGTGCAAATGTGTGCCGGGGTGGTATGCTGCACAGATCAACCCATCACCTAGGTATTAAGCCCAGTATTCATTAGCTATTCTTCCTGATGCTCCCCCAACCCCCATAACAGGCACCAGTGTGTGTTGTTCCCCACAATGTACCGATGTGTTCTCTTAGTTCAGCTCCCACTTATAAGTGAGAAAATGCAGTGTTTGGTTTTCTGTTCCTGCGTTAGTTACCTGAGGATAATATCTTCCAGCTTCATCCGTGTCCCTGCAAGTGACATAATCTCGTTCCTTTTTCATGACTGCATAGTAGAGAATCAATACTTATTTCATAGGGTAGATATCCTGGCTTGAATGTTTCTGTCCCCTATAAAATTTATGTTGAATCTTAGACCCAATGCAAAGACATTGGGAGCTATGCCTTTTGGGAGGTGATGGAAAGCATTGTCCTTATGCATTAGATTGGTACACTTTTTTAAAAAAATATTTATTGCAATATAGTTTTTGGGGTACATGTGCAGAACGTGCAAGATAGTTGCATAGGTACATACATGGCAGTGTGTTTGGCTGCCTTCCTCCCCTTCACCCACACTTGGCATTCATCCCCAGGCTATCACTCTCCAGCCCCGCCCGCTGTCCCTCCCCATTCCCCCCAATAGACCCCAGTGTGCAGTAGACCCCCGCTCTGTGTCCATGTGTTTTCATTTTTCTCACCAACCTATGAGTGAGTATATGTGGTATTACTTATTCTGTTCTTGTGTCAGTTTGCCGAGAATGATGTTCCACAGATTCATCCATGTGCTTACAAAGGACAAAAACTCATCATTTTTGATTGCTGCATAATATTCCATGGTGTATATGTGCCACATTTTCCCAGTCCAGTCTATCATCGTTGGGCATTTGGGTTGGTTCCAGTTGTTTGTTATTGTTAACAGTGCTGCAATGAACATTCGTGTGCATGTGTCCTTATAGTAGAACGATTTATAGTCCTTTAGATATATATCCAGTAATGGCATTGCTGGGTCAAATGGAATTTCTATTTCTACGTCCTTGAGAAATCTCCACACTGTCTTCAACAACGGTTGAACTAATTTACACTCCCACCAACAGTGTAAGAGTGTTCCTATTTCACCACATCCTCTACAGCATTAGCTGTCTCCAGATTTTTTAATAATAGCCATTCTAACTGGCGTGAGATGGTATCTCAATGTGATTTTGATTTGCACCTCTCTAATGACCAGTGATGATGAGCATTTTTTCATATGTTTGTTGGCCTCATGTATGTCTTCTTTTGTAAAGTGTCTGTTCATATCCTTTGCCCATTTTTGAATTGGATTGTTTGTTTTTTTTTCCTGCAAATCTGTTTGAGTTCTTTGTAAATTCTGGATATCAGCCCTTTGTCAGATTTGTAAACTGCAAAAATTTTTTCCCATTCGGATTGTTGCGGATTCACTCTAGTGACTGTTTTTTTTTTTTTTTTTTTTTTTTTTTTTTTTTTTTTTTTTGCCATGCAGAACCTGTGGAGTTTGACTAGGTCCCATTTGTCTATTTTGGCTTTTGTTGCCAATACTTTTGGTGTTTTGTTCATGAAGTCCTTGCCAATCCTATGTCCTGAATGGTTTTGCCTAAATTTTCTTCTAGGGTTTTTATGGTGTCAGGTCTAATGTTTAAGTCCTTAATCCATGTGGAGTTATCTTAGTGTAAGGTGTCAGGAAGGGGTCCAGTTTCTGCTTTCTGCACATGGCTAGCCAGTATTCCCAACACCATTTATTAAATAGGAAATACTTTCCCTATTGCTTGTTTTTGTCTGGTTTATCAAAGATAATATGGTTGTAGATATGTTGTGTTGCCTCCGATGCTTCTGTTCTGTTCCATTGGTCTACATCTCTGTTATGGTACCAGTACCATGCTGTTTTGACTACTGCAGCCTTGTAATATAGTTTGAAGTCTGGTAGTGTGATGCCTCCTGCTGTGTTCTTTTTGCTTAGAATTGACTTGGGTATGTGGGCTCACTTTTGGTTCCATATGAAATTCGTGGTGTTTTTTTTCAGTTCTGTGAAGAAATTCAATGGTAGTTTGATAGGGATAGCATTGATTGTGTAAATTACTTTGGGCAGTATAGCCATTTTCACGATATTGATTCTTCCTAACCATGAACATGGAATGTTTCTCCATCTGTTTGTGTCCTCTCTTATTTTGTTGAGCAGTTGTTTTTAGTTTTCCTTGAAGAGGTCCCTTAATTGCCTGGTGAGTTGTATTCCTAGTTATTTTATTTTCTTTGTAGCAATTGTTAATGGCAGTTTGTTCTTGATTTGGTTCTCTTTAAGTCTGTTATTGGTGTATAGAAATGCTTGTAATTTTTGCACATCGATTTTATATCCTGAGACGTTGCTGAGGTTGCTTATCAGTTTCAGGAGCTTTTAGGCTGAGGTGATGGGGTCTTTTGGTATACTATCATGTCATCTGCAAATAGAGACAATTTGGCTTCCACCTTTTCTATTTGAATACGCTTTATTTCTTTTTCTTGCCTGATTGCTCTGGCTAGAAATTCCAGTACTATGTTGAATAGGAGTGGTGAGAGAGGGCATTTTTGTCTAGTGCCAGATTTCAAAGAGAATGCTTTCAGTTTTTGCCCATTAAGTATAATATTGGCTGTTGGTTTGTTGTAAATAGCTTTTATTACTTTGAGATATGTTCCACCAATACCAAGTTTATTGAGGGTTTTTAGCATAAATGGCTGTTGAATTTTGTCAAATGCCTTCTCTGCATCAATTGATGTGGTTTTTGCTTTTTGCTTTTGTTTATGTGGTGAATTACATTCATAGACTTGCATTTGTTGAACCACCCTTGCATCCCCAGGACGAATCCTACTTGATCATGATGGATAAGTTTTTTAATGTGCTGTTGCAAACGGTTTGCCAGTATTTTATTAAAGATTTCTGCGTCGATGTTCATCATGGATATTGTCCTAAAGGTTTCTTTTCTTGTTGAGTCTCTGCCAGGTTTTGGTATCTGGATGATGTTGGTCTCATACAATGATTTGAGATGGGTTCCCTCTTTTTGGATTATTTGGAATAGTTTCAGAAGGAACGGTACCAGATCCTCTTTGTGTGTCTGGTAGAATTCAGCTGTGAACCCATCTGGACCTGGGCTTTTTTGTGTGGTTGGCTCTTAATTGCTGCCTCAACTTCAGAGCTTGTTATTGGTCTATTCATACTTTCGGCTTCCTCCTGGTTAAGGTTTGGGAGGACACAGGCGTCCAGGAATTTATCCATTTCTTCCTGGTTTACTAGTTTATGTGCATAGAGTTGTTTGTTGTATTCTCTGAAGATGGATTAAATTTCTGTGGAATCTCTGGTGATTTCCACATTATCGTTTTTTACTGCATCTATTTGGTTGATCTCTCTTTTCTTTTTTATCAGTCTGGCTAGTGGTCTGTCTATTTTGTTGATCTTTTCAAAAAACCAGCTCTTAAATTTATTGATTTTTTGAAGGGTTTTTCTTGTCTCTATCTCCTTCAGTTCTGCTCTGATCTTAGTTGTTTCTTGTCTTCAGCTAGGTTTTGAGCATTTTTGATCTTGCTCCTAGCTCTGGGATTTATTGATTTTTTTGAAGGATTTTTCTTGTCACTATCTCCTTCAGTTCTGCTCTGATCTTAGTTATTTCTTGTCTTCGGCTAGGATTTGAGCATTTTTGATCTTGCTCCTCTAGCTCTTTCAATTTTGATGATAGGGTGTCAATTTTGGATCTCTCCACTCTTCTCATGTGGGCACTTATTGCTATATATTTTCCTCTACAGAGTGCTTTAAATGTGTCCCAGAGATTCTGGTATGTTGTGTCTTCATTCTAGTTGGTTTCAAAAAACTTCTTTATTTCTGCCTTCATTTCATTGTTTATCCAATCAACATGCAAAAGCCAGTTGATCAGTTTCCATGAAGCTGTGCGGTTCTGAGTTATTTTCTGGATTCTGAGTTCCAACTTGATTGCACTATGGTCTGAGAGACGTTTGTTATGATTTCAGTTGTTTTGCATTTGCTGAGGAGTGCTTTACTTCCAATTATGTGGTCAATTTTGGAGTATGTGTGATGTGGTGCTGAGAAGAATGTATATTCTGTGAATTTGGGGTGGATAGTTCTGTTAATGTCTATCAGGCTTGCTTGTTCCAGGTCTGAGTTCAAGTCCTGGATATCCTTGTTAATTTTCTGTCTGTTTGGTCTGTCTGCTATTGATAGTGGAGTGTTATAGTCTCCCGCTATTATTGTGTGGGAGTCTAAGTCTCTTTGTAAGTCATTAAGAACCTGCCTTATATATCTGGGTGCTCCTGCATTGGGTCCGTATATATTTAGAATCGTTAGCTCTTCTTGCTGTATCGATTCTTTCACCATTATGTAATGACTTTTTTTTGTCCCTTTTGATCTTTGTTGCTTTAAAGTCTATTTTATCAGAGACGAGAATTGCAACTCCTGCTTTTTTTGCTATCCATTTGCTTGGTAAATCTTCCTCCATCCCTTTATTTTGAGCCTTTGTGTATCCTTGCGTGTTAGGTGGGTTTCCTGGATACATCACACCGATGGGTTTTGTTTTTTTATCCAATTCTCCAGTCTGTGTCTTTTGATTGGTGCATTTAGCCCATTTACATTTAGGGTTAATATTGTTGTGTGTGAATTTGATACTGCCATTTTGATGCTAGCTGGCTGTTTTGCCCAGTGGTTCATGTACATTCTTTATTTTGTTAATGCTCTTTAGCATTTGATATGCTTTTAGGATGGCTGGTACTGGTTGTTTCTTTCTATGTGTAGTGCCTCTTTCAGGAGCTCTTGTAAAGCAGGCCTAGTGGGAACAAAATCTCTGAGTACTTGCTTTTTGGCAAAAGATTTTATTCTTCCTTCACTTATGAAGCTCACTTTGGCTGGATATAAAATTCTGGGTTGGATGTTCTTTTTTTTTAAGGATATTGAATATTGGCCCCCACTCTCTTCTGGCTTGTAGAGTCTCCACCAATAGAACTGCGTTGAGTCTGATGGGCTTCTCTTTGTGGGTGACCCGACCTTTGTCTCTGGCTGCCCTTGGTATTTTCTCCTTCATTTCAACCCTGGTAAATCTGACTATTATGTGCCTTGGGGTTGCTCTTTTTGTGGAGTATCTTTGTGGTGTTCTCTGTATTTCCTGGTGTTGAGTATTGACCTGTCTTTCTAGGTTGGGGAAATTTTTCTGGATAATATTCTGAAGAGTGTTTTTCAGCTTGGATTCATTCTCTTCATCACTTTCTGGTACAGTATCAAACCTAGGTTGGGTCTCTTCACATAGTTCCACATTTCTTGGAGATTTTGTTCATTTTTTTGTGCTTTTTTCTTTAATCTTGGTTTCTTGTTTTATTTCATTGATTTGATCTTTGACTTCTGATATTTTTTCTTCTGCTTGGTCAATTCGCCTGTTGAAACTTGTACATGCTTCGTGAAGTTCTCGTGTTGTGTTTTTCAGCTCCTTCAATTCATTCATATTCCTCTCTAAGTTGTACATTCTTGTTATCAATTTCTTGAATCTTTTTTCAAATCTATTTTCAAGGTTCTTAGTTTCTTTGCACTGATTTAGAACATGTTCTTTTAGCTCACTGAAGTTTCTCATTATCTGCTTTCTGAAGTGTGATTCTGTCATTTCATCACACTCATTCTTCATCCAGCTTTGTTCCCTTGCTGGTGAGAAGTTTTGGTCCTTTGTTGGAGGTGAGGTGTTTTGGTTTCAGGTGTTCTTCTCCTTTTTGCCCTGGTTTCTTCCCATCTTTATGGATTTATCCACCTGTCATCTTAGTAGTTGCTGATTTTTCAATTGGGTCTCTGTGTGGACGCTGAGATTGTTGATGATGACGTATTTCTGTTACTTAGTTTTTCTTCTAATGGTCTAGCCCCTCTGCTGTACGAGTGCGGAGGTCCACTCCAGTTTCTGCTTGTCTGGGTTATACCTGTTACAGCTGCGGAACAGTGAGGGATGATAACCGTTTTTTCTTCTGCTGTCTTTGTTCCAGAATGATGCCCGCCAAATGTCAGTCTGATTAGTCATTTTTTGGGTTGACTCTTTGGATATACAGGGGTCAAGAACCTGCTTGAGTAGACGGTCTTTGCTTTATAAGATCTCCATTGCTGAGCTGTGAGCTTCATTGTTCATTCAGGCTTGTTGGGAATTTGTTTATGTCTGCTGCAACAGAACTCATAAAACACCATTCTTTTTTTCCCCCTTGGATACTCTCTCTCAGGGAGTTGGGGGCTTTCTTTATGAGTATCTTTTGCAGTGTCCTGCCCCACTAGGAGGCAGTCTATTCACTATTTGCCTGCCGGGGCTCTGCCCTGCTTGCATGGGTCCACCCTGTTTCTGCTGGTCTCTGTTCTTCTGTGGAGTGCTCTCCCCTCCTGGCGGAGTCTTTCTGTTATGGCAGGTTGCCTCGGCGACAGCAGGCTGTGTCAGCCCTGGGTGGTACTTCAGTAGGGTCGGATTGTGTCCGGATGCCCCTCCCTCTCCGGGCTGCACAGTCCTACATGCCAGCAGCAAAACTCTCAGCTTCGATCACCTCCAATTGCCGCCCTGCTTGTCCCCGTGGGGTTGGGACCTGCTGAGCCCCATCACCCAGCTCCCTGCCTCAGAGTTTGTCCTCTCTCTCTCTCTCTCTCTCTCTCTCTTCCTCTCCCCAAGCTGAAAGGTCAACTCTCTCACTGGCGCCGCAGTAGCCTGCCAATAGTGCACTGGGATCCATGCGATCTCCGGTGCCACTACCCACATCACCAGCTCAGATTACGCTTCCCAGGAAACTCCTGGTCTGGCTCATTGTCCAAGTCTTGTTCAATCAGATGGACATGCCAATCTGCCCTTCCAATTCTCAGATTGCCGGTTTAACAGGGCACCCAGATCAGTGAGTTTTGTGCCAGGTTCCGCTGCGGCACCGACCAAAGTGGCTGCGCGAGCCGGCTGCGTGAGCCGGCTGTACTATCGTTCCGTTTCTCTCCCACACCTGGGACTTTCAACGCTCTGTGGGCAAAAAATGTCCATTCGAGAATGCGGCTAGGACTCACCCTCTGCGCCTTCACTGAGAGCTGCAATACTGAGTTGCTTTTACCACGCCATCTTCTCAGGATTCTATTTCATACTACTACTCATTTATAACCTTATTGAATAATTCACAATGGAGAAATAGTCAGGGGTATATTTTGTATGGCCTCTCATTCAGAGTTTCAGTAAATAATAAACTTCTATGGGATAATCAGGACACTGTGTAAGATAGCCATGAATTAAGTGCCTTCCCTAATGACAAACTCCTGGGTGGTAGTCAGGAGTCTATTTCATATGAACTCTATTTCTGTGTAATGCTGAGTAATACACACCTGGAGGAGTTTGAGGAGTCTATTTGGTATGGACACTCATACTGAACCTGGTGGAATAATGCACACATGGAGAGTAATGAGGTGCCTATGTCATACGGCTACTCATTTAGACAAACAGTGAATAATGCTCATGTGGAGTCATTACAATTCTGTTTCATATGGACCCTATTTTACAGCCTCAATGAATACTACACACTTGTGATAGAGTCTGGAGTCTATATTTTATGGCCACTCATTCAGAGAATCACTAAATAATTCACACCTGCAGCATAGTCAGTTGTCTCCCTCGTATGGCTAATTATAAGAGCCTCACTAAATGTACACACCTGAATAAAAAGTCAAAGTTTTCTTGTATCTCCTCATTCAGAGTCTAACTAAATAATGCACACCTGTGGAATAGTTAGGAGACTTTTTCATGTGGTCTCTCATTAAATGTGTCATTGACAAATGTGGTGTAGTCAGGAGAATCTTTTATGTACACACATATTCAGAGACTCAGTGCATAAGACAGACCCTTGATATAGTAAGAAATCTAATTAGTGTGGCCACATCTTCTGAGGTGCACTGAATAATACACACCTGGAGAATAATTTGGAGTCTATTTTCGATGGACATTCATTCAGAGCCTTGGTAAATAATGCAGACCTATGGAGTAGCCAGGAGTCTATTTCATTTGGAAACACATTCATAGTCTCTGTGGATAATATCCATGTGTAGATTAGTCAGGATTCCATTTTATATGGCCACTGACTCGTAACCTCAATGAATAATGCACAAATGTAAAGTACTCAACAGTCTATTTCATAGAGCTACTCATAGAGAGATTCACTGAATAATAAAATTATTTGAGATAGACAGCCTCCTATTTCTTATGGTCATACAAAAAAGCCTCACTGAGTGATGCATACCTGGGGTTGTGTTAAGAGTGTACTTTACATAGCCTCTCATTTACAGCCTAAGGGAATAATGCACACGTGTGGAATAGACACTAGTCTATTTCATATGGCCACAAAATCAAAGCCTGAGTCAGTAATACACAACTTTGGAATAGTCATTCGTCTATTCCATATGCCCAAATATTTAGAGTCAGAGTCAATAATACACACCTGCAGACTAGTCATGAAAGAATTTTATATGGCCAAAGTTTCAGATCCTCAGTGTATAATAAATACCTGAGAAATACTCTGAACGCTATTACATGTGGCATTCCTTCAGAGGTTCATTGAGAAAAGAACACCTGCATTGTAGTCAGAATTCTATTTCATATAGCCACATACTCAGAGACTAACAGAATAACAGACACCTTGGGAAAGTTAGGATTCTATTTCGTATAGCCACTCATTTACAGCCGAATGTAAAAACTCACGCCTGCATAGTATATTGGAGTCTATATTTTATGGCCACCCATTAAGGGCCTCACAGAATAATGCAGACTTATGGAAATGTCAGGAGTGTACTTTACATGTCCACTTATTCAGTTCCTCAGTGAATAATTATATATATCTGGAAAATACTCAGGATTCTATTATATATAGCCACTTATTTAGAGGCTCACTGAATAATGCGCACCTGAGAATTGTCTGGAGAATATTTGATATGACCATTCACCCAGCGACTCAGTGGAAAATGCAGAGCTGAGAAATAGTCAAGAGGACAGAGTCAGGAGTCTATTTTATGTGGTCACTCGTTCAGAAACTGACTGAAGTATACACACCTTGGGAATAGTCAGAGACCAGGTCATATGTCCACTCAATCACAGCATTACCGAATAATGCACAATTGGGCAATAGTAAGGAGTCTATTTCATATGGCCTCTCATTCAGAGCTTCAGTGCATAATAAACAGCTGTGGAGGATTGAGGACCTTATTGACGATAGCTCCAAATAAAGCAGCTCCGTGAATTATACACACATGAGTGAGATTCAGGAGACTATTAGATATAGACACTCATACAGAACCTCCTCAAATATTGCACATGTGGGAATAATCACTAGTGTATTTCATATGGTGGTTCGTTTGAAGAGTCAAAAATTAACGTGCACCTGTGGAGTAAAATGCGGCCTATTTCATGAGGCCACTCTTTCAGTGTTTTAGTGAATAACATGTATATCTGATAAGTCGGGAATCTCTTTCACATGGCCACTTGTTCTGGGCCTTTGTAAATAACTCTCCCCTCAGAAACAGTCAAGGATCTACTTCAAATACCTACACATTCAGATTCTCTGTAAGTAATGAACAACTGGGCAATATACCTGAGTCTCATTTTTATGCCCACTTAGTCAGAGTTTCATTCAATAATACACACCTGGGGAAGAGTTAAGAGTCTACTTCATGTAGCCACTCATTTCGATCCTCAGTGAATAATCTACACCAGGGTAATAGTTGAGCATTTTTTATATGGCCACTCATTCTGTGCCTCCTGAATGACACACGCCTGGGGAATTCTCAGGATTCTATTTCATACTACTACTCATTTAGAACCTTATTGAATATTTCGCAGTAGAGAAATAGTCAGGTGTCTATTTTGTATGGCCTCTCATTCAGAGTTTCAGTAAATAATAAAATTCTATGGGGTAATCAAGACACTGTGTAAGATAGCCATGATTTAAGTGCCTTCCCGAATGACACACACCTCGGTGGTAGTCAGGAGTCTATTTCATATGAACTCTATTTCTGTGTAATGCTGAGTAATACACATCTGGGGGAGTTTCAGGAGTCTATTTGGTATGGACACTCATACCGAACGTGTTGGAATAATGAACACATGGAGAATAATGAGGAGTCTATGTAATACGGCTACTCATTTAGACAAACAGTGAATAATGCACATGCGGAGTTGCTAGAATTCTGTTTCATATGGGCCCTCTTTCACAGCCTCAGTGAATATTACACACTTGAGATATAGTCTGGAGTCTGTATTTTATGGCCATGCATTTAGAGAATTACTGAATAATTAACACCTGCGGAATAGTCAGAAGTCTCTTGTCTATGGCTACCCTTTGAGAGCCTCACTAAATGTACACAACTGGATAAATAGTAAGGAATTGCTATTTATCTCCACACTCACAGTCTCACTAAATAATGCACACCTGTGAAATAGTCGGGATAGTTTTTTACTTGGCCTCTCATTCAACGTGTCATTGAAAAATTTGGTGTAGTTAGGAGACTCTTTCATGTAGACACATATTCAGAGACTCAGTGCATAAGACAGACCCTTGATATAGTAAGAAATCTAATTAGTATGGCCACATCTTCTGAGGTGCACTGAATAATACACACCTGGAGAATAATTTGGAATCTATTTTCGATGAACATTCATTCAGAGCCTCGGTAAATAATGCAGACCTGTGGAGTAGCCAGGAGTCTATTTTATTTGGACACATATTCATAGCCTCAGTGGATAATATGCACGTGTGAATTAGTCAGGATTCCATTTTAATATAGCCACTGGCTCGTCACCTCAATGAATGCACAAATTTAAAGTACTCAGCAGTTTATTTCATAGAGCCATTCATTCAGAGATTTACTGAATAATAAAAATATTTCAGACAGACAGCCTCCTGTTTGATATGGTCATACAAAAAGGGCCTCACTGCGTGACACACACCTAGGGAAGTGTTAGAAGTGTACTTTAATTAGCCTCTCTTTTACAGCCTAAGGGTATAATGCACACGTTTGGAATAGACACTAGTCTATTTTATATGGCCACAAAATCAAAGCCTGAGTCAGTAATACACAACTTTGGAATAGTCACTAGTCTATTCCATATGCCCAAATATTTAGAGTCAGAGTCAATGATACACGCCTGTAGACTAGTCAAGAAACAGTTTTATATGGCAAAAGTTTCAGAGACTCAGTGAATAATAAATATGTGAGGAATACTCTGGACGCTATTACATGTGGCATTTCTTCAGAGGTTCATTGAGTAAAGAACACCTGTACTGTACTCAGAATTCTATTTTATTTTATTTTATTTTATTTTTTATTTTTTTAAATTTTTATTGCATTATAGGTTTGGGGGTACATGTGCAGAACGAGCAAGATAGTTGCATAGGTACACACATGGCAGTGTGCTTTGCTGCCTTCCTCCCCCTCACCCACACTTGGTATTCATCCCCAGGCTATCCCCCCAGTCCCCCCCACTGTCCCTCCCCCATTCCCCCCAACAGTCCCCAGTGTATAGTAGACCGCCTCTCTGTGTCCATGTGTTCTTATTTTTCTCACCCACCTATGAGTGAGTATATGCGGTATTTCTTTTTCTCAGAATTCTATTTTATATAGCAACATACTCAGAGCCTAACTGAATAACAGACACCTTGGGAAAGTCAGGATTCTATTTCGTATAGCCACACATTTACAGCCGAATGTAAAAACTCACGCCTGAGTAGTATATAGGAGTCTCTGTTTTATGGCCACTCATTCAGAGCCTCACAGAATAAAGCAGATGTATGGAAATGTCAGGAGTGTACTTTACATGGCCACTTATTCAGTTCCTCCGTGAAGAATCATATATATCTGGAAAATACTCAGGATTCTATTATATATAGCCACTTATTAAGAGACTCACTGAATAATGCACACCTGGAGAATTGTCTGGAGACTATTTGATATGACCGTTCATCCAGCGACTCAGTGGAAAATGCAGAGCTGAGTAATAGTCAAGAGGACAAAGTCAGGAGTCTATTTTATGTGGTCCCTCATTCAGAAACTCACTGAATATTACACACCATGGGAATAGTCAGAGTCCAGGTCATATGGCCACCAATCACAGCATTACCAAATAATGCACAATGGGGCAATAGAAAGGTGTCTATTTAATACGGCCTGTCATTTGGAGCTTCAGTGCATAATAAACAGCTGTGGAGGAGGGAGGACTCTATTGACGGTAGCCCCAAATAAAGCACCTCCGTGAATGATACACACATGTGTAAGAGTGAGGAGACTATTTGATAGGGATACTCATACAGAACCTCTTCGAATATTGCACATGTGGGGAATAATCACTACTCAATTTCATATTGTGGTTCGTTTGGAGAGTCAAAAATAATGCACACCTGTGGATTAAAATGTGGTCTATTTCATAAGGCCACTCTTTCAGTGTTTCAGTGAATAACATGTATATCTGATAAGTCAGGAGTCTCTTTCACATGGCCATTTTTTCTGGGCCTCTGTGAATAATACTACCCTCAGAAACAGTCAAGCGTCTACTTCAAATGCTTACACATTCAGAGTCTCTGTAAGTAATGAACACCTGGGCAATATACCTGAGTCCCTTTTTATGCCCATTGAGTCAGTCTCATTTAATAATACACACCTAGGGAAGAGTTAAGACTCTACTTCATGTAGGCACTCATTTCGATCATGAGTGAATAATCCCCACCAGGGTAAGAGTCGAGCATTTTTATATGTCCACTCATTCTGTGCCTCCCTGAATAATACACACCTGGGGAATTCTCAGGATTCATTTTCATACCGCCACCAATTTAGAACCTCATTGAGTAATTCACAATGGAGCAATTGTCAGGTGTTTATTTTGTATGGCCTCTTATTCAAAGATTCAGTAAATAATGAACTTCTATGTAGTAATCAGGACACTGTTTAAGATTACCATAAATTAAGTGCCTTCCTGAATTATACACACCTGGCTGGTAATCAGGAGTCTATTTCATATGAACTCTAATTCTGTGTAACGCTGAGCAATACACAGAATCACTTGGAATATTGCACATGTGAAGAATAATTATTAGTCCATTTCATATGGTCGTTCGTTTGGAGAGTCAAAAAATAACATGAGAGAGGAGTGATAGACAGGACAGTGGAGGGTACACACAGGAGACAGTGGGTATGCAAAGGAGAGAAATGGATACAAAGGAGAGGGGATACACACAGGATAGTAGGGGATACACAGTGGAGAGAGAAGGATACACAGAAGAGAGGGGAAGATAAACACAGGAGGAAGAAATACACAAAGCAGAAAGGGGCATACACACAGGAGAGGGTGATACACAAAGGAGTAAGAAGGATAAACACAAGAAAAAGGAAGATACACACAGAACACGGGGAAACACACAGGAGAATGAAGCGTACACAAGGGAGAGAAAAGGATACACACAGCAGAGAGGAGGATACACACAGGAGAGAGGGGATACACAGAGGAGAAAGGGAAATACACACAGGAGAGAGAAAGTATACACACAAAATGGAGGGGGTAAACATAGGAGAGAGGGAATACACAGGAGAGAGGGGGACACAAATTGGAGAGAGGGGGGATACACACAGGAGAGTGTTGATATACACAGGAGAGAAAAATACACACAGGATGGAGGAGGGTACACACAGGAGAAAGGAGGATACACACTGGAGAGAGAAAGGTACACACAGGAGGGGGATACACACAGGAATGAGGAGGATTCACACAAGAAAGAAGATGATACACACAGGAGAAAGGAGGATACACACAAAAGAGAGAAGGATACACATGGTAGACAGAAAGATACACACCAGAGAGAGAATGTTACAAACAGGAGAGTGGTGATAGAAACAGGAGAGATGAGGGTTCACACAGGAGAATAGAGGATACACACATGAGAGAGATGGATACACACAGCAGAGAGGAGTATACACACAGCAGAGAGGAGAATACACTCAGGAGAGAGGGCATACACACAGGAGTGAGAAAGATCCACAAAGGAGAGAAGCGAATGCACACAGGAGAGAAGTGGATACACACAGAAGTGGGGAATACACACAAAAGAGAGGGGATACACACAGGAGAGATGGGGAATACTCACGGAGAGTGGTGATCCACACAGGATAGTTGAGGGTACATACAGGAGAGAGGGGGTTCACACAGGAGATAAGAGCATCCACAAAAGAAAAAGGGATACACACAGAAAAGTAGGAAATAAAAAGAAGAGAGAGGAGGATACAAAAAGGAGAGAGGAGGATAAACACAAGAGAGGGAGATACACACAGGAGAGAGGGGCTTACACACAGAAGAGGGGGATACACACAGGAGAAAAAGAGATAAACACTGGAAAAAGGAGGAAACACACAGGAGAAGGGGATACACACAGGAGAGAGGGGCATAAACACGGGAGAAAACAGGATAAACACAGCAGAGAGGAAGATACGCACAGGAGAGAGGTGATACACAAAGGAGAGAAGGGTATACCCACAGGAGAGAAAAGGGATACACACAGGATGTAGGGTGTTACACACAGGAGAAAGAAGGAATACGCACAGGAGAGAGAAGGGATACCCACAGGAGAGAGGAGGATGCACACAGAAGAGGGGGACACACACAGGAGAAAAAAGGATGCACACAAAAGAGAGGAGGATACACACAGGAGAAAGGAGGATACACGCAGGAGAGAGGAGGGTGAACACAGGATAGAGGGGATACACATAGGTGAGAGAAGGATACAGGCAGGAGAGAGGAGGATACACACATGAGAGAAAAAGATACACACAGGCGAGAGGAGAATACACAGAGAAGAGAGAAGGATACACACAGGAGAGTGGGGGATACACACAAATAACAGGTAAATACTAACAAAGGGAGGGAAATAAACACAGGAGAAAGGAGGATACACACAGGAGAGAGAAGGATACACACAGGAGAAAGGAGGATACACAAAGAAGAGGGGAAACACACAGGAGAGAGGGGGATACACACAGGCGAAAAAGATAAACACAGAAGAGGGGGTTTACACACAGGAGAGAGGGGAATACACACAGGAAAGTGGTGCTTACGCACAGGTGAGAGGAGGATACACACAGAAGAGAGGGTGAATACACAAAAAAGAGAGGGGGATTCACACAGGAGAGTGAAGCATACACAAAGGAGGGAGGGGAATACACACAGGAGAGAGGGGAATACACAAAGAGAAAAAAGGATAAATACAAATGAGAGGAGGATACACACCATAAAGAGAAGAATACAAATAGGAGAGAGGAGGATACACGCAGGAGATTGGAGGATACACAGGAGAGAGGAGGATACACACAAGAGAGAGGGAAAATATACACAGAAGAGAGGAGGATACACACAGGAGTGGCGTGATACACACAGGAGAGAGGAGGGTACACACAGTAGAAAGTAGAATACACACAGGAGAGAGGAGAATACAAAAAGGAGAGGGAAATACACACAGTAGAGAGGGGGATACACCGAGGAGAAAGGAAAATACACAAAGGCGAGAGGAGGATACACACAGGAAGGGGAATACACACAGAAAAGAAAACCATAAACACAGGAGAGGGAGATACACACAAGAGAAAGAAAAATACACACAAAAGAGAGTAGGATACACACAGGACAGGGAGATACACACAGGAGAGTGGGGCATACACATAGGAGAGAGGAGGATACACAGAGCAGAGAGGAGGATACACACAGGAGAGAGGGGATACACACAAGAGAGAGGAAGATACACACAGGAGAGAGGGTGGATATACACAGGAGAGAGGGGTGATACACACAGGAGAGAAAATAGATACACACAGAAGAGAGGAGGATACACACAGGAGAAAGAAGGATACACACTGGTAAGAGAAAGATACACACAGGAGAGGGGAGTACACACGAGTGAAAAGAATACACACAGGAAAGAAAAAAATACACACAGGAGAGAGGAGAATACACACAAATGAGGTAAAAATACACACGGTAGTCAGAAGGATATACACAGGAGAGAGAAGAATACACACAGGAGAGAGGTGCTACACACAGGAGAGATGAGGGTTCACATAGAAGAAAGGAATATACATACAAGATAGAGACGGATACATACAGGAGAGCGGAGTATACACACAGCAGAGAGGAGGATACACATAGGAGAGAGGTTATACACACAGGAGTGAAAAAGATCCACACAGGAGAGAAGGAAATGCAAACAGGAGAGAAGTGGATACACAGAGAAGTGGGGCATACACAGCAGAGAGGAGGATTTACGCAGCAGAGAGGAAAATACACGCAGGAGAGAGGGGGATACACACAAGAGAGAGGGGGATACACACAGGAGAGAGAAGGGATATACACAAAGAGTGGTGATACACACAGGACAGTGGAAGGTACACACAGTACAGAAAAGGTACACACAAAATAGAAGAGGATACAAAAAAGAAACAGGGATACACACAGGAGAGTAGGGAATAAACAGAGGAGAGAGGAGGATACACACAGGAGAGAGGAAAATAAATACAGGAGAGGAAGACACACACAGGAGAAAGGGGAATACACACATAAAAGTGTGGTAAATTAAAAAGAAAGAGAAATAAACACAGGAGAGAAAAGTATACACACAGGAAAGTGTGATACACACTGGAGAAAGTGGGGTAAACACAGGAGAGAAATGGAAACAAACAGGAGAGAGGGGATACACAAAAAAGAGGAGGTTATACATAGGAGAAAGGGGGGTACACACAGGAAAGAAAGGTGTTACACACAGGAGAGAAGGGAAAACACACAGAAGAGCGGAGGGATAAACACAGTAGAGAGAAGGATACACACAAAAGAGAGGAGGATACAAATAGAAGAGTGGAGGATATATGCAGGAGATTGGAGGATACACAAAGGAGAGAGGAGAATACACACAGGAGAGGGGAGGATACACACAGGAGAGAGGAGTATACACACAGAAAAGGAGCATACACACAGGAGAAAGGTAGATTCTCACAGGAGCGTTGGATACTTACAGGAGACAGGGAAATACACACAACAGAGAAGGGGATACACACAGGAGAGGTGGATACACACAGGAGAGAGGAGGATTCACACAGAAGAGGGGGATACACACAGGAGAGATGAAGATCCACAAAGGAGAGAAGGGAATACACACAGGAGAGAGGGCGTTACACACAGGAGAGTGGTGGGATACACACAGGAAAGAGGAGGATACACACAGGAGAGAGGAGGATACACATAAAAGAGAGAATCATACACACAGGACAAAGAAGGTTACGCACAGAATAGTGGAAAATTCACACAGTAGAGAGGGTGATACACACAGGAGAGAGGGGAATACACACAGGAGAGAGAGGTATACACACAGGTGAGGGGAATACACAAAGGAGAGAGGGGCATACACACAGGAGAGAGAAAAGATACACACAGGAGAGAGGAGGATACACACAAAAGAGATGGGGTTACACACAGGAGAGAAGAGGATACACACAGGAGAGAGGAGGATACACAGAGGATAGAGGGGGATACGCACAGGACAGAGGAGATACACACAGGAGAGAGGAAATAAACACACAGGATACAGGAGGATACACACAGAAAAGATGGGGATACACACAGAAGAAAGGAGGATACACAAAGAATAGAGAAGGATACACACAGAAGACAGAAGGATACACACAGGAGAAAGGAGGATACACACAGGAGAGGGAGATACACACAGAGGAGGGGGCATACACACATAAAATGGGGATAAACACAGTAGAAAAAGGGTACACACAGAGAGAGGATACTCACAGGAAAAGGTGATACAAACAGGAGAGAGAAATACACACAGGTGAGAGGAGGATACACACAAAAGGGAGGGGCATAAACACAGAAAAGTGGGGTACACAGAGGAGAGAGGGGATACACAAAGGAGAAAGGGATACACACAGGAGAGGAAAATACACACAGGAGCGAGGAAGATGCACACAGAAGAAAGGAAAATACACACCGGAAAGAGGAGGATACACACAGGAGAGAGAATGATTCACACAGGAGAGGGGGGATACACAGTAGAGAGGAAGATACTCACAGGAGAGAGGAGGATACAGAGAGGAGAGAGGAAGGTACACACAGAAGAGGAGATACACACAGGAGTGGGGGATACACACAGTAGAGAAGGGGTACACACAAAAGCGTTGGATACATGCAGGAGACAGGAAAATACACACAGGAGAGAGGGGCATACATACAAAAGAGGGGGATACACACAGGAGAGAGGAAGATACACACAGGAGGAAAAAGTATACACAGAATTGAGTGGGATACACACAGGAGAGAGGGGAATACACACAAGAGAAAGGGGC
Source organism: Saguinus oedipus (assembly GCA_031835075.1). Lineage (NCBI taxonomy): Eukaryota > Metazoa > Chordata > Mammalia > Primates > Cebidae > Saguinus > Saguinus oedipus. The sequence goes on from CM063170.1 coordinate 7,827,877, forward strand.
ATACACACAGGAGAAAGAAAGATACACAAATGAGAGAAGAGGATACACGCAGGAGAGAGAAGTATACACAGGAGAAAGTGGGATACACACAGGAGAGAGGAGGATACACAAAGGAGAGAAAAATACACACAGGTGAGAGGAGGATACACACAGGAGAGTGGGGCATACACACAGAAGAGGGGGGTTACACAAAGGAGAGAGGTGGATACACAAAGAAGAAAGAAATACACACAGTAGAAAGAAATACACACAAGAGCGAGGGAGATGCACACAAAAGAAAGGAAGATACACACAGTAAATAGGAGAATACACACAGGAGACAGGAACGTATACACAGGAGAGAGAGTGATACACACGGGAGAAAGGAAGATACACACAGGAGATTGGGGCACACAAACATGAGGGTGGGGGATACACACAAAAGAGAATGGTATACAGAGCATGGTAGAAGGATACACACAAAAGTGAGGAGGATACACACTGGAGAGAGGAGGATACACACAGGAGAGAGGAAGATATGCACAGAAGAGAAAAGGATACACACAAGAGAAGGGGATACACACAGAATACAGGGGGATAGGCACTGGAGAGAAGGATACACAGACGAGAGAGGGGATACACACAGGAGAGAGGAAAAAAACACAGAGAGGGGAATATATACAGAAGAGAGGGGCATAGACAGAGGAGAGTGTATGATACACGCAGCAGAGAGTAGGATACACACAGGAGAGGGGGGATACACACAGGAGAGAAGGAGGATAAACACAGAAAAGAGAAGAATACATAAAGGAGACAGGAGGATACACAGAGGTAAAAGGAAGATACACACAGGAAAGAGGATACACAGAGGAGAAAGGGGGATACAGACAGTAGAGAGAAAGATACCCACAAGGGAGGGTATACACACAGGAGACAGGAGTATACACACAGGAGAGAAGAGAATCCACACAAGAGAGAGGAGGATACACACAGGTGAAGGGAGGGTACAAACAGGAGAGAGGAGGATACACACAGGACAGAAAGGAGTAAACAAAGAAAAGAGGAGGATACACACAAGAGAGAGGAGGATACACACAGGAAAGAGGAAGATACACACAGGGGAAAGGAGGATACACACAAAAGAAGGAAGGATACACATAGGAGAGAGGGGGATACACACAGGAGACAGAGGGATACACACAGGGAGACGGGGATAAATACAGGAGAGAGGAGGATACACACAGGACAGTGGAGGATACACAAAGGAGACAGGAGCATACACACAGAAGAGGGGGATACACACAAAAGAGAAAGATACACACAGAGAAAAAGAGGATACATACAGAAGATGAAAATACAAACAGGAGAAAGGGGCATAAACACAGAAAAGAGCAGGATACACACAAAATAGAGAAGGATGCACACAGGATAGAGGGGGTACACACAGGAAACAGGGGGAATACACACAGGAGAGAAGAAGATACACACAGGAAAGAATAGGATACACACAGGATAGAGAAGGATATACACAGGGGAAGCGGGGTACACAGAGAAGAGTGAAGGATACACACAACAAAGAGGAAAATACACACACGAGAGTGAAGGATACCCACAGAAAAGAGGGAGATACACACAGGAGAGATGGGCATACACACAGGAGAGGGGATACACAGAGTAGATAGGAGAAAACAAACAGGAGAAGAAAATAACAACAGGAGAGGGAGATACACATAAGAGAGAGGGAGATGGACAAAGGAGAGAGGGGAATACACACAGGAAAGAAGAGGATACACAAAGGAAAGAAAATGATAAACACAGGAGAGGGCAGATACACACAGGAGAGGGCAGATACACACAGAAGACAGAAAGATACACAGAGGAGAGTGGGGCATACACACAGGAGGAAGAGAGATACACACAGAAGAGAGGGGTATACACACAGGAAGGAAGAATACACACAGAAGAGACGAGGATACACACAGGGGAGAGAAGGATGGATACACACAGGAGAGAGGAAGATACATACAGAAGAAAGGAGGATACACAAAAAAGATGGGGATACACACAGAAGAGAGAAGGTTACACACAGGAGAGAGGAGGATACACACAGCAGAGAGGAAGATACACGCAGGTTAAAGGAGGATACACACAGGAGAGGGTGGATCCACACAGGAGAAAAGAGGATACACACAGGAGAGAGGGGGGATACAAACAAGAAAGAGGGGGATGCACACAGAAGAGAGTAGAATACATAAAGGCTAGAGGGGGGTACACACATGGGAGAGGGGGGATACTAACGGGAGAGAGGGGGATACACACAGAAGAGTGGGGCATACACACAGAGGAAAGATGATACACACTGGAGGGTGTGGGATACACACAAGAGGAGGAAAATACGCACAGTAGAGAGGAGGATACTCACAGGAGAAAGAAGGATACACACAGAAGAGAAACGGATACACACAGGAGAGAGAAGGATACACACAGGAGAGGGGGATACACACAAGAGAGAGGGGGATCCACACACCAGACAAGGAAATACACATAAGGGAGAGGGGTATACACACAGGAGAGGGGTATACACATAGGAGAAAAAGGGACACACGCAGGAGAATAAAGGATACATGCAGGACAGAGGAGGATACCCGCAGAAGAGAGGGGGATACACATAGGAGAGAGAAAAATACACACAAAAGAGAAGGGAGATACACACAGGAGAAAGGAAAATACACAAAGGAGCGAGGGATACACACAGGTGAGAAAAGAATACACACAAGGGCGTGGGACATAAACACAGAAAAAGTGGGATACACACAGGAGAGAAAAATACACACAGGAGTGAGAAGGATGCACAGAAGAAATGGAAATACACACAGGAAAAAGAAAGATACACACAGGAGAGAGAAGGATACACACAGGAGAGGAAGGATACATACAGGAGAGACTAAGACACTCATAGGAGAGGGGAGGATACTCAGAGAAGAGAGGAAGATACACACAGAAGAAAAAAGGATACACAGAGGAGTGGGGGATACACACAGAATAAAGGGCGATATGTAGAGGAGAGAAAAATACACAGAAGAGAAGGGTATACATACAGGAGAGAGGGGCATACATAGAGAAGAGAACAGGATACCCGCAGGGGAGAGGAAGATACACACAGAAGAACGAGAATACACACAGGAGAGAGGGGTATACTCACAGAAGACAAGAGGATACACACAGTAGAGAAAAAGATACACATAGGAGAGAAAGATACACAGAAGAGAGAGGGGCATACACACACAAAAAAGGGGATACACACGGGAGAAACAGGGATACACACAGTAAAGTGTGATACACACAAGAGAGAGAAGCGTAAACACAGGAGAGAAAAGGATACACACAGGAAAGAGGAGGAAACAAACAGGAGAGAGAGAATACACTCAAGTGACAGAAGTATACACACAAAAGAAAGGGGTAATACACACAGGAAAGAAAGGTGTTACACACAGGAGAGATGGGGAAACACAGAAAAGTGGAGGAATACACACAGGAAAGAGGAGAATACACACAGGAGAGAGAAGGAAACACACAGGAGAGAGGAGTGTACACACAGAAAAGGAGCATACACACAGGATAGAGGGGCATACACATATTAGAGTTGGATACATACACGAGACAAAGAAATAAACACAGGAGAAAGGGGAATACACACAGGAGAGTTGGATACATACAGGAGACAGAGAAATACACACAGGAGAGAGGGTGATACACACAGGAGAGGGGGATACACACGGGAGAGAGGGTATACACACAGAAGTGAGGGGAATACACACAAGAGAGGGGGCATACACACAGGAGAGAGGGTGATACACATAGGAGAGAGGAAGATACACACAGGAAAGAGGAAGATACACACAGGAGAGAGGAGGATACACACAGGAGAGGGCGAAACACACAAGAGAATGGGGTTCCACAGAGAAAAGAGGAAAATACACATAGGAGAGAGGGGTATACACACAGCAGAAGTGTATACGCACAAAAGTGAGGAAGATACATGCAGAAGAGTGGAGGATACCCGCAGCACAGAAGAACATACCCGCAGGAGAGAGGGGGATACACACAAAAGAGAGAAAAATACACACAGGATTGAAGGGGATACACACAAGAGAGAGAATGATACACACAGGAGAGAAAAGAATACCACAAAAGAGAGGAGGATACACACAGGAGCGAGGGATACACACAGGTGAGAGAAGGATACACACAGGAGAGAGGGGCATACACTCAGAAAAGGGGGGAACACAGAGAAGAGAGGGAAATACACTAAAAAGAAAGTGATACACACAAAAAAGGAAAATACACACAGGCGCGAGGAAGATGCACACAGGAGAAAGAGAAATACACACAGGAAAAAGGAGGATACACACAGGAGAGAGAAGGATACACACAGGAGAGGGGAGATACACACAGGAGAGAGGAAGATACACACAGGAGAGAGGAGTATACAAAGAGGAGAGAGAAAGATACACACAGAAGAGAAGAGTATATACACAGGGGAAGAAGATACACACAGAAGAGAGGGGGATACGCACATGAGAAAGAGATACACAGAGAAGAGAGTGGGATACACACTGGAGAGAGGGGGATAATCACAGGAGAGGGGGATACATACAGGAAAGAGGGGCATAGACAGAGGAGAGGGGAGGACACACGCAGGAGAGAGGAGGATACACAAAGGATAGAGGGGGAGAGACACAGGAGAGAGAAGGATACACACAGGAGAGAAAAGGATACACACAGGAGATAGGAGGATACACATAGCAGAGGAAAATACACACAGGAGAGAGGGGCATACACTCAAAAAAAGGGATACACACAGGAGAAAGTGGGATACACACAGGAGAGTGGAGGATACACACAGGAAAGGGTGATACACACAGGAGAGGGGGCATAAACACAGGACATGGGAGGATACACACAGGAGAGGAAAGAAAACAAACAGGAGAGAGGGGATACACACAAGAGAGAGACAAATACACACAGGAGAGAAAGGTGATACACACAGGAAAGGAAGGTGTTACACACAGGAGAGAGGGGGGAAAACCCACAGGAAAGCCGAGGGATACACACAGGAGAAAGGAGGATACACACAGGCGAGAGAAGGATACACAGAGGAGAGAGGAGTATACACACAGGTGAGTGGCATACACACAGGAAGGAGGGGGATACACGCAGGAGAGTTGGATACATACAGGAGACAGGGAAATATACACAGGAGAGAGGGAAATATACACAAAATAGGGGGATATACATAGGAGAGAGGGTATACACACAGGAGAGAGGAGTACACATAGGAGAGAGAGGGATCCACACAAAAGAGAGGGGAATACACACAAGAGACAGGGGGATACAGACAGGAGAGAGAAAAATACACATAGGAGAGAGGAAGATACACAAAAAAGAGAGGAGGATACACGCAGAAGAGAGGAGTATAGACAGGAGAGAGGTTAATACACAGAAGAGAGAGGGCGTTACACACAGGAGAGAGGGCAGATACACACAGGAGAGAGGAGCATACACACAGGAGAGAGAATTATATGCACAGGAGAGATGGGAATCACAAAATAGAGAGGGGGATACAGACAGGAGAGAGGAGAATACACGCAGGAGAGATGAGGATACACGCAGCACAGAGGAGGATACACGCAGGAGAGAGGGGGATACACACAGAAGAGAAAAATACACACAGGAGAGAAGGGGAATACACACAAGAGCGAGAATGATACACACAGGAGAGAAAAGGATAAACACTAAAGAGAAAAGAATACACACAGGAGCGAGGGATACGCGCAGGTTAGAGAAGGATACACACAGAAAAGAGGGGCATACACACAGAAAAGGAAGGATACAAAGAGAAGAGAGGGAAATATACAAAGGACAAAAAGATAAACACAAAAGAGGGAAATACACACAGAAGCGAGGAGGATGATGACAGGATTATGAAAAATACACACAGGAAAGACGAGGATACACACAGGAGAAGGAAGGATACACTCAGGAGAGGGGGGATACACACAGGAGAGAGAAAGATACACACAGAAGAGAGGAGGATACACAGAGGACAGAGGAAGATACACACAGAAGAGAAGAGGATAGACACAGGAGTGGGGGATACACAGAGAAGATAGTGGGATACTCACAGGAAACAGGGATACACAGAGGAGAGTGTGGAATACACACAGGAGAGAGGAAGATAAACACGGGAGAGGGGGATACATATAGGAGAGAGGGGCATAGACAGAGGGGAGGGGAGGATACACGCAGAAGAGAGGAGGATACACACAGGAAAGAGTGGAATACACACAGGAGAGAGAGGGATACACATAGGAGAGAAAATAATACACACTGGACAGAGGAGGATACACATAGAAGAGGGAGATACACACCCAAGAGAGGGGCATACACACAAAAAAGGGGGATACACACAAGAGAAAAAGAGATACACACAGGTGACAAAAGAAAACACAGAGGAAAGTGTAATACACACATGAGAAAGGGGCGTAAACACAGGAGAGAGGAGGATACACACAGGAGAAAGGAGGAAACAAACAAGAGAGAGGGGATACACACAAGAGAGAAAAGGAGACACACAGGAGAAAGGGGTAATACACACAGGAAAGAAAGGTGTTGCCCACAGGAGAGAGGGGGAAACACACAGAAAAGTGAAGGGATACACACAGGAGAGAGAAAGATACACACAGTAGAGAGGAGGATACACACAGGAGAGAGAAGTATACACACAGGAGAGGGGCATACACACAGGAGAGAGGGGGATACACACAGGAGAATTGGATACATACAGGAGACAGAGAAATACACACAGGAGAGAGCGGGATAGACACAGGAGAGGGGGATACACAAAGAAGAGAGGATATACACACAGGAGAGAGGAGATACACACAAGAGAGAGAGGGATCCAAACAGGAGAGAGGAAAATACACACAAGAGAGCGGGTCATACACACAGGAGAGAGGGGGATAAACATAGGAGAGAGGAAAATACACAGAGGAGAAAAAAGGATACACGCAAAAGGTAGGAGTATACACAGGAGAGAGGGAAATACACAGAGGATAGAGGGTGTTACACACAGGAGAGAGGGCGGATACACACAGGAGAAAGGAGGATACACAATGGAGAGCGTGGGTACACACAGGAGAGAGGAGGATCCACATCGGAGAGAGGGGGGATGCACACAATAAAGAGGGGGATACACACAGAAGAGAGTAGGACACACAAAGGCGAGAGAAGGGATACACACAGAGGAGAGGGGGGATAAAAACAGGAGAGAGGGGGATACACAAAGGAGATTTGGGCATACTCAGAGAAGAAAGAGGCTACACAATGGAGAGAGTGGGATACACACAGGAGGAGAAAGATAGGCACAGTAAAAAGAAGGATACACACAGGAGAAAGGAAGATACACACAGGAGAGAAACGGATACACAAAAGAGAGAGGAGCATACACACAGGAGAGGGCAATACACACAAGAGAGAGGGGATCCACACAGGAGAGACGAAATACACATAGGACAGAGGGGTATACACACAGGAGAGGGGTATACACACGAGAGAGGAGGATTCACGCAGGAGAATGGAGGATACACGCAGCACAGAAGAGGATACCCGCAGGAGAGAGGGGAATACACACAGGAGAGAGAAAAATACACACTGAAGGGAAGGGGGATTCACACAAGAGAGAGCATGATACACACAGAAGAGAAAAGAATACACACAGGAGCGTTGGGTATACACACAAAAGAGAGGAGAATACACACAGGAGAGAGGAAAGATACATGCAGGAAAGAGGGTATACACAAAAGTGAGGGGAATACACAAAGAAGAGAGGTGCATTCACACAGGAGAGAGAAAATATACACACAAAAGAGAGGAGGATACACTTAGATGAAAGGAGGACACACAGAGGAGAGGGCGATACACAGAAGAGAGAAGTGGATTCACACAGGAGAGAGGGGAATACACATAGGAGAGATGGGTATACACACAAATGAGGGGAATACAGAGAGGAGGATACACACAAGAGACAGGAGGATACACAGAGGAGAGAGAAGAATACACACAAGTGAGAGAAAGATACACACAGGAGGGAGGACTATACACACAGGAGAGAGGATGACCCACACATATGAAAGAAGGATACACACAGCAGAGAGGAAAATACACACAGGAAGGAGGGGGAAACACACAGGAGAGTGTGGGATACACACAGGTGGAGGGGGATACACACAGGAGAGAGGAAGATACACAGAGGAGAGAGGAGGATACACAGAGGAGAGAGGATGATACACATAGGAGAGAGGAGCATACACAAAAGAGACAGGGGCATACACACAGGAGAGGGGGATACACACAGGTGAAAGGGGGATACACACAGGAAATAAAAGGATACACACAAAAGAGAAAGATACACACAGGAGGGTGGGGCATACACACAGGAGAGAGGAGGATACACACAGGAGAGAGGAGAATACACACAATAGAGAGGGGGATACACACAGGAGAGAGGGTGTATACACACAGGAGAGAAGAAGATACACACAGAAGAGAAGAAGATACACACAGGAGATAGGAGGATACACACAGGGGAGCGAAGGATAGACATAGCAGAGAGGAGGATACACACCGAAGAGAGGAAGATACACACAGGAGATAGGAGGATACACACAGGGGAGAGAAGGATAGACATAGCAGAGAGGAGTATACAAACAGGAGAGAAAAAATTACAAACAGAAGAGAGGAGGATACACACAGGTGAAAGGATGATACACACAGGAGAGAGGAGGATACACACAGGAGAGAGGGGTATACACCCAGAAGAAATGGGGATACACAGAGGGGGAAAGAGATACACAGAGGAGAGAGGAGGATACACACAAGAGAGAAGAGGATACACACAGGATAGAGGAGGACACACCCAGAAGAGAGAGGGAAACACACAGAAAAGAGAGAAATAAAAAGAGGAGAGTGCGACATACATGCAGGATGGAGGAATATACACACTGGAGAGAGGGGAATAAACACAGGTGGAAAGAAATACACACAGGAGAGAGAAGCAAACAAACAGCAGAGAGGAGGATTCGCACAAAAATGAGGAGGATACACCCAGGAGAGAAAAGGATACACGCAGAAGAGAGGGGGAAACACACAGGAGAGTGAGAGATACACACATGTGGAGGGGGATACAAACAGGAGAGAGAAAGATACACACAGGAGAGAGGAGGATATACATAGAAGAGAGGAGCATACACAAAAGAGACAGAGGGGATCACACAGGAGAGGGGGATACACACAGGTAAAAGGGAGATACACACAGGAAAGGAAACAATACACACAAAAAAGAAGGATACACACAGGAGGGTGGGGTCATACACACAGGAGAGAGGAGGATACACACAGGATAGAAATAAATACACACAATAGAGAGGGGCATACACACAGGATAGAGGGTTATACACATAGGATAGAAGAAGATACACACAAAAGAAAGGAAGATACACACAGGAGAAAGGAGAATACACACAGGGGAGAGAAGAATAATCACAACAGAGAAAAGGATACACACAGGAGAGAAAAAAATACAAACAGGAGAGAGAATGATACACACAGGTTAAAGGAGGATACACACAGGAGAGAGGAAAATGCACATAGGAGAGAGGAAGATATACACAGCAGGAAGGGGATTACACACAGGAGAGAGGAGAATACACACAGAGGGAAAAGGATAAATACAAAAGAATGGAGGATACACACACAATAGAGTAGGATACAGATAAAAGAGAGAAGGATACATGCAGAAGATTGGAGGATACACAAAGGAGAGAGGAGGATACACACAGGAGAGGGGAGAATACACACAGGAGAGAGGAGTATACACACAGAAAAGGGGCATATACACAGGAGAGAGGGAGATTCTCACAGGAGCGTTGGCTACATACAGGAGACAGGGAAATACACAAAAGAGAGAAGGGGAGACACACAGGAGAAGTGGATACACACAGGAGAGATGGGGATTCACACAGAAGAGGGGGATACACACAGGAGAGATGGAGATCTACACAGGAGAGAGGGGAATACACACAAGAGAGAGGGTGTTACACACAAGACAGAGAAGGTTACACACAGAAGAGAGGGGAATTCACCCAATAGAGAGGGTGATACACACAGGAGATAGCGGAATACACACAGAAGAGAGGGGTATACACACAGGTGAGGGAAATACACAAAAAAGAGAGGGGCACACACACAGGAGAGAGAAAAGTTACACACAGGAGAGAGGAGGATACACACAAAAGAGATGGGGATAAACACAGGAGAGAAAAGGATACACACAGGAGAGAGGAGGATACACAGAGGAGAGGGGGATACACACAGGAGAGAGGGAATACACACAGGAGACAGGGAATATACACAGAATACAGAAGGATACACACAGAAAAGATGAGGATACACACAGAAGAAAGGAGGATACACAAAGGAGAGAGGAGGATACACACAGAAGAGAGAATGATACACACAGGAGAAAGGAGGATACACACAGGAGAGGGGGATAAACACAGGGGAGGGGGCATACACACATAAAATGGGGATAAACACAGTAGAAAGGGGGTACACACAGAAGAGAGGAGGATACTCACAGAAAAAGGTGATACAAACAAAAGAGAGAAATACACACAGGTGAGAGGAGGATACACACAGGACGGAGGAATGTAAACACAGAAAAGTGGAGATACACAGAGGAGAGAGGGGGATACACAAAGGAGAAAGGGATACACACAGGAGAGGGAAATACACACAGGACCGAGGGGGATGCACACAGGAGAAAGGGAAATACACACAGGAAAGAGGAGGATACACACAGGAGAGAGAATGAGACACACAGGAGAGGTTTGATACACACAGTAGAGAGGAAGATACATAAAGGAGAGAGGAAGATACAGAGAGCAGAGAGGAAGATACACACAGAAGAGGAGATACACACAGGAGTGGGGGATACACAGAAGAGAGGGGGTACACACAAAAGCGTTGGATACATGCAGGAGACAGGGAAATACACACAGGAGAAAGGGGGATATATACAGAAGAGGGGGATACACACAGGAGAGAGGGAGATACACACAGGAGAGAGAAGTATACACAGGAGAGTGGAATACACACAGGAGAGAGGGGAATACACAACAAGAGAGAGGGACATACAGACAGGAGAGAGGGGAATACACACAGGAGAAAGAAAGATACATAAAGGAGAGAGGAGGTTTCACGCAGGAGAGAGAAGTATACACAGGAGAAAGTGGGATACACACAGGAGAGAGAAGGAAACACAAAGGAGAAAAAAATACACACAGGAGAGAGGAGCATATACGCAGGAGACAGGGTGATACACACAGGAGAAAGGAAGATACACACAGGAGAGTGGGGCACAAAAACATGAAGGTGGGGGATACAAACAAAAGAGAGGGTTATACACAGAGTGGTAGAAGGATAAACACAGGAGTGAGGAGGATACACACTGGAGAGAGAAGGATACGCACAGTAAAGAGGAAGATACGCACAGAAGAGGAAAGGATACACACAGGAGAAGGGGATACACACAGAAGAGAGGGGAAAAGGCACAGGAGAGAAGGATACACAGACTAGAGAGGGGATACACACAGGAGAGAGGGGGAAAAACACAGGAGCGGGGGATACATACAGAAGAGAGGGGCATAGGAAGAGGAGAGGGGATGATACACGCAGTAGAGAGGAGAATACACACAGGAGAGTGGGGGATACACACAGGAGAGAGGGGGGATAAACACAGGAGAGAGAAGAATACATAAAGGAGACTGGAGAATACACAGAGGTGAAAGGAAGATACACACAAGAGAGAGGAGGATACACTCAGGTGAAGGGAGGATATGAACAGGAGAGAGGAGGATACACACAGGAGAGAGGGGAATAAACACAGAAAAGAGGAGGATACACACAAGAGAGAGGAGGATACACACAGGAGAGAGAAAGATACACACAAGGGAAAGGAGGTTACACACAAAAGAGGGAAGGATACACATAGGAGAGAGGGGGATACACACAGGAGAAAGAGGGATACACATAGGGGGACGGGGATAAATACAGGAGAGGGGAAAATACACACAGGAGAGAGGAGAATACAGACAGGACAGTGGAGGATACACAAAGGAGACAAGAGCATACACACAGGAGAGGGGGATACACACAAAAGAGGAAGATACACCAGAAAATGTGAGGATACATACAGGGGATGGGGATACACACAGGAGAGAGGGGTATACACACAGAAGAGAGCAGGATACACACAAAATAGAGGAGGATACACACAGGAGAGAGGAGGATACACACAGGGGAGAGAAGGCTACACACACGAGAAAAAAGTATACACAAAGAAGAGAGGGAAACAAACAATGGAAAAGGGGATACACACAGGCGAGGGGGATACACACAGGAGACGTTGTGATACACACAGGAGAGAGGGGGATACACAAAAAAGAGAAGAATACACACAGGAGAGAGGGTTATAAACAAAAAATAGAGGAGAGAGAGAGAAAGACTGAAAAAAGAGAGACTTTCTTCTTTTAGAGAGTCTCTCTATCGCCCAGGCTGGAGTGCAGAGGCACGGTCTTGGCTTACTGCCAACCTCCGTTGCACAGGTTGAAGCAATTCTCTCGCCTCAGCCTCCCGAGTAGCTGGAATAGCTGGGACTACAGGGGGCGCTGCCACATCCGGGTACTCTTTTGTATTTTTACTAGATACGTGTTTCACCATCTTGGTCAGGCTGTTATCCGCCTGCCTCAGCCTCACAAAGTGCTGGGTTTGACAGGCGTGAGCCATCGTGCCAGGTTAGAGGGTCTTTTTCTGAAGAATATATAAGGAGTAATGTTTCTTTGAGCAACTTCAAGCTTCAGTGGAAAGAATCAGAACATAGAGAAAACTTGCTGCTAGGACAAAAATGAACAAAAGAATCAGCCCAGGATGGTGATACCAGGGTTACAGCAGGAAATTTAATTTATATTGTCCCAATGGAGACTTCCAAGATGGCGTCGTAGAGGCGACTCCAGATACCAGCTCTCAGTGAAGGCACAGAGGGTGAGTCATAGCCGCATTCTCGGACAGATCTGTTTGCCCACAGAACGTTGAAAGTCCCAGGTGTGGGAGAGACACGGGACGCTAGCACAGCCGGCTCCTGCAGCCGATTCGGCCGGTTCCGCAGTGCAGCGGCACCAGGCACAAAACTCACTGGTCTGGGTGCCCTGTTAAACCGGCAATCTGAGATTTGAAAGGGCAGATTGGCATGTCCATCTGATTGAATAAGACTCGGACAATGAGCCAGCCCAGGAGATTTCTGGGAAACATAATCTGAGCCGGTGCAGTGGGCAGCAGCGTGGGAGTTCACATGGATCCCAGTGCCCTAGCAGCAGGCTACTGGGGAGCCAGTGAGAGAGTCAACTGTTCAGCTTGGGGAGAGGAAGAGAGAGAGAGAGAGAGAAAGCACTGAATCTGAGGCAGGGAGCTGGGTGATTGGGCTCGGAGGGTACCACCCTGACGGGGACAAGCAGGGCAGCGATTGGAGGTGCTCAGGGCTGAGAGTTTTGCTGCCGGCATCTAGGAAGGTGCAGCCCGGTGCGGGAAGGGCATCTGCGACTACTGACGCAATCCCCGGCTACTGAATTACCGCCCAGGGCTGATGCAGCCTGCTGTTGCCAGGCAACCTGCCATAACAGAGAGACTCCGCCAGCAGGGCAGAGCAAGCCACAGCAGAAAGGAGACCCACAGCAACAGGGCGGACCCGCGCTAGAAGGGCTGAGCCCCGGCAGGAAAATAGTGAATAGACTGCCTCCTAGAAGGGCAGGACAGTGCAACAGATAGTCATAAAGAAAGCCCCAACTAACTGAGACAGAGCATCTAAGGGGGAAAAACTGGGGGATTATGAGTTCTGTTGCAGCAGACATAAACACATCCACCCAACAAGGCTGAATGAACAACGGAGCTCACAGCTCAGCACTGGAGATCCTATAAAGCACAGACCGTCTCCTCAAGCAGCTCCCTGACCCCTATATATCCAAAGAGTCCTCACCCCAAAAAAAGGACTAATCAGACTGACATTTGGCGGGCATCATTCTGAAACAAAAATACCAGAAGAAGACACTGGTAGCATCCCTCACTGTTCCGCAGCTGCTACAGGTGTACCCCAGACAAGCATGGCCTGGAGTGGACCGCAGCACTCATACAGCAGAGGGGCTAGACCATTAGAAAAAAAACTAAGTAACAGAAATACCTCAACATCAACAATCTGGGTGTCCACACAGAGACCCAATTAAAAAATCAGCAACTACTAAGAAAACAGGCGGATAAATCCATAAAGATGGAAAGAAACCAGCGCAAAAAGGAGGAAAACAACAGAAACCAAAACACTTCACCTCCTAAAAAGGACAAAAACTCCGCATCAGCAAGGGAGTAAAGCTGGACGAAGAATGAGTGTGACAAAATGAAAAAATCAGACTTCAGAAAGTGGATAATGAGAAATTTAAGTGAGCTAAAAGAACATCTTCTAAATCAGTGCAAGGAAGCTAAGAACCTTGAAAATATATTTGAAAAAAGATTCGAGGAAATGATAACAAGAATAGACATCATAGAGAGAAATATGAATGAATTGAAGGAGCTGAAAAACACAACACCAGAACTTCACGAAGCATGCACAAGTTTCAACAGCCGAATTGACCAAGCAGAAGAAAGAATATCAGAAGTCGAAGACCTACTCAATGAAATAAAACGAGAAACCAAGATCAAAGAAAAAAGCACAAAAAGGAATGAACAAAATCTCCAAGAAATGTGGGACTATGTGAAGACACCCAACCTACGTTTGATGGGTGTACCAGAATGTGAGGAAGAGAATGAATCCAAGCTGGAAAACACTCTTCAGGATATTATCCAGGAAAATTTCCCCAACCTAGCAAGACAGGTCAATACTCAACTCCAGGAAATACAGAGAACACCACAAAGATATTCTGCAAGAAAAGCAACCCCAAGGCACATAATCGTCACATTCACCAGGGATGAAATGAAGGAGAAAATACTAAAGGCAGCCAGAGAGAAAGGTCGGGTCACCCACAAAGGGAAGCCCATCAGACTCACAGCAGATCTCTCGGCAGAGACTCTACAAGCCAGAAGAGAGTGGGGGCCAATATTCAACATCCTTAAAAAAAGAAATTTCAACCCAGAATTTAATATCCAGCCAAAGTGAGCTTCATAAGTGAAGGAAGAATAAAATATTTTCCCAACAAGCAAGTACTCAGAGATTTTGTAACCACTAGGCCTGCTTTACAAGAGCTTCTTAAAGAGGAACTATACATAGAAAGAAACAACCAGTACCAGCCATTTTAAAAGCATACCAAATGCTAAAGACCATCAACAAAATGAAGAATCTACATGAACCAATGGACAAAACAGCTGGCTAGCATCAAAATGGCAGTATCAAATTCACACATAACAATATTAAACCTAAATATAAATGGGCTAAATGCACCAACCAAAAGACACAGACTGGCAAATTGGATAAAAAGCCAAAACCCATCAGTGTGCTGTATCCAGGTAACCCATCTCACAAGGAAGGATACACAAAGGCTCAAAATAAAGGGATGGAAGAAGATTTCCCAAGCAATTGGAGAGCAAAAAAAAAGCAGGAGTTGCAATTCTCATCTCTGATAAAATAGACTTTAAAGCAACAAAGATCAAAACGGGCAAAGAAGGTCATTACATAATGGTAAAAGAATCAATACAACAAGAAGAGCTAAGGATTCTAAATATATATGGACCCAATGTCAGAGAACCCAGATATATAAGGCAAGTTTTTAATGACTTAAAAAGAGACTTAGACTCCCACACAATAATAGTGGGAGACTTTAACACTCCACTATCAATATCAGACAGATCAACCAGACAGAAAATTAACAAGGATATTCAGGACTTGAACTCAGACCTGGAACAAGCAAACCTGATAGACATTTACAGAACTCTCCATCCCAAATCCACAGAATATACATTCTTCTCAGCACCACATCACACCTACTCTAAAATTGACCACATAATTGGAAGTAAAGCACTCCTCAGCAAATGCAAAACAACTGACATCATAACAAACAGTCTCTAAGACCATAGTGCAAACAAATTGGAACTCAGAATTCAGAAAATAACTCAGAACGGCACAGCTTCATGAAAACTGAATGACTGGCTCTTGAATGTTTATTGGATAAACAATGAAATGAAGGCAGAAATAAAGAACTTCTTCGAAACCAATGAGACTGAAGACACAACGTACCAGAATCTCTGGGACACATTTAAAGCAGTCTGTAGAGGAAAATATGGAGCAATAAGTGCCCACATGAGAAGAGTGGAGAGATTCAAAATGGACACCCTATCGTCAAAATTGAAAGAGCAAGAGGAGCAAGATCAAAAAAGCTCAAAACCTAGCCAAAGACAAGAAATAACTAAGATTAGAGAAGAACTCAAAGATATAGAGACGAGTAAAACCCTTCAAAAAAATCAATAAATAGGGGGGGAACTCACAAGATGGCGTCGTAGAAGCGACTCAAAATTGCAGCTCTCAGTGAAGGCGCAGAGGCTGAGTCCTACCTGCATTCTCAGATGGACCTTTTTTCCCCAAAGAGCATTGAAAGTCCCAGGTGTGGGAGAGACACGGGACGCTAGTACAGTCGGCTCACGCGGCGGCGGGCCACAGTGGAACCCGGCACGGAACTCACTGATCTGGGTGCCTTGTTTAACCGGCAATCTGAGATTTGGAAGGGCAGATTGTCATATCCATCTGATTGAACAGGACTTGGATAATGAGCCAGACAAGGAGTTTCCTGGGAAGCGTGATCTGAGCCGGTGCAGTGGGCAGTGGCACAAGAGATGGCACGGATCAAAGTGCCCTATTGGCAGGCTACTGGGACGCAAGTGAGACAGTCGACCTTTCAGCTTGGGGAGAGGAAGAGAGAGAGAGAGGACGGACTCTGAGGCAGGGAGATTGGTGATCAGATTTGGCGGATCCCACCCTCATGGGGAAAAGCAGGGCAGCGACTGGAGGTGCTTGGGACTGAGAGATTTGCTGCCAGCATCTAGGACTGTGCAGCCCGCTGAGGGAGGGATGTCCGCCATTACTGATGCAATCCGCCCCTACTGAAGTACCACACAGGGCTGACGCGGCCTGCCCTTGCCGAGGCAATTTGCCATAACAGAGAGACTCTGCCAGGAGTGGGGAGCACTCCACAGCAGAAGGGAGCCCAGCAGCAACAGGGTGGACCCGCGCTAGCAGGTCAGAACCCCAGCAGGCAAATAGTGAATAGACTGCCTCCTAGTGGGGCAGAACAGTGCAACAGATACTCATAAAGAAAGCACCAACTCCCTGAGACAGAGCATCTAAGGGGAAAAAAAAGGGTGGTGTTTTATGAGTTCTGTTGCAGCAGACATAAACAACCTCCCAACAACCTTGAATGAACAACGAAGCTCACAGCTCAGCACTGAAGCTCATATAAAGCACAGACTGTCTCATCAAACAGCTCCCTGCCCCCTGTATATCCAAAGAGTCACCCAAAAAGGAATAATCAGACTGACATTTGGCGGGCATCATTCTGGAACAAAGTCAGCAGAAGAAGAAACTGACATCATTACTCACTGTTCCACAGCTGCTACAGGTAAACCCCAGACAAGCAGGGCCTGGAGTGGATCTCAGCACTCATACAGCAGAGGGGCTACACCATTAGAAGAAAAACTAAGTAACAGAAATACTTCATCATCAACAATCTCAGCATCCACACAGAGACCGAATTGAAAAATCAGCAACTACTAAGACAACAGGTGGATAAATCCAGAAAGATGGGAATAAACCAGCGCAAAAAGGAGGAAAACACGTGAAACCAAAACACCTCACTTCCAAAAAACGAATAAAACTCCTCACCAGCAAGAAAACAAAGCTGGAAAGAGAATGAGTGTGATGAAATGATGAAATCAGACTTCAGAAAGTGGATAATGAAAAACTTCAGTGAGCTAAAAGAACATGTTCTAAACCAGTGCAAAGAAACCAAGAACCTTGAAAAAAGATTTGAAAAAAAGATTCAAGAAATTGATAACAAGAATGGACAACTTAGAGAGGAATATGAATGAATTAAAGGAGCTTAAAAACACAACACGAGAACTTCAAGAAGCATGCACAAGTTTCAACAGCCGAATTGACCAAGCAGAAGAAAGAATATCAGAAGTTGAAGACCAACTAAATGAAATAAAACGAGAAACCAAGATTAAAGAAAAAAGCACAAAAAGGAATGAACAAAATCTCCAAGAAATGTGGGACTATGTGAAGAGACCAAACCTACGTTTGACAGGTGTACCAGAATGTGATGAAGAGAATGAATCCAAGCTGGAAAACACTCTTCAGAATATTATCCAGGAAATTTTCCCCAAACTAGCAAGACAGGTTAATACTCAACTCCAGGAAATACAGGGAACACCACAAACATACTCTACAACAAGAGCAACCCCAAGACACATAATCGTCAGACTCACCAGGGTTTAAACGAAGGAGAAAATACTAAGGGCAGCCAGAGAGAAAGGTCGGGACACCCACAAAGGGAAGCCCATCAGACTAACAGCAGATCTTTTGGCAGAGACTCTACAAGCCAGAAGAGAGTGGGGGCCAATATTCAACATTCTTAAAGAAAAGAACATTCAACCCAGAATTTCATATCCAGCCAAACTGAACTTCATAAGTGAAGGAAGAATAAAATCTTTTGCCAACAAGCAAGTACTCAGAGATTTTGTTACCACTAGGCCTGCTTTGCAAGAGCTCCTGAAAGAGGCACTACACATAGAAGGAAACAACCAGTACCAGCCATCCTAAAAGCATACCAAATGCTAAAGACCATCAACAAAATGAAGAATGTACATGAACCAACGGGCAACACAGCCAGCTAGCATCAAAATGGCAGTATCAAATTCACACATAACAATATTAACCCTAAATGTAAATGGGCTAAATG
This sequence comes from Saguinus oedipus, assembly GCA_031835075.1. Taxonomy (NCBI): domain Eukaryota; kingdom Metazoa; phylum Chordata; class Mammalia; order Primates; family Cebidae; genus Saguinus; species Saguinus oedipus. The sequence continues at coordinate 7,846,962 of CM063170.1, forward strand.
CACCAATCAAAAGACAAGGACGGGCAAATTGGATAAAAAACCAAAACCCATCGGTGTGCTGTATCCAGGAAACCCACCTCCCACCCAAAGATACACAAAGGCTAAAAATAAAAGGATGGAGGAAGATTTACCAAGCAAATGGATAGCAACTAAAAAGGGCAAGAGTTGCAATTCTCGTCTCTGATAAAATAGACTTTAAAGCAACAAAGATCAAAAGGGACAAAGAAGGTAATTACATAATCATAAAAGGATCGATACAACAAGAAGAGCTAACGATTCTAAATATATATGGACCCAATGTAGGAGCACCCAGATATATAAGGAAAGATTTTAATGACTTACAAAGAGACTTAGACTCACAAACAATAATAGTGGGAGACTTTAACACTCCACTGTAAATAGCAGACAGAAAATTAACAAGTACATCCAGAACTTGAACTCAGACCTGGAACAAGCAAACCTGATAGACATTTACAGAATTCTCCACCACAAATCAACACAATATACATTCTTCTCAGCACCACATCACACCTACTCCAAAATTCACCACATAATTGGAAGTAAAGTACTCCTCAGCAAATGGAAAACAACTAAAATCATAACAAACAGTCTTTCAGATCATAGTGCAATCAAGTTGGAACTCAGAATTCAGAAAAGAACTCAAAACCACACAGCTTCATGTAAACTTAACAACTGGCTCTTGAATGTTGATTGGATGAACAATGAAAAGAAGACAGAAATAATGAAATTCTTTGAAACCAACGAGAATGAAGACACAACGTACCAGAATATCTGGGACACATTTAAAGCAGTTTGTAGAGAAAAATATATAGCAATAGGTGCCCACATGAGAAGAGTGGAAAGATCCAAAATTGACACCCTATCGTCAAAATTGAAATACCTAGAGGAGCAAGATCAAAAAAGCTCAAAACCTAGTTGAAGACAAGAAATAACTAAGATCAGAGCATAACTGAAGGAGATAGAGACAAGAAAAACCGTTCAAAAAAAAAAAATAAATATAAGAGCTGGTTTTTTGAAAAGATCAACAAAATAGACAGACCACTATCCAGACTGATAAAAAATAAAAGAGAGAACAACCAAATAGATTCAATAAAAAACGTTAATGGGAAAATCACCACAAATTCCACAGAAATTCAAACCATCATCAGAGAATACTACAAACAACTCTATGCACATAAACTAGTAAATCAGGAAGAAATGTATAAATTCCTGGACGCCTGTGTCCTCCCAAGCCTAAACCAGGAGGAAGCCGAAACTATGAATAGACCAATAACAAGGTCTGAAGTTGAGGCAGCAATTAAGAGCCTACCACACAAAAAAGCCCAGGTCCAGATGGGTTCACAGCTGAATTCTTCCAGACACACAAAGAGGATCTGGTACCATTCCTTCTGAAACTATTCCAAATAATCCAAAAAGAGGGAACCCTTCCCAAATCATTTTATGAGACCAACATCATCCGGATACCAAAACCTGGCAGAGACTCAACAAGAAAAGAAAACTTCAGGCCAATATCCATGATGAACATAGATGCAAAAATCTTCAATAAAATACTGGCAAACCGATTGCAACAGCACATTAAAAAACTTATCCATCATGATCAAGTAGGATTCATCCCGGGGATGCAAGGCTGGTTCAACATACGCAAGTCTATAAATGTAATTCACCACATAAACAGAAGCAAAATAAAAAATCACATGATTATCTCAATTGACGCAGAGAAGGCATTTGACAAAATTCAACAGCCCTTTATGCTAAAAACCCTCAATAAACGTGGTATTGATGGAACATATCTCAAACTAATAAAAGCTATTTACCACAAACCAACAGCCAATATCATACTTAATGGGCAAAAACTGGAAGCATTCCCTTTGAAATCCGGCACTAGACAAGGATGCCCTCTCTCACCACTTCTATTCAACATAGTACTGGAAGTTCTAGCCAGAGCAATCAGGCAAGAAAAAGAAATAAAGGGTATTCAAATAGGAAAGGTGGAAGCCAAATTGTCTCTATTTGCAGACGACATGATAGTATACCTAGAAGACCCCATCACCTCAGCCCAAAAGCTCCTGCAACTGATAAGCAACTTCAGCAAAGTCTCAGGATACAAAATCAATGTTCAAAAATCACAAGCATTCCTATACACCAATAACAGACTTAAAGAGAACCAAATCAAGAACGAACTGCCATTCACAATTGCTACAAAGAAAACAAAATACCTAGGAATACAACTTACTAGGAATGTAAGGGACCTCTTTAAGGAAAACTACAAACAACTGCTCAATGAAATAAGAGAGGACACAAACAGATGGAGAAACATTCCATGTTCGTGGTTAGGAAGAATCAATATCGTGAAAATGGCTATACTGCCCAAAGTAATTTACACAATCAATGCTATCCCCATCAAACTACCATTGAATTTCTTCAAAGAACTGGAAAAAACCACCATGAATTTCATATGGAACCAAAAAAGAGCCCGCATAGCCAAGTCAATTCTAAGCAAGAAGAACACAGCGGGAGGCATCACGCTACCAGACTTCAAACTATACTACAAGGCTACAGTAATCAAAACAGCATGGTACTGGTACCAAAACAGAGATATAGACCAATGGAACAGAACAGAGGCATCTGAGGCAACACAACATATCTACAACCATATTATCTTTGATAAACCAGACAAAAACAGGCAATGGGGAAAGGATTCCCTATTTAATAAATGGTGTTGGGAAAACTGGCTAGCCATGTGTAGAAAGCAGAAACTGGACCCCTTCCTGACACCTTACACTAAAATTAACTCCAGATGGATTAAAGACTTAAATGTAAGACCTGACACCATAAAAACCCTAGAAGAAAATCTAGGCAAAATCATTCAGGACATAGGTGTAGGCAAGGACTTCATGAACAAAACACCAAAAGCATTGGCAACAAAAGCCAAAATAGACAAATGGGACCTAATCAAACTCCACAGCTTCTGCACGGCAAAAGAAACAGTCACTAGAGTGAATCGGCAACCATCAGAATGGGAAAAAATCTTTGCAGTTTACACATCTGACAAAGGGTTGATATCCAGAATTTAAAAAGAACTCAAACAGATTTACAGGAAAAAAACAAACAAGCCCATTCAAAAATGGGCAAAGGATATGAACAGAAACTTTACAAAAGAAGACATACATGAGGCCAACAAACATATGAAAAAGTGCTCATCGTCATTGGTCATTAGAGAGATGCAAATCAAAACCACATTTAGATACCATCTCACACCAGTTAGAATGGCGATCATTAAAAAATCTGGAGACAACAGATGCTGGAGAGGATGTGGAGAAATAGGAACACTCTTACACTGTTGGTGGGAGTGTAAATTAGTCCAACCATTGTGGAAGACAGTGTGGCGATTCCTCAGGGGCCTAGAAGTAGAAATTCCATTTGACCCAGCAATCCCATTACTGGGTATCTATCCAAAGGACTATAAATCGTTCTACTATAAGGACACATGCACACGAATGTTAATTGCAGCACTGTTTACAATAGCAAAGACCTGGAACCAACCCAAATGCCCAACGACGATAGACTGGACTGGGAAAATGTGGCACATATACACCATGGAATATTATGCAGCAATCAAAAATGATGAGTTTGTGTCCTTTGTAGGGACATGGATGAATCTGGAGAACATCATTCTCAGCAAACTGACACAAGAACAGAAAAAGAAATACCGCATATACTCACTCATAGGTGGGTGAGAAAAATAAGAACACATGGACACAGAGAGGCGGTCTACTATACACTGGGGACTGTTGGGGGGAATGGGGGAGGGACAGTGGGGGGGATAGCCTGGGGATGAATACCAAGTGTGGGTGAGGGGGAGGAAGGCAGCAAAGCACACTGCCATGTGTGTACCTATGCAACTATCTTGCTTGTTCTGCACATGTACCGCCAAACCTATAATGCAATAAAAATAAAAACAAAAAAATAAAAAAAAAATACTTATTGGGAACCTATTTCATGCCATGCAAATGCCAATGGAAAATAATATTATGGTTTATTTAAATCTGTTATAATTATTTGTTCACAATATTAGTACAAAAGTAATTATAATAAATTCCAATTTAAATATTAAAAAAAAACTATTCAAAAGAAACCAAAAAGAGGGAACCCTTCCCCAATCATTTTATGAGACCAAAATCATCATGATACCAAAACCTGACAGAGACTCAACATGAAAAGGAAACTTCAGGCCAATAGCCATGATGAACATAGATGCCAAAATCTTCAATAGAATACTGGCAAACCGATTGCAACAGCACATTAAAAAACTTATTCATCATGATCAAGCAGGATTCATCCCGGGGATGCAAGCCTGGTTCAACATACGCAAGTCTATAAATGTAATTCACCACATAAACAGAAGCAAAAACAAAAACCACATGATTATCTCAATTGATGCAGAGAAGGCATTTGACAAATTCAACAGCGCTTTATGCTAAAAACCCTCAATACACTTGGTATTGATGGAACATATCTCAAAGTAATAAAAGCTATTTATGACAAATCAACAGCCAATATTATACTTAATGGGCAAAAACTAGAAGCCTTCCCTTTGAAATCCAGCACTAGACAAGGATGCCCTCTCTCACCAATCCTATTCAACAGAGTACTGGAAGTTCTAGCCAGAGCAATCACGCAAGAAAAAGAAACAAAGGGTATTCAAATAAGAAAGTTGGAAACCAAATTGTCTCTATTTGCAGAAGACATGATAGTTTACATAGAAGACCCCATCACCTCAGCCCAAAAGCTCCTGCAACTGATAAGCAACTTCAGCAATGTCTCAAGATATAAAATAAATGTGCAAAAATTACAAGCATTCCTATACACCAATAACAGATTTAAAGAGAACCAAATCTGCTTGAGTTCTTTGTAAATTCTGGATATCAGCCCTTTGTCAGATGTGTAAACTGCAAAGATTTTTTCCCATTCTGATGGTTGCTGATTCACTCTAGTGACTGTTCCTTTTGCCGTGCTGAAGCTGTGGAGTTTGATTAGGTCCCATTTGTCTATTTTGGCTTTTGTTGCCAATGCTTTTGGTGTTTTATTCATGAAGTTCTTGCCTACTCCTATGTCCTGAATGGTTTTGCCTAGATTTCCTTCTAGGGTTTTTATGGTGTGAGGTTTTGTGTTTAAGTCTTTAATTCATCTGGAGTTAATTTTAGTGTAATGTGTCAGGAAGGGGTCCAGTTTCTGCTTTCTGCACATGGCTAGACAGTTTTCCCAACACCATTTATTAAACAGGGAATCCTTTCCCCATTGCTTGTTTCTGTCTGGTTTATCAAAGATTATATGGTTGTAGATATGTTGTGTTTCCTCCGATTCTTCTGATTTACAGGAAAAAAACAAACAAGCCCATTCAAAAATGGGCAAATGATATGATCAGACACGTTACAAAAGAACACATACATGAGGCAAACAAATATATGAAAAAATGCTCATCATCATTGGTCATTAGAGAGAAGCAAATCAAAACCACATTGAGATGCCATCTCACGCTAGTTAGAAGGGCGATCATTAACAATCTGGAGACAGCAGATGCTGGAGAGGATGTGGAGAAATAGGAACACTCTTACACTGTTGGTGGGAGTGTAAATTAGTTCAACCATTGTGGAAGACAGTGTGGCGATTCCTCAGGGAACAAGAAATAGAAATTCCATTTGACCCAGCAATCCCATTACTGGGTATGTATCCAAAGGAGTATAAATCATTCTACTCTAAGGACACATGCACACGAATGTTCATTGCAGCACTGTTTACAATAGCAAAGAACTGGAACCAACCCAAATGCCCAACGATAATAGACTTGACTGGGAAAATGTGGCACATATACACCATGGAATATTATGCAGCAATCAAAAATGAGTTTGTGTCCTTTGTGAGGACATGGATGAATCTGGAGAACATCATTCTCAGCAAACTGACACAAGAACAGAAAAAGAAATACCGCATATACTCACTCATAGGTGGGTGAAAAAAATGAGAACACATGGACACAGAGAGACAGTCTACTATACACTGGGGTCTATTGAGGGAATGGGGGAGGGACACTGGTGGTGGCTGCGGAGGGATAACCTGGGGATGAATGCCAAGTGTGGGTGAAGGGGAGAAAGGCAGCAAAGCAAACTGCCATGTGTGTACCTATGCAACTATCTTGCACCTTCTGCACATGTACCCGAAAATTTATAATGCAAAAAAAATTAAAAAAAAAGAACCGAATCAAGAACAAACAAACATTCACAATTCCTACAAAAAAAATAAAATACCTAGGAATACAACTCACAAGAAATGTAAGGGACCTCTTTAAGGAAAACTACAAACCACTGCTCAACGAAATAAGAGGACACAAACAGATGGAGAAATATTCCATGTTCGTGGTTAGGAAGAATCAATATCATGAAAATGGCTATACTGCCCAAAGTAATTTACACAATCAATGCTATCCCCATCAAACTACATTGAATTTCTTCACAGAACTGAGAAAAACCACCATGAATTTCATATGGAATCAAAAAAGTGTTCGCATATCCAAGTCAATTTTAAGCAAAAAGAACACAGCGAGAGGCATCACACTACCAGACTTTAAACTATACTACAAGGCTACAGTTATCAAAACAGCATGGTACTGGTACCAAAACACAGATATAGACCAATGGAACAGAGCAGAGTCATTGGAGGCAACACAACATATCTACAACCATATTATCTTTGATAAACCAGACAGAAACCAGCAATGGGTAAAGAATTTTCTGTTTAATAAATGGTGTCGGGATAACTGGCTAGCCATGTGCAGAAAGAAGAAACTGGACCCCTTCCTGACACCTTACACTAAACTTAACTCCAGATAGATAAAAGAGTTAAACGAAAGACCTGACACCATAAAAACCCTAGAAGAAAATCTAGGCAAAACCATTCAGGACATAGGAGTAGGCAAGGACTTCATGAACAAAACACCAAAAGGATTGGCAACATAAGCCAAAATAGACAAATGGGACCTAATCAAACTCCACAGCTTCTGCACAGAAAAAGGAACAGTCACTAGAGTGAATCGGCAACCATCGGAATGGGATAAAATCTTTGCAGTACACACATCTGACAAAAGGCTCATATCCAGAATTTTCAAAGAACTCAAACAGATTTACAGAAAAAAAACAAACAAGCCCATTCAAAAATGGGCAAAGGATATGAACAGACACTTTTCACAAGAAGACATACATGAGGCCAACAAACATGAAAATGTGCTCATCATCACTGGTCATTAGAGAGATGCAAATCCAAACCACATTGAGAAACCATCTCACGCCAGTTAGAATGGCGATCACTAAAAAATCTGGAGACAGTAGATGCTGGAGAGGATGTGGAGAAATAGGAACACTCTTACACTGTTGGTGGCAGTGTAAATTAGTTCAACCATTGTGGAAGACAATGTGGCGTTTCCTCAGGGACCTAGAAATAGAAATTCCATTTGACCCAGCAATCCAATTACTGGGTATATATCCAAAGGACTATAAATCGTTCTACTATAAGGACACATGCACACGAATGTTCATTGCAGCACTGTTTACAATAGCAAAGAACTGGAACCAACCCAAATGCCCAACGATGATAGACTGGACTGTGAAAATGTGGAACATATACACCATGTAATATTACGCAGCAATCAAAAATGATGAGTTTGTGTTTTTTTTTAAGGACACGGATGAATCTGGAGAACATCATTCTCAGCAAACTGACCCAAGTACAGAAAAAGAAATACCGCATAATCTCACTCATAGGTGGGTGAGAAAAATGAGAACACATGGACAAAGAGAGGCGGTCTACTATACACTGGGGTCTATTGAAGGGAATGTGGGAGGGACAGTGGGCGGGGCTGGAGAGGGATAGCCTAAGGATGAATGCCAAGTGTGGGTGAATGGAAGGAAGGCAGCAAAACACACTGCCATGTGTGTACCTATGCAACTATCTTGCACGTTCTGCACATGTTCCCCAAAACCTATAATGCAATAAAAATTAAAAAAAAAGAGAGAGAGTGACATACACACAGGGGAGACAAGGATATACAAAAAATTGAGGAAGATACACACAGGAGAGAGGGGGATACACACAGAAGAGAGGGGGATACACACAGTAGATAAGAAAATATACACTGGAGAGAGTCGGATACACACAGGAGACAAGAGGATACACCCAGGAGAGAGGGGAAAAACACACAGGATAGTGGAAGATACACGCAGAAGAGAGGAGGATACACACAGGAGAGACGGTGATCCACACAAGTGAAAAAAGGATACACACAGCAGAGAGGAGGATACACACAGGAGAGAGGAAAAAAAATCACAGGAGATTGGGAGATACACACATATGGAGGGTGATACACACATTAGGGAGAAAGATAAACACAGGAGAGAGAAAAATACACATAGGAGAGAGGAGCATACACAAAAAAGACATGGGCATACACACAGGAGAGGAACATACAAACAGGAGAATGGGGGATACACACAGAAAAGAGAGAATACAAAGAAAAGTAGGGGACACACACAGGAGAGAGGGCATGCACACAGGAGAGAGGAGGAAACACACAGGATAGAGGAGAATACACACAATAGTGAGGAAGATACACAGGGTAGAGATGGGGTATACACACAGAAGAGAAGAAGATACACACAGAAGAGAGGAAGATAAACACAGGAGAGAGGAGGATACACACAGCGGAGAGCTGGATACACACAGGAGAGAGGAGGATACACACAAAAGAGAAAAAAATACAAACAGGAGAGAGAAGGATACACACAGGTGAAAGGAGGATACACAAAGGAGAGAGGAAGATACAGACAAAAGAGGGGGATACACACAGGAGGAATGGGTATACACACAGGGGGAGGGGGATACGCACAGGAGATAGGAGGATAAACTCAAGAGAGAGGAGGATACACACAGGATAGAGATAAATACGCACAGAAGAGAGAAGGATACACACAGAAGAGAGGGGGATACACAGAGAGCGAGGGGGATACACACAGGAGAGAATGGGGATACACACAGGAGAAAGGGGAATACGCACAGAAGAGTGGGGCATACACACAGGATGGAGGGGGATACACAGAGAAGAGAGGGGGATACACATAGGGGGAGAAGGACAAATACAGGAGGGAGGAGGGTACACAAAACAGAGAGGAGGATACAGTCAGAAGAGAGGACGATAAACGCAGAAAAAAAGGATACACGCAGGAGCAAAGAGGATACACAGAGGAGAGTGAAGGATACATGCAGGAGAGAGAAGGATACACACAGAAGAGTGGGGGGATACACACAAAATAGAGTGATACACACAGAAGAGAGGAGGATAAACACAGGAGAGAGGAGGATACTCACGGGAGACAGAAGGATACACATAAAAGAGTGAAGGATGCAGACAGGAGAGAAGGGGATACACACAGGAGAGAGGGGGAAACACACAGGAGAGAGGAGCATACACACAGGAGAGAGAAGCATACACACAGAAGAAAGGAGCGTACACATAGAAGAGGGATAGATACACACAAGAGAGAAAGATAAACACAGTAGAGAGGAAGATACACACAGGAGAGGGAGATACACACAGAAGAGAGGAGGATAAACACAGGAGAGAGGGGGATACTCACAGGAGAGAGGGGGATACACACAGAAGAAAGGAGGATACACAAGGGAGAGGGGGATACACACAGGAGAGAGGGGGATACATGGAAAAGAGAAAAGGATACACACAGAAGAGAAAAGAATACACACAGGAGATGGGAATACACAGGAGAGAGGGGCATACACACAGGAGAGGGTGATACACACAGGAGAAAGGGAGATACACACAGGAAAGTGGAGAATACACACAGGAGAGAAGGATTCACACAGGAGTAAAAAGGCATACACACAGAAGAAAGAAGAATACACACAGCAGAGATTAGGATTCCCACAGGAGAGAGGCGATAAACACAGGTGAAAGAGGAACACACACAGGAGAAAGGAAGGATACACACAGGAGAGTGGATGGATACACAAAGGAGAAAAGAGGGATACACAGAGGAATGAGGAGAGATACAAACCGGAGAGACGAGTATACACACAGGAGAGGAATAGATACACACAGGAGAGAAAGATAAACACAGTAGAGAGAAAGATACACACAGCATAGAAGAGGATACACACAAAATAGAAAATGAAAAACACAGGACACAGAAGGATACACACAGAAGAGAGGGGGATAAACACAGGAGAGGGGAATAGACATAGGAGAGAAAAAAGATACACGCAGGAGACAGGGATACACAAAAAAGGGAGTTGGATACACACAGGAGAAAGGGGAATACACACAAGAGAGATGAGCATACCCACAGGAGATAGGAGAATTCACAAAGGAGAGAGGGGGATACACACAGGAAAAAGGGCGATACAAACAGAAGGGTGCGGCATACACACAGAAGAGAGGGGGATACACACACGAGAGAGGAGAATACACACAAAATAGAAAATGATACACACAGGAGACAGAAAAATACACACAGGAGAGAAAAAGAAACACACAAGAGACAGGGATACACAAAGAAGGGAGCTGGATACAAACAGGAGAGAGGAGGATACACACAGGAGAGAGGGGAATACACACAAGAGAGAGGGGCATACCCACAGGAGAGAGGACACTACACAAATGAGAGAGGGGGGATACACACAAGATAAAGGGATATACAAACAGGAGAGTGCGGCATACACACAGAAGGGATGGGGATACACACAGGAGAGAGGATACACAGGAGAGTGGAGGCTACACAAAGGAGAGAGGAGGATACACAAAGAAGAGGGGAAACACACAAGAGAGGGGGGATACACACAAGAGAGAGGAGGATACACACAGAAGAGAGAAGAATACACACAAGAGAGGGGGATACACACAGGATAGAAAAGGATACATATAGGAGAGAGGAGGATATACACAGGAGAGAGGATGATACACACAGAAAAGAGAATACACACAAGAGAGGCAGATACACAGGATAGAAAAGAGTACACATAGGAGAAAGAAGGATACACACAGGAGAGAGGAGGATACAAAAAGAAGAGGGAAAAACACACAAGACAGGGGGATACACACAAGCGAGGGGGATAAACGCTGGAGACGGTGGGATACACACAGGAGAGAGGGGGATACACAAAGGAGAGAGGACGATACACACAGGAGAGAGGAGGCTACACACTGCAGAGAGGAAGATACACAAAGAAGAGGAGGAAACACACAAGAGAGAGGGGAATACACACAGTCTAGGGGGATAAACACTGAAGACGGTGGGATACACAGAGGAGAGAGGTGGATACACAAAGGAGAGGGGAGTACACACAGGAGAGAGGGGTATACACACAAAATAGGCGAGGATACACACAGGAGAGAGAAAAGATACACACAGGAGAGAGTTGGATACACAAGAGAGTGGGGAATAAACACAGGAGCAAAGGGTATATACATAGCAGAGAGGGGGATACACACAGTGGGAGAAGAATAAATACAGGAGAGAGAAGGATACACACAGAAGAGAAGAGGATACACACCGAAGAGAGAATACACACAAGAGAGGGGGATAAACAGGATAAAAAAGGATACACATAGGAGAGTGAAGGATACACACAGAAGAGAGGAGTATACACAGAGCAGAGAGAAGGATACACACAGGAGAGGAAGATACACACAGAAGAGAGGAGAATACACACAGGAGAGATAAAAATACATACAGGATTAGGGAAGATACACACAGGAGAGGGGGATACACACAGGAGTGAGGGGGATACACAAAAGAGATAAGAAAATACACACAAGGGAGAGGAGGATACACAGAGGAGAGAGAAGAATACACACAGGAGAGAGAAACATACACGCAGGAGGGAGGACTATACACACAGGAGAGAGGATGATCGACACAAATGAAAGGAGGATACACACAGCAGAGAGGAAAATACACACAGGAGAGAGGGGGAAACACACAGGAGAGAAGGGGAAACACACAGGAGAGTGGGGGATACACACAGGTGGAGCGAGATACACACAGGAGAAAGGAAGATACACAGAGAAGAGAGGAGGATACACATAGGAGAGAGGAGCATACTGAAAATAGACAGGGGCATACACACAGGAGAGGGGGATACACACAGGTGAAGGGGGATACACACAGGAAAGAAAAGGATACACAAAAAAGAGAAAGATACACACAGGATGGTGGGGCATACACACAGGAGAGAGGAAAATACACACAGGATAGAGGAGAATACACACAATATAGAGGGGGATACACAGAGGAGAGAGGGGTATACACACAGGAGAGAAGAAGATACACACAGAAGAGAAAAAGATACACACAGGAGATAGGCGGATACACACAGGGGAGAGAAGGATAGACACAGCAGAGAGGAGGATACACACAGAAGAGAAAAATATACAAACAGAAGAGAGAAAGATACACACAGGTGAAAGGGGGATACACACAGGAGAGAGAAGGATACACACCGGAGAGAGGGGGATAAACTCCGGAGAAATGGGGATACACAGAGGGGGAAAGGGATACACACAGGAGAGAGGAGGATACACACAAGAGAGAAGAGGATACACACAGGAGAGAGGAGGATACACCCAGAAGAGAGGGGGAAACATACAGAATAGAGGGAAATACAAAGAGAAGAGTGCGACATACACACAGTATGGAGGGAAATACACACTGGAGAGAGGGGAATAAACACGGGGGAAAGAAATACACACAGGAGAGAGAAGCATACAAAAAGCAGAGAGGTGGATATGCACAAAAGAGAGGAGGATACACCCAGAAGAGAGGAGGATACACACAGAAGAGAGGGGGAAACACACAGAAGAGAGGAAAATACAAAGAGAAGAGTGCAACATTCACACAGTATGGAGGAAAATACACAATAGAGAGAGGGGAATAAACACAAGGGGAATGAAATACACACAAGAGAGAGAAGCAAACAAACAGTAGAGAAGAGGATATGCACAAAAGAGAGGAAGATACACCCAGGAGAGAGGAGGATACAAACAGAAGAGAGGGGGAAACACACAGGAGAGTGGGGGATACACACATGTGGAGGGGGATACACACAGGAGAGAGGAAGATACACACAGGAGAGAGGAGGATACACATAGGAGAGAGGAGCATACACAAATGAGACAGGTGGGAACAAACAGGAGAGGAGGATACACAGAGGTGAAAGGGAGAAACACACAGGAAAGGAAAGAATACACACAAAAGAGAAGGATACACACAGGAGGGTGGGGGCATACAAACAGGAGAGAGGAGGATACTCACAGTATAGAGGAGAATACACACAATAGAGAGGGGGATACACACAGGAGAGGGGGTATACACATAGGAGAGAATAAGATACACAGAGAAGAAGAAAAGATACACAGAGCAGAGAGGAGAATACACTCAGGGGAGAGAAGGATAGACACAGCAGAGAGGAGAATACACACAGGAGAGAAAAAAATGGAAACAGGAGAGAGAAGGATACACACAGGTGAAAGGAGGATACACACAAGAGAGAGGAGGATACACATAGGAGAGAGGGAGATACACATAGGAGAAATGGGGATACACACAGGGGTAAAAGGATACACACAGGAGAGAGGAGAATACACACAAGAGAGAAGAGGATACACACAGAAGGGAGGAGAATACACCCAGGAGAGAGGGGGAAACACAGAGGAGAGAGGGAGATACAAACAGGACAGTGTGACATACACACAGGATAGAGGAAAATGCACACAGGAGAGAGAAGGATACACACAGAGAATGGGGGATACGCACAGGAGAGAGGAGGATACAAACTGCAGAGAGGAGAATACGCACAAAAGAGAGGAGGATACACAGAGGAGAGAGGAAGATACACAAAGGAGACGGAAAAACAAACAGTAGAGAGGGGCATACACACAGGTGAGGTGGATACACGCAGAAGTGGGGAAGATGTGCACAGGAGAAAAGGGCATCCACACAGGAGAGGGGGATACACACAGAACAGAGGGTAGTACACACAAAAGAAAAAAGATACACACAAGAGAGAGGGTGGATACACACAGGAGAAAGGGGGATACACACAAGAGAGTGGGGCATCAAGATGGCGTCATAGAAGCGACTCAGGATTGCAGCTCTCAGTGAAGGCGCAGAGGGTGAGTCCTAGCCGCATTCTCAGATGGACCTTTTTTGCCCACAGAGCGCTGAAAGTCCCAGGTGTGGGAGAGACATGGGACGCTAGTACAGTTGGCTAGCACAGCCGGCTCACGCTGCAGCTTCGGCTGGCGCCGCAGCGGGACCCGGCATGGAACTCCCTGTCTGGGTGCCCTGTTAAACCAGCAATCTGAAATTTGGAAGGGCAGATTGTCATGTCCATCTGATTGAATGGCACTTGGACAATGAGCCAGACCAGGAGTTTCCTGGGAAGCCTCATCTGAGCTGGTGCTGTGGGCAGCGGCACGGGAGATCCCACGGATCCCAGTGCCCTATCAGCAGGCTACTGGGGAGCCAGTGAGAGAGTCGACCTTTCAGCTTGCTGAGAGGAAGAGAGAGAGAGAGAGGACGGACTCTGAGGCAGGGAGCTGGGTGATCTGGCTCGGCAGGTCCCACGCTCACGGAGACAAGCAGGGAGGCGACTGGAGAGGCTTGGGGCTGACAGCCGAATTGACCAAGCAGAAGAAAGAATATCAGAAGTTGAAGATCAACTCAATGAAATAAAACGTGACACCAAGATTAAAGAAAAAAGTGCAAAAAGGAATGGACAAAATCTCCAAGAAATGTGGGACTATGTGAAGAACCCAACCTACGTTTGATAGGTGTACCAGAACGTGATGAAAAGAATGAATCCAAGCTGGAAAACACTCTTCAGGATATTATCCAAAAAATTTTTCCCAACATAGCAAGACAGGTCAATACTCAACTCCAGGAAATACAGAGAACACCACAAAGATACTCCGAAAGAAGAGCAACCCAAGGCACATAATCGTCAGATTCACCAGGGTTGAAATGAAGAAGAAAATACCAAGGGGAGCCAGAGAGAAAGGTCGGGTCACCCACAAAGGGAAGCCCATCAGACTCACAGAAGATCTCTCAGCAGAGACCCTACAAGCCAGAAGAGAGTGGGGGCCAATATTCAACATCCTTAAAGAAAAAAACTTTCAACCCAGAATTTCATATCCAGCCAAAGTAAGCTTCATAAGTGAAGGAAAAATAAAATCCTTCATGAACAAGCAAGTACTCAGGGATTTTCTCACCACTAGGCCTGCTTTACAAGAGCTCCTGAAAGAGGCACTACACATAAAAAGAAACAACCAGTATGAGCCATCCTAAAAGAATACCAAATGCTAAAGACCATCAACAAAATGAAGAATGTACATGAACCAACAGGAAAAGAGCCAGCTAGCATCAAAATAACAGTATCAACCTCACGCATAACAATATTAACCCTAAATGTAAATGGGCTAAATGCACCAATCAAAAGACAAGGACTGGCGAATTGGATAAAAAAAACAAAACACATCGGTGTGCTGTATCCAGGAAACCCACCTCACACGCAAAGAGACACAAAAGCTCAAAATAAAAGGATGGAGGAAGAATTACCAAGCAAACAGAGAGCAAAAAAATAGCAGGAGTTGCAATTCTCGTCTCTGATAAAATAGACTTTAAAGCAACAAAGATCAAAAGAGCCAAAGAAGGTCATTACATAATGATAAAAGGATCGATACAACAAGAAGAGCTAACAATTCTAAACATATATGGACCCAATGTAGGAGCACCCAGATATATAAGGCAAGTTCTTAATGACTTAAAAAGAGACTTAGACTCCCAAACAATAATAGTGGGAGACTATAACACTCCACTGTCAATAGCAGAAAGATCAACCAGACAGAAAATTAACAAGAATATTCAGGACTTTAACTCAGACCTGGAACAAGCAAACCTGATAGACATTTACAGAACTCTGCACCCCAAATCCACAGAATATACATTCTTCTCAGCACCACATCACACATACTCCAAAATTGACCACATAATTAAAAGTAAAGCACTCCTCAGCAAATGCAAAACAACTGAAATCATAACAAACAGGTTCTGAGACCATAGTGCAATCAAGTTGGAACTCAGAATTTAGAAAATAACTCAGAACCGCACAGCTTCATGGAAACTGAACAACTGGCTCTTGAATGTTGATTGGATAAACAATGAAATGAAGGCAGAAATGAAGTTCTTTGAAACCAACAAGAATTAAGACACAACATATTATAACCTCTGGGACACCTTAAAGCACTCTGTAGAGGAAAATATATAGCAATAAGTGCCCACATGAGAAGAGTGGACAGATGCAAAATTGACACCCTATCGTCAAAATTGAAAGAGCTAGAGGAGCAAGATCAAGAAAACTCAAAACCTAGCCGAAGACAAGAAATAACTAAGATCAGAGCAGAACTGAAGGAGATAGAGACAAGAAAAACCCTTCAAAAAATCAATTAATCTAAGAGCTGGTTTTTCGAAAAGATTAACAAAATATACAGACCACTAGCCAGACTGATTTAAAAAAAAAGGGAGAACAACCAAATAAATGTAATAAAAAACGATAATGGGAAAATCACCAAAGATTCCACAGAAATTCAAACCATCATCAGAGAATACTACAAACAACTCTATGCACATAAACTAGTAAATCAGGAAGAAATGGATAAATTCCTGGACTCCTGTGTCCTCCCAAGCCTAAACCAAGAGGAAGCCGAAACTATGAATAGACCAATAACAAAGTCTGAAGTTGAGGCAGCAATTAAGAGCCTACCACACAAAAAAAGCCCAGGTCCAGATGGGTTCACAGCTGAATTATACCAGACACACAAAGAGGATTTGGTACCATTCCTTCTGAAACTATTCCAAATAATCCAAAAAGAGGGAACCCTTCCCAAATCATTTTATGAGACCAGCATCATCCGATAACAAAACCTGGCAGAGACTCAACACGAAAAGAAAACTTCAGGCCAATATCCATAATGAACAAAGATGCAAAAATCTTCAATAAAATACTGGCAAACCGATTGCAACAGCACATTAAAAATCTTATCCATCATGATCAAGTAGGATTCATCCCAGGGATGCAAGACTGGTTCAACATACGCAAGTCTATAAATGTAATTCTCCACATAAACAGAAGCAAAAACAAAAAACACATGATTATCTCAATTGACGCAGAGAAGGCATTTGACAAAATTCGACAGCCATTTATGCTAAAATCCCTCAATAATCTTGGTATTGATGGAACATATCTCAAAGTAATAAAAGCTATTTACGACAAACCAACAGCCAATATCATAATTAATGGGCAAAAACTGGAAGCATTCCCTTTGAAATCTGGCACTAGACAAGGATGCCCTCTCTCACCACTCCTATTCAACATAGTACTGGAAGTTCTAGCCAGAGCAATCAGGCAAGAAATATAAAGAAAGCGTATTCAAATAGGAAAGGTGGAAGCCAAACTGTCTCTATTTGCAGACAACATGATAGTATACCTAGAAGACCCCATCACCTCAACGCAAAAGCTCCTGAAACTGATAAGCAATTTCAGCAAAGTCTCAGGATATAAAATCAATGTGAAAAAATCACAAGCATTCCTATACAACAATAACAGACTTAAAGAGAACCAAATCAAGAACGAACTGCCATTCACAATTGCTACAAAGAAAATAAAATACCTAGGAATACAACTCACAAGGAATGTAAGGGACCTCTTTAAGGAAAACTACAAACCACTGCTCAACGAAATAAGAGAGGACACAAACAGATGGAGAAACATTCCATGTTCGTGGTTAGGAAGAATCAATATCGTGAAAATGGCTATACTGCCCAAAGTAATTTACACAATCAATGCTATCCCCATCAAACTACCATTGAGTTTCTTCACAGAACTGGAAAAAACCACCGTGAATATTATATGGAACCAAAAAAGAGCCCGCATAGCCAAGTCAATTCTAAGCAAAAAAACACAGCGGTAGGCATCACACTACCAAACTTCAAACTATACTACAATGCTACAGTAATCAAAACAGCATGGTACTGGTACCAATACAGAGATATAGACCAATGGAACAGAACAGAAGCAACAGAGACAACACAACATATCTACAACCATATGATCTTTGATAAACCAGACAAAAACAGGCAATGGTGAAAGGATACCCTATTTAATAAATGGTGTTGGGAAAACTGGCTAGCCATGTGCAGAAAGCAGAAACTGGACCCCTTCCCTACACCTTACACTAAAATTAACTCCAAATGGATTAAAGACTTAAAAGTAAGACCTTACACCATAAAAACCCTAGAAGAAAATCTAGGTAAAACCATTCAGGACATAGGAGTAGGCAAGGACTTCATGAACAAAACACCAAAAGGATTGAAAACAGAAGCCAAAATAGACAAATGGGACCTAATCAAACTCCACAGCTTCTGCATGGCAAAAGAAACAGTCACTAGAGTGAATCAGCAACCATCAGATTGGGAAAAAATCTTTGCAGTTTACACATCTGACAAATGGCTGATATCCAGAATTTACAAGGAACTCAAACAGATATACAGGAAAAAAGACAAACAAGCCCATTCAAAAATGGGCAAAGGATATGAACAGACACTTCACAAAAGAAGACATACATGAGGCCAGCAATCATATGAAAAAGTGCTCCTCATCACTTGTCATTAGAGAGATGCAAATCAAAACCACATTGAGATACCATCTCATGCCTGTTAGAATGGTGATCATTAAAAAATCTGGAGACAGCAGATGCTGGAGTGGATGTGGAGAAATAGAAACACTCTTTCACTGTTGGTGGGTGTGTACATTAGTTCAACCATTGTGGAAGACAGTGTGGCGATTCCTCAGGGACCTAGAAATAGAAATTCCATTTGACCCAGCAATCCCATTACTGGGTATATATCCAAAGGACTACAAATCGTTCTACTATAAGGACACATGCACACGAATGTTCATTGCAGCACTGTTTACAATAGCAAATAACTGGAACCAACCCAAATGCCCATCAACGATAGACTGGACTGGGAAAATGTGGCACATATACACCATGGAATATTATGCAGCAATCAAAAATGATGAGTTTGTGTTTTTTTTAAGGACATGGATGAATCTGGAGAACGTCATTCTAAGCAAACTGACACAAGAACAAAAAAAGAAATACCGCATATACTCACTCATAGGTGGGTGAGAAAAATAAGAACACATGGACAGAGAGAGGTGGTCTACTATACACTGGGGTCTATTGGGGGTAATGGGGGAGGGAAAGCGGGGGGGCTGTGGAGGGATAGCCTGGGGATAAATGCCAAGTGTGGGTGAAGGGGAGAAAGGCAGCAAATCACTCTGCCATGTGTGTACCTATGCAACAATTTTGCACTTTCTCCACATGTACCCCAAAACCTATAATGCAATAAAAATTTAAAAAAAAGAGAGAGTGGGGCATACACACAGGAGAGAGGGCCATACACACAGGGGGAGAAGGATATATACAGGAGGGAGGAGAGTACACAAAAAGAGAGGAGAATACAGAAATAATAGAGGAGGATACACGCAGGAGAGAGGAGAATACACACAGGAGAGTAGGGGGATACACACAGGAGAGGTGGATACACACAGCAAAGAAGAGGATACACAAAAAAGAGGAGGATACACACAGGAGAGAGGGGATACACACAAAAGAGAGGAGGATGCACACAGGAGAGAGGGGGATACACACAGGAGAGAGGGGGATACAAACAGAAGAGTGGTGTTACATACAAAAGAAAGGAGGATACACACATGAGAGAGAAGGATACACACAGGAAAGATAAGGATACACAAAGAAGATGGGAATGCACACAGGATGGGGTAGATACACAAAAAAAAGAGGAAAGAATACACAGGAGAGGTAAAAGATACACAAAGGAGAGGGGGATACACACTGGAGAGAGAAGGATACACACAAAAGAGAAAAGGATACATACAGGAGAGTGGAAGATACGCAGAAAAGAGAGGAAAATACACAGAAAAGTGAGGGGTATACACACAGGAGAGAGGAGGATACACAAAGAAGATGGGGATACACACAGGAGAGAGGGGGATTCACTAAAAAAAGGAGGACACACACAGAAGAGAGGAGGATAAACACAGTGGAGAAGGATATACACAGGAGAGAGGGCCATACACACAGGAGAGGGAGATACACACAGGAGAAAGGGGGTAGACACAGGAGAGGGGAGAATACACACAGGAGAGGGGGATACACACATGAGAACAGGGCGTACACACAGAAGAGAGGAGGATTCAAAAAGCAGAGAGGAGGACACACAGTGGAGAAAGGGGATACACACAAGAGAGAGGGGGATACACACAGGAGAGAGGGGGATACACACAGGAAAGATCGGAGATACACAGGAGAATGGGGGGATACACACACGAGAAAGGAGGGATACACACAAGAGGGAGGAGAAAACACACAGAAGAGAGGAGGATACACACAGTAGAGAAAAAGATACACACAGAAGAGGGGGATACACACAGGAGGGAGGAGGATACACGCAGAATAGAGGAGTTTACACACAAAAGAGAGCAGGATAAACACAGG
This sequence comes from Saguinus oedipus, assembly GCA_031835075.1. Classification (NCBI taxonomy): domain Eukaryota; kingdom Metazoa; phylum Chordata; class Mammalia; order Primates; family Cebidae; genus Saguinus; species Saguinus oedipus. Next base: position 7,867,684 of record CM063170.1, read on the forward strand.
AGACAGAAGAATATACACAGGAGAGAGGGGGATATACACAGGAGAGTGGTGATATACACAGGAGGGAGGAGGGTTCACACAGGAGACAGGGACATACACACAGGAAAAATGCATAAACACAGGAGAAAGGTGTATACACAGAGGAAAGAGGAGGATACACACAGGTAAGAGAGATACACAAAGAAAAAAGGACGTACACACAGGAGAGAGGAGGATACACGCAGGATAGAGGAGGATACAAACAGGAGAGAGGTGACACACACAGGAGAAAGGGGGTATACAGAGGATCCTTCACAGCCTCACTGAATATTGCACACTTGTGATATACACTGGAGTCAATTTTTTTATGTTCACTCATTCAAAGAATCACTAAATAATGCACACCTGCTGAATAGTCAGATGTCTCTTTCCTATGGTCACTCGTTAAGAGCCTCACTATGTGTACACAGCTGGGGAAATAGTCAGGATTTACCTTTATCTCCTAATTCACATTCTCACTAAATAAGGCACACCTGTAGAATGGTCAAGAGACTTTTTTATGTGGCCTCTAATTCGGAGTGTCACTGAATAATGTGGTGTAGTCAGGAGTCTATATCACGTAGACACATATTCAGAGCCTCAATGAATAAGACAGGCCCCAGATATAGTAAGGAATCTAATTTATATGGCAACATCTTCTGAGCCTCACTGTATAATACACACCTGGAGAATAATTTTGAATCTATTTTCGATGGATATTCATTCAGAGCCTCGGTAAAATATGTACACCTGTGGAGTAGCCAGGAGTCTATTTTATTAGGACACACATTCATAGCCTCAGTGGATAATAGGCACGTGTGGATTAGTCAGGATTCCATTTTATATGGCCACTGACTCATAAACTCAATGAAAAATGAAAAAATGCAAATTACTCAGGAGTCTATTTCATATAAACACTCATTCAGAGATTCAGTGAATAATACAAATATTTAAGATAGACAACGTCGTGTGTCATATGGTCACACAAAAAGAGCCTCACTGAATAATACAAACCTGGAGAATAACTTGGAGTCTATTTTCGATGGGCATTCATTCAGAGCCTCGGTAAATAATGCACACCTGTGGAGTAGCCAGGAGTTTATTTCATTTGGACACTCATTCATAGCCTCATTGGATAATATGCACGTGTTTATTAGTCAGGATTCCATTTTATATGGCCACTTACTTGTAACCTCAGTGACAAATGCACAAATGTACAGTACTCAGCAGTCTATTTCGTATAGACACTCATTCAGAGATTCATTGAATAATAAAAATATTTAAGATTGACAGCATCGTGTTTTTTATGTTTACATAAAAGGGCCTCATTAATAATATGCACGTGTGGATTATTCAGGATTCCATTTTATATGGCCAATGACTCGTAACCCCAGTAACAAATGCAAAAATGTAAAGTACCCAGCAGTCTATTTTATATAGACACTAATTCACAGATTCACAGAATAATAAAAATATTTGAAATAGACAGCATCCTGTTTCATATGGTTAAACAAAAAGAGCCTCACTGAGTAATGCACACCAGGGAAAGGGTAAGAGTCTACTTTATGTAGCCTTTAATTTACAGAATCAGGAAATAATGCACATGTATGGAATAGACACTAGTCTATTTTATATGGCTGCAAAATCAAAGCCTTTACGAACACTGCACATGTGGGGAATAATCACTTGTCTGTTTCATATGGTGTTTCGTTTGCTGAATCAAAAACTTATGCACACCTGTGGAGTAAAATGGGTTCTATTTCAGAAGGCAACTCTTTCAGTGTTTTAGTGAATAATATGTATATCTGAAAAGTAAGGAATCTCTTTCACATGGCAACTCGTTCAGGGCCTCTGTAAAAAATGCTCCCCTCAAAAATAGTCAAGTGTCTAGTTTAAATGGCTACACATTCAGAGACTTTGTAGGTAATGAACACCTGGGCAATACACCTGAGTCGCTTTTTTATGCCCACTTAGTCAGAGTCTCATTAAATAATACACACCTGGGGAAGACTTAAGAGTCTAATTCATGTAGCCAATCATTTAGAGCCTCAGTGAATAATGCACACCAGGGTAATAGTCGAGCATTTTTTATATGGCCACTCATTTTGTGCCTCACTGAGTGATATACCCCTGAAGAATCCTCAGGATTCTATTTGATACTACCACTTATTTAGAACCTTATTGAATAATTTACAATGGAGCAATAGTCAGGGGTCTATGTTATATGGTCTATCACTCAAAGTTTCAGTGAATAATTAATTTCTATGGAGTAATCTGGACGCTGTTTAAGATAGGCAGGAATTAAGAGTTTCTGAATGATACACACCTGGGTAATAGCCTGGCGTCTATTTCCTATGAACCCTAATTTTGTGTATCGTTGAATAATACACACCTGGGGCAGTGTCAGGAGTCTATTTGGTATGGACACTCAAACAGATCTTGTTTGATGAATGCACACAGGTATAATAATTAAGAGTCTATGTCATACAGTTACTTATTCAGACAAACAGTGAATAATGCACACGTAAAGTAATTAGAAGTCTGATTCTTATGGACCCTCTTTAACAGCCTCACTGAGTATTACACACTTGTGATATAGTATGGAGGCTATTTTTTTATGGCCACACATTCAGAGAAATCACTAAATAATGCACACCTGCGGAATAGTCAGAAGTCCCTTTCCTATGCCCATTCGTTAAGAGCCTCACTAAGTGTACACATCTGAGGAAATAGGATTTATCCTTATCCCCTCATTCAGAGTCTCACAAAATAATGCACACCTGTGGAATAGTAGTCAGGAGACTCTTTCCTATGGCCACTCGTTAAGAGCCTCACTAAGTGTACACACCTGGGGAAATACGATTTACCATTATCTTCTCATTCAGAGTCTCACGAAATAATGCACACCTGTGGAATAGTCAGGAGATTCTTTCCTATGGCCACTCATTAAGAGCCTCACTAAGTGTACACACCTGGAGAAATACTCAGGATTTACCATTATCTCCTCATTCAGAGCCTCACTAAATAATGCACATCTGTGGAATAGTCAGGAGACTCTTTTCTATGGCCACTCATTAAGAGCCTCAATAAGTGTACACACCTAGGGAAATAGTCATTATTTACCTATATCCCTTCATTTAGAATGTCACTAAATAACGCACACCGGTGGAATAGTCAGGAGAATTTTTCATGTGGACCCTAATTCGGAGTGTCACTGAATAATGTGATGTAATCAGGAGTCTATTTCATGTGGACACATATTCAGAGCCACAGTGAATAAAACAGGCCCTTTATGTTGTAAGGAATCGAATTAATATGGCCACATCTTCTGAGCCTCACTGAATAATACACACCTGGAGAATAACTTGGAGTCTATTTTCGATGCACATTCATTCAGAGCCTCGGTAAATAATGTCCACCTGCGGAGTAGCCAGGAGTCTATTTTATTAGGACACTCATTCATAGCCTTAGTGGATAATATGCACGTGTGTATTAGTACGGATTCCAATTTATATGGCCACTGACTCGTAACCTCAGTGAAAATGCACAAATGTAAAGTACTCTGCAGTCTATTTCTTATAGACACTCATTCAGAGTTTCACTAAATAATACAAATATTTAATATAGCAGCATCCTGTTTAATATGGTCACACAAAATGAACCTCAATGAGTAAGGCACACCTAGGGAAGTGTTAGGAGTCTGCTTTATATAGCCTCTTATTTACAACCTCAGGGAATAATGCACACGAGTGGAATAGACCCTAGACTATTTTAAATGGCCACAAAGCCTGAGTGAGTAATACACAACGTTGGAATAGTCACTTGTCTATTTTACATGCCCAAATATTTAGAGTCAGAGTCAATAATACATGCCTGTGGACAAGTCAGAAAACAATTCCATATTTCCAAAGTTTCAGAGCCTCAGTGAATAATACATAGCTGAGAAATACTAAGGACACTATTACATGCGTCATCAATTTCAGAGCTTCGTTGAATAAGAAACATTTCTATTGTAGTCAGAATTCTATTTCCTATAGCCACATATTCAGATCCTAACTGAATAACATACACCTTGGGAAAAGTTAAAATTCTATTTCGTATAGCCACTTATTTAGAGCCGAATGTAAAAACGCACGCCTGAGGACCATTCAGGAGGCTCTATTTTATGGTCACTCATTTAGAGCTTCACAGAATAATACAGACCTATGAAAACTTCAGGAGTGTATTTCACAAGGCCACTTATTCAGAACCTCCGTGAGGAATCATATATAACTGGAAAATAGTCAGGATTATATTATATATAGCCACTTATTCAGAGACTCACTGAATAATGCATAGCTAAGGAATAGTCTGGAGATTATTTGATATGACTCTTTACCCAGCGACTCAGTGGACAATGCAGAACTGAAAAATAGTCAAGAGGATAGAGTCAAGGGTTTACATTATGTGGTCACTTGTTCAGAATCTCACTAAAGAATACACACCTTGGGAGTAGTAAGTGTCCAAATCATATGAACACTCAATCACTGCATTACCGAATAATGCACAATGGGGCAATAGTAAGAAGTCTATTTTATATGGCCTGTCATTTGGAGCTTCAGTGCATAATAAACAGCTGTGGAGTAGTCAGGACCCTATTTAAGGTAGCCCCAAATTAAGCAGCTCCGTGAATGATACACACATGTGTCAGAGTCAGGAGACTGTGACACAGACACTCATACAGAACCTTTTCGAATACTGCACATGTGGGATATAATCACTAGTGTGTTTCATATGGTGATTAGATTGGAGAATCAAAAAATAACGCACACCTGTTGAGTAAAATGGGTTCTATTTCATAAGGCCATCAATTCAGTGTTTTATTGAATAATATGTATATCTGATACGTTAGGAATCTCTTTCACATCATTATTCGTTCAAGACCTCTGTGAAGAATACTCCCCTCAAAAATAGTCAAGGTTCTAAGTCAAATTGCTACACATTCAAAGTCTCTGTACATAATGAACACCTGGACAATACACCTGAGTCTCTATTTTATGCCCACTTATTCAGAGACTCATTCAATAATACACAACAAAGGAAGATTTAAGAGTCTACCTCATGTAGCCACTCATTTGGAGCCTCAGTGAATAATGCACACCAAGGTAATAGTCAAGCATTTTTTATATGGCCACTCATTTTGTGCCTCACTGAGTGATATACACCTGAAGAAACGTCAGGATTCTATTTGATACTACAACTCATTTAGAACCTTATAGAATAATTCATAATGGAGAAATAGTCAGGTGTCTATTTTATATGGTCTATCATTCAAAGTTTCAGTGAATAGTAAACTTCAATGGAGTAATCAGGACACTGTTTAACATAGACACGAATTAAGTGCCTTGCTTAGTAATATGCACCTGTGTGATAGTCAGGAGTCTATTTCATATGAACTCTAATTTTGTGTATCGCTGATTAATACACACCTGGGGCAGTGTCAGGAGTCTATTTGTTACGGAAACTCAAACAGAGCCTGTTTGATTAATGCACACATGGATAATAATGAGGAATCTATGTCATACGGCTACTCATTCAGACAAATTGTGAATAATGCACATGTGGAGTAATTAGCAGTCTGTTTCATATGGCCCCTCTTTCACAGCCTCAGTGAATAGTACACACTTGTGATATAGTCTGGAGATTATTTTTATGGCCACTCATTCAGAGAATCACTAAATAATGCAGACCTGTGGAATAGTCAGAAGTCTCTTTCCTATGACCACTTGTGAAGAGCCTCACTAAGTGTACACACCTAAAGAAATCATCAGGATTTATCTTTTTCCCCTCATTCTGAGTCTCAGTAAATAATGCACACCTGTTGAATAGTCAGGAGACTTTTTCATGTGGCCTCTAATTCAGAGTGTCACTGAATAATGTGGTGTACTCAGGAGTCTATTTTATGTAGACACATATTCAAAGCTTCAGTGAATAAGAGAGACACTTGATATAGTAAGGATTCTAATTGATATGGAAACCTATTCTGAGCCTCACTGAATAATACACACCTGGAAAATAATTTGGAGTCTATTTTCGATGGATATATATTCAGAGCCTTGGAAAATAATGTACAACTGTGGAGTAGCCAGGAGTCTATTTTATTAGGACAGTCATTCATAGCCTCAGTGGATAATATGGACGTGTGGATTAGTCAGGATTCCATATTATATGGCCACTGACTCGTAACCACAGTGAAAAATGCAAAAATGTAAAATACTTAGCAGTCTATCTCAAATAGACACTCGTTCAGAGATTCACTGAATAATACAAATATTTGAGATACACAGCATCCTGTTTCATGTTGTTAAACAAAAAGAGCCTCACTGAGTAATGCACACAAGGGGAAGTGTTAGGAGTCTACTTTATATAGCCTTTATTTTACAGAATCAGGAAATAATGCACATGTGTGGAATACACAATAGTCTATTTTATATGGCCGCAAAATCAAAGCCTTTTCGAATACTGCACATGTGGGGTATAATCACTTGTCTGTTCCATATGGTGTTTCGTTTGGTGAATCAAAAACTTATGCACACCTGTAGAGTAAAATGGGTTCTATTTCAGAACGCCACGATTTCAGTGTTTTATTGAATAACATGTATATCTGAAAAGTAAGGAATCTCTTTCACAAGGCCACTCTTTAAGGGCCTCTGTGATGAATACTCCCCTCAAAAATAGTCAAGTGTCTACTTTAAATGGCTACACATTCAGAGACTCTGTAGGTAATGAACACCTGGGCAATACACCTGAGTCTTTTTTTTATGGCCACTTAGAGTCTCATTCAGTTATACATACCTCAGGAATAGTTAAAAGACTACTTCATGTAGACACTCATTTAGAACCTCAGTGAATAATGCACAGCAGGGTAATAGTCGAGCATTTTTTATATGGTCACACTGTTTGTGCCTCACTGAGTGATATACAACTGAAGAATCCTCAGGATTTTATTTGATACTACCACTCATTTAGAACCTTATTGAATAATTCACAATGGAGCAATAGTCAGGTGTCTATTTTATATGGTCTATCACTCAAAGTATCAGTGAATAATTAACTTCTATGGAGTGATCAGGACGCTGTTTAAGATAGCCAGGAATTAAGTGCCTTCCTGAATGATGCACACCTGGGTAATAGCTTGGTGTCTATTTCATATGAACTCTAATTTTATGTATCATTGAGTAATACACACCTGGGGCAGTCTCAGGAGTCTATTTGGTATGGACACTCAAACAGAACTTGTTTGATTAATGCACACAGGTATAATAATGAGGAGTCTATGTCATACAGTTACTTATTCAGACAAACAGTGAATAATGCACATGTAAAGTAATTAGAAGTCTGATTCTTATGGACCCTCTTCAACAGCCTCACTGAATATTACACACTTGTGATATAGTCTGGAGTCTATTTTTTATGGCCACATATTCAGAGAGATCACTAAATAATGCACACCTGCGGAATAGTCAGAAGTCTCTTCCCTATGGCCACTCGTTAAGAGCCTCACTAAGTGTACACACCTGGGGAAATAGAATTTATCCTTATCCTCTCATTCAAAGTCTCACAAAATAATGCACACCTGTGGAATAGTAGTCAGGATACTCTTTCCTATGGCCACTCGTTAAGAGCCTCACTAAGTGTACACACCTGGGGAAATATGATTTACCATTATCTTCTCATTCAGAGTCTCACAAAATAATGCAACCTGTGGAATAGTCAGGAGATTCTTTCCTATGGGCACTCATTAAGAGCCTCGCTAAGTGTACACACCTGGAGAAATACTCAGGATTTACCATTATCCCCTCATTCAGAGTCTCACTAAATAATGCACACCTGTGGAATAGTCAGGAGACTCTTTCCTATGGCCACTCATTAAGAGCCTCAATAAGTGTACACACCGAAGGAAATAGCCGGGATTTACCTACATCCCTTCATTCAGAATCTCACTAAATAATGCACACCAGTGGAATAGTCAGGAGAATTTTTCATGTGGCCTCTAATTCAGAGTGTCACTGAATAATGTGATGTAATCAGCAGTCTATTTCATGTGGACACATATTCAGAGCCACAGTGAAAAAAACAGGCGCTTTATGTTATAAGGAATCTAATTAATATGGCCCCATCTTTTGAGCCTCACTGAATAATACACACCTGGAGAATAATTTGGAGTCTATTTTCGATGGACATTCATTCAGAGCCTCGGTAAATAATGTACATCTGTGGAGTAGCCAGGAGTCTATTTTAGTAGGACACTCATTTATAGCCTCAGTGGATAATATGCACGTGTGTATTAGTGCAGAATCCAATTTATATGGCCACTGACTCGTAACCTCAGAGAAAATGCACAAATGTAAAGTACACAGCAGTCTATTTCATATAGACACTTATTCAGAGATTCACTAAATAATACAAATATTTAATATAGCAGCATCCTGTTTCATATGGCCACACAAAATGAGCCTCACTGAGTAAGGCACAGCTAGGGAAGTCTTAGGAGTCTACTTTATATAGCCTCTCATTTACAGCCTCAGGGGATAATGCACACGTGTGGAATAGACACTAGACTATTTTATATGGCCACAAAATCAAAGCCTGAGTGAGTAATACACAACTTTGGAATAGTCACTTGTCTATTTTTCATGCCCAAATATTTAGAGTCAGAGTCAATAATACACGCCTGTGGACAAGTCAGAAAACAATTTCATATGGCCAACGTTTCAGAGCCTCCGTGAATCATACATACCTGGGAAACACTCAGGACGCTATTACATGTGGCATCAATTTCAGAGCTTCCTTGAATAAGAAACACCTCTATTGCAGTCAGAATTCTATTTCATATAGTCACATATTCAGAGCCTAACTGAATAACATACACCTTGGGAAAAGTTAAAATTCTATTTCGTATAGCCACTCATTTAGAGCCGAATGTAAAAACGCACGCCTGAGGACCATTCAGGAGGCTCTATTTTATCGCCACTCATTTAGAGCTTCACAGAATAATACAGACCTATGAAAACTTCGGGAGTGTATTTCGCATGGCCACTTATTCTGAACCTCAGTGAGGAATCATATATATCTTGAAAATACTCAGCATTATATTACATATAGCCATTTATTCAGAGACTCACTGAATAATGCAAAGCTAAGGAATAGTCTGGAGATTATTTGATATGACTCTTCACCCAGCGACTCAGTGGACAATGCAGAACTGAAAAATAGTCAAAAGATAGAGTCAAGGATTTATGTTATGTGGTCACTCGTTCAGAATCTCACTGAAGAATACACACCTTGGGAATTGTCGGTGTCCAAATCATATGGACACTCAATCACAGCATTACCGAATAATGCACAATGGGGCAATAGTAAGGAGTCTATTTCTTATGGCCTGTCATTCAGAGGTTCAGTGCATAATAAACAGCTGTGGAGTAGTCAGGACCCTATTTAAGGTAGCCCCAAATTAAGCAGCTCCGTGAATGATACACTCATGTGTCAGAGTCAGGAGACTATTTGACCTAGACGCTCATACAGAACCTTTTCGAATACTGCACATGTGTGGAATAATCACTAGTGTGTTTTATATGGTGATTAGTTTGGAGAATCTAAAAATAATGCACACCTGTTGAGTAACATGGGTTCCATTTCATAAGGCCACACTTTCAGTGCTTTATTTAATAATATGTATATCTGATACGTTAGGAATCTCTTTCACATGACCATTCGTTCAGGGCCTTTGTGAAGAATACTCCCCTCAAAAATAGTCAAGGGTGTACGTCCAATTGCTACACATTCAAAGTCTCTGTACATAATGAACACCTGGGCAATACACCCGAGTCTCTATTTTATGCCCACTTATTTAGAGACTCATTCAATAATACACGACAAAGAAAGATTTAAGAGTCTACTTCATGTAGCCACTCATTTAGAGCCTCGGTGAATAATGCACACCAGGGTAATAGTTGAGCATTTCCTATATGGCCACTCATTTTGTGCCTCACTGAGTGATATACACCTGAAGAATCCTCAGGATTCTATTTGATACTACCACTCCTTTAGAATCTTATAGAATAATTCATAATGGAGAAATAGTCAGGTGTCTATTTTATATGGTCTATAATTCAAAGTTTCAGTGAATAGTAAAGTTCTATGGAGTAATCAGGACACTGTTTGATATAGCCACGATTTAAGTGCCTTGCTGAGTAATATGCACCTGTGTGATAGTCAGGAATCTATTTCATATGAACTCTAATTTTGTGTATCTCTGAGTAATACACACCTGGGGCAGTGTCAGGAATATTTGGTTTGGACACTCAAACAGAGCCTGTTTGATTAATGCACACATGGATAATAATGAGGTGTCTATGTCATATGGATACTCATTCAGAAAAACTGTGAATAATGCACATGTGGAGTAATTAGAAGTCTGTTTCATATGGCCCCTCTTTCACAGCCTCACTGAATATTACACATTTATGATATAGTCTGAAGTCTATTTTATATGGCCACTAATTCAGACAATCACTAAATAATGCACACCTGTGGAATAGTCAGAAGTCTCTTTCCTATGGCCACTCTTTAGGAGCCTCACTTAGTGTAAACACCTGTGGAAAGAGTCAGGATTTAACTTTATCCCATAATTCAGAGTCTCACTAAATAATGCACGCCTGTGGAATAGTCAGGAGAGTTTCTTATGTGGCCTATAATTCAGAGTGTCACTGAATTATGTGGTGTAGTCAGGTGTCTATTTCATGTAGACACATTCAGAGCCTCAGTGAATAAGACAGTCACTTGATATAGTAAGAAATCTATTTGATATGGAAACATATTCTGAGCCTCACTGAATAATACACAACTGGGGAATAATTTCGAGTCAATTTTTGATGGACATATATTACGAGCCTCAGAAAATAATGTACACCTGTGGACTAGCCAGGAGTCTATTTTATTAGGACTCTCATTCATAGCCTCAGTGGATAATTTGCACGTGTGGATTAGTCAGGATTCCATTTTATATGGCCACTGACTTGTAACCTCAGTGAAAAACGCAAAAATGTAAAATACTTAGCAGTCTATTTCCTATAGACACTCATTCAGAGATTCACTGAATAATACAAATATTTGAGATAGACAGCATCGTGTTTCATATGGTTAAACAAAAAGCCGCACTGAGTAATGCACATCAGGGGAAGTGTTAGGAGTCTATTTTATATAGCCTTTAATTTACAGAATTAGGAAATAATCCACATGTGTGGAATAGACAGTATTCTATTTTATATGGCCCCAAAATCAAAGCCTTTTAAAATACTTTACATGTTGGGAATAATCACTTGCCTGTTTCATATGGTGTTTTGTTTGGTGAATCAAAAACTTATGCACACCTGTGGAGTAAAATGGGTTCTATTTCAGAAGGCCACTCTTTCAGTGTTTTAGTGAATAATATGTATATCTGAAAAGTAAGGAATCTCTTTCACATGGCCACTGGTTCAGGGCCTCTGTGAAGAATACTCCCCTCAAAAAATAGTCAAGTGTCTACTTTAAATGGCTACACATTCAGAGATTTTGTAGGTAATGAACAACTGGGCAATACACCTGAGTCTCCTTTTGATGCCCACTTAGAGTCTCATTCAATAATTAACACCTGGGGAAGAGCTAAGAGTCTAATTCATGTAGCCACTCATTTAGAGCCTCAGTGAATAATGCACACCAGAGTAATAGTCGAGCACTTTTTATATGGCCACTCATTTTGTGCCTCACTGAGTGATATACACTTGAAGAATCCTCAGGATTCTGTTTGATACTACCACTAATTTAGAAACTTATTGAATAATTCACAGTGGAGCAATAATCATGTGTATATTGTATGTGATCTATCATTCTAAGTTTCAGTGAATAGTAAACTTCTATGGAGTCATCAGGATGCTGTTTCATATAGCCACGAATTAAGTGCCTTGCTGAATGATATGCAACTCTGTGACAGTCATGATTTTATTTCATATGAACTCTAATTTTGTGTATCGCTGAGTAATACACACCTAGGGCAGTGTCAGAAGTCTATTTTGTATGGACACTTAAACAGAGCCTGTTGGATTAATGCACACATGGATAATAATGAGGTGACTAACGTCATACTGCTACTCATTCAGAAAAACTGTGAGTAATGCACATGTGGAGTAATTAGCAGTCTGATTCATGTGGCCCATCTTTCACAGCCTCACTGAATATTACATATTTGTGATATAGTCTGGTGTCTATTTTATATGGCCACTCATTCAGGGAATCACTACATAATTTACACCTGCGGAATACTCAGAAGTTTCTTTCCAATGGCCACTCATTTTTAACCTCACTGTACACACCTGTGGAAAGTCAGGATTTAGCTTTATCCCATAATTCAGAGTCTCACTAAATAATTCACACCTGTGGATTAGTCAATAGTCTTTTTCCTATGGCCACTCATTAAGAGCCTCACTATGTGTACACACCTGGAGAAATAGCCAGAATTTTCCTTTATCCCCTCATTCAGAGTCTCACAAAATAATGCATACCTGTGTAATAGTCAGGAAATTTTTTCATGTGTCCTCTAATTCGGAGTGTCACTGAATAATGTGGTGTAGTCAGGAGTCTATTTCATGTAGACACATATTCAGAGCTTCAGTGAATAAGACAGACACTTGATATAGTAGGGAATCTAATTGATATGGAGACATATTCTGAGCCTCAATGAATAATACACACCTGGGGAATAATTTGGAGTCTATTTTCGATGGACATATATTCAGAGCCTCGGAACATGATGTACACCTGTGGAGTAGCCAGGAGTCAATTTTATTAGGACACTCATTCATAGCCTCAGTGGATAATATGCACGTGTGGATTAGTCAGGATTTGATTTTATATGGCCACTGACTCTTAACCTCAGTGAAAAATGCAAAAATGTAAAATACTTAGCAGTCTATTTTATATAGACACTCATTCAGAGATTCACTGAATAATACAAATATTTGAGATAGACAGCACCCTGTTTCATATGATTAAAAAAACGAGCCTCACTTAGAAATGCACACCAGGGTAACAGTCGAGCATTTTTATATGGCCACTCATTTTGTGCCTCACTGAATGATATGCACCTTAAGAATCCTCAGGATTCTATTTGATAGTACCAGTCATGTAGAACCTTGTTCAATAATTCACAATGGAGCAATAGTCAGGTGTGTATTTTATATGGTCTATCATTCAAAGTTTCAGTGAATAGTAAACTCCTATGGAGTAATCAGGACGCTGTTTAACATAGCCACGAATTAAGTGCCTTGCTGAATGATACGCACCTATGTGATAATCAGGACTCTATTTCATATGAACTCTAATTCTGTGTAACACTGTGTAATACACACCTGGGGGAGTTTCAGGAGTCTATTTGGTATTGACACTCATACCAAACCTGTTGGAATAATCCACACATGGAGAATAATGGGGAATCTATTTCATACGGCTACTCATTCACACAAACAGTGAATAACGCACATTCGGAGTAATTAGAAGTCTGTTTCATCTGGCCCCTCTTTCACAGCCACACTGAATATTACACACTTGTGATATAGTCTGGAGTTTACATTTTATGGCCACTCATTCAGAGAATCACTGCATAATTCACACCTGCGGAAGAGTCAGAAGTCTCTTTTCTATGGCTACCTGTTGAGAGCCTCACTAAATGTACACACCTGAATATATAGTCAAGATTTTCTTGTATCTCCTCAGAGTCTCACTAAATAATGCACACCTGTGGAATAGTCGGGAGACTTTTTCATGTCGCCTCTCATTCAATGTGTCATTGAAAAATGTGGTGTAGTCAGGAGACTCTTTCATGTAGTCAAATATTCAGAGCCTCAGTGCATAAGACAGACCTTGATATAGTAATAAATCTAATTAGTACGGGCACAACTTCTGTGGTGCACTGAATAATACACACCTGGAAAATAATTTGGAGTCTATTTTCTATGGACATTCATTCAGAGCCTCGGTATATAATGCAGACCTGTGGAGTAGTCAGGAGTCTATTTCATTTGGAAACATATTCATAGCCTCAGTGGATAATATGAACTTGTGGATTAGTCAGGATTCCATTTTAATATAGCCACTGACTTGTAACCTCAATGAGTAATGCACAAATGTAAAGTACTCAGCAGTCTATTTCATATAGCCATTCATTCAGAGATTCACTGAATAATAAAAATATTTGAGACAGACAGCCTCCTGTTTCATATGATCATAAAAAAGAGCGGCACTGAGTGACACACACCTGGGAAGTGTTAGGAGTGTACTTTACATTGCCTCATTTACAGCCTAAGGGAATAATGCACCCGTGTGGAATAGGCACTATTCTATTTTATATGGCTACAAAATCAAAGCCTGAGTCAGTAATACACAATTTTGGAATAGTCACAAGTCTATTCCTTATGTCCAAATATTTAAACTCAGTGTCAATAATACACGCTTGTAGACTAGTCAGAATACTATTTCATATGGCCAAATTTTCAGAGCCTCCGTGAATCATAAATACCTGAGAAATACTCTGGATGCTATAACATGTGGCATTTCTTCAGAGGTTCATTGATTAAAGAACACTTATAATGTAGTCAAAATTCTATTTCATATAGCCACATACTCAGAGCCTAACTGAATAACAGACACCTTGGGAAAGTCCAGAATCTTTTTCGTATAGCCACTAATTTACAACCAAATGTAAAAACTCACGCCTGAGTAGCATATAGGCATCGTTATTATATGGCCACTTATTCAGAGCCTCACGGAATAATACAGACGTACAAAAATGTCAGGAGTGTACTTGACATGGCCACTTATTCAGTTTCTCAGTGAAGAATCATATATATATGAAAAATACTCAGGATTCTATTATATATAGCCACTTATTAAGAGACTCACTGAATAATGCACACCTGGAGAATTGTCTGGAGAATATTTTATAAGACCATTCACCCAGGGACTCAGTGGGAAATGCAGAGCTGAGAAATAGTCAAGAGGACAGTCAGGAGTCTATTTTATGTGGTCACTCGTTCAGAACTTGACTGAAGTATACACAACTTGGGAATAGTAAGAGTCCAGGTCACATGGCCACTCAATCACAGCATTACCGAATAATGCACAATGGGGCAATAGTAAGGAGTCTATTTCATATGGCCTCTCATTCAGAGCTTCAGTGCATAATAAACAGTTGTGGAGGAAAGAGGACTCTACTGAATGTAGCCCCAAATAAAGCAGCTCCGTGAATGATACACACATGTGTGAGAGTCAGGAGACTATTCTATATGGACACTCACAAAGAACCTCTTGAATATTGCACATGTGGGGAATAATCACTAGTCTATTTCATATGGTGGTTCGTTTGAAGGGTCAAAAAATAACGTGCACCTGTGTAGCAAAATGTGGTCTATTTCATAAGGGCACTCTTTCAGTGTTTTAGTGAATAACATGTATATCTGATAAGTCATGAATCTCTTTCACATAGCCACTCGTTCTGGGCCTCTGTGAATAATACTCCCCTCAGAAACAGTCAAGGGTCTACTTCAAATGCCTACACATTCAGAGTCTCTGTAAGTAATGAACACCTGGGCAATACACCTGAGTCTCCTTTTTATGCCCACTTAGTCAGAGTCTCATTCAATAATATACACCTGGGGAAGAGTTAAGAGTCTACTTCTTGTTGCCAATCATTTAGAACCTCAGTGAATAATCCACACCAGGGTAATAGTGGAGCATTTTTTATATGGCCACTCATTCTGTGCCTCCCTGAATGATACACACCTGGGGAATTCTCAGGATTCTATTTCAAACTACCACTCATTTAGAACCTTATTTAATAATTCAAAATGGAGCAATAGTCAGGTGTTTATTTTGTATGGCTTCTCATTAAAAGTTTCATTGAATAATGAACTTCTATGGAGTAATCAGGACACTGTTTAAGATAGCCATGAATTAAGTGTCTTTCTAAATGATACACACCTGGGTGGAAGTCAGGAGTCTATTTCATATGAACTCTAATTCTGTGTAACACTGAGTAATACACACCTGGGGGAGTTTCAGGAGTCTATTTGGTATGGAAACTCATACCAAATCTGTTTGTATAATGCACACATGGAGAATAATGAGGAGTCTATGTCATATGGCTACTCATTCAGATGAACAGTGAATAACGCACATGTGGAGTCATTAAAAGTCTGCTTCATATGGGCACTCTTTCACAGCCTCACTGAATATTACACACTTGTTATATAATATGGAGTCTATATTTTATGGCCACTCATTCAGAGAATCACTGAATAATTCACACCTGTGGAACAGTCAGAAGTCTCTTTCCTATGGCTAGCCATTGAGAACCTCACTAAATGTACGCACCTAGATAAATAGTCAGGATTTACTTGTATGTCCTCATTCAGAGTCTCACTAAATAATGCACACCTGTGGAACAGTCAAAAGACTTTTTCATGTGGCCTCTCATTCAATGTGTCATTAAAAAATGTGGTGTAGTCAGGAGACTCTTTCATGTAGACGCATATTCAGAGCCTCAGTCCATAAGATAGACCCTTTTTATAGTAAGAAATTTAATTAGTATGACCACATCTTCTGAGGCTCACTGAATAATACACACCTGGAGAATAAGTTGGACTCTATTTTCGATGGACATTCATTCAGGTCGTCGGTAAATAATGCAGACCTGGGGAGTAGTCAGGAGTCTATTTCATTTGGACACACATTCATAGCCTCAGTGGATAATATGCACCTGTGGATTAATCAGAATTCTATTTCATATGGCCACTGACTCGGAACCTCAATGAATAATGCACAAATATGAAGTACTCAGCAGTTTATTTCATATAGCCACTCATTCAGAGATTCACAGAATAATAAAAATATTTGAGATATACATTCTTCTGTTTCATATTGTCATACAAAAAGAGCCTAACTGAGTGACACACACCTGGGGAAATGTTAGGAGTGTACTTTACATAGCCTCTCATTTACAGCCTAAGGGAATAATGCACATGTGTGGAATAGACACTAGTCTCTTTTATATGGCCACAAAATCAAAGCCTGAGTCAGTAATACACAACTGTGGAATAGTCACTAGTCAATTATATATGCACAATTATTTAGAGTCAGAGTCAGTAATACACGCCTGTAGACTAGTCATGAAACAATTTCATATGGCCAAATTTTCAGAGCCTCAGTGAATAATAAATACCTGAGGAATACTCGGGACGCTGTTAGATGTGGCATTTCTTCAGATGTTCATTTAGTAAGGAATATTATGCAGCAATAAAAAATGATGAGTTTGTGTCCTTTGTAAGGACATGGATGAATCTGGAGAACATCATTCTCAGCAAACTGACACAAGAACAGAAAAGGAAATACCGCATATACTCACTCATAGGTGGGTGAGAAAAATGAGAACACATGGACACAAAGAGGCAGTCTACTATGCACTGGGGTCTATTGCGGGGAACGGGGGAGGGACAGCGGGGGGGGGGGGCTGGGGAGGGATAGCCTGGGGATGAATGCCAAGTGTGGGTGAAAAGGAGGAAGGCAGCAAAACACACTGCCATGTGTGTACCTATGCAACTATCTTGCACGTTCTGCACATGTACCCCAAAACCTATAATGCAATAAAAATTAAAAAATAAAATAAATAAAAGATAAAAATAAAAAAGAACACCTGTATTGTAGTTAGAATTCTATTTTATATAGCCACATACTCAGAACCTTGCTGAATAACAGAAACCATGGGAAAGTCACGATTCTGTTTCATATAGCCACTCATTTACACCCGAATGTAAAATATCACGCCTGAGTAGTATATCGGAGTCTCTATTATATGGTCAAACATTTAGAGCCTAACAGAATAATACAGACGTATGGAAATATCAGGAGTGTACTTGACATGGCCACTTATTCAATTCATCAGTGAAGAATCATATATATCTGGAAAATACTCAGGATTCTATTATATATAGCCACTTATTAAGAGACTCACTAAATAATGCACACCTGGAAAATTGTCTGGAGACTCTTTGATATGACGGTTCACCCAGCGACTCAGTGGAAAATGCAGAGCTGAGAAATAGTCAAGAGGACAGAGTCAGGAGTCTATTTTATATGGTCACTCACTGAGAAACTGACTGAACAATACACACGTTGGGAATAGTCAGAGTCCAGGTCATATGACCACTCAATCACAGCATTACTGAATAATGCGCAATGGGGCAATAGTAAAGGGTCTATTTCTTATGACCTCTCATTCGGAGCTTCAGTGCATAATAAGCAGCTGTGGAGGAGTGAGGACCCTACTGAAGGTAGCCCCAAATAAAGCAGCTTTGTGAATTATACACACATATGTGAGATTCAGGAGACTATTTGATATGGACACTCATAAAAAACCTATTCGAATATTGCACATGTGAAGAATAATCACAAGTTTATTTCACATGGTGGTTTGTTTGGAGAGTCAAAAAATAACACGCACCTGTGGAGTTAAATGCGGTCTATTTCTTTTTGTTTTGTTTTGTTTTTAAATTTTTATTTCATTATAGGTTTTGGGGTACATGTGCAGAGAGTGCAAGATAGTTGCATAGGTACACACATGTCAGTGTGATTTGCTGCCTTCCTCCCCATCAATTACCCGTGGCATTTATCCCCAGGATATTCCTCCCCAGCCCCCCCCAGTGTCCCTCCCTTCTTCCCCCCAATAGACCCCAGTGTATATTAGACCCTCTCCCTGTGTCCATGTGTTCTCATTTTTCTCACCCGCCTATGAGTGACAATATGCGGTATTTCATTTTCTGTTATTGTGTCAGTTTGCTGAGAATGATGTTCTCCAGATTTATCCATGTCCTTACAAAGGACACAAACTCATCATTTTTGATTGCTGCATAATATTCCATGGTGAATATGTGCCACATTTTCCCAGTCCAGTCTATCATCGTTGGGCATTTGGGTTGGTTCCAGGTCTTTGCTATTGTAAATATTGCTGCAATGAACATTCGTGTGCATGTGTCCTTATAGTAAAACAATTTATAGTCCTTTGGATATATACCCAGTAATGGAATTGCTGGGTCAAATGGAATTTCCATTTCTAGGTCCTTGAGGACTCGCCACACTGTCTTCCACAACGGTTGAAATAATATACACTCCCACCAACAGTGTAAGAGTGTTTCTATTTCACCACATCCTCTCCAGAATCTGCTGTCTCCAGATTTTTTAATGATCGCCATTCTAACTGGTGTGAGATGGTATCTCAATGTGGTTTTGATTTGCATCTCTCTAATGACCAATGATGATGAGCATTTTTTTATGTGTTTGTTGGCCTCATGTATGTCTTCTTTTGTAAAGTGTCTGTTCATATCCTTTGCCCATTTTTGAATGGGCTTGTTTGTTTTTTTTTCTGGAAATCTGTTTGAGTTCTTCATAAATTCTGGATATCAGCCCTTTGTCAGATGCGTAAACTGCAAAGATTTTTTCCCATTCAGATGGTTGCTGATTCACTCTAGTGACTGTTTCTTTTGCCGTGCAGAAGCTGTGAAGTTTGATTAGGTCCCATTTGTCTATTTTGGCTTTTGTTGCCAATGCTTTTGGTGTTTTCGTCATGAAGTTCTTGCCTACTCCTATATCCTGAATGGTTTTGCCTAGATTTTCTTCTAGGGTTTT
The DNA here is from genome assembly GCA_031835075.1 of Saguinus oedipus. Taxonomy (NCBI): domain Eukaryota; kingdom Metazoa; phylum Chordata; class Mammalia; order Primates; family Cebidae; genus Saguinus; species Saguinus oedipus. The sequence goes on from CM063170.1 coordinate 7,887,451, forward strand.
AATGGTGCCAGGTCTTATGTTTAAGTCTTTAATCCATCTGGAGTTAATTTTAGTGTAAGGTGTCAGGAAGGGATCCAGTTTCTGCTTTCTGCACATGGCTAGCCAGTTTTCCCAACACCATTTATTAAATAGGGAATCCTTTCCCCATTGCTTGTTTTTGTCTGGTTTATCAAAGATTATATGGTTGTAGATATGTTGTGTTGCCTCCAATGACTCTGTTCTGTTCCATTGGTCTATATGTCTGTTTTTGTACCAGTACCATGCTGTTTTGATTACTGTAGCCTTGTAGTATAGTTTGAAGTCTGGTAGTGTGATGCCTCCGGCTTTCTTCTTTTGCTTAGAATTGACTTGTCTATGCAGGCTCTCTTTTGTTTCCATATGAAGTTCATGATGTTTTTTTCCATTTCGGTGAAGAAACTCAATGGTAGTTTGATGGGGATAGCATTGATTGTGTAAGTTACTTTGGGCAGTACAGTCATTTTCACGATACTGATTCTTCCTAACCACGAACATGGAATGTTTATTTATCTGTTTGTGTCCTCTCTTATTTCGTTGAGCAGTGGTTTGTAGTTTTCCTTGAAGAGGTTTCTTACGTTCCTTGTGAGTTGTATTCCTAGGTATTTCATTTTCTTTGTAGCAATTGTGAATGGCAGTTCATTCTTGATTTGGTTCTCTTTTAGTCTGTAATTGGTGTATACGAATGTTTGTGATTTTTTCACATTGATTTAATATCCTGAGGCTTTGCTGAAGTTGCTTATCAGTTTCAGTAGCTTTCGGGCTGAGGTGACGGGATCTTTTAGGTATACTATCATGTCGTCTGCAAATAGAGACAATTTGGCTTCCACCTTTCCTATTTGAATACACTTTATTTCTTTTTCTTGCCTGATTGCTCTGGCTACAACTTCCAGTACTATGTTGAATAGGAGTGGTGAGAGAAGACATCCTTGTCTAGTTCCAGATTTCAAAGGGAATGCTTCCAGTATTTGCCCGTTAAGTGTGATATTGGCTGCTGACTTGTCGTAAATAGCTTTTATTACTTTGATATATGTTCCATCAATACAAAGTTTATTGAGGGTTTTTAGCATAAAGGGCTGTTGAATTTTGTCAAATGCCTTCTCTGCGTCAATTGAGATAATCATGTGTTTTTTGTTTTTGCTTCTGTTTATGTGGTGAATTACATTTATAGACTTGCGTATGTTGAAACAGCCTTGCATCCCCGGGATGAATTCTACTTGATCATGATGGATAAGTTTTTTAATTTGCTGTTGCAATCGGTTTGCCAGTATTTTATTGAAGATTTTTGCATCTATGTTCATCATGAATACTGGCCTGAAGTTTTCTTTTCTTGTTGAGTCTCTGCCGGGTTTTGTTATCAGGATTATGTTGGTCTCATAAAATGATTTGCGAAGGGTTCCGTCATTTTAATTATTTGGAATCATTTCAGAAGGAATGGTACCAGATCCTCTTTGTGTGTCTGGTAGAATTCGGCTGTGAACCCATCTGGACCTGGGCTTTTTTTGTGTGGTAGTCTCTTATTTGCTGCCTCAACTTCAGACCTTGATATTGGTCTATTCATAGGTTTGGCTTCCTCCTGGTTTAGGCTTGGGAGGAAACAGGTGTCCAGAAATTTAACCATTTCTTTCTGGTTTACTAGTTTATGTGCATAGAGTTGTTTGTAGTATTCTCTGCTGATGGTTTGAATTTCTGTGGAATCTGTCGTGATTTCCCCATTATCCTTTTTTATTGCATCTATTTGGTTATTCTCTCTTTTCTTTTTTATCAGTCTGGCTAGCGGTGTGTCTATTTTGTTGATCTTTAAAAAAAAAAACTCCTGGATTTATGGATTTTTTGAAGGGTTTTTCTTGTCTCTATCTCCTTCAGTTCTGCTATGATCTTAGTTATTTCTTGTCTTCGCCTAGGTTTTGAGATTTTTTAATCCGGCTCCTCTAGCTCTTTCAATTTTGACGATAGGGTGTCAATTTCGGATCTCTTTACTCTTCTCATGTGGCCACTTATTGCTATATATTTTCCTCTACAGACTGCTTTAAATGTGTCCAGAGATTCTTGTATGTTTTGTCTTCGTTCTCGTTGGTTTTGAAGAACTTTTTTATTTCTGCCTTCATTTCATTGTTTATCCAATCAACATTCAAAAGCCAGTTGTTCAGTTTCCATGAAGCTGTGTGGTTCTGAGTTATTGTCTGAATTCTGAGTTCCAACTGGATTGTCCTATGATCTGAGAGACTGTTTGTTATGATTTCAGTTGTTTTGCATTTGCTGAGGAGTGCTTTACTTCCAATTATGTGGTCAATTTTGGAGTAGGTGTGATGTGGTGCTGAGAAGAATGTATATTCTGTGGATTTGGGGTGAAGAGTTCTGTAAATATCTATCGGGTTTGCTTGTTCCAGGTCTGAGTTCAAGTCCTGGATATCCTTGTTAATTTTCTGTCTGGTTGACCTGTCTGATATTGACAGCGGAGTGTTAAAGTCTCCCACTATTATTGTGTGGGAGTCTAAGTCTCTTTGTAAGTCATTAAGAACTTGCCTTATATATCTGGGTGCTCCTGCGTTGGGTCCATATATATTTAGGTCCAGCGTTGTTCCCTTGCTGGTGAGGAGTTTTGGTCCCTTTTTTGGAGATGAGGTGTTTTGTTTTCGGGTGTTTTCCTCTTTTTTGCGCTGGTTTCTTTCCATCTTTATGGATTTATCCACCTATGGTCTTATTAGCTGCTGATTTTTTATTTGCGTCTCTGTGTGGACGCTGAGATTGTTGATGATGAAGTATTTCTGTTACTTAGTTTTCCTTCTAATGGTGTAGCCCCTCTGCTGTATGAGTGCTGATGTCCACTCCAGGCCGTGCTTGTCTGGAGTACACCTATAGCAGTTGCAGAACAGTGAGGGATGATACCAGTTTTTTCTTCTGCTGTCTTTGTTCAAGAATGATGCCCGCCAAATGGTAGTCTGATTAGTTCTTTTTTGGGGTGACTCATTGGATATACAGGGGTCATGGAGCTGCTTGAGGAGATGGTCTGTGCTTGATAGGAGCTCCAGTGCTTAGCTGTGAGCTCCGTTATTCATTCAGGGTGGTTGAGAGGTTGTTTACGTCTGCTGCAATAGAACTCATAAAACACCACTTTTTTTTCCCCTTAGATGTTCTGTCTCAGGGAGTTGGGGATTTCTTTATGAGTATCTGTTGCACTGTCCTGCCCCACTAGGAGGCAGTCTATTCACTATTTGCCTGCCGGGGCTCTGACCTGCTAGCGTGGGTCCGCCCTGTTGTTGCTGGGCTCCCTTCTGCTGTGGATCACTCCCCCCTCCTGGCAAAGTCTGTCTGTTATGGCAGGTTGCCTCAGCAACTGCAGGCTGCATCAGCACTGGGCAGTACATCAGTAGGGGCGGATTGCATCAGTAATGGCGGATGCCCCTCCTTCACCGGGCTGCACCGTCCTAGATGCCAGCAGCAAAACTCTCAGCTCCAAGTGCCTCCAGTCGCTGCCCTGCTTGGCCCCGTGAGGGTGGGACCCACCAAGCCCAATCACCCAGCTCCCTGCCTCAGAGTCCGTCCTCTCTCTCTCTCTCTTCCTCTCAGCAAGCTGAAAGGTCAACTCTCTCACTGGTGCTTCAGTAGCCTGCCAATAGCGCACTGGGATCTGTGCAATCTCCCGTGTTGCTGCCCACTGCACCGGCTCAGATCATGCTTCCCAGGAAACTCCTGGTCTGGCTCATTGTCCATGTCCCGTTCAGTCAGATGGACATGCCAATCTGCCCTTCCAAATCTCAGATTGCCGGTTTAACAGGGCACCCAGACCAGTGAGGTCTGTGCCGTGTTCCGCTGTGGCGCCAGCTGAAGCCTCCAAGCGAGCCGGCTGCATTAGCTGGATGTACTAGCACCCCCTGCCTCTCCCGCACCTGGGACTTTCAAGGCTCTGTCGGCAAAAAAGGTCCATCCGAGAATTCAGCTAGGACTCAACTTCTGAGCCTTCACTGAGAGCTGCAATCCTGAGTCGCTTCTATGACGCCATCTTGCGAGTCACCCCACTCCTGACATTTTCATAGGTCTGTATTATTCTGTGAAGCTCTGAATGAGTGGCCATAAAATAGAGCCTCCTGATTGCCCCTCAGGCATGTGTATTTACATTCGGCTCTAAATGAGTGGCTATATGAAATAGAATTTTAACTTTTCCCAAAGTGTATGTTATTCAGTTAGGCTCTGAATATTTGGTTTTAGGAAATAGAATTTTGACTACAATAGAGGTGTTTCTTATTTAAGGAAGCTCTGAAATTGATGCCACATGTAATAGGGTCATGAGTATTTCCCAGGTATGTATTATTCACTGAGGCTCTGAAACTTTGGTTATATGAAATTGTTTTCTGACTTGTACACAGATGTGTATTATTGACTCTGACTCTAAATATTTGGGAATGTAAAATAGAGAAGGGACTATTCCAAAGTTGTGTATTACTCACTCAGGCTTTGATTTCGTGGCCATATAAAATAGTCTAATGTCGATTTCGAAAGTGTGCATTACTCCCTGAGGCTGTAAATGAGAGGCTATATAAAGTAGACTCCTAACACTACCCTAGGTGTGCTTAGTAAGTGAGGCTCATTTTGTGTGACCATATGAAACAGGATGCTGCTATATTAAATATATGTATTATTTAGTGAATCTCTTAATGATTCTCTATATGAAATAGATTGCTGAGTACTTTACATTTGTGCACTTTTCACTGAGGTTATGAGTCAGTGGCCATATAAACTGAAATCCGGACTAATCCACACGTTCATATTATTCACTGAGGCTATGAATGTGTGTCCTAATAAAATAGACTCCTGGCTATTCCACAGGTGTACATTATTTACCGAGGCTCTGAATGAATGTCCAACGAAAATAGACTCCAAATTATTCTCCAGGTGTGTATTATTCAGTGAGGCTCAGAAGATATGGCCATATTAATTAGATTCCTTACAACATAAAGGGCCTGTTTTATTCACTGTGGCTCTGAATATGTGTCTACATGAGATAGACTCCTGACTACATCACATTATTCAGTGACACTCCGAATTAGAGGCCACATGAAAAGTCTCCTGACTATTCCACAGGTGTGCATTATTTAGTGAGACTCTGAACGAAGGGATATAGGTAAATCCTGACTTTTTCCCCAGGTGTGTACACTTAGTGAGGCTCTTAAAGAGTGGCCAAAGAAAAGAGACTTCTGACTATTCCGCAGGTGTGCATTATTTACTGATTCTCTGAATGGGTAGCCATATAAAATAGACTCCAGCTTATATAACAAATGTGTAATATCCAGTGAGGCTGTGAAAAAGGGTCCATAAGAATCAGACTGATGATTACTTTACATGTGCATTATTCACTGTTTGTCTGAATGAGTAGCCGTATGACATAGACTCCTCATTATTATACATATGTGCATTAATCAAACAGGTTCTGTTTGAGTGTCCATACCAAATAGACTTCTGACACTGCCCCAGGTGTGTATTACTCAACGATACACAAAATGAGAGTTCATATAAACAGACACCAGGCTATTATCCAGGTGTGTATCATTCAGGAAGGCACTTAATTCGTGGCTATCTAAAACAGCGTCCTGATTACTAAATAAAAGTTTATTATTCACTGAATCTTTGAGTGATAGACCACATAAAATAGACACCTGAATATTGATCCATTGTGAATTATTTAATAAGGTGCTAAATGCGTGGCAGTATCAAATAGAATCCTTAGGATTCTTCAGGTGTATATCACTCAGTGAGGCACAAAATGTGTGGCCATATAAAAAATCCGCGACTATTACCCAGGTGTGCATTATTCTCTGAGGCTCTAAATGAGTGGCTACATAAAATAGACTCTTAACTCATCCCCAGGTGTGTATTATTGAATGAGACTGTGACTAAGTGGGCATAAAAAAGAGACTCAGGTGTATTGCCCAGGTGTTCATTACCTACAGATTCTCTGAATGTGTAGCCATTTAAAGTAGACACTGGACTATTTTTGAGTGGAGTATTCTTCAGAGAGGCCCTGAACGACTGGCCATGTGAAAGAGATTTCTTACTTTTCAGATATACATATTATTCATTAAAACACTGAAAGAGTGGTCTTCAGAAATAGAACCCATTTTACTCCACAGGTGTGCATAAGTTGTTGATTCATTAAATGGAACACCATATGAAACAGACCAGTGATTATTCCCCACATGTGCAGTATTCAAGAAGGTTTTGATTTTGCTTCCATAGAAAATAGACTAGTGTCTATTCCACACGTGTGCATTATTTCCTGATTCTGTAAATTAAAGGCTATATGAAGTACACTCCTAACACTTCCTCTGGTGTGCATTACTCAGTGAGGCTCTTTTTGTTTAACCATATGAAAGAAGATGCTGTCTATCTCAAATATTTGTATTATTCAGTGAATTTCTGAATGAGTGTCTATATGAAATAGACTGCTAAGTATTTTACATTTTTGCATTTTTCACTGAGGTTACGAGTCAGTGGCCATATAAAATCGAATCCTGACTAATCTACACGTGCATATTATTCACTGAGGCTATGAATGAGTGTCCTAATAAAATAGAACCCTGGCTACTCCACAGGTGTACATCATTTTCCGAGGATCTGAATATATGTCCATTGAAAATAGACTCCAAATTATTCCCCAGGTGTGTATTATTCAGTGAGGCTCAGAATAGGTTTCCATATCAATTAGATTCCTAACTATATCAAGCGTCTGTCTTATGCACAGAAGCTCTGAATACGCGTCTACATGAAATAGATTCCTGACTACACCAAATTATTCAGTGACACTCCGAATTAGAGGCCACATAAAAAAGTCTCCTGACTATTGCACAGGTGTGCGTTATTTAGTGAGACTCTGAATGAGGGGATAAAGGTACATCCTGACTATTTCTCCAGGTGTGTACACTTAGTGAGTCTCTTAACTAGTGGCCATAGGAAAGAGACATCTGACTGTTCTGCAAGTGTGCACTATTTAGTGATTCTCTGAATGAGTGGCCATAATAAATAGACTCCAGACTATATCACAAGTTTGTAATATTCAGTGAGGCTGTTAAAGAGCGGCCATATGAAACAGAGTTCTAATTACTCCACATGTGCATTATTCACAGTTTGTCTGAATGAGTAGCCATATGACATAGACTCCTCATTATTATCCATCTGTGCATTAATCAAACAGGCTCTGTTTGAGTGTCCATACCAAAGAGACTCCTGACATTGCCCTAGGTGTGTATTACTCAGCAATACACAAATTTAGAGTTCATATAAAATAGACTCCTGACTATCACACAGGTGCGTATCATTCAGCAAGGCACATAATTCGTGACTATGTTAAACAGCGTCCAGATTACTCCATAAAAGTTTAATATTCACTGTAACTTTGAATGATAGACCATATAAAATAGACACCTGACTATTGCTCCATTGTGAATTATTCAGTAAGGTTCTAAATGAGTGGTAGTATCAAATAGGATTCTGAGGATTCTTCAGGTGTATATCACTCAGTGAGGCACAAAATGAGTGGCCATATAAAAAATGTTCGACTATTACCCTGGTGTGCATTATTCACTGAGGCTCTATATGAGTGGCTACATGAAGTTGACTATTATATCTTCCTTTGTTGTGTATTGTTGAATGAGTCTCTGACTAAGTGGTCATAAAAAAGAGACTCAGGTGTATTGCCCAGGTGATCATTGCATACAGAGACTTTGAATGTGTAGCCATTTGAAGTAAACCCTTGACTATTTTTGAGGGGAGTATTCTTCAAACAGGCCCTGAACGAGTGGCCATGTGAAAGAGATTCCCGACTTATCAGATATACATATTATTCACTAAAACACTGAGAGCGGCCTTATAAAATAGAAGGGATTTTATTCAACAGGTGTGCATTATTTTATGATTCCCCAAACTAATCACCATATGAAACAGACTAGTGATTATTCTCGACATGTGCAGGATTCGAAAAGGTTCTGTTTTAGTGTCTATGTCAAATACTCTCCTGACTCTGACACATGTGTGTATCATACACGGAGCTGCTTAATTTGGTGCTACCTTAAATAGGGTCCTGACTACTCCACAGCTGTTTATCATGCAGTGAAACTCCGAATGACAGGCCATATAAAAAAGACTCCTTACTATTGCCACATTGTGCATTATTCGGTAATGCTGTAATTGAGTGTCCATATGACTTGGACACTGAATATTCCCAAGGTGTGTATTCTTCAGTGAGATTCTGAACGAGTGACCACATAACATAAACCCTTGACTCTATCCTCCTGAAAATTTTTCAGTTCTGCATTGTCCACTGAGTCGCTGGGTGAAGAGTCATATCAAATAGTCTCCAGACAATTCCTTAGCTGTGTATTATTCAGTGAGTCTCTGAATAAGTGGCTGTATATAATATAATCCTGAGCATTTTCCAGATATCTATGATTCCTCACTGAGGTTATGAATAACTGGTTGTGTGAAATACATTCCTGATGGTTTTATAGGTCTGTATTATTCTGTGAAGCTCTGAATGAATGGCAATAAAATAGAGCATCTTGAATGTTCCTCCGGCGTGCGTTTCTACATTTGGCTCTAAATGAGTGGCTATACGAAATAGAATTTTAACTTTTCCCAAGGTGTATGTTATTCAGTCAGGCTCTGAATATGTGGCTATTTGAAGTAGAATTCTGACTACAATAGAGGTGTTTCTTATTCAATGAAGCTCTGAAATTGATGCCACATGTAATAGCGTCCTGAGTATTTCCCAGTGATGTATTATTCACTGAGGCTCTGAATCTTTGGCAATATGAAATTGTTGTCTCACTTGTCCACAGGCGTGTATTTTTGACTCTGACTCTAAATATTTGGGCATGTAAATTAGAGAAGTGCCTATTCCAAAGTTGTGTATTACTCACTCAGGCTTTGATTTTGTGCCCCTATAATATAGTCTAGTGTCTATTCCACACGTGTGCATTATTTCCTGAGGCTGAAAATGAAAGGCTTTATAAAGTAGACTCCTAACACTTCCCGTGGTGTGCCTTACACAGTGAGGCTCATTTTGTGTGACTATATGAAACAGGATGCTACTATACTAAATACTTGTATTATTTAGTGAATCTCTGAATGAGTGTTTATATGAAATACACTGCTGAGTACTTTTCATTAGTGCATTTTTCACTGAGGTTACAAGTCAGTGGCCATATAATTTGGAATCCAGACTAATCCACACGTGTGTATTATCCACTGAGGCTATGAATGAGTGTCCTAATAAAAGAGACTCCTAACTACTCCACATGTTAACATTATTTTCCAAGGCTCAGAATGAATGTCAATCGAAAATAGACTTCAAATTATTCTCCAGGTGTGTATTATTCAGTGAGGCTCAGAAGATGTGGCCATATTAATTAGATTCCTGACAACATAAAGGGCCTGTTTTATTCACTGTGGCTCTCAATATGTGTCTACATGAAATAGACTCCTGACTACCACACATTGTTAAGTGACACTGCGAATTAGAGGCCACAAGGAACAGTCTCCTGACTATTCCACTGGTGTGCATTATTTAGTGAGATTCTGAATGAAGGGATATAGGTAAATCCTGACCATTTCCCCAGGTGTGTACACTTATGGTGGCTCTTAATGAGTGGCCATAGGAAAGAGTCTCCTGACTATTCCACAGGTGTGCATTATTTAGTGATACTCTGAATGAGGGAATAATGGTAAATCCTGACTCTTTCCCCAGGTGTGTACACTTAGTGAGGCCCTTAACGAGTGGTGATCTAAAAGAGACTTCTGACTATTCCACAGGTGTGCATTATTTAGTTATTCTCTGAATGGGTAGCCATAAAAAATAGACTCCAAACTATATTACAAGTGTGTAATATTCAGTGAGGCTGTGAAAGAGGGTTCATAAAAATCAGACTTCTACTTACATTACATGTGCAATATTTACTGATTGTCTGAATGAGTAGCCGTATGACATAGACTCCTTAATATTATACATGTGTGCATAAATCATACAGGTTCTTTTTGAGTGTCCATACAAAATAGGCTCCTGACACTGCCCCAGGTTTGTATTACTCCACGATACACAAAATTAGAGTTCATATGAAATAGACTCCTGAATATCAGTCAGGTGCATATCATTCAGCAAGGCACTTAATTCCTGGCTATGTTAGAGAGCGTCCTGATTACTCCAAAGAAGTTTATTATTCACTGAAACTTTGAATGATAGACAATATGAAATAGACACCTGACTATTGCTCCATTGTGAATTATTCAATAAGGTTCTAAATGAGTGGTAGTATCAAATAGAATCCTGAGGATTCTTCAGGTGTATATCACTCAGTGAGGCACAAAATGAGTGGCCATATAAAAAATGTTCGACTATTTCCCTGGTGTGCATTATACACTGAGGCTCTAAATGAGTGGCTAATGAAGTAGATTCTTAAATCTTCCTTTGTTGTGTAATATTGAATGAGTCTTTGACTAAGTGGCCATAAAGAAGAGACTCAGTTGTACTGCCCAGGTGTTCATTATGTACAGAGACTTTGAATGTGCAGCCATTTGAAGTAGACTGTGACTATTTTTGAGAAAAATATTCTTCACAGAGACCCTGAACGAGTGGCCATGTGAAAGAGATTCCTGAATTATCATATATACATATTATTCAATAAAACACTGAAAGAGTGGCCTTATAAATTAAAACCCATTTTACTCAACAGGTGTGCATTACTTTTTGATTCTCCAAACTAATCACCATATGAAACAGACTAGTGATTATTCCCCACATGTGCAGTATTCGAAAAGGTTCTGTATGAGTGTATATGTCAAATAGTCTCCTGACTCTAACACATGTGTGTATAATTCAGAGAGCTGCTTAATTTGGGGCTACCTTTAACAGGGTTCTGACTACTCCAAAGCTGTTTATTATGCACTGAAGCCCCTAATAACAGGCCATATGCAAATAGACTCCTTACTATTGCCCTATTGTGCGTTTTTCGATAATGCTATGATTGAGTGTCCATATGACTTGGACACTGAGTATTCCCAAGGTGTGTATTCTTCAGTGAAATTCTGAACAAGTGACCACATAACATAAACACTTGACTCTATCCTCTTGACTATTTTCCAGTTCTGCATTGTCCACTGAGTCGCTAGGTGAAGAGTCATATCAAATAGTCTCCAGACTATTCCTTAGCTGTGCATTATTCAGTGAGTCTCTGAATAAGTGGCTATATATAATATAATCCTGAGTATTTTCCAGATATATATGATTCCTCACTGAGGTTATGAGTAAGTGGCTGTGTGAAATACACTCCTGATGTTTTCATAGGTCTGTATTATTCTGTGAAGCTCTGAATGAGTGGCCATAAAATACAGCGTCTTGAATGCTCCTCAGGCGTGCGTTTTTACATTAGGCTCTAAATGAATGGCTATACGAAATAGAATTTTAAATTTTCCCAAGGTGTTTGTTATTCAGTTAGGCTCTGAATATGTGGCTATTTGAAATAGAATTCTGATTCAATAGAGGTGTTTCTTATTCAATGAAGCTCTGAAATTGATGCCACATCTAATAGCGTCCTGAGTATTTCCCAGGTATGTATTATTCACTGAGGCTCTGAAACTTTAGCCATATGAAATTGTTTTCTGACTTGTCCACAGGCGTGTGTTATTGACTCTGACTCTAAATATTTGGGCATGTAAAATAGACAAGTGACTATTCCAAAGTTGCGTATTACACACTCAGGCTTTGATTTTGTGACCCTATAATATAGTCTAGTGTCTATTCCACACGTGTGCATTAATCCCTGAGGCTGTAAATGAGAGGCTATATAAAGTAGACTCCTAACACTTCCCTAGGAGTTCCTTACTCAGTGAGGCTCATTTTGTGTGACCATATGAAACAGGAAGCTGCTATATTAAATATTTGTATTACTTAGTGAATCTCTGAATGAGTGTCTATATGAAATAGACTGCTGAGTACTTTACATTTCGGCATTTTTCACTGAGGTTACGAGTCCATGGTCATATAATTTGGAATTTAGAGTAATTCACACATGCATATTATCCACTGAGGCTATGAATGAGTGTCCTAATAAAATGGACTTCTGGCTACTTCACAGGTGTACATTATTTACCGAGGTTCTGAATGAAAGTCCTTCGATAATAGACTCCGAATTGTTCTCCAGTGTGTATTATTCAGTGAGGCTCAGAAGATGTGGCCATATTAATTAGATTTCTTACAACATAAAAGGCCTGTTTTATTCACTGTGGCTCTGAATATATGTCTACATAAAGTAGACTCCTGACTACATCACATTATTAAGTGACACTCCGAATTAGAGGCCACAAGAAAAAGTCTCCGGACTATTCCACAGGTGTGCATTATTTAGTGAGATTCTGAATGAAGGAAAGTAGGTAAATCCTGACTATTTCCCCAGGTGTGGACACTCACTGAGTCTCTTAATGAGTGACCATGTGAAAGAGTCTCCTGACTATTCCACATGTGTGCATTATTTACTGAGGCTCTGAATGAGGGGATAATGGTAAATCCTATTTCCCCAGGTGTGTACACTTAGTGAGGCTCTTAACGAGTGGCCATAGGAAAGAGGCTTCTGACTATTCTGCAGGTGTGCATTATTTAATGATAGTATAAATGGGTGGCCATAAAAAATAGTCTCCAGACTATATCACAAATATATAATATTCCGTGAGCCTGTTAAGGAGGGTCCATAAGAATCAGACTTGTAATTATATTACATGTGCATTATTCACAGATTTTCTGAATGAGTAGCCATATGACTTAGACTCCTCATTATTATACATGTGTGCGTTAATCATACAGGTTCCCTTTGAGTGTCCATACCATATAGACTCCTGACACTGCCCCAGGTGTGCATTACTCAAGGATACACAAAATTAGAGTTCATATGAAATAGACTCCAGGCTATTACTCAGGTGTGTATCATTCAAGAAGGCACTTAATTCGGGGCTATCTTAAACAGCATCCTGATTACTCCAAAGAAGTTTATATGGTATATCAATCTTTGAGTGATATACCATATAAAATAGACACCTGACTATTGCTCCATTATGAATTATTCAATAAGGTGCTAAATGCATGGTAGTATCAAATAGAATCCGTAGGATTCTTCAAGAGTATATCACTCAGTGAGGCACAAAATGAGTGGCAATATAAAAAATGCTAGACTATTACCCTGGGGTGCTTTATTCACTGAGGCTATAAATAAGTGGCTACATGAAGTAGACTCTTAACTCTTCCCCAGGTGTGTATTATTGAATGAGACTCTGACTAAGTGGGCATGAAAAAGAGACTCAGGTGTATTGCCCAGGCGTTCATTACGTACAGAGTCTCTGAATGTGTAGCCATTTAAAGTAGACACTTGACTATTTTTGAGGGGAGTTTTCATCACATGGGCCCTGAACAAGTGGCCATGTGAAAGAGATTCCTTACTTTTCACATATACATATTATTCACTAAAACACTAAAAGAGTGGCCTTCTGAAATAGAACCCATTTTACTCCACAGGTGTGCATAAGTTTTTGATTCACCAAACGAAACACCATATAAAACAGACAAATGATTATTCCCCACATGTGCAGTATTTGAAAAGGCTTTGATTTTGTGGCCATATAAAATAGACTAGTGTCTATTCCACACGTGTGCATTATTTCCTTATTCTGTAAATTAAAAGCTATATAAAGTAGACTCCTAACACTTCCACTGTTGTGCGTTACTCAGTGAGGCTCCTTTTGTTTAACCATATGAAACAGGATGCTGTCTATGTCAAATATTTGTATTATTCAGTGAATCTCTGAATGAGTGTCTATACGATATAGACTGCTAAGGATTTTACATTTTTGCATTTTTCACTGAGGTTACGAGTCAGTGGCCATATCAAATGGAATCCTGACTAATCCACACGTGCATTTTATCCACTCAGGCTATGAATGAGTGTCCTAGTAAAATAGACTCCTGGCTAGTCCACAGGTGTACATCATTTTCTGAGGCTCTGAATATATGTCCATCGAAAATAGACTCCAAATTATTCCCCAGGTGTGTATTATTCAGTGATGCTCAGAATATGTTTCCATATCAATTAGATTCCTTAGTATATCAAGTGTCTGTCTTATTCACTGAAGCTCTGAATATGTGTCTACATGAAATAGCCTCCTGACTACCCCACATTATTCAGTGACACTCTGAATTAGAGGCCACATGAAAAAGTCTCCTGACTATACCATAGGCGTGCATTATTTAGTGAGACTCTGAATGAGTGGATAAAGGTAAATCCTGACTATTTCTCCAGGTGTGTACACTTAGTGAGGCTATTAACGAGTGGCCATAGGAAAGAGACTTCTGTCTATTCCGCAGGTGTGCATTATTTATTGATTTTCTGAATGAGTGGCCATAAAAAATAGAACCAAGACTATATTACAAGTGTGTACTATTCAGTGAGGTCGTGAAAGAGGAACCACATGAAACAGACTTCTAATTACTCCACATGTGCATTATTCACAGTTTGTCTGAATGAGTAGCCGTATGACATAGACTCCTCATTATTATCCATGTGTGCATTAATCAAACAGGCTCTGTTTGAGTGACCACACAAAAGAGATTCCTGACACTGCCCCAGGTGTTTATTACTCAGTGATTCACAAAATTACAGTTCATACGAAATAGACTCCTATCACACGGCTGCTTATCATTCAGCAAGGCACTTAATTCAGGGCTATGTTAGACAGCATCGTGATTACTCCATAGAAGTTTACTATTCACTGAAACTTTGAATGATAGACCATATAAAATAGACAGCTGACTATTGCTCCATTGTGAATTATTCAATAATGTTCTCAATGAGTGGTAGTATCAAATCGAATCCTGCGGATTTTTCAGGTGTATATCACTCAGTGAGGCACAAAATGAGTGGCCATATAAAAAATGCTCGACTATTACCCTAGTGTGCATTATTCACTGAGGCTCTAAATGAGGGGCTACATGAAGTAGACTCTTAAATCTTCCTTTGTTGTGTATTATTGAATGAACCTCTGACTAAGTGGCCATAAGAGACTCTGGTGTATTGCCCAGGTGTTCCTTACGTACAGAGACTTTGAATGTGTTGCCATTTGAAGTAGAAACTTGACCATTTTTGAGGGGAGTGTTCTTCACAGAGAACCTGAATGAGTGGCCATATGAAAGAGATTCCTGACTTTTCATATATACATATTATTCACTAAAACATTGAAAGAGTGGCCTTACGAAATAGAACCCATTTTTCTCAACAGGTGTGGGTTATTTTCTGATGCTCCAAACTATTCACCATATGAAACACACTAGTGATTATTCCCCACATGTGCAGTATTCGAAAAGTTTCTGTATGAGTGTCTATGTCAAATAGTCTCCTGACTCTGACACATGTGTGTATCATTCAGGGAGCTGCTTAATTTGAGGCTACCTTAAATAAGGTCCTGACTACTCCACAGCTGTTTATTATGCACTGAAGCTCTGAATGACAGGCCATATGGAATAGACTCCTTACTATTGCCCCATTGTGCATTATTTGGTAATGCTGTGATTGAGTGTCCATATGACTTGAACACTGAGTATTCTCAAGGTGTGTATTCTTCAGTGAGATTCTGAACGAGTGACCACATAACATAAACTCTTGACTCTATCCTCTTGACTATTTTTCAGTTCTGCATTGTCCACTGAGTCGCTGGGTGAAGGGTCATATCAAATAGTCTCCAGACTATTCCTTAGCTGTGCATTATTCAGTGAGTCTATGAATAAGTGTTTATATATAATATCATCCTGAGTATTTTCCAAATATATATGACTCCTCACTGAGTTTCTGAATAAGTGGTCATGTGAAATACACTCCTGACTTTTTCATAGGTCTGTATTATTCTGTGAAGCTCTGAATGAGTGGCCATAAAATAGATACTCCTGAATGCTCCTCAGTCGTGCGTTTCTACATTTGGCTCTAAATGAGTGGCTATACGAAATTGAATTTTAACTTTTCCCAAGGTGTATGTTATTCAGTTAGGCTCTGAATATGTGGCTATAGAAAATAGAATTCTGACTACAAAGGAGGTGTTTCTTATTCAAGGAATTTCTAAAATTGATGCCACATGTAATAGCATCCTGAGTATTTTCCAGATACGTATTATTCTCTGAGGCTCTGAAACTTTAGCCATATGAAATTGTTTTCTGACTTGTCCACAGGCATGTATTATTGACTCTGACTCTAAATATTTGCACATGTAAAATAGACAAGTGACTCTTCCAAAGTTGTGTATTACTCACTCAGGCTTTGATTTTGTGGCCATATAAAATAGTCTAGTGTCTATTCCTCATGTGTGCATTATTCCCTGAGGCTGTAAATAGAGGCTATATAAAGTAGACTCCTAACACTTCCCTAAGTGTGCCTTACTCATTGAGGCTGATTTTGCGTGATGATATGAAACAGGATGCTGTTATATTAAATATTTGTATTATTTAGTGAATCTCTGAATGAGTGTCTATATAAAATAGACTGCTGAGTACTTTACATTTGTGCATATTCCACAGAGTTTATGAGTCTTTGGCCATATAAAATGGAATTCAGACTAATCCACACGTGCATATTATCCACTGAGTCTATAAATGAGTGTAATAATAAAATAGACTCCTGGCTACTCCACTGGTGTACATTATTTACCGAGGCTCTGAATGAATGTCCATCGAAAATAGACTCCAAATTATTCTCCAGGTGTGTATTATTCAGTGAGGCTCAGAAGATGTGGCCATATTAATTAGATTCCTTACAACATAAAGGGCTTTTTTTATTTACTGTGGCTCTCAATATGTGTCTACATGAAATAGACTCCTGACTACCTCACATTGTTAAGTGACACTGCAAATTAGAGGCCACAAGGAAAAGTCTCCTGACTATTCCACATGTGTGCATTATTTAGTGAGACTTGGAATGAAGGGATATACGTAAATCCTGACTATTACCCCAGGTGTGTACACTTAGTGACGATCTTAATGAGTGGCAATAGGAAAGAGTCTCCTGACTATTCCACAGGTGTGCATTATTTCGTGAGACTCTGAATGAGGGAATAATGGTAAATCCTGACTATTTCCCCAGTTGTGTATACTTAGTGAGACTCTTAATGAGTGGCCATAGGAAAGAGAGGTCTGACTATTTCACAGGTGTGCATTATTTAGTGATACTCTGAATGGGTGGCCATAAAAAATAGACTCCAGACTATATCACAAGTGTGTAATATCATTGAGGCTGTGAAAAAAGGTCCATAAGAATCAGACTTCTAATTACATTACATGTGCGTTATTCACAGTTTGTCTGAAGGAGTAGCCATATGACATAGACTCCTCATTATTATACATGTGTGCATTAATCAAACAGGTTCTGTTTGAGTGTCCATACTAAATAGAATCCTGACACTGTGCAAGGTGTGTATTACCCAACGATACACAAAATTAGAGTTCATGTGAAATAGACACCAGGCTATTAACCAGGGGTGTATCATTCAGGAAGGCACTTAATTCGTGGCTATCTTAAACAGCGTCCTGATTACTCCATAGAAGTTTATTATTCACTGAAACTTTGAGTGATGGACCATATAAAATAGACACCTAACTATTGCTCCATTGTGAATTATTCAATAAGGTGCTAAATGCGTGGTAGTATCAAATAGAATCCTTATTATTCTTCAGGTGTATATCACTCAGTGAGACACAAAATGTGTGGCCATATAAAAAATGCTTGAGATTAAACTAGGGACGGCTTCCAAGATGGCGTCGTAGAGGCGACTCAGGATTGCTGATCCTAGTGAAGGCGCAGAGGGTGAGTGCCAGCCACATTCTCGGATGGACCTTTTTTGCCCACAGGGCGTTGAGAGTCCCAGGTGTGGGAGACACACGAGAATCCAGCACAGCTGGCTCACGTGGCTTGGCCTGAGCCACAGCACCTCAGCTCCCACACAAAACTTACAGGTCTGGGTGCCCTGTTGAACCAGCAGTCTGAGATTTGGAAGGGCAGATTGACATGTCCATCTGATTGAATGGGAATTGGACAATGAGCCAGACCAGGATATTTTTGGGAAGCGTGATCTGAGCCAGCACAGTGGGCAGCGGCATGGGATATTGAATGGATCCCAGTGCCCTATCGGCAGGCTACAGGAGCGCCAGTGAGAGAGTCAACCATTCACCTTGGGGAGAGAAAGAGAGAAAGAGAGAGGTCGGACTCTGTGGCAGAAAGCAGGTTTATCGGGCTCGGCAGGTCCCACCCTCATGGGGACAAGCAGGGTGGCAATTGGAGGCGCTGGGGGATGAGAGCTTTGCTGCTGGCACAGTTGGATCTAGCAAGGTGAAGCCCGGTGGGAGAAGGGCGTCCACCACTATGGACACAATCCGACCCTACTGAAGTACCGCCCAGTGCTGACGCAGCCTGCCATTGCTGAGGAAACCCTCCATAAGAGAGAGACTTCCTCAGCTGGGTGGTGCACCACAGCAGAACAGGGCTGGCGGCAGCAGGGTGGACCCATGCTAGCAGGGCAAAGACTCAGCAGGCAAATAGTGAATAGACTACCTCCTAGCAGGGCAGGACAGTGCAACAGATACTCACAAAGAAAGCCCCAACCTCCTGAGACAGAGCATCTAAGGGAAAAAAAGGGAGGTGTTTTATGAGTTCTGTTGCAGCAGACATAACCACATCCTCCCAACAACACTTAATGAAAAACAGAGGTCACAGCTCAGCACTGGAGCTCCTATAAAGCACAGACCGTCCACTCAAGCAGCACCCTGACCCCTGTATATCCAAAGAGTCACCCACAAAAAGGACTAATCAGACTGACATTTGGCGGGCATCATTCTGGAACAAAGATAGCAGAAGAAAACACTGGTAGCATCCCTCACAGTTCCACAGCTGCTAGAGGTGTACCCCAGACAAGCAGGTCCTGGAGTGGAAATCAGCAATTATACAGCAGAGGGGCTAGACCATTAGAAGAAAAACCAAGTAAAAGAAATACTTCATCATCAACAATCTGGGCATCCACTAAGAAATCCAATTGAAAAATCAGCAACTACTAAGATGACAGGTGGATAAATCCACAAAGATGAGAAGAAACCAGCAGAAAAAGGAGGAAGACACCCGAAACCAAAACACCTCACCTCCGACAAAGGCCCAAAACTACTCACCAGCAGGGGAACAAAGCTGGATGGAGAATGACTGTGATGAAATGACGGAATCAGAATTCAGAGAGTGGATAATGAGAAACTTCAGTGAGCTAAAAGACCATGTTCTAAACCAGTGCAAAGAAACTAAGAACCGTGAAAAAATATTTGAAAAAAAGCTTCGAGGAAATGATAACAAGAATGAACAACTTAGAGAGGAATATGAATGAACAGAATGAGCTAAAAAATGCAACACGACAACTTCGCGAAGCATGCACAAGTTAAAACAGCCGAATTGACCAAGTAGAAGAAAGAATATCAGAAGTTGAAGATCAACTCAATGAAATACAACGAGAAACCAAGATTAAATAAAAAAGCACAAAAAGAAATGAACAAAATCTCCAAGAAATGTGGGACTATGTGAAGAGACCCAACCTAAGTTTGATAGGTGTACCAGAATGTGATGAAGAGAATGAATCCAAGCTGGAAAACCCTCTTCAGAATATTATCCAGGAAAATTTCCACAGCCTAGCAAGACAGGTCAATACTTAACTCCAGGAAATATAGAGAACACCACAAAGATACTCCACAAGAAGAGCAACCCAAGGCACAAAATCGTCAGATTCACCAGGGTTGAAATGAAGGAGAAAATACTAAGGGCAGCCAGAGAGAAAGGTTGGGTCACCCACAAAGGGAAGCCCATCAGACTCACAGCAGATCTCTTGGCAGAGACTCTACAAGCCAGAAGAGAGTGGGGGCCAATATTCAACATCCTTAAAGAAAAGAACTTTCAACCCAGAATTTCATATTCAGCCAAAGTGAGCTTCATAAGTGAAGGAAGAATAAAATCCTTCATGAACAAGCAAGTACTCAGAGATTTTGTCACCACTAGGCCTGCTTTACAGGAGCTCCTGAAAGAGGCACTACACATAGAAAGAAACAACCAGTTCCAGCCATCCTAAAAGCATACCAAATGCTAAAGAGCATCAACGAAATGAAAAATCTTCATGAACCAATGGGCAAAACTGCCAGCTAGCATCAAAATGGCAGTATCAACCTCACACATAACAATATTAACCCTAAATGTAAATGGGCTAAATGCACCAATCAAAAGACACAGACTGGCAAATTGGATAACAAACCAAAACCCATCAGTGTGCTGCATCCAGGAAACCCACTTCACATGCAAAGATACACAAAGACTCAAAATAAAGGGATGGAGGAAGATTTACCAAGCAATTGGAGAGCAAAAGAAAGCAGGAGTTGCAATTCTTGTCTCTGATAAAATAGACTTTAAAACAACAAAGATCAAAAGGGACAAAGAAGGTCATTACATAATGGTAAAAGGATTGATACAACAAGAAGAGCTAACGATTCTAAATATATATGGACCCAATGTAGGAGCACCCAGATATATAAGGCAAGTTCTTAATGACTTCAAAGAGACTTAGACTCCCACACAATAATAGTGGGAGACTTTAAC
The DNA here is from genome assembly GCA_031835075.1 of Saguinus oedipus. Taxonomy (NCBI): domain Eukaryota; kingdom Metazoa; phylum Chordata; class Mammalia; order Primates; family Cebidae; genus Saguinus; species Saguinus oedipus. Next base: position 7,908,150 of record CM063170.1, read on the forward strand.
ACTCCACTGTCAATAGCAGACAGATCAACCAAACAAAATATTAACAAGGGTGAGAAGACTTCCAAGATGGCGTCGTAGAGGCGACTCTGGATTGCAGCTCTCAGTGAAGGCGCAGAGGGTGAGTCCTAGCCGCATTCTCGGACAGATCTTTTTTGCCCACAGAACGTTGAATGTCCCAGGTGTGGGTGAGACAGAGGACACTAGCACAGCCGGCTTGCGCGGCCGCTTTGGACAGTTCCACAGCGCAGCGGCACCGGGCACAAAAACTCACTGGTCCTGGTGCCCTATTAAACCGGAAATTTGAGATTTGGAAGGGCAGATTGGCATGTCCATCCGATTGAATGGGACTTGGACAATTAGCCAGACCAGGAGATTCCTGGGAATTGTGATCTGAGCTGGTGCAGTGGGCAGTGGCACGGGAGATTGCACGGATTCTAGTGCCCTATCAACAGGCTACTCAGGCGCCAGTGAGAGAGTCAACCGTTCAGCTTGGGGAGAGAAAGAGAGAGAGAGCAAGAGGAAGGACTCTCAGGCAGGGAGCTGGGTGATCAGGCTCGGCAGGTCCCATCCTGACGGGGACAAGCAGGGCAGCGATTGGAGGTGCTTGGGGCTGAGAGTTTTGCTGCCAGCATCTAGGACGGTGCTTCCCAGTGGAAGAGGGGCATACACCACGACTGACGCAATCCCCCTTACTGAAATACCACCCAGGGTTGACGCAGCCTGCTGTTGCAGAGGCAACCTACATTAACAGAGAGACTCCGCAAGCAGGGTGGAGCAAGCCACAGCAGGGCGGAGCAAGCAACAGCACGGAGCCCCACAGCAACAGGGTGGAAACGCACTAGAAGGGCCGAGCCCCAGCAGGAAAATAGTGAATAGACTGCCATCTAGCTGGGCAGGACAGTGCAACAGATACTCATAAAGAAAGCCCCAACTCCCTGAGACAGAGCATCTAAGGGGGAAAAAAGGGGGGTGTTTTATGAGTTCTGTTGCAGCAGACATAAACACATCCTCCCAACTGAAAAATCAGCAACTGCTAAGACAACAGGTGGATAAATCCATAAAGATCAAAAGAAACCAGCGCAAAAAGGAGAAAAACACGCGAAACCAAAACACTTCACGTCCTACAAAGGACAAAAACTCTTCACCAGCAAGGGAACAAAGCAGGAAGGAGAATGAGTGTGATGAATTGACGGAATCAGACTTCAGGAAGTGGATCATGAGAAATTTCAGTGAGCTAAAAGAACATGTTGTAAATCAGTGCAAAGAAACTAAGAACCTTGAAAATAGATTTGAAAAAAGATTCGAGGAAATGATAACAAGAATAGAAAACTTAGACAGAAATATGAATGAATTGAAGAAGCTGAAAAACACAACACGAGAACTTCACGAAGCATGAACAAGTTTCAAAAGCCGAATTGACCAAGCAGAAGAAAGAATATCAGAAGTCGAAGATCAACTCAATGAAATAAAATGAGAAACCAAGATCAAAAAAAAAAAAAGCGCAAAAAGGAATGAACAAAATCTCCAAGAAATGTGGGACTATGTGAAGAGACCCAACCTATGTTTGATAGGTGTACCAGAATGTGATGAAGAGAATGAATCCAAGCTGGAAAACACTCTTCAGGATATTATCCAGGAAAATTCCCACAACCAAGCAAGACAGGTCAATACTCAACTCCAGGAAATACAGAGGAAACCACAAAGATATTCTGCAAGAAGAACAACCCCAAGGCACATAATCGTCAGATTCACCAGGGTTGAAATGAAGGAGAAAATACTAAAAGCAGCCAGAGAGAAAGGCCGGGTCACCCACAAAGGGAAGCCCATCAGACTCACAGCAGATCTCTCCGCAGAGACTCTACAAGCCAGAAGAGAGTGGAAGCCAATATTCAACATCTGTAAAGAAAAGAACATTCAACACAGAATTTCATATCCAGCCAAACTGAGCTTAATAAGTGAAGGAAAAATAAAATCCTTCATGAACAAGCAAGTACTCAGAGATTTTGTCACCACTAGGCCTGCTTTACAAGAGCTCCTGAAAAAGGAATTACACATAGAAAGAAACAACAAGTACCAGCCATCCTAAAAGCATACCAAATGCTAAAGAGTATCAACAAAATGAAGAATCTACATAAACCAATGGGCAAAAAGCCAGCTAGCATCAAAATGGCAGTATCAAATTCACACATAACAATATTAACCCTAAATGTAAATGGGCTAAATGCACCAATCAAAAGACACAGACTGGAAAATTGGATAAAAAGCAAAAATCCGTCAGTGTGCTGTATCCAGGAAACCCACCCCATACGCAAAGATACACAAATGCTCAAAAAAAAAAGAATGGAGGAAGATTTACCAAGCAAATGGAGAGCAAAATAAAGCAGGAGTTGCAATTCTCGTCTCTGGTAAAATAGACTTGAATGGAACAAAGATCAAAAGAAACAAAGAAGGTCAGTACATAATGGCAAAACGTTCGATACAACAAGAAGAGCTAACAATTCTAAGTATATATGGACCCAATACAGGAGCACCCAGATATATAAGGCAAGCTATTAATGACTTGCAAAGAGACTTAGACTCCCACACAATAGTAATGGGAGACCTTAACACTCCACTGTCAATATTAGACAGATCAACCAGACAGAAAATTAAGAAGGATATCCAGGACTTGAACTCAGACCTGGGACAAGCAAACCTGATAGACATTTACAGAACTCTCCACCCCAAATCCACAGAATATACATTCTTCTCAGCACCACATCACACCTACTCCAAAATTGACCACATAATTGGAAGTAAAGCACTCCTCAGCAAATGGAAAACCACTGGAATCATAACAAACAGCCTCTCAGACAATAGTGCAATAAAGTTGGAACTCAGAATTCAGAAAACAACTCAGAACCGCACAGCTTCATGGAAACTGAACAACTGGCTATTGAATGTTGATTGGATAAACAATGAAATGAAGGCAGAAATAAAGAAGTTCTTCGAAACCAATGAGAACGAAGACACAACGTACCAGAATCTCTGGGACACATTTAAAGCAGTCTGTAGAAGAAAATATATAGCAATAAGTTCCCACATGAGTATAGTGGAGAGATTCAAAATGGACACCCTATCGTCAAAATTGAAAGAGCTAGAGGAGCAAGATAAAAAAATCTCAAAACCTAGACGAAGACAAGAAATAACTAAGATCAGAGCAGAACTGAAGGAGATAGAGACAAGAAAAACCCTTCAAAATATCAATAAATACAAGAGCTGGTTTTTTGAAAAGATCAACATAAGAGACAGACCACTAGCCAGACTGATAAAAAAGGAAAGAGAGAACAACCAAATAGATGCAATAAAAAACGATAAAGGGGAAATCACCACAGATTCCACAGAAATTCAAACCATCATCAGAGAATACTACAAACAACTCTATGCACATAAATTAGTAAACCAGGAAGAAATGGATAAATTCCTGGACGCCTGTGTCCTCCCAAGCCTAAACCAGGAGGAAGCCAAAACTACGAATAGACCAATAACACGGTCTGAAGTTGAGGCAGCAATGAAGAGACTACCACACAAAAAAAGCCCAGGTCCAGATGGGTTCACAGCTGAATTCTACCAGACACACAAAGAGGATCTAGTACCATTTCTTCTGAAACTATTCCAAATAATTCAAAAAGAGGGAACCCTTTCGAAATCATTTTTTGAGACCAACATCATCCTGATACCAAAATCCTGCAGAGACTCAACAGAAAAAGAAAACTTCAGGCCAATAACCATGATTAACATAGATGCAAAAATCTTCAATAAAATACTGGCAAACCTATTGCAACACCACATTAAAAAACGTATCCATCATGATCAAGTAGGATTCATCCCGGGTATGCAAGGGTAGTTCACCATACGCAAGTCTATAAATGTAATTCACCACATAAACAGAAGCAAAAACAAAAACCACATGATTATCTCAATTGACGCAGAGAAGGCATTTGACAAAATTCAACAGCCCTTTATGCTAAAAACCCTCAATAAACTTTGTATTGATGGAACATATCTCAAAGTAATCAAAGCTCTTTGTGACAAACCAACAGCCAATATCATACATAATGGGCAAAAACTGAAAGCATTCCCTTTGAAATCTGGCACTTGACAAGGATGCCCTCTCTCACCACTCCTATTCAACATAGTACTGGATGTTCTAGCCAAAGCAATCAGGGAAGAAAAAGAAATAAAGGGTATTCAAATAGGAAAGTTGGAAACCAAATTGTCTCTATTTGTAGACGACATAATTGTATACCTAGAAGACCCCATCACCTCAGCCCAAAAGCTCCTGAAACTGATAAGCAACTTCAGCAACGTCTCAGGATATAAACTCAATGTGCAAAAATCACAAGCATTCCTATACAACAATAACAGACTTTAAGAGGACCAAATCAAGAATGCACTGCAATTCACAATTGCTACAAAGAAAATAAAATACCTAGGAATACAACTCACAAGTAACATAAGGGACATCTTCAAGGAAAACTACAAACCACTGCTCAACGAAATAAGAGAGGACACAAACAGATGGAGAAACATTCCATATTCGTGGTTAGGAAGAATCAATATCGTGAAAATGGCTATACTGCCCAAAGTAATTTACACAATCAATGCTATTCCCATCAAACTACCATTGAATTTCTTCACAGAACCGGAAAATAACACCATGAATTTCGTATGGAACCAAAAGAGAGCCCGCATAGCCAAGTCAATTCTAAGCAAAAAGAACACAGCGGGAGGGATCACACTACCAGACTTCAAACTATACTACATGGCTAGAGTAATGAAAACAGCATGGTACTGGTACCAAAACAGAGATATAGACCAATGGAACAAAACAGAGGCATCGGAGGCAACACGATATATCTACAACCATATAATCTTTGATAAACCAGAGAAAAAGAAGGAATGGGGAAAGGATTCCCTGTTTAATAAATGGTGTTGGAAAACCTGGCTGGCCATGTGCAGAAAGCAGAAACTGGACCCCTTCCTGACACCTTACACTAAAATTAACTCCAGATGGATTAAAAACTTAAAAGTAAGACCTGACACCATAAAAACCGTAGAAGAAAATCTAGGGAAAACTATTCAGGACATAGGAGTAGGCAAGGACTTCATGAATAAAACACCAAAAGCATTGGCAACAAAAGCCAAAATAGACAAATGGGACCTAATCAAACTTCACAGCTTCTGCACGGCAAAAGAAACTGTCACTAGAGTGAATTGGCAACCATCAGAATTAAAAAAAATCTTTGCAGCTTACGCATCTGACAAAGGGCTGATATCCAGAATTTACAAAGAACTCAAACAGATTTACAGGAAAAAAACAAGCAAGCCCATGCAAAAATGGCAAAGGATATGAACAGACACTTTAGAAAAGAAGACATCCATGAGGCCAACAAACACATGAAATAATGCTCATCATCATTGGTCATTAGAGAGATGCAAATCAAAACCACATTTGGATACCATCTCACGTCAGTTAGAATGGAGATCATTAAAAACATCTGGAGACAGCAGATGCTGGAGAAGATGTGGAGAAATAGGAACACTCTTACACTGTTGGTGGGAGTGTAAATTTGTTCAACAATTGTGGAAGACTGTGTGGCGATTCCTCAAGGACCTAGAAATAGAAATTCCATTTGATCCAGCAATCCCATTACTTGATATATATCCAAAGGACTATAAATCATTCTACTATAAGGATACAGGCACACGAATATTCATTGCAGCACTGTTTCCAATAGCAAAGTCCTGGAACCAACCCAAATGCCCATCAATGATAGACTGGACTTGGAAAATGTGGCACATATACACCATGGAATATTATGCAGCAATCAAAAATGATGAGTTTGTGTCCTTTCTGAGGACATGGATGAATTTGGAGAACATCATTCTCAGCAAACTGACACAAGAACAGAAAAACAAATACCGCATATTCTCACTCATAGGCAGGTGAGAAAAATGAGAACATATGGACACAGGTAGGGGGTCTACTACACACTGGGGTCTATTGGGGGGAAGTGGGGAGGGACAGTGGGGGGGCTGGGGAGGGATAGCCTGGGGTTAAATGACAAGCGTGGGTGAAGGAGAGGAAGGCAGCAAAGCACACTGACATGTGTGTACCTATGCAACAATCTTGCACACTCTGCACATGTACCCCAAAACCTATAATGCAAAAAAAAAAAAAAGAAAAGGAAAGAAAAAACAGTTCTTGGATTTATTGATTTTTTGAAGGGTTTTTCTTGTCTCTATCTCCTTCAGTTCTGCTCTGATCTTAATTATTTCTTGTCTTCGGCTAGGTTTTGAGCTTTTTTGATCTGGCTCCTCTAGCTCTTCCAATTTTGAAAATAGGGTGTCAATTTTGGATCCTTTCACTTTTCTAATGTGGGCACTTATTGCTATATATTTTCCTCTACAGAGTGCTTTAAATGTTTTCCAGAGATTCTGGTACGTTTTGTCTTCGTTCTTGTTAGTTTTGAAGAACTTATTTATTTCTGCCTTCATTTCATTGTTTATCCAATCAACATTCCACAGACAGTTGTTCAGTTTCCATGAAGCTGTGCGGTTCTGAGTTATTTTCTGAATTCTGAGTTACAACTTAATTGCACTATGGTCTGAGAGACAGTTATGATTTCAGTTGTTTTGCATTTGCTGAGGAGTGCTTTACTTCCAATTATGTGGTCAATTTTGGAGTAGGTGTAATGTGGTGCTGAGAAGAATGTATATTCTGTGGATTTGGGGTGGAGAGTTCTGTAAGTGTCTATTAGGTTTGCTTGTTCCAGGACTGAGTTCAAGTCGGGAATGTCCTTGTTAATTTTCTGTCTGGTTGATCTGTCTGCTATTGACAGTGGAGTGTTAAAGTCTCCCACTATTATTGTGTGGGAGTCTAAGTCTCTTTGTAAGTCATTAAGAACTTGCCTTATATATCTGTGTGCTGCTGCATTGGGTCCATATATATTTAGAATTGTTAGCTCTTCTTGTTGTATTGATTTTTTTACCATTATGTAATGACTTTCTTTGTCCGTTTTGATCTTTGTTGCATTAAAGTCTATTTTATCAGAGACGATAATTGCATCTCCTCCTTTTTTTTGCTCTACTTTTGCTTGGTAAATCTTCCTCCATCCTTTTATTTTGAGCCTTTGTTCATCTTTGCGTGTGAGTTGGGTTTCCTGGATACAGCACACCGATGGGTTTTGGTTTTTTATCCAATTTGCCAGTCTGTGTCTTTTGATTGGTGCATTTAGCCCATTTACGTTTAGGGTTAATATTGTTTTGTGTGAATGTGATACTGCCATTTTGATGCTAGCTGGCTGTTTTGCCCATTGGTTCTTGTAGATTCTTCATTTTGTTGATGCTCTTTAGCATTTGGTATGCTTTTAGGATGGCTAGTACTGGTTGTTTCTTTCTATGTGTAGTGCTTCTTTCAGGAGCTCTTGTAAATCAGGCCTAGTGGTGACAAAATCTCTGAGTACTTGCTTGTTCATAAAGGATTTTATTTTTTCTTCATTTATGAAGCTCAGTTTGGCCAGATATGAAATTCTGGGTTGAAAGTTCTTTTCTTTAAGGATGTTGAATATTGGCCCACATACTCTTCTGGCTTGTAGAGTCTCCGTCGACAGATCTGCTGTGAGTCTGATGGGCTTCCCTTTGTGGGTGACCCGATCTTTCTCTCTGGCTGCCCTTAGTATTTTCTCCTTCATTTCAACCCTGGTGAATCTGATGATTATGTGCCTTGGGGTTGCTCTTCTTGCGGAGTATCTTTGTGGTGTTCTCTGTATTTCCTGGAGTTGAGTATTGACCTGTCTTTCTAGGTTGGAAAAATTTTCCTGGATAATATTCTGAAGAGTATTTTCCAGCTTGGATTCATTCTCTTCATCACATTCTGGTACGCCTATCAAACGTAGGCTGGGTCTCTTCACATAGTCCCCAATTTCTTGGAGACTGTTCATTTCTTTTTGTGCTTTTTTCTCTAATCTTGGTTTCTTGTTTTATTTCATTGAGTTGATCTTCGACTTCTGATATTCTTTCTTCTGCTTGGTCAATTCGGCTGTTGAAACTTGTGCATGTTTCGCGAAGTTCTCATGTTGTGTTTTTCAGCTCCTTAAATCCATTCATGTTCCTCTCTTTGTTGTCCATTCTTGTTATCATTTCCTCGAATCTTTTTTCAAGGTTTTTAGCTTCTTTGCACTGATTTAAAACATGTTCTCTTAGCTCCCTGAAGTTTCTCATCATCCACTTTCTGAAGTCTGATTCCGTCATTTCATCACAGTCATTCTTCATCCAGCTTTGTTCCCTTGCTGGTGAGGAGTTTTGGTCCTTTGTCGGAGGTGAGGTGTTTTGATTTCGGGTGTCTTCCTTTTTTTTTGCGCTGGTTTCTTTCCATCTTTATGGATTTATCCACCTGTCATCTTAGTAGTTGCTGATTTTTCAATTGGGTTTTTGAGTGGATGCCCAGATTGTTGATGTTGAAGTATTTCTGTTACTTTGTTTTTCTTCTAATGGTCTAGCTCCTCTGCTGTTCGAGTGCTGATGTCCACTCCAGGCCCTGCTTGTCTGGTGTACACCTGTAGCAGCTGTGGAACAGTGATGGATGCTACCAGTTTTTTCTTCTGCTATATTTTTTCCAGAATAATGTCCGCCAAATGTCAGTCTGACTAGTCCTTTTTTGGGGTGACTCTCTGGATATATAGGGGTCAGGGAGCTGCTTGAGGGGACAGTCTGTGCTTTATAGAAGCTCTAGTGCTGAGCTGTGAGATCTGTTTTTCATTCAGGGTTTTTGGGAGGATGCGTTTATGTCTGCTGCAACCATACTCATAAAACACTCCCCCTTTATTTCCCCCTTAGATGCTCTGTCTCAGGGGTTTGGGGCTTTCTTTATGAGTATCTGTTGCACTGTCCTGCCACGTCTAGGAGGTAGTCTATTCACTATTTGCCTGCCGAAGTTTTGCCCTGCTAGCATGGGTCTGCCCTGCTGCCACCAGCCCCGTTCTGCTGTGGTGCTCCGCCCAGCTGATGGAGTCTCTCTGTTATGGTGGGTTTCCTCAGCATTGGCAGGCTGCATCAGCACTGGGTGGTACTTCAGTAGGGGCGGATTGCGTCCTTAGTGGCAGATGCCCTTTCCCCACCAGGCTGCACCATGCTAGATTTCACTGTGCTTGCAGCAAATCTCTCAGCCCCGAGTGCCTCCAATTGCCACTCTGCTTGTCCCCATGATAGTGGGACCTGTTGAGCCTGATCACCCAGCTCCCTGCCTCAGAGTCCATCCTCTTTCTCTCTCTCTCTCTTCCTCTCCCCAAGGTGAAAGGTCGACTCTCTCACTGGCGCCCCAGAAGCCTGCTGATAGGGCCCTGGGATCCGTGTAATCTCCCGTGCCATTGCCCACTGTGCTGGCTCAGATCACGCTTCCCAAAAATCTCCTGCTCTGGCTCATTGTCCAAGTCCCATTCAATCAGATGGACATGTCAATCTGCCCTTCCAAATCTCAAATTGCTAGTTTAATGGGGCTCCCAGATCAGTGAGTTTTGTGTGGGAGCCGAGGTGCTGGGGTGCAGACTGAGCCCCTGGAGTCGGCCACGCAGGCCATCTATGCTGGCTTCTCATGTCTCTCCCACACCTGGGACTTTCAACGTTCTGTGAGCAAAAAAGGTCCAACCGAAAATGAGGCTAGCACTCACCCTCTGCACCTTCACTGGGAGCTGCAATCCTGAATCGCTGCTATGACGCCATCATGGAAGCCTTCAATAGGTAGCATTTTTTTCTTAATGGTGCATAAAATAATAGTGCATCCTAAAGTCATTGGTATCTTAGGGTTTGTAAAATACAGTAGTCTAGTTCTGTCTTCTTTCTGTCAATATTTCCTCTGCTTAACTTTGAAGGATTAAATTTACTCAGCCAAGAACATTTTTGCTATATACTTCCAGAAATATTTTATGAAATAATGTAATTCTACCATTAACATTCTTATTTTTAAAAAACATTCATTCATGTACTGTATCCATTTATTTGTGCTAACTTAAACTAATGTAAATGGTAGTCATAGTTATTTTGAGGGTTTTTTAAATGGTTAATGTTGAAAATTTTAAGTTGCAGGGTACACATGTAGGATGTGCAGGTTACATAGGTAAACATGTGCCATGGTGATTTGCTGGACCCATCCTCTAGGTATTAAGCCCAGAATGCATTTGCTTTTTTTTCTGTTTTTAAACATTTTCTTACTATTTTTTTCCTTCTCCAGATAAAGTCGATTCCTGACATTTTTTCATTTATCCATCTCAGTGTAGTGAAGCCTGTCAGTCTTCATAATTGAACATTTTCATGTGGATTACAAATATTTTCCCGATTCTGTCGTTTCCTTTTTGTTTTATGGTTGTTCATTACACTGAACTATTATATTCATATTTGTTCCTGTCCATCTTTATAGTCCCATCTACTGATTTAAAAGAAAAAAATCTCCCCTTCACAGTTAAAAAAATTCACCATTTTTTTTAAATTTTTATTGCATTATAGGTTTTGGGGTACATGTGCAGAACGTGTAAGATAGTTCCATAGGTACCCACATGGCAGTGTGTTTTGCTGCCTTCCTCCCCTTCACCCACACATGGCATTCATCCCCAGGCTATCCTTCCCCAGCCCCCCCACTGTCCCTCCCCCATTCCCCCCAATAGACCCTAGTGTATAGTAGACCGCCTCCCTGTGTCCATGTGTTCTCATTTTTCTCACCCACCTATGAGTGAATATATGCAGTATTTCATTTTCTGTTCTTGTGTCAGTTTGCTGAGAATGATTTTTTCCAGATTCATCCATGTCCTCACAAAGGACACAAACTCATCATTTTTGATTGCTGCATAATATTCCATGGTGTATATGTGCCACATTCTCCCAGTCCAGTCTGTCATTGTTGGGCATTTGGGTTGGTTCCAGTTCTTTGCTATTGTAAACAGTGCTGCAATTAACATTCGTGTGCATGTGTCCTTATAGTAGAACGATTTATAGTCCTTTGGATATATACCCAGTAATGGGATTGCTGGGTCAAATGGAATTTCTATTTCTAGGTCCCTGAGGAATCGCCACACTGTCTTCCACAATAGTTGAACTAATTTACACTCCCACCAACAGTGTAAGAGTGTTCCTATTTCTCCACATCCTCTCCAGCATCTTCTGTCTCCAGATTTTTTTAATGATCGCCATTCTAACTGGCGTTGAGATGGTATCTCAATTTGGTTTTGATTTGCATCTCTCTAATGACCAGTGATGATGAGCATTTATTCATATGTTTGTTGGCCTCCTGTATGTCTTCTTTTGTAAAGCGTCTGTTCATATCCTTTGCCCATTTTTGAATGGGCTTGTTTATTTTTTTCCTGTAAATCTGTTTGAGTTCTTTGTAAATTCTGAATATCAGCCCTTTGTCAGATGTGTAAACTGCAAAGAGTTTTTTCCATTCTGATGGTTGTCAATTCACTCTAGTGACTGTTTCTTTTGCCGTGCAGAAGCTGTGGAGTTTGATTAGGTTCCATTTGTCTATTTTGGCTTTTGTTGCCAGTGCTTTTGGTGTTTTCGTCATGAATTCCTTGCCTACTCCTATGTACTGAATGGTTTTGCCTAGATTTTCTTCTAGGGTTTTTATGGTGTCAGGTCTTTGTGGTGTTCTCTGTATTTCCTGGAGTTGAGTATTGACCTGTCTTGCTAGGTTGGGGAAATTTTCCTGAATAATATCCTGAAGAGTGTTTTCCAGCTTGGATTCATTCTCTTCATCACATTCTGGTACACCTATCAGACGTAGGTTAAGTCTCTTCACATAATCCCACATTTCTTGGAGATTTTATTCATTCCTTTTTGCGCTTTTTTTCTTTAATCTTGGTCTCACATTTTATTTCATTGAGTTGATCTTCAACTTCTGATAATCTTTCTTCTTCTTTGTCAATTCGGCTGTTGAAACTTGTGCATGCTTCACGACGTTCTCGTGTTCTGTTTTTCAGCTCCTTCAATTCATTCATATTCCTCTCTAAGTTGTCCATTCTTGTTATCATTTCCTCGAATCTTTTTTCAAATCTTTTTTCAAGGTTATTAGTTTCTTTGCACTGATTTAGAACATGTTCTTTTAGCTCAATGATGTTTCTCATCATCCACTTTCTGAAGTCTGATTCTGTCATTTCATCACACTCATTCTCCATCCAGCTTTATTCCCTTGCTGGTGAGTAGTTTTGGTCCTTTGTAGGAAGTGAGGTGTTTTGGTTTCGCGTGTTTTCCTCCTTTTTGCGCTGGTTTCTTTCCATCTTTATGGATTTATCCGCCTGTCGTCTTAGTAGTTGCTCATTTTTCAGGTGGGTCTCTGTGTGGATGCTGAGATTGTTGATGATGAAGTATTTCTGTTACTTAGTTTTCCTTCTAATGGTCTAGCCCCTCTGCTTTATTAGTGCTGAGGTCCACTCCAGGCCCTGCTTTTCTGGAGTATACCTGTAGCAGCTGTGGAACAGTGAGGGTTGATACCAGTTTCTTCTTCTGCTGTCTTTGTTCCAGAATGATGCCCGCCAAATGTCAGTCTGATTAGTCCTTTTTTAGGGTGACTCTTTGGATATACAGGGGCCAGTGAGCTGCTTAAGGAGACGTTCTGTGCTTTATATGAGCTCCAGTGCCCAGCTGTGAGCTCCTTTGTTCATTCAGGGTTGTTGGGAGGTTGTTTATGTCTGCTGCAAGAGAACTCATAAAACACCGCTCTTCCCCCACCTTAGATGCTCTGTCTCAGGGAGTTGGGGCTTTCTTTATGAGTATCTGTTGCACTGTCTTGCCCCACTAGGAGGCAGTCTATTCACTATTTGCCTGCCGGGGCTCTTCCCTGCTAGCGCGGGTCCACCCTGTTGCTGCTGGGCTCTGTTCTGCTGTGGAGCGCTCCCCCCTCCTGGAGGAGTCTCTCTGTTATGGCAGGTTGCCTCAGCAATGGCAGGCTGCATCATCCCTGGGCGGTACTTCAGTAGGGGTGGATTATGTCAGTAATGGCGGACGCCTCTCCCTCACCAGGCTGCACAGTCCTAGTTTCCAGCAGCAAAGCTTTCATCCCCAAGCACCTCCAGTCACCACCCTGCTTGTCCCCATGATGGTGGGACCCACGGAGCCTGATCACCCAGCTCCCTTCCTCAGAATCCGTCCTCTCTCTCTCTCTCTCCCTCTTCACAAGCTGAAAGGTCAACTCTCTCACTGGCGCCCCAGTCGCCTGTTGATAGGGCATTGGGATCCATGCGATCTCCTGTGCCACTGCCCACTGCACTGGCTCAGATCATGCTTCCCAGGAAACTCCTGGTCTGGCTCATTGTCCAAGTACCATTCAGTCAGATGGACATGCCAATCTGCCCTTCCAAATCTCAGATTGCCGGTTTAACAGGGCACCCAGACCAGTGAGTTTCCTGCCGGGTCCCCCTGCGGCGCGTGCCGACGCAGCTGCGTGAGCCGGCTGTGTTAGCCGGCTTTACTAGCGTCCCGTGACTCTGCCACACGTGGGACTCTCGACACTCTGTGGGCAAAAAAGGTCCATCCGAGAATGCGGCTAGGACTCACCCTCTGTGCCTTCACTGAGAGCTGCAATCCTGAGTCACTTCTACAACGCCATCTTGTCTATAACAATTTTTTTTTAATCAGGAATTTATTGGAATACATGGTATGAGATATGAATTTCCTTTTGCATATTTTCTTCAGGATTTATGGATTCTCTAGCTGATGATTTCAAAAACAGAAGTTTTGCACAAAATCCAGGAATTTTTTAAAAAATCCAGGATTTTTTCTCTAAATCCAGGATTTTTTCTCTCTCAAGAGAGGTACCCATTTCTAATTTGTACCATATGGAGCCACTGTGAAATTCAATGTTCACGTACTTACTTATATGATCATTTCTTGCCTAGTTTTCATTTATATCAGGAAGCTAAAGAGTATTTTGATCTCCTCTTTTGGCATGTTCTTAATATAAGCTTTATTTTTAAAAAGGAATTTTCATTTAGAATCATAGCAAAATTTTATTATGTCAATAATTACTATTTAGATAAATTTCGATAGTTGTCACCCAAAAATAATTTCTGAAATGCACATATAATTCTTTGAGTAAAACATTCATATAAAGAAAAAATTATTGCTCATACAGCTAAACATCTTGCCTATACATCTAAAAATCAGTTTCCCAAGTATGCAATGTGTAATTGTAGTTAACCAACATCTTTAATTACTCCGCCACAGAAACAGATACGTTCCTGTCAATGGTGTGCCTTACAATTTTTTGATGTAGCAATAGCGTGAAAGTGAGACACCTTCAGTTGAAATCTTCTGCGTGCCCATACAACCATTCTGCTTTTCACTTTCAGTACAGTATTCAACAAATTACATGGGATAGTCAGCACTTTATTACAAAATAGGCACTGTGTTAATATTGCCCAACTGTAGGCTAATGCAAGTTTTCTCATCACATTTAAGGCAGGCGAGGCTGAGGTATGATGTTTGTAGGTTGAGTGTAGTAAGTACACTTTCCGTTTACAATATTTTCAGTTTGCAATGAGGCTTATTGGGATATAATTCCACCACAGGTAGAGAAGCATTTCCCCATGGACCTAGTGCTTTCACATAGGCTATTTTTTTCTTTGAGTCTGGCTCTACACAATCTCCTGGTTCAAGCGGTTCTCCTGCCTCAGCCTCATGAGTAACTGGGATTACAGGCACCTGCCACACCCAGATAATTTTTGTATTTTTAGTAGAGATGGGGTTTCGTCATGTTGAGCAGGGTTGGTCTTGAACTCTGGACCTGAAGTGATCCACCCACCTGGGCTTCCCAAGGTGCTGGGATTAAAGGCATGAGCCACCACGCACGGCCTTACATAGGCCCTTTGGTAAGCATAAAAGCCATACACTTATCATTCTATTTACAGGATTATGTAGTGTACCATGTGTACACTACATGGTAGCTACTCGAAAAGTATGTGAATAACCAGGAAATGACTTTTTTTTTTAACAATCCCACTTTAAATAAATAAAATTGCAAAAAGCCCTAAAAACAATCACTCTTACTAGCAAATAGCAGCAAGGTCTGGCAGCACTGTACCTTCAGTTCCTGCTTGGGCTCCACATTTTTTATGGTTGTATAATACATATGGTGTCCATACTGGTAAGCCACAAGGTTCTGCTCCAGGTGATTCTGGGCTGGCCGTACAAACATCATCCAGTTACAAAGTGTCTCATCAGACAACTCAAACCACAGGTCTTCAGGCAAATCCCTGTCTTTTCTGTCCCCTTTATCAAGAGAAACCTTGAGGTGAATGTAACAGTCTTTCAGCTCTGAGCCCCTGATGAGAGGCCCCTCAATGGGCCCAAACTGGGTGCGCTTGGGGATTCGCCGCTTGGAGAACACCATGCCCAGAAACCTGTCTATGTAGAGCACCAGGGGAGGCTCGCACTCTCACCAGTGAGCACCGGCCGGTTGGGGATCCGGTGCAAGGGGCCGTGCTTTGGGCACACTGAAGAATGCACGTTATTGCACTCCTCACACCATAAATCATGCAGGTCGAAGGGCCGGGGTGGGTCTGGCTCCCAGTCATCCAGATCTGTGTCCTCGCTGTCTTCTTCCTCTTCTTCCTCAGTGTCGTCATCCTCATACTCATCCTCTTCCTCTTTCGCCTCCAGTCTACCTAGAGGGGTCTGCAGAGTTGCAAAAGGATCGGACCCATCCACACTCTCGATTGAAGGCAGCACCTGGTTATGCACTGGAAATGAGGCCTGCTGAGCTGTAGCATCCTGTTGGATGTAAGCGACCTGGCCTGGGTCTGTAAAAAGAGTCTGCATGGCTTCCTCTGAATGGATGTACACCAGCCTGTGCTCTGGACCATCCACTGATGTGTAGGAGGCACCATCTGCCATGTAAACCACCTGCTGGGGTGGGCGAGCCTGGTCATCAGTGTAGACAATCTGAGCCACTGTTCCACTGTCTGGAACAAAGTGCACCTGTATGGCATTCTGTTCATGGTCTGCAGGCGAAGGGCACAGATGCGAGCTTTCATCTTTAGAATCCAACTTTTCCCAGCTGGACAGCTCCACGTCTGGCACACCTAGAGAAGCACCAAGTGGAGGCCAGTCATCTGTCTACCACAAGTGTGTTCATAAAGGACAGAAAGCTCTGTCTGAAGCGTGCACGACGTTGGGTGAAGGGAGCTGGAAGATCAGCGGGTCCCCTATCCTCTCTCCCTAGTGGGGATAAAAATCCAAGGAGTCTATTTCATATGGCCTGTCATTCAAAGGTTCAGTGCATGATAAACAGCTGTGGAGTAGTTAGGACCCTATTTAAGGTAGCCCCAAATTAAGCAGCTCCGTGAATAATACACACATGTGTCAGAGTCAGGAGACTCTATGACATAGACACTCATACAGAATGTTTTTGAATACTGCACATGTGGGGAATAATCACTAGTCTGTTTCATATGGTGATTAGTTCGGAGAATCAAAAAATAACGCACACCTCTTGAGTAAAATGCATTCTATTTCATAAGGCTACCCTTTCAGTGTTTTAGTGAATAATATGTATATCTGATAAGTCAGGAATCTCTTTCACATGGCCACTCATTCAGGGCCGCTGTGAATAATACTCCCCTCAAAAATAGTGAAGGGTCTACTTCAAATGGCTACACATTCAAAGTCTCTGTATGTAATGACACCTGGGAAATACACCTGAGTCTCTTTTTTATGCCCATGTAGTCAGAGACTCATTCAATAATACACCATAAAGAAATATTTAAGAGTCTACCTCATGTAGCCACTCATTTAGAGCCTCAGTGAATAATGCACACCAGGGTAATAGTCGAGCATTTTTTATATGGCCACTCATGTAGTGCCTCACTGAGTGATACACACCTGAAGAATCCTCAGGATTCTATTTGATACTACCACTCAATTAGAACCTTATTGAATAATTCACAATGGAGGAATAGTCAGGTGTCTATTTAATATGGTCTATCATTTAAAGTTTCAGTGAATGGTAAACTTCTATGGAGTAGTCAGGTCGCTGTTTAACATAGCCACGAATTAAGTGCCTTGCTGAATGATACGCACCTCTATGATAGTAAGGAGTCTATTTCATATGAACTCTAATTTTGTGTATCGCTGAGTAATACACACCAAGGGCAGTGTCAGGAGTCTATTTGGTATGGACATTCAAACGGAGCATGTTTGATTAATGCACACATGGATAATAATGAGGAGTCTATGTCATACGGCTACTCATTCAGACAAACTGTAAATAATGCACATGTGGAGTAATTAGAAGTCTGTTTCATATGGCCCCTCCTTCACAGACCCACTGAATATTACACACTTGTGATATACTCTGGAGTCTATTAATTTGGACACTTATTCATAGGATCACTAAATAATGCACACCTGCAGAATAGTCAGATGTCTCTTTCCTATGGCCACACGTTAAGAGCCTCACTAAGTGTACACACCTGGAGAAGTTGTCAGGACTTACCTTTATCCCCTCATTCAGAGTCTCACTAAATAATTCACACCTGTGGAATAGTCAGGAGACTTTTTCATGTGGCATCTAATTCGGAGTGTCACTGAATAATGCGGTGAAGTCAGGAGTCTATTTCAGGTAGACACATATTCAGAGCTTCTGTGAATAAGACAGACATTTGATATAGTAATGAATCTAATTGATATGGAAACATATTCTGAGCCTCACTGAATAATACACACTTGGGGATTAATTTGGAGTTTGTTTTCGATGGACATATATTCAGAGCCTTGGAAAATGATGTACACCTGTGGAGTAGCCAGGAGTCTATTTTATTAGGACACTCATTCATAGCCTCAGTGGGTAATATGCACGTGTGGATTAATTAGGATTCTATTTCATACGGCCACTGACTCGTAACCACAGTGAAAAATGCAAAAATGTAAAATACTTAGCTGTCTATTTCATATAGACACTTATTCAGAGATTCACTGAATAATAAAAATAGTTGTGATAGACAGCATCCTCTTTCATATGCTTAAACAAAAAGAGCCTCAATGAGTAATGCACACCAGAGGAAGTGTTAGCAGTCTACTTTATATAGCCTTTAATTTGCAGAATCAGAAAATAATGCACACGTGTGGAATAGACACTAGTCTATTTTATATGGCCGCATAATCAAAGCCTTTTCGAATACTGCACATGTGGGGAATAATCACTTGTCTGTTTCATATGGTGTTTCGTTTGGTGAATCAAAAACTTATGCACACCTGTGGAGTAAAATGGGTTCTATTTCAGAAGGCCACTATTTCAGTGTTTTAGTGAATAATAGGTATATCTGAAAAATAAGGAATCTCTTTCACATGGCCACTCATTCAGGGCCTCTCTGAAAAAATACTCCTCTCAAAAATAGTCAAGTGTCTACTTTAAATGGCTACATATTAAGAGACTCTGTATGTAATCATCACCTGGTCAATACACCTGAGTTTCTTTTTTATGCCCGTTTAGTCACAGTCTCATTCAATAATATACACCTGGGGAAGAGTTAAGAGTCTACTTCATGTAGCCACTCATTAAGAGCCTCAGTGAATAATGCACACCAGGGTAATAGTCGAGCATTTTTTATATGACCACTCATTTTGTGCCTCACTGAGTGATATACACCTGAAGAATCCTAAGGATTCTATTTGATACTACCTCGCATTTAGCACTTTATTGAATAATTCACAGTGGAGCAATAGTCAGGTGTCTATTTTATATGGTCTATCACTCAAAGTATCAGTGAATAATAAACTTTTATGGAGTAATCAGGACGCTGTTTAAGATAGCCACGAATTAAGTGCCTTCCTGAATGATACACACCTGGGTAATAGCCTGGCATCTATTTTATATGAACTCTAATTTTGTGTATCATTGAGTAATACACACCTGGAGCAGTGTCAGGAGTCTACTTGGTATGGACACTCAATCAGAACCTGTTTGATTAATGCACACATGTATAATAATGAGGAGTCTATGTCATATGGCTACTCATTCAGACAAACAGTGAATAATGCACATGTATAGTAATTAGAAGTCTGATTCTTATGGACCCTCTTTCACAGCCTCACTGAATATTACACACTGGTGATATAGACTGGAGTCCATTTTTTATGGCCACCCATTCAGGGAATCACAAAATAATGCACACCTCCGGGATAGTCAGAAGTCTCTTGCCTATGGCCACTCGTTAAGAGCCTCACTAAGTGTACACACCTTGGGAAATAGTCAGGAATTACCATAATCCCCTCATTCGGAGTCTCACTAAATAATGCACACCTGTAGAATAGTCAGGAAACTCTTTCCAATGGCCACTCTTAAGAGCCTCATTACGTGTACACACCTGGGGAAATAGCCAGGATTTACCTATATCCCTTCATTCAGAGTCTCACTAAATAATGCACACCAGTGGAATAGTCAGGAGACTTTTTCATGTGGCCTCTAATTTGGAGTGTCACTGAAGAATGTGATGTAGTCAGGAGTCTATTTCATGTAGACATATATTCAGAGCCACAGTGAATAAACAGGCCCTTTATGTTGTAAGGAATCTAATTAATATGGCCACATCTTCTGAGCCTCACTGAATAATCCACACCTGGAGAATAATTTGGAGTCTATTTTCGATGGACATTCATTCAGAGCCTCGGTAAATAATGTACACCTGTGGAGTAGCCAGGAGTCTATTTTAGTAGGACACTCATTCATAGCCTCAGTGGATAATATGCAGGTATGGATTAGTCCGGATTCCAATATATATGGCCAATGACTCATAACCTCAGTGAAAAATGCCAAAATGTAAAGTACTCTGCAGTCTATTTCATATAGACACTCATTCAGAGATTCACTAAATAATACAAATATTTAATATAGCAGCATCCTGTTTCATATGGTCACAAAAAATGAGCCTCACTGTGTAAGGCACACCTAGGGAAGTGATAGGAGTCTACTTTATATAGCCTCTCATTTACAGTCTCAGGGAATAATGCACACGTGTGGAATAGACACTAGAGTGTTTTATATAGCAATAAAATCAAAGCCTAAGTCAGTAATACTCAACTTTGGAAGAGTCACTTGTCTATTTTACATGCCCAAATATTTAGAGTCAGAGTCAATAATACACGCCTGTGGACAAGTCAGAAAACAATTTCATATGGCCAAACATTCAGAGCCTCAGTGAATCATACATACGTGGGAAATACTCAGGAGGCTACTTCATGTGGCATCAATTTCAGAGCTTCCTTGAATAAGAAACACCTCTATTGTAGTCAGAATTCTATTTCCTATAGCCACATATTCAGAGCCTAACTGAATAACACACACCTTGGGAAATGTTAAAATTCTATTTTGTATAGCCACTCACTTAGAGCCGAATGTAAAAACGCGTGCCTGTGGAGCATTCAGGAGGCTCTATTTTATGGTCACTCATTCAGAGCTTCACAGAATAATACAGACCTATGAAAACGTCAGGAGTGTATTTCACATGGCCACTTATTCAGAACCTCAGTGAGGAATCATATATATCTGGACAATACTCAAGATTATATTGTATATAGACACTTATTCATAGACTCACTGAATAATGGACAGCTAAGGAATAGTCTGGAGACTATTTGATATGACTCTTCACCCAGCGACTCAGTGGACAACGCAGAACTAAAAAATAGTCAAGAGGAAGGAGTCAGGAGTCAATTTTATGTGGTCACTCCTTCAGAAACTGACTGAAGAACACACACCTTGGGAATAGTCGGAGTCCAGGTCATATGGCCACTGAATCACAGCAGTACCGAATAATGCACAATGGGGCAATAGTAAGGAATCTATTTCATATGGGGTCTCATTCAGAGCTTCAGTGCATAATAAACAGCTGTAGAGTATTCAGGACTGTATTTAAGGTAGCCCCAAATTAAGCAGCTCCGTGAATGATACACACATGTGTCAGAGTCGGGAGACTATTTGACGTAGACACTCATACAGAAACTTTTCGAATACTGCACATGTGGGGAATAATCACTAGTCTGTTTCATAAGGTGATTAATTTGGAGAATCAAAAAATAATGCACACCTGTTGAGTAAAATGCGTTCTATTTTATAAGGCCACTTTCAGTGTTTTAGTGAATAATCTGTATATCTGATAAGTCAGGAATCTCTTTCACATGGCCACTCGTTCAGAGCCTCTGTGAATAATACTCCCCTCAAAAATAGTCAAGGGTCTACTTCAAATGGCTCCACATTTAAAGTCTCTGTACGTAATGAAAACCTGTGCAATACACATGAGTCTCTTTTTTATGCCCACTAAATCAGGGACTCATTCAATAATACAGAAAAAAGGAAGATTTAATTGGCTACTTCATGTAGCCTCTCATATTGAGCCTCAGTGAATAATCCACACCAGGTTAATAGTCGAGCACTTTTTATATGGCCACTCCTTCTGTGCCTCCCTGAATGATACACACCTGGGGGATTCTCCGGATTCTATTTCATATTTCCACTCATTTAGAACCTTATGAAATAATGCACAATGGTGCAATAGTCCGGTGTGCCTTTTGTATGGCCTCTCATTCAAAGTTTCAATGAATAATGATCTCCTATGTAGTAATCAGGACACTGTTTAAGATAGCCAAGAATTAAGTGCCTTCCTGAATGATACACACCTGGGTGGTAGTCAGGAGTCTATTTCATATGAACTCTAATTCTGTGTAACGCTGACTAATACACACCTGGGGGAGATTCAGGAGTCTACTTGGTATGGACACTCATATGAAACCTGTTGCAATAATGCACACAAGAAGAATAATTAGGTGTCTATGTCATACGGCTACTCATTTAGAGAAACAGTGAAGAATTCACATGTGGAGTCATTAGAATTCTGTTTCATATGGCCCCTCTTTCACAGCCTCACTGAATATTACACACTTGTGATATTGTCTGGAGTCTATATTTTATGGCCACTCATTAAGAGAATCACTAAATAATTCACATCTGCTTAATAGTCAGAAGTCTGTTTCCTAAGGCTACCAGTTTAAAGTCTCACTAAATGTACACACCTGGATTTACTTGTATCTCCTCATTCAGAGTCTCACTAAATAATGCACACCTGTGGAATAGTCAGGAGACTTTTTCATGTGGCCTCTGATTCAATGTGTCATTAAAATATGTGGTGAAGTCAGCGGACTCTTTCATATAGACACATATTCAGAGCCTCAGTTCATAAGACAGACCCTTGATTCTGTAAGATATCTAATTAGTATGGCCACATCTTCTGAGGCTCACTGAATAATACAAACCTGGAGAATAATTTGGAGTCAATTTTCAAAGGACATTCATTCAGAGCCTCGGTAAATAATGCAGACTTCTGGAGTAGCCAGAAGTCTATTTCATTTGGAAACACTTTCTTTGCCTCAGTGGATAATACGCACGTGTGGATTACTCAGGATTACATTTTATATGTCCACTGACTCTTTTTTTTTAATTTTTATTGCATTATAGGTTTTGGGGTACATGTGCAGAACGTGAAAGATAGTTGCATAGGTACACACATGGCAGTGTGTTTTGCTGCATTCCTCCCCTTCACCCACACTTGATATTCATCCCCAGGCTATCCCCCAAAGCCCCGCCAGCTGTCCCTCCCCCATTTCCCCCAACAGTCCCGAGTGTATAGTAGACTGCCTCTCTGTGTCCATGTGTTCTCATTTTTCTCACCCACCTATGAGTGAGTATATGCAGTATTTCTTTTTCTGTTCTTGTGTCAGTTTGCTGAGAATGATGTTCTCCAGATTCATCCATGTCCTTACAAAGGACACAAACTCATCATTTTTGATTGCTGCATAATATTCCATGGTGTATATGTGCCACATTTTCCCAGTCCAGTCTATCATCGATGGGCATTTGGGTTGGTTCCAGGTCTTTGCTATTGTAAACAGTGCTGCAATGAACATTCGTGTGCATGTGTCCTTATAGTAGAAAGATTTATAGTCTTTTGGATAGATACCCAGTAATGGGATTGCTGGGTCAAATGGAATTTCTATTTCTAGGTCCCTGAGGAATCGCCACACTGTCTTCCACAACGGGTGAACTAATTTACACTCCCACCAACAGTGTAAGAGTGTTCCTATTTCTCCACATTCTCTCCAGCATCTGCTGTCTCCAGATTTTTTAATGATCGCCATTCTAACTGGTGTGAGATGATATCTCAATGTGGTTTTGATTTGCATCTCTCTAATGACCAATGGTGATGAGCACTTTCTCATATGTTTGTTGGCCTCATGTATGTCTTCTTTTGTAAAGTTTCTGTTCATATCCTTTGCCCATTTTTGAATGGGCTTGTTTGTTTTTTTTTCTGTAAATCTGTTTGAGTTCTTTGTAAATTCTGGATATCAGCCCTTTGTCAGATGTGTAAACCGAAAAGATTTTTTCCCATTCTGATGGTTGCCGATTCACTCTAGTGACTGTTTCTTTTGCCGTGCAGAAGCTGTGGAGTTCGATTAGGTCCCATTTGTCTATTTTGGCTTTTGTTGCCAATGCTTTTGGTGTTTTGTTCATGAAGTACTTGCCTACTCCTATGTCATGAACAGTTTTACCTAGATTTTCTTCTAGGGTTTTTATGGTGTCAGGTCTTAAGTTTAAGTCTTAAATCCATCTGGAGTTAATTTTAGTGTAAGGTGTCAGAAAGGGGTCCAGTTTCTGCTTTCTGCACATGGCTAGCCAGTTTTCCCAACACCATTTATTAAATAGGGAATCCTTTCCCCATTGCCTGTTTTTGTCTGGTTTATCAAAGATAATATGGTTGTAGATATGTTGCGTTGCCTCCGATGCTTCTGTTTGTTCCATTGGTCTCTATCTCTGTTTTGGTACCAGTACCATGCTGTTTTGATTACTGTAGCCTTGTAGTATAGTTTGAAGTCTGGTAGTGTGATGCCTCCTGCTGTGTTCTTTTTGCTTAGAATTGACTTGGCTATGCGGGCTCTCTTTTGGTTCCATATGAAATTCATGGTGGTTTTATCCAGTTCTGTGAAGAAATTCAATGGTAGTTTGATGGGGATAGCATTGAATATGTAAATTACTTTGGACAGTATAGCCATTTTCACAATATTGATTCTTCCTAACCACGAACATGGAATGTTTCTCCATCTGTTTGTGTCCTCTCTTATTTCGTTGAGCAGTTGTTTGCAGTTTTCCTTAAAGAGGTCCCTTACATTCCTAGTGAGTTGTATTCCTAGGTATTTTATTTTCTTTGTAGCAATTGTGAATGGCAGTTTGTTCTTAATTTGGTTCTCTTTAAGTCTGTTATTGGTGTATAGGAATGCTTGTGATTTTTTCACATTGATTTTATATCCTGAGACTTTGCTGAAGTTGCTTATCAGTTTCAGGAGCTTTTGGGCTGAGGTTATGGGGTCTTCTAGGTGTACTATCATGTCGTCTGCAAATAGAGACAATTTGGCTTCCACCTTTTCTATTTGAATACCCTTTATTTCTTTTTCTTGCCTGATTGCTCTGGCTAGAAGTTTCAGTACTATGTTGAATAGGAGTTGTGAGAGAGGACATCCTTGTCTAGTGCCGGATTTCAAAAGGAATGCTTCCAGTTTTTGCCCATTAAGTATGATATTGGCTGTTGGTTTGTCGTAAATAGCTTTTATTACTTTGAGATATGTTCCATCAATACCAAGTTTACTGACGGTTTCTAGCATAAAGGGCTGTTGAATTTTGTCAAATGCCTTCTCTGAATCAATTGAGATAATCATGTGGTTTTTGTTTTTGCTTCTGTTTATGTGGTGAATTACATTTATAGACTTTCGTATGTTGAACCAGCCTTGCATCCCCGGGATGAATCCTACTTGATCATGATGGATAAGTTTTTTAATGTGCTGTTGCAATCGATTTGCCAGTATTTTTTTGAAGATTTTTGCATCTATGTTCATCAAAAATATTGGCCTGAAGTTTTCTTTTTTTGTTGAGTCTCTGCCAGGTTTTGGTATCAGGATGATGTTGGTCTCATAAGATGATTTGGGAAGGGTTCCCTCTTTTTGGATTATTTGGAATAGTTTCAGATGGAATGGTATCAGATCCTGTTTGTGTGTCTGGTAGAATTCAGCTGTGAACACACCTGGACCTGGGTTTTTTTTGTGTGGTAGGCTCTTAATTGCTGCCTCAACTTCTGACCTTGTTATTGGTCTATTCATACTTTCGGCTTCCTCCTGGTTTAGGCTTGGGAGGACACAGGCGTCCAGGAATTTATCCATTTCTTCCTGATTTACTAATTTGTGTGCATAGAGTTGTTTGTAGTATTCTCTGATGATGGTTTGAATTTCTGTGGAATCTGTGGTGATTTCCCCTTTATCGTTTTTTTGTTGCATCTATTTGGTTGTTCTCTCTTTCCTTTTTTATCAGTCTGGCTAGTGGTCTATTTTGTTTATTTTTTCAAAAAACCAGCTATTGGATTTATTGATTATTTGAAGGGTTTTTCGTGTCTCTATCTCCTTCAGTTCTGCTCTGATCTTAGTTATTTCTTATCTTCTGCTAGGTTTTGAGTTTTTTTGATGTTGCTCCTCTATCTCTTTCAATTTTGATGATAGGGTGTCAATTTTCGATCTCTCCACTTTTCTCATGTGGGCACTTATTGCTATATATTTTCCTCTACAGACTGCTTTAAATGTGTCCCAGAGATTCTGGTACATTGTGTCTTTATTCTCGTTGGTTTCAAAGAACGTCTTTATTTCTGCCTTCATTTCATTGTTTATCCAACCAACATTCAAGAGCCAGTTGTTCAGTTTCCATGAAGCTGTGCGGTTCTGAGTTATTTTCTGAATTCTGAGTTCCAACTTGATTGCACTATGGTCTGAGAGACTGTTTGTTATGATTTCAGTTGTTTTGCATTTGCTGAGGAATGCTTTACTTCCAATTATGTGGTCAATTTTGGAGTATGTGTGATGTGGTGCTGAGAAGAATGTATATTCTGTGGATTTGGGGTGGAGAGTTCTGTAAATGTCTATCAGGTTTGCTTGTTCCAGGTCTGAGTTCAAGTCCTGGATATCCTTGTTAATTTTCTCTCTGGTTGATCTGTCTGATATTGACAGTGGAGTGTTAAAGTCTCCCACTATTATTGTGTGGGAGTCCAAGTTTCTTTGTAAGTCATTAAGAACTTGCCTTATATATCTGGTTGCTCCTACATTGGGTCCATATATATTTAGAATCGTTAGCTCTTCTTGTTGTATCGATCCTTTTACCATTATGTAATGACGTTCTTTGTCCCTTTTGATCTTTGTTGCTTTAAAGTCTATTTTATCAGAGATGAGAATTGCAACTCCTGCTTTTTTTTGCTCTCCATTTGCTTGGTAAATCTTCCTCCATCCTTTTTTTTTTTTGAGCCTTTGTGTATCTTTGCGTGTTAGGTGGGTTTCCTGGATACAGCACACTGATGGGTTTTGTTTTTTTATCCAATTTTCCAGTCTGTGTCTTTTGATTGGTGCGTTTAGCCCATTTACATTCAGGGTTAAAATTGTTATGTGTGAATTTGATACTGCCATTTTTATGCTAGCTGGCAGTTTTGCCCATTGGTTCATGTTCATTTTTCATTTTGTTGATGCTCTTTAGCATTTGCTATGCTTTTAGGATGGCTGGAACTGGTTGTTTCTTTCTATGTGTAGTGCCTCTTTCAGGAGCTCTTGTAAAGCAGGCCTAGTGGTGACAACATCTCTGACTACTTGCTTGTTCGTGAAGGATTTTATTTTTCCTTTACTTATGAAACTCAGTTTGGCTGGATATGAAATTCTGGGTTGAAAGCTCTTTTCTTTAAGGATGTTGAATATTGGCCCCTACTCTCTTCTGGCTTGTAGAGTCTCTGCCGAGAGATCTGCTCTGAGTTTGATGGGCTTCCCTTTGTGGGTGACCCGACCTTTCTCTCTGCCTGCCCTTAGTATTTTCTCCTTCGTTTCAACCCTGGTGAATCTGACAATTATGTGCCTTGGGGTGCTCTCTTGCGGAGTATCTTTGTGGTGTTCTCTGTATTTCCTGGAGTTCAGTATTGACCTGTCTTGCTAGGTTGGGAAAATTTTCCTGGATAATATCCTGAAGAGTGTTTTCCAGCTTGGATTCATTCTCTTTGTCACATTCTGGTACACCTATCAAATGTAGGTTGGGTCTCTTTACATAGTCCAACAATTCTTGGAGATTTTGGTCATTCCTTTGTTACTTTTTTCTTTAATTTTGGTTTCTCATTTTATTTCATTGAGTTGATCTTCCACCTCTGATATTCTTTCTTCTGCTTGGTCAATTCGGCTGTTGAAACTTGTGCATGCTTTGCGAAGTTCTCGTGTTGTGTTTTTCAGCCCCTTCAATTCATTCATATTCCTCTTTATGTTGTCCATTCTTGTTATCAATTCCTCGAATATTTTTTCAAATCTTTTTTCAAGGTTCTTAGTTTCTTTGCACTGGTTTAGTACATGTTCCTTTAGCTCACTGAATTTTCTCATTATTCACTTTCTGAAGTCTGATTCCGTCATTTTGTCACATTCATTCGCCGTCCAGCTTTGTTCCCTTGCTCGTGAGGAGTTTTGGTCCTTTTTTGGAGGTGAGGTGTTTTGGTTTCGGGTGCTTTCCTCCTTTTTGCGCTGGTTTCTTCCCATCTTTATGGATTTATCCACCTGTCGTCTTAGTAGTTGCTGATTTTCCAATTGGGTCTCTGTGTGGATGCTCAGATTGTTGATGATGAAGTATTTCTGTTACTTAGTTTTCCCTCTAATTGTCTATCCCCTCTGCTGTATGAGTGCTGAGGTCCACTCCAGGCCCTGCTTGTCTGGGGTATACCTGCAGCAGCTGCAGAACAGTGAGGGATGATACCAGTTTCTTCTTCTGCTGTCCTTGTTCCCGAATAATGCCAGCCAAATGTCAGTTTGATTAGTCCTTTTTTGGGGTGACTCCTTGGATATACAGGGGTCAGGGAGCTGCTTGAGGAGACAGTCTGTGCTTTATAGGTGCTCCAGTGCTGAGCTGTGAGCTCCGTTGTTTATTCAACGTTGTTGGGAGGTTGTTTATATCTGCTGCTATAGAACTTATAAAACACCACGCTTTTTTTTCCCCTCCTTAGATGCTCTGTCTCAGGGAGTTGGGGCTTTCTTTATGAGTATCTGTTTCACTGTCCTGCCCCACTAGGAGGCAGTCTATTCACTATTTGCCTGCCGTGGCTCTGACCTGCTAGCACGGGTCCACCCTGTTGCTGCTGGGCTCCCTTCTTCTGTGGAGCATGGAGTCTCTCTGTTATGGCAGTTTGCCTTGGCAACGGCAGGCTTCATCAGTCCTGGGCGGTACTTCAGTGGGGGTGGACTGCGTCAGCAATGGTGGACGCCCCTTTCTCACTGGGCTGCACTGTTCTAGATGCCAGCAGCAAAACTCTCAGCCCCAAACATCTCCAGTCGCCGCCCTGCTTGTCCCCGTGAGCGTGGGACCCGCCGAGCCCAATCACCCAGCTCCCTGCCTCAGAGTCCGTCCTTTCTCTCTCTCTCTCTTTCTCTCCACAAGCTGAAAGGTCGACTCTCACTGGCGCCCTTGTTGCCTGCCGATAGGGCACTGGGATCCGTGCAATCTCCCGTGCCGCTGCCCACTACCCCGGCTCAGATCACACTTCCAAGGAAACTTCTTGTCTGGCTCATTGTCCAAGTCCCATTCAATCAGATGAACATGCCAATCTGTCCTTCCAAATCTCAGATTGCCGGTTTAACAGGGCACCCAGACCAGTGAGTTCCGTGCTGGGTACCGCTGCGGTGCCAGCCGAAGAGGCAGCGGGAGCCGGCTAGCGCTAGCGTCCCGTGTCTCTCCCACACCTGGGACTTTCAACGCTCTGTGGGCATAAAAGGAACATCCGAGAATGCGGCTAGGACTCACCCTCTGGGCCTTCACTGAGAGCTGCAATCCTGAGTCGCCTTTACGACGCCATCTTGCCTCCTCCTCCTGACTCTTAAATTCAATGAATAATGCACAAATGTAAAGCACTCAGCAGTCTATTTCATATAGCCTCTCATGCAGAGAGTCACTGAATAATAAAATTATTTAAGATAGACCGCCTCCTGTTTTGTATGGTCATACAAAAAAGCCGCACCGAATGGCAAACACCTGGGGAAGTGTTAGGAGTATACTTTACATAGCCTCTCATTTAAAGCCTAAGGGAATAATGCACACCTGTAGAATAGACACTAGTCTATTGTATATGGCCACAAAACCAAAGCCTGTGTCAGTAATACACAACTTCGGAATAGTTACTAGTCTATTCCATATGCCCAAATATTTAGAGTTAGAGTCAATGATACACACCTGTATACTAGTCAGGAAAGCATTTTATATGGCCAAAGTTTCAGAGACTCGGTGAATAATAAATACCTGAGGAATACTCTGGACGCTATTACATGTGGCATTCCTTCAGAGGTTCATTGAGTAAAGAACACCTGTATTGTAGTCAGAATTGTATTTCATATAGCCACATACTCAGAGCCTATCTGAATAACAAACACCTTGGGAAAGTCAGGATACTATTTCGTATAGCCACTCATTTACAGCCGAATGCAAAACTCATGCCTGAGTACTATATAGGAGTCTCTATTTTATGGCCACTCATTCAGAACCTCACAGAATAATACAGAATTATGGAAATGTCAGGGGTGTACTTTACATGGCCACTTATTCAGTTTCTCAGTGAAGAATCATATATATTTGAAAAATACTCAGGATTCTATTATATATAGAAACCTATTAAGAGACTCACTGAATAATGCACACCTGGAGAATTGTCTGGAGACTATTTGATATGACCGTTCACCCAGTGACTCAGTGGAAAATGCAGAGCTGAGAAATAGTCAAGAGGACAGAGTCAGGAGTCTATTTTATGTGGTCACTCGTTCAGAAACTGACTGAAGAACACACCCCTTGGGAATAGTCAGAGACCAGGTCATATGGCCACTCAATCACAGCATTACCGAATAATGCACAATGGGGCAATAGTAAGGAGTCTATTTCATGTGGCCTCTCATTCAGAGCTTCAGTGCCTAATAAACCGCTGTGTAGGAATGAGGGCCCTATTGACAGTAGCCCCAAATAAAGCAGCTCCGTGAATGTTACACACATCTGTGAGAGTCAGGAGACTATTTGATATGGACTCTCATACAGAACTTCTTCGAATATTGCACATGTAGGGAATAATCACTAGTCCATTTCATATGTTGGTTCGTTATGAGAGTCAAAATGTAACGCGCACCTGTGGAGTAAAATGCGGTCTATTTCATAAGGCCACTCTTTCAGTGTTTTATTGAATGACAAGTATATCTGATAAGTCAGGAATCTCTTTCACATGGCCACTTGTTCTGGGCCTCTGTGAATAATACTCCCCTCAGAAACAGTCAAGGGTCTACTTCAAATGCGTACACATTCAGTGTCTCTGTAAGTAATGAACACCTAGGCAATACACTTGAGTCTCTTTTTTATGCCCACTTAGTAAGAGTCTCATTCAATAATACACACCTTGGGAAGAGTTAAGAGTCTCCCTCATGTAGCCACTCATTTAGATCCTCAGTGAATAATCCACACCAGGGTAATAGTCGAACATTTTTTATATGGCCACTCATTCTGTGCCTCACTGAATGATACACACCAGGGGAATTCTCAGGATTCTATTTCATACTAGCACTCATTTAAAGCCTTATTGAATAATTAACAATGTAGCCATAGCCAGGTGTCTACTTTGTATGGCCTTTCATTTATTGTTTCAGTGCATAATGAACTTCTATGGAGTAATCAGGACACTGTTAAAGTAGCCATGAATTAAGTGCCTTCCTGAATGATACACACCTTGCTGGTAGTCAGGAGTCTATTTCATATGAACTCTAATTCTGTGTAACGCTGAATAATACACATCTCGGGGAGTTTCAGGAGTGGATTTGCTATGGACATTCATATGGAACCTGTTGGAATAATGCACACATGAAAAATAATGAGTTGTCTATGTCATACAGCTACTCATTAAGACAAAGTGACTTATGCACATATGGAGTCATTAGAATTCTGTTTCATATGGCCCCTCTTTCACAGCCTCACTGAATATTACACACATGTGATATAGTCTGGAGTCTATATTTTAAGGCCACTCATTCAGAGAATCACCAAATAATTCACACCAGAGGAATAGTCAGAAGTCTCTTTCCTATAGCTATCCGTTGAGAGCTTCACTAAATATACCCACCTGGGTAAAGAGTCAGGATTTACTTCTATCTCCTCGTTCAGAGTCTCACTAAATAATGCACAACTGTGAAATAGTCAGGAGACTTTTTCATGTGGCCTCTCATTCAATGTGTCATTGAAGAATGTGGTGTAGTCAGGAGACTCATGTCTCCTGAGACACATATTCAGAGCCTCAGTGCATAAGACAGACCCTTGATATAGTTAGAAATCTAATTAGTATGGCCACATGTCTGAGGCTCACTGAATGATACACACCTGGAGAATAATTTGGAGTCTATTTTCGATGGACATTCATTCAGAGCCTCGGTAAATAATGCAGACCTGTGGAGTAGCCAAGAGTCTATTTCATTTGGACACACATTCATAGCCTCAGTGGATAATATGCACGTGTGGATTAGTCAGGATTCCATTTTATATTGCCACTGACTCATAACCTCAATGAATAATGCACAAATGTAAAGTACTCAGCAGTCTATTTCATAGAGCCACTCATTCAGAGATTTACTCAATAATAAAATTATTTGAGATAAACCACATCCTATTTCTTATGGTCAAACAAAAGAGCCTCCCTGAGTGATGCACACCTGGAGAAGTGTTAGGAGTGTACTTTACACAGCCTCTCATTTACAGCCTAAGGAAATAATGCACACGTGTGGAATAGACACTAGTCTATTTTATATGGCCAGAAAATCAAAGACTGAGTCAGTAATACACAAATTTGGAATAGTCTCTAGTCTATTCCATATGCCCAAATATTTAGAGTCAGAGTCAATAATACACGCCTGTAGACTAGTCAAGAAAGAATTTCATATGGCCAAAGTTTCAGAGCCTCAGTGAGTAATAAATACCTGAGGAATACTCTGGACTCTATTACATGTGGCATTTCTTTAGAGGTTCATTGAGTAAAGAACACCTGTATTGTAGTCAGAATTGTATTTCATATAGCCACATACTCAGAGCCTATCTGAATAACAAACACCTTGGGAAAGTCAGGATTTTATTTCGTATAGCCACTCATTTACAGCCGAATGTAAAAACTCACGCCTGAGTAGTATATAGGAGAATCTATTTTATGGCCACTCATTCAGAGCGTCCCAGAATAATGCAAACGTTTGGGAGTGTCAGGAGTGTACTGACATGTCCACTTATTCAGTTCCTCAGTGAAGAATCATATATATCTGGAAAATACTCAGGATTCTCTTATATGTAACCACTTATTAAGAGACTCACTGAATAATGCACACCTGGAGAATTGTCTGGAGACTATTTGATATGACCGTTCACTCAGCGACTCATGGGAAATGCAGAGCTGAGAAATAGTCAAGAGGACAGGGTCAGGAGTCTATTTTATGTGGTCACTCGTTCAGAAACTGACTGAAGAATACACCCCTTGGGAATAGTCAGAGTCCAGGTCATATGGCAACTCAGTCACATCATTACCAAATAATGCACAATGGGGCAATAGTAAGGAGTCTATTTCATATGGCCTCTCATTCAGAGCTTCAGTGTGTAATAAACAGCTGTGGAGGAGGGAGGACCCTATTGACAGTAGCCCCAAATAAAGCAGCTCCGTGAATTTTACACACATCTGTGAGAGTCAGGTGATTATTTGATATGGACACTCATACAGAACTTTTTCGAATATTGCACAGATGGGGAATAATCACTAGTCTATTTCATATGGTGGTTCGTTATGAAGAGTCAAAAAATAACGCGCACCTGTGGAGTAAAATGCGGTCTATTTCATAAGGCCACTCTTTCAGTGTTTTAGTGAGTGACATGTATATCTGATAAGTCAGGAATCTCTTTCACATGGCCACTCGTTCTGGGTCTCTGTGAATAATACTCCCCTCAGAAACAGCCAAGGGTCTACTTCAAATGCCTACACATTCAGAGTCTCTGTAAGTAATGACCACCTAGGCAATACACGTGAGTCTCTTTTTTATGCCCACTTAGTCAGAGTCTCATTCAATAATACACACCTGGGGAAGAGTTAAGAGTACTTCATGCAGCCACTCTTTTAGATCCTCAGTGAATAATCCACACCAGGGTAATAGTCGAACATTTTTTATATATCTGCACATTCTGTGCCTCCCTGAAAGATTCACACCTGGGTAATTCTCAGGATTCTATTTCATACTAGCACTCATTTAGAACCTTAATGAATAATTCACAATGGAGCAATAGTGCGGTGTCTATTTTGTATGGCCTCTCATTCAGAGTTTCAGTGAATAATGAACTTCTATCGAGTAATCAGGACACTGTTTCAGATAGCCATGAATTAAATGCCTTCCTGAATGATACACACCTTGGTGGTAGTCAGTCTATTTCATATAAACTCTAATTCTGTGTAACGCTGAATAATACACATCTGGGGGAGTTTCAGGAGTTTATTTGCTATGAACACTCATATGGAACCTGTTGAAATAAGGCACACATGGAAAATCATGAGTTTTCTATGTCATTCAGCTACTCATTCAGACAAACAGTGAATTAGGCACATGTGGAGTCATAAGAATTCTGTTTCATATGGCCCCTCTTTCACAGCCTCACTGAGTATTACACACATGTGATATAGTCTGGAGTCTATATTTTATGGCCACTCATTCAGAGAATCACTAAATAATTCACACCTGCTTAATAGGCAGAAGTCTCTTTCCTATGGCTACCCGTTGAGAGCCTCACTAAATATACACACCTGAATATATAGTCAGGATTTACTTGTTTCTCCTCATTCAGAGTCTCACTAAATAATGCACAACTGTGGAATAGTCAGGAGACTTTTTCATGTGGCCTCTCATTCAATGTGTCATTGAAAAATGTGGTGTAGTCAGGAGATTCTTTCATGTAGACACATATTCAGAGCCTCAGTGTATAAGACAGACCCTTGATATAGTTAGAAATCTAATTAGTATGGCCACATCTTCTGAGGCTCACTGAATAATTTACACCTGGAGAATAATTTGAAGTCTATTTTCGATGGACATTCATTCAGAGCCTCGGTAAATAATGCAGACCTGTGGAGTAGCCAAAAGTCTATTTCATTTGGAAACACAGTCATAGCCTCAGTGGATAATATGCACGTGTGGATTAGTCAGGATTCCATTTTATGTTGCCACATAACCTCAATGAATAATGCACAGATGTAAAGTACTCAGCAGTCTATTTTATAGAGCCACTCATTCAGAGATTCACTGAATAATAAAATTATTTGAGATAGAACACCTCCTATTTCTTATGGTCAAACAAAAGAGCCTCACTGAGTGATGCACACCTGGGGAAGTGTTAGGAGTGTACTTTATGTAGCCTGTCATTTACAGCCTAAGGGAATAATGCACACGTGTGGAATAGGCACTATTCTATTTTATATGGCTACAAAATCAAAGCCTGAGTCAGTAATACAAAACTTTGGTATAGTCACTAGTCTATTACATATGCCCAAATATTTAGAGTCAGTGTCAATAATACATGACTTTAGACTAGTCAGAATATCATTTCATATGGCCATAGTTTCAGAGCCTTAGTGAATAATAAATACTTGAGGAATACTCTGGACGCTATTACATGTGGCATTGCTTCAGAGGTTCATTGAGTAAAGAACACATAATGTAGTCCGAATTCTATTTCATACAGTCACATACTCAGAGCCTAACTGAATAACAGACACCTTGGGAAACTCTGGAATCTTTTTCGTATAGCCACTCATTTACAGTCGAATGTAAAAACTCACACCTGAGTAGTATACAGGAGTCTCTATTTTATGGCCACTCATTCAGAGCCTCACAGAATAATACAAAAGTTTGGTAATGTCAGGAGTGTACTTTCCATGGCCACTTATTCAGTTCCTCAGTTAAGAATCATATATATTTGAAAAATACTCAGGATTCTATTATATATAGCCACTTTTTAAGAGACTCACTGAATAATGCACACCTGGAGAATTGTCTGGAGACTATTTGATATGACCGTTCACCCAGCGACTCATTGGAAAATGCAGAGCTGAGAAATAGTCAAGAGGACAGAGTCAGGGGTCTATTTTATGTGTTCACCCGTTCAGAAACTGACTGAAGAATACACACCTTGGGAATAGTCAGAGTAGAGGTCATATGGCCACTGAGTCACAGCATTACCAAATAATGCACAATGGGGCAATAGTAAGGAGTCTATTTCATATTGCCTCTCATTCAGAGGTTCAGTGCGTAATAAACAGCTGTGGAGGAGTGAGGACCCTATTGACAGTAACCCCAAATAAAGGAGCTCGGTGAATGATACACACATGTGTGAGAGTCAGGAGACTATTTGATGTGAACACTTATACAGAACCTTTTCGAATATTGCACATGTGGGGAATAATCACTAGTCTATTTCATATGGTGGTTCGTTTGCAGGTTCAAAAAATAACGCCCACCTGTGGAGTAAAATGCGGTCTATTTTATAAGGCCACTCTTTCAGTGTTTTAGTGAATAACATGTATATCTGATAAGTCAGGAATCTCTTTCACATGGCCACTTGTTCTGGGCCTCTGTGAATAATACTCCCCTCAGAAACAGTCAAGGTCTTCTTCAAATGCCTACACATTCAGAGTCTCTGTAAGTAATGAACACCTGGGCAATACACCTGACTCTGTTTTTTATGCCCACTTAGTTAGAGTCTCATTCAATAATACACACCTGGAAAAGACTTAAGTGTCTACTTCATGTAGCCACTTATTTCAATCCTTAGTGAATAATCCACACCAGTGTAATAGTTGAGCATTTTTTATATGGCCACTCATTCTGTGCCTCACTGAATGATACACACCTGGGGAATTCTCAGGATTCTATTTCATACTACCACTCATTTAGAACCGTATTGAAAAATTTACAATGGAGCAATTGTCAGGTGTTTATTTTGTATGGCTCCTCATTCGAAGATTCAGTGAATAATGAACTTCTATGGAGTAATCAGGACACTGTTTAATATAGCCATGAATTAAGTGCCTTCCTGAATGATACACACCTGGGTGGTAATCAGAAGTCTGTTTCATATGAACTCTAATTCTGTGTAATGCTGAATGATACACAGAACCACTTCGAATATTGCGCATGCGAAGAATAATCACCAGTCTATTTCATATGGTGGTTCGTTTGGAGAGTCAAAAAATAACACGGGATAGGGGTGATACACACAGGAGGGTGGAGGGTACACACAGGGGATAGTGGGTACACAAAAAAGAGAAGGGGATACAAAGGAGAGGGGATACACAGAGAAAAGTAAAGGATTCACGGAGGAGAAAGGAGGATACACATAAGAGAGGGAAGGATAAACACAGGAGAATGAAAAACACACAGGAGAGAGGGTCATACCCACAGGAGAGGGTGATACACCCAGGAGTAAGAAGGATAAACACACGAAAGAGGAAGATACACACAGAACAGGGAATAACACACCGAAAAGAGAAGCGTACACACAGGATAAAAAATGATACACACAGCAGAGAGGAGGATACACACAGGAGAGGGGGGATACACAGAGGAGAGTGGGAAATACACACAAAAAAGAGAAAGTATACACACAAAATGGAGGGGGTTACGCATAGGAGAGACGGAATACACAGGAGAGAGGGGGACACAAACTGCAGAGAGGGGGGATACACACAAGAGAGAGGGGAAATACACACAAAAGAGAGGGTTGATATAAACAGGAGAGAAAAATGATACACACAGGAGGGAGGAGGATACACACAGGAGAAAGGAGAATACAGACTGGAGAGAGAAATGTACACACAGGAGTGGGGAATACAAACAGGACTGAGGAGGATTCACACAGAAAAGAAAAAAATACACACAGGAGAAAGGAGGATACACACAAAGAGGGAAGGAAACACACGGTAGACAGAAGGATACACACAGGAGAGAGAAGAATAGAAAAAAAAGTGTGGTGATACAAACATGAGAGATGAGGGTTCACACAGAAAAACAGATGATACAAACATGAGAGAGATGGATACACACATGAGAGAAGAGTATACACACAGCAGAGAGGAGGATACACACAGGAGAGAGGGCATACACACAAAAGTGAGAAAGATCCACACAGGAGAGAAGGTAATGCACACAGGAGAGAGGTGGATACACACAGAAGTGGGGCATACACACAAAAGAGAGGGGATACACACAGGAGAGAAGGGGGATACACACGGAGAGTGGTGATCCAAACAGGATAGTTGAGGGTACACACAGGAGAGAGGGGGTACATACAGGAGAGAAGAGAATACACAAAGGAAAAAGGAATACACACAGAAGAGTAGGGCATAAACAGAAGAGAGAGGAGGATACACAAAGGAGAGAGGAGGATAAACACAGGAGAGGGAGATACACACAGGAGCGAGGGGCTGACACACAGAAGAGGGGGATGCACACAGGAGAAAAATAGATAAACACAGGAAAGAGGAGGAAACACAAAGGAGAAGGGGATACACACAGGAGAGAGGAGCATAGACACGGGAGAAAACAGGATGCACACAGCAGAGAGGAAGATACACACAGGAGAGAGGAGATACACAAAGGAGAGAAGGGGATACCCACAGGAGAGAAAAGGGATACACACAGGATGGAGGGTGTTACACACAGGAGAAAGGAGGGCTACACACAGGAAAGAGAAGGAATACGCACAGGAGAGAGGAGGATGCACACAGGAGAGAGGAATACACACAGGAGAGAGGAGGATGCACACAAAAGAGAGGAGGAGACACACAGGAGAGAGGAGGATACACGCAGGAGATAGGAGGGTAAACAGAAAATAGAGGGGGATACACACGGGAAAGAGGAGGATACACAAAGGAGAAAGGAAGATACACAAAGGAGAGGGGAAACACACAGAAGAGAGGGGGATACACACAGGCGAAAAAGATAAACACAGAAGAGGGGGCATACACACAGGAGAGAGGGGGATACACACAGAAGAGAGGGGGATACACACAAGAGAATGAAAAATACACACAAAAGAGAGGAGGACACTCACAGGACAGGGAGATACACACAGGAGAGTTGTTCATACACACAGGTGAGAGGAAGATACACACAGCAGAGAGGAGAATACACACAGGAGAGAGAGGAGACACACAAGAGAGAGGAAAATACAAACTGCAGAGAGGGAAGGTACACACAGGAGAGAGGGTGGATACTCACATGAGAAAGGGGTGATACACACAGGAGAGAATAAAGATCCACACAGAAGAGAGGAGGATACACACAGGAGAAAGGAGGATACACACTGGTTAGAGAAAGATACACACAGGAGAGGGGGATACACACAGGAGTGAAAAGGATACACACAGGAAAGAAGAAAATACATACAGGAGAGAGGAGGATACAATCAAATGAGGGAAGGATACCCACAGTAGACAGAAGGATACACACAGGAGAGAGAAGAATACACACAGGAGAGGGGTGACACACACAGGAGAGATGAGGGTTTACATAGGAGAAAAGAGGATACATACAGGAGAGAGATGGATACACATAAGAGAGAGAAGTATACACAAGGCAGAGAGGAGGATACACACAGGAGAGAGGGTATACAAACAGGAGTGAGAAAGATCCACACAGGAGAGAAGGGAATGCAAACAGCAGAGAGGTGGATACACAGAGAAGTGGGGCATACACTCAGCAGAGAGGAGGATTTTCGCAGGAGAGAGGAAAATACACGCAGGAGAGAGGGGGATACACACGAGAGAGGGGGATACACACAGGAGAGAGGGGGGTACACACGGAGAGTGGTGATACACAGAGGACAGTGGAGGGTACACACAGGAGAGGGGGGTACACACAGGAGAGAAGAGGATACACAATGGGAAAAAAGATACAAACAGGAGAGTAGGGAATAAACAGAGGAGAGAGGAGGATACACACAGGAGAGAGGAGGATAAACACAGGAGAGGGGGATAAACACACAAGAGAAGGGCATACACACAGGATGGTGATACACACAAGATAGGGGATACACACAGGAGAGAGGGGCGTAGACACAGGAGAAAGGAGTATACACACAGCAGAGAGGAGGATACACACAGGAGAGAGGAGGTACACAGAGGAGAGAGGGGGATACACACAGGAGATAGAAAGGATACCCACAGGAGAGAGGGGGTTACACACAAGAGAAAAGAGGGATATGCACAGGAGGGAGAATTGATACCCACAGGAAAGAGAAGGATACACACAGGAGAGAAAAGGATACACACAGGAGAGAGGAGAATGCACACAGTAGAGAGAAGAATACATACAGAAGAGAGGAGAATACACACAGGAGATAGAAGGATACGAACAGGAGAGAGGAGGATACACACAGGAGAGTGGAGGATACACAGAAAAGAGAGGAGGATACACACAGGAGAGAAGAGGATACACACAGAAGAGGGGTGATACACACAGGAGAGAGAAGGGTACACATAGGAGAAAGGGGGTTACAAAAAGAAGTCAGAAAGATACACAAAGGAGAGGGGGATACACACAGGAAAGAGGGGGACACACCGATGAGAGAAAAGGATACACACAGAAGAGAGGAGAATACACACAGGAGAGGGGAATACACACAGAAGAAAGAAGGATATACAGAGGAGAGAAAAGGATACACACAGGAGAAGGGGACACACACGTAAAGAGGGGCGTACACACAGGAGAAAGAAAAATACACACAGCAGAGAAAAAAATACACACAGGAGAGAGAAAATACACAAAGGAGAGAGGAGGATACAGAGGAGAGAGGGAAATACACACAAAAGAGGGTAGGATACACACAGGAGACAGAAGGATACACACAGGGTAGTGGGGGATACACAAAGGATAAAGGTGGTATGCACAGGAGAGAGAAGGGTACACACAGGAGAGAGGGTGATACACCCAAAAGAGAGGAGGATACACACAGGATAAGGGGATACACACAGGAAAGAGAGGGATACACACAGGAGAAAGAATACACACAGGAGGGAGCGGCATACACACATAAAAGGGTGATAAACAAAGGAGAAAGAGGGATAAACACAGGAGAGAAAAGTATACACACAGGAAAGGGTGATACACACAGGAGAGAGTAGCGTAAACACAGGAGAGGAAAGGATACACACAGGAAAGAGGAGGAAACAAATAGGAGAGATGGGATACGCACAAAAGAGGGGGATACACACAGGAGAAAGGGGGATACACACAGGAAAGAAAGGTGTTAAACACAGGAGAGAAGGGGAAAACACACAGGAGAGCGGAGGGATAAACACAGTAGAGAGAAGGGTGCACACAAAAGAGAGGAGGATACACACAAGAGAGAAAAGTATACACACAGGAGAGGGGCATACACAAAAGAGAGAGGGAATACACACAAAAGCGTTGGATACATACAGGAGACAGGGAAATACACAGAGGAGAGAGAGGGATACACACAAGATATGGGGATACAAACAGGAGAGAGGGGGATACACACAGGAGAAAGGAGAATACACACAGGAGATAGGAGGATACACACAGGAGGGAGGGGAATACACACAGGAGAGAGGAGGATACACACAGAGGGAAAAGGATAAATACAAAAGAGAGGAGGATACACACAAAAGAGAGGAGGATACAGATATAAGAGAGGAGGATACATGCAGGAGATTGGAGGATACACAAAGGAGAGGGGAGGATACACACAGGAGAGGGGAGGATACACACAGGAGAGAGGAGTATACACACAGAAAAGGGGCATATACACAGGAGAGAGAAAGATTCTCACAGGAGGGTTGGATACATAGAGGAGACAGGGAAATACACACAATAGAGAAGGGGGTACACACAGGAGAGGTGGATACACACAGGAGAGAGGTACATTCAAACAGAAGAGGTAGATACACACAGGAGAGATGGAGATCCACACAGGAGAGAGGGGAATACACACAAGAGAGAGGGCGTTACACACAGGACAGAGAAGTTTATGCACAGAATAAAGGGGAATTCACACAATAGAGAGGGTGATACACAGAGGAGAGAGGGGTATACACACAGGTGAGGGGAATACACAAAGGAGAGAGGGGCATACACACAGGAGAGAGAAAAGATACACACAGGAGAGAGGAGGTTACACACAGAAAAGATAGGGATACACACAGCAGAGAAGAGGATACACACAGGAGAGAGGAGGATACAAAGAGGAGAGAGGGTGATACACACAGAAGAGAGGGGATACACACAGGAGAGAGGGAATATACACACAGGATAGAGGAGGATACACACAGAAAAGATGGGGATACACACAGAAGCAAAAAGGATACACAAAGGAGAGGGGAGGATACACACAGAAGAGAGAAGGATACACACAGGAGAGAGGAGGATACACACAGGAGAGAGGATGATACACACAGAAGAGGCGGATACACACAGGGGAGGGGGCATACACACATAAAATGGGGATAAACACAGTAGAAAGAGGGAACACACAGAAGAGAGGAGGATACTCACAGGAAAAGGTGATACAAACAGGAGAGAGAAATACACACGGGTGAGAGGAGAATACACACAGGAGGGAGGGGTGTAAACACAGAAAAGTGGGGATACACAGAGGAGAGAGGGGGATACACAAAGGAGAAAGGGATACACACAGGAGAGGGAAATACACACAGGAGCGAGGGGGATGCACACAGGAGAAAGGGAAATACAAAAAGGATAGAGAAGGATACACACAGGAGAGAAAATGATACACACAGGAGAGGGGGAATACACACAGTAGAGGGGAAGATACACACAGAAGAGAAGGAGGTACACACAGGAGGGGGGATACACACAGAAGAGAGGGGGTACACATGAAAGCGTTGGATACATGCAGGAGACAGGGAAATACACACAGGAGAGAGGGGGATATATATAGAAGAGGGGGATACACACAGGAGAGAGGGAGATACACACAGGAGAGAGGGAGATACACACAGGAGAGAGGGGAATACACACAAGAGAGAGGGGCATACACACAGGAGACAGGGGGATTCACACAGGAGAGAGAAAGATAAACAAAGGAGAGAGGAGGATACACGCAGGAGAGGGAAGTATACACAGGAGAAAGTGCTATACACACAGGAGAGAGGAGGATACACAAAGGAGAGGAAAATACACACAGGTGAGAGTAGGATACACACAGGAAAGTGAAGCGTACAAACAGAAGAGGAAGGTTACACAAAGGAGAGAGGTGGATACACAGAGGAGAAAGGGCTACACACAGGAGAAAGAAATACACACAAGAGCGAGGGAGATGCACACAGGAGAAAGGAGGATACACACAGGAAAGAGGAGGAAACATACAGGAGAGAGGAGCATATACACAGGAGAGAGGGTGATACACACAGGAGAAAGAAAGATACACACAGGAAAGTGGGGCACACAAACATGAAGGTGGGGGATACACACAAAAAAGAGGGGTATACACATAGTGGTAGAACGATACACACAGGACTGAGGAGGATACACACTAGAGAGAGGAGGATACACACAGGAGAGAGGAAGATATGAACAGAAGATAAAAGGATACACACAGGAGAAGGGGATACACACAGAAGAGAGGGGGATAGGCACAGGAGAGAAGGATACACAGATGAGAGAAGGGATACACACAGGAGAGAGGGGGAAAACACAGGAGAGGGGGATACATACAGAAGAGAGAGGCATAGACAGAGGAGAGGGGATGAAACACGCAGAGGAGAGGAGGATACACACAGGAGAGAGGGGGATACACACAGAAAAGAGGGGGATAGGCACAGGAGAGAAGGATACACAGACGAGAGAGGGAATACACACAGGAGAGAGGGGAAAAACACAGGAGAGGGAGATACATACAGAAGAGAGAGGCATAGACAGAGGAGAGGGGATGATACATGCAGGGGAGAGGGGGATACACACAGGAGAGAGGGGGATAAACACAGGAGAGAGAATACATAAAGGTGACAGGAGGATACACAGAGGTGAAAAGAAGATACACACAGGAGAGAGAAGGATACACACAGGAGAAAGGGGGATACAGACAGTAGAGAGGGAGATACACACAGGGGGAGGGTGATACACACAGGAGAGAGGAGTATACACACAGGAGAGAAGAGAATACACACAAGAGAGAGGAGGATACACACAGGTAAAAGGAGGATACAAACAGGAGAGAGAAGGAGACACACAAAAGAGAGGGGAATAAACACACAAAATAGGAGGATACACAGAAGAGAGAGGAGGATACACACAGGAGAGAGGAAGATACACACAGGGGATAAGGAGGATACACACAAAAGAGGGAAGGAGATCCAAGATGGGTGATCACTAACAGCTCGGGATTGTAGCTCCCAGTGAAAGCTCAGAAAACCTGAGAACGCCACATTTTCAGAGGAATTTTCGTCGCCCACGGACCAGAAGATTTCCAGTGGAGGAGCCCCACGGGTCGCCAGCGCGACTTCTGTGGCTGGCACAGCGGTTTTTTCATCGCCTCGGCGTGGCAGCTCTTCGTGCACAGTGAGCGGGACTGGTTCCCCTACTGACTGGTGTTTGGAGCTCCGGGAAGTCAGAGCCACTTGATGCGGACTCAAGAAGGAAGCCAGACCAGAGATTCCCAGGCAGAAGAGCACCATCAGTCTTATCGCAGTTGTTTTGGTCGGCGCAGTGAGTTGCTCAGATTCCAGCACTGGGAATCAATAAATTGGACATCCTCTCAGGAACTTAATCAGAAAGGCGCTAATTGTAAAGACATCAGATGGACAAATTCACAATAAAGGAAAAAAAACAGCCTAAAAAGACAGAGAAAACCAGAAGTCAGAACCCCTCTTCCTCTACAGGGGATAGTAATTCTTCATCAGCAACGGAACAAGCCCTAATGGAAGAGGACTGTGTTCCAGTATCTGAAGGAGGCTTTAGAAGGTGGATGGTAAAAAACTTCTGGGAATTGAAACAACTTGTCCTAACCCAATGTAAAGAAACTAAGAACTTTGAAAAAAGGTTAGACGAAATGTTAAGAAGAATGGACAATATAGAAAGGAATATAAATGAACTAATGGAGTTGAAAAATACAACACGAGAACTTAGTGAAATATGCACAAGTTTGAATAGCCGAATTG
The DNA here is from genome assembly GCA_031835075.1 of Saguinus oedipus. Lineage (NCBI taxonomy): Eukaryota > Metazoa > Chordata > Mammalia > Primates > Cebidae > Saguinus > Saguinus oedipus. The sequence goes on from CM063170.1 coordinate 7,952,504, forward strand.
ATCAAGCAGAAAAAAGGATATCAGAGGTCGAAGACCGACTTAATGAAATGGAACGAGAAGACAAGAATAGAGAAAAAAAAGAAAAAGGAATGAGCAAAGTGTCCAAGAATTATAGGACTACGTGAAAAGACCTAATCTACGTTTGATAGGTGTACCTGAATGTGATAGAGAGAATGAATCCCAGCTGGAAAGTACTCTTCAGGACATTATCCAGGAGAATTTTCCCAATCTAGCAAAGCAGGATACCATTCAACCTCAGGTAATACAGAGAACACCACAAAGATATTCCTTAAGAAGAGCAACCACAAGACACATAATCATTAGATTCACCAGGGTTGAAACAAATGAGAAAATACTAAGGGCAGCCAGAGAGAAAGGTCAGGTTACCCACAAAGGGAAGCCTATTAGACTTACAGCAGATTTCTCAGTAGAAACCCTACAAGCCAGAAGAGAGTGGGGGCCGATATTTAACATCCTCAAAGAACGGAACTTTCAGCCCAGAATTTCATATCCTGCCAAACTAAGCTTCACAATTGAAGGAAAAATAAAATCTTTCATGAACAAGCAAGTACTCAGAGATTTTATTACCACCAGGCCTGCTTTACAAAAACTTCTGAAAGAAGCATTACACAGAGAAAAAACAACCAGTATTAGCCTTTCTAAAAATATATCAAAAAGTAAAGAGCATCAAGAGAAAGAATTTACATCAACAAATGGATAAAATAGCCAGTTAACATCAAATGGCAGTAATCTTAAGTTGAAATCGACTAAATTTTCTAATTAAAAGATACAGCCAAAATCTAACGGTATACTATATCCAGACCCATTTCATATCCAAAGATACACAAAGACTAATAACAAAGGGTTGGAGAAAGATTTACCAACCAAATAAAGAAAAAAAAAACAAATAAATAAACAAAAAGGAGTTGCAATTCATGCATTTGATAAAACAGATTTCAAACCAACAAAGATAGAGTGGTATAAGGATCAATGCATCCTAACACCCAGAAACATAAGACCCATAAAGAGATTCAGACTCAACAAAACAGAAAATTAATAAAGATATCCAAAATCTGAACTCAGATCAGTAACAAGTAAACTTAATAAGCACTTTTAGAACTCCCCACTTTAGATAAATAAAATATACATTCTCAATTTTAAATAAACAAAATAATCATCGGCCATTATTAATAGCCATTTATAGAATAAAGCAATATTTCTGTTCTCTCTCCCTCTTTTTCTTCCTCTCTTTTCCTTTTCAAAAAAAAAAGAGGGAAGCATACACATAGGAGAGAGAAGGATACACACAGGAGACAGAGGAATACACACAGGAAGACGGGGATAAATACAGGGGAGAAGAGGATAACACAGGATAGAGGAGGATACACACAGGACAGTGGAGGATACACAAAGGAGACAGGAGCATACAAAAAGGAGAGGGGGTACACACAAAAGAGGAAGATACACACAGAAAAAAGGAGAATACATACAGGGGATGGAGATACACACAGGAGAGAGGGGCATACACACAGAAGAGAGCAGGATACACACAAAATTGAAAAGGATACACACAGGAGAGAAGGGGTACACACAGGAGACAGGGGGGATACACACAGGAGAAAAGAAGATACACACAGGAAAGAAGCAGATACACACAGGAGAGAGAAGGATAACACAGGGGAAGCGGGATACACACAAAAGAGGGAAGGATACACACAAAAGAGAGGAGGATACCCAGAGAAGCGTGAAGAATACCCACAGAAGAAAGGGGGATACACACAAACGAAAGGGGGTACACACAGGAGAGAAGAGGATACATAAAAGAAAGAGGGATACACACAGGAGAGTTGGGAATAAACAGAAGAGAGAGAAGGATACACAAAGAAGAGAGGATGATAAACACAGGAGAGGGAGATACACACAGGAGAGAGGGGCTTACACACAGAAGAGGGGGATACACAGAGGAGAAAAAGGGATAAACACAGGAAAGAGGAGGAAACACACAGAAGAAGGGGATACACACAGGATAGAGGGGCATACACACAGGAGAGAGGAGGATAGACACAGCAGAGAGGGGCATACACAAAGGAGAGAGGGGTACATACAAAAGAGAGGGAGATACACACAGAAAAAAGGGGGATACACACAGGAGAGAGGGGGGATACACAAAGTTATGAGGAATGATACACACAGGAGAGAGGATTATACACACAGGAGAGAGGAGGATACACAGAGAAGAGAGAAAGATACAAACAGGAGAGAGGAAGATACACAGGAGAGAGGAAAATACACACAGGAGAGAGGATACACACAAAAGAGAAAAGGATACACAGAGGAGACAGAAGGATACACAAAGTAGAGAGGGGCATACACGCAGAAAAGGTGGATACACACAAAAGAAAGGGGGATACACACAGTTGAGAGAGGCGTACACACAGGAGAGAGGAAGATACACACAGGAGAGTGGAGGATACAAACAGGAGAGAGGATATACACACAGGAGAGAGGGGGATAACGACAGAAGAAAGGGAGGATACAAACAGAAGTGAAAGGGGTTACACACAGGAGAGTGGGGGAAAACACAAGGGAAAGAGGAGGAATACACAAAGGATATAGGAAAATACACACAGGAGAGAGAAATATACACACAGGAGAGAGGAGAATACACACAGGAGAGGTGCATACACACAGAAGAAAGGGGGATACACACAGGAGAGTTGGATTCACACTGGAAACAGGGTAATACACACAGGAGAGTGGGGGATACACACAAGAGAGAGTGGGATACACACAGGAGAGAGGGGAATCCACACAAGATAGATGGGCATACACACAGGAGACAGGATGATATACACAGGAGAGAGGGGAATATACACAGAAACAAGAAAGATACAAACAGAGGAGTGCAGCATACACACAGGAGGGAGGGGGATACACACAGAAGAGAGGAAGATACACACAGGGGAAGGGGGATACACACAGGAGAGAGGAGGCTACACAGAGGAGAAAGGAGGATACACCAATAAGAGGGGGAAACACACAAAAGAGATGGAGAGACACACAGGCGAGAGGGATACGCCCAGGAGACGGGGAGATACACACAGGAGATAGGGGGACACACACAGGAGAGGGGGATACACACAAAAGAGAGTGGCATACACACAGGAAAGAGGAGGATACACACAGGAGAGAGGGGGGATACACACAGGAGGGAGCGGAGATACACACAGGAGATTGAGGCATACAAACAGGTGGGAAGAAAATACACACAGGAGATTGAGGCATACATACAGGAGGGAGTGGTATACACACAGGGAAAGATGGATAAATACAAGAGAGAGAAAGGTACACACAAAAGAGTGGAGGATACAGACAGAAAAGAGGAGGATAAACGCAGGAGAGAGGAGGATACACACAGGAGAGAGTAGTATACACACAGGAGAGAGGAGGATACATGCAGGAGAGAGGATGATACACACAGGAGAGAGAAGGGATACACACAGAAGAGGGGGATACACACTGAAGAGAGGAGGATACACACAGGAGAAAAACGGATACACACAGCAAAGTGGAAGTTACACATAAAAGAGAGGAAAATACACACAAAAGAGAGGGGGATACACACAGGAGAGAGGGGGATACACTGAAAAAAAGGAGGATACACACAGGAGAGAGGAGGATAAACACAGTAGAGAAGAATATACACAGGAGAGAGGAGCATACACACAGGAGAGGGAGATACACACAGGAGAAAGGGGGATAGACACAGGACAGGGGAGAATGCACAAAAAAGAGGGGGATACACATATGAGAACAGGGCCTACACACAGAGGAGAGGAGGATTCTAAAAGCAGAGTGGAGGATACACACAAGAGAGAGGGGGATACACACAGGAGAGAAAAAGATACACACAGAAGAGGGGGATACACCCAGAAGAGAGAAGGATACACACAGGATAGTGGAGTTTACACACAAAAGAGAGCAGGATACACACAGGAGACAGAAGAATACACACAGGAGAGTGGGGGATATACACAGTAGAGTGGTGATATACACAGGATGGAGGAGGGTACACACAGCAGACAGGGGCATGCACACAGGAGAGAGGAAGATACACACAGGAGAGAGGAGGATACAAACAGGAGAGAGGTGATACAGAATAAAGAAGGTATACAGAGGATTCTTCACAGCCTCACTGAATATTACACACTTGTGATATAGACTGGAGTCTATTTTTTATGGCCACTCATTCAAAGAATCACTAAATAATGCACACCTGCTGAATAGTCAGATGTCTCTTTCCTATGGCCACTCGTTAAGAGCCTCGCTAAGTGTACACACCTGGGGAAATAGTCAGGATTTACCTTTATCCCCTCATTCACATTCTCACTAAATAAGGCACACCTGTGGAATAGTCAGGAGACTTTTTCATGTGGCCTCTAATTCGGAGTGTCACTGAATAATGTGGTGTACTAGGGAGTCTATATCACGTAGACACATATTCAGAGCCTCAGTGAATAAGACAGGCCCCAGATATAGTAAGGAATCTAATTTATATGGCAACGTCTTCTGAGTCTCACTGTATAATACACAGCTGGAGAATAATTCTGAGTCTATTTTAGATGGATATTCATTCAGAGCCTCGGTAAAAAATGTACACCTGTGGAGTAGCCAGGAGTCTATTTTATTAGGACACTCATTCATAGCCTCAGTGGATAATAGGCACGTGTGGATTAGTCAGGATTCCATTTTATATGGCCACTACTCATAACCTCAATGAAAAATGCACAAATGTAAAGTACTCAGCAGTCTGTTTCATATACACACTCATTCAGGGACTCAGTGAATAATACAAATATTTAAGATAGACAACATCGTGTGTCATATGGTCACACAAAAAAGTGCCTGACTGAAAAATACAAACCTGGAGAATAATTTGGAGTCTATTTTCGATGGACATTCATTCAGAGCCTCGGTAAATAATGCACACCTGTGGAGTAGCCAGGAGTCTATTTCATTTGGACACTAATTCATAAGCTCATTGGTTAATATGCACGTGTGTATTAGTCAGGATTCCATATTATATGGCCACTTTCTTGTAACCTCAGGGACAAATGCACAAATGTAAAGTAATCAGCAGTCTATTTCATATAAACCCTCATTCAGAGATTCATTGAATAATAAAAATATTTAAGATAGACAGCATCTTGTTTTTTGTGGTTACACAAAAAGAGCCTCATTAAATAATATGCACGTGTGGATTATTCAGGATTCCATTTTATATGGCCAATGACTCGTAACCTCAGTGACAAATGCATAAATGTAAAGTACTCAGCAGTCTATTTTATATAGACACTCACTCAGAGATTCACTGAATAATACAAATATTTGAGATAGTCAGCATCCTGTTTCATATGGTTAAACAAAAAGAGCCTCACTGAGTAATGCACACCAGGGGAAGTGTTAGGAGTATACTTTATATAGACTTTAATTTACAGAATCAGGAAATAATGCACACGTGTGGAATCGACAATAGTCTACTTTATATGGCCTCAAAATCAAAGCCTTTTCGAATACTGCACATGTGAGGAATAATCACTAGTCTGTTTCATATGGTGATTAGTTTGGAGAATCAAAAAATAACGCACACATTTTGCGAAAAATGGGTTCTATTTCATAAGGCCACTCTTTCAGTGTTTTAGTGAATAATATGTATATCTGATAAGCCAGGAATCTTTTTCACAGGGCCACTCGTTCAGGGCCTATGTGAAGAATACTACCCTCAAAAATAGTCAAGGGTCTACTTCAAATGGCTACACATTCAAATTCTCTGTACGTAATGAACACCTGGGCAATACTCCTGAGTCTCATTTTTATGCCCACTTAGTCAGAGACTCATTCAATAATACACAACAAAGGAAGATTTAAGAGTCCACTTCATGTAGCTTCTCATTTAGAGCCTCAGTGAATAATGCACACCAGGGTAATAGTAGAGAATTTTTTATATGGCCACTTATTTTGTGCCTCACTAAGTGATATACACCTGAAAAGTCCTCAGGACTCTATTTGATATTACCACTCACTTAGAAATAGTCAGGTGTCTATTTTATATGGTCTATCATTCAAAGTTTCAGTGAATAGTAAACTTCTATGGAGTAATTAGGACGCTGCTTAACATAGCCAGAAATTAAGTGCCTTGCTGAATGATACGCACCTGTGTGATAGTCAGGAGGCTATTTCATATGAACTCTAATTTTGTGTATCGCTGAGTAACACACACCTGGGGCAGTGTCAGGAGTCTCTTTGGTATGAACACTCAAACAAAGCTGTTTGATTAATGCACACATGGATAATAATGAGGAGTCTATGTCATACAGTTACTCATTCAGACAAACGGTGAATAATGCACATGTGGAGTAATTAGAAGTCTGATTCATATGGCCCCTCTTTCACAGCCTCACTGAATATTACACACTTGTGATATAGTCTGGAGTCTATTTTTTATGGCCACTCATTCAGAGAATCACTAAATAATGCACACCTGTGGAATAGTCGGAAGTCTCTTTCCTATGACCACTCGTTAAGAGCCTCACTAAGTGTACACACCTGGAGAAATAGTCAGGATTTACCTTTATTCCCTCATTCAGAGTCTCACTAAATAATGCACACCTGTGAAATAGTCAGGAGACTTTTTCATGTGGCCTCTAATTCGGAGTGTCACTGAATAAAGTGGTGTAGTCAGGAGTCTATTTCATGTAGACACATATTCAGAGCTTCAGTGAATAAGACAGACACTTGATTTAGTAAGGAATCTAATTGATATGAAAACATATTCTGAGCCACACTGAATAATACACACCTGGGGAATAATTTGGAGTCTATTTTCGATGGACATATTTTCAGAGCCTCGGAAAATGATGTACACCTGTGGATAGCCAGGAGTCTAATTTATTACGACACTCATTCATAGCCTCAGTGGATAATATGCACGTGTGGATTAGTCAGGATTCCATTTTGTATGGCCACTGACTCATAACCTCAGTGAAAAATGCAAAAAAGGAATACTTAGCAGTCTATTTCATATAGACACTCATTCAGAGATTCACTGAATAATAAAAATATTTGAGATAGACAGCATCCTGCTTCATTTGATTAAACAAAAAGAGCCTCATTGAGTAATGCACACCAGGGGAAGTGTTAGGAGCCTACTTTTTATAGCCTAAAATTTACAGAATCAGGAAAAAATGAACACTTGTAAAATAGACACTAGTCTATTTTATATGGCTGCAAAATCAAAGACTTTTCGAATACTGCACATGTGGGGAATAATCACTTGTCTGTTTCACATGGTGTTTTGTTTGATGAATCAAAAACTTATGCACACCTGTGGAGTAAAATGGGTTCTATTACAGAAGTGCGGAATAGACACTAGACTATTTTATATGGCCACAAAATCAAATCCTGAGTAATACACAACTTTGGAATAGTCACTTGTCTATTTTACATGCTCAAATATTTAGAGTCAGAGTCAATAATACACGCCTGTGGACAAGTCAGAAAACAATTTCATATGGCCAACGTTTCAGAGCCTCCGTGAATCATACATACCTGGGAAACACTCAGGACGCTATTACATGTGGCATCAATTTCAGAGTTTCCTTGAATAAGAAACACCGCTATTGTAGTCAGAATTCTATTTCCTATAGCCACATGTTCAGAGCCTAACTGAATATCATACACCTTGGGAAAAGTTAAAATTCTATTTTGTATAGCCACTCCTTTAGAGCTGAATGTAAAAACGCATGCCTGAGGAGCATTCAGGAGGCTCTATTTTATGGCCACTCATTCAGAGCTTCACAGAATAATACAGACCTATGAAAACTTAAGGAGTGTATTTCGCATGGCCACTTATTCAGAACCTCAGTGACGAATCATATATATCTAAAAAATACTCAGGATTATATTATATATAACCACTTATTCAGAGACTCACTGAATAACGCACAGGTAAGGAATAGTCTGGAGACTATTTGACATGACTCTTCACCCAGCGACTCAGTGGACAATGCAGAACTAGAAAATAGTCAAGAGAATAGAGTCAAGGGTTTATGTTATGTGGTCACTCGTTCAGAATCTCACTGAAGAATACACACCTTGGGAATAGTCAGTGTCCAAGTCATATGGCCACTCAATCACAGCATTTCTGAATAATGCACAATGGGGCAATGGTAAGGATTCCATTTTATATGGCCTTTAATTCGGAAATTCTGTGCATAATAAACAGCTGTGGAGTAGTCAGGACCCTATTTAAGGTAGACCTAATTAAGCAGCTCCGTGAATGATACACACATGTGTCAGAGTCAGGAGACTATTTGACATAGACACTCATACAGAACCTTTTCAAATACTGCACATTTGGGGAATAATCACTAGTCTGTTTCACATGGTGATTAGTTTGGAGAATCAAAAAATAATGCACACCTGTTGAGTAAAATGGGTTCTATTTCATAAGGCCACTCTTTCAGTGTTTTAGTGAATAATATGTATATCTGATAAGTCAGGAATCTCTTTCAAATGGCCACTCGTTCAGGGCCTCTGTGAAGAATACTGCCCTCAAACATAGTCAATGGCCTACTTCAAATGGCTACACATTCAAATCTCTGTACGTAATGAACATCTGGGCAATACTACTGAGACTCTTTTTTATGCCCACTTAGTCAGAGTCTCATTCGATAATACACAACAAAGAAAGATTCATTTTTTTTTATTTTTATTGCATTATAGGTTTTGGGGTACATGTGCCGATCGTGCAAGATAGTTGCATAGGTTCACACATGGCAGTGTGTTTTGCTGCCTTCCTCCCCTTCACCCACACTTGGCATTCATCCCGAGGCTATCCCTTCCCAGCCCCCCCCCGCTGTCCCAGCTCTATTCCCCCCAATAGACCCCAGTGTGTAGTAGACACCCCTCTTTGTCCATGTGTTCTCATTTTTCTCACCCACCTATTAGTGAGTATATGCGGTATTTCTTTTTCTGTCCTTGTGTCAGTTTGCTGAGAATGATGTTCTCCAGATTTATCCATGTCCTTACAAAGGACACAAACTCATCATTTTTGATTGCTGCATAATATTCCATGGTGTATATGTGCCACATTTTCCCAGTCCAGTCTATCATCGTTGGGCGTTTGGGTTTGTTTCAGGTCTTTGCTATTGTAAACAGTGCTGCAATGAACATTCGTGTGCATGTGTCCTTATAGTAGAACGATTTATAGCCCTTTGTATACATACCCAGTAATGGGATTGCTGGGTCAAATGGAATTTCTATTTCTAGGTCGCTGAGGAATCGACACACTGTCTTCCACAATGGTTGAACTAATTTACACTCACACCAACAGTGTAAGAGTGTTCCTATTTCTCCACATCCTCTCCAGCATCTGCTGTCTCCAGATTTTTTAATGATCGCCGTTCTAACTGGCGTGAGATGGCATCCCAATGTGGTTTTGATTTGCAGCTCTCTAATGACCAGTGATGATGAGCATTTATTCATATGTTTGTTGGCCTCCTGTATGTCTTCTTTTGTAAAGTGTCTGTTTGTATCCTTTGTCCATTTTTGAATGGGCTTGTTTGTTTTTCTCCTGTAAATCTGTTTGAGTCCCTTGTAAATTCTGGATATCAGCCCTTTGTCAGATGTGTAAACTAAAAAGAATTTTTTCCCATTCTGATGGTTGCTGATTCACTCTAGTGACTGTTTCCTTTGCCTTGCAGAAGCTGTGGAGTTTGATTAGTCCCATTTGTCTATTTTGGCTTTTGTTGCCAACGCTTTTGGTGTTTTGGTCATGAAGTCCTTGCCTACTCCTATGTCCTGAATGGTTTTGCCTAGATTTTCTTCTAGGGTTTTTATGGTGTCAGGTCTTACGTTTAAGTCTTTAATCCATCTGGAGTTAATTTTAGTGTAAGGTGTCAGGAAGCGGTCCAGTTTCTGCTTTCTGCATATGGCTAGCCAGTTTTCCCAACACCATTTATTAAATAGGGAATCCTTTCCCCATGACTTGTTTTTGTCTGGTTTATCAAAGATAATATGATTGTAGATATGTTGTGTTGCCTCTGATGCTTCTGTTCTGTTCCATTGGTCTACATCTCTGTTTTGGTACCAGTACCATGCTGTTGTGATTACTGTAGCCTTGTAGTATAATTTGAAGTCTGGTAGTGTGATGCCTCCCGCTGTGTTCTTTTGCTTAGAATTGACTTGGCTATGCGGGCTCTCTTTTGGTTCCGTATGAAATTCATGGTGGTTTTTTCCAGTTCTGTGAAGAAATTCAATGGTAGTTTGATGGGGATAGCATTGATTGTGTAAATTACTTTGGGAAATATAGCCATTTTCACGATATTGATTCTTCCTAACCACAAACATGGAATGTTTCTCCATCTGTCTGTGTCCTCTCTTATTTCGTTGAGCAGTCGTTTGTAATTTTTTTGAAGAGGTCCCTTACTTTCCTTGTGAGTTGTATTTCTAGGTATTTGATTTTCTTTGTAGCAATTGTGAATGGCAGTTGGTTCTTGATTTGATTCTCTTTAAGTCTGTTATTGGTGTATAGGAATGCTTGTAATTTTTGCACATTGATTTTATATCCTGAGACTTTGCTGAATTTACTTATCAGTTTCAGGAGCTTTTGGCCCGATTATTGTTCTTATACCTAGACTTCTAGGTATACTATCATGTCATCTGCAAATAGAGACAATTTGGCTTCCACCTTTCCTATTTGAATACCCTTTATTTCCTTTTCTTGCCTAATTTCTCTGGCTAGAACTTCAAGTACTGTGTTGAATATGAGGAGTGATAGAGGGCATCTTTGTCTAGTGCCGGATTTCAAAGGGAATGCTTCCAGTTTTTGCCCATTAAGTATGATATTGGCTGTTGGTTTGTCGTAAATAGCTTTGAATACTTTGAGATATGTTCTATCAATACCAAGTTTACTGAGGGTTTTTAGCGTAAAGAGCTGTTGAATTTTGTCAAATGCCTTCTCTGCGTCAATTGAGATAATCATTTGGTTTTTGTTTTTGATTCTCTTTCTGTGGTGAATTTCATTTATAGACTTGCGTATGTTGAACCAGCCTTGCAATTCCGGGATGAACCCTATTTGATCATAATGGATAAGTTTTTTAATGTGCTGTTGCAATCGGTTTGCCAGTATTTTATTGAAGATTTTTGCATCTATGTTCATCATGGATATTGGCCTGAAGTTTTCTTTTCTTGTTGAGTCTCTACCAGGTTTTGGTATCAGGATGATGTTGGTCTCATAAAATGATTTGGGAAGGGTTCCCTCTTTTTGGATTATTTCGAATAGTTTCAGAAGGAATGGTACCAGCTCCTCTTTGTGTGTCTGGCAGAATTCGGCTGTGAACCCATCTGGACCTGCGCTCTTAATTGCTGCCTCAACTTCAGACCTTGTTATTTGTCTATTCATAGTTTCAGCTTCCTCCTGGTTTAGGCTTGGGAGGACACAGACCTCCAGGAATTTATCCATTTCTTCCTGGTTTACTAGTTTGTGTGCATAGAGTTTTGTGTAGTATTCTCTGATGGTGGTTTGAATTTTTGTGAAAACTGTGGTGATTTCCCGATAATTGTTTTTTATTGCATCTATTTGGTTATTCTCTCTTTTCTTTTTTATCTGTCTGGCTAGTGGTCTGTCTATTTTGTTGATCTTTTCGAAAAACCAGCTCTTGGATTTATTGATTTTTTGAAGGGTTTTTCTTGTCTCTATCTCCTTCAGTTCTGCTCTGATCTTAGTTATTTCTTGTCTTCGGCTAGGTTTTGAGCTTTTTTGATCTTGCTCCTCTAGCTCTTTCGATTTTGACGATAGGGTGTCAATTTTGGATCTCTCCACTCTTCTCATGTGGGCACTTTTTGCTATATATTTTTCTCTACAGGCTGCTTTAAATGTGTCCCAGATATTCTGGGACGTTGTGTCTTCATTCTCATTGGTTTCAAATAACTTCTTTATTCTTGCCTTCATTTCTTTGTTTATCTAATCAACATTCAAGAGCCAGTTGTTCAGTTTCCATGGAGCTGTGCGGTTCTGAGTTATTTTCTGAATTCTGAGTTCCAACTTGATTGCACTCTGGTCTGAGAGACTGTTTTTTATGATTTCAGTTGTTTTGCATTTGCTAAGGAGTGCTTTACTTTCAATTATGTGGTCAATTTTGGAGTATGTGTGATGTGGTGCTGAGAAAAATGTATATTCTGTGGGTTTGGGGTGGAGAGTTCTGTAAATGTCCATCAGGTTTGCTTGTTCCAGGTCTGAGTTCAAGCCCTGGATATCCTTGTTAATTTTCTGTCTGGTTGATCTGTCTGCTATTGACAGTGAAGTGTTAAAGTCTCTGAGTATTATTGTGTGGGAGTCCAAGTCTCTTTGTAAGTCATTAAGAACTTGCCTTATATATCTGGGTGCTCCTACATTGGGTCCACATATATTTAGCATCGTTAGCTCTTCTTGTTGTATCGATCCTTTTACCATTATGTAATAACTTTCTCTGTCTTTTTTGATCTTTGTTGCTTTAAAGTGTATTTTATCAGAGACGAGAATTGCAACTCCTGCTTTTTTTTTTTTTTGCTCTCCATTTGCTTGGTAAATCTTCCTCCATCCCTTTATTTTGAGCCTTTGTGTATCTTTGCATGCGAGGTGGGTTTTCTGGATACAGCACACCAATGGGTTTTGGTTTTTTATCCAATTTGCCAGTCTCTGTCTTTTGATTGGTGCATTTAGCCCATTTGCATTCAGGGTTAATATTGTTATGTGTGAATTTGATACTGCCATTTTTATTGTAGCTGGTTGTTTTGCCCATTGGTTCATGTACATTCTATAAACCTAGGAAAGTGTTAGGAGTCTACTTTATATAACCTTTCATTTACAGCCTCAGGAAATAATGCACCTGTGTGGAATAGACACTAGACTATTTTATATGGCCACAATATCAAAGCCTGAGTGAGTAATACGCAACTTTGGAATAGTCAATTGTCTATTTTACATGCCCAAATATTTAGAGTCAGAGTCAATAATACACGCCTGTGGACAAGTCAGAAAACAATTTCATATGGCCATCATTTCAGAGCCTCAGTGAATCATTACATAATGGTAAAAGGATGGATACAACAAGAAGAGCTAACAATCCTAAATATATATGGACCCAATGTAGGAGCACCCAGATATATAAGGCAAGTTCTTAATGACTTACAAAGAGACTTAGACTCCCACACAATAATAGTGGGAGACTTTAACACTCCACTGTCATTAAAAAATCTGAAGACAGCAGATGCTGGAGAGGATGTGGAGAAATACGAACACTCTTACACTGTTTGTGGGAGTGTAAAATAGTTCAACCATTGTGGAAGACAGTGTGGCGATTCCTCAGGGACCTAGAAATAGAAATTTTATTTGACCCAGCAATCCCATTACTGGGTATATATCCAAAGGACTATAAATCCTTATAGAGAGTGGGGGCCAATATTCAACATCCTTAAAGAAAAGAACTTTCAACCCAGAATTTCATATCCAGCCAATCTGGATATGAAATCTTTGATAAACCAAAGAAAAGCAAGCAATGGGGAAAGGATTCCCTATTTAATAAATGGTGTTGGAAAAACTGGCTAGTCATGTGCAGACAGCAGAAACTGGACCCCTTCCTGACACCTTACACTAAAATTAACTCCAGATGGATTAAAGACTTAAACGTAAGACCTGACACCATAAAAACCCTAGAAGAAAATCTAGGCAAAACCATTCAGGACATAGGAGTAGGCAAGGACTTCATGAACAAAACACCAAAAGCATTGGCAACAAAGGCCAAAATAGACAAATGAGACCTAATCAAACTACACAGCTTCTGCATGGCAAAAGAAACAGTCTGAATTGGCAACCATCAGAATGTGAAAAAATCTTTGCAGTTTAGGCATCTGACAAAGGGCTGATATCCAGAATTTACAAGGAACTCAAACAGATTTACCGGAACAAAACAAACAAGCCCATTCAAAGAAACACCTCTATTGTAGTCAGAATTCTATTTTCTATAGCCACATATTCAGAGCCTAACTGAATAGCATCCACCTTGGGAAAAGTTAAAATTCTGTTTCGTATAGCCACTCATTTAGAGCCGAATGTAAAAACGCACCCATGAGGAGCATTCAGGAGGCTCTATTTTATGGCCACTCATTCAGAGCTTCACAGAATAAGACAGACCTATGAAAATGTCAGGAGTGTATTTCACATGGTCACTTAGTCAGAACCTTAATGAGGAATCATATATATCTGGAATATACTCAGGATTATATTATTTATAGCCACTTATTCAAAGACTCACTGAATAATGCACAGCTAAGGAATAGTCTGGAGACTATTTGATATGACTTTTTTTTTTAATCAGAAGTCTGTTTTATATGGCCCCTCTTTCACAGCCTCACTGAATATTACACACTTGTGATATAGGCTGGAGTCTATTTTTTTTTTTGCTATTTCTTTCTTTTTTTTAATTTTTATTGCATTATAGGTTTTGTGGTACATGTGCAGAACGTGCAAGATAGTTGCATAGGTACACACATGGCAGTGTGATATGACTCTTTACCCAGTGACTCAGTGGACAATGCAGAACTTAAAAATAATCAAGAGGATAGAGTCAAGTGTTTGTGTGATGTTGTCACTCGTTCAGAATCTCACTGAAGAATACACACCTTGGGAATAGTCAGTGTCCAAGTCATATGGACACTCAATCACAGCATTACCGAATAATGCACAATGGGGCAATAGTAAGGAGTCTATTTTATATGTCCTGTCATTCGGAGCTTCAGTGCATAATAAACAGCTGTGGAGTAGTCAAGACCTTATTTAATGTAGCCCCAAATTAAGCAGCTCCGTGAATCATACACACATGTGTCACAGTCAGAAGACTATTTGACATAGACACTCATACAGAACTTTTTCAAATACTGCACATGTGGAGAATAATCACTAGTCTATTTCATATGGTGATTAGTTTGGAGAATCAAAAAATAATGCACACCTGTTGAGTAAAATCGGTTCTATTTCATAAGGCCACTCTTTAAGTGTTTTAGTGAATAATATGTATATCTGATAAGTCAGTAATCTCTTTCACATGGCCACTCGTTCAGGGCCTCTGTGAAGAATACTCCCCTCAAAAATAGTCAAGTGTCTACCTTAAATGGCTACACATTCAGAGACTCTGTACATAATGAACACCTGGGCAATACACCTGAGTCTCTTTTTTATGTCCACTTAGTCAGAGACTCATTCAATAAAAACAAAAATGAAAGATTTCAGACTCTACTTTATGTAGCCACTCATTTAGAGTCTCAGTGAATAATGCACTCCAGGGTAATAGTCAAGCATTTTTTATATGGCCACTCATTTTGTGCCTCACTGAGTAATATGCACCTGAATAATCCTCAGGATTCTATTTGATAGTACCATTCATTTAGAATCTTATTGAATAATTTACAATGGATCAGTAGTCAGATG
This sequence comes from Saguinus oedipus, assembly GCA_031835075.1. Classification (NCBI taxonomy): domain Eukaryota; kingdom Metazoa; phylum Chordata; class Mammalia; order Primates; family Cebidae; genus Saguinus; species Saguinus oedipus. Next base: position 7,968,030 of record CM063170.1, read on the forward strand.
TCTTTTTTATATGGTCTATCATTCAAAGTTTCAGTGAATAGGAAACTTCTATGGAGTAATCAGGACGCTGTTTAAGATAGCCACGAATTAAATGCCTTGCGGAATAATACGCACCTGTGTGATAGGAGTTTATTTTATATGAACTCTAGTTCTGTGTATCGCTGAGTAATACACACCTGGTGGAGTTTCAGGAGTCTATTTCGTATGGACGCTCATACCGAACTTATTGGAATGATGCACACATGGAGAATAATGAGGAGTCTATTTCATACGGCTACTCATTCACACAAACAGTGAATAACGCACATGTGGAGTAATTAGAAGTCTGTTTCACATGACCCCTCTTTCACAGCCTCACTGAATATTACACACTTGTGACAGTCTGGAGTCTATTTTTTTAAAGTTTTTATTGCATTATAGGTTTTGGGGTACATGTGCAGAACGTGCAAGATAGTTGCATAGGTACACACATGGCAGTGTGTTTTGCTGCCTTCCTCCCCTTCACCCACAGTTGGCATTCATCCCCAGGCTATAGAATCACTGAACAATTCACACCTGCGGAATAGTCAGAAGTCTTTTTCCTATGGCTACCCATTGAGAGCCTCACTAAATGTACACACCTTGATAAATAGTCAGGATTTACTTGTAACTCCTCATTCAGAGTCTTACTAAATAATGTACACCTGTGGAATAGGCAGGAGACTTTTTCATGTGGCCTCTCATTCAATGTGTCATTGAAAATTGTGGTGTAGTCAGGAGACTCTTTTATGTAGACACATATTCAGAGGTTCAGTGCATAAGACAGACACTTGATATAATAAGGAATCTAATTGATATGAAAACATATTCTGAGCCTCACTGAATAATACACACCTGTGGAATAATTTAGAGTCTATTTTCGATGTTCATATATTCAGAGCCTCGGAAAACGATGTACACCTGTGGAGTAGCCAGGAGTCTATTTTATTAGAAAACACATTCCTAGCCTCACTGAATAATATGCACGTGTGGATTAATCAGGATTCCATTTAATATGGCCACTGAAGCGTAACCTCAATTAATAATGCACAAATGTAAAGTACTCAGCAGTTTATTTCATATAGCCACTCATTCAGAGATTCACTGAATAATAAAATTATTTGAGTTAGACAGCCTCCTGTTTCATATTGTCATACAAAAAGAGCCTCACTGAGTGACACACACCTGGGGAAGTGTTAGGAGTGTACTTTACATAGCCTCTCATTTACAACCTAAGGGAATAATGCACATGTATGGAATAGACACTAGTCTGTTTTATATGGCCCCAAAATCAAAACCTGATTCAGTAATACATAACTTTGGAAGAGTCACTAGTCTATTACACATGACCAAATATTTAGAATCAGAGTCAATAATACACTCTTGTATACTAGTCAGGAAACACTTTTATATGGCCAAAGTTTCGGAGCCTCAGTGAATAATAAATACCTGAGAAATACTTGGACGCTATTACATGTGGCATTTCTTCAGCAGTTCATTGAGTAAAGAACACCTGTATTGTAGTCAGAATTCTATTTCATATAGCCACATCCTCAGAGCCTAACTGAATAACAGACATTTTGGGAAAGTCAGGATTCTGTTTCGTATAGCCACTCATTTACAGCCAAATGTAAAAACTCACGTCTGAGTAGTATATAGGAGTCTCTATTATATGGCCACTCATTCAGAGCCTCACAGAGTAATACAGACGTATGGAAATCTCAGGAGTGTACTTGACATGGTCACTTATTCAGTTCGTCAGTGAAGAATTATTTATATCTGAAAACTTCTCAGGATTCTATTATATATAGCCACTTATTAAAAGACTCACTAAATTATGTACACCTGGAGAATTGTTTGGAGATTATTTGATAAGACCGTTCACCCAGGGACTCAGTGGAAAATGCAGAGCTGAGAAATAGTCAAGAGGACAGAGTAAGGAGTCTGTTTTATGTGGTCATTCATTCAGAACCTGACTGAGGAATACACACCTTGGGAATAGTCAGAGTCCAGGTCATATGGCCAATCAATCACAGCATTACTGAATAGTGGACAATGGGGCAATAGTTAGGAGTCTATGACATATGGCCTCTCATTCAGAGATTCAGTGCCTAATAAACAGCAGGGGAGGAGTGAGGACCCTATTGAAGGTAGCCCAAAATTAAGCAGCTCCATGAATTATACACACATGTGTGAGAGTCATGAGACTATTTGATATGGACACTCATTCAGAACCACTTCGAATATTGCACATGTGAAGAATAAACACTAGTCCATTTTATATGGTGGTTGGTTTGGAGAGTCAAAATATAACACACACCTGTGGAGTAAAATGCAGTCTATTTCATAAGGCCACTCTTTCAGTGTTATAGTGAATAACATGTATATCTGATAAGTCAGGAATCTCTTTCACATGGCCACTCGTTCTGGGCCTCTGTGAATAATACTCCCCTCAGAAACAGTCAAGGGTCTACTTCAAATGCCTACACATTCAGAGTCTCTGTAAGTAATGAACACCTGGGCAATAAACCTGAGTCTCTTTCTTATGCCCACTTAGTCAGAATCTCATTCAATAATACACACCTGGCGAAGAGTTAAGAGTCTACTTTATGTAGCCACTCATTTAGATCCTCAGTGAATAATCCACACCAGGGTAATAGTCGAGCATTTTTATATGGCCACTCATTCTGTGCCTCCCTGAATGATAAACACCTGGGTAATTCTCAGAATTCTATTTCATACTGCCACTCATTTAGATCCTTATTGAATAATTCACAATGGAACAATAGTCAGGTGTCTATTTTGTATGGCCTCTCATTCAAAGATTCAGTGAATGATGAACTTCTATGGAGTATTCAGAACACTGTTTAAGATAGCCATGAATTAAGTGCCTTTCTGAATGATACACACCTGGGTGGTAATCAGGAGTCTATTTCATATGAACTCTAATTTTGTGTAATGCTGAGTAATCCACAAAACTACTTTGAATATTGCACATGTGAAGAATAATCACTAGTGCGTTTCATATGGTCGTTCGTTTGGAGAGTCAAAAAATAATGGGAGACGGGTGATACACACAGGAGAGTGGAGGATACACACAGGAGTCAGTGGTTATACAAAGGAGAGAAGAAGATACACAAAGGAGAGGGGGATACACACAGGAAAGTAGGTGATACACAGAGGATAGAGGAGGATACACACAAGCGAGAGGAGAATAAACACAGGATAAAGAAATACATACAGAAGAAAGGGACATACACACAGAAGAGGGTGATACACACAGGAGAAGGAAGGATAATCACAAGTGAGAGGAAGATACACACAGAGCAGGTAGAAACACACAGGAGAGAGAAGCGTACACACAGGAGAAAAAAGGATGCACACAGCAGAGAGGAGGAAACACACAAAAGAAAGGGGATACACAGAGGAGAGTGGGAAATACACACAGGACATAGAAAGTATACACACAAAGGGAGGGGGTTACACATAGGAGACAGGGGACACACACAGGAGAGAGAAGGACACAAACTGGAGAGAGGGGGATACACACAAGAGAGGGGGGAAATACACAAAAAAGAATGGGTTGATATACACAAGAGAGAAAAATGATACACACAGGGGAGAGGAGAATACACACAGGAGAAAGGCGGATACACAATGGAGAGAGAAGTGTACACACAGAATAAGGGAATACACACAGGAGTGAGGAGAATTCACACAGGAAAAATAGGATAAAAAAAGGAGACAGAAGGATACACACAAAAAAGGGAAGAATACACACGGTAGACAGAAGGATACACACAGGAGGGAGAATGATACAAACAGGAGAGTGGTAATACAAACAAAAGAGATGAGGGTTCACACAGCAGAATAGAGGATACACACATGAGAGAGATGGATACACACAGGAGAGAGGAGAATACACACAGCAGAAAGGAGGATACACACAGGAGAGAGGGAATACACACAGGAGTGAGAAAGATCCACACAAGAGAGAATGGAATGCACACAGGAGAGAGGTGGATACACACAGAAGTGGGGCATACACATAAAAGAGAGGGGATACACACAGGAGAGAGAAGGGGTGCACACGGAGAGTGGTGATCCATAAAGGATAGTTGAGGGTACACACAGGAGAGAGGGGGTACACACAGGAGAGAAGAGGACACACAAAGAAAAAAGGGATACACACAGGAAAATAGGGAATAAACAGAGGAAAGAGGAGGATACACAAAGGAGAGAGGAGGATAAACACAGGAGAGAGAGATACACACAGGAGAGAGGGGCTTATACACAGAAGAGGGGACACACAGAAGAAAAGCGGATAAACACAGGAAATAGGATTAAACACACAGGAGAGGGGGATACACACAGGAGAGAGGGGCATAGACACAGGAGAAAACAGGATACCCACAGCAGAGAAAAAGATACACAAAGGAGAGAGGAGGATATGCATAGGAGAGAGAAGGAATACCCACAGGAGGGTGGGTGTTACACACAGGAGAAAGGAGGGATACGCACAGGAGAGAGAAGGGATACTAACAGAAAAGAAAAGGATGAACACAGAAGGGGGATACACACAGGAGAGAGGAGGATTCACACAAAAGAGAGGAGGAGACACACAGGAGAAAGGAGGATACACGCAGGAGAGAGGAGGGTAAACACAGGATAGAGGGGGATACACACAGCAGAGAGGAGGATACAGGCAAGAGAGAGGAGGATAGACACAGGAGAGAGGGGGATACACAAAAAGAAGAGGGAGATACTAACAAAGGGAGGAAAATAAACACAGGAGAAAGGAGGATACACACAGGAGAGAAGAGGATACACACAGGATAAAGGAGGATACACAAAGGAGAGGGGAAACAGACAGGAGAGAGGGGGATACACACAGGCGGGAAAGATAAACACAGAAGAGGGGGTATACACACAGGAGAGAGGGGGATACACACAAAAAAGGAGGATACACACAGTAAAGAGGGGCTTACACACAGGAGACAGGAGGATACACACAGGAGAGAGGGTGAATACACAAAAATGAGAGAAGGATACACACAGGAGAGTGAAGCATACACACAGGACGGAGGGGAATACACACAGGAGAGAGGGGGATACAGAGAAAAAAGGATAAATACAAAAGAGAGAAGGATACACACCAAAAATAGAAAAATACAGATAGAAGAGAGGAGGATACACGCAGGAGATTGGAGGATACACAGGAGAGAGAAGAAAAAACACAGGAGAGGGGAGGATACACGCAGGAGAGAGGAGGATACTCACAAGAGAGAGGAAAAATATACATAGGAGAGAGGAGGATACACACAGTAGAAAGTAGAATACACACAAGAGAGAGGAAGATACACAAAGGAGAGGGGGATACACACAGAAGAGAGGGGGATACACCGAGGAGAGACAAGGATACACAAAGGCGAGAGGAGGATACACACAGGAGGGGGAATACACACAGAAAAGAGGACCATAAACACAGGAGAGGGGGATACACACAAGAGAAAGAAAAATATACACAAAAGAGAAGAGGATACACACAGGACAGGGAGATAAACACAGGAGAATGGGGCGTACACACAGGAGAGAGGAGGGTACACACAGCAGAGCAGAGGATACACACAGGAGAGAGGGGATACACGAAAGAGAGAGGAAGATAGAAACTGAAGAGAGGGAAGATACACACAGGAGAGAGGGTGGATACACACAGGAGAGAGGGGTGATACACACAGGAGAGAAAAAAGATACACAGAGGAGAGAGGAGGATACACACAGTAGAAAGTAGAATACACACAAGAGAGAGGAAGATACACAAAGGAGAGGGGGATACACACAGAAGAGAGGGGGATACACCGAGGAGAGACAAGGATACACAAAGGCGAGAGGAGGATACACACAGGAGGGGGAATACACACAGAAAAGAGGACCATAAACACAGGAGAGGGGGATACACACAAGAGAAAGAAAAATATACACAAAAGAGAAGAGGATACACACAGGACAGGGAGATAAACACAGGAGAATGGGGCGTACACACAGGAGAGAGGAGGGTACACACAGCAGAGCAGAGGATACACACAGGGGAGAGGGGATACACGAAAGAGAGAGGAAGATAGAAACTGAAGAGAGGGAAGATACACACAGGAGAGAGGGTGGATACACACAGGAGAGAGGGGTGATACACACAGGAGAGAAAAAAGATACACAGAGGAGAGAGGAGGATACACACAGGAGAAAGGAGGATACACACTGGTTAGAGAAAGATACACACAGGAGAGAAGGATACACGCAAAAGTGAAAAGGATACAGACAGGAAAGAAGAAAATACACAAAGGAGAGAGGAAGTTACACACAAATGAGGGAAGGATACACACGGTAGACAGAAGGATACACACAGGAAAGAGAAGAATACACACAGGAGAGGTGAGGTTTCACATAAAAAAAAAAAGGATACATACAGAAGAGAGACGGATACACACAGGAGAGAGGAGTATACACATAGCAGAGAGGAGGATACACACAGGAAAGAGGGTATCCACACAGGAGTGAGGAAGATCCACACAGGAGAAAAGGGAATGCAAACAGGAGAGAGGTGGATACACAGAGAAGTGGGGCATACACACAGCATAGAGGAGGATTTACGCAGGAGAGGAAAATACACGCAGGAGAGGGGGATACACACAAGACAGAGGGGGATGCACACAGGAGAGAGGGGAAATACACATGGAGAGTGGTGATACACACAGGACAATTGAGGGTACACACAGGAGAGAGGGGCTACAAACAGGAAAGAAGAGGATACACAAAGGAAAAATGGATACACACAGGAGAGTAGGGAATAAACAGAAGAGAGAGGAGGATACACACAGGAGAGAGGAGGATAAACACAGGAGAGGGGGATACACAAAGGAGAGAGGGGCATACACACAGGAGAGGGTGATACACACAGGAGAGAGGGGCGTAGACACAGGAGAAGGGAGGATACACACAGTAGAGAAAAGGATACACACAGGAGAGAGGAGATACACAGAGGAGAGAGGGGCATACACACAGGAAAGAGAAGGGATACACACAGGAGAGAGGGGGCTACACACAGGAGAAAAGAGAAATACGCACCAAAAAAAAAAAGTGGTGATACCCACAGGAGAGAGAAGGATACATACAGGAGAGAGGAGGAGACACACATGAGAAATAAGGATACACGCAGGAGAGAGAAGGATACACACAGGAGAGAGAAGGATATTAACAGGAGACAGGAGAATACACGCAGAAGAGAGGAGGATACACACAGGAGACTGGAGGATACACAGAAAAGAGAGGAGGATACAAACAAGAGAGAGAGAAATACACACAGGAGAGAAGAGGATACACACAGAAGAGAAGTGATACACACAGGAGAGAGAAGGGTACACATAGGAGAAAGGAGGATACAAACAGAAGTCAGAAAGATACACAAAGGAGAGGGGGATACACACAGAAAAGAGGGGGACACACCGATGAGAGAAAAGGATACACACAGAAGAGAGGAGGATACACACAGAAGAGGGGGATACACACAGGAGAAAAAGGATATACAGAGGAGAGAAAAGGATATACACAGGAGAGGGGGATAACAACAGGAAAGAGGGGCATACACATAGGAGGGGGGATACACACAGGAGAAAGGGGGATATATACAGGAGAGAAAAGGATACACACAGGAGACGGGGACACACACAAAAAGAGGGGCGTCCAAACAGAAGAAAGAAAAATACACACAGCAGAGAAAAGAATACACACAGGAGAGAGAGGATGCACACAGGAGAGAGAGGATTCACACAGGAGAAAGGAGAATACACAAAAGAGAGGGAAATACACACAAAAGAGGGAAGGGTACACACAGGGTAGTGGGGGGATACACAAAGGAGAGGGGTGATACAAACAGGATAGAGGAGGGTACACACAGGAGAGAGGGGGATTCACACAGGAGAGAGGAGGATACACACAGGATAAGGGGATACACATAAGAAAGAGAGGGATACACACAGGAGAAAGGATACACACAGGAGAGAGGGGCATACACACATAAAAGGGTGATAAACAAAGGAGAAAGGGGGATAAACACAGAAGAGAAAATTATACACACAGGAAAGGGTGATACACACAGGAGAGAGTGGCGTAAAAACAGGAGAGAAAAGGATACACACAGGATAGAGGAGGAAACAAAAATAAAGAGAGGGGTACAAAGAAAAGAGAGGGATACACACAGAAGAAAGGGGGTATACACACAGGAAAGTAAGGTGTTACACACAGGAGAGAAGGGGAAAACACACAGGAGAGGGAAGGGATAAACACAGTAGAGAGAAGGATACACACAAAAGAGAGGAGGATACACACAAGAGAGAAAAGTATACACACAGGAGAAAGGCATTAAAAAGAGAGAGGGGGATACACACAGGAGCGTTGGATACATACAGGAGACAGGGAAATACACACATGAGAGAGGGGGATACACACAAGATATGGGGATACAAACAGGAGAGAGGGGGATACACACAGGAGAGAGGAGAATAAACACAGGAGATAGGAGGATACACACAGGAGAGAGGAGGATACACAAAGAGGAGGGCAAACACACAGGAGAGAGAGGGATTCACACAGGCAAGAAAGATAAACACAAAAGAGGGGTGGATACACACAGGACAGAGGGGAATACACACAGGAAAGAAAAATACACACAAAAGAGAGGGGCTTATGCACAGGAGAGAGAAGGATACACACAGGAGAGTGGGAGAATACACAAAGAAGAGAGGGGGATACACACAGAAGAGTGAAGCATACACACAGGAGGGAGGGGAATACACACAGGAGAGAGGAGGATACACACAGAGGGAAAAGGATAAATACAAAAGAGAGGAGGATACACACAAAAGAGAAGAGGATAAAAATAGAAGAGAGGTGGTACATGCAGGAGATTGGACGATACACAAAGGAGAGAGGAGGATACACACAGGAGAGGGGAGGATACACACAGGAGAGAGGAGGATACACACAGAAAAGGGGCATACACACAGGAGAAAGGGAGATTCTCACAGGAGCGTTGGATACATACACGAGACAGGGAAATGCACACAACAGAGAAGGGGATACACACAGGAGAGGTAGATACACACAGGAGAGATGGAGATCCACACAGGAGAGAGGGGAATACACACAGAATAGAGGGCGTTACACACAGGAGAGTGGTGGGATACACACAGAAGAGAGGAGAATACACACAGGACAGAGAAGGTTGCCTACAGAATAGAGGAAAATTCACACAGTAGAGAGGGTGATACACACAGGAGAGAGGGGAATACACACAGGAGAGAAGGGTATACACACAGGTGAGGGAAATACACAAAGGAGAGAGGGGCATACACACAGGAGAGATAAAAGATACACACAGAAGTGAGGAGGATACACACAAAAGAGATGGAAATGCACACAGGAGAGAACAAAATACACACAGGAGAGAGGAGGATACACAGAGGAGAGAGGGGGATACACACAGGAAAGAGGGGCTACACACAAAAGAGAGGGAATATACACACAGGATAGAAAAGGATACACACAGAAAAGATGGGGATACACACAGAAGAAAGGAGGATACACAAAGGAGAGAGGAGGATACACACAGGAGAGTGGGATACACACAGTGGAGTGGCATACACACAAAAAAATGGGGATAAACACAGTAGAAAGGAGGTACACACAGAAGAGAGGAGAATACTCACAGGAAAAGGTGATACAAACAGGAGAGGGAAATACACACAGGTGAGAGGAGGATACACACAGGAGGGAGGGGCGTAAACACAGAAAAGTGGGGATACACAGAGGAGAGAGGGGGATACACAAAGGAGAAAGGGATACACACAGGAGAGGAAAATACACACAGAAACGAGGGGGATGCACACAGGAGAAAGGGAAATACACACAGGATAGAGGAGGATACACACAGGAGAAAGAATGATACACACAGGAGAGGGGGGATACACACAGTAGAGGGGAAGATACACACAGAAGAGAAGGAGATACACACAGGAGTGGGGGATACACACAGAAGAGAGGGAGTACACACAAAAGCGTTGGATACATGCAGGAGACAGGGAAATACACACAGGAGAGAGGGGGATACATACAGAAGAGGGGGATACACACAAGAGAGAGGGAGATACACACAGGAGAGAGGAGTATACACAGGAGAGAGTGGGATACACACAAGAGGGAGGGGAATACACACAAGAGAGAGGGGCGTACACACAGGAGAGAGGGGGATACACACAGGCGAGAGAAAGATACACAGAGCAGAGAGGAGGATACACGCAGGAGAGAGAAGTATATACAGGAGAAAGTGGGATACACACAGGAGAGAGGAGAATACACAAAGGAGAGAAAAATACAGGTGAGAGGAAAATAAACACAGGAGAGTGGGGCGTACACACAGAAGAGGGGTGTTACACAAAGGAGAGAGATGGATACACACAGGAGAAAGAAATACACACAAGAGCGAGGGAGATGCACACAGGAGAAAGGAGGATACACTCAGGAAAGAGGAGAAAACACACAGGAGAGAGGAGCATATACATAGGAGAGAGGGTGAAACACACAGGAGAAAGGAAGATACATATAGGATAGTGGGGCACACAAACATGAGGGTGGGGGATACACATAATAGAGAAAAGTATACACAGAGTGGTAGAAGGATACACACAGGAGTAAGGAGGATACACACTGGAGAAAGAAGGATACACACAGGAGAGAGGAAGATACGCACAGAAAAGAGAAAGATACACACAGAAGAAGGGGATACACAAAGAAGAGAGGGGGATAGGCACAGGAGAGGAGGATACACAGAGGATACAGGGGATACACACAGGAGAGAGGGGGAAAACACAGGAGAGGGGAATACATACTGAAGAGAGGGGCATAGACAAAGGAGAGGTGATGATACAGCAGGAGAGAAAAGGATACACACAGGACAGAGGGGGATACACACAGGAGAGAGGGGGATAAACACAGGAGAGAGAAGAATACATAAAGGAGACAGGAGGATACACAGAAGTGAAAGGAAGATACACACAGGAGAGAGAAGGATACACACAGGAGAAAAGGGAATACAGACAGTAGAGAGGGAGATACACACAGGGGGAGGGGGATAAACACAGGAGAGAGGAGAATACACACAGGAGAGAAGAGAATACACACAAGAGAGAGGAGGATACACAGAGTTGAAGGGAGGATACAAACAGGAGAGAGGAGGATACACACAGGAGAGAGGGGAATAAACACAAAAAAGAGGAGGATACACACAAGAGAGAGGAGGATACATATAGGAGAGAGGAAGATACACACAGGGGAAAGGAGGATACACACAAAAGAGGGAAGGATACACATAGGAGAGAGGGGGATACACACAGGAGACAGAGGGATACACACAGGGAGATGGGGATAAATACAGGAGAGAGGAGGATGCACACAAAAGAGGGGAGGATACACACAGGACAGTGGAGGATACACAAGGGAGACAGGAGCATACACACAGGAGAGAAGGATACACACAAAAGAGGAAGATACACACAGAAGAGAGGAGGATACATACAGGGAATGGGAATACACACAGGAGAGAGGGGGCATACACACAGAAGAGAGAAGGATACACACAAAATAGAGGAGAATACACACAGGAGAGAGGGGGTACACACAGGAGACATGCGGGATACACACAGGAGAGAAAATGATACACACAGGAAAAAAGAGGATACACACAGGAGAGAGAAGGATACACACAGGAGAAGCGGGGTACACACAGAAGATTGAAGGATACACACAAAAGAGAGGAGGATACACACAGGAGAGTGAAGGATACCAACAGAAGAGAGGGGGATACACACAGGAGAGAGGGGCATACACACAGGAGACGGGGATACACAGAGTAGAGAGGAGAAAACAAACAGGAGAAGAAAATACACACAGGAGAGGGAGATACACACAAGAGAGAGGAGGATGCACAAAGGAGAGAGGGGGATACACACAGGAAAGAAGTGGATACACAAAGGTAAGGGAAGGATACACACAGGAGAGGGCAGATACACACAGGAGAGAGGAAGATACACAAGAGAGTGGGGCATACACAAAGGAGGAAGAGAGATACACACAGAAGAGATGGGTATACACACAGGAAGAAAGGATACACACAGAAGAGACGAAGATACACACAGGGGAGAGAAGGATACACACAGAAGAGAGGAAGATACACACAGGAGAGAGAAGGATACACACAGGAAAGCTGGGGATACACACAGAAGAGATGAGGATACACACGGGAGAGAGGAGAATACACACAAAGGAGAGGAAGATACACGCAGGATAAAGAAGGATACACACAGGAAATATGGGGATACACACAGGAGAGTGTAGAATACACAAAAGAGAGAGGAGGATACACACAAGAGAAAGGAGAATACACACAGGAGACAGGATGATACACACAGAAAAGGGGAGGATACACACAGTAGAGAGAATGATACACACAGGAGAGAGGTGGATACACACAGGAGAGAGAAAGATACACATAGGAGAGAGGAGGATACACACAGGAGAGGGTGGATTCACACAGGAGAAAGGAGGATACACACAGGAGAGATGGGGGATACACACAAGAAAGTGGGGGATGCACACTGAAGAGAGTAGAATACATAAAGGATAGAGGGGGATACACACAGGGGAGAGGGTGGATACTAACAGGAGAGAGGGGGATACACACAGGAGAGTGGGGCATGTACACGGAAGAAAGATGATACACACTGGAGAGAGTGGGATACACACAAGAGGTGAAAAATATGCACAGTAGAGAGGAGGATACTCACAGGAGAAAGAAGGATACACACAGAAGAGAAACCGATACACACAGGAGATAGGAGGATACACACAGGAGAGGGCGATACACACAAGAGAGAGGGGGATCCACACAGGAGACAAGGAAATACACATAAGAGAGAGGAGTATACACACAGGAGAAGGGTATACACACAAGAGAGAAAAAGGACACACGCAGGAGAAAAAAGGATACACGCAGGACAGAGGAGGATACCCGCAGAAGAGAGGGGGATACACACAGGAGAGAGAAAAATACACACAGGAGAGAAGGGGGATACACACAGGAGAGAGGAAAATAAAGAAAGGAGGGAGGTATACACACAGGTGAGAAAAGGATACACACAAGGGAGTGGGGCATAAACACAGAAAAGGGGGGATACACATAGGAGAGAAAAATACACACAGGAGTGAGAAGTATGCACACAGAAGAAATGGAAATACACAAGGAAAAAGGAAGATACACACAAGAAAGAGAAGGATACACACAGGAGAGGGGGGATACATACAGGAGAGAGGAAGACACCCATAGGAGTGAGGAGGATACTCAGAGAAGAGAGGAAGATACACACAGAAGAATAAAGGATACTCACAGGAGTGGGGGATACACACAGAAGAAAGGGAGATATGCAGAGGAGAGAAAAATACACAGAGGAGAGGGGGATACATACAAAAGAGATGGGCATGCATTGAGAAGAGAACAGGATACCCGCAGGAGACAGGAGGATACACACAAAAGAGAGGGGGATACACACAGGAAAGATGGGGATACACACAGGAGACAAAACAGATACACATAGGAGAGAAAGATACACAAAGGAGAGAGGGGCATACACACAAAAAAGGGGGATACACACAGAAAAAAAGGGGAATACACACAGGAATGGGTGATACACACAAGAGAGAGAATCATAAACACAGGAGAGGAAAAGATACACAGAGGAGAGAGGAGGAAACAAACAGGAGAGAGAGAATACACACAAGTGACAGGAGTATACACATAGATGAAAGGGGTAATACACACAGGAAAGAAAGGTGTTACACACAGGAGAAATGGAAGAAACACAGAAATGTGGAGGAATACACACAGGAGAGAGAAGGAAACACACAGGAGAGAGGAGTGTAAACACAGGAGAGGAGCATACACACAGGAGAAAGAGGGATACACACAGGAGAGTTGGATACATACAGGAGACAGGGAAATACACACAGGAGAGAGGGGATATACAAAGGAGAGGGTTATACACACGAAAGAGAGGGTATACACACAAAAGTGAGGGGAATACACACAAAAGAGAGGGTCATACACACAGGAGAGAAGGATACACATAGGAGAGAGGAAGATACACACAAGAAAGAGGAAGATACACACAGGAGAAAGGAGGATACACACAGGAGAGGGCGAAACACACAAGAGAAAGGGGTTCCACACAGGAGAGAGAAGAAAACACATAGGAGAGGGGGATATACACACAGGAGAGGTGTATAAACACAGGAGAGAGGAGGATACATGCAGAAGAGTGGAGGATACTCACAGCACAGAGGAGGAAAACCGCAGTAGAGAGGAGGATACACAGAAAAGGGAGAAAAATACACACAGGATTGAAGGGGATACACACAAGAGAGAGAATGATACACACAGGAGAGAAAAGAATACCACAAAAGAGAGGAGGATACACACAGGAGAGAGGGATACACACAGGTGAGAGAAGGATACACACAGGAGAGAGGGGCATACACACAGAAAAGGGGGGAACACAGAGGAGAGAGGGAAATACACAAAGGAGAAAGTGATATACACAAAAGAAGAAGATACACACAGGAGCGAGGAAGATGCACACAGAAGAAAGGAAAATACACACAGAAAAAAGGAGGATACACACAGGAGAGAGAAGGATACATATAGGAGGGGGGGTACACACAGGAGAGAGGAAGATACACACAGGAGAGAGGAGTATACACAGAGGAGGGAGGAAGATACACACAGAGGAGAAGAGGATACACACAGGGGTAGAAGATACACACAGAAGAGAGGGGGATACGCACAGGAGAAAGAGATACACAGAGGAGAGAGTGGGATACACACAGGAGAGAGGGGGATAAACACAGGAGAGAGGGGGATAAACACAGGAGAGGAAGATACATACAGGAAAGAGGGGCATAGACAGAGGAGAGGGGAGGACACACGCAGGAGAAAAGAGGATACACAAAGGATAGAGGGGGATAGACACAGGAGAGAGGATACACACAGGAGAGAAAAGCATACACACAGGAGATAGGAGGATACACATAGGAGAGGGAGATACACACAGGAGAGAGGGGCATACACTCAAAAAAAAGAAATACACACAAGAGAAAGTGGGATACACAGAGGAGAGTGGAGGATACACACAGGAAAGGGTGATACACACAGGAGAGAGGGGCCTAAACACAGAAGAGTGGAAAATACACACAGGAGAGAGGAGAAAACAAACAGGAAAGAGGGGATACACACAAGAGAGAGGGGGATACACACAGGAGTGAAAGGTGATACACACAAGAAAGAAAGGTGTTACACACAGGAGAGAGGGGAAAACCCACAGGAAAGCGGAGGGATACACGCAGCAGAAAGGAGGATACACACAGGAGAGAGAAGGATACACAGAGGAGAGAGGAATATACACACAGGTGAGTGGCATACACACAGGAGAGAGGGGGATACATGCAGGAGAGCTGGATACATACAGGAGACAGGGAATTATACACAGGAGAGAGGGAAATACACACAAAAGAGGGGGATATACACAGGAGAGAGGGTATACACACAGGAGAGGGGGATACATAAAGGAGAGAGAGGGATCCACACAAAAGAGAGGGGAATACACACAAGAGACAGGGGCATACAGAAAGGAGAGAGAAAAATACACATAGGAGAGAGGAAGATACACAAAAGAGAGAGGAGGATACACGCAGAAGAGAGGAGTATACACAGGAGAGAGGTTAATACACAGAGGAGAGAAGGCGTTACACACAAGACAGAGGGCGGATCCACACAGGAGAGAGGAGGAAACAAACAGGAGAGAGGGAATACACACAAGAGAGAAAAGGATACACACAGGAGAAAGAGGTAATACACACAGGAAAGAAAGGTGTTACCCACAGGATAGAGGGGGAAACACACAGAAAAGTGAAGGAATACACACAGGAGAGAGGAGGATACACACAGTAGAGAGGAGGGTACACACAGGAGAAAGGAGTATACACACAGGAGAGGGGCATACACACAGGAGAGAGGGCGATCCACACAGGAGAGTTGGATACATACAGAAGACAGAGAAATACACACAGGAGAGGGGGATACACACAGGAGAGAGAGTATACACACAGGAGAGAAGAAATACACTCAGGAGAGAGAGGGATCCAAACAGGAGAGAGGGGAATACACACAAGAGAGAGGGTCATACACACAGGAGAGGGGGGATACACATAGGAGAGAGGAAGATACACAAAGAAGAAAGGAGGATAAACGCAAAAGAGAGGAGTATACACAGGAGAGAGGGGAATACACAGAGGAGAGAGGGCGTTACACACAGGAGAGAGGGCGGATACACACAGGAGAGAGGAGGATACACAAAGGAGGGGGGGTACACACAGGAGAGAGGAGGATACACACAGGAGAGCGGGGGAATACACACAATAAAGAGGGGGATACACACAGAAGAGAGTAGGATACACAAAGGCGAGAGAAGGGATACACACAGGGGATAGGAGAGATACTAACAGAAGAGAGGGGGATATACACAGGTGAGCTGGGCATACTCAGAGAAAGGAGAGGCTACACACTGGAGAGAGTGGGATACACAAAGAAGGAGAAAGATATGCACAGTAAAGAGAAAAATACACACAAGAGAAATAAAGATACACACAGGAGAGAGACGGATACACAAAAGAGAGAGGAGCATACACACAGGAGAGGGCAATACACACGAGAGAGGGGATCCACACAGGAGAGAGGAAATACACATAGGAGAGAGGGATATACACACAGGAGAGGGGCATACACACAGGAGAGAGTGGGATACACACAGGAGAGGGGCATACACACAGGAGAGAGGGGATACACATAGGAGAGAGGACGATACACAAAGGAGAAAGGAGGATACACGCAAAAGAGAGGAGTATACACAGCAGAGAGGGGAATACACAGAGGAGAGAGGGCGTTAAATACAGAAGAGAAGACGGATACACACAGTAGAGAGGAGGATACACAAAGTAGAGGGTGGGTACACACATGAGAGAGGAGGATACACACAGGAAAGGGGGGATACACACAATAAAGAGGGGGATACACACAATAAAGAGGGGGATACACACAGAAGAGCGTAGGATACACAAAGGCGAGAGAAGGGATACACAAAGGGGAGAGGGGGTATACTAACAGGAGAGAGGGGGATACACACAGGAGAGTTGGGCATACCCAGAGAAGTGAGAGGCTACACACTGGAGAGAGTGGGATACACACAGAAGGAGGAAGATACACACAGTAAAGAGAAGGATACACACAGTAAAGAGAAGGATACACACAGGAGAAAGTAAGATACACACAGGAGAGAGACGGATACACAAAAGAGAGAGGAGCATACACACAGGAGAGAGCGATACACACAAGAGAGAGGGAATCCACACAGGAGAGACGATATACACATAGGAGAGAGGGGTATACACACAGGAGAGGGGTATACACACGAGAGAGGAGGATACACGCAGGAGAAAGGAGGATACACGCAGCACAGAAGAGGATACCCGCAGGAGAGAGGCGGATACACACAGGAGAAAGAAAAATACACACTGAAGGGAAGGGAGATACACACAAGAGAGAGAATGATACACAAAGAAGAGAAAAGCATACACACAGAAGAGAAAAGAATACACACAGAAGCAAGGTGGATACACACAAAAGAGAGGGGGATACAGAAAGGAGAGAGGGAAGATACACACAGGAGAGAGGGGTATACACAAAGTTGAGGGGAATACACAAAGAAGAGAGGTGCATACACACAGGAGAGAGAAAAGATACACACAAAAGAGAGGAGGATACACACAGATGAAAGGAGGACACACAGAGGAGAGGGCGATACACAGAAGAGAGGGGGGATCCACACAGGAGAGAGGGCAGTACACATAGGAGAGAGGGGTATACACAAATGAGGAAAATACACAAAAAAGAGAGGGGGGTGCACACAGGAGAGAGAAGAATACACACAGAAAAGGGTGATGCACACAGAAGAGAGGTGCATAAACACAGGAGAGAGGAGGATACACACAGAAGAGAGGATGAAACAAACAGGAGAGAGGAGATACACACAAGAGAGAGGGGATACACACAGGAGAAAGGGGTGATACACACAGGAAAGAAAGGTGTTACACACAGAAGAGGGGGGAACACACAAGACAGCGGAGGGATACACGCAGGAGAAAGGAGGATACACACAGGAGAGAGGAAGATAAAAACAAAAGAGAGGATGATACACACAGGAGAGTAAAGGATACACAGAGCAGAGAAAAGGATACACACAGTAGAGGGGGATACACACAGAAGAGAGGGGCATACACAAAGGAGAGAGAATGATACACAGAGGATGCAGGATGATACACACAGGAGAGAGGAAGATACACACAGGAGAGAGGGAGGATACCCACTGGAGAAAAGAAAATACACACAGGACGGAGGAGGATACACACAGAATAGAAAAGAATACACACAGGAGAGAGGAAGATGCACACAAGAGGGAGGATGATACTCACAGGAGAGAGGAGGATCCCTACAGATGAAAGAAGAATACACTGAGAAGAAAAACTGATACACACAGGAGTGAGGGGGATACACACAGGGGGAGGAAGATACACACAGGAGAGAAGAGGATACACACATTAGAGAGTAAGATACACACATGAGAGAGGAGAATACACAAAAGAGACAAAGGAATACACAAAGGAGAGTCTGATAGACACAGGATAGAGGGGGATACACACAGGAAAAGAAAGGATACACGCAGAAGATGGGGATACACTCAGGAGAGAGGAGGATACACACTAAAGAGAGTATGATACAGAAAGGAGAGAGGAAAATACACACGTTAAAGGAGGATACACACAGGAGAGAGGAGAATACACACAGGAGAGAGGGGAATACACTCAGGAGAGTCGGGATACAAACAGGAGAGTGCGGCATACACAAATGGAGAGGGGATACACACAGGAGAGAGGAGGATACACACGAGAGAGGAAAATACACACAGGAGAAAGGACGATACACATAGGAATGAGGGGGATAAACGCAAAACAGAGAAGGATGAACACAGCAGAGTGGAGGATACACACAGGAGAGAGGAGGGTACACATAGGAGAGAGGAGGATACACAAATGAAAGGAAAAGATACACACAGGAGAGAAGAGAATACACAAAAGAAACAAAGGCATACACAAAGGAGAGGCTAATACACAAAGGATAGAGGGGGATACACACAGGAAAGAAATGATACTCGCAGAAGAGTGGGATACACACAGGAGAGAGGTGCATACACACAGAAGAGAGGAGAATATACACAGAATAGAGGAGGATACAGACAATAAGAGGAGGATACACACAGGAGAGAGGGGGTGTACACACAAGAGAGAAGAAGGTACACACAGTAGAGAGGAGGATACACACAGGAGAGAGTGGGATACACACAAAAGAGAGGAGGATACAGAAAGGAAAGAGGAGGATACACACAGAAGAGAAAATGATACAAACAGGAGAGAGGAGGATACACACGTGAAAGGATGATACACACAGGAGAGAGGAGAATACACACAAGAGAGAGGGGAATACACTCAGGAGAGTGGTGGATACAAACAGGAGAGTGTGGCATACACAAAGGGGAAGGGGGATACACACAGGAGAGAGGAGGATACACACAAGAGAGAGAAAAATACACACAGGAGAAAGGAGGATACACACAGGAATGAGGAGGATAAACGCAAAAGAGAGGAGGATAAACACAGCAGAGTGGAAGATACACACAAGAAAGAGTGGGATACACACAAGAGAAAGGGATACACACAGGAGAGAGTGGAATACACAGAGGAGAGAGGAGGGTAAACACAGGAGAGAGGAAGGATACACACAGGAGAGAGGGGATACACACAGGAGAGTGGGGCATACACATAGAAGAGAGAGGGGATACACACAGGAAACAAGAGGATACCAACAGGGAGAGAAGGATAATGACAGGAGGGAGAAGGATACACACAAAATAGAATAGGATACAGACAGAAGAGAGAAAAATACACGCAGGAGAGAGGAAAATTCACACAGGAGAGAGAAGGATACACAAAGAAGAGAGGAGGATACACAAAGAAGAGGGGAGGATACACGCAGGAGAGACGAGGATACACACAGTGGAGAGGAGGAATACACACAGGAGAGGGGGATACAAACAGAAGAGAAAAGAATACAAACAGGTGAGAGGAGTATATGCACAGGAGAGAGGAGGATACACACAGGTGAGAGGAGGATACACACAAAATATAGGGGTATAAACACAGGAGAGAGGGTGATACACACAGAAGAAAGGTGATACACACAGGAAATGGGAGGGTACACAGAGGAGAGAGGAAGATACACAAAGGAGAAAAGAGGACACACAAAAAAGAGGGGGATACACACAGGAGAGAGGGTGATATAACAAAAAGAGAGAAGGATACACACAGGAGAGAAAAGGAAACACACAGGAGAGGGAAATACACACAAGAGAAAGGGGGATACACACAGGAGAGAAGAGAATACACACAGGAGAGGGGAATACAAACAGAAGAGAGAGGCGTACAAACAGGAGAAAAAAGGATACACACAGCAGAGAGGATAATACACAGAGGAGAGAGGGGACACCCACAGAAGAGTGGAGGATACACATAGGAGAGAGGGGGGATACACACGGAGAGAGGGGAGATACACACAAGAGAGAAAGGGAATACATTCAAGAGAGAGAAGGAATACACACAGGACAGAGGAGGATACACATAGAAGAGAGCAGGATACACACAGGAGAGAGGAAGATACACACAGAAAAAAAAGTACACACAGTAGAGAGGAGAATACCCACAGGAGAGAGAAGGATACAAACAAAATAGAGAAGGATACACACAGGAGACAGAAGGATACACACAGGAGAGAGAAGGATACACACAGGAGAGGGGTGATACACGCAGGAGAAAAAGGGTACACACAAGAGAGAGGAAGATACACACAAATGTAAGAAGGATACACATAGGAGAGAGGGGGATACACATAGGAGAGTGGTGATACACACAGCAGAAAGGGGAATACACACAGGAGAGAAGATGAACCACATAGGCGAAAGAAGGATACACACAGGAGAGGGAAATACACAAAGCAGAAAAAAGCATGCAAGCAGGAAAGTGGATACACACAGAAGAAAGGGGGATACACACAGGACAGGGGAGGATACACAAAGGAGATGGGGATACACACAGGAGAGAAGATGATACACATATGAGAGAGGAAAATACGAAGAGGCGAGAGGGGATACACACAGGAGAAAGGGTGATACACACAGGAGAAAGGGGGGATACACACAGAAAAAAAGGGGTTATACACAGGAGAGAGGGGGAAAACACACAGGAGAGAGGAGGGATACACAGAGGATAAAGGAATATCCACGCAGGAGAGAGGAAAATACACACAGGAGAAAAAAGGATACACACAGGAGAGGGGGATACACAAAGTATAGAGGGGCATGCGCACAGGAAAAAAGAATACACACAGGAGAAAAAAGGATACACACAAGAGAGAAAAGGATACACACAGAAGAGGGGATACACACAGCAGAGAGGAGCATACACACAGGAGCGAGGAATACACACACCGAAGAGAGGAAAATACAAAAAGGAGAGAGGGGATACACACAGGAGAAAGGGGGGATACACACAAGAGAGAAAGGAATTACACACAGGAGAGAGGGGAGAAACACACAGGAGAGAGGAGAGATACACACAGGAGAAAGGAAGACACACACAGGAGAGTAGAAAATACACACAGGAGAGAGGAGGATACACACAGGAAAGAGAAGGATACACACAGAAGAGAAGAGGATACACAAATGAAGGAGGAGGATACACACAGAAGAAAGGAGAATACACACAGGAGAGAGGGGATACAAAAAAATTTGGATACACACAGGAGACAGTGTAATACACACAGGAGAGAGGCAGATACACACAGGAGATGCGGACACAGAGAGGAGAGAGGGGGATACATAAAAAGAAAGGAGAATACACACAAGACAGAGGGGCATAGACACAGTAGAGAGGAGGATACACATAGGAGAGAGGGGGATACACACAGGAGAGAGGGGGATACAAACAGGAAAGTGTGGAATACACACAGGAGGAAGGGGGATACACACAGGAGAGGAAAGGATACACACAGAAGGAGAGGGATACACACAGGAGAGAGGAAAATACACACAGGAGACAGGAGGATACACACAGGAGGGAGGAGGATACAAAAAGAAGAGAGGAGGATTCACAAAAAAGAGGGGAAATACACAGGAGAGAGGAGAATACAAACAGGCGAGAGGGATACACACAGGAGATGGGGAAGTACACACAGGAGAGAGGGGGATACACGCAGGAGAGGGGAACACACACAGGAAAGAGGTGCATACACACAGGAGAGAGAAGGATACACACAAAAGATGGGGGATACACACAGGAGATGGTGGATACACACAGGAGAGAGGAGGATACAAATAGAAGAGAGGGGTATACACACAGTGGGAGAAGTATAAATACAGGAGAGAGGAGGATACACACATAAGGGAAGAGGATACAAAGAGAAGAGAGTAGAAAACACGCAGGAGAGAGGAGGATACACAGAGGACAGGGTGAGATACACACAGGAGGAATGGGGATACACAAAAAAGGAGGGGGACACCCACAGGAGAGAGGAGAATACACACAAGCCAGAAGATAGAAAATGATAGAAAAGGATACACACAGGATAGAAAAGGATACACACAGGAGAGAGGGAGATACAAACAGGAAAGTGTGGCATACACAAAGGAGGGAGGGGGATACACAAAGGAGAGAGGGGGATACACACAGGAGAGAGGAGGATACACACAGGAGAGATTAGGATACACTCAGGAGAGAGGAGGATACACACAGGAGAGAGGAGGATACACAAAGGAGAGAAGGAAACACACAGTAGAGAGGAAGATACACACAGGTGAAAGGTGTACACAAAGAAGTGGGGGAAATGCACACAGAAGAGAAGGGGATACACACCGGAGAGGAGGATACACACAGTACAAAAAAGCACACACAAAATGGAGAGGAGGATACACACAGCAGTGAGGGGGAATACACACAGGAGAGATAAGGATACCCACAGGACAGTGGGGCATAGACAGAGTATGGAGGGAGATACAAACAGGAGAGGGTTGGTACACAAAGGGTGAGAAGGATAAATAGAGAAGGGAGGAAAATACATAAAAGGAATAACTTAGTGAGTTCACCTTAGTGAGTTAAATCTCTCTTTAGATTCAGGAGTTAGAAACACGTTTCTGGTAAAAGCTGCGTTTGGACATTCCTGAGTGAATGGGAGTATATGCAGTAATGAGAAATATCTTCTTCTATAACCAAAACGAAGCTATCTAATAGAACGGTTGCCGATGTGTGCATTCAACATACAGAGTTAAACTGGTGCGATTATGCGGCAGTTTCCAAAGGCTTTCTGTGGAGAATATCGAAACAGGCATTTCCAGCAGAATGCCCACATATAAGAAAATAGCAGCAAAACTGCTCCTAAAACACAGAAGAAACGTATCGTTCAATTTGCACTACTGTTGTTCAACTCAGTGAGATAAATCTCTCTTTAGATTCAGGAGTTAGAAACAAGTTTCTGGTAAATGTTCTGTTTGGACATTCCTGAGTGAATGGGCATATATGCTGTAATGAGAAATATCTGGTTCTAAAACCAAAACGGATCTATCTAACAGAACGGTTGTCAATGTGTGCATTCAACTTACAGAGTTAACCTGGTGTGTTTATGCGGCAGTTTGGAAAGGCTTTCTGTGGAGAATCTCAAAACAGGCATTTCCAGCAGAATATCCGCATCTAACAAAATTGCAGTAAAACTGTTCCTATAACACAGAATAAACGTATCCTTCCATCTGCTCTGCTGTGCCTTTGTTCAACTAAGTAAGTTAAACCTCTCTTAAGATTCAGGAGTAAAAAACACGTTTCTGGTAAAAGTAGCGTTTGGACATTCCTGAGTGAATTTGTGTATATCCTGTAATGAGAAATATCTGGTTCTAAAACCAAAACGGAGCTATCTAACAGAACGGTTGTCAATGTGTGCATTCAACTTACAGAGATAAACTCTTGTGTTTACGCGGCAGTTTGGAAAGCCTTTCTGTGGAGAATCACAAAACAGGCATTTCATGTAGAATATCCGCATATAAAAAATTGCAGTAAAACTGCTCCTAACACACAGAAAAAACGTATCCTTCAATCTGCTCTGCTTTCCGTTTGTTCAACTTAGTGAGTTAAATCTCTCTTTAGATTCAGGAATTAGAAACAAGTTTCTGGTAAATACTGTCTTTGGACATTCCTGAGTGAATGGGAGTATATGCTCTAATGAGAAATATCTGGTTTTAAAACCAAAACGGAGCTATCTAACAGAACGGTTGTCAATGTGTGCATTTAACTTACAGAGTTAACCTCGTGTGTTTATGCGGCAGTTTGGAAAGGCTTTCTGTGAAGAATCTCAAAACAGGCATTACCAGCAGAATATCCGCATCTAACAAAATTGGAGAAACACTGTTCCTATAACACAGAATAAACGTATTTTTCCATCTGCTCTTCTGTGCGTTTTTTCAACTAAGTGAGTTAAACCTGTCTTTTGATTCAGGAGTTAGAAACACGTTTCTGGTAAAAGCTGCGTTTGGACATTCCGCAGTGAATAGGAGTATATGCTGTAATGAGAAATATCTGGTTCTAAAACCAAAACGGAGCAATCTAACAGAATGGTTGTCAATGTGTGCATTCAACTTACAGAGTTTAGCTTATGGGTTTATGTGGCAGTTTGGAAAGGCTTTCTGTGGGGAATGTCAAAACAGGCATTTCCAGCGGAATTCCCAGTTATAACACAATGGCAGTAAAACTGTTCCTAAAACACAGAATAAACGTATTCTTCAATCTGCTCTGATGTCCCTTTGTTAAACTAAGTGAGTTAAATCTGTCTTTAGATTCAGGAGCTGGAAACACGTTTGTGGTAAAAGCTGCGTTTTCACATTCGACACTAAATGGGAGTATATGCTTTAATTAGAAATAGCTGGTTCTAAAACCAATACGGAGCTAAATGACACAATGGTTTTCAAAGTGTGCACTCAACCTACAGAGTTAAACTCATGTGTTTTTGTTGCATTTTGGAAAGGCTTTCTGTGGAGAATCTCAAAACAGGAATTTCCAGCAGAATTTCCGCATATTACAAAATAGCAGTAAAACTGATTCTAAAACACAGAAGAAACGTATCCTTCAATCTGCCCTGCTGTGGGTTTGTTCAACTACATGAGTTAAATCTGTCTTTAGATTCAGGAATTAGAAACACGTTTCTGGTAAAAGCTCCATTTGGACATTCCACAGTGAATTGGAGTATATGCTGTAATGAGAAATATGTGGTTCTAAAACCAAAACTGAGCTATCCAACAGAATGGTTGTCAATGTGTGCATTCAACTTTCAGAGTTTAACTCATGTGTTTATGCGGCAGTTTGGAAAGTCTTTCTGTGGAGGATCTCAAAACAGGCATTCCTAGCAGAATTGCCGCATATAAGAAAATAGCAGTAAAACTGTTCCTAAAACACAGAATAAACGTATCCTTCAATCTGCTCTGATGTGCCTTTGTTAAACTAAGTGAGTTAAATCTGTCTTTAGATTCAGGAGTTAGAAACACGTTTCTCGTAAAAGCTGCGTTCGGACATTCCACAGTGAATGGAAGTATATGCTGTAATGAGAAATATCTGGTTCTAAAACCAAAATGCAGCAATCTAACAGAATTGTTATCAATGTGTGCATTCAACTTACAGAGTTAAACTCATGTGTTTATTCGCAAGTTTAGAAAGGATTTCTATGGAGAATCTCAAAACAGCCATTTCCAACAGAATTTCCGAATATAACACAATAGCAGTAAAACTGTTCCTAAAACACAAAAGAAACGTATTCTTCAATCTACTCTTCTGTGCGTTTTTTTAACTAACTGAGATAAATCTGTCTTTATATTCAGTAGTTAGAAACACGTTTCTGGTAATAGCTGCATTTGGACATTCGACAGTGAATGGGAGTATATGCTGTAATGAGAATTATCTGGTTTTAAAACCGAAACGGAGCTATCTAACAGAATGGTTGTCAATGTGTGCATTCAACTTTCAGAGTTAAACTCATGGGTTTATGCGGCAATTTGGAAAGGCTTTCTGTGGAGAATATCAAAACAGGCATTTCCAGCAGAATTCCCGCATATAACAAAATAGCAGTAAAACTGTTTCTAGAACACAGAAGAAATTTATCCTTCAATCTGCTCTGCTTTGCGTTTGTTCAACTACGTGAGTTAAATCTGTCTTTAGATTCAGGAGTTAGAAACACGCTTCTGGTAAAACTCCGTTTGGACATTCCACAGTGAATTGGAGTATATGCTGTAATAAGAAATATCTGGTTCTAAAACCAAAACTGAGCTATCCAACAGAATGGTTGTCAATGTATGCATTCAACTTACAGAGTTAAACTCATGTGTTTATGTGGAAGTTTGGAATGGCTTTCTGTGGAGAATGTCAAAACAGGCATTTCCAGCAGAATTCCCAGTTATATCACAATGGCAGTAAAACTGTTCCTAAAACACAGAAGAAACATTTCCTTCAATCTGCTCTGCTGTGCGTTTGTTCAACTACGTGAGTTAAATCTCTCTTTAGATTCAGGAGTTAGAAACACGTTTCTGGTAAAAGCTACGTTTTCACATTTGACAGTGAATGGGAGTATATGCTGTAATGACAAATAGCTGGTTCTAAACCCAAAACGGAGCTATCTAACAGAATGGTTGTCAATGTGTGCATTCAACTTACAGAGTTAAACTCATCTGTTTATGCAGCAATTTGGAAAGGCTTTCTGTGGAAAAACTCAAAACAGGCATTTCCAGCAGAATTCCCGCATATAACAAAATAGCAGTAAAACTGTTTCTAGAACACAGAAGAAACTTGTCTTTCAATCTGCTCCGCTGTGCGTTTTTTCAACTAAGTGAGTTAAACCTGTCTTTTCATTCAGGAGTTAGAAACACGTTTCTGCTAAAAGCCGCGTTTGGACATTCCATAGTAAATGGGAGTACATGCTGTAATGAGAAAATCTTGGTCTAAAACCAAAAGGAGCTACCTAACAGAATGGTTGTCAATGTATGCATTCAACGTTCAGAGTTAAACTCATTTTTTTTATGCGGCAGTTTGGAAAGGCTTTCTGTGGAGAATCTCAAAACAGGCATTTCCAGCAGAATTCCCACATATAACAAAATAGAAGTAAAACTGTTCCTAAAACACAGAAGAAAGCTATCCTTCAAACTGCTCTGCTGTGCGTTTGTTCAACTAAGTAAGTTAAACCTATCTTTTGATTCAGGAGTTAGAAACACGTTTCTGGTAAAATCTGCGTTTGAACATTCCGCAGTAAACGGAAGTATATGCTGTAATGAGAAAATCTGGTTCTAAAACCAAAACGGAGCAATCTAACAGAATGGTTGTCAATGTGCACCTTCAACTTACAGAGTTAAACTCATGTGTTTATGTGGCAGTTTTGAAAGGCTTTCTGTGGAGAATCTCAAAACAGGCATTTCCAGCAGAATTCCCGGATATAACACAATGGCAGTAAAACTGTTCCTAAAACACAGAAGAAACGTATCCTTCAATCTGCTCTGCTGTGCGTTTTTTCAACTAAGTGAGTTAAATCTGTCTTAAGATTTTGGAGTTAGAAAAAGGTTTCTAGTAAAAGCTGCGTTTGTACATTCCACAGTGAATGACATTATTTGCTGTAATGAGAATTATCTGGTTCTAAAACCAAAACGAAGCTATCTAACAGAGTGGTTGTCAATGTGTGCATTCAACTTACAGAGTTAAACTCATCTGTTTATGTGGCAATTCGGAAAGGATTTCTGTGGAGAATCTCAAAACAGGCATTTTCAGCAGAATTCCGCATATAGCAAAATAGCAGTAAAATTATTCCTAAAACACAGAAGAAACGTATTGTTAAATCTGCTTTGCTGTGCGTTTCTTCAACTAAGTGAGTTAAATCTGTCTTTAGATTTAGGAGATAGAAAAACCTTTCTGCTTAAAGCTGCGTTTGGACATTCCACAGTGAATGGCAGTATATGCTGTCATGAGAATTATCTGGTTGTAAAACCAAAACGGAGTTATCTAACAGAATGGTTGTCAATGTGTGCATTCAACTTACAGAGTTAAACTCATCTGTTTATGCGGCAATTTGGAAAGGCTTTCTGTGGAGAATCTCAAAACAGGCATTTACAGCAGAATTCCCACATAAAACAAAATAGCAGTAAATCTGTTTCTAAAACAGAGAAACAACGTATGCTTCAATCTACTCTGTTGTGCGTTTGTTCAGCTAAGTCAGTTAAATCTCTTTTTAGAGTCAGGAGTTATAAACACGTTTCTGATAAAAGCTGCGTATGAACATTCCACAGTGAATGTGAATATACGCTGTAATGAGAAAATCTGGTTCTAAAACTAAAACGGAGCAATCTAACAGAATGGTTGCCAATGTGTGCATTCAACGTACAGAGTTAAACTCATTTGCTTATGCGGAAGTTTGGAAAGGCTTTCTGTGGAAAATCTCAAAAAAGGCATTTCCAGCAAAATTTCCACATATAAAACAATAGCAGTAAAACTGTTCCTAAAACACAGAAGAAACGTATCCTTCAGTCTGCTCTGCTGTGCGTTTTTTCAACTAAGTGAGTTAAACCTGTCTTTTAATTCAGGATTTAGAAACACGTTTCTGGTAAAAGCTGTGTTTGCACATTCCGCAGTAAACAGAAGGATATGCTGTAATGAGAATTTTCTGGTTCTAAAACCAAAACGGAGCTAGTTAACAGGATGGTTGTCAATATGTGCATTCAACTTACAAAATTAAACTCATGTGTTTATGCGGAAGTTTGGAAAAACTTTCTGTGGAGAATCTAAAAACAGGCATTTCCAGCAGAATTTCTGCATATAAGACAATAGCAGTAAAACTGTTCCTAAAACACAGAAGAAACGTATACTTCAATCTGCTCTGCTGTGCGTTTGTTCAACTAAGTGAGTTAAATCTCTCTTTAGATTCAGGAGTTAGAAACACGTTTCTGGTAAAAGCTACGTTTTCACATTCGACAGTGAATGGGAGTATATGCTGTAATGACAAATAGCTGGTTCTAAAACCAAAACGGAGCTATCTAACAGAATGGTTGTCAATGTGTGCATTCAACTTTCAGAGTTAAACTCATGTGTTTATGCGGCAGTTTGGAAAGTCTTTCTGTGGAGAATCTCAAAACAGGCATTTCCAGCAGAATTCCTGCATATAACAAAATAGCAGTAAAACTGTTCCCAAAACACAGAAGAAATGTATCCTTCAATTTGTTCTGCTGTGCGTTTGTTCAACAAAGTCAGTTAAATCTCTCTTTTGATTCAGGAGTTAGAAATACGTTTCTGGTAAAAGCTTCGTTTGGACATTCCGCAGTGAAAGGGAATATATGCTGTAATGAGAAAATCTGGTTCTAAAACAAATACGGAACTATATAACAGAATGGTTGTCAAGTGTGCATTCAACTTACAGAGCTAACTTCATGTGTTTCTTCAGAAGTTTGGAAAGGCTTTCTGTGGATAATCTCAAAACAGGAATTTACATTAAACTTCCCGCATATAACAAAATAGCAGTAAAACTTTTCCTAAAACATAGAAGAAATGTATGCTTCAATCTGCTCTGCTGTGCGTTTGTTCAACAACTCTCTAAAGAGAGTTAAATCTCTCTTTAGATTCAGAAGTTAGAAACACGTTTCTGGTAAAAGCTGCATTTGGACTTTCCGCCCTGAATGAGAGTATATGCTGTAATGAGATATATATGGTTCTAAAACCGAAACGGAGCTATCTAACAGAATGGTTGTCAATGTGTGCATTCAACATACAGAGTTAAACTCATGTGTTTATACTTAAGTTTGGAAAGGCTTTCTGTGGAGAATCTCAAATCAGGCATTTCCAGCAGAATTTCAGCATATAACACAATAGCAGTAAAACTGTTTCTAAAACACAGAAGAAACGTATCCTTCAATCTGCTCTGCTGTGCGTTTGTTCAAGTAAGTGAGTTAAATCTGTCTTTAGATTCAGGAGTTAGAAGCACATTTCTCGTAAAAGCTGTGTTTGGACATTCCACAGTAAATCGTACTATATGCTGTAATGAGAACTTTCTGGTTCTCAAACCAAAACGGAGCTATCTAACAGAATGGTTGTCAATGTGTGCATTCACCTTACAGAGTTAAACTCATGTACTTATGCGGCAGTTTGGAAAGGCTTTCTGTGGAGAATATCAAAACAGGCATTTCCAGCAAAATAGCCGCATATAACACAAGAGCAGTAAAACTCTTCCTAAAACACAGAATAAACGTATCCTTCAATCTGCTCTGCCGTGGGATTGTTCAACTACGTGAGTTAAATCTCTCTTTAGAGTCACGAGTTAGAAACACGTTTCTGGTAAAAGCTGCGTTTGGACATTCTGCAGTGAATGGGAGTATATGCTGTAATGAGAAATATCTGGTTCTAAAACAAAAACGGAGCAATCTAACAGAATGGTTGTCAATGTGTGCATTCAACTTACAGAGTTAAACTCATGCGTTTATACGGCAGATTGGTAAGGCTTTCCGTGAAGAATCTCAAAACAGGCCTTTCCAGCAGAATTCCCGGATATAACACAATGGCAGTAAAACTGTTCCTAAAACACAGAAGAATCGTATCCTTCAATCTCCTCTGATGTGCCTTTGTTAAACTAAGTGAGTTAAATATGTCCTTAGATTCCGGAGTTAGAAACACTTTTCTGGTAAAAGCTGCGTTTGGACATTCCACCGTGAATGGGATTATATGCTGTAATAAGAAATATCTGATTCTAAAACCAAAACGGAGATATCTAACAGAATGGTTGTCAATGTGTGCATTCAACCTACAGTGTTAAACTCATGTGTTTATGCGCAAGTTTGGAAAGGCTTTCTGTGGAAAATCTCAAAACAGGCATTTCCAGCAGAATTCCTGCATATAACAAAATAGCAGTAAAACTGTTCCTAAAACACAGAAGAAACGTATCCTTATATGTGCTTTCCTGTGCGTTTGTTCAACTAAGTGAGTTAAATCTCTCTTTAGATTCAGGAGATAGAAACACCTTTCTGGTAAAAGCTGTGTCTGGACATTCAAAAGTGAATGGGAGTATAAGCTATAATGAGAAAATCTGGTTCTAAAACTAAAACGGAGCAATCTAACAGAATGGTTGTCAATGTGTGCATTCAACTTAGAGAGTTAAACTCATGTGTTTATGCGCAAGTTTGGAAAGGCCTTCTGTGGAGAATCTCAAAACAGGCATTTACAGCAGAATTCCCGTATATAACACAATAGCAGTAAAACTGTTTCTAAAACACAGAAGAAACGTACTTTTCAATCTGCTCTGATGTGCGTTTGTTCATCTAAGTGAGTTAAATCTGTCTTTACATTCAAGAGTTAAAAATACATTTCTGGTAAAAGCTGCATTTGGACATTCCACAGTGAATGGGAGTATATGCTGTAATGAGAAAATCTGGTTCTAAAACTAATACGGACCTATCTAACAGAATGGTTGTCAAGGTGTGCATTCAACTTACACAGCTAAGCTCATTTGTTTCGGAGGGAGTGTAGAAAGGCTTTCTGTGGATAATCTTAAAACAGGAATTTACAGCAAACTTCCCACATATAACAAAATAGCAGTAAAACTGTTTCTAAATAATAAAAGAAACGTATGCTTCAATCTGCTATGCTGTGCGTTTGTTCAACTAAGTCAGTTAAATCTCTCTTCAAAGTAAGGGGTTAAAAACACGATTCTGGTAAAAGCTGCGTTTGGACATTGTGCAGTGAATGGAAGTGTATGCTGTAATGAGAAAAACTGGTTCCAAATCCAAAACGGAGCCATCTAACAGAATGGTTACCAATATGTGCATTAAACTTAGAGATTTAAACTCATTTGTTTAGGCGGAAGTTTGGAAAGGCTTTTTGTAAAGAATCTCAGAAAAGGCATTTACAGCGAAATTTCCACATATAACACAATAGCAGTAAAACTGTTCCTAAAACACAGAAGAAACGTATAGTTCAATCTGCTCTGCTGTGCGTTTTTTCAACTGAGTTAAACCTGTCTTTTGATTCAGGAGTTACAAACACGTTTCTGGTAAATGCTGCGTTTGCACATTCCACAGTGAATGGCAGTATATGCTGTAATTAGAAATATCTGGTTCTAAAACCAAAACCGAGCTATCTAACAGAATTGTTGTCAATGTGTGCATTCAACTTACAGAGTTAAACTCATTTGATTATGCAGTAGTTTGGAAAGGCTTTTTGTGGACAAACTCAAAACAGGCATTTCCAGTAGAATTCTCGCGTATAACAAAATAGCAGTAAAAGTGTTCCTAAAACACAAAAGAAACGTATCCTTAAATCTGCACTACTGTGCGTTTGTTCAAATACGTGAGTTAAATCTCTCTTTAGATTCAGGAGTTAGAAACACGTTTCTGGTAAAAGCTGCGTCTGGACATTCAAAAGTGAATGGGAGTATATGCTGTAATAAGAAAAGTAGGTTCTAAAACCAAAACGAAGCAATCTAACAGAACGGTTGTCAATGTGTGCATTCAACTTACAGATTTAAACTCATGTGTTTATGCGGCAGTTTGGAAAGGCTTTCTGTGGAGAAAACCAAAACAGGCATTACCAGCAGAATCCCCGCATATAACAAAATAGCAGTAAAACTGTTCCTAAAACACAAAAGAAACTTATTCTTCAATCTGCTCTGCTGTGCGTTTGTTCAACTACGTGAGATAAATGTCTCTTTAGATTCAGGATTTAGAAAGACGTATCTGGTAAAAGCTGCATTTGAACAATCTGCAGTGAATGGGAGTATATGCTGTAATGAGAAATTCTTGTTCTAAAACCAAATCGGAGCTATATAACAGAATGGCTGTCAATGTCTGCATTCAACTTACAGAGTTAAACTCATGTGTTTATGCGGAAGTTTGGAAAGGCTTTCTGTGGAGAATCTCAAACGATCCATTTCCAGCAGAATTCCCGCATATAACAAAATAGCAGTAAAACTGTTCCTAAAACACAAACGAAGCGTATCCTTCAATCTGCTCTGCCGTATGTTTGTTCAACTAAGTGAGTTATATCTCCCTTTAGATTTAGGAGTTAGAAACACGTTTCTGGTAAAGACTGCATTTGGACATTCAGCAGTGAATGGGAGTATATAATGTAATGAAAAATATCTGGTTCTAAAACCAAATCGGAGCTATATAACAGAATGGTTGTCAATCTGTGCATTTAGCTTACAGGGTTAAACTCATGTGTTTATGCGGCAGTTTGGAAAGTCTTTCTGTGGAGAATCTCAAAACAGGCATTTTCAGCAGTATTCCTGCATATATCAAAATAGCCGTAAAACTGTTCCTAAAACACAGAAGAAACGTATCCTTCAATCTGCTCTGCTGTGCGTTTGTTCAACTAAGTGAGTTAAATCTCTCTTTAGATTAAGGAGTTAAAAACACGTTTCTGGTAAAAGCTGCGTTTGGACATTCCACAGTGAATGGGAGTATATGCTGTAATGAGAAATATCTGGTTCTAAAACCAAAACGGAGCTATCTAAGAGAATGGTTGTCAATGTGTCCATTCAACTTACAGAGTTAAACTTATTTGTTTATGCGGCAATTTGGAAAGAGTTTCTGTGGAGTATCACAAAACAGGAATTTCCAATAGAATTCCCGCATAAAACAAAATAGCAGTAAAACTGTTCTAAAAACACAGAAGAAACTTATCTTTCTATCTCCTCTGATATGTGTTAGTTCAGCAAAGTGAGTTAAATCTCTCTTTTAATTCAGAAGTTAGAAACACGTTTCCGGTAAAAGCTGCATTTGGACATTTCGCAGTGAATGGTAGTATATGTTGTAATGAGAAATATCTGGATCTAAACCCAGAACGGAGCTATCTAACAGAATGGTTGTCAATGTGTGCATTCAACTTACAGAGTTAAACTCATGTTTTTATGCGGCTGTTTGGAAAGCCTTTCTGTGGAGAATCTCAAGACATGCATTTCCAGCAGAATTTCAGCATATAACAAAATAGTAGTAAAACTGCTCCTTAAACAGAGAAGAAACATATCCTTCAATCTGCTCTGCTGTGCGTTTCTTCAACTAAGGGAGTTCAATATTTCTTTAGATTCAGGAGTTAGAAACACGTTTCTGGTAAAAAGCTGCCCTTGGAAGTTCCAAAGTTAATGGAATTATATGCTGTAATGAGAAATATCTGCTCCTAAAAGCAATACGGAGCTATCTAACAGAATGGTTGTTAATGTGTGCATTCAACTTATACAGTTAAACTCATGTGTTTATGTGGCAGTTGGGAAAGGCTTTCTGTGTAGAATCTCAAAACAGGCATCTCAAGCAGAATTCCCGCATATAAAAAAAATCGCACTAAAACTGTTCCTAAAAGAAAGAAGAAACGTATCATTCAATCTGCTCTGCTGTGCGTTTGTTCACCTAAGTGAGTTAAATCTGTCTTTAGATTCAGGAGTTATAAACACGTTTCTCCTAAAAACTGCGTTTGGACATTCCCTAGTCAATGGTGGTATATGCTGTAATTAGAAATATCTGGTTCTAAAACCAAAACGGAGCTATCTAACAGAATTGTTGTAAATGTTTACATTCAACTTACAGAGTTAAACTCACGTGTTTATGCGGCGGCTTGGAAAGGCTTTCTGTGGAGAATCTCAAAAAGAGACATTTCCAGCAGAATTACCACATATAACAAAATAGTATTAAAACTGTTTCTATAACACAGAAGAAAGGTATCCTTCAATCTGCTCTGCTGTGCGTTTGTTCAACTAAGTGAGTTCAATCTCTCTGTAGTTTCAGGAGTTAGAAAAACCTTTTTGGTAAAAACTGCATTTGGACATTCTGCAGTCAATGGGAGTATATGCTGTAATGAGAAATATCTGGTTCTAAAACCAAAACGGAGCTATGTAACAGAATGGTTGTCAATGTGTGCATTCAACTTACAGAGTTAAACTCACGTGTTTATGCGGCTGTTTGGAAAGGCTTTCTGTGGAGAATCTCAAAACAGGCATTTCCAGCCGAATTCCCGCATATAACAAAATAGTAGGAAAACTGTTCCTAAAACACAGAAGAAACGTATCCTTCAATCTGTCCTGCTGGGCATTTGTTCAACTACGTGAGTTAAATCTCTCTTTAGATTCAGGAGTTAGAAATACGTTTCTGGTTAAAGCTGAGTTTGGACATTCTGCAGTGAATGTGATTATATCCTGTAAAGAGAAATATTTTGTTCTAAATCAAAAACGGAGCTATCTAACAGAATGGGTGTCAATGTGTGCATTCAACCTACAGAGTTAAACTCATATCTTTATGTGGCAGTTTGGAAAGGATTTCTGTGGAGAATGTCATAACAGGCATTTCCATCAGAATTCCCGCATATAACAAAATAGAAGTAAAACTGTTCCTAAAACACAGAAGAAACGTATTTTTCAATCTGTTCTTCTCTGGGATTGTTCAACTAAGTGAGTTAAATCTCTCTGTAGATTCAGGAGTTAGAAACACGTTTCTGGGAAAAGCTGCGTTTGGACATATCCCGACTGAACGGAGTATGCTGTAATGAGAAATATCTGGTTCTAAAACGAAAAGGGAACTATCTAACAGAATGGTTGTCAATGTGTGCATTCAACTTACAGATTTAAACTCATGTGTATAAGCGGCAGTTTGGAAAGGCTTTCTGTGGAGAATCTCAAAAGAGTCATTTCCAGCAGAATTCCAGCATATAACAAAATAGCAGTAAAACTGTTCCTAAAACACAGAAGAAACACTTCCTTCAATCTGCTCTGCTGTGCGTTTGTTCTACTAAGTGAATTAAATTTCTCTTTAGATTAAGGAGTTATTAACACGTTTCTGGTAAAAGCTGCGTTTGGACATATCCCGACTGAATGGAGGTATATGCTGTAATAACAAATATCTGGTTCTAAAACCAAAACAAAGCTATCTAACAGAATGGTTGTCAATGTGTGCATTCAACCTACAGAGTTAAACTCATATCTTTATGTGGCAGTTTGGAAAGGCTTTCTGTGGAGAATCTCAAAACAGGCATTTCCAGCAGAATTCCTGCATATAACAAAATAGCAGTAAAACTGTTCCTAAAACACAGAAGAAACGTATCCTTCAACCTGCTCTGCTGTGGGTTTGTTCAATTAACTGAGTTACATCTCTCCTTAGATTCAAAAGTTAGAAACCTGTTTCTGGTAAAAGCTGCGTTTGAACATTCCCGAGTGAATGGGTGTATATGCTGTAATGAGAAATATCTGCTTCTAAAACAAAAAAGGAGCTATCTAAGAGAAAGTTTGTCAGTGTGTGCATTCAACTTACAGAGTTAAACACATGTGTTTTTGTGGCAGTTTGGAATGGCTTTCTGTGGAGAATCTTAAAACAGGCATTTACAGCAGAATTCCCGCATGTAAGAAAATAGAAGTAAAACTGTTCCTAAAACACAGAAGAAACGTATTTTTCAATCGGCGCTGCTTTGCCTTTGTTTAACTAAGTGAGTTAAATCTCTCTATAGATTCAGGAGTTAGAAACACGTGTCTGGTAAAAGCTGCATTTGGACATTCCACAGTGAGTGGGAGAATATGCTGTAATGAGAAATATCTGGTTCTAAAACCAAAACAGAGCTATCTAAGAGAATGGTTGTCAATGTGTGCATTCAACTTACAGAATTTTACTCGTGTTTATTCGACAGTTTGGGAAGTCTTTCTGTGAAGAATCTCAAAACAGGCATTTCCAGCAGAATTCTCGCATATAACAAAATAGCAGTAAAGGTGTTCCTAAAACACAGAAAAAACGTATTCTTCAATCTGCTCTGCTGTGTCTATTTTCAACTAAGTGAGTTAAATCCGTCTTTATATTCAGGACTTAAAAACACGTTTCTTGTAAAATCTGCGTTTGGACATTCCCGAGTGAATGGGAGTATATGCTGTAATGAGAAATATCTGGTTCTAAAACCAATTCAGAGCCATCTAACAGAATAGTTGTCACCTATTTCTGTGGAGAATCTCAAAACAGGCATTTCCAGCAGAATTTCAGCATA
The DNA here is from genome assembly GCA_031835075.1 of Saguinus oedipus. Lineage (NCBI taxonomy): Eukaryota > Metazoa > Chordata > Mammalia > Primates > Cebidae > Saguinus > Saguinus oedipus. Next base: position 8,005,425 of record CM063170.1, read on the forward strand.
TAACAAAATAGCAGTAAAACTGTTCCTAAAACACAGAAGAAACGTATCCTTCAACTGCTCTGCTGTGCGTTTGTTCAACTAAATGAGTTCAATCTCTCTGTATCTTCAGGAGTGAGAAACACGTTTCTGGTAAAAGCTGCGTTTGGACATTCTTGAGTTAATGGGGATATACACTGTAATGAGAAATATCTGCTTCTTAAACCAAAACGGAGCTATCTAACAGAATGTTTGTCAGTGTGTGCATTCAACTTACAGAGTTAAACTCATGTGTTTCTGCGGCAGTTTGGCAAGGCTTTCTGTGGAGAATCTCAAAACAGGCATTACCAGTAGAATTCCCGCATATAACAAAATAGCAGTAAAACTGTTCCTAAATCACAGAAGAAATGTATCCAACAACCTTCTCTGCTGTGCTTTTCTTCAACTACGTAAGTTAAAACTCTCTTTAGATTTATGAGTTAACAACACGTTTCTGGTTAAAGCTATGTTTGGACATTCTGTCGTAAATGGAAGTATATGCTGTAAAGAGACATATCTGGTTCTAAAACCAAAAGGGAGCTATGTAGCAGAATGATTGTCAATGTGTGAATTCAACTTACAGAGTTAAACTAATGTGTTTTCTCGGCAGTTTGGAATGGCTTTCTGTGGAGAATCTCAAAACAGGCATTTACAAAAGAATTCCTGCATATAACAAAATAGCAGTAAAACTTCCTAAAACACAGAAGAAACGTATTCTTCAATCTGCTCTGCTTTGCGTTTGTTCACCTGAGTTAAATCTCTCTGTAGATTCAGGAGTTAGAAACACGTTCCTGGTAAAATCTGCATTTAGACAATCCACAGTGAATGAAAATGTATGCTGTAATGAGAACTATCTGGTTCTAAAACCAAGATGGAGCTATCTAACAGAATGGTTGTAATTGTGTGCATTCATCTTACAGAGTTAAACTCAGGTGTTTATGCAGCATTTTGAAAACGCTTTCTGTGGAGAATCTCAAAACAGACATTTCCAGCAAAATTCCCGCATATAACAAAAAGTGGTAAGACTGACTCTAAAACCCTGAAGAAACGTATCCTTCAATCTGCTCTGGTCTGCATTTGTTCAATGAATTGTGTTAAACCTATCTTTAGATTCAGGAGTTAGAAACACGTTTCTAGTAAAACTGCGTTTAGATATTCCTGAGTGAATTGGAGCACATGCTGCAATGAGAAATATATGATTCTAAAACCAAAACGGAGCTGTCTAGCAGATGCTAGAGAGGATGTGGAGAAAGAGGAACACTCTTACACTGTTGGTGGGAGTGTAAATTAGTTCAACCATTGTGGAAGACAGTGTGGCGATTCCTCAAGGATGAGAAATAGAAATTCCATTTGACCCAGCAATCCCATTACTTGGTATATATCCAAAGGACTATAAATCGTTCTACTATAAGGACACATGCACAAAAAATGTTCATTGCAGTAATGTTTGCAATAGCAAATACCTGGAACCAACCCAAATGCCCATTGATGATAGACTGGACTGGAAAAATTTGGCACATATACACCATGGAATATTATGCAGCAATCAAAAATGATGAGTTTTTGTTTTTTGTAAGGACGTGGATGAATCTGGAGATCATCATTCTCAGCAAACTGACACAAGAACAGAAAAAGAAATGCCACATATTCTCACTTATAGTCAGGTGAGAAAAATGAGAACACATGGACACAGGGAGGGGGTCTACTACACACTGGGGTCTATTGGGGGAAATGGGAGAGGGACAGCGGGGTGGGCTGGGGAGGGATAGCCTGGGGATAAATGCCAAGTGTGGGTGAAGGGGAGGAAGGCAGCAAAACACACTGCCATGTGTGTACCTATGCAACTATCTTGCACGTTTTGCACATGTACCCCAAACCTATAATGCAATAAATTTTTTTTAAAAAAACGGAGCTGTCTAACAGAATGGTTGTCAATGTGTGCATTCAACTTACAAAGTTAAACTCATGTGTTTATGCAGCAGTTTGGAAATGATTTCTGACAAGAATCTCAAAACAGGCATTTTCAGCAAAATAGCCGCATATAACAAAAAGCGGTAAGACTGCCTCTAAAACACAGAGGAAACTTATTTTTCAATCTGCTCTGCTGTGCGTTTGTTCAAATAATTGAATTAAACCTATCTTTAGATTCAGGAGTTAGAAACACGTTTCTAGTAAAAGCTGCATTTGGATATTTCTGAGTGAATGGGAGAACATGCTGTAATGAGAAATATCTAGTTTTAAAACTAAAACGGAGCTGTCTAACAAAATGGTTGTCAACGTGTGCATTCAACTTACGGAATTAAACTCATGTGTTTATTCAGCAGTTTGCAAAAGCTTTCTGTGGAGAATCTAAAAATAGGTATTTCCAGCAAAATACTCACATATAACGAAAAGCGGTAAGACTGCCTCTAAAACACAGAAGAAACATATCCTTCAATATGCTCTGCTGTGCGTTTGTTCAACGAATTGATTTAAACCTATCTTTAGATTCAGGAGTTAGAAACACGTTTCTAGTAAAAGCTGCGTTTGGATATTCCTGAGTGAATGGGAGCACATGCTGTAATGAGCAACATCTGGTCCTAAAACCAAAACGGAGCTATCTAACAGAATGGTTGTCAATGTGTGCATTCAACTTACAAAGTTAAACTCACGTTTCTTCTAGGAGCCGCGTTTGGACATTGCAATGTGAATGGGAATGCATTGTGTATTGAGAAATATTTGTTTCTAAAAGGAAAACGGAGCTTTATAACAGAATGGTATTAAATGTTTGCATTCAACTTACAGAGTTGAACTGATGTGTGTTTGCAGTTGTTTGTAATCCCTTTCTGTAAATAATCTAATATAGGACATTTCCAGCCAAATAGCAACATATATAAGAAATAACGTTACGACTGCATTTAAAATACAAAAAAAAAAAAAACACGTATTTTTGAAACTGCTTTGCTGTGTTCGTTGAACTAAGAGAGTTGAATGTATGTTTAGATTCAGAAAGTTAGAAACACGTTTCTTCTGGGTGCTGTATTTGGACGTTGCAGAGTGAATCGAAGTACATCCTGTATTGAAAAATATCTCTTTCTAAAAGAAAAACGGATCTATCTAACAGAGTGGTCTTCAATGTGTGCACTAAACTTACAATGATAAACTGATGTGTGTTTGCAGCAGTGTGTAAAGCCTTTCTGTAAGGAATCTAAAAATTGACATTTCCAGATTTTTTAATGATCGCCATTCTAACTGGTGTGAGATGATATCTCAATGTGGTTTTGATTTGCATCTCTCTAATGACCAATGATGATGAGCACTTTTTCATATGTTTGTTGGCCTCATGTATGTCTTCTTTTGTAAAGTTTCTGTTCATATCCTTTGCCCATTTTTGAATGGGCTGGTTTGTTTTTTTCCTGTAAATCTGTTTGAGTTCTTTGTAAATTCTGGATATCAGCCCTTTGTCAGATGTGTAAACTGCAAAGATTTTTTCCCATTCTGATGGTTGCCGATTCACTCTAGTGACTGTTTCTTTTGCCGTGCAGAAGCTGTGGAGTTTGATTAGGTCCCATTTGTCTATTTTGGCTTCTGTTGCCAATGCTTTTGGTGTTTTGTTCATGAAGTCCTTGCCTACTCCTATGTCCTGAACGGTTTTGCCTAGATTTTCTTCTAGGGTTTTTATGGTGTCAGGGCGATCATTAAAAAATCTGGAGACAGCAGGTGCTGGAGAGGATGTGGAGAAATAGGAACACTCTTACACTGTTGGTGGGAATGTAAATTAGTTTAACCATTGTGGAAGACAGTGTGGCGATTCCTCAGGGACCTAGAAATAGAAATTCCATTTGACCCAGCAATCCCATTACTGGGTATCTATCCAAAAGACTATAAATTGTTCTACTATAAGGACACATGCACACGAATGTTCATTGCAGCACTGTTTACAATAGCAAAGACCTGGAACCAACCCAAATGCCCATCGATGATAGACTGGACTGGGAAAATGTGGCACATGTACACCATGGAATATTATGCAGCAATCAAAAATGATGAGTTTGTGTCCTTTGTAAGGACATGGATGAATCTGGAGAACATCATTCTCAGCAAACTGACACAAGAACAGAAAAAGAAATACTGCATATACTCACTCATAGGTGGGTGAGAAAAATGAGAACACATGGACACAGAGAGGCGGTCTACTATACACTGGGGACTGTTGGGGGAAATGGGGGAGGGACAGCGGGGGGGGCTGGGGGGAATAGCCTGGTGATGAATACCAAGTGTGGGTGAAGGGGAGGAAGGCAGCAAAACACACTGCCATGTGTGTACCTATGCAACTATCTTGCACGTTCTGCACATGTACCCCAAAACCTATAATGCAATAAAAATTAAAAAAAAGGACATTTCCATTGAAATCCCAGCATATATAAAAAATAGCAGTAAGACTTCGTCTAAAACACAAAACAACGTATCTTTCAGATTGCTCTCCTGTGTCTTTGTTTAACTAAGGGAGTTGAATATATGTTCAGATTCAGCGAGTTAGAAACGCGTTTCTTCTAGGAGATGCGTTTGGACATTGCAGAGTGAATGGAAGTACATGCTCTATTGAGAAATATCTGTTTCTAAAACGAAAACCTAGCTATCTAACAGAATAATCTTCAAAGTGAGCATTCACCTTACAAAGTTAAAGTGATGTGTGTTTGCAGCAGTTTGTAAACCCTTACTGTAAAGAATCTAAAAATGGATAATTTCAGCCAAATACTAGCATGTGTTGGAAATAGAAGTAAGACTGCATCTAAAACACTAAACAAACATATTTTTCAAAGTGCTCTGCTGTGCGTCTGTTCAACTAAGAGAGTAGAAAATATGTTTAGATTCATCGAGTTAGGAACACATCTTTTCTAGGATCTCCGTTAGGAAATTGCAGAGTGAATGGTCATACATGCTGTATTAAGAAATATCTGCTTCTATTAGGTCCCATTTGTCTATTTTTCCTTTTTTTGGCCAATGTTTCTGGTGTTTTGGTCATGAAGTCCTTGCCTACTCCTATGTCGTGAGTGGTTTTGCCTAGATTTTCTTTTAGGGTTTTTATAGTGCCAGGTCTTATGTTTAAGTCCTTAATCCATCTGGAGTTAATTTAATGTAAGATATCAGGAAGGGATCCAGTTTCTTCTTTTTCTTTCAATGTTCACAGAGCAGTATTGATTTACTTTTATTATTTGTTTATTTTTATTTTTATTTTTACTGCATTTTAGGTTTTCATGTACATGTGCAGAACGTGCAAGATAGTTGCATAGGTACACACATGGCAGTGTGTTTTGCTGCCTTCCTCCGCTTCACCCAAACTGGGCATTTCTCCCCAGGATATGATTCCCCAGCTCCCCCTCTGCAGTCCCTCCCCTATTTCCCCCAATAGAACCGAGTGTGTAGTACCCCCTTTTCTGTGTCCATGTGTTCTAATTTTTTCTCACCCACCTATGAGGAAGAATATGTGGCATTTTATTTTCTGTTCTTGTGTCAGTTTGCTGAGAATGATGTTCTCCAGATTCATCCATGTTTTTACAAAAAAAACCGAACTAATCATTTTTGATTTCTGAATAATATTCCACGGTGTGTATGTGCCACATTTTCCCAGTCCAGTCTATCATTGATGGGCATTTGGGTTGGTTCCACGTCTTTGCTATTGAAAACAGTGCTGCAATGAACATTCGTGTGCATGTGTCCTTATAGTAGAACGATTTATAGTCCTTTGGATATATACCCAGTAATGGGATTGCAGGGTCAAATAGAATTTCTATTTCTAGGTCCCTGAGGAATCGCCACACTGTCTTCCACAATGGTTGAACTAATTTACACTCCCACCAAAAGTGTAAGAGTGTTCCTCTTTCTCTGCATCCTCTCCAGCATCTGTTTTCTCCATTTTAATGATCGCCATTCTAAGTGGCGTGAGATGGTATCTCAAAGTGGTTTTGATTTGCAACTCTCTAATGACCAGTGATGATGAGCATTTTTTCATGTGTTTGTTGGCCTCATGTATGTCTTCTTTTGTAAAGTGTCTGTTTATATTTTTTGCCCATTTTTGAATGCGCTTGTTTTTTTATTCTTCTGTAAATCTGCTTGAGTTCTTTGTAAATTCTGGATATCAGCCCTTGTCAGATGGGTAAACTGCAAAGATTTTTCCCATTCTGTAGGTTGCCGATTCACTCTAGTGACTGTTTCTTCTGCTGTGCAAAAGCTTTGGAGTTTGATTAGGTCCCATGTGTCTATTTTTGCTTTTGTTCTCAATGCTTTTGATGTTTCGGTTATAAAGTCTTTGCCTATTCCTATGTCCTGAATGGTTTTGACTAGATTTTCTTTTAGGGTTTTTATGGTGCCAGATCTTATGTTTAAGTCTTTAATCCATCAAGAGTTAATTTTAGTGCAAGGTGTCAAGAAGGGGTCCAGTTTCTGCTTTCTGCACATGGCTAGCCAGTTTTTCTAACACCATTTATTAAACAGGGAATCCCTTCCTTATTGCTTGTTTTTTTATGGTTTTTCAACAATTATATGGTTGTAGATATGCTGTGTTGCCTCCTCTGCCTCTCTTCTGTTCCATTCATCTATATCTCTGTTTTGGTACCAGTACCATGATGTTTTGATTACTGTAGCCTTGTAGTATTGTTCGAAGTGTTGTAGTGTGTTGCCTTCTGCTGTGTTTTTTTTGCTTAGAATTGACTTGGCTATGCAGGCTCTCTTTTAGTTTCATATGAAGTTCAAGGTGGTTTTTCCCAGTTTTGTGAAGAAAGTCAATGGTAGCTTGATGTGGATAGCATTGATCCTGTAAATTACTTTGGGCAGTATAGCCATTTTCACGATATTGATTCTTCCTAAGCATGAACATAAAATGTTTCTGCATCTGTTTGTGTCCTGTCTTATTTCGTTGAGCAGTGGTTTGTAGCTTTCCCTGAAGAGGTCCCTTATATTTCTTGTAAGTTGTATTTCTAGGTATTTTATTGTCTCTGTAGCAATTGTGAATGGCAGTTCATTTTTGATTTGGCTCTCTTTAAGTTTGTTTTTGGTGTATAGGAATGCTTGTGATTATTTCATATTGATTTTATATCCTGAGACTTTGCTGAAGTTGCTTATCAGTTTCAGAAGTTTTTGGGCTGAGGTGATTGGATCGTCTAGATGTCATGTCGTCTGCAAATAGAGACAATTTGGCTTCCTCCTTTCCTATTTGAATACACTTTATTTCTTTTTCTTGCCTAATTTCTCTGGCTAGAACGTCCAGTACTATATTGAATAAAAGTGGTGAGAGAGGGCATCCTTGTCTAGTTCCAGATGTCAAATGGAATGTTTTCAGTTTTTGCCCATTCACTATGATATTGGCTGTTGATTTGTCATAAATAGCTTTTATTATTTTGAGATACGTTCCATCACTACCGAGTTTATTGAGGGTTTTTAGCATAAAAGGCTGTTGAATTTTGTCAAATGCCTTCTCTGCATCAATTGAGATAATCATGTGGTTTTTGTTTTTGGTTCTGTTTATGTGATGAATTACATTTACAGAATTGCATATGTTGAACCAGCCTTGTGTCCCCGGGATGAATCCTACTTGATCATGATGGATAAGGTTTTTGATGTGCTGTTGCAATCAGCTTGCCAATATTTTATGAAGATTTTTGTATCTATGTTCATCATGGATATTGGCCTGAAGTTTTCTTTTCTTGTTGAGTCTCTGCCGGGTTTTTGGTATCAGGATGATTTTGGTCTCATAAAATGATTTTGGAAGGGTTCCCTATTTTTGGATTATTTAAAATAGTTTCAGAAAGAATGGTACCAGCTCATCTTTGTGTGTCTGGTAGAATTCGGCTGCTAACCCATCGGGACCAGGGCTTTTTTTGTGTGTTAGGCTCTTAATTGCTGCCTTGACCTCAGACCTTGTTATTGGTCTATTCATTGTTTTTACTTCCTCCTGGTTTAGGCTTGGGAGGAGACAGGTGTCCAGGAATTTATCCATTTCTTTTAGGTTTACTAGTTTAGGTGCATAGAGTTGTTTGTAATATTCTCTGATAATCGTTTGAATTTCTGTGGAATCTGTGGTGATTTCCCCTTTATCTTTTTTTATTGTGTCTCTTTGGTTGTCTGCATGGCAAAAGAAAAAATCACTAGAGTGAATTGGCAATTAACAGAATGGGAAAATTTTTTTGCCCTTTACCCATCTGACAAATGGCTGATATCCAGAATTTACAGAGAACTCAAACAGATTTACAAGAAAAAAACAACCAAGCCAATCCAAAAATGGGCAAAGGATATGAACAGACACTTTACAAAAGAAGACATACATGAGGCCAACAAACACATAAAAAATGCTCATCATCTCTGGTCATTAGAGAGAAGCAAATCAAAACCACATTGAGATACCATCTCACGCCAGTTAGAATGGTGATCATTAAAAAATCTGGAGACAACAGATGCTGGAGAGGTTGTGGAGAAATAGGAACACGTTTACACTCTTGGTGGGAGTGTAAGGTAGTTCAACCATTGTGGAAGACAGTGTGGTGAGTCCTCAGAAACCTAGAAATAGAAATTTCATTTGACCCAGCAATCCCATTACTTGTTATATATCCAAAGGACTATAAATCATTCTACTATAGGGACACATGCACACGAATGTTCATTGAAGCACTGTTTACAATAGCAAAGACCTGGAACCAACCCAAATGCCCATCGATAATAGACTGGTCTGGGGAAATGTGGCACATATACACCATGGAATATTATGCAGCAATCAAAAATGATGAGTTTGGGTCTTTTGTAGGGACATGGATTAATCTGAAGAACATCATTTTCAGCAAACTGACACAAGAACAGAAAATGAATCATGGCATATTTTCCCTCATAGGCGGGTGATAAACAGTAAGAACATGTGGATGCAGGGGGGGGGACTACACACTGGAGTTTATTTGAGGAAATAGGGGAGGGACAGCGGTGGGGAGATGGGGAAGGATAGCATGGGGAGAAATGCCAAATGTGGGTGAAGGCATGGAAGGCAGCAAAACACACTGCCATGTGTGTACCTATGCAACTATCTTGCATGTTCTGCACATGTACCCCAAAACCTAAAACACAATAAAAAATAAAAAATTTTAAAAAAGAAATATCTGCTTCTAAAACAAAAACGGAGCTATTTAACAGAATGGTGTTCAATGTGTGCATTCAACTTACAGAGTTAAACTGTTGTGTGTTTACAGCAGTTTGTAAACCCTTTCTGTCACATATCTAAAAATGGACATTTTCAGCCAAATTCCAGCACATATAAGAAATAGCAGTGAGACTGCATCTAACACAGAAAACAAACCTATTTTTCAAAGTGCTCTGCTGTGTGTTTGTTCAACTAAAAGTGTTGAATATCGGTTCAGATTCAATGAGGCTCTGAAGGAGGGACCATATGAAATTTACTCTATACAATTCCACATGTGTTAATTTTTTTGTTACAATCGGAAAGGGGATTGATAGGAAATAGACTCCTCAGGAATCCAAGGCATACATAATTCAGCGGGGCTTATAATAGGTGTTCATATTAAATAGAATTCTGACTATTCTCCACGTGTGTATCATTCAGTGAGGCTCTGAATGAGTGAGCATATAAAATAGACCATTGACTATTTCTCAGGTGTCTATTATTTACAGTAGAATCGTCAGTACTCCCCAGGTGTGCATTATTCACTGAGATTCTGAATAATTGGCAATATGAAATAAACTCTTGACAATTCCACAGGTGTGTATCATTCAGTCAGGCTCTAAATGGGTGGCCATATGAAAGAATCCTCACTTATTCACCGGTGTGCATTACTCCATAAGATTGTGAATTAGTGACCATATGACTATTCCACAGGTGCGTAAAATTCATTGAGGCTCTGAGTGGCCACGTTAAAGAGATTCCTGAATATCTGCAGGGAGCTCGTTACTCAGAGAGTCTCTGAATGAATGGCTATATCAATTAGGCTGCTAACTACAACACAGGAGTGCATTATTCAGTTAAACTCTGCATAAAAGGCCAGATAAAATTGTCTCCTGACAATTTTCTAGGTGTGTATTATTCACTGAGCTTCTGAATGTGTGGCCAATTGAAACACACTCCTGACTATTCTCCAGGTGTGTGTTAATTACTGAGGTTCTGTATGAGCTGCCATACGAAATAGACTCCTAACAATTCCCCAGGTGAGCACTACTCCCAGAGGCTCTCACTGAGTGGCCATAGGAAATAGACTCCTGACTCTACCCCATGTGTGTATTATTCAGAGAGGCTCTGTTCATATGAAATACACTCCTGTCTATTCCCCAGGTGTGCGTTATTTACTGAGGCTGTGAATGAGTTTCAATATGAAATACCCTCCTATTCTCCAGGTGCATTTTATTCACATGGGCTCTGAATGAAAGGCCGTATGAAACAGACTCCTTACTTTTCCACAAGTGTGTATTATTCACTGATGTTCTGAATGTGTCACCAAAGAGCATAGACACATGGCTACCCCACACGTGTTGGTTGTTCTCTTTTCTTTTTTATCAGTCTGGCTAGTGGTCTATTTTGTAAATCTTTTCGGAAAACCAGCTCTTGAATTTATAATTTTTTGAAGTTTTTTTTGTGTCTCTATCTCCTTCAGTTCTGCTCTGATCTTACCTATTTCTTGTCTTATGCTAGGTTTTGAGTTTTTTTGATTTTGCTCCTCTAGCTCTTTCAATTTTGATGCTATGGTGTCAATTTTGGATCTGTCCACTCTTCTCATGTGGGCACTTATTGCTATATATTTTCCTCTGGAGACCGCTTTAAATGTGTCCCAAAGATTCTGACATGTTGTGTCTTCATTCTCGTTGGTTTTGAAGAAATTCTTTATTTCTCCCTTCATTTCATTGTTTATCCAATCAACATTCAAGAGCCAGTTGTTCAGTTTCCATGAAGCTGTGCCGTTCTGAGTTAGTTTCTGAATTCTGAGTTCTAACTTAATTGCACTATGGTCTGAGAGACTGTTATGATTTCAGTTGTTTTGCATTTGCTGAGGAGTGCTTTACTTCCAATTATGTGGTCAATTTTGGAGTAGATGTGATGTGGTGGCGAGAAGGATGTATATTTTGTGGATTTGAGATGGAGAGTTCTGTAAATGTCTATCAGGTTTGCTTGTTCTAGGTCTGAGTTCAATCCCTGGATATCCTTGTTAATTTTCTGTCTGGTTGATCTGTCTGCTATTGACAGTGGAGTGATAAAGTCTCTCACTATTATTGTGTGGGAGTCTAAGTCTCTTTGTAAGTCGTTAATAACTTGGCTTATATATCTGGGTGCTCCTGTATTGGGTACATATATATTTCGGATTGTTATCTCTTCTTGTTGTATCGCTCCTTTTACCATTATGTAATGACCTTCTTTGTGTTTTTTGATCTTTGTTGCTTTAAAGTCTATTTTATCAGAGACGAGTATTGCAAATTCTGCTTTTCTTTGCTCTCCATTTGCTTGGTAAATTTTTCTCCATCCCTTTATTTTGAGCCTTTGTGTATCTTTGCATGTGATATGTGTTTCCTGGATGCAGCACACCGATGGGTTTTGTTTTTTTATTCAATTTGCCAGTCTGTGTCTTTTGATTGGTGTATTTAGCCCATTTACATTTAGGGTTAATATTGTTATGTGTGAATTTGATACTGCCATTTTGATGCTAGCTGGCTGTTTTGCCCATTAGTTGAAGCAGATTATTCATTTTGTTAATGCTCTGTTGCATTGGGTATGTTTTTAGAATGGCTCATACTGGGTTTTTTTCTTTCTATGTGTAGTGCCTCTTTCAGGAGTTCTTGTAAAGCAGGGCTGGTGGTGACAAAATCTCTGAGTACTTGCTTGTTGGCAAAGATTTTATTATTTTTTTTAATTTTTATTGCATTTTAGGTTTTGAATTACATGTGCAGTACGTGCAAGATATTTGCATAGGTACCCACATAGCAGTGTGTTTGTTGTCTTCCTCCCCTTCATCCACATTTGGCATTTCTTGCAAGGCTATCCCTCCCCAGCTCCCCCCCGTCCCTCCCTATTCCCCTGTATAGACCCCACTGCATAGTACCCCATCCCTGTGTCCATGTGTTCTCATTTTTCTCACCCGCCTATGAGTGAGAATATGAGATTTTTTTTTTCTGTTCTTTTGTCAGTTTGCTGAGAATGATGTTCTCCAGATTCATTCATGTCCTTACAAAGGACACAAACTCATCATTTTTGATTGCTGCATAATATTCCATGGTGTATATGTGCCATCTTTTCCCAGTCCAGGCTATCATCGATGGGCATTTGGGTTGGTTCCAGGTCTTTGCTATTGTTAACAGTGCTGTAATAAACCTTCGTGTGCACGTGTCTCTATAGTAGAATGCTTTATAGTCCTTTGGACATATACCCAGTAATGGGATTGCTGGGACAAATGGAATTTCTATTTCTAGGTCCTTGAGGGATCTTCACACTGTCTTCCACAATGGTTGAACTAATTTACACTCCCACCAACAGTGTAAGAATATTTCTATTTCTCCACATGCTCTCCAGCGTCTGTTGTCTCCAGATAATGTTTTATTCTTCCTTCACTTATGAAGCTCAGTTTGGCTTGATATGTAATTCTGGGTTGAAAGTTTTTTTCTTTAGGGATGTTAAATATTTCCCCCACTCTCTTCTGGCTTGTAGTTTCTTCCAAGAGATCTGCTGTGAGTCTAAAAGGCTTCCCTTTGTGGGTGACCCGACCTTTCTCTCTGGCTGCCCTTAGCATTTTCTCCTTGATTTCAACCCTGGTGAATCTGATGAGTTTGTGCCTTGGGGTTGCTCTTCTTGCAGAATATCTTTGTGGTGTTCTCTGTATTTCCTGAACTGGAGTATTGGCCTGCCTTTCTACGTTGGAGAAATTTTCCTGGATAACATCCTGAAAAGTATTTTCCAGCTTGGATTCATTCTCTTCGTTACATTCTGGTACACCTATAAAATGTAGGTTAGGTCTCTTCACATATTCCCACATTTCTTGGAGATTTTGTTTCTTTCTTTTTTTTGCACTTTATTCTCTAATTTTGGTTTCTCATTTTATTTCATTGAGTTGATCTTCGACTTCTGATATTCTTTCTTCAGCTTGGTCAATTCGGCTGCTGAAACTTGTGCATGCTTCCTGAAGTTCTCACGTTGTGTTTTTCAGCTTCTTCAATTCACTCATATTCCTCACTAAGTTGTTTATTCTTGTTATCACTTCCTTGAATCTATTTTCAATTTTTTTTTAAGGTTCTTAGTTTGTTTGCATTGATTTAGAACATGTTCCTTTAGTTCACTGAAGTTTCTCATTATCCACCTTCTTAAGTCTGATTCTGTCATTTTGTCGCTCTCATTCTCCATCCAGCTTTGTTCCCTTACTGGTGAGGAGTTTTGGTCCTTTGTAGGAGGTGAGGTGTTTTGGTTTTGGGTGTTTTTCTCCTTTTTGAACTGGTTTCTTCCCATCTGTGTAAATTTATCCACCTGTCATCTGAGTAGTTGCTGACTTTTCGATTGGGTCTCTGAGTGGACGCCCAGATTGTTGATGATGAAGTATTTCTGTTACTTAGTTTTTCTTCTACCTGTCTAGCCCCTCTGCTGTATGACTGCTGAGGTTTACTCCATGCCCTGTTTGTCTGGTTTACACCTGTAGCAGCTGCGGAACAGTGAGGGATGCTACCAGTTTCTTCTTCTGCTATCTTTGTCCCAGAATGATGCCCGCCAAATGTCAGTCTAATTAGTTTTTTTATGAGGTGACTCTTTGGATACACAGAGGTCCGCGAGCTGCTTGAGGAGATGGTCTGACCTTTATAAGAGCTCAAGTGCTTAGCTGTGAGCTCTGTTGTTCATTCAGGGCTGTTGAGTGGGTGTGTTTAGGTCTGCTGCAGCAGAACTTAGAAAACCCACATTTTTTCCCTCAGATGCTCTGTCTCAGGGAGTTAGTGCTTTCTTTATGAATATTTGTTGCACTGTCCTGCCCAGCTAGAAGGCAGTCTAGTCACTATTTGCCTGCCGAGGCTCCACCATATTACCGTGGGGTCCACCCTGCTGCCATGGGGCTCCACCCTACTCTCGTGGTCTCCACCCTGCTGACAGAGTCTCTCTGTTATGGTGGGTTGCTTTGGCAACAGCAGGCTACTTCAGCAATGGCAGTGTACCTCATTAGGGGTCAAATGCGTCAGTATTGGTGGACACCCTCCCCCACTGAGCTGCCTGTCATGGATTCAGCTGAGCTTACAGTGAAACTCTCAACCCTAAGCATTTTGAATCACCGTTTTGTTTGTCCCTGTGGGAGTGGAATTCGCTGAGCCTGATCACCTGGCTCCCTGCCTTAGAGTTTTTTTTCTCTCTTTTTTTTTCAGTTGAACTGTTGACTCTCAGAGGTGTTTCAGTATCCTGCTGATAGGGCACCAGGCTCTGTGTGATTTTCCATGCAGTGACCCACTGCACCAGCTCAAATCAGACTTTACATAAATCTCCTGGTTTGGCTCACTGTTCAAGTCCCATTTAATCAGATGGATATGTTAATCTGCCCTTCCAAGTCTCAGATTGCCAGTTTAACAGGGCACCCAGACCAGTGAGTTTTGTGCAGGGTGCTGCTGTGCTGTGGCACCAGCCAAAATGGCCATGCAAGCTGAAAGGGCTGTGCTGGTGTCCCGTGTCTCTCCTACACCTGGGAATTTCACTATTCTGTGGGCAAGAAAGATCCATCTGAAAATGTGGCTATGACTCACCTTCTGTGCCTTCACTGAGAGCTGCAATCCTAAGTTGTTTCTACTGTGCCATCTTGGAAATCTCCCTATGTGTGGTCATATTAAACAGAATCCTGACTATTCCCAAGGTGTGTATCATTCAGTGAGGCTCTGAGTGTTTCATCATATGAAGAAGACTCCTGAGTACTCAACAGGTGTGAATTATTTACTGAGCCTCTGAATGAGTGGCCATGTGAAATACTCTTTTGACTTTTTCCCAGGTATGTACTATTTGGTGAGGCTCGAAATGAGTGGCCATATGAAACAGACCCCTCAGTACTGGACAGACGTGCATTATTCACTGAGGAGCTAAATGAATGGGCATAAGCAATAGACTCCTGATTATTCCCCAGGTGTGCATTATTCACTGAGGCTCTGAATATGTGGCCATTTGGAATAGGTTCCTCACTATTCCCTAGGTGTGTGATATTCACAGAGTCTCCAAATGCATTGCCATTTCAAATAGACTCTTGAAAATTTTCCAGGGTTGCACTATTTCATGAGGCTCTGAATGAGTGGCTACATGTAATAGACTCGTCACTGTTTCCCTGGTGTGTATTATTCACTGAGGCTCTGAAAGAGTGAACAAATAAAATAGATTTCTGACTATTTCACAGGTGTGCATTATCCAGTGAGGCTCTTAATGAGTGTTCATATGAAACTGTCCTGACTATTCCCCAGGTGTGTATCATTCAGTGAGGTGCTGAAAGAGTGGTCATGTAAAATAGACTCTTGACTATTCCCCAAGTGTGTATTATTCACTGAGGCTCTGAATGAGTGGCCATATGAAATAGACTCCTGACTATTCTACAGGTGCATATTATCCACTGAGGCTATGAATGAGTGTCCAAATCAAATAGACTCCTGGCTACTCCACAGGTACGCATTATTCACTGAGGTTCTGAATGAATGTCCATCGGAAATAGACTCCAAATTTTTCTACATGTGTGTCTTATTCAGTCAGGCTCAGAATAAATGGCCATGTTAATTAGATTTCTTATTATCCCACACGTGTGTATTATTTACTGAGGCTCTGAATTTGTGGCTACATGAAAGAGACTCCTGACTATTCCACATTATTCAGTGACACTTCGAAAGAGAGGCCACATATAAAAGACTACTGACTATTCCACAGGTGTGCATTATTCAGTAAGACTGAATGAGGAGATAAAACAGAATCCTGACTATTTCCCCAGGTGTGTACGTATAGTGAGGCTCTCAATGAGTGGCCATATGAAAGAGACTTCCAACTATCCTGCACGTGTGTATTATTCCATGAGGCTGTGAAAGAGTGGCCATGTGAAATAGGCTCCTGAAAATTCCCCAGGTTTGTAATATTCAGTGAGGTTCTGAATGAGTTTCTATATAAAATACTCTTCTTTTAGCTGGTGTGCATTATTTATTGAGGCTCTGAATGAGTGGCCATTAAAAAGAGACTCCAGAGTATATCACAATTGTGTAATATTCAATGTGGCTGTGAAAGAGTGGCCACATGAAATGGACTCCTTATTACTCCACATGGGTACATTATTCACCGATTGTCTAAATGAGTAGCCATATGACATAGATTCCTAATTATTTTCAAGTGTGCATTATTTAAAGAGGTTCTGTATAAGTGTCCATAGCAAATAGACTCCTGACACTCTTCCAGGTGTGTATTATGCAGTGAGGCCCAGAATGAGAGGTCATATGAAATAGACTCCCAACTATCATCCAGGTGTGTATGATTCGGGCAGGCAAAGCAAGGCAAGGCAAATCCAAATAAGGAAAGGCAAGACAAGGCAAACTCAGGCAAGGCAAATCCAGGCAAAGCAAGGGAAGGCAAAGCAAATCAAGGCAAGGAAAATACAGGCAAGGAAAAGAAAGGCAAGGCAAATCCAGGCAAGAAAAATCCAGACAAGGCAAGGCAAAACAAATTCAGGCAAGGCAAATCCAGGCAAGGCAAGGCAAAGCAAATCCAGGCAAGAAAATTTAGAAAAGGGAAGGCAGGGCAAATCCTGACAAGGAAAATCCATGCAAGTCAAGTCAAGGCAAGGCAAATCAATGCAAGGCAAATCAATACAAGACAAGGCAAAGAAAATCTACACAAGCAAATCCAAGAAAGGCAAGGTAAGGTAAACCCAGGTAATGCAAATCAAGGGATAACAAGAAAAGGCAAATATAGTCAAAAAAATTCGATGCAAGGCAATGCAATGGAAATCCAGGCAAGACAAATCCAGGCAATGCAAGGCAAGGCAAGGAAAATTCAGGTAATGCAACTACAGGCAAAGTAAGGCAAGGCAAATCTAGGCAAGGCAAAACAAGTCAAATCTAGGCAAAACGAAGCAAGGCAAATGCATCTAATGCAAATAGAGGCACGGAAACACAATGCAAATCCAGAAATGGCAAATCCAGGAAAGGGAATTCAAGGCAAATCCAGGCAATGCAAATCCATGCAAGGCAAGGAGAGGAAAATCCAGGCAAGGCAAAACAAAACAAATCCAGGCAAGGCAAAACAAGACAAATCCAGACAAGGTAAAACAAGGCAATGCAAATCCAGACAAGTAAAATCCAGGCAAAGCAAGCCAAGGCAAGAATAATCCAGGCAAGGAAGATCCATGAAAGGCAAGTCAAGGCATGGAAAATTAAGGCAAGGCAAATCCAGTCAAGCCAAAGCAAGTTATGGCAAATCCAGGCAAGACAAGGCAAGGCAAGGCAAATGCAGGCAAAGCAAATTCAGGCAAGGCAAGACAAGGCAATTCAAATCCAGGCAAGGCAAATTTAGGCATGGCAAGGGAAGGCAAATCCAGGCTAAACAAATAGAGGCGAGCCAAAACAGAAGAAGTCAAATCAAAGCAAGGCAAATCCAGGCAAGGCAAGGCAAGGAAATTACAGGGAAGTCAAATTCAGGCAAGGAAAGTAAAGGCAAGGCAAAATTAGAAAAGGCAAATGCAGGCAAGGCAAGTCACAGCATGGCAAATCCAGGCAAGGCAAAACAAGAAAAGGCAAATCTAGGCAAGGCAAAACCAAGGAAGGCAAAACAAGGCAAGGCAAGGGAAATCCAGGTAAGGCAAATACAAGAAAGGCAGGGTAAGAAAAGGCAAATTTAGGGAAGGCAAATTCAGGCAAGGAAAAACAGGGCAAGAAAAATCCAGGCAAAAACAATTACAAGCAAGGCAAGACAAGCCTAATCAAGGGAAGAAAAATTCAGGCAAGGCAAATCCAGCTAAGGCAAAATAAGGAAAAGCAAATCCAGGCAAAGTAAGCCATGGGAAGGCAAGATGAATCCAGGCAAGGCAAAGGAAGGCAAGACAAATCAAATCCACGCAAGGCAAGGCAAAACAAGGCAAATCCACGCAAGGTAAGGCAAAGCAAGGCAAATCCACGCAAGGCAAGGCAAAGCAAGGCAAATCCAGGAAGGCAAGTCCAAGCAAGGCAAGGCAAAAAAAATCAAGGCAAGATAAGTTCAGGCAAGGCAAATCCAGGGAAGGCAAATCTATGCAAGGCAAGGCAAAACAAATCCATAAAAGGAAAGGCAAGACAAGGAAAAACAAATTTAGTCAAGGCAAATCCAGGTTAGGCAAATCCAGAAAAATTAAGGCAAAGCAAATCCAGGCAAGGCAATCCAGGCAAAACAAGGCAAGGCAAAGCAAATCCTCGCAAGGTAATTTCAGTCAAGTCAGGGCAAAGCAAAGCAAATTTTGGCAAGGAAAATTTAGGCAAGGAAAGCAAGGCAACACAAATTCGGACAAGACAAGGCAAGACAATTGCAGTCAAGGCAAATCCAGGCAATGCAAGGCAAGGCAAATCCAGGCAGCAAAATCCAGGAAAGTCAAGACAAGGCAAATGTAGGCAAGGAAAATTCAGGCAAGGTAAACGCAGACAAGGCAAGGCAAAGCAAATCCAGTCAAGGAAATTTCAGGCAAGGCAAGGCAGTGCAATTCTAGTCAGAGTAAATCCAGCAAGCGAAATCCAGTCAACCCAGGCAAAGCAAATCCAGACAAGACAAGGCAAGGCAATTCCAGGAAAGGCAAATTCAAACAAGGCAAGGCAAGACAAATCCAGAAAAGTCAAGGCAAGGCAAATCTAAGAAAGAGAAATCCAGCAAGGCAAGTCAAAGCAAATCCAGTAAAGAAAAATTCAGGCTAGGCGAGGCAGCACAATTCTAGGCAGGGCAAATCCAAGCAATGCAAGGCAAGTAAATGCAGGCAAGGCAAATCCAGGCAAGGAAAGGCAAAACAAGGCAAATCCAGGCAACAATAACAGTGGAAAGGAAAGGAAAGGCAAGAAAAATTCTGAAAAGGCAAATCGAGGCAAGGCACGGCAAGGAAAATCCAAGCAACGCAAATACAAACAAGGCAAGAAAAGGCAAAAGAAATCCCAGCAAGGCAAATCCAGATAAGAAAAAAAGGGCAAGGAAAGGCAAATTTATGGAAGGCAAATTCAGGCAAGGCAAGGCAAATCCAGGTAATGTAAATCCAGGCAAGACACGGAAAGGCCAGGCAAATCCAGGCAAAAAAAATCCAGGCAAGGCAAATATAAGAAAGGCATGGCAAGGCAAAGAAATCTAGGCAAGGCAAATCCAGGTAACAAATGAAAGGCAAGGTCAGACAAATCCAGGCAAGGCAAATTTAGGCAAGGCCAGTAATATCCAGGCAAGGCAAATGCAGAAAAGCAAGGCAAGGCAATGCAAATTCATGTAAGGAAAATCCAGATAAGGAAGGCAAGGAAAGGAAAATCTAGGCAAAAAAAATCCAGGCAACAAAAACAAAAGCAAGGCAAGAAAAATCTAGGCAAGAATAATCGAGGCAAAACAAATCCAGGCAATGCAAACCGAGGCAATGCAAGGCAAAGCAAGCCAAATCCAGGCAAGAAAAATCCAGGCAAGGCAATGCAAATCAAGAAAAATCCAGAAAAGGCAAATCCAGGCAAGGGAAGGCAAGGCAAGGATAATTCAGGTAAGGCAAATCAAGGAAAATCAAGGCAAGACAAAGCAATTACAGGAAAGGCAAAGCAAGGCAAGGGAAAACAAATCCATGCAAGGCAAATCTAGGCAAGTCAAGGCAAGGCAAGTCAAATCAACCCAAGGCAGTTCCAGGCAAGGCAAGTCAAGGCAAAGCAAATCCAGGTAAGACAAATTTAGGCAAGGAAGGGCAAGGGAAATAAAAGAAATGCAAAATCAGGCAGGCAAGGCAAATTCAGTAAACGCAAGGTAAGGCAAGGAAAGGCAAGGAAATGGAAATCCATGACAGGCAAATCCAGCCAAGACAAGGCAAACAGGCAAATTGAGGCAGAAAAAATGCTGACAATGCAAGGCAAATTCAGGCAAGGCAAATCCAGGCAACGCAAGGCAAGGCAAAACACAAATATATAGGGAAGGCAAAATTAGGCAAGGCAAGGCAAATACAGAAAAGACAAATGCAGGCAAGTCAAGGCAGGGCAAGTCAAATCCAGGCAAAATCAGGCAAGGTGAAAAATAATACAGGCAAGGCAAATCCAGAAAAGGCAAGGCAAAACAAAACAAATTCAGGGAAGGCGAGGCAAGGCTGGGGAAACCCAGGAAAGGCAAATCCAGGTGAGGCAAGGCAAATCCAGGCAAGGCAAATCCAGGCAAGGCAAGGCAAGGCAATGGGAATCCAGGCAAAAAAAAAATCCAGGAAAGGCAAAACAAGGCAAGGCAAATCCAGGAAAAGCAATTACAGGCCAGGCAAGAAACAGCAAGGCATATCGAGGTAAGGCAAATGTAGGAAAGACAAAACAAAGCAAGGCAAATTTAGACAAGGCAAATTCAGCTAAGGCAAGGCAAGGCAAGGCAAATCCAGTCAAGGCAAATCCAGGCAAGGTAAGGCAAGGCAAGGCAATGGGAATCCAGGCAAAAAAAATTCAGGCAAGGCAAAACAAAAAAAGGCAAATCCAAGCAAAACAATTACAGACAAGCAAGACAAGGCAAGCAAATCGAGGCAAGACAAATTCAGGCAAGACAAAACAGGGCAAGGCAAATTCAGGCAAAGAAAATCTAGCCAAAACAAGGAAAAATAAGGCAAATCCAGGCAAGGAAAATCCAGGCAAGGGAAAAAAAGGCAATGAAAATCCGGGCAAGGCAAAACAAAGCAAGGCGAATCCAGGCAAAACAATTACAGGCAAGGCAAGACAATCAAGGTAAATCGAGGAAAGGCAAATTCAGACAAGACAAAACAGGGCAATGCAAATTCAGGCAAGGCAATTTTAGCTAAGGCAAGGCAAGGCAAGGCAAATACAGATAAGGCAAATTCAGAAAAGACAAATTAAAACAAGGCAAGGAAAATCCAGTCAAGGCAAGGCAAGCCAAATCCAGGCAGGGCACATCCAGGCAAGGCAAAGCAATGCAAGGCAAGGCAATTTCAAGAAAGAGAAATCGAAGCAAGGCAAGAAAAGGCAAGGCAAATCTAACAAAGGCAAATCCAGGCAAGGAAAGGCAAATCTAGGCAAGGTAAATAAACGCAAGACAAGGCAAGAAAAATCCAGAAAAGGCAAATCCAGGCAAGGCAAATTCAGGTCAGGCAAAGCAAGGCAAGACAAACCTATGTAAGAAAACTTCAGGCAATGCAAATCCAGGCAAAACAAGGCAAGGCGAATCCAGGCAAGGCAATTTCAGTCAAGGGAAATGAAAAGGCCAATCCGGACAAAACAAATACAGGCAAGGAAAGTCAAGGAACAGCAAATCCAGGCAAGGCAAATTTAGGTAGGACAAAGGAAGGCAAATCCAGGCAAGAAAAGGCAAGAGAAATTCAGGCAAGGTAAATCTAGGCAAGTCAAGGCAAGGCAAATTTAGGCAAAACAAATCCAGGAAAGGAAAGGCAAAACAAATCCAGGCAAGAGAAATCCAGGCAAACCAAGGCAGTGCAATTCCAGGAGAGGCAAATTTAGGCAAGACAAGGCAAGGCAAATGCAGGCAAGGCAAGGCAAGGTAAGGGAAATCTAGGCAAGGCAAGAAAAGGCATGGCAAGGCAAAACAAGGTGAATACAGGCAAGGCTAACTCTGGCAAGGCAAGGCAATTCAAGACAAATGCATGCAAGGCAAATCCAGGTAAGACAAAGGAAAACATATTATGGCAAGGCAAATCAAGGAAAGTCAATGAAAGACAAATCTAGGCAAGGCAAGCCAAGGCAAATTCAGGCAAGGCAAATGCAGGCAAAGGAAGGCAAGGCTAGGCAAATCCAGGAAAGGCAAATGCAGGCAAAGCAAGGCAAGTCAAGGCAAATCTAAACAACGCAAATCGAGACAACACATGGCAAAGCAAGGCCATTTTAAGAATTGCAAATCCAGGCAAGGCAAATTCAAAGAACGCAAAGCAAGGCAAATCTCGGCAAGGGAAGAAAAACAAAACAAATCCAGGCAAGAAAAGGCAAGGCAAGGCAAGGAAAAGCCAGGAAAGGAAAAGCCAGGAAAGGCAAGGCAAGTCTAGGTAAAGCAAATCAAGGCAAAGAAAGGCAAGGCAAAACAAATTCAGGCATGGCCAATCCAGGCAAGGCAAGGCATGACAAGGCAAATTCAGGCAAGGCAAATCCAGAAA
Source organism: Saguinus oedipus (assembly GCA_031835075.1). NCBI lineage: Eukaryota > Metazoa > Chordata > Mammalia > Primates > Cebidae > Saguinus > Saguinus oedipus. Next base: position 8,027,711 of record CM063170.1, read on the forward strand.
AGTCAAGGCAAGGCAAGGCAAATCCAAGCAAGGAAAGGCAAGCCAAAGCAAAACAAGGCAAGGAAAATTCAGAAAAGGCAAGGCAAGGCAAGACAAATACAGGCAAGGCAAGGCAAGGCAATCCCAGGCAAAGAAATACAAGGCAATGCAAGTCAAAAGCAGGTAAGGCAAATCCAGGCCAGGCCAGGCAAGGCAAGGCAAGAAAAGCAAAGGCAAATCCAGGCAAGTCAAATGTATGCAAGGCAAGGCAAGGCAAGGCAAATCAAGGCAAAAACAAATCCAGGCAAGTCAAGGTTATGCAAGAAAAATTCAGGGAAGGCAAGTTATAGCAAATCCAGGCAAGGAAAATCCAGGCAAGGCAATTAAAGACAAGATCAGGCAAGGCAAATCCAGGCAAGGTACATCCAGGAAAAACAAGGCAAGCCAAGGCAAATACACACAAGACAAGGCAAAGAAAAGCAAATCCAGGCAAGGCACATCCCGGCAGAAAAGGAAAGTCAAGGCAAATCCAGGCAAGGTAAGGCAAGACAAGACAAATCCAGGCAATGAAATACATGGCCATGCAAGGCAAATCCAGGCGAGGAAAAACGCAGGCAAAGCAAATCCAGAAAAGTCAAGGCAAGGCAAGGCAAATCCAGGCAAGGCCAATCCAAGCAAGAAAAGGCAAGCCAAAGTAAACCAAAGCAAAAAATATCCAGGAAAGGCAAAGCAAGGTAAGACAAATCCCGGAAAGGCAAGGCAAATTTACGCAAGGCAAACCCAGGCAAAGAAATACAAGGCAATGTAAGGCCAAAGCAGGTAAGGCAAATCCAGAAAAGTCAAGGCAAGGCAAGGCAAATCCAGGCAAGGCCAATCCAAGCAAGAAAAGGCAAGCCAAAGTAAACCAAAGCAAAAAATATCCAGGAAAGGCAAAGCAAGGTAAGACAAATCCAGGCAAGGCAAGGCAAATTTACACAAGGCAAACCCAGGCAAAGAAATACAAGGCAATATAAGGCAAAGGCAGGTAAGGCAAATCCAGGCCAGGTCAGGCCAGGCAAGGCAAGGCAAGGAAAGGCAAATCGAGGCAAGCCAAATATATGCAAGGCAAGGAAAGGCAATGCAAATCAAGGCAAAAAAATTCAGGCAAGTCAATGTAATGCAAGAAAAATTCAGGGAAGGCAAGTCATAGCAAACCAGGCAAGAAAAATCCAGGCAAGACAATTAAAAACAAGATCAGGCAAGGCAAATCCAGGCAAGTTACATTTCAGAAAAAAAAAAGGCAATCCAAGGCAAATACAGAAAAGGCAAGGCAAGGCAAAGGAAAGCAAATCCAGGCAAGGCAGATTCTGGCATAAAAAGGCAAGTCAAGGCAAATCCAGGCAAGGCAAGGCAAAAAATGACAAATCCAGGCAGCGAAATATACGGCCATGCAAGGCAAATCAAGGTGAGGAAAAACCCAGACAAGGCAAATCCAGGCAAGGCAAATCAAGGCAAGGCAAGTCCACACAAGGCAAGGCAAATCCAGTTAAGAAAATTTCAGGCAAGGCAAATCCAAGTAACGCAAAGCAAGGCACATCTAGGCAAGGGAAAAAAATAACAGAACAAATCCAGGCAAGAAAAGGCAAGGCAAGAAAAATTCAGGAAAGGCAAATTCAGGCAAGACGAGGCAAATCTAGGCAAAGCCAATTCAGGCAAGGAAAAGTAAGGCAAGTCATATTCAGGCAAGGCCAATCCAGGCAAGGAAAGGCAAAACAAAACAAATTTAGGCAAGGAAAATCCAGAAAAGTAAAGGCAAGGCAAGGCAAATCCAGGCAAGGCAAATCCAGGCAAGAAAAGGCAAGCCAAAGCAAATCAAGGCAAGAAACACTTAGAAAAGGCAAGGCAAGGCAAGACAAATCAAGAAAGGCAAAAAAAAGCAAGGCAAGCCAGGCACAGCAAATCCAGGAAAGGCAAAAAAGACAAGGCAAATCCAGGCAAGGAAAGGCAAGGCAAAGCAAGGCAAATCCACGCAAGGCAAGACAAGAAAGGCAAGTCCAGGCATAAAAAAATCCAGGTAAGGAAAGGCAAAGCAGGGGAAATCCATGAAAGGCAAGACAAGGCAAATTCAGAAAAGTCAAGTCCAGGGAAGGCAAGTCAAGACAAGGCAAGGCTAATCCAGGCAAATCAAATCCAGGCATTCCAAAATAAGGAAAATCCAGACAAGGCAAATCCAGGTAAGGCAAAAAAAAAAAAAAAAGGCAAATCCAAACAAGGTAAATCCAGACAAGGGAAATACAAGACAAACACATGCAGAAAAATACAGTCAAGGCAAGGAAAATCCAGGCAATGCAAATCCAGGCTAGACAAGGCAAATCTAGGCAAGGCAAATCTAAGCAAGGCAAATTCAGGCAAGTTAAGGCAAGAAAAGTCAAATCCAGGCAAAGAAAGTCAAGGCAAGGAAACAAAAAACAAAACCGGGCAAGGCAAATCCAAACAAGCCAAAACAAGGCAAATTCAGGCAAGTCAAGGCAAGGCAAATCCAGACAAGGCAAATCCAAGCAAGGCAAGGAAAGGCAAGGCAAATCCAGGCATGCAAGGCAAGGCAAATTCAGGGAAAGCAAATTCAGGCAAGGCAAGGCAAAACCAGGCAATGCAAATCCAGGCAAGGAAAGGCAGAAGAAGACAAATAGAGGCAAGGCAAATTCAGGCAAGGCAAGACAAATCCAGGCAAAGCAAGGAAAGGCAAGGCAAAGGCAAATTTAAGCAAGGCAAGGCAAGACAATAAAAATACAGGCAAGTAAAGTAAAAGCAAGGCGAATTTAGTGAATTCAATGAGGGCAAGGCAAATGCAGTCAAGGCAATGCAAGGCAAATCCAGGCAAGGCAAATCCAGCCAAGGCAAAGCAAGTCAAATCAAGGCAAAGCAAATCCGGGCAATGTAAGGCAAGGCAAGACAAATCTAGGCAAGGCAAGGCAAGGCAAATCCAGGTAAGGCAAATGCCGTCAAGGCAAATCAAGGCAAAGCAAATCCAGGCAAAACAAAAAAATGCAAGACAAGGCAAATCAAGGCAAATAAAATCCAGGCATGACAAGGCAAGAAAATGCAAATCGAGGCAAAGCAAGGCAAGACAAGGCAAGCCCATGCAAGGAAATCCAGGCAAGGCAAAATAAGGCAAATCCAGGCAAAGCAAGCAAGGCAAGGGAAATCAAGGCAAGGCAAATCCAGGCAAGGCAAAAAAAAAATTAATTAGGCAAGGCAAATCCAAACAAGCCAAGGCAAGGCAAATTTAGGCAAGTCAAGGCAAGGCAAATCCAGACAATGTAAATCCAAGCAGGCAAGAAAAGGAAAGGCAAATTCAGGCAAGACAAGGCAAGGAAAATCCACACAAGAGAAATCCAGTCAAGTTGAGGCAGGCAAATCTGGGCAGGATAAATCCAGGCAAGGCAAGGCAAGGCAAAAAAATGCAAGGCAAATCCAGAGAATGCAAGGTAAGGCAAATCCAGGCAAGGCAATTCCAGACAAGGTAAGGCAATGCAATCCCAGAAAAGTTAAATTCAGGCAAGGAGAAACAAGGCAAATTTAGGTAAGGCAAAACAAGGCAAACCAAGGAAAGGCAAATCCAAGCAAGGCAAGGCAACTACATGCAAGGAAAGGCAAGGCTAATATAGGTAAGGCAAATACACGCAAAGCAAGGCAAGTCAAGACAAATCTAGTCAAGGCAAGACAAGGCAAGGCACATAGAAGCAAAACAAATTTAGGCAATGCAAGGCAAGGCAAATTGAGTCAATTCAAATTCTGGCAAAAGAAGGAAAATCAAATCCAAGCAAGGCAATTTCAGGCAAGGCAAGGCAAGGTAAGGCAAATCCAAACAAGGCAAACACAATCAAGTCAAGGCAAAGAAAAATAAATTCAGGCAAGGCAAATCCAGGCAAAAAAAGTAAGTCAAGTCAAATCGAAGCAAGGAAAGGCAATTTCAGGAGAGGCAAATCCAGGCAAAACAAGGCAAGGCAAATCCAGGCAAGAAAAAGCAAAAAAAGAAAAGCCAAATTAAGGGAAGGCATATCCAGACAAGGCAAGGAAAGTCAAGGCAAATCAAGGCATGGCAAATTCAGGAAAGATAAGGCAACATAAGGCAAGGGAAATTCATGAAAGACAAATCAATGGAACCCAAGCAAGGAAAATCCAAGCAAGACAATTCCAGGTAAGGCAAGGCAAGGCAAACCCAGGCAAGGCAAATTCAGGCGAGGCAAAACAAGGCAAATCCAGGCAAGGCAAAACAAGGCCTATCCAGACAAGAGAATTCCAGGCAAGGCAAGGCAAGGCAAATCCAGGTAGGGAAAATTAAGGCAAGGCAATTCCAGGCAAGGCAAGGAAAGGAAAGGAAAGGTAAATTTTGGCAAGGTAAATTCAGGCACAAAGATGCAAGGCATATACTGGCAAGGCAATTCCAGGAAAGGCATCACAAATAAAATCCAGGAAAGGCAAATCCAGGCAAGGGAAGGCAAGGCAAATACAAGCAAGGCAAATCCGGGCAAGGTAAGGCAAGGCAAAAAATAGAGGTAAGACAAATCCAGAAAAGGCAAGAAATGGCAAGGCAAGGCGAATCCAGGCAAGAGAAGGCATAGCAAGGCAAATCCAAGCAAGTCAAGGCAAAGCAAATGTAGGAAAAGCAAATCCACTCAAGGCAAAAGAAGGCAAATCCAGGCAAGGCAAGTTAAGGCAAATTTTGGCTAAGAAAATCAATGCAGGGCAAGGCAAGGCAAGGCAAGTCCAGGCAAAAGAAGGCAAAGCAAATACTGGCAAGAAAAATTCAGGCAATGCAAGGCAAGGCAAATCCAGGCATGGCAAATCTAGACAAGGCAAGAGAAGACCAATTCAGGCAAGGCAAATCTAGGCAATGTAAGGTAAGGCAAATCCAGGCAAGGCAAGGCAAATTTAGAAAAGGCAAGGCAAGGAAAATCCAGGCAAGGCAAGGCAAGAAAAATCCAGGTAATTCAAATGCAGTGAAGGCAATACAAAGCAAATCCAGGCAAGAAAAATCCAGGCAAGGTAAGGAAAGGCAAATTAAATCCCAGAAAGGCAAATCCAGGGAAGTCAAGGCAAGTCAAGGCAAATCAAGGCAGATCCAGGCAAGGCAAATCCAGTCAAGTTAAGGAAAGGCAAGGCAAATCCAGGCAAGGCAAGAAAACACAAAATTAGGCAAGGCAAATTCAAACAAGGTGAGGTGAGGCAAATCCAGGCATGAAAAGGCAAGGCAAGGCACATCGAAGCAAGGCAAATCCAGGCAAGGCAAGGCAAGGCAAGGCAAGGCAAATCCCGGCAAGACAAATCCTGGCAAGGCAAGGCAAAACAAATCCAGTCAATTCAAATTCTGGCAAAACAAGTAAAATCAAATCCAGGAAAGACAATTTCAGGCAAGGCAAGGCAAGGTAATGCAAATCCAGCAAGGCAAACGCAATCAAGTCAAGGCAAAAAAAAGATAAATTTAGGCAAGGCAAATCCAGGCAAAGAAAGGCAAGTCAAGTCAAATCCAAGCAAGGCAAGGCAAAGCAAATCCAGGCGAGGCAAATCCAGGCAAGACAAGACAAGGCAAATCCAGGCAAGAAAATGCAAGGAAAAGAAAGACAAATCCAGGGAAGGCAAATTCAGGCAAGGCAAATTCAGGGAACAGAAGGCAACACAAGGCAAAGAAAATCCATGAAAGACAAATGCAGGGAACTCATGGCAAGAAAAATCCAGGCAAGACAATTCCAGGTAAGGTAAGGCAAGGCAAGGCAAACCAAGGCACGACAAATCCAGGCGAGGCAAAACAAGGCATATCCAGGCACTGGAATTTCAGGCAAGGAAAAATAAGGCAAATCCACGTAGGTCAAATTAAGGCAAGGCAATTCCAGGCAAGGCAAGGTAAAAGGTAAATCCAGGAACAAAGAGGCAGGGCATATCCTGGCAAGGCAATTCCAGGCAAGGCATCACAAATAAAATCCAGGAAAGGTATATCCAAGCAAAAGAAGAACAGGCAAATACAAGCAAGGCAAATACAGGCAAGGTAAGGCAAGGCAAAAAAAATAGAGGTAAGACAAATCCAGGCAAGGCAAGGAATGGCAAGGCAAAAAAATAAAAATTCCAGGCAAGAGAAGGCATAACAAGGCAAATCCAGGCACGTCAGGGAAAGGCAAATTTATGAAAAGCAAATCCACTCAAGGCAAAAGAAGGAAATTCCAGGCAAGGCAAGTTAAGGCAAATTTTGCCAAAGCAAATCAATGAAGGGCAAGGCAAGGCAAAACGAGGCAAATCCAGGCAAGGCAAGGCAAAGCAAATCCTGGCAAAGAAAATTCAAGCAACGCAAGTCAAAGCAAATTCAAGCATGGCAAATTTAGTCAAGGCAAGACAAAGCAAATTTAAGCAAGGCAAATCTAGGCAATGTAAAGTAAGGCAAAACCAGGCAAGGCAAGGCAAATCCTGGAAAGGCAAGGCAAGGCAAATCCAAGCAAGGCAAATCCAGGGAAGGCAAGGCAAGGAAAATACAGGTAATGCAAATGCAGTCAAGGCAATACAAGGCAAATCCATGCAAAGCAAATTTATCCAAGGTAAATCCCAGCAAGGCAAATCTAGGCAAGTAAAGGCAAGTCAAGGCAGATCCAGGCAAGGCAAATCCAGTCATGTTAAGAAGGAAAATTCAGGCAAGACAAGACAAGGAAAGGCAAATCCAGGCAAGGCAAGGAAATACAAAATTAGGCAAGGCAAATCCAAACAAGGAGAGGCAAGGCAAATCCAGGAAAGTCAAGGCAAGGCAAATTTAGGCAAAACAAATCCAAGCAAGGAAAGGCAAGGCAAGGCAAAGCAAATCCAGGCATGGCAAGGCAAGACAAATCCAGGGCAAGCAAATCCAGGCAAGGCAAGGCAAAATTAGGCAAGGTAAATTGAGGCAAGGAAAGGCAGGGAAAAGCAAATCGAGAAAAGACAAATCCAAGCAAGACCAGGCAAGGCAAATTCTGGCAAGGCAAATTCAGGCAAGGCAAGCCAAGGCAAATACGGGCAAGGCAAAAGAAATCCTGGAAAGGCAAGGCAAGGCAAATTCAGGCAAGGGAAATACAGACAAGGCAAGGCAAGGCAAATCCAGGTAATGCAAATGCAGTCAAGGCAATACAAGGCAAATCCAGGCAAGGCAAATCCAGGCAAGGGAAGGAATGTCAAGGTAAATCCCAGCAAGGCAAATCCAGGCAGGTCAAGGCAAGTCAAGGCAAATCCAGGCAAGACAAATCCAGTCAAGTTAAGGAAAGGCAAAACAAATCCAGGCAAGGCAAATCCATGCAAGGCAAGGCAAAACAAGGCAAATCCAGGCAAGGCAAGAAAACACAAAATTAGGCAAGAAAAATCCAAACAAGGTGAGGCAAGGCAAACCCAGGCAAGTCAAGGCAAGGCAAATCCAAGCAAGGCAAGGCAAGGAAAATCAAGGCATTGCAAGGCAAGGCAAATCCAGGGCAGACAAATCCAGGCAAGGCAAGGCTAAATTAGGCAAGGCAAATCCAGGCGAGAAAAGGCAGGGAAAGACAAATCGAGAAAAGAGAAATCTAGGCAAGGCCAGGCAAGGCAAATCCTGGCAAGGAAAATCCAGGCAAGGCAAGCCAAGACAAATATGGGCAAGGAAAATCCAGGCAAGACAAGGCAAGGCAAATTCACACAAGAGACATTCAGTCAAGTCAAGGCAGACAAATCTAGGCAAGATAAATCCAGGCAAGGCAAGGAAATGAAAGGAAAGGAAAGGCGAGTCCAGGGAATGCAAGGTAAGGCAAATCCAGGCAAAGCAATTTCAGGCAAGGCAAGGCAATGCAAACCCTGGCAAGTTAAAATCAGGGAAGAAAAAATAAGGCAAATTTAGGCAAGACAAAACAAGGCAAAGCGAGAAAAGGCAAATCCAAGCAAAGCAAGGCAAGACAAATACACACAAGGCAAGGCAAGGAAAGGCAAGGCAAATACAAGAAAAACAAGGCAAGTCAAGGCAAATCCAGTGAAGGAAATACAAGACAAGGCACATCGAAGCAAGACAAATCCAGATAAGGCAAGGCAATGCAAATCCAGTCGAATCAAATCTTCCCAAAACAAAGAAAATCAAATCCAGGTAAGGCAAACCTAGGCAAGGAAAACACAACCAAGGCAAGGCAAGGAAAAATAAATTTAGGCAAGGCCAATCCAGGCAAGAAAAGGCAAGGCAAGGCAAATCCAGGCAAGAAAAAGCAAGGAAAAATAAGGAAAATCCAGGCAAGGCAAGGTAAGTCAAGGCAAATCCAGGCAAGGCAAACCCAGGGAAGGTAAGGCAACACAAGGCCAACCCATGAAAGGCAAATCCAGGGAATGCAAGGCAAGAGAAATTTAAGCAAGGCAATTTCACATAAGGCAAGGAAGGAAAACCCCAGCAAAACAAATCCAGGCAAGGCAAAACAAGGCAAATCCAGGCAAGGCAAAAAATGGCATATCCAGGCCAAAAAAATTCCAGGCAATGCAAGGGAAGGCAAATCCAGGAGGGGCAAATTAAGGCGAGGCAATTCCAGGCACGGCAAAGCAAGGCAAGGCAAATCCTGGCAAAATAAATCCAGGCACAACAAGGCAAGGCATATCCTGGCAAGGCAATTCAGGCAAGGAATCGTAAATCAAATTCAGGCAAGGCAAATCAAGGCAAGGAAAGTAAAGTCAAATAAAAGCAAAGGAAATTTAGGTAAGGTAAGGCAAGGCAAAAATATAGAGAAAAAAAATCCAGGCAAGGCAAGGCATAGCAAGGCAAATCCAGGCAAGTAAAAAAAATGCAAGTCTAGGAAAGGCAAATCCACTCAGGACAAAAGAAGGCAAATCCAGGCAAGGCAAATTAAGGCAAATTTCGGCAAGGCAAATCCATGCAGGGCAAGGGAAGGCAAATTCAGGCAAGGCAAGGCAAAGCAAACCCAGGCAAGAAAAATCCAAGCAATGCAAGGCAAGGCAAATCCAGTCAAGGCAAAACAAGGCAAATCCAGGCAAGGAAAATCTAGGCAACACATGATAAGGCAATTCCAGGCAAGGCAAAACAAGGCAAGGCAAATCAAATCCAGGAAAGGCAAGCAAGGCAAATCCAGGCAAGGCAAAACAAGACAAATCCAGGCAAGGCAAATTCAGTCAAGGCAAATCCAGGCGAAAGAAGGAAAGACAAGGTAAATCCCAGCAAGGCAAATCCAGGCAAGTAAAGACAAGTCAAGACAAATTCAGGCAAGGAAAATCCAGTCAAGTTAAAGAAAAAAAAAAGGCAAATCCAGACATGTCAAATTCAGGTAAGGCAAGGCAAATCCAATCAAGGCAAATCCAGGCAAGTTAAGACAAGAAAAGGCAAATACAGGCAAGGCAAAAAAAGACAAGGCAAAGCAAATCCAGGCAAGGCAAGAAAAAGCAAAACCAGGCAAGGCAAACCCAAACAAGGCAAGGCAAGGTAAATCCAGGCAAGTTAAGGCAAGGCGAATCCAGGCATGACAAATCCAGGCAGAGAAAGGCAAGGCAAGGCAAATTCAGGGAAAACAAATCCAGGCAAGACAAGGCAAAATTAGGCAAGGCAAATCCAGGCACGTTAAGACAAGGCAAGGCAAATCCAGTGAAGGCAAGGAAAAGCAAAGAAAATCCAGGCAATGCAAATTCAGGCAATGCAAGGCAAGCAAGACAAGATAAAACCAGGCAAGGCAAGGAAAAAAAAATGAAGAAAAATCCATGCAAGGCAAGGCAAGTCAAGACAAATTCAGGCAAGACAAATTCAGGCAAGGCAAGCCAAGGCAAGGGAAATTTAGGCAAGACAAGACACGGCTAATCCAGGCAAGACACATTCAAGCAAGACAAGTCAAGACATATCGAGGCAACTGAAGGTAATGCAAATCCAGGCAAGGCAAATTTAGGTAAGGCAAATTTAGGCAAGGCAAGCCAAGGAAAATATGGGCAAGGCAAATCCAGGCAAGACAAAGCAAGGCAAATCCAGACAACAAAAATCCAGCCAAGTCCAGGCAGGCAAATCTAGAAAAGAAAAATCCAGGCAAGGAAACACAATTCCAGGCAAGGCAAGGCAAGGCAAACACAGGCAGGTTAAATCCAGAAAAGGTAAAAAAGAGAAAATTTAGGAAAGGCAAAATAAGGCAAATCGAGAAAAGGCAAATCCAAGCAAGGCAATGCAAGGCAAGGCCAATCAGGTCATGGCAAGGCAAGAAAAGGCAAATACAGGTATGGCAAGGCAAGGCAAATCTAGGGAAAATAAATTCAGGCAAATCAAGGCAAAATTAGACAAGGCAAATCCAGGCAAGTTAAGGCAAGGCAAGGCAAATCCAGGCAAGGCAAGTCAAGGCAAGGCAAAGCAAATCCAGGGAAGGCAAGGCAAGGCAAGGCAAGATAAAACCAGGCAAGGCAAGACAAAGCAAATCCAGGCAAGGCAAGGCAAGACAAGACGAGATAAAACCAGGCAAGGCAAGGCAAGGAAAATCCAGGCAAGGGAAGCAAAATTCATGAAAGTTAAAACAAGGCAAAAAAAAATCCAGGCAAGACAAATTCAGGCAAGGCAAGACAAGGCACAAGAAATTTAGGCAAGACAAGACAAGGCAAATCCAGGCAAGACACATCCAAGCAAGGCAAAGCAAAGCAAATTGAGGCAACCGAAGCTAATGCAAATTCAGGCAAGGCAAATCCATGCAAGACACATCCAAGCAAGGCAAGGCAAAGCAAATTGAGGCAACCGAAGCTAATGCAAATCCAGGCAAGGTCAGGTAAAAAAAATTCAGGCAAGGCAAATTCAGGCAAGGCAAGCCAAGGCAAATATGGGCAAGGCAAATGCAGGCAAGACAAGGCAAGGCAAATCCAGAAAACAGAAATCCAGCCAAGTCCAGGCAGGCAAATCTAGGCAAGAAAAATCCAGAAAAAGAAAGACAATTCCAGGCAAGGCAACACAACTCCAGGCAAGGCAAGGCAAGGCAAACCCAGGCAATTTAAATCCAAACAAGAAGAAAACAAGGCAAATTTAGACAAGGCAAAACAAGGCAAATCGAGAAAAGAAAAATCCAAGCAAGGCAAGGCAAGGCAAGGCAAGGCAAATACAAGCAAGGCAAGGTAATTCAAGGCAAATCCAGGGAAAGTAAGGGAACACGAGGCAAGGCAAATCCCTGAAAGACAAATTCAGGAAATACAAGGCAATGGAAATCTAACCAAGGGAATTTTAGGTAAGGCAAGGTAAGGCAAACCAAGGCAAGGCAAATCCAGGAAAGGCAGAACAAGGCATATCCAGGCAAGGAAATTCCAGGCAAGGCAAGGAAAGGCAAGGCAAATCCAACAGGGCTAATTAAGGCAAGGCAATTCCAGGCAAGACAAGGCAAGGCAAGGCAAATCCTGGCTAGGTAAATCCAGGCACAACAAGGCAAGGCATATGCTGGCAAGGATATTCCAGGCAATGCATTGCAAATCAAATACAGGAAAGGCAAATCCAGGCAAAAAAAGCCAAGGCAAATCCAAGCAAGGAAATTCCAGGAAAGTAAATGCTAGTAAAGGCAAATCCAGGCAAGGTAAATCCAGTCAGCTTAAGAAAAGGAAAGGCAAATCCAGGCAAGGCAAATCCAGGCAAGGCAATTCCAGGCAAGGCAATTCAAGGCAAGGCAAATCCTGGCAAGGTAAATCCAGGCACAACAGGGCATGGCATATCATGGTAAGGCAATTCCAGACAAGGCATCTCAAATCAAATGCAGGCAAAACAAATCCAGGGAAGGGAAGCCAAGGCAAATACAAGCAAGACAAATTCAGGTAAGGTAAGGCAAGGCAGAAATAATAGAGACAAGGCAAATTCAGGCAAGACAAGGCAAGGCATAGCAAGGAAAATCCAGGCAAGTCAAGAAAAGGCAAGTCCAGGCAAGGAAAATTCACTCAAGAAAAGAGATGGCAAATTTAGGAAAGGCATATCCAGGCAAAAAAAGTTAAGGCCAATTTCGGCAAGGAAAATCCATGCAAGGAAAGGCAAATCCAGGCAAAGCAAAACAAATTCAGGAAAGGCAAGGCAAAACAAATCCAGGCAAGGCAAATCCAGGAAAGGGAAGGAAAGGCAAGGTCAATTCCAGCAAGGCAAATCCAGGCAAGTAAAGGCCAGTAAAGGAAAATCCAGGCAACACAAATCCAGTCAAGTTAAAATAAAGCAAGCCCAATTCAGGCAAGGCAAATCCAGGCAAGGCAAGGCAAACCCAGGCAAGGCAAGGCAAACCCAATCAAGGCAAATCCAGGCAAGGCAAGTACAGTCAAGTTAAGAAAAAAGCAAGCCAAATCCAGGCAAGAAATATTTAGGCAAGGCAAGGCAAACCCAGTCAAGGAAAATTTAGGCAAGGCAAATCCAGTCAAGTTAAAAAAAAGCAAGCCAAGTTCAGGCAAGGAAAATCCACACAAGGCAAGACAAACCGAATTAAGGCAAATCCAGGCAAGTTAAGGCAAAATAAGTCAAATTTAGGCAAGGCAAGGAAAGACAAGGCGAATCCAGGTAAGGCAAAAAAAAAAAAAACGTAACCAGGCAAGGCAAATCAAAACAAGGGAAATCCAGGCAAGTCAAGGCAAGGCAAATCCAAGCAATGCAAGGCAAGGCAAGGCAAATACAGGCATCATAAGGCAAGGCAAATACAGGGAAGGAAAATCCAGGCAAGGTAAGGCAAAATTAGGCAAGGCAAATCCAGGCAAGGCAAGGCAAGGCAAACCCAGGCAAGTTAAATCCAGGCAAGGTAAAACAAGGCAAATTTAGGCAAGGAAAATCAAGGCAAATCGAGAAAAAAAAGTCCAAGCAAGGCCAGGCCAGGCCAGGCAAGGCAAATACGTGCAGGGCAAGTCAAGGCAAGGCAATGCAAATCTAGACAAGGCAAATCCAAGCAAGGCAAGGCAAGGTAAGGTAACGCCAGGCAAGGCAAGACAAATACAGTTAAGGCAAGAAAAGGCAAGACATCGCAGCAAGGCAAATCCAGACACAGCAAGGCAAGGAAAATTCAGTCAATTAAAGCTTCACACACACAAAAAAATATTAATCCAGGCAAGGCAACTCCAGGCAAGGCAAGGCAAGGTAAAACAAATCCAGGCAAGCCAAAACAATCAAGGCAAGGCAAGATAAATTCAGGGAAAACAAATCCAGGCAAAAAAAGGCAAGGCAACTCCAGGCAAGAAAAGGCAAGGCAAATCCAGAAAAGGCAAATCCAGGCAAGGCAAGGCAAGTCAAGGCAAACCCAGGCAAGGCAAACCCAGGGAAGGTAACACAACATAAGGCAAGGCAAAAAGACAAATTCAGAAAATGCAAGGCAAGAGAAATCCAAGCAAGGCAATTTCAGGTAAGGAAGGCAAGGCAAACCCAAACAAGGCAAATCCAGGCGAGAAAAAACCAGGCAAATCCAGGAAATACAGATCAAGGCATATTCAGGCAAGAGAATTCCAGGCAAGGCAAGTCAAGGCAAATCCAGGCAGGGCAAATTAAAGCAAGGCAATTCCAGGCAAGAAAAGGCAAGGCAAGGCAAATGCTGGAAAAGTAAATTTAGTCACAAGAAGGCGAGGCATATTCTGGCAAGGCAATTCCAGGCAACGCATCACAAAACAAATCCAGGCAAGGCAAATCCAGACAAGGGAATCCAAGGCAAATACAAGCAAGGCAAATTCAAGTAAGGTAAGAATAGGCAGAAAAAATAGAGGCAAGGCAAATCCAGGCAAGTCAAGAAAAAAAAAGTTCAGGCAAGTCAAGAAAAGGAAAGTCTAGGCAAGACAAATCCACTCAAGACAAGGGATGGCAAATCCAGGAAACACAAATCCAGGCAAGGAAAGTTAAGGCCAATTTTGGCAAGAAAACTCCATGCAGGACAAGCAAGGCAAGGCAAAACAAATACAGGCAAGGCCAGGCAAATCCAGGCAAGGCAAGGCAACGCAAATTTAGGGAAGGCAAGGCAAAAAAGTCCATGTAATGCAAATGCAGTCAAGGCAATACAAGGCAAATCCAGGCAAGGCAAATTCAGGCAAGGCAAATCCAGACAAAAGAAAGAAAGGCAATATAAATCGAAGCAAGGAAAATACAGGCAAGTAAAGACTAGTAGAGGCAAATCCAGGCAAGTTAAGTAAAAAAACGCTAAGTTCAGGCAAGGCTAGCCTAGGCAAGGCAAGGCAAGGCAAGGCAAGGCAAGGCAAGGAGAATCTAGGCAAGGCAAAAAAAAAACCAGGCAAGACAAATCCAAACAAGGCAAGGTAAGGTAAATGCAGGCAAGTCAAGGCAAGGAAAATCCAGGCAAGGCAAATTCAAGCAAAGAAAGGCAAGGCAAGGCGAATACAGGCATGGCAAGGCAAGGCAAGGCAAAATTAGGCAAGGCAAATTTAGTCAAGATAAGGCAAGGCAAGGCAAATACAGGCAAGGAAAGGAAAGGCAAAGCAAATTCAGGCAAGACAGATCCAGACAAGGCAAGGCAAGGCACAACAAAATAAAACCAGGCAAGGCAAGGCAAGAAAAAATCAGGCAAAATAAGCAAAATCCATGCAAGACAAGGCAAGGCAAGGCAAATCCAGGCAAAGAAAATTCAGGCAAGGCAAGCCAAGGCAAATCCAGGCAAGGCAAATCCAGGCAAGACAAAGCAAAGCAAATCCAGACAATAGAAATCCAGCCAAGTTCAGGCAGGCAAATTTAGGCAAGAAAAATTCAGTCAAGGAAAGGCAATTCCAGGCAAGGCAAAGCAAGGCAAACCCAGGCAAGTTAAATCCAGGAAAGAAGAAACAAGGCAAATTTAGACAAGGCAAAACAAGGCAAATTGAGGAAAGGCAAATTCAAGCAAGTCAAGGTAAGACAAGGGAAATACACACAAGGCATGGCAAGGCAAGGCAAATCAGGGCAAGGCAGATACATGCAAGGCAAGGAAACTCAAGGCAAATTCAACACAAGGCAAGGCAAATCCCTGAAAGACAAATTCAGAAAACGCAAGGCAAAAGAAATCTAACCAAGGCAATTTTAGGTAAGGAAAGGCAAGGCAAACCCAGGCAAGGCAAATCCAGGCGAGGCAAAGCAAGGCAAATCCAGGAAAGGCAGAACAAGGCATATCCAGGCAAGGAAATTTTAGGCAAGGCAAGGCAAGGCAAATCCAGGAAAGGTAAGGAAAAACAAAACCAGGCAAGGCAAATTCAAACAAGGCAAGGCAAGGTAAATTCAGGCAAGTCAAGGCAAGGGAAATCCTGGCAAGGTAAATTCAAGCAAGGCAAGGGAAGGCAAGGCAAATACAGGCTTGGCAAGGGAAGGCAAATCCAGGGAAGGAAAATTCACACAACGCAAGGCAAAATTAGCCAAGGCAAATCCAGTCAAAGTAAGGCAAGGCAAGTCAAATCCAGGCAAGGCAAAAAAAGGCAAAGCAAATCCAGGCAAAGCAAATCCAGGCAAGGTAAATCCAGGCAATGCAAGGCAAGGCAAGACAAGGCAAGGCAAGGCAAATACAGGCAAGGCAAATTCAGGCAAGGCAAGACAAAGCAAGGGAAATACAGGCAATGCATAACAGAGCAAATCCAGGCAAGACATATCCAAGCAAGTAAAGGCAAGACAAATAGAGGCAATGCAAGGTAATGCAAATCCAGGCAAGGCAAGACAAGGATAATCAAGGAAAGACAAATCCAGGCAAGACCAGGTAAGGCAAATCCAGGCAAGGCAATCCAAGGCAAATACGTGTAAGGCAAATCCAGGCAAGACAAGGCAAGGCAAACCCAGACAACAGACATCCAGCCAAGTCCACGCAGGCAAAATTAGGCAAGAAAAATCCAGGCAAGGCAAGGCAAGGCAATTTTAGGCAAGGCACAGCAAGACCAACCCAGGCAAAGACAAACAAGGCAAATTTAGGCAAGGCAAAACAATGCAAATCGGGGACAGGCAAATTCAAGCAAGGCGAGGCAAGGCAAGGAAACTACATGCAAGGCAAGGCAAGGCAAATATAGGCAAGGCAAATACACACAAGACAAGGCAAGTCAAACAAATCTAGGCAAGGCAAATTCAGGGAAAGTAAGGCAACATAAGGTAAGACAAATCCATGAAAGACAAATATAGGGAACGCAAGGCAAGGAAAATTTAACCAAGGCAATTCCAGGTAAGGCAAGGCAAAGGAAACCCAGGCCAGGCAAATCCAGGTGAAACAAAACAAGGCCAATCCAGGCAAGGCAAAACAAGCCATATCTAGGCAAGGAAATTCTAGGCAAGGCAAGGCAAATCCAGGCAGGGAAAATTAAAGCAAGGCAATTTTAGGCAAGGCAAGGCAAGGCAAAACAAATCCTGGCAAAGTAAATTCAGGCACAGCAAGGCAAGGCATATTCGGGTAAGGCAATTCCAGGCAAGGCATCGCAAATGAAATCCAGGCAAGACAAATTCAGGCAAGGGAAGGCAAGGCAAATACAAGGAAGGCAAATCTAGGCAAGGTAACGCAAGGCAAAAAATTAGAGGTAAGGCAAATCCAGGCAAGGCAAGGCATAGCAAGACAAATTCAGGCAAGTTAAGGCAAGGCAAATCCACTCAAGGCAAGGGAAGGCAAATCCAGGCAACACAAATCCAGGAAAGGCAAGTTAGGGCAAATTTTGGCAAGGCAAATCCATGCAGTGCAAGCCAAGGCTAGGCAAGGCAAATTCAGTCAAGGCAAGGCAAAGCAAATCCACGTAAAAAAAAAAAAATGAGGCAAGGCAAGGCAAGGCAAGGCAAATCCAAGAATGGTAAATCCAGACAAGGCAAGAAAAGGCAAATTTAGGCAAGGCAAATTTAGGCAATGCAAGGTAAGGCAAATCCAGGCCAGGCAAGGCAAATCCAGGAAAGGCAATGCAAGGCAAATCCAGACAAGGGAAATCCAGGCAAGGCAAGGCAAATTCAGGTAATGCAAACGCAGTCAAGGAAATACAAGGCAAATTCAGGCAAGGCAAATCCAAGCAAGGCAAATCCAGGCAAGATAAATCCAAGCAAGGCAAATCCAGGCAAGTAAAGGCAAGTCAAGGCAAATCCAAGCAAAAAAAATCCAGTCAAGTTAAGGAAAATCAAGGCAAATCCAGGCAAGGCAAGACAAATCCAGGCAAGAAAAAGCTAGTCAAGGCAAATCCAGGCAAGGAAAATCCAGTCAAGTTAAAAAATGGCAAGGCAAATCCAAGCAAGGCAAATCCAGGCAAAACAAGGCAAATCCAATTAAGGCAAATTCAGGCAGCTTAAGGCAAGAAAAGTCAAATCCAGCCAAGGTAAGGCAAGGCAAGGCAAATCCACGCAAGGCAAGAAAAAATAAAACCAGGCAAGGCAAATCCAAAAAAAAGAAAGGTAAGGTACATCCCGGCAAGTCAAGGCAAGGCAAATCCAGGAAAGGCAAATCCAAGCACGGCAAGGAAAGGCAAAACAAATTTAGGCATGGCAAGGCAAGGCAAATCCAGGGTAGGCAAATCCAGGCAAGACAAGGCTAAATTAGGCAAGGCAAAGCAAGACAAGGTAAAACAAGGCAAGGCAAGGCAAAAAAAGGCAAAGCAAATTCAAGCAAGGAAATTCCAGGCAAGGCAAGGCAAGGCAAGGCAAGGCAAGGCAAGAAAAGATAAAACCAAGCAAGGCAAGAAAAATACAGGCAAGGGAAAAAATCCATGCAAAGGAAGGCAAGGCAAGGCAAATCCAGGCAAATTTAATCCAGGCATCCCAAGATAAGGCAAATCCAGGCAAGGCAAGGGAAGGCAAATCCAGGCGAGAAAAATCCAGTCAAGTTAGGGAAAGACAAGTAAATACAGGGCAAATGCAAGCAGGGAAATTACAAGCAAGGCAAGAAAAATTCAGGCAAAGAAAATACAAGCTAGAAAAGGCAATGCAATGCAAATATAGGCAAGGCAAATCCAGCCAAGTCAAGGCAAGTCAAAATTAAGGCCAGAAAAATCCAGGCAAGACATGGCAAGGCAAATCCAGCCAAGGCAAGTCAGGGCAAGGCAAACTGAGGCAAGGAATATCCAGGCAAGGAAAGGCAAGAAAAGGCAAATCCAGGTAAGGAAAATCCACGCATGGCAAGGCAAGGCAAATTCAGGTAAAGCAAATGCAGTCAATGCAATACAAGGCAAATTCAGCCAAGACAAAGCAAGGCAAATCAAGGCAAGGCAAATCCAGGCAATGTAAGGCAAGGCAAGGCAAATCCAGGCAAGGCAAGGCAAGCCAAATCCAGGTAAGAAAAATGCAGTCAAGGCAATAGAAGGCAAATCCAGGCAAGGCAAAGAAAAATCCAGGCATGACAAAGCAAGGCAATGCAAATCTAGGCAAAGCAAGGCAAGACAAGGCAAGCGCAGGCAAGGCAAATCCTGGCAAGGCAAGGTAAGGCAAATCCAGGCAAGAAAAGCAAGGCAAGGAAAATCCAGGCAAGGAAAATGTAGGCAAGACATGGCAAATCTAGACAAGGCAAATCCAGGCAAGAATAGGCAAGGTAAGGCAAATTCAGGCATGGCACATCCTGGCAAGGCAAGAAAAGGCAAATTTTGGCAAAGCAAACCCAGGCAAGACAAGGCAAGAAAAATACAGGCAAGGAAACAAAAGGCAACGCAAATACAGACTAGGCATAGCCAGGCATGGCACGGCAAATCCAAGTAAGTCAATTTCAGACAAGGCCAGGCAAGTCAAGGCTATGCAAATCCAGGTAAGGCAAGGAAAGAAAAATCCAGGCTATGCAAAGTCAGGCAAGGCAAGGCAAGGCAAATCAAAGCAAGGCAAATCCAGGGTAGGTAAGGCAAGACAAATCCAGTTAAGCAAATCTAGGCAAAAAAAGCAAGACAAATCCAGACAAGGTGAATCCTGGCAAGGTAAATAGAGGCAAGGCAAGGAAAGGCACATCCAGGCAAGGCAAATCCAGGCAAGGCAATGCAAGAAAAATCCAGGCAAGGCAAATGTAGTCATTGGACGGGAAGAAAAATTCAGGTATGGCAAGGCAAGGCAATGCAAATCCAAGCAAGGCAAATTCAGGCTAGGTAAGGCAAAGCAAATCCAGTCAAGCAAATCTAGGCAAAACAAGGCAAGACAAATCCAGGCAAGGTGAATCCAGGCAAGGTAAATTGAAGCAAGGCAAGGAAAGGCATATCCAGGCAAGGCAAATCCAGACAAGGCAACGCAAGGCAAATTTAGGCAAGATAAATCCAGTCATTTCACGAAAAGGCAAATCCAGACAAGGCAAACCCTGGAAAGGTAAGGCAAGGCACGGAAAATAAAGGCAAGGCAAATCCAGGCAAGACAAGGCAAATCCAGGCAAATCTAATTTAGGCAAGTCAAGGCAAGGCAAATCCAGACAAGGCAAATTCAGACAAGGTAAATCCAGGCAAGGCAAGTTAAGGAAAATCCCAGCAAGACCAATCCAGGAAACGCAAATTCAGGCAATGCAAATCTAGGCAAGGCAAATCCAGGCAACACAAATCCAGGCAAGGCAAATCCAGGCAAAGTAAGGCAAGGCAAGTGCAGGCAATGAAAATCCAGGCAAGGCAAGGCAAGCAAAGTCAAATCCAGGCCAAGCAAATTCAAACAAGAAAGAGAAGGCAAATGCTGGCAAGTCAAGTCAGGGCAAGGCAAAATCAGGCAAAGAAATTCCAGGCTAAGTAAGTCAAGGCAAGGCAAGCCCAGGCAAGTTAAATCAAGGCAAGGAAAAACAAGGCAAATTTAGGCAAGGCAAACAAGGCAAATTGAGAAAAGGCAAATATAAGCAAGGCAAGGAAAGGCAAGGCAAATACACGCAAGGCAAGGCAAGTCAAGGCAAATCCAGTCAAGGCAAGAAAAGGAAAGGCACATCAAAGCAAGGCAAATCCAGGGAAGAAAAAACAAGGCAAATTCAGGCAAGGCAAGGCAAGGCCAATCCTTGCAAGGGAAGGTAATGCAAATCCAGGCAAAGCAAATCCAGGCAAGGCAAGGCAAGGCTAATTCAGGCAAAACAATTCCAGGCAAGGCCAAGCAAGGCAATTCCAGACAAAGAAAGTCAAGGTAAGGCAAATTCAGGCAAGGCAAACACAATCAAGGCAAACACAATCAAGGCAAGGCAAGGCAAGATAAATTCAGGCAAGGAAAAACAAGGCAAGTCAAATACAAGCAAGGCAAGGAAAGAAAAATTCAGGTGAGGCAAATCCAAGCAAGGCAAGGCAAAACAAATCCAGGCAAGAAATCGCAAGAAAAGTCAAGGCAAATCCAAGGAAAACAAACCCAGGTAAGGCAAGTCAAGTCAAGGCAAATCCAGGCAAGGCAAATCCAAGGAAGGTAAGGCAACACAAGGCAAGAAAAATTCATGCAAGACAAATCCTAGGAACACAAGTCAAGAAAAATCCTAGCAAGGCAATTTCAGGTAAGGCAAGGAAAGGCAAAACCAGGCAAGGCAAAGCAAGGCAAATCCAGGCAAGGCAAAACAAGGCATATCCAGCCAAGGAAATTCCAGACAAGGCAAGGCAAGGCAAATTCAATCAGGGCAAATTAACTCAAGGCAATTCTAGGCAAGGCAAAACCAGGCAGGCAAATCCTGGCAAGGTAAATTCAGGCACAACAAGGCAAGACATATCCAAGCAGGAAAATTCCAGGCAAAACATCACAAATTAAATTCAGGCAAGGCAAATCTAGGCAAGGGAAGGCAAGGTCAAAAAATAGAAGTAAGGCAAATCCAGGCAGAGCAAGGCAAGGCTAGGCAAGGCAAATTCAGGCAAGGAAAAACATGGCAAGGCAAATCCAGGCAAGGAAATTCCAGTCGAGGTAAGGCAAGGCAAATCCTGGCAAAGAAAATCCAGGCAAGTAAAGGCAAGAAAAATCCAGACAAGGCAGACAAGGCAAAAGAACGCAAATCCAGGCAAGGAAAATTCAGGTAAAGAGAGTTAAGGCAAATTCTGGCAAGGCAAATTTATGTAGAGCAAGGCAAGGCAAGGCAAGGCAAATCCAGGTAATGCAAATGCAGTAAAGGCAATACAAGCAAATCTAGGCAAGATCAATTTTAGCAAGGCAAATCCAGGCAAGTAAAGGCAAATCAAGGCAAATCCAGGCAAGACAAATCCAGTCAAGTGAATGAAAGGCAAGGCAAATCCAGGCAAAGCAAGGCAGATATAAGCAAGGCAAATCCATGCAAGATAAGGCAAAATATGGCATATCCAGGCAAGGAAAGTCAAGGCAAGGCAAATCCAGGCAAGGCAAGAAAGAACAAAACCAGGCAAGGCAAATCCAAACAAGGAAAGACAAAGCAAATCCAGACAAGTCAAGGCCAGTCAAATCTAGGCAAGGCAAATACAATCAAGGCAAGGCAAGGCAAATCCAGGCATGGCAAGGCAAGGCAAATCCAGGGAAGGCAAATAAAGGCAAGGTAAGGCAAAAGCAGGTAAAGCAAATCCAGGCAAGGCAAGGCAGGGCAAGGGAAATCCAGACAAGTCAAGGCAAGGCAAATTTACACAAGGCAAAGGAAAACAAATCCAGGCAATGCAATTCCAGACAGGGGAATTTAAGTCAAATTTCTGCAAGGAAAATCTACGCAGGGCAAGGCAAGGTGAAGCAAATCCAGGCAAGAAAAATACAAGCAACGCAAGGCAAGGCAAATTTAGGCATGGAAAATCCAGACAAGGCAAGACAAGGCAAACGCAGGCAAAAGAAATCTAGGCAATGCAAGGTACGGCAAATCCAGGCAAGGCAAATTCAAGCAAGGCAAGGCAAGGCAAATTCAGGCAAGGGAAACCCAGGCAAGGCAAGGCAAGGCAAGGCAAATCCAGGTAATGCAAATGCAATCAAGGCAATACAAGCAAAATTCAGGCAAGGCAAATACAGACAAGGCAAGGCAAGGATAATTTAGGCAAGACAAATTCAGGCAAGGCCAGGCAAGGCAAATCCAGGTAAGGCAAGCCAACGCAAATATGAGCAAGGCAAATCAAGGCAAGGCAAGGCAAGGTAAATCCAGACAAGGAAAATCCAGCCAAGTCCAGGCAGGCAAATCTAGGCAAGATAAATCCAGGCAAGGCAAGGCAAGGGAAATCCAGAAAAGGCAAATCCAGGAAAGGCAAAGCAAAGCAAATCCAGGCAAAGCAAGGCAAGGCAATTTTAGGGAAGGCAAATCTCAGAAAGGCAAGGCAAGACAAGGCAAATCTAGGCAAGGCGAGGCCAGAGAATGCAAGGCAAGGCAAATCCAGGCAAGGCAAGGCAAGGCAAACCCAGGAAAGTTAAATAAAGGCAAGAAAAAACAAGGCAAATTTAGGCAAGGCAAAATAAGTCAAATAGAGAAAAGGCAAACCCAAGTAAGGCAAGGCAAGGCAAATACATGTAAGGCAAGGCAAGGCAAGGCAAATCCAGTCAAGGCAAGAAAAGAAAAGGTACATCGAAGCAAGGCAAATCCAGGCAAGGAAAAGCAGGAAACGCAAATCGAGGCAAGGCAAATCTAGGAAGGCAAAGCCAGGCCTGTCAAGGCAAGGAAAGGCAAACCAAATCCAGGCAAGGAAAGGAAAGGCAAAGCAAATCCAGGCAAGGCAAATCCAGGAATGGCAAGACAAGTCAAATCCAGGCAAGACACATCCAAGCAAGACAAGGCAATGCAAATCCATGCAAGGCAAGGTAATGCAAATCCCGTCAAGGAAAATCCAGGCAAGGCGAGGCAACGCTTATTCAGGCAAGTCAAATTCAGTCAAGACAAGGTAATGCAAATCCCAGCAAGAAAAATCCAGACAAGGCGAGGCAAGGCTAATTCAGGCAAGTCAAATTCAGGCAAGGCAAATCCAGGAAAGACAAATCCATGCAAGGCAAATCCAGGCAAGGCAACCCAAAGCAAATACAGGCAAGGCAAATACAGGAAAGAAAAGGCAAGGCAAATCCAGACAAGGGAAATCCAGCCAAGTTCAGGCAGAAAAATCTAGGCAAGATAAATCCAGGCAAGGCAAGGGACGACAAGGCAAGAAAAGGCAAGGCAAATCCAGAAAAGGCAAATCCAGAAAAGGCAAATACAGGAAAGGCAAGGCAAGGCAAATCCAGGCAAGGCAAGGCAAGGCAAGTCAAGGCAAGGCAAATCCAAGGAAGGCAAATCTCAGCAAGTCAACGCAAAGCAAGGCAAATTTAGGCAAGGCGAGTCCATGGAATGCAAGGCAAAACAAATACAGGCAAGGCAAGGCAAGGCAAACCCAGGCAGGTTAAATCCAGACAAGTTAAAACAAATCAAATTTAGGCAAGGGAAAACAAGGCAAAGCAAAGAAAGGCAAATTCAAGCAAGGCAAGGCAAGGCAAGGCAAATACACGCAAGGCAAGTCAAGGCAAGAAAAATACATGCAAGAAAAATACACGCAAGGCAAGGCAAGACAAGGCAAATCCAGTCAAGCAAGAAAAGGAAAGGCACATCAAAGCAAGGCAAATCCAGGCAAGGCAAGGTAAGGCAAATCCAGGCGAGGAAAATCCAGGCAAATCCAGGCAGGGGAAGGCAAGGCAAACTTCGGGGAAGGCAAGGCAAACTTCAGGCAAGGCAAGGCAAGTCAAGGCAAATCCAGGAAAGGCAAATTTAGGGAAGGTAAAAAATCTCAAGGCAACACAAATTCATGCAAGACAAATCCAGGGAACACAAGGCAAGGGAAATCCAAGCAAGGCAATTCCAGGTAAGACAAGGCAAGGCAAACCAGGCAAGGCAAATCCAGGCAAGGCAAAACAAGGCATATCTAGGCAAGGGAATTCCAGGCAATGCAAGGCAAGGCAAATCCAGGCAGGGAAAATTAAGGCAAGAAATTCCAGGCAAGGCAAGGCAAGGCAAATCCAGGCAAGGTAAGTCCAGGGAAGGCAAGACAAGAAAAATCCAGGCAAGGCAACTCCAGGAAAGGCAAACCCAGGCAAGTTAAATCCAGGCAAAGAAAAACAAAACAAATTTAGGCAAGACAAAACAAGGCAAATTGAGGAAAAGCAAATGCAAGCAAGGCAAGGCAAGGCAAATCTAGGCAAGGCAGATACACGCAAGGCAAAACAAGGCAAGGCAAGGCAAATCCAGTCAAAGCAAACAAGGGAAGGCACATTGAAGCAAGGCAAATCCAGGCAAGGCAAGGCAAGGCAAATTCAGGCAAGGCAAATCCAGGCAAGGCAAGGCAAGGCAAACCCAGTCAATTCAAATCCTTGCAAAAGAAGGAAAATCAAATTCAGTCAAGGCAATTTCAGGCAAGGCAGGGCAAGGTAAGGCAAATCCAGGCAAGGCAAACACAATCAAGGCAAGGCAAGGCAAGATAAATTCAGCCAACACAAGTCAATTTCAAGCAAGGCAAGACAAGGCACATCTAGGCAAGGCAAATTTAGGCAAGGCAAGGCAAGGAAAATTTAGGCAAGAAAAGGCAAGGCAAATCCAGAAAATGCAAAACCAGGCAAGGCAAGGCAAGTAAAGGCAAATCTAGGCAAGGCAAATTCAAGGAAGTTAAGGCAACCAAAGGCAAGGCAAATGCATGCAAGACAAATCCCAGGAACACAAGGCAAGGGAAATCCAAGCAAGGCAATTCCAGGTAAGGTAAGGCAAGGCAAGGCAAACTTATGCAAGGCAAATCCAGGTGAGGCAAAAAAAGGCAAATCAAGGCAAGTCAAAACAAAACGTATCCAGGCAAAGTAATTCCAGGCAAGGCAAAGCAAATCCAGGCAGGGCAAATTAAGGCAAGGAAACTCCAGGCAAGGCAAGGCAAATCCTGGCAAGATATATCCAGGCACAACAAGGCAAGGGATATGCTGGCAAGGCAATTACAGGCAAGGCATTGCAAATCAAACCTAGGTAAGTCAAATACAGGCAAGGGAAGGCAAGGAAAATACAAGCAAGGCACATACAGGAAAGGTACGGCTAGGCAAAAGAAAATAGAGGTAAGGCAAGAAAAGGCAAGGCAAGGCATAGGAAGGCAAATTCAGGCAAGGCAAGGCAAATCCAGCAAAGGCAAGGCAAGGCAAATCCAGGCAAGATAAATCCAGGCAAGGCAAGGCAAGGCAATGCAAGGCAAGGCAAATACAGGTAATGCAAGGCAAGGCAAATACAGGTAATGCAAGGCAAGGCAAATAGAGGGAATCCAGATGCAGTCAAGGCAATACAAGGCAAATCCAGGCACAGAAAATCCATGCAAGAAAAATCCAGCCAAAGTAAAGAAAGGCAAGTAAATTCCAGCAAGGCAAATCCAGGCAGGTAAAGACAAGTCCAGGCAAATCCAGTCAAAACAAATCCAGTGAAGTTAGGGAAAGGCAAGGCAAATTTAGGCAAGGCAAGGCAAATACAAGCAAAGCCAATCCAGGCAAGTCAAGGCAAGGCAAATCCACGCAAGGCAAATCCCGGCATGGCAATGCAAGGCAAATCCAGGGAAGGCAAATCCAGGCAAGAAAAGGCAGGGAAAGCAAAGTGAGGTGAGGCAAATCCAGAAAGGCAAATCCAGGTTTGGCAAGGCAAGGCAAATCCAGGTTTGGCAAGGCAAGGCAAATCCAGGCAAGGCAAAACCACACTTAATTCATGGTTATTTCAAATAGTGTCCTGACTACTCAATAGCATTTATTATTCACTGAAGCTCTGAATGTGAGGCCATATAAAATAGACTCCTGACAATTGCCCCATTGTGAATTATTCAATAAGGCTCTGAATGAGTGGTAGCAGCAATAGAATACTGATGATTCCTCAGTTGTGTATCATTCAGTGAGGCACTGAATGAGTGGCCATATGAAAGAGGCTCCTGACTATTACCCTGGTGTGCATTATTCACTGTGGCTCTGAAGCACTGGCAATGTGAAATAGACTCCTGAGTATTCCCCAACTCTGAATTATTCACTGATTCTCTGATTGGCCATACAAAATAGACTCCTGACTATACTCCAGTTGTGTATTATTCCGTGGGCATTCTACTGAGTGACCATATGAAATAGATTTATAACTGTTTCACATGTTAGCATTATACAGGGAGTCTCCGAATTGGGTGTGATATGAATTAATCTCCTCAGTACTCCACAGATATGCATTATCCACTGAGGCTTGTAATGAGTGGTCATGTTAAACAGACTCATGACATTTTCCCAGGTGTGCATTATTCACTGAGGCTCTGAAACAGTGTTTCTATGATAGAGATACTTGACTATTCCAAGGGTGTGCATTATTCAGCTTGGCTGTCAATGTCTGGTTCCATGAAATAGAATCCTGACTGTTTTCCAGATGTGTATCATTCAGTAATTCTCTGAATCAGTGCCTATATAAAATAGACTGGTGACTATTCTCCAGGTGTCTATTATTTACAGTAGAATCCTCACTACTCTTTAGGTGTACATTATTCACTGAGGCTCTGAATGAGTGGCAGTATGAAATAGACTCTTGACAATTCCATAGGTGTGTATTATTCAGTGAGGCTGTGAATGAGAGGTCATAGAAAAGAGAATTCTGATTTATGCACTGGTGTGCATTACTCCATGAGATTTTGAATTAGTGGGGATATGACTATTTTACAGCAGTGTACCATCCAGCGGGGCTCTGAATGACCATAGTAATGAAATTCCTGAATATTCGCAAGGAGCTTATTACTGAGAGAGGCTCTGAATGAATGGCTATATCAATTAGGATGCTGACTACTCCACAGGATTGCATTATTCAGAGAAGCTCTGCATGAGAGGCCAGAGGAAATTGTCTCCTGACAGTTCCCTAGGTGTGTATTATTCACTGAGCTTCTAAATGAGTGGCCAATTGAAATACACTTCTGACTATTACCTAGGTGTGTATTATTCACTGAGGCTCTGTATGAGTTGCCATTCCAAATAAATTTTTGACACTTCACCACGTGTACACTATGTTGTGAGGCTCTCACTGAGTGGTAATATGAAATAGACTCCTGACTCTACACCATTTTTGTATTATTCAGAGAGGCTTTGAAAGATATCCATATGAAATACATTTCTGTCTATTCCCCAGGTGTGCAATATTCACTGAGGCTCGCAATGAGTTTCAATATGAAATACACTTCTGACTATTCTCCAGGTGTGTTTTATTCACAAGGGCTCTAAAAGATGGGACATATAAAATAGACTCCTGACTGTTCCACAAGTGAGTATTATTCACTGATGTTCTGAATGTGTCGCCAAAGAAAATAGAAACATGGCTACTCCAGAAGTGTGCATTCTTCACTGATGCTCTGAATCAATGGCCATGAGAAAGAGACTCCAAGATTCTTCCAAGTATGCTTTATTCAATGAGGCTCTGAAGGAGAGAAAACTGTAAATAAACTTCTGACAATTCTCCAAACTTGCACTATTGTGAGGGCTCTGAATGAGTGGCCATATGAAATAACCTAATCGATATTCTCCAGTGTGTATTATTCACTGAGGCTCTGAAAGCGTGTCCATATGAAAAAGAAAACTGCCTATTCCCAAGGTGTGTATTATTCAGTTTGTCTCTGAATCACAGGTCACATGAAATAAGATACTGATTATTCCCCAGGTGTGTATCATTCACTGAGGCTCTGAATTGTTCGCCTTATGATATGTGGCCTTGACTATTCCCCATGTGTGTATTATTCACTGAGGCTCTGAATCAGGGGTCATTTGAAATAGAATCCTCAATAATCCCCAGGTGCGCATTCTTCACTGTGGCTCTGAATGAGTAAAAATATGAAATCGACTCCTGACTATTCCACAGGTGTGTACCATTCAGTGAAGCTCTGAATGAGTGGCCTTATGAAAGAGAATCCTGACTGTTCCAAACGTGCACATTTTTCAGTGAAGGTTTAAATGAGTGACCATAAGAAATAGAATCCTGACTATCCCCCCAGTGTGTATTATTCACTAAGGTGCTGAATGAGTGTCCATTTAAAATAGATTGTTGAGTACTCCCCATGTATGCATTATTCAGGGAGGCTTTGAATCAGTGGCCATGTAAAACAGACTTCTGAATATCCCCTATGTGTGCATTATTAAGGAAGGTTGTAAAAACGTAGCCCTATTAAAAAGATTTCTGACTATTCCTTAGGTGTGGATTATTCACTGAGGCTATGAATGGGAGGCAATGTGAAATAGACTTTTGATTATTTTCCAGGTGTGTTTTATTCACACAAGCACTGAATGAGGGGCCATGTGAAGTAGACTCCTGTTTATTCCAGAGGTGTGTATGATTTGCTGAGGTTCTCAATGTGTGGCCAAAGGTAATAGACACCTGGCTACTCCATATGTTTACATTATTTATCGATGCTCTGAATGAATGGCCACATGAAAGGGACTCCAAATTTTCTCTGGGTCTGCATTATTCAATGAGGCTCTGAATGCAGGCCATACGAAATAGACTACTGAAAATTCCCCAGGTGTGTATTACTCAGTAAGGCATAGAAGGAGGGGCGATATGAAATAAACTCCTCACAATTCTACAGGTATAGGTTATTCAGTGGGTCTCAAAATGGGTGTCCATATTAAATAGAATCTCGACTATTCCCCACCAGTGAAGTGCTGAATGAGTGGCCATATGACATACATTCCTGAGGACTCAACAGGTGTTCATTGTTTACCTAGGCTTTGAATGAGGAGCAATATGAAGTAGACTCCTTACTATTTCCCAGTCGTGTATAATTTACTGAGCCTCCAAATGATTTTCCTGAAGAAATAAATTCTGGGATACTACCCAGGTATGTATTATTCAGTGAGGCTCAAAATGAATGGCCATATGAAATAGACCTCTCAGTACTCCACAGGGGTAAGTTACTCAGTGAGACTCTAAAAGAGTGGGCATAGGAAAAAGACTCCTGACTATTTCTCAGCTGTGCATTATTCACTAAAGTTTTGAATGTGTCGCCAAATAAAATAGACACATGGCTACTCCACAAGTGTGCATTCTTCACTGATGCTCTGAATCAATGATCATGTGAAAGAGACTCCAAGATTCTTCCAGGTATGCATTATTCAATGAGGCTCTGAATGAGAGAAAATTGTAAATAAACTTCTGACAATTCTCCAAACTTGCACTATTCAGAGGGCTCTGAATGAGTGTCAATATGAAATAACCTAATCAATATTCCCCTAGTGTGTATTATTCACTGAGGCTCTGAAAGAGTGTCCATGTGAAAGAGAAACCTGTCTATTCCCAAGGTGTGTATTATTCAGTTTGTCTCTGAATCACAGGTCATATGAAATAAGATACTGATTATTCCCCAGGCATGTATCATTCACTGAGGCTCTGAATTTTTGGCCATATGATATATAGCCTTGACTATTCCCCATGTGTGTATTATTCACTAAGGCTCTGAATGAGGGGTCATTTGAAATAGAATCCTCAGTACTCCCCTGGTGTTCATTCTTCACTGCAGCTCTGAATGAGTGGATATATGAAATAGACTCCTGACTATTCCACAGGTGTGTACCATTTAGTGAAGCTCTGAATGAGTGGCCATATGAAAGAGAATTCTGACTATTCCAAACGTGTGCATTTTTCAGTGAAGGTCTCAATGAGTGAACATAAGAAACAGAATCTTGACTATTCCCCCAATGTGCATTATTCACTAAGGTGCTGAATGAGTGTCCATATGAAATAGATTGCTGAGTACTCTCCAGGTATGCATTATTCACGGAGGCTTTGAATCAGTGGCCATGTGAAACAGACTTCTGAATATCCCCAATGTGTTCATTATTAAGGGCGGTTCTATAACAGTAGCCCTATTGAAAAGATTTATTACTATTCCCCAGGTGTGGATTATTCACTGAGGCTATAAATGGGAGGCAATGTGAAATAGACTCCTAATTATTTTTCAGGTGAGTTTTATTCACACAGGCACTCAATGAGGAGCTGTGTGAAGTAGACTTCTGTCTATTTCAGAGTTGTGTATGATTTGCTGAGGTTCTCAATGTGTGGCCAAAGGAAATAGACACCTATCTTCTCCAAATGTGTACATTATTTACCAACGCTTTGAATGAATGGACATATGAGACTCTAAACTTTTCTCCAGTTCTGCATTATTCAATGAGGCTCTGAATGCAGGCCATACGAAATAGACACCTGAGAATTCCCCAGGTGTGTATTACTCAGTGAGGCTTAGAAAGAGGGGCAATATAAAATAGACTCCTCACTATTCTACAGGTATAGGTTATTCAGTGAGTCTCAAAATGGGTTTCCATATTAAATAGAATTTCGACTATTTTCCACCATTGAGGTGCTGAATGAGTGGCCATATGACATACATTCCTGAGGACTCAACATGTGTTCATTGTTCACTTAGGCTTTGAATGAGGAGAAATATGAATTAGTCTCCTATTTCCCAGGTTTGTATAATTCACTGTGCCTCTGAATGATTTGCCTGAAGAAGTAAACTCCTGGCTACTACCCAAGTGTGTATTATTCAGTGAGGCTCAAAATGAATGGCCATGTGAAAATAGACCTCTCAGTACTCCACAGGGTTGAGTTATTCAGTGAGACTCTGAAAACGTGGGCATAGAAAATAGACTCCTGACTATTCCTCAGGTCTGCATTATTCGCTGAGGTTCTAAATGTGTGGCCATTGGAAATAGAATTCACATTATTCCCTAGGTGTGTATTTTTCAGTGACTCTCTGAAAAAATGAACACTCTGAATAAACTCCTGATAATTCCCCAAACTTGCACTACTTAGAGAGGCTGTGAATGAGGGGCAATATCAAAAAGACTCCTCAGTATTTCCCTGGTGTGTGTTATTCACTGAGGTTCTGAATGTGTGTTCCTATCAGACTCCTCTCTATTCCCAAGGTGTGCATTATTCAGTTTGACTCTCAATACTGATAGTATGAAATAGAAACCTGATTATTCCCCAAGTGTGTGTCATTCACTGAGGCTCTGAATGAGTGACCATATGAAATAGACCCTTGACTGTTCCCCAGGTGTGTATTATTCACTGAGGCTTTGAATGAAGGGTCATTTGAAATACAATCCTTAGTACTCCTCTGACGTGCATGATTAACTGAGGTTCTGAATGAGGGGCTATATAAAATAGTCCCCTGACTATTACACAGGTGCATACCACTCAGTGAGGCTCTGAATGAATGGCCATATGAAACACAATCCTAACTATTCCAATTGTGTGCATTATTCAGTGAATGTCTGAATGAGTGTACATGAGAAATAGAATTCTTAATATTTTCCCGGTGTGCATTATTCAATGAGGTGAAGGAAAAGTGTCCATATGAAATAGATTGCAGAGTACTCCCCAGGTATGGTATGCATTACTCACTAAGGCATTGAATTAGTGGTAATATAAAATAGACACCTAAATATTCCCAAGGTGCATATTATTCACAGAGGCTCTGAATGAGTAGCTATATCAATTAGGCTCCTGACTATTCCACAGCAGTGCATTATTCAATGAAGCTCTGAATGAGAGGCCAAATGAAATTGACTCCTATTTCTTCCCCAGTTGTGTATAATTCACTGAGCCTCTTAGTGTGTGCTTAATTGAAATACACTCGACTGTTCCACAGATGTGTCTTATTCACTGACGTTCAGCATGAGTGGCCATAAAATAGACCCCTGAAAATTATCTAACTGTGCCCTATTCTCTGGGAGTCTCAGTGAGTGGCCATAAGAAACACATTTCTGACTGCAATGTGTGTATTATTCAGAGAGGCTTGGAAAGTGAGTCTATATGAAATAGACTCCTATTTCCCAGGTGTGCGTTATTCACTGAGGCTCTGAAAAACTAGCAATATGTAACAGATTCCTGAGAATTCCCCAGCAGTGTATTATTCACTAATCCTCTGAATGAGGGGCCTTATGAAATAGACTTCTGACTCTACCACATGTGTGTATTATTCACTGTTGTGCTGAATGTTTGGCCAAAGCAAGTAGACACCTGGCCACTCCACAGAAATGCATTTTTTACTGATGCTATGAGTGAATAGCCATATGAAAGAAACTCCAAATTTTTCTCGAGATATGCATTATTCAATGAGGCTATAAAGGAGAATACAGACAAAATTTACTCCTTACAATTCCGCATGTGTTCATTTTTCTCTTAGACTCGGAAAGGGGGTTGATAGATAATAGACTCCTCAGGATTCCAAGGCATACATAATACAGTAAGGCTCATAAATGGTGTTCATATTACATAGAATCTTGACTATTCCTTACGTGTGTATCATTCAGTAAGGTGCTGAATGAGTGGCCATATAAAATACATTCCTGAGAACTCAACAGGTGTGCATTGTTCAGTGAGGCTTGGAATTAGAGGGCCTATGTAATAGGCTCCTGAGTATTCCCTAGGTATGTATTATTCACTGAGGCTCTGAAAGATTGTTCATATGACATAGTCTCCTAATTAATTTCACGGGATGCATTATTCAATGAGGCTCTCAACCAGTGGACTTATGAAATAGAAACTTATTTTCCAGATGTGAATCATTCATTAATGCTCTGATTGTGTGGCCATATGGCATGGACTCTGACTGTTCCCAAGGTGTGTATTATTCGGTGAGTTTTTGAACGAGTGACCATATTAAATAGACACCTAACTATAGCCCCTTGATGATTCCTCAGGTGTGCATTTGCCACTGAGGCGCTGGATGAACTGTCATATCAAATAGATTCCAGAATATTCTTCAGTTGTGCATTATTCAGTGAGTCTCTGAATAAGTGTCTATATGAAATAGACTCCTGAGTATTCCCCAGGTATATAAGATTCTTCACTGAGACTGAATGAGTGGCCATGTAAAATACACTCCTGACTTTTCCATAGGTGTGTATAATTCAGTGAGGCTCTGAATGAGTTATCATAGGAAAGAGACTCCTGAATACTCCACAGGCATGCATTTTTAGATTGAGCTCTCAATGAGAGGCAATACAAAATATAAACCTGACTTTCCACGATGTGTATATTATTAACTGAGGCTGTGAATGAGTGGCTATATGACATAGACTTCTGACTAATCTACAGGTGTCCTTTATTCAGTGAAGTTGTAAATAATATGCCATATGTAACAGCATCCTGACTATTTCCCAGGCATTCACTGAGGCTTTGGACATTTGGCCATATCAAATTGTCTTCTGAAATGTCCAGATGTGTGTATTATTTAATGAGGCTATGAGTTCGTGACCCTATAAAATAAACTCCTGACTATTCTGCAGGTGTGTATTATTGACTGAGTCTCTGAATAAGTGGGCATATGAAATATGGCTATTACAAAGTTGTGCATTACTCACTCAGGCTTTCATTTTCTGGCCATATAAAATAGACCAGTGTCTATACCCCAGGTGTGCATTATTCACTGAGACTGTAAATGAATGGGTATATATGGTAGACTCCTTATTCTTCCCCAGGTGTGTATTACTCAGTAAGGCTGTGCAGGAGTGTTCATATAAAATATAATGCGGATTATTCCCCATATTTGCATTATTCAGTGAATCTCTGAATGAGTGACTCTATGAAATAGACTGGTGAGTACTGTATATTTGTGCAGTATTCACTGAGGCTATGAGTGAGTGGCCATATTAAATGGAATCCGGACTATCCCACAGGTTTGCATTATTCACTGAGGCTCTGAATGAGTGGCTATATCAATTAGGCTCCTGACTATTCCACTGAAGTGAATTATTCAATGAAGCTCTGAGTGAGAGGCCAGATGAAATTGACACCTGATCCTTCCACTGTTGTGTATAATTCAATGAGCCTCTAAATGTGTGCTTAATTGAAATACAATCCTGACTATTCCACAGGTGTGTCTAATTCACTGAGGTTCTGTATGAATTGCCATATGAAATAGACTCCTGACAATTCACAAGTGTGCACTATTCCCTGGGAGTCTAAGTGAGTGGGTATAAGAAACAGATTTCTGAATCTCCCCAATGTATGTATTATTCAGGGAGGCTCTGAAAGTGTGTTCATATGAAATAGACTCCTGATTATTTCCCAGGTGTGCGTTATTCACTGAGGCTCTGAATAAGTGACAATATGTAATAGATTCCTGATTATTTTTCAGGTGTGTATTATTCACTCACCCTTTGAATGAGGGACCTTATGAAATAGACTCTTGACTATACCACAGGTGTGTATTATTCACTGATGTTCTGATTGTGTGGCCAAAACAAGTAGACACCTGGCCACTCCACAGGTATGCATTATTTACTGATGCTCTGAATGAATGGACGTAAGAAAGAGACTCCAAATTTTTCTCCAGATATGCATTATTCAATGAGGCTGTGAAAAAGGGGCCACATGAAATTTACTCCTTACAAATTTGCATGTGTTCATTTTTCTGTTAGACTCAGAAAGGGTTAGATAGAAAATAGACTCCTCAGGATTCCAAGGCATACATAATAAGGCAAGGCTCATAATGGGTGTTCATATTACATAGAATCCTGATTACTCCTTATGTGTGTATCATTCAGTGAGGTGCTCAATGAGTGGCCATATGAAATAGACTCCTGAGTACCCAACAGGCGTGCATTGTTCATAGAGGCTTTGAATGAGAGGGCCTATGTAATAGACTCCTGAGTATTACCTAGACGTGTATTATTCACTGAGGCTCTGAAAGAGTGTTCATATGACATAGCCTCCTGATTAATTTCCCGGTGTGCATTATTCAATGAGGCTCTCAACCACTGGTCATATGAAAGAGAAATCTTTTTCCCAGGTGTGCATCATTCAGTAATGCTCTAATTGGGTGGCCATATGGCATGGACTCTGACTGTTCCCAAGGTGTGTATTATTAGGTGAGTTTTTGAATGAGTGACCATATAAAATAGACTCGCGACTATAATCTCTTGATGATTCCTCATATGTGCATTTTCCACTGAGGCACTGCATGAAATGTCATATCAAATAGACTCCAGACTATTCCCCAGGTGTGCATTATTCAGTGAGTCTCTGAATAACTGGCTATTTGAAATAGACTCCTGAGTATTCCCCAGGTATATATGATTCTTCACTGAGACTGTGAATGAGTCCCATGTGAAATACACTCCAGACTTTTTCGTATGTGTGTCTGATGCAGTGAAGCTCTGAATGAGTTACCATGAAAAAGAGACTCTTGAAAACTCCACAGTTGTGCATATTTAGTTGTGCTCTGAATGAATGGCCATACAAAATAGAATCCTGACTTTCCTTCATGTGTATATTATTAAGTGAGGCTGTGAATGTGTGGCTATATGCCATAGACTTCTGACTACTTTATACAGGTATTTCTTATTCAGTGAAGCTCTGAATGAGAGGCAATATGTAACGGCATCCTGAGTATTCCCCAGGTATGAATTATTCACTGAGGCTTTGGACGTTTGGCCATGTCAAATTGTCTCCTGACTAGTCCACAGGTGTGTATTATTTAATGAGGCTTTGAGTTAGTTAACCTATAAAGCAGACTCCTGACTATTCTGCAAGTGTTTATTATTGGATGAGACTCTGAGTAAGTGGGCATATAGAATATGACTCTTTCAAAGTTGTGCATTTCTCACTCAGGCTTTCAGTTTCTGGCCATATAAAACAGACTATTGTACATTCCCCCGTTATGCATTATTGACTGAGATTGTAAATGAGTGGCTATATAAAGTAGAATCCTAACACTTCCCTAGGTGTGTATTACTCAGTGAGGCTCTTCGTGAGTTATCATATAAAATATGATGTTGACTATGCACCATATTTGTATTATTCAGTGAATCTTTGAATGAGTGGCTATATAAAATAGACTGGTGAGTACTGTACATTTGTGCAGTATTCACTGAGGCTAGGCGTATGTGGCCATATGAAATGGAATCTTGACTATCCCAGAGGTGTGCATTATTCACTGAAGCTCTGGATGAGTGGCTATATCAATTAGGCTCCTGACTATTCCACAGGGGTGAATTATTCAATAAAATTCTGAGTCAGAGACCAGATGAAAATGACTCCTAATCCTTCCCCTGTTTTGTATAATTCAATGAGCCTCTTAGTGTGTTCTTAATTGAAATACACTTCTGACCTATTCCACATATGTGTCTTATTCACTGAGGTTTTGTATGAGTTGCCATATGAAATAGAGTCCTGACAATTCCCCAAGTGTACAGTATTTCCTGGAAGTCTCAGTGAGTGGCCATAAAAAAACAGATTACTGAATCTCCCCAATGTGTGTATTATTTGAAAGGCTCTGAATATGTGTCCATATGAAATAGACTCCTGACTATTTACAAGGTGTGCATTATACACTGAGGCTCTGAAGAAGGAGCAATATGTAATGGAGTCCTGACTATTCCCCAGGTGTGTATTATTCACTCAGCCTCTGAATAAAAAGCATTATGAGATAGACTCCTGACTATACCACAGGTGTGTATTTTTTTTGATGCTCTGAATGCGTGGCCAAAGCAAATAGACAGCTGGCCACTCCAAAGGTGTGCATTCTTTAGTGATGCTCTGAATGAATGGCCATATGAAAGAGACTCCAAATTTTTCTCCAGATATGCATTTTTCAATGAGGCTGTGAAGAAGGCGCCATAGGAAACTTACTCGTTACAATTCCGCCTGTGCATTTTTTTTTTATACTCGGAAAGGGGGTTGATAGAAAATAGACTCTCAGGATTCCAAGGCATACACAATTCAGCGAGGCTCATAATGGGTGTTCATATTAAATAGAAACCTGACTATTCCTCAGGTGAGCATTTTCCACTGAGGCACTGGATGAACTGTCATATCAAATTGACTCCAGACCATTTTCCAGGTGTGCAATATTCAGTGAGTCTCTGAATAAGTGGCTATATGAAATAGACTCCTGGGTATTCCCCAGGTATATATGATTCTTCACTGAGACTGTGAATGAGTGGCCATGTGAAATACACTCCTGAATTTTCCATAGGTGTGTATGATTCATTGAGACTCTGAATGAGTTACCATAGGAAAGAGATTCCTGAATACTCCACAGGCATGTATTTTCAGGTTGGACTCTGAATGAGTGGCCATACGAAATAGAATCCTGACTTCTTGCAAGTCCATATTATTAAATGAGGCTGCGAATGTTTGGCTGTATGAAATAGACTTCTGACTACTCTACAGGTGTTTCTTATACAGTGAAGCTCTGAATGAGAGGCCATATGTAACAGCATCCTGAGTGTTCCTGATGTATGCCTTATTCACTGATGCTTTGAAAGTTTGGCTGTGTCAAATTATCTCCTGACTAATCCACAAGTCTGTATTTTTTAATGAGGTTTTGAGTTAGTGATCGCATAAAATAGACTCTGGACTATTCTGCAGTTGTGTATTATTGACTGATACTCTGAATAAGTGGGCATAAGGAATATGACTATTCCAAAGTTGTGTATTACACACTCAGGATTTCATTTTCTGGCCATATAAGATAGACTAGTGTCTATTCCCTAGGTGTGCATTATTCACTGAGACTGTAAATGAGTGGCTATATAAAGTAGACTCCTAACTCTTCCCCAGGTTTGTTTTAGTCAGTGAGGCTGTGCATGAGTGGTCATGTAAAATAGGATGTTGACTATCTTTCATATTTGTATTTTTCAGTAAATCTCTGAATGAATGGCTATATAAAATAGACTGGTGAGTACTGTACATTTGTGCAGTATTGACTGAGGCTATGAGTGAATGGCCATATGAAAGAGACTTCAAATTTTTCTTACATATGCATTATTCAATGAGGCTGTGAAGGAGGGGCCATATGAAATTAATTCTTACAATTCCGCATCTATTAATTTTTCTGTTAGACTCGGAAAGGGGTTCGATAGAAAATAGACTCCTCAGGATTCCAAGGCATACATAATTCAGCGAGGCTCATAATGGGTGTTCATATTAAATAAAATTCTGACTATTCCCCACGTGTGTATCATTCAGTGAATGCTGAATGAGTGACCATATAAAATAGACTTCTGAGCACCCAACACGTGTGCATTGTTAAGTGAGGCTTTGAATGAGAGGGCCTATGTAAGAGACTCCTGAGTATTCCCTAGGTGTGTATTATTGACTGAGACTCTGAATAAGTGGGCATATGGAATATGACTATTCCAAAGTTGTGCATTACTCACACAGCCTTTCATTTTCTGGCCATATAAAATAGACTAGTGTCTATGCCCGACGTGTGCATTATACACTAAGAGTGTAAATGAGTGGCTGTATAAAGTATACTCCTTTTTCCCAGGTGTGTATTACTCAGTGAGGCTGCGCATGAGTGGTCATAAGAAACAGAATGCTGACTATCCCCCATATTTGTATTATTCAGTGATTCTCTGAATGAGTGGCTATATGTAATATACTGGTGAGTGCTGTACTTTTGTGCAGTATTAACTGAGGCTATGAGTGAGTGGTAATACGAAATGGAATACTGACTATCTCACAGGTGTGTATTATTTTACTGAGGCGCTGAATGAGTGGCTGTATAAAATACACTCATGGCTACTCCACAGGTGTGCAATATTCACTGAAGCTCTGAAAGAGAGTTCATATAATATAGCCTTCTGATTATTGCCCAGGTGTGCATTATTTAATGAGGCTCTTAATCAATGGTCATATAAAATAGAATCCTGACTATTTCCCAGATGTGAATCATTCAGTAATGCTCTGATTGAGTGGCCATATGACATAGACTCTGATTATTCCCCAGGTGTGTATCATTCAGTGAGTTTCCAAATAAGTGGCCACATGAAATAGACTCCTGAATATTCCCCAGGTGTGTATTACTTAATAATAATATGGATGAGTGGCTACATAAATAGCCTCCTGTCTATTTCTCAGGTTTGCATTTTCCATTGAGGCACTGAATGAACCATTATATCAAATAGACTCCAGATTATTTCACAGGTGTGCATTATTTCATGATTATCTGAATGACTGGCTATATAAAACAGACTCCAGAGTATTCCCCAGGTATTCATGATTCACTGAGGCTCTGAATGTGTGTTTATGTGAAATACATTCCTGACTTTTCCATAGATGTGTATTACTCAATGAGGCTCTGAATAAGTGACCATAGGAAAGAGACTCCTGAATACTCCCAGAAGTGCATTTTTAAGTTGGGCTCTGAAAGAGTGGCTTTATAAAACAGAATCCTGACATTTCCCCAGAATTGTATTATTCAGTGAAGCTGTGAATGTGGATATATATGAAATAGAATTCTGACTACTCTATAGTGTTCCTTATTCAGTGCAGCTCTGAATGAGAAAACATATGTAAGTGTATCCTGAGTATTCCCCGGTATGCATTATTCAATGAGGCTCTGAAAGTTTGGACATATAAAATAGCCTCCTGACTATTCCACAGGTGTGTATTATTTATTAAGGTTTGTGTTAGTTACCATATGAAATAGATTTCTGACTATTCCTTAGGTGTGTTTCATTGACTAAGACTCTGATTAAGTGGGCATATAAAACAGACTCTGCATTCCAAAGTTGTGCATTACTCACTCAGGCTTTGATTTTGTGGCTATATAAAATAGACTAGTGTCTATTCCCCAGGTGTGAGGTTCTAAATGAGTGGCTATATAAAGTAGACTCTTAACTCTTCCCCAGGTGTGTATTACTGAATGAGACTCTGAATAAGTAGGCATAAGAAGAAGACTCCTGACTATTCCCCAGGTGTGTGTTATTTACAGAGAATCTGAATGTGTAGCCACTTGACGTAGACCCTTGACTATTTCGCAGGGATGTATTATTCACTGAGGTCCTGAATGAGTGGCCATATGAAAGATATTCCTGACTATTCCAGATATATATATATATATATATATATATATATATATATATATATATATATTATTCACTGAAAAACTGAAAGAGTGGCCATATGAAATAGATGCCATTTTGCTATACAGGTGTGCATTATTCGTTGATTCTCTAAATAAATTACCATATGAAATAGACTAGTGATTATTCCCACATGTGCATTATTCAAAGAGGTTCTGTGTGAGTGTCCGTATCAGACTCCTGACTATCACCCAGGTGTGTATCATTCAGGGAGGTGCTTAATTTGTGGCCATCTTAAATAGGGTTTTGATTACTCCATAGGTGTTCATTATTCACTAAAGCTCTGAAAGAGAGGTCATATGAAATAGACTCCTTTGTGGTGTTCTCTGTATTTCCTGAAGTTGAGTATTGACCTGTCTTGCTAGGTTGGGGAAATTTTCCTGGATAATATCCTGAAGAGTGTTTTCCAGCTTGGATTCATTCTCTTCGTCACATTCTGGTACACCTATCAAACGTAGGTTGGGTCTCTTCACATAGTCCCACATTTCTTGGAGATTTTGTTCATTCCTTTTTGTACTTTTTTCTTCAATCTTGTTTTCTCGTTTTATTTCATTGAGTTGATCTTCAACTTCTGATATTCTTTCTTCTGCTTGGTCAATTCGGCTGTTGAAATTTGTGCATGCTTCACGAAGTTCTCGTGTTGTGTTTTTCAGCTCCTTCAATTCATTCATATTCCTCTCTAAGTTGTCCATTCTTGTTATCAATTCCTCGAATCTTTCTTCAAATCTTTTTTCAAGGTTCTTAGTTTCTTTGCACTGGTTTAGTACATGTTCCTTTAGCTCACTGAAGTTTCTCATTATCCACTTTCTGAAGTCTGATTCCGTCATTTCGTCACATTCATTCTCCATCCAGCTTTGTTCCCTTGCTGGTGAGGAGTTTTGGTCCTTTTTTGGAGGTGAGGTGTTTTGGTTTCGGGTGCTTTCCTCCTTTTTGCGCTGGTTTCTTCCCATCTTTATGGATTTATCCGCCTGTCGTCTTAGTAGTTGCTGATTTTTCAATTGGGTCTCTGTGTGGACGCTGAGATTGTTGATGATGAAGTATTTCTGTTACTTAGTTTTCCCTCTAATGGTCTATCCTCTCTCCTGTATGAGTGCTGAGGTCCACACCAGGCCCTGCTTGTCTGGGGTATACCTGCAGCAGCTGCGGAACAGTGAGGGATGATACCAGTTTCTTCTTCTGCTGTACTTGTTCCAGAATGATGCCAGCCAAATGTCAGTCTGATTAGTCCTTTTCTGGGGTGACTCCTTGGATATACAGGGGTCAGGGAGCTGCTTGAAGAGACAGTCTGTGCTTTATAGGAGCTCCAGTGCTGAACTGTGAGCTCCGTTGTTCATTCAGCATTGTTGGGAGCTTGTTTATGTCTGCTGCTATAGAACTCATAAAACACCACCCTTTTTTCCCCCCCTTAGATGCTCTGACTCAGGGAGTTGGGGCTTTCCTTATGAGTATCTGTTGCACTGTCCTGCCCCACTAGGGGGCAGTCTATTCACTATTTGCTTGCTGGGGCTCTGACCTGCTAGCGTGGGTCCGCCCTGTTGCTGCTGGGCTCCCTTCTGCTGTGGAGCGCAGAGTCTCTCTGTTATGGCAGGTTGCCTCGTCAATGGCAGGCCGCGTCAGTCCTGGGCGGTACTTCAGTGGGGGTGGACTGCGTCAGCAATGGTGGACGCCCCTCCCTCAGCAGGCTGCACTGTCCTAGATGCCGGCAGCAAAACTCTCAGCCCCAAGCATCTCCAGTCGCCGCCCTGCTTGTCCCCGTGAGCATGGGACCCGCCGAGCCCGATCACCCAGCTCCCTGCCTCAGAGTCCATCCTCTCTCTCTCTCTTCCTCTCCCCAAGCTGAAAGGTCGACTCTCTCACTGGCGCCCCAGTAGCCTGCCGATAGGGCACTGGGATCTGTGTGATCTCTCGTGCTGCTGCCCACTACCCCGGCTCAGATCACGCTTCCAAGGAAACTCCTGGTCTGGCTCATTGCCCAAGTCCCGTTCCATCAGATGAACATGCCAATCTGCCCTTCCAAATCTCAGATTGACGGTTTAACAGGGCACCCAGACCAGTGAGTTCCACGCCGGGTCCCACTGTGGCGCTGGCCGAAGAGGCGGCGGGAGCCGGCTGCATTAGCTGGCTGCTAGCGTCCCGTGTCTCTCCCACACCTGGGACTTTCAACACTCTGTGGGCATAAAAGGAACATCCGAGAATGCAGCT
Organism: Saguinus oedipus; assembly: GCA_031835075.1. Classification (NCBI taxonomy): domain Eukaryota; kingdom Metazoa; phylum Chordata; class Mammalia; order Primates; family Cebidae; genus Saguinus; species Saguinus oedipus. The sequence continues at coordinate 8,069,484 of CM063170.1, forward strand.
AGGACTCACCCTCTGCACCTTCACTGAGAGCTGCAATCCTGAGTTGCCTCTATGACGCCATCTTACCTCTAGTCCCCCTCAGCATCCTATTTTATATGACCACTCATGCACAGCCTCACTGAGTAATACACACCTGGGGAAAAGTTAAGAGTAATCTTTATACAGCCACTCATTTTCACGCTCAGTGAATAATGCACGCCTGGGAAATAGACACTAGTCTATTTTATATGGCCATAAAATGAAAGCCTGAGTGAGTAATGCACAACGTCAGAATAGTTGTATTCCATATGCCCACTTATTCAGAGTCTCAGTCAATAAGACACACCTAGGGAATACTCAGGGGTCTATTACATAGACCCTCTCATTCAAAGTCTCCCTGAACAATGCACACCAGTTGGGTGCTAAAAAGTGTATTTTATATGACCACTCATTTAGCATCTCACTGTATGATAAACACATGGGGAATAGTCAGGATTCTATTTAATATAAACACCCATTGTGAGCCTCACTGAATTATGTATGCCTTGGAATCCTGAGAAGTCTATTTTCTATCGACCCCCTTTTTGAGTCTAACAGAAAAATTTACACATGCAGAAGTGTAAGGAGTAAATTTCATATGACCCCTTATTCACAGTCTCATTGAATAATGCATATCTGAAAAAAATTTTGGAGAGTCATATTTCCATTCATTCAGAGCATCAGGAAAGAATGCACACATATGGAGTGGCCAGTTGTCTGTTTGCTTTGGCCACACATTCAGAACACCAGTGAATAATATACACCTGTGATATAGTCAGAAGGCTATTTGATAAGGCCCCTAATTTAGAGGCTGAGTGAATAATACACACCTGGAGAATAGTCAGAAATCCTTTACATATTGCTACTTATTGAGAGCCTCAATGAATAACACACACCTGGGAAATAGTCAGAAGTCTTTTCATATTGACACACTTCCAGAGCCTCCCTGAATAATACACACATTGGAAAGAGTCAAAAATCTGTTTCTTATGGACACTCACTGAGACTCACAGGGAACAGTTCACACTTGGGAAATTGTCAGGAGTCTATTTCATATGGAAACTCACACATAACCTCATTGAATAAGATACACCTGGGGAATAGTCAGAAGTGTATTTTAATTAAGCACACACTAAAAAGATTATTAAATTACACACAAGAAGCGAAGAATCAGGAGTCAATTTTATCTGGCCTCTGACTCAGAGCTACATTGCATAATTCATTCCTATGGAATATTCAAGATCCTAATTGATCTGGCCACTCATTCAGACCCTCAGTGAATAAAGCATGCCTGTGAGATAGTCAGGATTCCATTTCATATGGCCACTCACACATAGCCTCAGTGAATACTGCACAAATATACAGTACTCACCAGTTTATTTCATATAGCCATTCAATTAGAAATTCACTGTAAAAACAAATATGGGAGATAGACAACATCCTATTTTGCATGACCATTCATGCACAGCCTCACTGACTAATACACGCATGGTGAAGAGTTAGGAGATGACTTTATATATCCACTCATTTACAGTCTCAGTGAATAATGCAAACCTGAAGAATAGACACTAGTCTATTTTATATGGCCAGAAAATGAAAGCCTGATTGTGTAATGCACAACTTTGGAATAGTCATATTTCACCTGTCTACTTATTCAGAGTCTCAGTCAATAATACACACCTGCGGAACAGTCAGGAGTTTATTTTATGGGGTCACTAACTCAAAGCCTCATTAAATAATACACACCTGTGAACTAGTCGGGAGACAATTTGATATGGCCAAACTTTCAAAGCCTCAGTGAATAATGCATACCTGGGAAATACTCAGGATGCTGTTACATATGGCCTCCCATTCAGAGCTTCACTGAATAAGGAACACCTTTAGAGTAGTCAGAAGTCTGTGTCATATAGCCACAGATATGAAGCCCCACTTAATAATACACATATGGTAGAAAGTAAAGATTCTATTTCGTATGGCCACTCATTTAGATCCCAACCTAAAACTGCACACCTGTGGAGTATTCAGAAGTCTCTTTTCTATGGTAACTCATTCTTATCCTCACTGAATCATACACACTTATGGAAAAGTCAGGAGTGTATTTCACATGGCCACTCATTCACAGTCTCAGTGAATAATCATATATACTTGGGGAATACTCAGGAGTCTATTTCATATAGCCACATATTCAGAGACTCACGGAATAATGCACACCTGGGAGATAGTCTGGAGTCTATTTGTTATGACAGTTTATTTAGTGCCTCAGTGGAAAATGCACACCTGAGGAATCGTCAAGAGGCTATATTCGGGAGTCTATTTCATATGGTCCCTCCTTCAGAAACTCACTGAATGATACACACTTAGAAAATAGTCAGAGTCCATGACATATGGCCACCCAATCAGAGCATTACTGAATAATGCACACCTACGAAATAGGTTTCTATTTCATATGACCACTGGTTGAGAGCCTCCTTGAATAATGCATGATGGGAAATTAATCAGGAGGCTATGTCATATGAACACCCTTTCAGAGCCTCAGTAAATAATACACAACAGGGAATACTCAGGCATCTATTACATAGGCTTTCTCATTCAAAGCTTCAGTGCACAATACACACCTGTTGGGTACTCAGGAGTGTATTTCATAAGGCCACTCATTCAGCACCTCACTGAATAATACACACTTGGGGAATAATCAGGATTCTATTTAATATGAACACATTTGATGAGCCTCACTGTATTATGTATGACTTGGAATCTTGAGGAGTCTATTTCCTATCAACCCCCTTTCCAGGTCTAACAGAAAAATTAACACATGTAAAATTGTAAGGAGTAAATTTCCTATGGCCCCTCCTTCACAGATTCATTGAATACTGCATATCGGGAGAAAAATTTAGAGCTTATTTAATATGGCCATTTATTCAGAGCATCAGGAAAGAATGCACACCTGTGGAGTCGCCAGGTGTCTACTGGCTTTGGCCACACTTTCAGAATATCAGTGAATAATACACACCTTATTATAGTCAAGAGTTTATTTCAGGGGGGGACTCGCAAGATGGCGTCGTGGAAGTGACGCAGAATTGCAGCTCTCAGTGAAGGCACAGAGTGTGAGTCCTAGCCACATTCTCGGATGGACCTTTTTTGCCCACAAAGCGTTGAAAGTCCCAGGTGTGGGAGAGACACGGGACGCTACTACAGTTGGCTAGTGCAGCCAGCTCTCATGGCCGCTTAGGCTGGCGCCACAGCAGGAGCCAGCATGGAACTCACTTGTCTGGGTGCCCTGTTTAACTGGCAATCTGATATTTGGAAGGGCAGATTGGCATGTCCATCTGACTGAAAGGGACTTGGACAATAAGCCAGACCAGGAGTTTCCTGGGAAGCATGATCTGAGCTGGTGAAGTGGGCAGTGGCATGAGAGATCGCATGGATCCCAGTGCCCTATCAGCAGGCTACTGGGGCGCCAGTGAGAAAGTTGACCGTTCAGCTTGGAAAGAGGAAGAGAGAGAGAGAGAGGACGAACTCTGAGGCAGGGAGCTGGGTGATCAGGCTTGGCGGGTTCCACCCACACGGGGACAAGCAGGGCGGCGACTGGAGGTGCTCGGGGCTGAGGGTTTTGCTGCCGGCATCTAGGACGGTGCAGCCTGGTGAGGGAGGGGCGTCCGATATTACTGATGCAATCCACCCCTACTGAAGTACCGGCAAGGGGTGAAGCAGACTGTCATTGCCGAGGCAACCTGCCATAACAGAGAGACTCTTCCAGAAGGGGGGAGCGCTCCACAGCAGAAGGGAGCCCAGCAGCAAAAGGGCGGACCTGCACTAGCAGGTCAGAGACCTGGCAGGCAAACAGTGAATACACTGTCTCCTGGTGAAGAAGGACAGTGCAACAGATACTCATAAAAAAAGCCCCAACTCCCTGAGACAGAGCATCAAAGGGGAAAAAAAGGGGTGATGTTTTATGAGTTCTATTGCAGCAGATATAAACAACCTCCCAACAACCCTGAATGAACAACGGAGCTCACAGCTCAGCACTGGATCTCCTATAAAGCATAGAGCGTCTCCTCAAGCAGCTCCCTGACCACTGTATATCCAAAGAGCCACCCAAAAAAAGGACTAATCAGACTGACATTTGGCAAGCATTATTCTGGAAAAAAGACAGAAGAAGAAGAAACTGGTATCATCCCTCACTGTTCCAGAGCTGCTACAGGTATACCCCAGACAAGCAGGGCCTGGAGTGGACCTCAGCACTCATACAGCAGAGGGGCTAGACCATTAGAAGAAAAACTAAGTAACAGAAATACTTCATCATCAACAAGCTCAGCATCCACACAGAGATCCAATTGAAAAATCAGCAACTACTAAGACGACAGGCAGATAAATCGATAAAGATGGGAAGAAACCAGCGCATAAAAGAGGAAAACACCCGAAAACAAAACACCTCACCTCCAAATAAGGACCAAAACTCCTCACCAGCAAGGGAAAAAATCTGGACGGAAAATGAGTGTGACAAAATGATGGAATCAGACTTCAGAAAGTGGATAATGAGAAACTTCAGTGAGCTGAAAGAACGTTCTAAACCAGTGCAAAGAAACCAAGAACCTTGAAAAAAGATTTGAAAAAAGATTCGAGGAATTGATAACAAGAATGGACAACTTAGAGAGAAATATGAATGTATTGAAGGAGCTGAAAAACACAACACGAGAACTGCGCAAAGCATGCACAAGTTTCAACAGCCGAATTGACCAAGCAGAAGAAAGAATATCAGAAGTTGAAGATCAACTCAATGAAATAAAATGAGAAACCAAGATTAAAGAAAAAAGCACAAAAAGGAATGAAGAAAATCTCCCAGATATGTGGGACTATGTGAAGAGACCCAACCTACGTTTGATAGGTGTACCAGAATGTGACGAAGAGAATGAATCCAAGCTGGAAAACACTCTTCAGGATATTATCCAGGAAAATTTCCCCAACCTAGCAAGACATGTCAATACTCAACTCCAGGAAATACAGAGAACACCACAAAGATACTCTGCAAGAAGAGAAACCCCAAGGCACAAAATAGTCAGATTCACCAGGGTTGAAATGAGGAGAAAATACTAAGGGCAGCCAGAGAGAAAGGTCGGGTCACCCACAAAGGGAAGCCCATCAGACTCACAGCAGATCTCTCGGCAGAGACTCTACAAGCCAGAAGAGAGTGAAGGCCAATATTCAATATCCTTAAGGAAAAGAACTTTCAACCCAGAATTTCATATCCAGCCAACCTGAGCTTAATAAGGAAAGGAAGAATAAAATATTTTAGCAACAAGAAAGTACTCAGAGATTTTGTCAACAGTAGGCCTGCTTTACAAGAGCTCTTGAAAGAGGCACTACACATAGAAAGAAACAACCAGTACCAGCCATCCTAAAAGCATACCAAATGTTAAAGAGCATCAAAAAAATGAAGAATGTACATGAACCAACATGCAATACAGCCAGCTAGCATCAAAATTGCAGTATCAAATTCACACATAACAATATTAACCCTAAATGTAAACGGGCTAAATGCACCAATCAAAAGACAGAGACTGGCAAATTGGATAAAAAAAAAAAACCCATCGGTGTGCTATATCCAGGAAACCCACCTCACACACAAAGATACACAAACGCTCAAAAGAAAAAAATGGAGGATGATTTACCAAGCAAATGGAGAGCAAAGAAAAGCCAGGATTTGCAAATCTTGTCTCTGATAAAGTAGACTTTAAAGCAACGAAGATCAAAAGGGACAAAGAAGGTCATTACATAATGGTAAAAGGATTGATACAACAAGAAGAGCTAACGATTCTAAATATATATGGACCCAAGGTAGGAGCACCCATACATATAAGGATAGTTCTTAATGACACACATAGACACTAAGAGTTCCACAAAATAATAGTGGGAGACTTTAACACTCCACTGTCAATAGCAGACAGACCAACCAGACAGAAAATTAACAAGGATATGCAGGACTTGAACTCAGACCTGGAACAAGCAAACCTGATAGACATTTACAGAACTCTCCATCCCAAATCCACACAATATAGATTCTTCTCAGCACCACATCACACCTACTCCAAAATTGACCACATAATTGGAAGTAAAGCACTCCTCAGCAAATGCAAAACAACTGAAATCGTAACAAACACTCTCTCAGACCATAGTGCAATCAAGTTGGAACTCAGAATTCAGAAAATAACTCAGAATCGCACAGCTTCATGGAAACTGAACAACTGGCTCTTGAATGTTGATTGGATAAACCATGAAATGAAGGCAGAAATAAAGAAGTTCTTTGAAACCAACGAGAATGAAGACACAACATACCAGAATCTCTGGGACACATTTAAAGCAGGCTGTAGAGGAAAATATATAGCAATAAGTGCCCACATGAGAAGAGTGGAGAGATCCAAAATTGACACCCTATAGTCAAAATTAAAAGAGCTAGAGGAGCAATATCAAAAAAGCTCAAAACCTAGCCAAAGACCAAATATAACTAAGATCAGAGCAGAACTGAAGGAGATAGAGACAAAAGAAAAAAAAAAACCTTCAAAAAATCAATAAAACTAAGAGCTGGTTTTTCGAAAATATCAACAAAATAGACAGACCACTAGCCAGAGTGATAAAAAAGAAAACAGAGAACAACCAAATAGATGCAATAATAAATGAAAATGGGGAAATCACCACATATTCCACAGAAATTCAAACCATCATCAGAGAATACTACAAACTACTCTATACACGTAAACTAGTAAATCAGGAAGAAATGGATAAATTCCTGGACGCCTCTGTCCTCCACAGCCTAAACCAGGAGGAAGCTGAAACTATGAATAGACCAATAAAAAGGTCTGAAGTTAAGGCAGCAATTAAGAGCCTACCACACAAAAAAACGCCAGGTCCAAATGGGATCACAGCTGAATTCTACCAGACACACAAAGAGGATCTGGTAACATTCCTTCTGAAACTATTCCAAATAATCCAAAAAGAGGGAATCCTACCCAAATAATTTTATGAGACCAAAATCATCCTGATACCAAAACGTGACATAGACTCAACAAGAAAAGAAAACTTCAGGCCAATATCCATGATGAAGATAGATGCAAAAATCTTCAATAAAATACTCGCAAACCGATTGCAACAGCACATTAAAAAACGTATCCATCATGATCAAGTAGGATTCATCCTGGGGATGCAAGGCTGGTTCAACATATGCAAGTCTATAAATGTAATTCACCACAAAAACAGAAGCAAAAACAAAAACCACATGATTATCTCAACTGACACAGAGAAGGCATTTGACAAAATTCAACAGCCCTTTATGCTAAAAACTCTCAATAAACTTGGTATTGATGAAACATATCTCAAAGTAATAAAAGCTATTATGATAAACCAACAGCCAATATCATACTTAATGGGCAAAAACTAGAAGCATTCCTTTTGAAATCTGGCACTAGAAAAGGATGCTCTCTCTCACCACTCCTATTCAACGTAGTACTGGAAGTTCTAGCCAGAGCAATCAGGCAAGAAAAAGAAATAAAGGGTATTCAAATAGAAAATGTGGAAGCCAAACTGTCTCTATTTGCAGACGACATGATAGTATACCTAGAAGACCCCATCACCTCAGCCCAAAAGCTCCTGCAACTGATAAGCAACTTCAGCAAAGTCTCAGGATATAAAATCAATGTGCAAAAATCACACGCATTCCTATACACCAATAACAGACTTAAAAAGAACCAAATTAAAACGAACTGCCATTCACAATTGCTACAAAGAATATAAAATATCTAGGAATACAACTCACAAGGAATGCAAGGGACCTCTTTAAGGAAAACTACAAACAACTGCTCAACGAAATAAGAGAGGACACAAACAGATGGAGAAACATTCCATGTTCGTGGTTAGGAAGAATCAATATTGTGAAAATGGTTATACTGCCCAAAGTAATTTACACAATCAATGCAATCCTCATCAAACTACCATTGAATTTCTTCACAGAACTGCAAAAAACACCATGAATTTCATATGGAACCAAAGAAGAGCCTGCATAGCCAAGTCAATTCTAAGCAAAAAGAACACAGCGGGAGGCATCACGCTACCAGACTTCAAACTATACTACAAGGCTACAGTAATCAAAACAGCATGGTACTGGTACCAAAACAGAGATATAGACCAATGGAACAGAACAGAAGCATCGGAGCCAACACAACATATCTACAACCATATTATCTTTGATAAACCAGACAAAAACAGGCAATGGGGAAAGGATTCCCTATTTAATAAATGGTGTTGGGAAAACTGGCTAGCCATGTGCAGAAAGCAGAAACTGGACCCCTTTCTGACACCTTACACTAAAATTAACTCCAGATGGATTAAAGACTTAAACGTAAGACCTGACACCATAAAAACCCTAGAAGAAAATCTAGGCAAAACAGTTCAGGACATAGGAGTAGGCAAGGGCTTCATGAACAAAACACCAAAAGCATTGGCAACAAAAGCCAAAATAGACAAATGTGACCTAATCAAACTCCACAGCTTCTGCATGGCAAAAGAAACAGTCACTAGAGTGAATCGGCAACCATCAGAATGGGAAAAAGTCTTTGCAGTTTACAAATCTGACAAAGGGCTGATATCCAGAATTTACAAAGAACTCAAACCGATTTTCAGAAAAAAACAAACAAGCCCATTCCAAAATGGGCAAAGGATATTAACAGACACTTTACAAAAGAAGACATACATGAGGCCAACAAACATATGAAAAAATGCTCATCATCACTGGTCATTAGAGAGATGTAAATCAAAACCACATTGAGATATCATCTCACACCAGTTAGAATGGCGATCATTAAAATATCTGGAGACAGCAGATGCTGGAGAGGATGTGGAGAAATAGGAACACTCTTACACTGTTGGTGGGAGTGTAAATTAGTTCAACCATTGTGGAAGACAGTGTGGTGATTCCTCACGGACCTAGAAATAGAAATTCCATTTGACCCAGCAATCCCATTACTGGGTATCTATCCAAACGACTATAAATCGTTCTACTATAAGAACACATGCACACGAATGTTCATTGCAGCACTGTTTACAATAGCAAAGACCTGGAACCAACTCAAATGCCCATCGATGATAGACTGGACTGGGAAAATGTGGCACATATACACCATGGAATATTATGCAGCAATCAAAAATGATGAGTTTGTGTCCTTTGTAGGGCCATGGATGAATCTGGAGAACATCATTCTCAGCAAACTGACACAAGACAGAAAAAGAGATACTGCATATACTCACTCATAGGTGGGTGAGAGAAATGAGAACACGTGGACACAGAGAGGTGGTCTACTATACACTGGGGACTGTTGGGGGAAATAGGGGAGGGACAGTGGGGGGGGGGCTGGGGGTATAGCCTGTGGATGAATACCAAGTGTGTGTGAAGGGGAGGAAGGCAGCAAAATACACTGCCATGTGTTTACCTATGCAACTCTCTTGCACGTTCTGCACATGTACCCCAAAACCTATAATGCAATAAAAATTCAAAAAAAAAAAGAAATAGACACCTGACTATTGCCGCATTGTGTATTATTCAGTAAGGCTCTGAATGAGTGGTCATATGGAATAGAATCCTGACGATTCTCCAGGTGTGTATCATTCAGTGAGATACTGAATGAGTGGTCACATGAAAGAGGCTCCTGACTACTACCGTGGTGTGCATTATTCACTGAGGGTCTGAGTGGCCATATGAAATAGGCTTCTAATATTCACTGACCATTCCGCACGTGTGCATCATTCACTGATTCTCTGAGTGTCTATATGAAATAGACTCCTGACTATTCCTCAGTTGTGCATTATTTCTTGGGTTTCCTAGTGGGTGGCCATATAAAATAGACCTCTCATTATCCCACAGGTGTGTATTATTTAGGGAGTCTCAGGATGATGGGCAATATGAATTAGTCTCCTTAGTACTCCACAGATATGCGTTATTCACTGAGGTTGATAATGAGTGGTCATATTAAACAGAATCTTGACTATTCCCAAGATGTGTATCATTCAGTGAGGCTCTGAATGATTCGCCATATGAAAAAGACTCCTGAGTACTCAACAGGTGTAAATTATTAACTGAGTCTCTGAATGAGTGGCCATTTGATATGCACTTTTGACTTTTTTCCAGATGTGTACCATTCAGTGAGTCTCAAAATGAGTGGCCACATGAAACGGACCCCTCAGTACTCGACAGATGTGCATTATTCACTAAAGGGCTGAATGAGTGGGCATAAGCAATAAACTCCTGCTTATTACCCAGCTGTGCATTATACACCAAGGTTCTGAATATGTGGCCATTTGGAATAGATTCCTCCCTATTCCCTGGTGTGTGTTATTCACAGAGTCTCTGAATGCATTGCCATTCCAAATAGACTCTTGAGAATTCTCCAGGTGTGCACTATTCCTTGAGGCTCTGAATAAGTGTCCACATAAAATAGACTCCTCACTGTTCCACAGGTGTGTGTCATTCACTGAGGCTCTGAAAGAGTGACCAAATGAAATAGCTTCCTGACTATTTTACAGGTACGCATTATTCAGTGAGGCTCTCAATGAGTGTTCATATGAAGCTGTCCCGATTATTCCTCAGGTGTTTATCACTCAGTGAGGTGCTGAAAGAGTGGCCATATAAAATAGTTTATTGACTATTCCCCAAGTGCGCATTATTCACTGAGGCTCTGAATAAATGGCCATATGAAATAGACTCCTGACTATTCCACCGTTGCACACTATCCACTGAGGTTGTAAATGAGTGTCCACATGAAATAGACTCCTGGCTATTCCACAGTTGTGCATTAATCACTGGGGCTCTGAATGACTGTCCATCGGAAATAGACTCCAAATTATTCTCCAGGTGTGTATCATTCAGTGAGGCTCAGAATAACTAGCCATATTAATTAGATTCTTTACTATCCCACAGGTGTGTATTATTCACTGAGGTTCTGAATATGTGGCTACATGAAATAGACTCCTGACTACTCCACATTATTCAGTGACACTTTGAATGAGACGTCACATAAAAAAGACTCCTGACTATTTAACTTCTGAGCATTATTCAGTGAGAATCTCAATGAGATGATAAAACAGAATACTGACTATTCCAGCAAGTGTGTACATTTACTGAGGCTCTCAATGAGTGGCCATATGAAAGAGACTTCTGATTATTCTGCAGGTGTGCCATATTCCTTGAGGCTGTGAAAGAGTGGCTATATAAAATAGACTCCTGACAATTCCCCAGGAATGTAATATTCAGTTAGGTTCTGAATGAGTTTCCATATGAAACAGTCTCTTTTTACCTGGTGTGCATTATTGAGTGAGGCTCTGAATGAGTGGCCATTAGAAATAGACTCCAGACAATATCACAAGTGTGTAAGACTCAATGAGGCTGTGAAAGAGTGGCCATATGAAACAGACTCCTTATTACTCCACATGTGTTTGTTATTCACTGATTGTCTGAATGAGTAACCATATGACATAGACTCCTAATTATTCTTCATGTTTGCATTATTCAAAGAGGTACTATATGAGTCTGCATACCAAAAAGAATCCAGGTGTGTATTCTTCACTGAGGCCCCGGAATGGGAGGTCATATGAAATAGACTCCTATCACCCAGGTGCATAACATTCAGGGAGGCACTTAATTCGTGGCTATTTTAATCAGCGTCCTGACTATCCCATAGGGGTTCATTATTTACTGAAGCACTGAATGAGAGGCCATATAAAGTAGACTCCTGACTATTGCTCCGTTGTGAATTATTCAATAAGGCTCTGAATGAGTGGTAGTATGGAATAGAATCCTGATGATTCCCCAGGTGTGAATCATTCGGTGAGGCACTGATTGAGTTGCCATATGAAAGAGGACCCTGACTAATACCCTGGTGTGCATTATTCACTGTGGCTCTTTATTATTGGCCATGTGAAACAGAGTCCTGAGTATTCCCCAAGTCTGCATTATTCAGTGATTCTCTGAGTGGCCTTATAAAATAGACTCCTGACTATTTCTCAGTTGTGTATTATTCCCTTGGGGTCCTGCTGTGCAACCATATGAAATAGACTTCTGACTCTTCCCGATGTGTGCATTATTCAGGGAGTCTCAGAATTGGCAGTGATGTGAATTAGTCTCCTCAGTACTCCACAGACCTGCATTATGCACTTAGGCTCGGAATGAGTGGTCATGTTAAACAAACTCTTGATTATTCCTTAGGTGTGCATTATTCACTGTGACTCTGAATGAGTGAAAATATGAAATAGACTCCTATTTTAAAAATGTGTACCATTCAGTGAGGCTATGAATAAGTGGCTATATGCAAGAGAATTCTGATTATTCCAAATGTTTGCATTATTTAGTGAAGGTCTAAATAAGTGACCATAAGAAATAGAATCCTGAATATATTCCAGGTGTGCATTATTTACTGAGGTGCTGAATGATTGTCCAAATAAAATAGATTGCTGGATTTTTTCCAAGATGGTGTGGTAGGAACAACTCGGGATTGCAGCTCTCAGTGAAGTCTCAGAGGTTGAGTCCTAGCTGCATTTTCAGACAAACATTTGTTGCACACAGAACGGGGAAATTTGCAGGTGTAGAAGAGACACAGGACACCAGCACAGCCTTTTTGGCTTGCTTGGCCCTTTCGGCCAGCTCGCGGCACAGCGGTACAAACTCACTGGTCTGTGTGCCATGTTAAACCGGCAATCTGAGATTTGGGTGGGCACATTAGCATATCCATCTGATTAAACGGGACTTGGACAGTGAACAAGACCAGGAGATTCTTGGAAAGCGTGATTTGATGTGGTGCAGTGGGTAGTGGCATGGGAAATTACACAAATCCAAGAGCCCTTTCAGCAGGCGACTAAAACACCTGTGAGAGAGTCAACCATTCAACTTAAAAAAAGTTGAGAGAGAGAGAGAGAGAGAGAGAGAGAGAGAGAGAGAGAGAAATAACTCTGAGGCAGGGAGCCAGGTAATCAAGCTCTGTGGGTTTCACCCCCACAGGGACAAACAAAATGGCAATTCAAAACGCTGGGGGTTGAGAGTTTTACTGTAGGCTCAGCTGAATCCAGGACTGTGCAGCTCGGTGGGGGAGGCACGTTCACCACTAAGGACGCATTCTGCCCCTACTGAGAAACACGTTCACTGTGAAAGCAGCCTGCCATTGCCGAGGCAACCTTCCATTACAGAGAGACTCCACCAACAGGGCAGAACCCACCACAGTAGTGCGAAGCCCCGTGGCAGCAGGATGAAGCCCTGTGGCAGCAGGGCAGATCCTGTGGTCGAAGAACAAAGCCTCGGCAGGCAAATAGTGACTAGACTGCCTATTAGCTGGGAAGGACAGTGCAATGAATACCCATAAAGAGAGCCCCAAATCCCTGAAACAGAGCATCTGAGGGAAAGAAAAGGCGTTTTATAAGTTCTGCTGAAGCAGACCCAAGGAAACCCACACAAAAACCCTAAATGAAGAACGGAGCTCATATCTCACCACTTCAGCTCCTATAAAGTACAGACCGTCTCCTCAAGCAGCTCATTGACCCCTGTATATCCAAAGAGTCACCTCAAAAAAGGACTAATCAGACTGATATTTGGTGGGCATCATTCTGGGACAAAGATAGCAAAAGAAGAAACTGGTAGCATCCCTCACTGTTCCGGAGCTGCTATAGCTGTACCACAGACAAGAAGGGCCTGGAGTGGACCTCAGAAATCATACATCAGAGGGACTAGACTGGTAGAAGAAAAACTAAGTAACAGAAATACTTCATCATCAACAATCTGGGCGTTCACTCATAAACCCAATTGAAAAGTCAGCAACTACTAAGACGACAGGTGAATAAATACACAAAGATTGGAAGAAACCAGCACAAAAAGGAGAAAAACACCTGAAACCAAAACACGTCACCTCCTACAAAGGTTCAAAACTCCTCACCAGCAAGGGATCAAAGCTGGACAAAGAATGAGTGTGACAAAATGACAGAATCAGACTTCAGAAGGTGGATAATGAGAAACCTCAGTGAGCTAAAAGAACATATTCTAAATCAAGGCAAAGAAACTAAGAACCTTGAAAAAAAGATTTGAAAAAAGATTTGAGAAAATGATAACAAAAATGGACAACTTAGAAATATGAAAAAATTGAAGAGCTGAAAAACAAAACATGAGAACTTCACGAAGCATGCGTAAATTTCAACAGCTGAACTGATCAAGCAGAAGAAAGAATATCAACTTAAACGTAAGACCTGACACCATAAAAACCCTAGAAGAAAATCTAGGCAAAACCGTTCAGGACATAGGGGTAGGCAAGGACTTCATGAACAAAACACCAAAAGCATTGGCAACAAAAACCAAAATAGACAAATGGGACCTAATCAAACTCCACAGCTTCTGCATGGCAAAAGAAACAGTCACTAGAGTGAATCGGCAACCATCAGAATGGGAAAAAATCTTTGCAGTTTACACATCTGACAAAGGGCTGATATCCAGAATTTACAAAGAACTCAAACAGATTTACAAAAAAAAAACAAACAAGGCCATTGAAAAATGGGTAAAGGATATGAACAGAAACTTTACAAAAGAAGACATACATGAGGCCAACAAACATATGAAAAAGTGCTCATCATCATTGGTCATTAGAGAGATGAAAATCAAAACCACATTGAGATATCATCTCACACCAGTTAGAATGGCGATCATTAATAAATCTGGAGACAGCAGATGCTGGAGAGGATGTGGAGAAATAGGAACACTCTTACACTGTTGGTGGGAGTGTAAATTAGTTCAACCATTGTGGAAGACAGTGTGGCGATTCCTCAGGGACCTAGAAATAGAAATTCCATTTGACCCAGCAATCCCATTACTGGGTATCTATCCAAAAGACTATAAATCGTTCTACTATAAGGACACATGCACACGAATGTTCATTGCAGCACTGTTTACAATAGCAAAGACCTGGAACCAACCCAAATGCCCATTGATGATAGACTGGACTGGGAAAATGTGGCACATATACACCATGGAATATTATGCAGCGATCAAAAATGATGAGTTTGTGTCCTTTGTAAGGACATGGATGAATCTGGAGAACATGATTCTCAGCAAACTGACACAAGAACAGAAAAAGAAATACTGCATATACTCACTCATAGGTGGGTGAGAAAAATGGGAACACATGGACACAGAGAGGTGGTCTACTATACACTGGGGACTGTTGGGGGAAATGGGGGAGGGACAGAGGGGGAGACTGGGGGGGATAGCCTGGGGATGAATACCAAGTGTGGGTGAACGGGAGGAAGGCAGCAAAACACACTGCCATGTGTGTACCTATGCAAATATCTTGCACGTTCTGCACATGTACCCCAAAACCTATAATGCAATAAAAATTTAAAAAAAAATAAAAATAAATAAAAAAATAAAAAAAAGAAGAAAGGATATCAGAAGTCAAAGATCAACAAAATGAAATAAAATGAGAAACCAAGATTAGAGACAAAAGCACAGAAAGGAATGAACAAAATCTCCAAGAAATGTGGGACTATGTAAAGAGACCTAACATACGTTTGATAGGTGTACCAGAATGTGACAAAGAGAATGAATCCAAGCTGGAAAATACTCTTCAGGATATTATCCAGAAAAATATATGCAACCTAAAAAGGCAGGTCAATACTCAAGTCCAGAAAATACAGAGAAGCACACAAAGATATTCCACAAGAAGAGCAACCCCAAGGCACATAATCGTCAGATTCACCAGGGTTGAAATAAAGGAGAAAATCCTAAGGGCAGTGAGAGAGAAAGGTCGGGTCACCCACAAAGGGAAGCCCATCAGACTCACAGAAGATCTCTCAGTAGAAACTCTACAAGCCGAAAGAGAGTGGGGGCCAGTATTCAATGTCCTTAAAGAAAAGATCTTTCAATCCAGAATTTCATATCCAGCCAAACTGAGCTTCATAAGTGAAGGAAGAATAAAATTTTTTGCCAACAAGCAAGTACTCAGGGATTTTGTCACAACCAGGCCTTCTTTATAAGAGCTCCTGAAAGAGGTACTACACATAGAAAGGAACAACCAGTACCAGCCATTCTAAAAACATACCAAATGCTAAAAAGCATTAACAAAATGAAGAATCTGCATCAACTAATGGGCCAAACAGCCAGCTAGCATAAAAATGGTGGTTTCAAATTCACACATAACAATATTAACCCTAAATTTAAATGGGCTAAATGCACCAATCTAAAGAGACAGACTGGCAAATTGGATAAAAAATCAAAACCCATCGGTGTGCTGTATACAGGAAACCCATCTCACATGCAAGGATACACAAAGGCTCAAAATAAAAAGATGGAGGAATGTTTACCAAGCAAATGGAGCGCAAAATAAAGCAGGAGTTGAAATTCTCATCTCTGATAAAATAGACGTTGAAGCAACAAAGATCAAAAGAGATAAAAAGGTCATTACATAACGGTAAAAGGATCGATACAACAAGAAGAGCTAACGATTCTAAATATATATGGACCCAATGCAGGAGCACCCAGATATATAAGGCAAGTTCTTAAGGACTTACAAAGAGACTTAGACTCCCACACAATAATAGTGGGAGACCTTAACACTCCACTGTCAATATTAGACGATCAACCGAACAGAATATTAACAAGGATATCCAGGGCTTGAACTCAGACCTGGAACAAGTAAACCTGACAAACATTTACAGAACTCTCCACTGCAAATCCACAGAATATACATTCTTCTCAGCACCACATCAAACCTACTCCAAAATTTACCATATAATTGCAAGTAAAGTACTCCTCAGCAAATAAAAAACAACTGAAACTATAACAAACAGTCTCTCAGACCATAGTGCAGTCAAGTTAGAACTAAAAATTCAGAAACTAACTCAGAACCGCAACGCTTCATGAAAACTGAACAACTGACTCTTGAATGTTGATTGGATAAACAATGAAATGAAGGCAGAAATAAAGAAGTTCTTCGAAACCAATGAGAACAAAGACACAACGTACCAGAATCTCTGGGACACATTTAAAGCGGTCTGTAGAGGAAAATATATAGCAATAAGTGCCCACATGAGAAGAGTGGAGAGATCCAAAATTGACACCCTATCGTCAAAATTAAAAGAGCTAGAAGAGCAAGATCAAAAAAGCTCAAAACCTAGCCAAAGACAAGAAATAACTAAGATCAGAGCAAAATTGAAGGAGATCAGGCAAGAAAAACCCTTCAAAAAATCAATAAATTGAAGAGCTGGTTTTTTGAAAAGATCAACAATATAGACAGACCACTAACCAGACTGATAAAAAAGAAAAGAGAGAACAACCAAATAGATGCAATAAAAAACGATAATGGGGAAATCACTACAGATTCCACATAAATTCAAACCATCATCAGAGAATACTACAAACAACTCTATGCACATAAACTAGTAAACCAGGAAAAAATGGATAAATTTCTGGACGCCTGTGTCCTCCCAAGCCTAAACCAGGAGGAAGCCAAAACTATGAATAGACGAACAACAAGGTCTGAATTTGAGGCAGCAATTAAGAGCCTACCACACAATAGAAGCCCAGGTCCATATGGTTTCACAGCCAAATTCTATCAAACACACAAAGAGGGTCTGGTACCATTCATTCTAAAACTATTCCAAATAATCCATAAAGATGGAACCTTTCCCAAATTATTTTATGAGACCAACATCATCCTGATACCAAAACCTGGCAGAGACTCAACAAGAAAAAAAAAAAAAACTTCAGACTAATTCCATGATGAACATAGATGCAAATATCTTCAATAAAATACTGGCCAACAGATTGCAACAGCACATTAAAAACCTTATCCATCAGGATCAAGTAGGATTCACCCCGAGCATGCAAGGCTAGTTCCACATACACAAGTCTATAAACGTAATTCACCACATAAACAGAACCAAAAACAAAAACCACATGATTATCTCAATTGATGCAGAGAAGGCATTTGACAAAATTCCACAATGCTTCATACTAATATCTCTCAATAAACTCGGTATTGATGGAACAGATCTCAAAGCAATAAAAGCTATTTCTGACAAACCAACAGCAAATATGATAATTAATGGGGAAAAAATTGAAACATTTCTTTTGAAATCCGGCACTAGAGAAGAATGCCCTCTCTCACCACTTCTATTCAACACAGTATTGGAAGTTCTAGCCACAGCAATCAGGCAAGGAAGAAAAAATAAAGGGTATTCAAATAGGAAAGGCGGAAGCCAAATTGTCTCTATTTGCAGACGACATGATAGTATACCTAGAAGACCCCATCACCTCAGCTCAGAAGCTCCTGAATCTTATAAGCAACTTCAGCAAAGTCTCAGGATATAAAATCAATGTGTAAAAATCACAAGCATTCTTATACACCAATGACAGACTATAAGGGAACCAAATCAAGAATGAACTGCCATTCACAATTGCTACAAAGAGAAAAAAAATATATAGAAATACAACTTCCAAGGAATGTAAGGGACCTCTTTAAGGAAAACTATAAACCACTGCTCAACGAAATAAGAGAGGAAACAAACAGATGGAGAAATATTCCATTTTCATAGTTAAGAAGAATCAATATCATGAAAATGGCTGTATTGCCCAAAGTTATTTACAGAATCAATGCTATCCCCATCAAGTTACCATTGAATTTCTTCACAGAACTGGAAAAAAACCACCATCACCTTCATATGGAACCAAAAGTGAGCCCGCATAGCCAAGTCAATTCTAAGAATAAAGAACACTGCAGGAGGCATCACAGTACTCGACTTCAAACTATACTACAAGGCTACAGTAATCAAAACAGCATGGTATTGGTACCAAAACAGACAGATAGACCAATGGAACAGAACAGAGGCATCGGAGGCAACACAACAGATAGATGACCATATAACTTTTGATAAATTAGACAAAAACAAGCAATAGGGAAAGGATTTCCTGTTTAATAAACTTGTTGGAAAAACTGGTTAGCCATGTGCAGAAAGCAGAAACTGGACCCCTTCCCGACACCTTACACTAAAATTAACTCCAGATAAATTAAAAACTTAAACATAAGACCTGGCAACATAAAAACCTTAGAAGAAAATCTAGGCAAAACCATTCAGGACATAGGAGTAGGCAAGGACTTCATGACCAAAACAACAAAAGCATTGGCATCAAAAGCCAAAATAGACAAATAGGACCTAATCAAACTCCGCAGCTTCTGCACGGCAAAAGAAACAGTCACTAGAGTGAATTGGCAACCAACAGAATGGGAAAGAATCTTTGCAGTTTACCCATCTGACAAAGGGCTGATATTCAGAATTTACAAAGAACTTAAACAGAGTTTCAGGAAAAAAACAAAGAAGCCCATCCAAAAATGGGCAAAGGATATGAACAGACACTTTACAAAAGAAGACATAGATAAGGCCAACAAACACATGAAAAAATGCTCATCATCACTGGTCATTAGAGAGATGCAAATCAAAACCACATTGAGATAAAATCTCACGCCAGTTAGAATGGCGATTTTTTAAAAATCTGGAGACAGCAGATGTTGGAGAGGTTGTGGAGAAATAGGAACACTCTTACACTGTTGGTGGGAGTGTAAATTAGTCCAACCATTGTGGAAGACAGTGTGGAGATTCCTCAAGGACCTAGAAATAGAAATTCCATTTGACCCAGCAATCCCATTACTGGGTATGTATCCAAAGAACTATAAATCGTTCTACTATAAGGACACATGCACACGAATGTTCATTGCAGCACTCTTTACAATAGCAAAGACCTGGAACCAACCCAAATGCTCATTGATTATAGACTAGACTGGGAAAATGTGGCATATATACACCATGGAATATAATGCAGCAATTAAAAATGATGAGTTTGTGTCCTTTGTAAGGACATGGATGAATCTGGAGAACATCATTCTCAGCAAACTGACACAAGAACAGAAAAGGAAATACTACATATTCTCACTCATAGGCGGGTGAGGAAAAATGAGAACACACGGACACAGGGAAGGGGGTACTACACACTGGGATCTATTGGGTTGAATAGGGGAGAGACAGTGGTGGGGGGAGATGGAAAGGAATAGCCTGGGGATAAATGCCAAGTGTGGGTGAAGGGGAGGAAGACAGGGAAACACACTGCCATGTGTGTACCTATGCAACTATCTTGCACGTTCTGCACATCTACAAGGAAACCTAAAATGCAATAAAAAATAAAATTAAATTAAAAATAAAAGAAATAAATTGCTGAGTACTCACCAAGTATGCAGTATTCACAGAAACTGTGAATCAGTGGCCATATAAACACACTTCTGAATATCCTTCATGTGTGCATTATTAATGAAGGTTCTGAAGACATAGCCCTACCAAAAAGATTGTTGTCTATTCCCCCTGTTTGGATTATTCACTGAGGCTATAAATTGGAGGCAATGTGAAATACACTCTTGATTATTTTCCAAGTGTGTTTTATTAATACAGGCACTGAATGAGTGGCCATGTGAAATAGACTCCTGTCTATTCCAGAGGTGTGTATGATTCGCTGAAGTTCTCAATGTGTGGCCAAAGGAAATAGACACCTTGCTACTCCACATGTGTACATGATTTACCGATGCACTGAATGAATGGCCATGTGAAAGAGACTCCAAATTTTTTTCCAGGTTTGCATTATTCAATGAGGCTCTGAATGCAGGCCATACGAAACAGACTGCTGACAATTCCCCAGGTGCGTATTACTCAGTGAGACACTGAAAGGGGAGGTGATATGAAATAGACTCCTCACTATTTTACAGGTATAGATTATTCAATGAGTCTCAAAATGGGTGTCCATATTAAATAGCATCCCGACTTTTCCCCACGTTTATATCATTCAGTGAGGTGTTTAATGTGTGGCCATATAACATACATTCCTGAGGACTCAACAGGTGTTCACTGTTCACTTAGGCTTTGAATAAGAAGCAGTATGAAGTAGACTCCTGACTATTTCACAGGTGTGTATAATTCACTGAGCCTCTGAATAATTGGCCTGAGAAATAAACTCGTGGTTATTACCCAGGTGTGTATTATGCTGTGAGGCTAAAAATGATTGGCCATATGAAATAGACCTCTCAGTACCCCACAGAAGTTAGTTATTCAGTGAGACTCTGAAAAAGTAGGCATATGAAATAAACTCCTGACTATTCATCAGGAGTTCATTTTTCACTGAGGCTCTGAATGTATGGCTATTGGAAATAGAATCCCGACTATTCCCCACATGTGTATTATTCAGTGAGGCATTGAATGAGTGGCCATATGAAAGAGGCTCCTGACAATTACCATGGTTTGCATTATTCACTGTGGCTCTGAATTACTGGCCATCTGAAATAGTCTGGAGTATTTCCCAAGTCTGATTTATTCACTGATTCTAAGAGTGGCCATATAAAATAGACTCCTGATTATTCCCCAGTTATGTATTATTCTGTGGGGGTCCTACTGAGTGACCATATGAAATCGACTTCTGACTGTTCCCCATGTGTACATTATTCAGGGAGCCTCAGAATTTGGGGTGATATGAATTAGTCTCCTCAGTACTCCACAGACGTGCATTATGTACTGAGGCTCGTAATGAGTGTTAATGTTAAACATTCTCCTCTCTGTTCCCCATGTGTGCATTATTCACTGAGGCTCTGAAACAGTGTCCCTATGAAAGAGACAACTGACTATTCCCAAAATGAGAATTATTCAGCTTGGCTCTCAATGACTGGTCATACAGAAAAGAATCCTGAGGATTCCTCAGGTGTGTATCGTTCAGTGAGGCTCCAAATGTGGGACCATATAGAATTGACCATTGACTATTCCACAAGTGTCTAATATTTACCATAGAATCCTCATACTCCCCTGGTGTGCATTATTCACTGAGGCTCTAAAAGAGTGGCAATATGACACAGAGTGTTGAGAATTCCACAGGTGTGTATCATTCAGTGAGAATCTGAATGAGTGGCCATATGAAAGAGAATCGTCACTTATCCACTGGTGTGCATTACTCCATGAGATTCTGAATGAGTGGCCATATGATGGTTCCATAGGTGTGTACCATTCAGTGAGGCTCTACGTTGTCATATTAAAGTGATTCCTGAATATCCGAAAGGAGCTTATTACTCTGAGAGTCTCTGAATGAATGGCTATATAAATTAGGCTGCTGACTACTCCACAGGAGTGCATTATTCAGTGAAGCTCTGCATGAGAGGCTAGATGAAATTCTCTCATGACAATTCCCTAGGTGAGTATTATTTACTGAGCCTCTGAATATGTGGCCAATTGAAATACACTCCTGACTATTCCCCAGGTGTGCACTACTCCCTGAGGCTCTCACTGAGAGGCCATATGAAATAGACTTCTGACACTACCCGATGAGTGTATTATTCAGAGATGCTCTGAAAGAGTGTCTATATTAAATAGACACCTGTCTATTCTCCAGGTGTGCACTATTTACCGAGGCTCTAAATGAGTTTCAATATGAAATACACTCCTGACAATTCTCCAGTTGTGTTTTATTCACATGGACTCCGAATGAGAAGCCGTATGAAATAGACTCCTGACTATTTCACAGGTGTGTATTATTCACTGATGTTCTGCATAGGTCACCAAAGAAAATAGACACATGGCTACTCCACAAGTGTGCATTCTTCACTGATGCTCTGAATCAATGACCATGTGAAAAAGACTCCAAGATTTTTCCAGGTATGCATTATTCAATGAGGCTCTGAATGAGAGGACACCATAAATAAACTCCTGACAATTCCAAAAATTTTCACTATTTGGAGGACTCTGTATGAGTGGCAATATGAAATAACCGAATCAATATTTTTCTGGTGTGTATAACTGAGGCTCTAAAAGAGTGTCCATATGAAAGAGAAACCTGTCTATTACTAATGTGTGCATTATTCAGTTTGGCTCTGAATCACAGGTTATATGGTATATGATACTGATTCTCTAAATGAATCACCATTTGAAATAGACTTGTGCTTATTCTTCACATGTGTATTATTTAAAGAGATTCTGTATGAGTGCTCATATCAAATACACTCCTGACAATCACCCAGGTGTGTATCATTCAGGGAGGTTCTTAATTTCTCGCCATCTTAAATAGGGTCCTGACTACTCAGCAGGTGTTCATTATTCACTGAAGCTCTGAATGGGAGGCCATATGAAATAGACTCCTGACTATTGCTCCATTGTGCATTATTCAGTGAGACACTGAATGAGTGGTCATATGAAAGAGGCTCTTGACTATTACCATGATGTTCATTATTCACTGAGGCTCTGAGTGGTCATATAAAATAGTCTAATATTCACTGAGTATTCCTCATGTGTGCATTATTCACTGATTTACTGACTGGCCATATGAAATAAACTCCTGACTATTTCAGAGTTGTGTATTATTTATTGGGGTTCCTAATGAGTGACCATATAAAATAGACTTCTGTTTATTCCACAGGTGTGTATTATTCAGGGAATCTCAAAATGGGGGGCTATATGAATTAGTCTCTTCAGTACTCCACAGATATGCATCATTCACTGAGGCTGATAATGATGGTCATTTTCAACAGAAACCTGGATATTCCCAATATGCGTATCATTCAGTGAGGCTCTGAATGATTCGTCATATAAAAGAGAATCCTGAGTAGTCAAATGGTGTGATTTATTCACTGAGCCTCTGAATGAGTGGCCATGTGAAATACACTCCTGACTTTTTCCCAGGTGTGTACTATTCAGTGAGTCTCGAAATGAGTGGCCACATGAAATGGACCCCTCAGTACTTGACAGACGTGCATTATTCACTGAGAAGCTGAAAGAGTGGGCATAAGCAATAGACTTCTGATTATTTCCCAGTTTTGCATTATTCACTGAGGCTCTAAATATGTGGCCATTTGGAGTAAATTCCTCACTATTCCCAGGTGTGTTTTATTCACAGAGTCTCCAAATGCATTGCCATTTCAAATAGACTCTTGGAATTTCTTCAGGTGTATACTAATCCGTGAGGCTCTGAATGAGTGGCCACATGAAATAGACTCCTCACTGTTCTTCAGGTGTGTATTATTCACTGAGGCTCTGAAAGAGTGACCAAATAGATTCCTGACTATTACACTGCGTGCATTATTCAGTGAGGCCCTCAATTAGTTGTTCATATAAATCTGTTGTGACTATTCCCCAGGTATGTAATACTCAGGGAAGCGCAGAAAGAGTGGCCATATAAAAAAGGCTCTTGACTATTCCCCAAGGGGGTATTATTCACTGAGGCTCTGAATGAGTGGCCATATGAAATAGAATCCTGACTATTTCACAGGTGCATATTATCCACTGAGGCTAAGAATGAGTGTCCAAATGAAATAGACTCCTGGCTAATTTACAAGTGTGCATTATTCACTGATGGTATAAATGAATGTCCATGGAAATAGACTCCAAATTATTTTCCAGGTGTGTATTATTCAGTGAGGCTCAGTATAATTTGCCATATTAATTAGATTACTTACTATCCCACGGGAGTGTATTTTTCACTGAGGCTCTGAATATGTGGCTACATGAAATAGACTCCTGACTACTCCACATTATTCAGTGACACCCCGAATGAGATGCCACCTGAAAAAGACTCGTGACTATTCCACAGGTGTGCATTATTCAGTAAGCCTCTAAATGAGAAGATAAAACTAAATTCAGACTATTTCTCCAGGTGTGTACGTTTAGTGAGGCTTTCAATGAGCGGCCATATGAATGAGACTTCTGACTATTCCTCAGGTGTGCATTATTCCATGAGGCTGTGAAAGAGTGGCCATATGAAACAGACTCCTGACAATTCCCCAGGTATGTAATATTCAGTGAGATACTGAATGAGTTTCCATATGAAATAGTCTCCTTTTACCTGGTGTGCATTATTCAGTGAGGGTCTGAATTAGTGGCCATAAGAAATAGACTCCAGACTATATCACAAGTGTGCAATATTCAGTGAGGCTGTGAAAGAGTTGCCATATAAAACAGACTCCTTATTACTCCACATGTGTGCATTATTCACTGACTGTCTGAATAAGTAGCCATATGATATAGACTCCTAATTATTCTCCATGTGTGCATTATTCAAAAGTGTTCTGTATGAGTGTCAGTTCCAAATAGACTTTTGACACTCTCACAGGTGTGTATTATTCAGTGAGGCCAAGAATGAGAGTTCATATAAAATAGATTTTTGACTATCACCCAGGTGTGTGTCATTCAGGGAAGCACTTAATTTGTGTCTATCTTAAACAGCGTCCTGATTACTCCATAGGGGTTCTTTATCCACTGAAACTTTGAATGAGAGGCCATAAAAAATAGACTGCTGATTATTGTCACGTTGTGAATTATTCAATAAGGCTCTGAATGAGTGGTAGTATGGAATAGAATTCTGACGATTCCCCAGGTGTGTATTATTCAGTGAGGCACTGAATGAGTGGCCATATGAAAGAGGCTCCTGACTATTACCCTGCTGTGCATTATTCACTGTGGCTCTGAATTATTGGCCATGTGAAATAGACTCCTGAATATTTCCCAAGTCTGAATTATTCAACAATTCTCTGAGGGGACATATAAAATAGACTCCAGACTATTCCCCAGTTGTGTATTATTCCGTGGGGGTCCTACTGAGTGACCATATGAAATAGATTTATGACTGTTCCCCATGTGAGCATTATTCAGGGAGTCTCAGAATTGGGGGTGATATGAATTAGTCTCCTCAGTACTCCACAGATGTGCATTATTCACTGAGGCTCATAATGAGTGGTCATGTTAAACAGACTCCTGATATTTTCCCAGGTGTGCATTATTCACTGAAGCTCTGAAACAGTGTTTTTATGAAAGAGATACCTGACTATTCCCAAGGTGTGCATTATTCAGCTTGGCTTTCAATGTCTTGTTATATGAAATAGAATCCTGACTATTCCCCAGATGTGTATTATTCAGTGATTCTCTAAATCAGTGGCCATATAAAATAGACCACTGACTATTCTCCAGGTGTCTATTATTTACAGTAGAATCCTCACTACTCTTTAGGTGTACATTATTCACTGAGGCTCTGAATGAGTGGCAGTATGAAATAGACTCTTGACAATTCCATAGGTGTGTATAACTATGTGAGGCTCTGAATGAGAGGTCATATAAAAGGGAATTCTCACTTATGCACTGGTGCACATTACTCCATGATATTCTGAATTAGTGGCTATATGACTATTTCACAGCTGTGTACCATTCAGTGGGGCTCTGAATGACCACATTAAAGAAATTCCTGAATATCCACAAGGAGCTTATTACTCAAAGAGGCTCTGAATGAATGGCTATATCAGTTAGGCTGCTGACTACTCCATAAGAGTGCATTATTCAGTGAAGCTCTGTGTGAGAGGCCATATGAAATTGTCTCCTGAGAGTTCCATAAATGTGTATTATTCACTGAACTTCTAAATGTGTGGGCAATTGAAATACACTTCTGACTATTACCCAGGTGTGTGTTATTCACTGAGGCTCTGTATGAGTTGCCATTCCAAATAGATTCCTGAAACTTTTTTATGTGTGCACTATGTTCTGAGGATCTCACTGGTGGCCATGTAAAAGAGACTCCTGACTCTACCCCATTTGTTTATTATTCAGAGAGGCTCTGAAAGATATCCATATTAAATATATTCCTGTCTATTCCCCAGGTGTGCAATATTCACTGAGGCTCTCAATGAGTTTCAATATGAAATACACTCCTGACTATTATCCAGGTGTGTTTTATTCACAAGAGCTCTGAATGAGGGGCCATACAAAATAGACTTCTGGCGATTCCACAGGTGAGTATTATTCACTGATGTTCTGAATGTGTCACCAAAAAAAATAGACACATGGCTACTCTGCAAGTGTGCATTCTTTACTGATGCTCTGAATCAATGGCCATGTGAAAGAGACTCCAAATTCTTCCAGGTATGCATTATTCAATGAGGCTCTGAATGAGAGAAAACTGTAAATAAACTTCGGACAATTCTCCACATTTGCACTATTCGGAGGGCTCTGAATGAGTGTCAATATGAAATAACCTAATCAATATTCCCCTGGTGTATATTATTTACTGAGGCTCTGAAAGAGTGTCCATATGAAAGAAAAACCTGTCTACTCTCAAGGTTTGTATTATTCACTTTGGCTCTGAATCACAGGTCATATAAAATAAGATACTGATTATTTCCAGGTGTGTATCATTCACTGAGGCTCTGAATTTTTGGCCATATGTTATATAGCCTTTACTATTTCCCATGTGTGTACTATTCACTGAGGCTCTGAATGAGCGGTCATTTGAAATAGAATCCTCAGTATTCCCCAGGTGTGCATTCTTCACTGTGATTCTGAATGAGTGGAAATATGAAATGAACTCCTGACTATTCCACAGGCGTGTACCATTCAGTGAAGCTCTGAATGAGTAGCTATATCAATTAGGCTCCTGACTATTCCACAGCAGTGCATTATTCAATGAAGCTCTGAGTGAGAGGCCAAATAAAATTGAAACCTATTTCTTCCTCAATTGTTTATAAGTCACTAAGGCTCCTAGTGTGTGCTTAATTGAAATACACTCCTGATTATTCCCCAGGTGTGTCTTATTCACTGAGGTTCTGCATGAGTTGCCATATAAAATAGACACATGACAATTCCCCAAGTGTGCACCATTCCCTGGGAGTCTCAGTGACTGGCCATAAGAAAGAGATTCCTAACTCTTTGAATTTTATGTATTACTCAGGGAGGCATTGAAAGAGTGTCCATATGAAATAGACTCTTCACTATTTCCCAGGTGTGTGCTATTCACTGAGGCTCTGAACAAGTAGTAATATGTAACAGATTCCTGACTATTTTCTGGTGTGTAGTGTTGACAAAGCCCGTGAATTAGTGGCCTTATGAAATAGATTCCTGACTATAACACAGGTGTGTATTATTCAATAATGTTTTGAATGTGTGGCAAAAGCAAATAGACAACTGGACACTCCACAGGTGTGCATTCCTTACTGATGCTCTGAATGAATGTCCACATAAAAGAGACTCCAAATCTTTTTCCAGATATGCATTATTCAATGAGGCTGTGAAAAAGGGGCCATATAAAATTTACTCCTTATAATTCCTCAAGTGTTAATTTTTCTGTTAGACTCGAGAAGGGGTTGCTAGGATATAGACTCCTCAGGATTCTAAGGCATACATAATTCAGCAAGGCTCAAATATACAGAAGATGGCGTCATAGAGGCAACTCAGGATTGAAGCTCCCAGTGAAGACGCGGAGGGTGAGTGCTAGCTGCATTCTCGGACGGTCCTTTTTTGCCCACAGAACGTTGAGAGTCCCAGGTGTAGGAGAGACATGGGAAGCCAGCACAGCCAGCTCGCACAGCCAGCTCACATGGCTCGACTGGTTCTGCAGTACCTTGGCTCCCGCACAAAACTCACTGGTCTCGGCGCCCTGTTAAAACAGCAATCTGAGATTTGGAAGGGCAGATTGACATGTCCATCTGACTGAACGGGACTTGGACAATGAGCCAGACCAGGAGATTTTTGGGAAGCGTGATCTGAACAGGCACAGTGGGCAGTGGCATGGGAGATTGCATGGATCCCAGTGCCCTATCAGCAGGCTACTGGGGCGCCAGTGAGAGAGTCGACCTTTCACCTTGGGGAGAGGAAGAGAGAGAGAGGACGGACTCTGAGGCAGGGAGCTGGGTGATCAGGAAAGGCGGGTCCCACCCTCATGGGGACAAACGGGGTGGCGATTGGAGGCACTCGAGGATGAGAGCTTTGCTGCCGGCACAGTTGAATCTAGCACAGTGCAGCCTGGTGGGGGAAGGGCGTCCAACACTACAGACACAATCCGCCCCTACTGAAGTACCGCCCAGTGCTGACGCAGCCTGCCGTTGCTGAGGCAATCTGCCATAACAGAGAGACTCCCTCAGCAGAGCAGAGCACCACAGCAGAACAGGGCCGGCAGCAGAAGGGCGGAACCACGATAGCAGGGCAAAACCTCGGCAGGCAAATAGTGAATAGACTACCTCCTAGCCACGCAGGACAGTGCAACAGATACTCATGAAGAAAGCCCCAACACCCTGAGACAGAACATCTAAGGGGAACAAAAAAGGGGGGGTGTCTTATGAGTTCTGTTGCAGCAGACATAAACACATCCTCCCAACAACCCTGAATGAACAATGGAGCTCACAGCTCAGCACTGGAGCTCCAATAAAGCACAGACCATCCCCTCAAGCAGCTCTTGACCCCTGTATATCCAAAGAGTCACCCCAAAAAAGGACTAATCAGACTGACATTTGGCAGGCATCATTCTGGAAAAAATATAGCAGAAGAAAAAACCGGTAGCATCCTTCACTGTTCCACAGCTGCTACAGGTGTACCCCAGACAAGCAGGGCCTGGAGTGGACCTCAGCACTCGTATAGCAGAGGGGCTAGACCATTAGAAGCAAAACTAAGTAACAGAAATACGTCATCATCAACAATCTGGGAATCCACTAAAAAACCCAATTGAAAAATCAGCAACTACTAAGACAACAGGTGGACAAATCTACAAAGATGGAAAGAAACCAGCGCAAAAAGGAGGAAAACACCCGAAACCAAAACACCTCACCTCCTACAAAGGACCAAAACTCCTCAACAGCAAGGGAACAAAGCTGGATGCAGAATGACTGTGACAAAATGACAGAATCAGACTTCAGAAAGTGGATAATGAGAAACGTCAGTGAGCTAAAAGAAAATGTTCTAAATCAGTGCAAAGAAACTAAGAACCTTGAAAAAAGATTTGTAAAAAGATTCGAGGAAATTATAACAAGAATGGACAACTTAGAGAGAAACATAAATGAATTGAAAGAGCTGAAAAACACAACACGAGAACTTCGTGAAGCATGCACAAGTTTCAACAGCCGAATTGACCAAGCAGAAGAAATAATATCAGAAGTCGAAGATCAACTCAATGAAATAAAACGAGAAACCAAGATTAGAGAATAAAGCACAAAAAAATGAACAAAATCCCCAAGAAATGTGGGACTATGTGAAGAGACCCAACCTACGTTTGATAGGTGTACCAGAATGTGATGAAGAGAATGAATCCAAGCTGGAAAACACTCTTCAGAATACTATCCAAGAAAATTTCCCCAACCTAGCAAGACAGATAAATACTCAACTCCAAGAAATAGAGAGAACACCATAAAGATACTCCACAAGAAGAACAACCCCAAGGCACATAATCGTCAGATTCACCAGGGTTGAAACGAAGGAGAAAATACTAAGGGCAGCCAGAGAGAAAGGTCGGGTCACCCACAAAGGGAAGCCCATCAGACTCACCGCAGATCTATCAGTGGAGACTCTAAAAGCCAGAGGAGAGTGGGGGCCAATATTCAACATCCTTAAAGAAAAAACTTTCAACCCAGAATTTCATATCCAGCCAAACTGAGCTTCATAAGTGAAGGAAAAATATAATCCTTCATGAACAAGCAAGTACTCAGAGATTTTGTCACCACTAGACCTGCTTTACAAGAGCTCCCGAAAGAGGCACTACACATAGAAAGAAACAACCAGTATCAGCCATCCTAAAAGCATACTAAATGCTAAAAAGCATGAACAAAATGAAGAATGTACATGAACCAATGGGCAAAACAGCCGGTAAGCATCAAAATGGCAGTATCAAATTCACACATAACAATATTAACCCTAAATGTAAATGGGCTAAATGCACCAATTAAAAGAAACAGACTGGCAAATTGGATAAAAAACCAAAACCCATCGGTGTGCTGTATCCAGGAAACCCACCTCACACGCAAGGATACAGAAAGGCTCAAAATAAAGGGATGGAGGAAGATTTACCAAGCAAATGGAGAGCAAAAAAAGCAGCAGTTGCAATTCTTGTCTCTGATAAAATAGACTTTAAAGCAACAAAGATCAAAAGGGATCAAAGAAGGTCAATACATAATGGTAAAAGAGTCGATACAACAAGAAGAGCTAACGATTCTAAATATATATGGACCCAATGCAGGAGCACAGATATATAAGGCAAGCTCTTAATGACTTACAAAGAGACTTAGACTTCCACACAATAATAGTGGAAGAATATAACACTCTACTGTCAATATCAGACACATCAACCAGACAGAAAATTAACATGGATATCCAGGACTTGAACTCAGACCTGGAACAAGCAAACCTGATAGACATTTACAGAACTCTCCAACCCAAATTCACAAAATATACATTCTTCTCAGCACCACATCACACCTACTCCAAAATGGACCACATAATTGGAAGTAAAGCACCCCTCAGCAAATGCAAAACAACTGAAATCATAACAAACAGTCTCTCAGACCATAGTGCAATCAAGGTGGAACTCAGAATTCAGAAAATAACTCAGAACCACACAGCTTCATGGAAACTGAACAACTGGCTCTTGAATGTTGATTGGATAAACGAAGAAATGAAGGCAGAAATAAAGAAGTTCTTTGAAACCACCAAGAACAAAGACAAAACGTACCAGAATCTCTGGGACACATTTAAAGCAGTCTGTAGAGGAAAATATATAGCAATAAGTGCCCACATGAGAAGAGTGGAGAGATCCAAAATTGACACCCTATCGTCAAATTTGAAAGAGCTAGAGGAAGAAGATCAGAAAACCTCAAAACCTAGCCAAAGACAAGAAATAACTAAGATCATAGCAGAACTGAAGGAGATAGAGGAACAAAAAACCCCTTCAAAAATCAATAAATCCAAGAGCTGGTTTTTCCAAAGGATAAACAAAATAGACAGACCACTTGCCCGATTGATAAAAAAGAAAAGAGAGAACAACCAAATAGATGAAATAAAAAACGATAAAGGGGAAATCACCACAGATCCCACAGAAATTCAAACCATCATCAGAGAATACTACAAACAACTCTATGCACATAAACTTGTAAACCAGGAAGAAATGGATAATTTCTGGAGGCCTGTGTCCTCCCAAGCCTAAACCAGTAGGAAGCTGAAACTATGAATAGACCAATAGCAAGGTCTGAAGTTGAGGCAGCAATTAAGAGGCTATCACACAAAAAAAGCCCAGGTCCAGATGGGTTCACAGCCGAATTCTACCAGAAACACAAAGAGGGTCTGGAACCATTCCTTCTGAAACTATTCCAAATAATTCAAAAAGAGGGAACCCTTCCCAAATTATTTTATGAGACCAACATCATCCTGATACGAAAACCCGGCAGAGACTCAACAAGAAAACAAAACTTCAGGCCAATATCCATGATGAACATAGATGCAAAATCTTTAGTGAAATATTGGCAAACCGATTGCAAAAGCACATTAAAAATTTTATCCATCATGATCAAGTTGGATTCATCCCAGGGATGCAAGACTGGTTCGACATACGCACTTCTGTAAATGTAATTCACCACATAAACGAATCAAAAACAAAAATCACATGATTATCTAAATTGATGCAGAGAAGGCATTTGACAAAATTCAACAGCCCTTTATGCTAAACACCCTCAATAAAATTGGTATTGATGAAACATATCTCAAAGTAATAAAAGCTATTTATGACAAACCAACAGTCAATATCATCCTTAATGGGCAAAAACTGGAAGCATTCCCTTTAAAATCTGGCACTAGACAAGGATTCCCTCTCTCAGCACTTCTATTCAACATAGTATTGGAAGTTGTAGCCAGAGAAATCAGGCAAGAAAAAGAAATAAAGAGTATTCAAATAGGGAAGGTGGAAGCCAAGTTGTCTCTATTTGCAGACGATATGAGAGTATACCTAAAAGACCCCATCACCTCAGCCCAAAAGCTCATGAAACTGATAAGCAACTTCAGCAAAGTCTCAGGATATAAAATCAATGTGCAAAAATCACAAGCATTTCTATACACCAATAACAGACTTAAAGAGAACCAAATCAAGAACGAACTGCCATTCACAATTGCTACAAAGAAAATAAATACCTAGAAATACAACTCACAAGGAACGTAACGGAACTCTTTAAGGAAAACTACAAACCACGGCTCCATGAAAAAGAAGTGGACACAAAGAGATGGAGAAACATTCCATGTTCGTGGTTAGGAAGAATCAATATCGTGAAAATGTCTATACTGCTTAAAGTAATTTACACAATCAATGCTATCCCCATCAAACTACCATTGAATTATTTACAGTACTGGAAAAAACCACCATGAACTTCCTTAGTATCCAAAAGAGAGCCCGCATAGCCAGGTCAATTCTAAGCAAAAAGAACACAGCTGGAGGCATCACACTACCAGACTTCAAGCCATACTACAAGGCTACGGTAATCAAAAGAGCATGGTACTGGTACCAAAACAGGGATATAGACCTATGGAACAGAACACAGGCATAGGAGGTAACACAACATATCTACAACCATATAATCTTTGATAAACCAGACAAGAACAAGCAATGCGGAAAGGATTCCATGGTTAATAAATGCGCCATGTGCAGAAAGCAGAAACTGGACCCCTTCCTGACACCTTACACTAAAACTAACTCCAGATGGATTAAAAACGTAAACATAAGACCTGACACCATAAAATCCCTAGAAGAAAATCTAGGCAAAACCATTCAGGACATAGGAGTAGGCAAGGACTTTATGACCCAAACACCAAAAGCATTGGCAACAAAAGCCAAAACAGACAAATGGGACCTAATCAAACTCCACAGCTTCTGCACGGCAAAAGAAAAAGTCACTAGAGTGAATCGGCAACCATCAGAATGGGAAAACGTCTTTGCAGTTTATGCATCTGACAAAGTGCTGATATCCAGAATTTACAAAGAACTCAAGCAGATTTACAGGAAAAAAAAACAAACAACCCATTCAGAAATGGGCAAAGGATATGAACAGACACTTTACAAAAAAAGACACATGAAGCCAACAAACACATGAAAAAGTGCTCATCATCACTGGTCATTAGAGATATGCAAATCAAAACCACATTGAGATACCATATCACGCCAGTTAGAATGGTGATCATTAAAAAATTTGGAGACAGCAGATCCTGGAAAGGATGTTGAGAAATAGAAACATTCTTACACTGTTGGTGGGAGTGTAAATTAGTTCAACTATTGTTTAAGACAGTGTGGTGATTCCTCAGGCACCCAGAAATAGAAATTTCATTTGTCCCAGCAATAGCATTACTGGATATATATCCAACGGACTATAAATCGTTCTACTATAAGGACACATGCACAGGAATGTTCATTGCAGCACTGTTTACAATAGCAAAGACCTGGAACCAACCTAAATGCCAACCGATGATAGACTGGACTGGGAAAATGTGGCACATATACACCATGGAATATCATGCAGCAATCAAAAATGATGAGTTTGTGTCCTTTGTAAGGACATGGATGAATCTGGAGAACATCATTCTCAGCAAACTGACACAAGAACAGAAAAGGAAATACTGCATATTCTCACTTATAGGTGGGTGAGAAAAATGAGAACACATGGAAAAAGGGAGGGGTCTATGACACACTGTGGTCTATTGGGGGGAATGGGGAAGGGACAGCGGGGAGGTCTGGGGAGGGATAGCCTGGGGATAAATGCCAAGTGTGGGTGAAGGGGAGAAAGGCAGCAAAACACACTGCCATGCCCGTACCTCTCAAACTATCTTGCATGTTCTGCACATGTACCCCAAAACCTATAATGCAATAAAAATTTTAAAAATTAAAAAATGTGAGAGACCCTTGAATACTCCTCAGGTGTACATTTTTAAGTTAGGCTCTGAATAAGTGGCCTTACGAAATAAAATTGTGACTTTCCCCCTGGTGTATATTATTAAGTGAGGCTGTAAATATGTGGCTATATGACATAGACTTCTGACTACTCTAATGGTGTTCCTTATTCAGTGAAGCTCTGAATGAGAGGCCATATGTAACAGCATCCTGAGTATTCCACAGGTATTCATTATTCACTTCTGCTTTGGATGTTTTGCTATATCAAATTGTCTCCTGACTAGTCCACAGGTGTGTATTATTTAATGAGGCTTTGAGTTAGTGACCTTACAAAATACACTTCTGACTATTCTGCAGGTGTGTATTATTGACAGAGACTCTGAATAAGTGGGCATATCAAATATGACTATTACAAAGTTGTGCATTACTCATTCAGGCTTTCATTTTCTGGACATACAAAATAGACTAGTGTCTATTGACAGGGTGTGCATTATTTACTGAGACTGTAAATTAATGGCTATATATAGTACAATCCTAACTCTTCCCATGGTGTGTATTACTCAGTGAGGCTGTGCATGAGTGGGCATATGAAATAGGATGCTGACTATTCCCCATATTTGTATTATTCAGTGCATCTCTGAATGAGTGGCTATACGAAATAGACTGTTGAGTACTTTGAATTTGTGCAGTATTCACTGAAGCTATGAGTGAGTGGCCATATGAAATGGAATCCTGGCTATCCCACAGGTGTGCATTAATTATTGAGGCTCTGAATGAGTGGCTATATCAATTAGGCTCCCAACGGTTCCACAGGAATGCACTATTCAAAGAATCTCTGAGTGAGAGGCCAGATGAAATTGACTCCTGATCCTTCCCCTGTTGTGTAAAATTCAATGCACCTCTTAGTGTGCACTTAATTAAAATACACTCCAGACTATTCCCCAGGAGTTTCTTATTCACTTAGGTTTTGTATGAGTTTCCATATAAAATACACTCCTGACAATTTCCCAAGTGTGCACTATTCTCTGGTAGTCTAAGTGAATGGCCATAAAGAACAGATTTCCTACTCTCCCCAATGTGTGTATTATTTGTAAAGCTTTGAAAGTGTGTCCATATGAAATTGGCTCCTGATTATTTCCAGGTGTGTGTTATTCACTGAGGCTCTGAAGAAGTGGCAAAATGTAAGAGATTTTTTTTACTATTCCCCAGGTGTGTATTCTAAACTCAGCCTCCGAATTAGGAGCCACATGAAATAGAATCCTGACTATACCACAGATGTGTATTATTCACTGATGTTCTGAATGTGAGGCCAAAGCAAGGAGACACCTTGCCACTGCACAGGTTTCCATTCTTTACTGCTGCTCTTAACGAATGTCCATATGAAGGAGACACCAAATTTTTCTCCAGATATGCATCATTCAATGAGGCTGTTAAATATGGGCCATATAGAAATTACTCTTTACAATTCCGCATGTGTTCATTTTCCTGTTAGACTCAGAAAGTGGGTTGATATAAAATAGACTCCTCAGGATTCCAAGGAATACATAATTCAGCGGGGCTCATAATGCTTGTTCATATGAAATAGAATCCAAACTACTCCCAACGTGTGATCATTCCGTGTGGTACTGAATGAGTGGCCATATGAAATACACTCCTGAGTACCCAACATGTGTGCATTCTTCAGTGTGGCTTTGAATAAGAGGTCCTATGTAATAGGCTCCTGAGTATTCAGTAAGTGTGTATTATTCACTGAGGCTCGGAAAGAGTGTTCATATGACATAGCCTCCTGATTAAATTCCCAGTGTTCATTATTCCATGACGCTGTCAACCAGTGGTCATATAAAATAGAAACATATTTCCCGGGTTTGCATCATTCAGTAATGCTCTGATTGCACGGCCGTATGGCACAGAATCTGACAATTTCCAAGGTTTCTATCATTCGGGGAGTTTCTGAACGAGTGACCACATGAAACAGACTCCGATTATAGCCTGTTGTTGATTTTCCTGTCTGCATTTTCCACTGAGGCACTGGATGAACTGTCATATCAAATAGACTCCAGAATATTCTCCAGGTGTGCATTATTCAGTAAGTTCCTGAGTAAGTGGTTATAAAAAATAGACTCCTGAGTATTCACAAGGTCTATATAATTCTTCAATGAGACTGTGAATGAGTAGCCATGGAAATACACTCCTGAATTTTCCATAGGTGTGTATGATTCAGTGAGACTCTTAATCAGTTACCATAAAAAAAAGACTCCTGAATACTCCACAGGCGTGCATTCTTACGTTAGTCTCCGAATGAGTGGCCATACAAAATAGAATTCTGACTTTCCCCCTGGTGTACATTATTAAGTGAGGCTGCAAATGTGTGGCTATAAGACATAGACTTCTGACTACTCTACAGGTGTTCCTTATTCAGTGAAGCTCTGAATGAGAGGCCATATGTAACAGCATCCTGAAGATTTCCCCAGGTATGAATTATTCACAGAGGTTTTGAAAGTTTGGCCATATAAAATTGTCTCCTGACTAGTTCACAGGAGTGTATTATTTAATGAGGCTTTGAGTTAGTGTCCTTATAAAATACACTTCTGACTATTCCACAGGTGTGTATTATTGACTGAGACTCTGAATAAGTGGACATATCAAATGTGACAATTACAAAGTTGTGCATTACTCATTCAGGCTTTCATTTTCTGGCCATATAAAATAGACTAGTGTCTATTGCCCAGGTGTGCATTATTCACTGAGACTGTAAATGAGTGGCTATGTATAGTAGACTCCTAACTCTTCACATGGTGTGTACTACTCAGTGAGGCTGTGCATGACTTGTCATATGAAATAGGATGCTGACTATTCCCTGTATTTGTATTATTCAGTGAATCTCTGAATGACTGTCTATAAGAAATAGACTGCTGAGTACTGTGCTTTTGTGCAGTATTCACTGAGGCTACGAGTGAGTGGACATATGATATGGAA
Source organism: Saguinus oedipus (assembly GCA_031835075.1). Classification (NCBI taxonomy): domain Eukaryota; kingdom Metazoa; phylum Chordata; class Mammalia; order Primates; family Cebidae; genus Saguinus; species Saguinus oedipus. The sequence goes on from CM063170.1 coordinate 8,107,222, forward strand.
TCCTGACTATTCCACAGGTGTGCATTATTCACTGAGGCTCTGAATGAGTGGCTATATCTATTTTTCTCCAAACTGTTTCACAGGACTGCATTATTCAATAAAGCTCTGAGTGAGAGGCAAGATTAAATTGACTCCTGATCCTTCCCCTATTGTGTATAATACAATGAGCCTCTCAGTGTGGGCTTAATTGAAATAGACTCCCGACTATTTCCCAGGTGTGTCTTCACTGAGGTTCTGTATGAGTTGCCATATGAAATACACTCCTGACAATTTCCCAAGTGTGCACTATTATCTGGTAGTCTCAGTGAATCTCCATAAAAAAACATATTTCTTTTTTTTTAATTTTTTAAATTTTTATTGCATTATAGGTTTTGGGGTACATGTGCAGAACATGCAAGGTAGTTGCATAGGTACACACATGGCAGTGTGTTTTGCTGCCTTCCTCCCCTTCACCCACACTGGGCATTTATCCCCAGGCTATCCCTTCCCAGGCCCACCCGCTGTCTCTCCCCCATTCCCCCCAATAGGCCCCAGTGTGTAGTAGACCCCTCCCTGTGTCCATGTGTTCTCATTTTTCTCACCCTCCTATGAGTGAAAATATGCAATATTTATTTTTCTGTTCTTGTGTCAGTTTGCTGAGAATGATGTTCTCCAGATTCATCCATGTCCTTACAAAGGACACAAACTCATCATTTTTGATTGCTGCATAATATTCCATGGTGTATATGTGCCACATTTTCCCAGTCCAGACCCAGCAATCCCATTACTGGGTATATATCCAAAGGACTATAAATTGTTCTACTATAAGGACACATGCACACAAATGTTCATTGCAGCACTGTTTACAATAGCAAAGACCTGGAACCAACCCAAATGCCCATCGATGAAAGAACAGATTTCTTACTCTCCCCAATGTGTGTATTATTTAAAAAGCTTTGAATATGTGTCTACATGAAATTGGCTCCTGTCTATTTACCAGGTGTATGTTATTCACTGAGGCTCTGAAGAAGTGGCAATACATAAGAGATGTTTTACTATTCCCAGGTGTGTATTCTACACTCAGCCTCTGAATTAGGGGCCACATGAAATAGACTCCTGATGATACCACAGGTGTTTATTATTCTCTGATGTTCTGAATATGTGTCCAAAGCAAGGAGACACCTGGCCACTCCACAGGTATGCATTCTTTCCTGCTGCTCTGAACGAATGGCCCTATGAAAAACACTAAAAATTTTGCTGTAAATATGCATTATTCAATGAGGCGGTAAAAGATGAGCCATATAAAAATTACTCCTTACAATTCCGCATGTTTTCATTTTTATGTTAGATTCAGAAAGGGAGTTGATATAAAATAGACTCCTCAATATTCCAAGGAATACATAATTCAGCGAGGCTTAAAATGCTCGTTCATATTAAATAGAATCCAGACTCTTCCCCACGTGTGTATCATTCAGTGAACTGCTGAATGATTGGCCATATGAAATACACTCCTGAGTACCCAACATATGTGTATTGTTCAGTGTGGCTTTGAATAACAAGTCCTATGTAATAGGCTCCTGAGTATTCCATAAGTGTGTATTATTCACTGAGGTTCTGAAAGAGTGTTCATATGAACATAGCCTGCTGATAAAATTCCCGGTGTTCATTATTTCATGAGGCTCTCAACCAGTGGTCATATGAAATAGAAACATATTTCCCAGGTTTGCATCATTCAGTAATGCTCTGATTGCATGGCCATATTGCAGGGAATCTGACTGATTTCAATATTTGTATCATTCTGTGAGTTTCTGAACGAGTGATCACATGAAAGAAACTCTGATTATAGCCTTTCATTGATTTTTCATGTGTGCATTTTACACTGAGGCACTAGATGAACTGTCATATCAAATAGACTCCAGAATATTCCCCAGGTGTGCATTATTCAGTAAGTTTCTGAGCAAGTGGCTATATAAAATAGACTCCTGAGTATTCACCAGGTATATATAATTCTTCAATGAGACCGTGAATGAGTAGCCATGGAAATACACTCCTGACTTTTCCATAGGTGTGTATAATTCAGTGAGGCTCTTAATGAGTTACCATAAAAAAGAGCCTCCTGAGTACTCCACAGGTGTGCATTTTTAAGTTAGGCTCTGAATGCTTGGCCATATGAAATAGAATCCTGACTTTCCCCCTCATGTATATTATTATGTGGGGCTGCAAATGTGTGGCTACATGAAATAGATTTTAACTACTCTACAGGTGTTACTTATGTAGTCAATCTCTGAATGAGAGGTTATATGTAAAAGCCTCCTGAGTATTCCCCAGGTATGCATAATTCACTGCTGCTTTTGGACGTTTGGCCATATAAAATTGTCTCCTGACTAGTCTACAGGTATTTATTATTTAATGAGGCTTTGAGTTAGTGGCCCTACAAAATAGACTTCTGACTATTCCACAGGTGTGTATTATTGACTGAGACTCTGAATAAGTGGGCATATAAAATATGACTATTAAAAAGTTGTGCATTACTCATTCAGGCTTTCATTTTCTGGCCATATAAAATAGACTAGTGTCTATTGCCCAGGTGTGCATTATTCACTGAGACTGTAAATGAGTGGCTATGTATAGTAGACTCCTAACTCTTCCCATGGTGTGTATTACTCAGTGAGGCTGTGCATTAGGTGTCATATGAAATAGGATGCTGACTATTCCCCATAATTGTATTACTTAGTGAATGTCTGAATGAGTGGCTATATGAAATACACTGTTGAGTACTGTGTATCTGTGCAGTATTCACTGAGGTTATGAGTGAGTGGCCATATGAAATGGAATCCTGACTATCCCATAGGTCTTCAATTCACTGAGGCTCTGAATGAGTGGCTGTATCAATTAGGCTTCCAACTGCTCTACAGGAGTGCATTATTCAATGAGGCTCTGAGTGAGAGGCCAGATAAAATTGACTCCTGATCCTTCCCCTGTTGTGTATAATTTAATGAGCCTCTTAGTGTGTGCTTTATTGAAATACATTCCCGACTATTCCCCAGGTGTGCCTTTTTCACTGAGGTTCTGAATGAGTTTGCATATAAAATACACTCCTGACAATTTCCCAAGTATGCACTATTCTCTGGTAGTCTCAGTGAATCTCCATGAAGAACAGATTTCTTACTCTCTGTAATATGTGTATTATTTAAAAAGCTCCAAAATTGTGTCCATATGAAATTGACTCCTGAATATTTACCAGGTGTGTGTTTTTCACTGAGGCTCTAAAGAAGTGGCAATACATAACACATTTTTTACAATTCCCCAGATGTGTATTCTACACTCAGCCTTTGAATTAGAGGCCACATGAAATAGACTCCTGAGTGTCCCACAAGTGTGTATTATTCACTGATGTTCTGAATGTGTGGCCAAAGCAAGTAGACACCTGGCCAATCCACAGATGTGCATTCTTTCCTGTTGCTCTGAACGAAAGTCCATATGAAGGAGACGTCAATTTCTCTTCAGATATGCATTATTCAATGAGGCTGTAAAAATTGGCCATACAAAAATTACTCCTTACAATTCTGTGTGTGTTCAATTTTCTGTTAGACTCAAAAAGGGAGTTGATATAAAATAAACTACTCAAGATTCCAGGGAATACATAATTCAGCGTGGCTCATACTGCTTGTTCATATTAAATAGAATCCAGACTATTCCCCTCATGTGTATCATTCAGGGAGCTGCTGAATGTGTGGCCATATGAAATACACTCCTGAGTACCCAACATGTGTGCATTCCTCAGTGTGGCTTTGAATAACAAGTCCTATGTAATAGGCTCCTGAGTATTCCATCATGTGTATTATTCACTGAGGTTTTGAAAGAGTGTTCATATGACATAGCCTCCTGAATAAATTCCCGGTGTTCATTATTCCATGAGGCTCTCAACCAGTGGTTATATGAAATAGAAACATATTTCCCAGGTTGGCATCATTCAGTAATGCTCTGATTGCATGGCCATATTGCAGGGAATCTGACAGATTTCAAGATTTGTATTATTCCGTGAGTTTCTGAAAGAGTGACCACATGAATGAGACTCTGATTTTAGCATTTTGTTGATTTTTCATGTGTGCATTTTCCACTGAGGCACTGGATAAACTGTCATATCAAATAGACTCCAGAATATTCCCCAGGTGTGCATTATTCAGTGAGTTTCTGAGCAAGTGGCTATATAAAATAGACTCCTGAGTATTCACCAGGTATATATGATTCTTCACTGAGACTGTGAATGAGTAGCCATGGAAATACACTCCTGACTTTTTCATAGGTGTGTATGATTCAGTGAGGCACTTAATGAGTTACCATAAAAAAGAGACTCCTGAATACTCCATAGGTGTGCATTTATAAGTTAGGCTCTGAGTGCTTGGCCATACGACATAGAATCCTGACTTTCCCCCTGGTGTATATTATTAAGTGTGGCTGTGAATGTGTGGCTATATGACATAGACTTCTGACTACTCTAAAGGTGTTCCTTATTCAGTGAAGCTCTGAATGAGAGGCCATAAGTAACAGCATCCTGAGTATTCCCCAGGTATGCATTATTCACTGCTGCTTTGGAAGTTTGGCCATATGAAATTGTCTCCTGACTAGTCCACAAGTGTGTATTACTTAATGAGGCTTTGAGTTAGTGACCCTATGAAAAAGACGTCTGACTATTTCGCAGGTGTGTATTACTGACTGAGCCTCTGAATAAGTGGGCATATAAAATATGACTATTACAAAGCTGTGCATTACTCACTCAGGCTTTCATTTTCTGGCCATATAAAATAGACTAGTGTATATTGCCAGGGTGTGCATTATTCACTGAGACTGTAAATGAGTGGCTATATATAGTAGACTCCTCATTCTTCCCATGGTGTGTATCACTCAGTGAGGCTTTGCATGAGTCGTCATATGAAATAGGATGCTGACTATTTCCCATATTTGTATTATTCAGTGAATCTCTGAATGAGTGGCTATAAGAAATAGACTGTTAGTTACTTTGCATTTTTGCAGTATTCACTGAGGCTATGAGTGAGTGGCCATATGAAATGGAATCCTGACTATCCCCTGGGTGTGCATTATTTACTGAGGCTCTGAATGAGTGGCTATGTCAATTAGGCTCCCAACTGCTCCACAGAAGTGCATTATTCAATGAAGCCCTGAGTGAGAGGCCAGATGAAATTGACTCCTGATACTTCCCCTGTTGTGTATAATTCAATGAGTCTCTTAGTGTGTGCGTAATTGAAATACACTCCCGACAATTCCCCAGGTGTGTCTTATTCACTGAGGTTCTGTATGAGTTTCCATATGAAATACACTCGACAATTTTCAAGAGTGCAGTATTCTCTGGTAGTCTCAGTGAATGTCCATAAAAATCAGATTTCTTACTCTCCCCAATGTGTGTATTACTTGAAAAGCTCCAAAAGTGTGTCCATATAAAATTGACTCCTGAATATTTACCAGGTGTGTGTTTTTCACTGAGGCTCTGAGGAAGTGGCAATACGTAAGGGATGTTTCAGTATTCACCATGTGTGTATTCTACACTCAGCCTTTGAATTAGGGGTCACATGAAATAGACTCCTGAGTGTCCCACAGGTGTGTATTATTCACTGATGTTCTGAATGTGCGGCCAAAGCAAGTAGACACCTGGCCACTCCACAGGTGTGCATTCTTTCCTACTGCTCTGAAAAAATGTCCATATGAAAGATACTTCAAATTTTTCTCCAGATATGCATTATTCAACGAGGCTGTAAAAGATGGCCCATAGGAAAATTACTCCTTACAATTCTGCATGTGTTCATTTTTATGTTAGACTCAGAAAGGGGGTTGATATAAAATAGACTCCTCAAGATTTTAAGGAATACATAATTCAGCGAGGCTCATCATGCTTGTTCATATTAAATAGAATACAGACTATTTCCCACATGTGTATCATTCATGGAGCTGCTGAATGTGTGGCAATATGAAATACACTCCTGAGTACCCAACATGTGTGCATTGTTCAGTGTGGATTTGAAGAAGAGGTCCTATGTAATAGGCTCCTGAGTATTCCATAAGTGTGTATTATTCACTGAGGTTCTGAAAGAGTGTTCATATGACATAGATTCTTGATTAAATTCCCAATGTTCATCATTCCATGAGGCTCTCAACCAGTGGTTATATGAATTGAAAACATATTACCCAGGTGTGCCTCATTCAGTAATGCTCTGATTGTGTGGCCATATGGCACGGAATCTGACTGATTTCAAGATTTGTATCATTACGTGAGTTTCTGAAGGAGTGACCACATTTAAGAGAGTCTGATTATAGCCTCTTGATGATTTTTCATGTGTGCATTTTCCACTGAGGCACTAGATGAACTGTTATATCAAATAGACTCTAATATATTTTCCAGGTGTTCATTATTCAGTGACTTTCTGAGTAAGTGGCTATATAACATAGACTCCTGAGTATTCCACAGGTATATACAATTCTTCACTGAGATGGCGAATGAGTAGCCATGAAAATACACTCCTGACTTTTCCATAGGTGTGTATGATTCAGTGAGGCTCTTAATGAGTTACTATAAAAAAGAGACTCCTGAATACTCCACAGGCGTGCATTTCTAAGGTAGGCTCTGAATGCTTAGCCATACGAAATAGAATCCTGACTTTCCCTGTGGTGTATATTATTAAGTGAGGCTGAGAATGTGTGGCTAGATGACATAGATTTCTGACTACTCTAAAGGTGTTTCTTATTCAGTGAAGCTCTAAATGAGAGGCCATATGTAACAGCATCCTGAGTATTCCCCAGGTATGCATTATTCACTGCTGCTTTGGAAGTTTGGCCATATCAATTTGTCTGCTGACTAGTCCACAGGTGTGTATTATTTAATGAGGCTGTGAGTTAGTAATATTATAAAATAGTTTTCTGATTATTCTGCAGGTGTGTATTATTGACTGAGACTCTGAATAAGTGGGCATATAAAATATGACTATTAAAAAGTTGTGCATTACTCATTCAGGCTTTCATTTTCTGGCCATATAAAATAGACTAGTGTCTATTGCCCAGGTGTGCATTATTCACTGAGACTGTAAATTATTGGCTATATATAGTAGACTAATAACTCTTCCCATGACGTGTATTATTCAGTGAGGCTGTGCATGAGTGGTCATATGAAATAGGATGCTGACTATTTCCCATATTTGTATTATTCAGTGAATCTCTGAATGAGTGGCTATAAGAAATAGACTGTTAGTTACTTTGCATTTTTGCAGTATTCACTGAGGCTATGAGTGAGTGGCCATATGAAATGGAATCCTGACTATCCCACAGGTTTGCATTTATTCACTGAGGCTCTGAATGAGTGGCTATATCAATTAGGCTCTCAACTGTTCCACAGGAGTACATTATTCAATGAAGATCTGAGTGAGAGGCCATATTAAATTGACTCCTGATCCTTCCCCTGTTGTGTATTATACAATGAGCCTCTTAGTGTGTGCTTAATTGAAATACACTCCGGACTATTCCCCAGGTGTGTCTTATTCACAGAGATTCTGTATTAGTTTCCCTATGAAATACACTCCTGACAATTTCCCAAGTGTGCACTATTCTATTCTAGTCTCAGTGAATGGCCATAAAGAACAGATTTCTTACTCTCCCCAATGTGTGTATTATATGAAAAGCTACAAAAGTGTGTCCATATGAAATTAGCTCCTGTCTGTTTACCAGGTGTGTGTTATTCACTGAGGCTCTGAAGAAGTGACAATATGTAAGAGATTCCTTGCTGTACCCCATATATGTATTCTGCAACCAGCCTCTGAATTAAGGGCAACGTGAAATAGACTCCTGACTATACCACAGGTATTTATTATTCACTGATGTTCTGAATGTGCGGGCAAAGCAAATAGACACCTGGCCACTCCACAACTGTGCATTCTTTACTGCTGCTCTGAACAAATGGCCCTATGAAAGAGACTCCAAGTTTTTCTGTAAATCTGCATTATTCAATGAGGTGGTAAAAGATGAGCCATATAAAACTTCCTCCTTACAATTCCAAAAGTGTTCATTTTTCTGTTAGACTCAGAAAGGGGGTTGATATAAAATAGACTCCTCAAGATTCCAAAAAATACATTATTCAGCGAGGCTCAAAATGCTTGTTCATATTAAATGGAATCCAGACTATTCCCCACGTGTGTATCATTCAGTGAACTGCTGAATGAGTGACCATATGAAATACAATCCTGAGTACCTAACATGTGTGCATTGTTCAGTGTGGCTTTGAATAACAAGTCCTATGTAATAGGCTCCTGAGTATTCCATAAGTGTGTATTATTCACTGAGGCTCTGAAAGAGTGTTCATATGATATGGCCTCCTGATTAAATTCCCAGTGTTCATTATTCCATGAGGCTCTCAACCAGTGGTCATATAAAATAGAAACCTATTTCTCAGGTGTGCATCATTCAGTAATGCTCTGATTGCGTGGCCATATGGCACGGAATCTGACTGTTTCCAAGGTTTGTATCATTCGGTGGGTTTCTGAACAAGTGACCACATGAAAGAGACTCCGATTATAGCCTCTTGATGATTTTTCATGTGTGCATTTTCCACTGAGGCACTGGATGAACTGTCATATCAACTAGACTCCAGAATATTTTCCAGGTGTTCATTATTCAGTGACTTTCTGAGTAAGTGGCTACATAAAATAGACTCCTGAGTATTCCAGAGGTATATATGATTCTTCACTGAGACTGTGAATGAGTAGCCATGGAAATACATTCCTGACTTTTCCATAGGTGTGCATGATTCTGTGAGGCACTTAATGAGTTACCATAAAAAAGAGACTCCTGAATACTCCACAGGTGTGCATTTATAAGTTAGCCTCTGAATGCTTGGCCATACGAAATAGAATCCTGACTTTCCCCCTGGTGTATATTATTAAGTGTGGCTGTGAATGTGTGACTATGTGACATAGACTTCTGACTACTCTAAAGGTGTTCCTTATTCAGTGAAGCTCTGAATGAGAGGCCATATGTAACAGCATCCTGAGTATTCCCCAGGTATGCATTATTCACTGCTGCTTTGGACGTTTGGCCATATTAATTTGTCTCCTGACTAGTCCACAGGTGTGTATTATTTAATGAGGCTGTCAGTTAGTGACACTATAAAATAGTCTTCTGACTATTCTGCAGGTGTGTATTATTGACTGAGACTCTGAATAATTGGGCATATAAAATATGACTATAATAAAGTTGTGCATTACTCATTCAGGCTTTCATTTTCTGGCCATATAAAATAGACTAGTGTCTATTGCCAGGGTGTGCATTATTCACTGGGACTGTCAATGAGTGGCTATGTAGAGTAGACTCCTAAACTCTTTCCATGGTGTGTATTACTCAGTGAGGCTGTGCATGAGTGGTCATATGAAATAGAATGCTGACTATTCCTTATATTTGTATTATTCAGTGAATCTCTGAATGAGTGTCTATATGAAATAGACTGTTGAGTACTGTGCATTTGTGCAGTATTCACTGAGGCTATGAGTGAATGGCCATATAAAAAGGAATCCTGACTATCCCACAGGTGTGCATTATTCACTGAGGCTCTGAATGAGTGGCTATATCTATTTTGATCCAAACTGTTTCACAGGACTGCGTTATTCAATGAAGCTCTGAGTGAGAGGCAAGATTAAATTGATTCCTGATCCTTCTCCTGTTGTGTATAATACAATGAGACTCTCAGTGTGTGCTTAATTGAAATACACTCCCGACTATTCCCCAGGTGTGTCTTCACTGAAGTTCTATATGAGTTGCCATATGAAATACACTCCTGACAATTTCCCAAGTGTGCACTATTCTCTGGTAGTCTCAGTGAATATCATAAAGACCATATTTCTTTTTTTAACATTTTTTTTTAATTTTTATTGCATTATAGGTTTTGGGGTACATGTGCAGAACGTGCAAGGTAGTTGCATAGGTACACACATGGCAGTGTGTTTTGCTGCCTTCCTCCCCTTCATCCACACTGGGCATTTATCCCCAGGCCATCCCTCCCCAGGCTCCCCCGCTCTCCCCACCCCATTCCCCCCAATAGACCCCAGTGTGTAGTAGACCCCCTCCCTGTGTCCATGTGTTCTCATTTTTCTTACTCGCCTATGAGTGAGAATATGCGGTATTTCTTTTTCTGTTCTTGTGTCAGCTTGCTGAGAATGATGTTCTTCAGATTCACCCATGTCCTTACAAAGGACACAAACTCATCATTTTTGATTGCTGCATAATATTCCATGGTGTATATGTGCCACATTTTCCCAGTCCAGATCCAGCAATCCCATTACTAGGTATATATCCAAAGGACTATAAATCGTTCTACTATAAGGACACATGCACACGAATGTTCATTGCAGCACTGTTTACAATAGCAAAGACCTGGAACCAACCCAAATGCCCATCATTAAAGAACAGATTTCTTACTCTCCCCAATGTGTGTATTATTTGAAAAGTTCCAAAAGTGTGTCTATATGAAATTGGCTCCTGTCTGTATACCAGGTGTGTGTTATTTACTGAGGCTCTGAAGAAGTGGCAATAGGTAAGAGATTCCTTACTATTCCCCAGGTGTGTATTCTACTCTCAGCCTCTGAATTAGGGGCCACATGAAATAGACTCCTGGCTATACCACAGGTGTTCATTATTCCCTGATGTTCTGAATGTGTGGTCAATGAAAGTAGACACCTGGCCAGTCCACAGGTGTGCATTCTTTCCTGCTGTTCTGAACGAATGGCCATATGAAAGAGACTAAAACTTTCTCTGTAGATATGCATTATTCAATGAGTTGGTAAAAAATGAGCCATATAAAAATTACTCCTTACAATTCCGCATTTGTTCATTTTTCTGTTAGACTCAGAAATGGTGTTGATATAAAATGGACTCTTCAAGATTTCAAGAAATACAAAATTCAGCGAGGCTTATAATGCTTGTTCTTATTAAATAAAATCCAGACTATTAAATATGCTATTGCTATCGGTTTGCCAGTATTTTATTGAAGATTTTTACATCTATTCTCATCATGGATATTGGCCTGAAGTTTTGTTTTCTTGTTGAGTCTCTGCTGGGTTTTGGTATCAGGATGACATTGGTCTCATAAAATGATTTGGGAAGCGTTCCCTCTTTTTGAATTTTTTGGAATATTTTCAGACGGAATGGTACCAGATCCTCTTTGTTTGTCTGGTAGAAGTCAGCTGTGAATCTATCTGGACCTGGGCTTTTTTTGTGTGGTAGGCTCTTATTGCTTCCTCAATTCTACCTTGTTATTGTTCTATTCATAGTTTCAGCTTCCTCCTGGTTTAGGCTTGGGAGGTCACAGGTGTCCAGGAATTTATCCGTTTCTTCCTGGATTACTAGTTTATGTGCATAAAGTTGTTTGTAGTATTCTCTGATGATGGTTTGAATTTCTGTGGAATCTGGAATGATTTCCCCTTTACCTTTTTATTGCATCTATTCGGTTGTTCTCTTTCTTCTTTTTTATCAGTCTGGCTAGTGGTCTGTCTATTTTGTTGATCTTTTCAAAAAAACAGCTCTTGGATTTATTGAGTTTTTGAAGGGTGTTTGTGTCTCTATCTCCTTCATTTCGGCTCTGATCTTAGTTATTTCTTGTCTTTGGCTAGGTTTTGAGCTTGTTTGATCTTGCACCTCTAGCTCTTTCAATTTTGATGATCCGGTGTCAATTTTGGATCTCTCCAATCTTCTCATGTAAGCACTTATTGCTATATATTTTACTCTACAGACTGCTTTAAATGGGTCCCAGAGATTCTGGTACATTGTGTCTTCGTTCTCGTTGGTTTTGAAGAACTTCTTTATTTCTGCCTTCATTTCATTGTTTATCCAATCAACATTCAAGAGCCAGTTGTTCAGTTACCATGAAGCTGTGCAGTTCTGAGTTATTTTCTGAATTCTGAGTTCCAACTTGATTGCACTATTGTCTGAGAGACTGTTTGTTATGATTTCAGTTGTTTCGCATTTGCTGAGGAGTGCTTTACTTCTAATTATTTGGTCGAATTTGGAGTAGGTGTGATGTGGTGCTGAGAAGAGTGTATATTCTGTAGATTGGGGTGGAGAGTTCTGTAAATGTCTATCAGGTTTGCTTGTTCCAGGTCTGAGTTCAAGTCCTGGATATCCTTGTTAATTTTCTGACTGGTTGATCTGTCTGATATTGACAGCGGAGTGTTAAAGTCTCCCACTATTATTGTGTAGGAGTCTAAGTCTCTTTGTAAGTCATTAAGAACTTGCCTTATATATCTGGATGCTCCTGTATTGGGTCCATATATATTTAGAATTGTTAGCTCTTCTTGTTGTATCAATCCTTTTAGCATTATGTAATGACCTTCTTTGTCCCTTTTGATCTTTGTTGCTTTAAAATCTATTTTATCAGAGACGAGATTTGCAAATCCTGATTTTTTTTCTCTCCATTGCTTGGTAAATCTTCCTCCATCTCTTTATTTTGAGCCTTTGTGTATCCTTGCGTGTGAGGTGAGTTACCTTGATACAGCACACCAATGGGTTTTGGTTTATTATCCAATTTGCCCGTCTGTGTCTTTTGATTGGTTCATTTAGCCCATTTACATTTAGGGTTAATATTGTTATATTTGAATTTGATACTGCCATTTTCATGCTAGCTGGCTGTTTTGCCCATTGATTCATGTAGATTCTTCATTTTGTTGATGCTCTTTAGCATTTGGTATCCTTTTAGGATGGCTGGTACTGGTTGTTTCTTTCTATGTGTAGTGTTTCTTTCAGAAGCTTTTGTAAAGCAGGCCTACTTGGGAAAAAATCTCTGAGTACTTGCTTGTTCATGAAAAATTTTATTTTTCCTTCACTTATGAAGCTCAGTTTGGCTGGATATGAAATTCTGGGTTGAAACTTCTTTTCTTTAAGGTTGTTGAGTATTGTCCCCCACTGTCTTCTGGATTGTAGAGTCTCTGCTGAGAGATCTGCTGTGAGTCTCATCAGCTTCCCTTTGTGGGTGACCCGACCTTTCTTTCTGGCTGCCCTTAATATTTTCTCCTTCATTTCAACCCTGGTGAATCTGACGATTATGTGCCTTGGGGTTGCTCTTCTTGCGAAGTATCTTTGTGGTGTTCTCTGTATTTCCTGTAGTTGAGTATTTACCTGTCTTGCTAGGGTGGGGAAATTTTCTGGATAATATCCTGAAGAGTGTTTTCTAACTTGGATTCATTCTCTTCATCACATTCTGGTACACCTATCAAACGTAGGTTGGGTCTCTTCACATAGTCCCACATTTCATGGAGATTTTGTTCATTCCTTTTTGTGCTTTTTTCTTTAATCTTGGTTTCTCATTTTATTTCATTGAGTTGATCTTCGACTTCTGATACACTTTCTTCTGCTTGGACAATTCGGCTGTTGAAACTTGTGCATGCTTCCTGAAGTTCTCGTGTTGTGTTTTTACTATTATTAGTAGTAGTATTATTTAATTTTTTTTGCATTATAGGTTTTAGGGTACATGTGCAGAACGTGCAGGATAGTTGCATAGGTACACACATGGCAGTGTGTTTTGCTGCCTTCCTCCCCTTCACTCACACTTGGCATTTATCCCCAGGCTATCCCTCCCCATCCCCGCACCACTGTCCCTCCCCCATTCCCCCCAATAGACCCGAGTGTGTAGTAGACCCCCTCTCTGTGTCCATGTGTTCTCATTTTACTCACCCACCTATGAGTGAGTATATGTGGTATTACTTTTTCTGTTCTTGTGTATGTTTGCTGAGAATGATGTTCTCCAGATTCATCCATGTCCTTACAAAGGACACAAACACATCATTTTTGACTGCTGCATAATATTCCATGGCGTATATATACCACATTTTCCTAGTCCAGTCTATCATTGTTGGGCATTTGGGTTGGTTCCAGTTCTTTGCTGTTGTATACAGTGCTGCAATGAACATTCGTGTGCATATGTCCTTATAGTAGAACGATTAATAGTACTTTGGATATATACCCAGTAATGGGATTACTGGGTCAAATGGATTTCTATTTCTAGGTCCTTGAGGAATTGCCACACTATCTTCCACAATGGTTGAACTAATTTACACTACCACAAGCAGTGTAAGAGTGTTCCTATGTCTCCACATCCTCTCCAGCATCTGCTGTCTCCAGATTTTTTAATGATCGCCATTCTAACTGATGTGAGATGGTATCTCAATGTGGTTTTGATTTGCATCTCTCAAATGACCAGTGATAATGAGCATTTTTGCATATGCTTGTTGGCCTCATGTATGTCTTCTTTTGTAAAGTGTCTGTTCATATCCTTTTTCCATTTTTGAATGGGCTTGTTTGTTTTTTTTCTGTAAATCTGTTTGAGTTCTTTGTAAATTATGGATATCAGTTCTTTGTCAGATGTGTAATCTGCAAAGATTTTTTCCCATTCTGATGGTTGCCGATTCACTCTAGTGACTGTTTCTTTTGCCATGCAGAAGCTGTGGAGTTTCATTAGGTCCCATTTGTCTATTTTGGCTTTTGTTGCCAATGCTTTTGGTGTTTCGGTCATGAAGTCCTTGCCTACTCTTATGTCCTAAATGGTTTTGCCTGGATTTTCTTCTAGGGTTTTTATGTTGTCAGGTCTTACATTTAAGTCTTTAATCCATCTGGAGTTACTTTTACTATAAGGTGTCAGGAAGGGGTCTAGTTTCTGCTTTCTGCACATGGCTAGCCAAGTTTCCCAACACCATTTATTAAATAGGGAATCCTTTCCCCATTGCATGTTTTTGTCTGCTTTATCAAAAATAATATGGTTGTAGACATGTGCTTCCACCGATGCTTTTTTTCTGTTCCACTGGTCTATATCTCTGTTTTCGTGCCAGTACCATGCTGTTTTGATTACTGTAGCCTTGTAGTATAGTTTGAAGTCTGGTAGTGTGATGCCTCCCACTGTGTTCTTTTTGCTTAGAAGTGACTTGGCTAGGCAGGCTCATTTTTGGTTCCATATGAAATTCATGGTGGTTTTTTTCCAGTTCTGTGAAGAAATTCAATGATACTTTCATGGTGATAGCATTAATTGTGTAAATTACTTTGGGCAGAATAACCACTTTCCCGATATTGATTCTTCCTAACCATGAACATGGAATGTTTCTCCATCTGTTTATGTCCTCTCTTATTTTGTTGAGCAGTGGTTTGTAGTTTTCCTTAAACAGGTCCCTTACATTACTTGTGAGTTGTATTCCTAGGTATTTTATTTTCTTGGCAGCAATTGTGAATGGCATTTCGATCATGATTTGGTTCTCTTTAAGTCTGTTATTGGTGTATAGGAATGCTTGTGATTTTTGCACGTTGATTTTATATCCTGAGACTTTACTGAAGTTGCTTATTAGTTGCAGAAGCTTTTGGGCTGAGGTGATGGGGTCTTTTATGTATACTATCAAGTCGTCTGCAAATAGAGGCAATTTGGCTTCCACCTTTCCTATTTGAATACCCTTTATTTCTTTTTCTTGCCTGATTGCTCTGGCTAGAACTTCCAGTACTACGTTAAATAGGAGAGGTGAAAGAGCGCATCCTTGTCTAGTGCTGGATTTCCAAAAGAATGCTTTCAGTTTTTGCCCATTAAGTATAATATTGGCTGTTGGTTTATCATAAATAGATTTTATTACTTTGAGATATGTTCCATCAATACCGAGTTTATTGAGAGTTTTTAGCATAAAGGGCTGTTGAATTTTGTCAAATGCCTTCTCTGCGTCAATTGAGATAATCATGTGGTTTTTGTGTTTGCTTCTGTTTATGTGGTGAATTACATTTATAGACTTGTGTAAGTTGAAGCAGCCTTGCATCTCCGGTATGAATCCTACTTAATCATGATGGATAAGTTTTTTAATGTGCTGTTGCTATCGGTTTGCCAGTATTTTATTGAAGATTTTTGCATCTATGTTCATCATGTATATTGGCCTGAAGTTTTCTTTTCTTGTTGAGTCTTTGCCAGGTTTTGGTATCCGGATGATGTTGGTTTCATACAATGATGTGGGAAGGGTTCCCTCTTTTGGGATTATTTGGAATAGTTTCAGAAGTAATAGTACCAGATCCTCTTTGTGTGTCTGGTAGAATTCAGCTGTGAACCCATCTGGACCTGGGCTGTTTTTGTGTGGTAGGCTCTTAATTGCTGCCTCAACTTCAGACCTTGTTATTGGTCTATTCATAGTTTTGGCTTCCTCCTAGTTTAGGCTTGTGAGGACACAGGTGTCCAGTAATTTATCCATTTCTTCCTGGTTTACTAGTTAATGTGCATAGAGTTGTTTGTAGTATTCTCTGATGATGGTTTGAATTTCTGTGGAATCTGTTGTGATTTCCCCTTTATCGTTTCTTATTGCATCTATTTGGTTGTTGTCTCTTTTCTTTTTTATCAATCTGGCTAGTGGTTTGTCTATTTTGGTCATCTTTTTGAAAAACCTGCTCTTAGATTTATTGATATTTTGTAGGATTTTCCTTGTCTCTCTCTCCTTCAGTTCTACTCTGATCTTAGTTATTCCTTGTCTTCGGCAAGGTTTTGATCTTTTTTGATCTTGCTCCTCTAGCCCTTTCAATTTTGATGAGAGGTTGTCAACTTTGGATCTCTCCACTCTTCTCACGTGGGAACTTTTTGCTATATATTTTCCTCTACAGACTGCTTTAAATGTGTCCCAGAGATTCTGGTACGTTGTGTCTTCATTCTCGTTGGTTTCAAAGAACTTCTTTATTTCTGCCTTCATTTCTTTGTTTATCCAATCAACATTCAAGAGCCAGTTGTTCAGTTTTCATGAAGCTGTGCGGTTCTGAGTTATTTTCTGAATTCTGAGTTTCAACTTGATTGCACTGTGGTCTGAGAGACTGTTTGTTATGATTTCAGTTGTTTTGCATTTGCTGAGGAGTGCTTTACTTCCAATTATGTGGTCAATTTTGGAGTAGGTGTGATGTGGTGCTGAGAAGAATGTATATTGTGTGGATTTGGGGTGGAGAGTTCTGTAAATATCTATCAGGTTTGCTTGTTCCAGGTCTGAGTTCAAGTCTTGGATACCCTTGTTAATTTTCTGTCTGGTTGATCTGTTTGATATTGACAGTGGAGTGTTAAAGTCTCCCACTATTATTGTGTGGGAGTCTAAGTCTGTTTGAAAGTCATTAAAAACTTACTTTATATATTTGGGTGCTCCTTCATTCGGTCCATATATATTTAGAATCGTTAGCTCTTGTGGTTGTATCGATCTTTTTACCATTATATAATGACCTTCTTTGTCCCGTTTGATCTTTGTTGCTTTAAAGTCTATTTTACCAGAGATGAGAATTTCAACTCCTGCTTTTTGTTGCTCTCCATTTGCTTGGTAAATCTTCCTCCATCCCTTTATTTTGAGCCTTTGTGTATCCTGGCGTGTGAGGTGGGTTTCCTGGATACAGCACACCGATGGGTTTTGTTTTTTTATCCAATTTGCCAGTCTCTGTCTTTTGATTGGTACATTTATTCCATTTACATTTAGGGTTAATATTGTTATGTGTGAATTTGATACTGCCATTTTGATGCTATCTGGCTGTTTTGCCCGTTGGATCATGTACATTCTTCATTTTGTTGATGCTCTTTAGCATTTTGTATGCTTTTAGGATGTCTGGTACTGGTTGTTTCTTTCTATGTGTAGTGCCTCTTTCAGGAGCTCTTGTAAAGCAGGCCTACTGGTGAAAAAAATCTCTGAGTACTTGCTTGTTCATGAAAAATTTTATTTTTTCTTCACTTATGAAGCTCAGTTTTGCTGGATATAAAATTCTGGGTTGAAACTTCTTTTCTTAAAAGATATTGAATATTGGCCCCCACTCTCTTCTGGCTTGTAGAGTCTCTGGCGAGAGATCTGTTGTGAGTCTGATGGGCTTCCCTTTGTGGGTGACCCGACCTTTTTCTCTGGCTGCCCTTAATATTTTCTCCTTCTTTTCAACCCTGGTGATTCTGACCATTATGTGCCTTGGGGTTGCTCTTATTGTGGTGTATCTTTGTGGTGTTCTCTGTATTTCCTGGAGTTGAGTATTGACCTGTCTTGCTAGGTTGGAAAAATTTTCCTGGATAATATCCTGAAGAGTGTTTTCCAGATTGGATTCATTCTCTTCATCACATTCTGTTACACCTATCAAACGTAGGTTGGGTCTCTTCACATAGTCCCACATTTCTTGAAAATTTTGTCAGAAAGTGGATAATGAGAAACTTCAGTGAGCTAAAGGAACATGTTCTAAACCAGTGCAAAGAAACTAAGAACCTTGAAAAAAGATTTGAAAAAAGATTCGAGGAATTGATAACAAGAATGGACAACTTAGAGAGGAATATGAATGAATTGAAGGAGCTGAAAAACTCAACACGAGAACTTCGCGAAGCATGCACAAGTTTCAACAGCCGAATTGACCAAGCAGAAGAAAGAATATCAGAAGTTGAAGATCAACTCAATGAAATAAAACGAGAAACCAAGATTAAAGAAAAAAGCACAAAAAGGAATGAACAAAATCTCCAAGAAATGTGGGACTATGTGAAGAGACCCAACCTACGTTTGATAGGTGTACCAGAATGTGACGAAGAGAATGAATCCAAGCTGGAAAACACTCTTCAGGATATTATCCAGGAAAATTTCCCCAACCTAGCAAGACAGGTCAATACTCAACTCCAGGAAATACAGAGAACACCACAAAGATACTCTGCAAGAAGAGCAACCCCAAGGCACATAATCGTCAGATTCACCAGGGTTGAAACGAAGGAGAAAATACTAAGGGCAGCCAGAGAGAAAGGTCGGGTCACCCACAAAGGGAAGCCCATCAGACTCACAGCAGATCTCTCAGCAGAGACTCTACAAGCCAGAAGAGAGTGGGGGCCAATATTCAACATCCTTAAAGAAAAGAGCTTTCAACCCAGAATTTCATATCCAGCCAAACTGAGCTTCATAAGTGAAGGAAAAATAAAATCCTTCACGAACAAGCAAGTAATCAGAGATTTTGTCACCACTAGGCCTGCTTTACAAGAGCTCCTGAAAGAGGCACTACACATAGAAAGAAACAACCAGTTCCAGCCATCCTAAAAGCATACCAAATGCTAAAGACCATCAACAAAATGAAGAATGTACATGAACCAACGAGCAAAACAGCCAGCTAGCATCAAAATGGCAGTATCAAATTCACACATAACAATATTAACCCTGAATGTAAATGGGCTAAATGCACCAATCAAAAGACACAGGCTGGCAAATTGGATAAAAAAACAAAACCCATCGGTGTGCTGTATCCAGGAAACCCACCTCACATGCAAAGATACACAAAGGCTCAAAATAAAGGGATGGAGGAAGATTTACCAAGCAAATGGAGAGCAAAAAAAAGCAGGAGTTGCAATTCTCATCTCTGATAAAATAGACTTTAAAGTAACAAAGATCAAAAGGGACAAAGAAGGTCATTACATAATGGTAAAAGGATCGATACAACAAGAAGAGATAACGATTCTAAATATATATGGACCCAATGTAGGAGCACCCAAATATATAAGGCAAGTTCTTAATGACTTACAAAGGGACTTAGACTCCCACACAATAATAGTGGGAGACTTTAACACTCCACTGTCAATAGCAGACAGATCAACCAGACAGAAAATTAACAGGGATATCCAGGACTTGAACTCAGACCTGGAACAAGCAAACCTGATAGACATTTACAGAACTCTCCACCCCAAATCCACAGAATATACATTCTTCTCAGCACCACATCACACCTACTCCAAAATTGACCACATAATTGGAAGTAAAGCACTCCTCAGCAAATGCAAAACAACTGAAATCATAACAAACAGTCTCTCAGACCATAGTGCAATCAAGTTGGAACTCAGAATTCAGAAAATAACTCAGAACCGCACAGCTTCATGGAAACTGAACAATTGGCTCTTGAATGTTGATTGGATAAACAATGAAATGAAGGCAGAAATAAAGAAGTTCTTTGAAACCAATGAGAATGAAGACACAACGTACCAGAATCTCTGGGACACATTTAAAGCAGTCTGTAGAGGAAAATATATAGCAATAAGTGCCCACATGAGAAGAATGGAGAGATCCAAAATTGACACCCTATCGTCAAAATTGAAAGAGCTAGAGGAGCAAGATCATAAAAGCTCAAAACCTAGCCGAAGACAAGAAATAACTAAGATCAGAGCAGAACTGAAGGAGATAGAGACAAGAAAAACCCTTCAAAAAATCAATAAATCTAAGAGCTGGTTTTTCGAAAAGATCAACAAAATAGACAGACCACTAGCCAGACTGATAAAAAAGAAGAGAGAGAACAACCAAATAGATGCAATAAAAAACGATAAAGGGGAAATCACCACAGATTCCACAGAAATTCAAACCATCATCAGAGAATACTACAAACAACTCTATGCACATAAACCAGTAAATCAGGAAGAAATGGATAAATTCCTGGATGCCTGTGTCCTCCCAAGCCTAAACCAGGAGGAAGCCGAAACTATGAATAGACCAATAACAAGGTCTGAAGTTGAGGCAGCAATTAAGAGCCTACCACACAAAAAAAGCCCAGGTCCAGATGGGTTCACAGCCGAATTCTACCAGACACACAAAGAGGATCTGGTACCATTCCTTCTGAAACTATTCCAAATCATCCAAAAAGAGGGAACCCTTCCCAAATCATTTTATGAGACCAACATCATCCTGATACCAAAACCTGGCAGAGACTCAACAAGAAAAGAAAACTTCAGGCCAATATCCATGAAGAACATAGATGCAAAAATCTTCAATAAAATACTGGCAAACCGATTGCAACAGCACATTAAAAAACTTATCCATCATGATCAAGTAGGATTTATCCCGGGGATGCAAGGCTGGTTCAACATACGCAAGTCTATAAATGTAATTCACCACATAAACAGAAGCAAAAACAAAAACCACATGATTATCTCAATTGATGCAGAGAAGGCATTTGACAAAATTCAACAGCCCTTTATGCTAAAAACCCTCAATAAACTTGGTATTGATGGAACATATCTCAAAGTAATAAAAGCTATTTATGACAAACCAACAGCCAATATCATACTTAATGGGCAAAAACTGGAAGCATTCCCTTTGAAATTTGGCACTAGACAAGGATGCCCTCTCTCACCACTTCTATTCAACATAGTACTGGAAGTTCTAGCCAGAGCAATCAGGCAAGAAAAAGAAATAAAGGGTATTCAAATAGGAAAGGTGGAAGCCAAATTGTCTCTATTTGCAGACGACATGATAGTATACCTAGAAGACCCCATCACCTCAGCCCAAAAGCTCCTGCAACTGATAAGCAACTTCAGCAAAGTCTCAGGATATAAAATCAATGTGCAAAAATCACAAGCATTCCTATACACCAATAACAGACTTAAAGAGAACCAAATCAAGAACGAACTGCCATTCACAATTGCTACAAAGAAAATAAAATACCTAGGAATACAACTCACTAGGAATGTAAGGGACCTCTTTAAGGAAAACTACAAACAACTGCTCAATGAAATAAGAGAGGACACAAACAGATGGAGAAACATTCCATGTTCGTGGTTAGGAAGAATCAATATCGTGAAAATGGCTATACTGCCCAAAGTAATTTACACAATCAATGCTATCCCCATCAAACTACCATTGAATTTCTTCACAGAACTGGAAAAAACCACCATGAATTTCATATGGAACCAAAAAAGAGCCCGAATAGCCAAGTCAATTCTAAGCAAAAAGAACACAGCGGGAGGCATCACACTACCAGACTTCAAACTATAGTACAAGGCTACAGTAATCAAAACAGCATGGTACTGGTACCAAAACAGAGATATAGACCAATGGAACAGAACAGAGGCATCGGAGGCAACACAACACATCTACAACCATATTATCTTTGATAAACCAGACAAAAACAGGCAATGGGGAAAGGATTCCCTATTTAATAAATGGTGTTGGGAAAACTGGCTAGCCATGTGCAGAAAGCAGAAATTGGACCCCTTCCTGACACCTTACACTAAAATTAACTCCAGATGGATTAAAGACTTAAACGTAAGACCCGACACCATAAAAACCCTAGAGGAAAATCTAGGCAAAACCATTCAGGACATAGGAGTAGGCAAGGACTTCATGAACAAAACTCCCAAAGCATTGGCAACAAAAGCCAAAATAGACAAATGGGACCTAATCAAACTCCACAGCTTCTGCACAGCAAAACAAACAGTCACTAGAGTGAATCGGCAACCATCAGAATGGGAAAAAATCTTTGCAGTTTACGCATCTGACAAAGGGCTGATATCCAGAATTTACAAAGAACTCAAACAGATTTACAGGAAAAAAACAAACAAGCCCATTCAAAAATGGGCAAAGGATATGAACAGAAACTTTACGAAAGCAGACATACATGAGGCCAGCAAACATATGAAAAAGTGCTCATCGTCATTGGTCATTAGAGAGATGCAAATCAAAACCACATTGAGATACCATCTCACACCAGTTAGAATGGCGATCATTAAAAAATCTGGAGACAGCAGATGCTGGAGAGGATGTGGAGAGATAGGAACACTCTTACACTGTTGGTGGGAGTGTAAATTAGTTCAACCATTGTGGAAGACAGTGTGGCGATTTCTCAGGGACCTAGAAATAGAAATTCCATTTGACCCAGCAATCCCATTACTGGGTATCTATCCAAAGGATTATAAATCGTTCTACTATAAGGACACATGCACACGAATGTTCATTGCAGCACTGTTTACAATAGCAAAGACCTGGAACCAACCCAAATGCCCAACGATGATAGACTGGACTGGGAAAATGTGGCACATATACACCATGGAATATTATGCAGCAATCAAAAATGATGAGTTTGTGTCCTTTGTAGGGACATGGATGAATCTGGAGAACATCATTCTCAGCAAACTGACACAAGAACAGAAAAAGAAATACCGCATATACTCACTCATAGGTGGGTGAGAAAAATGAGAACACGTGGACACAGAGAGGCGGTCTACTATACACTGGGGACTGTTGGGGGGAATGGGGGAGGGACAGCAGGGGGGGCCTGGGGGGGATAGCCTGGGGATGAATACCAAGTGTGGGTGAAGGGGAGGAAAGCAGCAAAGCACACTGCCATGTGTGTACCTATGCAACTATCTTGCTTGTTCTGCACATGTACCCCCAAACCTATAATGCAATAAAAATTAGAGGGAGGGAGGCAAGATGGCGTCGTAGAGGTGACTCAGGATTGCAGCTCTCGGTGAAGGTGCAGAGGGTGAGTCCTAGCCGCATTCTCGGATGTTCCTTTTATGCCCACAGAGCGTTGAAAGTCCCAGGTGTGGGAGAGACACGGGACGCTAGCAGCCGGATAACGCAACCGGCTCCCGCCGCCTCTTCGGCCGGCGCCGCAGCAGGACCCGGCGTGGAACTCACTGGTCTGGGTGCCCTGTTAAACCGGCAATCTGAGATTTGGAAGGGCAGATTGGCATGTCCATCTGATTGAACAGGACTTGGACAATGAGCCAGACCAGGAGTTTCCTGGGAAGCGTGATCTGAGCCGGGGTAGTGGGCAGCGGCACGGGAGATCGCACGGATCCCAGTGCCCTATCGGCAGGCTCCTGGGGCGCCAGTGAGAGAGTCGACCTTTCAGCTTGGGGAGAGGAAGAGAGAGAGAGAGAGAGAGGACGGACTCTGAGGCAGGGAGCAGGGTGATTGGGCTCGGCGGGTCCCACGCTCACGGGGACAAGCAGGGCGGTGACTGGAGGCGCTTGGGGCTGAGAGTTTTGTTGCCGGCATTTAGGACGGTGCAGCCCGGTCAGGGAGGGGCGTCCACCATTCCTGACAAAGTGCACCCCCACTTAAGTACCGCCCAGGACTGACGCAGCCTGCCGTTGCCGAGGCAACCTGCCATAACAGAGAGAGTCCGCCGGGCCGCAACAGGGCGGACCCGCCTTAGGAGGTCAGAGCCCCGGCAGGCAAATAGTGAATAGACTGCCACCTAGTGGGGCAGGACAGTGCAACAGATACTCATAAAGAAAGCCCCAACTCCCTGAGACAGAGCATCTAAGGGTGAAAAAAAAAAAAAAAAAAGAGAGTGGTGTTTTATGAGTTCTATTGCAGCAGACATAACCTCCCAACAACCCTGAATGAACAACGGAGCTCACAGCTCAGCACTGGAGCTCCTATAAAGCACAGACTGTCTCCTCAAGCAGCTCCCTGACCTCTGTATATCCAAGGAGTCACCCCAGAAAAGGACTAATCAGACTGACATTTGGCTGGCATCATTCTGGAACAAGGGCAGCAGAAAAAGAAACTGATATCATCCCTCACTGTTCTGCAGCTGCTGCAGGTATACCCCAGACAAGCAGGGCCTGGAGTGGACCTCAGCACTCATACAGCAGAGAGGATAGATCATTAGAGGGAAAACTAAGTAACAGAAATACTTCATCATCAACAATCTCAGTGTCCACACAGAGACCCAATTGAAAAATCAGCCACTACTAAGACAACAGGCGGATAAATCCATAAAGATGGGAAGAAACCAGCGCAAAAAGGAGGAAAGCACCCGAAACCAAAACACCTCACCTCCAAAAAAGGACCAAAACTCCTCACCAGCAAGGGAACAAAGCTGGACGGAGAATGAATGTGACGAAATGACGGAATCAGACTTCAGAAAGTGGATAATGAGAAACTTCAGTGAGCTAAAGGAACATGTTCTAAACCAGTGCAAAGAAACTAAGAACCTTGAAAAAAGATTTGAAAAAAGATTCGAGGAATTGATAACGAGAATGGACAACTTAGAGAGGAATATGAATGAATTGAAGGAGCTGAAAAACTCAACACGAGAACTTCGTGAAGCATGCACAAGTATCAACAGCCGAATTGACCAAGCAGAAGAAAGAATATCAGAAGCTGAAGATCAACTCAATGAAATAAAACGAGAAACCAAGATTAAAGAAAAAAGCACAAAAAGGAATGAACAAAATCTCCAAGAAATGTGGGACTATGTGAAGAGACCCAACCTACGTTTGATAGGTGTACAAGAATGTGACGAAGAGAATGAATCCAAGCTGGAAAACACTCTTCAGGATATTATCCAGGAAAATTTCCCCAACCTAGCAAGACAGGTCAATACTCAACTTCAGGAAATACAGAGAACACCACAAAGATACTCTGCAAGAAGAGCAACCCCAAGGCACATAATCATCAGATTCACCAGGGTTGAAACGAAGGAGAAAATACTAAGGGCAGCCAGAGAGAAAGGTCGGGTCACCCACAAAGGGAAGCCCATCAGACTCACAGCAGATCTCTCAGCAGAGACTCTACAAGCCAGAAGAGAGTGGGGGCCAATATTCAACATCCTTAAAGAAAAGAGCTTTCAACCCAGAATTTCATATCCAGCGAAACTGAGCTTCATAAGTGAAGGAAAAATAAAATCCTTCACGAACAAGCAAGTACTCAGAGATTTTGTCACCACTAGGCCTGCTTTACAAGAGCTCCTGAAAGAGGCACTACACATAGAAAGAAACAACCAGTTCCAGCCATCCTAAAAGCATACCAAATGCTAAAGACCATCAACAAAATGAAGAATGTACATGAACCAACAGGCAAAACAGCCAGCTAGCATCAAAATGGCAGTATCAAATTCACACATAACAATATTAACCCTGAATGTAAATGGGCTAAATGCACCAATCAAAAGACACAGACTGGCAAATTGGATAAAAAACCAAAACCCATCGGTGTGCTGTATCCAGGAAACCCACCTCACATGCAAAGATACACAAAGGCTCAAAATAAAGGGATGGAGGAAGATTTACCAAGCAAATGGAGAGCAAAAAAAAGCAGGAGTTGCAATTCTCATCTCTGATAAAATAGACTTTAAAGTAACAAAGATCAAAAGGGACAAAGAAGGTCATTACATAATGGTAAAAGGATCGATACAACAAGAAGAGATAACGATTCTAAATATATATGGACCCAATGTAGGAGCACCCAGATATATAAGGCAAGTTCTTAATGACTTACAAAGGGACTTAGACTCCCACACAATAATAGTGGGAGACTTTAACACTCCACTGTCAATAGCAGACAGATCAACCAGACAGAAAATTAACAAGGATATCCAGGACTTGAACTCAGACCTGGAACAAGCAAACCTGATAGACATTTACAGAACTCTCCACCCCAAATCCACAGAATATACATTCTTCTCAGCACCACATCACACCTACTCCAAAATTGACCACATAATTGGAAGTAAAGCACTCCTCAGCAAATGCAAAACAACTGAAATCATAACAAACAGTCTCTCAGACCATAGTGCAATCAAGTTGGAACTCAGAATTCAGAAAATAACTCAGAACCGCACAGCTTCATGGAAACTGAACAATTGGCTCTTGAATGTTGATTGGATAAACAATGAAATGAAGGCAGAAATAAAGAAGTTCTTTGAAACCAATGAGAATGAAGACACAACGTACCAGAATCTCTGGGACACATTTAAAGCAGTCTGTAGAGGGAAATATATAGCAATAAGTGCCCACATGAGAAGAGTGGAGAGATCCAAAATTGACACCCTATCGTCAAAATTGAAAGAGCTAGAGGAGCAAGATCAAAAAAGCTCAAAACCTAGCCGAAGACAAGAAATAACTAAGATCAGAGCAGAACTGAAGGAGATAGAGACAAGAAAAACCCTTCAAAAAATCAATAAATCTAAGAGCTGGTTTTTCGAAAAGATCAACAAAATAGACAGACCACTAGCCAGACTGATAAAAAAGAAGAGAGAGAACAACCAAATAGATGCAATAAAAAACGATAAAGGGGAAATCACCACAGATTCCACAGAAATTCAAACCATCATCAGAGAATACTACAAACAACTCTATGCACATAAACCAGTAAATCAGGAAGAAATGGATAAATTCCTGGATGCCTGTGTCCTCCCAAGCCTAAACCAGGAGGAAGCCGAAACTATGAATAGACCAATAACAAGGTCTGAAGTTGAGGCAGCAATTAAGAGCCTACCACACAAAAAAAGCCCAGGTCCAGATGGGTTCACAGCCGAATTCTACCAGACACACAAAGAGGATCTGGTACCATTCCTTCTGAAACTATTCCAAATCATCCAAAAAGAGGGAACCCTTCCCAAATCATTTTATGAGACCAACATCATCCTGATACCAAAACCTGGCAGAGACTCAACAAGAAAAGAAAACTTCAGGCCAATATCCATGATGAACATAGAAGCAAAAATCTTCAATAAAATACTGGCAAACCGATTGCAACAGCACATTAAAAAACTTATCCATCATGATCAAGTAGGATTTATCCCGGGGATGCAAGGCTGGTTCAACATACGCAAGTCTATAAATGTAATTCACCACATAAACAGAAGCAAAAACAAAAACCACATGATTATCTCAATTGATGCAGAGAAGGCATTTGACAAAATTCAACAGCCCTTTATGCTAAAAACCCTCAATAAACTTGGTATTGATGGAACATATCTCAAAGTAATAAAAGCTATTTATGACAAACCAACAGCCAATATCATACTTAATGGGCAAAAACTGGAAGCATTCCCTTTGAAATCTGGCACTAGACAAGGATGCCCTCTCTCACCACTTCTATTCAACATAGTACTGGAAGTTCTAGCCAGAGCAATCAGGCAAGAAAAAGAAATAAAGGGTATTCAAATAGGAAAGGTGGAAGCCAAATTGTCTCTATTTGCAGACGACATGATAGTATACCTAGAAGACCCCATCACCTCAGCCCAAAAGCTCCTGCAACTGATAAGCAACTTCAGCAAAGTCTCAGGATATAAAATCAATGTGCAAAAATCACAAGCATTCCTATACACCAATAACAGACTTAAAGAGAACCAAATCAAGAACGAACTGCCATTCACAATTGCTACAAAGAAAATAAAATACCTAGGAATACAACTCACTAGGAATGTAAGGGACCTCTTTAAGGAAAACTACAAACAACTGCTCAATGAAATAAGAGAGGACACAAACAGATGGAGAAACATTCCATGTTCGTGGTTAGGAAGAATCAATATCGTGAAAATGGCTATACTGCCCAAAGTAATTTACACAATCAATGCTATCCCCATCAAACTACCATTGAATTTCTTCACAGAACTGGAAAAAACCACCATGAATTTCATATGGAACCAAAAAAGAGCCCGCATAGCCAAGTCAATTCTAAGCAAAAAGAACACAGCAGGAGGCATCACGCTACCAGACTTCAAACTATACTACAAGGCTACAGTAATCAAAACAGCATGGTACTGGTACCAAAACAGAGATATAGACCAATGGAACAGAACAGAGGCATCGGAGGCAACACAACACATCTACAACCATATTATCTTTGATAAACCAGACAAAAACAGGCAATGGGGAAAGGATTCCCTATTTAATAAATGGTGTTGGGAAAACTGGCTAGCCATGTGCAGAAAGCAGAAATTGGACCCCTTCCTGACACCTTACACTAAAATTAACTCCAGATGGATTAAAGACTTAAACGTAAGACCCGACACCATAAAAACCCTAGAAGAAAATCTAGGCAAAACCATTCAGGACATAGGAGTAGGCAAGGACTTCATGAACAAAACTCCCAAAGCATTGGCAACAAAAGCCAAAATAGACAAATGGGACCTAATCAAACTCCACAGCTTCTGCACAGCAAAACAAACAGTCACTAGAGTGAATCGGCAACCATCAGAATGGGAAAAAATCTTTGCAGTTTACGCATCCGACAAAGGGCTGATATCCAGAATATACAAAGAACTCAAACAGATTTACAGGAAAAAAACAAACAAGCCCATTCAAAAATGGGCAAAGGATATGAACAGAAACTTTACGAAAGCAGACATACATGAGGCCAGCAAACATATGAAAAAGTGCTCATCGTCATTGGTCATTAGAGAGATGCAAATCAAAACCACATTGAGATACCATCTCACACCAGTTAGAATGGCGATCATTAAAAAATCTGGAGACAGCAGGTGCTGGAGAGGATGTGGAGAAATAGGAACACTGTTACACTGTTGGTGGGAGTGTAAATTAGTTCAACCATTGTGGAAGACAGTGTGGCGATTCCTCAGGGACCTAGAAATAGAAATTCCATTTGACCCAGCAATCCCATTACTGGGTATCTATCCAAAGGATTATAAATCGTTCTACTATAAGGACACATGCACACGAATGTTCATTGCAGCACTGTTTACAATAGCAAAGACCTGGAACCAACCCAAATGCCCAACGATGATAGACTGGACTGGGAAAATGTGGCACATATACACCATGGAATATTATGCAGCAATCAAAAATGATGAGTTTGTGTCCTTTGTAGGGACATGGATGAATCTGGAGAACATCATTCTCAGCAAACTGACACAAGAACAGAAAAAGAAATACCGCATATACTCGCTCATAGGTGGGTGAGAAAAATGAGAACATGTGGACACAGAGAGGCGGTCTACTATACACTGGGGACTGTTGGGGGGAATGGGGGAGGGACAGCAGGGGGGGCCTGGGGGGGATAGCCTGGGGATAAATACCAAGTGTGGGTGAAGGGGAGGAAAGCAGCAAAGCACACTGCCATGTGTGTACCTATGCAACTATCTTGCTCGTTCTGCACATGTACCCCCAAACCTATAATGCAATAAAAAAAAAAATAAAATAAAATAAAAAAAAAAAAAAAAAAAAAAAAAAAAAAAGAAAATTTTGTTCATTTTTTTTTGTGCTTTTTTCTTTAATCTTGGTTTCTCATTTTATTTCATTGAGTTGATCTTCAACTTCTGATATTCTTTCTTCCGCTTGGTCAATTCAGCTGTTGATACTTGTGCTTGCTTCACGAAGTTCTCATGTTGTGTTTTTCAGCTCCTTCAATTCATTCATATTCCTCTCTAAGTTTTCCATTCTTTTTATCAATTCCTCGAATCCTTTTTCAAATCTTTTTTCAAGGTTCTTAGTTTCTTTGCACTGACTTAGAACATGTTCTTTTAGCTCAATGAATTTTCTCATTATCCACCTTCTGAAGTTTGATTCCGGAATTTTGTCACACTCATTCTCTGTCCAGCTTTGTTCCCTTGCTGGTGAGGAGTTTTGGTCCTTTTTTGGAAGTGAGGTGTTTTGTTTTCGGGTGTTTTCCACCTTTATGCGCTGGTTTCTTCCCATCTTTATGATTTTATATGCCTGTCATCTTAGTAGTTTCTGATTTTTTAATTGGGTCTCTGTGTGGACGCTGAGATTGGTTATGATGAAGTATTTCTGTTACTTAGTTTTTCTTCTAATGGTCTACCCCTCTGCTGTATGAGTGCTGTGGTCCACTCCAGGCCCTGCTTGTCTGGGGTATACCTGTAGCAGCTGCAGAACAGTGAGGGATGATAGCAGTTTCTTCTTCTGCTGTCTTTGTTCTAGAATGATGCCCGCCAAATGTCAGTCTGATTAGTCCTTTTTTGGGGTGACTTTTTGGATATACAGGGGTGAGTGAGCTGCTTGAGGAGATGGTCTGTGCTTTATAGAAGCTCCAGTGCTGGGCTGTGAGCTCCGTTTTTCATTCAGGGTTGTTGGGAGTTTGTTTATGTCTGCTGCAAAATAACTCATAAAACACCACCCTTTTTTTCCCCCTTAGATGCTCTGTCTCAGGGAGTTGGGGATTTCTTTATGTGTAACTGTTACACTGTCCTGCCCCACTAGGAGGCAGTCTATTCACTATTTGTCTGCCAGGGCTCTGCCCTCTTATCTCGGGTCTGCCCTGTTACTGCTGGGCTCCGTTCTGCTGTGTAGTGCTCCTCCCTCCTGGCAGAGTCTCTCTGTTATGGCAGGTTGCCTCGGCAATGGCAGGCTGCGTCAGCCCTGGATGGTACTTCAGTAGGGGTGGATTGCATCAGCAGTGGCGGATGCACCTCCCTCACCGGGCTGCACTGTCCTTGATGCCAGCAGCAAAACTCTCAGCCCAGAGCGCCTCCAATTGCCACCCTGATTGTCCCCTTGAGGGTGGGACCCTCTGAGCCTGATCACCCAGCTCCCTGCCTTAGAGTCTGTCCACTCTCTCTCTCTCTTCCTCTCCCAAAGCTGAAAGGTCGACTCTCTCACTGGCGCCCCAGTAGCCTTCCAATAGGGCACTGGGATCCGTGCAATCTCCCGTGCCACTGCCCACTGCACCGGCTCAGATCACGCTTTCCAGGAAACTCCTGGTCTGGCTCATTGTCCAAGTCCCATTCACTCAGATGGACATGCCAATCTGCCCTTCCAAATCTCAGATTGCCGGTTTAACAGGACACCCAGACCAGGGAGTTTCGTGCCGGGTCCCGCTGCGGCGCCATCTGAAGTGGCCGCGTGAGCCGGCTGTGCTAGCCGGCTGTGCTAGCATCCCATGTCTCTCCCACACCTGGGACTTTCAACCCTCTGTGGGCAAAAAAGGTCCATCCGAGAATGCGGCTAGGACTCATCCTCTGTGCCTTCACTGAGAGCTGCAATCCTGAGTCGCTTCTACGACGCCATCTTCTCGTGTTGTGTTTTTCAGCTCCTTCAATTCATTCATATTCCTCTCTAAGTTGTGCATTCTTTTTATTATTTCCTCGAATCTTTTTTCAAATCTTTTTTCAAGGTTCTTAGTTTCTTTGCACTGATTTAGAACATGTTCTTTTAGCTCACTGACGTTTCTCATTATCCACTTTCTGAAGTCTGATTTCATCATTTAGTCACACTCATTCTCCGTCCAGCTGTGTTCCCTTGCTGGTGAGGAGTTTTGGTTTTTTGTAGGAGGTGAGGTGTTTTGGTTTCGGGTGTTTTCCTCGTTTTGTGCTGGTTTCTTCTCATCTTTGTGGATTTATCCACCTGTCATCTTAGTAGTTGCTGATTTTTCAATTGGGTCTCTGTGTGGACGCTGAGATTGGTGATGATGAAGTATTTCTGTTACTGAAGTTTTCTTCTAATTGTCTAGCCCCTCTGCTGTACGAGTGCTGAGGTCCAATCCAGGCCCTGCTTGTCTGGGGTACACCTGTAGCAACTGGGGAACAGTTAGGGATGCTACCAGTTTCTTCTTCTGCTATCTTTTTTTTAGAATGTTGTCTGCCAAATGTCAGTCTGATTAGTCCTTTTTTGGGGTGACTCTTTGTATATACGGGGGTCAGGGAGCCGCTTGAGGAGATGGTCTGTACGTTATAGGAGCTCCGTCGCTGAACTGTGAGCTCCGTTTTTCTTTTTCTTTTTTTTTTTCAGATAATTTTGCTAGTTTTATTTTATTTATTTATTTATTTAATTTATTTATTTATTTATTTATTTTTTTAATTCTTATTGCATTATAGGTTTGGGGGTACATGTGCAGAACGAGCAAGATAGTTGCATAGGTACACACATGGCAGTGTGCTTTGCTGCTTTCCTCCCCTTCACCCACACTTGGTAGTCATCCCCAGGCTATCCCCCCCAGCCCCCCCCGCTGTCCCTCCCCCATTCCCCCCAACAGTCCCCAGTGTATAGTAGACCGC
Source organism: Saguinus oedipus (assembly GCA_031835075.1). NCBI lineage: Eukaryota > Metazoa > Chordata > Mammalia > Primates > Cebidae > Saguinus > Saguinus oedipus. The sequence continues at coordinate 8,139,703 of CM063170.1, forward strand.
CTCTCTGTGTCCACGTGTTCTCATTTTTCTCACCCACCTATGAGTGAGTATATGCGGTATTTCTTTTTCTGTTCTTGTGTCAGTTTGCTGAGAATGATGTTCTCCAGATTCATCCATGTCCCTACAAAGGACACAAACTCATCATTTTTGATTGCTGCATAATATTCCATGGTGTATATGTGCAACATTTTCCCAGTCCAGTCTATCATCGTTGGGCATTTGGGTTGGTTCCAGGTCTTTGCTATTGTAAACAGTGCTGCAATGAACATTCGTGTGCATGTGTCCTTATAGTAGAACGATTTATAGTCCTTTGGATAGATACCCAGTAATGGGATTGCTGAGTCAAATGGAATTTCTATTTCTAGGTCCCTGAGGAATCGCCACACTGTCTTCCACAATGGTTGAACTAATGAGCTTCGTTTTTCATTCAGCGTTGTTAGGAGGGTGCATTTCTGTCTTCTGCAGCAATAGTTATAAAACGCTTTTTATTTTTTCCTCAGATGCTCTGTTTCAGGGAGTTGGGGCTGTCTTTATGAGTATCTTTTGCACTGTCCTGCCCAGCTACGAGGTAGTCTATTCACTATTTGCCTGCTGAGGCTCCACCCTGCTCGTATGGGTCCACCCTACTGTGGTGGTTTTCCGTTCTACTGTGGTGCGCTCTGCCCTGCTGGTGGAGTCTCTCTGTTATGGCGGGTTGCCTTGGCAATGGGAGGCTGTGTCAGCAATGGGCGTGTACCTCAGTAGGGGTGGATTGCATCCTTAGTGGCAGACGCCCCTCCCCAACGTGGCTGCACCACCCTGAATTCAGCTGAGCTCGCAGCAAATCTCTCAACCCCGAGGGCCTCCAATTGCCATCCCCCTTGTCCCCGTGAGGGTGGGACCAGCCGAGCCTCATCACTTGGCTTTCTGCCTCAGAGTCCGTCCTCTCTCTCTCTTTTTTTCTCCCAAATTTGAACGGTTGACTCTCTCACTGACACCCCAGTAGCCTGCTGATGGGACACTGGGATACGTGTGATCTATTGTGCTGCTGCCCACTGCACTGGCTCAAATCACGCTTCCCAGGAATCTCCTTGTCTGGCTCATTGTCTAAGTTCCATTAAATCAGATGGACATGTCAATCTGCCCTTTCAAATCTCATATTGCTGGTTTAACATTACACCACAATCAGTGAGTTTTGTGCTGGGTGCCGCTGCACTGCTGCACTGGCTGAACCAGCCATGCGACCCAAAACACTGGCTGTGCTGGTGTCCCATGACTCTCATGCACCTGAAAATTTCCTCGTTCTGTGGGCAACAAAGGTTTGTCTGAGAATCTGGCTAGGACTCACCCTCTGTGCCTTCATGGAGAGCTGCAATTCTGAGTTGTTTCTATGACACCATCTTGGAAATCATCCCCCAGGCGTGCATTTTTATGTTAGGCTCTGAATGAGTGGCCATATGAAATAGAATCCTGACTTTCCCCCTGGTGTATATTATTAAGTGAGGCTGTGAATGTGTGGCTATATGACATAGACTTCTGACTACTCTACAGGTGTTCCTTACTCAGTGATGCTTTGAATGAGAGGCCATATGTACCAGCATCCTGAGTATTCCCCAGGTATGCGTTATTAACTGCTGCTTTGGACGTTTGGCCATATCAAATTGTCTCCTGACTAGTCCACAGGTATGTATTATTTAATGAGGCTTTGAGTTAGTGACCCTAAAAAATAGACTTCTGACTATTCCTCAGGTATGTATTATTGACTGAGACTCTCAATAAGTGGGAATATAAAATATAATAATTTCAATGCTGAGCATTACTCACTCAGGCTTTCATTTTCTGGCCATATAAAATAGACTAGTGTCTATTGCCGAAGTGTGCATTATTCACTGAGACTGTAAATTATTGGCTATATATAGTAAACTCCTAACTCTTCCCATGGTGTGTATTACTCAGTGAGGCTGTGCATGAGTGGTCATATGAAATAGGATGCTGACTATTCCCCATATTTGTATTATTCAGTGAATCTCTGAATGAGTGGCTATACAAAATAGACTGGTGAGTACTGTGCATTTGTGCAGTATTCACCGAGTCTGTGAGTGAGTGGCCATATAAAATGGAATCCTGACTATCCCACGGGTGTGCTTTATTCACTGAGGCTCTGAATGAGTGGCTATATCAATTAGGCTCCCAACTGTTCCACAGGAGTGCAGTATTCAATGAAGCTCTGAGTGAGAGGCAAGATGAAATTGACTCCTGATCCGTCTTCTGTTGTGTATAATTCAATGAGCCTCTTGGTGTTTGCTTAATTGAAATACACTTCCGACTATTCCCCAGGTTTGTCTTATTCACTGAGGTTCTGTATAAGTTGCCACATGAAATACACTCCTGAGAATTTCCCAAGTGTGCACTATTCTCAGGTACTCTCAGTGAATGACCATTAAGAACAGATTTCTTACTCTCCCCAATGTGGGTATTATTTGAAAAGCTCCAAAAGTGTGTCCATATGAAATTGACTCCTGACTATTTACCAGGTGTGTGTTATTCACTGAGGCTCTGAAGAAGTGGCAATACATAAGAGATTACTTATTATTCCCCAGGTTTGTATTCTACACTCAGCCTCTGAATTAGGGGCCACATGAAATAGACTTTTGACTATACCACAAGTGTGTATTATTCTCTGATGTTTTGAATGTGTGGCCAAAGCAAGTAGACTCCTTGCCACTCCAACGATGTGCATTCTTTTTTTATTTTTACAATGGCTTTATAATGTGTAGTTTTATTTCCTGGATTACAAGGTTTACAACTAAACGTACTGTGAAGATTTTCTTTTCTACAACAGTTAAAATAATTGCATCGCATGGAGGAAATAATTTATTATGCAATCATGTTGAGGACATTGAAGTATAATTTTTTTTATAAAAAGACTTTATTCATTTTACAATGCCTTTTGAATAAAAGGAGAGTGATTTTTTCATATAGTTTTCTACAGATGATGGAAACTTGTCCTTCTATTTAGCCTTTTAACTTGCTTCTCTACAGCCATCTAATCACCAATGAAGTGACCCATTTTATGTTTTCCAACCTCTCTCTCCCACTGCCTTCCCCTTTTTTACCCAGTCTTCCTGCACACATGCAGATGGACTTTCCTTCCTCCAGCACTCTGATTCTCCCTTTTAAAAAGGCATTCTTTTTATTTTAAAGATACTATTTTAGTCGACTTTAATCAACTCTACTCAAAACTGTATCCTAAGGTACATGTTAAAGATTAGTCTTTAATAATATGAAGAGATAATTCAATTGCTTAAAAGAACATATTAAGGAGGGAGCAGTTCCAAGATGACGCCATAGAAACAACTCAGGATTGCAGCTCTCAGTGAAGGCACAGAGGGTGAGTCCTAGCTGCATTTTCAGACGGACTTTTGTAGCCCACATAACTGGCAAATTCCCAGGTGTAGGAGAGACACAGGAGAGCAGTGTAGACCACTTTCGTGGCCATTTTGGCCGGCGCCATGCTGCGGCGCAGCTGCAGCCCGCACAAAGCTCACTGGTCTGGGTGCCCTGTTACACAGGCAATCTGAGTTTTGGAAGAGCAGATTGACATGTCCATTTGATTGAACAGGACTTGGACGGTGAGCTAGACCAGGAGATTCCTGGGAAGAGTAAATTGTGCCATTGCAGTGGGCCACCACAGAGATCACAGGGATCCCAGTGGCCAATCAGCAGGATACTGGGGCGCCTGTGAGAGAGTCAACCATTCAATTTGGAAAGAAAAAGAGAGAAAGAGGAGGGACTCTGAAACAGGGAGCCAGGTGATCAGGCTCGGCAGGTCCCATAATCATGGGGACAAGCAGCATGGCGATTCAAGGCTCTCAGGGTTGAGAGTTTTGCTGTGGTCTCAGCTGAATCCATGTGGTGCAGCTCGGTGGGGAAAGGGTGTCTGCCACTATGGACACAATCCACCCCTATTGAGGTACCGCCCACTGCTGACACAGCCTGCCGTTGCTGAGGCAATCATCCATAACAGAGAGACGCCACCAACATGGTGGAGCACCCCAAAGTAGAACGGAACCCTGCAGCAGTAGGGTGGACCCGCGCTAGCAGGGTGGAGCCTCAGCAGGCAAATAGTGAATAGACTGCCTCCTAGCTGGGCAGAACAGTGAAACACATACTCATAAAGAAATCCCCAACTCCCTGAGACAGAGCATCTGAGGGAAAAAAAGAAGGGTCTTTTATAATTTCTGCTGCAGCAGACACATTCACCCAGCAACCCTGAATGAACAACAAAGCTCACAGCTCAGCCCTGGAGCTCCTATAAAGTACAGACCATCTTCTCAAGCAGCTCCCTGACCCCTGTATATCCAAAGAGCCACCTCATAAAAGAACTAATTAGACTGAAATTTGGCGGGTAACATTCTGGAACAAAGATAGCAGAAGAAGAAACTGGAAGCATCCCTCACTGTTCCACAGCTGCTACAGGTGTACCCCAGGCAAGCAGGGCCTGGAGTGGACCTCAGCACTCATAAAGCAGAGGGGCTAAACAATTAGAAGGAAACCTAAATAACAGAAATACTTCATCATAAACAATCTGAGCGTCCACTCAGAGACCCAATCGAAAAGTCAGCAACTACTAAGACGACAGGTGGATAAATCCACAAAGATGGAAAGAAACCAGCGCAAAAAGGAGGAAAACACTCGAAACCAAAACACCTCACCTCCTAGAAAGGACCAAAACTCCTCACCAGCAAGGGAACAAAGCTGGACGGAGAATGAGAGTGACAAAATAATGGAATCAGACTTCAGAAGCTGGATAATGAGAAAATTCAGTGAGCTAAAAGAACATGTTCTAAATCAATGCAAAGAAATGAAGAACCTTGAAAAAAGATTCGAGGAAACGATAACAAGAATGGACAACATGGAGAGGAATATGAAAGAATTGAAGGAGCTAAGAAACACAACATGAGAACTTCACAAAGGCTGCACAAGTTTCAACAGCCGAATTGACCAGGCAGAAAAAAGAATATCAGAAGTCGAAGATAAACTCAATGAAATAAAACGAGAAACCAAGATCAGAGAAAAAAGTGCAAAGGGGAATGAACAAAATCTCCAAGAAACGTAGGACTATGTTAAGAGACCTAACCTACGTTTGATAGGCATACCAGAAGTGACAAAGAGAATGAATCCAAGCTGGAAACACTCTTCAGAATATTATCCAGGAAAATTTCTCCAACCTAGCAAGGCAGGCAAATACTCAACTCCAGGAAATACAGAGAACACCACAAGGATATTCTGCAAGAAGAGCAACCCCAAGCCACACAATCGTCAGATTCACCAGGTTTGAAATGAAGGAGAAAATACTAAGGGGAGCCAGAGAGAAGGGTTGGGTCAACCACAAAGGGAAACCCATCAAACTCACAGCAGATCTCTTGGCAGAAACTCTACAAGCAAGAAGAGAGTGGGGGCCAATGTTCAACATCCTTAAAGAAAAGAACTGTCAACCCAGAATTTCATATCCAGCCAAACTGAGCTTCATAAGTAAAGAAAGAATAAAATCTTTTGCCAACAAGCAAGAACTCAGATATTTTGTCCCCAACAGGCCTGCGTTACAAGAGCTCCTGAAAGAAACACTACACATAGAAAGGAACAACCAGAACCAGACATTCTAAAAACAGACCAAATGCTAAAGAGCATCAACAAATGAACAATCTGCATTAACCAAGGGACAAAATAGCAGATAGCATCAAAATTGCAGTATCAAATTCACATGTAACAATATTAACCCTAAATGTAAATGGGTTAAATGCACCAATCAAAAGACAAAGACTGGCAAATTGGATAAAAAAACAAAACCCATCGGTGTGCTGTATTCAGGAAACCCATCTCATATGCAAAGATTCTTAAAGGCTCAAAATAAAGGGATGGAGGAAGATTTACCAAGCAAATGGAGAGCAAAAAAAAGCAGGAGTTGCAATTCTCATCTCTGATAAAATAGACTTTAAAGCAACAAAGATCAAAAGAGACAAAGAAGGTCATTACATAATGCTAAAAGGATTGATACAAGAAGAAGACCTAACAATCCTAAATATATATGGACCAAATAGAGGAGCACACAGATATATAAGGCAAGTTTTTAATGACTTACAAAAAGACTTAGACTCCCATACAATAATAGTGGGAGAATTTAACACTAAACTGTCAATATCAGACTGATCAACCAGACAGAATATTAACAAGGATATCCAGGGCTTAAACTCAGACCTGGGACAAGCAAAGCTGATAGACATTTATAGAACTCTCCATGCCAAACCCACAGAATATACATTCTTCTCAGCACCACATTACACCTACTCCAGAATTGAACACATAATTGGAAGTAAAGCACTCCTCAGCAAATGCAAAACAACTAAAATCATAACAAACAGTCTCTCAGACCATAGTGCAATCAAATTGGAACTCAGATTTCAGAAAATAACTCAGAACTGCACAGGTTCATGGAAATTGAAAAACTGACTCTTGATTGTTGTTTGGATAAACAGTGAAATGAAGGCAGAAATAAGGAAGTTCTTCAAAACCAACAAGAATGAAGACACAACATACCAGAATCTCTGGGACACATTTAAAGCAGTCTGTAGAGGAAAATAAATAGCAATAAGTGCCCACATGAGAAGAGTGAAGAGATCCAAAAGTTGCACCTTATATTCACAATTGAAAGAGATTGAGGAGCAAAATCAAAAAAACCTCAAAACCTAGCCGAAGACAAAATTAACTAAGATTAGAGCAGAACTGAAGGAGATAAAGACACGAAAAGCCCTTCAAAAATTCAATAAATCCAAGAGGTTGTTTTTCAAAAAGATCAACAAAATAGACAGACCACTAGCAAGACTGATAAAAAAGAGAAAGGAGAACAACCAAATAGATGGAATAAAAAAAAGATAAAAAAGAAATCACCACAGATTCCTCTGAAATTCAAACCATCATAAGACAATACTACAAACAACTCTATGCACATAAACTAGTAAACCAGCAAGAAATGGATAAATTCCTGGACACCTGTATCCTCGCAAGCCTAAACCAAGAGGAAGCCAAAACTATGAATAGACCAATAACAAGGTCAAAAGTTGAGGCAGCAATTAAGAGCCTACCACATAAAAAAAGCCCTGGTCCAGATGGGTTCACAGCCGAATTCTACCAGACACACAAAGAGGAGCTGGTACCATTCCTTCTGAAACTATTCCAAATAATCCAAAAAGAGGGAACCATTCTCAAATCATTTTATGAGACAAACATCATCCGGATACCAAAACCAGGCAGAGACTCAACAAGAAAAGAAAACTTCAGGCCAATATCCATGATGAACATAGATGCAAAAATCTTCAATAAAATACTGGCAAACCGATTGCAACAGCACAAAAAACTTATCCATCATGATCAAGTGGGATTCATCCCGGGCATGCAAGGCTGGTTAAACACACGCAAGTGTATAAACGTCATTTACCACAGAAACAGAACCCAAAACAAAAACCACATGATTATCTCAATTGACGCAGAGAAAGCATTTGACAAAATTCAACAGCCCTTTATGCTAAAAGCCTTCAATAAACTTGGCATTGACGGAACATATCTCAAAGTAATACAAGCTATTTACGACAAACCAATAGCCAATATCATACTTAATGGGCAAAAACTGGAAGCATTCCCTTTGAAATACGGCATGAGACAAGGATGCCCTCTCTCACCAATCCTATTCAACATAGTACTGGAAGTTCTAGCCAGAGGAATCAGGCAAGAAAGAGAAATAAAGCGTATTCGAATAGAAAAGGAGGAAGCCAAATTGTCTCTATTCGCAGACGACATAATAGTATACCTAGAAAACACCATCACCTCAGCCCAAAAACTCCTGAAACTGATAAGCAACTTCAGCAAAATCTCAGGATATATAATCAATGTGCAAAAATCACAAGCATTTCTATACACCAATAACAGACTTAAAGAGAACCAAATCAAGAATGAACTGCCATTCACAGTTGCTACAAAGAGAGTAAAATACCTAGGAATAAAACTTACAAGGAATATAAGGGACCTCTTCAAGAGAAACTGCAAACCACTGCTCAACGAAATAAGACGGGACAGAAACAGATGGAGAAACATTCCATGTTCTTGGTTAGGAAGAATCAATATCGTGAAAATGTCTATACTGCCCAAAGTAATTTACACAATCAACGCTATCCCCATCAAGCTACCATTGAATTTACTCACAGAACTGGAAAAAACCACCAGGAACTTCATATGAAACCAAAAGAAAGCCCACATAGCCAAGTCTATTGAAAGCAAAAAGAACACAGCGGGAGGCATCACACTACCAGACTTCAAATTATACTACAAGGCTACAGTAATCAAAACAGCATGGCACTGGTACCAAAACAGAGATATAGACCAATGAAACAGAACAGAGGCATCGGAGGCAACTCAACCTATCTACAACCATATAATCTTTGATAAATCAGACAAAAACAAGCAATGGGGAAAGGATTTTCTGTTTAACAAATGGTGTTGTGAATACTGGCTAGCCATGTGCAGAAAGCAGAAACTGGACCCCTTCCTGACACCTTACACTAAAATTAACTCCATATGGATTAAAAACTTAAACATAAGACCTCACACCATTATAACCCTAGAAGAAAATCTAGGCAAAACCATTCAGGACATAGGAGTAGGCAAGGACTTCATGACCAAAACACCAAAAACATTGGCAACAAAAGCCAAAATAGACAAATGGGACCTAATCAAACTACACAGCCTTTGTACAGCAAAAGAAACATTCACTAGAGTAAATCAGCAACCAACAGACTGGGAAAAAATCTTTGCAGTTTACCCAACTGACAAAGCGCTGATATCCAGAATTTACAAAGAACTCAAACAGATTTACAGGAGAAAAAACAAACAAGCCCATTCAAAAATGGGCAAAGGATATGAACAGACACTTTACAAAAGAAGACATACATGAGGCCAACAAACACACAAAAAATGCTCATCATCTCTGGTCATTAGAGAGATGCAAATCAAAACCACATTGAGATACCTTCTCACGCCAGTTAGGATGGTGATCATTAAAAAGTCTAGAGACAACAGATGCTGGAGAGGATGTGGAGAAATAGGAACACTCTTACACTGTTGGTGGGAGTGTAAATTAGTTCAACCATTGTGGAAGACAGTGTGGCGATTCTTCAAGGACCTACAAATAGAAATTCCATTTGACCCAGCAATCCCATTACTGGGTATATATCCAAAGGAATATAAATTGTTCTACCATAAGGACACATGCACACGAATGTTCATTGCAGCACTGTTTACAATAGCAAAGAACTGGAACCAACCCAAATGCCCATCGATGATAGACTGGACTGGAAAAATGTGGCACATAATCACCATGGAATATTATGCAGCAATAAAAAATGATGAGTTTATGTCTTTTGTAAGGACATTGATGAATCTGGAGAACATCATTCTCAGCAAACTGACACAAGAACAGAAAATGAAATATCACATATTCTTACTCATAGGCCTGTGAGAAAAATGAGAACACATGGACACAGGGAGTGGGGTACTACACACTGGGGTCTATTTGGGGGAATGGGGGAGGGAAAGTGGGGGGTGATCTGGGGAGGGATAGCCTGGGGAGACATGCCAAATGTGGGTTAAGGGTAGGAAGGCAGCAAAACACATTGCCATGTGTGTACCTACGCAACTATCTTGCACATTCTGCGCATGTACCCCAAAACCTAAAATGAAACAAAAATTTAAAAAGAAGAAAAAAGAACATATTAAGAAGGCCTTGGTCGAATTATACATATAAAGAAACACTGGACTTAGGCACAATGAAGATATGGCTGACTTTCTTTTGAAAAATGATGTAGTTTTTTTGGGGAAGGCGGGGCAAAGAGGTAAGAAGTAGTTGGCTCTGTAAGGAAATACTAGAAACAATTCTGGAAATACTAGAGACTAACAAATGATCATCTTTTAGATAGAACATTGTGGCAGCAATTTTTTCTGGTCATAAAATTTGCTTAATATCTAAAATCATATTTCTGGAAATAGGTCAATGTCAATTAATAGTAACTTTGTATAGAAAGGCAGATGCCAGCTAGCATCAACGTGGTACATGCAGATGGTGGTAGTTTTGGAGTCCTGGAAGCCATGAGGTGCTCATCCATCACAAGACCATCGCAGCAAGGTAGGAAAGTCTATGGAAAGCAGCAGAGCTGGTCATGCCAACGTTTACACAGCGAACACTTTTTGGGAAGCCAGGTGTCATGGGAACAGACCCACAGTTGTTTTTGCGCACATCGTGCTCACAGTTTCATCCATAGAAAAAAGGCGGGCAGGCACAAAAAGACCCCAGCATGCAAGTGCCCCCATTCAGGCAGCAGGTTCTGTTTAACCCCTTATTGTGCTGCATCCCCACAGGCGGCACAAGCTTGGAAGACTGAGAGCAAATCGCAGGCTCCTCCTGGGGCCGAAAGCTGTGATCTCTGAAGGTCAGCTCTCCCTGAGATGGTCGCGTAACCTCCTGATGGCCCAGCCCGGCAACTAATCCCAGTTCAAACGCTTTAGAAATGGCCATGATCCAAATCACACTTGAAAGAGAAAGTCAGACATGAGTTTAGTTGTGCATTCTTTACTGCTGCTCTGAACGAGTGGCCATATAAAACGGATTCCAAATTTTTCTCCAGATATGCATTATTCAATGAGGCTGTGAAAGACGGGCCATGTAAAATTTAGTCCTTACTATTCTGCATGTGTTCACTTTTCTGTTAGACTCGGAAAGGAGGTTGATAGGAAATAGACTCCTCAAGATTCTAAGGAATACATAATTCAGCGAGGCTCATATGTGTATTCATATAAAATAGAATCCGGACTATTCCCCACGTGTGTATCATTCAGTGAGGTGCTGAATGAGTGTCCATATGAAATACACCCCTGAGTACCCAACAGGTGTGTATTGTTCAGTGTGGTTTGAATGAGAGGTCCTATGTAATAGACTCCTGAATATTCCATACGTGTGGATTATTCACTGAGGCTCTAAAAGTGTGTTCATATGACATAGCCTCCTGATTAAGTTTCCGGTGTTCATTATTAAATGAGGCTCTCAACCAGTGGTCATATCAAACAGAAATCTATTTAACAGGTGTGCATCCTTCAGTAATGCTCTGATTGCGTGGCCATATGGCATGTACTCTGACTGTTCCCAAGGTGTGTATCATTCGGTGAGTTTCTGAACGCGTGACCACATGAAAGAGAATTCTTCTATAGCCTCTTGATGATTTCTCAGGTGTGTATATTCCACTGAGGCACTGGATGAACTGTCATATCAAATTGACTCCAGAATATTCCCCAGGTGTGCAATATTTGATGAGTTTTCGAGTTAGTGGCTATTTGAAAGAGACTCCTGAGTATTCCCAAGATATATATGATTCTTCACTGAGACTGTGAATGAGTGGCCATATGAAATATACTCCTGAATTTTCCATAGGAGTGTATGATTCAGTGAGGCTTTTAATAAGTTACCATAGGAAAGAGACTCCTGAGCACTTCCAAGGCATGCATTTTTAAGTTAGGCTTTGAATTAGTGGCCATACAAAACAGAATCCTGACTTTCCCCCAGGTGTATACTATTAAGTGAGGCTGCGAATGTGTGGCTATATGACATAGATTTCTGACTACTCTACAGGTGTTCCTTATTCAGTGAAGCTCTGAATGAGAGGCCATATGTTACAGCATCCTGAATATTCCCCATATATGCATTATTCACTGAGGCTTTGGATGTTTGGCCATATCAAATTTTCTCCTGACTAGTCCACAGGTGTGTATTAGTTAATGAGGCTTTTAGTTAGTGACCCTATAAAATAGACTTCTGACTATTGCACAGGTGTGTATTATTGACTGAGACTCTGAATAAGTGGGCATAGAAAATATGACTATTCCAAAATTATGCATTACTCAAGCTTTAATTTTCTGGCCACACAAAATAGACTAGTGTCTATTCCCCAGGTGTGCATTATTTACTGAGATTGTAAATGAGTGGCTACATATAGTAGACCCCTAACTCTTCCATGGTGTGTATTACTCAGTGAGGCTGTGCATGAGTGGTCATACAAAATAGGATTCTGACTATTCCCCATATTTGTATTATTCTGTGAATCTCTGAATGAGTGACTATACGGAATAGACTGGTGAGTACTGTACATTTGTGCAGTATTTGAAAATCTCCGAGAGTGTCCATATGAAATTGACTCCTGACTATTTACCAGGTGTGTGTTATTCACTGAGGCTCTGAAGAAGTGGCAATATGTAAGAGATTCCTTACTATTCCCTAGGTGTGTTTTCTACACTAAGCCTCTGAATTAGGGGCCACATGAAATAGACTCCTGACTATACCACAGGTCTGTACTATGCACTAATATTCTGAATATGTGGCCAAAGCAAATAGACACCTGGCCACTCCACAGGTGTGCATTCTTTACTGCTGCTCTGAACGAATGGCCATATGACAGAGACTGCGATTTTTTCTCCAGATATGCATTATTCAATGAGGCTGTGAAATATGGGCCATATGAAATTTAATCCTTACAATTCTGCATATGTTCATTTTTCTGTTAGACTCAGAAGGGGGGTTGATATAAAATAGGCTCCTCAAGATTCCAAGGAATACATAATTCAGCGAGGCTCATAATGCTTGTTTATATGAAATAGAATCCAGATTATTCCCCCCTGTGTATCATTCAGTGAACTGCTGAATAAGTGGCCATGTGAAATACACTCCTGAGTGCCCAACATTTGTACATTTTTCAGTGCAGCTTTGATTAAGAGGTCTTATGTAATAGGCTCCGGAGTATTCCATAAGTGTGTATTATTCACTGAGGCTCTGAAAGTGTTCATATGACATAGCCTCCTGATTAAATTCCCGGTGTTCATTATTACATGAGGCTCTCAACCAGTGGTCATATGAAATAGAAACCTATTTCCCAAGTGTGCATCATTCAGTAATGCTCTGATTGCGTGTACATATGGCATGGACTCTGACTGTTCCCAAATTGTGTATTATTCTATGAGTTTCTGAACGAGTGACCACATGAAAGACACTTTGATTATATCCTTTCGATGATTCTTCATGTGTGCATTTTTCACTGAGAAACTGGATGAACTGTCATATCAAATAGACTCCAGAATATTCCCCAGGTGTGCATTATTTAGTGAGTTTCTGAGAAAGTGGCTATATAATATAGACTCCTGAGTATTCCCCAGGTATATATGATTCTTCACTAAGACTGCGAATGAGTGGCCATAGAAATGAACTTCTGACTTTTCCGTAGGTGTGTATGATTCAGTGAGTTTTTAACGAGTTACCATAGAAAAGAGACTCCTGAACACTCCACAGGTGTGCATTTTTAAGTTAGGCTCTGAATGAGTGGCCATACGAAAACAGAATCCTGACTTTCCCCCAGGTGTATATTATTAAGTGAGGCTGCCAATGTGTGGCTATATGACATAGACTTCTGACTACTCTACAGGTGTTTCTTATTCAGTGAAGCTCTGAATGAGAGGCCATATGTAACAGCATCCTGAGTATTCTCTAGGTATGCATTAGTCAGTGAGGCTTTGAAAGTTTCACCATATCAAATTGTCTTTTGACTGGTCCACAGGTGTGTATTATTTAATAAGACTTTGAGTTAGTGACCCTATAAAATAGGCTTCTGACTATTCTGCAGGTGTGTATTATTGACTGAGACTCTGAATAAGTAGGCATAAGGAATATGACTATTCCAAATTTATGCATTACTCAATCAGGCTTTCATTTTCTGGCCATATATAATAGACTACTCTCTATTCCCCAGGTGTGCATTATTCACTGAGACTGTAAATGATTCGCTATATATAGTAGACTAATAACTCTTCCCATGGTGTGTATTATTCAGTGAGGCTGTGCATGAGTGGTCATATGAAATAGCATGCTGAATATTTTTCATTTTTGTATTATTCTGTGAATCTCTGAATGAGTGGCTATACAAAACAGACTAGTGAGTACTGTACGTTTGTGCAGTATTCGCTGAGGCTATGAGTGAGTGGCCATACGGAATGGAATCCTGACTATCCCACAGGTGTGCATTATTCACTGAGGATCCAATTGAGTGGCTATATCAATTAGGCTCCCAACTATTCCACAGGACTTAGTTATTCAATGAATCTCTGAGTGAGAGGCCAGATGAAATTGACTCGTGATCCCGTCTCCTGTTGTGTATAATTCAATGAGCCTCTTAGTTTGTGCTTAATTGCAATGCACTCCCGACTATTCCTCATGTGTGTCTTATTCACTGATGTTCTGTATGAGTTGCCATATGAAATACAATCCTGACAATTCCCCAAGTATGAACTATTTTCTGGAATTCTCAGTGAGTGGCCATAAGGAAAAGATTCCTTACTCTCCCCAAAGTGTGTATTATTTGAAAGGCTCTGAAAACGTGTCCATATGAAATAGACTCCTGACTATTTACCAGGTGTGCGGTATTTACTGAGGCTCTGAAGAAGTGGCAATATGTAAGAGAGTCCTTACTCTTCCCCAGGTGTTTATTCTACACTCAGCCTCTTAATGAGGAGCCACATGAAATAGACTCCTGACTGTACCACAGGTGTGTATTATTCACTGATATTCTGAATGTGTGGTCAAAGCAAGTAGACACCTGGCCACTCCACAGGTGTGCATTTTTTAAAATGACTTTTATAATGTGTAGTTTTATCACTTGGTTTACAAGGTTTACAGCTAAACATACTGTGAACATTTTCTCTTCTACAACAGTTAAAAAAATTGCATCGCTTGGAGGGAATAATTTATTATGCAATCTTGTTGGGGACATTGAGGTATAATTTTTTTTCTAAGGAGACTTTATTCTTCTTACAATGCCGTTGGGAAAAAAGGAGAGTCCTTGTCTCATATATTTTTCTACAGATGATGGAAGCTTGACCTTCCATTTAGCCTTTTAACTTGATTCTCTACAGCCATCTAATCACCAATCAAGCGACACATTTTATGTTTTCCAACCTCTCTCTCCTACTTTCTTCCTCTTTTTTACCCAGTCTTCATGCACACATGCAGATGGACTTTTCTTTCTTCAGCACTCTTGTTCCTCTTTTTAAAAGGGCATTCTTTCATTTTAAAGAGACTATTTTAATCGATTTTTATCAACTCTACTCAAAACTGTATCCCAAGGTACATATTAGGATTAGTCTTTAATAATCTGAAGATATAATTCAATTGCATAAAAGAACATATTAAGAAGGCCTTGGTAGAATTACACATATGAAAAAACACTGGACTTAGGCACAATGAAGATATGGCTTACCTTCTTTTGAAAAAAGATGTAGTTTTTTTGGTGAAGGCGGGGAAAAGAGGTAAAAAGTAGTTTGTTCTGTAAGAAAATACTAGAGACCATTCTAGAAATACTAGAAACTAAAAAAATGATCATCTTTTAGATAGGACATTGTGGCAGTAACCTTTACTGGCCATAAAATTTGCCTAATATCTAAAATCATTTTTCTGGAAATAGGTCAATGTCAATTAATAATAACTTTGTATAGAAAGGCAGATACCAGCTAGCATCAAATTGGTACATGCAGATGGTGGTAGTTCTGGAGTCCTGGAAGCCATGTGGTGCTCATTCATCACAAAGCCATCGCAGCAAGGTAAGAAAGTCTGAGGAAAGCAGCGGATATGGCCGTGCCAGGATTTACACAGGGAACACTTTTTGAGAAGCCTGGTGTCATGGAGAACCGAACCACAGTTGTTTTTGCACACATCGTGCTCACAGTTTCGTCCATAGCAAAAGGCGGGCAGGCACAAAAAGACCCCAGCATGCAAGTGCCCCCATTCAGGCAGCAGGTTCTGTTTAGCTCCTTACTGTTCTGTATCCCCACTGTCGGCAAAAGCTTGGAAGATCGAGAGTGAATCGCAGGCTCCTCCTGGAGCTGAACACTGTCATCTGTGAAGGTCAGCTTTCCCTGAGATGGACGTGCAAACTCCTGATGGCCCAGCCCGGCAACTATTCCCAGTTCAAACGCTTTAGAAATGGCCATAATCCAAATAACACTAGGAAGAGGAAGTCAGACATGAGTTCAGGTGTGCATTCTTTACTGATGCTCTGAATGAGTGGCCATATAAAAGAGACTCCAAATTTTTCTCCAGATATGCATTATTCAATCAGGCTGTGAAAGATGGGCCATGTGAAATTTACTCCTTACAATTCCGCATGTGTTCATTTTTCTGTTAGACTCGGAAAGGGGGTTGATAGAAAATAGACTCCTCAAGATTCCAAGGAATACATAATTCAGCGAGACTCATAATGCGTATTCATATTAAATAGAATCTGGACTATTCCCCAGCTGTGTATTATTCAGTGAGGTGCTGAATGAGTGTCCATATGAAATACACTTTGGAGTACCCAACAGGTATGCATTGTTCAGTGTGGTTTGAATGAGAGGGCCTATGTAATAGACTCCTGAGTATTCTGTAAGTGTTTATTATTAACTGAGGCTCTGAAGAAGTGTTCTTATGACATAGCCTCCTGATTAAATTTCCGGTGTTCATTATTGAATAAGGCTTTCAACCAGTGGTCATATGAAATAGAAACCTAATTCCCAGGTATCATTCAGTAATGCTCTGACTGCGTGCACATATGGCATGGAATCTGACTGTTCACAAGGTGTGTATTATTCTGTGAGTTTCTGAAGCAGTGACCACATAAAAGAGACTCTGATTTTAGCCTCTTGACGATTCCTTAGATGTGCATTTCTTACAGAGGCACTAGATGAACTGTCATATCAAATAGACTCCAGAATATTCAACAGGTGTGCATTATTCACTGAGTTTCTGAGTAAGTGGCTATGTGAAATAGACTCCTGAGTATTATTGCATTATAGGCTTGGGGGCACATGTGCAGAACGTGCAAGATAGTTGCATAGGTACACACATGGCAGTGTGTTTAGCTGCCTTCCTCACCTTCACCCACACTTGGCATTTATCCCCAGGCTATACATCACAAGCCACCCCCGCTGTCCCTCCCCCATTCCCCACAATAGACCCCAGTGTGTAGTACACCCCCTCCCTGTGTCCAAGTGTTCTCATTTTTCTCACCCGCCTATAAGTGAGAATATGCGGTATTTCTTTTTCTGTTCTTGTGTCAGTTTGCTGAGAATGATGTTCTCCAGATTCATCCATGTCCTTACAAAAGACATAAACTCATCATTTTTTATTGCTGCATAATATTCCATGGTGTATACGTGCCACATTTTCCCAGTTAGGTCTATCATCGATGGGCATTCGAGTTGGTTCCAAGTCTTTGCTATTGTAAACAGTGCTGCAATGAACATTCGTGTGCATGTGTCCCTATAGTAAGAAATTCCATTTGACCCAGCAATCCCATTAGTGGGTATATATCCAAAAACTATTAATCCATCTGGAGTTAATATTAATGTAAGGTGTCAGGAAGCGGTCCAGTTTCTGCTGTCTGCACATGGCTAGCCAGTTTTCACAACACCATTTATTAAACAGAGAATCCCTTCCCCATTGATTGTTTTTGTCTGGTTTATCAAAGATTATATGGTTATAAATATGTTGTGTGCCTCCAATGCCTCTGTTCTGTTCCATTGGTCTATATCTCTGTTTTGGTACAAGTACCATGCTGTTTTGATTACTGTAGCCTTGTAGTATAGTTTGAAGTCTGGTAGTGTGATGCCTCCGGTTGTGTTCTTTTTGCTTAGAATTGACTTGGCTATGTGGGCTCCCTTTTCGTTCCATATGAAGTTCATGGTGGTCTTTTCCAGTTCTGTAAAGAAATTCAATGGTAGTTTTATGGGGATAGCATTGATTGTGTAAATTACTTTGGCAGTATAGCCATTTCCATGATATTGATTCTTCCTAACCACGAACATGGAATGTTTCTCCATCTGTTTGTGTCCTCTCTTATTTCGTTGAGCAGTGGTTTGTAGTTTTCCTTAAAGAGATCCCTTACATTCCTTGTGAGTTGTATTCCTAGGTATTTTATTTTCTTTGTAGCAATTGTGAATGGCATTTCATTCTTGATTTGGTTCTCTTTAAGTCTGTTATTGGTGTATAGGAATGCTTGTGATTTTTGCACATTGATTTTATATCCTGAGACTTTCCTGAAGTTGCTTATCAGTTTCAGGAGTTTTTGAGCTGAGGTGATGGGGTCTGCTAGGTATACCATCATGTCGTCTGCAAATAGAGAATTTGGCTTCCACCTTTCCTATTTGAATACCCTTTATTTCTTTTTCTTGCCTGATTGCTCTGGCTAGCAATTCCAGTACTATGTTGAATAGGAGTGGTGAGAGAGGTCATCCTTGTTTAGTGCCAGATTTCAAAGGGAATGCTTTCAGATTTTGCCTATTAAGGATGATATTGGCTGTTGGTTTGTCGAAAATAGCTTTTATTACTTTGAGATATGTTCCATCAATACCAAGTTTATTGAAGGTTTTTAGCATAAAGGGCTGTTGAATTTTGTCAAATGTCTTCACTGCATCAATTGAGATAATGATGTGGTTTTTGTATTTCCTTCTTTTTATGTAGTGAATTATATTTATAGATTTGCATATGTTGAACCAGCCTTGCATCCCCGGGATGAATCCTTTTTGATCATGATGGATAAGGTTTTTAATGTGCTGTTGCAATCAGTTTGCCAGTATTTTATTGAAGATTTTTGCATCTATGTTCCTCATGGATATTGGCCTGAAGTTTTGTTTTCTTGTTGAGTCTCTACCGGGTTTTGGTATCAGGATGATGTTTGTCTCATAAAATAATTTGGGAAGGGTTACCTCTTTTTGAATTATTTGGAATAGTGTCAGAAGGAATGGTACCAGATCCTCTTTGTGTGTCTGGTAGAAATCGGCTGTGAACCCATCTAGACCTGGGCTTTTTTTGTGTGGTAGGCTCTTAATTGCTGCCTCAAATGCAGACCTTGTTTTTGGTCTATTCATAGTTTCAGCTTCCTCGTGGTTTAGGCTTGGGAGGACACAGGAATCCAGGAATTTTTTCATTTCTTCCTGGTTTAATAGTTTATGTGCATAGAGTTGTTTGTAGTATTCTCTGATGATGCTTTGAATTTCTGTGGAATCTGTGGTGATTTCCCCTTTATCGTTTTTTATTGCATCTATTTGGTTGTTCTCTCTTTTCTTTTTTATCAGTCTGGCTAGTGGTCTGTCTATTTTCTTGATCTTTGTGAAAAACCAGCTCTTAGATTTCTTGATTTTTTGAAGGGCTTTTCTTGTTTCTATCTCCTTCAGTTCTGCTCTGACCTTAGTTATTTCTTGTCTTCGGCTAGGTTTTGAGCTTTTTTTGATCTTGCTCCTCTAGCTCTTTCAATTTTAATGAGAGGGTGTCAATTTTGGATCTCTCCACTCTTCTCATGTGGGCACTTATTGCTACATATTTTCCTCTACAGACTGCTTTAAGTGTGTCCCAGAGATTCTTGTATGTTTTGTCTTCATACTCGTTGGTTTTGAAGAGATTATTTATTTCTGCCTTCATTTCATTGTTTATCCAATCAACATTCAAGAGCCAGTTGTTCAGTTTCCATGAAGCTGTGCGGCTCTGAGTTATTTTCTAAATCCTGAGTTCCAACTTGATTGCACTATGGTCGGAGAGACAGTTTGTTATAATTTCAGTTGTTTTTCACTTGCTGAGGAGTACTTTACTTCCAATTATGTGGTCAATTTTGGAGTAGGTGTGATGTGGTGCTGAGAAGAATGTATATTCTGTGGATTTGGGATAGAGAGTTCTGTAAATGTCTATCAGGTTGGCTTGTTCCAGGTCTGAGTTCAAGTCCTGGATATCCGTTAATTTTCTGTCTGGTTGATCTGTCTGATATTGACAGTGGAGTGTTAAGGTCTCCCACTATTATTGTGTGGGAGTCTAAGTCTCTTCGTAAGTCATTAAGAACTTGCCTTATATATCTGGGTGCTCCTGCATTGGGTCCATATATATTTAGAATCATTAGCTCTTCTTGTTGTTCAATCCTTTTACCATTATTTAATTACCTTCTTTGTCCCTTTTGATCTTTGTTGCTTCAAAGTCTGTTTTATCAGCGATGAGAATTGCAACTCCTGCTTTTTTTTGCTCTCCATTTGCTTGGTAAATCTTCCTCCATCCCTTTATTTTAAGTATTTGTGTATCCTTGCATGTGAAGTGGGTTTCCTGGATACAGCACACCGATGGGTTTTGGTTTTTTACCCAATTTTCCAGTCTATATCTTTTTATTGGTGCATATAGCCCATTTACATTTAGGTTTAATATTGTTATATGTGAATTTGATATTGCCGTTTTCAGCAGTATCAAACAGCTAGCTGGCTGTTTTGCCCATTGGCTCATGTAGATTCCTCATTTTATTGATGGTCTTTATCATTTGGTATGCTTTTAGGATGGCTGGTACTGGTTGTTTCTTTCTATGTGTAGTGCCTTTTTCAGGAGCTCTTGTAAAGCAGGCCTACTGGTGACAAAATCTTGAGTACTTGCTTGTTCATGAAGGATTTTATTTTTCTTTCACTTATGAAGCTCAGTTTGGCTGGATATAAAATTCTGGGTTAAACGTTCTTTTCTTTAAGGATGTTGAATATTGACCCCCTCTCTCTTATGGCTTGTAGTGTCTCTGCTGGGAGATCTGCGGTGAGTCTGATGGGCCTACCTTTGTGGGTGACCCGACCTTTCTCTCTGGCTGCCCTTAGTATTTTCTCCTTCATTTCAACTCTCGTGAATCTGACAATTATGTGCCTTGGGGTTGCTCTTCTTGCGGAGTATCTTTGTGGTGTTCTCTGTATTTTCTGGAGTTGAGTATTGACCTGTCTTACTAGGTTGGGGAAATTTTCCTGGATAATATCCTGAAGAGTATTTTCCAGCTTGGATTCATTCTCTTCATCACATTCTGGTACACCTATCAAACGTAGGTTGGGTCTCTTCACATAGTCCCAGATTTCTTGGAGATTTTGTTCATTCATTTTTGCGCTTTTTTCTTTAATCTTGGTTTCTTGTTTTATTTCATTGAGTTGATCTTCGACTTCTGATATTGTTTCTTCTGCTTGGTCAATTCAGCTGTTGAAACTTGTGCATGTTTTGCAAAGTTTTCTTGTTGTGTTTTTCAGCTTCTTTAATTCATTCATATTCCTCTCTAAGTTGTCCATTCTTGTTATGATTTCCTCAAATCTTTTTTCACATATTTTTCAAGGTTCTTTGTTTCTTTGCATTGATATAGAACATGTTCTTTTAGCTCACTGAAGTTTCTCATTTTCCACTTTCTGAAGTCTGATTCCGTCATTTCGTCACACTCTTTCTCCGTCCAGCTTTGTTTTTTTGCTGGTGAGGAGTTTTGGTCCTTGTAGGATGTGAGGTGTTTTGGTTTCAGGTTTTTTTCTCCTTTTTGCGCTGGTTTCTTCCCATATTTATGGATTTATCCACCTTTCGTCTTAGTAGTTACTGATTTTTCAATTGGGTCTTTGTGTGGACGCCCAGATTGTTGATGATGAAGTATTTCTGTTACTCAGTTTTCCTTCTAATGGTCTAGCTTATCTGCTGTGCGAGTGTTGAGGTCCACTCCAGGCCCTGCTTGTCTGGAGTACACCTGTAGCAGCTGTGGAACAGTGAGGGATGCTATCTGTTTTTTCTTTTGATATCTTTGTTCCAGAATGATGTCCGCTACATGTTAGTCTGATTAGTCCTTTTTTGGTGTGACTCTTTGGATATACAGGGTTCAGGGATCTGCTTGAGGAGAAAGTCTGTGCTTTTTAGGTGCTCCAGTGCTGAGCTGTGTGTTCCTTAGTTAATTCAGGGTTGTTGGGAGGATGTGTTTATGTCTGCTGCAACAGAACACACAAAACCCCCCCTTTTCTCTCCCCTTAGATGCTCTCTCTCAGGATGTTGAGGCTTTCTTTATGAGTATCTGTTGCACTTTCCTGCCCGGCTAGGAGGTAGTCTATTCACTATTTGCCTGGAGAGGCTTTTCCCTGCTAGCACAGGTGTGCCCTGCTGCTGCGGGACTCCATTCTGCTGTGGTGCACTCCGATCTGCTGGCGGAATCTCTCTGTTATGGCGGGTTGCCTCGTCAATGGCAGGCTGCGTCAGCACTCGGTGGTTCTTCAGTAGGGGTGGATTGCATCCTTAGTGGCAGACGCCCCTCCCCCACTGGGCTGCACAGTCCAAGTTTGTCAAAGTTTCTTTCTTTCTTTTTTTTGGAAGAAAAGAGAAAGAGAAGAAGAAAAAGAGGGAGAGAGAACAGGAATATTGCTTTATTCTATGAATGGGTACTAATAATTGCCGATCATTATTTTGTGTATTTAAAGTGGAGAATGTATATTTTATGTATCTAAAGTGGAGAGCTCTACAAGTGCTTATTAAGTTTACTTGTTACTGATCTGATTTCAGATTCTGGATATCCTTATTAATTTTCTGTCTCATTGAGTCTAAATCTCTTTATGGGTCTTATGTATCTGGGTGTTAGTTTTTCCAAGTTTCAACTGTGCAGGCAGCAAAACTCTCAACCTAGAGCACCTCCAATCGCTGCCCTGCTCATCCCCATGAGGGTGGGGGCCCGCCAAGCCTAATCACCCAGCTCCCTGCCTCAGAGTCCGTCCTCTCTCTGTCTCTCTCACTTCCCCCCCGCAAGCTGAATGGTCGACTTTCTCACCGCCACCCCAGTAGCCTGATGATAGGGCATGGGGATTCCTGTGATCTCTCATGCTGCTGCCCACTGCACTGACTCAGATCACGCTTCCTAGAAATCTCCTGGTCTGGCTCATTGTCCAAGTCCCATTCAATCAGATGGACATGCCAAACTGCCCTTCCAAATCTCAGATTGCCGGTTTAACAGGGCATCCAGACCAGTGAGTTTTGTGCCCAGTGCCGCTGCGCTGTGGCGCTGGCTGAACTGGTCACGTGAGCCAGCTGCGCTGGCTCTTCCAGTTTCTCTCCCACACCTGGGACTTTCAATGCTTTGTGGGCAAAAAAGGACCGTCCGAGAATGCAGCTAGGACTCACCCTCTGCGCCTTCACTGAGAGCTGCAATCCTGAGTCACCTCTATGACACCATCTTGGCGGAACACCAGGTGTGTATTATTTGATGAGGCTTTTTGTTAGTTTCCCTATAAAATAGAATTCTGACTATTCTCCAGGTGTGTATTATTGACTGAAACTCTGAATAAGTGGGCATATAAAATATGACTATTACAAAGTTGTGCATTACTCACTCAGGCTTTCATTTTCTGGTCATATAAAATAGACTAGTGTCTATTCCCCAGGTGTGCATTTTTTACTGAGACTGTAAATGAGTGGCTATATATAGTAGACTCCTACCTCTTTCCATGGTGTGTATTACTTA
Source organism: Saguinus oedipus (assembly GCA_031835075.1). NCBI lineage: Eukaryota > Metazoa > Chordata > Mammalia > Primates > Cebidae > Saguinus > Saguinus oedipus. The sequence continues at coordinate 8,163,108 of CM063170.1, forward strand.
GTGAGGCTGTGCATTAGTTGTCATATGAAATAGGTTGCTGACTATTCCCCATATTTGTATTATTCAGTGAATCTCTGAATGTGTGGCTATACGAAATAGACTGGTGAGTACTGTACATTTGTGCGGTACTCACTGAGGTTATGAGTGAGTGGCCATATGAAATGGAATTCTGACTATCCCACAGGTGTGCATTATTCACTGAGGTTCTGAATGAGTGAATATATTAATTAGGCTCCCAACTCTTCCACAGGACTGCATTATTCAATGAGGCTCTGAGTGAGAGGCCAGAGGAAATTGACTCCTGATTGAATTATAACCTGTTGTGTATAATTCAATGAGCCTTTTACGATGTCCTTAATTGAAATACACTCCCAACTTTTCCCCAAGTGTGTCTTATTCACTGAAGTTCTGTATGAGTTGCCATATAAAATACAATCCTGACAATTCTCCAAGTGTGCACTATTCCCTGGTAGTCTTAGCGAATGGCCATAAGGAACAGATTTCTAACTCTCCCCAATGTGTGTATTATTTGAAATGCTTCAAAAGTGTGTCCATATGATATTGACTCCTAACTATTTATCAGGCGTGCATTATTCACTGAGTCTCTGAAGACGTGGCAATATGTAATAGATTCCTTACTTTTCTCAAGGTGTGTATTCTACACTCAGCCTCTGAATAAGGGCCATATATAATAGACTTCTGACTATACCACAGGTGTGTATTATTCACTGATGTTCTGAATGTGTGGTCAAAGCAAGTAGACACCTGGCCACTCCACAGGTCTGTATTCTTTACTGCTTCTCTGAACGAATGGCCATATTAAAAAGACTCTAAATTTTTCTCCAGATATGTACTATTCAATCAGGCTGTGAAAGATGGGCCATATAAAATTTAATCCTTACAATTTCACATGTGTTTATTTTTCTGTTAGACTCAGAACGGGGGTTGATAGGAAATAGGCTCCTCAAGATTCTAAGGAATACATAATTCAGGGATTCTCATAATCCGTGATCATATTAAATAGAATCCCCTCATGTGTATCATTCAGTGATGTGCTGAATGAGTGGCCATATGAAATACACTTTTGAGTACCCAACAGGTGTGCATTGTTCAGTATGGCTTTGAATGAGAGGGCTTATGTAATAGTCTCCTGAGTATTCCATAAGTTTGTGTTATTCACTGAGGCTCTAAAAAAGTGTTCATATGACATAGCCTCCTGATTAAATTCCCGGTGTTCGTTATTGAATAAGGCTTTCAACCAGGGGTCATATACAATAGAAACCTAATTCTCAGGTGTGCATCATTCAGTAATGCTCTGATTGCATGGCCATATGGCATGGACTCTGAATGTTCCCATGTTGTGTATTATTCTGTGAGTTTCTGAACGAGTGACCACATGAAAGAGACTCTGATTATAGCCTCTTGATGATAGCTCAGTTGTGCATTTTTCACTGAGGCACTGGATAAACTGTCATATCTAATAGACTCCAGAATATTTCCCAGGTGTAAATTATTCAGTGAGTTTCTGAATAAGTGGCTATATAAAATAGACTCCTGAGTATTCCCCAGGTATATATGATTCTTCACTGAGACTGTAAATGAGTGGCCATGTGAAATACACTCCTGACTTTTCCATAGATGTGTATGATTCAGTGAGTCTCTTAATGAGTTACCATAAGAAAGAGAATCCTGAGCACTCCACAGGCGTACATTTTTAAGTTAGCTTGTGAAAAGGTGGCCATATGAAATGGAATCCTGACTATCCCAGATGTGTGCATTATTCACTGAGGCTGTGAGTGAGTGGCTATATCAAATAGGCTCCTGACTATTCCACAGGAGTGAATTATTCAATGAAGCTCTGAGTGAAAAGCCAGATGAAATTTACTCCTGACTCTTTTCTTGTTGTGTATAATTCATTGAACCTCTTAGTATATGCTTAATTGCAAAACACTTTTGACTATTTCCCAGGTGTGTCTTATTCACTGAAATTCTGTATGAATTGCCATACAAAATAAAATCCTGACAATTCCCCAAGTGTGCACTAGTCCCTGGGAGGCTCAGTGAGTGGCCAAAAGGAACAGATTCCTGACTCTCCCCAATGTGTGTATTATTTGAAAGGCTCTAAATGTCTGTTCATAGGAAATAAACTTCTCACTATTTTCCAGGTGTGCGTTATTCACTGAGGCTCTGAAAAAGTGGCAATATGTAATGAATTTCTGACTATTCTCCAGGTGTGTTTTATTCACTCAGCCTCTGAATGAGGGGTCTTATAAAATAAACTTCTGACTATACCACAGTGTGTATTATTCACTGATGTTCTGAATGTGTGGCCAAAGCAAATAGACACCAGGCCACTCTGCAGGTTTGCATTCTTTACTGATGCTCTGAAAGAATGGCCCTATGAAAAAGACTCCAAATTTTTTTCCAATATGCATTGTTCAATGAGGCTGTGAAGGAGGAGCCATATAAAATTTGCTCCTTACAGTTCTGCATGTAATAATTTTTCTGTTAGATTTGGAAAGAAGGTTGATGAAATATAGACTCCTCAGGATGCCAAGGCATACATAATTCAGTGAGCCTCATAATGGGTGTTCATATGAAATAGAATCCTGACTATTCCCCACGTCTGTATAATTAAGTGAGGTGCTGAATGAGTGACCATATGAAATACACTCCTGAGCACCCAACAGGTGTGTATTGTTCAGTGAGGCTTTGAATGAAAAGGCTTATGTAATAGTCTCCTGAGTATTCCCTAGGTGTGTATTATTCATTGAGGCTCTGAAAGAGTGCTCATATGAAATAGACTCCTGATTAATTTCCTGGTGTGCATTATTCTATGAGGCTCTCAACCAGTGGTCATATGAAAGAGAAACCTATTTCCCAGGTGTGCATCATTCAGAAATGCTCTGATTGGGTGGCCATATGGCATGTACTCTGACTGTTTCCAAAGTGTGTATCATTCAGTGAGTTTCTGAACGAATAACCATATAAAATAGACTTTCGACTATAGCCTCTTGACGATTTTTCAGGTGTGCATTTTCCACTGAGGCAATGGAAGAACTGTCATATCAAATAGACTCCAGACTATTCCCCAGTCTGCATTATTTAGTGAGTCTCTGAATAAGTGGCTACATGAAATAGACTCTTGAGTATTCCCCAGATATATATGATTATTCACTGAGAATGTGAATGAGTGCCCATGTGAAATATACTCCTGAATTTTAAATAGATGTGTATAATTCAGTGAGTCTCTGAATGCGCTACCATAGAAAAGAGACTCCTGAATACTCCACAATCGTGCATTTTTGGGTTGGGTTCTAATGGGTGTCCCTACGAAATAGAATCCTGACTTTTTCCCGTGTGTATATTATTAAGTGAAACTGCGAATGTGTGGCTACATGACATAGACTTCTGACTACTCTACAGGTGTTTCTTAATCAGTGAATCTCTGAATGAGAAGCCATATGTAAGAGCATCCTACGTTTTCCCCAGGTATGCATTACTCACTGAGGCTTTGAAAGTTTGGTCATATCAATTTGTCTCTCGACTAGTCCACAGGTGTGTATTATTTAATGAGGCTTTGAGTTAGTGACCCTATAAAATAGACTCTGGACTATTGCCCAGGCGTGTATTATTGACTGAGACTCTGAATAAGTGCACATATGGAATATGACTATTTCAAAGTACTGCATTATGCACTCAGGCTTTCATTTTCTGGCCATATAAAATAGACTAGTGTCTATTCCCCAGGTGTGCATTATTCAATGAGACTGTAAATGATTGCCATATAAAGTAGACTCCTAACTCTTTTCCAGGTGTGTATTACTCAGTGAGGCTGTGCATGAGTGGCCATATTAAATAGGATGCTGACTATCCCCCATATTTGTATTATTCAATGAATATCTGAATGAGTGGCTATGTAAAATGGACTGGTGAGTACTGTACATTTGTGCAGTATTCACTGAGGCTATGAGTGAGTGGCCATATGAAATGGAATCCTGACTATCCCACAGGTGTGTATTATTTACTGAGTCTCTGAATGAGGGGCTGTGTAAAAAACACTCATGGCTACTTTACAGGTGTGCAATATTCACTGAGGCTCTTACTGAGGGTTCATATGACATAGCCTCCCGATTATTGCCCAGGCGTGCATTATTCAATAAGGTTCTTGATCAATGGTAACATAAAATAGAATCCTGACTATTTCTCAGATATGGATCATTCAGAAATGGTCTTATTGAGTGGCCATATGGCATAGACCCTGAGTATTCCCCAGGTGTGTATCATTCAGTGAGTTTTCGAATAATAGACCCCATGAAGTAGACTCCTGACTATTCCCCATGTGTGTATTACTTACTATGGGTATGGATGAGTGGCTAAGTAAATAGCCTCCTGACTATTTTTAGGTGTGCATTTTCCACTGAGGCACTGAATGAACCATCATATCAAATAGGCTCCAGACTATTTTGCAGGTGTTCATTATTTTATGAGTCTCTGAATGAGTGGCTATATGAAACAGACACCAGAGTATTCCCCAAGTATATATGATTCACTGAGGCTCTAAATGTGGGGTTATGTGAAATACACTCTTGACTTTTTTATAGATGTGTATTACTCAATGAGGCTCTGAATGAGTGGCCATAGGAAAGAGAGCCTTGAATACTCCCAGGAGTGCATTTTTAAGTTGGGCTCTGAAAGTGTGGCTTTATGAAACAAAATCTTGACTTTTCCCCGGGTGTTTATTATTCGGTGATGCTGTGAATGTGTAGTGATATAAAATGGACTTCTGACTACTCTACAGGTGTTCCTTATTCAGTGAAGCTCTGAATGAGAGGCCATATGTAAGAGTGTCTTGAGGAGGGGGACTCGCAAAATGGTGTCGTAGAAGCGACTCAGAATTGCAGCTCTCAGTGAAGGCGCAGAGGGTGAGTCCTAGTCGCATTCTTGGATGGACATGTTTTGCCCACAAAGCGTTGAAAATCCCAGGTGTGGGAGAGACACGGGACGCTAGTAAAGCCAGCTAACGCAGCCGGCTCACACGGCCACTTTGGCTGGCACCGCAGTGGGACCCGGCATGGAACACACTGGTCTGGGTGCCGTGTTAAACCGGCAATCTGAGATTTGGAAGGGCAGATTGGCATGTCCATCTGATTGAACGGGACTTGGACAGTGAGCCAGACCAGGAGTTTTCTGGGAAGCGTGATCTGAGCTGGTGCAGTGGGCAGCAGCACAGGAGATCGCATGGATCCCAGTGCCCTATTGGCAGGCTACTGGGGCGCCAGTGAGAGAGTCGACATTTCAGGTTATGAAGAGGGAGAGAGAGAGAGATAGGACGGACTCTGAGGCAAGGAGCTGGGTGACCGGGCTCGGCAGATCCCACCCTCAGGGGGAAAAGCAGGGTGGCGACTGGAGGCGCTTGGGGCTGAGAGCTTTGCTGCTGGCATCTAGGACGGTGCAGCCCAGTGAGGGAGGGGCGTCCGCCATTACTGACACAATCCGCCCATACTGAAGTACTGTCCAGGGCTGATGCAGCCTGCCATTGCTGAGGCAACCTGCCATAACAGAGAGACTCCACCAGGAGGGGAGAGCTCTCCACAGCAGAATGGAGCCCAGCAGCAACAGGACGGACCCGCACTAGCAGGTCAGAGCCCCAGCAGGAAAATAGTGAATACACTGCCACCTAGTGGGGCAGGACAGTGCAACAGATACTCATAAAGAAAGCCCCAACTCCCTGAGACAGAGCATCTAAGAGGGAAAAAGAGAAAAAGATGGTGGTTTATGAGTTCTATTGCAGCAGACATAAACAACCTCCCAACAACCCAGAATGAACAACGGAGCTCTCAGCTTACCACTGCAGCTCCTATAAAGCACAGACCGTCTCATTAAGCAGCTCTCTGACCCCTGTATATCCAAAGAGTCACACCAAAAAAGGACTAATCAGACTAACATTTGGCGGGCATCATTCTGGAACAAAGACAGCAGAAGAAGAAACTGGTATCATCCATCACTGTTCCAAGCCGCTACAGGAATACTCCAGAAAAGCAGGGTCTGGAGTGGACTTCAGCACTCATACAGCAGAGAGGCTAGACCATTAGAAGGAAAACTAAGTAACAAAAACACTTCATCATCAACAATCCCAGCATCCACACAGAGACCTAATTGAAAAATCAGCAACTACTAAGACGACAGGCGGATAAATCCATAAAGATGGGAAGAAACCAGCGCATAAAGGAGGAAAACACCCGAAACCAAAACACCTCACCTCCTACAAAAGACCAAAACTCCTTACCAGTAAGGGAACCAAGCTGGATGAAGAATGAGTGTGACAAAATGACGGAATCAGACTTCAGAAAGTGGATAATGAGAAACTTACTTGAGCTAAAAGAACATGTTCTAAATCAGTGCAAAGAAACTAAGAACCTTGAGAAAAGATTCGAGGAATTGATAACAAGAATGGACAACATAGAGAGGAATATGAATGAATTGAAGGAGCTGAAAAACACAACACGAGAAATTCGTGAAGCATGCACAAGTTTCAACAGCCGAATTGACCAAGCAGAAGAAAGAATATCAGAAGTTGAAGATCAACTCAATGAAATAAAACGTGAAACCAAGATTAAAGAAAAAAAGCACAAAAAGGAATGAACAAAATCTCCAAGAAATCTGGGACTATGTGAAGAGACCCAACCTACGTTTGATAGGTGTACCAGAATGTGATGAAGAGAATGAATCCAATCTGGAAAACACTCTTCAGGATATTATCCAGGAAAATTTTCCCAACCTAACCAGACAGGTCAATACTCAACTCCAGAAAATACAGAGAACACCACAAAGATACTCCGCAAGAAGAGCAACCCCAAGGAAAATAATCGTCAGATTCACCAGGGTTGAAATGAAGGAGAAAAATACTAAGGGCAGCCAGAGAGAAAGGTCGGGTCACCCACAAAGGGAAGCCCATCAGACTCACAGCAGATCTCTCAGCAGAGACTCTACAAGCCAGAAAAGAGAGGGGGCCAATATTCAACATCCTTAAAGAAAAGAACTTTCAACCCAGAATTTCATATCCAGCCAAACTGAGCTTCATAAGTGAAGGAAAAATAAAATCCTTCACGAACAAGCAAGTACTCAGAGATTTTGTCACCACTAGGCCTGCTTTACAAGAGCTCCTGAAAGAGGCACTACACATAGAAAGAAACAACCAGTACCAGCCTTGCTAAAAGCATATCAAATGCTAAAGACCATCAACAAAATGAAGAATGTACATGAACCAATGGGCAAAACAGCCAGCTAGCATCAAAATAGCAGTATCAAATTCACATATAACAATATTAACCCTAAATGTAAATGGGCTAAATGCACCAATCCAAAGACACAGACTGGAAAATTGGATAAAAATTCAAAACCCATCGGTGTGCTGTATCCAGAAAACCCACCTCACACAAAATGATACACAAAGGCTCAAAATAGAAGGATGGAGGAAGATTTACCAAGATGGAGAGCAAGAAAAACAGGAGTTGCAATTCTCATCTCTGATAAAATAGACTTTAAAGCAACAAAGATCAAAAGAGACAAAGAAGGTCATTACATAATGGTAAAAGGATTGATACAACAAGAAGAGCTGACCATTCTAAATATATATGGACCCAATGTAGGAGCACCCAGATATATAAGGCAAGTTCTTAATGACTTACAAAGAGACTTAGACTCCCACACAATAATAGTGGGAGACTTTAACACTCCACTGTCAATAGCAGACAGATCAACCAGACAGAAAATTAACAATGATATTCAGGACTTGAACTCAGACCTGGAAAAAGCTAACCTGATAAACATTTACAGAACTCTCCACCCCAAATCCAAAGAATATACATTCTTCTCAGCACCACATCACACCTACTCCAAAATTGACCACATAATTGGAAGTAAAGCACTCCTCAGCAAATGCAAAACAAACAGTCTCTTAGAACATAGTGCAATCAAGTTGGAACTCAGAATCCAGAAAATAACTCAGAACCGCACAGCTTCATGGAAACTGAACAACTGGCTTTTGAATGTTGATTGGATAAACAATGAAATGAAGGCAGAAATAAAGAAGTTCTTTGGAACCAACGAAAATGAAGACACAACATAACAGAATCTCTGGGACACATTTAAAGCAGTCTGTAGAGGAAAATATATAGCAATAAGTGCCCACATGAGAAGAGTGGAGAGATCCAAAATTGACACTCTCTCGTCAAAATTGAAAGAGCTAGAGGAGCAAGATGAAAAAAACCTAAAAACCTTGCTGAAGACAAGAAATAACTAAGATCAGAGCAGAACTGAAGGAGATAGAGACAAGAAAAACCCTTCAAAATATCAACAAATACAAGAGCTGGTTTTTCGAAAAGATCAACAAAATAGACAGACCACTAGCCAGACAAATATAAAAGAAAAGAGAGCACAACCAAATAGATGCAAAAAAAGACGATAATAAGGAAATCACCACAGATTCCACAGAAATTCAAACCATCATCAGAGAATACTACAAACAACTCTATGCACATTAACTAGTAAATCAGGAAGAAATGGATAAATTCCTGGACGCCTGTTTCCTCCCAATCCTAAACCAGGAGGAAGCCAGAACTATGAATCGACCAATAACAAGGTCTGAAGTTGAGGCAGCAATTAAGAGCCTACCACACAAAAAAAGCCCAGGTCCAGATGGGTTCACAGCTGAATTCTACCAGACACACAAAGAGGATCTGGTACCATTCCTTCTGAAACTATTCCAAATAATCCAAAAAGAGGGAACCCTTCCCACATCATTTTAGGAGACCAACATCATTCTGACACCAAAACCTGACAGAGACTCAACAAGAAAAGAAAACTTCAGGCCAATATCCATGATGAAAATAGGTGCAAAAATCTTCAATAAAATACTGGCAAACCGATTGCAGCAGAACATTAAAAAACTTATCCAACATGTTCAAGTAGGATTCATCCCGGGGATGCAAGACTGGTTCAACATACGTAAGTCTATAAATTTAATTCACCACATAAACAGAAGCAAGAACAAAAACCACATGATTATCTCAATTGACGCAGAGAAGGCATTTGACAAAATTCAACAGCCCTTTATGCTAAAAATCCTCAATAAACTTGGTATTGATGGAACATATCTCAAAGTAATAAAAGTTATTTACGAAAAACCAACAGCCAATATCATACTTAATGGCCAAAAACTGAAAGCATTCCCTTTGAAATCTGGCACTAGACAAGGATGCCCTCTCTCACCACTCTTATTCAACATAGTACTGGAAGTTCTTGCCAGAGCAATCAGGCAAGAAAAAGAAATAAAGCGTGTTCAAATAGAAAAGGTGGAAGCCAAATTGTTTCTATTTGCAGACGACATGATAGTATACCTAGAAGACTCCATCACCTCAGCCCAAAAGCTCCTGAAACTGAAAAGCAACTTCAGCAAAGTCTCAGGATATAAAATCAATGTGCAAAAATCACAAGCATTCCTATACACCAATAACAGACTTAAAGAGAACCAGATGAAGAATGAACTGCCATTCACAATTTCTACAAAGAAAATGAAATACCTAGGAATACAACTCAAAAGGAATGTAAGGGACCGCTTTAGGGAAAACTACAAACCACTGTTCAACAAAATAATAGAGGACACAAACAGATGGAGAAACATTCCATGTTCGTGGTTAGGAAGAATCAATATCATGGAAATGGCTATACTGCCCAAAGTAATTTACACATTCAATGCTATCCCCATCAAACTACCATTGAGTTTTTTCACAGAACTGGAAAAAACCACCATGAATTTTATATGGAACCAAAAGAGAGCCCGCATAGCCAAGTCAATTCTAAGCAAAAAGAGCACAGCGGGAGGCATCACACTACCAGACTTCTAACTATACTACAAGGCTACAGTAATCAAAACAGCATGGTTCTGGTACCAAAACAGAGATATAGACCAATGGAACAGAACAGAATCATTGGAGGCAACGTAACATATGTACAACCGTATTATCTTTGATAAACCAGACAAAAACAAGCAATGGGGAAAGGATTTCCTATTTAATAAATGGTGTTGGGAAAACTGGCTAGCCATGTGCAGATAGCAGAACCTGGACCCCTTCCTGACACCTTACACTAAAATTAACTCCAGATGGATTAAAGACTTTAACATAAGACCTGACACCATAAAAACCCTAGAAGAAAATCTAGGCAAAACCATTCAGGACATAGGAGTAGGCAAGGACTTCATGAACAAAACACCAAAAGCATTGGCAACAAAAGCCAAAATAGAAAAATGGGACCTAATCAAACTCCACAGCTTCTGCACGGCAAAAGAAACTGTCACTAGAGTGAATCGGCAACCATCAGAATGGGAAAAAATCTTTGAAGTTTACACATCTGACAAAGGGCTGACATCCAGAATTTACAAAGAACTCAAACAGATTTACAGGAAAAAACAAAGAAGCCCATTCAAAATTGGGCAAAGGATATGAACAGACACCTTACAAAAGAACACATACATGAGGCCAACAAACATATGAAAAAATGCTCATCATCACTGGTCATTAGAGAGATGCAAATCAAAACCACATTGAGATACCATCTCACGCCAGTTAGAATGGTTTTCATTAAAAAATCTGGAGACAGCAGATGCTGGAGAGGATGTGGAGAAATAGGAACACTCTTACACTGTTGGTGGGAGTGTAAATTAGTTCAACCATTGTGGAAGACAGTGTGGCGATTCCTCACGGACCTAGAAATAGAAATTCCATTTGACCCAGCAATCCCATTACTGGGTATATATCCAAAGGACTATAAATCATTCTATTATAAGGACACATGCACACGAATGTTCATTGCAGCACTGTTAACAATAGCAAAGAACTGGAACCAACCGTAATGCCCAACGATGGTAGACTGGACTGGGAAAATATGGCACATATACACCATGGAATATTATGCAGCAATCAAAAATGATGAGTTTGTGTCCTTTGTAAGGACATGGATGAATCTGGAGAACATCATTCTCAGCAAACTGACACAAGAACAGAAAAAGAAATACCGCATATACTCACTCACAGGTGGGTGAGAAAAATGAGAACACATGGACACAGAGAGGCGGTCTACTATACACTGGGGTCTATTGGGAGATTGGGGAAGGACAGCGAGGGGGGCTGGGGAGGGATAGCCTGGGGATGAATGCCAAGAGTGTCTTGAGTATTCCCTAGTATGCATTATTTACTGAGGCTCTGAAAGTTTGGCCATATAAAATAGCCTCCTGACTTTTCCACAGGTGTGCACTATTTATTGAGGCTTTACGTTAGTGACAATAGGAAATAGATTCCTGACTATTGCTCAGGTGTGTTTCATTGACTGAGCCTCTGATTAAGTGGGCATATGCAATCAACTCCTCCATATTCCAAAGTTGTGCATTATTCACTGAAGCTTTGAAGGAGAGGCCATATGAAATAGACACTTGACTATTACCCCATTGTGCATTATTCAGTAAGGTTCTGAATGAGTGGTCATATGGAGTAGAATCCTGACGATTCCCCAGGTGTGTATCATTCAGTGAGTTACTGAATGAGTGGTCATATGAAAAAGGTTCCTGACTACTACCGGGGTGTGCATTATTCACTGAGGGTCTGAGTGGCCATATAAAATAGGCTCCTAATAGTCCCTGAGTATTCCTCATGTGTGCGTTATTCGCTGAGTCTCTTAGTGGCCATATGAAATAGACTCCTGACTATTCCTCATGCTTTGATTTTGTGGCTATATAAAATAGACTAGTGTCTATTCCCCAAGTGTGCATTATTCACTGAGGTTCTAAATGAGTGGTGATATAAAGTAGATTCTTAACTCTTCCCCAGGTGTGTATTATTTAATGAGACTCTGAATAAGTAGGCATAAGAAGGAGATTCCAGACTATTCCCCAGTTGTGCATTATTTACAGAGAATCTGAATGTGTAGCCACTTGAAGTAGACTCTTGACTATTTTGCAGGGATGTGTTATTCACTGAGGCCCTGAAGGAGTGGCCACATGAACAAGATTCCTGATTATTCCAGATATATATACTGTTCTCTGAAAAACTGAAAGAGTGGCCATGTGAAATAGATGCCATTTTACTCCACAGGTGTGTGTTATTCATTGATTCTTGAAATGAATCACGATATAAAATAGACTAGTGATTATTCCCCACATGAGCATTATTCAAAGAGGTTCTGTATGAGTGTCCATATCAAATAGACTCCTGACTATCACCCAGGTGTGTATCTTTCTGTGAGTGCTTAATTTGTGGCCATCTTAAATAGGGTCATGACTATTCCACAGGTGTTCATTATTCACTGAAGCTTTGAAGGAGAGGCCATATGAAATAGACACTTGACTATTACCCCATTGTGCATTATTCAGTAAGACTCTGAATGAGTGGTCATATGGAGTAGAATCCTGACGATTCCCCAGGTGTGTATCATTCAGTGAGTTACTGAATGAGTGGTCATATGAAAGAGGTTCCTGTCTACTACCGGGGTGTGCATTATTCACTGAGAGTCTGAGTGGCCATACAAAATAGGCTCCTAATATTCACTGAGTATTCCTCATGTGTGAATTATTCACTGAGTCTCTGAGTGGCCATATGAAATAGACTCCTGACTATTCCCCAGTTGTGTATTATTTCTTGGGAGGCCTAATGAGTAACCATATGAAATAGACTTCTCAGTATCAAACAGGTGTGTATTATTCAGGGAATCTCAGGATGATTGGCAATATGAATTAGTCTCCTCAGTACTACACAGAAAGGGGTTATTTACTGAGGCTGATAATGAGGAGTCATATTAAACATAATCTTGACTGTTCCCAAGGTTTGTATCATTCAGTGAGGCTCTAAATGATTCGCCATATGAAAAAGACTCCTGAGTACACAACTGTTGTGAATTATTCATTGAGCCTTTGAATGAGTGGCCATTTGAAATACACTCCTGACTTTTTCGCAGGTGTGTACAATTCAGTGAGGCTTGAAATAAGTGGCCACATGAAATGGACCCCTTAGTACTTGACAGACGTGCATTATTCACTGAGGGGCTTAATAAGTGCACATAAGCAATAAACTCCTGATTATTCTTCAGCTGCACATTATTCACCGAGGCTCTGAATATGTGGCCATTTGGAATAAATTCCTCACTATTCTGTAAGTGTGTATTATTCACAGAGTCTCCAAATGCATTGCCTTTCCAAATAGACTCTTGAGAATTCTCCAGGTGTGCACTATTCCATGAGGCTCTGAATAAGTGGCCACATAAAATAGACTCCTCACCATTTCCCAGGCGTGTATAATTCACTGAGGCTCTGAAAGAGTAACCAAATGAAATAGATTCCTGACTATTACACAAGTGTGCATTATTCAGTGATGCCCTCAATGAGTGTTCATATGAAACTGTTCTGAGTATTCTCCAGGTGTGTATCACTCAGTGAGGTGCTGAAAGAGTGGCCATATAAAATAGATTTCTGACTACTCCAAAAGTGTGTATTATTCACTGTGGCTCTGAGTGAGTGGCCATAGAAAATAGACTCTTGACTATTCCACAGATGCATACTATCCACCGAGGCTATAAATGAGTGTCCAAATGAAAGAGACTCCTGGCTATTCCACAGGTGTGCATTATTCACTGAGGTTCTGAATGTCTGTCCATCGAAAATAGACTTTGGGAGGAGGCAAGATGGCGTCATAGAGGTGACTCAGGATTGCAGCTCTCGGTGAAGGTGCAGAGGTGTCCACACAGAGACCCAATTAAAAAATCAGCCACTACTAAGACGACAGGCGGATAAATCCATAAAGATGGGAAGAAACCAGCGCAAAAAGGAGGAAAGCACCCGAAACCAAAACACCTCACCTCCAAAAAAGGACCAAAACTCCTCACCAGCAAGGGAACAAAGCTGGATGGAGAATGAATGTGACGAAATGACGCAATCAGACTTCAGTAAGGGGATAATGAGAAACTTCAGTGAGCTAAAGGAACATGTTCTAAACCAGTGCAAAGAAACTAAGAACCTTGAAAAAATATTTGAAAAAAGATTCGAGGAATTGATAACGAGAATGGACAACTTAGAGAGGAATATGAATGAATTGAAGGAGCTGAAAAACACAACACGAGAACTTCGCGAAGCATGCACAAGTTTCAACAGCCGAATTGACCAAGCAGAAGAAAGAATATCAGAAGTTGAAGATCAACTCAATGAAATAAAACGAGAAACCAAGATTAAAGAAAAAAGCACAAAAAGGAATGAACAAAATCTCCAAGAAATGTGGGACTATGTGAAGAGACCCAACCTACGTTTGATAGGTGTACCAGAATGTGACGAAGAGAATGAATCCAAGCTGGAAAACACTCTTCAGGATATTATCCAGGAAAATTTCCCCAACCTAGCAAGACAGGTCAATACTCAACTCCAGGAAATACAGAGAACACCACAAAGAAACTCTGCAAGAAGAGCAACACCAAGGCACATAATCATCAGATTCACCAGGGTTGAAACGAAGGAGAAAATACTAAGGGCAGCCAGAGAGAAAGGTCAGGTCACCCACAAAGGGAAGCCCATCAGACTCACAGCACATCTCTCGGCAGAGACTCTACAAGCCAGAAGAGAGTGGGGGCCAATATTCAACATCCTTAAAGGAAAGAGCTTTCAAACCAGAATTTCATATCCAGCGAAACTGAGCTTCATAAGTGAAGGAAAAATAAAATTCTTCACGAACAAGCAAGTACTCAGAGATTTTGTCACCACTAGGCCTGCTTTACAAGAGCTCCTGAAAGAGGCACTACACATAGAAAGAAACAACCAGTTCCAGCCATCCTAAAAGCATACCAAATGCTAAAGACCATCAAAAAATGAAGAACGTACATGAACCAACGGGAAAAACAGCCAGCTAGCATCAAAATGGCAGTAACAAATTCACACATAACAATATTAACCCTGAATGTAAATGGGCTAAATGCACCAATCAAAAGACACAGACTGGCAAATTGGATAAAAAACCAAAACCCATCGGTGTGCTGTATCCAGGAAACCCACCTCACATGTAAAGATACACAAAGGCTCAAAATAAAGGGATGGAGGAAGATTTACCAAGCAAATGGAGAGCAAAAAAAAGCAGTAGTTGCAATTCTCTTCTCTGATAAAATAGACTTTAAAGTAACAAAGATCAAAAGGGACAAAGAAGGTCATTACATAATGGTAAAAGGATCGATACAACAAGAAGAGATAACGATTCTAAATATATATGGACCCAATGTAGGAGCACGCAGATATATAAGGCAAGTTCTTAATGACTTACAAAGGGACTTAGACTCCCACACAATAATAGTGGGAGACTTTAACACTCCACTGTCAATAGCAGACAGATCAACCAGACAGAAAATTAACAGGGATATCCAGGACTTGAACTCAGACCTGGAACAAGCAAACCTGATAGACATTTACAGAACTCTCCACCCCAAATCCACAGAATATACATTCTTCTCAGCACCACATCACACCTACTCCAAAATTGACCACATATTTGGAAGTAAAGCACTCCTCAGCAAATGCAAAACAACTGAAATCATAACAAACAGTCTCTCAGACCATAGTGCAATCAAGTTGGAACTCAGAATTCAGAAAATAACTCAGAGCCGCACAGCTTCATGGAAACTGAACAATTGGCTCCTGAATGTTGATTAGATAAACAATGAAATGAAGGCAGAAAAAAGAAGTTCTTTGAAACCAACGAGAATGAAGACACAACGTACCAGAATCTCTGGGACACATTTAAAGCACTCTGTAGAGGAAAATATATAGCAATAAGTGCCCACATGAGAAGAGTGGAGAGATCCAAAATTGACACTCTATCGTCAAAATTGAAAGAGCTAGAGGAGCAAGATCAAAAATGCTCAAAACCTAGCTGAAGACAAGAGATAACTAAGATCAGAGCAGAAATGAAGGAGATAGAGACAAGAAAAACCCTTCAAAAAATCAATAAATCTAAGAGCTGGTTTTTTGAAAAGATCAACAAAATAGACAGACCACTAGCCAGACTGATAAAAAAGAAGAGAGAGAACAACCAAATAGATGCAATAAAAAACGATAAAGGGGAAATCACCACAGATTCCACAGAAATTCAAACCATCATCAGAGAATACTACAAAAAACTCTATGCACATAAACCAGTAAATCAGGAAGAAATGGATAAATTCCTGGATGCCTGTGTCCTCCCAAGCCTAAACCAGGAGGAAGCCGAAACTATGAATAGACCAATAACAAGGTCTGAAGTTGAGGCAGCAATTAAGAGCCTACCACACCAAAAAAGCCCAGGTTCAGATGGGTTCACAGCCGAATTCTACCAGACACACAAAGGGGATCTGGTAGCATTCTTTCTGAAACTATTCCAAATAATCCAAAAAGAGGGAACCCTTCCCAAATCATTTTATGAGACCAACATCATCCTGATACCAAAACCTGGCAGAGACTCAACAAGAAAAGAAAACTTTAGGCCAATATCCATGATGAACATAGAGGCAAAAATCTTCAATAAAATACTGGCAAACCGATTGCAACAGCACATTAAATAACTTATCCATCATGATCAAGTAGGATTCATCCCGGGGTTGCAAGGCTGGTTCAACATACGCAAGTCTATAAATGTAATTCACCACATAGACAGAAGCAAAAACAAAAACCACATGATTATCTCAATTGATGCAGAGAATGCATTTGACAAAATTCAACAGCCCTTTATGCTAAAAACCCTCAATAAACTTGGTATTGATGGAACATATCTCAAAGTAATAAAAGCTATTTATGACAAACCAACAGCCAATATCATACTTAATGGGCAAAAACTGGAAGCATTCCCTTTGAAATCTGGCACTAGACAAGGATGACCTCTATCACCACTTCTATTCAACATAGTACTGGAAGTTCTAGCCAGAGCAATCAGGAAAGAAAAAGAAATAAAGGGTATTCAAATAGGAAAGGAGGAAGCCAAATTGTTTCTATTTGCAGACGACATGATAGTATACCTAGAAGACCTCATCACCTCAGCCCAAAAGCTCCTTCAACTGATAGGCAACTTCAGCAAAGTCTCAGGATATAAAATCAATGTTCAAAAATCACAAGCATTCCTATACACCAATAACAGACATAAAGAGAACCAAATCAAGAACTAACTGCCATTCACAATTGCTACAAAGAAAATAAAATACCTAGGAATAAAACTCACTAGGAATGTAAGGGACCTCTTTAAGGAAAACTACAAACAACTGCTCAACGAAATAAGAGAGGACACAAAGAGATGGAGAAACATTCCATGTTCGTCGTTAGGAAGAATCAATATCGTGAAAATGGCTATACTGCCCAAAGTAATTTACACAATCAATGCTATCCCCATCAAACTATCATTGAATTTCTTCACAGAACTGGAAAAAACCACCATGAATTTCATATGGAACCAAAAAAGAGCCCGCATAGCCAAGTGAATTCTAAGCAAAAAGAACACAGCAGGAGGCATCACGCTACCAGACTTCAAACTATACTACAAGGCTACAGTAATCAAAACAGCATGGTACTGGTAACAAAACAGAGATATAGACCAATGGAACAGAGCAGAGGCATCGGAGGCAACACAACACATCTACAACCATATTATCTTTGATAAACCAGACAAAAACAGGCAATGGGGAAAGGATTCCCTATTTAATAAATGGTGTTGGGAAAACTGGCTAGCCATGTGCAGAAAGCAGAAACTGGACCCCTTCCTGACACCTTACACTAAAATTAACTCCAGATGGATTAAAGACTTAAACGTAAGACCTGACACCATAAAAACCCTAGAAGAAAATCTAGGCAGAACCATTCAGGACATAGGAGTAGGCAAGGACTTCATGAACAAAACACCAAAAGCATTGGCAACAAAAGCCAAAATAGAAAAATGGGACCTAATCAAACTCCACAGCTTCTGCACGGCAAAAGAAACAGTCACTAGAGTGAATCGGCAACCATCAGAATGGGAAAAAATCTTTGCAGTTTACGCATCTGACAAAGGGCTGATATCCAGAATTTACAAAGAACTCAAACTGATTTACAGGAAAAAAACAAACAAGCCCATTCAAAAATGGGCAAAGGATATGAACAGAAACTTTAGGAAAGCAGACATACATGAGTCCAGCAAACATATGAAAAAGTGCTCATCGTCATTGGTCATTAGAGAGATGCAAATCAAAACCACATTGAGATACCATCTCACACCAGTTAGAATGGCAATCATTAAAAAATCTGGAGACAGCAGATGCTGGAGAGGATGTGGAGAAATAGGAACACTCTTACACTGTTGGTGGGAGTGTAAATTAGTTCAACCATTGTGGAAGACAGTGTGTCGATTCCTCAGGGACCTAGAAATAGAAATTCCATTTGACCCAGCAATCCCATTACTGGGTATCTATCGAAAGGACTATAAATTGTTCTACTATAAGGACACATGCACACGAATGTTCATTGCAGCACTGTTTACAATAGCAAAGACCTGGAACCAACCCAAATGCCCAACGATGATAGACTGGACTGGGAAAATGTGGCACATATACACCATGGAATATTATGCAGCAATCAAAAATGATGAGTTTGTGTCCTTTGTAGGGACATGGATGAATCTGGAGAACATCATTCTCAGCAAACTGACACAAGAACAGAAAAAGAAATACCGCATATACTAACTCATAGGTGGGTGAGAAAAATGAGAACACGTGGACACAGAGAGGCAGTCTACTATACACTGGGGACTGTTGGGGGGAATGGGGGAGGGACAGCAGGAGGGGGCGGGGGGGATAGCCTGGGGATGAATACCAAGTGTGGCTGAAGGGGAGGAAAGCAGCAAAGCACACTGCCATGTGTGTACCTATGCAACTATCTTGCTCGTTCTGCACATGTACCCCCAAACCTATAATGCAATAAAAATTAAAAAAAAAAAAAGAAAATAGACTTCATATTCTCCAGGTGTGTTTTAGTCAGTGAAGCTCAAGATAATTTGCTATATTAATTAGATTCCCTACTATTGCGCAGGTGTGTATTATTCACTGAGGCTCTGAATATGTGGCTACATGAAATAGACTCCTGACCACTCCACATTATTCAGTGACACTTCGAATGAGACGCCACATGAAAAAGACTCCTGACTATTTGACTTGTGAGCATTATTCAGTGAGAATCTCAATAGAAGTATAAAACAGAATCCTGACTATTTCCCCAAGTGTGTACATTTGGTGGGACTCTCAGTGAGTGGCCATGTGAAAGAGACTTCTGAGTATTTTGCAGGTGTGCATTATTTCATGAGGCTGTGAAAGAGTAGCCATATGAAATGACTCCTGACAATTCCCCAGAAATGTAATATTCAGTGAGGTTCTGAATGAGTTTCCATATGAAATAGTCTTTTTTTACCTGGTGTTCATTATTCAGTGAGGCTCTGAATGATTGGCCATAAGAAATAGATTTCAGACTATAACAAACGTGTGTAATACTCAGTGAGGCTGTGTAAAAGTGGCCATATGAAACACACTACATATTACTCCAAACGTGTGCATTATTCAGTGAAGGTCTAAATGAGTGACCCTAAGAAATACAATCCTAAATATTTTTCAGGTGTGCATTATTCACTAAGGTGTGAATGATTTTTCACATAAAATAGATTGCTGAGTACTCCACTGGTATGCAGTATTCACGGAGGCTGAGAATCAGTGTCCATGTGAAATAGAATTCTGAATATCCCCCATGTGTGCATTATTAATAAAGGTTATGAAAACATAGCCCTATTAAAAATATTGCTGACTATTCCCCAGGTTTGGATTATTCACTGGGGCTATGAATTGGAGGCAATGTAAAATAGACTCCAGATTATTTTCCAGGTGTGTTTTATTCACATGGGCACTGAATGAGGGGCCGTGTGAAATAGACTCCTGTATATTCCAGAGTTCTGTATTATTCGCTGAAGTTCTCAATGTTTGGCCAAACAAAATATACACCTGGCTACTCCACATGTGTATATTTACCACCGACACTCTGGAGGAATGGCCGTGTAAAAGAGACTCCAAATTTTTCTCCAGATTTGCATTATTCAATGTGGCTCTGAATGCAGACCATATGAAACAGATTCCTGACAATTCCACAGGTGCGTATTTCTCAGTGAGACTCGAAGGAAGGGTGATATAAAATAAACACCTCACTATTGTAGAGGTATAGGTTGTTCAGTGAGTCTCAAAATGGGTGTCCATATTAAATAGAATCCCAAATTTTCCCCACGTTTGTATCATTCAGTGAGGTGCTGAATGAGTGGCCATATGACATACATTTCTGAGGACTCAACAGGTGTTCATTGTTCACTTAGGCTTTGAATGAAGAGCAATATGAAGTAGACTCCTGACTATTTCCCAGGTCTGTATAATTCACTGAGCCTCTGAATAATTGGCCTGAGGAAAGAAACTACTAGATATTACCCAGGTGTGTGTTATTCAGTGAGGCTCAAGATGAGTGGCCATATGAAATAGACCTCTCAGTACCCCACAGAAGTGAGTTTTTCAGTGGGACTCTGAAAGAGTCGGCATATGAAATAGACTCCTGACTATTCATCAGAAGTTCATTATTCACTGAGGCTCTGAATGTGTGGCCATTGGAAATAGAATCCCGACTATTCCCCACGTGTGTATCATTCAGTGAGGCACTGAATGAGTGGCCATACGAAAGGGACTCCTGACTATTACCCTGGTTTGCATTATTTACTGTGGCTCTAAATTACTGGCCATGTGAAATAGAGTCCAGAGTATTTTTCAAGTCTGCATTATTCACTGATTCTCTGAGTAGCCATATAAAATAGACTCCTGATTATTTTCCAGTTGTGTATTATTCCGTGGGGGTCCTACTGAATGACCATATAAAATAGACTTCTGACTGTTTCCCATGTGTGCATTATTCAGGGAGCCTCAGAATATGGGGTGACATAAATTAGTCTCCTAAGTACTCCACACATGTGCATTATTTACTGAGGCTCGTAATGAGTTTTCATGTTAAACATTCTCCTGACTGTTCCCCATGTGTTCATTATTCACTGAGGCTCTGAAAGAGTGTCCCTATGAAAGAGACATCTGACTATTCCCAAGGTGAGAATTATTCAGCTTGGCTCTCAATGACTGGTCATACAAAAAAAAAATTCTGACGATTCCCCAGGTGTGTATTATTCTCTGAGGCTCTGAATGAGTGACCATATAGAACTGACCATTGACTATTCCGCAAGTGTCTAATGTTTGCAATAGAATCCTCAGTACTCCCCAGGTGTGCGTTATTCACTGGGGCTCTGAATGAGTGGCAATATGAAACAGAGTCTTGACAATTCCACAGGTGTGTATCATTCAGTGAGTATCTGAATGAGTGGCCATATGAAAGAGAATCGTCACTTATCCACCGGTGTACATTACTCCATGAGATTCTGAATTAGTGGTCATATGACGATACCACAGCTCTGCACCATTCAGTGAAGCTCTAAGTGGCCATTTTAAATTGATTCCTGAATATCCGCACGAAGCTTATTACTCAGAGAGGCTCTGAATGCATGGCTATATCAACTAGGCTGCTGACTACTCCAGGAGTGCATTATTTAGTGAAGCTCTGCATGAGAGGCCAGATGAAATTGTCTCCTGACAATTTCCTAAGTGAGTATTATTTACTAAACCTCTGAATGTGTGGCCAATTGAAATACAGTTTTGACTATTCCCCAGGTGTGCGTTATTCAGTGAGGTTCTGTATGAGTTGCCATACGAAATAGACTCCTGACAATTCCCCAGGTGTGCACTACTCCCTGAGGCTCTCACTGAGCGGCCATATGAAATAAACTCTTGACCCTACCCAATGCGTGTATTATTCAGAGAGGCTCTGAAAGAAATGTCCATATGAAATAGACATCTTTCTATTTCCCAGGTGTTCACTATTCACCGAGGCCCTAAATGAGTTTCAATATCAAATACACTCCTGACAATTTTCCAGGTGTGCACTATTCCGTGAGGCTCTGAATGAGTGCCCACAGAAAATGGACTCCTCACTGTTTTTCAGTCTTGAATAATTCACTGAGACTCTGAAAGAGTGACCAAATGAAATAGATTTTTGACTATTCCACAGTTATGCATTATTCAGTGAGTCTCTCAATGAGTGTTCATATGAAACTGTCCTGACTATTTCTCAGGTGTTTATCACTCAGTCAGGTGCTGAAAGAGTGGCCATAAAAATAGATTCTTGACTATTCTCCAAGTGTGTATTATCCACTGAGGCTATAAATAAGTGGCCAAATAAAATAGACTCATGGTTATCCCACAGGTGCGCATTATTCACTGGGGCTCTGAGTGACTGTCCATCCGAAATAGTCTCCAAATTATTCTCCAGGTGTTTATTATTCAGTGAATCTCAGATTAAGTGGCCATATCAATTACATTCCTTACTATCTCACACGTGTGTATTATTCACTGAGGCCCTTAATATGTGGCTACATGAAATAGCCCAATGACCACTCCACATTATTAAGTAACACTTTGAATTAGATGCCACATAAAAAAGACTTCTGACTCTTTTCCTTGTGAGCATTATTGAGTGAGAATCTCAATGAGGTGACAAAAGAGATTTCTTACTATTTTTTCAAGTGTGTACATTTAGTGAGGCTCTCAATGTATGGCCATGTGAAAGAGACTTCTGACTATTCCGCAGGCGTGCATTATTCCGTGAAACTGTGAAAGAGTGGCCATATGAAATAGACTCCTGACAATTCCCCATAAATGTAATATTCAGTGAGGTTCTGAATGAGTTTCCATATGAAATAGTCTCCTTTTCCCTGGTGTGCATTATTCAGTGAGGCTCTAAATGAGTGGCCATAAGAAATATTCTTCAGACTATATCACAAGTGTGTAATACGCAGTGACACTGTGAAAGAGTGGCCATATGAAACAGACTCCTCATTACTTCACATGTGTGCATTATTAACTGATCATCTGAATGAATAGCTATGTGACATAGACTTCTATTTATTCTTTATGTGTGCATTATTCAAAGAGGTTCTGTATGAATGTGCATACCAAATAGAATTCTGACACTCTTTCAAGTGTGTATTCTTTAGTGAGGCCCAGAATGGGGGGCCATATAAAATAGACTCCTGACTATCACCCAGGTGTGTAACATGCAGGGAGGCACTTAATTCGTGGCTATCTTAAAGAGCATCCTGACTACCCAACAGGGGTTTATTATTCACTGAAGCACTGAATGAGTGGCCATATAAAGTTGACTCCTGACTATTGCCTTATTGTGAATTATTCAGTAAGGCTCTGAATAAGTGGTAGTATGGAATAGAATTCTGATTATTCCACAGGTGTGTATCTTTCAGTGAGGCACTCATTGAGTGGCCATATGAAAGAGGCCTCTGACTAATACCCTGGTGTGCATTATTCACTGTGGCTCTGAATTATTGGCCAGGTGAAATAGACTCCTGAGTATTCCCCAAGTCTGCATTATTCAGTGATTCTCTGAGTGGCTTTATAAAATAGACTCCAGACTATTCCTCAGTTGTGTATTATTCCATGGGAGTCTTAATGAGTGACCATATGAAATAGACATCTGACTGTTTCCCATGTGTGCATTATTCAGGGAGTCTCAGACTTTGAAGTGATATGATTTAGTCTCCTCAGTACTCCACAGACCTGCATTATGCACTGAGACTCGGAATGAGTGGTCATATTAAACAGACTCCTGATTATTCTCCAGGTGAGTATTATTCACTGTGGCTCTGAATGAGTGAAAATATAAAATAGACACCTATTTCACAGGTGTGTACAATTCAGTGAGGCTATGAATGAATGGCCATATGAAAGAAAATTCTGACTACTACACAGGTGTACATTATTCACTGAGGCTCTGAATGAAAGTCCATCGAAAATAGACTCCAAATTATTCTCCAGGTGTGTCTTATTCAGCGAGTCTCAGAATAAGTGGACATATTAATTAGATTCCTTACTATTCCACAGGTGTGCATTATTCACTGAGGCTCCAAATATGTGGCTACATAAAAAGGACGCCTGACTTCTCCACATTATTCAGTGACACTTTGAATCAGAGGCCACATGAAAAAGACTCCTGGCTATTCCACAGGTGTGCATTATTCAGTGAGACTCTGAATGAGAGGATAAAACAGAATCCTGACTATTTCTCCAGGAGTGTACATTTAGTGAGGCTCTCAATGAGTGGCAATATGAAAGAGACTTCTGACTATTCCCCAAGTGTTCATTATTCCGTGAGGCTGTAAAAGGGTGGTCATATGAAACAGACACCTTATTATTCCACATGTGTCCATTATTCACTGATTGTCTGAATGAATAGCCATATGACACAGACTCCTAATTATTTGTTATGTGTGCATTATTTAAAGAGGTCCTGTATGAGTGTCCATAGGAAACAGATTCCTGACACAACCCCAGGTGTGTATCATTCAGTGAGGAACAAAATGAGAGGTCATATGAAATAGACTTCTATCATCGAGGTGTGTATCATTAGGGGAGGCACTTAATTTGTGTCTATCTTAAACAGTGTCCTGACTAAGTCATAAGGGTTCATTATAGACTGAAGCTCTGAATGAGAGGCCATATAAAATATACTACTGGGGAGCAGTTCCAAGATGGCGCCATAGAAACAACTCAGGATTGCAGCTCTCAGTGAAGGTGCAGAGGGTGAGTCCTAGCTGCATTTTCAGATGGACTTTTGTAGCCCAAAGAACTTGCAAATTCCCAGAAGTAGGAGAGACACAGGAGAGCAGCACAGCAAGCTTGCATGGCCGTTTTGACTAGTGCAGTGCTGCAGCATAGCGGCAGCCTGCACAAAGCTCACTGGTCTGGGTGCCCTGTTAAACCGGCAATCTGAGTTTTGGGAGGGCAGATTGACATGTCCATTTGATTGAAGGGGGCTTGGATGGTGAGCAAGACCAGAGATTCCTGGGAAGAGCGATTTGTGCTGGTGCAGTGGGCCAACACAGGGGAGATCGCATGGATCCCAGTGGCCAATCATCAGGCGACTGGGGTGTCTGTGAGAGAGTCAACCATTCAATTTGGAAAGAAAGAGAGAGAGAGAAAGAGGAGGGACTTTAAGGCAGGAAGCCAGGTGATTGGGCTTGGTGGGTCACACCCTCACAAAGACAAGCAGTGTGGTGATTTGAGGCACTCGGGTTCACAGTGTTGCTACGGGTTTGGCTGAATCCAAATGGTGCAGCTCGGTGGGGGAGGG
The DNA here is from genome assembly GCA_031835075.1 of Saguinus oedipus. Classification (NCBI taxonomy): domain Eukaryota; kingdom Metazoa; phylum Chordata; class Mammalia; order Primates; family Cebidae; genus Saguinus; species Saguinus oedipus. The sequence goes on from CM063170.1 coordinate 8,188,447, forward strand.
GCGTCAGCCACTACAAATGCAATCCACCCCTACTGAGGTATCGCCCACTGCTGATGCAGCTTGCTGTTGCTAAGGCAACCAGCCATAACAGAGAGACGCCACCAACAGGGAGGAGCACACCACAGTAGAACAGAGCCCCATGGCAGAAGGGTGGACCTGCGCTAGCAGGGTGGAGCCCCGGCAGCAAATAATGAATAGACTACCTCCTAGCTGGACAGGACAGTGCAATAGATACTCATAAAGAAAGCCCCAACTCCCTGAGACAGAGCACCTGACAGAAAAAAAGGGGATTTTATAAGTTTTGCTGCAGCAGACACATTCGCCAAGCAACCCTGAATGAACAACGGAGATCACAGCTCAGAACTGGAGCTCCTATAAAGTACAGAACATCTCCTCAAGCAGCTGCCTGATTCCTGTATATCCAAAGAGCCACCTCAGAAAAGGACGACCAGGCAGAAGAAAGAATATCAGAAGTCGAAGATCAACTCAATGAAATAAAAAGGGAAACCAAGATTAGAGAAAAAAGCACAAAAAGGAATGAACAAAATCTCCAAGAAATGTGGGACTATGTAAAGAGACATAACCTTCGTTTGATAGGCATACCAGAATGTAATGAAGAGAATGAACCCAAGCTGAAAAACACTCTTCAGGATACTATCCACGAAAATTTTCCCAACCTAGCAAGGCAGGCCAATACTCAACTCTAGGAAATACAGAGAAGACCACAAAGATATTCTGCAAGAAGAGCAAACTCAAGCCACATAATTATCAGATTCACCAGGGTTGAAATGAAGGAGAAAATACTAAGGGCAGCCAGAGAGAAGGGTCAGGTAACCCACAAAGGGAAGCCCAACAGACTCACAGCAGATCTCTCAGCAGAAACTCTAAAAGCCAGAAAAGAGTGGGGGCCAATATTCAACATCCTTAAAGAAAAGAACTTTTAACCCAGAATTTCATATCCAGCCAAACGGAGCTTCATAAGTGAAGAAAGAATAAAATCTTTTGCCAACAAGCAAAAACTCAGAGATTTTGTCGCCACCAGACCTGCTTTACAAGAGCTCCTGAAAGAAGAACTATACATAGAAAGAAACAACCTGTTCCAGCCATTCTAAAAACATACCAAATGCTAAAAAGCATCAACAAAATGAAGAATCTGCATTAACCAAAGGACAAAACAGCCAGATAGTATCAAAATGGCAGTATCAAACTCACACATAACAATGGTAACACTAAATGTAAATCGGCTAAATGCAACAATCAAAAGACACAGACTGGCAAATTGGATAAAAATCAAAAACCTATCGGTGTGCTGTATCCAGGAAACCCATCTCACATGCAAAGATTCAGAAAGGCTCAAAATAAAGGGATGGAGGAAGATTTACCAAGCAAATGGAGAGCAAAAAAAAGCAGGAGTTGCAATTCTCATCTCTGATAAAATAGACTTAAAAAAAACAAAGATCAAAAGAGACAAAGAAGGTCATTACATAATGATAAAAGGATCGATACAACAAGAAGAGCTAACGATTCTAAATATATATGGACCCAATGCAGGAGCACCCAGATATATAAGGCAAGTTCTTAACGACTTACAAAAAGACTTAGACTCCCACACAGTAATAGTGGGGACTTTAACACTCCACTGTCAATATCAGACAGATCAACAAGACAGAAAATTAACAAGAATATCCAGGACTTGAACTCAGACCTGGAACAGCAAACCTGATAGACATTTACAGAACTCTCCACCCAAAATCCACAGAATATACATTCTTCTCAGCACCACATCACACCTACTCCAAAATTGACCACATAATTGGAAGTAAAGCAATCCTCAGCAAATGCAAAACAACGGAAATCATAACAAACAGTCTCTCAGACCATAGCGCAATCAAGTTGGAACTCAGAATTCAGAAAATAACTCAGAACCGCACATCTTCATGGAAACTGAACAACTGGCTCTTGAATGTTGATTGGATAAACAATGAAATGAAGGCAGAAATAAAGAGGTTCTTCGAAACCAACGAAAATGAAGACACAACGTACCAGAATCTCTGGGACACATTTAAAGCAGTCTGTAGAGGAAAATATATAGCAATAAGTGCCCACATGAAAAGAGTTGAGAGATCCAAAATTTACACCCTGTTGTCAAAATTGAAAGAGCTAGAGGAGCAAGATAAAAAAAAAAACTCAAAACCTAGCCGAAGACAAGAAATAACTAAGATCAGAGCAGAACTAAAGGAGATAGAGACACGAAATTTCTTCAAAAAATGAATAAATCCAAGAGCTAGTTTTTCGAAAAGATCAACAAAATAGACACTAGCCAGACTGATAAAAAAGAAGAGAGAGAACAACCAAATAGATGCAATAAAATACGATAAAGAGGAAATCAGCACAGGTTCCACAGAAATTGAAACCATCATCAGAGAATACTACAAACAACTCTATGCACATAAACTAGTAAACGAGGAAGAAATGGATAAATTCCTGGACACCTGTGTCCTCCCAAGCCCAAACCACCAGGAAGCCAAAATTATGAATAGACTAATAACAAGTTCTGAAGTCGAGGGAGCAATTAAGAGCCTACCAAACAAAATAAAAGCCCTTGTCCAGATGGGTTCACACCCGACTTCTACCAGACACACAAAGAAGAGATGGTACCATTCCTTCTGAAACTATTCCAAATAATCCATAAAAAGGGAACCGTTCCCAAATCATTTTATGAGACCAACATCATCCTGATACCCAAACCTGACAGAGACTCAACAAGAAAAGAAAACTTCAGGCCAATATCCATGATGAACATAGATGCAAAAATCTTCAATAAAATACTGGCAAACCGATTGCAACAGCACATCAAGAAACTTAACCATGATGATCAAGTAGGATTCTTCCCGGGCATGCAAGGCTGGTTCAACATACACAAGTCTATAAACGTCATTCACCAGATTAACAGAACCAATAACAAAACCGACATGATTATCTCAATTGATGCAGAGAAGGCATTTGACAAAATTCAACAGCCCTTTATGCCAAAAACTCTCAATAAACTCGGTATTGACGGAACATATCTCAAAGTAATAAAAGCTATTTATGACAAACCAACAGCCAATATCATACTTAATGGGCAAAAACTGGAAGCATTCCCTTTGAAATCTGGCACTAGACAAGGATGCCCTCTCTCACCACTCTTATTCAACATAGTACTGGAAGTTCTAGCCAGAGCAATCAGACAAGAAAAAGAAATAAAGGGTATTCGAATAGGAAAGGAGGAAGCCAAATTGTCTCTATTCGCAGACAACATGATAGTATACCTATAAGACCCCATCACCTCAGCCCAAAAGCTCCTGCAACTGATAAGTAACTTCAGCAAAGTCTCAGGATATAAAATCAATGTGCAAAAATCACAAGCATTCCTATAGACCAATAACAGACTTAAAGAGAACCAAATCAAGAATGAATTGCCATTCACAATTGCTACAAAGGGAATAAAATACCTAGGAATAAAACTTCCAAGGAACGTGAGGGACCTCTTCAAGGAAAACTACAAACCACTGCTCAACGAAATAAGAGAGGACCCAAACAGATGGAGAAACATTCCATGTTCGTGGTTAGGAAGAATCAATATCGTGAAAATGGCTATACTGCACAAAGTAATTTACACAATCAATGCTATGCCCATGAAGTTACCATTGAATGTTCTCACAGAACTGGAAAAAACCACCATGAACTTCATATGGAACCAAAGGAAATCCCGCATAGCCAAGTCAATTCTAAGCAAAAAGAACACAGCGGGAGGCATCACACTACCAGACTTCAAACTATACTACAAGGCTACAGTAATCAAAACAGCATGGTACTGGTACCAAAACAGAGATATAGACCAATGCAACAGAACAGAGACATCAGAGGCAAATCAACATATCTACAAGCATATAATCTTTGATAAACCAGACAAAAACAAGCAATGGGGAAAGAATTTCCTGTTTAACAAATGGTGTTGGGAAAACTGGCTAGCCATGTGCAGAAAGCAGAAACTGGACCCCTTCCTGACACCTTACACTAAAATTAACTCCAGATGGATTAAAGACGTAAACATAAGACCTGGCACCATAAAAACCCTAGAAGAAAATCTAGGCACAACCATTCAGGACATAGGAGTAGGCAAGGACTTCATGACCAAAACACCAAAAGCATTGGCAACAAAAGCCAAAATAGACAAATGGAACCTAATCAAACTCCACAGCTTCTGCACAGCAAAAGAAACAGTCACTATGGTGAATTGGCAACCAATAGATTGTGAAAAAATCTTTGCAGTTTACCCATCTGACAAAGAACTGATATCCAGAATTTACAAAGAACTCAAACAGATTTACAGAAAAAAAAAAAACAAGCCAATTTAAAAATGGGCAAAGGGCATGAACAGACACTTTACAAAAGAAGACATACATAAGGACAACAAACACTTGCATAAATGCTCATCAATACTGGTCATTAGAGAGATGCAAATCAAAACCACATTGAGATACCATCTCACGCCAATTAGAATGGCGATCATTAAAAAATCTGGAGACAGCAGATGCTGGAGAGGATGTGGAGAAATAGGAACACTCTTACACTGTTGGTGGGAGTGTAAATTAGTTCAACCATTGTGGAAGACAGTGTGGTGATTCCTCAAGGACCTAGAAATAAAAATTTTATTTGACCCAGCAATCCCATTACTGGGTATATATCCAAAGGAATATAAATCGTTCTACTCTAAGGACACATGCACACGAATGTTTATTGCAGTACTGGTTACAATAGCAAAAAACTGAAACCAACCCAAATGCCCATTGATGATAGACTGGACTGGGACAATGTGGCACATATACACCATGAAGTATTGTGCAGCAATCAAAAATGACGAGTTTATGTTTTTTGTAAGGACATGGATGAATCTGGAGAACATCATTCTCAGCAAACTGCCACAAGAACAGAAAAGAAAACACCACATATTCTCACTCATAGTCGGGTGAGAAAATTGACAACACATGGACACAGGGAGGGATGTACTACACACTGGGATCTATTGGGGGGAATATGGGAGAAACAGCGGGTGGGAGCTTGGGAGGGATAGCCTGGGGAGAAATGCCAATTGTGGGTTAAGGGGAGGAAGGCAACAAAACACACTGCCATTTGTGTACCTATGCAACTATCTTGCACGTTCTGCACATGCACCCCAAAACCTAATATGCAATAAAAATTTAAATATATATATATATATATATATATATATATATATATATATATATATATTTTCCTGACTATTGCCCCGTTGTGAATTATTCAATAAGGCTCTATATGAGTGGTAGTACGGATTAGCATCCTGATGATTCCCCAGGTGTTTTTCATCCAGTGAGGCACTGAATGAGTGGCCATATGAAAGAGGCTTCTCACTATTACCCTGGTCTGCATTATTCACTGTGGCTCTGAATTACTGGCAATGTGAAATAGACTCCAAAGTATTCCCCAAGTCGTAATATTCACTGATTGTCTGAATGGCCATGTAAAATAGACTCCTGACTATTTTCCCATTGTGTATTATTCTGTGGGGATCCTACTGAGTGACCGTATGAAATAGACTTCTGATTTTTCCCCATATGTGCATTATTTAGGGAATCTCAGTATCGGGGGTGTTATGATTTAGTGTTCTCAGTACTCCACAGATGTGCATTATTCACTGAGGCTCATAATAAGTGGTCATGTTAAACAAACTTCTGACTATTTTCCCAGTGCACATTATACAATGATGCTCTGAAACAGTGTCCCTATGAAAGTGACTCCTGACTGTTTCCAAGTTGTGCATTATTCAGCTTGGCTGTAAATGACTGGTCATGTGAAATAGAATTGTGACTATTCCCCAGGTGTGTATCACTCAGTGAGGCTCTGAATGAGTGACTTTATATAATAGACCATTGACTATTCCACAAATGTCTATTATTCACAGTAGAATCCTCAGTACACCCTAGGTGTGTATTATTCTCTGAGGCTCTGAATGAGTGGCAATATGAAATAGACTCTTGACTATTCCACAAGTGTGTATCATTATGAGTGGCCGTATGAAAGAGAATCCTCAGTTATCCACAGGTATGCAATACTCCATGAGATCCTGAATTAGTTTCCATATGAAGATTCCACAGGTGTGTACAATTCAGTGAGGCTCTGAGTGGCCACCTTAAACAGATTTCTGAATATTCACAAGGAGCTTATTACTCAAAGAGGTTCTGAATGAATGGCTATATCAATTAGGCTGCTGACTACTCCACAGGAGTGCATTATTCAGTAAAGCTCTGCGTGAGAGGCCATATGAAATTGTCTCCTGACAATTTCCTAGGTGTGTATTATTCATTGACCTTCTGAAGCTGTGGCCCATTAAAATACACTCCTGGCTCTCCCCAGGTGTGTGTTCTTTACTGAGGTTGTGCACGAGTTGCCATACAAAATAGACCCTGACAATTTTTCAGGTATGCACTACTTCCTGAGACTCTCACAGAGTGACCATATGAGATAGACTCCTGACTCCACTCTATGTGTGTATTATTCAGAGAGGCTCTTAAAGAGTGTCCATATAAAATACACTTCTGCCTATTCCCCAGGTGTGCATTATTCACCGAAGCTCTGTATGAGTTTCAATATGTAATATACTCCTGATTATTTTCCAGGTGTGTGTCATTCAAAAGGGCTCTTAATAAGGGACCATATGAAATAGATTCCTGACTATTCAACAGGTGTGTATTATTCACCAATGTTATAAATATGTCACCAAAGTAAATAGACACATGGCTACTCCACAAGTGTGCATTGTTCACTGATGTGCTCAATGAATGGCCATGTGAAAAAGACTCCAAAATTTTTCCAGGTATGCGTTATTCAATGAGGCTCTGCATGAGAAAACACTGTAAATGAACTTCAGACAATTACCCAAACTTGCACTATTCAAAGGACTCTGAATGAGTGGCACTATGAAATAACTTAATCAATGTTCCCCTGGTGTGTACTATTCACTGAGGCTCTAAAAAAGTGTTTATATAAAAAAGAAACCTGTCTATTCCCAAGGTGTGTATTATTCAGTTTGGCTCTGAATAACAGGTCATATGAAATAAGATACTGATTATTCCCCAGGCATGTATCATTCACTGAGGCTCTGAATGAGTGGTCATATGATATAAACCCTTGAATATTTCCCATGTGTGTATTCTTCACTGAGGCTCTGAGTGAAGGATCATTTGAAATAGAATCCTCAGTACTTCCCAGGTGTGCATTATTCACTGTGGCTCTGAATGAGTTGCAATGTGAAATAGACTCCTGAGTATTCCAGAGGTGTGCACCATTCAGTGAGGCTCTGAATGAGTGGCCATATGAAAGAGAATCCTGACTATTCCAAACGTGTGAATTATTTAGTGAAGGCCTAAATGAGTGACCATAAGAAATAGAATCCTGACTATTACCCAGTTGTGTATAATTTTCTGGGGGCTTAATGAGTGACCATATGAAACAGAGTTCTGTTTATTCCACAGGTGTGTATTATTCAGAAAACCTAAGAATGGGGGTTGATATAAATTAGTCTCCTCTGTACTCAACAGACATGCGTTATTCACTGAGGCTCATAATGAGTGGTCATATTAAACAGAATCCTGACTATTCCCAAGGTGTGTATCATTCAGTGAGGCTCTGAATGATTCACCATTTAAAAAAGACTCCTGAGTACTCAACAGGTATGAGTTATTCACTGAGTCTCTGAATGAGTGGCCATGTGAAATACACTCCAGACTTTTTCCCAGGTGTGTACTATTCAGTAAGGCTCGACATGAGTGGCCATATGAAACAGACCACTAAGTACTCGACAGACATGCATTGTTCACTGGCGGGCTAAATAAGTGGGCCTAAGCAATATACTCCTGATTATTCCCCAGGTGTGCATTATTCACCGAGGCTCTGAATATGTGGCCATTTGAAATAGATTCCTCACTATTGCCTAGGTGTGTGTTATTTAAAGAGTCCCAGAATGCATTGTCATTCCAAACAGACCTGAGAATTCTCAAGGTGTGCACTATTCTGTGAAGCTCTGAATGAGTGGCAACATGAAAGAGACTCCTGACTCTTCCCCAGGTGTGTATTATTCACTGAGGCTCTGAAAGAGTGACCAAATGAAATAGATTTCCGACTATGCCACAGGTGTACATTATTCAGTGAGGCTCTCAATGAGTGTTCATATGAAACTGTCCTGACTATTCCCCAGGAATATATCACTCACTGATGTGCTAAAAGAGTGGCCATATAAAATAGGCTCTTCACTATTCCCCAAGTGTGTATTATCCACTAAGGCTCTGAATGAGTAACCATATAAAGTAGACTTCTGACTATTCCACAGATGCGTATTATCCTTTGAGGCTATAAATGGGTGTCCAAGTGAAATAGACTCCTGCCTACTCCACGGGTGTGCATTATTCACTGAGACTCTGAATGAATGTACATCTTAAATAGACTCCAAATTATTCTCCAGGTGTGTCTTATTCAATGAGGCTCAGAATAAGTGGCCATATTAATTAGATTCCTTACTATCCTACAGGTTTGCATTATTCACTGAGGCTCCTAATACGTAGCTACATGAAATGGACTCCTGACTACTCCACATTATTCAGTAACACTCTGAATCAGAGGTCACATGAAATAGACTCATGGCTATTCCACAGGTGCGCATTATTCAGTGACACTCTAAATGAGGGGATAAAACAGAATCCTGACTATTCCTTTAAGGGTGTACATTCAGTGAGGCTCTCTATGAGTGGCCATATGAAAGAGACTTCTGACTATTCTGCAGGTGTGCATTATCCTGTGAGGCTTTGAAAGAGTGGCCATATGAAACAGACGACTTATCACTCCACATGTGTGCGTTATTCACTGATTCTCTGAATGAGTAGCCATTTGACTTAAACTCCTAATTATTCTCCATGTGTGCATTATTCAAAGAGGTTGTGTATGAGTGTCCATATGAAATAGGCTCCTGACACTACCTCAGGTGTGTATTATTCAGTGAGGACCAGAATGAGAGGTCATATAAAATAGACTTCTATCATTGAGGTGTGTATGATTGAGGGAGGCACTGAATTCGTGGCTATCTTACTCCATAAGGATTCATTATTCACTGAAGCTCTGAATGAGAGGTTATATATGATAGACTCCTTACTATTGCCCCTTTGGGAATTATTCAATAAGGCTCTGAATGAGTGGTAGTATGGATTAGAATGCTGATGATTCCCCAGGTGTTTTTCATTCAGGGAGGCACTGAATGAGTGGCCATATGAAAGAGGATTCTGAATATTACCCTGGTGTGCATTACTCAGTGTGGCTCTGAATTATTGACAATGTGAAATAGACTCCTGAGAATTCCCCAAGTCTGCATTATTCACTGATTCTCTGAGTGGCCATATAAAATATTCTCCAGACTATTCCCTTGTTGTGTATTATTCCGTGGGGGTCCTACTGAATGACCATATGAAATAAACTTCTGACTGTTCCCCATGTGTGCATTATTCAGAAAGTATCAGAATAGGGGATGATATGAATTAGTCTCCTCAGTACTCCACAGACGTGCATTATGCGCTGAGGCTCATAATGAGTGGTCATGTTAAACAGACTCCTGACAATTCCCCAGGTGTTCATTATTCACTGCAGCTCTCACTGAATAAAAATATAAAATAAACTCCTGCCTCTTTCACAGTTGTGTACCATTCAGTGAGACTCTAAATGAGTGGCCATAGAAAAGAGAATCCTGGCTATTCCAAATGTGTTCAATATTCTTTGAAGTTCTGCATGAGGGGCAAGATAAAATACTCTCCTGACTATTCCCCAAGTGTGTGTTATTCACTGAGTCTCTGTATGAGTTGCCATACAAAATAAACTCCTGACAACTCCCCAGGTCTGCACTACTTCATGAGGCTCTCACTGAATGGTTATGTGAAATTGATTCCTGACTCTACCCCATGTGTGTATTATTCAGAGTCTCTGAGAGGGTGTTCATATAAAATACACTCCTGTCTATTACCCAGGTGTGCATTATTCATTGACACTCTAAATCAGATTCAATATGAGATACACTCCTGATTATTCTCCAGGTGTGTTTCATTCACAAGGGCTCTGAATAAGGAGCCTTATGAAATAGACTCGTGACAATTCCACAGGTGTGTATTATTCAGTGAGTTTCTTAACAAGTGGCCATATAAAATAGATTGCTGACTACAGCCACTTGACTATTTCTCAGGTGAGCAGTTTCCACAAAGGCACTGGGTAAATGGTCATATCGAATAGATGCCAGACTATTCCCCAGGTGTGCATTATTAAGTGAGACTCTGAATAAATGGCTATATAAAATGGACTCCTTAGAATTCCCCAGGTATATATGATTCTTCACTGAGGCTCTGAATTAGTGGCCATGTGAAATACACTCCTGACGTTTCCATAGGTGTGTATGATTCAGTGAGGCTCTGAATGAGTTACCATAGGAAAGAGACTCCTGAATACTACAAAGGCATGCATTTTAAGGTTGGGCTCTGAATGAGTGGTTATACGAAATAGAATCCTGACTTTCACCCATGTGTATATTATTAAGTGAGGTTGTGAATGTGTGGCTATATAACATAAACTTCTGACTACTCTACAGGTGTTCCTTATTCAGTGAAGCTCTTAATGAGAGGCCATATGTAACAGCATCCTGAGTATTCCCCAGGTATGCATTATTCACTGAGGCTTTGAAAGTTTGGCCATATCAAATTGTCTCCTGACAAGTCCACTGGTGTGTATTATTTAATGAGGCTTTGAGTTAGTGACCCTATAAAATAGACTCCTGAATATTCCACAGTTGTGTTTTATTGACTGAGACTCTGAATAAGTGAGCATATGCAATATGACTATTCCAAAGTTATGCATTACTCACTCAGGCTTTCATTTTCTGGCCATATAAAATAGACTAGTGTTTATTCCCCAGGTGTGTATTATTCACTGAGACTGTAAATGAGTGGCTATATAAAGTAGACTCCTAACTCTTCCACAGGTGCATATTAGTCAGTGAGGCTGTGCATCAAGGGTCATATGAAATAGGATGCTGACTATCCCCCATATTTGTATTATTCAGTGAATCTCTGAGTGGCTAAATGAAATAGACTGGTGAGTACTATACGTTTGTGCAGTATTCACTGAGGCTATGAGTGAGTAGCCATATAAAATGGACTCCTGACTATCCCACAGGTGTGCATTATTCACTGCGGCTCTGAATGAGTGGCTCTTTCAATTAGGCTCCTGACTATTCAACAGGAGTAAATTACTCAATCAAGCTCTGAGTGAGAGGCCAGATGAAATGGACTCCTGATTCTTCCCCTGTTGTGTATAATTCAATGAGCTTCTTAGTGTATCCTTAATTGAAATAAACTCCTAACTATTTCCCCGGTGTGTCTGATTCACTTAGGTTCTGTATGAGTTGCCATATGAAATAGACTCCTGACAATTCCCCCAGTGAGCACTATTTCCTGGGAGTCTCACTGGGTGGCCATATGAAAGAGATTCCTAACTTTCCCCAATGTGTGTATTATTCAGAAAGGATCTAAACGTGTGTCCATATAAAATAAACTCCTGACTATTTACCAGGTGTACATTTTTCACTGAGGCTCTGAATAAGAGGCAATATATAATAGATTCTTGACTATTCTTCAGGTCTGTATTATTCACTTTGCCTATGAATGAGGAGCCTTATGGATTAGACTCCTGACTATACCGCAGGTGTGTATTATTCACTGATGTTCTGAATGTGTGGCCAAAGCAAGTAGACACCTGGCCACTCCACAGGGGTGCATTCTTTACTGCTGCTCTGAACGAATGGCCATATGAAAGAGACTCCAAATTTTTCTCCAGATATGCACTATTCAATGAGGTGGTAAAATATGGGCCATATAAAAATGACTTCTTACAATTCTGCATGTGTTCATTTTTCTGTTAGACTCAGAAAGGGGGTTGATATAAAATAGACTCCTCAAGATTTCAAGGAATACATAATTCAGCGAGGCTCATAATGCTTGTTCATATTAAAAACAATCCGGACTATTCCTCACGTGTGTATCATTCAGTGAGGTGCTGAATGAGTGGCCATATAAAATACACTCCTGCATACCCAACATGTGTGCATTGTTCAGTGTGACATTGAATAAGAGGTTCTGTGTAACAGGCTCCTGAGTATTCCATAAGTGTGTATTATTCACTGAGGCTTTGAAAGAGTGTTCATATGACATAGCCTCCTTATTAAATTCCCAGTGTTCATTATTCAATGAGGCTCTTAACCAGGGGTCATATGAAATAGAAACCTATTTCCCAGGTGTGCATTATTCAGTAATGCTCTGATTGCGTAGATATATGGCAGGTAATCTGACTATTCCCAAGATTTGTATCATTCACTGAGTTTCTAAACGAGTGACCACATGAAAGAGACTCCGATTATAGCCTCTTGATGATTTTTTATGTGTGCATTTTCCACTGATGCACTGGATGAACTTTCATATCAAATAGACTCCAGAATATTTCCCAGGTGTGCATTATTCAGTGAGTTTCTGAGTAAGTGGCTATATAAAATAGACTCCTGAGTATTCCCCAGGTATATATGATTCTTCACGGAGACTGAATGAGTAGCCATGGAAATACACCCCTGACTTTTCCATAGGTGTGTATGATTCAGTGAGGCTCATAGTGAGTTACCATAAAAGAAAGACTCCTGAATACTCCACAGGCACGCATTTTTAAGTTCGGCTCTGAATGAGTGGCCATATGAAATAGAATCCTGACTTTCCCCCTGGTGTATATTATTAGGTGAGGCTGCGAATGTGTGGCTATATGACACAGACTTCTGAATACTGTACAGGTGTTCCTTATTCAGTGAAGCTCTGAATGAGAGGCCATATGTAACAGCATCCTGAGTATTCCCCAGGTATGCATTGTTCACTGATGCTTTGGACGTTTGGCCATATCAAATTGTCTCCTGACTAGTCCACAGGTGTGTATTTTTAATGAGGCTTTGAGTTAGTGACCCTATAAAATAGACTTTTGACTATTCCACATGTGTGTATTATTGACTGAGACTCTGAATAAGTGGGCATAAAAATATGACTATTACAAAGTTGTGCATTACTCACTCAGGCTTTTATTTTCTGGCCATATAAATTAGACTAGTGTCTATTTCCCAGGTATGCATTATTCACTGAGACTGTAAATGAGTGGCTACATATAGTAGACTCCTGACTCTTCCCATGGTGTGTATTACTCAGTGAGGCTGTGCATGAGTGGTCATATGAAATAGGGCAGATAATTTCCCATATTTGTATTATTCAGTGAATCTCTGAATGAGTGGCTATACGAAACAGACTGGTGGGTACTGTTCATTTGTGCAGTATTCACTAAGGCTATGAGTGAATGGCCATATGAAATGGAATTCTGACTAACACACAGGTGTGCATTATTCACTGAGACTCTGAATGAGTGGCTATATCAATTAGGCTCCCAACTGTTCCACAGGAGCGTATTATTCAATGAAGTTCTGAGTGAGAGGCCAGATGAAATTGACTCCTGGTCTTTTCACTGTTGTGTATAATTTAATGAGCCTCTTAGTGTGTGATTAATTGAAATCCACTCCCGACTATTCCCCAGGTGTGTCTTATTCACTGAGGTTCTGTATGAGTTTCGATATAAAATACACTCCTGACAATTTCCCAAGTGTGCACTATTCTCTGGTAGTCTCAGTTTATGGCCATAAAGAACAGATTTCTTACTCTCCCCAATGTGTGTATTATTTGAAAAGCTCCAAAAGTGTGTCCATATGAAATTGATTCCTGACTACTTACCAGGTGTGTGTTATTCACTGAGGCTCTGAAGAAGTAGCAATACATAAGAGATTCCTTACTATTCCCCAGGTGTGTATTCTACACTCAGCCTCTGAATTAGGGGCCACATAAAATAGAGTCCTGACTATACCACAGGTGTGTATTACCCACTGATATTCTGAATGTGTGGTCAAAGCAAGTAGACACCTGGCCACTCCACAGGTGTGCATTATTTACTGATGCTCTGAATCAATGGCCATATGAAAGAGACTCCAATTTTTTCTCCAGATATGCATTATTCAATGAGGCTCTGAAGGAGGGGTCATATGAAATTTACTCCTTACAATTTTGCATGTGATAATTTTTCCGTTAGACTCAGAAAGGGTGTTGATAGGAAATAGATTCCTCAGGATTCCAAAGCATACATAATTCAGCGAGGCTCATAATGGGTGTTCATATTAAATAGAATCCTGACTATTCCCCACGTGTGTATCATTCAGTGAGGTGCTGAATAAGTGACCATATGAAATACACTCCTGAGTACCCAACAGGTGTGCATTGTTCAGTGAGGCTTTAAATGAATGGGCCTATGTAATAGACTCCTGAGTATTTTTAGGTGTGTATTATTCACTGAGGCTCTGAAAGTGTCTTCATATGACATAGCCTCCTGATTAGTTTCTCAGTGTGCATTACTCTATGATGCTCTCAACCAGTGGTCATATGAAACAGAAACCTATTTCCCAGGTGTGCATAATTAAGTAATGCTATGATTGAGTGGCCATATGGCATGGACTCTGACTATTCCCACGGTGTGTATCACTCAGTGAGTTTCTGAACAAGTGACCATATGAAATAGACTCCCGACTATAGCCTCTTGATGATTCCTCGGGTGTGCATTTTCCACTGAAGCACTGGAGGAAATGTCATATCAAATAGACTCCAGACTATTCCCCAAGTGTGCATTACTCAGTGCGTCCCTGAATAAGTGACTATATGAAATAGACTCCTGAGTATTCTCCAGATACCTATGATTCTTCACTGAGACTGAAGGAGTAGCCATGTGAAATACACTCCTGACTTTTCCATAGGTGTGTATGACTCAGTGAGGCTTTGAATGCATTACCATCGGAAAGGGACTCCTGAATACTCCACAGGCGTTCTTTTTTATGTTGGGCTCTGAATGAGTGGCCATACGAAATAGAATTTTGACTTTCCCCCATGTGTATATTATTAAGTGAGGCTGCAAATGTGTGGCTATATGCCATAGACTTCTGACTATTCTACAGGTGTTCTTTATTCAGTGAAGCTCTGAATGAAAGGCCATATGTAACAGCATCCTGAGTATTCCCCAGGTATGCATTATTCACTGAGGCTTTGGACGTTTGGCCATATCAAATTGTCTCCTGACTAGTCCACAGGTGTGTATTATTTAATGAGGCTTGGATTAAGTGATTCTATAAAATAGACTGCTAACTATTCCACAGGTGGGTGTTGACTGAAACTGAATAAGTGGGCATATAAAATATGACTATTTTAAAGTTGTGCATTGCTCACTCAGGCTTTCATGTTCTAGCCATATAAAATAGACTAGTGTCTATTCCCTAGGTGTGCATTATTCACTGAGACTGTAAATGAGTGACTCCATAAAGTTGTCTTCTAACTCTTCCTCAGATGTGTATTACTCAGTGAGGCTGTGCATGAGTGGTCATATAAAATAAAATGCTGACTATCCCCCATATTTGTATTATTCATTGAATCTCTGAATGAGTGGCTATATAAAATACACTGGTGAGTACTGTACATTTGTGCAGTATTTACTGAGGGTATGAGCGAGTGAAAGTATGAAATAGAATCCTGACTATCCCACAGGTATTCATTATTCACTGAGGCTCTGAATGGGTGGCTATATCAATTAGGCTCCCAACTCTTCCACAGGAGTGAATTATTCAATGAAGCTCTGAGTGAGAGGCCAGATGTAATTGACTCCTGATCCTTCTCCTGTTGTGTATAATTCAATGAGGCTCATAGTGTGTGCTTAATTGAAATACACTCCAGTCTATTTCCTATGTGTGTCTTATTCACTAAGTTTCTGTATGGGTTGGATATGAAATAGACTCCTGACTATTTCCCAGGTGTGCATTATTCACTGAGGCTCTGAATAAGTGGCAATATGTAATAGATTTTTGGCTATTCTCCAGGTGTGTATTATTCACTCAGACTCTGAATGAGGGCTCTTATAAAATAGATTCCTGACTATACCACCGGTGTGTATTATTCATTCGTGTTCTAACTGT
Organism: Saguinus oedipus; assembly: GCA_031835075.1. Taxonomy (NCBI): domain Eukaryota; kingdom Metazoa; phylum Chordata; class Mammalia; order Primates; family Cebidae; genus Saguinus; species Saguinus oedipus. Next base: position 8,204,636 of record CM063170.1, read on the forward strand.
GTAGCCAAAGCAAATAGACACCTGGCCACTCCACAGGTGGGAATTCTTTACTGATGCTCTGAATCAATGCCCATATGAAAGATACTCCAAATTATTCTCCAGATATGCATTATTCAATGAGGCTGAGAAGGAGGGGCCATATAAAATTTACTCCTTACATTTCCACATGTGTTAATTTTTCTGTTAGAGTTGCAAAGGGCATCGATAGGAAATAGACTCCTCAGGATTCCAAGGCATACATAATTCAGTGAGACTCATAATGGATGTTCATATTAAAGAGAATCCTGACTCTTCCCCACGTGTGAATTATTCAGTGGGGTGCTGAATGAGTGGCCATATGGAATAGACTCTTGAGTGCCCAACAGGTGTGCATTGTTCAGTGAGGCTTTGAATGAGAGGGCCTATGTAATAGAATCCTGAGTATTACCTAGGTGTGTATTATTCACTGAGGCTCTGGAAGTGTTCATATGACGTGGCCTCCTGATTCATTTTCCAGTGTGCATTATTAAATGAGGCTCTCAACCAGTGGTCATATGAAATAGAAACCTATTTCCCAGGTGTGCATCATTCAGTAGTGCTGTGATTGGGTAATCATATAGGATGGACTCTGACTATTCCCCAGGTGTGTATTATTTATTGAGGCTTTGAGTTAGCGACCATATAAAATAGATTCCTGACTATTCCTCAGGTGTGTTTCATTGACTGAGACTCTGATTAAGTCTATCTGATTAAGGAGGCATATGAAATAGACTCCTTCATATTCCAAAGTTGTGCATTACTCACTCAGGCATTGATTTTGTTGCTATATATAATAGACTAGTGTCTATCCCTCAGGTGTGCATTATTCACTTAGGTTCTAAATGAGTGGCTATATGAAGTATACTCTTAACTCTTCCCCAGGTGTGTATTATGGAATGAGACTCTGAATAAGTAGGCATAAGAAGGAGACTCTTGACTATTCCCCAGGTGTGCATTATTTACAAAGAATCTGAATGTGTAGGCTTTTGAAGTAGACCCTTAACTATTTTGCAGCAGTGTATTATTCACTGAGGCCCTGAAAAAGTGGCCATATTAAAGAGATTCCTGACTATTCCATATATATATATATACACACACACACACACATATTATTCACTGAAACACTGAAAGAGTGGCCATATGAAATAGACTCCATTTTACTACACAGGTGTGCATTATTAATTGTTTCTCTAAATGAATCATCATATGAAATAGACCAGTGATTATTCCCCACATGTGCATTATTCAAAGAGGTTCTGTATGAGTGTCCATATCAAATAGACTCCTGACTATCTCCGAGGTTTGTATCATTTAGGGAGGTGCTCAATTTGTGGCCATCTTAAATAGGGTCCTGACTACTCCACAGGTGTTCATTATTCACAGAAGCTCTGAATGAGAGGCCATATGAACTAGACTCCTGACTATTGCCCCATTGTTCATTATTCAGTATGGTTCTGAATGAGTGGTCATATGAAATAAAATCATGACGAATTCCCAGGTGTGTATCATTCAGAGAGATACTGAATGGTGGTCATATGAAAGAGGCTCCTGACGATTACCAGGGTTTGCATTATTTACTGAGGCTCTGAGTGGCCATATAAAATAGACCCCTAATATTCACTGAATATTCCTCATGTGTGCATTATTCCCTGATTCTCTGAGTGGCCATATGAGATAGACCCTTGACTGTTCCCCAGTTTTGTATTATTTCTTGGGGGTCCTAATGAGCGGCCATATAAAATAGACTTTAAATTATTTCACAGGTTTGTATTATTCGGGGAATCTCAGAATGATTGGTGATATGAATTAGTCTCCTCAGTACTCCATAGACATGTGTTATTCACTGAGGCTTATAATGAGTAAGCATATTAAACAGAATCCTGACTATTTTCAAGGTGTGTATCATTCAGTGAGGCTCTGAATGATTTGCCACATGAAAAACACTCCTGAGTACTCAACCGTTGTGAATTATTCACTGAACCTCTGAATAAGTGGCCATGTGAAATACACTCCTGACTTTTTTTTCACGTGTGTACTATTCAGTGAGGCTCAAAATGAGTGGCCACATGAAACAGACCCCTCAGTACTTGACAGACGTACATTATTCACTGAGGGGATGAATGAGTGGGCATAAGCAATAGATTCCTGATTATTCTTCAGGTGTGCATTATTCACCAAATCTCTGAATATGTGGCCATTCGTAATAGATTCCTCACTATTCCCTAAGTGTGTGTTATTCACAGAGTCTCCGAATGCACTGCTATTTCAAATAGACTCTTGAGAATTCTCCAGGTGTACACTATTCTGTGAGAGTCTGAATGAGTGGCCACATGAAATAGACTCCTCACTGTTCTTCAGGCGTGTGTCATTCACTGTGGCTCTAAAAAAGTGACCAAGTATAATAGATTCCTGACTATTTCACAGGTGTGCATTATTTACTGAGGCTTTGAATATGTGGCTACATGAAATAGACTCCTGACTACTCCACGTTATTCAGTGACACTCCAAATGAGAGGCCACATAAAAAATATTCCTGATTATTCCTCTTGTGAGCAAATTCAGGCAAGGCAAAACAAGGCAAATTCTGGTAAGACATATCCAGGCAAGGCAATGCAAAGCAAGGCATATTCTTGCAAGGCAAATCCAGGCAAGGTAAGGCAAGGCAAACCCAGGCATGGCAAATCTAGGAAAGAGAGGAAAAGGCAAACACAGGAACGGCAAATTCAGGCAAAGTAAGGCAATGCAAAAAAAGTAAAGACAAGGTAAAGATAGGAAAGTCAAGTCAAGGCAAGACAAATTCAGGCAAGGAAAGTCATAGCAAGGCAAGTAAAGGAAAGGCAAATCCAGACAAGGAAAGGCAATGCAAGGCAAATCCAGGCAAATCAAATCTAGGAATTCCAAGGCAAGGCAAATCCAGACCATACAAATCCAGGTAAGGCAAGGGAAGGTAAATACAGGCAGGGAAAATACAGGCAAGTAGAGGCAAGATAAGGCAAATCTAGGCAATGAAAATTCAGGCAGGGCAAGGCAAAGCAAATATAGGCAAAGCAAATCCACGCAAAGCAAGGCAAAAAAAATTTAGTCAAGGTACATTTAGGAAAGGAAAGGCAAGTCAAGGCAAATCCAGGCAAGGCAAATCCAGAAAAGGCAAGGGAGGCAAATCCAGGCAAGGAAAATCCAGGCGTCACAAAGCAAGACAAATCCAGGCATGGCAAATCCAGGCAAGGCAAGACAAGGCAAATCCAGGCAATGCAATGTAAGACAAATCCAGGCAAGGAAACTCCAGGTAGTGCAAGGTAAGGCAAGGCAAATCTGGGCAAGGCAAATTTAGGAAAGGCATATCCAGGCAAAAAAAGGCAAGGTAAGGCAAATCCAGCCAAAACAAAGCCAGAAAAGGCAAGGGAAGGCAAAACCAGGCAAGACAAATTCAGTCAAGGCAAGGCAAGGCAAGGCAAATCCAGGTAAGGCAAATGCAGTCAAAGCAATACAAGACAAATTCAGGCAAGGAAAATACAGGCAAGGCAAATTCGGGCTAGGCAAGGGAAAGCAAGGCCAATAAAGTAAAGGCAAATCCAGGCAAATCAAGGCAAAATAAGGCAAATCCAGGGAATGAGGGAAGGCAAGGCAATGCAGATTCAGGAGAGGCAAATCCAGGCAAGGCAAAGCAACACATTTAATTCCAGGCAAGGCAAATCAACGAAAGTCAAGGCAAATCCAGGCAAGACAAGGCAAATTAAGACAAGGCAAAACTTGACAAGGCAAGGCAAGGAAAATCCAGGCAAGGCAAGTCCAGGAAAAGCAAGCAAGGCAAGGCAAATCCAGGGAAGGCAAATGTAGGCAAGACATGAAAAAATCTAGGCGAGGCAAAGGCAGGCAAGGAGAGGCAAGACAAGTCAAATGCAGAATTTGCAAATTCAGTCAAGGCAAGAAAAACCAAGACAAATACAGGAGAGGCAAGGCAAGGCAAATCCAGGCAAGGAAAGTCCAGGCAATTGAAGCCAAGGCAAGGCAAATCCAGGAAAAGAAAACCCAGGTATTCCAAGACAAAACCAATTCAGACAAGGCAAATCCAGGCAAGGCAAGGCAATGTACATTCAGGCTAGGCAAATACAGAAAAAGCAAGGCAAGGCAAGGCAAATGCAGACAATGCAAATTCAGTAAAGGCAAGAAAAAGCAAGACAAATCCAGGCCAGGCAAAACCAGGCAAGTCAAGACAAGGAAAATTCATGCAGGTGAAGCCAGGTCAAGGCAAATCCAAGCAAGTCAATCAGGGCAAGGCAAATCCAGGGAAGGAAATCCAGGCAAGAAAAGGCAAGGAAAGGCAAATTCAAGCAAAAAAATTCAGGCAAGACAAGGCAAGGAAAGGCAAATCCGGAAAATACCAATCCAGGAAAGGCAAGACAACGCAAATCCAGACAAGGCAAGGCAAAGCAAATCCAAGCAAGGCAAATCCAGCAAGGGAAGGAAAGGCAAGGAAAGGCAAATCCAGGCAAGGTGAGTCCAGGAAAGACAAAGCAAGACAAATCCAGGCAAGGCAAGTAAAAACACACCCAGCCAACTTAAATCAAGGCAAGAAAAAACAATGCAAATTTAGGCAAGGCAAAACAAGGCAAATTGAGGCAAGGAGAATCCAAGCAAGGCAAGGTATCAAAATCCAGGCACGGCAAGGCAAGGAAAGGCAAATCTAGGCAAGGTAAATACACACAAGGAAAGGAAAGGAAAGGCAAATTCAGTCAAAGCAAGACAGGGCAAAGCACATCGAAGCAAGGCTAAGCCAGGCAAAACAAGACAAGGCAAATCCCTGCAAGGCAAGGCAAAGCAAATCCAGTCAATTCAAATCCTCACAAAACAAGAAAAATTAAACCCAGGAAAGGCAAATCCAGGCAAGGCAAACAGAATCAAGGCAAGGCAAGGCAAAATAAATCCAGAAAAGGCAAATCCAGGTAAGGAAAAGCAAAGCAAATTCAGCCAAAACAAAACAAGGCATATCCTAGCAAGGCAATTTCAAACAAGGCATCACAAATCAAATCCAGGCAAGGGAAATCCAGGCAAGAAAACCAAGGCAAATACAAGCAAGAAAAATCCAGGCAAGGTAGGGCAAGGCAAAAAAAATAGATTTAAGGCAGATCCAGGCAAGGCATGGAAAGGCAAAACAAGGTAATCCAGGCAAGGCAAAACATAGCAAGACAAATCTAAAAAATTCAAGTCAAAATAAATCTATTTAAGACAAGGGAAAGCAAATTCAAACAAGGCAAATCCAGGAAAGGCAAATTAAGGCAAATTTCAGCAAGGCAAATTTATTTAGGGCAAGGCAAGGCAATGCAAGGCAAATTCAGGCAAGAGAAGGCAAAGACAATCCAGGCAAGAAAAATACAGGCAACGTAAGGCAAGGAAAATCCAGGAAAGGCAAGGCAAATCTAGGCAAGGCAAAACCAAACAAGGCAAGGCAAAGTAAGGCAAATTCAGGCAAGGCAAAACGAGGAAAGAAAAGGCAAGGCAAATCCAGGCAATGCAAGGCAAGGCAAATCTAGGTGAGGCAAATAAAGTCAAGGCAATACAAGGCAAATCCAGGCTAGGCAAGGCCAGACAAGGCCAATAAAGCCAAGGCAAATTCAGGAGAAAAAGGCAAGGCAAAGGAAATCTAGATAAGGAGGCAAGTCAAAGCAAGGCAAATCCAGGCAAGGCAATTCCAGCAAAGGCAAGGCAAGGCAAACCCAGGAAAGGCAAATCCAGGCAAGGCAATAAAGAAAAAACAAATCCAGGCAAGGCAAAACTAGGCAAATCGAGAATAACCGAATCCAGGCAAAGCAAGGCAAGGCAAATCAAGGCAAGGCAAGGCAAGTCAAATCTAGGCAAGGCAAATCCAGGTAGGGCAAGGAAGTCAAGGCAAATCCAGTTAAGGCAAGACAAGAAAAGGCACATCAAAGCAAGGCAAATTTAGACAAGGCAAGGCAAGGCAAATCCAGGCAATGCATATCCAGGCAAGGCAAAACCAGGCAAGGCAAAGTAATGCAAATCCAGTCAACGTAAATCCACACAAGGCAAGGCAAAGCAAACTAAGGCAAGGCAAGGCAAGGTAAGTCAAATACAGACAAAGCAAACACAGGCAATGCTAAACAAGGCAAGGTTAATTCAGGCAAGGCAAATCCAGGCAAAGAAAGGCAAGGCAAGGCAAATACAGGCAAGGCAAGGCAAGGAAAATTCAAGTGAGGCTAATCAAAGCAAGGCAAGAAAAGGAAAATTCAGAAAAGTGAAATCCAGGCGAGACAAGAGAAGGCAAGGCAACAAAAAAATCCAGGAAAGGCAAATACAGCAAGTCAAGGAGAGTCAAGGCAAATCCAGGCAAGGCAAATTCAGAAAACGCAAATGCATGCAAGACAAATTTAGAAAAGGCAAATCCACGCAAGAAAAGGCAAGGCAAACCCATGCAAGGCAAATCCTGGTGAAGCAAAACAAGGTAAACCCAAGCACGGCAAAACAAGGCATAACCAGGCAAGGAAATTCGAGGCAAGGCAAATCCATGCAGGAAAAATCCAGGCAAGGAAAATCCAGGCAAGGGAAGGCAAGGCAACTTCTGGAGAAGAAAATAACAGGCATGGCAAAACAAGACAAAAAAATCCAGGCAAGGCAAATCCAGTCAAGGCAAGGCAAGGCCAGGGAAATCCAGGTGAGGCAAGGCATAGCAAGGCAAATCCAGGAGAAGAAATGCAAGGCAAATTTAAAGAAGACAAGCCGAGGCAAGGCAAGGCAAGGCAATACAAGGCAAGGCAAATCCAGGAAAATAAAATCCAGGCATTCCAAGATTAGGCAAATCCAGAAGAGGCAAAAAAAGGCAAGGAAAAAGAAGGCAAATCCAGGAAAGAAAAACGCAGAAAAGAAAATACAAGCCAATCAAAGGTAGAAAAAATACAGGCAGGGAATAGAAAATCCAGGCAAAGCAAATCTAGGCTAGACAAAACAAGGTAAGACAAATCTAGGCAAGGCAAATCCAGTCAAAGCAAATCCAGGCAAGTCAAGGCAAGTCAAAATTAAGGCCAGGCCAATTCAGGCACGGCATGGCAAGGCAAATTTAGGCAAGAAAAATTAGGGCAAGGCAAACCCAGGCAAGGCAAATCCAGGCTAAGCACGGCAAGACAAGACAAAAAAATCCAGGCAAGGCAAGGCAAGTAGAGACAAATCCAGGCAAGGCAAGACAAGGAAAGTAAAATCCAGGTACAGAAAATCCATGCATGACAAGGAAAGGCAAATCCAGGTAAGGCAACTGAATCAAGGCAATACAAGGCAAATCCAGGCAAGGCAAGAAAATGTAAGAAAAGGAAAATCAAGGCAAACAAAATCCAGGCATGACAAAGCAAGGGAATGCAAATCTAGGCAAAGCAAGGCAAGACAAGGCAAAAAAAAGCAAGGCAAATCCAGGAAAGACAAGGTAAAGCAAATCCAGGCAAGGCAAGAAAATGTAAGAAAAGGAAAATCAAGGCAAACAAAATCCAGGCATGACAAAGCAAGGGAATGCAAATCTAGGCAAAGCAAGGCAAGACAAGGCAAAAAAAGCAAGGCAAATCCAGGAAAGACAAGGTAAAGCAAATCCAGGCAAGGCAAATCCAGGTAAGGCAAATGTAGGCAAGACATGGCAAATCTAGGCAAGGCAAATCCAGAAAAGGAGAGGCAAGGTAAGGCAAATCCAGGCATGGAAAATCCAGGCAACTTAAGAAAAGACAAATCCAGGCAAGACAAGGAAAGGCAAATCCAGGCAAGACAAGGAAAGGCAAATCCAGGCAAGGAAACAAAAGGCAATACAAATACAGGCTAGGCAAATTCAGGCATTGCACGGCAAATCCAAGTAAACCAAATGCAGGCAAGGCCAGGCAAGGCAAGGTTAACCCAAACAAGGCGAATCCAGGAAAGGCCAGGCAAGGCAAATCCAGGCTATGCAAATTTAGGCAAGGCAAGGCAAATTCTACCAAGTCCAATCCAGGCAAGGTAAGGCAAGTCAAATCCAGTCAAGCAAATCTAAATACACAAGGCAAGGCAAATAAAGGCAAGGAAAATTCAAGCAAGGCAACGCAAGGCAAGGAAAGTCAAATCCAGGCCAGAAAAATCCAAACAAGCAACTCAAGGCAAATGCAGGCAAGTCAAGTCAGGGCAAGGCAAATCCAGGCAAGGCAAAACAAGGCAAATCGAGAAAAGGCAAATCCAAGCAAGGCAAGGCAAGGCAAGGCAAATCTAGGCAAGACAAATACACGCAAGGCAACACAAGGCAAGGCAAATTCAGTCAAGGCAAGAAAAGGAAAGGCAAATGAAAGTAAGGCAAATCCAGGCAAAAAAGGCAAGGCAAATCCAGGCAAGGCAAGCAAGACAAATCCAGTCAATTCAAATCCTCGGAAAACAAGAAAAATCAAATACTGGCAAGGCAATTCCAGGCAAGTCAATTCAAGGAAAGGCAAATGCAGGCAAGGCAAACACAATCAAGGCAAGGAAAGGCAAGGTAAATCCAGGCAAGGCAAATCCAGGCAAGAAAAAGCAAGGCAAGTCAAATGCAAGCAAGGCAAGCCAAGGCAAGGCACGGCAAGGCAAATTTAGGCAGGGCAAATTAAGGCAAGGCAATTCCAAGAAAAGCAACGTAAGGGAAGGCAAATCTTGGCAAGGTAAATCCAGGCACAAGAAGGCAAAGCATACCTTGGTAAGAAAATTCCAGGCACGGCATCACAAATCAAATTAAGGCAAGGCAAATCCAGGCAAGGGAAGGCAACCAAATACAAACAAGGCAAATCCAGGCAAGGGAAGGCAAGGAAAAAAAATAGAGGTAAGACAAATCCAGGCAGAGCAAGGCAAGGCAAGGAAAGGCAAATCCAGGCAAGAAAAGGCATAGCCAGGCAAATCCAGGCAAGGCAAATTAGGCAAATCCTGGCAAGGCAAATTCAGGCAAAGCAAGAAAGGAAAGGCAAATCAAGGCAAGGCAAATGTAGGCAAGACATGGCAAGGCAAATACAGGCATGGAAACAAAAGGCAATGCAAATACAGGCTAAAGAAATCCAGGCATGGCATGGCAAATACAAGTAAGTCAAATGCAGGCAAGGCCAGGCAAGGCAAGGTTAATCCAAACAAGGCAAATTCAGGTAAGGCAAGGCAAGGCAAATCCAGGCTATGCAAATTTAGGCAGGGCAATGCAAGGCAAATCCAGGCAATGTAAGGCAAGTCAAATCCAGTCAAGCAAATCTAGGCAAAGCAAGCAAGACAAATTCAGGCAAGGCAAATTTAGGCAAGGTATGGCAAGGCATGGAAAATAAAGGCAAGGCAAATCCAGGAAGACAAGGAAAGGCAAGGCAAATCTAGTCAAGGTAAGGCGGAGAGGGACTTCCAAGATGGCGTCGTAGAGGCGACTCCGGATTGCAGCTCTCAGTGAAGGCGCAGAGGGTGAGTCCTAGCCGCATTCTTGGAGAGATCGTTTTTGCCCACAGAACGTTGAAAGTCTCAGGTGTGGGAGAGACACAGGACGTTAGCACAGCCGGCCCATGCGGCTGCTTTGGCCGGTTCCACAGCGCAGCAGCACCAGGCACAAAAACTCACTGGTCCCGGTGCCCTGTTAAACAGGCAATCTGAGATTTTGAAGGGCAGATTGGCATGTCGATCTGATTGAATGGTACTTGGACAATGAGCCAGACCAGGAGATTCCTGGGAATCGTAATCTGAGCCGGTGCAGTGGGCAGCGGCATGGGAGATCGTACGGATCCCAGTGCCCTATCAGCAGGCAACTGGGGCGCCAGTGAGAGAGTCAACCGTTCAGTTTCGGGAGAGGAAGAGAGAGAGAGAGAGAGAGAACGAACTCTGAGGCAGGGAGCTGGGTGATTGGGCTAGGCGGGTCTCACCCTGACAGGGACAAGCAGGGTGCCGATTGGAGGCCCTGGGGGCTGAGAGTTTTGCTGCCAGCATCTAGGACAGTGCAGCCCAGTGCGGGAGAGGCGTCCACCACGGCTGACCCAATCTCCCCTACTGAAGTACCGCCCAGGACTGACACAGCCTGCTGTTGCTGAGGCAACCTACATTAACAGAGAGACTCTGCCAGCAGGGCGGAGCAAGCCACAGCAAGGCGGAGCAAGCCACAGCACGGAGCCCCACAGCAACAGAGCAGACCCACGCTAGCAGGGCGGAACCCCGGCAGAAAAATAGTGAATAGACTGCCACCTAGCTGGGCAGGACAGTGCAACGGATACTCATAAAGAAAGCCCCAACTCCCTGAGACAAAGCATCTAAGAGGGAAAAAAGGGGGGTGATTTATGAGTTCTGTTGCAGCAGACATAAAAACATCCTCCCAATTGAAACATCAGCAACTGCTAAGACAACAGGTGGATAAATCCATAAAGATGGGAAGAAACCAGTGCAAAAAGAAGGAAAACACCCGAAATCGAAACACTTCACCTCCTAAAAAAGACCAAAACACCTCACCAGCAAGGGAACAAAGTTGGACGGAGAATGAGTATGAAGAAATGATGGAATCAGACTTCAGAAAGTGGATCATGAGAAATTTCAGTGAGCTAAAAGAACACGTTCCAAACCAGTGCAAAGAAATCATAACAAACGGTCTCTAAGACCATAGTGCAATCAAGGTGGAACTCAGAATTCAGAAAATAACTTAGAACTGCACAGCTTCATGGAAACTGAACAACTGTCTCTTGAATGTTGATTGAATACACAATGAAATGAAGTCAGAAATAAAGAAGTTCTTCGAAACCAATGAGAACAAAGACACAACGTACCAGAATCTCTGGGACACATATAAAGCAGTCTGTAGAGGAAAATATATAGCAATAAGTGCCCACATGAGAAGAGTGGAGAGATTCAAAATGGACACCCTATCATCAAAATTGAAAGAGCTAGAGGAGCAAGATCAAAAAAGCTCAAAACCTAGCCGAAGACAAGAAATAACTAAGGTAAGAGCAGAACTGAAGGAGATAGAGACACGAAAATCCCTTCAAAAAAATCAATAAATCCAAGAGCTGGTTTTTCGAAAAGATCAACAAAATAGACAGACCACCAGCCAGACTGATAAAAAAGAAAAGAGAGAACAACCAAATAGATGCAATAAAAAACGATAAAGAAGAAATCACCACAGATTTCACAGAAATTGAAACCATAATCAGAGAATACTACAAACAACTCTATGCACATAAACTAGTAAACCAGGAAGAAATGTATAAATTCCTGGACTCCTGTGTCCTCCCAAGTCTAAACCACAAGGAAGCCAGAACTAAGAATACACCAAAAACAAGGTCTGAAGTTGAGGCAGCAATTAAGAGCCTACCACACGAAAAAAGCCCAGGTCCAGATGGGTTCACAGCCGAATTCTACCAGACACACAAAGAGGATCTAGTACCATTCCTTCTGAAACTATTCGAAATAATTTAAAAAGAGGGAACCCTTCCCAAATCATTTTATGAGACCAAAATCATCCTGATACCAAAACCTGACAGAGACTCAGCAAGAAAAGAAAACTTCAGGCCAATATCCATGATGAACATAGAGGCAAAAATCTTCAATAAAATACTGGCAAACCGATTGCAACAGCACATTAAGAAACTTATCCATCATGATCAAGTAGGATTCATCCCTGGCATGCAAGGCTGGTTCAACAAACGCAAGTCTATAAATGTAATTCACCACATAAACAGAAGCAAAAACAAAAACCACATGATTATCTCAATCGACGCAGAGAAGGCATTTGATAAAATTCAACAGGCCTTTATGCTAAAAACCCTCAATAAACTTTGGTATTGATGGAACATATCTCAAAGTAATAAAAGCTATTTACGACAAACCAACAGCCAATATCATACTTAATGGGCAAAAACTGAAAGCATTCCCTTTGAAATCTGGCACTAGACAAGGATGACCTCTATCACCACTTCTATTCAACATAGTACTGGAAGTTCTAGCCAGAGCAATTAGGCAAGAATAAGAAATAAAGGGTATTCAAATAGGAAAGGTGGAAGCCAAATTGTCTCTATTTGCAGATGACATGATAGTATACCTAGAAGACCCCATCACCTCAGCCCAAAAGCTCCTGAAACTGAAAAGCAACTTCAGTAAATTCTCCGGATATAAAATCAATGTGCAAAAATCACAAGCATTCCTATACACCAAGAACAAACTTAAAGAGAACCAAATCAAGAACGAACTGCCATTCACAATTGCTACAAAAAAAGAAAATACCTAGGAATACAACTCACAAGGAACGTAAGGGCCCTCTTCAAGGAAAACTACAGACCACTGCTCAACGAAATAAGAGAGGACACAAACAGATGAAGAAACATTTCATGTTCATGGTTAGGAAGAATCAATATCGTGAAAATGGCCATACTGCCCAAAGTAATGTACACAATCAATGCTATCCCCATCAAACTACCATTGAATTTCTTCACAGAATTGGAAAAAACCACCATGAACTTCATATGGAACCAAAAAAGAGCCCGCATAGCCAAGTCAATTCTAAGCAAAAAGAACACAGCGGGAGGCATCACTCTACCAGACTTCAAACTATACTCCAAGGCTACAGTAATCAAAACAGCATGGTACTGGTACCAAAACAGAGATATAGAATAATGGAACAGAACAGAGGTATCGAAGGCAACGCAACATATCTACAACCATATAATCTTTGATAAAGCAGATAAAAACAAGCAATGGAAAAAAGATTCCCTGTTTAATAAATGGTTTTGGGAAAACTGGCTAGCCATGTGCAGAAATCAGAAACTGGACCCCTTCCTGACACCTTACACTAAAATTACCTCCAAATGGATTAAAGACTTAAACATAAGACCTGACACCATAAAAACCCTAGAAGAAAATCTAGGCAAAACCATTCAGGACATAGGAGTAGGCAAGGACTTCATGACCAAAACACCAAAAGCATTGGCATCAAAAGCCAAAATAGACAAATGGGACCTAGTCGAAATCCACAGCTTCTGCACGTCAAAAGAAACAGTCACTAGAGTGAATCGGCAATCATCAGAATGGGAAAACCTCTTTGCAGCTTACACATCTGACAAAGGGCTTATATCCAGAATTTACAAAGAACTCAAACAGATTTACAGGAAAAAAACAAACAAGCACATTCAAAAATGGGCAAAGGATAGGAACAGACACTTTACAAAAGAAGACATACATGAGGCCAACAAACACATGAAAAAATGCTCATCATCATTGGTCATTAGAGAGATGCAAATCAAAACCACATTGAGATACCATCTCACGCCAGTTAGAATGGCGATCATTAAAAAATCTGGAGACAGCAGATGCTGGAGAGGATGTGGAGAAATAGGAACACTCTTACACTGTTGGTGGAAGTGTAAATTAGTTCAACCATTGTGGAAGACAGTGTGGCAATTCCTCAAGGACCTAGAAATAGAAATTCCATTTTATCCAGCAATCCCATTACTGGGTATATATCCAAAGGACTATAAATGGTTCTACTATAAGGACACATGCACACGAATGTTCATTGTAGCACTGTTTACAATAGCAAAGACCTCAAACCAACCCAAATGCCCATTGATGATAGACTGGACTGGGAAAATGTTGCACATATACACCATGGAATATTATGCAGCAATCAAAAATGATGAGTTTGTGTCCTTTGTAAGGAAATGGATGAATTTGGAGAACATCATTCTCAGCAAACTGACACAAGAACACAAAAACAAATACCGCATATTCTCACTCATAGGCGGTTGAGAAAAATGAGAACACATGGACACAGGGAGGGTGTCTTCTACACACTGGGGTTTATTGGGGGTAAGGGGGGAGGGACAGTTGGGGGGCTTGGGAGGGATAACCTGGGGATAAATGCCAAGTGTGGGTGAAGGGGAGGAAGGCAGCAAAACACACTGCTATGTGTGTACTTATGCAACTATCTTGCACTTTCTGCACATGTACCCCAAAACCTATAATGCAATAAAAAAAAATTTTAAAAAAAGGTAAGGCATAGCAAGGCAAATCCAGTCAATGCAAGAAAGGCAAATCCCAGCAAAGCAAATTTAGGCAACGTAAGGCAATGCACAAAAAATAAAACAAGGCAAATTCAGGTAGAACAACGAAATGCTAGGCAAATCTAGTCAAGGTAAGGCTTAGCAAGGCAAATCCAGGCACGTCAGGGCAATACAAATCCAGGCAAGACAAGTCCAGGCAAGGCAAGACAAATTCAAGCAAATCAAATTTAGTCAAGTCAAGGCAAGGCAAATCCAGAGAAGGCAAATCCAAGCATGGCAAAGGAAGGCAAATCCAAGCAAGATAAATCCAGCAAATGCAAGTTAAGGCAAATCCCGACAAGGCTTATCCAGGCAACGCAAATCCAGGCAAGGCAAATCCAGGCAAGGCAAGGCAAGGCAAATGCAGTCAATAAAAATCCAGGCAAGGCAAGGCAAAACATGTCAAATTCACGCCATGCAAATTTAAACAACCAACACAAAGCAAATGCAGACAAGTCAAGTCAGGGCAAGGCAAATCCAGGAATGGCAAATCCAGGAAAGGTAATTCTAGGCAAGGCAAGGCAAGCCCAGGCAAGTTAAATCAAGGCAAGGAAAAATAGGGCAAATGTAGGCAAGGCAAAACAAGGCAAATTGAGAAAAAGCAAATCCAAGCAACACAAGTCAAGGCAAATACATGCAAGGTATGGCAATGCAAGGCAAGGCAAATACACGCAAGTCAAGGCAAGGCAAGGCAAATCCAGTCAAGGCAAGAAAAAAAGGCACATCGAAGAAAGGCAAAGTCAGGCAAGAAAAGGCAAGGCAAATCCAGGCAAGGCAAGGCAAGGCAAATCCAGTCAATTCAAATTCTCACTAAAGAAGAAAAATCAAATACAGGCAAGGAAATTCCAGGCAAGGCAAGTCAAGGTAAGGCAAATGCAGGCAAGGCAATCACAATCAAGGCAAGGCAAGGCAAGGCAAGGCAAGATAAATCCAAGCAAGGTAAATCCAGGCCAGGATAAACAAGGCAAGTCAAATTTAAAAAAGGCAAGGCAATTCAAGGCAAAGAAAGGCAACGCAAAACAAATACAGGTAAGGCAAATCCAGGTAAGAAAACGCAAGGAAAGTCAAGGCAAATCCAAGGAAGACAAATCCTGGCAAGGCAAGGCAAGACAAAGCCAAACCAGGCAAAACAAATCCACGGAAGTAAAAGCAACACAAAACAAGGCAAATCCATGCAAGACAAATCCAGGGGGAATAAGGCAAGGGAAATCCAAGCAAGGCAATTCCAGGTAAGACAAGGCAAGGCAAAGCCAGGCAAGGAAAATCCAGGCGAGGCAAAATGAGGCAAATCCAGGAAAGGCAAAACAAGGCATATCCAGGCAAGAGAATTCCAGGCAAGGCAATACAAGGCAAATACAGGCAGGGCAAATTAAGGCAAGGCAATTCCAGGCAAGGCAAGCCAAAACAAAACTTTGCAAGGTAAATCCAGACACAACAAGGCAAGGCATATTCTGGCAAGGAAATTCGAGGCAAGGCATCACAAATCAAATCCAGGTGAAAGAAATCCAGGCAAAACAAGGCAAGGCAAATACAAGCAAGGCAAATTCAGGCAAGGTAAGGAAAATAAAAAACAACAGAGGTAAGGCAAATCCAGGCAGATCATGGCAAGGCAAAAATAAAAAAATCCAGGCAAGGAAAGGCATAGCAAGGCAAATCCAGACAAAGCCAGGTAAGGCAAATTCAGACAAGGCAAATCCAGGCAAGACAAATGTAGGCAAGACATGGAAAATATAGGCAAGGCAAATCCAGACAAGTAGAGACAAGGCAAATCTAGGCATGGCAAATCCAGGCAACGCAAGAAAAAGAAAATTTAGGCAAGGCAAATTCAGGCAAGCCAAGTCAAAGCAAATACAAGCAAGAAAACAAAAGACAATGCAAATACAGGCTAGGCAAATGCAGGCACGGCACGGAAAATCCAACTAAGTCAAATGCAGACAAGTCCAGGCAAGGCAAGTTTAATCCAAACAAGGCAAATCCAGGTAAGGCAAGGCAAGGCAAATCCAGGTAAGGCAAGGCAAGGCAAATCCAGGTAAGGCAAGGCAAGGCAAATCCAGGTAAGGCAAGGCAAGGCAAGGCATATCCAGGCTATGCAAATTTAGGCAAGACAACGGAAGGCAAATCCAAGCAAGGCAAATTCAGGCTAGGTAAAGCAAGGCAGATACAGTCAAGCAAATCTAGGCAAAGTGAGGCAAGGCAAATCCAGGCAAGGCAATGCAAGACAAATTCAGGATAGGCAAATCCAGGCAATTTAAGGCAACACAAGGCAAGACAAATCCAGAAAACATAAGGCAAGAAAAATCCAAGTAAGGCAATTTTAAGTAAGGCAAGGCAAGGCAAAACCAGGAAAGGCAAATTCAGGAGAGGAAAAACAAAGCAAATCCAGGCAAGGCAAAGCAAGGCATATCCAGGCAAGAGAATTCCAGGAAAGACAAGGCAAGGCAAATATAGGCAGGGCAAATTAAGGCAAGGCAATTTCAGGCAAGGCAAGGCAAATTTTGGCAAGATAAATTCAGGCACAACAAGGTAAGGCATATCCTTGCAAGGCAATTCCAGGCAAGGCATCACAAATCAAATCCAGGCAATGCAAATCCCGGCAAGGGAAGGCAAGGAAAATACAAACAAGGCAAATCCAGACAAGGTTAAAAAAGGGAAAAAAATAGAGGTAAGGCAAATCCAGGCAGAGCAAGGCAAGGCAAAAAAAAAGGCAAATCCAGGCAAAAAAAGGCATAGCAGGGCAAATACCGGCAAGGCAAAATAAGGCAAATCCAGGCAAGGCAAATCCAGGCAAAGCAAGCAAGGCAAAACCAATCCAGGCAAGGCAAATATAGGCAAGACATTGCAAATCTAGGCAAGGCAAATTCAGGCAAGGAGAGGCAAGGTAAGGCAAATCCAGGCATGGCAAATCCAGGCAACACAAGAAAAGGCAAATTTAGGCAAGGCAATTCCAGGCAAGCCAAGGCAAGCAAATACAGGCAAGGAAACAAAAGGCTATGCAAATACAGGCTAGGCAAATCCAGGCATGGCATGGCAAATCCAAGTAAGTCAAATGCAGACAAGGCCAGTCAAAGAAAGTTTAATCCAAATGAGGCAAATCCAGGTAAGGCAAGGCAAGGCAAGGCAAGGCAAATCCAGGCTATCCAAATTTAGGCAAGGCAAATATAAGGAAGGCAAATCCAGGCAAGGTAAAGCAAGACAAATCCAGTCAAGCAAATCTCGACAAAGCAAGGCAAATCCAGGCAAGGAAAATCCAGGCAAGGTAACGCAAGACAAATTTAGGCAAAACAAATGTAGGCAATGCAAGGGAAAGCAAATCCAGGCAAGGCAAATTTAGACAAGGTAAGGCAAGGCACAGAAAATAAAAACAAGGCAAATCCAGGCAAGACAAGAAAAGGCAAGGCAAATCTAGTCAAGGTAAGGCATGGCAAGGTAAATTCAGTCAATGCAAGTGAAGGAAAATCAAGGCAAGGCAAATTTAGGCAAGGTAAGGAAAGGCACGGAAAATAAAGGCAAGACAAATCCAGGCAAGACAAGGAAACGCAAGGCAAATCTAGTCAAGGTAAGGCATAGCGAGGCAAATCCAGGCAAGTCAAGGAAATACAAATCCAGGCAAGGCAAGGCAAATCAAACTAGGCAAGTCAAAGCAAGGCAAATTCACACAAGGCAAATCCAGTCATGGCAAGGGAAGGCAAATCCAGGCAAGGTAAATCCAGGCAAGGATTGTTTAGGCAAATCCCAGCAAGGCAAATTCAGACAACACAAGTCAAGTCAACGCAAATTCAGTCAAGGCAAATCCAGTTAAGGTAAAGCAAGGCAAGGCAAAGGCAGGCAATAAAACTGCAGGCAAGGCAAGGAAAGTCAAAATCAGGCCAGGAAAATCCAAACAAGCAACGCAAGGCAAATGCAGAAAGTCAAGTCAGAGCAAGGCAAATCCAGGCAAGGCAAATCCAAGCAAGGTAATTCCAGGCAACACAAGGCCATGCAAACCCAGGCAAGATAAATCAAGGCAAGAAAAAACAAGGCAAATTTAGGCAAGGCAAAACAAGAAAAATCGAGAAAAGGCAAATCCAAGCAAGGCACGGCGAGGCAAATACACGCAAGGCAAGGGAAGGCAAGGAAAATCTAGGCAAGGCAAATACGCACGCGGCAAGGCAAGGCAAGGCAAATCCAGTCAATTCAAATCCTCGTAAAACAAGAAAAATCAATACAGGCAAGCTAATTCCAGGCAAGGCAAGTCAAGGTAAGGCAAATGCAGACAAGGCATACAAAATCAAGGCAGGGAAAGCAAGATAAATCCAGGCAAGGCAAATCCAGGCAAGACAAAACAAGGCAAGTCAAATCCAAGCAAGGCAAGGAAAGGCAAGTTCAGGTGAGGCAAATCCAGGCAAAGAAAGGCAAGGCAAAACAAATCCAGGTACGACAAATCCAGGCAAGAAAACACAAGAAAATTCAAGGCTAATCCAAAGAATAAAAATCTAGGCAAGGCAAGGCAAGTCAGGTCAAAACGAGGCAAGGCAAATCCAGGAAAGATAAGGCAACACAAGGCAAGTCAAATCCATGCAAGACAAATCCAGAAAACATAAGGCAAAAAAGTATCCAAGCAAGGCAATTCCAGTTAAGGCAAGGCAAGGCAAGGCAAGGCAAGGCAAGGCAAGACAACACCAGGCAAGGCAAATCCAGGTGAAGCAAAACAAGGCATATCCAGGCAAGGAAATTTCAGGCAAGGCAAGGCAAGGAATATTCAAAAAGTTCAAATTAAGGCAAGGCAATTCCAGGCAAGGCAAGGAAAAGCAAGGCAAATCCTGGCAAGGTAAATCCAGACACAACAAGGCAAGGCATATCCTGACAAGGCAATTCCAGGCAAGGCATTGGAAATCAAATTTAGGCAAGGCAAAAGAAGGCAAGGCAAACACAAGCAAGGCAAATAAAGGCAAAGTAAGGCAAGGCAAATACAGTCAAGCAAATCTAGATAAAGCAAGGTAATGCAAATCCAGGCAAGACAATGTAAGGCTAATTCAGGCAAGGCAAATCCACTCAATGCAAGGGAAGGCAAATTCAGGCAAGGCAATTTTAGGCAAGGTAAGGCAAGGCACGGAAAATAAAGAAAAGGCAAATCCAGGCAAGGCAAGCTTAGGAAAGTCAAGGCAAATTAACGCAAATCTAAATTAGGCAAGGCAAGGCAAGGCAAATCCAGGCATGGCAAAAAAAAAGAAAATTCAGGCAAGGTAAATTCAGGCAAAACAAGGTAAGGCAAATCCTGGCAAGGCCAATCCAGGCAACACAAATTCAGGCAACACAAATCCAGGCAAGGCAAATTTAAACAAGGTAAGGCAAGGCAAGACAAATGCAGGCAATGAAAATCCAGGCGAGAGATCTTCCAAGATGGCATTGTAGAGTTGACTCAGGATTGCAGCTCTCAGTGAAGGCACAAAAGGTGAGTCCTAGCCGCATTCTCGGGCGGTTTTTTTTTTTTTGCCCATAGAACTTTGGAAGTCCCAGGTGTGGGAGAGACACAGGATGCCAGCGCAGCTGGCTCATGTGGCTGGTCCAGCTGGCACCACAGCACAGCAGCACCAGGCACAAAACTCACTGGTCTGGGTGCCCTGTTAAACCGGAAACCTGAGATTTGGAAAAGAAGATTGGCATGTCCATCTGATTGAATGGGACTTAGACAATGAGCCAGACCAGAAGATTCCTGGGAAGCGTGATCTGAGCTGGTGCAGTGGGCAGCGGCATGGGAGATCCCACTGATCCCAGTGCCCTATCGTCAGGCTACTGGGGCGCCAGTGAGAGAGTTGACCATTCAGCTTGGGGAGAGGAAGAGAGAGAGAGAGAGGACGGACTCTGAGGCAGGGAGCTGGGTGACAGGGCTTGCTGGGTCCCACCCTCACAGGGACACGCAGGGTGGCAATTGGAGGCACTCGGGGCTGAGAGTTTTGCTGCCAGCACAGAAAAAACTTGGACAGTGCAGCCCGGTGGGGGAGAAGCATCAGCCACTAAGTATGCAATCTGCCCCTACTGAAGTACCACCCAGTGTTGATTCAGCCAGCCATTGCCGAGGAAACCCGCCATAACAGAGAGACTCTGCTAGCAGGGCGGAGCAAACCACAGCATAACGGAGCACTGCAGCCGCAGGGCAGAACAGTGCTGGCAGGGCAAAGCCTCGGCAGGCAAATGGTGAATAGACTACCTCCTAGCCGGGCAGGACTGTGCAACAGATACTCATAAAGAAAGCGCCAACTCCCTGAGACAGAGCATCTAAAGGGGAATAAAAGGGGGGGTTTGTGAGTTCTGTTGCAGCAGATATAAACACATCCTCCCAACAACCCTGAATGAACAACAAGGCTCAGAGCTCAACACTGGAGCTCCTATAAAGCACAAACCATCCCTTGAAGCAGCTCCCTGACCCCTGCATATGCGAAGAGTCACCCCAAAAAAGGACTAATCAGACTGACATTTGGCGGGCATCATCCTGGAACAAAGATAGCAGAAGGAAAAACTGGTAGCATCCCTCAAAGTTCTGCAGCTGCTACAAGGGTACACCAGACAAGCAGGGCCTGGAGTGGACCTCAGCACTCATACAGCAGAGGGGCTAGATCATTAGAAGGAAAACTAAGCAACAGAAATACTTCATCATCAACAATCTGGGCGTCCATTAAGAGACCCAATCGAAAATCAGCAACTAATAAGACGACAGGTGGATAAATCCATAAAGATGGGAAGAAACCAGTGCAAAAAGGAGAAAAACACTCGAAACCAAAACACCTCACCTCCTACAAAGGACCAAAACTCCTCACCAGCAAGGGAACAAAGCTGGACGGAGAATGAGTGTGACGAAATGACGGAATCAGACGTCAGATAGTGGATAATGAGAAACTTCAGTGAGCTAAAAGAACATGTTCTAAATCAGTGCAAAGAAATTAATAATCATGGAAAAAGATTTGAAAAAAGATTCGAGGAAATCATAACAAGAATGCACAATTTAGAGAGGAATATGAATGAAATGAAGGAGCTGAAAAACACAACACGAGAACTTCGTGAAGCATGCACAAGTTTCAACAGCAGAATTGACATAGCAGAAGAAAGAATATCAGAAGTCGAAGATCAACTCAATAAAATAAAACGAGAAACCAAGATTAGAGAAAAAAAGGGCAAAAAGGAAAGAACAAAATCTCAAGAAATGTGGGACTATGTGAAGAGACCCAGCCTACGTTTGATAGGTGTACCAGAATGTGATGAAGAGAATGAATCCAAGCTGGAAAATACTCTTCAGGATATTATCCAGGAAAATTTCCCCAACCTAGCAAGACATGTCAATACTCAACTCCAGGAAATACAGAGAACACCACAAAGATAGTCCGCAAAAAGAGCAACCCCAAGGCACATAATCGTCAGATTCACCAGGGTTGAAATGAAGGAGAAAATACTAAGGGCAGCCAGAGAGAAAGGTCGGGTCACCCACAAAGAGAAGCCCATCAGACTCACAGCAGATCTCTCGGCAGAGACTCTACAAGCCAGAAGAGAGTGGGGGCCAATATTCAACATCC
This sequence comes from Saguinus oedipus, assembly GCA_031835075.1. Lineage (NCBI taxonomy): Eukaryota > Metazoa > Chordata > Mammalia > Primates > Cebidae > Saguinus > Saguinus oedipus. The sequence continues at coordinate 8,226,219 of CM063170.1, forward strand.
TTAAAGAAAAGAACTTTCAACCCAGAATTTCATATCCAGCCAATCTGAGCTTCATAAGTGAAGAAAAAATAAAATCCTTCATGAACAAGCAAGTGCTCAGAGATTTTGTCACCACTAGGCCTGCTTTACAGGAGCTCCTGAAAGAGGCACTACATATAGAAAGAAACAACCAGTACCAGCCATCCTAAAAGCATACCAAATGCTAAAGACCATCAACAAAATGAAGAATCTACATGAACCAATGGGCAAAACAGCCAGCTAGCATCAATGTGGCAGTATCAAATTCACACGTAAAAATATTAACCCTAAATGTAAATGGGCTAAATGCACCAATCAAAAGACACAGACTGGCAAATTGGATAAAAACCTAAACCCATCAGTGTGCTGTATCCAGGAAACCAACCTCACACGCAAGGATACACAGAGGCTCAAAATAAAGGGATGGAGGAAGATTTACAAAGCAAATGGAGAGCAGTAAAAAGCAGGAGTTGCAATTCTCGTCTCTGATAAAATAGACTTTAAAGCAACAAAGATCAAAAGGGACAAAGAAGGTCATTACATAATGGTAAAATGATCGATACAACAAGAAGAGCTAACGATTCTAAATATATATGGACCCAATGCAGGAGCACCCAGATATATAAGGCAAGTTTTTAATAACTTACAAAGAGACTTTGACTCCCACACAATAATAGTGGGAGACTTTAACACTCCACTGTCAATATCAGACAGATCAACCAGAAAGAAAATTAACAAGGAATATTATGCAGCATTCAAAAATGATTAGTTTTTGTTTTTTTGAGGACATGGATGAATCTGGAGAACATCATTCTCAGCAAACTGACACAAGAACAGAAAAAGAAATATCACATATTGTCACTCATAGGCGGGTGGGAAAAAAGAACACATGGATACAGGGAGGGGGTCTACTACACAATGGGGCCTATTGGGGAGAATGGGGGAGGGACAGCATGGGGGAACTGGGGAGGGATAGCCTGGGGAGAAATGCCAAATGTGGGTGAAGGGGAGGAAGGCAGCCAAACACACTGCCATGTGTGTACCTGTGCAACAATCTTGCACGTTCTGCACATGTACCCCAAAACCTATAATGCAATAATAAACTTAAAAAGAAAAAAATATATCCAGGCAAGGCAATGTAAGGAAAGTCAAATTCAGGCCAGGGAAATTCAAACAAGCAACACAAGGCAAATGCAGGCAAGGCAAAACCAGGCAATGAAAATCCAGGCAAGGGAAATCCAAGCAAGGCAATTCCAGGTAAGGCAAGGCAAGGCAAACCCAGACAAGGCAAATCCAGGCGTAACAAAACAAGGCATATCTAGGCAAGGGAATTCCAGACAAGGCAAGGCAAGGTAAATCCAAGCAGGGCAAATTAAGGTAAGAAAATTCCAGGGAAGGCAAGGCAAGGTAAGGCAAATCTTGGCAAGGTAAATCCAGGCACAATAAGGCAAGGCATATCCTGGCAAGGCAATTTCAGGCAAGGCGTTGCAAATCAAATTTAGGCAAGGCAAATCCAGGCGAGGGAAGGCAAAGCAAATAAAAGCAATGCAAATCCAGGCAAGATAAGGCAAGGAAATAAAAATAGAGGTAAGGCAAATTTAGGCAAAGCAAGACAAAACAAGGAAAGACGATTCCAGGCAAGGAGATGGATAGCAAGGCAAATCCAGGAAAGACAAGGTAAGGCAAATCCAGGCAAGGCAAATGCAGGCAAAGCAAGCAAGGCAAGGCAAATCCAGGCAAGGCAAATGTAGGCAAGATATGGCAAATCTATGCAAGGAAAATCCAGGTAAGGAGAGGCAAGGTAAGGCAAATCCAGGAATGGCAAATCCAGGCAATGCAAGAAAAGGCAAATTTAGGCAAGGCAAATTCAGGCAAGCCATGGCAGGGAAAATACAGTCAAGGAAACAAAAGGCAATTCAAATACAGGCTAGGCAAATCCAGGCATGGCACGGCAAATCCAAGAAAGTCAAATGCAGGCAATGCCAGGCAAGGCAAGGTTAATCCAAACAAGGCATATCCAGGTAAGGCAAGGCGAGACAAATCCAGGCTATGCAAATTTAGGCAAGGCAACGCAAGGCAAATCCAAGCAAGGCAAATCCAGGCAAGTTAAGGCAAGGCAAATCTAGTCAAGCAAATCTAGGCAAAGCAAGCCGAGGCAAATCCAGGTAAGGCAACGTAAGGCAAATTCAGGAAAGGCAAATCCAGTCAATGCAAGGGAAGACTAATCTAGACGAGGCAAATTTAGGCAAAATAAGGCAAGTCACGGAAAATAAAGCCAAAAATAATCCAGTCAAGGTAAGGAAAGGCAAGGCAAATCTAGTCAAGGTAAGGCACAGCAAGAAAAATTCAGTCAATGCGACGGAAGGCAAATCCAGGAAAGGCAAATTTAGGAAAGGTGAGGCAAGGCACAGAAAATAAAGGCAAGGCTAATCCAGGCAAGACAATGCAATACAAATCCAGGCAAGGCAAGGCAAATTCAGGCAGATCAAATTTAGGCAAGTCAAGGCAAGGAAAATCCAGACAAGGCAAATCCAGGCATGGCAAGAGAAGGCAAATCCAGGCAAGGTATATCCAGGTAAGACAAGTTAAGGCCAATCCCAGCAAGGCCAATCTAGGCAACTCAAATCCAGGCAATGGAAATTCAGGCAAGGCAAATTCAGGCAAGGCAAGGAAAGACAAGGCAAATTCAGGCAAATCAAATTTAGGCAAGTCAAGGCAAGGCAAATCCAGGCAAGGCAAATTTAGGCAAGGCAAGGCAAGGCAAATTCAGGCAATAAACTTCCAGGCAAGACAAAGCAAGGAAAGTCAAATCCAGACCGGAGAAATTCAACCAAGCAACGCAAGGCAAATGCAGGCAAGTAAAATCAGAAAAAGGCAAATCCGGGCAAGGCAAATCCAGGCAAGGCAATTTCAGGTAAGGCAAAGCAAGGAAAACCCAGGCAAGTTAAATCAAAACAAGAAAAACAAGGCAAATTTAGGCAAGGAAAAAAAGGCAAATCGAGAAAAAGCAAATCCAAGCAAGGCAAGGTAAAGACAATGCACACAAGGCAAGGAAAGGCAAGGAAAAACCAGTCAAGGCAAGAAAAAGAAAGGCACATCGAAGCAAGGCAAATCCAGGCAAGGAAAGGCAAGGCAAATCCAGGCAAGGCAAGGCAAAACAAATCCAGTCAAATCAAGTGCTTACTAAAAAAGAAAAATCAAATATAGGCAAGGCAAATCCAGGCAAGGCAAGGCAAGGCAAATCCAGGCAAGGCAAGGCAAAACAAAACCAGTCAAATCAAGTGCTTACTAAAAAAGAAAAATCAAATATAGGCAAGGCAATTCCAGGCAAGGCAAGACAAGGTAAGGCAAATGCAGGCAAGGAAAACACAATCAAGCCAAGACAAGGCAAGATAAATCCAGGCAAGACAAATCCAGGCAAAAAAAAAAAAAAGGCAAGTGAAATCTAAGCAAGGCAAGGCAAGGCAAGTCCAGTCAAAGCAAATCCAGGCAAAGCAAGGCAAGGCAAAACAAATCCATGTAAGGCAAATCCAGGAAAGAAAACGCAAGGAAAGTCAAGGCAAATCCAAGGAAGACAAATCCACGCAAGGCAAGGCAAGTCATAGCAAAACTAGGCAAGGCAAATCCAGGGAAGATAAGGCAACGCAAGGAAAGGCAAATCCAGGCAACGAAAGGCGTAGCAAGGAAAATCCAGGCAAAACAAGGTAAGGGAAATTAAGGCAAGGCAAATCCAGGCAAAGCAAGCAAGGTAAGGCAAATCCAGGCATGGCACATCCAGGCAAGGCAAGAAAAGGAAAATTCAGGCAAGCCAAGGCAAGGCAAATAAAGGCTAGAAAAAAAGGCAATGCAAATACAGGCTAGGCAAATCCAGGCATGGCACTGCAAATCAAAGTAAGTCAAATGCAGGCGAGGACAGGCAAGGCAAGATTAATCCAAACAAGGCAAATCCAGGTAAGGCAAGGCAAGACAAATCCAGGCTATGCAAACTTAGGCAAGGCAATGCAAGGCAACTCCAAGCAAGGCAAATCCAGGCAAGGTAAGTCAAGGCAAATCTAGTTAGTCAAATCTAGTCAAAGCAAGACAAGGAAAATCCAGGCAAGGAAATACAAGGCAAATTTAGTCAAAGAAAATCCAGTCAACGCAAGGGAAGGCAAATCCAGGCAAGGCAAATTTAGGCATGGCACAGAAAATAAAGGAAAGGCAAATCCAGGCAAGACAAGGAAAGGCAAGGCAAATCTAGTCAAGGTAAGGCATAGAAAGGCAAACCCAGTCAAGGCATACCTAGGCAAATCCAGGCAAGGCAAGGTAAGGCAAATCCAGGCAAGGCAAGTCCAAGCAAATCAAGCAAGGCAAGGCAAATTCAGGCACGGCAAATGTAGGCAAGACATGGCAAATCTAGGCAAGGAAAATCCAGGCAAGGAGAGGCAAGGTAAGGCCAAGCCAAGGCAACGCAAATAAAAGCAAGGAAACAAAAAGCAATGCAAATAGAGGCTAGGCAAATTTAGGCATAGTATGGCAAATCTAGGCAAGTCAAATGCAGGCAAGATCAGGAAAGGCAAGGTTAATCCAAACAAGGCAAATCCAGGTAAGGCAAGGCAAGGCAAATACAGGCAAGGAAAATTTAGGCAAGGTTATGCAAGGCATAAAAAATAAAGGCAAGGCAAATTCAGGCAAGGAAAGGCATAGCAAATCTAGTCAAGGTAAGGCATAGCAAGGCTAATCCAGGCAAGTCAAGACAATACAAATCCAGGAAAGGCAAGCCCAGGCAAGGCAAAGCAAATTCAGGCAAATAAAATTTAGGTAAGGCATGGCAAGGAAAATCTAGACAAGGCAAATCCAGGCATGGCAAGTGAAGGCAAATCCAGGCAAGGTAAATCTAGGCAAGGCAAATTAAGGCAAATTTCAGCAAGGCCAATTTATGCAATGCAAATCCAGGCAGGGCAAGGCAAAGCAAGACAAATGAAGGCAAAGAAAATCCAGGCAAGGCAAGGCAAGGCAAGGCAAGGCAAGTCAAGGAAATTCAAATCCAGGCCAGGGAAATCTAAACAAGCAACGCAAAGCAAACTCAGGCAAGTCATGTAAGGGCAAGGCAAATCCACGCAAAGAAAGTAAGGCAAGGCAAATCCAGGGAAGGCAAATGTCAAGACCTGGAAAATCTAGGCAAGGCAAATCCATGCAAGGAGAGGCAAAGTAAGGCAAATCCAGGCAAGAAGAGGTAAGGTGAGGCAAATCCAGGCAGGGAAATTCCAGGCAATGCAAGAAAAGGCAAATTTAGGCAAGGCAAATTCAGGCAGGCTAAGGCAAGGCAAATCCAGGCAAGGAAATAAAAGGCAATGCAAATACAGGCCAGGCAAATCCAGGCATGGCACAGCAAATCCAAGTAAGTCAAATGCAGGCAAGGCCAGGCAAGTCAAAGTTAATCCAAACAAGGCAAATCCAGGTAAGGCAAATTTAGGCAAGGCAACGCAAGGCAATTCAAAGCAAGGCAAATCCAGGCAAGGTAAGGCAAGGCAATTTCCGTCAAACAAATCTAGGAAAAGCAAGACAAGGCAAATCCAGTCAAGGCAATGCAAGGAAAATTTAGGCAAGGCAAATCCAGTCAATGCAAGGGAAGACAGAACCAGGCAAGGCAAAATTAGGCAAGGTAAGGCAAGGCACAAAAAATAAAGGCAAGGCAAATCCAGACGAGGCAAAACAAGGCAAATCTAGTCAAGGGAAAACAAGGCATTTCCAGGCAAGAAAATTCCAGGCAAGGCAAGGCAAGGCAAGGGATATCCATACAGGGCAAATTAAGCAAAAGAATTCCAGGCAAGAAAAGGAAAGGCAAGGAATATCTTAGCAAGGTAAATCCAGGCACAACAAGGCAAGGCATATCCTGGCAAAGCAATTCCAGGCAAGGCATCACAAATCAAATCTAGGCAAGGCAAATCCAGGCAAGGGAAGGCAAGGCAAACACAAGCAAAGCAAATCCAGGCAAGGTAAGGCAAGAACAAAAAAATAGAAGTAATGCAAATCCAGGCAGAACAAGGCAAGGCAATGAAAAACAAATCCAGGCAAGGAAAGGCATATCAAGACAAATCCAGGCAAGGCAAGGTAAGGCAAATCCAGGCAAAACAAATCCAGGCAAAGTAAGCAAGGCAAAGCAAATCCAGGCAAGGCAAATGCAGGCAAGACCTGGCAAATCTACTCAAGGCAAATCCAGGCAAGCAGAGGCAAGGTAAGGGAAATCTAGGCATGGCAAATCCAGGCAATGCAAGAAAAGGCAAATTTAGGCAAGGCAAATTGAGGCAGGCCAAGGCAAGGCAAATACAGGCAGGCAAACAAAAGGCAATGTAAATACAGGCTAGGCAAATCCAGGCAGGGCACAGCAAATCCAAGTAAGTCAAATGCAGACAAGGCCATGCAAGGTAAAGTTAATCCAAACAAGGCAAATCCAGGTAAGGCAAGGCAAGGCAAATCCTGGCTATGCAAATCCAGGCTATGCAAATTTAGGCAAGGCAACACAAGGCAATTCCAAGCAAGGGAAATCCAGGCAAGGTAAGGCAAGGCAAATCCAGTCAAGCAAATAGGCAAAGCAAGGCAAGGCAAATCCAGGTAAGGTAAATTCAGGCAAAGCAAAACAAGGCAAATCCAGTCAATGCAAGGGAAGACAAATCAAGGCAAGGAAAATTTAGGCAAAGTAAGGCAAGGCACGAAAACTAAAGGCAAGGCAAATCCAGGGAAGACAAAAAAAGGAAAGGCAAATCTAATCAAGGTAGGGCATAGCAAGGCAAATCCAGTAAATGCAAGGGAAGGCAAATCAAGGCAAGGCAAATTTAGGCAAGGTCAGGCAAGGCACGGAAAATAAATGCAAGGCAAATCAAGGAAAGACAAGGAAAGGAAAGGCAAATTTAGTCAAGGTAAGGTATAGCAAGACATATTTAGGCAAGTCAAGGCAATACAAACCCAGGCAAGGCAAGTCCAGGCAAGACAAATCTAATTCAGGCAAATCAAATTTAGGTAAGACAAGGCAAGGCAATTCCAGACAATTCAAATCCAGGCATGGCCGGGGAAGGCAAATCCAGGCATGGTAAATCCAGTCAATGCAAATTAAGGCAAATCCTGGCAAGGACAATCCAGGCAACGCAAATCCAGGCAATGCAAATTCAGGCAATGCAAATCCAGGCAAGGCAAATCTAGGCAAGGCAAGGCTGAACAGGGCAAATTTAGGCAATGAAAATCCAGGCAAGGCAAGACAAGAAAAGTCAATTCCAGGCCAGAAAAATACAAACAAGCAATGCAAGGCAAATGCAGGCAACTCAAGTCAGGGCAAGACAAATATAGGCAAGGCAAATACAGGCAAGGCAATTCCAGGCAATGCAAGGCATGGCAAAGCCAGGCAAGTTAAACTAAGGCAAAAGAAAAAAAGGCAAATTTAGACAAGCCAAACAGGGCAAACTGAGGAAAGGCAAATCCAAGCAAGGCAAGGCAAGGCAAATACACACAAGGCAAGGCAAGGCAAAGCTAGGCAAATCTAGGCAAGGCAAATACACGCAAGGCAAGGCAAAACAAAGCAAATCCACTCAAGGCAAGAAAAGGAAAGGCACATCCAAGCAAGGCAAATCCAGGCAAGGAAAGGCAAGGCAAATCCAGGTAAGGCAAGGCAAGGCAAATCCAGTCAATTCAAATCCTCCCACAACAAGAAAAATCAAATACAGGCAAGGCAATTCCAGGCAAGGCAAGTCAAGGTAAGGCAAATGCAGGCAAGGCAAACACAATCAAGGCAAGGCAAGGCAAGATAAATCCAGGCAAGGCAAATCCAGGCAAGAGAAAACAAGGCAAGTCAAATCCAAGCAAGGCAAGGCAAGGCAAGTCCAGGTGAGGCAAATCCTGGTAAAGCAAGGCAAGGCAAAACAAATCCAGGTAAGTCAAATCCAGGCAAAATAACGCAAATAAAGTCAAGACAAATCCATGCAAGGCAAGGCAAGTCAAGGAAAACCAGGCAAGGCAAATCCAGGGAAGTTAAGGCAACACAAGGCAAGAAAAATCCATGCAAGACAAATCCAGGGAAGATAAGGCAAGAGAAAACCAAGCAAGGCAATTTCAGGTAAGGCAAGGCAAGGCAAACCCAGGCAAGGCAAATCCAGGCGAGGCAAAATAAGGCAAATTTAGGCAAGGCAAAACAAGGCATATACAGGCAAGGAAATTCCAGGCAAGTCAAAGCAAGGCAAATTCAGGGAGGGGAAATTAAGGCAAAAAAACTGCAGGCCAGGCCAGGCAAGGCAAGGCGAATCTTGGCAAGGTAAATCCAGGCACAACAAGGCAAGGCATATCCTGGATAGGCAATTCAAGGCAAGGCATCCCAAATCAAACCCAGGCAAGGCAAATTCAGGCAAGTAAAGTCAAGGCAAATATAAGCAAGGCAAATCCAGGCAAGGTAAGGAAAGGAAAAAATATAGAGGTAAGACAAATCAAGGCAGAACAAGGCAAGGCAAGGAATGGCAAATCCAGGCAAGGAAAAGCATAGCAAGGCAAATCCAGGCAAGGCCAGGTAAGGGAAATTCAGGCAAGGAAAATCCAAGCAAAGCAAGCAAGGCAAGGCAAATCCAGGCAAGGCAAATGTAGGCAAGACATGGCAAATTTAGGCAAGGCAAATCCAGGCAAGGAGAGGCAAGGTAAGGCAAATCCAGGCATGGCAAATCCAGGCAATGCAAAAAAGGCAAATTTAGGCAAGGCAAATTCAGACAAGCCAAGGCAAGGCAAATACAGGCAAGGAAACAAAAGGCAATGCAAATACAGGCTAGGCAAATCCAGGCATAGCACGGCAAATATAAGTAAGTCAACTGCAGGCAAGGCCAGGCAAGGCCAGGCAAGGCAATGTTAAACCAAACAAGAAAAATTCAGGTAAGGTAAGGCTAGGAAAATTCATGCTATGCAAATTTAGGCAAGGCAAATTCAGTCAAACAAATCTAGGCAAAGCAAGACAAGGCAAATTTAGGCAAGGCAATGCAAGGCAAATTCAGGCAAGGCAAATCCAGTCAATGCAAGGGAAGTCAAATCCAGGCAAAGCAAATTTAGGCAAGGTAAGGCTTGGCACGGAATATAAAGGCAAGGCAAATCCAGGCAACAAAAGAAGAGGCAAGGCAAATCTAGTCAAGTTAAGGCATAGCAAGGCAACTCTAGGCAAGTTAAGACAATACAAATTCAGGCAAGGCAAGTTCAGGTAAGGCAAGGCAAATTTAGGCAAATCAAGTTTAGGCAAGTCAAGGAAAGGCAAATTATGACAAGGCAAATCCAGGCATGGCAAGGGGAGGCAAATCCAGGCAAGGTAAGTCCAGGCAAGGCAAGTTAAAGCAAATCCCGGCAAGGCCAATGCAGAGAATGCAAATGCAGGCAACGCAAATCCAGGCAAGGAAAATCCATGCAAAAAATATGCAAGGCAAGGCAAATGCAGGCAATAAAAATTCAGGCAAGACAGGGCAAGAGAAGTCAAATCTAGGCAAGGAAAATCTAAACAGTCAACGCAATGCAAATGCAGGCAAGTCAATTCAGGGCAAGGCAAATCCAGGCAAGGAAATTCCAGGCAAGGCAAGGCAAGGCTAACCCAGGCAAGTAAAATCAAGGCAAAAAAAGCAAGGCAAATTTAGGCAATGAAAAACAAGGCAAATCGGGAAAAGGCAAATCCAACAAAGGAAAGGTAAAGGAAATACACGCAAGGCAAGACAAGGCAAGGCAAATCTAGGCAAGGAAAATACATGCAAGGCAAGGCAAATCCAGTCAAGGCAAGAAAAGGAAAGGCACATCTAAGCAAGGCAAATCCAGGCAAGGAAAGGCAAGGCAAATCCTGGCAAGGCAAGGCAAAGCCAGTCAATTCAAATCCTCGCATAAACAAAAATATCAAATACAGGTAAGGCAATTCTAGGCAAGACAAGTCAAGGTAAGACCAATGCAGGCAAGGCAAAAACAATCAAGGTAGGGAAGGCAAGATAAATCCAGGCAAGGCAAATCCAGGCAAGAAAAAACAAGGCAAGTCAAATCCAAGCAAGGCAAGGCAAGGGAAATCCAGGCGAGGCAAATTCAGGCAAAGCAAGGCAAGGCAAAACAAATCCAGGTAAGGCAAATTCAGGCAAGAAAACGCAAGAAAAGTCAAGGCAAATCCAAGGAAGACAAATACATGCAAGGTAAGGCAAGTCAAACAAAAAACAAAGCAAGACAAATCCAATGAAGGTAAGGCAAAAAAAGGCAAGGCGAATCTATGGAAGACAAATCCAGGAAACATAAGGCAAGGGAAATCCAAGCAAGGCAATTCAAGTTAAGGCAAGGCAAGGCAAACCCAGGCAAGGCAAATCCAGGCGAGGCAAAACTAGGCAAATCCAGGCAAGGCAAAACAAGGCATATATAGGTATGGAATTTCAGGCAAGGCAAGGTAAGGCAAATTTAGAAAGAGCAAATTAAGTCAAGGCAATTCCAGGCAAGGCAAGGCAAGGCAAATCTTGGCAAGGTAAATCTAGACACAACTAGGCAGAGCATATCATGGCAAGGCAATTCCAGGCAAGGCATCGCAAATCAAATCCAGGCAAGGCAAATTTAGGCAAGGGAAGGCAAAACAATACAAGCAAGGAAAATCCAGGCAAGGTAAGGCAAGAAAAAAAAATAGAGGTAAGGCAAATTCAGGCAGAGCAAGGCAAAGCAAGGTAAGGCAAATCCAGTCAAGGGAAATCCAGGCAAAGCAAGCAAGGCAAGACAAATCCAGGCAAAACAAGGAAAGCCAAATCCAGGCAAGGCAAATTTAGGCAAGACAAGGCAGGGAAAATCCAGGCAAGGAAACAAAAGGCAATACAAATACAGGCAAGGTAAATCCAGGCATGGCATGGCAAATCAAAGTAAATCAAATGCAGGCAAGGCCAGGCAAGGCACGGTTAATCCAAACAAGGCAAATTCAAGTAAGGCAAGGCGAGGCAAATCCAGGCTATGCAAATTTAGGAAAGCAACGCAAGGCAAAACCAAGCAAGGCAAATCCAGGTAAGGTAAGGCAAGGAAAATGCAGTCAAGCAAATCTAGGCAAAGCAAGGCAAGACAAATTCATGCAAGCCAAATCAAGGCAAGGCAATGCAAGATTAATTTAGGCAAGGCAAATCCAGTCAATGCAAGGGAAGGCAAATCCAGGCAAGGCAAATTCAGGCAAGGTAAGGCAAGGCATGGATAATAAAGGCAAAGCAAATTCAGGTAAGACAAGGATAGGCAAGGCAAATCTAGTCAATGTAAGGCATAGCAAGGCAAATTCAGGCATGTCAAGGCAGTACAAATCAGGCAAGGCAAGCCCAGGCAAGGAGAGGCAAATTTAGGCAAATCTAATTTGGGCAAGGCAAATCCAGGCATAGCAAAGGAATGCAAATCCAGGCAAGGTAAAACCAGGCAATGTAAGTTAAAGCAAATTCCAGCAAGGCCAATCCAGGCAATGAAAGTCCAGGCAATGCAAATCCAGGCAAGGCAAGGCAAAACAAGGCAAATTCAGGCAATGAAAATCTAGGCAAAGCAAGGCAAAGAAAGTCAAATCCAGACCAGGAAAATCCAAACAAGCAATGCAAGGCAAATGCAGGCAATTGAAGCCAGGGCAAGGCAAATCCAGGCAAGGCAAATCAAGGCTAGGCAATTCTAGGTAAGGCAAGGCAAGGCAAACCCAGGCAAGTTAAATCAAGGCAAGAAAAAACAAGAAAATTTTAGGCAAGGCAAAACAAGGCAAATCGAGAAAAGGCAAATCCAAGCAAGGCAAAGTAAGAAAAATACATGCAAGGCAAGGCAAGGCAAGGCAAGTCAAGGCAAATCTAAGCAAGGCAAATACCCACAAGGCAAGGCAGGGCAAGGCAAATTCAGTCAAGGCAAGAAAAGTAAAGGCACAATTGAAGCAAGGCAAATCCAGGAAAGTAAAGAAAAGGCAAATCCAGGCAAGGCAAGGCAAGGCAAATCCAGTCAATTCAAATCTTCAAAAAACAAGAAAAATTAAATACAGGCAAGGAAATTCCAGGCAAGGCAAGTCAAGGCAAGGCAAATGCAGGCAAGGCAAACACAATCAAGGCAAGGCAACGCAAGATAAATCCAAGCAAGGCAAATCCAGTCAAGAAAAAACAAGGCAAGTCAAATTTAAGCAAGGTAAGAAAAGGAAAGTCCAGGCGAGGCAAATCCAGGCAAAGCAAGGGAAGGCAAAACAAATCCAGGTAAGGCAAATCCAGGCAAGAAAACTCAAGGAAACTCAAGGCAAATCCAAGGAAGAGAAATCCACGAAAGGCAAGGCAAATTAAGAAAAACCAGGCAAGAAATATTTATCGAAGCTAAGGCAACACAAGGCAAAAAAAAAATCCATGCAAATCAAATCCAGAAAATCTAAGGCAAGGGAAATCCAAGCAAGACAATTCCAGATAAGGTAAGGCAAGGCAAACCCAGGCAAGGTAAATCCAGGCGAGGCAAAACAAGGCAAATCCAGGCAAGGCAAAACAAGGCATATCCAGGCAAGAGAATTCCAGGCAAGGCAAAGCAAGACAAATTCAGGCAGGCCACATTAAGGCAAGGCAACTCCAGGCGAGGCAAGGCAAGGCAAGACAAATCTTGGCAAGGTAAATCCAGGCACAACAAGGCAAGGCATATCCTGGCAAGGCAATTCCAGGCAAGACATCGCAAATCAAATCCAGGCAAGGCAAATTCAGGCAGAAGAAAGCAAAACAAATACAAGCAAAGCAAATCCAGGCAAGGTAAGGCAAGGAAAAAAATAGAGGTAAGGCAAATCCAGGCAGAGCAAGGCAAGGCACAGAATGGCAAATCTAGGCAAGGAAAGGCATAGCAAAGAAAATCCAGGCAAGGCAAATGTAGGCAAGACATGGCAAATCTAGGCAAGGCAAATCCAGGCAAGGAGAGGCAAAATGAGGCAAACCCAAACATGGCAAATCCAGGCAAAGCAAGAAAAGGCAAATTTTGGCAAGGCAAATTTAGGCAAGCCAAGGCAAGGCAAATACAGGCAAGGAAACAAAAGACAATGCAAATACATGCTAGGCAAATCCAAGTAAGTCAAATGCAGGCAAGGCCTGACTAGGTAAGGTTAATCCAAAAAAGGAAAATTTAGGCAAGGCAATGCAAGGCAAATCCAAGCAAGGAAAATCCAGGCAAGGCAAGGCAAGGCAAATCCAGTCAAGCAAATCTAGGCAAAGCAAGGCAAGGCAAATTCAGGAAAGGAAACGCAAGGCAAATTCAGGCAAGGCAAATCCAGACAATGCAAGGAAAGGCAAATCCAGGCAAGGGAAATTTAGTCAAGGTAAGGCAAGACACAGAAAATAGAGGCAAGGCAAATCCAGAAAAGACAAGGAAAAACAAGGCAAGTCTAGTCAATGTAAGGCATAGCAAGGCAAATCCAGTCAATGCAAGGGAAGGCAAATCAAGACAAGGCAAATTTAGGCAATGTAAGGCAAGGCACAGAAAATAAAGGCAAGGCAAATTCATGCAAGACAAGGAAAGGAAAGGCAAATCTAGTCAAGGTAAGGCATAGCAAGGCAAATCCAGCCAAGTCAAGGCAATACAAATCCAGGCAAGGTAAGTCCAAGCAAGCAAGGGACATTCAGGCAAATCAAATTTAGGCAAGTCAAGGCAAGGCAAATCCAGACAAGGCAAATCCAGGTATGGCAAGGGAAGGCAAATCCAGGCAAGGTAAATCCAGGCAAGGCAAGTTAAGACAAATCCTGGCAAGGCTAATCAAGGAAACGCAAATCCCAGTCATTCAAATTCAGGCGAGGTAAATCCAGGCAAGGCAAGGCAAGGCAAGGCAAATGAACGCAATGACAATCCTGGAAGGCAAAAAATGTAAAGTCAAATCCAGGCCAGGGAAATTAAAACAAGCAACGCAAGAAAAATGCAATCAAGTCAATTCATAACATGGAAAATCCAGGCAAGGCCAATCCAGGCAAGGCAATTCCAGGCAAAGCAAGGAAAGGCAAACCCAGGCAAGTTAAATGAAGGCAAGAAAAATCAAGGTAAATTTAGGCAAGGCAAAACAAGGCAAATCTAGAAAAGGCAAATCCAATCAAGGCAAGGCAAAGAAAATACACGCAAGGCAAGGCAAGGCAAATCTAGGCAAAGCAAATACACGCAAGGCAAGGCAAGGCAAGGCAAATCCAGTCAATGCAAGAAAAGAAGAGGCACATCGAAGCAAGGCAAATCCAGGCAAGAAAAGTCAAGGCAAATCCAAACAAGGTAAGGCAAGTCAAGGCAAAACCAGGCAAGGCAAATCCAGAAAAGGTAAGGCAACACAAGGAAAGGCAAGTCCATGCATGACAAATCCAGGGATCATAAAGCAAAGGAAATCCAAGCAAGGCAATTTCAGTTAAGGTAAGGCAAGGCAAGGCAAACCCAGGCAAGGCAAATCCAGGCGAGGCAAAACAAGGCAAATCCAGGCAACGAAATACAAAGCATATGCAGGCAAGGATATTCCAGACAAGGCAAGGCAAGGCAAATCCAGGCAGGGCAAATTAAGGCAACCCAATTCCAGGCAAGGCAAGGAAAGGCAAATCTTGGCAACATAAATCCAGGTACAACAAGACAAGACATATCCTGGAAAGTCAATTCCAGGCAAGACATTGCAAATGAAATCCAGGCAAGGCAAATCCAGGCAAGGAAAGGCAAGGCAAATACACGCAAGGTAAGGCAAGAAAAAAAGAACAGAGGTAAGGCAAATACAGGCAGAACAAGGCAAGGCAAGAAAACGCGAATCAAGGGAAACAAAGGCATAGCAAGGCAAATCCAGGCAAGACAAAGTAAGGCAAATCCTGGCGAGGCAAATTTAGGCAAAGAAAGCAAGGCGAAGCAAATCCAGGCAAGGCAAATGTAGGCAAGACATGGCAAATCTAGGCAAGAAAAATCCAGGCAAGTAGAGGTAAGGTAAGGCAAATCCAGGAATGGCATATCCAGGCAACACACGAATAGGCAAATTTAGGCAAGGCAAATACAGGCAAGGAAACAAAAGGCAATGCAAATCCAGGCTAGGCAAATCCAGGCATGACACGGCAAATCCAAGTAAGTTGAATATAGGCAAGGCCACGCAAGGCAAATCAAGGTAAGACAAGGCAAGGCAAATTCAGGCTATGCAAATTTAGGCAAGGCAACGCAAGGCAAATCCAGGCACAATAAGGCAAGGCAAATTCAGTCAAGCAAATCAAGGCAAAGCAAGGCATGGTAAATTCAGGCAAGGCAACGCAAAACAAATTCAGGCAAGGCAAATCCAGTCAATGCAAGGGAAGGTTAATCCAAACAAGAAAAATTTAGGCAAGATAAGGCAAGGCACGGAAAATAAAGGCAAGCTCAATCCAGGCAAGACAAGAAAAGGCAAGGCAAATCTAGTTGAGGTAAGGCATAGCAAGGAAAATCAAGTCAATGCAAGGGAAGGCAAATCAAGGCAAGGAAAATTTAGACAACGTAAGGCAAGGCACAGAAAATAAAGGCAAGGAAAATCCAAGCAAGACAAGAAAAGACAAGGCAAATCTAGTCAAGGTAAGGCATAGCAAGGCAAATCCAGGCAAGTCAAGGCAATACAAATCCAGTTAAGGCAAGTCCAGGCAAGACTAGGGAAATTCAGGTAAATCAAATTTAGGCAAGTCAAAGCAAGGCAAATCCAGACAAGGCAAATTCAGGTATGGCAAGGGAAAGCAAATCCAGTCGAAGTAAATCCTGGCAAAACAAGTTAAGGCAAATCTTGGCAAGGCTAATCCAGGCAATGCAAATCCAGGCACGACAAATCCAGGCAAAGCAAGGCAAGGCAAGTCAAATGCAGGCAATGAAAATCCAGGCAAGGCCAGGCAAGGAAATTAAAATCCAGGCCAGGGAAATCCAAACAAGCAATGCAAGGCAAATGCAGGAAAGTCAAGTCATGGCAAGGCAAATCCAGGCAAGGCAAGGCAAGGCAAACCCAGGCAAGTTAAATCAAGGTAAGGAAAAACAAGGCAAATTTCGGCAAGGCAAAACAAGGTAAATCGAGAAAAATCAAATCCAAGCAAGGCATGGCAAGGCAAATACACACAAGGCAAGGCAAGGCAAGGCAAGGCAAATCTAGGCAAAGCAAATACACGCAAGGCAAGGCAAGGCAAATTCAGTCAAGGCAAGAAAAGGAAAGGCACATTGAAGAAAGGCAAATCCAGGCAAGGAAAGACAAGGCAAGCAAATCCAGTCAATTCAAACTTTGGCAAAACAAGAAAAATCAAATACAGGCAAAGGAATTTCAGGCATGAAAAGTCAAGGGAAGGCAAATGCAGGCAAGTCAAGTCAAGGGAAAGCAAATGCAGGGAAGGCAAACAATCAAGGCAAGGCAAGGCAAGATATATCCAGGCAAGGCAAATACAGGCAAAAAAAAAAACAAGACAAGTCAAATCCAAGCAAGGCAAGGCAAGGCAAGTCCATGTGAGGCACATGCAGGCAAAGCCAGGCAAGGCAAAACAAATCCAGGTAAGGCAAATCCAGGCAAGAAAACGGAAGGAAAATCAAGGCAAATCCCAGGAAGACAAATCCAGGCAAGACAAGGCAAGTCAAGGCAAAACCAGGCCAGGCAAATCCAGGACAGATAAGGCAACACAAGGCAAAGAAAATTCATGCAAGACAAATCCAGGGAACATAAGGCAAGAGAAATACAAGCAAGGCAATTTCAGGCAAGGCAAGGAAAGGCAAACCCAGGCAAGGCAAATCCAGGTGAGGCAAAACAAGGCAAATCCAGGCAAGGCAAAACAAGGCATATCCAGGCAGGGAAAATCCAGGCAAGGCAAGGCAAGGCAAGGCAAGACAAGGCAAGGCAAATCTTGGCAAAGTAAATCCACACATAACAAGGCAAGGCATATTTTGGCAAGGCAATTCCAGGCAAGGCATTGCAAATCAAATCAAGACAAGGCAAATCCAGTCAAGGGAAGGCAACGCAAATACAAGCAATGCAAATCCAGACAAGGTAAGGCAAGGAAAAAAATATAGAGGTAAGACAAATGCAGGCAGAGCAAGGCAATGCAAGGAAATCTAGGCCAGGTAAATCCAAGCAAGGAGAGGCAAGGTAAGGCAAATACAGTCATGGAAAATCCAGACAACGCAAGAAAAAGCAAATTTAGGCAAGGCAAAACAAGAGAAGCCAAGGCAGGGCAAATACAGACAAGGAAACAAAAGGCAAATCTTGGCAAAGACAGACAAGGCAAATCCAGGCAAGGCAACGCAAGGCATATTCAGGCAAGGAAAATCCAGTCAATGCATAAGAAGGCAAATCCAGGCAAGGAAAATTTAGGCAAGGTAAGGCAAGGCACAAACAATAAGGCAACGCAAATCCAGGCAAGAAAAGACAAGGCAAATCTAGTCAAGGTACGGCATAGCAAGGCAAATCAAGTCAATATAAGGGAGGGAAATCCAGGCAAGGCAAATTTAGGCAAGGGAAGGCAAGGTATGGAAAATAAAGGCAAGGCAAATTCAGGCAAGACAGGTAAAGGCAAGGCAAATCTAGTCAAGTTGAGGCATAGCAAGGCAAATTCAGGCAAGTCAAGGATACAAATCCAGGCAAGACAGGTCCAGGCAAGGCGAGGCAAATTCAGGCAAATCAAATTTAGGCAAGGCAAGGCAAGGCAAATTCAGACAAGGCAAATCCAGGCATGGCACGGAAAGGCAAATCCAGGCAAGGCAAGGTAAGTCAAATCCCGGCAAGGCCAATCCAGGCAACTCAAATTCAGGCAACGCAAATTCAGGCAAAGCAAGGAAAGGGAAGGCAATTGCAGGCAATGAAAATACAGGCAAGACAAGGCAAAGAAAGTCAAATCCAGGCCAGGGAAATTCAAGCAAGCATCGCAAGGCAAATGCAGTCATGTCAAGTCAGGGCAAGGCAAATTCAGGCAAGGCAAATCCAGGCATGGCAATTCCAGGCAAAACAAGACAAGGCAAACCCAGGCAAATTAAATCAAGGCAAGAAAAAACAAGGCAAATTTAGGCAAGGCAAAATAAGGCAAATCGAGAAGAGGCAAATCCAAGCAAGGCAAAGCAAGACAAATTCACGCAAGGCAAGGCAAGGCATGGCAAATCTAGGCAAGGCAAATACACGCAAGGCTAATCCAGTCAATTCAAATTCTCACAAAACAAGAAAAATAGAAAACAGGCAAGGCAATTCCAGGTAAGGCAAGTCAAGACAAGGCAAATTCAGTCAAGGCAAACACAATCAAGGCAAGATAAATCCAGACAAGGCAAATGCATGCAAGAAGAAACAAGGCAAGTCAAATCCAAGCAAGGCAAGGCAAGGCAAACTCAGACGAGGCAAATCAAGGCAAAGCAAGGCAAGACAAAACAAATCCAGGCAAGAAAACGCAAAGAAAGTCAAGGCAAATCCAAAGAAGACAAATCCAGTCAAAACCAGACAAGGCAAATCCAGGGAAGAAAAGGCAACACAAGGCAAGGCAAATCCATGGAAGAAAAATCCAGGGAACTTAAAGCAAGGAAAATCCAAGCAAGGCAATTCCAGGTAAGGCAAGGCAAGGCAAATCCAGTCGAGACAAAACAAGGCAAATGCTAGCAAGGGAAAACAAGGCATATCCAGGCAACAGAATTCCAGGCAAGGAAAAACAAGGCAAGGCAAATCCAGGTAGGACAAATTAAGGCAAGAAAATTCCAGGAAAGACTAGTCAAAATAAGGTAAATGCAGGCAAGGCAAATACAATCAAAACAAGGCAAGACAAGATAAACCCAGGCAAGGCAAATCAAAAAGAGGCAAGACAAGGCAAATCCAGGCAAGACAAGGCAAGGCAAATCCAGTCAGGGCAAATTAAGGCAAGGCAATTTCAGGCAAGGCAAGACAAGGCAGGGCAAATCTTGGCAAGGTAAATCCAGGCACAATAAGGCAAGCCATATCTGGGCAAGGCAATTCCAGGCAAGGCATCGCAAATCAAATTTAGCCAAGGCAAATCCAGGCAAGGGAAGGGAAGGCAAGGCAAATACAAGCAAGGCAAATCCAGGCAACGTAATTCAAGAAAAAAAAATAGAGGTAAGGCAAATCCAGGCAGAGCAAGTCAAGGCAAGAGAAAAATAATCCAGGCAAGGAAAGGCATAGCAAGGCAACTCCAGAAAAGTCAAAGTAAGGCAAATCCAGGCAAAAAAATTTCAGGCAAAGAAAGCAAGGCAAGGCAAATCCTGGCAAGGCAAATGTAGGCAAGACATGGCAAATCTAGGCTAGGCAAATCCAGGCAAGGAGAGGCAAGGTAAGGCAAATCCAGGCATGTCAAATTCAGGCAACGGAAGAAAAGGCAAATTTAGGCAAGGCAAATTCAGGCAAGCCAAGGCAAGGCAAACACAGGCAAGGAAACAAAAGGCAATGAAAATACAGGCTAGGCAAATCCAGGCCTGACACGGAAAATCCAATAAGTCAAATGCAGACAAGACCAGGCAGGACAAGGTTAATCCAAACGAAGCAAATCCAGGTAAGGCAAGGCAAGGCAAATCCAGACTATGCAAATGTAGGCAAGACAACTCAAGGCAAATCCAAGCAAGGCAAATCAAGGCAAGGTAAGGCAAGGCACGGAAAATAAAGGCAATGCAAATTCAGGCAAGACAAGAAAGGCAAAACAAATCTAGTCAAGGTAAGGCATAGCAAGGCAAATCCAGTCAATCCAAGGGAAGGCAAATCAAGGCAAGGCAAATATAGGCAAGGTAAATCAAGGCACATCAAATAAAGGCAAGGCAAGTCCAGGCAAAACAAGAAAAGGCAAGGCAAATCTAGTCAAGCTAAGGGAAAGCAAGACAAATCCAGGCAAGTCAAGGCAATACAAATCCAGGCAAGGCAAGTCCAGGCAAGGCAAGGTAAATTCAGGCAAATAAATTGTAGGCAAGTCAAGGCAAGACAAATCTAGACAACGCAATTCCAGGCATGTCAAGGAACGGCAAATCCAGGCAAGGTAAATCCAGGCAACACAAATCCGGGCAACGCAAATCCAGGCAACGCAAATCCAGGCAAGGCAAATCCAGGCAAGGCAAGGCAAGGCAAGGCAAGGCAAATTCAGGGAATGAAAATCTAGGCAAGGCAAGGCAAGGAAATTCAAATCCAGGCCAGGAAAATCCAAACAATCAATGCAAGGCAAATGCAGGTAAGTCAAGTCAGGGCAAGGCAAATCCAGGAAAGACAAATCCAGGCAAAACAATTACAGGAAAGGCAAGGCAAGGCAAACCCAGGCAAGTTAAATGAAGGCAAAAAAAAAAAAACAGGAAATATTTAGGCAAAGAAAACAAGGCAAATCAAGAAAAGGCAAATCTAATCAAGACAAGAAAAGACAAGTACATGCAAGGCAAGGCAAGGCCAGGCAAATCTATGAGAGGCAAATACACGCAAGGCAAGGTAAGGCAAGGCAAGGCAAGGCAAATCCAGTCAAGGCAAGAAAAATAAAGGGACATTGAAGCAAGGAAAATCCAGGCAAGGAAAAACAAGGCAAATCCAGGGAAGGCAAAGCAAGGCAAACCCAGTCAATTCAAATCATCGCAAAACAAAACAAAAAATTTAAATACAGGCAAGGCAAGGCAAGGAAAGGAAAGGAAAGGAAAGGCAAATTCAGGCAAGGAAAACACAACCAAGGCAAGGCAAGATAAATCCAGGCAAGGCAAATCCAGGCAAAAAAAAAACAAGGCAGGCCAAATTCAAGAAAGGCAAGGCAAACCATGGCATGGTAAATTCAGTCACAAAAAGGCAACGAATATCCTGGCAAGGCAATTCCAGGCAAGGCATCGCAAATAAAATCAAGACAAGGCAAATCCAGGCAAGGGAAGGCAAGGCAAATACAAGCAATACAAATCCAGGCAAGATAATGCAAGGAAAATTAATAGAGGTAAGACAAATCCAGGCAGAGCAAGGCAAGGAAAGGAAAGGCAAATCCAGGTAAAGGAAGGCATAGCAAGGTAAATCCAGGCAAGGCAAGGTAAGGCAAATTCAGGCAAGGCAAATCCAGGCAAAGCAAGCAAGGCAAGGCAAATCCTGGCAAGACAAATGTAGGCAAGACATGGCAAATCTAGGCTAGGCAAATACAGGCAAGGAGAGGCTAGGTAAGGCAAATCCAGGAATGGCAAATCCAGGAAACGCAAGAAAAGGCAAAGTTAGGCAAGACAAAACAAGAGAAGCCAAGGTAAGGCAAATACAGGCAAGGAAACAAAAGGCAATGCAAATACAGTCCAGGCAAATCCAGGCCTGACAAGGCAAATCCAAGTAAGTCAAATGCAGGCAAGGCCAGGCAAGGAAAGGTTAATCCAAACAAGGCAAATCCAGGTAAGGCAAGGCAAGGCAAATTCAGGCTATGCAAATTTAGGCAAGGCAACGCAAGGCAAATCCATGCAAGGTAAGCAAGGCAAATCCAGTCAAGCAAATCTAGGTAAAACAAGGCAAGGGAAATCCAGGCAAGGCAATGCAAGGCAATGCAAGGCAAATTCAGGCAAGGCAAATTCAGGCAAAGCAAATCCAGTCAATGCATAAGAAGGCAAATCCAGGCAAGGCAAATTTAGGCAAGGTAAGGAAAGACACAAAAATAAAGGCAAGGCAAATCCAGGCAAAACAAAGAAAGACAAGGTAAATCTAGGCAAGGTAAGGCATAGCAAGGTAAATCCAGTCAATGCAAGGGAAGGCAAATCTAGGCAAGACAAATTTACCAAGGTAAGGCAAGGCACAGAAAATAAACGCAAGGCAAATCTCGGCAAGACAAAGAAAGGCAAGGCAAATCTAGTCAAGGTAAGGCATAGCAAGGCAAATCCAGGCAAGTCAAGGCAATACACATCCAGGCAAGGCAAATCTAGACAAGGCAAATCCAGGCATGGCAAGGGAAGGGAAATTCAGGCTAGGTAAATCCAGGCCAGGCAACTTAAGGCAAATTCCGGCAAGGCCAATGCAGGCAATGCAAATTTACGCAATGCAAATCCAAGCAAAGCAAATTCAGGCAAGGCCAGGCAAGGAAAGGAAAGGCAAATGCAGGCAATGAAAATCGAGGCAAGGGAAAACAAGGAAAGTCAAATCCAGGCCAGGGAAATCCAAACAAGCAAAGCAAGGCAAATGCAGGGAAGTCAAATCAGGGAAAGGCAAATCCAGGCAAGGAAAGGCAAGGCAAATATAGGCAAGTTAAATCAAGGCAAGGAGAAACAAGGCAAATTTAGGCGAGGCAGAACAAGACAAATCGCATTAAAGCAAATCCAAACAAGGCAAGAAAAGGCAAATACACGCAAGACAACGCAAGGCAAAACAAATCCAGTCAAAGCAAGAAAAGAAAAGGTACAATGAAGCAAGGCAAATCCAGGCAAGGAAAGGCAAGGCACATACAGGCAAGGAAAGAAAAGGCAAATACAGTCAATTCAAATTCTGGCAAAACAAGAAAAATCAAATACAGGCAAGGCAATTCCAGGCAAGGCAAGTCAAGGCAAGGCAAATTGCAGGCAAGGCAAACACAATCAAGGCAAGGAAAGGCAAGATAAATCCAGGCAAGAATAAACAAGGCAAGTCAAATTCAAGCAAGGCAAGGCCAGGCAAATCCAGACGAGGCAAATTCAGGCAAATCAAAGCAAGGCAAAAAAAATCCAGGTAAGGCAAATCCAGGCAAGAAAACGCTAGGAAAGTCAAGGAAAATTCAAGGAAGGCAAAAGCAGGCAAGGCAAATTTAGGGAAGATAAGGCAACACAAGGCAAGGAACATCCATGCAAGACAAATCCAGGGAACATAAGGCACGGGAAATCTAAGCAAGTCAATTCCAGGTAAGGCAAGGGAAGGCAAACCCAGGAAAGGCAAATCCAGGCGAGGCAAAACAAGGCAAATCCAGGCAAGGCAAAGCAAGGCATATCCAGGCAAGGGAATTCAAGGCAAGGCAATACAAGGCAAATCCAGGCAGGGCAAATTAAGGCAAGGCAATTCCAGGCAAGGAGGGGCAAGTGAAGGCAAATCTTGGCAAGGTAAATCCAGGCACAACAAGGCAAGTCAAATGCTTGCAAGGCAATTTTAGGCAAGGCATTGCAAATCAAATTAAAGCAAGGCAAATCCAGGCAAGGGAAGGCAAGGCAAATTCATGCAAGGGAAGGCCAGGCAATTCCAGGCAAGGCAATTCCAGTAGAGGTAAGACAAGGTAAATCCAGCCAAAGAAAATTCAGGCAAGTAAAGGCAAGACAAATCCAGACAAGGAAAATCCACTCAAGGCAAGGGAATGCAAATCCAGGAAAGGCAAGTTAAGGCAAATTTTGGCAAGGCAAATCTATGCATGGCAGGGCAAGGCAAGGCTAGCTAAATTCAGGTAAGGCAAATCCAGTTGAGGGAAATTCAGGCAAGGCAAATTCAGGCAAAGCAATGCAAATATAATCAAGGTAAATACAGGCAAGTTAAGGCAAGAAAAGGCAAATCCAGGCAAGGCAAGTCAAGGTGAGGCAAATTCTGACAAGTCAAGGAAAAACAAAACCAGGCAAGGCAAATCCCAATAAGGCAAGGCAAGTCATATTCAGGCAAGGCAAATCAAAGCAATGCAATGCAAGGCAAGGCAAATCCAGGCGATTCAAGGCAAGGTAAATCCAGGCAAGACAAATCCACTCAAGACAAGGGAAGGCAAATCCAGGCAATGCAAGTCCAGGCAAGGAAAGTTGAGGCAAATTTCGGAAAGACAAATTCATGCAGGGCAAGGCAAGGAAAGGAAAGGCAAATTCAGGCAAGGCAAGGCAAACCAAATCCAGGCAAGAAAAATACCGGCAATGCAAGGCAAGGCAAATCCAAGCATGAAAAATCCAGACAAGGAAATACAAGGAAAATACAGGCAAGAAAAATTTCGGCAATGCAAGCTAAGACAAATCCAGCAAAGGCAAATCCAGACAAGGCAAGGCAAATCCAGGCAAGGCAAGGCAAGGCAAATTTAGGCAAGGGAAACCCAGGCAAGGCAATGCAAGGCAAATCCACGTAATGCAAATTTAGTCAGAATAATACAAGGCAAATACAGGCACAGCAAATCCAGGAAGTGTAAGGAAAGGCAAGGAAAATTTCAGCAAGGCAAATCCAGACAAGTTATGGCAAGTAAGGCAGATCCAGGCAAGGAAAATTTAGACAAATTAAGGAAAGACAAGGCAAATTCAGGCAAGGCAAATCCAGGCAAGGCAAGACAAATTCAAGGAAGGCAAATCCAGGCAAGGTAAGGCAAAAAAAGGCAAATACAGGCAAGGCAAGGCAAAAAAAAAGGCAAATACAGGCAAGGCAAGGCAAGGGAAATCCCGGCAAGACAACACAAGGCAAATCCAAGTGAGGCAAGGCAAGGCAAATCCATGCAAGGCAAGGTAATGCAAATCCAGGCAAGGCAAGCCAAGGCAAATACACACAAGGAAAATCCAGGTAAGACAAGGCAAGGCAATCCGGAGAAGAAAAATCCAGCCAAGTCCAGCCAGGCAAATCTAGGCAAGGTAAATCAAGGCAAGGCAAGGCAAGTCAAGGAAAATCCAGAAAAGGCAAATCTAAAAAAGGCTTGGTGAGTCAAATCCAGGCAAGTCACGGCAAGGCAAATCGAGGGAAGGCAAAACCAATAAGGCAACGCAAGGCAAGGCAACACAAGGCAAATCCAGGCAAGGTGAGTCCAGGGTATGCAAGGCAAGGCAAGCCAAGAAAAATACAGGCAAGGAAAATCCAGACAAGACAAGGAAAGGCAAATTTAGACAAAGAAAATCCATCCAAGTCCAGTCAGACAAATTTAGGCAAGATAAATCCAGGCAAGGCAAGGCAAGGCAACTCCAGGCAAGGCGAGTCCAGGAAATGCAAGGCAAGGCAAATCCAGGAAATGCAAGGCAAGGCAAATCCAGGAAAGGCAAGGCAAGGCAAACCCAGGCAAGTTAAATGCAGGCAAGAAAAAAAAAAGGAAAATTTAGGCAAGGCAAAACAAGGCAAATCGAGGAAAGGCAAATCCAAGCAAGACAAGGCAAGACAAGGCAAATACACGCAACTTAAGGCAAGGCAAATACACGCAAGGCAAGGCAAGGCAAGCGAAATCCAGTCAAGACAAGACAAGGCAAGGCACATCGAAGCAAGACAAATCCAGGCAAGGCAAGACAATAAAAATCCAGGCAAGGCAAGCCAAGATAAATGTGGGCAAGGCAAATCCAGACAACGGAAATTCATCCAAGTCCAGGCAGGCAAATATAGGCAAGAAAAATCCAGGCAAGGCAAGGCAATTCCAGACAAGGCAAAACCAGGGAAGTTAAATCCAGGCGGAAAAAAAAAAAACAAGGCAAATTGAGGAAAGCCAAATCTAAGCAAGGCAAGGCAAGGAAAATACACGGAAGGCAAGGCAAGGCCAGGCAAATCAAGGCAAGGCTAATACCCGCAAGGCAAGGCAATTCAAAGCAAATACAGGTGAGGCAAATTCAGGAAAGGTAAAGCAACACAAGGCAAGGCAAATCCATGCATGACAAATCCAGGGAACGCAACGCAAGGGAGATCCCAGTAAGGCAATTCCTGGTAAGGCAAGGCAAGGCATCCCAGGCAAGACAAATCAAAACGAAGCAAAACAAGGCAAATCCAGGCAAGGCAAAACAAGGCATATCCAGGCAAGGGAATTCCAGGCAAGGCAAGGCAAAGTAAATCCAGGCAGGGCAAATTAAGGCAAGGCACTTCCAATCAAGGCAAGGCAAGGCAAATCCAGGCAATGCAAGATAACACAAATCCAGGCAAGGCAAAACCAGGCAAGGCATGGCAAGGCTAATCAAGGCAAGACAAATCCAGGCAAGGACAGGCAAGACAAATCCAGGCAAGGCAAGCCAAGGAAAACACAGGCAAGGCAAATCCAGGCAAGACAAGGCAAGGCAATTCAAGAAAACGAAAATCCAGCAAAGTCCAGATAGGCAAATATAGGCAAGAAAAATCCAGGCAAGGCAAGGCAAGGCGAATCCAGAAAAGTTAAATCCAGGCAAGAAAAAACAAGGCAAATCGAGGAAAGGCAAATCCAAGCAAGGCAAGGCAAGGCAAAGCAAGGCAAGGCAAATTAGGGAACACAAGGCAACACAAGGCAAGGAATATCTATGCAAGACAAATCGATTGAATACAAGACAAGGGAAATTCAAGCAAGGCAATTACAGGTAGGACAAGACAAGGCAAACCCAGACAAGGCAAATCTAGGCGAGGCAAAACAAGGCAAATCCAGGCAAAACAAAAGGAGGCACAACCATGCAAGGCAAGGCAAGGCAAGGCCAATCCAGGTAATACAAATTAAGGCAATGAAATTCCAGGTAACACAAGGCAAGGCAAGGGAAATTCTAGCAGGGTAAATTCAGGCACAACAAGGCAAGGCATACCCTGGCAAGGCAATTCCAGGCAAGGCAAGGTAAGCCAAGGCAAAAGAAATAGAGGTAAGGCAAATGAAGGCAAGGCAAGAAAAGACAATCCAAGGTAAATCCCGGCAAAACAAGGCATAGAAAGGCAAATCCAGGCAAGTCAAGGCAAGGCAAATTTAGGCAAGTTAAATTTACTCAAGACAAGAGAAGGCAAATTCAGGCAATGGAAAACCAGGCAAGACAAATTTCAGCAAGGCAAATCCATGCAGGAAAAGGCAAGGCAAGGCAAAGCAAAGGAAATCCAGGCATGGAAAATCCAGACAAGGCAAGACAAGGCAAATCCAGTCAAGGCAAATCTAGGCAATGCAAGGTAAGGCAAATCCAGGCAAGGTAAATCCAGGCAAGGCAAGGAAAATCCAGGCAAGGCAAGGAAAGCGAAATCTAGGCAAGGCAAGGCAAGGCAAATCCAGGTAATGCAAATGCAGTTAAGGCAATACAAGGCAAACCAGGCAAGAAAAATCCAGGCAAGGAAAGACAAAGAAAATCTAGGCAAAGAAAGTCCAGGAAACACAAGGCAAGGCAAATCCAGGCAAGGCAAATTCAGAAAGTGTAAGGAAAGGCAAGAAAAATTCCAGCAAGGCAAATCCAGGCAAGTTAAGACAAGTCAAGGCAGATCCAGGCAAGGAAAATACAGACAAATTAAGGAAAGGCAAGGCAAATTCAGGCAAGGAAAATCTATGCAAGGCAAGGCAAATCCAAGAAAGGCAAATCCAGGCAAGTTAAGACAAGAAAAGGCAAATCCAGGCAAGGCAAGGCAAATCCAGGGGAGGCAAGATAAAATAAAGTCAGGCAAGTCAAATCCAACAAGGCAAGGCAAGGCAAATCGAGGCAAGTCAAGGCAAGGCAAATCCAGGCAAGGCAAATACAAGCATGGCAAGGCAAGGCAAGGCAAATCCACGCATGTCAAGGCAAGGCAAATCCAGAAAAAACCTATTAAATGAATGGTAAGTCTAATTTAGGGAAGGCAAGGCAAAGCCAGGGAAGGCAAATTCCAACAAGGCAAGTACCAGCAAGGCAAGGAAAGGCAAGGAAAAACAAAACAACTCCAGGCAAGGCGATTTCAGGGAATGCAAGGCAAGGCAAATACAGGCAAGGCAAGGCAAGGCAAACCCAGGTAAGTTAAATCCAGGCAAGAAAATAACAAGGCAAATTTAGGCAAGGCAAAACAAGAAAAATCGAAACAAAAAACAAATCCAAGCAAGGCAAGGCAAGACAAGGCAAATACACACAAGGTAAGCCAAGGCAAGGCAAATCTAGGAAAGGCAAATACACGCAAGGCAAGGAAAGGCAAGCCAAATCCAGTCAAGGCAAGACAAGGCAAGGCACATCGAAGCAAGACAAATCCAGTCAAGGCAAGACAAGGGAAGCCAAATCCAGGCAAGGCAAGGCAAGGCAATTCCAGGCAAGGAAAATCCAGGCAAGGCAAGCCAAGGCAAATATAGGCAAGGCAAATCCAGACAACGGAAATTTAGTCAAGTCCAGGCAGGCAAATCTAGACAAGAAAAATCCAGCAAGGCAAGGCAATTTCAGACAAGACAAGGCAAAGCAAACCCAGGCAAGTTAAATCCAGGCAAGAGAAAAACAAGGTAAACTGAGGAAAGGCAAATCCAACCAAGGCAAGGCAAATATACGCAAGGCAAGGCAAGGCCAGGCAAATCGAGGCAAGGCAAATACATGCAAGGCAAGGCAATTCAAGGCAAATACAAGCGAGGCAAATTCAGGGAAGGTAAGGCAACACAAGGCAAGCCAAATCCATGCATGACAAATCCAGGGAACACAAGGCAAGGAAAATCCAAGCAAGGCAATTCCAGATAAGGCAAGGCATGGCATACCCAGGCAAGGCAAATCAAGGTGAGACAAAACAAGTCAAATCCAGGCAAGGCAAGGCAAATCCAGGAAAGGCAGGGCAAGGCAAATTCAGGCAAGAAAAATCTAGGCAAGGAAAGGCAAGGCAAATCCAGGTAATGCAAATGCAGTCAAGGCAATACAAGGCAAATCCAGGCAAGGCAAATCCAGTCAAGGCAAATCCAGATAAGGTAAGAAAATGCAAGGTAAATCCCAGCAAGGCAAATCTATGCAAGTAAAGGCAAGTCAAGGCAAATACAGAAAAGTCAAATCCAGTAAAGTTAAGGAAAGTCAAGGCAAATCCAGGAAAGGCAAATCCAGCCTAGGCAAGGCAAATCCAAGCAACACAAATCTAAGCAAGTTAAGGCAAGAATAGGCAAATACAGGCAAGGCAAGGCAAGGCAAGGCAAGAGAAATCCAGGCAAGACAAACAAGGCATATTTAGGCAAGACATATTCAAGCAAGGCAAGGCAACGCAAATCCATGTAAAGCAAGGTAATGCCATCCAGGCAAGGCAAATTCAGGCAAGGCAAGACAAGGCTAATTGAAGCAAAACAAATCAAGGCAAAACAAATACAGTTAAGGCAAATCCAGGCAAGGCAAGCCAAGGCAAATATGCTCAAAGAAAATCCAGGCAAGACAAGACAAAAAAAATCCAGACAAGGAAAATTCAGCCAAGTCCAGGCAGAAAAATTTAAGCAAGATAAATCCAGGCAAGTCAATGCAAGGCAAGACAAGGCAAGGCACAGCAAGGCAAATCCAAAAATGGCAAATCCAGAAAAGGCAAGGCAAGGCAAGGCAAATCCAGGCAAAACAAGGCAAGGCAAATTCAGATAAGGCAAATTCCAGCAAGGCAAGGCAAGGCAAGGCTAGGCAAATCTAGTGAAGCCGAGTCTAGGGAATGCAAGGCAAGGCAAATCCAGGCAAGGCAATTCCAAGCAAGGCAAGCCAAGACAAACTCAGGCAAGTTAAATCCAGGCAAGTAATAGCAAGACAAATTTAGGCAAAACAAAATTGAGGAAAGGCAAATCAAAGCAAGGCAAAGCAAGACAAGGCAAATACATGCAAGGCAATGCAAGGCAAATCTAGGCAATGCAAATACACACAAGGCAAGGCAACACAAGGCAAATCCAGTCAAGGCAAGACAAGGCGGGTCACATTGAAACAAGGTAAATCCAGGCAAGGCAAGGCAAGGCAAATTCCGGCAAGGCAAATCCAGGCAAGACAAGGCAAGGTAAATCAAATCAATTCAAAATCTCACAAAACAAAAAAATTAAATCCAGGCAAGGCAAGGCAACATAAGGCAAATCCAGGTAAGGCAAACACAATCAAGGCAAAGCAAGGCAAGATAAATCCAGGCAAGACAAATCCAGGCAAGAAAAGGCAAGGCAAATCCACGCAGGTAAAGGTAAGGAAAGCCAAGGCAAATCCAGCAAAGGCAAACTTAGGCAAGGCATGGCAAGTCAAATCAAGGCAAGGCAAGGCAAGGCAAATCCAGGTTAGGCAAATCCAGGCAAGAAAAGGCAAGGCAAGGCAAATCAAGGCAGGGAAAGGGAAGGAAAACCAAGGCAAATCCAAACAAGAAAACGCAAGTGAAGGCAAATCCAGGCAAGGCAAATCCAGGAAAAATAAGGCAACACAACGCAAGGCAAATCCATGAAAGACAAATCCATGGAACTCAAGGCAAGAGAAATCCAAGAAAAACAGTTTCAGGTACGGCAGGGGAAGGCAAACTGAGACAAGGCAAATCCAGGCAAGGCAAAAGAATGCATATCCAGGCAAGGAAATTCCAGGCAAGGCAAGGAAAGGCAAATCCAAACAGGGCAAATTAAGGCAAGGCAATTCTAGGCAAGGCAAGGCAAGGCAAGGCCAACCCTGGCAAGGCAAATCCAGGCACAAAAAAGAAAGGGATATCATGGCAAGGCAATTCCAGGCAATGCATTACAAATCAAATCCAGGCAAGGCAAATCCAGGCAAGGGAAGCCAAGGTAAACACAACAAAGGCAAATCCATGTAAGGTAAACCAAGCCCAAAAAAATAGAGGGAAGGCAAATTCAGGCAAGGCAAGGCAAGGCAAATTCAGGCAAGGAATGACAAGGCAAATCCAGGCATGGCAAAGCAAGAGAAATCCAGGGAAGGCAAATTCAGGCCAGGCAAGGCAAAACCAAGTAAGGGAAATCCAGGCAAGGCAAGGCAGAACAAGGCAAATCCAGGCAAGTCAAGGCAAGGCAAATTTAGAAAAGGCAAGGCAAGGCAAATTTAGGCAAGGGAAACCCAGGCAAGGCAAGGCAAGGCAAATCCAGGTAATGCAAATGCAGTCAAAACAGTACAAGGCAAATTCAGGCTAAGCAAATCCAGGAAAGGCAAGGCAAGGCAAATCCAGGCAGGGAAAATTAAGACAAAGCAATTCCAGGCAAGGCAAGGCAAATCCTGGCAAGGTAAATCCAGGCACAACAAGGCAAGGAATATTCTGACAAGGCATTCCAGGCAAAGCATTGCAAATCAAATTCAGGCAAGGCAAATCTAGGCAAGGGAAGGTAAGGCAAATACAAGCAAGGAAAATGCAGGCAAAGTAAGGCTAGGAAAAAAAGAGGTAAAGCAAATCCAGGCAAGGCAAGGGAAGAAAGAGTTAGGAAAGGCAAATTCAGGCAAGGCAAGGCATAGCAAGACAAATTCAGGCAAGGCAATCCACTCAAGGCAATGGAAGGCAAATCCAGGAAAGAAAATTTTAGGTAAGATAAGTTAAGACAAATTTTGGCAAGGCAAATCCATGCAGGGCAAGGCTAGAGAAGGCAAGGCAAATTCAGGCAAGCCAAAAGAAACAAATCCAGGCAAGAAATATCCAGGCAACATAAGGCAAGGCAAGTCCAGGAATGGCAAATCCAGGCAAGGCAAATCTAGGCAATGCAATGTAAGGCAAATACAGGCAAGGCAAATTCAGGCAAGGCAAGGCAAGGCAAGAAAAATTCAGGTAATGTAAATGCAGGTAAGGCAATACAAGGCAAATCCAGACAAGGCAAATCCAGGCAAGGCAAATCCACGTAATGTTAAAAAAGGCAAGGTAAATTCCAGCAAGGCAAATCCAGGCAGGTAAAGGCAAGTAAAGGCAAATCCAGTCAAGTTAAGGAAAGGCAAGGCAAATCCAAGCAAAACAAATTCAGGCAAGTTAAGGCAAGAAAAGGGAAATCCAGGCAAATCAAGGCAAGGCAAGGAAAATTCAGGCAAATCAAGAAAAAAAAGGTGAGGCAAATCCAAACAAGGCAAGGCAAGGCAAATCCAAGCAAGTCAAGGCAAGGCAAATCCAGGCAAAATAATCCAAGTAAGACAAGGCAAGACAAGGCAAATCCTGACATGGCAAGGCAAGGCAAATCCAGGGAAGGCAAATCCCGGCACGGCAAGGCAAAACCAGGCAAAGCAAATCCAGGCAAGGAAATTTAGAGAAAGACAAATCGAGGCAAGGCAAATCCAGAGAGGCAAAGCCAAGCATGGCAAGGCAAAACAAGGAAAGGCAAATACAGGCAAGGCAAATACAGCAAGGTAAGACAAGGCAAGGCAAATCAAGGCAAGTCAAAACAAGGCAAATCAAGGCAAAGAAAATCCAGGCGTAACAAGGCAAGGCAGTGCAAATCTAGGCAAAGAAAGGCAAGACAAGGCAAGCGCAGGCAAGGCAAATCCTGGCAAGGCAAGGTAAGGCAAATTTAGGCAAGGCAAATCCAAAGCAAGCAAGTCAAGGCAAATCCAGGCAAGGCAAATGTAGGCAAGACATGGCAAATCTAGGCAAGACAAATACAGGCAAGGAGAGGCAAGGTAAAGCAAATGCAGGCATGGCAAATCCAGGCAATGCAAGAAAAACCAAATTTACAAAACGCAAAACAAGAGAAGCCAAGGCGAGGCAAGTACAGGCAAGGAAACTAAAGGCAATGCAAATACAGGCTAGGCAAATCCAGGCATGGCACGGCAAATTCAAGTAAGTCAAATTCAGGCAAGACAAGGCAAGGTTAATCCAAACAAGGCAAATCCAGGTAAGGCAAGGAAAGGCAAATCCAAGCTATGAAAATTTAAGCAAGGCACCTCAAGGCCATTCCAAGCAAGGCCAATCCAGGCAAGGTAAGGCAAGGCAAATCCAGTCAACAAAATCTAGGCAATGCAAGGCACAGCAAATCCAGGAAAGACAAATCCAGGTGAGGCAAGACAAGGCAAATTCAGGCAAGGCAAATCCAGACAATGCAAGGGAAGGCAAATCCAGGCAAGGTAAGGCAAGGCACAGAAAATAAAGGCAAGGCAAATCCAGGCAAGACAAGGAAAGGAAAGGCAAATCTAGTCAACGTAAGGCATAGCAAGGCAAATCCAGGCAAGTCAAGGCAATACAAATTTAGGCAAGGCAAGTTTAGGCAAGACAAGGCAAATTTAGGCATATCAAATTTAGGCAAGTCAAGGCAAGGAAAATCCAGACAAGGCAAATTCAGGCATGGCAAGGGCAGGAAAATTCAGGCAAGGCAAGTTAAGGCAAATCCCGGCAAGACCAGTCCACACAATGCAAATCCAGGCAATGCAACTCCAGGCAAGGCAAACCCAGGCAAGGCAAGGCAAGGCAAGGCAAGGCAAATACAGGCAATGAAACTCCAGGCAAGGCAAGGCAAAGAAAGTCAAATCCAGGCCAGGGAAATTTAAACAAGCAACACAAGGCAAATGCAGGCAAGTCTAGTCAGGGCAAGGCAAATCCAGGCAAGGCAATTCCAGGCAAGGCAAGGCAAGACAAACCCAGGCAAGTTAAATCAAGGCAAGAAAATACAAGGCAAATTGAGAAAAGACAAAACAAGGCAAATTGAGAAAAGGCAAATCCAAGCAAGGCCAGGCAATGCAAATACACGCAAGACAAGGCAAGGCAAGGCAAATCAAGTCAAGGCAAGAAAAGAAAAGGCACATCGAAGAAAAAAAAATACAGCCAAGAAAAGGCAAGGCAAATCGAGGTGAGGCAAGGAAAGGAAAGGCAAATCAAGTAAATTCATATCCTTTCAAAACAAGAGAAATCATACAGGCAAGTCAATTCCAGGCAAGGCAAGTCAAGGTAAGGCAAATGCAGGCAAGGAAAACACAATCAAGGCAAAACAAGGCAAGATAAATTCAGGCAAGGCAAATCCAAGCAAAAAAAGAAAGAAAGACAAAGACAACTTAAATCCGAGAAAGGCAAAAAAAGGCAAATCCAGGCAAAGAAAGGTAAGGAAAAACAAATTCATGTTAGGCGGAGTTCCAAGATGGCATAGTAGAGGTGACTCAGGATTGCAGCTCTCAATGAAGGCGCAGAGGGTGAGTTTTAGCCGCATTCTCGGAACAAAAATTTTTTGCCCACAGAACTTTGAAAATCCCAGGTGTGGGAGAGACATGGGATGCTAGCTCAGCCGGCTCGCGTGGACGGTTTGGCTGGGTTGGTGCCACAATGCAGGGGCACCTGGCACAAAACTCACTGGTATGGGTGCCCTGTTAAACCGGCAATCTGAAATTTGGAAGGGCAGATTGGCATGTCCATCTTATTGAACGGGACTTGGACAATGAGCCAGACCAGGAGATTCCTGAAAAACGTAATCTGAGCTGGTGCAGTGGGCAGCAGCATGGGAGATCACATGGATCCCAGTGAACTATCAGCAGGCTAATGGGGCACCAGTGAGAGAGGTGAGAGGGTCGACCATTCAGCTTGGAGAGAGGAAGAGAGAGAGAGGACAGACTCTGAGGCACGAAGTTGGGTGATTGGGCTAGGCAAGTGCCACCAACACGAAGACAAGCAGGGTGGCGATTGGAGACGCTCAGGGCTGACAGTTTTGCTGTTGGCATCTAGGATGGTGCAGCCTGGTGGGGCAGTGGCGTCCACCACTATGAACTTAATCCACCCCACTGAAGTACCATGAAGGGCTGATGCAGCCTGCCATTGCCGAGGCAACCTGCCATAACAGAGAGACTCCACCAAAAGGGCGGAGCATATTACAGCAGAATGGAGCCTGTGGCAGGGCAGTCCCACGCTAGCAGAGTGGAGCCCTGGCAGGCAAATAGTGAATAGACTGCCTCCTAGTAGGGCAGGACAGTACAACAGATACTCATAAAGAGAGCCCCAACTCCCTGAGACAGAGCACCGGAGAAGGAAAAAAATGGGGGGTTTTATGAATTCTGTTGCAGCAGACATAGACACATCCTTCCAACATCCCTGAATGAACAACGGAGCTCACAGCTAAGCACTGGAGTTCCTATAAGGCACAGACCGTCTCCTCAAGCGGCTCCCTGACCCCTGTATATCCAAAGAGTCACCCCAAAAAAGAATTAATCAGACTGACATTTGGCGGGCATCATTTTGGAACAAAGATAGCAGAAGAAGAATCTGGTAGCATTGCTCACTGTTCCATAGCTACTACAGGTGTACCCCAGACTAGCAGGGCCTGGAGTGGACCTCAGCACTCATACAACAGAGGGGCTAGACCATTATAAGGAAAACTAAGTAACAGAAATACTTCATCATCAACAATCTGGG
Organism: Saguinus oedipus; assembly: GCA_031835075.1. Classification (NCBI taxonomy): domain Eukaryota; kingdom Metazoa; phylum Chordata; class Mammalia; order Primates; family Cebidae; genus Saguinus; species Saguinus oedipus. Next base: position 8,260,924 of record CM063170.1, read on the forward strand.
CGTTCACTCAGAGACCCAATTGAAAACTCAGTAACTACTAGGAGACAGTTGGATAAATCCATAAAGATGGGAAGAAACCAGCACAAAAAAAAGGAAAACACCCGAAAACAAAACACCTCACCTCCTACAAAGGACCAAAACTCCTCACCAGCAAGGGAACAGGGCTGGACGGAGAATGAGTGTGACGAAATGACAAAATCAGACTTCAGAAAGTGGATAATGAGAAACTTCAGTGAGCTAAAAGAACATGTTCTAGATCAGTGAAAAGAAACTATGAACCTTGAAAAAAAAATTGAAAAAGATTCGAGAAAATAATAACAAAAATGGACAACTTAGAGAGGGATATAAATGAATTGAAGGAGCTGAAAAACACAAGAGAACTTCGGGAAGCATGCACAAGTTTCAACAGCCGAATTGACCAAGCAGAAGAAAGAATATCAGAAGTTGAAGATCAACTCAATGAAATAAAACGAGAAACCAAGATTAAAGAAAAAAGCACAAAAAGGAATGAACAAAATCTCCAAGAAATGTGGGACTATGTGAAGAGACCCAACCTACGTTTGATAGGTGTACCAGAATGTGACGAAGAGAATGAATCCAAGCTGGAAAACACTCTTCAGGATATTATCCAGGAAAATTTCCCCAACCTAGCAAGACAGGTCAATACTCAACTCCAGGAAATACAGAGAACACCACAAAGATACTCTGCAAGAAGAGCAACCCCAAGGCACATAATCGTCAGATTCACCAGGGTTGAAACGAAGGAGAAAATACTAAGGGCAGCCAGAGAGAAAGGTCGGGTCACCCACAAAGGGAAGCCCATCAGACTCACAGCAGATCTCTCAGCAGAGACTCTACAAGCCAGAAGAGAGTGGGGGCCAATATTCAACATCCTTAAAGAAAAGAGCTTTCAACCCAGAATTTCATATCCAGCCAAACTGAGCTTCATAAGTGAAGGAAAAATAAAATCCTTCACGAACAAGCAAGTACTCAGAGATTTTGTCACCACTAGGCCTGCTTTACAAGAACTCCTGAAAGAGGCACTACACATAGAAAGAAACAACCAGTTCCAGCCATCCTAAAAGCATACCAAATGCTAAAGACCATCAACAAAATGAAGAATGTACATGAACCAACAGGCAAAACAGCCAGCTAGCATCAAAATGGCAGTATCAAATTCACACATAACAATATTAACCCTGAATGTAAATGGGCTAAATGCACCAATCAAAAGACACAGACTGGCAAATTGGATAAAAAACCAAAACCCATCGGTGTGCTGTATCCAGGAAACCCACCTCACATGCAAAGATACACAAAGGCTCAAAATAAAGGGATGGAGGAAGATTTACCAAGCAAATGGAGAGCAAAAAAAAGCAGGAGTTGCAATTCTCATCTCTGATAAAATAGACTTTAAAGTAACAAAGATCAAAAGGGACAAAGAAGGTCATTACATAATGGTAAAAGGATCGATACAACAAGAAGAGATAACGATTCTAAATATATATGGACCCAATGTAGGAGCACCCAGATATATAAGGCAAGTTCTTAATGACTTACAAAGGGACTTAGACTCCCACACAATAATAGTGGGAGACTTTAACACTCCACTGTCAATAGCAGACAGATCAACCAGACAGAAAATTAACAAGGATATCCAGGACTTGAACTCAGACCTGGAACAAGCAAACCTGATAGACATTTACAGAACTCTCCACCCCAAATCCACAGAATATACATTCTTCTCAGCACCACATCACACCTACTCCAAAATTGACCACATAATTGGAAGTAAAGCACTCCTCAGCAAATGCAAAACAACTGAAATCATAACAAACAGTCTCTCAGACCATAGTGCAATCAAGTTGGAACTCAGAATTCAGAAAATAACTCAGAACCGCACAGCTTCATGGAAACTGAACAATTGGCTCTTGAATGTTGATTGGATAAACAATGAAATGAAGGCAGAAATAAAGAAGTTCTTTGAAACCAATGAGAATGAAGACACAACGTACCAGAATCTCTGGGACACATTTAAAGCAGTCTGTAGAGGAAAATATATAGCAATAAGTGCCCACATGAGAAGAGTGGAGAGATCCAAAATTGACACCCTATCGTCAAAATTGAAAGAGCTAGAGGAGCAAGATCAAAAAAGCTCAAAACCTAGCCGAAGACAAGAAATAACTAAGATCAGAGCAGAACTGAAGGAGATAGAGACAAGAAAAACCCTTCAAAAAATCAATAAATCTAAGAGCTGGTTTTTCGAAAAGATCAACAAAATAGACAGACCACTAGCCAGACTGATAAAAAAGAAGAGAGAGAACAACCAAATAGATGCAATAAAATAGACTTTAAAGCAACGAAGATCAAAAGGGACAAAAAAGGTCATTACATAATGGTAAAATGATCGATACAACAAGAAGAGCTAACGATCTTAGATATATACGGATTCATTGTAGGAGCACCCAGATATATAAGGCAAGTTCTTAATGACTTACAAAGAGACTTAGACTCCCACACAATAAGAGTGGGAGACTTTACCACTCCACTGTCAATATCAGACACATCAACCAGAGAGAAACTTAACAAGTATATCCAGGACTTGAACTCAGACATGGAATAAGCAAACCTGATAGACGATTACAAAACTCTCCACCCCAAATCCACAGAATGTACATTATTCTCAGCAACAAATCACACCTACTTCAAAATTGACCACATAATTGGAAGTAAAACACTCCTCAGGAAATACAAAACAACTGAAATCATAAAAAACAGTCTCTCAGACCATAGTGCAATCAAGTTGGAACTCAGCATTCAGAAAATAACTCAGAACTGCAGAGCTTCACGGAAACTGAAAAACTGGCTCTTGAATGTTGATTGGATAAACAATGAAATGAAGGCAGAAGTTCTTTGAAACCAACGGGAACGAAGACACAATATACCAGAATTTCTGGTACACATTTAAAGCAGTCTGTTGAGGAAAATATACAGCAATAAGTGCCCACATGAGAAGAGTGGAGAAATCCAAAATTGACACCCTATCATCAAAATTGAAAGAGCTAGAGAAGCAAGATCAAAAAAGCTCAAAACCTAGCCAAAGACAAGAAATAACTAAGATCAGAGCAGAACTGAAGGAGATAGAGACAGGAAAACCCTTCAAAAAATCAATAAATCCAAGAGCTGGTTTTTCGAAAAGATCAACAAAATAGTTAGACCACTAGCCAGACTGATAAAAAAGAAAAGAGAGAACAACCAAACAGATGCAATAAAAAACGATAATGCCGAAATCACCACAGATTCCACAGAAATTCAAACCATTATCAGAGAATACTACAAACAACTCTATGCACATAAACTAGTAAACCTGGAAGAAATAGATAAATTCCTGGATGCCTGTTTCATCCCAAGCCTAAACAAGGAAGAAGCTGAAACTGTGAATAGACCAATAACAAGGTCTGAAGTTGAGGCAGCAATTAAGAACTTACCACACAAAAAAAGCCCAGGCCCAGATGGGTTCACAGCCGCATTCTACCAGAGACACAAAGAGGATCTGGTACCATTCCTTCTGAAACTATTCCAAATAATTCAAAAATAGGGAACCCTTCCCAAATCATTTTATGAGACCAACATCATCCTAATACCAAAACCCGGCAGAGACTCAACAAGAAAAGTAAACTTCAGGCCAATATCCATGATGAACATAGATGCAAAAATTTTCAATAAAATACTGCCAAACAGATTGCAACAGCACATTAAAAAACTTATCCATCATGACCAAATAGGATTCATCCCGGGGATGCAACTCTGGTTCAACTTACGCAAGTCTATAAACGTCATTCACCACATAAACAGAAGCAAAAACATAAACCACATGATTATCTCAATTGACACAGAGAAGGCATTTGACAAAATTCAACAGCGCTTTATGCTAAAAACCCTCAATAAACTTGGTATTGATGGAACATATCTCAAAGTAATAAAAGCTATTTACAACAAACCAGCAGCCAATATCATACTTAATGGGCAAAACCTAGAAGCATTCCTTTTGAAATCCGGCACGAGACAAGGATGCCCTCTTTCACCACTCCTATTCAACATAGTACTGGAAGTTCTAGCCAGAGCAATCAGGCAAGAAAAAGAAATAAAGCGTATTCAAATAGGAAAGGTGGAAGCCAAATTGTTTCTATTTGTAGACGACATGATAGTATACTTAGAAGACCTCATCACCTCAGCCCAAAAGCTTCTGAAACTGATAAGCAACTTCAGCAAAGTCTCAGCATATAAAATCAATGTGCAAAAATCACAAGCATTCCTATACATGAAAAACAGACTTAAAGAGAACCAAATCAAGAAAGAACTGCCATTCACAATTGCTACAAAAAATAAAATACCTAGGAATACAACTCACAAGGAATGTAACGGACCTCTTTAAGGAAAACTACAAACCACTGCTCAACGAAATAAGAGAGGACACCAACAGATGGAGAAACATTCCATGTTCATGGTTAGGAAGAATCAATATCTTGTAAATGGCTATACTGCCCAAAGTAAATTACACAGTCAACGTGATCCCCATCAAACTACCATTGAATTTCTTCACAGAACTGGAAAAAAACAGCATGAACTTTATATGAAACCAAAAGAGAGCCCACATAGCCAAGTCAATTCTTAGCAAAAAGAACACAGCAGGAGGCATCACACTACCAGACTTCAAACTATACTACAAGGCTACAGTAATCAAAACAGCATGGTACTGGTCCCAAAACAGAGATATAGACCAATGGAAAAGAACAGAGGCATCAAAGGCAAATCAACATATCTACAACCATATAATCTTTGATAAACCACAGAAAAACAAGCGATGGGGAAAGGATTCCCTGTTTAATAAATGGTGTCGGGAAAACTGGCTAGCCATGTGCAGAAAGCAGAAACTGGACCCCTTCCTGACACCTTACACTAAAATTAACTCCAGATGGATTAAAGACTTAAACGTAAGACCTGACACCATAACAACCCTAGAAGAAAATATAGGCAAAACCATTCAGGACATAGGAGTAGGCAAGGACTTCATGACCCAAACACCGAAAACATTGGCAACAAAAGCCAAAATAGACAAACGGGACCTAATTAAACTCCACAGCTTCTGCACGGCAAAAGAAACAGTCACTAGAGTGAATCGGCAACCATCAGAATGGGAAAAAATCTTTGCAGTTTACACATCTGACAAAGGGCTGATATCCATAATTTACAAAGAACACAAACAGATTTACAAGAAAAAAACAAACAAGCCCATTCAAAAATGGGCAAAGGATCTGAACAGACACTTTACAAAAGAAGACATACATAAGGCCAACAAACACATGAAAAAATGCTCATCCTTATTCGTCATTAGAGAGATGCAAATCAAAACCACATTGAGATACCATCTCACACCAGTTAGAATGGCGATCATTAAAAAATCTGGAGACAGCAGATGCTGGAGAAGATGTGGAGAAATAGGAACACTCTTACACTGTTGGTGGGAGTGTAAATTAGTTCAACCATTGTGGAAGACAGTGTGGCGATTACTCAAGGACCTAGAAATAGAAATTCCATTTTTCCCAGAAATCCCATTACTGGGTATATATCCAAAGGACTATAAATCGTTCTACTATAAGGACACATGCACACGAATGTTCATTGCAGCACTGTTTACAATAGCAAAGACCTGGAACCAACTTAAATGCCCATCGATGATAGACTGGACTGGGAAAATGTGGCACATATACACCATGAAATATTATGCAGCAATCAAAAATGATGAGTTTGTGTCCTTTGTAAGGACATGGATGAATCTGGAGAACATAATTCTGAGCAAACTGACACAAGAAAAGAAAATGAAATACCACATATTCTCACTCATAGGCGGGTGAGGAAATATGAGAACACACGGACATGGGTAAGGGGCTACTACACACTGGGGTCTATTGGGTTGAATAGGGGAGGGACAGCGGTGGGGGGATATGGAAAGGAATAGTCTGGGGAGAAATGCCAAATATGGGTGAAGGGGAGGAAGGCAACAAAACACACTGCCATGTGTGTACCTATGCAACCATCTTGCACGGTCTTCACATGTACCCCAAAACCTATAATGTAATAAAAATTTAAAAAATTAAAAATAATAATAATACACACCTGGGAAAGAGAAATAAAAACAAATTCAGGTTAGGCAAATTCAGGGAAGAAATCGCAAGGAAAGTCAAGCCAAATCCAAGGAAGACAAATGTAGGCAAGGTAAGGCAAGTCAAAAAAAAATAGGCAAGGTAAATCCAGGGAGGTAATGCAACACAAGGCAAGGCAAATCCATGCAAGACAAATACAGAGAACAGAAGGTAATGGAAATCCAAGCAAGGCAATTCCAGGTAAGGAAAGGAAAGGCAAACCCAGGCAAGACAAATCCAGGCGAGGAAAAACAAGGCAAATCTGGCAAGAAACAATAAGGAATATCCAGGCAAGGAAATTCCAGGCAAGGCATCGCAAATCAAATCCAGGGAAGGCAAATCCAGTCAAGGGAAGGCAAGGAAAAAAATAGAACTAAGGAAAATCCAGGCAGAGCAAAGCAAGGCAAGGAAAGGCATAGCAAGGCAAATCCAGGCAAGGGAAGGCAAGGCAAATCCAGGCAAGGCAAATCTAGGCAAAGCAAGGCGAATATAAGCAAGGCAAATCCAGGCAAGTTTAAGGCATGAAAAGGCAAATCCAGGCAAGGCAAGTCAAGGTGCGGCAAAGCCAGGAGAGGCAAAGAAAAAAAAACCAGGCAAAGCAAATCCAAGCAAGGCAAGGCAAAGCAAGTCTAATCCAGGCATGGCAAGGCAAGGCGAATTCAGAGAAAGCAAATTCAGGCAAGGCAAGGCGAATTCAGAGAAAGCAAATTCAGGCAAGGCAAGGCAAAACCACATAAGGCAAATTCAGGCAAATCAAAGCAGAGAAAGACAAATTCAGGCAAGTCAATGCAAGGCAAATCCAGGCAAGTCAAATTCACTCAAGGCAAGCGAAGACAAATTCAGGCATCACAAATCAAGGCAAGGCAAGTTAAGGCAAATTTCAGCAAGACAAATTCATGCAGGGCAAGGCAAGGCAAATTTAGGCAAGGCAAGGCAAGACAACGCAAACCAAATCAAGGCAAGGAAAATACAGGCAATGCCAAACAAGGCAAATCCAGACATGGCAAATTAAGACAAGGCAATACAAAGACAATGCAGGCAAGGCAAATCTAGGCAAGGCAAGGCAAATCCAGAAAAGGCAAGTCAAGGTAAATTCAGGCAAGGGAAACCCAGGGAAGGCACAGCAAGGCAAATCCAGGTAATGCAAATGCAGTCAAGGCAATACAAGGCAAATCCAGGCAAAGCTAATCCAGGAAGGGTAAGGAAAGGCAAGGAAAATCCCAGCAAGGCAAATCCAGGCAAGTAAAGGCAAGTCAAGGCAGATCCAGGCAAGAAAATTTCAGACAAATTAAGGAATGGAAAGGCAAATTTAGGAAAGTTAAATCCAGGCAAGACAAGGCAAATCCAAGCAAGGCAAATCCAGGCAAGTTAAGACAAGAAAAGGAAAATCCAGGCAAGGCAATGCAAGACAAGGCTGGGCAAGGCAAATCCAGGGGAGTCAAGAGAAAACGAAGTCAGGCAAGGCAAATCCAACAAGACATGACAAGGCAAATCGAGGCAAGTCAAGGCAAGGCAAATCCAGGCAAGGGAAATCCAAGCAAGACATGGCAAGGCAAGGCAAATCCACGCATGGCAAGGCAAGGCAAATTCACGCAAGGCATGGCAAGGCAAGGCAAATCCAGGCAAGGCAAGAAAAGGCAAAGCAAATCAAGGCATGGAAAGGCAAGGAAAATCACTGCAAGACAACACAAGGCAAATCCAAGCAAGGCAAGGCAAGGCAAATTCATGCAAGACAAGATAATGCAAATCCAGGCAAGGCAAATTCATGCAAGACAAGATAATGCAAATCCAGGCAAGGCAAATCTAGGCAAGGCAAGGCAAGTCTAATTCAGGCAAGACAAATACAGGAAAGGCAAATCCAGGCAAAGCAAATCCAGGCAAGGCAAGCCAAGGCAAATCCAGGCAAGAAAAATTCAGTTAAGACAAGGTAAGGCAAATCCAGACAAGAGAAATCCAGCCAAGCCCAGGCAGGCAAATCTAGGCAAGATAAATCCAGGCAAGGAAAGGCAAGGAAAGGCAAATTTAGAAAAATCAAATCCAGGAAAAGCATGGCAAGTCAAATCCAGAGAAGGCAAGGCAAGGCAAATCCAGGGAAGGCAAATCCCAGCAAGGCAAGGTAAGGCAAATCCAGGCAAGGCGAGTCCAGAGAATGCAAGGCAAAGCAAATTCAGGCAAGGAAAGGCAAGGAACACCCAGGGAAGTTAAATCCAGGCAAGGAAAAACAAGCCAAATTTAGGCAAGGCAAAACAAGGCAAATCGAGGGAAGGAAAATCCAATCAAGGCAAGGCAAGTCAAGGCAAAAACACGCAAGGTAAGGCAAGGCAAGCCGAATCCAGTCAAGGCAAGAAAACGCAAGGAACATCAAAGCAAAACAAATCCAGGCAAGGCAAGGCAAGGCAAATATGCGCAAGGCAAATCCAGGCAAGACAAGGCAAGGCAAATTCAGACAACAAAATTCAGCCAAGTCCAGGCAGGCAAATCTAGAAAAAAAAATCCAGGCAAGGCAAGACAATTCCAGGCAATGAAAGGCAAGGCAAACCCAGGCAAGTTGAATCCAGGCAAGATAAAAGAAGGCAAATTGAAAAAAGGCAAATCCAAGCAAGGCAAGGCAAGGCAAGGTAAATCCAGGCAAGGCGAGTCCAGGGAATGCAAGGCAAGGCAAATCTAGGCAAGGCAAGGCCAGGAAAATCCATGCATGACAAATCCAGACAAGGCAAGACAAGGCAAATCCAGTCAAGGCAAATCTAGGCAATGCAAGATAAGGCAAATCCAGGCAAGAAAATTCCAGGCAAGGCAAGGCAAATCCAGGCAAGGCAAGGCAAATCCAGGCATGGCAAATCCAGACAAGGCAAGACAAGTCAAACCCAGGCAAGACAAATCTATGCAATGCAAGGTAAGGTAAATCCAGGCAAGACAAACTTAGGAAAGGCAAGGCCAGGCAAATTCAGGAAAAGAAAACCCAGGCAAAGCAACGCAATGAAAATACAGTTAATGCAAATGCAGTCAAGGCAATTCAAGGTAAATTTAGGCAAGGCGAATTCAGGTAAGGTAAGAAAATGCAAGGTAAATACCAGCAAGGCAAATCCACACAAGTAAAGGCAAGTCAAGGAAAATCCAGGAAAGGCAAATCTAGTCAAGGTAAGGAAAGTCATGGGAAATCCCAGCAAGGCAAATCCAGGCTAGGCAAGGCAAATACAAGCAAGGCACATCCAAGCAAGTTAAGGCAAGAATAGGCAAATCCAGGCAAGGCAAGGCAAATCCAGGCAACACAAGACAAGGCAAATCCAGGCAAGACACATCCAAGCAAGGAAAGGCAACGCAAATCCATTCAAGGCAAGGTAATGCAAATCCAGGTAAGGCAAATCCAGGCATGGAAAATCCAGACAAGGCAAGACAAGACAAATCCAGGCAAGGCAAATCTAGGCAAAACAAAGCAAATCCAAGAAAGGAAAGGCAAGAGAAACCCAGGCAAGGAAAATCTAGGCACAAAAAAGCAAGGCAAATCCAGGTAATGCAAATGGAGTCAAGGCAATACAGGGCAAATCCAGGCAAGGCAAATTCAGGCAAGATGAGGAAATGCAAGGTGTATCTCAGCAAGGCAAATCCAGGCAAGTAAAGGCAAGTCAAGGAAAATCCAGGCAAGGCAAATCTAGGCAAGGTAAGGCAAGGCAAATACAAGCAAAAGAAATGCAGGCAAGGTAAGAATAGGCAAAAAAAAATAGAGATAAGGCAAATCCAGGCAAGGCAAGGCAAGAATAAGGTAGGAAAGGCAAATCCAGGCAAGGCAAGATATAGTAAGGCAAATTCAGGCAAGGCAACGGAAGGCAAATCCAGGCAAGGCAAATTTAGGGAAGGCAAGTTGAGGAAAATTTCGGCAAGGCAAATTAATGCAGGGCAAGGCAAGGCAAATTCAAGAAAGCCAAGGCAAAGAAAATCCAGGCAAGGAAAATCCAGGCAACACAAGTCAAGGCAAGTCCAGGCATGGCAAATCCAGGCAAGAAAGATGAGGCAAATCCAGGCAAGGCAAATCTAGGCAGTGCAAGGTAAGGCAAATACAGACAAGGCAAATTCAGGCGAGGCAAGTCAAATCCAGGAAAGGAAAGGAAATGAAAGGCAAATCCAGGCAAGGGAAATCCAGGCAAGGCAAGGCAAGGCAAATTCAGGAAAGGCAAATCCAGGCAAGGCAAATCCATGCAAGGTAAGGAAAGACAATGTAAATCCCAGCAAGGCAAATCCAGGCAGGTAAAGGCAAGTCAAGGCAAATCCAGGCAAGGCAAATCCAGTCAAGTTAAGGAAAGAACAAGGCAAATTCAGGCAAGGCAAATACAGTCAAGTTAAGGAAAGGCAAGGCAAATCCAGGCAAGGGAAATCCAGGCAAGTTAAGGAAAGGCAAGGCAAATCCAGGCAAGGGAAATCCAGGCAAGGGAAATCCAGGCAAGGCAAAGCAAGACAAATTCAGGTAACGCAAATGCAGTCAAGGCAATACAAGTCAAATCCAGGCAAGGCAAATCTAGGCAATGCAAGGTAAGGCAAATTCAGGCAAGGCAAGTCAAATCCAGGAAATAAAAGGTAAGGAAAATCCAGGCAAGGCAAAGCAAGGCAAATTCAGGTAGTGCAAATGCAGTCAAGGCAATACAAGGCAAATTCAGGAAAGTCAAGGCAAATCCAGGCAAGGTAAATCCACGCAAGGTAAGGAAAGGCAAGGTAAATCCCAGCAAGGCAAATCCAGGCAGGTAAAGGCAAGTCAAGGCAAATCCAGGCAAGGCAAATCTAGGCAAGGCAAGGCAAATTTAAGCAAATCAAATTCAGGCAAGTTAAGGCAAGAAAGGCAAATCCAGGCAAAGCAAGGCAAGGCAAGGAAAATCCAGGCAAGTCAAGAAAAAACAAAACCAGACAAGGCAAATTCAAACAAGGCAAGGTAAATCCAGGCAAGTCAAGGCAAGACAATTTCAAGCAAGGCAAATCCAAGTAAGGCAATGCAAGGCAAGGCAAATCCCGGCATGGCAAGGCAAGTCAAATCCAGGGAAGGCAAATCCAGGCAAGGCAAGGCAAAACCGGGCAAAGCAAATCCAGGCAAGGAAAGGCAGGGAAAGGCAAATCGAGGCAAGGCAAATCCAGGGAGGCCAATTCAGGCCTTGCAAGGCAAGGCAAGGCAAGTCAAATCCAGGCAAGGCAAATCCAGGCAAGGTAAGACAAGGCAAGACAAATCCAGGCAAGGCAAAACCACGCTTAATTTATGGTTGTTTTAAACAGTGTCCTGACTACTCCATCGGGGTTCATTATTCACTGAAGCTCTGAATGAGAGCCATATAAAATAGGCCTCTGACTATTTTCCCATTGTAAATTATTCAATAAGGCTCTGAATGGTGGTAGTATAAATAGAATCCTGATGATTTCCCTGGTGTATATCATTCAGTGAGGCATGGAATGAGTGTCCATATAAAAGAGACTCTTTACTATTATGCTGGTGTGCATTATTTACTGTGGCTCTGAAGTGTTGGCCATGTAAAATAGATTCCTGAAGATTCCACAAGTCTGCATTATTCACTGATTCCCTGAGTGACAATATAAAATAAACTTCTGACTATTACCCAGTTGTGTATTATTCCGTGGGGTTGCTACTGAGTGACCGTATAAAATAGACTTCTGCCTGTTTGCCATGTGTGCATTATTCAGGGAGTCTCAGAATCAGGAGTGATATGAATTAGTCTCCTCAGTACTTCACAGATGTGCATTATTCACTGAGGCTCATAATCGGTGGTCATGTTAAACAGACTCCTAACTATTCCCCAAGTGTGCATTATTCACTCAGGCTCTGAAACAGTGTCCCTATAAAAGAGACACCTGACTATTCCCAAGGTGTGCATTATTCAGGTTAGCTCTCAATGACTGGTCATATAAAGTAGAATCCTAATTACTCACCAGGTGTGTATCATTCAGTGAGGCTCTGAATGAGTGACCATATAAAATAGACCATTGACTATCCCCCAAGTGTCTATTATTCACAATAGAATCCCCAGTACCCCCCAGATGTGCATTATTCACTCAGGCTCCGAATGAGTGGCAATATAAAATAGACTCTTGAGAATTTCACAGGTGTGTATCATTCAGGGAGGCTCTGAATTAGTGGCCATATGAGAAAGAATCCTCATTAATTCACCGGTTTGCATTACTCTTTGAGATTCTGAATTCGTGGCCATATGACTGTTCCACAGTTGTGTTCATTCAGTGAGTCTCTGAGCGGCCAGATTAAAAAGATTCCCAAATATCCACAAGGTCCTTATTACACAGAGAGGCTCTGAATGAATGGCTATATAAATTAGGCTGATGACTACTTCACAGGAGTGCATCATTAAATGAAGCTCTGCATGAGATGCCAGATGAAATTGCCATCTGACAATTCCCTAGGTGTGCATTATTCAGTAAGCTTCTGAATATGTGTCCAATAGAAATACACTCCTGACTATTCCCCAGGTGTTTGTTATTCGCTGAGGCTCTGTATGAGTTGCCATATGAAATAGACTCCTGACAATTCTTCAGGTGTGCACTACTCCCTGAGGCTCTCACTAAGTGGCCATGTGAAATAGACTCCTGACTCTACCCCATGTGTGTATTATTCAGAGAGGTTCTGAAAGAGTGTCCGTATGAAACACACTCCTGTCTATTCCCTAGGTGTGCAATATTCACTGAGGCTCTGAATGAGTTTCAATATCGAATACACTCCTGACTATTCTCCAGGTGTGCTTTATTCACATGGGCTCTGAATGAGAGCCTTATGTAATAGAATCCTGACTCTTCCACAGCTGTGTATTATTCAGTGAATTTATGAACAAGTGACCATATGAAATAGACTGCTGACTATAGCATCTTGACTATTACTCATATGTACATTTTCCTCTAAGGCACTGGGTAAACCGTCATATCGAATGAACAGCAGACTATTCCCCAGGTGTGCATTATTCAGTGAGTCTCTGAATAAATGGCTGTACAAAATAGACTCCTTAGTTTTCTTCAGGTATATATAATTCTTCACTGAGTCTCTGAATGAGTGGCCATGTAAAATACACTCCTGATTTTCTATAGATGTGTATTATTTAGTAAGGCTCTGAATGAGTGGCCATAGGAAAGAAACTCCTGAGTACTCCCCAGGCGTGCATTTTTAGGTTGGGCTTCAAATCAGTGGCCATAAAAAATAGAATGCTGACTTTCCCCCAGGTGTATATTATTCATTGAGGCTCTAAATGTGTGGCCTTATAAAATAGACTTTAGACTACTCTGCAGGTGTTCCTTATTCAGTGAATCTCTAAATGACAGTCCATATGTAATAGCGTCTTGAGTATTCCCCAGGTATGCATTATTCACTGAGGCTCTGAAAGTTTGGTCATATGAAATAGTCTCTTGACTAGTCCACAAGTGTGTATTATTTAATGAGGCTTTGAGTTACTTACCATATAAAATAGACTCCTGACTATTCCCCAGGTGGGTAATATTGACTGAGACTCTGAATAAGTGGGCATATGGAAAAGACTGCTGACTATTTCAAAGTTGTGCGTTACTCACTCAGGCTTTGATTTTGTGGCCATATAAAATAGACTAGTGTCTATTCCACAGAAGTGCATTATTCACTGAGACTGTAAATGAGTGCCTATATAAAGTAGACTTCTAACTCTTCCCCAGGTGTATATTACCCAGTGAGTCTGTGCATGAGTGGTTATACGAAATAGGATTCTGACTATCCTTCTATTTGTATTATTCAGTGAATCTCTGAATGAGTGGCTATATAAAATAGACTAGTGAGTAATGTACATTTGTGCAGTATTCACTGAGGCTATGAGTGAGTGGCCATAAGAAATGGAATCCTGACTATGCCACAGGTGCACATTAACCACTGAGGCTCTTAATGAGTGGCTATATAAATTAGGCTCCTGACTATTTCATAAGAGTGCATTATTCACTGAAGCTTTGAGTGAGAGGCCAGATAAAAATGACTCCTGATTCTTCCCCTCTTGTGTATAATTCACTGACCTTCTTAGTGTGTGTTTAATGAAATACACTCCTGACTATTCCCCAGGTGTGTCTTATTCACTGAGGTTCTCTATGAGTTTCCATATGAAATAGATTCCTGACAATTCGCCAAGTGTACGCTATTTCCTGGGAGTCTCAGTAAGTGGCCATAAGAAAAAGATTCCTGACTCTCCCCAATGTGTGTATTATTCAGCGAGGCTCTGAGAGAGGGTCCATATGAAATAGAGTCCTGACTATTTTCAAGGTGTGCATTATTCATTAAGGCTCTTAATAAGTGGCAATATATAATAGATTCCTGACTATTCCCCAGGTGTGCATTACTTACAGAGACTCTGAATGTGTAGCCATTTGAAGTTGACTCTTGTCTATTTTCCAGGGGTGTATTATTCAGTGAGGCCCTGAACGAGTGACCATATGAAAGAGATTCCTGACTATTCCAGATATGTATATGATTCACTGAAACACTTAAAGAGTGGCCATATGAAATAGACTAGTGATTATTCCCCACATATGCATTATTCAAAGAGGTTTTGTATGAGTGTCCATATCAAATAGACTTTTGACTATCACCCAGGTGTGTATCACTCAGGGGGCTGCTTAATTTCTGGCCATCTGAAATACGGTTCTGACTACTCCACAGCTGTTCATTATTCACTGAAGCTCTGAATGAGAGGCCATATGAAATAGTCTCCTATTGCCCCATTGTGCATTATTCAGTAAGGCTCTGAATGAGTGGTCATATGGAATAGAATCCTTACGATTCCCCAGGTGTGTATCATTCAGTGAGACACTGAATGAGTGGTCATATGAAAGAGGCTTGTGCATTATTCACTGAGGCTCTGAGTGGCCATATAAAATGCTCTAATATCCACTGAGTATTCCTCATCTGTGCATTATTCACTGATTCTCTGAGTGGCCATATGAAATAGGCTCCTAACCATTCCAAAGTTGTGTATTATTTTTTGGGGGTCCTAATGGATGGCCATATAAAATAGACTTCTGTTTATTTCACAGGTATGTATTATTTAGGGAATCTCAGAATGGGGGGCAATATGAATTAGTCTCCTCAGTACTTTACAGACATGCGTTATTCACTGAGGCTGATAATGAGTGGTCATTTTAAACAGAAACCTGGCTATTCCCAATGTGTGTATCATTCAGTGAGGCTCTGAATGATTCGCCATATGAAAGAGAATTCTGAGTACTCAACAGGTGTGAATTATTCACTGATCCTCTGAATGAGTGGCCATGTGATATACACTCCTGACTTTTTTCAGGTGTGTACTATTCAGTGAGGCTCTAAATGAGTGGCCACATGAAATGAACCACTCAGTACTTGACTGACGTGCATTATTCACTGAGGGGCTGAATGAGTAGGCATAATCAATAGACTCCTGATTATTTTTCAGGTGTGCATTATTCACTGAGGCTCTGAATATGTGGCCATTTGGAATAGATTCTTCACTATTCCCTAGGTGTGTGTTATTCACAGAGTCTCCAAATGCATTGCCATTCCAAATAGACTCTTGAGAATTCTCCAAGTGTGCACCATTCTGTGAGGTTCTGAATAAGTGGCCACGTGAAATAGACTCCTCACTGTTCTTTAGGTGTGTATTATTCATGAGGCTCTGAAAGAGTGACCAAATGAAATAGATTCCTGACTATTCCACAGGTATGCATTATTCAGTGAGGCCCTCAATAAGTGTGCATATGAAACTGTCCTGACTATTCCCCAGGCGTGTAATACTCAGGGAGGTGCAGAAAGAGTGGCCATATAAAAAAGACTCGACTATTCTCCAAGTGTGTATTATTCACTGAGGCTCTGAATGAGTGGCCATATGAAGTAGATTCCTGCCTATTCCACTGGTGTATATTATCCACCGAGGCTATGAATGAGTGTCTAAATGAAATAAACTGCTGGCTACTCCACAGGTGTGCATTATTCACTGAGGCTCTGAATGAATGTCCATGGAAATAAACTTCAAATTGTTCTCCAGGTGTGTATTATTCAGTGAGGCTCAGTGTAAGTTGCCATATTAATTAGATTCCTTACTATCCAACAGGAGTGTATTTTTCACGAGACTCTGAATATGGGGCGACATAAAATAGACTCCTGACTACTCCACATTATTCAGTGACACTCCGAATGAGATGCCACCTGAAAAAGACTCGTGACTATTCAGCAGTTGTGCATTATTCAATGAGCCTCTGAATGAGAGGATAAAACTGAATTCAGACTATTTTTCCAGGTGTGTAAGATTAGTGAGGCTTTCAATGAGTGACCATATAAAAAAGACTTCTGACTATTCCTCAGGTGTGCATTATTCCATGAGGCTGTGAAAGAGTGGCCATATGAAATAGACTCCTGACAATTTTCCAGGTATGTAATATTCAGTGAGGTTCTGATTGAGTTTCCATATGAAATAGTCTCCTTTTACCTGGTGTGCATTATTCACTGAGGCTCTGAATAAATGGCAGTATGAAATAGACTCTTTACAATTCCATAGGTGTGTATTATTCACTGAGGTTTTGTATGAGTTGCCATTTCAAATTGATTCCTGACACTACGCCAGGTGTGCTCTATGTTCTGAGGCTCTCACTGAGTGTCCATATGAAACAGACTCCTGACTCTATGCCATTTGTGTATTATTCAGAGAGGCTCTGAAGGATGGCTATATAAAATACATTCCAGTCTATTCCCCAGGTGTGCAGTATTCACTGAGGCTCTCAATGAGTTTCAATATGAAATACACTCCTGACTATTCTGCAGGTGTGTTTTATTCACAAGAACTCTGAATGAGAGGCCGTATGAAATAGACTCCTGACTATTCCACAGGTGAGTATTATCCACTGATGTTCTGAATGTGTCACCAAAGAAAATAGACACACGGCTACACTGCAAGTGTGCATTCTTCACTGATGCTCTGAATCAATTACCATGTGAGAGACTCCAAGATTCTTCCAGGTATGCATTATTCAATAAGGCTCTGAATGAGAGAAAACTCTAAATAAACTTCTGACAATTCTCCAAACTTGCACTATTCACAGGGCTCTGAATTAGTGGCAATATGAAATAATCTAATCAATATTCCCCTTGTGTGTATTATTCACTGAGGCTCTGAAAGAGTGTCCATATGAAAAAGAAACCTGTCTATTTCCAAGGTGTATATTATTCACTTTGGCTCTGAATCATAGGTCATATGGGATAAGATACTGATTATTCCCCAGGCATGTATCATTCACTGAGGCTCTGAATTGTTGGCCATATGATACAGAGCCTTGACTATTCCCCACGTGTGTATTATTGACTGAGACTCTCAATGAGGGGTCATTTGAAATAGAATCCTCAGTACTCCCCAGGTGTGCATTCTTCACTGCGACTCTGAATTAGTGGAAATATGAAATAGACTCCTGGCTATTCCTCAGGTGAGCATTATTCACTGAGGGTCTGAATGTGTGGCCATTGGAAATAGAATCCTCACTGTTCCCTAGGTGTTTACTTTTCACTGACTTTCTGAAGGAATTACTATTTTGAATAAACTCCTGACAATTTCCTAAACTTGCACTACTTCGAGAATCTGTGAATGAGGGGCAATATTAAAAAGGCTACTCAGTATCCCCCTGTTGGGTATTATTTACTGAGGCTCTGAAAGTGTGTTTCTTTTATACTCCTCTTTATTCCTAAGGTGTGCATTATTCAGTTTGGCTCTCAATACTGTTCATATGAAATAGAATTCTGATTATTCTCCAAGTGTGTGTCATTCCCTTAGGCTCTGAATGAGCAGCCATATGAAATAAAACCTTGACTATTCTTTAGGTGTGTATTATTCACTGAGGCTTTGAATAAAGGGTCATTTGAAATACAATCCTCAGTACTCCTCAGGTGTGCATGATTCATTGAGAGTCTGTATGAGTGGCTATATAAAATAGTCTCCTGACTATTCCACAGGTGTGTACCATTCAGTAAGGCTCTGAATGAATGGCCATATGAAACACAATCCTCACTATTCCAAATGTGTGCATTACTCAGTGAAGGTCTGAATGAGTGTATATGAGAAATAGAATACTTAATATTCCCCCGGTGTGCATTTTTCAATGAGGTGAAGGAAGTGTCCATATAAAATAAATTGCAGAATACTTCTGAGGTATGGTATGCATTATACACTAAGACGTTGAATTAGTGGTAATATAAAGTAGGAACATAAATATTCCAGTGTTGTATATTACTCACAGAGGCTCTGAATGAGTAGCTATATCAATTAGGTTTCTGACTATTCCACGGCAGTGCATTATTCAATAAAGCTCTGAGTGAGAGGCCAAATAAAATTGACTCATATTTCTTTCCAAGTTGTGTACAATTCACCGAGCCTCTTAGTGTGTGCTTAATTGAAATACACTCCTGACTATTCCCCAGGTGTGTCTTATTCACTGAGGTTCTGCATGAGTGGCCATATGAAATAGACCCCTGACAATTCCCCAAGTGTGCACCATTCCCTGGGAGTCTCAGTGAGTGGCCATAAGAAACAGATTCCTGACTCTCTGCATTGTGTGTATTATTCAGGGAAGCTTGGAAAGTGAGTCTAAATTAAATAGACTTCTCACTATTTCCCATGTGTGCATTATTCACTGAGGCGTTGAAAAAGTAGCAATATGTAACAGATTCCTGACTATTCACTGGTGTGCATTATTCACTCAGCCTCTGAATGAGGGGCCTTATGAAATAGACTTTTGACTATCCCACAGGTGTAAATTATTGACTGATGTTCTGAATGTGTGGCCAAAGCAAATAGACACCTGGCCACTCCAAAGGTGTTCATTCTTTACTGATGCCCTGAATGAATGGCCATATGAAAGATACTCCAAAAATAGGAAAAATTCTTTGCAGTTTACCCATCTGACAAAGGGCTGATATCCAGAATTTACAAAAAACTCAACAGATTTACAAGAAAAAAACAAACAAGCCCATTCAAAAATAGGCAAAGGATATGAACAGACACTTTACAAAAGAAGACATACATGAGGCCAACAAACACATGAAAAAATGCTCATCGTCACTGGTCATTAGAGAGATGCAAATAAAAACCACATTGAGATACCATCTCACACAAGTTAGAATGGTGATCATTAAAAAATCTGGAGACAACAGATGCTGGAGAGGATGCTGAGAAATAGGAACACTCTTACACTGTTGGTGGGAGTGTAAATTAGTTCAACCATTGTGAAATACAGTGTGGCGGTTTCTCAAGGACCTAGAAATAGAAATTTGATTTGACCCAGCAATCCCATTACTGGGTATATATCCAAAGGACTATAAAGCGTTCTACTATAAGGACACATGCACACGAATGTTCATTGCAGCACTGTTTACAATAGCAAAGACCTGGAACCAACCCAAATTCCCATCGATGATAGATTGGACTGGGAAAATGTGGCACTTATACACCATGAAATACTATGCAGCAATAAAAAATGATGAGTTTTTGTCCTTTGTATGGACATGGATGAATCTGGAGTAAATTATTCTCAGCCAACTGACACAAGAACAGAAAACGAAATACTACATATTCTCACTCATAGGGAGGTGAGAAAAATGAGAACACATGGACACAGGGAGGGGCATACTACACACTGGGGTCTATTGGGGGAAATGGGGGAGGGACAGCGGGGGGGAGCTGGGGAGGGATAGCCTGGAGAGAAATACCAAATGTGGGTGAAGGAAAGGAAAGCAGCAAAACACACTGCCATGTGTGTACCTATACAACTATCATGCACGTTCTGCACATGTACCCTAAAATGTAAAGTGCAATAAAATTTAAAAAAAAGTAAAATCTATGATAATCTAAAAAAAAGAGACTCCAAATTTTTCTCCAGATATGCATTATTCAATTAGGCTGTGAAGGAGGGGCCATATGAAATTTACTCCTTACCATTCCACATGTATTACTTTTTCTGTGAGAGTCAGAAAGGGGGTCGATAGGAAATAGACTCCTAAGGATTTCAAGGTATACGTAATACACTGAGGCTCATCAAGAGTTTTCATATTAAATGGAATCCTGACTATTCCCCAAGTGTGTATAATTCAGTCAGGCGCTGAATGAGTGTTCATATGAAATACACTCCTGTGTACCCAGCACGTGTGCATTGTTCAGTGAGGATTTGAATGAGAAGGCCTATGTAATAGACTCCTGAGTATTCCCTAGGTGTGTATTATTCACTGAGGGGCTGAAAGAGTGTTCATATGACATAGCATTCTGCTTAATTTCCCGGTGTGCATTATTTAAAGAGGCTTACATCAAGTGGTCATATGAAATAAAAACCTATTTCTCAGGTGTGCATCATTCAGTAATGCTCTGATTTGGTGGTCATATGGCATGAACTCTGACTATTCCCAAGGTGTGTATCATTCAGTTGAGGTTCTGAAAGAGTGACCACATGAAACAGAATCCCTACTGTATACTTTTGACAATTCTTCAGGTGTGCATTTTCCACTGAGGCACTTGATAAACTGTCATATCAAATAGGCTCCAGACTATTCCCCAGGTGTGCATTATTCTGTGAGTCTCTTAATAAGTGGCTATATGAAATAGACTCCCGAATATTTTCCAGGTTTGTATGATGCTTCACTGAGACTGTGAATGAGTGGCCATGTGAAATACACTCCTGAATTTTCCATAGGTGTGTATGATTCAGTGAGGATTTGAATAAGTTTCCATAAAGAAAAAGACTCCTGAATATTCCACAGGCGTGCATTTTTAGGTTGGGCTCTGAATGAGTGGCCATACAAAATAGAATCCTGACTTGCCCCCATGTGTGTATTATTAAGTGAGGCTGCGAATGTGTGGCTTTATGACATAGACTTCTGACTACTCTACAGAT
Organism: Saguinus oedipus; assembly: GCA_031835075.1. Lineage (NCBI taxonomy): Eukaryota > Metazoa > Chordata > Mammalia > Primates > Cebidae > Saguinus > Saguinus oedipus. The sequence goes on from CM063170.1 coordinate 8,282,028, forward strand.
GTTCTTTATTCAGTGAAGATCTAAATGAGAGGCCATATGTAACAGCATCCTGATTATTCCCCAGTTATGCATTATTCTCTGAGTCTTTGAAAGTTTGTCCATATCAAATTGTCTCCCGACTAGTCCACAGATGTGTATTTTTTAATGAGACTTTGAGTTGGTGACCCTATAAAATATACTCCTGACTATTCTGCAGGTGTGTATTATTGACTGAGACTCTGAGTAAGTGGGCATGTGGAATATGACTATTCCAAAGTTGTGCATTATGAACTCAGGGGTTCATTTTATGGTCATATAAGATAGACTAGTGTCTATTTTCCCGGTGAGCATTATTCATTGAGAATGTAAATGAGTGGCTATATGAAGTAGACTCCTAACTCTTCCCCAGATATGTATTAGTCAATGAGGCTGTGCATGAGTGGTCATGTAAAATAGGAGGATGACTATCTTCCATATTTGTATTTTTCAGTGAATCTCTGAATGAATGGCTATATGAAATAGACTGGTGAGTACTGTACATTTCTGCACTATTCACTGAGGCTATAAGTGAGTGGCCATATGAAATGGAATCCTAACTATTGCAAAGGTGTGCATTATTCACTGAGGCTCTGAATGAGTGGCTATATCAATTAGAATCCTGACTATTCCACAGGAGTGAATTACTCAATGAAGCTCTGAGTGAGAGGCCAGATAAAATTGACTCCTAATGCTTCCCGTGTTGTGTATAATTCAATGAGCCTCTTAGTGTTTGCTTAATTGAAATACACTCCTGTCTATTCCCCAGGTGTGTCTTATTCACTGAGGTTCTGTATGAGTTGCCATATAAAATAGACTACTGACACTTTCCCAAGTGTGCACTATTTTCTTGGAGTCTCAGTGAGTGGCCATAAAAGACAGATTCCTGTCTCTCCCCAATGTGTTTATTATTCAGGGAGGCTCTGAAAGTGTGTCCATATAAAATAGACTTCTGACTATTTCCCAGGAATTCATTATTCCCTGCGGCTCTGAAGAAGTGGCAATATATAACAGATTCCTGACTATTCTCCTGGTTAGTATTATTCACCCAGCCTCTGAAAGAGGAGCCTTATGAGATAGACTCTTGACTATACCACAGGTGTGTATTATTCACTGATGTTCTGAATGTGTGGCCAAAGCAAAAAGACACCTTGCCACTACAGAGGTGTGCATTCTTTACTTATGCTCTGAAAGAATGAACATATGAAAGAGACTCCAAATTTTTCTCCAGATATGCATTATTCACTGAGGCTGTGAAGGATGGGCCATATAAAATTTACTCTTAGCAATTCCACATGTGTTTATTTTTCTATTAGACTCGGAAGGAAGATCGATAGAAAATAGACTCTGCAGTATTCCAAGGCATACATAAAAAACTGAGGCTCATCAAGGGTGTTCGTATTAAATAGAATTCTGACTATTCCCCCACGTGTGTATCATTCAGTGAGGTGCTAAATGAGTGGCCATATAAAATACACTCCTGAGTACCCAAGAGGTGTGCATTGTTCAGTGAGGCTTTAAATGAGATGGCCTATGTAATAGACTCTTGAGTATTACCTAGGTGTGTATTATTCACTGAGGCTCTGAAAGAGTGTTCATATGACATAAACTCCTGATTAATTTCCCGGTGTGCATTATTTAAAGAGGCTCTCAACTAGTGGTCATATGAAATAGAAACCTATTTCCAGCATCATTCAGTAATGCACTGATTGGGGGGGCATATGTCATCGACTTTGACTATTCCCAAGGTGTGTATCATTCAGGGAGTTTCTGAACGAGTGAGCACATAAAATAGAATCCCGACTATAGCCTCTTGACAATTCCTAAGGTGTGCATTTTCCACTGAGGCACTGGATGAACCGTCATATCAAATAGACTCCAGACTATTCTTCAGGTGTTCATTATTCAGTGAGTCTCTGAATAACTGGCTATATGAAATAGACTTCTCAGTATTCCCCAGGTATATATGATTCTTCACAGAGACTGTGAATGAGTGGCCATGTGAACTACACTCCTGACTTTTCCATAGGTGTGTATGATTTAGTAAGTCTCTGAATGAGTTACCATAGGAAACAGACTCCTGAATAAACCATACATGTGCAGTTTAAGTTTGGGCTCTGAATGAGTGGCCATAGAAAATAGAATCCTGACTTTCCCCAATATGTGTATTATTAAGTGAGGCTCCAAATGTGTGGCTATATGATATAGACTTCTAACACTCTACAGGTGTTCCTTATTCAGTGAAGCTCTGAATGTGAAGCCATATGTAACAGCATCCTGAGTATTACCCAGGTATGCCTTATTCACTGAGGCTTTGAAAGTTTGGCCATATCAAATTTCTCCTGACTAGTCCCCAGATGTGTATTATTTAATTAGGCTTTGAGTTAATGACCCTACAAAATAGACTCCTGACTATTCCACAGGTGTGCATTATTGAATGAGACTCTGAATAAGTGGGCATATGGAATATGAATATTCCAAAGTTGTGCATTACTCATTAAGGCTTTAATTTTCTGGCCATATGAAATAGACTACTGTATACTCCCCAGGTGTGCATTATTCACTGAGAGTGTAAATGAGTGGCTGTATAAAGTAGACTCCTAATATTTTCCCAGGTGTGTATTACTCAATGATGCTGTGCCTGAGTGGTCATATGAAATAGAATTTTGTCTATCCCCTATATTTGTATTATTCAATGAATCTCTGAATGAGTGGCTATATGAAATAGACTGGTGAGTACTGTACATTTATGCAGTATTTACTGAAGCTATGTGTGAGTGGCCATATGAAATGGAATTCTGACTATCCCAAATGTGTGCATTATTGACTGAGGCTCAGAATGAGTGGCGATATCAATTAGCATTCTGACTATTCCACAGGAGTGAATTATTCAATAAAACTCTGAGTGAGAGGCCAAATGGAATTGACTCCTGATTCTTCTCCTGTAGTGTATAATTTAATGAACCTCTTAGGGTGTGCTTAATTGAAATACACTCCTGCTATTCTCTAGGTGTGTCTTATTCACTGAGGTTCTGCTTGAGTTTCCATATGAAATAGACTCCTGATATTTCCCCAAGTGTGCACTATTCTTTGGGAGTCTCAGTAAGTGGCCATAAGAAAGAGATTCCCGACTTTCCTCAATATGTGTATTATTCAGGAAGGCTCTCAAAGTGTTTCCATATGAAATAGACTGCTGACTATATTCCAGGTGTCCGTTATTCACTTAGTCTCTGAGGAAGTGGCAATATATAATAGATTCCTGACTATTTTTTAGGTGCATAATATTCACTCAGCCTCTGAATTAGGGGCCTTGTGAGATAGACTCCCGACTGTACCACAGGTGTGTATTACTCACTGATGTTCTGAATGTGTGGCCAAAACAAATAGACACCTGGCCACTCCACAGGTGTGCATTCTATACTGATGCTCTGAATGAATGGCCATATGAAAGAGACTCCACATTTTTCTATGGATATGCATTATTCAATGAGGCTGTGAAGGAAGAGCCATATAAAATTTACTCTTTACAATTACACGTGTTAATTTTTCTGTTAGACTCCAAAAGGGGGTCGATAGGAAATAGACTCCTCAGGATTTCAAGGCATACATAATACAGTGAGGCTCATCAAGGCTGTTCATATTAAATAGAATTTTGACTATTCACCACGTGTGTATTATTCCGTGAGGTGCTGAATGAGTGGCCATATGAAATACACTCCTGAGTACCCAGCAGGTGTGCATTGTTCAGTGAGGCTTTGAATGAGAGGGCCTATGTAATAGAATTCTGCATATTCACTAGGTGTGTATTATCCACTGAGGCTCTGAAGGGGTGTTCATATGACATAGCCTCCTGATTAATTTCTCGGCGTGCATTATTCAAAGAGGCTCTCAACCAGTGGTCATATGAAATAGAAACCTATTTCCCAGGTGTGCATCATTCATTAATGCTCTCATTAGGTGATCATATGGCATGAACTCTGACTATTCCCAAGGTTTGTATCATTCAGTGAGTTTCCGAACGAATGAGGACATGAAATAGAATCCCGACTATAGCCCCTTGACAATTCCTCAGGTGTGCATTTTCCACTGAGACACTGAATGAACTGTCATATCAAATAGACTCCAGACTATTCTTCAGGTGTGCATTATTCAGTGAGTCTCTGAATAAGTGGCTAGATAAAATAGACTCCTGAGAATTCCCAAGGTATATATGTTTCTTCACTGAGACTGTGAATGAGTGGCCATGTGAAATACACTTCTTACTTTTCCATAGTTATGTATGATTCAGTGAGGCTCTGAATGAGTTACCATAGGAAAGAGACTCCTGAATATTCCACCGGCGTGCATTTCTAAGTTGGACTCTGAATGAGTGGCCATACGTAACAGAATACTGACTTTCCCCCATGTGTATATTATGAGGTGAGGGTGCAAATATGTGACTATATGACATATACTTCTGACTACTCTACAGGTGTTCTTTATTCAGTGAAGCTCTTATTGAGAGGCCGTATGTAACAGCATCCTGAGTATTTCCCAGTTATGCATTATTCACTGAGTCTTTAAAAGTTTGGCCATATCAAATTGTCTCCAGACTAGTCCAAAGGTCTGTATTATTTAATGAGGCTTTGAGTTAGTGACCCTATATAATAGACTCCTGACTATTCCGCACGTGTGTATTATTGACTGAGACTCTGAATAAGTGGGCATTTGGAATATGACTATTCCAAAGTTGTGCATTATGCACTCTGGCTTTCATTTTCTGGCCATATAAAATAGAGTAGTGTCTATTCCCCAGGTGTGCATTATTCACTGAGAGTGTAAATGAGTGGGTGTATAAAGTATACTCCTAACTCTTCCCCAGGTGTGTACTACTTAGTGAGGCTGTGCATGAGTGGTCATATGAAATAGAATGATGACTATTTATGACTCACCATAAAATATACTGGTAAGTACTCTATATTTGTGCAGTATTCACCAATGCTATGAGTGAGTGGCCATATAAAATGCAACCCTGACTATCCCACAGGTGTGGATTATTCACTGAGGCTCTGAATGAGTGGCTATATCAATTAGAATCCTGACTATTCCACAGAAGTGCATTATTCAATGAAGCTCTGAGTGAGAGGCCAGATGAAATTGACTCCTGATCTTTTCCTTGTTGTGTATAATTCAATGAGCCTCTTAGTGTGTGCTTAATTGAAATACACTCCTAACTATTTCCTTGGTGTGTCTTATTCACTGAGCTTCTGTGTGAGTTGCCATATAAAATAGACTCCTGACAATTCCCTAAGTGTGCACTATTCCCTGGGATTTTCAGTGAGTGTCCATAGGAAACAGATTTTATACTCTTCCCAATGTGTGTATTATTCAGGGAGGCTATGAATGTGTAGCTATATGAAATAGACTTCTGACTACTCTACAGGTGTTCTTTATTCAGTGAAGCTCTAAATCAGAGGCCATATGTAAGTGTGTCCTGAGTATTCCCCGGTATTTATTATTCACTGAGGTTCTGAAAGTTTGGCAATATAAAATAGCCTCCTGACTATTCCACAGGTGTGTATTATTTATTGAAGCTTTGAGTTAGTGACCATATGAAATAGATTCCTGACTATTTTTCAGGTGTGTTTCATTGACTGAGACTCTGATTAAATGGACATATGGAATAGACTCCTCCCTATTCTAAAGTTGTGCACTACTCACTCAGCCGTTGATTTTGTGGCTATATAAAATAACCTAGTGTCTATTCTTCAGGTGTGCATTATTCACTGAGGTTCTAAATGGGTGGCTATATGAAGTAGGCTCTTAACTCTTCCCCAGATATGTATTATTAAAGGAGACTCTGAATAAGTAGGCATAAGAAAGAGACTCCTGACTATTCCCCAGGTGTGCATTATTTGCAAAGAATCTGAATGTGTAGCCACTTGAAGTAGACTCTTGACTATTTTGCAGGTGTGTATTATTCACTGAGGTCCTGAAGAAGTGGCCATATGAAATATATTCCTGACTATTCCAGATATATATTATTCACTAAAAACTGAAGGAGTGGCCATATGAAATAAAGGCCATTTTACTCCACAGGTGTGTGTCATTCATCGATTCTTTAAATGAATCACCATATGAAATAGACTAGTGATTATTTTCCACATAAGCATTATTCAAAGAGGTTCTGTATGAGTGTCCATATCAAATAGACTCCTGACTATCACCCAGATGTGTATCTTTCAATGAGTGCTTAATTTGTGGTCATCTTAAATAGGGTCCTGACTACTCCATAGGTGTTCATTATTCACTGAAGGTCTGAAGGAGAGGCCATATGAAATAAATTCCTGACTATTGCCCCATTGTGCATTATTCATTAAGGCTCTGAATGAGTGGTCATATGGAATAGAATCCTGATGATTCCCCAGGTGTGTATCCTTGAGTGAGATACTGAATGAGTGGTCTTATGAAAGAGGCTCCTGACTACTACTGTGATGTGCATTATTCACTGAGGGTCTGAGTGGCCATATAAAATAGGCTCCTAATTTTCACTGAGTATTCCTCATGTGTGCATTATTCGCTGATTTTTTGAGTGGCCAAATGAAATTACTCCTGACTATTCCTCAGTTGTGCATTATTTCTTGGGGGTCCTAATGGGTGGCCATATGAAATAGACTTCTCATTTTCTAACAGGTGTGTATTATTCAGGGAATCTCAGGATGATGGGCAATATGAGTTAGTCTCCTCAGTACTCCACAGAAAGGCATTATCCACTGAGGCTGATAATGAGTGGTCATATTAAACAGAATCCTGAATGTTCCCAAGGTGTGTATCATTCACTGAGGCTCCGAATGATTCGCCATATGAAAGACTTCTGAGAACTCAACCGTTGTTAATTACTGACTGAACCTCTGAATGAGTGGCCATGTGAAATACACTCCTTACTTTGTCCCACGTGTGTACTATTCAGTGAGGCTCAAAATGAGTGACCACATGAAACGGACCCCTCAGTACTCGACAGACGTGCATTATTCACTGAGGAGCTGAATGAGTGGGCATAAGCAATAGACTCCTAATTATTCCCCAGCTGTGCATTATTCAGCGAGGGTCTGAATATGTGGCCATTTGGGATAGATTACTCACTATTTCCTAGGTGTGTGTTATTCACAGAGTCTCCGAATGCATTGCCATTCCAAATAGACTTTTGAGAATTTTCCAGGTTTTCACTATTCCGTGAGGCTCTGAATGAGTGGCAACATGAATTAGACTCCTCACAGTTTTCTAGGTGTATAATTCACTAAGGCTCTGAAAGAGTGACCAAATAAAATAGATTCCTGACTATTCAAAAGGTATGCATTTTTCAGTGAGTCTCTCAATGAGTGTTCATATGAAACTGTCCTGACTATTCCCCAGGTGTGCATTACTCAGTGAGGTGCTGAAAGAGTGGCCATTTAAAAGAGATTCTGAACTATTACCCAAGTGTGTATTATTCACTGAGGCTCTGAATGAGTGGCCATATGAAATAGACTCGTGACTATTCCACAGATGCATACTATCCACTGAGGCTATAAATTAGTGTCCAAATGATATAGACACCTGGCTATTCCACAGGTGTGCATTATTCACTGGGGCTCTGAATGACCGTCCATTAGAAATGAACTCCAAATTATTCTACAGGTGTGTATTATTCAGTGAGGATCAGAATAAGTGGCCATATAAATTACATTTCTTACTATCCCACAGGTGTGTATAATTCACTGAGGCTCTTAATATGTGGCTACATGAAATAGACTCCTGACTACTCCACATTATTCAGTGACGCTTTCAATGAGACGTTACATAAAAAAGACTCCTGACTATTCCACTTGTGAGCATTATTCAGCGAGAATCTCAATGAGTGGATAAAAAAGAATCCTATTTCCCCAAGTGTGTACATTTAATGAGGCTCTCAATGAGGGGCCATATGCAAGAGACTTCTGACTATTCCACAGGTGTGCATTATTTCATGAGGCTGTGAAAGAGTGGCCATATGAAATAGACTCCTGACAATTCCCCAGGAATGTAATCTTCAGTGAGGTTCTAAATGAGTTTCCATATGAAATAGTCTCCTTTTCCCTGGTGTGCATTATTCAGTGAGGCTCTGAATGAGTGGCCATAAGAAATAGATTCCAGATTATATCACAAGTGTGTAAAACTCAATGAGGCTGTGAAAGAGTGGTCATATGAAACAGACTCCTTATTACTCCACATGTGTGCATTATTCACTAATTGTCTGAATGAGTAGCCATGTGACATAGACTCCTAATTATTCTCCATATGTGCATTATTCAAATAGGTTCTGAATGAGTGTGCATACCAGATAGAATCCTGACACTCTGTGAGGTGTGTATTTTGAAGTGAGGCCCAGAATGTGAGGTCATATGAAATAGACTTCTGACTATCACCAATGTGCACAACATTCAGGGAGGCACTTAATTCGTAGCTATCTTAAACATTGTCCTGACTACCTCATAAAGGTTCATTATTCATTGAAGCACAGAATGAGAGGCCATATAAACTAGACTCCTGACTATTGCCCCATTGTGAATTATTCAATAAAACTCTGAATGAGTGGTAGTACGGAATAGAATTCTGACGATTCCCCAGGTGTGTATCTGAATACACACTGAAAGAGTGGTCTTATAAAAGGGGTTCCTGATTATTACCCTGGTTTGCATTATTCACTGTGGCTCTGAACTACTGGCCATGTGAAACAGAATCTGAAGAATTTCCAAAGTCTGCATTATTCACTGATTCTCTGAGTGACCATAATAAATAGACTCCTGATTATTCCCCAGTTGTGTATTATTCCGTGAGGGTCCTACTGAGTGACCACATGAAATAGACTTCTGACTGTTCCTCATATGTGCATTATTTAGGGAGCCTCAGGATCTGGGGTGATAAGAATTAGTCTCCTCAGTACTCCACAGATGTGCATTATTTACTGAGGCTTGTAATGACTGTTCATGTTAAACATTCTCCTGACTGTTCCCATGTGTGCATTATTCAAAGAGGAGCTGAAACAGTGACCCTATGAAAGAGACATCTGACTATTCCCAAAGTGAGAATTATTCTGCTTGGCTTCCAATGACTGGTCATACACAAAAGAATCCTGATGATCCCCCAGCTGTGTATAATTCAGTGAGGCTCTAATGAGTGACCATATAGAATTGACCATTGACTCTTCTGCAAGTGTCTAATATTTACCATAGAATCCTCAGTACTCCCCACTTGTGCATTATTCACTGAGGCTCTGAATGAGTGGCAATATGAAATAGAGTCTTGACAATTCCACAGGTGTGTACGTTCAGTGGAAATCTGAATGAGTGGCCATATGAAAGAGAATCGTCACTTATCCACTGGTGTGCATTACTTCATAAAATTCTGAGTTAGTGGCCATATGATGATTCCACAGATATCTACCATTCAGTGAGGCTTTAAGTGGACATATTAAAGACATTCCTGAATATCCACAAGGAGGTAATTACTCAGAGATTCTCTGAATGAATGGCTATATTAATTAGGCTGCTGACTACTCCACAGGAGTGCAATATTCAGCGAAGCTCTGCATGAGAGGCCAGATGAAATTGTCTCCTGAAAATTCTCTGGGTGAGTATTATTCAATGAGACTCTGAATGTGTGACCAATTGAAATACACTCCTGACTATGCCTGAGGTGTGAGTTATTCAGTGAGGTTGTTTATGAGTTGCCATACGAAATAGACTCCTGACAATTCCCCAGGTGTGCACTACTCCCTGAGGCTCTCACTGAGCGGCCATTTAAAATAGACTCCTGACCATACCCCATGCGTGTATTATTCAGAGAGACTCTAAAAGAGTGTCCAAATGAAATATACACCTGTCTATTTCCCAGGTGGGCACTATTCACCGAGGCTCTGAATGAGTTTCAATATGACATATACTCCTGACAATTCTCCAGTTTCATTTTATTTACATGGGCTCTGAATGAAAAGCCATATAAAATAGACTCCTGATTATTTTACAGGTGTGTATTATTCACTGATGTTCTGAATTGGTCTCCAAAGAAAATAGACACATGGCTACTCAACAGGTGTGCATTCTTCACTGATGCTCTGAATCAATGACCATGTGAAAGAGACTCCAAGATATTTTCAGGTATGCATTATTCAGTGAGGCTCTAAATGAGAGGACACTGTAAATAAACTCCAGACAATTCCCCAAACTTGCACTATTCAGAGGGCTCTGAATGAGTGGCAATATGAAATAAACTAATCAATATTCCCCTGGTGTGTATTATTCACTGAGGCTCTAAAAGAGTGTCCATATGAAAGAGAAACCTGTCTATTCCCAAGGTGTGCATTATTCAGTTTGGCTCTGATTCACAGGTCATATGAAATCAGATACTGATTATTCACCAGGTGTGTATCATTCACTGAGGCTCTGAATGAGTAAACGTATGATATAGAACCTTGAATATTCCCCATGTGTGTATTATTCACTGGGGCGCTGAATGAAAGTTCTTTTGAAATAGAAACCTCAATACGTTCCAGGCATGCATTAATCACTGTGGCTCTGCATGATTGGCAATATGAAATAGATTCCCGACTATTCCACAGGTGTGTATCATTCAGTGAGGCCCTGAATTAGTGACAATATGAAATACAATTCTGTCTATTCTGAACATGTAAATTATTCAGTGAAGGCCTAAATGGTGACCAAAAGAAATATATTTCTGAGTATTCCTTAGTTGTGCATTATTTCTTGGGGTCCTAATGGGTGGCCATATGAAATAGACTTCTTATCACTCCACAGGTGTGTATTATTCAGGGAATCTCAGAATGGGGGACGATATGAATTAGTCTTCGCAGTACTCCACAGACATGCATTATTCACTGAGGCTGATAATGAGTGGTCATATTAAACACAATCCTGACTATTCCCAAGGTGTGTATCATTCACTGAGGCTCTGAATGATTCGCCATATGAAAGAGACTCCTGAGTATTCAACCATTGTGAATTATTCATTGAGCCTCTGAATGAGTGGCCATGTGAAATACACTCCTGACTTTTTCCCAGGTGTGTATTATTCAGGCTCGAAATGAGTGGCCTTATGAAATGGACCCCTCAGTACTAGACAGACCTGCATTATTCACTGAGGTGCTGAATGAGTGGGCATAAGCAATAGACTCCTGATTATTTCTCAGCTGTGCATTATTCACCGAGACTCTGAATATGTGGCAATTTGGAATAGATTCCTCACTATTCCCTAGGTGTGTGTCATTGACAGAGTCTCTGAATGCATTCCCATTCCAAATAGACTCTTGGGAATTCTCCAGGTGTGCAATATTCCTTGTAAAAATGAATGAGCGGTCACATGAAATAGACTCCTCACTATCCCCGGGAGTGTATCATTCACTGAGGCTCTGAAAGAGTGACTAAATAAAATAGATTCCTGACTATTCCACAGGTATGCATTATTTAGTGAGACTCTCAGTAAGTGTTCATATGAAACTGTCCTGACTATTCCCCAGGTGTGTATCACTCAGTGAGGTGCTGAAAGAGTGGCCATATAAAATAGATTCTTGACTATTCTCCAAGTGTGTATTATTCACTGAGGCTCTGAATGAATGGCCATATGATATAGACTCCTGACTATTCCACAGATGCATACGATCCACTGAGGCTATAAGTGAGTGCCCAAATGAAATAGACTCCTGCCTATTTCATAGGTGTGCATTATTCACTGGGGCTCTGAATGACTATCCATTGGAAATAGACTCCAAATTATTATCCATGTGTGTATTATTCAGTGAGGATCAGAATAAGTGGCCATATTAATTAGATTCCCTACTGTCCCAGAGGTGTGTATTACTCACTGAGGCTCTTAATATGTGGCTTCATGAAATAGACTCCTGACTACTCCATATTATTCAGTGACACTTCGAAAGAGACGCCGCATGAAAAAGACTCCTGATTATTTCACTTGTGAGCATTATTCAGTGAGAATCTCAATGAGGGGAAAAACAGAATCCTGACTATTTCTTCAAGTGTGTACATTTAGTGAGGTTCTCATTGAGTGACCATATGAATGAGACATATGACTATTCTGCAGGTGTGCAATATTCCGTGAGGCTGTGAAAGAGTGGCCATATGAAATAGACTCCTGACAATTCCCCAGGAATGTAATATTCAGTGAGGTTCTGAATGAGTTTCCATATGAAATAGTCTCCTTTTTCCTGGTGTGCATTATTCAGTGAGGTTCTGAATGAGTGGTCATAAGAAATAGACTCCAGACTATATCACAGGTGTGTAAGACTCAGTGAGGCTGTGAAAGAGTGGCCATGTAAAACAGATTCCTACAACCATATTATCTTTGATAAACCAGACAAAAACAGGCAATGGGGAAAGGATTCCCTATTTAATAAATGGTGTTGGGAAAACTGGCTAGCCATGTGCAGAAAGCAGAAATTGGACCCCTTCCTGACACCTTACACTAAAATTAACTCCAGATGGATTAAAGACTTAAACGTAAGACCCGACACCATAAAAACCCTAGAAGAAAATCTAGGCAAAACCATTCAGGACATAGGAGTAGGCAAGGACTTCATGAACAAAACTCCCAAAGCATTGGCAACAAAAGCCAAAATAGACAAATGGGACCTAATCAAACTCCACAGCTTCTGCACAGCAAAACAAACAGTCACTAGAGTGAATCGGCAACCATCAGAATGGGAAAAAATCTTTGCAGTTTACGCATCCGACAAAGGGCTGATATCCAGAATTTACAAAGAACTCAAACAGATTTACAGGAAAAAAACAAACAAGCCCATTCAAAAATGGGCAAAGGATATGAACAGAAACTTTACGAAAGCAGACATACATGAGGCCAGCAAACATATGAAAAAGTGCTCATCGTCATTGGTCATTAGAGAGATGCAAATCAAAACCACATTGAGATACCATCTCACACCAGTTAGAATGGCGATCATTAAAAAATCTGGAGACAGCAGATGCTGGAGAGGATGTGGAGAAATAGGAACACTCTTACACTGTTGGTGGGAGTGTAAATTAGTTCAACCATTGTGGAAGACAGTGTGGCAATTCCTCAGGGACCTAGAAATAGAAATTCCATTTGACCCAGCAATCCCATTACTGGGTATCTATCCAAAGGATTATAAATCGTTCTACTATAAGGACACATGCACACGAATGTTCATTGCAGCACTGTTTACAATAGCAAAGACCTGGGACCAACCCAAATGCCCAACGATGATAGACTGGACTGGGAAAATGTGGCACATATACACCATGGAATATTATGCAGCAATCAAAAATGATGAGTTTGTGTCCTTTGTAGGGACATGGATGAATCTGGAGAACATCATTCTCAGCAAACTGACACAAGAACAGAAAAAGAAATACCGCATATACTCGCTCATAGGTGGGTGAGAAAAATGAGAACATGTGGACACAGAGAGGCGGTCTACTATACACTGGGGACTGTTGGGGGGAATGGGGGAGGGACAGCAGGGGGGGGGCTGGGGGGGATAGCCTGGGGATGAATACCAAGTGTGGGTGAAGGGGAGGAAAGCAGCAAAGCACACTGCCATGTGTGTACCTATGCAACTATCTTGCTCGTTCTGCACATGTACCCCCAAACCTATAATGCAATAAAAAAAAAAAAAAAAAAATAAATAAATAAATAAATAAATAAAACAAAAAACAAAAAAAAACAAATAAAACAGATTCCTTATTACTCCACATGTGTGCTTTATTCACTGATTGTCTGATGAGTAGCCATGTGGCATAGACTCCTAATTATTCTCCATGTGTGCATTATTCAAAGAGGTTCTGTATAAATATGCAAACCAAATAGAATCCTGACACTCCCACAGGTGTGTATTCTGCAGTGAGGCCCAAAATGGGAGATCCTATGAAATAGACTCCTGACTATCACTCAGGTGCACAACATTCAGGGAGGCACTTAATTCGTGGCTATCTTAAACAGCATCCTGACTACCTCATAGGGGTTCATTATTCACAGAAGCACTGAATGAGAAGTCATATAAAGTAGACTCCTGACTCTTGTCCCGTTGTGAATTATTCAATAAGGCTCTGAATGAGTGGTAGTATGGAATACAATCCTGATTATTCCCTAGGTTTGTATCATTCAGTGAGGCACTGATTGTGTGGTCATATGAAAGAGGCCCATGACTAATACCCTGGTGTGCATTATTCACTGTGGCTCTGAAATATTGGCCATGTGCAATAGACTCCCGAGTATTCCCCAAGTCTGCATTTATCAGTGATTCTCTGAGTGACCTTATAAAATAGACTCCTGACTATTTTCCAGTTGTGTATTATTCCGTGGGGTTCCTACTGAGTGACCATATGAAATAGACTTCTGACTGTTCCCCATGTGTGTGTTATTCAGAAGTCTCAGAATTGGCGGTGATATGAATTAGTCTCCTCAGTACTCCACAGACATGCATTATACACTGAGCCTCAGAATGAGTGGTCACGTTAAACAGACTCCTGATTAATCCCCAGGTGTGCATTATTCACTGTGGTTCTGAATGAGGGAAAATAAGAAGTAGACTCCTGACTATTTCACAGATATGTACCATTCAGTGAGGCTATCAATGTGTGGCCATATAAAAGAAAATTCTGACTATTCCAAACGTGTGCATTATTTAGTGAAGGTCTAAATGAGTGATCATAAGAAATAGAATCCTGAATATTTCCCAGGTGTGCATTATTCACTGGCGTGATGAATGATTGTCCACATGAAATAAATTGCTGAGTACTCCCCAAGTATGCAGTATTCACGGAGGCTGTGAATCAGTGGCTATGTGAAATAGACTTCTGAATATTCTCTATGTATGCATTATTGATGGAGGTTCTGAAAACATAGCCCTATTAAAATGATTGCTGACTATTCCCCAGGTTTGGATTATTCACAGAGGCCATGAATTGGAGGCAATGTGAAACAGACCCCTGATTATTTTCTAGGTGTGTTTTATTCACACGGGCACTGAATAAGGGGTCGTGTGAAATAAACTCCTGTTTATTCCAGAGGTATGTATGATTTGCTGAGGTTCTCAATGTGTGACCAAAATAAATAGACACCTGGCTATTCCACATGTGTAAATTATTCACCGATGCTCTGAATGAATTTCCATGTAAAAGAGTCTCCAAATTTTTTTTCCAGGTTTGCATTATTCAATGAGGCTCTGAATGCAGGCCCTAGAAAACAGACTCCTGACAATTTCCCAGGTGCATATTACTCAGTGAGACTCAGAAGGAGGGGCAATATGAAATAGACTCCTCACAGTTTTACAGGTATAGGTTATTCAGTGATTCTCAAAATCATTGTCCATATTAAATAGAATTCCACCTTTTCCCCAGGTGTGTATCACTCAGTGAGGTGCTGAATGAGTGGCCATATGACATATTTTTCTGAGTACTCAACAGGTGTTTATTGTTCACTTAGGATTTGAATTAGGAGCAATATAAAGTAGACTTCTGACTATTTCCCAGGTGTGTATAATTCACTTAGCCTCTGAATGATTGGCCTGAAGAAATAAACTCCTGGCTATTACCCAGGTGTGTATTATTCAGTGAGGCTCAAAATGAGTGGCCATATGAAATAAACCTCTCAGTACCCCACAGAAATGAGTTATTCAGTGAGATTCTGAAGGAGTGGGCATATAAAATATACTCCTGACTATTCATCAAGAGTTCATTATTCACTGAGGCTCTGAATGTGTGGCCATTGGAAATAGAATCCCGACTATTCCCCATGTGTGTATCATTCAGTGAGAAACTGAATGAGTGGCCATATTAAAGGGGCTCCTGAGAATTACCCTGGTTTTATTATTGACTGTGGCTCTGAATTCCTGGCCATGTGAAATAGACTTAGCAGTATTTTCCAAGTCTGAATTATTCACTGATTCTCTGAGTGGCCATATAAAATAGACTCCTGATTATTCCCCAGTTGTGTATTATTCCATGGGTGTCCTACTGAGTGACCATATAAAATAGACTTCTGACAGTTCCCCATGTGGGAATTATTCAGGGAGCCTCAGAATCTGGGGTGATATGAATTAGTCTCCTCAGTACTCCACAGACGTGCATTATTTACTGAGGCTCATGAGTGTTCAGGTTAATCATTCTTCTGACGGCTCCCCATGTGTGCATTGTTCAAAGAGGCGCTGAAACAGTGTCCCTATGAAAGAGACATCTGACTATTCCCAAGGTGAAACTTATTCAGCTTGGCTCTCAATGGCTGGTCATACACAAAAGAATCCTGATGATTCCCCAGCTGTGTATCATTCAGTGAGGCTCTGAATGAGTGACCATATAGAATTGACCATTGACTATTCCACAAGGGTCTAATATTTACAATAGTATCCTCAGCACTCCCAAGGTGTGCATTATACACTGAGGCTCTAAATAAGTGGCAATATGAAACAGAATCTTGACAATTCCACGTGTCTATCATTCAGTGAAAATCTGAATGAGTGGCCATATGAAAAAGTATTGTCACTTATCCAGTGTTGTGCATTACTCCATGAGATTCTAAATTAGTGGCCATATGAAGATTCCACAGGTGACTAGCCGCTGGGTTTCAAGATGGCGCCATAGAAACAACTCAGGATTGCAGCTCTCAGTGAAGGCGCAGAGGGTGAGTCCTAGCTGCATTTTCAGATGGACTTTTGTAGCCCATAGAACTGGCAAATTCCCAGGTGTAGGAGAGACACAGGAGAGCAGCGCAGTCCACTTGCACAAACGTTTTGGCCGGCACCACGCTGTGGCACAGTGGCAGCCCACACAAAGCTCACTGGTCTGGGTGCCCTGTTAAACCAGCAATCTGAGTTTTTGGAGGGCAGATTGACATGTCCATTTGATTGAATGGGACTTGGATGGTGAGCCAGACCAGGAGATTCCTGGGAAGAGTGATTTGTGCCAGTGCAGTGGGCCACGACAGGGGAGATCGCATGGATCCCAGTGGCCAATCAGCAGGTGACTGGGGCGCCTGTGAGAGAGTCAACCATTCAATTTTGAAAGATAAAGAGAGAGAGAGAGAGAGAGAGGAGGGACTCTGAGGCAGGCAGCCAGGTGATCGGGCTCAGCGGGTTCCATCCTCAGAGGAACAAGCAGCATGTCGATTTGAGGTGCTCGGTTTTGAGAGTTTTGCTGTAGGGTCAGCTGAATCCAAATGGTGCAACTCGGTGGGGGAGGGGTGACCACCACTATGGATGCAATCTGCCCTTACTGAGGTACCACCCACTGCTGACGCAGCCTGCCATTGCTGAGGCAAAAAGCCATAACAGAGAGACGCCACCAACAGAGCAGAGTGCACAACAGTAGAACAGAGACCTGTGGCAGCAGAGCAGACCCGTGCTAGAAGGGCAGAGCCCTGGCAGGCAAATAGTGAATTGACTGCCTCCTAGCTGGGCAGGACAGTGCAACAGATACTCATAAAGCTCCAACTCCCAGAGACAGAGCATCTGAGGAAAGAAAAAAGGGGGGCTTTCATAAGTTCTGCTGCAGCAGACACATCCGCCCAGTAACCCTGAATGAACAATGGAGCTCACAGCTCACCACTGGAGCTCCTATAAAGTACAGACCATCTCCTCAAGCAGCTCCCTGACCCCTGCATATCCAAAAAGCCACCTCAAAAAAAAAACTAATCAGACTGACATTTGGTGGGCATCATTCTGGGACAAAGATAGCAGAAGAAGAAACTGTTAGCATCCCTCACTGTTCCGCAGCTGCTACAGGTGTACCCCAGACAAGCAGGGCCTGGAGTGGACCTCAGCAGTCGTACCACAGAGGGGCTAAACCATTAGAAGAAAAACTAAAAAAGTGAAATATTTCATCATCAACAATCTGGGCGTCCACTCAGAGACCCAATTGAAAAGTCAGCAACTACTAAGACGACAGGTGGATAAATCCACAAAGATGTGAAGAAACCAGCGCATAAAGGAGAAAAACACCCAAAACCAAAACACCTCACTTCCTACAAAGGACCAAAACTCCTCACCTGCAAGGGAACAAAGCTGGATGGAGAATAAGAGTGACAATGAAAAAGAATTGTCACTTATCCAGTGTTGCGCATTACTCCATGGGATTCTAAATTAGTGGCCATATGAAGATTCCATTAATTTAGAATCTCAGAAGGTGGATAATGAGAAACTTCAGTGAGCTAAAAGAACATGTTCTAAATCAATGCAAAGAAACTAAGAACCTTGAAAAAAGATTTGAAAAAGGATTCAAGGAAATGATAACAAGAATGGATAACCTAGAGAGGAATATGAATGAATTGAAGGAGCTGAAAAACACAACACGAGAACTTTGCGAAGCATGCACAAGTTTCAACAGCCGAATTGACCAAGCAGAAGAAAGAATATCAGAAGTTGAAGATCAACTCAATGAAATAAAGCGAGAAACCAAGATTAAAGTAAAAAGCACAAAAAGGAATGAACAAAATCTCCAAGGAATGTGAAACTATGTGAAGAGACCCAACCTACGTCTGAAACGCATACCAGAATGTGACAAAGAGAATGAATCCAAGCTGGAACACACTCTTCAGGATATTATCCACAAAAATTTCCCCAACCTAGCAAGGGAGGCTAATACTCAACTGCAGGAAATACAGAGAACACCACAAACATATTCTGCGAGAAGAGCAACCCCAAGGCACATAATCGTCAGATTCACCAGGGTTGAAATGAAGGAGAAAATACTAAGGGCAGCCAGAGGAAAGGGTTGGGTCACCCACAAAGGGAAGCCCATCAGACTCACAGCAGATTTCTCGGCAGAAACTCTACAAGCCAGAAGAGAATGGGGGCGAATATTCAACATCCTTAAAGAAAAGAGCTTTCAACCCAGAATTTCATATCCAGCTAAACTGAGCTTCATAAGTGAAGAAAATATAAAATATTTTGCCAACAAGAAAGAACTCAGAGATTTTTGTCCCCACCCGGCCTGCTTTACAAGAGCTCCTCAAAGAGGCACTACACATAGAAAGGAACAACTAGTACCAGCCATTCTAAAAAACATACCAAATGCTAAAGAGCATCAACAAAATGAAGAAACTGCATTAACCAAGGGACAAAACAGCCAGATAATATCAAAATGGCAGTATCAAACTCACACATAACAGTATAAACCCTAAATGTAAATGGGCTAAATGCCTCAATCAAAGAACACAGACGGGCAAGTTGGAGATAAAACCAAAACCCATCAGTGTGCTGTATCCAGAAAACCCATCTCACATGCAAAGATTCACAAAGGCTCAAAATTAAAAGATGGAGGAAGATTTACCAAGCAAATAAAGAGCGAAAAAAAAGCAGGAGTTGCAATTCTCGTCTCTGATAAAATAGACTTTAAAGCAACAAAGATCAAAAGAGACAAAGAAGGTCATTACATAATGATAAAAGAACCGATACAACAAGAAGAGCTAACGAACCTAAATATATATGGACCCAACACAGGAGCACCCAGATATAAAAGGCAAGTTCTTAACAACTTACAAAGAGACTTAGACTCCCACACAATAATATTGGGAGACTTTAACAATCCACTGTCAATAGCAGACAGATCAACCAGACAGAAAATTAACAGGGATATCCAGGACTTGAACTCAGACCTGGAACAAGCAAACCTGATAGACATTTACAGAACTCTCCACCCCAAATCCACAGAATATACATCCTTCTCAGCACCACACCACACCTACTCCAAAATTGACCACATAATTGAAAGTAAAGCACTTCTCAGCAAATGCAAAACAACTAAAATCATAACAAACAGTCTCTCAGACCATAGTGCAATCAAGTTAGAACTTAGAATTCAGAAAGTAACGCAGAACTGCACAGCTTAATGGAAACTAAACAACTGGTGCTTGAATGTTGATTGGATAAACAATGAAATGAAGGCAGAAATAAAGAAGTTCTTTAAAACCAACGAGAATGAAAACACAACATACCAGAATCTCTAGGACACATTTAAAGCAGTATGTAGAAGAAACGATATAGCCATAATTGCCCACATGAGAAGAGTAGAGAGATCCAAAATTGACACCCTATCGTCAAAATTGAAAGAACTAGAGAAGTAAAATCCAAAAAAAAAAACCACAAAATACAGCCAAAGAAAATAAATAACTAAAATCAGAGCAGAACTGAAGGAGATAGAGACACGAAAAACCCTTCAAAAAAAATCAATAAATCCAAGAGCTGGTTTTTCGAAAAGATCAACAAAATAGACAGACCACTAGCCAGACTGATAAAAAAGAAACCCTAGAAGAAAATCTAGGCAAAACCATTCAGGACATAGGAGTAGGCAAGGACTTCATGAACAAAACTCCCAAAGCATTGGCAACAAAAGCCAAAATAGACAAATGGGACCTAATCAAACTCCACAGCTTCTGCACAGCAAAACAAACAGTCACTAGAGTGAATCGGCAACCATCAGAATGGGAAAAAATCTTTGCAGTTTACGCATCCGACAAAGGGCTGATATCCAGAATTTACAAAGAACTCAAACAGATTTACAGGAAAAAAACAAACAAGCCCATTCAAAAATGGGCAAAGGATATGAACAGAAACTTTACGAAAGCAGACATACATGAGGCCAGCAAACATATGAAAAAGTGCTCATCGTCATTGGTCATTAGAGAGATGCAAATCAAAACCACATTGAGATACCATCTCACACCAGTTAGAATGGCGATCATTAAAAAATCTGGAGACAGCAGATGCTGGAGAGGATGTGGAGAAATAGGAACACTCTTACACTGTTGGTGGGAGTGTAAATTAGTTCAACCATTGTGGAAGACAGTGTGGCGATTCCTCAGGGACCTAGAAATAGAAATTCCATTTGACCCAGCAATCCCATTACTGGGTATCTATCCAAAGGATTATAAATCGTTCTACTATAAGGACACATGCACACGAATGTTCATTGCAGCACTGTTTACAATAGCAAAGACCTGGAACCAACCCAAATGCCCAACGATGATAGACTGGACTGGGAAAATGTGGCACATATACACCATGGAATATTATGCAGCAATCAAAAATGATGAGTTTGTGTCCTTTGTAGGGACATGGATGAATCTGGAGAACATCATTCTCAGCAAACTGACACAAGAACAGAAAAAGAAATACCGCATATACTCGCTCATAGGTGGGTGAGAAAAATGAGAACATGTGGACACAGAGAGGCGGTCTACTATACACTGGGGACTGTTGGGGGAATGGGGGAGGGACAGCAGGGGGGGGCTGGGGGGGATAGCCTGGGGATGAATACCAAGTGTGGGTGAAGGGGAGGAAAGCAGCAAAGCACACTGCCATGTGTGTACCTATGCAACTATCTTGCTCGTTCTGCACATGTACCCCCAAACCTATAATGCAATAAAAAAAAAAATAAAAATAAATAAATAAATAAATAAATAAATAAATAAATAAATAAAAAAAAAAAAAAAAAAAAAAGAAAAGAGAGAACAACCAAATAGATGCAATAATAAACGATAAAGGGGAAATCACCACAGATTCCACAGAAATTCAAATCATCATCAGAGAATACTACAAACAACTCTGTGCACATAAACTAGTAAACCAGAAAGAAATGGATAAATTCCTGGACGCCTGTGTCCTCCCAAGTCTAAACCACAAGGAAGCCAGAACTATGAATAGACCAATAACAAGGTCTGAAGTCGAGGGAGCAATTAAGAGCCTACCACACAAAAGAAGCCCCGGTCCAGATGGTTTCACAGCCGATTTCTACGAGACACACAAAGAGGAGCTGGTACCATTTCTTCTGAAACTATTCCAAATAATCCAAAAAGAGGGAACCGTTCCCAAATCATTTTAGGAGACCAACATCATCCTGATACCAAAACCCGGCAGAGACTCAACAAGAAAACAAACCTTCAGGCCAATATTCATGATGAACATACATGCAAAAATCTTCAATAAAATACTGGCAAACCGATTGCAACAGCACATTAAGAAACTTATCCATCATGATCAAGTAGGATTCATCCCTGGCATGCAAGCCTGGTTCAACATACACAAGTCTATAAACGTCATTCACTACATTAACAGAATCAAAAACAAAAACCACATGATTATCTCAATTGATGCAGAGAAGGCATTTGACAAAATTCAACAGCCCTTTATGCTAAAAACTCTCAATAAACTCGGTATTGATGGAACATATCTCAAAGTAATAAAAGCTATTTATGACAAACCAACAGCCAATATTATACTTAATGGGCAAAATCTGGAAGCAATCCCTTTGAAATCTGGCACTAGACAAGGATGCCCTCTCTCACCACTCCTATTCAACATAGTACTGGAAGTTCTTGCCAGAGCAATCAGGCAAGAAAAAGAAATAGAGGTTATTCAAGTAGGAAAGGAGGAAGCCAAATTGTCTCCATTCGCAGACAACATGATAGTATACCTAGAAGACCCCATCACCGCAGCCCAAAAACTTCTGAAACTGATAAGCAACTTCAGCAAACTGTTAGGATATAAAATCAATGTGCAAAAATCACAAGCATTCCTATACACCAATAACAGACTTAAAGAGAACAAAATCAAGAATAAACTGCCATTCACAATTGGTAGAAGAAGAATAAAATATCTAGGAATACAACTTACAAGGAACGTAAGGGACCTCTTCAAGGAAAGCTACAAACCGCTGCTCAACAAAATAAGAGAGGACACAAACAGATGGAGAAACATTCAATGTTCATTGTTAGGAAGAATCAATATCGTGAAAATGGCTATATTGCCCAAAGTAATTTAAACAATCAGCGCTATCCCCATCAAGCTCCCATTGAATTTTCTCACAGAACTGGATAAAACCACTATAAACTTCATATGAAACCAAAGGAGATCCCGCATAGCCAAGTCAATTCTAAGCAAAAAGAACACAGCAGGAAGCATCACACTACCAGACTTCAAACTATACTACAAGGTTACAGAAATCAAAACAGCATGGTATTTGTACCAAAACAAAGACATAGACCAATGGAACAGAACAGAGGCATCGGTGGCAACACAACGTATCTACAACCATATAATCTTTTTGATAAACCGGACAAAAACAGGCAATGGGGAAAGGATTCCCTATTTAATAAATGGTGTTGGGAAATCTGGCTAGCCATGTGCAGACAGCAGAAACTGGACCCCTTCCTGACACCTTACACTAAAATTAACTCCAGATGGATTAAAGACTTAAACGTAAGACCTGACACCATAAAAACCCTAGAAGAAAATCTGGGTAAAACCATTCAGGACATAGGAGTAGGCAAGGACTTCATGACCAAACCACTGAAAGCATTGGCAACAAAAGCCAAAATAGACAAATGGGACCTAATCAAACTCCACAGCTTCTGCACGGCAAAAGAGACAGTCACTAGAGTGAATCGGCAACCATCAGAATGGGAAAAAATCTTTGCAGTTTACACATCTGACAAAGGGCTGATATCCAGAATTTACAAAGAACTCAAACAGATTTACAGGAAAAAAACAAACAAGCCCATTCAAAAATGGGCAAAGGATATGAACAGACACTTTACAAAAGAAGACATACATGAGGCCAACAAACATATGAAAAAGTGCTCATCATCATTGGTCATTAGAGAGATGCAAATCAAAACCACATTGAGATACCATCTCACGACAGTTAGAATGGTGATCATTAAAAAATCTGGAGAGAGCAGATGCTGGACAGGATGTTGAGAATTAGGAACACTCTTACACTGTTGGTGGGAGTGTAAATTAGTTCAACTATTGTGGAAGACAGTGTGGCGATTCCTCAGGGACCTAGAAATAGAAATTCCATTTGACCCAGCAGTCCCATTACTGGGTATCTATCCAAAGGACTATAAATCGTTCTACTATAAAGACACATGCAAACAAATGTTCATTGCAGCACTGTTTACAATAGCAAGGACCTGGAACCAACCCAAATGCCCAACGATGATAGACTGGACTGGGAAAATGTGGCACATATACACCATGGAATATTATGCAGCAATCAAAAATGATGAGTTTGTGTCCTTTGTAGGGACATGGATGAATCTGGAGAACATCATTCTCAGCAAACTGACACAAGAACAGAAAAAGAAATACCGCATATACTCACTCATAGGTGGGTGAGAAAAATGAGAACACATGGACACAGAGAGGCGGTCTACTATACACTGGGGACTGTTGGGGGGAATGGGGGAGGGACAGCAGGGGGGGCTGGGGGGGATAGCCTGGGGATGAATACCAAGTGTGGCTGAAGGGGAGGAAAGCAGCAAAGCACACTGCCATGTGTGTACCTATGCAACTATCTTGCTCGTTCTGCACATGTACCCCCAAACCTATAATGCAATAAAAATTTAAAAAAAATAAAAATAAAAAATAAAATAATGCTTAAAAAAAAAAAAGAAATAAACTCCAGACAATATCACAAATGTGTAATCCTCAGTGAGCCTGTGAAAGTGTGGCCATAGGAAACAGACTCCTTATTACTCCCCAGTTGTGCATTATTCCGTGGGGGTCCTATTGAGTGACCATATGAAATAGACTTCTGGAAGTTCCCCATGTGTGCATTATTCAGGGAGACTCAGAATCTGGGGTGATATGCATTAGTCTCCTCAATACTCCACAGATATGCATTATTTACTGAGCTCATAATAAGTATTCATTTTAACTGTTCTCCTGAATGTTTCCTATGTGTGCATTATACAAAGAGGCACTGAAAGTGTCCCTATGAAAGAGACATCAGACTATTCTCAAGGTGACAATTATTCAGCTTGGCTCTCAATCACTGGTCATACAAAAAAGAAAACCTGACCATTTTCCAGGTTTGTATCATTCAGTGAGTCTCTGAATGCATGACCATATTGAATTGACCATTGCCTATTCCGCAAGTGTCTAATATTTAAAATAGTCCTCAGTACTCCCGAGGAGTGCATTATTCACTGAGGATCTGAATCAGTGGCAATATAAAACAGAGTCTTGACAATTCCACAGGTGTGTATCGTTAAGTGAGGATCTGAATAACAGGCCACATAAAAGAGAATCATCGTCTAAGCACCGGTGTGCATTACTCCATGAGATTCTGAATGAGTGGCCATATGACGATTCCACAGGTATTTATCATTCAGTGAGGCATTATGTGGCCCTATTAAAAAGACTCCTGAATATGAACATGTAGCTTATTACTCAGAGAGGCTGTGAATGAATGGCTATATTAATTCGGCTGCTGACTACTCCACAGGAGTGAAGCTCTGCATGAGAGTCCAGATGAAATTGTCTCCTGACAATTCCCTAGGTGAGTATTCTTTATGGAGCCTCTGAATTTGTGGCCAATCAAAATTCACTCCTGACTATTTCCCAGGTGTGCGTTATTCAGTGAGATTTTGTATGAGTTGCCATACAAAATAGACTCCTGACAATTCCCCAGGTGTGCAGTACGCCCTGAGGCTCTCACTGAGTGACCATATGAAATACACTCCTGACCCTACCCCATGCGTGTATTATTCAGAGAGCCTCTGAGAAAGTGTCCATATGAAATAGACACCTGTCTATTATCCAGGTGTGCACTATTCACCGAGGTTCTGAATGAGTTTTAATATAAAATACACTCCTGACAATTCCCCAGTTGTGTTTTATTCACAGGGGCTCTGAATGAGACGCCATATGAAATAGACTCTTGACTATTTCACAGGTGTGTATTATTCAATAATTTTCTAAATAGGTGGCCAAAAAAATAGACACATGGCTACTCCACAAGTGTGTATTCTTCACTGATGCTCTGAATCAATGACCATGAGAAAGAGACTCCAAGATTTCTCCAGGTATGCATTATTCAATGAGGCTCTGAAAGAGAGGACACCAGAAATAAACTCCTAACAATTCTTCAAACTGGCACTTTTTAGAGGGCTATGAATGAGTGGCAATATGAATCAACCTATTCAATATGTTCCTAGTGTGTATTATTCACTGAGGCTCTAAAAAAGTATCCATATGAAAGAGAAACCTGTCTATTTCCAAGGTGTGCATTATTCAGTTTGGCTCTGAATCACAGGTCATATGGAAAAATATACTGACTATTTCCCAGGAGTGTATTATTCACTGAGGCTCTGAATGCGTGAACATATGATATAAAACCTTGAATATTCTTTATATGTGTATTATTCACTGAGGTGCTGAATGAGGGGTCTTCTGAAAAAGAAACCTCAGTATTTCCCAGGCATTCATCAGTCACTGTGGCTCTGAATGATGGGCAATATGAAATAGATTTCTGACTATTCCACAGGTTTGTATCATTCAGTAAGGCCATGAATGAGTGACCATATGAAAGAGAATCCTGTCTATTCCAAAGACGTGAATTATTCAGTGAAGGGCTAAATGAGTGACCATAAGAAATAGATTCCTGCCTATTCCCCAGTTATGTATTATTTCTTGGAGTCCTAATGAGTGGCCATATGAAATAGACTTCTAATTATTTCACAGGTGTGCATTACTCAGGAACTCTCAGAATGGTAGATGATATGAATTCCTCTTTTCAGTACTCCGCAGACATGCGTTATTCACTGAGGCTCATAATGAGTGGTCATATTAAACAGAATCCTATTTCCCAGGTGTGTCTCATTCAGTGAGGCTCTGAATGAATCACCATAGGCAAGAGACTCCTGAGTACACAAAATGTATGAATTACTCACTGAGAATCTGAATGAGTGGCCATGTGAAATACACTTCTAACTTTTTCCCAGGTGTGTACTATTCAGTCAGTCTCGAAATGAGTGGCCACATGAAACAGACCACTCAGTACTCGACAGAAGTGTGTTATTCACGGAGGGGCTGAATGAGTGGGCATAAGAAATAGAATCCTGATTATTCTCCAGCTGTGCAGTATTCATTAAAGCTCTGAATATGTGGCCATTTTGAATAAATTTCTCACTATTTTCCAGGTGTGTGTTATTCACAGTCTCTGAATACATTGCCATTCCAAACAGACTCTTGAGAATTCTTCAGGTGTTCACTATTCCGTGAGGCTCTGAATGAGTTGCCACATAAAATAGACTCCTCACTGTTCCCCAGCCGTGTATAATTCACTGAGGCTCTGAAAGAATGATTAAAGAATATAGATGCCTGACTATTCCACAGGTATGCATTATTCAGTGAGGCTCTCAATGATTGTTCATATGAAACTGTCCTGACTATTCCCCAGGTGTGTATCACTTAGTGAGGTGCTGAAAGAGTGGCCATATAAAATAGATTATTGACTATTCTCCAAATGTGTATTATTCACTGAGGCTCTGAATGAGTGGCCATATGTTATAGACTCCTGACTATTCCACAGATGCTTATCATCCACTGAGGCTATAAATGAGGTTCCAAATGAAATAGACTCCTGGCTATCCTACATGTGCACATTATTCACTGAGGCTCTGAATGACTGTCCATCGGAAGTAGACTCCAAATTATTCTCCAAGTGTGTATTATTCAGTGAGGCTTAGAATAAGTGTCCATATTAATTAGATTCCTTACTATCACACAGGTTTGTACGACTCACTGAGGCTCTTAATATGTGGCTTCATGAACTAGACTCCTGACTACTCCACATTATTCAGTGAAACATCGAATGAGACACCACATGAAAAAGACTCCTGATTATTCCACTTGTGAGTATTATTTAGTGAGAATATCAATGAGGGAATAAAACAGAATCCTATTTCCCTAAGAATGTACATTTAGTGAGGCTCTCAATGAGTGGCCATATGAATGAGACTTCTGACTATTCTGCAGGTTTGCATTATTCCATGAGGCTGAGAAACAGTGGCCATATGAAATAGACTCCTGACAATTCCCCAGGAATGTAATATTCAGTGAGGTTCTGAATGAGTTTCCATATATATTATTCTTTTTTACCTGGTGTGCATTATTGAGTGAGGCTCTGAATGAATGGCCATAAGAAATAAACTCCAGACAATATCACAACTGTGTAATCCTCAGTGAGGTTGTGAAAGAGTGGTCATAGGAAACAGACTCCTTATTACTCCCCAGTTGTGTATTATTCCGTGAGGGTCCTATTGAGTGATCATATGAAATAGACTTCTGACAGTTCCCCACGTGTGCATTATTCAGGGAGCCTCAGAATCTGTGGTCATATGCATTTGTCTCCTCAGTACTCCACAGACGTGCATTATTTACTGAGCTCGTAATGAGTATTCATGTTAATTATTCTCCTGAATGTTTCCCATGTGTGCATAATTCAAAGAGGCACTGAAACAGTGTCCCTATGAAAGAGACATCAGACTATTCTCAACGTGGCAATTATTCATCTTAGCTCTCAATCACTGGTCATATAAAAAATAAAACCTGACCATTTCCCAGATGTATATCATTCAGTGAGGCTTTGAATGAGTGACCATATTGAATTGACCATTGACTATTCCACAAGTGTCTAATATTTACAATAGTCCTCAGTACTCTCAAGGTGTGCATTATTCACTGTGGCTCTGAATCACTGGCAATATAAAACAGAGTCTTAACAATTCCACAGGTGTGTATCGTTAAGTGAGGATCTTAATGAGTGGCCATATGAAAGAGACTCGTCATCTAAGCACTTGTGTGCATTACTTCATGAGATTCTGAATGAGTGGCCTTGTGATGATTCCACAGGTGTTTACCATTCAGTGAGGCACTAGGTGACCCTACTAAAGCGACTCCTGAATATGCACAAGGATCTTATTACTCAGAGAGGCTATGAATGAATGGCTATATTAATTAGGCTGCTGACTACTCCACAGTAGTGCATTATTCAGTGAAGCTCTCCATGAGAGTCCAGAGGAAATTGTCTCCTGAAAATTTCCTAGGTGAGTATTCATTACTGAGCCTCTGAATGTGTGGCCAGTTGAAATTCACTTTTGACAATTTCCCAGATGTGTGTTATTCAGTGAGCTTTTGTATGAGTTGCCATACAAAATAGACTTCTGACAATTCCCCAGGTGTGCACTCCTCTCTGAGGCTCTCACTGAGTGACCATGTGAAATACACTCCTGACCCTACCGATTGCATGTATTATTCAGACAGCCTCTGAAAGAGTGTCCATATAAAATAGATACCTGTCTATTCCCCAGGTGTGCACTATTCTCTGAGGCTCTGAATGAGTTTTAATATAAAATATGCTCCTGACAATTCCCCAATTGTGTTTTATTCACAGGGGCTCTGAGTGAGAAGCCATATAAAATAGACTCCTGACTATTTCACAGGTGTGTATTATTCAATAATTTTCTGAATAGCTCACCAAAGAAAATAGACACATGGCTACTCAACAAGTGTGCATTCTTCACTGTAGCTCTGAATCAATGACCATGAGAAAGAGACTCCAAGATTTCTCCAGGTATGCATTATTCAATGAGGCTCTGAAAGAGAGGACACCATAAATAAACTCCTGACAATTACCAAAACTGGCATTTTTGGAGGCCTTTGAATGAGTGGCAATATGAATCAACATAATCAATATTTTCCTGGTGTGCATTATTCACTGAGGATCTAAAAGGGTGTCCATATGAAAGAGAAACCTGTCTATTTCCACGGTGTGCATTATTCAGTTTGGCTCTGAATCACAGGTCATATGGAAAAAGATACTGATTATTCCCCAGGCGTGTATCTTTCACACAGGCTCTGAATGAATGAACATATGATATAAAACCGTGAATATTCCGTATATGTGTATCATTCACTGACGTGCTGAATGAGGGGTCTTTTGAAATAGAAACCTCAGTATTTTCCAGGCATTCATCAATCACTGCAGCTCTGAATAATTGGCAATATGAAATAGATTCCTGACTATTCCACAGGTATGTATCATTCAGTAAGGCCTCGAATGAGTGACTATATGAAAGAGAACTCTGTCTATTCCAAAGATGTGAATTATTCATTGAAGGGCTAAATGAGTGACCATAAGAAATAGATTACAATAGCAAAGACCTGGAACCAACCCAAATGCCCATCGATGATAGACTGGACTGGGAAAATGTGGCATATATGCACCACGGAATATTATGCAGCAATCAAAAATGATGAGTTTGTGGAAGTCCCAGTTCCAAGATGGCACCATAGAAACAAATCAGGACTGCAGCTCTCAGTGAAGGCGCAGAGGGTGAGTCCTAACTGCATTTTCAGACGGACTTTTGTTGTCCACAGAAATGGCAAATTCCCAGGTGTAGGAGAGACACAGTAGAGCAGGGCAGCCCGCTTGTGTGGCCATTTCAGCTGGCGCTGCGCCACGGCACAGCGGCAGTCCACACAAAGCTCACTGGTCTGGGTGCCCTGTTAAGCAGGCAATCTGAGTTTTGGGAGGGCAGATTGACATGTCCATTTGATTGAACAGGACTTGGATGGTGAGCCAGACCAGGAGATTCCTGGGAAAAGCGATTTGTGCCGGTGCAGTGGGCCATCACAGGGGAGATTGCACGGATCCCAGTGGCCAATCAGCAGGCGATTAGAGCGCCTGTGAGACAGTCAACCATTCAATTTGAAAAGAAAAAGAGAGAGAGAGAGGAGGGACTCTGAGGCAGGGAGACAGGTGATTGGGCTCAGCAGGTCCCACCCTCATGGGGACAAGCAGCATGGCAATTTGAGGCACCCAGGGTGGAGAGATTTGCTGTGGGGTCAGCAGAACCCAGGATGGTGTGGCTCAATGGGAGAGGGGCATCTGCCACTATGGATGCAATCTGCCCCAACTGAGGTACCGCCCACTGCTGACACAGCTTGCCATTGCTGAGGCAACCAGCCATAACAGAGAGATGCCACTCAGAGCACCACAGTAGAATGAAGACCTATGGCAGCAGGGCAGACCCACGCTAGCAAGGCAGAGCCCCGGCAGGCAAATAGTGAATAGACTGCCTCCTAGCTGGTCAGGACAGTGCAACAGATACTCATAAAGAAAGCCCCAACTTCCTGAGAAAGAGCATCTGAGTGGGAAAAAAGGGGGGGCTTTTATAACTTCTGCTGCAGCAGACACATCCGCCCAACACTCCTGAATGAACAACAGAGCTCACAGCTCAGCACTGGAGCTCCTATAAAGTACAGACCGTCTCCTCAAGCAGCTGTCTGACCCCAGTATATCCAAAGAGCCACCTCAAAAAAGGACTAATCAGACTGACATTTGGTGGGCATCATTCTAGGACAAAGATAGCAGCAGAAGAAACTGGTAGCATCCCTCACTGTTCCACAGCTGCTACAGGTGTACCCCAGACAAGCAGGGCCTGGAGTGGACCTCAGCACTCATACAGCAGAGGAGCTAAACCGTTAGAAAGAAAACTAAGTAACAGAAATACATCATTGTCAACAATCTGGGCGTCCACTCAGAGACCCAATCGAAAAGTCAGCAACTACTAAGACGACAGGTGAATAAATCCACATAGATGGGAAGAAATCAGCACA
Source organism: Saguinus oedipus (assembly GCA_031835075.1). Lineage (NCBI taxonomy): Eukaryota > Metazoa > Chordata > Mammalia > Primates > Cebidae > Saguinus > Saguinus oedipus. Next base: position 8,313,511 of record CM063170.1, read on the forward strand.
AAAAAAAGGAAAACACCCGAAACCAAAACACCTCACCTCCTCCAAAGACAAAAACTCCTCACCAGCAAGAGAACAAAGCTGGACAGAGAATGAGAGTGACGAAATGACAGAATCACACTTCAGAAAGTGGATAATGAGAAACTTCAGTGAGCTAAAATAACATGTTCTAAATCAATGCAAAGAAACTAAGAACCTTGAAAAAAGATTTGAAAAAAGATTTGAGGAAATGATAATAAGAACGGACAACTTAGAGAGAAATGTGAATGAATTGAAGGAGCTGAAAAACACAACATGAGAACTTCGTGAAGCATGCACAAGTTTCAACAGCCAAATTGACCGGGCAAAAGAAATAATATCAGAAGTTGAAGATCTACTCAATGAATTAAAAAGAGAAACAGGAGATGCTACTAAGATGGCATCGTAGAAGTGACTCAGGTTTGCAGCCCTCAGTGAAGGAGCAGAGGGTGAGTCCTAGCCGCATTCTCAGATGGAACTTTTTTGCCCACAGAGCATTGAAAGTCCCAGGTGTGGGAGAGACACGGGATGCTAGTAGAGGCGGCTAGTGTAGCCAGCTCACGCAGCCACTTAGGCCGGTGCCACAGCAGGACCCGACACAAAACTCACTGGTCTGGATGCCCTGTTAAACCGGCAATCTGAGATTTGGAAGGGCAGATTGGCATGTCCATCTGATTGAATGGGACTTGGACAATGAGCGAGACCAGGAGTTTCGTGAGAACCGTGATCTGAGCTGGTGCAGTGGGCAGTGGCACAGGAGATCCCAGTGCCCTATCGGCAGGCTACTGTGGCGCCAGTGAGAGAGTCGACCTTTCAGCTTGGGGAGAGGAAGAGAGAGAGAGAGAGGACAGACTCTGAGGCAGGGGGCTGGGTGATCGGGCTCGGCGGGTCCCACCCTCACGGGGACAAGCAGGGCAGCGACTGGAGGCGCTTGGGGCTGAGAGTTTTGCTGCCGGCATCTAGGACGGTGCAGCTTGGTGAGGGAGGGCCGTCCGCCACTACTGACGCAATCCGCCCCTACTGAAGTAACGCCCAGGGCTGACGCAGCCTGCCACTGCCGAGGCAACCTGCCATAACAGAGAGACTCCACCAGAAGGAGGGAGCGCTCCACAGCAGAACGGAGCCAAGCAAAAACAGGGCAGACCCGCGCTAGCAGAGCAGAGCCCCGGCAGGCAAATAGTGAATAGACTGCCTCCTAGTGGGGCAGGACAGTGCAACAGATACTCATAAAGAAAGCCCCAACTCCCTGAGGCAGAGCATCTAAGGGAGAATAAAGGGTATTGTTTTGTAAGTTCTGTTGCAGTAGACAAAAACAACCTCCGAACAAACCTGAATGAACAACGGAGCTCACAGCTCAGCACTGAACATCCTATAAAGCACAGACCGTCTCATCAAGCACTTCCCTGACCCTTGTATATCCGAAGAGTCACCCCAGAAAAGGACTAATCAGACTGACATTTGACAGGCATCATTCTGGAACAAAGACAGCAGAAGAAGAAACTGGTATCATCCCTCACTGTTCCGCTGCTGCTACAGGTGTACCCCAAACAAACAGGGCCTGGAGAGGGTCTCAGCACTCATACAGCAGAGGGGCTAGACCATTAGAAGTAAAACGAAGTAACAGAAATACTTCATCATCACCAATCTCAGCGTCCACACAGAGACCCAATTGAAAAATCAGCAACTACTAAGACGACAGGCGGATAAATCCATAAAGATGGGAAGAAACCAGCGCAAAAAGGAGGAAAACACCCGAAACCAAAACACCTCACATCCAAAAAAGGACCAAAACTCCTCACCAGCAAGGGAACAAAGCTGGACGAAGAATGAGTGTAATGAAATGATGGAATCAGATTTCAGAAAGTGGATAATGAGAAACTTCAGTGAGCTAAAAGAACATGTTCTAAATCCGTGCAAAGAAATAAGAACCTTGAAAAAAGATTCGAGGAATTGATAACAAGAATGGACAACTTAAAGAGGAATATGAATGAATTGAAAGAGCTGAAAAACACAACACGAGAACTTCGCGAAGCATGCACAAGTCTCAACCGCCGAATTGACCATGCAGGAGAAAAAATACAAGAAGTCAAAGATCAACTCAATAAAATAAAATGAGAAACCAAGATCAAAGAAAAAAGCATAAAAAGGAATGAACAAAATCTTCAAGAAATGTGGGACTATGTGAAGAGACCCAACCTACGTTTGATAGGTGTACGAGAATGTGAAGAAGAGAATGAATCCAAGCTGGAAAACACTCGTTAGGATATCATCCAGGAAAATTTCCCCAACCTAGCACGACAGGTCAATACTCAACTCCAGGAAACAGAGAGAACACTAGAAAGATACTCTGCAACAAGAGCAACCCCAAGGCACATAATTGTCAGATTCACCAGGGTTGAAATGAAGGAGAAAATACTAAGGGCAGCCAGAGAGAAAGGTCGGGTCACCCACAAAGGGAAGCCCATCAGACTCACAGCAGATCTCTCGGCAGAGACTCTACAAGCCAGAAGAGACTGGGGGCCAATATTCAACATCCTTAAAGAAAAGAACTATCAACCCAGAATTTTATATCAAGCCAAACTGAGTTTCATAAGTGAAGGAAGAATAAAATATTTTGCCAATGAGCAAGTACTCAGAGATTTTGTCACCACTAGGTCTGCTTTATAAGATCTCCTGAAAGAGGCACTACACATAGAAAGAAACAACCAGTACCAGCCATCCTAAAAGCATACCAAATGCTAAAGAGCATAAACAAAATGAAGAATGTACATGAACCAATGGGCAAAACAGCCAGCTGAAATCAAAATCGCAGTATCAAATTCACACATAACAATATTAAACCAATATGTAAATGGGCTAAAAGCACCAATCAAAAGACACAGACTGGAAAATTGGATAAAAAATAAAAGCCCATCGGTGTGCTGTATCCAGGAAACCCACCTCACACGCAAGAATACACAAAGGCTCAAAATAAAGGGCTGGAGGAATATTTACTAAGCAAATGGAGAGCAAAAAAAAAAAAAAAACAGGAGTTGCAATTCTCGTCTCTGATAAAATGGATTTTAAAGCAACAAAGATCAAAAGAGACAAATAAGGTCATTATATAATGGTAAAAGGATTGATAAAACAAGAAGAGCTAACGAATCTAAATATATATGGACCCAATGCAGGAGCACACAGATATATAAGGCAAGTTCTTAATGACTTACAAAGAGACGTAGACTCCCACACAATAATAGTGGGAGACTTTAACACTCCACTTTCAATATCAGACAGATCAACCAGACAGAAAATTAACAAGGATATCCAGGACTTGTACTCAGACCTGGAACAAGCAAACCTGATAGACATTTACAGAACTCTCCACCCCAAATCCACAGAATATACATTCTTCTCCTCACCACATCACACCTACTCCAAAATTGACCACATAATTGGAAGTAAAGCACTCCTCAGCAAATGCAAAACAACTGAAATCATAAGAAACAGTCTCTCAGATAATAGTGCAATCAAGTTGGAACTTAGAATTCAGAAAATAACTCAGAACCACGCAGCTTCATGGAAACTGAACAACTGGCTCTTGAATGTTGATTGGATAAACAATGAAATGAAGGTAGAAATAAAGAAGTTCTTTGAAACCAACGAGAATCAAGACACAACCTATCAGAATATCTGGGACACGTATACAGCAGTCTGTAGAGGAAAATATATAGCAATAAGTGCCCACATGAGAAGAGTGGAGAGATCCAAAATTGACACCCTATGGTCAAAATTGAAAGAGCTAGAGGAGCAAGATCAAAAAAGCTCAAAACATAGCCAAAGACAAGAAATAACTAAGATCAGAGCAGAACTGACGGAAATAGAGACAAGAAAAGCCCGTCAAAAAATCAATAAATCTAAGAGCTGGTTTTTCGAAAAGGTCAACGAAATAGACAAACCACGAGCCAGACTGATAAAAAAGAAAAGAGAGAACAACCAAATCGTTACAATAAAAAACGATATTGGGGAAATCACCACAGATTTCACAGAAATTCAAACCACCATCAGAGAATACTACAAACAACTCTATGCACATAATCTAGTAAACCGGGAAGAAATGGATAAATTTCTGGACGCCTGTGTCCTCCCAAGCTGAAACCAGGAAGAAGCCGAAACTATGAATAGACCAATAAAAAGGTCTGAAGTTGAGGCAGCAATTAAGAGCCTACCACACAAAAAAAGCCCAGATCCAGATGGGTTCACAGCTGAATTCTAGCAGACACACAAAGAGGATCTGGTACCATTCCTTCTGAAACTATTTCAAGTAATCCAAAAAGTGGGAACCCATCCCAAATTATTTCATGAGACCAACATCATCCTGATACAAAAGCCTGGCAGAGATTCAACAAGAAAAGAAAACTTCAGGCCAATATCCATGATGAAGATAGATGCAAAAATCTTCAATAAAATACTGGCAAACCGATTGCAACAGCACATTAAAAACCTTATCCATCATGATCAAGTAGGATTCATCCCGGGGATGCAATGCTGGTTCAACATACACAAGTCTATAAATGTAATTCACCACATAAACAGAAGCAAAAACAAAAACCACATGATTATCTCAATTGACGCAGAGAAGGCATTTGACAAAATTCAACAGCCCTTTATGCTAAAAACCCTCTATAAACTTGGTATTGATGGAACATATCTCAAAGTAATAAAAGCTATTTATGACAAACCAACAGCCAATATCATACCGAATGGGCAAAAACTGGAAGCATTCCCTTTGAAATCTGGCAGAAGACAAGGATGCCCTCTCACCACTCCTATTCAACATAGTACTGGAATTTCTAGCCAGAGCAATCAGGCAAGAAAAAGAAATAAAGGGTATTCAAATAGGAAAGGTGGAAGCCAAATTGTCTGTATTTGCAGATGATATGATAGTATACCTAGAAGACCCCATCACCTCAGATGAAAAGCTCCTGAAACTGATAAGCAACTTCAGCAAAGTCTCAGGATATAAAATCAGTGTTCAAAAATCACAAGCATTCCTATACACCAATAACAGACTTAAAGAGAATCAAATCAAGAACGAACTGCCATTCACAGTTGCTACAAAGAAAATAAAATACCTAAGCATAAAACTCACAAGGAACGTAAGGGACCTATTTAAGGAAAACTACAAACCACTGCTCAACGAAATAAGAGAGGACACAAACAGATGGAAAAACATTCCATGTTCATGGTTAGGAAGAATCAATATTGTGAAAATGGCTATACTGCCCAAAGTAATATACACAATCAATGCTATCCCATCAAACTACCATTGAAGTTCTTCACAGAACTGGAGAAAACCATCATGAATTTCATATGGAACCAAAAAAGAGCCCGCATAGCCAAGTCAATTGTAAGCAAAAAGAACACAGCGGGAGGCATCACACTACCAGACTTCAAACTATACTACAACACTACAGTAATCAAAACAGCATGGTACTTGTACCAAAACAGAGATATAGACTAATGGAAGAGAACAGAAACATCGGAGGCAGCACAACATATCTAAAACCATATTATCTTTGATAAACCAGACAAAAACAAGCAATGGGGAAAGATTCCCTATTTAATAAATGGTGTTGGAAAAACTGGCTAGCCATGTGCAGAAAGCAGAAACTGGACCCCTTCCTGAAACCTTGCACTAAAATTACCTCCAGATGGATTAAATACTTAAATGTAAGACCTGACACCATAACAATCCTAGAAGAAAATATAGGCAAAACCATTCAGGACATAGGAGTAGGCAAGTACTTCATGCACAAAACACCAAAAGCATTGGCAACAAAAGCCAAAATAGACAAATGAGACCTAATGAAACTCCACAGCTTCTTCATGGCAAAAGAAACAGTCACTAGAGTGAATCGGCAACCATCAGAATGGGAAAAAAATCTTTGCAGTTTACATATCTGACAAACGGCTGATATCCAGAATTTACAAAGAACTCAAAAAGATTTCCAAAAAAAAAAAAGCCCATTCAAAAATGGGCAAAGGATATGAACAGACACTTTACAAAAGAAGACATACATGAGGCCAACCAACATATGAAAAAATGCTCATCATCACTGGTCATTAGAAAGATGCAAATCAAAACCACATTGAGATACCATCTCACGCCAGTTAGAATGGCGATCATTAAAAAAATCTGGAGACAGCAGATGCTGGAGAGGATGTGGAGAAATAGGAACACTCTTACACTGTTTGTGGGAGTGTAAAGTAGTTCAACCATTGTGGATAACAGTGTGGCGATTCCTCAGGGACCTAGAAATAAAAATTCCATTTGACCCAGAAATCCCATTACTGGGTATATATCCAAAGGACTATAAATCGTTCTACTATAAGGACACATGCACACGAATGTTCATTGCAGCAGTGTTTACAATAGCAAAGAACTGGAACCAACCCAAAGCCCAACGATGATAGACTGGACTGGGAAAATATGGCACATATACACCATGAAGTATTATGCAGCAATCAAAAATGATCAGTTTGTGTCCTTTGTATGGACATGGATGAATCTGGAGAACATCATTCTCAGCAAACTGACACAAGAACAGAAAAAGAAATACCACATATACTCACTCATAGGTGGGTGAGAAAAATGAGAACACATGGACACAGAGAGGCTGCCTATTATACACTGGGGTCTATTGGGGGTATGGGGGAGGGACATCAGGGGGGCTGGGGAGGGATAGCCTGGGGATGAATGCCAAGTGTGGGTGAAGGGGAGGAAGGCAGCAAAACACACTGCCATGTGTGTACCTATGCAACAATCTTGCACGTTCTGCACATGTACCCTAAAACCTATAATGCAATAAAAATTTTTTTAAAAAATGAAATACACTCCTGACTATTCCCCAGGTGTGCCTTATTGCGTGAGGTTCTGTATGAGTTGCCATATAAAATAGACCACTGACAATTCCCCCAGTGTGCACTAATCCCTGGGATTATCAGTGAGTGACCATAATAAACTTACTCCTGACTCTCCCCAAAGTGTGTATTATTTAGGGAGGCTCTGAAAGTGTCCATATGAAATAGACTCCTGAGTATTACACAGGTGTGTTATTCACTGAGGCTCTGAAGAAGTGGCAATATAAAGTAGATTCCCGACTATTGCCCTGGTGTTTATTATTCACTCAGCCTCTGAATGAGGGGACTTAAGAGAAAGACTCCTGATTATACCACAGGTTTGTATTATTCACTAATGTTCTGAATGTGTGGCCAAAGCAAATGGAATCCTGGCCACTCCACAGGTGTGCATTCTTTACTGATGCTCTGAATCAATGGACATATGAAAGAGACTCCAAATTTTTCTCAGATATGCATTATTCAATGAGGCTGTGAAGGAGGAGCCATATTAAATGTACTCCTTACAACTCTGCATGTGTTAATATTTCTGTTAGCCTCGAAGCAAGGGTTGATAGGTAATAGACTCCTCAGGATTCCAAGGCATACATAATTCAGCGAGGCTCATAATGTGTGTTCATATTTAATAGAATCCTGACTATTCCCCACGTGTGCATTATTCAGTGAGGTGCTGAATGAGCGGCCATGACATTCCTGAGTACCCAACATTTGTGCATTGTTCAGTGAGGCTTTAAATGAGAGGGCATAGTTAATAGACACCTGAGTATTCCCTAGGTGTGTATTATTCACTGAGACACGGAAAGAGTGTTCATATGATACAGCCTCTTGCTAAATTTTCTGGTGTGCATTATTCAATGTGGCCCTCAACCAGTAGTCATATGAAGTAGAAACTTATTTTCCAGGTGTGCATTATTCAGTAATGCTCTGATTACGTGGATATATATCATGGAGTATGACATTTCCCAAGGGGTGTATTACTCAGTGAGTTTACGAACGAGTGAACATAGGAAAGAGACTCTTGACTAAAGCCTCTTGATGATTCCTCAGGTGTTCATATTCCCCTGAGGCGCGGCATGAACTGTCATATCAAAGAGAATCCAGACTATTCCCCTTGTGTGCATTATTCAGTGAGTCTCTGAATAACTGGCTACATGAAATAGACTCCTGAGTATTCCCCAGATATGTGTGATTCTTCACTGAAACCGAGAATGTGTGGCCATGTGAAATAGACTCCTGACTTTTCCATAGGTGTGTATAATTCAGTGAGTCTCTGAATGAGTTACCATAGAAAAGAGACACCTGAATACTCCACAGGAGTGCACATTTATTTTTAGCTTTTAATGAGTGGCCATATGAAATAGAATCCTGAATTTCCCCCATGTGTATATAATGAAGTGAGGCTGTGAATGTGTTGCTATATGACATAGACTTCTGACTACGTTACAGGTGTTTCTTATTCAGTGAAGCTCTGAATGGCAAACCATAGGTAACAGCATCTAGAGTATTCCTTCAGGTATGCACTATTCATACAGACTTCAAATGTTTGGCCATATCAAAATGTCTCCCGACTAGTCAACCAGTGTATATTCTTTAATGAGGCTTTAAGTAAGTGAACCTACAAAATAGGGTCCAGACAATTTCGCTGGTGTGTATTATTGACTGAGAATCTGAATAAGTGGGTATGTGGAATATGACTATTCCAGAGTTGTGCATTACGCACTCAGGCTTTCATTATCTGGCCATAAAAAACAGACTAGCATCTATTCCCCATGTGTGCATTATTCATTAATACTGTAAATGAGTGGCTATGTAAAGTAGACTCCTATCTCTTTCCCAGGTGTGTATTAGTCAGAGGGGCTGTGCATGAGTGGTAATGTAAAATAGGCAGATTACTTTTTCACATATTTGTATTTTTCAGTGAATCTCTGAATGAATGGCTATATAAAATAGACTGGTGAGTATTGTACATTTGTGCAGTATTCACTGAGGCTATGAGTGAGTGTCCATATGAAATGAAATCCTGACTATCACACAGGTGTGCATTATTAACTGAGTCTCTGAATGAATGGTTCTATCACTTAGGCTCCTGACTATTCCACAGGAGTGAATGATTCAATAAATCTCTGAGTGAGTGGACAGATGAAATTGACTCCTGATCCCTACCCTGTTGTGTATAATTAAATAAGCCTCTTAGTTTGTGCTTTATTGAAATGCACTCCGGACTATTTCCCAGGTGTGTCTTTTTCACTGAGGTTCTGTATGAGTTGTCATATGAAACAAACTCCTGACAATTTCCCAAGTGTGCGCACTCTTCCCTGGGAGTCTCAGTGCGTGGCCACAGGAAACGAATTTTTGGCTCTTACCAATGTGTGTATTATTCAGAAATTCTCCAAAAGTCTCTATATGAAATAGACTTCTGACAATTTCCCAGGTGTGCGTTATTCACTGAAGCTCTGAATTAGTGGCAATATGTAATAGATTTCTGACTGTTCTTCAGGTGTGTATTATTCACTCAGCGTCTGAATGAGGGGCCTTATCAAATAGACTTCTGACTATATTAAAGGTGTGTATTATTCACTGATGTTCTGAATGTGTGGATGAATCAAATCGACACCTCGCCACTGCACAGGTGTGCATTCTTTAATGATGCTCTGAATCAATGGCCATATGAAAGAGACTTCATATTTTTTTTTCAAATATGCATTATTCAATGAGGCTGTGAAGCATGGGCCATATGAAATTTACTCCTTACAAATCCACATGTGTTAATATTTCTGTTAGACTGGGAAAAGGAGTCGATAGGTAATAGACTCCTCAGGATTCCAAGGCATACATCATACAGCGAGGCTCATAATGGGTGTTCACATTAATTAGAATACTGACTATTCCCCACGTGTGTATCATTCAGAGAGGTGCTTAATGAGTGACCATGTGAAATAAACTCTTGAGTACCGTAGGGTTCTGTATTGTTCAGTGATGCTTTTTTTTTTTTCTTTCATCAGAAATATATTTTCTTTCTTTTTTTAAAAAAATGTTATTTTTTAAATTTTTTTAAAATTTTTATTGCATTATAGGTTTTGGGGAACATGTGCAGAACGTGCAAGATAGTTGCGTAGGTACACACATGGCAGTGTGTTTTGCTGCATTCCTCCATTTCACCCACACTTGGCATTCATCCCCAGGCTATACCTCCCCAGCCCCCCATCCGCTGTCCTCTCCCTTTCCCCCAAAGACCCCAGTGTGTAATAGACCCCCTCTCTGTGTCCATGTGATCTCATTTTTCTCACCCACCTATGAGTGAGTATATGCGGTATTTCTTTTTCTGTTCTTATGTCAGTTTGCTGAGAATGATGTTCTCCAGATTCATCCATGTCCTTACAAAGGAAACAAACTCATCATTTTTGATTGCTGCATAATATTTCATGGTGTATATGTGCCACATTTTCTCAGTACAGTCTATCATTGTTGGGCTTTGGGTAGGTTCCAGTTCTTTGCTATTGTAAACAGTGCAGCAGTGAACATTCGTGTGCATGTGTCCTTGTAGTAGAACGATTTATAGTTTTTTGGATATATACCCAGTAATGGGATTGCTGGGTCAAATAAAATTTCTATTTCTAGGTCCTTGAGGATTCGCCACACTGTCTTCCACAATGGATGAACTACTTTACACTCCCACAAACAGTATAAGAGTGTTCCTATTTCTCCACATCCTCTCCAGCATCTGCTTTCTCCAGATTGTTTAATGATTGACATTATAACTGGCGTGAGATGGTATCTCAATGTGGTTTTGATTTGCATCTCTCTAATGACCAATGATGATGAGCACTTTCTCATATGTTGGTTGGCCTCATGTATGTCTTCTTTTGTAAAGTGTCTGTTCATATCCTTTGCCCATTTTTGAATGGGCTTGTTTGTTTTTTTCCTGTAAATCTGTTTGAGTTCTTTGTAAATTCTGGATATCAGGCCTTTGTCAGATGTGTAAACTGAAAAGATTTCTTCCCATTCTGATGGTTGCCGATTCACTCTAGTGACGGTTTCTTTTGCCGTGCAGAAGCTGTGGAGTTTGATTAGGTTCCATTTGTCTATTTTGGCTTTTGTTGCCTATGCTTTTGGGGTTTTGGTGATAAAATTCTTGCCGACTCCTATGTCCTGAATGGTTTTACCTAGATTTTCTTCTAGGGTTTTTATGGTGTCAGGTCTTACGTTTAAGTCTTTAATCCATCTGGAGTTAATTTTAGTGTAAGGTATCAGGAAGGGGTCCAGTTTCTGCTGTCTGCACATGGCTAGCCAGATTTCCCAACAACATTTATTAAATAGGGAATCCTTTCCCCATTGCCTGTTTTTGTCTGGTTTATCAAAGACAATATGGTTGTAGATATGTTGTGTTGCCTCTGATGCCTCTGTTCTGTTCCATTGGTCTATATCTCTGTTTTGGTACCAGTACCATGCTGTTTTGATTACTGTAGCCTTGTAGTATAGTTTGATGTCTGGTAGTGTGATGCCTCCCGCTGTGTTTTTTGCTTAGGATTGACTTGGCTATGCGGGCTCCGTTTTGGTTCCATATGAAATTCATGGTGGTTTTTTCCAGTTCTGTGAAGAAATTCAATGGTAGTTTGATGGGGATAGCATTGATTGTGTAAATTACTTTGGGCAGTATAGCCATTTTCACGATATTGATTCTTCCTAACCACGAACATGGAATATTTCTCCATCTGTTTGTGTCCTCTCTTATTTCGTTGCGCAGTGGTTTGTAGTTTTCCTTAAAGAGGTCCCTTACAATCCTTGTGAGTTTTATTCCTAGGTATTTTATTTTCTTTGTAGAAATTGTGAATGGCAGTTGGTTCTTGATTTGGTTCTCTTTAATTCTGTTATTGGCGTATAGGAATGCTTGTGATTTTTGAACATTGATTTTATATCCTGAGACTTTGCTGAAGTTACTTATCAGTTGCAGGAGCATTTGGGCTGAGGTAATGGGGTCTTCTAGGTACACCATCATGTCGTCTGCAACTAGAGACTATTTCGCTTTCACCTTTCCTATTTGAATACCATTTATTTCTTTTTCTAGCCTGATTGCTCTGGCAAGAACTTCCAGTACTATGTTGAATAGGAGTGGTGAGAGAGGGCATCTTTGTCTAGTGCCGGATTTCAAAGAAAATGCTTCCATTTTTTGCCCATTAAATATGATATTGGCTGTTGGTTTGTCGTAAATAGCTTTTATTACATTGAGATATGTTCCATGAATACCAAGTTTATTGAGATGTTTTAGCATAAAGGACTGTTGAATTTTGTCAAATGCCTTCTCTGCATCAATTGAGATAATCATGTGGTTTTTGTTATTGCTTCTGTTTATGTGGTGAATTACATTTACAGACTTGCGTATGTTGAACCAGCCTTGCATCCCCAGGATGAATCCTACTTGATCATGATGGATAAGTTTTTGAATGTGCTGTTGCAATCGGTTTGCCAGTATTTTATTGAAGATTTTTGCATCTATGTTCATCATGGATATTGGCCTGAAGTTTTCTTTTCTTGTTGATTCTCTGTCAGGCTTTGGTATCAGGATGATGTTGGTCTCATAAAATGACTTGGGAATTGTTCCCTCTTTTTGGATTATTTGGAATAGTTTCAGAAGGAATGGTACCAGATCCTCTTTGTGTGTCTGGTAGAATTCGGCTGTGAACCCATCTGGACGTGGGCTTTTTTTGTGTGGTAGGCTCTTAATTGCTGCCTCAACATCAGACCTTGTTATTGGTCTATTCATAGTTTCGGCTTCCTCCTGGTTTAGGCTTGGGAGGACACAGGCGTCAAGGAATTTATCCATTTCTTCCTGATCTACTAGTTTATTTGCATAGAGTTGTTTGTAGTATTCTCTGATGATGGTTTGAATTTCTGTGGAATCTGTGGTGATTTCCCCTTTATCGTTTTTTATTGCATCTATTTCGTTGTTCTCTCTTTTATTTTTATCAGTCTGGCTAATGGTTTGTCTATTATGTTGATCTTTTCAAATAACCAGTTCTTAGATTTATTGATTTTTTGAAGGGTTTTTCTTGTCTCTATTTCCTTCAGTTCTGCTCAGATATTAGTTATTTCTTGTCTTCGGCTCGGTTTTGAGGTTTTTTGATCTTGCTCCTCTAGCTCTTTCAATTTTGATGATACGGTGTCAATTTTGGATCTCTCTACTCTTCTCATGTGGGCACTTATAGCTATATATTTTTCTCTACAGACTGCTTTATATGTGTCCCAGAGATTCTGGTACGTTGTGTCTTCATTCTCGTTGGTTTCAAAGGACTTCTTTATTTCCGCCTTCATTTCATTGTTTATCCAATCAACATTCAAGAACCAGTTGTTTCGTTTTCATGAAGCTGTGCGGTTCTGAGTTATTTTCTGAATTCTGCGTTCCAACTTGATTGCACTATGGTCTGAGAGATTGTTTCTTATGATTTCAGTTGTTTTGCATTTGCTGAGGAGTGCTTTACTTCCAATTATGTGGTCAATTTTGGAGTAGGTGTGACGTGGTGCTGAGAAGAATGTATATTCTGTGGATTTGGTGTGGAGAGTTCTGTAAATGTCTATCAGGTTTGCTTGTTCCAGGTCTAAGTTCAAGTCCTGGATATCCTTGTGAATTTTCTGTCTGGTTGATCTGTCTGATATTGACAGTGGAGTGTTAAAGTCTCCCACTATTATTGTGTGGGAGTCTTAGTCTCTTTGTAAGTCATTAAGAACTTGCCTTATATATCTGGGTTCTCCTATATATTGGGTCCATATATATTTAGAATCGTTAGCTCCTCTTGTTGTATTGATTTTTTTTACCATTATGTAATGACCTTTTTTGTCTCTTTTGATCTTTGTTGCTTTAAAGTCTATTTTATCAGAGATGAGAATTGCCACTCCTGCTTTTTTTTTTTGCTCTCCATTTGCTTGGTAAATCTTTCTTCATCCTTTTATTTTGAGCCTTTGTTTATCTTTGCCTGTGAGGTTGGTTTCCCGGATACAGCACACCGATGGGTTTTGGTTTTTATCCAATTTGCCAGTCTGTGTCTTTTGATTGGTGCATTTAGCCCATTTACATTTAGGGTTAATATTGTTATGTGTGAATTTGATACTGCCATTTTGATGCTAGCTGGCTGTTTTGCCCATTTGTTCATGTACATTCTTCATTTTGTTGATACTCTTTAGCATTTGGTATGCTTTTAGGATGGCTGGTACTGGTTGTTCCTTTCTATGTGTAGTGCCTCTTTCAGGAGCTCTTGTAATGCAGGCCTAGTGGTGACAAAATCTCTGAGTACTTGCTTGTTGGCAAAAGATTTTATTCTTCTTTCACTTATGAACCTCAGTTTGACTGGATATGAAATTCTGGGTTGAAAGTTCTTTTCTTTAAGGATGTTGAATATTGGCCCCCAGTCTCTTCTGGCTTGTAGAGTCTCTGCCAAGAGATCTGTGGTGAGTCTGATGGGCTTCCCTTTGTGGGTGACCCGACCTTTCTCTCTGGCTGCCCTTAGTATTTTCTCCTTTGTTTCAACCCTGGTGAATCTGACGATTATATGCCATGGGGTTGCTCTTCTTGCGGAGTATCTTTGTGGTGTTCTCTGTATTTCCTGGAGTTGAGTATTGACCTGTCTTGCTATGTTGGGGAAATTTTCCTGCATAATATCCTGAAGAGTGTTTTCTAGCTTGGATTCATTCTCTTCATCAGATTCTGGTACACCTATCAAACATAGGTTGGGTCTCTTCACATAGTCCCACATTTCTTGGAGATTTTGTTCATTCCTTTTTGTGCTTTTTTCTTTAATCTTGGTTTCTCATTTTATTTCATTGAGTTGATTTTCAACTTCTGATATTCTTTCTTCAGCTTGGTCAATTCGGCTTTTGAGGCTTGTGCATGCTTTGTGAAGTTCTCGTGTTTTTTTTTCAGCTCCTTTTATTCATTCATATTTCTCTCTAAGTTGTCCATTCTTGTTGTCAATTCCTCGAATTTTTTTTCAAATCTTTTGTCAAGGTTCTTGGTTTCTTTGCACTGGGTTTGAACATGTTCTTTTAGCTCACTGAAGATTCTCATTATCCACTTTCTGAAGTCTGATTCCGTCATTTTGTCACACTCATTCTCCGTCCAGCTTAGTTCCCTTGCTGGTGAGGAGTTTTTGGTCCTTTTTTGTTGGTGAGGTGTTTTGGTTTCTGGTGTTTTCCTCCTTTTTTCGCTGGTTTCTTCCCATCTTTATGGATTTATCTGCCTGTCGTCTTAGTAGTTGCTGATTTTTCAATTGGGTCTCTGTGTGGACGCTGAGATTTTTGATGATGAAGTATTTCTGTTACTGTTTTTTTTCTAATGGTCTAGCCCCTCTGCTGTATGAGTGCTGAGGTCCACTCCAGGCCCTGCTTTTCTGGGGTATTCTTCTAGCAGCTGCAGAACTGTGAGGGATGATACCAGTTTCTTCTTCTTCTTTGTTCCAGAATGATGCTTGTCAAATGTCAGTCTGATTAGTCCTTTTTTGGGGTGACTCTTTGAATATACAGGGATCTGGGAGCTGCTTGAGGAGACGGTCTGTGATTTATAGGAGCTCCAGTGCTGAGCTGTGAGCACTGTTGTTCATTCAGGGTTGTTGGGAGATTGTTTATGTCTGCTGCAATAGAACTCATAAAACACCACCCTTTTTTTCCCCTTAGATGCCCTTTCTCAGGGAGTTGGGGCTTTCTTTATGAGTAACTGTTGCACTGACCTGCTGCACTAGGCGGCAGTCTACTCATTATTTGCCTGCCGGGGCTTTGACCTGCTAGTGCAGGTCCACCCTGTTGCTGCTGGGCTCCGTTCTGCTGTGGAGTGCTCCCCCCTACTGGCGGAGTCTCTCTGTTATGTCAGGTTGCCTCGGCAATGGCAGGCTGCATCAGCCCTGGGCGGTACTTCAGTAGGGGCGGATTGCATCAGTAATAGCAGATGCCCCTCCCTCACTGAGCTGCAGAGTCCTAGACGCCAACAGCAAATCTCTGAGACCCAAGCACCTCCAATCGCTGCCCTGCTTGTTCCCGTGAGGGTGGGACCCGCCGAGCTTGATCACAAAGCTCACTGCCTCAGAGTCCGTCCTCTTTCTCTCTCTCTTTCTCTCCCCAAGCTGAAAGGTCGACTCTCTCACTGGCGCTCCAATAGCCTGCCAATAGGGTACTGGGATCTGTGCAATTTCTTGGGCCGCTGCCCACTGCACCGGCTCAGATCACGCTTCCCAGGAATCTCCTGGACTGGCTCATTGTCTAAGTCCCGTTCAATCAGATGGACATGCCAATCTGCCCTTCCAAATCTCAGATTGCCAGTTTAACAGGGCACCCAGACCAGTGAGTTCCATGCCGGGTCCCGCTGCGGCGCTGGCTGAAGTGGCCACACGAGCCGGCTGTGCTAGCTGGCTGTAGTAGCGTCCCGTGTCTCTCCCACACCTGGGACTTTCAACGCTCTGTGGGCAAAAAAGGTCCATCCAAGAATGCGATTAGGACTCACCTTTTGCGCCCTCACTGAGAGCTGCAATCCTGAGTCACTTCTACCATGCCATCTTGCTGGAAGCCCCCCCTTTTTTAATTTTAAATTTTTATTGCATTATTGGTTTTGGGGTACCTGTACAGAATGTGCAAGATAGTTGCATACCTACACACAAGGCAGTGTGTTTTGCTGCCTGAGACAATTTCATGTGGCCTGTCACTCGGAGGTTAATTGAATAATGAACTCCTGTGGAACAGTTGGGAGCCAATTTAATATAGCCACTCATTCAGAGCCTCAGTGAATAATGCACACCTATGTGATAGTCAGAATTCCATTTCCTATGGCCACTCACTCATAGCCTCAGTGAATACTGCAAAAATGCAAAGTACTTAACAGTCTATTTCGTATAGCCACTCATTCAGAGATTCACTGAATAATACAAATATGGGGAATAGTCAGCATCCTATTAGATTTGACCACTCTTGCAAAGCCTCACTGAGTAATACACACCATGGGAAGAGTTAGGAGTGTACTATGTATAGCCACTCATTTACATTCTCAGTGAATAATGCACACGCTGGCAATAGACACTAGTCTGTTTTATATGGCCAGAAAATGAAAGCCTGAATGAGTAATGCACAGCTTTGAATAGTCATATTTTTTATGCCCACATATTTAGAGTCTCATTCAATAATACACACCTGCGGAATAGTCAGACGTCTATTTTATAGGGTCACTAACTCAAAGCCTCATTAAATAATACACACTTGTGGAATAGTCAGGAGAAAATCTGATATGGCCAAAGGTCCAAAGCAGCAGAGAATAATGCATAACTGGGGAATACTCAGGAGGCTGTTACATATGGACTCTCATTCAGAGCTTCACTAAATAAGAAACACCTGTAGAGTAGTCAAAAGTCTATGTCATGTAGCCACACATTCGCAGCCTCAGGTAATAATATACACGAGGGGGAAAGTCAGGATTCTATTTCGTATGGCCAAGCATTCAGAGCCTAACTTAAAAATGCATGCCTGTGGAGTATTCAGGAGGCTCTTTTTTATGGTAACTCATTAAGAACCTCACTGAATCATACACACATATAAAAAAGTCAGGAGTGTATTTTCATGGCTACTCATTCACAGTCTCAGTGAAGAATTATATATACCTGGGGAATACTCAGGAGTCTATTTTATATAGCCACTTACTCAGAAACTCACTGAATAATGCACACCTGGGGAAAATTATGGAGTCTATTTTATATGACAGTTCATCTAGTGCCTCAGTGTAAAATGCACACAAGAAAAATCAACAAGAGGCTATAATCGGAGTCTCTTTCATGTGGTCACTCTTTCAGAAACTCACGGAATGATACAAATCTTGAAATCAGTCAGATTCCCTGCAATATGGCCATGCAATCAGAGCATTACTGAATGATGCAAACCTGGAAAATATGTTTCTATTTCATATGACCACTGGTTGAGAGCCTCATGGAAAAATGAACACCGGGAATTTGATCAGGAGGCTGTGTCATATGAACACTCTTTCAGAACCTCAGTGAATAATACACACTTATGAAATACTCAGGAGCTTATTACATAGGACCTCTTATTCAAAGCCACACTGAACAATGCACACATGTTGGGTACTCAGGAGTGTATTTCATATGGCCACACATTCAGCAGCTCCCTGAATGATACACATGTGGGTAATAGTCTGGATTCTGTTTAATATGAACAAGCATTATGAGCCTCACTGAATTATGTATTCCTTGGAATATTGAGGAGTCTATTTTATATCAACTCCCTTTTTGAGTCGAACAGAAAAATGAACACATGCAGAATTGTAAGGAGTAATTTTTGTATGGCCCATTTTTACAGCCTCCTTAAATAATGCATATCTGAAGAGAAATTTGAAGTCTCTTTCATATGGACTTTCGATCAGAGCAGCAGGAAAGAATGCACATTTGTGGAGTGGCCAGGTGTCTACTTGCTTTGGCCACACATTCATAACATCAGTGAATAATACACACTTTTGAGACACTCAGGAGTCTATTTAATGTGGCCCCTAATTCAGAGGCTAAGTGTAGAATACACACCTGGGGAATAGTAAAAAATCTCTAACGTATTGCCACTTCTTCAGAGCCTCAGTGAAAAACACACACCTGGAAAATATTCAGGAGTCAATTTCATATGGACACAATTTTGGAGCTTTTAAAATAATACACATATTAGGGAGAGTAAGAAATATGTTCTTTATGGAGATTCACTGAGACTACCAGAGAATAGTGCACACTTGGGAAATTGTCAGGAGTGTATTTTATATGGAAACTCATTCAGAACCTCAGTGAGTAAGACACTCCTGGGGAATAGTCGGGAGTGTATTTCAATTAAGCACACACTAAGAGGCTCATTGAATTATACACAACAGGGGAAGGATCAGGAGTCAATTTCATCTGACCTCTCACTCAGAGCTTTATTGAATAATGCACTCCGGTGGAGCAGTTGGGAGCCTAATTGATATAGCCAATCATTCAGAGCCTCAATAAATAATGCACACCTGTGAGATAGTCAGGATTGCATTTCATATGGCCACTCACTCATAGCCTCAGTAAATTCTGCACAAATACACAGTACTCAACAGTCTATTTCATATAGCCACTCATTCAGTGATTCACTGAATAATACAAATATGGGGAATAGTCAGAATCCTATTTCATATGACCACTCATGCACAGCCTCACTGAGTAATACACAACATGGGAAGAGTTAGGAGCCTACTCTACATAGCCACTCATTTACACTCTCAGTGAATAATGCACACCTGGGCAATAGACACTAGTCTATTTTATATGGCCAGAAAATAAAAGCCTGAATGAGTAATGCACAACTTTGTAATAGTCATATTTTATATGCCCACTTATTCAGAGTCTCAGTCAATAATACACACCTGCAGAATAATCAGAAAACTATTTTATAATATCACTAACTCACAGCCTCATTAAATAATAGATGCCTGTGGACTAGTCAGGAGACATTCTGATATGGCCAAACGTCCAAAGCAGCAGTGAATAATGCATACCTGGGGAATACTCAAGATGCTGTTACATATGGCCTCTCATTCAGAGCTTCACTGAATAAGGAACACCTTTAGAGTAGTCAGAAGTCTATGTCATATAGCCACACATTCTCAACCTCACTTAATAATATACACCAAAAATAAAAACGGGATTGTATTTCGTATGGCCAATCATTCAGAGCATAACTTAAAAATGCACGCCTGTGCAGGATTCAGGAGTCACTTTTTTATGGTAACTCATTAAGAGCCTTACTGAATCATACACACCTATGGAAAAGTCAGGAGTGCATTTTCATGGCTACTCATTCACAGTCTTAGTGAAGAATCATATATACCTGGGGAATACTCCGGAGTCTATTTTATATAGCCACTTACTCAGTAACTCACTGAATAATGCACACCTGGAGAACATTCTGGTATGTATTTGATATGACAGTTCATCCAGTGCCTCAGTGGAAAATGCACACATGAAAAATCATCAAGAGGCTGTAATCAGTCTCTTTTATGTGGTCACTCGTTCAGAAACTCACTGAATGATAAAAACCTTGGAAACAGTCAGATTCCGTGCCATATCGCCACGCAATCAGAGCATTACTGAATGATACACACCTGGGAAATATGTTTCTATTTCATATGACCACTGGTTGAGAGCCTCATGGAATAAAAAACACTTGGAATTTAATCAGGAGGCTATGTCATATGAACACTCTTTCAGAGCCTCAGTGAATAATACACACTATGGAATACTCAGGAGCCTATTACATAGGACCTTTTATTCAAAGCCACACTGAACAATGCACACATGTTGGGTACTCAGGAGTGTATTTCATATGGCCACTCATTCAGCAGTTTACTGAATGATACACACGTGGGGAATAGTCTGGATTCTATTTAATATAAACAAGCATTTTGAGCCTCGATGACTTATGTATTCCTTGGAATCTTGAGGAGTCTATTTTATATCAACCCCCTTTCTGAATCTAACATACAAATAAACACATGAGGAATTGTAAGGAGTAATTTTTATATGGCTTATCTTTTACCGCCGCATTGAATAATGCATATCTACAAAAAAAATTTAGTCTCTTTCATATGGCCATTCTTTCAGAGCAGCAGGAAAGAATGCATACCTGTGGAATGGCCAGGTGTCTCCTTGCTTTGGCCACACATTCAGAACATCAGTGAATAATAAACACCTGTGGTATTGTCAGGAGTCTATTTCATGTGGCCCCTAATTCAGAGGCTGAGTATAGAATACACACCTGGGAATAGTAAAACATCTCATGTATTTCCACTTATTCAGAGCCTCAGTGAATAACACACACCTGGTAAATAGACAGGAGCAAATTTCATATAGACACACTCTCGGAGTTTTCAAATAATACACACATTGGGGAGAGTAAGAAATCTGTTCTTTATGGACATTCACTTAAACTACCAGAGAATAGTGCACACTTGGTAAATTGTCAGGAGTATATTTCATATGGAAACTCATACAGAACCTCAGTGAATAAGACACACCTGGGGAAGAGTCGAGAGTGTATTTCAATTAAGCACACTCTAAGAGGCTCATTGAATTATACAAAACAGGAAAAGGATCACAAGCCAATTTCATCTGGCCTCTCACTGAGAGGTTAATTGAATAATGAACTCCTGTGGAACAGTTGGGAGCCTAATTGATATAGCAACACATTCAGAGCCTCAGTAAATAATGGACACCTGTGGGATACTCAGAATTTCATTTCATATGGCCACTCACTCATAGCATCAGTGAATACTGCGAAAATGCAAAGTACTTAACGGTCCATTTCGTATAGCCACTCATTCAGAGATTCATGGAATAATACAAATATGGGAAATAGTCAACATCCTATTTCATATGACCACTCATGCACAGCCTCACTGAGTAATACACACCATGGGAAGAGTTAGGAGTGTTCTATATATAGCCACTCATTTACAGTCTAAGTGAAAATTGCACACGCTGGCAATAGACACTAGTCTATTTTATATGGCCAGAAAATTAAATCCTGAACGAGTAATGCACAGCTTTGTAATAGTCATATTATTATTTTTAATTTTTATTGCATTATAGGATTTGGGGTACATGTGCAGAATGTGTAAGATAGTTGCATAGGTACACACATGTCAGTGTGATTTGCTGCCTTCCTCCCCTTCACCCACACTTGGCATTTATCCCCAGGCTATCCCTCCCCAGCCCCCACCACTGACCCTACCCCCTTCCCCTCAATAGACCCCAGTGTGTAGTAGAACTCCTCCCTGTGTCCATGTGTTCTCATTTTTCTCACCCGCCTATGAGTGAAAATATGCAGTATTTGTTTTTCTGTTATTGTGTCAGGTTGCTGAGAATGACGTTCTCCAAATTCATCCATGTCCTTACAAAGGACACAAACTCATCATTTTTGATTGCTGCATAATATTCCATGGTGTATATGTGCCACATTTTCCCAGTCCAGTCTATCATCGATGGGCATCTGGGTTGGTTCCAGGTCTTGCTATTGTAAACAGAGCTGCAATGAACATTTGTGTGCCTGTGTCCTTATAATAGAACGATTTATAGTCCTTTGGATATATACCCAGTAATGGCATTGCTGGGTCAAATGGAATTTCTATTTCTAGGTCCTTGAGGAATTGCCACACTGTCTTCCACAATGGTTGAACTAATTTACACTTCCACCAACAGTGTAAGAGTGTTCCTATTTCTGCACATCCTCTCCAGCATCTGCTGTCTCCAGATTTTTTAATGATCATCATTCTAACAGGCATGAGATGGTATCTCAATGTGGTTATGATTTGCATCTCTCTAATGACCAATGATGATGAGCATTTCTTCATGTGCTTGTTGGCCTCATCTATGTATTCTTTTGTAAAGTGTCTGTTCATATCCTTTGCCCATTTTTGAATGTGCTTGTTTGTTTTTTTCCTGTAAATCTGTTTGAGTTCTTTGTAAATTCTGGATATCAGCTCTTTGTCAGATGCGTAAACTGCAAAGATTTTTTCCCATTCTGATGGTTGCCGATTCACTCTAGTGACTGTTTCTTTTGCTGTGCAGAAGCTGTAGAGTTTGATTAGGTCCCATTTATCTATTTTGACTTTTGTTCCCAATGCTTTTGGCGTTTTGGTCATGAAGTCCTTGCCTACTCCTATGTCCTGAATGGTTTTGCCTAGATTTTCTTCTAGGGTTTTTATGGTGTCAGGTCTTATGTTTAAGTCTTTAATCCATCTGGAGTTAATTTTAGTGTAAGTTGTCAGGAAGGGGTCGAGTTTCTGCTTTCTGCAATGGCTAGCCAGTTTTCCCAACACCATTTATTAAACAGGGAATCCTTTCCCCATTGCTTGTTTTTGTCTGGTTTATCAAAGATTATATGGTTGTAGATATGTTGTGTTGCATCCAATGCCTCTGTTGTGTTCCATTGGTCTATATCTCCGTTTTGGTACCAGTACCATGCTGTTTTGATTACCGTATTCTTGTAGTATAGTTTGAAGTCTGGTAGTGTGATGCCTCCCTCTGTGTTATTTTTGCTTAGAATTGACTTGGCAATGCAGGCTCTCTTTTGGTTCCATATGAAGTTTATGGTGGTTTTTTCCAGTTCTGTGAAGAAATTCAATGGTAGTTTGATGGGGATATCATTGATTATGTAAATTACTTTGGGCAGTATAGCCATTTTCACGATATTGGTTGTTCCTAACCACAAACATGGAATGCTTCTCCATCTGTTTGTGTCCTCTCTTATTTCGTTGAGCAGTGGTTGGTAGTTTTTTTTGAAGAGGTCCCTTACATTCTTTGTGATTTGTATTCCAAGGTATTTTATTTTCTTTGTAGCAATTGTGAATGGCAGTTCTTGATTTGGTTCTCTTTTAGTCTGTTATTGGTGTATAGAAATGCTTGTGATTTTTGCACATTGATTTTATTTCCTGAGACTTTGCTGAAGTTGCTTACCAGTTTCAGGAGTTTTGGGCTGAGGTGATAGGGTCTTTTAGGTATACTATCATTTCGTCTGCAAATAGAGACAATTTGGCTTCCACCTTTCCTATTTGAATACCCTTTATTTCTTTTTCTTGCCTGATTGCTCTGGCTAAAACTTCCAGTACTATGTTGAAAAGGAGGGGTGAGAGAGGGCATCCTTGTCTAGTGCCCGATTTCAAAGGCAATGCTTCTAATTTTTGCCCATTAAATATTATATTGGCTGTTGATTTGTCATAAATAGCTTTTATTACTTTGAGATATGTTCCAACAATACCAAGTTTATTGAGGGTTTTTAGCATAAAGGGCTGTTGAATTTTGTCAAATGCCTTCTGTGCCTCGATTGAGATAATCATGTGGCTTTTTTATTTTTTTGCTTCTGTTTATGCGGTGAATTACATTTATAGACTTGCGTATGTTGAACCAGCCTTGCATCCCCGGGATGAATCCTACTTGATCATGATGGATACGTTTTTTAGTTTGCTATTGCAATCGGTTTGCCAGTATTTTATTGAAGATTTTTGCATCTATGTTCATCATGGATATTGGCCTGAAGTTTTCTTTTCTTGTTGAGTCTCTGACAGATTTCGGTATCAGGATGATGTTGGTCTCATAAAATGATGTGGGAAGGTTCCCCTCTTGTTTAATTATTTGGAATAGTTTCAGAAAGAAATGGTACTAGATCCTCTTTGTATGTCTGGTTGAATTCGGCTGTGAACCCATCTGGACCTGGGCTTTTTTTGTGTGGTAGGCTCTTAATTGCTGCCTCGACTTCAGTACTTTTTATTGGTCTATTCATAATTTTGGCTTCCTCCTAGTTGAGGCTTGGGAGGACACAGGCGTCCAGAAATTTATCCATTTCTTCCTGGTTTACTAGTTTATGTGCATAGAGTTTTTTGTAATATTCTCTGATGATGGTTTGAATTTCTGTGGAATCTGTGGTGATTTCCCCTTTATCGTTTTTTAATTGCATCTATTTTGTTGTTCTCTTGTTTCTTTTTTATCAATCTGGCTTGCGGTCTGTCTATTCTCTTGATCTTTTCGAAAAACCAGCTCTTGGATTTATCGATTTGTTGAAGGAATTTTCTTGTTTCTATCTCCTTCAGTTCTGCTCTGATCTTAGTTTGTTCTTGTCTTTGGCTAGGTTTTGAGCTTTTTTGATCTTGCTCCTCTAGCTCTTTCAATTTTAACGATAGGTGTCCATTTTGAATCTCTCCACTCTTCTCATGTGGGCACTTATTACTATATATTTTCCTCTACAGAGTGCTTTAATGTGTCCCAGATATTCTGGTACGTTCTGTCTTCGTTCTCATTGGTTTTGAAGAACGTCTTTATTTCTGCCTTCATTTCATTGTTTATCCAATCACCATTTAAGAGCCAGTTGTTCAGTTTCCATGAAGCTGTGCGGTTCTGAGTTATTTTCTGAATTCTGAGTTCCAACTTGATTGCACTGTGGTCTGAGAGACTGTTTGTTATGATTTCAGTTGTTTTGCATTTGCTGAGGAGTGCTTTACTTCTATTTATGTGGTCAATTTTGGAGTAGGTGTGATGTGGTTCTCAGAAGAATGTATATTCTGTGGATTTGGGGTGGAGAGTTCTGTAAATATCTATCAGGTTAGCTTGTTCCAGGTCTGAGTTCAAGTCCTGGATATCCTTGTGAATTTTCTGTCTGATTGATCTGTCTGATATTGACAGTGGAGTGTTAAAGTCTCCCACTATTATTGTGTGGGAGTCTAAGTCTCTTTGTAAGTCATTAAGAACTTGTCTTATATATCTGGGTGCTCCTGCATTGGGTCCATATATATTTAGAATCGTTAGCTCTTCTTGTTGCATCGATTTTTTTACCATTGTGTAATGACCTTCTTTGTCCCTTTTGATCTTTGTTGCTTTAAAGTCTATTTTATCAGAGACTAGAATTGCAACTCCTTCTTTTTTTTGCTCTTCATGTGCTTGTTAAGTCTTCCTCCATCCCTTTATTTTGAGCCTTTGTGTATCCTTGCATGTGAGGTGGGTTTCCTGGATACAGCACACTAACGGGTTTTGGCTTTTTATTCAATTTGCCAGTCTGTCTTTTGATTGGTGCATTTAGCCCATTTACATTTAGGGTTAATATTGTTATGTGTGAATTTGATATTGCCATTTTGATGCTAACCGGCTCTTTGCCCATTGGTTTATGTAGATTCTCATGTTGTTGATGCTCTTTAGCAGTTGGTATGCTTTTAGAATGGCTGGTACTGGTTGTTTCTTTCTATGTGTAGTGCCTTTTTCAGGAGCTCTTGTAAAGCAGGCCCAGTGGTGACAAAATCTCTGAGTACTTGCTTGTTCATGAAGGATTTTATTTTTCCTTCACTTATGAAGCTCAGTTTGGCTGGATATGAAATTCTGGGTTGAAAGTTCTTTTCTTTAAGGATGTTGAATATTGGCCCCCACTCTCTTCTGGCTTGTAGAGTCTCTGCCAAGAGATCTTCTGTGAGCCTGATGGGCTTTTTTTTGTGAATGACCCGACCTTTCTTTCTGGCTGCCCTTAATATTTTCTCCTTCATTTCAACCCTGGTGAATCTGACGATTATGTGCCTTGGGGTTGCTCTTCTTGCAGAATATCTTTGTGGTGTTCTCTGTATTTCCTGGAGTTGAGTATTGACCTGTCTTGCTACGTTGGGGAAATTTTTTTGGATAATATCCTGAAGAGTGTTTTCCAGCTTGGATTCATTGTCTTCATCACATTCTGGTACACCTATCAAATTTAGGTAGGGTCTCTTCACATAGTCCCACATTTCTTGGAGATTTTGTTCATTGATTTTGGCGCTTTTTTGTTTCATCTTGGTTTCTCGTTTTATTTCATTGAGTTGATCTTCGAGTTCTGATATTCTTTCTTCTGCTTGGTCAATTCAGCTGTTGAAACTTGTGCATGCTTCGCGCAGTTCTCGTGTTGTGTTTTTCAGCTCCTTCAATTCATTCATATTCCTCTCTAAGTTGTCCATTCTTCTTATCATTTCCTCAAATCTTTTTTCAAATCTTTTTACAAGGTTCTTAGTTTCTTTGCACTAATTTAGAATATGTTCTTTAGCTCACTGAAATTTCTCGTTATTCACTTTCTGAAGTCTGATTTTATCATTTCGTCACACTCATTCTCTGTCCAGCTTTGTTTCCTTGCTGATGAGGAGTTTTGTTCCTTTGTAGGAGGTGAAGTGTTTTGGTTTCGGGTGTTTTTCTTCTTTTTGCGCTGGTTTCTTCCCATCTTTATGGATTTATCCACCTGTCGTCTTAGTAGTTGCTGACTTTTTGATTGGGTCTCTGTGTGGATGCCCAGATTGTTTATGATGAAGGATTTCTGTTACTTAGTTTTCCTTCTAATGGTCTAGACCCTCTGCTGTACGAGTGCTGAGGTCCTCTCCAAGCCCTGCTTCTCTGGTGTACACCTGTAGCAGCTGTGGAACAGTGAGGGATGCTACCAGTGTCTTCTTCTGCTATCTTTGTTTCAGAATGTTGCCCCCCAAATGTCAGTCTGATTAGTTCTTTTTTGGGGTGATGTCTCTTTGGATATAGCGGGGTCAGGGAGCTGCTTGAGGAGACGGTCTGTGCTTTATAAGAGCTCCAGTGCTGAGCTGTGAGCTTTCTTATTCATTCAGCATTGTTGGGAGGATGTGTTTTTGTCTGCTGCAACAGAACTCATAACCTCTCCTTTTTTCCCCCTTAGATGCTCTGTCTCAGTGAGTTGGGGCTTTCTTTATGAGTATCTGTTGCACTGTCTTGTCCAGCTAGGAGGCAGTCTATTTACTATTTGCCTGCTGGTGCTCCACCCTGCTAGTGCGGGTCCGCCCTGTTGCTGTGCGGCTTCTTTCTGCTGTGGCTTGCTACGCCCTGCTGGAAGAGTCTCTCTGTTATGGCAGGTTGCCTCAGCAACAGCAGGCTGTGTCAGCCCTGGGTGGTACTTCAGTAGCAGGGGATTGCATCAGTAGTGGCAGATGCCCCTCCCGCACCAGGCTGCACCGTCTTAGATGCTGGCAGCAACACTCTCAGCCCCAAGCACCTCCAATCACTGCCCTGGTTGTCCCCATCAGGGTGGGACCTGCCGAGCCCAATCACCCAGATCCCTGCCTCAGAGTTTGTCCTCTCTCTCTCTCTCTCCCGCTTTCCAAGCTGAACGGTTTACTCTCTCACTGGCGCCACAGTAGCCTGCTGATAGTGCACTGGGATCCATGTGATCTCCTGTGCCACTGCCCACTGCACCAGCTCAGATCACGTTTCCCAGGAATCTCCTGGTCTGGCTCATTGTCCAAGTCCCATTCAATCAGATGGACATGCCAATCTACCCTTCCAAATCTCAGATTGCCTGTTTAACAGTGCACCTGGACCAATGAGTTTTGTGCCCAGTGCCACTGTGCTGCGGAGCCAGCTGAAGCGGCCATGCAAGCTGGCTGTGCTAGCATCCCGTGTCTCTCCCACACCTGGGACTTTCAACGTTCTGTGGGCAAAAACAATCTGTCCAAGAATGCGGCTAGAACTCACCCTCTGCGCCTTCACTGAGAGCTGCAATACAGAGTCGCCTCTATGATGCCATCTTTTTGTAATAGTCTTATTTTATATGCCCACTTATTCAGAGTCTCTTTCAATAATACACACCTGTGGAATAGTCAGAAGTATATTTTATAAGGACACTAACTCAAAGCCTCATTAAATAATACACTCCTGTGGACTAGTCAGGAGACAATTTGATATGGCCAAACTTTCAAAGCCTCTGTGAATAATTCATACCTGGGGGAATCTTCAGGATGCTGTTACATATGGCCTCTCATTCAGAGCTTCACTGAATAAGGAACATCTGTAGAGTAGTCATAAGTCTATGTCATATAGCCATACATTCGCATCCTCACTTAATAATATACACCAGGGGGAAAGTCAGGATTCTATTTCATATGGCCACTCATTCGAAGACTAATGTAAAAATGCACGCCTGTGGAGTATTCAGGAGCCTTTTTTTTATGGTAACTGATTAAGAGCCTCACTGAATCATATGGAAAAGTCAGGAGTGTATTTCCATGGCTACTCATTCACTGTCTCATTGAAGAATTATATATACCCGATGAACACTCAGGAGTCTATTTTATATAGCTACTTACTCAGAAACTTACTGAATAATGCACATCTGGGGAATATTCTGGAGTCTACTTGATATGACAGTTCATCCAGTGCCTCAGTGGAAAATGCACACATGAAAAGTCAACAAGAAGCTATAATCGGAGTCTCTTTCATGTGGTCACTCGTTCAGAAACTCCGCGAATGATAGAAACCTTGGAAACAGTTAGATTGCATGCCATATGGCCGCACAATCAGAGCATTACTGAATGATGCAAACCTGGGAAATATGTTTCTATTTCATATGACCACTGGTTGACAGCGTCATGGAATAAGGAACACTGGGAATTTAATCAGGAGGCTATGTCATATGAACACTCTTTCAGAGCCTCAGTGAATAATACACACTTATGGAATACTCAGGAGCCTATTACATAGGACTTCTTATTCAAAGCCACACTGAACAATGCACACATGTTGGGTACTCAGGAGTGTATTTCATATGGCCACACATTCAGTACCTCACGGAATGATACACACGTTGGGAATAATTTGGATTCTATTTAATATGAACAAGCATTATGAGTCCCGCTGAATTATGTATTCCTTGGAATCCTGAGGAGTGTATTTTATATCAACCCACTTTCTGAGTCTAACAGGAAAATGAACACATGCGGAACTGTAAAGAGTAATTTCTATATGGCCCATATTTAACAGCCTCATTGAATAATGCATATCTGGAAAAAAATTTGCAGCCTCCTTTATATGGACATTCGTTAAGAGCAGCAGGAAAGAATGGACACCTGTGCAGTGGCCAGGTGTCTTATTGCTTTGGCCTCATATTCAATACGTCAGTGAATAAAACACACATGTCGTATAGTAAGGAGTCTATTTCATGTAGCCCCTAATTCGAAGGCTGAGTTTAGAATACACACCTGGGTAATAGTAAAAAAACTCTTACGTATTGCCACTTCTTCAGAGCTTCAGTGAATAACACACACCTGGTATATAATCATGAGCCAATTTCATATCGACACACTTTCAAAGCTTTTCAAATAATATACACCTTGGAGAGAGTAAGAAATCTGCTCTTTATGGCCATTCACTTAGAATACCAGAGAATAGTGCACACTTGGGAAATTGTCAGGAGTGTATTTTATATGGAAACTCATTCAGAACCTCAGTGAATAAGACACTCCTGGGGAATAGTCGGGAGTGTATTTTAATTAAGCACACACTAAGAGGCTCATTGAATTATACACAACAGGGGAAGGATCAGGAGTCAATTTCATCTGGTCTCTCACTCAGAGCTTCATTGAACAATGCACTCCTGTGGAACAATTGGGAGCCTAATTGATATAGCCACTCATTCAGAGCATCAGTAATTAATGCACACCTGTGGGATAGCCAGGATTTCATTTCATATGGCCACTCACTCATAGCCTCAGTGAATACTGCAGAAATGCAAAGTACTCAACAGTCTATTTCGTATAGCCACTCATTCAGAGATTCACTGAATAATACAAATATGGGGAATAGTCAGCATCCTATTTCATATAACCATGCATGCACAGCCTCACTGAGTAATACACACCATGGGAAGAGTTTGGAGTCTACTATATATAGCCACTCATTTACAGTCTCAGTGAATAATGAACACCCTGTCAAGAGACACTAGTCTATTTTATATGGCCAGAAAATGAAAGCCTGAATGAGTAATGCACAACTTTGTAATTGTCATATTTGATATGTCCACTATTTCAGAGTCTCTGTCACTAATACACACCTGCGGAAGAGTCAGAAGTGTATTTTGTAAGGACACTAACTCAAAGCCTCATTAAATAATACACACCTGTAAACCAGTCAGGAGACAATTGGATATGGTGAAACATCCAAACTAGCAGTGAATAATGAATACCTGCGTAATACTCAGGATGCTGTTACATATGGTCTCTCTTTCAGAGCTTCACTGAATAAGGAACACCTGGAGAGTAGTCAGAAGTCTATGTCATATAGCCACACATTCGCAGCCTCACTTAATAATATACACCAGGGGGAAAGTCACGATTCTGTTTCATATGAACACTCATTCAGAGCTTAACTTAAAAATGCACGCCTGTGGAGTATTCAGCAGTATCTTTTTTTAAAAAAAAACAATTTTTAATTTTTATTGCATTATAGGTTTGGGGGTACATATGCAGAACTCGCAAGATAGTTGCATAGGTACACGCATGGCAGTGTGATTTGCTGCAATTTATCCCCAGGCTATCCCTCCCCAGTCCCCCCCCCCGCTGTTCCTTCCCCATTCCTCCCAATAGAACCCAGTGTGTAGTAGACCCCCTCCCTGTGTCCATGTGTTCTCATTTTTCTCACCCGCCTATAAGTGAGAATATGTGGTATTTCTTTTTCTATTCGTGTGTCAGTTTGCTGAGAATCATGTTCTCCAGATTCATTCAGGTCCTTACAAAGGACACGAAATTATCATTTTTGATTGATGCATAATATTCCATGGTGTATATGTGCCACATTTACCCAATCCAGTCTATCATCAATGGGCATTTGGGTTGGTTCCAGGTCTTTGCTATTGTAAATAGTGCTGCAATGAACATTCGTGTGCATTTGTCCTTATAGTAGAACGATTTATCGTCCATAAGATATATACCCAGTAATGGAATTGCTGGGTCAAATGGAAATTCTATTTCTAGGTCCTTGAGGAATCGCCACACTGTCTTCCACAATTGTTGAACTTATTTACACTCCCACTGACAGTGTCAGAGTGTTCCTATTTCTCCACATCCTCTCCAGCATCTGCTGTCTCCAGATTTTGTAATGATCGCCATTCTATCAGGTGTGAGATGGAATCTCAATGTGGTTTTGATTTGCATCTCTTTAATGACCAGTGATGATAAGCATTTTTTCATGTGTTTGTAAACTTTATGTATGTTTTCTTTTGTAAAGTGCCTGTTCATATCCTTTGCCCATTTTTGAATGGGCTTTTTTTTTCCTGTAAATCTGTTTGAGTTCTTTGTAAATTCTGGATATCAGCCCTTTGTCAGATGCATAAACTGCAAAGACTTTTTCGCATTCTGATGGTTGCTGATTCACTCTAGTGACAGTTTCTTTTGCCCTGCAGAAGCTGTGGAGTTTGATTAGGTCCCATTTGTCTATTTTGGCTTTTGTTGTCAATGCTTTCGGTGTTTGGGTCATGAAGTCCTTGCCTACTCCTATATCCTGAATGATTTTGCCTAAATTTTCTTCTAGGATTTTTATGGTGTCAGGTCTTATGTTTAAGTCTTTAATCCATCTGGAGTTAATTTTAGTGTAAGGTGTCAGGAAGGGGTACAGTTTCTGCTTTCTGCACATGGCTAGCCAGTTTTCCAAACACCATTTATTAAACAGGGAATCCTTTCCCCATTGCTTGTTTTTGTCTGGTTTTCAAAGATTATATGGTTGTAGGTATGTTGTGTTGCCTCCGATGCCTCTGTTCTGCTCCATTGGTCTATATCTCTGTTTTGGTACCAGTACCATGCTGTTTTGATCACTGTAGTATAGTTTTAATTCTGGTAGTGTAATTCCTTCCGCTGTGTTTTTTTGCTTAGAATTGATTTGGCTATGCGGGCTCTCTTTTGGTTCCATATGAAGTTCATGGTGGTATTTTCCAGTTCTGTGAAGAAATTCAATGGTAGTTTGATGGGGATAGCATTGACTGTGTAAATTACTTTGGGCAGTATAGCCATTTTCACGATATTGATTCTTCCTACCCACGAACATGGAATTTTTCTCCATCTGTTTGTGTCCTCTCTTATTTCGTTGAGCAGTGTTTTATAGTTTTCCTTAAAGAGGTCCCTTCCATTCCTTGTGAGTTGTATTCCTAGGTAATTTATTTTCTTTTTAGCAATTGTGAATGGCAGTTTCTTCTTGATTTGGTTCTCTTTAAGTCTGTTATTTGTGTATAGGAATGCTTGCGACTTTTGCACATTGATTTTATATCCTGAGACTTTGCTGAAGTTGCTTATCAGTTTCAGAAGCTTTTCGTCTGAGGTGATGGGGTCTTCTAGGTATACTATCATGTCGTCTGCAAATAGAGACTATTTGGCTTCCAACTTTTCTATTTGAATACCTTCATTTCTTTTTCTTGCCTGATTGCGCTGGCTAGAACTTCCAGTACTATGTTGAATAGGAGTGGTAAGAGAGGGCATCTTTGTCTAGTGACGGATTTCAAAGGGAATGCTTCCATTTTTTGCCCATTAAGTATGATATTGGCTGTTGGTTTGTCGTAAATAGCTTTTATTACTTTGAGATATGTTCCATCAATACCGAGTTTATTGAGGGTTTTTAGCATAAAGGGCTGTTGAATTTTGTCAAATGCCTTCTCTGCGTCAATTGAGATAATCATGTGGTTTTAGTTTTTGCTTCTGTTTATGTGGTGAATTACATTTATAGACTTGCATATGTTGAACAAGACTTGCATCCCCGGGATGAATCCTACTTGTTCATGATGGATAAGTTTTTTAATGTGCTGTTGCAATCAGTTTGCCAGTATTTTATTGAAGATTTTTGCACCTTTGTTAATCATGGATATTGTCCTGACGTTTAGTTTTCTTGTTGAGTCTCTGCCGGGTTTTGGTATCAGGATGATGTTGGTCTCTTGAAATGATTTGGGAAGCGTTCCCTCTTTTTGAATTATTTGGAATAGTTTCGGAAGGAATGGTACCAGATCCTCTTTGTGTGTCTGGTAGAATTCGGCTGTGAATCCACCTGGGCCTGGGCTTTTTTTGTGTGGTAGGCTCTTAATTGCTGCCTCAACCTCAGACCTTGTTATTGTTCTATTCATAGTTTCTGCTTCCTCCTGGTTTAAGCTTGGGAGGACACAGGCGTCCAGGAATTTATCCATTTCTCCCTGGTTTACTAGTTTATGTGCATAGAGTTGTTTGTAGTACTCTCTGATGTTGGTTTGAATTTCTGTAAAATCTCTGGTGATTTCCCCATTATCGTTTTTTTATTGCATCTAGTTGGTTGTTCTCTCTTTTCTTTTTTGTTAATCTGGCTAGTGGTCTGTCTATTTTGTTGATCTTTTCAAAAAAACTGCTCTTGGTTTATTGATTTTTTGAAGGGTTTTTCATGTCTCTATCTCCTTCCGTTCTGCTTTGATCTTAGTTAAATCTTGTTTTTGGCTAGGTTTTGAGCTTTTTTGATCTTGCTCCTCTAGCTCTTTCAAATTTGATTATAGTGTGTCAATTTGTATCTATCCAGTCTTCTCATGTGGGCACTTATTGCTATATATTTTTCTCTACAAACTGCTTTAAACGTGTCCCAGAGATTCTGGTACGTTGTGTCTTCATTCTCTGAGTGAGATGCCAGATGTAATTGACTCCTGATCCTTCCCGTGTTGTGTATAATTCCATAAACTGCTTAGTGTGTGCTTAATTGAAATACACACCTGACTATTCCCCAGCTGTGTCTTATTCCGTGAGGTTCTGTATGGGTTGCCATATAAAATCGACCCCTGACATTTCCCCAGTTGTGCACTAAACCCTGGGGTTCTCAGTGAGTGGCCATAAAAAAACTTATTCCTGACTCTCACCAAAGTGTGTATTATTTATGGAGGCTCTGAAAGTGCCCATATGAAATAGACTCCTGAGTATTATACAGGTGTGTGTTATTCGCTGAGGCTCTGAATAAGAGGCAATATATAATAGATTCGTGACTGTTTTTCTGGTGTTCATTATTCACTCAGCCTCTGAATGAGGGGTCTTAAAAGAAAGACTCCTGATTATACCACAGGTGTGTATTATTCACCGATGTTCTAAATGTGTGGACAAAGGAAATGGAATTCTGGCCACACCATAGGTGTCTATTCTTTACTGATGCTCTGAATCAATGGCCATATGAAAGAGACTCCATTTTTTTCTCAGATATGCATTATTCAATGAGGCTGTGAGAGAGGATCCATATGAAATTTACTCCTTACAATTCCGCATGTGTTAATATTTCTGTTAGACTCAAAACAAGGGTTGATAGGGAATAGACTCCTCAGGATTCCAAGGCATACATAATTCAGCGAGGCTCATAATGGGTGTTCATATTAAATAGAATCCTGACTATTTCCCACGTGTGTATTATTCAGTGAGGTGCTGAATGAGCGACCATATAAAATACACTCCTGAGTGCCCAACATTTTTGCATTCTTCAGTGCGGCTTGGGTGAGACGGCTTATGTAATAGACTCCTGAGAATTCCCTAGGTGTGTATTATTCATTGGAGCACGATAAGAGTGTTCATAGGTTATAGCATCTTGCTAAATTTTGTGGTGTGCATTATTCAATCAGGCTCTCAACCAGTAGTCATATGAAATAGAAACCTATTTTCCAGGTGTGCATCATTCAGTAATGCTCTGATTGCGTGGATATATGGCATGGACTATGACTGTTCCCAAGGTGTCTATTACTCAGTGAGTTTGTGAACGAGTGAACATATGAAAGAGACTCTGGACTAAAGCCTCTTGATGATTCCTCAGGTGTTCTCTTTCCCCTGAGGCATGGGATGAACTGTCATATCAAGGAGACTCTAGACTATTTCCCAGGTGTGCATTATTCAGTGAGTCTCTGAATAACTGGCTATATGAAATAGACTTCTGACTATTCCCTAGGTATGTGTTATTCTTCACTGAAACTGTGAATGAGTGGCCATGTGAAATAGACTCCTGACATTTTCATAGGTGTGTATAATTCAGTGAGCCTCTGAATGAGTTGCCATAAAAAACAGACACCTGAATACTCCACAGGAGTGCACATTAATTTTGGCTTTTAATGAGTGGCCATACAAAAGAGAATCCTGACTTTCCCGCATATGTATATAATGAAGTGAGGCTGCGAATGTGTGGCTATATGACATAGACTTCTGACTACTCTACAGAGTTTCTTATTCAGTGAAACTCTGAATGGGAGACCATAGGTAACAGCACCTTGAGTATTCCTTCAGGCATGTACTATTCACACAGATTTTGAATGTTTGGCCATATTAAATTGTCTCCCGACTAGTCAACAGGTGTGTATTATTTAATGAGGCTTTAACTTAGTGACCCTACAAAATAGAGTCCTGACTATTCTGCCGGTGTGTATTATTGACTGAGAATCTGAATGAGTTTGCATGTGGAATATGACTATTCCAGAGTTGTGCATTACGCACTCAGGCTTTCATTATCTGGCCACATAAAATAGAGTAGTGTCTATTCCCCAAATGTGCATTATTCACTGAGACTCTAAATGAGTGACTATAGAAAGTAGACTCCTATCTCTTCCCCAGGTGTGTATTAGTTAGTGAGGCTGTGCATGAGTGAGTGGTCATGTAAAATAGAAAGATGACTATCCCCCATATTTGTATTTTTCAGTGAATCTCTGAATGAATGGCTATATAAAATATACTGGTGTGTATTGTATATTTGTGCAGTATTCACTGAGGCTATGAGTGAGTGGCCACATGAAGTGAAATCCTGCCTATCACACAGGTGTGTATTATTCACTGAGGCTCTGAATGAGTGGCTCTATCACTTAGGTTCCTGACTATTAAACAGGAGTGAATGATTCAATAAAACTCTGAGTGAGTGGACAGATGAAATTGACTCCTGATCCTTCCCATTTTGTGTATAATTAAATAAGCCTCTTAATGTGTGCTTTATTGAAATGCACTCCTGACTATTTCCCAGGCATGTCTTATTCACTGAGGTTCAATATGAGTTGAGATATGAAATAGACTCCTGAAAATTTCCCAAGTAGGCGAACTCTTCCCTGGGAGTCTCAGTGCGTGGTCATAGAAAACGAATTTTTGACTCTTACCAATGTGTGTATTAATCAGAAAGGCTCGGAAAGTCTCTATATGAAATAGACTATCAATCATTCTACTATAAGAACACATGCACACAAATGTTTATTGCAGCACTGTTTATAATAGCAAAGTCCTGGAACCAACCCAAATGTCCATGGATGATAGATTTGATTGGGAAAATATGGCACATATACACCATGGAATATTATGCAGCAATCAAAAATGATGAGTTTATGTCCTTTGTATGGTCATGGATGAATCTGGAGAACATCATTCTCAGCAAAATGACGCAAGAACAGAAAAAGAAATACCGCATATTCTCACTCATAGGCGGGTGAGAAAAATGAGAACACATGGACACAGGGAGGGGGTCTACTACACACCGGGGTCTATTGGAGGAAATGGGGGAGGGACAGTGGGGTGGAATCTGGGGAGGGATAGCCTGGGGATAAATGCCAAGTGTCGGTGAGGGGGAGGAAGGCAGCAAAACACACTGCCGTGTGTGTACCTATGCAACTATCTAGCACGTTCTGCACATGTACCACAAAACCTATAATGCAATGAAAATTTAAAAAAAAAGAAAAAAGGAAAGAAATAGACTTCTGACTATTTCGCAGGTGTGCGTTATTCACTGAGTCTCTGAATAAGTGGCAATATGTAATAGATTTCTGACTATTCTTCAGGTGTGTATTATTCACTCAGCGTCTGAATGAGGGGCCTTATCAAATAGACTTCTAACTATATTAAAGGTGTGTATTATTCACTGATGTTCTGAATGTGTGGATGAAGCAAATGGACACCTGGCCACTCCACAGGTGTGCATTCTTTACTGATGCTCTGAATCAATGGCCATATGAAAGAGAATTCATCTTTTCTTTCTCAGATACGCATTATTCAATGGGGATGGGAAGGATGGACTATATGAAATGTACTTTTTACAAATTCACATGTGTTAGTTTTTCTGTCAGACTCGGAAAGGGTGTCGATAGGAAATAGACTCCTCACGATTCAATGGCATACATCATTCAGCGAGGCTCATAATGGGTGTTAATATTAAATAGAATCCTGACTATTCCCCACGTGTGTATCATTCAGAGAGGTGCTAAATGAGTGATTATATGAAATAAACTTCTGAGTACCCAACAGTTCTGTATTGTCCAGTGATGCTTTGAATCGAAGGGACTATGCAATAGAATCCTGAGTATTCCCTAGGTGTGTATTATTCACTGAGGCTCGAAAAGAATGTTCATATGATATAGACTCCTGCTAAATTTCCCGGTGTGCATAATGAAATGAGGATCTCAACCAGTACTCATATGAAATAGAAAACTATTTCCAAGGTGTACATCATTGAGTCATGCGCTGAATACGTGGACATATGGCATGGACTCCGACTATTCCCAAGGTGTGTATCATTAAGTGAGTTTCTGAAAACGTGACCATGTGAAAGAGACTCCCGACTATAGTTTCTTGCCGATTCTGCAGGTGTTCATTTTCCACTGAGGCACTGGAAGAACTGTCATATTAAATTGACTCCAGACTATTTCCAAGTGTGCATTATTCAGTGAGTCTCTGAATAAGTAAGTATATGAAATAGACGCCTGAGCAATCCCCAGGTATATATGATTCATCACTGAGACTCTGAATGAGTGGCCATGTAAAATACAATTTTGGCTTTCCCATAGTTTTGTATAATTCAGTGAATCACTTAATGAGTTACCATAAGAAAGAGAAAGCTGAATACCCCACAGGAGTGCATTTTTAGGTTAGGCTCTGAATGAGTGGCAATAAGAAATAGAATAATGACTTTTCCCCATGTGTATATTATGAAGAGAGGCTGTGAATGTGTGGCTATATGACATAGACTTCGGACTACTCTACAGGTGCTCCTTATTCAGTGAAGCTCTGAATGAGAGGCCATATGTAAAAGCATCCTGAAGATTCCCCCAGTTATGCATTATTCACAGAGGCTTTGAATGTTTAGCCATATCAAATTGTCTCCCGAGAAGTTCGCAGGTGTGTATTATTTGATGAGGCTTTAAGCTAGTGACCATATAAAATAGACTTCTGGATATGTTCGAGGCAAGATGGCGTCGTAGAGGTGACTCAGGATTGCAGCTCTCGGTGAAGGCGCAGAGGGTGAGTCCTAGCCGCATTCTCGGATGTTCCTTTTATGCCCACAGAGCGTTGAAAGTCCCAGGTGTGGGAGAGACACGGGACGCTAGCAGCCGGCTAACGCAACCGGCTCCCGCCGCCTCTTCGGCCGGCGCCGCAGCGGGACCCGGCGCGGAACTCACTGGTCTGGGTGCCCTGTTAAACCGGCAATCTGAGATTTGGAAGGGCAGATTGGCATGTCCATCTGATTGAACGGGACTTGGACAATGAGCCAGACCAGGAGTTTCCTGGGAAACGTGATCTGAGCCGGGGTAGTGGGCAGCGGCACGGGAGATCGCACGGATCCCAGTGCCCTATCGGCAGGCTCCTGGGGCGCCAGTGAGAGAGTCGACCTTTCAGCTTGGGGAGAGGAAGAGAGAGAGAGAGAGGACGGACTCTGAGGCAGGGAGCAGGGTGATCGGGCTCGGCGGGTCCCACGCTCACGGGGACAAGCAGGGCGGCGACTGGAGGCGCTTGGGGCTGAGAGTTTTGTTGCCGGCATTTAGGATGGTGCAGCCCGGTCAGGGAGGGGCGTCCACCATTCCTGACGAAGTGCACCCCCACTTAAGTACCGCCCAGGACTGACGCAGCCTGCCGTTGCCGAGGCAACCTGCCATAACAGAGAGAGTCCGCCGGGCCGCAACAGGGCGGACCCGCCTTAGGAGGTCAGAGCCCCGGCAAGCAAATA
The DNA here is from genome assembly GCA_031835075.1 of Saguinus oedipus. Classification (NCBI taxonomy): domain Eukaryota; kingdom Metazoa; phylum Chordata; class Mammalia; order Primates; family Cebidae; genus Saguinus; species Saguinus oedipus. Next base: position 8,352,687 of record CM063170.1, read on the forward strand.
GTGAATAGACTGCCACCTAGTGGGGCAGGACAGTGCAACAGATACTCATAAAGAAAGCCCCAACTCCCTGAGACAGAGCATCTAAGGGTGAAAAAAAAAAAAAGAGTGGTGTTTTATGAGTTCTATTGCAGCAGACATAACCTCCCAACAACCCTGAATGAACAACGGAGCTCACAGCTCAGCACTGGAGCTCCTATAAAGCACAGACTGTCTCCTCAAGCAGCTCCCTGACCTCTGTATATCCAAGGAGTCACCCCAGAAAAGGACTAATCAGACTGACATTTGGCTGGCATCATTCTGGAACAAGGGCAGCAGAAAAAGAAACTGATATCATCCCTCACTGTTCTGCAGCCGCTGCAGGTATACCCCAGACAAGCAGGGCCTGGAGTGGACCTCAGCACTCATACAGCAAAGAGGATAGATCATTAGAGGGAAAACTAAGTAACAGAAATACTTCATCATCAACAATCTCAGTGTCCACACAGAGACCCAATTGAAAAATCAGCCACTACTAAGACAACAGGCGGATAAATCCATAAAGATGGGAAGAAACCAGCACAAAAAGGAGGAAAGCACCCGAAACCAAAACACCTCACCTCCAAAAAAGGACCAAAACTCCTCACCAGCAAGGGAACAAAGCTGGACGGAGAATGAATGTGACGAAATGACGGAATCAGACTTCAGAAAGTGGATAATGAGAAACTTCAGTGAGCTAAAGGAACATGTTCTAAACCAGTGCAAAGAAACTAAGAACCTTGAAAAAAGATTTGAAAAAAGATTCGAGGAATTGATAACGAGAATGGACAACTTAGAGAGGAATATGAATGAATTGAAGGAGCTGAAAAACTCAACACGAGAACTTCGCGAAGCATGCACAAGTTTCAACAGCCGAATTGACCAAGCAGAAGAAAGAATATCAGAAGTTGAAGATCAACTCAATGAAATAAAACGAGAAACCAAGATTAAAGAAAAAAGCACAAAAAGGAATGAACAAAATCTCCAAGAAATGTGGGACTATGTGAAGAGACCCAACCTACGTTTGATAGGTGTACCAGAATGTGACGAAGAGAATGAATCCAAGCTGGAAAACACTCTTCAGGATATTATCCAGGAAAATTTCCCCAACCTAGCAAGACAGGTCAATACTCAACTCCAGGAAATACAGAGAACACCACAAAGATACTCTGCAAGAAGAGCAACCCCAAGGCACATAATCGTCAGATTCACCAGGGTTGAAACGAAGGAGAAAATACTAAGGGCAGCCAGAGAGAAAGGTCGGGTCACCCACAAAGGGAAGCCCATCAGACTCACAGCAGATCTCTCAGCAGAGACTCTACAAGCCAGAAGAGAGTGGGGGCCAATATTCAACATCCTTAAAGAAAAGAGCTTTCAACCCAGAATTTCATATCCAGCCAAACTGAGCTTCATTAGTGAAGGAAAAATAAAATCCTTCACGAACAAGCAAGTACTCAGAGATTTTGTCACCACTAGGCCTGCTTTACAAGAGCTCCTGAAAGAGGCACTACACATAGAAAGAAACAACCAGTTCCAGCCATCCTAAAAGCATACCAAATGCTAAAGACCATCAACAAAATGAAGAATGTACATGAACCAACGAGCAAAACAGCCAGCTAGCATCAAAATGGCAGTATCAAATTCACACATAACAATATTAACCCTGAATGTAAATGGGCTAAATGCACCAATCAAAAGACACAGGCTGGCAAATTGGATAAAAAACCAAAACCCATCGGTGTGCTGTATCCAGGAAACCCACCTCACATGCAAAGATACACAAAGGCTCAAAATAAAGGGATGGAGGAAGATTTACCAAGCAAATGGAGAGCAAAAAAAAGCAGGAGTTGCAATTCTCATCTCTGATAAAATAGACTTTAAAGTAACAAAGATCAAAAGGGACAAAGAAGGTCATTACATAATGGTAAAAGGATCGATACAACAAGAAGAGATAACGATTCTAAATATATATGGACCCAATGTAGGAGCACCCAAATATATAAGGCAAGTTCTTAATGACTTACAAAGGGACTTAGACTCCCACACAATAATAGTGGGAGACTTTAACACTCCACTGTCAATAGCAGACAGATCAACCAGACAGAAAATTAACAAGGATATCCAGGACTTGAACTCAGACCTGGAACAAGCAAACCTGATAGACATTTACAGAACTCTCCACCCCAAATCCACAGAATATACATTCTTCTCAGCACCACATCACACCTACTCCAAAATTGACCACATAATTGGAAGTAAAGCACTCCTCAGCAAATGCAAAACAACTGAAATCATAACAAACAGTCTCTCAGACCATAGTGCAATCAAGTTGGAACTCAGAATTCAGAAAATAACTCAGAACCGCACAGCTTCATGGAAACTGAACAATTGGCTCTTGAATGTTGATTGGATAAACAATGAAATGAAGGCAGAAATAAAGAAGTTCTTTGAAACCAATGAGAATGAAGACACAACGTACCAGAATCTCTGGGACACATTTAAAGCAGTCTGTAGAGGAAAATATATAGCAATAAGTGCCCACATGAGAAGAATGGAGAGATCCAAAATTGACACCCTATCGTCAAAATTGAAAGAGCTAGAGGAGCAAGATCAAAAAAGCTCAAAACCTAGCCGAAGACAAGAAATAACTAAGATCAGAGCAGAACTGAAGGAGATAGAGACAAGAAAAACCCTTCAAAAAATCAATAAATCTAAGAGCTGGTTTTTCGAAAAGATCAACAAAATAGACAGACCACTAGCCAGACTGATAAAAAAGAAGAGAGAGAACAACCAAATAGATGCAATAAAAAACGATAAAGGGGAAATCACCACAGATTCCACAGAAATTCAAACCATCATCAGAGAATACTACAAACAACTCTATGCACATAAACCAGTAAATCAGGAAGAAATGGATAAATTCCTGGATGCCTGTGTCCTCCCAAGCCTAAGCCAGGAGGAAGCCGAAACTATGAATAGACCAATAACAAGGTCTGAAGTTGAGGCAGCAATTAAGAGCCTACCACACAAAAAAAGCCCAGGTCCAGATGGGTTCACAGCCGAATTCTACCAGACACACAAAGAGGATCTGGTACCATTCCTTCTGAAACTATTCCAAATAATCCAAAAAGAGGGAACCCTTCCCAAATCATTTTATGAGACCAACATCATCCTGATACCAAAACCTGGCAGAGACTCAACAAGAAAAGAAAACTTCAGGCCAATATCCATGATGAACATAGATGCAAAAATCTTCAATAAAATACTGGCAAACCGATTGCAACAGCACATTAAAAAACTTATCCATCATGATCAAGTAGGATTTATCCCGGGGATGCAAGGCTGGTTCAACATACGCAAGTCTATAAATGTAATTCACCACATAAACAGAAGCAAAAACAAAAACCACATGATTATCTCAATTGATGCAGAGAAGGCATTTGACAAAATTCAACAGCCCTTTATGCTAAAAACCCTCAATAAACTTGGTATTGATGGAACATATCTCAAAGTAATAAAAGCTATTTATGACAAACCAACAGCCAATATCATACTTAATGGGCAAAAACTGGAAGCATTCCCTTTGAAATCTGGCACTAGACAAGGATGCCCTCTCTCACCACTTCTATTCAACATAGTACTGGAAGTTCTAGCCAGAGCAATCAGGCAAGAAAAAGAAATAAAGGGTATTCAAATAGGAAAGGTGGAAGCCAAATTGTCTCTATTTGCAGACGACATGATAGTATACCTAGAAGACCCCATCACCTCAGCCCAAAAGCTCCTGCAACTGATAAGCAACTTCAGCAAAGTCTCAGGATATAAAATCAATGTGCAAAAATCACAAGCATTCCTATACACCAATAACAGACTTAAAGAGAACCAAATCAAGAACGAACTGCCATTCACAATTGCTACAAAGAAAATAAAATACCTAGGAATACAACTCACTAGGAATGTAAGGGACCTCTTTAAGGAAAACTACAAACAACTGCTCAATGAAATAAGAGAGGACACAAACAGATGGAGAAACATTCCATGTTCGTGGTTAGGAAGAATCAATATCGTGAAAATGGCTATACTGCCCAAAGTAATTTACACAATCAATGCTATCCCCATCAAACTACCATTGAATTTCTTCACAGAACTGGAAAAAACCACCATGAATTTCATATGGAACCAAAAAAGAGCCCGCATAGCCAAGTCAATTCTAAGCAAAAAGAACACAGCGGGAGGCATCACACTACCAGACTTCAAACTATACTACAAGGCTACAGTAATCAAAACAGCATGGTACTGGTACCAAAACAGAGATATAGACCAATGGAACAGAACAGAGGCATCGGAGGCAACACAACACATCTACAACCATATTATCTTTGATAAACCAGACAAAAACAGGCAATGGGGAAAGGATTCCCTATTTAATAAATGGTGTTGGGAAAACTGGCTAGCCATGTGCAGAAAGCAGAAATTGGACCCCTTCCTGACACCTTACACTAAAATTAACTCCAGATGGATTAAAGACTTAAACGTAAGACCCGACACCATAAAAACCCTAGAGGAAAATCTAGGCAAAACCATTCAGGACATAGGAGTAGGCAAGGACTTCATGAACAAAACTCCCAAAGCATTGGCAACAAAAGCCAAAATAGACAAATGGGACCTAATCAAACTCCACAGCTTCTGCACAGCAAAACAAACAGTCACTAGAGTGAATCGGCAACCATCAGAATGGGAAAAAATCTTTGCAGTTTACGCATCTGACAAAGGGCTGATATCCAGAATTTACAAAGAACTCAAACAGATTTACAGGAAAAAAACAAACAAGCCCATTCAAAAATGGGCAAAGGATATGAACAGAAACTTTACGAAAGCAGACATACATGAGGCCAGCAAACATATGAAAAAGTGCTCATCATCATTGGTCATTAGAGAGATGCAAATCAAAACCACATTGAGATACCATCTCACACCAGTTAGAATGGCGATCATTAAAAAATCTGGAGACAGCAGATGCTGGAGAGGATGTGGAGAAATAGGAACACTCTTACACTGTTGGTGGGAGTGTAAATTAGTTCAACCATTGTGGAAGACAGTGTGGCGATTTCTCAGGGACCTAGAAATAGAAATTCCATTTGACCCAGCAATCCCATTACTGGGTATCTATCCAAAGGATTATAAATCGTTCTACTATAAGGACACATGCACACGAATGTTCATTGCAGCACTGTTTACAATAGCAAAGACCTGGAACCAACCCAAATGCCCAACGATGATAGACTGGACTGGGAAAATGTGGCACATATACACCATGGAATATTATGCAGCAATCAAAAATGATGAGTTTGTGTCCTTTGTAGGGACATGGATGAATCTGGAGAACATCATTCTCAGCAAACTGACACAAGAACAGAAAAAGAAATACCGCATATACTCACTCATAGGTGGGTGAGAAAAATGAGAACACGTGGACACAGAGAGGCGGTCTACTATACACTGGGGACTGTTGGGGGGAATGGGGGAGGGACAGCAGGGGGGGGCTGGGGGGGATAGCCTGGGGATGAATACCAAGTGTGGGTGAAGGGGAGGAAAGCAGCAAAGCACACTGCCATGTGTGTACCTATGCAACTATCTTGCTTGTTCTGCACATGTACCCCCAAACCTATAATGCAATAAAAATTAAAAAAAAAAAAAAAAAAAAAAATAAAATAGACTTCTGACTATTCCATAGGTGTGTATTATTGACTGAGACTCTGAGTAAGTGGGCATGTGGAATATGACTATTCCAAAGTTATGCAATACGGACCCAGGCTTCCATTATCTGGCCATATAAAATAGACTAGTATCTATTCCCCAGGTGTGCATTATTCACTGATATTGTAAATGAGTGGCTATATAGAGTGGACTCCTATATCTTCCCCAGGTGTATATTAGTCAGTGAGGCTGTGCATAAGTGCTCATGTAAAATAGGAGGTTGACTATCTCTCATATTTGTATTTTTCACTGAATCTCTGAATGAATGGCTATATAAAATAGACTGGTGGGTACTGTACATTTGTTCAGTATTCACTGAGGCTATGAGTGAGTGTCCATATGAAATGGAATCCTGATTATCGCAAAGGTGTTCGTTATTCACTGAGGCTCTGAATGAGTGGCTCTATCAGATAGGCTCCTGACTATTCCAGAGGAGTGAATTATTCAATGAATCTCTGAGTGAGAGGCCAGATGTAATTGACTCCTGATCCTTCCCATGTTGTGTATAATTCAATGAACCTCTTAGTGTGTGCTTAATTGAAATACCCTCCTGTCAATTCCCCAGGTGTGTCTTATTCCGTGAGGTTCTGTATGAGTTGCCATATAAAATAGACCCCTGACAATTCCCCAAGTCTGCACGAATCCCTGGGAATCTCACTGAGTGGCCATAAAAACCTTATTCCTGACTCACCCCAAAGTGTGTATTATTTAGGGAGGCTCTGAAAGTGTCCATATAAAATAGACTCCTGAGTATTACACAGGTGTGTGTTATTCACTGAGGCTCTGAATAAGTGGCAATATATAATAGATTCCTGACTATTTCCCTGGTGTTTATTATTCACTCAGCCTCTGAATGAGGGGACTAAAGAGAAAGACTCCTGATTATACCACAGGTGTGTATTATTCAATGATGTTCTGAATGTGTGGCCAAAGGAAATGGAAATCTGGCCACTCCAGAGGTGTGCATTCTTTACTGAAGCTCTGAGTCAATGGCCATATGAAAGAGACTCCAAATTTTTCTCATTTATGCATTATTCAATCAGGCTGTGAAGGAGGAGTCACATGCAATTTATTCCTTACAATTCCGCATGGGTTAATATTTCTGTTAGACTTGAAACAAGAGTTGAGAAAAAATAGACTCCTCAGGATTCCAAGGCATACATAATTCACCGAGGCTCATAATGGGTGTTCATAGTAAATAAAATCCTGACTATTTCCCACGTGTGTATTATTCAGTGAGCTGCTGAATGAGCGGCCATATAAAATACACTCCTGAGTACCCAACATTTTTGCATTCTTCAGTGCGGCTTAGGTGAGACGGCTTATGTAATAGACTCCTGAGAATGAACTAGGTGTGTATTATTCATTGAAGCACGATAAGAGTGCTCATAGGTTATAGCATCTTGCTAAATTTTGTGGTGTGCATTATTCAATCAGGCTCTCAACCAGTAGTCATATGAAATAGAAATCTATTTTCCAGGTGCGCATTATTCAGTAATGCTCTGATTGCGTGGATATATGGCATGGACTATGACTTTTCCCAAGGTGTGTATTACTCATTGAGTTTATGAACGAGTGAACATATGAAAGAGACTCTGGACTAAAGCCTCTTGATGATTCCTCAGGTGTTCTCTTTCCCCTGAGGCATGGGGTGAACTGTCATATCAAGGAGACTCTAGACTATTTCCCAGGTGTGCATTATTCAGTGAGTCTCTGAATAACTGGCTATATGAAATAGACTTCTGAGTATTCCCCAGGTATGCGTTATTCTTCACTGAAACTGTGAATGAGTGGCCATGTGAAATAGACTCCTGACTTTTTTATAGGTATGTATAATTCAGTGAGCCTCTGAATGAGTTACCATAGAAAAGAGACACCTGAATACTCCACAGAAGTGCACATATAGTTTTGGCTTTTAATGAGTTGCCATAAAAAATAAAATCCTGACTTTCCCCCATGTGTATATAATGAAGTGAGTCTGCGAATGTGCGGTTATATGACATAGACTTCTGACTAGTCTACAGGTGTTTTTTATTCAGTGAAGCTCTGAATGGGAGACCATAAGTAACAACATCTTGAGTATTCCGTCAGGCATGCACTATTCACACAGACTTTGAATGTTTGGCCATATCAAATTGTCTCCCGACTAGTTAACAGATATGTATTATTGAATGAGGCTTTAAGTTAGTGACCCTACAAAATAGAATCCTGACTATTCCGCTGGTGTGTATTATTGACTGAGAATCTGAATAAGTGGGCATGTGGAATATGATTATTCCCGAGTTGTGCATTACGCACTCAGGCTTTTATTATCTGGCCATATAAAATAGACTAGTGTCTATTCCCCAGGTGTGCATTATTCACTGAGACTGTAAATGAGTGGCTATATAAAGTAGACTCCGATCTCTTCCACAGGTGTGTATTAGTCAGTGAGGCTGTGCATGAGTGGTCATGTAAAATAGGAAGATGACTATCCCCCATATTTGTATTTTTCAGTGAATCTCTGAATGAATGGCTATACGAAATAGACTGGTTAGTATTGTACATTTGTGCAGAATTCACTGAGGCTATGAGTGAGTGGCCATATGAAATGAAATTCTGACTATCACACAGGTGTGCATTATTCACTGAGGCTCTGAACGAGTGGATCTATCACTTAGGATCCTGACTATTCCACAGGAGTGAATGATTCAGTAAAGCTCTGAGTGAGTGGACACATAAAATTGACTCCTGATCCTTCCCCTGTTGTGTATAATTAAATAAGCCTCTTAGTGTGTGCTTTATTGAAATGCACTCCTGAATATTTTCCAGGTATGTGTTATTCACTGAGGTTCTGTATGAGTTGCCATATGAAATAGACTCCTGACATTTTCCCAAGTGTGCATACTCTTCCCAGGGATTCTCAGTGCGTGGTCATAGGAAACAAATTTTTGACACTTACAAATGTGTGTATTATTCAGAAAACATCCGAAAGTCTCTATATGAAATAGACTTCTGACTATTTTTTAGGTGTGCATTATTCACTGAGGCTCTGAATAAGTGGCAATATATAATAGATTTCTGAGTATTTTTCAGGTGTGTGTTATTCACTCAGCGTCTGAATGAGGGGCCTTATCAAATAGACTTCTGACTATATTAAAGGTGTGTATCATTCAGTGATATTCTGAATGTGTGGATGAAGCAAACAGACACCTGGCCACTCCACAGGTGTACATTCTTTACTGATGCTCTGAATCAATGGCTATATGAAAGAGACTTCATTTTTTTTTCAGATATGCATTATTCAATGAGGCTGTGAAAGATAGGCCATATGAAATTTACTCCATACAAATCTACATGTGTTAATTTTTCTGTTAGACTTGGAAAGGGGGTCGATAGTAAATAGACTCCTAAGGATACCAAGGCATACATCATTCAGCGAGGCTCATAATAGGTGTTCATATTAAATAGAATTCTGACTATTCCCCACGTGTGTATCATTCAGAGAGCTGCTGAATGAGTGACCATATGAAATAAACTCCAGATAACCCAACAGTACTATATTGTTCAGTGATGCTTTGAATCAGAGAGACAATGCAATAGAAACCTGAGTATTCCCTAGGTGTGTATTATTCACTGAGGCTCGGAAAGAATGTTCATATGATACAGCCTCCTGCAAAATTTTTCGGTGTGCATAATTAAATGAGGCTCTCAACCAGTACTCATATTAATTAGAAACCTATTGCCAAGGAGTTCATCATCAGTAATGCTCTGAATACGTGGACATATGGCATGGACTCTGACTATTCCCAAGGTGTTTATCATTCAGTAACTTTCTGAAAAGGCGACCTTGTGAAAGAGACTCTCGACTATAGCCTCTTGCCGATTCCTCAGGTGTTCATTTTCCACTGAGGCACTGAAAGAACTGTCATATTAAATAGACTCCAGACTATTTCCAAGGTGTGCATTATTCATGAGTCTCTGAAAAAGTAAGTTTATTAAATAGATGCCTGAGTAATCCCCAGGTATATATGATTCTTCACTGAGACTCTTAATGAGTGGCCATGTAAAATGCACTCCTGACTTTATCGTATGTTTGTATAATTCAGTGAGGCTCTGAATGTGTTACCATAAGAAAGAGACACCTGAATACTCCACAGGAGTGCATTTTAAGGTTGGGCTTTGAATGAGTGGCCACACAGAATAGAATCCTGACTTTCCCCAATGAGTATATAATGAAGTGAGGCTGCGAATGTGTGGCTATATGACATAGACTTCTGACTACTCTACAGGTGTCTCTTATTCAGTGAAACTCTGAATGGGAGACCATATGTAACAGCATCTTGAGTATTCTTTCAGGCATGCACTATTCACACAGACTTTGAATGTTTGGCCATATCAAATTGTCTCCCGACTAGTCAACAGGTGTGTATTATTTAATGAGGCTTTAAGTTAGTGACCCTACAAAATAGAGTCCTGACTATTCTACTGGTGTGTATTATTGACTGATAATCTGAATAAGTGGGCATGTGGAATATCACTATTCCAGAGTTGTGCATTAGGGATTCAGGCTTTCATTATCTGGCCATATAAAATACACTAGTGTCTATTCCCCAGGTGTGCATTATTCACTGAGATGGTAAATGAGTGGCTATATAAAGGAGACTCCTGTCTCTTCCCCAGGTGTGTATTAGTCAGTGAGGCTGTGCATGAGTGAGTGGTCATGTAAAATAGAAAGATGACTATCCCCCATATTTGTATTTTTCAGTGAATCTCTGAATGACTGGCTATATAAAATAGATTGGTGAGTATTGTACATTTGTGCAGTATTCACTGAGGCTATGAGTGAGTGGCCATATAAAATGAAATTCTGACTATCACACAGGTGTGCATTATTCACTGAGGCTCTGAATGAGTGGATCTATCACTTAGGATTCTGACTATTCCACAGGAGTGAATGATTCAATAAAGCTCTGAGTGAGTGGACAGATGAAATTGACTCCTGAATCTTCCTACGTTGTGTATAATTAAATAAGCCTTTTAGTGTGTGCTTTATTGAAATGCACTCCTATTTCCCAGGTGTGTCTTATTCACTGAGGTTTTGTATGAGTTGCCATATGAAATAGACTCCTGACAGTGTCCCAAGTGTTCACTCTTCCCTGGGAGTCTCAGTGCATGGCCATAGGAATCAAATTTTTGACTCTAAAGCATGTGTGTATTATTCAGAAAGGCTCCGAAAGTCTCTATATGAAATAGACTTCTGACTATTTCCCCGGTGTGCGTTATTCGCTGAGGCTCTGAATAAGTGACAAAATGTAATAGATTTCTGACTATTATTCAGGTGTGTATTATTCACTCAGCGTCTGATTGAGGGGCCTTTTCAAATAGACTTCTGACTATAATAAAGGTGTGTATTATTCACTGATGTTCTGAATGTGCAGATAAAGCAAATGGACACCTGGCCACTCCAAAGGTGTGCATACTTTACTGATGCTCTGAATGAATGACCATATGAAAGAGACTTCATAATTTTCTTTTCCAGATATACATTATTCAATGAGGCTGTGAAAGATAGGCCATATGAAATTTACTCCTTACATATCCAAATGTGTTAATTTTTCTGTTAGACTTGGAAAGGGGTTCGATAGGAAATAGACTCCTCAGGATTCCAAGGCATACATCATTCAGCGAGGCTCATAACGGGTCTTCATATTAAATAGAATCCAGACTATTCCCCACGTGTGTATCATTCAAAGAGCTGCTGAATGAATGACCATATGAATTAAACTCCTGAGTACCCAACAGTTCTGTATTGTCCAGTGATGCTTTGAATCAGAGGGACTATGCAATAGAATCCTGAGTATTCCCTAGATGTGTATTATTCACTGTGGCTCGGAAAGAATGTTGATATGACATAGCCTCCTGCTAAATTTCCCGGTGTGCATAATTAAATGAGGCTCTCAAGCAGTACTCATATTAAATGGAAACCTATTGCCAAGGTTTACATCACTCAGTAATGCTCTGAATACGTGGACATGTGGCATGGACTCTGACAATTCCAAAGGTTTGTGTCATTCAGTGAGTTTCTGAAAAAGCGACCTTGTGAAAGAGACTCCCCATTATAGCCCCTTGCCGATTCCTCAGGTGTTCATTTTCCACTGAGGCACTGGAAGAACTGTCATATTAAATAGTCTTCAGACTATTCCCTAGCTGTGCAATATTCAGTGAGTCTCTGAATAAGTAATATATCAAATAGTCACCTGAGTAATCCCCACATATATATGATTCTTCACTGAGACTCTGAGTGAGTGGCCATGAAAAATACACTCCTGACTTTTCCGTAGTTTTGTATAATTCAGTGAGACTCTGAGTGAGTTACCATAAGAAAAAGACACCTTAATACTCCACAGGAGTGCATTTTTAGGTTGGGCTCTGAATGAGGGGACATACGAAATAGAATCCTGACTTTCCCCCATGTGTATATTATGAAGTGAGGCTGCAAATTTGTGGCTATATGACATAGACTTCTGACTACTCTACAGGTTGCCAAGGCAACCCGCCATAACAGAGAGACTCCCTCAGCTGGGTGGAGAACCACAGCAGAACAGGGCCGGTGAAAGCATGGCGGAACCACGCTAGCAGGGCAAAGCCTCAGCAGGCAAATAGTGAATAGACTACCTCCTAGCCGGGCAGGACAGTGCAACAGATGCTCATAAAAAAAAAGCCCCAACGCCCTGAGACAGAGCATCTAAGGGGACAAAAAGGAGTGGTGTTTTATGAGTTCTGTTGCAGCAGACATAAACACATCCTCCCAACAACCCTGAATAAACAACAGAGCCCATAGCTCAGCACTGGAACTCCTATGAAGCACAGACCGACCCCTCAAGCAGCTCCCTGACCCCTGTATATCCAAAGAGTAACCCCAAAAACGGACTAATCAGACTGACATTTGGCGGGCATCATTCTGGAAAAAAGATAGCAGAAGAAAGAAGTGGTAGCAACCCTCACTGTTCTGCAGCTGCTACAGGAGTACCCCAGAAAAGCACGGCCTGAAGTGGACCTCAGCACTCATACAGCATAGGGACTAGACCATTAGAAGCAAAACAAACTAACAGAAATACTTCATCATCAACAATCTGGGCATCCACTCAGAAACCCAATTGAAAAATCAGTAACTGCTAAGATGACAGGTGGATAAATCCACAAAGATGGGAAGAAACCAGTGCAAAAAGGAGGAAAACACCCGAAACCAAAACACCTCACCTCCCACAAAGGAACAAAACTCCTCATCAGCAAGGGAACAAACCTGGACAGAGAATGAGTGTGACGAAATTACGGAATCAGACTTCAGAAAGTGGATAATGAGAAACGTCAGGGAGCTAAAAGAACATGTTCTAAATCAGTGCAAAGAAACCAACCCAAATGCCCAACAATGATAGACTGGACTGGAAAAATGTGGCACATATACACTATGGAATATTATGCAGCAATCAAAACTGATGAGTTTGTGTCCTTTGTAAGGACATGGATGAATCTGGAGAACATCATTCTCAGCAAACTGACACAAGAACACAAAACGAAATACCGCATATACTCACTCATAGGTGGGTGAGAAAAATGAGAACACATGGAAACAGAGGGGGGGTCTACTACACACTGGGGTCTATTGGGGGAAAAGGGGGAGGGATGGCGAGGGGGGCTGGGGAGGGATAGCCTGGGGATGAATGCCAAGTGTGCGTGAAGGGGAGGAAGGCAGCAAAACACACTGCTATGTGTGTACCTATGCAACTATCTTGCATGTTCTGCACATGCACCCCAAAACCCATAATGCAATAAAAATTAAAAAAAAGAGAAATCTGTAGATGCTAAAAATAAAAATAAAAAATAAGATAAAATTCACGCTGAGGACCTAAAAAAAAGAAAGAAAAAGAAACTAAGAACCTTGAAAAAAGATTCGAGGAAATAATAAGAATGGACAACTTAGAGAGGAATATGAATGAATTGAAGGAGCTGAAAAACACAATACGAGAACTTCGAGAAGCATGCACAAGTTTCAACAGCCGAATTGACCAAACAGAAGAAAGAATATCAGAAGTCGAAGAACAACTCAATGAAATTAAATGAGAAACCAAGATTAGAGAAAAAAGCACAAAAAGGAATGAACAAAATCTCCAAGAAATGTGGGACTATGTGAAGAGACCCAATCTAGTACCAGAATGTGATGAAGAGAATGAATCCAAGTTGGAAAACACTCTTCAGGATATTATCCAGAAAAATTTCCCCAAACTAGCAAGACAGATCAATACTATACCTTCTGAAACTATTGCAAATAATCCAAAAAGAGGGAACCCTTCCCAAATCATTTTATGAGACCAACATCATCCTGATACAAAAACCTGGCAGAGACTCAACAAGAAAAAAAAACTTCAGGACAATATTTATGATGAACATAGATGCAAAACTCTTCAATAAAATACTGGCAAACCGATTGCAACAGCACATTTAAAAACATTTTTTTAAAACTTATATTGCATGATAGGATTTGGGGTAAATGTGCAGAACGTGCAAGATTGTTGCATAGGTACACACATGGCAGTGTGTTTTGCTGCCTTCCTCCCCTTCACCCACACTTGGCATTCATCCCCAGGCTATCCCTCCCCAGCCCCCCCGCTCTCCCTCCCCCATTCCCCCCAATAGACCCCAGTGTATAGTAGACTGCCTCTCTGTGTCCATGTGTTCTCATTTTTCTCACCCACATATGAGTGAGTATATGCGGTATTTCGTTTTCTGTTCTTGTGTCAGTTTGCTGAGAATGATGTTCTCCAGATTCATCCATGTCTTTACAAAGGACAGAAACTCATCATTTTTGATTTCTGCATAATATTCCATGGTGTATATATGCCACAGTTTCCCAGTCCAGTTTATCATCGTTGGGCATTTGGATTGGTTCCAGTTCTTTGCTATTGTAAACAGTGCTGCAATGAACATTCGTGTGCATGTGTTCTTATAATAGAAAGATTTATAGTGCTTTGGATATATACCCAGTATTGGGATTGCTGGGTCAAATGGAATTTCTATTTCTAGGTCTCTGAGGAATTGCCACACTGTCTTCCACAATGGTTGAACTAATTTACATAACCACCAACAGTGTAAGTGTTCCTATTTCTCCACATTCTCTCCAGCATATGCTGTCTCCAGATTTTTTAATGATCGCCATTCTAACTGGTGTGAGATGGTATCTCAATGTGGTTTTGATTTGCATCTCTCTAATGAACAGTGATGATGGGCACTTTTTCATATGTTTATGGGCCTCATGTATGTCTGTTTTTGTAAAGTGTCTGTTCATATACTTTGCCCATTTTTGAATGGGCTTGTTTGTTTTTTTCCTGTAAATTCCTTTGAGTTCCTTGTAAATTCGGCATATCAGCCCTTTGTCAGATGTGTAAACTGCAAAATATTTTTCTCATTCTGATGGTTGCTGATTCACTCTTGTGACTGTTTCTTTTGCTGTGCAGAAGCTGTGCAGTTTGATTAGGTCCCATTTGTTTATTGTGGCTTTTGTTGCCAATGCTATAGGTGTTTTGTTCATGAAGTTTTTGCCTACTCCTATGTCCTGAATGATTTTGCCTAGATTTTCTTGTAGGGTTTTTATGGTGTCAGGTCTTATGTTTAAGTCTTTGATCCATCTGGAGGTAATTTTAGTGTAAGGTGTTAGAAAGGGGTCCAGTTTCTGCTTTCTGCACATGCCTAGCCAGTTTTCTCAACACCATTTATTAAAAAGGGAATCCTTTCCTCATTGCTTGTTTTTGTCTGGTTTATCAAATACAATATGGTTGCAGATATGTTGTGTTGCCTCCGATGCTTCTGTTCTGTTCCATTAGTCTATATCTCTGTTTTCCTACAAGTACCATGCTGTTTTGATTACTGTAGCCTTGTAGTATAGTTTGAAGTCTGGTAGTGTGATGCCTCCCGCTGTGTTCTTTTTGCTTAGAATTGATTTGGCTATGTGGGCTCTCTTTTGGTTCCATATAAAATTCATGGTGGTTTTTTCCGGTTCTTTGAAGAAATTCAATGGTAGTTTGATAGGGATAGCATTGATTGTGTAAATTACTTTGGGTAATTTAGCCATTTTCACGATATTGATTCTTCCTAACCATGAACATGGAATGTTTCTCCATCTGTTTGTGTCCTCTCTTATTTCGTTGAGCAGTGGTTTGTAGTTTTCCTTAAAGAGGTTTCTGACATTACTTGTAAGTTGTATTCCTCGATATTTTATTTTCCTTGTAGCAACTGTGCATGGCAGTTCGTTCTTGATTTGGTTCTCTTTAAGTCTGTTATTGGTGTATAGGAATTCTTCTGATTTTTGAACATTGATTTTATATCCTGAGACTTTGCTGAAGTTGCTTATCAGTTTCAGGAGCTTTTGGGCTGAGGTGATGGTGTCTTCTAGGTATACTAACATGTCGGCTGCAAATAGAGACAATTTAGCTTCCACCTTTCCTATTTGAATACCCTTTATTTCTTTTCCCTGCCTGATTGCTCTGGCTAGAACTTCCCATACTATGTTGAATAGGAGTGGTGAGAGAGGGCATTCTTGTCTAGTGCCGGATTTCAAAAAGAGTGCCTCCAATTTTTGCTTATTAAGTATGATATTGGCTGTTGGTTTGTCGTAAATAGCTTTTATTACTTTGAGATATGTTCCATCAATACCAAGTTTATTGAGGGTTTTTACCATAAAGGGCTGTTGAATTTTGTCAAATGCCTTCTCTGCGTCAATTGAGATAATCATGTGGTTTTTGTTTTTGCTTCTGTTTATGTGGTGAATTACATTTACAGACTTGCGTATGTTGAACCAGCCTTGCATTCCCAGAATGAATCCTCCATGATCATGATGGATAAGTTTTTTAATGTGCTGTTGAAATCGGTTTGCCAATATTTTATTGAAGATTTTTGCATCTATCTTCATCATGGATATTGGCCTGAAGTTTTCTTTTCTTGTGGAGTCTCTGTCAGGTTTTGGTATAAAGATGATGTTGGTCTCATAAAATGATTTGGGAAGGGTTCCCTCTTTTTAGATTATTTGGAATAGTTTCAGAAGAAATGGTTCCAGATCCTCTTTGTGTGTCTGGTACAATTCAGCTGTGAACCCATCTGGACCTGAGCTTGTTCTGTGTCTTAGGCTCTTATTTTATTCATTTCTTCCTGGTTTACTAGTTTATGTGCATAGAGTTTTTTGTAGTATTCTCTGATGATGGTTTGAATTTCTGTGGAATCTGTAGTGATTTCCCCATTATTGTTTTTTACTGCGTCTATTTGTTTGTTCTATCTTTTCTTTTTTATCAGTCTGTCCTGTGGTCTGTCTATTTTGTTGATCTTTTCAAAAAACCAGCTGTTAGATTTATTGATTTTTTGAAGGGTTTTTCTTGTCTCTATCTCCTTCAGTTCTGCTCTGATCTTAGTTATTTTTTGTCTTCGGCTAGGTTTTGAGCTTTTTTGATCTTGCTCCTCTAGCTCTTTCAATTTTGACGATCGGGTGTCCATTTTGGATCTCTCCACTCTTCTCATGTGGGCACTTATTGCTATATGTTTTCCTCTACAGAGTGCTTTAAATGTGTCCCAGAGATTCTGGTATGTTGTGTCTTCATTCTCGTTGGTTTCAAAGAACTTCTTTATTTCTGCCTTCATTTCATTGTTTATCCAATCAACATTCAAGAGACAGTTGTTCAATTTTCATGAAGGTCTGCGGTTCTCAGTTATTTTCTGAATTCTGAGTTCCAACTTGATTGCACTATGGTCTGAGACACTGTTTGTTATGATTTCCATTGTTTTGCATTTGCTGAGGAGCGCTTTACTTCCAATTATGTGGTCAGTTTTGGAGTAGGTGTGATGTGGTGCTGAGAAGAATGTATATTCTGTGGCTTTGGGGTGGAGAGTTCTGTAAATGTCTATCAGGTTTGTTTGTTCCAGATTTGAGTTCAAGTCCTGGATATCTTTGTTAATTTTCTCTCTGGTCAATCTGTCTGCTATTGACAGTGGAGTGTTAAAGTCTCCCACTATTATTGTGTGGGAGTCTAAGTCTCTTTGTAAGTCATTAAGAACTTGCCTTATATATCTGGGTGCTCCTACATTGAGTCCATATATATTTAGAATCTTTAGCTCTTCTTGTTGTATCGATCCTTTTATCATTATGTAATGACCTTCTTTGTCCCTTTTGATCTTTGTTGCTTTAAAGTCTATTTTATCAGAGATGAGAATTGCAACTCCTGCTTTTTGTTGCTCTTCATTTGTTTGGTAAATCTTCCTCCATCTTTTTATTTTGAGTTGTTGTGTAACTTTGCGTGTAGGTGCGTTTCCTGGATACAGCCTACTGATGGGTTTTGGTTTTTGATCCAATTTGCCAGCCTGTGTCTTTTGATTGGTGCATTTAGCCCATTTATATTTAGGGTTAATATTGTTATGTGTGAATTTCATACTGCCATTTTGATGCTAACTGGCTGTTTTGCCCGTTGGTTCATGTAGATTCTTCATTTTGTTGATGGTCTTTAGCATTTGGTATGGTTTTAGGATGGCTGGTACTGGTTGTTTCTTTCTATGTGTAGTGCGTATTTCAGGAGCTCTTGTAAAGCAGGTTTAGTGGTGACAAAATCTCTGAATACTTGCTTGTTCTGGAAGGATTTTATTTTTCCTTCACTTATGAAGCTCAATTTGGCTGGATATGAAATTCTGGGTTGAAATTTCTTTTCTTTAATGATGTTGAATATTGGCTCCCCCTCTTGTCTGGCTTGGAGAGTCTCTGCCAATAGATTTGCTGTGAGTCTAATGGGCTTCTCTTTGTGGGTGACCCAACCTTTCTCTCTGGCTGCCCTTAGTCCTTTCTCCTTCATTTCAACTCTCGTGAATCTGATGATTATGTGCCTGGGGGTTGCTCTTCTTGCGGAGTATCTTTGTGGAGTTCTCTGTATTTCCTGGAGTTGAGTTTTGACCTGTCTTGCTAGGTTGGGGAAATTTTCCTGGATAATTTCCTGAAGAGTGTTTTCCAGTTGGATTCATTCTCTTCTTCACATTCTGGTACACCTATCAAACGTAGGTTGTGTCTCTTCACATAGTCCCACAGTTCTTGGAGATTTTGTTCATTCCTTTTTATGCTTTTTTCTTTTATCTTGGTTTCTCATTTTATTTCATTGAGTTGATCTTCAACACCTGATATTCTTTCTTCTGCTTGGTCAATTCAGCTGTTGAAACTTGTGCATGCTTCGCGAAATTCTTGTGTTGTGTTTTTCAGCTCCTTCAATTCATTCATATTCCTCTTTAAGTTGTCCATTCTTGTTATCAATTCCTCGAATCATTTTTCAAATCTTTTTTCAAGGTTCTTAGTTTCTTTGCACTGGTTTAGTACATGTTCCTTTAGCTCACTGAAGTTTCTCATTATCCACTGTCTGAAGTCTGATTCCATCATTTTGTCACACTCATTCTTCGTCCAGCTTTGTTCCCTTGCTGGTGAGGAGTTTTGGTCCTTTTTTGGAGGTGAGGTGTTTTGGTTTCAGGTGTTTTCCTCCTTTTTGCACTGGTTTCTTTCCATCTTTATGAATTTATCCGCCTGTCTTCTTAGTAGTTGCTGATTTTTCAATTGGTTCTTTTTGTGGATGCTGAGATTTTTGATGTTGAAGAATTTCTGTTACTTAGTTTTTTTTCTAATGGTCTTGCCCCTCTGCTGAATGCCTGCTGAGGTCCACTCCAGGCCCTGCTTGTCTGGGGTATACCTGTAGCAGCTGCAGAACAGTGAAGGATGATACCAGGTTCTTCTTCTTCTTGTTCCAGAATAATGCCCGTCAAATGTCAGTTTGATTAGTCCTTTTTTGGGGTGACTCTTTGGATATACAGGGGTCAGGGAGGTGCTTGGGGAGACGGTCTGTGCTTTATAGGAGCTCCAGTGCTGAGCGGTGAGCTCCGTTGTTCATTAAGCGTTGTTGGGAGGTTGTTAATGTCTGCTGCAATAGAACTCATAAAACACCACCCTTCCCCCCCTTAAATGCTCTGTCTCATAGATTTGGGGCTTTCTTTATGAGTATCTGTTGCACTGTCCTGACCTACTAGGAGGCAGTCTATTCACTATTTGCCTGCCGGGCTCTGCCCTGCTACCGTGGGTCCGCCCTGTTGCTGCTGGGCTCCCTTCTGCTGTGGAGTGCTCCCCCCTCCAAGCATAGTCTCTCTGTTATGGCAGGTTGCCTCAGCAATGGCAGGCTGCGTCAGCCATGGGCGGTACTTCAGTAGGGGCGGATTGCGTCAGTAATGGTGGATGCCCCGCCTTCACTGGGCTGCACCGTCCTAGATGCCGGCAGAAAAACTCTCAGCCCCAAGTGCCTCCAGCTGCCACCCTTCTTGTCCCTGTGAGGGTGGGACCCGCTTAGCTCGATCATCCAGCTCCCTTCCTCAGTTTCCGTCCTCTCTCTCTCTCTCTTCCTCTCAGCAAGCTGAAAGGTCGATTCTCTCACTGGCGCCCCAGTAACCTGCTGATAGGGCACTGGAATTCATACAATCTCCCGTGCCGCTGCCCACTAAACCTGCTCAGATCACGCTTCCCAGGAAACTCTTGGTCTGGCTCATTGTCCAAGTTTCATTCAATCAAATGGACATGCCAATGTGCCCTTCCAAATCTCAGATTGCCGGTTTAACATGGCACCCAGACCAGTGAGTTCTGTGCTGGGTCCCACTACAGCACTGGCCGAAGCAGCCACATGAGCCAGCTGCTCAAGCCGGCTGTCCTAGCATCCCGTGTCTCTCCCACACCTGGGACTTTCAATGCTCTGTGGGCAAAAAAATTCCATCCGAGAATGTGGCTAGGACTCATCCTCTGCACCTTCACTGAGAGCTGCAATCCTGAGTCTCTTCTATGATGCCATCTAGCGAGTCCCTACACACTACATTTAAAAACTTATCCATCATGATTAATAGGATTTATCCCAGGGATGCAACACTGGTTCAACATACGCAAGTCTATAAATGTAATTCACCACATAAACAGAAGCAAAAACAAAAACCACATGATTATCTCAATTGACACAGAGAAGGCATTTGACAAAATTCAAAAGCCCTTTATGCTAAAAACCCTCAATAAACTTGGTACTGATGGAACATATTGCATAGTAATTAAAGCTATTTATGACAAACCAATAGCCAATATCATCCTTAATGGGCAAAATCTGGAAGCATTCCCTTTGAAATCTGGCACTAGACAAGGATGCCATCTCTCAGCACTCCTATTCAACATAGTACTGGAAGTTCTAGCCAGAGCAATCAGGCAAGAAAAAGAAATAAAGGGTATTCAAATAGAAAAGGTGGAAGCCAAATTGTCTCTATTTGCAGACGACATGATAATATACTTTGAAGACCCATCACTTCAGCCCAAAAGCTCCTGAAACTGATAAGGAAATTCAGCAAATTATCAGGATACAAAACCAATGTGCAAATATTACTAGCATTCCTATACACCAATAACAGACCTAAAGAGAGCCAAATCAACAACAAACTGCCATTCACAATTGCTACAAAGAAAATAAAATACCTAGGAATAGAACTCACAGGGAATGTAAAGGACCTCTTTAAAGAAAACTACAAACCACCGCTCAATGAAATAAGAGAAGACACAAACAGATAGAGAAACATTTTATGTTAGTGCTTAGGAAGAATCAGTATCGTGAAAATGGCTACAATGCCCAAAGTAATTTACAGAATCAATGCTATCCTCATCAAGATACCATTGAAGGTCCTCACAGAACTGGAAAAAACGACCATGAACTTCATATGGAACCAAAAGAGAGCCTGAAAAGCCAAGTCATTTCTAAGCAAAAAGAATTTGACTTGGGGAGGCAACACACTACGAGACTTCAAACTATTCTACAAGGCTACAGTGATCAAAACAGTATGGTACTGGTATCAAAACAGAGATATAGACCAATGGAACAGAACAGAGGCATCAGAAACAACACAAAATATCTACAACAATATAGTCTTTGATAAACCAGAGAAAAACAAGCAATGGGGAAAGGATTTTCTGTTTAATAAATGGTGTTGGGAAAACTTGCTAGCCATGTGCAGAAAGCAGAAACTGGACCCCTTCCTGAAACCTTACATTAAAATTAACTCCAGATGGATTAAAGACTTAAACATAAGACCTGACACCATAAAAACCCTAGAAGAAAATCTAGGCAAATCCATTTAGGACATATGAGTAGGCAAGGACTTCATGACCAAAACATAAAAAGTACTGGCAACAAAAGCCAAAATAGGCAAATGGGACCTAATCAAACTCCACAGCTTCTGCACGGCAAAAGAAACAGTCACTAGAGTGAATCGGCAACCATCAGAATGGGAAAAAATCTTTGCAGTTTATGCATCTGACAAAGGGCTGATATCCGGAATTTACAAAGAACTCAAACAGATTTACAGGAAAAAAACAACCCCATTCAAAAATGGGCAAAGTATATGAACAGACACTTTACAAAAGACGACCTACATGAGGCCTACAAACACATGAAAAAATGCTCATCATCACTAGTCATTAGAGAGATGCAAATCAAAACCACATTGAGATACCATATCACGCCAGTTAGAATGGCGATCCTTAAGAAATCTGGAGACAGCAGATGCTGGAGAGAATGCAGAGAAATAGGAACTCTCTTACACTGTTGGTGGGAGTGTAAATTAGTTCTACCATTGTGGAAGACAATTTGGTGATTCCTCAAGAACCTAGAAATAGAAATTTCATTTAAAACAGCAATACAGTTACTGGGTACATATCCAAAGGACCATAAATCGTTCTTGTATAAGGACACATGCACACGAATGTTCATTGCAGCACTGTTTACAATAGCAAAGACCTGGAACCAACCCAAATGCCCATCGATGATAGACTGGACTGGGAAAATGTGGCACATATACACCATGGAATAGTATGCAGCAATCAAAAATGATGAGGTTGTGTCCTTTGTAAGGACATGGATGAATCTGGAGAACATCATTCTCAGCAAACTGACAAAAGAACAAAAAAGGAAATATCGCATATTTTCACTTATAGGCGGATGAGAAAAATAAGAACACATGGACACATGGAGGGGGTCTACTACACACTGGGGTCAATCCGGGGGAATTGGGAAGAAAAAGCGGGGAGGGGCTGGTGATGGATAGCCTGGGGATAAATGCCAAGTGTGGGAGAAGGGGAGAAAGGCAACAAAACACATTGCCATATGTGTACCTATGCAACTATCTTGCACGTTCTGCACATGTACCCCAAAACTTACAATGCAATAAAAATTCAAAAAATTAAAAAAATAAAATAAAAACAAAGGCATACATAATTCAGCGAGACTCATAATGGGTGTTAATATTAAATAGAATCATGGTATTCCCCACGTGTGTATTAATCAGTCAGGTGCTGAATTGGCGGCCATATAAAATACACTCCTGAGTACCCAAAATTTGTGCAGGTTTCAGTGAGGCTTTGAATGGGAGGGCTTATGTAATAGATTCCTGAGTAATGCCTAGGTGTGTATTATTCACTGAGGCACGGAAAGAGTTTTCACATGATATACCATCTTGCTAAATTTTCTGGTGTGCATTATTCAATGAGGCTCTAAACCAGTAGTCATATGAAATAGAAACCTATTTTCCAGGTGAGCATCATACTGTAATGCTCTGATTGCATTGATATATGACATGGAATCTCGCTTTTTCCAAGTTGTGTATTACTCAGTGAGTTTATGTAGGAGTGAACATATGAGAGAGACTCTGGACTAAAGTTTCTTGATAATTCCTCTGGTGTTCATTTTCCCCTGAGGCAAGAGATGAACTGTCATATCAAAGAGACTGCAGAGTATTCCCCAGGTGTGCATTATTCAGTGAGTCTCTGAATAACTGGCTATATGAAATAGACTCCTGAGTATTCCCCAGGTATCTGTGATTCTTCACTGAAACTGTGAATGAGTGGCCATGTGAAATAGACTCCTGACTTTTCCATAGGTGCGTATAATTCAGTGAGCCTCTGAATGGGTTACCATAGAAAAGAGACACCTGAATACTCCACAGGAGTGCACATTTTGTTTTGGCTTTTAATGAGTGGCCATACAAAATAAAATCCTGAATTTCCCCCATGTGTATATGATGAAGTGAGGATGCGAATGTGTGTCTATATGACATAATCTTCTGACTACTCTACAGGTGTTTCTTATTCAGTGAAGCTCTAAATGGGAGACCATAGGTAACAGCATCTTGATTATTCCTTCAGGCATGCACTATTTACACAGACTTCGAATGTTTTGCCATATCAAATTGTCTCCCAACTAGTCAACAGGTGTGTATTATTTAATGAGGCTTTAAGTTACTGACCCAACAAAATAGAGTCCTGACTATTCCGCTTGTTTGCATTATTGACTGAGAATCTGAATAAGTGGGCATGTGGAATATGGCTATTCCAGAGTTGTGCATTAGAAACTCAGGCTTTCATTATCTGGCCATATTAAATAGACTAGTGTCTATTCCCCAGGTGTGCATTATTCACTGAGACTGTAAATGAGGGGCTATGGAAAGTAGACTCCTATCTCTTCCCCAGGTGTGTATTAGTCAGTGAGGCTGTGCATTAGTGGTCTTGTAAAATAGGAAGATGACTATCCCACATATTTGTATTTTTCAGTGAATCTCTGAATGAATGGCTATATAAAATAGACTGTTGAGTATTGTACATTCGTGCAGTATTCACTGAGGCTATGAGTGAGTGTCCATATGAAATGAAATCCTGACTATCACACAGGTGTGCATTATCCACTGAGGTTCTGTATGAGTGGCTCTATCACTTAGGCTCCTCACTATTCCACAGGAGTGAATGATTCAGTAAAGCTCTGAGGGAGTGGACAGATGAAATTGACTCCTGATCCTTCCTTTTTTTGTGTATAATTAAATAAGCCTCTTAGTGTGTGCTTTATTGAAATGCACTTCTGACTATTTCCCAGGTGTGTCTTATTCACTGAGGCTCTGTATGAGTTGCCATATGAAATAGACTCCTGACAGTTTCCCAAGTATGCGCATGCTTCCCTGGGAGTTTCAGTGCGTTTCCACAGGAAACAAATTTTTGACTCTTAACAATGTGTGTATTATTCAGAAAGACTCCAAAAGTCTATATGAAATAGACTTCTGACAATTTCCCAGGTGTGTGTTATTCACTGAGGCTCTGAATAAGTGGCAATATGTAATAGATTTCTGACTATTTTTCAGGTGTGTATTATTCACTCAGCGTCTCAATGAGGGGTCTTATCAAATAGACTTCTGACTATATTAAAGTGTGTATAACATCTGAGAGTTCCAAGATGGCGTTGTAGAGGCGACTAGGATTGCAGCTCTCAGTGAAGGCACAGAGGGTGAGTTTCAGCCGCATTCTCGGAACGGACCTTTTTTTTTTCCACAGAACTTTGAAAGTCCCAGGTGTGGGAGAGACATGGGATGGTAGCTCAGCCAGCTGTTCGGCCAGGCTGGCGCCACAGTGCAGGGGCCACCTGGCACAACACTCACTGGTTTGGGTGCCCTATTAAACCAGCAATCTGAGACGTGGAAGGGCAGATTAGCATGTCCATCTGATTGAACAGGACTTGGACAATGAGCCAGACCATGAGATTCCTGGGAAAGGTGATCTGAGCCGGTGCAGTGGGCAGCAGCATGGGAGATCACATGGATCCTAGTGCCCTATCAGCAGGCTACTGGGGTGCCAGTGAGAGATTCCACCGTTCAGCTTGGGGAGAGGAAGAGAGAGAGAGAGAAAACGGACTCTGAGGCAGGGAGCTGGGTGATCGAGCTCGGCGGTTCCCACCCTGACAGGGACAAGCAGGGTGGCGATTGGAGGCACTCGGGGCTGAGAGTTTTGCTGTCAGCATCTAGGATGGTGCAGCCCAGTGGGGGAGGGGCGTCCACCGCTACAAATGCAATCCGCCCCTACTGAAGTACTTCCCAGGGCTGACGCAGCCTGCTGTTGCCGAGGCAACCTGCCAAAACAGAGAGACTCCACCAAAAGGGAGGAGCGCATTAAAGCAGAATGGAGCACGTTTCGGGGCAGACCCACGCTAGCAGGGCGGAGACCCGACAGGCAAATAGTGAATAGACTGCCTCCTAGCTGGGCAGGACAGTACAAGAGATACTCATAAATAAAGCTCCAACTCCCTGAGACCGAGCATCTAAGGGGGAAAAAAAAGGGGGTGTTTTTGAGTTCTGTTGCAGCAGATATAGACACATCCTCCCAACATACCTGAATGAACAACGGAACTCACAGCTCAGCACTGGAGCTCCTATAAAGCACAGACCGTCTCCTCAAGCAGCTCCCTGACGCTTGTATATTCAAAGAGTCACCAAAAAAAATGAATAATCAAACTGATATTTGGCCGGCATCATTCTGGAACAAAGATAGAAGAAGAAGAAACTGGTAGCATCCCTCACTGTTCCACAGCTGCTACAGGTGTATCCCAGACAAGCAGGGCCTGGAGTGGACATCAGCACTCGTACAACAGAGGGCCTAGATCATTAGAAGAAAAACTAAGTAACAGAAATACCTCATCATCAACAATCTGGGTGTCCATTCAGAGACCCAATTGAAAAATCAGCAACTAATAAGTCGACAGGCCGATAAATCCATAAATATGGGAAGAAACCAGCGAAAAAGGAGGAAAGCACCCGAAACCAAAACACCTAACCTCCTACAAAGGACCAAAACTCCTCACCAGCAAGAAAACAAAGCTGAACAGAGAAGGAGTGTGATAAAATGATGGAATCATACTTCAGAATGTGGATAATGAGAAACTTTAGTGAGCTAAACATGTTCTAAATCAGTGCAAAGAAATTAAGAACCTTAAAAAATATTTGAAAAAATATTCGAGTAACTGATAACAACAATAGACAACTTAGAGAGGAATATGAATGAATTGAAGGAGCTGAAAAACACAACACGAGAACTTCACGAAGCATGCACAAGTTTCAACAGTCGAAATGACCAAGTAGAAAAAAGAATATCAGAAGCTGAAGATCAACTCAATGAAATTAAAAGAGAAACGAAGACTAAAGAAAAAAGCGTAGAAAGGAATGAACAAAATCTCCAAGAAATGTGGGACTATGTGAAGAGACCCAACCTACGTTTGATAGGTGTACCAGAATGTGATGAAGAGAATGAATCCAAGCTGGAAAACACAATTCAGGATATTATCCAGGAAAATTTCCCCAACCTAGCAAGACAGGTCAATACTCAACTCCAGGAAATACAGAGAACACCACAAAGATACTCCGCAAGAAGAGCAACCCCAAGGCACATAATCGTCAGATTCACGAGAGTTGAAATGAAGGAGAAAATACTAAGGGCAGCCAGGGAGAAAGGTCGGGTCACCCACAAAGGGAAGCCGATCAGACTCACAGCAGATCTCTCGACGGAGACTCTCCAAGCCAGAAGAGAGAGGGGACCAATATTCAACATGCTTAAAAAAAGAACTTTCAACCCAGAATTTCATATCCAGCCAAACTGAGCTTCATAAGTGAAGGAAAAATAAAATCCTTCATGAACAAGCAAGTACTCAGAGATTTTGTCACCACTAGGTCTGCTTTACAGGAGCTCATGAAAGAGGCACTACACATAGAAAGAAAAAACCAGTACCAGCCATCCTAAAAGCATAGCAAATGATAAGACCATCAACAAAATGAAGAATCTACATGAACCAATGGGCAAAACAGCCGGCTAGCATCAAAATGGCAGTATCAAATTCACACATAACAATACTAACACTAAATGTAAATGAGATAAATACACCAATCGAAAGACACGGACTGCCAAATTGAATAATAAACCAAAACCAATCTGGATGCTGTATCCAGGAAACCCACCTCACACGCAAGGATACACAAAGGCTCAAAACAAAGGGATGGAGGAAGATTTACCAAGCAAATGGAGAGCAAAAAAATAGCAGGAGTTGCAATTCTCGTCTCTGATAAAATAGACTTTAAAGTAACAAAGACCAAAAGGGACAAAGAAGGTCATTACATAATGGTAAAAGGATCGATACAACAAGAAGAGCTAACGATTCTAAGTATATATGGACCCAATGCAGGAGCACCCAGATATATAAGGCAAGTTCTTAATGACTTACAAAGAGACTTAGACTCCCACAAAATAACAGTGGGAGATTTTAACACTCCACAGTCAATAGCAGACAGATCAACCAGTCAGAAAATTAACAAGGATATCCAGGACTTGAACTCAGATCTGGAACAAGCAAACCTGATAGACATTTACAGAACTCTCCACCCCAAATCCACAGCATATACCTTCTTCTCAGCACCACGTCACACCTACTACAAAATTGACCACATAATTGGAAGTAAAGCACTTTTTAGCAAATGCAAAATAACTGAAATCTTAACAAACAGTCTCTCAGACCATAGTGCAATCAAGTTGGAACTCATAATTCAGAAAATAACTCAGAACCGCACAGCTTCATGGAAACTGAACAATTGGCTCTTGAATATTGATTAGCTACACAATGAAATGAAGGCATAAATAAAGAAGTTCTTCAAAACCAACGAGAACAAAGACACAACATACCAGAATCTCTGGGACACATATAAAGCAGTCTGTAGAGGAAAATATATAGCAATAAGTGCCCATATGAGAAGACTGGAAAGATCCCAAATTGACACCCTATCGTCAAAATTGAAGGAACTAGAGGAGCAAGATCAAAAAAGCTCAAAACCTAGCCGAAGACAAGAAACAACTAAGATAAGAGCAGAATTGAAGGTGATAGAGACAAAAATACCCTTCAAAAAATCAATAAATCCAAGAGTGGTTTTTCGAAATGATAAACAAAATAGACAGTCCACTAGCCAGACTAATAAAAAAGAAAAGATAGAACAACCAAGTAGATGCAATAAAACATAATAATGGGGAAATCACCAGAGATTCCACAGAAATTCAAACCATCAACAGAGAATACTACAAAGAACTCTATGCACATAAAGTAGTAAACCAGGAAGAAATGGAGAAATTCCTGGACGCCTGTGTCCTCCCAAGCCTAAACCAGGAAGAAGCTGAAACTATGAACAGACCAATAACAAGGTCTGAAGTTTAGGCAGCAATTAAGAGCCTACCAAAAAAAAAAGCCCAGGCCCAGATGGGTTAACAGCCGAATTCTATCAGACACACAATTATGATCTGGTACCATTCCTCCTGAAACTATTCCAAATAATTCAAAGAGAGGGAACCCTTCTCAAATCATTTTATGAGACCAACATCATCCTGGTACCAAAACCCGGTGGAGACTCAACAAGAAAAGAAAACTTCAGGCCAATATCCATGATGAACATAGATGCAAAAGTCTTCAATAAAATACTGGCAAACCGATTGCAACAGCACATTAAAAACCTTATCCATCATGATCAAGTAGGATTCATCCCGGGGATGCAAGGCTTGTTCAATATACGCAAGTCTATAAATGTAAATCACCACATAAACAGAAGCAAAAACAAAAACCACATGATTATCTCAATTGATGCAGAGAAAGCATTTGACAAAATTCAGCAGCCTTTTATGCTAAAAACCCTCAATAAACTTGGTATTGATAGAACATATCTCAAAGTAATAAAAGCTATTTAAGACAAACCAACAGCCAATTTCATATTGAATGAGCAAAAACTGAAAGCATTCCCTTTGAAATTCGGCACGAGACAAGGGTGCCCTCTTTCACCACTCCTTCCAACATATTACTGGAAGTTCTAGCCAGAGAAATCAGGCAAGAAAAAGAAATAAAGCGTGTTCAAATAGGAAAGGTGGAAGCCAAATTGTCTCTATTTGCAGACGACATGATAGTATACTTAGAAGACCCAATCACCTCAGCCCAAAAGCTCCTGAAACTGAAAAGCAACTTCAGCAAAGTCTCAGGATATAAAACCAATGTGCAAAAACCACAAGCATTCCTATACACCAATAACAGACTTAAAGAGAACCAAATCAAGAACGAACTGCCTACTCCTATGTCCTGAACTGTTTTGCCTAGATTTTCTTCTAAGGGTTTTTATGGTGTCAGGTCTTACATTTAAGTCTTTAATCCATCTGGAGTTAATTTTAGTGTAAGGTGTCAGAAAGGGGTCCAGTTTCTGCTTTCTGCACATGGCTAGCCAGTTTTCCCAACACCATTTATTAAATAGGGAATCCTTTCCCCATTGCCTGTTTTTGTCTGGTTTATCTAAGATAATATGGTTGCAGATATGTTGTGTTGCCTCCGACGCTTCTGTTCTGTTCCATTGGTCTATATCTCTGTTTTGTTAGCAGTACCGTGCTGTTTTGATTACTGTAGCCTTGTAGTATAGTTTGAAGTCTGGTAGCGTGATGCCTCCCGCTGTGTTCTTTTCGCTTAGAATTGACTTGGCTATGCGGGCTCATTTTGGGTTCCATATAAAATTTATGGTGGTTTTTCCAGTTCCGTGAAGAAATTCAATGGTAGTTTGATGGGGATAGTATTGAATGTGTAAATTACTTTGGGCAGTATAGCCATTTTCACAATATTGATTCTTCCTAACCACGAACATGGAATGTTTCTCCATCTGTTTGTGTCCTCTCTTATATCGTTGAGCAGTGGTTTGTAGTTTTCCTTAAAGAGGTGAGTTGTATTCCTTACATTCCTAGTGAGTTGTATTCCTAGGTATTTTATTTTCTTTGTAGCAATTGTGAATGGCAGTTCGTTCTTAATTTGGTTCTCTTTAAGTCTGTCATTGGTGTATATGAATGCTTGTGATATTTGCACATTGATTTTATATCCTGAGACTTTGCTGAAGTTGCTTATCAGTTGCAGGAGCTTTTGGGCTGAAGTGATGTGGTCTTCTAGGTACACTATCATGTCGTCTGCAAATAGAGACAATTTGGCTTCCACCTTTCCTATTTGAATACCCTTTATTTCTTTTTCTTGCCTGATTGCTCTGGCTAGAACTTCCAGTACTATGTTGAAAGAAGTGGTGAGAGAGGGCATTCTTGTCTATTGCCGGATTTCAAAGGGAATGATTCCATTTTTTGCCCATTAAGTATGATATTGACTGTTGGTTTGTCGTAAATAGCTTTTATTACTTTGAGATATGTTCCATCAAAACCAAGTTTATTGAGGGTTTTCAGCATAATGGGCTGCTGAATTTTTTCAATTGTCTTCTGTGCATCAATTGAGATAATCATGTGGTTTTTGTTTTTGCTTCTGTTTATGTGGTGAATTACATTTATAGACTTGTGTATGTTGAACCAGCCTTGCATCCCTGGGATGAATCCTACTTGATCATGATGAATAAGTTTTTTAATGTGCTGTTGCAATCGATTTGCCAGTATTTTATTGAAGATTTTTGCATCTATGTTCATCATGGATATTGGCCTGAAGTTTTCTTTTCTTCTTGAGTCTCTGCCAGGTTTTGGTATCAGGATGATGTTGGCCTCATAAAATGATTTGAGAAGGGTTCCCTCTTTTTGGATTATTTGGAATAGTTTCAGAAGGAATGGTACCAGATCCTCTTTGTGTGTCTGGTAGAATTCAGCTGTGAACCCATCTTGACATGCGGATTTTTGGGAACAAAACACCAAAAGCATTGGCAACGAAAGCCAAAATAGACAATTGGGACCTAATCAAACTCCACAGCTTCTGCACGGCAAAAGAAACAGTCACTAGAGTGAATCGGCAACCATCAGAATGGGAAAAAATCTTTGCAGTTTACACATCTGACAAAGGGGTAATATCCAGAATTTACAAAGAACTCAGATTTACAGAAAAAAAACAAACAAGCACATTCAAAAATGGTCAAAGGATATGAACAGAAACTTTACAACAGAAGACATACACGAGGCCAACAAACATATGAAAAAGTGCTCATCATCATTGGTCATTAGAGAGATGCAAATCAAAACCACATTGAGATATCATCTCACACCAGTTAGAAAGGCGATCATTAAAAAATCTGGAGACAGCAGATGCTGGAGAGGATGTGGAGAAATAGAAACACTCTTACACTGTTGTTGGGAGTGTAAATTAGCTCAACCGTTGTGGAAGACAGTGTGGTGATTCCTCAGGGACCTAGAAATAGAAATTTCATTTGACCCAGCAATCCCATTACTGGGTATCTATCCAAAAGTCTATAAATCGTTCTACTATAAGGACACATGCACACGAATGTTCATTGCAGCACTGTTTACAATAGCAAAGACCTGGAACCAACCCAAATGCCCATCGATGATAGACTGGACTGGGAAAATATGGCACATATACACCATGGAATATTATGCAGCAATCAAAATGATGAGCTTGTGTCCTTTGTAAGGACATGGATGAATCTGGAGAACATCATTCTCAGCAAACTGACACAAGAACAGAAAATGAAATACTGCATATACTCACTCATAGGTGGGTGAGAAAAATGAGAACACATGGACACAGAGATGCGGTCTACTATACACTGGGGACTGTTGGGGGAAATGGGGGAGGGACAGCGGGGGGGCGCTGGGGGGATAGCCTGGGGATGAATGCCAAGTGTGGGTGAAGGGGAAGAAGGCAGCAAAACACACTGCAATGTGTGTACCTATGCAACTATCTTGCACGTTCTGCACATGTACCCCAAAACCTATAATGCAATAAAAATTTAAAAAAAAATTAAATTAAATTAAATATAAATAAAAAATAACTGATAGTACAATTGTAAATAGGAAGAATTCAATAAAAGCATGCGGTTCTTAATGCATATGGAAATCAATAGAAATATATTGTGATTAGGCTAATAATTTTTTTAAACATATGAGCAAACTATATTTATAAATTCTTTAGTAAATTCTTTTTTCATACTTGTTTGTTACAAGGGTATATGTCCTGGATGAATAAACCATCACCTTTTCCATTCGGATCTTTTCAGGTTCCCTTTAGAGACAGTGATGAAAGTGGGAAGAGGGAGGAGAAAGGAGAGAAAGAAGAAAGGAAGGGGAAAGAAAGAGGAGAGAGATCGGGAGGGGGAGAGGAAGAGGGAGAAAGGAGAAGGGAAGAAGAAAAGGAAGAAAAACAGTGAAAAAGAAATAGAATAAAAAGAGTCTTCCTCATTTTATCAGTGCTGAATTAGGGAGGAGGACAAGGAAGAATGAGACTAACTGATACATCTATTGAGCAGTAGGAGATATTTGGGAGACCACATTCTCAAGTCTTCAGCCTTAAACTATTGAAACTCTTCTAGAACTAAACCCACTTAGGTCCTCCCTTATTCTGACCCAGAACAAGGGTTTGAGATTTGTTCCCTAGCATCAGTTTCTTAATTGTGTTCTGAGAAAGTAGAAAAATCAGAAAAATAGGTAGTAGGAAACTAGAGAGCAGGAAAAACAGAATTAGCCAATGCCTGAGAAGAATGCTGAAAATATAAAATATCGGGAGACAACAGTTGCTGGAGAGGATTTGGAGAAGTCAGAAAGCTTTTACACTGTTGGCGGGAATGTAAGCTACTTCAACCATTGTGGAAAACAGTGTGGTGATTCCTCAAGGATCTAGAAATACAAATACCATTTGACCCATCACTTCCATTACTGGGTATATACCCAAAGGATTATAAAACATTTTATTATAAAGACACATGCGCATATACATTTATTGTGGCACTGTTCACATTAGCAAGGACTTGGAACCGAAAAAAAAAGGTGTATATTATTCACTGATGTTCTCAATGTGTGGATGAAGCAAATGGACACCTGGCCACTCCACAGGTTTGCATTCTTTACTGATGCTCTAAATCAATGGCCATATGAAAGAGACTTCAAATTTTTTTCCAGATATACATTATTCAATAAGGCTGTGAAGTATGAGACATATAAAATTTACTCCTTAAAAATCCACATGAGTTAATTTTTCTGTCAGAATCGGAAAGAAGGTGGATAGGAAATAGTCTCCTCAGGATTCCAAGGCATACATCATTCAGCGAGGCTCATAATGGGTGTTCATATTAAATAGAATCCTGAGTATTCCCCACGTGTGTATATTTCAGAGAGGTGCTGAATGAGTGGCAATATGAAATAAACTCCTGAGTACCCAACAGTTCTGTATTGTACAGTGATGCTTTGAATCAGGGGGACTATGCAATAGAAACATGAGTATGCCCTAGGTGTGTATTATTCACTGAGGCTCGGAAAGAATGTTCATATGATATAGCCTCCTGCTACATTTCCCAGTATGCATAATGAAATGAGGCTCTCAACCGTACTCATAAGAAATAGAAACTTATTGCCAAGGTGTACATCATTTAGTAATGCTCTGAATACCTGGACATATGGCATGGACTCTGACTATTCCCAAAGTGTGTATCATTCCGTGAGTTTCTGAAAAAGTGACCATGTGAAAGAGACTCCCGACTATAGGCTCTTGCCGATTCCTCAGGAGTTCATTTTCCACTGAGGCACTGGAAGAACTGTCACATTAAATAGGCTCCAGACTATTCCCAAAATGTGCATTATTCAGTGAGTCTCTGAATAAGTAAGTATATGAAATAGACGTCTGAGTAATCCCCAGGTATACATGATTCTTCACTGAGACTCTGAATGAGTGGCCATGTAAAATTTACTCCTGACTTTTCCGTAGGTTTGTATAATTCAGTGAGGCTCTGAGTGAGTTACCATAAGAAAGAGACACCTGAATACTCCACAGGAGTGCATTTTAGGTTGGGCTCTGAATGAGTGGCCATACGAAATAGAACCCTGATTTTCCCCCATGTGTACATTATGAAGTGAGGCTGCGAATGTGTGGCTATATGACATAGATTTCTGACTACTCTACAGGTGCTTCTAATTCAGTGAAGCTCTGAATGAGAGGCAATATGTAACAGCATCCCGAAGATTCCCCCAGGTATGCATTATTCACAGAGGCGTTTAAAGTTTGGCCATATAAAATTTTCTCCCGACAGGTGTACAAGTGTGTAATATTTAATGACGCTTTGAGTTAGTGATCTTATAAAATAGACTTCTGACTATTCCATAGGTGTGTATTATTGACTGAGTCTCTGAATAAGTGGGTATGTGGAATATGACTATCCCAAAGTTATGCATTACAGACCCAGGCTTCCATTATCTGGCCAAATAAAATAGACTAGCATCTATTCCCCAGGTGTGCAGTATTCACTGATACTGTAAATGAGTGGCTATATAAAGTAGACTCCTATATCTTCCCCAGGTGTATATTAGTCAGTGAGGCTGTGCATGAGTGGTCATGTAAAATGGGATGTTGACTATTTCTCAGATTTGTATTCTACAGTGAATCTCTGAATGAATGGCTATATGAAATAGAGTGGTGTGTACTGTACATTTGTGCAGTATTCACTAAGGTTATGAGGGATTTGCCATATGAAATGGAATCCTGAGTATCGCTCTGGTGTTCATTATTCACTGAGGCTCTAAATGAGTGGCTCTATCAGGTATGCTTCTGGCTATTCCAAAGGAGTGAATTATTCAACGAATTTCTGAATGAGAGGCCAGATATAATTGACTCCCGATCCTTCCCATGTTGTGTATAATTCAATGAACCTCTTAGTGTGTGCTTAATTGAAATACCCTCCTGTCAATTCCCCAGGTGTGTCTTATTCCGTGAGGTTCTGTATGAGTTGCCATATAAAATAGACCCCTGACAATTCCCCAAGTCTGCACGAATCCCTGGGAATCTCACTGAGTGTCCATAAAAACCTTATTCCTGACTCACCCCAAAGTGTGTATTATTTAGGGAGGCTCTGAAAGTGTCCATATAAAATAGACTCCTGAGTATTACACAGGTGTGTTTTATTCACTGAGGCTCTGAATAAGTGGCAATATATAATAGATTTCTGACTATTTCCCTGGTGTTTATTATTTACTCAGCCTCTGAATAAGAAGCCTTAAGAGAAAGACTCCTGATTATACCACAGGTGTGCATTATTCACTGATGTTCTGAATGTGTGGCCAAAGCAAATGGAATCCTGGCCACTCCACAGGTGTGCATTCTTTACTGATGCTCTGAATCAATGGCCATATGAAAGAGACTCCAAATTTTTCTCAGATATGCATTATTCAATGAGGCTGTGAAGGAGGAGCCATATGAAACTTATGCCTTACAGTTCTGCATGTGTTAATATTTCTGTTAGACTTGAAACAAGGGTTGATAGGAAATAGAGTCCTCAGGATTTCAAGGCATACATAATTCAGCGAGGCTCATAATGGGTGTTCATAATAAATAGAATTCTAATGTTCATTGCAGCACTGTTTACAATAGCAAAGACCTGGAACCAACCCTAATTCCCATCGATGATAGGCTGGACTGGGAAAATGTGGCACATGTACACCATGGAATATTATGCAGCAATCAAAAATGATGAGTTTGTGTCCTTTGTAAGGACATGGATGAATCTGGAGAACATCATTCTCAGCAAACTGACACAAGAAGAGGAAAGGAAATACCGCATATTCTCACTCATAGGCCGGTGAGAAAAATGAGAACACATGGACACAGGGAGGGGTTCTACTACACACTGGGGTCTATCGGGGGGAATGGGGGAGGGACAGTGGGGAGGCAGGAGAGGGATAGCCTGGGGATAAATGCGAAGTGTGGTTGTAGGGGAGGAAGGCCACAAAACACACTGCCATGTGTGTACCCAAGCAACTATCTTGCACATTCTTCACATGTACCCCAAAACTTATAATGCAATAAAAATAAAAAAAAAATAAAACCCATTGATTACTATTGGGAAATTGCCTTCAGAATTTTGGTTTTAATTATTATTATTTTTTGTACTTTATTTTCTGGGGTACATTGTGCAGATCATGCTGGATTGTTGCATAGGTACACACATGGCAATATGGTTTGCTGCCTAAATCTTAAAGAAGATGCATTATCTTCTGTAATATAAAAATTAAAAGTAGGAAAGACTTTAGTCATAATTTTATTAGGGCAAATATTATTTTCTTTTTATATATTCCCTATTCAGT
Source organism: Saguinus oedipus (assembly GCA_031835075.1). Lineage (NCBI taxonomy): Eukaryota > Metazoa > Chordata > Mammalia > Primates > Cebidae > Saguinus > Saguinus oedipus. The sequence goes on from CM063170.1 coordinate 8,389,447, forward strand.
TCTCATGCTTACTACATTCTATGGTGGCTTCGCTCAGGGTTCTAAGATGGTTGCCAAGAGCAAACAGGACTACAGGCTTCTTGATTTACACTAGGAAAAATCCCTTGGCCCCTCACAATAATCATACTTGTGTCCTAGGCTTTACAGTGTATGACTAAAAACAACAATAATTAATTTTTAAAAATTAGGTAGGAAACAAAGATGTCATGTGACTTGGTATAAAAGCATATAAATTCCAGATACTTGAATATAGGTGGGATGTTTTTATTTTTCCTTTAATATTGGATAATAGGAGGAGGGCTCAGTAGCTTATGCCTATAATCCCAGCATTTTGGGAGGCTGAGGCGGGCAGATCACTTAAGGTTGGGAGTTTGAGACCAGCCTGAACCATATGGAGAAACCTTGGCTCTAGTAAAAATCCAAAATTAATGGGGCATGGTGGGGCATGCCTGTAATCATAGCTACTAGGGAGGCTGAGGCAGGAGAATTACTTGAACTTGGGAGGAGCAGATGGTGGTGAGCTGAGATCAAATCATTGCACTCCAGCCCAGGCAACAAGAGTGAAACTATATATATATTAGATGATAGGAAAATACATTTGGAAATTTAACTATATTTTATTGTGACAAAATGACTTTTAATATTGTTTCATAACTAATCTTCCAACTTGTACCAGACTACACTTAGCCTTTTTACATACATTAGACTTAAGAGAAAAGCCATCTTGCTCACAGCATCATTATTAAATATATGTAATATATAAATAAAATATAAAATTGTAAGAAAAATAAAAAATTAAGAAAATAGAATCCTGGCTATTGCCCACGTGTGTATTATTCAGTAAGGTGCTGAATGAGCGGCCATATAAAATACACTCCTGGGTACCCAATATTTGTGCATGTTTCAGTGAGGCTTTGAATGAGAGGGCTTATGTAATAGACTCCTGAGTATTCCCTAGGTGTGTATTATTCACTGAGGCATGGAAAGAGTGTTTATATAATATAGCCTCTTGCTAAATTTCCTGGTGTGCATTATTCAATGAGGTTCTCAACCAGTATTCATATGAAATAGAAACCTATTTCTCCAGGTGCGCATCATTCAGTCATGCTCTGATTGCATGGATATATGGCATGGATTCTGACTTTTCCCAAGGTGTGTATTATACAGTGAGTTTATGAACGAGTGAACATATGAAAGAGACCCTGGAATAAAGCCTCTTGATGACTCCTCAGGTGTTCATTTTTCCCTGAGGCAAGGGATGAACTGTCATATCAAAGAGACTCCAGACTATTCCCTAGGTCTGCATTATTCAGTGAGTCTCTGAATAACTGGCTATATGAAATAGACTCCTGAGTATTCCCCAGGTATGTGTGATTCTTCACTGAAACTGTGAATGAGTGGCCACGTGAAATAGACTCCTGACTTTTCCATAGGTGTTTATAATTCAGTGAGCCTCTGAATGAGTTACCATAGGAAAGAGACACCTGAATACTCCATAGGAGTGCACATTTCGTTTCGGCTTTTATTGAGTGGCCATACGAAATTGAATCCTGACTTTCCCCCATGTGTATATGATGAAGTGAGGCTGCGAATGTGTGGCTATATGACGTAGACTTCTGACTACTCGACAGGTGTTTCTTATTCAGTGAAACTCTGAATGGGAGACCATAGGTAACAGCAACTTGAGTATTCCTTCAGGCATGCAGTATTCACACAGACTTTGAATGTTTGGCCATATCAAATTGTCTCCCGACTAGTCAACAGGTGTGTATTATTTAATGAGGCTTTGAGTTAGTGACCCTACAAAATAGAGTCCTGACTATTCCGCCGGTGTGTATTATTGACTGAGAATCTGAATAAGTGGGCATGTGGAATATGGCTATTCCACAATTGTGCAATAGGCACTCAGGCTTTCATTATCTGGCCATATAAAATACACAAGTGTCTATTCTCCAGGTGTGCATTATTCACTGAGACTGTAAATGAGTGGCTAGGTAAAGTAGACTACTATCTCTTCCCCAGGTGTGTATTAGTCAGTGTGGCTGTGCATGAGTGGTCATGTAAAATAGGAAGATGACTATCCCCCATATTTGTATTTTTTAGTGTATCTCTGAATAATGGCTATATAAAATAGACTGGTGAGTATTTTAAATTTGTGCAGAATTCACTGAGGCTATGAGTGAGTGGCCATATGAAATGAAATCCTGACTATCACACAGGTGTGTATTATTGACTGAGGCTCTGAATGCGTGGCTCTATCACTTAGGCTCCTGACTATTCCACAGGAGTGAATGATTCAATAAAGCTCTGAGGGAGTGGACAGATGAAATTGACTCCTGATCCTTCCCCCGTTGTGTATAATTAAATAAGCCTCTTAGTGTGTGCTTTATTGAAACACACTCCTGACTATTTCCCAGGTGTGTCTTATTGACTGAGGTTCTGTATGAGTTGCCATATGAAATAGACTAATGATTATTTCCCAAGCGTGCGCACTCTTCCCTGGGAGTTTCAGTACGTGGCCATAGGAAACAAATTTTTGACTCTTAACAATGTGTGTATTAGAGAGAGATCCAAGATGGCTGATCGCTAACAGCTCGGGATTGTAGCTCCCAGTGAAAGCTCGGAAAACATGAGGACACCACATTTTCAGAGAAATTTTCGTTTCCCACGGACCAGAAGATTTCCAGTGGAGGAGCCCCACGGGTCGCCAGCGCGACTTCTGTGGCCGCCGCAGCGGTTTTGTCGTCGCCTCGGCGCGGCAGCTGTTCGTGCACAGTGAGCGGGTCTGGATCCCCTACTGACTGGTGTTTCGAGCTCCGGGAAGGCAGAGCCGCTTGTTGCGGACTCAGGAAGGAAGCCAGACCGGAGACTCCCAGGCAGAAGAGCACCATCAGTCTTATCGCTGTTGTTTTGGCCGGCGCAGAGGGTTGCTCGGATTCCAGCACTGGGAATCAATAAATTGGACATTCTCTCAGGAACTTAATCAGAAAGGCGCTAATTGTATAGACATCAGATGGATAAAATCACAATAAAGGTAAAAAAACAGCCTAAAACGGCTGAGAAAACCGAAAGTCAGAACCCCTCTCCCTCTACAGGGGACAGTAATTCCTCATCAGCAACGGAACAAGTCCTAATGGAAGAGGACTGTGTTCCAGTATCTGAAGGAGGCTTTAGAAGGTGGATGGTAAAAAACTGGAAATTGAAACAACTTGTTCTAACTCAATGTAAAGAAACTAAGAACTTTGAAAAAAGGTTAGATGAAATGTTAAAAAGAATGGACAATATAGAAAGGAATATAAATGAACTAATGGAGTTGAAAAATACAACACGAGAACTTAGTAAAATATGCACAAGTTTGAATAGCCAAATTGATCAAGCAGAAGAAAGGATATCAGAGGTCGAAGACCGACTTAATGAAATGGAATGAGAAGACAAGAATAGAGAAAAAAGGATAAAAAGGAATGAGCAAAGTCTCCAAGAATTATGGGACTATGTGAAAAGACCTAATCTACGTGTGATAGGTGTACCTGAATGTGATGGAGAGAATGAATCTCAGCTGGAAAATACTGTTCAGGATATTATCCAGGAGAATTTTCCCAATCTAGCAAAGCAGGCTACCATTCAACATCAGGTAATACAGAGAACACCACAAAGATATTCCTTAAGAAGAGCAACCCCAAGACACATAATCATTAGATTCACCAGGGTTGAAACAAAGAGAAAATACTAAGGGCAGCCAGAGAGAAAGGTCAGGTTACCCACAAAGGGAAGCCTATTAGACTTACAGAAGATCTCTCAGTAGAAACCCTACAAGCCAGAAGAGAGTGGGGGCCGATATTTAACATCCTCAAAGAACAGAACTTTCAGCCCAGAATTTCATATCCTGCCAAACTAAGCTTCACAATTGAAGGAAAAATAAAATCTTTTATGAAAAAGCAAGTACTCAGAGATTTTATTAACACCAGGCCTGCTTTACAAAAACTTCTGAAAGAAGCATTATACACAGAAAGGAACAACCAGTATTAGCCTTTCTAAAAATATACCAAAAAGTAAAGAGCATCAACATAAAGAAGAATTTACATCAACAAATGGATAAAATAGCCAGTTAACATCAAATGGCAGTAATCTTAAATGGAAATCGACTAAATTTTCTAATTAAAGATACAGCCCAAACCTAACGGTATACTATATCCAGACCCATTTCATATCCAAAGATACACAAAGACTAAAAAAAAGGGTTGGAGAAAGATTTACCAACCAAATGGAGAACAAAAACAAATAAATAAACAAAAAAGAGTTTCAATTCATGCATTTGATAAAACAGATTTCAAACCAACAAAGATCCAGTGGCCTAACACCCAGATACATAAGACCAATAAAGAGATTCAGACTCAACAGAACAGAAAATTAATAAGGATATCCAGAATCTGAACTCAGATCAGTAACAAGTAAACTTAATAAGCACTTGTAGAACTCTCAACTTTAGATAAATAAAATATACATTCTCCATTTTAAGTACAAAAAATAATGATCGGCCATTATTAATACCCATTTATAGAATAAAGCAATATTCCTGTTCTCTCTCCCTCTTTTTCTTCCTCTCTTTTTCTTTCCAAAAAATAAAAGAACATCCTAAGTTTCTTGCCTCAGTTAATGACAAGACCACCCATATACCCAAGCCAGAGCCCTGGTAAACACCTGCCTCTTGCTTACTCCTTCAAATATTGCAATGGAGCAGAAGTTACAAATCTTTTTCCTTAGGAAAAAACAACAATGTGTGTATTATTCAGAAAGGCTCCGAAAGTCTCTATATGAAATAGACTTCTGACTATTTCCCAGGTGTGCGTTATTCACTGAGGCTCTGAATAAGTGGCAATATGTAATACATTTCCGACTATTCTTCAGGTGTGTATTATTCACTAAGCGTCTCAATGAGGGGCCTTATCAAATAGACTTCTGACTATATTAAAGGTGTGTATTATTCACTGATGTTCTGAATGTTTGGATGAAGCAAATGGACACCTGGCCACTCCATAGGTTTACATTCTTTACTGATGCTCTTAATCAATGGCCATATGAAAGAGACTCCAAATTTTTCTCAAATATGCATTATTCAATGAGGCTGTGAAGAATGGGCCATATAAAATTTACTCCTTACAAATCCACATGGATTCATTTTTCTGTTAGACTCGGAGAGGGCGTCCATAGGAAATAGACTCCTCAGGATTCCAAGGCATACATCATTCAGCGAGGCTCATAATGGGTCTTCATATTAATTAGAATCCTGACTATTCCCCACGTGTGTATAATTCAGAGAGGTGCTGAATGAGTGACCATCTGAAATAAACTCTTGAGTACCCAACAGTTCTGTATTGTCCAGTGATGCTTTGAATCAGATGAACTATGCAATAGAAACCTGAGTGTTTTCTAGGTGTGTATTATTCACTGAGGCTCAGAAAGAATGTTCATATAATAAAGACTCGTGCTAAATTTCCCGGTTTGCATAATTAAATGAGGCTCTCAACCCGTACTCATAAGAAATATAAGCCTATTGCCAAGGTGTACATCATTCATTCATGCTCTGAATACGTGGACATATGGCATGGACTCTGACTATTCCCAAGCTGTGTATCACTCAGTGATTTCCTGAAAAAGTGACCATGTGAAAGAGACTCCCGACTATAGCCTCTTGCCGATTCCTCATGTGTTCATTTTCCACTGAAGCACTGGAAGAACTGTCATACTAAATAAACTCCAGACTATTCCCAAGGTGTGCATTATTCAGTGAGTCTCTGAATAAGTAAGTATATGAAATAGACGCCTGAGTAATCCCCAGGTATTTATGATTCTTCACTGAGACTCTGAATGAGTGGCCATGTAAAATACACTCCTGACTTTTCCGTAGGTTTGTATAATTCAGTGAGGCTCTGAATGAGTTACCATAAGAAAGAGACACCTGAATACTCCACAAGAGTGCATTTTTAGGTTGGGCTCTGAATGGGTGGCCATACGAAATAGAATCCTGACTTTTCACCATGTGTATATTACAAAGTGAGTCTGCGAATATGTGGCTATATGACATAGACTTTTGACTACTCTACAGGTGCTCCTTATTCAGTGAAGCTCTGAATGAGAGGCCATATGTAATAGCACCCTGAAGATACCCCCAGGTATGCATTATTCACAGAGGCTTTGAAAGTTTGGCAATATGAAATTGTCTCCCGACTAGTTTAGAGGTGTGTATTATTTGATGAGGCTTTGAGCTAGTGACCATATAAAATAGACTTCTGACTATTCCGTAGGTGTGTATTATTGACTGAGACTCTGAATAAGTGAGCATGTGGAATATGACTATTCCAAATTTATGCATTACGGACCCAGGCTTCCATTATGTGGCCATATATAATAGACTAGTGTCTATTCCCCAGGTGTGCATTATTCACTGATACTGTAAATGAGTGGCTAAATAAAGTAGACTCCTATATATTCCCCAGGTGTATATGAGTCAGTGAGGCTGTGCATGAGTGGTCATGTAAAATTGGATTTTGACTATCTCTCATATTTGTATTTTTCAGTGAATCTCTGAATGAATGGCTATATAAAATAGACTGGTGGGTTTTGTACATTTGTGTAGTATTCACTGAGGCTATGAGTGAGTGGCCATATGAAATGAAATCCTGACTATCACACAGGTGTTCATTATTCACTGTGTCTCTGAATGAGTGGCTCTATCAGTTAGGCTTCTGACTATTCCAGAGGAGTGAATTATTCAATGAATCTCTGAGTGAGAGGCCAGATGTAATTGACTCCTGATCCTTCCCATGTTGTGTATAATTCAATGAACCTCTTAGTGTGTGCCTAATTGAAATACACTCCTGACTATTCCCCAGGTGTGTCTTATTCCGTGAGGTTCTATATGAGTCGCCATAAAAAAATAGACCCCTGAAAATTGCCCATTGAGCACTAATCCCTGGGATTCTCAATGAGTGGCAATAAAATCTTATTCCTTGCTATTGTAAACAGTGCTGCAATGAACATTTGTGTGCATGTGTCCTTATAGTAGAACAATTTATAGTCCTTTGGATATTTACCCAGTAAAGTGATTGCTGGGTCAAATGGAATTTCTATTTCTAGGTCCTTGAGGAATCGCCACACTGTCTTCCACAGTGGGTGAACTAATTTACACTCTTAGCAACAGTGTAAGTGTGTTCCTATTTCTCCATATTTTATCCAGCATCTGTTGTCTCTAGATTTTTTAATGATCACCATCCTAACCTGCGTGAGATGGTATCTCAATGTGGTTTTAATTTGCATGTCTCTAATGACCAGTGATGATGAGCATTTTTTCATGTGTTTGTTGGCCTCATGTATGTCTTCTTTTGTAAAGTGTCTGTTCATATCCTTTGCCCATTTTTGAATGGGCTTGCTTGTTTTTCTTCCTGTAAATCTCTTTGAGTTCTTTGTGAAGTCTGGATATCAGGCCTTTGTCTGATGCATAAACTGCAAAGATTTTTTCCCATTCTGATGGTTGCCTATTCACTCTAGTGACTGTTTCTTTTGCTGTGCAGAAGCTGTGAACTTTGATTAGGTCCCATTTGTCTATTTTGGCTTTTGTTGCCAATGCCTTTAGTGTTTTGGTCATGAAGTCCTTGCCTACTCCTATGTCCTGAACGGATTTGCCTAGATTTAGCTTCTGCACGGCAAAACAAACAGTCACCAGAGTGAATCGGCAACCATCAGAATGGGAAAAAATCTTTGCAGTTTACGCATCTGACAAAGGGCTGATATCCAGAATTTACAAAGAACTCAAACAGATTTACAGGAAAAAAACAAACAAGCCCATTCAAAAATGGGCAAAGGATATGAACAGAAACTTTACGAAAGCAGACATACATGAGGCCAGCAAACATATGAAAAAGTGCTCATCGTCATTGGTCATTAGAGAGATGCAAATCAAAACCACATTGAGATACCATCTCACACCAGTTAGAATGGCGATCATTAAAAAATCTGGAGACAGCAGATGCTGGAGAGGATGTGGAGAAATAGGAACACTCTTACACTGTTGGTGGGAGTGTAAATTAGTTCAACCATTGTGGAAGACAGTGTGGCGATTCCTCAGGGACCTAGAAATAGAAATTCCATTTGACCCAGCAATCCCATTACTGGGTATCTATCCAAAGGACTATAAATCGTTCTACTATAAGGACACATGCACACGAATGTTCATTGCAGCACTGTTTACAATAGCAAAGACCTGGAACCAACCCAAATGCCCAACGATGATAGACTGGACTGGGAAAATGTGGCACATATACACCATGGAATATTATGCAGCAATCAAAAATGATGAGTTTGTGTCCTTTGTAGGGACATGGATGAATCTGGAGAACATCATTCTCAGCAAACTGACACAAGAACAGAAAAAGAAATACCGCATATACTCACTCATAGGTGGGTGAGAAAAATGAGAACACGTGGACACAGAGAGGCGGTCTACTATACACTGGGGACTTTTGGGGGGAATGGGGGAGGGACAGCAGCGGGGGGCTGGGGGGGATAGCCTGGGGATGACTACCACGTGTGGGTGAAGGGGAGGAAAGCAGCAAAGCACACTGCCGTGTGTACCTATGCAACTATCTTGCTCGTTCTGCACATGTACCCCCAAACCTATAATGCAATAAAAATTAAAAAAAAAAAATTAAAAAAAACTTATTCCTGACTCTCCCCAAAGTGTGTATTATATAGGGAGGCTCTGAAAGTGTCCGCATGAAATAGGCTCCTGAGTATTACACAGGTGTGTGTTATTCACTGAGGCTCTGAATAAGTAGCAATATATAATCAATTCCCGACTATTTCCCTGGTGTTTATTATTCACTCAGCCTATGAATGAGGGGCCTTAAGAGACAGACTCCTGATTATACCACAGGTGTGTATTATTCACTGATATTCTGAATGTGTGGCCAAAGCAAATGGAATCCTGGCCACTCCACAGGTGTGCATTCTTTACTGATGCTCTGAATCAATGGCCATATGAAAGAGACTCCAAATTTTTTTCAGATATGCATTTTTCCATGAAACTGTGAAGGAGGAGCCATATAAAATATACTCCTTAAAATTCTGCATGCGTTAATATTTTTATTAGACTGGAAACAAGGGTTGATAGGAAATAGACTCCTCAGGATTCCAAGGCATACATCATTCAGCAGGGCTCATAATGGGTGTTCATATTAAAAAGAATTCTGACTATTCTCCATGTGTGTATCATTCAGAGAGGTGCTGAATGAGTGACAATATGAAATAAACTCCTGAGTACCCAACAGTTCTGTATTGTTTAGTGATACTTTGAATCAGAGAGACTATGCAATAGAATCTTGAGAATTCCCTAGATGTGTATTATTCACTTAGGCTCGGAAGGAATGTTCATATGATATGTCCTCCTGCTAAATTTCCTGGAGTGCATAATTAAATGAGGCTCTCAACCAGTACTCACAGGAAACAGAAACCTATTGCCAAAGTGTACATCATTCAGTAATGCTCTGAATACTTGGACATATGGCATGGACTCTGACTATTCCCAAGGTGTGTATCATTCAGTGAGTTTCTGAAAATGTGACCATGTGAAAGAGACTCTTGACTATAGCCTCTTGCCGATTCCTCAGGTGTTCATTTTCCACTGAGGCACTGGAAGAATTGTCATACTAAATAGATTCCAGACTATTCCCAAAATGTGCATTATTCAGTGAGTCTCTGAATAAGTAAGTATATGAAATAGACGCCTGAGTAATCCCCAGGTATATATGATTCTTCACTGAGACTCTGAATGAGTGGCCATGTAAAGTACACTCCTGACTTTTCCGTAGGTTTGTATAATTCAGTGAGGCTCTGAATGAGTTACCATAAGAAAGAGACACCTGAATACTCCACAGGAGTGCATTTTTAGTTTGGGCTCTGAAAGAGTGGCCATACGAAATAGAATCCTGACTTTCCCCCATGTGTATATTACAATGTGAGGTTGCGAATGTGTGACTATATGACATAGACTTCTGACTACCCTACAGGTGCTCCTTATTCAGTTAAGCTCTGAAAGAGAGGCCATATGTAACAGCATCCTGAAGATTCCCCCAGGTATGCATTATTTACAGAGGCTTTGAAAGTTTGGCAATATGAAATTGTCTCCCGACTAGTTTACAGGTGTGTATTATTTGATGAGTCTTTGAGTTAGTGACCATATAAAATAGACTTCTGACTGTTCCTCCAGTATGTATTATTGACTGACACTCTGAATAAGTGGGCATGTGGAGTATGACTATTCCAGTGTTATGCATTATGACCCCAGGCTTCCATTATCTGGCCATGTAAAATAGACTAGTGTCTATTCCCCAGGTCTGCATTATTCACTGAGAGTGTAAATGAGTGGCTATATAAAGTAGACTCTTTTATATTCCCCAGGTGTATATGCGTCAGTGAGGCTGTGCAAGAGTGGTAATGTAAAATAGGATGTTGACTATTTCTCATATTTGTATTGATCAGAGAATCCCTAAATGAATGGCTATGTAAAATAGACTGGTGGGTACTGTACATTTGTGCAGTATTCACTGAGGCTATGAGTGAGTGGCCATATGAACTGGAATCCTGACTATTGCAAAGATGTTCGTTATTCACTGAGGCTCTGAATGAGTGGCTCTATCAGTTTGGATCCTGACTATTCCAGAGGAGTGAATTATTCAATGAATCCCTGAGGGAGAGACCAGAAGTAATTGACTCATGATTCTTCCCATGTTGTGTATAATTCAATGAACCTCTTAGTGCGTGCTTAATTGAAATACACTCCTGACTATTCCGCAGGTGTGTCTTATTCCGTGAGGTTTTGTATGCGTTGCCATATAAAATAGACCCCTGACAATTCCACAAGTGTGATCTAATCCCTGGGAGTCTCAGTGAGTGGCCATAAAAAACTTATTCCTGACTCTCCCCAAAGTGTGTATTATTTAAAGAGGCTCTGAACGTGTCCATATGAAATAAACTCCTGAGTATTACACAGGTGTGTATTATTCACTGATGTTCTGAATGTGTAGCCAAAGCAAATGGAATCCTGGCCACTCCACAGGTGTGCATTCTTTACTGATGCTCTGAATCAATGGCCATATGAAAGAGACACCAAATTTTTCTCAGATATGCATTATTCAATGAGGCTGTGAAGGAGAAGCCATATGAAATTTGCTCCTTACAATTCTGCATGTGTTAATATTTCTGTTAGACTTGAAACAAGGGTTGACAGGAAATAGACTCCTCAGGATTCCAAGGCATACATAATTCAGCGAGGCTCATAATGGGTGTTCATATTAAATAGAATCCTGACTATTCCCCACGTGTGTATTATTCAGTGAGGTGCTGAATGAGCGGCCATGTAAAATACACTCCTTAGTATCCAACATTCGTGCATTGTTCAGTGAGGCTTTGAATAAGAGTGCTCATGTAATAGAATCCTGAGAATTCCCTAGTTTTGTATTATTCACGGAAAGGGTGTTCATATGGTATAGCCTCTTGCTAAATTTCCTGGTGTGCATTATTCAGTGAGGCTCTCAACCAGTAGTCATATAAATTAGAAATTTATTTTCCAGGTGCGCATCATTCAGTAATGCTCTGATTGCGTGGATATATGGCATGGACTCTGACTTTTCCCAAGGTGTGTATTATTCAGTGAGTTTATGAATGAGTGAACATATGAACGAGACTCTGGACTAAAGACTCTTGATGATTCCTCAGGTGTTCATTTTTCCCTGAGGCATGGGATGAACTGTCATATCAAAGAGTCTCCAGACTATTCCCCAGGTGTGCATTATTCAGTGAGTCACTGAATATCTGGCTATATGAACAGTCTTCTGGGTATTCCCCAGGTATGTGTGATTCTTCACTGACACTCTGAATGAGTGGCCATGTGACATAGTCCCCTGACTTTTCCATAGGTGTGTATAATTCAGTGAGCCTCTGAATGAGTTACCATAGAAAAGAGACACCTGAATACTCCACAGGAGTGCACATTTAGTTTCGGCTTTTAATGAGTGGTCATACAAAATAGAACTCTGACTTTACCCCATGAGTATATAATGAAGTGAGGCTGAGAATGTGTGGCTATATGACATAGAATTCTGACTACTCTACAGTTGTTTCTTATTCAGTGAAGCTCTGAATGGGAGACAATAGGTAACAGCATCTTGAGTATTCTTTCAGGTATGCACTATTCACACAGACTTTGAATGTTTGGCTGTATCAAATTGTCTCCTGACTAATCAACAGGTGTGTATTATTTATTGAGGCTTTACTTTAGTGACCCTACAAAATAGAGTCCTGACTATTCCACCAGTGTGTATTATTGACTGAGAATCTGAATTAGTGGGCATGTGGAATATGACTCTTCCTGAGGTGTGCATTATGCACTCAGGCTTTCATTATCTAGCCATATAAAATAGACTAGTGTCTATTCCCCAGGTGTGCATTATTCACTGAGACTGTAAATGAGTGTCTAAATAAAGTAGACTGCTATCTCTTCCCTAGGTGTGTATTATTCAGTGAGGCTGTGCATGAGTGAGTGGTCATGTAAAATAGAAAGATGACTATCCCCCATATTTGAATTTTTCAGAGAATCTCTGAATGAATGGCTATATAAAATAGACTGATGAGTAATGTACATTTGTGCAGTGTTCACTGAGGCTATGAGTGAGTGGCCATATGAAATGAAGTCCTGTCTATCACACAGGTGTGCATTATTCACTGAGGCTCTGAATGAGTGGCTCTATCACTTAGGCTCCTGACTATTCCACAGGAGTGAATGAATCAATAAAGCTCTGAGTGAGTGGTCAGATGAAATTGACTCCTGATCCTTCCTTTGTTGTGTATAATTAAATAAGCCCTTTAGTGTGTGCTTTATTGAAATGCACGCCTGACTATTTCCCAGGTGTGTCTTATTCACTGAGGTTTTGTATGAGTTGCCATATGAAATAGACTCCTGACAATGTCCCAAGTGTTCACTCTTCCCTGGGAGTCTCAGTGCATGGCCATAGGAATCAAATTTTTGACTCTTACCAATTTGTTTATTATTCAGAAGGGCTCCAAAGTCTCTAAATGAAATAGACTTCTGACTATTTCCCAGGTGTGCGTTATTCACTGAGGCTCTGTGTAAGTGGCAATATGTAATACATTTCTGACTATTCTTCAGTTTAATATTATACACTCAGTGTCTGAATGACGGGCCTTATCAAATAGACTTCTGACTATATTAAAGGTGAGTATTATTCACTAATGTTTTTAATGGGTGGATGAAGCAAATGGAAACCTGTCCACTCCGCAAATGTGCATTGTTTACTGAAGCTCTAAATCAATGACCATATGAAAGAGACTTTATATTTTTTTTCCAGATATGCATTATTCAATGAGGCTGTGAAAGATGGGCCTTATAAAATTTACTCCTTACAAATCCACATGTATTAATTTTTCTGTTGCACTCGGAAAGGGGATTGACAGGAAATAGACTCCTCAGGATTACAAGGCATACATAATTCAGCGAGGCTCATAATGAGTGTTCATATTAAATAGAATCCTGACTATTCCCCAAGTGTGTAACATTCAGAGGGGTGCTGAATGAGTGACCATATGAAATAAACTCCTGATTACCCAACAGTTCTGTATTGTTCAGTGATGCCTTGAATCAGAGGTACTATGCATTAGAATCCTGAGTAATCCCTACGTGTGTATTATTCACTTAGGCTCTCAAAGAATGTTCATATGATATACACTCCTGCTAAATTTCCCGGTATGCATAATTAAATGATGCTCTCCAACAGTACTCATATGCAATACAAACCTATTGACAAGGTGTACATCGTTCAGTAATGCTGCGAATACGTGGACATATGGCATGGACTCAGACTATTCCGAAGGTGTATATCATTCAGTGAGTTTCTGAAAAAGTGAACATGTGAAAGAGACTCCCGATTATAACCTCTTGCCAATTCCTCAGGTGTTCATTTTCCACTGAGGCACTGGAAGAATTGTCATATGAAATAGGCTCCAGACTATTCCCAAGGTGTGCATTATTCAGTGTGTCTCTGAATAAGTAAGTATCTGAAATAGAAGCCTGAGTAAGCCAGGTACATGTGATTCTTCATTGAGACTCTGAATGAGTGGCCATGTAAAATACACTCCTGATTTCTCCGTAGGTTTGTATAATTCAGTGAGGCTCTGAATGAGTAAGCATAAGAAAGAGACACTTGAATACTCCACAGGAGTGCATTTTTAGGTTGGGCTCTGAATGAGTGACCATACAAAATAGAATCCTAACTTTCCCTAATGTGTATATTACGAAGTAAGGCTGCAAATGTGTGGCCGTATGACATAGACTTCTGACATCTCTACAGGTGCTCCTTATTCAGAGCAGCTCGGAAAGAGGGGGCATATGTAACAGCATCCTGAAGATTCCCCCAGGTATGCATTATTCACAGAGGCTTTGAAAGTCTGGCAATATTAAATTGTCTCTCGACTAGTTTACAGGTGTGTATTATTTGATGAGGCTTTGAGATAGTGACCATATAAAATAGACTTCTGACTATTCCGTAGGTGTGTATTATTGACTGAGACTCTGAATATGTGGGCATTTGGAATATGAATGATCCAAGCATTATGAACCCAGGCTTCCATTATCTGGCCATATAAAATAGAATAGTGTCTATTCCTTAGGTGTGCATTATTCACTGATAATGTAAATGAGTGGCTATATAAAGTAGACTCCTATATCTTCCCCAGGTGTATATTAGTCAGTGAGACTGTACATGAGTGGTCATGTAAAATCGGATGTTGACTATCTCTCATATTTGTATTTTTCAGTGAATCTCTGAATGAATGGCTATATAAAATAGACTGGAGGGTACTGTAAATTTGTGCAGGATTCACTGGGGCTATGAGTGAGTGGCCATATGAAATGGAATCCTGATCATCGCACAGGTGTTCATTATTCACTGAGGCTCTGGATGAGTGTCTCTGTCAGTTAGGCTCCCGACTATTCCAGAGGAGTGAATTATTCAATGAATCTCTGAGTGAGAGGCCAGATGTAATTGACTCCTTATTCTTCCCATGTTGTGTATAATTCAATAAACCTCTTAGTGTGTGCTTAATTGAAATACACTCCTGACAATTTCCCAGGTGTGTCTTATTCCGTGAAGTTCTGTATGAGTTGCCATATAAAGCAGACCACTGACAATTCCCCAAGTGTGCACTAATCCCTGGGAGTCTCAATGAGTGGCCATAAAAAACTTATTCCTGACTCTCCCCAAAGTTTGTATTATTTAAGGAGACTCTGAAAGTGTTTATATGAAATAGACTCCTGAGTATTACACAGGTGTGTGTTATTCACAGAGGCTCTGAATAAGTGGCAATATATAACCGATTCCTGACTCTTTCCCTGGTGTTTATTATTCACTCAGCCTCTGAATGAGGGGCCTTAAGAGAAAGACTCCTGATTATACCACAGGTGTGTATTATTCACTGATGTTCTGAATGTGTAGCCAAAGCAAATGGAATCCTGGCCACTCCACAGGTGTGCATTCTTTACTGATGCTCTGAATCAATGCCCATATGAAAGAGACTCCAAATTTTTCTCAGATATACATTATACAATGAGGCTGTGGAGGACCCATATGAAATATACTCCTTACAATTCCGCATATGTTAATATTTCTGTTAGACTGGAAACAAGGGTTGATAGGAAATAGACTCCTCAGGATTTCAAGGCATACACAATTCAGCGAGGCTCATAAAGGGTGTTCATATTAAATAGAATACTGACTATTCCCCACGTGTGTATTATTCACTGAGGTGCCGATTGAGGGGCCATATAAAATACACTCCTGAGTACCCAACATTTGTGCATTGTTCTGTGTGTCTTTGAATGAGAGGGCTTATGTAATAGACTCCTGAGTATTCCCTAGGTGTGTATTATTCACTGAGGCACGGAAAGAGTGTTTATATGATATAGTCTCTTGCTAAATTTCCTGGTGTGCATTATTCACTGACGCTCTCAACCAGTAGTCATATAAAATAGAAACCTATTTTCCAGGTGTGCATCATTCAGTAATGCTCTGATTGCGTGGATATATGGCATGGAGTATGACTTTTCCCAAGGTGTGTATTACTCAGCGAGTTCATGAACGAGTCAACATATGAAAGAGACTCTGGAATAAAGCTTCTTGATGATTCCTCTGTTGTTCATTTTCCCCTGAGGAACAGGATGAACTGTCATATCAAAGAGACTCCAGACTATTCCTCAGGTGTACATTATTCCGTGAGTCTCTGAATAACTGGCTATATGAAATAGACTCCTGAGTATTCCCCAGGTATCTGTGATTCTTCATAGAAACTGTGTGAAATAGACTCCTGACTTTTCCAGAGGTATGTATAATTCAGTGAGCCTCTGAATGAGTTACCATATAAAAGAGACACCTGAATACTCCACAGGAGTGCACATTTAGTTTCACCATTTAATGAGTGACCAGGTGAAAGAGAATCCTTACTTTCCCCCATCTGTAAATAAGGAAGTGAGTCTGTGAATGTGTGGCTACATGACATAGATTTCTGACTAATCTACAGGTGTTTTTTACTCAGTAAAGCTCTGAATGGGAGACCATATGTAACTGCATCTTGAGTATTCCTTCAGGCATGCAGTATTCACACAGACTTTGAATGTTTGGCCATATCAAATTTTCTCCCAACTAGTCAACAGGTGTGTATTATTTAATGAGGCTTTAAGTTAGTGACCCTACAAAATAGAGTCCTGACTATTCTGCCGGTCTGTAGTATTGACTGAGAATCTGAATAAGTAGGCATGTGGAAGATGACTATTCCAGAGTTGTGCATTATGCACTCAGGCTTTCATTATATGGCCATATAAAATAGACTAATGTCTATTCCCAAGGTGTGGATTATTCCCTGAAATTGTAAATGTGTGGCTATTTAAAGTAGACTCCTATCTTTTCCCCAGGTGTTTATTAGTCAGTGAGGCTGTGCATGAGTGAGTGGTCATGTAAAATAGAAAGATGGCTATCCCACTTATTTGTATTTTTGAGTGAATCTCTGAATGAATGGCTATATAAAATAGACTGGTGAGTATTGTACATTTGTACAGTATTCACTGAGGCTATGAGTGAGTGGCCATATGAAATGAAATCCTGACTATCACACAGGTGAGCATTATTCACTGAGGCTCTGAATGAGTTGCTCTATCACTTATGCTTCTGACTATTCCACAAAAGTGACTGATTCAATAAAGCTCTGAGTGAGTGGACAGATGAAATTGACTCCTGATCCTTCCCCTGTTGTGTACAATCAAATAAGTATCTTAGTGTGGGCTTTACTGAAATGCACTCCTGACTATTACCCAGGTGTGTCTTATTCACTGAGGTTCTGGATGAGTTGCCATATGAAATAGACTTTTGACAATTTTCCAAGTATGCACACTCTTCCCTGGGAGTCTCAGTGCGTGGCAATACAAAACAAATTTTTGACTCTTACCAATGTGTGTATTATTCCGAAAGCCTCCGAAAGACTCTATATGAAATAGACTTCTGACTATTTCCCAGGTGTGCGTTATTCACTGAGGCTCTGAATAAGTGGCAATATGTAATACATTTCTGACTGTTCTTCAGGTGTGTATTATTCACTCAGCATCTTAATGAGGGGCCTTATCAAATTGACTTCTGACTATATTAAAGGTGTGTATTATTCACTGATGTTCTGAATGTGTGGATGAAGCAAATGGACACCTGGCCACTCCACAGGTGTGCATTCTTTACTGATGTTCTGAATCAATGGCCATGTGAAAGAGACTTCATATTTTTTTTCCCAGATATGCATTATTCAATGAGGCTGTAAAGTATGGGCCATATGAAATTTACTCCTTACAAATCCACATGTGTTACTTTTTCTGTTAGACTCGGGAAAGGGGTCGATAGGAAATAGACTCCTCGGGATTCCAAGGCATACATCATTTAGCGAGGTTCATAATGAGTGTTCATATTAAATAGAATCCTGACTATTCCCCACGTGTGTATCATTCAGAGAGGTGCTGAATCAGTGACCATATGAAATAAACTCCTGTGTACCCAACAGTTCTGTATTGTCCAGTGAAGCTTTGAATCAGAGGGTCTATGCAATAGAATCCTGAGTATTCCCTAGGTGTTTATTATTCACTGAGGCTCGAAAAGAATGTTCATATGATACAGCCTCCTGCTAAATTTCCCAGTGTGCATAATGAAATGAGGCTTTCAACCAGTACTCATATGAAATAGAAACCTATTGCCGAGGAGTACATCATTCAGTAATGCTCTAAATACGTGGACATATGGCATGGACTCTGACTATACCCAAGGTGCATATCATTCAGTGAGTTTCTGAAAAAGTGACCATGTGAAAGAGACTCCCGACTATAGCCTCTTGCGGATTCCTCAGGTGTTCGTTTTCTGCTGAGGCACTGGAAGAGCTGTCATATTAAATAGACTCCAGACTATTCCCAAGGTGTGCATTATTTAGTGAGTCTCTGAATAAGTAAGTATATGAAATAGACGCCTGAGTAATCCCCAGGTATATATGATTCTTCACTGAGACTCGGAATGTGTGGCCATGTAAAATACACTCCTGAATTTTCCGTAAGTTTGTATAATTCAGTGGGGTTCTGAATGAGTTACCATAAGTACGAGACACCCGAATACTCCACAGGAGTGCATTTTTAGGTTGTGCTCTGAATGAGTGGCAATAAGAAATAGAATCCTGATGTTCCCCATGTGTATATTACGAAGTGAGGCTGCAAATGTGTAGCTATATGACATAGACTTCTGTCTAATCTACAGGTGCTCCTTATTCAGTGAAGCTCTGAGTGTAAGGCCATATGTAACAGCATCCTGAAGATTCCCCCAGGTATGCATTATTCACAGAGGCTTTTAACTTTTGGCCATATCAAATTTTCTCCCGACTAGTTTACAGGTGTTTATTATTTGATGAGGCTTTGAGTTAGTGACCATATAAAATAGACTTCTGACTATTCCGTAGGTGTGTATTATTGACTGAGACTCTGAATAAGTGGGCATGTGGAATATGACTATTGCAAAGTTATGCATTACGTACACAGGCTTCCATTATCTGACGATATAAAATAAACTAGCTTCTTTTCCCCAGGTGTGCATTATTCACTGATACTGTAAATGAGTGGCAGTATAAAGTAGACTCCTATATCTTTACCAGGTGTTTATTAGTAAGTGAGGCTGTGTATGAGTGGTCATGTAAAATCGGATGTTGACTATCTCTCATATTGGTATTTTTCAGTGAATCTCTGAATGAATGGCTATACAGAATAGACTGTGGTGTATTGTACATTTGTGTATTATCCACTGAGGCTATGAGTGAATGGCCATATGAAATGGAATCCTGACTATCGCACAGGTGTTCGTTATTCACTACTGAGGCTCTGAATGAGTGGCTCTACCAATTAGGCTCCTGACTATTTTAGAGGATTGAATTATTCAATGAATCTCTGAGTGAGAGGCCAGATGTAATTGACTCCTGATCCTTTCCATGTTGTGTATAATTCAATGAACCTCTTAGTGTGTGATTAATTGAAACACACTCCTGACTATTCCACAGGTGTGTCTTATTCTGTGAGTTTCTGTATGAGTTGCCATATAAAATAGACCCCTGACAATTCCCCAAGTGTGCATTAAACCCTGGGATTATGAGGAGTGGCCATAAAAAGCATATTCCTGACTCTTCCAAAAGTGTGTATTATTTAGGGAGGCTCTGAAAGTGTCCATATGAAATAGACTCCTGAGTATTACACATGTGTGTGTTATTCACTGAGGCTCTGAATAAGTGGCAATATATAATAGATTTCTGACTATTTCCCTGGTGTTTATTATTCACTCAACCTCTGAATGAGAGGCCTTAAGAGAAAGACTCCTGATTATACCACAGGTGTGTATTATTCTCTGATGTTCTGAATGTGTGGCCAAAGCAAATTGAATCCTGGTTACTCCACAGGTGTACATTCTTTACTGATGCTCTGAATCCATGGCCATATGAAAGAGACTCCAAATTTTTCTCAGTTATGCATTATTCAATGAGGCTGTGAAGGAGGAGCCATATGAAATTTACTCCTTACCATTCCGCATGTGTTAATATTTCTGTTAGACTCGAAAGAAGGGTCGATAAAAAATAGACTCCTCAGGATTCCAAGGCATACATAATACAGCGAGGCTCATGATGGGTGTTCATAGTAAATAGAATCCTGACTATTCCCCACGTTTGTATTATTCAGTGAGGTGCTGAATGAGCGGCCATATAAAATACACTCCTGAGTACCCAACATTTGTGCATTGTTCAGTGAGGCTTTGAATGAGAGGGCTTATGTAATAGACTCCTGATTATTCCCTAGGTGTGTATTATTCACTGAGGCACGGAAAGAGTGTTCATATGATATAGACTTTTGCTCAATTTCCTGGTGTGCCTTATTCAATAAGGCTCTAAACCTGTAGTCATATGAAATAGAAACCTATTTTCCAGGTGCACATAATTCAGTAATGCTCTGATTGCGTGGATATATGGCATGGTCTCTGACATTTCCCAAGTTGTGTATTACTCAGTGAGTTTATGAATAAGTGAACATATGAAAGAGTCTCTGGACTAAACCCTCTTGATGATTCCTCTGGTGTTCATTTTGCCCGAGGTATGGGATGAACTGTCATATACAAGAGATTCCAGACTATTCCTCAGGTTTACATTATTCAGTGGGTCTCAGAATAACTGGCTAAATGAAATAGACTCTTGAGTATTCCCCAGGTATGTGTGATTATTCACTGAAACTGTAAATGAGTGGCCATGTGAAATAGACTCCTGACTTTTTCATAGGTGTGTATAATACAGTGAGCGTCTGAATGAGTTACCATAGAAAAGAGACACCTGAATACTCCAGAGGAGTGCACATTTAGTTTCGGCTTTTAATGAGTGGCCATACGAAATAGAATTCTGACTTTCACCCATGAGTATATAATGAAGTGAGGCTGCCAATTTGTGGCTATATTATATAGATTTCTGACTACTCTACAGGAGTTTCTTATTCAGTGAAGCTCTGAATGGGAGAACATAGATAACAGCCTCTTGAGTATTTCTTCAGGCATGCACTATTCACACAGACTTTGAATGTTTGGCCATATCAAATTGTCTCCCGACTCGTCAACAGGTGTGTATTATTTAATGAGGCTTTAAGATAGTGACCCTACAAAATAGAGTCCTGACATTTCCGCCGGTGTGTATTATTAACTGAGAATCTGAATAAGTGGGCATGTGAAATATGACTATTCCAGAGTTGTGCATTACGCACTCACCTTTCATTATCTGCCCACATAAAATAGACTAGTGTCTATTCCCCAGGTGTGCATTATTCACTGAGACTGTAAATGAATGGCTATATTAAATAGACTCCTATCTCTTCCCCAGGTGTGTATTAGTCAGTGAGGCTGTGCATGAGTGAGTGGTCATGTAAAATAGAAAGATGACTATCCCCCATATTTGTATTTTTCAGTGAATCTCTGAATGAATGGCTATAAAAAATAGACTGGTGAATATTGTATATTTGTGCAGTATTCACTGAGGCTATGAGTGAGTGGCCATATGAAATGAAATCCTGACTATCACACAGGTGTGCATTATTCACCGAGGCTCTGAATGAGAGGCTCTAACACTGAGGCTCCTGACTATTCCACAGGGGTGAATGATTCAATAAAGCTCTGAGTGAGCGGACAGATGAAATTGACTCCTGATTTTCCCCTTTTGTGTATAATTAAATAAGCCTCTTAGTGTGTGCTTTATTGAAATGTACTCCTGACTATTTCCCAGGTTTGTCTTATTCACTGAGGTTCTGTAAGAGTTGCCATATGAAATAGACTCCTGACAAATTTCCATGAGGGCGCACTCTTCCCAGGGAGTTTCATTGCGTGGCCATAAAAAAGAAATTTTTCACACATACCAATGTGTGTATTATTCAGAAAGGCTCTGAAAGTCTTTATGTGAAATAGATTTCTTTTTTTAAAAGTTTCTACATTTTTATTGCATTATAGGTTTTGGGGTACTTGTGCAGAACTTGCAAGATAGTTGCATAAGCACACAATGGCAGTGTGTTTTGTTGCATTCCTTCCCTTCACCCACACTTGGCATTTATCCCCAGGCTATCGCTCCCCAGCCATCCCCCCGCTGTCCCTCCCCCATTCCCCCCAATAGACCCCAGTGTGTTGTAGACCCCCTCTCTGTGTCCATGTGTTCTCATTTTTCTCACTGGCTTATGAGTGAGTATATGCGGTATTTTTTTTTCTGTTCTTGTGAAGTTTGCTGAGAATGATGTTCTCCAGATTCATTCTTGTCCTTACAAAGGATACGAACTCATTATTTTTGATTGCTGCATAATATTCCATGGTGTATATGTGCCACATTTTCCCAGTCCAGTCTATCATCTATGAGCATTTGGGTTAGTTCCAGGTCTTTGCTATTGTAAACAATGCTGCAGTGAACATTCGTGTGAATATGTCCTTATAGCAGAAAGATTTATAGTCCTTTGTATATATACCCAGTAATGGGATTGCTGGGTCAAATGGAATTTCTATTTCTAGGTCCTTGAGGAATCACAACACTATCTTCCACAATCATTGAACTAATTTACACTCCCACCAACAACGTAAGAGTGTTCCTATTTCTCCACATCCTCTCCAGCATCTGCTGTCTCCAGATGTTTTAATGATCGCCATTCTACCTGGCCTGAGATGGTATCTCAATGTGGTTTTGATTTGCATCTCTCTAATGACCAGTGATGATGAGCATTTTTTCATGTGTTTGTTGGCCTCATGTATGTCTTCTTTTGTAAAGTGTCTGTTCATATCCTTTGCCCATTTTTGAATGGGCTTGCTTGTTTTTTTCCTGTAAATCTGAGTTCTTTGTAAACTCTGGATATCAGCCCTTTGTCATATGCATAAACTGCAAAGATTTTTTTCCATTTTGATGGTTGCCGATTCACACTAGTGACTGTTTCTTTTGCCGGGCAGAAGCTGTGGAGTTTGATTAGGTCCCATTTGTCTATTTTGGCTTTGGTTCCCAACGCTTTGATGTTTGTTCATGAAGTCTTTGCCTACTCCTATGTCCTGAATGGTTTTGCCTAGATTTTCTTCTAGGGTTTTTCTGGTGTCAGGTCTTATGTTTAAGTCCTTAATCCATCTGGAGTTAATTTTAGTCTAAGGTGTCAGGAAGAAGTCCAGTTTCTTCTTTCTGCACATGGCTAGCCAGCTTTCTCAACGCCATTTATTAAACAGGGAATCCTTCCTTCGTTGCTTGTTTTTGTCTGTTTTATCAAAGAATATATGGTTGTAGATATGTTGTGTTGCCTCCGATGCCTCTGTTCTGTTCCATTAGTCTATATCTCTGGTTTTGTACCAGTACCATGCTATTTTGATCACTGTAGCCTTATAGTATAGTTTGAAGACTGGTAGTGTGATGCCTCCCGCTGTGTTCTTTTTGTTTAGAATTGACTTGGCTATGCGGGCTCTCTATTGGTTCCATATGAAGTTCATGGTGGTTTTTTCGAGTTCTGTGAAGAAATTCAATGGTAGTTTGATGGGGATAGCATTGATTGTGTACATTACTTTGGGCAGTATAGACATTTTCACGATATTGATTCTTTCTAACCATGAACATCGAATGTTTCTCCATCTGTTTGTGTCCTCTCTTATTTCGTTGAGCAGTGGTTTGTAGTTTTCCTTAAAGAAGTCCCTTACGTTTTTTTGTGAGTTTTATTCCTAAGTATTTTATTTTCTTTGTAGCAATTGTGAATGGCAGTTCGTTCTTGATTTGGTTCTCTTTAAGTCTGCTATTGGTTAATAGGAATGCTTGTGATTTTTGCACATTGATTTTATATCCTGAGACTTTGCTGAAGTTGCTTATCAGTTGCAGGAGCTTTTCGGCTGAGGTGATGGGGTCTCATAAGTATACTATTATGTCGTCTGCAAATAGAGACTATTTGGCTTCCACCTTTCCTATTTGAATACACTTTATTTCTTTTTCTTGCCTGATTTCTCTGGCTAGAACTTCCAGTAATACGTTGAATAGGAGTGTTGAGAGAGGGCATCCTTGTCTCGTGCCAGATTTCAAAGAGAATGCTTCCAGTTTTTGCCCATTAAATATGATATTGGCGGTTGGTTTGTCGTAAATAGCTTTTATTACTTTCAGATATGTTCCATCAATACCAAGTTCATTGAGGGTTTTTAGCATAAAGGGCTGTTGAATTTTGTCAAATGCCTTCTCTGAGTCAATTGAGATAATCATGTATTTTTTATTTTTGCTTCTGTTTATGTGGTGAATTACATTTAGAGACTTGTGTATGTTGAACCAGCCTTGCATCCCTGGGATGAATCCTACTTGGTCATGATGGATAAGTTTTTTAATGTGCTGTTGCAATCGGTTTGCCAGTAATTTGTTGAAGATTTTTTCATCTATGTTTATCATAGATATTGGCCTGAAGTTTTCTTTTCTTGTTGATTCTCTGCCAGGTTTTGGTATCAGGATGTTGTTGGTCTCATATAATTATTTGGGAAGGGTTCTCTCTTTTTGGATTATTTGGAATAGTTTCAGAAGGAATGGTACCAGATCCTCTTTGTGTGTCTGGTAGAATTCGGCTGTGAACCCATCTGGACCTGGGCTTTTTCCTCTGTGGTAGGCTCTTAATTGCTGCCTCAACTTCAGACCTTGTTATTGGTCTATTCATAGTTTTGGCTTCCTCCTGGTTTAGGCTTGGGAGGACACAGGCGTCCAGGAATGTATCCATTTCTTCCTGATTTATTAGTTTATGTGCATAGAGTTGTTTGTAGTATTCTCTGATGATGGTTTGAATTTCTGTGGAATCTGTGGTGATTTCCCCATTATTTTTTTTTATTGCATCTATTTGGTTGTTCTCTTTTTTTTTTTTTTTTTGTCAATCTGGCTAGTGGCCTGTCTATTTTGTTGATCTTTTCAAAAAACCAGTTCTTGGATTTATTGTCTTTTTGAAAGGTTTCTATTGTCTCTATCTCCTTCAGTTCTGCTCTGATCTTAGTGATTTCTTGCCTTCAGCTAGGTTTTGAGCTTTTTTGATCTTGCTCCTCTAGCTCTTTCAATTTTGACGTTACGGTGTCAATTTTGGATCTCTCCACTCTTCTCATGTGGGCACTTATTGCTATATATTTTCCTCTACAGACTGCTTTAAATGTGTCCCAGAGATTCTGGTACGTTGTGTCTTCGTTCTCGTTGGTTTTGAAGAACTTCTTTATTTCTCCCTTCATTTCTTTGTTTATCCAATCAACATTCAAGAGCCAGTTGTTCAGTTTCCATGAAGCTGTGTGGTTTTGAGTTATTTTCTGAATTTGGAGTTCTAACTTGATTGCACTATGGTCTGAGAGACTGTTTTTAATGATTTTAGTTGTTTTGCCTTTGCTGAGCCGTGCTTTACTTCCAATTATGTGGTCAGTTTTGGAGTAGGTGTGATGTGGTGCTGAGAAGAATGTATATTCTGTGGATTTGTGTTGGAGAGTTCTGTAAATGTCTATCAGGCTTTGTTTGTTCCAGGTCTGAGTTCAAGTCCTGGATATCCTTGTTAATTTTCTGTCTGGTTAATCTGTCTGATATTGACAGTGGAGTGTTAAAGTCTCCCACTGTTATTGTGTGGGAGTCTAAGTCTCTTTGCATGTTCATATTAAATAGAATCCTGACTCTTCCCCACGTGTGTGTCATTCAGAGATGTGCTGAATGAGTGACCATATGAAATAAACTCCTGAGTACCCAACATTTCTGTATTTTTCAGTGATGCATTGTATCAGAGGGACAATGAAATAGAATCCTGAGTATTCCCTAGGTGTGTATTATTCACTGAGCCTCGGAAAGAATGTTCATATGTTATAGCCTCCTGCTAAATTTTCCGTTGTGCATAATTAAATGAGGCTCTCAACCAGTACTCATATGAAATAGAAACCTATTGCCAAGGTGTACATCATTCAGTAATGCTCTGAATACGTGGACATATGGCATGGACTCTGAGTATTCCCAAGCTGTGTATTATTCAGTGAGTTTCTGAAAAAGCGACCATGTGAAAGAGGCTCCCAGCTATGGCCTCTTTTTTATGTTTGTTTGTTTGTTTGTTTGTTTCTGGTTAGAGAAGGATCAAGTGGGAGTAGGAAGAGAGGAGTTGGAAATGGTAAGCGTATATAAATCTTATTTTTTAGGAAAGGAAAAGAGAGGAATAAAGAGAGGGAGAGAGAACAGGAATATTGCTTTATTCTATAAATGTGTTTTAATAATGGCCGATCATTATTTTGTGTATTTAAAGCGGAGAATATATATTTTATGTATCTATAGTGGGGAGCTCTACAAGTGCTTATTAAGTTTACTTGTTACTAATCTGAGTTCAGATTCTGGATATCCTTATTAATTTTCTGTCTCGTTGAGTCTAAATGTCTTCGTGGGTCTTATGTATCTGCGTGTCAGGATGCATTGATCCTTGTACCACTCTATCTTTGTTGCTTTGAAATCTGTTTTATCAAATGCATGAATTGAAACTCCTTTTTGTTTATTTATTTGTTTTTGTTCTTCATTTTGTTGGTGAATCTTTCTCCAACCCTTTGTTTTTAGTCTTTGTGTATCTTTGATTATGAAATGGGTCTGGATGTAGTATACTGTTAGGTTTTGGCTGTATCTTTTTATTGGGGAATTTAGTCGATTTCAATTTTAGATTACTGCCATTTGATGTTAACTGTCTATTTTATCCATTCGTTGATGTGAAATCTTCTTTATGTTGATGCTCTTTACTTTTTGGTATATTTTTAGAAAGGCTAATACTGGTTGTTCCTTTCTTTGTGTAATGCTTCTTTCAGAAGTTTTTGTAAAGCAGGCCTGGTGGTAATAAAATCTCTGAGTACTTGCTTGTTCATAAAAGATTTTATTTTTCCTTCAATTGTGAAGCTTAGTTTGGCAGGATATGAAATTCTGGGCTGAAATTTCTGTTCTTTGAGGATGTTAAATATCGGCCCCCACTCTCTTCTGGCTTGTAGCGTTTCTGCTGAGAGATCTGCTGTAAGTCTAATAGGCTTCCCTTTGTGGGTAACCTGACCTTTCTCTCTGGCTGCCCTTAGTATTTTCTTCTTCGTTTCAACCCTGTTGAATCTAATGATTATGTGCCTTGGAGTTGCTCTTCTTAAGGAATATCTTTGTGGTGTCCTCTGTGTTACCTGAGGTTGAATAGTATCCTGCTTTGCTAGAT
The DNA here is from genome assembly GCA_031835075.1 of Saguinus oedipus. Taxonomy (NCBI): domain Eukaryota; kingdom Metazoa; phylum Chordata; class Mammalia; order Primates; family Cebidae; genus Saguinus; species Saguinus oedipus. The sequence goes on from CM063170.1 coordinate 8,416,811, forward strand.
TGAGAAAATTCTCCTGGATAATATCCTGAAGAGTATTTTCCAGCTGGGATTCATTCTCTCCATCACATTCAGGTACACATATGAAACGTAGATTAGGTCTTTTCACATAGTCCCATAATTCTTGGACACTTTGCTCATTCCTTTTTCTCCTTTTTTCTATATTCTTGTTTTCTCGTTCCATTTCATGAATTTGGTCTTCGACCTGTGATAGCCTTTTTTCTGCTTAATCAATTCTGCTATTCAAACTTGTGCATATTTCACTGAGTTCTTGTGTTGTACTTTTCAACTCCGTTAGTTCATTTATATTCCTGTCTATATTGTCCATTCTTTTTAACATTTCGTTAAACCTTTTTTCAAAGTTCTTAGTTTCTTTACATTGGGTTAGAACAAGTTGTTTCAACTCCCCAAAATTTTTTATCATCCACCATTTAAAGCCTCCTTCAGATACTGGAACACAGTCCTCTTCCATTAGGGCTTGTTCCATTGCTAATGAGGAATTGCTATCCCCTGTAGAGGGAGAGGGGTTCTGACTTTCGGTTTTCTCAGCCTTTTTAGGCTGTTTTTTCCCTTTATTATGATTTTATCCATCTGATGTCTATACAGTTAGCGCCTTTCTGATTAAGTTCCTGGGAGGATGTCCAATTTATTGATTCCCAGTGCTGGAATCCGAGCAACCCACTGCACCGGCCAAACAGCAGCGATATGACTCATGGTGATCTTCTGCCTCGAAATCTCCAGTCTGGATTCCTTCTTGAGTCCGCAACAAGCGGCTCTGCCTTCCCGGAGCTCCAAACACGAGTCAGTAAGGAAAACAAGTCCCGCTCACTGTGCACGAAGAGCTGCCGCGCTAAGGCGATGACAAAACCGCTGTGCAGGCCACAGAAGTCGCCCTGGCGAACCGTGGGGCCCCTGCACTGGAAATCTTCTGGTCCGTGGGCGATGAAAATTCCTCTGAAAATGTGGCATCCTCACGTTTTCTGAGCTTTCATTGGGAGCTACAATCCCGAGCTGTTAGCGATCAGCCATCTCGGAAAGAATATTCATATGATATAGCCTCCTGCTAAATTTCCCATTGTGCATAATTAAATGAGTCCCTCAACCAGTACTCATGAAATAGAAACCTATTGCGAAGGTGTACATCATTCAGTAATGCTCTGAATACGTGGACATATGGCATGGACTCTAAGTATTCCCAAGGTGTGTATCAATCAGTGAGTTTCTGGAAAAGCGACCATGTTAAAGAGACTCCCGACTATAGCCTCTTGCCAATTTCTCAGGTGTTCCTTTTTCACTGAGGCACAGGAAGAACTGTCATCTAAAATAGACTCAAGACTATTCGCAGGGTGTGCATTATTCAGTGAGTCTCTGAATAAGTAATTATATGATATAGAAGCCTGAGTAATCCCCAGGTGTATATGATTGTTCACTGAGACTCTGAATGAGAGGCCATGTAAAATACACTCCTGACGTTTCCGTAGGTTTGTATAATTCAGTGAGTCTCTGAATAAGTATCTATATGTTATAGACTCCTAAGTATTCCCCAGGTATATTTGATTCTTCACTGAAACTGAATGAGTGGCCATGTGAAATAGACTCTTGACGTTTCCATAGGTGTGTATTATTCAGTGAGCCTCTGAATGAGTTACCATAGAAAAGAGACACCTGAATACACCACAGGAGTGCACATTTAGTTTCAGCTTTTAATGAGTTGCCATACAAAATAGAATCCTGACTTTCCCCAATGTGTATATAATGAAGTGAGGCTGTGAATGTGTGGCTATATGACATAGACTTCTGACTAATCTACAGAAGTTTCTTATTCAGTGAAGCTCTGAATGGGAGAACATAGGTAACAGCATCTTGAGTATTCCTTCAGGCATGCACTATTCACACAGACTTTGAATGTTTGGCCATATCAAATTGTCTCCCGACTAATCAACAGGTGTGTATTATTGAATGAGGCTTTAAGTTAGTGACCCTACAAAATAGAGTCCTGCCTATACCGCCAGTGTGTATTATTGACTGAGAATCTAAACAAATGGGCAAGTGGAATATGACTATTCCAGAGTTGTACATTATGCACTCAGGCTTTCATTATCTGGCCATATAAAATAGACCAGTGTTTATTCCCCAGGTGTGCATTATTCACTGAGACTGTAAATGAGTGGCTATATAAAGTAGACTCCTATCTCTTCCCCAGGTGTGTATTAGTCAGTGAGGCGGTGCATGAGTTTGTGGTAATGGAAAATAGAAAGATGACTATCCCCTATATTTGTATTTTTCAGTGAATCTCTGAATGAATGGCTATATAAAATAGACTGGTGTGTATTGTACATTTGTGCAGTATTCACTGAGTTTATGAATGGGTGGCTATATGAAATGAAACCCTGACTATCACACAGGTGTGCATTATTCACTGAGGCTCTGAATGAGTGGCTCTATCACTTAGGCTCCTGACTATTCCACAGGAGTGAATGATTCAATAAAGAACTGAGTGAGTGGACACATGAAATTGACTCCTGATCCTTCCCCTTTTGTGTATAATTAAATAAGCCTCTTAGTTTGTGCTTTACTGAAATGCACTCCTGACTATTTCCCAGGTGTGTCTTATTCACCGAGGTTCCATATGAGTTGCCATATAAAATAGACTCCTAAAAATTTCGCAAGTGTGCACCCTTCACTGGGAGTCTCAGTGCGTGGCCATAGGAAACAAATTTCTGACTCTTACCAATGTATGTATTATTCAGAAAAGCTCCAAAAGCCTCTATATGAAACAGACTTCTGTCTATATTCCTGGTGTGCATTATTCACTGAGGCTCTGAGTAAGTGGCAATAGATTTCTGACTGTTCTTCAGGAGTGTATTATTCACTCAGCGTCTCAATGAGGGGCCTTAAGAAATAGACTTCTGACTATATTAAAGGTGTGTATTATTCACTGATGTTCTGAATGTGTGGATGAAGCAAATGGACACTTTGCCACTCCACAGCTTTGCATTCTTTACTGATGCTCTGTATCAATGTCCATATGAAAGATAATTTATATATTTTTTCCAAATATGCATTATTCAATGAGGCTGTGAAGAATGGGCCATATGAAATTTACTACTTACAAATCCACATGTGTGAATTTTTCTGTTAGACTCGGAAGGGGGTTCGATAGGAAATAGATTCCTCAGGATTCCAAGGCATACATCATTCAGCGAGGCTCATAATGGGTGTTCATATTAAATAGAATCCTGATTATTTTCCACATGTGCATCATTCAGAGAGGTGCTGAATGAGCGATTATATGAAATAAAGCCCTGAGTACCCAACAGTTTTGTATTGTCCAGTGATGCTTTGAATCGGAGGGACTATGCAATAGAATCCTGAGTATTCCCTAGGTGTGTATTATTCACTGAGGCTCGGAAAGAATGTTTATAAGATATAGCCTCCTGCTAAATTTCCCGGTGTGCATAATTAAATGAGGCTCTCAACCAGTACTCATATGAAATGGAAACCTATTTCCAACGTGTACATCATTCAGTAATGCTCTGAATACGTGGACATATGGCATGGACTCTGACTATTCCCAAGGTGTGTATCATACAGTAAGTTTCTAAAAAAGCAAACATCTGAAAGAGACACCCGACTATAGCTTCTTGCCGATTCTTCAGGTGTTCATTTTCCACTGAGTCACTGGAAGAACTGTCATATTAAATGGACTCCAGACTATTCCGAGGGTGTGCATTATTCAGTGAGTCTCTGAGTAAGTAAGTATATAAAATAGACACCTGAGTAATACCCAGGTATATATGGTTCTTCACAAAGACTCTGAATGACTGGCCATGTAGAATACACTCCTGACTTTTCTGTAGGTTTGTATAACTCAGTGAGGCTCTGAGTGAGTTACCATGAAAAAGAGACACTTGAGTACTCCACAGGTGTGCATTTTTAGGTTGGGCTCTGAATGAGTGGCCATACGAAATAGAATCCTGACTTTCCCCCATGTGTATATTATGAATTGAGGCTGCGAATGTGTGGCTATATGATATAGACTTCTGACTTCTCTACAGGTGCTCCTTTTTCAGTGAAGCTCTGAATGAGAGGCCATATGTAACAGCATCTTGAACATTCCCCCAGGTATGCATTACTCACATAGGCTTTGAAAGCTTGGCCATATCAAATTTTCTCCCGACTAGTTTACAGGTGTGTATTATTTGATGAGACTTTGAGTTAGTGACAATATAAAATAGACTTCTGACTATTCCGTAGGTGTGTATTATTGACTGAGACTCTGAATAAGTGGCCATGTGGAATATGACTATTTCAAAGTTATGCATTACGGACCCAGGCTTCCATTATCTGGCCATATAAAATAGACTAGCATCTATTCCCCATGTGTGCATTATTCACTGATACAGTAAATGAGTGGCTATATAAAGTAGATTCCTATATCTTCCCAAGGTGTATATTAGTCAGTGAGGCTGTGCATGAGTGGTCATGTAAAATAGGATGTTTAGTATCTCTCATATTTGTATTCTTCAGTGGATCTCTGAATGAATGGCTATATAAAATAGACTGGTGGGTACTCTACATTTGTGCAGTATTCACGGAGGTTATGAGTGAGTGGCCATATGAAATGGAATCCTAACTCTCGCACAGGTGTTCGTTATGCACTGAGGCTCTGAATGAGTGGCTCTATCAGTCAGTCTTCTTACTATTCCAGAGGAGTGAATTATTCAATGAATCTCTGAGTGAGAGTCCAGATGAAATTGACTGCTGATCCTTCCCATGTTGTGTATAATTCAATTTATCTCTTAGTGTGTGCTTAATTGAAATACACTCCTGACTATTCCCCAGGTGTGTCTTATTCCGTGAGGTTCTGTATGAGTTGCCATATAAAATAGACCTCTGACAATTCCCCAAGTGTGATCTAATCCCTGGGAGCCTCAGTGAGTGGCCATAAAAAAATTATTCATGACTCTGCCAAAGTGTGTATTATTTAGGGAGGCTCTGAATGTGTCCATATGAAATAGACTCCTGAGTATTAAACAGGTGTGTGTTATTCATTGATGCTCTGAATAAGTGGCAATATATAATAGATTTCTGACTTTTTCCTGGTGTTTATTATTCACTCAGCCTCTGAATGAGGGGCCTTAAGAGAAAGACTCCTGATTATTCTACAGGTGTGTATTATTCACTAATTTTCTGAATGTGTGGCCAAAGCAAATGGAATCCTGGCCACTCCACAGGTGTGCATTCTTTACTGATGCTCTGAATCAATGGCCATATGAAAGAGACTCCAAATTTTTCTCAGATATGCATTATTCAATGAGGCTGTGAAGGAGGAGCCACATGAAATTTACTCCTTACCATTCTGCATGTTTTAGTATTTCTGTTAGACTCAAAACAAGGGTCGATAGGAAATAGACTCCTCAGGAATCCAAGTCATACATAAATCAGCGAGGCTCATAATGGGTGTTCATATTAAATGGAATCCTGACTATTACCCACATGTGTATAACTCAATGAGGTGCTCAATGAGTGGCCATATAAAATACACTCCTCTGTACCCAACATTTGTGCATTTTTCTGTGAGGCTTTGAATTAGAGGGCTTATGTAATAGACTCCTGAGTATTCCCTAGGTGTGTATTATTCACTGAGGCACGGAAAGAGTGTTCATATGATATAGCCTCTTGCTAAATTTCCTGGTGTGCATTATTCAATGAGGCTCTCAACCAGTAGTCATATGCAATAGAAACCTATTTTCCAGGTGCTCATCATTCAGTAATGCTCTGATTGAGTGGATATATGGCATGGATTTGACATTTCCCAAGGTGTGTATTACTCAGTGAGTTCATAAACGAGTGAACATGTGAAAGAGACTCCGGACAAAAGCCTCTTGATGATTCCTCAGGTGTTCATTTTCCCCTGAGGGACGGAATGAACTGTCATATCAAAGAGACTCCAGACGATTCCCCGGTTGTGCATTATTCAATGAGTCTCTGAAAACTGGCTATATGAAATAGACTCCTGAGTATTACCCAGGAATGTGTGAATCTTCACTGAAACTGTGAATGAGTGCTCATGTGAAATAGACTCCTGACTTTTACATTGATGTGTATAATTCAGTGAGCCTCTGAATGAGTTACCATAGGAAGGAGACACCTGAATACTCCACAGGAGTGCACATTTAGTTTTGGCTTTTAATGAGTGGCCATACGAAGTAGAATCCTGACTTTCCCCCATGTGTATATAATGAAATGAGTCTGCAAATGTGAGGCTATATGACATAGACCTCTGACTACTCTACAGGTGTTTCTTATTCAGTGGAGCTCTGAATGGGAGACCATAGGTAACAGCATCTTGAGTATTCCTTCAGGCATGCACTATTCACACAGACGTTGAATGTTTGGCCATATGAAATTGTCTCCCGACTAGTCAACAGGTGTGTATTATTTAATGAGGCTTTAAGTTAGTGACCCTACAAAATAGAGTCCTGACTATTCCTCTGGTGTGTATTATTGACTGAGAATCTGAATAAGTGAGCATGTGGAAGATAATTATTCCAGAGTTGTGCATTATGCACTCAGGCTTTAATTATCTGGCCATATAAAATAGACTAATGTCTGTTCCCCAGGTGTGCATTATTCACTGAGAGTATAAATGAGTGGCTTTATAAAGTAGACTCCTATCTCTTCCTCAGGTGTTTATTAGTTAGTGACACTGTGCATGAGTGAGTGATCATGTAAAATAGAAAGACAACTATCCCTTATATTTGTATTTTTCAGTGAATCTCTGAATGAATGGCTATATAAAATAGACTGGTGAGTATTGTACATTTGTTTAGTATTCACTGAGGCTATGAGTGAGTGTCCATATGAAATGAAATCCTGACTATCACACAGGTGTGCATTATTCACTGAGGCTCTGAATGAGTGGCTTTATCACTTAGGCTCCTGACTATTCCACAGAAGTGAATGATTCAGTAAAGCTCTGAGTGAGTGAACAGATGAAATTTACTCCCGATTCTTCCCTTGTTGTGTATATTCAAATAAGCCTCTTAGTGTGTGCTTTATTGAAATGCAATCCTGATTATTTCCCAAGTGTGTCTTATTCACTGAGGTTCTGGATGATTTGCCATATGAAATAGACTTTTGACAATTTACCAAGTATGTGCAGTGTTCCCTGGGAGTCTCAGTGTATGGCCATAGGAAACAAATTTTTGACTCTTACCTATGTGTGTATTATTCAGAAAGTCTCCGAAAGTCTCTATATGAAATAGACTTCTGACAATTTCGCAGGTGTGTCTTATTCACTAAGGCTCTGAATAAGTGGCAATATGTAATACATTTCTGACTATTCTTCAGGTGTGTATTATTCACTCAGCTTCTGAATGAGGGTCCTTATCAAATAGACTTCTGACTGTATTAAAGGTGTGTATTATTAACTGATGTTCTGAATGTGTGGATGAAGCAAATGGACACCTGGCCACTCCACAGGTGTGCATTCTTTATTGATGCTCTGAATCTATGGCCATATGAAAGAGACCACACACTTTTTTTTCAAACATGCATTATTCAATGAATCTGTGAAGGATGGGCCATATGAAATTTTCTCCTTACAAATTCACATGTGTTAGTTTTTCTGTTAGCCTCGGAAATGGGGTCAATAGAAAAGAGACTCCTCAGGATTTTAAGGCATACATCATTCAGCGAGGCTTATAATGGGTGTTCATATTAAATAGAACCCTGATTCTTCCCCACGTGTGTATCATTCAGAGAGGTTCTGAATGAGTGACCATATGAAATAAAATCCTGAGTACACAACATTTCTGTATTTTTTAGTGATGCTTTGAATCAGAGGCACTATGCAATAAAATCCTGAGTATTCCCTAGGTGTGTATTATTCACTGAGGCTCGGAAAGAATGTTCATATGATATAGCCTCCTGCTAAATTTCACGGTGTGCATAATTAAATGAGGCCCTCAACCAGGACTCATATGAAATAGAAACCTATTGCCAAGCTGTACATCATTCAGTAATGCTCTGAATATGTGGACATATGGCATGGACTCTGACTATTCCCAAGGTGTGTATCATTCAGTGAGTTTCTGAAAAAGTGACCATGTGAAAGAGACTCCCGAGGAGAGCCTCTTGCCAATTTCTCAGGTGTTCATTTTCCACTGAGGCACTGAAAGAACTGTTAAATTAAATAGACTCCAAACTATTCCCAAAGTGTGCATTTTTCCGTGAGTCTCTGAATAAGTAAGTATATGAAATAGACGCCTGAGTAATCCCCAGGTATATATGATTTCTCACTGAGACTCTAAATGAGTGGTCATTTAAAATACAGTCCTGACTTTCCCGAAGTTTTGTATAATTCAGTGAGGCTGTAAATGCGTTAATATAAGAAAGAAACACCTGAATACTCCACAGTAGTGTATTTTTAGGTTGGGCTCTGAATGAGTGGCCATAGGTAATAGAATCCTGACTTTCCCCCATGTGTATATTATGAAGTGAGGCTGCGAATGTGTGGCTACATGACATAGACTTCTAATTTCAGTTTACGTGCTCCTTATTCAGTGAATCTCTGAGTGAGAGGCCAGATGTAATTGACTCATGATCCTTCCCATGTTGTGTATAATTCAATGAACCTTAGTGTGTGCTTAATTGAAATACACTCCTTACTATTCCCCAGGTGTGTCTTATTCCGTGAGGTTCTGTATGAGTTGCCATATAAAATAGACCCATGACAATTCCCCAAGTTTGCACTAATCCCTGGAAGTCTCAGTGAGTTGTCATAAAAACCTTATTCCTGACTCTCCCCAAAGTGTGTATTAATTGGGGAGGCTCTGAAAGTGTCCATATGAAATAGACTCCTGGGTATTACACAGGTGTGTGTTATTCACTGAGGCTCTGAAAAAGTGGAAATATATAATAGATTCCTGACTATTTCCCTGGTGTTTATTATTCACTCAGCCTCTGAATGAGGGGCCTTAAGAGAAAGACTCCTGATTATGCCACAGGTGTGTATTATTCACTGATGTTCTGAAGGTGTGGCCAAAGCAAGTGGAATCCTGCCAAATCCACAGGTTTGCATTCTTTACTGATGCTCTGAATCAATGGCCATATAAAAGAGATTCCAAATTTTTCTCAGATATGCATTATTCAATGAGGATGTGAAGGAGGAGCCATAAGAAGTTTACTCATTACTTTTCCGCATGTGTTAATATTTCTGTTAGACTCGAAACAAGGTTTGATAATAAATAGACTCCTCAGGATTCCAAGGCATACATAATTCAGCGAGGCTCACAATGGGTGTTCATATTAAATAGAATCCTGACTATTCCCCACGTGTTTATTATTCAGTGAGGTGCTGAATGAGCGGCCATATAAAATACTCTCCTGAGTAAAACCATTTGTGCATCATTCAGTGAGGCTTTGAATGAGAGTGCTTAGGTAATAGACTCCTGAGTATTCCCTAGGTGTGTATTATTCACTGAGGCACGGAAAGAGTTTTCATATGATATAGCCTCTTGCTAAATTTCCTGGTGTCCATTATTCAATGAGGCTCTCAACCAGTAGTCATATGAAATACAAACCTATTTTCCAGATGCCCATCATTCAGTAATTCTCTGATTGCGTGGATATATGGCATGGACTCTGACTTTTTCCAAGGTGTGTATTAATCAGTGAGTTCATGAACGAGTGAACATATAAAAGATACTCTGGAATAAAGCCTCTTGATGATTCCTCATGTGTTCATTTTCCCCTGAGGCACGGGATGAACTGTCATATCAACCAGACTCCAGACTATTCCCCAGGTGTGCATTATTCAGTGTGTCTCTGAATAACTGGATATATGAAATAGACTCCTGGGAATTCCCCAGGTACTTGTGATTCTTCACTGAAACTGTGAATGAGTAACCATGTGAAATTGACTCCTGACTTTTCCTTAGGTGTGTATAACTCAGTGAGCCACTGAATGAGATACCATAGAAAAGAGACACCTGAATAATCCACAGGAGTGCACATTTAGTTTTGGCTTTTAATGAGTGGCCATACAAAATACTATCCTGACTTTCCCCTATGTGTATACAATGAAGTGAGTCTGCGAATGTGAGGCTATATGACATAGACCTCTGAATAGTCTACAGGTGTTTCTTATTCAGTGAAACTCTGATTGGGAGACCATAGGTAACAGCATCTTGAGTATTCCTTCAGGCATGCACTATTCACACAGACATTGAATGTTTGGCCATATAAATTGTCTTCCAACTAGTCAACAGGTGTGTATTATTTAATGAGGCTTTAAGTTAGTGTCCCTGAAAAATAGAGTCCTGACTATTCCGCCAGTGTGTATTATTGACTGAGAATCTGAATAAGTGGGCATATGGAATATGACTATTCCAGAGCTGTTATTTACGCACTCAGGCTTCCATTATCTGGCCATATAAAATAGATTATCATCAATTACAGAGGTGTGCATTATTCAATGAGACTGTAAATGAGTGGACATATAAAGTAGACTGCTATCTCTTCCCGAGGTTTGTATTAGTCAGTGAGGCTGCTCATGAATGAGAGGTCATGTAAAATAGAAGATGACTATCTAAGTGCTTCCATGTTTTAGGCAAAACAGGCAGCTAACATCAAAATGGCAGTATCAAATTCACACATAATAATATTAACCCTAAAAGTAAACGGGCTAAATGCACCAATCAAAAGACACAGACTGGCAAATTCGATAAAAAAAAAAAACAAAACCCATCAGTGTGCTGTATCCAGGAAACGCACCTCACATGCAAGGATAAACAAAGTCTCAAAGTAAAGTGATGGAGGAAGACTTATCAGTCAAATGGAGAGCAGAGAAAAGCAGAAGTTGCAATTCTCATCTATGATAAAACAGACTTTAAAGCAACAAAGATCAAAAGGGAAAAAGAAGGTCATTACATAATGGTAAAAAGATCGATACAACAAGAAGAGCTATGGATTCTAAATATATACGGACTCAATACAGTAGCACCAGATATATAAAGCAAGTTCTTTTTTTTATTTTTATTGCATTATAGGTTTTGGGGTACACATGCAGAATGTACAAGGTAGTTGCAAAGGTACACACATGGCAGTGTGTTTTGCTGCCTTCCTCTTCTTCACCCACACTTGGCATTTATCCCCAAGCTATCCCTCCCCAGCCCCCACTACTGTCCTTCCCCCATTCCCCCAAATAGACCCCAGTGTGTAGTAGACCCCCTCCCACTGTCAATGTGTTCTCATTTTTCTCACCCGCCTATGAGTGAGAATATGCGGTATTTCTTTTTCTGTTCTTGTGTCAGTTTGCTGAGAATGATATTCTCCAAATTCATCCATGTCCTTACAAAGGACACAAACTCATCATTTTTGATATCTGCATAATATTCCATGGTGTATATGTGCCACATTTTCCCAGTCCAGTCTATCATCAATGTGCATTTGGGTTGGTTCCAGGTCTCTGCTATTGTAAACAGTGCTGCAATAAACATTCGTTTGCATGTGTCCTTATAGTAGAACGATTTATAGTCCTTTGGATATATACCCAGTAAAGGGATTGCTGGGTCAAATGGAATTTCTATTTCTAGATCCCTGAGGAATCACCAAACTGTCTTCCACAATGGTTGAACTAATTTACACTCCCACCAACAGTGTAAGAGTGTTCCTATTTCTCCATATCCTCTCCAGCATCTGCTGTCTCCAGATTTCTTAATGATCACCATTCTAACTGGCGTGAAATGGTATCTCAATGTGGTTTTGATTTGCATCTCTCTAATGGCCAGTGATGATCAGCATTTTTTCATGTGTTTGTTGGCCTCATGTATGTCTTCTTTTGTAAAGTGTCTGTTCATATCCTTTGCCCATTTTTGAATGGGCTTGTTTGTTTTTTTCCTGTAAATCTGTTTGAGTTCTTTGTAACTTCTGGATATCAGCCCTTTGTCAGATGCGGAAACTACAAAGATTTTTTCCCATTCTGATGGTTGCCTATTCACTCTAGTGACTGTTTCTTTTTCTCTGCAGAAGCTGTGGAGTTTGATTAGGTCCCATTTGTCTATTTTGGCTTTTGTTGCCAATGCTTTTGGTGTTTTGGTAATGAAGTCCTTGCCTACTCCTATGTCCTGAATGGTTTTGCCTAGATTTTCTTCTAGGGTTTTTATGGTGTCAGGTCTTATGTTTAAGTCTTTAATCCATCTGGAGTTAATTTTAGTGTAAGGTGTCAGGAAGGGGTCCAGTTTCTGCTTTCTGCACATGGCTAGCCAGTTTTCCCAATACCATTTATTAAACAGGGAATTCTTTCCTCATTGCTTGTTTTTGTCTGGTTTATCAAAGATTATATGGTTGTAGATATGTTGTGTTGCCTCCCATGCGGCTGTTCTGTTCCATTGGTCTATATCTCTGTTTTTGTACCAGTACCATGCTGTTTTGATTACTGTAGCCTTGTAATATAATTTGATGTCTGGTAGTGTGATGCCTTTTTGCTTAGAATTGACTTGACTATGCGGGGTCTCTTTTGGTTCCATATGAAGTTCACGGTGGTTTTTTCCAGTTCTGTGAAGAAATTCAATGGTAGTTTGATGGGGATAGCATAGATTGTGTAAATTGCTTTGGGCAGTATAGCCATTTTCACGATATTGATTCTTCCTAACCACGAACATGGAATGTTTCTCCATATGTTTGTTTCCTCTTTTATTTCGTTGAGCAGTGATTTGTAGTTTTTCTTAAAAAGGTCCCTTACATACCTGGTGAGTTGTATTCCTAAGTATTTTATTTTCTTTGTAGCAATTGTGAATGGCAATTCATTCTTGATTTGCTTCTCTTTAAGTCTGTTATTGGTGTATAGGAATGCTTGTGATTTTGCACATTGATTTTATATCCGGAGACTTTGCTGAAGTTGTTTATCAGTTTCAGGAGCTTTCCGGCTGAGGTGATGGGATCTTCTACGCATACTATCATGCCGTCTGCAAACAGAGACAATTTGGCTTCCATCTTTCCTCTTTGAATATCCTTTATTTCTTTTTCTTTCCTGATCGCTCTTGCTAAAACTTCCAGTACTATGTTGAATAGGAGTGCTGAGAGAGGGCATCCTTGTCTAGTGCCGGATTTCAAAGGGAATGCTTCCAATTTTTGCCCATTAAGTATGATATTGGCTGTTGGTTTGTTGTAAATAGATTTTATTACTTTGAGATATGTTCCATCAATACCAAGTTTATTGAGGGTTTTTAGCATGAAGGGCTCTTGAATTTTGTCAAATGCATTCTATGCATCAATAGAGATAATCATGTGGTTTTTGTTTTTGCTTCTGCTTATGTGGTGAATTACATTTATAGACTTGCGTATGTTGAACCAGCCTTGCATCCCCGGGATGAATCCTCCTTGATCCTGATGGATAAGTTTTTGAATGTGCTGTTGCAATCGGTTTGCCAGTATTTTATTGAAGATTTTTGCATCAATGTTCATCATGGATATTGGCCTGAAGTTTTCTTTTCTTGTGGAGTCTCTGTCAGGTTTTGGTGTCAGGATGATATTTGTCTCATAAAATCATTTGGAAAGAGTTCCCTCTTTTTGAATTACTTGGAAAAGTTTCAGAAGGAATGGTACCAGATCATCTTTTTGTGTCTGGTAGAATTCGGCTGTGAACCCTTCTGGCCCTGGGTGTTTTTTGTGTGGTAGGCTCTTAATTGCTGCCTCAACTTCAGACCTTGTTATTGCTCTATTCATAGCTTCAGCTTCCTCCTGGTTTAGGCTTAGGAGGACACAGCTGTCCAGGAATTTATTCATTTCTATCTGGTTTACTAGTTTATGTGCATAGAGTTGTTTGTAGTATTCTCTGATGATGGTTTGAATTTCTGTGGAATCTGTGGTGATTTCCCCATTATCTTTTTTATTGCATCTATTTGGTTGTTCTCTCAATTCTTTTTTATCAGTCCGGCTTGTGGTCTGTCTATTTTGTTGATCTTTTTGAAAACCCAGCTCTTGGATTTATTGATTTTTTGAAGGGTTTTTCTTGTCTCTCTCTCCTTCACTACTTCTTTGATCTTAGTTATTTCTTGTCTTCAGCTAGGTTTTAAGCTTTTTTGATCTTGCTCCTCTAGCTCTTTCAATTTTGATGATAGGGTGTCAATTTTGGATTTCTACTCTTCTCATGTGGGCACTTATTGCTATATATTTTCCTCTACAGACTGCTTTAAATGTGTCCCAGAGATTCTGGTACATTTTGTTTTCATTCTCGTTGGTTTCAAAGAACTTCTTTATTTCTGCCTTTATTTCTTTGTTTATCCAATCAACATTCAAGATCCAGTTGTTCAGTTTCCATGAAGCTGTGTGGTTCTGACTTATTTTCTGAATTCTGAGTTCCGACTTGATTGCACTATGGTCTGAGAGACTGTTTGTTAAGATTTCAGTTATTTTGCATTTGCTGAAAAGTGCTTTACTTCCAATTATGTGGTCAATTTTGGAGTAGGTGTGAATTGGTGCTGAGAAGAATGTATATTCTGTGGATTTGGGGTGGAGAGTTCTGTAAATGTCTATCAGGTTTGCTTGTTCCAGGTCTGAGTTCAAGTCCTGGATATCCTTGTTAATTTTCTGTCTGGTTGCTCTGTCTGCTATTGACAGTGGAGTGTTAAAGTCTCCCACTATTATTGTGTGGGAGTCTAAGTCTCTTTGTAAGTTATTAAGAACTTGCCTTATATATCTGGGTGCTCCTGCATTGGGTCGATATATACTTAGAATCGTTAGCTCTTTTTGTTGTATCGATCCTTTACCATTATGTAATGACCTTCTTTGTCCATTTTGATCTTTGTTGCTTTAAAATCTATTTTATCAGAGACAAGAATTGCAACTCCTGCTTTTTTTTCTCTCCATTTGCTTGGTAAATCTTCCTCCATCTTTTTATTTTGAGCCTTTGTGTATCCTCCCATGTGAGGTGGTTTTTCTGGATGCAGCACACCGATGGGTTTTGGTTTTTTATCCAATTTGCCAGTCTGTGTGTTTTGATTGGTGCGTTTAGCTCATTTACATTTAGGGTTACTATTGTTATGTGTGAATTTGATACTGCCATTTTGATGCTAGCTGGCTGTTTTGCCCATTGGTTCATGTAGATTCTTCATTTTGTTGATGCTCTTTAGCATTTGGTATGCTTCTCGGATGACTGGTACTGGTTGTTCCTTTCTATGTGTAGTCCCTTTTCCAGGAGCTCTTGTAAAGCAGGCCTGGTGGTGACAAAATCTCTGAGTACTTGCTTGTTCATGAAGAATTTTATTTTTCCTTCATTTATGAAGCTCAGATTCTCTGGATATGAAATTCTGGGTTGAAAGTTCTTTTCTTCAGGGATGTTGAATTTTGGCCCCCACTCTCTTCTGGCTTGTAGGGTCTCTGCCGAGAGATCTGCTGTGATTCTGATGGGCCTACCTTTGTGGGTGAACCGACCTTTTTCTCTGGCTGCCATTAGTATTTTCTCCTTCATTTCAACCCTGGAGAATCTGACGATTATGTTTTTTGGGGTTGCTCTTTTTGCAGAGTATCTTTGTGTTGTTCTCTGTATTTCCTGCAGCTGAGTCTTGACATGTCTTGCTAGGTTGGGGAAATTTTCCTGGATAATATCCTGAAGAGTTTTTTCCAGCTTGGATTCATTCTCTTCATCACATTCTGGTACACCTATCAAACGTAGGTTGGGTGTCTTCACATAGTCCCACATTTCTTGGAGATTTTGTTCATTCCTTTTTGTGCTTTTTTCTTTGATCTTGGTTTCTCGTTTTATTTCATTGAGTAGGTCTTCGACTTCTGATATTCTTTCTTCTGCTTGGTCAATTCGGCTGTTGAAACTTTTGCATGCTTCGTGAAGTTCTCGTGTTGTATTTTTCAGCTCCTTCAATTCATTCATATTTCTGTCTAAATTGTCCATTCTTGTTATCATTTCCTCGAATGTTTTTTTAAATCTTTTTTCAAGGTTCTTAGTTTCTTTGCACTGATTTAGAACATGTTCTTTTAGCTCTCTGAAGTTTCTCATTATCCACTTTCTGAAGTTTGATTCTGTCATTTCCTCATGCTCATTCTCTGTCCAGCTTTGTTTTCTTGCTGGTGAGGAGTTTTTTTCCATTGTAGGAGGTGAGGTGTTTTGGTTTTGGGTTTTTTCCTTCTTTTTGCCCTGGTTTCTTCTGATCTTTATGGATTTATCCACCTGTCATCTCAGTAGTTGCTGATTTTTCAGTTGTGTCTTTGGCTGGTCACAGAGATTGTTGATGATGAAGTATTTCTGTTACTTAGTTTTCCTTCTAATGGTCGATCCCCTCTGCTGTACAAGTGCTGAGGTCCACTCCAGGCCCTGCTTGTCTGGGGTACACCTGTAGCAGCTGCGGAACCGTGAGGTATGCTGCCAGTTTCTTCTTCTCCTGTGTTTGTTCCAGAATGATGACCACCAAATGTCAGTCGGATTAGTCCTTTTTTTGGGTGACTCTTTGGATATACAGGGGTCAGGAAGCTGTTTGAGGAGACAGTCTGTGCTTTATAGGAGCTCCAGTGCTGAGCTGTGTGCTCCGTTGTTTATTCAGGGATGTTGGGAGGATATGCTTTTGTCTGCTGCAACAGAACTCATAAACCCCCTCATTTTTTTCTCCTTAGATGTTCTGTCTCAGAGAGTTGGGGCTTTCTATGAGTATCTGTTGCACTGTCCTGCCCCATTAGGTGGAAGTCTATTCGCTATTTGCCTGCTGGGGCTTCACCCTGCTAGCGTGGGTCCAACCTGCTGCCATGGGCTTTGTTCTGCTGTGGCGTGCTCTGCCCTCTTGGTGGAGTCTCTTTGTTATGGCAGGTTGCCTCAGCAATGGCAGGCTGCGTCAGCCCTGGGTGGTACTTCAGTAGGGGTGGATTGCTTCAGTAGTGGCAGATGCCCCTCCCACACTGGGCTGCACTGTCCTAGATGCCGGCAGCAAAATTCTCAGCCCCAATCACCTCCAGTCGCTGCCTTGCTTGTCCCCGTGAGGGTGGGACACGGTGAGCTTGATCACACACCTCCCTGCCACAGAGTTCATCCTCTCTCTCTCTCTCTTTTCCCCTCCCCAAGCTGAACAATAGACTCTCACTGCCGCCCCAGTAGCCTGCCAATAGGGCACTGGGATCCCTGCGATCTGCTGTGCTGCTGCCCACTGCACTGGCTCAGATCACGTTTCCCAGGAATAGCCTGGTCTGGCTCATTTTCCGAGTCCCGTTCAATCAGATGGACATGCCAATCTTCCCTTCCAAATCTCAGATTGCCGGTTTAACAGGGCACCCAGACCAGTGAGTTTTGTGTCATGTGGCCCTGCGCTCTGGCACCAGCCTGGCCCAACCGGCCATGCAAGCCAGCTGTGCAAGCGTCTTGTGTGTCTCCCACACCTGGGACTTTCATCGTTCTGTGGGCAAAAAAAGACCGTCCGAAAATGTGGCTAAAATTCACCTCTGCGCCTTCGCTGAGAGCTGTAATACTGAGTTGCCTCTATGACGCCTTCTTGCCGCTTCCCCTCCATAACGCAAGTTCTTAATGACTTACAAGGAGATTTAGACTTTCACACAATAATAGTGGGAGACTTTAACCCTCCACTGTCAATATCAGACAGATCAAACAGACAGAAAATTAACAAGGATATCCAGGACTTGAACTCAGACTTGAAACAAGCAAACCTGATAAACATTTACAGAACTCTGCACCCCAAATCCACAGAATATACATTTTTCTCAGCACCACATCACACCTACTTCAAAGTTGACCACATAATTGGAAGTAAAGCACCCCTCAGCAAATGGAAAACAACTGAAATCATAACAAACAGCCTCTCAAACTACAGTGCAAACAAGTTGGAACTCAGAATTCAGAAAATAACTCAGAACCACACAGCTTCATGGAAACTGAACAACTGGCTCTTGAATGTTGATTGGATAAAACATGAAATAAAGGCAGAAATAAAGAAGTTCTTTAAAACCAATGAGAACGATGACACAACGTACCAGAATCCTTGGGACACATTTAAAGCAGTCTGTAGAGGAAAATATATAGCAATAAGTGCCCACATGAGAAGAGTGGAGAGATCCAAAATTGACACCCTATCGACAAAATTGAAACAGCTAGAGGAGCAAGATCAAAAAAGCTCAAAACATACCCGAAGACAAGAAATAACTAAGATCAGAGCAGAACTGAAGGAGATAGAAACAAGAAAAACCCTTCAAAAAATCAATAAATCCAAGAGCTGGGTTTTGAAAAGATCAACAAAATAGACAGACCACATGCTAGACTGATAAAAAAGAAAAGAGAGAACAACCAAATAGATGCAATAAAAAAGATAATGGGGAAATCACCACAGATTCCACAGAAATTCAAACCATCATCAGAGAATACTACAGACAACTCTATGCACATAAACTAGTAAACCAGGAGGAAATGGAAAAATTCTTGGACGCCTGTGTCCTCCCAAGCTTAAAGCAGGAGAAAGCAAAAACGATGAATAGACGAATAACAAGGTCTGAAGATGAGGCAGCAATTAAGAGCCTACCACACAAATAAAGCGCTGGTCCAGATGGGTTCACAGCCGAATTCTACCAGCCACACAAAGAGGAGCTGTTACCATTTCTTTTGAAACTATTCCAAATAATTCAAAACGAAGGGACTCTTCCCAAATCATTTTATGAGACTAACATTATCCTGATACCAAAACCTGGCAGAGACTCAACAAGAAAAGGAAACTTCAGGCCAATATCCATGATGAACATAGATGCAAAAATCTTCAATAAAATACTGGCAAACCAATTGCAACAGCACATTAAAAAAGGTATCCATCATGATCAAGTAGGATTCATCCCGGGGATGCAAGGCTGGTTCAACATACGCAAGTCTATAAATGAAATTCACCACATAAACAGAAGCAAAACAAAAAGCGCATGATTATCTCAATTGACGCAGAGAAGGCATTTGACAAAATTTAGCAGCCATTTATGCTAAAATCCTTCAATAAACTTGGTATTGATGGAACATATCTCAAAGTAATAAAAGCTATTTATGACAAACCAACAGCCAATATCGTACTTAACGGGCAAAAACTGGAAGCATACCCTTTGAAATCTGGCACTTGAAAGGGATGCCCTCTCTCAACACTCCTATTCAACATAGTACTGGAAGTTCTAGCCAGAGCTATCAGGCAAGAAAAAGAAATAAAGTGTATTCAAATAGGAAAGGTGGAAGCCAAATTGTCTCTATTTGCAGACGACATGATAGTATACCTAGAAGACGCCATCAACTCAGCCCAAAAGCTCCTGAAACTGATAAGTAACTTCAGCAAAGTCTCAGAATATAAAATCAATGTGCAAAAATCACAAGAATTTCTATACACCAATAACAGACGTAAAGAGAACCTAATCAAGAATAAACTGCCATTCACAAGAGCTACAATGAAAATAAAATACCGAGGAATACAACTCACAAGGAATGCAACGGACCTCTTTAAGAAAAACTACAAACCACTGCTCAACGAAATAATAGAGGAGACAAACAGATGGAGAAACTTTCCGTGTTCGTGGTTGGGAAGAATCAATATCATGAAAATGGCTATACTGCCGAAAGTAATTTACACAACCAATGCTATCCCCATCAAACTACCATTGAATTTCTTCACAGAAATGGAAAAATCCACCATGAACTTCATATGGAACCAAGAGAGACCCTGCATAGCTAATTCAGTTCTGAGCAAAAAGAACACAGCTGGAGGCAACACACTCCCAGACTTCAAACTATACTACAAGGCTACAGTGATTAAAACAGCATGGTACTAGTACAAAAAAAGAGATAAAGACCAATGGAACAGAACAGAGGCATCAGAGGCAACACAACATATTTACAACCATATAATCTTTGATAAACCTGACAAGAAGGAGCAATGAGGAAAGGACTCCCTGTTTAATAAATGGTATTGGGAAAACTGGCTAGCCATCTGCAGAAAGCAGACACTGGACCGCTTCCTGACACCTTACACTAAAATTAACTCCAGATGGATTAAAGACTTAAACATAGGACCTGACACCATAAAAATCCTAGGAGAAAATCTAGGCAAAACCATTCAGGACATAGGAGTAGGCAAGGACTTCATGAACAAAACACCAAAAGCATTGGCAACAAAAGCCAAAATAGACAAATGGGATCTAATCAAACTCCTCAGCTTCTGCACAGCCAAAGAAACTGTCACTAGAGTGAATGGGCAACCATCAGAATGGGGAAATATCTTTGCAGTTTCCGCATCTGACAAAGGGCTGATATCCAGAATTTACAAAGAACTCAAACAGATTTACAGGAAAAAACAAACAAGCCCATTCAAAAATGGGCAAAAAATATGAGCACACACTTTACAAAAGAAGACATACATGAGGCCAACAAACACATGAAAAAATGCTGATCATCACTGGTCATTAGAGAGATTCAAATCAAAACCACATTGAGATACCATCTCACGCCAGTTAGAATGGCGATCATTAAAAAATCTGGAGACAACAGATGATGGAGAGGATTTGGAGAAATAGGAACACTCTTACTCTGTTGGTGGGAGTGTAAGTTAGTTCAATCATTGTGGAAGACAGTGTGGCAATTCCTCAAGGACCTAGAAATAGAAATCCCATTTCACCCAGCAATCCCATTACTGGGTATATATCCAAAGGACTATAAATCGTTCTACTATAAGGACACATTCACACAAATGTTCATTGCAGCACTGTTTACAATAGCAAAGTCCTGGAACCACCCCAAATTTCCATCGATGATAGACTGAACTGGGAAAATGTGACACATATAGACCATGGAATATTATGGAGCAATAAAAAATGATGAGTTGGAGGAGGAGGCAAGATGGCGTCATAGAGGTGACTCAGGATTGCAGCTCTCAGTGAAGGCACAGAGGGTGAGTCCTAGCCGCATTCTCGGATGTTCCTTTTATGCCCACAGAGCGTTGAAAGTCCCAGGTGTGGGAGAGACACGAGACGCTAGCAGCCGGCTAACGCAACCGGCTCCCGCCGCCTCTTCAGCCGGCGCTGCAGCGGGACCCAGCGCGGAACTCACTGGTCTGGGTGCCCTGTTAAACCGGCAATCTGAGATTTGGAAGGGCAGATTGGCATGTCCATCTGATTGAACGGGACTTGGACAATGAGCCAGACCAGGAGTTTCCTGGGAAGCGTGATATGAGCCAGGGTAGTGGGCAGTGGCATGGGAGATCACACGGATCCCAGTGCCCTATCAGCAGGCTCCTGGGGCGCCAGTGAGAGAGTCGACCTTTCAGCTTGGGGAGAGGAAGAGAGAGAGAGGACGGACTCTGAGGCAGGGAGCTGGGTGATTGGACTCGGTGGGTCCCATGCTCACGGGGACAAGCAGGGCAGCGACTGGAGGTGCGTGGGGCTGAGAGTTTTGTTGCCGGCATTTAGGACGGTGCAGCCCGGTCAGGGAGGGGCGTCCACCATTGCTGACGAAGTGCACCCCCACTTAAGTACCGCCCAGGACTGACGCAGCCTGCCGTTGCCGAGGCAACCTGCCATAAGAGAGAGAGTCCACCAGGCAGCAACAGGGCGGACCTGCGTTAGCAGGTCAGAGCCCCAGCAGGCAAATAGTGAATAGACTGCCACCTAGTGGGGCAGGACAGTGCAACAGATACTCATAAAGAAAGCCCCAACTCCCTGAGACAGAGCATCTAAGGGTGAAAAAAAAAAAAGAGTGGTGTTTTATGAGTTCTATTGCAGCAGACATAGCCTCCCAACAACCCTGAATGAACAACGGAGCTCACAGCTCAGCACTGGAGCTCCTATAAAGCACAGACTGTCTCCTCAAGCAGCTCTCTGACCCCTGTATATCCAAGGAGTCACCCCAGAAAAGGACTAATCAGACTGACATTTGGCTGGCATCATTCGGAACAAGGGCAGCAGCAGAAGAAACTGGTATCATCCCTCACTGTTCTGCAGCTGCTGCAGGTATACCCCAGACAAGCAGGGCCTGGAGTGGACCTCAGCACTCATACAGCAGAGAGGATAGATCATTAGAGGGAAAACTAAGTAACAAAAATACTTCATCATCAACAATCTCAGTGTCCACACAGAGACCCAATTGAAAAATCAGCCACTAATAAGACGACAGGTGGATAAATCCATAAAGATGGGAAGAAACCAGCGCAAAAAGGAGGAAAGCACCCGAAACCAAAACACCACACCTGCAAAAAAGGACCAAAACTCCTCACCAACAAGGGAACAAAGCTGGACGGAGAATGAATGTGACGAAATAACGGAATCAGACATCAGAAAGTGGATAATGAGAAACTTCAGTGAGCTAAAGGAACAGGTTCTAAACCAGTGCAAAGAAACTAAGAACCTTGAAAAAAGATTTGAAAAAAGATTCGAGGAATTGATAACGAGAATGGACAACTTAGAGAGGAATATGAATGAATTGAAGGAGCTGAAAAACACAACACGAGAACTTCACGAAGCATGCACAAGTTTCAACAGCCGAATTGACAAAGCAGAAGAAAGAATATCAGAAGTTGAAGATCAACTCAATGAAATAAAACGAGAAACCAAGATTAAAGAAAAAAGCACAAAAAGGAATGAACAAAATCTCCAAGAAATGTGGGACTATGAGAAGAGACCCAACCTACGTTTGATAGGTGTACCAGAATATGACGAAGAGAATGAATCCAAGCTGGAAAACACTCTTCAGGATATTATCCAGGAAAATTTCCCCAACCTAGCAAGACAGGTCAATACTCAACTCCAGGAAATACAGAGAACACCACAAAGATACTCTGCAAGAAGAGCAACCCCAAGGCACATAATCGTCAGATTCACCAGGGTTGAAACGAAGGAGAAAATACTAAGGGCAGCCAGAGAGAAAGGTCAGGTCACCCACAAAGGGAAGCCCATCAGACTCACAGCAGATCTCTCGGCAGAGACTCTACAAGCCAGAAGAGAGTGGGGGCCAATATTCAACATCCTTAAAGAAAAGAGATTTCAACCCAGAATTTCATATCCAGCCAAACTGAGCTTCATAAGTGAAGGAAAAATAAAATCCTTCACGAACAAGCAAGTACTCAGAGATTTTGTCACCACTGGGCCTGCTTTACAAGAGCTCCTGAAAGAGGCACTACACATAGAAAGCAACAACCAGTTCCAGCCATCCTAATAGCATACCAAATGCTAAAGACCTTCAACAAAATGAAGAATGTACATGAACCAACGGGAAAAACAGCCAACTAGCATCAAAATGTCAGTATCAAATTCACACATAACAATATTAACCGTGAATGTAAATGGGCTAAATGCACCAATCAAAAGACACATACTGGCAAATTCGATAGAAAACGAAAACCCCTCGGTGTGCTGTATCCAGGAAACCCACCTCACATGCAAAGATACACAAAGGCTCAAAATAAAGGGATGGAGGAAGATTTACCAAGCAAATGGAGAGCAAAAAAAAGCAGGAGTTGCAATTCTCATCTCTGATAAAATAGACTTTAAAGCAACAAAGATCAAAAGGGACAAAGAAGGTCATTACATAATGGTAAAAGTATCGATACAACAAGAAGAGATAACGATTCTAAATATATATGGACCCAATGTAGGAGCACCCACATATATAAGGCAAGTTCTTAATGACTTACAAAGGGACTTAGACTCCCACACAATAATAGTGGGAGACTTTAACACTCCACTGTCAATATCAGACAGATCAATCAGAGAGAAAATTAACAAGGATATCCAGGACTTGAACTCAGACCTGGAACAAGCAAACCTGATAGACATTTACAGAACTCTCCACCCCAAATCCACAGAATATACATTCTTCTCAGCACCACATCACACCTACTCCAAAACTGACCACATAATTGGAAGTAAAGCACTCCTCAGCAAATGCAAAACAACTGATATCATAACAAACAGTCTCTCAGACCATAGTGCAATCAAGTTGGAACTCAGAATTCAGAAAGTAACTCAGAACCGCACAGCTTCATGGAAACTGAAAACTGGCTCTTGAATGTTGATTGGATAAACAATGAAATGAAGGCAAAAATAAAGAAGTTCTTTGAAACCAATGAGAATGAAGACACAACGTACCAGAATCTCTGGGACACACTTAAAGCAGTCTGTAGAGGAAAATATATAGCAATAAGTGCCCACATGGGAAGAGTGGAGAGATCCAAAATTGACACGCTATCATCAAAATTGAAAGAGCTAGAGGAGCAAGATCAAAAAAACTCAAAACCTAGCTGAAGACAAGAAATAACTAAGATCAGAGCAGAACTGAAGGAGATAGAGACAAGAAAAACCCTTCAAAAAATCAATAAATCTAAGATCTGGTTTTTCGAAAAGATCAACAAAACAGACAGACGACTAGCCAGACTGATAAAAAAGAAGAGAGAGAACAACCAAATAGATGCAATAAAAAACGATGAAGGGGAAATCACCACAGATTCCACAGAAATTCAAACCATCATCAGAGAATACTACAAACAACTCTATGCACATAAACCAGTAAATCAGGAAGAAATGGATAAATTCCTGGACGCCTGTGTCCTCCCAAGCCTAAACCAGGAGGAAGCCGAAACTATGAATGGACCAATAACAAGGTCTGAAGTTGAGGCAGCAATTAAGAGCCTACCACACAAAAAAAGCCCAGGTCCAGATGGGTTCACAGCCGAATTCTACCAGACACAGAAAGAGGATCTGGTACCATTCCTTCTGAAACTATTCCAAATAATCCAAAAAGAGGGAACCCTTCCCAAATCATTTTATGAGACCAACATCATCCTGATACCAAAACCTGGCAGAGACTCAACAAGAAAAGAAAACTTCAGGCCAATATCCATGATGAACATAGATGCAAAAATCTTCAATAAAATACTGGCAAACCGATTGCAACAGCACATTAAAAAACTTATCCATCATGATCAAGTAGGATTCATCCCGGGGATGCAAGGCTGGTTCAACATACGCAAGTCTATAAATGTAATTCACCACATAAACAGAAGCAAAAACAAAAACCACATGATTATCTCAATTGATGCAGAGAAGGCATTTGACAAAATTCAACAGCATTTTATGCTAAAAACCCTCAATAAACTTGGTATTGATGGAACATATCTCAAAGTAATAAAAGCTATTTATGACAAACGAACAGCCAATATCATACTTAATGGGCAAAAACTGGAAGCATTCCATTTGAAATCTGGCATTAGACAAGGATGCCCTCTCTCACCACTTCTATTCAACATAGTACTGGAAGTTCTAGCCAGAGCAATCAGGCAAGAAAAAGAAATAAAGTGTATTCAAATAGCAAAGGTGGAAGCCAAATTGTCTCTATTTGCAGACGACATGATAGTATACCTAGAAGACCCCATCACCTCAGCCCAAAAGCTTCTGCAACTGATAAGCAACTTCAGCAAAGTCTCAGGATATAAAATCAATGTTCAAAAATCACAAGCATTCCTACACACCAATAACAGACTTAAAGAGAAACAAATCAAGAACGAACTGCCATTCACAATTGCTACAAAGAAAATAAAATACCTAGGAATACAACTCACTAGTAATGTATGGGACCTCTTCAAGGAAAACTACAAACAACTGCTCAACGAAATAAGAGAGGACACAAACAGATGGAGAAACATTCCATGTTCGTGGTTAGGAAGAATCAATATCGTGAAAATGGCTATACTGCCCAAAGTAATTTACACAATCAATGCTATCCCCATCAAACGACCGTTGAATTTCTTCACAGAACTGGAAAAAACCACCATGAATTTCATATGGAACCAAAAAAGAGCCCGCATAGCCAAGTCAATTCTAAGCAAAAAGAACACAGCAGGAGGCACCATGCTACCAGACTTCAAACTATACTACAAGGCTACAGTAATCAAAACAGCATGGTACTGGTACCAAAACAGAGATATAGACCAATGGAACGGAACAGAGACATCGGAGGCAACACAACACATCTACAACCATATTATCTTTGATAAACCAGACAAAAACAGGCAATGGGGAAAGGATTCCCTATTTAATAAATGGTGTTGGGAAAACTGGCTAGCCATGTGCAGAAAGCAGAAACTGGACCCCTTCCTGACACCTTACACTAAAATTAACTCCAGATGGTTAATGACTTAAACATAAGACCTGACACCATAAAAACCCTAGAAGAAAATCTAGGCAAAACCATTCAGGACATAGGAGTAGGCAAGGACTTCATGAACAAAACACCAAAAGCATTGGCAACAAAAGCCAAAATAGACAAATGGGACCTAATCAAACTCCACAGCTTCTGCACGGCAAAACAGTCACTAGAGTGAATCAGCAACCATCAGAATGGGAAAAAGTCTTTGCAGTTTACGCATCTGACAAAGGGCTGATATCCAGTATTTACAAAGAACTCAAACAGATTTACAGGAAAAAATCAAACAAGCCCATTCAAAAATGGGCAAAGGATATGAACAGAAACTTTACGAAAGCAGACATACATGAGGCCAGCAACCATATGAAAAAGTGCTCATTGTCATTGGTCATTAGAGAGATGCAAATCAAAACCACTTTGAGATACCATCTCACACCAGTTAGAATGGCGATCATTAAAGAATCTGGAGACAGCAGATGCTGGAGAGGATGTGGAGAAATAGGAACACTCTTACACTGTTGGTGGGAGTGTAAATTAGTTCAACCATTGTGGAAGACAGTGTGGCGATTCCTCAGGGACCTAGATATAGAAATTCCATTTGACCCAGCAATCCCATTAGTGGGTATCTATCCAAAGGACTATAAATCGTTCTACTATAAGGACACATGCACACGAATGTTCATTGCAGCACTGTTTACAATAGCAAAGACCTGGAACCAACCCGAATGCCCAACGATGATAGACTGGACTGGGAAAATGTGGCACATATACACCATGGAATATTATGCAGCAATCAAAAATGATGAGTTTGTGTCCTTTGTAGGGACATGGATGAATCTGGAGAACATCATTCTCAGCAAACTGACACAAGAACAGAAAAAGAAATACCGCATATACTCACTCATAGGTGGGTGAGAGAAATGAGAACACATGGACACAGAGAGGCGGTCTACTATACACTGGGGACTGTTGGCGGGAATGGGGGAAGGACAGCAGGGAGGTGCTGGGGGGGATAGCCTGGGGACGAATACCAAGTGTGGGTGAAGGGGAGGAAAGCAGCAAAGCACACTGCCATGTGTGTACCTATGCAACTATCTTGCTCGTTCTGCACATGTACCCCCAAGCCTATAATGCAATAAAAATTAAAAAAAAAAAATGATGAGTGTGTGTCCTTTGAAGGAACATGGATGAATCTGGAGGACATCATTCTTAGCAAACTGACACAATAACAGAGAATGAAATACCGCATATTCTCACTCATAGGCGGGTGAGAAAAATAAGAATACATGGTCACAGGAAGGGTGTCTACTACGCACTGGGGACTATTGGGGTGATGGAGGAGGGACAGCGGGGAGTGCTGGAAAGGGATAGCCTGGGGATAAATGCCAAGTGTTTGTGAAGGCGAGAAAGGCAGCCAAACACACTGCCCTACGTGTGTATTATTGACTGAGGCACGGAAAGTGTGTTCATATGACATAGCCTCTTGCTAAATTTCCTGGTGTGTATTATTCAATGAGGCTCTCAAACAGTAGGCATATGAAATAGAAACCTATCTTCCAGGTGCGCATCATTCAGTAATGCTCCAATTGCGTCCATATAAGGCATGGACTCTGACATTTCCCAAGGTGTGTATTACAGAGTGAGTTTATGAACGAGTGAACCTATGAAAGAGACTCTGGACTAAAGCCTCTTGATGATTCCTAAGGTGTTCATATTCCCCTGAGGCACGGGGTGATCTGTCATATCAAAGAAACTCTCCCCAAAGTGTGTATTATTTAGGGAGGCTCTGAAAGTGTCCATATGAAATAGACTCCTCGGTATTACACAGGTGTGTGTTATTCACTGAGGCTCTGAATCAGTGACAGTATATAATATATTCCTGAATATTTTCCTGGTGTTTATTATTCACTCAGCCTCTGAATGAGGGGCCTTAAGAGAAAGACTCCTGATTATTCCACAGGTGTGTATTATTCACTGATGTTCTGAAGGTGTGGCCAAAGCAAATGGAATCCTGCCCAATCCACAGTTGTGCATTCTTTACTGATGCTATGAATCAATAGCCATATGAAAGAGATTCCAAATTTTTCTCAGATATGCATTATTCAATGAGGCTGTGAAGGAGGAGCCATATGAAATTTACTCCTTACAATTCCGCATGTGTTAATATTTCTGTTAGACTTGAAACAAGGTTTGATAATAAATAGACTCCTTAGGATTCCAAGGCCTACATAATTCAGTGAGGCTCATAAAGGGTGTTCATTTTAAATAGAATCCTGACTATTCCCCACGTGTGTATTATTCAGTGAGGTGTTGAATGAGCGGCCATATAAAATAAACTCCTGAGTACCCAACATTTGTGCATTGTTCAGTGAGGCTTGGAATGAGAGGGCTTATATCATAGACTCCTGAGTATTCCCTAGGTGTGTATTATTCACTGAGGCACGGAAAGTGTGTTCATATGACATAGCCTCTTGCTAAATTTCCTGGTGTTAATTATTCAATGAGGATCTCAAACAATAGTCATATGAAATAGAAACCTATTTTCCAGCTGCGCATCATTCAGTAATGCTCCGATTGCATGGATATATGTCATGGACTTTGAAATTTCCCAAGGTGTGTATTACACACTGAGTTTATGAACGAGTGAACCTATGAAAGAGCCTCTGGAATAAAGCCTCTTGATTATTCCTAAGGTGTTCATATTCCCCTGAGGAACGGGGTGAACTATCATATCAAAGAGACTCCAGACTATTCCCCAGGTGTGCATTATTCAGTGAGTCTCTGAATAACTGGCTATATGAAATTTACTCCGGAGTATTCCCCAGGTATGTGGGATTCTTCACTGAAACTGTGAATGAGTGGCCATGTGAAATAGACTCCTGACTTTTCCAAAGGTGTGTATTATTCAGTGAGTCTCTGAATCATTAACCATAGAAAAGAGACACCTGAACACTCCAAAGAAGTGCACATTTAGTTTCAGCTTTAAATGAGTGGCCATACAAAATTGAATCCTGACTTTCCACCATGTGTATATTATGAAATGAGGCTGTGAATGTGTGGCTATATGACATAGACTTCTGACTATTCTACAGGTGCTCCTTATTCAGTGAAGCTCTGAATGAGAGGCCATATGTAACAGCATCCTGAAGATTCCCCCAGGTATTCATTATTCACAGAGGCTTTGACAGTTTGGCCATATCAAATTGTCTCCCTACTAGTTTACATGTGTGTATTATTTGATGAGGCTTAGAGTTCGTGACCATATAAAATAGACTTCTGACTATTCCGTAGGTGTGAATTATTGACTGAGACTCTGAATAAGTGAGCATGTGGAATATGACTATTCCAAAGTTAAGCATTACAGACCCAGACATCCATTATCTGGCCATATAAAATAGATTAGCATCTATTCCCCAGATGTGCATTTTTCACTGATAGTGTAAATAAGTGGCTATATAAAGTATACTCCTATATCTACCCCAGGTGTATATTAGTCAGTGAGGCTGTGCATGAGAAGTCATGTAAAATAGGATGTTGATTATCTCTCATATTTGCATTTTTCAGTGAATCTCTGAATGAATGGCTATATAAAATAGACTGGTGGGTACTGTACATTTGTGCAGTATTCACCGAGGCTATGAGTGAGTGGCCATATGAAATGGAATCCTGACTATTGCACAGGTGTTCATATTCACTGAGGCTATGAATGAGTGGCTCTATCAGTTAGGCTCCTGACCATTCCAGAGGAGTGAATTATTCAATGAATCTCTGAGTGAGAGGCCAGATGTAATTGACTCCTGATTCTTTTCAGGTTGTGTATAATTCAAAGAACCTCTTAGTGTGTGCTTTATTGAAATACGCTCCTGACTAATTCCCAGGTGTGTCTTATTCACTGAGGTTCTGTATGAGTTAGAACCTCATATGAAATAGACTCCTGCTCATTCAAAAATGGGCAAAGTATATGAACAGACACTTTACAAAAGAAGACATACATGAGGCCAACAAACACATGAAAAAATGCTCATCATCACTAGTCATTAGAGAGATGCAAATCAAAACCACATTGAGATTCCATCTTGTGCCAGTTAGAATGGCGATCATTACAAAATCTGGAGACAGCAGATGCTGGAGAGGATGTGGAGAAAAAGGAACACTCTTACACTGTTGGTGGGAGTGTAAATTAGCTCAACCCTTGTGGAAGACAGTGTGGCGATTCCTCAAGGACCTAGAAATAGAAATTCCATTTGACCCAGCAATCCCTTTACTGGGTATATATCCAAAGGACTATAAATCGTTCTACTATAAGGACACCTGCACAGGAATGTTCATTGCAGCACTGTTTACAATAGCAAAGTCCGGAACCAACCCAAATGCCCATCGATGATAGACTGGATTAGGAAAATGTGGCACATATACACAATAAAATATTACGCAGCAATGAAAAATGATGTTTGTGTCCTTTGTAAGGACATGGATGAATCTGGAGAACATAATTCTCAGCAAACTGACACAAGAAAAGAAAACAAAATACCGCATATTCTCACTCATAGGCTGGTGAGAAAATTAAGAACACATGGACACAGGGAGGGGATCTACTACACACTGAGGTCTATTGAAGGAAATGGGGGAGGGACAGTAGGGGGTGGGGAGGAATAGCCTGGTGATAAATGCCAAGTGTGGGTGAGGGGGAGGTAGGCAGCAAAACACACTGCCATGTGTGTACCTATGCAACTATCTTGCACGTTCCGCACATGTACCCCAAAACCTATAATGCAATAAAAATTAAAAAAAAAAGAAACAGACTCCTGACAATTTCCCAAGTGTGCACTCTTCGCTGGGAGTCTCAAAGCATGGCCATAGGAAACAAATTTATGACTCTTACCAATGTGTGTATTATTCAGAAAGGCTCCAAAAGTCTCTATATGAAATAGACTTCTGACTATTTCCCAGGTTTGTCTTATTCACTGAGGTTCTGAATAAGTGGCAATAAAAAATTAAAAAAAAAAAAGAATTCCACATGTGTGAATTTTTCTGTTAGACTCGGAGAGACGGTCGATAGGAAATAGACTGTTCAGGATTCCAAGGCATATATAATTCAGCGAGGCTCATAATGGGTGTTCATATTAAATAAAATCCTGTCTAATCCCCACGTGTGTATCATTCAGAGAGGTACTGAATGAGTGACCATATGAAATAAACTCCTGAGTACCCAACACTTCTGTATTGTCCAATGATGCTTTGAATCAGAGGCACTATGCAAAAGAATTCTGAGCATTCTCTAGGTGTGTATTATTCACTGAGGCTCGGAAAGAATGTTCATATGATATAGCCTCCTGATATATTTCCCGGTGTGCATAATTAAATGAGGTTCTCAACCCGTACTCATATGAAATGGAAACCTATTGCCAAGGTGTACATCATTCAGTAATCTCTGAATACGTGGACATAAGGCATGGACTCTGATTATTCCCAAGCTGTTTATCATTCAGTGAGTTTCCGAAATAGCGACCATGTGAAAGACACTCCCGACTATAGCCTCTTACCGATTTCTCAGGTGTTCATTTTCCACTGAGGCACTGGAAGAATGGTCAAATTAAATAGACTCCAGACTATACCCAAGGTGTGCATTATTCAGTGAGTCTCTGAATAAGGAAGTATATGAAATAGGCGCCTGAGTAATCCCCAGGTATCTATGATTTTTCACTGAGACTCTGAATGAGTGGCCATGTAGAATACACTCCTGGCTTTTCCGTAGGTTTGTTTAATTCAGTGATTCTCTGAATTAGTTACCATAAGAAAGAAACACCTGAATACTCCACACGTATGCATTTTTATTTTTTTATTTTTATTTTTTAGTTTTTATTGCATTATAGGATTTGGGGTACATGTGCAGAACGTGCAAGATAGTTGCATACGTACACACATGGCAGTGTGTTTCGCTGCCTTCCTCCCCTTCACCCACACTTGGCATTTATCCCCAGGTTATTGCTCCCCAGCCCCCCGCCACTGTCCGTCCCCCATTCCCCCCAATAGACCCCAGTGTGTAGTAGACCCCCCTTCTGTGTCCATGTGTTCTAATTTTTCTTTTTCTTTTTTAATTTTTATTGCATTATAGGTTTGGGGGTACATGTGCAGAACGAGCAAGATAGTTGCATAGGTACACACATGGCAGTGTGCTTTGCTGCTTTCCTCCCCTTCACCCACACTTGGTATTCATCCCCAGGCTATCCCCCCCAGCCCCCCCCGCTGTCCCTCCCCCATTCCCCCCAACAGTCCCCAGTGTATAGTAGACCACCTCTCTGTGTCCACGTGTTCTCATTTCTCTCACCCACCTATGAGTGAGTATATGCGGTATTTCTTTTTCTGTTCTCATGTCTGTTTGCTGAGAATGATGTTCTCCAGATTCATCCATGTCCTTACAAAGGACACAAACTCATCATTTTTGATTGTTGCATAATATTTTATTGTGTATATGTGCCACATTTTCCCAGTCCAGTATACCATTGTTGGGCATTTGGGTTGGTACCAGTTCTTTCCTATTGTAAACAGTGCTGCAATGAAAATTCCTGTGAATGTGTCCTTATAGTAGAACGATTTATAGTCCTCTGGATATATACTCATTAATGGAATTTCTGGGTCAAATGGAATTTCTATTTCTAGGTCCTTGAGGAATCGCCACACTGTTTTCCACAATGGTTGAACTAATTCACACTACCACCAACAGTGTAAGAGTGTTCCTCTTTCTCCACATCCTCTCCAGCATCTGCTGTCTCCAGATTTTTTTAATGACCGCCATTCTAACTGGCGTGAGATGGTATCTCAATGTGGTTTTGATTTGCATCTCTCTAATGACCAGTGATGATGAGCATTTTCTCATGTTTGTTGGCCTCATGTATGTCTTCTTTTGTAAAGTGTCTGTTCATATCCTTTGCCCATTTTTAAATGGGCTTGTTTGTTTTTTTTTCTGTAAATCTGTTTGAGTTCTTTGTAAATTATGGATATCAGCCCTTTGTCAGATGTGTAAACTGCAAAGATTTTTTCTCATTCTGATGGTTGCCGATTCACTCTAGTGACTGTTTCTTTTGTTGTGCAGAAGCTGTGGAGTTTGATTATGTCCCATTTGTCTATTTTGGCTTTTGTTGCCAATGCTTTTTGTGTTTTTGTCATGAAGTCCTTGCCTACTCCTATGTCCTGAATGGTTTTGCCTAGATTTTCTTCTAGGATTTTTATGGTGTCAGGTCTTTTGTTTAAGTCTTTAATCCATCTGGAGTTAATTTTACTGTAAGGTGTCAGGAAGGGGTCCAGTTTCTGCTTTCTGCACATGCCTAGCCAGTTTTCCCAACACCATTTATTAAATAGGGAATCCTTTCCCCATTCCTTGTTTTTGTCTGCTTTATCAAAGATAATATGATTGTAGATATGTTGTGTTGCCTCTGATGCTTCTGTTCTGTTCCATTGGTCTATATCTCTGTTTTGGTACCAGTACAATGCTGTTTTGATTACTGTAGCCTTGTAGTATAGTTTGAAGTCTGGTAGTGTGATGCCTCCCGCTGTGTTCTTTTTGCTTAGAAATGACGTGCCTATGCGAGCTCTTTTTTGGTTCCATATAAAATTAATGGTGTTTTTTTCCAGTTCTGTAAATAAATTCAATGGTACTTTGATGGGGATAGCATTAATTGTGTAAATTACTTTGGGCAGTATAGCCATTTTCACAATATTGATTCTTCCTAACCACAAACATGGAATGATTCTCTATCTGTTTGTTTCCTCTCTTATTTCGTTGAGTAGTGGATTGTAGTTTTCCTTAAAGAGGTCCCTTACATTCCTTGTGAGTTGTATTCCTAGGTGTTTTATTTTCTTTGTAGCAATTGTGAATGGCAGTTTGTTCTTGATTTGGTTCTCTTTAAGTCTGTTATTGGTGTATAGGAAGGCTTGTAATTTTTGAACATTGATTTTATATCCTGAGACTTTGCTGAAGTTGCTTATCAGTTTCAGGAGCTTTTGGGCTGAGGTGATGGGGTCTTCTAGGTATACTATCATGTCGTCTGCAAATAGAGACAATTTGGCTTCCACCTTTCCTATTTGAATACCCTTTATTTCTTTATCTTGCCTGATTGCTCTGGCTAGAATTTCCAGTACTATGTTGAATAGGAGTGTTGAGAGAGGGCATGCTTGTCTAGTGCCAGATTTCAAAGGAAATGGTTCCAGGTTTTGCCCATTCAGTATGATATTGGCTGTTTGTTTGTCGTTAATAGCTTTTATTACTTTGAGATATGTTCCATCAATACCAAGTTTATGGAAGGTTTTTAGCATAAAGGGCTGTTGAATTTTGTCAAATGCCTTCTCTGGGTCAGTTGAGATAATCACGTGGTTTTTGTTTTTGCTTCTGTTTATGTGGTGAGTTACATTTATAGACTTGCCTATGTTGAACCAGCCTTGCATCCCCGGGTTGAATCTTACTTGATCATGATGGATAAGTTTTTGAACGTGCTGTTGCAATCGGTTTGCCAGTATTTTATTGAAGATTTTTGCATCTATGTTCATCATGGATATTGGCCTGAAGTTTCCTTTTCTTTTTGAGTCTCTGCCAGGTTTTGCTATCAGGATGATGTTGGTCTCATAAAATGATTTGGGAATGGTTCCCTCTTTTTGGATTATTTGGAATAGTTTCAGAAGGAAAGGTACCAGATCCTCTTTGTGTGTCTGGTAGAATTCAGCTGTGAAGCCATCTGGACCTGGGCTTTATTTGTGTGGTAGGCTCTTAATTGCTGCCAAAACTTCAGACCTTGTTATTGGTATATTCATAATTTCGGCTTCCTCCTGATTTACGCTTGGGAAAACACAGGCGTCCAGGAATTTATCCATTTCTTCTTGGTTTACTAGTTTATGTGCATAGAGTTGTTTGTAGTATTCTCTGATGATGGTTTGAATTTCTGTGGAATCTGTGGTGATTTTCCCGTTATCGTTTTTTATTGCATCTATTTGGTTGTTCTCTCTTTTCTTTTTTATCAGTCTCACCTGTGGTCTGTCTATTTTGTTGATCTTTTCAAAAAACCAGCTTTTAGATTTATTGATTTTTTGAAGGGTTTTTCTTGTCTCTATCTCCTTCAGTTCTGCTCTGATCTTAGTTATTTCTTGTCTTTGGCTATGTGTTGAGCTTTTTTGATCTTGCTTTCCTAGCTCTTTCAATTTCGACTATCGGGTGTCAAATTTGGATCTCTTCACTCTACTCATGTGGGCACTTATTGCTATATATTTTCCTCTACAGACTGCTTTAAATGTGTTCCAGAGATTCTGGTATGTTGTGTCTTCACTCTCGTTGGTTTCAAACGACTGCTTTATTTCTGCCTTCATTTCATTGTTTCTGCAATTAACATTCAAGAGCCAGTTGTTCAGTTTTCATGAAGCTGTGCCGTTCTGAGTTATTTTCTGAATTCTGAGTTCCAACTTGATTGCACTATGGTCTGAGAGACTGTTTGTTATGATTTCCGTTGTTTTGCTTTTGCTGAGGAGTGCTTTACTTCCAATTATGTGGTCAATTTTGGAGTAGGTGTGATGTGGTGCTGAGAAGAATGTATATTCTGTGGATTTGGGGTGGAGAGTTCTGTAAATGTCTATCAGGTTTGCTTGTTCCAGGTCTGAGTTCAAGTCCTGGATAACCTTGTTAATTTTCTGTCTTGTTGATCTGTCTGCTATTGACAGTGGAGTGTTAAAGTCTCCCACTATTATTGTGTGAAAGTCTAAGTCTCTTTGTAAGTCATTAAGAACTTGCTTTATATATCTGGTGCTCCTGCATTGGGTCCATAAATATTTAGAATCGTTAGCTCTTCTTGTTGTATCAATCCTTTTACCATTATGTAATGACCTTCTTGTTTCTTTTGATCTTTGTTGCTTTAAAGTCTATTTTATCAGAGATGAGAATTGCAACTCCTGCTTTTTTTGCTCTCCATTTGCTTGGTAAATCTTCCTCCTTCCCTTTATTTTGAGCCTTTCTGTATTCTTGCCTGTGAGGTGGGTTTTCTGGATAAAGCACACTGATGGGTTTTTTTTTAATTCAATTGGCCAGTTTGTGTCTTTTGATTGGTGCATTTAGCCCATTTACATTTAGGAGTAATATTGTTATGTGTGAATTTGATACTGCCATTTTGATGCTAGCTGTCTGTTTTGCCCGTTGGTTCATGTAGATTCTACATTTTGTTGATGCTCTTTTGCATTTGGTATGCTTTTAGGATGGCTGGTACTGATTGTTTCTTTCTATTTGTAGTGCCTCTTTCAGGAGCTCTGGTAATGCAGGCCTAGTGGTGACAAAATCTCTGAGTACTTGCTTGTTCATGAAGAATTTTATTTTTCCTTCATTTATGAAACTCAGTTTGGCTGGATATGAAATGCTGGGTTGAAAGTTCTTTTCTTTAAGGATGTTGAATATCAGCCCCCACTCTCTTCTGGCTTGTAGAGTCTCTGCCGAGAGATCTGCTGTGAGTCTAATTGGCTTCCCTTTGTTGGTGACCCGACCTTTCTCTCTGGCTGCTCTTAGTATTTTCTTCTTCATTTCAACCCTGGTGAATCTGACGATTATGTGCCTTGGGGTTGCTCTTTTTGCGGACTATCTTTGTGGTGTTCTCTGTATTTCCTGGAGTTGAGTATTGACATGTCTTGCTAGGTTGGGGAAATTTTCCTGGATAATATTCTAAAGAGTGTTTTCCAGCTTGGATTCATTTTCTTCATCACATTCTGCTACCCCTATCAAACGTAGGTTGGGTCTTTTCACATAGTTCCACATTTTTTGGAGATTTTGTTCATTCCTTTTTGTGATTTTTTCTTTAATCTCGGTTTCTCATTTTATTTTATTGAGTTGATCTTCAACTTCTGATATTCTTTCTTCTGCTTGGTCAATTCGGCTGTTGAAACTTGTGCATGCTTCGCGAAGTTCTCGTGTTGTGTTTCTCAGCTCCTTCAATTCATTCATATTCCTCTCTAAGTTGTCCATTCTTGTTATCAATTCCTCGAATCTTTTTTCAAATCTTTTTTTCAGGGTTCTTTGTTTCTTTGTACTGATTTAGAGCATGTTCTTTTAGCTCACTGAAGTTTCTCATTATCCACTTTCTGAAGTCTGATTCCGTCATTTCGGCACACTCATTCTCTGTCCAGCTTTGTTTCCTTGCTGTTGAGGAGTTTTGGTTCTTTTTTGGAGGTGAGGTGTTTTGGTTCTGGGTGTTTTCCTCCTTTATGCGCTGGTTTCTTCCTATCTTTATGGATTTATCCGCCTGTCGTCTTAGTAGTTGCTGATTTTTTAATTGGGTCTCTGTGTGGATGCTGAGATTTTTGATGATGAAGTATTTCTGTTACTTAGTATTTTTTCTAATGGTCTAGCCCCTCTGCTGTATGAGTGCTGAGGTCCACTCCAGGCTCTGCTTGTCTGGGGTATACCTGTAGCAGCTGCGGAACAGTGAGGGATGATACCTGATTCTACTTCTGCTGTCTTTGTTCCAGAATGATGCCCGCCAAATGTCAATTTGATTAGGCCGTTTTTGGGGTGACTCTTTGGATATACAGGGGTCAGGGAGCTGCTTGAGGAGATGGTCTGTGCTTTATTGGAGCTCCAGTGATGAGCTGTGAGCTCCGTTTTTCATTCATGGTTGTTGGGAGGTTGTTAATGTCTCCTGCAACAGAAGACATAAAACACCGTTTTTCTCCCCTTAGATGCTCTGTCTCAGGGAGTTGGGGCTTTCTTTATGAGTATCTGTTGCACTGTCCTGCCCCACTAAAAGGCAGTCTATTCACTATTTGCCTGCCGGGTCTCTGCCCTGCTAGCGCGGGTCCGCCCTGTTACTGCTTGGCTCTGTTCTGCTGTGGAGTGCTCCCCCCTCCTGGGGGAGTCTCTCTGTTATGGCAGGTTGCCTCGGCAACGGCAGGCTGTGTCAGCCCTGGGCGGTACTTCAGTAGGGGCGGATTGCAGTGGCAGACGCCTCTCCCTCACCAGGCTGCACTGTCCTAGATGCCGGCAGCAAAACTCTCAGCCCCAAGTGCCTCCAATCGCCGCCCTGCTTGTCCCCGTGAGGGTGGGACCCACCCAGCTCCATCTCCCAGCTCCCTGCCTCAGAGTCCATCCTCCCTGTCTCTCTCTTCCTTTCCCCAAGCTGAAAGGTCGACTTTCTCACTGGCGCTCCAGTAGCCTGCCGATAGGGCACTGGGTTCCGTGCAATGTTTCGTACCACTGCCCACTGCACCGGCTCAGATCACGCTTCCAGGAAACTCCTGGTCTGGCTCATTGCCAAAGGCCCGTTCAATCAGATGGACATGCCAATATACCCTTCCAAATCTCAGATTGCCGGTTTAACAGGCACCCAGACCAGTGAGTTTCCTGCTGGGTCCCGCTGCAGCACTGGCCGAAGCTGCTGCATGAGCCAGCTGCACTAGCTGGCTGTATTAGTGTGCCGTGTCTCTCCCACACCTGGGATTTTTAACGCTCTGTGGGCAAAAAAAAGTCCATCTGAGAATGTGGCTAGGACTCACCCTCTGCGCCTTCACTGACAGCTGCTATCCTGAGTCGCTTCTACGACGCCAGCTGCGAGGCTCTCTGATGAGTGCATTTTTAGTTTGGACTCTGAAGGAGGGGCCATACGAAATAGAATCCTGACTTTCCCCCATGTGTATATTACAAAATGAGGTTGCGAATGTGTGGCTATATGTCATAGATTTCTGACTATTCTACAGGTTCTCCTTATTCAGTTAAGCTCTGAATGAGAGGCCATATGTAACAGCTTCCTGAAGATACCCCCAGGTATGCATTATTCACAGAGGCTTTGAAAGTTTGGCCGTAACAAATTGTCTCCCGACTAGTTTACAGGTGTGTATTATTTGATGAGGCTTTGAGTTAGTGACCATATAAAATAGACTTCTGATTACTCTGTAGGTGTGTATTATTGACTGAGACTGAATATGTGGGCATGTGGAATACGACCATTCCAAAATTATGCATTATGGACCCAGTCTTCCATTATCTGGCCATATAAAATAGACTAGTGTCTATTCCCCAGGTGTGAATTATTCACTGATACTGTAAATGAGTGGCTATATAAAGTAGACTCCTTTATTTTCCCCAGGTGTATGTGAGTCTGTGAGGCTGTACATGAGTGGTTATGTAAAATAGGCTGTTGACTATCTCTCACATTTCTATTTTTCAGTGAATCTCTGAAGGAATGGTTATATAAAATAGACTGTTGCGTACTGTACATTTGTGCAGTATTCACTGTGGCTACGAATGAGTGGCCATATAAAATGGAATCCTGACTATCACACAGGTGTTCATTATTCACTGAGGCTCTGCATGAGTGACTCTATCACTTAGGCTCCTGACTATTCCACAGGAGTGAATGATTCAATAAAGCTCTGAGTGAGTGGACAAATGAAATTGACTCCTATTTTTCTCACTGTTGTGTATAATTATATTAGCTCCTTAGTGTGTGCGTTATTGAAATGAACTCCTGACTATTTCCCAGGTGAGTTTTATTCACTGAGGTTCTGTATGAGTTGCCATATGAAATAGACTCCTGAATATCTCCCAAGTGTGCACTATTTCCTGGGAGTCTCAATGTCTGGCCATAGAAAACAAATTTTTGACTCTTACCAATGTGTGTATTATTCAGAAAGTCTCCGAACGTCTCTATATGAAATAGACTTCTGACTATTTCACAGGTGTGCGTTATTCACTGAGGCTCTAAATAAGTGGCAATATGTAACAGATTTCCGACTATTTTTCAGGTGTGTATAATTCACGCAGCCTCTGAATGAGGGGCCTTAAGAAAAAGACTCCTGATTATATCACAGTTGTGTATTATTCACTGATGTTCTGAATGTGTGGAAAAGCAAATGGAGTCCTGGCCACTCCACAGGTGTGCATTCTTTACTGATTCTCTGAATCAATGGCCATATGAAAGAGCCTCCAAATTTTTCTCAGATATGCATTATTCAATGAGGCTGTGAAGAAGGAGAGGCCATATGAAATTTACTCCTTACAATTCCACATGTGTGAATTTTTCTGTTAGACTCAGAGTGACGTCAATAGGAAATAGACTGCTCAGGATTCCAAGGCATACATAACTCAGCGAGGCTCATAATGGGTGTTCATACTAAATAGAATCCTGTCTATTCCCCACGTGTGTATCATTCAGAGAGGTACTGAATGAGTGACCCTATGAAATAAACTCCTAAGTACAAAACAGTTCTGTATTGTCTAGTGATGCTTTGAATCAGAGGCACTATGCAATAGAATTTTGACTATTCCCTAGGTGTGTATTATTCACTGAGGCTCGGAAAGAATGTTCATATGATATAGCATCCTGCTAAATTTTCCGGTGTGCATAATTAAATTAGGCTCTCACCCAGTACTCATGTAAAATGGAAACCTATTGCCAAGGTGTACATCATTCAGTAATGCTCTGATTATGTGGAGATATTGCATGGACTCTGACTATTCCCAAGGTGTGTATCATTCAGTGAGTTTCTGAAAAAGCGACCCTGTGAAATAGACTCCCGACTAAAGCATCTTGCCGATTATACAGGTGTTCATTTTCCACTGAGGCACTGGAAGAACTGTCATATTAAATAGACTCCAGACTAAACCAAAGGTGTGCATTATTCAGTGAGTCTCTGAATAAGAAAGTATACGAAATAGACGCCTGACTAATCCTCAGGTATCTACGATCCTTCACTCAGACTCTGAATGAGTGGTCATGTAAAATACACTCGTGACTTTTCCATAGGTTTGTATAATTAAGTGAGGCTCTGAATGAGTTACCATAAGAAAGAGACAGCTGAATACTCCACACGAGTGCATTTTTAGTTTGTTCTCTGAAAGAGTGGCCATACAAAATAGAATCCTAACTTACCCCCATGTGTATATTACAAAGTGAGGGTGCGAATGTGTGGCTATATGACACGGACTTCTGACTACTCTACAGGTGCTCCTTATTCAGTTAAGCTCTGAATGAGAGGCCATATGTAACAGCATCCTAAAGATTCCCCCAGGTATGCATTATTCACAGACGCTTTGAAATTTTGGCCATATCAAATTGTCTCCCGACTAAATGACACGTGTGTATTATTTGATGATGCTTTGAGTTAGTGACCATATAAAATAGACTTCTGACTATTCCGTAGGTGTGTATTATTGAGTGAGACTCTGAATATCTGGGCATGTGGAATATGACCATTCCAAAGTTATGCATTATGGATCCAGGCTTCCATTATCTGGCCGTATAAAATAGACTAGTGTCTATTCCCCAGGTGTGCATTATTCACTGATACTGTAAATGAATGGCTATATAAAGTAGACTCCTATAACTTACCCAGGTGTATATGAATGGGTGAGGCTGTGCATGAGTAGTCATGTAAAATAGGATGTTGACGATCTCTCATATTTGTATTTTTCAGTGAATCTCTGAATGAATGGTTGTATAAAATAGACTGATGGGTACTCTACATTTGTGCAGTATTCACTGAGGCTATAAGTGAGTGAACATATGAAATGGAATCCTGACTATCACACAGGTGTTCATTATTCACTGAGGCTA
Source organism: Saguinus oedipus (assembly GCA_031835075.1). Taxonomy (NCBI): domain Eukaryota; kingdom Metazoa; phylum Chordata; class Mammalia; order Primates; family Cebidae; genus Saguinus; species Saguinus oedipus. The sequence continues at coordinate 8,458,547 of CM063170.1, forward strand.
TTCATGAGTGGCTCTATCAGTTAGTCTCCTGACTGTTCCAAAGGAGTGAATGATTCAATAAAGCTCTGAGTGAGTGGACAAATGAAACTGACTCCTAATTTTTCCACTGTTGTGTATAATTACATTAGCCTCTTAGTGTGTGATTTACTGAAATGCACTCCTGACTATTTCCCAGGTGAGTTTTATTCACCGAGGTTCTGCATGAGTTGCCATATGAAATAGACTCCTGAATATTTCCCAAGTGTGCACTGTTACCTGGGAGTCACAATGCCTGGCCATAGGAAACAAACTTTTGACTCTTACCAATGTGTGCATTACTCAGAGAATCTCCGAACGTCTCTATATAAAATAGACTTCTGACTATTTCCCAGGTTTGCCTTATTCACTGAGGTTCTGAATAAGTGGCAATATAAAACAGATTTCCGACTATTTTTCAGGTGTGTATAATTGAGGCAGCCTCTGAATCAGGGGCCTTAAGAGAAAGACTTCTTATTATACCGCCGGTGTGTATTATTCACTGATGTTCTAAATGTGGCCAAAGCAAATGGAATCCTGGCCACTCCACAGGTGTGCATTCTTTACTGATGCTCTGAATCAATGTCCATAAGAAAGAGACTCCAAGTTTTTCTCAGATATGCATTATTCAATGAGGCTGTGAAGGAAAAGCCATAGGAAGTTTACTCCTTACAATTCCGCATGTGTGAATTTTTCTGTTAGACTTGGAAAGAGCGTCGATGGGAAATAGGCTGCTCAGGATTCCAAGGCATACATAATTCAGCGAGGCTCATAATGGGTGCTCATATTAAATAGAATCCTTTCTATTTCCCACGTGTGTATCGTTCAGAGAGGTGCAGCATGAGTGACCATATGAAACGAACTCCTGAGTACCCAACAGTTCTGTATTGTCCAGTGATGCTTTGAATCAGAGGGACTATGCAATAGAATCCTGAGTATTCCCTAGGTGTTTATTATTAACTGAGGCTCAGAAAGAATGTTGATATGACATAGCCTCCTGGTAAATTTCTCGGTGTGCATAATTAAATGGGGTTCTCAAACAGAATTCATATGAAAAGGAAACCTATTGCCAAGGTGTACATCATTCAGTAATGCTCTGAATACGTGGACATATGGTATGGACTCTGACTATTCCCAATGTGTGTATCATTCAGTGAGTTTCTGAAAAAGCGACTATGTGAAAGCGACTCCCAACTATAGCCTCTTGCCGATTCCCATTGTGTTCATTTTCCACTGAGGCACTGGAAGGACTGTCATATTAAAAAGACTCCAGACTATACCCAAGGTGTGCATTATTCAGTGAGTCTCTGAATAAGAAAGTATACGAAATAGACGCCTGACTAATCCCTAGGTATCTATAATCCTTTAATGAGACTCTGAATGACTGGTCATGTAAAATACACTCCTGACTTTTCCATAGGTTTGTATAATTAAGTGAGGCTCTGAATGAGTTACCATAAGAAAGAGACACCTGAATATTCCACACGAGTGCATTTTTAGTTTGTTCTCTGAAAGAGTGGCCATACAAAATAGAATCCTGACTTACCCCCATGTGTATATTACAAAGTGAGGTTGCGAATGTGTGACTCTATGACATAGACTTCTGACTACTCTACAGGTGCTCCTTATTCAGTTAAGCTCTGAATGAGAGGCCATATGTAACAGCATCCTAAAGATTCCCCCAGGTATGCATTATTCACAGATGCTTTGAAATTTTGGCCATATAAAATTGTCTCCTGACTAGTTTACACGTGTGTATTATTTGATGAGGCTTTGAGTTAGTGACCATATAAAATAGACTTCTGATTATTCCATAGGTGTGTATTATTGAGTGAGACTCTGAATATGTGGGCATGTGGAATATGACCATTCCAAAGTTAGTCATTACGGACCCAGTCTTCCATAATCTGGCCATATAAAATAGAATAGTGTCTATTCCCCAGGTGTGCATTATTTACTGATACTATAAATGAGTGGCTATATAAAGTAGACTCCTTTATCTTGCCCAGGTGTATATGAGTGGGTGAGGCTGTGCATGAGTGGTCATGTAAAATAGGATGCTGACTATCTCTCATATTTGTATTTTTCAGTGAATCTGTGAATGAATGGTTGTATAAAATAGACTGGTGGGTACTGTACATTTGTGCAGTATTCAATGAGGTTATGAGTGAGTGGCCATATGAAATGGAATCCTGACTATCGCACAGGTGTTTCTTATTCACTGAGGCTCTGCATGAGTGGCTCTATCACTTAGGCTCCTGACTGTTCCACAGGAGTGAATGATTCAATAAAGCTCTGAGTGAGTGGACAAATCAAATTGACTCCTAATTTTTACACTGTTGTGTATAATTACATTAGCCTCTTAGTGTGTGCTTTATTGAAATGCACTCCTGACTATTTCCCAGGTGAGTTTTATTCACCGAGGTTCTGTATGAGTTGCCATATAAAATAGACTCCTGAATATTTCCCAAGTGTGCACTGTTACCTGGGAGTCACAATGCCTGGCCATAGGAAACAAATTTTTGACTCTTACCAATGTGTGCATTATTCAGAAAATCTCCGAACGTCTCTATATAAAAGAGAATTCTGACTATTTCCCAGGTGTGCGTTATTCACTGAGGTTCTAAATAAGTGGCAATATGTAAAAGATTTCCGACTATTCTTCAGGTGTGTATAATTGATGCAGCCTCTGAATGAGGGGCCTTAAAAGGAAGACTCCTGATTATACCGCCGGTGTGTATTATTCGCTGATGTTCTGAATGTGTGGCCAAAGCAAATGGAATCCTGGCCACTCCACAGGTGTGCATTCTTTACTGATGCTCTGAATCAATGTCCATATGAAAGAGACTCCAAGTTTTTCTCAGATATGCATTATTCAATGAGGTTGCGAAGGAGGAGCGATATGTAGTTTACTCCTTACAATTCCGCATGTGTGAATTTTTCTGTTAGACTCGGAAAGAGTGTCGATGGGAAATAAGCTGCTCAGGATTCCAAGGCATACATAATTCAGCGAGGCTCATAATGTGTGTTCATATTAAATAAAATCCTTTCTACTTCCCACGTGTGTATCATTCAGAGAGGTGCAGCATGGGTGACCATATGAAATAAACTCCTGAGTACCCAACAGTTCTGTATTGTCCATTGATGCTTTGAATCAGAGGGACTATGCAATAGAATCCTGAGTATTCCCTAGGTGTTTATTATTAACTGAGGCTCAGAAAGAATGTTCATATGACTTAGCCTCCTGCTAAATTTCTCGGTGTGCATAATTAAATGGGGATCTCAACCAGTACTCATATGTAATGAAAACCTATTGCCAATGTGTACATCATTCAGTAATGCTCTGAATACGTGAACATATGGTATGAACTCTGACTATTCCCAATGTGTGTATCATTCAGTGAGTTTCTGAAAAAGCGACCATGTGAAAGAGACTCCCGACTATAGCCTCTGGCCGATTTTTCAGGTGTTCATTTTCCACTGAGGCACTGGAAGGACTGTAATATTAAATAGATTCCAGACTATACCCAAGATGTGCATTATTCAGCGAGTCTCTGAATAAGTAAGTATACGAAATAGACGTCTGGGTTATCTCCAGGTAGGTATGATTCCTCACTGAGACTCTGAATGAGTGGCCATGTAAAATACACTCCTGACTTTTCCATAGGTTTGTATAATTAAGTGAGGCTCTGAATGAGTTACCATAAGAAAGAGTCACCTGAATACTCCACACGAGTGCATTTTTAGTTTGGGCTCTGAAAAAGTGGCCCTACGAAATAGAATCATGACTTTTCCCTATGTGTATATCACAAAGTGAGGTTGTGAATTTGTGGCTATGTGACATAGACTTCTGACTACTCTAAAAGTGCTCCTTATTCAGTTATGCCCTGAATGAGAGGCCATATGTTACAGCATCCTGAAGATTCCCCCAGGTATGCATTATTCACAGACGCTTTGAAAGTTTGGCCATATCAAATTGTCTCCCCACTAGTTGACAGGTGTGTATTATTTGATGAGGCTTTGAGTTGGTGACCAGATAAAATAGACTTCTGACTATTCTGTAGGTGTGTATTATTGAGTGAGACTCTGAATATGTGGGCATGTGAAATATGACCATTCCAAAGTTATGCATTACGGACCCAGGCTTCCATTATCTGCCCATTTAAAATAGACTGATGTCTATTCCCCAGGTTTGCATTATTCACTGATACTGTACATGAGTGGCTATATAAAGTAGACATTTATATCTTCCTTAGGTGTATATGAGTCGGTGAGGCTGTGCATGAGTGGTCATGTAAAATAGGATGCTGACTATCTCTCATATTTGTATTTTTCAGTGAATCTGTGAATGAATGGTTGTATAAAATAGACTGGTACTTACTGTACATTTGTGCAGTATTCACTGAGGCTATGAGTGAGTGGCCCTATGAAATGGAATCCTGACTATCGCAGAGGTGTTCATTATTCACTGAGGCTCTGCATGAGTGGCTCTATCAGTTAGGCTCCTGAGTGTTTCACAGGAGTGAATGATTCAATAAAGTTCTGAGTGAGTGGACAAATGAAATTGACTCCTAATGTTTCCACGGTTGTTTATAATTACATCAGCCTCTAAGTGTGTGCTTTATTGAAATACACTCCTGACTATTTCCCAGGTGAGATTTATTCACTGAGGTTCTTTATGATTTGCCGTATGAAATAGACTCCTGAAAATTTTGCAAGTGTGCAGTATTCCCTGGGAGTCTCAATGCGTGGCCACAGGAAACAAATTTTTGACTCTTAACAATGTGTGCATTATTCAGAAAATCTCTGAACGTCTCTATATAAAATAGACTTCTGACTATTTTCCAGGTGTGCGTTATTCACTGAGGTTCTGAATAAGTGGCAATATGTAACAGATTTCAGACTGTTCTTCAGGTGTGTATAATTCACGCAACCTCTGAATGAGGGGCCTTAAGAGAAAGACTCCTAATTATACCGCCGGTGTGTATTATTAGCTAATGTTCTGAATGTGTGGCCAAAGCAAATGGAATCCTGGCCACTCCACAGATTTGCATTCTTTACTGATGCTCGGAATCAATGGTCATATGAGAGAGACTCTAAGTTTTACTCAGATATGCATTATTGAATGAGGCTGTGATGGAGGAGCCATATGAAATTTACGCCTTACAATTCCGCATGTGTGAATTTTTCTATTAGACTCAGAAAGAGAGTCGATAGGAAATAGACTGCTCAAGATTCCAAGGCATACATAATTCAGCGAGGCTCATAATGGGTGTTCATATTAAATAGAATCCTGTCTATCTCCCACGTGTGTATCATTCAAAGAGGTGTTGAATGACTGACCATATGAAATATACTCCAGAGTACCCAGCAGTTCTGCATTTTCCAGTCATGCTTTGAATCAGATGGACTATGCAATAGAATTTCGAGTATTCCCTAGGTGTGTATTAATCACTGAGGCTCGGAAAGAATGTTCATATGACATAGACTCCTGCTAAATTTCCCGGTGTGCATAATTAAATGGGGCTCTCAACCAGTACTCATATGAAATGGAAACCTATTGCCAAGCTGTACATCATTCAGTAATTCTCTGAATACGTGGACATGTGGCATGGACTCTGACTATTTCCAAGGTGTGTATCATTCAGTGAGTTTCTGAAAAAGCGACCATATGAAAGAGACTCCTGACTATAGCCTCTTACCGATACCTCAGGTGTTTATTTTCCACTGAGGCACTAGAAGAACTGTCATATTAAATAGAATCCAGACTATGCCCAAGGTGTGCATTATTCAGTTAGTCTCTGAATAAGTAAGTATACAAAATAGACTCCTGAGTAATCCCCAGGTATATATGATTCTTCACTGAGACTCTGAATGAGTGGCCATGTAAAATACACTCCTGACTTTTCCGTAGGTTTGTATAATTCAGTGAGGCTCTGAATGAGTTACCATAAGAAAGAGACACCTGAATACTCCACACGAGTGCATTTTTAGTTTGAGCTCTGAAAGAGTGGCCATACAAAATGGAATCCTGACTTTCCCCCATGTGTATATTACAAGGTAAAGTTGCGAATGTGTGGCTATATGACATAGACTTCTGACTACTCTACAGGTGCTCCTTATTCAGTTAAGCTATGAATGAGAGTCCATATGTAACAGCATCCTGAAGATTCCCCCAGGTATGCATTATTCACAGAGGCTTTGAAATTTTGACCATATCAAATTGTCTCCCGACAAGTTCACAGGTGTGTATTAATTGATGAGGCTTTGTGTTAGTGACCATATATAATATACTTCTGACTATTCCGTAGGCGTGTATTATAGACTGAGACTCTGAATATGTGGGCATGTGGAATATGACCATTCCAAAGTTCTGCATTACTGACCCAGGCTTCCATTATCTGGATATATAAAATAGACTAGTGTCTATTCCCCAGTTGTGCATTATTCACTGATACTGTAATTGAGTGTCTATAAAAAGTAGACTTTTATATCTTCCCCAGGTATATATGTGTCGGTGAGCCTGTGCATGAGTGGTCATGTAAAATAGGATGCTGACTATCTATTATATTTGCAGTTTTCTGTGAATCTCTGAATGAATAGCTATATAAAATAGACTAATGGGTACTGTAAATTTGTGCAGTATTCACTGAGGCTATGAGTGAGTGAACATATGAAATGGAATCCTGAATATCACACAGGTGTTCATTATTCACTGAGGCTCTGCATGAGTGGCTCTATCACTTAGGCTCCTGACTGTTCCACAGGAGTGAATGATTCAATAAAGCTCTGAGTGAGTGGACAAATCAAATTGACTCCTAATTTTACCAATGTTATGTATAATTACATTTGCCTTTTAGTGTGTGCTTTATTTAAATGCACTCCTGACTATTTCCCAGGTGAGTTTTGATCACCGAGGTTCTGTATGAGTTGCCATACAAAATAGGCTCCTGAAAATTACCCACCTGTGCACTATTCCCTGGGAGTCTCAATGCGTGGCCATAGGAAACAAATTTTTGACTCTCAACAATGTGTGTATTATTCAGAAATTCTCCGAATGTCTCTATATGAAATAGACTTCTGACTATTTCCCAGGTTTGTGTTATTCACTGATTCTCTGAATAAGTGGCAATATGAAACAGATTTCCGACTATTCTTCAGGTGTGTATAATTTACGCAGCCTCTGAATGAGGGGCCTTAAGAGAAAGACTCCTGATTATACCACAGGTGTGTATTTCTCACTGATGTTCTGAATGTGTGGAAAAAGCAAATGGAATTCTGGCCACTCCACAGGATTGCATTATTTACTAATGCTCTGAGTCAATGGCCATATGAAAAAGACTCCAAATTTTTCTCAGATATGCATTATTCAATGAGGCTGTGAAGGAGGAGCCATATATAATTTACTCCTTACAGTTCCGCGTGTGTGAATTTTTCTGTTAGACTCGAAAAGAGCATCGATAGGAAATAGGCTGTTCAAGATTCAAAAGTATACATAATTCAGCGAGGCTCATAATGGGTGTTCATATTAAATAGAATCCTGTCTATTCCCCAGGAGTGTATCATTCAGAGAGGTGCTGAATGGGTGACCATATGAAATAAACTCCTGAGTACCCAACAGTTCTGTATTGTCCAGTGATGCTTTGAGTCAGAGGCACTATGCAATAGAATCCTGAGTATTCCCAAGGTATGTATTATTCACTGAGGCTCAGAAAGAATATTCATATGATATAGCATCCTGCTAAATTTCCCGGTGTGCATAATTAAATGAGGCTCTCAAGCAGTACTCATATAAAATGAAAACCTATTGTGAAGGTGTACATCATTCAGTAATCCTCTGAATATGTGGACATATGCCATGAACTCTGACTATTCCCAAGGTGTGTTTCATTCAGTGAGTTTCTGAAAAGGCGACCATGTGAAAGAGACTCCCGAATATAGCCCCTTGCTGATTCCCCAGGTGTTCATTTTCCACTGAGGCACTGAAAGAACTGTCATATTAAAGAGACTCCAGACTATACCCAAGGTGTGCATTATTCAGTGAGTCTCTGAAAAAGTAAGTATACGAAATAGACGCCTTAGTAATCCCCAGGTATATATAATTCTTCACTGAGATTCTGAATGAGTGGCCATGTAAAATACACTCCTGACTTTTCCATAGGTTTATATACTTCAGTGAGGCTCTGAATGAGTTACCATAAGAAAGAGACACCTGAATACTTTACACGAGTGCATTTTTAGTTTGGGCTCTGAAAAACTGACCATACGAAATAGAATCATGACTTTCCCACATGTGTTTATTACAAAGTGAGGTTGCGAATGTGTGACTATATGACAAAGACTTCTGACTACTCTACAGTTGCTCCTTATTCAGTTAAGCTCTGAATGAGAGGCCATATGTAACAGCATCCTGAAGATTCCCTTAGGTATGCATTATTCACAGAGGCTTTGAAAGTTTGGCCATATCAAATTGTCTCTCGACTAGTTTACAGGTGTGTATTATTTGATGAGGCTTTGAGTTAGTGACCATATGAAAGAGATTTCTGACTATTCCGTAGGTGTGTATTATTGACTGAGACTCTGAATATGTGGGCATGTGGAATATGACTATTCCAAAGTTATGCATTACGGCCACAGGCTTCCATTATCTGGCCATATAAAATAGACTAGTATCTATTCCCCAGGTGTGAATTTTTCACTGATACTGTTAATGAGTGGCTATATAAAGTAGACTCCTATATCTTCCCCAGGTGTATATGAGTCGGTGAGGCTGTTCGTGAGTGGTCATGTAAAATAGGATGCTGACTCTCTCTCATATTTTTAATTTCAGTGAAACTCTGAATGAATGTTTATATAAAATAGACTGGTGGGTACTGTACATTTGTGCAGTATTCACTGAGGCTATGAGTGAGTGGCCATATGAAATGGAATCCTGGGAGGGGAGGCAAGATGGCGTCGTAGAGGTGACTCAGGATTGCAGCTCTCGGTGAAGGCGCAGAGGGTGAGTCCTAGCCGCATTCTCGGATGTTCCTTTTATGCCCACAGAGCGTTGAAAGTCCCAGGTGTGGGAGAGACACGGGACGCTAGCAGCCGGCTAACGCAACCGGCTCCCGCCGCCTCTTCGGCCGGCGCCGCAGCGGGACCCGGCGCGGAACTCACTGGTCTGGGTGCCCTGTTAAACCGGCAATCTGAGATTTGGAAGGGCAGATTGGCATGTCCATCTGATTGAACGGGACTTGGACAATGAGCCAGACCAGGAGTTTCCTGGGAAACGTGATCTGAGCCGGGGTAGTGGGCAGCGGCACGGGAGATCGCACGGATCCCAGTGCCCTATCGGCAGGCTCCTGGGGCGCCAGTGAGAGAGTCGACCTTTCAGCTTGGGGAGAGGAAGAGAGAGAGAGAGAGGACGGACTCTGAGGCAGGGAGCAGGGTGATCGGGCTCGGCGGGTCCCACGCTCACGGGGACAAGCAGGGCGGCGACTGGAGGCGCTTGGGGCTGAGAGTTTTGTTGCCGGCATTTAGGACGGTGCAGCCCGGTCAGGGAGGGGCGTCCACCATTCCTGACAAAGTGCACCCCCACTTAAGTACCGCCCAGGACTGACGCAGCCTGCCGTTGCCGAGGCAACCTGCCATAACAGAGAGAGTCCGCCGGGCCGCAACAGGGCGGACCCGCCTTAGGAGGTCAGAGCCCCGGCAAGCAAATAGTGAATAGACTGCCACCTAGTGGGGCAGGACAGTGCAACAGATACTCATAAAGAAAGCCCCAACTCCCTGAGACAGAGCATCTAAGGGTGAAAAAAAAAAAAAAGAGTGGTGTTTTATGAGTTCTATTGCAGCAGACATAACCTCCCAACAACCCTGAATGAACAACGGAGCTCACAGCTCAGCACTGGAGCTCCTATAAAGCACAGACTGTCTCCTCAAGCAGCTCCCTGACCTCTGTATATCCAAGGAGTCACCCCAGAAAAGGACTAATCAGACTGACATTTGGCTGGCATCATTCTGGAACAAGGGCAGCAGAAAAAGAAACTGATATCATCCCTCACTGTTCTGCAGCTGCTGCAGGTATACCCCAGACAAGCAGGGCCTGGAGTGGACCTCAGCACTCATACAGCAAAGAGGATAGATCATTAGAGGGAAAACTAAGTAACAGAAATACTTCATCATCAACAATCTCAGTGTCCACACAGAGACCCAATTGAAAAATCAGCCACTACTAAGACAACAGGCGGATAAATCCATAAAGATGGGAAGAAACCAGCGCAAAAAGGAGGAAAGCACCCGAAACCAAAACACCTCACCTCCAAAAAAGGACCAAAACTCCTCACCAGCAAGGGAACAAAGCTGGACGGAGAATGAATGTGACGAAATGACGGAATCAGACTTCAGAAAGTGGATAATGAGAAACTTCAGTGAGCTAAAGGAACATGTTCTAAACCAGTGCAAAGAAACTAAGAACCTTGAAAAAAGATTTGAAAAAAGATTCGAGGAATTGATAACAAGAATGGACAACTTAGAGAGGAATATGAATGAATTGAAGGAGCTGAAAAACTCAACACGAGAACTTCGCGAAGCATGCACAAGTTTCAACAGCCGAATTGACCAAGCAGAAGAAAGAATATCAGAAGTTGAAGATCAACTCAATGAAATAAAACGAGAAACCAAGATTAAAGAAAAAAGCACAAAAAGGAATGAACAAAATCTCCAAGAAATGTGGGACTATGTGAAGAGACCCAACCTACGTTTGATAGGTGTACCAGAATGTGATGAAGAGAATGAATCCAAGCTGGAAAACACTCTTCAGGATATTATCCAGGAAAATTTCCCCAACCTAGCAAGACAGGTCAATACTCAACTCCAGGAAATACAGAGAACACCACAAAGATACTCTGCAAGAAGAGCAACCCCAAGGCACATAATCGTCAGATTCACCAGGGTTGAAACGAAGGAGAAAATACTAAGGGCAGCCAGAGAGAAAGGTCGGGTCACCCACAAAGGGAAGCCCATCAGACTCACAGCAGATCTCTCAGCAGAGACTCTACAAGCCAGAAGAGAGTGGGGGCCAATATTCAACATCCTTAAAGAAAAGAGCTTTCAACCCAGAATTTCATATCCAGCCAAACTGAGCTTCATAAGTGAAGGAAAAATAAAATCCTTCACCAACAAGCAAGTACTCAGAGATTTTGTCACCACTAGGCCTGCTTTACAAGAGCTCCTGAAAGAGGCACTACACATAGAAAGAAACAACCAGTTCCAGCCATCCTAAAAGCATACCAAATGCTAAAGACCATCAACAAAATGAAGAATGTACATGAACCAACGAGCAAAACAGCCAGCTAGCATCAAAATGGCAGTATCAAATTCACACATAACAATATTAACCCTGAATGTAAATGGGCTAAATGCACCAATCAAAAGACACAGGCTGGCAAATTGGATAAAAAACCAAAACCCATCGGTGTGCTGTATCCAGGAAACCCACCTCACATGCAAAGATACACAAAGGCTCAAAATAAAGGGATGGAGGAAGATTTACCAAGCAAATGGAGAGCAAAAAAAAGCAGGAGTTGCAATTCTCATCTCTGATAAAATAGACTTTAAAGTAACAAAGATCAAAAGGGACAAAGAAGGTCATTACATAATGGTAAAAGGATCGATACAACAAGAAGAGATAACGATTCTAAATATATATGGACCCAATGTAGGAGCACCCAAATATATAAGGCAAGTTCTTAATGACTTACAAAGGGACTTAGACTCCCACACAATAATACTGGGAGACTTTAACACTCCACTGTCAATAGCAGACAGATCAACCAGACAGAAAATTAACAAGGATATCCAGGACTTGAACTCAGACCTGGAACAAGCAAACCTGATAGACATTTACAGAACTCTCCACCCCAAATCCACAGAATATACATTCTTCTCAGCACCACATCACACCTACTCCAAAATTGACCACATAATTGGAAGTAAAGCACTCCTCAGCAAATGCAAAACAACTGAAATCATAACAAACAGTCTCTCAGACCATAGTGCAATCAAGTTGGAACTCAGAATTCAGAAAATAACTCAGAACCGCACAGCTTCATGGAAACTGAACAATTGGCTCTTGAATGTTGATTGGATAAACAATGAAATGAAGGCAGAAATAAAGAAGTTCTTTGAAACCAATGAGAATGAAGACACAACGTACCAGAATCTCTGGGACACATTTAAAGCAGTCTGTAGAGGAAAATATATAGCAATAAGTGCCCACATGAGAAGAATGGAGAGATCCAAAATTGACACCCTATCGTCAAAATTGAAAGAGCTAGAGGAGCAAGATCAAAAAAGCTCAAAACCTAGCCGAAGACAAGAAATAACTAAGATCAGAGCAGAACTGAAGGAGATAGAGACAAGAAAAACCCTTCAAAAAATCAATAAATCTAAGAGCTGGTTTTTCGAAAAGATCAACAAAATAGACAGACCACTAGCCAGACTGATAAAAAAGAAGAGAGAGAACAACCAAATAGATGCAATAAAAAACGATAAAGGGGAAATCACCACAGATTCCACAGAAATTCAAACCATCATCAGAGAATACTACAAACAACTCTATGCACATAAACCAGTAAATCAGGAAGAAATGGATAAATTCCTGGATGCCTGTGTCCTCCCAAGCCTAAACCAGGAGGAAGCCGAAACTATGAATAGACCAATAACAAGGTCTGAAGTTGAGGCAGCAATTAAGAGCCTACCACACAAAAAAAGCCCAGGTCCAGATGGGTTCACAGCCGAATTCTACCAGACACACAAAGAGGATCTGGTACCATTCCTTCTGAAACTATTCCAAATAATCCAAAAAGAGGGAACCCTTCCCAAATCATTTTATGAGACCAACATCATCCTGATACCAAAACCTGGCAGAGACTCAACAAGAAAAGAAAACTTCAGGCCAATATCCATGATGAACATAGATGCAAAAATCTTCAATAAAATACTGGCAAACCGATTGCAACAGCACATTAAAAAACTTATCCATCATGATCAAGTAGGATTCATCCCGGGGATGCAAGGCTGGTTCAACATACGCAAGTCTATAAATGTAATTCACCACATAAACAGAAGCAAAAACAAAAACCACATGATTATCTCAATTGATGCAGAGAAGGCATTTGACAAAATTCAACAGCCCTTTATGCTAAAAACCCTCAATAAACTTGGTATTGATGGAACATATCTCAAAGTAATAAAAGCTATTTATGACAAACCAACAGCCAATATCATACTTAATGGGCAAAAACTGGAAGCATTCCCTTTGAAATCTGGCACTAGACAAGGATGCCCTCTCTCACCACTTCTATTCAACATAGTACTGGAAGTTCTAGCCAGAGCAATCAGGCAAGAAAAAGAAATAAAGGGTATTCAAATAGGAAAGGTGGAAGCCAAATTGTCTCTATTTGCAGACGACATGATAGTATACCTAGAAGACCCCATCACCTCAGCCCAAAAGCTCCTGCAACTGATAAGCAACTTCAGCAAAGTCTCAGGATATAAAATCAATGTGCAAAAATCACAAGCATTCCTATACACCAATAACAGACTTAAAGAGAACCAAATCAAGAACGAACTGCCATTCACAATTGCTACAAAGAAAATAAAATACCTAGGAATACAACTCACTAGGAATGTAAGGGACCTCTTTAAGGAAAACTACAAACAACTGCTCAACGAAATAAGAGAGGACACAAACAGATGGAGAAACATTCCATGTTCGTGGTTAGGAAGAATCAATATCGTGAAAATGGCTATACTGCCCAAAGTAATTTACACAATCAATGCTATCCCCATCAAACTACCATTGAATTTCTTCACAGAACTGGAAAAAACCACCATGAATTTCATATGGAACCAAAAAAGAGCCCGCATAGCCAAGTCAATTCTAAGCAAAAAGAACACAGCGGGAGGCATCACACTACCAGACTTCAAACTATACTACAAGGCTACAGTAATCAAAACAGCATGGTACTGGTACCAAAACAGAGATATAGACCAATGGAACAGAACAGAGGCATCGGAGGCAACACAACACATCTACAACCATATTATCTTTGATAAACCAGACAAAAACAGGCAATGGGGAAAGGATTCCCTATTTAATAAATGGTGTTGGGAAAACTGGCTAGCCATGTGCAGAAAGCAGAAATTGGACCCCTTCCTGACACCTTACACTAAAATTAACTCCAGATGGATTAAAGACTTAAACGTAAGACCCGACACCATAAAAACCCTAGAGGAAAATCTAGGCAAAACCATTCAGGACATAGGAGTAGGCAAGGACTTCATGAACAAAACTCCCAAAGCATTGGCAACAAAAGCCAAAATAGACAAATGGGACCTAATCAAACTCCACAGCTTCTGCACAGCAAAACAAACAGTCACTAGAGTGAATCGGCAACCATCAGAATGGGAAAAAATCTTTGCAGTTTACGCATCTGACAAAGGGCTGATATCCAGAATTTACAAAGAACTCAAACAGATTTACAGGAAAAAAACAAACAAGCCCATTCAAAAATGGGCAAAGGATATGAACAGAAACTTTACGAAAGCAGACATACATGAGGCCAGCAAACATATGAAAAAGTGCTCATCGTCATTGGTCATTAGAGAGATGCAAATCAAAACCACATTGAGATACCATCTCACACCAGTTAGAATGGCGATCATTAAAAAATCTGGAGACAGCAGATGCTGGAGAGGATGTGGAGAAATAGGAACACTCTTACACTGTTGGTGGGAGTGTAAATTAGTTCAACCATTGTGGAAGACAGTGTGGCGATTTCTCAGGGACCTAGAAATAGAAATTCCATTTGACCCAGCAATCCCATTACTGGGTATCTATCCAAAGGATTATAAATCGTTCTACTATAAGGACGCATGCACACGAATGTTCATTGCAGCACTGTTTACAATAGCAAAGACCTGGAACCAACCCAAATGCCCAACGATGATAGACTGGACTGGGAAAATGTGGCACATATACACCATGGAATATTATGCAGCAATCAAAAATGATGAGTTTGTGTCCTTTGTAGGGACATGGATGAATCTGGAGAACATCATTCTCAGCAAACTGACACAAGAACAGAAAAAGAAATACCGCATATACTCACTCATAGGTGGGTGAGAAAAATGAGAACACGTGGACACAGAGAGGCGGTCTACTATACACTGGGGACTGTTGGGGGGAATGGGGGAGGGACAGCAGGGGGGGGCTGGGGGGGATAGCCTGGGGATGAATACCAAGTGTGGGTGAAGGGGAGGAAAGCAGCAAAGCACAGTGCCATGTGTGTACCTATGCAACTATCTTGCTTGTTCTGCACATGTACCCCCAAACCTATAATGCAATAAAAATTAAAAAAAAAAAAAAAAAAAAAAAAAAAAAGAAATGGAATCCTGACTATCGCACAGGAGTTCCTTATTCAATGAGGCTCTGCATGAGTGGCTTTATGACTTAGGCTCCGTACTGTTCCACAGGAGTGAATGATTCAATAAAGCTGTGAGTGAGTGGACAAATGAAATTGACTCCTAATTTTTCCACTGTTGTGTATAATTACATTATCCTCTTAGTGTGTGCTTTATTGAAATGCACTCCTGAGTATTTCCTAGGTGAGTTTTATTCACTGAGGTTCTGTATGAGTTGCCGTATGAATTAGACTTCTGAAATTTTATCACGTGTGCACTATTTCCTGGGAGTCTCAATGCATGGCCATAGGAAACAAATTTTTGACTCTCACCACTGTGTATTATTCAGAAATTCTCCGAACGTCTCTATATGAAATAGACTTCTGACTATTTCTCAGGTGTGCATTGTTCACTGATTCTCTGAATAAGTGGCAATATGTAACAGATTTCCGGCTATTATTCAGGTGTGTATAATTCACGCAGCCTCTGAATGAGGGGTTTTAAGAGAAAGACTCCTGATTATACCACAGGTGTGTATTTCTCACTGATGTTCTGAATGTGTGGAAAAAGCAAATGGAATCCTGGCCACTCCACAGGTTTGCATTCTTTACTGATGCTCTGAATCAATGGCCATGTAAAAGAGACTCCAAATTTTTCTCAGATATGCATTATTCAATGAGGCTGTGAAAAAGGAGCCATATAAAATTTACTCCTTACAATTCCATGTGTGTGAATTTTTCTGTTAGACTCGGAAAGAGCGTCGATAGAAAATAGGTTGCTCAAGATTACAAGGCATACATAATTCAGTGAGGCTCTTAATAGGTGTTCATATTAAATAGAATCCTGTCTATTTCCCCCGAGTGTATCATACAGAGAGGTGCTGAATAAGTGACCATATGAAATAAACTCCTAAGTACCCAACAGTTCTGTAATGTCCAGTGATGATTTGAATCAGAGGGACTATGCAATAGAATCCCGAGTATTCCCCAGGTATGTATTATTCACTGAGGCTCGGAAAGAATGTTCATATGATATAGCATCCTGCTAAATTTCCCGGTGTGCATAATTAAATGAGGCTCTCAACCAGTACTCATATGAAGTGGAAACCTATTGCTAAGGTGTACATTATTCAGTAATGCTCTGAATACGTGGACATATGGCATGAACTCTGACTATTCCCAAGTTGTGTTTCATTCAGTGAGATTCTAAAAAGGCGACCATGTGAAAGACACTCCAGACTATAGCCTCTTGCAGATTCCTCAGGTGTTCATTTTCCACTGAGGCACTGGAAGAACTGTCATATTAAATACACTCCAGACTATACCCAATGTGTGCATTATTCAGTGAGTCTCTGAATAAGTAAGTACATGAAATAGATGCCTCATTAATCCCCAGGTATCTATGATTCTTCACTAAGACTCTGAAAGACTGGCCATGTAAAATACTCTCCTGACTTTTCCGTAGGTTTGTATAATTCAGTAAGGCTCTGAATGAGTTACCATAAGAAGGAGACAGCTGAATACTCCACATGAGTGCATTTTTAGTTTGTTCTCTAAAAAAGTGGCCCTACCAAATAGAATCCTGACTTTCCCCCATGTGTATATTACAAAGTGAAGTTGTGAATGTGTGGCTATATGACATAGACTTCTGACTACTCTACAGGTTCTCCATATTCAGTTAAGCTCTGAATGAGAGGCCATATGTAACAGCACCCTGAAGATT
This sequence comes from Saguinus oedipus, assembly GCA_031835075.1. NCBI lineage: Eukaryota > Metazoa > Chordata > Mammalia > Primates > Cebidae > Saguinus > Saguinus oedipus. Next base: position 8,475,734 of record CM063170.1, read on the forward strand.
CCCCCAGGTATGCATTATTTAGAGAGGCTTTGAAAGTATGGCCATATCAATTTGTCTCCAGACTAGTTTACAGGTGTGTATTATTTGATGAGGTTTTGAGTTAGTGACCATATAAAATAGACTTCTGATTATTCCGTAGGTGTGTATTATTGACTGAGACTCTGAATATGTGAAAATGTTGAATATGACCATGCCAAAGTTATGCATTACGGACCCAGGCTTCCATTATCTGGCCATATAAAATAGACTAGTGTCTATTTCCCAGGTGTGCATTATTCACTGATACTGTAAACAAGTGGCTATATAAAGTAGACTCCTATATTTTACCCAGGTGTATATGAGTTTGTGAGGCTGTACATGAGAGGTCATGTAAAATAGGCTGTTGACTATCTCTCATATTTGTATTTTTCAGTGAATCTCTGAATGAATGGCTATATAAAATAGACTGATGGGTACTGTACATTTGTGCAGTATTCACTGAGGCTACGAGGAAGTGGCCATATGAAATGGAATCCTGACTATTGCACAGGTGTTTATTTTTCACTGAGGCACTGCATGAGTGGCTCTATCACGTAGGCTCCTGACTATTCCACAGGAATGAATGATTCAATAAAGCTCTGAGTTAGTGGACAAATCAAATTGACTCCTAATTTTTCCACTGTTGTGTATAATGACATTAGTCTCTTAGTTTGTGCTTTATTAAAATGCACTCCTGACTATTTCCCAGGTGAGTTTTATTCACTGAGGTTCTGCATGAGTTGCCATATGAAATAGACTCTTGAAAATTTCCCAAGTGTGCACTATTTCCAAGGAGTCTCAATGAGAGGACATAGGAAACAAATTTTTGACTCTTACCAATGTGTGTATTATTCAGGAATTCTCCAAACGTCTCTATATGAAATAGATTTCTGACTATTTCCCAGGTGTGCGTTATTCACTGATTCTCTGAATAAGTGGCAATATGTAACAGATTTCTCACTATTCTTCAGGTTTGTATAACTCACGCAGCCTTTGAATGAGGGGTCTTAAGAGAAAGACTCCTGATTAGACCATAGCTGTGTATTTCTCACTGACGTTCTGAATTATGTGGCCAAAGCAAATGGAATCCTCGCCACTCCACAGATTAGCATTCTTTACTGATGCTCTGAATCATTGGCCATATGAAAGAGACTACAAATTATTCTCAAATATGCATTATTCAATGAGGCTGTGAAGGAGGAGCCTTATAAAATTTACTCCTTACAATTCCACGTGTGTGAATTTTTCTGTTAGACTTTGAAAGAGCGTCGATAGAAAATAGGCTGCTCAGGATTCCACGGCATACATAATACAGCGAGGCTCATAATGGGTGTTCATATTAAATAGAATCCTGTCTATTCCCCACGAGTGTAACATTCAGAGAGGTGCTGAATGAGTGACCATATGAAATAAACTCCTGAGTACCCAACAGTTCTTTATTGTCCAGTGATGCTTTGAATCAGAGGGACTATGCAATAGAATCCTGAGTATTCCCTAGGTATGTATTATTCACTGAGGCTCGGAAAGAATGTTCATATGACATAGCCTCCTGCGAAATTTTCTGGTGTGCATAATTAAATGAGGCTCTCAAGCAGTACTCATATGAAATGGAAACCTATTTCCAAGGTGTACGTCATTCAGTAATGCTCTGAATACATGGACATATGCCATGAACTCTGACTATTCCCAAGATGTGTATCATTCAGTGAGTTTCTGAAAAAACGAACATGTGAAAGAGACTCCCGACTATAGCCTCTTGCCTATTTCTCAGGTGTTCATTTTCCACTGAGGCACTGGAAGAACTGTCATACTAAAGAGACTCCAGACTATACCCAAGGTGCGTATTATTCAGTGAGTCTCTGAATAAGTAAGTGTACGAAATAGATGCCTGAGTAATCCCCAGGTATATGTAATTCTTCACTGAGACTCTGAATGACTGGCAATGTAAAATACACTCCTGACTTTTCCGTAGGTTTGTATAATTCAGTGAGGCTCTGAATGAGTTACCATAAGAAAGAGACACCTGAATACTCCACACGAGTGCATTTTTAATTTGGGCTCTGAAAGAGTGGCCCTACGAAATAAAATCCTGACTTTCCCCCATGTGTATATCACAAAGTGAGGTTGCGAATTTGTGGCTATATGACATAGACTTCTGACTACTCTACAGGTGCTCCTTATTCAGTTAAGATCTGAATGAAAGGCCAAATGTAACAGCAACCTGAAGATTCCCCAAGGTATGCATTATTCACAGAGGCTTTGAAATTTTGGCCATATCAAATTGTCTATTGACTAGTTTACAAGTGTGTATTATTTGAAGAGGCTTTGAGTTAGTGACCATATAAAATAGATTTCTGACTATTCTGTAGGTGTGTATTATTGACTGAGACTCTAAATATGTCAGCATGTGGAATATGACCATTCCAAAGTTATGCATTACAGACCCAATCTTCCATTATCTGGCCATATAAAATAGACTAGTGTCTATTTCCCAGGTGTGCATTATTCACTGATACTGGTAATGAGTGGCTATATAAAGTAGACTCCTATATCTTCCCCAGGTGCATATGAGTCGGTCAGGCTGTTCATGAGTGGTTGTGTAAAAAAGTATGCTGACTATCTCTCATATTAGTAATTTCAGTGAATCTCTGAATTAATGTATATATAAAATTGACTGGTATGTACTGTACATTTGTGCAGTATTCAATGAGACTATGAGTGAGTGGCTGTATGAAATGGAATCCTGACTATCGCACAGGTGTTCATCATTCACTGAGGCTCTGCATGAGTGGCTCTATCACTTAGGCTCCTGACTGTTCCACAGGAGTGAATGATTCAATAAAGCTCTGAGAGAGTGGACAAATAAAATTGACTCCTAATTTTTCCACTGTTGTGTATAAAAACATTAGCCTCTTAGTTTGTGCTGTATTGAAATGCACTCCTGACTATTTCTCAGGTGAGTTTTATTCACCGAGATTCTATATGAGTTGCCATATGAAACAGACTCCTGAAAATTTCCCACGTGTGCACTATTCCATGGGAGTCTCAATGCGTGGCCATAGGAAACAAATTTTTGACTCTCACCAATGTGTGTATTATTCAGAAAGTCTCCAAAAGTCTCTATATGAAATAGACTTCTGACTATTTCTCAGGTGTGCGTTATTCACTGAGGCTCTGAATAAGTGGCAATATGTAACAGATTTCCGACTATTCTTCAGTTGTGTATAATTCACGCAGCCTCTAAAAGATAAGTCTTAAAAGCAAGACTCCTGATTATACCACAGGTGTGTATTTCTCACTGATGCTCTGAATGTGTGGCCAAAGCAAATGGAATCCTCGCCTCTCCACAGGTTTGCATTCTTTACTGATGCTCTTAATCAATAGCCATCTGAAAGAGACTCCAAATTTTTCTCAGATATGCATTATTCAATGAGGCTGTGAAGGAGGAGCCAAATGAAATTTACATTTTACAATTCCGTGTGTGTGAATTTTTCTGTTAGACACGGAAAGAGGGTCCATAAGAAATAGGCTGCTCAGGATTCCAAGGCATATATAATTCAGCGAGGCTCATAATGGGTGTCTATATTAAATAGAATCCTTATTCCCCCCGAGTGTATTATTCAGAGAGGTGCTGAATGAGTGACCATATGAAATAAACTCCTGAGTATCCAACATTTCTGTATTGTCCAGTGATGCTTTGAATTAGAGGAACTATGCAATAGAAACCTGAGTATTCCCTAGGTATGTATTATTCACTGAGGCTCAGAAAAAATGTTCATATGATATAGCCTCCTGCTAAATTTTCTGGTGGGCATAATTAAATGAGGTCTCAACCAGTATTCATATGAAATGGAAACCTGTTGCCAAGGTGTACGTCATTCAGTAATGCTCTGAATACGTGGATATATGGCATGGACTCTGACTATTCCCAAGGTGTGTATCATTCAGTGAGATTCAGAAAAGGCGACCATGTGAAAGAGACTCCCGACTATAGCCTCTTGCCGATTCTTCAGGTGTTCATTTTTCACTGAGGCACCAGAAGAACTGTCATATTAAGGAGACTCCAGACTATACCCAAGGTGGGCATTATTCAGTGAGTCTCTGAATAACTAAGTATACGAAACAGATGCCTGAGTATTCCCCAGGTATCTATGATACTTCACTGAGACTCTGAATGAGTGGCCATGTAGAATGCACTCCTGACTTTTCCGTAGGTTTGTATAATTCAGTGAGGCTCTGAATGAGTTACCATAAGAAAGAGACACCTGAATATTCCACACGAGTGCATTTTTTGTTTGGGCTCTGAACGTGTGACCATACGAAATAGAATCCTGACTTTCCCCCATGTGTATATTACAATGTGAGGTTTCAAATGTGTGGCTATATGACATAGAGTTCTGACTACCCTACCGGTGCTCCTTATTCAGTTAAGCTCTGAATGAGAGGCCATATGTAACAGCATCCTGAAGGTTCCCCCAGGTATGCATTATTCACAGAGGAATTTAAAGTTTGGCCATATCAAATTGTCTCCCGACTTGTTTACAGGTGTGTATTATTTGATGAGGCTTTGAGTTAATGACCATATAAAATAGACTTCTGACTATTCCATAGGTGTGTATTATTGACTGAGACTCTGAATATCTGGGCATGTGGAATATGACCATTCCAAAGTTATGCATTACGGACTCAGGCTTCCATTATCTGGCCATATAAAATAGACTAGTGTCTATTCCCCAGATGTGCATTATTCACTGATACTGTAAATGAGTGGCTATATAAAGTAGACTCGCTTCTCTTCCCCAGGTGTATATGAGTCTGTGAGTCTGTACATGAGTGGTCTTGTAAAATAGGCTGTTGACTATCTCCCACATTTGTATTTTCCAGTGAATCTCTGAAGGAATGGCTATATAAAATAGACTGGTTGGTACTGTACATTTGTGCAGTATTCACTGTGGCTACGAGTGAGTGGCCATATAAAATGGAATCCAGACTATCGCACAGGTGTTTCTTATTCACTGAGGCTCTGCATGAGTGGCTCTATCACTTAGGCTCCTGACTATTCCACAGGAGTGAATGAATCAATAAAGCTCTGAGTGAGTGGACAAATAAAATTGACTCCTAATTTTTCCACTGTTGTGTATAATTACATCAGCCGCTTAGTGTGTGCTTTATTGAAATGCATCTCTGACTATTTCCCAGGTGAGTTTTATTCACTGAGGTTCTGTATGAGTTGCAATATGAAATAGACTCCTGAAAAATTCCCAAGTGTGCAGTATTCCCTGGGAGTCTCAGTGTATGGCCATAGGAAACAAATTTTTGACTCTTACCAATGTGTGTATTATTCAGAAAGTCTCCAAAAGTCTCATATGAAATAGACTTCTGACTATTTTTCAGGTGTGCGTTATTCATTAAAGATCTGAATAACTGGAAATATGTAACAGAGTTTCGACTATTCTTCAGGTGTGTATTATTCCCTCAGCGTCTGAATGAGGGGCCTTATCAAATAGACTTCTGACTATATTAAAGGTGTGTATTATTCCCTGATGTTCTGAATGTGTGGATGAAGCAAATGGACACCTGGCCACTCCACAGGTGTGCATTCTTTACAGATGCTCTGAATCAAAGGCCATATGAAAGAGACTTCATATTTTTTTTCCGGATATGCATTATTTAATGAGGCTGTGAAGGATGGGCCATATGAGGTTTACTCCTTACAAATCCACTTGTGTTAATTTTTCTCTTTGTCTCAGAAAGTGGGTCCATAGGAAATACACTCCTCAGGATTCCAAGGCATATATAATTCAGCGAGGCTTATAATGGGTGTTTGTATTAAGTAGAATCCATATTATTTCCCACGTGTGTATCATTCAGAGAAGTGCTGAATGAGTAACCATACGAAATAGAATCCTGACATTCCCCCATGTGTATATTACAAAGTGAGGCTGCGAATGTGTGGCTATATGAAATAGACTTCTGACTACTATACAGGTGCTCCATATTCATTGAAGTTCTGAATGAGAGGCCATATATAACAGCATCCTGAGGATTCCCCCAGGTATGCATTATTCACAGAGGTTTTGAAAGTTTGGCCATATCAAATTGTCTTCTGACAAGTATACATGTGTGTATTATTCGATGAGCCTTTGAGTTAGTTACCATATGAAGTAGAATTCTATCTATTCCATAGGTGTGTATTATTGACTGAGACTCTGAATAAGTGGGCATGTGGAATATGACTATTCCAAAGTTAGGCATTACAGACCCAGGCTTCCATTATCTGGCCATATAAAATAGACTAGTGTCTATTCCCTAGGTGTGCATTATTTGCTGATACTGTAAATGAGTGGCTATATAAAGTAGACTCCTACATCTTCCCCAGGTGTATATGAGTCAGTGAGGCTGTGCATGAGTGGACACATAAAATCAGATGTTGACTATCTCTCATATTTGTAATTTCAGTGAATCTCTGAATGAATGGCTATATAAAATAGACAGGTGGGTAATGTACATTTGAGCAATATTCACTGCGGCTATGAGGGAGTGTCCATATGAAATGGAATCCTGGTGTTCATTATTCACTGAGGCTATGAATGAGTGGCTCTATCAGTTAGGCTCCTGACTAATCTGGGGGAGTGAATTATTCAACTAATCTCTGAGTGAGAGGCCAGATGTAATTGACTCCTGATCCCTCCCATGTTGTGTATAATACAATGAACCTCTTAGTGTGTGCTTAATTGAAATACACTCCTGACTATTCCCCAGGTGTGTCTTATTCCATGAGGTTCTGTATGAGTTGCCATAAAAAATAGACCCCTGACAATTCCCCAAGTGTGCACTAATCCCTGGGAGACTCAGTGAGTGGCCATAAAAAACTTATTCCTGACTCTCCCAAAAGTGTGTATTATTTAGGGAGGCTCTGAAAGTGTCCATATGAAATAGACTCGTGAGAATTACACAGGTGTGTGTTATTCACTGAGGCTCTAAAGAAGTGGCAATATATAATAGATTCCTGATTATTTCCCTGGAGTTTACTATGCACACAGCCTCTGAATGAGGAACCTTAAGAGAAAGACTCCTGATTATACCACCGGTGTGCATTATTCATGGAAGTTCTGAATCTATGGCCAAAGAAAATGGAATCCTGGCCACTCCACAGGTGTTCATTCTTTGCTGATGCTCTGAATCAATGGCCATATGAAAGAGACTCCAATTTTTTTCTCAGATATGCATTACACAATGAGGCTGTGAAGGAGGAGCCATATGAAATTTACTCTTTACAATTCCACATGTGTTAATATTTCTTTTAGACTCAAAACAAGGTTTGATAAAAATGGACTCCTCAAGATTCCGGGGGAGGAGAAAAGATGGTGTCATAGAGGCGACTCAGGATTGCAGCTCTCAGTGAAGGCACAGAGGGTGAGTCCCAGCCGCATTCTCGGATGTTCCTTTTATACCCACAGAGCGTTGAAAGTCCCAGGTGTGGGAGAGACACGGGATGCTAGTGCAGCCGGCTAACGCAGCCGGCTCCCACCACCTCTTCGGCCAGCGCCGCTGCGGGACCCAGCGCGGAACTCACTGGTCTGGGTGCCCTGTTAAACCGGCAATCTGAGATTTGGAAGGGCAGATTGGCATGTTCACCTGATTGAATGGGACTTGGACAATGAGCCAGACCAGGAGTTTCCTTGGAAGCATGATATGAGCCGGGGTAGTGGGCAGCGGCACGGAGATTGCACGGATCCCAGTGCCCTATCGGCAGGCTACCGGGGCGCCAGTGAGAGAGTCGACATTTCAGCTTGGGGAGAGGAAGAGAGAGAGAGAGAGGACGGACTCTGAGCCAGGGAGTTGGGTGATTGGTATTGGCAGGTCCCACGCTCACGGGGACAAGCAGGGCGGCGACTGGAGATGCTTGGGGCTGAGAGTTTTGCTGCCGGCATCTAGGACGGTGCAGCCCAGTGAGGGAGGGGCGTCCATCAATGCTGACGCAGTCCACCCCCACTGAAGTACCGCCCAGGACTGACGCAGCTGGCCATTGCCGAGGCAACCTGCCATAACAGAGAGACTCCGTGCTCCACAACAGAAGGGAGCCCAGCAGCAACAGGGTGGACCCACGCTAGCAGGTCAGAGCCCCGGCAGGCAAATAGTATATAGACTGCCGCCTAGTGGGGCAGGAGAGCACAACAGATACTCATAAAGAAAGCCCCAACTCCCTGAGACAGAGGATCTAAGGGGGGAAAAAAGGGTGGTGTTTTGTGAGTTCTATTGCAGCAGACATAAACAACCTCCCAACAACGCTGAATGAACAACGGAGCTCACAGCTCAGCACTGGAGCTCCTATGAAGCACAGACTGTCTCCTCAAGCAGCTCCCTGACCCTTGTATATCCAAGGAGTCACCCCAGAAAAGGACTAATAAGACTGACATTTGGCTGGCATCATTCTGGAACAAGGACAGCAGAAGAAGAAACTGGTATCATTCCTCACTGTTCCACAGCTGCTGCAGGTATACCCCAGACAAGCAGGGCCTGCAGTGGACCTCAGCACTCATACAGCAGAGGGGATAGACCATTAGAGGGAAAACTAAGTAACAGAAATACTTCGTCATCAACAATCTCAGCGTCAACACAGAGACCCAATTGAAAAATCAGCAACTACTAAGACGACAGGCGGATAAACCCATAAAGATGGGAAGAAACCAGCGCAAAAAAAAGAAAAGCACCCGAAAGCAAAACATCTCACCTCCAAAAAAGGACCAAAACTCCTCACCAGCAAGGGAACAAAGCGGGACGGAGAATGAATGTGACGAAATGACGGAATCAGACTTCAGAAAGTGGATAATGAGAAAATTCAGTGAGCTAAAGCAACATGTCCTAAACCAGTGCAAAGAAACAAAGAGCCTTGAAAAAAGATTTGAAAAAAGATTCGAGGAATTGATAACAAGAATGGACAACTTACAGAGGAATATGAATGAATTGAAAAAGCTGAAAAACACAACACGAGAATTTCATGAAGCATGCACCAGTTTCAACAGCCGAATTGATCAAGCAGAAGAAAGAATATCAGAAGTTGAAGATCAACTCAATGAAATAAAATGAGAAACCAAGATTAAAGAAAAAAGTACAAAAAGGAATGAACAAAATCTTCAAAAAATGTGGGACTATGTGAAGAGACCCAACCTACGTTTGATAGGTGTACCAGAAAGTGACGAAGAGAATGAATCCAAGCTGGAAAACACTCTTCAGGATATTATCCAGGAAAATTTCCCCAAACTAGCAAGACAGGTCAATACTCAACTCCAGGAAATACAGAGAACACCACAAAGATACTCTGCAAGAAGAGCAACCCCAAGGCACATAATCGTCAGATTCACCAGGGTTGAAATGAAGAAGAAAATACTAAGGGCAGCTAGAGAGAAAGGTCGGGTCACCCACAAAGGGAAGCCCATCAGACTCACAGCAGATCTCTCGGCAGAGACTCTACAAGCTAGAAGAGAGTAGGGGCCAATATTCAACATCCTTAAAGAAAAGAGCTTTCAACGCAGAATTTCATATCCAGCCAAACTGAGCTTCATAAGTGAAGGAAAAATAAAATTCTTCACGAACAAGCAAGTTCTCAGAGATTTTGTCACTACTAGGCCTGTTTTACAAGAGCTCCTGAAAGAGGCACTACACATAGAAAGAAACAACCAGTTCCAGTCATCCTAAAAGCATACCAAATGCTAAAGACCATCAACAAAATGAAGAATGTACATGAACCAATGGGCAAAACAGCCAGCTAGCATTAAAAGGGCAGTATCAAATTCACACATAACAATATTAACCCTGAATGTAAATGGGCTAAATGCACCAATCAAAAGACACAGACTGGCAAATTGGATAAAAAACCAAAACCCATTAGTATGCTGTATCCATACTAATGGGTTTTGGTTTATTTCTGCCTTCATTTCATGGTTTATCCAATCAACATTCAAGAGCCAGTTGTTCAGTTTCCATGAAGCTGTGCAGTATCCAGGAAACCCACTTCACAAGCAAAGATACACAAAGGCTCAAAATAAAAGGATGGAGGAAGATCTACCAAGCAAATGGAGAGCAAAAAAAAGCAGGAGTTGCCATTCTCATCTCTGATAAAATAGACTTTAAAGCAACAAAGATCAAAAGGGACAAAGAAGGTCATATACATAATGGTAAAAGGAACGATACAACAAGAAGGGCTAACGATTCTAAATAGATATGGACCCAATGTAGGAGCACCCAGATATATAAGGCAAGTTCTTAATGACTTACAAAGAGACTTAGACTCCCATACAATAAGAGTGGGAGACTTTAACACTCCACTGTCAATATCAGAGAGATCAACCAGACAGAAAATAAACAAGGATATCCAGGACTTGAAATCAGACCTGGAACAAGCAAACCTGATAGACATTCACAGAACTCTCCACCCCAAATGTACAGAATATACATTCTTCTCAGAACCTCATGACACCTACTCCAAAATTGACCACATAATTGGAAGTAAAGCACTCTTCAGCAAATGCAAAACAACGGAAATCATAACAAACAGTCCCTCAGCCCATAGTGCAATCAAGTTGGAACTCAGAATTCAGAAAATAACTCAGGACCACACAGCTTCATGGAAACTGAACAACTGGCTCTTGAATGTTGATTGGATAAACCATGAAATGAAGGCAGAAATAAAGAAGTTCTTTGAAACCAACGAGAATGAAGACACAACGTACCACAATCTCTGGAACACATTTAAAGCAGTCTGTAGAGGAAAATATATAGCAATAAGTGCCCACATGAGAAGAGTGGAGAGATCCAAAATTGACACCCTATCGTCAAAATTGAAAGAGCTAGAGGAGCAAGATCAAAAAAGCTCAAAATCTAGCTGAACACAAGAAATAATTAAGATCAGAGCAGAACTGAAGGAGATAGAGACAAGAAAAACCCTTCAAAAATCAATAAATCTAAGAGCTGGTTTTTTGAAAAGATCAACAAAATAGACAGACCATTAGCCAGACTGATAAAAAAGAAAAGAGAGAACAATCAAATACATGCAATAAAAAATGATAAAGGAGAAATCACCACAGATTCCACAGAAATTCAAACCATCATCAGAGAATACTACAAACAACTCTATGCACACAAACTAGTAGATCAGGAAGAAATGGATAAATTCCTGGACGCCTGTGTCCTCGCAAGCCTAAACCAGAAGGAAGCCGAACCTATGAATAGACCAATAACAAGGTCAGAAGTTGAGGCAGCAATTAAGAGCCTACCACACAAAATAAGCTCAGGTCCAGACGTGTTCACAGCTGAATTCTACCAGACACACAAAGAGGATCTGGTACCATTTCTTCTGAAATTATTCCAAATAATCCAAAAAGAGGGAACCCTTCCCAAATCATTTTATGAGACCAACATCATCCTGATACCAAAACCTGGCAGAGACTCAACAAGAAAAGAATACTTCAGGCCAATATCCATGATGAACATAGATGCAAAAATCTTCAATAAAATACTGGCAAATAGATTGCAACAGCACATTAAAAAACTTATCCATCATGATCAACTAGGATTCATCCCGGGGATGCAAGGCTGGTTCAACATACACAAGTCTATAAATGTAATTCACCACATAAACAGAAGCAAAAACAAAAACCACATGATTATCTCAATTGACGCAGAGAAGGCATTTGACAAAATTCAACAGCCCTTTATGCTAAAAACCCTCAATAAACTTGGTATTGATGGAACATATCTCAAAGTAATAAAAGCTATTTACGACAAACCAACAGCCAATATCATACTGAATGGGCAAAAACTGGAAGCATTCCCTTTGAAATCCGGCACTAGACAAGGATGCCCTCTCTCACCACTTCTATTCAACATAGTACTGGAAGTTGTAGCCAGAGCAATCAGGCAAGAAAAAGAAATAAAGCGTATTCAAATAGGAAAGGTGGAAGCCAAATTGTCTCTATTTGCAGACGACATGATAGTATACCTAGAAGACCCCATCACCTCAGCCCAAAAGCTCCTGAAACTGATAAGCAACTTCAGCAAAGTCTCAGGATATAAAATCAATGTGCAAAAATCACAAGCATTCCTATACACCAATAACAGACTTAAAGAGAACCAAATTAAGAACGAACTGCCATTCACAATTGCTATAAAGAAAATAAAATACCTAGGAATAAAACTCACTAGGAATGTAAGGGACCCCTTTAAGGAAAACTACAAACAACTGCTCAACGAAATAAGAGAGGACACAAACAGATGGAGAAACATTCCATGTTCGTGGTTAGAAAGAATCAATACTGTGAAAATGGCTATACTGCCCAAAGTAATTTACACATTCAATGCTATCCCCATAAAACTACCATTGAATTTCTTCACAGAACTGGAAAAAACCACCATGAATTCCATATGGAACCAAAACAGAGCCCGCATAGCCAAGTCAATTCTAAGCAAAAAGAACACAGTGGGAGGCATCACGCTACCAGACTTCAAACTATACTACAAGGCTACAGTAAACAAAACAGCATGGTACTGGTACCAAAACAGAGATATAGACCAATGGAACAGAACAGAAGCATCGGAGGCAACATATCTGCAACCATATTATCTTTGGTAAACCAGACAAAAACAGGCAATGGGGAAAGGATTCCCTATTTAATAAATGGTGTTGGGAAAACTGGCTAGCCATGTGCAGAAAGCAGAAACTGGACCACATTCTGACACCTTACACTAAAATTAACCCCAGATGGATTAAAGACTTAAACTTAAGACCTGACACCATAAAAACCCTAGAGGAAAATCTAGGCAAAACCGTTAAGGACATAGGAGTAGGCAAGGACTTCATGAACAAAACACCAAAAGCATTGGCAACAAAAGCCAAAATAGATAAATGGGACCTAATCAAACTCCACAGCTTCTGCACGGCAAAAGAGACAGTCACTAGAGTGAATTGGCAGCCATCAGGATGGCAAAAAATCTTTGCAGTTTACACATCTGTCAAAGGGCTGATAGTCAGAATTTACAAAGAACTGAAACAGATTTACAGAAAATAAACAAACAAGCCCATTCAAAAATGGGCAAAGGATATGAACAGAAACTTTACAAAAAAAGACCTACATGAGGCCAACAAACATATAAAAAAGTGCTCATCATCATTGGTCATTAGAGAGATGCAAATCAAAACCACATTGAGATATCATCTCACAGCAGTTAGAATGGCGATCATTAAAAAATCTGGAGACAGCAGATGCTGGAGATGATGTGGAGAAATAGGAACACTCTTACACTGTTGGTGGGAGTGTAAATTAGTTCAACCATTGTGGAAGACAGTGTGGCGATTCCTCAGGGACCTAGGAATAGAAATTCCATTTGACCCAGCAATCCCATTACTGGGTATCTATTCAAAAGACTATAAATCGTTCTACTATAAGGACACATGCACACGAATGTTCATTGCAGCACTGTTTACAATAGCAAAGTCATGGAACCAACCCAAATGCCCATCGATGATAGACTGGACTGGGGAAATATGGCACATATACACCATGGAATATTTTGCAGCAATTCAAAATGATGAGTTTGTGTCCTTTGTAAGGACATGGATGAATCTGGAGAACATCTTTCTCAGCAAACTAACACAAGAACAGAAAAAGAAATACTGCATATACTCACTCATAGGTGGGTGAGAAAAATGAGAACACATGGACACAGAGAGGCGGTCTACTATACACTGGGGACTGTTGGGGGAAATAGGGGAGGGACAGCGGGGGTGGCTGGGGGATAGCCTGGGGATGAATACCAAGTGTGGGTGAAGGGGAGGAAGGCAGCAAAACACACTGCCATGTGTTTACCTATTCAACTATCTTGCACGTTCTGCACATGTACCCCAAAACCTATAATGCAATAAAAATTAAAAAAAAAAAAAGATTCTAAGGCATACATAATTCAGCCAGAATCATAATGGGTGTTCATATTAAATATAATCCTGACTATTCCCCATGTGTGTATTATTCAGCGAGGTGCTGAATGAGCGGCCATATAAAATACACTCCTGAGTACCCAACATTTGTGCATTGTTCAGTGAGGCTTTGAATGAGAGGGCTTATGTAATAGACTCCTGAGTATTCCCTAGGTGTGTATTATTCACTGAGGCACGGAAAGGGTGTTCATATGATATAGTCTTTTGCTAAATTTCCTGGTGTGCATTATTCAATGAGGCTCTCAACCAGTAGTCATATGAAATAGAAACCTATTTTCCAGGTGCGCATCATTCAGTAATGCTCTGATTGCGTGGATATATGGCATGGACTCTGACATATCCCAAGGCGTGTATTACTCAGTGAGTTTATGGACGAGTGAACATATGTAAAAGACTCTGGACTAAAGCCTCTTGATGATTCCTCAGGTGTTCATTTTCCCCTGAGGCACGGGATGACCTGTCATATCAAAGAGACTCCAGACTATTACCCAGGTGTGCATTTTTCAGTGAGTCTCTGAATAAGTGTCTATATGAAATAGACTACTGAGTCTTCCCCAGTATATGTGATTCTTCACTGAAACTGTGAATGAGTGGCCATGTGAAATAGACTCCTGACTTTTCCATAGGTGTGTATGAATCAGTGAGCCTCTGAATATGTTACCATAGAAAAGAAACACCTGAATACTCCACGGGAGTGCACATTTAGTTTCAGCTTTTAATGAGTGGCTATACGAAATAGAATCCTGACTTTCCCCCATGTGTATATAATGAAGTGAGGCTGCGAATGTGTGGCTCTATGACATAGACTTCTGACTACTCTACAGGTGTTTCTTATTCAGTGAAGCTCTGAATGAGAGACCATAGGTAACATCATCTTGAGTATTCCTTCAGGCATGCACTATTCACACAGACTTTGAATGTTTGGCCATATCAAATTGTCTCCGGACTAGTCAACAGGTGTGTATTATTTAATGAGGCTTTAAGTTAGTGACCCTACAAAATAGAGTCCTGACTATTCAACCGGTGTGTATTATTGACTGAGAATCTGAATTAGTGGGCATGTGGAATATGACTATTCCAGAGTTGTGCATTACGCACTCAGGCTTTCACTATCTGGCCATATATAATAGACTAGTGTCTATTCCCCAGGTGTGCATTATTCACTGAGACTGTAAATGAGTGGCTGTATAAAGTAGACTCCTAACTCTTTCCCAGGTGTGTATTACTCAATGAGGCTATACATGAGTGGTCATAAGAAATAGCATTATGACTATCCCTTATATTTGTATTTTTAATGAATCTCTGAATGAGTGTCTATATAAAATATACTGGTGAGTACTGTACATTTGTGCAGTATTCACTGAGGCTATGAGTGAGTGGCCATATAAAATGGAATCCTGACTATCCCACAGGTGTGCATTATTCACTGAGGCTCTGAATGAGTGGCTCTATCAATTAGGCTTCTGATTATTCCACAAAAGTTAATTATTCCGTGTAGCTCTGAGTGAGAGTCCAGATGAAATTGACTCCTGATCCTTCCCCTGTTGTGTATAATTCAATGAGCTTCTTAGTGTCTGCTTAATTGAAATACACTCCTGACTACTCCCCAGGTGTGTCTTATTTTCTGAGGTTCTGTATGAGTTGCCATATGAAATAGACCCCTGACAATTCCCCAATTGTGCACTATTATCTCGGAGTCTCAGTGAGTGGCCATGAAAAACAGATTCATGACTCTTCAAAATGTGTGTATTATTTAGGGAGGCTCAGAACGTTTGCCAAATGAAATAGACTCCTGACTATTTTCCAAATGTGGGTTATTCAGTGAGGCTCTGAATAAGTGGCAATATATAACAGATTCCTGACTATTTTCATGGTGTTTATTATTCACCAGCCTCTGAATGAGGGGATTTAAGAAAAAGACTCCTGATTATACTACATGTGTGTATTATTTAGTGGTGTTCTGAGTGTGTGGTCAAAGCAAATAGACACCTGTCCACTCCACATGTGTGCATTCCTTACTGATGTTCTGAATCAAGGGTCATATGAAAGAGACTCCATAGTTTTTTCCAGATATGCATTATTCAATGAGGCTGTGAAGCATGGGCCATATGAAATTTACTCCTTTCAATTCTGCATGTGTAAAATTTTCTGTTAGACTTGGAAAGGGGTTCGATAGGAAGTAGACTCCTCAGAATTTCAAGGCTAACATAATTCAGCAAGGCTTATAATGGGTGTTTATAATAAACAGAATCCTATTTCCCAGGTGTGTATCATTCAGTGAAGTGCTGA
This sequence comes from Saguinus oedipus, assembly GCA_031835075.1. Taxonomy (NCBI): domain Eukaryota; kingdom Metazoa; phylum Chordata; class Mammalia; order Primates; family Cebidae; genus Saguinus; species Saguinus oedipus. The sequence continues at coordinate 8,492,034 of CM063170.1, forward strand.
ATGAGTGGCCATATAAAATACACTCCTGAGTACCCAACAGTTGTGTATTGTTCAGTGAGGCTTAGAATTAAATGGTCTATGTAATAGACTCCTGAGTATTCCCTAGGTGTGTATTATTCACTGAGGCTCAGAAAGGGTGTTCGTATGATATAGCCTCCAGGTAAATTGCCCAGTGTGCATTATTAAATGAGGCTCTCAACCAGTAATCATATGAAATAGAAACCTATTTCCAAGGTGTGCATCATTCAGTAATGCTCTGATATAATGGACATATGGTATGGACTCTGACTATTCCCAAAATGTGTATCATTCAGTGAGTTTCTGAAAGAGTGATCTTATGAAAGAGACTCCCGACTACAGCCTCTTGACAACTCCTTAGGTGTTTATTTTCCACTGAAGCACTGGAAGAACTGTCATATCAAATAAAATCCAGACTATTCCCAAGGTGTGCATTATTCAGTGAGTCTCTGAATAAGTGGGTATAAAAAATAGACGCCTGAGTAATCCCCAGGTATATATGATTGTTAACTGAGACTCTGAATGAGTGGCCATGTTAAATACACTCCTGATTATTCCATAGGATTGTATAATTCAGTGAGGCTCTGAATGACTTACCATAAGAGACACCTGAATACGCCACAGGAGTGCATTTTTAGGTTGGGCTCCAAATGAGTGGTTATACGAAATAGAATCCTGACTTTCCCCAATGTGTATATTATGAAGTGAGGCTGCAAATGTGTGGCTATATGACATAGACTACTGATTACTCTATAGGTGTGCCTTATTCAGTGAAGCTCTGAATGACAGGCCATATGTAACAGCAACCTGAGTATTCCCCCAGGTATGCATTATTCACAGAGGCTTTGAAAGTTTGGCCATATCAAATTGTCTCCCAACTAGTCCACAGGCATGTATTATTATTATTATTATTTTTTAATTTTTATTGCATTATAGGATTTGGGGTACATGTGCAGAACGTGCAAGATAGTTGCATAGGTACACACATGGCAGTGTCCTTTGCTGCCTTCCTCCCCTTCACCCACACTTGGTATTCATCCCCAGGCTATCCCACCCAGACCCCACCGCTGTCCCTCCCCCATTTCCCCCAACAGTCCCCAGTGTATAGTAGACCACCTCTCTGTGTCCATGTGTTCTCATTTTTCTCACCCACCTATGAGTGAGTATATGCAGTATTTCTTTTTCTGTTCCTGTGTCAGTTTGCTGAGAATGATGTTCTCCAGATTCATCCATGTCCTTACAAAGGACACAAACTCATCATTTTTGATTGCTGCATAATATTCCATGGTGTATATGTGCCACATTTTCCCAGTCCAGTCTATCATCGATGGGCATTTGGGTTGGTTCCAGGTCTTTGCTATTGTAAACAGTGTTGCAATGAACATTCGTGTGCATGTGTCCTTATAGTAGAACGATTTATAGTCCTTTGGATAGATACCCAGTAATGGGATTGCTGGGTCAAATGGAATTTCTATTTCTAGGTCCCTGAGGAATCGCCACACTGTATTCCACAATGGTTGAACTAATTTACACTCCCACCAACAGTGTAAGAGTGTTCCTATTTCTCCACATCCTCTCCAGCATCTGCTGTCTCCAGATTTTTTAATGATCGCCATTCTAACTGGTGTGAGATGATATCTCAATGTGGTTTTGATTTGCATCTCTCTAATGACCAATGATGATGAGCACTTTTTCATATGTTTGTTGGCCTCATGTATGTCTTCTTTTGTAAAGTTTCTGTACATATCCTTTGCCCATTTTTGAATGGGCTTGTTTGTTTTTTTTCCTGTAAATCTGTTTGAGTTCTTCGTAAATTCTGGATATCAGCCCTTTGTCAGATGTGTAAACTGCAAAGATTTTTTCCCATTCTGATGGTTGCCGATTCACTCTAGTGACTGTCTCTTTTGCCGTGCAGAAGCTGTGGAGTTTGATTAGGTCCTATTTGTCTATTTTGGCTTTTGTTGCCAATGCTTTTGGTGTTTTGGTCATAAAATCCTTGCCTACTCCTATGTCCTGAATGGTTTTGCCCAGATTTTCTTCTAGGGTTTTTATGGTGTCAGGTATTACGTTTAAGCCTTTAATCCATCTGGAGTTAATTTTATTGTAAGGTGTGAGGAAGGGGTCCAGTTTCTGCTTTCTGCACATGGCTAGCCAGTTTTCCCAACACCATTTATTAAATAGGGAATCCTTTCCCCATTGCCTGTTTTTGTCCGGTATATCAAAGGTAATATGGTTGTAGATATTTTGTGTTGCCTCTGATGCTTCTGTTCTGTTCCATTGGTCTATATCTCTGTTTTGGTACCAGTACCATGCTGTTTTGATTACTGTAGCCTTGTAGTATAGTTTGAAGTCTGGTAGCGTGATGCCTCCCGCTGTGTTCTTTTTGCTTAGAATTGACTTGGCTATGCGGGCTCTTTTTTGGTTCCGTATGAAATTCATGGTGGTTTTTTCCAGTTCTGTGAAGAAATTCAATGGTAGTTTGATGGGGATAGCATTGAATGTGTAAATTAATTTGGGCAGTATAGCCATTTTCACGATATTGATTCTTCCTAACCACGAACATGGAATGTTTCTCCATCTGTTTGTGTCCTCTCTTATTTCGTTGAGCAGTTGTTTGTAGTTTTCCTTAAAGAGGTCCCTTACATTCCTAGTGAGTTGTATTCCTAGGTATTTTATTTTCTTTGTAGCAATTGTGAATGGCAGTTCGTTCTTGATTTGGTTCTCTTTAAGTCTGTTATTGGTGTATAGGAATGCTTGTGATTTTTGAACATTGATTTTATATCCTGAGACTTTGCTGAAGTTGCTTATTAGTTTCAGGAGCTCTTGGGCTGAGGTGATGGGGTCTTCTAGGTATACTATCATGGCGTCTGCCAATAAAGACAATTTGGTTTCCACCTTTCCTGTTTGAATACCCTTTATTTCTTTTTCTTGCCTGATTGCTTTGGCTAGAACTTCCAGTACTATGTTGAATAGAAGTGGTGAGAGAGGGCATCCTTGTCTAGTGCCAGATTTCAAAGGGAATGCTTCCAGTTTTTGCCCATTCAGTATGATATTGGCTGTTGGTTTGTCGTAAATAGCTTTTATTACTTTGAGATATGTTCCATCAATACCAAGTTTATTGAGGGTTTTTAGCATAAAGGGCTGTTGAATTTTGTCAAATGCCTTCTCTGCGTCAATTGAGATAATCATGTGGTTTTTGTTTTTGCTTCTGTTTATGTGGTGAATTACATTTATAGACTTGCCTATGTTGAACCAGCCTTGCATCCCAGGGATGAATCCTACTTGATCATGATGGATAAGTTTTTTAATGTGCTGTAGCAGTCGGTTTGCCAGTATTTTATTGAAGATTTTTGCATCTATGTTCATCATGGATATTGGCCTGAAGTTTTCTCTTCTTGTTGAGTCTCTGCCAGGTTTTGGTATCAGGATGATGTTGGTCTCATAAAATGATTTGGGAAGGGTTCCTTTTTTTTGAATTATTTGAAATAGTTTCAGAAGGAATGGTACCAGATCCTCTTTGTGTGTCTGGTAAAATTCAGCTGTGAACCCATCTGGACCTGGGCTTTTTTTGTGTGGTAGGCTCTTAATTGCTGCCTCAACTTCAGACTTTGTTATTGGTCTATTCATAGTTTTTGCTTCCTCCTGGTTTAGGCTTGGGAGGACACAGGCGTCCAGGAATTTATCCATTTCTTCCTGATTTACTAGTTTATGTGCATAGAGTTGTTTGTAGTATTCTCTGATGATGGTTTGAATTTCTGTGGAATCTGTGGTCATTTCCCCTTTATCGTTTTTTATTGGATCTATTTGGTTGTTCTCTCTTTTCTTTTTTATCAGTCTGGCTAGTGGTCTGTCTATTTTGTTGATGTTTTTGAAAAACCAGCTCTTAGATTTATTGATTTTTTGAAGCGTTTTTCTTGTCTCTATCTCCTTCAATTCTGCTCTGATTTTAGTTATTTCTTGTCTTTGTCTAGGTTTTGAGCTTTTTTGATCTTGCTCCTCTAGCTCTTTCAATTTTGATGATAGGGTGTTAATTTTGGATCTCTCCACTCTTCTCATGTGGGCACTTATTGCTATATATTTTCCTCTACAGACTGCTTTAAATGTGTCCCAGAGGTTCTGGTACGTTGTGTCTTTGTTCTCATTGGTTTCAAAGAACTTCTTTATTTCTGCCTTCATTTCATTGTTTATCCAATCAACACTCAAGAGCCAGTTGTTCAGTTTCCATGAAGCTGTGCGCTTCTGAGTTATTTTCTGAATTCTGAGTTCCAACTTGATTGCACTATGGTCTGAGAGACTGTTTTTTATAATTTCAGTTGTTCTGCATTTGCTGAGGAGTGCTTTACTTCCAATTATGTGGTCAATTTTGGAGTAGGTGTGATGTGGTGCTGAGAAGAATGTATATTCTGTGGATTTGGGGTGGAGAGTTCTGGAAATGTCTATCAGGTTTGCTTGTTCCGGGTCTGAGTTCAAGTCCTGCATATCCTTGTTAATTTTCTGTCTGGTTGATCTGTAGGCATGTATTATTTAATGAGGCTTTGAGTTAGTGTCCCTATAAAATAGACTTCTGACTATTCTGCAGGTTTATATTATTGACTGAAACTCTGAATAAGTGGGCATTTGGAATATGACTATTCCAAAGTTATGCATTATGCAACCAGGCTTTTATTTTCTTGCCATATAAGATAGAGTAGTGTCTATTCCCCAGGTGCACATTATTCGCTGATACTGTAAATGAGTGGCTATATAAAGTAGACTCCTATATCTTCCCCAGGTGTATATTAGTCAATGAGGCTGTGCATGAGTAGTCATGTAAAATAGGATGTTGACTATCCCCCATATTCGTATTTTTCTGTGAATCTCTGAATGAATGGCTATATAAAATTGAATGGTGAGTACCGTACATTTGTGCAGTACTCACTCCGAATGAGTGGCTCTATCAATGAGGCTCCTGACTATTCCACAGGTGTGAATTATTCAATGAAGCTTTGAGTGAGAGGCCAGATAAAATTGACTCTTGATCCTTTTCCTGTTCTGTATAATTCAATGAGCCTCCTCGTGTGTGTTTAACTGAAATACACTCCTGACTATTCCCCAGGTGTGTCTTATTCTCTGAGTTTCTGCATGAGTTGTCATATGAAATAGACTCCTGACAATTTCCCAAGTGTGCACTATTCCCTGGGAGTCTCCATGAGTGTCCATAAAAAAACAAATTTTTGACTCTTAACAATCTGTGTATTATTCAGGGAGGCTCCAAATGAGTCCATATGAAATAGACTACTGACTATTTCCCAGGTATGCATTATGGACTGAGGCTCTGAATAAGTGGCTATATGTAATAGATTTCTGACTATTCTCCAGGTGTTTATTATTCACTTAGCCTCTGAATTTGGGGCCTTATGAAATAGACTTCTGACTATAGCAAAGGTGTGCATTATTCAATGATGTTCTGAATGTGTGGCCAAAGCAAATGGACACCTGGCACTTCACAGTGTGCATTCTTTTCTGGTGCTCTTAATGAATGGCCATATGAAAGAGACTCAATTACAAAAGAAGACATACATGATGCCAACAAACACATGAAAAAATGCTCATCACCACTGGTCATTAGAGAGATGCAAATCAAAACCACATTGAGATACCATCTCACGCCAGTTAGAATGGCGATCATTAAAAAATCTGGAGACAGAAGATGCTGGAGAGGATATGGAGAAATAGGAACACTCCTACACTGTTGGTGGGAGTGTAAATTAGTTCAACCATTTTGGAAGACAGTGTGGCGATTCCTCAGGGACCTAGAAATAGAAATTCCATTTGACCCAGCAATCCCATTACTGGGTATCTATCCAAAGGACTATAAATCGTTCTACTATAAGGACACATGCACACGAATGTTCATTGCAACACTGTTTACAATAGCAAAGACCTGGAACCAACCCAAATGCCCATCGATGATAGACTGGACTGGGAAAATGTGACACATATACACCATGGAATATTTTGCAGCAATCAAAAATGATGAGTTTGTGTCCTTTGTAAGGACATGGATGAATCTGGAGAACATCATTCTCAGCAAACTGACACAAGAACAGAAAAAGAAATACTGCATATTCTCACTCATAGGTAGGTGAGAAAAATAAGAACACATGGACACAGGGAGGGGGTCTACTACATACTGGGGTCTACTGGTGGGAACGGGGGAGGGAAAGCCGGGGGGCTGGGGAGGGATAGCCTGGGGATGAATGCCAAGTGTGGGTGAAGGGGAGGAAGGCAGCAAAACACACTGCCATGTGTGTACCTATGCAACTATCTTGCACGTTCTGCACATGTACCCAAAAACCTATAATGCAATAAAAATTTAAAAAATAAAAAAAAATAAAGAAAAAGAGACTCAAATTTTTTCTCAGATATGCATTGTTCAATGAGGCTGTGAAGCAGGTGCCATATGAAATTTACTCCTTACAATTCCGAATGTATTAATTTTTTTGTTAGACTCAGAAAGGGTGACGTTAGAAAATAGACTCCTCAGGATTTCAAGGCATACATAATTCAGTGAAGCTCATAATGGGTGTATATATTAAATAGAATCTTGACTATTCCCCACGTGTGTATCATTCAGTGAGGTGCTGAATGACTGGCCATATGGAATACACTCCTGAGCAGCCAACAGGTTTGCATTGTTCAGTGAGGCTTTGAATGAGAGGGCCTATGTAATAGACTCCTGAGTATTCCCTAGGTGTGTATTATTCACTGAGGTTCTGAAAGAGTGCTCATATGACATAACCTCCTGATAAATTTCTCAGTGTGCATTATTCAAGGAGGCTCTCAACCAGTGGTCATAGGAAAGAGAAACCTATTTACCAGGTGTGCATCATTTAGTAATGCTCTGATTGGGTGGCCATATGGCATAGACTCTGACGGTTTCCAAGTTGTGTATCATTCAGTGAGTTTCTGAACGAGTGACCATATAAAAGAGACTCCCGACTATAGTGTCTTGACGATTAACCAGGTGTGAATTTTTCACTGAGCCACTAGAAAAACTGTCATATCAAAGAGACTCCAGAATATTTCCCAGGTGTGCATTATTCAGTGAGTCTCTGAATAAGTGGCTATATGAAATAGACTCCTGAGTATTCCCCAGGTATATATGATTCTTCACTAACACTCTAAATGAGTGGCCATCTGAAATACACTCCTGACTTTTTCGCAGGTGTGTATGATTCAGTGAGGCTCTGAATGAGTTACTGTAGGAAAAGGACTTGTGAATACTCCAGAGCGGTGCATATTTAGGTTGGTCTCTGAATTAGTGGCCATACGAAATAGAATCCTGACTTTCCCCAATGTGCATATTATGAAGTGAGGCTGCGAATGTGTGGCTACATGACATAGACTTCTGACTATTCTACAGGTGTTACTTCTTCATTGAAGCTCTGAATGATAGACCATATGTAACAGCATCCTGAGTATTCCTCAGGTATGCATTATTCACTGAGACTTTGAAAGTTTTGCCGTATCAAATTGTCTCCAGACTAGTCCACAGGTGTGTATTGTTTAATGAGGCTTTGAGTCCGTGACCCTATAAATTAGACTCCTGACTGTTCCGCCAGTGTGTATTATTGACTGAGACTCTGAATAAGTGGGCATGTGGAATATGACTATTCCAGAGTTGTGCATTACATACTCAGGCTTTCGTTACCTGGCCATATATAAAAGACTAGTGTCTATTCCCCAGGTGTGCATTATTCACTGAGACTGTAAATGAGTGGCTATATAAAGTAGACTCCTAACTCTTTCCCAGGTGTGTATTAGTGCGGCTGTTCATGAGTGGTCCTGTAAAATAGGATTTTGACTATCCCCCATATTTGTATTTTTCAGTGAATCTCTGAATGAATTTCTATATGAAATAGACTGGTTAGTACTGTACATTTGTGCAGTATTCACTGACGCTATGAGTGAGTGGCCATATGAAATGGAATCCTGCCTTTTGCACAGGTGTGCATTATTCACTGAGGCTCTGAATGTGTGGCTCTATTAATTAGACTCCTGATTATTCCACAGGGGCGAATTATTCAATGAAGCTCTGAGTGAGAGGCATATGAAATTGACACCTGATCCTTCCCTTGTTGTGTATAATTCAATGAACCTCTAAGTGTCTGCTTAATTGAAATACACTCCTGTCCTTACCCCAGGTGTGTCTTATTCCCTGAGGTTCTGTATGAGTTGCCATATGAAATAGACTCCTGACAATTCCCCAATTGTGCACTACATTTTTGGTGTCTCAGTGAGTGGCCATAAAAAAACTGATTCCTGACTCTCTCCTATGTGTGTATTATTTAGGGAGGCTCTGAAAGTGTGCCATATGAAATAGACTTCTGACTATTACCCAGGTGTGTGTTATTCACTGAGGCTCTGAATAAGTGGCAACATATAATAAATTCCTGACTATATCCCAGGTGTTTATTTTTCACTCAGCCTCTGAATGAGGAGCCTTAAGAGAAAGACTCCTGATTATACCACAGGTGTGTATTATTCACTGATGTTATGAAAGTTTGGTCAAAGCAAATAGACCCCTGGCCACTCCACAGGTGTGCATTCTTTACTGATGCTCTGAATCAATGGCCATACAAAAACGACTCAACATTTTTTTTTCAGAAATGCATTATTCAATGAGACTGTGAAGGAGGAACCATATGAAATTTACTCCTTACATTTCTGCGTGTGTTAATTTTTCTGTTAGACTCGGAAAGGGGGTTGATAGAAAATAGACTCCTCAGGATTCCAAGGCATACATAATTCAGCGAGGCTCATAATGGGTGTTCATATTAAATAGAATCCTGACTATTCCCCACGTGTGTATTATTCAGTGAGGTGCTGAATGAGTGGCCATATGAAATACACTCATGAGCACCCAACAGGGTTGCACTGTTCAGTGAGGCTTTGAATGAGAGGGCCTATGTAATAGACTCCTGAGAATTCCCTAGGTGTGTATCATTCATTTCGGCTCAGAAAGAGTGTTCATATGATATAGCCTCCTGCTAAGTTTCCCTGTGTGCATTATTCAAGGAGGCTCTCTACCAGTGTTCATATGAAAGAAAAACCTATTTCCCAGGTGTGCATCATTCAGTAATGCTCTGATTGCCTGGCCCTATGGCATGGACTCTGACTATTCCCATGGTGTGTATTATTCAGTGAGTTTCTGAACAAGTGACCATATAAAGGAGACTCCCGACTAAAGCCTCTTGACAACTCCTCTGTTGTTCATTTTCCACTAAGGCATGGGATGAACTGTCATATCAAAGAGACTCCAGACTATTCCCAAGGTGTGCATTATTCAGTGAGTCTCTGAATAACTGGCTATATAAAATAGATGCCTGAGTAATCCCCAGGTACATATGATTATTCATTGAGACTCTGAATGAGTGGCCATGTGAAATACACTTCTGACTTTTCCATAGGTGTGTATGATTCAGTGAGGCTCTTAATTAGTTACCATAGGAAAGAGACTCCTGAACACTCCACAGGCATGCATTTTTATGTTGGGCTCTGAGTGAGTGGCCATACGAAATAGAGTCCTGTCTTTCCCCCATGTGTATATTATGAAGTGAGGCTGCGAATATGCAGCTATATGACATAGACTTCTGACTACTCTACAGGTGCTCCTTATTCAGTTAAGCTCTGAATGAGAGGCCATATGTAACAGCATCCTGAGTACTCCCCAGTTATGCATTATTCACAGAGGCTTTGAAAGTTTGGATGTATCAAATTGTCTCCCGACTAGTCCACAGGTGTGTATTTTTTAATGAGGTTTTGGGTTAGCGACCCTATAAAATACACTCCTGACTATTCCGCAGGTGTGCATTATTGACTGAGACTCTGAATAAGTTGGCATGTAAAAATGAGTATTCCAAAGTTATTCATTACGCACCCAGGCTTTCATTTTCTGGCCATATAAAATAGACTAGCATTATTTGCTGAGACCGTAAATGAGTGGCTATATAAAGTAGACTCCTATCTCTTCCTCAGGTGTGTATTAGTCAGTGAGGCTGTGCATGAGTGGTCCTGTAAAATAGAATGTTGACTATCCCCCATATTTGTGTTTTTCAGTGAATCTCTGAATGAATGGCTATATAAAATAGACTGGTGGATACTGTACATTTGTGCAGTATTCACTGAGGCTATGATTGAGTGGCCATATGAAGTTAAATCCTGACTATCCCACAGGTGTGCATTTTTCACTGAGGTTCTGAATGAGTGGCTACATCAATTAGGCTCCTGACTATTCCACAGGAGTGAATTATTCAATGAATCTCTGAGTGAGAGGCCAGATGAAATTGACTCCTGATCTTTCCTCTGTTGTGTATAATTCAATAAACCTCTTAGTATTGGCTTAATTGAAATACACTCCTTAATATTCCCAAGGTGTCTCTTATTTCCTGAGGTTCTGTATGAGTTGCCATATGAAATAGACTCCTGACAATTCCCCAATTATGCACTATTTTCTAGGCATCTCAGAGAGTGGCCATAAAAAACAGATTCCTGACTCTCCCCAATGTATCTATTATTTAGGGAGTTTCTGAAAGTGTGCCATATGAAACAGACTCCTGACTATTAAGCAGGTGTGTGTTATTCACTGAGGCTCTGAATAAGTGGCCATATATAATAGATTCCTGACTATTTCCCTGGTGTTTATTATTCACTCAGCCTCTAAATAAGGGGCCTTAAGAGGTAGACTCCCTATTATACCACAGGTGTTCTTTATTCACTGATGTTCTGGGTGTGTGGTCAAAGCAAATAGACACCCGGTCACTCCACAGGTGTGCATTCTTTATTGATGCTCTGAATCAATGACCATATGAAAAGGACTCCATATTTTTTTCCAGATATGCATTATTCAATGAGGCTGTGAAGGGGGGGCCATATAAAATTTACTCCTTACAATTCCGCATTTGTTAATTTTTTGTTAGACTCGGAAAGGGGGTTGATAGGAAATAGACTCATCAGGATTCCAAGGCATACATAATTCAGCAAGGCTCATAATGGGCGTTCATATTAAATAGAATCCTGACTATTCACCACGTGTGTATTATTCAATGAGGTGCTGAATGAGTGGCCATATGAAATAGACTCCTGAGTACTCAACAGTTGTGCCTTGTTCAGTGAGGCCTTGAATGAGAGGGCCTATGTAATAGACTCCTGTGTATTCCCTAGGTGTGTATTATTCACTGTGGCTCTGAAAGAGTGTTCATATGATATAGCCTCCTGCTAAATTTCCCAGTGTGCATTATTCAATGAGGCTCTCAACCCATAGTCATATGAAATAGAAACCAGTTTCGCAGGTGTGCATCATTCAGTAATGCTCTGATTGCGTCGACATATGGCATGGACTCTGACTATTCCCAAGTTATGTAACATTCAGTAAGTTTTTGAACGAGTGACAATATGAAAGAGACTCCCGAATACAGCCTCTTGACAATTCCTCAGGTGTTCGTTTTCCACTGAGGGACTGGAGGATCTGTCATATCAAAGAGACTTCACACTATTCCCAAGGTGTTCATTATTCAGCGAGTCTCTGAATAAGTGGCTATATGAAATAGACTCCTGAGTAATCCCCAGGTATATATGATTCTTCACTGAGACTCTGAATGAGTGGCCATCTTAAATACACTCCTGACTTTTCCATAGGTGTGTATAATTCACTGAGGCTCTGAACGAGTTACCATAGGACAAAGACACCTGAATAGTCCACAGGAGTGCATTTTTAGGTTGGGCTCTGAATGAGTGGCCATACAAAATAGAATCTTGACTTTTCCCCTTGTGTATATTATGAAGTGAGGCTGGAAAGGTGTGGGTATAAGACATAGGCTTCTGACTACTCTACAGGTCTTTCTTATTCAGTGAAGCTCTGAATTAGAGGCCGTATGTAACAGCATCCTGAGTATTCCTAAGGTATGCATTATTCACTGAGGCTTTGAAATTTTTGTCATATCAAATTGTCTCCTGATTAGTCCACAGGTGTGTATTCTTTAATGAGGCTTTGAGTTTGAGACCATATAAAATAGACTCCTGACTATTCCGCAGGTGTGTATTATTGATCGAGGCTCTGAATAAGTGCGCATGTGGAATATGACTATTCCAAAGTTGTGCATTTTGCACTCAGGGTTTCATTTTCTGGCCATATAAAATAGACTAGTGTCTATTCCCCAGGTATGCATTATTCACTGAGACATTAAATGAGTTGCTGTGTAAAGTAGACTCCTAACACTTCCCCAGGTGTGTATTAATCAGTGAGGCTGTGCATGAGTGGTCATGTTAAATAGGAGGATGACTATCTCCCATATTTGTATTTTTCAGTGAATCTCTGAATAAATGGCTATATGAAATAGACTGGTGAGTACTGTACATTTTTGCACTATTCACTGAGGCTATGAGTGAGTGGCCATATGAAATGGAATCCTGACTATCCCACAGATGTGCATTATTCACTGGGGCTCTTAATGAGTGGCTGTATCAATTAGGATCCTGACTATTCCACAGGAGTAAATTATTCAATGAAGCTCTGAGTGAGAGCCCAGATGAAATTGACTCCTAATCTTTCCCCTGTTTTGTATAATTCAATGAGCTTCTTAGTGTGTGCTTAATTGAAATACATTCCTGTCTTTACCCCAGGTGTGTCTTATTCCCTGAGGTTCTGTATGAGTTGCCATATGAAATAGACTCCTGACACTTTCCCAAGTGTGCACTATTTTCTGGGAGTTCCATTTAGTGGCCATAAAAAACAGTTTCCTGACTCTCCCCAATATGTGTATTATTCAGGGTGTCTCTGAAAGTTTGTCCATATGAAATAGACTTCTGACTATTTCCCAGGCATCCGTTATTCACTGAGCCTCTGAAGGTGTAGCAATATATAATAGGTTCCTGACTATTCCCCAGGTGTGTATTATTCACTCAGCCTCAGAATGAGAAGCCTTATGAGATAGACTCCTGACTATACATTAGGTGTGTATTACTCACTTATGTTCTGAATGTGTGGCCAAAGCAAATGGACATCTGGCCACTCCACGGGTGTGCATTGTTTACTCATGTTCTGAATGAATGGCCATATAAAAGAGACTCCAAATTTTTCTCCAGACATGCATTATTTACTGAGGCTGTGAAGAATGGGCCATATAAAATTTGCTCTTGACAATTTCACATGTGTTTATTTTTCTGTTAGACTCGGAAAGGGGGTCAATAGAAAACAGACTGCGCAGGATTCCAAGGCATACATAATAAAGTGAGGATCATCAAGGGTGTTCATATTAAATAGAATCATGACTATATCCCACGTGTGTATTATTCAGCGAGGTGCTGAATGAATGGTCATATGAAATGCAATCCTGAGTACCCAAAAGGTGTGCAGTGCTCAGTGAGGATTTAAATGAGAGGTTCTATGTAATGGACTCTTGCATATTCCCTAGGTGTGTATTATTCACTGAGGCTCTGAAAGGGTGTTCATATGACATAGCCTCCTGATTAATTTCCTGGTGTGCATTATTCAAAGAGGCTCTCAACCAGTTGTCATATGAAATAGAAGCCTCTTTCTCAGGTGTGCATCATTCACTAATGCTATAATTGTGTGGCCATATGTCATGGACTTTGACTATTCCCAAGGTGTGTATTATTCAGTGAGTTTCTGAACGAGTTACCATATTAAATAGACTCCTGACTATAGCCTCTTGAGGATTCCTCAGGTGTGCAATTTTCACTGAGGCACTGGATGAACTGTCATATCAAATGGACTGCAGACTATTCCCCAGGTATGCATTATTCAGTGAGTCTCTGAATAAGTAGCAATATGAAATAGACTCCTGAGTATTGCCAAGGTATATATGATTCTTCACTGAGACTGTTAATGCGTGGTCATGTGAAATACACTCCTGACTTTTCCGTAGGTGTGTATGATTCAGTGAGGCTCTGAATGAGCTACTATAGAAAAGAAACTCCCGAAAACTCCACAGGCATGCATTTTTAGGTTGGGGTCTGAATGAGTCACCATACGAAATAGGATTCTGACTTTCCCCCATGTGTATATTATTAAGGCAGTCTGTGAATCTGTGGCTATATGACATAGACTTCTGACTATGCTATAGGTGTTTCTTATTCAGTGTAGTTCTGAATGAGAGGCCATATGTAACAGCATCCTGAGTATTCCCCAGGTATGAATTATTCACTGAGGCTTTGAAAGTTTGGCCACATATAACTGTCTCTTGACTAGTCCACAGGTATGTATGTTTTAATGAGGCTTTGAGTTAGTGATCCTATAATATAGACTCCTGACTATTCTGCAGGTTTGTATTATTGACTGAGACTCTGAATAAGTGGGCATATGGAATATGACTGTTCCAAAGTTGTGCATTACTCACTCAGGCTTTCATTTTCTGGCTACATAAAATAGACTAGTGTCTATATCGCAGGTATACAAAATTCACTGAAACTGTAAATAAGTGGCTATATAAAGTAGACTCCTAACTCTTACCCAGGTGTGTATTACTCAGTGAGGATGTGCATGAGTGGTCATATGAAATATGCTGACTGTCCCCCATTTGTATTATTCAGTGAACTGCTGAATGAGTGGCTATATAAAGCAATCTGGTGAGTACTGTACATTTGTGCAGTATTCACTGAGCCTATGAGTAAGTGGCAATATGAAATGAAATCCTGACTATCCCACAGATGTGCCTTACTCACTGAGGCTCTGAATGAGTGGCTATATTAATTAGGCTCCCGACTATTACACAGGAGTCAATTATTCAATAAATCTCTGAGTGAGAAGACAGATAAAATTGACTCTTGATTTTTTTCCTGTTGTGTATAATTCAATTAGCCTCTTAGTGTGTGCTTAGTTAAAATACACTCCTGACTATTCCCCAGGTGTGTCTTATTCACTGAGGTTCTGTATGAGTTGCCATATGAAATAGACTCCTGACAGTTCCCCAAGTGTGTACTATTCCCTGAGAGTCTCATTAAGTGGCTATAAAAAAATTCAAGTGTGGGTGAAGGGGAGGAAGGCAGCAAAACACACTGCCATGTGTGTACCTATGCAACTATCTTGCACATTCTGCACATGTACACCAAAACCTAAAATGCAATAAAAATTAAAAAAAAGAAAAAGAAACTGGTTTCTGACATTCCCCAATAAGTGTGTTATTCAGGGAGGCTCTGAAAGTGTGTCTATATGAAATAGACTCCTGACGATTTCCCAGGTGCCCGTTATTCACTGAGGCTCTGAAGAAGTAGCAATATATAACAGATTTCTGACTATTCCCCAGGTGGGTATAATTCACTCAACCTCTGGATGAGGGGCCTTATGAGATAGAGTCCTGACTATGCCACAGGTGTGTATTATTCACTGATGTTCTGAATGTGTGGCCAAAACAGACACATGGCCACTCCACAGGTGTGCAAACTTTACTGATGCTATGAATAAATTGCAATAAGAAAAAGACTCCAAATTTTTCTCCCAATATGCATTATCAATGAGGCTGTGAAGGAGGGGCTGTGTATAATTTACTCTTTACAATTCCACATGTGTTAATTTTTCTGTTAGACTCGAAAAGGGGGTCTATAGTAAATAGTCTAATAAGGATTCTAAGACATATATAATACAGTGAGGCTCATCAAGGGTCTTCATATTAAATAGAATCCTGACTATTCCCCACGTGTGTATCATTCAGTGAGGTTCTAAATGAGTGGCCATATGAAATACACTCCTGAGTACCCAACAGTTGTGCATTGTTCAGTGAGCTTTTGAATGAGAGGGCCTATGTAATAGACTTCTGAGTATTCCCTAGGTGTGTATTATTCACTGAGGCTCTGAAAAACTGTTCATATGACATAGCCTCCTAATTAATTTTCCGGTGTGTGGTATCCAAAAAGGCTCTCAACCAGTGGTCATATAAAATAGAACCCTATTTCCCAGGTGTGCATCATTTAGTAATGCTCTTATTGGGTGGTCATATGGCATGGACTCTAACTATTCCCAAGGTGTGTATTATTCAGTGACTTTCTAAACCAGTGACCACATGAAATAGAATCTCGACTATAGCCTCTTGACAATTCCTCAGGTGTGCATTTTCCAATGAGGCACTGGATTAACCGTCATACCAAGTAGACTCCAGACTATTCCCAATGTGTACATTATTCAGTGAGTCTCTGAATAAGTGGCTATATGAAATAGACTCCTGAGTATTCCCCAGGTATACATGATTCTTCACTAAAACTGTGGCCATGTGAAATACACTCCTGACTTTTCCATAGGCGTGTACGATTCAGTGAGGCTCTGAATGAGTTACCATAGTAAAGAGACTCCTGAATACTCCACAGTCGTGCATTTTTAGGTTCAGCTCTGCATGAGTGGCCATACAAAATAGAATCTTGACTTTCTCCCATGTATATATTGTAAAGCGAGGCTGTGAATGTGTGGCTATATGACATAGACTTCTGACTACTCTACAGGTGTTCTTTATTCATTTAAGCTTGTAATGAGAGGCCATATGTAACAGCATCCTGAGTATTTTCCAGTTATGCATTGTTCACTGAGGTTTTGAAAGTTTGTCCATATCAAATTGTCTCCCAACTAGTCCACAGGTCCGTATTATTTAATGAGGCTTTGAGTTAGTGACCCTATAAAATAGACTCCTGATTATTTTGCAGGTATTTATTATTGACTGAGACTCTGAATAAATGGGCATGTGAAATATGACTATTCCAAAGTTGTGCATTACACACTCAGGCTTTCATTTTCTGGCCATATAGAGTATTGCCTATTGCACAGATGTGCATTATTCACTGAGACTGTCAGTGAGTGGCTATATAAAGTACACTCCTAACTCTTCATCAGGTGTGTATTAGTCAGTGAGGCTGTGCATGAGTGGTCATGTAAAATAGGATGTTGACTATCTCCCATATTTGTATTTTTCAGTGAATCTCTCAATAAATGGCTACATAATATAGACTGGTGAGTACTGTATTTTTGTGCAGTATTCACTAAAATATGAGTGAGAATCCATATGAAATGGAATTTTGACTATCCCACAAGTGTGCATTTTTCACTGAGGCTCTGAATGAGTGGCTATATCAATTAGGCTCCTGATTATTCCACAGGAGTGAATTATTCAATGAAGCTCTGGGTGAGAGGCCCGATGAAATTGACTCCTAATTCTTCTCTTGTTGTGCATAATTCAATGAGCCTCTCAGTTTGAGCTTAATTGAAATACACTCCTGACTATTCCCCAGGTGTGTCTTATTCACTGAGGTTATGTGTGAGTTGTCATATGAAATAGATCTCTGACAACTCCCTAAGTGTGCACTATTCCCTGGGAGTCTCAGTGAGTGTCCATGAGAAACAAATTTTTGGCTCTTTACAATGTGTGTATTATTCAGGGAGGCTCAGAATGTGTGTCCATATGAAATAGACTTCTGACTATATTCCAGGTGTGCGTTATTCACTGAGGCTCTGAATAAGTCGCAATATGTGATAGATTTCTGAATATTCTTTAGGTGTGTATTATTCACTCAGCCTCTGAATGAGGGGCCTTATTAAATAGCCTTCTGACTATACCACAGGTTCGTATTATTCACTGATTTTCTGAATGTGTGGCCAAAGCAAATGAACACCTGGCCACTCCACAGGTGTGCATTCTTTCCTGATGCTGTAAATGAATGGCCATATGAAAGAGAGTTTAAATTTATCTCAGCTATTCATTAGTCAACGAGGCTGTGAATGAGGGGCCATATGAAATGTACTCCTTACAATTCTGCATGTGTAAATGTTTCTGTTAGAGTCAGAAAAGGGGTCAATAAGAAATAGACTCCTCAGGATTCCAAGGCATACATGATTCAGTGATGCACACAATGGGTGTTCATATTAAATAGAATCTTGACTATTCCCCATGTGTGTATCATTTACTGAGGTGCTGAATGAGTGGCCATATGAAATACACTCCTGAGCACCCAACAGGTGTGCATTGTTCAGTGACACTTTAAATGAGAGGGACTATGTAATAGATTCCTGAGTATTCCTTAGGTGTGTATTATTCACTGAGGCTGTGAAAGAGTGCTCATATGACATAGCCTTTTGACAAATTTCCTGGTGTGCATTATTCAAAGAGGCTCTCATCCAGTGGTCATATGAAAAAGAAACCTTTTTCCCAGGTGTGCATCATTCAGTAATGCTCTGATATTGTGGCAATATGGAATTTACTCTGATGGTTTCCAAGGTGTGTATCATTCAGTGAGTTTCTGAACGAGTGACCATATCAAAGAGACTCCCGAATATAGCCTCTTGACGATTCCCCCAGTGTGCATTTTTCACTGAGGCACTGGAAAAACTGTCATATCAAATAGACTCCATACTGTTCCCCAGGATTGCATTATTCAGTGAGTCCCTGAATAAGTGGCTATATGAAATAGACTCCTGAGTTTTCCCCAGGTATATATGATTCTTCACTGAGACTCTGAATGAGTGGCCATGTGAAATACACTCCCGACATTTTCATAGGTGTGTATGATTCAGTGAGGCTCTGAATGAGTTACCATAGAAAAAAAGACTCCTGAATTCTTCACCGGCATGCATTTTTAGGTTGGGCTTTGAATGAGTGGCCATATGAAATAGAATCCGGACTATCTCCAATGTGTATATTATGAAGTGAGTCTGTGATTGTGTGGCTACATGACATAGACTTCTGACTAGTCTACAGGTGTTACTTATTCAGTGAAGCTCTGAATGAGAAGCCATCTGTAACAGCACCCTTTGTTTTCCTCAGGTATGCATTATTCACTGAGGCTTTGAAAGTTTGGCCATATCAAATTGTCTCCCGACTAGTCCATAGGTGTGTATTCTTTAATGAGGCTTTGAGTTGGTGACTCTATAAAATAGACTCCTGACTATTCCCCTGTGTATTATTGACTCAGACTCTGAATAAGTGGGCATATGGAATATAACTATTCCAAAGTTACGCATTACACATTCAGGCTTTCATTATCTGGCCATATAAAATAGACTAGTGTCTATTCCCCAGGTGTGCATTATTCACTGAGACTGTAAATGAGTGGCTATATAATGTAGACTCCTAACTCTTCCCCAGGTGTTTATTAGTCAGCGAGGCTGTGCATGAGTGGTCAGGCAAAATAGGATGTTGACTGTCCTTCATATTTGTATTTTTCAGTGAATCTCTGAATGAATGGCTATATGAAATAAACTGGTGAACACTGTACATTTGTGCAGTATTCACCGAGGCTCTGAATAAGTGACCATATATAATAGATTTCTGACTATACTCCAGGTGTGTATTATTCACTCAGCCTCTGAATGAGGGGCTTATAAAATAGACTTCTGACTATACAAAAGTTTGTATTATCCATTGATGTTCTGAATGTGTGGACAAAGCAAATGGACACCTGGCCACTCCACAGGTGTGCATTCTTTCCTGATGCTCTGAATGAATGACCATATGAAAGAAACTCCAATTTTTTCTCAGATATTCATTGTTCAATGAGGCTGTGAAGGAGGGGCCATATGAAACTTACTTCCCACCATTCTGCATGTATTCACTTTTCTGTTAGACTCAGAAAGGGGGTTGATAGGAAATACACTCCTTAGGATTCCAAGGTATACATAATACAGTGAGGCTCATCAAGGGTGTTTATATTAAATAGAATCCTGACTTTTCCCCATGTGTGAATCATTCAGTCAGGTGCTGAATGAGTGGCCATACAAAATACACACCTGAGTTCCCAACAGGTGTGCATTGTTCAGTGAGGTTTGAATGAGAGGACCTATGTAATAGATTTCTGAGTATTTCCTATGTGTGTATTATTCACTTAGGCTCTGAAAGGGTGTTCATATGACATAGCCTCCTAATTAATTTCACGGTGTGCATTATTCAAAGAGGTTCTCAACCAGTGGTCATATAAAATAGAAACCTGTTTCCCAGGTGTGCATCATTAAGTAATGCTCTGATTTTGGTGGCCATATTGCATGGACTCTGACTATTCCCAAGGTTTGTATTATTCAGTGAGTTTCTGAATGACTGATCACATGAAATAGAATCCTGACTACAGCCTCTTGGCTATTCCTCAGGTGTGCATTTTCCACAAAGGAACTGGATGAACTGTCATATCAAATAGGCTCCAGACTATTCCCCAGGTGTGCATTATTCAGTGAGTCTCTGAATAAATGTCTATATGAAATAGACTTCTGAGGATTCCCCAGGTATATATGATTCTTCACTGAGACTGTGAATGAGTGGCCATGTGAAATACACTCCTGATTTTTTCAGAGGTGTGTATGATTCAGTGAAGATTTGAATGAGTTGCTATAGGAATAAGACTCCTGAATACTCCCTAGGCGTGCATTTGTAGGTTGGGATTTAAATGAGTGGCTATACAAAATAAAATCCTGACTTTTTCCCATGTGTATATTATGAAGTGAGGCTGCGAATCTGTGGCTATATGACATAGACTTCTGACTACTCTACAGATGTTTTTTATTCAGTGAAGCTCTGAATGAGAGGCCATATGTAACAGTATCCTGAGTATTCCCTAGTTATGCATTATTCTCTGAGGCTTTGAAAGTTTGGCCATATCAAATTGTCTCCCGACTAGTCCACAGGTGTGAATTATTTGATGAGGCTTTGAGTTATTAACCCTATAAAATAGACTCCTGACTATTCCACAGGTGTATTATTGACTGAGACTCTGAGTAAGTGGGCATGTGGAATATGACTTTTCCAAAGTTGTGCATTACGCACTCAGGCTTTCATTATATGGCCATGTAAAATAGACTAGTGTCTATTTTCCAGTGGTGCATTAATCACTGAGACTGTAAATGAGTGGCTATATTCCCCAGTTGTGTATTAGTCAGTGAGGCTGTGCATGAGTGGTAATGTAAAATAGGAGGATGACGATCTCCCATATTTGTATTTATCAGTAAATCTCTGAAGGAATGGCAATATAAAATAGACTGGTGAGTACTGTACATTTGTGCAGTTTTCACTGAGGCTATGAGTGAGTGGCCATATGAAATGGAATCCTGACTATCCCACAGGTATGCATTATTCACTGAGGCTCTGAATGAGTGGCTATATCAATTAGCATCCTGACTATTCTACAGGAGTAAATTATTCAATGAAGCTCTGAGTGAGAGGCCAGATGAAATTGACTCCTGATTCTTCCCCTGTTGTGTATAATTCAATGAGCCTTTTAGTGTGTGCTTAATTGAAATACACTCCTGTCTATTCCCGAGGTGTGTCTTATTCACTGAGGTTCTTTATGAGTTGCCATATAAAATAGACTCCTGACACTTTTCCCACGTATGCACTATTTTCTGGGAGTCTCAGTGAGTGGCCATAAGAAACAGATTCCTGATTCTCCCCAATGTGTGTATTATTCAGTGAGTCTCTGAAAGTGTGTCCATATGAAATAGACTTCTGACTGTTTCCCAGGTGTCCATTATATACTGAAGCTCTGAAGAAGTGGCAATATATAATAGATTCCTGACTACTCCCCAGGTGCATATTATTCACTTAGCCTCTGAATGGAGAGCTGTATGAGATAGACTCCTGACTATACAAGTGGAGTGGTGTGTATTACTCACTGATGTTCTGAATGTGTTGCCAAAGCAAATAGACATCTGGCCACTCCACAGATTTGCATTCTTTACCGATTCTCTGAATGAATGGCCACATGAAAGAGACTCCAAATATTTCTTTAGATATGCATTATTCACTGAGACTTTGAAGGATGGGATATATAAAAATGACTATTGACAATTTCACATGTGTTTATTTTTCTGTTAGACTCGGAAAGAAGGTCAATAAAAAATAGACTCTGCAAGATTCCAAGGCATACATAATAAAGTGAGGCTCATCAAGGGTGTTCATATTAAAGAGAATCCTGACTATTCCATACTTGTGTATTATTCAGTGAGGTGCTAAATGAGTGGCCATATGAAATACAATCCTTAGTACCCAACAGGTGTGCATTGTTC
Source organism: Saguinus oedipus (assembly GCA_031835075.1). Taxonomy (NCBI): domain Eukaryota; kingdom Metazoa; phylum Chordata; class Mammalia; order Primates; family Cebidae; genus Saguinus; species Saguinus oedipus. Next base: position 8,514,076 of record CM063170.1, read on the forward strand.
AGTGAGTATTTAAATGAGAGGGTCTATGTAATAGACTCTTGGATATTCCCTAGGTGTGTATTATTCACTGTGGCTCTGAAAGCATGTTCATATGACATAGCCTCCTGATTAATTTTCCGGTGTGCATTATTCTAAGAGGCTCTCAACCAGTGGTCATGTGAAATAGAAACCTATTTCTCAGGTGTGAATCATTTAGTAATGCTATGATTGGGTGTCCATAGGTCATGGACTTTGACTATACCCAAAGTGTGTATTATTCAGTGAGTTTCTGAACGAGTTACCATATTACATAGACTCCCGACTATAGACCCTTGATGATTCCTCAGTTGTGCATTTTCCACTGAGCCACTGGATGAACTGTCATGTCAAATAGAATTCAGACTATTCCCCAGGTATGCATTATTCACTGAGGCTTTGAAAGTTTGGCCACATATAATTGTCTCCTGAGTAGTCCACAGGTATGTATGTTTTAAAGAGGCTTTGAGTTAGTGATTCCTATAAAATAGACTCCTGACTATTCCGATGGTGTGTATTAATGACTGAGACTCTGAACAGGTGGGCATATGAAATATGACTATTCCAAAGTTGTGCATTACTCACTCAGGCTTTCATTTTCTGGCCATATAAAATAGACTAGTGTCTATATCGCAGGTGTGCATTATTCACTGAAACTGTAAATGAGTGGCTATATAAAGTAGACTCCTAACTCTTCCCCAGGTGTGTATTACTCAGTGAGGTTGTGCATGAGTGGTTATATAAAATAAGATTCTGACTGTCCCTTATATTTGTATTATTCAGGGAATTGCTGAATGAGTGGCTATATAAAATAGTCTGGTGATTACTGTACATTTGTGCAGTATTCACTGAGCCTATGAGTAAGTGGCAATATAAAATAGAATCCTGACTATCCCACAGGTGTGCCTTATTCACTGAGGCTCTGAAGGAGTGGCTATATCAATTAGGCTCTTGACTATTACACAGAATTTAATTATTCAATGAAGCTCTGAGTGAGAGGGAAGATGAAATTGACTCTTGATCCTTTTCCTGTTGTGTATAATTCAATGAGCCTCTTAGTGAGTGCTTAATTAAAATACACTCCTGACTATTCCCCAGGTGTGTCTTACTCACTGAGGTTCTGTATGAGTTGCCATATGAAATAGACTCCTGACATTACCCCAAGTGTGCACTATTCCGTGGGAGTCTCAGTAAGTGGCAATAAGAAACAGCTTCCTGACGTTCCTAAATATGTGTATTATTTAGAAATGCCCTGAAAGTGTGTCCATAAGAAATAGACTCCTGACTATTTTCCAGGTGTCCGTTCTTCACTGAGGCTCTGAAGAAGTGGCAATATATAATAGATTCCAGAGTATTCCCCAGGTCGGTATCAGTCATTCAGCCTCTAAATTAGGGGCCTTATGAGATAGACTCCTAACTATACCACAGGTGTGCATTATTCACTTATGTTCTGAATGTGTGGCCAAAACAAAGAGACAACAAGCCACTCCACAGGTGTGCATTCTTTACTGATGCTCTGAATGAATAGCCATATGAAAGAGACTCCAAATTTTTCTCCTAATATGCATTATTCAATGAGGCTGTGAAGGAGGGGCCATGTATAATTTACTCCTTACAATTCGACATGTGTTAATTTTTCTGTTAGACTCAGAAAGCGGGTCGATAGGGAATAATCTCCTCAGGAATTCAAGGCATACATAATACAGTGAAGCTCATCAAGGGTGTTCATATTAAATAGAATCCTGACTATTCCACACGTGTGTATCATTCAGTGTGGTTCTGAATGAGTGGCCATATGAAATACACTCCTGAGTACCCAACAGTTGTGCATTGTTCAGTGAGGCTTTGAATGAGAGGGCCTATGTAATAAACTCCTGAGTATTCCCTAGGTGTGTATTATTCACTGAGGCTCTGAAAAAGTGTTCATATGACATATCCCCTTGATTATTTTTTTTTGGTGTGCATTATTGAAAGAGGCTCCAAACCAGTGATCATATGAAATAGAGCCCTATTTCCCAGGTGTGCATCATTCAGAAATGCTCTGAGTGGGTGGTTATATGGCATGGTCTCTGACTCTTCCCCAGCTGTGTATTAGTCAGTGCGTTTCTAAACGAGTGACCACATGAAATAGAGTCTCGACTATAGCCTCTTGACAATTCCTCAGGTGAGCATTTTCCAGTGAGGCACCGGATTAACCATCATATCAAATAGACTCCAGACTATTCCCAATGTTTGCATTATGCAGTGAGTCTCTGAATAAGTGGCTATATGAAATAGACTCCTGAGTATTCCCCAGGTATAAATAATTATTCACTGATACTGTGAATGAGTGGCCATGTGAAATACACTCCTGACTTTTCCATAAGTGTGTATGATTCAGTGAGGATAAGAATGAGTTACCATAGAAAAGAGACTTCTGAATACTCCACAGGTGTGCAGTTTTAGGTGGGATCTAAATGAGTGGCCATACGAAATAGAATCTTTACTTTTTACCATATGTGTATTATTAAGTGGGGCTTCATATGTGTGGCTATATGACACAGACTTCTGACTACTCTAAAGGTGTTCCTTATTCAGTGAAGCTCTGAATGGGAGGCCATATGTAACAGCATCCTGAGTATTTCCCAGGTATGCATTATTCACTGAGGCTTTGAAAGTTTGGCCATATCAAATTGTCTCCCTACTAGTTCACAGGTGTGTATTATTTAATGAGGCTTTGAGTTAGTGACCCTATAAAATAAACTCCTGACTGTCCTGCAGGTGTGTATTATTGACTGAGACTCTGAATAACTGGACAAGTGGAATATGACTATTGCAAAGTTGTGCCTTATGCACTCAGGCTTTTATTTTCTGGCCATATAAAATAGAGTAGTGTCTATTTCCCAGATGTGCATTCTTCACTGAAACTGTAAATAAGTGGCTATATAAAGTAGACTCCTAACTCCTCTCCAGGTGTGTATTAGTCAGTGAGGCTGTGCATGAGTGGTCATGTAAAATAGGATATTGACTATCTTCCATATTTTTATTTTTCAGTGAATCTCTGAATGAATGGCTATATAATATAGACTGGTGAGTACTGTATATTTGTTCAGTATTCACAGAGGATATGAGTGAGGGGCCATATAAAATGGAATCTTGACTATCCCACATGTGTGCATTATTCACTGAGGCTCTGAATGAGTGGCTATATTAATTCGGCTCCTGACTATTCCAAAGGAGTGAATTATTCAATGAAGCTCTGAGTGAGAGGCCAGATAAAATTAACTCCTTATCCTTCCCCTGTTGTGTATAATTCAATGAGCCTCTTAGTGTGTGCTTAATTGAAATACACTAATGACTGTTCCCCAGTTGTGTTTTATTCACTGAGGTTATGCGTGAGTTTCAATATGAAATAGACTCCTGACAATTTGCCAAGTCTGCACTATTTCATGGGAGTCTCAGTGAGTGGCCATAAGAAACAAATTTTTGGCTCTTCCCAATGTGTGTATTATTCAGGGACGCTCTGAAAGTGTGTCCATATGAAATAGACTTCTGACTATTACCCAGGTGTGCATTATTCACTGAGGCTCTGAATAAGTCACAATATGTAATAGATTTCTGACTATTCTCCAGGTGTGTATTATTCACTCAGCCTCTGAATGAGGGGCCTTATTAAATAGCCTTCTGACTATACCACAGGTGTGTATTATTCACTGATGTTCTGAATGTGTGGCCAAAGCAAATGGACATCTGGTCACTCCAGAGATGTGCATTCTTTCATGATGCTCTGAATGAATGGCCATATAAAAGAGACTTTAAATTTATCTCAGATATCCGTTATTCAATGAGGCTGTGAATGAGGGGCCATATGAAATGCACTCCTTACAATTCTGCATGTGTAAATTATTCTATTAGAGTGAGAAAGGGGGTCGATAGAAAATAGACTTCTCAGGATTCCAAGGCATACATAATTCAGTGAAGCACATAATGGGTGTTCATATAAAATAGAATTCTGACTAATTCCCACGTGTGTATTATTCAGTGAGGTGCTGAATGAGTGGACATATGAAATACACTCCTGAGCACCCAACCGGTCCAACTGGTGTGCATTGTTCAGTGACGCTTTGAATAAGAGGAACTATGTAATAGACTCCTGAGTATTCCCTACGTGTGTATTATTCATTGAGGCTCTGAAAGAATGCTCATATGACATAGACTCATGATTAATTTCCCGGTGTACATTATTCAAAGTGGCTCTCAACAAGTGGTTATATGAAAGAGAAACCTATTTCCCAGGTGTGCATGATTCAGTAATGCTCTGATTGAGTGGCCATAATTCGTGGTCTTTGACTATTCTCAAGGTGTGTAACATTGAGTAAGTTTCTGAACGAGTGACCATATGAAATAGAATCCCAACTATAGCCTCTTGACAATGCCACCGGTGTGCATTTTCCACTGAGGCACTGGATAAACTGTCATATCAAATAGACTCCAGACTATTCCCCAGGTGTGCATTATTCAATGAGTCTCTGAGTAAGTGTCTATATGAAATAGACTCCTGATTATTTCCCAGGTATATATCATTGTTCACTGAGACTGTGAAGGAGTGGCCATGTGTAATACACTCCTGACTTTTCCATAGGTGTGTATGATTCAGTGAGGCTCTGAATGAGTCACTACAGGAAATAAACTCCTGAACACTCAACAGGTATGCATTTTTAGGTTGGCTTCTGAATGACTGGCCATACAAAATAGAATCCTGACTTTCCCATATGTGTATATTTTTAAGGCAGGCTGTGAATCTGTGGCTATATGACATAGACTTCTGACAATACCACAAATGTTCCTTATTCAGTGTAATTCTGAATGAGAGGCCATATGTAACAGCATCCTGACTATTCCCCAGGTATGAGTTATTCAATGAGGCTTTGAAAGTTTGGCCACATATAATTGTCTCCTGACTAGTCCACAGGTGTGTATTATTTAATGAATCTTTGAGTTAGTAACCATATAAAATAGACTCCTGACTATTCTGCAGCTGTGTACTATTGACTGAGACTCTGAATAAGTTGGTATATCAAATATGACTATTCCAAAGTTGTGCATTACTCACTCAGGCTTTCATTTTCTGGCCATATAAAATAGACTAGTGTCTATATCCCAGGTGTGCATTATTCACTGAAACTGTAATTGAGTGGCTATATAAAGTAGACTACTAACTCTTCCCCAGGTTCGTATTACTCAGTGAAGCTTTGCATGAGTGGTCATATGAAACAAGATGCTGACTCTCTCCCATATTTATATTATTCAGTGAATCTCTGAATGAGTGGCTATATGAAATAGTCTGGCGAGTATTGTACATTTGTGCAGTATTCACTGAGGCTATGAGTAAGTGGCAATATGAAATGGAATCATAACTATCCCACAGGTGTGTCTTATTCACTGAGGCTCTGAATGAGTGGCTTTATTAATTAGGCTCCTGACTATTACACAGGATTTAATTATTCAATGAAGCTCTGAGTGAGAGGACAGATGAAATTGACTCTTGATCCTTTTCCTGTTGTGTATAATTCAATGAGCCTCTTAGTGTGTGCTTAATTAAAATACACTCCTGACTATTCCCCAGGTGTGTGTTATTCACTGAGGTTCTGTATGAGTTACCATATGACATAGATTCCCGACACTTTCCCAAGTGTGCACTATTCCCTGGGAGTCTCAGTAAGTGGTCATAAGAAACAGGTTCCTGACTTTCCCCAATATGTGTATTATTCAGGGAGGCTCTGAAAGTGTGTTCATATGAAACAGACTCCTGACTATTTCCCAGGTGTCCGTTATTCACTGAGGCTCTGAAGAAGTGGCAATATATAATAGATTCCTGACTATTCCCCAGGTGTGTATCATTCACTCAGCCTCCGAATTAGGGGCCTAATGAGATAGACTCCTGACTATACCACAGGTGTGTATTATTCACTGATGTTCTGAATGTGTGGCCAAAGCAAATAGAAACCTTGCCACTCCACAGGTGTGCATTCTTTACTGATGCTCTGAATAAATGGCGATATGAAAGAGACTCCACATTTGTCCCCTGATATGCAGCATTCAATGAGGCGGTGAAGAAGAGGCCATATAAAATTTACTTCTTACAATTCGACATGTGTTAATTTTTCTGTTAGAATCGGAAACAGGCTCAAAAGGAAATAGACTCCTGAGGAATCCAAGGTATACATAATAAAGTGAGGCTCATCAAGGGTGTTCATATTAAATAGAATCATGAGAATTCCTTACGTGTGTAACATTCAGTGAGGTGCTGAATTAGTGGCCATATGAAGTACACTCCTGAGTACCCAAGAGGTTTGCATTATTCAGTGAGGCTTTGAATAAGAAGTTCTATGTAATAGACTCCTGAGTATTCCCTAGGTGTGTATTATTCACTGAGGCTCTGAAAGTGTGTTCATATGACATAATCTCCTTATTAATTTCCTGGTGTGTATTATTCAAAATGGCTCTTAACCAGTGGTCATATAAAATAGAAACCTATTTCCCAGGTGTGCACCATTCATTAATGCTCTGATTGAGTGGTCATATGGCATAGACTCTGAATATTCCCAAGGTGTGTATCATTCACTGAGATTCTGAACGAGGGACCACATGAAATAGAATCCTGAATATAGCCCCTTGACAATTTCTCAGTTGTGCATTTTCCACTGAGGCACTGAATAAACTGTCATATCAAATAGACTCCAGACTATTCCTCAGCTGTGCATTATTCAGGGAGTCTCTGAATAAGTGGCCATATAAAATAGGCTCCTGAGTATTCTCCAGGTATATATGATTCTTCACGGAGACTGTGAATGAGTGGCCATGTGAAATACACTCCTGATTTTTTCATAGGTGTGTATGATTTAGTGAGGCTCTGAATGAGTTACCATAGGAAAGATACTCCTGAATACTCCACAGGTGTGCATTTTTAGGTTGGAATCTGAATGAGTGGCCACACGAAATAGAATCCGGAGTTTCCCCCATATGTATATTATAAAGTGAGGCTGCAAATGTGTGGCTATATGACTTAGACTTCTGACTACTCTACAGGTGTTTTTTACTCAGTGAAGCTCTAAATGAGAGGCCATATGTAACAGCATCTTGAGTATTCCCCAGTTATGCATTATTCACTGAGGCTTTGAAAGTTTAGCCATATCAAATTGTCTCCCGACTAGTCCACAGGTGTGTATTATTTAATGAGCCTATGAGTTAGTGACCCTATAAAATAGACTCCTGACTATTCTGCATGTATGTATTATTGACTGAGACTCTGAGTAAGTGGGCATGTGGAATATGACTATTCTAAAGTTGTGCATTACGCACTGATGATTTCATTTTCTGGCCATATAAAATAGACTAGTGTCTATTCCCTAGGTGTGCATTACTCACTGAGACTGTAAATGAGTGACTATATAAAGTAGACTCCTAACTCTTTTCCAGGTGTGTATTAGTCACTGAGGCTGTGCATTTGTGGTCATGTAAAATAGGATGTTGACTATCTCCCATATTTGTATTTTTCAGTGAATCTCTGAATTAATGGCTATATAAAACAGATTGGTGAGTACTGCATATTTGTGCAGTTTTCAATGAGGCTATGAGTGAGTGGCCATATGAAATGGAATCCTGACTACTCCACAGGTGTGCATTATTCACTGAGGCTCTGAATGAGTGACTATATCAATTAGAATCCTGACTATTTTATAAGTGTAAATTATTCAATGATGCTCTGAGTGAGACGCCAGATGAAATTCACTCCTGATCCTTCTCCTGTTGTGTATAATTCAATGAGCCTCTTACTCTGTTCTTAATTGTATACACACTTCTCACTATTCCCCAGGTGTGTCTTATTTACTGAGGTTCTGTATGAGTTGCCATATGAAATAGACACCTGACACTTTCCCAAATGTGCACTATTCCCTGGGGGTGTCAGTGAGTGGCCATAAAAAACAGATTTCTGAATTTCCCCAATGTGTGTATTATTCAGGTAGACTCTGAAAGTGAGTCCATAGGATATAGATTCCTGACTATTTCCTATGTGTCCGTTATTGAATGAGGATCTGAAGAAGTGGCAATATAGAATAGATTCCTTACTATTCGCCAGGTGGGTAGCATTCACTCAGCCTCAGAATTAGGGGTCTTTTTTTTTTCTTTTTTTTTTTAATTTTTATTGCATTATAGGTTTGGGGGTACATGTGCAGAACGAGCAAGATAGTTGCATAGGTACACACATGGCAGTGTGCTTTGCTGCTTTCCTCCCCTTCACCCACACTTGGTAGTCATCCCCAGGCTATCCCCCCAAGCCCCCCGCTGATGTCCCTCCCCCATTCCCCCCAACAGTCCCCAGTGTATAGTAGACCACCTCTCTGTGTCCACGTGTTCTCATTTTTCTCACCCACCTATGAGTGAGTATATGCGGTATTTCTTTTTCTGTTCTGTGTCAGTTTGCTGAGAATGATGTTTTCCAGATTCATCCATGTCCCTACAAAGGACACAAACTCATCATTTTTGATTGCTGCATAATATTCCATGGTGTATATGTGCCACATTTTCCCAGTCCAGTCTATCATCGTTGGGCATTTGGGTTGGTTCCAGGTCTTTGCTATTGTAAACAGTGCTGCAATGAACATTCGTGTGCATGTGTCCTTATAGTAGAATGATTTATAGTCCTTTGGATAGATACCCAGTAATGGGATTGCTGGGTCAAATGGAATTTCTATTTCTAGGTCCCTGAGGAATCGCCACACTGTCTTCCACAATGGTTGAACTAATTTACACTCCCACCAACAGTGTAAGAGTGTTCCTATTTCTCCACATCCTCTCCAGCATCTGCTGTCTCCAGATTTTTTAATGATCGCCATTCTAACTGGTGTGAGATGGTATCTCAATGTGGTTTTGATTTGCATCTTTCTAATGACCAATGACGATGAGCACTTTTTCATATGTTTGCTGGCCTCATGTATGTCTGCTTTCGTAAAGTTTCTGTTCATATCCTTTGCCCATTTTTGAATGGGCTTGTTTGTTTTTTTCCTGTAAATCTGTTTGAGTTCTTTGTAAATTCTGGATATCAGCCCTTTGTCAGATGCGTAAACTGCAAAGATTTTTTCCCATTCTGATGGTTGCCGATTCACTCTAGTGACTGTTTGTTTTGCCGTGCAGAAGCTGTGGAGTTTGATTAGGTCCCATTTGTCTATTTTGGCTTTTGTTGCCAATGATTTTGGTGTTTTGTTCATGAAGTCCTTGCCTACTCCTATGTCCTGGATGGTTTTGCCTAGATTTTCTTCTAGGGTTTTTATGGTGTCAGGTCTTACGTTTAAGTCTTTAATCCATCTGGAGTTAATTTTAGTGTAAGGTGTCAGGAAGGGGTCCAGTTTCTGCTTTCTGCACATGGCTAGCCAGTTTTCCCAACATAGGGGTCTTATGAAATAGACTCTTTTTTTCTTAATTTCTATTGCATTATAGATTTTGGGGTACATGTGCAGAACGTGCAAGATAGTTGCATAGGTACACACATGGCAGTGTGTTTTGCTGCCTTCCTCGACTTCACCCACACATGGCATTCATCCCCAGGCTATCCCTCCCCAGCCCCTCCGCTGTTCCTCCCCCATTCCCCCCAATAGACCCCAGTGTATAGTAGACTGCCTCTCTGTGTCCATGTGTTCTCATTTTTCTCATCCACCTATGAGTGAGTATATGCGGTATTTCTTTTTCTGTTCTTGTGTCAGTTTGCTGAGAATGATGTTCTCCAGATTCATCCATGGCCATACAAAGGACACAAAGTCATCATTTTTGATTGCTGCATAATATTCCATGGTGTATATGTGCCACATTTTCCCAGTCCAGTCTATCATCGTTGGGCATTTGGGTTGGTTCCAGTTATTTGCTATTGTAAACAGTGCAGTAATGAACATTCGTGTGCATGTGTCCTTATAGTAGAATGATTTATAGTCCTTTGGATATATACCCAGTAAAGGGATTGCTGGGTCAAATGGAATTTCTATTTCTAGATCCCTGAGAAATCGACACACTGTCTTCCACAATAGTTGAACTAATTTACATTCCCACCAACAGTGTAAGAGTGTTCCTATTTCTCCACACCCTCTCCAGCATTTGCTGTCTCCAGATTTTTTAATGATCGCCATTCTAACTGGCATGAGATGGTATCTAAATGTGGTTTTGATTTGCATCTCTCTAATGACCAGTGATGATGAGCACTTTTTCATAGGTTTGTTGGCCTCATGTATATCTTCTTTTGTAAAGTGTCTGTTCATATTCTTTGCCCATTTTTGAATGGGCTTGTTTGTTTGTTTGTTTCTGTAAATCTGTTTGAGTTCTTTGTAAATTCTGGATATAAGCCCTTTGTCAGATGTGTAAACTGCAAAGATTTTTTCCCATTCTGATGGTTGCCGATTCACTCTAGTGTCGGTTTCTTTTGCTGTGCAGAAGCTGTGGAGTTTGATTAGGTCCCATTTGTCTATTTTCGCTTTTGTGGCCAATGCTTTTGGTGTTTTGATCATTAAGTCCTTGCCTACTCCTATGTCCTGAATGGTTTTGCCTAGATTTTCTTCTAGGGATTTTATGGTGTCAGGTATTACGTTTAAATTTTTAAACGATCTGGAATTAAATTTAGTGTAAGGTTTCAGGAAGGGGTCCAGTTTATGCTTTCTGCACATGGCTAGCCAGTTTTCCCAACACCATTTATTAAACAAGAAATCCTTTCCCCATTGCTTGTTTTTGTCTGGTTTATCAAAGATAATATGGTTGTAGATACGTTGTGCTGCCTCCAATGCTTCCGTTCTGTTACATTGGACTATATCTCTGTTTTGGGACCAGTACCATGCTGTTTTGATTACTGTAGCCTTTTAGTATAGTTTGAAGTCTGGTAGTGTGATGCCTCCCGCTGTGTTCTTTTTACTTAGAATTGACTTGCCTATGCGAGCTCTTTTTTGATTCCATATGAAATTCATGGTGGTTTTTTCCAGTTCTGTGAAGAAATTCAATGGTAGTTTGATGGAGATAGCATTGATTCTGTAAATTACTTTGGGCAGTATAGTCATTTTCACGATATTGATTCTTCCTAACCACGAACATGGAATGTTTCTCCATCTGTTTGTGTCCTCTCTTATTTCGTTGAGCAGTTGTTTGTAGTTTTCCTTAAAGAGGTCCCTTACATTCCTTGTGAGTTGTATTCCTAGGTATTTTGTTTTCTTTGTAGCAATTGTGAATGTCAGTTCATTCTTGATTTGGTTCTCTTTAAGTCTTTTATTGGTGTATAGGAATGCTTGTGATTTTTGAACATTGATTTTATATCCTGAGACTTTGCTGAAGTTGCTTATCAGTTGCAGGAGCTATTGTTCTGAGGTGATTTGGTCTACTAGGTATACTACCATGTCGTCTGCAAATAGAGACAATTTGGCTTCCACCTTTCCTATTTGAATACCCTTTATTTCTTTTTCTTGCCTGATTGCTCTGGCTAGAACTTCCAGTACTACGTTGAATAGGAGTGGTGAGAGAGGGCATCCTTTTCTAGTGCTGGATTTCAAAAGGAATGCTTCTAGTTTTTGCCCATTAAGTATGATATTGGCTGTTGGTTTCTCATAAATACCTTTATTACTTTGAGATATGTTCCATCAATACCAAGTTTATTGAGGGTTTTTACCATAAAGGGCTGTTGAATTTTTTCAAATGCCTTCTCTGCGTCCATTGAGATAATCATGTGGTTTTTGTTTTTGCTTCTGTTTATGTGGTGAATTACATTTATAGACTTGCGTATGTTGAACCAGCCTTGCATCCCCGGGATGAATCCTACTTGATCATGATGGATAAGTTTTTTAATGTGCTGTTGCAATCAGTTTGCCAGTATTTTATTGAAGATTTTTGCATCTATCTTCATCATGGATATTGGCCTGAAGTTTTCTTTTCTTGTTGAGTCTCTGTCAGGTTTTGGTATCAGGATGATTTTGGTCTCATAAAATTATTTGGGTAGGATTCCCTCTTTTTGGATTATTTGGAATAGTTTCAGAAGGAATGGTACCAGATCCTCTTTGTGTGTCTGGTACAATTCAGCTGTGATCCCATCTGGACCTGGCCTTTTTTTGTGTGGTAGGCTCTTAATTGCTGCCTCAACTTCAGACCTTGTTATTGGTCTATTCATACTTTCAGCTTCCTCCCGGTTCAGGCTTTGGAGGACAGAGGCGTCCAGGAATTTATCCATTTCTTCCTGATTTACTAGTTTACGTGTATAGAGTAGTTTGTAGTATTCTCTGATGATGGTTTGAATTTCTCTGGAATCTGTGGTGATTTCCCCATTATCATTTATTATTGCATCTATTTGGTTGTTCTGTTTTCTTTTTTATCAGTCTGGGTAGTGGTCTGTCTATTTTGCTGATATTTTCGAGAAACCAGCTCTTGGTTTTATTGATTTTTTGAAGGTTTTTTTTTGTCTCTATCTCCTTCAGTTCTGCTCTGATCTTAGTTATTTTTTGTCTTTGGCTAGGTTTGGAGCTTTTTTGATATTGCTCCTGTAGCTCTTTTAATTTTGACGATAGGGTGTGAATTTTGGATCTCTCCACTCTTCTCATGTGAGCACTTATTGCTATATATTTTCCTCTACAGACTGCTTTAAATGTGTCCCAGAGATTCTGGTACGCTGTGTCTTCATTCTATTTGGTTTCAACAAACTTCTTTATTTCTGCCTTCATTTTATTGTTTATCCAATCAGCATTCAAGAGCCAGTTGTTCAGTTTCCATGAAGCTGTGCGGTTCTGAGTTATTTTCCGAATTCTGAGTTCCAACTTGATTGCACTATGGTCTGAGAGACTGTTTGTTATGATTTCAGTTGTTTTGCATTTGCTGAGGAGTGCTTTACTTCCAATTATGTGGTCAGTTTTGGAGTAGGTGTGATGTGGTGCTGAGAAGAATGTGTATTCTGTGGATTTGGGGTGGAGAGTTCTGTAAATGTCTATCAGGTTTGCTTGTTCCAGGTCTGAGTTCAAGTCCTGGATATCCTTGTTTATTTTCTGTCTGGTTGGTCTGTCTGCTATTGACAGTAGAGTGTTAAAGTCTCCCACAATTATTGTTTGGAAGTCTTAGTGTCTTTGTAAGTCATTAAGAACTTTCCTTATATGTATGGGTGCTCCTACCTTGGGTCCATATATATTTAGAATCGTTAGCTCTTCTTGTTGTATCGATCCTTTTACCATTATGTAATGACCTTCTTTGTCCCTTTTGATCTTTGTTGCTTTAAAGTCTATTTTATCAGAGACAAGAACTGCAAATCCTGCCTTTTTTTTTTGCTCTCCATTTGCTTGGTAAATCTTCCTCCATTTTTTTATTTTGAGCGTTTGTGTATCTTTGTGTGTGAGGTGGGTTTCCTGGATACAGCACGCCGATGGGTTTTGGATTTTTATCCAAATTTGCCAGTCTGTGTCTTTTGATTGGTGCATTTAGCCCATTTACATTTAGGGTTAATATTATTATGTGTGAATTTGATACTGCCATTTTGATACTAGCTGGCTGTTTTGCACGTTGGTTCATGTACATTCTTCATTTTTTTGATGCTCTTTAGAATTTGGTATGCTTTTAGGATGGCTGGTACTGGTTGTTTCTTTCTATGTGTAGTGGCTCTTTCAAGAGCTCTTGTAAAGCAGGCCTACTGATGACAAAATCTCTGAGTACTTGCTTGTTGCTAAAATATTTTATTCTTCCTTTCCTTATGAAGCTCAGTTTGGCTGGATATGAAATTCTGGGTTGAAAGTTCTTTTCTTTAAGGATGTTGAATATTGGCCCCCACTCTCTTCTGGCTTTTAGAGTCTCTACCGAGAGATCTGCTGTGAGTCTGATGGGCTTCCCTTTGTGGGTGACCCGACCTTTCTCTCTGGCTGCCCTTAGTATTTTCTCCTTCATTTCAACCCTGGTGAATCTGACGATTATGTGCCTTGGGGTTGCTCTTCTTGTGGAGTATCTTTGTGGTGTTCTCTGTATTTCCTGGAGTTTAGTGTTGACATGTCTTGCTAGGTTGGGGAAATTTTCCTGGATAATATCCTGAAGAGTGTTTTCCAGCTTGGATTCATTCTCTTCATCACATTCTGTTACAACTATCAAACGTAGGTTGGGTCTCTTCGCATAGTCCCACATATCTGGGAGATTTTGTTCATTCCTTTTTGTGCTTTTTTCTTTAATCTTGGTTTCTCGTTTTATTTCATTGAGTTGATCTTCAACTTCTGATATTCTTTCTTCTGCTTGGTCAATTCGGCTCTTGAAACTTGTGCAGGCTTTGTGCAGTTCTCGTGTTGTGTTTTTCAGCTCCGTCAATTCATTCATATTTCTCTCTAAGTTGTCCATTCTTGTTATCAATTCCTCAAACATTTTTTCAAATCTTTTTTCAAGGTTCTTGGTTTCTTTGCAGTGGTTTAGAACATGTTCTTTTAGCTCACTGAAGTTTCTCATTATCCACTTTCTGAAGTCTGATTCCATCATTTTGTCACACTCATTCTCCGTCCAGCTTTGTTCCCTTGCTGGTGAAGAGTTTTGTTTTTTATTTGGAGATGAGGTGTTTTGTTTTCGGGTGTTTTCCTCTTTTTTGCGCTGGTTTCTTCCCATCTTTATCGATTTATCTGCCTGTCGTCTTAGTAGTTGCTGATTTTTCAATTGGATCTCTTTGTGAGTGCTGAGCTTGTTGATGATGAAGTATTTCTGTTACTTAGTTTTTCTTCTAATGGTCTTGCCCCTCTGCTGTATGAGTGCTGAGGTCCACTCCAGGCCCTTCTTGTCTGGGGTATACCTGTAGCAGCTGTGGAACAGTGAGGGATGATACCAGTTTCTTCTTCTGCTGTCTTTGTTCCAGAATAATGCTTGCCAAATGTCAGTCTGATTAGTCCTTTTTTGGGGTGGCTCTTTGGATATACGGTGGTCAGGGAGCTGCTTGAGGAGACGCTCTATGCTTTATAGGAGCTCCAGTGCTGAGCTGTGAGATCCGTTGTTCACTCAGCGTTTTTGGGAGGTTGTTTATATCTGCTGCAATAGAACTCATAAAACATCATCCTTTTTTTTCCCCCTTTGATGCTCTGTCTCAGGGAGTTGGGGCTTTTTTTATGAGTATCTGTTGCACTGTCCTTCTTCACCAGGAGGCAGTGTATTCACTGTTTGCCTGCCAGAGCTCTGACCTGCTAGCACAGGTCCGCCCTGTTGCTGCTGGGCTCCCTTCTGCTGTGGAGCACTCCCCCCTTCTGGAGGAGTCTCTCTGTTATGGCAGGTTGCCTCAGAAAGGACAGGCTGCTTCAGCCCTTGCCGGTACTTCAGTAGGGGTGGATTGCGTCAGTAATGTCGGACGCCCCTCCCTCACCAGGCTGCACTGCCCTAGATGCCGGCAGCAAAACCTTCAGCCCCGAGCGCCTCCAGTCGCCACCCTGCTTATCCCCATGAGGGTGGAACCCGCCGAGCCTGATCACCCAGCTCCCTGCCTCAGAGTCCGTCCTCTCTCTCTCTCTCTTCCTCTTTCCAAGCTGAATGGTCAACTCTCTCACTGGCGCCCCAGTAGCCTGCCGATAGGGCACTGGAATCCGTGCGATCTCTCATGCCGCTGCCCACTTCACCAGCTCAGATCATGCTTCCCAGGAAAATTCTGGTCTGGCTTATTGTCCAAGTCCCTTTCAGTCAGATGGACATGCCAATCTGCCCTTCCAAATCTCAGATTGCCAGTTAAACAGGGCACCCAGACAAGTGAGTTCCATGCTGGCTCCTGCTGTGGCGCCAGCTGAAGCAGCCACAAGAGCTGGCTGCGCTAGCTAACTGTACTAGCGTCCCGTGTCTCTCCCACACCTGGGACTTTCAATGCTTTGTGGGCAAAAAAGGTCCATCCGTGAATGCAGCTAGGACTCACCCTCTGTGCCTTCACTGAGAGCTGCAATTCTGAGTCACTTCCACGACGCCATCTTGCGAGACCCCCCTGAAATAAACTCTTGACTATAATAAGGTGTGTATTATTCACTGATATTCTAAAAGTGTGGCCAAAGCAAGTAGACACCTGGCGACTCCACAGGTGTGCATTCTTTCCTGATGCTCTGAATAAATGGCCATATGAAATAAGCTCTAATTTTTTCTCCCGATATGCAGTATTCAATGAATCTGTGAAGGAGGGGCCATAGGAAATTTACTCCTTACAATTTTACATGTGTTAATTTTTCTGTTAGACCTGGAAAGGGGGTTGATAGGAAATAGACTCCTCAAGATTCCAAGTCATACATAATACAGTGAGGCTCATCAAATGTGTTCATATTAAATAGAATCCTGATTATTCCCCACGTGTGTATTATTCAGTGAGGTGCTGAATGAGTGGCCTTATGAAATACACTCCTGAGTACGCAACAGGTGTGTATTGTGCACTGAAGCTTTGAATGAGAAAGCCTATGTAATAGATGCCTGAGTATTCCCTGTTGTGTATTATTTACTGAGGCTCTGAAAGGGTGTTCATATGACATAGCCTCCTGATTAATTTCCCATCATGCATTATTCAAGGAGGCTCTCAACCTGTGGTCATATGAAATAGAAACCTATTTCGTAGGTGTGCATTATTCAGTAATGCTCTGATTGGGTGGCCATATGTCATGGACTCTGACTATTTTCTAGGTGTGTATCATTCAGTGAGTTTCTGAAGGAGGGACCATATGAAATAGACTCCCGACTATAGCCTCTTGATGATTCCTCAGGTGTGCATTTTCCACTGAGGCACTAAATAAACTGTCATAACAAATAGACTCCAGACTATCTCCCAGGTGTGCATTATTCCGTGAGTCTCTCAATATGTGGCTATATAAAATAGACTCCTGAGTATTCCCCAAGAATATATGATTATTCACTGAGACTGTGAATGAGTGGCCATGTGAAATACACTCCTGACTTTTCCATAAGTGTGTATGATTCAGTGAGGATAAGAATGAGTTACCATAGAAAAGAGACTTCTGAATACTCCACAGGTGTGCAGTTTTAGGTGGGATCTAAATGAGTGGCCATACGAAATAGAATCTTTACTTTCTACCATATGTGTATTATTAAGTGGGGCTTAATATGTGTGGCTATATGACACAGACTTCTGACTACTCTAAAGGTGTTCCTTATTCAGTGAAGCTCTGAATGGGAGGCCATATGTAACAGCATCCTGAGTATTTCCCAGGTATGCATTATTCACTGAGGCTTTGAAAGTTTGGCCATATCAAATTGTCTCCCGACTAGTTCACAGGTGTGTATTATTTAATGAGGCTTTGAGTTAGTGACCCTATAAAATGAACTCCTGATTGTTCCGCAGGTGTGTATTATTGACTGAGACTCTGAATAAGTAGACAGGTGAAATATGACTATTCCAAAGTTGTGCATTACACAATCAGGCTTTCATTTTCTGGCCATATAAAATAGACTAGTGTCTATTCTTCAGGTGTGCATTATTCACTGAGACTGTAAATGAGTGGATATATAAAGTCATCTCCTAACTCTTTGCCATGCGTGTATTAGTCAGTGAGGCTGTGCATGAGTGGTCATGTAAAATAGGATGTTGTCTATCTCCCATATTTGTTTTTACAGTGAATTTCTGATTGAATGGCTATATGAAATAAACTGGTGAGTACTGTATATTTGTGCAGTATTCACTGAGGCTATGTGTGAGTGGCCATATGAAATGGAATCCTGACTATCTCACAGGCGTGCTTTATTCACTGAGGGTCTGAATGAGTGGCCATATCAATTAGGATCTTGAATATTACATAGGAATGAATTATGCAATGTAGCTCTGAGTCAGAGGCCAGATAAAATTGACTCCTGATTCTTCCCTTCTTGTGTGTAATTTAATGATCTTTTTAGTGTGTGCTTAATTAAAATACACTTCTGACTATTCCCCAGGTGTGTCTTATTCAATGAGGTTATGTGTGGGTTTCCATATGAAATAGACTCCTGACAATTTTCCAAGTGTGAACTATTCCCTGTAAGTCTCAGTGAGTGTCCATTAGAAACAGATTTTTGACTCTTTCCAATGTGTGTATTATTCAGGGAGGCTCTGGAAGTGTGTCAATATGAAGACTTCTGACTATTTCCCATGTGTGTGTTATTCACTGAGGCTCTCAATAAGTAGCAATATGTAAAGGATTTCTGACTATTCTCCAGGTGTGTATTATTCACTCAGCCTCTGAATGATGGGTCTTATCAAATAGCCTTCTGACTATACCACAGGTGTATATTATTCACTAGTGTTCTGAATGTGTGGCCAAAGCAAATAGACAACAGGCCAATCCACATGTGTGCATTCTTTCCTGGTGCTCTGAATGAATGGAAGTATGACTCTCCAAAATTTTTTTCAGATATGCATTATTCAATGAGGCTGTGAATAAGGGGTCATATGAAATTTACTCCTTACAATTCTGCATGTGTAAATTTTTCTGTTAGACTCAAAAAGGGGGTCGATAGAAAATAGACTTCTCAGGATTCCAAGGCATACATAATTCAGTGAGGCTCACAATGGGTGTTTATATTAAATAAAATCCTGACTATTCCCCATGTGTTTATCATACAGTGAGATGCTAAATGAGTGGTCATATAAAATACACTTTTTAGCACCCAACTGGTGTGCATTGTTCAGGGAGACTTTGAATGAGAGGGTCTATGTAATAGACTCCTGAGTATTCCCTAGGTGTGTCTTATTGACTGAGACTCTGAATAAGTGGGCATATGGAATACAACTATTCTGACGTTGTGCATTACTCACTCAGGCTTTCATTTTATGGCCATATAAAATAGACTAGTGTCTATTTCCCAGGCGTGCATTATTCACTGAGCGTGAAAATGAGTGGCTGTATAAAGATTACTCTTAACTTTTCCCCAGGTGTGTATTACTCAGTGAGGCTGTGCATGAGTGGTCATATAAAATAGGATGCTGAGGGGGACTAGAGGCAAGATGGCATCATAGAGGCGACTCAGGATTGCAGCTCTCAGTGAAGGCGCAGAGGGTGAGTCCTAGCTGCATTCTCGGATGTTCCTTTTATGCCCACAGAGCGTTGAAAGTCCCAGGTGTGGGACAGACACGGGACACTAGCAGCCGGCTAACACAGCCGGCTCCCACCACCTCTTCGGCCGGTGCCGCAGCGGGACCCGGCGTGGAACTCACTCGTCTGGGTGCCCTGTTAAACCGGCAATCTGAGATTTGGAAGGGCAGATTGGCATGTTCATCTGATTGAACGGGACTTGGACAATGAGCCAGACCAGGAGTTTCCTTGGAAGCGTGATCTGAGCTGGGGTAGTGGGCAGCGGCATGGGAGATCACATGGATCCCAGTGCCCTATCGGCAGGCTACTGGGGCGCCAGTGAGAGAGTCGACCTTACAGCTTGGGGAGAGAAAGAGAGAGAGAGAGGATGGACTCTGAGGCAGGAAGCTGGGTGATCAGGCTGGGCTGGTCCCATGCTCATGGGGACAAGCAGGGTGGCGACTGGAGATGCTTGGGGCTGAGAGTTTTGCTGCCGGCATCTAGGACGGTGCAGCCTGGTGAGGGAGGGGCATCCAACATTGCTGACGCCGTCCACCCCAAATGAAGTACGGCCCAGGACTGACGCGGGTTGCCATTGACGAGGCAACCTGCCATAATAGAGAGATTCTGCGCTCCACAGCAGAAGGGAGCCCAGCAGCAACAGGGCGGACCTGCGCTAGCAGGTCAGAGCCCTGGCAGGCAAATAGTGAATAGACTGCCGCCTAGTGGGGCAGGACAGTGCAACAGATACTCATGAAGAAAGCCCCAACTCCCTGAGTCAGAGCATCTAAGGGGGAAAAAAAAGGATGGTGTTTTATGAGTACTATAGCAGCAGATATAACCAAGCTCCCAACAACGCTGACTGAACAACGGAGCTCACAGCTCAGCACTGGAGCTCCTATAAAGCACAGACTGTCTCCTCAAGCAGCTCCCTGATCACTGTATATCCAAGGAGTCACCCCAGAAGAGGACTAATCAGACTGACATTTGGCTGGCATCATTCTGGAACAAGGACAGCAGAAGAAGAAACTGGTATCATCCTTCACTGTTCCGCAGCTGCTGCAGGTATACCCCAGACAAGCAGGGCCTGGAGTGGACCTCAGCACTCATACAGCAAAAAAGATAGACCATTAGAGGGAAAAGTAAGTAACAGAAATACTTCATCATCAACAATCTCAGAGTCCACACAGAGACCCAATTGAAAAATCAGCAACTACTAAGACGACAGGTGGATAAATCCATAAAGATGGGAAGAAACCAGTGCAAAAAGGAGGAAAGCACCCGAAACGAAAACACCTCACCTCCAAAAAAGACCCAAACTCCTCACCAGCAAGGGAACAAAGCTGGACGAAGAATGAATGTGATGAAATGACGGAATCAGACTTCAGAAAGTGGATAATGAGAACCTTCAGTGAGCTAAAGGAACATGTACTAAACCAGTGCAAAGAAACTAAGAACCTTGAAAAAAGATTTGAAAAAAGATTCGAGGAATTGATAACAAGAATGGAAAACTTAGAGAGGAATATGAATGAATTGAAGGAGCTGAAAAACACAACACGAGAACTTCGCGAAGCATGCACAAGTTTCAAAAGCCGAATTGACCAAGCAGAAGAAAGAATATCAGAAGTTGAAGATCAACTCAAGGAAATAAAACGAGAAACCAAGATTAAAGAAAAAAGTACAAAAAGGAATGAACAAAATCTCCAAGAAATGTGGGACTATGTGAAGAGACCCAACCTACGTTTGATAGGTGTACCAGAATGTGATGAAGAGAAGGAATCCAAGCTGGAAAACACTCTTCAGGATATTATCCAGGAAAATTTCCCCAACCTAGCAAGACAGGTCAATATTCAACTCCAGGAAATACAGAGAACACCACAAAGATACTCCACAAGAAGAGCAACCCCAAGGCACATAATCGTCAGATTCACCAGGGTTGAAACGAAGGAGAAAATACTAAGGGCAGCCAGAGAGAAAGGTCAGGTCACCCACAAAGGGTAGCCCATCAGACTCACAGCAGATCTCTCAGCAGAGACTCTACAAGCCAGAAGAGAGTGGGGGCCAATATTCAACATCCTTAAAGAAAAGAGCTTTCAACCCAGAATTTCATATCCAGCCAAACTGAGCTTCATAAGTGAAGAAAAAATAAAATCCTTCACGAACAAGCAAGTACTCAGAGATTTTGTCACCACTAGGACTGCTTTACAAGAGCTGCTGAAAGAGGCACTACACGTAGAAAGAAACAACCAGTTTCAGCCATCCTAAAAGCATACCAAATGCTAAAGACCACCAACAAAATGAAGAATGTACATGAACCAACGGGCAAAACAGCCAGCTAGCATCAAAATGGCAGTATCAAATTCACCCATAACAATATTAACCCTGAATGTAAAGGGGCTCAATGCAGCAATCAAAAGACACAGACTGGCAAATTGGATAAAAAACCAAAACCCATTTGTATGCTGTATCCAGGAAACCCACCTCACACGCAAAGATACAAAAAGGCTCAAAATAAAAGGATGGAGGAAGATTTACCAAGCAAATGGAGAGCAAAAAAAAAGCAGGAGTTGCATTTCTCATCTCTGATAAAATAGACTTTAAGGCAACAAAGATCAAAAGGGACAAAGAAGGTCATTACATAATGGTAAAAGGATCGATACAACAAGAAGAGATAACGATTCTAAATATATATGGACCCAATGTAGGAGCACACAGATATATAAGGCAAGTTCTCAATGACTTACAAAGAGACTTAGACTCCCACACAATAATACTGGGAGACGTTAACACTCCACTGTCAATAGAAGACAGATCAACCAGACAGAAAATTAACAAGGATATCCAGGAGTTGAACTCAGACATGGAACTAGCAAACCTGATAGTCACTTACAGAACTCTCCACACCAAATCCACAGAATATACATTCTTCTCAGCACCACATCACACCTACTCCAAAATTGACCACATAATTGGAAGTAAAGCAGGCCTCAGCAAATGCAAAACAACTGATATCATAACAAACAGTCTCTCAGACCATAGTAAAATCAAGTAGGAACTCAGAATTCAGAAAATAACTCAGAAACGCACAGCTTCATGGAAACTGAACAACTGGCTCTTGAATGTTGATTGGATAAACAATGAAATGAAGGCAGAAATAAAGAAGTTCTTTGAAATCAACGAGAATGAAGACACAACGTACCAGAATCTCTGGGACACATTTAAAGCAGTCCGTAGAGGAAAATATATAGCAATTAGTGCCCACATGAGAAGAGTGGAGACATCCAAAATTGACACCCTATGGTCAAAATTGAAAGAGCTAGAGGAGCAAGATCAAAAAAGCTCAAAACCGAGCCAAAGACAAGAAATAACTAAGATCAGAGCAGAACTGAAAGAGATAGAGACAAGAAAAAACCCTTCAAAAAATCAATAAATCTAAGAGCTGGTTTTTTGAAAAGATCAACAAAATAGACAGACCACTAGCCAGACTGATAAAAAAGAAAAGAGAGAACAATCAAACAGATGCAATAAAAAACGATAAAGGGGAAATCACCACAGATTCCACAGAAATTCAAACCACCATCATAGAATACTACAACCAACTCTATGCACACAAACTAGTAGGTCAGGAAGAAATGGATAAATTCCTGGACGCCTGTGTCCTCCCAAGCCTAAACCAGGAGGAAGCCGAAACTATGAATAGACCAATAACAAGGTCAGAAGTTGAGGCAGCAACTAAGAGCATACCACACACAAAAAGCCCAGGTTCAGATGGGTTCACAGCTGAATTCTACCAGACACACAAAGAGGATCTGGTACCATTTCTTCTGAAACTATTCCAAATAATCCAAAAAGAGGGAACCCTTCCCAAATCATTTTATGAGACCAACATCATCCTGATACCAAAACCTGGCAGAGACTCAAAAAGAAAAGAAAACTTCAGGCCAATATCCATGATGAACATAGATGCAAAAATCTTCAATAAAATACTGGCAAATCGATTGCAACAGCACATTAAAAAACTTATCCATCATGATCAAGTAGGATTCATCCTGGGGATGCAAGGCTGGTTCAACATACGCAAGTCTATAAATGTAATTCACCACATAAACTGAAGCAAAAACAAAAACCACATGATTATCTCAATTGACGCAGAGAAGGCATTTGACAAAATTCAACAGCCCTTTATGCTAAAATCCCTCAATAAACTTGGTATTGATGGAACATATCTCAAAGTAATAAAAGCTATTTATGACAAACCAACAGCCAATATCATACTTAATGGGCAAAAACTGGAAGCATTCCCTTTGAAATCCAGCACTAGACAAGGATGCCCTCTCTCACCACTTCTATTCATCATAGTACTGGAAGTTGTAGCCAGAGCAATCAGGCAAGAAAAAGAAATAAAGGGTATTCAAATAGGAAAGGTGGAAGCCAAATTGTCTCTATTTGCAGACGACATGATATTATACCTAGAAGACCCCATCACCTCAGCCCAAAAGCTCCTGCAACTGATAAGCAACTTCAGCAAAGTCTCAGGATATAAAATCAATGTGCAAAAATCACAAGCATTCCTATACACCAATAACAGACTTAAAGAGAACCAAATTAAGAACGAACTGCCATTCACAATTGCTACAAAGAAAATAAAATACCTAGGAATACAACTCACTAGGAATGTAAGGGCCTCTTTAAGGAAAACTACAAATAACCGCTCAACGAAATAAGAGAGAACACAAACAGATGGAGAAACATTTCATGTTCGTGGTTAGGAAGAATCAATAATGTGAAAATGGCTATACTGCCCAAAGTAATTTACACATTCAATGCTATCCCCATCAAACTACCATTGAATTTCTTCACAGAACTGGAAAAAACCACCATCAAGTTCATATGGAAGCACAAAAGAGCCCGCATAGCCAAGTCAATTCTAAGCAAAAAGAACACAGAGGGAGGCATCACGCTACCAGACTTCAAACTATACTACAAGGCTACAGTAAACAAAACAGCATGGTACTGGTACCAAAACAGAGATATAGACCAATGGAACAGAACAGAAGCATCGGAGGCAACACAACATATCTACAACCATATTATCTTTGATAAACCAGACAAAAACTGGCAATGGGGAAAGGATTCCCGATTTAATAAATGGTGTTG
Organism: Saguinus oedipus; assembly: GCA_031835075.1. Lineage (NCBI taxonomy): Eukaryota > Metazoa > Chordata > Mammalia > Primates > Cebidae > Saguinus > Saguinus oedipus. The sequence continues at coordinate 8,538,267 of CM063170.1, forward strand.
GGAAAACTGGCTAGCCATGTGCAGAAAGCAGAAACTGGACCCCTTCCTCACACCTTACACTAAAATTAACTCCAGATGGATTAAAGACTTAAATGTAAGACCTGACACCATAAAAACCCTAGAAGAAAATCTAGGCAAAACCTTTCAGGACCTAGGAGTAGGCAAGGACTTCATGAACAAAACACCTAAAGCATTGGCAACAAAAGCCAAAATAGAAAAATGGGACCTAATCAAACTCCACAGCTTCTGCACGGCAAAAGAAACAGTCACTATAATGAATCGGCAACCATTAGAATGCGAAAAAATCTTTGCAGTTTACACATCTGACAAAGGGCTGATATCCAGAATTTACAAAGAACTCAAACAGATTTACAGAAAAAAAAAACAAACAAGCCCATTCAAAAATGGGCAAAGGATATGAACAGAAACTTTACAAAAGAAGACATACTTGAGGCCAACAAACATATGAAAAAGTGCTCATCATCATTGGTCATTAGAGAGATGCAAATCAAAACCATATTGAGATATCATCTCACACCAGTTAGAATGGCGATCATTAAAAAATCTGGAGACAGCAGATGCTGGAGAGGATGTGGAGAAATAGGAACACTCTTACACTGTTGGTGGGAGTGTAAATTAGTTCAACCATTGTGGAATACAGTGTGGCGATTCCTCAGGGAACTAGAAATAGAAATTCCGTTTGACCCATCAATCCCATTACTGGGTATCTATCCAAAATACTATAAATTGTTCTACTATAAGGACACATGCACACGAATGTTCATTGCTGTACTGTTTACAATAACAACGAACTGGAACCAACCCAAATGCCCATCGATGATAGACTGGACTGGGAAAATGTGGCACGTATGCACCATGTAATATTATGCAACAATCAAAAATGATGAGTTTGTGTCCTTTGTAAGGACATGGATGAATCTGGAGAACATCATTCTCAGCAAACTGACACAAGAACAGAAAAAGAAATACTGCATATACTCACTCATAGGTGGGTGAGAATAAATGAGAACACATGGACACAGAGAGGCAGTCTACTATACACTGGGGACTGTTGGGGGAAATGGGGGAGGGACGGTGGGGGATGCTGGGGGTGATAGCCTGGGGATGAATACCAAGTGTGGGCGAAGGGGAGGAAGGCAGCAAAATACACTGCCATGTGTGTACCTATGCAACTATCTTGCACGTTCTGCACATGTACCCCAAATCCTATAATGCAATAATAAAAAAATAGGATGCTGAGTATCCCCCATATTTATATTATTCAGTGAATCTCTGAGTGGCTACATGAAATAGACTAGTAAGTAGTGTACATTTGTACAGTATTCACTGAGGCTATGAGTGAGTGGCCATACGAAATGGAATCCTGACTATCCCACAGGTGTGTATTATTGACTGAGGCTCTGAATGATTGGCTGTATAAAATACACTCCTGGCTACTCCACAGGTGTGCAATATTCACTGAGGCTGGGAATGAGGGTTCATATGACATAGCCTCCTGATTATTGCTCAGGTGTGCATTATTCAATGAGGCTCTTAATCAATGTTCATATAAAATAGAATCCTGACTATTTCGCAAGTATGCATCATTCAGTAATGCTCTCATTGAGTGGCCATATGACATAGACTCTGACTATTCCTCAGGAGTATATCATTCAGTGAATTTCCGAATAACTGGCCACATGAAATAAACTCCTGACTATTCCCCGCGTGTTTATTACTTACTACTGATGTGGATGAGTGGCTACATAAATAGCCTCCTGACTATTTCTCAGGTGTGCATTTTCCACTGAGGCACTGAATGAACCATCATATCAAATATATTCCAGACTATTTCTCAGGTGTAATTTTTTTTTCTGGCGTTACATTTTATTACATGTTTTTCAGAAAATCTTCTCAATATATGAAACTTTCCCCAGGGGTTAGGTAATCTCTCTCCTACTAAGAAACCATCTCCCTATGCCCCATTTACATTTTATGCTCTGGCCATATGGAGCAAGAGCTTGTTCCCTCACCACTCTGGATTCATGTACTTGACAGCAGGCCAAAATATACTTTAAGTCAATGCACTGAATTACAAATTGACTTAACATCAATTTCATCAAATGACTAATACCACAAAATATTACTAAGTATACATCCATAAACATAACAGACTCAAATGTGTGGTATTTGGTGATTTATTCCATGAGTCTCTGAATGAGTGGCTATATGAAACCAACTCCGGAGTATTCCTTAGGTATCTATGATTCACTGAGGCTCTTAATGTGTGTTTATTTGAGATACACTCCTGACTTTTCCATAGATGTGTATTACTCAATGAGGCTCTGAATGAGTGGCCATAGGAAAGGGACTCCAAAATAATCCAAAGAGTGCATTTTCAAGTTGGGTTCTGAAAGAGTGGCTTTATGAAACAGAATCCTGAATTTTCCCCTGGTTTTTATTATACAGTGAGGCTGTGAATGTGTAGCTACATAAAATATACTTCTTTGTTTTTTATTTTTATTGCATTTTAGGTTTTGGGGTACATGTGCAGAACGTGCAAGATGGTTGCCTAGGAACACACATGGCAGCGTGTTTTGCTGCCTTTCTCCCCTTAACCCACATTTGGCATTTGCCCCATTCTATCCCTCCCCAGCTCCCACCCACGCTGTTTCTCCCACATTCCCCAAAAGGCCCTAGTGTGTAGTACCCCCCTCCCTATGTCCATGTGTTTTCATTTTTCTCACCCACATATGAGTGAAAATATGTGGTATTTCCTTTTCTGTTCTTGTGTCAGTTTGCTGAGAATGATGTTCTCCAGATTCATCCATGTCCTTACAAAGGACAAAAACTCATCATTTTTTATTGATGCATAATATTTAATGGTGCATATGTGCCAGGTTTTCCCAGTCCAGTCTAAAATTGATAGTCATTTGGGTTGGTTCCAGGTCTTTATTAATGTAAACAATGCTGCAATGAACATTCATGTGCATGGGTCCTTATAGTAGAACTATTTATAGTCCTTTGGATATATACCCAGTAATGGGATTGCTGGATCAAATGGAATTTCTATTTCTAGGTCCTTGAGCAATCGCCACACTGTGTTCCACAATGGTTGAACTAATTTACACTTTCACCAACAGTGTAAGAGTGTTCCTATTTCTCCACATTCTCTCCAGCATCTGTTGTCTCCAGATTTTTTAATGATCGCCTTCTAACTGGCATGAAATGGTATCTAAATGTGGTTTGATTTGCATCTCTCTAATGACCAGTGATGATAGGCATTTTTTCCTGTGTTTGTTGGCCTCATTTATGTCTTCTTTTGTAAAGTGTCTGTTCATATCCTTTGCCCATTTTTGAATGGGCTTGTTTGTTTTTTTTTCCTGTAAATCTGTTTGAGTTCTTTGTAAATTCTGGATATCAGCCCTTTGTCAGTTCGGTAAACTGCAAAGAGATTTTTTCATTCTGTTGGTTGCTCATTCACTCTAGTGACTGTTTCTTTTGCCGTGCAAAAGCTGTGGAGTTTGATTAGGTCCCATTTGTCTATTTTGGCTTTTGTTGCCAATGCTTTTGGTGTTTTGGTCATGAAGTCCTTGCTTACTCCTATGTCCTGAATGGTTTTGCCTAGATTTTCTCCTAGGGTTTTTATGGTGCCAGGTCTTATGTTTAAGTATTTAATTTATCTGGAGTTAATTTTAGTTTAAGGTGTCAGGAAGGGGTCCAGTTTATGCTTTCTGCACATGGCTAACCAGTTTTCCCAACACCATTTATTAAATCGGGAATATTTTCCCCATTGCTTGTTTTTGTCTGGTTTATCAGAGATTATATGGTTGTATATCTGTTGTGTTTTCTCCAATGCCTCTGTTCTGTTTTATTGGTCTATATCTCTGTTTTGGTAACATTACCATGCTGTTTTGATTACTGTAGCCTTGTAGTATAGTTTGAAGTCTGGTAGGGTGCTGCATATGAAATAGATTCCTGACTATTCCTCAGGTGTGTTTCATTGACTGAGACTTTGATTAAGTGGGCATATGGAATAAACTCCTCCCTATTCCAAAGTTCTGCATTACTCACTCAGGCTTTGATTTTGTGGCTATATAATATAGACTACTGTCTCTTCCCCAGGTATGCATTATACACTGAGGTTCTAAATGGGTGGCTATATGCAGTAGACTCTTAACTCTTTCCCAGGTATGTATTATTGAATGAGACTCTGAATAAGTAGGCATAAGAAGGAGACTTCTGACTGTTCCCCAGGTGTGCATTATTTACAGAGAATCTGAATGTGTAGCCACTTGAAGTAGACTCTTGACTATTTTGCAGGTGTGTATTATTCACTGAGGTCCTGAAGGAGTGGCCATATAAAAGAGATTCCTTACTATTCCAGATATATATATTATTCACCGAAAAACTGAAAGAGTGGCCATATAAAATAGATGCCATTTTACTCCACAGGTGTGCGTTATTCATTGATTCTTAGAATGAATCCCCATATGAAATAGACTAGTGATTATTCCCCACATGAGCATTATTCAAAGAGATTCTGTATGAGTGTCCATATCAAATAGACTCCTGACTATCACCCAGGTGTGTATCATTCAGGGAGGTGCTTAATTTGTGGCCATTTTAAATAGGGTCCTGACTACCCCATAGGTGTTCATTATTCACTGAAGATCTGAAGGAGAGGCCATGTGAAATAGACTCCTGACTATTGCCCCATTGTGCATTATTCAGTAAGGCTCTAAATGAGTAGTCATATAGAATAGAATCCTGACGATTCCCCAGGTGTGTATCAATCTGTGAGATACTAAATGAGTGGTCATATAAAAGAGGCTCCTGAATACTATTGTGGTGTGCATTATTAACTGAGTGTCTGAGTGGACATATAAAATAGGCTCCAAATATTCACTGAGTATTCCTCATGTGTGCATTATTTACTGATTCTCTGAGTGGCCATATAAAATAGACTCCTGACCATTCCTCAGTTGTGTATTATTTCTTGGGGATCCTAATGAGTGGCCATATGAAATAAATTTCTCATTATCCAACAGGTGTGTATTATTCAAGGAATCTCAGGATGACGGGCGATATGAATTAGTCTCCTCAGTACTTCACAGAAAAGTGTTATCCACTGAGGCTGATTATGAGTAGTCATATTAAACAAAATCCTGACTGTTCCCAAGGTATGTTTCATTCAGTGAGGCTCTGAATGATTCGCCATATGAAAAAAACTCCTGAGTACTCAACCGTTGTGAATTATTTGCTGAGCCTCTGAATGAGAGCCCATGTGAAACACATTACTGACTTTTTAGCAGGAGTGTCCTATTCAGTAAGGCTTGAAAAGAGTGGTCACATGAAATGGACCCCTCAGTACTCAACACACGTGCAATATTCACTGAGGGGCTGAATGAGTGGGCATAAGCAATAGACACCTGATTATTTCCCAGCTGTGTATTATTCACCAAAGCTCTGAATATGTGAAAATTTGGAATAAATTCCTCACTATTCCCTAGGTGTGTGTTATTCACAGGGTTTCCAAATGCATTGCCATTCCAAAATAGACTCGAAGATTTGCCAGGTGTGCACTATTCCGTGAGGCTCTGAATGAGTGGCCACATGAAACAGATTCCTCACTGTTCCCCAGGTGTGTATAATTCACTGAGGTTCTGAAAAAGTGACCAAATAAAATAAATTCCTTACTATTCGACAAGTATACATTATTCAGTGAGGTTCTCAATGAGGGTTCATATGAAACTGTCCTAACTATCCCCCTGGTGTGTATCACTCAGTGAGGTGCTGAAAGAGTGGCCATTTAAAATATATTCTTGATTATTTCACAAGTGTGTATTATTAACTGAGGCTCTGAATGAGTGGCTATATGAAATAGACTCCTGACTATTCCACAGATGCATACTATCCACTGAGGCTACATATGAGTGTCCAAATGAGATAGGCTCTTGGCTATTCCACAACTGTGCATTATTCACTGGGATCTGAATCACTGTCCATCGAAAATATACTCCAAATTATTCTCCAGGTGTGTATTTTTCAGTGAGGCTCAGAATAAGTGGCCATATTAATTAGATTCCTTACTATCTCACAGGTGTGTATTATTCACTGAAGCTCTGGATATGTGGCTACATGAAATAGACTCCTGACTACTCCACATTATTCAGTGGCACTTCGAATGAGACATTACATAAAAAAGACTCCTGACTATTCCACTTGTGAGCATTATTCAGTGAGAATCTCAATGAACAGATAAAACAGAATTCTATTTCCCCAAGTGTGTAAATGTAGTCAGGCTCTCAATGAGTGGTCTAATGAAATAGACTTCTGACTACTCCACAGATGTGCATTATTCCATGAGGCTGTAAAAAAGTGGCCATATGAAATAGACCCCTGACAATTCCCCAGGAATGTAATATTCAGTGAAGTTCTGAATGAGTTTCCATATGAAATAGTCTTCTTTTACCTGGTGTGCATTATTCAGTGAGGCTCTAAATGAGTGGCCATAAGAAATAGACTCCAGACTATATGACAAGTGGTTAATACTCAGTGAGGCAGTGAAAGAGTGGCCATATGAAACAGACTTCTTATTACTCCACATGTGTGAATTATTCACTGATTGTCTGAATGAGTAACCAAGTGACATAGACTCCTAATTATTCTCCATGTGTGCATTATTCAAAGAGGTTCTGTATGAGTGTGCATACCAAATAGTATCCTGACACTCCCCCAGGTGTGCATTCTTCAGTGAGGCCCAGAATGTGAGGTCATATGGAATAGACTCCTGACTGTCACCCAAGTGTGCAACATTCAGGCAGGCACTTAATACGTAGCTATCTTAAACATCGTCCTGACTACCCCATAGCGGTTCATTATTCACTGAAGCACTGAATGAGAGGCCATATAAAGTAGACTCCTGACTATTGCCCCATTGTGAATTATTAAATAAGGCCCTGCATGAGTGGTAGTATGAAATAGAATCCTGACGATTCCCCAGGTGTGTATTATTCAGTGAGGCTCTGAATGAGTGACCATATAGAATTGACCATTGTCTATTTTGCAAGTATCTAATATTTACAATAGAATCCTCAGTACTCCCCAGGTGTGCATTATTCATTAAGGCTCTGAATGAGTGGCAATATAAAACAGAGTCTTGACAATTCCACAGGTTTGTATCATTCAGTGAGGATCTGAATGAGTGGCCATATGAAAGAGAATAGTCACTTACACACTGGTGTGCATTACTTCATGAGATTCTAAATTAGTGGTCACTAATTAGAGGGGTCCGTTTCATGTGGCCACTCATTTCGAGCCTCACTGAATAATACACACCTGGGAAAAAGTCAGGAGTGTATTTCACATGGCCACTCATTCAGAGGCTCAGTGAATAATTCACACCTGTTGTGTAATCAGGAGTCTTTTTCATATGGCGAATCATTCAGAGCCTCAGTGAATGAGACATACCTGGGGAATAGTCAAAAGTCTGTTTATAATGACCTCTCATTATCAGCCTCAGTGAATAACGCATGTTTGTGGAGTACTGAGGAGACTAATTTCTATCACTAATTCATATCACCCATCATCCTGAGATTCCCTGAATAATACACACCTGTGGGATAATGAGAAATCTATTTTATATGGCCACCCATTAGGAACTTCAAGAAATAATACACAACTGGGGAATAGTCAGAAATCTATTTTTTATGGTCACTCATGTAGGCCTTCGTTGAATAATTCACTATTAGTGAATATAGTGAATAATTTACTATAATTCAACAATAGTCAGGATCCTCTTTCATATGGCCACTCATTCAGGGCCTCACTGAATAATATGCACCTGTGCGATAGTCAGGAATCTATTTCATATTGCCACTCATTCAGAGCCGCAGGGACTAATGCACGCCAGGGAAGTACTGAGGTTTCTATTTCAAAAGACCCCTCATTCAGCGCTTCAGTGAATAATACACACATGGGGAATATTCAAGGTTCTATATCATATGTCCACTCATTCAGAGCCTCAGTGAATAATACATGCCTGGGGAATAATCAGTATTCTATTCCACATAACCTGTGACTCAGAGCCAAACTAAATAATGCACACATTGGGAATAAACAGGTTTCTCTTTCATATGGACACTCTTTTAGAGCCTCAGTGAATAAAACACACCAGGGGAATATTGATTCTGTTATTTCATATTGCCACTCATTCAGAGTCCTCCGAATAGTGCAAGCTTGGGGAATTGTCAGGAGTTTATTTATGGTGTCCTCTCATTCAGAACCTCATTGAATAATGCATACGTGGAAAAATCTTGGAGTCTCTTTTACATGGCCATTGATTCAGAGCATTAGTGAAGAATGCACACTTGTAGAGTATCCATGTGTCTATATTCTTTGGCGACCTATTCAGAATATCAGTGAATAATACACACCTGTGAAGTAGAAGTCTATTTCATACAGCTTCTCATTTAGAGCCCATGTAAATAAAACACAACTGGATAATTGCCAGGAGTGTATTTCATATTGAAACTCATTCAGAGCCTCGGTGAATAATGCACACCTGGGAAACAGAGAGGCGTCTATTTCATATGGACACTCTTTCAGAGCCTGTCTGAATAATACACGCATAGGGTAGTGTCAGGAGTCTATTTCAAATGGCTCAGTGAGAGCCTCAGAGAGTAGTGCACACCTGGGGAATTGTCAGGAGTCTATTTTGTATGGCAACTCATACAGAACCTCACTGAATAATGCACACATACCTGGGGAATAGTCAGGAGTGTATTTCAATTGGCCACCAATTCAGAGGCTCAGTAAATAATACTCACCTGGAAAATTGTCAGAAGATAATTTCATCTGGACTCTCATGCAGAGCTTCACTGAATAATGCACTCCTGTGAAGTAGTCAGCATCCTAATTAATATAGCCATTCATTCAGAGCCTCTCTGAGTAATAAGCTTCTTGCAGATATTCAGAAATCTCTTTAACATGGCCACTTAGAGCCTCACTGATTGGTACACACCTGTGGAATTATGTACCACAAGTACACGTGACCTAATAATTAGATTCCTTACTATCCCACAGGTGTGTATTATTCACTGAGGCTTTGAATATGTGGTTACATAAATTAGACTTTTGACTACTCCACATTATTCAGTGACACTTCAAATGTGAAGCCACATGAAAAAGACTTCTGACTATACCCCTTGTGAATATTATTCAGTGAGAATCTCAATGAGGGAATAAAACAGAATCCTGACTATTTCCCCAAGTGTGTACATTTAGTGAGGCTCTCAATGAGTGGCCATATGAATGAGACTTCTGACTATTCCACAGCTGTGCATTATTCCCTAAGGATGTAAAAGGGTGGCCATATAAAATAGACTCATGACAATTCCCCAGGAATGTAATATTTAGTGATGTTCTGAATGAGTTTCCATAAGAAATAGTCTCCTTTTACTTGAGGTGCATTTTCCAGTGAGGCTCTGAATGAGTGGCCATAAGAAATAGACTCCAGACTATATCACAAGTGTGTAATACTCAGTGAGGCTGTGAAAGAGTGGCCATATGAAACAGACTCCTTTTTACTCTACATGTGTGCATTATTCACTGATTGTATGAATGAGTAGCCATGTGACATAGACTCCTAATTATTCTCTATGTGTGCATTGATCAAAAGAGTTCTGTATAAGTGTCCATACCAAATAGAATCCTGACACTCCCCAGGTGTGTATTCTTCAGTGAGGCCAAGAATGAAAGTTTATATGAAATAGATGACTATCACCCAGGTGCATAACATTCAGAGAGGCATTTAATTCTTGGCTATCTAAAAGAGTGTCCTGCCTACCCCATAGGGGTTCATTCTTCACTGAAGCACTGAATGAGAGGCCATATAAATTAGACTCTTGACTATTGCCGCGTTGTGAATTATTCAATTAGGCTCTGAATGAGTGGTAGTATGTAATAGATTCCCGATGGTTCCCAAGGTGTGTATCCTTCAGTGAGGCACTGATTGAGTGGCCATATGAAAGAGGCCCCTGACTAATACCCTGGGGTGCATTATTCACTGTGGCTCTGAATTATTGGCCATATCAAATACACTCCTGAGTATTCCCCAAGTCTGCATTATTCAGTGATTCTCTAAGTGAAATTATAAAATATACTCCTGACTATTCCCCAGTTGTGTATTATTCCGTGGGGGTCCTACTGAGTGACCATATACAATAGACTTCTGACTGTTCCCTATGTGTGCATTATTCATGGAGTCTCAGAATTGACGATGATATAAATTAGTCTCCTCAGTACTCCACAAACCTGCATTACGCCTGAGGCTTGGAATAAGTGGTCATGTTAAACAGACTCCTGATTATTCCCCAGGTGTGCATTATTCACTGTGGCTCTGAATGAGTGAAAATATGAAATAGACTCCTGACTATTTTACAGGTGTGTACCATTCAGTGAGGCTATGAATGAGTGGCCATATGAAAGAGAATTCTGACTATTCCAAAAGTGTGCATTATTCAGTGAAGGTCTAAATGAGTGATTATAAAAAATAGAATCCTGAATATATTCCACGTGTGCATTATTCACTGAGAAACTGAATGGTTGTTCACATGCAATATATTCCAGATTATTTCCCAACAATGCATTATTCACAGAGGCTGTGAATAAGTGGCCATTTGAAATAGACTTCTGAATATTCTCCATGTGTGCATTATTAATGGAGGTTCTGAAAACATAGCCCAATTAAAAAGATTGCTGACCATTCCCCAGGTTTGGATTATTCACTAAGGCTATGAATTGGAGGCAATGTGAAATAGACTCCTGATTATTTTCCAGGTGTGTTTTATTCACATGGGCACTGAATGAGGAGCCCAGTGAAATAGACTCCTGTCTACTCCAGAGGTGGGTATGATTCGCTGAGGTTCTCAAGGTGTGGCCAAAAAAAAAAATAGACACCTGGCCACTCCACATGTGTACATTATTCACCAACACTCTGAATGAATGGCCAAGTGAAAAAGACTCTAAATTTTTCTCCAGGTTTGCATTATTTAATGAGGCTCTCAATACAGACCATACGAAACAGACTTCTGACAATTCCACAGGTGCATATAAATTATTGAGACTCGGAAGGAGGGCCGTTATAAAATAGACTTCTGAATATTCTCCATGTGTGCATTATTAATGGAGGTTCTGAAAACATAGCCCAATTAAAAAGATTGCTGACCATTCCCCAGGTTTGGATTATTCACTAAGGCTATGAATTGGAGGCAATGTGAAATAGACTCCTCACTATTTTACAAAAAATAGGTTATTCAGCGAGTCTCAGAATGGGTGTCCATATTAAATATAATCCCGACTTTTCCCCACGTATGTATCATTCAGTGAGATGCTAAATGAGTGGCCGTATGACATACATTCCTGATGACTCAACAAGTGTTCATTGTTCACTTAAGCTTTGAATGAGGAGCAATATGAAGTAGACTTCTAAATATTTCCCAGGTGTGTATAATTCATTGAACCTCTGAATGATTGGCCTGAAGAAATAAACTCCTGGCTATTACCCAGGTGTGTATTATTCAGTGAGGCTCAAAATGAGTGGCCATATGAAATAGACCTCCCAGTACCCCACAGAAGTGAGTTATTCAGTGAGACTCTGAAAAAGTGGGCATATAAAATAGACTCCTGACTATTCATTAGGAGTTCATTATTCACTGAAGCTCTGAATGTGTGGGCATTGGAAATGGAATCCCGACTATTCCTCAGGTGTGTATCATTCAGTGAGGCACTGAATGAGTGGCCATATGAAAGGGGCTCCTGACTATTACTCTGGTTATCATTATTCACTGTGGCTCTAAATTACTGGCCATGTGAAACAGAGTCCAGAGTATTTCCCAAGTCTGAATTATTCACTGATTCTCTGAATGGCCATATAAAATAGACTCCTGATTATTCCCCAGTTGTGTATTATTCCGTGGGGGTCCTAATGAGTGACCATATGAAATAGATTTCCGACACTTCCCCATGTGTGCATTATTCAGGGAGCCTCAGAATCTGAGGTGATATGAATTAGTCTTCTCAGTACTCCACAGAAATGCGTTATGCACTGAGGCTCATAATGAGTGTTCATGTTAAACATTCTCCTGACTGTTCACCATGTGTGCATTATTCACTGAGGCTCTGAAACAGTGTCCCTATGAAAGAGACATCTGACTATTCCCAAGGTGAGAATTATTTAGCTTGACTCTCAATGACTGGTCATACAAAAAAGAATCCTGACAATTTCTTAGGTGTGTATCATTCAGTGAGGCTCTGACTGAGTGATCATATAGAATTGACCCTTGACTATTCCGCAAGTGTCTAATATTTACAACAGAAACCTCACTACTCCCCATGTGTGCATTATTCACTAAGGCTCTGAATGAGTGTCAATATAAAACTGAGTCTTGACAATTCCACAGGTGAGTGTCGTTCAGTGAGAATCTGAATGAGTGGCCATATGAAAGTAATCCACCTGTGTGCATTACTCCATGAGATTCGAAATGAGTGGCCACCATATGACAATTCCACAGGTGTGTACCTTCCATTGAGGCTCTAAGTGGCCATATTAAAGGGATTCATGAATATTCGCAAGGAGCTTATTACTCAGAGAGTCTCTAAATGAATGGCTGTATCAATTAGGCTGCTGACTACCTCACAGGAGTGCATTATTTAGTGAAGCTCTGCAAGAGATGCCAGATGCAATTGTCTCCTGACAATTCCCTTGGTAAGTATTATTTACTGAGCCTCTGAATATGTGGCCAATTGAAATACACTCCTGACTATTCCCCAAGTGTGCGTTATTCTGTAAGGTTCTGTATGAGTTGCCATACATAGTAGAGTCCTGACAATTCTTCATTTGTTCACTACTTCCTGAAGCTCTAACTGAGCAACCATATGAAATAGACTCCAGACCGTACTCCATGCATGTATTATTCAGAGAGGCTCTGAGTGCCCATATGAAATAGATTCCTGTCTATTCCCCCGGTGTGCATTATTCACCAAGGCTCTGAATGAGTTTCAATATGAAATACACTCCTGACAATTATCCAGTTGTGTTTTATTCACATGGACTCTGAATGAGAAGCCATATGAAATAGACTGGTGAATATTTCACAGGTGTGTATTGTTTACTGATGTTCTAAATAGGTCTCTAAAGAAAATAGACACATGGCTACTCCACAAGTGTGCATTCTTCACTGATGCTCTGAATCAATGGCCATGTGAAAGAGACTCCAAGATTTTTTCAGGTATGCATTATTCAATGAGGCTCTGAATGAGAGGACACCATAAATAAACTCCTGACAATTCTTCAACCTTTCACTATTCAGAGGGCTCTGAATGAGTCGCAATATGAAATAACCAAATCAATATTCCCCTGGTGTGTATTATTCACTGAGGCTCTAAAAGAGTGTCCATATGAAAGAGAAACTTTTCTATTCTTAATTTGTGCATTATTCAGTTTGGCTCTGAGTCACAGGTCATATGGAATAAGAAACTGATTATTCCCCAAGAGTGTATCATTCACCGAGGCTCTGAATGAGTGAATATATAATATAGAACCTTGAATATTCCCCATGTGTGTATTATTTACTGAGTTGCTGAATGAGGGGTCTTTTGAAATGGAAACCTCAGTACTTCCCAGGCTTGCGTTAGTAACTGTGGCTCTGAATGCGTAGCAATATGAAATAGATTCCTGACTATTCCACTGGTGTGTATTATTCAGTGAGGCCCTGAATGAGTGGCTATATGAGAGAGAATCCTGACTATTCCAAACATGTGAATTATTCAGGGAAGGCCTACATGAGTGACCATAAGTAATAGATTCCTGACTATTTTCCAGTTGTGCATTATTTCTTAGGGTACCTAATGGGTGGCCATATAAAATAAACTTCTCATTATCCCACAGGTGTGTATTATTCAGGGAATCTCAGGATGATGCAAGATAAGAATTAGTCTCCTCAGTACTACACAGAAAGGCATTATTCACTGAGGCTGATAATGAGTGGTCATAGTAAATAGAATCCTGACTATTCCCAAGGCATGTATCATTCAGAGAGACTCTGAATGATTCGCCATATACAAAATACTCCTGAGTATTCAACTGTTGTGAATTATTCACTGAGTTTCTGAATGAGTGGCCATGTGAAATACAGTCCTCACCATTTACCAGGTGTGTACTATTCAGTGAGGCTTGAAATGAGTGGCCACATGAAACGGACCCCTCAGTACTCGATAAACCTGCATTATTCACTGAGGGGCTGAATGAGTGGGCATAAGCAATAGACACCTGATTATTCCCCAGCTGTGCATTATTCACTGAGGCTCTGAATATGTGGCCATTTGGAAGATACCTCACTATTTTCAAGGTGTGTGTTATTCAGAGTCTCCAAATGCATTGCCATTCCAAATAGACTCTTGAGAATTCTCCAGGTGTGCCCTATTTCGTGAGGCTCTGAATGAGTGGCCACATGAAATAGACTCCTTACTGTTCCCCAGGTGTGTAGCATTCACTGAGGCTCTGAAACAGTGACCAAATGAAATAGATTCCTGACTATTCCACAGGAATGCATTATTCAGTGAGGCTCTCAATGAGTGTTAACATGAAACAGTCCTGATTATTCCCCAGGTGTGTATTACTAGGTGAGGGGCTGAAAGAGTGGCCATATAAAATAGATTCTTGACTATTTTCCAAGCTTGTATTCTTCACTGAGGCTCTGAATGAGTGGCCATATAAAATAGACTCTTGACTATTTCACAGATGCATACTATCCACTGAGGCTATAAATTAGGGTCCTAGAAAGCGGTTCCAAGATGGCGACATAGAAATAACTCAGGATTGCAGCTCTCAGTGAAGGCACATAGGGTGAGTCCTAGCTGCATTTTCAGACGGACTTTTGTAGCCCACAGAACCGGCAAATTCCCAGGTGTAGGAGAGACACAGGAGAGCAGCATAGCTGGCTTGCGTGGCCGTTTTGGCCGACTGCACGACACGGCACAGCGGAAGCCCACACAAAGCTCACTGGTGTGGGTGCCCTGTTAAACCGGCAATCTGAGTTTTGGGAGGGCAGATTGACATGTCCATTTGATTGAACGGGACTTGGATGGTGAGCCAGACCAGGAGATTCCTGGGAAGAGTGATTTGTGCCAGTGCAGTGGGCCACCACAGGGGAGAATGCACAAATCCCAGTGGCCAATCAGCAGGCGACTGGGGCGCCTGTGAGAGAGTCAACCATTCAATTTGGAAAGAAAAACAGAGAGAGAGAGAGAAGGGACTCTGAGGCAAGGAGCCAGGTGATCAAGCTCGGTGAGTCCCACCCTCAAGGGGACAAACAGTGTGGTGATTCGAGGCGCATGGGGTTGAGAGTTTAGATGCGGGTTCAGCTGAATCCAAATGGTGCAGCTCGGTGGGGGAGGGGCGTCCACCACTACGGATGCAATTCGCCTCTACTGAGGTACTGCCCACTGCTGACGCAGCCTCCCGTTGCTGAGGCAACCAGCCATAATAGAGAGACGCCACCAACGGGGTGAAGTGTACCAGAGTAGAACAGAGTCCCGCTCATGTCCTTTGCCCATTTTTGAATGGGCTTCTTTGTTTTTCTTTTGTAAATCTGTTTGAGTTCTTTGTAAATTCTCGATATCAGCCCTTTGTCAGTTCGGTAAACTGCAAAGATTTTTTCCCAATCTGTTGGTTGCTGATTCACTCTATGACGGTTTCTTTTGCTGTACAAAAGCTGTGGAGATTGATTAGGTCCCATTTGTCTATTTTGGCTTTTGTTGCCAATGCTTTGGGTGTTTTGGTCATGAAGTCCTTGCCTACTCCTATGTACTGAATGGTTTTGCCTAGATTTTCTTCTAGGGTTTTTATGATGCCAGGTCTTATGTTTAAGTATTTAATCCATCTGGAGTTAATTTTAGTGTAAGGTGTCAGGAAGGGGTCCAGTTTCTTCTTTCTGCACATGGATAACCAGTTTTCCCAACACCATTTGTTAAACCGGGAATCCTTTCCCCATTGCTTGTTTTTGTCTTGTTTATCAAAGATAATATGGTTGTAGATATGTTGATTTGCCTCCGATGCCTCTGTTCTTTTCCATTGGTCTATATTTCGGTTTTGGTACCAGTACCATGCTGTATTGATTACTATAGCCATGTAGTATAATTTGAAGTCTGGTAGTGTGATGCCTCCCACTGTGTTATTTTTGCTTAGAATTTATTTGGCTATGTGGGCTCTCTTTTGGTTCCATATGAAGTTCATGCTGTTTTTTTCCAGTTCTGTGAGGATATTCAATGGTAGCCTGATGGGGATAGCGTTGATTGTGTAAATTATGTTGGTCAGTATAGCCATTTTCACAATGTTGATTCTTCCTAACCATGAACATGGAATGTTTCTACATCTGTTTGTGTCCTCTCTTTTAAAAAGAAGACATACAAGAGGCCAAGAAACACATAAAAAAATGCTCATCATCACTGGTCATTAGAGAGATGCAAATCAAAACCACATTGAGATACCATCTCACGCCAGTTAGAATGGCGATCATTAAAAAATCTGGAGACAACAGATGCTGGAGAGGATGTGGAGAAAGAGGAACACTCTTTCACTGTTGGTGGGAGTGTAAATTAGTTCAACCATTGTGGAAGACAGTGTGGGGATTCCTCAAGGACCTAGAAATAGAAATACCATTTGACCCAGCCATCCCATTACTGGGTATATATCCAAAGGAATATAAATTGTTCTACTATAAAAACACATGCACACGAATGTTCATTGCAGCACTGTTTACAATAGCAAAGAACTGGAACCAACCAAAATTCCCATCGATGATAGACTGGACTGGAAAAACGTGGCACATATACACCATGGAATATTATGCAGCAATCAAAAATGACGAGCTTATATTCTTTCTATGGATATGGATGAATCTGGAGAACATCATTCTCAGCAAGCTGACACAAGAACAGAAAAGAAAATACCACCTAATCTGACTCATAGGTGGGTGAGTAAAATAAGAACACATGAACACAGGGAGGGGGGTACTACACACTGGGGTCTATTGGGGAGAATAGGGGAGAGACAGTGGGGTCAGAGCTGGAAAGGGATAACCTGGGGAGAAATGCTAAATGTAGGTTAAGGGGAAAAAGGCAGCAAAACACACTGCCATGTGTGTACCTATGCAACTATCTTGCAGGTTCTGCACATGTACCCCAAAACCTAAAATGCAATAAAAATTAAAAGAAAAAAACAGAGCCCCATGGCAGCAGGGCAAACCTCTGCCAGCAGGGTGGAGCCCTGGCAGGCAAATAGTGAATAGACTGCCTCCTAGCTGGGCAGGACAGTGCAAAAGATACTCATAAAGACAGCCCCAACTCCCTGAGACAGAGCATCTAAAGGGAAAAACGGGGGGGTTTTATAATTTCTGCTGCAGCAGACACATTCACCAAGCAACCTGAATGAACAACAGAGCTCACAGCTCAGCACTGGAGCTCCTATAAAGTACAGACCATCTCCTCAAGCAGCTCCCTGACTCCTGCATATTTAAAGAGCCACCTCACAAAAGGACTAATCAGACTGACATTTGGCAGGCATCATTATGGGACAAAGATAGCAGAAGAAGAAACTGGTAGCATCTCTCATTGTTCTGCATCTGCTAAAGGAGTACCCCAGACAAGCAGGGCCTGGAGTGAACCTCAGCATTCATAGAACAGAGGGCTAAACTGTTAGAAGGAAAACTAAATAACAGAAATACTTCATCATCAACAATCCAGGCGTCCACTCAGAGACACAATTGAAAAGTCAGCAACTACTAAGACGACAGGTGTATAAATCCACAAAGATGGAAAGTAACCAGCGCAAAAAGGAAGAAAACACCTGAAACCAAAACACCTCACCTCCTAGAAAGGATGAAAACTCCTCACCAGCAAGGGAACAAAGCTGGACGGAGAATGTGAGTGATGAAATGATGGAATCAGACTTCAGAAGGTGGATAATGAGAAACTTCAGTGAGCTAAAAGAACATGTTCTAAATCAATGCAAAGAAACTAAGAACCTTGAAAAAAGATTCGAGGAAATAATAACAAGAATGGACAACCTAGAGAGGAATATGAATGAACTGAAGGAGCTGAAAAACACAACACAAGCACTTCACGAAGCATGCACAAGTTTAAACAACAGAATTGACCAGGCAAAGGAAAGAATATCAGAAGTCAAAAATCAACTAAATGAAATAAAAAAAGAAACCAAGATTAGAAAAAAATGCGCAAAGAGGAATGAACAAAATCTCCAAGAAATGTGGGACTATTTGAAGAGACCTAACTAACGTTTGATAGGCGTACCAAAATGGGATGAAGAGAATGAATCCAAGCTGGAAAACACTCTTCAGGGTATTATCCACAAAAATTTTTTCAACCTAGCAAGGCAGGCCAATACTCAACTCCAGGAAATACAGAGAACACCACAAACATATTCTGCAAGAAGAGCAACCCCAAGGCACATAATCGTCAGATTCACCAGGGTTGAAATGAAGGAGAAAATACCAAGGGCAGCCAGAGAGAAAGGTCGGGTCACCCACAAAGGGAAGCCCATCAGACTCACAGCAGATCTCTCCGCAGAAACTCTACAAGCCAGAAGAGAGTGGGGGCCAATATTCAACATCATTAAATAAAAAGAACACTCAACCCAGAATTTCATATCCAGCCAATCTGAGCTTCATAAATGAAGGAAGAATAAAATCTTTTGCCAACAAGCAAGAACTCAGAGATTTTTGTCCCCACAAGGCCTGCTTTACAAGAGCTCCTGAAAGAGGCACTAAACATAGAAAGGAACAACTGGCTTCCAAGATGGCGTCGTAGAGGCGACTCAGGATTGCAGCTCCTAGTGAAGGCGCAGAGGGTGAGTGCTAGCCGCATTCTCAGACGAACCTTTCTTGCCCACAGAACGTTGAAAGTCCCAGGTGTGGGAGAGACACAGCAAGCCAGCACAGCCGGCGCCACAGAGCCTCAGCTCCCGCACAAAACTCACTGGTCTGGGTGCCCTGTTAAACCAGCAATCTGAGATTTGGAAGGGCAAATTGACATGTCCATCTGATTGAACGGGACTTGAACAATGAGCCAGACGAGGAGATTTTTGGGAAGCGTCATCTGAGCCGGCACAGTGGGCAGCGGCATGAGAGTTTGCATGGAACCCAGTGCCCTATCAGCAGGCTACTGGGGCGCCAGTGAGAGAGTCGACCTTTCAGCTTGCTGAGAGGAAGAGAGAGAGAGAGGACGGACTCTGAGGCAGGGAACTGGGTGATCAAGCTTGGCGGGTCCCACCCTCACAGGGACAAGCACAGTGGCGATTGGAGGCGCTCGGGGCTCAGAGCTTTGCTGCCAGCACAGTTGAATCTAGCACAGTGCAACCCAGTGGGAAAAGGGCATCTGCCACTACTGATGCAATCCACACCTACTGAAGTACCACCCAGTGCGGACACAGCCTGCCATTGCCAAGGCAACCCACCATGACAGAGAGACTCTCTCAGCTAGGCGGAGCCCCACAACAGAACAAAACTGGCGGCAGCAGAGAGGATGCGCGCTAGCAGGGCAAAGCCTCGGCAGGCAAATAGTGAATAGACTACCTCCTAGCAGGTAAGGACAGTGCAACAGATACTCATAAAGAAAGCCCCAATCCTCTGAGACAGAGCATCTAAGGGGAAAAAAGGGGGGTGTTTTATGAGTTCTGTTGCAGCAGACATAAACACATTCTCCCAACAACACTGAATGAACAACGGAGCTCACAGATCAGCACTGGAGCTCCTATAAAGCACAGACCGTCCCCTCAAGCAGCTCCCTGACCCCTGTATATCAAAAGAGTCAAACCAAAAAAAAGGACTAATCAGACTGACATTTGGCGGGCATCATTCTGGAAAAAAAATAGCAGAAAAAAAAAACTGGTAGCATCCACCACAGTTCTGCAGCTGCTACAGGTGTACCCCAGAAAAGCAGGGCCTGGAGTGGACCTCAGCACTCGTACAGCAGAGGGGTAGATCATTAGAAGAAAAACTAAGTAACACAAATACTTCACCATCAACAACCTGGGTATCCACTCAGAAACCCAATTGAAAAATCAGCAACTATTAAGACGACAGGTGGATAAACCCACAAAGATGGGAAGAAACCAGCGCAAAAAGGAGGAAAACACCCGAAACCAAAACACCTCAAGTACTACAAAGGACAAAAACTCCTCACCAGCAAAGGAACAAAGCTGGACGGAGAATGAGTGTGACAAAATGACGGAATCAGACTTCAGAAAGTAGATAATGAGAAACTTCAGTGAGCTAAAAAAACATGTTCTAAATCAGTGCAAAGAAGCTAAGAACCTTGAAAAAAGATTTGAAAAAACATTCGAGGAAATGACAACAAGAATGGACAACTTAGAGAGGAACATGAATGAATTGAAGGAGCTGAAAAACACAACACGAGAACTTCCTGAAGCATGCACAAGTTTCAAAAGCCGAACTGACCAAGCAGAAGAAAGAATATCAGAAGTCGAAGATCAACTCAATGAAATAAAATGAGAAACCAATACTAGAGAAAAAAGCACAGAAAGGAATGAACAAAATCTCCAAGAAATGTGGGACTATGTGAAGAGACCCAACCTACGTTTGATAGGTGTACCAGAATGTGATGAAGAGAATGAATTTAAGCTGGAAAATACTCTTCAGCATATTATCCAGGAAAATTTCCCCAACCTAGCAAGACAGATCAATACTCAACTCCAGGGAATACAGAGAACACCACAAAGATATTCCGCAAGAAGAGCAACTCCAAGGCACATAATCGTCAGATTCTCCAGGGTTGAAATGAAGGAGAAAATACTAAGGGAAGCCAGAGAGAAAGGTCGGGTTCCCCACAAAGGGAAGCCCATCAGACTCACTGCAGATCTCTCGGCGGAGACTCTACAAGCCAGAAGAGAGTGGGGGCCAATATTCAACATCCTTAAAGAAAAGAGCTTTCAACCCAGAATTTCATATCCAGCCAAACTGAGCTTCAAAAGTGAAGGAAAAATAAAATCCTTCATGAACAAGCAAGTACTCAGAGATTTTGTCACCACTAGGCCTGCTTTACAAGAGCTCCTGAAAGAGGCACTACACATACAAAGAAACAACCAGTACCAGCCATCCTAAAAGCATGCCAATGCTAAAGAGCAACAACAAAATGAACAATCTACATGAATCAATGGGCAAAACAGCCGGCTAGCATCAAAATAGCAGTATCAAATTCACACATAACAATATTAAACCTAAATATAAATGGGCAAAATGAACCAATCAAAAGACACAGACTGGCAAATTGGATAAAAAAAAAACAAAACCCATCAGTGTGCTGTATCCAGGAAACCCACCTCACATGCAAAAATACACAAACGCTCAAAATAAAGGGATGCAGGAAGATTTACCAAGGAAATGGAGAGCAAAAAAAAAAAAAGCAGGAGTTGCAATTCTTGTCTCTGATAAAATAGACGTTAAAGCAACATAGATCAAAAGGGACAAAGAAGGTCATTACATAATGGTAAAAGGATCGATACAACAAGAAGAGATAACAATTCTAAATATATATGGACCCAATGCAGGAGCACCCAGATATATAAGGCAAGTTCTTAATGACTTACAAAGAGACTTAGACTCCCACACGATAATAGTGTGAGACTTTAACACTCCACTGTCAATATCAGACAGATCAACCAGACAGAAATTTAACAAGGATATTCAGGACTTGAATTCAGACCTAAAACAAGCAAACCTGATAGACATTTACAGAACTCTTCACCCCAAATCCACACAATATACATTCTTCTCAGCACCACATCACACCTACTCAAAAATTGACCAGATAATTGGAAGTAAAGCTCTCCTCAGCAAATGCAAAACAACTAAAATCATAACAAACAGTCTCTCAGACCATAGTGCAATCAAGTTGGAACTCAGAATTCATAAAATAACTCAGAACCGCACAGCTTTATGGAAACTGAACAACTGGCCCTTGAATGATGATTGCATAAACAGTGAAATGAAGGCAGAAATAAAGAAGTTCTTCGAAACCAACGAGAAAGAAGACACAACATACCAGAAACTCTGGGACAAATTTAAAGCAGTCTGTAGAGGAAAATATATAGCAATATGTACCCACATGAGAAGAGTGGAGAGATCCAAAATTGACACCCTATCATAAAAATTGAAAGAGCTAGAGGAGCAAGATCAAAAAAGCTCAAAACCTAGCTGAAGACAAGAAAAATCTAAGATCAGAGCAGAACTGAAGGAGATAGAGACAAGAAAACCCTTCAAAAAATCAATAAATCCAAGAGCTGGTTTTCGAAAAGATCAACAAAATAGACAAACCACTAGCCAGAATGATAAATAAGAAAAGAGAGAATTACCAAATAGATGCAACAAAAAACGGTAATGGGGAAATCACCACAGATTCCAAAGAAATACATATCTTCATCAGAGAATACTACAAACAACTCTATGCACATTAACTAGTAAACCAGGAAGAAATGGATAAATTCCTGGATGCCTGTGTCCTCCCAAACCTAAACCAGGAGGAAGCCGAAACTATGAATAGACCAATAACAAAGTCTGAAGTAGAGGCAGCAATTAAGAGCCTAACACACACACAAAAAGCCTAGGTCCAGATGGTTTCACAGCCGAATTCTACCAGACACACAAAGAGGATCTGCTACCATTTCTTCTGAAACTATTCCAAATATTTCAAAAAGAAGGAACCCTTCCCAGATCATTTTATGAGACCAACATCATCCTGACACCAAAACCTGGCAGAGACTCAACAAGAAAAGAAAACATCAGGCCAATGTCCATGATGAACATAGATGCAAAAATCTTTAATAAAATACTGGCAAACCGATTGCAACAGCACATTAAAAAACTTATCCACGAATGTTCATTGCAGCACTGTTTACAATAGCAAAGACCTGGAACCAACCCAAATGCCCAACGATGATAGACTGGACTGGGAAAATGTGGCACATATACACCATGGAATATTATGCAGCAATCAAAAATGATGAGTTTGTGTCCTTTGTAGGGACATGGATGAATCTGGAGAACATCATTCTCAGCAAACTGACACAAGAACAGAAAAAGAAATACCGCATATACTCACTCATAGGTGGGTAAGAAAAATGAGAACACGTGGACACAGAGAGGCGGTCTACTATACACTGGGGACTGTTGGGGGGAATGGGGGAGGGACAGCAGGGGGGGCTGGGGGGGATAGCCTGGGGATGAATACCAAGTGTGGGTGAAGGGGAGGAAAGCAGCAAAGCACACTGCCATGTGTGTACCTATGCAACTATCTTGCTCGTTCTGCACATGTACCCCCAAACCTATAATGCAATAAAAATAAATAAATAAATAAATTAAAAAAAAAAAAAAAAAAAAAAAAAAAAAAAAACTTATCCATCAGGATCAAGTAGGATTCATCCCGGGGATGCAAGGCTGGTTCAACATACGCAAGTCTATAAATGTAATTCACCACATAAACAGAAGCAAAAACAAAAACCACATGATTATCTCAATTGACGCAGAGAAGGCATTTGACAAAATTCAACAGCCCTTTATGCTAAAAACCCTCAATAAACTTAGTATTGATGGAACATATCTCAAAGTAATTAAAGTTATTTACGAGAAACCAACAGCCAATATCATATTTAATGGGCAAAAACTGGAAGCATTCCTTTTGAAATCCGGCACTAGACAAGGATGTCCTCTCTCACCACTCCTATTCAACATAGTACTGAAACTTCTAGCCAGAGCAATCAGGCAAGAAAAAGAAATAAAGGTTATTCAAATAGGAAAGGTGGAAGCCAAATTGTCTCTATTTGCAGACGACATGATAGTGTACATAAAAGACCACATCACCTCAGCCCAAAAACTCCTGAAAATGATAAGCAACCTCAGCAATGTCTCAGGATGTAAAATCAATGTGCAAAACTCACAAGCCTTCTTATACACCAATAACAGACTTAAAGAGAACGAAATCAAGAATGATCTGCCATTTACAATTGCTACAAAGAAAATAAAATACCTAGGAATACAACTCACAAAGAAAGTAAGGGACCTCGTTAAGGAAAACTACTAACCACTGTTCAACGAAATAAGAGAGGACACAAACAGTTGGAGAAACATTCCATGTTCGTGGTTAGGAAGAATCAATATCGTGAAAATGGCTATACTGCCCAAAGTCATTTACACAATCAATGCTAACCCCATCAAACTACCATTGGATTTCTTCAGAGAACTAGAAAAAACCACCATGAACTTCATATGGAACCAAAAGAGAGCCCGCATAGCCAAGTGAATTCTAAGCAAAAAGAACACAGGGGGAGGCATCTCACTACCAGACTTCAAATTATACTACAAGCCTACAGTGATCAAAACAGCATGGTACTGGTATCAAAACAGAGATATAGACCAATGGAACAGAACAGAGGCATCGGAGGAAACATAACATATCTACAAGCATATAATATTTGATAAACCAGACAAAAACAAGCAATGGAGAAAGAATTCCCTGTTTAATAAATGGTGTTTGGAAAACTAGCTAGCCATGTGCAGAAAGCAGAAACTGGACCCCTTCCTGACACCTTACACTAAAATTAACTCCAGAAGGATTAAAGACTTAAACATAAGACCTGACACCATAAAAACCCTAGAAGAAAATCTAGGCAAAACTATTCAGGAAATAGGAGAAGGCAAGGACTTCATGACCAAAACACAAAAAGCATTGGCAACAAAAGCCAAAATAGACAAATGGGACCTAATCAAACTCCACAGCTTCTGCACGGCAAAAGAGACAGTCACTAGAGTGAATCGGCAACCATCAGAATGGGAAAAAATCTTTGCAGTTTACACATCTGACAAAGGGCTGATATCCAGAATTTACATAGAACTCAAACAGATTTACAGGAAAAAAACAAACAAGCCCATTCAAAAATGGGCAAAGGATATGAACAGACACTTTACAAAAGAAGACATACATGAGGCCAACAAACACATGAAAAAATGCTCATCATCACTGGTCATTAGAGAGATGCAAATCAAAACCACATTGAGATACCATCTCATGCCAGTTAGAATGGCGATCATTAAAAATCTGGAGACAGCAGATGCTGGAGAGGATGTGGAGAAAGAGGAATACTCTTACACTGTTGGTGGGAGTGTAAATTAGTTCAACCATTGTGGAAGACACTGTGGCGATTGCTCAGGGACCTAGAAATAGAAATTCCATTTGACCCAGCAATCCCATTACTAGGTATATATCCAAAGGAGTATAAATCATTCTACTATAAGGACCCATGCACACGAATGTTCATTGCAGCACTGTTTACAATAGCAAAGAACTGGAACCAACCCAAATGCCCAACGATGATAAACTGGACTGGGAAAATGTGGCACATATACACCATGGAATATTATGCAGCAATCAAAAATGATGAGTTTGTGTCCTTTGTAAGGACATGGATGAATCTGGAGAACATCATTCTGAGCAAAATGACACAAGAGCAGAAAAAGAATTACCGCATATACTTACTCATAGGTGGGTGAGAAAAATGAGAACACATGGACACAGAGAGGCGGTCTACTATACACTGGGGTCTATTGGGGGGAATGGGGGAGGGACAGCGGGGGGGCCTGGGGAGGGATAGCCTGGGGATGAATGCCAAGTGTGGGTGAAGGGGAGGAAGGCAGCAAGGCACACTGCCATATGTGTACCTATGCAACTGTCTTGCACGTTCTGCACATGTACCCCAAACCTATAATGCAATAAAAATTAAAAATAAAAATAAAAAATAAAATAAAAAATAAAAAAAAAGAATCCTTAGTATTCCCCAGGTATATCTGATTCTTCACTGAGGCTCTGAATGTGTGGCCGTGTAAAATACACTCCTAATTTTTTATAGGTGTGTATTATTCAGTGAAGCCCTGAAAGACAGGTCATAGGAAAGTGACTCCTGATTATTCCACAGGCGTGCATTTTTAGGTTGGGCTCTGAATCAGTGGTCATACAAAATAGAATGCTGACTTTTACCCAGCTGTATATTATTCAGTGAGGCACTGAATGTGTGGCTATGTAAAATAGACTTCTGACTACTCTACAGGTGTTCCTTATTCAGTGAAGCTCTGAATGAGTGGCGATATGTAATTGCATCCTGAGTATTCCCCAGGTATGCATTATTCACTGAGGCTCTAAAAGTTTGGCCATATGAAATAGTCTCCTGACTAGTCCACAGGTGTGTATTATTTAATGAGGCTTTGAGTTAGCGACCCTATAAAATAGACTCCTATTCCCCAGGTGAGTATTATTGACTCAGACTCTAAATAAGTGGGCATATGCAAAAGACTACTGACTATTCCAAAGTTGTGCATTGCTCACTCAGGCTTTGATTTTGTGGCCTTATAAAATAGACTAGTGTCTATTCCTCAGGTGTGCATTATTCAGTGAGACTGTAAATGCATGCCTATATAAAGTATGCTTCTATCTCTTCCCCAGGTGGGTATTTCTGAGTGAGGCTGTGCATGAGTGGTCATATAAAATAAAATGCTGACTATCCTCCATATTTGTATTATTCAGTGAATCTCTGAATGAGTGGCTACATAAAATAGACTGGTGAGTACTATACATTTGTGCAGTATTCACTGAGGATATGAGTGAGTGGTAATATAAAATGAAATCCTGACTATCCCACAGATGTGCATCATTTACTGAGGCTCTGAATGGGTGGCTATATCAATTAGGCTCCTGACTTTTCCAAAGTATTGCATTATTTAATGAAGCTCTAATTGAGAGGCCAGATGAAATTGACTCCTGATCCTTCCCCTGTTGTGTATAATTTACTGAGCCTCTCAGTGTGTGTTTAATTGAAATACACTCCTGATTATTCCCCATGTGTGTCTTATTCACTGAGGTTCTGTATGAGTTGCCACATGAAGTAGACTCCTGACAATTTTCCAAGTGTGCAATATTCCCTGGGTGTCTCAGTGAGTGGCCATAAGAAACAGATTTCTGACTCTCTGTAATGTGTGTATTATTCAGCGAGTCTCTGAAAAAGGGTTTATATGAAATAGACTCCTGACTATTTTCCAGGTGTGCATTATTTACTGAGGCTTTGAATAACTGGCCATATGTAACAGATTTTTGACTATTCCCCAGGTGTGTATTATTCAGTCAGCCTTTGAATGAGGGGCCTTATAAAATAGACTCCTGACTATACCACAGGTCTATTATTCACTGATGTTCTGAATGTGTGGCTAAAGCAAATAGACACCTGGCCACTTCACAGGTGTGCATTCTTTACTGATGCTCTGAATGAATGGCCATATAAAAGGGACTCAAAGATTTTCTTCAGATATGCATTATTCTATGAGGCTCTGAATGAGGGGCCATACAAAATTTACTCCTTACAATTTTACATGTGTTAATTTGTCTGTTAGAAAGGGAGTCGATAGAAAATAGACTCCTCAGGATTCCAAGGCATACATAATACAGCGAGGCTCATAATGGGATTTTATATTAAATACAATCCTGACTATTCTCCACGTGTGTATCATTCAGTGAGTTGCTGAATGAGTGGCCATAGGAAATAGACCCCTGAGTACCCAACAAGTGTGCATTGTTCAGTGAGGCTTTAATGAGAGGGCCTATGTAATAGACTGCTGAGTATTCCCTAGGTGTGTATTATTCACTGAGGCTCTGGAGGTTTGCTCATAAGACATAGCCTCCTGATTATTGTCCCGGTATGCATTATTAAATGAGGCTCTAAAACAGCGGTCATATGAAGTAGAAACCTGACTATTTTTCAGGTGTGCATCATTCAGGAATGCTCTGATTGGGTGGCCATATGGCATGGACTGTGACTATTCCCAAGGTGTGTATCATTCAGTGTGTTTCTGAACGAGTGACCATATGAAATAGACTTCGGACTATAGCCTGCTGACTATTCCTCAGGTGTGTATTTTCCACTGAGGCACTGGGTGAAAGGTTATATCAAATAGAATCCAGACTATTCCCCAGGTGTGCATTATTCAGTGAGTCTCTGAATAAGTGGCTATATGAAATAGACTCCTGAATATTCCCCAGGTATATATGATTCTTTAGTGAGGCTCTGAAGGAGTGGCCATGTGAAATACACTACTAACTTTTACATCGGTGTGTATAATTCAGTGAGGCTCTGAGTTAGTTACCATAGGAAAGAGACTCCTGAATACTCCACAGGCATGCAATTTTAGGTTGGGCTCTGAATGAGTGGCCATACAAAATAGAATCGTGACTTTCCCTTCTGTGTATATTATTGAGGCTGCGAATGTGTGGCTATATGACATAGACTTCTGACTACTCTACAGGTGTTCCTTATTCAGTGAAGCTCTGAATGAGAGGCCATATATAACAGCGACCTGAATATTTCCCATGTATGCATTATTCACAGAGGTTCTGAACGTTTGGCCATATAAAATAGTCTCCTGACTAGTCCACAGGTGTGTACTATTTAAAGAGGCGTTGAGTTAGTGACCATATGAAATAAATTATTGACTATTCTCCAGGTGTTTATTATTGACTGAGACTGAATAAGTGGGCATATGGAATATGACTGTTCCAAAGTTGTGCATTAAGCACTCAGGTTTTAATTTTGTGGCCATATTGAATACACTAGTGTCTTTTTCCCAGGTGTGCATTATTCACTGAGGCTGTAAATAAGTGGCTATGTAAAGTAGACTTCAAACTCTTCCCCAGGTGTGTATTACTAAGTGAAGCTCTGCATGAATGGTCATATGAAATATAATGCTGACTATCATTTATGTTTGTATTATTCAGTGAGTCCCTGAATGAGTGGCTATATAAAATAGACTGCTGAATACTGTACATTTGTGCATTATTCACTGAGGCTATGGGTGAGTGGCCATTTGAAATGAAATCATGACTATTCCATAGGTGTGTATTATTCAGTGAGGCACTGAATGAGTGGCTGTATAAAATACACTTCTGAAAACTCCACATGTGTGCAACATTTACTGAGGCTGTGAATGAGTGTTCATCTGACATAGCCTCCTGATTATTGCCCAGGTGTGCATTATTCAATGAGGCTCTTAATCAATGGTCATATAAAATGGAATCCTATTTCCCAGGTGTGCATCATTCAGTAATGCTCTGATTCAGTGGCCATATGACAAAGTCTCTGACTATTCCCCAAGTGCGTATCATTCAGTGACTTTCTGAATAAGTGGCCACATGAAATAGACTCCTAACTATTCCCCAGGTGTGTATTACTTACTAAGGGTATGAATGAGTGGCTACATAAAATAGCCTCCTGACTATTCATCAGGTGTGCATTTTTCACTGAGGCACTGAATGAACCATCATATCAAATAGACTCCAGACTATTTCACAGGTGTGCATTATTCCATGAGTCTCTAAATGAGTGGCTATATGAAATAGACTCCAGAGTATTCCCCAGGTATGTCTGATTCACTTAGGCTCTGAATGTATGGCCATGTGAAATACACTCCTGACTTTCCCATAGATGTGTATTACTCAATGAGGCTCTGAATGACTGGCCATTGGAAAGAGACTCCTGAATACTCCAAGGAGTGCATTTTTAGGTTGGGCTCTGAAAGAGTGGCTTTATGAAATAGAATCCTGACTCTCACCTAGGTTTGTGTTATTCAGTGAGGTTGTGAATGTGTAGCTATATGAAATAGACTTCTGACTATTCTACAGGTGTTCATTATTCAGTGAAGCTCTGAATGAGAGGCCATATGTAAGAGTGTCCTGAGTATTCCCCAGTATGCATTATTCACTGAGGCTCTAAATGAGTGGCTATATGAAGTAGAGTCTTAACTCTTCCCCAGGTGTGTATTATTGATTGAGACTCTGATTAAGTAGGCATAAGAAAGAGATTCCTGACTATTCCCCTTGTGTGCATTATTTACAGATAATCTGAATATGTAGCCATTTGAAGTAGACTCTTGACTATTTCGCAGAGGTGCATGATTTACTGAGGCCCTGAAGGAGTGGCCATATGAAAGAGATTCCTTACTATTCCAGATATGTATATTACTCACTAAAACACTGAAAATGTGGCTATATGAAATAGACTCCATTTTACTCCACAGGTGTGTGTTATTCATTGATTCTTTAAATAAATTACCATATGAAATAGACTAGTGATTATTCTCCACATGTGCATTATTCAAAGAGTTTCTGTATGAGTGTCCATATCAAATAAACTCCTATCACCGAGGTCTGTATTATTAGGGAGGCTCTTAATTTGTGGCCATCTTAAATAGGATTCTGATTACTCCACAGGTGTTCATTATTCACTGAGGCTCTGAAGGAGAGGACATATAAAATAGACTCCTGACTATTGCTCCATTGTGCATTATTCAGTAAGGCTCTTAATGAGTGTTCATATGGAAAAGAGTCCTGGTGATTCCCCAGGTGTGTCTCATTCAGTGAGACTTTGAATGATTCGCCATATGAAAAACATTCCTGTGTACTCAACCGTTGTGAATTATTCACTGAGCCTCTGAATGAGTGGCTATGTGAAATACACTCCTGACTTTTTTCCAGGTGTGTTCTATTCAATGAGGCTCAAAATGAGTGGCCACATGAAACGGACCCCTCAGTACTCGACAGACGTTTATTATTCACTGAAAATATGAATGAGTGGGCATAAGCAATAGACTCTTGATTATTTCCTAGGTGTGCATTGTTCACCGAGGCACTGAATATGTGGCCATTTGGAATAGATTCCTCACTATTCCCTAGGTGTGTGTTATTCACAGTGTCTCCAAATGCATTGCCATTTTAGATAGACTCTTAAGAATTCTTCAGGTGTGCACTATTCCATAAGGCTCTGAATGAGTGGCCACATGAAATAGACATTTCACTTTTCCCCAGGCATGCATCATTCACTGAGGCTCTTAAAGACTGACCAAATGATATAGATTCTGGACTATTCCACAGGTGTAAATTATTCACTGAGACTCTGAATATGTGGCTACATAAAATAGACTCCTGACTTCTCCATATTATTCGTGACACTCGGAATGAGAGGCCACATGAAAAAGACTTCTGACTATTACACTTAGAGCAATTCCAGGCAAGAAAAACAAAGTCAAGGGAGAGAGATCCAAGATGGCTGATCGCTGACAGCTCGGGATTGTAGCTCCCAGTGAAAGCTCAGAGAACGTGAGGACGCCACATTTTCAGAGGAATTTTCGTTGCCCACGGACCAGAAGATTTTCAGTGGAGGAGCCGCGTGGGTCGCCAGCGTGACTTCTGTGGCCGGCGCAGCGCTTTTGTCGTCGCCTCGGCGTGGCAGCTCTTCGTGTACAGTGAGCGGGACTGGTTCCCCTACTGACTGGTGTTTGGAGCTCCGGGAAGGCAGAGCCACTTGTTGCGGACTCAAGAAGGAAGCCAGACTGGAGATTCCCAGGCAGAAGACCACCATCAGTCTTATCGCTGCTGTTTTGGCCGGCGCAGTGGGTTGCTCGGATTCCAGCACTGGGAATCAATAAATTGGATGTCCTCTCAGGAACTTAATCAGAAAGGCACTAATTGTAAAGATATCAGATGGATAAAATCACAATAAAGGGAAAAAACAGCCTAAAAAGGCCGAGAAAACTGAAAGTGAGAACCCCTCTCCCTCTACAGGGGATAGTACTTCCTCATCAGCAACGGAACAAGCCCTAATGGAAGAGGACTGTGTTCCAGTATCTGAAGGAGGTTTTAGAAGGTGGATGGTAAAAAACCTCTGGGAACTGAAACAAATTGTTCTAACCCAATGTAAAGAAACTAAGAACTTTGAAAAAAGGTTAGACGAAATGTTAAAAAGAATGGACAATATAGAAAGGAATATACATGAACTAATGGAGTTGAAAAATACAACACGAGAACTTAGTGAAATATGCACAAGTTTGAATAGCCAAATTGATCAAGCAGAAGAAAGGATATCAGAGGTCGAAGACCAATTTAATGAAATGAAATGAGAAGACAAGAATAGAGAAAAAAGGATAAAAAGGAATGAGCAAAGTCTCCAAGAATTATGGGACTATGTGAAAAGACCTAATCTATGTTTGATAGGTGTACCTGAATGTGATGGAGAGAATGAATCCCAACTGGAAAATATTCTTCAGGATATTATCCAGGAGAATTTTTCCAATCTAGCAAAGCAGGCTACCATTCAACCTCAGGTAATACAGAGAACACCACAAAGATATTCCTTAAGAAGAGCAACCCCAAGACACATAATCATTAGATTCACCAGGGTTGAAACAAAGGAGAAAATACTAAGGGCAGCCAGAGAGAAAGGTCAGGTTACCCACAAAGGGAAGCCTATTAGACTTACAACAGATCTCTCAGTAGAAACCCTACAAGCCAGAAGAGAGTGGGGGCCGATATTTAACATCCTCAAAGAACAGAACTTTCAGCCCAGAATTTCATATCCTGCCAAACTAAGCTTCACAATTGAAGAAAAAATAAAATCTTTATGAACAAGCAAGTACTCAGAGATTTTATTACCACCAGGCCTGCTTTACAAAAACTTCTGAAAGAAGCATTACACACAGAAAGGAACAACCATTATTAGCCTTTCTAAAAATATACCAAAAAGTAAAAAACATCAAAAGAAAGAAGAATTTACATCAACAAATGGATCAAATAGCCAGTTAACATCAAATGGCAGTAATCTTAAATTGAAATCAATTAAATTTCTAATTAAAACATATAGCCAAAATCTAATGGTATACTATATCCAGACCTATTCCATATCCAAAGACTAAAAACAAAGGGTTGGAGAAAGATTTACCAACCAAATAGAGAAAAAATAAATAAATAAACAAAAAGGAGTTGTAATTATAAAACAGGTTTCAAACCAAAAAAGATAGAGTGGTATAAGGATAAATTCATCCTAACACCCAGATACATAAGACCCATAAAGAGATTCAGACTCAACGAAACAGAAAATTATAACGATATCCAGAATCTGAACTCAGATTAGTAACAAGTAAACTTGATAAGCAAACTCTCCACTTTAGATGAATAAAATATACATTCTCCATTTTAAATACATAAAATAATGATCGGGCAGTATCAATAGCCATTTATAGAATAAAGCAATATTTCTGTTCTCTCTCCCTCTTTTTCTTCCTTTCTTTTTCTTCCCCCCCCCCAAAAAAAAGAAAAATAAAAACAAAGTCAATCCTGGCAAGGGCAAATCCAGGCAAGGCAAGTCTAGAAAAAAGAAGGCAAAGCATACACAGGCAAGACAAATTCAGGCAAAGTAAGGCAAGGCAAAAAAAAAAAATAAGACAACTGCAAGAGGCAAGATGGCGTCGTAAAAGTGACTCAGGATTGCAGCTCTCAGTGAAGGCACAGAGGGTGAGTCCTAGCCGCATTCTCAAATGGACCTTTTTTGCCCACAGAGCGTTGAAAGTCCCAGGTGTGGGAGAGATACGGAACACTAGTAAAGCCGCCTAACGCAGCTGGCTCGCATGACTGCTTCGGCTGGCACCACAGCGAGACCCGGAACAGAACTCACTGGTCGGGGAGCCCTGTTAAACTGGCAATCTGAGATTTGGTAGGGCAGATTGGCATGTCCATCTGATTGAACGGGACTTGGACAGTAAGCCAGACCAGGAGTTTCCTGGGAAGCGTGATCTGAGCTGGTGCAGTGGGCAGCAGCACAGGAGATCACATGGATCCCAGTGCCCTATCAGCAGGCTACATGGGCGCCAGTGAGAGAGTCAACCTTTCAGCTTGTGGAGAGGAAGAGAGAGAGAGAGAGAGGACGGACTCTGAGGCACAGAGCTGGGTGATCGGGCTCAGCGGGTCCCACCCTCACGGGGACAAGCAGGGCGGCGACTGGAGGCGCTTGGGGCTGAGAGTTTTGCTGCCAGCATCTAGGACGGTGCAGCCCGGTGAGGTAAAGGCGTCCACCATTACTGACACAATCCTCCCCTACTGAAGTACTGCCCAGGGATGATGTAGCCTGCTGTTGCTAAGGCAACCTGCCATAACAGAGACACTCCACCAGGAGTGGGGAGTGCTCCACAGCAGAAGGGAGCCCAGCAGCAACAGGGCGGACCCACGCTAGCAGGTCAGAGCCCCGGCAGGCAAATAGTGAATAGACTGCCTCCTACTGGGCCAGGACAGTGCAACAGATACCCATAAAGAAAGCCCCAACTCCCTGAGACAGAGCATCTAAGGGGGAAAAAGAAAAGGGTGGTGTTTTATGAGTTCTATTGCAGCAGACATAAACAACCTCCCAACAACGCTGAATGAACAACAAAGCTCACAGATCAGCACTGGAGCTCTGATAAAGAACAGACAGTCTCCTTAAGCAGCTCCCTGACCCCTGTATATCCAAAGAGTCACAACAAAAAAGGACTAATCAGACTGATATTTGGCGGGCATCATTCTGGAACAAAGACAACAGAAGAAGAAAGTGGTATCATCCCTCACGGTTCCAAGCCGCTACAGGTATACTCCAGACAAGCAGGGCCTGGAGTGGACCTCAGCACTCATACAGCAGAGGGGCTAGATCATTAGAAGAAAAACTAAGGAAAAGAAATACATCATCATCAACAATCTCAGCATCCACACAGAGACCTAATTAAAAAATCAGCAACTACTAAGACGACAGGTGGATAAATCCATAAAGATGGGAAGAAACCAGCGCAAAAAGGAGGAAAACACCCAAAACCAAAACACCTCACCTCCTAAAAAGGACCAAAACGCCTCACCAGCCAGAAAACCAAGCTGGACGAAGAATCAGTGTAACGAACTTACACAATTACACTTCAGAAAGTGGATAATGAGAAACTTCAGTGAGCTAAAAGAACATGTTCTAAAGCGGTGCAAAGAAACCAAAAACCTTGTAAAAAGATTCGAGGAATTGATAATAAAAATGGATAACTTAGAGAGGAATATAAATGAATTAAATGAGCTGAAAAACACAACACAAGAACTTCGTGAAGCATGCACAAGTTTCAACAACCGAATTGACCAAGCAGAAGAAAGAATATCAGAAGTTGAAGATCAACTCAATGAAATAAAACGTGAAACAAAGATTAAAGAAAAAAGCACAAAAAGGAATGAACAAAATCTCCAAGAAATGTGGGACTATGTGAAGAGACCAAACCTACGTTTGATAGGTGTACCAGAATGTGGTGAAGAGAATGAATCCAAGCTGGAAAACACTCTTCAGAATATTATCCAGGAAAATTTCCCCAACATAGCAAGACAAGTCAATACTCAACTCCAGAAATTACAGAGAACACCACAAAGATACTCCGCAAGAAGAGCAACCCCAAGGCACATAATCGTCAGATCTATCAGGGTTGAAATGAAGGAGAAAATACTAAGGGTAGCGAAAGAGAAAGGTCGGGTTACCCACAAAGGGAAGCCCATCAGAATCACAGCAGATCTCTCAGCAGAGACTCTACAAGACAGAAGAGAGTGGGCCCAATATTCAACATCCTTAAAGAAAAGAACTTTCAACCTAGAATTTCATATCCAGCCAAACAGAGATTCATAAGTGAAGGAAAAATAAAATCCTTCATGAACAAGCAAGTTCTCAGAGATTTTGTCACCACTAGGCCTGCTTTACAAGAGTTCCTGAAAGAAGCACTATACATAGAAAGAAACAACCAGTACCAGCCATCCTAAAAGCATACCAAATGCTAAAGACCATCAACAAAATGAACAATCTACATGAACCAACGGGCAAAACAGCAAGCTAGCATCAAAAAGGCAGTATCAAATTCACACATAACAATATTAACCCTAAATGTAAATGGGCTAAATGCACCAATCAAAGGACACAGAGTGGCAAATGGGATAAAAAACCAAAACCCATCGGTGTGCTGTATCCAGGAAACCCACCTCACACGCAAAGATACACAAAGGCTCAAAATAAAAGAATGAGAGAAGATTTACCAAGGAAATGGAGAGCAAAAAAAAAGAGAGAGTTGAAATTCTCATCTCTGATAAAATAGAGTTTAAAGCAACAAAGATCAAAAGGGACAAGGAAGGTCATTATATAATGGTAAAAGTTTCGATACAACAAGAAGAGCTAACAATTCTAAATATATATGGACCCAATGTAGGAGCACCCAGATATATAAGGGAAGTTCTTAATGACTTACAATGAGACTTGGACTCCCACACAATAACAGGGGGAGACTTTAACACTCCACTGTCAATAGCAGACAGATCAACCAGACAGAAAATTAACAAGGATATCCAGGACTTGAACTCAGACCTGGAACAAGCAAACTTGATAGACATTTACAGAACTCTCCACCCCAAATCCACACAATA
This sequence comes from Saguinus oedipus, assembly GCA_031835075.1. NCBI lineage: Eukaryota > Metazoa > Chordata > Mammalia > Primates > Cebidae > Saguinus > Saguinus oedipus. The sequence goes on from CM063170.1 coordinate 8,574,681, forward strand.
TACATTCTTCTCAGCACCACGTCACACCTACTCCAAAATTGACCACATAATTGGAAGTAAAGCACTCCTCAGCAAATGCAAAACAACTGAAATAACAACAAACAGACTCTCAGAACATAGTGCAATCAAGTTGGAACTCAGAATTCAGAAAATAACTCAGAACCGCACAGCTTCATGGAAACTGAACAACTGGCTCTTGAATGTTGATTGGATAAACAGTGAAATGAAGGCAGAAATAAAGAAGTTCTTTGAAACCAAGGAAAAAGAAGACACAACGTACCAGAATCTCTGGGACACATTTAAAGCAGTCTGTAGAGGAAAATATATAGCAATAAGTGCCCACATGAGAAGAGTGGAGAGATCCAAAATTGACACCCTAACGTCAAAATTGAAAGAGCTAGAGGAGCAAGATCAAAAAAGCTCAAAACCTAGCCGAAGACAAGAAATAACTAAGATCAGAGCAGAACTGAAAGAGATAGAGACAAGAAAATCGCTTCAAAAAATCAATAAATATAAGAGCTTGTTTTTCAAAAAGATCAACAAAATAGACAGACCACAAGCCAGACAGATAAAAAAGAAAATAGAGAACAACCAAATAGATGTAATAAAAAAAGGTAATGGGGAAATCATCACAGATTCCACAGAAATTCAAACCATCATCAGAGAATACTACAAACAACTCTATGCACATAAACTAGTAAATCAGGAAGAAATGGATAAATTCTTTTACGCCTGTGTCCTCCCAAGCCTAAACCAGGAGGAAGCCGAAACTATGAATAGACCAATAAAAATGTCTGAAGTTGAGGCAGCAATTAAGAGCCTGCCATACAAAAAAAGTCCAGGTCCAGATGGGTTCACAGCTGAATTCTACCAGACACACAAAGAGGATCTCATACCATTCCTTCGGAAACTATTCCAAATAATCCAAAAAGAGGGAACCCTTCCCAAATCATTTTATGAGACCAACATCATCCTGATACTAAAACCTGACAGAGACTCAACATGAAGAGAAAACTTCAGGCCAATATCCATGATGAACATAGATGCAAAAATCTTCAATAAAATACTGGCAAACCGATTGCAACAGCACATTAAAAACTTATCCATCATAATCAAGTAGGATTCATCCTGGGAATGCAAGGCTAGTTCAACATACACAAGTCTATCCATGCAATTCACCATATAAACGGAAGCAAAAACAAAAATCACATGATTATCTCAATTGAAGCAGAGAAGGCATTTGACAAAATTCAACAGCCCTTTATGCTAAAAACCCTCAATAACCTTGGTACTGATGGAGCATAACTCAAAGTAATAAAAGCTATTTATGACAAACTAACAGTCAATATCATACTTAATGGGCAAAAACTGGAAGCATTCCGTTTGAAATCCGGCACTAGATGAGGATGCCCTCTCTCACCACTCCTATTCAACATAGTACTGGAAGTTCTAGCCAAAGCAACCAGGCAAGAAAAAGAAATAAAGGGTATTCAAATAGGAAAGGTGGAAACCAAATTGTCTCTATTTGCAGACGACATGATAGTATACCTAGAAGACCCCGTCACCTCAGCCCAAAAGCTCCTGCAACTGATAAGCAACTTCAGCAAAGTCTCAGGATATAAAATCAATGTACAAAAATCACAAGCATTCCTATACACCAATAACAGACTTAAAGAGAACCAAATCAAGAACGAACTGCCATTCACAATTGCTACAAAGGAAATAAAATACATAGGAATACAACTCACAAGGAATGTAAGGGACCTCTTTAAGGAAAACTACCAACCACTGCTCAATGAAATAAGAGAGGACACAAACAGATGGACAAACATTCCATGTTCGTGGTTAGGAAGAATTAATATCGTGAAAATGGCTATACTGCCCAAAGTAATTTACACAATCTATGCTATCCCCATCAAACTACCATTGAATTTCTTCACAGAACTGGAAAATACCACCATGAATTTCATATAGAACCAAAAAAGAGCCCGCATAGCCAAGTCAATTCTAAGTAAACATAACACAGCGGGAGGCATCACACTACCAGACTTCAAACTATTCTACAAGGCTTCAGTAATTAAAACAGCATGGTACTGGTACCAAAACAGAGATATAGACCAATGGAACAGAACAGAAGCTTCGGAGGCAACACAACGTATCTACAACCATATTATCTTTGATAAACCAGACAAAAACAAGCAATGGGGAAATGATTCCCTATTTAATAAATGCTGTTGGAAAAACTGGCTAGCCATGTGCAGAAAGCAGAAACTGGACCCCTTCCTGACACCTTTCACTAAAATTAACTCCAGATGGATTAAAGACTTAAACCTAGGACCTGACACCATAAAAACCCTAGAAGAAAATCTTGGCAAAACCATTCAGGACATAGGAGTAGGCAAGGACTTCATGACCAAAACACAAAAAACATTGGCAACAAAAGCCAGAATAGACAAATCGGACCTAATCAAACTCCACAGCTTCTGCATGGCAAAAGAAACAGTCACTAGAGTGAATTGGCCACCATCAGCATGGGAAAAAATCTTTGCAGTTTACACATCTGACAAAGGGCTGATATCCAGAATTTACAAAGAACTCAAACAGATTTACAAGAAAAAACAAACAAGCCCATTCAAAAATGGGCAAAGGATATGAACAGACACTTTACAAAAGAAGACATACATGAGGCCAACAAACAGATGAAAAAATGCTCATCATCACTGGTCATTAGAGAGATGCAAATCCAAACCACATTGAGATACCATCTCACACCTGTTAGAATGGCGATCATTAGAAAATCTGGAGACAGCAGATGCTGGAGAGGATGTGGAGAAAGAGAAACACTCTTCCACTGTTGGTGGGAATGTAAATTAGTTCAACCGTTGTGGAAGACAGTGTGGCGATTCCTCAGGGACCTAGAAATAGAAATTCCATTTGACCCAGCAGTCCCATTGCTGGGTATATATCCAAAGGACTATAAATCTTTCTACTATAAGGACACATGCACACGAATGTTCATTGCAGTACTGTTTACAATGGCAAAGAACTGGAACCAACCCAAATGCCCAACGATGATATACTGGACTGGAAAAGTATCGCACATATACACCATGGAATATTATGCAGCAATCAAAATAATGAGTTCATGTCCTTTGTAAGGACATGGATGAATCTGGAGAACATCATTCTCAGCAAGCTGACACAAGATCAGAAAAAGTAATACCGCATATACTCACTCATATGTGGGTGAGAAAGATGAGAACACATGGACACAGAGAGGTGATCTACTATACACTGGGGTCTATTGGGGGGAATGGGGAAGGGACAGAGGTGGGGGACTGGGGAGGAATAGCCTGGGGATGAATGCCAAGTGTGGGTGAAGTGGAGGAAGGCAGCAAAACACACTGCCATGTGTGTACCTACGCAACTATCTTGCACGTTCTGCACATGTACCCAAAACCTGTAATGCAATAAAAATTAAAATATATATATATATAAATACAAGGTAAATATAAACATATCAAGGCAAGGCCAGACAAATCCAGGCAAGGCATAGCACAGGAAATCCAGGAAAAACCAGTAAAGCCAAATACAGGCAAGGAAAGTCCAGGCAAGGCAAGGGAAGGCAAGGCAAATCCAGGAAAATCAAATCCAGCTACTTTAAGTCAAGGCAAATTTATACAAGGCAAATCCCAGCAAGGCTAGGGAAGTTAAATCCAGGCAAGGCACACCCAGGCATGGAGAGGCAAAATAAGGCAAATCCAGGCAATGCAAATACAGGAAAGGAAAGGCAAAGTAAATCTTGGCAAAGCAAGTCCAGGCAAGTAAAGGCAAGGCAAAGAAAATTAAGGCAAGGCAAGGTAAGGCAAGTCCAGGCAAGAAAAGGCAAGGTAAATCCAGAAAAGAAAAATCCAGGCAAGACAATGAAAGGCAAAACAAGAAAAATCCAGGGAAGGCAAATTCAGCCAAGGCAAGCAAGGCAAGGCAAGGCAAGGCAAGGCAAGGCAAGGCAAATCCAGGAAATGCAAGAAAACACAAGGCATGGCAAATCCACGCAAGACAAATTTTGGGAAGGCAAGGAAAGGCAAATCCAGGCAAGAAAAGGCAAGACAAATCCACGCAAGGCAAATTCAGGCGAGGCAAATCAAGGCAAATTTAGGAAAGGTAAAATAAAACATATCCAAGCAAGGGAATTCCAGGCAAGGCAAATCCAGGCAGGGCAAATTGAGGCAAGAAAAATTCAGGCAATAAAATGAATTGCAAATTTTGGCAAGGCCAATCCAGGCATGCCAAAATAAGGCAAAAAATATTCAAGCAAGGCAAATCAAGTCAAGGGAAGTCAAGGCAAGGAAAATCCATGCAAGGCAAGGCATAGCAAGACAAATCCACAAAAGGCAAGAAAAGGCAAATCCGGGAAAGTCAAGTCCAAATAAAAACAAGGCAATTCAAGGCAAACCCAGGCATATCAAATCCAGATATTTCAAGGCAAGGCAAATCCAGACAAGGCAATCCAGGCAAGGCAAGGTAAAGTAAATCCAGGCAAGGCAGATTTATGCAAATAGAGGCAAGGTAAGGCAAATTCATGCAATGCAAATCCAGGCAAGTCAAGGCAAAGCAAGTCTTGGCAAGGCAAGTCCAGGCAAAGCAAGGCAAGGCAAATTCCATAAACGTAAATTTAAGAAAGGCAAGGCAAGGCAAATTCAGGCAAGACAAATTCAGAGAAAAAAGGGGAACGCAAATCCAGGCAAGGAAAATCCAGGCATTGAAAGACAATGCAAATCCAGGCATGGCAAATCCAAGAAAAGCAAGAAAAAAAAAATCCAGGCAATGCAAGGTAAGGCAAATGCAGGCAAAGAAAATTTAGGAAGCGCAAGAGAAGGCAAGGCAAATCCAAACATAGAAAACAAAATCCAGGCAAAACACATCCAGGTAAGGCAAGATAATGTATGGCAAATTCAGCCAAGGTAAATTCAGGAAAGGCAAGGAAAAGCAAATCCAGGCAAGGAAAATCCAAACAAGGCACGGCAAGGCAAATCCAGGTAAGGCAAATGCAGTCAAGGCAACAGAAGGCAAATACAGGCAAGGCAAGGCAAATACAGGCAAGGCAAATTAGGGCTAGATAAGGGAAGGCAAGTCCAATAAAGTGAAGGCAAATCCAGGCAAATCAAGGCAAGGCAAGGCAAATCCAGGAAAGGAGGCAAAACAAGGTAATGAAAATCCATGCAAGGCAAAGCAAGGCCAGGCAAATATAGGCAAGGCAAATCCAGGAAACTCAAGGCAAGGCAAGACAAGGCAAAACGAGGTAAGGTAAAGAAAGGCAAAGAAAATCAAGGCAAGGCAAATTTAGGCAAGGCAAAACAAATCCAGTAAAGGCTAAACAACGCAAAGCCAGTCAAGATAAGGCAAGAAAATCCAGGTAAGGTAAATCCAGCCAAAGCAAGGCAAGACAAATGCAGGCAAGACAAGGAAATTCAAGGAAAGACAAATCCAGGCATGACAAGGCAAGGCAATGCAAATCTAGGCAACACAAGGCAAAGCAACGCACAACCAAGCAACACAAATCCACGCAAGGCAAGGAAAGGCAAATTCAGGCAAGGTAAATTTAGGCTAGGCAAGGCAAATTTAGGCAATAAAAATCCAGGAAAGGAAAATTCTGGCAAGGCAAGGGAAAGCAAATCCTGGCAAGAAAAATTTAAACAATGCAGGGCAAGACAAATCCAGGCATGGCAAATCCAGGCAAGGCAAAACAAGGCAAATCGAGGAAAAGCAAATGCAAGCAAGGCAAGGCAAATACATGCAAGGGAAGGCAAGGCAAGGAAAATTTAGGTAAGGCAGATACACGCAAGGCAAGGCAAGGCAAGGCAAGTTCAGTCAAAGCAAGACAAGGCAAAGCACATTGAAGCAAGACAAATCCAGGAAAAGCAAGGCAAGGCAAATCCAGGCAAGGCAAATCCAGGCAAGGCAAGGCAAATCCAGTCAATTCAAATTCTCACAAACAAGAAAAATCAAATCCAGGCAAGGCAATTCCAGGCAAGGCAAGGCAAGGTAAGGCAAATCCAGACAAGGCAAACACAATCAAGGCAAGGCAAGACAAGATAAATTCAGCCAATGCAAGGCAATTCCAAGCAAGGAAAGGCAAGGCAAATTCAGGCGAGGCAAATCCACCAAGGCAAGGCAAGGCACAGCAAATTTAGGCAAGAAGAGGCAAAGAAAGGCAAGGCAAATCCAGAAAATTCAAACCCAGACAAGGCAAGGCAAGTAAAGGCAAATCTAGGCAAGGCAAATTCAAGGAAGTTAAGGCAAAAGAAGGCAAGGAAAATCCACGCAAGACAAATCCAGGGAATGCAAGGCAAGGGAAATCCAAGAAAGGCAATTCCAGGTAAGGCAAGGCAAGGCAAGGCAAACTTAGGCAAGATAAATCCAGGCGAGGCAAAAAAAGCAAATCAAGGCAAGCCAAAACAAGACATATTCAGGCAAAGGAATTCCTAGCAAGGCAAGGCAAGGCAAATCCAGGCAGAGCAAATTAAAGCAAGGCAATTCCAGGCAAGGCAATGCAAAGCAAGGCAAATCCTGGCAAGATAAATCCAGGCACAACAAGGCAAGGGATATCCTGTCAAGGCAATTCCAGGCAAGGAATCGCCAATCAAATTCAGGCAAGGCAAATTTAGGCAAGGGACGGCAAGTAAAATACAAGCAAGGTAAGGCTATGCAAAAAAAGTAGAGGAAAAGCAAATCCAGGCAAGGCAAGAAAAGGCATAGCAAGGAAAATTCAGGCAAGTCAAGGCAAGACAAATTCAGGTAAGGCAAATCCACTCAAGGCAAGGGAACGCAAATTCAGGCAAGGCAAATCCATGTAAGGCAAGTTAAGGCAAATTTCGGCAACGCAACTTCATGCAGAGCAAATAAAGACAAGGCAAGGCAAATCCAGGCAAGTCAAGGCAAAGCAAATCCAGGCAAGAAAAATTCAGTCAACGCAAGGCAAGGCAAATCCAGGCATGGCAAATCCAGGCAAGGCAAGGCAAGGCAAGGCAAGGCAAGGCAAATTCAGGCAAAGCAAATTCAGGCAAGGCAAGGCAAATTCATCAAAGGCAAGGCAAGGCAAATTTAGGCAAGTTAAATTTAGGCAAGGCAAATCCAGGTTATGCAAATGCAGTGAAGGCACTACAAGGAAAATCCAGGCAAGGAAAATCCAGTCAAGAAAAATGCAGGCAATTTAAAGAAAGGCAAGTAAATTCTAGCAAGGAAAATCCAGGCAGGTAAAGAAAAGTCCAGGCAAATCCAGGCAAGACAAATCCAGTGAAGTTAAAGAAAGGCAAGGCAAATCCAGGCAAGGCAAGGCAAATACAAGCAAAGCAAATCCAGGCAAGTCAAGGCAAGGCAAATCCAGTCAAGACAAATCCAAGCAAGGCAAGGCAAGACAAAGCAAATCCAGGCATGGTAATGGAAGGGAAATCCAGGTAAGGCAAATCCAGGCAAGGAAAGGCAGATAAAGGCAAAGGAAGGCAAGGCAAATACAGGAAGGCAAATCCAGGCCTGGCAAGGCAAGGCAAGGCAAAGCAAGGCAAGGCAAAACAAATACAGGCAAGGCAAATTGAGTCAAGGTAAGGCAAGGCAAGGCAAATTCAGGCAAATCAAAACCACACTTAATTCATGGTTGTTTTAAACAGTGTCCTGACTACTCCATAGGCGTTCATTATTCACTGAAGCTCTGAATGAGAGGCCATATAAAATATACTCCTGACTATTGCCCCATTGTGAATTATTCAATAAGGCTCTGAGTGAGTGGTAGTATGGATTAGAATTCTGACAATTCCCCAGGTGTTTATTATTCAGTGAGGCACTGAATGAGTGGCCATATGAAACTGTTTTAACTATTCTCCAGGTTTGTAATACTCAGGGAGGCACAGAAAGAGTGGCCATATAAAAAAGACTCTAGACTATTCCCTAATAGTGTATTATTCACTGAGGCTCTGAATGAATGGCCATATGAAATAGACTTCTGACAATTCCATAGGTGCATATTATCCACTGAGGCTATGAATGAGTGTCCAAATGTAATAAACACCTGGCTACTCCACAGGTGTGCATTACTTACTGAGGATCTGAATGAATGTCCATTGAAATAGACTCCAAATTATTCTCCAGGTGTGTATTATTAAGTGAGTCTCAGTATAGGTTGCCATATTAATTAGATTCCTTACTATCCCACAGGAGTGTATTTTTCACCAAGGCTCTGAATATGTGGCAACATAAAATAGACTCCTGACTACTCCACATATTCAGTGACACTTCGAATGAGATGCCACCTAAAAAAGACTCCTGACTATTCCACAGGTGTGCATTATTCAGCGAGCCTCTGAATGAGAGAATAAAACAGAATTCAGACTATTTCTTCAGGTTTGTACGTCTAATGAGGCTATCAATGAGTGGCCATATGAAAGAGACTTATCACTTTTTCTCAGGTGTGCATTATTCTGTGAGGCAGTGAAAGAGTGGCCATATGAAATAGACTCCTGACAATTCCCCAGGTATGTAATATTCAGTGAGGTTCTGAATAAGTTTCCATATGAAATAGTCTCCATTTACCTGGTGTGCATTATTCAGTGAGACTGTGAATGAGTGGCCATAAGAAATAGACTCCAGACTATATCACAAATGTGCAATATTCAGTGAGGCTGTGAAAGAGTGGCCATATGAAACAGACTCCTTATTACTCCACATGTGTGCATTATTCACTGACTGAATGAGTAGCCATATGATATAAACTCCTAATTATTCTCCATGTGTGCATTATTCAAAAAGGTTCTGTATGAGTGTCCGTACCAAATAGACTCCTGACACTCCCCAGGTGTGTATTATTCAGTGAGGCCAAGAATGAGAGGTCATATGAAACAGCTTACTGACTATCACCCAGGTGTGTATCATTCAGGAAGAAACTTAATTCGTGTCTATCTTAAACAGCGTCCTGACTACTCCATAGGGGTTCATTATCCACTGAAACTCTGAATGAGAGGCCACATAAAATAAACTCCTGACTATTGCCACATTGTAAATTATTCAATAAGGCTCTGAATGAGTGGTTGTATGGAATAGAATTCTGACGATTCGCCAGGTGCATATTATTCAGTGAGGCACTGAATGAGTGGCCATATGAAAAATGCTCCTGACTATCACCCTGGTATGCATTATTCATTGTGGCTCTGAAGTATTGGCAATGTGAAATAGACTCCTGAATATTCCCCAAGTCTGAATTATTCACTGATTCTCTGAGTGGCCATATAAAATAGACTCCTGACTATTCCCCAGTTGTGTATTATTCCGTGGGCATCCTACTGAGTGACAATATGAAATAGATTTATGACTGTTGCACATGTGTGCATTATTCAGGGAGTCTCAGAATTGAAAGTGATATTAAATATTCTCCTCAGTACTCCACAGATGTGCATTATCCACTGAGGCTCGTAATGAGTGGTCATGTTAAACAGACTCCTGACAATTTCTCAGGTGTGTATTATTCACTGAGGCTCTGAAACAGTGTTTCCATGAAGGAGATACTTGACTATTCCAAGGGTGTGCATTTTTCAGCTTGGCTTTCAATGTCTGGTTATATGAAATAGAATCCTGACTATTCCCCAGATGTGTATCATTCAGTAATTCTCTGAATCAGTGCCCACATAAAATAGACCGGTGACTATTTTCCAGGTGTCTATTATTTACAGTAGAATTCTCACTACTCTCTAGGTGTGCATTATTCACTGAGGCTCTGAATGAGTGGCATTATGAAATAGACTCTTGACAATTCCATAGGTGTGTAATATTCAGTGAGGCTCTGAATGAAAGGCCATAAAAAAGAGAATTCTGACTTATGCATCGGTGCACATTACTACATGAGATTTTGAATTAGTGGCGATATGACTATTTTACAGCAGTGTACCATTAAGCAGGACTCTGAATTATCATAGTAGAGAAATTCCTGAATATCCACAAGAAGCTTATTACTCAGAGAGGCTCTGAATGAATGCCTATATCATTTAAGCTGCTGACTACTCCACAGGATTGCATTATTCAGAGAAGCTCTGAATGAGAAGTCAGATGAAATTGTCTCCTAACAGTTTCCTAGGTGTGTATTATTCACTGAGCTTCTGAATAAGTGGCCAATTGAAATACACTTCTGAAGATGGCATTGTAGAAGTGACTCAGGATTGCAGCTCTCAGTGAAGGTGCACAGGGTGAGTCCCAGCCGCATTCTCAGATGGACCATTTTTGCCCACAGAGTGTTGAAAGTCCCAGGTGTGGGATAGACACGGGATGCTAGTACAGCCGGCTAGTGCAGTCAGCTCGTGGGGCCGCTTCGGCCGACGCCGCAGCAGGACCCGGCACAGAACTCACTGGTCTGGGTGCCCTGTTAAACCGGCAATCTGAGATTTAGAAGGGCAGATTGGCATGTCCATCTGATTGAATGGGACTTGGACAGTGAGCCAGATCAGGAGTTTCCTGGGAAGCATAGGAGATGGCACAGATCCCAGTGCCCTATCGGCAGGCTACTGGGGCGCCAGTGAGAGAGTCGACCTTTCAGCTTGCTGAGAGAAAGAGAGAGAGAGAGAGGATGGACTCTGAGGCAGAGAGCTGGGTGATCGGGCTCGGTGGGTCCTACCTTCACGGGGACAAGCAGGGCTGCGACTGGAGAAGCTTGGAGCTGAGAGTTCTGCTGCCGGCATCTAGGACGGTGCAGCCTGGTGAGGGAGGGGCGTTCGCTATTACTGACGCAATCTGGCCCTACTGAAGTACCGCCCAGGGCTGATGCAGCCTGCCATTGCTGAGGCAACCTGCCATAACAGAGAGACTCCGCCAGGAGGGGGGAGCAATCCACAGCAGAAGGGAGCCCAGCAGCAACAGGGCGGACCCAGGCTAGCAGGTCAAAGCCCCGGCAGGCAAAGAGTGAAGAGACTGCCTCCTAGTGGGGCAGGACAGTGCAACAGATACTCCTAAAGAAAGCCCCAACTCCCTGAGACAGAGCATCTAAGGGGGAAAAAAAGGGCGGTGGTTTATGAGTTCTATTGCAGCAGACATAAACAACCTCCAAAAAACCCGGAATGAACAACGGAGCACAAAGCTCAGCACTGGAGCTCCTATGAAGCAAAGACCTTCTTCTCAAGCAGCTCCCTGACCCCTGTATATCCAAAGAGTCACCCCAAAAAAAAACTACTCAGACTGACATTTGGCGGGCATCATTCTGGAACAAAGACAGAAGAAGAAGAAACTGGTATCATCCCTCATTGTTCTGCAGCTGCTACAGGTATAACCCAGAGAAGCAGGGCCTGGAGAGGACCTCAGCAGGCATGCAGCAGAGGGGCTAGACCATTAGAAGGAAAATTAAGTAACAGAAATACTTCATCATCAACAATCTCAGCATCCACACAGAAACCCAAATGAAAAATAAGCAACTACTAAGACGACAGGCGGATAAATCCATAAAGATGGGAAGAAACCAGCGCAAAAAGGAGGAAAACACCCAAACCCAAAAAACCTCACCTCCCACAAAGGACCAAAACTCCTCACCAGCAAGGGAACAAAGCTAAACGGAGAATGAGTGTGACAAAATAACGGAATAAGACTTCAGAAAGTGGATAATGAGAAACTTCAGTGAGCTAAAAGAACGTGTTCTAAAACAGTGCAAAGAAACTAAGAACCTTGAAAAAAGATGTGAAAAAAATTCGAGGAATCGATAACAAGAATGGACAACTTAGAGAAGAATATGAATGAAATGAAGGAGCTGAAAAACACAACACGAGAACTTCACAAAGCATGCACAAGTTTCAAAAGCCGAATTGACCAAGCAGAAGAAAGAATATCAGAAGTCAAAGATCAACTCAATGAAATAAAGGGAGAAACCAAGATTAAAGAAAAAAAGCACAGAAAGGAATGAACAAAATCTCCAAGAAATGTGGGACTATGTGAAAAGACCCAACCTAAGTTTGAGAGGTGTACCAGAATGTGATGAACAGAATGAATCCAAGCTGGAAAACACTATTCAGGATATTATTCAGAAAAATTTCCCCAACATAGCAAGACAGATCAATACTCAACTCCAGAAAATACAGAGAACTCCACGAAGATACTCCACAAGAAGAGCAACCCCAAAGCACATAATCGTCAGATTCAGCAGGGCTGAAATGAAGGAGAAAATACTAAGGGCAGCCAGAGAGAAAGGTCGGGTCACCCACAAAAAGAAGCCCATCAGACTCACAGCAGATCTCTCGGCAGAGACTCTACAAGCCAGAAGACAGTGGGGGCCAATATTCAACATCCTTAAAGAAAAGAACTTTCAACCTAGAATTTCATATCCAGCCAAACTGAGCTTCATAACTGAAGAAAAAATGAAATCCTTCACGAACAAGCAACTACTCAGAGAATTTGTCACCACTAGGCCTGCTTTACAAGAGCTCCTGAAAGAGGCACTACACATAGAAAGAAACAACCAGTACCAGCCATCCTAAAAGCATACCAAATGCTAAAGACCATCAACAAAATGAAGAATCTACATGAACCAATGGGCAAAACAACTAGCTAGCATCAAATGGCAGCATAAAATTCACAAATAACAATATTAACCCTAAATGAAAATGGGCTAAATGCACGAATAAAAAGACACAGACTAGCAAATTGGATAAAAACCAAAATCCATCGGTGTACTGCATCCAGGAAACCCATCTCACACGCAAAGATACACAAAGGCTCAAAATAAAAGGATAGAGGAAGATTTACCAAGCAAATGGAGAGCAAAAAAAAGCAGGAGTTGCAATTCTCGTCTCAGATAAAATAAACTTTAAAGCAACGAAGATCAAAAGGGACAAAAAAGGTCATTACATAATGGGAAAAGGATCGATACAACAAGAAGAGATAATGATTCTAAATATATATGGACCCAATGTAGCAGCACCCAGATATATAAGGCAAGTTCTTAATGACTTACAAAGAGACTTAGACTCCCACACAATAATAGTGGGAGATTTTAACACTCCACTGTCAGTAGCAGACAGAACAACCAGACAGAAAATTAACAAGGATATCCAGGACTTGAATTCAGACCTGGAACAAGCAAACCTGATAGACATTTACAGAACTCTCCACCCCAAATCCACACAATATACATTCTTCTCAGCACCACATCACACCTACTCCAAAATTGACCACAAAACTGGAAGTAAAGCACTACTCAGCAAATGCAGAACAGATGAAGTCATAACAAATAGTCTCTCAGACAATAGTGCAATCAAGTTGGAACTCAGAATTCAGAAAATAACTCAGAACCGCACAGCTTCATGGAAACTGAACAACTGGCTCTTGAATATTGATTGGATAAACAATGAAATGAAGACAAAAATAAAGAAGTTCTTTGAAACCAACAAGAATAAAGACACAACGGACCAGAATCTCTGGGACACATTTAAAGCAGTCCGTAGAGGAAAATATATAGCAATAAGTGCCCACATGAGAAGAGTGGAGAGATCCAAAATTGACACCCTATTTCAAAATTGAAAAAGCTAGAGGAGAAAGATTAATAAAGCTCAAAATCTAGCCGAAGACAAGAAATAACTAAAATCAGAGCAGAAGTTAAGGAAATAGAGACAAGAAAAACCCTTCAAAAAATCAATAAATCTAAGAGCTGGCTTTTTAAAAAGATCAACAAAATAGACAGACCACTAGCCAGACTGATAAAAAAGAAAAGAGAGAACAACCAAATAGATGCAATAAAAAACGATAATGGGGAAATCACCACAGATTCCACAGAAATTCAAACCATCATCAGAGAATACTATAAACAACTCTATGCACATAAACTAGTAAACCAGAAAGAAATGGATAAATTACTGGATGCCTGTGTCCTCCCAAGCCTAAATCAGGAGGAAGCCGAAACTATTAATACGCCAATAAGAAGGTCTGAAGTTGAGGCAGCAATTAAGAGCCTACCACACAAAAAAAAGCCCAGGTCCAGATGGGTTCACAGTTGAATTCTACCAGACACACAAAGAGGATCTGGTACCATTCCTTCTGAAACTATTCCAAATAATCCAAAAAGAGGAAACCCTTCCCAAATCATTTTATGAGACCCACATCATCATGATACCAAAACCTGACACAGATTCAACAAGAAAAGAAAACTTCAGGCCAATATCCATCATGAACATAGATACAAAAATCTTCAATACAATTCTGGCAAACCGATTGCAACAGCACATTAAAAAACTTATCCATCATGATCAAGTAGGATTCATCCAGGGGATGCAAGGCTGGTTAAACATATACAAGTCTATAAATGTAATTCACCACATAATCAGAAGCAAAAACAAAAACCAGATGATTATCTTAATTGACGCAGAGAAGACTTTTGAGAAAATTCAACAGCCCTTTATGCTAAAATACCTCAATAAACTTGGTATTGATGGAACATATCTCAAAGTAAAAAAAGTTATTTATGGCAAACCAACAGCCAATATCATACTGAATGGGAAAGAAATGAAAGCATTCCCTTTGAAATCCGGCACGAGACAAGGGTGCCCTCTCTCACCACTTCTAATCAACATAGTACTGGAAGTTCTATGCAATCAGGCAAAAAAAAAGAAATAAAGGGTATTCAAATAGGAAAGGTGGAAGCCAAATTGCCTCTATTTGCAGACGAAATGATAGTATACCTAGAAGACCCCATCACCTCAGCCCAAAATCTCCTGTAACTGGTAAGCAACTTCAGCAAAGTCTCAGGATATAAAATCAATGTGCAAAAATTACAAGCATTCCTATACAATAACAGACTTAAAGAGAACCAAATCAAGAACGAACTGCCATTCACAATTGCTACGAAGAAAACAAAATACCTAGGAATACAACTCACAAGGAATGTAAGGGACCTCTTTAAGGAAAACTACAAACCACTGCTCAACAAAATAAGGGAGGACACAAACAGATGGAGAAACATTTCATGTTCGTGGTTAGGAAGAATCAATATCGTGAAAATGGCTATACTGCCCCAAGGAATTTACACAATCAATGCTATTCCCATCAAACTGCCATTGAATTACTTCACAGAACTGGAGAAAACCACCATGAATGTCATATGGAACCAAAAACGAGCCCGCATAGCCAAGTCAACTCTAAGCAAAAAGAACACAGCAGGAGGCATCACACTACCAGACTTCAAACTATACTACAAGGCTACAGTAATCAAAACAGCATGGTACTGGTACCAAAACAGAGATATAGACTAACGGAACAGAACAGAAGCATCAGAAGCAACACAACATATCTACAACCATATTATCTTTGATAAACCAGACAAAAACAAACAATGGAAAAAGGATTCCCTATTTAATAAATGGCGTTGGGAAAACTGGCTAGCCATGTGCAGAAAGTAGAAACTGGACCCCTTTCTGACACCTTACACTAAAATTAACTTCAGATGGATTAAAGACTTAAACGTAAGACCTGACGCCATAAAAACCCTAGAAGAAAATCTAGGCAAAACCATTCAGGACATAGGAGTAGGCAAGGACTTCATGACCAAAACACCAAAAGCATTGGCAACAAAAGCCAAAATAGACAAATGGGACCTAATCAAACTCCCCAGCTTCTGCACAGCAAAAGAAACAGTCACTAGAGTGAATCGGCAACCATCAGAATGGAAAAAAATCTTTGGAGTTTACACATCTGACAAAGGGCTGATATCCAGAATTTACAAAGAACTCAAACAGATTTACAAGACTAAAACAAACAAGCCCATTCAAAAATGGGCAAAGGATATAAACAGACACTTTACAAAAGAAGACATACATGAGGCCACCAAACTTATGAAAAAGTGCTCATCATCACTGGTCATTAGAGAGATGCAAATCAAAACCACATTGAGATACCATCTCATGCCAGTTAGAATGGCGATCATTAAAATATCTGGAGACAGCAGATGCTGGATAGGATGTGGAGAAATAGGAACACTTTTACACTGTTGGTGGGAGTGCAAATTAGTTCAACCATTGTGGAAGACAGTGTGGCGATTTCTCAGGGACATAGAAATAGAAATTCCATTTGACCCGGCAATCCCATTACTGAGTATATATCCAAAGGACTATTAATCATTCTACTATAAGGACACATGCACACGAATGTTCATTGCAGCACTGTTTACACTAGCAAAGACCTGGAACCAACCCAAATGCCCAACGTTGATAGACTGGACTGGGAAAATGTGGCACATATACACCATGGAATATTATGCAGCAATCAAAAATGATGAGTTTGTGTCCTTTGTAAGGACATGGATAAACCTGGAGAACATCATTCTCAGCAAACTGACACAAGAACAGATAAAGAAATACCGGATATACTCACTCATAGGTGGGTGAGAAAAATGAGAACACATGGACACAGAGAGTTGGTCTACTATCCACTGGGGTCTATTGGGGGGAATGGGGGAGGGACAGCGGGGGGGAGGCTGGGGAGGGATTGCCTGCAGATGAATGCCAAGTGTGGTTGAAGGGGAGGAAGGCAGCAAAACACACTGCCATGTGTGTACCTATGCCACTATCTTGCACGTTCTGCACATGTACCCCAAAACCTATAATGCAATAAAAATTTTTTAAAAAAGAAATACACTTCTGACTATTACCCAGGTGTATGTTATTCACTGAGGCTCTGTATGTGTTGCCATTCCAAATAAATTCCTGACACTTCACTCAGTGTACACTATGTTGTGAGGCTCTCACTTAGTGACAATAAGAAATAGACCCCTGACTCTACCCCATTTGTGTACTATTCAGAGAGGCTCTGAAAAATGTCCATATGAAATAAATTTCTGTCTACTTCCCAGGTGTGCAATATTAACTGAGGCTCTCAACTGCGTTTCAATAAGAAATACACTCCTGACTATTCTCCAGGTGTGTTTCATTCACAAGGGCTCTAAAAGAGGGGCTGTATAAAATAGACTCCTGACTGTGTCACAAGTGAGTATTATTCACTGATGTTATGAATTTGTTCCTAAAGAAAATAGACACATGGCTACTCCAGAAGTGTACATTCTTCACTGATGCTCTGAATTAATGGCCATGAGAAAGTGACTCCAAGATTCTTCCAAGTATGCATTATTCAATGAGGCTCTGAATGAGAGAAAATTGTTAATAAACTTCCGTCAATTCTCCATACCTGCACTATTCGGAGGGCTCTGAATGAGTGTCAATATGAAATAACCTAATCAATATTCCCCTGGTGTGTATTATTCACTGAGGCTCTGAAAGAGCGTCCATGTGAAAGAGAAACCTGTCTATTCCCAAGATGTGTATTATTCAGTTTGTCTCTGAATCACAGGTCATATGGAATAAGATACTGATTATTCCCCAGGCGTGTATCATTCACTGAGGCTCAGCATTGTTTGCCATATGATATGTAGCTTGACTATTCCCCATGTGTGTATTATTCACTGAGGCTATGAATGAGGGGTAATTTGAAATAGAATCCTCAGTACTCCCAGGTGTGCATTCTTCACTGTGGCTCTGAATGAGCAGAAATATGAAATAGACTCCTGACTATTCCACAGGTGTGTACCAGTCAGTGAAGCTCTGAATGAGTGGCCATATGAAAGAGAATTCTGAGTATTCCAAACGTGTGCATTTTTCAGTGAATGTCTAAATGAGTGACCATAAGAAATAGAATCCTGACTATACCCCCAGTGTGCATTATTCACTAAGGTGCTGAATGAGTGTCCATATAAAATAGATTGCTGAGTACTCCCCAAGTATGCATTATTCACGGAGGCTTTGAATCAGTGGCCATGTGAAACAGTCTTCTGAATATCCCCTATGTGTGCATTATTAAGGGAGATTGTGAAAATGTAGCACTATCAAAAACATTGCTGACTATTCCTTAGGTGTGGATTATTCACTGAGGTTATGAATGGGAGGCAATGTGAAATAGACTCGTGATTATTTTCCAGGTGTGTTTTATTCACATGGGCACTGAATGAGGGGCCGTGTGAAGTAGACTCCTGTCTATTCCAGAGGTGTGTGTGATTTGCTGAGTTTCTCAATGTGTGGCCAAAGGTAATAGACACCTGGCTACTCCACATGTTTACATTATTAACTGATGCTCTGAATGAATGGCCATATAAAAGAGACTCCAAATTTTTCTCCAGGTCTGCATTATTTAATGAGTCCCTGAATGCAGGCCATACGAAATAGACTACTGAGAATTCCCCAGGTGTGTATTACTCAGTGAGGCTTAGAAAGAGGGGCAATATGAAATAGACTCCTCACTATTCTACAGGTATAGGTTATTCAGTGGGTCTCAAAATGGGTGTCCATATTAAATAGAATCTCAAATATTTTCCACCAGTGAGGTGCTGAATGAGTGGCCATATGACATACATTCCTGAGGACCCAACAGGTGTTCATTATTTACTTAGGCTTTAAATGACGAGCAATATGAAGTAGACTCCTGACTATTTCCCAGTTGTGTATAGTTTACTGAGCCTCCAAATGATTTGCCTGAAGAAATAAATTCCTGGATACTACCCAGGTGTGTATTATTCAGTGAGGCTCAAACTGAGTGGCCATGTGAAATAGACCTCTCAGTACTCCACAGGGGTGTGTTATTCAGTGAGACTCTGAAAGAGTGGGCATAGGAAATAGACTCCTGACTATTCCTCAGGTGTGCATTATTCGCTGAGGCTCTAAATGTGTGGCCATTGGAAATAGGATTCACACTATTCCCCAGGTGCGTATTTTTCAGTGACTCTCTGAAAAAGTGAACATTCTGAATAAGCTCCTGACAATTCCCCAAGCTTGCACTACTTCGAGAGGCTGTGAATGAGGGACAATATTAAAAATACTCCTCGAGAGGGAGGCAAGATGGCGTCGTAGAGGTGACTCAGGATTGCAGCTCTCGGTGAAGGTGCAGAGGGTGAGTCCTAGCCGCATTCTCGGATGTTCCTTTTATGCCCACAGAGCGTTGAAAGTCCCAGGTGTGGGAGAGACACGGGACGCTAGCAGCCGGCTAACGCAACCGGCTCCCGCCGCCTCTTCGGCCGGCGCCGCAGCGGGACCCGGCGCGGAACTCACTGGTCTGGGTGCCCTGTTAAACCGGCAATCTGAGATTTGGAAGGGCAGATTGGCATGTCCATCTGATTGAACAGGACTTGGACAATGAGCCAGACCAGGAGTTTCCTGGGAAGCGTGATCTGAGCCGGGGTAGTGGGCAGCGGCACGGGAGATCGCACGGATCCCAGTGCCCTATCGGCAGGCTCCTGGGGCGCCAGTGAGAGAGTCGACCTTTCAGCTTGGGGAGAGGAAGAGAGAGAGAGAGAGAGAGGACGGACTCTGAGGCAGGGAGCAGGGTGATCGGGCTCGGCGGGTCCCACGCTCACGGGGACAAGCAGGGCGGCGACTGGAGGCGCTTGGGGCTGAGAGTTTTGTTGCCGGCATTTAGGACGGTGCAGCCCGGTCAGGGAGGGGCGTCCACCATTCCTGACAAAGTGCACCCCCACTTAAGTACCGCCCAGGACTGACGCAGCCTGCCGTTGCCGAGGCAACCTGCCATAACAGAGAGAGTCCGCCGGGCCGCAACAGGGCGGACCCGCCTTAGGAGGTCAGAGCCCCGGCAGGCAAATAGTGAATAGACTGCCACCTAGTGGGGCAGGACAGTGCAACAGATACTCATAAAGAAAGCCCCAACTCCCTGAGACAGAGCATCTAAGGGTGAAAAAAAAAAAAAAAAAAGAGAGTGGTGTTTTATGAGTTCTATTGCAGCAGACATAACCTCCCAACAACCCTGAATGAACAACGGAGCTCACAGCTCAGCACTGGAGCTCCTATAAAGCACAGACTGTCTCCTCAAGCAGCTCCCTGACCTCTGTATATCCAAGGAGCCACCCCAGAAAAGGACTAATCAGACTGACATTTGGCTGGCATCATTCTGGAACAAGGGCAGCAGAAAAAGAAACTGATATCATCCCTCACTGTTCTGCAGCTGCTGCAGGTATACCCCAGACAAGCAGGGCCTGGAGTGGACCTCAGCACTCATACAGCAGAGAGGATAGATCATTAGAGGGAAAACTAAGTAACAGAAATACTTCATCATCAACAATCTCAGTGTCCACACAGAGACCCAATTGAAAAATCAGCCACTACTAAGACAACAGGCGGATAAATCCATAAAGATGGGAAGAAACCAGCGCAAAAAGGAGGAAAGCACCCGAAACCAAAATACCTCACCTCCAAAAAAGGACCAAAACTCCTCACCAGCAAGGGAACAAAGCTGGACGGAGAATGAATGTGACGAAATGACGGAATCAGACTTCAGAAAGTGGATAATGAGAAACTTCAGTGAGCTAAAGGAACATGTTCTAAACCAGTGCAAAGAAACTAAGAACCTTGAAAAAAGATTTGAAAAAAGATTCGAGGAATTGATAACGAGAATGGACAACTTAGAGAGGAATATGAATGAATTGAAGGAGCTGAAAAACTCAACACGAGAACTTCGTGAAGCATGCACAAGTATCAACAGCCGAATTGACCAAGCAGAAGAAAGAATATCAGAAGTTGAAGATCAACTCAATGAAATAAAACGAGAAACCAAGATTAAAGAAAAAAGCACAAAAAGGAATGAACAAAATCTCCAAGAAATGTGGGACTATGTGAAGAGACCCAACCTACGTTTGATAGGTGTACCAGAATGTGACGAAGAGAATGAATCCAAGCTGGAAAACACTCTTCAGGATATTATCCAGGAAAATTTCCCCAACCTAGCAAGACAGGTCAATACTCAACTTCAGGAAATACAGAGAACACCACAAAGATACTCTGCAAGAAGAGCAACCCCAAGGCACATAATCATCAGATTCACCAGGGTTGAAACGAAGGAGAAAATACTAAGGGCAGCCAGAGAGAAAGGTCGGGTCACCCACAAAGGGAAGCCCATCAGACTCACAGCAGATCTCTCAGCAGAGACTCTACAAGCCAGAAGAGAGTGGGGGCCAATATTCAACATCCTTAAAGAAAAGAGCTTTCAACCCAGAATTTCATATCCAGCGAAACTGAGCTTCATAAGTGAAGGAAAAATAAAATCCTTCACGAACAAGCAAGTACTCAGAGATTTTGTCACCACTAGGCCTGCTTTACAAGAGCTCCTGAAAGAGGCACTACACATAGAAAGAAACAACCAGTTCCAGCCATCCTAAAAGCATACCAAATGCTAAAGACCATCAACAAAATGAAGAATGTACATGAACCAACAGGCAAAACAGCCAGCTAGCATCAAAATGGCAGTATCAAATTCACACATAACAATATTAACCCTGAATGTAAATGGGCTAAATGCACCAATCAAAAGACACAGACTGGCAAATTGGATAAAAAACCAAAACCCATCGGTGTGCTGTATCCAGGAAACCCACCTCACATGCAAAGATACACAAAGGCTCAAAATAAAGGGATGGAGGAAGATTTACCAAGCAAATGGAGAGCAAAAAAAAGCAGGAGTTGCAATTCTCATCTCTGATAAAATAGACTTTAAAGTAACAAAGATCAAAAGGGACAAAGAAGGTCATTACATAATGGTAAAAGGATCGATACAACAAGAAGAGACAACGATTCTAAATATATATGGACCCAATGTAGGAGCACCCAGATATATAAGGCAAGTTCTTAATGACTTACAAAGGGACTTAGACTCCCACACAATAATAGTGGGAGACTTTAACACTCCACTGTCAATAGCAGACAGATCAACCAGACAGAAAATTAACAAGGATATCCAGGACTTGAACTCAGACCTGGAACAAGCAAACCTGATAGACATTTACAGAACTCTCCACCCCAAATCCACAGAATATACATTCTTCTCAGCACCACATCACACCTACTCCAAAATTGACCACATAATTGGAAGTAAAGCACTCCTCAGCAAATGCAAAACAACTGAAATCATAACAAACAGTCTCTCAGACCATAGTGCAATCAAGTTGGAACTCAGAATTCAGAAAATAACTCAGAACCGCACAGCTTCATGGAAACTGAACAATTGGCTCTTGAATGTTGATTGGATAAACAATGAAATGAAGGCAGAAATAAAGAAGTTCTTTGAAACCAATGAGAATGAAGACACAACGTACCAGAATCTCTGGGACACATTTAAAGCAGTCTGTAGAGGGAAATATATAGCAATAAGTGCCCACATGAGAAGAGTGGAGAGATCCAAAATTGACACCCTATCGTCAAAATTGAAAGAGCTAGAGGAGCAAGATCAAAAAAGCTCAAAACCTAGCCGAAGACAAGAAATAACTAAGATCAGAGCAGAACTGAAGGAGATAGAGACGAGAAAAACCCTTCAAAAAATCAATAAATCTAAGAGCTGGTTTTTCGAAAAGATCAACAAAATAGACAGACCATTAGCCAGACTGATAAAAAAGAAGAGAGAGAACAACCAAATAGATGCAATAAAAAACGATAAAGGGGAAATCACCACAGATTCCACAGAAATTCAAACCATCATCAGAGAATACTACAAACAACTCTATGCACATAAACCAGTAAATCAGGAAGAAATGGATAAATTCCTGGATGCCTGTGTCCTCCCAAGCCTAAACCAGGAGGAAGCCGAAACTATGAATAGACCAATAACAAGGTCTGAAGTTGAGGCAGCAATTAAGAGCCTACCACACAAAAAAAGCCCAGGTCCAGATGGGTTCACAGCCGAATTCTACCAGACACACAAAGAGGATCTGGTACCATTCCTTCTGAAACTATTCCAAATCATCCAAAAAGAGGGAACCCTTCCCAAATCATTTTATGAGACCAACATCATCCTGATACCAAAACCTGGCAGAGACTCAACAAGAAAAGAAAACTTCAGGCCAATATCCATGATGAACATAGAAGCAAAAATCTTCAATAAAATACTGGCAAACCGATTGCAACAGCACATTAAAAAACTTATCCATCATGATCAAGTAGGATTTATCCCGGGGATGCAAGGCTGGTTCAACATACGCAAGTCTATAAATGTAATTCACCACATAAACAGAAGCAAAAACAAAAACCACATGATTATCTCAATTGATGCAGAGAAGGCATTTGACAAAATTCAACAGCCCTTTATGCTAAAAACCCTCAATAAACTTGGTATTGATGGAACATATCTCAAAGTAATAAAAGCTATTTATGACAAACCAACAGCCAATATCATACTTAATGGGCAAAAACTGGAAGCATTCCCTTTGAAATCTGGCACTAGACAAGGATGCCCTCTCTCACCACTTCTATTCAACATAGTACTGGAAGTTCTAGCCAGAGCAATCAGGCAAGAAAAAGAAATAAAGGGTATTCAAATAGGAAAGGTGGAAGCCAAATTGTCTCTATTTGCAGACGACATGATAGTATACCTAGAAGACCCCATCACCTCAGCCCAAAAGCTCCTGCAACTGATAAGCAACTTCAGCAAAGTCTCAGGATATAAAATCAATGTGCAAAAATCACAAGCATTCCTATACACCAATAACAGACTTAAAGAGAACCAAATCAAGAACGAACTGCCATTCACAATTGCTACAAAGAAAATAAAATACCTAGGAATACAACTCACTAGGAATGTAAGGGACCTCTTTAAGGAAAACTACAAACAACTGCTCAATGAAATAAGAGAGGACACAAACAGATGGAGAAACATTCCATGTTCGTGGTTAGGAAGAATCAATATCGTGAAAATGGCTATACTGCCCAAAGTAATTTACACAATCAATGCTATCCCCATCAAACTACCATTGAATTTCTTCACAGAACTGGAAAAAACCACCATGAATTTCATATGGAACCAAAAAAGAGCCCACATAGCCAAGTCAATTCTAAGCAAAAAGAACACAGCGGGAGGCATCACGCTACCAGACTTCAAACCATACTACAAGGCTACAGTAATCAAAACAGCATGGTACTGGTACCAAAACAGAGATATAGACCAATGGAACAGAACAGAGGCATCGGAGGCAACACAACACATCTACAACCATATTATCTTTGATAAACCAGACAAAAACAGGCAATGGGGAAAGGATTCCCTATTTAATAAATGGTGTTGGGAAAACTGGCTAGCCATGTGCAGAAAGCAGAAATTGGACCCCTTCCTGACACCTTACACTAAAATTAACTCCAGATGGATTAAAGACTTAAACGTAAGACCCGACACCATAAAAACCCTAGAAGAAAATCTAGGCAAAACCATTCAGGACATAGGAGTAGGCAAGGACTTCATGAACAAAACTCCCAAAGCATTGGCAACAAAAGCCAAAATAGACAAATGGGACCTAATCAAACTCCAGAGCTTCTGCACAGCAAAACAAACAGTCACTAGAGTGAATCGGCAACCATCAGAATGGGAAAAAATCTTTGCAGTTTACGCATCCGACAAAGGGCTGATATCCAGAATATACAAAGAACTCAAACAGATTTACAGGAAAAAAACAAACAAGCCCATTCAAAAATGGGCAAAGGATATGAACAGAAACTTTACGAAAGCAGACATACATGAGGCCAGCAAACATATGAAAAAGTGCTCATCGTCATTGGTCATTAGAGAGATGCAAATCAAAACCACATTGAGATACCATCTCACACCAGTTAGAATGGCGATCATTAAAAAATCTGGAGACAGCAGGTGCTGGAGAGGATGTGGAGAAATAGGAACACTCTTACACTGTTGGTGGGAGTGTAAATTAGTTCAACCATTGTGGAAGACAGTGTGGCGATTCCTCAGGGACCTAGAAATAGAAATTCCATTTGACCCAGCAATCCCATTACTGGGTATCTATCCAAAGGATTATAAATCGTTCTACTATAAGGACACATGCACACGAATGTTCATTGCAGCACTGTTTACAATAGCAAAGACCTGGAACCAACCCAAATGCCCAACGATGATAGACTGGACTGGGAAAATGTGGCACATATACACCATGGAATATTATGCAGCAATCAAAAATGATGAGTTTGTGTCCTTTGTAGGGACATGGATGAATCTGGAGAACATCATTCTCAGCAAACTGACACAAGAACAGAAAAAGAAATACCGCATATACTCGCTCATAGGTGGGTGAGAAAAATGAGAACATGTGGACACAGAGAGGCGGTCTACTATACACTGGGGACTGTTGGGGGGAATGGGGGAGGGACAGCAGGGGGGGGGCTGGGGGGGATAGCCTGGGGATGAATACCAAGTGTGGGTGAAGGGGAGGAAAGCAGCAAAGCACACTGCCATGTGTGTACCTATGCAACTATCTTGCTCGTTCTGCACATGTACCCCCAAACCTATAATGCAATAAAAAAAATAAATAAATAAATAAAAAAAAAAAAAAAAAAAAAAAAAAAGAATATTCTTCAGTTGTGCATTATTCAGTGAGTCTCTGAATAAGTGGCTATATGAAATAGACTCCTGAGTATTCCCCAGGTATATATGATTCTTCACTGAGTCTGTGAATGAGTGGCCATGTAAAATACACTCCTGACTTTTCCATAGGTGTGTATGATTCAGTGAGGCTCTGAATGAGTTATCATAGGAAAGAGACTCCTGAATACTCCACAGGTATGCATTTTTAGATTGGGCTCTCAAGGAGCGGCAATACGAAATAGAAACCTGACTTTCCCCCATGTGTATATTATTAAGTGTTGTTGCGAATGAGTGGCTATATGACATAGACTTCTGACTAATCTACAGGTGTTCTTTATTCAGTGAAGCTGTAAATAAGATGCCATATGTAACAACTTCCTGACTATTTCCCAGGCATTCACTGAGGCTTTGGACGATTGGCAATATCATTTTGTCTTCTGAGATGTCCAGAGGTGTGTATTATTTAATGAGGCTATGAGTTAGTGACCCTATAAAATAGACCACTGACTATTCCGCAGGTGTTTATTATTGACTGAGTCTCTGAATAAGCTGGCATATAAAATATGACTATTACAAAGTTGTGCATTACTCACTCAGGCTTTCATTTTCTGGCCATATAAAATAGACCAGTGTCTATACCCCAGGTGTGCATTATTCACTGAGACTGTAAATGAGTGGGTATTTATAGTAGACTCCTGATTCTTCCCTTGGTGTACATTATTCAGTGAGGCTGTGCATGAGTGGTCATATGAAATAGGATGTTGACTATCCCCCATATTTGTATTTTTCAGTGAATCTCTGAATGAGTGGCTATATGAAATAGACTGGTGAGTACTGTATATTTGTTCAGTATTCACTGAGACTATGAGTGAGCGGCCATATGAAATGGAATCCTGACTCTCCCACAGGTGTGCATTATTCACTGAGGCTCTGAATGAGTGGCTATATCAATTAGGCCCCTGGCTATTCCACAGGAGTGAATTATTCAATGAAGCTCTGAGTGAGAGTCAAGATGAAATTTACTCGTGATTCTTCCCCTGTTGTGTATAATTCAATGAGCCTGTTAGTGTGTGCTTAATTGAAATACTCTCCTGACTATTCCGCAGGTGTGTCTTATTCACTGAGGTTCTGTATGAGTTGCCATATGAAGTAGACTCCTGACAATTCCGCAAGTGTGCACCATTCCTTGGGAGTCTCAGTGAGGGGCCATAAGAAACAGATTCCTCACTATCCACAATGGGTGTATTATTCAGGGAGGCTCTGAAAATGAGTTCATATGAAATAGACTCCTGACTGTTTCCCAGGCATCCGTTATTCACTGAGGCTCTGAAGAAGTGGCAATATATAATGGAATACTGACTATTCCCCAGGTGTGTATTATTCACTCAGACTCTGAATGAGGAGCATTATGAGATAGACTCCTGACTATACCACTGGTATGTATTATTCATTGATGTTCTGAATGTGTAGCCAAAGCAAATAGATACCTGGCCACTCCAAAGGTGTGCATTCTTTACTGATGCACTGAATGAAAGGCCATATGAAATGGACTCCAATTTTTTTTCCAGATATGCCTTATGCAATGAGGCTGTGAAGAAGGCGTCATATGAAATTTACTCGTTACAATTCCGCATGTGTTCATTTTTCTGTTATACTCGGAAAGGGGGTCAATAGGAAATAGACTCCTCAGGATTCTAAGACATACATAGTTCAGCGAGGCTCATAATGGGTGTTCATATTAAATAGAATTCTGACTATTCCACACTTGTGTATCATTTAGTGAGGTGTTGAATGAGGGGCCATATAAAATACACTCCTGCGTATTCAACAAGTGTGTATTGTTCAGTGAGGTTTTGAGTGAGAGGGACTATGTAATATAATCCTGAGTATTCCCTAGGTGTGTATTGTTCATTGAGGCTCTTATAGAGGGTTCATATGACATAGTCTTCTGATTGATTTCCCGGTATGCATTATTAAATGAGGCTTTCAACCACTGGTCATATGAAATAGAAACCTATTTTCCAGGTGTACATCATTCAGTAATGTTGTCATTGGTGGTCATATGGCATAAACTCTGACTATTCCCAAGGTGTGTATCATTAAGTGAGTTTCTGAATGAGTGACCACATGAAATAGAATCCCTACTATAGCCTCTAGACAATCCTCAGGTGTGCATTTTCCACTAAGGCAATGGATGAACTGTCATATCAAATAAACTCTGGATTATTCCCCAGGTGTGCATTATTCAGTGAGTCTCTGAAAAACTGGCTATATGAAATAGACTCCTAAGTATTGCCCAGGTATACATTATACTTCACTGAGACTGTGAATGAGTGGCCATGTGAAATACAGTTCTGACTTTTCCATATATGTGTATGATTCAGTGAGGCTGTAAATGAGTTACCATAGAAAAAAGACTCCTGAATACTCCACAGCCATGAACTTTTAGGTTGAGCTCTGAATCAGTGGCCATATGGAATAGAATCCTGACTTTCTCCCATGTGCATATTATGAAGTGAGAATGCGAATGTGTGGCTATATAACATAGACTTCTGACTAATCTAGAGGTTTTCCTTATTCAGTGTATTTCTGGATGAGAGGCCATATGAGACAGCATCTTCAGTATTCCTGGGCTATGCATTATTCACTGAGGCTTTGAAAGTTTAGCCATATCTAATTGTCTCCTGACTAGTCCACAGGTGTGTAAGATTTTTTTTCCTTTTTTAAAAAATTTTTTAATTTTTTTATTGCATGATAGGTTTTGAGGTACATGTGCAGAACGTGCAAGATAGTTGCATAGGTACACACATGGCAGTTTGTTTTGCTGCCTTCCTCCACTTCACCCACACTTGACATTCATCACCAGGCTATCCCGCCACAGCCACCCCCTCTGTCCCACCCGCATTCCCCCCAAAAAACCCCAGTGTATAGTAGACCGCCTCTCTTTGTCCATGTGTTCTCATTTTTCTCACCCACCTATGAGTGAGTATAGGCGGTATTTCTTTTTCTGTTCTTGTGTCAGTTTGCTGAGAATGATGTTCTCCAGATTCATCCATGTCCTTACAAAGGACACGAACTCATCATTTTGGATTGCTGCATAATATTCCATGGTGTATATGTGCCACATTTCCTCAGTCCAGTCTATCATCGTTGGGCATTTGGGTTGGTCCCAGTTCTTTGCTATTGTAAACAGTGCTGCAATGAACATTCGTGTGCACGTGTCCTTATAGTAGAACAATTTATAGTCCTTTGGATATATACCTAGTAATGGGATTGCTGGGTCAAATGGAATTTCTATTTCTAGGTCCTTGAGAAATCGCCACACTGTCATCCACAATGGTTGAACTACTTTACACTCCCACCAACAGTGTAAGAGTGTTCCTATTTCTCCACATCCTCTCCAGCATCTGCTGTCTCCAGATTTTTCAATGATCGACATTCTTTTTTTTTCTTTTAATTTTTATTGCATTATAGGTTTTGGGGCACATGTGCAGAACGTGCAAGATAGTTGCATCGGTACACACATGGCAGTGTGTTTTGCTGCCTTCCTCCCCCTCACCCACACTTGGCATTTATCCGCAGGCTATCCCTCACCAGGCCCCCCCACTATCCCTCCCCCATTTCCCCCAATAGACCCAGTGTGTAGTACAACCCCTCCCTGTGTCCATGTGTTCTCATTCTTCTCACCCGCCTATGAGTGAGAATATGTGGTATTTCTTTTTCTGTTCTTGTGTCAGTTTGCTGAGAATAATAATCTTCATATTCATCCATGTCCTTACAAATAACATAAACTCA
The DNA here is from genome assembly GCA_031835075.1 of Saguinus oedipus. Classification (NCBI taxonomy): domain Eukaryota; kingdom Metazoa; phylum Chordata; class Mammalia; order Primates; family Cebidae; genus Saguinus; species Saguinus oedipus. Next base: position 8,603,889 of record CM063170.1, read on the forward strand.
TCATTTTTGATTGCTGCATAATATTCCAAGGTGTATATGTGCCACATTTTCCCAGTCCAGTCTATCATCGATGGGCATTTGGGTTGGTTCCAGGTCCTTTCCATTGTAAAAAGCGCTGCAATGAACATTCGTGTGCATGTGTCCTTATAGCACAACGATTTATAGTGCTTTGGATATATACCCAGTAAAGAGATTGCCTGGTCAAATAGAATTTCTATTTCTAGGTCCCTGAGGAATCACCACACTGTCTTCAAGAATGGTAGAACTAATTTACACTCCAACCAACAGTGTAAGAAAGTTCTCTTTCTCCACAACCTCTCCAGCATCTGCCGCCTCCAGATTTCTTAATGATCGCCATTCTAACAGGCGTCAGATGGTATCACAATGTGGTTTTGATTTGCATTTCTCTAATGACCAGTGATGATGAACATTTTTTCATGTGTTTGTTGGCCTCATGTATGTCTTCTTTTGTAAAGTGTCTGTTCATATACTTTGCCCATTTTTGAATGGGTCTGTTTGCTTTTTCCTGTAAATCTGTTTGAGTTCTTTGTAAATTCTGGATATCAGCCCTTTGTCAGATGTGTAAACTGCAAAGATTTTTTCCCATTCTGATGGTTGCCGATTCACTCTAGTGACTGTTTCCTTTGCCGTGCAGAAGCTGTGGAGTTTGATTAGATCCCATTTGTCTATTTTGGCTTTTGTTGCCAATGCTTTTGGTGTTTTGTTCAGGAAGTCCTTGCCTACTCCTATGTCCTGAATGGTTTTGCCTAGATTTTCTTCTAGGGTTTTTATGGTGTCAGGTCTTATGTTTAAGTCTTTAATCCATCTGGAGTCAATTTTAGTGTAAGGTGTCAGGAAGCGGTCCAGTTTCTGCTTTCTGCACATGACTAGTCAGTTTTCCCAACACCATTTATTAAACAGGGAATGCTTTCCCCATTGCTTGTTTTTGTCTGGTTTATCAAAGATTATATGGTTGTAGGTATGTTGTGTTGCCACCGATGCCTCTGTTCTGTTCCATTGGTCTATATCTCTGTTTTGGTACCAGTACCATCATGTTTTGATTACTGTAGCCTTGTAGTATAGTTTGAAGTCTGGTAGCGTGATGCCTCCCGCTGTGTTCTTTTTGCTTAGAATTGACTTGGCTATGCAGGCTCTCTTTTGGTTCCATATGAAGTTCATGGTGGTTTTTTCCAGTTTTGTGAAGAAATTCAATGGTAGTTTCATGGGGATAGCATTGATTGTGTAAATTACTTTGGGCAGTATAGCCATTTTCACGATATTGATTCTTCCCAACAACGAACATGGAATGTTTCTCCATCTGTTTGTGTCCTCTTTTATTTTGTTGAGCAGTGGTTTGTAGCTTTCCTTAAAGAGGTCCCTTATGTTCCTTGTGAGATTTATTCCTAGGTATTTTATTTTCTTTGCGCAATTGTGAATGGCAGTTCATTCTTGATTTGGTTGTCTTTAAGTCTGTTATTTGTGTATAGGAATGCTTGTGAGTTTGCACATTGATTTTATATCCTGAGACTTTGATGAAGTTGCTTATCAGTTGCAGAAATTTTTGGGCTGTGGTGACGGGGTCTTTTATGTATACTATCATGTCATCGGCAAATACAGACAATTTAACTTCCACCTTTTCTATTTGAATAACTTTATTTCTTTTTCTTGCCTGATTGCTCTGGATAGAACTTCCAGTACTATGTTGAATAGGAGTGGTGAGAGAGGACATGCCTGCCTAGTGCCAGATTTCAAAGGGAATGCTTCCAGTTTTTGCCTGTTAAGTATGTTATCAGCTGTTGGTTTGTCATAAATAGCTTTTATTACGTTGAGATATGTTCCATCAATGCTAAGTTTATTGAGGGTTTTTAGCATAAAAGGCTGTTGAAATTTGTCAAATGCCTTCTCTGTGCCAATTGAGATAATCATGTGGTTTTTGTTTTGCTTCTGTTTATGTGGTGAATTACATTTATAGACTTGCGTATGTTGAACCAGCCTTGCATCACTGGGATGAATATTACTTGATCATGAGGGATAAGATTTTTAATGTGCTGTTGCAATCGGTTTGCCAGTATTTAATTGAAGATTTTTGCAACAAGGTTCATCATGAATATTGGCCTGAAGTTTTCTTTTCTTGTTGAGTCTCTGCAAGGTTTTGGTATCAGGATGATGTTGGTCTCATAAAATGATTTGGGAAGGGTTCCCTCTTTTTGTATTATTTGGAATAGTTTCAGAAGGAATGGTACTAGATCCTCTTTGTGTGTCTGGTAGAATTCGGCTGTGAACCCATCTGGACCTGGGCTTTTTTGTGCGGTAGGCTCTTAATTGCTGCCTCAACTTCAGACCTTGTTATTGGTCTATTCATAGTTTTCGCTTCCACCTGGTTTAGGCTTGGTAGGACACAGGCGTTCAGGAATTTATTCATTACTTCCTGGTTTACTAGATTATGTGCATAGAGTTGTTTGTAGTATTCTCTGATGATGGTTTGAATTTCTGTGGAATCTGTGGTGATTTCCCCATTATCGTTTTTTATTGCATCTATTTGGTTATTCTCTCTTTCCCTTTTATCAGTCTGACTAGTCTTCTGTCTATTTTGTTGATCTTTTCAAAAAACCAACTCTTAGATTCTTTGATTTTTTGAAGGGTTTTCCTTGTCTCTATCTCCTTAAGTTCTGCTGTGATCTTAGTTATTTCTTGTCTTCGGCTAGATTTTGAGTTTATTAATCTTTCTCCTCTAGCTCTTCAAATTTTGATGATAGGGTGTCAATTCTGAATCTCTCCACTCTTCACATGTGGGCACTTATTGCTATATATTTTCCTCTACAGACTGCTTAAAATATGTCCCAGAGATTCTGGTACGTTGTGTCTTCATTCTCATTGGTTTCAAATAACTTCTTTATTTTTGCCTTCATTTCATTGTTTATCCAATCAACATTCAAGAGCCAGTTGTTCAGTTTCCATGAAGCTGTGCGGTTCTGAGTTAGTTTCTGAATTCTGAGTTCTAACTTGATTGCACTATGGTCTGAGAGACTGTTGGTTTTGATTTCAGTTGTTTTGCATTTACTGAGGAGTGCTTTACTTCCAATTATGTGGTCAATTTTGGAGTAGGTGTGATGTGGTGCTGAGAAGAATGTGTATTCTGTGGACTTGGGGTGGAGAGTTCTGTAAATGTCTATCAGGTTTCCTTGTTCCAGGTTTGAGTTCAAGTCCTGGATATCCTTGTTAATTTTCTGTCTGGGTGATCTGTCTGCTATTGACAGTGGAGTATTAAAGTCTCCCACTATTATTGTGTGGGAGTATAAGTCTCTCTGTAAGTCAATAAGAACTTGCCTTATATATCTGGGTGCTCCTGCATTGGGTCCATATATACTTAGAATCGTTAGCTCTTCTTGTTGTATCAATCCTTTTACCATGATGTAATGACCTTTTTTGTCCCTTTTGATCTTTGCTGCTTTAAAGTCTATTTTAAAAGAGATGAGAATTGCAACTCCTGCTTCTTTCTGCTCACGATTTGCTTGGTAAATCTTCCTCCATCCCTTTATTTTGAGCCTTTGTGTATCCTTGTGTGTGAGGTGGGTTTCCTGGATACAGCACACCGATGGGTTTTGTTTTTTTATGCAATTTTCCAGTCTGTGTCTTTTGATTGGTGCATTTAGCCCATTTACATTCAGGGTGAATATTATTATGTGTGAATTTGATACTGCCATTTTGATGCTATCTAGCTGTTTAGCCCATTGCTTCATGTAGATTCTTCATTTTGTTGATGCTCCTTAGCATTTGGTATGCTTTGTGGATGTCTGGTACTGGTTTTTTTCTATGTGTAGTGCCTCTTTCAGGAACTCTTGTAAAGCCAGCCTAGTGATGACAAAATCTCTAAGAACTTGCTTGTTCATGAAGGATTTTATTTTTCCTTCACTTATGAAGCTCAGTTTGGCTGGATATGAAATGCTGGGTTGAAAGTTCTTTTCTTAATCCGAGAGGCAAGGTGGTGTTGTAGAGGCGACTCAGGATTGCAGCTCTCAGTGAAGGTGCAGAGGGTGAGTTCTAGCCGCGTTCTCGGATGTTCCTTTTATGCCCACAGAGCATTGAAAGTCCCAGGTGTGGGAGAGACACGGGATGCTAGCAGCCGGCTAACACAGCCGGCTCCCCCCACCTCTTCGGCCAGCACCGCAGTGGGACCCAGCGTGGAACTCACTGGTCTGGGTGCTCTGTTAAACCGGCAATCTGAGATTTGGAAGGGCAGATTGGCATGTTCATCTGATTGAACGGGACTTGGACAATGAGCCAGACCAGGAGTTTCCTTGGAAGCGTGATCTGAGCCGGGGTAGTGGGCAGTGGCATGGGAGATTGCATGGATCCCAGTGCACCATCGGTAGGCTACTGGGGCACCAGTGAGAGAGTCAACCTTTCAGCTTGGGGAGAGGAAGAGAGAGACAGAGAGAGGACGGACTCTAAGGCAGAGAGCTGGGTGATTGTGCTCGGTGGGTCCCACGCTCATGGGGACAAGCAGGGCGGCGATTGGAGATGCTGGGGGCTGAGAGTTTTCCTGCCAGCATCGAGGATGGTGCAGCCCAGTGAGAGAGGGGCGTCCACCATTGCTGACGGAGTCCACCCCCACTGAAGTACCCTGCAGGACTGATGCGGCCTGCCATTGCCGAGGCAACCTGCCATAACCGAGAGACTCCCCGCTCCACAGCAGAAGGGAGCCCAGCACCAAAAGGGTGGACACGCGCAAGCAGGTCAGAGTCCCGGCAGGCAAATAGTGAATAGACTGCCGCCTAGTGGGGCAGGACAGTGCAACAGATACTCATAAAGAAAGCCCCAACTCCCTGAGTCAGAGCATCTAAGGGGGGAAAAAAAGGGGTGGTGTTTTATGAGTTCTATAGCAGCAGACATAAACAGTCTCCCAACAACGCTGAATGAACAACGGAGCTCACAGCTCAGCACTGGAGCTCCTATAAAGCACAGACTGTCTCCTCAAGCAGCTCCCTGACCCCTGTATATTCAAGGAGTCACCCCAGAATAGGATTAATCAGACTGACATATGGCTGGCATTATTCTGAAACAAGGACAGCAGAAGAAGAAACTGGTATCAACCCTCACTGTTCCACAGCTGCTGCAGGTATACCCCAGACAAGCAGGGCCTGGAGTGGACCTCAGCACTCATACAGCAGAGGGGATAGACCATTAGAGGGAAAACTAAGTGACAGAAATACTTCATCATTAACAATCTCAGGGTCCACACAGAGACCCAATTGAAAAATCAGCAACTACTAAGACGACAGGTGGATAAATCCATAAAGATGGGAAGAAAGTAGCTCAAAAAGGAGGAAAGCAGCTGAAACCAAAACACCTCACCGCCGAAAAAGAATCAAAACTCCTCACCAGCAAGGGAACAAAGCTGGACGGAGAATGAATGTGAAGAAATGATGGAATCAGACTTCAGAAAGTGGATAATGAGAAACTTCAGTGAGCTAAAGGAACATGTACTAAACCAGTGCAAAGAAACTAAGAACCTTGAAAAAAGATTTGAAAAAAGATTCGAGGAATTGATAATAAGAATGGACAACTTAGGAATATGAATGAATTGAAGGAGCTGAAAAACACAACACAATAACTTCGCAAAGCATGCACAAGTTTCAACAGCCGAATTGACCAAGCAGAAGAAGGAATATCAGAAGTTGAAGATCAACTCAAGGAAATAAAATGAGAAACCAAGATTAAAGAAAAAAGTACAAAAAGGAATGAACAAAATCTCCAAGAAATGTGGGACTATGTGAAGAGACCCAACCTACGTTTGATAGGTGTACCAGAATGTGATGAAGAGAATGAATCCAAGCTGGAAAACACTCTTCAGGATATTATCCAGGAAAATTTCCCCAACCTAGCAAGACAGGTCAATACTCAACTCCAGGAAATACAGAGAACACCACAAAGATACTCTGCAAGAAGAGCAACCCCAAGGCACATAATCATCAGATTCACCCCGGTTGAAATGAAGGAGAAAATACTAAGGGCAGCCAGAAAGAAAGGTCAGGTCACCCACAAAGAGAAGCCCATCAGACTCACAGCAGATCTCTCTGCAGAGACACTACAAGCCAGAAGAGAGTGGGGGCCAATATTCAACATCCTTAAAGAAAAGAGCTTTCAACCCAGAATTTCATATCCAGCCAAACTGAGCTTCATAAGTGAAAGAAAAATAAAATCCTTCATGAACAAGCAAGTACTCAGAGATTTTGTCACCATTAGGCCTGCTTTACAAGAGCTCCTGAAAGAGGCACTACACATAGAAAGGAACAACCAGTCCCAGCCATCCTAAAAGCATACCAAATGCTAAAGACCATCAACAAAATGAAGAATGTACATGAACCAATGGGCAAAACAGCCAGCTAGCATCAAAATGGCAGTATCAAATTCACACATAACAATATTAACCCTGAATGTAAATGGGATAAATGCAACAATCAAAAGACACAGACTGGCAAATTGGATAAAAAACCAAAACCCATCAGTATGCTGTATCCAGGAAACCCACCTCACACGCAAAGATACACAAAGGCTCAAAATAAAAGGATGGAGGAAGGTTTACCAAGCAAATGGAGAGCAAAAAAAAGCAGGAGTTGCAATTCTCATCTTTGATAAAATAGACTTTAAAGCAACAAAGATCAAAAGGGACATAGAAGGTCATTACATAATGGTAAAAGGATCGATACAAGAAGAGCTAACGATTCTAAATATATATGGACCCAATGTAGGAGCACCCAGATATATAAGGCAAGTTCTTAATGACTTACAAAGAGATTTACACTCCCACACAATAATAGTGGGAGACTTTAACACTCCACTGTCAATAGCAGACAGATCAACCAGACAGAAAATTAACAAGGATATACAGGACTTGAACTCAGACCTGGAACAAGCAAACCTGATAGACGTTTACAGAACTCTCCACCCCAAATCCACAGAATATACATTCTTCTCAGCACCACGGCAAACCTACTCCAATATTGACCACATAATTGGAAGTAAAGCACTCCTCAGCAAATGCAAAACAACGGATATCATAACAAACAGTCTCTCAGACCATAGTGCAAACAAGTTGGAACTCAAAATTCAGAAAATAACTCAGAACCGCACAGCTTCATGGAAACTGAACAACTGGCTCTTGAATGTTGATTGGATAAACAATGAAGTGAAGGCAGAAATAAAGAAGTTCTTTGAAACCAACGAGAATGAAGACACAACGTACCAGCATCTCTGGGACACATTTAAAGCAGTCTGTAGAGGAAAATATATAGCAATAAGTGCCCACATGAGAAGAGTGGAGGGATCCAAAATTGACACCCTATCGTCAAAATTGAAAGAGCTAGAGGAGCAAGATCAAAAAAGCTCAAAACCTAGCCGAAGACAAGAAATAACTAAGATCAGAGCAGAACTGAAGGAGATAGAGACAAGAAAAACCCTTCAAAAAATCAATAAACCTAAGAGCTGGTTTTTTGAAAAGATCAACAAAATAGACAGACCACTAGCCAGACTGATAAAAAAGAAAAGAGAGAACAACCAAATAGATGCAATAAAAAACGATAAAGGGGAAATCACCACAGATTCCACAGAAATTCAAACCATCATCAGAGAATACTACAAACAACTCTATGCAAACAAACTAGTAAATCAGGAAGAAATGGATAAATTCCTGGATGCCTGTGTCCTCCCAAGCCTAAACCAGTAGGAAGCCGAAACTATGAATAGACGAATAACAAGGTAAGAATTTGAGGCAGCTATTAAGGGCCTACCAAACAATAAAAGCCCAGGTCCAGATGGGTTCACAGCTGAATTCTACCAGACACACAAAGAGGATCTGGTACCATTCCTTCTGAAACTATTCCAAATAATCCAAGAAGTGGGAACCCCTCCCAAATCATTTTATGAGACCAACATCACCCTGATACCAAAACTTGGCAGAGACTCAACAAGAAAAGAAAACTTCAGGCCAATATCCATGATGAACATAGATGTAAAATCTTCAATAAAATACTGGCAAATCGATTGCAACAGCATATTAAAAAACTTATCCATCATGATCAAGTAGGATTCATCCCGGGGATGCAAGGCTGGTTCAACATACACAAGTCTATAAATGTAATTCACCACATAAACAGAAGCAAAAACAAAAACCACATGATTATCTCAATTGATGCAGAGAAGGCATTTGACAAAATTCAACAGCCCATTATGCTAAAAACCCTCAATAAACTCGGTTTTGATGGAACATATCTCAAAGTAATAAAAGCTATTTAGAACAAACCAAGAGCGAATATCATACTTAATGGGCAAAAACTGGAAGCATTCCCTTTGAAATTCGGCACTAGACAAGGATGCCCTCTCTCACCACTTCCATTCAACATAGTACTGGAAGTTCTAGCCAGAGCAATCAGGAAAGAAAAAGAAATAAAGGGTATTCAGATAGGAAAGGTGGAAGCCAAATTATCTCTATTTGCAGACGACATGATAGTATACCTAGAAGACCCCATCACCTCAGCCCAAAAGCTCCTGCAACTGATAAGCAACTTCAGCAAAGTCTCAGGATATAAAATCAATGTGCAAAAATCACAAGCATTCCTATACACCAATAACAGACTTAAAGGGAACCAAATTAAGAACGAACTGCCATTCACAATTGCTATAAAGAAAATAAAATACCTAGGAATACAACTCACTAGGAATGTAAGGGACCTCTTTAAGGAAAACTACAAACAACTGCTCAATGAAATAAGAGAGGACACAAACAGATGGAGAAACATTCCATTTTCGTGGTTAGGAAGAATCAATATCGTGAAAATGATATACTGCCCAAAGTAATTTACACATTCAATGCTATCCCCATCAAACGACCGTTGAATTTCTTCACAGAACTGGAAAAAACCACCATGAATTTCATATGGAACCAAAAAAGAGCCCGCATAGCCAAGTCAATTCTCAGCAAAAAGAACACAGCAGCAGGCATCACGCTACCAGACTTCAAACTATACTACAAGGCTACAGTAATCAAAACAGCATGGTACTGGTAACAAAACAGAGATATAGACCAATGGAACAGAACAGAAGCATCGGAGGCAACACTACATATCTACAACCATATTATCTTTGATAAACCAGACAAAAACTGGCAATAGAAAAAGGATTCCATATTTAATTAATTGTGTTGGGAAAACTGGCTAGCCATGTGCAGAAAGCAGAAACTGGACCCCTTCCTGAAGCCTTACACTAAAATTAACTCCAGATGGATTAAAGACTTAAACGTAAGGCCTGACACCATAAAAACCCTAGAAGAAAATCTAGGCAAAACCATTCAGGACATAGGAGTAGGCAAGGACTTCATGAACAAAACACCAAAAGCATTGACAACAAATGCCAAAATAGACAAATGGGACCTAATCAAACTCCACAGCTTCTGCACAGCAAAAGAAACAGTCACTAGAGTGAAACGACAACCATCAGAATGGGAAAAAATCTTTGCAGTTTACACATCTGACAAAGGGCTGATATCCAGAATTTACAAAGAACTCAAACAGATTTACAGAAAAAAAACAAACAAGCCCATTCAAAAATGGGCAAAGGATATGAACAGAAACTTTACAAAAGAAGACATACATGAGGCCAACAAACATATGAAAAAGTGCTCATCGTCATTGGTCATTAGAGAGATGCAAATCAAAACCACATTGAGATATCATCTTACACCAGTTAGAATGGCGATCATTAAAAAATCTGGAGACAGCAGATGCTGGAGAGGATGTGGAGAAATAGGAACACTCTTACACTGTTGGTGGGAATGTAAATTAGTTCAACCATTGTGGAAGACAGTGTGGCGATTCCTCAGGGACCTAGAAATAGAAATTCCATTTGACCCAGCAATCCCATTACTGGGTATCTATCCAAAAGACTATACATCTTTCTACTATAAGGACACATGCACACGAATGTTCATTGCAGCACTGTTTAGAATAGCAAAGACCTGGAACCAACCCAAATGTCCATCGATGATAGACTGGACTGGGAAAATGTGGCACATATACACCATGGAATATTATGCAGCAATCAAAAATGATGAGTTTGTGTCCTTTGTATGGACATGGATGAATCTGTGGAACATCATTCTCAGCAAACTGACACAAGAACAGAAAAAGGAATACTGCATATACTCACTCATAGGTGGGTGAGAAAAATGAGAACACATGGACAGAGAGAGGCAGTCTATTATACACTGGGGACGGTTGGGGGAAATGGGGGAGGGACAGCGGGGGGCCTGTGGGGGATAGCCTGGGTATGTATACTAAGTGTGGGTGAATGGGAGGAAGGCAGCAAAACACACTGCCCTGTGTGTACCTATGCAACTATCTTGCACGTTCTGCACATGTACCCCAAAACCTATAATGCAATAAAAATTAAAAAAAATAAATAAATAAAAGAAACTTCTTTTCTTTAAGGATGTTGAATATTGGCCCCCACTCTCTTCTTGCTTGTAGAATCTCTACCGAGAGATCTGCTGTGAGTCTGATATACTTCCCTTTGTGGGTGACCCGACCTTTCTCTCTGGCTACCCTTAGTATTTTCTCCTTCATTTCAACCCTGGTGAATCTGACGATTATGTGCCTTGGGGTTGCTCTTCTTGAGGAATATCTTTGTATTCTCTGTATTTCCTGGACTTAAGTATTTGCCTGTCTTGCTAGGTTGGGGAAATTTTCCTGGGTAATATCCTGAAGAGTTTTTTCCAGCTTGGATTCATTCTCTTCATCACATTCTGGTACACCTATCAAACTTAGGTTGGGTCTCTTCACATAGTTTCACATTTCTTGGAGATTTTGTTCATTCCTTTTTGCGCTTTTTTCTCTAATCTTGGTTTCTCGTTTTATTTCATTGAGTTGATCTTTGACTTCTTATATTCTTTCTTCTGCTTGGTCAATTCGGCTGTTGAAATTTGTGCATGCTTAGGGAAGTTCTCTTGTTGTGTTTTTCAGCTCCTTCAGTTCATTCATATTCCTCTCTAAGTTTTCCATTCTTTTCATCATTTCCTTGAATCTTTTTTTCAAATCTTTTTTCAAGGTTCTTTGTTTCTTTGCAGTGATTTGGATCATGTTCTTTTAGCTCACTGAAGTTTTTCATTATCCACATTCTGAAGCCTCATTCCATCTTTTTGTCACACTCATTCTCCATCCAGCTTTGGTCCCTTGCTGTTGTGGAGTTTTGGTCCTTTGTCAGAGGTGAGGTGTTTTGGTTTCGGGTGTTTTCCTCCTTTTTGCGCTGGTTTCTTCCCATCTTTATGAATTTATCCACCTGTCATCTTAGTAGTTGCTGACTTTTCGATTGGGTCTCTGAGTGGACGCCCATATTGTTGATGATGACGTATTTCTGTTACTTAGTTTTTCTTCTAATGGTGTAGACCCTCTGCTGTACGAATGCTGAGGTCCACTTCAGGCCCTGCTTGTTTGTGGTACACCTGTACCGGCTGCAGAACAGTGAGGGATGCTTCCAGTTTTTTCTTCTGCTATCTTTGTCCCAGAATGATGCCCGCCAAATGTCAGTCTGATTAGTCCTATTTTGGGGTGACTCTTTGGATATACAACGGTCAGAAAGGTGCTTGAGGGTACGGTGTGTGCTTTATAGGATCTCCAGTGCTGAGCTCTTTTTTCCGTGGTTTATTCAGGGTTGTTGGGAAGATGTGTTTATGTCTGCTGCAACAAAACTCATAAAACCCCCCTTTCCCCCCGCTTAGATGCTCTGTCTCAGGGAGTTGGGGCTTTCTTCATGACTATCTATTGCACTGTCCTGCCTGGCTAGGAGGTAGTCTATTCACTATTTGCCTGCTGAGGCTTTTCCCTGCTTGCGTGGGTCCACCCTGCTCCTGCAGGGCTTTGTTCTGCTCTGGTGGCTTTGCCCTGTGGGCAGCGTTTCCCTGTTATGGTGGATTGCCTCGGCAAAGGCAGGCTGCATCAGCACATGGCGGTACTTTAGTAGGGGTGGATTGCGTCTTTAGTGGCAGATTTGCCTCCAACACTGGGCTTCATTGTCCAAGTTTCAACTGTGCCGGCAGCAAAACTCTCAGCCCCAAGTGCCTCCAATCGCTGCCCTGCTTGTCCTTGTGAGGGTGGGACCCTCTGAGCCCGATTACCCATCTCCCTGCTTCTGAGTCCGTCCTCTCTCTGTCTGTCTTCCTCCCCCCAAGCTGAGCGGTCAACTCTCTCCTTGGCGCCCCAGTAGCCTGCTGATAGGGCACTGGGATCCGTGTGATCTCCCGTGCTACTGCCCACTGCACCGGCTCAGATCACGCTTTCCAGGAATCTCCTGGTCTGGCTCATTGTCCAAGTCCCGTTCAATCAGATGGACATGCCAATCTGCTCTTCCAAATCTCAGATTGCCGGTTTAACGGGGCAACCAGACCAGTGAGTTTTGTGCCCGGTGCTGCTGCGCTGTGGCTCCAGCCGAACCGGCTGCGTGAGCCGGGTGTGCTGGAATCCTGTGTCTTTCCCACATCTGGGACTTTCAACGTTCTGTGGGCAAAAAGGACGGTCTGAGAATGTAGCTAGGACTCACCCTCTGTGCCTTCACTGAGAGCTGTAATCCTGGGTCACCTCTAAGATGCCATCTTGGAATATCCTTTCCATGCTTTTAATGAATTTTCCTTTTCTGGATTTGCCCTGCCTTGCCTTGCCTTGCTTGTATTTGCCTTGCCTGGATTTGCCTTGCCTTGACTTGCCTCAATTTGCCTTGGCTTGCCTTTTTGAATTTGCCTTGCCTGACTTTATTTTCTCTTGTCTCCCCTGGGTTTGCCTTGCCTTGCCTGGATTTGCCTTTTCTTGCCTTAACTTGCCTGGAATTGCCTTGCCTTAATTTGCCCTGCCTGGATTTGCCTTGCCTTGTCTTGCCTGGATTTTCCTTGCTGGAATATGCCTTGTTTTGCCTTGCCTAAATTTGCCCTGTCTTGCCTCTCTTTGATTTGCCTTGCCTGGGTTTATCTTGCCTTGCCTTGTTTTGATTGTATTTGCCTTGCCTGCATTTGCTTTATCTTGACTTGTCTTTTCTGTAATTGCCTTACCTTAGTTCGTCCTACCTGGATTTTCCTTGCCTGGAATTCTGTTGTCTGGATATGCCTTGTTTTTCGTTGCTAGCATTTGTCTTGTTTTGCCTCTCCTGGATTTGCCTTGCCTGGGTTTTCCTTGCTTGCCTTACCAGAAATTGCCTTGCTTGGATTTCCCTTGCCTTATGTTCCCTGGATTTGTATTCCATGAATTTTTATTGACTTGTGTTGCCTTATCTTTCCTCGATATGCCTTGCCTGGTTATGCCTTGACTTGCCTTTCTTTGCCTGGATTTGTCTTTTTTGTATTTGCCTTGACTTTCTTTGAGTTTTCTTGCATGAATTTGCCTTACCTGTATTTGTTTTGCCTTGCCTTGCTTTGCCTGGATTTGCCTCGCCTGGGTTTGCCTTGTTTTGCCTTGCTTGGATTTGACTTGTCTTGTTTTTCCTTGACTGGTTTTGCCTTGGCTGGATTTATCTTGCCTTGCCATGCCTTGATTGTGTTTGCCTTGCCTGCATTTGCCTTACCTTGACTTGCCTTGCTTGGAATTGCCTTGACTGTTTTTGATTTTTCTTGTTTTGTGATACTTTTAATAGACTGGATTTGCCTTCCGTGTATTTTCCTTGCATAGATTTGCCATGACTTGCCTTGCTTTGTGTGAATTTGCCTTGCCTTGCCTTGCTTGGATTTGCCTTTTCTCGATTTGCCTTTTTTGCCTTGCCTAAATTAGCCTTTTTTTTCCTTTGCCTTGGTTTAACTTGCCTGGGTTTTTCTTGCCTTACCTTGCCTGGAATTGCCATGCCTGGATTTGCCTTGCTTGGAATTCCCTTGCCTGGATATGCCTTGTATTTGCCTTACCTAAATTTGCCTTATTTTGCCTCACATGGATTTGCCATGCATTGGTTTGCCTTGCCTTGACTTACTTGAAATTGCCTTGCTTGGTTTTCCCTTGCCTTATGTTCCCTGGATTTGTCGTGCATAAATTTGTCTTGCCTTGTGTTGCCTTAACTTCCCTGGATTTGCCTTGCCTGATTTTTCCTTGACTTGCCTTGCCTTTCGTGGATTTGTCTTCCTTGGATTTGCCTTGACTTTATTTGCGTTTTCTTGCCTGGATTTGACTTACCTGGATTTGTTTTGCCTTGGCTTGCTTTGGCTGGATTTGCCTCGCTTAAACTTGCCTTGCCTTGCCTTGCTTGGATTTGACTTGCCTTGTTTTTACTTGCCTGGACTTGAATTGCCTGGATTTACCTTGCCTTGCCTTGCCTTTTTTTTAAATTTTAAATTTTTATTGCATTTTAGGTTTTTGGGTAATGTGCAGAACGTGCAAGATAGTTGCATAGGTACACACATGGCAGTTTGCTTTGCTACCTTCCTCCCCTTCACCCACACTTGGCATTTCTCTCCAGGCTATTCCTTCCCAGCTCCCCCTACGCTGTCCCTCCCCCATTTCCCCAAAAGACCCAGTGTGTAGTAGACGCCATCCCTGTGTCCATGTGTTCTCATTTTTCTCACCCGCCTCTGAGTGAGAATATGCAGTATTCCCTTTTCTGTTCTTGTGTCAGTTTGCCAAGAATGATGTTCTCCAGATTCATCCATGTCCTTACAAAGGACATAAACTCATCATTTTTTATTGCTGCATAATATTCTATGGTGTATATGTGCCCCATTTTCCCAATCCAGTCTATCATCGATGGGCACTTTGAAAAGTGTCTGTTCATGTACTTTGCCAATTTTTGAATGGGCTTGTTTGTTTTTTTCCTGTAAATCTGTTTGAGTTCTTTGTAAATTCTGGGTATCAGCCATTTGTCAGACAGGTAAACTGCAAAGCTTTTTTCCCATTCTGATGGTTGCCAATTCACTCTAGTGACTGTTTCTTTTGCCATAAAAAAGCTGTGGAGTTTGATTAGGTCCCATTTGTCTATTTTGGCTTTTGTTGCCAATGCTTTTGGTGTTTTGTTCAGGAAGTCCTTGCCTACTCCTATGTCCTAAATGGTTTTGCCTAGATTTTCTTCTAGGGTTTTTATGGTGTCAGGGCTTATGTTTAAGTCTTTAATCCATCTGGAGTTAATTTTAGTGTAAGGTGTCAGGAAGGGGTCCAGTTTCTGCTTTCTGCACATGGCTAGCCAGTTTTCCCAACACCATTTATTAAATAGGGAATCCTTTCCCCATTGCGTGTTTTTGTCTGGTTTATCAAAGATAATAAGGCTGTAGATATGTTGTGTTGCCTCCAATGCCTCTGTTCTGTTCCATTGGTCTATATATCTGTTTTGGTACCAGTTCCATGCTGTTTTGACTACTGTAGCTTTGTAGTATAGTTTGAAGTCTGGTAGTGTGATGCCTCCTGCTGTGTTCTTTTTGCTTAGAATTGACTTGGCTATGCGGGCTCTCTTTTGGTTCCATATGAATTTCTTGGTGGATTTTTCCAGTTCTGTGAAGAAATTCAAAGGTAGTTTGATGGGGATACCATTGATTGTGTAAATTACTTTGGGCAGTATAGCCATTTTCACGATATTGATTCTTTCTAACCACGAACATGGAATGTTTCTCCATCTGTTTGTGTCCTCTCTTATTTCGTTGAGCAGTGGTTTGTAGTTTTCCTTAAAGAGGTCCTTTACGTTCCTTGTGAGTAGTATTCCTAGGTATTTTATTTTCTTTGTAGCAATTAATGGCAGTTCATTCTTGATTTGGTTCTCTTTAAGTCTGTTATTGGTGTATAGGAATGCTTGTGTTTTTTGCACATTGATTTTATATCCGGAGACTTTGCTGAAGTTGCTTATCAGTTTCAGAAGTTTTTGGCTGAGACAATGGGGTCTTCTAGGTATCTTATCATGTTGTCTGCAAATAGAGACAATTTGGCTTCCAGCTTTTCTATGTGAATACGCTTTATTTCTTCTTCTTGCCTGATTACTCTGGCTAGAAATTCCAGTACTATGTTGAGTAGGAGTGGTGAGAGCGGGCATGCTTGTCCCGTGCCGGATTTCAAAGGGAATGCTTCCAGTTTTTGCCCATTCATTATGATATTGGCTGTTGGTTTGTCGTAAATAGCTTTTATTACTTTGAAATATGTTCCATTAATACCAAGTTTATTGAGGGTTTTTAGCATAAAGGGCTGTTGAATTTTGTCAAATGCCTTCTCTGCATCAATTGAGAAAATCATATGGTTTTTGTTTTTGCTTCTGTTTATGTGGTGAATGACATTTATAGACTTTAGTATGTTGAAGCAGCCTTGCATCCCCGGGATGAATCCTACTTGATCATGATGGATAAGTTTTTCAATGTGCTGTTGCAATCGGTTTGCCAGTATTTTATTAAAGATTTTTGCATCTATGTTTATCATTGATATTGGCCTAAAGTTTTATTTTCTTGTTGAGTCTCTGCCGGCTTTTGGTATCAGGATGATGTTGGTCTCATAAAATGATTTGGAAAGGGTTTCATCTTTTTGAATTATTTTGAATAGTTTCAGAACGAATGGTACCAGATTCTTTTTGTGTGTCTAGAAGAATTTGGCTGTAAGCACATCTGGACTTGGGCTTTTTTTTGTGTGGTAGGCTCTAAATTGCTGCCTAAACTTCAGACCTTGTTATTGGTATATTCATAGTTTCGGCTTTCTTCTGGTTTAGGCTTGGGAGGACACAGGCGTTCAGGAATTTATCCATTTCTCCCTGGTTTACTGGTTTAAGTGCATAGAGTTGTTTGTAGTATTCTGTGATGATGGTTTGAATTTCTGTGGTATCTGTGGTGATTTTCCCATTATTGTTTTTTATTGCAACTATTTGGTTGTTCTCTCTTTTCTTTTTTATCAGTCTGGCTGGTGGTCTGTCTATTTTGTTGATCTTTTTGAAAAACGAGCTGTTGGTTTATTAATTTTTTGAAGGGTATTTCTTGTCTCTATCTCCTTTAGGTCTGCTCTGATCTTTGTTATTTCTTGTCTTTGGCTAGGTTTTGAGCTTTTTTGATCTTGCTCCTCTAGCTCTTTCAATTTTGAGAATTCGGTGTCCATTTTGAATCTGTCCACTCTTCTCATGTGGGCACTTATTGCTATATATTTTCCTCTACAGACTGCTTTAAATGTGTCCCAGAGATTCTGGTACGTTGTGTCTTCGTTCTCATTGGTTTCAAAGAACCTCTTTAATTCTGTCTTCATTTCATTGTTTATCCAATCTACATTCAAGAGCCAGTTGTTCAGTTTCCATGAAGCTGTGCAGTTCTGAGCTATTTTCTGAATTCTGAGTTCTAACTTGATTGCACTATGGTCTGAGAGACTGTTTGTTATGATTTCAGTTGTTTTCCATTTGCTGAGGAGTGCTTTACTTCCAATTATGTGGTCAATTTTGGAGTAGGCGTAATGTGGTGCTGAGAAGAATGTATATATTGTGGATTTGGGGTGGAGAGTTCTGTAAATATCTATCAGTTTTGCTTGTTCCAGGTCTGAGTTCAAGTCCTGGATATCCTTGTTAATTTTCTGTCTGGTTGTTCTGTCTGATATTGACAGTGGATTGTTAAAGTCTCCCACTGTTATTGTGTGGAAGTCTAAGTCTCTTTGTAAGTCACTAAGAACTTGCCTTATATATATCTGGGTGCTCCTGCATTGGGTCCATGTATATTAAAATCGTTAGCTCTTCTTGTTGTATCTATCCTTTTACCATTATGTAATGACCTTCTTTGTCCCTTTTGATCTTTGTTGCTTTAAAGTCTATTTTATCAGAGACGAGAATTGCAACTCCTGCTTATTTTTGCTCTCTATTTGCTTGGTAACTATTCCTCCATCCCTTTATTTTGAGCCTTTGTGTATCCTTGCGTTTGAGGTGGGTTTCCTGGATACAGCATACCCACGGGTTTTGGCTTTTTATCCAATTTGCCAGTCTGTGTCTTTGGATTGGTGCATTTACCCCATTTACATTTAGGGTTAATATTGTTATGTGTGAATTTGATACTGCCATTTGGATGCTAGCTGGCTGTTTTGCCCATTAGTTTATATAGATTCTTCATTTTTTTGATGCTCTTTAGCATTTGATATGCTTTTAGGGTGGCTGGTACTGATTGTTTCTTTCTATGTGTAGTGCTTCTTTCAGGAGCTCTTGTAAAGCATGCCTAGTGGTGACAAAATCTCTGAGTACTTGCTTGTTCATGAAGGATTTTATTTTTTCTTCACTTATGAAGCTTAGTTTTGCTGGATATGAAATTCTAGGTTGAAAGTTCTTTTCTTTAAGGATGTTGAATATTGGCCCCCACTCTCTTCTGGCTTGTAGAGTCTCTGCTGATAGATCTGCTGTGATCCTGATGGGCTTCCCTTTGTGGGTGACCCGACCTTTCTCTCTGGCTGCCCTTAGTATTTTCTTCCTCATTTCAACCCTGGTGAATCTGATGATTATATGCCTTGGGGTTGCTCTTCTTGCGGAATATCTTTGTGGTGTTCTCTGTATTTCCTGGAGTTGAGTATAGACCTGTCTTGCTAGGTTGGGGAAATTTTCCTGGATATTATCCTGAAGAGTGTTTTCCAGCTTGGATTCATTCTCTTCATCACATTCTGGTACACCTATCAAACGTAGGTTGGGTCTCTTCACATAGTCCCACATATTTTGGAGATTTTGTTCATTCCTTTTTGTGCTTTTTTCTTTGATCTTCTTTTCTCATTTTATTTTATTGAGTTGATCTTCGACTTCTGATATTCTTTCTTCTGCTTGTTCAATTTGGCTGTTGAAACTTGTGCATGCTTCACGAAGTTCTCGTGTTGTGTTTTTCAACTCCTTCAATTCATTCATATTCCTCTCTAAGTTGTCCATTCTTGTTATCATTTCCTCGAATCTTTTTTCAAATCTTTTTTCAAGGTTCTTAGTTTCTTTGCATTGATTTAGAATATGTTCTTTTAGCTCACTGAAATTTCTGATTATCCACTTTCTGAAGTCTGATTCCGTCATTTTGTCACACTCATTCTCCGTCCAGCTTTGTTCCCTTGCTGATGAGGAGTTTTGGTCTATTGTAGGAGGTGAGGTGTTTTGGTTTCGGGTGTTTTCCTTTTTTTTACACTGGTTGCTTTTCATCTTTATGGATTTATCTACCTGTCATCTTCGTAGTTGCTGATTTTTCAATTGGGTCTCTTTGTGGACACTCAGATTGTTGATGATGAGTTATTTCTGTTACTTGTTTTTCTTCCAATGGTCTAGCCCCTCTGCTGTACGAGTGCTGAGGTCCACTCCAGGCCCTGCTTGTCTGGGGTACAGCTGTAGCAGCTGCTGAACAGTGAGGGATGCTACCAGTGTCTTCTTCTGCTATCTTTGTTCCAGAATGATGCCCAACAAATGTCAGTCTGATTAGTCCTTTTTGGGGGTGATGACTCTTTGGATATAAAGGGGTCAGGGACCTTCTTGAGGAGACGGTTTGTGCTTTATTGGAGCTCCAGTGCTGAGCTGTGAGCTCCGTTGTTCGTTCAGCTTTTTTGGGAAGATGTGTTTATGTCTGCTGCAACAGAACTCATAAATGCCCCCCTTTTTTTTCTCCTTAGATGCTCTGTCTCAGGGAGTTGGGGCTTTCTTTATGAGTATCTGTTGCACTGTCTTGCCCAGCTATGAGACAGTCTATTCACTATTTTCCTGCTGGGGCTCCACCCTGCTTGCACAGGTCCACCTTGTTGCTGCAGGGCTCCGTCCTGCTGTGACTTGCTCCGCCCTGCTGGTGGAGTCTCTCTGTTATGGCAGGTTGCCTCAGCAACAGCAGGCTGTGTCAGCCCTGGGCGGTACTTCGGTAGTGGGTGATTGGGTCAGTAGTGGCGGATGCCCCTCCTGCACTGGGCTGCACCATCCTAGATGCCGGCAGCAAAACTCTCAGCCCCGAGCGCCTCCAATCGCTGCCCTGTTTGTCCCCCTCAGGGTGGGACCCGCCGAGCCAAATCACCCAGCTTCCTGCCTCAGAGTCCGTCCTCTCTCTCTCTCTCTCTGTTCCTCTCCCCAAGCTGAACGGTTGACTCTCTCACTGGCGCCCCAGTAGCCTGCTGATAGGGCACTGGAATCCATGTGATCTCCCGTGCTGCTGCCCACTGCACCGTCTCAGATCACAATTCCCAGGTATCTCCTGGTCTGGCTCGTTGTCCAAGTCCCATTCAATCAGATGGACATGCCAATCTGCCCTTCCAAATCTCAGATTGCCTGTTTAACAGGGCACCCGAAACAGTGAGTTTTGTGCCTGGTGCCGCTGCACTGCAGAACCGGCCGAAGCGGCCGCAAGAGCCGGATGTGCTAGCATCCCGTGTCTCTCCCACACCTGGGACTTTCAACGTTCTGTGGGCAAAAAAGATCTGTCTGAGAATGCGGCTTGGACTCACTATCTGCGCCTTCACTGAGAGCTGCAATCCGGAGTTGCCTCTACGATACCATCTTGGAAGTCCCCGTGTCTTCATTTTTGTTGGTTTCAAAAATCTTTATTTCTGCCTTCATTTCATTGTTTATCCAATCAACATTCCAAGCCAGTTATTCAGTTTCCATGAAGTTGTGCGGTTCTGAGTTAGTTTCTGAATTCTGAGTTCTAACTTGATTGCATTAGGGTCTAAGAAACTGTTATGATTTCAGTTTTTTTGCATTTGTTGAGGAGTGCTTTAGTTCCAATTACGTGGGATCTGTCTGATATTGACAGTGGAGTGTTAAAGTCTCCCACTATTATTGTGTGGGAGTCTAAGTCTCTTTGTAAGTCATTAAGAACTTGCCTTATATATCTGGGTGCTCCTGCATTGGGTTTATATATATTTAGGATCATTAGCTCTTCTTGTATTCATTCTTTTACCATTATGTAATAACCTTCTTTGTCTCTTTTGATTTTTATTGACTTAAAGTCTATTTTATCAGAGATGAGAATTGCAACTCCTGATTTTTTTTTTTTTTTTTTTTTTTGCTCTCCATTTGCTTGGTAAATCTTTCTCTATCCCTTTATTTTGAGTCTTTTTGTATTCTTGCATGTGATATGGGTTTTCTGGATACAGCCCACCAATGGGTTTTGGTTTTTGATCCAATTTGCCAGTCTGTGTTTTTTTATTGGTGCATTTATTCCATTTACACTGAGGTTTAATATTGTTATGTGTGAATTTGATACTGCCATTTTGATGTTAGCTGGCTGTTTTGCCCATTGGTCCATGTAGATTCTTTATTTTATTGATGCTCTTTAGCATTTGGTATGCTTTTAGGATGGCTGGTATTGGTTGTTCCTTTCTATGTGTAGTGCCTCTTTCAGAAGCTCTTGTAAAGCAGGTCTAGTGGTGACAAAATCTCTGAGTACTTGCTTGTTCATGAAGAATTTTATTTTCCTTCACTTATGAAGCTCAGTTTGGCTGTATATGAAATTCTGGGTTGAAAGATCTTTTCTTTAAGGATGTTGAATATTGGCCCCCACTCTCTTCTGGCTTGTAGAGTCTCTGCTTAGAGATCTGCTGTGAGTCTGATGGTCTTCACTTTGTGGGTGACCCGACCTTTCTCTCTGGCTGCTCTTAGTATTTTCTCCTTCATTTCAACCCTGGTGAATCTGACGATTATGTGCCTTAGGGTTGCTCTTCTTTTGGAGTATCTTTGTGGTGTTCTCTCTATTTCCTGGAGTTGAGTATTGGCCTGCCTTGCTGGTTTGGGAAAATTTTTCTGTATAATACCCTGAAGAGTATTTTCCAGCTTGGATTCATTCTCTTCATGACATTCTGGTACACCTATCAAACGTAGGATGGGTCTCTTCACATAGTCCTACATTTCTTGGAGATTTTGTTCATTCCTTTTTGTGCTTTTTTCTCTAATCTTGGTTTCTCATTTAATTTCACTGAGTTGATCTTCGACTTCTGATATTCTTTCTTCTGCTTGTTCAATTCGGCTGTTGAAACTTGTGCATGCTTCGCGAATTTCTTATATTGTGTTATTGAACTCCTTAATTCATTCACATTCCTCTCTAAGTTGTCCATTCTTATCATTTCCTCGAATATTTTATCAAACAGTTTTTCAAGGATCGTAGTTTTTTTTGCATTGATTTAGAACATATTCTTTTATCTCACTTAAGTTTTTCTTTATCCGCTTTCTGAAGTCTGGTTCCATCATTTTGTCACAATCATTCTTTGTCCAGCTTTGTTCCCTTGCTGGTGAGGAGTTTTGGTCCTTTGTAGGAGGAGAGGTGTTTTGGTTTTGGGTGTTTTCCTCCTTTTTGCGCTGGTTTCTTCCCAGCTTCATGGATTTACCCCACTGTCGTCTTAGTAGTTGCTGATTTTTCATTTTTTTTTTAATTTTTATTGCATTATAGGTTTTGGGGTGCATGTGCAGAACGTGCAAGATAGTTGCATAGGTACACACATGGCAGTGTGTTTTGCTGCCTTCCTTCCCTTCACCCACACTTGGTATTCATCCCCAGGCTATCCCCCCCAGCCCCACCCGCTGTCCCTCCCCCATTTCCCCCAACAGTCCCCAGTGTATAGTAGACCGCCTCTCTGTGTCCATGTGTTCTCATTTTTCTCACCCACCTATGAGTGAGTATATGCGGTATTTCTTTTTCTGTTCTTGTGTCAGTTTGCTGAGAATGATGTTGCTGATTTTTCAATTGGGTCTCTGAGTGAACGCCCAGATTGTTGATGATGAAGTATTTCTGTTACTTAGTTTTCCTTCTAATGGTTTAGCCCCTCTGATGTACGAGTGCTGAGGTCCACTGCAGGCCCTGCTTGTCTGTGCTACACCTGTAGCAGCTGCAGAACAATGAGGGATGCTACCAGTTTTTTCTTTGGCTATTTTTGTCCCAGAATGATGCCCTCCAAATATCAGTCTGATTAGTCCTTTTTTGCGGTGACTGTTCGGATATACAGGGGTCAGGGAGCTGCTTGAAGGGATGGTCTGTACTTTATAGGAACTCCAGTGCTGAGCTGTGAGCTCCGTTGTTCATTCAGAGTTGTTCAGCACCTGTGTTTCAGTCTGCTGCAGCAGAACTTATAAAATCTCCCCTTTTTCCCTCAGAGGCTCTCTCAGGAAGTTGGGGCGTTCTTTATGAGTATCTGTTTCAGTGTCCTGCCTGGCTAGGAGGTAGTCTATTCACTATTTGCCTGCCAAGGCTCTGCTCTGCTGGCGTGGGTTCACCCTGCTGCCGTAGGGCTCTGTTATCCTGTGGTGCACTCCACCCTGCTGTCAGAATCTCTCTGTTATGGCGGGTTGTCTCAGCAACAGCAGGCTGTGTCAGCTCTGGGCGTGTACCTCAGTAGGGGTAGAGTGCATTTGTAGTGGCAGACGCCCCTCCCCCACTGGTCTGCACCATCCTGGATTCAGCTGTGCCCGCAGCAAAACGCTCAACCCCGAGTGCCTCCAATCGCCGCCCTGCTTGTCCCCATGAGGGTGGGACCCACCGGGCCTGATCACCTGCCTTCCTGCCTCAGAGTCCATCCTCTCTCTCTCTCTCTCTCTCTCTCTTTTTCCTCAATTTGAATGGTTGACTTTCTCACTGGCGCCCCAGTAACCTGTTGATAGGACACTGAGATCCATGCAATCTCCCATGCCGCTGCCCACTGCAGTGGCTCAAATCACACTTCCAAGGAATCTCCTCGTCTGGCTCATTGTCCAAGTCCCGTTTAATTAGATGGACATGTAAATCTGCCCTTCTAAATTTCAGATTGCCAGTTTAACAGGGCACTCAAACCAGTTTGTTTTGTGCCAGGTGCCACTGCACTGCAGTGCTGGCCAAATCCAGCACACGAGCCAAAACACCGGCTGCACTGGTGTCTTGTGTCTCTCCTACACCTGGGAATTTCCTTGTTCTGTGGGCAATAAAGGTCTGTCTGAGAATGCGCCTAGGACTCACCCTCTGCACCTTCACTGAGAGCTGCAATCCTGAGTTGTTTCTACGGCTCCATCTTGGAAAATCCCGCCTTGCCTTGATTGTGTTTGCCTTGCCTTCATTTGCCTTACCTTGACTTGCCTTGCCTGGAATTGCCTTGCCTGTATTTGATTTTTCTTGTTTTGCTAGGATTTCAATTGACTTGGATTTGCCTTGCCTTGTCTTGCCTTGCCTGGATTTGCCTTTCCTTGCCTTGCCTGGATTTGCCTTGCTTCGATGTGCCTTTTCTTTTTTTGCCTTGAGTGGATTTGCTTTGTTTTGCCTTGCCTTGCGTGTATTTGTCTTGCCTAGATTTGCCTTGTCTTGACTTGCTTTGTGTTTATTTGCCTTGCCTTGCCTTGCTTGAATTTGCCTTTTCTTGGTTTGCCTTGTTGGCTCGGCTAAATTTGCCCTGTTTTTTTTTTTTTGCCTTGATTTAACTTGCCTGGGTTTGCCTTGCCTTGCCTTGCCTGGAATTGTCTTGCCTGGATTTGCCTTGCCTGGATTTGTTTTTGTCCTGACTTGAGTTGCCTGCATTTTTTTTGCATAGCGTGTTTGGATTTTCCTGGCCTAGATTTGACTTTTCTTGCCTTGCCTTGCCTGGATTTTTATTGCCTGGATTTGCGTTGCCTGTATTGGCCTTGCCAGGATTTGTTTTAACTTGCCTTGCCTGGATTTACCTTGCCTGGATTTGCCTTCCCTGGCCATGCCTGGATTTGCGTTGTCTGAAATTGCCTTGCCTTGACTTGCCTAAATTTGATTTGCCTGAATTTTCCTTGCCTTGCCTGGATTTGCATTGCCTTGACTTGTCTAAATATGTCTTGCTATGCCTTACCTTGAATAGATTTGCCTTGCATTTATTTTCCGTGCCTTGCCTTACCTTGCCTAAATTTGCCTTGCCTTGATTTGCCTTTCCTTGCATTGACTGGATTTGCCTTGCTATGCCTTACCTTGATTAGATTTGCCTTGCCTTTTCTTGTCTTGCCTGGATTTGCCTTGCCTTTATTTTTCGTGCCTTGCCTTACCTTGTGTAAATTTGCCTTGCCTTGATTTGCCTTCCCTTGCATTGACTGGATTTGCCTTGCCTAAATTTGCTTTGTTTTTCTTTGCCTGAATTTGCCTTGCCTGAATTTGTGTTTTCTTGCTTTGCCTAGATTTGCTTGACTGAATTTGCCTTGCCTTACCTTGCCTGGATTTGCTTTGCTTGGAATTGCCTTGCATTGCCTTGCCTAAATTTGCATCGCCTGGATTTGCCCTGCCTTGCCTTACCTGGATTTGCCTTGTTTGGGTTAACTTTGCCTTCCCTGGCCTTGCCTGCATTTGACTTACTTGGATTTGCTGTGTCATGCCTGAATTTTTCTAGCCTGTATTTGCATTGCCTTTTGTTTCCTTGTCTGTATTTGCCTTGCCTTGGACTGCCTGAATTTGCCTTGCCTTAATTTGCCTTTTCTTGCGTTGCCTTGATTTGCCTTACCTTGCCTCTCCTTGCCTGAATTTGCCTTGTGTAGATTTCCCAGGTCTTTCTTACATTTGCCTTGCCTGGTTTTGCTTTGCCTTGCTTACATTTCCTGGAATTTCCTTGCCTGGATTTGCCTTGCTATGTCTTTCCTTGCCTGGATTTGTTTTTCATTGCCTTGATTTGCTCGGCCTGGATTTGCCTTACCTCTATTTTTTTTGTTCTTCTTTTACCTTGCCTGGATTTGCCTTGCTTGTATTTGCCTTGCCTTCCCTTCTCTGGATTTCCCTTGCCTGGATTTGATTTGCAATGCCTTGCCTGGAATTGCCTTGCCAGGATATGCGTTGCCTTTTGTGCCTAGATTTATTTCACCAAGATCTGCCTTGCCTTGCCTTGCCTTGCCTGAAACTCTTTTGCCTTAATTTGCCCTGTTTGGATATTTCGTGCCTTGCCTTGCCTTGCCTAAAATTTTCTTTCCTGAATATGCCTTGTTTTGCTTTGCCTGGATTTGCCTTACCTGGATTTTTCTTGCCTTGCCTTACCTGATATTGTCTTGCTTTGATTTTTCTTTCCTTATTTTCCCTGAATTTGTCTTGCATGGTTTTGCCTTATCTTGTGTTGCCTTACCTTCCCTGGAATTTCCTTGCCTGGTTTTTCCTTTAGTTGCCTTGCCCTGCGTGGATTTGTTTTCCTTGGATTTGCCTTGACATTCCTTGCGTTTTCTTGCCTGGATTTTCCTTACCTGAATTTGTTTTTCCTTGCCTTTCTTTGCCTGCATTTGTCTCACCTGGATTTGCCTTGCCTTGCCTTGCTTGGATTTGACTTGTCTTGTTTTATCTTGCCTGCATTTGGTTGCCTGGATTTATCTTGCTTTGCTTTGCCTTGATTGTGTTTGCCTTGCCTGCATTTGCCTTACCTTGACTTGCCTTGTCTGAATTTTGCTTGCCTGCATTTAATTTTCCTTGTTTTGCGAGAATTTGAATTGACTGAATTTGCATTGCCTTGCCTTGCCTGAATTTGCCTTGCTTTGATTTGCCTTTTAATTTTCTTGCCTTGACTGAATTTGTCTGGCCTTGTCTTTCCTTGCTTGTGTTTGCCTTTCCTAGATTTGCCTTTCCTTGCCTTGCCTTGCATGTATTTTCTTCACAGTGCTTTGCTTGGATTTGCCTTTTCTCGATTTGCTTTGTTTTCTCTTGCCTAAATTTGCCTTGTTTTTTTCTTGCCTTGATTTAACTTGCCTGTGTTTGCCTTCTTTGCCTCGCCTTGTATTGCCTTGCCTGGATTTGTCTTGCCTGTATTTGCCTTGCCCTGATATTACTTGCCTGCATTTGCTCTGTTTTGCTTGTTTGGATTTCCCTGGCCTGGATTTGACTTTCTTTGCCTTGCCGTGCCTGGATTTTCATTGCCTGCATTTGCCTTCCTTGCCTTCCCTAGATTTGCCATTTTTGATTAACCTTGCTTTGCTTGGTCTTGCCTGCATTTGACCTACTTGTATTTGCTGTACCATGCCTGGATTTGCCTAGCCTGTATTTGTATTGCCTTTTGTGTCCTTGCTTTTATTTGCCTTTCCTTGGCTTGCCTGAATTTGCCTTGCCTAAATTTGTTTTTTCTTGTATTGCCTGGATTTGCCATGCCTGGATTTGCCTTATCTTGCCTCTCCTTGCCTGAATTTGCCTTGCCTAGATTTGCCATGTCTTGCCTACGTTTGCCGTGCCTGGATTTGCCTTACCTTTCTTTTCCTGGATTTGCCTTGCTATGCTTTTTCTTGCCTGGATTTGCCTTTCCTGGGGTTGCCTTTCTCTGCCTAGATTTGCCTTACATTTATTTTTATTCCTTGCCTTATCTTGCCTAAATTAGCGTAGCTTGTATCTTCCCTGCCTTCCCTCGCCTGGATTTGCCTTGCCTGAATTTGATTTGCAATGCCTTGCCTGAAATTGCCTTGCCAGAATATGCCTTGCCTTGTTGTGCCTGAATTTACCTTGCCAAGATTTGCCTTGCCTTGCCTGGAATTGCCTTGCCTTAGTATGCCCTCCCTGGATTTGCCTTGTCTGGATTTGCCTTGCCTTGCTTGATTTCCCTGGATTTGCCTTGCTTGGATTTGCCTTATCTTGACTTGCCTGGATTTGCCTTGCTATGCCTTACCTTGACTAGATTTGCTTTGCCTTTCCTTGTCTTGCCTGGATTTGCCTTGCCTTATCTTGCCTAAATTTGCCTTGCCTGATTTTGCCTTCCATTGCCTCACCTGGATTTGCCTTGCCTGGGTTTGAATTGCCTTGCCTTACCTGTAATTGCCTTGCTTGGATTTCCCTTGCCTTATTTTCCCTGGATTTTTATTGCATGGATTTTCCTTGCCTGGATTTGCCTTACTTTGCCTTGCCTGGATTTGCTTCTCCTGGACTTGTCTTGCCTTGCCTTGCTTGGATTTGACTTGCCTTGTTTTTCTTTACCTGGATTTGCCTTGCCTTTATTTTTTGTGCCTTGCCTTACCTTCCCTAATTTTGCCTTTCCTGGTTTTGTCATCCCTTGCATTGACTAAATTTGCCTTGCCTGAATTTGCCTTGCATTGTCTTGCCTGGATTTGCCCTGTCTTGCTTTGCCTAGATTTGGTTGACTGGATTTGCCTTGCCTTACCTTGCCTGGATTTGCCTTGCTTGGAATTGCCTTGCGTTGCCTTTCCTAAATTTGCATAGCCTGGATTTGCCTTGCCTTGCCTAACCTGGATTTGCCTTGTTTGGATTAACTTTGCTTTGCCTGGCCTTGCCTGTATTTAACTTACTTGGATTTGCTGTTCCATGCCTGAATTTGCCTAGCCTGTATTTGCATTGTTTTTCTCTTCTAGACTTTATTTGTCTTGCCTTGGCTTGCCTGAATTTGCCTTCCCTAAATTTGCCTTTTCTTGTTTTGCCTGGATTTGCCATGCCTGAATTTGCCTGACCTTGCTTGCTTTGCCTGAATTTGCCTTGCCTGAATTTGCCTTACTTTGCCTTGCCTGGATTTGCCTTGCTAGGCTTTTTCTTGCCTTGATTTGCCTTTCTGTGCGTTGCCTTGCTCTGCCTAGATTTGCCTTATCTCTACTTTTGTTCTCTGCTTTATCTTGCCTGGATTTGCCTTGCTTGTATTTGCCTTTCCTTCCCTTGCCTGGATTTGCCTTGCCTCGATTTGATTTGAGATGCCTTGCCTGGAATTGCCTTGCCAGGATATGCCTTGACTTGTTGTGCCTGGATTTACCTTGCCAAGATTTGCTTTGCCTTGCCTGGAATTCCCTTGCCTGGATATGCCTTGTTTTGCCTTGAATAAATTTGCCTTCTTTTGCCTCACCTAGATTTGCCTTGCCTGGGTTTGCCTTGCCTTGCCTTACCTGTAACTGTTTTGCTTGGATTTGCCTTGCCTTATTTTCCCTGGATTTGTCTTGCATGAATTTGCCTTGCCTTGTGTTGCCTTATCTTTCCTGGATTTACCTTGCCTGGTTCTGCCTTGACTTGCCTTGCCTTGCGTGAATTTGTCTTCCTTGGATTTGCCTTGACTTTCCTTGCGTTTTCTTGCCTGGATTTACCTTACCTGGATTTGTTTTGCCTTGGC
The DNA here is from genome assembly GCA_031835075.1 of Saguinus oedipus. Classification (NCBI taxonomy): domain Eukaryota; kingdom Metazoa; phylum Chordata; class Mammalia; order Primates; family Cebidae; genus Saguinus; species Saguinus oedipus. The sequence continues at coordinate 8,632,805 of CM063170.1, forward strand.
TTGCTTTGCCTAGATTTGCTTTGCCTGGACTTGCCTTGCCTTGCCTTTCTTGTGTTTGACTCTCCTTGTTTTCCTTGCCTGAATTTTCCTTGCCTTTATTTTCCGTGCCTTGCCTTACCTTGCCTAATTTTGCCTTGCCTGGTTTTGTCTTCCCTTGCATTGACTAAATTTGCCTTGCCTGAATTTGCCTTGCATTGCCTTGCCTGGATTTGCCTTGTCTTACTTTGCCTAGATTTGGTTGACTGGATTAGCCTTGCCTTACCTTGCCTGGATTTGCCTTGCTTGGAATTGCCTTGCATTGCCTTGCCTAAATTTACATAGCCTGGATTTGCCTTGCCATGCCTTACCTTGTTTTGCCTTGTTTGGATTAACTGTGTTTTGCCTGGTCTTGCCTGTATTTGACTACTTGGATTTGTTGTTCCACTCCTGGATTTGCCTAGCCTATATTTGCATTGCCTTTTGTCTCCTTGACTGTATTTGTCTTGCTTTGGCCTGCCTGGATTTGCCTTACCTTGCCTCTCTTTGCCTGGATTTGCCTTCCCTAGATTTTCCAAGTCTTGCCTACATTTGCCTTTCCTGGATTTTCCTTTCCTGGATTTGCCTTGCCTGAATTTGTGTTGCCTGGATTGGCCTTGCCAGGATTTGCCTTAACTTGCCTTGCCTGGATTTACCTTGCCTGGATTTGCCTTCCCTTGCCATTCCTGAATTTGCCTTGTCTGGATTTACCTTGCCTTGACTTGCCTAAATTTGATTTGCCTGAATTTGCCTTGCCTTACCTGGGCTTGCCTTTCCTGGATTTGTATAGCCATGACTTGCCTAAATTTGCCTTGCTCTGCCTTCCCTTGACTAGATTTGCCTTGCCTTTTCTTGCCTTGCCTGGATTTCCTTGCCTTGCCTTACCTAGATTTGCCTTGTTTGGATTAACCTTGTCTTGCCTGCATTTGACTTACTTGGATTTGCCATATAATGCCTAAATTTACCTAGCCTCTATTTGCATTGCCTTTTTTTCCTTGTTTTTATTTTCCTTGCCTTGGCTTGCCTGAATTTGCATTGCCTAAATTTGCGTTTTCTTGCGTTGCCTGGATTTGTCTTATCTTGCCTCTCCTTGCCTGAATTTGCCTTGCCTATATTTGCCATGTCTTCCCTACATTTGCCTTGCCTGGATTTGCTTTGCCTTGTTTAATTTGCCTGGATTTCTCTTGCCTCAATTTGCCTTACCTTGCCTTGCCTGGATTTGCCTTGTTATGCCTTGACTCGATTTGCCTTGCTATGCCTTACCTTGATTAGATTTGCTTTGCCTTTCCTTGTCTTGCCTGGATTTGCCTTGCCTTTATTTTCCGTGCCTTGCCTTATGTTGCCTAAATTTGCCTTGCCTGGATTTGCCTTCTCTTGCTTTGTGTAGATTTGCTTGAGTAGATTTGCCTTGATTTACCTTGCCTGGATTTGCCTTGCTTGGATTTGCCTTGCGTTGACATGCCTAAATTTGTATAGCCTGGATTTGCCTTGCCTTGCCTTACCTGGATTTACCTTGCCTGGATTTATCTTGCATTGCCTTGCCTTGCCTTGATTGTGTTTGCCTTGCCTGCATTTGCCTTACCTTGACTTGCCTTGCCTGAAATTGCTTTGCCTGTATTTGATTTTTCTTTTTTTGAGAGGATTTGAATTGACTGGATTTGCCTTGCTTAGATGTGCCTTTCTTTTTTTGCCTTGATTGGATTTGCCTTGCCTTGCCTTGCCTTGCCTTGCGTGTATTTTCTTTACCTGGCCTTGCTTGAATTTGCCTTTTCTCGATTTTCCGTTTTTCTCTTGCCTAAAATTTTTTTGTTTTTTCTTGTTTTGATTTAACTTGCCTGGGTTTGCCTTGCCTTGCCTTGCCTGAAATTGCCTTGCCTGGATTTGCCTTTCCCTGACTTTACTTGCCTGCAGTAGCCTTGCATTGCTTGTTTGGATTTCCCTGGTCTGGATTTGACTTTCCTTGCCTTGTCTTGCCTGGATTTTCATTGCCTGCATTTGTCTTGCCTTGCCTGGATTTGCGTTGCCTTGCTGGCTTTGCATGGATTTGCCTTGCCTTGACTTGCCTTAACTTGATTTGCCTGAATTTGCCTTGCCTTGCCTTGCCTGGCCTTGCCTGAAGTTGCCTTGACTGAATTTGCGTTGCCTGGATTGGCCTTGCCTGGATTGGCCTTGCCGGGATTTGCCTTCCCTTGCCATGCCTGGATTTGCCTTTTCTGGATTTGCCTTGCCTTGACTTGCCTAAATTTGATTTGCCTAAATTTGCCTTGCCTTGCCTGGACTTGCCTTGCCTGGACTTGCCTTGCCTGAATTTGTATTGTTTTGACTTACCTGGATTTGCCTTGCTATGCCTTACCTTGACTAGATTTGCCTTGCCTCTTTCTGTCTTGCCTGGATTTTCATTGCGTTTATTTTTCGTGCCTTGCCTTACCTTGCCAAAATTTGCCTTGCCTGGATTTGTTTTCCTTTGCATTGACCGGAATTGCCTTGCTATGCCTTACCTTGACTAGATTTCCCTTTCCTTTACTTATCTTGACTGAATTTGCCTTGCCTTTATCTTTCATGCCTTGCCTTATTTTGCCTAAATTTGCCTTGCCTGGATTTGCCTTTTTTTGCATTGACTGGATTTGCCTTTTCTGAATTTGCCTTGCATTGCCTTGCCTGGATTTGCCTTGCCTTGCTTTGCCTAGATTTGCTTGACTGGATTTGCCTTGCCTTACCTTGCCTGGATTTGCCTTGCTTGGATTTGTCTTGCATTGCCTTGCCTAAATTTGCATAGCCTGGATTTGCCTCGCCTTGCCTTACCTGAATTTGCCTTGTTGGGATTAACCTTTTCTTGCCTGGCATTGCCTTCATTTGACTTACTTGGATTTGCTGTGCCATGCCTGAATTTGCCTAGCCTGTATTTGCATTGCCTTTTGTTTCCTTGCCTGTATTTGCCCTGCCTTGGCTTGCCTGAATTTGCCTTGCCTAAATTTGCCTTTTTTTGCATTGCCTGCATTTTCCATGCCTGGATTTGCCTTACCTTGCCTCTCCTTGCCTGGATTTGCCTTGCTTGGATTTGCCATGTCTTGCCTAAATTTGCCCTGCATGGATTTGCCTTCCCTTGCTTGCTTTGTTTGGATTTGCCTCCACTGGATTTGCCTTACATTGCCTTGCCTGGATCTGCCTTGCTATGCTTTTACTTGCCTGGATTTGCCTTTCCTTGACTTACCTTGCTCTGCCTGAATTTGCCTTACCTCTATTTTTTTCCTTGACTTACCTTGCCTGGATTTGCCTTGCTTGTATTTGCCTTGCTTTCCCTTGCCTGGATTTGCCTTGCCTGGATTTGATTTTGGATACCTTCCCTGGAATTGCCTTGCCAGAATATGCCTTTTCTTCTTGTGCCTGGATTTACCTTGCCAATATTTGCCTTGCCTTGCCTTGCCTTGCCTTGCCTTGCCTTGCCTTGCCTTGCCTTGCCTTGCCTTGCCTTGCCTTGCCTTGCCTTGCCTTGCCTTGCCTTGCCTGGCCTGGCCTGGCCTGGCCTGGCCTGGCCTGGAATTCGTTTCCTGGATATTCCTTGTTTTGCCTTGCCTGGATTTGCCTTGTTTTGCCTCGCCTGGATTTGCCTTGCCTGGGTTTGCCTTGCCTTGCCTTACCTGGAATTGCCTTGCTTGAATTTTCTTTGCCTTATGTTCCATGGATTTGCCTTTTCTTGTGTGTCCTTAACTTTCCTGGACTTTTTTTGCCTGGGCTTTTTTTGACTTGTCTTGCCTTGCATAGATTTGTCTTCCTTTGATTTGCCTTGACTTTCCTTGCGTTTTCTTGTCTGGATTTGCCTTACCTGGATTTGTTTTTCATTGCCTTGCTTTGCCTGGATTTGCCTCGCCTGGACTTGCCTTGCCTTGTCTTGCTTGTATTTGACTTGCCTTGTTTTCTATTGCCTGGATTTTCCTTGCCTGGGTTTATCTTGCGTTGCCTTGCCTTGATTCTGTTTGCCTTGCCTGCATTTTCCTTACCTTGACTTGTCTTGCCTGAAATTTCCTGCCTGTATTTGATTTTTCTTGTTTTGTGAGGATTTGAATTGACTGGATTTGCCTTGCCTTGCCTTCCCTGGATTTGCCTTGCTTCGATGTGCCTTTCCTTTTCTTGCCTTGACTGGATTTGCCTTGCCTTGTCTTGCCTTGTGTGTATTTACCTTGCCTAGATTTGCCTTGCTTTGCCTTGCCTTGCATGTATTTGACTTGCCTTGACTTGCTTGGATTTGCCTTTTCTCGATTTGCCTTGTTTTGCCTTGCCTTGATTTAACTTTCCTGGGTTTGCCTTGATTTGCCTTGCCAGAAATTGCCTTGCCTAGATTTGCCTTACCTGAATTTGCCTTGCCCTGTCTTGACTTGCCTGCATTTGCCTTGCATAGCTTGTTTGGATTTCCCTGGCCTGGATTACACTTTCGTTTCCTAGTCTTGCCTAGATTTTCACTGCCTTCATTTGCCTTGCCTTTTCTTGTCTTGCCTAGATTTGCCTAGCCTGGATTTGCATTGCCTGGATTTGTGTTCCCTGGATTGGCCTTGCCAGGATTTGCCTTAACTTGTTTTTCCTGGATTTACCTTGCCTGCATTTGCCTTCTTTTGCCATGCCCGGATTTGCCTTCCCTTGACTTGCCCAAATTTGATTTCCGTGAATTTGCCTTTCCTTGCCTGGGCTTGCCTTGCCTGGATTTGTATTGCCTTGACTCAGCTGGATTTGCCTTGCTATGCCTTACCTTGACTAGATTTGCCTTGCCTCTTCTTGTCTTGCCTGGATTTGCCTTGCCTTTATTTTCCATGCCTTGCCTTACCTTGCCTAAATTTGCCTTGCCTGGATTTGCCTTCTTTGCATTGACTGGATTTGCCTTGCTATGCCTTACCTGACTAGATTTGCCTTTTCTTTCCTTGTCTTGCCTGGATTTCTTTTGCCTTTATTTTCCGTGCCTTGCCTTACCTTGCCTAAATTTTTCTTTCCTGGATTTGCCTTCCCTTGCATTGACTGAATTTGCCTTGCTATGCCTTACCTTGACTAGATTTGCTTTGCCTTTCCTTGTCTTGCCTGGATTTGTTTTGTCTTTATTTTCCGTGCCTTGCCTTACCTTGCCTAAATTTTCTTGTCTGTATTTTCTTTCCCTTGCATTCCCTAAATTTGTTTTGTCTGAATTTGGCTTGCGTTGTCTTGCCTGGATTTGCCTTGCCTTGCTTTGCCTAGATTTGCTTGACTGGATTTGCCTTGCTTTACCTTGCCTGGATTTGCCTTGCTTGAATTTGCCTTGCGTTGCCTTGCCGAAATTTGCATAGCCTTGATTTGCCTTGCCTTGCCTTACCTGAATTTGCCTTGTTTGGATGAGCCTTGCCTTGCCTGGCCTTGCCTGCATTTGACTTACTTGAATTTGCCATGCCATGCCTGAATTTGCCTAGCCTGAATTTGCATTGCCTTTTGTTTCTTTGCCTGTATTTGCCTTGCCTTGGCTTGCCTAAATTTGCCTTGCCAAAATTTGCCCTTTTTTGAGTTACCTGGATTTGCCATGTTTGGATTTCCCTTACCTTACCTCACCTTGCCTGGATTTTTCTTGCCTAGATTTGCCAAGTCTTGCCTACATTTGCCTTGCCTGGATTTGTCTTGCATTGCTTGATTTGCCTGGATTTGCCTTGCTATGCTTTTCCTTGCCTTAAATTGCCTTTCCTTGTCTTGCCTTGCTCTGCCTGTATTTGCCTTACCTCGGTTGTTTTTTCTTTGCCTTACCTTGCCTGGATTTGTGTTGCTTGTATTTGCCTTGCCTTCTTTTGCCTGGATTTGCTTTGCCTGGATTTGATTTGTGATGCCTTGCCTGGAATTGCCTTGCCAGAATATGCCTTGCCTTGTTATGTCTGGATTTACCTTGCCAAGTATTGCCTTACCTTGCCTTGCCTGAAATTGCTTTGCCTTAATTTTCCCTGCCTGGATTTGCCTTGCCTTGCCTTGCCTTTGCCTTGCCTGGATTTGTCTTGTTTTGATGTGCGTTTCCTTTTCTTGCCTTGACTGAATTTGCCTTTCCTTGCCTTTCCTTGGGTGTATTTGTCTTGCCTAGATTTGCCTTGCCTTGCCTTACTTTGCATGTATTTGCCTTTCTTTGCCTTGCTTGTATTTGCCTTTTTTTGATGTGTCTTGTTTCTCCGTGCCTAAATTTGCCTTGTTTTTCTTGCCTTGATTTAACTTGCCTGGGTTTGCCTTGCCTTGCCTTGCTTTGCCTTGCCAGAAATTTCCTTGCCTGGATGTGCCTTGCCTGAATTTGCCTTGCCCGGACTTGACTTTCCTGCATTAGTCTTGAGTTGCTTGTTTGTAATTCCCTGGCCTGGATTTGAATTTCCTTGCCTTGCCTGGATTTTCATTGCCTTCATTTTCCTTGACTTGCCTGGATTTGCCTTGCCTAAATTTGCGTTTCCTGAATTTGCATTGCCTGGATTGGCCTTGCCAGAATTTGCCTTAATTTGCCTTGCCTGGATTTACCTTGCCTAGATTTGCTTTCCTTGTCATGCCTGGATTTACCTTGCCTTGCCTTTCCTAAATTTGATTTGAGTGAATTTGCCATGCCTTGCCTGGACTTGCCTTGTCTGGATTTGTATTGCCTTGACTTGCCTCGATTTGCCTTGCTATGCATTAACTCGACTAGATTTGCCTTTCCTTTCCTTGCCTTGCCGGAATTTTCCTTGCTTTTATTTTCTGTACCTTGCATTACTTTGCCTAAATTTGCCTTGCCTGGATTTGCCTTCACTTGCATTGACTGGATTTCCCTTGCCTGAATTTGCCTTGTGTTGCCTTGCCTGGATTTGCCTTGCCTTGCTTTGCCTAGATTTGCTTGACTGGATTTGCCTTGCTTACCTTGCCTGAATTCGCCTTGCTTGGATTTGCCTTGTGTTGCCTGGCCTAAATTTGCATAGCCTGAATTTGCCTTGCTTTGCTCTGCCTGGATTTGCCTTACCTCTCTTTTTTTTCCTTGCCTTACCTTGTCTATATTTGCCTTGCTTGTATTTGCCGTGTTTTCTTTTTCTTTTTTTTTTTTAATTTTTATTGCATTATAGGTTTGGGGGTACATGTGCAGAACGTGCAAGATAGTTGCATAGGTACATACATGGCAGTGTGTTTTGCTGCCTTCCTCCCCTTCACCCACACTTGGTATTCATCCCCAGGCTATCCCTCCAGCCCCCACGGCTGCCCTCCCCCATTTCCCCCAACAGTCCCCAGTGTATAGTAGACCGCCTCTCTGTGTCCATGTGTTCTCATTTTTCTCACGCACATATGAGTGAGTATATGCGGTATTTCTTTTTCTGTTCTTGTGTCAGTTTGCTGAGAATGATGTTCTCCAGATTCATCCATGTCCTTACAAAGGACACAAACTCATCATTTTTGATTGCTGCATAATATTCCATGGTGTATATGTGCCACATTTTCCCAGTCCAATCTATCATCGATGGACATTTGGGTTGGTTCCAGGTCTTTGCTATTGTAAATAGTGCTGCAATGAACATTCGTGTGCATGTGTCCTTATAGCAGAATGATTTATAGTCTTTGGATAGATACCCAGTAATGGGATTGCTGGGTCAAATGGAATTTCTATTTCTAGGTCCCTGAGGAATCGCCACACTGTCTTCCACAATGGTTGAACTAATTAACATTCCCACCAACAGTGTAAGAGTGTTCCTATTTCTCCACATCCTCTCCAGCATCTGCTGTCTCCAGATATTTTACTGATCGCCATTCTAACTGGCGTGAGATGATATCCAAATGTGGTTTTGATTTGCATCTCTCTAATGACCAATGATGATGAGCACTATTTCATATGTTTGTTGGCCTCATGTATGTCTTCTTTTGTAAAGTGTCTGTTCATATCCTTTGCCCATTTTTGAATGGGCTTGTTTGTTTTTGTCCTGTAAATCTATTTGAGTTCTTTGTAAATTCTGGATATCAGCCCTTTGTCAGATGTGTAAACTGCAAAGATTTTTTCCCATGCTGATGGTTGCCGATTCACTCTAGTGACTGTTTCTTTTGCCATGCAGAAGCTGTGGAGTTTGATTAGGTCCGATTTGTCTATTTTGGCTTTTGTTGCCAATGCTTTTGGTGTTTTGGTCATGAAGTCCTTGCCTACTCTTATGTCCTGAATGGTTTTGCCTAGATTTTCTTCTAGGGTTTTTATGGTGTCAGCTCCTAGGTTTAAGTCTTTAATCCATCTGGAGTTAATTTTAGTGAAAGGTGTCAGGAAGGGGTCCAGTTTCTGCTTTCTGCACATGGCTAGCCAGTTTTTCCAACAGCATTTATTAAATAGGGAATCCTTTCCCCATTGCCTGTTTTTGTCTGGTTTATCAAAGATAATATGGTTGTAGATATGTTGTGTTGCCTCCGATGCTTCTGTTCTGTTCCATTGGTCTATATCTCTGTTTGCTACCAGTACCATGCCGTTTTGATTACTGTAGCCTTGTAGTATAGTTTGAAGTCTGGTAGCGTGATGCCTCCCGCTGTGTTCTTTTTGCTTAGAATTGACTTGGCAATGCGGGCTCTCTTTTGGTTCCATATGAAATTCATGGTGGTTTTTTCCAGTTCTGTGAAGAAATTCAATGGTAGTTTGATGGGGATAGCATTGATTGTGTAAATTACTTTGGGCAGTATAGCCATTTTCACAATATTGATTCTTCCTAACCACGAACATGGAATGTTTCTCCATCTCGTTGTGTCCTCTCTTATTTCGTTGAGCAGTTGTTTGTCGTTTTCTTTAAAGAGGTCCCTTACATTCCTAGTGAGCTGTATTCCTAGGTATTTTATTTTCTTTGTAGCAATTGTGAATGGCAGTTTGTTCCTAATTTGGTTCTCTTTAAGTCTGTTATTGGTGTATAGAAATGCTTGTGATTTTTGCACATTGATTTTAAATCCTGAGACTTTGCTGAAGTTGCTTATCATTTGCAGGAGCTTTTGGGCTGAGGTGATGGGGTCTTCTAGAGATACTATCATGTCGTCTGCAAATAGAGACAATTTGGCTTCCACCTTTCCTATTTGAATACCCTTTATTTCTTTTTCTTACCTGATTGCTCTTGCTAGAACTTCCAGTACTATGTTGAAAAGAAGAGGTGAGAGAGGGCATCCTTGTCTGGTGCCGGATTTCAAAGGGAATGCTTCCAGTTTTTGCCCATTGAGTATGATATTGGCTGTTGGTTTGTCGTAAATAGCTTTTATTACTTTGAGATATGTTCCATCAATGCCACGTTTATTGAGGGATTTTAGCATAAAGGGCTGTTGAATTTTGTTAAATGCCTTCTCTGCGTCAATTGAGATAATCATGTGGTTTTTGTTTTTGCTTCTGTTTATGTGGTGAATTATATTTATAGACTTGCGTATGTTGAACCAGCCTTGCAACCCCGGGATGAATCCTACTTGATCATGATGGATAAGTTTTTTAATGTGCTGTTGCAGTCGATTTGCCAATATTTTATTGAAGATTTTCGCATCTATGTTCATCATGGATATTGGCCTGAAGTTTTCTTTTCTTGTTGAGTCTCTGCCAGGTTTTGGTATCAGGATGATGTTGGTCTCATAAAATGATTTGGGAAGGGGTCCCTCTTTTTGGATTATTTGGAATAGTTTCAGAAGGAATGGTACCACATCCTCTTTCTGTGTCTGGTAGAATTCAGCTGTGAACCCATCTGGACCTGGGTTTTTTTTTTGTGTGGTAGGCTCTTAATTGCTGCCTCAATTTCTGACCTTGTTATTGGTCTATTCATAGTTTCGGCTTCCTCCTGCTTTACGCTTGGGAGGACACAGGCGTCCAGGAATTTATCCATTTCTTCCTGATTTACTAGTTTGTGTGTATAGAGTTTTTTGTAGTATTCTCTGATGATGGTTTGAATTTCTGTGGAATCTGTGGTGATTTCCCCTTTATCATTTTTTATTGCCTCTATTTGGTTGTGCTCTCTTTTCTTTTTTATCAGTCTGGCTAGTGGTCTGTCTATTTTGTTGATCTTTTCAAAAAACCAGCTCTTAGGTTTATTGATTTTTGAAGGGTTTTTCTTGTCTCTATCTCCTTCAGTTCTGCTCTGATCTTAGTGATTTCTTGTCTTTGGCTAGGTTTTGAGCTTTTTTGATCTTGCTCCTCTAGCTCTTTCAATTTTGACGTTAGGGTGTCAATTTTGGATCTCTCCACTCTTCTCATGTGGGCACTTATTGCTATACATTTTCCTCCACAGACTGCTTTAAATGTGTCCCAGAGATTCTGGTACGTTGTGTCTTCATTTTCGTTGGTTTCAAAGATCTTCTTTATTTCTGCCTTCATTTCATTGTTTATCCAATCAACATTCGAGAGCCAGTTGTTCAGTTTCGATGAAGCTGTGCGGTTCTGAGTTATTTTCTGAATTCTGAGTTCCAACTTGATTGCACTATGGTCTGAGAGACAGTTTGTTATGATATCCGTTGTTTTGCATTTGGTGAGGAGTGCTTTACTTCCAATTATGTGGTCAATTTTGGAGTAAGTGTGATGTGGTGCTGAGAAGAATGTATATTCTGTGGATTTGGGGTGGAGAGTTCTGTAAATGTCTATCAGGTTTGCTTGTTCCAGGTCTGAGTTCAAGTCCTGGATATCCTTGTTAATTTTCTGTCTGGGTGATCTGTCTGCTATTGACAGTGGAGTGTTAAAGTCTCCCACTATTACTGTGTGGGAGTCTAAGTCTCCTTGTAAGTCATTAAGAACTTGCCTTATATATCTGGGTGCTTCTACATTGGGTCCATATATATTTAGAATCATTAGCTCTTCTTGTTGTATCAATCCTTTCACCATTATGTAATGACCTTCTTTGTCCCTTTTGATCTTTGTTGCTTTAAAGTCTATTTTATCAGAGACGAGAATTGCAACTCTTGCTTTTATTTGCTCTCCATTTGCTTGGTAAATCTTCCTCCATCCTTTTATTTTGAGCCTTTGTGAATCTTTGCGTGTGAGGTGTGTTTCCTGGATACAGCATACTGATGGGTTTTGGTTTTTTATCCAATTTGCCAGTCTGTGTCTTTTGATTGGTGCATTTAGCCCATTTTCATTCAGGGTTAATATTGTTATGTGTGAATTTGATACTGCCCTTTTGACGCTAGCTGGCTGTTTTGCCCATTGGTTCATGTACATTCTTCATTTTGTTTCTGGTCTTTAGCATTTGGTATGCTTTTAGGATGGCTGGAACTGGTTGTTTCTTTCTATGTGTAGTGCCTCTTTCAGGAGCTCTTGTAAAGCAGACCAAGTGGTTACAAAATCTCTGAGTACTTGCTTGTTCATGAAGGATTTTATTTTTCCTTCACTTATGAAGCTCAGTTTGGCTGGATATGAATTTCTAGGTTGAAAGGTGTTTTCTTTAAGGATGTTGAATATTGGCCCCCACTCTCTTCTGGCTTATAGAGTCTCTGCCGAGAGATCTGCTGTGATTCTGATGGGCTTCCCTTTGTGAGTGAGCCGACCTTTCTCTCTGGCTGCCCTTAGTATTTTCTCCTTCGTTTCAACCCTGGTGAATCTGACGATTATGTGCCTTGGGGTTGCTCTTCTTGCGGAGTACCTTTGTGGTGTTCTCTGTATTTCCTGGAGTTGAGTATTGACCTGTCTTGCTAGGTTGGGGAAATTTTCCTGGATAATATCCTGAAGAGTGTTTTCCAGCTTGGATTCATTCTCTTCATCACATTCTGGTACACCTATTAAAGGTAGGTGGGGTCTCTTTTCATAGTCCCACATTTCTTGGAGATTTTGTTCATTCCTTTTTTTTCTTTTTTCTTTAATCTTGGTTTCTCGTTTTATTTCATTATGTTGATCTTCAACTTCTGATATTCTTTCTTCTGGTTGGTCAATTCGGCTGTTGAAACTTGTGCATGCTTCGCGAAGTTCTCGTGTTGTGTTTTTCAGCTCCTTCAATTCATTCGTATTCCTCTCTAAGTTGTCCATTCTTGTTATCAATTCCTCGAATCTTTTTTCAAATCTTTTTTCAAGGTTCTTAGTTTCTTTGCACTGATTTAGAACATGTTCTTTTAGCTCACTGAAGTTTCTCATTATCCACTTTCTGAAGTCTGATTCCGTCATTTCATCACATTGGTTCTCCGTCCAGCTTTGTTCCCTTGCTGCTGAGGAGTTTTGGTCCTTTGTAGGAGGTGAGGTGTTTTGGTTTCGGGTGTTTTCCTCCTTTTTGCGCTGGTTTCTTCCCATCTTTATGGATTTATCCGCCTGTCGTCTTAGTAGTTGCTGATTTTTCAATTGGGTCTCTGTGTGACGCTGAGATTGTTTATGATGAAGTATTTCTGTTACTTAGTTTTCCCTCTAATGGTCTATCCCCTCTGCTGTATGAGTGCTGAGGTCCACTCCAGGCCCTGCTTGTCTGGGGTATACCTGCAGCAGCTGTGGAACAGTGAGGGATGATACCAGTTTCTTCTTCTGCTATCCTTGTTCCAGAATAATGCCAGCCAAATGTCAGTCTGATTTGTCCTTTTCCGGGGTGACTCCTTGGATATACAGGGGTCAGGGAGCTGCTTGAGGAGACCGTCTGTGCTTTATAGGAGCTCCAGTGCTGAGCTTTGAGCTCCGTTTTTCATTCAGCGTTGTTGGGAGGTTGTTTATGTCTGCTGCTATAGAACTCATAAAACACCACCATTTCACCCCCCTTAGATGCTCTGACTCAGGGAGTTGGGGCTTTCTTTATGAGTGTCTGTTGCACTGTCCTGCCCCACTAGGCGGCAGTCTATTCACTATTTGCCTGCCGGGGCTCTGACCTGCTAGCGTGGGTCCACCCTCTTGCTGCTGGGCTCCCTTCTGCTGTGGAGCGTGGAGTCTCTCTGTTTTGGCAGGTTTCCTCACAATGGCAGGCCGTGTCAGTCCTGGGTGGTACTTCAGTGGGGGTGGACTGCGTCAGCAATGGTGGACGCCCCTCCCTCACTGGGCTGCACCGTCCTAGATGCCGGCATCAAAACTCTCAGCTCCAAGCATCTCCAGTCGCTGCCCTGCTTGTCCCCGTCAGCGTGGGACCCGCCGAGCCCGATCACCCAGCTCCCTGCCTCAGAGTCCATCCTCTCTCTCTCTCTCTTCCTCTCCCCAAGCTGAAAGGTCGACTCTCTCACTGGCGCCCCTGTAGCCTGCCAATAGGGCACTGGGATCCGTGTGATCTCCCGTGCCACTGCCCACTACCCTGGCTCAGATCATGCTTCCAAGAAACTCCTGGTCTGGCTCATTGTCCAAGTCCCATTCAATCAGATGAACATGCCAATCTGCCCTTCCAAATCTCAGATTGCCGGTTTAACAGGGCACCTAAACCAGTGAGTTTCGCGCCGTGTCCCGCTCGGCACCAGCCAAAGAGGCGGTGGGAGCCGGCTGCGTTAGCCGGCTGCTAGTGTCCCGTGTCTCTCCCACACCTGGGACTTTCAACGCTCTGTGGGCATAAAAGGAACATCCGAGAATGCGGCTAGGATTCACCCTCTGTGCCTTCACTGAGAGCTGCAATCCTGAGTCGCCTCTACGACGCCATCTTGCCTCTCCTCCCCTGCCTTGTTTTCTTTAGCTGGGATTTGTTTTCCCTGGATTTGATTTGTGATGCCTTGCCTGGAATTGTCTTGCCAAGATAAACCTTGCCTTGCTGTGCCTGGATTTACCTTGCCAAGATTTGCCTTGCCTTACCTTGCCTTGCCTGGAATTGCCTTGCCTTAATTTGCCATTTTTTGCCTCGCCTGGATTTGCCTTGCCTGGGTTTGCCTTGCCTTGCCTTACCTGGAATTACCTTGCTTGGATTTCCCTTGCCTTATGTTTCCTGTATTTGTCTTGCATAGATTTGTTCTGCCTTATGTTGCCTTATCTTCCCTGTATTTGCCTTGCCTGGTTTTTTCTTGACTTGCCTTTCCTTGCCTGGATTTGTCTTCCTTAAATTTGCCTTGACTTTCCTTGCGTTTTCTTGCCTGGATTTGCCTTACCTGTATTTGTTTTATGTTGCCTTGCTTTGCTTTGATTTGCCTCCACTGTATTTGCCTTGCCTTGCTTTGCTTGGATTTGACTTTCCTTATTTTTTCTTGCCTGGATTTGCCTTGCCTGAATTTATCTTGCCTTGACTTGATTGTGTTTTCCTTGCCTGCATTTTTCTTACCTTGACTTGACTTGCCTGGAATTGCCTTGCCTGTATTTGATTTTTCTTGTTTTGTGAGAATTTGAATTGACTGGATTTGCCTAGCCTTGAATTGCTTTTCGTGTATTTGCCTTGCCTAGATTTGCCTTGCCTTGCCTTGCCTTGCATGTATTTGCCTTTTTTTTGCCTTGCTTGAATTTGCCTTTTCTCGATTTGACTTGTTTTTCCTTGCCTTGACTTGCCTGAGTTTGCCTTTCCTTTCCTTGCCTTGCCTGGAATTGCCTTGCCTGGATTTGCTTTGACTGGATTTGTTTTGCCCTGACTTGACTTGCCTGAATTTGCCTTGTGTTTCTTGTTTTGATTTCCATGGCCTGGATTTGACTTTCCTTGCCTTGCCTTTCTGGAATTTCTATTTCCTGCCCTTGCCTTTCCTTGCCTTGCCTTACCTGTCTTTGCCTTGCCTGGATTTGCATTTCCTGGATTGGCCTTGACGGAATTTGCCTTAACTTGCCTTGCCTGGATTTGCCTTACCTTGCCATGCCTGGATTTGCCTTGGCTGCATTTGCCTTACCTTGACTTGCCTAAATTTGATTTGCCTGAATTTGCCTTGCCTTGCCTGGACTTGACTTTTCTGGATTTGTATTGCCTTGACTTGCCTGGATTTGCCTTGCTATGCCTTACCTTGACAAGATTTGCCTTTCTTTTCCTTGTCTTGCCTGGATTTTCCTTGCCTTTATTTTCCATTCCTTGCTTTACATTGGATAAATTTGCTTCTCCTAGATTTGCTTTCCCTTGCATTGACTGGATTTGCCTTGCTATGCCTTACCTTGACTAGATTTGCCTTGCCTTTTATTTTATTGCCTTGATTTGCCTTGTTTTCTTTTTCCCTGCCTTGCCTTATTTTGCCTAAATTTGCCTTGCCTTGCTTTGCCTACATTTGCTTTACTGGGTTTCCCTTGCCTTACCTTGCCTGGATTTGCCTTGACTGGATTTGTCTTGCGTTGCCTTGCCTAAATTTGCATAGCCTGGATTTGCCTTGCCTTGCCTTACAGAAATTTGCCTTGTTTGGATTAACCTTGCTTTTGCTGGCCTTGTCTGCATTTGACTTAGTTGTATTTGCCGTGTCATGCCTGGATTTGCCTAGCCTGCATTTGCATTGCCTTTTTTTTCCTTTCCTGTATTTTTCTTGCCTTGTCTTTTCTGGATTTGCCTTGCTTAAATTTGCCTTTTCTTGTGTTGCCTAAATTTGCCTTGCCTGGATTTGCTTTACCTTGCCTAGTCTTGCCATGTCTTGCCTAATTTGCCTTGCCTTGATTTGCCTTGCCTAGATTTGCCTTACCTTGTCTTGCCTGGATTTGCTCTGCTATGCCTTTTCTTGCCTGGATTTGCCTTTTTTGCCTTGCCTTGCTCTGCCTGGATTTGCCTTACCTTTTTTTTTCCTTATTTACCTTGCCTGGATTTACCTTGTTTCTATTTGCCCTGCCTTACCTTTTCTGGATTTTCCTTCCCTGGATTTGATTTGTGATGTCTTGCCTGAAATTGCCTTGCCAGAATATGCCTTGTTTGTTGTGCCTGGATTTAACCTTGCCTAGATTTGCCTTGCCTTGCCTGGAATTGCCTTGCCTTAATTTGCCCTGCCTGGATTTGCCTTGCCTTGCCTTGCCTGGAATTCTCTTTTCTGGATATGCCTTGCTTTGCTTTTCCTGAATTTGCCTTTTATTTTCTCCTGGATTTGCCTTCTCTGGTTTTTCCTTGCCTTGCCTTACCTGGAATTGCCTCACCTGGAATTGCCTCACTTGGATTTTTCTTGCCTTATGTTCCCTGGATTTTTCTTGCATGGATTTGCCCTTCCTTGTGTTGCCTTACCTTCCCTTGATTTGCCTTTCCTGAATTTGCCTTGCATATCCTTTCCTGGATTTTCCTTGCCTGGATTTGCCTTGCCTTGGTTTGCGTAGATTTGCTTGACTGGATTTGCCTTGCCTTACCTAGCCTGGATTTGACTTGCTTGAATTTGCCTTGCGTTGATTTGCCTAAATTTGCATAGCCTGGATTTTCCTTGCCTTGTCTTACCTGGATTTGCCTTGTTTGGATTAACCCTGCCTTGCCTGGCCTTGCCTTCATTTGAATTACTTGGATTTGCCATGCCATGGCTGGAGTTGCCTAGCCTGTATTTGCATTGTCTTTTGTTTCCTTTCTTGTATTTGCTTTGACTTGGCTTGCCTAAATTTGTTTTGCCTAAATTTGCCTTTTCTTGCGTTGCCTGGATTTCCCATGCCTGGATTTGCCTTACCTTGCCTCTACTTCTCTGGATTTGCCTTGCCTAGATTTGCCATTTCTTGCCTACATTTGCCTTGTCTGGATTTTCCTTGCATTGCTTACTTTGCCTGGATTTGCCTTGCCTGGATTTACCTTACCTTGCCTTGCGTGGATTTGCCTTGCTATGCCTTTCCTTGCCTGGATTTTCCTCTTTTTGCCTTGCCTTGCCTTGCCTGAATTTGCCTTACCTCTGTTCTTTTTTTTGCCTTACCTTGCCTGGATTTGCCTTGCTTGTATTTGCCATGCCTTCTTTATCCTGGATTTCTCTACCCTGGATTTGATTTGCGATGCCTTGCCTGAAATTGCCTTGCCAGAATATGTCTTGCCTTGTTGTGTCTGTATTTACCTTGCCAAGGTTTTTCTTGGCTTGCCTTGCCTGAAAATGCCTTGGCTTAATTTGCCCTTCCTAGATTTGCCTTGCCTTGCCTTGCCTTGCCTAGAATTCCCTTGCCTGGATATGCCTTGTTTTCCCTTGCCTGGATTTGCCTGGTTTTGCCTCGCCTGGATTTTTCTTGCCTTTGTTTGCCTTGCCTTGTTTTACCTGGAATTGCCTTGCTTGGATTTCCCTTGCCTTGTGTTCCCTGGATTTGTCTTACAATGATTTTCCTTGCCTTGTGTTGCCTTGCCATCACTGTATTTGCCTTGCCTGGTTTTGCTTTGACTTGTCTTGCCTTGCCTGGGTTTGTCTTCCTTGGATTTGCCTTGAGTTTCCTTGCCTTTTCTTGCCTGGATTTGCCTAACCTGTATTTGTTTTGCTATGCCTTGATTTGCCTGGATTTACCTCGCCTGGATTTGCCTTGGCTTGCCTTGCTTGGAATTGACTTGCCTTGTTTTTTCTTGCCTGGATTTGCCTTGCCTGGATTTATCTTGCCTTGCCTTGCCTTGATTGTGATTGCCTTGCCTGCATTTGCCTTACCTTGACTTGCCTTGCCTGGAATTGCCTTGCCTTTATTTAATTTTTCTTTTTTAGAGAGGATTTGAACTGACTGGATTTGCCTTGCCTTGCCTGGGTTCGTCTTGCCTTGCCTTGCCTGGATTTGCCTTGCTTCGATGTGCTTTTCCTTTTCTTGCCTTGACTGGGTTTGCCTTTTCTTTCCTTGCCTTGCGTGTATTTGTCTTGCCCAGATTTGCTTTGCCTTGCATTGCCTTGTCTTGTGTGTATTTGCCTTGCCTTGTCTTGCTTGGATTTGTCTTTTCTCGATTTGCCTTGTTTTGCTTTGCTTACATTTGCCTTGTTTTTCCTTGCCTACATTTGCCTTGTTTTTCCTTGCCTTGATATAACTTATCTGGGCTTGCCTTGCCTTGCCTGGAAGTACCTTTCCTGGATATGCCTTGCCTGGATTTGCCTTGCCCTGACTTGACTTACCTGCATTTGCTTTGCATTGCTTGTTTCAATTTCCCTGGTTTGAATTTGACTTTCCTTGCCTTGCCTTGCCAGGATTTTTATTGCCTGCATTTACCTTGCCTTGCCTTGCCTTGCCTTGCCTGGATTTGTCTTGCCTTAATTTGCGTTGCCTGGTTTAGCCTTCTTGTGATTTGCCTTAACTTGCCTTTACTGGATTTTTCTTGCCTGGATTTGCCTTCCCTTGCAATGCCTGGATTTGCCTTGTCTGGATTTGCCTTGCCTTAACTTGTCTAAATTTGATTTGCCTGAATTTGCCTTGCCTTGCCTGGACTTGCCTTTCCTGGATTTGTATTGCCTTGACTTGCCTGGATTTGCCTTGCTATGCCTTACCTTGACTAGATTTGCCTTTCCTTTCCTTGTCTTCCTGGATTTGCCTTGCCTTTATTTTTAGTGCCTTGCCTTACTTGCCTAAATTTGCCTTGCCTGGATTTGCCTTCCCTTGCATTGACTGGATTTGCCTTGCCAGAATTTGCTTTGCATTGCCTTGCCTGGATTTGTCTTTCCTTGATTTGCCTTTCTTGCTTTGCCTAGATTTTCTTGACTGGATTTGCCTTGCCTTACCTTGCCTGGATCTACCTTGCTTGGATTTGCCTTGCGTTGCCTTGACTAAATTTGCACAGCCTGGATTTGCCTTGCCTTGCCTTACCTGAATTTGCTTGTTTGGATTAACCTTGTCTTGCCTGATCTTGCCTGCATTTGACTTACTTGGATTTGCCATGCCATACCTTGATTTCCCTAGCCTGTATTTGCATTGCCTTTTGTTTCCATGCCTGTATTTGCCTTGCCATGTCTTGCCTACATTTGCCTTGCCGTGATTTGCCTTGCCTTTCTTGCTTTGCCTGGATTTGCCTTACCTTGACTTGCCTGGATTTTCCTGGTTATGCCTTTTCTTGCCTGGATTTGCCTTTCCTTGCCTTGCCTTGCTCTGCCTGGATTTGCCTTACCTCTATTTTTCTTCCTTGCCTTACCTTGCCTGGATTTGCCTTACCTTGCCTGGATTTGCCTTGTTTGTATTTGCCTTGCCTTCCCTTGTCTGGAGTTGCCTTGCCTGAATTTTATCTGTGATACCTTGCCTGGAATTTCCTTGCCAGGATATGTTTTGCCTTCTTGTGCCTGGATTTACCTGGCCAAGATTTTCCTTGCCTTACGTTGCTTTGCCTGGAATTGCCTTGCCTTAATTTGCCCTGCCTAAATTTGCCTTGCCTGGATTTGCCTCTCCTGGATTTGCCTTGCCTTGCCTTGCCTTGCTTGGATTTGACTTGCCTTGTTTTTTATTGACTGGATTTGCTTTGCCTGGATTTATCTTTCCTTGCCTTACCTTGATTGTGTTTGCCTTGCCTGCATTTGCCTTTCCTAGAATTGCCTTGCCTGTATTTGATTTTTCTTGTTTTGCGAGGACTTGAATTGACTGGATTTGCCTTCCCTTGCCTTGTCTGGATGTGCCTTGCCTTTCCTTGCCTGGATTTGCCTTGCCTTTCCTTGCCTGAATTCGTATTGCTTTGATTTGTCTTTCCTTTTCTTGCCTTGACTGGATTTGCCTTGCCTTGCCTTGCGTGTATTTGCTTTGCCTAGATATGCCTTGCCTTGCCTAGACTTGCTTGGATTTGCTTTGTTTTCCCTTGCCTGAAATTGCCTTTCCTAGATTTGTCTTGCCCTGACTTGACTTGCCTGCATTTGCCTTGCATTGCTTCTTTGGATTTCCCTGGCCTGGATTAGACTTGTTTGCCTTGCCTTGCCTGGATTTTCATTGCCTGCATTTGCCTTGCCTTGAATTGCCTTGCCTGAATTTGCCTTGCCTTTATTTTCTGTGCCTTGCCTTATCTTGCCTGGGTTTTTCTTGCCTGGATTTACCTTCCCTTGTATTGACTGGATTTGCCTTACCTAAGTTTGCCTTGTGTTGCCTTGCTTGGATTTTCTTTGCCTGGATTTGCCTTGCCTTGTTTATTTAGATTTGCTTGACTGGACTTGCCTTGCCTTACCTTGCCAGGATTGGCCTTGCTTAAATTTTTCTTGTGTTTCCTTGCCTAAATTTGCATAGCCTAGATTTGCCTTGCCTTTTCTTACCTGGATTTGCCTTGTTTGGATTAACCTTGCCTTGCCTGGCCTTGCCTGCATTTGGTTTACTTGGATTTGCCATGCCATGCCTGAATTTGCCTAGCCTGTATTTGCATTGCCATTTGTTTTGTTGCCTGTATTTGCCTTGCCTTGGCTTGCCTGGATTTGCCTTGCCTAAATTTGCCTTTCCTTACGTTGCCTGAATTTGCCATGCCTGGATTTGCCTTACATTGCCTCTCCTTGCCTGGATTTGCCTTGCCTAGATTTGCCATGTTTTGCCTTCATGTGCCTTGCCTGGATTTGCCTTCCCTTGCTTGCTTTGCCTGGATTTGCCTTGCCTGGATTTGTTTTACCTTTTCTTGCCTGAATTTACCTTGCTTTTTCTTGCCTTGTCTTGCCTTGCTTTGCCTACATTTGTGTTGCCTTCCTTTGACATGCCTGGATATTGTTTGCCTTGATTTTCCTTGTCTTGCATTTTCTTGCCTTGCCTGGCTTTGCCTTGCCAGGGTTTGCCTTGTATTGCCTTACCTGGATTAGCCTTGCCTTGTCGTACATAAATTTTCTTTATTTGGATTTTACTTTCCTTGCCTTGCCTTGCCTGGATTTGCCTTGTATTGCCTTGATTCAGTTGCCTTACCTGGATTTGCCTTGCCTTGTCGTGCATGAATTTTCTTTACCTGGATTTTACTTTCCTTGCCTTGACTTGCCTGGATTTGCCTCTCCTTGCCTTGCCTTGCCTGAATTTGTTTTGTCTTGCCTTGCCTTGCCTAGCCTGGATTTGCCTTGCCTGGGTTTGCCTTGCAATGATTTGCCTTGCCTAAATTTGCTTTCTCATGCCTTGCCTGGATTTGCCTGGCCTTAATTTTGACTTGCCTTGACTTGCCTGGATTTTCTTTGACTGGATTTGCCTTGCCTTGCCTTGCCTTGCCTTGATTTGCCTTGCCTTGTCTAGCCTGGATTTGCTTTGCCTGTATTTTTTTTCTTTGTCTGTATTTTTCCTGCCTGTGTTTGCTGTGTATTTTCTTTTCTGTGTTTTTCTTGCCTGGATTTGCCTTCCCTTGCCTTGGCTGTTTTTGCCTTTTCTGCATTTGCCTAATCTTGAAATGCCTAAATTTTGTTTTCCTGGATTTGCCTTGCCTTGCCTCGACTTGTCTTTTCTAAATTTGCCTAGCCTTGCCTCTCCTGGATTTGCCTTGCTATGCCTTGCCTCACCTGGATTTTTCTGGCCTTGCCTTGCCTTGACTGGATTTGCCTTGCCTGGAATTTTTTTGCCTTGTTTAGCCATGGCTGGAATTTGTTTTGCCAGAAGTTTTCTTGTTTTCCCTTGCCTGGATTTGCCTTGCCTGGATTTTCCCTGCCTGGAATTTCCTTGCCTGGTTATGCCTTGTTTTGCCTTGCTTGAGTTTGCCTTGTTTTACCTCGCCAGGATTTGCCTTGCGTGGGTTTGCCTTGCCTTGCCTTTCCTGAATTTGTCTTGCATGGATTTGCATTTCCTGAATTTGCCTTGCCTGGGTTTGCCTTGACTCTCCTTGCCTTGTCTGGATTTGCCTTTCCTGAATTTTTTTCCTTGCCTTCTCTTGTCTCGCCTGGATTTCACTTTACTGGATTTTCCTTTTCTTGCCTTGCTTGGATTAGACTTGCTTGAATTTCTTTTGCCCTGCCTTGCCTGGATTTGCCTTGCCTTGCCTTTCATTGCCTGGATTTTCCTTGCCTGGATTAACCTCCTTTTTTATTGCGTTGCCTGTGTTTGCTTTGCCTGGATTTGACTTACCTTGCCTTGCCTTGCCTGAATTTGCCTTGCCTTGCCTTGTGTGGATTTACATTGAATACGTTTTCCTTGCTTTGCCTTGCCTGGTTTTGCCTTGCCTGGATATGGATTCCCTGGATTTGCCTAGTCTTAACTTGTTTATATTTGCCTTGCTTTGATGTGCCTTTTCTTGTCTTTCCTTGACTGGATTTGCCTTAACTTCCTTGCCCTACGTGGATTTGCCTTGCCTAGATTTGCCTTGCCTTGACTTGTCTTGCCTTGCCTGGATTTGCTTATTCTCGCTTTGCCTAGCTTTGCCTTGTCTGGATTTGTTTTTTTATTGCCTTGACTTAATTTGCCTTTTCTGAGTTTGCCTTGCCTTGCCTTTCCTGGAATTGCCTTGCCTGGATTTGTCTTGCTTTGCCTTGCCTCCTTCTCTGGATTTTTTTTGCCTTGCCTTTTTTTTTTTTTTTGTCTGAATTTGCCTTGGCTTTATTGGCTTTGTCTTGCCTTGCCTAGCTTGGATTTGCCTTGTATTTCCTTGACTTCATTTGCCTTACCTGGATTTGCTTTGCCTTGTGTTGCCTGGATTTGCCTTGCTTTTCCTTTCCTGGTTTTGCCTTGCCTTGCCTTTCCTGGTTTTACCTTGCCTAAACTTGCCTTGCTTAGATTTGCCTTGCCTTGCCTTTCCTGGTTTTGCCATGCCTGGATTTTCTTTGCCTTGCGTTGCCTGAATTTTTTTTACCTGGATTTGTTTTCTCTTATCTTGCCTGGATTTGGCTTCCCTAGGTTTGCCTTGCCTTGCCTGAATTTATCTTGACTGAATTTTTCTTGCCTTGCTTTGCTTGTATTTGCCTTACCTGAATTTGCCTTGCATTGCTTTGCCTGGATTTGTCTTTCCTTGCCTTGCATGGATTTGTCTTGCTTGGATGTGCATTGCCTTTCCTCGTTTTTCCTAGATTTGCATTGCCTTGAACTATCATGCCTGGATTTGCCTTGCCTTGCATTTCCTTACCTTGCCTGAATTTGTCTTGACTTGCCTTGGCTGGATTTGCCTTGTCTTGTTTTTCCTAGATTTTTCTTACCTGAATTTGCGTTGTTTTGCCTTGCTTGGATTTGCCTGGCCTGGAATTGTTTTGCCTTGCTTGAATTTGCCTTGCCTGGATTTGTTTTGCCTTGCCTTGCTTTGACTAAATTTGCCTTGCCTGGATTTTCCCTGCTTTGCCTTGTCAAGTTTTGCCTTGTCTTAATTTGCCTTGACTTGCCTGGATTTGCTTTGACTTTCTTAGATTTGCCTTACCTGGAATTAAATGTGTTGCTTTGCCTTGCCTGGATTTGCCTCTCCTGAATATGCATTGCCTTGCCTTGCCTCCTTCCCTGGATTTGCCTTACCTTGTCTTGATTTATCTGGATTTGACTTTACTTTATTGGCCTTGCCTTCCCTTGCCTAGCCCAAATTTTCCTTGCCTGGATTTGTCTTGCCTTGCCTGTATTTTCCTTGCCTGGATTTACCTTGTATTGCTTTGACTGCATTTGCCTTACCTGGATTTGCCTTGCCTTGCCGTAACTGGATTTGCCTTGCCTGGTTTTGCCTTCCCTTATCTTTTCTGAATTTGCTTTGGCTGGATTTGCCTTACCTTGCCTTTTTTGCCTGAATATACCTTTCCTGAATTTGCCTTGCATTGCCCGGATTTGTCTTGCCTTACCTTGCACTTCCTGGAGTTTCCTTGCCTGGATTTGCCTTACATTGCATTGCCTGGATTTGCCTTGTCTTGCCTTGCCTGAATTTGCCATACCTGGATTTGCCTTGCTTTGTGATGCCTGGATTTTCCTTGCCTGAATTTGCTTACCCTTGACTTTACTGGTTTTGCCTTGCCTGGATTTGCCTTGACTTGCCTTGCCTTTCCTAAATGTACCTAGACTGAATTTGCCTTGCCTTGCTTTGCGTGGATTTGCCTTGCCTATATTTCCTTTACCTTGCCTTGCCTGGATTTGCATTGCCTAGATTTGCCTTATCTTGCCTCTTCTTGCCTGTATTTTCCCTGCCTGTATTTACCTTCCCTTGCCTTACCTGGATTTGTCTTGTCTGGATTTGCCTTGCCTTGGAATTCCTAGATTTGATTAGCCTGGATTTGCCTTGCCTTGCCCTTCCTTGCCTGTACTTTTCTTGTCTGGATTTTTCTTTTCTTTATTTGCCTTGCTATGACTTATTTTGCCTGAATTTGTGTTGCCTTGCGTGGACTTTCCTAGCTTTACCTTGTATTTACTTTTTTTGCATTGCCTTACTTTGCCTGAATTTGCCTTTTCTGTGTTTTCCTTGTCCTCTCTTTCCTAGATTTGCCATGCCTGGGTTTGCCTTGCCTTACCTTGCCTGGATTTGCCTTGTGAGGATATTCCTTGCTTTGCATTACCTTGCCTGGATTTGCCTTGCCAGAATTTTCCTTGTTTTGCCTTGCCTGGATTTGCTCACAAGAGGAATAGTCAGGAATTTTTTTCAAGTGGTCTCTCATTTGGGGTGTCACTGAATAATATGGAGTAGTCAGGAGTCTATTTCATGTAGCCACATATTAAGAGCCTCAGTAAATAATGCACACCTGTGAAATAGTCAGGAATCTATTCTATTTGGTCACTCTTTCAGAGCCACAGTGAATGATACACGCCTGAAGAACAGTGAGGAGTCTATTTCATTTGGCCACTCATTCAGACTCTTACGGAGTAGTGCACACCTGGAGAATTCTCAAGAGTCTATTTGGAATAGCAATGCATTCAGAGACTCCGTGAATAACACACACCTAGAAAATAGTGAGGAATCTATTACAAATGGCCACATATTCAGAGACTCGGTGAATAATGCACAGCTGAAGAATAATCAGGAATCTATTGCTTATGCCCACTCATTCAGCCCCTCAGTGAATAATGCACATCTGTCAAATACCGAGGGGTCTGTTTCATGTGGCCACTCATTTTGAGCCTCACTGAATAGTACACATGTGAAAAAAGTCAGGAGTGTATTTTACATGGCCACTCATTCAGAGGCTCAGTGAATAATTCACAACGGTTGAGTACTCAGGAGTGTATTTCATGTGGCAAATCATTCAGTGCCTCACTGAATGATACACACCTAGGAAATAGTCAGGGTTCTGTTTAAAATGACCACTCATTACGAGCTTCAGTGAATAGTGCATTTCTATGGAGTACTGAGGAGAATAATTCATATCGCCAATCATTCTGAGATTCCCCGAATAATACAAACCTGTGGAATAATTTAAAGTCTATTTTATATGGCCACTCATTAGGACCCCCAAGAAATAATACAAAACTGGGGAGTAGTCAGGAGTCTATATCATATGGCCATCAGAGAATCAGTGAATAATGCACACATGAGGAATATTCAGTGAATATTAGGGGTCTATTTTATATGGCCACTCAGAGCCTCAGTAAAAAATGCACACCCTGGTAATTGTCAAGAGCCTCTTTCATATGACCACCATTTAGTATCTCACTGAATGATACACACCTGGGAATTCTTCAGGATTTTATTTCATATGACCACTCATTCAGAACCTTACTGAATAATGAACAATGGGGCAATAGTCAGGAGTCTATTTTATATGGCCTCTCATTCAGTGATTCAGTAAATAATGAACACCTGTGGAGTAGTTAGGACTCTATTTAAGATGGCCACAAATTAAGCACCTCCCTGAATGATACAAACCTCGGTGATAGTCAGGAGTCTATTTGATATAGACACTCATACAGAACCTTTTGAATATTGGATATGTGGGGAATAATCACTAGTCTATTTCATATGGTGATTTATTTAGAGAATCAATGAATAACGCACACCTGTGGAGTAAAGTGGAGTCTATTTCATATGGCCACTCTTTCAGTGTTTCAGCAAATTATATATATATATATATATATATTATATATATATATATATATAATAGTCAGGAATCTCTTTCAGGGCCTCAGTGAATAATACATCCCTGCGAAATAGTCAAGAGTCTACTTCAAATGGCTACACATTCAGATTCTTTGTAAATAATGCAAACCTGAGGAATAGTCAAGAGTCTCCTTCTTATGCCTACTTATTCAGAGTCTCATTCAATAATACACACCTGGGGAAGAGTTAAGAGTCTACTTTATATAGCCACTTATTTAGAACCTCAGTGAATAATGCCACCTGAGGAATAGACACTAGTTTATTATATATAGCAACAAAATCAAAGCCTGAGTGAGTAATGCACAACTTTGGAATATGGAAAAGTCTATTTCATATGCCCCCTTAATCATAGTCTCAGTCAATGAATCACAGCTGAGGAATAGGCAGGAATCTATTTTATATGGTCACTAACTCAAAGCCTCAATAAGTAATACACACCTGGGGAATAGTCAGAGTCCATCCTATATGGCCACCCAATCAGAGCACTACTGAATGATGCACACCTGGGAAATAGGTTTATATTTCATATGACCACTGGTTGATAGCCTCATTGAATAATGCACACTAGAAAATTAATCAGGAGGCCATGTCATATGAACACTTTTTCAGAGCCTCAGTGAATAATACACGCCTAGAGTATACTCAGGACTCTATTACATAAGCCATCTCATTCAAAGCCTCACTGGACCATGCACACCCGTTGGGTACTCAGGAGTCTATTTTATATGGCCACTCATTCAGCACCTCACTGAATAACCCACACGTGGGGAAGAGTCAGGATTCTATTTAATATGAACACCCATTATGAGTCTCACTGAGTTATGTATGCCTTGGAATTCTGAGGAGCCTATTTCATATCGATGCCCTTTGCAACTCTAACAGAAAAATTAACACATGTGGAAGTGTAAGGAGTAAATTTTATATGGCCCCTCCTCAGCCTCATTGAATAATGCATATCTGGAGAAGAATTTGGAGTATCTTTCATATGGTCATTGATTCAGAGCATCAGGAAAGAATGCCCAACTGTGGAGTGGCCAGGTGTCCATTTGATTTGGCTACACATTTAGAACACAAGTGAATAATACACACCTGTGGTATAGTCAGGAGTCTATTTTATAAGGGCCCTCATTCAGAGTCTGAGTGAATAATACACACCTGGAGAATAGTCAAAAATCTGGAGAGAGATCCAAGATGGCTGATCGCTACAGCTCAGGATTGTAGCTCTCAGTGAAAGCTCGGAAAACGTGAGGACACCACATTTTCAGAAAAATTTTCGTCGCCCACGGACCAGAAGATTTCCAGTGGAGGAGCCCCGCGCATCGCCAGCGTGACTTCTGTGGCCGGTGCAGCGGTTCTGTCATTGCCTCGGCGCGGCAGCTCTTCCTGCACAGTGAGCGGGACTGGTTCCCCTACTGACAGGTGTTTGGAGCTCCAGAAAGGCAGAGCCGCTTGTTGCGGACTCAAGAAGAAAGCCAGACCAGAGATTCCCAGGCAGAAGAGCACCATCAGTCTTATTGCTGTTGTTTCGGCCAGCGCATTGTGTTGCTCGGATTCCAGCCCTGGGAATCAATAAATTGGACATTCTCTCAGGAACTTAATCAGAAAGGCGCTAATTGTAAAGACATCAGATGGATAAATTCACAATAAAGAAAAAAAACAGCCTAAAAAGGCCGAGAAAACCAAAAGTCAGAACCCCTCTCCCTCTACAGGGGATAGTAATTCCTCATCAGCAATGGAACAAGCCCGAATGGAAGAGGACTGTGTTCCAGTATCTGGGAATTGAAACAACTTGTTCTAACCCAATGTAAAGAAACTAAGAACTTTGAAAAAAGGTTAGACGAAATGTTAAAAAGAATGGACAATATAGAAAGGAATATAAATGAACTAATGGAGTTGAAAAATACAACACGAGAACTTAGTGAAATATGCACAAGTTTGAATAGCCGAATTGATCAAGCAGAAGAAAGGATATCCGAGGTCGAAGACCGACTTAGTGAAATGGAACGAGAAGACAAGAACAGAGAAAAAAGGATAAAAAGGAATGAGCAAAGTCTCCAAGAATTATGGGACTATGTGAAAAGACCTAATCTACGTGTGATAGGTGTACCTGAATGTGATGGAGAGAATGAATTCCAGCTGGAAAATACTCTTAAGGATATTATCCAGGAGAATTTTCCCAATCTAGTAAAGCAGGCTACCATTCAACCTCAGGTAATACAGAGAACACCACAAAGATATTCCTTAAGAAGAGCAACCCCAAGACACATAATCATTAGATTCACCAGAGTTGAAACAAAGGAGAAAATACTAAGGGCAGCCAGAGAGAAAGGTCAGGTTACCCACAAAGGGAAGCCTATTAGACTTACAGCAGATCTCTCAGTAGAAACCCTACAAGCCAGAAGAGAGTGGGGGCCGATATTTAACATTTTCAAAGAACAGAACTTTCAGCCCAGAATTTCATATCCTGCCAAACTAAGCTTCACAATTGAAGAAAAAATAAAATCTTTCATGAACAAGCAAGTACTCAGAGATTTTATTACCACCAGGCCTGCTTTACAAAAACTTCTGAAAGAAGCATTACACACAGAAAGGAACAACCAGTATTAGCCTTTCTAAAAATATACCAAAAAGTAAAGAGCATCAACATAAAGAAGAATTTACATCAACAAATGGATAAAATAGCCAGTTAACATCAAATGGCAGTAATCTTAAATTGAAATCGACTAAATTTTCTAATTAAAAGATACAGCCAAAACCTAATGGTATACTATATCCAGACCCATTTCATATCCAAAGATACACAAAGACTAAAAACAAAGGGTTGGAGAAAGATTTACCAACCAAATAGAGAACAAAAACAAATAAATAAACAAAAAGGAGTTGCAATTCATGCATTTGATAAAACAGATTTCAAACCAACAAAGATAGAGTGGTATAAGGATCAATGCATCCTAACACCCAGATACATAAGATCCATAAAGAGATTCAGACTCAACAAAACAGAAAATTAATAAGGATATCCAGAATCTGAACTCAGATCAGTAACAAGTAAACTTAATAAGCACTTGTAGAACTCTCAATTTTAGATAAATAAAATATACATTCTCCATTTTAAATACACAAAATAATGATCGGCCATTATTAATACCCATTTATAGAATAAAGCAATATTCCTGTTCTCTCTCCCTCTTTTTCTTCCTCTCTTTTCCTTTCCTAAGAAAAAAATATATTACATATTGCCACTTATTCAGAGCCTCAGTAAATAATGCACACCTGGGAAATAGTCAGGAGTCTTTTTCATATCCAACCCATACAGAACCTTAGTGAATAAGACACACCTAGGAAATAGTCTGGAGTGTATTTCAATTAAGCACACACTACGAGGATCATTCAATTATACACAACAGGAGAAGAATCTGGAGTCAATTACATCTGGCCTCTCACTCAGAGCTTCATTGAATAATTCACTCCTGTGGAAGAGTTGGGACCCACACTTTTATATGACCTCTCATTCTGGTCCTCACTGAATAATACACACCTGGGGTAGTGTCGGGAGTCTATTTCATATGGAAACTCTTACAGAACCTCTTTGAATAATGCACACATGGAGAATAATTAGGAGTTTATGTCAAATGGCTACTCATTCAGACAATCAGTGAATAATGCACACATGTGGAATGATAAGTCATCTGTTTTATATGGCCAGTCTTTCACAGCCTCACAGAATAATGCACACCTGCAGAATAGTCAGAAGTCTCTTTCATATGGCCACTCATTGAGAGCCTCACTGAATGTACACCCTTAAAGAAATAGTCAGGATTCTGTTTTATCCCCTCATTCAGAGTGTCACTGAATAATGCCCACCTGTGGAATACCCATGAGTCTATTTCATGTGACCTCTGATTCGGAGTGTTACTGAATAATGTGGAGTAGTCAGAAGTCCATTTCATGTAGCTACATATTCAGAGCCTCAGTGAATAATACACATCTGTGGGATAGTAAGGAATCTAATTAATATGGCCACTTATTCTGAGACTCGCTGAATAAGACACCTGGAGAATAATTTGGAGTCTATTTCAGATGGACAATCATTCAGAGCCTCAGTGAATAATGCACACCCGTGGGGTAGGCAGGAGTCTATTTCATTTGGACACTCATTTATAGCCTCAGTGGATAATACACACCTGTGGAATAGTCAGAAGTCTATATGTTCACTCATTCAGAGCCTCAGTGGATAATACACACTTGGGGAATAGTCAAGAGTCTATTTTATATGGCCACTCTTTTGGCACATCAGTGAGAGATATATTTCTGAGGAATAGTCAGGACAGTTTTATATGAACACTCATTGAGAGCCTCACTGAATAATGTACACCTGTGGCATAGTCAGAAATCTATTTCATTTGGTCACTCTTTCAGAGACTCAGTGAATAATACACACCTGGGGAACAGTGAGGAGTCTATTTCATGTTGTCACTCATTCAGAGATTCACGGAATAGTGCACACCTGGAGAATTCTGAAGTCTGTTTGGAATGGCAATGCATTTGGGGACTCGTTGAATAACAGACACCTAGACAATAGTGAGGAATCTATTTCAAATGGCCACATATTCAGAGCCTCAGTCAATAATGCACACCTGGGGAATAATCAAGAGTATATTGCTTAAGCCCACTTATTTAGCCCATCAGTGAACAATGCATGTCCGTCGAGTACTGAGGGGTCTGTTTCATATGGCCACTCATGTCGAGCCTTACTGAATAGTACACACCTGGGAAAAGTCAGGAGTGTATTTCACATGGCCACTCATTCAGAGACTCAGTGAATAACTCATACCTGTTGAGTACTCAGGAGTCTTTTTTATATGGTGAATCATTCAGAGCCTCACTGAATGATACACACCTTGGGAATAGTTCAGGATTCTGTTTAATATGACCACTCATTATGAGCCTCAGTGAATAATGCATGTCTGTGGAGTACAGAGGAGACTAATTTGTATCACCCCCCATTCTTAGATTTTCTGAATAATACACACCTGTGGAATAAACAGAACTCTGTTTCATATGGTCACTCATTAAGCCCCCAGAAAATGATACACAACTGGGTAATAATCAGGATTCTATTTCTTATGGTCACTAATTTAGGCCTTCACTGAATAATTCACACGTTTGGAATAGTCAGGATTCTCTTTAATATGGCCACTCATTCAGAGCACTGAGTGGTGGACACCTCTGGAATACTCAGAAGTCTATTTCACATTGCCACTCATTCAGAGCCTCAGTGAAGAAAACACACCTGGGAAGTACTGAGGATTCTATTTCAAATGACCCTTCATTCAGAGCTTCAGTGAAGAATACACACATGGGAAATATTCAAGGGTCTATGTCATATGACCACTCATTCAGAGCCTCAGTGAATGATACACGCCTGGGGCATAATCAGTATCTTATTCCATATGACCTGTGATTCAGAGCCAAACTGAATAATGCACACCTTGGGAATAGACAAGTTTCTTTTTCATATGGACACTATTTTAGAGCCTCAGTGAATAGTACACACCAGGGGAATATTGATTAAGTTATTTCAAAGTGCCACTCATTCAGAGCCCTTTGAATAGTGCAAGTTTGGGTAATTGTCTGAAGTTCATTTACAGTGTTCTCTCATGTAGAGCTTCATTGAATAATGCATACCTGGAAAAATCTTGGAGTCTTTTTCACATGGTCATTCATTGAGCACATCAGTGAACAATGCACACTTGTGGAGTAGCCATGTGTCTATTTACTTTGGTGACATATTCATAACATTGGTGAATAATAAACACCTGTTGAATAGTCAGGAATCTATTTCATACGGCCCCTTATTAAGAGCCCTTGTGAATGACACACACCTGGAAAATAATCAGGAGTATATTACATATTGAAACTCATACAGAGCTTTGGTGAATATTGCACACCTGGGGAATAGGCAGAAGTGTATTTTATATGGACACTCTTTCAGAGCCTCTCTGAATACACACATAGAGTAGAATCAGGAGTCTATCTCATATTTTCACTCTGTGAGAGTCTCAGGAAGTAGTGCACACTTGAGGAATTGTCAGGATCTATTTCATATGGGAACTCATGCACAACCTCAGTAAAGAACACACACCTGGGGAGAGTCAGGAGTGTATTTTAATGGGCCACACATTCAGAAAATCAGTGAATAATACACACCTAGGAAATTGTCAGGAGACAATTTCATTTGGCCTCTCATGCAGAGCTTCACTGAATAATGCACTCCTGTGGAGTAGTCAGCAACCTAATTGATATAGCCATTCATTCAGAGCCTCTCTGAGTAATAAGCTCCTTGTGAATATTCAGGAATCTCTTTAATGTGGCCACTCAGAGCCTCACTGAATGGTACACACCTGTGGAATCTTCACATGGCCACTAATTCAGAATCTCATGGAGTATTGCATACTGGTGGATAAGTGAGGATTCTCTTTCATACGGCCACTCATAATGATACACACCTGTGGAAGAGTCAAGAGTCTATTTCATATTGCCACTCATTCAGAGCCTCAGAGAACAATACACACCTGGGGCGTAATGAGGATTCTACTGTGAATAATAGACATTTGGGGAATAGTCAATGGTCTACTATATATGGTCACTCATTCAGAGCCTCACTGAATGATACACACCTGGGGAATAGTCACAATTCTATTTCACATGACCAGTCATTTACAGCCAAGCTGAATAATGCTCAACTTGAAAACAGTCAGGAGTCGCTTTCATAGGGACACTGTTTCAGTGCATCAGTGAATAATGTGCACTGGGAAAATAGGAGTTTGTTTAACATGACCACTTATTACGATACTCAGTGAATAATGCACATCTGAGGAGTACTGAGAAGACTAATTCATAACACCCCTGATTCTGAGACTCCCTAAATAATGCACACATGGGGAACAGTCAGAAACCTATTTCATACGGTCACTCAGTAGAATCCCCACGGAATAATACACAATGGGGAAATAGTCAGGAGTCTATTTTATATGGCCACTCAGAGAATCAGTGAATAATGTGTCTTGGGGAATACTTTGGAGTCTATTTCACATTGCCAATAATTCAAAGCCACAGTGAATAATGCACACCAGGGTAATAATTAGGAGCCTCTTTCATATGGACCCTCATTCAGTGCCTCACTGAATGAAAAACGCCTGGGGAATCATCAGGATGCTAATCCATACTACCACTCATATAGAGCCTTATTGAATAATTCACAACCGGGCAATAGGAGTATATTTTATATAGCTTCTCATTCAGAGCTTCAGTCTATAATGAACCCTTATGAAGTAGTCAGGACACTGTTTAAGATAGACACAAATTAAGTGCCTTCCCGAATGATACACACCTCGATGATAGAAGTCTATTTTATATGACCTCTCATTTTGGGCCTCACCGAATAATACACACCTGGGGGAGTGTCACGAATCTATTTTCTATGGACACTCATACAGAACCTCTTTGAATAATGCACACATAACAAATAATTAGGAG
The DNA here is from genome assembly GCA_031835075.1 of Saguinus oedipus. NCBI lineage: Eukaryota > Metazoa > Chordata > Mammalia > Primates > Cebidae > Saguinus > Saguinus oedipus. The sequence goes on from CM063170.1 coordinate 8,665,924, forward strand.
TCTATATCATATGGCTATTCATTCAGACAATCAGTGAATAATGGACACATGTGGAGTAATAAGGTGTCTGTTTCATATGACAACCTTTTCACAGCCTCACGGAATAATGCACACTTGTGGAATAGTCAGAAGTCTCTTTCATATTGCCACTCATTGAGAGCCTCACTAAATGTGCACTCCTGGGGAAATAGTCAGGATTCTGTTTTATCCTCTCATTCAGAATCTCACTGAATAATGCACACCTGTGGAATAGCCAGGAGTCTTTTTCATGTGGCCTCTGATTCGGAGTGTCATTGAATAATGTGGAGAATTCAGGAGTCCGTTTTCTGTAGCCACCTATTTGGAGCCTCAGTGAATAATACACACCTGTGGAATAGTAAGGAATCAAATTAATATGGCCACTTATTCTGAGACTCGCTGAATAAGACACACCTGGAGAATAATTTGGAGTCTATTTTTGATGGACTTTCATTCAGAGCCTCAGTGAATAATGCACACCTGTGTAGTAGTCAGGATTCTCTTTCATATGGCCACTCATTCATAGCCTCACTGAATGGTGCACACCTGCGAAATAGGTGTCTATTTTATATTTTCACTCATTCAGAGCCACAGTGAATAATACTCACCTGGAGAATAATCAGGAGTCTGTTTTTTTTTTTTTTTTTTTTTTTTTTATTTTATTTTATTTTTTTATTGCATTATAGGTTTGGGGGTACATGTGCAGAACGAGCAAGATAGTTGCATAGGTACACACATGGCAGTGTGCTTTGCTGCTTTCCTCCCCTTCACCCACACTTGGTATTCATCCCCAGGCTATCCCCCCCAGGCCCCCCCTGCTGTCCCTCCCCCATTCCCCCCAACAGTCCCCAGTGTATAGTAGACCGCCTCTCTGTGTCCACATGTTCTCATTTTTCTCACCCACCTATGAGCGAGTATATGCGGTATTTCTTTTTCTGTTCTTGTGTCAGTTTGCTGAGAATGATGTTCTCCAGATTCATCCATGTCCCTACAAAGGACACAAACTCATCATTTTTGATTGCTGCATAATATTCCATGGTGTATATGTGCCACATTTTCCCAGTCCAGTCTATCATCGTTGGGCATTTGGGTTGGTTCCAGGTCTTTGCTATTGTAAACAGTGCTGCAATGAACATTCGTGTGCATGTGTCCTTATAGTAGAACGATTTATAATCCTTTGGATAGATACCCAGTAATGGGATTGCTGGGTCAAATGGAATTTCTATTTCTAGGTCCCTGAGGAATCGCCACACTGTCTTCCACAATGGTTGAACTAATTTACACTCCCACCAACAGTGTAAGAGTGTTCCTATTTCTCCACATCCTCTCCAGCACCTGCTGTCTCCAGATTTTTTAATGATCGCCATTCTAACTGGTGTGAGATGGTATCTCAATGTGGTTTTGATTTGCATCTCTCTAATGACCAATGACGATGAGCACTTTTTCATATGTTTGCTGGCCTCATGTATGTCTGCTTTCGTAAAGTTTCTGTTCATATCCTTTGCCCATTTTTGAATGGGCTTGTTTGTTTTTTTCCTGTAAATCTGTTTGAGTTCTTTGTATATTCTGGATATCAGCCCTTTGTCGGATGCGTAAACTGCAAAGATTTTTTCCCATTCTGATGGTTGCCGATTCACTCTAGTGACTGTTTGTTTTGCTGTGCAGAAGCTCTGGAGTTTGATTAGGTCCCATTTGTCTATTTTGGCTTTTGTTGCCAATGCTTTGGGAGTTTTGTTCATGAAGTCCTTGCCTACTCCTATGTCCTGAATGGTTTTGCCTAGATTTTCTTCTAGGGTTTTTATGGTGTCGGGTCTTACGTTTAAGTCTTTAATCCATCTGGAGTTAATTTTAGTGTAAGGTGTCAGGAAGGGGTCCAATTTCTGCTTTCTGCACATGGCTAGCCAGTTTTCCCAACACCATTTATTAAATAGGGAATCCTTTCCCCATTGCCTGTTTTTGTCTGGTTTATCAAAGATAATATGGTTGTAGATGTGTTGTGTTGCCTCCGATGCCTCTGTTCTGTTCCATTGGTCTATATCTCTGTTTTGGTACCAGTACCATGCTGTTTTGATTACTGTAGCCTTGTAGTATAGTTTGAAGTCTGGTAGCGTGATGCCTCCCGCTGTGTTCTTTTTGCTTAGAATTGACTTGGCTATGCGGGCTCTTTTTTGGTTCCATATGAAATTCATGGTGGTTTTTTCCAGTTCTGTGAAGAAATTCAATGGTAGTTTGATGGGGATAGCATTGATTGTGTAAATTACTTTGGGCAGTATAGGCATTTTCACGATATTGATTCTTCCTAACCACGAACATGGAATGTTTCTCCATCTGTTTGTGTCCTCTCTTATTTCATTGAGCAGTTGTTTGTAGTTTTCCTTAAAGAGGTCCCTTACATTCCTAGTGAGTTGTATTCCTAGGTATTTTATTTTCTTTGTAGCAATTGTGAATGGCAGTTCGTTCTTGATTTGGTTCTCTTTAAGTCTGTTATTGGTGTATAGGAATGCTTGTGATTTTTGCACATTGATTTTATATCCTGAGACTTTGCTGAAGTTGCTTATCAGTTGCAGGAGCTTTTGGGCTGAGGTGATGGGGTCTTCTAGGTATACTATCATGTCGTCTGCAAATAGAGACAATTTGGCTTCCACCTTTCCTATTTGAATACCCTTTATTTCTTTTTCTTGCCTGATTGCTCTGGCTAGAACTTCCAGTACTATGTTGAATAGAAGTGGTGAGAGAGGGCATCCTTGTCTAGTGCCAGATTTCAAAGGGAATGCTTCCAGTTTTTGCCCATTAAGTATGATATTGGCTGTTGGTTTGTCATAAATAGCTTTTATTACTTTGAGATATGTTCCATCAATACCAAGTTTATTGAGGGTTTTTAGCATAAAGGGCTGTTGAATTTTGTCAAATGCCTTCTCTGCATCAATTGAGATAATCATGTGGTTTTTGTTTTTGCTTCTGTTTATGTGGTGAATTACATTTATAGACTTGCGTATGTTGAACCAGCCTTGCATCCCCGGGATAAATCCTACTTGATCATGATGGATAAGTTTTTTAATGTGCTGTTGCAATCGGTTTGCCAGTATTTTATTGAAGATTTTTGCTTCTATGTTCATCATGGATATTGGCCTGAAGTTTTCTTTTCTTGTTGAGTCTCTGCCAGGTTTTGGTATCAGGATGATGTTGGTCTCATAAAATGATTTGGGAAGGGTTCCCTCTTTTTGGATGATTTGGAATAGTTTCAGAAGGAATGGTACCAGATCCTCTTTGTGTGTCTGGTAGAATTCGGCTGTGAACCCATCTGGACCTGGGCTTTTTTTGTGTGGTAGGCTCTTAATTGCTGCCTCAACTTCAGACCTTGTTATTGGTCTATTCATAGTTTCGGCTTCCTCCTGGTTTAGGCTTGGGAGGACACAGGCATCCAGGAATTTATCCATTTCTTCCTGATTTACTGGTTTAAGTGCATAGAGTTGTTTGTAGTATTCTCTGATGATGGTTTGAATTTCTGTGGAATCTGTGGTGATTTCCCCTTTATCGTTTTTTATTGCATCTATTTGGTTGTTCTCTCTCTTCTTTTTTATCAGTCTGGCTAGTGGTCTGTCTATTTTGTTGATCTTTTCGAAAAACCAGCTCTTAGATTTATTGATTTTTTGAAGGGTTTTTCTTGTCTCTATCTCCTTCAGTTCTGCTCTGATCTTAGTTATTTCTTGTCTTCGGCTAGGTTTTGAGCTTTTTTGATCTTGCTCCTCTAGCTCTTTCAATTTTGACGATAGGGTGTCAATTTTGGATCTCTCCACTCTTCTCATGTGGGCACTTATTGCTATATATTTCCCTCTACAGACTGCTTTAAATGTGTCCCAGAGATTCTGGTACGTTGTGTCTTCATTCTCATTGGTTTCAAAGAACTTCTTTATTTCTGCCTTCATTTCATTGTTTATCCAATCAACATTCAAGAGCCAATTGTTCAGTTTCCATGAAGCTGTGCGGTTCTGAGTTATTTTCTGAATTCTGAGTTCCAACTTGATTGCACTATGGTCTGAGAGACTGTTTGTTATGATTTCAGTTGTTTTGCATTTGCTGAGGAGTGCTTTACTTCCAATTATGTGGTCAATTTTGGAGTAGGTGTGATGTGGTGCTGAGAAGAATGTATATTCTGTGGATTTGGGGTGGAGAGTTCTGTAAATGTCTATCAGGTTTGCTTGTTCCAGGTCTGAGTTCAAGTCCTGGATATCCTTGTTAATTTTCTGTCTGGTTGATCTGTCTGCTATTGACAGTGGAGTGTTAAAGTCTCCCACTATTATTGTGTGGGAGTCTAAGTCCCTTTGTAAGTCATTAAGAACTTGCCTTATATATCTGGGTGCTCCTACATTGGGTCCATATATATTTAGAATCGTTATCTCTTCTTGTTGTATCGATCCTTTTACCATTATGTAATGACCTTCTTTGTCCCTTTTGATCTTTGTTACTTTAAAGTCTATTTTATCAGAGATGAGAACTGCAACTCCTGCTTTTTTTTGCTCTCCATTTGCTTGGTAAATCTTCCTCCATCCCTTTATTTTGAGCCTTTGTGTATCTTTGCATGTGAGGTGGGTTTCCTGGATACAGCACACCGATGGGTTTTGGTTTTTTATCCAATTTGCCAGTCTGTGTCTTTTGATTGGTGCATTTAGCCCATTTACATTCAGGGTTAATATTGTTATGTGTGAATTTGATACTGCCATTTTGATGCTAGCTGGCTGTTTTGCCTGTTGGTTCATGTACATTCTTCATTTTGTTGATGGTCTTTAGCATTTGGTATGCTTTTAGGATGGCTGGAACTGGTTGTTTCTTTCTATGTGTAGTGCCTCTTTCAGGAGCTCTTGTAAAGCAGGCCTAGTGGTGACAAAATCTCTGAGTACTTGCTTGTTCGTGAAGGATTTTATTTTTCCTTCACTTATGAAGCTCAGTTTCGCTGGATATGAAATTCTGGGTTGAAAGCTCTTTTCTTTAAGGATGTTGAATATTGGCCCCCACTCTCTTCTGGCTTGTAGAGTCTCTGCTGAGAGATCTGCTGTGAGTCTGATGGGCTTCCCTTTGTGGGTGACCCGACCTTTCTCTCTGGCTGCCCTTAGTATTTTCTCCTTCGTTTCAACCCTGGTGAATCTGATGATTATGTGCCTTGGGGTTGCTCTTCTTGCAGAGTATCTTTGTGGTGTTCTCTGTATTTCCTGAAGTTGAGTATTGACCTGTCTTGCTAGGTTGGGGAAATTTTCCTGAATAATATCCTGAAGAGTGTTTTCCAGCTTGGATTCATTCTCTTCGTCACATTCTGGTACACCTATCAAACGTAGGTTGGGTCTCTTCACATAGTCCCACATTTCTTGGAGATTTTGTTCATTCCTTTTTGTGCTTTTTTCTTTAATCTTGGTTTCTCGTTTTATTTCATTGAGTTGATCTTCAACTTCTGATATTCTTTCTTCTGCTTGGTCAATTCGGCTGTTGATACTTGTGCATGCTTCACGAAGTTCTCGTGTTGAGTTTTTCAGCTCCTTCAATTCATTCATATTCCTCTCTAAGTTGTCCATTCTCGTTATCAATTCCTCGAATCTTTTTTCAAATCTTTTTTCAAGGTTCTTAGTTTCTTTGCACTGGTTTAGAACATGTTCCTTTAGCTCACTGAAGTTTCTCATTATCCACTTTCTGAAGTCTGATTCCGTCATTTCGTCACATTCATTCTCCGTCCAGCTTTGTTCCCTTGCTGGTGAGGAGTTTTGGTCCTTTTTTGGAGGTTAGGTATTTTGGTTTCGGGTGCTTTCCTCCTTTTTGCGCTGGTTTCTTCCCATCTTTATGGATTTATCCGCCTGTTGTCTTAGTAGTGGCTGATTTTTCAATTGGGTCTCTGTGTGGACACTGAGATTGTTGATGATGAAGTATTTCTGTTACTTAGTTTTCCCTCTAATGATCTATCCTCTCTGCTGTATGAGTGCTGAGGTCCACTCCAGGCCCTGCTTGTCTGGGGTATACCTGCAGCAGCTGCAGAACAGTGAGGGATGATATCAGTTTCTTTTTCTGCTGCCCTTGTTCCAGAATGATGCCAGCCAAATGTCAGTCTGATTAGTCCTTTTCTGGGGTGACTCCTTGGATATACAGAGGTCAGGGAGCTGCTTGAGGAGACAGTCTGTGCTTTATAGGAGCTCCAGTGCTGAGCTGTGAGCTCCGTTGTTCATTCAGGGTTGTTGGGAGGTTATGTCTGCTGCAATAGAACTCATAAAACACCACTCTCTTTTTTTTTTTTTTTTTTCACCCTTAGATGCTCTGTCTCAGGGAGTTGGGGCTTTCTTTATGAGTATCTGTTGCACTGTCCTGCCCCACTAGGTGGCAGTCTATTCACTATTTGCCTGCCGGGGCTCTGACCTCCTAAGGCGGGTCCGCCCTGTTGCGGCCCGGCGGACTCTCTCTGTTATGGCAGGTTGCCTCGGCAACGGCAGGCTGCGTCAGTCCTGGGCGGTACTTAAGTGGGGGTGCACTTTGTCAGGAATGGTGGACGCCCCTCCCTGACCGGGCTGCACCGTCCTAAATGCCGGCAACAAAACTCTCAGCCCCAAGCGCCTCCAGTCGCCGCCCTGCTTGTCCCCGTGAGCGTGGGACCCGCCGAGCCCGATCACCCTGCTCCCTGCCTCAGAGTCCGTCCTCTCTCTCTCTCTCTCTCTTCCTCTCCCCAAGCTGAAAGGTCGACTCTCTCACTGGCGCCCCAGGAGCCTGCCGATAGGGCACTGGGATCCGTGCGATCTCCCGTGCCGCTGCCCACTACCCCGGCTCAGATCACGCTTCCCAGGAAACTCCTGGTCTGGCTCATTGTCCAAGTCCTGTTCAATCAGATGGACATGCCAATCTGCCCTTCCAAATCTCAGATTGCCGGTTTAACAGGGCACCCAGACCAGTGAGTTCCGCGCCGGGTCCCGCTGCGGCGCCGGCCGAAGAGGCGGCGGGAGCCGGTTGCGTTAGCCGGCTGCTAGCGTCCCGTGTCTCTCCCACACCTGGGACTTTCAACGCTCTGTGGGCATAAAAGGAACATCCGAGAATGCGGCTAGGACTCACCCTCTGCACCTTCACCGAGAGCTGCAATCCTGAGTCACCTCTACGACGCCATCTTGCCTCCCTCTCCAGGAGTCTGTTTAATATGACCACTCATTCCGAGCCTCAGTGCATAATGCAGGTCTGTGGAGTACTGAGGAGACTAATTCATATCACTGCAAATTCTGAGACTCCCTGAATAACGCACACATGAGAAACAGTCAGAAGTCTATTTCATATGGTCACTCAGTAAGACCCCCACGGAATAATACACAACTGGAGAATAGCCTGGAGTCTATTTTATAAAGCCACTCAGAGAATCACTGAATAATGCAGACTTGGGGAATACTCAGGAGTCTATTTCACCTGGCCAGTAATTCAGAGCCACAGTGAATAATGCACACCAGGGTATTAGTCAGAGGCCTCTTTCATATGGCCACTAAATCAGTGCCTCACTGAAGGATACACACCTGGGGAATCATCAGAATTCTATTTCATACTACCACTCATTCAGAGCCTTACTGAATAATTCACAATGAGGCAATAGTCAGGAGTCTACTTTACATGGCCTCTCATTCAGTGCTTCAGTGAATAATGAATCCCTATGGGGTAGTCAGGACATTCTTTAAGATAGCCACGAATTAAGTGCCTCCCTGCATGTTACACACCTGGGTGATAGTCAGGAGTCTATTTCATATGACCCCCCATTCTGGGCCTCACTGAAAAATACACACCTGGGAAAGTGTCAGGATTCTATTTGGTATGCACATTCATACAGAACCTTTTTGAATAATGCACACACAAAGAATAATTAGAAGTCTATGTCACATGGCTACTCATTCAGACAATCAGTAAATAATGCACACATGTGAAGTAATAAGGAGTCTGTTTCATATGGCCACTCTTTCACAGCGTCACTGAGTATTACACACTTGTGATATAGTCTGAAGAATATTTCTTGTTGCCGCTTATTCAGAGCCTCACTGAATAATGCACACCAGGTAAAAGGAGACTATTTCATATGGAAATTCATTCAGAACCTCACTGAATATTACATTTCTGGGGAATTGTCAGGAGTCTATTTCATATGGCCACTCTTTCACAGTTTCATGGCATAATGCACACCTGCGGAATAGTCAGAAATCTCTTTCACATGGTCATACATTGAGAGCCTTACTAAATGTACACACTTGAATAAATAGTAAGAAATCTCTTTTATCACCTAATTGAGATTCTCACTCAATAATGCTCACAAGGGGAAGAGTCAGAAGTCTTTTTTATGTGGCGTCTAATTCGAAGTGTCACTGAATAATGTGGAGTAGTCATTAGGCTATTTCATGTAGCCACATATTTAGGGCCTCAGTGAATAATACACACGTGTGAGATAGTAAGGAATCTAATTAATATGGCCACTTAATTTGAGACTCACTGAATAATAAACACTGGAGAATAATGTGGAGCCTATTTTCGATGGACAGTCATTCAGAGACCCAATGAATAATGTGCACCTGTGGGATATCCAGGAGTCTATTTCATTTGGCCACTCATTTATAGCCTCAGTGGATAATACACACTTGGGGAATAGTCAAGAATCTATTTTTTAAGGCCACTCTTTCAGCACCTCCCTGAGTGATAAACACCTGAGAAATAGTCAGGACAGTTTCATATGAACACTCATTGAGAGACTCACTGAATAATGCATAACTGTGGAATAGTCAAAAATCTATTTGATTTGGTCACTCTTTCAGAGCCGCAGTGAATTATACAAGCCTGAAGAACAGTGAGGAGTCCATTTTATGTGGCCACTCATTCAAAGCTTCACGGAATAGTGCACACCTGGAAAATTGTCAGGAGTGTATTTTATATTGAAACTCATTCAGGGCCTCGGTGAATAGTGCACACCTGGGGAATAGAAAGATGTCTATTTCATGTGGACATTTTTTCAGAGCCTCTCTGAATAATACGAGCATGGGGTAGAATCAAAAGTTTATTTCATATGGCTGCTCAGTGAGAGCCTCAGGGAGTAATGCACACCTGAGAAATTTTCAGGAGTCTATTTCATATGGCGTCTCATACAGAACCTCACTGAATAACGCACACCTGGGGAATAGTCAAAACTGTATTTCAATTGGCCACACATTCAGAGGCTCAGTAAATAATACTCACTTAGGAAATTGTCAGGAGACAATTTCATCTGGCACCTCATGCAAAGCTTCACTGAATAATGCACTCCTGTGGAGTAGTCAGCAGCCTAATTGATATAGCCATTCATTCAGCGCCTCTCTGAGTAATAAGCTTCATGCGGATATTCAGGAATCACTTTAAAATGGCCACTTAGAGCCTCATTGAGTGGTACACACCTGTGGTATCGTCATATGGCAACTAATTCAGAATCTCATGGAGTAATTCACACCGGTGGATAAGTGATGATTCTCTTTCATATGGCCACTCATTCAGATCCTCACTGAATGATACACACCTGTGGAATTGTCAAGACTCTGTTTCATATTGCCACTCATTCAGAGCCCCAATGAATAACGCACACCTGGGGAGTACTGAGGATTCTATTGTAAATATTAGACACTTGTGGAATAGTCAATGGTCAATTCTATATGGTCACTCATTCAGAGCCTCAGAGAATAATACACACCTGGGGAATCGTCAGAATTCTTTTTTGTATGACCAGTCATTGAGAGCCAAGATGAATAATTCTCACCTTGGAAATAGTCAGATGTCTCTTTCATAGGGAGACTCTTTCAGAGCCTCAGTGAATAATGCACACATGGGGAACACTCAGGAGAATGTTTAACATGAACACTCATTACAAGCCACAGTAAATAATGCACGTCTGTGGAGTACTGAGGAGACTAATTCATATCACCCCAGATTCTGAGGCTCCCTGAATAATGCACACATAGGAAACTGTCAGAAGTCTATCTCATATGGTGACTCAGTAGGACCCCCACGGAATAATACACAACTGGGGAATAATCAGCAGCCTATTTTATATGGCCACTCAGAGAATCAGTGAATAATGCAGACTTGAAAAATACTCTCTTAGGCTTTGAATGAGGAGCAACATGAAGTTGACTCCTATTTTCCAGGTGTGTATAATTCCCTGAGCCTCTGAATAATTGGCCTGAGGAAAGAAACTCCTCTATAGAAAAATACTCTATTTCTCATTGCCAGTAATTCAGAGCCACTGTAAATAATGCAAACCGGGATAATAGTCAGGAGTCCCTTTCATATGGCCACTCCTTCAGTGCCTCACTGAATGATACACACATGGGGAATAGTCGGGATTCTATTTCCAATGGTCACACATTCAGAGCCTCAGTGAATAACGAACGTCTGATGAATAGTCAGGAGTCTATTTCGTATGCCCACTCTTTCAGAGTCTCACTGAATAACTCACTTCTGTGGGGTACTGAGAGGTCTATTTCATATGGCCACTCATTTTGAGCCTCACTGAATAACACACACCTGGGTCATAGCCAGGAGTTTCTTTCCTCAGGCCAATTATTCAGAGGCTCAGGGAATTATACACACCTGGAAAATAGGAGTCAACTTCATGTTGCTCCTCATTCAAAGCCTAAGTGAACAATGAACACCTGTTGAGTCCTCAGAAATATATATCATATGGCCACTCATTCAGCACCTCACTGAATGATACAGATGTGGAGAAAATTGGGGATTCTATTTAATATGGACACCCATTTTGAGACTCACTGAATAACCTATAACTGTAAAATAGTGAGGTGTCTATTTTATATCGCCCTTCCTTCGAGTCTCACTGAGAAATACACACCTGGGGAATTGTCAGGATTCTCTTTCATATAGTCTGCATTCAGAGCCATATTTAATAATGCAAATCTGGAGAAAAATTTGGAGTGTCTTTCACATGGCAATTCCTTCAGAGCGTCGGTTGTAAATATACACATGTGGAGTAGTCAGGTGTCTATTTTGTTTGGCCAAACATTGAGAACGTCAGCGAATCATACACACCTCTAAAATATTCAGGAGTCTATTTCACACGGCCCCTTTTTCAGTTCCCATGTGAATAAAACACACCTGGAAAATAATCCGGAGTCTATTTTACATTGCATTCAATTCATAACCCCAGTGAATAATCCAAACCTGGAGAAGAGTCAGCAATCTTTTTAATAGGGCTATGTTTTCAGAACCTTCATTAATAATGCACACATGGGGGATATTCAGAAGTCTATTTCACATGGACACTGATTCACAGCCTCCGTGACTACTGCATACCAGTGGAGTACTCAGCAATCTATTTTATGTGGAAAATCATTCAGCACCTTAGTGAATAATGCACACCTGGAAAATATTCAGGATTCTATTTCTTATGGTCACTAATTTAGACCTTCACTGAATAATGTACACGTTTGGAGTAATATGTACTGTGTTTCATATGGCCACTCTTACACAGCCTCACTGAGTATTACACACTTTTGTTATAGTCTGAAGTCTATTTCTTATGGCCACTCATTCAGAGCCTCACTGAATAATGCACACCAGGTAAAAAAAGACTATTTCATATGGAAACTCATTCAGAACCTCACTGAATATTACACTCCTGGGGAATTATCAGGAGTCTATTTCATACGGCCACTCTTTCACAGCCCCATGGAATAATGCACACCTGCGAAATACTCAGAAGTCTCTTTCACATGGCCACTACTGAGAGTCTCACCAAATGTACACACTTGGGGAAATAGGATTCTGTTTTATCCTTTTATTGAGATTATCACTGAATAATGCTCACAAGTAAAATAGTCAGGAGTCTTTTTTATGTAATGTCTCATTCGAAGTGCCACTGAATAATGTGGAGTAGTCAGGAGTCTATTTCATGTAGCCACATATTCAGAGCCTCAGTGAATAATACACACCTGTGCAATAGTAAGTAATCTAATTAATATGGCCACTTATTTTGACCCTCACTGAATAAAACACACCTGGAGAATAATTTGAAGTCTATTTCCGATGGACAGTCATTCAGAGCCCCAGTGAATAATGTGCACCTGTAGAATAGCCAGGAGTCTATTTCATTTGGACACTCATTTATAGCCTCAGTGGATAGTATGCATCTGTGGAAGTCAAGAGTCTATTTTATATGGCCACTCACTCAGAACCTCAGTGAATAATACACACTTGGGGAATAGTCAGAAGTCTCTTTTATATGGCCATGCTTTCAGCACCTCACTGAGTGATACACACCTGGGGAATAGTCAGGACAGTTTCATATGAACACTCATTGAGGGCCTCACTGAATAATGCACACGTGTGTAATAGTCAGGAATCTATTTCATTTGGTCACTCTTTCAGAGCCTCAGTGAATGATACATGCCCAGAAAGAGTGAGAAGTCTATTACATGTGGCCACTTATTCAGAGTCTCACGGAATAGTGCACACCTGGAGAAATCTCAAGAGTCTATTTGGAAAGGCATGCATTTGGAGACTCTGTGAATAACACACACCTACGGAATAGTGACTAATCTATTCCAAATGGCCACATATTCAGAGCCTCGGTGAATAATGTGCAGCTGAAGAATAATTAGGAGTTTATTGCTTATGTGCACTCATTCAGCTCCTCAGTGAATAATGCACGTCTGTCAAGTACTGAGGGGTCCGTTTCATGTGGCCACTTATTTCGAGCATCACTGAATTGTACACACCTATGAAAAAAGTCAGGAGTGTATTTCAAATGGCCACTCATTCAAAGGCTCAGTGAATAATTCACAACGGTTGTGTACTCAGGAGTCTTTTTCATATGGCGAATCATTCAGAGCCTCACTGAATGATAAACACCTTTGGAACAGTGAGGATTCTGTTTAATATGACCACTCATTATCAGCCTCAGTGAATAACGCCTTTCTGTGTAGTACTGAGGAGACTAATTCATATTGCCAATCATCCTGAGATTCCCTAAATAATACACACCTGTTGGATACTGAGAAGTCTATTTCATATGGTCACTCATGAGACCTCCCAAGAAATAATACACAACTGGGGAATAGTCAGGAGTCTATTTCATATGGCCAGTCAGAGACTCAGTGAATAATGCACACATGAGGAATACTCAGTGAATATTAGGAGCCTATTTCATATGGCCACCCAGACCCTCATTGAATAATGCACACCCTGGTAGTAGTCAGGGACCTCTTTCATATGACCACTCATTCAGTATCTCACTGAATGATACACACCTGGGGAATCGTCAGGATTCTACTCCATATGACCACTCATTCAGAGCCTTACTGAATCATGCACAATGAGGTAATAGTCAGGTGTCTATTTCATATGACCTCTCCTTCAGAGCTTCAGTGAATAATGAACACCTATGGAGTAGTCAGGACCCTATTTAAAATGGCCACAAATTAAGCACTCACTGAAAGATACACACCTGGGTGATATTCAGGAGTCTATTTGATCTGAACATTCATACAGAACCTCTTTGAATAATGCTCATGTGGGGAATAATCATTAGTCTATTTCATATGGTGATTCATTTTGAGAATCAATGAATAACACACACCTGTGGAGTAAAATGGCATCTATTTTATATGGCCACTCTTTCCATTTTTCAGTGAACAATATATATATCTGGAATAGTCAGGAATCTTATTCATGTGGCCACTCCTTCAGGGCCTCAGTTAATAACGCATCACTGCAAAATAGTCAACAGTCTACATCAAGTGGCTACACATTCAGATTCTCTGTAAATAATGCACACCTGGGGAATAGTCTGGAGTCTCCTTCTTATGCCTACTTATTCAGAGTATCATTCAATAATACACACCTGGGGAAAAGTTAAAAATCTACTTCATATTGCCACTCATTTAGAACCACAGTGAATAATGCACACCTGGGGAATAGACACTAGTCTATTTTATATAGCCACAAAATCAAAGCATGAGTGAGTAATGCACAACTTTGGAATAGGGAGGAGTCGATTCCATATGCCCACTTAATCAGAGTCTCAGTCAATGAAACACACCTGAGGAATAGTCAGGAATCTATTTCATATGGTCACTAACTTAAAGGCTCAATAAATAGTGCATACCTGTGGAATAGTCAGGAGGCTATTTCATAGGGCCAAACTTTCAAAGCCTCAGTAAATAATGCATACCTTGGGAACGCTCAAGACACTCTTGCATATGGCCTCTCATTCAGAGCTTCACTGAATAAGGAACACCTGTAGAGTAGTCAGAAGTCCATTTTATATCGCTACACATTCACAGCATCACTGAATAATACAAACCTGGGGAAAAGTCAGGATTCTGTTTCATAAAGCCACACTTTCAGAGCGCAACTTAAAAATGCACTCCTGAGAGTATTCAGGAGTCTCTTTCCTATGGCCACTAATTCAGAGCCTCATTGAGTAATACGCATCTATGGAAAAGTCAGGAGTGTATTTCACATAACCCCACATTTAGAGTCTCAGTGAATTATACATACCTGGTGTCTGTTTCATATAGCCACTCATTTAGAGACTCATGGAATAATGCACCCCTGCAAAATAGTCTGGAGCCTATTTGATATGATGGTTCATTTAGTGCCTCAGTGGAAAATGCACACCTAAAAATAGTTAGGAGGCTATTTATGTAGACACTCATTCGTACCCTTAGTAAGTAATGCACACGTGGGGAATAGTCAGGAGTCTACTTCATGTGGTCTATTATTTGGAAACTCACTGAATGATACACACCTGGAGAATACTCAGGGTCTATGTCATATGGCCACTCATTAAGAGCATTACTGAATGATCCATACCTGAGAAATAGTCAGGATTCTATTTTATATGACCATTGATTAAGAACCTCATTGAATAATGCACACCTGGGCAATAATCAGGAGGCTATGTCATATGAACCCTCATTAAGAGACTCAGTGAATATTCCACACCTGTAAAGTAGCCATGAGTGTATTTTACACAGCCCCTCATTCAGAGCCTCAGTAAATAATACACACCTGTGGGATAGTCAGGATTCGATTTCATATGGCCATTCACTTATAGCCTCAGTGAATACTGCACAAATGTACAGTACTCACCAGTCTATTTTATACAGCCACTCATTCAGATATTCACTGAATAATACAAATATGGGGGATAGTGAGCATCCTATTTCATATGACCACTCATGCACAGCCTCACTGAATAATACACACCTTGGGAAGAGTTAGGAGTCTACTTTATATAGCAATCACTTACAGTCTCAGTGAATAATGCACACCTGGGGAATAGACACTAGTCTATTTTCTATGGCCAGAAAATGAAAGCCTGAGTGCGTAATGCAGTACTTTGAAATAGTCATATTCCATATGTGCACTTATTCAGAGTCTCAGTCAATAATACACACCTGGGCAATAGTCCGGAGTCTATTTTATAGGGTCACTAACTCAAAGTCTCATTAAATAATACACACCTGTGGACGAGTCGGGAGACAATATGATATGACCATACTTTCAAAGCCTCAGTGAATAATGCATACCTGGGGAAAACTCAGGATGCTCTTACATATGGCCTCTCATTCAGAGCTTCATTGATTAAGAAACACCTGTAGAGTAGTCAGAAGTCTATGTCATATAGCCACACATTCGCAGCCTCACTTAATAATATACACATGGGAAAAAGTCAGGATTCTATTTCGTAGGGCCACCCATTATAACCGAACCTAAAAATGCATGATTGTGGAGTATTCAGGAGTTTCTTTTCTATGGTAACACATTCAGAGACTCACTGAATCATACACATCTATTTAAAATTCAGGAGTATATTTCACATGGGCACTCATTCACAGTCTCAATGAAGAATCATATATATCTGGGGAATACTCAAGAGTCTATTTCATATATCCACTTATTCAGAGACTCACTAAATAATGCAGACCTGGGGAATAGTCTGGAGTCTATTTGATATGACAGTTTATCCGTTGCCTCGTTGGAAAATGCACACCTGAGGAATCGTCAAGAGGCTATAGTCGAAAGACTATTTCATATGGTCATTCGTTCAGAAACTCGCTGAATGATACACACTTTGGAAACAGTCAGAGTCGATGCCATATGGTCACCCAATCAGAGCATTTCTGAATAATGCACACCTGAGAAATAGGTTTCTCTTTTATATGACCACTGGTTGAGAGCCTCATTGAATAACACACACCAGGAAATTAATCAGGAGGCTATTTTATATGAGCACTCTTTCAGAGCCTCAATGAATAATACACACCTAGGGAATAATCAGGAGACTCTTACATAAGCCTCTTCATTCAAAGCCTCACTGAACAATGCACACCTGTTGGGTGCTCAGGAGTGTATTTCATATGGTCACTCATTCAGCACCTCACTTAATTATACACACGTAGGGAATAGTCAGGATTCTATTTCATATGAACACCCATTATGAGACTCATTGAATTATGGATGCCTTGGCATCCTGAGGAGTCTATTTTTTATCGACCCCCTTTCCAAATCTAACAGAAAAATTATTACATGCAGAATTGTAAAGAGAAAATTTTATATGGCCCCTCCTTCACAGCCTCATTGAACAATGCATATTTAAGACAAATTTGGAGTCTCTTTCATACAGCCATTCATTCAGAGCATCAGTAAAAACTGCAAACCTTTGGAGTGGCCAGGTTTCCATTTGCTTTGGCCACACATTCAGAACATCAGTGAATAATACACAGTGTGGTATAGTCAGAAGACTATTTCATAAGACCCCTCATTCAGAGGCTGAGTGAATAAAACACACCTGGAGAATAGTCAGAAATCTATTACATACTGCCACTTATTCAGAGCCTCAGTGAATAACGCACACCTAGAAAATAGTAAGAAGTCTATTTCATATGGACACACATTTAGAGCCTTTCAAATAATACACACATTGGAAAGAGTCAGGAATCTGGTTTTTTTTTTTTTTTTTTTGGCCACTCACTGAGACTCCCAGGGAATAGTGCACACTTGGGGAATTGTCAGGATTTTATTTTGCATGGCAATTCATACAGAACCTCAGTGAATAAGACACACCTGGGAAATAGTCAAAAGTGTTTTGCAATTAAGCACATACTAAGAGGTTCAATGAATTATACACAACAGGAAAAGAGTCAGGAGTAAATTTCATCTGGCTTTTCACTCAGAGCTTCATTAAATAATTCACTCCTGTGGAATAGTCAGGAGCCTATTTGATATAGCCACACACTCAGAGCCTCAGTGAATAATGCACACATCTGGGATAGTCAGGATTCCATTTCATATAGCCACTCTTTCACAAGTTAACTTAAAAATGCACGCCTGTGGAGTGTTCAGGAGTCTCTTTCTTATGGTAACTCATTAAGAGACTCACTGAATCATACACACCTATGGAAAAGTCAGGAGTGTATTTCACATGGCCACTCATTTACAGTCTCAGCGAAGAATCATATATACCTGGGGAATACTCAGGAGTCTATTTTATATAGCCACCTATTCAGAAACTCGCTGAATAATTTACACCTGGGAAATATTCTGGAGTCTATTAGATATGACAGTTTATCCAGTGCCTCAGTGAAAAACGCACAACTGAGGTATCATCAAGAGGCTATAATCAGAGTCTCTTTCATGTGGTCACTCGTTCAGAAACTCACAGAATGATACAAAACATGGGAACATCCAGAGTCCATGCCATATGGCCACGCAATCAGAGCATTACTGAATGATGCACACATGAGAATTAGGTTTCTATTTCATATGGCCCCTGGTTGAAAGCCTTATTCAATAATGAACACCAGGAATTTAATCAGGAGGCTATGTCATATGAACACTTTTTCAGAGCCTCAGTGAATGACACAAACTTACGGAATACTCAGGAGACTATTACATAAGCCCTCTCATTCAAAGCCATACTGAACAATGCACACCTGTTGGGTACTCAAAAGTGTATTTCATATGGCCACTCATTCAGCACATCACTGAATGATACACACGAGGGGATTCTATTTAACATGAACACTGATTATGAGAATCCCTGAATTATGTATTCCTTAGAATCTTGAGGAGCCTATTTCCTATCAACCCCCTTTCTGAGTCTAACAGAAAAATAAACACATGCGAAATTGTAAGGAGTAAATTTCTTATGGCCCATCTTTCACAGCCTTACTGAATAATACACATCTGGAGAAAAATTTAGAGTCTTTTTAATATGGCCATTCGTTCAGAGCAGCAGTAAAGAATACAGACCTGTGGAGTGGCCAGGTGTCTACTTGCTTTGACCACACATTCAGAACATCAGTGAATAATACACACCTGTGGTATAGTCAGAAGTCTATTATATATGGCACTTATTCAGAGGCTGAGTGTAGAATACAAACCTTGAGAAAAGTAAGGAATCTATTACATATTGCCACTTCTTCAGAGACTCAGTGAATAACGCACACCTGATAAATAGTCAGGAGTCAATTTCATATGGACGCCTTTTTGAAGCATTTCGAATAATACACACATTGGGGAGAGTAAGAAATCTGTTTCTTATGGCCACTCGCTGAGACTACCAGGGAATAGTGCACACTTGGGGAATTGTCAGGATTGTATTTCATATGGCAACTCATACAGAACCTCAGTGAATAAGACACAGCTGGGGAAAAGTTGGGAGTGTATTTCAATTAAGGACACGCTAAAAGGCTCATTGAATTATACACAACAGGTTATAATTCAATCAGGAGTCAATTTCCTCTGGCCTCTCACTCAGAGCCTCATTGAATAATGCAATCCTGTGGAAGAGTTGGGAGCCTAATTGATATAGCCACTCATTCAGAGCCTCAGTGAATAATGCACACCTGTGGGACAGTCAGGATTCCATTTCATATGGCCATTCACTCATAACCTCAGTGAGTACTGCACAAATGTACAGTATTCACCAGTCTATTTCGTATAGCCACACATTCATAGATTCACTGAATAATACAAATATGGGGAATAGTCAGCAACCTATTTCATATGACCACTAATGCACAGCCTCACTAAGTAATACACACCATGGGAAGAGTTAGGAGTCCTATATATAGCCACTCATTTACAGTCTCAGTAAAAAATGCACACCTGGGGAATAGACACTAGTCTATTTTATATGGCCAGTAAATGAAAGCCTGAGTGAGTAATGCACAACTTTGTAATAGTCATATTTTATATGCGCACTTATTCAGAGTTTCAGTCAATAATACACACCTGCAAAATAGTCAGAATTCTATTTTATAGGGTAACCAACAAAAAGCCTCATTAAATAATACACACCTGGAGTTTTGTCAAGATGGGGTCGTGGAGCTGACTCAGGATTGCAGCTCTCAGTGAAGGCGCAGAGGGTGAGTCCTAGCCACATTCTCAGATGGAACTTTTTGGCCCACAGAACGTTGAAAGTCCCAGGTGTGGGAGAGACACTGGAAGAGCTGACACAGCGGGTTCGTGCAGCCAGTTCGGCCAGTGCCACAGCACAGCAGCACCGGGCACAAAACTCACTGGTCTGGGTGCCCTGTTAAACCTGCAATCTGACATTTGGAAGGGCATATTGGCATGTCCATCTGATTGAATGGGACATGGACAATGAGCCAGACTAGGAGATTCTAGGGAAGCGTGATCTGAGCCACTGCAGTGGGCAGTGAAACGGGAGATCGCAGGGATCCCAGTGCCCTATCAGCAGGCTACTGGGGCGCCAGTGAGATAGTCGACCGTTCAGGTTAGGGAGAAGAGAGACAGACAGGATGGACTCTGAGGCAGGGAGCTGGGTGACCGGGCTTGGCGGGCCCCCACCCTCACGGGGACAAGCAGGGGGGCGATTGGAGGCGCTCGGGGCTGAGAGATTTCCTGCCAGCACAGTTGAAACTTGGACAAACGTGGACGGTGCAGCCCAGTGGGGTAGGGGCGTCTGCCACTAAAAATGCAATCTGCCCCTACTGAAGTACCACCCAGTGCTGACGCAGCCTACCGTTGCCGAGGCAACCCGCCATAACAGAGAGACTCTGCCAGCAGGCCGGAGCACACAACAGCAGAACGGAGCACCGCAGCAGCAGGGCAGACCTGAGTAAGCAGGGCAAAGCCTCGGCAGGCAAATAGTAAATAGACTACCTCCTAACCGAACAGGACAGTGAAACAGATACTCATAAAGGAAGCCCCAAATCCCTGAGACAGAGCATCTAAGGGGGGGGGAAAGGGGGGTTCTGTGAGTTCTATTGCAGCAGACATAAACACATCCTCCCAACAACCCTGAATGAAACACGGAAAACACAGCTCAGCACTGGAGTTCCTATAAAGCACAGACAGTCCCCTCAAGCAGCTCCCTGAACCCTGTATACCCAAAGAGTCACCCCCCAAAAAACTAATCAAACTGATATTTGGCAGGCATAATTCTGGGACAAAGATAGCAGAAGAAGAAACTGGTAGCATCCCTCACTGTTCTGCAGCTGCTACAGGTGTACCCCAGACAAGCAGAGCCTGGAGTGGACCTCAGCACTCGTACAGCAGAGGGGCTAGATCATTAGAAGGAAAACTAAGGAACAGAAATACATCATCATCAACAATATGGGCGTCCACTCAGAGACCCAATCAAAAAGTCAGCAACTACTAAGATGACAGGTGAATAAATCCATAAAGATGAGAAGAAATCAGCGCAAAAAGGAGGAAAACACGTGAAACCAAAACACCTCACCTCCTACAAAGAACCAAAACTCCTCACCAGCAAGGGAACAAAGCTGGACGAAGAATGAGTGTGACGAAATGATGGAATCAGACTTCAGCAAGTGGATAATGAGAAACTTCAGTGAGCTAAAAGAACATGTTCTAAATCAGTGCAAAGAAACTAAACCTTAAAAAAAGATTTGAAAAAAGATTCGAGGAAATGATAACAAGAATGGACAACTTAGAGAGGAATATGAATGAACTGAAAGAGCTGAAAAACACAACAAGAGAACTTTGAAAAGCATGCACAAGTATCAACAGACGAATTGACCAAGCAGAAGAAAGAATATCAGAAGGCGAAGGTCAACTCAATGAAATAAAACGAGAATCCAAGATTAGATAAAAAAGCGCACAAAGGAATGAACAAAATGTCCAAAAAATGGGAGACTATGTGAAGAGACCGAACCTGCGTTTGATAGGTGTACCAGAATGTGATGAAGAGAATGAATCCAAGCTGGAAAGTGCTCTTCAGAATATTATCCAGCAAAATTTCCCCAACCTATGAAGACATGTCAATACTCAACTCCAGGAAATACAGAGAACACCACAAAGATACTCTACAAGAAGAGAAACCCGAAGGAAAATAATCGTCAGATTCACCAGGGTTGAAATGAAGGAGAACATACTAAGGGAAGCCAGAGAGAAAGGTCGGGTCACCCACAAAGGGAGGCCCATCAGACTCACCACAGATATCAAGGCAGAGACTCTACAAGCCAGAAGAGAGTGGGGACCAATATTCAACATCCTTAAAGAAAACAACTTTCAACCCAGAATTTCATATCCAGCCAAACTGAGCTTCAGAAGTGAAGGAAAAATAAAATCCTTCATGAACAAGCAAGTACTCAGAGATTTTGTCAGCATTAGGCCTGCTTCACAAGAGCTCCTGAAAGACGCACTACACATAGAAAAAAACAACCAGTACCAGCCATCCTAAATGCATACCAAATGCTAAAGAGCATCAACAAAATGAAGAATCTACATGAACCAATGGGGAAAACAGCCAGCTAGCATCAAAATGGCAGTATCAAATTCAAACATAACAATATTAACCCTAAATGTAAATGGGCTAAATGCACCAATCAAAAGACACAGACTGGCAAATTGCATAAACAAAACCCATCGGAGTGCTGTATCCAGGAAACCCACCTCAAACGCAAGGATACACAAAGTCTTAAAATAAAGGGATGAAGGAAGATTTACCAAGCAAATGGAGAGCAATAAAAAGCAGGAGTTGCAATTCTCGTCTCTGATAAAATAGACTTTAAAGCAAAAAAGATCAAAATGGACAAAGAAGGTCATTACATCATGGTAAAAGGATCGATACAACAAGAAAAGCTAACGATTCTAAATATATATGGACCCAAAGCAGGAGCACCCAGATATATAAGGCAAGTTCTTAATGACTTACAAGGAGACTTAGACTCCCACACAATAATAGTGGGAGACTTTAACACTCCACTGTCAATAGCAGACAGATCACCCAGACAGAAAATTAACAAGGATATCCAGGACTTGAACTCAGACCTGGAACAAGCAAACCTGATAGACATTTACAGAACTCTCCACCCCAAATCCACAGAATATACATTCTTCTCAGCACCACATCACACCTACTCCAAAATTGACCACATTATAGGAAGTAAAGCACTCCTCAGGAAATGCAAAACAACGGAAATCATAACAAACAGCCTCTCAGACCATAGTGCAATCAAGATGGAACTGAGAATTCAGAAAATAACTCAGAAGTGCACAACTTCATGGAAACTGAACAACTGGCTCTTGAATGTTGATTGGATAAACAATGAAATGAAGGCAGAAATAAAGAAGTTATTGGAATCCAACGAGAATGAAGGCACGATGTACCAGAATCTCAGGGATACATTTAAAGCAGTCTGTAGAGGAAAATATATAGCAATAAGTGCCCACATGAGAAGAGTGGAGAGATCCAAAATTGGCACCCTACCATTAAAATTGAAAGAGCTATAGGAGGAAGATCAAAAAAGCTCTAAACCTAGCCGAAGACAAGAAATAACTAAGATCAGAGCAGAACTGAAGGGGATAGAGACAAGAAAAACCCTTCAAAAAATCAACAAATCCAAGAGCTGGTTTTTCGAAAAGATCAACAAAATAGACAGACCACTAGCAAGATTGATAAAAAAGAAAAGGGAGGAAAACCAAATAGATTCAATAAAAAATGACAATGGGAAATCACGACAGGTTCCACAGAAATTCATATCATCATCAGAGAATACTACAAACAACTCTATGCACATAAACTAGTAAACCAGGAAGAAATGGATAAATTCCTGGATTCCTGTGTCCTCCCAAGCTTAAACCAGGAGGAAGCCGAAACTCTGAATAGACCAATAACATGGTCTGAAGTTGAGGCAGCAGTTAAGAGCCTACCACACAAATAGAGCCCAGGTCCAGAAGGGTTTACAGCCGAATTCTAACAGACACACAAAGAGGATATGGTACCATTCATTCTGAAATGATTCCAAATAATTAAGAAACAGGGAACCCTTCCCAAATCATTTTATGAGACCAACTTCATCCTGATATCAAAACTCGGCAGAGACTCAACAAGAAAAGGAAACTTTAGGCCAATATCCATGATGAACATAGATGCAAAAATCTTCAATAAAATACTGGCAAACAGAATGCAACAGCACATTAAAAACTTATCCATCATGAACAAGTAGGATACATCCCGGTGATGCAAGGCTGCTTCAACATATGCAAGTCTATAAACGTAATTCACCACATAAACAGAACCAAAAACAAAAACCACATGATTATCTCAATTGAAAGCATTTGACAATATTCAACAGCACTTTATGATAAAAAAACCTCAACAAACGTGGTATTGATGAAACATATCTCAAAGTAATAAAAGCTATTTATGACAAACCAACAGCCAATATCATACTTAATGGGCAAAAACTGGAAGCATTCCTTTTGAAATCCGGCACTAGACAAGGATGCCCTCTCTCACCACTCCTATTCAACATAGTACTGGAAGTTCTATCCACAGCAATCAGGCAAGATAAAGAAATAAAGGTATTCAAATAGGAAAGGTGGAAGCCAAATTGTCTCTATTTGCAGATGACATGATAGTATACCTAGAAGACCCCATCACCTCAGCCCAAAAGCTCCTGCAACTGATAAGCAACTTCAGCAAAGTCTCAGGATATAAAATCAATGTGCAAAAATCACAAGCATTCCTATACACCAATAACAGACTTAAAGAGAACCAAATCAAGAACGAACTGCCATTCACAGTTGCTACAAAGAAAATAAAATACCTAGGAATACAACTCACAATGAACGTAAGGGACCTCTTTAAGGAAAACTACAAACCACTGCTCAACGAAATAAGAGAAAACACAAACAGATGGAGAAACATTCCATGTTATTTGTTAGGAAGAATCAATATTGTGAAAATGCTATACTGCCCAAAGTAATTTACACAATCAATGCTATCTCCATCAAATTACCATTGAATTTCTTCACAGAAAAGGAAAAAACCACCATGAACTTCATATGGAACCAAAAAAGAGCCCAAATAGCCAAGTCAATTATAAGCAAAAAGAGCACAGTGGGAGGCATCACACTACCGGGCTTAAAATTATACTACAAGGCTACAGTAATCAAAACAGCATGGTACTTGTACCAAAACAGAGATATAGACAAATGGAACAGAACAGAGGCATCGGAGGCAACACAACATATCTACAACCATATAATCTTTCATAAATCAGACAAAAACAAGCAATGGGGAAACGATTCCCTGTTTAATAAATGGTGTTGGGAAAACTGGCTAGTCATGTGTGGAAAGTAGAAACTGGACCCCTTCCTGACCCCTTACACTAAAATTAACTTCAGATGGATTAAAGACTTAAACATAAGACCTGACACCATAAGCACCCTAGAAGAAAATCTAGGCAAAACCATTCAGGACATAGGAGTAGGCAAGAACTTCATGACTAAAACACCAAAAGCATTGGCAACAAAAGCCAAAATAGATAAATGGGACCTAATCAAACTCCACAGCTTTTGCACGGCAAAAGAAACAGTCAGTAGAGTGAATAGGCAACCATCAGGATGGGAAAAATTTTTGTGGTTTATGCATCAGACAAAGGGCAGTTATCCAGAATTTACAAAGAACTCAAACAGATTTACAGGCAAAAAACAAACAAGCCCATTCAAAAATGGGCAAAGGATACAAACAGACACTTTACAAAAGAAGACATACATGAGGCCAACAAACACATGAAGAAATGCTCATCATCACTGGTCATTAGAGAGATGCAAATCAAAACCACGTTGTGATACCATCTCACGCCAGTTAGAATGGCGATCATTAAGAAATGTGGAGACAGCAGATGCTGGAGAGGATGTGGAGAAAGAGGAACACTCTTACACTGTTGGTGGGAGTGTACATTAGTTCAACCATTGTGGAAGACATTGTGGTGATTTCTCAAGGACCTAGAAATAGAAATTCCATTTGACCCAGCAATCCCATTACTGTGTATATATCCAAAGGAGTATAAATCGTTCTACTGTAAGGACGCATGCAAATGAATGTTCATTGCAGCACTGTTTACAATAGCAAAGACCTGGAACTAACCCAAATGTCCATCGATGATAGACTGGATTGGGAAAATGTGGCACGTATACACCATGGAATATTTTGCAGCAATCAAAAATGATGAGTTTTTGTCTTTTGTAAGGACATGGATGAATTTGGAGAACATCATTCTCAGCAAGCTGACACAAGAACAGAAAAAGAAATACCGTATATTCTCACTTATAGGCGGGTGAGAATAATGAGGACCCATGGACACAGGGTGGGGGTCTACTACACACTGGGGTCTATTGGGGAGAATGGGGGAGGGACAGCGGTGGGGGGCTGGGAAGGGATAGCCTGGGGATAAATACCAAATATGTGTTAAGGGAAGGAAGGCAGCAAAACACACTGCCATGTGTGTACCTATGCAACTATCTTGCACGTTCTGCACATGTACCCCAAATCCTATAATGTAATAAAAATTTTAAAAATTAAATAAATAAAAATAAAAAAATAATGGCATGCAAAGTCAAATCCAGGAAAGGAAAGGCAAGGCAATTCAGGGAATGCAAATTCCAGCAAGGCAAAATGCAGCAAGGCAAGGCAAGGCAAGTCAAGGCAACTCAAGGCAAGGCAAGGCAACTCCAGGCAAGGTGAGTCCAGGGAATGCAAGGCAAGGCAATTCCAGGAAAGGCAAGGCAAGGCAAACCCAGGCAAGTTAAATCCAGGCAAGAAAAAGCAAGGGAAATTTAGGCAAGGCAAAACAAGTAAAACCAAGGAAAAACAAATTCAAGCAAGGCAAGGCAAGACAAGGCAAATACACACAAGGTAAGGCACGGCAAAGTGAATACATGCAAGGCAAGGCAATGCAAGGCAAGCCAAATCCAGTCAAGGCAAGGCACATCGAAGCAAGAGAAATCCGGGCAAGGCAAGGTAAATCCAGGCAAGGCAAGCCAAGGCAAATATGTGCAAGCCAAATCCTGGCAAGACAAGGCAAGGCAAATTCAGATAATGGAAATCCAGCCAAGTCCTGGCAGACAAATCTAGGGCAGAAAAATCCAGGCAAGGCAAGGAAATTCCAGACACGGAAAGGCAAAGCAAACCCAACCAAGTTTAATCCAGGCAAGATAAAAAGGCAAACTGAGGAAAGGCAAATCTAAGCAAGGCAAGGCATGGCAAGGCAAATACACCCAAGGCAAGGCAAGGCCAGGCAAATCAAGGCAAGAGAAATACACGGAAGGCAAGGCAATTCAAGGAATATACAGGAGAGGCAAATTTGGGGAAGGTAAGGCAACTCGAAGCAAGCCAAATCCACGCATGACAAATCCAGGAAACGCAAGGCAAGGGAAATCCACGCAAGGCAAGAGATATCTAAGCAAGGCAATTCCAGATAAGGCAAGGCAAGGCAAAGCCAGGCAAGGCAAATCAAGGTGAGACAAAACCAGGCAAATCGAGGCAAGACAAATCCAGGCAAGGCAAGGCAAATTCAGGCAAGGGAAATCTAGGCAAGGCAAGGCAAGGCAAATCCAGGTAATGCAAATCCAGTCAAGGCAATACAAGGCAAATCCAGGCAAGGCAAATCCAGGTAAGGTAAGGAAATGCAAAGTAAATTCCAGCAAGTCAAATCCATGCAAGTAAAGGCAAGTCAAGGCAAATCCAGAAAAGACAAATACAGTCAAGTTAAGGAAAGTCAAGGCAAACCCAGAAAAGGCAGATCCAGACTAGGCAAGGCAAATCCAAGCAAGGCAAATGTAAGCAAGTTTAGGCAAGAATAGGCAAATCCAGGCAAGCCAAGGCAAAGCAAGAGAGATCAAGGGAAGACAAACAAGGCAAATTTAGGCAAGACACATTCAAGCAAGGCAAGGCAACGCAAATCCATGCAAGGCACGGTAATGCAAATCCAGGCAAGACAAGGCTAATTCAGTCAAAACAAATCAAGGCAAAACAAATACAGGTACGTCAAATCCAGGCAAGGCAAGACAAGGCAAATATGCTGAAAAAAAATTCAGGCAAGACAAGGCAAAAACAATCCAGACAAGGGAAATCTAGTCAAGTCCAGGCAGAAAAAATAGGCAAGATAAATCTAGGCAAGTCAAGGCAAGGCAAGACAAGGCAAGACACGGCAAGGCAAATACAGAAAAGACAAGGCAAGGCAAATCCAGGCAAGTTAAGTCAAGAAAAATCCAGGCAAGAAAAATCCACGTAAGGCAAGGCAAGGCAATGCAAGGCAAATCCAAGCATGGGAAGGGAATGCAAATCCAGGGAAGGCAAATCCAGGTGAGCCAAGGCAAAATTAGGCAAGGCAAATCCAGGCAAAGAAAGGCAGGGAAAGGCAAATCGAGTCCAGGCAAATCCACACAAGGCAAGGCAAAACAAAGCAAATTTAAACAAGGCAAAGGAAAACAAATCCAGGCAAGGTAGGGCAAGGCAAGGAAAATCAAGGCAAGACAAGACAAGAAAAATCCAGACAAGACACATCCAAGCTAGGCAAAAATAAATGCAAATCCATGCAAAGCAAGGTAATGCAAATTCAGGCAAGACAAATCCAGGCAAGGCAAGGCAAGGTTAATTCAGGCAAGAGAAATCCAGGCAAGGCAAATCCAGGCAAGGCAAGTCCAGGCAAGGCAAGCCAAGAAAAATCCAGGCAAGGAAAATCCAGGCAAGACAAGGCAAGGCAAATCCAGACAAGGGAAATCCAGCAAGGTCCAGGCAGGCAAATTTAGGCAAGATAAATCCAGGAAAGGTAAAGCAAGGCAAGGTGAGAAAAGTCAAGGCAAATCCAGAAATGGCAAATCCAAAAAAGGTAAGGCAAGGCAAATCCAACGAAGGCAAATTCCAGCAAGGCAAGGCAAGGCAAATCCAGGTAATGCGAGTCCAGAGAATGCACGACAAGGCAAATCCAGGCAAGGAAATTCCATGTAAGGCAAGACAAGGCAAAGCAAGGCAAATACATGCAAGGCAAGGCAAATCTAGGCAAGGCAAATACACACAAGGCAAGGCAAATCCAGTCAAGCCAAGACAAGGCAGGACACATCAAAACAAGGCAAATACAGGCAAGGCAAGGCAAGATAAATTCAGGCAAGGTAAATCCAGGCAAAAAAAAAAAAAAGGCAAGGCAAATCCACGCAGGAAAAACCAAGGAAAGCCAAGGCAAATCCAGGGAAGGCAAACCCAGGCAAGCCAAGGCAAGTCAAGCAAGGGAAGTCAAGCCAAGGCAAATACAGGCGAGGACAATCCAGGCAAGTAAAGACAAGGCAAATGGAGCCAAGGAAAGGCAAGGAAAGCTAAGGCAAATCCAGGGAAGGCAAATCCAAACAAGGCAAGACAAGTGAAGGCAAATTCAGGCAACGCAAAACCAGAAAAAATAAGGGAACACAACGCAAGGCAAATCCATGAAAGACAAATCCATGGAACGCAAGGCAAGGGAAATCCAAGCAAAACAGTTTCAGGTAAGGCAAGGCAAGGCAAACCCAGGCAAGGCAAATACAGGCAAGTCTAAAGAAGGCATATCCAGGCAAAAAAATTCCAGTCAAGGCATGGAAAGGCAAATCCAAAAGGGAAAACTAAGGCAAGGCAATTCTAGGCAAGGTAAGGCAAGGCAAACCGTGGAAAGGTAAGTCCAGGCACAACAAGGCAAGGGATATTCTGGCAAGACAATTCCAGGCATGGCATCGCAAATAAAATTCAGGCAAGGCAAATTCAGGCAAGGAAAGCCAAGGCAAATACAACGAAGGCAAATCCAGGTAAGGTGAGGCAAGGCAAAAAAAATATATAGACAAGGAAAATTCAGGCAAGGCAAGGCAAATCCAGGCATGGAAAGGCAAGACAAATTCAAGGAAGGCAAATTCAGGCAAGGCAAGGCAGAGCAAGGCAATTCCAGGCAAGTCAAAGCAAGGCAAATCCAGGCAAGGCAAATCCACTCAAGGCAAGGGAAGGCAAATCCAGGCAATGCAAATCCAGGCAAGGAAAGTTGAGGCAAATTTCGGCAAGGCAAATTCATGCAGGGCAAAGCAAGGCAAGAAAAGGCAAATCCAAGCTAGGCAAGGAAAAGCCAATCCAGGCAAGAAAAATACAGGTAATGCAAGGCAAGGCAAATCCAGGCATGACAAATTTAGACAAGGCAATACAAGGAAAATACAAGCAAGGCAAATCTAGGCAATGCAAGCCAAGACAAATTCAGGTAAGGCAAATCCAGACAAGGCAAGTCTAATTCAGGAAAGGCAAGGCAAGGCAAATTCAGGCAAGGGAAACCCAGGCAAGGCAAATCCAGGTAATGCAAATGCAGTCAAAGCAAACAAGAAAAATCCAGGCAAAGCAAATCCAGGAAGTGTAAGAAAAAGCAAGAAAAATCCCAGCAAGGCAAATCCGGCAAGTTAAGGCAAGTAAAGGCAGTTCCAAACAAGAAAAATCCAGATAAATTTTAAAAAGGCAAAGCAAATTCAGGCAAGGCAAATCCAGTCCAGGCAAGGCAAATCCAGTAAGTCAAGGCAAGACAAATCCACGCAAGGGAAATCCAAGCAAGACAAGGCAAGGCAAAGCAAGGCAAATCCATGCATGGTAAGGCAAGGCAAATCCAGAGAAGGCAAATTCAGGAAAGGCAAAACAAGGCAAGGCAAATCAAGGCAAGACAAGAAAAGGCAAAGCAAATCAAGGCAAGGAAAGGCAAGGTAACGAAAATCACGGCAAGACAACACAAGGCAAATCCAAGTAAGGCAAGGCAAGGCAAATCCATACAAGGCAAGGTAACAAAAATCCAGGCAAGGCAAATACAGGCAAGGCAAGGCAAGGCAAACACAGGCAAGGAAAATCCAGGTAAGACAAGGCAAGGCAAATTTAGACAAGGGAAATCCAGCCAAGTCCAGGCAGGCTAATCTAGGCAAGATAAATTCAGGCAAGAAAAAGCAAAGCAAGGTAAGACTAATCCAGAAAAGGCAAATCCCAGCAAGACAAGGCAAGGAAAGGCAAGGCAACTCCAGGCAAAGCAAGGCAAGGAAAACCCAGGCAAGTTAAATCCAGGCAAGAGAAAAACAAGGCAAATTGAGGAAAGGAAAATCCAAGCAAGGCAAGGCAAGACAAGTCAAATACACACAATGTAAGGCAAGTCAAGGCAAATCTAGGCAGGGCAAATACACGCAAGGCAAGGCAAGCCAAGCCAAGCCAAACCCAGTCAAGGCAAGACAAGGCAAGGCACATCGAAGCAAGACAAATCCAGGCAAGGCAAGGCAAGGCAAATCCAGACAATGGAAATCCAGCCAAGTCAAAGCAGGCAAATCTAGGCAAAAAAAATCCAGGCAAGGCAAGGCAATTCCAGACAAGGCAAGGCAAAGCACACCCTGCCAAGTTAAAAGTTAAATTCAGGCAAAAAAAAAAAAAAAAAAAAAAAAAAAAAAAAAAAAAAAAAAAAAACAAGGCAAATTGAGGAAAGGCATATTCAAACAAGTCAAGGCAAGGCAAGGCAAATACATGCAAGGCAAGGAAAGGCAAGGCCAGGCAAATTGACACAAGGCAAATACACGCAAGGCAAGGCAATTCAAGGAAAATACAGGCGAGGCAAATTCAGGGAAGGTAAGGCAACAAAAGGCAAGGCAAATCCATGCATGACAAATCCAGGGAACGCAAGGCAAGGGAAATCCAAGCAAGGCAAGGCAAACCCAGGCAAGGCAAATCAAGGCGAGGCAAAAAAAAAGGCAAATCCAGGCAAGGAAAGGCAAATCCACAAAAAACAAGGCAAGGCAAATTCAGGCAAGAAAATTTCAGGCAAGGCAAGACAAGGCAAGGCAAATCCAGGCAAGGCAAGAAAATGCAAGGTAAATTCCAGAAAGGCAAATCCACGCAAGTTAAGGCAAGTTAAGGCAAATTCAGAAAAGTCAAATCCAATCAAGTTAAGAAAAGTCAAGGCAAATCCAGGAAAGGCAAATCCAGGCTAGGCAAGGCAAATCCAAGCAAGGAAAATCCAAGCAAGTTAAGGCAAGAATAGGCAAATCCAGGCAAAGCAAGGCGAGCCAAGAAAAATCCAGGCAAGACAAGACAAAGCAAATCCAGGCAAAAAAACATCCAAGCAAGGCAAGGCAATGCAAATCCATGCAAGGCAAAGTAATGCAAATTCAGGCAAGGCAAGACAAGGCTAATTCAGGCAAGACAAATCAAGGCAAAATAAATACAGGTAAGGCAAATCCCGGCAAGGTAAGCCAAGGCAAATACGCTAAAAAAAAATCCAGGCAAGACAAGGCAAAGAAAATCCAGACAAGGAAAATCCAGACAAGTCCAGGCAGGCAAATTTAGGCATGATAAATCCAGGCAAGGCAAGGCAAGGCAAATCCTAAAATGGCAAGGCAAGGCAAATCCAGAGAAAACAAATTCCAGCAAGGCAAGGCAAATCCAGGCAAGGCAATTCCAGGCAAGGCAAGGCAAGGCAAACCCAGGCAAGTTAAATCCAGTCAAGTAAAAACAAGGCAAATTTAGGCAAAACAAAACAAGGCAAATTGAGGAAAGACAAATCCAAGCAAGGCAAGGCAAGGCAAGGCAAATACACGCAAGGCAAGGCAAACCTAGGCAAGGCAAATACACACAAGGCAAGGCAAGGCAAGGCAAATCCAGTCAAGGCAAGAAAAGGAAAGTCACATCAAAGCAAGGCAAATCCAGGCAAGGCAAGGCAAATCCCGGCAATGCAAATCCAGGCAAGGCAAGGCAAATCCAGTCAATTCAAATCCTCGCAAAACAATGAAAATTAAATCCAGGCAAGGAAATTCCAGGCATGGCAAGGCAAGGTAAGGCAAATTCATGCAAGGCAAACACAATCAAACAAGGCAAGGCAAGATAAATCCAGGCAAGGCAAATCCAGGCAAGTAAAGGCAAGGCAAGTTGAATCCAAGCAAGGCAAGGCAAGGCAAATTCAGGCGAGGCAAATCCAGGCAAGGTTAGGCAAGGAAAATCCAGGCAGGGAAAGGCAAGGAAAGCCAAGGCGAATCTAGGGAAGGCAAATACAAAGAAGACAAATCCAGGCAAGGCAAGGCAAGGCAAATCCTGGCAAGGTAAATACATGCACAAAAAGGAAAAGTATATCCTGGCAAGGTAATTCCAGGAAAAACAAATACAAGAAAGTTAAGGCAAAGATAGGCAAATCCAGGCAAGGCAAAGCAAGTCAAGGGAAATCCAGGCAAGGCAAGACAAGGCAAATCCAGGCAAACAACATCTAAGCAAGGCAAAGCAATGCAAATTCATGCAAGGCAAGGTAATGCAAATCCAGGCAAAGAAAGACAAGGCTAATTCAGGCAAGACAAATCAAGGCAAAACAAATACAGGTAAGGCAAATCAGGCAAGGTAAGCCAAGGCAAATATGCTTTAAAAAAGTTCCAGGCAAGACAAGGAAAGAAAAATCCAGACAAGGAAAATTCAGCCAAGTCCAGGCAGGCAAATCTAGGCAAGATAAATCCAGGCAAGTCAAGATAAATCCAGAAAAGGCAAGGCAAAGCAAATTCAGAGAAGGCAAGGCAAGGCAAATTCAGGCAAGGCAAGGCAAGGCAAATCCAGAGAAGGCAAATTCCAGCAAGGCAATGCAAGGCAAGGCAAATCTAGGGAAGGCGAGTCCAGAAAATGCAAGACAAGGCAAACACAGGCAAGTTAAATCCAGGCAAGTAAAAACAAGGCAAATTTAGGCAAAACAAAAAAAAGGCAAATCGAGGAAAGGCAAATCCAAGCAAGGCAAGGCAAGGCAAGGCAAATCTAGGCAAGGCAAATACACACAAGGCAAGGCAAGACAAGGCAAATCCAGTCCATGCAATACAAGGCAGGACACATCAAAGCAAAGAAAATCCAGGCAAGGCAAGGCTAGGCAAATTCAGTTAAGGCAAAACAAGGCAAGTCCAGTCAATTCAAATCCTCGCAAAACAAGAAAAATCAAATACAGGCAAGGCAATTCCAGGCAATGCAAGGAAAGGTAAGGCAAATTCAGGCAAGGCAAACAAAACCAAGGCAACGCAAGGCAAGATAAATTCAGGCAAGGCAAGTGAAATTCCAGCAAAGGAAGGCAAGGAGAATTCAGGTGAGGCAAATCCAGTCAAGGCAAGGCAAAGAAAATCCAGGCAACAAAAGGCAAGGCAAACCCAGGGAAGGCAAATCCAACAAAGGCAAACACATTCAAGGCTAGGCAAGTAAAGGCAAATTGAGGCAAGGAAAATTCAAGGAAGTTAAGTTAACACAAGACAAGGCAAATCTATGCAAGGCAAATCTAGGGAATGCAAGGCAAGGGAACCCAAGCAAGGCAATTCCAGGTAAGGCAAGGCAAGGCAAATTCAGGCGAGGCAAAACAAGGCAAATCCAGAAAAGGCGAAACAAGGCATATCCAGGCAAGGGAATTTCAGGCAAACACAGCAAGGAAAATCCAGGCAGGGAAAATTAAGGCAAGGCAATTCCAGGCAAGGCAAATCCTGGCAAGGTAAATCCAGGCACAACAAGGCAAGGAATATCCTAGCAAGGCATCACAAATAAAATCCAGGCAAGTAAAATCCAGGCAGCAGAAGGCAAGGCAAATACAAGCATGGCAAATCAAGGCAAGGCAAATTTAGGTAAGGCAAGTTAAGGCAAATTTCGGCAAGGAAAATGCATGCAGGGCAAAGGTAAGGCAAGGCAAGGCAAATCCAGGCAAGCCAAGGCAAAGCAAATCCAGGCAAGGAAAATCCAGGCAACACAAGGCAAGGCAAGTCCAGGCATGGCAAATCCATGCAAGGCAAGATAAGGCAAATCCAGGAAATGCAAATCTAGGCAATGCAAGGTAAGGCAAATACAGGCAAGGCAAATTCAGGCAAGGCAAGGCACATCCAGGAAAATCACAGAAAGGCAAATTCAGGCAAGTAAAATCCAGGCAAGCCAAGGCAAGGCAAGCCAAGGCAAATTCAGGTAATGCAAATGCAGTCAAGGCAATACAAGGCAAATTAAGACTAGGCAAATCCAGGCAAGGCAAATTTACACCAGGTAAAAATAGGCAAGGTAAATCCCAGCAACGCAAATCCAGGCAGGTAAAGGCAAGTAAAGGCAAATACAGGCAAGAAAAATCCAGTCAAGTTAAGAAAAGGCAAGGCAAATCAAGGCAAGAGAAGGCAAATCCAAGCAAAGCAAATTCAGGTAAGTTAAGGCAAGAAAAGGCAAATCCAGACAAAGCAAGGCAAGGCAAGGAAAATCCAGGCAAGTCAATGAAAAACAAAACCAGGCAAGGCAAATCCAAACAAGGCAAGGCAAGGCAAATCCAGGCAAGTCAAGGCAAGGCAAATTCAGGCAAGGAAATCCAAGTAAGGCAAGGCAAGACAAAGCAAATTCCTGCATGGCAAGGGAAGGCAAATCCAGGCAAGGAAAGGCAGAGAAAGGCAAATCGAGGCAAGGCAAATCCATGCAAGGTAAGACAAGGCAAGGCAAATACAGGTAAGGCAAAACAAGACAAATTAAGGCCAAAAAATCCAGGCATGACAAGGCAAGGCAATGCAAATGTAGGCAAAGCAAGGCAAGACAAGGCAAGGCCAGGTAAGGCAAGGTAAGGCAAATCCAGGCAAGGCAAATCCTGACAAAGCAAGCAAGGCAAGGCAAATGTAGGCAAGACATGGGAAATCTAGGCAAGACAAATACAGACAAGGAGAGGCAAGGTAAAGAAAATCCAAAAATGGCAAATCCAGGCAATGCAAGGAAAAACAAATTTATGCAAGGCAAAACAAGAGAAGCCAAGGCAGGGCAAATACAGGCAAGGAAAAAAAAAGACAACGCAAATCCAGGCAAGTCAAATCCAGGCATGGCACATCAAATCCAAGTAAGTCAAATGCAGGCAAGGCCATGCGATGCAAGGTTAATTCAAACAAGGCAAATTCAGGTAAGGCAAGGCAAGGCAAATCCAGGCTGTGCAAATTTAGGCAAGGCACTGCAAGGCAAATCTAAGCAAGGCCAATCCAAAAAAGGTAAGGTATGGCAAATCCAGTCAAGCAAATCTAGGCAAAGCATGGCAAGGCAAATTTAGGAAAGGCAAATTCAGGCGAGGCAATGCAAGGGAAATTCAGGCAAGGCAAATCCAGGCAAGGCAAAACGAGGAAAGGTAAGACAAGTCACGGAAAATAAAGACAAGGCAAATCCGGGCAAGACAAAAAAAGGCAAGGCAAATCTAGTCAAGGTAAGCCATAGCAAGGCAAATCCAGGCAAGTCAAGGCAATACAAATTTAGGCAAGGCAAGTCCAGGCAAGACATGGAAAATAAAGGCAAGGCAAATCCAGGCAAGACAAGGAAAGGCAAGGCAAATCTAGCCAAGGTAAGGCATAGCAAGGCAAATCCAGGCAAGTAAAGGCAATACTAATTTAGGCAAGGCAAGTCCAGGAAAGGCAAGAAAAATTCAAGCAAATCAAATTTAGGCAAGTCAAGGCAAGGCAAATCCAGAAAAGGCAAATCCAGGCATCGCAAGGGCAGGCAAATTCAGGCAAGGTAAATCCAGGCAAGTCAAGTTAAGGCAAATCCCGGCAAGGCCAATCCACTCAATGCAAATCCAGACAATGCAAATCCAGGCAAGGCACATCCAGGCGAGGCAAGGCAAAGCAAGGCAAATGCAGGCAATGAAAATCCAGGCAAGGCAAGGCAAAGAAAGTCAAATCCAGGCCAGGGAAATCCAAACAAGCAACGCAAGGCAAATGCAGACAAGTCAAGTTAGGGCAAGGCAAATCCAGGCAAGGCGAATTCAGGCAAGGCAATTCCAGGCAAGGCAAGGCAAGACAAACCCAGGCAAGATAAATCAAGGCAAGAAAATACAAGGCAAATTTAGGCAAGGCAAAACAAGGCAAATTGAGAAAAGGCAAATCCAAACAAGGCAAGATAACGCAAATACACGCAAGGCAAGGCAAGGAAAGGCAAATCCAATCAAGGCAAGAAAAAAAAAGGCACATCGAAGCAAGACAAATCCAGGCAAGAAAAGTCAAGGCAAATCCAGGCAAGGCAAGGCAAGGCAAATCCAGTCAATTCAAATCCTCACAAAACAAGAAAAATCATACAGGCAAGGCAATTCCAGGCAAGGCAAGTCAAGGTAAGGCAAATGCAGGCAAGAAAAACACAATCAAGACAAGGCAAGGCAAGATAAATTCAGGCAAGGCAAATTCATGCAAGAAAGAACAAGGCAAGTCAAATCCAAGCAAGGCAAAACAAGGCAAATTTAGGCAAAGCAAGACAAGGCAAAACAAATCCAGGTAAGGCAAATCCAGGCAAGAAAACGCAAGGAAAGTCAAGGCAAATCCAAGGAAGACAAATCCAGGCAAAGCAAGGAAAGTTAAAAAAAAAAAAACAGGCAAGATAAATCCAGGGAACGTAAGGCAACACAAGGCAAGGCAAATCCATGCAAGACAAATCCAGGGAACAGAAGGCAAGGGAAATCCAAGCAAGGCAATTTCAGGTAAGGAAAGGCAAGGCAAACCCAGGCAAGGCAAATCCAGGCGAGGCAAAACAAGGCAAATCCAGGCAAGGAGAACAAGGCATATCCAGGCAAGGCAATTCCAGGCACGGCAAGGGAAGGCAAGGCAAGGCAAGGCAAGGCAAATTTTAACAAAGTAAATCCAGGCACAACAAGGCAAGCCATATTCTGGCATGGCAATTCCAGGCAAGGCATCGCAAATCAAATCCAGGCAAGGCAAATCCAGGCAAGGGAAGGCAAGACAAATACAAGCAAGGCAAATCCAGGCAAGTTAAGGCAAGCAAAAGAAAATAGAACTAAGGCAAATCCAGGCAGAGCAAGGCAAGGCAAGGAAAGGCAAATCCAGGCAAGAAAAGGCATAGCAAGGCAAATCCAGGCAAGAGAAGGAAAGACAAATTCAGGCAAGGCAATTCCAGTCCAGGTAAGGGAAGGCAAATCCAGGCAAAGAAAATTCAGGCAAACCAAGGCAAGACAAATCCAGACAAGGTAAATCCACTCAAGGCAAGAGAACGCAAATCCAGGCAAGGCAAGTTAAGGCAAATTTCGGCAAGACAAATCCATGCAGGGCAAGAAAAGGCAAGGCGAGGCAAATCCAGGTAAGGCAAATCCAGTTAATTAAAATTCAGGCAAAGCAATGCAAATATAATCAAGGCAAATCCAGGCAAGTTTAAGGCACAAAAAGGCAAATCCAGGCAAGGCAAGTCAAGGTGAGAAAAATCCAGGCAAGGCAAGGAAAAAAAAAACCCAGGCAAGGCAAATCCAAACAAGGCAAGGAAAAAAAATACAGGCAAGTCAAGACAAGTCAAATTCAGGCAAGGCAAATCCAAGAAAGGCAAGGCAAGACAATGCAAATCCAGGCATGGCAAGACAAGGCAAATTCAGGGAAGGAAAATTCAGGCAATGCAAGGCAAAACCACGTAAGGCAAATCCAGGCAAATCAAGACAGAGAAAGACAAATTTAGGCAAGTAAAGGCAAGGCAAATCCAGGCAAGTCAAATTCACTCAGGGCAAGGGAAGACAAATCCAGGCATCGCAAATCAAGGCAAGGCAAGTTAAGGCAAATTTTGAGAAGGCAAATTTATGCAGGGCAAGGAAAGGAAAGGCAAATCCAGGCAAGGCAAGGCAAACGAAATACAGGCAAGGAAAATACAGGCAACGCAAAACAAGGCAAATCCAGACATGGCAAATTAAGACAAGGCAATATAAGGACAATGCAGGCAAGGCAAGGCAAATTCAGGCAAGGGAAACCCAGGGAAGGCAAGGTAAAGCAAATCCAGGTAATGCAAATGCAGTCAAGGCAATAGAGGCAAATCCAGGCAAGACAAATCCAGGCAAGATGAGAAAATGCAAGGTATATCTCAGCAAGGCAAATTCAGGCAAGTCAAGGCAAATTCAGGCAAGGAAAATCTAGGCAAGGGAAGGCAAGACAAATACAAGCAAAAGAAATGCAGGCAAGGTAAGGCTAGGCAAAAAGAAATAAAGGTAAGGCAAATCTAGGCAAGGCAAGGCAAGAAAAGAACAGGAAAGGCAAATCCAGGCAAGGCAAGGCATAGCAAGGCAAATTCAGGCAAGGCAGATCCACTCAAGGCAATGGAAGGCAAATCCAAGCAAGGCAAGTTTAGGTAAGGCAAATTAAGGCAAATTTTGGCAAGGCAAATCCATGCAGGGCAAGGCAAGGCAAGGCAAGGCAAATCCAGGCAAGCCAAGGCAAAGCAAATCCAGACAAGAAAAATCCAGGCAACACAAGGCAAGGCAAGTTCAGGCATGGCAAATCCAGGCAAGGCAAGATAAGGCAAATGCAGGAAATGCAAATCTAGGCAATGCAAGGCAAGGCAAATACAGGCAAGGCAAGTCAAATTCAGGAAAAAAGAAAAAGGCAAATCCATGCAAGTGAAATCCAGGCAAGGCAAGGCAAGGCAAATTCAGGTAATGCAAATGCAGTCAAACCAATACCAGGCAAATCCAGAAAAGGCAAATCCAGGCAAGGCATATCCAGGCAAGGCAAATCCACGTAAGGTAAGGAAAGGCAAAGTAAATATCAGCAAGGCAAATTCAGGAGGGAAAGGCAAGTCAAGGCAAATTCAGGCAAGGCAAATCCAGTCAAGTTAAGGAAAGGCTAGGCAAATCCATGCATGGCAAATCCAGGCAAGGCAAGGCAAATCCAAGCAAAGCTAATTTAAACAAGAAAAGTAAATCCAGAAAAAGCAAGGCAAGGCAAAAAAAGTCCAGGCAAGTCAAGGAAAAACAAAACCAGGCAAGGCAGATGCAAACAAGACAAGGCAAGGAAAATCCAGGCAAGTCAAGACAAGGCAAATCCAAGTAAGGCAATTCAAGATAAGGCAAATCCTGGCATTGCAAGGCAAGGCAAATCCAGGGAAGGAAAATTCAGGCAAGAAAAGGCAAAACCAGGCAAAGCAAATTTAGGTGAGGAAAGGCAGAGAAATATAAATTGAGGCAAGGCAAATCCAGGAAGGCAAATCCAGGCCTGGCAAGGCAAGGCAAGGCAAGTCAAATCCAGGCAAGGCAAATCCAGGCAAGGTAAGACAAGGCAAGGCAAATCCAGGCAAAGCAAAATCACACTTAATTTATGTTTGTTTTAAACCATGTCCTGACTACTCTATAGGGGTTCATTATTCACTGAAGCTCTGAATGAGAGTCATATAAAATAGACTTCTGACTATTGCCCCATTGTGAATTATTCAATAAGGCTCTGAATGAGTGGTAGTATCAATAGAATCCTGACGATTTTTCAAGTGTGTATCATTCAGTGAGGCACGGAATTAGTGTCCATATAAAAGAGACTTGACTATTACGCTGGTGTGCATTATTTACTGTGGCTCTGAAGTGTTGGCCATGTGAAAAAGACTCCTGAAGATTCCACAAGTCTGCATTATTCACTGATTCCCTGAGTGACAATATAAAATAGACTTCTGATTATTACCCAATTCTGTATTATTCCATGGGGTTCCTATGAAGTGACCATATGAAATAGACTTCTGCCTGTTCCCCATGTGTGAATTATTCAGGGAGTCTCCGAATTAGGAGGGATATGAATTAGTCTCCTAAGTACTCCACAGATGTGCATTATTCACTGAGGCTCATAATCAGTGGTCATGTTAAACAGACTCCTAACTATTCCCAAGGTGTGCATTATACACTCAGGTTCTGAAACTGTGTCCCTATAAAAGAGACAGCCAACTATTCCCAAGGTGTGCATTATTGAGGTTGGCTCTCAATGACTGGTCATATGAAGTAGAATCCTGATTACTCACCAGGTGTGTATCATTCAGTGAGGCTCTGAATGAGTGACAATATAAAATAGACCATTGACTATCCCCCAAGTGTCTACAATTTACAATAGAATCCTCAGTACTCCTCAGGTGTGCATTATTCACTGAGGCTTCAAATGAGTGGCAATATAAAATAGACTCTTGAGAATACCACAGGTGTGTATCATTCAGGGAGGCTCTGAATAAGTGGCCATATGAAAGATAATACTTACAGTTCCAAGATGGTGTCGTAGAGACGACTCATGATTGGAGCTCTCAGTGAAGGCGCAGAGGGTGAGTCTTAGCCACATTCTCGGAACAGACCTTTTTAGCCCACAGGACTTTGAAAGTCCCATGTGTGGGAGAGACATGGGATGCTAGTGCAGCTGGCTCACACGGCCGGTTTGGCTGGGCCGGCGCCACAGCTCAGGGGCACCCGGCACAAAACTCACTGGTCTGAGTGCCCTGTTAAACTGGCAAACTAAGACTTCGAAGGGCAGACTGGCATGTCCATCTGATTGAACAAGACTTGGACAATGAGCCAGACCAGGAGATTCCTGGGAAACGTGATCTGAGCCAGTGCAGTGGGCAGCGGCACGGGAGATTGCACGGATCCCAGTGCCCTATCAGCAGGCTACTGGGGTGCAACTGAGAGAATCAACCGTTCAGCTTGGGTAGAGGAAGAGACAGAGAGAGGATGGACTCTGAGGCAGGGAGCTGGGTAATCGGGCTCGGCGGGTCCCACCCTCACGGGGACAAGCAGGGGGGCGATTGGAGGTGCTCA
This sequence comes from Saguinus oedipus, assembly GCA_031835075.1. Classification (NCBI taxonomy): domain Eukaryota; kingdom Metazoa; phylum Chordata; class Mammalia; order Primates; family Cebidae; genus Saguinus; species Saguinus oedipus. The sequence continues at coordinate 8,706,765 of CM063170.1, forward strand.
GGGCTGAGAGTTTTGCTGTTGGCTTCTAGGATGGTGCAACTCAGTGGGGGAGGGTCGTCCGCCACTATGGACACAATTAGCCCCTACTGAAGTACCACCCAGGGCTGACACAGCCTGCCATTGCCAAAGCAACCTACCATAACAGAGAGACTCCACCAAGAGGGCAGAGTGCACTAAAGCAGAATGGAGCCCGTGGCAGGAGAGCGGACCTGTGCTAGCAGGGTGGAACCCAGGCAGGCAAATACTGAATAGACTGCCTCCTACCTGGGCAGGACAGGGCAACAGATACTCATAAAGAAAGCCCCAACTCCCTGGGACAGAGCATCTAAGGGGGAATAAAAGAGGGGGTTCTATGAGTTCTGTTGCAGCAGACATAGACACATCCTCCCAACATCCCTGAATGAAAACGGAGCTCACAGCTCAGCACTGGAGCTCTGATAAAGCACAGACCGTCTCCTCAAGCAGCTCCCTGAGCCCTGCATATCCAAAAAGTCACCAAAAAAAAGGACTAATTAGACTGACATTTGGCGGGCATCATTCTGGAACAAAGATAGCAGAAGAAGAAACTGGTAGCATCCCTCACAGTTCCCCAGCAGCTACAGGTGTACCCAAGACAAGCAGGGCCTGGAGTGGACCTCAGCACTCGTAAAGCAGAGGGGCTAGACCATTAGAAGGAAAACTAAGTAACAGAAATACTTCATCATCAACAATTCGGGCGTCCACACAGAGACTCAATTGAAAAATCAAGAACTACTAAGATGACGGGTGGATAAATCCATAAAGATGGGAAGAAACCAGCGCAAAAAGAAAGAAAACACCCGAAACCAAAACACCTTATGTCCTACCAAGGATCAAAACTCCTCACCAGCAAGGGAACAAAGCTGGACAGAGAATGAGTGTGACAAAATGACGGAATCAGACTTCAGAAAGTGGATAATGAGAAAATTCAGTGAGCTAAAAGAACATGTTGTAAATCAGTGCAAAGAAACTAAGAACCTTGGAAAAGAATTTGAAAAAAGATTCAAGGAAATAATAACAAGAATGGATAACTTAGAGAGGAATATGAATGAATTGAAGGACCTGAAAAACACAACACGAGAACTTCGCGAAGCATGCACAAGTTTCAACAGCCCAATCGACCAAGCAGAAGAAAGAATATCAGAAGTCGAAGATCAACTCAATGAAATAAAACGAGAAACCAAGATTAAAGAAAAAAGCACAAAAAGGAATGAATGAAATCTCCAAGAAATGTGGGACTATGTGAAGAGACCCAACCTACTTTTGATAGGTGTACCATAATGTGATGAAGAGAATGAATCCAAGCTGAAAAACACTCTTCAGGATATTATCCAGGAAAATTTCACCAACCTAGCAAGACATGTCAAGACTCAACTCCAGGAAATACAGAGAACACCACAAAGATACTCCACAAGAAGAGCAACCCCAAGGCACATAATCATCAGATTCACCAGGGTTGAAATGAAGGAGAAAATACTAAAAGCAGCCAGAGAGAAAGGTCGGGTCACCCACAAAGGGAAGCCCATCAGACTCACAGCAGATCTCTCGGCAGAGATTCTACAAGAGAGAAGAGAGTAGGGGCCAATATTCAACATCCTTAAAGAAAAGAACTTTCAACCTAGAATTTCATATCCAGCCAAACTGAGCTTCAAAAGTGAAGGAAAAATAAAATCCTTCATGAATAAGCAAGTACTCAGAGATTTTGTCACCACTAGGCCTGCTTCACAAGAGCTCCTGAAAGAGGCACTACACATAAAAAGAAACAACCAGTACCAGCCATCCTAAAAGCATACCAAATGTTACAGAGCATCAACAAAATGAAGAATCTACATGAACCAATGGGCAAAACAGCCGGCTAGCATCAAAATGGAAGTATCAAATTCACACATAACAATATTAACCCTAAATGTAAATGGGCTAAATGCACCAATCAAAACACACAAACTGGCAAATTGGATAAAAAACCAAAACCCATCGGTGTGCTGTATCCAGGAAACCCACCGCACATACAAGGATACACAAAGGCTCAAAATAAAGGGATGGAGGAAGATTTACCAAGCAAATGGAGAGCAAAAAAAAAAAAAAAAGGCAGGAGTTGCAATTCTCATCTCTGATAAAATAGACTTTAAAGCAACAAAGATCGAAAGGGACAAAGAAGGTCATTACATAATGGTAAAAGGATAGATACAACAAGAAGAGCTAACTATTCTAAATATATATGGACCCAATGCAGGAGCACTCAGATATATAAGGCAAGTTCTTAATGACTTAAAAAGAGACTTAGACTCCCACACAATAATAGTGGGAGAACTTAACACTCTACTGTCAATATCAGACAGATCAACCAGACAAAAAATTAACAAGAATATCCAGGACTTGCACTCAGACCTGGAACAAGCAAACCTGATAGACATTTACAGAACTCTCCACCACAAATCCACACAATATACATTCTTCTCACCACCACATCACACCTACTCCAAAATTGACCAGATAATTGGAAGTAAAGCACTCCTCAGCAAATGCAAAACAACGGAAGTCATAACAGACAGTCTCTCAGACAATACTGCAATCAAGTTAGAACTCAGAATTCAGAGAATAACTCAGAACCGCACAGCTTCATGGAAACTGAACAACTGGCTCTTGAATGTTGATTAGATAAACAATGAAATGAAGGCAGAAATAAAGAAGTTCTTTGAAACCAACGAGAACAAAGACACAAGGTACCAGAATCTATGGCACACATTTAAAGCAGTCTGTAGAGGAAAATACATAGCAATGAGTGCCCACATGAGAAGAGTGGAGAGATCCAAAATTGACACCCTATCGTCAAAATTGAAAGAGCTAGAGGAGCAAGATCAAAAAAGCTCAAAACGTAGCCAAAGACAAGAAATAACTAAGATCAGAGCAGAACTGAAGGAGGTAGACACACAAAAAACCCTTCAAAACATCAACAACCCAAGAGCTGGTTTTTCAAAAAGATCAACAAAATAGACCACTAGCCAGACTTATAAAAAAGAAAAGAGAGAACAACCAAATAGATGCAATAAAAAACGATAATGAGAAAATCACCACACATTCCACAAAAATTCAAACCATCATCAGAAAATACTACAAACATCTCTATGCATATAAACTAGTAAACCAGGAAGAAATGGATAAATTCCTGGATGCCTGTGTCCTCCCAAGCCTAAACCAGAAAGAAGCTGAAACTATGAATAGGCCAATAACAAGGTTTGAAGTTGAGGCAGCATTTAAGAGCCTACCATACAAAAAAAGCCCAGGTCCAGATGGAATCACAGCCGATTTCTACCAGACACACAAAGAGGATCTGGTACCATTCCTTCTGAAACTATTTCAAATAATTCAAAAAGAGGGAACCCTTCCCAAATCATTTTATGAGACCAACATCATACTGATACCAAAACCTGACAGAGACTCAACATGAAAAGAAAACTTCAGGCCAATATCCATGATGAACATAGATGCTAAAATCTTCAACAAAATACTGGCAAACCGTTTGCAACAGCACATTAAAAAACTTATCCATCATAATCAAGTAGGATCCATCCCGGGAATGCAAGGCTGGTTCAACATACGCAAGTCTAAAAATGTAATTCACCACATAAACAGAAGCAAGAACAAAAACCACATGATTATCTCAATTGACACAGAAAAGGCATTTGACAAAATTCAGCACCCCTTTATTCTAAAAACCCTCAATAAACTTGGTGTTGATGGCACATATCTCAAAGTAATGAAAGCTAGTTATGACAAACCAACAGCCAGTATCATATTTAATGGGAAAAAACTGGAAGCATTCCCTTTGAATTCCAGCATGAGACAAGGATGCCCTCTCTCACCACTTCTCTTCAACATAGTACTGGAAGTTCTAGCCAGAGCAATCAGGCAAGAAAAAGAAATAAAGGGTATTCAAATAGCAAAGGTGGAAGCTGAATTGTCTCTATTGCAGATGACATAATAGTATACCTAGAAGACCCCATCACCTCAGCCCGAAAATTCCTGAAACTGATAAGCAACTTCAGCAAAGTCTCAGGATATAAAATCAATGTGCAAAAATTACAAGCATTCCTATACACCAATAACAGACTTAAAGAGAACCACATCAAGAACGAACTGCCATTCACAGTTTCTACAAAGAAAATAAAATACCTAGGAATACAACTCACAAGGAACGTAAGGGACCTCTTTAAGGAAAACAACAAACCACTGCTCAAGGAAACAAGAAAGGACACAAACAGATGGAGAAACATTCCATGTTCTTTGTTAGGAAGAATCATTATCATGAAAATGTCTATACTGCCCAAGGTAATTTACACAATCAATGCTATCCCCGTCAAACTAGCATTGAATTTCTTCATAGAACTGGAAAAAAAACACCATGAACTTTATATGGAACCAAAAGAGAGCCCGCATAGCCAAGTCAATTCTAAGCAAAAAGAACACAGCAGGAGGCATCAAACTACCTGACTTCAAACTATACTACAAGAATACAGTAATCAAAACAGCATGGTACTGGTACCAAAACAGAGATATAGATAAATGGAACAGAACAGAGGCATCGGAGGCAACACAACATATCTACAACCATATAATCTTTGATAAACCAGACAAAAACAAGCAATGGGGAAAGGATTTCCTGTTTAATAAATGGTGTTGGGAAAACTGGTTAGCCATGTGCAGAAAGAAGAAACTGGACACCTTCCTGACACCTTACACTAAAATTAACTCCAGATGGATTAAAGACTTAAGCATAAGACCTAACACCATAAAAACTCTAGAAGAAAATTTAGGCAGAACCATTCAGGACATAGGAGTAGGCAAGGACTTCATGACCAAAACATCAAAAGCATTGGCAACAAAAGCCAAACTAGACAAATGGGGCCTAATCAAACTCCACAGCTTCTGCACGGCAAAAGAAACAGTCACTAGAGTGAATTGACAACCATCAGAATGGGAAAAAATCTTTGCAGTTTACGCATCTGACAAAGGGCTGATATCCAGAATTTACGAAGAACTCAAACAGATTTACAGGAAAAAAACAAACAAGCCCATTCAAAAATGGGCAAAGGATACAAACAGACACTTTACAAAAGAAGACATACATGAGGCCAACAAACACATGAAGAAATGCTCATCATCACTGGTCATTAGAGAGATGAAAATCAAAACCACATTGAGATACCATCTCACGCCAGTTAGAATGGCGATCATTAAAAAATCTGGAGACAGCGGAGACCCGGCAAGATGGCGTCGTAGAATCGACTCAGGATTGCAGCTCTCAGTGACGGCGCAGAGGGTGAGTCCTAGCCGCATTCTCGGATGAACTTTTCTAGCCCACAGAGCGTTGAAAGTCCCACAGGACGCTAGTAAAGTAAAACCGGCTAACGCAGCCCTCTGGCGCGGCCGCTTCGGCCGGCGCCGCTTCGGCCGGCGCCGCAGCAGGACCCGGCACGGAACTCACTGGTCTGGGCGCCCTGTTAAACCAGCAATCTGAGAGTTTGAAGGGCAGATTGGCGCGTCCATCTGATTGAACGGGACTTGGACAGTGAGCCAGACCAGGAGTTTCCTGGGAGTTTCCTGGGAAGCGTGATATGAGCCGGTGAAGTGGGCAGCGGCACGGGAGATCGCACGGATCCCAGTGCCCTATCGGCAGGCTCCTGGGGCGCCAGTGAGAGAGTCGAACTTTAAGCTCGCGGAGAGGGAGGGAGAGAGAGAGAGGACGGACTCTGAGGCAGGGAGCTGGGTAATCGGGCTCAGCGAGTCCCACCCTCACAGGGACAAGCAGGGCAATGACTGGAGACGCTTGGCGCTGAGAGTTTTGCTGACGGCATCTAGGACGGTGCAGCCCGGTGAGGGAGGGGCGTCCACCACCGCTGACACAATCCGCCCCTATTGAAGTACCGCCCAGGGCCGAAGCAGCCTGCCGTTGCCGAGGCAACCTGCCATAACAGAGAGACTCCCAGGAGACGGGAGCTCTCCACAGCAGAAGGGAGCCCAGCAGCAACAGGGCAGAACCGCGCGAGTGGGTCAGAGCCCCGGCAGGCAAATAGTGAATAGACTGCCACCTAGTGGGGCAGGACAGTGCAACAGATACTCATAAAGAAAGCCCCAACTCCCTGAAACAGTGCATATAACGGGGGGGAAATAAAAGGGTGGTGTTTTATGAGTTCTATTACAGCAGACATAAACAACCTCCCAACAATACTGAATGAACAACGGAGCTCACAGCTCAGCACTGGAGCTACTATAAAGCACAAACCGTCTCCTTAAGCAGCTCCCTGACCCCTGTATATCCAAAGAGTCACCGCAAAAAAAGGACTAATCAGACTGACATTTGGCGGGCATCATTCTGGAACAAAGACAGCAGAAGAAGAAACTGGTATCATCCCTCACTCTTCCACAGCTGCTACAGGTATACTCCAGACAAACAGGGCCTGGAGTGGACCTCAGAACTCATACAGCAGAGGGGCTAGACCACTAGAAGGAAAACTAAGTAACAGAAATACTTCATCATCAACAATCTCAGCATCCACACAGAGACCCAACTGAAAAATCAGCAACTACAAAGACGACAGGCGGATAAATCCATAAAGATGGGAAAAAACCAGCGCAAAAAGGAGGAAAACACCCGAAACCAAAACACCTCACCTCCTACAGAGGACCAAAACTCCTCACCAGCAAGGGAACAAAGATGGACGGAGAATGAGTGTGACGAAATGACGGAATCAGACTTCAGAAAGTGGATAATGAGAAACTTCATTGAGCTAAAAGAACATGTTCTAAATCAGTGCAAAGAAACTAAGAACCTTGAAAAAAGATTTGAAAAAAAATTCGAGGAATTGATAACAAGAATGGAAAACTTAGAGAGGAATATGAATGAATTGAAGGAGCTGAAAAACACAACACGAGAACTTCGTGAAGCATGCACAAGTTTCAACAGCCGAATTGACCAAGCAGAAGAAAGAATATCAGAAATTGAAGATCAACTCAATGAAATAAAACGTGAAACCAAGATTAAAGAAAAAAGCACAAAAAGGAATGAACAAAATCTCCAAGAAATGTGGGACTATGTGAAGAGACCCAACCTACGTTTGATAGGTGTACCAGAATGTGATCAAGAGAATGAATCTAAGCTGGAAAACACTCTTCAGGATATTATCCAGGAAAATTTCCCCAACCTAGCAAGACAGGTCAATACTGAACTCCAGGAAATACAGAGAACACCACAAAGATACTCCGCAAGAAGAGCAACCCCAAGGCACATAATCGTCAGATTCACCAGGGTTGAAACGAAGGAGAAAATACTTAGGGCAGACAGAGAGAAAGGTCAGGTCACCCACAAAGGGAAGCCCATCAGACTCACAGCAGATCTCTCGGCAGAGACCCTACAAGCCAGAAGAGAGTGGGGGCCAATATTCAACATCCTTAAAGAAAAGAGCTTTCAACCCAGAATTTCATATCCAGCCAAACTGAGCTTCATAAGTGAAGGAAAAATAAAATCCTTCACGAACAAGCAAGTACTCAGAGATTTTGTCACCACTAGGCCTGCTTTACAAGAGCTCCTGAAAGAGGCACTACATATAGAAAGAAACAACCAGTTCCAGCCATCCTAAAAGCATACCAAATGCTAAAGACCATCAACAAAATGAAGAATGTACATGAACCAATGGGCAAAACAGCCAGATAGCATCAAAATGGCAGTATCAAATTCACACATAACAATATTAACCCTGAATGTAAATGGGCTAAATGCACCAATCAAAAGACACAGACTGGCAAATTGGATAAAAAACCAAAACCCATCAGTGTGCTGTATTCAGGAAACCCACCTCACACACAAAGATACACAAAGGCTCAAAATAAAAGGATGGAGGAAGATTTACCAAGCAAATGGAGAGCAAAAAAAAAGCAGGAGTTGCAATTCTCATCTCTGATAAAATAGACTTTAAAGCAACAAAGATCAAAAGGGACAAAGAAGGTCACTACATAATGGTAAAAGGATCAATACAACAAGAAGAGCTAATGATTCTAAATATATATGGACCCAATGTAGGAGCACCCAGATATATAAGGCAAGTTCTTAATGACTTACAAAGAGACTTAGACTCCCACACAATAATAGTGGGAGACTTTAACACTCCACTGTCAATAGCAGACAGATCAACCAGACAGAAAATTAACAAGGATATCCAGGACTTGAACTCAGACCTGGAACAAGCAAACCTGATAGACATTTACAGAACTCTCCACCCCAAATCCACAGAATATACATTCTTCTCAGCACCACATCACACCTACTCCAAAATTGACCACATAATTGGAAGTAAAGCACTCCTCAGCAAATGCAAAACAACGGAAATCATAACAAACAGTCTCTCAGACCATAGTGCAATCAAGTTGGAAATCAGAATTCAGAAAATAACTCAGAACCGCACAGCTTCATGGAAACTGAACAACTGGCTCTTGAATGTTGATTGGATAAACAATGAAATGAAGGCAGAAATAAAGAAGTTCTTTGAAACCAACGAGAATGAAGACACAACATACCAGAATCTCTGGGACACATTTAAAGCAGTCTGTAGAGGAAAATATATAGCAATAAGTGCCCACATGAGAAGAGTGGAGAGATCCAAAATTGACACCCTATCGTCAAAATTGAAAGAGCTAGAGGAGCAAGATCAAAAAAGCTCAAAACCTAGCCGAAGACAAGAAATAACTAAGATCAGAGCAGAACTGAAGGAGATAGAGACAAGAAAAACCCTTCAAAAAATCAACAAATCTAAGAGCTGGTTTTTTGAAAAGATCAACAAAATAGACAGACCACTAGCCAGACTGATAAAAAAGAAAAGAGAGAACAACCAAATAGATGCAATAAAAAACGATAAAGGGGAATTCACCACAGATTCCACAGAAATTCAAACCATCATCAGAGAATACTACAAACAACTCTATGCACACAAACTAGTAAATCAGGAAGAAATGGATAAATTCCTGGACGCCTGTGTCCTCCCAAGCCTAAACCAGGAGGAAGCTGAAACTATGAATAGACCAATAACAAGGTCAGAAGTTGAGGCAGCAATTAAGAGCCTACCACACAAAAAAAGCCCAGGTCCAGATGGGTTCACAGCTGAATTCTACCAGACACACAAAGAGGATCTGGTACCATTCCTTCTGAAACTATTCCAAATAATCCAAAAAGAGGGAACCCTTCCCAAATCATTTTATGAGACCAACATCATCCTGATACCAAAACCTGGCAGAGACTCAACAAGAAAAGAAAACTTCAGGCCAATATCCATGATGAACATAGATGCAAAAATCTTCAATAAAATACTGGCAAATCGATTGCAACAGCACATTAAAAAACTTATCCATCATGATCAAGTAGGATTCATCCCGGGCATGCAAGGCTGGTTCAACATACGCAAGTCTATAAATGTAATTCACCACATAAACAGAAGCAAAAACAAAAACCACATGATTATCTCAATTGACGCAGAGAAGGCATTTGACAAAATTCAACAGCCCTTTATGCTAAAAACCCTCAATAAACTTGGTATTGATGGAACATATCTCAAAGTAATAAAAGCTATTTACGACAAACCAACAGCCAATATCATACTTAATGGGCAAAAACTGGAAGCATTCCCTTTGAAATCGGGCACTAGACAAGGATGCCCTCTCTCACCACTTCTATTCAACATAGTACTGGAAGTTCTAGCCAGAGCAATAAGGCAAGAAAAAGAAATAAAGGGTATTCAAATAGGAAAGGTGGAAGCCAAATTGTCTCTATTTGCAGACGACATGATAGTATACCTAGAAGACCCCATCACCTCAGCCCAAAAGCTCCTGCAACTGATAAGCAACTTCAGCAAAGTCTCAGGATATAAAATCAATGTGCAAAAATCACAAGCATTCCTATACACCAATAACAGACTTAAAGAGAACCAAATTAAGAACGAACTGCCATTCACAATCGCTACAAAGAAAATAAAATACCTAGGAATACAACTCACGAGGAATGTAAGGGACCTCTTTAAGGAAAACTACAAACACCTGCTCAACGAAATAAGAGAGGACACAAACAGATGGAGAAACGTTCCATGTTCGTGGTTAGGAAGAATCAATATTGTGAAAATGGCTATACTGCCCAAAGTAATTTACACATTCAATGCTATCCCCATCAAACTACCATTGAATTTCTTCACAGAACTGGAAAAAACCACCATGAATTTCATATGGAACCAAAAAAGAGCCCGCATAGCCAAGTCAATTCTAAGCAAAATGAACACAGCGGGAGGCATCACGCTACCAGACTTCAAACTATACTACAAGGCTACAGTAATCAAAACAGCATGGTACTGGTACCAAAACAGAGATATAGACCAATGGAACAGAACAGAAACATCAGAGGCAACACAACATATCTACAACCATATCATCTTTGATAAACCAGACAAAAACAGGCAATGGGGAAAGGATTCCCTATTTAATAAATGGTGTTGGGAAAACTGGCTAGCCATGTGCAGAAAGCAGAAACTGGACCCCTTCCTGACACCTTACACTAAAATTAACTCCAGATGGATTAAAGACTTAAATGTAAGACCTGACACCATAAAAACCCTAGAAGAAAATCTAGGCAAAACCGTTCAGGACATAGGAGTAGGCAAGGACTTCATGAACAAAACACCAAAAGCATTGGCAACAAAAGCCAAAATAGACAAATGGGACCTAATCAAACTCCACAGCTTCTGCACGGCAAAAGAAACAGTCACTAGAGTGAATCGACAACCATCAGAATGGGAAAAAATCTTTGCAGTTTACCCATCTGACAAAGGGCTGATATCCAGAATTTACAAAGAACTCAAACAGATTTACAGAAAAAAAACAAACAAGCCCATTCAAAAATGGGCAAAGGATATGAACAGACACTTTACAAAAGAAGACATACATGAGGCCAACAAACATATGAAAAAGTGCTCATCATCATTGGTCATTAGAGAGATGCAAATCAAAACCACATTGAGATATCATCTCACACCAGTTAGAATGGCGATCATTAAAAAATCTGGAGACAGCAGATGCTGGAGAGGATGTGGAGAAATAGGAACACTCTTACACTGTTGGTGGGAGTGTAAATTAGTTCAACCATTGTGGAAGACAGTGTGGCGATTCCTCAGGGACCTAGAAATAGAAATTCCATTTGACCCAGCAATCCCATTACTGGGTATCTATCCAAAAGACTATGAATCGTTCTACTATAAGGACACATGCACACGAATGTTCATTGCAGCACTGTTTACAATAGCAAAGACCTGGAACCAACCCAAATGCCCATCGATGATAGACTGGACTGGGAAAATGTGGCACATATACACCATGGAATATTATGCAGCAATCAGAAATGATGAGTTTGTGTCCTTTGTAGGGACATGGATGAATCTGGAGAACATCATTCTCAGCAAACTGACACAAGAACAGAAAAAGAAATACCGCATATACTCACTCATAGGCGGGTGAGAAAAATGAGAACACATGGACACAGAGAGGTGGTCTACTATACACTGGGGACTGTTGGGGGAAATGGGGGAGGGATAGCGGGGGGGGGCTGGGGGGATAGCCTGGGGATGAATACCAAGTGTGGGTGAGGGGGAGGAAGGCAGCAAAACACACTGCCATGTGTGTACCTATGCAACTATCTTGCACGTTCTGCACATGTACCCCAAAACCTATAATGCAATAAAAATTAAAAAAAAAAAAATAATAAAAAAATAAAAAAAAAAAAAATAAAAAAAAAAAAAGAAATAAGCCAGGCACAGAAAAAAAAAAAAAAAAAAAAAAAAAAAAAAAAAAAAATCTGGAGACAGCAGATGCTGGAGAGGATGTGGAGAAAGAGGAACACTCTTACACTGTTGGTGGGAGTGTAAATTAGTTCAACCATTGTGGAAGACAGTGTGGCGATTCCTCAACGACCTAGAAATAGAAATTCCATTTGACCCAGCAATCCCATTACTGGGTATATATCCAAAGGACTATAAAGCGTTCTACTATAAGGGCACATGCACACTAATGTCCATTGCAGCACTGTTTACAATAGCAAATACCTGGAACCAACCTAAATGCCCATCGATAGTAGACTTGTCTGGGAAAATGTGGCACATATACACCATGGAATGTTATGCAGCAATCAAAAATGATGAGTTTGTATCCTTTGTAAGGACATGGATGAATCTGGAGAAGATCATTCTCGGCAAACTGACAAAAGAACAGAAAAGGAAATACCGCATATTCTCACTCATAGGCGGGTGAGAAAAATGAGAACACATGGACACAGGGAGGGGGTCTACTACACACTGGGGTCTATCGGGAGGAATGTGGGAGGGACGGGGGCGGGGCTGGGGAGGAATAGCCCAGGGATAAATGCCAAGTGTTGGTGACTGGGAGGAAGGCAACAAAACACACTGCCATTTGTGTACCTATGCAACTATGTTGCACGTTCTTCACATGTATCCCAAAGCCTATAATGCAATAAAAATTTAAAAAATTAAAAAAAGAATAAGCTTTTCAAAAAATACAAAACAGAAAATAAAAGAAAGAAAGATAATCTTGACTAATTCAGCTGTGTCCATTACTCCATGAGATCCTGTGTCCATTACTCCATGAGATTCTGAATTAGTGGCCGTATGACTCTTCCACAGTTATGTTCATTCAGTGATACTCTGAGCGGCCAGATTAAAAAGATTCCCTAATATGCACAAGGTGCTTGTTACTCAGAGAGGCTCTGAATGAATGGCTATATCAATTAGGCTGCTGACTCCTTCGCAGGAGTGCATTATTCAATAAAGCTCTGCATGAGTGGCCAGATGAAATTGCCACCTGACAATTCCCTAGGTGTGCATTATTCAGTGAGCTTCTGAATATGTGGCCAATAGAAATACACTCCTTACTATTCCCCAGGTGTTTGTTATTCACTGGGTCTCTGTATGAGTTGCCGTATGAAATAGACTTCTGACAATTCTTCAGGTGTGCACTACTCCCTGAGGCTCTCGCTAAGTGGCCATGTGAAATAGACTCCTTAGTCTACCCCATGTGTGTATTATTCAGAGAGGCTCTGAAAGAGTCTCCATATGAAATACACTCTTGTCTATTCCCCATGTGTGCAATATTCACTGACGCTCTGAATGAGTTTCAATATGAAATACACTCCTGACTATTCTCCAGGTGTGTTTTATTCACATGGACTTCGAATGAGAGCCTTATGTAATAGACTCCTGACTCTTCCTAAGCTGTGTATTATTTAGTGAATTTATGAACAAGTGACCATATGAAATAGACCGCTGACTATAGACTCTTGACTATTACTCATATGTACATTCTCCTGTAAGGCACTGGGTAAACGGTCATATCCAATAAACAGCAGACTATTCCCCAGGTGTGCATTATTCAGTGAGTGTCTGAATAAATGGCTGTAAAAAATAGACTCCTTAGTTTTCTTCAGGTATATATAATTCTTCACTGAGGCTCTGAATGAGCGGCCATGTAAAATACACTCCTGATTTTCCATAGCTGTGTATTATTTAGTAAGGCTCTGAATGAGTGGCCATAGGAAAGAGACTCCTGAGTGTTCCCCAGGCGTGCATTTTTAGGTTGGGCTCTGAATCAGTGGCCATAAAAAATAGAATGCTGACTTTCCCCCAGGTGTATATTATTCACTGAGGCTCTAAATGTTTGCCTTTGTAAAATAGACTTTAGACTACTCTGCAGGCATTCCTTATTCAGTGAAGCTCTGAATGACAGGCCACATGTAATAGCGTCTTGAGTATTCCCCAGGTATGCATTATTCACTGAGGCTCTGAAAGTTTGGCCATATGAAATAGTCTCCTGACTAGTCCACAAGTGTGTATTATTTAATGAGGCTTTGAGTTTCTGACCATATAAAATAGACTCCTGACTATTCCCCAGGTGGGTAATATTGACTGAGACTCTGAATAAGTGGGCATATGGAAAAGACTACTGACTATTTCAAAGTTGTGCATTACTCACTCAGGCTTTGATTTTGTGGCCGTATAAAATGGACCAGTGTCTATTCCACAGAAGTGCATTATTCACTGAGACTGTAAATGACTGCCTATATAAAGTAGACTTCTAACTCTTCCCCAGGTGTGTATTACCCAGTGAGTCTGTGCATGAGTGGTTATATGAAATAGGATGCTGACTATTCCCCATATTTGTATTATTCAGTGAATCTCTGAATGAGTGGCTATATGAAATAGACTAGTGAGTACTGTAAATTTGTGCAGTATTCACTGAGGCTAAGAGTGAGTGGCCATAAGAAATGGAATCCTGACTATGTCACAGGTGCACAATAACCACTGAGGCTCTTAATGAGTGGCTATGTCAATTTGGCTCCTGACTATTTCATAAGAGTTCATTATTCACTGAAGCTCTGAGTGAGAGGCCAAATGAAAATGACTCCTGATTCTTCCCCTGTTGTGTATAATTCACTGACTTTCTTAGTGTGTGCTTAATGAAATACACTCCTGACTATTCCCCAGGTGTGTCTTATTCACTGAGGTTCTATATGAGTTGCCATATGAAATAGATTCCTGACAATTCCCCAAGTGTACACTATTTCCTGGGAGTCTCAGTAAGTGGCCATAAGAAAAAGATTTCTGACTCTCCCCAATTTTTGTATTATTCAGCGAGGCTCTGAGAGAGGGTCCATATGAAATAGAGTCCTGACTATTTTCAAGATGTGCATTATTCATTAAGGCTCTGAATAAGTAGCAATATATAATAGATTCCTGACTATTCCCCAGGTGTGCATTACTTACAGAGACTCTGAATGTGTAGCCATTTGAAGTTGACTCTTGACTATTTCCCAGGGGTGTATTATTCAGTGAGGCCCTGAACGAGTGACCATATGAAAGAGATTCCTGACTATTCCAGATATGTATATGATTCACTGAAACACTTAAAGAGTGGCCATATGAAATAGACTAGTGATTATTCCCCACTTGTGCATTATTCAAAGAGGTTCTGTATGAGTGTTCATATCAAATATACTTTTGACTATCACCCAGGTGTGTATCATTCAGAAAGCTGCTTAATTTCTGGCAATCTTAAATAGGGTTCTGACTACTCCACAGCTGTTCATTATTCACTGAAACTCTGAATGAAAGGCCATGTGAAATAGACTCCTATTGACCCGTTGTGCATTATCCAGTAAGGCTCTGAATGAGTGGTCATATGGAATAGAATCCTGATGATTCCCCAGGTGTGTATCTTTCAGTGAGACACTGAATGAATGGTCATATGAAAGAGGCTCCTGACTATTAACGTGGTGTGCATTATTCACTGAGGCTCTGAGTGGCCATATAAAATAGTCTAATATCCACTGAGTATTCCTCATCTGTGCATTATTCACTGATTCTGTAAGTGGCCATATGAAATAGACTCCTAACTATTCCAAAGTTGTGTATTATTTATTGGGGGTCTGAATGAGTGGCCATATAAAATAGACTTCTGTTTATTCCACAGGTGTGTATTATTTAGGGAATCTCAGAATGGGGGGCGATATGAATTAGTCTCCTCTGTATGCCACAGACATGCGTTATTCACTGAGGCTGATAATGAGTGGTCATTTTAAACAGAAACCTGGCTATTCCCAATGTGTGTATTATTCAGTGAGGCTCTGAATGATTCGCCACATGAAAGAGAATCCTGAGTACTCAACAGGTGTGAATTATTCACTGACCCTCTGAATGAGTGGCCATGTGATATACACTCCTGACTTTTTCCCAGGTGTGTACTATTCAGTGAGGCTCGAAATGAGTGGCCACATGAAACGGACCCCTCAATACTTGACAGACGTGTATTATTCACTTAGGGGCTGAATGAGTGGGCATAAGCAATAGACTCCTGATTATTGTCCCAGTGTGCATTATTCACTGAGGCTCTGAATATGTGGCCATTTGGAATAGATTCCTCACTATTCCCTAGGTGTGTGTTATTCACAGAGTCTCCGAATGCATTGCCATTCCGAATAGACTCTTGAGAATTCTCCAGGTGTGCACTATTCCGTGAGGCTCTGAATAAGTGGCCACATGAAATAGACTCCTCACTGTTCTTCAGGTGTGTATTATTCACTGAGGCTCTGAAAGAGTGACCAAATGAAATAGATTCCTGACTTTTTCACAGGTATTCATTATTCAGTGAGGCCCTCAATGAGTGTGCATATGAATCTGGCCTGACTGTTCTCCAGGTGTGTAATACTCAGGGAGGTGCAGAAAGAGTGGCCATATAAAAAAGACTCTTGACTATTCTCCAAGTGTGTATTATTCACTGAGGCTCTGAATGAGTGGCAATATGAAATAGACTCCTACCTATTCCACCAGTGCATATTATCCACTGAGGCTATGAATGAGTGTCCAAATGAAGTAGACTCCTGGCTACTCCACAGGTGTGCATTATTCACTGAGGCTCTGAATGAATGTCCACGGAAAAAAACTCCAAATTATTCTCCAGGTGTGTATTTTTCAGTGAGGCTCAGTGTAAGTTGCCATATTAATTAGATTCCTTACTATCCCACAGGAGTGTATTTTTCACTGAGGCTCTGAATATGTGGCGACATGAAATAGACTCCTGACTATTCCACATTATTCAGTGACACTCCGAATGAGATGCTACCTGAAAAAGACTCGTGACTATTTCACAGTTGTGCATTATTCAGTGAGCCTCTGAATGAGAGGATAAAACTGAATTCAGACTATTTTTCCAGGTGTGTAAGTTTAGTGAGGCTTTCAATGAGTGGCCATATGAAAGAAACTTCTGACTATTTCTCAGGTGTGCATTATTCCGTAAGGCTGTGAAAGAGTGGCCATATGAAATAAACTCCTGACAATTTTTCAGGTATGTAATATTCAGTGAGATTCTGAATAAGTTTCCACATGAAATAGTCTCCTTTTACCTGGTGTGCATTATTCAGTGAGACTCTGAATGAGTGGCCATAAAAAATAGACTCCAGACTATATCACAAATATGCAATATACACTGAGGCTGTGAAAGTGTGGCCATATGAAACAGACTACTTATTGCTCCACATGTGCGCATTATTCACTGACTGTCTGAAAGAGTAGCCATATGATATAGACTCCTAATTATTCTCCATGTGTGCAATATTCAAAGAGTTTCTGTATGAGTGTACATACCAAATAGGCTCCTGACATTCCCACAGGTGTGTATTATTCAGTGAGTCCAAGAATGAGAGGTCATATAAAATAGATTTTTGACTATCATTCAGGTGTGTATCATTCAGGGGGCACTTAATTTCTATCTAAAGCAGCGTCCTAACTACTCCATAGGGGTTCATTATTCACTGAAACTCTGAATTAGAGGCCATATAAAATAGACTCCTATTTCCACGTTGTAAATTATTCAATAAGGCTCTGAATGAGTGGTAGTGTGGAAGAGAATTCTGATGATTCCCAAAGTGTGTATTATTCAGTGAGGCACTGAATGAGTGGCCATATGAAAGAGGCTCCTATTACCCGAGTGTGCATAATTCACTGTGGCTCTGAAGTATTGGCCACGTGAAACAGACTCCTGATTATTCCCCAAGTCTGAATTATTCACTGATTCTCTGAGTGGCCATATAAAATAGACTCCAGACTATTCCCCAGTTGTGTATTATTCCGTGGGGGTCCTACTGAGTGACTATATGAAATAGATTTATGACTTTTCCCCATGTGAGCATTATTCAGGGAGTCTCAGAATTGGGAGTAATACGAATTAGTCTCCTCAGTACTCCACAGATGTGCATTATTCACTGGGGCTTGTAATGAGTGGTCATGGTAAACAGACTTCTGACTATTCCCAAGGTGTGCATTATTCAGCTTGGCTGTCAATTTCTTGTTATATGAAATAGAATCCTGACTATTTTCCAGATGTGTATCATTCAGTGATTCTCTGAATCAGTGCCCATATAAAATAGACCAGTGACTACTCCCCAGGTGTCTATTATTTACAGTAGAATCCTCACTACTATTTATGTGTGCATTATTCACTGAGGCTCTGAATGAGTGGCAGTATGAAATAGACTCTTTACAATTCCATAGGTGTGTATTATTCAGTGAGGCTTTGAATGAGAGGCTATATAAAAGAGAATTCTGACTTATGCACCCGTGAACATTACTCCATGAGATTCTGAATTAGTGGCCATATGACTAATTTACTGCTGTGTACTATTAAGTGGGGCTCTGAATGACCATATTAAAGAAATTCTTAAATATATGCAAGGAGCTTATTACACAGAGAGGCTCTGAATGAATGCCTATATCAATTAGGCAGCTGACTACTCCACAGGAGTGCATTATTCAGTGAAGCTCTGAATGAGAAGTCAGATGAAATTGTCTCCTGACAGTTCCCTAGGTGTGCATTATTCACTGAGCTTCTACATGTGTGGCCAATTGGAATACACCTCTGATTATTCCCCAGGTGTGTTTTATTCACTGAGGCTCTGTATGAGTTGCCATTCCAAATAGATTCCTGACACTACACCAGGTGTGCTCTATGTTCTGAGGCTCTCACTAAGAGGCCATATAAAATAGACTCCTGACTCTACCCCATTTGTGTATTATTCAGAAAGGCTCTGAAGGATGTCTATATAAAATACATTCCAGTCTATTCTCTAGGCGTGCAGTATTCACTGAGGTTCTCAATGAGTTTCAATATGAAATACACTCCTGACTATTCTTCAGGTGTGTTTTATTCACAAGAACTCTGAATGAGAGGCCATATGAAATAGACTCCTGACTATTCCACAGGTGAGTATTATTCACTGATGTTCTGAATGTGTCACCAAAGAAAATAGACACATGGTTACTCCACAAGTGTGCATTCTTCACTGATGCTCTGAATCAATGGCCATGTGAAAGAGACTCCACGATTCTTCCAGGTATGAATTACTCAATAAGGCTCTGAATGAGAGAAAACTGTAAATAAACTTCTGACAAGTCTCCAAACTTGCACTATTCGGAGGGCTCTGAATGAGTGGCAATATGAAATAATCTAGACAATATTCCCCTGGTGTGTATTATTCACTGAGGCCCTGAAAGAGTGTCCATATGAAAAAGAAACCTATTTCCAAGGTGTGTATTATTCACCGAGGCTCTGAAAGAGTGTCCGTATGAAAAAGAAACCTGTCTATTTCCAAGGTGTTTTATTCACACTGGCACTGAATGAGGGGCTGTGTAAAGTAGACTCCTGTCTATTCCAAAGGTGTGTATGAATTGCTGAGGTTCTTAATGTGTGGACAAACGGAATAGACACCTGGCTATTCCACATGTGTACATTATTTACCGACACTCTGAATGAATAGCCATATTAAAGAGACTCCAAATTTTTCTCCATTTCTGCATTATTCAATGAGGCTCTGAATACAGGCCATATGAAATAGACTCCTGAAAATTCCCCAGGTGTGTATTATTCAATGAGGCTTAAAAGGAGGGGTGATATGAAATAGACTCCTCACTATTCGACAGGTATAGGTTATTCAGTGAGTCTCAAAATGGGTGTCCATATTAAATAGAATCTCAACTATTCCCCACCAGTGAGGTGCTGAATGAGTGGCCATATGACATACATTCCTGAAGACTCAACAAGTGTTCATTATTCACTTAGGCTTTGAATTAGGAGCAATATGAAGTAGACTCCTGACTACTTCCAAGTTGTGTATACTTCACTGAGCCTCTGAATGATTTGCCTGAAGAAATAAACTCCTGGCTACTATTTAGGTGTGTATTATTCAGTGAGGCTCAAAATGAGTGGCCATGTGAAATAGACCTCTCAGAACTCCACAGGGGTGAGTTATTCAGTGAGACTCTGAAAGAGTGGGCATAAGAAATAGACTCCTGACTCTTCCTCAGGTGTGCATTATTCACTGAAGTTCTGAATGTGTCACCAAAGAAAATAGAGATATGACTACTCCACAAGTGTGCATTCCTCACTGATGCTCTGAATCAATGACCGTGTGAAAAAGACTCCAAGATTGTTCCAGGTATGCATTATTCAATGAGTTTCTGAATTAGAGGTAACTGTAAATAAACTTCTGACAATTCTCCAAACTTGCACTATTTGAAGGGCTCTGAATTAGTGTCAATATGAAATAACCTAATCAATATTCCCCTGGTGTGTATTATTCACTGAAGCTTTGAAAGGGTGTCTATATGAAAGGGAAACCTGTCTATTCACAAAATGGGTATTATTCAGTTTGTCTCTGAATCATGGGTCATATGGAATAAAATACTGATTATTCCCCAGGTGTGTATCATTCAATGAGGCTCTGTATTGTTGGCTGTATAATATATAACCTTGACTATTTGCCATGTGTGTATTATTCACTGAGGCTCTGAATGAGGGCTCATTTGAAATAGAATCCTCAGTCCTCCCCAGGTGTACATTCTTCACTGAGGCTCTGAAAGAGTGGAAATATGAAATAGACTCCTGACTATTCCACAGGTGTGTAGCATTCAGTGAAGCTCTGAATGAGTGGCCATATGAAAGAGAATCCTGACTATTCCAAACGTGTGCATTTTTCAGTGAAGGTCTAAATGAGTGACCATAAGAAATAGAATCCTGACTATCCGCCCAATGTGCATTATTCACTAAGCTGCTGAATGAGTGTCCGTATGAAATAGATTGCTGAGTACTTCCCAGGTATGCATTATTCATGGAGTCTTTGAATCAGTGGCCATGTGAAACAGACTTCTGAATATCCCCCATGTGTGCATTATTAAGGGCGGTTCTGAAAAAGTAGCCCTATTAAAAAGTTTGCTCACTATTCCCCAGGTGTGAATTATTTACTGAGGCTATGAATGGGAGGCAATATAAAATAGACACCCGATTGTTTTCCAGGTGTGTTTTATTCACACTGTCACTAAGTGAGGGGCCGTGTGAAGTAGAATCCTGTCTATTCCAGATGTGTGTGTGATTTTCTGAGGTTCCAAATGTGTGGCCAAAGAAATAGACACCTGGCTACTCCACATGTGTACATTATTTACCGACACTCTGAATGAATGGCCATATGAAAGAGACTCCAATTTTTTTTCCAGGTCTGCATTATATAAAGAGGCTCTGAATGCAGTCCATAGGAAATGGACTCCTGGCAATTCTCCAGGTGTGTATTACACAGTGAGGCTTAGAAGGAGGGGCGATATGAAATAGACTCCTCACTATTATACAGGTATAGGTTATTCAGTGAGTCTCAAAATGGGTGTCCACATTAAATAGAATCTCGACTATTCTCCACCAATGAGGTGCTGAATAAGACATACATTCCTGAGAACTCAACATGTGTTCATTGTTCACTTAGTCTTTGAATGAGAAGCAATATGAAGTAGATTCCTGAGTACTTTCCAGTTGTGTATAATTCACTGAGCCTACGAATGGTTTGCCTGAAGAAATAAATTCCTGGCTACTACCCAGGTGTGTAGTATTCAGTGAGGCTCACAATGAGTGGTCATGTGAAATAGACCTCTCAGTACTCCACAGGCATAAGATATTCAGTGAGACTCTGAAAGAGTGGGCATAGGAAATAGACTCCTGACTATTCCTCAGAAAAGCATTATTCACTGAGGGACTGAATGTGTGGCCATTGGAAATAGAATCCTCACTGTTCCCTAGGTGTTTACTTTTCAATGACTTTCTGAAGGAATGACCATTTTGAATAAACTCCTCACAATTTTCTAAACTTGCACTACTTCGAGAGTCTGTGAATGAGGGGCAATATTAAAAAGGTTGCTCAGTATTCCTCTGTTGGGTATTATTCGCTGAGGCTCTGAAAGTGTGTTTTTTTATACTCATCTTTATTCCTAAGGTGTGCATTATTCAGTTTGGCTCTCAATACTGTTCATATGAAATAGAATTCTCATTATTCTTCAAGAGTGTGTCATTCCCTGAGGCTCTAAATGAGCGGCCATATGAAATAAACCCTTGACTATTCCTCAGGTGTGTATTATTCACTGAGGCTTTGAAGGAAGGGTCATTTGAAATACAATCCTCAGTACTCCTCAGGCATGCATGATTCATTGAGGGTCTGTATGAGTGGCTATATAAAATAGTCTCCTGACTATTCCACAGGTGTGTACCATTCAGTGAGGCTCTGAATGAATGGCCATACGAAACACAATCCTCACTATTCCAAATGTGTGCATTACTCAGTGAAGGTCTGAATGAGTGTATATGAGAAATAGAATACTTAATATTCCCCCGGTGTGCATTATTCAATGAGGTGAAGGAAAAGTGTCCATATGAAATAAATTGCAGAGTACTTCTGAGGTATGGTATGAATTATACACTAAGACGTTGAATTAGCGGTAATATAAAGTAGACACCTAAATATTCCAGAGTTGTATATTACTCACAGAGGCTCTGAATGAGTAGTTATATCAATTAGGTTTCTGACTATTCCACAGCAGTGCATTATTCAATGAAGCTCTGAGTGAGAGGCAAAATGAAATTGACTCATATTTCTTTCCCAGTTGTGTATAATTCACTGAGCCTCTTAGTGCGTGCTTAATTGAAATACACTCCTGACTATTCCCCAGGTGTGTCTTATCCACTGAGGTTCTGCATGAGTTGCCATATAAAATAGACCCCTGACAATTTCTTAAGTGTGCACCATTCCCTGGGAGTCTCAGTGAGTGGCCATAAGAAACAGATTCCTGACTCTCTGCATTGTGTGTATTATTCACGGAGGCTTGGAAAGTGAGTCTATATGAAATAGACTTCTCACTATTTCCCAGGTGTGCATTATTCACTGAGGCATTGAAAAATTAGCAATATGTAACAGATTCCTGACTATTCCCTTGTGTGTATTATTCACTCGGCCTCTGAATGAGGGGTCTTATGAAATAGACTTTTGACTATACCACAGGTGTGAAATATTGACTGATGTTCTGAATGTGTGGTCAAAGTAAATATACACCTGGCCACTCCAAAGGTGTGCATTCTTTACTGATGCACTGAATAAGCATGAAAGAGACTCCAAGAATGGAAAAATGTATTCACAGGTTATCTATTTGACAAAGGGCTGATATCCAGAATTTACAAAAAACTCAAACACATTTACATGAAAAAAACAAACAAGCCCATTCAAAAATGGGCAAAGAACATGAACAGACACTTTACAAAAGAAGACATACATGAGGCCAACAAACACATGAAAAAATGCTCATCATCACTGGTCATTAGAGAGATGAAAATCAAAACCACATTGAGATACGATCTCACGCCAGTTAGAATGGTGATCATTAAAAAATCTGGAGACAACAGATGCTGGAGAGGATGTGGAGAAAGAGGAACATTCTTACACTGTTGGTGGGAGTGTAAATTAGTTCAACCATTGTGGAAGGCAGTGTGGCGATTCCTCAAGGACCTAGAAGTAGAAATTCCATTAGACCCAGTAATCCCATTACTGGGTATATATCCAAAGGACTATAAAGCGTTCTACTATAAGGACACATGCACACGAATGTCCATTGCAGCACTGTTTACAATAGCAAGGACCTAGAACTAACCCAAATTACCAATGATGATAGACTGGACTGGGAAAATGTGGCAATATACACCATGGAATATTATGCAGCAATCAAAAATGATGAGTTTGTGTCCTTTGTAAGGACATAGATGAATCTAGAGAACATCATTCTCAGCAAACTGACAAAAGAACAGAAAATAAAATACCACATATTCTCACTCATAGGCGGATGAAATAATGAGAACACATGGACACAGGGAGTGGGGTACTACACACTGGGTTCTATTGGGGGGAATAGGGGAGGGACAGCAGGGGGGGAGCTGGGGAGGGATAGCCTGGGGAGAAATGCCAAATGTGGGTGAAGGGGAGTAAAGCAGCAAAACACACTGCCGTTTGTGTACCTATACAACTATCTTGCACGTTCTGCACATGTACCCCAAAATCTAAAATGCAATAAAAATTAAAAAATAATAAAATCTATGATAATCTAAAAAAAAAAAAAAGACTCCAAATTTTTTCCAG
Organism: Saguinus oedipus; assembly: GCA_031835075.1. Taxonomy (NCBI): domain Eukaryota; kingdom Metazoa; phylum Chordata; class Mammalia; order Primates; family Cebidae; genus Saguinus; species Saguinus oedipus. The sequence continues at coordinate 8,730,865 of CM063170.1, forward strand.
GTATGCATTATTCAATGAAGCTGTGAAGGAGGGGCTACATGAAATTTACTCCTTACCATTCCACATGTATTAATTTTTCTGTGAGAGTCAGAAAGGGGGTCAATAAAAGAGAGACTCCTAAGGATTTCAAGGTATACATAATACAGTGAGGCTCATCAAAGGTTTTCATATTAAATGGAATCCTATTTCACAAGTGTGTATCATTCAGTCAGGTGCTGAATGAGTGTTCATATGAAATACACTCCTGTGTACCCAGCACGTGTGCATTGTTCAGTGAGGATTTGAATGAGAAGGCCTATGTAATAGACTCCTGAGTATTCCCTAGGTGTGTATTATTCACTGAGGTGCTGAAAGAGTGTTCATATGACATAGCCTTCTGCTTAATTTCCCAGTGTGCATTATTTAAAGAGGCTTACATCAAGAGGTCATATGAAATAGAAACCTATTTCCCAGTTGTGCATCGTTCAGTAATGCTCTGATTGTGTGATGATATTGCATAAACTCTAACTATTACCAAGGTATGTATCATTCAGTTGAGGTTCTGAACGAGTGACCACATGAAATAGAATTCCGACTATATTTTTTTGACAATTCTTTAGGTGTGCATATTCCACTGAGGCACTCGATAAACTGTCATATCAAATAGGCTCCAGACTATTCCCCAGGTGTGCATTGTTCAGTGAGTCTCTGAATAAGTGGCTATATGAAATAGACTCCTGAGTATTCCCCAGGTTTATATGATTCTTCACTGAGACTGTGAATGAGTGGCCATGTGAAATACACTCCTGAATTTTCAATAGGTGTGTATGATTCAGTGAGGATCTGAATGAGTTTCCATAAAAAAGAGACTCCTGAATACTCCACAGGCGTGCATTTTTAGGTTGGGCTCTGAATGAGTGGCCATACGAAATAGAATTCTGACAAGCCCCCATGTGTATATTATGAAGTGAGGCTGAAATGTGTGTCTATATGACATAGACTTCTGACTACTCTACAGATGTTCTTTATTCAGTGAAGCTCTAATTGAGAGGCCATATGTAACAACATCCTGATTATTCCCCAGTTATGCATTATACTCTGAGGCTTTGAAAGCTTGGCCATATAAAATTGCCTCTCGACTAGTTCACAGATGTGTATTCTTTAGTGATGCTTTGAGTTTGTAACCCTATAAAATATACCCCTGACTATTCCGAAGGTGTGTATTATTGACTGAGACTCTGAGTAAGTGGGCATGTGGAATAGGACTATTCCAAAGTTGTGCATTACACACTCAGGCTTTCATTTTCTGGTCATATAAAATAGACTAGTGTCTATTTTCCCGGTGAGCATTATTCACTGAGAATGTAAATGAGTGGCTATATGAAGTAGACTCCTAACTCTTCCCCAGGTGTGTATTAGTCAGTGAGGCTGTGCATGAGTGGTCATGATAAACAGGAGGATGACTATCTCCCATATTTGTATTTTTCAGTGAATCTCTGAATAAATGGCTATATGAAATAGACTGGTGAGTACTGTACATTTCTGCACTATTCACTGAGGCTATAAGTGAGTGGCCATATGAAATGGAATCCTGACTATTGCAAAGGTGTGCATTATTCACTGAGGCTCTGAATTAGTGGCTATATCAATTAGGATCCTGACTATTCCACAGGAGTGAATTATTCAATGAAGCTCTGAGTGAGAGGACAAATGAAATTGACTCCTGATGCTTCCTGTGTTGTGTATAATTCAATGAGCCTCTTAGTGTGTGCTTAATTGAAATACACTCCTGTCTATTCCCCAGGTGTGTCTTATTCACTGAGGTTCTGTATGAGTTATCATATAAAATAGACTCCTGACACTTTCCCAAGGGTGCACTATTTTCTTGGAGTCTCAGTGAGTGGCCATAAAAAAGAGATTCCTGTCTATCCCCAATGTGTGTATTATTCAGGGAGGCTCTGAAAGTGTGTCCATATGAAATAGACTTCTGACTATTTCCCAGGAATCCATCATTCACTGAGGCCCTGAAGAAGTGGCAATATATAATAGATTCCTGACTATTCTCCTGGTGAGTATTATTCACTCAGCCTCTAAAAGAGGAGCCTTATGAGATAGACTCTTGACTATACCACAGGTGTGTATTATTCACTGATGTTCTGAATGTGTGGCCAAAGCAAATAGACACTTTGCCAGTACACAGTTGTGCAATCTTTACTGATGCTCTGAATGAATGAACATATGAAAGAGACTCCAAATTTTTCTCCATATATGCATTATTCACTGAGGCTGTGAAGGATGGGCCATATGAAACTTACTCTTAACAATTCCTCATGTGTTTATTTTTCTGTTAGACTAGGAAGGAGGCTCGATAGAAAATAGACTCTGCAGTATTCCAAGGCATACATAATAAAGTGAGGCTCATCAAGGGTGTTCATATTAAATAGAATCCTGACTATTCCCCATGTGTGTATCATTCAGTGAGGTGCTGAATGAGTTGCCATATAAAATACACTCCTGAGTACCCAACAGGTGTGCATTGTTCAGTGAGGCTTTAAATGAGGTTGCTTATGTAATAGACTCTTGGGTATTCCCTAGGTGTGTATTATTCACTGAGGCTCTGAAAGAGTGTTCATATGACATAGATTTCTGATTAATTTCCCGGTGTGCATTATTTAAAGAGGCTCTCAAACAGTGGTCATATAAAATAGAAACCTATTTATCAGGTGTGCATCATTCAGTAATGCTCTGATTGAGTGGCCATATGTCATGGATTTTGACTATTACCAAGGTGTGTATCATTCAAGGAGTTTCTGAACAAGTGCGAACATGAAATAGAATCCCGACTATAGCCTCTTGACAATTTCTAAGGTGTGCATTTTCCACTGAGGCACTGAATGAACCGTCATATCAAATAGACTCCAGACTATTCCTCAGGTGTGCTTTATTCAGTGAGTCTCTGAATATGAAGTAGACTTCTCAGTATTCTCCAGGTATATATGAATCTTCACAGAGACTGTGAATGAGTGGCCATGTGAAATACACTCCTGAATTTTCCATAGGTGTGTATGATTTAGTAAGTCTCTGAATGAGTTACCATAGGAAAGAGACTCCTGAATAAACCATAGATATGCAGTTTAAGGTTGTGCTCTAAATGAGTGGCCATACGAAATAGAATCCTGACTTTCCCCAATATGTGTATTATTAAGTGAAGCTCCAAATGCGTGGCTATATGACATAGACTTCTGACTACTCTACAGATGTTCCATATTCAGTGAAGTTCTAAATTTGAGGCCATATGTAACAGCATCCTGAGTATTACCCAGTTATGCATTATTCACTGAGGCTTTGAAAGTTTGGCCATATCAAATTGTCTCCTGACTAGTCCACAGATGTTTATTATTTAATTAGGGTTTGAGTTAATGACCCTACAAAATACACTCCTGACTATTCCACAGGTGTGCATTATTGACTGAGACTCTGAATAAGTGGGCATATGAAATATGAATATTCCAAAGTTGTGCATTACTCATTTAGGCTTTCATTTTCTGGCCATATGAAATAGACAACTGTCTATTCCCCAGGTGTGCATTATTCACTGAGAGTGTAAATGATTGGCTGTATAAAGTAGGCACCTAACTCTTCCCCAGGTGTGTATTACTCAATGATGCTGTGCATGAGTGGTCATATGAAACAGTATTCTGTCTATCCCCCATATTTGTATTATTCAATGAATCTGAATGAGTGGCTATATGAAATAGACTGGTGAGTACTGTACATTTGTGCAGTACTCACTGAAGCTAAGTGTGAGTGGCCATATGAAATGGAATCCTGAGTATCCCAAATGTGTGCATTATTCACTGAGGCTCACAATGAGTGGCTATATCAATTAGGATTCTGAGTATTCCACAGGAGTGAATTATTCAATAAAACTCTGAGTGAGAAGCCAGGTGAAATTGACTCCTGATTTTTCTTCTGTATAATTCAATGAGCCTCTTAGTGTGTGCTTAATTGAAATACACTCCATGTCTTATTCACGGAGGTGCTGTTTGAGTTGCCATATGAAATAGACTCCTGATATTTCTCCAAGCGTGCACTATTCCTTGGGAGTCTCAGTAAGTGGCCATAAGAAACAGATTCCTAATATGAGATTGAGCAAGATGGCGTCATAGAAGCAACTCAGGATTGCAGCCCTCAGTGAAGGCACAGAGGGTGAGTCCTAGCCGCATTCTCGAATGGACCTTTTTGGCCCACAGGGCGTTGAAAGTCCCAGGTGTGGGAGAGACACGAGACGCTTTGCTGGCTAATGCAGCCGGCTCCCGTGGCCGCTTCAGCCAGCGCCGCAGCAGGACCCGGCATGGAACTCACTGGTCTGGGTGCCCTGTTAAACCAGCAATCGGAGATTTGGAAGGGCAGATTGGCATGTCCATCTGTTTGAACGGAACTTGTACAGTGAGCCAGATCAGGAGTTACCTGGGAAGAGTGATCTGAGCCAGTGCAGTGGGCAGTGGCACAGGAGATTGCACAGATCCCAGTGCCCTATCTGCAGGCTACTGGGCGCCAGTGAGAGAGTCGACCTTTCAGCTTGCGGAGAGGGAGAGAGAGAGGACGGACTCTGAGGCAGGGAGCTGGGTGATCGGGCTCGGCGGGTCCCACCCTCACGGGGACAAGCAGGGTGCTGACTGGAGACGATTGGGGCTGAGAGTTTTGCTGCCGGCATCTAGGATGGTGCAGCTTGGTGAGGGAGGGGCGTTTGCCATTGCTGATGCAATCCGCCCCTACTGAAGTACCACGCAGGGCTGATGCAGCCTGCCATTGCCGAGGCAACCTGCCATAACAGAGAGACTCCGACAGGAGGGGGAGTGCTCCACAGCAACAGGGTGGACCCGTGCCAGCAGGTCAGAGCCCCGGCAGGCAAATAGTGAATAGACTGCAACCTAGTGGGGCAGGAAAGTGCAACAGATACTCATAAAGAAAGCCCCAACTCCCTGAGACAGAGCATCTAAGGGGGAAAAAAAATGGGTGGTGTTTTATGAGTTCTATTGCAGCAGACATAAACAACTTCCCAACAACCCTGAATGAACAATGGAGCTCGCAGCTCAGCACTGGAGCTCCTATAAAGCACAGACCATCTCCTTAAGCAGCTCTCTGACCGCTGTACATCCAAAGAGTCACCCCAAAAAAGGAATAATAAGACTGACATTTGGTGGGCATCATTCTGGAACAAAGACAGCAGCAGAAGAAACTGGTATCATCCCTCACTGTTCCACAGCTGCTACAGGTATACTCGAGAAACGCAGGGCCTGGAGTGGACCTCAGCACTCATACAGCACAGGGGCTAGACAATTAGAAGGAAAATTAAGTAACAGAAATACTTCATCATCAACAATCTCAGCGTCCACACAGAGACCCAATTGAAAAATCAGCAACTACTAAGACGACAGGCGTACAAATTCATAAAGATGGGAAGAAACCAGCGCAAAAAGGAGGAAAACACCCGAAACCAAAACACCTCACCTCCTACAAAGGACCAAAACTCCTCACCAGCAAGGGAAACAAGCTGGACGGAGAATGAATGTGACAAAATAACGGAATCAGACTTCAGAAAGTGGATAATGAGAAACGTCATTGAGTTAAAGAACATGTTCTAAATCAGTGCAAAGAAACTAAGAATCTTCAAAAAAGATTTGAAAAAAGATCCGAGGAATTGATAACAAGAATGGACAACTTAGAGAGGAATATGAATGATCTGAAGGAGCTGAAAAACACAACACGAGAACTTCGTGAAACATGCACAAGTTTCAACAGCTGAATTGACCAAGCAGAAGAAAGAATATCAGAAGTTGAAGATCAACTCAATGAAATAAAACGTGAAACCAAGATTAAAGAAAAAAGCACAAAAAGGAATGAACAAAATCTCCAAGAAATGTGGGAGTATGTGAAGAGACCCAACCTACGTTTCATAGGTGTACCAGATGTGATGAAGACAATGAATCCAAGCTGGAAAACACTCTTCAGGATATTATCCAGAAAAATATCCCCAAACTAGCAAGACAGGTCAATACTCAACAACAGGAAATACAGAGAACACCACAAAGTTACTCCGCAAGAAGAGCAACCCCAAGGCACATAATCGTCAGATTCACCAGGGTTGAAATGAAGGAGAAAATACTAAGGGCAGCCAGAGAGAAAGGTCAGGTCACCCACAAAGGGAAGCCCATCACACTCGCAGCAGATCTCTCGGCAGAGACTCTACAAGCCAGAAGAGAGTGGAAGCCAATATTCAACATCCTTAAAGAAAAGAACTTTCAACCCAGAATTTCATATCCAGCCAAACTGAGCTTCATAAGTGAAGGAAAAATAAAATCCTTCATGAACAAGCAAGTACTCAGAGATTTTGTCACCACTAGGCCTGCTTTACAAGAGCTCCTGAAGAGGCACTACACATAGAAAGAAACAACCAGTACCAGCCATCCTAAAAGCATACCAAATGCTAAAGACCATCAATAAAATGAAGAATCTACATGAACCAATGGGTAAAACCGCCAGCTAGCATCAAAATGGTGGTTTCAAATTCACACATAAAAATATGTACCCTAAATGTAAATGGGCTAAATGCACCAATCAAAAGACACAGACTGGCAAATTGGATAAAAAACCAAAACCCATCGGTGTCCTGTATCCAGGAAACCCACCTCACACGCAAGATACACAAAGGCTCAAAATAAAAGGATGGAGGAAGATTTACCAAGCAAAAGGAGAGCAAAAAAAAGCAGGAGTTGCAATTCTCGTCTCTGATAAGGTAGACTTTAAAGCAACAAAGATCAGCAGGGACAAGGAGGGTCATTACATAATGGTAAAAGGATCGATACAACAAGAAGAGCTAACAATTATAAATATATATGGACCCAATGCAGGAGCACCCAGATATATAAGGCAAGTTCTTAATGACTTACAAAGAGACTTGGACTTCCACACAATAAGAGTGAAAGACTTTACCATTCCACTGTCAATAGCAGACAGATCAACCAGACAGAAAATTAACAAGGATATCCAGGACTTGAACTCAGACCCGGAACAAGAAAACCTGATAGACATTTACAGAACTCTCCACCCCAAATCCACAGCATATACATTCTTCTCAGCACCACATCACACCTACTCCAAAATTGACCACATAATTGGAAGTAAAGCACTCCTCAGCAAATGCAAAACAACTGAAATCATAACAAACAGTCTCTCAAACCATAGTGCAATCAAGAAGGAACTCAGAAATCAGAAAATAACTCAAAACCGCACAGCTTCATGGAAACTGAACAACTGGCTCCTGAATGTTGATTGGATAAACAATAAAATGAAGGCAGAAATAAAGAAGTTCTTTGAAGCCAACGAAAGTGAAGACACAACGTACCAGAATTTCTGGGACACATTTAAAGCAGTCTGTAGAGGAAAATATATAGCAATAAGTGCCCACATGAGAAGAGTGGAGAGATCCAAAATTGACACCCTATCATCAAAATTGAAAGAGCTAGAGGAGCAAGATCAAAAAAAGCTCAAAACCTAGCCAAAGACAAAAAATAACTAAGATCAGAGCAGAACTGAAGGGGATAGAGACAGAAAATCTTTTCAAAAAAATCAATAAATATAAGAGCTGGTTTTTTGAAAAGATCAACAAAATAGACAGAACACTAGCCAGACTGATAAAAATGAAAAGAGAGAACAACCAAATAGATGCAATAAAAAACGGTAATGGGGAAATCACCACAGACTCCACAGAAATTCAAACCATCATCAGAGAATACTGCAAACAACTCTATGAACACAAACTAGTAAATCAGGAAGAAATGGATAAATTCCTGGACGCCTGTGTCCTCGTAAGCCTAAACCAGGAGGAAGCCAAAACTATGAATAGAGCAAAAACAAGATCTGAAGTTGAGGCAGCAATAAAGAGCCTACCACACAATAAAAGCCCAGGTCCAGATGGGTTCACAGCTGAATTCTACCAGACACACAAAGAAGATCTGGTACCATCCCTTCTGAAACTATTCCAAATAATTCAAAAAGAGGGAACCCTTACCAAATGATTTTATGAGACCAATATCATCCTGATTCCAAAACCCGGCAGAGACTCAACAAGAAAAAAAAACTTCAGGCTAATATCCATGATGAACATAGATGCAAAAATCTTCAATAAAATACTGACAAACCAATTGCAACAGCACATTAAAAAACTTATCCATCATGATAACGTAGGATTCATCCCAGAGATGCAAGGCTGGTTCAACATTCACAAGTCTATAAATGTAACAGAAGCAGAGACAAAAACCACATGATTATCTCAATTGACGCAGAGAAGGCAAAATTCAACAGCCCTTTATGCTAAAAATCCTCAATAAACTTGGTATTGATGGAACATAACTCAAAGTAATAAAAGCTGTTTATGACAAACCAACAGCCAATATCATACTTAATGGGAAAAATTGGAAACATTCCCTTTGAAATCCAGCACTAGACAAGGATGTCCTCTCTCACCACTCCTATTCAACATAGTACTGGAAGTTCTAGCCAGAGCAATCAGGCAAGAAAAAGAAATAATGGATATTCAAATAAGAAAGGTTGAAGCCAAATTGTCTCTATTTGTAGATGACATGATAGTATACATAGAAGAACCCATCACCTCAGCCCAAAAACTTCTGCAACTGATAAGCAACTTCAGCAAACTCTCAGGATATAAAATCAATGTGCAAAAATTACAAGCATACCTATACACCAGTAACAGACTTAAAGAGATGCAAATCAAGAACGAACTGCCATTCACAATTGCTACGAAGAAAATAAAATACCTAGGAGTACAACTCACAAGGTACATAAGGGACCTCTTTAAGGAAAACTATCAACCACTGCTCAACGAAATAAGAGAGGACACAAACAGATGGAGAAACATTCCATGTTCATGGTTAGGAAGAATCAATATCATGAAAATGGCTATACTGCCCAAAGTAATTTACACAATCAATGTTATCCCCATCAAACTACCATTGAATTTCTTCACAGAACTGGAAAATACCACCATAAACTTCATATTGAACCAAAAGAGAGTTCGCATAGCCAAGTCAATGCTAAGCAAAAAGAACACAGCGGGAGGCATCACACTAGCAGACTTCAAACTATACTACAAGGCTACAGTGACCAAAACAGCATGGTACTGGTACCAAAACAGAGATATAGACCAATGAAACAGAACGGAGGCATCAGAGGGAACACAACCTACCTACAACCATATAATCTTTGATAAACCATACAAAAGCAAGCAATGGTGAAATGATTCCCTGTTTAATAAATGGTGTTGGGAAAAACTGGCTAGCCATGTGCAGAAAGCAGAAACTGGACCCCTTCCTGAAACTTTACACTAAAATTAACTCCACATGGATTAAAGACTTAAACATAAGACCTGACACCATAAAAACGCTAGAAGAAAATCTAGGCAAAACCATTCAGGACATAGGAGTAGGCAAGGACTTCATGAATAAAACACCAAAAGCATTGGCAACAAAAGCCGAAATAGACAAATGGGACCTAATGAAACTCCACAGCTTCTGCACAGTAAAAGAAACAGTCACTAGGGTGAATGGGCAACCAACAGAATGGGAAAAAATCTTTGCAGTCTACACATCTGAAAAAGGGCTGATGTCCAGAATTTACAGAAAACTCAAACACATTTACAGGAAAAAAACACACAAGCCCATTCAAAAATGGGGAAAGGATATAAACAGACACTTTACAAAAGAAGACATACATGAGACCAACAAACACATGAAAAAATGCTCATCATCACTGGTCATTAGAGAGATGAAAATCAAAACCACATTGAGATACCATCTCACGCCAGTTAGAATGGCGATCAGTAAAATATCTGGAGACAACAGATGCTGGAGAGGATGTGGAGAAAGAGAAACACTCTTACACTGTTGGTGGGAGTGTAAATTTGTTCAACCATTGTGGAAGACAGTGTGCGGATTCCTCAACGACCTAGAAATAAAAATTCCATTTGACCCAGCAATCCCTTTACTGGGTATATGTCCAAAGGACTATAAATCGTTATACTATAAGGACACATGCACGTGTATGTTCATTGCAGCACTGTTTACAAAAGCAAAGTCCTGGAACCAACCCAAATGCCCATCGGTGATAGACTCGATTGGGAAAATGTGGCACATATGCACCATGGAATATTATGCAGCAATCCAAAATGATGAGTTTGTGTCCTTTGTAAGGACATGGATGAATCTGGAGAACATCATTCTCAGCAAACTGACACAAGAACAGAAAAAGAAATACCGCATACACTCACTCATAGGTGGGTGAGAAAAATGAGAACACATGGACACAGGGAGGGGGTCTACTACACACTGGGGTCTATTGGGGGAAATGGGGGAGGGACAGTGGGGGGGTCTGGGGAGGTATAGCCTGGGGATAAATGCCAAGTGTGGGTGAAGGGGAGGAAGGCAGCAAAACACACTGCCATGTGTGTACCTATGCAACTATCTTGCACGTTCTGCACATGTACCTCAAAACCTATAATGCAATAAAAATTTAAAAAATAAATAAATAAATAAATAAATAAATAAATAAATAAATAGAATTTTGACTATTCTCCAAGTGCGTTTTATTCAGTGAGGTGCTGAATGAGTGGCCATATGAAATACACTCCTGAGTACCCAACAGGTGTGCATTGTTCAATGAGGCTTTGAATGAGAGGGCCTATGTAATAGAATTCTGAATATTCACTAGGTGTGTATTATTCACTGAGGCTCTGAAAGTGTGTTCAAATGACCTAGCCTCCTGATTAATTTCTCGGTGTGCATTATTCAAATAGGCTCTCCACAAGTGTTCATATGAAATAGAAACCTATTTCCCAGGTGTGCATCATTCAGTAATGCTCTAATTGGGTGCTCATATGGCATGGACTCTGACTGTTCCCAAAATGTGTATTATTCAGTGAGTTTCCCATCGAGTGTGCACATGAAATAGAATACCGACTATAGCCCCTTGACAATTCCTCAGGTATGCATTTTCTACTGAGACACTGAATGAACTGTCATATCAAATAGACTCCAGACTATTCTTTAGGTATGCATTATTCAGTGAGTCTCTGAATAAGTGGCTACATGAAATAGACTCCTGAGAATTCCCAAGGCATATATGATTCTTCACTGAGACTGTGAATGAGTGAACATGTGAAATACACTTATTACTTTTTTATAGTTGTGTATGATTCAGTGAGGCTCTAAATGTGTTACCATAGAAAAAGACTCCGGAATACTCCACAGGCGTGCATTTTTCAGTTGGGCTTTGAATGAGTGGCTATATGTAATAGAATCCTGACTTTCCCCCATGTGTAAATTATGAGATGAGGCCGAAAATATGTGGCTATATGACATAGACTTCTGAGTACTCTAGAGGTGTTCTTTATTCAGTGAAGCTCTTTTTTTTAATTTTTATTGCATTATAGGTTTTGGGGTACATTTGCAGAACGTGCAAGACAGTTGCATAGGTACACACATGGCAGTGTGTTTTGCTGCCTTCCTCCCCTTCACACACACTTGGCATTCATCTCAAGGCTATCCCCTCCAGCCCCCACGCTGTCCCTCCCCCATTTCCCCCAACAGTCCCCAGTGTATAGTAGACTGCCTCTCTGTGTCCATGTGTTCTCATTTTTTTTCACCCACCTATGAGTGAGTATATCCAGTATTGCTTTTTCTGTTCTTGTGTCAGTTTGCTGAGAATGATGTTCTCCAGATTCATCCATGTCCTTACAAAGGACACAAACTCATCCTTTTGGATTGCTGCATAATATTCCATGATGTATATGTGCCACATTTTCCCAGTCCAGTCTATCATCGATGGGCATTTTGGTTGGTTCCAGGTCTTTGATATTGTAAACAGTGCTGCAATGAACATTCGTGTGCATGTGTCCTTATAGTAGAACGATTTATAGTCTTTTGGATAGATACCCAGTAATGGGATTGCTTGGTCAAATGGAATTTCTATTTCTAGGTCCCTGGGGAATCGCCACACTGTCTTCCACAATGGTTGAACTAATTTGCATTCCCTCCAACAGTGTAAGAGTGTTCCTATTTCTCCACATCCTCTCCAGCATCTGCTGTCTCCAGATTTTTTAATAATCGCCATTCTAATTGGTGTGAGATGATATCTCAATGTGGTTTTGATTTGCATCTCTCTAATGACCAATGACGATGAGCACTTTTTCATATGTTTGTTGGCCTCATGTATGCCTTCTTTTGTAAAGTGTCTGTTCATATCCTTTGCCCATTTTTGAATGGGCTTGTTTGTTTTCTTTCTGTAAATCTGTTTGAGTTCTTTGTAAATTCTGGATAACAGCCCTTTGTCAGATGTGTAAATTGCAAAGATTTTTTCCCATTCTGATGGTTGCCGATTCACTCTAGTGACTGTTTCTTTTTCTATGCAGAAGCTGTGGAGTTTGATTAGGTCCCATTTGTCTATTTTGGCTTTTGTTGCCAATGCTTTTGGTGTTTTGTTCATGAAGTCCTTGCCTACTCCTATGTCCTGAACGGTTTTGCCTAGATTTTCTTCTGGGGTTTTTATGATGTCAGGTCTTACGTTTAAGTCTTTAATCCATCTGGAGTTAATTTTAGTGTAAGGTGTCAGAAAGGGGTCCAGTTTCTGCTTTCTGCACATGGCTAGCCAGTTTTCCCAACACCATTTATTAAATAGGGAATCGTTTCCCCATTGCCTGTTTTTGTCTGGTTTATCAAAAATAATATGGTTGTAGATATGTTGTGTTGCCTCCGATGATTCTGTTCTGTTCCATTGGTCTATATCTCTCTTTTGGTACCAGTACCATGCTGTTTTGATTACTGTAGCCTTGTAGTATAGTTAGAAGTCTGGTAGCGTGATACCTCCCGCTGTGTACTTTTTGCTTAGGATTGACTTGGCTATGCGAGCTCTTTTTTGCTTCCATATGAAATTCATGGTGGCTTTTTCCAGTTCTGTGAATAAATTCAATGGTAGTTTGATGGGGATAGCATTGAATATGTAAATTACTTTGGGCAGTATAGCCATTTTCACAATATTGATTCTTCCTAACCACGAAAATGGAAGGTTTCTCCATCTGTTTGTGTCCTCTCTTCTTTCGTTGAGCAGTGGTTTATAGTTTTCCTTAATGAGGTACCTTACATACCTAGTGAGTAGTATTCCTAGGTATTTAATTTTCTTTGTAGCAATTGTGAATGGCAGTTCGTTCTTAATTTGGTTCTCTTTAAGTCTGTTATTGTTGTATGGGAATGCTTGTGATTTTTGCACATTGATTTTATATCCTGACACTTTGCTGAAGTTGCTTATCAGTTGCAGGATATTTTGGGCTGAGGTGATGTGGTCTTCTAGGTATACTATCATGTCGTCTGCAAATAGAGACAATTTGGCTTCCAGCTTTCCTATTTGAATACACTTTATTTCTTTTCCTTGCCTGATTGCTCTGGCTAGAATTTCCAGTTCTATGTTGAATAGAAGTGGTGAGAGAGGGCATCCTTGTCTAGTGCTGGATTTCAAAGGGAATGCTTCTGGTTTTTGCCCATTAAGTATGATATTGGCTGTTGGTTTGTCGTAAATAGCTTTTATTACTTTGAGATATGTTCCATCAATACCAAGTTTATTGAGGGTTTTTAGCATAAAGGGCTGTTGAATTTTGTCAAATGCCTTCTCTGCGTCAATTGAGATAATCATGTGGTTTTTGTTTTTGCTTTTGTTTATGTGGTGAATTACATTTATAGACTTGCGTATGTTGAACCAGCCTTGCATCCCCGGGATGAATCCTACTTGATCATGATGGATAAGTTTTTTAATGTGCTGTTGCAATCGATTTGCCAATATTTTATTGAAGATTTTTGCATCTATGTTCATCATGGATATTGGCCTGAAATTTTCTTTTCTTGTTGTGTCTCTACCAGGTTTTGGTATGAGGTTGATGTTGGTCTCATAAAATGATTTGGGAAGGGTTCCCTCTTTTTGGATTATTTGGAATAGTTACAGAAGGAACGGTACCAGATCCTTTTTGTGTGTTTGATAGAATTCAGCTGTGAACCCATCTGGACCTGGGCTTTTTTTGTGTGGTAGGCTCTTAATTGCTGCCTCAGCTTCTGACCTTGTTATTGGTCTATTCATAGTTTTGGCTTCCTCCTGGTTTAGGCTTGGGAGGACACAGGAGTCCAGGAATTTATCCATATCTTCCTGATTTACTAGTTTGTGTGCATAGAGTTGTTTGTAGTATTCTCTGATGATGGTTTGAATTTCTGTGGAATCTGTGGTGATTTCCCCTTTATCGTTTTTTATTGCATCTATTTGGTTGGTCTCTCTTTTCTTTTTTATCAGTCTGGCTAGTGCTCTGTCTATTTTGTTGATCTTTTCAAAAAACCAGCTCTTAGATTTATTGATTTTTTGAATGGTTTTCTTGTCTCTATCTTATTCAGTTCTGCTCTGATCTTATTTATTTCTTGTCTTCGGCTAGGTTTTGAGCTTTTTTGATCTTCCTCCTCTAGCTCTTTCAATTTTGACGATAGGGTGTCAATTTTGGATCTCTCCACTCTTCTCATGTGGGCACTTATTGCTATATATTTTCCTCTACAGACTGCTTTAAATGTGTCCCAGAGATTCTTATACATTGTGTCTTCATTGTCATTGGTTTCAAAGAACTTCTTTATTTCTGCCTTCATTTCATTGTTTATCCAATCAACATTCAAGAGCCAGTTGTTCAGTTTCCATGAAGCTGTGCGGTTCTGAATTATTTTTTGAATTCTGAGTTCTAACTTGATTGCACTATGGTCTGAGAGACGGTTTGTTATGATTTCCGTTGTTTTGCATTTGCGGAGGAGTGCTTTACTTCCAATTATGTGGTCAATTTTGGAGTTGGTGTGGTGTGGTGCTGAGAAGAATGTATATTCTGTGGATTTGTGGTAGAGACTTCTGTAAATGTCTATCAGGTTTGCTTGTTCCAGGTCTGAGTTCAAGTCCTGGATATCCTTGTTAATTTTCTGTCTGGCTGATCAGTCTGCTATTGACAGTGGAGTGTTAAAGTCTCCCACTATTATTGTGTGGAAGTCTAAGTCTCTTTGTAAGTCATTAAGAACTTGCCTTATATATCTGTGTGCTCCGACATTGGGTCCATATATATTTAGAATCGTTAGCTCTTCTTGTTGTATCGATCCTTTCACCATTATGTAATGACCTTCTTTGTACCTTTTGATCCTTGTTGCTTTAAACTCTATTTTATCAGAGATGAGAATTGCAACTCCTGCTTTTTTTTTTGCTCTCCATTTGCTTGGTAAATCTTCCTCCATCCTTTTATTTTGAGCCTTTATGTAACTTTGCGTGTGAGGTGGGTTTCCTGGATACAGCATACTGATGGGTTTTGGTTTTTTATCGAATTTGCCAGTCTGTGTCTTTTGATTGGTGCATTTAGCCCATTTACATTCAGGGTTAGTATTGTTATGTGTGAATTTGATACTGCCATTTTGATGCTAGCTGGCAGTTTTGCCCATTGGTTCATGTACATTCTTCATTTTGTTGATGGTCTTTAGCATTTGGTATGCCTTTAGGATGGCTGGAACTGGTTCTTTCTTTCTATGTGTAGTGCCTCTTTCAGGAGCTCTTGTAAAGCAGGCCTAGTGGTGACAAAATCTCTGAGTACTTGCTTGTTCGTGAAGGATTTTATTTTTCCTTCACTTATGAAACTCAGTTTGGCTGGATATGAAATTCTGGATTGAAAGCTTTTTTCTTTAAGGATATTGAATATTGGCCCCCACTCTCTTCTGGCTTGTAGAGTCTCTGCCGAGAGATCTGCTGTGAGTCTGATGGGCTTCCCTTTGTGGGTGACCTGACCTTTCTCTCTGGCTGCCCTTAGTATTTTCTCCTTCGTTTCAACCCTGGTGAATCTGACGATTATGTGCCTTGGGGTTGCTCTTCTTTCAGAGTATCTTTGTGGTGTTCTCTGTATTTCCTGGAGTTGAGTATTGACCTGTCTTGCTTGGTTGGGGAAATTTTCCTGGATAGTATCCTGAAGAGTGTTTTCCAGCTTGGATTCATTCTCTTCGTCACATTCTGGTACACCTATCAAACGTAGGTTGGGTCTCTTCACATAGTCCCACATTTCTTGGAGATTTTGTTCATTCCTTTTTGTACTTTTTTCTTTAATATTGGTTTCTCGTTTTATTTCATTGAGTTGATCTTCAACTTCTGATATTCTTTCTTCTGCTTGGTCAATTCGGCTGTTGAAACTTGTGCATGTTTCACGAAGTTCTCGTGTTTTGTTTTTCAGCTTCTTCAGTTCATTCATATTCCTCTCTAAGTTGTCAATTCTTGTTATCAATTCTTCGAATCTTTTTTCAAGGTTCTTAGTTTCTTTGCACTCGTTTAGTACATGTTCCTTTATCTCACTGAAGGTTCTCATTATCCACTTTCTGAAATCTGATTCCGTCATTTCGTCACATTCATTCTCCCTCCAGCTTTGTTCCCTTGCTGCTGAGGAGTTTTGGTCCTTTTTTGGAGGTGAGGTGTTTTGGTTTCCGGTGCTTTCCTCCTTTTTGCGCTGGTTTCTTCCCATCTTTATGGATTTAACCACCTGTCATCTTAGTATTTGCTGATTTTTCAATTGGGTCTCTGTGTGGACGCTGAGATTCTTGATGATGAAGTATTTCTGTTACTTAGTTTTCCCTCTAATGGTCTATCCCCTCTGCTGTATGAGTGCTGAGGTCCACTCCAGGCCCTGCTTCTCTGGGGTATACCTGCAGCAGCTGCGGAAGAGTGAGGGATGATACCAGTTTCTTCTTCTGCTGTCCTTGTTCCAGAATAATGCCAGCCAAATGTCAGTCTGATTAGTTTTTTTCTGGGGTGACTCCTTGGATATACAGGGGTCAGGGAGCTGCTTGAGGAGACAGTCTGTGCTTTATAGGAGCTCCAGTGCTGAGCTGTGAGCTCCGTTGTTCATTCAGCATTGTTGGGAGGTTGTTTATTTCTGCTGCTATAGAACTCTGAGCCAGGGAGCTGGCTCACCCACCCTTTTTTCCCCCCTTTAGATGCTCTGACTCAGGGAGTTCGGGCTTTCTTTATGAGTATCTGTTGCACTGTCCTGCCCCACTAGGCGGCAGTCTATTCACTATTTGCCTGCCAGGGCTCTGACCTGCTAGCGCGGGTCCGCCTTGTGGCTGCTGGGCTCCCTTCTGCTGTGGAGCGCGTAGTCTGTCTGTTATGGCAGGTTGCCTCGGCAATGGCAGGCCGCGTCAGTCCTGGGCGGTACTTCAGTGGGGGTGGACTGCGTCCGCAATGGTGGACAACCCTCCCTCACCGGGCTGCACCGTCCTAGATGCCGGCAGCAAAACTCTCAGCCCCAAGCATCTCCAGTCGCCACCCTGCTTGTCCCTGTGAGCGTGGGACCCGCCGAGCCCAATCACCCAGCTCCCTGGCTCAGAGTCCGTCCTCTCTCTCTCTTCCTCTCCCCAAGCTGAAAGATCGACTCTCTCACTGGTGCCCCAGTAGCCTGCCGATAGGGCAGTGGGATCTGTTCGATCTTTCGTGCTGCTGCCCACTACCCCGGCTCAGATCACGCTTCCAAGGAAACTCCTGGTCTGGCTCATTGTCCAAGTCCCATTCAATCAGATGAACATGCCAATCTGCCCTTCCAAATCTCAGATTGCCAGTTTATCAGGGCACCTAAACCAGTGAGTTTCACGCCGGGTCCTGCTGCGGCACTGGCCAAAGAGGTGGCGGGAGCTGGCTGCGTTAGCCGGCTGCTAGCGTCCCGTGTCTCTCCCACACCTGGGACTTTCAATGCTCTGTGGGCATAAAAGGAACATCCGAGAATGCGGCTAGGACTCACCCTCTGCGCCTTCACTGAGAGCTGCAATCCTGAGTCTCCTCTCCGACGCCATCTTGCCGGAAGTCCCTATTCAGTTAAGCTCTTAATGAGAGCCCATATGTAACAGCATCCTGAGTATTTCCCAGTTATGCATTCTTCACCGAGTCCTTGAAAGTTTAGCCATATCAAATTGTCTCCTGACTAGTCCAAAGCTCTGTATTATTTAATGAGGCTTTGAGTTAGTGACCATATAAAACAGACTCCTGACTATTTCGCAGGTGTGTATTATTGACTGAGACTCTGAATAAGTGGGCATTTGGAATATGACTATTCCAAAGTTGTGCATTGCACACTCTGGCTTTCATTTTCTGGCCATATAATATAGACTAGTGTCTATTCCCCAGGTGTGCATTATTCAGTGAGAGTGTAAATGAGTGGCTGTATAAAGTATACTCATAACTTCCCCATGTCTGTATTACTTAGTGAGGCTGTGCATGAGTAGTCATATAAAATAGAATGATGACTATCCCCCATATTTGTATTTTTCAGTGAATCTCTGAATGAGTAGGCTATATAAAATAGACTGGTGAGTACTGTATATTTGTGCAGTATTCACTGAGGCTAAGAGTGAGTGGCCATATAAAATGCAATTCGGACTATTTCACAGGGGTGCATTATTCACTGAGGCTCTGAATGAGTGGCTATATCAATTAGGATCCTGACTATTCCACAGGAGTGCATTTTCAATGAAGCTCTGAGTGAGAGGCCAGATGAAATTGACTCCTGATCCTTCCCCTGTTGTGTATAATTCAATGAGCCTCTTAGTGTGTGCTTAATTGAAATACACTCCTTACTATTCCACTGGTGTGTCTTATTCACTGAGCCTCTGTGTGAGTTGCCATATGAAATAGACTCCTGACAATTCCCCAAGTGTCCACTATTCCCTGGGAGTCTCAGTGAGTCTCCATAATAAACAGATTTTTTACTCTTCCCAATGTTTGTACTATTCAGGGAGGCTCCAAAAGTGTGTCCACATGAAATAAATTTCTGACTATTTTCTAGGTGTGCGTTATTCTCTGAGGCTCTAAATAAGTGGCAATATGTAATAGATTTCTGACTATTCTCCAGGTGTGTATTATTCACTCAGCCTTTTAATGAGGGGCCTTATTAAATAGACTTCTGACTATACCACAGGTGTGTATTCTTCACTGATGTTCTGAATGTGTGGCCAAAGCAAATAGACACCTGGCCACTCCACAGGTGTCTATTTTTCACTGATGCTCTGAATGAATGGCCATATAAAAGAGACGCCATATTTTTCTCAGATATACATTATTCAATGAGGCTGTGAATGAGGGGCCATATGAAATTTACTCCTTACAATTCCGCATGTGTAAATTTTTTGTTAGACTCAGAAAGGGGGTTGATCAGAAATAGACTACTTAGGATTCCATAGCATACATAATTCAGTGAGGCTCATAATGGGTGTCCATATTAAATAGCATCCTGACTATTCCCCATGAGTCTATTATTCAGTGAGGTGCTTAATGAGTGGCCATATGAAATACACTCCAGAGCACCTAACAGTTGTGCATTGTTTAGTGAAACTTTGAATGAGAGGGCCTATGTAATAGACTCCTGAGTATTCCCTAGGTGTGTATTATTGACTGAGACTCTGAATAAATGGGCATATGGAATATGACTATTCCCAAGTTGTGAATTAGTCACTCAGGCTATCATTTTCTGGCCATATAAAATAGACTAGTGTCTGTTCCCCAGGAGTGCATTATTCATTGAGTTTGTAAATGAGTGGCTGTATAAAGTATACTCCTAACTCTTCCCCAGGTGTGTATTACTCAGTGAGGCTGTGCATGAGTGGTCATATGAAATAGGATGAGGACTATCCCCTATGTTTGTATTATTCAGTGAATCTCTGAATGAGGGGCTATATGAAATAGACTGGTGAGTACTGTACATTTGTGCAGTATTTACTGAGGCTATGCATGAGTGGCCATATGAAATGGAATCCTGGCTATTCCACAGGTGCATATTATTTACTGAGGCTCTGAATAAGTGGCTGTATAAAATATACTCATGGCTACTCCACAGGTGTGCAATACTCACTGGGCTCTAAATGAGGTTCATATGACATAGTCACCTGATTATTGCCCAGGTGTGCATTATTCAATAAGGCTCTTAATAAGTGGTCATATAAAACAGAATTCTGACTATTTCCCAGGTATGCATCATTCAGTAATGCTCTGATTGAGTGGCCATATTACATAGACTCTGACTCTTCCCCAGGTGTGTATCATTTGGTGAATTTCCAAATAAGTGGCCACATGAAATAGACTCCTGACTATTCCCCAGGTGTGTATTACTTACTAGTGGTATGGATGAGTGTCTACATAAATAGCCTCCTATTTCTCAGGTGTGCATTTTCCACTGAGGCACTGAATGAACCATCATATCAAATAGACTCCAGGCTATTTTGCAGATGTGCATTATTCCATGAGTCTCTGAATGAGTGGCTATATGAAATAGACTCCAGGGTATTCCCCAGGTATGTATGATTCACTGAGGCTCTGAATGTGTGTTTATGTGAGATACACTCATGACTTTTCCATAGATGTGTATTACTCAATGAGGCTCTGAATTAGTGTACATAGGAAAGAGACTTCTGAATACTCCCAAAAGTGCATTTTAAAGTTGTGCTCTAAAAAAGTGACTTTATGAAACAGAATCCTGACTTTTCTCCAGATTTGTATTATTCAGTGAGGCTGTGAATGTGTAGCTATATGAAATAGACTTCTGACTGCTCTACAGGTGTTCCTTATTCAGTTGAAGCTCTAAATGAGAGGCCATATGTAAGAGTGTCCTGAGTATTCCCCGGTATTCATTATTCACTGAGGCTCTGAAAGTTTGGCAATATGAAATAGCCTTCAGACTATTCCACAGTTGTGTATTATTTATTGAGGCTTTGAGTTAGTGACCATATGAAATAGATTCCTGACTATTCCTCAGGTGTGTTTCATTGACTGAGACTCTGATTAAGTGGGCATATGGAATAGACTTCTCCCTATTTTAAAGTTGTGCATTACTCACTCAGCCTTTGATTTTGTGGCTATATAAAATAACCTAGTGTCTATTCTTCAGGTGTGCATTATTCACTGAGGTTCTAAATGGGTGGCTATATGAAGTAGACTCTTAACTCTTCCCCAGGTATGTATTATTAAGTGAGACTCTGAATAAGTAGGCATAAGAAAAAGGCTTCTGACTATTCTTCAAGTGTGCATTATTTACAAAGAATCTGAATGTGTAGCCACTTGAAGTAGACTCTTGACTATTTTGCAGGTGTGTATTATTCACTGAGGTCCTGAAGGAGTGGCCATATGAAAAATATTCCTGAATAGATCCAAGATGGCTGATCGCTAACAGCTCGGGATTGTAGCTCCCAGTGAAAGCTCAGAAAACGTGAGGACGCCACATTTTCAGAGGAATTTTCGTCGCCCACGGACCAGAAGATTTCCAGTGGAGGAGCCCTGCGGGTCGCCAGCGTGACTTCTGTGGCCGGTGCAGCGGTTTTGCCGTCGCCTCGGCACGGCAGCTCTTCGTGGGCAGTGAGCGGGACTGGTTCCCCTACTGACTGGTGTTTGGAGCTCCGGGAAGGCAGAGCCGCTTGTGGACTCAAGAAGGAAGCCAGACCGGAGATTCCCAGGCAGAAGAGCACCATCAGTCTTACCGCTGTTGTTTTGGCCGGCGCAGTGGGTTGCTCGGATTCCAGCACTGGGAATCAATAAATTGGACATCCTCTCAGGAACTTAATCAGAAAGGCACTAATTTTAAAGATATCAGATGGATAAAATCACAATAAAGGGAAAAAAACAGCCTAAAAAGGCCGAGAAAACTGAAAGTCAGAACCCCTCTCCCTCGACAGGGGATAGTAATTCCTCATCAGCAATGGAACAAGCCCTAATGGAAGAGGACTGTGTTCCAGTATCTGAAGGAGGCTTTAGAAGGTGGATGGTAAAAAACCTCTGGGAATTGAAACAAATTGTTCTAAACCAATGCAAAGAAACTAAGAACTTTGAAAAAAGGTTAGACGAAATGTTAAAAAGAATGGACAATATAGAAAGGAATATAAATGAACTAATGGAGTTGAAAAATACAACACGAGAACTTAGTGAAATATGCACAAGTTTGAATAGCCAAATTGATCAAGCAGAAGAAAGGATATCAGAGGTCGAAGACCGACTTAATGAAATGGAACGAGAAGACAAGAATAGAGAAAAAAGGATAAAAAGGAATGAGCAAAGTCTCCAAGAATTATGGGACTATGTGAAAAGACCTAATCTACGTTTGATAGGTGTACCTGAATGTGATGGAGAGAATGAATCCCAGCTGGAAAATATTCTTCAGGATATTATCCAGGAGAATTTTCCCAATCTAGCAAAGCAGGATACCATTCAACCTCAAGTAATACAGAGAACACCATAAAGATATTCCTTAAGAAGAGCAACCCCAAGACACATAATCATTAAATTCACCAGGGTTGAAACAAAGGAGAAAATACTAAGGGCAGCCAGAGAGAAAGGTCAGGTTACCCACAAAGGGAAGCCTATTAGACTTACAGCAGATCTCTCAGTAGAAACCCTACAAGCCAGAAGAGAGTGGGGGCCGATATTTAACATCCTCAAAGAACAGAAATTTCAGCCCAGAATTTCATATCCTGCCAAACTAAGCTTCACAATTGAAGGAAAAATAAAATGTTTTATGAACAAGCAAGTACTCAGAGATTTTATTACCACCAGGCCTGCTTTACAAAAACTTCTGAAAGAAGCATTACACACAGAAAGGAACAACCAGTATTCACCTTTCTAAAAATATACCAAAAAGTAAAGAACATCAACAGAAAGAAGAATTTACATCAACAAATGGATAAAATAGCCAGTTAACATCAAATGGCAGTAATCTTAATTTGAAATCGACTAAATTTTCTAATTAAAAGATATAGCCAAAATCTAATGGTACACCATATCCAGACCTATTTCATATCCAAAGATATACATAGACTAAAAACAAAGGGTTGGAGAAAGATATACCAATCAAATAGAGAAAAAACAAACAAACAAAAAGTAGTTGCAATTCATGCATTTGATAAAACAGATTTCAAATCAACAAAGGTAGAGTGGTATAAGGATCAATGCATCCTAACACCCAGATACATAAGACCCATAAAGAGATTCAGACTCAACGAAACAGAAAATTAATAAGGATATCCAGAATCTGAACTCAGATCAGTAACAAGTAAACTTAATAAGCAAACTCTCCACTTTAGATAAATAAAATATACATTCTCCATTTTAAATACATAAAATAATGATCGGCCATTATTAATAGTCATTTATAGATAAAGCAGTATTTTTGTTCTCTCTCCCTCTTTTTCTTCCTCTCTTTTCCTTTCAAAAAAAAAAAGAAAGAAAAATATTCCTGAATATTCCAGATATATACTATTCACTAAAAAACTGAAAGAGTGGCCATATGAAATAAAGGCCATTTTACTCCACAGGTGTGTGTCATTCATCGATTCTTTAAATGAATCACCATATGAAATAGACTAGTGATTATTTTCCACATAAGCATTATTCAAAGAGGTTCTGTATGAGTGTCCATATCAAATAGACTCCTGACTATCACCCAGATGTGTATCTTTCAATGAGTGCTTAATTTGTGGTCATCTTAAATAGGGTCCTGACTACTACATAGGTGTTCATTATTCACTGAAGGTCTGAAGGAGAGGCCATATGAAATAAATTCCTGACTATTGCCTAATTGTGCATTATATATTAAGGCTCTGAATGAGTGGTTATATGGAATAGAATCCTGACGATTCCCCAGGTGTATATCATTCAGTGAAATACTGAATGAGTGGTCATATGAAAGAGGCTCCTGACTACTACTGTGGTGTGCATTATTCACTGAGGGTCTGAGTGGCCATATAAAGTAGGCTCCTAATTTTCACTGAGTATTCTTCATGTGTGAATTATTCACTGATTCTTTGAGTGGCCATAGGAAATGACTCCTGACTATTCCTCAGTTGTTCATTATTTCTTGGGAGTCCTAATGGGTGGTCATATGAAATAGACTTCTCATTATCTAACAGGTGTGTATTATTCAGAGAATCTCAGGATGATGGGCGAAATGAATTAGTCTCCTCAATACGACACAGAAAGGCATTATCCACTGAGGCTGATAATGAGTGGTCATATTAAACAGAATCCTGAATGTTCCCCAGGTATGTATCATTCACTAAGGCTCTAAATGATTTGCCATATGAAAAAGACTCCTGAGAACTCAACAATTGTTAAATGCTGAATGAATCTCTGAATCAGTGGTCATGTGAAATACACTCCAAACTTTTTCCACGTGTGTACTATTCAGTGAGGCTCGAAATGAGTGGCCACATGAAATGGACCCCTCAGTACTCAACAGATGTGCATTATTCACTGAGGGGCTGAATGAGTGGGCATAAACAATAGACTCCTGATTAATCCCAAGATGTTCATTATTCACCGAGGCTCTGAATATGTGGCCATTTGGAATAGATTTCTCACTATTCCCTAGCTGTGTGTTATTCACAGAGTCTCCAAATGCATTGCCATTCCAAATAGACTTTTGAGAATTTTCCAAGTGTGCACTATTCCGTGAGGCTCCGAATGAGTGGCAACATGAAATAGACTCCTCACTGTTCCCCAGGCATGTATAATTCACTGAGGCTCCGAAAGAGTGACCAAATAAAATAGATTCCTGACTATTCAAAAGGTATGCATTATTCAGTGAGGCTCTCAATGAGTGTTCATATAAAACTGTCCTGACTATTTCCCAGGTCTATATTACTCAGTGAGGTGCTGAAAGCGTGGCCATTTAAAATACATTCTGAACTATGATTACCCAAGTGTGTATTATTCACAGAGGCTCTGAATGAGTGGCCATATGAATTAGACTCCTGACTATTCCACAAATGCATACTATCCACTGAGGCTATAAATTAGTGTCCAAATGATATAGACACCTGGCTATTCCACAGGTGTGCATTATTCACTGGGGCTCTGAATGACTGTCCATCAGAAATAGACTCCAAATTATTCTCCAGGTGTGTATTATTCAGTAAGGATCAGAATAAGTGGTCACATTAATTAGATTTCTTACTATCCCACAGGTGTGTATTATTCACTGATGCTCTGAATATGTTTCTAAATGAAATAGACTCCTAACTGCTCCACATTATTCAGTGACACTTTGAATGAGACATTACATGAAAAAGACTCCTGACTATTCCACTTTTGAGCATTATTCAGTGATGATCTCAATGAGGGGATAAAACAGAATCCTGGCTACTTCCCCAAGTGTGTACATTTAGTGAGGCTCTCAATAAGGGGCTATATGAAAGAGACTTCTGACTATTCCGCAGGTGTGCATTATTCCACGAGGCTGCAAAAGAGTGGCCATATGAAATAGACTCCTGACAATTCCCCAGGAATGTAATATTCAGTGAGATTCTGAGTGAGTTTCCATATGAAATAGCCTCCTTTTACCTGGTGTGCATTATTCAGTAAGGCTCTGAATGAGTGGCCATAAGAAATAGACTCCAGACTATATCACAAGTGTGTAAGACTCAGTGAGGCTGTGAAAGAGTGGCCGTATAAAACAGACTCCTTATTGCTCCACATGTGTGCATTATTCACTGATTGTCTGAATGAGTAGCCATGTGACAGACTTCTAATTATTCTTTATATGTGCATTATTCAAATATGTCTGCATGAGTGTGCATACCAGATAGAATCCCGGCACTCTGCGAGGTGTGTATTTTGCAGTGAGGTCCAGAATGTGAGGTTATATGAAATAGACTTCTGACTATCACCCATGTGCGCAACATTCAGGGAGGCACTTAATTCGTAGCTATCTGAAACATCGTCCTGACTACCCCATAAAGGTTCATTATTCATTGAAGCACAGAATGAGAAGCCATATAAACTAGACTCCTAACTATTGCCTCGTTGTGAATTATTCAATAAGGCTCTGAGTGAGTGGTAGTGTGGAATAGAATTCTGACGATTCCTCAGGTGTGTAGCTGAATACACACTGAAAAAGTGACCTTATGAAAGGGGCTTCTGACTATTACCCTGGTTTGCATTATTCACTCGGGTTCTGAACTACTGGCCATGTGAAATAGAATCTGAAGAATTTTCCAAGTCTGCATTATTCACTGATTCTCTGAGTGGCCATATAAAATAGACTCCTGATTATTGCCCAGTTGTGTATTATTCCATGAGGGTCCTACTGAGTGACCATATAAAATAGACTTCTGACTGTTCCCCATGTGTGCATTATTCAGGGAGCTTCAGGATCTGGGGTGATAAGAATTAGCCTCCTCAGTACTCCACAGACGTGCATTATTTACTGAGGCTCATAATGACTGTTCATGTTAAACATTCTCCTGACTGTTTCCCACGTGTGCATTATTCAAAGAGGTGCTGAAACAGTGTCCCTATGTAAGAGACATATGACTCTTCCCAAAGTGAGAATTATTCTGCTTGGCTCTCAATGACTGGTCATACACAAAAGAATCCTGGTGATTCCTTAGCTGTGTATAATTCAGTGAGGCTCTGAATGAGTGACCATATAGGATTGACCATTGACTCTTCCGCAAGTGTCTAATATTTACCATAGAATCCTCAGTACTCCCCACTTGTGCATTATTCACTGAGGCTCTGAATGAGTGGCAATATGAAACAGAGTCTTGACTATTCCACAGGTGTGTACGTTCAGTGAGGATCTGAATGTGTGGCCATATGAAAGAGAATCGTCACTTATCCACTGGTGTGCATTACTCTATGAAATTCTGAGTTAGTGGCCATATGAAATTCCAAAGCTATCTACCATTCAGTGAGGCCTTAGGTGGATATATTAAAGAGATTCCTGAATATCCACAAGGAGGTTATTACACAGAGATCCTCTGAATAAATGGCTATATTAATTAGGCTGCTGACTACTCCACAGGAGTGCATTATTCAGTGAAACTCTGCATGAGAGGCCAGATGAAATTGTCTCCTGACAATTATCTAGGTGAGTATTATTCAATGAGACTCTGAATGTGTGGCCAATTGAAATCCACTCCTGACTATGCCTGTGGTGTGTGTTATTCAGTGAGGTTCTTTATGAGTTACTATACAAAATAGATTCCTGACAATTCCCCAGGTGTGCACTACTCCCTGAGGCTCTCACAGAGCGGCCATACAAAATAGACTCCTGACCATACCCCATGCGTGTATTATTCAGAGAGGCTTTTAAAGGGGAGGAAAGCAGCAAAGCACACTGCCATGTGTGTACCTATGCAACTATCTTGCTCGTTCTGCACATGTACCCCCAAACCTATAATGCAATAAAAATAAAAAAAAAATAAAAAAAATAAAATAAAAATAAAAAAAAATAAAAAAAAAATAAAGAGTGTCCATATGAAATAAACACCTGTCTATTCCCCAGGTGTGCACTATTCACCGAGGCTTTGAATGAGTTTCAATATAAAATATACTCCTGACAATTCTCCAGTTTTATTTTATTTACATGGGCTCTGAATGAGAAGCCATATAAAATAGACTCCTGATTATTTCACAGGTGTGTATTATTCACTGATGTTCTGATTTGTCTCCAAAGAAAATAGACACATGGTTACTCAACAAGTGTGCATTCTTCACTGATGCTCTGAATCAATGACATGTGAAAGAGACTCCAAGATTTTTTTTAGGTATGCATTATTCAATGAGGCTCTGAATGAGAGGACACCATAAATAAACTCCGGACAATTCCCCAAACTTGCACTATTCAGAGGGCTCTGAATGAGTGGCACTATGAAATAACCTAATCAATATTCCCCTGGTGTGTATTATTCAATAAGGGTCTAAAAGAGTGTCCATATGAAAGAGAAAGCTGTCTATTCCCAAGGTGTGCATTATTCAGTTTGTCTCTGATTCACAGGTCATATGGAATAAGATACAGATTATTCTTCAGGTGTGTATCATTCACTGAGGCTCTGAATAAGTGAACATATAATATAGAACCTTGAATATTCCCCATGTGTGTATTATTCACTGAGGCGCTGAATGAAAGAAAGGTCGTTTGAAATACAAACCTCAATACATCCCAGGCATGCATTAATCACTGCGGTTCTGCATGATTGGCAATATGAAATAGATTCCTGATTATTCCACAGGTGTGTATCATTCAGTGAGGCCCTGAATGAGTGACAATATGAAAGACAATTCTGTCTATACTGAACATGTGAATTATTCAGTGAAGGCCTAAATGGTGACCAAAAGAAATAGATTTCTGAGTATTCCTTAGTTGTGCATTATTTCTTGGGGTCCTAATGGGTGGCCATATGAAATAGACTTCTTATTATTCCACAGTTGTGTATTATTCAGAAAATCTCAGAATGGGGGACGGTATGAATTAGTCTCCTCAGTACTCCACAGACATGCATTATTCATTGAGGCTGATAATGAGTGGTCATATTAATCACAATCCTGACTATTCCCAAGGTGTGTATTATTCAGTGAGGCTCTGAATGGTTCACCATATGAAAAAGACTCCTGAGTATTCAACCGTTGTGAATTATTCATCGAGCCTCTGAATGAGTGGCCATGTGAAATACACTTCTGACTTTTTTCTGCACTCCTGTGGAGTAGTCAGCAGCCTAATTAATATAGCCATTTATTCAGAGGATCTCTGTGTAATAACCTCCTTGTGGATATTCAGGAATCTCTTTAATATATCCACCTAAGGCCTCACTGAATGGTAGATAGCTTTGGAATGGTAGATAGCTTTGTGTACTATTCAGTGAGGCTCGAAATGAGTGGCCTTATGAAACGGACCCCTCAGTACTAGACAGGCCTGCATTATTCACTGAGGTGCTGAATGAGTGGGCATAAGCAATAGACTCCTGATTATTCCTCAGCTGTGCATTATTCACCAAGGCTCTGAATATGTGGCCATTTGGAATAGATTCCTCACTATTCCCTAGGTGTGTGTTATTCACAGAGTCTCTGAATGCATTGCCATTCCAAATAGACCCTTGAGAATTCTCCAGGTGTGCAATATTCCTTGCAACTCTGAATGAGCGGCCACATGAAATAGACTCCTCACAGTTCCCCAGGCGTGTATCATTCACTGAGGCTCTGAAAGAGTGACTAAATGAAATAGATTCCTCACTTTTCCACAGGTATGTATTATTCAGTGAGGCTCTCAATGAGTGTTCATATGAAACTGTCCTGACTATTGCAGAGGTGTGTATCACTCAGTGAGGGGCTGAAAGAGTGGTCATATAAAATAGATTCTTGACTATTCTCCAATATGTATTATTCACTGAGGCTCTGAATCAGTGGCCATATGATATAGACTCCTGACTATTCCACAGATGCATACTATCCACTGAGGCTATAAGTGAGTGTCCAAATAAAATAGACTCCTGCCTATTTCACAGGTGTGCATTATTCACTGGGGCTCTGAATGACTGTCCATTGCAAATAGACCCCTAATTATTCACCAGGTGTGTATTATTCAGTGAGGATTAGAATAAGTGGGCATATTGATTAGATTCCTTACTGTCTCAGAAGTGTGTATTATTCACTGAGGCTCATTTTTTTTAATTTTAGATTTGTATTGTATTTTAGGTTTTGGGGTACAAGTGCAGAACGTGCAAGATAGATGCATAGGTACACACATGGCAATGTGTTTTGCTGCCTCCCTCCCCTTCACCCACACTTGACATTTATCCCCAGGCTATTACTCCCCAGCTCCCCCCGCGCTGTTCCTCCCCCATTTCCCCCAATAGACCCCAGTGTGTAGTACACCCCTCCCTGTGTCCATGTGTTCTCATTTTTCTCACCCGCCTATGAGTGAAAATATGCGGTATTTCCTTTTCTGTTCTTGTGTCAGTTTGCTGAGAATGATGTTCTCCAGATTCATCCATGTCCTTACAAAGAACACAAACTCATCATTTTGGATTGCTGTGTAATATTCCATGGTGTATATGTGCCACATTTTCCCAGTCCAGTCTATCATCGACAGGCATTTGGGTTGGTTCCAGGTCTTTGCTATTGTAAACAGTGCTTCAATGAACATTCGTGTGCATGTGTCCTTATAGTAGAACGATTTATAGTCCTTTGGATATATACCCAGTAAAGGGATTGCTAGATCAAATGGAATTTCTATTTCTAGGTCCTTGGGGAATCGCCACACTGTCTTCCACAATGGTTGAACTAATTTACACTACCACCAACAGTGAAAAAGTGTTCCTATTTCTCCAAATCCTCTCGAGGATCTGTTTTCTTCAGAATTTTTTAATGATCGCCATTCTAACTGGCGTGAGATGGTATATCAATGTGGTTTTGATTTGCATCTCTCTAATGACCAGTGATGATGAGCATTTTTTATGTGTTTTTTGGCCTCATGTATGTCTTCCTTTGTAAACCTTAAACCAGAAGGAAGCCAAAACTATGAACAGACCAATAACAAGGTCTGAAGTTGAGGCAGGAATTAAGAGCCTACCACACAAAAAAGCCCAGGTCCAGATGGGTTCACAGCCGAATTCTACCAGACACACAAAGAGGATCTGGTACTATTTCTTCTGAAACTATTTCAAATAATTCAAAAAGAGGGAACCCTTCCCAAATCATTTTATGAGACCAACATCATCCTGATACAAAAACCCGGCAGAGACTCAACAAGAAAAGAAAACTTCAGGCCAATATCCATGATGAACATAGATGCAAAAATCCTCAATAAAATACTGGTAAACCGATTGCAACAGCATATTAAAAAACTTATCCATCATGATCAAGTAGGATTTATCCCAGGGATGCAAGGCTGGATCAGCATACACAAGTCTATAACTGTAATGCACCACATAAACAGAAGCAAAAGCAAAAACCACGTGATTATTTCAATTGACGCAGAGAAGGCATTTGACAAAATTCAACAGCCGTTTATGCTAAAAACCCTCAATAAACTTGGTATTCATGGAACATATCTCAAAATAATGAAAGCTAGTAATGACAAATCAACAGCCAGTATCATACTTAATGGGCAAAAACTAGAAGCATTCCCTTTGAAATCCGGCATAAGACAAGGATGCCCTCTCTCACCACTCCTATTCAACATAGTAATGGAATTTCTAGCCAGAGCAATCAGGCAAGAAAAAGAAATAAATCGTATTCAAATAGGAAAGGTGGAAGCCAAATTGTCTCTATTTGCAGACGACATGATATTATACCTAGAAGACCCCATCACCTCATCCCCAAAACTCCTGCAACTGATAAGCAACTTCAGCAAAGTCTCAGGATATAAAATCAATGTGCAAAAATCACAAGCATTCCTATACATCAATAACAGATTTAAAGAGAACCAAATCAAGAACGAACTGCCATTCACATTTGCTACAAAGAAAATAAAATACCTAGGAATACAACTGACAAGGAACGTAAGGGACCTCTTTAAAGAAAACTACAAACCACTGCTCAACGAAATAAAAGAGGACACAAACAGATGGAGAAACATTCCATGTTATTGGTTAGGAAGAATCAATATCGTGAAAATGTCTATACTGCCCAAAGTAATTTGCACAATCAATGCTATCCCCATCAACATACCATTGAATTTCTTCACAGAACTGGAAAAAACCACCATGAACTTCATATGGAACCAAACGGGAGCCCGCATAGCCAAGTCAATTCTCACCAAAAAGAACACAGCGGGAGGCATCACACTACCGGACTTCAAACTATACTACAAGGCTACAGTAATCAAAACAGCATGGTTCTGGTACCAAAACAGAGATATAGACCAATGGACCAGAACAGAGGCATCGGAGGCAACACAACATATCTACAACCATATAATCTTTGGTAAACATGACAAAAACAAGCAATGGGGAAAGAATTCCCTGTTTAATAAATGGTGTTGGGAAAACTGGCTAGCCATGTGCAGAAAGCAGAAACTGGACCCCTTCCTGACACCTTACACTAAAATTAACTCCAGATGGATTAAAGACTTAAACATAAGGCCTGGCACCATAAAAACTCTAGAAGAAAATCTAGGCAAAACCATTCAGGTCATAGGAGTAGGCAAGGACTTCATGACCAAAACACCAAAAGCATTGGCAACAAAAGCCAAAATAGACAAATGAGACCTAATCAAACTCCACAGCTTCTGCACAGCAAAAGAAACTGATACCAGAGTGAATCGGCAACCATCAGAATGGGAAAAAATTTTTGCAGTTTACCCATCTGAAAAACGGCTGATATCCAGAATTTACAAAGAATTCAAACAGATTTACTGGAAAAAAACAAACAAGCCCATTCAAAAATGGGCAAAGTATATGAACAGTCACTGAGGCTCTTGATATCTGGCTTCATGAAATAGACTTCTGACTACTCCACATTATTCAGTGACACTTCGAAAGAGATGCCACATGAAAAAGACTTCTGATTATTTAACTTGTCAGCATTATTCAGTGAGAATCTCAATGAGGGGATAAAACAGAATCCTGACTATTTCTTCAAGTGTGTACATTTAGTTAGGCTCTCATTGAGTGGCCATACAAAAGAGACATCTGACTCTATCGCAGGTGTGCAGTATTCCATTAGGCTGTGAAAGAGTGACCATATGAACTAGACTCCTGACAATTCCCCAGGAATGTAATATTCAGTGGGGTTCTCAATGAGTTTCCATATGAAATAGTCTCCTTTTCCCTGGTGTGCATTATTCAGTGAGGCTCTGAATGAGTGGACATATGAAATAGACTCCAGACTATATCACAAGTGTGTAAGACTCAGTGAGGCTGTGAAAGAGTGGCCATATGAAACAGACTCCTTATTACTCCACATGTGTGCCTTATTCACTGAGTGTCTGAATGAGTATCCATGTGACATACACTCCTAATTATTCTCCATTTGTGCATTATTCAAAGAGGTTCTGTATGAGTATGCAAACCAAATAGAATCCTGACACTTCCCCAGGTGTGTATCCTGCAGTGAGGCCCAAAATACGAGGTCCTATGCAATAGACTCCTATCTCAGGTGCATCACATTCAGGGAGGCACTTAATTCGTGGCTATCTTAAACAGCATCCTGACTACTCCATAGGGGTTCATTATTCACAGAAGCACTACATGAGGAGTCATATAAAGTAGACTCCTGACTCTTGCCCCGTTGTGAATTATTCAATAAGGCTCTGAATGAGTGGAAGTATGGAATACAATCCTGATGATTCCCTAGGTTTGTATCATTCAGTGAGGCACTGATTGTGTGGTCATATGAAAAAGGCCCATGACTAATACCCTGGTGTGCATTATTCACTGGGGCTCTGAAATGTTGACCATGTGAAATAGACTCCTGAGTATTCCCCAAGTCTTTATTAATCAGTGATTTCCTGAGTGCCCTTATAAAATAGACTCCTGACTATTCCCCAGTTGTGTATTATTCCGTGGGGGTCCTACTGAGTGACCACATAAAATAGACTTCTGACTATTCCCCATGTGTGCGTTATTCAGGAGTCTCATAATTGGCAGTGATATGAATTAGTCTCCTCAGTACTCCACAGACGTGCATTATGCACTGAGCCTCAGAATGAGTGGTCACGATAAACAGACTCCTGATTAATCCCCAGGTGTGCATTATTCACTGTGGTTCTGAATGAGGGCAAATAAGAAATAGACTCCTGACTATTTCACAGGTGTGTACAATTCAGTGAGGCTATGAATGTGTGACCATATAAAAGAAAATCCTGACTATTCCAAACGTGTGCATTATTCAGTGAAGGTCTAAATGAGTGATGATAAGAAATAGAATCCTGAATATTTCCCAGATGTGCATTATTCACTGGGGTGCTGAATGATTGTCCACATGAAATAAATTGCTGAGTACTCCCCAAGTATGCAGTATTCACGAAGGCTGTGAATCAGTGGCTATGTGAAATAGACTTCTGAATATTCTCTATGTATGCATTATTGATGGAGGTTCTGAAAACATAGCCCTATTAAAATGATTGCTGACTATTCGCCACGTTTGGATTATTCACTGAAGCCATGAATTGGAGGCAAGGTGAAATAGACTCCTGATTATTTTCTAGGTGTGTTTTATTCACACGGGCACTGAATGAGGGGTCGTGTGAAATAAACTCCTGTTTATTCCAGAGGTATGTATGATTCGCTGAGGTTCTCAATGTGTGGCCAAAAAAAATGTACCCCAAAACGTAAAATGCAATAAAAATATTAAAAAAAGAAAAAAATAGACACCTGGCTATTCCACATGTGCAAATTATTCACCTATGCTCTGAATGAATTTCCATGTGAGACTCCAAATTTTTTTCCAGGTTTGCATTACTCAATGAGGCTCTAAATGCAGGCCCTAGGAAACTGACTTCTTACAATTTCCCAGGTGCATATTACTCAGTGAGACTCAGAAGGAGGAACAATATGAAATAGAGTCCTCACAATTTTACAGGTATAAGTTATTCAGTGAGTCTCAGAATGAATGTCCATATTAAATAGAATTCCGTCTTTTTCCCAGGTGTGTATCACTCAGTGAGGTGCTGAATGTGTGGCCATATGACATATTTTTCTGAGTACTCAAAAGGTGTTCATTGTTCACTTAGGCTTTGAATTAGGAGCAATATAAAGTAGACTCCTGACTATTTCCCAGGTGTGTATAATTCAATATGCCTCTGAATGATTGGCCTGAAGAAATAAACTCCTAGCTATTACCCAGGTGTGTATTATACAGTGAGGCTCAAAATGAGTGGCCATATGAAATATATCTCTCAGTACCCCACAGAAGTGAGATATTCAGTGAGACCCTGAAGGAGTGGGCATATGAAATATACTCCTGACTATTCATCAAAAGTTCATTATTCACTGAGGCTCTGAATGTGTAGCCATTGGAAATAGAATCCCTACTATTCCCCACGTGTGTATCATTCAGTGAGGCACTGAATGAGTGGCCATATGAAGGGATTTTTACTATTGCCCTGGTTTGCATTATTCACTGTGGCTCTGAATTACTGGCCATATGAAACAGATTCTGTAGTATTTCCAAAGTTTGCATTATTCACGGATTCTCTGAGTAGTCATATAAAATAGACTCCTGATTATTCCCCAGTTGTGTATTATTCCGTGGGGGTCCTACTAAGTGACCATGTGAAATAGACTTCTGACTGTTCTCCATGTGTGCATTATTTATGTAGCCTCAAAATATGAGATGATATCAATTAGTCTCCTCAGTACTTCATAGACATGCATTATTTACTGAGGCTCATTATGAGGGTTCAGGTTAATCATTCTCCTGACTGTTTCCCATGTGTGCATTGTTCAAAGAGGCGCTGAAACAGTGTCCCTATGAAACAGACATCTGACTATTCCCAATGTGAAAATTATTCAGCGTGGCTCTCAATGACTGGTCATACACAAAAGAATCCTGAGGATTCACCAGCTGTGTATCATTCAGTGAGGCTCAGAATGAGTGACCATATTGAATTGAAAATTGACAATTCTGCAAAGGTCTAATATTTACCATAGTATCCTCAGCACTCCCCAGATGTGCATTATTCACTGAGGCTCTGAATAAGTGACAATATGAAACAGAGTCTTTTCATTATTTTATTTTATTTTTTTAATTTTTATTGCATTAAAGGTTTTGGGGTACATGTGCAGAACGTGCAAGATAGTTGCATAGGTACACACATGGCAGTGTGTTTTGCTGCCTTCCTCCCCTTCATCCACACTTGGCATTCATCCCCAGGCTATACCCTACAGCCCCCCATGCTGTCCCACCCCATTCCCGCCAATAGACCTAGGTGTGTAGTAGACCCCCTCCCTGTGTCCATGTGTTCTCATTTTTCTCACCCACCTATGAGTGGGCATATGCGGTATTTTTTATTTCTGTTCTTGTGTCAGTTTGCTGAGAATGATGTTCTCCAGATTCATCCATGTCCTCACAAAGGACACAAACTCATCATTTTTGATTGCTGAATAATATTCCATGGTGTATATGTGCCACATTTTCCCAGTCCAATCTATTATCGTTGGGCATTTGGGTTGGTTCCAGTTCTTTGCTATTGTAAACAGTGCTGCAATGAACATTCGTGTGCATGTGTCCTTATAGTAGAACGATTTATAGTCCTTTGGATATATGCCCAGTAATGGGATTGCTGGGTCAAATGGAATTTCTATTTCTAGGTCCCTGAGGAATCGCCACACTGTCTTCCACAATGGTTGAACTAATTTACACTCCCACCAACAGTGTAAGAGTGTTCCTATTTCTCCACATCCTCTCCAGCATCTGCTGTCTCCAGATTTTTTAATGATCGCCATTCTTACTGGCATGAGATGGTATATCAATGTGGTTTTGATTTGCATCTCTCTAATGACCAGTGATAATGAGCATTTTTTCATGTGTTTGTTGGCCTCATGAATGTCTTCTTTTGTAAAGTTTCTGTTCATATTCTTTGCCCATTTTTGAATGTGCTTGTTTGATTTTTTTTTTCCTGTAAATCTGTTTGAGTTCTTTGTAAATTCTGGATATCAGCCCTTTGTCAG
Source organism: Saguinus oedipus (assembly GCA_031835075.1). NCBI lineage: Eukaryota > Metazoa > Chordata > Mammalia > Primates > Cebidae > Saguinus > Saguinus oedipus. Next base: position 8,767,377 of record CM063170.1, read on the forward strand.
ATGCGTAAACTGCAAAGATTTTTTCCCATTCTGATGGTTGCCGATTCACTCTAGTGACTGCTTCTTTTCCCGTACAGAAGCTGTGGAGTTTCATTAGGTCCTGTTTGTCTATTTTGGCTTTTTTTGTCAATGCTTTTGCTGTTTTGGTCATGAAATTCCTGGTTACTCCTATGTCCTGAATGGTTTTGCCTAGATTTACTTCTAGGGTTTTTATGGTGTCAGGTCTTATGTTTAAGTCTTTAATCCATGTGGAGTTAATTTTAGTGTAAGGTGTCAGGAAGGGGTCCAGTCTCTGCTTTCTGCACATGGCTAGCCAGTTTTCCCAACACCATTTATTAAATAGGGAATCATTTCCCCATTGCTTGCTTTTGTATGGTTTATCAAAGATAATATGGTTGTAGATATGTTGTGTTGCCTCTGATGCTTCTGTTCTGTTCCATTGGTCTATATCTCTGTTTTGGTACCAGTACCATGCTGTTTTGATTACTGTAGCCTTGTAGTATAGTCTGAAGTGTGGTAGTGTGATGCCACCGGCTGTGTTCTTTTTGCTTAGCAGTGACTTGGCTATGCAGGCTCTCTTTTGGATTCATATGAAGTTCATGGTGTATTTTTCCAGTTCTGTGAAGAAATTCAATGGTACTTTGATGGGGATAGCATTGATTGTGTAAATTACTTTGGGCAGTATAGACATTTTCACGATATTGATTCTTCCTAACCACGAACATGGAATGTTTCTCCATCTGTTTGTGTCCTCTCTTCTTTCGTTGAGCAGTGGTTTGTAATTTTCCTTAAAGAGGTCTCTTACGTTCCTTGTGAGTTGTATTCCTAGGTATTTTATTTTCTTTGTAGCAATTGTGAATGTCAGTTCTTTCTTGATTTGGCTCTCTTTAAGACTGCTATTGGTGTATAGGAATGCTTGTAATATTTGCACATTAATTTTATATCCTGAGACTTTGCTGAAGTTGCTTATCAGTTTCAGGAGCTATTGGACTGAGGTGATGGGCTCTTTTAGGTATACTATCATGTCGTCTGCAAATAGAGACAATGTGCTTTCCTCCTTTCCTATTCGAATATATTTTATTTCTTTTTCTTGCCTGATTGCTCTGGCTAGAACTTCCAGTACTATGTTGAATAGGAGTGGTGAGAGAGGACATCCTTGTTTAGTGCCGAATTTCAAAGGGAATGCTTCCAGCTTTTGCCCATTAAGTATGATATTGGCTGTTGGTTTGTCGTAAATAGCTTTTATTACTTTGAGATATGTTCCATCAATACCAAGTTTATTGAGGGTTTTTAGCATAAAGGGCTGTTGAATTTTGTCAAATGCCTTCTCTGCGTCAATTGAGATAATCATGTGGTTTTTGTTTTTGCTTCTGTTTATGTGGTGAATTACATTTATAGACTTGCATATGTTGAATCAGCCTTGCATCCCCGGGATGAATCCTACTTGTTCATGATGCATATTTTTTTAATGTGCTGTTGCAATCGGTTTGCCAGTATTTTGTTGAAGATTTTTGCATCTATGTTCATCATGGATATTGGCCTGAAGTTGTCTTTTCTTTTTGAGTCTCTTCCGGCCTTTGGTATCAGGATGATGTTAGTCTCATAAAATGATTTGGGAAGGGTTCCATCTTTTTGAATTACTTGGAATAGTTTTAGAAAAAATGGTACCAGGTCCTCTTTGTGTGTCTCGTAGAATTCAGCTGTAACCCATCTAGACCTGGGCTTTTTTGTGTGTGGTAGGCTCTTAATTGCTGCCTCAACATCCGACCTTGTTAGTGGTCTATTCATAGTTTTGGCTTCCTCCTGGTTTAGGATTGAGAGGACACAGGCGTCCAAGAATGTATCCATTTTCCCCTGGTTTACTAGTTTATGTGCATAGAGTTGTTTGTAGTATTCTCTGATGATGGTTTGAATTCCTCTGGAATCTGTGGTGATTTCCTTATTATAGTTTTTTATTGCATCTATTTGGTTGTTCTCTCTTTTCTTTTTTATCAGTCTCGCCTGTGGTCTGTCTATTTTGCTGATGTTTTTGAAAAACCAGATCTTGGATTTATTGGTTTTTTGAAGGGTTTTTCTTGTCTCTGTCCCCTTCAGTTCTGCTCTGATCTTAGTTAATTCTTGTCATCGGCTGGGTTTTGAGCTTTTTTGATCTTGCTCCTCTAGCTCTTTCAATTTTGATGATAGGGTGTCCATTTTGCATCTCTCCACTCTTTTCATGTGGGCACTTATTGCTATATATTTTCCTCTACAGACTGCTTTAAATGTGTCCCAGAGATTCTGGCGTGTTGTGTCTTCATTCTCCTTGGTTTTGAAGAACTTCTTTATTTCTGCCTTCATTTCATTGTTTACCCAATCAACATTCAAAAGCCAGTTGTTCAGTTTCCATGAAGCTGTGTATTTCTGAGTTATTTTCTGAATTCTGAATTTCATCTTGATTGCACTATGGTCTGAGAGACTGTTTGTTATGATTTCAGTTGTTTTGCATTTGCTGAGGTGTGCTTTTCTTCCAATTATGTGGTCAATTTTGGAGTAGGTGTGATGTGATGCTGAGAAGAATGTAAATTCTGTGGATTTGGGGTGGAGAGTTCTGTAAATGTCTATTAGGTTTGCTTGTTCCAGGTCTGAGTTCAAGTCCTGGATATCCTTGTTAGTTTTCTGTCTGGTTGATCTGTCTGCTATTGACAGTGGAGTGTTAAAGTTTCCCACTATTATTGTGTGGGAGTCTAAGTCTCCTTGTAAGTCATTAAGAACTTGCCTTATATATTTGGGTTCTCCTGCATTGGGTCTACATATATTTAGAATTGTTAGCTCTTCTTGTTGTATTGATTTTATTGCCATTATGTAATGACCTTCTTTGTCCCTTTTGATCTTTGTTACTTTAAAGTCTATTTTATCAGAGATGAAAATTGCAACTCCTGCTTTTTTTTTTGCTCTATATTTGCTTGGTAAATATTCCTCCATCCCTTTATTTTGAGCCTTTGTGTATCCTTGCATGTGAGGTGGGTTTCCTGGATACAGCACACCAATGGGTTTTGGTTTTTTATCCAATTTGCCAGTCTGTGTCTTTTGATTGGTGCATTTAGCCCACTTACCTTTAGGGTTAATATTGTTATGTGTGAATTTGATACTGCCATTTTGATGCTAGCTTGCTGTTTTGCCCATTTGTTCATGTAGATTCTTCATTTTGTTGATGCTCTTTAGCGTTTGGTATGCTTTTGGAATGGCTGGTACTGGTTGTTTCCTTCTATGTGTAGTGCCTCTTTCAGGAATTATTTTAAAGGAGGCCTAGTGGTGCCATAATCTCTGAGTACTTGCTTGTTCGTGAAGAATTTTATTTTTCCTTCACTTATGAAGCTCATTTTCACTAGATATGAAATTCTGGGTTGAAAATTCTTTTCTTTAAAGATGTTGAATATTGGCCCCCACTCTCTTCTGGCTTGTAGAGTCTCTGCCGAGAGATCTGCTGTCAGTCTGATGGGCTTCACTTTGTGATTGACTCGACCTTTCTCTCTGGCTCCCCTTAGTATTTTCTCCTTCATTTCAACCCTGGTGAATCTGACGATTATGTGCCTTGGGGTTGCTCTAATTGCGGAGTATCTTTGTGGTGTTCTCTGTATTTCCTGGAGTTGAATATTGACCTGTCTTGCTAGGTTGGGGAAATTTTCCTGAATAATATCTCGAAGAGTATTTTCCAGCTTGGATTCATTCTCTTCATCACATTATGGTACTCCTAACAAACGTAGGTTTGGTCTCTTCACATAATCCCACATTTCTTGGATATTTTTTTCATTCCTTTTTGCGCTTTTTTCTTTAATCTTGGTTTCTCGTTTTATTTCATTGAGTTGATCTTCGACTTCTGATATTCTTTGTTCTGCTTGGTCAATTCGGCTGTTGAAACTTGTGCATGCTTCGTGAATTTCTCGTGTTGTGTTTTTCAGCTCCTTCAATTCATTTATATTTCTGTCTAAGTTGTCCATTCTTGTTACCTATTCCTCGAATCCTTTTTCACATCTTTTTTCATGGTTCTTAGTTTTTTTGCACTGATTTAGAACATGTTCTTTTAGCTCACTGAATTTTCTCATTATCCACTTTCTGAAGTCTGATTCCATCATTTTGTCACACTCTTTCTCCATCCAGCTTTGTTCCCTTGCTGGTGAGGAGTTTTGGTCCTTTGTAGGATGTGAGGTGTTTTGGTTTCGAGTGTTTTCCTCCTTTTTGCGCTCGTTTCCCATCTTTATGGATTTATCCACCTTTCGTCTTAGTAGTTGTTGATTTTTCAATTGGGTCTCTGTGTGTTCATTCATATTGTTGATGATGAAGTATTTCTTTTACTTAGTTTTCCTTTTAATGGTCTAGCCCCTCTGCTGTACGAGTGCTGAGGTCCACTCCAGTCCCTGCTTTTCTGGGATACACCTGTAGCAGCTGTGGAACAGTGAGGGATCCTACCAGTTTCTTCTTCTGCTATCTTTGTTTCAGAATGATTCCCGCCAAATGTCAGTCTAATTAGTCTTTTTCTGGGGTGACTCTTTGAATATACAGGGGTCAGGGAGCTACTTGAGGACATGGTCTGTGCTTTATAGAAGCTTCAGTGTTGAGCTGTGAGCTCCGTTTTTTATTCAGCGTTGTTTGGATTATTTGTTTATGTCTGCTGCAACAGAACTCATAAAATCCCCACCTTTTTTTCACCCTCAGATACTCTGTCTCAGGGAGTTGGGGCTTTCTTTATGAGTATCTGTTGCAGTGTCCTGCCCTGCTAGGAGGAAGTCTATTCACTACTTTCCCACCGAGGCTCTGCCCTGCTACCCCAGGTCTGCCCTGCTGCAGCGGGGCTCCGTTCTGCTGTGGAGCACTTTGCCCTGTTGGTGGAATCTCTCTTTTATAGCAAGTTGCCTTGGCAATGGCAGGCTGTGTCCGCCCTGGGCTGTACTTTAGTAGGGGCAGATTGCGTCCATAGTGGTGAACACCTCTCCCCCACCAGGTTGCACCATCCTAGATACCGGCAGCAAAACTCTCAGCACTGAGTGCCTCCAATCGCTGCCCTGCTTGTCCCCATGAGGGTGTGACCCACCGAGCCTGATCACCCAGCTCCCTGACTCAGAGTCCGTCCTCTCTCTCTCTCTCGTCCTCTCCCCAAGCTGAATGGTCAACTCTCTCATTGACGCCCAGTAGCCTGCTGTTAGGGCACTGGGATCCATTTGATCTCCTGTGTCACTGCCCACTGCACCGGCTCAGATCACGTTTCCCAGGAATCTCCTGGTCGGGCTCATTGTCCAAGTCCCGTTCAATCAGATGGACATGCCAATCTGCCCTTCCAAATCTCAGATTGCTGGTTTAACAGGGCACCCAGACCAGTGAGTTCCATGCCGGGTCTCACTGAGCTACAGTGCTGGCCGAACCGGCTGGGCAAGCTGGCTGCACTAGCGTCCCGTGTCTCTCCCACACCTTGGATTTTCAATGCTCTGTGGGCTAAAAAGTTCTATCTGAGAATTCGGCCAGGACTCACCCTCTGCGCCTTCACTGAGAACTGCAATCCTGAGTCACCTCTATGACGCCATCTTGGAAGCCTCCCTGAAACAGAGTCTTGAAAATTCCACGTGTCTATCATTCAGCGAAAATCTGAATGAGTGGCCATATGAAAAAGAATTGTCACTTATCCACTGTTGTGCATTACTCCATGAGATTCAATATTAGTGGCCAAATGAAGATTCCACAGGTATGTACCATTCAGTGAGGCTCTAAGTCGACATATGAAATAGATTCCTGAATATCCACAAGGAGCTTATTATTCAGAGATCCTCTGAATGAATGGCTGTATCAGTTAGGCTGCTGAGTACTCCACAGGAGTGCATTATTCAGTTTGAGTAATCTCATTATTCTGAATGAGAATCCGTATGAAATAGACTTTTGACTATTTCACAGGTGTGTATTATTCACTGATGCTTGAATAGGTCGCCAAAGAAAATAGACACATGGCTACTCCACAAGTGTGCATTTTTCACTGGTGCTCTGAATCAATGACCATGTGAAAAAGACTCCAAGATTTTTCAGGTATGCATTATTCAATGAGGCTCTGAATGAGAGGACACCATAAATAAACTCCTGAGAATTCCTCAAACTTGCACTATTCAGACGGCTCTGCATGATAGGCCAGATGAAATTTTCTCTTGAAAATCCGCTAGCTGAGTATTATTTACTGAGCCTCTGAATGTGTGGCCAATTGAAATACACTCCTGACTATTCCCCAGGTATGCATTATTCAGTGAGGTTCTTTATGAGTTTTCGTACAAAACAGACTCCTGACAATTTTCCAGGTGAGCACTCCTCCCTGAGGCTCTCACTGAGCGGCCATATGAAATAGACTCCTGACCCTACCCCATGTGTGTATTATTCAAAGAGGCTCTGAAAGAGTGTCCATATGCAATAGATACCTGTCTATTCCCCAGGTGTGCACTATTGACCGAGGCTCTGAATGCGTTTCAGTATAAAATACACTCCTGACAATTCTCCAGTTGTGTTTTATTCACATGGGTTCTGAATGAGAATCCGTATAAAATAGACTTTTGACTATTTCACAGGTGTGTTATTAACTGATGCTTGAATAGGTCGCCAAAGAAAATAGACACATGGCTACTCCACAAGTGTGCATTTTTCACTGATGCTCTGTATCAATGACCATGTGAAAAAGACTCCAAGATTTTTTCAGGCATGCATTATTCAATGAGCCTCTGAATGAGAGGACTCTACAAATAAACTCCTGACAATTCCACAGACTTGCACTATTCAGAGGGCTCTTAATGAGTGGCAATATGAAACAACCTAATCAATATTTTTCTGGTATCTATTATTCACTGAGGCTCTAAAAGAGTGTCCATATGAAAGAGATACCTGTCTATTTCCAACATGTGCATTATTCAGTTTGGCTCGGAATCACAGGTCATATGGAATAAGATACTGATTATTCCCCAGGTGTGTATCATTCACTGAGGCTCCGAATGAATGAATATATGATATAGAACCTTGAATATTTCCTATGTGTGTATTATTCACTGAGGCGCTGAATGAGGTCTTTTGAAATAGAAACCTCAGTACTTCTCAGGCATTCATCAATCACTGCAGCTCTGAATGATGGGCAATATGAAATAGATTCCTGACTATTCCACAGGTGTGTATCATTCAGTGAGGCCCTGAATGAGTGACCATATAAAAGAAAATCCTGTCTATTCCAAAGATGTGAATTAATCAGTGAAGGGCTAAATTAGTGACCATAAGAAATAGATTCCTCACTATTCCCCAGTTATGCATTATTTCTTTGGGTCTGAAAGGGTGGCCATATGAAATAGACTTCTAATTGTTCCACAGGTGTGTATTATTCAGGACATCTTAGAATGGGAGACTATATAAATTCGTCTTTTCTGTACTTCACAGACATGCGTTATTCACTGAGGCTCATAATGAGTTGTCATATTAAATAGACTCCTGACTATTCCCTAGGTGAGTCTCATTCAGTGAGGCTCTGAATGATTTGCCATAGGAAAAGGACTCCTCAGTACACAACAGTTGTGAATTATTCACTGAGCCTCTGAATGAGTGGCCATGTGAAATAAACTCCTGACTTATTTTCAGGTGTGTACTACTGAGTGAGGCTCGAAATGAGTGACCACATAAAATGAACCCCTGAGTACTCGACAGAAGTGCATTATTCACTGAGGGGCTGAATGAGTGGGCATAAGCAATAGACTCCTGATTATTCTCCAGCTGTGCATTATTCATTAAAGCTCTGAATATGTGGCCATTTGGAATAGATTCCTTACTATTTTCTAGGTGTGTGTTATTCAGTCTCTGAATGCATTGCCATTCCAAATAGACTCTTGAGAATTCTCCAGATGTGCACTATTCCGTGAGGCTCTGAATGAGTTGCCACATAAAATAGACTCCTCACTGTTCCCCAGGCATATATAATTCACTGAGACTCTGAAAGAGTGACCAAATGAAATAGACGCCTGACTATTCAACAGTTATGCATTATTCAGTGAGGATCTCAATGAGTGTTCACATAAAACTGTCCTATTTGCCAGGTGTGTATCACTCAGTAAGGTGCTGAAAAAGTGGCCATATAAAATATATTTTTGACTATTCTCCAAGTGTGTATTATTCACTGAGGCTCTGAATGAGTAGCCATATGATATAGACTCCTGACTCTTCCACAGATGCATATTACACACTAAGGCTACAAATGAGTGTCCAAATGAAATAGACTCCTGGCTATCCCACAGGTGGAGATTATGCACTGGGGCTCTGAATGACTGTCCATTGGATATAGACTCCAAATTATTCTCCAGGTGTGTATTATTCAGAGAGGCTCAGAATAAGTGGCCATATAAATTAGATTCCTTACTATCCCACAGGTGTGTGTGATTCACTGAGGCTCTTAATATGTGGCTTCATGAAATAGACTCCTGACTACTCAACATTATTCAGTGACACTTTAAATGAGACGCCACATTAAAAAAACTCCTGACTATTCCACTTGTGAGTATTATTTAGTGAGAATCTCAATGAGGGAATAAAACAGAATTCTATTTCCCCAAGCGTGTACATTTAGTGAGGCTCTCAATGAGTGGCCATATGAATGAGAATTCTGACTATTCCACAGGTGTGCATTATTCCATGAGGCTGTGAAAGAGGGGCCATATGAAATAGACTCCTTACAATTCCCCAGGAATGTAATATTCAGTGAGGTTCTGAATGAGTTTCCATATAAAATAGTCTCCTTTTACCTGGTGTGCATCATTGAGTGAGGCTCTGATTGAGTGGCCATAAGACATAAACTCCAGACAATATCACAAGTGTGTAATACTCAGTGAGGCTGTGAAAGAGTGGCCATATAAAGCAGATTCCTTTTTACTCCACATGTGTGCATTACTCACTGATTGTCTGAATGAGAAACCATGTGAAATAAACTCCTAATTATTCTCCAAGCATGCATTATTCAAAGAGGTTCTGTATAAGTGTGCATACAAAATAGATTCCTGACACTCCCCCAGTGTGTATTCTTCAATGAGGCCCAGAATAAGAGGTCCTATAAAATAGACTCCTGACTATAACCCAGGTGCATAACCTTCAGGGAGGCAGTTAATTCGTGGCTATTTTAAACAGCATCCTGACTACCCAATAGGGGTTTATTATTCACTGAAGCACTGAATGAGAGGCCATATAAAGTAGACTCCTGACTATTGCCACTTTGTTAATTATTAAATAAGGCTCTGAATAAGTGGTAATATGGAATAGAGTCCTGATGATTCCCCAGGTGTGTATCATTCAGTGAGGCACTGATTCAGTGGCCATATGAAAGAGGCCCCTAACTAATATCCTGATGTGCATTATCCACTGTGGCTCTGAATTATTGGCCATGTGAAATAGACTCCTGAGTAATCCCCAAGTCTGCATTATTCAGTGATTCTATAAGTGGGCCTATAAAATAGACTCCTGACTATTCCGCAGTTGTGTATTATTCCTTGGGGGTCCTACGAAGTGACCATATAAAACAGACTTCTGTCTGTTCCTTATGTGTGCATTATGCAGGGAGTCTCAGAATTGCCGGTGATATGAATTAGTCTCCTCAGTACTCCACAGGCCTGCAATATGCACTCAGGCTCCAAATGAGTGGCCACGTTAAAAAGACTCCTCACTGTTTCTCAGGTGTGCATTATTTACTGCGGATTTACATCAGTGAATATATAAAATAGACTCCTATTTTACAGGTGTGTTCCATTCAGTGAGGCTATGAATGAGTGGCCATATGTAAGAGAATCCTGACTATTCCAAACGTGTGTATTATTCAGTGAAGCTCTAAATGAGTGACCATATGAAATAGAATCATGAATATTTTTCCAGTTTGCATTATTCACTGAGGTGCTCAAAGATTTCCCAGATAAAAAAGATTGCTGAGTACTCCCCATATATGCAGTATTCACATAGGCTGTGAATCAGTGGCCATGTGATATATACTTCTGAATATCTGCCATGTGTGCATTATTAATGGAGGTTCTGAAAACATAGCCCTATTAAAAAGAATGCTGACTCTTCCCCAGGTTTGGATTATCCACTGAGGCTATGAATTGGAGGCAATGTGAAATAGACTCCTGATTATTTTTCAGGTATGTTTTATTCACATGGGCACTGAATGAGGGACTGTGTGAAATAGACTCCTGTCTATTCCAGAGGAGTGTATGATTCGCTGAGGTTCTCAATGTGTGGCCAAAGAAAATAGACACCTGGCTACTCCACATATGAACATCATTCATCGACGCTCTGAATGAATGGCCATGTGAAAAAGTCTCCAAATTTTTCTCCAGGTTTGCATTATTCAATGAATATGAAGGCCATACCAAAGAGACTCCTGAGAATTCCCCAGGTGCATATTACTCAGTGAGACTCGGAATGAGTGGTGATATGTAATAGACTTCTCACTATTTTACAGGTATAGGTTATTCAGTGAGTCTCAAAATGGGTGTCCTTATTAAATAGAATTTCGACTTTTCACCACACGTCTATCATTCAGTGAGGTGCTGAATGAGTGGCCATATAATATAAATTCCTGAGAACTCAACAGGTATTCATTGTTCACTTAGGCTTTGAATGAGGAGCAATATGAAGTAGAATCCTGACTATTTTCCAGGTGTGTATAATTCACTGAGCCTCTGAATGATTGGCCTGAGGAAAGAAACTCCTGTCTATTACTCAGGTGTGTATTATTCAGTGAGGCTCAAAATGCATGGCCATATGAAATAGACCTCGCAGTACCCCACAGAAGTGAGTTATTCAGTGAGACTCTAAAAGAGTGGGCATATAAAATAAACTCCTGACTATTCATCAGGAGTTCATTATTCACTGAGGCTCTTAATGTGTGGCCATTGGAAATAGAATCCCGACTATCCCCCACGTGTGTAACATTCAGTGAGACACTAAATGAGTGGCCATATGAAAGGGGCTCCTATTACCATGGTTTGCATTATTCGTTGTGGCTCTGAATTACTGCCTATGTGAAATAGAGTCCGGAGCATTTCCCAATTCTGCATTATTCACTAATTCTCTGAGTGTTCATATAAAATAGACTCCTGATTATTCCCCAGTTGTGCATTATTCAGTGGGGGTCCTACTGAGTGACCATATAAAATAGACTTCTGACAGTTCCCCATGTGTGCATTATTCAGGGAACCTCAGAATCCGGAATGATACGCATTAGTCTTCTCAGTACTCCACAGACGTGAATTATTTACTGAGGCTTGTAATAAGTGTTCATGTTAAACATTCTCCTGACTGTTTCCCATGGGTGCATTATTCAAAGAGGCACTGAAACAGTGTCCCTATGAAAGAGACATCAGACTATTCTCAAGATGAGAAGTATTCAGCTTGGCTCTCAATCACTGGTCATACAAAAAAGAAAACCTGACGATTTCACATATGTGTATCATTCAGTGAGGCTCTGAACGAGTGACAATATAGTATTGACTATTGACTATACCGCAAATGTCTAATGTTTACAATAGAATCCTCAGTACTCCCCAGGTGTGCATTATTCACTGAGGCTCTGAATAGGTAGCAATATAAAACAGAGTCGAGAATATTCCACAGGTGTGTATCGTTAAGTGAAGATCCGAATGAGAGGCCATATGAAAGAGAATCGTCATCTATACACCGGTGTGCATTAATTCATGAGATTCTGAATGAGTGGCCATATGGCAATTCCACAGGTGTGTACCATTCAGTGAGGCACTAAGTGGCCATATTAAAGAGACTCCTGAATATGCACAAAAAGCTTATTACTCAGAGAGGCTATGAATGAATGGCTATATTAATTAGGCTGCTGACTACTCCACAGGAGTGCATTATTCATTGAAGCTCTGCATGAGAGGCGAGATGAAATTGTCTCCTGACAATTTCCAAGGTGAGTATTATTTACTGAGCCTCTGAATGTGTGGCCAATTGAAATCCACTCCTGACTATTTCCCAGGTGTGCGTTATTCAGTGAGGTTCTTTATGAGTTGCCATACAAAATAGACTCCTGACAATTCCCCAGGTGTGCACTACTCCCTGAGGCTCTCACTGAGGGGCCACATGAAATAGACACCTGACCCTACCCCATGCGGGTATTATTCAGAGAGGCTCTGAAAGAGTGTCCATATAAAATAGATACCTGTCTATTCCCCAGGTGTGCACTATTCACTGAGGCTCTGAATGAGTTTTAATATGAAATACACTCCTGTCAATTCCCCAGTTGTGTTTTATTCACATGGGCTCTGAATGAGAAGCCATATAAAATAGACTCCTGACTATTTCACAGGTGTGTATTATTCACTAATTTTCTGAATAGGTCGCCAAGGAAAATAGACACATGGCTACTGCACAAGTGTGCATTCTTCACTGATGCTCTGAATCAATGACCATGAGAAAGAGACTCCAAGATTTCTCAAGGTATGCATTATTCAATGAGGCTCTGAATGACAGGACACCATAAATAAACTCCTGACAGTTCCCCAAACTGGCACTTTTAGGAGGGCTCTGAATGAGTGGCAATATGAATCAACTTAATCAATATTTTCCTGGTGTGTGTTATACACTAAGGCTCTAAAAGTGTGTCCATATGAAAGAGAAACCTGTCTATTTTCAAAGCGTGCATTATTAAGTTAGGTTCTGAATCACAGGTCATATGGAATAAGATACTGATTATTCCCCAGGCGTGTATCATTCACTGAGGCTCTGAATGAGTGAACATATGATATAAAATGTTGAATATTCTCTATATGTGTACTATTCACTGAGGCGCTGAATGAGGGGTCTTTTGAAATAGAAACCTCAGTATTTCCCATGCACTCATCAATCACTGCAGCTCTGAATGATTGGCAATATGAAATGAATTTCTGACTATTCCACAGGTGTGTATTTTCAGTAAGACCATGAATGAGTGACCATATGAAAGAGAATCCTGTGTATTCCAAGGATGTGAATTATTTATGAAGGGCTAATGAGTAACCATAAGAAATAGATTCCAGTCTATTCCCCAGATATGCATTATTTCTTGTTGTCCTAATGGGTGGCCATATAAAATAGACTTCTAATTATTCCACAAGTGTTTATTATTCAGGAAAAATCAGAATGGTAGATGATATAAATTCATCTTTTCAGTGCTTCACAGACATGCGTTATTCACTGAGGCTCATAATGAGTGGTCATATTAAACAGAATCCTGACTATTCCCCAGGTGTGTCTCATTCAGTGAGGCTCTGAATGATTTGCCATAGGTAACAGGCTCCTGAGTACACAACATGTGTGAATTACTCACTGAGCCTCTGAATGAGTGGCCATGTGAAATACACTTCTGACTTTTTTCCAGGTGTGTACTATTCAGTGAGGCTTGAAATGTGTGGCCTTTTGAAACAGACACCCCAGTACTAGAAAGACCTGCATTATTCACTGAGGTGCTCAATGAGTGGGCATAAGCAATAGACTCCTGATTATTCCTTAGCTGTGCATTATTCACCAAGGCTCTGAATATGTGGCTATTTGGAATACATTTCTCACTATTACCTAGGTGTGTGTTATTGACAGAGTCTCTGAATGCATTGCCATTTCATATAGACTCTTGTGAATTCTCCAGGTGTGCACTATTCCTTGTGGCTCTGAATTAGTGGTCACATGAAATAGACTTCTCACTGTTCCCAGAACGTGTATCATTCACTGAGGCTCTGAAAGAGTGACCAAATGAAATAGATTCCTGACTATTCCACAGGTATCCATTATTCAGTAAGGCTCTTAATAAGAGTTCATATGAAACTGTCCTGACTATTTCACAGGTGTGTATCACTCAGTGAGGTGTTGACAGAGTGGCCATATAACATAGATTCTTGACTATTCTCCAAGTGTGTATTATTCACTGAGGCTCTGAATGAGTGGCCATATGATATAGACTCCTGACTATTCCACAGATGCTTATCATCCACTGAGGCTATAAATAAGGGTTCAAATGAAATAGAATCCTGGCTACCCACAGGTATGCATTATTCACTGGGGCTCTGAATGACTGTCCATCGGAAGTAGACTCCAAATTATTCTCAAGGTGTGTATTATTAAGTGAGGCTCAGAATAAGTGGCCATATTAATTAGATTCCTTACTATCCCACAGGTGTGTATTATTCACTGAGGCTCTTAATATGTGGCTTCATGAATTAGACTCCTGACTACTCCACATTATTCAGTGACACTTTGAATGAGACACCACATGAAGAAGACTGGCTATTCCACTTGTGGGCATTATTCAGTGAGAATCTCAATGAGGGGATAAAACAGAATCCTGGCTATTTCCCCAAGTGTGTACATTTAGTGAGGCTCTCAATGAGTGGCCATATGAATGAGACTTCTGACTATTCCACAGGTGTGCGTTATTCCATGAGGCTGTGAAAGAGTGGCCATATGAAATAGACTCCTGACAATTTTCCAGGAATGTAATATTCAGTGAGGTTCTGAATGAGTTTCCATAAAAATAGTCTCCTTTTACCTGGCTTACATTATTCAGTGAGGCTCTGAATGAGTGGCCATTAAAAATAAACTCCAGACTATATCACAAGTGTTTAATACTCAGTGAGGCTGTGAAAGAGTGGCCATATGAAACAGACTCATTATTTCACATGTGTGCATTATTCACTGATTTTCTGAATGAGTAAACATGTGACATAGACTCCTAATTATTTTCCATGTGTGTGTTATTTAAAGAGGTTCTGTATGAGTGTGGAGACCAAATAGAATCCTGAAACTCCCACAGGTGTGTACTCTTCAGTGAGGCCCAAATTTGGAGGTCCTATAAAATAGAATCCTGTCTATCACCCAGATGTGTCACATTCAGGGAGGCACTTAATTCGTGGCTATCTTAAACAGCATCCTGACTACCCCATAGGGGTTTATTATTCACTGAAGCACTGAATGAAAGGCCATATAAAGTAGACTCCTGACTATTGCCACTTTGTGAATTATTAAATAAGGCTCTGAATGAGAGGTAATATGGAATAGAGTCCTGACGATTCTCAAGGTGTGTATCATCCAGTGAGGCACTTATTGAGTGGCCATATAAAAGAGGCCCCTGACTAATATCCTGGTGTGCATTATCCACTGGGGCTCTGAATTACTGGCCATGTGAAATAGACTCCTAAATATTCCCCAAGTCTGCATTATTCAGTGATTCTCTGAGTGGCCCTATAAAATAGACTCCTGACTATTCTGCAGTTGTGTGTTATTTTGGGGGCGTCCTTCTGAGTGACCATATGAAATAGGCTTCTGTCTGTTACTCATGTGTGCCTTATGCAGGGTGTCTCAGAATTGGCGGTGATATAAATTAGTCTCTCAGTACTCCACAGACCTGCTTTATGCACTGAGTCTCTGAATGAGTGGTCAAGTTAAAAAGATTCCTGATTGTTTCTCAAGTGTGCATTATTTACTGCGGATCTGAATGGGTGAATATATAAAAGAGACTCCTATTTTACAGGTGTGTACCATTCAGTGAGGCTGTGAATGAGTGGCCATATGTAAGAGAATCCTAACTATTCCAAACGTGTGAATTATTTAGTGAAGGTCTAAATGAGTGAAGATATGAAATAGAACCTTGAACCTTTTCCAGTTGTGCATTATTCACTGAGGTGCTGGAAGACTGTTCAGATGAAATAGATTGCTGAGTACTCCCCATATATGCAGTAATCAGTGGCCATGTTAAATAGACTTCTGATATCTGCCATGTGTGCATTATTAATGGAGGTTCTGAAAACATAGCCCTATTAAAAAGATTGCTGACTCTTCTCCAGGTTTGGATTTTTCACTGAGGCTATGAATTGGAGGCAATGTGAAATAGACTCCTGATTATATTTCAAGTGTGTTTTATTCACATGGGCACTGAATGAGTAGCCGTGTGAAATAGACTCCTGTATATTCCAGAGGAGTATATGATTTGCTGAGGTTCTCAATGTGTGGCCAAATAAAATAGACACTTGAGTACTCTACATGTGTACATTATTCACCGATGCTCTGAATGAATGGCCATGTGAAAGAGACTCCAAATTTTTCTCCAGGTTTGCATTATTCAATGAGGCTCTAAATGAAGGCCATACAAAACAGACTCCTGATAATTCCCCAGGTGCGTATTACTCAGAGAGACTCGGAATTAGGGGAGACATGAAATAGAGTCTTCACTATTTTTTTTTATTTTAATTGCATTATAGGTTTTGGGGTACATGTGCAGAACGTGCAAGATAGTTGCATAGGTACAAAGATGGCAGTGTGTTTTGCTGCCTTCCTCCCCTTCACCCACACTTGGTATTCATCCACAGGCTAACCCCCCTACCCCCCCGCTGTCCCTCCCCCATTTCCCCAACAGTCCCCAGTGTATAGTAGACCGCCTCTATGTGTCCATGTGTTCTCATTTTTCTCACCCACCTATGAGTGAGTATATGCAGTATTTCTTTTTCTCTTCTTGTGTCAGTTTGCTGAGAATGATGTTCTCCAGATTCATCCATGTCCTTAAAAAGGACACAAACTCATCATTTTTGATTGCTGCATAATATTCCATGGTGTATATGTGCCACATTTTCCCAGTCCAGTCTATCATCGATGGGCATTTGGGTTGGTTCCAGGTCTTTGCTTTTGTAAACAGTGCTGCAATGAACAATCGTGTGCATGTGTCCTTATAATAGAATGATTTATAGTCTTTTGGATAGATACCCAGTAATGGGATTTCTGGGTCAAATGGAATTTCTATTTCTAGGTCCTTGAGGAATCGCCACACTGTCTTCCACAATGGTTGAACTAATTTACACTCCCAACAACAGTGTAAGAGTGTTCCTATTTTTCCACATACTCTCCAGCATCTGCTGTCTCCAGATTTTTTAATGATCGCCATTCTAACTGGTGTGAGATGATATCTCAATGTGGTTTCGATTTGCATCTCTCTAATGACCAACGATGATGAGCACGTTTTCATATGTTTGTTGGCCTCATGTATGTCTTCTTTTGTAAAGTTTCTGTTCATATCCTTTGCCCATTTTTGAATGGGCTTGTTTGTTTTTTTTCTGTAAATCTGTTTGAGTTCTTTGTAAATTCTGGATATCAGCCCTTTGTCAGATGTGTAAACTGCAAAGATTTTTTCCCATTCTGCTGGTTGCTGATTCACTCTAGTGACGGTTTCTTTTGCCGTGCAGAAGCTGTGGAGTTTGATTAGGTCCCATTTGTCTATTTTGACTTTTGTTGCCAATGCTTTTGGTGTTTTGTTCATGAAGTCCTTGCCTACTCCTTTGTCCTGAACGGTTTTGCCTAGATTTTCTTCTAGGGTTTTTATGGTGTCAGGTCTTACGTTTAAGTCTTTGATCCATCTGGAGTTAATTTTAGTGTAAGGTGTCAGAAAGGGGTCCAGTTTTTGTTTTCTGCACATGGCTAGCCAGTTTTCACAACACCATTTATTAAATAGGGAATCCTTTCCCCATTGCTTGTTTTTGTCTGGTTTATCAAAGATAATATGGTTGTAGATATGTTGTGTTGCCTCCGATGCTTCTGTTCTGTTCCATTGGTCTATATCTCTGTTTTGGTACCAGTACCATGCTGTTTTGATTACTGTAGCCTTGTGATATAGTTCAAAGTCTGGTAGCGTGATGCCTCCCGCTGTGTTCCTTTTGCTTATAATTGACTTGGCTATGCGGGCTCTTTTTTGGTTCCAGATGAAATTCATGGTGGCTTTTTCCATTTCTGTGAAGAAATTCAATGGTAGTTTGATGGGGATAGCATTGAATGTGTAAATTACTTTGGGCAGTATAGCCATTTTCACAATATTGATTCTTCCTAACCACGAACATGGAATGTTTCTCCATCTGTTTGTGTCCTCTGTTATTTCGTTGAGCAGTTGTTTGTGGTTTTCCTTAAAGAGGTCCCTTACATTCCTAGTGAGATGTATTCCTAGGTATTTTATTTTCTTTGGAGCAATTGTGAATGGCAGTTCGTTCTTAATTTGGTTCTCTTTAAGTCTGTTATTGATGTATAGGAATGCTTGTGATTTTTGCAAATTGATTTTATATCCTGACACTTTGCTGAAGTTGCTTATCAGTTGCAGGAGCTTTTGGGCTGAGGTGATGGGGTCTTCTAGGTATACGATCATGTCTTCTGCAAATAGAGACAATTTGGCTTCCACCTTTCCTATTTGAATACCCTTTATTTTTTCCCTTGCCTGATTGCTCTGGCTAGAACTTCCAGTACTATGTTGAATAGGAGTGGTGAGAGAGGGCATCCTTGTCTAGTGCCGGATTTCAAAGGGAATTCTTTCAGTTTTTGCCTATTAAGTATGATATTGGCTGTTGGTTTGTCGTAAATAACTTTTATTACTTTGACATATGTTCCATCAATACCAAGTTTGTTGAGGGTGTTTAGCATAAAGGGCTGTTGAATTTTGCCAAATGCCTTCTCTGCGTCAATTGAGATAATCATGTGGTTTTTGTTTTTGCTTCTGTTTATGTGGTGAATTACATTTATAGACTTGCATATGTTGAACCAGCCTTGTATCCCCGGGATGAATCCTACTTGATCATGATGGATAAGTTTTTAATGTGCTGTTGCAATCGACTTGCCAGTATTTTATTGAAGATTTTTGCATCTATGTTCATCATGGATATTGGCCTGAAGTTTTCTTTTTTTCTTGAGTCTCTGCCAGGTTTTGGTATCAGGATGATGTTCGTCTCATAAAATGATTTGCGAAGGGTTCTTTCTTTTTGGCTTATTTGGAATAGTTTCAGAAGGAATGGTACCAGATCCTCCTTGTGTGTCTGGTAGAATTCAGCTGTGAACCCATCTGGACCTGGGCTTTTTTTGTGTGGTAGGCTCTTAAGTGCTGCCTCAATTTCTGACCTTGTTATTGGACTATTCATAGTTTCGGCTTCCTCCTGGTTTAGGCTTGGGAGGACACAGGCGTCCAGGAATTTATCCATATCTTCCTGATTTACTAGTTTGTGTGCATAGAGTTGTTTGTAGTATTACATAATAATGGTTTGAATTTCTGAGGAATCTGTGGTGATTTCCCCTTTATCGTTTTTTATTGAATCCATTCCGTTGTTCTCCCTTTTCTTTTTTATCAGTCTGGCAAGTGGTCTGTCTATTTTGTTGATCTTTTCAAAAAACCAGCCCTTGGATTTATTGATTTATTGAAGGGTTTTTCTTGTCTCTATCTCCTTCAGTTCTGCACTGATCTTAGTTATTTCTTGCCTTCAGCTAGGTTTTGAGCTTTTTTGATCTTGCTCCTCTAGCTCTTTCAATTTTGTCAATAGGGTGTCAATTTTGTATCTCTCCACTCTTCTCATGTGGGCACTTATTGCTATATATTTTCCTCTACAGACTGCTTTAAATGTGTCCCAGAGATTCTGGTATGTTTTGTCTTCATTCTCGTTGGTTTCAAAGAACTTCTTTATTTCTGCCTTCATTTCATTGTTTATCCAATCAACATTCAAGAGCCAGTTGTTCAGTTTCCATGAAGCTGTGCGGTTCTGAGTTATTTTCTGAGTTCTGAGTTCCAACTTGATTGCACTATGGTCTGAGAGACTGTTTGTTATGATATCCGTTGTTTTGCATTTGTTGAGGAGTGCTTTACTTCCAATTATGTGGTCAATTTTGGAGTAGGTGTGATGCGGCGCTGAGAAGGAATGTATATTCTGTGGATTTGGGGTGGAGAGTTCTGTAAATTTCTATCAGGTTTGCTTGTTCCTGGTCTGAGTTCAAGTCCTGGATATCCTTGTTAATTTTCTGTCTGGTTGATCTGTCTGCTATTGACAGTGAAGTGTTAAAGTCTCCCACTATTATTGTGTGGGAGTCTAAGTCTCTTTGTAAGTCATTAAGAACTTGCCTTATATATCTTGGTGCTCCTACATTGGGTCCATATATATTTAGAATCGTTAGCTCTTCTTGTTGTATTGATCCTTTTACCATTATGTAATGACCTTCTTTGTCCCTTTTGATCTTTGTTGCTTTAAAGTCTATTTTATCAGAGACGAGAATTGCAACTCCTGCTTTTTTTTTTTGCTCTCCATTTGCTTGGTAGATCTTCCTCCAAACTTTAATTTTGAGCCTTTGTGTATCTTTGCATGTGAGGTGGGTTTCCTGGATACAGCACACTGATGGGTTTTGGTTTTTTATCCAATTTGCCAGTCTGTGTCTTTGATTGGTGCATTTAGCCCATTTACATTCAGGGTTAATATTGTTATGTGTGAATTTGATACTGCCATAGTAATGCTAGCTGGCTGTTTTGCCCTTTGGTTCATGTACATTCTTCATTTTGTTGATGGTCTTTAGCATTTGGTATGCTTTTAGGATGGCTGGAACTGGTTGTTTCTTTCTATGTGTAGTGCCTCTTTCAGGAGCTCTTGTAAAGCAGGCCTAGTGGTAACAGAATCTCTGAGTACTTGCTTGTTCGTGAAGGATTTTATTTTTCCTTCACTTATGAAGCTCAGTTTGGCTGGATATGAAATTCTGGGTTGAAAGCTCTTTTCTTTAAAGATGTTGAATATTGGCCCCCACTCTCTTCTGGCTTGTAGAGTCTCTGCCGAGAGATATGCTGTGAGTCTGATGAGCTTCCCTTTGTGGGTGATCCGACCTTTCTCTCTGGCTGCCTTTAGTATTTTCTCCTTCGTTTCAGCCCTGGTGAATCTGACGATTATGTTCCTTGGGGTTGCTGTTCTTGCGGAGTATCTTTGTGGTGTTCTCTGTATTTCCTGCAGTTGAGTATTGACCTGTCTTGCTAGGTTGGGGAAATTTTCCTGGATAACATCCTGAAGAGTGTTTTCCAGCTTGGATTCATTCTCTTCGTCACATTCTTGTACACCTATCAAACGTACGTTGGGTCTCTTCACATAGTCCCACATTTCTTGGAGATTTTGTTCATTCCTTTTTGTACTTTTTTCTTTAATCTTGGTTTCTCGTTTTATTTCATTGAGTTGATCTTCAACTTCTGATATTCTTTCTTCTGCTTGGTCAATTCGGCTGTTGAAACTTGTGCATACTTCGCGAAGTTCTCGTGTTGTGTTTTTCAGCTCCTTCAATTTAATAATATTCCTCTCTAAGTTGTCCATTCTTGTTATCAATTCCTCGAATCTTTTTTCAAATCTTTTTTACAAGGTTCTTAGTTTCTTTGCACTGGTTTAGTACATGTTCCTTTAGCTCACTGAAGTTTCTCATTATCCACTTTCTGAAGTCTGATTCTTTCATTTTGTAACATTCATTCTCCGTCCAGCTTTTTTCCCTTGCTGGTGAGGAGTTTTGGTCCTTTTTTGGAGGTGAGGTGTTTTGGTTTCGGGTGCTTTCCTCCTTTTTGCGCTGGTTTCTTCCCATCTTTATGGATTTATTCGCCTGTCGTCTTAGTAGTTGCTGATTTTTCAATTGGGTCTCTGTGTGGATGCTGAAATTGTTGATGATGAAGTATTTCTGTTACTTAGTTTTTCCTCTAATGGTCTATCCCCTCTGCTATATGAGTGCTGAGGTCCACTTCAGGCCCTGCTTGTCTGGCATATACCTGCAGCAGCTGTGGAACAGTGAGGGATGATACCAGTTTCTTCTTCTTCTGTCCTTGTTCCAGAATAATGCCAGCCAAATGTCAGTCTGATTAGTCCTTTTCTGGGGTGACTTTTTGGATATACAGGGGTCTGGGAGCTGCTTGAGGAGACAGTCTGTGCTTTATAGGAGCTCCAGTGCTGAGCTGTGAGCTCCGTTGTTCATTCACCATTGTTGGGGGGTTGTTTATGTCTGCTGCTATAGAACTCATAAAACACCACCCTTTCCCCCACTTAGATGCTCTCTCTCAGGGAGTTGGGGCTTTTTTTATGAGTATCTGTTGCACTGTCCTGCCCCACTAGGCCACAGTCTATTCACTATTTGCCTGCCGGGGCTCTGACCTGCTAGTGCGGTTCCGCCCTGTTGCTGCTGGGCTCCCTTCTGCTGTGGAGCGTGGAGTCTCTCTGTTATGGCAGGTTGCCTCGGCAATGGCAGACTACCTCAGTCCTGGGCGGTACTTCAGTGGGGGTGGACTGTGTCAGCAATGGTGGACGCCCATCCCTCACTGGGGTGCACCGTCCTAGATGCAGACAGTAAAACTCTCAGCCCCAAGCATCTCCAGTTGCCGCCCTGCTTGTCCCAGTGAGTGTGGGACCCGCTGAGCCCGATCACCCAGCTCCCTGCCTCAAAGTCCGTCCTCTCTCTCTCTCTCTTTCTCTCCCCAAGCTGAAAGGTTGACTGTCTCACTGGCGCCCTAGTAGACTGCCAATAGGGCACTGGGATCCATGCGATCTCTCTTGCCACTGCCCACTACCCCAGCTCAGATCACGCTTCCAAGGAAACTCCTGGTCTGGCTCATTGTCCAAGTCCCGTTCAATCAGATGAACATGCCAATCTGCCCTTCCAAATCTCAGATTGCCGGTTTAACCGGGAACCCAGACCAGTGAGTTCCGTGCCGGGTCCTGCTGCGGCGCCGGCCAAATAGGAGGCGGGAGAGGGCTGCGTTAGCCAGCTGCGCTAGTCCGGTGTCTCTCCCACACCTGGGACTTTCAACGCTTTGTGGGCATAAAAGGAACATCCGAGAATGCGGCTAGGACTCACCCTCTGTGCCTTCACTGAGAGCTGCAATCCTGAGTCACCTCTATGACGCCATCTTGCCTCCTCCCCAGACTCTTCACTATTTTACAAGTATAAATTATTTAGTTGTTCCCAAAATGGGTGTCCTTATTAAATAGAATTCTGACTTTTCACCACGTGTGTATCATTCAGTGAGGTGCTGAATGAGTTTCCATATTATATGCATTCCTGAGAACTCAACAGATGTTCATTGTTCACTTAGGCTTTAAATGAAGAGCAATATGAAGTAGATTACTGACAATTTTTCAGGTGTGTATAATTCACTAAGCCTGTGAATGATTGTCCTGAGGAAAGAAGCTCCTATTACTCAGGTGTGTATTATTCAGTGATGTTCAAAATGAGTGGCCATATGAAATAGACCTCTCAGTACCCCACAGAAGTGAGTTATTCAGTGAGACTCTGAAAGAGATGGCATATGAAATAAACTCCTGACTATTCATCAGGAGTTCATTATTCACTGAGGCTCTGAATGTGTGGCCATTGGAAATAGAATCCCGACTATTACCCACGTGTGTATCATTCAGTGAGGCCGTGAATGAGTGGCCATATTAAAGGGGCTCCTGTGTATTTCCCTCGTTTTTGTTATTCACCAAGGCTCTGAATTTCTGGCCATGTGAAATAGAGTCCGGAGTATTTCCTAAGTCTGCAATATTCACTGATTCTCTGAGTGGCCATATAAAATAGACTCCTGATTAATCCCTCGTTGTGTATTATTCTGTGGGTGTCCTACTGAGTGACCATATAAAATAGACTTCTGACACTTCCCCATGTGTGCATTATTCAGGGAGCATTAGAATCTGGGGTGATATGAATTAGTCTCCTCATTACTCCACAGACATGCATTATTTACTTAGGCTCGCAATGAGTGTTCATGTTAAACATTCTCCTGACTGTTTCCCTTGTGTGCATTATTCCAAGAGCACTGAAACAGTGTCCCTATGAAAGAGACATCAGAATATTCTCAAGCTGAGAATCATTCAGCTTGGCTCTCAAAGACTGGTCATACAAAAAAAGAACCCTGACGATTTCCCAGGTGTGTATCATTCAGTGAGGCTCTGAATGAGTGACCATATTGAATTGACAATTGACTATTCCACAAGTGTCTAATATTTACAATAGAGTCCTCAGTACACCTCAGGTGTGCATAATTCACTGAGGCTCTGAATGAGTGGCAATATGAAACACAGTGTTGACAATTTGAGAGGTGTGTATTATTAAGTGAGGATATGAATTAGTGGCCATATAAAAGAGAATCGTCACTTATCCACTGGTGTGCATTACTCCATGATATTCTGAATGAGTGGACATATGACAATTCCACAGGTGTGTATCATTCAGTGAGGCTCTAAGTGGACATATTAAAGAAACACCTGAATATTCACAAGGAGCTTATTATTCACAGAGGTGCTGAATGAAAGTCTATATCTATTAACTTGAGGGGACTCACAAGATGGCGTCGTAGAAGCAACTCAGGATTGCAGCTCGCAGTGAAGGTGCAGAGGGTCAGTCCTAGCTGCATTCTCGGATGGACCTTTTCTGCCCACAGAGCGTTGAAAGTCCCAGGTGTGGGAGAGACATGGGACGCTAGTACAGCCAGCTAGAGCAGCTGGCTCATGCGGCCGCTTCAGCCGGTGCCACAGAAGGACCCGGCACAGAACTCACTGATCTGGCTGCCCTGTTAAACAGGCAATCTGAGATTTGGAAGGGCAGATTGGTATGTCCATCTGATTAAATGGGATTTGGACAATGAGCCAGACCAAGAGTTTCCTGGGAAGCATGATCTGAGCTGGTGCAGTGGGCAGAGGCTTGAGAGATCGCACAGATTCCAGTGTCCTATCGGCAGGCTATTGGGGCGCCAGTGAGAGAGTCGAACTTTCAGCTTGGGGAGAGGAAAATAGAAACAGAGAGGATGGACTCTGAGGCAGGGAGCTGGGTGATCGGGCTCCGTGGGTCCCAGCCTCACAGGGACAAGCACGGTGGCTATTGAAGGCGCTCAGGGCTGAGGGTTTTGCTGCTGGCATCTAGGACAGTGAATCCCAGTGAGGGAGGGGCACCCGCCACTACTGCCCCTACTGAAGTACCATGCAGTGCTGATGCAGCCTGCCATTGCTGAGGCAACCTGCCATAACAGAGAGACTCCGCCAGGAGAGGAGAGTGCTCCACAGCAGAACGGAGCCCAGCAGTAACAGGGCAGACCCACGCTAGCAGGGCAGAGCCCCAGCAGGCACATAGTGAATAGATTGCCTCCTAGTGGGGCAGGACAGTGCAACAGATACTCATAAGGAAAGCCCCAACTCCCTGAGACAGATTACCTAAGGGGGGGAAACAGGGGTGGTGTTATTTGAGTTCTGTTGCAGCAGACATAAACAACTTTCCAACAACCCTGAATAAACAGTGGAGC
Source organism: Saguinus oedipus (assembly GCA_031835075.1). Taxonomy (NCBI): domain Eukaryota; kingdom Metazoa; phylum Chordata; class Mammalia; order Primates; family Cebidae; genus Saguinus; species Saguinus oedipus. Next base: position 8,792,470 of record CM063170.1, read on the forward strand.
TCACAATCCAGCACTGGTGCTCCTATAAAGCACAGACCATCTCCTCAAGCAGCTCCCTGACCCCTGTATATTCAAAAAGTCATCCCCAAAAAAGACTAATCAGACTGACATTTGGCGGGCATCATTCTAGAAAAAAGACAGCAGAAGAAGAATCTGGTTTCATCCCTCACTGTTCCGCAGCTGCTACAGGTATACCCCAGAAAAGTACGGCCTGGAGTGGACCTCAGCACTTATACAGCAGAGGGGCTAGACCATTAGAAAAAAAAGTAAATAAGAGAAATACTTCACCATCAATAATCTCAGCGTCCACACAGAGACCCAATTGAAAAATCAGCAACTACTAAGACAACAGGCGGATAAATCCATAAAGATGGGAAGAAACCAGCACAAAAAAAAAAGGAAAACACCCGAAACCAAAACACTTCACCTCGTACAAAGGAACAAAACTCCTCACCAGCAAAGGAACAAAGCTGGACAGAGAATGAGTGTGACGAAATGAAAGAATCAGACTTCAGAAAGTGGATAATGAGAAACTTCATTGAGCCAAAATAACGTGTTCTAAATCACTGCAAAGAAACTAAGAACCTTGAAAAAAGATTTGAAAAAAGATTCGAGGAATTGATAACAAGAATGGACAACTTAGAGAGGAATATGAATGTATTGAAGGAGCTGAAAAACACAACACGAGAACTTCGTGAAGCATGCACAAGTTTCAACAGCCGAATTGACCAAGCAGAAGAAAGAATATCAGAAGTTGAAGACCAACGCAATGAAATAAAAAAAGAAACCAAGATTAAAGAAAAAAGCACAAAAAGTAATGAACAAAAACTGCAAGAAATGTGGGACTATGTGAAGAGACCCAACCTACGTTTCATACGTGTACCAGAATGTGATGAAGAGAATGAATCCAAGTTGGAAAACACTCTTCAAAATACTATGCAGGAAAATTTCCACAACCTAGCAAGACAGGTCAATACTCAACTCCAGAAAATACAGAGAACACCACAAAGATACTCCGCAAGAAGAGCAACCCCAAGGCACATAATCGTCAGATTCACCAGGGCTGAAACGAAGGAGAAAATACTAAGGGCAGCCAGAGAGAAAGGTCGGATTACCCACAAAGGGAAGCTCATCAGACTCACAGCATATCTCTTGGCAGAGACTCTACAAGCCAGAAGAGAGTGGGGGCCAATATTCACCATCCATAAAGAAAAGAGCTTTCAACCCAGAATTTCATATCCAGCCAAACTGAGCTTCATAAGTGAAGAAAAAATAAAATCCTTCACGAACAAGCAAGTACTCAGAGATTTTGTCACCACGAGGCCGGCTTTACAAGAGCTTCTGAAAGAGGCACTACACATAGAAAGAAACAACCTGTTCCAGCCATCCTAAAAGCATACGAAATGCTAAAGACCATCAACAAAATGAAGAATGTACATGAACCAACGGGCAATACAGCCAGCTAGCATCAAAATGGCAGTATCAAATTCACACATAACAATATTAACCTTGAATGTAAATGGGCTAAATGCACCAATCAAAAGACACAGACTGGCAAATTGGACAAAAAACTAAAACCCATCAGTGTGCTGTATCCAGAAAACCCACCTCACACGCAAAGATACAAAAAGGCTCAAAATAATAGGATGGAGGAAGATTTACCAAGCAAATGGAGAGCAAAAAAAAGCAGGAATTGCAATTCTCATCTCTGATAAAATAGACATTAAAGCAACAAAGATCAAAAGGGACAAAGAAGGTCATTACATAATGGTAAAAGGATCGATACAACAAGAAGAGCTAATGATTCTAAATGTATATGGACCCAATGTAGGAGCACCCAGATATATAAGGCAAGTTCTTAATGACTTACAAAGAGACTTAGACTCCCACACAATAATAGTGGGAGACTATAACACTCCACCGTCAATAGCAGACAGATCAACCAGACAGAAAATTAACAAGGATATCCAGGACTTGAACTCAGACCTGGAACAAGCAAACCGGATAGACATTTACAGAACTCTCCACCCCAAATCCACAGAATATACATTCTTCTCAGCGCCACATCACACCTACTCCAAAATTGACCACATAATTGGAAGTAAAGCTCTCCTCAGCAAATGCAAAACAACGGAAATTATAACAAACAGTCTCTCAGACCATAGTGAAATCAAGGTGGAATTCAGAATTCAGAAAATAACTCAGAACCGCACAGCTTCATGGAAACTGAAGAACTGGCTCTTAATTGTCGATTGGATAAACAATGAAATGAAGGCAGAAATAAACAACTTCCTCAAGAACAACGAGAACGAAGACACAACGTGCCGGAATCTCTGGGACAAATTTAAAGCAGTCTGTAGAGGAAAATATATAGCAATAATTGCCCACATGAGAAGAGTGGAGAGACCCAAAATTGACACCCTATCGTCTAAATTGAAAGAGCTAGAGGAGCAAGATAAAAAAAAAAAGCTCAAAACCTAGCTGAAGACAAGAAATAACTAAGATCAGAGCAGAATTGAAGGAGATAGAGACAAGAAAAACCCTTCAAAAAATCCATAAATCCAAGAGATGTTTATTTGAAAAGATCAATAAAATAGACAGACCACTAGCCAGACTGATAAAAAAGAAAAGAGAGGACAACCAAGTAGATGCAATAAAAAACGATAAAGGGGAAATCACCACAGATTCCACAGAAATTCAATACATCATCAGAGAATACTACAAACAACTCTATGTGCACAAACTAGTAAATCAGGAAGAAATGGATAAATTCCTGGACGCCTGTGTCCTCCCAAGCCTAAACCAGGAGGAAGCGAAAACTATGAATAAACCAATAACAAGGTCAGAAGATGAGGCAGCAATTAAGAGCCTACCACATAAAAAAGCCCAGGTCCAGATGGGTTCAGAGCTGAATTCTACCAGACACACAAAGAGGAGCTGGTACCATTCCTTCTGAAACTATTCCAAATAATTCAAAAAGAGGGAACCCTTCCCGAATCATTTTATGAGACCAACATCATCCTGATACCAAAACCTGGCAGAGACTCAACAAGAAAAGAAAACTTCAGGCCAATATCCATGATGAACATAGATGCAAAAATCTTCAATAAAATACTGGCAAATCGATTGCAACAGCACATTAAAAAACTTATCCATCATGATCAAATAGGATTCATCCCGGGGATGCAAGGCTGGTTCAATATATGCAAGTCTATAAATGTAATTCACCACATAAACAAAAGCAAAAACAAAAACCACATGATTATCTCAATTGACGCACAGAAGGCATTTGACAAAATTCAGCAGCACTTTATCCTAAAAACCCTCAATAAACTTGGTACTGATGGAACATATCTCAAAGTAATAAAAGCTATTTACGACAAACCAACAGCCAATATCATACTTAATAGGCAAAAACCGGAAGCAATCCCTTTGAAATCCGGCACTAGACAAGGATGCCCTCTCTCACCACTTCTGTTCAACATAGTACTGGAAGTTCTAGCCCGAGCAATCAGGCCAGGAAAAGAAATGAAGGGTATTCAAATAGGAAAGGTGGAATCCAAATTGTCTCTATTTGCAGAGGACATGATAGTATACCTATAAGACCCCATCACCTCAGCCCAAAAGCTCCTGCAACTGATAAGCAACTTCAGCAAAGTCTCAGGATATAAAATCAATGTGCAAAAATCACAAGCATTCCTATACACAAATAACAGACTTAAAGAGAACCAAATTAAGAACGAACTGCCATTCACAATTACTACAAAGAAAATAAAATACCTAGGAATACAACTCACAAGAAATGTAAGGGACCTCCTTAAGGAAAACTACAAACAACTGCTCAACGATATAAGAGAGGACACAAACAGATGGAGAAACAGTCCATGTTCGTGGTTAGGAAGAATCGATATTGTGAAAATGGCTATACTGCGCAAAGTAATTTACACAATCAATGCTATCCCCATCAAACTACCATTGAATTTATTCACAGAACAGGAAAAACAACCATGAATTTCATATGGAAACAAAAAAGCGCCCGCATAGCCAAGTCAATTCTAAGCAAAAAGAACACAGCGGGAGGCATCACGCTACCAGACTTCTAACTATACTACAAGGCTACAGTAATCAAAACAGCATGGTACTGGTATTAAAATAGAGAAATAGACCAATGTAACAGAACAGAAGCATCAGAGGCAACACAACATATCTACAACCATATTATCTTTGATAAACCAGACAAAAACAGGTAATGGGGAAAGGATTCCCTATTTAATAAATGGTGTTGGGAAAACTGGCTAGCCTTGTGCAGAAAGCAGAAACTGCACCTCTTCCTGACATCTTACACTAAAATTAACTCCAGATGGATTAAAGACTTAAATGTAAGACCTGACACCATAAAAACCCTAGAAGAAAATCTAGACAAAACCGTTCAGGACATAGGAGTAGGCAAGGACTTCATGAACAAAACACCAAAAGCATTGGCAACAAAAGCTAAAATAGACAAATGGGACCTAATCAAACTCCACAGCTTCTGCACGGCAAAAGAAACAGTCACTAGAGTGAATCGGCAACCATCATAATGGGAAAAAATCTTTGCAGTTTGCACATCTGACAAAGGGCTGATATCCAGAATTTACAAAGAACTCAAACAGATTTACAGAAAAAAAAGACAAACCAGCCCATTCAAAAATGGGCAAAGGATATGAACAGAAACTTTACAAAAGAAGACATACATGAGGCCAACAAACATATGAAAAAGTGCTCATCATCGTTGGTCATTAGAGAGATGCAAATCAAAACCACATTGAGATGTAATCTCACACCAGTTAGAATGGCGAACATTAAAAAATCTGCAGACAGCAGATGCTGGAGAGGATGTGGAGAAATAGGAACACTCTTACACTGTTGGTGGGAGTGTAAATTAGTTCAACCATTGTGGAAGACAGTGTGGCGATTCCTCAGGGACCTAGAAATAGAAATTCCATTTGACCCAGCAATCCCATTACTGGGAATCTATCCAAAAGACTATAAATCGTTCTACTATAAGGACACATGCACACCAATGTTCATTGCAGCACTGTTTACAATAGCAAAGACCTGGAACCAACCCAAATGCCCATCGATGATAGACTGGACTGGGAAAATGTGGCACATATACACCATGGAATATTATGCAGCAATCAAAAATGATGAGTTTGTGTCCTTTGTAAGGACATGGATGAATCTGGGGAACATCATTCTCAGCAAACTGACACAAGAACAGAAAAAGTAATACCACATATATTCACTCATAGGCGGGTGAGAAAAATGAGAACACATGGACACAGAGAGGCGGTCTTCTATACACTGGGGACTGTTTGGGGAATGGGGGAGGGACAGCGGGGGGGGCTGGGGGTGGATACCCTGGGCATGAATACCAAGTGTGGGTGAAGGGGAGAAAGGCAGCAAAACACACTGCCATGTGTGTACCTATGCAACTATCTTGCACGTTCTACACATGTACCACAAAACCTATAATGCAATATAAATTAAAAAAAAAAAGATAATGCGGAAATCACTACAGATTCTACAGAAATTCAAACCACCATCAGAGAATACTACAAACAACTCTATGCACATAAACTAGTAAATCAGAAAGAAATGGATAAATTCCTGGATGCCCGTGTCCTCTGAAGCCTAAACCAGGAGGAAGCCGAAACTATGAATAGACCAATAACAAGCTCTGAAGTTGAGGCAGCAATTAACAGCCTACCACACAAAACAAGCCCAGGTCCAGATGGGTTCACAGCTGAATTCTACCAGATACACAAAGGGGATCTGGTACCATTCCTTCTGAAACTATTCCAAATAATCCAAAAAGAGGGACCCCTTCCCAAATCATTTTATGAGACCAACATCATCCTGATACCAAAACCTGGCAGAGACTCAACAAGAAAAGAAAACTTCAGGCCAATATCCATGATGAACAAAGATGCAAAAATGTTCAATAAAATACTGGCAAACCGATTACAACAGCACATTACAAAACTTGTCCAATATGATCAAGTAGGATTCATCCCGGGGATGCAAGGCTGGTTCAACATATGCAAGTCTATAATTGTAATTCACCACATAAACAGAAGCAAAAACAGAAACCACATCATTATCTCAATTGATGCAGAGAAGGCATTTGACAAAATTCAACAGCCCTTTATGCTAAAAACCCTCAATAAACTTGGTATTAATGGAACATATCGCAAAGGAATAAAATCTATTTACGACAAACCAACAGCCAATATCATACTGAATGGGCAAAAACTGGAAGCATTCCCTTTGAAATCTAGCACTAGACAAGGATGCCCTCTCTCACCACTCCTATTCAACATACTACTGGAAGTTCTAGCCAGAGCAATCAGGCAAGAAAAAGAAATAAAGGGTATTCAAATAGGAATGGTGGAAGCCAAATTGTCTCTATTTGCAGACGACATGATAGTATACCTAGAAGACCACATCACCTCTGTTCAATGACTCCTGAAACTGATAAGCAACTTCAGCAAAATCTCAGGATATAAAATCAATGTTTAATAATCACAAGCATTCCTGTACACTAATAACAGACTTAAAGAGAACCAAATCAAGAACGAACTGACATTCACAATTGCTACAAAGGAAATCAAATACCTAGGAATACAACTCACAAGGAATGTAAGGGACCTCTTCAAGGAAAACTACAAACCACTGCTCAACGAAATAAGAGAGAACACAAACAGATGGAGAAACATTCCATGTTCGTGGTTAGGAAGAATCAATATCGTGAAAATATTTATACTGCCAAAGTAATTTACACTGTCAATGCTATCCTTATCAAACTACCATTGAATTTCCTCACAGAACTGGAAAAAACCACCATGAATTTCACATGGAACCATAAAGGAGCCCGCATAGCCAAGTCAATTCTAAGCAAAAAGAACACAGTGGGAGGCATCACACTACCAGACTTGAAACTATACTACAAGGCTACAGTAATCAAAACAGCATGGTACTGGTAGCAAAACAGAGATATAGACCAATGGAACAGAACAGAAGCATCAGAGACAACACAACCTTCCTACAACCACATAATGTTTGACAAACCAGACAAAAACAAGCAATGGGGAAATGATTTTCTGTTTAATAAATGATGTTGGAAAAACTGGCTAGCCATGTGCAGAAAGCAGAAACTGGACCCCTTCCTGACACCTTACACTAAAATTAACTCCAGATGGATTAAAGACTTAAACGTAAGACCTTACACCAAAAATACCCTAGAAGAAAATCTAGGCAAAACCATTCAGGACATAGGAGTAGGCAAGGACTTCATAAATAAAACACCAAAAGCATTGGCAAGAAAAGCCAAAATAGACAAATCAGACCTAATCAAACTCCACAGCTTCTGCACGGCCAAAGAAACCATCACTAGAGTGAATCGGCAACCATCAGAATGGGAAAAAATTCTTTGCAGTTTACACATCTGACAAAGGGCTGATATCCAGAATTTATAAAGAACTCAAACAGATTTACAGGAAAAAAAACAAACAAGCCCATTCAAAAATGGGCAAAGGATATGAACAGACACTTTACAAAAGAAGACATACATGAGGCCAACAAACATGAAAAAATGCTCATCATCACTGGTCATTAGAGAGATGCAAATCAAAACCACATTGAGATACCATCTCACGCCAGTTAGAATTGCGATTATTAAAAAATCTGGAGACAACAGATGCTGGAGAGGATGTGGAGAAATAGGAACACTCTTACACTGTTGGTGGGAGTGTAAATTAGTTCAACCATTGTGGAAGACAGTGTGGCGATTCCTCAGGGACCTAGAAATAGAAATTCCATTTGACCCAGAAATCCCATTACTGGGTATATATCCAAAGGAGTATAAATCGTTCTACTATAAGGACACATGCACATGAATGTTCATTGCAGCACTGTTAACAATAGCAAAGAACTGGCACCAACCCAAATGCCCAACGATGATAGACTGGACTGGGAAAATGTGGCACATATACACCATGGAATATTATGCAGCAATCAAAAATGATGAGTTTGTGTCCTTTGTAAAAACATGGATGAATCTGGTGAACATCATTCTCAGCAAACTGACACAAGAACAGAAAAAGTAATACCGCATATACTCACTCATAGGTGGGTGAGAAAAATGAGAACACATGGACACAAAGAGGCGGTCTACTATACACTGGGGTCTATTTGGGGGATTGGGGGAGGGACAGCAGGGGGGCTGGGGAGGGATAGCCTGGGGATGAATGCCAAGTGTGGGTGAAGGGGAGGAAGGCAACAAAACACACTGCCATGTGTGTACCTATGCAACTATCTTGCACGTTCTGCACATGTACCCCAAAACCTGTAATCCAATAAAATTTTTTAAAAAAAGAAAAAAATAAAAATAAATAAATAAATAAATAAATAATAAATAAATAAATAAAAACACTCCCGACTATTCCCCAAGTGTGTCTTATTCACTGAGGTTCTGTATGAGTTGCCATTTGAAATACACTCCTGTCGATTTTCCAAGTTTGCACTTTTCTCTGGTAGTCTCAGGGAATAGCCATAAGGCAGAGATTTTTTACTCTCCCCAGTGTATGTATTATTTGAAAAGCTCCAAAGTTGTGTCCATATGAAATTGACTCCTGACAATTTACCAGATGTGTGTTACTCACTGATGCTCTGAAGAAGTGGCAATATGTAAGAGATTCCTTACTATTCCCCAGGTGTGTTTTCTTCACTCAGCCTCTTAATAAGAGGCCACATGAAATAGACTCCTGACTATACCACATGTGTGCATTATTCACTGATATTCTGAATGTGTGGCCAAAGCAAGTCGACAGCTGGCTACTCCAAAGGTGTGCAATCTTTACTGGTTCTCTGTATGAATGACCAAATAAAAGAGACTTCAAATTTTTCTCCAGATTCGCATTATTCAATGAGGCTGTAAAAAAATGGGCCATATAAAAATTAGTCCCTACAATTCCGCATGTGTTTATTTCTCTGTTAGACTCAGAAAGTTGGTTGATATAAAATAGACTCCTCAAGATTCCAAGAAATACATAATTCAGGGAGGCTCATAATGCTCATTCATACTGAATAGAATCCAGACTATTCCCCACGTGTGTATCATTCATTGAGCTGCTGAAGGAGTGGCCATATGAAATCCACTCCTGAGTAACCAACATCTGTGCATTTTTCAGTGTGGCTTTGAATAAGATGTCCTGTGTAATAGGCTCCTGAGTACTCCGTAAGTGTGTATTATACACTGAGGCTCTGAAAGAGTGTTCATATGACATAGCCTCCTCATTAAATTTCCGGTGTTTATTATTCCATGAGGCTCTCAACCAGTGGTCATATAAAATAGAAGCGTATTTCCCAGATGTGTCTTATTCACTGAGGTTCTGTATGAGTTGCCATATGAAATACACTCCTGACGATTTCCCAAGTGTGCACTATTCTTTGGTAGTCTCAGTGAATAGCCATAAGGAACATATTTCTTACTGTATCAGTGTGTGTATTATTTGAAATGCTTCAAACGTGTGTCCATATGAAATTGACTCCTGACTATTTATCAGGTGTGCATTATTCACTGAGTCTCTGAAAAAGTGGCAATATATAATAGATTCCTTACTTTTCCCAAGGTGTGTATTCTACATTCAGCCTCTGAATGAGGGGCCATATATAATAGATTTCTGACTATACCACACGTGTGTATTATTCACTGATGTTCTGAATGTGTGGTCAAAGCAAGTAGACACCTGGCCACTCCACATGTCTGTATTCTTTAATGCTGCTCTGAACGTATGGCCATATGAAAGAGATTCTATCTTTTTCTCCAGATATGCATTATTCAATAAGGCTGTGAAAGATGGGCCATATGAAATTTACTCCTTACAACTTTGCATGAGTTCATTTTTCTGTTAGACTCAGAAAGGGGGTTGATAGGAAATAGGCTCTTCATGATTCTAAGAAATACATAATTCAGGGATTCTCATAATCCGTGTTCATATTAAATAGAATCCCCTCGTGTGTATTATTCAGTGATGTGCTGAATGAGTGGCCATATGAAATACATTTTGAGTACCCAACAGGTGTGCATTGTTTCGTATGGCTTTGAATCAGAGTGCTTATGTAATAGTCTCCTGAGTATTCTGTAAGTTTGTGTTATTCACCGAGGCTCTGAAATATGTTCTTATGACATAGCCTCCTGATTAAATTCCCGGTATTCATTATTGAATAAGGCTTTCAACCAGGGGTCATATACAATAGAAACCTAATTCTCATGTGTGCATCATTCAGTAATGCTCTGATTGCGTGGCCATATGGCATGGACTCTGACTGTTCCCAAGTTGTGTATCATTCTGCGAGTTTCTGAACGAGTGACCACATGAAAGAGACTCTGACTATAGCCTCTTGACTATTCCTCAGGTGTGCACTTTTCACTGAGGCACTGAATAAACTGTCATATCTATTAGAGTCCAGAATATTTCCCAGGTGTGAATTATTCAGTGAGTTTCTGAATAAGTGGCTATATAAAATAGACTCCTGAGTATTTCCCAGGTATATATAATTATTCACTGAGACTGTAAATGAGTGGCCATGTGAAATACACTCCTGACTTTTCCATAGGTGTGTATGATTCAGTGAGTCTCTTAATGAGTTACCATAAGAAAGAGACTCCTGAACACTCCACAGGCATGCATTTTTAAGTTAGCCTGTGAATGAGTGGCCATATGAAATGGAATCCTGACTATCCCAGAGATATTCGTTATTCACTGAGGATCTGAGTGAGTGAATAGATCAAATAGGCTCCTGACTATTCCACAGGAGTGAATTATTCAATGAAGCTCTGAGTGAAAAGCCAGATGAAATTTACTCCTGATATTTTCCCTGTTGTGTATAATTCACTGAACCTCTTAGTATGTGCTTAATTGTAAAACACTTTTGACTATTTCCCAGGTGTGTCTTATTCACTGAGGTTCGGTATGAGTTGCCATATGAAATAAAATCCTGAAAATTCCCCAAGTGTGCACTACTCCCTGGGAGTCTCAGTTAGTGGCCAAAAGGAACAGATTCTTGACTCTCCCCAATGTGTGTATTATTTGAAAGGCTCTAAATGTCTGTCTATATGAAATAGACTTCTGACTATTTTCCAGGTGTGCGTTATTCACTGAGGCTCTGAGTAAGTGGCAATATGTAATAGATTTCTGACTATTCTCCAGGTGTGTTTTATTCACTCAGCCTCTGAATTAGGGGCTTATAAAATAAACTTCTTACTATACCACAGTGTGTATTATTCACTGAGGTTCTGAATGTGTGGCCAAAGCAAATGGACACCTGGCCACTCCAAAGGTTTGCATTCTTTACTGATACTCTGAATGAAAGACCGTATGAAAGAGACTCCAAATTTTTCTCCGATATCCATTGTTTAATGAGGCTGTGAAGAAGGGGCCATATAAAATTTGCTCCTTACAATTCTGCATGTAATAATTTTTCTGTTCGATTCGGAAAAGGGGTCGGTAAAAAATAGACTCCTCAGGATGCCAAGGCATACATAATTCAGTGAGCCTCATAATGGGTGTTCATATGAAATAGAATCCTGACTATTCCCCACATGTGTATAATTAAGTGAGGTGCTGAATGAGTGACCATATGAAATACACTCCTGAGCACCCAACAGGTGTGCGTTGTTCAGTGAGTCTTTGAATGAAAGCGCCTATGTAGTAGACTCCTGAGTATTCCCTAGGTGTGTATTATTCACTGAGGCTCTGAAACAGTGTTCATATGACATAGCCTACTGATTAATATCCCGGTGTGCATTATTCAATGAGGCTCTCAACCAGTGCTCATATGAAATAGAAACCTATTTCCCAGGTGTGCATTATACAGTAATGCTCTGATTGCGTGGCCATATGGCATGAACTCTGACTATTCCCAATGTTTGTATCATTCAGTGAGTTTCTGAATGAGTGACCATATGATATAGACTCCCGACTATAGCCATTTAATGCCTCAGGTGTGCATTTTCCACTGAGGCTCTGGAGGAAATGTCATATCAAATAGACTCCAGACTATTTCACAGGTGTGCGTTATTCAGTGAGTCTCTGAATAAGTGTCTATATAAAATAGACTCGTGATTATTTCTCTGGTATATATGAGTTTTCACTGAGACTGTGAATGAGTGGACATGTGAAATAAACTCCTGACTTTTCCATAGGTGTGTATGATTCAGTGAAGCTCTAAATGAGTTTCCCTAGAAAAGAGACTCCTGAATACTCCACAGGGGTTCATTTTTAGGTTGGGCTCTGAATGAGTGTTCATACGAAATAGAATCCTGAGTTCCTTCCATGTGTATATTATTAAATGAGGCTGCTAATTTTAGCCTATATGTCATAAACTTCTGACTACTCCAGAGGTGCTTTTTATTTAGTGAATCTCTGAATGAAAGGCCATATGTAACAGCATCCTGAGTATTCCCCAGGTATGCATTATTCACTAATGCTTTGGACGTTTCGTTATATCAAATTGTCTCCTGACTAGTCCACAGGTGTGTATTATTTAATGAGGCTTGGATTAAGTGAAACTATAAAATAGACTGCTGACTATTCCGCAGGTAGTTGTTGTTGACTGAGACTCTGAATATGTGGGCATATAAAATATTACTATTTCAAAATTGTGCATTACTCACTCAGGCTTTCATTTTTTGGCCATATAAAATAGACTAGTGTCTATTCCCTAGGTGTGCATTATTCACTGAGACTGTAAATGAGTGGCTCCATAAAGTAGTCTTCTAACTCTTCCTCAGATGTGTGTTACTCAGTGAGGCTGTGCATGAGTGGTCATATGAAATAAAATGCTGACTATCCCCCATATTTGTATTATTCATTGAATCTCAGAATGAGTGGCTATATAAAATACACTGGTGAGTACTGTACATTTGTGCAGTATTTGCTGATGGTATGAGTGAGTGGAGGTATGAAATGGAATCCTAACTATTCCACAGGTATTCATTATTCACTGAGGCTCTGAATGAGTGGCTATATCAATTAGGTTCCCAACTATTTCGCTGGAGTGAATTATTCAATGAAGCTGTGAATGAGAGGCCTGATGTAATTGACTCCTGATCCTTCTCCTGTTGTGTATAATTCAATGAGGCTCATAGTGTGTGCTTAATTGAAATACACTCCAGACTATTTCCTAGGTGTGTCTTATTCATTAAGGTTCTGTATTGGTTGGATATGAAAGAGACTCCTGAGTATTTCCCAGGTGTGCATTATTCACTGAGGCTCTGAATAAGTGGCGATATGTAGTAGATTTTCGACTATTCTCCAGGTGTGTATTATTCACTCAGACTCTGAATGAGGGCTCTTATAAAATAGACTCCTGACTATAGCACAGGTGTGTATTATTCACTCGTATTCTAAATGTGTAGCCAAATTAAAGAGACACCTGGCCACTCCACAGGTGGGCATTTTTTTACTGATGCTTTGAATCAATGGCCATATGAAAGATACTCCAAATTCTTCTCCAGATATGCATTATTCAATAAGGCTGAAAAGGAGGGGCCATATAAAATTTACTCCTTACTATTCCGAATGTGTTAATTTTTCTGTTAGAGTTTCAAATGACATCGATAGAAAATAGACTCCTCAGAATACCAAGGCATACATAATTCAGTGAGACTCATAATGGGTGTTCATATTAAATAGAATCCTGACTCTTCCCCAGGTGTGGATTATTCAGTGAGGTGCTGAATGAGTGGCCATATGAAATAGACTCTTGAGTACCCAACAGGTGTGCATTGTTCAGTGAGGCATTGAATGAGAGGGCCTATGTAATAGAATCCTGAGTATTCTCTAGGCCTGTATTATTCACTGAGGCTCTGGAAGAGCGTTCATATGACATGGACTCCTGATTAATTTTCCAGTGTGCATTATTCAATGAGGCTATCAACCAGTGGTCATATGAAATATAAACCTATTTCCCAGGTATGCATCATTCAGTAGTGCTCTGAATGGGTGGCCATATAGGATGGACTCTGACTATTCACCAGGTGTGTATTATTTATTGAGGCTTTGAGTTAGTAACCATATAAAATAGATTTCTGACTATTCCTCAGGTGTGTTTTATTTACTGAGACTCTGATTAAGGGGGCATATGAAATAGACTCCTTCATATTCCAAAGTTGTGCATTACTCACTCAGGCATTGATTTTGTTGCTATATATAATAGACTAGCTTCTATCCCTGAGGTGTGCATTTTTCACTTAGGTTCTAAATAAGTGGCTATATGAAGTAGACTCTTAACTCTTCCCCAGGTATGTATTATGGAATGAGACTCTGAATAATTAGGCATAAGAAGGAGACTCTTGACTATTCCCCAGGTTTGCATTTTTTACAAAGAATCTGAATGTGTAGCCTTTTGAAGTAGACCCTTAACTATTTCGCAGGGGTGTATTATTCACTGAGGCCCTGAAAAAGTGGCCATATGAAAGAGATTCCAGACTATTCCATATATACATATTATTCACTGAAACACTGAAAGAGTGGCCATATGAAATAGACTCCATTTTACTACTCAGGTGTGCGTTATTCATTGCTTCTCTAAATGAATCACCATGTGAAATAGACCAGTGATTATTCCCCACATGTGCCTTATTCAAAGAGGTTCTGTATGAATGTTCATATCAAATAGACTCCTGACTATCTCAGAGGATTGTATCATTCAGGGAGGTGCTTAATTTGTGGCCATCTTAAATAGAGTCCTGACTACTCCACAAGTGTTCATTATTCACTGAAGCTCTGAATGAGAGGCCATATAAAATAGACTCCTGACTATTGCCCCATTGTTCATTATTCAGTATGGTTCTGAATGAGTGGTCATATGAAATAAAATCCTGACGACTTCCCAGGTGTGTATCATTCAGTGAGATACTGAATGGTGGTCATATGAAAGAGGCTCCTGACAATTACCAGGGTGTGCATTATTTACTGAGGCTCTGAGTGGCCATATAAAATAGACCCCTGATATTCACTGAATATTTCTCATGTCTGCATTATTCGCTGATTCTCTGAGTGGCCATATGAAATAGACTCTTGACTGTTCCACAATTTTGTATTATTTCTTGGGGGTCCTAATGAGTGGCCATATAAAATAGACTCTAAATTATTCCACAGGTTTGTATTATTCGGGGAATCTCAGAATAATTGGTGATATGAATTAGTCTCCTCAGTACTCCACAGACATATGTTATTCACTGAGGCTCATAATGAGTGATCATATTAAACAGAATCCTGACTATTCCCTAGGTGTGTATCATTCAGTGAGGCTCTGAAGGATTTGCCACATGAAAAACACTCCTGAGTACTCAACCGTTGTGAATTATTCACTGAGCCTCTGAATGAGTGGCCATGTGAAATACACTCCTGACTTTTTTCACGTGTGTACTATTCAGTGAGGCTCAAAATGAGTGGCCACATGAAACAGACTCCTCAGTCCTTGACAGATGTGCATTATTCACTGAGGGGCTGAATGAGTGGGCATAAGCAATAGATTCCTGATTATTCTTCAGGTGTGCATTATTCACGGAATCTCTGAATATGTGGCCATTTGTAACAAATTCCTCACTATTCCCTAGGTGTGTGTTATTCACAGAGTCTCTGAATGCATTGCTATTCCAAATAGATTTTTTTAAAAAATTTCAAATAGACTCTTGAGAATTCTCCAGGGGTGCACTATTCCGTGAGAGTCTGAATGAATGGCCACATGAAATAGACTCCTCACTGTTCTTCAGGAGTGTATCATTCACTGTGGCTCTGAAAGAGTGACCAAATAGAATAGATTCCTGACTATTTCACAGGTGTGCATTATTTACTGAGGCTCTTAATATGTGGCTACATGAAATAGACTCCTTACTACTCCACATTACTCAGTGACACTCCAAATAAGAGGCCACATGAAAAAAATTCCTGACTACTTTTCTTGTGAGCAAATCCAGGCAAGGCAAAACAAGGCAAATTCTGGCAAGACAAATCCAGGCAAGGCAATGCAAAGCAAGGCATATCATCACAAGGCAAATCCAGGCAAGGTAAGGCAAGGCAAACCCAGGCATGGCAAATCTAGGAAAGAAAGGACAAGGTAAACACAGGAAAGGCAAATTCAGGCAAAGTAAGGCAATGCAAAAAAAGTAAAGACAAGGTAAAACTAGGAAAGGCAAGGCAAGGCAAGACAAATCCAGACAAGGAAAGTCATAGCAAGGCAAATAAAGGAAAGGCAAATCCAGACAAGGAAAGTCCAGGAAATGAAAGGCAATGCAAGGCAAATTCAGGCAAATCAAATCTAGGAATTCCAAGGCAAGGCAAATCCAGACAATACAAATCCAGGTAAGGCATGGGAAGGTAACTACAGGCAGGGAAAATACAGGCAAGTAGAGGCAAGATAAGGCAAATCTAGGCAATGCAAATCCAGGCAAGGCAAGGCAAAGAAAATATAGGCAAGGCAAATCCATGCAAAGCAAGGCAAGAAAGATTCAGTCAAGATACATTTAGGAAAGGCAAGGCAAGTCAAGGCAAATGCAGGCAAGGCAAATCCAGAAAAGACAAGGGTAAGCAAATCCAGGCAAGGAAAATCCAGGCATCACAAAGCAAGGCAAATCCAGGAATAGAAAATCCAGGCAAGGCAAGACAAGGCAAATCCAAGCAATGCAATGTAAGACAAATCCAGGCAAGGAAACTTCAGGCAGTGCAAGGTAAGGCAAGACAAATCCGGGCAAGGCAAGGCAAATTTAGGAAAGGCATATCCAGGCAAAAAAAGGCAAGGTAAGGCAAATCCAGCCAAAACAAATGCAGAAAAGGCAAGGGAAGGCAAAACCAGGCAAGACAAATCCAGGTAAGGCAAATGCAGTCAAAGCAATACAAGGCAAATACAGGCAAGAAAAATACAAGCAAGGCAAGGCAAATACAGGCTAGGCAAGGGAAGGCAAGGCCAATAAAGTAAAGGCTAATCCAGGCAAATCAAGGCAAGGTAAGGCAAATCCAGAGAAGGAGGCAAGGCAAGACAATGCAGATTCAGGAGAGGCAAATCCAGGCAAGGAAAAGCAACACATTTAATTCCAGGAAAGGCAAATCCAAGAAAGTCAAGGCAAATCCAGGCAAGTCAAGGCAAAGCAAGACAAGGCAAAACTTGACAAGGCAAGGCAAGAAAAATCCAGGCAAGGCAAATTTAGTCAAGGCAAGACAAGGCAATACAAATCCAGGAAAGAAAAATCCAGGCAAGGAAAATCCAGGCAAGGCAAAACAACGCAAATCCAGGCAAGGAAAATCCAGGAGAAAGAAGACAAGACAAATTCAGCCAAGGCCAGTCAAGACAAATTCAGGCAAGGTAAGGAAATGCAAGGCAAGGCAAATCCAGGAATGACAAAATAAGGCAATGAAAATATAGGCAAAAAAAAAGAAAGACAATGCACATCCAAGCAAAAAAAAAAAATACATGCAAGGCAAGAAAAGACAAATCCAGGCAAATCAAGGCAAAGCAAGGCAAGGCAATGCAAATCTAGGCAAATCAAGGCAAGAAAAGGCAAGCCCAGGAAAGGGAAATTCAGGCAAGGCAAGGTAAGGCAAATCCAGGCAAGGCAAATTCAAGCAAAGCAAAGCAAGCAAGGTAAGGCAAATCCAGGGAAGGCAAATGTAGGCAAGACATGGAAAATCTAGGCGAGGCAAATGCAGGCAAAGAAAGGCAAGACAAATCAAATGCAGAATTTGAAAATTCAGTCAAGGCAAGAAAAACCAAGACAAATACAGGAGAGGCAAGGCAAGGCAAAACCAGACAAGAAAAGTCCAGGCAAAGCAAGCCAAGGCAAGGCAAATCCAGGAAAAGCAAACCCAGGCATTCCAAGGCAAAACCAATCCAGACAAGGAAAATCCAGGCAAGGCAAGGAAAGGTAAATACGGACCAGGCAAATACAGCAAAGGCAAGGCAAGGCAAGGCAAATGCAGAGAATACAAATTCAGTCAAGGCAAGGAAAAGCAAGACAAATCCAGGCCAGGCAAATCCAGGCAAGTCAAGACAAGGAAAAGTCATGCAGGTGAAGCAAGGGCAAGGCAAATCCAGGCAAGTCAATCAGGGCAAGACAAATCCAGGGAAGGAAAATTCAGGCAAGGCAAGGCAAATCCAAGCAAGAAAAATTCAGGCAAGACAAGGCAAAACAAGACAAATCCGGAAAATGCCAATTCAGAAAAAGCAAGACAAGGCAAATCCAGACAAGGCAAGGCAAAACAAATCCAAGCAAGGCAAATTCAGCAAGGCAAGGCAAGGAAAGGAAAGGCAAATCCAGGCAAGGTGTGTCCAGAAAAGGCAAAGCAAGACAAATCCAGGCAAGGCGATTCCAGGCAAGGCAAGTCAAGGCAAACCCATCCAAATTAAATCCAGGCAAGAAAAAAAATGCAAATTTAGGCAAAGCAAAACAAGGCAAATCGAGGCAAGGAGAATCCAAGCAAGGCAAGGTATGAAAATCCAGGCACAGCAAGGTAAGGAAAGGCAAATCTAGGCAAGGAAAATACACACAAGGAAAGAAAAGGAAAGGCAAATTCAGTCAAGGCAAGACAGGGCAAGGCACATCGAAGCAAGGCAAATCCAGGCAAAACAAGACAAGGTAAATCCAAGAAAGGCAAGGCAAAGCAAATACAGTCAATTCAAATTCTCACAAAACAAAAAAAAATCAAACCCAGGAAAGGCAAATCCAGGCAAGGTAAGGCAACATAAGGCAAATCCAGGCAAGGCAAACAGAATCAAGGCAAGGCAAGGCAAAATAAATTCAGAAAAGGCAAATCCAGAAAAGGAAAGGAAAGGCAAATCCAGGAAAGGAAAGGAAAGGCAAATCCAGCCAAAACAAGGCAAGGCATATCCTGACAATGCAATTTCAAACAAGGCATCACAAATCAAATCCAGGCAAGGCAAATCTAGGAAAATAAAGCCAAGACAAATACAAGCAAGGAAAGTCCAGGCAAGGTAGGGCAAGGCAAAAAAAAAAATAGATTTAAGGCAGATCCAGGCAAGGCATAGAAAGGCATAATAAGAAAAATCCAGGCAAGGCAAAACATAGCAAGGCAAATCCAAAAAAGTAAACTCAAAATAAATATATTTAAGAGAAGGGAAGGCAAATTCAAACAAGGCAAATTCCGGCAAGGCAAGGAAAAGACAATCCAGGCAAGGCAAATTCTGGCAAGGCAAGGCAAAGACAATCCAGGCAAGAAAAATCAAGGCAACGCAAAGCAAGGCAAATCCAAGAAAGGCAAATTTAGGCAAGGCAAGGCAAAGCAAATACAGGCAAGAAAAATCCAGGCAATGTAAGGCAAGGCAAATCCAGGCATGGCAAATCCAGGAAAGGCAACACAAGGCAAATCCAGACAACACAATACAAGGCAAATCCAGGAAAGACACATCCAGTCAAGGAAAATCCAGCCAAGGCAAGGCAAGGAAAATCAAAGCAAGGCAAATCTGGGCAATGTAAGGCAAGGCAAGGCAAATACAGGCAAGGCAATGCAAGGCAAATCTAGGCAAGGAAAAACCAGTCAAGGCAAATCCAGGCAAGTCAAGGAAAGACAAGGCAAATCTAGGCAGTGCAAAGGGAAACCCAGGCAAGGAATATTCAGGCTAGGCGACTCAAGAAAAATCCAGGCAAGGCAAGGAAAGGCAAACCCATGCTAGGCAAGGCAAGGAAAGGAAAATCCAGGTAAAAAAAAATTATGGAATGCAAGGCAAGGCAAGGCAAAACTATGTAAGGCAAATGCAGTAAATGCAACACAAGGCAAATCCAGGCAAGGCAAATCTAGCCAAGGCAGAGCAAGGCAAATCAAGGCAAGACAAATCCGGGCAATGTAAAACAAGGCAAGGCAATTCTAGGCAAGACAAATCCAATCAAAGCAATGCAAGGCAAATTCAGGTAAGACAAATACAGGCAAAGCAAGGCAAGGCAAATTTAGGCAAGATAAATTAAGTCAAGGCAAGGCAAACCTAGGAAAGACAAATCCAGGCAAAATAAGAGTAAGCAAATCCAGGCAAGAAAAATTCAGGCAATGCAGGGCAAAAAAATCCAAACATGGCAAATCCAGGCAAGGCAAGGCAAGGTAAGACAAGACAAGGCAAATCTAAGCAAGGCAAGTTTAGGCAATGCAAGGTAATGCAAATTCAGCAAGGAAAATCCAGGCAGAACAAAAAAAGTCAAAGCAAATCCAGGAAAAACAAGGCAAATCTAGGCAAGGCAAAACCAAACGAGGAAAGACAAGGCAAGGCAAATCCAGGCAATGTAACACAAGGCAAATCAAGGTGAGGCAAATGAAGTCAAGGCAATACAAAGCAAATCAAGGCTAGGCAAGGCAAGAAAAGGCCAATAAAGCCAAGGCAAATTCAGAAAAAAAAGGCAAATCAAAGGAAATCCAGAGAAGGAGGCAAGGAAAAGCAAGGCAAATCCAGCTAAGGCAATTCAAAAAAAGGCACGGAAAGGCAAACCCAGAAAAGGCAAACCCAGGCAAGGCAAAAAAAAAAAATAGGGACTCGCAAGATGGTGTCATAGAAGTGACTCAGGATTGCAGCTCTCAGTGAAGGCACAGAGGGTGAGTCCTAGCTGCATGCTCGGATAGACATTTTTTGCCCACAGAGCGTTGAAAGTCCCAGGTGTGGGAGGGACACAAGATGCTAGAACAGAGAGCTAGCGCAGCCGGCTCGCATGGCCGCATCGGCTGGTACTGCAGCGGGATCCGACATGGAACTCAATGGTCTGGGTGCCATGTTAAACCGGCAATCTGAGATTTGGAAGGGCAGATTGGCATGTCCATCTGATTGAACGGGACTTGGACAATGAGCCAGACCAGAAATTTCCTGGGAAGCATAATCTGAGCCTGTGCAGTGGGCAGTGGCACGGAAGATTGCACAGATCCCAGTGTCCTATTGGCAGGATACTGGGGCGCCAGTGAGAGAGTCGACCTTTCAGCTTGGTGAGAGGAAGACAGAGAGAGAGAGGATGGACTCTGAGGCAGGGAGCTGGGTGATCGGGCTCAGCAGGTCCCACCCTCACGGGGACGAGCAGGGTGGCGATTGGAGGCTCTTGGGGCTGAGAGTTTTGCTGCTGTCATCAAGGATGGTGCAGCCCGGTGACGGAGGGGCGTCAGCCACTACTGACGCAATTCACCCCTACTGAAGTACCGCCCAGGGCTGACGCAGCCTGCCATTGCTGAGGCAACCTGCCATAACAGAGAGACTCCACCAGGAGGGAGAAGCGCTCCACAGAAGAACGGAGCCCAGCAGTAACACGGCAGACCCGCGCTAGCAGGTCAGAGCCCCGGCAGGAAAATAGGGAATAGACTGCCTCCTAGTGAGACAGGACAGTGCAACAGATACTCATAAAGAAAGCCCCAACTCCCTGAGACAGACCATCTAAGGGGGAAAATAATGGGTGGCATTTCATGAGTTCTGTTGCAGCAGACATAAACAACCTCCCAACAACCCTGAATGAACAACAGAGCTCACAGCCCAGCACTGGAGCTCCTATAAAGCACAGACAATCTCATCAAGCAGCTCCCTGACCGCTGTATATCCAAAGAGTCACCCCCAAAAAGGACTAATCAGACTGACATTTGGCGGGCATCATTCTGAAGCAAAAACAGCAGAAGAAGAAACTGGTATCATCCCTCACTGTTCTGCAGCTGCTACAGGTATAGCGCAGACAAGCAGGGCCTGGAGTGGACCTCAGCACTCATACAGTGAAGAAGCTAGAGCATAAGAAGGAAAACTAAGTAACAGAAATACTTCATCATCAACAATCTCAGCATCCACACGGACACCCAATTGAAAAATCAGCAACTACTAAGACGAGAGGCGGATAAATCCATAAAGATGGAAAGAAACCAGCGCAAAAAGGAGGAAAACACCCGAAACCAAAACACCTCACCTCCTACAAAGGAACAAAACTCCTCAAAAGCAAGGGAACAAACATGGACAGAGAATGAGTGTGACAAAATGACGGAATCAGACTTCAGAAAGAGGATAATGAGAAACTTCAGTGAGCTAAAGGAACATGTTCTAAATCAGTGCAAAGAAACTAAGAACCTTGAAAAAAGATTCGAGGAATTGATAACAAGAATGGACAACTTAGAGAGGAATATGAATGAATTGAAGGAGATGAAAAACACAACATGAGAACTTCACGAAGCATGCACAAGATTCAACAGCCTAATACACGAAGCAGAAGAAAGAATATCAGAAATTGAAGATCAACTCAATGAAATAAAATGAGAAACCAAGATTAAAGAAAAAAGTACAAAAAGGAATGAAGAAAATCTCCAAGAAATGTGGGACTATGTGAAGAGACCCAACCTACGTTTGATAGGTGTACCAGAATGTGATGAAGAGAATGAATCCAAGCTGGAAAACACTCTTCAGGATGTTATCCAGGAAAATATCCCCAACCTAGCAAGACAGGTCAATACTCAACAACAGGAAATACGGAGAACACCACAAAAATACTCCGCATGAAGAGCAACCCCAAGGCACATAATCGTCAGATTCACCAGGGTTGAAACGAAGGAGAAAATACTCAGGGCAGCCAGAGAGAAAGGTCAGGTCACCCACAAAGGGAAGCCCATCAGACTCACAGCAGATCTCTCAGCAGAGACTCTACAAGCCAGAAGAGAGTGGGGGCCAATATTAAACATCCTTAAAGAAAAGAGCTTTCAACCGAAAATTTCATATTCAGCCAAACTGAGCTTCATAAGTGAAGGAAAAATAAAATCCTTCACGAACAAGCAAGTACTCAGAGATTTTGTCACCACTAGGCCTGCTTTACAAGAGCTCCTGAAAGAGGCACTACACATAGAAAGAAACAACCAGTTCCAGCCATCCTAAAAGCATACCAAATGATAAAGACCATCAACAAAATGAAGAATGTACATGAACCAACAGGCAAAACAGCCAGCTAGCATCAAAATGGCAGTATTAAATTCACACATAACAATATTAAACCTGAATGTAAATGGGCTAAATGCACCAATCAAAAGACACAGACTGGCAACTTGGATAAAAAACCAAAACCCATCAGTATGGTGTATCCAGGAAACCCACTTCACACGCAAAGATACACAAAGTCTCAAAATAAAAGTATGGAGGAAGATTTACCGAGCAAATGGAGAGCAAAAAAAAAGCAGGAGTTGCAATTCTCATCTCTGATAAAATAGACTTTAAAGCCACAAAGATCAAAAGGGACAAAGAAGGTCATTACATAATGGTAAAAGGATCGATACAACAAGAAGGGCTAACGATTCTAAATATATATGGACCCAATGTAGGAGCACCCAGATATATAAGGCAAGTTCTTAATGACTTACAAAGAGACTTAGACTCCCACACAATAATAGTGGGAGACTTTAACACTCCACTGTCAATAGCAAACAGATCAACCAGAAAGAAAATTAACAAGGATATCCAGGACTTGAACTCAGACCTGGAACAAGCAAACCTGATAGACATTTACAGAACTCTCCACCCCAAATCCACAGAATATACATTCTTCTCAGCACCACATCACACCTAATCCAAAATTGACCATATAATTGGAAGTAAAGCACTCCTTAGCAAATGCAAAACAACGGAAATCATAAAAAACAGTCTCTCAGACCATAGTGCAATCAAGCTGGAACTCAGAATTCAGAAAATAACTCAGAACGGCACAGCTTCATGGAAACTGAACAACTGGCTCTTGAATGTTGATTGGATAAACAATGAAGTGAAGGCAGAAATAAAGAAGTTCTTTGAAACCAACGAGAATGAAGACACAACGTACCAGAATCTCTGGGACACATTTAAAGCAGTCTGTAGAGGAAAATATATAGCAATAAGTGCCCACATGAGAAGAATGGAGAGATCCAAAATTGGCACCCTATCGTCAAAATTGAAAGAGCTAGAGGAGCAAGATCAAAAAAGCTCAAAACCTAGCCGAAGACAAGAAATAACTAAGATCAGAGCAGAACTGAAGGAGATAGAGACAAGAAAAACCCTTCAAAAAATCAATAAATCTAAGAGCTGGTTTTTTGAAAAGATCAACAAAATAGACAGACCACTAGCCAGACTGATTAAAAAGAAAAGAGAGAACAACCAAATAGTTGCAATAAAAAACGATAAAAAGGAAATCACCACAGATTCCGCAGAAATTCAAACCATCATCAGAGAATACTACAAACAACTATATGCACATAAAGTAGTAAATCAGGAAAAATGGATAAATTCCTGGACGCCTGTGTCCTCCCATGCCTAAACCAGGAGGAAGCCGAAACTATGAATAGACCAGTAACAAGGTCTGAAGTTGAGGCAGCAAGTAAGAGCCTACCACACAAAAAAAAGCCCAGGTCCAGATGGGTTCACAGCTGAATTCTACCAGACACACAAAGAGGATCTGGTACCATTCCTTCTGAAACTATTCCAAATAATCTAAAAAGAGGGAACCTTTCCCAAATCATTTTATGAGACCAACATCATCCTGATACCAAAACCTGGCAGAGACTCAACAAGAAAAGAAAACTTCAGGCCAATATCCATGATGAACATAGATGCAAAAATCTTCAATAAAATACTGGAAAACCGATTGCAACAGCACATTCAAAAACTTATCCATCATGATCAAGTAGGATTCATCCCGGGGATGCAAGGCTGGTTCAAAATACGCGTCAATAAATGTAATTCACCACATAAACAGAAGCAAAAACAAAAACCACATGATTATCTCAATTGACGCAGAGAAGGCATTTGACAAAATTCAGCAGCCCTTTATGCTAAAAACCCTCAATAAACTTGGTATTGATGGAACATATCTCAAAGTAATAAAAGCTATTTACGACAAACCAACAGCCAATATCATACTTAATGGGCAAAAACTGGAAGCATTCCCTTTGAAATCCGGTACTAGACAAGGATGCCTTCTCTCACCACTTCTATTAAACATAGTACTGGAAGTTCTAGCCAGAGCAATCATGCAAGAAAAAGAAATAAAGGGTATTCAAATAGGAAAGGTGGAAGCCAAATTGTCTCTATTTGCAGATGACATAATAGTATACGTAGAAAACCCCATCACCTCAGCCCAAAAACTCCTGAAACTGATAAGCAACTTCAGCAAAGTCTCAGGATATAAAATCAATGTGCAAACATCACAAGCATTCCTATACACCAATAACAGACTTAAAGAGAACCAAATTAAGAACGAACTGCCATTCACAATTGCTACAAACAAAATAAGATACCTAGGAATACAACTCACTAGGAATGTAAGGGACCTCTTTAAGGAAAACTACACACAACTGCTCAACGAAATAAGAGAGGACACAAACAGATGGAGAAACATTCCATGTTCGTGGTTAGGAAGAATCAATATTGTGAAAATGGCTATACTGCCCGAAGTAATTTACACAATCAATGCTATCCCCATCAAACTACCATTGAATTTCTTCACAGAACTGGAAAAAAAGCCACCATGAATTTCATCTGGAACCAAAAAAGAGCCCGCATAGCCAAGTCAATTCTAAGCAAAAAGAACACAGTGGGAGGCATCACGCTACCAGACTTCAAACTATACTACAAGGCTACAGTAATCAAAACAGCATGGTACTGGTACCAAAACAGAGATATAGACCAATGGAACAGAACAGAAGCATCAGAGGCAACACAACATATCTACAACCATATTATCTTTGATAAACCAGACAAAAACAGGCAATGGGGAAAGGATTTCCTATTTAATAAATGGTGTTGGGAAAACTGGCTAGCCATGTGCAGAAAGCAGAAACTGGACCCCTTTTTGACAACTTACACTAAAATTAACTCCAGATGGATTAAAGACTTAAACGTAAGACCTGACACCATAAAAACCCTAGAAGAAAATCTAGGTAAAACCGTTCAGGACATAGGAGTAGGCAAGGACTTCATGACCAAAACACCAAAAGCATTGGCAACAAAAGCCAAAATAGACAAATGGGACCTAATCAAACTCCACAGCTTCTGCATGGCAAGAGAAACAGTCACTAGAGTGAATCGACAACCATCAGAATGGGAAAAAATCTTTGCAGTTTACTCATCCGACAAAGGGCTGATATCCAGAATTTACAAAGAACTCAAACAGATTTACAGAAAAAAAAAACAAACAAGCCCATTCAAAAATGGGCAAAGGATATGAACAGAAACTTTACAAAAGAAGACATACATGAGGCAACAAACATATGAAAAAGTGCTCATCATCATTGGTCATTAGAGAGATGCAAATCAAAACCACATTGTGATATCATCTCACACCAGTTAGAATGGCGATCATTAAAATATCTGGAGACAGCAGATGCTGGAGAGGATGTGGAGAAATAGGAACACTCTTACACTGTTGGTGGGAATGTAAATTAGTTCAACCATTGTGGAAGATAGTGTGGCGATTCCTCAGGGACCTAGAAATAGAAATTCCATTTGACCCAGCAATCCCATTACTGGGTATCTATCCAAAAGACTATAAATCGTTCTACTATAAGGACACATGCACACGAATGTTCATTGCAGCACTGTTTACAATATCAAAGACCTGGAACCAACCCAAATGTCCATCGATGATAGACTTGATTGGGAAAATGTGGCACATATACATCATAGAATGTTTTGCAGCAATCAAAAATGACGAGTTTGTGTCCTTTGTAAGGACATGGATGAATCTGGAGAACATCATTCTCAGCAAACTGACACAAGAACAGAAAAAGAAATACTGCATATACTCACTCATAGGTGGGTGAGAAAAATGAGAACACATGGACACAGAGAGGCGGTCTACTATACACTTGGGACTGTTGGGGGAAATGGGGGAGGGTCAGCGTGGGGGCTGGTGGGGATAGCCTGGGGATGAATACCAAGTGTGGGTGATGGGAGGAAGGCAGCAAAACACACTGCCATGTGTGTACCTATGCAACTATCTTGCACGTTCTGCACATGTACCCCAAAATGTATAATGCAATAAAAATTAAAAAAAAATCAAATGCTTTGAAAATGAAAAAAAAAAAAGAAAGAGACACCACATGAAAAAGACTCCTGACTATTCCACTTGTGAGCCTTATTCAGTGAGAATCTCAATAAGAGTATAAAACAGAATTCTGACTGTTTTCAGAAGTGTGTACATTTAGTGAGGCTCTCAATGAGTGGCCTTGTGAATGAGACTTCTGACTACTCCACAGTTGTGCATTATTCCGTGATTCTGTAAAAGAGTGGCCATATGAAATAGACTCCTGACAATTCCCCAGGAATATCATATTCAGAGAGGTTCTGAAAGAGTTTCCATATGAAACGGTCTTCTTTTACCTGGTGTGCATTATTCAGGGAGACTCTGAATGAGTGGCCATAAGAAATAGACCCTAGACTATATCACAAGTGTGTAATTCTTAGTGAGGCTGTGAAAGAGTGGCCATATAAGGCAGACTTCTTATTACTCCACCTGTGTCCGTTATTCACTGATTGAATGAGTAGCCATGTGACGTAGACTTCTAATTATTTTTCATGTGTGCATTATTCAAATAGGTTCTGTATGAGTGTGCATACCAAATAGAATCCTGACACTCCCCCCCAGGTGTGTATTCTTCAGTGAGTCCCAGAATGGGTGGTCATATGAAATAAACTCCTGACTATCATCCAGATGCATAACATTCAGGGAGGCACTTAATTCGTGGCTATCTTAAACAGCGTCCTGACGACCCCATAGCGGTTCATTATTCACTGAAGCACTGAATGAGAAGCCATATAAAGTAGACCCCTGATTATTGACTTGTTTTGAATTATTCAATAAGGCTCTGAATGAGTGATAGTATGGAATAGAATCCTGACAATTCCCCAGGTGTGTATCATTCAGTGAGGCACTGATTGAGTGGCCATATGAAAGAGGCCCCTGACTAATACCCTGGAGTGCATTATTCACTGTGGTTCTGAATTATTGGCCATGTAAAACAGACTCCTGAGTATTCCCCAAGTCTGTATTATTCTCTGAGTGGCCTTATAAAATAGACTCCTGACTATTCCCCAGTTTTGTATTATTCTGTGGGCGTCCCACTGAGTGACCACATGAAATAGACTTCTGTCTGTTCCCCATGTGTGCATTATTCAGGGAGTCTCAGAATTGGCGGTGATATAAATTAGTCTTCTCAGTACTCCATACACGTGCGTTATGCACTGAGGCTCAAAATGAGTGGTCATGTTAAACAGATTCCTGATTATTCCCCAGGTGTGCATTATTCACTGTGGCTCTGAATGAGTGAAAATATAAAATAGCCTGCTGACCATTTTAAAAGTGTGTACCATTTGGTGAGGCTATGAATGAGTGGCCATATGAAAGAGAATCCTGACTATTTCAAATGTGTGCATTATTCAGTGATGGTCAAAATGAGTGATCATAAGAAAGAGAATCCTGAATATTTTTCAGGTGTGCATTATTCACTGAGGTGCTGAATGATTGTCCACATGAAAGAGATTGCTGAGTAATCCCCAGGTGTGCATTATTAACAGAGGTTGTGAATCAGTGGCCATGTGAAATAGACTTCTGAATATCCCCATGTGTGCATTATTAATGGAGATTCTGAAAATATAGCCCTATTAAAAAGATTGCTCACTATTCTCCAGGTTTGGATTATTCACTAAGGCAATAAATTGGAGGCAATGTGAAATAGACTCTTAATTATTTTCCAGGTGTGTTTTATTCACGTGGGCACTGAATGAGCAGTCGTGTGAAATCCACTCCTGTCTATTCCAAAGGTGTGTATGATTCGCTGAGGTTCTCAATGTGTGGCCAAAGGTAATAGACACCTGGCTACTACACATGTGTACATTATTCACTGAAGCTCTGAATAAATGGCCATGTGAAAGAGACTCCAAAATTTTCTCCAGGTTTGAATTATTCAATGAGTCTCTGGATGCAGGCCATACAAACAAACTTCTGACAATTCCTTAGGTGCGTATTACTCAGTGAGACTCAAAAAGAGTGGTGATATGAAAAAGACTCCTCACTATTTTACAGGTATACATTATTCAGTGAGTCTCAAAATGGGTGTCCATATTAAATAGAATCCCGATTTTTCCTCACGTGTGTATCACTCAGTGAGGTGCTGAATGAGTGGCCATATAACATGTATTCCTGAGGACACAACAGGTGTTCATTGTTCACTTAGGCTTTGAAAAAGGAGCAATATGAAGTAGACTCCTGACTATTTCCCAGGTGTGTATAATTCCTTGAGCCTCTGAATAATTTGCCTGAACAAATAAACTCCTAGCTATCACCCAAGTGTTTATTATTCATTAAGGCTGAGAATGAGTGGCCATATAAAAGAGACCTCTCAGAACCCCACAGAAGTGAGGTATCTCGTGAGACTCTGAGAGAGTGGGTGTATAAATTAGACTCCTGACTATTCCTCAGGAGCTTATTATTCCCTGAGGCTCTAAATGTGTGGCCATTGGAAATAGAATTCTGACTATTTCCCACGTGTGTATCATTCAGTGAGGCACTGAATGAGTGGCCATATGAAAGGGGTTCCTGACTATAACCTTGGTTTGCATTATTCACTGTAGCTCTGAATTACTGGCCATGTGAAATAGAGTTTGGAGTATTTCCCAAGTCTGCATTATTCACTGATTTTCTGAGTAGCCATATAAAACAGACTCCTGATTATTCCCCAGTTGTGTATTATTCTGTGGGGGGGTCCTACTGAGTGACCATATGAAATAGACTTCTGACTCTTCCCCATATGTGCATTATTCAGGGAGACTCAGAATCTGGGGTGATAAAATTAGTCTCCTCAGTACTCCGCAGATGAGCATTATTTACTGATGCTTATAATGAGTGTTCATGTTAAACATTCTCCTGACTGTTCCCCATGTGTGCATGATTCACTGAGGCTCTGAAACAGTGTCTTTATTAAAGAGAAATATGACTATTCCCAAGGTGAGAATTATTCAGCTTTGCTCTCAATGACTCGTCATACAAAAAAGAATCCTGACGATTCCCTAGGTGTGTATCATTCAGTGAGGCTCTGAATGAGTGACCATATAGCATTGACCATTGACTATTCCGCAAGTGCCTAATATTTACAATAGAATTCTCAGTACTCCCCAGGTGTGCATTATTCACTGAGGCTCTGAATGAGTGGCAATATGAAACAGTCTTGACAATTTTACATGTGTGTATCATTCAGTGAGGATCTGAATGAGTGGCCATGTGAAAAAGAATCATCACTTATTTACCAGTGTGCCTTACTCCATGAGATTCTGAATTAGTGGCCATACGACGATTCCACAGGTGTGTACTATTCAGTGAGGCTCTGAGTGGCCATATTAAAGTGATTCCCAAATATCTGCATGGAGCTTATTACTCAGAGAGGCTCTGAATGAATGGCTATATAAATTAGGCTACTAACTACTCCACAGGAGTGCATTATTCAGTGAATTTCTGCATGAGATGCCAGATGAAATTGTCTCCTGACAATTTCCTAGGTGAGTATTACTTACTGAGCCTCTGAATGTGTGGCCAATTGAAATATACTCCTGACTATTTCCCAGGTGTGCGTTATTCAGTGAGGTTCTATATGAGTTGCCATACAAAATAGACTTCTGACAATTCCCCAGGTGTGCACTACTCTCTGAGGTCCTCACTGAGCGGCCATATGAAATACATTCCTGACCCTACCCCATGCGTGTACTATTCAGAGAGGCTCTGAAAGAGTGTCCATATGAAATAGACTCCTGTCTATTCCCTAGGTGTGCACTATTCACTGAGAATCTGAACGTGTTTCAATATGAAATACACTCCTGACAATTATCCAGTTGTGTTGTATTCACATAGGCTCTGAAAGAGACGCCATATGAAATAGACTCCTGACTATTTCACAGGTGTGTATTATTCACTGATGTTCTGAATAGGTCGCCAAAGAAAATAGACACATGGCTACTCCACAAGTGTGCATTCTTCACTGATGCTTTGAGTAAATGGCCATGTGAAAGAGACTCCAAGGTTTTTCAGGTATGCATTATTCAATGAGGCTCTGAATGAGAGAATACCGTAAATCACTCTTGACAATTCCCCAGGCTTCGAATATTAGGAGGGCTCTGAATGAGTGGCAAAATGAAAAAACCTAATTAAATATTTTCCTGGTGTGTATTACTCACTGAGGCTCTAAAAGAGTAACCATATGAAAGAGAAACCTGTCTATTCCCAAGGTATGCATTATTTAGTTTGGCTCAGAATCATAGGTCATATCGAATAAGATACTAATTATTTCTCAGGTGTGTATCATTCACTGAGGCACTGAATGAGTGAACATATAATATGGAGCCTTGAATATTCCCCATGTGTGTATTATTCACTGAGGCATTGAATGAGGTGTCATTTGAAATAGAAACCTCAGTACTTTCCAGGCGTGCATTAATCACTGCGGCTCTGAATGAGTGGCAATATGAAATAGATTCCAGACTATTCAACGGGTGTGTATCATTCAGTGAGGCCCTGAATAAGTTACCATATGAAAGAGAATCCTGACTATTCCAAAGATGTGAATTATTCCGTGAAGGGCTAAATGAGTGACCATAAGAAACAGATTCCTGTCTATCCCCCAGTTATGCATTATTTCTTGGAGTCCTAATGGGTGGCCATATGAAATAGACTTCTAATTATTCCACAGGTGTGTATTATTCAGGAAATCTCAGAATTGTAGATGATATAAATTCCTCTTTTCAGTACTCCACAGACATGCGTTATTCACTGAGGCTTATAATGAGTGGTCATATTAAACAGAATCCTGACTATTTCCCAGGTGTGTCTCATTCAGTGAGGCTCTGAATGATTCACCATAGGCCAGAGACTCCTGAGTACACAAAATGTATGAATTACTCACTGAGCCTCTGAATGATTGGCCATGTGAAATACACTCCTGACTTTTTCCCATGTGTGAACTATTCAGTGAGGCTCAAAATGAGTGGCCACATGAAACGGACACCTCAGTACTCGACAGATGTGCATTATTCACTGAGGGGCTGAATGAGTGGGCATAAGTAATAGGCTCCTGATTATTCCCCAGCTGTGAATTATTCACTGAGGCTCTGAATATGTGGCCATTTGGAATAGATTTCTCATTATTCCCTATGTGTGTTATTCACAGAGTCTCCGAATGAATTGCCATTCCAAATAGGCTCTTGAGAATTCTCCAGGTGTGCACTATTCCATGAGGCTCTGAATGAGTGGCCACATGAAATAGACTCCTCATTGTTCCCCAAGCATGTATACTTCACTGATGCTCTGAAAGAGTGACTAAATGAACTAGATTCCTGACTGTTCCACAGGTATGCATTATTCAGTGGGGCTCTCGATGAGTGTTCATATGAAACTGTCTTGATTATTCCTCAGGTGTGTATCTCTCAGTGAGGTGCTGAAAGCGTGGCCATATAAAATAGATTCTTTACTATTCCCCAAGTGTGTATTATTCAGTGAGGCTATGAATTAGTGGCCATAATAAATAGACTCCAGACTATATCACAAGTCTGTAATACTCAGTGAGGCTGTGAAAGAGTGGCCACATGAAACAGACTTTTTATTACTCCACAAGTGTGTCTTATTTACTAATTGTCTGAATGAGTAGCCATGTGACATAGACTCTTAATTATTCTGTATGTGTGCATTATTCAAAGAGGTTTTGTATGAGTGTCCATACCAAATAGAATCCTGACACTCTCCCAGGTGTGCATTCTCCATTGAGGCCCAGAATGGGAGGTCATATGAAATAGACTCCTGACTATCACCCAGGTGTGTCACATTCAGGGAGGCACTTAATTCATGGCTCTCTTAATCAGCGTCCTGACTACCCTACAGGGCTTCATTATTCTCTTAAGCACTGAATGAGAGGCCATATAAAGTAGATTTCTGGCAATCGACTTGTTGTGAATTACTCAATAAGGCTCTGTAAGGCTGGTAGTATGGAATAAAATCCTGACAATTCCCCAGGTGTGTATCATTCAGTGAGGCACTGATTGAGTGGCCATATGAAAGAGGCCCCTGACTAATACCCTGGTGTGCATTACTCACTGTGGCTCTAAATCATTGGCCATGTGAAATAGACTCCTGAGTATTCCCCAAGTCTGCATTATTCAGTAATTCTATGAGTGGCCTTATAAAACAGACTCTTGACTATTCCTCAGTTGTGTATTATTCCGTGAGGGTCCTACTGAATGACCATATGAAATAGACTTCTGACTGTTACCCATGTGTGCATTACCCAGGGCATCTCAGAATAGGCGGTGATATTCATTATTCTCCTCTGTACTACTCCACTGATGTACATTATGCACTGAGGCTCGTAATGAGTGGTCATGTTAAACAGACTCCTGATTATTCTCCAGGTGTGCATTATTCACTGCAGCTCTAAATTAGTGAAAATATGAAATAAACTCCTGACTATTTCACAGGTGTGCACCATTCAGTGATGCTATGAATGAGTGGCCATATGAAAGAGAATCCTGACTATTCCAAGCGTGTGAATTATTCAGTGAAGGTCTAAATGGGTGGCCATAAGAAATAACATCCTGAATATTTTCCAGGTGTGCATTATTCACTGAGGTGCTGAATGATTGTTCACATGAAATAGATTGCTGAGTACTCCCCAGGTATGCATTATTCACGGAGGCTGTGAATCAGTGGCCATGTGAAATAGACTTCTGAATATCCCCCATGTGTGCATTATTAATGGAGGTTCTGAAACCATAGCCCTATTAAAAAGATTGCTGACTATTCCCCAGATTTGGATTATTCACTGAGGCTATGAATTGGAGGCAATGTGAAATAGATTCCTGATTATTTTCCATATGTGTTTTATTCACATGGGCACTGATTGAGGGGCCATGTGAAATAGACTCCTGTCTATTCCAGAGGTGTGTATGATTCGCTGAGGTTCTCAATGTGTGGCCAAAGGAAACAAACCCCTGGCTACTTCAAATGTGTACATTATTCACCAACGCTCTGAATGAATGACCATGTGAAAAAGATTCCAAATTTTTCTCCAGGTTTGCATTATTCAATGAGGCTCTGAATGCAGGCCATACAAAACAGATTATTACCCTGGTTTGCATTATTCACTGTGGCTTTGAATTACTGGCTACGTAATTCCCCAGGTACGTATTATTCAGTGAGACTCGAAAGAAGGGGCGATATGAAAGAGACTCCTCACTATTTTACAGGTATAGGTTTTTTAGTGAGTCTCAAAATGAATGTCCATATTAAATAGAATCCCGACTTTTCCCGACGTGTGTATCATTAAGTGAGGTGCTGAATGAGTAGCCATATGACATACATTTCTGAGGACTCAACAGATGTTTATTGTTAACTTAGGCTTTGAAAGAGGAGCAATATAAAAAAGACTCCTGACTATTTCCCATGTGTGTATAATTCACTGAGCCTTTGAATGATTGGCCTGAAAAAATAAACTCCTGGCTATTACCCAGGTGTGTATTATTCAATGAGGCTCAAAATGAGTGGCCATATGAAATAGACCTCTCAGTACCCCACAGAAGTGAGTTATTCCGTGAGACTCTGAAAGAGTGGGTGTATGAATTAGACTCCTGACTATTCATCAGGAGTTCACTATTCACTGAGGCTCTGAATGTGTGGCCATTAGAAATAGAATCCCGACTGTTCCCCACGTGTGTATCATTCAGTGAAGCACTGAATGAGTGGCCATATGAAAGGGGCTCCTGACTATTACCCTGGTTTGCATTATTCACTGTGGCTTTGAATTACTGGCTACGTGAAATAGAGTCTGGAGTATTTCCCAAGTCTGCATTATTCACTGATTCTCTAAGTGGCCATATAAAATAGAGTCCTGATTATTCCCCAGTTTTGTATTATTTGGTGGTGTCCTACTGAGTGACCATAGGAAATAGACTTCTTACTGTTCATGTGTGGATTATTCACGGAGCCTCAGAATCTGGGGTGATATGAATTAGTCTTCTCAGTACTTCACAGAAGTGCATTATTTACTGAGGCTCGTAATGAGTGTTCATGTTAAACATTCTCCTGACTGTTCCTCATGTGTGCATTATTCACTGAGGCTCTGAAACAGTGTCCCTGTGAATAAGATATCTGACTATTCCCAAGGTGAGAATTATTCAGCTTGGCTCTCAATGACTGGTCATACAAAGAAAAATCCTGAAAATTCCCCAGGTGTGTATGATTCAGTGAGCTCTGAATGAGTGACTATATAGAATTGACCATTGACTATTCCTCAAGTGTCTAATATTTACAATTTAATCCTCAATACTCCCCAGGTGTGCATTATTTACTGAGACTCGTAATGAGTGGTCATGTTCAACAGACTCCTGACTATTTTTCAGGTGTACAGTATTCACTGAGGCTCCAAAACAGTGTCTCCATGAAAGGGACACCTGACTGTTTCCAAAGTGTGCATTATTCAGCTTGGCTCTCAATGACAGGTCATGTAAAATAGAATCAAGACTATTCTTCAGGTGTGTATTATTCAGTGAGGATGTGAATGAATGACCATATATAATAGGCCATTGACTATTCCCCAACTGTCTATTATTCACGGTAGACTCTTCAGTACAACCCAGGTGTGCATTATGGTTTGAGGCTCTGAATGAGTGGCAATATAAAATAGACTCTTGACAATTCCCAGGTGTGTATCATTTAGTGAGGCTCTGAATGAGTGGCTGTATGAAAGAGAATCCTCACTTATCCACCGGTATGTGATACTTCATGAGATTCTGAATTAGTGGCCATATGACTATTCCACAGGTGTGTACAATTCAGTGAGGCTCTGAGTGGCCATATGAAAGAGATTCCTGAATATCCACAAGGAGATTATTACTCAGAGAGGCTCTGAATAAATGGCTATATCAATTAGGCTGCTGACTACTTCACACAAGTGCATTATTCAGTGAAGCTCTGTATGAGAGGCCAGATGAAATTGTCTCCTGACAATTCCCTAAGCGTGTATTGTTCACTAAGCTTCTGAATGTGTGACCTATTAATATACACTCCTGTCTATTCTTCAGGTGTGTGTTATTCACTGAGGTTCTTTCTGAGGTGTCATACGAAATAGACTCCTGACAATTCTCCAGGTGTGCACTACTTCCTGAGACTCTCACTGAGTGGCCATATAAAATAGACTCCTGACTCTACTCCATGTGTATATTATTCAGAGAGGCTCTGAAAGGGTGTCCATATAAAATAAACTCCTGTCTATTCCCCAGCTGTGCATTATTCACCCAGGCTCTGTATGTGTTTCAATATGTAATACACTCCTGATTATTCTCCAGGTATGTTTCATTCACAAGTCTATTTTATATGGCTCTGAATGAGGGGTCATATGAAATAGACCCCTGACTATACCCGAGTTGTGTATTATTTCGGGCAGGTCCTACTGAGTGACCATGTAAATTCGACTTCTGACTGTTCCCCATCTGTGCATTATTTAGGGAGTCTCAGAATCAGGGGTGATATGAGTTAGTTTCCTCAGTACTCCACAGATGTACATTATACATTGAGGCTCATAATGAGTGGTCATATTAAACAGACTTCTGACTATTTCCCAGGTGTTCATTATTCTCTGTGGCTCTGAATGAATAAAAATATAAAATGGGGAAGATTTCCAAGATGGCACCGTAGGAACAACTCAAGATTGCAGCTCTCAGTGAAGGTGCAGAGGGTGAGTTCTAGCCGCATTCATGGACGGATGTTTTTGCCCAAAGAATGTTGAAAGTTCCAGGTGTGGGAGAGACACGGGATGACAGTGCAGTGGCTCGCACAGCCGGTTTGGCCAGCACCACAGCGCAGCGGCACCTGGCACAAAACTCACTGGTCTGGGTGCCCTGTTAAACCAGCAATCTGAGATTTGGAAGGGCAGATTGACATGTCCATCTGATTGAACAAGACGTGGACAATGAGCCAGACCAGGAGATTCCTGGAAAGCGAGATCTGAGCCGGTGCAGTGGGCAACAGCATGGGAGATTGCATGGATCCCAGTGCCTTATCGCAGACTACTGGGATGCCAGTGAGAGAGTCGACTGTTCAGCTTGGGGAGAGAAAGAGAGAGAGAAAAAATACAGACTCTGAGGGAGTGAGCTAGGTGATTGAACTTGGCGGGTCCCACCCTCATGGGGACAAGCAGGGCAGAGACTGGAGGCTCCCGGGGCTGAGAGTACTGCTGCCAGCACAGTTGAATCTAGAACGGGGCAGCCCAGTGGGGGAGGGGCATCCACCACTATGGATGTAATCCACCCCTGCTAAAGTACCACATACTGCTGATGGAGCCTGCCATGGCCGAGGCAACCCGCCATAACAGAGAGACTCCATCAGCAGTGCAGACCACACCACAGCAGAACAAAGACACGCAGCAGTAGGGTGGACCCGAGCTAGCAGGGCAAAGCCACGGCAGGCAAATAGTGAATAGACTGTCTCATAGCTGGGCAAGACAGTGCAACAGATACTCATAAAGAAATCCCCAACTCCCTGAGACAGAGCATCTAAGAGGGAATAAAAGGGGTGGTTTATGAGTTCTGTAGCAGAAGACATAAACAAATCCTCCCAACAACCGTGAATGAACAATGGACCACACAGCTCAGCACTGGAGCTCCTATAAAGCACAGACCATCCCCTCAAGCAGCTCGCTGACCCCTGTATATCCAAAGAGTCACCCCAAAAAAGGACTAATCAGACTGAAATTTGGTGGGCATCATTCTGGAAAAAAGATAGCAGAAGAAAAATCTGGTAGCATCCCTAACTGTTCTGCAGCTGCTACAGGTGTACCCCAGACAAGCAGGGCCTGGAATGGACCTCAGCACTCGTACAGCAGAGAGGCTAGACCATTAGAAGGAAAACTGAATAACAGAAATACTTCATCATCAACAATCTGGGCATCCACTCAGAAACCCAATTGAAAAATCAGCAACTACTAAAACGACAGGTGAATAAATTCACAAAGATGGGAAGAAACCAGCGCAAAAAAAAAGAAAACACCCGAAACCAAAACATTTTACCTCCAACAAAGGACCAAAACTCCTCACCAGCAAGGGAACAAAGCTGGACGGAGAATGAGTGTGACGAAATGACAAAATCAGACTTCAGAAAGTGGATAATGAGAAACTTCAGTGAGATAAAAGAACATGTTCTAAATCAGTGCAAAGAAACTAAGAACCTTAAAAAAAGATTTGAAAAAAGATTCGAGGAAATGATAACAATAATGGACAAGTTAGAGGGGAATATGAATGAATTGAAGAAGACAAAAAACACAACACGAGAACATCGTGAAGCATGCACAAGTTTCAACACCCTAATTGACCAAGCAGTAGAAAGAATATCAGAAGTCGAGGATCAACTCAATACAATAAAATGAGAAACCAAGATTAAAGAAAAAAGCACAAGAAAAACGAACAAAATCTCCAAGAAATGTGGGACTATGTGAAGAGACCCAACCTACGTTTGATAGGTGTACCAGAATGTGATGAAGAGAATGAATCCAAGCTGGAAAATACTCTTCAGGATATTATCCAAAATAATTTCCCCAACATAGCAAGACAGATCAATACTAAACTCCAAAAAATACAGAGAACACCACAAAGTTACTCCGAAAAAAGAGCAACCCAAAGGCACAAAATCGTCAGATTCACCAGGGTTGAAATGAAGGAGAAAATGCTAAGGGCAGCCAGAGAGAAAGGTCGGGTCAACCACAAAGGGAAGCCCATCAGACTCAAAGCAGATCTCTTGGCAGAGACTATACAAGCCAGAAGAGAGTGGGAACCAATATTCAACATCCTTAAAGAAAAATACTTTCAATCCAGAATTTCATATCCAGCCAAACTGAGCTTAATAAGTGAAGAAAAAATAAAATCCTTCATGAAAAAGCAAGTACTCAGAGATTTTGTCACCACTAGGCCTGCTTTACAAGAGCTCCTGAAAGAGGCACTACACATAGAAAGAAACAACCAGAACCAGCCATCCTAAAAGCACACCAAATGCTAAAGAACATCAACAAAATGAAGACTCTACATGAACCAATGAGAAAAACAGCCGGCTAGCATCAAAATGGCAGTATCAAATTCACACATAACAATAATAACCCTAAATGTAAATGGGCTAAATGCACCAATCAAAAGACACAGACTGGAAAATTGGATAAAAAACCAAAATCCATCAGTGTGCTGTATCGGGGAAACACACCTCACATGCAAGAATACACAAAGGCTCATAATAAAAAGATGCAGAAAGATTTACAAAGCAAATCGAGAACAAAAAAAAGCAAAAGTTTCAATTCTCGTCTCTGAAAGAATAGACTTTAAAGCAACAAAGATCAAAAGGGACAAAGAAGGTCATTACATAATGGTAAAAGGATCGATACAACAAGAAGAGCTAACGATTCTAAATATATATGGACCCAATGCAGGGGCACCCAGATATAAAAGGCAAGTTTTTAATGACTTACAAAGAGACTTAGACTCCCACAAAATAATACAGGGAGACATTAA
Organism: Saguinus oedipus; assembly: GCA_031835075.1. NCBI lineage: Eukaryota > Metazoa > Chordata > Mammalia > Primates > Cebidae > Saguinus > Saguinus oedipus. The sequence goes on from CM063170.1 coordinate 8,832,067, forward strand.
CACTCCACTGTCTATATCAGACAGATCAACCAGACAGAAAATTAACAAGGATATCAAGTGCTTAAAATCAGACCTGGAACAAGCAAACCTGATAAACATTTACAGAACACTCCACCCCAAATCCACAGAATCTACATTCTTCTCAGCACCACATCACACCTAATCCAAAATTGACCACATAATTGGAAGTAAAGCACTCCTCAGCAAATGAAAAACAACTGAAATCATAACAAACAGTCTGTCAGACCATAGTGCAATTAAGTTGGAACTCAGAATTCAGAAAATAACTCAGAACCGCACAACTTCATGGAAATTGAACAACAGGCTCTTGAATGTTGATAGGATAAACAATGAAATGAAGGCAGAAATAAAGAAGTTCTTCAAAACCAACGAGAACAAAGTCAAAACATACCAGAATCTCTGGGACACATTTAAAGCAGTCTGTAGAGGAAAATATATAGCAATAAGTGCCCACACGAGAAGAGTGGAGAGATCCAAAATTGACACCCTATCATCAAAATGGAAAGAGCTAGAGGAGCAAGATCAAAAAAGCTCAAAACCTAGCCGAAGACAAGAAATAACTAAGATCAGAGCAGAACTGAAGGAGATAGAGACAAGAAAAACCCTTCAAAAAATCAATAAATCCAAGAGCTGGTTTTTTGAAAAGATCAACAAAATAGACAGACCACTAGCCAGACTGATTAAAAAGAAAAGAGAGAACAACCAAATAGATGCAATAAAAAACGATAATGGGGAAATCACCACAGATTCCACAGAAATTCAAACCATCATCAGAGAATACTACAAACAACTCTATGCACATAAACTAGTAAACCAGAAAGAAATGGATAAATTCCTGGACGCCTGTATCCTCCCAAGTATAAACCAGGATGCAAAAACTATGAGTAGACCAATAACAAGGTCTGAAGTTGAGGCAGCAATTAAGAGCCTACCACACAAAAAAAGCCAAGGTCCAGATGGGTTCACAGCCGAATTCTACCAGACACACAAAGAGGATCTGCTACCATTCCTTCTGAAACTATTCCAAATAATTCAAAAAGAGAGAACCCTTCCCAAATCATTTTATGAGACCAACATCATCCTGATAACAAAATCCGGCAGAGACTCAACAAGAAAAGAAAACTTCAGGCCGATCTCCATGATGAAAATAGATGCAAAAATCTTCAATAAAATACTGGCAAACCGATTGCCACACACATTAAAAAACTTATCCATCATGATCAAGTAGGATTCATCCCAGGGATGCAAGGATGTCTCAGCATATGCAAGTCTATAAATGTAATTCACCACATAAACAGAAGCAAAAACAAAAACCACATAATTATCTCAATTGATGCAGAGAAGGCATTTGACATAATTCAACAGCTCTTTATGCTAAAAACCCTCAATAAGCTTGGTATTGATGGAACATATCTGAAAGTAATGAAAGCTATTTATGACAAACCAACAGCTGATATAATACATAACAGGCAAAAACTGAAAGCATTCCCTTTGAAATCCGGCACGAGACAAGTATGCCCTCTCTCACCACTCCTATTCAATATAGTACTGGAAGTTCTAGTCAGAGCAATCAGGCAAGCAAAAAAAAAAAATAATAAAGGGAATTCAAATAGAAAAGCTGGAAGCCAAATTAAGGTGATATAGAAGACCATATCACCTCAGCCCAAAAACTCCTGAAACTGATATACAACTTCAGCAAAGTCTCAGGATATAAAATCAATGTGCAAAAATCACAAACATTCCTATACACCAATAACAGACTTAAAGAGAATCAAATCAAGAACGAACTGCCATTCACAATTGATACAAAGAAAATAAAATACTTAGGAATACAACTCACAAGGAATATAAGGGTCCTCTTTAAGGAAAACTACCAACCACTGCTCAACGAAATAAGAGAGGACACAAACAGATGGAGAAACATTCCATTTTCGTGGTTGGGAAGAATCAATATAGTGAAAATGGCTATACTGCCCAAAGTAATTTACACAATCAATGTTATCCCCATCAAACTACTATTGAATTTCTTCACAGAACTGGAAAAGCCACCATGAACTTCATATGGAACCAAAAGAGAGCCCACATAGTCCAGTCAATTTTAAGAAAAAAGAACATAGGGGGAAGCATCACACTACCCGACTTCAAACTATACTACAAGGCTACAGGGATGAAAACAGCATGGTACTGGTACCAAAACAGAGATATAGACCAACGGAACAGAACAGAGGAATTGGAGGCAACACAACATATCTCCAAACATATAATCTTTGATAAACCAGACAAAAACAAGCAATGGGGAAAGGATTCCCTGTTTAATAAATGGTGTTGGGAAAACTGGCTAGCCATGTGCAGAAAGGAGAAACTGGACCACTGCCTGACACCTTACACTAAAATTAACTCCAGATGGATTAAAGACTTAAACATAAGACCTGACACCATAAAAACCCTAGAAGAAAATCTAGGCAAAACCATTCAGGACATAGAAGTAGACAAGGACTTCATGACCAAAACACCAAAAGCCTTGGCAACAAAAGCCAAAATAGACAAATGGGACCTAATCAAACTCCACAGCTTCTGCACGGCAAAGGAAACCGTCACTAGAGTGAATCGGCAACCATCAGAATGGGAAAAAATCTTTGCAGTTTACACATCTGACAAAGAGCTGATATCCAGAATTAACAAAGAACTCAGATTTACAGGAAAAAAAACAAAAAAGCCCATTCAAAAATAGGCAAAGGATATAAACAGACACTTTACAAAAGAAGATATACATGAGGCCAACAAACACATGAAAAAAATGCTCATCATCACTGGTCATTAGAGAGATGCAAATCAAAACCACATTGAGACACCATCTCACGCCAGTTGGAATGGCGATCATTAAAAAATCTGGAGACAGCAGATGCTGGAGAGGATGCGGAGAAAAAGGAACATTCTTAACACTGTTGGTGGGAGTGTAAATTAGTTCAACTATTGTGGAAGACACTGTGGCGATTCCTCAAGGACCTAGAAATAGAAATTCCATTTGACCCAGCAATCCCTTTACTGGATATATATCCAAAGAACTACAAATCGTTCTACTATTAGGACACATGCACACGTATTTTCAATGCAGCACTGTTTACAATAGCAAAGTCCTGGAACCAAACAAATGCCCACCGATGATAGACTGGACTGGGAAAATGTGGCACACATACACCATGAAATATTATTCAGCAATCAAAAATAATGAGTTTATGTCCTTTGTAAGGAAATGGATGAATCTGGAGAACGTCATTCTCAGCAAACTGACACAAGAACAGAAAAAGAAATACTGCGTATTGTCACTCACAGTAGGGTGAGAAAAATGAGAACACACGGACACAGGGAGAGGGTCTACTACACACTGGGGTCTATTGGGGAAATTGGAGAGATACAGTGGGGCGGGGGGCTGGGGAGGGATAGCCTGGAGATAAATGCCAAGTGTGGGTGAGGGGGAGAAATGCTGCAAAACACACTGCCATGTGTGTACCTATGCAACTATCTTGCACGTTCTGCATATGTACCACAAAACTTTTAATGCAATAAAAATTTAAAAAAAAAAGAAAAGAAAAAATATCAGAAGTCGAAGATCAACTCAATGAAATAAAATGATTAAACAAGATTAAAGAAAAAAGCAAAAAAGGAATGAACAAAATCTCCAAGAAATGTGGGACTATGTGAAGAGACCCAACCTATGCTTGATAGGTGTACCAGAATGTGATGAAAAAAATGAATCCAAGCTGAAAAATACCCTTCAGGATATTATCCAGGAAAATTTTCCCAACCTAGCAAGGAAGGCAAATACTCAACTCCAGGAAATACAGAGAACACTACAAAATACTCCGCAAAAAGAGCAACCCCAAGGCACATAATCGTCAGATTCACCAGGGTTGAAATGAAGGAAAAAATACTAAGGGTATCCAGAGAGAAAGGTCAGGTCACCCACAAAGGGAATCCTGTCAGACTCACAGCAGATCTCTCAACAGAGACTCTACAAGCCAGAAGAGAGTGGAAGAAAATATTCAACATCCTTAAAGAAAATAACTTTCAACCCAAAATTTTATATCCAGCGAAACTGAGCTTCATACGTGAAGAAAAAATTAAATCCTTCATGAACAAGGAAGTACTCAGAGATTTTGTCACCACTAGGCCTGCTTTACAAGGATTCCTGAAAGAGGCACTGCACATAGAAAGAAACAACCAGTACCAGGCATCCTAAAAGCACACCAAATGCTAAAGAGCATCAACAAAATGAAGAATCTACATGAACCAATGGGCAAAACAGCCAGCCAGCATCAAAATGGCAGTATCAAATTCACACATAACAATATTAACCCTAAATGTAAATGGGCTAAATGCACCAATCAAAAGACACAGACTGGCCAACTGGATAAAAAACCAAAACCCATCAGTGTGCTGTATCCAGGAAACCCACCTCACATGCAAGGATACACAAAGGTTCAAAATAAAGGGATGGAGGAAGATTTACCAAGCAAATGGAGAGCAAAAAAAGCAGGAGTTGCAATTCTCATCTCTGATAAAATAGATTTTAAAGCAACAAACATCAAAAGGGACAAAGAATGTTATTACATAATGGTAAAAAGATCGATACAACAAGAAGAGCTAACGATTCTAAATATATATGGACCCAATGCAGGAGCACCCAGATATATAAGGCAAGTTCTTAATGACTTACAAAGAGTCTCAGACTCCCACAGAATAATAGTGGGAGACTTTAACACTCCACTGTCAATATCAGACAGATCAACCAGACAGAAAATTAAAAAGGATATCCAGGACTTGAACTCAGACCTGGAAGAGCCTTTATGCTAAAAACCCTCAATGAACTTGGTACTGATGGAACATATCTCAAAGTAGTAAAAGCTATTTATGACAAACCAATAGCCAATATCATACTTAATGGGCAAAAACTGGAAGCATTCCCTTTGAAATCCGGCACTAGACAAGGATGTCCTCTCTCACCACTCCTATTCAACATAGTACTGGAAGTTCTAGCCAGATCAATCAGGCAAGAAAAAGAAATAAGGGGTTTTCAAATAGAAGAGGTGGAAGCCAAATTGTCTCTATTTGCAGACGACATGATAGTATACGTAGAAGACCCCATCACCTCAGCCCAAAAACTCCTGTAACTGATAAGCAACTTCAGCAAAATCTCAGGATATAAAATCAATGTGCAAAAATCACAAGCATTCCTATACACCAATAACAGACTTAAAGAGAACCAAATCAAGAACGAACTGCCATTCACAATTGTTACAAAGAAAATACAATACCTAGGAATACCACTCACAAGGAATGTAAGTGACCTCCTTAATGAAAACTACAAACCACTGCTCAACGAAATAAGAGAGGAAACAAACAGATGGAGAAACATTCCATGTTCGTGGTTAGAAAGAATCAATATCGTGAAAATGGCTACATTGCCCAAAGTAATTTACACAATCAATGCTATCCTTGTCAAGCTACCATTGACTTTCTTCACAGAACTGGAAAAAAAACACCTTCAACTTCATATGGAACCAAAAGAGAGCCCTCATAGCCAGGTCAATTATAAGCAAAAAGAACACAGCGGGAGGCATCACACTACTAGACTTCAAACTATAGTACAAGGCTAGAGTAATCAAAACAGCATGGTTCTAGTACCAAAACAGAGATATAGACCATTGGAACATCACAGAGGCATCGGAGGCAACACAACATATCTACAACCATATAATCTTTGATAAACCAGACAAAAACAAGCAATGGGGAAAGGATTCCCTGTTTAATAAATGGTGTTGGGATAACTGGCTAGCCATGTGCAGAAAGCAGAAACTGGACCACTGCCTGACACCTTACACTAAAATTAACTCCAGATGGATTAAAGACTTAAACATAAGACCTGACACCATAAAAACCCTAGAAGAAAATCTAGGCAAAACCATTCAGGATATAGAAGTAGGCAAGGACTTCATGACCAAAACACCAAAAGCATTGGCAACAAAAGCCAAAATAGACAAATGGGACCTAATCAAACTCCACAGCTTCTGCATAGCAAAAGAGACAGTCACGAGAGTGAATCGGCAACCATCAGAATGGGAAAAAGTCTTTGCAGTTTATGCATCTGACAAAGAGCTGATATCCAGAATGTACAAAGATCACAAACAGATTTACAGGAAAAAAAACAAGCCCATTCAAAAATGGGCAAAAGATATGAACGACACTTTACAAAAGAAGACATACATGAGGCCAACAAACACATGAAAAAATGCTCGTCATCACTGGTCATTAGAGAGATGAAAATCAAAACCACATTGAGATACCATCTCACGCCGGTTACAATGGCGATCATTAAAATATCTGGAGACAGCAGATGCTGGAGAGGATGTAGAGAAATAGGAACACTCTTGCACTGTTGGTGGGAGTGTAAATTAGTTCAACCATTGTGGAAGACAGTGTGACAATTTCTCAAGAACCTAGAAATAGAAATTCCATTTGTCCCAGCAATCCCATTACTGAGTATATATCCAAAGGAGTATAAATCGTTCTACTATAAGGACACATGCACAGGAATGTTCATTGCTGCACTGTTTACAATAGCAAAGACCTGGAACCAACCCAAATGCCCATCGATGATAAGACTGGACTGGGAAAATATGGCACATATACACCATGGAATATTATGCAGCAATCAAAAATGATGAGTTTGTGTCCTTTGTAATGACATGGATGAATCTGGAGAACATCATTCTCAGCAAACTGACACAAGAACAGAAAAGGAAATACCGCATATTCTCATTCATAGGCGGGTGAGAAAAATGAGAACACATGAACACAGCGAGGGCGTCTACTACACACTGGGTTCTATTGAGGAGAATGGGGGAGGGACAGCTTGGGGGGAGCTAGGGAGGGATAACCTAGAGAGAAATGCCAAGTGTGGGTGAAGGGGAGGAATGCAGCAAAACACACTGCCATGTGTTTACCTATGCAATTATCTTGCACGTTCTTCACATGTACCCCAAATCCTAAAATGCAATAAAAATAAAAAAAAGAAATTAGATATTTAAGATTAAAAAAAGGAAATATAAAATGGACTCCTGACTATTTCACAGGTTTGTACCATTCAGTGAGGCTCTGAATGAGTGGCCATATGAAAGAGAATGCTGACTATTTCAAAAGTGTGCATTATTCATTGAAGTACTACATGAGGGGCTACATTTAATTGCCTTCTGACAATTTCCCAGCTGTGTATTATGCACTGTGCCTCTGAATGTGTGGCCAATTGAACTACACTCCTGACTATTCCATAGGTGTGTGTTATTTACTGAGGCTCTGTATGAGTTGCCATACAAAATAAACTCCTGACAACTCCCCAGGTCTGCACTACTCTCTGAGGCTTTCCCTGAGTGGCCCTGTGAAATAGGCTTCTGATTCTACCCCATGTGTGTTTTATTCACAAAGGCTCTGAGAGAGTGTTTATATGAAATGCACTCCTGCCTATTCCCCAGGTTTGTATTATTAACAGACGCTCTGAATGAGATTCAGTATGAAATACACTTCTGACTATTCTCCAGGTGTGTTTTATTGACACGGGCTCTGAATGAGGTGCCTTATGAAATAGACTCATGACAATTCCACAAGTGTGTATTATTCAGTCAATTTCTGAACAAGTGACCATATGAAATAGACTGCTGACTATAGCTTCTTGACTATTCCTTATGTGGGCAATTTCCACTAAGCGCTGGGTGAACAGTCATATAGAATAGACTCCAGACTATTTCCCAGATGGGCATTATTCAGTGAGTCTCTAAATAAGTGGCTGTATAAAATAGACTCCTTAGTATTTTCCAGGTATATATGATTCTTCACTGAGGCTCTGAATGAGTGGCCATGTAAAATACACTCCTGATTTTTCATAGGTGGGAATTATTCAGTGAGGCTCTGAAAGAGTGGTCATAGGAAAGAGACCCCTGAGTACTCACCAGGCGTGCATTTTTAAGTTGGGCTCTGAATCGGTGCCCATACAAAATAGAATGCTGACTTTCTTTCAGGTGTATATTATTCAGTGAGGCACTGAATGTGTGAGTATATAAAATAGACTTCTGATTACTCTACAGGTGTTCCTTATTCAGTGAGGCTCCAAATGAGTGGCAATATGTAATTGCGTCCTGAGTATTCCCCAGGTATGCATTATTTACTGAGGCTCTGAAAGTTCGGCCATATGAAATAGTCTCCTGACTAGTCCAGAGGTGTGTATTATTTAATGAGGCTTTGAGTTAGTGACCCTATAAAATAGACGCCTATTCCCCAGGTGTGTATTATTGACTCAGACTCTGAATAAGTGGGCATATGGAAAAGACTACTGACTATTCCCAGGTTGTGCATTACTCACTCAGGCTTTGATTTTGTGGCCATATAAAATAGACTAGTGTCTATTCCCCAGGTGTGCATTATTCACTGAGATTGTAAATGAGTGCCTATATAAAGTATGCTCCTATCTCTTCCCCAGGTTTGTATTCCTCAGTAAGGCTGTGCATGAGTGGTCATATAAAATAGGATGCTGACTATCCCCCATGTTTGTATTATTCAGTGAATCTCTGAATGAGTGGCTACATGAAATAGACTGGTGAGTACTATACATTTGTGCAGTATTCACTGAGGATATGAGTGAGTGGTCATATAAAATGGAATCCTGACTATCCCACAGGTGTGCATTATTTACTGAGGCTCTGAATGGGTGGCTGTATCAATTAGGATCCTGATTATTTTAAAGTATTGCATTATTCAATAAAGCTCTAATTGAGAGGCCAGATGAAATTGACTCCTGATCTTTCCCCTGTTGTGTATAATTTACTGAGCCTCTCAGTGTGTGCTTAATTGAAATACACTCCCGACTATTTCTCAGGTGTCTTTTTCACTGAGGTTCTGTATGAGCTGCCACATGAAGTAGAGTCCTGACAATTTTCCAAGCGTGCAATATTTTCTGGGAGTCTTAGTGAGTGGCAATAAGAAACAGATTTCTGACTCTCTCCAATGTGTGTATTATTCAGCGAGTCTCTGACAAATTCTCCATATGAAATAGACTCCTGACTATTTTCCAGGTGTGCATTATTTACTGAGGCTCTGAATAAGTGGCAATATGTAGTAGATTTTTGACTATTCCCCAGGTGTGTATTATTCACTCAGCCTTTGAATGAGGGGCCTTATAAAATAGACTCCTGACTATACCACAGGTGTATTATTCACTGATGTTCTGAACGTGTGGATAAAGCAAATGAACACCTGGCCACTACACAGGTATGCATTCTTTACTGATGCTCTCAATCAATGGCCATATGAAAGGGACTCCAAATTTTTCTCCAGATATTCATTATTCTATGAGGCTCTGAATGAGGGGCCATACAAAACTTACTCCTTACAATTCTGCATGTGTTAATTTTTTCTGTTAGACTCAGAAAGGGAGTCGATAGGAAATACACTCCTCAGGATTCTAAGGCATACATACTTCAGTGAGGCTCATAATGGAATTTCACATTAAATACAATCCTGACTATTCCCCACGTGTGTATCATTCAGTGAGGTGCTGAATGAGTGACCATATAAAATAGACTCCTGAGTAGCCAACAAGTGTGCTTTGTTCAGTGAGGCTTTTAATGTAATAGAGTCCTGAGTATTCCCTAGGTGTGTATTATTCACTGAGACTCTGGAGGTTTGTTCATATGACATAGCCTCCTGATTTTTGTCCTGGTATGCATTATTAAATGAGTCTCTAAACCAGGGGTCATATGAAGTAGAAACCTGACGATTTCCCAGGTGTGCATCATTCAGGAATGCTCTGATTGGGTAGCCATATGGCATGGACTGTGACTATTCCCAAGGTGTGTATCATTCAGTGTGTTTCTGAACGAGTGACCATATGAAATAGACTTTGGACTACAGCCTGATGACTATTCCTCATGTGTGTATTTTCCACTGAGACACTGGGTGAAAGGTCATATAAAATAGACTCCAGACTATTCCACAGATGTGCATTATTCAGTGGGTCTCTGAATAAGTGGCTACATGAAATAGACTCCTGAGTATTCCCCAGGTATATATGATTTTTTGTGAGGCTCTGAATGAGTGGCCATGTGAAATACCCTCCTGACTTTTTCATCAGTGTGTATGATTCAGTGAGGCTCTGAATGAGTTACCATAGGAAAGAGACTCCTGAATACTCCACAGGCATGCAATTTTAGGTTGGGCTCTGAATGAGTGGCGATACAAAATAGAATCGTGACTTTCCCTTATGTGTATATTATTAAGTGAAGCTGCGAATGTGTGGCCATATGACATAGACTTCTGACTACTCTACAGGTGTTCATTATTCAGTGAAGCTCTGAATGAAAGGCCATATGTAACAGCGTCCTGAATATTTTCCAGGTATGCATTATTCACTGAGGTTCTGAACGTTTGGCCATAAAAATAGTCTCCTGACTAGTCCACAGGTGTGTACTATTTAATGAGACATTGAGTTAGTGATCCTGTGAAATAAATTTCTGACTATTCTCCAGGTGTTTATTATTGACTGAGACTCTGAATAAGTGGGCATATGGAATATAACTGTTCCAAAGTTGTGCATTAAGCACTCAGGTTTTGATTTTTTGGCCATATTGAATAGACTAGTGTCTATTCCCCAGGTGTGCATTATTCACTGAGGCTGTAAATGAGTGGCTAGATAAAGTAGACTCCTAACTCTTACCCAGGTGTGTATTACTAAGTGAAGCTCTGCATGAATGGTCATATGAAATAGGATGCTGACTATCTTTTATGTTTGCATTATTCAGTGAATCCGTGAATGAGTGGCTATATGAAATAGGCTGCTGAGTACTGTACATTTGTGCATTATTAACTGAGGCTATAGGTGAGTGGCCATTTGAAATGGAATCCTGACTATTCCACAGGTGTGTATTATTCAATGAGGCTCTGAATGGTTGGCTGTATGAAATACACTCCTGACAACTCCATATGTGTGCAATATTCACTGAGGCTGTGAATGAGTGTTCATATAACATAGCCTCCTGATTATTGCCCAGGTGTGCATTATTCAATGAGACTCTTAATCAATGGTCATATAAAATAGAATCCTAACTATTTCCCAGGTGTACATCATTCAGTAATGCTCTGATTCAGTGGCCATATGACAAAGTCTGACTATTCCCCAAGTGGATATTATTCAGTAATTTTCTGAATAAGTGGCCACATGAAATAGACTCCTGACTATTCCCCAGGTGTGTATTACTTACTAAGGGTATGGATAAGTGGCTGCATAAAATATCCTCCTGACTATTCCTCAGGTGTGTATTTTACACTGAGGCACTGAACAAACCATCATTATCAATTAGACTCCAGACTATTTTGCAGGTGTCCATTATTCCATGAGTCTCCAAATGAGTGGCTATATGAAATAGACTCCAGAGTATTCTCCCTGTTTGTACGTTTCACTGAGGCTCTGAATGTGAGGCCATGTGAAATACACTCCTGATTTTTCCATGGATGTGTATTACTCAATGAGGCTCTGAATGACTGACCATTGGAAAGAGACTCCTGAATACTCCAAAGAGTGAAATTTTATTTTTTTATTATTTTTATAGCTGCATAGTATTTCTTTTTATAAAACAATTTTTAATGCATTTTAGGTTTTGGGGTACATGTGCAGAACGTGCAAGATGGTTGCATAGGTACACACATGGCAGTGTGTTTTGCTGACTTCCTCCCCTTCACCCACACTTGGCATTTCTCCCCAGGCTATCACTCCCCAGCTCACCCCCCGCTATCCCTCCCCCATTCCCCCAATAGACCCCAGTGTGTAGTAGACCCCCTCCCTGTGTCCATGTGTTCTAATTTTTCTCACCCACCTATGAGTGAGAATATGCAGTGTTTCCTTTTCTGTTCTTGTGTCAGTTTGCTGAGAATGATGTTCTCCAGATTCATCCATGTCCTTACAAAGGAAACAAACTCATCATTTTTTATTGCTGCATAATATTCCATGGTGTATATGTGCCACATTTTACCAGTCCAGTCTTTCATCAATGGGCATTTGGGTTGGTTCCAGGTCTTTGCTATTGTAAACAGTGCTGCAATGAACATTCGTGTGCATGTGTCCTTATAGTAGAACGATTTATAGTCCTTTGGATATATACCCAGTAAAGGGATTGCTGGTTCAAATGGAATTTCTATTTCTAGATTCTTGAGGAATCGCCACACTATCTTCCACAGTGGTTGAACTAATTTACACTCCCACCAACAGTGTAAAAGTGTTCCTATTTCTCCACACCCTCTCCAGCATCTGTTGTCTCCAGATTTTTTAATGGTCACCATTTTAAATTGGGCTCTGAAAGAGTGGCTTTATGTAATAGAATCCTGACTTTCCCCCAGGTTTGTATTATTCAGTGAGGTTGTGAATGTGTATATATATGAAATAGACTTCTGATTATTCTACATGTGTTCATTATTCAGTGAAACTCTGAATGAGAGACCATATGTAAGAGTGTCCTAAGTATTCCCAGGTATGCATTATTCACTGAGGCTCTAAAAGTTTGGCCATATGAAATAGCGTCATGACTATTACACAGGTGTGTATTATTTATTGAGGCTTTGAATTAGTGACGATATGAAATAGATTTCTGACTATCCCTCAGGTGTGTTTCATGGACTGAGACTCTGATTACGTGGGCATATGGAATAGACTCCTCCGTATTCCAAAGTTGTGCATTACTCACTCAGGCTTTGATTTTGTGGCCATATATAATAGACTAGTGTTTATTCCCCAGGTGTGCATTATTCACTGAGGCTCTAAATGAGTGGCTATATGAAGTAGACTCTTAACTCTTCCCCAGGTGTGTATTATTGAATGAGACTCTGAATAAGAAGGCATAAAAAGGAGACTCATGACTATTCCCTAGGTGTGCATTATTTATGGAAAATCTAAACGTGTAGCCATTTGAAGTACACTCTTGACTATTTCGCAGGGATGTATTATTCACTGAGGCCCTGAAGGAGTGACCTTATGAAAGAGATTTCTGACTATTCCAGATAAATATATTATTCACTGAAACACTGAAAGAGTAGTCATATGAAATAGAATCCATTTTACTCCACAGGTGTGCGTTATTCATTGATTCTCTAAATAAATCACCATATGAAATAGACTAGTAATTATTCCCCACATGTGCGTTATTCAAAGAGGTTCTGTATGAGTGTGCATATCAAATAGACACCTATTGCCCAGGTGTTTATCATTCAGGAAGGTGCTTAATTTGTGGCCATCTTAAATAAGGTCCTGACTACTACACAGGAGTTTATTATTCACTGAAACTCTGAATGAGAGGCCATATGAAATAGACTCCTTACTATTGCCCCATTTGGGCGTTATTCAGTAAGTCTCTGAAATAGTGGTTATATGAAATAGAATCCTGATGAATTCCCAGATGTGTATCATTAAGTGAGATACTGAATGAGTGCTCATATGAAAGAGGCCCCTGACTATTACCGTGGTGTGCATTATTCACTGAGGATCTGAGTGGCCATATGAAATAGACTGCTAATATTCACTGAGTATTTCTCATGTGTGCATTATTCACTGATCCTTTGAGTAGCCATATGAAATAGACTCCTGACGATTCCCCAGTTTTGTATTATTTCGTGGGGGTCCTAATGAGTGGCCATATGAAATAGACTTCCCATTATTTCACAGGTGTGTATTATTCACAGAAACTCTGGATGATGGGCGATATAAATTAATCTCCTCAGTACTCCACAGACATGCGTTATTCACTGAGGCTGATAATGAGTGGTCATATTAAACAGAATCCTGTCTATTCCCCAGGTGTGTATCATTCAGTGAGGTTCTGAATTATTCAAGATATGAAAAAGACTCCTGAGTACTCAACCGTTGTGAATTATTCACTGAGCCTCTGAATGAGTAAGCATGTGAAATACACTCCTGACTTTTTCCCAGGTGTGTACTATTCCGTGTGGCTCAAAATGAGTGGCCACATAAAACGGACCCCTCAGTATTCGACAGATGTGGATAATTCACTGACAGGCTGAATGAGTGGGCATAAGCAATACACTCCTGATTATTCCCCAGGTGTGCATTACTCACCAAGGCTCTGAGTATGTGGCCATTTGGAATAGATTCTTCACTATTCACTAGGTGTGTGTTATTCACAGAGTCTCCAAATGCATTGCCATTTCAAATAGACTCTTCAGAATTCTCCAGGTGTGCACTAATCTGTGAGGCTCTGAATGAGTGGCCACGTGAAATAGACTCCTCACTGTTCCCCAGGCTTGTATAATTTACTGAGGATCTGAAAAAGTGATCAAATGAAATAGATTCCTGACTATTCCACAGATGTGCATTATTCACTGAGGCTCTGAATATGTGGCTACATAAAATAGACTCCTGACTACTCCACATTATTCATTGACACTCCAAATGAAAGGCCACATGAAAAAGACTCCTGACTATTCCACTTGTGAGCATTATTCAGTGAGAATCTCAATGATTGAATACAACAGAATTCTGACTATTTCCCCAAGTGTATACATTTAGTGAGGCTCTCAATGAGTGGCCATATGAAAGAGACTTCTGACTATTCTGCAGGTGTGCATTATTCCGTGAGGCTGTGAAAGAGTGGTTATATGAAATAGACTCCTGACAATTTCCCAGGTATGCAATATTCAGCGAGGTTCTGAATATAAAATAGTCTTCTTTTACCTGGTGTGCATTTTTCAGTGAGGCTCTGAATTTGGCCATAAGAAATAAACTTTAGACTTTATCACAAGTGTGTAATACTCAGTGAGGCTGTGAAAGAGTGGCCATATGAAGCAAACTCCTATTACTCCACATGTGTGCGTTATTCACTGATTGCCTGAATAAGTCACCATGTGAACTAGACTCCTAATTATTCTTCATGTGTGCATTAGTCAAAGAGGTTCTGTATGAGAGTCAATACCAAATAGAATCCTGACACCCCCCAGGTATGTATTCTTCAGTGAGGCCCAGAATAAGATGTCATATGAAATAGACTCTTGACTATCACCCAGGTGCATAACATTCAGGGAGGCACTTAATTCGTGGCTATCTTAAACAACGTCCTGACTACCACATAGGGGTTCAATATTAACTGAAGCACTGAATGAGAGGCAATACAAAGTAGACTTTTGACTATTGCCCCGTTGTGAATTATTCCATAAGGCTGTTAATGAGTGGTAGTATGGAATAGAATCCTTACGATTCCCCAGGTGTGCATCATTCAGTGAGGCAATGATCGAGTGACCATATGAAAGAGGCCCGTGAATAATACCCTGGTGTGCATTGTTCACTGTGGCTCTGAATTATTGGCCATGTCAAATAGACTCCTGAGTATTCCCCAAGTCTGCATTATTCAGTGACTCTCTGAGTGGCCTTATAAAATAGACTCCTGACTATTCCCCAGTTGTGTATTATTCCAAGGGGGTCCTACTGAGTAACCATATGAAATAAACTTCTGACTGTTTCCCATGTCTGCATTATTCAGGGAGTCTCAGAATTGGCTGTGATATGAATTAGTCTCCTCAGTACTCCACAGACTTGCATTATGCACTTAGGCTTGGAATGAGTTGTCATGTTAATCAAACTCCTGATTATTCCCCAGGTGTGCATTATTCACTTTAGCTCTGAATGAGTGAAAATATAAAATAGACTCCTGACTATTTCACAGATGTGTACCATTCAGTAAGGCTATGAATGAGTGGTCTTATGAAAGAGAATCCTGACTATTCCAAACGTGTGCATTATTCAGTGAAGGTCTAAATGAGTGACCATAAGAAATAGAATTGTGAATATTTTCCAGGTGTGCATTATTCACTGAGGTGCTGAATGATTTTCCACATGAAATAGATAGGTGAGTACTCCCCAGGTATACATTATTCACGGAGGCTGTCAATGAGTAGTCATGTGAAATAGACTTCTGAATATTCCCCATGTGTGCATTATAAATGGAGGTTCTAAAAACATAGCCCTATTAAAAAGATTGCTGACTATTCTCCAGGTTTGCATTATTCGCTGAGGCCATAAATGGGAGGCAATGTGAAAAAGACTCCTGATTATTTTCCAGGTGTGTTTTATTCACACGTGCACTGAATGAGGGGCTGTGTGAAATAGACTCCTGTCTATTCCAGAGATGTGTATTATTCGCTGAGGTTCTCAATGTGTGGCCAAAGGAAATAGACACCAGGCTACTCCACATGTGTACATTATTCACAGATGATCTGAGTGAAAGGCCATGTGAAAGAGACTCCAAATTTTTCTCCAGGTTTGCATTATTCAATACGGCTCTGAATGCAGGCCATACGAAACAGACTCCTGACAATTCCCCAGGTGCCTATTATTCAGTGAGACTCGGAAAAAGGTGTGATATCAAATAGACTCCTCACTATATTACAGGAATAGGTTATTCAGTGAGTCTCAAAATGGGTGTCCATATTAAATAGAATCCCGGCTAGTTTCCACATGTGTATTATTCAGTGAGGGGCTGAATGAGTGGCCTTATGACATACATTCCTGAGGACTCAACAGGTGTTCATTGTTCACTTAGGCATTGAAAAAGGAGCAATATAAAATAGGCTCCTGACTATTTTACAGGTGTGTATAATTCACTGAGCCTCTGAATGATTGGCCTGAAGAAACAAACTCCTGGCTATTACCCAGGTGTGTATTATTCAGTGAGGCCCAAAATGAGTGGCCATATGAAATAGACCTCTCAGTACCCCAGAGAAGTGAGTTATTCAGTGATACTCTGAAAGAGGTGGCATATAAAATAGACTCCTGACTATCCATCAAGAGTTCATTATTCACTAAGGCTCTGAATGTGTGGCCATTTAAAATAGAATCCCAACTATTCCCCAAGTGTGTATCATTCAGTGAGGCACTGAATGGGTGGCCATATGAAAGGGGCTTCTGACTATTACCCTGGTTTGTATTATTCACTCTGGCTCTGAATTACTGGCCATGTGAAATAGAGTCCAAAGTATTTTCCAAGTCTGCATTATTCACTGATTCTCTGAGTGGCCATATAAAATGGACTCCTGATTATTCCCCAGTTGTGTATTATTTCGTGGGGGTCCTACTGAGTGACTATATGAAATAGATTTCTGACTGTTCCCCATGTGTGCATTATTCAAGGGGCCTCAGAATCCCGGGTGATATGAATTAGTCACCTCAGTACTCCACAGATGTGCATTATTTCCTGAGGCTCATAATGAGTGTTCATGTTAAACATTCTCCTGACTGTTCCCCAGGTGTGCATTATACACTAAGGCTCTGAAACTGTTTCTGTATGGAAGAGACATCTGGATATTCCCAAGGTGAGAATTATTCAGCTTGGCTCTCAATGACTTGTCATATAAAAAGAATTTTGACGATTCCCCAGGTGTGTATCATTCAGTGATTCTCTGAATGAGCTACCATATAGAATAGACCATTGATTATTCTGCAAGTGTCTAATATTTAAAGTAGAATCCTCAGTACTCCCCATGAGTACATTATTCACTGATGCTCTGAATGAGTGGTAATATAAAACAGACTCTTGACAATTCCACAGGTGTGTATCATTCAGTGAAAATCTGAATGAGTGGCCATATTAAAAAAACCATCACTTATCCACCAGTGTGCATTACTCCATGAGATTCTGAATGAGTGGCCATATGACGATTCCACAGGTGTGTACCATTCAGTGAGGCTCTAAGTGGCCATATTAAAGAGATTCCTGAATATCCAGAAGAAGCTTATTTCTCAGAGAGGCTCTGAACAAATGGCTATATCAATTAGGCTGCTGACTACTCTACAGGGGTGCACTATTCAGTGAATCTCTGCATGAGAGGCCAGATAAAATTGTCACCTGACAATTCCCTACGTTTCTATTATTTACTGAACCTCTGAATGTGTAACCAATTGAAATACACTCCTGACTATTCACCAGGGGTGCGTTATTCAGTGAGGTTTTCTTTTTTTTTTTTTTTTTTTTTTTTATTTATTTATTTATTTATTTATTTATTTATTTATTTTTATTGCATTATAGGTTTGGGGGTACATGTGCAGAACGAGCAAGATAGTTGCATAGGTACACACATGGCAGTGTGCTTTGCTGCTTTCCTCCCCTTCACCCGCACTTGGTATTCATCCCCAGGCTATCCCCCCCAGCCCCCCCCTGCTGTCCCTCCCCCATTCCCCCCAACAGTCCCCAGTGTATAGTAGACTGCCTCTCTGTGTCCACATGTTCTCATTTTTCTCACCCACCTATGAGCGAGTATATGCGGTATTTCTTTTTCTGTTCTTGTGTCAGTTTGCTGAGAATGATGTTCTCCAGATTCATCCATGTCCCTACAAAGGACACAAACTCATCATTTTTGATTGCTGCATAATATTCCATGGTGTATATGTGCCACATTTTCCCAGTCCAGTCTATCATCGTTGGGCATTTGGGTTGGTTCCAGGTCTTTGCTATTGTAAACAGTGCTGCAATGAACATTCGTGTGCATGTGTCCTTATAGTAGAACGATTTATAATCCTTTGGATAGATACCCAGTAATGGGATTGCTGGATCAAATGGAATTTCTATTTCTAGGTCCCTGAGGAATCGCCACACTGTCTTCCACAATGGTTGAACTAATTTACACTCCCACCAACAGTGTAAGAGTGTTCCTATTTCTCCACATCCTCTCCAGCATCTGCTGTCTCCAGATTTTTTAATGATCGCCATTCTAACTGGTGTGAGATGGTATCTCAATGTGGTTTTGATTTGCATCTCTCTAATGACCAATGACGATGAGCACTTTTTCATATGTTTGCTGGCCTCATGTATGTCTGCTTTCGTAAAGTTTCTATTCATATCCTTTGCCCATTTTTGAATGGGCTTGTTTGTTTTTTTCCTGTAAATCTGTTTGAGTTCTTTGTAAATTCTGGATATCAGCCCTTTGTCGGATGCGTAAACTGCAAAGATTTTTTCCCATTCTGATGGTTGCCGATTCACTCTAGTGAGTTGCCATACGACATAGACTCCTGACAATTCCCCAGGTGTGCAGTACTCACTGAGGCTCTCACTGAGTGTCCATATAAAATACACTCCTGTCTTATCCCCAGGTGTGCATTATTCAATGAGGCTCTCTATGAGTTTCAACATCTAATACACTACTAATTATTCTTCAGGTGTGTTTCATTCACAAGGGCTCTGAATGAGGGGCCGTATGAAATAGATTCCTGACTACTCCACAGGTGTGTTATTCACTGATGTTCTGAATGCATCCCCAAAGTAAATAGACACATGGCTACTCCACAAATGTGCATTCTTCACTGATGGGCTCAATGAATGGCCATGTAAAAGAGACTCCAAGATTTATTCAGGTATGCATTATTCAATGAGGCTCTGAATAAGAGGAAACTGTAAATGAACTCCAGACAATTCCCCAAAATTGCACTATTCAGGGGCTCTAAAAGAGTGGCACTATGAAATAACTTAATCAATATTCCCCTGGTGTGTATTATTCACTGAGACTCTTAGAGTGTCCTTATGAAAGAGAAACCTGTCTATTCCCAAGGTGTGCATTATTCAGTTTGGCTCTGAATCACAGGTAATATGGAATAAGATACTGATTATTCCCCAGGCGTGTATCATTCACTGAGGCTCTGAATAAGTGGCCATATAATATAGAGCCTTGAATATTTTCCATGTGTGTATTACTCACTGAGGCTCTGAATGAAGGGTCATTTGAAATAGAATTATCAGTACTTTCCAGGTGTGAATTATTCACTGTGGCTCTGAGTGAGTGGCAATGTAAAATAGACTCCTGACTATTCCAGAGATGCATACCATTCAATGGGGCTCTGAATGAGTGGCCATATGAAACAGAATCCTGACTATTCCAAACCTTTGAATTATTCAGTGAAGGCCTAAATGAGTGATCATAAGAAATAGAATCCTGACTATTCCCCAGTTCTTTATTATTTCCTGGGGTCCTAATGAGTGTCCATATGAAATAGACTTCTGATTATTTTACAGGTGTGTATTTTTCTGGTAATCTAAGAATGGGAAACGATATGAATTAGTCTCCTCAGTACTCCACAGACATGCGTTATTCACTGAGGCTCATAACGAGTGGTCATATTAAACAGAATCCTGACTATTCCCAAGGTGTATATCAATCAGTGAGGCTCTGAATGATTCGCCATATGAAAAAGACTACTGAGTACTCAACAGGTGTGAATTACTCACTGAGCCTCTGAACAAGTGGCCATTTAAAATACACTCCTGACTCTTTTCCAGGTGTGTACTATTCAGTGAAGCTCGAAATGAGTGGCCATATAAAACAGAACCCTCAGTACTCAACAGATGTGCATTGTTCACTGAGGGGCTGAATGAGTGGGCATAAGCAATAGACTCCTGATTATTCTGCAGGTGTGTATTATTCACAGCGGCTCTGAGTATGTGGCCATTTGGAATAGATTTTTCACTATTCCCTAGGTGTGTGTTATTCACAGAGTCTCCAAATGCATTTCCATTTCAAACAGACTCTTGAGAATTCTCCAGGTGTGCACAATTCCGTGAGGCTCTGAATGAGTTGCCACATGAAATAGACTCCTCACTGTTCCCCAGGTGTGTATCATTCACTGAGGCTCTGAAACAGTGACCAAATGAAATAGATTCCTGACTATGGCACAGGTGTGCATTATTCAGTGAGGCTCTCAATGAGTGTTCACATAAAATTGTTTTGACTATTATCTGAGAGTGTATCACTAAGTGATATGCTGAAAGAGTGGCCATATAAAATAGACTCTTGACTATTCCCCAAGTGTGTATTATTCCCTGAGGCTCTGAATGAGTGGCTATATAAAACAGACTGGTGACTATTCCGCAGGTGCATATTATCCACTGAGGCTATGAATGGGTGTCCAAATAAAATAGACTCCTGGCTACTCCACAGGTGTGCATTATTCACTGAGTCTCTGAATGAATGTCCATCAGAAATAAACTCCAGAATTCAGAAAATAACTCAGAACCGCACAGCTTCATGGAAACTGAACAATTGGCTCTTGAATGTTGATTGGATAAACAATGAAATGAAGGCAGAAATAAAGAAGTTCTTTGAAACCAATGAGAATGAAGACACAACGTACCAGAATCTCTGGGACACATTTAAAGCAGTCTGTAGAGGAAAATATATAGCAATAAGTGCCCACATGAGAAGAGTGGAGAGATCCAAAATTGACACCCTATCGTCAAAATTGAAAGAGCTAGAGGAGCAAGATCAAAAAAGCTCAAAACCTAGCCGAAGACAAGAAATAACTAAGATCAGAGCAGAACTGAAGGAGATAGAGACAAGAAAAACCCTTCAAAAAATCAGTAAATCTAAGAGCTGGTTTTTCGAAAAGATCAACAAAATAGACAGACCACTAGCCAGACTGATAAAAAAGAAGAGAGAGAACAACCAAATAGATGCAATAAAAAACGATAAAGGGGAAATCACCACAGATTCCACAGAAATTCAAACCATCATCAGAGAATACTACAAACAACTCTATGCACATAAACCAGTAAATCAGGAAGAAATGGATAAATTCCTGGATGCCTGTGTCCTCCCAAGCCTAAACCAGGAGGAAGCCGAAACTATGAATAGACCAATAACAAGGTCTGAAGTTGAGGCAGCAATTAAGAGCCTACCACACAAAAAAAGCCCAGGTCCAGATGGGTTCACAGCCGAATTCTACCAGACACACAAAGAGGATCTGGTACCATTCATTCTGAAACTATTCCAAATAATCCAAAAAGAGGGAACCCTTCCAAAATCATTTTATGAGACCAACATCATCCTGATACCAAAACCTGGCAGAGACTCAACAAGAAAAGAAAACTTCAGGCCAATATCCATGATGAACATAGATGCAAAAATCTTCAATAAAATACTGGCAAACCGATTGCAACAGCACATTAAAAAACTTATCCATCATGATCAAGTAGGATTTATCCCGGGGATGCAAGGCTGGTTCAACATACGCAAGTCTATAAATGTAATTCACCACATAAACAGAAGCAAAAACAAAAACCACATGATTATCTCAATTGATGCAGAGAAGGCATTTGACAAAATTCAACAGCCCTTTATGCTAAAAACCCTCAATAAACTTGGTATTGATGGAACATATCTCAAAGTAATAAAAGCTATTTATGACAAACCAACAGCCAATATCATACTTAATGGGCAAAAACTGGAAGCATTCCCTTTGAAATCTGGCACTAGACAAGGATGCCCTCTCTCACCACTTCTATTCAACATAGTACTGGAAGTTCTAGCCAGAGCAATCAGGCAAGAAAAAGAAATAAAGGGTATTCAAATAGGAAAGGTGGAAGCCAAATTGTCTCTATTTGCAGACGACATGATAGTATACCTAGAAGACCCCATCACCTCAGCCCAAAAGCTCCTGCAACTGATAAGCAACTTCAGCAAAGTCTCAGGATATAAAATCAATGTGCAAAAATCACAAGCATTCCTATACACCAATAACAGACTTAAAGAGAACCAAATCAAGAACGAACTGCCATTCACAATTGCTACAAAGAAAATAAAATACCTAGGAATACAACTCACTAGGAATGTAAGGGACCTCTTTAAGGAAAACTACAAACAACTGCTCAATGAAATAAGAGAGGACACAAACAGATGGAGAAACATTCCATGTTCGTGGTTAGGAAGAATCAATATCGTGAAAATGGCTATACTGCCCAAAGTAATTTACACAATCAATGCTATCCCCATCAAACTACCATTGAATTTCTTCACAGAACTGGAAAAAAACACCATGAATTTCATATGGAACCAAAAAAGAGCCCGCATAGCCAAGTCAATTCTAAGCAAAAAGAACACAGCGGGAGGCATCACGCTACCAGACTTCAAACTATACTACAAGGCTACAGTAATCAAAACAGCATGGTACTGGTACGAAAACAGAGATATAGACCAATGGAACAGAACAGAGGCATCGGAGGCAACACAACACATCTACAACCATATTATCTTTGATAAACCAGACAAAAACAGGCAATGGGGAAAGGATTCCCTATTTAATAAATGGTGTTGGCAAAACTGGCTAGCCATGTGCAGAAAGCAGAAATTGGACCCCTTCCTGACACCTTACACTAAAATTAACTCCAGATGGATTAAAGACTTAAACGTAAGACCCGACACCATAAAAACCCTAGAAGAAAATCTAGGCAAAACCATTCAGGACATAGGAGTAGGCAAGGACTTCATGAACAAAACTCCCAAAGCATTGGCAACAAAAGCCAAAATAGACAAATGGGACCTAATCAAACTCCACAGCTTCTGCACAGCAAAACAAACAGTCACTAGAGTGAATCGGCAACCATCAGAATGGGAAAAAATCTTTGCAGTTTACGCATCCGACAAAGGGCTGATATCCAGAATTTACAAAGAACTCAAACAGATTTACAGGAAAAAAACAAACAAGCCCATTCAAAAATGGGCAAAGGATATGAACAGAAACTTTACGAAAGCAGACATACATGAGGCCAGCAAACATATGAAAAAGTGCTCATCGTCATTGGTCATTAGAGAGATGCAAATCAAAACCACATTGAGATACCATCTCACACCAGTTAGAATGGCGATCATTAAAAAATCTGGAGACAGCAGATGCTGGAGAGGATGTGGAGAAATAGGAACACTCTTACACTGTTGGTGGGAGTGTAAATTAGTTCAACCATTGTGGAAGACAGTGTGGCGATTCCTCAGGGACCTAGAAATAGAAATTCCATTTGACCCAGCAATCCCATTACTGGGTATCTATCCAAAGGATTATAAATCGTTCTACTATAAGGACACATGCACACGAATGTTCATTGCAGCACTGTTTACAATAGCAAAGACCTGGAACCAACCCAAATGCCCAACGATGATAGACTGGACTGGGAAAATGTGGCACATATACACCATGGAATATTATGCAGCAATCAAAAATGATGAGTTTGTGTCCTTTGTAGGGACATGGATGAATCTGGAGAACATCATTCTCAGCAAACTGACACAAGAACAGAAAAAGAAATACCACATATATTCACTCATAGGTGGGTGAGAAAAATGAGAACATGTGGACACAGAGAGGCGGTCTACTATACACTGGGGACTGTTGGGGGGAATGGGGGAGGGACAGCGGGGGGGGCTGGGGGGGATAGCCTGGGGATGAATACCAAGTGTGGGTGAAGGGGAGGAAAGCAGCAAAGCACACTGCCATGTGTGTACCTATGCAACTATCTTGCTCGTTCTGCACATGTACCCCCAAACCTATAATGCAATAAAAAAATAAATAAATAAATAAATAAATAAATAAATAAATAATAAATAAATATATATTTACTGAGAAAAAAAAAAAAAACGAGAAACCAAGATTAAAGAAAAAAGCGCAAAAAGGAATGAACAAAATCTCCAAGAAATGTGGGACTATGTGAAGAGATCCAACCTACGTTTGATAGGTGTAACAGAATGTGACGAAGAGAATGAATCCAAGCTGGAAAACACTCTTCAGGATATTATCCAGGAAAATTTCCCCAACCTAGCAAGACAGGTCAATACTGAACTCCAGGAAATACAGAGAACACCACAAAGATACTCTGCAAGAAGAGCAACCCCAAGGCACATAATCGTCAGATTCACTAGGGTTGAAATGAAGGAGAAAATACTAAGGGCAGCCAGAGAGAAAGGTCGGGTCACCCACAAAGGGAAGCCCATCAGACTCACAGCAGATCTCTCGGCAGAGACTCTACAAGCCAGAAGAGAGTGGGGGCCAATATTCAACATCCTTAAAGAAAAGAGCTTTCAACCCAGAATTTCATATCCAGCCAAACTGAGCTTCATAAGTGAAGGAAAAATAAAATCCTTCACGAACAAGCAAGTACTCAGAGATTTTGTCACCACTAGGCCTGCTTTACAAGAGCTCCTGAAAGAGGCACTACACATAGAAAGAAACAACCAGTTCCAGCCATCCTAAAAGCATACCAAATGCTAAAGACCATCAACAAAATGAAGAATGTACATGAACCAACGGGCAAAACAGCCAGCTAGCATCAAAATGGCAGTATCAAATTCACACATAACAATATTAACTCTGAATGTAAATGGGCTAAATGCACCAATCAAAAGACACAGACTGGCAAATTGGATAAAAAAACAAAACCCATCGGTGTGCTGTATCCAGGAAACCCACCTCACATGCAAAGATACACAAAGGCTCAAAATAAAGGGATGGAGGAAGATTTACCAAGCAAATGGAGAGCAAAAAATAGCAGGAGTTGCAATTCTCATCTCTGATAAAATAGACTTTAAAGTAACAAAGATCAAAAGGGACAAAGAAGGTCATTACATAATGGTAGGAGGATCGATACAACAAGAAGAGATAACGATTCTAAATATATATGGACCCAATGTAGGAGCACCCAGATATATAAGGCAAGTTCTTAAAGACTTACAAAGAGACTTAGACTCCCACATAATAATAGTGGGAGACTTTAACACTCCACTGTCAATAGCAGACAGATCAACCAGGCAGAAAATTAACAAGGATATCCAGGACTTGAACTCAGACCTGGAACAAGCAAACCTGATAGACATTTACAGAACTCTCCACCCCAAATCCACAGAATATACATTCTTCTCAGCACCACATCACACCTACTCCAAAATTGACCACATAATTGGAAGTAAAGCACTCCTCAGCAAATGCAAAACAACGGAAATCATAACAAACAGTCTCTCAGACCATAGTGCAATCAAGTTGGAACTCAGAATTCAGAAAGTAACTCAGAACCGCACAGCTTCATGGAAACTGAACAACTGGCTCTTGAATGTTGATTGGATAAACAATGAAATGAAGGCAGAAATAAAGAAGTTCTTGGAAACCAACGAGAATGAAGACACAACATACCAGAATCTCTGGGACACATTTAAAGCAGTCTGTAGAGGAAAATATATAGCAATAAGTGCCCACATGAGAAGAGTGGAGAGATCCGAAATTGACACCCTATCATCAAAATTGAAAGAGCTAGAGGAGAAAGATCAAAAAAGCTCAAAACCTAGCCGAAGACAAGAAATAACTAAGATCAGAGCAGAACTGAAGGAGATAGAGACAAGAAAAACCCTTCAAAAAATCAATAAATCTAAGAGCTGGTTTTTCGAAAAGATCAACGAAATAGACAGACCAGTAGCCAGACTGATAAAAAAGAAGAGAGAGAACAACCAAATAGATGCAATAAAAAACGATAAAGGGGAAATCACCACAGATTCCACAGAAATTCAAACCATCATCAGAGAATACTACAAACAACTCTATGCACATAAACTAGTAAATCAGGAAGAAATGGATAAATTCCTGGACGCCTGTGTCCTCCCAAGCCTAAACCAGGAGGAAGCCGAAACTATGAATAGACCAATAACAAGGTCTGAAGTTGAGGAAGCAATTAAGAGCCTACCACACAAAAAAGCCCAGGTCCAGATGGGGTCACAGCTGAATTCTACCAGACACACAAAGAGGATCTGGTACCATTCCTTCTGAAACTATTCCAAATAATCCAAAAAGAGGGAACCCTTCCCAAATCATTTTATGAGACCAACATCATCCTGATACCAAAACCTGGCAGAGACTCAACAAGAAAAGAAAACTTCAGGCCAATATCCATGATGAACAAAGATGCAAAAATCTTCAATAAAATACTGGCAAACCGACTGCAACAGCACATTAAAAAACTTATCCATCATGATCAAGTAGGATTCATCCCGGGGAGGCAAGGCTGGTTCAACATACGCAAGTCTATAAATGTAATTCACCACATAAACAGAAGCAAAATCAAAAATCACATGATTATCTCAATTGACGCAGAGAAGGCATTTGACAAAATTCAACAGCCCTTTATGCTAAAAACCCTCAATAAACTTGGTATTGATGGAACATATCTCAAAGTAATAAAAGCTATTTACCACAAACCAACAGCCAATATCATACTTAATGGGCAAAAACTGGAACCATTCCCTTTGAAATCCGGCACTAGACAAGGATGCCCTCTCTCACCACTTCTATTCAACATAGTACTGGAAGTTCTAGCCAGAGCAATCAGGCAAGAAAAAGAAATAAAGGGTATTCAAATAGGAAAGGTGGAAGCCAAATTGTCTCTATTTGCAGACGACATGATAGTATACCTAGAAGACCCCATCACCTCAGCCCAAAAGCTCCTGCAACTGATAAGCAACTTCAGCAAAGTCTCAGGGTATACAATCAATGTTCAAAAATCACAAGCATTCCTATACACCAATAACAGACTTAAAGAGAACCAAATTAAGAACGAACTGCCATTCACAATTGCTACAAAGAAAATAAAATACCTAGGAATACAACTCACTTGGAATGTAAGGGACCTCTTTAAGGAAAACTACAAACAACTGCTCAATGAAATAAGAGAGGACACAAACAGATGGAGAAACATTCCATGTTCGTGGTTAGGAAGAATCAATATCGTGAAAATGGCTATACTGCCCAAAGTAATTTACACAATCAATGCTATCCCCATCAAACTACCATTGAATTTCTTCACAGAACTGGAAAAAACCACCATGAATTTCATATGGAACCAAAAAAGAGCCCGCATAGCCAAGTCAATTCTAAGCAAAAAGAACACAGCGGGAGGCATCACGCTACCAGACTTCAAACTATACTACAAGGCTACAGTAATCAAAACAGCATGGTACTGGTACCAAAACAGAGATATAGACCAATGGAACAGAACAGAGGCATCGGAGGCAACACAACACATCTACAACCATATTATCTTTGATAAACCAGACAAAAACAGGCAATGGGGAAAGGATTCCCTATTTAATAAATGGTGTTGGGAAAACTGGCTAGCCATGTGCAGAAAGCAGAAACTGGACCCCTTCCTGACACCTTACACTAAAATTAACTCCAGATGGATTAAAGACTTAAATGTAAGACCTGACACCATAAAAACCCTAGAAGAAAATCTAGGCAAAACCGTTCAGGACATAGGAGTAGGCAAGGACTTCATGACCAAAACACCAAAAGCATTGGCAACAAAAGCCAAAATAGACAAATGGGACCTAATCAAACTCCACAGCTTCTGCACGGCAAAACAAACAGTCACTAGAGTGAATCGACAACCATCAGAATGGGAAAAAATCTTTGCAGTTTACGCATCAGACAAAGGGCTGATATCCAGAATTTACAAAGAACTCAAACAGATTTACAGAAAGAAAACAAACAAGCCCATTCAAAAATGGGCAAAGGATATGAACAGACACTTTACAAAAGAAGACATATATGAGGCCAACAAACATATGAAAAAGTGCTCATCATCATTGGTCATTAGAGAGATGCAAATCAAAACCACATTGTGATATCATCTCACACCAGTTAGAATGGCGATCATTAAAAAATCTGGAGACCGCAGATGCTGAAGAGGATGTGGAGAAATAGGAACACTCTTACACTGTTGGTGGGAGTGTAAATTAGTTCAACCATTGTGGAAGACAGTGTGGCGATTCCTCAGGGACCTAGAAATAGAAATTCCATTTGACCCAGCAATCCCATTACTGGGTATCTATCCAAAAGACTGTGAATCGTTCTACTATAAGGACACATGCACACGAATGTTCATTGCAGCACTGTTTACAATAGCAAAGACCTGGAACCAACCCAAATGCCCATCGATGATAGACTGGACTGGGAAAATGTGGCACATATACACCATGGAATATTATGCAGCAATCGGAAATGATGAGTTTGTGTCCTTTGTAGGGACATGGATGAATCTGGAGAACATCATTGTCAGCAAACTGACACAAGAACAGAAAAAGAAATACCGCATATACTCACTCATAGGCGGGTGAGAAAAATGAGAACACATGGACACAGAGAGGCGGTCTGCTATACACTGGGGACTGTTGGGGGAAATGGGGGAGGGACAGCGGGGGCGGCTGGGGGTATAGCCTGGGGATGAATACCAAGTGTGGGTGAGGGGGAGGAAGGCAGCAAAACACACTGCCATGTGTGTACCTATGCAACTATCTTGCACGTTCTGCACATGTACCCCAAAACCTATAATGCAATAAAAATTAAAAAAAAAAAAAAAGCCTAGGTCCAGATGGGTTCACAGCCGAATTCTACCAGACACACAAAGAGGATCTGGTACCATTCCTTCTGAAACTATTTCTAATAATTCAAAATGAGGGAAACCTTCCCAAATCATTTTATGAGACCAACATCATCCTGATACCCAAATCAGGCAGAGACACTACAAGAAATGAAAACGTCAGGCCAATATCCATGATGAACATAGATGCAAAATTCTTCAATAAAATACTGGCAAACCGATTGCAACAGCACATTAAAAAACTTATCCGTCTTGATCAAGTAGGATTTATCCCAGGGATGCAAGGCTGGTTCAACATGCACAAGTCTATAAATGTAATTCACCACATAAACAGAAGCAAAAACAAAAACCACATAATTATCTCAATTGATGCAGAGAAGATATTTGAAAAAATTTAACAACACTTTATGCTAAAACCCGTCAATAAACTTGGCATTTATGGAACATATCTCAAAGTAATAAAAGCTATTTATGACAAACCAACAGCCAATATCATACTGAATGGGCAAAAACTGGAAGCATTCACTTTGAAATCCGACACTAGACAAGGATCCCCTGTCTCACTACTCCTATTCAACATAGTACTGGAAGTTCTAGCCAGAGCAATCAGGCAAGAAAAAGAAATAAAGGGTATTCAAATAGGAAAGGTGGAAGCCAAATTGTCTTTATTTGGAGATGACATGATACTATACTTAGAAGACCCCATCACCTCAGCCCAAAAGCTCCTGAAACTGATAAGCAACTTCAGCAAAGTCTCAGGATATTAAATCAATGTGCTAAAATCACAAGCATTACTATATACCAATAACAGATTTAAAGAGAACCAAATCAAAAATGAACTGCCATTCACAATTGCTACAAAGAAAATAAAATACCTAGGAATACAACTCACAAGAAATGTAAGGGACCTCTTTTAGGAAAACTACAATCCACTGTTCAACGAAATAAGAGAGGACACAAACAGATGGAGAAACATTCCATGTTCGTGGTTAGGAAGAATGAATATCGTTAAAATGCCTATACTGCCCAAAGTAGTTTACACATTCAACGCTATCCCCATTAAACGACCATTGAATTTCTTCACAGAACTGGAAAAAACCACCACGAGCTTCATATGGAACCAAAAGATAGCCCCCATAGCCAAGTCAATTCTAAGCAAAATAAACACAGCGGGAGGCATCACACTACCAGACTTCAATCTATACTACAAGGCTACAGTGATCAAAACAGCATGGTACTGGTCCCAGAGCAGAGATATAGACCAATGGAACAGAACAGAGGCATCGGAGGCAACACAACATATCTACAACCATGTAATCTTTGATAAACCAGACAAAAACATGCAATAGGGAAAGAATTCCCTGTTTAATAAATGGTGTTGGGAAAACTGGCTAGCCATGTGCAGAAAGCAGAAACTGGACCCCTTCCTGACACCTTACACTAAAATTAACTCCAGATGGATTAAAGACTTAAACGTAAGACCTGACACCATAAAAACCCTAGAAGAAAATCTAGGCAAAACCATTCAGGACATAGGAGTAGGCAAGGACTTCATGACCAAAACATCAAAAGCATTGGCAACAGAAGCCAAAATAGACAAATGGGTCCTAATCAAACTCCACAGCTTCTGCACGGCAAAAGAAACAGTCACTAGAGTGAATCAGTAACCGTCAGAATGAGAAAAAAATCTTTGCAGTTTATGCATCTGACAAAGGGCTGATATCCAGAATTTACAAAGAACTCAAACAGATTTAAAGGAAAAAAACAAACAAGCCCATTCAAAAATGGGCAAAGGATATGAACAGACGCTTTAAAAAAGAAGACATACATGAGGCCAACAAACACATCAAAAAATGCGCAAAGGATATGAACAGACGCTTTAAAAAAGAAGACATACATGAGGCCCACAAACACATGAAAAGATGCTCATCATCACTCTTCATCAGAGAGATGCAAATAAAAACCTCATTGAGATACCATCTCACGCTGGTTAGAATGGCAATCATTAAAATATCTGGAGACAGCAGATTCTGGAGGGGATGTGGAGAAAGAGGAACACTCTTACACTGTTGGTGAGAGTGTAAATTAGTTCAACCATTGTGGAAGACAGTGTGGTGTTTCCTCACAGACCTAGAAATTGTCATTTCATTTGACCCAGCAATCCCATTACTGGGTATATATCCAATGGACTATAAATCGTTCTACTCTAAGGACACATGCACACGAATGTTCATTGCAGCACTGTTTACAATAATAAAGACCTGGAACCAACCCAAATGGCCATCAATGATAGACTGGACTGGGAAAATGTGGCACATATACACCATGGAATATTATGCAGCAATCAAAAATGATGAGTTTGTGTCCTTTGTAAGGACATGGATGAATCTGGGTAACATCATTCTCAGCAAACTGACACAAGAACAGAAAAGGAAATCCCACATATTCTCACTCATAGGCAGGTGAGAAAAATGAGAACACATGGACACAGCTAGGGGTTCTACTACACACTGGGGTCTATTGGGGGAAATGAGGGTGGGACGAGGGGGTTGGGGAAGGATAGCCTGGGGATAAATGCCATGTGTGGGTTAGTGGCAAAGAAGGCAACAAAACACACTGCCATGTGTGTACCTATGCAACTATCTTGCACGTTCTGCACATGTACCCCAAAACCTATTATGCAATAAAAAGTTAAAAAATTAAAAAAAACAGTAGGCATAAGTAATAGACTCCTGACTATTCCTCATGTGTGCTTTTTTCACGGAAGTTCTGAATGTGTCACCAAAAAAAATAAACACATGGCTACTCCACAAATGTGAAATCTTCACTGATGCTCTGAGTCAATGGCCATTTGAGAGAGACTCCAAAATTCTTCCAAGTATGCATTATTCAATGAGTTTTTTAATGAGAGGAAACTCTAAATAAACTTCTGACAATTTTCCAAACTTGCACTATTCAAAGGGCTCTGATATAGTGGCATTATGAAATAACCTAATCAATATTCCCTTGGTGTGTATTATTCACTGAAGTTCTGAAAGAGTGTCCATATGGAAGAGAAACATGTCTATTCCCAAGATGGGTATTATTCAGATTGGCTCTAAATCACGGGTCATATAGAATAACATACTGATTATTCCCCAGGCGTGTATTATTCACTGAGGCTCTGAATGAGGGGTCATTTGAAATGGAATCCTCAGTACTCCCCAGGTGTGCATTCTTCACTGTGGCTCTGAAAGAGTGGAGATATGAAATAGACTCCTGACTATTCCACAGGTATGTAGCATTCAGTGAAGCTCTGAATGAGTGGCCATATGAAAGAGAATCCTTACTATTCCAAAGGTGTGCGTTTTTCAGTGAAGGTCTAAATGAGTGACCATAAGAAATAGAATTCTGAATATCCCCCAGTGTGCATTATTCACTAAGCTGCTGAATGAGTGTCTATATGAAATAGATTGCTGAGTACTTCCAAGGTATGCATTATTTATGGAGGCTTTGAATCAGTGGCCATGTGAAACAGACTTCCGAATATCCCCCATTGTTAAGTGCGGTTCTGAAAACGTAGCCTTATTAAAAAGGTTGCTGACTATTCCCCAGGTGTGTATTATTCACTGAGGCTATAAATTGGAGGCAATGTGAAATGGACACCTGATTTTATTTCAGGTGTGTTTTATTCTCACTGGCACCGAATGAGGAGCCGTGTGATGTAGACTCCTGTCTATTCCAGAGGTATGTATGATTTGCTGAGGTTCTCAATGTGTTGCCAAAGAGAAAGACACCTGGATTCTCCACATGTGTACATTATTTACCGACGCTCTGAATGAATGTACATATGAAAGAGACTCCAAATTTTTTTCCAGGTCTGCATTATATAATGAGGCTCTGAATGCAGGCCATAAGTAAAGGACTCCTAACAATTCCCCAGGTTTGTATTACACAGTGATGCTTAGAAGGAGGGGCAATATGAAATAGATTCTTCACTATTCCACAGGTATAGTTTATTCAGTGAGTCTCAAAATGGGTGTCCACATTAAATATAATCTCGACTATTCTCCACCAGTGAAGTGCTGAATGAGTGGCCATATGTCATACCTTCCTGAGGACTCAACATGTGTTCATTGTTCACTTAGGCTTTAAATGAGGAGCAATGTGAAGTAGACTCCTGACTACTTTCCAGTTGTGTATAATTCACTGAGCCTCTGAATTATTTGCCTCTAGAAATAAACTCCTGTCTACTACCCAGGTGTGTATTATTCAGTGAGGCTCAAAATGACTGGTTATGTGAAATAGACCTCTCAGTACTCCACAGGGGTGAATTATTCAGTAAGACTTTGAAAGAGTGGGCATAGGAAATAGACTCCTGACTATTCCTCATGTGAGCATTATTCAATGGGGCTCTGAATTTATAGCCATTGAAAATAGAATCCTCACTCTTTTCTAGGTGTTTATTTTTCACTGACTCTCTGAAAAAAATGACCATTTTGAATGAATCCCTGTCAATCCCCTAATCTTGCACTACTTCGAGAGTCTGTGAATTAAGGGCAATATTAAAAAGGCTGATCAGTAATCCCCTGTTGGGTATTATTCACTGAGGCTCTGAAAATGTGTTCCTATTATACTCCTCTTTATTTCTAAGGTGTGCATTATTCAGTTTGGCGGTCAGTACTGATCATATAAAATAGAATTCTCATTATTCTCCAAGTGTGTGTCATTCCCTGAGGCTCTGAATGAGCGGCCACATGAAATAGAGCCTTGACTATTCCCCCAGTGTGTATTATTCACTGAGGCTTTGAATGAAGGGTCATTTGAAATACAATCCTCAGTACTCCGCAGGAGTGCATAATTCACTGAGGCTCTGAATGAGTGGCTATGTAAAACAGTCTCCTGACTATTCCACAGGTGTGTACCATTCAGTGAGGCTCTGAATGAATGCCCATATGAAACACATTTCTCACTATTCCAAATGTGTGCATTACTCAGTGAAGGTCTGAATGAGTGTATATGAGAAATACAATTCTTAATATTTCCTCGGTGTGCATTATTAAATGAGGTGAAGAAAACGTGTCCATATGAAATAGATTGGAGAGTACTCCCCAGGTATGGTATGCATTATACACTAAGGTGTTGAATTAGTGGTAATATATGTAGACACCTAAATATTCCTGAGGTGTATATTACTCACAGAGGCTCTGAATGACTAGCTATATACATTAGGTTCCTGACTATTCCACAGCGGTGCATTAGTAAATGAAGCTCTGAGTGAGAGGCCAAATGAAATTGACTCATATTTCTTCCCCAGTTGTGTATAATTCACTGAGCCTCTTAGTGTGTGCTTAATTGAAATACACTCCTGACTATTCCCCAGGTGTGTCTTGTTCACTAAAGTTCTCCATGAGTTGCCATATGAAATAGACCCCTGACAATTTCCCAAGTGTGCACCATTCCCTGGGAGTCTCAGTGAGTGGCCATAAGAAACAGATTCCTGACTCTCTGCATTGTGTGCATTATTCAGGGAAGCTTGGAAAGTAAGTCTATATGAAATAGACTCCTCACTATTTCCCAGGTGTGCGTTATTCACTGAGGCATTGAAAAAATAGCAATATGTAACAGATTACTGACTATTCCCCAGCGTGTATTATTCACTCAGCCTCTGAATGAGGGGCCTTATTAAATAGACTCCTGACTATACCACAGGTGTGAATTATTGACTGATGTTCTGAATGTGTGGCCAAAGCAAATAGACACCTGGCCACTCCACAGGTGTGCATTCTTTACTGATGCGCTGAATGAATGACCATATGAAAGGGACTCCAAAGTTTTCTCCAGATATGCATTATTCAATGAGGCTGTGAAGGAGGGGACATATAAAATTTACTCCTTATCATTCCGCATGTATTAATTTTTTTGTTAGACTCGGAGGAAAGGTCGATAGGAAATAGACTCCTCAGGATTCCAAGGTATACATAATACAGTGAGGCTCATCAAGGGTGTTCATATTAAATAGAATACTGACTATTTCCCACGTGTGTATTATTCAGTCAGGTGCTGAATGAGTGGCCATATGAAATACACTCCTGAGTACCCAACATGTGTGCATTGTTCAGTGAGGATTAGAATGAGAAGGCCTATGTAATAGACTCGTGAGTATTGCCTAGGTGTGTATTATTCACTGAGGCGCTGAAAGAGTGTTCATATGACATAGCCTCCTGATTAATTTCCCGGTGTGCATTATTTAAAGAGGCTCTCATCCAGCGGTCATATGAAATAGAAACCTATTTCCCAGGTGTGCATCATTCAGTAATGCTCGGATTAGGTGGTCATATGGCATGAACTCTGACTATTCCCAAAGTGTGTATTATTTAGTTGAGGTTCTGTACGAGTGACTACATGAAATAGAATCCCGACTATAGCCTCTTGACAATTCTTCAGGTGTGCATTTTCCACTGAGGCACTCAATGAACTGTCATATTAAATAGGTTCCATATTATTCCGCAGGTGTGCATTATTCGGTGAGTCTCTGAATAAGTGGCTATATGACATAGACTCCTGAGTTTATTCCCCAGGTTTATATAATTCTTCACTGAGACTGTGAATGAGTGGCCATGTGAAATACACTACTTACTTTTCCACAGTTGTGGATGATTCAGTGAGGATCTGAATGAGTTTCCATAGGAAAGAGACTCCTGAATACTCCACAGGCGTGCATTTTTAGCTTGGGCTCTGAATGAGTGGCCATACGAAATAGAATCCTGACTTGCCCCCATGTGTATATTATGAAGTGAGGCTGCAAATGTGTGGCTTCTGACTACTCTACAGATTTCCTTTATTCAGTGAAGCTCTGAATGAGAAGCTATATGTAACAGCATCCTGAGTATTCCCAAGTTATGCATTATTCACTGAGGCATTGAAAGTTTGGCCATATCAGATTGTCTCCCGACTAGTCAACAGGTGTGTATTCTTCAATGAGGCTTTGAGTTGGTGACCCTATAAAATATACTCTTGACTATTCCGCAGCTGTGTATTATTGACTGAGATTCTTAATAAGTGGGCATGTGGAATATGACTATTCCAAAGTTGTGCATTACACACTCAGGCTTTCATTTTCTGGTCATATAAAATAGACTAGTGTCTATTTTCCTGGTGTGCATTACACACAGGGAATGTAAATGAGTGGCTATATAAAGTAGACTCCTAACTCTTCCCCAGGTGTGTATTAGTCAGTGAGTCTGTGCATGAGTGGTCATGTAAAATAGGAGAATGACTATCTCCCATATTTGTATTTTTCAGTGAATCTCTGAATGAATTGCTATATGAAATAGACTGGTGAGTAGTGTACATTTGTGCAGTATTCACTGAGGCTATGAGTGAGTAGCCATATGAAATGGAATTCTGACTATTGCACAGGTGTGCATTATTCACTGAGGCTCTGAATGAGTGATATATCAATTAGGATCCTGACTATTCCACAGGATTGAATTGTTCAATGAAGCTCTAAGTGAGAGGCCAGATGAAATTGACTCCTGATTCTTCCCCTGTTGTGTATAATTCAATGAGCCTCTTAGTGTATGGTTAACTGAAATACACTCATCTCTATTCCCCAGGTATCTTATTCACTGAGGTTCTGTATGAGTTGCCATATGGAATAGACTCCTGACACTTCCCCACGTGTGCACTATTTTCTTGGAGTCTCAGTGAGTGGCCATAAGAAACAGATTCCTGACTCTCCCCAATGTATGTATTATTAAGGGAGGCTTTGAAAGTGTGTCCATATAAAATAGACTTCTGACTGTTTCCCAGGAATCCATTATTCACTGAGGCTCTGAAGAAGTGGCAATATGCAATATATTCCTGACTATTCCCCAGGTGCATATTATTCACTCAGTTTCTGAATGAGGAGCCTTATAAGATAGACTCCTGACTACAACACAGGTGTGTATTATTCACTGATGTTCTGAATGTGTGGCCAAAGCAAATAGACACCTTGCCACTCCACAGGTATGCATTCTTTACTGATGTACTGAATGAATGGCCATATAAAAAAGACTCCAGGGAGAGACCCAAGATGGAGTCGTAGAGATGACTCAGGATTGCAGCTCTCAGTGAAGGCTCAGAGGGTGAGTCCTAGCCACATTGTCGGACAGACGTTTTTGCCCACAGAACGTTGAAAGTCCCAGGTGTGGGAGAGACATGAAACACTAGCTCTAATGCAGCCGGCTCACGGGGCCGGTTCAGCCAGCGCTGCACCACAGTGGCACCTGGCACAAAACTCACTGATCCGGGTGCCCTGTTAAATGGGCAATCTGAGATTTGGAACGGCAGATTGGCATGACCATCTGATTGAACGGGACATGGACAATGAGCCAGACCAAGAGATTCCTGGGAAACGTGATCTGAACCGGTACAGTGGGCAGCAGCATGGGAGATCAAATGGATCCCAGTGCCCTATCAGCAGGCTACTGGGGCGCCAGCGAGAGAGTCAACCGTTCAGCTTGGGGAGAGGAAGAGAGAGAGAGAGAGAGAGAGAGGATGGACTCTGAGGCAGGGAGCTGGGGGATCGGGCTCAGCGGGTCCCACCCTCACAGGGACAAGCAGGGTGGCAATTGGAGGCATTCAGGGCTGAGAGTTTTGCTGCTGGCATCTAGGACAGTGCAGCCCCGTGGGGGAGGGGCTTCCACCACTACGGAGGCAATCCACCCCTACTGAAGTACCAACCAGGGCTGATGAAGCCTGCTGTTGCCGAGGCAACCTGCCATAACAGAGAGACTCGACCAAAAGGGCGGAGCGTGCCACAGCAGAACCGAGGCTTGCAGCAACAGGGTGGACCCGCGCTAGCCGGGTGGAGCCCCAACAGGCAAATAGTGAATAGACTGCATCCGAGCTTTGCAGAACAGTACAGCATATACTCATAAAGAAAGCCCCAACTCGATGAAAAAGAGCATCTAAGAGGGGAAAAAAGGGGGGTTTTATGAGTTTTGTTGCAGCAGACATAAACACATCCTCCCAAAAGCCCTGAATGAACAACAAAGCACCAAAACCCATCGGTGTGCTGTAACCAGGAAACCCACCTCACATGCAAGGATACACAAAGGCTCAAAACTAAGGGATGGAGGAAGATTTACCAAGCAAATGGAGAGCAAAAAAAGCAGGAGTTGCAATTCTCATCTCTGATAAAATAGACTTTAAAGCAACAAAGATCAAAAGGGACAAAGAAGGTCATTACATAATGGTAAAAGGATCGATACAACAAGAAGAGCTAACGATTCTAAATATATATGGACCCAATGCAGGAGCACCCAGATATATAAGGGAAGTTCTTAATGACTTACAAAGAGACTTAGACTCCCACTCAATAATATTGGGAGACATAAACACTCCACTGTCAATAGCAGACAGATCAACCAGACAGAAAATTAACAAGGATATCCAGGACTTGAACTCAGACCTGGAACAAGCAAACCTGATAGACATTTACAGAACTCTCCACCCCAAATCCACAGAATATACATTCTTCTCAGCACCACATCACACCTACTCCAAAATTGAACACATAATTGGAAGTAAAGCACTCCTCAGCAAATGCAAAACAACTGAAATCATAACAAACAGTCTCTCAGACTATAGTGCAATCAAGTTGGAACTCAGAATTCAGAAAATAACTCAGAACCGCACAGCTTCATGGAAACTGAACAACTGGCTCTTGAATGTTGATTGGATAAACAATGAAATGAAGGCAGAAATAAAGAAGTTCTTCAAAACCAACGAGAACGAAGACACAACGTACCAGAATCTCTGAAACACATATAAGCAGTCTGTAGAGGAAAATATATAAGAATAAATGCCCACATGAGAAGAGTG
The DNA here is from genome assembly GCA_031835075.1 of Saguinus oedipus. Classification (NCBI taxonomy): domain Eukaryota; kingdom Metazoa; phylum Chordata; class Mammalia; order Primates; family Cebidae; genus Saguinus; species Saguinus oedipus. The sequence goes on from CM063170.1 coordinate 8,871,210, forward strand.
GAGAAATCCAAAATTGACACCCTATCATAAAAATTGAAACAGCCAGAGGAGCAAGATCAAAAAAGCTCAAAACCTAGCCAAAGACAAGAAATAACTAAGATCATAGCAGAACTGAAGGAGATAGAGACAAGAATAACCCTTCAAAAAATCAATACATTCAAGAGCTGGTTTTTCAAAGAGATCAACGAAATAGACAGACCACTAGCCAGACTGATAAAAAAGAAAAGGGAGAATAACCAAATAGATGCAATAAAAAACGATAATGGGGAAATCACCACAGATTTCACAGAAATTTAAACCATCATCAGAGAATACTACAAACTACTCTATGCACATAAACTAGTAAACCAGGAAGAAACGGATAAATTCCTGGACGCCTGTGTCCTCCCAAGCCTAAACCAGGAAGAAGCCGAAGCTATGAATAGACCAATAACAAGGTCTGAAGTCGAGGCAGCAATTAAGAGCCTACCACACAAAAAAACCCCAGGTCCAGATGGGTTCACAGCCGAATTCTACCAGACACACAAAGAGGATCTGGTGCCATTCCTTCTGAAACTATTCAAAATAATTCAAGAAGAGGGAACCCTTCCCAAACCGTTTTATGAGACCAACATCATTCTGATACCAAAACCCGGCAGAGACTCAACAAGAAAAGAAAACTTCAGGCCAATATCCATGATGAACATAGATGCAAAAATCTTCAACAAAATACTGGCAAACCGATTGCAACAGCACATTAAAAAACCTATCCATCATGATCAAGTAGGATTCATCCCGGGGATGCAAGGCTGGTTCAACATATGCAAGTCTATAAATGTAATTCACCACATAAACAGAAGCAGAAACAAAAACCACATGATTATCTCAATTGATGCAGAGAAGGCATTTGACAAAATTCAACAACCCTTTATGCTAAAAACCCTCAATAAACGTGGTATTGATGGAACATATCTCAAAGTAGTAAAAGCTATTTATGACAAACCAACAGCCAATATCATACTGAATGGGCAAAAATTGGAAGCATTCCCTTTGAAATCCGGCACTAGACAAGGATGCCGTCTCTCACCACTCCTATTCAACATAGTACTGGAAGTTGTAGCCAGAGCAGTCAGGCAAGAAAAAGAAATAAAGGGTATTCAAATAGGAAAGGTGGAAGCCAAATTGTCTCTATTTGCAGACGACATGATAGTATACCTAAAAGACCCATCACCTCAGCCCAAAAGCTCCTGAAACTGATAAGCAAATTTGGTAAAATCTCAGGATATAAAATCAATGTGAAAAAATCACAAGCATTCCTATACACCAATAACAGACTTAAAGAGAACCAAATCAAGAACGAACTGCCATTTACAATTGCTACAAAGAGAATAAAACACTTAGGAATACAACTCACGAGGAAGTTAGGGACCTCTTTAAGGAAAACTACAAACCACTGCTCAAAGAAATAAGGGAGGACACAAACAGATGGTGAAACATTCCATGTTCGTGGATAGGAAGAATCAATATCGTGAAAATGGCTATACTGCCCAAAGTAATTTACACAATCAATGCTATCCCCATCAAACTACCCTTGAATTTCTTCACAGAATTGAAAGAAACCAAGATGAACTTCATATGGAACCAAAAGAGAGCCCGCATATCCAAGTCAATTCTAAGCAAAAAGAATACTGCGAGAGGCATCACACTACCAGACTTCAAACTATACTACAAGGCATCAGTAATCAAAACAGCATGGTACTGGTACCAAAACAGAGATATAGACGAATGGAACAGAACAGAGGCATCAGAGGCAAGACAACATATCTACAACCATATAATCGTTGATAAACCAGACAAAAACAAGCAATGGGGAAAGGATTCCCTGTTTAATAAATGGTGTTGAGACAACTGGCTAGCCATGTGCAGAAAGCAGAAACTGGACCCCTTCCTGACACCTTACACTAAAATTAACTCCAGATGGGTTAAAGACTTAAACATAAGACCTGATATCATAAAAACCCTAGACGAAAATCTAGGCAAAACCGTTCAGGACATTGGAGTAGGCAAGGACTTCATGACCAAAACACCAAAAGCATTGGCAACAAATGCCAAAATAGACAAATGGGACCTAATCAAACTCCACAGCTTCTGCACAGCAAAAGAAACAGTCACTAGAGTGAATCGGCAACCATCAGAATGGGAAAAAATATTTGCAGTTTACACATCTGACAAAGGTCTGATATCCAAAATTTCCAAAAATCTCAAACAGATTTACAGGAAAAAAAACATCAAGCCCATTCAAAAATGGGCAAAGGATTTGAACAGACACTTTACAAAAGAAGATATACATGAGGCCAACAAACACATGAAAGGATGCTCATCATCACTGGTCATTAGAGAGATGCAAATCAAAACCACATTGAGATACCATCTCACGCCAGTTAGAATGGTGATCATTAAAAAATTTGGAGACAGCAGATGCTGGAGAGGATGTGGAGAAATAGGAACACTCTTACACTGTTGGTGGGAGTGTAAATTAGTTCAACCATTGTGGAAGACGGTGTGGCGATTTCTCAAGGACCTAGAAATAGAAATTCCATTTTACCCAGCAATCCCATTACTGGGTGTATATTTAAAGGACTATAAATCGTTTTACTATAATGACACATGCACACGAATGTTCAGTGCAGCACTGTTTACAATAGTAAAGACCTAGATCCAACCCAAATGCCCATCGATGATAGACTGGAATGGGAAAATGTGGCACATATACACCATGGAATATTATGCAGCAATCAAAAATGATGAGTTTGTGTCCTTTGTAAGGACATGGATGAATTTGGAGAACGTCATTCTCAGCAAAGTGACACAAGAACAGAAAAACAAATACCGCACATTCTCACTCATAGGCGGGTGAGAAAAATGAGAACACATGGACACAGGGAGAGGGTCTACTACACACTGGAGTCTATTGGGGGGAAGTGGGGAGGGACAGTGGGGGTGACTGGGGATGGATAGCCTGGGGATAAATGCCAAATGTGGGTGAAGGGGAGAAAGGCAGCAAAGCACACTGACATGTGTGTACCTATGCAATTATCTTGCACACTCTGCACATGTACCCCAAAATCTATAATGCAATAAAAATTTATAATATAAAAAAAATGTAAAATAAGATAAATGAGATGGCTTATGTAATAGACTCTTGGGTATTCCCTAGGTGTGTATTATTCACTGAGTCTCTGAAAGAGTGTTCATATGACGTAGACTGCTGATTAATTTCCCGGTGTGCATTATTCAAAGAGGCTCTCAACCAGTGGTCATATGAAATAGAAACCTATTTCCCTGGTGTCCATCATTCAGTAATGCTCTGATTGGGTGGCTATGTTTCATGTACTTTGACTATTCCCAAGGTGTGTATCACTCAGTGAGTTCCTGAAAGAGTGACCATATGAAACAGAATCCCGACTATAGCCTCTTGACAATTCCACAGGTATGCATTTTCCACTGAGGCACTGGATGAACCATCATATCAAATAGACTTCAGACTATTCCTCAGGTGTGCATTATTTAGTGAGTCTCTGAATAAGTGGCCATATAAAATAGACTCCTTAGTATTCCCCAGGTATATATGATTGTTCCCTGAGACTGTGAATGAGTGGCCATGTGAAATGCACTCCTGACTTTTCCATAGGTGTGTATGATTCAGTGAGTCCCTTAATGAGTTACCATAGGAAAGAGACTCCTGAATACTCCACAGGTGTGCAGTTTTAGGTTGGGCTCTGAATGAGTGGCCATACGAAATAAAATTCTGACTTTCCCCAATATGTGTATAATTAAGTGAGACTCCAAATGTGTGGCTATATGACATAGATTTCTGACTACTCTACAGGTCTTCCTTATTCAGTGAAGCTCTGGATGTGAGGCCATATGTAACAACATCCTGAGTATCACCCAGGTATGCATTATTCACTGAGGCTTTATAAGTTTGGCCATATCAAATTGTCTTCTGACTAGTCCACAGGTGTTTATTATTTAATGAGGCTTTAAGTTAATGACCCTATAAAATATACTCCTGACTATTCCGCAGGTGTGTATTATTGACTGAGACTCTGAATAAGTGGGCATATAAAATATGAATATTCCAAAGTTGTGCATTACTCATTTAGGCTTTCTTTTTCTGTCCATATAAAATAGACTAGTGTCTATTTCCCAGGTGTGAATTATTCACCGAGAGTGTAAATTAGTCGCTGTATAAAGTAGACTCCTAAATCTTTCCCAGGTGTGTATTACTCAATGAGGCTGTGCATGAGTGGTCATAAGAAATAGCATTCTGACTATCCCTTATATTTTTATTTTTAATGAATCTCTGAATGAGTATCTATATGAAATATACTGGTGAGTACTGTACATTTGTGCAGTATTCACTGAGGCTATGAGTAAGTGGCCATATGAAATGGAATCCTGACTATCACACAGGTGTGCATTATTCACTGAGGCTCTGAATAAGTGGCTATATAAATTGGGCTCGTGACTATTCCAGAGGAGTGAATTATTCAAAAAATCTCTGAGTGAGAGGCCAGATGAAATTGACTCCTGATTCTTCTCCTGTTGTGTATAATTTAATGAGCCACTTAGTGTGTGCTTAATTGAAATACACTCCTGACTATTCTCCAGGTGTGTCTTATTCACTGAGGTTCTGTTTAAGTTGCCATATGAAACAGACTCCTGACACTTCCTCAAGTGTGCACTATTCCTTGGGAGTCTCAGTAAGTGGCCATAAGAAACAGATTCCTGACTTTCTTCAATATGTGTATTATTCAGGGAGGCTCTCAAAGTGTGTCCATATGAAATAGACGGTTGACTATTTTCCAGGTGTCCATTTTTCAGTGAGGCTCTGAGGAAGTGGCAATATATAATAGATTCCTGACTATTTCCCAGGTGCATATCATTCACTCAGTCTCTGAATTAAGAGCCTTGAGAGATAGACTTCTGACTGTACCACCGGTGTGTATTATTCACTGATGTTCTGAATGTGTGGCCAAAACAAATAGACACCTGGCCACTCCACAGATGTGCATTCTTTACTGATGCGCTGAATGAATGGCCATAGGAAAGAGACTCCAAATTTTTTTATCATATGTATTATTCTATAAGGCTGTGAAGGAGGGGCCATATAAAATTTACTCCTTACAATTCCACATGTGTTAATTTTTCTGTTAGACTCGAAAAGGGGGTTGATAGAAAATAGACTCCTCAGGATTCCAAGGCATACATAATACAGTGAGGCTCATCAAGGGTGTTCATATTAAATAGAATCCTGACTATTCCTCACGTATGTATTATTCAGTGAGATGCTGAATGAGTGGTCATACGAAATACACTCCTGAGTACACAACAGGTGTTCATTCTTCAGTGAGGCTTTAAATGAGAGGGCCTATGTAATAGAATTCTGAGTATTCACTAGGTGCATATTATTCACTGAGGCTCTGAAAGCGTGTTAATATGGCATAGACTCCTGATTAATTTCTCAGTGTGCATTATTCAAAGAGGCTCTCAACCAGTGGTCATATGAAATAGAAACCTATTTCCCAGGTGTGCATCATTCAGTAATGCTCTTATTGGGTGGTCATATGGCATGGACTCTGACTATTCCCAAGGTGTATATCATTCAGTGAGTTTCTAAACAAGTGAGCACATGAAATAGAATCCTGACTATAGCCTCTTGACAATTCCTCAGGTGTGCATTTTCCACTGAGGCACTAAATAAACTGTCATATCAAATAGACTCCAGACTATTTCCCAGATGTGCATTATTCAGTGAGTCTCTGAATAAGTGGCTATATGAAATAAACTCCTGAGAATTCCCACTGTATATATGATTATTCACGGAGATTGTGAATGAGTGGCCATGTGAAATACACTCCTTACTTTTCCATAGTTGTGTATGATTCAGTGAGGCTCTGAATGAGTTACCATAGAAAAGAGACACCTGAATACTCCACAGGCATGCATTTTTAGGTTGAGCTCTGAATGAGTGGCCGCACGTAATAGAATCCTGACTTTCCCCCATGTGTATATTATGAAGTGAGGCTGCGAATGTGTGGCTATATGATATAGACTTCTGACTACTCTTCAAGTGTTCTTTATTCAGTGAAGCTCTTAATGAGCGGCCATATGTAACAAAATCCTGAGTATTTTCCTGTTATTCATTATTCACTGAGGCTTTAAAAGTTTGGCCATATCAAAGTGTCTCCCAACTAGTCCACAGGTCTATATTATTTAATGAGGCCTTGAGTTAGTGACCCTATAAAATTGACTCCTGACTATTCCGCAGTTGTGTATTATTGACTGAGACTCTGAATAAGTGGGCATGTGGAATATGACTATTCCACAGTTGTACATTAAGAACTCAGGTTTTCATTTTCTTACCATATGAAATAGACTAATGTCTATTCCCAAGGTGTGCATTATTCACTGAGACTGTAAATGACTGGCTATATAAAGTAGACTCTTAACTCTTCCCCAGGTGTGTATTAGTCAGTGAGGCTGTGCATGAGTGGTAATGTAAAATAGGATGTTGACTATCTCCCATATTTGTATTTTTCAGTGAATCTCTGAATGAATGGCTATATGAAATAGACTGGTGAGTACTGTACATTTGTGCAGTATTCACTGGGGCTATGAGTGAGTGGCCATATGAAATGGAATCCTGATTATCACACAGGTGTGCACTATTCACTGAGGCTCTGAATGAGTGGCTATATCAATTAGGATCCTGACTATTCCACAGGAGCGAATTATTTAATGAAGCTCTGAGTGAAAGGCCAGATGAAATTGACTCCTGATCCTTCCCTTGTTGTTTATAATTCAATGAGCCTCTTAGTGTGTGCTTAATTGAAATACACTCCTATTTTCCAGGTGTGTCTTATTCACTGAGGTTCTGTGTGAGTTGCCATATGAAATACACTCCAGACAATTCTCCAAGTGTGCGCACTCTTCCCTGGGAGTCTCAGTGAGTGTTCAAAAGAAACACATTTTTGACTTTTCCCAATGTGTGTATTATTCAGGAAGGCCCAGAAAATGTGTCCATATGAAATAGACTTCTGACTATTTCCCAGGTGTGCGTTATTTACTGCGACCATGAATAAGTGGCAATATGTAATAGATTTCTGACGATTCTCCTGGTGTGTATTATTCACTCAGCCTCTTAATGAGGGGACTTATTAAATAGACTTCTGACTATATTACAGGTGTGTATTATTCACTGATGTTCTGAATGTGTGGACAAAGCAAATAGACACCTGGCCACTCCACATGTGTGCATTCTTTACTGATGCGCTGAATGAATGACCATATGAAAGAGACTCCAAATTTTTCTCAAATATGCATTATTCAATGAGGCTGTTAATTAAGGGCCAAATGAAATTTACTCCTTACAATTCTGCATGTGTAAATTTTCTCTTAGACTCAGAAAGGGGGTTGATCGGAAATAGACTCCTCAGGATTCCAAGGCATACATAATTCAGTGAGGCTTATAATGGGTGTTCATATTAAATAGAATCCTGACTATTACCCATGTGTATATTATTCAGTGAGGTGCTGAATAAGTGGCCATATGAAATACACTCCTGAGCACTCAACAGTTGTGCATTGTTCAGTGAAACTTTAAATGAGAGGGCCTATGTAATAGACTCTTGAGTATTCCCTAGGTGTGTATTATTGACTGAGACTCTGAATACGTGGACATATGGAATATGACTAATCCCAAGTTGTGCATTACTCACTCATGCTTTCATTTTCTGGCCATATAAAATAGACTAGTGTCTATTCCCCAGGTGTGCATTATTCACTGAGAGCATAAATAAGTGACTGTATAAAGTATACTCCTAACTCTTCCCCAGGTGTGTATTATTAAGTGAGGCTGTGCATGAGTGTTCACATGAAATAGTATGATGACTATCCCCCATATTTGTATTACTCAGTGAATCTCTGAAAGAGTGGCTATATGAAATAGACTGGTGTGTACTGTACATTTGTGCAGTATTCACTGAGGCTATGAGTGAGTGGCCATATAAAATGAAATCCTGACTATCCCACAGGTGCATATTATTTACTGAGGCTCTGAATGAGTGGCTGTATAAAATACACTAATGGCTACTCCGCAGGTGTGCAACATTCACTGAGGCTCTGAATGAGGATTTACTTAGCATAGCCTCCTGATTATTGCCCAGGTGTGCATTATTCAATGAGGCTCTTAATCAGTGGTCATATAAAATAGAATCCTGACTATTTCCCAGGTATTCATCACTCTGTAACGCTCTGATTGAATGGCCATATGACATAGACTCTGACTATTCCCCAGGTGTGTATCATTCAGTGAATTTCCGAATAAGTGGCCACATGAAATAGACTCCTGACTATTCCCCAGGTGTGTATTACTTACTAATGGTATGGATGAGTGGCTACATATATAGCCTCCTATTTCTCAGGTGTGCATTTTCCACTGAGGCACTGAATAAAACATTATATCAAATAGACTCAAGACTATTTCTCAGGTGTGCATTATTTCATGAGTCTCTGAATGAGTGGCTATATAAAACAGACTCCAGAGTATTCCCCAGGTATATATGATTCACTGAGGTTCTGAATGTGTGCTTATGTGAGATACACTCATGACTTTTCCATAGATGTGTATTACTCAATGAGGCTCTGAATGAGTGGCCATAGGAAAGAGACTCCTGAATACTCCCAGGAGTGCATTTTAAAGTTGGGCTCTCTAAGAGGGACTTTATGAAACAGAATCCTGACTTTTCCCCAGGTTTGTATTATTCAGTGAGGCTGTGAATGTGTAGCTATATGAAATAGACTTCTGACTACTCTACAGGTGTTCCTTATTCAGTGAAGCTCTGAATGAGAGGCCATATGTAAGAGTGTCCTGAGTATTCCCTGGTATTCATTATTCACTGAGGCTCTGAAAGTTTGGCCATATAAAATAGCCTCCTGACTATTCCACAGGTGTGTATTATTTATTGAGGCTTTGAGTTAGTAACCATATGAAATATATTCCTGACTATTCCTCAGGTGTGTTTTATTGACTGAGACTCTGATTAAGTGGGCATATGGAATAGACTCCTCCCTATTCCAAAGTTGTGCATTACTCGCTCACGCTTTGATTTTGTGGCTATATAAAATAAACTAGTGTCTATCCTTCAGGTGTGCATTATTCACTGATGTTCTAAATGGGTGGCTATATGAAGTAGACTCTTAACTCTTCCCCAGGTGTGTATTATTGAATGAGACTCTGAAGAAGTAGGCATAAGAAGGAGACTTCTGACTATTCCCCAGGTGTGCATTATTTACAGAGAATCTGAATGTGTCGCCACTTGAAGTAGACTCTTGACTATTTTGCAGTTGTGTATTATTCACTGAGGCCCTGAAGGAGTTGCCATATGAAAGAGATTCCTGACTATTCCAGATATAGATATTATTCACTGAAAAACTGAAAGAGTGGCCATATGAAATAAATGCAAGTTTACTCCACAAGTGTGCGTTATTCATTGATTCTCTAAATGAATCACCATATGAAATAGACTAGTGATTATTCCCCACATGAGCATTATTCATAGAGGTTCTGTATGAGTGTCCATATCAAATAGACTACTGACAATCACCCAGGTTTGTATCATTCAGGGAGGTACTTAATTTGTGGCCATCTTAAATAGGGTCCTGACTACTCCAAAGATGTTCATTATTCACTGAAGGTCTGAAGGAGAGGCCATATGAAATAGATTCCTGACTATTGCTTCATTGTGCATTATTCAGTTAGGCTCTGAATAAGTGGTCATATGGAATAGAATCCTGAAGATTCCCCATGTGTGTATCATTCACTGAGATACCAAATGAGTGGTCATATAAAAGAGGCTCCTGACTACTACCGTGGTGTGCATTATTCACTGAGGGTCTGAGTGGCCATATGAAATAGGCTCCTAATATTCACTGAGTATTCCTTATGTGTGCATTATTCACTGATTCTTTCAGTGGCCATACAAAATAGACTCCTGACTATTCCTCAGTTGTGTACTATTTCTTGGGAGGCCTAATAAGTGGCCATATGAAATAGACTTCTCATTATCAAACAGGTGTGTATTATTCAGGGAATCTCAGGATGATGGGCAAAATAAATTAGTCTCCTCAGTACTCCAGAGAAAGGTGTTATCCACTGAGCGTGATAATGAGTGGTCATATTAAACAGAATCCTGACTGTTCCCAAGCTGTGTATTTTTCACTGAGGCTCTGAATGATTCGCTATATAAAAAAGACTCCTGATAACTCAACCGTTGTGAATTATTGACTGAACCTCTGAATGAGTGCACATGTAAAATACACTCCTGACATTTTTGCACGTGTGTACTATTCAGTGAGGCTCAAAATGAGTGGCCACATGAAACGGACCTCTCAGTACTCGACAGACGTGCATTACTCACTGAGGAGCTGAATGAGTGGGCACAAGCAGTAGACTCCTGATTATTCCCCAGGTGTACATTATTCACCGAGGCTCTGAATATGTGGCCATTTGGAGTAGATTTCTAACTATTCCCTAGGTGTGTGTTATTCACAGAGTCTCTGAATGCATTGCCATTCAAAATAAACTTTTGAGAATTTTCCAGGTGTGTACTATTCTGTGAGGCTCTGAATGAGTGACCACATGAAATAGACTCCTCAAAGTTCCCCAGGGGTGTATAATTCACTGAGACTCTGAAAGAGTAACCAAATAAAATAGATTCCTGACTATTCAAAAGGTGTGCATTATTCAGTGAGGCTCTCAATAAGTGTTCATATGAAACTGTCCTGACTACTCCCCAGGTGTGTATCACTCAGTGAGGTGCTGAAAGAGTGGCCATTTAAAATAGATTCTGATCTATTCCCTAGTGTGTATTATTCACTGAGGCTCTGAATGAGTGGCCATATGATATAGACTCCTGACTATTCCACAGATGCATCCTATCCACTAAGGCTATAAATGAGTGTCCAAATGAAATAGACTCCTGGCTATTCAACAGGTGTGCATTATTCAATGGGGCTCTGAATGACTGTCCATCGGAAATAGACTCCAAATTATTCTCCAGGTGTGTATTATTCAGTAAGGCTCAGAAAAAGTGGCCATATTAATTAGATTCCTTACTATCCCACAGGTGTGTATTATTCCCCGAGGCTCTGAATATGTGGCTACATAAAATAGACTCCTGACCACTCCACATTATTAAGTGACACTTTGGTTTTTTTTATAATAAAAAAAAATTATTGTCTTAGCCATTTTGGAAGTCAGAGGTCTGAGATGATTCTTACTGAGCTAAAATCAAGTGTCGGTTGGGCTGTGTTTTTTTTTGTGGAATCTCCAGAAATATTCTATTATCTTGCTTTTTTTCAGCTTCTCAGAGGCTGCCCACATTTCTTGGCTCATGGCTTTCTTCCATTCTCAGAGCCTGCAATGGCAAATCTAGTTGCTCTCATATCATATCACTCTGATTCTGTTTTGTTCTTCACAAGTCTACATCTGTTTCAAACTTACCTGCAATTAATAATTGTATCCAGTTCGATAATTTAAGATAACCTTTTCATGTAAACATCTTTACCTTAGTCACAGCTAGTAAAATGTTCCAAGTTTCTGGAGGTAAGTATGCCAGTATCTTTAAGAGATCATATATCCCTCAGGTTTGTGTCCTTATGAAATTCTCCTTTTATCTGAATAAATTACCACTATTTTTCACTGCTGATCTCTCACTTGACATATCTCAGCTAATAATCCAATATCTATTCTAGCCCTCTTATGCTTTTTGTTTGTATAACATTTTCCATTAATTCACTTTGAACCTATCTGCATCTTTATGTGAAATTAAAATGTGTCTTTTTAGGCAGCATATGATAGAATATTGCTTTCTCATTGACTGTAAATCTGCCTTATAATTGGAGTGTTTAAGCAAGCAGTCAGCAATTAAAAGGGCAGGAAATAAATATTTTACATTTGTCTGGGCTACATACAGTCTCTGACATAATTTTCTCTTTTGTACACCATGAAAAATATAAAAACCATCTTCAACTCTAAGCCACAGGTAAAAAAAAAAAGCCCTTGGGCAAGATTGTCCTCATAATTTGCCATCCACTGCTATAGACTGTGAAATTTAATGCCAATGTTGATACTATTTTATCTAGGTCTACACTTTTTGTTTTTCTTATGTTTTGACACTTTGAATGAGACGTTACATGAAAGACTCCTGACTATTCCACTTGTGAGCATTATTCAGTGAGAATCTCAATGAGGGGATAAAAGGGAATCCTGACTATTTCCCCAAGTGTGTACATTTAGTGAGGCTCTCAATGAGGGGCCATATGAAAGAGACTTCTGACTATTCCGCAGGTGTGCATTATTCCACGAGGCTCTGAAAGAGTGGCCATATGAAATTGACTTTTAACAATTCCAAAAAATGTAATATTCAGTGAGGTGCTGAATGAGTTTTCATATGAAATAGTCTCCTTTTACCTGGTGTGCATTATTCAGTGAGGCTCTGAATGAGTGGCCATAAGAAATAGACTCCAGACTATATCACAAGTGTGTAAGACTCAGTGAGGCTGCTAAAGAGTGACCATATGAAACAGACTCCTTATTATTCCACATGTGTGCGTTATTCACTGATTATCTGAATGAGTAGCCATGTGACATAGACTCCTAATTATTCTCCATGTGTGCATTATTCAAAGATGTTCTGTATGAGTGTGCATACCAAATAGAATCCTGACACTCCGTGAGGTGTGTATTCTTCAGTGAGGCCCAGAATGTGAGGTCATATGAAATAGACTCCTGACTATCATCCATGTGAGCAACATTCAGGGAGGCACTTAATTTGTAGCTATCTTAAACATCGTCCTGACTACCCCATAGGGGTTCATTACTCATTGAAGAACTGAATGAGAGGCCATATAAACTAGACTCCTGACCATTGCCCCGTTGTGAATTATTCAATAAGGCTCTGAATGAATGGTAGTATGGAATAGATTCCTGACGATTCCCCAGGTGTGGATCATCCAGTGAGACTCTGAATGAGTGACCATATAGAATTGACCATTGACTATTCCACAAGTGTTTAATATTTACAATAGAACCTTCGATACTCCCAAGGTGTGCATTATTCACTGAGGCTCGGAATGAGCAGCAATACGAAACAGAGTCTTTACAATTCCACAGGTGTGTATCATTCAGTGAGGATCTGAATGAGTGGCCATATAAAAGAGAATCCTCACTTATTCAACGGTGTGCATTACTCCATAAAATTTTGAATTAGTGGCCATATGACGATTCCACAGGTGTCTACCATTTAGTGAGGCTCTAAGAGGACATATTAAAGAGATTCCTGAATATCCACAAGAAGCTTATTACTCAGAGATCCTCTGAATGAATTGCTATAGCAATTTGGATGCTGACTACTCCACAGGAGTGCATTATTCAGTGAAGCTCTGCATGAGAGGCCAGATAAAATTATGTCCTGACAATTCCCTAGGTGAGTATTATTTACTGAGCCTCTGAATGTGTGACCAATTGAAATACACTCCTGACTATTCCCAAGGTGTGCGTTATTCAGTGAGGTTGTTTATGAGTTGCCATACGAAATAGGCTTCTGACAATTCCCCAGGTGTGCAATATTTCCTGAGGCTCTCATTGAGTGGCCATATGAAATAGACTCCTGATCATTCCCCATGCGTGTATTATTCAGAGAGGCTCTGAAAGAGTATCCATATGAAACAGACACCTGTCTATTCCCAAGGTGTGCACTATTCACTGAGGCTCTGAATGAGTTTCAATATGAAATACACTCCTGAAAATTCTTCAGTGGTATTTTATTTTTATGCTTATTTTTTTATTTTTATTGCATTTGAGGTTTGGGGTACATGTGCAGAACGTGCAAAATAGTTGCATAGGTACATACATGGCAGTGTGCTTTGCTGCCTTCCTCCCCTTCACCCAAATTTGGCATTTCTCCTCAGGCTATCCCTCCCCTGCTCCCCCCCACTGCCACTTCCCTATTCCCCCCAATAGACTCCAGTGTGTAGTACCCCCTCCCTGTGTCCATGTGTTCTCATTTTTCTCACCCACCTATGGGTGAGAATATGTAGCATTTTGTTTTCTGTTCTTGTGTCAGTTTGCTGAGAATGATGTTCTCCAGATTCATCCATGTCCTTACAAAGGACACAAACTCATTATTTTTGATTGCTGCATAATATTTCATTGTGTATATGTGCCACATTTTCCCAGTCAAGTCTATCATCAATGGGAATTTGGGTTGGTTCAAGGTCTTTGCTATTGTAAACAGTGCTGCAATGAACATTCATGGGCATGTGTTCTTATAGTAGAAAAATTTATAGTCCTTTGGATATATACCCAGTAAAGGGATTGCTGGGTCAAATGGAATTTCTATGTCTATATCCTTGTGGAATCGCCACACTGTCTTCCACAATGGTTGAACTAATTTGCACTCCCACCAACAGTGTAAGAGTGTTCCTATTTCTCTACATTTTCTCCAGCATCTATTGTCTCCAGATTTTTTAATGATCACCATTCTAACTGGCGTGAGATGGTATCTAAATGTGGTTTTGATTTGCATTTCTCTAATGACCAGTGATGATGAACTTTTTTTATGTGTTTGTTGGCCTCATGTATGTCTTCTTTTGTAAAGTTTCTGTTCATATCCTTTGCCCATTTGTGAATGGGCTTTTTTTTTCCTGTAAATCTGTTTGAGTTCTTTGTAAATTCTGGATATCAGCCCTTTGTCAGATGCGTAAACTGCAAATATTTTTTTCCCATTCTGTTGGTTGCCTATTCACTCTAGTGACTGTTTCTTTTGCCATGGAAAAGCTGTGGAGTTTGATTAGGTCCCATTTGTCTATTTTGGCTTTTGTTGCTGATGCTTTTGGTGTTTTGGTCATGAAGTCCTTGCCTACTCCTATGTCCTGAATGGTTTTGCCTAGAATTTCTTCTAGGGTTTTTATGGTGCCAGGTCTTATGTTTAAGTCTTTAATCCAAATGTAGTATTTTATTTACATGTGCTCTGAATGAGAAGCCATATAAAATAGACTCCTGACTATTTCACAGGTATGTATTATTCACTAATGTTCTGAATTGGTCTCCAAAGGAAATAGACACATGGCTACTACACAAGTGTGCATTCTTCATTGATGCTCTGAATCAATTACCATGTGAAAGAGACAACAAGATTTTTTCAGGTATGCATTATTAAATGAGGTTCTGAATAAGAAGACACCATAAATAAACTCCTGACAATTCCCCAAAATGGCATTATTCAGAGGGCTCTGAATGAGTGGCAATATGAAATAAACTAATCAGTATTACCCTGGTGTGTATTATTCACTGAGGCTCTAAAAGAGTGTCCATATAAAAGAAAAATATGTCTATTCCCAAGGTGTGCATTATTCAGTTTGGCTCTGAATCACAGGTAATATGGAAAAAGATACTGATTATTCCCCAGGTGTGTATCATTCACTGAGGCTCCGAATGACTGAACACATGATATAGAACCTTGAATATTCCCCACGTGTGTATTATTCACTGAGGCACGGGATGAGCGGTCTTTTGAAATAGAAACCTCAGTACGTTCTAGGTGTGCATTCATCA
The DNA here is from genome assembly GCA_031835075.1 of Saguinus oedipus. NCBI lineage: Eukaryota > Metazoa > Chordata > Mammalia > Primates > Cebidae > Saguinus > Saguinus oedipus. Next base: position 8,886,871 of record CM063170.1, read on the forward strand.
CTGTGGCTCTGAATGAGTGGCAATATGAAATAGATTCCTGACTATTCCACAGGTGTGTATTATTCAGTGAGGACCTGAATTAGTGACCACATGAAAGACAATCCTGTCTATTCCAAACATGTGAATTATTCAGTGAAGGCCTAAATGGCAACCATAAGAAATAGATTCCTGAGGGGATTTCCGAGATGGCGCCATAGAAACAACTCAGGATTACAGCTCTCAGTGAAGGCGCAGAGGATGAGTCCTAGCCGCATTCTCAGATGGACCTTTGGTGCCCACAGAAAGGGAAAATTCCCAGGTGTAGGAGAGACACAGGACACCAGCCCAGCCGGGGTTACAGCTTGCGCAGGCAGTTTGGCCAGCGCCACAGCGAAGTGGCACCCAGCACAAAACTTAGTGGTCTGGATGCCCTGTTAAACCGGCAATCTGAGATCTGGAAGGGCATATTGACATGTCCATCTGATTAAACGGGACTTGGACAATGAGACAGAGCAGGAGATTCCTGGGAAGCGTGATTTGAGCTGGTGCAGAGGACAGCAGCACGGGAGAATGCATGGATCCCAGCATCCTATCAGCAGGCTACTGGGGTGCCAGTGAGAGAGTCAACCTTTCAACTTGGGGAGAAAGAGAGAGGGAGAGAGAGGACGGACTCTGAGGCAGGGAGCCAGGTGATCAAGCTCAGCGGGTCCCACCATCACGGGGACAATCAGGGTGGCGATTAGAGGCGCTTGGGGTTGAGAGATTTGCTGCGGGATCAGCTGAAAAAAGGATGGTGCAGCTCGGTGAGGGAGGGGTGTCCGCCACTACGGATACAATCTGCCCCTACTGAGGTACACACCCATTGCTGATGCAGCATCCCGTTGCTGAGGCAACTTGCCATAACAAAAAGACTCCGCCAACAGGGCAGAGCGCACCACAATAGAAGGCAGCAGGGCGCACCCACGCTAGCAGGATGGAGCCTCAGCAGGCAAATACTGAATAGACTGCCACCTAGCGGGGCAGGACAGTGCAACAGATACTCATAAAGAAAGCCCCAAGTCACTGAGAAAGAGCATCTGAGGGGGAAGAAAAAGGGGGTTTTATAAGTCTTGCTGTAGAATACATAAACATAGGTCCCCAACAACCCTGAATGAACAATGGCGCTCACAGCTCATCACTGGATCTCCTATAAAGTAGAGACCAGAATATAGAGATGGGGACCCAAGATGGCATTGTAGAGGTGACTCAGGATTGCAGCTCTCAGTGAAGGCGCCAAGGGTGAGTCCTAGCCACATTGTCAGATGGACATTTTTGCCCACAGAACTTTGAAAGTCCCAGGTGTGGGAGAGACATGGGATGCTAGCTCTCGCGCAGCCAGCTTGCGGGGCCGGTTCAGCCGGTGCCGCATCACAGTGGCACATGGCACAAAACTCACTGGTCCGGGTGCCCTGTTAAACCAGCAATCTGAGAGTTAGAAAGGCAGATTGGCATGTCCATCTGATTGAACGGGACTTGGACAATGAGCCAGACCAGGAGATTTCTGGGAAACGTGATCTGAGCCAGTGCAGTGGGCAGCGGCACAGGAGATCGCATGGATCCCAGTGCCTTATCAGCAGGCTACTGGAGTGCCAGTGACAGAGTCAACCGTTCAGCTTGGGGAGAGGAAGAGAGAGAGAGAGAGAAAACGGACTCTGAGGCAAAAAGCTGGGGGATTGGGCTCAGCGGGTCCCACTCTCACAGGGACAAGCAGGGCGGTGATTGGAGGCACTCGAGGCTGAAATTTGTGCTGCTGGCATCTAGGACGGTGCAGCCCAGTGGGGGAGGGTCATCTGCCACTACAGACGCAATCCACCCCTACTGAAGTACCATCCAGAGCTGAGGTAGCCTGCTGTTGCTGAGGCAACCTGCCATAACAGAGAGACTCGACCAGGAGGGCGGAGCGTGTCACAACAGAACAGAGCCTCGCAGCAACAGGGCAGACCCGCGCTAGCCAGGCAAAGCCCAGGAAGGCAAATAGTGAATAGACCGCCTCCTAGCTAGGCAGGACAGTACAACAGATACTCATAAAGAAAGTCCCAACTCCCTGATACAAAGCATCTAAGGGGGAAAAAAACGGGGGGGTTTATGAGTTCTGTTGCAGCAGACATAAACACATCCTCCCAACAGACCTGAATGAACAACGGAGCTCACAGCACAGCACTAGAGCTCCTATAAAGCACAGGCTGTCTCCTCAAGCAGCTCTTTGACCCCTGTATATCTAAAGAGTCACCCCAAAATAGGGCTAATCAGACTGACATTTGGCAGGCATCATTTTGGAAAAAACCGGAAGCATCCTTCACTGTTCTGCAGCTGCTACAGGTGTACCCCAAAAGGCAGGGCCTGAAGTGGACCTCAGCACTCGTACATCAGAGGGGCTAGACCATTAGAAGAAAAACTAAGTAACAGAAATACCTCATCATCAACAATCTGGGCTTCCACACAGAGACCCAATTAAAAAATCAGCAACTACTAAGACGACAGGTGAATAAATTCGCAAAGAAGGGAAGAAACCAGCGCAAAAAGGAGAAAAACACCCGAAACCAAAACACTTCACCTCCGACAAAGGAACAAAACTCCTCACCAGCAAGGCAACAAAGCTGGACTGAGAATGACTGTGACAAAATGATGGAATCAGACTTCAGAAAGTGGATAATGAGAAACGTCAGTGAGCTAAAGGAACATGTTTGAAACCAGTGCAAAGAAACCAAGAACCTTGAAAAAAGATTTGAAAAAAAATCGAGGAATTGATAACAAGAATGGACAACTTACAGAGGAATATGAATGAATTGAAGGAGCTGAAAAACACAACACGAGAATTTCGCGAAGCATGCACAAGTTTCAACAGCCGAATTGACCAAGCAGAAGAAAGAATATCAGAAGTTGAAGATCAACTCAATGAAATAAAATGAGAAATTAAGATAAAAGAAAAAAGCAAAAAAAGGAATGAACAAAATCTCCGAGAAATGTGGGACTATGTGAAGAAACCCAACCTACGTTTGATAGGTGTACCAGAATGTGATGAAGAGAATGAATACAAGCTGGAAAACACTCTTCAGGATATTATCCAGGAAAATTTCCCCAACTTAGAAAGACAGGTCAATACTCAACTCCAGGAAATATAGAGAACACCACAAAGATACTCCGCAAGAAGAGCAACCCCAAGGCACATAATTGTCAGACTCACCAGGGTTGAAATGAAGGAAAAAATACTAAGGGCAGCCAGAGAGAAAAGACGGATCACCCACAAAGAGAAGCCCATCAGACTCACAGCAGATCTCTCGGCAGAAACTCTACAAGCCAGAAGAGAGTGGGGGCCAATATTCAACATCTTTAAAAAAAAGAACTTTCAACCCAGAATTTTATATCCAGCCAAACTGAGCTTCATAAGTGAAGGGAAAATGAAATCCTTCACGAACAAGCAAGTACTCAGACATTCTGTCACCAGTAGGCCAGCTTTACAAGAGCTCCTGAAAGAGGCACTACATATAGAAAGAAACAACCAGTACCAGCCATCCTAAAAGCATAACAAATGCTAAAGACCATCAACAAAATGAAGAATGTACATGAACCAACGGGCAAAACAGCCAGCTAGCATCAAAATGGCAGTATCAAATTCACACATAACAATATTAACCCTAAATATAAATGGGCTAAATGCACCAATCAAAAGACAAAGACTGGCAAATTGGATAAAATCCAAAGCCCATCGGTGTGCTGTATCAAGGAAACCCACCTCAAACGCAAAGATAAACAATGGCTCAAAATAAAAAGATGCAGGAAGATTTACCAAGCAAATGGAGAGCAAAAAAAAGCAGGAGTTGGACACCCGGCAAGACGGCGTCGTAGAAGCGACTCAGGATTGCAGCTCTCAGTGACGGCGCAGAGGGTGAGTCCTAGCCGCATTCTCGGATGGACTTTTCTAGCCCACAGAGCGTTGAAAGTCCCACAGGACGCTAGTAAAGTAAAACCGGCTAATGCAGCCCTCTGGCGCGGCCGCTTCGGCCGGCGCCGCTTCGGCCGGCGCCGCAGCAGGACCCGGCACGGAACTCACTGGTCTGGGCGCCCTGTTAAACCGGCAATCTGAGAGTTTGAAGGGCAGATTGGCATGTCCATATGATTGAACGGGACTTGGACAGTGAGCCAGACCAGGAGTTTCCTGGGAGTTTCCTGGGAAGCATGATATGAGCCGGTGAAGTGGGCAGCGGCACGGGAGATCGCACGGATCCCAGTGCCCTATCGGCAGGCTCCTGGGGCGCCAGTGAGAGAGTCGAACTTTAAGCTCACGGAGAGGGAGGGAGAGAAAGAGAGGACGGACTCTGAGGCAGGGAGCTGGGTAATCGGGCTCAGCGAGTCCCACCCTCACAGGGACAAGCAGGGCAATGACTGGAGACGCTTGGCGCTGAGAGTTTTGCTGCCGGCATCTAGGACGGTAGAGCCCGGTGAGGGAGGGGCGTCCACCGCTGACACAATCCGCCCCTATTGAAGTACCGCCCAGGGCCGAAGCAGCCTGCCATTGCCGAGGCAACCTGCCATAACAGAGAGACTCCCAGGAGACGGGAGCTCTACACAACAGAAGGGAGCCCAGCAGCAACAGGGCAGAACCGTGCTAGTGGGTCAGAGCCCCGGCAGGCAAATAGTGAATAGACTGCCACCTAGTGGGGCAGGACAGTGCAACAGATACTCATAAAGAAAGCCCCAACTCCCTGAAACAGTGCATATAAGGGGGGGAAATAAAAGGGTGGTGTTTTATGAGTTCTATTACAGCAGACATAAACAACATCCCAACAACACTGAATGAACAACAGAGCTCACAGCTCAGCACTGGAGCTACTATAAAGCACAAACCGTCTCCTTAAGCAGCTCCCTGACCCCTGTATATCCAAAGAGTCACCGCAAAAAAAGGACTAATCAGACTGACATTTGGCGGGCATCATTCTGGAACAAAGACAGCAGAAGAAGAAACTGGTATCATCCCTCACTCTTCCACAGCTGCTACAGGTATACTCCAGACAAACGGGGCCTGGAGTGGACCTCAGAATGCATACAGCAGAGGGGCTAGACCACTAGAAGGAAAACTAAGTAACAGAAATACTTCATCAACAATCTCAGCATCCACACAGAGACCCAATTGAAAAATCAGCAACTACAAAGACGACAGGCGGATAAATCCATAAAGATGGGAAGAAACCAGCGCAAAAAGGAGGAAAACACCCGAAACCAAAACACCTCACCTCCTACAAAGGACCAAAACTCCTCACCAGCAAGGGAACAAAGATGGACGGAGAATGAGTGTGATGAAATGACGGAATCAGACTTCAGAAAGTGGATAATGAGAAACTTCATTGAGCTAAAAGAACATGTTCTAAATCAGTGCAAAGAAACTAAGAACCTTGAAAAAAGATTTGAAAAAAAATTCGAGGAATTGATAACAAGAATGGAAAACTTACAGAGGAATATGAATGAATTGAAGGAGCTGAAAAACACAACACGAGAACTTCGTGAAGCATGCACAAGTTTCAACAGCCGAATTGACCAAGCAGAAGAAAGAATATCAGAAATTGAAGATCAACTCAATGAAATAAAACGTGAAACCAAGATTAAAGAAAAAAGCACAAAAAGGAATGAACAAAATCTCCAAGAAATGTGGGACTATGTGAAGAGACCCAACCTACGTTTGATAGGTGTACCAGAATGTGATCAAGAGAATGAATCTAAGCTGGAAAACACTCTTCAGGATATTATCCAGGAAAATTTCCCCAACCTAGCAAGACAGGTCAATACTGAACTCCAGGAAATACAGAGAACACCACAAAGATACTCTGCAAGAAGAGCAACCCCAAGGCACATAATCGTCAGATTCACCAGGGTTGAAACGAAGGAGAAAATACTTAGGGCAGCCAGAGAGAAAGGTCAGGTCACCCACAAAGGGAAGCCGTCAGACTCACAGCAGATCTCTCGGCAGAGACTCTACAAGCCAGAAGAGAGTGGGGGCCAATATTCAACATCCTTAAAGAAAAGAGCTTTCAACCCAGAATTTCATATCCAGCCAAACTGAGCTTCATAAGTGAAGGAAAAATAAAATCCTTCACGAACAAGCAAGTACTCAGAGATTTTGTCACCACTAGGCCTGCTTTACAAGAGCTCCTGAAAGAGGCACTACACATACAAAGAAACAACCAGTTCCAGCCATCCTAAAAGCATACCAAATGCTAAAGACCATCAATAAAATGAAGAATGTACATGAACCAATGGGCAAAACAGCCAGATAGCATCAAAATGGCAGTATCAAATTCACACATAACAATATTAACCCTGAATGTAAATGGGCTAAATGCACCAATAAAAAGACACAGACTGGCAAATTGGATAAAAAACCAAAACCCATCAGTGTGCTGTATTCAGGAAACCCACCTCACACACAAAGATACACAAAGGCTCAAAATAAAAGGATGGAGGAAGATTTACCAAGCAAATGGAGAGCAAAAAAAAGCAGGAGTTGCAATTCTCATCTCTGATAAAATAGACTTTAAAGCAACAAAGATCAAAAGGGACAAAGAAGGTCACTACATAATGGTAAAAGGATCAATACACCAAGAAGAGCTAACGATTCTAAATATATATGGACCCAATGTAGGAGCACCCAGATATATAAGGCAAGTCCTTAATGACTTACAAAGAGACTTAGACTCCCACAGAATAATAGTGGGAGACTTTAACACTCCACTGTCAATAGCAGACAGATCAACCAGACAGAAAATTAACAAGGATATCCAGGACTTGAACTCAGACCTGGAACAAGCAAACCTGATAGACATTTACAGAACTCTCCACCCCAAATCCACAGAATATACATTCTTCTCAGCACCACATCACACCTAATCCAAAATTGACCACATAATTGGAAGTAAAGAACTGCTCAGCAAATGCAAAACAACTGAAATCATAACAAACAGTCTCTCAGACCATAGTGCAATCAAGTTGGAAGTCAGAATTCAGAAAACGACTCAGAACCGCACAGCTTCATGGGAACTGAACAACTGGCTCTTGAATGCTGATTGGATAAACAAAGAAATGAAGGCAGAAATAAAGAAGTTCTTTGAAACCAACGAGAACGAAGACACAACGTACCAGAATCTCTGGGACACATTTAAAGCAGTCTGTAGAGGAAAATATATAGCAATAAGTGCCCACATGAGAAAAGTGGAGAGATCCAAAATTGACACCCTATCGTCAAAATTGAAAGAGCTAGAGGAGCAAGATCAAAAAAGCTCAAAACCTAGCCGAAGACAAGAAATCACTAAGATCAGAGCAGAACTAAAGGAGATAGAGACAAGAAAAACCCTTCAAAATATCAACAAATCTAAGAGCTGGTTTTTTGAAAAGATCAACAAAATAGACAGACAATTAGCCAGACTGATAAAAAAAAGGAAAAGAGAGAACAACCAAATAGATGCAATAAAAAAAGATAAAGGGGAAATCACCACAGATTCCACAGAAATTCAAACCATCATCAGAGAATACTACAAACAACTCTATGCACACAAACTAGTAAATCAGGAAGAAATGGATAAATTCCTGGATGCCTGTGTCCTCCCAAGCCTAAACCAGGAGGAAGCCGAAACTATGAATAGACCAATAACAAGGTCAGAAGTTGAGGCAGCAATTAAGAGCCTACCACACAAAAAAAGCCCAGGTCCAGATGGGTTCACAGCTGAATTCTACCAGACACACAAAGAGGATCTGGTACCATTCCTTCTGAAACTATTCCAAATAATCCAAAAAGAGGGAATCCTTCCCAAATCATTTTATGAGACCAACATCATCCTGATACCAAAACCTGGCAGAGACTCAACAAGAAAAGAAAACTTCAGGCCAATATCCATGATGAACATAGATGCAAAAATCTTCAATAAAATACTGGCAAACCGATTGCAACAGCACATTAAAAAACTTATCCATCATGATCAAGTAGGATTCATCCCGGGCATGCAAGGCTGGTTCAACATACGCAAGTCTATAAATGTAATTCACCACATAAACAGAAGCAAAAACAAAAACCACATGATTATCTCAATTGAGGCAGAGAAGGCATTTGACAAAATTCAACAGCCCTTTATGCTAAAAACCCGCAAGAAACTTGGTATTGATGAAACATATCTCAAAGTAATAAAAGTTATTTACGACAAACCAACAGCCAATATCATACTTAATGGGCAAAAACTGGAAGCATTCCCTTTGAAATCCGGCACTAGACAAGGAGGCCCTCTCTCAACACTTCTATTCAACATAGTACTGGAAGTTCTAGCCAGAGCAATAAGGCAAGAAAAATAAATAAAGGGTATTCAACTAGGAAAGTTGGAAGCCAAATTGTCTCTATTTGCAGACGACATGATAGTATACCTAGAAGACCCCATCACCTCAGCCCAAAAGCTCCTGCAACTGATAAGCAACTTCAGCAAAGTCTCAGGATATAAAATCAATGTGCAAAAATCACAAGCATTCCTATACACCAATAACAGACTTAAAGAGAACCAAATTAAGAACGAACTGCCATTCACAATCGCTACAAGGAAAATAAAATACCTAGGAATACAACTCACTAGTAATGTAAGGAACCTCTTTAAGGAAAACTACAAACACCTGCTCAACGAAATAAGAGAGGACACAAACAGATGGAGAAACGTTCCATGTTCGTGGTTAGGAAGAATCAATATTGTGAAAATGGCTATACTGCCCAAAGTAATTTACACATTCAATGTTATCCCCATCAAACTACCATTGAATTTCTTCATAGAACTGGAAAAATCCACCATGAATTTCATATGGAACCAAAAAAGAGCCCGCATAGCCAAGTCAATTCTAAGCAAAAAGAACACAGCGGGAGGCATCACCCTCCCAGACTTCAAACTATACTACAAGGCTACAGTAATCAAAACAGCATGGTACTGGTACCAAAACAGAGATATAGACCAATGGAACATAACAGAAACATCGGAGGCAACACAACATATCTACAACCATATCATCTTTGATAAACCAGACAAAAACAGGCAATGGGGAAAGGATTCCCTATTTAATAAATGGTGTTGGGAAAACTGGCTAGCCATGTGCAGAAAGCAGAAACTGGACCCCTTCCTGACACCTTACACTAAAATTAACTCCAGATGGATTAAAGACTTAAATGTAAGACCTGACACCATAAAAACCCTAGAAGAAAGTCAAGGCAAAACCATTCAGGACATAGGAGTAGGCAAGGACTTCATGACCAAAACACCAAAAGCATTGGCAACAGAAGCCAAAATAGACAAATGGGACCTAATCAAACTCCACAGCTTCTGCATGGCAAAAGAAACAGTCACTAGAGTGAATCGACAACCATCAGAATGGGAAAAAATCTTTGCAGTTTACGCATCTGACAAAGGGCTGATATCCAGAATTTACAAAGAACTCAAACAGATTTACAGAAAAAAAACAAACAAGCCCATTCAAAAATGGGCAAAGGATATGAACAGACACTTTACAAAAGAAGACATACATGAGGCCAACAAACATATGAAAAATTGCTCATCATCATTGGTCATTAGAGAGATGCAAATCAAAACCACATTGAGATATCATCTCACACCAGTTAGAATGGCGATCATTAAAAAATCTGGAGACAGCAGATGCTGGAGAGGATGTGGAGAAATAGGAACACTCTTACACTGTTGGTGGGAGTGTAAATTAGTTCAACCATTGTGGAAGACAGTGTGGTGATTCCTCAGGGACCTAGAAATAGAAATTCCATTTGACCCAGCAATCCCATTACTGGGTATCTATCCAAAAGACTGTGAATCGTTCTACTATAAGGACACATGCACACGAATGTTCATTGCAGCACTGTTTACAATAGCAAAGACCTGGAACCAACCCAAATGCCCATCGATGATAGACTGGACTGGGAAAATGTGGCACATATACACCATGGAATATTATGCAGCAATCAGAAATGATGAGTTTGTGTCCTTTGTAGGGACATGGATGAATCTGGAGAACATCATTCTCAGCAAACTGACACAAGAACAGAAAAAGAAATACCGCATATACTCACTCATAGGCGGGTGAGAAAAATGAGAACACATGGACACAGAGAGGCGGTCTACTATACACTGGGGACTGTTGGGGGAAATGGGGGAGGGACAGCGGGGGGGCTGGGGGGGATAGCCTGGGGATGAATACCAAGTGTGGGTGAGGGGGAGGAAGGCAGCAAAACACACTGCCATGTGTGTACCTATGCAACTATCTTGCACGTTCTGCACATGTACCCCAAAACCTATAATGCAATAAAAATGTTTAAAAAAAATAAAATAAAATAAAATAAAAAGCAGGAGTTGCAATTCTCATCACTGATAAAATAGACTTTAAGGAAACAACGATCAAAAGGGACAAAGAAGGTCATTACATAATGGTAAAAGGATCTATGCAACAAGAAGAGCTAACAATTCTAAATATATATGGACCCAATGCAGGAGCACCCAGATATATAAGGCAAGTTCTTAGTGACTTACAAAGAGACATAGACTCCCACACAATAATACTGGGAGGCTTTAACACTCCACTGTCAATATCAGACAGATCAACGAGACAGAAAATTAACAAAGATATCCAGAACTTGAACTCAGACCTGGAACAAGCAAACCTGATAGACATTTACAGAACTCTCCACCACAACTCCACAGAATATACATTCTTCTCAGCACCACATCACACCTACTCCAAAATAGAACACATAATTGGAAGTAAAGCACTCCTCAGCAAATGCAAAACAACTGAAATCATAACAAAGAGCCTCTCAGACCATAGTGCAATCAAGTTGGAACTCAGAATTCAGAAAACAACTCAGAACCGCACAGCTTCATGGGAACAGAACAACTGGCTTTTGAATGTTGATTGGATAAACAATGAAATGAAGGCAGAAATAAAGAAGTTCTTTGAAACCAACGAGAATGAAGACACAACGTACCAGAATCTCTGAGGCACATTTAAAGCAGTCTGTAGAGAAAAATATATAGCAGAAAGTGCCCACATGAGAAGAGTGGAGAGATCCAAAATTGACACCCTATCGTCAAAATTGAAAGAGCTAGAGGAGCAAGATCAAAAAAGCTGAAAACCTAGCCGAAGACAAGAAATAACTAAGATCAGAGCAGAACTGAAGGTGATAGAGACCACTAAAAACCCTTCAAAAAATCAATAAATATAAGAGCTGGTTTTTCAAAAAGATGAACAAAATAGACAGACCACTAGACAGATTGATAAAAAAGAACAGAGAACAACCAAAAAGATGCAATAAAAAATGATAATGGGGAAATCACCACAGATTTCACAGAAATTCAAACCATCATCAGAGAATACTACAAACAACTCTATGCACATAAACTAGTAAATCAGGAAGAAATGAATAAATTCCTGGATTCCTGTGTCCTCCCAAGCCTAAACCAGGAGGAAGCCGAAGCTATGAATAGACCAATAACAAGGTCTGAAGTTGAGGCAGAAATTAAGAGCCTACCACAAAAAAAAAAAAAGCCCAGGTCTAGATGGGTTCAAAGCTGAATTCTACCAGACACAGAAAGAAGATCTGGTACCATTCCTTCTGAACCTATTCCAAATAATCCAAAAAGAGGGAACCCTTCCCAAATCATTTTATGAGTCCAACATCATCCTCCTACCAAAACCTGACAGAGACTCAACAAGAAAAGAAACCTTCAAGCGAATATCCATGATGGACATAGATGCAATAATCTTCAATAAAATACTGGCAAACCAACTGCAACAGCACATTAAAAAACTTATCCATCATGATCAAGTAGGATTCATCCTGGGGATGCAAGGCCGGTTCAACATACGCAAGTCTATAAATGTAATTCACCACATAAACAGAAGCAAAAACAAAACCCACATGATTATCTCAATTGACGCAGAGAAGGCATTTGACAAAATTCAACAGCCCTTTATGCTAAAAACCCTCAAGAAACTTGGTTTTGATGAAATATCTCAAAGTAATAAAAGCTATTTATGACAAAAAAACAGCCAATATCATACTTAATGGGCAAAAACTGGAAGAATTCTCTTTGAAATCTGGCACTAGACAAGAATGCCCTCTCTCACCACTTCTATTCAACATAGTACTTGAAGTTCTAGCGAGAGCAATCAGGCAAGAAAAAGAAATAAAGGGTATTCAAATAGGAAAGGTGGAAGCCAAATTGTCTCTATTTGCAGACGACATGATAGTATACCTAGAAGACCCCATCACCTCAGCCCAAAAGCTCCTGCAACTGATAAGCAACTTCAGCAAAGTCTCAGGATATAAAATCAATGTGCAAAAATCACAAGCATTCCTATACACCAATAATAGACTTAGAGAGAACCAAATCAAGAACAAACTGCCATTCACAATTGCTACAAAAAAATAAAATACCAGGAATACAACTCACAAGGAAGGTACAGAACCTCTTTAAGGAAAACTACAAACCACTGCTCAACAAAATAAGAGAGGACACAAACAGATGGAGAAACATTCCATGTTCGTGGTTAGGGAGAATCAATATCGTGAAAATGGCTATAATGCCCAAAGTAATTTACACAATCAATGCAATCCCCATCAAACTACCATTGAATTTCTTCACAGAACTGGAAATAACCACCATGAATTTCATATGGAACCAAAAAAGAGCCCGCATAGCCAAATTAATTCTAAGCAAAAGAAAACACAGCAGGAGGCATCACACTACCAGACTTCAAACTATACTACAAGGCTACAGTAATCAAAACTGCATGGCAATGGTACCAAAACAGAAATATAGACCAATGTAACAAAACAGAAGCATCGGAGGCAACACAACATATCTACAACCATATTATCTTTGATAAACCAGAAAAAAAACAGGCAATGGGGAAAGGATTCCCTATTTTATAAATGGTGTTTGGAAAAACTGGCTAGCCATGTGCAGAAAGCAGAAACTGGACCCCTTCCTGACACCTTAAACTAAAATTAACTTCAGATGGATTAAAGACTTAAACATAAGACCTGACACTGTAAAAACCCTAGAAGAAAATCTACGCAAAACCATTCAGGACATAGGAGTAGGCAAAAACTTCATGACCAAAACACCAAAAGCATTGGCAACAAAAGCCAAAATAGACAAATGGGACCTAATCAAACTCCACAGCTTCTGCATGGCAAAAGAAAGTCACTAGAGTGAATCGGCAACCATCAGAATGGAAAAAAATCTTTGCAGTTTACCCATCTGACAAAGGGCTGATATCCAGAATTTATAAAGAACTCAAACAGATTTACAGGAAAAAAACAAACAAGCCTATTCAAAAATGGGCAAAGGATATGAACAGGCACTTTCCAAAAGAAGACACACATGAGGCCAACAAACACATGAAAAAATGCTCATCATTACTGGTCATTAGAGAGATGCAAATCAAAACCACATTGAGATACCATCTCACGCCAGTTAGAATGGTGATCATTAAAAATTCTGGAGACAGCAGATGCTGGAGAGGATGTGGAGAAATAGAAACACTCTTACACTGTTGGTGGGAGTGTAAATTAGTTCAACCATTGTGGAAGACAGTTTGGCGATTTCTCAGGGACCTAGAAATCGAAATTCCGTTTGACCCAGCAATCCCATTACTGGGTATATATCCAAAGGACAATAAATTGTTCTACTATAAGGACACATGCACACGAATGTTCATTGCAGCACTGTTTACCATAGCAAAAACCTGGAACCAACCCAAATGCCCAACGATGATAGACTGGATCGGGAAATGTGGCACATATACACCATGGAATATTATGCAGCAATCAAAAATGATGAGTTTGTGTCCTTTGTAAGGACATGGATGTATCTGGAGAACATCATTCTCAGCAAACTGACACAAGAACAGAAAAAGAAATACCGCATAATCTCACTCATAGGTGGGTGAGAAAAATGAGAACGCATGGACACAGAGAGGCGGTCTACTATACACTGGGGTCTATTGGGGGGAATGGGGGAGGGACAGTGGGGGCTGGGGAGGGATTGCCTGGTGATGAATGCCAAGTGTATGTGAAAGGGAGGAAGGCAGCAAAACACACTGCCATGTGTGTACCTATACAACTATCTTGCACGTTCTGCACATTTACCCCAAAACCTATAATGCAATAAAAATTTAAAAAAAAAGAAATATACTCCAGACTATATCACAAGTATGTAATACTCAGTGAGGATGTGAAAGAGTGGCCCTATGAAACAGACTCCTTATCACTCCACATGAGTGCATTATTCACTGATTGTCTGAATGAGTAGCCATGTGATATAGACTCCTAATTATTCTCCATGTGTGGATTATTCAAAGATGTTCTGTAAGAGTGTGCATACCAAATAGAATCCTGACACTTCCACAGGTGTTTATTCTTCAGTGAGGCCCACAATGGGAGGTCTTATGAAATAGACTCCTGACTGTCACCCAGTTGCAGAACATTCAGGGAGGCACTTAATTCGTGGGTATCTAAAACAGCATTCTGACGTTTCCATAGGGATTTATTACTCACTGAAGCACTGAATGAGAGGCCATATAAAGTAGACTCCTGACTATTGCCCCTTTGTGAATTATTCAAAAAGGCTCTGAATGAGTGGTAGTATGGAATAGAGACCTGACGATTCCCCAGGTGTGTATCAATCAGTAAGGCACTGATTGCGTGGCCATTTGAAAGAGGCCCCTGACTAATACTTTGGTGTGCATCATTCGCTGTGGCTCTGAATTATTGGCCAAGTGAAATAGACTCCTGAGTATTCCCCAAGTCTACATTATTCAGTGATTCTCTGAGTGGCCTTATAAAATAGACTCCTGACTATTCTGCAGTTGTGTATTCATCCGTGGGGTCTTACTGAGTGACCATATGAAATAGACTTCTGTCTGTTCCCCATGATTGCGTTATGCATTGAGTCTCAGAATTGGCAGTGATATGAATTAGTCTCCTTACTACTCCACAGACCTGGATTATGCACTGAGGCTCGGAATGAGTGGTCATGTTAAACAGACTCCTGATTATTCCCCAGGTGTGCATTATTTACTGCGGATCTGTATGAGTGAGTATATAAAATAGACTCCTATTTCACTGGTGTGTACCGTTCAGTGAGTCTTCGAATGAGTGGTCATATGCAAGAGAATCCTGACTATTCCAAATGTGTGTATTATTCAGTGAAGGTCTAAATGAGTGACCACATGACATAGAATCATGAATATTTTCCAGGTGAGCATTATTCACTGAGGTGCTGAAAGATTGTCCACATGAATTAGATTGCTGATTATTCCCCAGATATGCAGTATTCACGGAGGCTGTGAGTCAGTGTCTATGTGAAATAGACTTCTGAATATCCTTCATATGTGCATTATTAATGGTGATTCTGAAAACATAGCCCTATTTAAAAGATTGCTGACTCTTCCCCAGGTTTGGATTATGCACTGAGGCTATGAATTGGAGGCAATGTGAAATAGACTCCTGATTAATTTTTAGGTGTGTTTTATTCACATGGCCCTGAATGAGGGGCCGTGTGAAATAGAATCCTGTCTATTCCAGAGGTGTGTATGATTCGCTGAGGTTCTCAATGTGTGGCCAAAGAAAATAGACACCTGGCTACTCCACATGTGTACATTATTCACCAAAGCTTGTAATGAAAGGCCATGTGAAAGAGACTCCAAATTTTTCTCCAGGTTTGCATTATTCAATGAGGCTCTGAATGAAGGCCATATGAAACAGACTCCTGAGAATTCCCAAGGTGCATATTATTCAGTGAGACTCGAAAGGGGGGGCCATATGAAATAGACTCCTCACTACTTTACAGGTATAACTTATTCAGTGAGTTACAAAATGGGTGTCTTTATTAAATAGAATCACGACCTTTCCCCACGTGTGTATTATTCAGTGAGGTGCTGAATGAGTGGCCATGTGATATACATTCCTGAGAACTCAACAGGTGTTCATTGTTCACTTAGGCTTTGAATGAGGAGCAATATGAAGTAGAGTTCTGACTATTTTTCAGGTGTATATAATTCACTGAGCCTCTGAATGATTGGCCTGAGGAAAGAAACTCCTGGCTATTACTCAGGTGTGTGTTATTGAGTGAGGCTCAAAATGAGTGGCCATATGAAACAGAATTTTCAGTACCCCACAGAAGTGAGTTATTCAGTGAGACTCTGAAAGAGTGGCCATATGAAATAGACTACTGACTATTCATCAGGAGTTCATTATTCACTGAGGCTCTGAATGTGTGGCCATTGGAAATAGAATCTTGACTAGAGGAGTGGTTCCAAGACGGCGACATAGAAACAACTCAGGATTGCAGCTATCAGTGAAGACGCAGAGGGTGAGTCCTAGCTTCATTTTCAGACGGACTTTTGTAGCCCACAGAACTGGCAAATTCCCAAGAGTAGGAGAGACACAGGAGAGCAGCACAGCCCGCTTGTGGGGCCATTTTGGCCGGTGCTGCGCCACGGCGCAGTGTCAGCCCGCACAAAGCTCACTGGTGTGGTTGCCCTGTTAAACCGGCAATCTGAGTTTTGGGAGGGCAGATTGACATGTCCATTTGATTGAACGGGACTTGGATGGTAAGCCAGACCAGGAGGTTCCTGGGAAGAGCAATTTGTGCCAGTGCAGTGGGCCGCCACAGGGGAGATAGCATGGATCCCAGTGGCCAATCAGCAGGCGATTTGGGCGCCTGTGAGATACTCAACCATTCAATTTGAAAAGAAAAAGAGAGAGAGAGAGAGGAGGGACTCTGAGGCAGGGAGCCAGGTGATCGGGCTTGGCGAACCCCACCCTCATGGGGACATGCAGCATGGCAATTCGAGGCACTTGGGGTTGAGAGATTTGCTGTGGGGTCAGCTGAATCCAAACAGTGCAGCCCCGTGGGAGAGGTGTGTCCACTACTACAGAGCAATCTGCCCCTAATGAGGTACCGCCCACTACTGACACAGCGTGCCATTGCTGAGGCATCCAGCCATAACAGAGAGATGCTGCCAAAAGAGCAGAGCCCACCACGGTAGAACAGAGCCCCACAGCAGCAGGGGGGACCTGCACTAGCAGGGCAGAGCCCCAGAAGGCAAATAGCAAATAGACTGTTTCTTAGCTGGGCAGGACAGTGCAACAGATACTTATATAAAAAAAACCCAACTCCCTGAGACAGAGCATGTGTGGGAGACAAAAAAAAAGGTGGGGGCTTTTATAAGTTCTGCTGCAGCAGACACATTCACCCAGCAACCCTGAATGAAAAACAAAGCTCACAGCTCAGCACTGGAGATCCTATAAAGTACAGAACATCTCCTCAAGCAGCTCCCTGACTCCTGTGTATCCAAAGAGGCACCTCAAAAAAGGACTAATCAGACTGACATTTGGCAGACATCATTCTGGGACAAAGATAGCAAAAGAAGAAACTGGTAGCATTCCTCACTGTTCTGCAGCTGCTACAGGTGTACCCCAGACAAGCAGGGCCTGCAGTGGACCTCAGGACTCGTATAGCAGAAGGGCTAGACCGTTAGAATGAAAACTAAGTAACAGAAATACTTCATTATCAACAATCTGGGCGTCCACTCAAAGACAAAATTGAAAAGTCAGCAACTACTAAAACGACAGGTGGATAAATCAACAAAGATGGAAAAAAACCAACGCAAAAAGAAGGAAAACACCCGAAACCAAAACACCACACCTCCTACAAAAAAACAAAATCTCCTCACCAGCAACGAAACAAAGCTGGACAAAGAATGAGTGTGATGAAATGATGGAATCAGACTTCAGAAGGTGGATAATAAGAAACTTCAGTGAGCGAAAAGAACATGTGGTAAATCATTGCAAAGAAATTAAGAACCTTGTAAAGAGATATGAAAAAAGATTCGAGGAAATGGTAACAAGAATGGACAACTTAGAGAGGAATATGAATGTATTGAAGGAGCTGAAAAACACAACATGAGAACTTCGAAAAGGATGCACAAGTTTCAACAGCCGAATTGACCAGGCAGAGGAAAGAATATCAGAAGTCAAAGATCAACTCAATGAAATAAAAAGAGAAACAAAGATTAGAGAAAAAAGTGCAAAGAGGAATGAACAAAATCTCCAAGAAATGTGGGACTATGTGAAGATACCTAACCTACGTTTGATAGGTGCACAAGAATGTGATGAAGAGAATGAATCCAAGCTGGAAAACACTCTTGAGGATATTATCCACAAAAATTTCCCCAACCAAGCAAGGCAGGCCAATACTCAACTCCAGGAAATACAGAGAACACCACAAAGATATTCTGCAAGAAAAGCAAACTCAAGGCACATAATCGTCAGATTCACCAGGGTTGAAATGAAGGAGAAAATACAAAGGGCAGACAGAGGGAAGTGTCGGGTCACCTAAAAAGGGAAGCCCATCAGACTCACAGCAGAACTCTCGGCAAAAACTCTACAAGCCAGAAGAGAGTGGGGGCTAATATTCAACATCCTTAAAGAAAAGAACTTTCAACCCAGAATTTCATATCCAGCCAAACTAAGCTTCATAAGTGAAGGAAGAAAAAAATCTTTTGCCAACAAGCAAGAACTCAGAGATTTTGTCCCCACCAGGCCTGCTTTATGAGAGCTCCTGAAAGAGGCATTACACATAAAAGGAAACAACCAGTACCAGCCATTCTAAAAACATACCAAATGCTAAAGAGCATCAACAAAATGAAGAATCTGCATCAACCAAGAAACAAAACAGCCAGATAGTATCAAAATAACGTATCAAACTCACACATAACAATATTAACCCTAAATGTAAATGGGGTAAATGCACCAATCAAAAGACACAGACTGGCAAATTGAAGAAAAAAACAAAACCTATCGGTGTGCTGTATCCAGGAAACCCATCTCACATGCAAAGATTTACAAAGGCTCAAAATAAAAGGATGGATTAATATCTACCAAGAAAATGGAGAGCAAAAAAATCAGGAGTAACAATTCTCATCTCTGATAAAATAGACTTTAAAGCAACAAAGATCAAAAGAGACAAAGAAGATCATTACATAATGGTAAAAGGATCAATACAACAAGAAGAGATAACTATCCTAAATATATAGGGACCCAGTGCAGGAGGACCCAGAATCTATATAAGGCAAGTTCTTAAAGATCTACAAAGAGACTTAGACTCCCACACAATAATTGTGGGAGACTTTAACACTCCACTGTCAATATCAGAAAGATCAACCAGACAGAAAATTAACAAGGATATCCAGGGCTTGAACTCAGACCTGAAACAAGCAAATTTGATAGGCATTTATAGAATTCTCCATCTCAAATCCACAGAATATACATTATTCTCAGCACCGCATCACACCTACTTCAAAATTGACCATATAATTGGAAGTAAAGAACTTCTTAGCAAATGCACAACTGAAATCATAACAAATAGTCTCGCAGACCATAGTGCAATCAAGTCAGAATGCAGAATTCAGAAACTAACTCCGAACAGCACAGCTTCATGGAAACTGAACAACTGGCTCTTCAATGTTGATTGGATAAACAAAGAAATGAAGGCAGAAATAAAGAAGTTCTTTGAAAGCAAAGAGAATGAAGACAAACCATACCAGAATCTCTGGGACACATTTAAAGCAGTCTGTAGAGGAAAATATATAGCCATAAGTGCCCACATGAGAAGAGTGGAGAGATCCAAAATTGACACCCTATCATCAAAATTGAAAGAGCTGGAGGAGCAAGATCAAAAAACTCAAAACCTAGCACAAGCCAAGAAACAACTAAGATCAGAGCAGAACTGAAGGAAATAGAGACAGGAAAAACCCTTCAAAAAATCAATAAATCCAAGAGCTGCTTTTTCGAAAAGATCAACAAAATAGACATACAACTAGCCAGACTGATAAAAAAATAGAGAGAGAACAACCAAATAGATGCAATAAAAAACGATAAAGGGGAAATCACTACAGATTCCTCAGAAATTGAAACCATCATCAGAGAATAATACAAACAATTCTATGCACATAAACTAGTAAACCACGAAGAAATGGATAAATTCCTGGACACCTGTGTCCTCCCAAGCCTAAACCATGAGGAAGTCGAAACTATGAATAGACCAATAAAAAGTTCTGAAGTCGAGGGAGCAATTAAGAGCCTACCACACAAAAAAATCCCTGCTCCATATGGGTTCACAGCCCAATTCTACCATAAACACAAAGAGGAGTTGGTACCATTTCTTCTGAAACTATTCAAAAGAATCAAAAAAGGGAACCCTTCCAAAATCATTTTATGAGACCGACATCATCCTGATACCAAAACCAGGCAGAGATTCAACAAGAAAAGAAAACTTCAGGCCAATATCCATGATGAAAATAGATGCAAAAATCTTCAAAAAATACTGGAAAATCGATTGCAACAGCACATTAAAAAACTTATCCATCATAATCAAGTAGGATTCATCTCAGGCATGCAAGGCTGTTTCAACATAGGCAAGTCTATAAACGTCATTCACCACATTAACAGAACCGAAATAAAAAACCACATGATTATCTCAATTGACGCTGAGAAGGCATTTGACAAAATTCAACAGCGCTTTATGCTAAAAACTCTCAATAAACTTCGTATTTATGGAACATATCTCAAAGAAATAAAAGCTATTTATGACAAACCAACAGCCAATATCATACTTAATGGGCAAAAACTGGAAGACTTCCCTTTGAAATCTGGAACGAGACAAGTATGCCCTCTCTCACCACTCCTATTCAACATAGTACTGGAAGTTCTAGCCAGAGCAATCAGGCAAGAAAAAAAAATAAAGGGTATTCGAATAGGAAAGGAGGAAACCAAATTGTCTCTATTCGCAGACGACATGATAGTATACCTAGAAGACCCTATCACCTCAGCCCAAAAACTCCTGAAACTGATAAGCAACTTCAGCAAAACCTCAGGATATAAAATCAATGTGCAAAAATCACAAGCATTTATATACACCAATAACAGACTTAAAGAGAACCAAATCAAGAACGAACTGCCATTCATAATTGCTACAAAGAGAATAAAATACCTAGGAATACAACTTACATAGAAGATAAGGGACCTCTTCAAGAAAAACTACAAACCACTGCTCAACGAAATAAGAGAGGACACGAACAGATGGAGAAACATCTCATGTTCATGGTTAGGAAGAATCAATATTGTGAAAATGGCTATATTGTGCAAAGTAATTTACACAATCAACACTTTCCCCATCAAACTACCATTGAATTTCCTCACAGAACTGGAAAAAAACCACCATGAACTTTATATGGAACCAAAAGAGAGCCCGCATACCAAGTCAATTCTAAGCAAAAAGAACACAGCGGGAGGCATTACACTACAAGACCTCAAACTATACTACAAAACTACAGTAATCAAAACAGCATGGTGCTGGTACCAAAACAGAGATATTGACCAATGAAACAGAACAGAGGCATCGGAGACAAATCAACCTATCTACAACCATATAATCTTTGATAAACCAGACAAAAACAAGCAATGGGGAAAGGATTCCCTATTTAACAAATGGTGTTGGGAAAACTGGTTAGCCATGTGCAGAAAGCAGAAACTGGACCCCTTCCTGAAACCTTACACTAAAATTAACTCCAGATGGATTAAAGACTTAAACATAAGACCTGGCACCATAAAAACCCTAGAAGAAAATCTAGGCAAAACCATTCGGGACATAGGAGTAGGCAAGGACTTCATGACCAAAACACCAAAATCATTGGCAATAAAAGCCAAAATAGACAAATGGGACCTAATCAAACTCCACAGCTTTTGCATGGCAAAGAAACAGTCACTAGAGTGAATCAGCAACCAACAGATTGGGAAAAAATATTTGCAATTTACCCAAATGACAAAGGGCTAATATCCAGATTTTACAAAGAACTCAAACAGATTTACAGGAAAAGAACAAACAAGCCCATTCAAAAATGGGCAAAGGACATGAACAGACACTTTACAATAGAAGACATACATGAGGCAAACAAACACATGAAAAAATGCTAATCATCACTGGGCATTAGAGAGATGCGAATCAAAACCACATTGTGATACCATCTCATGCCTGTTAGAATGGTGATCATTAAAAAATGTGGAGACAACAGACGCTAAAGAGGATGTCGAGAAAGAAGAACACTCTTACACTGTTGGTGGGAGTGTAAATTAGTTCAACCATTTTGGAAGACAGTGTGGCGATTCCTCAAGGACCTAGAAATAGAAATTCCATTTGACCCAGCAATCCCATTACTGGGTATATATCCAAAGGACTATAAATCATTCTACTATAAGGACACATGCACACGAATGTTCATTGCAGCACTGTTTACAATAGCAAAGAACTGGAACCAACCCAAATGCCCATTGATGATAAACTGGACTGGGAAAATGTGGCACATTTACACCATGGAATATTATGCAGCAATCAAAAGTGACGAGTTTCTGTCCTTTGTAGGGACATGGATGAATCTGGAGAACATCATTCTCAGCAAACTGACACAAGAACAGACAAGGAAATACCACATATTTTCACTCATAGGTGGGTGATAAAAATGAGAACACGTGGACACAGGTAATGGGTCTACTACACACTGGACTACACACTGGAGTCTATTGGGGGTAATAGGGGAGAGACAGTTGGGGGGATCTGGGGAGGGATAGCCTGGGGAGAAATGCCAAATGTGGGTTAAGGGGAAGAAGGCAGCAAAACACACTGCCATGTGTGTACCTATGCAACTATCTTGCACGTTCTGGACATGTACCCCAAAACCTAAAATGCAATAAAAATAAAAAATAAAATAAAATAAAAGGAGGCAAAGGCGGTGAACTGTGAAATAAAATAAAATAAAAAGAATCTTGACTATTCCCCACGTGTGTATCATTCAGTGAGGCACTGAGTGAGTGGCTATATGAAAGGGGCTCCTGACTATTACCCTGGTTTGCATTATTCACTGTGGCTCTGAATTCCTGGCCATGTGAAATAGAGTCCAGAATATTTCCCAAGTCTGAATTATTCACTGATTCTCTGAGTGGCCATATAAAATAGAATACTGATTATTTCCCAGTTGTGTATTATTCCGTGGGGGTCCTACTGAGTGACCATATGAAATAGACTTCTGACAGTTACCCATGTGTGCATTATTCAGGGAGCCTCAGAATCTGGGGTGATATGAATTAGTCTCCTCAGTACTCCACAGACGTGCATTATTTACTGAGGCTCATAATGAGTGTTCATGATAAACATTCTCCTGACTGTTCCCCAGGTTTGCATTATTCAAAGAGGCACTGAAACAGTGTCCCTATGAAAGAGA
Organism: Saguinus oedipus; assembly: GCA_031835075.1. Taxonomy (NCBI): domain Eukaryota; kingdom Metazoa; phylum Chordata; class Mammalia; order Primates; family Cebidae; genus Saguinus; species Saguinus oedipus. The sequence continues at coordinate 8,910,253 of CM063170.1, forward strand.
CATCAGACTATTCTCAAGGTGAGAATTATTCAGCTTGGCTCTCAATGACTGGTCATACAAAACAGAACCCTGACGATTTCCCAAGTGTGTATCTTTCAGTGAGGCTCTGAATGAGTGACCATATAGAATTGACCATTGACTATTCCGCAAGTGTCTAATATTTACAATAGTGTCCTCAGTACTCCCCAGGTTTGCATTATTCACTGATGCTTTGAATGAGTGGCAATATGAAACAGAGTCTTGACAATTCCACAGGTGTGTATCGTTAGTGAGCATCTGAATGAATGGCCATATAGAAGAGAATCGTTACTTATCCACCAGTGTTCATTACTCCTTGGGATTCTGAATGAGTGTCCATATGATGATTGCACAGGTGTGTACCATTCAGTGATGCTCTAAATGGCCATATTAGAGAGACTCCTGAATATCCACAAGGAGCTTATTACTCAGAGAAACTCTGAATGAATTGATATATCAATTAGGCTGCTGACTATTCCACAGGAGTGCATCATTCAGTGAAGCTCTACATGAGAGGCCAGATGAAATTGTCTCCTGACAATTCCCTAGGTGAGTATTATTTACTGAGCCTCTGAATGTGTGGCCAATTGAAATACACTCCTTACTATTCCCCAGGTGTGTGTTATTCAGTGAGGTTCTTTATGAGTTGCCATACAAAATAGACTCCTGACAATTCCTCAGGGGTGCAATACGCCCTGAGGCTCTCACTGAGTGGCCATATGAAATAGAATTTTGACCCTAACCTATGCGTGTGTTATTCACAGAGGCTCTGAAAAAAGTGTTCATATGAAATAGACATCTGTCTATTCCCCAAATGTGCACTATTCACTGAGGCTCTGAATGAGTTTCAAAATGAAATACACTCCTGACAATTCCCCAGTTGTGTTTTATTCACATGGGCTCTGAATGAGAAACCATATGAAATAGACTCCTGACTATTTCACACGTGTGTATTATTTACTGATGTTCTGAATATGTAGCCAAAGTAAAGAGACACATGGCTACTCCACAAGTGTGCATTCTTCACTGATGCTCTGAATCAATGACCATGAGAAAGAGACTCCAAGATTTTTCCAGGTATGCATTATTCAATGAGGCTCTGAATGAGAGGACACCATAAATAAACTCCTGACAATTTTCCAAACTGGCACTTTTTGAAGGGCTCTGCATGACTGGCAATATGAAACAACCTAATCAATATTATCCTGGTGTGTATTATCCACTGAGGCTCTAAAAGTGTGTCCATATGAAAGAGATACCTGTCTATTTCCAACGTGTGCATTATTCAGTTTGGCTCTGAATCACAGGTCATATGGAATAATATACTAATTATTCACCAGGCACGTATCATTCACTGAGGCTCTGAATGAGTGAACATATGATATAGAACCTTGAATATTCCCTATGTGTATTATTCACTGAGGCGCTGAATGAGGGGTCTTTTGAAATAGAAATCTCAGTACTTCCCAGGCATTCATCAATCACTGTGGCTCTGAATGATTGTCAATATAAAATAGATTCCTGACTATTCCACAGGTGTGCATCATTCAGTGAGGCCCTGAATGAGTGAACATGTCAAAGAGAATTCTGTCTATTCCAAAGATGTGAATTATTAATTGAAGGCCTATATGAGTAACCATAATAAATAGATTCCTGCTGAGGAGGAGGCAAGATGGCGTCATAGAGGCGACTCAGGATTGCAGCTCTCAGTGAAGGCGCAGAGGGTGAGTCCTAGCTGCATTCTCGGATGTTCCTTTTATGCCCACAGAGCGTTGAAATTCCCAGGTGTGGGAGAGACATGGGACGCTAATGCAGCCGGCTAATGCAGCCGGCTCCTGCTGCCTCTTCAGCCGGCGCTGCAGCGGGACCTGGCGTGGAACTCACTGGTCTGGGTGCCCTGTTAAACTGGCAATCTGAGATTTGGAAGGGCAGAGTGACATGTTCATCTGATTGAATGGGACTTGGACAATGAGCCAGACCAGGAGTTTCCTTGGAAGCGTAATCTGAGCTGGGGTAGTGGGCAGTGGCACGGGAGATCGCATGGATCCCAGGGCCCTATCGGCAGCCTACTGGGACGCCAGTGAGAGAGTCGACCTTTCAGCTTGGGGAGAGGAAGAGAGACAGAGAGAGGACGGAATCTGAGGCAGGGAGCTGAGTGATTGGGCTCGGCGGGTCCCACGCTCACGGGGACAAGCAGGGCAGCGACTGGAGATGCTTGGGGCTGAGAGTTTTGCTGCCGGCGTCTACGACGGTGCAGCCCGGTGAAAGAGGGGCGTCCACCATTGCTGACGCAGTCCACGCCCACTGAAGTACCGCCCAGGATTGACGCAGCCTGCCGTTGCCGAGGCAAACTGCCATAACAGAGAGACTCTGCACTCCACAGCAGAAGGGAGGCCAGAAGCAACAGGGCGGACCCGTGCTAGCAGGTCAGAGCACTGGCAGGCAAATAGTGAATAGACTGCCGCCTAGTGGGGCAGGACAGTGCAACAGATACTCATAAAGCCCCAACTCCCTGAGACAGAGTATCTAAGGGGGATAAAAAAGGGTAGTGTTTTATGAGTTCTATAGCAGCAGACATAAACAACATCCCAACAATGCTGAATGAACAACGAAGCTCACAGCTCAGCACTGGAGCTCCTATAAAGCACAGACTGTCTCCTCAAGCAGCTCCCTGACCCCTGTATATCCAAGGAGTCACCCCAGAAAAGGACTAATCAGACTGACATTTGGCTGGCATTATTCTGGAACAAGGAAAGCAGAAGAAGCAACTGGTATCATCACTCACTGTTCCGCAGCTGCTGCAGGTATACCCCAGACAAGCAGGGCCTGGAGTGGAACTCAGCACTCATACAGCAGAGGGGATAGATCATTAGAGGGAAAAATAAGTAACAGAAATACTTCATCATCAACAATCTCAGCGTCCACACAGAGACCCAATTGAAAAATCAGCAACTACTAAGACGACAGGAGGATAAATCCAAAAAGATGAAAAGAAACCAGCGCAAAAAGGAGAAAAGCACCCAAAACCAAAACACCTCACCTCCAAAAAAGGACCAAAACTCCTCACCAGCAAGGGAACAAAGCTGGACGGAGAATGAATGTGACAAAATGACGAAATCAGACTTCAGAAAGTGGATAATGAGAAACTTCAGTGAGCTAAAGGAACATGTACTAAACCAGTGCAAAGAAACTAAGAACCTTGAAAAAAGATTTGAAAAAAGATTCGAGGAATTGATAACAAGAATGGACAACTTACAGAGGAATATGAATGAATTGAAGGAGCTGAAAAACACAACACGAGAACTTCGCGAAGCATGCACAAGTTTCAACAGCCGAATTGACCAAGCAGAAGAAAGAATATCAGAAGTTGAAGATCAACTCAATGAAATAAAACGAGAAACCAAGATTAAATAAAAAAGTACAAAAAGGAATGAACAAAATCTCCAAGAAATGTGGGACTATGTGAAGAGACCCAACCTACGTTTGATAGGTGTACCAGAATCTGACGAAGAGAATGAATCCAAGCTGGGAAACACTCTTCAGGATATTATCCAGGAAAATTTCCCCAACCTAGCAAGACAGGTCAATACTCAACTCCAGGAAATACAGAGAACACCACAAAGATACTCCGCAAGAAGAGCAACCCCAAGGCACATAATCGTCAGATTCACCAGGGTTGAAACGAAGGAGAAAATACTCAGGGCAGCCAGAGAGAAAGGTCGGGTCACCAACAAAGGGAAGCCCATCAGACTCACAGCAGATCTCTCAGCAGAGACTCTACAAGCCAGAAGAGAGTGGGGGCCAATATTCAACATCCTTAAAGAAAAGAGCTTTCAACCCAGAATTTCATATCCAGCCAAACTGAGCTTCATAATAGAAGGAAAAATAAAATCCTTCATGAACAAGCAAGTACTCAGAGATTTTGTCACCACTAGGCCTGCTTTACAAGAGCTCCTTAAAGAGGCACTACACATAGAAAGAAACAACCAGTTCCAGCCATCCTAAAAGCATACCAAATGCTAAAGACCATCAACAAAATGAAGAAAGTACATGAACCAACGGGCAAAACTGCCAGCTAGCAACAAAATGGCAGTATCAAATTCACACATAAAAATATTAACCCTGAATGTAAATGGGCTAAATGCACGCATCAAAAGACACAGACTGGCAAATTGGATAAAAAACCAAAACCCATCAGTGTGCTGTATCCAGGAAACCCACCTCACAAGCAAAGATACACAAAGGATCAAAATAAAAGGATGGAGAAAAATTTACCAAGCAAATGGAGAGCAAAAAAAAAGCAGGAGTTGCAATGCTCATCTCTGATAAAATAGACTTTAAAGCAACAAAGATCAAAAGGGACAAAGAAGGTCATTACATAATGGTAAAAGGATCGACACAACAAGAAGAGCTAACGATTCTAAATATATATAAACCCAATGTAGGAGCACCCAGATATATAAGGCAAGTTCTTAATGACTTACAAGGAGACTTAGACTCCCACACAATAATAGTGGGAGACTTTAACACTCCACTGTCAATAGCAGACAGATCAACCAGACAGAAAATTAACAATGATATCCAGGACTTTAACTCAGACCTGGAACAAGCAAACCTGATAGACATTTACAGAACTCTCCACCCCAAATCCACAGAATATACATTCTTCTCAGCACCACATCACACCTACTCCAAAATTGAACACATATTTGGAAGTAAAGCACTCCTCAGCAAATGCAAAACAACGGAAATCATAAGAAACTAACTCAGACCATAGTGCAATCAAGTTGGAACTCAGAATTCAGAAAATAACTCAGAACGGCACAGCTTCATGGAAACTGAACAACTGGCTCTTGAATGCTGATTGGATAAACAATGAAATGAAGGCAGAAATAAAGAAGTTCTTTGAAACCAACGAGAATGAAGACGTAACGTACCAGAATCTCTGGAACACATTTAAAGCAGTCTGTAGAGGAAAATATATAGCAATAAGTGCCCACATGAGAAGAGTGGAGAGACCCAAAATTAACACCCTATGGTCAAAATTGAAAGAGCTAGAGGAGCAAGATCAAAAAAGCTCAAAACCTAGCCGAAGACAAGAAATAACTAATATCAGAGCAGAACTCAAGGAGATAGAGACAAGAAAAACCCTTCAAAAAATCAGTAAATGTAAGAGATGGTTTTTTGAAAAGATCAACAAAATAGACAGACCACAGGTGAGACGGATAAAAGAGAAAAGAGAGAACAACCAAATAGATGCAATAAAAAACGATAAAGGGGAAATCACCACAGATTCCACAGAAATTCAAACCATCATCAGAGAATACTACAAACAACTCCATGCACACAGATTAGTAAATCAGGAAGAAATGGATAAATTCCTGGACGCCTGTGTCCTCCCAAGCCTAAACCAGGAGGAAGCTGAAACTATGAATAGACCCATAACAAGGTCAGAAGTTGAGGCATCAATTAAGAGCTTACCACACAAAAAAAGCCCAAGTCCAGATGGATTCGCAGCTGAATTCTACCAGACACACAAAGAGGATCTGGTACCGTTCCTTCTGAAACTATTCCAAACAATCCAAAAAGAGGGAACCCTTCCCAAATCATTTTATGAGACCAACATCATCCTGATACCAAAATCTGGCAGAGACTCAACAAGAAAAGAAAACTTCAGGCCAATATCCATGATGAGCATAGATGCAAAAATCTTCAATAAAATACTGGCAAACCGATTGCAACAGCACATTAAAAAACGTATCCATCATGATCAAGTAGGATTCATCCCAGGGATGCAAGGCTGGTTCAACATACGCAAGTCTATAAATGTATTTCACCACATAAACAGAAGCAAAAACAAAAACCACATGATTATCTCAATTGACGCAGAGAAGGCATTTGACATAATTCAACAGCCCTATATGCTAAAAACCCTCAATAAACTTGGTATTGATGGAACATATCTCAAAGTAATAAAAGCTATTTATGACAAACCAACAGCCAATATAATACTTAATGGGCAAAAACTGGAAGCATTCCCTTTCAAATCCAGCACTAGACAAGGATGCCCTCTCTCATCACTTCTATTCAACATAGTACTGGAAGTTCTAGCCATAGGAATCAGGCAAGAAAAAGAAATAAAGGGTATTCAAATAGGAAAGGTGGAAGCCAAATTGTCTCTATTTGCAGAGGACATGATAGTATACCTAGAAGACCCCATCACCTCAGCCCAAAAGCTCCTGCAACTGATAAGCAACTTCAGCAATGTATCAGGATATAAAATCAATGTGCAAAAATCACAAGCATTTATATACAGCAAAAACAGACTTAAAGAAAACCAAATTAAGAACGAACTGCCATTCACAATTGCTACAAAATAAAATAAAATACCTAGGAATAAAACTCACTAGGAATGTAAGGGACCTCTTTAAGTAAAACTACAAACCACTGCTCAACGAAATAAGAGAGGACACAAACAGATGGAGAAACATTCTATGTTCGTGGTTAGGAAGAATCAATATTGTGAAAATGGCTATACTGCTCAAAGTAATTTACACATTCAATGCTATCCCCATCAAATTACCATTGAATTTCTTCACAGAGCTGGTAAAAACCACCATGAATTTCATATGGAACCAAAAAAGAGCCCGCATAGCCAAGTCAATTCTAAGCAAAAAGAACACAGCGGGAGGCATCACGCTACCAGTCTTCAAACTATACTACAAGGCTACAATAATCAAAACAGCATGGTACAGGTACCAAAACAGAAATATAGACCAATGGAACAGAACAGAAGCATCGGAGGCAACACAACATATCTACAACCATATTATCTTTGATAAACCAGAGAAAAACAGGCAATGGGGAAAGGATTCCCTATTTTATAAATGGTGTTGGGAAAACTGGCTAGCCATGTGCAGAAAGCAGAAACTGGACCCCTTTCTTACACCTTACACTAAAATTAACTCCAGATGGATTAAAGACTTAAACTAAGACCTGACGCCATAAAAACCCTAGAAGAAAATCTAGTCAAAACCGTTCAGGACATAGGAGTAGGCAAGGAGTTCATGACCAAAACACCAAAAGCATTGGCAACAAAAGCCAAAAAAGATAAATGGGACCTAATCAAACTCCACAACTTCTGCACGGCAAAGGAAACAGTCACTAGAGTCAATTGGCAACCATCAGAATGGGAAAAATCTTTGCAGTTTACACATCTGACAAAGGGCTGATATCCAGAATTTACAAAGAACTCAAACAGATTTACAGAAAAAAAAACAAACAAGCCCATTCAATAATGGGCAAAGGATATGAACAGAAACTTTACAAAAGAAGACATACATGAGGCCAACAAACATATGAAAAAGTGCTCATCATCATTGGTCATTAGAGAGATGCAAATCAAAACCACATTGAGATATCATCTCACACCAGTTAGAATGGCGATCATTAAAAAATCTGGAGACAGCAGATGCTGGAGAGGATGTGGAGAAATAGGAACACTCTTACACTGTTGGTGGGAGTGTAAATTAGTTCAACCATTGTGGAAGACCGTGTGGCGATTCCTCAGGGACCTAGAAATAGAAATGCCATTTGACCCAGCAATCCCATTACTGGGTGTCTATCCAAAAGACTATAAATCGTTCTACTATAAAGACACATGCACACGAATTTTCATTGCAGCACTGTTTACAATAGCAAAGACCTGGAACCAACCCAAATGCCCATTGATGATACACTGGACTGGGAAAATGTGGCACATATACCCCCATGGAATATTATGCAGCAATCAAAAATGATGAGTTTGTGTCCTTTGTAAGGACATGGATGAATCTGGAGAACATCATTCTCAGCAAACTGACACAAGAACAGAAAAAGAAATACTGCATATACTCACTCATAGGTGGGTGAGAAAAATGAGAACACATGGACACAGAGAGGTGGTCTACTATACACTGGGGACTGTTGGGGGAAATGGGGGAGGGACAGCAGGGGATCTTGGGGGGATAGCCTTGGGATGAATACCAAGTGTGGGTGTAGGGGAGGAAGGCAGCAAACCACACTGCCATGTGTGTACCTAAGCAACTATCTTGCACTTTCTGCACATGTACCCCAAAACCTATAATGCAATAAAAATTTAAAAAAATAAAAAATTTAAAAATAAATAAATAAATAAATAGATTCCTGACTCTTCCCCAGTTATGCATTATTTCTTGGGGTCCTAATAGGTGGCCATATGAAATAGACTTCTAATTATTCCACAGGTGTGTATTATTCAGCAAATCTCAGAATGGGAGACGATATGAATTCGTCTTTTCAGTACTCCACAGACATGCGTTATTCACTGAATCTCATAATAAGTGGTCATATTAAACAGAATCCTGAATTTTCCCCAGGTGTGTCTCATTCAGTGAGGCTCTGAATGATTTGCCATAGGAAAAAGGGTCCTGAGTACGTAACAGGAGTGAATTATTTACTGCGCCTCTGAATTAGTGGCCATGTGAAATACACTTCAGACTTTTTCCTAGGTGTGTACTATTCAGTAAGGCTCGAAATGAGTGGCCACATGAAATGGACTCCTCAGTACTCGACAGATGTGCATTATTCACTGAGGGGCTGAATGAGTGGGCATAAGCAATAGACTCCTGATTATTCTCCAGCTGTGCATTATTTGTTAAAGCTCTGAATATGTGGCCATTTGGAATAGATTCCTCACTATTTTCTAGGTGTGTGTTATTCACAGTGTCTCCAAATGCATTGCCATTCCAAATAGACTCTTGAGAATTCTCCAGGTGTGCACTATTCCGTGAGGCTCTGAATGAGTTGCCACATGAAATAGACTCCTCACTGTTCCCCAGGCGTGTATAATTTACTGAGGCTCTGAAAGAGTGACCAAATGAAATAGACACCTGACTATTCCACAGGTATGCATTATTCAGTGAGGCTCTCAATGAGTGCTCATATGAAACTATCCTGACTATTCCCCAGGTGTGTATGACTCAATGAGATGCTGAAAGAGTGGTCATATAAAATAGATTCTTGACTATTCTCCAAGTGTGCATTATTCACTGAGGCTGTGAATGAGTGGCCATATGATATAGACTCCTGACATTTTCACAGATGCATATTATCAACTGAGGCTATAAATGAGTGTCCAAATGAAATAGACTCCTGGCTATCCCACAGGTGTGCATTATTCACTGGGGCTCTGAATAATAGTCCATCAGAAATACAGTCCAAATTATTTTCCAGGTGTGTATTATTCAGTGAGTCTCAGAATAAGTGACCATATTAATTAGATTCCTTACTATCCCACAGGTGTGTATTATTCACTAAGGCTCTTAATATGTGGCTTCATAAAATAGACACCTGACTACTCCACATTATTCAGTGACACATCGAATGAGAAGCCACATAAAAATCTACTGACTATTCCACTTGTGAGCATTATTCAGTGAAAAATCTCAATGTGGGAATAAAACAGAATCCTGGCTATTTCCCCAAGTGTGTACATTTAGTGCAGCTCTCAATGAGTGGCCATATGAATGAGACTTCTGACTATTTTGCAGGTGTGCATTATTCCATGAGGCTGTGAAAGAGTGGCCATATGAAATAGACTCCTGACAATTCCCCAGGAATGTAATATTCAGTGAGGTTCTGAATGAGTTTCCATATGAAATAGTCTCCTTTTACCTGGTGTGCATTATTCAGTGAGGCTCTGAATGAGTGTCCTTAAGAAATAAACTCCAGACTATATCACAAGTGTGTAATACTCAGTGAGGATGTGAAAGAGTGGCCATATGAAACAGACTCCTTATTACTCCACTTGTGTGCGTTATTCACTGATTGTCTGAATGAGTAGCCATGTGACATAGAGTCCTAATTATTCTCCATGTGTGCATTATTCAAAGAGGTTCTGTATGAGTGTGCATACCAAATAGAATCCTGACACTCTCCATGGAGCGTATTCTTCAGTGAGGCCCAGAATGGAAGGTCCTATGAAATAGACTGCTGACAATAACCAAGGTGCATCATATTCAGGGAGGCTCTTAATTCGTGGCTATCTTAAACAGAATCCTGACTACCCCATAGGGGTTCATTATTCACTAAAGCACTGAATGAGAGGCCACATAAAGTAGACTCCTGACTATTGCCACCTTGTGAATTATTCAATAAGGCTCTGAATGAGTGGTAGTATGGCATAAAGTCCTGACGATTCCTCAGGTGTGTATCATTGAGTGAGGCACTGATTGAGTGACCATATGAAAGAGGCTCCTGACTAATGCCCTGGTGTAAATTATTCACTGTGGCTCTAAATTATTGGCCATGTGAAATAGACTCCTGAGTATTCCCCAAGTCTGCATTATTCAGTGATTCTCTGAGTGGCCTTATAAAATAGACTCCTGACTATTCTGCAGTTCTGTATTATTCCGTGGGGGTCCTACTGAGTGACCATATAAAATAGACTTCTGTCTGTTCCCCATGTGTGCATTATGCAGGGAGTCTCAGAATTGGCGGTGTTATGAATTTGTCTCCTCAGTACTCCACAGACTTGCATTATGCACTGAGGCTCAAAATGAGTAATCATGTTAAACAGACTCCTGATTATTTCTCATGTGTGCATTATTTACTGCGGATATGTATGAGTGAATATATAAAATAGACTCCTATTTTACAGGTGTGTACAATTCAGTGAGGCTATGAATGAGTTGCCATATGCAAGAGAATCCTGACAATTCCAAACGTGTGTATTATTCAGTGAAGGTCTAAGTGAGTGACCATATGAAATAGAATCATGAATATTCTCCAGGTGAGCATTATTCACTGAGGTGCTGAAAGATTGTCCAGATGAAATAGATTGCTGAGTATCCCCAGATATGCAGTATTCACAGAGGCTGTGAATCAGTAGCCATGTGAAATAAACTTCTGGATATTCCCCATGTGTGCATTATTAATGGAGATTCTGAAAACCTAGCCCTATTTAAAAGATTACTGACTCTTCCCCAGGTTTGAATTTTTCATTGAGGATATGAATTGGAGCCAATGTGAAATAGACTCTTGATTATTGTTCAGGTGTGTTTTATTCACACGGGCACTGAATGAGAGGCCATGTGAAATAGACTCCTTTCTATTCCAGAGGTGTGTATGATTGGCTGAGGTTCTCAATGTGTGGCCAAAGGATATAGACACCTGGCTACTACACATGTGTACATTTTTCACTGATGCTCTAAATGAATGGCCGTGTAAAAAAGACTCCAAATTTTTCTCCAGGTTTGCATTATTCAATGATGCTCTGAATGAAGGCCATATGAAACAGACTACTGAGAATTCCCCAGGTGCATATTACTCAGTGAGACTCGGAAGGAGGGGCGATATGAAATAGACTCCTCACTATTTTACAGGTATAGGTTATTCAGTGAGTCCCAAAATGAGTGTCCTTATTAAATAGAATCCCGGCGTTTCCCCACGTGTGTATCATTCAGTGAGGTGCTGAATGAGTGGCCATATAATATACATTCCTGAGAAATCAACAGGTGTTCATTGTTCACTTAGGCTTTGAATGAGAAGCAATGTGAAATAGACTCCTATTTCCCAGGTGTGTATAATTCACTGAGCCTCTGAATGATTGGCCTGAGGAAAGAAACTTCTTGCTATTACTCAGGTGTGCATTATTCAGTGAGGCTCAAAATGAGTGGCCATATGAAATAGACCTCTCAGTACCCCACAGAAGTGAGTTATTCAGTGAGACTCTGAAAGAGTGGGCATATGAAATAGACTCCTGACTATTCATCAGGAGTTCTTTATTCACTGAGGCTCTGAATGTGTGGCCATTGGAAATAGAATCCCGACTATTCCCCACGTGTGTATCATTCAGTGAGGCACTGAATGAGTGGCCATATGAAAGGGGATCCTGACTACTTCCGTGGTTGGCATTATTCACTATGGCTCTAAATTACTGGCCATGTGAAATAGAGTCTGGAGTATTTCCCAAGTCTACATTATTCACTGATTCTCTGAGTGGCCATATAAAATAGAATCCTGATTATTCCCCAGTTGTGTATTATTCCGTGGGTGTCCTACTGAGTGACTATATGAAATAGACTTCTGGCAGTTCCCCATGTGTGCATTATTCACGGAGCCTCAGAATCTGGTGTAATATGAACTAGTCTCCTCAGTACCCCACAGACGTGCATTGTTTACTGAGGCTCGTAATGAGTGTTCATATTAAATATTCTCTTGACTGTTCCCCATTTGTGCGTTATTTAAAGAGGCACTGAAACAGTGTCTCTATGAAAGAGACATCAGACTATTCTCAAGGTGAGAATTATTCAGCTTGGCTCTCAATGACTGGTCATACAAAAAAAAAGCCCTGACGATTTCCCAGGTGTGTATCATTCAGTGAGGCTCTGAATGAGTGACCATATAGAATTGACCATTGACTATTCCACAAGTGTCTAATATTTACAATAGAGTCCTCAGTACTCCCCAGGTTTGCATTACTCACTGAGGCTCTGAATGAGTGGCAGTATGAAACAGAGTCTTGAAAATTCCACAAGTGTGTGTCGTTAAGTGAGCACCTGAATGAGTGGCCACATGAAAAAGAATCATCACTTATTTACCGGTGTGCATTACTTCATGAGATTCTGAATAAGTGGCCATATGACGATTCCACAGCTGTGTACCATTCAGTGAGGCTCTAGGTGGCCATATTAAAGAAACGCCTGAATATCCACAAGGAGCTTATTACTCAGAGAGGCTCTGAATGAATAGCTATATAAATTAGGCTGCTGACTACTCCACAGGATTGCATTATTCAGTGAAGCTCTGCATGAGAGGCCAGATGAAATTGTCTCCTGACAATTCCATAGGTGAGTATTATTTACTGAGCCTCTGAATGTGTGGGCGATTGAAATCCACTCCTGACTATTTTCCAGGTGTGCGTTATTCAGTGAGGTTCTTTATGAGTTGCCATACAAAATAGACTCCTGACAATTTCTCAGGTGTGCACTACTCCCTGAGGCTCTCACTGAGTGGCCATATGAAATAGACTCCTGACTCTACCCCATGCGTGTATTATTCAGAGAGACTCTGAAAGAATGTCCATATGAAATAGACACCTGTCTATTTCCCAGGTGTGCACTATTCACCGAGGCTCTGAATGAGTTTCAATATGAAATACACTCCTGAAAATTCCCCAGTTGTGTTTTATTCACATAGCCTCTGAATGAGAAGCTGTATGAAATAGACTCCTGACTATTTCACACGTGTGTATTATTCACTGAAGTTCTGAATAGGTCGCCAAAAAAAAATAGACACATGGCTACTCCACAAGTGTGCATTCCTCACTGATGCTCTGAATCAATGACCATGACAAAGAGACTCCAAGATTTTTCCGGGTATGCATTATTCAATGAGGCTCTGAATGAGAGGACACCATAAATAAACTCCTGACAATTCCCCAAACTGAATGTGTGGCCAATTGAAATACACTTCTGACTATTTCTCAGGTGTGCGTTATTCAGTGAGGTTCTTTATGAGTTGCCATACAAAATAGACTCCTGACAATTCTCCAGGTGTGCACTACTCCATGAGGCTCTCACTGAGCGGAGTGCTCTGAATGAGTGGCAATATGAAACAACCTAATCAATATTTTCCTGGTGTGTATTATTCACAGAGGCTCTAAAAGAGTGTCTATATAAAAAAGAAAGCTGTCTATTTCCAAGGTGTGCAGTATTCAGTTTGGCTCTGAATCACAGGTAATATGGAATAAGATTCTGATTGTTCCCCAGGGGTGTATCATTCACTGAGGCTTTGAATGACTGGCCATATGATATAGAGACTTAAATATTTCCCACGTGTGTATTATTCACTGAGGCTCTAAATGGAGAGTCATTTGAAATAGAATCCTCCATACTTCCCAGGTGTGCATTATTCACTGCGGCTCTGAATGAGCGTCAATGTGAAATAGAATCCTGAGTATTCCAGAGTTGTGCACCATTCACAGAGGCTCTGAATGAGTGGCCATAAGAAAGAGAATCCTGACTATTCCAAACGTTTGAATTATTCAGTGAAGGCCTAAATAAGTGACCATAAGAAATAGAATCCTGATTATTCCCCAGTTGTGTATCATTTCCTGGGGTCCTAATGAGTGGCTACATGAAAGATATTTCTGATTATTCCACAGGTGTGTATTATTCAGAAAGTATAAGAATGGGGGACAATATAAATTAGTCTCCTCAGTACTCTACAGCCATGCGTTATTCACTGAGGCTCATAATGAGTGGTCATACTAAACAGAATCCTGACTATTCCCAAGGTGTGTATCATTCAGTGAGGCTCTGAATGATTCGCCATATGAAAAAGACTGCTGAGTACTCAACAGGCGTAAATTATTCACTGAGCCTCTGAATGAGTTGTCATGTGAAATACACTCCTGACTTTTTCCCAGTGTGTAGTATTCACTGAGGTTCAAAATGAGTGGCTGTATGAAACAGAGTCCTCAGTAGTCGAGAGACATGCATTGTTGACTGATGGACTGAATAAGTGGGCCTAAGAAATATACTCCTGGTTATTCCCCAGGTGTGCATTATTCACCGAGACTCTGAATATGTGGCCATCTGGAATAGATTTCTCACTATTCCCTAGGTGTGTGTTATTCACAGAGTCTCCGAATGCATTGCCATTCCAAATATACTCTTGAGAATTCTCCAAGTGTGCACTATTCCATGAGGCTCTGAATGAGTGGTCACATGAAATAAACTTCTCACTGTTCCCCAGGCTTGTATCCTTCACTGAGGCTCTGAAAGAGTGACCAAAGAAAATAGATTCCTGACTATGCCACAGGGGTATATTATTCAGTGAGGCTCTCAATGAGTGTTCATATGAAACTGTCCTGACTATTTCCAAGGTGTGTATCACTCAGTGATGTGCTGGAGGAGTGGCCATATAAAAGAGAATCTTGACTATTCCCCAAGTGTGTATTATTCCCCGAGGCTCTGAATGAATGACCATATAAAATAGATTCGTGACTATTCCACAGATGCATATTATCCACTGAGGCTATGAATGAGTGTCCAAATGAAATAGACTCCTGGCTACTCTACAGGTGTGCATTATTCACTGAGGCTCTGAATGAATGTCCATTGGAAAGAGACTCCAAATTATTCTCCAGGTGTGTCTTATTCAGTGAGGCTCAGAGTAAGTGGCCATACTAATTAGATTCCTTATGATGTCAAATGTGTGTATTATTCACTGAGGCTCCGAATATGTGGCTACATGATAGGGACTCCTGACTACTCCACATTATTCAGTAACACTCCGAATCAGAGGCCTCATGAAAAAGACTCATGGCTATTTAACAGGTGTGCATTATTCAGTGAGATTCTGAATGAGGGGATGAAACAGAATCCTGACTATTTCCCCAGGTGTGTACATTCAGTGAGGCTCTCAATGAGTGGCCATATGAAAGAGACTGCTGACTATTCTGCAGTTGTGCATTATTCCGTGAGGCTGTGAAAGAGTGGCCATATGAAATAGATGTCTTATTACTCCACATGTGTGCGTTATTCACTGATTGTCTGAATGAGTAGCCATATGACATAGACTCCTAATTATTCTCCATGTGTGCATTATTCAAAGAGGTTCTGTATGAGTGTCCATATGAAATAGACTCCTGACACTCCCCCAGGTCTGTATTATTCAGTGAGGCCCAGAATGAGAGGTCATATGAAATAGACTTCTAACATCGAGGTGTGTATCATTAAGGGAGGCACTGAATTCATGGCTATCTTTGTCCATAAGAGTTCATTGTTCACTGAAGCTCTGAATGAGAGGCCATATAAAATACATTCCTGACTATTGCCTGGTTGTGAAATATTTAATAAGGCTCTGAATGAGTGGTAGTATGGATTAGAATCCTGATGATTCCCCAGGTGTTTGTCATTCAGTGAGGCACTGAATGAATGGCCATATGAAAAAGGCTCCTGACTATTACGCTGGTGTGCATTATTCACTGTGGCTCTGAATTACTGGCAATGTGAAATAGACACCTGAGTATTCCCCAAGTTGGCATTATTTACTGATTCTCTCAGTGGCCATATAAAATAGACTCCTGACTATTCCCCCATTGTGTATTATTCCGTGGGGGTCCTACTGAGTGACCGTGTGAAATAGACTTCTGATTGTTCCCCATGTGTGAATTATTCAGGGAGTCTCAGAATCGGGGATGATATGAATTAGTCTCCTCAGTACTCCACACATGTGCATTTTTCACTGAGGCTCAAAATGGTTGGTAATGTTATACAGACTCCTGACTATTTTCCCAATGTACATCATTCACTGAGGCTCGGAAACAGTGTCCCTATAAAAGCGACACCTGACTGTTCCCAAGGTGTGCATTATTCAGCTTGGATGTCAATGACTGGTCATGTGAAATAGAATCGTTACTATCTCCCAGGTGTGTATTATTCAGTGAGGCTCTGAATGAGTGACCATATAGAATTGACTATTGACTGTTCCCTAAGTGTCTATTATTCAAAGTAGAATCCTCAGTATGCCCCAGGTGTGCATTATTCTCTGAGGCTCTGAATGAGTGGCAATGTGAAATAGACTCAATAATTCAACAGGTGGGTATTATTCAGTGAGTGTCTGAATGAGTGGCCGTATAAAAGAGAATCCTCACTTATCCACCGGTATGCAATACTCCATGAGATTCTGAATTAGTGGCCATATGACTACTCCACAGGAGTGTACCATTTAGTGAGGCTCTGAGTGGCCATATTAAAGAAATTTTTAAATATTTTCAAGGAGCTTATTACTCAAAGAGGCTCTGAAAGAATAGCTATATAAATTAGGCTTCTGACTACTCCGCAGGAGTGCATTTTTCAGTGAAGCTCTGCATGAGAGGCCAGATGAAATTGTCTTCTGACAATTCCCTAGGTGTGTATTATTCACTGAGCTTCTGAATGTGTGGCCCATTAAAATACACTCCTGACTATTTCCCAGGTGTGTGTTCTTCACTTAGGTTCTGTACAAGTTGCCATATAAAATAAACTCCTCGAGGGAGGCAAGATGGCGTCGTAGAGGTGACTCAGGATTGCAGCTCTCGGTGAAGGCGCAGAGGGTGAGTCCTAGCCGCATTCTCGGATGTTCCTTTTATGCCCACAGAGCGTTGAAAGTCCCAGGTGTGGGAGAGACACGGGACGCTAGCAGCCGGCTAACGCAACCAGCTCCCGCCGCCTCTTCGGCCGGCGCCGCAGCGGGACCCGGCGCGGAACTCACTGGTCTGGGTGCCCTGTTAAACCGGCAATCTGAGATTTGCAAGGGCAGATTGGCATGTCCATCTGATTGAACAGGACTTGGACAATGAGCCAGACCAGGAGTTTCCTGGGAAGCGTGATCTGAGCCGGGGTAGTGGGCAGCGGCACGGGAGATCGCACGGATCCCAGTGCCCTATCGGCAGGCTCCTGGGGCGCCAGTGAGAGAGTCGACCTTTCAGCTTGGGGAGAGGAAGAGAGAGAGAGAGGACGGACTCTGAGGCAGGGAGCAGGGTGATCAGGCTCGGCGGGTCCCACGCTCACGGGGACAAGCAGGGCGGCGACTGGAGGCGCTTGGGGCTGAGAGTTTTGTTGCCGGCATTTAGGACGGTGCAGCCCGGTCAGGGAGGGGCGTCCACCATTCCTGACAAAGTGCACCCCCACTTAAGTACCGCCCAGGACTGACGCAGCCTGCCGTTGCCGAGGCAACCTGCCATAACAGAGAGAGTCCGCCGGGCCGCAACAGGGCGGACCCGCCTTAGGAGGTCAGAGCCCCGGCAGGCAAATAGTGAATAGACTGCCACCTAGTGGGGCAGGACAGTGCAACAGATACTCATAAAGAAAGCCCCAACTCCCTGAGACAGAGCATCTAAGGGTGGAAAAAAAAAAAAAAGAGTGGTGTTTTATGAGTTCTATTGCAGCAGACATAACCTCCCAACAACCCTGAATGAACAACGGAGCTCACAGCTCAGCACTGGAGCTCCTATAAAGCACAGACTGTCTCCTCAAGCAGCTCCCTGACCTCTGTATATCCAAGGAGTCACCCCAGAAAAGGACTAATCAGACTGACATTTGGCTGGCATCATTCTGGAACAAGGGCAGCAGAAAAAGAAACTGATATCATCCCTCACTGTTCTGCAGCTGCTGCAGGTATACCCCAGACAAGCAGGGCCTGGAGTGGACCTCAGCACTCATACAGCAGAGAGGATAGATCATTAGAGGGAAAACTAAGTAACAGAAATACTTCATCATCAACAATCTCAGTGTCCACACAGAGACCCAATTGAAAAATCAGCCACTACTAAGACAACAGGCGGATAAATCCATAAAGATGGGAAGAAACCAGCGCAAAAAGGAGGAAAGCACCCGAAACCAAAACACCACACCTCCAAAAAAGGACCAAAATTCCTCACCGGCAAGGGAACAAAGCTGGACAGAGAAAGAATGTGACGAAATGACGGAATCAGACTTCAGAAAGTGGATAATGAGAAACTTCAGTGAGCTAAAGGAACATGTTCTAAACCAGTGCAAAGAAACTAAGAACCTTGAAAAAAGATTTGAAAAAAGATTCGAGGAATTGATAACGAGAATGGACAACTTAGAGAGGAATATGAATGAATTGAAGGAGCTGAAAAACTCAACACGAGAACTTCGCGAAGCATGCACAAGTATCAACAGCCGAATTGACCAAGCAGAAGAAAGAATATCAGAAGTTGAAGATCAACTCAATGAAATAAAACGAGAAACCAAGATTAAAGAAAAAAGCACAAAAAGGAATGAACAAAATCTCCAAGAAATGTGGGACTATGTGAAGAGACCCAACCTACGTTTGATAGGTGTACCAGAATGTGACGAAGAGAATGAATCCAAGCTGGAAAACACTCTTCAGGATATTATCCAGGAAAATTTCCCCAACCTAGCAAGACAGGTCAATACTCAACTCCAGGAAATACAGAGAACACCACAAAGATACTCTGCAAGAAGAGCAACCCCAAGGCACATAATCGTCAGATTCACCAGGGTTGAAACGAAGGAGAAAATACTAAGGGCAGCCAGAGAGAAAGGTCGGGTCACCCACAAAGGGAAGCCCATCAGACTCACAGCAGATCTCTCAGCAGAGACTCTACAAGCCAGAAGAGAGTGGGGGCCAATATTCAACATCCTTAAAGAAAAGAGCTTTCAACCCAGAATTTCATATCCAGCGAAACTGAGCTTCATAAGTGAAGGAAAAATAAAATCCTTCACGAACAAGCAAGTACTCAGAGATTTTGTCACCACTAGGCCTGCTTTACAAGAGCTCCTGAAAGAGGCACTACACATAGAAAGAAACAACCAGTTCCAGCCATCCTAAAAGCATACCAAATGCTAAAGACCATCAACAAAATGAAGAATGTACATGAACCAACGGGCAAAACAGCCAGCTAGCATCAAAATGGCAGTATCAAATTCACACATAACAATATTAACCCTGAATGTAAATGGGCTAAATGCACCAATCAAAAGACACAGACTGGCAAATTGGATAAAAAACCAAAACCCATCGGTGTGCTGTATCCAGGAAACCCACCTCACATGCAAAGATACACAAAGGCTCAAAATAAAGGGATGGAGGAAGATTTACCAAGCAAATGGAGAGCAAAAAAAAGCAGGAGTTGCAATTCTCATCTCTGATAAAATAGACTTTAAAGTAACAAAGATCAAAAGGGACAAAGAAGGTCATTACATAATGGTAAAAGGATCGATACAACAAGAAGAGATAACGATTCTAAATATATATGGACCCAATGTAGGAGCACCCAGATATATAAGGCAAGTTCTTAATGACTTACAAAGGGACTTATACTCCCACACAATAATAGTGGGAGACTTTAACACTCCACTGTCAATAGCAGACAGATCAACCAGACAGAAAATTAACAAGGATATCCAGGACTTGAACTCAGACCTGGAACAAGCAAACCTGATAGACATTTACAGAACTCTCCACCCCAAATCCACAGAATATACATTCTTCTCAGCACCACATCACACCTACTCCAAAATTGACCACATAATTGGAAGTAAAGCACTCCTCAGCAAATGCAAAACAACTGAAATCATAACAAACAGTCTCTCAGACCATAGTGCAATCAAGTTGGAACTCAGAATTCAGAAAATAACTCAGAACCGCACAGCTTCATGGAAACTGAACAATTGGCTCTTGAATGTTGATTGGATAAACAATGAAATGAAGGCAGAAATAAAGAAGTTCTTTGAAACCAATGAGAACGAAGACACAACGTACCAGAATCTCTGGGACACATTTAAAGCAGTCTGTAGAGGAAAATATATAGCAATAAGTGCCCACATGAGAAGAGTGGAGAGATCCAAAATTGACACCCTATCGTCAAAATTGAAAGAGCTAGAGGAGCAAGATCAAAAAAGCTCAAAACCTAGCCGAAGACAAGAAATAACTAAGATCAGAGCAGAACTGAAGGAGATAGAGACAAGAAAAACCCTTCAAAAAATCAATAAATCTAAGAGCTGGTTTTTCGAAAAGATCAACAAAATAGACAGACCACTAGCCAGACTGATAAAAAAGAAGAGAGAGAACAACCAAATAGATGCAATAAAAAACGATAAAGGGGAAATCACCACAGATTCCACAGAAATTCAAACCATCATCAGAGAATACTACAAACAACTCTATGCACATAAACCAGTAAATCAGGAAGAAATGGATAAATTCCTGGATGCCTGTGTCCTCCCAAGCCTAAACCAGGAGGAAGCCGAAACTATGAATAGACCAATAACAAGGTCTGAAGTTGAGGCAGCAATTAAGAGCCTACCACACAAAAAAAGCCCAGGTCCAGATGGGTTCACAGCCGAATTCTACCAGACACACAAAGAGGATCTGGTACCATTCCTTCTGAAACTATTCCAAATAATCCAAAAAGAGGGAACCCTTCCCAAATCATTTTATGAGACCAACATCATCCTGATACCAAAACCTGGCAGAGACTCAACAAGAAAAGAAAACTTCAGGCCAATATCCATGATGAACATAGATGCAAAAATCTTCAATAAAATACTGGCAAACCGATTGCAACAGCACATTAAAAAACTTATCCATCATGATCAAGTAGGATTTATCCCGGGGATGCAAGGCTGGTTCAACATACGCAAGTCTATAAATGTAATTCACCACATAAACAGAAGCAAAAACAAAAACCACATGATTATCTCAATTGATGCAGAGAAGGCATTTGACAAAATTCAACAGCCCTTTATGCTAAAAACCCTCAATAAACTTGGTATTGATGGAACATATCTCAAAGTAATAAAAGCTATTTATGACAAACCAACAGCCAATATCATACTTAATGGGCAAAAACTGGAAGCATTCCCTTTGAAATCTGGCACTAGACAAGGATGCCCTCTCTCACCACTTCTATTCAACATAGTACTGGAAGTTCTAGCCAGAGCAATCAGGCAAGAAAAAGAAATAAAGGGTATTCAAATAGGAAAGGTGGAAGCCAAATTGTCTCTATTTGCAGACGACATGATAGTATACCTAGAAGACCCCATCACCTCAGCCCAAAAGCTCCTGCAACTGATAAGCAACTTCAGCAAAGTCTCAGGATATAAAATCAATGTGCAAAAATCACAAGCATTCCTATACACCAATAACAGACTTAAAGAGAACCAAATCAAGAATGAACTGCCATTCACAATTGCTACAAAGAAAATAAAATACCTAGGAATACAACTCACTAGGAATGTAAGGGACCTCTTTAAGGAAAACTACAAACAACTGCTCAATGAAATAAGAGAGGACACAAACAGATGGAGAAACATTCCATGTTCGTGGTTAGGAAGAATCAATATCGTGAAAATGGCTATACTGCCCAAAGTAATTTACACAATCAATGCTATCCCCATCAAACTACCATTGAATTTCTTCACAGAACTGGAAAAAACCACCATGAATTTCATATGGAACCAAAAAAGAGCCCGCATAGCCAAGTCAATTCTAAGCAAAAAGAACACAGCGGGAGGCATCACGCTACCAGACTTCAAACTATACTACAAGGCTACAGTAATCAAAACAGCATGGTACTGGTACCAAAACAGAGATATAGACCAATGGAACAGAACAGAGGCATCGGAGGCAACACAACACATCTACAACCATATTATCTTTGATAAACCAGACAAAAACAGGCAATGGGGAAAGGATTCCCTATTTAATAAATGGTGTTGGGAAAACTGGCTAGCCATGTGCAGAAAGCAGAAATTGGACCCCTTCCTGACACCTTACACTAAAATTAACTCCAGATGGATTAAAGACTTAAACGTAAGACCCGACACCATAAAAACCCTAGAAGAAAATCTAGGCAAAACCATTCAGGACATAGGAGTAGGCAGGGACTTCATGAACAAAACTCCCAAAGCATTGGCAACAAAAGCCAAAATAGACAAATGGGACCTAATCAAACTCCACAGCTTCTGCACAGCAAAACAAACAGTCACTAGAGTGAATCGGCAACCATCAGAATGGGAAAAAATCTTTGCAGTTTACGCATCCGACAAAGGGCTGATATCCAGAATTTACAAAGAACTCAAACAGATTTACAGGAAAAAAACAAACAAGCCCATTCAAAAATGGGCAAAGGATATGAACAGAAACTTTACGAAAGCAGACATACATGAGGCCAGCAAACATATGAAAAAGTGCTCATCGTCATTGGTCATTAGAGAGATGCAAATCAAAACCACATTGAGATACCATCTCACACCAGTTAGAATGGCGATCATTAAAAAATCTGGAGACAGCAGATGCTGGAGAGGATGTGGAGAAATAGGAACACTCTTACACTGTTGGTGGGAGTGTAAATTAGTTCAACCATTGTGGAAGACAGTGTGGCGATTCCTCAGGGACCTAGAAATAGAAATTCCATTTGACCCAGCAATCCCATTACTGGGTATCTATCCAAAGGATTATAAATCGTTCTACTATAAGGACACATGCACACGAATGTTCATTGCAGCACTGTTTACAATAGCAAAGACCTGGAACCAACCCAAATGCCCAACGATGATAGACTGGACTGGGAAAATGTGGCACATATACACCATGGAATATTATGCAGCAATCAAAAATGATGAGTTTGTGTCCTTTGTAGGGACATGGATGAATCTGGAGAACATCATTCTCAGCAAACTGACACAAGAACAGAAAAAGAAATACCGCATATACTCGCTCATAGGTGGGTGAGAAAAATGAGAACATGTGGACACAGAGAGGCGGTCTACTATACACTGGGGACTGTTGGGGGGAATGGGGGAGGGACAGCAGGGGGGGGCTGGGGGGGATAGCCTGGGGATGAATACCAAGTGTGGGTGAAGGGGAGGAAAGCAGCAAAGCACACTGCCATGTGTGTACCTATGCAACTATCTTGCTCGTTCTGCACATGTACCCCCAAACCTATAATGCAATAAAAAAAAAAAATAAAAAAAAAAATAAAAAAAAAAAAATAAATAAAATAAACTCCTGACAATTCCCCAGGTGTCCACTATTCCCTGAGGCTCTCACAGGGTAGCCATATGAAATAAACTCCTGACCCTACCCCATGTGTGTATTATTCAGAGAGGCTCTGAAAAAGTGTCCACATGAAATAAACTTCTGTTTATTCCCCAGACGTGCATTATCCACCAAGGCTCTGTATGAGGTTCAATAGGTAATATATTTTTGATTATTCTCCAGGTGTGTGTCATTCACAAGGGCTCTTTATGAGGTGGCATATGAAATAGATTTCTGACTATTCCACAGGTGTGTATTATTCATCGATGTTCTGAATATTTCACCAATGTAAATAGACACATGGCTACTTTACAACTGTGCATTCTTCACTGATGGGCCCAATGAATGACCATGTTAAAGAGACTCCAAGGTTTTTCCAGGTATGCATTATTCAATGAGGCTCTGAATGAGAGGACACTGTAAATGAACTTCAGACAATTACCCAAATTTGCACTATTCAGAGGGTTCTGAATGAGTGTCACTATGAAATAATTTAATCAATATTCCTCTGGAGTGTATTATCCACAGAGGCTCTAAAAGAGTGTCCAAACAAAAGAGAAACCTGTCTATTCCCTAGGTGTGCATTACTCAGTTTGGCTTTGAATCACAGGTAATAGGGAATAAAATACTGATTATTCCCCAGGTGTGTATCATTCACTGAGGCTCTGAATGAGTGGCCATATGATATAGAGCTTTGAATATTTCCCATGTGTGTATTATTCACTAAGGCTCTGAATGAGTGTCAATGTGAAATAGACTCCTGAGTATTCCAGAGTTGCGCACCATTCACAGAGGCTCTGAACGTGTGGCCATGTGAATGAGAATCCTGACTATTCCAAACATGTGAATTATTCAGTGAAGACATAAATGAGTGACCATAAGAAATAGAATCCTGATTACTCCCCAGTTGTGTTTTATTTCCTGAGGGCCTAATGAGTGACCATATGAAATAGATTTCTTATTATTCCACAGGTGTTTATTATTCAGGAAATCTAAGAATGGGGGTGATATTAATTAATCTCCTAAGTACTCCACAGACATATGTTATTTACTGAGGCTCATAATGACTGGTCATATTAAACAGAATCCTGACTATTCTGAAGGTGTGTATCATTCATTGAGGCTATGAATGATTCACCATATGAAAACGACTTTTGAGTACACAACAGGTGTGAATTATTCAATGAGCCTCTGAATGAGTGGCCATGTGAAATACACTCCTGGCTTTTTCCCAGGTGTGTACTATTCAGCTAGGCTCGATATGAGTGGCCATATGAAACAGACTCCTCAGTACTCGACACACATGCATTGTTTACTGAGGGGATTAATGTTTGGCCTAAGCAATATACTCCTGATTATTCCCCAGGTGTGCATTATTCACGAAGGGTCTGAATATGTGGCCATTTGGAATAGATTTCTCACTATCCTGTAGGTGTTTTATTCACAGAGTCTCCGAATGCATTGTCATTCCAAATAGACTCTTGAGAATTCTCCAGGTGTGCACTATTCCGTGAGGTTCTGAATGAGTTGCCACATAAAATAGACTCCTCACTCTTCCCCAGGTGTGTATCATTTACTGAGGCTCTGAAAGAGTGACTAAATGAAATAGATTTCTGACTATGCCACAGGTGTGCATTATTCAGTGAGGCTCTCAATGATTGTTCATATGAAACTATCCTGACTATTCCCCAGGTGTGTATCACGAAGTGAAGAGCTAAAAGACTGGCCATATAAAATAGACTCTTGACTATTCCCAAAGTGTGTATTATTCCCTGACACTCTGAATAAGTGGACATATAAAATAGACTCGTGACTATTCCACAGGTGTGTATTATCCACTGAGGCTATGAATGAGTGTCCAAATAAACTCCTGGATACTCCACAGGTGTGCATTTTTCAGTGAGGCTCTGGATGAATGTCCATTGAAAAGAGACTCCAAATTATTATCCAGGTGTGTCTTCAGCCAGGCTCAGAATAAGTGGCCATATTAATTAGATTTCTTATGATGTCAAAGTGTGTATTACTCACTGAGACTCCAAATATGTGGCTACATGATAGGGACTCCTGACTACTCCATATTATTCAGTAACACTCCGAATCAGAGGCCACATGAAAAAGACTCATGGCTATTCCACAGGTGTGCATTATTCAGTGAGATTCTGAATGAGGGGATGAAACAGAATCCTGACTATTTCCCCAGGTGTGTACATTCACTGAGGCTCTCAATGAGTGGCCATATGAAAGAGACTGCTGACTATTCTGCAGTTGTGCATTATTCCGTGAGGCTGTGAAAGAGTGGCCATATGAAACAGACACCTTATTACTCCACATGTGTGCATTGTTAACTGATTGTCTGAATGAGTAGCCATATGACATAGACTCCTAATTATTTTCCATGTGTGCATTATTCAAAGAGGTTCTGTATGAGTGTCCATATGAAATAGACTCCTGACACTCCCCCAAGTCTGTATTATTCAGTGAGGCCCAGAATGAGCGGTCATATAAAATAGACTTCTAACATTGAGGTGTGTATCATTAAGGGAGGCACTGAATTCGTGGCTATCTTTGTCCATAAGTGTTCATTATTCACTGAAGCTCTGAATGAGAGGCCATATAAAATACATTCCTGACTATTGCCCGGTTGTGAATTATTCAATAAGGCTCTGAATGAGTGGTAGTATGGATTAGAATCCTGATGATTTCCCAGATGTTTTTTATTGAGTGAGGCACTGAATGAGTGGCCATATGAAAAAGGCTCCTGACTATTACCCTGGTGTGCATTATTCACTATGGTTCTGAATTACTGGCAATGTGAAATAGACACCTGAGTATTTTCCAAGTTGGCATTATTTACAGATTATCTCAGCGGCCATATAAAATAGACTCCTGGGGGGACTTTTCAAGATGGCGCCATAGAAACAACTCAGGATTGCAGCTCTCAGTGAAGGCGCAGAGGGTGAGTCGTAGCCGCATTCTCAGATGGACCTTTGTTGCCCACAGAACAGGAGAAGTCCCAGGTGTAGGAGAAACACGGGACGCCAGCGCAGCTGACGTTTTGGCTCACGTGGCCAGTTAGGCATCGCAGCGCAGTGGCACCCAGCACAAATCTCACTGGTCTGGGTGCCCTGTTAAGCCGGTATTCTGAGATTTGGAATGGCAGATTGACATGTCTGTCTCATTAAACGAGACTTGGAAAATGAGCCAGACCAGGAGATTCCTGGGAAGTGTGATTTGAGTTGGTGCAGTGGGCAGTGGCATGGGAGATCACATGGATTCCAGTGCCCTATCAGCAGGCTACTGGGGAACCAGTGAGAGAGTCAACCGTTCAAATTGGAGAAAAAGAGAGAGACAGATGACGGACTCTGAGGCAGGGAGCCAGGTGATTGGGCTCGGCGGGTCCGACCATCACGGGGACAAGCAGAGTGGCGATTGGAGGCACTTGGGGTTGAGAGATTTGCTGCAGACACAGCTGAATCTAGGACAGTGCAGCCCAGTGGGGGGAGGGGCATCCACCAGTACAAATGAAATCCGCCCCTACTGAAATATCACCCAGTGCTGATGCAGCAGGCCATTACCAAGGCAACTCGCTATAACAGAGAGACTCTGCCAGTAGGGCAGAGTGCACCACAACAGAACAGAGACCCATGGCAGCATGGCAGACCCGCACTAGCAGGGCAGAGCCTCAGCATGCAAATAGTGAATAGACTACCTCCTAGCTGGGCAGGACAGTGCAACAGATACTCATAAAGAAATCCCCAACTCCCTGAGACAGAGCATCTGAGAAAAAAAAGGGGGGGGGTGTTTATAACTTCTGCTGCAGAAAACCAAAACACAGGTGCGCAACAACCCTGAATGGACAACGAAGCTCACAGATCAGCACTGGAGCTCCTATAAAGTACAGACCGTCACCTCAAGCAGCTCCCTGACCCGTGTATATCCAAATAGTCACCTCAAAAAAGAACTAATCAGACTGACATATGGCAGGCATCATTCTGGGACAAAGAAAGCAGAAGAAGAAACTGGTAGCATCCCTCACAGTTCCGCAGCTGGTACAGGTGTGCCCCAGACAAGCAGGGCCTCGAGTGGACCTCAGCACTCATACAGCAGAGGGGCTAGAACATTAGAAGAAAAACTAAGTAACAGAAATACTTCATCATCAACAATCTGAGCATCCACACAGGGACCCAATTGAAAAATCAGCAACTACTAAGACAACAGGTGGATAAATCAGCAAAGATGGGAAGAAACAAGCGCAAAAAAAAGAAAAACACCCGAAACCAAAACAACTCACCTCCAACAAAGGAGCAAAACTCCTCACCAGCAAGGGAACAAAGCTGGATGGAGAATGAGTGTGATGAAATGACAGAATCAGACTTCAGAAGGTGGATAATGAGAACTATCAGTAAGCTAAAAGAACATGTTCTATATCAATGAAAAGAAACTAAGAACCTTGAAAAGAGATTTGAAAAAAGATTTAAAGAAATGATAACAAGAATGGACAACTCAGAGAAAAATATGAATGAATTGAAGGAGCTGAAAAACACAACACGAGAACTTCGCGAAACATGCACAAGTTTTAACAGCCGAATTGACCAAGCAGAAGAAAGAATATCAGAAGTCGAAGATCAACTCAATGAAATAAAATGAGAAACCAAGATTAGAGAAAAAAAGCACAAAAAGAAATGAACAAACTCTCCAAGAAATATGGGACTATGTGAAGAGACAAAACCTACGTTTCATAGGTGTACCAGAATGTGATGAAGAGAACAAATCCAAGCTGAAAAATACTCTACAGGATATTATCCAGATAAATTTCCCCAAACTAGAAAGGCAGGCCAATACTCAACTCCAGGAAATACAGAGAACACCACAAAGATACTCCGCAAGAAGAGCAACTCCAAGGCAAATAATCGTCAGATTTCACAGGGTTGAAATGAAGAAGAAAATACTAAGAGCAGCAAGAGAGAAAGGACGGGTCACCCACAAAGGGAAGCCCATCACTCACAGCAGATCTCTTGGAATAGAGTCTACAAGAAAGAAGAGAGTGGGGGCCAATATTCAACATTTGTAAAGAAAAGAACTTTCAACCAAGAATTTTATATCCATCCAAACTGAGCTTCATAAGTGAAGAAAAAATAAAATCCTTCATGAACAAGCAAGTACTCAGAGATTTTGTCACCACTAGGCCTGCTTTACAAGAGCTCCTGAAAGAGGCACTACACATAGAAAGAAACAACCAGTACCAGCCATCCTAAAAGCATACCAAATGCTAAAGAGTATCAACAAAATGAAGAATCTACATGAATCAATGGTCAAAACAGCCAGCTAGCATCAAAATGGCAGTATCAAATTCACACAAAACAATATTAATCCTAAATGTAAATGAGCTAAATGCACCAATCAAAAGACACAGACTGAAAAATTGGAAAAATAACCAAAACCCATTGGTATGATGTATCCAAAAAACCCACCTCACAAGCAAGGATACACAAGGGCTCAAAATAAAGACATGGAGGAAGATTTACCAAGCAAATGGAGAGCAAAAAAAAGCAGGAGTTGCAATTCTCGTCTCTGATAAAATAGACTTTAAAGTAACAAAGATCAAAAGGGACAAAGAAGGTCATTACATAATGGTAAAAGGATCGATACAACAAGAAGAGCTAACGATTCTAAATATATATGGACCCAATGCAGGAGCACCCATATATATAAGGCAAGTTCTTAATGACTTACAAAGAGACTTAGACTCCCACAGAATAATAGTGGGAGACTTTAACACTCCACTGTCAATATCAGACAGATCAACCAGACAGAAAATTAACAAGGATATCCAGGACTTGAATTCAGACCTGGAACAAGCAAACCTGATAGACATTTACAGAACTCTCCACCCTAAATCCACAAAATATACATTCTTCTAAGCACCACATCACACCTATTACAAAATTGACCATATAATTGGAAGTAAAGCACTTCGTAGCAAATGCAAAACAACTGAAATCATAACGAACAGTCTCTCACACCATAGTGCAATCAAGCTAGAACTCAGAATTCAGAAACTAACTCAGAACGGCACAGCTTCATGGAAACTGAACAACTGGCTCTCCAGTGTTGATTGGATAAACAATGAAATGAAGGCAGACAACAAAAATGATGAGTTTATGTCCTTTGAAAGAACATGAATGAATCTGGAGAACATCATTCCAGCAAACTGACACAAGAACAGAAAAAGAAATACCGCATATTCTCACTCATAGGTGGGTGCGAAAAATAAGAACACACGGACACAGGGAGGGGGTCTACTACACACTGGGGTCTATTGAGGAAAATGGGGGAGGGACAGTGGGGGGGGCTGGGGAGAAATAGCCTGGAAATAAATGCCAAGTGTCGGTGAGGGGAAGAAAGGCAGCAAAACACACTGCCATGTGTGTACCTATGCAACTATCTTGCAGGTTCTGCACAAGTACCCCAAAACCCATAATGCAATAAAAATTTTTTTTTTAAAAAAAGAAATGAAGGCAGAAGTAAAGAAGTTCTTCAAAACCAATAAGAATGAAGACACAACATACCAGAATCTCTGGGACATATTTAAAGCAGTCTGTAGAGAAAAATACATAGCAATAAGTGCCCACATGAGAAGAGTGGGGAGATCCAAAATTGACACCCTATCGTCAAATTTGAAAGAACTAGAGGAGGAAGATCAAAAAAGCTCAAAACCTAGCTGAAGAAAAGAAATAACAAAGATCAGAGCAGAACTGAAGAAGATAGAGACATGAAAATTCCTTCAAAAAATCAATAAATCCAAGAGCTGGTGTTTCCAAAAGATCAACAAAAGAGACAGACCACTAGCCAGAATGATAAAAAAGAAAAGGGAGAACAATCAAATAGATGCAATAAAAAACGATAATGGGGAAATCACCACAGATTCCACAGAAATTCAAACCATCATTAGAGAATACTACAAACAACTGTATGCACATAAACTAGTAAACCAGGAAGAAATAGATAAATTCCTGGACACCTGTGTCCTCCCAAACTTAAACCAGAAGGAAGCCAAAACTATGAATAGACCAATAACAAGGTCTGAAGTTGAGGCAGCAATTAAGAGCCTACCACACAAAAAAAGCCCAGGTCTATTTGCAGACGACATGATAGTACACCTAGAAGACCCAATCACCTCAGCCCAAAAGCTTCTGAAACTGATAAGCAACTTCAGCAAAGTCTCAGGATATAAAATCAATGTGCAAAAACCACAAGCATTCCTATACACCAATAACAGACTTAAAGAGAACCAAATCAAGAACGAACTGCCAATCACAATTGCTACAAAGAACATAAAATATCTAGGAATACAACTCACAAGGGACGTAAGGGACCTATTTAAGGAAAACTACAAACCACTGCTCAACGAAATAAGAGAGGACACAAACAGATGGAGAAACATTCCATGTCCGTGGTTAGGAAGAATGAATCTCGTGAAAATGGCTATACGGCCCAAAGTAATTTACACAATCAATGCTATCCCCATCAAACTACCATTGAATTTCTTCACAGAACTGGAAAAAACCACCATGAACTTCATATGGAACCAAAAGTGAGCCTGTATAGCCAAGTCAATTCTAAGCAAAAAGAACAAAGCAGGAGGCATCACACTACCAGACTTCAAACTATACTACAAGGCTACAGTAATCAAAACAGCATAGTACTGGTACCAAAACAGAGATATAGACCAATGGAACAGAACAGAGGCATCGGAGGCCACACAACATATCTACAATCCCATAATGTTTGAATAAACCAGACAAAAACAAGCAATGGGGAAAGGATTCCCTGTTTAATAAATGGTGTTGGGAAAACTGGTTAGCCATGTGCAGAAAGCAGAAACTGGACCCCTTTCTGACACCTTACTCTAAAATTAACTCCAGATGGATTAACGACATAAAAATAAGACCTGACACCATACAAACCCTAGAAGAAAATCTAGGCAAAACCATTTAGGACATAGGAGTAGGCAAGGACTTCATGACCAAAACACAAAAAGCATTGGCAACAAAAGCCAAAATAGACAAATGGGACCTAATCAAACTACACAGCTTTTGCATGGCAAAAGAAAAAGTCACTAGAGTAAATCAGCAACCATCAGAATGGGAAAAAATCTTTGCAGTTTACGCATCTGACAAAGGGCTGATATCCAGAATTTACAAAGAACTCAAAGAGATTTGCAGGAAAAAAACACAATCTCATTCAAAAATGAGCAAAGGATATAAACAAAAACTTTACAAAAGAAGACATTCATGAGGCCAAAAAACACATGAAAAAATGCTTGTCCTCACTGGTCATTAGAGAAATGCAAATCAAAAATACATTGAGATACCATCTCACGCTGGTTAGAATGGCGATCATTAAAACATCTGGAGACAACAGATGCTGGAGAGGATGTGGAGAAATAGGAACACTTTTACACTGCTGGTGGGAGTGTAAATTAGTTCAACCATCGTGGAAGACAGTGTGGCGATTCCTCAAGGACCTAGAAACAAAATTCCATTTGACCCAGCAATCCCATTACTGGGTACATATCCAAAGGACTACAAATCGTTCTACTATAAGGACACATGCACACGAATGTTCATTGCAGCACTGTTTACAATAGGTGTGCATTTTCTACTGAGGCACTTGGTGAACAGTCATATTAAATAGACTCCAGACTATTCCACAGGTGTGTATTATTTAATGAGGCTTTGAGTTAGTAACCCTATGAATTAGACTTCTGACTATTTTGCAGGTGTGTATTATTGACTGACACTCTAAAAAAGTGAGCATATGGAATATGACTGTTACAAAGTTGTGCATTATTCACTCAGGATTTCATTTCCTGGCCATATAAAATAGCCTAGTGTTTATTTCCCAGGTGTGCATTATTCACTGATACTATAAATGAGTGGCTATATAAAGCAGACTTCTAACTCTTACCCATGTGTGTGTTACTCAGTGAGGCTGTGCATGGGTGGTCATATGAAATAGTATGCTGAAAAAAGAGCCAAAGATGGCATCGAAGAGGCGACTCAGGATTGCAGCTCTCAGTGAAGGTGCAGAGGGTGAGTCCTAGGTGCATTCTCAGACAGTCATTTTTTGCCCACAGAACGTTGAAAGTCCCAGGTGTGGGAGAGACACAGGACACTAGCGCAGCCGGCTGCATGGCCAGCTCGCGCGGCCAGTTCGGCCGGCTCTGCAGCACAGCGACACCCAACACAAAACTCTCTGGTCCAGATGCCCTGTTAAACCGGCAATCTGAGATTTGGAAGGCAGATTGGAATGTCCATCTGATTGAATGGGACCTGGACAATGAGCCAGACCAGGAGATTCCTGAGAAACAGTATCTGAGCCGGTGCAGCGGGCAGTGGCATGGGAGACCACACGGATCCCAGTGCCCTATCAGCAGGCTACTGGAGCGCCAGTGAGAGAGTCAATTGTTCACCTTAAAAAGAGGGAGAGAGAGAGAGAGAGAGGACGAACTCTGAGGCAGGGAGCTGGGTGATTGGGTTCAGCGGGTCCCACCTTCATGGGGACAATCAGGGTGGTGATTAGAGATGCTCTGGGCTGAGAGTTTTGCTGCCAGCATCCAGGATGGTGCAGCCCAATGGGGGAGGGGCGTTCACCACTATGGATGCAATCCACCCCTACTGAACTACCACCCAGGGATGAAACAGCCTTCTTTTGCCGAGGCAACCTGACATAACAGAGAGACTCAGACAGCAGGGCGGAGCACACCACAGCAAAACGGAGCCCCTCAGCAGCAGGGTGGACCCGAGCTAGCAGGGTGGAGCCCTGACAGGCAAATAGTGAATAGACTACCTTCTAGCTGGGCAGGACAGTGCAACAGATACTCATAAAGAAAACCCCAACTCCCTGATACAGAGCATCTAAGGGGGTAAAAAGGGAAGGGATTTTATGAATTCTGTTGTAGCAGACATAAAAACATCCTCCCAACAACCCAGAATGAACAACGGAGATCACAGCTCAGCACTGGAGCTCCTATAAAGCACAGACCGTCTCCTCAAGCAGCTCCCTGACCCTGGATATGCAAAGAGTCACACCAAAAAAGGATTAATCAGACTGATATTTGGCGGGCATCATTCTGAAACAAAGATAGCAGAAGAAACTGGTAGCATCCTTCACTGTTCCACAGCTGCTACAGGTGTAACCCAGACAAGCAGGGCCTGGAGTGGACCTCAACACTCGTAGGGCAGAGGGGCTAGACAATTAGAAGGAAAACTAGGTAACAGAAATACCTCATCATCAACAATCTGGGCATTCACTCAGAGACCTAATTGAAAAATCAGCAACTACTAAGATGACAGGTGGATAAATTCACAAAGATGGGAAGAAACCAGAGCAAAAAGGAGGAAAACACCCAAAACCAAAAAGCCTCACATCCTACAAAGGAACAAAACTCCTCACCAGCAAAGAAACAAAGCTGGACAGAGAATGACTGTGATGAAATGATGGAATCAGACTTCACAAAGTGGATAATGAGAAACTTCAGTGAGCTAAAAGAACATGTTCTAAATCAGTGCAAAGAAACAAATGACCTTGAAAAAATATTTGAAAAAAGATCGAGAAAATGATAACAAGAATGGACAACTTAGAGAGGACTATGAATGAATTGAAGGAGCTGAAAAACACAAAACGAGAACTTCGCGAAGCATGCACAAGTTTCAACAGCCGAATTGACCAACCAGAAGAAAGAATATCAGAAGTCGAAGATCAACTAAATGAAAAAAAATGAGAAACCAAAATTAAAGAAAAAAGTGCAAAGAAGAATCAACAAACTCTCCAAGAAATGTTGGACTACGTGAAGAGACCTAACCTACGTTTGATAGGTGTGCCAGAATGTGATGAAGAGAATGAATCCTAGCTGGAAAACACTCTTCAGGATATTATTCAGGAAAATTGCCCCAACCTAAAAAGACAGGTCAATACTCAACTCCAGGAAATACAGAGAACACCAAAAAGATATGCCGCAAAAAGAGCAACCCCAAGGTACATAATCTACAGATTCACCAGGCTTGATATAAAGGAGAAAATACTAAGGGCAGCCAGAGAGAAAAACCGGGTCACCCAAAAAGCGAAGCAAATCAAACTCACAGAATATCTCTCTGCAGAGACTCTACAAGCCAGAAGAGAGTGGCGGCCAAAATTCAACATCCTTAAAGAAAAGAACTTCAACTCAGAATCTCATATCCAGCTAAACTGAGCTTCATAAGTGAAGGAAAAATAAAACCCTTCATGAACAAGCAAGTACACAGAGATTTTGTCACCACTAGGCCTGCTTTACAAGAGCTCCTGAAAGAGGCCCTACACATAGAAAGAAACAACCAGTATCAGCCATCATAAAAGCATACCAAATGCTAAAGAGTATCAACAAAAAAAGAATTTACATAAACCAATGAAAAAAACAGCCAGCTGGCATCAAAATGACAGTATCAAATTCACACATAACAATATTAACCCTAAATGTAAATGGGCTAAATGCACCAATCAAAAGACACAGACTGGCAAATCGGATAAAAAACCAAAACCCATCAGTGTGCTGTATCCAGAAAACCCACCTCGCATGCAAGGATACACAAAGGCTCAAAATAAAGGGATGGAGGAAGATTTACCAAGCAAGTGGAAAGCAAAAAAAAAAAAGCAGGAGTTGCAATTCTCGTCTCTGATAAAATAGACTTGAAAGCAACAAAGATCAAAAGGGACAAAGAAGGTCATTACATAATGGTAAAAAGATCGATACAACAAGAAGAGCTAACGATTCAAAATATATATGGACTCAATGCAGGAGCACCAAGATATATAAGGCAAGTTCTTAATGACTTACAAAGAGACTTAGACTCCCACACAATAAGAGTGGGAGACGTTAACACTCCACTGTCAATAGCAGACAGATCAACCAGACAGAAAATTAACAAGGATATCCAGGACTTGAACTCAGACCTGGAACAAGCAAACCTGATAGACATTTACAAAACTCTCCACCCCAAATCCACAGAATATACATTCTTCTCAGCACCACATCACACCTACTCCAAAATTGACCACATAATTGGAAATAAAGAACGGCTGAGCAAATGAAAAACAACTGAAATCATAACAAACAGTCTCTCAGAGCATAGTGAAATCAAGTTGGAACTCAGAATTCAGAAAATAACCCAGAACCGCACAGCTTCATGGAAACTGAAAAACTGGCTCTTGAATGTTGATTGGATAAATAATGAAATGAAGGCAGAAATAAAGAAGTTCCTCGAAACCAACGAGAACAAAGACACAACATACCACAACATCTGAGACACATTTAAAGCAGTCTGTAGAGGAAAACATATAGCAATAAGTGCCCACATAAGAAGAGTGGAGAGATCCAAAATTGACACCCTATCATCAAAATTGAAAGAGCTAGAGGAGCCAGATCAAAAAAGCTCAAAACCTACCCAAAGACAAGAAATAACTAAGATCAGAGCAGAACAGAAGGAGATAGAGACAAGAAAAAACCCTTCAAAAAATCAATAAATCCAAGAGATGGTTTTGCAAAAAGATCAACACAATAGACAGACCACTAGCCAGACTGATAAAAAAGAAGAGAGAGAACAACCAAATAGATGCAATAAAAAACGGTAATGGGGAAATCACTACAGATTCCACAGAAATTCAAAACATCATAAGATAATACTACAAACAACTCTATGCACATAAACTAGTAAATCAGGAAGAAATGGATAAATTCCTGGACGTCTGTGTCCTCCGAAGCCTAAACCAGAAGGAAGCCGAAACTATGAATAGACCAATAACAAGGTCTGAAGTTGAGGCAGCAATTAAGAGCCTACCACACAAAAAAAGCCCAGGTCCAGATGGGTTCACAGCTGAATTCTACCAGACACACAAAGAGGATCTGGTACCATTCCTCCGGAAACTATTCCAAATAATTCAAAAAGAGGGAACCCTTCCCAAATCATTTTATGAGACCAACATCATCCTGATACCAAAACCTGGCAGAGACTCAACAAGAAAAGAAAACTTCAGGCCAATATCCATGATGAACATAGATGCAAAAATCTTCAATAAAATACTGGCCAACCGATGGCAACAGCACATTAAAAAACTTATCTATCATGATCAAGTAGGATTCATCCCGGGGATGCAAGGCTGGTTCAACATACGCAAGTCTATAAATGTAATTCACCACATAAACAGAAGCAAAAACAAAAACCAAATGATTATCTCAATTGACGCAGAGAAGGCATTTGACAAAATTCAACAGCCCTTTATGCTAAAAACCCTCAATAAACTTGGTATTGATGGAACATAACTCAAAGTAGTAAAAGCTCTTTACAACAAACCAACAGCCAATATCATAGTGAATGGGGAAAAACTGGAAGCATTCCCTTTGAAATCCGGCACTAGACAAGGATGTCCTCTCTCACCACTCCTATTCAACATAGTACTGGAAATTCTAGCCAGAGCCACCAGGCAAGAAAAAGAAATAAAGGGTATTCAAATAAGAAAGTTGGAAGCCAAATTGTCTCTATTTGCAGACGACACGATACTATACCTAGAAGACCCCATCACCTCAGCCCAAAAACTCCTGAAACTGATAAGCAAATTCAGCAAAGTCTCAGGATATAAAATCAATGTGCAAAAATCACAAGCATTCCTATACACCAATAACATATTTAAAGAGAACCAAATCAAGAACGAACTGCCATTCACAATTGCTACAAAGAAAATAAAATACCTAGGAATACAACTCGGAAGAAATGTAAGGGACCTCTTTAAGGAAAACTACAAACTACTGCTCAATAAAATAAGAGAGTACACAAAAAGATGGAGGAACATTCCATGTTCACGGTTAGGAAGAATCAATCTCGTGAAAATGGCTATACTGCCCAAAGTAATTTCCACAATCAATGCTATCCCCATCAAACTACTATTGAATTTCTTCACAGAACTGGAAAAAAATGCCAAGAATTTCATATGGAACCAAACAAGAGCCCGCATAGCCAAGTCAATTTTAAGCAAAAAGAACACAGAGAGAGGCATCACACTACCAGACTTCTAACTATACTACAAGGCTACAGTAATCAAAACAGCATGGTACTAGTACCAAAACAGAGATATAGACCAATGGAACAGAACAGAAGCATCTGAAACAACACAACATATCTACAACCAAATTATCTTTGATAAACCAGACAAAAACAAGCAATGGGGAAAGCATTCTCTATTTAATAAATGGTGTTGGGAAAACTGGCTAGCCATGTGCAGAAAGCAGAAACTGGACCCCTTCCTGACACCTTACACTAAAATTAACTCCAGGCGTATTAAAGACTTAAACATAAGATATGGTCTTGGTTGTAGATATGTTGTGTTGTTTCCGATGCTTCTGTTCTGTTCCATTGGTCTTAAACATAAGACCTGACACCATATAAACCCTAGAAGAAAATCTAGGCACAACCATTCAGGACATAGGAGTAGGCAAGGATTTCATGAACAAAACACCAAAAGCATTGGCAACAAAAGCCAAAATGGGACCTAATCAAACTCCACAGCTTCTGCACGGCAAAAGAAACAGTCACTAGAGTGAATCAGCAACCATCAGAATGGGAAAAAATCGTTGCAGTTTACATATCTGACCAAGAGCTGATATCCAGAATTTACAAGGAACTCAAACTGATTTACAGGAAAAAAACAAACAAGCCTATTTAAAAATGGGCAAAGGATATAAACAGACACTTTACAAAAGAAGACATACATGAGGCCAACAAACATATTGAAAAGTGCCCATCATCACTGGTCATTAGAGAAATGCAAATCAAAACCACATTGAGATACCATCTCATGACAGTTAGAATGGCGATCATTAAAATATCCGGAGACAGCAGATGCTGGAGAGGATGTGGAGAAATAGGAACACTCTTACACTGTTGGTGGGAGTGTAAATTAGTTCAACCATTGTGGAAGACTGTGTGGCGATTCCTCAGGCACATAGAAATAGAAATTCCATTTGACCCAGCAATCCCATTACTGGGTATATATCCAAAGGACTATAAATCGTTCTACTATAAAGACACATACACACGAATGTTCATTGCAGCACTGTTTACAATAGCAAGGAGCTGGAACCAACCCAAATGCCCAACGATGATAGACTGGACTGGGAAAATGTGGCACATATACACCGTGGAATATTATGCAGCAATAAAAAATGATGAGTTTGTGTTCTTTGTAAGGACATGGATGAATCTGGAGAACATGATTCTCAGCAAACTGACACAAGAACAGTAAAAGAAATACCGCATATACTCACTCATACGTGGGAGAGAAAAATGAGAAGACATGGACACAGAGAGGCGGTCTACTGCACACTTGGGTCTATTAGGGGAAATGGGCGAGGGACAGCGGGGTGGGGGCTGGAGAGGGATAGCCTGGTTATGAATGCCAAGTGTGGGTGAAGGGGAGGAAGGCAACAAAGCACACTGCCATGTGTGTACCTATGCAACTATCTTGCACGTTCTGCACATGTACCCCAAAACCTATAATGCAATAAAAATTAAAAAAAAACCCAACTCCCTGAGAAAGAGCATCTAAGGGGGAAAAAAGGGGGTGTTATTCATTCTGTTGCAGCAAACATAGACACATCCTTCCAACAATGCTGAATGAACAACGAAGTTCACAGATCAGCACTGGAGCTCCTATAAAGCACACACCGTCTCCTCAAGCAGATCCCTGACCCCTGTATATCCAGAGTCACCACAAAAAAGGACTAATCAGACTGACATTTGGCGGGCATCATTTTGGAACAAAGATAGCAGAAGAAGAAACTGGTAGCATCCCTCACTGTTTCACAGCTGCTACAGGTGTACCCAAGAAAAGCAGGGCCTGGATTGGACCTCAGCACTCATACAGCAGAGGGGCTAGACCATTAGAAGAAAAACTAAGTAACAGAAATACTTCATCATCAACAATCTGGGCATCCACTCAGAGACCCAATTGAAAAATCAGCAACTACTAAAACGACAGGTGGATAACTACATAAAGATGGGAAGAAACCAGCGCAAAAAGGAGAAAAACACCTCACCTCCTACAAAGGAACAAAACTCTTCACCAGCAAGGGAACAAAGCTGGACGGAAAATGAGTGTGACGAAATGACGGAATCAGACTTCAGAAAGTGGATAATGAGAAACTTCAGTAATCTAAAACAACAAGTTCTAAATCAGTGCAAAGAAACTAAGAACCTTGAAAAAAGATATGAAAAAATATTCGAGGAAATGACAACAAGAATGGACAACTTAGAGAGGAATATGAAAGAATTGAAGGAGCTGTAAAACACACCATTAGAACTTCGTGAAAAATGCACAAGTTTCAACAGCCGAATTGACCAAGCAGAAGAAACAATACCAGAAGTTGAACATCAGCTCAATAAAATAAAACGAGAAACCAAAGTTAAACAAAAAAGCACAAAAAAATCAACAAAATCTCCAAGAAATGTGGGACTATGTGAAGAGACCCAACCTACGTTTGATAGGTGTACCAGAATGTGATGAAGAGATTGAATTCAAGCTGGAAAACACTCTTCAGGATATTATCCAGGAAAGTTTCCCCAACCTAGCAAGACAGGTCAATGCTTAACTCCAGGAAATACAAAGAACACCAGAAAGATACTCCGCAAGAAGAGCAACCACAAGGCACATAATTGTCAGATTCACCAGGGTTGAAATGAAGGAGAAAATACTAAGGGCAGCCAGAGAGAAAGGTCGGGTCACCCACAAAGGGAAGCCCATCAGACTCACAAAAGATCTCTCAGCAGAAATTATACAAGCCAGGAGAGAGTGGGGGCCAATATTCAACATCCTTAAAGAAAAGAACTTTCAACCCAGAATTTTATATCCAGCCAAACTGAGCTTCATAAGTGAAGGAAAAATAAAATCCTTCACGAACAAGCAAGTACTCACAGATTTTGTCACCACTAGGCCTGCTTTACAAGAGCTCCTGAAAGAGGCACTACACATAGAAAGAAACAACCAGTATCAGCCATCATAAAAGCATACCAGATGCAAAAGAGCATGAACAAAATGAAGAAACTACATGAATCAATGGGCAAAACAGCCAGCTAGCATCAAAACGGCAGTATCGAATTCACACATAACAATATTAACCCTAAATGTAAATGGGTTAAATACACCAATCAAAAGACACAGACTGGCAAATTGGATAAAAAACCAAAACCCATCTGTGTGCTGTATCCAGAAAACCCACCTCACACGCAAGGATACACAAATACTCAAAATTAAAAGACGGAGGAAGATTTACCTAGCAAATGGAGAGCAAAAAAAAGCAGGAGTTGCAATTCTCATCTGTGATAAAATAGACTTTAAAGCAACAAAGATCAAAAGGGACAAAATAGGTCATTACATAATGGTAAAAGGATCGATACAAGAAGAAGAGATAATGATTCTAAATATATATGGACCCAATGCAGGAGAACCCAGATATATAAGGCAAGTTTTTAATGACTTACAAAGAGACTTAGACTCCCACACAACAACAGTGGGAGACTTTAACATTTCACTGTCAATATCAGACAGATCAACAAGACAGAAAATTAACAAGGATATCCAGGACTTGAACTCAGACCTGGAACAAGCAAACCTGATAGACTTATACAGAAATCTCCACCACAAATCCACAGATTATACATTCTTCTCAGCACCACATCACACCTACTCCAAAACTGACCACATAATTGGAATAAAGCACTCCTCAACAAATGCAAAACAACTGAAATCATAACAAACAGTCTGTCAGACCATAGTACAATCAAGTTGGAACTCAGAATTCAGCAAATAGCTCAAAACTGCACAGCTTCATGGAAACTGAACAACTGGCTCTTGAATGTTGATTGGATAAACAATGAAATGAAGGCAGAAATAAAGAAGTTCTTTGAAACCAACGAGAATGAAGACACAACGTACCAGAATCTCTGGGACACATTTAAAG
The DNA here is from genome assembly GCA_031835075.1 of Saguinus oedipus. Classification (NCBI taxonomy): domain Eukaryota; kingdom Metazoa; phylum Chordata; class Mammalia; order Primates; family Cebidae; genus Saguinus; species Saguinus oedipus. The sequence goes on from CM063170.1 coordinate 8,951,915, forward strand.
AAGTCTGTAGAGGTAAATATATAGCAATAAGTGCCCACATGAGAAGAGTGAAGAGATCCAAAATTGACACTCTATCATCAAAATTGAAAGGGCTAGAGGAGCAAGATCAAAAAAGCTCAAAACCTAGCTGAAGACAAGAAATAACTAAGATCAGAGCAGAACTGAAGGAGATAGAGACACTAAAATCCCTTCAAAAAATCAATAAATCCAAAAGCTGGTTTGTTGAAAAGATCAGCAAAATGGACAGACCACTAGCCAGACTGATAAAAAAGAAAAGAGAGAACAACCAAATAGATGGAATAAAAAAGAATAATGGGGAAATCACCACAGATTCCACAGAAATTCAAACCATCATCAAAGAATACTACAAACAACTCTATGCACATAAACTAGTAAATCAGGAAGAAATGGATAAATTCCTGGACGCCTGTTTCCTCTTAATCCTAAACCAGGAAGAAGTGGAAACTATGAATAGACCAATAACAAGGTCTGACGTTGAGGCAGCAATTAAGAGCCTACCACATAAAAAAAAAAGCCCAGGCCAAAATGGGTTCACAGCTGAATTCTACCAGACCCATAAAGAGGATCTGGTACCATTCCTTCTGAAACTATTCCAAATAAATCAAAGAGAGGGAACCCTTCCCAAATCATTTTATGAGACCAATATCATCCTGATACCAAAACGCGGCAGAGACTCAACAAGAAAGGAAAACTTCAGGCCAATATCCATGATAAACATAGATACAAATATCTTCCATAAAATACTGGCAAACCGATTGCAACAGCACATTAAAAAACTTATCCATCATGATCAAGTAGGATTCATCCCGGGGATGCAAGGCTGGTTCAACTTCTCCAAGTCTATAAATGTAATTCACTACATAAACAGAAGCAAAAAAAAAACCACAGGATTATCTCAATTGACACAGAGAAGGCATTTGACAAAATTCAACAGCACTTTATGCTACAAACCCTCAATATACTTGGTATTGATGGAACGTATCTCAAAGTAATAAAAGTTATTTTTGACAAACCAACAGCCAATATCATACTTAATGGCCAAAAACTGGAAGCATTCCCTTTGAAATCTGGCACTAGACAAGAATGCCCTCTCACACCACTCCTATTCAACATAGTACTGGAAGTTCTAGCCAGAACAATCAGGCAAGAAAAAGAAATAAATTGTTTTCAAATAGGAAAGGTGGAAGCCAAATTGTCTCTATTTGCAGACAACATAATAGTATACCTAGAAGACCCCATCATGTCAGCCCAAAACCTCCTGAAACTGATAAGCAACTTCAGCAAAGTCTCAGGATATAAAATCAATGTGCAAAAATCACAAGCATTCCTATACACCAATAACAAACTTAAAGAGAATCAAATCAAGAACGAACTGCCATTCCCAATTGCTACAAAGAAAATAAAATACCTAGGAATACAACTCACAAGGAACGTAAGGGACCTCTTTATGGAAAACTACAAACCACTGCTCAACGAAATAAGAGAGGACACAAACAGATGGAGAAACATTCCATGTTCGTGGTTGGGAGGAATCAATATTGTGAAAATGGCTATACTGCCCAAAGTAATTAACACAATCAATGCGATCCCCATCAAAGTACCATTGAATTTCTTCACAGAACTGGAAAAAAACAAGATGAACTTCATATGAAACCAAAAGAGAGCCCGCATAGCCAAGTCAATTCTAAGCAAAAAGAACACAGCGGGAGGCATCACACTACCACACTTCAAACTATACTACAAGGCTACAGTAATCAAAACAGCATGGTACTGGTACCAAAACAGAGATATAGACCAATGGAACAGAACAGAGGCATTGAAGGCAACACAACATATCTACAACCATATAATCTTTGATAAACCAGACAAAAACAAGCAATGGGGAAAGAATTCCCTGTTTAATAAATGGTGTTGGGAAAACTGGCTAGCCATGTGCAGAACGCAGAAACTGGATCCTTTCCTGACACCTTACACTAAAATTAACTCCAGAGTGATTAAAGACTTAAACATAAGTCCTGACACCATAAAAACTCTAGAAGAAAATCCAGGCAAAACAATTCAGGACATAAAAGAAGGCAAGGACTTCATGAACAAAACACCAAAAGCATTGGCAACAAAAGCCAAAATAGACAAATGGGACCTAATCAAACTCCACACCTTCTGCACAGCAAAAGAAACAGTCACTAGAGTGAATCAGCAACCATCAGAATGGGAAAAAATCTTTGCAGTTTACACATCTGACAAAGGGCTGATATCCAGAATTTACAAAAAACTCAAACAGATTTACAGGAAAAAAACAAAAAAGCCCATTCAAAAATGGCCAAAGGATATGAACAGATACTTTACAAAAGAAGACATACATGAGGCCAACAAACACATGAAAAAATGCTCATCATCACTGGTCATTAGAGAGATGCAAATCAAAACCACATTGAGATACCATCTCACGCCAGTTAGAATGGCGATCATTAAAATATCTGGAGACAACAGATGCTGGAGAGGATGTGGAGAAATAGGAACACTCTTACACTGTTGGTGGGAGTGTAAATTAGTTCAACCATTGTGGAAGACAGTGTGGCGATTCCTCAAGGACCTAGAAATAGAAATGCCATTTGACCCAGCAATCCCATTACTGATATATGTCCAAAGGACTATAAATCATTTTACTATAAGGACACATGCACGCGAATGTTCATTGCAGCCCTGTTTACAATAGCAAAGACCTGGAACCCACCCAAATGCCCATCGATGATAGACTGGCCTGGGAAAATGTGGCACATATACACCATGGAATATTATGCAGCAATCAAAAATGATGAGTTTGTGTCCTTTGTAGGGACATGGATGAATCTGGAGAACATCATTCTCAGCAAACTGACACAAGAACAGAAAACGAAATACCACATATTGTCACTCATAGGCGTGTGAGAAAAATGAGAACACATGGACACAGTGAGGGGGTCTGCTACACACTAGGGGTCTATTGGGGTGACTGGGGGTGCGACAGCCGGGTTGGAGCTGGTGAGGGATAGCCTGGGGAGAAATGCCAATTGTGGATGAAATCCGGGAAGGCAACAAAACACACTGCCATGTGTGTACCTATGCAACTATCTTGCACATTCTGCGCATGTACCCGAAAACCTATAATGCAATAAAAATTTTAAAAATTAGAGAAAAAAAAAAAGAAAAATCCAGACAAGGCAAATCCAGGCAAGGCAAGAAAATGCAAATAGAGGCAAGCAAATCCAGGCAAGGTAAGCAAGGCAAGACAAATAAAGACAAGGCAAATCCAGGAAAGGCAAGTCATGGCAAGGCAAATTTAGGCGAGGTAAGTCATAAAAAATCTAATTCAGAAAAGGCAAGGCAAGGCAAATTCAGCCAATGCATGTCCAGAAAGGCAAGGCAAGACAAGGCAAATTTAGGCAAATCAAATACAGGCAAGACAAGGCAAGCAAAACCAGACAAGGCAAATCCAGACAAGGCAAGGGAAGGCAAATTTCGGCAAGGCATGGTAAGGCAAGTCAAATCCAGGCAAGGCAAGGCAAGGCAAATGCAAGCAATAAAAATCCAGGCAAGAAAAAGCAAGTCAAATTTAGGCCAGGCAAATCCAGGTAAGACTATGCAGGGCAAATCCATGCAAGTCAAGTTAGGACAAGGTAAATTTAGGTAAGGGAAGGTGAAGCAAAAAGAATCCAGGGAAAAAAATTCATGTAAGGAAAGAAAAATTCAGACAAGGCAACAGAAGGCAAATCCAGGCAAGGTAAATCCATGCGAGGCAAGGCAATGCAAATTCAAGCATGTCAAGGCAGGGCAAATCCAGTCAATTCAAACCCAGATAGGCAAAACAAGGCAAATCTACGCATGGCAAATCCAGGCAAAGCAAGGCAAGTTTAGGCAAAGGCAGACAAGGCGAACACAGGCAAGGGAAGGCAAGTCAAAATAAATCCAGGCAAGGCAAATCCAGGCAAGGAAAGGCAAGGAAAGCCAAATCAAGGCAAGGCAAGGCAAATCAAATCCAGGCGAGGCAAATCTAGGCAAGGCAAGGTAAGGCAAATTTAGTTAAGTCAAATCCAGGCAAGGCAAAACAAGGTAAATCCAGGCAAGGCAAATCCACGCAGTGCCAGGCAAGGAAAATTTAGGCATGGCAAAGCAAGAAATATCCAGGGAAGGAAATCTAGGCAAGGCAAGGCAAATCCAGGCAAGTTAAAGCAAGAAAATGCAAATCCAGGCAAGGCAAGGCAATGCATGGCAAGGGAAATCCATGCAATGCAAATCCAGGGAATGAAAGGCAAGGCAAGGCAAACTCAGGTAAGGCAAGGCAAGGCAAGAAAAATTTAGGTAAGGTCAGGTAAGTCAAATCCAGGAAAGGCAAGATAATACAAGTCAAGACATGGCAAGACAAGGCAAGGCAAGGTAAATACAGGCAAGGAAAGCCCAGGCAAGGAAAGACAAGGCAAAGAAAGGCAAGGCAAGGTGAGGAAAGGCAAATCCAGGCATGAAAAAGAAAGGAAAGGCAAAAATATTCAAATGCAGGCAAGGTCAAAAAAGGTAAAACAAGGCAAGACAAGTGAAGGCAGGGCAAATCCAGGCAAGGAAAAAAAGGCAAATCCGGGCCAGGCAAATCAAGGCAAAACAAGGAAGGCAAATTCAGTCAAGCAAATCCAGTAAAGTCAAGGCAAGGCAATTCCAAGCAAAACAAATCCAGGCAAGCAAGGCAAGGCAAATCCAGGCAAGGCAAATCCAGGTAACTCAAGTTAAGGCAAACACAGGAAAAAAATTCGAGCAAGACAAAGCAAGGCAAATACACGCAGGACAAATCCATGCAAGGCAAAACAAGGCAAATACAGGCAAGGTAAAGCAAGGCAAACCCAGGCATGGTAAAGCAAGAAAAGTTAAGTCTAGAAAAAACAAGAAAAATCCAGGAAAGGCACATAAAGGCAAATTCAGTCAAAGCAAATCCAGGCAAAGCAAAACAATGCAAGGCAAATACAAGCAAGGCAAACGAAGGCACGGCAAGACAAGGCAAATTCAAGCAAGTCAAATCCAGGCAAGGCAAAAGCAGGCAAAACAAGGCAAGTCAAATCCAGGCCAAAACAAAAAAAAACAGGTAATGCAAGGCAATGCAAATTCAGGCAAAAGAAATCCAGGCAAGGCAAAGCAAGGCAAATCCAGGCAAAGCAAATTTAGGAAAGGCAAGGCAAGGCAAGGGAAGCAAATCCAGGCAAGGTAACACAACGCAAGGCAAGGAAAATAAAGGGAAGGCAAGGAAATACAAGTCAAGGCATGACAAGACAAGGCAAGGCAAGGCAAATAAAGGCAAGGCAAAAACAGGCAAGGCAAGGCAAATACAGGCAAGGCAAGAAAAGGCAAGCAAATTCAGGCATGGCAAATCTAGGCAAAGCAAGGCAAGGAAATCCAGGCAAGTCAAAGCAAGGCAATTCCAGGCAAGGCAAATCCAGGTAAAGCAAGCAAGGCATATCTAGGCAAGGCAAATTTAGGCAATGCAAGGTAAGACAAATTCAGGCAAGGCAAAACAGGGCAAATCCACGCAAGGCAAACACAGGTAAGGCAAGGCAAGCCAAATTTAAGCAAGGCAAGGTAAGGCAACGCAAATTCAGGCAATGCAAGGTAAGACAAATCCAGGCAAGGCAAATCCAGGCAAGGCAAGGCAAGGCAAATCCATGCAAAGCAAACACAGGTAAGGCAAGGCAAGCCAAACTTAAGCACGGCAAGGTAAGGCAAGGCAAATCCAGGCAATGCAAAGTAAGACAAATCCAGGCAAGGCAAGGCAAGGCAAATCCACGCAAGGCAAACACAGGTAAGGCAAGGCAAGCCAAATTTAAGCAAGGCAAGGCAAATCCAGGCAGGACAAGGCAAGAAAAGATAGAGCAAGGCAAGGCAAGGCAAGGCAAGAAAATCCAGGATAGGCAAGACAATGCAAATCCAGACAAGGCTAGGCCAGGCAAGGCAAGACTAGAAAAGGCAAATCCATGCAAGTCAAGGCAGGCAAGGCAAAAGAAGGCAAAGCAAATCCAGGCAAGATAAGGCAAGGAAAAAACAAGGAAATGCAAATCCAGGCAAGGCAAGGCAAGGAAAAGCAAATTTTGGCAGAACAAGGCAAGGCAAGTCAAGAAAAATCCAGGTACAGAAGGCAAGGCAAAGCAAGGCAAGGCAAATCCATGCAAGGCAATACAAGGCAAAGCGGGGCAAGTCAAGGCAAATCCAGACATGGCAAATCCAGGCAAATCTAGGCAAGGCAAATCCAGGCAAGTCAAGAAAAAACGTCATTCTCAGCAAACTGACACAAGAACAGAAAAAGAAATACCACATATTCTCACTCATAGGCGGGTGAGAAAAATGAGAACACATGGACACAGGGAGGGGGTCTACTACACACTGGGGTCTATCAGGGGGAACGGGGGAGGGACGGGGGGCTGGGGAGGGATAGCCTGGGGATAAATGCCAAGTGTGGGTGAAGGGGAGGAAGGCAACAAAACACACTGCCATGTGTGTACCTATGAAACTATCTTGCACGTTCTTCACATGTACCCCCAAACCTATAATGCAATAAAAATTTTAAAAATTAAATAAAAGGAAAAAAAAAATCCAAGCAAGGCAAATCCAGGCAAGGCTAATCCAGGCAACGCAAAGTAAGGCAAAACCAGGCAAGGAAAATTCAGGCAAAGCAGGGCAAATTCATGCAAGGCAAACGAAGGCAAGGTAAGACAGGTAAATCCAGGCAAGTCAAATCAAGGTAAGGCAAATCCAAACAAGCCAAAATCAGGCCAAATAATGGAAAGCAAATTCTGGGGAAAAAAAATCCAGGCAAGGCAAAGCACTGCAAATTCAGGCAAGGCAAATCCAGGCAAGGCAAGGCAAGGCAAATTCAGGCAAGGAAAATCCAGGCAAGGCATGCCAAGGCAATGCATGAAAATCCAGGAATGGCAACGCAACTCAAGGCAAATTTAGGGAAGGCAAAGTAATACAAGTCAATGCATGGCAAGAAAAGGCAAGGCAAGGCAAGGCAAATACAGGCAAGAAAAATACAGGCAAGGCAATACAAGGCAATGCAAATCCAGGCATGGCAACTTCAGGCAAAGCAAGACAAGGAAAATCCAGGCAAGTCAAGGCAAGGAAAATCCAGACAAAGCAAGGCAAAATAAATCCTGGCAAGGCAAATCCAGAAAACGCAAGGTAAGGCAAACCCAGAAAAGACAAATCCAGGCAAGGCAAGGCAAGGCAAGGAAAATCCAGGCAAGGTAAGGCAAGGAAAATCCAGGCAAAGCAAGGCTAGGCAAATCCAAACAAGGTAAATCCAGGCAAGGCAAGACAAGGCAAGGCAAATCCAAGCAAGGCAAATGAAGGCAAGGCAAGACAAGGAAAATCCAAGCAAGTAAAATCCATGCAAAGGAAATCTAGGCAAGGAAAAGCAAGCAAGGCAAGGCAAGGCAAATCCAGGCAAGACAAAATTAGTCAAGACAAAGCAGTGCAAATCCAGGCAAGGGAAATCCAGGCATGGCATGGCAAGAAAAGGCAAGGCAAGGCAAGCTAGGGCAAATCCAAGGTGTCAAGGGCAGGCAAGGCAAGGAAAGGCAAATCCAGGAAAGGCAAGGCAAAGCAAGGCAAATCCAGGCAAAGCAAGGCAAGGCAAGGGAAATTCAAACAAGGCAAATCCACGCAAGGCAAGGCAAGACAAATCCAAGCAAGGCAAATGAAGGCAAGGCAAGACAAGGCAAATCCAAGCAAGTCAAATCCAGGCAAGGTAAATCCAGGAAAGGCAAAATCAGGCTAAACAAGGCAAAATAAATACAGGCAAGAAAAAATCAGGCAAGGCAAATCCATGCAAGGCAAGGCAAGGCAAGGCAAATTCAGGCAAGGCAAATCCAGGAAAGGCAAATATGAGAATGGCAAGAAAACACAAGTCAAGGCATGGCAAGACAAGGCAAGGCAAGGCAAATACAGGCAAGACAAGGAAAGACAAATCCAGTCAAGGCAAATACAGGCAAGACAAAAGAAGGCAACTCAAATCTAGGCACAGCAAATTCAGGCAAAGCAAGGCAAGGCAAATCCAGGCCAGGAAAATCCAGGCAAGTCAAGACAAGGCAATTCCAGGCAAGGCAAATTCAAGCAAAGGAAGGCAAGGCAAATCCAGGCAATGTAAAACAAGGCAAATCCACGCAAGGCAAACACAGGCCAAGCAAGGCAAAACAAATCCAGTCAAGGCAAGGCAAGGCAAATCCAGGCACGACAAGGCAACGAAAGATAGGGCAATGCAAGGCAAATACAGGGAGGTAAGGGAAGGCAAGGCAAGGCAAAGGAAAACCAGGATAGGCAAGGCAAGGCAAATTCAGACAAGACTAGGCAAGACCAGTGAAGGCAAATCCATACAAGTCAAGGCAAGCAAGGCAAGGGAAGGCAAAGAAAATTCAGGCAAAAAAAGGCAAGGCAAATTCAAACAAGGCAAGTCAAGGCGAAGCAAATCTTGGCATAGAAAGTCAAGGCAAAAAAAAATCCAGGCACAGGAAGGCAAGGCAAAGCAAGGCAAGGCAAATCCATGCAAGGCAAGACAAGGAAAAGCAAGGCAAGGAAAGGCAAATCCAGGCAAGAAAAAGCAAGGCAAGGCAAGAAAAAGCAAATCCGGGCAAGACAAGGCAAGTGAAGACAAGGCAAATCCAGGCAAGGCGAGGCAAGGAAAATTCAGGCAAGGAAAGGCAAGGCAAATTCAGGCAAGGCAAGGGAAGACAATGCAAGGCAAGGCAAATCCGGGAAACAAAAGGCAAGGCAAATTCAGGCAAGGCTAGGCAAGGCAAGGGAAGACAAAACAAGGCAAGGCAGGGCAAATCCAGGCAAGGCAAGGCAAAGCAAATCCTAGAAAGTCAAGCAAGGCAAAAAAAATCCAGGCACAGGAAGGCAAGGGAAAAAAAGGCAAGGCAAATTCATAAAAGTCAAGACAATTTTAGGCAAGACAAGGCAAGTCAAATCCAGCCATGACAAGGCAAGGCAGGGGACGGAAAGTTAAATCCTTGTAAAGCAAGACAAAGGAAGGCAATGCCAGGCAAGGCAAGGGAAATCCAGGCAAGGAAAGGAAAGGCAAAGAAAAAAAGGTAAGACAAGGCAAAGCAAGGCAAGACAAGGCAAGGCAAATCCAGGCAAGGAAAAGCAAGGCAAGACACGGAAAGGCAAGTCCAGTCAAAGCAAGGCAAGGCAAATCCAGGCAAGGCAAGGCCAAAAAAAGTGAAAGTAAGGAAAACCTAGGCAAGGCAAGGCAAGGCACATCCAGGCAACAGAAGGCAAGGCAAATCCAGGCAAAGCAAGTGAAGTAAAGGAAATCACAGGGAAATCTAGGCAAGGCAAGGCAAGTAAGGCAAGAGAAGGCAAACGGAGGCAACACAAGGCAAGGCAAGGAAAATTCAGACAAGGCAAGAGCAATCCAGGCACTAGAAGGCAAGGCAAGAAAACACAAGGCAAATCCAGACAAGGCAAGACAACGCAAGGCAAAACAAATCCAGGAAAAACAATGCAAGGAAAGGGACAAAAAGGTAAATCCAGGCTAAGCAAGGCATGGCAAGGCATGGTAAGGCAAGGTAAGGCAAGATAAGGCAAGGCAAATTCAGGCAAGGCAACGCAAGGCAAAGCAATGTAAGCCAAATTCAGGCAATAAAATCAAGGCAAGAAAGAAAAGCCAAACCCAGCAAGTCAAAGCAAAGAAAGGCATGACAAGGCAAGGCAAATCCTGGCAAGGCAAAGAAAGGAAAAGAAAATCCAGGCAAGGTAAGGCAAGGCAACGAAAATCCAGGCAAGGCAGATACAGAAAAGGTAAGGCAAGTCAAATTTAGGCAAGGAAAATTCATGAAAGGCAAGGGAAGGCAAGGCAGATCCAGGAAAGGCAATGCTAGGCAAGTCAAGGCAAGGAAAGGCAATGCAAGACAAATCCAGGTAAGGTAAGTCAAGGCAAGGCAAGGCAAAAAAAAGCAGGGCAAATACAGGCAAGAGAAACCAACGCAACACAAGGCAAGGCAAGGCTAACCCCTGCAAGGCAAGGCAAGGTAAGGCAAATCCAGGCAAGGCAAGGTAAGGCAAGGCAAATCCAGGCCAGGCAAACACAGGCAAAACAAGGTAAGGCAAGGCAAATTTAGGCAAGGCAAGGCAAGGCATGGCACAACAAGAAAAATCCAGGCAAGGCAAAACAAGGCAAGGAAAGGCAAATGCAGGGAAGTCAAGAAAATACAAGTCAAGGCATGGCAAGGCAAGGCTAGGCAAGGCAAATCCAGGCAAGACAAATACAGGAAAGGCAAGGCAAGGCAAATCCAGGCAAGGCAAATCCAGGCAAGGCAAGACAAGGCAAGGCAAATCCAGGCACGTCAAATCCAGGCAAAGCAAGGCATAGCCAATTCAGGCAAGGCAAATCCAAGCAAGGAAAGGCAAGGAAAGGAATGGAAAGGCAAATCCAGGCCTGGCAAGGCAAGGAAAGGAAAGGCAAGGCAAGGCAAGGCAGGGAAAATTAATGTAAGTCAAATCCAGGCAAGGCAAGGCAAGGCAAATCCAGGCAAGGCAAACAAAGGCAATGCAAGACAAGGCAAATACAGGCAAGGAAGGGCAAGGTATGGCAAATCCAGGCAAGGCAAATGAAGGCAAGGCCAAAAACGAAAAGGCAAATCAAGGCAAGGCAAGACAAGGCAAGGCAAGGCAAATCCAGGCAAAAATGGAAAGGCAAATCAAGGCAAAGCAAGGCAAATCCAGGCAAGAAAAGACAAGGCAAATAAAGGAAAGGAAAGGAAAATCCAGGCAGAAAAATGCAAGGCAAGGAAAGGAAATTCAAATCCAGGCAAGGCAAGGCAACCAAATTTAGGTAACGCAAATCCAGGCAAGACAAGGCAAGGCAAGGCAAATACATGCAAGGAAAAGGAAGGCAAAGCAAGACAAGGCAATTTCAAACAAGGAAGGGCAAGACAAGGAAGATCCAGGCAAGGCATGTGAAGGCAAGGCAAGTCAAGGCAAAAAACAAAAAGGCAAATCAAGGCAAGGCAAGGCAAGGCAAATCTAGACAAGAAATGGAAAGGCAAATCAAGGCAAGAAACGAAAGAGAAAGGAAAGGCAAGAAAAATCCAGGCAAGAAAAGGCAAGGTAAAGAAAGGCAAGGCAAGGCAAATCCAGGCAGGAAAAGGTAAGGCAAGGAAAGGAAATTTAAATCCAGGCAAGGCAAGGAAAATCTAGGTAAGGAAAATCCAGACAAGACAAGGCAAGGCAAGGCAAATTCAGACAAGGCAATACAAGGCAAATCCAGACAAGTCAAGGCAAATCCAGGCAAGACAAGGCAACGTAAGAAACGAAGAGGCAAATTCAGGTACGGCATGGAAAGGGAAGGCAAGGCAAGACAAATCCAGGCAAGGATAGGCGAGGCAAACAAAGGCAAGTCAGGGCAAGGTAAGGCAAATAGAGGCAAAAAGTAAAAGGCAAGGAAAGGGAAATTTAGGCAAGGCAAGGCAAGGTAAAGCAAGGCAAATCCAGTAAAAGCCAGGCAAGACAAGGCAAGGCAAGGCAAGGGAAGACAAGGCAAATCTAGTAAAAACAAGACAAGGCAAATCCAGTCAAAACAAGACAAGGTAAATCCAGGCAAGGCAAGGGAAATCCAGGCAAGGCAAGGTAAGGCAAAGCAAATCTAGGCAAGGCAAAGGAAAACAAAACAAGGAAAAGCAAATCCAGGCAAGTCAAATCCAGGCAAGGCAAGGCAAGGCGAATTCAGGCAAGGCAAATGCAGGCTAGGCAAGGCAAGTAAATCCAGGCAGGGTAAATTCAGGCAAGGCAAGTCAATGAAAATCCAGGAAAGGCAAGGCAAGGCAAATTTAGGCAACGCACATCCAGGCAAGGCAAATCCAGAAAATGCAATCAAGGGAAATCCAGGCAAGGCAAATCAAGGTAAGGCAAATCCAGGCAAAGAAAGGCAAGGCAAACCCATGCAAGACAAGGATAGGAAAGGCAATGCAAGCCAAATTCAGGAAAGGCCAAACAAGGTAAGGCAAGGCAAGACTAATCCAGGCAAGGCAAGGCAAGGAAAATCCAGAAAACGCAAGTAAATACAAGTCAAGTCATGGTAAGACAAGGAAAGATAAGACAAGGCAAATCCGGTGAAGGAAAGGCAAGGAAAGGGAACGCAAGGCAAATTTATTCAAGGCAATACAAGGCAAGGCAAGGCAAGGCAAAGCAAGGCAATACAAGTCAAATCTAGGCAACATAAGAAAGGCAAGGGAAAGCAAGGCTCATCTAGGCAAGGAAAGGAAAGGCAAATCCTGGAAGGTCAAATCCAGGAAAGGCAAACAAGGCTAATCCAGGCAAGGCAAATCTAGGCAAAGCAAGGCAGGGCAAATGCAGACAAGGCAAGGCAAGAAAGGCAAGGCAAGCCCAACCCAGGCAAGGCAAGACAAAGCAAGATAAATCCAGGCAAGGCACAGCAAGGCAAGGCAAGGCAAATTCAGGGAAAAAAAGATGTACAATGCAAGGCAAAGAAAGACAAGGCTAGGCAAATCAAGGCAAATCCAGGCAAGGCAAAAAAAAAGGGAAGGGAAGGGAAGGCAAATTCAGGCAAGGCAATACAAGGCAAGCCATGCATGGCAAATTGAGGCAAGGTAAGGCAAGGCAAGGCATTTCAAGACAATGGAAGGCAAGGCAAATCCAGAAAAGTCAAGGTAAGGCAAGTCAAATCCAGGCAAGAGAAGGCAAGGCTAATCCACGCATGGCAAGGCAATTCAAATTCAGACAAGGCAAGGAAAGGAGAGTAAAATCCAGGCAATGCAAGGCAAGGCAACGCAAGACAAGGCAAATTTAGGGACGGCAAGGCAAGACAAGGGAAGGCAAATCCAGGAAAGGTAAGGCAAGGCAATGCAATGCAAATCCAGGCAAGGCAAGGCAAAGCAAAGCATAGCCATGCAAGGAAAGATAAGGGAAGGCAGGGTAAGGAAAGGCAAGACAAGAAAAGGCAAGAAAAATTCAGGCAAGACAAGGCATATTCAGGCAAGGAAGGCAAGGCAAGGCAAGGAAGGCAAGACAAATCCAGGCAAGGCAAGCATGGCAGGGTGAGACAGCGCAAATCCAAATAAGGCAAGGCAAAGCAAATCCAGAAAAAGTTAGGGAAGGCAAATCCAGGCAAGGCAAGGCAAGGCAAATCCAGGCAAGGCAAATCAAGGCAATGCAAATCCAGGCGAGGCAAGGCAAGGCAAATCCAGGCAAGGCAAATATAGGCCAAAAAACGCAAGGCAAGGCAAAGCATGGCAAATACAGACAATTCAAGGCAATTCAAGACAAGGAAAGGCAAGGCAAATACGGGCAAGCCTAGGCAGGGCAAGGCAAGTCACAAGGCAAATGCATGCAAGGTAAGGCAAGGCAAGACATATTCTGGCAAGGCAAACAAGTCAAGCAAATTTAGAAAAGGGAAGGCCAGGCAAGGCAAAGAAAGGCAAATTCAGGCAAGGCAATGTAATTCAAGGCATGGCAAGCCAAGGCAAATTCTGGAAAGCCTAGGCTGGGCAAAGAAAGGCAATAGAAGAAAAATTCAGGCAAAGCAAGGCAAGGCATGACAAGGCAAGGCAAGGCAAAGCAAGGGAAATTCAGGCAAGGGAAATCAAGGCAAGGCAAGGCAAAGCAAATCCAGAAAATGCAAGACAAGGGAAGGCAAGGCAAGGCAAAAAAGGGCAAGGCAAGGCAAAATAAAAGGCAAACCAAGGAACATCCAGGCAAGAAAAGGCAAGGCAAGGCAAATACTGGCAAGCCATATGCAGGCAAGGCAAGGCAAGGCAAATCCAGTCAAGGAAAATCCAGGCAAGGCAATGCAAATCCAAGCAAGGTAAATCCAGGCAAGGCAAGGTAAGGCAAAGCAAATCCAGGAAATGCAAATCCCGGAAAGGCAAGCAAGGCAAATCCAGGCAAGACAAATCCATGCAAAGCAAGGCAAGGCAAATTTAGGCAAAGCAAGGTAAGGAAAATCCAGGCACAGCAAGGCAAGGAAAGGCAAGGCAAGAAAATGCATGGCAAGCCAAATCCAGGCAAGGCAAGAAAAGACAAGGCAAGGCAAAGCAAGACAAATCCAGTCAAGGCCAGGCAAAACAAGGCAAATCCAGGGAAGGCAAGAAAATACAAGGCATGGCAAAGCAAGACAAAGCAAGGCATGGCAAGGCAAGGCAAAAGAAAGCATGGCAAGGCAAGGCAAAAGAAAGCATGGCAAATCCAGGCAAGACAATACAAGGCAAATCCAGGCAACATATAGCAATGTGAGGCAAGTGAAGGCAAGGCATATCCAGGCAAGAAAAGGCAAGGCAAGACAGTCAAATCCAGGCAAGAGAAGGCAAGGCAAGGCTAATCCAATCAAGGCAAGGCAAGAAAAATTCAGCCAAGGCAAAGCAAGACAAATCCAGGCAATGCAAGGCTAGGGATTGGAAGTCAAGACATCTAAAGGCATTTAAATGTATATAAAGGCAAGGCAAGGCATCTATAAAATGTAAAGGCATCTAAATGGAAGGCAAGGCATGGCATCTAAAAACATTTAAAGGCATCTAAAGGCAAAGGAAGCAATCTAGAGGCATGTAAAACATGTAAAGGAAGGGCAAGTCAAAGCAAGACAAGGCAAGGCAAGGCATCCAAAGGCATGTAAAGGCATCTGAAGGCAAAGCAAAAAAAGCAACGCATCTCAAGGCATGCAAAGTCATTTAAAGGCATCTAAAGGCAAGGGAAGGGCAAGGAAAAACAATAAAAGGAATCTGAAGGCATGTAAAGGTATCTAAACACAAAGCAAAAAAGGCAAAGCAAGGCATCTAAAGACATTTAAAGGCATCTAAAGGCAAAGCAAAACATGGTAGGCATGTAAAGGCATCTAAATCAAGGCAACGCAAGGCACAGCAAGACAGGGCAAAGCAAGGCATGTAAAGGCATGTAAATGCATCTAAAGTAAAGGCAAGACAAGGCAAGTTAAGGCAACGAGAGGTAGGTAAAGACTTCTAAAGGTAAGGAAAGGAAAGGCATCTTAAGGCCTGTAAAGGCATCTAAATACAAAGCAAGGCAAGGCGCCTAAAGGCATGTAAAGGAACATAATGGGAACTCAATGCAAGGCAAAGCAACACATCTAAAGGCATGAAAAGGCATCTAAAGGTAAGGAAAGGAAAGGCATCTTAAGGCATGTAAAGGCATCTAATGGCAAGGAAAGGCAAGGCATCTTATGGCATGTAAAGGCATCTAAAGGCAAGGCAAGACAAAACAAGGTATCTAAAGGCATGTAAAGCTATCTAAGGGCAAGGAAAGGCAAGGAAGGGCATCTGAAGGCATGTAAAGACATCTGAAGGCAAAGCAAAAATAGGCAAGGCAAGTCATCTAAATATATTTAAAGGCATCTAAAGCCAAGGCAAGTCATGGGTAGGCATGTAAACGCATCTAAATCAAGGCAAGGCAAGGCAGTGCAAGGCAAGACAAAGCAAGGCAAGGCATCTAAAGGCATGTAAAGGTATCCAAAGTAAAGGCAAGGTAAGGCATCTAAAGACACATAAAGGCATCTGAAGGCAAGGCATCCAAAGGCATGTAAAGAAACCTAACGGGACCTCAATGCAAGGCAAAGCAAAACATCTAAAGGCATGTAAAGGCATCTAAACATAAGAAAAGGCAAGACATCTTAAGGCATCTAAAGGCATCTAAAGGCAAGGTAAGACAATACAAGATATAGAAAGGCATGTAAAGGTATATAAGGGCAAGGAAAGGCATCTGAAGACATGTAAAGGCATCTGAAGGCAAAGCAAAAAAAAGGCTAAGCTAGGCAAGACATCTAAAGACATTTAAATGCATCTAAGAACAACGCAATGCATGGGTAGGCATGTAAAGGTATCTAAATCAAGGCAAGGCAAGGTAAGGCATCTAATGTCATGTAAAGCCATCTAAAGGCAAGGCAAGGCAAGACTAGGCAGGGCAAGGAAGGGCATCTAAAGGCATGTAAAGGCATCTAAAGTAAAGGCAAGGCAAGGTAAGGCATCTAGAGACATGTAACGGCATCTAAAAGCAAGGCAAGCAAGGCAAGGCTAGAAAAAGCAAGGCAAGGCATGCAAAATTATGTAAAGGCATCTAAATGCAAGGCAAGGCAAGGCCTCTAAAGGCATGTAAAGGAACCTAATGGGAACTCAATGCAAGAAAAAGCAAGACACCTAAAGACATCTAAAGGTAAGAAAAGGCAAGGCATCTTAAGGCATGTAAAGGCATCTAAAGCCAAGGTAAGGCAATTCATCTAAAAATATTTAAAGGCCTCTATAGGCAAGGCAAGGCATCTATAGCCATGTTAATGCACCAAAAGCAGGGCAAGTCAAAGCAAGAAAAGGCAAGGCAAAGCATCCAAAGACATGTAAATGTATCTGAAGGCAAAGCAATAAAAGGCAAGGCAACTCAAGGTAAGGCATTTAAAGGCATCTAAAGGCAAGGAAGGCAATGCATGAATAGGCATGTAAAGGCATATAAATCAATGTAAAGCAAGGCACAGAAAGGCAAGGCAAGGCATATAAAGGCAGGTAAAAACAGGTAAAGGCATCTAAAGGTAAGGCAAGGAATCTGAAATTATATAAAAGCATCTAAAGGCAAGGCAAGGCATCTAAAGTTATGGAAAAGCATATGAAGGCAAGGTAAGGCAAGGAAAGGCGTCTAAAGGCATGTAAGGCGTCTAAAGTCAAGGCAAGTCAAAACAAGCCATCTAAAGGCATGTAAAGGCATCTAACGGAAAGGCAGAGCAGGACAAGGCAATGCCTTTAAATGCATGTAAAGACATTTAAGGGCAAGGCAAGGCATCTAAAGGTATTTCAAGGCATCTAAAGGGAAGTCACAGCAAGGCAAGAATAGGCATCTAAAAGCATGTAAAGGTATCTAAAAGCAAAACAAGGCAAGGCATCTAAAGGTGTGGAAAGGCAGCTAAACGCAATGCAAGGCAGGCAAGGCATCTGAAGGCATGTAAATGCATCTGAAGGCAAGGCAAGGCAAACAATCTAAAAGTATGTAAAAGTATCTAAAGACAAGGCAAGGCAAGGTAAGAAAAGGTAAGGCATCTAAAGGCATGCAATGGCATCTAAAGTCAAGGCAAGGCAAGGTAAGGCATCTAAAGGCACCCAAAGGCATTTAAAGGAAGGTCAAGGCAGGGAAAGGCAAAGCAAGGTAAGGAAAGGCATGTAAAGAAATCTAAAGACAAGGCAAGTTAAGTCAAGGCAAGGCAAGGCCTCTAAAGGCATATTAAGTCATCTAAAAAACACGGCAAGGCAAGGCATCTAAAGGCATGTAAAGGCATCTAACGGCAAGTCAAGGAAAGGGAACGGAAGGCCAGACATTTAACGGCATCTAAAGGCAAGGCAAGGCATCTAAAAATATTTAATGGCATCTAAAGGCAAGGAAAGGCATCTAGAGTCATGTAAAAGCATCTAAAGGCAGGGAAATTCAAAGCAAGACAAGGCAAGGCAAGGCATCCAAAGGCATGTAAATGCATCTGAAGGCAAAGCAAAAAAATGGAAGGCAACTCAAGGCATGCAAAGGCATGTAAAGCCATCTAAAGGCAAGGGAAGGCAATGCATGCTAAGACATATAAATGAAGACAAGGCAAGGCAAATATTCTAAAGACATCAAAAGGCAAGTCAAGGCAAAACAATGCATCTAAAGGCATGTAAGAGCATCTAAATGCAAGGCAAGGCAAGGCATCTAAAGGCAAGGCAATCCAAGACAAAGAAAGGCAAGGCATTTAAAGGCATGGAGAGGCATCTAAATGCAAGACAAGGCAAGGAAAGCCAACTCAAGTCCTCTAAAGGCATGTGAAAACATCTAAAGGCAAGACAAAGCAAGGCAAGGCATCTAAGGCATGTAAAGGCATCTAATGGTAGGGCAATGAATTTAAAAGCAAATAAAAGCATCTAAAGGCAAAGCAAGGCAAGGCAAGGCATATAAAGGCATAAAAAGCCATCTAAAGGCAAGGCAAGTCATGTAAAGGTATCTAAAGGCAAGGCAAGTCACAGAAATGCAAGGCAAGGCATCTAAAGGCATGGAAAGGAATCTAAAGGCAAGGCAGGGCAAGGCAATGCATCCAACAACATGTAAAGGTATTTAAAGGCAGGGCAAGTCAAAGCAACACAAGGCAAGGCAAGACATCTAAAGGCATGTAAAGGCACCTAAAGGCAAGGTAATGCAAGGCAAAACATCTAAAAAAATTTAAAGGCATCTAAAGGGAAGGCAAGGCAAGGCACCTAAAGGCCTGTAAAGCATTCAAAGGCAGACAAGTCAAAACATGACAAGGCAAGGCATGGCATATAAAGACATGTAAAGGCATAGAAAGGCAAGTCAAGAAATCTAAAAGCATATAAAAGCATCTAAAGGCAAAGCAAAACAAGGCAAGGCATCTAAAGGCATGAAAAGACATCCAAAGGCAAGGCAAGTCATGTAAAGGCATCTAAAGGCAAGGCAAGGCAAGGCATCTAAAGGCATGCAAAGGCGTCTAAAAGTACAGTAAGGCAAGACAAAGCCTCTAAATGATGTAAAGACATATAAAGGCAAGGCAAGGCATCGCAAGTCATGTAAAAGCATCTAGAGGCAAGGCAAGTCAAAGCAAGACAAGGCAAGGCGACGCATCTAAAGGCATGTAAAGGCATCTAAAGGCAAGGAAAGACATCCAAAGGCATGTAAAGGCAAGTAATGGCAAGGCAAGACAAAACACATAAAGGCATGTAAAGGCATCTACAGGCAAGGCAAGAAAAGGCAAGGCATCTAAAGGCATGTAAAGGTATTTAAGAGCAAGGAAAAACAAGAAAAGACATCTGAAGGCATGTAAAGGCATCTGAAGGCAAAGCAAGAAAGGCAAGGCAAGGTATCTAAAGATATTTAAAGGCATCTAAAGGCAAGGCAAGGCATGGGTAGGCATGTAAAGGCATCTTAATCAAGGCAAGGCAAGGCACAGCAAGGGAAGGCAAAGCAAGGCAAGGCATCTAAAGGCATGTGAAGGCATCTAAAGGCAAGGCAAGGTAAAGCAAGGCAAGGCAAGACTAGTTAAGGCAAGGCATGTAAAGACTCATAAAGGCATCTAAAGGCAAGGCAATGGCTGGCATCTAAAGGCATGTAAAGGCATCTAAAGTCAAGGCAAGGCAATTCAACAAGAGGCGTCTAAAGACATATAAAGGCCTTGAAAGGCAACTCAAGGCAAGGCAAAGCAAGGCATCTAAAGGCAAGGCAAGGTAAAGCAAGGCAAGGCAAGACTAGTTAAGGAAAGGCATGTAAAGACACGTAAAGGCATCTAAAGGCAATGCAATGGCTGGCATCTAAAGGCATGTATATGCAACTAAAGTCAAGGCAAGGCAATTCAACAAGAGGCGTCTAAAGACATGTAAAGGCCTTGAAAGGCAACTCAAGGCAAGGCAAAGCAAGACATCTAAAGGCATCTAAAGGCTAAGAGAGGAAAGGCATTTAAAGGCATGTAAAGGCAGCTAAAGGCAAGGTAAGGTATCTAGAGTCATTTAAAAAATCTGAAGGGAAGGGAAGGCAAGGCAAGCCTAGTCAAGACAAAGCCTGTGAATGCATATAAAGACATCTAAATGCAAGGCAAAGTCTGTCAT
This sequence comes from Saguinus oedipus, assembly GCA_031835075.1. Lineage (NCBI taxonomy): Eukaryota > Metazoa > Chordata > Mammalia > Primates > Cebidae > Saguinus > Saguinus oedipus. The sequence goes on from CM063170.1 coordinate 8,971,531, forward strand.
CTAAAGGCATGTGAAGTCATCTAAAGCAAAGGCAAGGCAATTTAAGAAGTGGCCTCTAAAGGCATGTCAAGACCTGTAAAGGCTAAGCATGGCAAGGCAAGGCATTTAAAAAAATTTAAAGTGAGGGGACTCGCAAGATGGCATCATAGAAGCGACTCAGGATTGCAGCTCTCAGTGAAGGTGCAGAGGTTGAGTACTAGCCACATTCTTCGATGGACCCTTTTTGCCCACAGAGCGTTGAAAGTCCCAGGTGTGGGAGAGACATGGGACGCTAGTACAGTCGGCTAGCACAGCTGGCTTGCACAGCTGCTTCGGCCGGCGGCAACGCAGAGGGACCCGGCACAGAACTCACTGGTTTGGGTGCCCTGTTAAACCAGCAATCTGAGATTTGGAAGGGCAGATTGGCAGGTCCATCTGATTGAATGGGACTTGGACAATGAGACAGACCAAGAGATTCCTGGGAAGTGTGATCTGAGCTGGTGCAGTGGGCAGTGGCACAGGAGATCACACAAATCCCAGTGCCCTATCGGCAGGCTACTGGGGCACCAGTGAAAGAGTCGACCTTTAAGCTTGGGGAGAGGAAGAGAGAGAGAGAGAGGACGGACTCTGAGGCAGGGAGCTGGGTGATCGGGCTTGGCGGGTCCCACCCTCATTAGGACAAGCAGGGCGGCGATTGGAGGCAATCAGGGCTGAGAGTTTTGCTGCTGGCATCTAGGACGTTGCAGCCCAGTAAGGAAGGGGCGTCCATCACTACTGATGCAATCCACCCCTACTGAAGTACCGCCAAGGGCTGACGCAGCCTGCTGTTGCTGAGGCAACCTGCCATAACAGAGAGACTCCGCCAAGAGGGGGGAGCACTCCACAACAGAACGGAGCGCAGCAGCAACAAGGCAGACCCACGCTAGCAGGGCAGAGACCCAGCAGGCAAATAGTGAATAGACTGCCTCCTAGTGGAGCATGAAAGGGCAACAGATACTCATAAAGAAAACCCCAACTCCCTGACTGAGACAGAGCATTTAAGAAAAAAAAAGGTGGTGTCTTAAGAGTACTATTGCAGCAGACATAAACAAACGCCCAACAAGCCTGAATGAACAACAGAGCTCACAGCTCACCACTGGAGCTCCTATAAAGCACAGAGTGTCTCCTCAAGCAGCTCCCTGACCCCTGTATATCAAAAGAGTCACCCCAAAAAAGGACTAATCACACTGACATTTGGCGAGCATGATTCTGGAACAAAGACAGAAGAAGAACAAACTGGTATCATACGTCATTGTTCTGCAGCTGCTACAGGTATACCCCAGACAGGCAGGACATGGAGTGGACCTGAGCACTCATACAGAAGAGGGGCTAGACCATTAGAAGGAAAACTAAGTAACAGAAGTAATTCAGCATCAACAATCTCAGCATGCAAACAGAGACCCAATTGAAAAATCAGCAACTACTAAGACGACAGGCGGATAAATCCATAAAGATGGAAAGTAACCAGCGCAAACACAAGGGAAAACACCCGAAACCAAAACACCTAACCTCCTACAAGGAACCAAAACTCCTCACTGGCAAAAGAACGAAGCTGGACGAAAAAAGAGTGTGAAGAAATGACGGACTCAGACTTCAGGAAGTGGATAATGAGAAACTTCAGTGAGCTAAAAGAACATGTTCTAAATCAGTGCAAAGAAACTAAGAACCTTGAAAAGAGATTTGAAAAAAGATTCGAGGAATTGATAACAAGAATGGACAACTTAGAGAGGAATACGAATGAATTGAAGAAGCTGAAAAACACAACACGAGAACTTTGTGAAGCATGCAAAAGTTTCAACAGCTGAATTGACCAAGCAGAAGAAAGAATATCAGAAGTCGAAGATCAACTCAATGAAATAAAACGAGAAACCAAGATTAAATAAAAAAGCACAAAAAGGAATGAACAAAATCTCCAAGAAATGTGAAACTATGTGAAGAGACCCAACCTACGTTTCATAGGTGTACCAGAATGTGATGAAGAGAATGAATCCAAGCTGGAAAACACTCTTCAGGATATTTTCCAGGAAATTTTCCCCAACCTAGCAAGACAGGTCAATACTCAACTCCAGGAAATACAGAGAACACCACAAAGATACTCCACAAGAAGAGCAACCCCAAGGCACATAATCGTCAGATTCACAAGGGTTGAAATGAAACAGAAAATACTAAGGGCAGCCAGAGAGAAAGGTCGGGTCACCCACAAAGGGAAGCCCATCAGACTCACAGCAGATCTCTCGGCAGAGACTCTACAAGCCAGAAGATAGTGGGGGCCAATATTCAACATCCTTAAAGAAAAAAACTTTCAACCCAGAATTTCATATCCAGCCAAACTGAGCTTCATAAGTGAAGGAAAAATGAAATCATTCACGAACAAGCAAGTACTCAGAGATTTTGTCACCACTAGACCTGCTTTACAAGAGCTCCTGAAAGATGCACTACACATAGAAAGAAACAAGTCCCAGCCATCCTAAAAGCATAACAAGTGCTAAAGACCATCAGAAAAATGAAGAATGTACAAGAACAAACGGGAAAAACACCCAGCTAGCATCAAAATGGCAGTATCAAATTCACACATAACAATATTAATCCTAAATGAAAATGGGCTAAATGCACCAATCAAAAGACACAGACTGGCAAATTGGATAAAAACAAAAACCCATCGGTGTGCTGTATCCAGGAAATCCACCTCACACGCAAGGATACACAAAGGCTCAAAACTAAGAAATGAAGGAAGATTTACCAAACAAATGGAGAGCAAAAAAATGCAAGAGTTGCAATTCTCATCTCTGATAAAATAGACTTTAAAGCAACAAAGATAAAAAGGGACAAAGAAGGTCATAACATAATGGTAAAAGGATCGATTCAACAAGAAGAGCTAATGATTCTAAATATATATGGACCCAATGCAGGAGCACCCACATATATAAGGCAAGTTCTTAATGACTTACAAAGAGACTTAGACTCCCACACAATAATAGTGGGAGACTTTAACACTCCACTGTCAAAACCAGACAGATCAACCAGACAGAAAATTAACAAGGATATCCAGGACTTGAACTCAGACCTGGGACAAGCAAAGCTGATAGACATTTAAAGAACTCTCTACCCTAAATCAACAGAATATACATTCTTCTCAGAACCACATCACACCTACTCCAAAATTGATCACATAATTGGAAGTAAAGCACTCCTCAGTAAATGCAAAACAACTGAAATCATAACAAACAGTCTCTCAGAACATAGTGCAATCAAGTTGGAACTCAGAATTTAGAAAATAATTCAGAACCGCACAACTTCATGGAAACTGAACAAGTGGCTCTTGAATGTTCATTGGATAAACAAAGAAATGAAGGCAAAAATAAAGAAGTACTTTGAAACTAATGGGGATGAAGACACAATGTACCAGAATTTTTGAAACACATTTAAAGCAGTCTGTAAAGAAAATATACAGCAATAAGTGCCCACATGAGAAGAGTGGAGAGATCCAAAATTGACACCCTAACATCAAAATTGAAAGAGCTAGAGGAGCAAGATCAAAAAAGTTCAAAACCTAGCCAAAGACAAGAAATAAATAAGATCAGAGCAGAACTAAAGGAGATAGAGACAATAAAAACCTTTCAAAAATCAATAAATCCAAGAGCTGGTATTTTGAAAAGATCAACAAAATAGACAGACCACTAGTCAGACTAATAAAAAAGAAGAGAGAGAACAACCAAATAGATGCAATAAAAAACGATAAAGGGGAAATGACCAGAGATTCCACAGAAATTCAAACCATCATCAGAGAATACTACAAAAAACTCTATGCACATAAACGAGTAAACCAGAAAGAAATGGATAAATTCCTGGACGCCTGTGTTATTCCAAGCCTAAACAGGGAGGAAGCCCAAACTATGAATAGACCAATAACAAGGTCTGAAGTTGAGGCAGCAATTAAGAGCCTACCACACAAAAGAAGCCCAGGTCCAGATGGGTTCACAGATGAATTCTACCAGACACACAAAGAGGATCTGGTACCATTCCATCTGAAACTATTCCAAATAATTCAAAAAGAGGAAACCTTTCCCAATTCATTTTAGGAGACGAACATCATCTTGATACAAAAACCTGGCAGAGAAACAACAAGAAAAGAAAACGTCGGGCCAATATTCATGACGAACATAGATGCAAAAATCTTCAATAAAATGCTGGCAAAGCGATAGCAACAGCACATTAAAAAACTTATCCATCATGATCAAGTAGGATTTATCCCGGTGATTCAAGGCTGCTTCAACATACGCAAGTCTATAAATGTAATTCATCACATAAACAGAAGCAAAAACAAAAACCACATGATTATCTCAATTGACGCAGAGAAGGCATTCATCAAAATTCAACAGCTATTTATGCTAAAAACCCTCAAAAAACTTGGTATTGATGGAACGTATCTCAAAGTAATAAAAGCTATTTACGACAAACCAACACCCAATATCATACTTAATAGGCAAAAACTGGAAGCATTCCCTTTGAAATCCGGCACTAGACAAGGATCCCCTCTCTACCCACCCTTATTTAACATAGTACTGGAAGTTCTAGCCAGAGCAATCAGGCAAGAAAAAGAAATAAAGGGTATTTAAATAGGAAAGGTGGAAGCCAAATTGTCTCTATTTGCAGACGATATGATAGTATACCTAGAAGACCATATAACCTCAGCCCAAAAGCTCCTGAAACTGATAAGCAACTTCAGCAAAGGCTCAGGATATAAAATCAATGTGCAAATATCACAAGCATTCCTTATTTTAAAATTTTATTGCATTATAGGTTTTGGGGTACATGTGCAGAACGTACAAGATAGTTGCATAGGTACACACATGGCAGTGTGTTTTGCTGCCTTCCTCCCCTTAACACACACTTGGCATTTATCCCCAGGCTATCCCTCCCAAGCACCCCCCACTGTCCCTCCCCCTTCCCCCCAAGAGACCCCACTGTGTAGTAGACCCCCTCCCTGTGTCCATGTGTTCTCATTTTTCTCACCCGCCTATGTGTGAGAATATGCCGTATTTTTTTTTCTGTTCTTGTGTCAGTTTGCTGAGAATGATGTTCTCCAAATTCATCCATGTCCTTACAAAGGACACAAACTCATCATTTTTGATTGCTGCATACTATTCCACGGTGTATATGTGCCACATTTTCCCAATCCAGTCTATCATTGATGGGCATTTTGGTTGGTCCCAGGTCTTTGCTATTGTAAACAGTGCTGCAATGAACATTCGTGTGCATGTGTTCTTATAGTAGAATGATTTATAGTCCTTTGGATATCTACCCAGTAAAGGGATTGCTGAGTCAAATGGAATTTCTATTTATAGCTCCTTGGGGAATCGCCACACTGTCTTCCACAATGGTTGAACTAATTTACACTCCCACCAACAGTGTAAGAGTGTTCCTATTTCTCCACATCCTCTCCAGCATCTGCTGTCTCCAGATTTTTTAATGATCACCATTCTAACTGGCGTGAGATGGTATCTCAATGTGGTTTTGATTTGCATCTCTCTAATGACCAAAGATGATGAGCATTTTTTCATGTGTTTGTTGGCCTCATGTATGTCTTCTTTTGTAAAGTGTCTGTTCATATCCTTTGCCCATTTTTGAATGGCCTTGCTTGTTTTTTCCTGTAAATCTGTTTGAGTTCTTTGTAAATTCTGGATGTCAGCCCTTTGTCAGATGCATAAACTGCAAAGATTTTTTCCCATTCTGATGGTTGCCGGTTCACTCTAGTGACTGTTGCTTTTGCCGTGCAGAAGCAGTGGAGTTTGATTGGGTCCCATTTGTCTATTTTGGCTTTTGTTGCCAATGCTTTTGGTGTTTTGGTCATGAAGTCCCTGCCGACTCCTATGTCCTGAATGGTTTTACCTAGATTTTCTTCTAGGGTTTCTATGGTGTCCGGTCTTATGTTTAAGTCTTTAATCCATCTGGAGTTAATTTAAGTGTAAGGTGTCAGGAAGGGGTCCAGTTTCTGCTTTCTGCACATGGCTAGCCAGTTTTCCCAACACCATTTATTAAATAGGGAATCCTTTCCCCATTGCCTTTTTTTTGTCTGGTTTATCAAAGATAATACGGTTGTAGATATGTTGTGTTGCCTCCGATGCCTCTGTTCTGTTCCATTAGTCTATATCTCTGTTTTGGTACCAGTACCATGCTGCTTTGATTACTGTAGCCTTGTAGTATAGTTTGAAGTCTGGTAGTGTGATGCTTCCCGCTGTGTTCTTTTTGCTTAGAATTGACTTGGCTATGCGGGCTCTCTTTTAGTTCCATATGAAGTTCATGGTGGTATTTTCCAATTCTGTGAAGAAATTCAATAGTAGTTTGATGGGGATAGCATTGATTGTGTAAATTACTTTGGGTAGTATAGCCATTTTCACGATATTGATTCTTCCTAACCATGAACATGGAATATTTCTCCATCTGTTTGTGTCCTCTCTTATTTCATTGAGCAGTGGTTTGTAGTTTTCCTTGAAGAGGTCCCTTACGTTCCTTGTGAGTTGTATTCCTAGGTATTTTATTTTCTTTGTAGCAATTGTGAATGGCAGGTCGTTCTTGATTTGGCCGTCTTAATGTCTCTTATTTGTGTATAGGAATGCTTGTGATTTTTGCACATTGATTTTATATCCTGAGACTTTAATGAAGTTACTTATCAGTTTCAGGAGCTTTTGGGCTGAGCTTATAGGGTCTTCTAGGTATACTATCATGTCGTCTGCAAATAGAGACAATTTGGCTTCCACCTTTCCTATTTGAATACCCTTTATTTCTTTTTCTTGCCTGACTGCTCTTGCTAGAACTTCCAGTACTATGGTGAATAGGAGTGGTGAGAGATGGCATCCTTGTCTAGTGCTGGATTTCAAAGGGAATGCTTCCAGTTTTTGCCTATTAAGTATGATATTGGCTGTTGGTTTGTCATAAATAGCTTTTATTACTTTGAGATATGTTCCATCAATACCATGTTTATTGAGGGTTTTTAGCATAAAGGGCTGTTGAATTTTGTCAAATGACTTCTCTGCGTCGATTGAGATAATCATGTGGTTTTTGTTTTTGCTTCTGTTTATGTGGTGAATTACATTTATACACTTGGTTATGTTGAACCAGCCTTGCATCCCCGGGATGAATCCTACTTGATAATGATGGATAAGTTTTTTAATGTGCTGTTGCAATCGGTTTGCCAGTATTTTATTGAAGATTTTTGCATCTATGTTCATCATGGATATTGGCCTGAAGTTTTCATTTCTTGTTGAGTCTCTTCCGGGTTTTGGTATCAGGATGATGTTGTTCTCATAAAATGATTTGGGAAGGGTTCCCTCTTTTTGAATTATTTGGAATAGTTTCAGCAGGAATGGTACCAGATCCTCTTTGTGTTTCTGGAAGAATTCAGCTGTGAACCCATCTGGACCTGGGCTTTTTTGTGTGGTAGGCTCTTAATTGGGGCCTCAACTTCAGACCTTGTTATTGGTCTATTCATAGTTTGGGCTTCCTCCTGGTTTAGGCTTGGAAGGACACAGACGTCCAGGAATTTATCCATTTCTTCCTGGTTTACTAGTTGATGTGCATAGAGTTGTTTGTAGTATTCCCTTATGATGGTTTGAATTTCTGTGGAATCTCTGGTGATTTCCCCTTTATCGTTTTTTATTGCATCTATTTGGTTGTTCTCTCTTTTTTTTATCAGTCTAGCTAGCGGTCTGTCTATTTTGTTGATCCTTTCAAAAAGCCAGCTCTTGGATTTATTGATTTTTGGAAGGGTTCTTCGTGTATCTATCTCCTTCAGTTCTGCTCTGATCTTAGTTATTTCTTGTCTTCAGCTAGGTTTTGAGCTTTTTTGATCTTGCTCCTTTAGCTCTTTCAATTGTGACGATAGGGTGTCCATTTTGAATCTCTCCACTCTTTCATGTGGGCACTTATTGCTATATATTTTCCTCTACAGACTGCTTTAAATGTGTACCAGAGATTCTGGTACGTTGTGTTTTCGTTCTCATTGGTGTCGAAGAACTTCTTTATTTCTGCATTCATTTCATTGTTTATCCAATCAACATTCAAGAGCCACTTGTTCAGTTTCAATGAAGCTGTGCCATTCTGAGTTATTTTCTGAATTCTAAGTTCCAACTTGATTTCACTATGGTCTGAGAGATTGTTTGTTATGATTTCGGTTGTTTTGCATTTGCTGAGGAGTGCTTTACTTCCAATTACGTGGTCAATTTTGGAATAGGTGTGATGTGGTGCTGAGAAGAATGTATATCCTGTGGATTTGGGGTGGAGAGTTCTGTAAATGTCTATCAGGTTTGCTTGTTCCAGGTCTGAGTTCAAGTCCTGGATATCCCTGTTAATTTTCTGTCTGGTGGATCTGTCTGATATTGACAGTGGAGTGTTGATGTCTCCCACTATTATTATGTGGGAGTCTAAGTCTCTTTGTAAGTCATTAAGAACTTGCCTTATATATCTGGGTGCTCCTGCATTGGGTCCATATATATTTAGAATTGTTAGCTCTTCTTGTTGTATCAATCCTTTTACCATTATGTAATGACCTTCTTTGTCCCTTTTGATCTTTGTTGCTTTAAAGTCTATTTTATCAGAGATGAGAATTGCAACTTCTGCTTTTTTTGTTCTCCATTTGCTTGGTAAATCTTTCTCCATTCCTACATTTTGAGCCTTTGTGTATCCTTGCGTGTGAGGTGGGTTTCCTGGATACAGCACCCTAACGGGTTTTGCCTTTTTATCCAATTTGCCAGTCTGTGTCTTTTGATTGGTGCATTTAGCCCATTTACATTTAGGGTTAATATTGTTTTGTGTGAATTTGATACTGCCATTTCGATGCTAGCTAGCTGTTTTGCCCATTGGTTTATGTAGATTCTTCATTTTGTTGATGGTCTTTAGCATTTGGTATGCTTTTAGGATGTCTGGTACTGGTTGTTTCTTTCTATGTGTAATGCCTCTTTCAGGAGCTCTTGTAAAGCAGGCCTAGTGGTGACAACATCTCTGAGTACTTGCTTGTTCATGAAGGATTTTATTTTTTCTTCATTTATGAAGCTCAGTTTGGCTGGATATTAAATTCTGGGTTGAAAGTTTTTTTCTTTAAGGATGTTGAATATTGGCCCCCACTCTCTTCTGGCTTGTAGAGTCTCTGCTGAGAGATCTGCTGTGAGTCTGATGGGCTTCCCTTTGTGGGTAACCCGACCTTTCTCTCTGGCTGCCCTTAGTATTTTCTCCTTCATTTCAACCCTGCTGAATCTGACGATTATGTTCCTTGGGTTTGCTCTTCTTGCAGAATATATTTGTGGTGTCCTCTGTATTTCCTGGAGTTGAGTATTGACCTGTCTTGCCAGGTTGGGGATATTTTCCTGGATAATATCCTGAAGAGTGTTTTCCAGCTTGGATTCATTCTCTTCATCACATTCTGGTACACCTATCAAACGTAGGTTGAGTCTCTTCACATAGTCCCACATTTCTTGGAGATTTTGTTCATTTTTTTTGTGTGCTTTTTCCTTTGATCTTGGTTTCTCATTTTATTTCATTGAGTTGATCTTCGACTTCTGATATTCTTTCTTCTGCTTGGTCAATTCGGCTGTTGAAATTTGTGCGTGCTTCATGAAGTTCTCGTGTTGTGGTTTTCAGCTCCTTCAATTCATTCATATTCCTCTCTAAGTTGTCCATTCTTGATATCATTTTCTCGAATCTTTTTTCAAGGTTCTTAATTTCTTTGCACTGATTTAGAACATGTTCTTTTAGCTCACTGAAATTTCTCATGATCCAATTTCTGAAGTCTGATTCCGTCATTTCATCACACTTTCTCTGTCCAGCTTTGTTCCCTTGCTGGTGAGGAGTTTTGGTCCTTTGTAGGAGGTGAAGTGTTTTGGTTTCTGGTGTCTTCCTCCTTTTTATGCTGGTTTCTTTCCATCTTTATGGATTTATCCACCTGTTGTCTTAGCAGTTGCTGATTTTTCAATTGGGAGGATGTGTTTATGTCTGCTGCAACAGAACTCATAAAACACCCCCCTTTTTTTCCCCTTAGATGCTCTGTCTCAGGGAGTTGTGGCTTTTTTTATGAGAATCTGTTGCACTGTCCTGCCCAGCTAGGTGACAGTTTATTCACCATTTTCCTGCCGGGGCTCCACCCTGCTAGCACGGGTCTGCCCTGTTGCCATAGGGCTTTGTGCTGTGGCTTGCTCCGCCCTGCTGGTGGAGTCTCTCTGTTAATGCAGTTTGCCTCGGCAACAGCAGGCTGCATCAGCCCTGTGCGGTACTTCAGTAGGGGGGATTGCATCAGTCATGGTGGACACCCCTCCCCCACCGGGCTTCACCATCCTAGATTCCGGCAGCAAAACTCTCAGACCTGAGCACCTCCAATCACCGCCCTGCTTGTCCCCATCAGGGTGGGACCCGCCGAGCCTGATCACCCAGATCCCTGCCTCAGAGTCCATCCTCTCTCTCTCTCTCTCTTCCTCTCCCCAAGCTGAACGGTTGACTCTCTCACTGGCGCCCCAGTAGCCTGCTGATAGGGCACTGGGATCCGTGCGATCTCCCATGCCGCTGCCCACTGCACCAGCTCAGATCACAATTCCCAGGAATCTTCTGGTCTGGCTCATTGTCCAAGGCCCATTCAATCAGGTGGACATGCCAATCTGCCCTTCCAAATCTCAGATTGCCGGTTTAACAGGGCACCCCGAACAGTGAGTTTTTGTGCCCAGTGACATTGTGCTGTGGATCCAGCCAAAGCGGCTGTGTGAGCCAGCTGTGCTAGCGTCCCGTGTCTCTCCGACACCTGGGACTTTCAATGTTCCGTGGGCAAAAAAGATCTGTCCAAGAATGTGGCTAGGACTCACCCTCTGTGCCTTCACTGAGAGCTGCAATCTGGAGTCGCCTCTATGATGCCATCTTGGAAGTCCCCACAAGCATTCCTATACACCAATAACAGACTTAAAGAGAACAGAATCAAGAACGAACTGCCATTCACAATTGCTACAAAGAAAATAAAATACCTAGGAATACGACTCACTAGGAATGTAAGGGACCTCTTTAAGGAAAACTACAAACACCTGCTCAACGAAATAAGAGAGGACACAAACAGATGGAGAAACATTCCATGTTCGTGGTTAGGAAGAATCAATATCGTGAAAATGGCTATACTGCCCAAAGTAATTTACACAATCAATGCTATCCCCATCAAACTACCATTGAATTTCTTCACAGAACTGGAAAAAACCACCATGAATTTCATATGGAACCAAAAAAGAGCCCGCATAGCCAAGTCAATTCTAAGCAAAAAGAACACAGCGGGAGGCATCACACTACCAGACTTCAAACTATACTACAAGGCTACAGTAATCAAAACAGCATGGTACTGGTACCAAAACAGAGATATAGACCAATGGAACAGAACAGAGGCATCAGAGGCAACACAACACATCTACAACCATATTATCTTTGATAAACCAGACAAAAACAGGCAATGGGGAAAGGATTCCCTATTTAATAAATGGTGTTGGGAAAACTGGCTAGCCATGTGCAGAAAGCAGAAACTGGACCCCTTCCTGACACCTTACACTAAAATTAACTCCAGATGGATTAAAGACTTAAACGTAAGACCTGACACCATAAAAACCCTAGAAGAAAATCTAGGCAAAACCATTCAGGACATAGGAGTAGGCAAGGACTTCATGACCAAAACACCAAAAGCATTGGCAACAAAAGCCAAAATAGACAAATGGGACCTAATCAAACTCCACAGCTTCTGCACGGCAAAACAAACAGTCACTAGAGTGAATCGGCAACCATCAGAATGGGAAAAAATCTTTGCAGTTTACGCATCTGGCAAAGGGCTGATATCCAGAATTTACAAAGAACTCAAACAGATTTACAGGAAAAAAAACAAACAAGCCGATTCAAAAATGGGCAAAGGATATGAACAGAAACTTTACGAAAGCAGACATGCATGAGTCCAGCAAACATATGAAAAAGTGCTCATCGTCATTGGTCATTAGAGAGATGCAAATCAAAACCACATTGAGATACCATCTCACACCAGTTAGAATGGCGATCATTAAAAAATCTGGAGGCAGCAGATGCTGGAGAGGATGTGGAGAAATAGGAACACTCTTACACTGTTGGTGGGAGTGTAAATTAGTTCAACCATTGTGGAAGACAGTGTGGCGATTCCTCAAGGACCTAGAGACAGAAATTCCATTTGACCCAGCAATCCCATTACTGGGTATCTATCCAAAGGACTATAAATCGTTCTACTATAGGGACACATGCACACGAATGTTCATTGCAGCACTGTTTACAATAGCAAAGACCTGGAACCCACCCAAATGCCCAACGATGATAGACTGGACTGGGAAAATGTGGCACATATACACCATGGAATATTATGCAGCAATCAAAAATGATGAGTTTGTGTCCTTTGTAGGGACATGGATGAATCTGGAGAACATCATTCTCAGCAAACTGACACAAGAACAGAAAAAGAAATACCGCATATACTCACTCATAGGTGGGTGAGAAAAATGAGAACACATGGACACAGGCGGTCTACTATACACTGGGGACTATTGGGGGTAATGGGGTAGGGACAGCGGGGGGGGCTGGGGAGGGATAGCCTGGGGATGAATGCCAAGTGTGGGTGAAGGGGAGGAAGGCAGCAAAACACACTGCCATGTGTGTACCTATGCAACTATCTTGCACGTTCTGCACATGTACCCCCAAACCTATAATGCAATAAAAATTAAAAATAAAAAATAAATAAATAAATAAAAAAGAAAATAAAATACCTAGGAATACAACTCACAAGGAACGTAAGGGACCTCTTTAAGGAAAATTACAAACCACTGCTCAACAAAATAAGAGAGTACATAAACAAATGGAGAAACATTCCATGTTCATAGTTAGAAAGAATCAATATCGTGAAAATGGCTGTACTACCCAAAGTAATTTACACAATCAATGCTATCTCCATCAAACTACCATTGAATTTCTTCACAGAATTGGAAAAAAACACCATGAATTTTATATGGAACCATAAAAGAGCCCGCATAGCAAAGTCAATTCTAAGGAAAAAGAATACAGCAGGAGGCATCACACTACCAGACTTCAAACTATACTACAAGGCTACAGTAATCAAAGCAGCATGGTACTGGTACCAAAACAGAGATATAGACCAATGGAACAGAACAGAAGCATCAGAGGCAACACAACATATCTACAACCATATTATCTTTGATAAACCAGGCAAAAACAAGCAATGGGGAAAGGATTCCCTGTTTAATAAATGGTGTTGGGAAAACTGGCTAGCCATGTGCAGAAAGCAGAAACTGGACCCCTTCCTGACACCTTACACTAAAATTAACTCCAGATGGATTAAAGACTTAAACATAAAACCTGACACCATAGAAATCCTAGAAGAAAATCTAGGCAAAACCATTGAGGACATAGGAGTCGGCAAGGACTTCATAAACAAAACACCAAAAGCATTGGCAACAAAAGCCAAAATAGACAAATGTGACCTAATCATACTACACAGCTTCTGCACGGCAAAAGAACCAGTCACTAGAGTGAACCGGCAACCATCAGAATGGGAAAAAATCTTTGCAGTTTATGCATCTGACAAAGGGCTGATATCCAGAATTTACAAAGAACTCAAACGGATTTACGGGAATAAAACAAACAAACCGATTCAAAAATGGGCAAAGGATATGAACAGACACTTTACAAAAGAAGACATACATGAGGCCAACAAACACATGAAAAAATGCTCATCATCACTGGTCATTAGAGAGATGCAAATCAAAACCATATTGAGATACCATCTCATGCCCGTTAGAATGGTGATCATTAAAAAATCTGGAGACAGCAGATGCTGTAGAGGATGTGGAGAAATAGGAACACTCTTACACTGTTGGTGGGAGTTTAAATTAGTTCATCCATTGTGGAAGACAATGTGGCGATTCCTCAAGGACCTAGAAATAGAAATTCCATTTGACCCAGGAATCCCATTACTGCGTATATATCCAAAGGACTATAAATCGTTCTCCTATAAGGACACATGCACACGAATGTTCATTGCAGCACTGTTTACAATAGCAAAGAACTGGAACCAACCCAAATGCCCAACGATGATAGACTGGACTGGGAATATGTGGCACATATACACCATGGAATATTATGCAGCAATCAAAAATGATGAGTTTGTGTCCTTTTTAAGGACATGGATAAATTTGGAGAACATCATTCTCAGCGAACTGACACAAGAACAGAAAAAGAAGTACCACATATACTCACTCATAGGCTGGTGAGAAAAATGAGAACACATGGACACAGAGAGGGGGTCTACTACACACTGGGGTCTATTGGGGGGAATGGCGGAGGGACATCGGGGGGCTGGGGAGGGATAGTCTGGGGATGAATGCCAAGTGTGGGTGAAGGGGAGGAAGGCAGCAAAACACACTGCCATGTGTTTACCTATGCAACTTTTTTGCACGTTCTGAACATGTACCCCCAAACCTATAATGCAATAAAAATTAAAAAAAAATTAAAGGCATCTAAAATCAAGGCAAGTGAAGGCAAGCTATGGCATCTAATGGCATATAAAGCAATCTAAAGGGAAGGCAATGCAAGGCAAGACGAGGCAGGGCATGGCAAGGCATCTAAAAGCATGTAAAGGCATCTAAAGTAAAGACAAGGCAAGGTAAGATATTTAGAGGCATGTAAAGGCATCTAAAGCAAGTCAAGGCTAGGCAAGTCAAGGCAAGGCATGTAAAGTCATCTAAATGGAAGGCAAGGCAAGGCCTCTAAAGCATGTAAAGGAACCTAACAAAAACTCAAAGCAAGGCAAATCAAGACATCTAAAGGAATCTAAAGGCTAGGAAAGGAAAGTCATTTAATGGCATGTAAAGGCAGCTAAAGGCAAGGCAAGGCAATTCATCTAAAGACATTTAAAATCTTCTAAAAGCAAGCAAGTCATCTAGAGCTATGTTAATGCATATAAAGGCAGAGCAAGTCAAAGCAAGAAAAGGCAAGGCAAGGCATGCAAAGGCATGTAAAAGTATCTGAAGAGAAAGGAAAAAGGCAAGGCATCTCAAGGAAAGGCATTTAAATGCATCTAAAGGCAAGGGAGGGCAATGCATGTACAGGCATGTAAAGTCATATATATCAAGGTAAGGCAAGACACAGAAAGGCAAGGCAAGGCAAGGCATCTAAAGGCAGGTAAAGGCATCTAAAGGTAAGGCAAGGAATCTGAAACCATATAAAAGCATCTAAAGGCAAGGCAAGGCATCTAAAGCTATGTGAAAGCATGTGAAGGCAAGGTAAGGCATGGCAAGGCAAGGCGTCTAAAGGCATGTAAGGCATCTAAAGTCAAGGCAAGTGAAATCAAGGCATCTAAAGGCATGTGAAGGCAAGGCAGAACAAGAGAAGACAATGCCTCTAAATGCATGTAAAGACATGTAAGGTCACGACAAATCATCCAAAGGAATTTAAAGGCATCTAAAGCAAAGTCAAGCAAGGCAAGAACAGGCATCTAACAGCATGTAAAGGCATTTAGATTAAATCAAGGCAAAACAAGTCAAGGCATCTAAAGGCGTGGAAAGGCATCTAAACGCAATGCGAGGCAGGCAAGGCATCTAAAGGCACGTAAATGCATCTGAAGGCAAGGTAAAGTAAACAATCTAAAGGCATGTAAAGACATCTAAAGACAAGGCAAGGCAAGGTAAGGCAAGGCAAGTCATCTAAAGGCATGCAAAGGCATCTAAAGTCAAGGCAAGTCAAGGTAAGGCATCTAAAGGCACCTAAAGGCATATACATTAAGGCAACCTAAGGCGCAGCAAGGCAAGGCAAACCAAGACACTGTTCCCCAGGTGTGTATTATTGACTGAGACTCTGAATAAGTGGGCATATGGAGTAGAATATTGACTACTCCAAAGTTGTGCATTACTAACTCAGGCTTTGATTTTGTGGCCATATAAAATAGACTAGTGTCTATTCCCCAGTGCATTATTCACGGAAGCTGTAAATGAGTGGCTGTATAAAGTAGACTCCTAACTCTTCCCCAGGTGTGTATTACTCAGTGAGGCTCTGCATGAGTGGTCATATGAAATAGGATGCTGACTATAACCCATGATTGTCTTATTCAGTGAATCTCTGAATGAGTGGCTAAATGAAACAGGCTGATGAGTACTGTGCAATTGTGCATTATTCACTGAGACTATAAGTGAGTGGCCATATAAAATGGAATCCTGACTATTCCACAGGTGTGTATTATTCACTGAGGCTCTGAATGAGTGACTGTATGAAATACACTTCTGGCTACTCCACAGTTTGCATTTTTCACTAATTCTCTGAATGAATGTTTATATTACATAGCCTCCTGATTATTGCCCCAGTGTGCATTATTCAATGAGGCTCTTAATCAATGGTCATATGAAATAGAATCCTGACTATTTCCCAGGTGTGCATCATTCAGTAATGCTCGGATTGAGTGGCCATATGACATAGACACTGACTATTCCCCAGCTGTGTATCATTCAGTGAGTTTCTGAATAAGTGGCCATATGAAATAGACTTCTGACTATTCCCCAGGTGTGTATTACTTGCTAAGGGTATGGATGAGTGGTTAATAAAATAGCCTTCTGACTATTCCACAGGTGTGCATTTTCAACTGAGGCACTGAATGAACCATCATATCAAATAGACTCCAGACTATTTTGCAGGAGTGCATTTTTCCATGAGTCTCTGAATGAGCATCTATATGAAATAGACTCCAGAGTATTCCCCAGGTATGTACGATTCACAGGCTATGAATGGGTGGTCATGTGAAATACACTCCTGACTTTTCCATAGATTGTATTATTCAATGTGTCTCTGAATTAGTGGCCATACAAAAGAGACTCCTGAATGCTCCCAGGAGTGCATTTTTAGATCGGGCTCTGAATGAGTCGCCATACCAAATAGAATCCTGACTTTCCCCCAGGTGTCTATTATTCAGTGAGGCTCTGAATGTGTAGCTATATGAAATAGATTTCTGACTACTCTACAGGTGTTCATTATTCAGTGAAGCTCTGAATAAGAGGCCATATGTAATAGTGTCCTGAGTATTCACTGGAATGCATTATTCACTGAGGCTCTGAATGTTTGGCCATATGAAATAGCCTCCTGATTATTCCATAGGTGTGTATTATTTAATCAGGCTTTGAGTTACTGACCATATAAAATAGATTCCTGACTATTCCCCAGGTGTGTATTATTGACTGAGACCCTGATAAAGTGGGCATATGGAATAGGCTTCTCACTATTCCAAAGTTGTGCATTACTCACTCAGGCTTTGATTTTGTGGCCATATAAAAAAGACTAGTGTCTATTCCCCAGGCGTGCATTATTCACTGAAGCTGTAAATGAGTGACTATATGAAGTAGACTCTTAACTCTTCCTCAGGTGTGTATTATTGAATGAGACTCTGAATCAGTGGGCAGAAGAAAGAGACTCCTGACTATTCCCCAGCTAGGCATTATTTACAGAGACTCTGAATCTGTAGCCATTAGAAGTAGACCCTTGACTATTTTCCAGGGGTGTATTATTCACTGAGGCCCTAAAAGAGTGGCCATATAAAAGAGATACCTGACCATTCCAGAAATATATATTATTCACTGAAACACTGAAAGAGTGGCCATAGGAATTAGATTCCATTTTACTCACAGGTGTGTGTTCTTCATTAATTCTCTCAATGAATCACCATATGAAAGAGACTAGTGATTATTTCACAAATGCACATGATTCAAAAAGGTTCTGTATGAGTGTTCATATCAAGTAGACTCATGACTATCACCCAGGTGTGTATCATTCAGGGAGGTGCTTAATTTGTGGCTATCTTAAATAGGGTCCTGACTACTCCACAGGTATTCATTATTCACTGAAGCTCTGAATGAGGAGCCATATGAAATAGACCCCTGACTATTGCCCTATTGTGCATTATTCAGTAAGACTCTGAGTGGTTATATGGAATAGAATCCTGACGATTCCCCAGGTCTATATCATTCAGTGAGATACTAAATCAGTGTTCATATAAAAGAGGCTCCTGACTATTACCATGGTGTGCATTATTCACTGAGGCTGTGAGTGGCCATATGAAATAGACTCCTAATATTCACTGAGTATTTCTCATGTGTGCATTATTTACTGAGTCTCTGAGAGGCCATATGAAATAGACTCCTGACAATTCCCCAGTTGTGTATTATTCCCTGTGGGTCTTAATGAGTGGCCATATTAAATAGACTTCTGATTATTCCACAGGTGTGTATTATTCAGGGAATCTCAGAATGGGGGTCAATATGAATTAGTCTCCTCAGTACTCTGCAGATATACATTATTCACTGAGGCTCATAATGAGGGGTCATATTAAACAGAATCCTGACTATTCCCAACGTGTGTATTATTCAGTGAGGCTCTGAATGATTCACCAAATGAAAAAGACTAAAAAGATTCCTAAATACTCAACAGGTGTGAATTACTCACTGAGCCTCAGAATGAGTGGCCATGTGAAATACACTCCTTTTTCCGAAGTGTGTACTATGCAGTGAGGCTCAAAATGAGTGGCCATATAAAACAGACCCCACAGTACTCGACAGACGTGCATTATTCACTGAGGGGCTGAATGAGTGGGAATAAGCAATAGATTCCTGATTATCTCGCAGCTGTGCATTATTCACTGAGGCTCTGAATATGTGACCATTTGGAGTAAATTCCTCACTATTTGCTAGGTGTGTGTTATTCACAGACTCTCCAAATGCATTGCCATTCCAAATGGACTCTTGGGAAATCTCCAGGTGTACACTATTCCATGAAGTTCTGAATGAATGACCACAGGAAATGGACTCCTCACTGTTCCCCAAGTGTGTATTACTCACTGAGGCTCTGAAAGAGTGACCAAATGAAATAGATTTCTGACTATTCCACAGGTGTGCATTATGCAGTGTGGCTCCAAATAAGTATTCATATGAAACTGTCCTGACTATTCCCCAAGAGTGTATCACTCAGTGAGGTGCTGAAAGAATGCCCATGTGAAATAGACTCTTGACTACTCTCCAAGTTTGTATTATTCACTGAGGCTCTGAATGAGTGGCCATATGACATAGACTCCTGACTTCTCCACATTATTCAGTGACATTCCTAATGAGAGGCCACATGAAAAAGACTCCTGACTATTCCACAGGTGTGCATTATTAAGACTCTGAATGAACAGATAAAACAGAATCCTGACAATTTCCCCAGGTGTGTACATTTAATGAGGCTCTTAATGAGTGGCCATGTGAAAGAGACTTCTGACTATTTCGCAGGTGTGCATTATTCCATGAGGCTGTGAAAAAGTGGCCACATGAAATACACTCTTGACAATTTCCCAGGTGTGTAATATTCAGTGAGGTTCTGAATAAGTTTCCATATGAAATAGTATCCTTTTAGCTGCTGTGCATTAGTCAGTAAGGCTCTGAATGAGTGGTCATAAGAAATAGACTCCACACAGGGTGCTTCCAAGATGGCGTCGTAGAGGCGAATCAGGATTGCAGCTGCCAGTGAAGGCGCAGAGGGTGAGTGCTAGCTGCATTCTTGGACGGACCTTTTTTGCCCACAGAACGTTGAAAGTCCCAGGTGTGGGAGAGACACGGGAAGAAAGCACAGAGTGCTCGTGCAGCCGGCTCGTGCGGCTCAGCCAGCACCCCAGCGCCTCGGCTCCCACACAAAACTCACTGGTCTGGGTGCCCTGTTAAACCAGCAATCTGAGATTTGGAAGGGCATATTGACATGTCCATCTGATTGAACGGGACGTGGACAAAGAGCCAGACCAGGAGATATTTGGAAAGTGTGATCTCAGCTGGCACAGTGGGCAGCAGCATGGGAGATTGCAGGGATCCCAGTGCCCTATCAGCAGGCTACTGGGGCGCCAGTGAGAGAGTTGACCGTTCACCTTGAGGAGATGAAGAGAGAGAGACAGAGGACATACTCTGAGGCAGGGAGCTGGGTGATCGAGTTTGGCGGGTCCCACCCTAACAAGGACAAGCAGGGTGGCGATTAGAGGCACTCGGGATTGAGAGCTTTGCGGCCGACACAGTTGAATCTAGCATGGTGCAGCCCGGTGGGGGAAGGGCGTCTGCCACTACGGACACAATCCGCCCCTACTGAAGTACCGCCCAAGGCTGATGCAGTCTGCCATTGCCGAGGCAACTTGCCATAACAGAGAGACTTCCTCAGCTGGGTGGAGCACCACAGCAGAACGGAGCTGGCGGCAGCAGGGCAGAACCATGCTAGCAGGGCAAAGAATCGGCAGGCAAATCGTGAATTGACTACCTCCTAGCAGGGCAGGACAGTGCAAGAGATACTCATAAAGAAAGCCCCAAACCCCTGAGACAGAGCATCTAAGAAGGAAAAAAAAAGGGTGGTGTTTTATGAGTCCTGTTGCAGCAGACACAAACACATCCTCCCAACAACCCTGAATGAACAACGGAGCTCATAGCTCAGCACTGGAGCTCCTATAAAGCACAGACCGTCCCCTCAAGCAGCACTCTGACCCCTGTATATCCAAAGAGTCACCCCAAAAAAGGACTAATCAGAATGACATTTGGCGGGCATTATTCTGGGACAACGATAGCAGAAGAAAAAACTCGTAGAATCCTTCACTGTACTGCAGCTGGTACAGGTGTACCCCAGACAAGCAGGGCCTAGAGAGGACCGCAGCATTCATGCAGCAGAGGGGCTAGACCATGAGAAGGAAAATTAAGTAACAGAAATACTTCATCATCAACAATCCGGGCATCCACTCAGAAACCCAATTGAAAAATCAGCCACTACTAAGACAACAGGCGGATAAATCCATAAAGATGGGAAGAAACCAGCGCAAAAAGGAGGAAAGCACCCGAAACCAAAACACCTCACCTCCAAAAAAGGACCAAAACTCCTCACCAGCAAGGGAACAAAGCTGGATGAAGAATGAGTGTAATGAAATGACGGAATCAGACTTCAGAAAGTGGATAATGAGAAACTTCAGTGAGCTAAAAGAACATGTTCTAAATCAGTGCAAAGAAACTAAGAACCTTGAAAAATGAGTCGAGGAAATGATAACAAGAATGGACGACTTAGACAGAACATGAATGAATTGGAGGAGCTAAAAACACAACACAAGAACTTCGCGAAGCATGCACAAGATTCAACAGCCGAATAGACCAAGCAGAAGAAAGAATACCAGAAGTCGAAGATCAACTCAATGAAATAAAATGAGAAACCAAGATCAAAGAAAAAACGCAAAAAGAAATGAACAAAATCTCCAAAAAATGTGGGACTATGTGAAGAGACCCAACCTACGTTTGATAGGTGTACCAGAATGTGATGAAGAGAATGAATCCAAGCTGGAAAATACTCTTCAGGATATTATCCAGAAAAATTTCCACAACCTAGCAAGACAGGTCAATACTCAACTCCAGGAAATACAGAGAACACCACAAAGATACTCTGCAAGAAGAGCAACCCCAAGGCACATAATCGTCAGATTCACCAGGGTTGAAATGAAGGAGAAAATACTAAGGGCAGCCAGAGAGAAAGGTCGGGTCACCCAAAAAGGGAAGCCCATCAGACTCAAAGCAGATCTCTCGGCAGAGACTATACAAGCCAGGAGAGAGTGGGGGCCAATATTCAACATCCTTAAAGAAAAGAACTTTCAACCCAGAATTTCATATACAGCCAAACTGAGCTTCATAAGTGAAGAAAAAATAAAATCCTTCACGAACAAGCAAGTACTCAGAGATTTTGTCACCACTAGGTCTGCTTTACAAGAGCTCCTGAAAGAGGCACTACACACAGAAAAAAACAACCAATACCAGCCATCCTAAAAGCATACCAAATGGTAAAGACCATCAACAAAATGAAGAAGGTACATGAACCAACGGGCAAAACAGCCAGCTAGAATCAAAATGGCAGTATCAAATTCACACATAACAATATTAACCCTAAATGTAAATGGGCTAAATGCACCAATCAAAAGACACAGACAGACAAATTGGATAAAAAATCAAAACCCATCGGTGTGCTGTATCCAAGAAACCAACCTCACATGCAAGGATACACAAAGGCTTAAAATAAAAAGATGGAGGAATATTTACCAAGTAAATGGAGAGCAAAAAATAGCAGGAGTTGCAATTCTGGTCTCTGATAAAATAGACTTTAAAGCAACAAAGATAAAAAGGGACAAAGAATGTCATCACATAATTGTAAAAGGATCAATACAACAAGAAGAGCTAACGATTCTAAATATATATGGACCCAATTCAGGAGCACCCAGATATATACGGCAAGTTCTTAATGGCTTACAAAGAGACTAAGACTCCCACACAATAATAGTGGGAGACCTTAACACTCCACTGTCAGTAGCAGACAGATCAACCAGACAGAAAATTAACAAGAATATCCAGGAGTTGAACTCAGACCTGGAACAAGCAAACCTGATAGACATTTACAGAACTCTCCACCCCAAATCCAAAGAATATACATTCTTCTCAGCACCACATCACACCTACTCCAAAATTGACAAAATAATTGGAAGTAAAGCACTCCTCAGCAAATGCAAAACAACTGAAATCATAACAAACAGTCTCTCAGAACATAGTGCAATCAAGTTGGAACTCAGAATTCAGAAACTAACTCAGAACCACAAAGCTCCATGGAAACTGAACAAGTGGCTCTTGAATGTTCATTGGATAAACAAAGAAATAAAGGCAGAAATAAAGAAGTTCTTTGAAACCAACGAGAATGAAGACACAACGTACCAGAATCTCTGGGACACATTTAAAGCAGTCTGTAGAGGAAAATATATAGCAATAAGTGCCCACATGAGAAGAGTGGAGAGATCCAAAATTGACACCCTATCGTCAAAATTGAAAGAGCTACAGGAGAAAGATCAAAAAAGCTCAAAACCTAGCCGAAGACAAGAGATAACTAAGATCAGAGCAGAACTGAAGGAGATAGAGACAAGAAAACCCCTTCAAAAAATCAATAAATCCAAGAGCTGGTTTTTCATCAGACACACAAAGAGGATCTGGTACCATTCCTTCTGAAACTATTCCAAATAATTCAAAAAGAGGGAACCCTTTCCAAATCATTTTATGAGACCAAAATCATCCTGATACCAAAACCTGGCAGAGACTCAACAAGAAAAGAAAACTTTGGGCCAATATCCACAATGAACATAGATGCAACAATCTTCAATAAAATACTGGCAAACCGATTGCAACAGCACATTAAAAAACTTATCCATCATGATCAAGAAGGATTTATCCTGGGGATGCAAAACTGGTTCAACATATGCAAGTCTATAAATATAATTCACCACATAAACAGAAGCAAAAACAAAAACCACATGATTATCTCAATTGACACAGAGAAGGCATTTGACAAAATTCAACAGCCCTTTATGCTAAAAACCCTCAATAAACTCGGTATTGATGGAACATATCTCAAAGTAATAAAAGCTATTTATGACAAACCAACAGCCAATATTATACTTAATGGGCAAAAACTGGAAGGATTCCCTTTGAAATCAGGCACTAGTCAAGGATGCCCTCTCTCACCACTCCTATTCAACATAGTACTTGACGTTCTAGCCAGAGCAATCAGGCAAGAAAAAGAAATAAATGGTTTTCAAATAGGAAAGGTGGAAGCAAAATTATCTCTATTTGCAGATGACATGATAGTATACCTAGAAGACCCCATCGCCTCAGCCCAAAAGCTCCTGAAACTGATAAGCAACTTCAGCAAAGTCTCAGGATATAAAATCAATGTGCAAAAATCACAAGCATTCCTATACACAAATAACAGACTTAAAGAGAACCAAATCAAGAACGAACTGCCATTCACAATTGCTACAAAGAAAATAAAATACCTAGGAGTACAATTCACAAGGAACGTAAGGGACCTCTTTAAGGAAAACTACAAACCACTGCCCAACGAAATAAGAGAGGACACAAACAGATGGAGAAACATGCCATGTTCATGGTTGAGAAGAATCAATATCGTGAAAATGGCTATACTGCCCAAAGTAACTTACACAATCAATGCTATCCCCATCAAACTACCATTGAATTTCTTCACAGAACTGGAAAAAAACCACCATGAACTTCATATGGAACCAAAAGGGAGCCCACATAGCCAAGTCAATTCTAATCAAAAAGAACACAGCGGGAGGCATCACACTACCAGACTTCAAACTATACTACAAGGCTACAGTAATCAAAACAGCATGGTACTGGTACCAAAACAGAGATGTAGACCAATGGAACAGAACAGAAGCATCGGAGGCAACACAACATATTTACAACCATATTATCTTTGATAAACCAGACAAAAACAAGCAATGGGGAAAGGATTCACTGTTTAATAAATGGTGTTGGGGAAACTGGATAGCCATGTGAAGAAAGCAGAAACTAGACCCCTTCCTGACACCTTACACTAAAATTAACTCCAGATGGATTAAGAACTTAAACATAAGACCTGACACCATAAAAACCCTAGAAGAAAATCTAGGCAAAACCATTCAAGACATAGGAGTAGGCAAGGACTTCATGACCAAAACACCAAAAGCATTGGCAACAAAAGCCAAAATAGAAAAATGGGACCTAATCAAACTCCACAGCTTCTGCACAGCAAAAGAAACAGTCACTAGAGTGAATCAGCAACCATCAGAATGGGAAAAAATCTTTGCAGTTTACACATCTGACAAAGGGCTGATATCCAGAATTTACAAAGAACTCAAACAGGTTTAAAGGAAAAAAACAAACAAGCCCATTCAAAAATGGGCAAAGGATATGAACAGACACTTTACAAAAGAAGACGTACATGAGGCCAACAAACACATGAAAAAATGCTCATCATCATTGGTCATTAAAGAGATGCAAATCAAAACCACATTGAGATACCATCTCACGCCAGTTAGAAAGGCGATCATTATAAAATCTGGAGACAGCAGATGCTGGAGAGGATGTGGAGAAATAGGAACACTTACACTGTTGGTGGGAGTGTAAGTTAGCTCAACCATTGTGGAAGACAGTGTGGCGATTACTCAAGGACCTAGAAATAGAAATTCCATTTGACCAAGCAATCCCTTTACTGGATATATGTCCAAAGGACTATAAATCATTCTACTATAAGGACACATGCACACGTATGTTCATTGCAGCACTGTTTACAATAGCAAAGTCCTGGAACCAACCCAAATGCCCATCGATGATAGACTGGACTGCAAAAATGTGGCACATATACACCATGGAATATTATGCAGCAATTAAAAATGATGAGTTTATGTCCTTTGTAAGGACATGTATGAATCTGGAGAATATCATTCTCAGCAAACTGACACAAGAACAGAAAAAGAAATACCGCATATTCTCACTCATAGGCGGGTGAGAAAATTGAGAACACATGGACACAGGGAGGGCGTCTACTACACACTGGGGTCTATTTTGGGAAATGTGGGAGGGACAGTGGGGGGGCTGGTGAGGGATAGCCTGGTGATAAATGCCAAGTGTGTGTGAGGGGGAGGAAGGCAGCAAATCACACTGCCATGTGTATACCTATGCAACTATCTTTCACGTTCTGCACATGTACCCCAAGACCTATAATGCAATAAAAATTAAAAATAAAAGAAATACTCTTCTGACTATATCACAAGTGTGTAATATTCCTTGTGGCTGTGAAAGAGTGGCCACATGAAACAGACTCCTTATTACTCCACATGTGTGCATTATTTACAGATTGTCTGAATTAGTAGCCATATGACATAGACTCCTAATTATATTCCATGTGTGCATTATTTAAAGAGGTTCTGTATGAGTGTCCATAAAGAATAGACAGCTGACACTCCCCCTGGTGTGTATTATTCAGTGAGGCCCAGAATGACAGGTCATATGAAATAAACTCCTGACTATCATCCAGGTGTGTATCATTAAGGGAGGCACTAAATTCCTGTCTATCTTAAATAGCATCCTGACTACTCCATAGGGTTTCATTATTCACTGAAGCTCTGAATTAGATGCCATATAAAATAGACTGCTGACTAATGTTCCGTTGTGAATTATTCAATAAGGCTCTGAATGAGTGGTAGTATGGTATAGAATTCTGACGATTCCCTAGGTGTGTATCATTCAGTGAGGCATTGAATGAGTGGCCATATGAAAGAGGTTCCTGATTATTACCCTGGTGCGCATTATTCAGTATGGCTCTGAATTATTGGCCATGTAAAATAGACTCCTGAGTATTCCCCAAGTCTGCGTTATTCACTGATTATCTGAGTGGCCATATAAAATAGACTCCTGACTATTCCCCAGTTGTGTATTATTCCGTGGGGGTCCTACTGAGTGACCATATGAAATAGATTTCTTTTTTTTTTTTTTTTTTTTTGCCTGTTTCTCTCATGACTAGATGGGGATTCTGAGTTATTGGGAGGTGAAAGGCTGTTTCCATCGCATCCTTTCTTCTTTCTTTTTTCTTTTTTAGAAAAAAAGGAAAAGAGGGGAAGAAAAAGAGGGAGAGAGAACAGGAATATTGCTTTATTCTATGAATGGGTATTAATAATGGCTGATCATTATTTTGTGTATTTAAAGTGGAGAATACATATTTTATGTATCTAAAGTGGAGAGATCTACAAATGCTTATTAAGTTTACTTGTTACTGATCTGAGTTCAAATTCTGGATATCCTTATTAATTTTCTGTCTCGTTGTGTCTTAATCTCTTTATAGGTCTTGTGTATCTGGGTGTTAGAATGCATTGATCCATATACCACTCTATCTTTGTTGCTTTGAAATCTGTTTTATCAAATGCATGAATTGCAACTCCTTTTTGTTTATTTATTTGTTTTTGTTCTCCATTTGGTTGGTAGATCTTTCTCCAACCCTTTCTTTTGAGTCTTTGTGTATCTTTGGATATGAAATGGGTCTAGATGTAGTATACCGTTAAGATTTGGCTGTATCTTTTGATTGGGGAATTTAGTCGATTTCAATTTAGGATTACTGCCATTTGATGTTAACTCTCTATTTTATCCATTCATTGATGTAAATTTTTCTTTATGTTGATGCTCTTTACTTTTTGGTATGTTTTTAGAAAGGCTAATACTGGTTGTTTCTTTCTGTGTGTAATGCTTCTTTCAGAAGTTTTTGTAAAGCAGGTCTGGTGGTAATAAAATCTCTGAATACTTGCTTGTTCATAAAAGATTTTATTTTTCCTTCAATTGTGAAGCTTAGTTTGGCTGGATATAAAATTCTGGGCTGAAAGTTCTGTTCTTTAAGGATGTTAAATATTGGCCTCCACTCTCTTCTGGCTTGTAGGGTTTCTGCTGAGAGATCTGCTGTAAGTCTAATAGGCTTCCCTTTGTGGGTTACCTGACCTTTCTCTCTAGCTGCCCTTAGTACTTTCTCCTCTGTTTCAACCCTGGTGAATCTAATAATTATGTGTCTTGGGGTTGCTCTTCTTAAGGAATATCTTTGTGGTGTTCTCTGTATTACCTGAGGTTGAATAGTATCCTGCTTTGCTAGATTGGGAACATTCTCCTGGATAATATCCTGAAGAGTATTTTCCAGCTGGGATTCATTCTCTCCATCACATTCAGGTGCACCTATCACACGTAGATTGGGTCTTTTTACATAGTCCCATAATTCTTGGAGACTTTGCTCATTCCCTTTTATCCTTTTTTCTCTATTCTTGTCTTCTCATTCCATTTCATTAATTTGGTTTTCGACCTCTGATATCCTTTCTTCTGCTTGATCAATTCGGCTATTCAAACTTGTGCATATTTCACTAAGTTCTCGTGTTGTATTTTTCAACTTCATTAGTTCATTTATATTCCTCTCTATATTGTCCATTCTTTTTAACATTTCGTCTAACCTTTTTTCAAAGTTCTTAGTTTCTTTACATTGGGTTAGAACAAGTTGTTTCAATTCCCAGAAGTTTTTTTACCATCCACCTCCTAAAGCCTCCTTCAGATACTGGAACACAGTCCTCTTCCATTAGGGCTTGTTCCATTGCTGATGAGGAATTACTATCCCCTGTAGAGGGAGAGGGGTTCTGACTTTTGGTTTTCTCGGCCTTTTTAGGCTGTTTTTTTCCCTTTATTGTGATTTTTATCCATCTGATGTCTTTACAATCAGCGCCTTTCTGATTAAGTTCATGAGAGGATGTCCAATTTATTGATTCCCAGTGCTGGAATCCAAGCAACCCACTGCGCCGGCTAAAACAGCAGCGATAAGACAGATGGTGCTCTTCTGCCTGGAAATCTCTGGTCTGGCTTCCTTCCTGAGTCCGCAACAGGTGGCTCTGCCTTCCCGGAGCTCCAAACACCAGTCAGTAGGGGAACCAGTCCTGCGCACTGTGCACGAAGAGCTGCCGCACCGAGGCGACAACAAAACCACTGCGCCGGCCACAGAAGTCGCGCTGGTGACCCGCGGGGCTTCTCCACTGGAAATCTTCTGGTCCGTGGGCGACGAAAATTTTTCTGAAAATGTGGCTTCGTCACGTTTTCCGAGCTATCAGTGGGAGCTACAATCCCGAGCTGTTAGCGATCAGCCATCTTGGATCTCTCTCTCCTGAAATAGATTTCTAACTGTTCCCCATGTGTGCATTATTCAGGGAGTCTCAGAATCGGGGGTGATATGAATTAGTCTACTCAGTCCTCCACAGATGTGCATTATTCACTGAGGCTTGTAATGAGTGGTCATGTTAAACAGACTCCTGACTATTGCCCAGGTGTGGATTATTCGCTGAGGCTCTGAAACAGTGTCTGTATGAAAGAGACACCTGACTATTCCCAAGGTGTTCATTATTCAGCTTGGCTCTCAATGACTGGTCCTATAAAAGAGAACCTGACTATTCCCCAGATGTGTATCATTCAGTGAGGCTCTGAATGAGTTACCATATAAAATAGACCATTGACTATTTCCCAAGTGTCTATTATTTACAATAGAATCCTCAGTAGTCGCCAGGTGTGCATTATTCACTGAGGGTCTGAATGAGTGGCAATATGAAATAGACTCTTGACAATTTCACAGGTGTGTATCAATCAGTGAGGCTCTGAATGAGTGGCCATATGAAAGAGAATCTTCACTTATCCACCGGTGTGCATTACTCCATAAGATTCTGAATTAGTGGCCATATGACTATTCCACAGGTGTGTACCATTCAGTGGAGCTCTGAGTGGCCATATGAAAAAGATTTCTGAATATCCGCAAGGAGCTTATTACTCAGAGAGGATCTGAATGAATGGCTATATCAATTATTCTGTTGACTACTTCACAGGAGTGCATTATTCATTGAAGCTCTGCATAAAAGGCCAGATGAAATTGTCTCCTGACAATTCCCTAGATGTGTATTATTCACTGAGCTTCTGAATATGTGGCCAATTAAAATATACTCCTGATTATTCCCCAGGTGTGTGTTATTCACTGAGGTTCTGTATGAGTTTCCATATAAAATAGACTCCTGACAGTTCCCCAGGTGTGCACTACTCCCTGAGGCTCTCACTGAGTGGCCATATGAAATAGACTCCTGAATCCACCCCATGTGTGTATTATTTAGAGAGGCTCTGAAAGAGTGTCTATATGAAATACACTGCTGTCTATTCTCCAGGTGTGCATTATTCACTGAGGCTCTAAATGAGTTTCAATATGAAATACTCTCCTGACTATTCTCCAGATGTGTTTTATTCACACAGGCTCTGAATGAGGGACTTTGTGAAATAGACTCCTGACTATTCCACAGGTGTGAATTATTCACTGATGCTCTGAGTGTGTCACCAAGAAAATAGACACATGACTACTCCACAAATGTTCATTCTTCACTGATGCTCTGAATGAATGGCCATGTGAAAGAGACTCCAACGTTTTTCAGGTATGCATTATCATTGAGGCTCTGAATGAGAGTAAGCTCTAAATAAACTCCTGACAATTCCCCAAACTTGCACTATTCAGAGGGATCTGAATGAGTGGCAATATGAAATAACCTAATCAATATTCC
The DNA here is from genome assembly GCA_031835075.1 of Saguinus oedipus. Taxonomy (NCBI): domain Eukaryota; kingdom Metazoa; phylum Chordata; class Mammalia; order Primates; family Cebidae; genus Saguinus; species Saguinus oedipus. The sequence goes on from CM063170.1 coordinate 9,001,592, forward strand.
CCTGGTGTGTATTGTTCACTGGGGCTCTAAAACAGTGTTCATAGGAAGGAGAAACCTGTCTATTCCCAAGGTGTAAATTTTTCAGTTTGGCTCTGAATCACAGGTCATAAGAAATAAAATATTGATTATACCCCAGGCTTGGGTATAATCATTCACTCAGGCTCTGAATGAGTGGCCATATGATATACAGCCTTGAATATTCCTCATGTGTGTATTATTCACTGAGGCTATGAATGAGGGATCATTTGAAATGGAATCCTCAGTACTCCCCAGGCATGCATTATTCACTGTGGCTCTGAATGAATGAAAATATAAAATAGACCCTGACTATTCCACAGGTGTGTACTATTCCGTGAGGGTCTGAATGAGTGGCCATAAGAAAGAGAATCCTGACTGTTTCAAACGTGTGCATTATTCAGTGAACTTCTAAATGAGTAACCATAAGAAATAGAATCCTGACTATTCCCTAGCTGTGCATTATTCACTAAGCTGCTAATGAGTGGCCATATGAAATAGATAGGTGAGTACTCTCCAGGTATCCATTATTCACGGAGGCTGTGAATCAGTGGCTATGAGAAATAGACTTCTGAACATCCCCCATGTGTGCATTATGAAGGGTGGTTCTGAAAAAGTAGCCCTATAAAATAGACTGCTGACTATTCCTCAGGTGTGGATTATTCACTGTGGCTATGAATGGGAGGCAATGTGCGATAGACTCTTTATTATTTTTCAGGTGGGTTTTATCCACATGGGCACTGAATTAGGGGCCATGTGAAATAGACTCCAGTCTATTCCACAGGTGTGTATGATTCACTGAGGTTCTCAATGTGTTGCCAAAGGAACTGGACACCTGGATACTCCATATGTGTACATTAGTCACCCAAGTTTTGAATAAATGACCATATGAAAGAGACTCCAAATTTTTCTCCAGGTATGCATTATTCAATGAGGCTCTGAATGATGGCCATACGAAAAAAGACTACTGACAATTCCCCAGGTGTGCGTTACTCAGTGAGACTCAGAAGCAATGGCGATACGAAATAGACTCCTCACTATTCTACAGGTATAGGTTATTCAGTGAGTCTCAAAATGAGTGTCTATATTAAATGGAATCCCAACTATTCCCCACTTGTGTATCATTCAGTGAGGTGCTGAATGAGTGTCCATATGAAATAGACTTCTGAGTGCCCAACAGGCGTGCATTGTTCAGTGAAGCTTTGAATGAGGAGCAATATGAAGTAGATGCCTGACTATTTCCCAGGAGTTTATAATTAACGGAGCCTCTTCATGATTGGCCTTAAGACATAAACTCCTGGAGAGAGAGTCCGCCATTACAGAGGCGGGCCACCATTGTGGATGCAGTTCTAACCACACCCATGTAATCAGGACTTCAGGGAAGTACACAGGGAAGCAGGGCGGAGCCTACAGCAGCTCAACTATGTCTTTGCAGGTGCACAGTGACTAGGCTGCTTCCTTAATAGGCAGGGCATCCCTGAATAAAAAAAGGCAGCAGAACAATGCATACTCATAAATAAAGCCCCAACTCCACAGGACAGAGCACCTGGGGGGAAAAAGGGATTTATGGGTTCTGCTGCAGCAGACTTAAACATAACTGCCTAGCAGCTCTGAATGAACAGTGGAGCTCAGAGCTCATCACCTGAGTTCTGATAAAAAACAGACTGTCTCCTCAAGCAGCTCCCTGACCCCTATATATCCAAAGAGTCACCTCACAAAGGGCTGATCAGACTGACATTTGGCGGGCATCATTCTGGGACAGACATAGCAGAAGAAGAAACTGGTAGCATCCTTTACTATTCTGCAGCTGGTGCAGGTGTTCCCCATTTAAGCAGGGCCTGGAGTGGACCTCAGCAATCCTACAGCAGATGGGCCAGACTGTTAGAAGGAAAACTAAGAAACAAAAATAACTTCATCATCAACAATCTGAACGTCCACTCAGAGACCCAATCTGAAAATTGGCAACTATACAGACAATAGGTTTATAAATCCACAAAGATGAAAATAAACCAGCGCAAAAGGAGGAAAACACCCAAAACCAGAACACCTTTTCCCCTACGAGAAATCACAACTCCTCAGCAGCAAGGAAACAAAGCTGGTTGGAGAAGGTGTGTGATGAAATGACAAAATCAGATTTCAGAAGGTGGGTAATGAGAAACTTCCGTGAGCTAAAAGAACGCATTCTAATTCAATGCAAAGAAACTAAGAGCCTTGAAAAAAGATTTGACAAAATGATAACAAGAATGGATAACTTAGAAATAAATATGTCTGAATTGATGGAGCTGAAACACACAACATGAGAACTTTGTGAATCATTCAAACTTTGTGAATCATTCAAAAGCTTCAACAGCTGAATTGACCAAGCAGAAGAAAGAATATCAGAGGTCGAAGAAAGGATATCAGAGGTCAATGAAATAAAACAAGAAACCAAGATTAGAGAAATAAGCACAAAAAAAGAAATGAACAATGTCTCAAAAAAAGATTGACTATGTGAAGAGACCGAATTTACATTTGATAGGTGTACCTAGATGTGATAGAGAATGAATCCAAGCTGGAAAATACTCTTCAGGATATTATCCAGGAAAACTTCCCCGACCTAGCAAGGCAGGCCAATATTCAAGTCCAGAAAATACAGAGAACACCACAAAGATATTCCGCAAAAGAAGCAACCCCAAGGCACATAATCGTCAGATTCACCACGTTTAAAATGAAGGAGAAAATGCTAAGGGCAGCCAGAGAGAAAGGCCGGATTACCCACAAAGAAAAGCCCATCAGACTCACAGCAGATCTCTCGGCAGAAACCCTACATGCCAGAAGAGAGTGGGGCCAATATTCAACATTCTTAAAAAAAAAAAAAACTTTCAACCCAGAATTTTATATCCAGCAAAACTAAACTTCAAAAGGGAACAAAAAATAAATCCTTTGAGAACAAGCAAGTACTCAGAGATTCTGTCACAAGCAGGCTTGCTTTACAAGAGCTCCTGAAAGAGGTACTACACATAGAAAGGAATAACCAGTACCAGCCACTCCAAAAACATATCAGAAGGTAGAGAGCATCAACAAAATAAAAAATCTGCATCAACTAACAGCAAAACAGCCAGATAGCATCAAAATGGCAGTATCAAATACACACATAACAATATTCATTCTAAATGTAAATGGGCTAAATGCACCAATCAAAAGATACAGACTGGCAAATTGGATAAAAAGTCAAAACCCATCGGTGTCCTGTATCCAGGAAACCCATCTCACATGCAAGGATACCCAAAGGCTCAAAATAAAGGGTTAGAGGAAGACTTACCAAGAAAATGGATAGCAAAAAATAGCATAAGTTGCAATTCTAGTCTCTGATAAAATAGACTTTAAAGCAACAAAGATCAAAAGAGACAAACAAGGACATTACATAATGGTAAAAAGATCAATAAAACAAGAACTAATGATCCTAAATATATACGGACACAATACAGGAGCATGCAGATACATAGGCAATTTCATAACCACTTACAAAGAGACTTCGACTCCCACAGAGTAACAGTGGGAGACTTTAACACCCCACTGTCAATATTAGACAGATCGAACAAACAGAAAATTAACAAGGATATCCAGGACTTGAACTCTGACCTGGAACAAGGACATCTGATAGACATTTACAGAATTCTCCACCCCAAATCCACGGAACATATATTTTTCTCAGCACCACATCACACCTACTCTAAAATTGACCACATAATTGAAAGTAAATCACTCTCTAGCAAATGCAAAAGAATGAAAGTCATAACAAACAGTCTCTCAGACCACAGTGCAATAAAGTTAGAACTCAGATTTCAGAAACAAACTCAGAACTGCACAGCTTCATGGAAACTGAACAACTGACTCTTGAATGTTGACTGGAAAGAAAATGAAATGAAGGCAGAAATAAAAAGGTTCTTCAAAACCAATGAGAATGATGACACAACATACCGGAATTTCTGGAACATATTTAAAGCAGTCTCTAGAGAAAAATACATAGCAATAAGTGCCCACAAGAGAAGAGTGGACAGATCTAAAATTGACACCCTATCATCAAAATTGGAAGAGCTAGAGGAGCAAGATCAGAAAAGCTCAAAACCTATCAGAAGACAAGAAAACCCTAAGGTCAGAGCAGAACTGAAGGAGATAGACACACGAAAAACTCCTCAAAAAAATCAAAAAATTCAGGAGCTGGTTTTTCAGAAAGATTAACAAAACAGACAAACCACAAGCCAGATTAATAAAAAAGAAAAGAGAGAATAACCAAATAGATGCAATAAAAAATGATAAAGAGGAAATCACCACAGATTTCACAAAAATTCAAACCATCATAAGAAAGTATTACAAACAACTGTATGCACATAAACTAGTAAACCTGGAAGAAATGAATAAATCCCTGGACACTTGTGTCCTTCCAAGCATAAACCAGAAAGAAGTCAAAACCATGAATAGAGCAATAACAGGATCTGAAGTTGAGGCCTACAATTAAGAGCCTACCACACAACAAAAGCCCAGGTCCAGATGGGTTCACAGCCAAATTCTACCAGACACACAAAAAGGAACTGTTACCATTTCTTATGAAACTATTCCAAATATCCAAAAAGAGGGAATCTTTCCCAAATCATTTTATGAGACCAACATCATCCTGATACCAAAACCTGGCAGAGACTCAACAAGAAAAGAAAACTTCAGGCCAATATCCATGATGAACATAGACGCAAAAATTTTCAATAAAATATTGTCAAGCCGATTGCAACAGCACATTAAAAAGCTTATCCACCATGATCAAGTAGGATTCATCCCGAGAATGCAGGGCAGTTCAACATATACAAGTCTATAAACGTAATTCACCATATAAACGGAACAAAAAAAAAAACATGATTATCGCAATTGATGCAGAGAAGGCCTTTGACAAAATTTAACAGCCCTTTATGCTAAAAACCCTCAAAAAACTCGGTATTGAAGGAATGTATCTCAAAATAATAAAAACTATTTATGACAAACCAACAGCCAATATCATACTGAATGGGCAAAAATTGGAAGCATTAAAATCTGGCACTAGACAAAGATGCCCTCTCTCACCACTCCTATTCAATATAGTAATGAAAGTTCTACCCAGAGCAATCAGGCAAGAAAAATAAATAAATGGTACTCAAATATGAAAAGAGAAAACCAAATTGTCTCTATTTGCAGACGACATGATAGTATATCTAGAAGACCCCATTGTCTTAGTGCAAAATCTCCTGAAACTGATAAGCAACTTCAGCAAAGTCTCACAATACAAAATCAATGTGCAAAAATCACAAGAATTCCTATACACAAATAACAGACTGAAAGAGAACCAAATCAAGAACGAACTGCCATTCACAATTGCTGCAAAGAGAATAAAATACCTAGGAATACAACCAACAAAGAATGCAAAGGACCTCTTCAAGGAGAACTACACACTGCTGCTAAACAAAATAAGAGAGGACACAAACCGATGGAGAAACATTCCATGTTCATGGTTAAAAAGAATCAATATTCCAAAAATGACCATACTCCCCAAAGAAATTCACAGATTCAATGCTATCCCCATCAAGTTACCAAGGACCTACTTCACAGAACTGGTAAAAAAGGTAGAAGCGACTCAGGATTGCAGCTCTCAGTGAAGGCACAGAGGGTGAGTCCTAGCTGCATTCTCGGATGGACCTTTTTTGCCCACAGAGCGTTGAAAGTCCCAGGTGTGGGAGAGACACAAGACGCTAATAGAGCGGGCTAGCAGAGCCAGCCAGCGCCGCAGCGGAACCCGGCACAAAACTCACTGGTCTGGGTGCCCTGTTAAACCGGCAATCTGAGATTTCGAAGGGGAGATTGGCATGTCCATCTGATTGGACGAGACTTGGATAATGAGCGAGACCAGGAGTTTCCTGGAAAGCGTGATCTGAGCCGTTGCAGTAGGCAGTGGCACAGGAGATCACACGCATCCCATTGCCCTATCGGCAGGCTACTGGGGCGCCAGTGAGAAAGTCGACATATCAGCTTGCTGAGAGAAAGAGAGAAAGAAAAAGGACGGACTCTGAGGCAGGAAGCTGGGTGATTGGGATTGGCGGGTCCCACCCTCATGGGGACAAGCAGGGTGACGACTGGAGGCTCTTGGGGCTGAGACTTTTGCTGCAGGAACCTAGGACGGTGCAGCAAGGTGAGAAAGGGGCGTCCGCCATTACTGACGCAATCCGCCCCTACTGAAGTACAGCCCAGGGCTGACGCAGCCTGCCATTGACGAGGCAACCTGCCATAACAGAGAGACTCCACCAGAAAGGGGGAGTGCTCCACAGCAGAAGGGAGCACAGCAGTAACAGGACGGACCCGAGCCAGCAGGTCAGAGCCCCGGCAGCCAAATAGTGAATAGACTGCCTCCTAGTGGGGCAGGAGAGGGCAACAGATACTTATAAAGAAAGCCCCAACTCCCTGAGACAGAGCATCTAAGGGGAAAAAAAGGGTGGTGTTTTATGAGTTCTATTGCAGCAGACATAAACAACCTCTCAACAACCTGAATGAACAACGGAGCACAGAGCTCAGCACTGGAGCTCCTATAAAGCACAGACCATCCCCTCAAGCAGCTCCCTGACCACTGTATATCCAAAGAGTCACCCCAAAAAAGGACTAATCAGACTGACATTTGGCAGGCATCATTCTGAAAAAAAGACAGAAGAAGAAGAAACTGGTATCATCCCTCACTGTTCCCCAGCTGCTACAGGCATACCCCAGACAAGCAGGGCCTGGACTGGACCTCAGCACTCATACAGCAGAGGGGCTAGACAATTAGAAGGAAAACTAAGTAACAGAAATACTTCATCATCAACAATCTCAGCATCCACACAGAGACCCAATTGAAAAATCAGCAACTACTAAGACGACAGGCAGATAAATCCATAAAGATGGGAAGAAACCAGCGTAAAAAGGAGGAAAACACCGGAAACCAAAACAACTGACCTACAAAAAAGGACCAAAACTCCTCACCAGCAAGGGAACAAAACTGGACGAAGAATGAGTGTGATGACATGACGGAATCAGACTTCAGAAAGTGGATCATGAGAAACTTCAGTGAGCTAAAAGAACATGTTGTAAACCAGTGCAAAGAAACCAAGCACATTGAAAAAAGATTTAAAATAAGATTCGAGGAATTGATAACAAGAACAGACAACTTAGAGAGAAATATGAAGGAATTGAAGGAGCTGAAAAACACAACACGAGAATTTCACGAATCATGCACAAGTTTCAACAGCCGAATTGACCAAGCAGAAGAAAGAATATCGGAAGTTGAAGATCAACTCAATGAAATAAAACGAGACACGAAGATAAAACAAAAAAGGAAAAAAAGGAATGAACAAAATCTCCAAGAAATGTGGGACTTTGTTAAGAGACCCAACCTAAGGTTGATAGGTGTACCAGAATGTGATGAAGAGAATAAATCCAAGCTGGAAAACACTCTTCAGGATATTATCCAGGAAAATTTCCCCAATCTAGCAAGACAGGTCAATACTCAACTCCAGGAAATACAGAGAACACCACAAAGATACTCCGCAAGAAGAGCAACACCAAGGCACAAAATCGTCAGACTCACCAGGGTTGAAATGAAGGAGAAAATACTAAGGGCAGCCAGAGAGAAAGGTCGGGTCACCCACAAAGTGAAGCCCATCAGACTCACAGCAGATCTCTTGGCAGAGACTCTACAAGCCAGAAGAGTGTGGGGGCCAATATTCAACATCCTTAAAGAAAAGAACTTTCAACCCAGAATTTCATATACAGCCAAACTGAGGTTCATAAGTGAAGAAAAAATAAAATCCTTCATGAACAAGCAAGTACTCAGAGATTTTGTCACCACTAGGCCTGCTTTACAAGAGCTTCTGAAAAAGGCACTACACATAGAAAAAAACAACCAGTACCAGCCATCTTAAAAGCATAACAAATGTTAAAGACCATCAAGAAAATGAAAAATTTACATGAACCAACGGGCAAAACAGCCAGCTAGCATCAAAATGGCAGCATCAAACTCACACATAACAACATTAACCCTAAATGTGAATGGGCTAAATGCACCAATCAAAAGACACGGACTGGCAAATTGGATAAAAAACCAAAACCCATCAGTGTGCTATATCCAGGACACCCACCTCACACGCAAAGATACACAAAGGCTCAAAATAAAAGGATAGAGGAAGATTTACCAAGCAAATGGAGAGCAAAAGAAAGCAGGAGTTGCAATTCTCGTTTCTGATGAAATAGACTTTAAAGCAACAAAGATCAAAAGGGACAAAGAAGGTCATTACATAGTAGTAAAAGGATTGCTACAACAAGAAGAGCTAAAAATACTAAATTTATATGGGCCCAATGTAGGAGCACCCAGATATATAAGGCAAGTTCGTAATGACTTACAAAGAGACTTAGACTCCCACACAATAATAGTCGGAGACTTTAACACTCCACTGTCAATAGCAGACAGATCAACCAGACAGAAAATTAACAAGGATATCCAGGGCTTGAACTCAGACCTGGAACAAGCAAACATGATAGACATTTACAGAACTCTCCACCCCAAATCCACAGAATATACATTCTTCTCAGCACCACATCACACCTACTCCAAAATTGACCACATAATTGGAAGTAAAGCACTCCTCTGCAAATGCAAAACAACGGAAATCATAACAAACAGGCTCTCAGACCATAGTGCAATCACGTTGGAACTAAGAATTCAGAAAATAACTCAGAACCGCACAGCTTCATGGAAACTGAACAACTGGCTTTGTATGTTGATTGGATAAACAATGAAATGAAGGCAGAGATAAAGAAGGTCTTTGAAACCAACGAGAATGAAGACACAATGTACCGAAATCTCTGGGACACATTTAAAGCAGTCTGTAGAGAAAAATATATAGCAATAAGTGCCCACATGAGAAGAATGGAGAGATCCAAAATTGACACCATATAGTCAAAATTGAAAGAGCTACAGGAGCAAGATCAAAAAAGCTCAAAACCTAGCCGAAGACAAGAAATAACTAAGATCAGAGCAGAACTGAAGAAGATAGAGACAAGAAACCCCCTTCAAAAAATTAATAAATCTACGAGCTGGTTTTTCAAAAAGATCAACCAAATAGACAGACAACTAGCCAGACTGATAAAAAAGAAAAGAGAGAAAAACCAAATAGATGCAATAAAAAACGATAATGGGGAAATCACCATAAATTCAAAAGAAATTCAAACTATCATCAGAGAATACTACAAACAACTCTATGCACACAAACTAGTAAACCAGAAAAAAATGGATAAATTCCTGGACGCCTGTGTCCTCCCAAGCCTAAACCAGGAGAAAGCTGAAACTACGAATAGACCAATAACAAGGTCTGAAGTTGAGGCAGCAATTAAGAGGCTACCACACAAAAAAAGGCCAGATCCAGATGGGTTCACAGCTGAATTCTACCAGACACACAAAGAGGAACTGTTACCATTTCTTCTGAAACTATTCCAAATAATCCAAAAGGAGGGAATCCTTCCCAAATCATTTTATGAGACCAACATCATCCTGATACCAAAACCTGGCAAAGACTCAACAAGAAAAGAAAATTTCAGGCCAATATCCATGATGAACATAAATGCAAAAATCTTCAATAAAATACTGGCTAATCGATTGCAACAGCACAATAAAAAACTTATCCATCATGATCAAGTAGGATTAATCCCGGGGATGCAAGGCTGGTTCAACATACGCAAGTCTATAAATGTAATACACCACATAAACATAAGCAAAACAAAAACCACATGATTATCTCAATTGACACAGAGAAGGCCTTTGACAAAACTCAACAGCCCTTTATGCTAAAATCCCTCAATAAACTTGGTATTGATGGAACATATCTCAAAGTAATAAAAGCTATTTAGGACAAACCAACAGCCAATATCATATTTAATGGGCAAAAACTGGAAGCATTCCCTTTGAAATCCGGCATTAGACAAGGATGCCCTATCTCACCACTCCTATTCAACATAGTACTGGAAGTTCTAGCCAGAGCAATCATGCAAGAAAAAGAAATAAAGTGTATTCAAATAGGAAAGGTGGAAGCCAAATTGTCTCTATTTGCAGACGACATGATAGTATACCTAGAAGACCACATCACCTCAGCCCAAAAGCTCCTGAAACTGATAAGCAACTTCACCAAAGTCTCAGGATATAAAATCAATGTTCAAAAATCACAAGCATTCCTATACACTAATAACAGACTTAAAGAGAAACAAATCAAGAACAAACTGCCATTCACAATTGCTAAAAAAAATAAAATAAAATACCTAGGAATACAACTCACAGGGAATGTAATGGACCTCTTTAAGGAAAATTACAAACCACTATTCAACGAAATAAGAGAGGACACAAACAGATGGGGAAACATTCCATGTTCGTGGTTAGGAAGAATCAATATCGTGAAAATGGCTATACTGCCCATAGTAATTTCCACATTCAATGCTATCCCCATCAAACTACCATTGAATTTCTTCAAAGAACTGGAAAAAAACACCATGATTTTAATATGGAACCAAAAAAGAGCCCACATAGCCAAGTCAATTCTAAACAAAAAGAACACAGCAGGAGGCATCTACCAGACTTCAAACTATACTACAAGGCTACAGTAATCAAAACAGCATGGTACTGGTACCAAAACAGAGATATAGACCAATGGAACAGAACAGAGGCATCGGAGGCAACACAACATATCTAAAACCATATTATCTTTGATAAACCAGACAAAAGCAAGCAATGGGGAAAGGATTCCCTATTTAATAAATGGTGTTGGGAAAACTGGATAGCCATGTACAGAAAGCAGAAACTGGACCCCTTCCTGACACCATAAACTAAAATGAACTCCAGATGGCTTAAATACTTAAACATAAGACCTGACACCATAAAAACCCTAGAAGCAAATCTAGGCAAAACCATTCAGGACATAGGAGTAGGCAAGGACTTCATGAACAAAACACCAGAAGCATTGGCAACGAAAGCCAAAATAGACAAATGAAGCCTAATCAAACTCCACAGGTTCTGCACGGCAAAAGAAACAGTCACTAGAGTGAATCGGCAACCATCAGAATGGGAAAAAATCTTTGCAGTTTACACATCTGACAAAGGGCTGATATCCAGAATTTACAAAGAACTCAAACAGATTTACAGGAAAAAAACAAACAAGCCCATTCAAAAATGGCCAAAGGATATAAACAGACACTTTACAAAAGAAAACATACATGAGGGCAACAAACGTATGAAAAAGTGCTCATCATCCCTTGTCATTAGAGAGATGCAAATCAAAACCACATTGAGATACCATCTCACGCCAGTTAGAATGGCGATCATTAAAAAATCTAAAGACAGCAGATGCTGGAGAGGATGTGGAGAAATAGGAACACTCTTACACTCTTGGTGGGAGTGTAAATTAGTTCAACCATTGTGGAAGACAGTGTGGCGATTCCTCAGGGACCTAGAAATAGAAATTCCATTTGACCCAGGAATCCCATTACTGGGCACATATCCAAAGTACTGTAAATCGTTCTACCAGAAGGACACATGCACACGAATGTTCATTGCAGCACTGTTTACAATAGCAAAGAACTGGAACCAACCCAAATGCCCAACGATGATAGACTGGACTGGGACAATGTGGCACATATACACCATGGAATATTATGCAGCAATCAAAAATGATGAGTTTGTGTCCTTTGTAAGGACATGGATGAATCTGGAGAACATCATTCTCACCAAACTGACACAAGAACAGAAAAAGAAATACCGCATATACTCACTCATAGGTGGGTGAGAAAAAATGAGAACACATGGACACAGAGAGGCGGTCTACTATACACTGGGGTCTATTGGGAAGAATGGGGGAGAGACAGCGGGGAGGTCTGGGGAGGGATAGCCTGGGGATGAATACCAAGTGTGGGTGAAGGGGAGGATGGCAGCAAAACACACTGCCATGTGTGTACCTATGCAACTATCTTGCACGTTCTGCCCATGTACCCCTAAACCTATAATGCAATAAAAAATAAAAAAAAAACAGCTTAAACTTCACAGGGAACCATAAAAGAGCCCACATAGCCAAGTAAATTCTAAGCAAAAGGAACACAGCAGGAGGCGTCACACTATCAGACTTCAAACTATACTACAAGCTACAGTAATTAAAACAGCATGGTACTTGTACCAAAACAGATATATAGACCAATGGAACAGAACAGAGGCATCAGAGGCAACACAACATATCTACAACCATACAATCTTTGATAGTTCTGACAAAAAAAAAAAGCAATGGGGAAAGTAATTCCTGTTTAACAACTGGTGTTGGGAAACCTGGCAAGCCATGTGCAGAAAGCAGAAACTGGACCCCTTCCTGACACCTTACACTAAAATTAACTCCAGATGAATTAAAGACTTAAACATAAGACCTAACACCATAAAAACCCTAGAAGAAAATCTAGGCAATACCATTCAGGACATAAGAGTAGGCAAGGACTTCATAACCAAAACACCAAAAGCACTGGCAACAAAAGCCAAAATAGACAAATGGAACCTAATCAAACTCCACAGCTTCTGCATGGCAAAAGAAACAGTCATTAGAGTGAATTGGCAACCAACAGAATGGAAAAAAATGTTTGCAGTTTACCCATCTGACAAAAATCTGATATCCAGAATCTATAAAGAACTAAAACAAATTTACAAGAAAAAAACAAACAAGCCTATTCAAAAGTGGGCAAAGGATATAAACAGACACTTTACAGAAGAAGACATACATGAGGCCAACAAACATATGAAAAAATGCTCATCATCACTGGTCATTAGAGAAATGCAAATCAAAACTACATTGAGATATCATCTCACACCAATTAGAATGGCGATCATTAAAAAATCTGGAGACAACAGATGCTGGAGAGAATGTGGAGAAATAGGAACACTTTTACACTGCTGGCGGGAGTGTAAATTGGTTCAACCATTGTGGAAGACAGTGTGGAGATTCCTCAAGGACCTAGAAATAGAAATTCCATTTGACCCAGCTATCCCATTACTGGGTATATATTCAAAGGATTATAAATCGTTCTACCAGAAGGACACATGCACACGAATGTTCACTGCAGCACTGTTTACAATAGCAAGGACCTGGAATCAACCCAAGTGCCCATCGATGATAGACTGGACAGGGAATATGTGACACATATACACCATGAAATATTATGCAGCAATCAAAAACGATGAGTTCGTGTTTTTTGTAGAGACATTGATGAACCTGGAGACCATCATTCTCAGCAAACTGACACAAGAACAGAAAATAAAATACCGCATGTTCTCACTCATAGGCGGATGTTGAACACTGAAAACACATGGACACAGGGAGGGGAGCACTACACACTGGGGTCTGTTTGGGGGAATAGGGGAGGGACAGCTGGGGCATGGGGAGTTGGGGAGAGATAGCTTGGGGAGAAATGCCAGGTGAAAGGGAGGAAGGCGAAGGAAAGGAAGGCAGAAAATCACACTGCCACGTGTGTACCTATGCAACCATCTGGTATGTTCTTCACATGAACCCTAAAACGTAAAATGCAATTAAAAAATTTAAAAAAGTGTGAGCCATCACACCCAGCTACTATGTGTTAGTTTCTTTGATAACTCTGTGCCTTTCCACATCCAATTTTCTCTGTCTGGAATAGCTTTCTTCTTTTGTTCACCTGGGGAATTCCTTCACATTCAGTGTAACTCATGTTTTGTGAGGTCTTCCCAGCAACTCAATCTGCTGGGAGCAATCAATCTGCTTCATCTGTGCTACTGCAAAATCACATATATCAATTCTACTTATCACCGTACACTGCACTTGTGTGTTTAAATTTCTGACTCTCCTCACTCTGGACACAACTTATGTCTTATTCACTGCTAAATCCCAACTACTTGGCAGATAAATATTGTGGGGTCTCGTACATGTTTGCAATAATGAACTAAATACATCCTTTAAATCACTTAGGATCAAACTACCTTACCTCTGTATTAGAAATTTGGCCTAACAGGCTAGGTGAGGTAGCTCACGCCCTTAATCCCAGCACTGCAGAAGGCTGAGGTAAGTGAATAACCTGAGGTCAGAAATTTAAGACTAGCCTGACCATGTTGAAACCCCATCTCTACTAAAAACACAAAATTAACTGGGCATAGTGGTGCATATGTATAATCCCAGCTTCTTGGAAAGCTGTGGCAGAAGAATCACTTGAACCCAGGAGGCATACTTTGCAGTGAGCCAATATCACACCATTGCCCTACAGCCTGGGCAGCAAGAGTAATACTCTTGTCTCAAAAAAGAAAAGAAAAGAAAAGAAAAAAAATTTGGTATAAAATTTACTTCATTCTTTCTATCAAAAGAATTGTCCTAGCAAATTAAATTAATGCATAATTGTCATTGCTAATATTCTAGAAGGCAGTTATCTGAATAGGAACATCTATAGAAATGCTCTTCTTTACATTTCTTTACATTTTTAAAAAAAATTTTGGCAGAGGCTGTATACAGTGGCTCACACCTGTTATCCCAGAACTTTGGGAGGCCAAGGTGGGTGGAATACAAGGTCAGGAGACTAAGATTATTTTAGTCAACATGGTAAAGCACCGTCTCTAAAAAAAATTGTTGGCAGATGCAATTCAGAAGATCTTAAAAATCACAGTCAGTATTGAAAATGTATTGACTTTGTAATAAAGAAGTTATTGGATTTTTTCCTTTTTTTTAATTTTTATTACATTATAGGTTTGGGGGTACATGTGCAGAACGTGCAAGATATTTGCATAGGTACACACATGGCAGTGTGTTTTGCTGCGTTCCTCCCCTTCACCCACACTTGGCATTCATTCCCAGGCTATCCCTCCCCAGACCCCCCGCTGTACTTCCCCCTTTCCCCGCAATAGACCCCAGTGTATAGTAGGCCCCCTCTCTGTGTCCATGTGTGCTCATTTTTCTCACCCACCTATAAGTGAGTATATGCGGTATTTCTTTTTCTGTTCTTGTGTCAGTTTGCTGAGAATGATGTTCTCCAGATTCATCCATGTCCCCACAAAGGACACAAACTCATCCTTTCTCATTGCTGCAAAATATACCGTGGTGTATATGTGCCACATTTTGCCAGTCCAGTCTATCATCACTGGGCATTTGGGTTGGTTCCAGGTCTTTGCTATTGTAAACAGTGCTGCAATGAACATTCGTGTGAATGTGTCCTTGTAGTAGAACGATTTATAGTCCTTTGGATATATAACCAGTAATGGGATTGCTGGGTCAAATGGAATTTCTATTTCAAGGTCCTTGAGGAATCGCCACACTGTCTTCCACAATGGATGAACTAATTTACACTCCCACCAACAGTGTAACAGTGTTCCTATTTCTCCACATCCTCTCCAGCATCTGCTGTCTCCAGATTTTTTAATGATTGCCATTCTAACTGGCGTGAAATGGTATCTCAATGTGGTTTTGATTTGCATCTCTCTAATGACCAGTGATGATGAGCACTTTTTCATATGTTTATTGGCCTCATGTATGTCTTCTTTTGTAAAGTGTTTGTTCATATCCTTTGCCCATTTTTGAATGGGCTTGTTTGTTTTTTTCCTGTAAATCTGATTGAGTTCATTGTAAATTCTGGATATCAGCCCTTTGTCAAATGTGTAAACTGCAAACATGTTTTCCCATTCTGATTGTTGCCGATTCACTCTACTGACTGTTTCTTTTGCCGTGCAGAAGCTGTGGAGTTAGATTAGGTCCCATTTGTCTATTTTGGCTTTTGTTGCCAATGCTTTTGGTGTTTTGGTCATGAAGTCCTTGCCTACTCCTATATCCTGAATGGTTTTGCCCAGATTTTCTTCTAGGGTTTTTATGGTGTCAGGTCTTACGTTTAAGTCTTTAATCCACCTGGCATTAATTTTAGTGTAAGGTGTCAGGAAGGGGTCCAGTTTCTGCTTTCTGCACATGGCTTGCCAGTTTTCCCAACACCATTTATTAAACAGGGAATCCTTTCCCCATTGCTTGTTTTTGTCTGGTTTATCAAAGATAATATGGTTGTAAATATGTTGTGTTGCCTCCGATGCTTCTGTTCTGTTCCATTGGTTTATATCTCTCTTTTGGTACCAATACCATGCTGTTTTGATTACTGTAGCCTTGTAGTATAGTTTGAAGTCTGATAGTCTGATGCCTCCCCCTGTGTTCTTTTTGTTTAGAATTGACTTGGCTCTGCGGGCTCTCTTTTGGTTCCATATGAAATTCATGGTGATTTTTTCCAGTTCTGTGAAGAAATTCAATGGTAGTTTGATGGGGATAGCATTGATTGTGTAAGTTACTTTGGGCAGTATAGTCATTTTCATGATACTGATTCTTCCTAACCACGAACATGGAATGTTTCTCCATCTGTTTGTGTCCTCTCTTATTTCGTTGAGCAGTGGTTTGTAGTTTTCCATAAAGAGGTCCCTTACATTCCTTGTGAGTTGCATTCCTAGGTATTTTATTTTCTTTGTAGCAATTGTGAATGGCTGTTCTCTCTTGATTTCGTTCTCTTTAAGTCTGTTATTGGTGTATAGGAATGCTTGTGATTTTTGAACACTGATTTTATATCCTGAGACTTTGCTGAAGTTGCTTATCAGTTTCAGGAGCTTTTGGGCTGAGGTGATGGGGTCTTCTAGGTATACTATCATGTCGTCTGCAAATAGAGACAATTTGACTTCCAACTTTCCTATTTGAATACCCTTTATTTCTTTTTCTTGCCTGATTGCTCGGGCTAGATCTTCCAGTACTGTGTTGAATAGAAGTGGTGAGAGAGGGCATCCTTGTCTAATGCCGGATTTCAAAGGGAATGCTTCCAGTTTTTGCCCATTAAATATGATATTGGCTGTTGGTTTGTCCTAAATAGCTTTTATTACTTTGAGATATGTTCCATCAATACCAAGTTTATTGAGGGTTTTTAGCATAAACGGCTGTTGAATTTTGTCAAATGCCTTCTCTGTGTCAATTGAGATAATCATGTGGTTTTTGTTTTTGCTTCTCTTTATGTGGTGAATTACATTTATAGACTTGCGTATGTTGAAACAGCCTTGATCTTTTCGGAAAACGAGCTCTTAGATTTATTGATTTTTGAAGGGTTTTTCTTGTCTCTATCTCCTTCAGTTCTGCTCTGATCTTAGTTATCTCTTGTCTTCGGTTAGGTTTTGAGCTTTTTTGATCTTGCTCCTCTAGCTCTTTCCATTTTGATGATAGGGTGTCAATTTTGGATCTCTCCACTCTTCTCATGTGGGCACTTATTGCTATATATTTCCCTCTACAGACTGCTTTAAATGTGGCCCAGAGATTCTGATACGTTGTATCTTCATTCTCATTGGTTTCGAAGAACTTCTTTATTTCTCCCTTCATTTCATTGTTTATCTAATCAACATTCAAGAGCCAGTTGTTCAGTTTCCATGAAGCTGTGCGGTTCTGAGTTATTTTCTAAATTCTGAGTTCCAACTTGATTGCGCTATGGTCTGAGAGACTGTTTGTTATGATTTCCGTTGTTTTGCATTTGCTGAGGAGTGCTTTACTTCCAATTATGTGGTCAATTTTGGAGTAGGTTTGATGTGGTGCTGAGGAGAATGTATATTCTGTGGATTTGGGGTGGAGAATTCTGTAAATATCTATCAGGTTTGCTTGTTCCAGGTCTGAGTTCAAGTCCTGAATATCCTTGTTAAATTTTGTCTGGTTGATCTGTCTGATATCCACAGTGGGGTGTTAAAGTCTCCCACAATTATTGTGTGGGATTCTAAGTCTCTTTGCTAGTCATTAAGACCTTGCCTTATATATCTGGGTGCCTCTGCATTGGGTCTATATATATTTAGCATCATTAGCTCTTCTTGTTTTATCAATCCTTTTACCATTATGTAATGACCTTTTTTGTCCCTTTTGATCTTTGTTGCTTTAAAGTCTATTTTATCAGAGATGAGAATTGCAACTCCTGCTTTTTTTGCTCTCCATTTGCTTGGTAAATCTTCCTCCTTCCCTTTATTTTGAGCCTTTGTGTATCCTTGCATGTGAGATGGGTTTCCTGGATACAGCACACCAGTGGGTTTTGGCTTTTTATCCAATTTGCCAGTCTGTGTCTTTTGATTGGTGCATTTAGCCCATTTACATTTAGGGTTAATATGGTTATGTGTGAATTTGATACTGCCATTTTGATGCTATCTGGCTGTTTTGCCCATTGTTTTATGTAGATTCTTCATTTTGTTGATGCTCTTTAGCATTTGGTATGCTTTTAGGATGGCTGGTACTGGTTGTTACTTTCTATGTGTAATGCCTCTTTCAGGAGCTCTTGTAAAGCAGGCCTAGTGGTGACAAAATCTCTGAGTAATTGCTTGTTCATGAAGGATTTTATTTTTCTTTCACTTATGAAGCTCAGTTTGGCTGGATATGAAATTCTGGGTTGAAAGTTCTTTTCTTTAAGGATGTTGAATATTGGCCCCCACTCTCTTCTGGCTTGTACAGTCTCTTCCGAGAGATCTGCTGTGAGTCTCATGGGCTTTCCTTTGTGGGTGACCAGACCTTCCTCTCTGGCTGCCCTTAGTATTTTGTCCTTCATTTCAACCCTGATGAATCTGATGATTCTGTGCCTTGGGGTTGCTCTTCTTGCAGAATATCTTTGTGGTGTCCTCTGTATTTCCTGGAGTCGAGTATTGACCTGTCTTGCTAGGTTGGGAAAATTTACCTGGATAATATCCTGAAGAGTGTTTTCCAGCTTGGATTCATTCTCTTCATCACATTCTGGTACACCTGTCAAACGTAGGTTGGGTCTCGTCACATAGTCCCACATTTCTTGGAGATTTTGTTCATTCCTTTTGGCGCTTTTTTCTTTGATCTTGGTTTCTTATTTTATTTAATTGAGTTGATCTTCGACTTCTGATATTCTTTCTTCTGCTTGGTCAATTCGCCTGTTGAAACTTGTGCATGCTTCGCGAATTTCTCGTGTTGTGTATTTCAGCTCCTTCAATTCATTCATATTCCTCTCTCAGTTGTCCATTTTTGTTATCAATTCCTCGAATCTTTTTTCAAATCTTTTTTCAAGGTTCTTAGTTTCTTTGCACTGATTTAGAACATGTTCTTTTAGCTCACTGAAATTTTTCATGATCCACTTTCTGAAGTCTGATTTTGTCATTTCATCACACTCATTCTTTGTTCAGCTTTGTTTCCTTGCTGGTGAGCAGTTTTGGTCCTTTGTAGGAGGTGAAGTGTTTTGGTTTCTGGTGTTTTCCTCCTTTTTGAGCTTGTTTCTTTCCATCTTTATGGATTTATCCACCTGTTGTCTTAGCAGTTGCTGATTTGTAATTGGGAGTATGTGTTTATGTCTGCTGCAACAGAACTCATAAAACACCCCCCTTTTTCCCCCTTAGATGCTCTGTCTCAGGGAGTTGGGGCTTTCGTTATAAGTATCCGTTGTACTGTCCTGCCCAGCTAGGTGGCAGTCTATTCACTATTTTCCTGCCGGGGCTCTGCCCTGCTAGCGGGGGTCCGCCCTGTTGCCACGGTGCTCCGTGCTGTGGCTTGCTCCGCTCTGCTGTGGCTTGCTCCGCCCTGCTGGGGGAGTCTCTCTGTTAATGCAGTTTGCCTCGGCAACAGCAGGCTGTTTCAGCCCTGGGTGGTACTTCAGTAGGGGGGATTGCATCAGCCGTGGTGGATGCCCCTCCGGCCCCAGGCTTCACTGTCCTAGATGCCTGCAAGATGCTGGCAGCAAAACTCTCAGCCCCTAGCACCTCCAATCACCGCCCTTCTTGTCCCCGTGAGGGTGGGACCCGCTGAGCCCAATCACCCAGCTCCCTGCCTCAGAGTCCGTCCTCTCTCTCTCTCTCTCTTTCTCTTTCCAAGCTGAACGGTTGACTCTCTCACTGGCGCCCCAGTAGCCTGCTGATAGAGCACTGGGATCCCTGCGATCTCCTATGCTGCTGCCCACTGCACCGGATCAGATCACGATTCCCAGGAATCTCCTGGTCTGGCTCATTGTCCAAGTCTCATTCAATCAGATGGACATGCCAATCTGCCCTTCCAAATCTCAGATTGCCGGTTTAACAGGGCAACCAGACCAGTGAGTTTTTGTGCCCAGTGCCGCTGCGCTGCGGGACAGGCCAAAGCGGCTGCGTGAGCCGGCTGTGCTTGCGTCCCGTGTCTCTCCCACATCTGGGACTTTCAAAGTTCTGTGGGCAAAAAAGATCTGTCAGAGAATGCGGCTAGGACTCACCCTCTGCGCCTTCACTGAGAACTGCAATCCGGAGGCGCCTCTACGACGCCATCTTGCAAAACTCCAATATCCATTTCATTCTTTATCCAATCAACATTCAAGAGCCAGTTGTTCAGTTTCCATGAAGCTGTGCGGTTCTGAGTTAGTTTATAAATTCTGAGTTCTAACTTGATTGCACTGTGGTCTGAGAGATGGTTTGTTATGATTTCCGTTGTTTTGCATTTGCTGAGGAGTGCTTTACTTCCAATTATGTGGTCAATTTTCGAGTAGGTGTGATGTGGTGCTGAGAAGAATGTGTATTCTGTGGATTTGGGGTGGAGAGTTCTGTAAATGTCAATCAGGTTTGCTTGTTCCAGGTCTGAGTTCAAGTCCTAGATATCCTTTTTAATTTTCTTTCTGGTTGATCTGTCTGATATTGACAATAGAGTGTTAAAGTCTCCCACTATTATTGTGTGGGAGTCTAAGTCTCTTTGTAAGTCATTAAGAACTTGCCTTATATATCTGGGTGCTCCTACATTGGGTCCATATATATTTAGAATCATTAGCTCTTCTTATTGTATGGATCCTTTTACCATTATGTAATGACCTTCTTTGTCTCTTTTGATGTTTGTTGCTTTAAAGTCTATTTTATCAGAGACGAGAATTGCAACTCCTGCTTTTTGTTGCTCTCCATTTGCTTGGTAAATCTTCCTCCATCCCTTTATTTTGAGCCTTTGTGTATCCTTGCCTGTGAGGTGGGTTTCCTGGATACAGCACACTAATGGGTTTTGGTTTTTTATTCAATATGCCAGTCTGTGTCTTTTGATTGGTGCATTTCGCCCATTTATATTTAGCGTTAATATTTTTATGTGTGAATTTGATACTGCCATTTTGATGCTAGCTGGCTGTTTTGCCCATTGGTTCATGTACATTCTTCAGTTTGTTGATGGTCTTTAGCATTTGGTATGCTTTTAGGATGGCTGGTACTGGCTGTTTCTTTCTATGTGTAGTGCCTCTTTCAGGAGCTCTTGTAAAGCAGGCCTAGTGGTGACAAAATCTCTGAGTACTTGCTTGTTCATGAAGGATTTTATTTTTCCTTCACTTATGAAACTCAGTTTGGCTGGATATGAAATTCTGGGTTGAAAGTTCTTTTCTCTAAGGATGTTGAATATTGGCCCCCACTCTCTTCTGGCTTGTAGAGTCTCTGCCGAAAGATCTGCTGTGAGTCGATGGGCTTCCCTTTGTGGTTGACCCGACCTTTCTCTCTGGCTGCCCTTAGTATTTTCTCCTTCATTTCAACCCTGGTGATTCTGATGATTATGTGCCTTGGGGTTGCTCTTGTTGCGGAGTATCTTTGTGGTGTTCTCTGTATTTCCTGGAGTTGAGTATTGACCTGTCTTGCTAGGTTGGGGAAATTTTCCTGGATAATATCCTGAAGAGTGTGTTCCAGCTTGGATTCAAGCTCGTATGTTGGGGAGAGGCACAGACACTGGGGGTATCTGTCTGCTGGCTCCACTTGGCTGAGCATGGCCAGGCCAAAGCAGCTGTTTTACCAGTGCCAGACTGAGATTGGGCAATCAGGTTTTGTGGGGGTTCAGCAAGCATCATGGGTAATGCGTTCTCTTGTATCTTGGATGTTCGGTTGAAGCCCATAGCATAGACTCCCTGGAGCAGCTGTGGTTTCAGCCAAAGCTCTTCAAAAGACTTCACTGGGTACAGGGGGGAGTTTGGATCCTGCTGGGGGACTTCCACTTGGTTTGTGTTATCGACAAGGTTGCTTCTGATAAGCTTGTTGAGTAAGGACTGGGCAGCTCGGTCCTTTTTCTCCTCTTCATCTGTTTTGTTGGCAGTGGTACTGGTTTTGATAATACCATTGGTATCTGCTTTGACTTTCTTTTCCTTCATTTGCAAATTGGTCATCGACTTTACAGCCACTTCCTGTTCATCCACCACCAGGGCCCACGAGTCAATGGCCATAGTCCCAGACAAGGGAGACCCACTTGTGAAAATATGAGCTGCACTGCACCCCAGCACTGACCCTAAGCCCGCCACCAGCATGAGAAAGCACCCCACCGTTATTGGATTTTTCTATAGATGGAGTCTCGCTCTGCTACTCAGGCTGTATTGCAGTGGCAGTCTTGGCTCACTGCAACCTCTGCCTTCTGGGTTCAAATGATTCTTCTGCATCAGCCTTCCAAGTAGCTGGAACTACAGGTGCGTACCACCACACATGGCTAATTTTTCTTGTACTTCTAGTAGAGACGGGGTTTCACCGTGTTAGTCACAATGGTCTCTACCGCCTGACTTCATGATCCGCCCACCTTGGCCTCCCAAAGTGCTGGGATTACAGGAGTGAGCCACCGCTCCCAGCCAGAAGTCATTAGAATTGTAAGGCAAGAAAAGACATAAAAAATACTTAGCATGTACATGGAAAGATTTACCTTATAAAGTCTTCTTATTTGTTTCTCCTAATTGCCTTGTGATAGTGAAGACAGCTGTATTCCTGTTACATGGGAGGCCACAACACATGATCAATCCATTCTAGAGCAGACTCTACATTGTGGCTAACTGTGGTGGCAACTTATAGTGGTCACTCTATCCACACCTCAAAAAATATTAAAGTTTTCTAAAGGGAAAACATTGTATCTAAGGATCCCTCTTTGAAGAGGACGCATATTATCATTCTCCTTAAAGAACCCAACAAAAGTTTCTAATGACAGTTACCATAAGTAGTCTTAAAAAATAAAAGCCATTTTGTAAAAGAGAAATTTAAAATACCAAGCATTAAAATAATTAAAATAACTCGATGCAGACGTAATGCATTCCTCCAGCCTTGTTTTTCTGCAGAAATCCTGCAATTGGACTCTCATTCCAAATGGATGAAGCAGTTTCATCTTGGTATTTCCCAGGTTGACAAAAACAACAGATACTCCACGTTCAGGAAGAGGGACTACTTCACTAACCTGGGCCCCAAAAATATTCATTTTTTTCCTTTTTATTGTATAATATGTTTTGGGGTACATGTGCAGGACATAAAAGATAGTTGCATAGGTACACACATGGCAGTGTGATTTGCGGTCATCCTCCCCTTCACCCACATCTGGCATTTCTCCCCATACTATCCCTCCCCAGCACCCCCCACGCTGTCCCTCCCCTATTCCCCCTAATAAACCCTACTGTGAGGGGGGACTTCCAAGATGGCGTCGTAGAGGTGACTCCGGATTCCAGCTCTCAGTGAAGGCACAGAGGGTGAGTCCTAGCCGCATTCTCAGACAGATCTTTTTTGCCCACAGAACGTTGAAAGTCCCAGGTGTAGGAGAGACATGGAACGCTAACACAGCTGGCCCACGTGGCCGCTTCAGCCGCTTCCACAGAGCAGTGGCACCAGGCACAAAACTCACTGGTCCGGGTGCCCTGTTAAACTGGCAATCTGAGATATGGAAGGGCAGATTGGCATGTCCATCTGATTGAATGAGACTTGGACAATGAGCCAGACCAGAAGATCCCTGGGAAATGTGATCTGAGCCGGTACAGTGGGCAGTGGCATGGGAGATTGCACGGATCCCAGTGCCCTATCAGCAGGCTATTGGGGCACCAGTGAGAGAGTCAACCATTTCGCTTGGGGAGAGAAAGAGAGAGAGAGAGAGGACAGACTCTGAGGCAGGGAGCTGGGTGATCAGGCTCGGCGGGTCCCACCCTGAGGGGAACAAGCAGGGCAGGGATTGGAGGGGCTCGGGGCTGAGAGTTTTGCTGCCGGCATCTAGGATGGTGCAGCCTGGTGAGGGAGGGGCATCCGCCACTACTGATGCAATCTGCCCCTACTGAAGTACCGCCCAGGGATGATGCAGCCTGCTGTTGCCGAGGCAACCTGCCATAACAGAGAGACTCTGCCAGCAGGGTGGAGCAAGCCACAGCAGGGTGGAGAAAGCCACAAGAGAACGAAGCCCTACAGCAACAGGGCGGACCCATGCTAGCAGGGTGAAGCCCCAGCAGAAAAATAGTGAATAGACTGCCACCTAGCTGTGCAGGACAATGCAACAGATACACATAAAGCCCCAACTCCCTGAGACAGAGCATCTAAGGAGGAAAAAAAGGGGGGGTTTTATGAGTTCTGTTGCAGCAGACATAAACACATTCTCCCAACAACGCTGAATAAAAAACAGAGCTCACAGCTCAGCACTGGAGCTCGTATAAAGCACAGACCATCTCCTCAAGCAGCTCCATGAACCCTGTATATGGAAAGAGTCATCACCCCAAAAAAGGACTAATCAGACTGACATTTGGCAGGCATCATTCTGAAATAAGGATAGCAGAAGAAGAAACTGGTAGCATCCCTCATTGTTCTGCTGCTGCTACAGGTGTACCCCAAACAAGCAGGGCCTGGAGTGGACCTCAGCACTCGTACAGCAGAGGGGCTAGATCATTAGAAGGAAAACTAAGTAACAGAAATAGCTCATCATCAACAATCTGGGTGTCCACACAAAGACCCAATTGAAAAATCAGCAACAACTAAGACGACAGGTGGATAAATCCAAAAAGATGGAAAGAAACCAGTGCAAAAAGGAGAAAAACACCCAAAACCAAAACACTTCACCCCCTACAAAGGACCAAAACTCCTCACCAGCAAGGGAACAAAGCTGGACGGAGAATGAGTGTGACAAAATGATGGAATCAGACTTCAGAAAGTGGATAATGAGAAATTTCAGTGAGCTAAAAGAACATGTTCTAAATCAGTGCAAAGAAACTAAGAACCTTGAAAAAACATTTGAAAAAAGATTCGAGGAATTGATAACAAGAATGTACAACTTAAAGTGGAATATGAATGAATTGAAGGAGCTGAAAAACAAACACGAGAACATCGTGTAGCATGCACAAGTTTTAACAGCCGAATTGACCAAGCAGAAGAAAGAATATCAGAAGTCGAAGATCAACTAAATTAAATAAAGCGAGAAACCAAGATTAGAGAAAAAAGCGCAAAAAGGAATGAACAAAATCTCCAAGAAATGGGGGACTATGTGAAGAGACCCAACCAACGTTTGATAGGTGTACCAGAATGTGATGAAGAGAATGAATCCAAGCTGGAAAACACTCCTCATGATATTATCCAGAAAAATTTCCCCAACCTAGCATGACAGGTCAATACTCAACTCCAGAAAATACAGAGAACACCACAAAGATATTCTGCAAGAAGAGCAACCCCAAGGCACATAATCATCAGATTCACCAGGGTTGAAATGAAGGAGAAAATACTAAGGGCAGCCAGAGAGAAAGGTCGGGTCACCCACAAAGTGTAGCCAATCAGACTCACAGCAGATCTCTTGGCAGAGACTCTACAAGCCAGAAGAGAGTGGGGGCCAATATTCAACATCCTTAAAGAAAAGAATATTCAACCCAGAATTTCATATGAAGCCAAATTGAGTTTCATAAGTGAAGAAAAAATAAAATTTTTCATGAACAAGCAAGTACTCAGAGATTTTGTCACCACTAGGCCTGCTTCACAAGAGCTCCTGAAACAGGCACTACACATAGAAAGAAACAACCAGTACCAGCTATCCTAAAAGCATACCAAATGCTAAAGAGCACCAACAAAATGAAGAATCTACATAAACCAATGGGCAAAACAGCCAGCTAAGATCAAAATGGCAGTATCAAATTCACACATAAAAATATTAACCCGGAGATCGGAGGCAAGATGGCGTCACAGAGGCGACTCAGGATTGCAACTCTCAGTGAAGGTGCAGAGGGTGAGTCCTAGCCGCATTCTCGGATGTTCCTTTTATGCCCACAGAGCGTTGAAAGTCCCAGGTGTGGGAGAGACACGAGACGCTAGCAGCCGGCTAACGCAGCTGGCTCCCACCGCCTCTTCAGCAGGCGCCGCAGCGGGACCCGGCGTGGAACTCACTGGTCTGGGTGCCCTGTTAAACTGGCAATCTGAGATTTGGAAGGGCAGATTGGCATGTTCATCTGATTGAACGGGACTTGGACAATGAGCCAGACCAGGAGTTTCCCTGGAAGCGTGATCTGAGCCGGGGTAGTGGGCAGCAGCACGGGAGATCGCATGGATCCCAGTGCCCTATCGGCAGGCTACTGGGGCACCAGTGAGAGAGTCGACCTTTCAGCTTGGGGAGAGGAAGAGAGAGAGAGGACGGACTCTGAGGCAGGGAGTTGGGTGATCAGGCTTGGTGGGTCCCACACTCATGGGGACAAGCAGGGCAGCGACTGGAGCTGCTTGGGACTGACAGTTTTGCTGCCGGCATCTAGGATGGTACAGCCCGGTGAGGGAGAGGCGTCCACCATTGCTGACGCAGTCCACTCCCACTGAAGTACCACCGAGGACTAACGTGGCCTGCCGTTGCCGAGGCAACCTGCCATAACTGAGAGACTCCGTGCCCCACAGCAGAAGGGAGCCCAGCAGAAACAGGGCGGACCCGCGCTAGCAGGTCAGAGCCCCGGCAGGCAAATAGTGAATAGACTGCCGCCTAGTGGGGCAGGACAGTGCAACAGATACTCATAAAGAAAGCCCCAACTACCTGAGACAGGGAAAATAAAAGGGGAGGAAGGGTGGTGTTTTATGAGTTCTATAGCAGCAGACATAAACAACCTCTCAACAACGCTGAATGAACAACGGAGCTCACAGCTCAGCACTGGAGCTCCTATAGAGCACAGACTGTCTCATCAAGCAGCTCCCTGACCACTGTATTTCCAAGGAGTCACCGCAGAAAAAGACTAATCAGACTGAAATTTGGCTGGCATTATTCTGGAACAAGGACAGCGGAAGAAGAAACTGGTATCATCCCTCACTGTTCCGCAGCTGCTGCAGGTATACACCAGAGAGGCACAGCCTGGAATGGACCTCAGCACTCATACAGCAGAGGGGATAGACCATTAGAGGGAAAACTAAGTAAAAAAAATATTTCATCATCAACAATCTCAGCGTCCACACAGAGACCCAATTGAAAAATCAGCAACTACTAAGACGACAGGCGAATAAATCCATAAAGATGGGAAGAAACCAGTGAAAAAGGAAAAAAGCACCCAAAAACAAAACATCTCACCTACAAAAAAGGACCAAAACTCCTCACCAGCAAGGGAACAAAGCTTGACGGAGAATGAATGTGATGAAATGACGGAATCACACTTCAGAAAGTGGATTATGAGAAAATTCAGTGAGCTACAGAAACATGTACTAAACCAGTGCAAAGAAACGAAGAACCTTGAAAAAAGATTTGAAAAAAGATTCGAGGAATTGATAACAAGAATGGACAACTTAGAGAGGAATATGAATGAATTGAAGGAGCTGAAAAACACAACACGAGAACTTCACAAAGCATGCACAAGTTCCAGCAGCTGAACTGACAAAGCAGAAGAAAGAATATCAGAAGTTGAAGATCAACTCAATGAAATAAAACGTGAAACCAAGATGTAAAAAAAAAGTACAAAAAGGAAGGAACACAATCTCCAAGAAATGTGAGACTATGTGAGAAGACCTAACCTACGTTTGATAGGTGTACCAGAATGTGACGAAGAAAATGAATCCAAGCTAGAAAACACTCTTCAGGATATTATCCAGGAAAATTTCCCCAACCTAGCAAGACAGGTCAATACTCAACTCCAGGAAATACAGAGAACACCACAAAGATACTCCACAAGAACAGACACCCCAAGGCACATAATCGTCAGATTCACCAGGGTTGAAACGAAGGAGAAAATACTAAGGGCAGCCAGAGAGAAAGATCGGGTCACCCACAAAGGGAAGCCCATCAGACTCACAGCAGATCTCTCGGCAGAGACTCTACAAGCCAGAAGAGATTGGGGGCCAATATTGAACATCCTTAAAGAAAAGAGCTTTCAACCCAGAATTTCATATCCAGCCAAACTGACTTTCATAAGTGAAAAAAAAATAAAATTCTTCACGAACAAGCAAGTACTCAGAGATTTTGTCACCACTAGGCCTGCTTTACAAGAGCTCCTGAAAGAGGCACTACACATAGAAAGAAAAAACCAGTTCCAGCCATCCTAAAAGCATACCAAATGCTAAAGACCATCAACAAAATGAAGAATGTACATGAACCAACTGGCAAAACAGCCAGCTAGCATCACAATGGCAGTATCAAATTTACACATAAAAATATTAACCCTGAATGTAAAAGGGCTAAATGCACCAATCAAGAGACACAGACTGGCAAATTGGATAAAAAACCAAAACCCATCAGTGTGCTGTATCCAGGAAACCCACGTCACATGCAAAGATACACAAAGGCTCAAAATAAAAGGATGGAGGAAGATTTACCAAGCAAATGGAGAGCAAAAAAAAGCAGAAGTTGCAATTCTCATCTCTGATAAAATAAACTTTAAAGCAACAAAGATCGAAAGGGACAAAAAAGGTCATTAAATAATGGAAAAAGTATCGATACAGCAAGAAGAGCTAACGATTCTAAATATATATGGACCCAATGTAGGAGCACCCAGATATATAAGGCAAGTTCTTAATGACTTACAAAGAGACTTACACTCCCACACAATAATAGTCGGAGACTTTAACACTCCACTGTCAATAGCAGACAGATCAACCAGACAGAAAATTAACAAGGATATCCAGGACTTGAACTCAGACCTGGAACAAGCAAACCTGATAGACATTTACAGAAATCTTCACCCCAAATCCACAGAATATACATTCTTCTCAGCACCACATCACACCTACTCCAAAATTGAACACATAATTGGAAGTAAAGCACTCATCAGCAAATGCAAAACAATGGAAATCATAACTAACACTCTCTCAGATCATAGTGCAATCAAGTTGGAACTCAGAATTCAGAAAATAACTCAGAACCGCACAGCTTCATGGAAACTAAACAACTGGCTCTTGAATGTTGATTGGATAAACAATGAAATGAAGGCAGAAATAAAGAAGTTCTTTGAAACCAACGATAATGAAGACACAACATATCAGAATCTCTGGGACACATTTAAAGCAGTCTGTAGAGGAAAATATATAGCAATAAGTGCCCACATGAGAAGAGTGGAGAGATCCAAAATTGACACTCTATCGTCAAAATTGAAAGAGCTAGAGGAGCAAGATCAAAAAGGCTCAGAACCTAGCCGAAGACGATAAATAGCTAAGATCAGAGCAGAACTGAAAGAGATAGAGACAATTAAAACCCTTAAAAAATCAATAAATTTAAGAGCTAGTTTTTTGAAAAGATCAACAAAATAGACAGACCACTAGCCAAACTGATAAAAAAGAAAGGAGAGAACAACCAAATAGATGCAATAAAAAACGATAAAGGGGAAATCACCACAGATTCCACAGAAATTCAAACCATCATCAGAGAATACTACAAACAACTATATGCACACAAACTAGTAAATCAGGAAGAAATGGATAAATTCCGGGACGCATGTGTCCTCCCAAGCCTAAACCAGGAGGAAGCCAAAACTATGAATAGACCAATAACAAGGTCAGAAGTTGAGGCAGCAATTAAGAGCCTACCACACAAAAAAAGCCCAGGTGCCGATGGGTTCACAGCTGAATTCTACAAGACACACAAAGAGGATCTGGTACCATTCCTTCTGAAACTATTCCAAATAATCCAAAAAGAGGGAACCCTTCCCAAATCATTTTATGAGACCAACATCATCCTGATACCAAAACCTGGCAGAGACTCAACAAGAAAAGAAAACTTCAGGCCAATATCCATGATGAACATAGATGCAAAAATCTTCAATAAAATACTGGCAAATCGATTGCAACAGCACATTAAAAAACTTATCCATGATGATCAAGTAGGATTCATCCCGGGGATGCAAGGCTGGTTCAACATACGCAAGTCTATAAATGTAATTCACCACATAAACAGAAGCAAAAACAAAAACCACATGATTATCTCAATTGACGCAGAGAAGGCATTTGACAAAATTCAACAGCCCTTTATGCTAAAAACCCTCAATAAACTTGGTATTGATGGAACATATCTCAAAGTAATAAAAGCTATTTACGACAAACCAACAGCCAATATCATACTTAATGGGCAAAAACTGGAAGCATTCCCTTTGAAATCCTGCATTAGACAAGGATGCCATCTCTCACCACTTCTATTCAACATAGTACTGGAAGTTCTAGCCAGAGCAATCAGGCAACAAAAAGAAATAAAGGGTATTCAAATGGGAAAGGTGGAAGCCAAATTGTCTCTATTTGCAGACGACATTATAGTATACCTAGAAGACCCCATCACCTCAGCCCAAAAGCTCCTGCAACTGATAAGCAACTTTAGCAAAGTCTCAGGATATAAAATCAATGTGCAAAAATCACAAGCATTCCTATACACCAATAACAGACTTAAAGAGAACCAATTTAAGAACGAACTGCCATTCACAATTGCTACAAAGAAAATAAAATACCTAGGAATACAACTCACTAGGAATGTAAGGGACCTCTTTAAGGAAAACTACAAACAACTGCTCAACGAAATAAGAGAGAACACAAACAGATGGAGAAACATTCCATGTTCGTATTAGGAAGAATCAATATTGTGAAAATGGCTATACTGCCCAAAGTAATTTACACATTCAATGCTATCCCCATCAATCTACCATTGAATTTCTTCACAGAGCTGGAGAAAACCAGCATGAATTTCATATGGAACCAAAAAAGAGCCCGCATAGCCAAGTCAATTCTAAGCAAAAAGAACACAGCGGGAGGCATCACGCTAACAGACTTCAAACTATACTACAAGGCTACAGTAATCAAAACAGCATGGTACTGGTACCAAAACAGATATATAGACCAATGGAGCAGAACAGAAGCATCGGAGGCAACACAACATATCTACAACCATATTATCTTTGATAAACAAGAGAAAAACAGGCAATGGGGAAAGGATTACCTATTTAATAAATGGTGTTGGGAAAACTGGCTAGCCATGTGCAGAAAGCAGAAACTGGACCCCTTTCTGACACCTTACACTAAAATTAACTCCAGATGGATTAAAGACTTAAAAGTAAGACCTGACACCATAAACCCCTAGAAGAAAATCTAGGCAAAGCCGTTCAGGACATAGGAGTAGGCAAGGACTTCATGGACAAAACACCAAAAGCATTGGAAACAAAAGCCAAAATAGACAAATGGGACCTAATCAAACTCCACAGCTTCTGCGCGGCAAAAGAAACAGTCACTAGAGTGAATCGGCAACCATCAGAATGGGAAAAAATCTTTGCAGTTTACACATCTGATAAAGGGCTGATATCCAGAATTTACAAAGATCTCAAACAGATTTACAGAAAAAACAAACAAACAAGCCCATTCAAAAATGGGCAAAGGATATGAACAGAAACTTTACAAAAGAAGACATACATGAGGGCAACAAACATATGAAAAAGTGCTCATCATCATTGGTCATTAGAGAGATGCAAATCAAAACCACATTGAGATATCATCTCACACCAGGTAGAATGGCGATCATTAAAAAATCTGGAGACAGCAGATGCTGGAGAGGATGTGGAGAAATAGGAACACTCTTACACTGTTGGTGGGAGTGTAAATTAGTTCAACCATTGTGGAAGACAGTGTGGCGATTCCTCAGGGATCTAGAAATAGAAATTCCATTTGACCCAGCAATCCCATTACTGGGTATCTATCCAAAAGACTATAAATCGTTCTACTATAAGGACACATGCACCCGAATGTTCATTGCAGCACTGTTTACAATAGCAAAGACCTGGAACCAACCCAAATGCCCATCGATGATAGACTGGACTGGGAAAATGTGGCACATATACACCATGGAATATTATGCAGCAAGCAAAAATGATGAGTGTGTGTCCTTTATGGGGACATGGATGAATCTGGAGAACATCATTCTCAGCAAACTGTCACAAGAACAGAAAAAGAAATACTGCATATACTCACTCATAGGTGGGTGAGAAAAATGAGAACACATGGACACAGAGAGGCGGTCTACTATACACTGGGGACTGTTGGGGGAAATGGGGGAGGGACAGTGGGAGCGGCTGGGGGGGATAGCCTGGGGATGAATGCCAAGTGTGGGTTAAGGGGAGGAAGGCAGCAAAACTCACTGCCATGTGTGTTCCTGTGCAACTATCTTACACGTTCTGCACATGTACCCCAAAACCTGTAATGCAATAAAAATTTTTAAAAAAATACTAAAATTTCAAAAAAAAAACATAAATAAATAAGGCACTTTCTGCCAGACAAGTGACGACAGCGGAAATGGAAAATCCCATAGCAGGATCATAGGAGAGTTTTTAGCAGGAGAGGGACTGTCTTTATACTCCCCAGACTTACTGCCAAAGCTGCCTGCCCTATTTATCTGAAAACGGACTTTTCTTTAATCCAAGTTAGGCCAACGGGGGACTGGAACCAGGTCAGACAGAGGATGACTAGTCTGTGCGGTATTGTAGAGACCTGGGGAGTTTGGAAATAGGAACTCTCACTGTTTTGTAATGAAGAAGCATTCACGTGAAGTTTTACATTTCCCTTAGTTCCATTTCTTTCCTTTTTGTGTATACCATGTAAAATTAAATTCAACTCCTTTTATTAAAAGTACATAATGTAGGAAAAAAAAAAGACCTGACAACATAAAAACCCCAGAAGAAAATCTAGGCAAAACCATTCAGGACATAGGAGTAGGCAAGGACTTCATGACCAGAACACCAAAAGCATTGGAAACAAAAGCCAAAATAGACAAATGGGACCTAATCAAACTCCACAGCTTCTGCAGGGCAAAAGAAACAGTCACTAGAGTGAATCGGCCACCATCAGAATGGGAAAAAAAAATCTTTGCAGTTTACCCATCTGACAAAGGGCTGATATCCAGAATTTACAAAGAACTCAATCAGATTTACAGGACAAAAACAAACAAGCCCATTCAAAAATGGGCAAAGGATATGAACAGAAACTTTACAAAAGAAGACATACATGAGGCCAACAAACACATGAAAAAATGCTCATCATCATTGGTCATTAGAGAGATGCAAATCAAAACCACACTGAGATACCATCTCACGCCAGTTAGAATGGCGATCATTAAAATATCTGGAGACAACAGATGCTGGAGAGGATGTGGAGAAATAGGAACACTCTTACACTGTTGGTGGGAGTGTAAATTAGTTCAACCATTGTGGAAGACAGTGTGGTGATTCCTCAAGGACCTAGAAATAGAAATTCCATTTGACCCAGCAATCCCATTACTGGGTATATATCCAAAGGACAATAAATCATTCTACTATAAGGACACATGAACACGAATGTTCATTGCAGCACTGTTTACAATAGCAAAGACCTGGAACCAACCCAAATGCCCATCGATGATAGACTGGACTGGGAAAATTTGGCACATATACACCATGGAATATTATGCAGCAATCAAAAATGATGAGTTTGTGTCCTTTGTAAGGACATGCATGAATTTGGAGAACATCATTCTCAGCAAACTGACACAAGAACAGAAAAACAAATACTGCATATTCTCACTCATAGGCGGGTGAGAATAATGAGAACACATAAACACAGGGAGGGGATCTACCACACACTGGGGTCTATTGGGGGGAAGGGGGGAGGGACAGTGAGGCGGACTAGGGATGGATAGCCTGGGGTAAATGCCAAGTGTGGGTGAAGTGGAGGAAGGCAGCATAGCACACTGACATGTGTGTACCTATGCAACTATCTTACACACTTTGCAAATGTACCCCAAAACCTATAATGCAATAAAAATTTAAAATTTTTTTTAAAAATAAATATATAAATAAACGCCACTGTGTAGTGCCCCCCTCCCGTGTCCATGTGTTCTCACGGTTCATCACCTACGTATGAGTGAGAACATGCGGTATTTCATTTTCTGTTCTTGTGTCAGTTTTCTGAGAATGATGTTCTCCAGATTCATCCATGTCCCTACAAAAAAACATGAACTCATCGTTTTTGATTGCTTCATAATATTCCATGGTGTATATTTGTTACATTTTTCCAGTACAGTCTATCACCGATGGGCATTTGGGTTGGATCCAGGTTTTTGCTATTGTAAACAGTGCTTCAGTGAATATTCCTGTGCATGTGTCCTTATAATAGAACGATTTATACTACTGTGGATATATGCCCAGTAATGAGATCTCTGGGTCAAATGGAATTTCTATTTCTAGGTCCTTGAGAAATCGTCACACTGTCGTCCACAATGGTTGAACTAATTTACACTCTCACCAGTAGTGTAAAACTGTTCCTATTTCTCCACATCCTCTCCAGCAACTGTCTCCTGATATTTTAATGATCACCATTTTAACTGGCATGAGATAATATCTCAATGTAGCTTTGATTTGCATTTCTCTAATGACCAGTGATGATGAGCCTTTTTTCATATGTTTGTTGACCTCATGTATGAATTCTTCTGAAAGTTTCTGTTCATATCCTTTACCCATTTTTGAATGGGCTTGTTTGTATTTTCTTGTAAATCTGTTTGAGTTATTACTAAATTCTGGATATCAGCTCTTTGTCAGATGGGTAAACTGCAGAAATTTTTTTCCATTCTGTTCGTTGACAATTCACTCTAATGACTATTTCTTTTGCCGTGCAGAAGCTGTGGAGTTTGATTAGGTCCCATTTGCCTATTTTGGATTTTGTTGCCAATGCTTTTGATGTTTTGGTCATGAAGTCCTTGCCCACTTCTATTTCCTGAATGGTTTTGTCTAGATTTTCTTCTAGGGTTTTCATGGTGCCAGGTCTTGTTTAAGTCTTTAATCCATCTGGAGTTAATTTTAGTGTAAGGTGTCAGGAAAAAATCCAGTTTCTGCTTTCATCACATGGCTTGCTTGTTTTCCAAACACCCTTTATTAAACAGGGAATCCTTTTTCCATTGCTTGTTTTTGTCAGGTTTATCAAAGATTGTGTGGTAGTAAGTATGCTGCGTTGCCTCCTATGCCTCTGTTTTGTTCCATTGGTCTATATTTCTGTTTTGGTACCAGTACCTTGCTGTTTTGATTACTGTAGCCTGGTAGTATAGTTTGAAGTCTGGTAGCGTGATGCCTCTTGCTGTGTTTTTTTTTGCTTAGAATTGACTTGGCTATGCGGGCTCTCTTTTGGTTCCCTATAAAGCTTAAGGTGGTTTTTTCCAGTTCTGTGAAGAAAGTCATTGGTAGTTTAATGGCAATAGCGTTGAGTCTGTAAATAACTTTGGGCAGTATGGTTATTTTCACAATATTGATTTTTTATAACCGTGAACATGAAATGTTTCTCCATCTTTTTGTGTATTCTCTTATTTTGTTGAGCAGTGATTTGTAGTTCTCCTTGAAGAGGTCTTTTACCTTCCTTGTTAGTTGTATTCCTAAGTATTTTATTCTCTTTGTAGCAATTGTGAATGGCAGTTCGTTCTTGATTTGGTTCTCTTTCAGTCTGTTATTGGTGTATAGAAATGCTTGTGATTTTTCACATTGATTTTGTATTGTGAGATTCTGCTGAAGTTCCTTACCAATTTCAGGAGTTTCTGGGATGAGACAATGGGGTCTTCTAGATATACAATCATCTCATCTGCAAATAGAGACAATTTGACTTCCTTCTTTCCTATTTAAATAGGCTTTATTTATTATTCTCGCCTAATTGCTCTGGCTAGAACTTTCAGTACTGTATTGAATAGGAGTGGTGAGAGAGGGCATCCTTGTCTAGTGCCAGATTTCAAAGGGAATGCTTCCAGTTTTTGCCCATTCAGTATGATATTGGCTGTTGTTTTGTCGTAAATAGCTTTCATTATTTTGTGATACGATCCATCAATACCGAGTTTATTGAGGGTTTTTAGCATAAAGGCTTGTTGAATTTTGTCAAAGGCCTTCTCTGCATCAAATGAGATAATCATGTGGTTTTTGTTTTTGGTTCTCTTTATGTGGTGCATTACGTTTATAGACTTGTGTATGTTGAACCAGCCTTGCATCCCCGGGATGAATAATATTTGACCATGGTGGATAAGCTTTTTGATGTGCTGTTGCAATTGGCTTGCCAATATTTTATTGAAGACTTTTGCGTCTATGTTCATCGTGGATATTGGCCTGAAGTTTTCTTTTCTTGTTGAGTCTCTGCCGGGTTTTGATATGAGGATGATATTTGTCTCATATAATGATTTGGAAATAATTCCCTTTTTTTGAATTATTTGGAATAGTTTCAGAAGGAATGGTCCTAGATCCTCTTTGTGTGTCTGGTAAAATTCGGCTGTAAACCCATCTGGACCTGGGCTTTTTCTGTGTGGCAGGCTCCTAATGGCTGCCTCAACTTCAGACCTTGCTTTTGGTTGATTTATAGTTTCAGCTTCCTCCTGGTTTAGGCTTGGGAGAACACAAGTTTCCAGGAATTTATGCATTTCTTCCATGTTTACTAGTTTATGTGTGTAAAGTTTTTGTAATATTCTCTGATGATGGATTAAATTTCTGTGGAATCTGTGGTATTTCCATTTTATCTTTCCTTATTGCATTTGTTCGTTTGTTCTCTCTTTTCTTTTTTATCAATCTGGCTAGTGGTCAGCCTATTTTGTTGATCTTTCCACAAAACCAGCTCTTGAATTTTTTGATTATTTGAAGGGATTTTCCTCTCTCTATCTCCTTCAGTTCTGCCCTGATCTTAGTTATTTCTTGTCTTTTGCTAGGTTTTGAGGTTATTTTTTTTTATTTTTATTGCATTATAGATTTTGGGGTACATGTGCAGAACGTACAAGATAGTTGCATAGGTACACACATGGCAGTGTGTTTTGCTGCCTTCCTCCCCTTCACCCACACTTGGTATTTATCCCCAGGCTATCCCCCATCAGCCCCCCCACTGTCGCTCCCCCATTTCCCCGAACAGTCCCCAGTGTATAGTATGCCACCTCTCTGTGTCCATGTGTTCTCAATTTTCTCACCCACCTATGAGTGAGTATATGCAGTATTTCTTTTTCTGTTCTTGTGACAGTTTGCTGAGAATGATGTTCTCCAGATTCATCCATGTCCTTACAAAGGACACAAACTCATCATTTTTGATTGCTGCATAATATTCCATGGTGTATATGTGCCACATTTTCCCAGTCCAGTCTATCATCCATGGGCATTTGGGTTGGTTCCAGGTCTTTGCTATTGTAAACAGTGCTGCAATGAACATTCGTGTGCATGTGTCCTTATAGTAGAACGATTTATAGTCTTTTGGATAGATACCCAGTAATGGGATTGCTGGGTCAAATGGAATTTCTATTTTAGGTCCCTGAGGAATCACCACACTGTCTTCCACAATGGTTGAACTAATTTACATTCCCACCAACAGTGTAAGAGTGTTCCTATTTCTCCACATCCTCTCCAGCATCTGCTGTCTCCAGATTTTTTAATGATCGCCATTCTAACTGGTGTGAGATGATATCACAATGTGGTTTTGATTTGCATCTCTCTAATGACCAATGATGATGACCACTTTTTCATATGTTTGTTGGCCTCATGTATGTCTTCTTTTGTAAAGTTTCTGTTCATATCCTTTGCCCATTTTTGAATGGGCTTGTGTGTTTTTTTCTGTAAATCTGTTTGGGTTCTTTGTAAATTCTGGATATCAGCCCTTTGTCAGATCTGTAAAATTCAAAGATTTTTTCCCATTCTGATGGTTGCTGATTCACTCTAGTGACTGTTTCTTTTGCCGTGCAGAAGCTGTGGAGTTTGATTAGGTCCCATTTGTCTATTTTGGCTTTTGTTTTTAATGCTTTTTGTGTTTTGTTCATTTAGTCCTTGCCTACTCCTATGTCCTGTACGGTTTTGCCTAGATTTTCTTCTAGGGTTTTTATGGTGTCTGGTCTTACCTTTAAGACTTTAATCCATCTGGAGTTAATTTTAGTGTAAGGTGTCAGAAAGGGGTCCAGTTTCTGCTTTCTGCACATGGCTAGCCAGTTTTCCCAACACCATTTATTAAATAGGGAATCCTTTCCCCATTGCCTGTTTTTGTCTGGTTTATCAAAGATAATATGGTTGTAGATATGTTGTGTTGCCTCCGATGCTTCTGTTCTGTTCCATTGGTCTATATCTCTATTTTGGTACCAGTGCCATGCTGTTTTCATTACTGTAGCCTTGTAGTATAGTTTGAAGTCTGGTAGCGTGATGCCTCCCGCTGTGTTCTTTTTGCTTAGAATTGACTTGGCTATCCGGGCTCTTTCTTGGTTCTATATGAAATTCATGGTGGTTTTCCCAGTTCTGTGAAGAACTTCAATGGTAGTTTGATGGGGATAGCATTGATTTTGTAAATTACTTTGGGCAGTATAGCCATTTTCACAATATTGATTCTTCCTAACCACGAACATGGAATGTTTCTCCATCTGTTTGTGTCCTCTCTTATTTCGTTGAGCAGGTGTTTGTAGTTTTCATTAAAGAGGTCCCTTCCATTCCTAGTGAGTTGTATTCCTAGGTATTTTATTTTCTTTGTAGCAATTGTGAATGGCAGTTCGTTCTTAATTTGGTTCTCTTTAAGTCTGTTATTGGTGTATAGGAATGCTTGTGATTTTTGCACATTGATTTTATATGCTGAGACTTTGCTGAAGTTGCTTATCAGTTGCAGGAGCTTTTGGGCTGAGGTGATGGGGTCTTCTAGGTATACTATCCTGTCGTCTGCAAATAGAGACAATTTGGCTTCCACCTTTCCTATTTGAATACACTTTATTTCTTTTTCTTGCCTTATTGCTCTGGCTAGAACTTCCAGTACTATGTTGAATAGAAGTGATGAGAGAGGGCATCCTTGTCTAGTGCCGGATTTCAAAGGGAATGCTTCCAGTTTTTGCCCATTAAGTATGATATTGGCTGTTGGTTTGTCGTAAATAGCTTTTATTACTTTGAGATATGTTCCATCAATACCAAGTTTATTGAGGATTTTTAGCATAAAGGGCTGTTGAATTTTGTCAAATGCCTTCTCTGAGTCAATTGAGATAATCATGTGGTTTTTGTTTTTGCTTCTGTTTATGTGGTGAATTACATTTATAAACTTGCGTATGTTGAACCAGCCTTGCATGCCCGGGATGAATCCTACTTGATCATGATGAATAAGTTTTTAATGTGCTGTTGC
The DNA here is from genome assembly GCA_031835075.1 of Saguinus oedipus. Taxonomy (NCBI): domain Eukaryota; kingdom Metazoa; phylum Chordata; class Mammalia; order Primates; family Cebidae; genus Saguinus; species Saguinus oedipus. Next base: position 9,040,929 of record CM063170.1, read on the forward strand.
AATCGATTTGCCAGTATTTTATTGAAGATTTTTGCATCTATGTTCATCAAGGATATTGGCCTGAAGTTTGCTTTTCTTGTTGAGTCTCTGCCAGGTTTTGGTATCAGGATGCTGTTGGTCTCATAAAATGATTTGGGAAGGGTTCCCTCTTTTTGGATTATTTGGAATAGTTTCAGAAGGAATGGTACCAGATCCTCTTTGTGTGTCTGGTAGAATTCAGCTGTGACCCCATCTGGACCTGGGCTTTTTTGTGTGTGGTAGGCTCTTAATTGCTGCCTCAACTTCTGACCTTGTTATTGGTGTATTCATAGTTTTGGCTTCCTCCTGGTTTAGGCTTGGGAGGACACAGGCATTCAGGAATTTATCCATATCTTCCTGATTTACTAGTTTGTGTGCATAGAGTTGTTTGTAGTATTCTCTGATGATGGTTTGAATTTCTGTGAAATCTGTGGTGATTTTCCCTTTATCGTTTTTTATTGCATCTATTTGGTTGTTCTCTCTTTTCTTTTTTATCAGTCTGGCTAGTGGTCTGTCTATTTTGTTGATCTTTTCAAAAAACCAGCTCTTAGATTTGTTGATTTTTTGAAGGGTTTTTCTTGTCTCTATCTCCTTCAGTTCTGCTCTTATCTTAGTTATTTCTTGTCTTCAGCTATGTTTTGAGCTTTTTTGATTTTGGTCCCCTAGCTCTTTCAATTTTGATGATAGGGTGTCAATTTTGGATCTCTCCACTTTTCTCATGTGGGCACTTATTGCTATATATTTTCCTCTACAGACTGCTTTAGATGTGTCCCAGAGATTCTGGTACGTTGTGTCTTCATTCTCGTTGGTTTCAAAGATCTTCTTCATTTCTGCCTTCATTTCCTTGTTTATCCAATCAACATTCAAGAGCCAGTTGTTCAGTTTCCATGAAGCTGTGCGGTTCTGAGTTATTTTCTGAATTCTGAGTTCCAACTTGATTGCATTATGGTCTGAGAGACTGTTTCTTACGATTTCCTTTGTTTTGCATTTGCTGAGGAGTGCTTTACTTCCAATTATGTGGTCAATTTTGGAGTAGGTGTGATGTGGTGATGAGAAAAATGTATATTCCGTGGATTGGGGTGGAGAGTTCTGTAATTGTTGATGAGGTTTGCTTGTTTCAGTTCTGAGTTCAAGTCCTGGATATCCGTGTTAATTTTCAGTCTGGTTGATCTGTCTGCTATTTACAGTAGAGTGTTAAACTCTCCCACTATTATTTTGTGGGAGTCTAAGTCTCTTTGTAAGTCATTAAGAACTTGCCTTATATATCTGGGTGCTCCTACATTGGGTCCATATATATATTTAGAATCGTTAGTTCTTCTTGTTGTATCGATCTTTTTACTATTATGTAATGACCTTCTTTGTCCCTTTTGATCTTTGTTGCTTTAAAGTCTATTTTATCAGAGAGGAGAATTGCAACTCCTGCTTTTTTTTTTGCTCTCCATTTCCTTGGTAAATCTTCCTCCATCCTTTTATTTTTAGCCTTTGTGTATCTTTGCGTGTGAGGTGGGTTTCCTGGATACAGCACACTGATGGGTTTTGGTGTTTTATCTAATTTGCCAGTCTGTGTCTTTTCATTGGTGCATTTAGCCCATTTACTTTCAGGGTTAATATTGTTGTGTGTGAATTTGATACTGTCATTTTGATGCTAGCTGGCTGTTTTGCCCATTGGTTCATGTACATTCTTCACTTTGTTGATGGTCTTTAGCATTTGGTATGCTTTTAGGATGGCTGGAACTGGTTGTTTCTATTTGTAGTGCCTCTTTCAGGAGCTCTTGTAAAGCAGGCCTGGTGGTGACAAAATCTCTGAGTACTTGCTTGTTTGTGAAGGATTTTATTTTTCCTTCACTTATGAAGCTCAGTTTGGCTGGATATGAAATTCTGGGTTGAAAGCTCTTTTCTTTAAGGATGTTGAATATTGGCCCCCACTCTCTTCTGGCTTGTAGAGTCTCTGCCGAAAGATCTGCTGTGAGTCTCATGGGCTTCCCTTTGTGGGTGACCCGACCTTTCTCTCTGGCTGCCCTTAGTATTTTCTCCTTCGTTTCAACCCTGGTGAATCTGACGATTATGTGCCTTGGTGGTGCTCTTCTTGCGGAGTATCTTTGTGGTGTTCTCTGTATTTCCTGGAGTTGAGTATTGACCTGTCTTGCTAGTTTCGGGAAATTGTTCTGGATAATATCCTGAAGAGTGTTTTCCAGCTTGGATTCATTCTCTTCGTCACATTCTGGTACACCTATCAAACGTAGGTTGGGTCTTTTCACATAGTCCCACATTTCTTGGGGATTTTGTTCATTCCTTTATGTACTTTTTTCTTTAATCTTGGTTTCTCGTTTTATTTCATTGAGTTGATCTTCAACTTCTGATATTCTTTCTTCTGCTTGGTCAATTCGGCTGTTGAAACTTGTGCATGCTTCACGAAGTTCTTGTGTTGTGTTTTTCAGCTCCTTCAATTCATTCATATTCCTCTCTAAATTGTCCATTCTTGTTATCAATTCCTCAAATCTTTTTTCAAATCTTTTTTCAAGGTTCTTAGTTTCTTTGCACTGGTTTAGTACATGTTCCTTTAGCTCACTGAAGTTTCTCATTATCCACTTTCTGAAGTCTGATTCCGTCATTTCATCACATTCATTCTCCATCCAGCTTTGTTCCCTTGCTGGTGAGGAGTTTTGTTCCTTTTTTGGAGGTGAGGTGTTTTGGTTTCATGTGCTTTCCTCTTTTTTGCGCTGGTTTCTTCCCATCTTTATGAATTTTTCCGCCTGTCGTCTTAGTATTGCTGATTTTTCAATTGGGTCTCTGTATGGACGCTGAGATTGTTGATGATGAAGTATTTCTTTTACTTAGTTTTACCTCTAATGGTCTATCCCCTCTGCTGTATGAGTGCTGAGGTCCACTCCAAGCCCTGCTTCTCTGGGGTATACCTGCATCAGCTGCGGAACAGTGAGGGATGATACCAGTTTCTTCTTCTGCTGTCCTTGTTCCAGAATAATGCCAGCCAAATGTCAGTCTGATTAGTCCTTTTCTGGGATGACTCCTTGGATATACAGGAGTCAGGGAGCTGCTTGAGGAGACAGTCTGTGCTTTATAGGCGCTCCAGTCCTGAGCTGTGAGCTCCGTTGTTCATTCAGGGTTGTTGGGAGGTTGTTTATGTCTGCTGCAATAGAACTCATAAAACACCACCTTTTTTTCCCCCCCACTTAGATGCTCTGTCTCAGTGAGTTGGGGCTTTCTTTATGAGTATCTGTTGCACTCTTCTGCCCCACTAGGCGGCAGTCTATTCACTATTTGCCTGCCAGGGCTCTGACCTGCTAGCGCGGGTCCGCCTTGTGCTGCTGGGCTTTCTTCTGCTGTGGAGCGCGGAGTCTCTCTGTTATGGCAGGTTGCTTCGGCAACGCCGGCCTGTGTCAGACCTGGGCAGTACTTCAGTGTGGGTGGACTGCGTCAGCAATGGTGGACGCCCCTCCCTCACCGGGCTACACCATCCTAGATGCCAGCAGCAAAACTCTCAGCCCCAAGCACCTTCAGTCGCTGCCCTCTTGTCCCCGTGAGCGTGGGACCCGACGAGCCTGATCACCCAGCTCCCTGCCTCAGAGTCCATCCTCTCTCTTTCTCTCTTCCTCTCCCCAAGCTGAAAGGTCGACTCTCTCACTGGCGCCCCAGTAGGCTGCCGATAGGGCACTGGTATCCATGCAATCTCCTGTGCCACTCCCCACTACCCCAGCTCAGATCACGCATCCCAGGAAACTCCTTGTCTGGCTCATTGTCCAAGTCCCGTTCAATCAGATGAACATGCCAATCTGCCCTTCCAAATCTCAGATTGCCGGTTTAACAGGGCACCCAGACCAGTGAGTTCCGTGCCGGGTCCCGCCATGGCACCAGCCGAAGAGGAGGCAGGAGCCCGCTGGGTTAGCCGGGTGTGCTAGCGTCCCGTGTCTCTCTCACACCTGGGACTTTCAACGCTCTGTGGGCATAAAAGGAACATCCGAGAATGCGGCTAGGACTCACCCTCTGCGCCTTCACTGAGAGCTGCAATCCTGAGTCGCCTCTACGACGCCATCTTGCCTCCTCCCCCCGAGGTTATTTTTTATCTTGCTCCTCTAGCTCTTTCAATTTTTATGATAGGGTGTTAATTTTGGATCTCTCCACTCTTCTCGTGTGGGCACTTACTGCTATATATTTTCCTCTGGAGACTGCTTTAAATGTGTCCCAGAGATTCTGGTATGTTGTGTCTTCGTCTCATTGGTTTCAAAGAACTTTTTTATTTCTTCCCATATTTTATTGTTTATCGAGTCAACATTCACGAGACAGTTTTCCAGTTTCCATGAAGCTGTGTGGTACTGATCTAATGTCTGAATTCTGAGTTCTAACTTTATTTTACTGTGGTCTGTAAGTCATGAAGAACTTGCCTTTTCTGCTTTCTACACATGGCTAACCAGTTTTCCCAACACCATTTGTTAAACAGGGAATCCTTTCCCCATTGCTTGTTTTTGTCTGGTTTATCAAAGATTATATTGTTGTGGATATGTTGATTTGCCTCGGATGTCTCTGTTCTTTTCCACTGGTCTATATCTCTGTTTTGGTACCAGTACCATGCTGTTTTGATTACTGTAGCCTTGTAGTATAGTTTGAAGTCTGGTAGTGTAATGCCTCCAGCTGTGTTTTTTTTGCTTAGAATTGACTTGGCTATGCGGGCTCTCTTTTGGTTCCATGTGAAGTTCATGGTGGTTTTTTCCAGTTCTGTGAGGAAATTCAATGGTAGCTTGATGGGGATAGCATTGATTGTGTAAATTACTTTGGGCAGTATAGCCATTTTCACGATATTGATTCTTCCTAACCATGAACATGGAATGTTTCTCCATCTGTTTGTGTCCTCCCTTATTTCATTCGCAGTGGTTTGTAGTTTTCCTTTAAGAGAATTTGGGAAGGGTTTCCTCTTTTTGGATTATTTGGAATAGTTTCAGAAAAAATGGTACCAGCTCCTCTTTGTGTGTCTGGTAGAATTCGGCTGTGAACCCATCTGGACCTGGGCTTTTTTTGTGTGGTAGGGTCTTAATTGCTCCCTCGACTTCAGACCTTGTTATTGGTCTATTCATAGTTTTGGCTTCCTCGTGGTTTAGGCTTGGGGAACACAGGTATCCAGAAATTCATTCATTTATTCCTGATTTACTAGTTTTTGTGCATAGAGTTGTTTGTAATATTCTCTGATGATGGTTTGAATTTCTGTGGAATCTGTGGTGATTTCCCCATTATCATTTTTTATTGCATCTATTTGGTTGTTCTTTCTTTTCTTTTTTATCAGTCTGGCTAGTGGTCTGTCTATTTTGTTGCTCTTTTCGAAAAACCGGCTCCTGGATTTATTGATTTTTTGAAGGGGTTTTCCTGTCTCTATCTCCTTCAGTTCTGCTCTGATCTTAGTTATTTCTTGTCCTTGGCTAGGTTTTGAGCTTTTTTCATCTTGCTCCTCTAGCTCTTTCAATATTGACGATAAAGTGTCAATTTTGGATCTCTCCACTCTTCTCATGTGGGCACTTATTGCTATATATTTGTCTCCAGAGACTGCTTTAAATGTTTCCCAGAGATTCTGGTATGTTGTGTCTTCGTTCTCATTGGTTTCGAAAAATTTTTTTATTTCTGCCTTCATTTCATTGTTTATCCAATCAAAATTCAAGAGCCAGTTGTTCAGTTTCCATGAAGCTGTGCGGTTCTGAGTTTGTTTATGAATTCTGAGTTCTAACTTGGTTGCACTATGGTCTGAGAGACTGTTTGTTATGATTTCCGTTGTTTTGCATTTGCTAAGGAGTGCTTTACTTCCAAGTATGTGGTCAATTTTGGAGTAGGTGTGATGTGGTGCTGAGAAGAATGTATATTCTGTGGATTTGGGGTGGAGAGTTCTGTAAATGTCGATCAGGTTTGCTTGTTCCAGGTCTTAGTTCAAGCTGTGGATATCCTCGTTAATTTTCTGTCAGGTTGATTAGTCTGCTATTGACAGTGAAATGTTAAAGTCTCCCACTATTATTGTGTGGGAGTCTAAGTCTCTATGTAAGTCGTTAAGAACTTGCCTTATATACCTGAGTTCTCCTGCATTGGGTCCATATATATTTATAATCGTTAGCTCTGTTTGTCGTATCAATCCTTTTACCATTATGTAGTGACCTTCTTTGTCTCTTTTGGTCTTTGTTGCTTTAAAGTCTATTTCATCAGAGATGAGAATTGCAACTCCTTTTTTTTGCTCTCTATTTGCTTGGTAAACCTTCCTCGATCCCTTTATTTTGAGCCTTTGTGAATCTTTGCATGTGAGATGGGTTTCCTGGATACAACATACCGATGGATTTTGGTGTTTTATCCAATTTGCCAGTCTGTGTTTTGATTGGTGCATTTAGCCCATTTACATTTAGGGTTAATATTGTTATGTGTCAGTTTGATAATGCCATTTTGATGCTAGCTGGATGTTTTGTTTCTTGGTTGATGCAGATTATTCATTTTGTTGATGCTCTTTAGCATTTGGTATGTTTTTAGAATGGCTGGTACTGGTTGTTTCTTTCTATCTGTAGTGCCTCTTTCAGTAGCTCTTGTAAAGCAGGCCTGGTGGTTACAAAATCTCTGAGTTGTTGCTTGGTGGCAAAAGATTTTATTCTTCCTTCACTTATGAAACTTAGTTTTGTTGGATATAAAATTCTGGGTTGAAAGTTTTTTTCTTTAAGGATGTTGAATATTGGCCCCCACTCTCTTCTGGCTTGTAGAGTTTCTGCTGAGAGATCTGCTGTGTGTCTGATGGGCTTTCCTTTGTGGGTGACCCGACCTTTCTCTTTGGCTGTTGCTGGTATTTTCTCCTTCATTTCAACCCTGGTGAATCTGTCGACTATGTGCCTTGGGGTTGCTTTTCTTGTGGAGTATTTTTGTGGTGTTTTCTGTATTTCCTGGACTTGAGTATTGGCCTTCCTTGCTAGGTTGGGAAAATTTTTCTGGAAAATATCTTGAAGAGTATTTTTCAGCTTGGATTCATTCTCTTTGTCACATTCTGGTACACCTATCAAACGTAGGTTAGGTCTCTTCACATAATCCCACATTTCTTGAAGATTTTGTTCATTTTTTTCTGCTTTTTTTCTAATCTTGGTTTGCCATTTTGTTTTATTCAGTTGATCTTCGACTTCTGGTATTCTTTCTTCTGCTTGGTCAATTCGGCTGTTGAAACCTGTGCATGCTTCGCGAAATTCTCGTGTTGTGTTTTTCAGCCCTTTCAATTCATTCATATTTCTTCCTAAGTTGTTCATTCTTGTTATTATTTCCTCGAATGTTTTTTCAAATCATTTTTCAAGTTCTTAGTTTGTTTGCATTGATTTAGTACATGTTCTTTTAGCTCACTGAAGTTTCTCAGTATCCACGTTCTGAAGTCTGATTCCATCATTTCATCACAGTCATTCTCCATCTAGCTGTGTTTTTTTGCTGGTGAGGGGTTTTGGTCCTTTGTAGGAGGTAATGTGTTTTGGTTTTGAGTGTTTTACTTTTTTTTGCTCTGGTTTCTTCTCATCTTCGTGGATTTATCCACTTGTCAATTTAGTAGTTGCTGAATTTTTGATTGGGTCTCTGAGTGGACGCCGAGATTGCTGATGATGAATTATTTCTGTTACTTAGTTTTCCTTCTAACAGTCTAGCCCCTCTGCTGTACAATTGCTGAGGTCCACTCCAGGCCCTGCTTCTCTGGGTTAAACTTGTAGCTGCTGCGAAACAGTGAGGGATGCTACCAGTTTCTTTTTCTGCTATCTTTGTCCCAGAATGATGCCCGCCAATTGTCAGTCTGATTAGTCCTTTTTTAAAGTGACTCTTTGGATATACAGGGGTCAGGGAGCTGCTTGAGGAGACATTCTATACTTTATAGGAGCTCAAGTGCTGAGCTGTGAGCTCCGTTGTTCATTTAGGGTTGTTGGGTGGGTGTGTTTAGGTCTGCTGCAGTAGATCTTATAAACCCCCTTTTTTTTCCTCAGATGCTCTGTGTCAGGGAGTTGGGGCTTTCTTTATGGGTATTTTTTGCACTGTCCTGCCCAGCTAGGAGGCAGTCTAGTCACTAATTGCTGGCCGAGGCTCTGCACTCCTACTGTGGGGTCTGCCCTGCTGCCATGGGGCTCCACCCTACTGTGGTGGTCTCCGCCCTGTTGGCTGAGTCTCTCTGTTATGGCTGGTTGCCTCGGCAATGGCAGGCTGCTTTAGCAATGGGCGTGTACCTCAGTAGGGGCAGGATGCATCCATAGTGGTGGATGCCCCTTTCCCCCCAAGCTGCACCATCCTGGATTCAGCTGAGCCTGCAGCATAACTCTCAACCCTGAGTGTTTCAAATCGCTGTTTTGTTTCTCCCTGTGTGCATGGAACCTGTCGAGCCTGATCACCTGGCTCCCTACCTCAGAGTTCTTTTTTTCTCTTTCTCTCTTTTTTTTTAAAAAAGTTTCACGGTTGAGTCTCTCACAGGTGTTTCAGTCGCCTGCTAATTGGGCACTGAGATCTGTGTGATTTCCCGTGCTGCAGCCCACTTCACTGGCTTATATAACGCTTCCCAGGAATCTCCTGGTCTGGCTCACTTTCCAAGTCCCATTTAATCAGATGGATATGTTAATCTGCCCTCCCAAATCTCCCATTTCCAGTTTAACAGGGAACCCTGACCAATAAGTTTTGTGCAGAGTGCCGCTGCATCAGCCAAAATGGCCGCACAAGCTGAAAGGGCTGCGCTGGTGTCCCCTGTCCCTCCTACACCTGGGAATTTTCCTGCTCTGTGGGCACCAAAGGTCCATCTGAAAATGCGGCTAGGACTCACCCTCTGCGCCTTCACTGAGAGCTGCAATCCCAAGTTGTTCCTACCGTGCCATCTTGGAAATCCCTGTTTTTCTTTTTTTTCCACTGGTTTTTTCCCATCTTTGTGGATTTGTCCACCTGTCGTGTAAGTAGCTGCTGACTTTTCGATTGGGTTTATGAGTGTACACCCAGATTGTTGATGATGAAGTATTTCTTTTTTTTTTTTAATTTTTTCTTCTAATAGTCTAGCCCCTCTGCTGTAAGGCTGATGAGGTCCACTCCAGGCCCTGCTTGCCTGGGGTACACCTGTAGCAGCTGCAGAACTGTAAGGGATGCTACCAGTTTCTTTTTCTGCTATGTTTGTCCCAGAATAATGTCCACCAAATGTCAGTCTCATCAGTTCTTTGTGAGATGACTCTTTGGATATACAGGTGTCAGGGAGCTGCTTGAGGAGATGGTCTGTACTTTATAGGAGCTCAAGTTTATAGGAGCTGAGCTGTGAGCTCCATTGTTCATTCAGGGCTGCTAGGCATGTATGTTTAATTCTGCTGCAGCAGAACTGATAAAGCCCCTTTTTTTCTCAGGTGCTCTGTCTCGGGGAGTTAGGGCTTTATTTATGAGTATCCCTTGCACTGTCCTGCAAAGCAAGGAGGCAGTCTAGTCACTACCTGCCTGCCGAGTCTCTGACCTGCTGCCATGGGGTCCTCCCTGCTGTCATGAGCTCCACCCTCCTGTTGTAGGCCCAGCCTTGTTGCTGAGTATAATTCCCTGTAGTCCTGTTTATATGGGTGTGGTTAGAACTGCCGTGCAATGGTGGTTCACCTCTGTATTGGCGGACTCTCTGTTATGGTGGGTTGCCTCGGCAATGGCAGGCTGCATCAGCAATGGGAGAGTACCTCAGTGGGAGTGGAATGACTCGGTAATGGTGGACTCCTGTTTTCCACCAAGCTGCAACATCCTTGGTTCCGCTCTGCTTGCCATGAAACTCTCAACCCCGAGTGTTTCCAATTGCTGTTTTGTTTGTTTTTGTGTGGCTGGGACCCGCTGAGCCTGATCACCTGGCTCCCTTCCTTAGAGTCCGTTTTTTTTAAGTTGAACGGTTGACTCTCTCCCAGGTGTTTCAGTCGACTGCTGAAAGGGCACCGGGATCTGTGTGGCTTCCCGTGCAGTGACCCAATGCACCAGCTCAAATGTCGCTGCCTGGGAATCTCCTGGCCTGGCTTACTGTTTAAATCTTGTTTAATTAGATGAATGTGCTAATCTGCCTTCCCAAATCTCAAATTTCCAGTTTAACAGGGCAACCATACCAGTGTATTTTGTACGGTGTGCCGCTGTGCTGTGGCATCAGCTGAAATGGCCGTGCCAGCCAAAAGAGCTGCACTGGCATCCCATGGGGCTCTTAAACCTGGGAATCTCCTGGTCTGTGGGCAACAAAGATCCGTCTGGAAATGCGGCGTTCACTCACCCTCTGCACCTTCACTGAGAGCTGCAATCCTGAGTTGCTCCTATAGCACCATCTTCTTCCTTCTCGGCCCCCAAATATTCTTATAAAATGCTGCACCCTTTTCCAAATCTGGCAATGCTATGGCTACATGATTGAGTCGACCCAGGTTCCGCACAGGACCTGCCACTTGATCCAAGGGCTGTCATGTGGAAAAAGCTCTTACTGTTTGAACTGGAGCATGGAGTCTGAACAAAAGCCCTAGAAAATTGAACAGCCTTTGATATTCTTCTTTGTAGAATTAATGCACTTCTAAACTGAATTTTAAAAACTAAACAAATAATGCATGCCAAAATTCACTATTTATGTATCAGTTCTTTTTAATTATTGAAATGAAACCAGGAGATAAATGAAAAAACTTACACCAAAATTACTCACTCTGCTCTGCTTATTCAAATAATGGGCTAAAATATAAAAGCTAATTCTGAGCTGCAGTTAGAGTTAAAACACAGAATAATGTTTTTTCATAATAATTTATATTTACTGGTAACACTTAAAGGATAGTGGCATATTAAGAATTACTTGTTATTCTCTGCATTTCACAGGGGGTAAGTTTCAATGTGACAAACAACACATATTTCGTGATGAGAGCAAGAAATTTTCTACCTGTACCCAATTTTTTGTCCTATATTTTGTAGTAAGTTCATTAAAGGTATAAATAAATAAAAAAAGAAATAAACTCCTGGCTATTACCCAGGTGTGTATTATTCAGTGAGGCTCAAAATGAATGGCCATATTAAATAGATCTCTCAGTACTCCACAGGTGTGGGTTATTCAGTGAGACTCTGAGAGAGAGAGCATATAAAATAGACTCCTGACTATTCCTCAGGTGTGCATTATTCACTGAGGTTCTGAATGTGTGGCCATCTGAAATAGACTCCTCACTATTCCCTAGATGTGTGATTTTCATTGAGTCTCTGAATGAGCAGCCTTCTAAATAAACTCCTGACAATTCCCCAAACTTGCACTATGTGGGGGGCTCTGAATAATAGGCAATATGAAATAAGGTAATCACTATTTTCCTGGTGTATATTATTCACTGAGGCTCTGAAAGAGTGTCCATATGAAAGAGACTCCTCTCTACTCCCAAGATGTGCATTATTCAGTTTGGCTCTGAATGATATGTCATATGGAATAAGATCTTGATTATTCCCCAGGTGTGTATTATTCAGTGAGGCTCTGAATGAGTGGCCATATAAAGTAGACCCTTGACTATTCCCCATGTGTGTATTATTCACTGAGGCTCTTAATGAGGGGTCATTTGAAATAGAATCCTCAGTACTCCCCAGGCGTGCTTATTCACGTGGCTCCAAATGAGTGGCCACATGAAATAGACTCCTGACTATTCCACAGGTGTGTACCATTCAGTGAGGCTCTGAATGAGTGGCCATATAAAAGAGACTCTTGACTTATCCACTGGTGTGCATTATTCAGTGAGATTCTGAATCACTGGCCATATGAAATACACTCCTGACTATCCCCAGCTATGTATTATTCAGTAAGGCTCTGAAGGAGTGGTCATATGAAAGAGAATCCTGCCTATTCCAAATGTGTGCATTATTCAGTGAAGATCTGAATGAGTGACCATAAGAAATAGAATCCTGACTATTGCCAGGTGTGCATTATTCACTGAGGTGCTGAATGAGTGGCCATATGAAATAGATTGCTGAGTACTCCCCAGGTATGCATTATTCACGGAGGCTTTAAATCAGTGGCCATGTGAAATAGACTCCTGAATATCTATGAGGTGTGTATTATTCAGTCAGGTTCCGAATGTGTGGCTATATCAATTAGGATCCTGACTACCCCACAGGAGTGCATTATTCAATGAAGTCCTGAGTGAAAGGCCATATAAAATTGACTCTTGGTTCTTCCCAAGTTGTGTATAATTCACTAAGCCTCTGAGTGTGTGCTAAATTGAAATACACTCCTGACTATTCCCTAGGTGTGTGTTATTCACTGAGGTTCTGTATGAGTTGCCATACGAAATAGACTCCTGACAATTCCCCAGGTGTGCAATATTCCCTGAGACTGTCAATGAGGGGCCATATAAAACAGATTCCTGACTCTTCCCAATGTGTGCATTATTCAGGGAGGCTGTGAAAGAGTGCACATATGAAATATACTCCTTACTATTCCCCAGGTGTGCATTATTCACTTAGGCTCTGAATGAGTGGCAATATATAATAGATTTCTGACTATTCCCCAGGTGTGTATTATTCACTCAGCCTCTGAATGAGGGGCCATGTGAAGTATACTCCTGACTACAAGTGTGTATTATTCACTGATATTCTGAATGTGTAGCCAAAGGAAATAGACACCTGGCCACTACACAGGTGTGCATTATTCACTGAGGCTCTGAATGAATGGCCATATGAAAGAGACTTTAAATTTTTTTCCATGTATACATAATTTAATGAGGCTCTGCATGAGAGGCCATACGAAATTGACTCCTTACAATTTCCCATGTGTTAATTTTTTAGTTAGACTCAGAATAGGGGTTGACAGGAAATAGACTACTCAGGATTCCAAGGCATACATAATTCAGCGAGGCTCATAATGGGTGTTTATATCAAATAGAATCCTGACTATTCCCCACGTGTGTATCATTCAGTAAGGTGCTGAATGACTGGCCATATAAAATAGACTCCAGAGTACTCAACAGGTGTGCATTGTTCACTGAGGCTTTGAATGAAGAGCAATATGAAGTAGACTTCTGACTATTTTCCAGGTGTGTATAATTCACTGAGCCTCTGAATGATTGGTCTTAAAAAATAAACTCCTGGATATTACCCAGGTGCATATTTTTCAGTGAGGCTCAAAATGAGCCATATAAAATAGTCTCCTCAGTACTCCACAGGCGTGAGTTTTTCAGTGAAACTCTGAAAGAGTGGGCATATGAAATTGATTCCTCACTATTCCCCATTTGTCCATTATTCACTGAGGGTCTGAATGTGTTTAGTTTTGAAATTGACTCCTCACTATTCCTTAGGTGTGGGTTTTTTACTGAGTCTCTGAATGAGTGGCCATTCTAAATAAACTCCTGACAATTCCCCAAACTTGCACTATTTGTCGAGGCTCTGAATGAGTGGGAATGTGAAATAGTATCCTCACTATTCTCCTAGTGTGTACTATTCACTGAGGCTCTGAAAAGGTGTCCACATGAAATAGACTCCTGACTGTTCCCAAGATGTGCATTATTTAGTTTGTCTCTCAATGACTAGTTGTGTGAAATAGAATCCTGACTACTCCCCAGGTGTGTATCATGCAGTGAGGATCTGAATGAATGGCCATATAAAATAGACCCTTGACTATTCCTCATGTGTGTATTATTCAGTGAGGTTCTGAATGATGGCTTATATAAAATAGACTCCTGAGTATTCCCAAGCCATGCATCATTAACTGAGGTTCCCAATGAGTGGCCATATGAAATAGACTCCAGACTGTTCCCCAGCCATGCAATATTTAGTGAGGCTCTGAAGGTGTGGTCATAAAAAAGAATATCCTGATTATTTCCCATGTGTGCATTATTCAGTGAAGGACTGAATGAGTGGCCATAAGAAATAGACTCCTGACTATTCCCCAGGTGTGCATTATTCACTGAGCCTCTGAATTAGTGGCCATAGAAAACAGACTCCTGAATATCCCTCAGCTACGTATTATTGAGTGAGGCTATGAATGTGTGGCTATATCAATTAGGCTGCTGACTACTTCACAGAAGTGCATTATGCAGTGAAGCTCTGAAAGAGAGGCCAGATGAAATTGACTACTGACTATTCCCCAGGTGAGTATTATTCACTTAGCCTCTGAATGCATGGCCAATGGAAATACACTCCTGATCATTCCTCAGGTCTGTGTTATTCACTGACATTCTATATGAGTTGCATACAAAATAGATTCCTGACAATTCCCCAGGTGTGGACTATTCATTGAGGCTGTCAATAAGTGGCCATATGAAATACACTCCTGACTCTCCCACGTGTGTGTATTATTCAGGGAGGTTCTGAATGTCTGGGCATAAAAAATAGACCCCTGACTATACACCAGGTGTGCATTATTCCCTGTGCCTCTAAATGAGTGGCCATATGAAAAAGAATTCCTAGAACTCCCCAGGAGTGAATTATTCACTGAGGTCAAGAATGACTGTCCATATGAAATAGACTCCTCAATATTCCCCAGAGGAGTATTATTCAGTGACGCTCTGAATGAGTAGCTATATCAATTAGGCTCCTGACTACTCCACAGGAGTTCATTATTCAGTAAAGCTCTGAATGTGTGGCCAATTGAAATACACTCCTGACTATACCCTAGATGTGTGTTATTCACTAAGGCTCTTTAAGAGCTGCAATACGAAATACACTCCTGACAATTCCCCAGGTGTGCACTATTCCCCGAGGCTCTCAATGAGTAGACATATTAAATAGACTTCTCTGTACTCCCCAGACGAGCATTATTAGATTGGGCTCTGAATAGGTGGCCATATGAAATAGACTCCTGACTATTCCCCAGGTGCATATTATTCACTCAGGCTCTGAATATGTGGCCAAATGAAATAGACAACTGGCTACTCCACAGGTGTGCATTTATCACTGAGGCTCTGAATGAATGGCCATAAGAAAGAGACTTTAAATTTGTTTTTAGCTATGCATTTTTCTTCTTTTCTTTCTATTTTTTGGTGGTAAAATACATGGTAAAATACATGTAAACTTAAATTTACCATCTTAACCATATTTTTTTCTTTTTTATTTTTTTTATTTTTTTTTTTATTGCATTATAGGTTTGAGGGTACATGTGCAGAACGAGCAAGATAGTTGCATAGGTACACACATGGCAGTGTGCTTTGCTGCTTTCCTCCCCTTCACCCACACTTGGTATTCATCCCCAGGCTATCCCCCCCAGCCCCCCCTGCTGTCCCTCCCCCATTCCCCCCAACAGTCCCCAGTGTATAGTAGACCGCCTCTCTGTGTCCACATGTTCTCATTTTTCTCACCCACCTATGAGTGAGTATATGCGGTATTTCTTTTTCTGTTCTTGTGTCAGTTTGCTGAGAATGATGTTCTCCAGATTCATCCATGTCCCTACAAAGGACACAAACTCATCATTTTTGATTGCTGCATAATATTCCATGGTGTATATGTGCCACATTTTCCCAGTCCAGTCTATCATCGTTGGGCATTTGGGTTGGTTCCAGGTCTTTGCTATTGTAAACAGTGCTGCAATGAACATTCGTGTGCATGTGTCCTTATAGTAGAACGATTTATAATCCTTTGGATAGATACCCAGTAATGGGATTGCTGGGTCAAATGGAATTTCTATTTCTAGGTCCCTGAGGAATCGCCACACTGTCTTCCACAATGGTTGAACTAATTTACACTCCCACCAACAGTGTAAGAGTGTTCCTATTTCTCCACATCCTCTCCAGCATCTGCTGTCTCCAGATTTTTTAATGATCGCCATTCTAACTGGTGTGAGATGGTATCTCAATGTGGTTTTGATTTGCATCTCTCTAATGACCAATGACGATGAGCACTTTTTCATATGTTTGCTGGCCTCATGTATGTCTGCTTTCGTAAAGTTTCTGTTCATATCCTTTGCCCATTTTTGAATGGGCTTGTTTGTTTTTTCCTGTAAATCTGTTTGAGTTCTTTGTAAATTCTGGATATCAGCCCTTTGTCGGATGCGTAAACTGCAAAGATTTTTTCCCATTCTGATGGTTGCCGATTCACTCTAGTGACTGTTTGTTTTGCTGTGCAGAAGCTGTGGAGTTTGATTAGGTCCCATTTGTCTATTTTGGCTTTTGTTGCCAATGCTTTGGGAGTTTTGTTCATGAAGTCCTTGCCTACTCCTATGTCCTGAATGGTTTTGCCTAGATTTTCTTCTAGGGTTTTTATGGTGTCGGGTCTTACGTTTAAGTCTTTAATCCATCTGGAGTTAATTTTAGTGTAAGGTGTCAGGAAGGGGTCCAATTTCTGCTTTCTGCACATGGCTAGCCAGTTTTCCCAACACCATTTATTAAATAGGGAATCCTTTCCCCATTGCCTGTTTTTGTCTGGTTTATCAAAGATAATATGGTTGTAGATGTGTTGTGTTGCCTCCGATGCCTCTGTTCTGTTCCATTGGTCTATATCTCTGTTTTGGTACCAGTACCATGCTGTTTTGATAACTGTAGCCTTGTAGTATAGTTTGAAGTCTGGTAGCGTGATGCCTCCCGCTGTGCTCTTTTTGCTTAGAATTGACTTGGCTATGCGGGCTCTTTTTTGGTTCCATATGAAATTCATGGTGGTTTTTTCCAGTTCTGTGAAGAAATTCAATGGTAGTTTGATGGGTATAGCATTGATTGTGTAAATTACTTTGGGCAGTATAGCCATTTTCACGATATTGATTCTTCCTAACCACGAACATGGAATGTTTCTCCATCTGTTTGTGTCCTCTCTTATTTCATTGAGCAGTTGTTTGTAGTTTTCCTTAAAGAGGTCCCTTACATTCCTAGTGAGTTGTATTCCTAGGTATTTTATTTTCTTTGTAGCAATTGTGAATGGCAGTTCGTTCTTGATTTGGTTCTCTTTAAGTCTGTTATTGGTGTATAGGAATGCTTGTGATTTTTGCACATTGATTTTATATCCTGAGACTTTGCTGAAGTTGCTTATCAGTTGCAGGAGCTTTTGGGCTGAGGTGATGGGGTCTTCTAGGTATACTATCATGTCGTCTGCAAATAGAGACAATTTGGCTTCCACCTTTCCTATTTGAATACCCTTTATTTCTTTTTCTTGCCTGATTGCTCTGGCTAGAACTTCCAGTACTATGTTGAATAGAAGTGGTGAGAGAGGGCATCCTTGTCTAGTGCCAGATTTCAAAGGGAATGCTTCCAGTTTTTGCCCATTAAGTATGATATTGTCTGTTGGTTTGTCATAAATAGCTTTTATTACTTTGAGATATGTTCCATCAATACCAAGTTTATTGAGGGTTTTTAACATAAAGGGCTGTTGAATTTTGTCAAATGCCTTCTCTGCATCAATTGAGATAATCATGTGGTTTTTGTTTTTGCTTCTGTTTATGTGGTGAATTACATTTATAGACTTGCGTATGTTGAACCAGCCTTGCATCCCCGGGATAAATCCTACTTGATCATGATGGATAAGTTTATTAATGTGCTGTTGCAATCGGTTTGCCAGTATTTTATTGAAGATTTTTGCATCTATGTTCATCATGGATATTGGCCTGAAGTTTTCTTTTCTTGTTGAGTCTCTGCCAGGTTTTGGTATCAGGATGATGTTGGTCTCATAAAATGATTTGGGAAGGGTTCCCTCTTTTTGGATTATTTGGAATAGTTTCAGAAGGAATGGTACCAGATCCTCTTTGTGTGTCTGGTAGAATTCGGCTGTGAACCCATCTGGACATGGGCTTTTTTTGTGTGGTAGGCTCTTAATTGCTGCCTCAACTTCAGACCTTGTTATTGGTCTATTCATAGTTTCGGCTTCCTCCTGGTTTAGGCTTGGGAGGACACAGGCATCCAGGAATTTATCCATTTCTTCCTGATTTACTGGTTTATGTGCATAGAGTTGTTTGTAGTATTCTCTGATGATGGTTTGAATTTCTGTGGAATCTGTGGTGATTTCCCCTTTATCGTTTTTTATTGCATCTATTTGGTTGTTCTCTCTCTTCTTTTTTATCAGTCTGGCTAGTGGTCTGTCTATTTTGTTGATCTTTTCGAAAAACCAGCTCTTAGATTTATTGATTTTTTGAAGGGTTTTTCTTGTCTCTATCTCCTTCAGTTCTGCTCTGATCTTAGTTATTTCTTGTCTTCGGCTAGGTTTTGAGCTTTTTTGATCTTGCTCCTCTAGCTCTTTCAATTTTGACGATAGGGTGTCAATTTTGGATCTCTTCACTCTTCTCATGTGGGCACTTATTGCTATATATTTTCCTCTACAGACTGCTTTAAATGTGTCCCACAGATTCTGGTACGTTGTGTCTTCATTCTCATTGGTTTCAAAGAACTTCTTTATTTCTGCCTTCATTTCATTGTTTATCCAATCAACATTCAAGAGCCAATTGTTCAGTTTCCATGAAGCTGTGCGGTTCTGAGTTATTTTCTGAATTCTGAGTTCCAACTTGATTGCACTATGGTCTGAGAGACTGTTTGTTATGATTTCAGTTGTTTTGCATTTGCTGAGGAGTGCTTTACTTCCAATTATGTGGTCAATTTTGGAGTAGGTGTGATGTGGTGCTGAGAAGAATGTATATTCTGTGGATTTGGGGTGGAGAGTTCTGTAAATGTCTGTCAGGTTTGCTTGTTCCAGGTCTGAGTTCAAGTCCTGGATATCCTTGTTAATTTTCTGTCTGGTTGATCTGTCTGCTATTGACAGTGGAGTGTTAAAGTCTCCCACTATTATTGTGTGGGAGTCTAAGTCCCTTTGTAAGTCATTAAGAACTTGCCTTATATATCTGGGTGCTCCTACATTGGGTCCATATATATTTAGAATCCTTAGCCCTTCTTGTTGTATCGATCCTTTTACCATTATGTAATGACCTTCTTTGTCCCTTTTGATCTTTGTTACTTTAAAGTCTATTTTATCAGAGATGAGAATTGCAACTCCTGCTTTTTTTTGCTCTCCATTTGCTTGGTAAATCTTCCTCCATCCCTTTATTTTGAGCCTTTGTGTATCTTTGCATGTGAGGTGGGTTTCCTGGATACAGCACACCGATGGGTTTTGGTTTTTTATCCAATTTGCCAGTCTGTGTCTTTTGATTGGTGCATTTAGCCCATTTACATTCAGGGTTAATATTGTTATGTGTGAATTTGATACTGCCATTTTGATGCTAGCTGGCTGTTTTGCCCGTTGGTTCATGTACATTCTTCATTTTGTTGATGGTCTTTAGCATTTGGTATGCTTTTAGGATGGCTGGAACTGGTTGTTTCTTTCTATGTGTAGTGCCTCTTTCAGGAGCTCTTGTAAAGCAGGCCTAGTGGTGACAAAATCTCTGAGTACTTGCTTGTTCGTGAAGGATTTTATTTTTCTTTCACTTATGAAGCTCAGTTTCGCTGGATATGAAATTCTGGGTTGAAAGCTCTTTTCTTTAAGGATGTTGAATATTGGCCCCCACTCTCTTCTGGCTTGTAGAGTCTCTGCTGAGAGATCTGCTGTGAGTCTGATGGGCTTCCCTTTGTGGGTGACCCGACCTTTCTCTCTGGCTGCCCTTAGTATTTTCTCCTTCGTTTCAACCCTGGTGAATCTGACGATTATGTGCCTTGGGGTTGCTCTTCTTGCAGAGTATCTTTGTGGTGTTCTCTGTATTTCCTGGAGTTGAGTATTGACCTGTCTTGCTAGGTTGGGGAAATTTTCCTGGATAATATCCTGAAGAGTGTTTTCCAGCTTGGATTCATTCTCTTCGTCACATTCTGGTACACCTATCAAACGTAGGTTGGGTCTCTTCACATAGTCCCACATTTCTTGGAGATTTTGTTCATTCCTTTTTGTGCTTTTTTCTTTAATCTTGGTTTCTCGTTTTATTTCATTGAGTTGATCTTCAACTTCTGATATTCTTTCTTCTGCTTGGTCAATTCGGCTGTTGATACTTGTGCATGCTTCGCAAAGTTCTCGTGTTGAGTTTTTCAGCTCCTTCAATTCATTCATATTCCTCTCTAAGTTGTCCATTCTCGTTATCAATTCCTCGAATCTTTTTTCAAATCTTTTTTCAAGGTTCTTAGTTTCTTTGCACTGGTTTAGAACATGTTCCTTTAGCTCACTGAAGTTTCTCATTATCCACTTTCTGAAGTCTGATTCCATCATTTCGTCACATTCATTCTCCGTCCAGCTTTGTTCCCTTGCTGGTGAGGAGTTTTGGTCCTTTTTTGGAGGTGAGGTGTTTTGGTTTCGGGTGCTTTCCTCCTTTTTGCTCTGGTTTCTTCCCATCTCTATGGATTTATCCGCCTGTTGTCTTAGTAGTGGCTGATTTTTCAATTGGGTCTCTGTGTGGACACTGAGATTGTTGATGATGAAGTATTTCTGTTACTTAGTTTTCCCTCTAATGATCTATCCTCTCTGCTGTATGAGTGCTGAGGTCCACTCCAGGCCCTGCTTGTCTGGGGTATACCTGCAGCAGCTGCAGAACAGTGAGGGATGATATCAGTTTCTTTTTCTGCTGCCCTTGTTCCAGAATGATGCCAGCCAAATGTCAGTCTGATTAGTCCTTTTCTGGGGTGACTCCTTGGATATACAGAGGTCAGGGAGCTGCTTGAGGAGACAGTCTGTGCTTTATAGGAGCTCCAGTGCTGAGCTGTGAGCTCCGTTGTTCATTCAGGGTTGTTGGGAGGTTATGTCTGCTGCAATAGAACTCATAAAACACCACTCTTTTTTTTTTTTTTTTTTCACCCTTAGATGCTCTGTCTCAGGGAGTTGGGGCTTTCTTTATGAGTATCTGTTGCACTGTCCTGCCCCACTAGGTGGCAGTCTATTCACTATTTGCCTGCCAGTGCTCTGACCTCCTAAGGCGGGTCCGCCCTGTTGTGGCCCGGCGGACTCTCTCTGTTATGGCAGGTTGCCTCGGCAACGGCAGGCTGCGTCAGTCCTGGGCGGTACTTAAGTGGGGGTGCACTTTGTCAGGAATGGTGGACGCCCCTCCCTGACCAGGCTGCACCGTCCTAAATGCCAGCAACAAAACTCTCAGCCCCAAGCGCCTCCAGTCGCCGCCCTGCTTGTCCCCGTGAGCGTGGGACCCGCCGAGCCCGATCACGCTGCTCCCTGCCTCAGAGTCCGTCCTCTCTCTCTCTCTCTCTTCCTCTCCCCAAGCTGAAAGGTCGACTCTCTCACTGGCGCCCCAGGAGCCTGCCGATAGGGCACTGGGATCCGTGCGATCTCCCGTGCCGCTGCCCACTACCCCGGCTCAGATCACGCTTCCCAGGAAACTCCTGGTCTGGCTCATTGTCCAAGTCCCGTTCAATCAGATGGACATGCCAATCTGCCCTTCCAAATCTCAGATTGCCGGTTTAACAGGGCACCCAGACCAGTGAGTTCCGCGCCGGGTCCCGCTGCGGCGCCGGCCGAAGAGGCGGCGGGAGCCGGTTGCGTTAGCCGGCTGCTAGCGTCCCGTGTCTCTCCCACACCTGGGACTTTCAACGCTCTGTGGGCATAAAAGGAACATCCGAGAATGCGGCTAGGACTCACCCTCTGCGACTTCACCGAGAGCTGCAATCCTGAGTCACCTCTACGACGCCATCTTGCCTCCCTCCCTTCTTTTTAATTTTAAAGGAAAAGAGAGGAAGAAAAAGAAGGAGAGAGAACAGGAATATTGCTTTATTCTATAAATGGGTATTAATAATGGCCGATCATTATTTTTTGTATTTAAAATGGAGAATGTATATTTTATTTATCTAAAGTGGAGAGTTCTACAAGTGCTTATTAAGTTTACTTGTTACTGATCTGAGTTCAGATTCTGGATATCCTTATTAATTTTCTGTTTTGTTGAGTCTGAATCTCTTTTTTTTTTTTTTTTTTTTTTTTTTTTTTTTTTTTTTTTTTTTTTTTTATTTTTTTTTTAATTTTTATTGCATTATAGGTTTGGGGGTACATGTGCAGAACAAGCAAGATAGTTGCATAGGTACACACATGGCAGTGTGCTTTGCTGCTTTCCTCCCCTTCACCCACACTTGGTATTCATCCCCAGGCTATCCCCCCCAGCCCCCCCCTGCTGTCCCTCCCCCATTCCCCCCAACAGTCCCCAGTGTATAGTAGACCGCCTCTCTGTGTCCACGTGTTCTCATTTTTCTCACCCACCTATGAGTGAGTATATGCGGTATTTCTTTTTCTGTTCTTGTGTCAGTTTGCTGAGAATGATGTTCTCCAGATTCATCCATGTCCCTACAAAGGACACAAACTCATCATTTTTGATTGCTGCATAATATTCCATGGTGTATATGTGCCACATTTTCCCAGTCCAGTCTATCATCGTTGGGCATTTGGGTTGGTTCCAGGTCTTTGCTATTGTAAACAGTGCTGCAATGAACATTCGTGTGCATGTGTCCTTATAGTAGAACGATTTATAATCCTTTGGATAGATACCCAGTAATGGGATTGCTGGGTCAAATGGAATTTCTATTTCTAGGTCCCTGAGGAATCGCCACACTGTCTTCCACAATGGTTGAACTAATTTACACTCCCACCAACAGTGTAAGAGTGTTCCTATTTCTCCACATCCTCTCCAGCATCTGCTGTCTCCAGATTTTTTAATGATCGCCATTCTAACTGGTGTGAGATGGTATCTCAATGTGGTTTTGATTTGCATCTCTCTAATGACCAATGATGATGAGCACTTTTTCATATGTTTGCTGGCCTCATGTATGTCTGCTTTCGTAAAGTTTCTGTTCATATCCTTTGCCCATTTTTGAATGGGCTTGTTTGTTTTTTTCCTGTAAATCTGTTTGAGTTCTTTGTAAATTCTGGATATCAGCCCTTTGTCAGATGCGTAAACTGCAAAGATTTTTTCCCATTCTGATGGTTGCCGATTCACTCTAGTGACTGTTTGTTTTGCTGTGCAGAAGCTGTGGAGTTTGATTAGGTCCCATTTGTCTATTTTGGCTTTTGTTGCCAATGCTTTGGGAGTTTTGTTCATGAAGTCCTTGCCTACTCCTATGTCCTGAATGGTTTTGCCTAGATTTTCCTCTAGGGTTTTTATGGTGTCGGGTCTTACGTTTAAGTCTTTAATCCATCTGGAGTTAATTTTAGTGTAAGGTGTCAGGAAGGGGTCCAATTTCTGCTTTCTGCACATGGCTAGCCAGTTTTCCCAACACCATTTATTAAATAGGGAATCCTTTCCCCATTGCCTGTTTTTGTCTGGTTTATCAAAGATAATATGGTTGTAGATGTGTTGTGTTGCCTCCGATGCCTCTGTTCTGTTCCATTGGTCTATATCTCTGTTTTGGTACCAGTACCATGCTGTTTTGATTACTGTAGCCTTGTAGTATAGTTTGAAGTCTGGTAGTGTGATGCCTCCCGCTGTGTTCTTTTTGCTTAGAATTGACTTGGCTATGCGGGCTCTTTTTTGGTTCCATATGAAATTCATGGTGGTTTTTTCCAGTTCTGTGAAGAAATTCAATGGTAGTTTGATGGGGATAGCATTGATTGTGTAAATTACTTTGGGCAGTATAGCCATTTTCACGATATTGATTCTTCCTAACCACGAACATGGAATGTTTCTCCATCTGTTTGTGTCCTCTCTTATTTCATTGAGCAGTTGTTTGTAGTTTTCCTTAAAGAGGTCCCTTACATTCCTAGTGAGTTGTATTCCTAGGTATTTTATTTTCTTTGTAGCAATTGTGAATGGCAGTTCGTTCTTGATTTGGTTCTCTTTAAGTCTGTTATTGGTGTATAGGAATGCTTGTGATTTTTGCACATTGATTTTATATCCTGAGACTTTGCTGAAGTTGCTTATCAGTTGCAGGAGCTTTTGGGCTGAGGTGATGGGGTCTTCTAGGTATACTATCATGTCGTCTGCAAATAGAGACAATTTGGCTTCCACCTTTCCTATTTGAATACCCTTTATTTCTTTTTCTTGCCTGATTGCTCTGGCTAGAACTTCCAGTACTATGTTGAATAGAAGTGGTGAGAGAGGGCATCCTTGTCTAGTGCCAGATTTCAAAGGGAATGCTTCCAGTTTTTGCCCATTAAGTATGATATTGGCTGTTGGTTTGTCATAAATAGCTTTTATTACTTTGAGATATGTTCCATCAATACCAAGTTTATTGAGGGTTTTTAGCATAAACGGCTGTTGAATTTTGTCAAATGCCTTCTCTGCATCAATTGAGATAATCATGTGGTTTTTGTTTTTGCTTCTGTTTATGTGGTGAATTACATTTATAGACTTGCGTATGTTGAACCAGCCTTGCATCCCCGGGATAAATCCTACTTGATCATGATGGATAAGTTTTTTAATGTGCTGTTGCAATCGGTTTGCCAGTATTTTATTGAAGATTTTTGCATCTATGTTCATCATGGATATTGGCCTGAAGTTTTCTTTTCTTGTTGAGTCTCTGCCAGGTTTTGGTATCAGGATGATGTTGGTCTCATAAAATGATTTGGGAAGGGTTCCCTCTTTTTGGATTATTTGGAATAGTTTCAGAAGGAATGGTACCAGATCCTCTTTGTGTGTCTGGTAGAATTCGGCTGTGAACCCATCTGGACCTGGGCTTTTTTTGTGTGGTAGGCTCTTAATTGCTGCCTCAACTTCAGACCTTGTTATTGGTCTATTCATAGTTTCGGCTTCCTCCTGGTTTAGGCTTGGGAGGACACAGGCATCCAGGAATTTATCCATTTCTTCCTGATTTACTGGTTTATGTGCATAGAGTTGTTTGTAGTATTCTCTGATGATGGTTTGAATTTCTGTGGAATCTGTGGTGATTTCCCCTTTATCGTTTTTTATTGCATCTATTTGGTTGTTCTCTCTCTTCTTTTTTATCAGTCTGGCTAGTGGTCTGTCTATTTTGTTGATCTTTTCGAAAAACCAGCTCTTAGATTTATTGATTTTTTGAAGGGTTTTTCTTGTCTCTATCTCCTTCAGTTCTGCTCTGATCTTAGTTATTTCTTGTCTTCGGCTAGGTTTTGAGCTTTTTTGATCTTGCTCCTCTAGCTCTTTCAATTTTGACGATAGGGTGTCAATTTTGGATCTCTCCATTCTTCTCATGTGGGCACTTATTGCTATATATTTTCCTCTACAGACTGCTTTAAATGTGTCCCAGAGATTCTGGTATGTTGTGTCTTCATTCTCATTGGTTTCAAAGAACTTCTTTATTTCTGCCTTCATTTCATTGTTTATCCAATCAACATTCAAGAGCCAATTGTTCAGTTTCCATGAAGCTGTGCGGTTCTGAGTTATTTTCTGAATTCTGAGTTCCAACTTGATTGCACTATGGTCTGAGAGACTGTTTGTTATGATTTCAGTTGTTTTGCATTTGCTGAGGAGTGCTTTACTTCCAATTATGTGGTCAATTTTGGAGTAGGTGTGATGTGGTGCTGAGAAGAATGTATATTCTGTGGATTTGGGGTGGAGAGTTCTGTAAATGTCTATCAGGTTTGCTTGTTCCAGGTCTGAGTTCAAGTCCTGGATATCCTTGTTAATTTTCTGTCTGGTTGATCTGTCTGCTATTGACAGTGGAGTGTTAAAGTCTCCCACTATTATTGTGTGGGAGTCTAAGTCCCTTTGTAAGTCATTAAGAACTTGCCTTATATATTTGGGTGCTCCTACATTGGGTCCATATATATTTAGAATCGTTATCTCTTCTTGTTGTATCGATCCTTTTACCATTATGTAATGACCTTCTTTGTCCCTTTTGATCTTTGTTACTTTAAAGTCTATTTTATCAGAGATGAGAATTGCAACTCCTGCTTTTTTTTGCTCTCCATTTGCTTGGTAAATCTTCCTCCATCCCTTTATTTTGAGCCTTTGTGTATCTTTGCATGTGAGGTGGGTTTCCTGGATACAGCACACCGATGGGTTTTGGTTTTTTATCCAATTTGCCAGCCTGTGTCTTTTGATTGGTGCATTTAGCCCATTTACATTCAGGGTTAATATTGTTATGTGTGAATTTGATACTGCCATTTTGATGCTAGCTGGCTGTTTTGCTCGTTGGTTCATGTACATTCTTCATTTTGTTGATGGTCTTTAGCATTTGGTATGCTTTTAGGATGGCTGGAACTGGTTGTTTCTTTCTATGTGTAGTGCCTCTTTCAGGAGCTCTTGTAAAGCAGGCCTAGTGGTGACAAAATCTGTGAGTACTTGCTTGTTCGTGAAGGATTTTATTTTTCCTTCACTTATGAAGCTCAGTTTGGCTGGATATGAAATTCTGGGTTGAAAGCTCTTTTCTTTAAGGATGTTGAATATTGGCCCCCACTCTCTTCTGGCTTGTAGAGTCTCTGCTGAGAGATCTGCTGTGAGTCTGATGGGCTTCCCTTTGTGGGTGACCCGACCTTTCTCTCTGGCTGCCCTTAGTATTTTCTCCTTTGTTTCAACCCTGGTGAATCTGACGATTATGTGCCTTGGGGTTGCTCTTCTTGCAGAGTATCTTTGTGGTGTTCTCTGTATTTCCTGGAGTTGAGTATTGACCTGTCTTGCTAGGTTGGGGAAATTTTCCTGGATAATATCCTGAAGAGTGTTTTCCAGCTTGGATTCATTCTCTTCGTCACATTCTGGTACACCTATCAAACGTAGGTTGGGTCTCTTCACATAGTCCCACATTTCTTGGAGATTTTGTTCATTCCTTTTTGTGCTTTTTTCTTTAATCTTGGTTTCTCGTTTTATTTCATTGAGTTGATCTTCAACTTCTGATATTCTTTCTTCTGCTTGGTCAATTCGGCTGTTGAAACTTGTGCATGCTTCGCGAAGTTCTCGTGTTGAGTTTTTCAGCTCCTTCAATTCATTCATATTCCTCTCTAAGTTGTCCATTCTCGTTATCAATTCCTCGAATCTTTTTTCAAATCTTTTTTCAAGGTTCTTAGTTTCTTTGCACTGGTTTAGAACATGTTCCTTTAGCTCACTGAAGTTTCTCATTATCCACTTTCTGAAGTCTGATTCCGTCATTTCGTCACATTCATTCTCCGTCCAGCTTTGTTCCCTTGCTGGTGAGGAGTTTTGGTCCTTTTTTGGAGGTGAGGTGTTTTGGTTTCGGGTGCTTTCCTCCTTTTTGCGCTGGTTTCTTCCCATCTTTATGGATTTATCCGCCTGTTGTCTTAGTAGTGGCTGATTTTTCAATTGGGTCTCTGTGTGGACACTGTGATTGTTGATGATGAAGTATTTCTGTTACTTAGTTTTCCCTCTAATGATCTATCCTCTTTGCTGTATGAGTGCTGAGGTCCACTCCAGGCCCTGCTTGTCTGGGGTATACCTGCAGCAGCTGCAGAACAGTGAGGGATGATATCAGTTTCTTTTTCTGCTGCCCTTGTTCCAGAATGATGCCAGCCAAATGTCAGTCTGATTAGTCCTTTTCTGGGGTGACTCCTTGGATATACAGAGGTCAGGGAGCTGCTTGAGGAGACAGTCTGTGCTTTATAGGAGCTCCAGTGCTGAGCTGTGAGCTCCGTTGTTCATTCAGGGTTGTTGGGAGGTTATGTCTGCTGCAATAGAACTCATAAAACACCACTCTTTTTTTTTTTTTTCACCCTTAGATGCTCTGTCTCAGGGAGTTGGGGCTTTCTTTATGAGTATCTGTTGCACTGTCCTGCCCCACTAGGTGGCAGTCTATTCACTATTTGCTTGCCAGGGCTCTGACCTCCTAAGGCGGGTCCGCCCTGTTGCGGCCCGGCGGACTCTCTCTGTTATGGCAGGTTGCCTCGGCAACGGCAGGCTGCGTCAGTCCTGGGCGGTACTTAAGTGGGGGTGCACTTTGTCAGGAATGGTGGACGCCCCTCCCTGACCGGGCTGCACCGTCCTAAATGCCGGCAACAAAACTCTCAGCCCCAAGCGCCTCCAGTCGCCGCCCTGCTTGTCCCCGTGAGCGTGGGACCCGCCGAGCCCGATCACCCTGCTCCCTGCCTCAGAGTCCGTCCTCTCTCTCTCTCTCTTCCTCTCCCCAAGCTGAAAGGTCGACTCTCTCACTGGCGCCCCAGGAGCCTGCCGATAGGGCACTGGGATCCGTGCGATCTCCCGTGCCGCTGCCCACTACCCCGGCTCAGATCACGTTTCCCAGGAAACTCCTGGTCTGGCTCATTGTCCAAGTCCCGTTCAATCAGATGGACATGCCAATCTGCCCTTCCAAATCTCAGATTGCCGGTTTAACAGGGCACCCAGACCAGTGAGTTCCGCGCCGGGTCCCGCTGCGGCGCCGGCCTCCCGAAGAGGCGGCGGGAGCCGGTTGCGTTAGCCGGCTGCTAGCGTCCCGTGTCTCTCCCACACCTGGGACTTTCAACGCTCTGTGGGCATAAAAGGAACATCCGAGAATGCGGCTAGGACTCACCCTCTGCGCCTTCACCGAGAGCTGCAATCCTGAGTCACCTCTACGACGCCATCTTGCCTCCCTCCGTGTATCCGAGTCTGAATCTCTTTATGGGTCTTATGTATCTGGGTGTTAGGCCACTCTATCTTTGTTGATTTGAAATCTGTTTTATCAAATGCATGAATTTCAACTCCTTTTTGTTTATTTATTTGTTTTTGTTCTCTTTTTGGTTGGTAAATCTTTCTCAAACCCTTTGTTTTTAGTCTTTGTGTATCTTTGAATATGAAATGGGTCTGGATATAGTATACCATTAGGTTTTGGCTGTATCTTTTAATTAGAAACTTTAGTCGATTTCAATTTAAGATTACTGCCATTTGATGTTAACTGGCTATTTTATCCATTTGTTGATGTAAATTCTTCTTTATGTTGATGCTTTTTACTTTTTGGTATATTTTTAGAAAGGCTAATACTGGTTGTTCCTTTCTGTGTATAATGATTCTTTCAGAAGTTTTTGTAAAGCAGGCCTGGTGTTAATAAAATCTCTGAGTACTTGCTTGTTCATAAAAGATTTTATTTTTTCTTCAATTGTGAAGCTTAGTTTGTCAGGATATGAAATTCTGAGCTGAAAGTTCTGTTCTTTGAGGATGTTAAATATCGGCCCCCACTCTCTTCTGGCTTGTAGGGTTTCTACTGAGAGATCTGTTGTAAGTCTAATAGGCTTCCCTTTGTGGGTAACCTGACCTTTCTCTCTGGCTGCCCTTAGTATTTTCTCCTTTGTTTCAACCCAGGTGAATCTAATGATTATGTGTCTTGGGGTTACTCTTCTTAAGGAATATCTTTGTGGTGTTCTCTGTATTACCTGAGGTTGAATGGTAGCCTGCTTTGCTAGATTGGGAAAATTCTCCTGGATAATATACTGAAGAGTATTTTCCAGCTGGGATTCATTCTCTCCATCACATTCAGGCACACCTATCACACGTAGATTAGGTCTTTTTACATAGTCCCATAATTCTTGGAGACTTTGCTCATTGCTTTTTATCCTTTTTTCTCTATTCTTGTCTTCTCGTTCCATTTCATTAAGTCGGTCTTTGACCTCTGATATCCTTTCTTCTGCTTGATCAATTCGGCTATTCAAACTTGTGCATATTTCACTAAGTTCTCGTGTTGTATTTTTCAACTCCATTAGTTCATTTATATTCCTTTCTATATTGTCCATTCTTTTTAACATTTCATCTAACCTTTTTTCAAAGTTCTTAGTTTCTTTACATTGGGTTAGAACAAGTTGTTTCAATTCCCAGAAGTTTTTTACCATCCACCTTCTAAAGCCTCCTTCAGATACTGGAACACAGTCCTCTTCCATTAGGGCTTGTTCCGTTGCTGATGAGGAATTACTATCCCCTGTAGAGGGAGAGGGGTTCTGGCTTTCGGTTTTCTCGGCCTTTTTAGGCTGTTTTTTTTTTCCCTTTATTGTGATTTTATCCATCTGATGTCTTTACAATTAGCGCCTTTCTGATTAAGTTACTGAGAGGATGTCCAATTTATTGATTCCCAGTGCTGGAATCTGAGCAACCCTCTGCGCCGGCCAAAACAACAGCGATAAGACTGATGGTGCTCTTCTGCCTGGGAATCTCTGGTCTGGCTTCCTTCCTGAGTCCACAACAAGCAGCTCTGCCTTCCTGGAACTCCAAACACCAGTCAGTAGGGGAACCAGTCCCGCTCACTGTGCATGAAGAGCTGCCGTGCCGAGGCGACGACAAAACAGCTGCGCCAGCCACAGAAGTCGCGCTGGCGACCTGCGGGGCTCATCCACTGGAAATCTTCTGGTCCGTGGGCAATGAAAATTCCTCTGAAAATGTGGCATCCTCACGTTTTCCGAGCTTTCACTGGGAGCTACAATCCCGAGCTGTTAGCAATCAGCCATCTTGGATCTCTCTCTCCCCATCTTAACCATTTTTAAGCGTATAGTTCAGTAGGAATTAAGTTCATTCAGGCTGTAGTGTAACCATCACCACCATCCATCTCCAGAACTTTTTATGTTCTCAAGCTGTAAGTCTGTACCCATAAAACAGTAACTCTCCATTCTCTCCTCCCCTCAACACCCAGCAACCACGACTCCACTTTCTCTATGTTTTGACTACTCTAAGTACTTTACATATGTAAAATCACACAATATTTGTCTTCTTGTGAGTGACATAGGTAACTTAGCATAATGTCCTCAAGGTTCACTCGTGTTATAACAAGTGTCAGATTTTCCTTCCTATAATATTGCATTGTGTGTGTGTGCATGCATGCGCCACATTTTCTTTGTCCACTCTCTGTTGATGGACACTAGGATTAACTCCCATTTTACATTGTGAATAATGATGCTGTGAACATGAGTGTACGAATGTCCCTCTGGACCCTGCTTTCAATTCTTTGGGGGTATATATCAAGAAGTGGAATTGCTGGATCATATGGTAATTCAGGTTTATATTTTGAGGACCTACCATACTATTTGCATAAAGGCTACACCACTTTGAATTCCCACCAACAGTGACCAAAAGTTCCAGTTATTCCACATCATTGTCAACATTTGTCTTTTTTTTTATAGTAGCCATCCTAATGTTTGTGAAGCAGTATCACATTGACATTTCTTTTGGCATTACCTAAAGATTAGATATTGAGCATCCTTTCATAAACTTATTAGCCGTTAGTATATCTTCTTGAAAGAAATGTCTATTCAAGTCCTTCGGAAATTTTTGAAATAGGTTGTTTTCAGCTTGCTGAGTTTTAGTAAATCTGAATATTTTGGATGTTAATCCTTTATCACACATATGATTTGAAAATATATTCTCCCACTCTGAAAGTTGTGCCTTTTAACTCTGTTGAATAGTGTCTTTTGACCTACAAATTTTAAAATTTTTTATTAAGTCCATTTTTTTCCTTTTGATACCTGAGACTTCAATGCCATATATAAGATGTCATTGCCAAATCCAAAGTCTTGAAGCGTTTACTCTGTTTCCTTCTAAGACTTCCATAATTTTAGGTCTTTCATTTATATATTTGATCCACTTTGAGTTTATTTTTTTATTGCATTTTAGGTTTGGGGGTACATGTTCAGAACATGCAAGATAGTTGCATAGGTACACACGTGGTAGTGTGATATGCTGCCTTCCTCCCCTTCACCCTCATCTTGCATTTCTCCCCATGTTATCCCTCCCCAGCTACCCACCCCACTGTCCCTCCCCTACTCTTTTAATAGACCCCAGTGTGTAGTGCTCCACTCCCTGTGTCCATGTGTTCTCATTGTTCATCACCCGCCTATGAGTCAGAACATGTGGTGTTTTATTTTCTATTCTTGTGTCAGTTTGCTGAGGATGATGTTCTCCAGATGCATCCATGTCTCTACAAAAGACACGAACTCATTGTTTTTCATTGCTGCATAATATTCCATGGTGTATATGTGCCACATTGTCCCAGTCCAGTCTATCATTGATGAACATTCCAGTTGGTTCCAGGTCTTTACTATTGTAAACTCCCACCAGCTGTGTAAAACACTCACACCAGCAGTGTAAAAGTGTTACTATTTCTCCACATCCTCTCCAGCATTTGTTGTCTCCAGATTTTTTAATAATCTTCGTTCGAACTGGCATGAGATGGTATCTCAATGTAGTTTTGATTTGCATTTCTCTAATGACCAGTGATGATGAGCATTTTCTCATGTATGTCTTCTTTTGTAAAGTGTCTGTTCATATCCTTTGCCCATATTTGAATGGGCTTTTTTGGTTTTTTCCTATAAATCTGTTTGAGTTCTTTGTAAATTCTGGATATCAGCCCTTTGTCAGATGCGTAAACTTCAAAGACTTTTCTCCCATTCTGATGGTTGCCGATTCACTCTAGTGACTGTTTCTTTTGCCATGCAGAAACTGTGGAGTTTGATTAGGTTCCATTTGTCTATTTTGGCTTTTGTTGCCAATGCTTTTGGTGTTTTGGTCATGAAGTCCTTGCCTACTCCTATGTCCTGAATGGTTTTGCCTAGATTTTCTTCTAGGGTTTTTATGGTGACAGGTCTTATGTATAAGTCATTAATCTGGAGTTAATTTTAGTGTAAGGTGTCAGGAAAGGGTCCAGTTTCTGCTTTCTGTACATGGCTAACCAGTTATCCCAACCCCATTTATTAAACAGAAAATTCTTTATCCATTGCTCGTTCTTGTCAGGTTTATCAAAGATTGTATGGTTGTAGATATGGTGTGTTTCCTCTGATGCCTCCATTCTGTTCCACTGGTCTATATCTCTGTTTTGCAACAAGTACCATGCTGTTTTGATTACTGTGGCCTTGTAGTATAGTTTGAAGTTCAGTATTGTGATGCTTTGTGCTGTGTTCTTTTTGCTTAGAATTGACTTGGCTATGCGGGCTCTCTTTTGGTTCCATATAAAGTTTAAGGTAGATTTTTCAGTTCTTTGAAGAAGGTGTTTGGTAGCTTGATAGGGATAGTGTTGAGTCTGTAAATTACTTTGGGCAGTATGGCCATTTTCATGATATTGATTCTTCCTAATCACAAACATGGAATGTTTCTCCATCTGTTTGTTTCCTCTCTTATTTCATTGAGAAGTGGTTTGCAGTTCTCCTTGAAGAGGTCCTTTATGTTTCTTCTTAGTTGTATTCCTAGGTATTTTATTCTCTTTGTAGCAATTGTGAATGGCAGTTTGTTCTTGATTTGACTCTCTTTCAGTCTGTTATTGGTGTATAGAAATGCTTGTGATTTTTGCACATTGATTTTGTATCCTGAAACTTTGCTGAAGTTGCTAACTAATATGAGGAGTTTTTGGGCTAAGATGATGGGGTCCTCTAGATACACAATTATGTCACCAGCAGTAGAGACAATTGGGCTTTCTTCTTTCCTATTTAAATACACTTTATTTTATTTTATTGCCTGATTGCTCTGGCTAGAACTTACAGTACTATAATGAATAGGAGTGGTGAGAGAGGGCATCCTTGTCTAGTGCCAGATTTCAAAGAAAATGCTTCCAGTTTTTTCCCATTCAATATGATATTGGCTATTGGTTTGTCGTAAATAGCTTTTATTATTTTGTAATATAATCCATCAATACCGAGTTTATTGAGGGTTTTTAGCATAAAGGGCTGCTGAATTTTGTCAAACGCCTTCTCTGCATCAATTGAGATAATCATGTGGTTTTTGTTTTGGGTTCTGTTTATGTGATGTATTACATTTATACACTTGTGTATGTTGAACCAGCCTTGCATCCCCGTGATGAATCCTACTTGATCATGGTGGATAAGCTTTTTGATGTGCTGTTGCAATCAGCTTGCCAGCATTTTATTGCAGATTTTTGCATCTATGTTCATTATGGATATTGGTCTGAATTTTGTTATCTTGTTTAGTCTCTGTAGGGTTTTGGAATCAGGATTATATTGGTCTCATAAAATGATTTGGGAAGGATTCCCTCTTTTTGAATTATTTGAAATAGATTCAGAAGGAATGGTAACAGTTCCATTTGTGTGTCTGGTAGAATTCTGCTGTGTACCCATTTGGACCTGGGATTTTTCTGTGTGACAGGCTCTTAATTGCTGCCATAAATTCAGACCATGTTATTGGTCTATTCATAGTATTGGCTTCCTCCTGGTTTAGGCTTGGGAGGACACAAGTGTCCAGAAATTTATCCATTTCTTTCAGGTTTACTAGTTTACATGCATAGAGTTGTTTGTAGTATTCTCTGATGATGGTTTGAATTTCTGTGGAATCTGTGGTGATTTCATCTTTAGCATTTTTAATTGCATCTATTTGGTTATTCTCTTTATTCTTTTTTATCAATCTGGCTAGTGGTCTGTCTATTTTGTTGATCTTTTAAAAAACCAGCTATTGGATTTATTGATTTTTTGAGGTGTTTTTCGTGTCTCTATCTCCTTCAGTTCTGCCCAGATCTCAGTTATTTCTTGTCTTCGGCTAGGTTTTGAGTTTTCTTGATCTTGCTCCTCTAACTCTTTCCATTTTGATGATAGGGTGTCAATTTTGGATCTCTCCACTTTTCTCATGTGGGCACTTATTGCTAGATATTTTCCACTAGAGAGTGCTTTAAATGTGTTCCAGAGATTCTGGTATGTTGTGTCTTCATTCTCATTGGTTTTGAAGAACTTCTGTATTTCTGCCTTAATTTCATTGATTATCCAGTCAACATTCAAAAGCCAGTTGTTCAGTTTCCATGCAGCTGTTTGGTTCTGAGTTAGTTTCTGAAATCTGAGTTCTAACTTGATCACACTATGGTCTGAGAGGCTGTTTGTTATAATTTCAGTTGTTTTGCATTTGCTGAGGAGTTATTTACTTCCAATTATGTGGTCAATTTTAGAGTAGGTTTGATGTGGTGCTGAGAAGAATGTATATTCTGTGGGTTTGGGGTGGAGAGTTCTGTAAATGTCTATCAGGTTTGCTTGTTCCAGGTCTAAGTTCAAGTCCTGGATATCCTTGTTAATTTTCTGTCTGGTCTATCTGTCTAATATTGACAGTGGAGTGTTAAAGTCTCCCACTATTATTGTATGGGAGTCTAAGTCTCTTTGTAAGTCATTAAGAACTTGCCTTTTTTTTTAATCTGGGTGTTTCTGTATTGGGTCTATATATATTTAGAATCGTTAGCTCTTCTTATTATATCGATATTTTTACCATTATGTAATGTTCTTCTTTGTGTCTTTTGATGTTTGTTGCTTTAAAGTCTATTTTATCAAAGATGAAAATTGCAACTCCTGCTAATTTTTGCTCTTCATTTGCTTGGTAAATCTTCCTTCATCCCTTTATTTTCAACCTTTGTGCATCCTTGAGTGTGAGATGGGTTTCCTGGATACAGCACACCGATGGGTTTTGATTTTTTATCCAATTTGCCAGTCTGTGTCTTTTGATTGGTGCATTTAGCCCATTTATATTTAGGGATAATATTGTTATGTGTGTATTTGATACTGCCATTTTAATGTTAGCTGGCTGTTTTGCCAGTTACTTGATGCAGATTCTTTATTTTGTTGCTGCTCTCTACCATTTGGTATGTTTTTCAAATGCTGATACTGGTTGTTTCTTTCTATGTTTAGTGCCTCTTTCAGGAGCTCTTTTAAATCAGGCCTGGTGATGACAAAATATCTGAGTATTTGCTTGTTTATGAAGAAATTTATTTTTCCTTCACTTATGAAACTCAATTTGGCTGCATATAAAATTCCGGGTTGAAAGATTATTTCTTGGAGGAAGGTTCCAAGATGGCGCCATAGAAACAACTCAAGATTGCAGCTCTCAGTGAAGGTGCAGAGGGTGAGTCCTAGTTGCATTTTCAGACGAACTTTTGTTGCCCACAGAACTGGCAAATTCCCAGGTGTAGGAGAGACACAGGAGATCAGCGCAGCCCACTTGTCTGGCCGTTTTGGCTGGTGCCACGCCACGGTGCAGTGGCAGCCCACACAAAGCTCACTAGTCTGGGTGCCCTGTTAAACCGGCAATCTGAGTTTTTAGAGGGCAGATTCACATGTCCATTTGATTGAATGGGACTTGGATGGTGACCCAGACCAGGAGACTCCTGGGAAGAGCTATTTGTGCCAGTGCAGTGGGCTGCCACAGAAGAAATTGGATAAAACCCAGGGGCCAACCAGCAGGTGACTGGAGCACCTGTGAGAGAGTCAACTATTCAATTTGGAAAGAAAAAGAGAGAGAGAGGAGGGACTATGAGGCAGGGAGCCAGGTGATCAGGCTCAGCGGGTCACACCCTCACAGGGACAAGCAGCATGGCAATTCAAGGCACTCAGGGTTGAGAGTTTTGCTGCGGGGTCAGCAGAATCCAGGATGGTGCAGCTCGGTGGGGGAGGGGCATCTGCCACTATGGATGCAATCTTCCCCTACTGAGGTACCGCCCACAGCTGATGCAGCCTGCCATTGCTGAGGCAACCAGCCCTAACAGAGAGATGCTGCCAACAGGGCAGAGTGCACCACAGTAGAATGGAGCCCTGTGGCAGCAGGGTGGACCCGTGTTAACAGGGCAGAGCCCGGGCAGGCAAATAGTGAATAGACTGCCTCTTAGCTGGGCAGGACAGTGCAACAGATACTCATAAAGAAAGCCCCAACTCCCTGAGACAGAGCATCTGAGGAAAAAAAAAGGGGGGATTTTATAAGTTCTGCTTCAGCAGACACATACGCCCAGCAATGCTGAATGAACAACGGAGCTCACAGCTCAGCACTGGAGCTACTATAAAGTACAGATGGTCTCCTCAAGCAGCTCCCTGACCCCTGTATATCCAAAGAGCAACCTCAAAAAAGAACCAATCAGACTGACATTTGGCAGACATCATTCTGGGACAAAGATAGCAGAAGAAGAAACTGGTAGCATCCCTCACTGTTCTGCTGCTTCTACAGGTGTAACCCAGACAAGCAGGGCCTGGAGTGGACCTCAGAAATCATTCAGCAGAGGGGCTAGACTGTTAGAAGAAAAACTAAGTAACAAAAATACATCATCATCAGCAATCTCGGAATCCACTCAGAGACCCAATCAAAAATTCAGCAACTACTAAAACGACAAGTAGATAAATCCACAAAGATGAAAAGAAACCAGCACAAAAAGGAGGAAAACACTGGAAACTAAAACACCTCACCTCCTACAAAGGAGCAAAACCCCTCACAAGCAAGGAAACAAACCTGAACGAAGAATGAGAGTGACAAAATGACAGAATCAGACTTCAGGAGGTGAATAATGATAAAATTCAGTGAGCTAAAAGAACATGTTCTAAATCAATGCAAAGAAACTAAGAACCTAGAAAAAAGATTTGAAAAAAGATTCGAGGAAATGATAACAAGAATGGACAACTTAGACAGGAATACGAATGAATTGAAGAGGCTGAAAAACACAACACGAGAACCTCATGAAGCATGCACAAGTTTCAACAGCTGAATTAACCAGGCAGAAGAAAGAATATCAGAAGTCAAAGATCAACTCAATGAAATAAAAAAAGAAACAGAGATTAGAGAAAAAGCACAAAGAGGAATAAACAAAATCTCCAGGAAATGTGGGACTATGTGAAAAGTAAGACTAACCTACGTTTGATAGGTGTACCAGAATGTGATGAAGAGAATGAATCCAAGCTGGAAAACATTCTTCAAGAAATTATCCACAAAAATTTCCTCAACCTAGCAAGGCAGGCCAATACTCAACTCCAGGAAATACAGAGAACACCACAAAACTATTCCACAAGAAGGCACATAATGGCCAGATGCACCAGAGTTGAAATAAAGAAGAAAATACTAAGGGCAGCCAGAGAGAAGTGTCGGTTTACCCACAAAGGGAAGCCCATTAGACTCACAGCAGATCTTTTGGCAGAAACTCTACAAGCCAGAAGAGAGTGGGGGCCAATATTCAACATCCTTAAAGAAAAGAACTTTCAACCCAGAATTTTATATCCAGCCAAATTGAGCTTCATAAGTGAAGGAAGAATACAATCTTTTGCCAACAAGCAAGAACTCAGAGACTTCATAACCACAAGGCCTGCTTTAAAGAGCTCCTAACAGAGGCACTGCACGCAGAAAGGAACAAGCAGTACCAGCCATTCTAAAAACATACCAAATGCTAAAGAGCATCAACAAAAGGAAAAATCTGCATCAACCAAAAAACAAGACAGCCAGATGGCATCAAAATGGCAGTATCAAACTTACACATAACAATATTAACCCTAAATGT
Organism: Saguinus oedipus; assembly: GCA_031835075.1. Lineage (NCBI taxonomy): Eukaryota > Metazoa > Chordata > Mammalia > Primates > Cebidae > Saguinus > Saguinus oedipus. Next base: position 9,078,833 of record CM063170.1, read on the forward strand.
AAATGGGCTAAATGTACCAATCAAAATACAGACTGGTAAATTGGATAAAAAACCAAAACCCATTGGTGTGTTATATCCAGGAAACTCATCTCACAGGAAAAGATTCAAAAAAGGCTCAAAATGAAGAGATGGAAAAAAATGTACCAAGTAAATGGAGAGCAAAAAGAAGCAGGAGTTGCAATACTCATCTCTGATAAAATGGACTTTAAAGCAACAAATATCAAAAAAGACAAAGACGGTCATTACATAATGGTAAAAGAATCGATACAACAAAAAGAGCTAATGATCCTAAAAATATATGGACCCAATACAGGAGCACCCAGATATATAAGGAAATTTCCAAATGACTTACAAAGAGACTTAGACTCCCACACAATAATAGTGGGAGACTTTAACACTCCACTGTCAATATCAGACAGATCAACCAGACACCAAATTAACAAGGATATCAAGGACTTGAACTCAGACCTGAAACAAGCAAACCTGATAGACATTTACAGAACTCTCCATCCCAAATCCACAGAATATAAATTCTTCTCAGCGCCACATCACACCTACTCCAAAATTGACCACATAATTGGAAGTAAACCACTCCTCAGCAAATGCAAAACAACTGAAATCATAACAAAGAGTTTCTCAGACCATAGTGCAATCAAGTTAAAACTCAGAATTCAGAAACTAACTCAGAACTCCAAAGCCTCATGGAAACTGAACAACTGGCTCTTGAATGTTGATTGGATAAACAATGAAATGAAGGCAGAAATAAAGAAGTTCTTTGAAACCAATGAGAATGAAGACACAACATACCAGAATCTCTGGGACACATTTAAAGCAGTCTGTAGAGGAAAATATATACCAATAAGTGCCCACATGAGAAGAGTGGAGAGATCTAAAATTGACACCATATCATCAAAATTGAAAGAGCTAGAGGAGCAAGATAAAAAAAACTCAAAACCTAGCCAAAAACAAGAAATAACTAAGATCAGAGCAGAACTGAAGGAGATAGAAACAAGAAAAACCCTTCAAAAAATCAATAAATCCAAGAGCTGGTTTTTCAAAAAGATCAACAAAATAGACAGACCACTAGCCAGACTGATAAAAAAGAAGAGAGAGAACAACCAAATAGATGCAATATAAAACAATAAAGGGGAAATCACCACAGATTCCACAGAAATTCAAACCATCATCAGAGAATACTACAAACAACTCTATGCACATAAACTAGTAAACCAGGAAGAAATGGATAAATTCCTGTACACCTGTGTACTCCGGTACACCTGTGTCCTCCCAATCCTAAATCACGAGGAAGCTGAAACTATGAATAGACCAATAACAAGGTCTGAAGTCGAGGAAGGAATTAAGAGCCTACCACACAAAGAAAGCCCTGATCCAGATGGGTTCACAGCCGAATTCTACCAGACACACAAAGAGGAGCTGGTACCATTCCTTCTGAAACTATTCCAAATAATCCAAAAAGAGGGAACCCTTCCCAAATCATTTTATGAGACCAACATCATCCTGATAACAAAACCAGGCAGAGACTCAACAGAAAAAGAAAGCTTCAGGCCAATATCCATGATGAACATAGATTCAAAAATCTTCAATAAAATACTGGCACACTGATTGCAACAGCACATTAAAAAAACTTATCCATCATGATCAAGTAGGATTCATCCCGGGCATGCAAGACTGGTTCAACATACACAAGTCTATAAATGTCATTCACCACATTAATAGAACCAAAATCAAAAACCACATGATTATCTCAATTGATGCAGAAAAGGCATTTGCAAAATTCAACAGCTTTTTATGCTAAAATCTCTCAATAAACTCGGTATTGATGGAACATATCTCAAAGTAATAAAAGCTATTTATGACAAACGAACAGCCAATATCATACTTAATGGGCAAAAACTGGAAGCATTCCCTCTGAAATCCGGCATGAGAAAAGGAACCCTTTCTCACCACTCCTATTCAACATAGTACTGGAAGTTCTAGCCAGAGCAATCAGGCAAGAAAAAAAAATAATGAGAATTCTAATAGAAAAGGAGGAATTCAAATTGTTTCTATTCGCAGATGACGTGATAGTATACCTAGAAGACATCTTCACCTTAGCCCAAAAACTCCTGAAACTGATAAGCAACTTCAGCAAAGTCTCAGGATATAAAATCAATGTGCAAAAATCACAAGCATTCCTATACACTAATAACAGACTTAAAGAGAACCAAATCAAGAATGAACTGCCATTCACAATTGCTACAAAGAGAATAAAATACCTAGGAATACAACTTACAAGGAACGTAAGGGACCTCTTCAAGGAAAACTACAAACCACTGCTCAATGAAATAAGGGAGGACACAAACAAATGGAGAAACATTCCATGTTCATGGTTGGGAAGAATAAATGTCATGAAAATGGCTATACTGCCCAAAGTAATTTACAGAATCAACGCTATCCAAATCAAGATACCATTGAATTTTCTCACAGAACTGGAAAAAACCACCATGAACTTCATATGGAACCAAAAGAGAGCCCACATAGCCAAGTCAATTCTAAGCAAAAAGAACACAGCGGGAGGCATCACACTACCAGACTTTAAACTATACTACAAGGCTACAGTAAACAAAACAGCATGGTACTGGTACCAAAACAGATATGTGGACCAATGGAACAGAACAGAGGCATTGGAGGCAACACAACATATCTTCAACCATATAATCTGATAAACCAGACAAAAACAAGCAATGGGGAAAGGATTCACTGTTTAAAAAATGGTGTTGGGAAAACTGGTTAGCCATGTGCAGAAAGCAGAAACTGGACCCCTTCCTGACACCTTACACTAAAGTTAACTCCAGATGGATTAAAGACTTAAACATAAGACCTGGCACCATAAAAACCCTAGAAGAAAATCTAGGCAAAACCATTCAGGACATAGGAGTAGGCAAGGACTTCATGACCAAAACACCAAAAGCATTGGCAACAAAAGCCAAAATAGACAAATGGGACCTAATCAAACTCCACAGCTTCTGCAAGGCAAAAGAAACAGTCACTAGAGTGAATCAGCAACCAACAGATTGCAAAAAAAATCTTTGCAGTTTACCCAACTGACAAAGGGCTGATATCCAGAATTTACAAAGAACTCAAACAGATTTACAGGAAGAGAACAAACAAGCCCATTCAAAAATGGGCAAAGGACATGAACAGCCACTTTACAAAAGAAGACATACATGAGGCCAACAAACACATGAAAAAAAATGCTCATCATCACTGGTCATTAGAGAGATGCAAATCAAAACTACATTGAGATACCCTCTCACACCGGTTAGAATGGCGATCATTAAAAAATCTGGAGACAACGGATGCTGGAGAGGATGTGGAGAAATAGGAACACTATTACAATGTTGATGGGAGTGTAAATTAGTTCAACCATTGTGGAAGACAGTGTGGCGATTCCTCAAGGACCTAGAAATAGAAATTCCATTTGACCCCGCAATCCCATTACTGGGTATATATCCAAAGGACTATAAATCGTTCTACTATAAGGACACATGCACACGATTGTTCATTGCAGCACTGTTTACAATAGCAAAGAACTGGAACCAACCCAAATGCCCATCGATGACAGACTGGACTGGGAAAATGTGGCACATATACACCATGGAATATTACGCAGCAATCAAACATGATGAGTTTATGTCCTTTGTAAGGACATGAATGAATCTGGAGAACAACATTCTCAGCAAACTGACACAAGAACAGAAAAACAAATACCACATATTCTCACTAATAGGCGGGTGAGAAAAATGAGAACACATGGACACAGGGAGGGGGTATACACACTGGTGTCTATTGGGGGAATAGGGGAGGGATAGCAGGGGGGGATCTGGGGATGGATAGCCTGGGGAGAAATGCCAAATGTGGATTAAGGGGAGGAAGGCAGGAAAACACACTGCCATGTGTGTACCTAGGCAACTATCTTGCACGTTCTGCACATGTACCCCAAATCCTAAAATGCAATAAAAATTTTTAAGAAAAATAAAAAGAAAGTTTTTTTTTAAGGATGTTGAATATTGGCCCCACTATCTTCTGGCTTGTAGGGTTTCTGCAGAGAGATCTGCTGTGAGTCTGATGGGCTTCTTTTTGTGGGTGACCCGACGTTTCTCTCTGGCTGCCCATAGCACTTTCTCCTTCATTTCAACCCTGGTGAATCTGACGATTATGTGCCTTGGGGTTGCTCTTCTTGAGGAATATCTGTGTGGTGTTCTCTGTATTTCCTGGATTTGAATATCGGCCTGCCTTTCTAGCTTGCAGAAGTTTTTCTGGGTAATATCTTGAAGTGTATTTTCCAGCTTGGATTTATTCTCTTCGTCTCATTCAGGTACACCTATCAAACATAGATTCAGTCTTTTCACATAGTCCCACATTTCTTGGACTTTTTTTTATTTCTTTTTGCGCTTTTTTTTCTAATCTTGGCTTCTCGTTTTATTTCATTGAGTTGATATTGGACCTCTGATATCCTTTCTTCTGCTTGGTCAATTCAGCTGTTGAAACTTGTGCATGCTTCATGAAGTTCTCGTGTTGTGTTTCTCAGCTCCATCAATTTTCTTATATTTCTTTCTAAGTTGTCCATTTTTGTTATCATTTCCTCAAATCTTTTTTCTGGTTTTTAGTTGTTTTGCATCGAGTTGGAACGTGTTCTTTTAGCTCATGGAAGTTTCTCATTACCCACCTTCTGAAGTATGATTCTGTCATTTTTTTACACTCATTCTCTATCCAGCTTTGTTCTTTTGCTCGTTAGGGGTTGTGATCTTTTGTAGGAGGCCAGGTGTTCTAGTTTCAGGCGTTTTCCTCCTTTTTGCACTGGTTTCTTCCCATCTTTGTTGACTTATTCACCTGTCATCTGAGTAGTTGCTGACTTTACGATTGGGTCTGAGTGGACCTCCAGATTGTTGATGGTGAAGTGTTTCTGTTTCTTAGTTTTCCTTCTAGCAGTCTAGCCCCTCTGCTGTAGGACAGCTGAAGTCCACTCCAGGCCCTGCTTGCCTGGGGAACACCTGTAGTAGCTGCAAAACAGTGAAGGTTGCTACCAGTTTCTTCTTTTGCTGCCTTTGTCCCAGAATAATGCCCGCCAAATGTCAGTCTGATCAGTCCTTTTTGAGGTGACTCTTTGGACATATGGGGATCAGGGAGCTGCTTGAGGAGACGGTTTGTACTTTATAGCAGCTCAGGTGCTGAGCTGTGAACTCCATTGTTCATTCAGGGCTACTAGGCAGGTACATTTAAGTCTGCTGCAGCAGAACTTATAAAGCCCCTTTTTTTCCTCAGGTGCTCTGTCCCGGGAAGTTAGGGCTTTATTTATGAGTATCCATTGCACTGTCCTGCCCAGCAATGAGGCAGTCTAGTTACCTCCTGGTTGCAGAGGCTATGCTGAGCTGCTCTGGGCTTTGCCCTGTTGCTGTGGGCCCTGCCCTGCTGTCGTGGGCTCCACCCTGCTACCATGTGTAATTTCCTGTAGTCTTGTTTATATGGGTATGGTTAAAACTGCTATGGCGATGAAGGCCCACCTCTCTAATGGCGGACTCTCTCTGTTATGGTGAGTTGCCTCAGCAATGGTGGGTTCCCTTGCAATGACAGGCTGCATCAACAATGGCAGAGTACCTCCATAGGGGTGGAGTGCCTCGATAGTGGCAGACGCCCCTTCCCCACCGAGCTGCACTGTCCTGGGTTCAGCTGTGCTTGCCATGAAACTCAACCCTGAGCATTTCCAATTTCTGTTTTGTTTGTTTTTGTGGGGGTGGGACCCGCTGAGTCTTATCACCTGGATTTCTGCCTCAGAGCCATTTTGTTTTTTAAGTTGAAGGGTTGACTCTCTCTCTAGTGTTCCAGTCACCTGCTGAACGGGCGCTGGAATCTGTATGATTTCCTGTGCGCCAACCCACTGCGCCGCTGCACAACGTTGCTACCCGGGACTCTCCTGGCCTGGCTTACATTTTAAGTTCTGTTTAATCAGATGAATGTGCTAATTTGCCTTCTGAAATATCAAATTGCCAGTTTAACATGGCAACAAGACCAGTGTATTTTGTACGGAGTATTGCTGTGCTGTGGTGCCAGTCGAAATGACCGCATCAGCCCAAACAGCTGCACCAGCCCAAACAGCCCTGCTGGCTGCCTGTGGGGCTCCTAAACCTGGGAATCTCCTGGTCTGTGGGCAATAAATGTCAGTCTGGAAATGCAGTATCCACTCACCCTCTGCGCTTTCACTGGGAGCTGCAATCCTGAGTTGCTCCTATAGTGCCATCTTCTCCTCTCTCCAGCCATGCATTTTTTAATGAGGCTCTGAATGAGAGACCATATGAAATAGACTCGTGACAATTACCCAGCTGTGTGTTATTCACTGAGCCTAGAAATGACTGGTCATAGGAAATAGATTTCTGACTATCCCTCCCCGTATTTTGCAGGGAGGCTATGAGTAAGTGGCTATACGAAATAGACTCCTGACTATGCAACAGTGAAGCTCTGAATGACAGTCCATATGAAATTGACTCCTGCCATATCCCCAGAGGTGTATTATTCAGTAAAGCTCTGAATGATTGGTCATATGAAAAAGAATCCTTACTATTTCCCAGTGCAGCTCTGAATGAGTGGTTATATGAAAGAGAATCCTGACTATTCAAAATGTGTGCATTATTCAGTGAAGGTTTGAATTAGTGGCCATAAGAAATAGACTCCTGACTATTTTCCAATTGTGCAGTATACACTGAGGCTGTAAATGAATGGCCACATGAAATAGATTCCTTAGTACTCTCCAGGTTTGCCTTATTCACTGAGACTCTGAATGAGTTTCCATATAAAATAGACTCCTGAATATCTCCCAGGTGCATACAGACTCCTGAATATCTCCCAGGTGCTTATTATACAGTGAGGCTCTGAATAAGTGGTTGTATTAATTAGGCTGCTGACTTCACCACAGGAGATCATTATTCAGTGAAGCTCTGAATGAGAGGCCAGATGAAATTGACTCCTGACTATTCCCCCAGGTGTGTAGTATTCACTGAGCCTCTTAATGTGTGTCCAACTGAAATACACACCTGACTATACCCAAGGTGTGTGTGATTCACTGAGGTTCTATATGAGTTGCCCTATGAAATAGACTCATGACAATTCCCCAAGTGTGCACTATTTTTCTGTGGATCTCAATGAGTGGCCACATAAAATGGAATCCTTACTCTCTCCCATGTCTGTATTATTTATGGAGGTTCTGAAGCAGTGTACATATGAAATAGACTCATGATTATTCCCCAGTTGTGCATTATTCCCTGAGGCTCTGAATGAGTGGCAATGTAAAATAGACTCCTGACTATTCCCCAGTTTTGAATTATTCACTCAGGCTCCGAATAAGGGGCCATACAAAATAGACTCCTGACTATTCCACAGGTGTGTATTATTCACTGAGGTTCTGAATGTTTGTCCAAAGGAAATAGACACATTGGTATTGCCCAGGTGTTCATTATTCACTGAGGCTCTGAATGAGTGGCCACATGAAACAGACTCCTGACTATTCCACAGGTGTGTACCACTTAGTGAGGCTCTGAATAAATGGTCCTATGACATACACTCCTGACTATGCCACAGGTGTGTACCATTCAGTGTGGCTCTCAAAGAGTTAAAAATATAAAATAACTCCTGCCTCTCCCGCATGTGTGTATTATTCAGAGAGGTTCTGAAAGAGTGATTATATGAAATAGACACCTGTCTATTCCCCAGGTGTGTATTATTCACTCAGGCACTGAATGAGGGGCCATATGAAATAGATTCCTGATTATTTCACAGGTGTGTATTATTCACCGAGGTTCTAAATGTGTGGCCAAATGAAATAGACACCTGGTTACCCCACAGGTGTGCATTCTTCACTGAGGCTATGAATGAATGGCCATAAGAAAGAGACTCCAAATTTTTCTCCAGCTATGCATTTTTCAATGAGGCTCTGAATGAGAGGCCATACTAAATAGACTCCTGACAATTAACCAAGTGTGTAGTATTCAGGGAGATTTGAAATGGGGGGTGATAGGAAATACACTCCTCAGTATTCCACAGGCATATATTGTTCAGTGAGGCTCATAGTGAGTATTCATACTAAATAGAATCCTGACTATTCCTCATGTGTGTATCATTCAGTGAGGTGCTAAATGTGTGGCCATATGAAAGAGACTCCTGAGTACACAACAGGTTTGCATTGTTCACTGAGGCTTTGAATGAGAAGCAATATAAAGTAGACTCGTGACTCTTTCCTAGATGTGTATAATTCACTGAGCCTCTAAATGATTGGCCTGAAGAAATAAACTCCTGGCTATTATCCACGTGTGTGTTATTCAGTGAGGCTCAAAATGAGTGGCCATATGTAATAGATTCCTCACTACTCCACAGGCATGAGTTATTCAGTGAGACTCTGAAAGAGTAAAAATATGAAATAGACTCTTGACTATTCCCCAGGTGTGAATTATTCACTGAGGCTCTAAATGTGTGGCTATCTGAAATAGACTCCTCACTATTCCCTAGGTGTCTGTTTTTCACTGATTCTATGAATGAGTCACCATTCTAAATAAACTCCTGACAATTCCCAAAACTTGCACTATTCCAGGAGGCTCTGAATGAGTGGCAATATGAAATAGACTCCTCACTACTCCCTCGGTGTGTATTATTTACTGAGGCTCTGAAGGAGTATCCATATGAAATAGACTCCTGACTATTTCCAAGGTGTTCATTATTAAATTTGGCTCTGAAATACAGGTCATATGAAATAGAATCTTGATTATTGTCCAACTGTGTATTATTCAGTGAGACTCTGAATGAGTGACCATATGAAAGAGACCCTTAAATATTCTAAATGCCTGTATTATTCACTGAGGTTCTAATTGAGGGGTCATATGAAATAGACTCCTAAATACTCCCCAGGGGTGCGTTATTAACTGAGGCTCTGAATGAGTGGCCATATAAAATTGAATTCTATTACCCAGGTGTGCATTATTCACTGAGGCGCTGAATGAGTACCCATATGAAATAGATTCCTCAATATCACCCAGGTGAGTATTATTCAGTGAGGTTCTGAATGAGTGACTATATCAATCAGGCTCCTGACTACTCCACAGGAGTGCATAATTTAGTGAAGCTCTGAATGACAGACCACAAGAAATAGATTCCTGACTATTCCCTAGGTGTGTATTATTCACTGAGCCTCTGAATGTGTGGCCAATTTAAATACACTCCTGACTTTTCCCCAGGTGTGTGCTATTCACTGAGTTTCTGTATGAGTTGCCATATAAAATAGACTCCTGACAATTCTTCAGGTGTGCACTATTCCCTGAGGCTCTCAATGAGTGGCCATATAAAATAGAATCCAGACTCTCCCACATGTGTGTATCATTCAGGGAGACTCTGAAAGAGTGTCCATGTGAAATACACTCCTATTCCCTAGATGTGCATTATTCACTGAGGCTCTGAAAGAGTGGCAATATGAAATACACTCCTGACTATTCTCTAGGTGTGTATTATTTACTCAGGCTCTGAATGAGTGGCCATATGAAATGGACTCCTGACTATTCCACAGGCAATTACCATTCAGTGATACTTTGAATGAGTGGCCATATGAAAGAGACTCCTTACTTTTCCACAAATTTGCATTATTCCATGAGGGTCTGAATCACTGGCCATATGAAATAGACTCCTGACGATTTCTCAGGTATATGTCACTCAGTGAGGCTCTGACTGAGTGGCCAGGGGAAATACACTCCTGACTACTCCAAAGATGTATATTATTCAGTGAATTTCGGAAGCCATGGCCATATGAAAGAGACTCCTGAGTACTCCTCAGGCCAGCATTATTAGATTAGGCTCTGAATCAGTGGCCATATGAAATAGACTCCTGACTATCTCATAAATGTGTACTATTCAGTGAGGCTATAAATGTGTGGCTATATTAAATAAACTCCTGACTACTCCACAGGTGTTCATCATTCAGTGAAGGTCTGAATGAGAGGCAATATGTAATAGAATCCTCAGTATTCCTCAGGTGTGTATTATTCACGCAGGCTCTGAATGACTGGCCATATTAATATACTCCTGACTATCCCTTAGGTGGTTAATTGACACTTTGAATGAGTAGCAATAGAAAATAGACTCCTGACTGTTCCTCAGGTGCCTATCATTCAGTGAGGCTCAAAGTAAGCGGGCATTTAAAAGAGACTTCTGACTATTCCCGACGTGTGCATTAATCACTGAGACTATGAATGTGTGGCAGTTTGAAATAAACTCCTGACTATTCCCCAGGTCTGAGTTTTCACTGTGGCTATGAGTGAGCCGCCATACAAAATACTTCCCTGAATATTCCTCAAGTGTGTATAATTCATTGAGGCTCTAAATGAGTGGCCATAGAAAATGGATTCATAAAAAGCGCATAGATTGCTTGCATGAGTGGCAGCACCTGGCACAGTCTCTCTAATTTCTTTTTTAACAATACAATATAACAGCCTGGAACGGTGGCTAATGGCAGCCTGTCATTCAGAGGCCTCAAAGATCAATGTGGCAGAGCAGTTCCAAGATGGCATCATAGAAACAGCTAGAAATTGCAGCTCTCAGTGAAGGCGTAGAGGGTGAATCCAAGCTGCATTTTCAGACGGACTTTTGTAGCCCACAGAACTGGAAAATTTCCAGGTGCAGGAGAGACACAGGAGAGCAGCACAGCCCGCTAGTGTGGCCGTTTTGGCCAGCGCCATGCCGCAGCACGGCAGCAGCCCGCACAGAGCTCACTGGTCTGGGTGCCCTGTTAAACTGGCAATCTGAGTTTTGGGAGGGCAGATTGACATGTCCATTTGATTGAAAGGGGCTTGGATGGTAAGCCAGACCAGAGATTCCCGGGAAAAGTGATTTGTGCCAGTGCAGTGGGCCATGGCAGGGGAGATCACACGGATCCCAGTGCCCAATCATCAGGTGACTGGGGCGCCTGTGAGAGACTCAACCATTCAATTTGGAAAGAGAGAAAGAGAGGAGGGACTCTGAGGCAGGGAGAAAGGTGATCAGGCTCGGCGGGACCCACCCTCACAGGGAAAAGCAGCACAGCGATTCGAGGTGCTCCAGATTGAGAGTTTTGCGGCGGGGTCAGCTGAATTCAAATGGTGCAGCTCGGTGGGAGAGGGGCGTTCGCCACTATGGGCGCAATCTGCCCCTACTGAGGTACCGCCCGCTGCTGATGCAGCCTGCCATTGCTGAGGCAACCAGCCATAACAGAGAGACACCACCAACAGGGCGGAGTGCACCACAGTAGAACGAAGCCCTTCCACAGCACGGCGGACCCACGCTAGCAGGGCAGAGCCCCAGAAGACAAATAGTGAATAGAGTGCCTCCTAGCTGGGCAGGACAGTGCAACAGATACGCATAAAAAAAGCCCCGACTCCCTGAGACAGAGGATCTGAGGGAAAAAAAAGGTGGGGGATTTTATAAGTTCTGCAGCAGACACATTCACCCAGCAAACCTGAATGAACAACGGAACTCACAGATCAGCACTGGAGCTCCTATAAAGTACAGATCATCTCCTCAAGCAGCTCCCTGACCCCTGTATATCCAAAGAGCCACCTCAAAAAAAGGACTAACACTTGGTGGGCATAATTCTGGGACAAAGATAGCAGAAGAAGAAACTGGAAGCATCCCTCACTGTTCCACAGTTGCTACAGGTGTACCCCAGACAAGCAGGGCCTGGAGTGGACCTCAGCACTCGTACAGCAGAGGGGCTAAACCGTTAGAAGAAAAACTAAATAATAGAAATACTTCATCATCAACAATCTGGGCATCCACTCAGAGAACGAATCAAAAAGTAGCAACTACTAAGATGACAGGTGGATAAATCCACAAAGATGGGAAGAAACCAGCACAAAAGGGAGGAAAACACCCGAAACCAAAACACCTCACCTCCTACAAAAAAAAACAAAACTCCTCACCAGCAAGGGAACAAAGCTGGATGGAGAATCAGTGTGACAAAAGGACAGAATCAGACTTCAGAAACTGGATAAGGAGAAACTTCAGTGAGCTAAAAGAACATGTCCTAAATCAATAAAGAGAAACAAAACACCTTGAAAAAAAGATTTCAAAAAGATTCGAGGAAATGATAACAAGAATGGACAACTTAAAGAGGAATATGAATGAATTGAAGGAGCTGAAAAACACAAGAGAACTTCGCGAAGCATGAAAAATTTCAACAGCCGAATTGACCAGACAGAAGAAAGAATATCAGAAGTTGAAGACCAACTCAATGAAATGAAAAGAGAAACCAAGATTAGAGAAAAAAGAGCAAAGAGGAATGAACAAAATCTCCAAGAAATGTAGGACTATGTGAAGAGACCTAATATATGTTTGATAGGCGTGCCAGAATTTGATGAAGAGAATGAATCCAAGCTGGAAAACACTCTTCAGGATATTATCCAGGAAAATTTCCCCAACCTAACATGACAGGCCAATACCGAACTCCAGAAAATACATACAACACCACAAAGATACTCCGCAAGAAGAGCAACCACAAGGCACATAATCTTCAGATTCATCAGGGTTGAAATGATGGAGAAAATATTAAAAACAGCCAGAGAGAAGGATCGGGTCACCCACAAAGAAAAGGCCATCAGACTTTCAGAAGATTTCTCTGCAGACTCTACAAGCCAGAAGAGAGTGGAAGCCAATATTCAACATCCTTAAAGAAAAGAACTTTCAACCCAGAATATTACATCCACCCAAACTGAGCTTCATAAGTGAAGGAAGAATAAAATCTTTTGCCAACAAGCAAGAACTCAGATATTTTGTCACCACCAGACCTGCTTTACAAGAGCTCCTGAAAGAGGCACTACCCATAGAAAGGAACAACCAGTACCAGCCATTCTAAAAACATACCAAATGCTAAAGAGCATCAAGAAAATGAAGAATCTGCATCAACCAAGAAACAAAACAGCGAGATAGTATCAAAATGGCAGTATCAAACTCACACATAACAATATTAACCCGAAATGTAAATGGGCAAAATGCACCAATCAAAAGACAAAGACTGGCAAATTGGATAAAAAAACAAAACCCATCGGTGTGCTGTATCCAGGAAACCCATCCCATAAGCAAAGATTCACAAAGGCTCAAAATAAAGGGATGGAGGAAGATTTACCAATCAAATGGAGAGCAAAAAAAGCAGGAGTTACAATTCTCATCTTTAATAAAATAGATTTTAAAGCAATAAAGTTCAAAACAGACAAAGAAGGTCATTACATAATGGTAAAAGAATCGACACAACAAAAAGAGCTAACGATCCTAAATATATATGGACCCAATACAGGAGAATCCAGATATACAAGGCAAGTTCTTAAAGACCTACAAAAAGACTTAGACTCCCACACAGTAATAGTGGGAGACTTTAACACTCCACTGTCAATATCAGACAGATCAACCAGACACCAAATTAACAAGGATATCCAGGGTTTGAACTCACACCTGGAACAAGCAAACCTGATAGACATTTACAGAACTCTCCACCCCAAATCCACAGAATATACATTCTTCTCAGCACCACATCACACCTACTCCAAAATTGACCACATAATTGGAAGTAAAGCACTCCTCAGCAAATGCAAAACAACTGAAATCATAACAGTCTCTCAGACCATAGTGCAATCAAGTTGGAAGTCAGAATTCAGAAAACGACTCAGAACCTCACAGCTTCATGGGAACTGAACAACTGGCTCTTGAATGTTGATTGGATAAACAATGAAATGAAGGCAGAAATAAAGAAGTTCTTCAAAACCAACGAGAATGAAGACAAAACATACCAGAATCTCTGGGACACATTTAAAGCAGTCTGTAGAAGAAAATATATAGCAATAAGTGCCCACATAAGAAGAGTGAAGAGATCCAAAATTGACACCATATTGTCAAAATTGAAAGAGCTAGAGGAGCGAGATCAAAAAAATCTCAAAACCTAGCCAAAGACAAGAAATAACTAAGATCAGAGCAGAACTGAAGGAGATAGAGACACAAAAAAACTCTTCAAAAAATCAATATATCCAAGAGCAGGTTTTTCGAAAAGATCAATAAAATAGACAGACCACTAGCCAGACTGATAAAAAAGAAGAAAGAGAACAACCAAATAGATGCAATATAAAACGATAAAGGGGAAATCACCACAGATTCCACAGAAATTCAAACCATCATCAGAGAATACTATGAACAACTCTATGCACATAAACTAGTAAACCAGGAAGAAATTGATAAATTCCAGGACACTTGTGTACTCCCAAGCCTAAACCACGAGGAAGCTGAAACTATGAATAGACCAATAACAAGGTCTGAATTTGAGGCAGCAATTAAGAGCCTACCACACAAAAAAGCCCAGGTCCAGATGGGTTCACAGCTGAATTCTACCAGACACACAAAGAGAATCTGGTACCATTCCTTCTGAAATTATTGCAAATAATCCAAAAAGAGGGAACCCTTCCGAAATTATTTTATGAGACCGACATCATCCTGATACCAAAACCAGGCAGAGACTCAACAAGAAAGGAAAACTTCAGGCCAATATCTATAATAAACATAGATGCAAAAATCTTCAATAAAATACTGGCAACCCGATTGCAACAGCACATTGAAAAACTTATCCATCATGATCAAGTAGGATTCATCCCAAAGATGCAAGGCTGGTTTAACATGCACAAGTCTATAAACGTCATTGACCACATTAACAGAACCAAAAACAAAAACCACAGGATTATCTCAGTTGACGCAGAGAAGGCATTTGACAAAATTCAACAGCCTTTATGCTAAAATCTCTCAATAAACTCGGTATTGATGGAACATATCTCAAAGTAATAAAAGCTCTTTACGACAAACAAACAGCCAATATCATACTTCATCAGCAAAAACTGGAAGTATTCCCTTTGAAATCCAGCACTAGACAAGGATGCCCTCTCTCACCACTCCTATTCAATGTAGTACTGGAAGATCTAGCCAGAGCAATCAGGCAAGAAAAAGAAATAAAGAGTATTCAAATAAGAATACAATTTCAAAGTCAAATTGTCTCTATTTGCAGATGGCATGATAGTATACCTAGAAGACCCCATCACCTCAGCCCAAAAACTCCTGAAACTGAAAAGCAACTTCAGCAAAGTCTCAGGATATAAAATCAATGTGCAAAACTCACAAGCATTCCTATACACCAATAACAGACTTAAAGAGAACCAAATCAAGAATGAACTGCCATTCACAACTGCTACAAAGAGAATAAAATACCTAGGAATACAACTTACAAGGAACGTAAGGGACCTCTTCAAGGAAAACTACAAACCACTGCTCAACAAAATAAGAACGGACACAAACAGATGGAGAAACATTCCATGTTTGCAGTTAGGAAGAATGAATATCGTGAAAATGGCTATACTGCCCAAAGTAATTTACACAATCAATGCTATCCGCATCAAGCTCTCATTAAATTTCCTCACAGAACTGGAAAAAACCACCATGAACTTCATATGGAACTAAAAGAGGGCCCACATAGCCAAGTCAATTCTAAGCAAAAAGAACACAGCGGGAGGCAACACACTACCAGACTTCAAATTATACTACAAGGCTACAGTAATCAAAACAGCATGGTACTGGTACCAAAACAGAGATATAGACCAAAGGAACAGAACCGCGGCATCGGAGGCAAATCAACATATCTACAATCATATAATCTTTGATAAACAGACAAAAGCAAGCAATGGGGAAAGGATTTTCTGTTTAAAAAATGATTTTGGAAAAACTGGTTAGCCATGTGCAGAAAGCAGAAACTGGACCCCTACCTGACACATTACACTAAAATTAACTCCAGATGGATTAAAGACTTAAATGTAACACCTGACACCATAAAAAACCCTCGAAGAAAATCTAGGCAAAACCATTCAGGACATAGGAGTAGGCAAGGACTTCATGACCAAAACACCAAAAGCATTGGCAACAAAAGCCAAAATAGACAAATGGGACCTAATCAAAGTCAACAGCTTCTGCACAGCAAAAGAACCAGTCACTAGAGTGAATCAGCAACCAACAGATTGGGAAAAAAATCTTTGCAGTTTATGCATCTGACAAAGGGCTGATATCCAGACTTTACAAAAAACTCAAACAGATTTACAGGAAAAAAGCAAACAGGTCCATTCAAAAATGGGCAAAGGATATGAACAGACACTTTACAAAAGAAGACATACATGAGGCCAACAAACAAATGAAAAAAATGCTCATCATCACTGGTCATAAGAGAGATGCAAATCAAAACCACATTGAGATACCATCTCACACCAGTTAGAATGGCGATCATTAAAAAAACTGGAGACAACACATGCTGGAGAGGTTGTGGAGAAAGAGGAACACTCTTACACTGCTGGTGGAAGTGTAAATTAGTTCAACCATTGTGGAAGACAGTGTGGCGATTCCTCAAGGACCTAGGAATAGAAATTCCATTTGACCCCGCAATCCCATTACTGGGTATATATCCAAAGGAATATAAATCGTTCTGCTATAAGGACACACGCACATGAAAGTTCATTGCAGCACTGTTTACAATAGCAAAGATCTGGAACCAACCCAAATGCCCATCGATGATAGACTGGACTGGGAAAATGTGGCACATATACACCGTGGAATTTTATGCAACAATCAAAAATGACGAGTTTATGTCCTTTGTAAGGACATGGATGAATCTGGAGAACATCATTCTCAGCAAACTGACACTAGAACAGAAAAGGAAATACCGCATATTCTCACTCATAGGTGGGTGAGAAAAATGAGGACACATGGACACAGGGAGGGGAGTACTACACACTGGGGTCTACTGGGTAGAATAGGGGAGGGACAGCGGGGTGATCTGGGAGGGATAGACTGGGGAGAAATGCCAAATGTGGGTTAAGGGGAGGAATGTAGCAAAACACACTGCCATATGTGTACTTATGCAACTATCTTGCACATTCTGCACATGTACCCCAAAACCTAAAATGCAATAAAAATTTTAAAAAAGCGAAAGAAAATGGATTTGTGACTATTCCAGAGGTCTGTGTTATTCACTGAGTCTCTGCATGACAGGCTACATTAGAAAGTCTTCTTGTTACTCCACAGGTGTGCATTATTCACTGCAGTTCTCATTGAGAAGCCATGTGAAATAGAATCCTGATTATTTCCATGTGTGCATTACTCAGAGTCTCTGAAGAAGTGGACGTCAGAAAAAGGCTAATGACACTTCCCCTGGTGTGTATAATTCAGTGAGGCTAGCAATGAGTCACCATAGAAAACAGATTTCCTTTTTTTTTTTTTTTTTTTTTTGCCCATGTCCACCTGAGAGTTTTATTTATTTTTTTAATTTTTATTGCATTATAGGTTTTGGGGTACGTGTGCAGAACATGCAAGGTAGTTGCATAGGTACACACATGGCAGTGTGTTTTGCTGCCTTCCTCCCCTTCACCCACACTTGGCATTCATCCCCAGCCTATCCCTCCCCAGCCCCCCCCGCTGTCCCTTTCCAATTCCCCCCAATAGACTCCAGTGAGTAGTAGACAACCTCTCTGTGTCCATGTGTTCTCATTTTTCTCACCCACCTATGAGTGAGTATATGCAGTATTTCTTTTTCTGTTCTTGTGTCAGTTTGCTGAGAATGATGTTCTCCAGATTCATCCATGTCCTTACAAAGGACACAAACTCATCATTTTTGATTGCTGCATAATATTCCATGGTGTATATGTGCCACATTTTCCCAGTCCAGTCTATCATCGATGGGCATTTGGGTTGGTTCCAGTTCTTTGCTATTGTAAACAGTGCTGCAATGAACATTCGTGTGCATGTGTCCTCATAGTAGAACGATTTATATTCCTTCGGATATGTAGCCAGTAATGGGATGGCTGGGTCAAATGGAATTTCTATTTCTAGGTCCCTGAGGAATCACCACACTGTCTTCCACAATGGTTGAACTAATTTACACTCCCACCAACAGTGTAAGAGTGTTCCTATTTCTCCACATCCTCTCCAGCATCTGCTGTCTCCAGATTTTTTAATGATCGCTATTCTAACTGGCATGAGATGGTATCTCAATGTGGTTTTGATTTGCATCTCTCTAATGACCAGTGATGATGAGCATTTTTTCATGTGTTTGTTGGCCTCATCTATGTCTTCTTTTGTAAAGTGTCTGTTCATATCCTTTGCCCATTTTTGAATGGGCTTGTTTGTTTTTTTTCCTGTAAATCTGTTTGAGTTCTTTGTAAATTCTGGATATCAGCCCTTCGTCAGATGTGTAAACTGCAAAGATTTTTTCCCATTATGATGGTTGCCAATTCACTCTAGTGACTGTTTCTTTTGCCGTGCAGAAGCTGTGGAGTTTGATTAGGTCCCACTTGTCTATTTTGGCTTTTGTTGCCAATGCTTTTGGTGTTTTGTTAATGAAGTTCTTGCTTACTCCTATGTCCTGAATGGTTTTGCCTAGATTTTCTTCTAGGGTTTTCTTGGTGTCAGGTTTTACATTTAAGTTTTTAATCCATCTGGAGTTAATTTTAGTGTAAGGTGTCAGGAAGGGGTCCAGTTTCTGCTTTCTGCACATAGCTAGCCAGTTTTCCCAACACCATTTATTAAATAGGGAATCCTTTCCCCATTGCTTGCTTTTGTCTGGTTTATCAAAGATTATATGGTTGTAGATATGTTGTGTTGCCTCCGATGCTTCTCTTCTGTACCATTGGTCTATATCTCTGTTTTGGTACCAGTACCATGCTGTTTTGATTACTGTAGCCTTGTAGTATAGTTTGAAGTCTGGTAGTGTGATGCCTCCCGCTGTGTTCTTTTTGCTAAGAATTGACTTGGCTATGCGGGCTCTCTTTTGGTTCCATATGAACTTCCTGGTGGTTTTTTCCAGTTCTGTGAAGAAATTCAATGGTAGTATGATGGGGATAGCATTGACTGTGTAAATTACTTTGGGCCGTATATCCATTTTCTCGATATTGATTCTTCCTAACCACGAACATTGAATGTTTCTCCATCTGTTTTTGTACTCTCTTATTAGGTTGAGCAGTGGTTTGTAGTTTTCCTTAAAGAGGTCCCTTACATTCCTTGCGAGTTGTATTCCTAGGTATTTTATTTTCTTTGTAGCAATTGTGAATGGCAGTTCGTTCTTGATTTGGTTCTCTTTAAGTCTGTTATTGGTGTATAGGAATGCTTGTGATTTTTGAACATTGATTTTATATCCTGAGACTTTGCTGAAGTTGCTTATCAGTTTCAGGAGTTTTTGGGCTGAGGTGATGGGGTCTTCTAGGTATACTATCATGTCGTCTGCAAATAGAGACAATTTGGCTTCCACCTTTCCTATTTGAATACCCTTTATTTCTTTTTCTTGCCTGATTGCTCTGGCTAGAACTTCCAGTACTATGTTGAATAGGAGTGGTGAGAGAGGGCATCCTTGTCTAGTGCCGGATTTCAAAGAGAATGCTTCCAGTTTTTGCCCATTAAGTATGATATTGGCTGTTGGATTGTCGTAAATAGCTTTTATTACTTTGACATATGTTCCATCAATACCAAGTTTATTGAGGGTTTTTAGCATAAAGGGCTGTTGAGTTTTGTCAAATGCCTTCTCTGCGTCAATTGATATAATCATGTGTTTTTTGTTTTTGCTTCTGTTTATGTGGTGAATTACATTTATAGACTTGCATATGTTTAACCCGCCTTGCATCTCCGGGATGAATCCTACTTGATCATGATGGATAAGTTTTTTAATGTGCTGTTGCAGTCGGTTTGCCAGTATTTTATTGAAGATTTTTGCATCTATGTTCATCATGGATATTGGCCTGAAGTTTTCTTTTCTTGTTGAGACTCTGCCGGGTTTTGGTATCAGGATAATGTTGGTCTCATAAAATGATTTGGGAAGAGTTCCCTCTTTTTGGATTATTTGGAATAGTTTCAGAAGAAATGATACCATATCCTCTTAGTGTGTCTGGTAGAATTCAGCTGTCAACCCATCTCGACCTGGGCTTTTTTTGTGTGGTAGACTCTTAATTGCTGCCTCAACTTCAGACCTTGTTATTGGTCTATTTATAGTTTCGACTTCCTCCTGGTTTAGGCTTGGGAGGACACAGGCATCCAGGAATTTATCCATTTCTTCCTGATTTACTAGTTTATGTGCATAGAGTTGTTTGTAGTATTCTATGATGATGGTTTGAATTTCTGTGGAATCTGTGGTGATTTCTCCATTATCGTTTTTTATTGCATCTATTTGGTCGTTCTCTCTTTTCTTTTTTATCAGTCTGGCTAGTGGTCTGTCTATTTTGTTGATCTTTTTGCAAAAGCAGCTCTTAGATTTATTGATTTTTTGAAGGGTTTTTCTTGTTTCTATCTCCTTCAGTTCTGCTCTGATCTTAGTTATTTCTTGTCTTTGGCTAGGTTTTGAACTTTTTTGATCTTGCTCCTCTAGCTCTTTCAATTTTGATGATAGGGTGTCAATTTTGGATCTCTCCACTCTTCTCATATTAGCACTTATTGCTATATATTTTCCTCTACAGACTGCTTTAAATGTGTCCCAGAGATTCTGGTACGTTGTGTCTTCATTCTCATTGGTTTCAAAGAACTTCTTTATTTCTGCCTTCATTTCATTGTTTATCCAATCAACATTCAAGGGCCAGTTGTTCACTTTCCATGAAGCTGTGCAGTTCTGAGTTATTTTCTGAATTCTGAGTTCCAGCTTGATTGCACTATGGTCTGAGAGACTGTTTGTTATGATTTCCGTTGTTTTGCATTTGCTGAGGTGTGCCTTACTTCCAATTATGTGGTCAGTTTTGGAGTAGGTGTGATGTGGTGCTGAGAAGAATGTATTTTCTGTGGACTTGGGTTGGAGAGTTCTGTAAATGTCTATCAGGTTTGCTTGTTCCAGGTCTGAGTTCAAGTCCTGGATATCCTTGTTAATTTGGTTTCTGGTTGATCTGTCTGCTATTGACAGTGAAGTGTTAAAGTCTCCCACTATTATTGTGTGGCAGTCTAAGTCTCTTTGAAAGTCATTAAGATCTTGCCTTATATATCTGGGTGCTCCTACATTGGGTCATATATATTTAGAATCGTTAGCTCGTCTTGTTGTATCAATTCTTTTACCATTATGTAATGACCTTCTTTGTCGCTTTTGATTTTTGTTGCTTTTTTTTTAACTTTTATTGCATTATAGGTTTTGGGGTACATGTGCAGAACGTGCAAGATAGTTGCATAGGTACACACATGGCAGTGTGTTTTGCTGCCTTTCTCCCCTTCACCCACATTTGGCATTCATCTCCAGGATATCCCTCCCAGTCCCCCCCGCTGTCCCTCCCCCATTTCCCCCAATAGTCCCCAGTGTATAGTAGACCGCCTCTCTGTGTCCATGTGTTCTCATTTTTCTCACCCACCTATGAGTGAGTATATGCAGTAGTTCTTTTTCTGTTCTTGTGTCAGTTTGCTGAGAATGATGTTCTCCAGATTCATCCATGTTCTTACAAAGGACACAAACTCATCATTTTTGATTGCTGCATAATATTCCATGGTGTATATGTGCCACATTTTCCCAGTCCAGTCTATCATCGATGGGCATTGGGGTTGGTTCCAGGTTTTTGCTATTGTAAACAGTGCTGCAATGAACATTAGTGTGCATGTGTCCTTATAGTAGAACGATTTATAGTCTTTTGGATAGATACCCAGTAATGGGATTGCTGGGTCAAATGGAATTTCTATTTCTAGGTCCCTGAGGAATCGCCACACTGTCTTCCACAAGGGTTGAACTAATTTACATTCCCACCAACAGTGTAAGAGTGTTCCTATTTCTCCACATCCTCTCCAGCATCTGCTGTCTCCACATTTTTTAATGATCGCCATTCTAACTGGTGTGAGATGATATCTCAATGTGGTTTTGATTTGCAGCTCTCTAATGACCAATGATGATGAGCACTTTTTCATATGTTTGTTGGCCTCATGTATGTCTTCTTTTGTAAAGTTTCTGTTCATATCCTTTGCCCATTTTTGAATGGGCTTGTTTGCTGTTTTCCTGTAAATCTGTTTGAGTTCTTTGTAAATTCTGGATATCAGCCCTTTGTCAGATGTGTAAACTGCAAAGATTTTTTCCAATTCTGATTGTTGCCGATTCACTCTAGTGACTGTTTCTTTTGCTGTGCAGAAGCTGTGGATTTGATTAGGTCCCATTTGTCTATTTTGGCTTTTGTTTCCAATGCTTTTGGTGTTGTGTTCATGAAGTCCTTGCCTACTCCTATGTCCTGAACGGTTTTGCCTAGATTTTCTTCTAGGGTTTTTATGGTGTCAGGTCTTACGTTTAAGTCTTTAATCCATCTGGAGTTAATTTTAGTGTAAGGTGTCAGAAAGGGGTCCAGTTTCTGCTTTCAGCACATGGCTAGCCAGTTTTCCCAACACCATTTATTAAATAGGGAATCCTTTCCTCATTGCCTGTTTTTGTCTGGTTTATCAAAGATAATATGGTTGTAGATATGTTGTGTTGCTTCCGATGCTTCTGTTCTGTTCCATTGGTCTATATCTCTGTTTTGGTACCAGTACCATGCTGTTTTGATTACTGTAGCCTTGTAGTATAGTTTGAAGTCTGGTAGCATGATGCCTCCCGCTGTGTTCTTTTTGCTTAGAAATGACTTGGCTATGCGGGCTCTTTTTTGGTTCCATATGAAATTCATGGTGGTTTTTTCCAGTTCTGTGAAGAAATGCAATGGTAGTTTGATGGGGATAGCATTGAATGTGTAAATTACTTTGGGCAGTATAGCCATTTTCACAATATTGATTCTTCCTAACCACGAACATGGAATGTTTCTCCATCTGTTTGTGTCCTCTCTTATTTCGTTGAGCTGTTGCTTTAAAGTCTGTTTTATCTGAGACGAGAATTGCAACTCCTGCTTTTTTTGCTCTCCGTTTGCTTTCTAAATCTTCCTCCATCTTTTTATTTTGAGCCGTTGTGTATCTTTTCGTGTGAGGTGGGTTTCCTGGATACAGCACACCGATGGGTTTTGGTTTTTTATCCAATTTGCCAGTCTGTGTCTTTTGATTGGTGCATTTAGCCCATTTACATTTAGGATTAATATTGTTATGTGTGAATTTGATACTGCCATTTTGATGCTAGCTGGCTGTTTTGCCCGTTGATTCATGTACATTCTTCATTTTGTTGATGGTCTTTAGCATTTGTTATGCCTTTAGGATGGCTGGTACTGGTTGTTTTTTTCTATGTGTAGTGCCTCTTTCAGGAGCTCTTGTAAAGCAGGCCTAGTGGTGACAAAATCTCTGAGTACTTGCTTGTTCGTGAAGGATTTTATTTTTCCTTCACTTATGAAGCTCAGTTTGGCTGGATATGACATTCTGGGTTGAAAGTTCTTTTCTTTAAGGATGTTGAATATTGGCCCCCACTCTCTTCTGGCTTGTAGAGTCTCTGCCAAGAGATCTCCTGTGAGTCCGATGGGCTTCCCTTTGTGGGTGACCCGACCTTTCTCTGGCTGCCCTTAGTAATTTCTCCTTCGTTTCAACCCTGGTGAATCTGACGATTATGTGCCTTGGGGTTGCTCTTCTTGTGGAGTATCTTTGTGGTGTTCTCTGTATTTCCTGAAGTTGAGTATTGACCTATCTTTCTAGGTTGGGGAAATTTTCCTGGATAATATCCTGAACAGTGTTTTCCAGCTTGGATTCATTCTCTTCATCACATTCTTGTATGCCTGTCAAGCATAGGTTGGGTCTCTTCACATAGTCCCACATTTCTTGGAGATTTTGTTCATTCCTTATTGTGCTTTTTTCTTTAATCTTGGTTTCTCGTTTTATTTCATTGCGTTGATCTTCAACTTCTGATATTCTTTCTTCTGCTTGGTCAATTCGGCTGTTGAAACTTGTGTATGATTCACGAAGTTCTCGTGTTGGTTTTTCAGCTCCTTCAATTCATTCATATTCCTCTCTAAGTTGTCCATTCTTGTTATCAGTTCCTCGAATATCTTTTCAAATCTTTTTTCCAGGTTCTTGGTGTCCTTGCACTGGTTTTGAACATGTTCTTTTAGCTCACTGAAGTTTCTCATGATCCGCTTTCTGAAGTCTGATTCTGTCATTTCGTCACACTCATTCTCCGTCCAGCTTTTTTTTCTTGCTGATGAGGAGTTTTGGTCCTTATTTGGAGGTGAGGTGTTTTGGTTTCACCTGTTTTCCTCCTTTTTGCGCTGGTTTCTTCCCATTTTTATGGATTTATCTGCCTGTCATCTTAGTAGTTGCTGATTTTTCAATTGGGTCTCTGTGTGGACGCTGAGATTGTTGATAATGAAGTATTTCTGTTACTTAGTGTTTCTTCTAATGGTCTAGCTTCTCTGCTGTATGACTGCTGAGGTCCACTCCAGGCCCTGCTTGTCTTGGGTATACCTGTAGCAGCTGTGGAACAGTGACAGATGATAACAGTTTCTTCTTCTTCTGTCTTAGTTCCAGAATGATGCCCACCAAATTTCAGTCTGATTAGTCCTTTTTTGGGGTGACTCTTTGGATATACAGGGGTCTGGGAGCTGCTTGAGGAGACGGTCTGTGCTTTATAGGAGCTCCACTGCTGAGCTGTGTGCTCCATTGTTCACTCAGGGTTGTTGGGAGGTTGTTTATGTCTGCTGGAATAGAACTCGTAAAACACCACCCTTTTTCCCCCCCTTTAGATGCTCTGTCTCAGGGAGTTGGGGCTTTCTTTATGAGTATCTGTTGCACTGTCCTGTCCCACTAGGAGGCAGTCTATTCACTATTTGCCTGCTGGGGTTCTGACCTGTTAGCGTGGGTCTGCCCTGGTGCTCCTGGGCTCCCTTCTGTTGTGGAGCACTCCCCGCTCTTGGCAGAGTCTCTCTGTTATGGCAGGTTGCCTTGGCAACGGCAGGCTGTGTCAGCCCTTGGCGGTATTTCAGTAGGGGCAGATTGCGTCAGTAAGGGCAGATGCCCCTCCCTCATCGGGCTGCACCATCCTAGATGCCTGCAGCAAAACTCTCAGCCCCAAGCACCTCCAGTCACTGCCCTGCTTGTCCCCATGAGGGTGGGACCCGTGGAGCCCGATCACCCAGCTCCCTGCCTCAGAGTCTGTCCTCTCTCTCTCTCTTCCTCTCAGCAAGCTGAAAGTTCGACTCTCTTACTGGCGCCCCAGTAGCCTGCCGATAGGGCACTGGGATGCATGTGATCTCCCGTGCTGCTGCCCACTGCACCGGCTCAGATCACGCTTCCCAGGAATCTCCTGGTCTGGCTCATTGTCTAAGTCCTGTTCAATCAGATGGACATGCCAATCTGCCCTTTCAAATCTCAGATTGCCGGTTTAACAGTGCACCCAGACCAGTGAGTTCCATGCTGGGTCCCGCTGTGTCGCCAGCCAAAGCAGCCACGTGAGCTGGCTGCTTTAGCCAGCTGTACTAGCGTCCCGTGTCTCTCCCACACCTGGGACTTTCAATGCTCTGTGGGCAAAAAAGGTCCATCCGAGAGTGTGGCTAGGACTCACTCTCTGCGCCTTCACTGAGAGCTGCAATCCTGAATTGCTTCTACGATGCCATCTTGCGAGTCAGGAAATAGATTTCTAACCATCCCTCAGGTGTGCATTATGCAGGGAGGCTCTGAATAAGTGGCTATATGAAATAGACTCCTTACTACTCAACAGTGAAGCTATAAATGAGAGTCCATATGAAAGAGACTCCTGACACATCCACAGGTGTGCATTATTCAGTTAAGCTCTAGAGGAGTGGTCACATGAAAGACAATTCTGAGTATTTCAAATATTTGCGTTATTCATTGAAGATCTGAATAAGTGGCCATAAGAAATAGACTCCTGACTATTTCCCAGGTGTGCATTATTAACTAAGGCTCTGAATGAGTGGCCATATGAAATAGACCCCTCAATATCCTCCAGCTGAGTATTATGCAGTGAGGCTCTGAATGAGTGGCAATATCAATTAGACCCTGACTACTCCTCAGGAGTGCATTATTCAGTGAAGCTCTGAATGAGAGGCCGCTTGAAATAGGATCCTGACTATTCCCCAGGTGTGTATTATTCACTGAGCTTCTGAATATTTGCCCAATTGAAATACACTCCTGGCTATTCCCCAGGTATGTGTTATTCACTGATGTTCTGTATAGGTTGCCATACGAAATAGACTCCTGACAATTCCTCAGTTGTGTGCTATTCCCTGAGGCTCTCAATAAATGGCCATATGAAATGGACTCCTGACTCTCCCACATGTGTGCATTATTGAACAATGCTTTGAAAGAGTGTCTGTATGAAATAGACTCCCGACTATTCCCCAGGTGTGCATTATTCACTGAGGCTCTGAATGCGTGGCAATATGAAATAGACTCCTGACTATTCTCCAGGTGTGTTTTATTCACACGAGCTTGAAATGAGGGGTCGTGTGAAATAAACTCCTGACTATTTCACAGGTGTGTATTATTCACCTATATTGTGAATGTGTCACCAAAGAAAATAGACAAATGGCTACTCCACAGGTGTGCCTTATTCACTGATGTTCTTAATGAATGGCCATATAAAAGAAACTCCAAGTTTTTCCAGGTATGCATTATTCAGTGAGGCTCTGAATGAGAGGCCATATGAAATAGACTCCTGACAATTCACCAGGGAGACCTGGGAAAAGGGTCCATAGGAAATAGACTCCTCAGTACTCCACAGGTGTACATAATTTAGTGAGGCTCATAATGGATGTTCATATTAAATAGAATCCTGACTATTCCCTTCGTGTGTATCAGTGAGGTGTTAAATGAATGGCCATATGAAATAGAGTCCAGAATACTCAACAGGTGTGCATTGTTCACTGTGGCTTTGAGTGAGGAGCAATATGAAGTAGACTACTGACTCTTTCCAGGGGTCTATAATTCACTGAGCCTCTGAATGATTGGCTCTAAGAAATAAACTCCTGGCTATTATCCAGGTGTGTACTATTCAGTGAGGTCAAAATGAGTGGCCATATGAAATAGAACTCTCAGTACTTTACTTGCATGAGTTATTCAGTGAGACTCTGTAAGAGTGGGCATATGAAATAAACTCCTGAGAGTTCCTCAGGTGTGCATTATTCCTGGAAGCTCTGAATGTGTAGCCATTGGAAACAGATTGCTCACTATTCCCTAGGTGTTTGTTTTTCACTGAGTCTCTGAATAAGTGGCCATTCTAAATAAACTTCTAATAACTTTCCAAACTTGCACTATTCTGGGAGTCTCTGAATGACTGGCAATATGAAAAAGACTCCTCACTATTTCACTGGGGTGTATTATTCACTGAGGCTCTGAAACAGTGTCCATATGAAATAGACTCCTGACTATTCCCAAATTGTGCATTATTCAGTTTGGCTCTCAATGACATGTTATATGGAATAGCATCCTGACTATTACCCATGTGTGTATCACTAACTAAGGGTCTGAATGAGTGGCCTTATGAAGTAGATCCTTGACTATTCCCCAAGTGTGTATTATTTACTGAGGCTCTGAATGAGGGGTCATTTGAAATAGAATCCTCA
The DNA here is from genome assembly GCA_031835075.1 of Saguinus oedipus. NCBI lineage: Eukaryota > Metazoa > Chordata > Mammalia > Primates > Cebidae > Saguinus > Saguinus oedipus. The sequence continues at coordinate 9,106,384 of CM063170.1, forward strand.
GTACTCCCCAGGTGTGCATTATTCACAGGCTGTGAATGAGTGGCCATATGATATTGACTCCTGACTATTCCACAGGTGTATACCATTCAGTGAGGCTCTGAACAAGTGGCCATATGAAACAGAATCCTCACTATTCAAAATGTGTGCATTATTCAGTGAAGGTCTGAATGAGTGTCCATAAGAAATCGAATCCTGACTATTCCTCAGATTTGCATTATTCATTGAAGTCCTGCACGAGTGGCCATATAAAATAGATTGCTGAGAACTCCCCAGGTATACATTATTTATTCAGGCTTTAAATCAGTGGTAATATGAAATAGACGCCTAAATTCCTGAGGTGTATATTATTCAGAGATGCTCTGAATGAGTGTCTATATCAATTAGGCTCCTGACTACTCTACAGGAGTGCATTATTCAATGAAGCTCTCAGTGAGAAGCCAGATGCAATTCACTCCTGATCCTTCCCCAGTTGTGTATAATATATTGAACCTCTGAGTATGTGCTTAATTTAAATACACTCCTGACTATTCTCCAGGTGTGTCTTATTCACTGAGGTTCTGTATGAGCTGCCATATGAAATAGACTCCTGGAAATTCCCCAGGTTTGCACTATTCCCTGGGACTCTCAGTGAGTGGCCATAAGTAACAGATCCTGACTCGCCCCAATGTGTGTATTATTCAGGGAGACTCTGAAAGAGTGTCCATATGGAATAGACTCCTGACTATTCTCCAGGTTGGCATTATTCACTGAAGCTTTGAATGAGTGTCAATATGTAATAGATTCCTGACTATTCCCCAGGTGTGTATTATTCACTCAGCTTCTGAATGAGGGGCTCTATGAAAGAGACTCCTGACTATACCTCACTGAGGTTCTAAATGAGTAGCCATAAGAAATAGACACCTATTTCCCAGGTGTGCATTATTCACGGAAGCCCTGAATGAGTGGCGGTATGAAACAGATTCCTGAGTACTTTCTAGGTTTGCATTTTTCACTGAGACTCCGAATGAGTAGTGGTATGAAATAGACTCCTCAATATCCTCCAGGTGAGTATTATTCGGTGAGGCTCTGAATGAGTTGCTATATCAATTAGGCTCATGAGTATTTCACAAGAGTTCATTATTCAGTGAAGCTCTGAATCAGAGGCCACTTGAAATAGAATCCTGACTATTTTCCAGGTGTGTATTATTCACTGAGCTTCTGAACATGTGGCCAATTGAAATACACTCCTGACTATTCCCGAGTTGTGTATTATTCACTGAAATTCTGTATGAGTTGCCATACGAAATAGATTCCTGAAAACTCCCCAGGTGTATGCTATTCCCCAAGGGTCTCAATGAATGGCCATATGAAATGGATTCCTGACCCTCCCACTTGTGTCCATTAAATATGGAGGCTCTGAAAGTATGTTCATATGAAATAGACTCCTGACTATTCCTAGCTGTGCATTATTCACTGAGGCTCTGAATGAGTGGCAATATTAAATAGACTCCTCACTATTCCCCTTGTGTGTTATTTACTGAGGCTCTGAAAGAGTTTTCCTATAAAAGAGACCCCTGACTATTTCCAAGATGTGCATTATTCAGCTTGTTTCTCAATGACTGGTCATATGAAATAGAATCCTGACTATTCCCCAGGTTTGTATCATTCAGTGAGCCTCTGAATGAATGATCATATGAAATAGACCACTGACTATTCCACAAGTGTGTATTATTCACTGAGGCTCTGAATGAGGGGCACTTGAAATAGAATCCTCAGTACTCCCCAGGCATGCATTATTCACTGAGGTTCTGAATGAGTGGCCATATGAAATAGACTCTTGACAATTCCACAGGTGTGTATCATTAAGTGAAGCTCTAAATGAGTGGCCATATGAAAGAGACAACTGACTTATCCACCAGTGTTCATTTCTCCATGAGACTCTGAATGAGTGGTCATATGAAATAGACTCCTGACTATTCCACAGGTGTATACCATTCAGTGAGGCTCTGAATGATTATATTAAAGAGACTCCTGACTTTTACACTGGTGTGACTTATTCTGTGAGACTCTGAATCACTGGCCATATGAAATAGACTCCTAGTATTACCCAGGTGGGTATTGTTCAGTGAGGCTGGAAATGAGTGCCCATATGAAATAGACTCCTCAGTTCTCCAGAGGTGTGAGTTATTCAATGAGACTCTGAAAGAGTGAGCATATAAAATACACTCCTGACTATTCCGTAGGTGTGCATTATTCACTGATTCTTCGAATGTGTGGCTGTTAGAAAGACTCCTCACTATTCCCAAGGTGTGTTGTTTCACTGAGTCTCTGAATGAGAGGCCATTTTAATAAGACAATTCTGCAAGCTTGCACTATTCCGAGAGGCTCAGTATAAGTGGAAATATGAAATAGACTCCTCTCTATTCCACTGGTGTGTATTATTCACTGAGGCTCTGAAAGAGTGTCCATATGAAATAGATTTCTGACTATTTCCTAGGTGTGCACTATTCATTAAGCCTCTAAATGAGTGGGCATATGAAATAGCCTCCTGACTATTCTACAGGTGTGTACCATTCAGTGAGGCCTGAAATGAGTGGCCACATGAAAGAGACTCCTGACTTTTCCACAGGTGTGCATTATTCCGTGAGGCCCTGAATCACTGGCCATATTGAAGTATTTGGGTCGAGTATAAAATTATCAACCAAGACAAAAGTATGCCAAATTGAAGGGTCTTTATTGCTGGTGACCACGGAGGACTCTAGTCTCTCCAACCCATGGCCCCAAACTTAGGGGAATCAGGGTATTTAAGCTGAAAAAACACATCCTGGTTTTAGGATTGAGTGGATGCAGGGCAAGCAACTTTACAGAAGCTTGTTTTGGTAACTACTGATAAGCAAAGGACAGACAGTACTTTAGAGCAAGCTAGCAGTTTTGTTTACAGAAGCCAAGGTCAGCAGTTATTGTGAGGAGAATGGGGCAGTTGTTATAACTTATTTTTGGAAAAACAGCTTTGTCTTATACAATGGCATTGCTCAGGTTCTAACTCTAGGACTGCTATAGCACATTCCCCCCTATTCTTTTAACATGTATTAAATCTTTAATAGTTTTCCTGTCCGAGGGGCTACACCAGGAATCAGGGGGACAAGGAAGGTCACTGTGAGGAGCATGAAGTCTCAGCTTCAGGTGGTCTGCTGAAGCTGAGGTCACTCTCCATTGTGCTTCCGAGGGGGCAGGCTTGACATGTGAGTGATGGATCCAGGCAGTCACTCCGTCCACCTTGATTGTCATGGGGGTGGCCAGGATCATGGTGTAGGGTCCTTTCCAGTGAGGAGTTAGGCTAGAGACGGTGAATCTCTTTACCAGGACTTGTCCCTGGGCTGGAAGGGGTGTACCCACTGGTCAGTGAGGTGCACTGGGGTAGGTCAAATTCCCCTGATGAGCGGGTGCACCTGGGACTGAACAGACTGGAGTGCCTGCAAGTACTTAAGGAGTGTATGGTTATGGACTTCAGCATGTGTTGTGTCTGAAAGTTTGGGGAGTAAGGGAGGGGGTCTTCCAAACATAAATTCAAAAGGAGTGAAGGCTTTCTTATAGGGAGTACGTTGGGTATGGAGGAGAACAAAAGGAAGCAAGTTGACCCAGTTTTCATCGGTCTCTAGAATGAATTTTGTTATAGTTTCCTTTATGGTCCAGTTCATCCTTTCAACCTGCCCTGAACTCTGGGGGCAATAGGCAGTGTAATTTCCAGGATATGCCCAGGGCCTTTGCCAGGCCCTGAGAAACCTGTGCTGTAAATGCAGGGCAATTATCTGATCCCAGTGTCAGGGGCAAGCTAAACCGAGGAACCAGGTCCTGTAACAGTCTTTTTATTACTACCAGTGCGGTTTCTAACCTAGTAGGAAAAGCCTTATCCCTGACTGACTAGACCTACTGTCTCCTAGATTTACCCTGGCACATACATCACATCGAGTAGTAGTTACCCTAACAATCTCATGTAAATGTGGAATGTAGTATCTGGCTCTCAACAGCTCAGTGAGTTTTGTTTGTCCTAAGTGAGTGACCTGGTGTGTGTCCTTAAGTAGAGTCCATCCTAGAGCCTCGGGGAGCACAATTCTTGTGTCCAGTAGAATTCACCATCTTGTGGAATTTTGTCGTGCCCCCTGTTCCTTAGCAAATCTCTCTTCATCAGGTGAATACATAGGAGTAAGCGGCAGGATTGGGGCTGGCAGAGTTACAAGAAGAATCAGATTTCTTCTTTGTTTTTGATGATTTTTCCCTCTGAGGTAAGCAACCCTCTTTCTTTATAAATGGCACCATGCACATGGGCCATAGAAAAGGCATATCGGCTATCTGTATAGATGTTGACAGCTTTTCTCTCTGCTCAGTCCAAGGCCTTTTTCAGAGCTATGAGTTCTGCCTTTTGGGCTGAAGTTCCGTGTGGGAGAGCCTGGGCCCAGATAATCCACTCTAGGATGATCACAGCTGCCCTGGCATACCTGATTCCATCGACCATGAAACTGCTGCCATCTGTATACAGTATCTCTTCTTGGTTCTGCAGGGGGATGTCAGTGAGATCCAGTCGTGCAGAGTGGAGGACATCTATTTTCTGTTGGCAGTCATGTATGGGCTCCTCTAGCTTGCTGTCAGGTAGCAATGTGGCAGGGTTTAAAACTGGATTTTTGAAAACTTTATGGGGGGCTGATCCAAAAGTAAGGCCTGGTATTGGACTATGTGGGCATTGGACATCCATTTTCCCAGAGCTCCATGGAGTAGTGACTCCACCGCATGGGATGCCACTAAGTTTAAGTCCTGCCCCATAGTCAGCTTATCTGCCTCTTTGACTAATAGGGCTGTGGCTGCCAATGATCTTAGGCAAGCCAGCCATCCGGAGGCTACAGGATCAAGTCTTTTAGAGAGATAGGCGACTGGCTGAGACCAGAGTCCCAGAGTCTGGGTGAGTACCCCCTTAGCGACCCCCTGTTTTTCATGTACAAATATCTGGAAGGGCTTAGAGATGTTGGGCAAGGCCAAGGCTGAGGCCGTGGTCAAGGCTTCTTTTAGCCTGTCAAAAGCCTGCTCTTCCATTACTGTCCAAGTCAATGGCTGGTCCCCTCTGGTACAAGCGTGCAAGGGTTTTGCTATTCCAGCAAATCCCCAAATCCATAGCCTATAGTACCCTACTGCCCAGAGGAATTCCCAAACTTGGCATTTGGTGGTAGGGGTGAGTATCTGCAGCACAGCTTGGACTCGGCTGGCTGCCAGCACTCAGTTTCCCTTTTCTATGACATAGCCCAGATAAGTGACACTCGACTGGCATATTTGGGCCTTCTTAGCTGAGACCCAGTAGCCCAAAGTCTGTAGGGTCTTAAGTAGAGACAAGGTGGTTTCTTTTCAGTCCTCCTGGGTTTTTGTGGCCAAGAGTAAGTCATTCACATACTGAAGGAGGGTACACCTTCATTGTGTGGCTCAGAAGCCCACGAGATCTTGGCTCAGAGTCTCATCAAACAGAGTGGAAGAATTTGTGAAACTCTGTGGCAATCTCGTCCAAGTGAGTTGCCCAGAGATTCCTGTATCAGGGTCTGTCCATTCAAAAGCAAATATGGGCTGGCTGACTGGGGCCACTGGTATAAAGAAGAATGCATCTTTCCAGTCCAAGACAGTATAGTGGAGGTGGTCTGGGGGCAATAGACTCAAAAGGGTTTACGGGTTTGGGACTGTGGGATGAACAGTTTCTACCCATTTATTTACCTCCCTTAAGTCCTGCACAGGCCGATAGTCCTGTGTGCCTGGTTTTAGCATGGGGAGCAGGGGGCTATTCCAGGGAGACTTACAGGTAGTGAGGATTCCTCCCTTTAAGAGCCTGGTGATGTGTGAAGCAATTTCTTGTCTGGCTTCCTGGCTCATAGGATATTGTTTCACCTGGACTGGAGTTGCCATTGCCAAGAGTTGGACTATGACTGGGATGCGGTGACTTACCAAACCTGGGGGACTTGTCTCAGCCCATACTCCCAGTACATTTTCTTGAAACTGATGGAGGAGGTCTGGTGATGGTGGTTGGTCTATCTCTGTGGATAGGGCTTCCTGCAAGAAATACTCATCTGACAGAGCACAGGAGATGATAATCTGCTGAGGTGGCCCTATGCCTACAGGAGGAGGAATTGAGAGACAAGCCTGACCTTCACTGAAAGAAATATTTGCTTGTAGTTTGTGAAGTAAGTCCCATCCTAGAAATGGGTACAGACACTTAGGAATGACTAAGAATGAGTGAGTGACAGTGCCATTCCTTAGATCAATGAATCGACTGGTGGTCAAGGGGCTAGTTGTGGTTCTTTCTGTGGACCCCTGAATAATTGTTTTTCTGCTGGATAGTGGTCCCAGAGGCTGAGTGAGGACTGAGTGTGCCGCTCAAGTGTCTACCAGAAAACTGACAGGGGTGCCCCCAACTTTTAAAGTGACCCTGGGCTCCTGGGGGCTTAGTTGATAAGAGCCCAGGCTCTGTCAGTCCTGGGTTTCTAAGCTGAGAATCGCCCTTGGCAGTCTCTCTTGTGTTACCCCTTGCCTCCTTCTCTTTGGACATTCGTTTTTTCAATGTCCCTTTTGTCAGAAGTATGCACATTGGTTGTGCCATAACTTGGACCTCTGTCCCCCTGGGCCTCTCTGCTGGATTCCTGGTCCCCATGAGATAACTCGGGTTTTCTGGAGTGCTGCTATCACTGCCTTAGTAATTCTCTTATCTTGCTTGGCCTCTAAGGTGTCTCTATTGTTAAAGACTTTTTTGGGCAATCTCCAAAAACTGAGTTAAATTCATTCCCAGGAACCCCTCTAATTTCTGAAATTTTCTTTTTATGTCTGGAGCAGACTGGGAAACAAAAGCCAGATTGATGGCTCGCTGATTTTCCAGGGCCTCAGGATCAATAAGAGTGTAGGTGTGGTAGGCGTCCTGTAGGCGCTCAAGGAAAGTGGCTGGGGACTCCTGTCGACCTTGGGTCATGGTCCCTACCTTGGAGGGGTTGGTAGGTTTTCAGGCTGACCCCCTAACCCCCTCTAACAAGTACAGGTGAAAATTGTTCAAAGCCTGGGCCCGCTGAGGGGTTTGGGTCCTATTTGGGCCTGGTGGAAAAGAAAATTTTATTAATTTGTTTCTTGCGGTCTTCTACTGATCCTCCTTCCATCCCAAGTATTGCTTTCTGGGCTTCTTGTCTAATTCTGCTTCTCTCCTCTGTGGTGAACAACACCAGGAGTAGCTGCTGGCAATCGTCTCAGGTAGGACGGTGGGTTTGTAAAACTGAGTCCAGGAGTCCTGTGAGTGCCTGGGGCTTTTTGAAAAATGGAGGATGTTGAGCCTTCCAGTTATACAAATTACTAGAGGAAAAAGGGATATGAACAAGGAAGGGGAAGCCCCAGCTGCTGCCATCTGCAGGAGGTGCTTCCCAGAGGGGCAGCAGCTTTGGTGGGTGTGGGGCCCCACTTCGAATGTGGAGAGGAGATAAGGCCTGATCATTTGTACTGACCAGAGAGGGGTTTCTGGACCCACCAAGGGCCGAGAGTATGGTGGAGGCAATTCCTGGTCCTTGGTAGGGGCTGGGAGAATACCTGGTGCCAAGGGGCTCTTCCTTGGGCCTGTTAGCATAACCTGAAGTCCCGCCCACTTTATGCATTTTTCAAGCCAAGAAGGAGAGTGCCGGATCAATTTCGGCCATTGATCAATGTATGGAAATTGATCGGGGTGGCCCAGGGACCCTGTCATAATGTCTCAGACAGCCTGAGTTATCTTGAAGTTGTATGTACTCATATCTGGCCAGACCACTCCAAAGGTTGGCCACTCTAACTTACAGAGGGTCTGAAGCCTACTTGGGGTTAGTGTAATTCCATATTGGCCAAATAACCCTGTATTAAAATTTGTCGTCATGCATCAGAAGGGGTTGAATGGTCAGGACTGTGATGAGCCCATTTGGTTTTTCCTTCAGTTTTTGAATTTTCCCAACAGATTTCACTAATTTAAGACTGGCTTCACTGAGGATTTGAACCAACAACCTTGCAGTTGCAGGCCCTACACCTTAACTACTGTTCTAACAAGTAACTTGCATTACAAGGAGTTAGAAAGATGTTCTTAAAGCCAGATTTTGGATGCAAATATTGCACCCTGAGCCAGTGTGGCCTTCCTGAAAGCTTGGTGGGGCTGGCGGCCAGCAGAGAAATTTAAAAAAAAAAAAAACCGCTTTTTGTGTCAGTTTAAAAGCTGAGCTCTAAGCCGCTGGGCTGGCTGCCAGTTCCCTGTCCTTGCAGCTTTTGGTCACCTTGACACGGGGACCCTGAAAAGCATTAAATTTCTGTCTCTCTATCTCTCTCTCCTTGTTTCTTTTTTTTTTCTTTGTCTCTTCACTCCTTTCTTTAATGTCTCCTCTTTTCTTCCCCTCTCTTACTTTCTTGTCCCTCTCCTCTTTCCTTCCCTATTTACTTTCTCTCTTCTTCCCCTACTTTCTGGTCTTCTCTCCTTTTTCCTTCCCTGTTTATGCTGTCTCCTTTTGGGCCCCTTCCTTGCTACTCGCGTCTTCCTCTTTCTGTGGTATAGCCAATTTTGGAAAGCCTAAAATTTAAATTTGGCCCTCTTTAAAGCAGGTTTTAGCAGGGCTTCTGCAGCCAGGTCCTGCAAGGACAAGACAATAGAATTGGTGGGTCTGTCTCTAGTCCTAGTCAAAGGAATGGGGGTAAGGGCCAGGTTAAGGTGGCAGCCTCTCCTCCCACATACCACAATTGGTGAGAATGAGCTTTATGGAGGTTTAGCGCTGCTCGGGCATAATCCTCTCAATTGTAGGCTCTCCTATGCAAGGCCCGTGGAAAAGTGGGGATGTGGCAAAAGAGATGAACTAGTATATCAATGGGGAGTGTGTTTTGTACCCACCACAATTTGTAGAGTGAGCAAAAGAGTTGCCAATCTGTGTTTAGTGGTTTATGGCACCTGAATTTCCAACAATTGGGATGGTGCCAATATGCCTCCCTGTGATGCACTGCCGGGCACTGCCCATAACAACATTGGACACTTTCCTGGCAGAATAGGCAGTTACCAATTTTTCATCCCATCCTGATAAAGAGCACTTGTAGACCCTGATCTAGGACTCTACAACCCCAAAGAAACTACTTTTGAGGTGTTGAGGGCACAACTGCCTCCCCGACATGGAATCAGACCCAGCATGGGCAAAAGTATTCTTTTCCCAGTAGAGGTGGCTGGGAGAATTTACAGGCCACAATGATCATAACAAGGAAGAGAATAAAGACAACTAGAGTTAAGACTATCTGCCACATGGCCAAAGAAGAAAAAGTGAGGCCTCAGTGATAGAAGAAGAAGATGAGGAAGGAAGTGAAGAGGGTAATTTCTGCTGGGGTGTAATCAATAAAAGTTTCCTGTATCCAGTGGTCCGTCAACCACCATAAGGTATCTCCTACCTCAAGGGAAGAAGGCCTGAACCAGTGTACGTCTGCTAGCAGGAGTCTAATAAAACTGACAAATGTACAGATGAGACAGGATTCCATACAAGAGTGACAAACAAAGGGTGGGTGTCCCCCAGATGGGAGACCAATCTGATGCCTACCTAGCCACGCCCCCAGAGGGGTCTTTCAGGAGCATCTTGGCTAAGATGTACCTGTATAACCTCCGGTCCTGGTCACCTCAGGATGAAAGTCCGAGTAGGACAGCTCTGAGGTGAATCACCATTATGCTTTATGATGCTCTCATGGAACTGCAGGTGAAGGCCCACACAAGCCCCATAGCTTTCCAGCCATGGGACTACATATATACAGATTTACTCTCTCATTCACACAGAGTTTATGGAAAACAATTGAATGCTGGTACCCACTATACCAGCGACCATATTCTGATACCCACTGTACCAGCTACCAGAAGCCTCAAGGGACGTCTTGGTAAGGCTTGCCTGGTCAGGGTTGCTATGACTGCCTCCAGTCCCCTGACTCAGGTCCCCCTTGAATTAGTTCCCAGGTTCCAGATCAGATTACAGACCAAACTTACCTCAGGAGGTTTTTAGGACCCCAAGGAATTTTGGGTGAATGTCGGCCGGGTGATCGCTTATCCTTCACAGTGACACTCTGGGGACCTGGGGCAACTCAGAGAGCGCCTCTCATAGAAGCCCCCAAGGTGAAAGTGGCCACCAGGGCGAGACTCTGAGATGGCTTTTGTCTGGTGATAATCAAAAAGAATAGATCTCGGTGCGACCTCCAAATGAAGTATTTGGGTCGAGTATAAAATTATCAACCAAGACAAAACTATGCCAAATTGAAGGGTCTTTATTGCCGGCGACCACGGAGGACTCACATCTCTCCAACCCATGGCCCCGAACTTAGGGGGACAGGGTATTTAAGCTGAAAAAAACCACATCCTGGTTTTAGGATTGAGTGGACGCAGGGCAAGCAACTTTACAGAAGCTTATTTTAGTAACTACTGATAAGCAAAGGCCATACAGTTCTTTAGAGCAAGCTGGCAGTTTTGTTTACAGAAGGCAAGGTCAGTAGTTATTGCGAGGGGAATGGGGCAGTTGTTATAACTTATTTTTGGAAAAACAGCTTTGTCTGATAAAATCGCGTTGTTCAGTTTCTAACTCTAGGCCCACTATAGTACCATATGAAAAGGACTAATGATGATTTTCCAGATATGTATTATTCAGTGAGGCTCTGAATGAGTGGCCAGGTGTAATACATTCCTGACTACTCCTGAGATGTGTATATGCAGTTAGGATCAGAAGCAGTGGTCATATTAAATAGAATTCTGAATAATCCCCAGGTGTGCATTATTAGATTGGGCTCTAAATAAGTGGCCATACGAAATAGATTCCTGACCATCTCCCATGTGTGTATTATTCAGTGAGGCTCTAAATGTGTGGTTATATTAAATATACTCCTGACTACTCCACGGATGTTTATTATTCAGTGAAGCTTTGAATGAGAGGCGCCACATGTAATAGACGCCTGAGTATTCCCCAGGTGTGTATTATTGATGGGGACTCTGAATGGTTGGCCATATTAAGTAGACTAATGACCATCCCCCAGGTGAGTATCATTGACTAAGGTTCTGAATGTGTGGCCCTATGAAAAAAAACTCCTTTATTTCTTTTTCTTTCCTGATTGCTCTGGCTAGAACTTCCAGTACTATATTGAATAGGAGTGGTGAGAAAGGGCATCCTTGTCTAGTGCCAGATTTCAAAGGGAATGCTTCCAATTTTTCCCCATTCAGTATGATATTGGTTGTTGGTTTGTCATAAATAGATTTTGTTATTTTGAGATAGGTTTCATAAATACCTAGTTTATTGAGGGCTTTTAGCATAAAGCGCTGTTGAATTTTGTCAAAGGCCTTCTCTGCATCAATTGAGATAATCATGTGGGTTTTTTTCGTTCTGTTTAGGTGGTAAATTACGTTTATAGACTTGCATATGTTGAACTGACCTTGCATCCCCAGAATGAATCCTGCTTGATCATGGTGGATAAGCTTTTTGATGTAATGTTGTAATTTGTTTGCCAATATTTTATTGACGATTTTTGCATCTATGTTCATCATGGATACTGGCCTGAAGGTTTGTTTTCTTGTTGAGTCTCTTCCGGGTTTTGGTATCAGGATGATATTGGTTTAATAAAATGATTTGGGAATGATTCCCTCTTTTTAGATTATTTGGAATAGTTTCAGAGAAATGGAAATATCTCCTCTCTGTGTGTCAGGTAGAATTCAGCTGTAAACCCGTCTGGACCTGGGCTTTTTTTGGGTTATAGGCTCTTAATTCCTGCCTCAACTTCAGATCTTGTTATTGGTCTATTCATGGTTTTGAGTTCTTCTGATTTAGGCTTTGGAGAAGGAAAATGTCCAGAAATTTATCCATTTCTTCCAGGTTTACTAGGTTGTGTGCATAAAGTTGTTTGTAATAATCTCTGATGATGGTATTCAAATAGAAAAGAACGAAGCCAAGTTGTCTCTATTTTCAGATGACATAATTGTATATCTGGAAGACCCCACTGTCTCAGCCAAAAATCTCCTGAAAATAATAAGCAACTTCAGATAAGTCTCAGGATACAAAATCAACGTGCAACAATCACAAGAATTCCAATACACCAATGACAGACTTAAAGAGAGCTAAATCAAGAATGAACTGCCATTCACAATTGCTACAAAGATAATGAAATACATAGGCATACACCTAACAAATAACGTAAAGGACCTCTTCAAGGAGAACTACAAACCACAGCTCAATGAAATAAGAGAGGACACAAAAAGATGGAAGAACATTCCATGTTTATGGTTGGGAAGAACCAATATTGTGAAAATGGCCATACTCCCCAAAGTAATTTACAGATTCAATGCTATCCCCATCAAGCTACCAATGACCTTCTTCACAGAACTAAAAAAAAAAAAAAAAAAAAAACCTTAAACTTTATATGGAACCAAAAGAGAGCCTGCATAGCTTTAAGTCAATTCTAAGCAAAAAGGACACAGCAAGAGGCATCACACTACCAAACTTCAAACTGTACTACAAAGCTACAGTAATCAAAACAGCATGGTACTGGTACCAAAACAGAGATATAGACCAATGGAACACAGTAAAGGCTTTGGAGGCAACACTACATATCTACAACCATCTGATCTTTGACAAACCTGACAAATACAAGCAATGAAGAAAAGATTCCCTGTTTCATAAATGGTGTTGGGAAAACTGGCTAGCCATGTGCAGAAAGCAGAAACTGGACCCCTTCCTGACACCTTACACTAAAATTAACTCCAGATGGATTAAAGACTTAAACATAAGACCTAACACCACAAAAACCCTAGAAGAAAATCTAGACGAAACCATTCAGGACATAGGAGTAGGCAAGGACTTCATGGCCAAAACACCAAAAACATTGGCAGCAAAAGCCAAAGTAGACAAATGGGACCTAATCAAACTCCACAGCTTCTGCATGGCAAAAGAAACAGTCATTATAGTAAATCAGCAACCAACAGAATGGAAAAAATTTCTGCAGTTTACCCATCTGACAAAGGACTGATATCCAGAATCTACAAAGAACTAAAATAGATTTACAAGAAAAAAGAAAACAAGACCATTCAAAAGTGGGCGAAAAATATGAACAGACACTTTACAAAAGAAGACATACATGAGGCCAACAAACATATAAAAAAAATGCTCATCATCACTGGTCATTAGAGAAATGCAGTTCAAAACTACATTGAGATACCATCTCATGCCAGTTAGAATGGCAATCATTAAAAAATCTGGAGACAACAGATGCTGGAGAGGATATGGAGAAATAGGAATACTTTTACACTGTTGATGGGAGTGTAAATTAGTTCAACCATTGTGGAAGACAGTGTGGCGCTTCTTCAAGGACCTAGGAATAGAAATTCCATTTGACCCAGCCATCCCATTACTGGGTATATATCCAAAGGACTATAAATCGTTCTACTCTAAGGACACATGCACACGAATGTTCACTGCAGCCCTGCTTACAATAGCAAAGACTTAGAACCAACCCAAATGCCTATCGATAATGGACTGGACAGAAAAAAATGAGGCACATATACACCATGGAATATTATGCAGCCACCAAAAGCGATGATTTCGTGTCCTTTGTAGGGACATTGATGAACCTGGAGACCATCATTCTCAGAAAACTGACACAAGAACAAAAAATGAAATAGCACATATTCTCACTCATAGGTGGGTGTTGAAAAATAAGAACCCCTGAACACAGGGAGGGGAGTACTAAACACTGGAGTCTCTTGGAAGAAATAGGGGAGGGACAGCGGGGCATGAGGAGTTGCAGAGATATAGTATGGAAAGAAATGCCAGATATAGGTGATGGGGAGGAAGGCAGCAAATCTCACTGCCACATGTGTACCTATGCAACTACCTTGCATGTTCTTCACATGTACCCCAAAACCTAAAGTGCAAAAAGAAAAAAAACAAGACTGGCCAAGGAAATAGACTCTTGACTATTCCCCACATGTTTATTATTCGGTGAGGCCCCCAGTAAGTGGGCATATGAAATGGACTCCTGAATATTTCCCAGGTGTGTGTTTTCCACTGTGGATCTGAATGAGTTACCATACAAAATAGTCTCCTGAATATTCACCAAGTATGTATTACTAATTGAGTCTCTGAACGTGTAGCCATATGAAATAGATTCCCGAATATTTCAGAGATGTCTATTATGCACTGAGTCTTCAAAAGAGCTGCTATATTAAATAGACTCCTGGATACTCCATGGGTGTGAATTATTCTGCAGAATATTTGTGCATACACTGTGGCTCTGAATGAGGGGCCATATGAAATAGACTCTGTAAGTTGAATACACATTGAAAACCTTTCTCCAGGATAGCTTCCTTTGAGTTGTTAAGGTCAGATATTTCTCATTACAGCATATGCCCACTTTCGTCTGGAATGAACAAATCTAGCTTCTTTGAGAAAAGTATTTCTAACCTGCTGAATCAAAACATAGATGCAACTCTCTTAGTTGAATGCACACAAAACAGAGCAATTTTACAGATACGTTTCTTCTGAGTTTTACAGGCAGTCTTACTGCTCTTTTGTATAACAAAAAATTTTGCTGGAAATGTCAGTTTTGAGATTCTCCACAGAAAGTGTTTGCAAACTGCTGCATACACAAAGCAGTGTAACTCTGTAAGTTGAACACACACATTAACAACGTTTCTCCCGGATAGCTTTCTTTGAGTTTTTAAGGTGAGAGATTTCTCATTACAGCAAAAGCCCACTTTTCGTCTGGAATAAACATATCTAGCTTCTGTAAGAAAAGTTTTATTTAAATGCTGAATCAAAACATAGATGCAAATCTCTTAGTTGAATGCATACACAAGAGAAGTTTCACAGATGCGTTTCTTTCTGTGTTTTACAGACAGTCTTACTGCTATTTCGTATAACACAGGATTTTGCTGGAAATGTCAATTTTGAGATTATCCACAGAATACATTTGTAAACTGCTGCATACACACAGCAGGGTAATTCTTTTTTGTTGTTGTTGTTGTTGACTAATCTTTGAAAAAGTTATATTTACTTCCAACAGCAAAAAAAAGCAAAGTCTAGGGAAATTAATAATTTACACTGACAATCTCAGAAATATTTTAATTTATCCAGCTATGATTCATTGATCATCAAAAATTGAGACACTAAAAAGAAGTTTACTGAGAAAACCTACATTTTATCATTACAAATGATACAAGACATTACATTTAAAAATAAAGGGTAAAATTTACTTTCTTATATACAAAAAATAACACTACACACAGTTTAAGTAACAAAGTAAAAAATTACTTATAAATGTCAAATTCATTTTTAAAATGCTGCCTTCTCATAGTACTCAAACTTAGTCTATAAACAAAATTATTTCATACTAGTCTAAAATGTTAGTTGCAAAGAATCCAAAAGGAATTTGCAGCATGCCAAAAGATTGTAACTAAAATTCATCTACATGCATTAGTTTTTTATTGCATTTTATGTTTTGGGGTACAAGTGAAGTACATACAAGATAGTTGCATAAGTACACTCGGGGCAGCATGATTTGCTGCCTTCCTTTCCATCACCTATATTTGGCATTTCACCCCGTGCTATCTCTCCCCAACTCCCCACCCCCCACTGTCCCTCCCCTATTCCCTGCAACAAACCCCAGTGTGTACTGATCCCCTCTCAGTGTCCATATGTTCTGATTTTAGATTTTTTTAATTATTTAAATTTTTATTGCATTATAGGTTTTGGGGTACATGTGCAGAACGTGCAAGATAGTTGCAGAGGTACACACATGTCAGTGAGTTTTGCTGCCATCCTTCCCTTCACCCACACTTGTCATTTAGACCCAGGCTATCCCTTTCCAGCACCCCCACTGTCCCTCCAATAGACCCCAGTGTGTAGTAGACACCCTCCCTGTGTCCATGTGTTCTCTTTCTTCTCACCCGCCTATGAGTGAGAATATGCTCTTTTTCCTGCTCTTGTGTTAGTTGACTGAGAATGACGGTCTCCAGATTCATCCATGTCCTTACAAAGGACACAAACTCATCACTTTTGATTGCGGCATAATATTCCATGGTGTATATGTGCCACATTTTCCCAGTCCAGTCTATCATCGATGGGCATTTGGGTTGGTTCCAGGTCTTTGCTATTGTAAACAGTGCTGCAATGAACATTCGTGTGCATGTGTCCTTATAGTAGAACGATTTATAGTCCTTTGGATATATACCCAGTAATGGGATTGCTGGGTCAAATGGAATTTCTATTTCTAGGTCCTAGAGGAATTGCCACACTGTCTTCCACAATGGTTGAACTAATTTACACTCCCACCAACAGTGTAAGAGTGTTCCTCTTTCTTTACATCCTCTCCAGCATCTGCTGTCTCCAGATATTTTAATGAACGCCACTCTAACTGGCATGAGATGGTATCTCAATGTGGTTTTGATTTGCATCTCTATAACGACCAGTGATGATGAGCATTTTTTCATGTGTTTGCTGGCCTCATGTATGTCTTCTTTTGTAAAGTGTCTGTTCATATTCTTTGCCCATTTTTGAATGGGCTTGTTTGTTTATTTCCTGTAAATCTGTTTGAGTTCCTTGTAAATTCTGAATATCAGCCCTTTGCCTGATGCGTGAACTGCAAAGATTTTTCCCATTCTGATGGTTGCCGGTTCACTCTAGTGACTGGTTCTTTTGCCATGCAGAAGCAGTGGAGTTTGATTAGGTCCCATTTGTCTATTTTGGCTTTTGTTGCCAATGCTTTTGGTGTTTTGGTCATGAAGTCCTTGCCTACTCTTATGTCTTGAATGGTTTTGACTAGACTTTATTCTAGGATTTTTATGGTGTCAGGTCTTATGTTTAAGTCTTTAATCCATCTGGAGTTAATTTTAGTGTAAGGTGTCAGGAAGGGGTCCAGTTTCTGCTTTCTGCACATGGCTAGCCAGTTTTCCCAACACCATTTATTAAACAGGGAATCCTTTCCCCATTGCTTGTTTTTGTCTGGTTAATCAAAGATGACATGGTTGTAGATATGTTGTGTTGCCTTTGATGCCTCTGTTCTGTTCCATTGGTCTATATCTCTGTTTTGGTACCAGTACCATGCTGTTTTAATTACTGTAGCCTTGTAGTATAGTTTGAAGTCTGGTAGTGTGATGCCTCCCGCTGTGTTCTTTTTGCTTAGAATTGACTTGGCTATGCGGGCTCTCTTTTGGTTCCATATGAAGTTCATGGTGGTTTTTTTTCCAGTTCTCTGAAGAAATTCAATGGTAGTTTGATGGGGATAGCATTGATTGTGTAAATTACTTTGGGCAGTGTAGCCATTTTCATGATATTGATTCTTCATAAACACGAACATAAAATGGTTCTCCATCTGTGTCCTCTCTTATTTCGTTGAGCAGTGGTTCGTAGTTTTCCTTGAAGAGGTTCCTTATGTTCCTTGTGAGTTGTATTCCTAGGTATTTTATTCTCTTTGTAGCAATTGTGAATGGCAGTTCGTTCTTGATTTGGTTCTCTTTAAGTATGTTATTTGTGTATAGAAATGCTTGTGATTTTTGCACATTGATTTTATATCCTGAGACTTTGCTGAAGTTGCTTATCAGTTGCAGGAGCTTTTGGGCTGAGGTGATGGGGTCTTGTAGGTATACTATCATGTCGTCTGCAAATAGAGACAATTTGGCTTCCACCTTTACTATTTGAATACCCTTTATTTCTTTTTCTTGCCTGATTGCTCTGGCTAGAACTTCCAGTACTATGTTGAATAGGAGTGGTGGGAGAGGGCATCCTTGTCTAGTGCCGGATTTCAAAGGGAATCCTTCCAGTTTTTGCCCATTAAGTATGATATTAGCTGTTGGTTTGTCAAAATTAGCTTTTATTACTTTGAGATATGTTCCATCAATACCGAGTTTATTGAGAGATTTTAGCATAAATGGCTGTTGAATTTTGTCAAATGCCTTCTCTGCGTCAATTGAGATAATCATGTCGTTTTTGTTTTTGGTTCTGTTAATGTGGTGAATGACGTTTATAGACTTGCATATGTTAAACCAGCCTTGCATCCCCGAGATGAATCCTACTTGATCATGATGGATAAGTTTTTTAATGTGCTGTTGCAATCGGTTTGCCAGTATTTTACTGAAGATTTTTGCATCTATGTTCATCATGGATATTGGCCTGAAGTTTTCCTTTCTTGTTGAGTCTCTGCCGGGTTTTGGTATCAGGATAATGTTGGTCTCATCAAATGATTTGGGAAGGGTTCCCTCTTTTTGAATTATTTGGAATAGTTTCAGAAGGAATGGTACCAGATCCTCTTTGTGTGTCTGGTAGAATTCGGCAGTGAACCCATCTGGACCTGGGCTTTTTTTCTGTGGTACACTCTTAATTGCTGCCTCAACTTCAGACCTTGTTATTGATCTATTCATAGTTTCGGCTTCCTCCTGGTTTAGGCTTGGGAGGACACAGGCGTCCAGGAATTTATCAATTTCTTTCTGGTTTACTACTTTATGTGCATAGAGTTGTTTGTAGTGTTCTCTAATGATGGTTTGAATTTCTGTGGAATCTGTGGTGATTTCCCCATTATCGTTTTTTATTGCATCTATTTGGTTGTTCTCTCTTTTCTTTTTTATCATTCTGCCTAGTGATCTATTTTGTTGATCTTTTCGAAAAACCAGCTCTTAGATTTATTAATTTTTTGAGGGGCTTTTCTTGTCTCTGTCTCCCTCAGTTCTGCTCTGATCTTAGTTGATTCTTGTCTTCAGCTAGGTTTTGAGCTTTTTTGATCTTGCTCCTCTAGCTCTTTCAATTTTGATGATAGGGTGTCAATTTTTGATCTCTCCACTCTTCTCATATGGGCCCTTATTGCTATATATTTTCCTCTATAGACTGCTTTAAATATGTCCCAGAGATTCTGGTATGTTGTGTCTTCGTTCTCGTTGGTTTCAAAGAACTTCTTTATATCTGCCTTCATTTCATTGTTTATCCAACCAACATTCAAGAGCCAGTTGTTCAGTTTCCATGAAGCTGTGCGGTTCTGAGTTATATTCTGAATTCTGACTTCCAACTTGATTGCACTATGGTCTGAGAGACTGTTTGTTATGATATCAGTTGTTTTGCCTTTGCTCTGGAGTGATTTACTTCCAATTATGTGGTCAATTTTGGAGTAGGTGTGATGTGGTGCTGAGAAGAATGTATGTTCTGTGGATTTGGGGTGGACAGTTCTGTAAATGTCTATCAGGTTTGCTTGTTCCAGGTCTGAGTTCAAGTCCTGAATATCCTTGTCAATTTTCTGTCTGGTTGATCTGTCTGATATTGACAGTGGAGTGTTAAAGTCTCCCCCTATTATTGTGTGGGAGTCTAAGTCTCTTTGTAAGTCATTAAGAACTTGCCATATATATCTGGGTGCTCCTGCATTGGGTTCATATATATTTAGAATCATTAGCTCTTCTTGTTGTATCGATCCTTTTACCATTATGTAATGACCTTCTATGTCCCTTTTGATCTTTGTTGCTTTAAAGTCTATTTTATCAGAGACGAGAATTGCCACTCCTGCTTTCTTTCGCTCTCCATTTGCTTGGTAAATCTTCCTCCATCCATTTATTTTGAGCCTTTGTGTATTGTTGCATGTAAGGTGGATTTCCTGGATACAGCACACCGATGGGTTTTGGTTTTTTATCCAATTTGCCAGTCTGTGTCTTTTGATTGGTACATTTAGCCCATTTACATTTAGGGTTAATATTGTTATGTGTGAATTTGATACTGCCATTTTGATGCTAGATGGCTGTTTTGCCCATTGGTTCATGTAGATTCTTTATTTTGTTGATGAACTTTAGCATTTTGTATGCTTTCAGGATGGCTGGTACTGGTTGTTTCTTTCCATGTGTAGTGCCTCTTTCAGGAGCTATTGTAAAGCAGGCCTAGTGATGACAAAATCTTTGAGTACTTGCTTGTTCATGAAGGATTTTATTTTTCCTTCACTTATGAAGCTCAGTTTGGCTGGATATGAAATTCTGGATTGAAATTTCTTTTCTTTAAAGATGTTGAATATTGGCCCCCAGTCTCTTCTGGCTTGTAGCATCTCTGCCGAGAGATCTGCGGTCAGTCTGATGGGCTTCCCTTTGTGAGTGACCCGTCCTTTCTCTCTGGCTGCCCTTAGTATTTTCTCCTGCATTTCAACCCTAGTGAATCTGATGATTATGTGCCTTGGGCTTGCTCTTCTTGTGGAGTATCTTTGTGGTGTTCTCTGTATTTCCTGGAGTTGAGTATTGATCTGTCTTGCTAGGTTGGGGAAATTTTCCTGGATAATATTTTAAGGAATATTTTCCAGCTTGGATTCATTCTCTTCATCACATTCCTGTACACCTATCAAACGTAGGTTTGGTTTCTTCACATATTCCCACATTTCTCAGAGATTTTGTTTATTCCTTTTTGTGCTTTTTTCTTTAATCTTGGTTTCTCATTTTATTTCATTGAGTTGATCTTCAACTTCTGATATTCTTTCTTCTGCTTGGCCAATTCGGCTGTTAAAACTTGTGCATGCTTCGTGAAGTTCTTGTGTTGTGCTTTTCATCTCCTTCAAGTCATTCATACTCCTCTCTAAGTTGTCCATTCTTGTTGTCATTTCCTCAAATCTTTTTTCAACGTTCTTAGTTTCTTTGCACTTATTTAGAACATGTTCTTTTAGCTCACTGAAGTTTGTCATTATCCACTTTCTGAAGTTTGATTCCATCATTTCGTCACACTCATTCTTCATCCAGCTTTGTTCCCTTGCTGGTGAGGAGTTTTGTTCCTTTGTAGGAGGTGAAGTGTTTTGGTTTCGGGTGTTTTCCTCCTTTGTGTGCTGGTTTCTTCCCATCTTTATGGATTTATCCACCTGTCGTCTTAGTAGTTACTGACTTTTCGATTGGGTCTCTGAGTGAACTCTCAGATTGTTGATAATAAAGTATTTCTATTTCTTAGTTTTTCTTCTAATTTTCTAGCCCTCTGCTGTATGAGTGCTGAGGTCCACCAGGCCCTGCTTGTCTGGGGTACACCTCTAGCAGCTGTGAAACAGTGAGGGATGCTACTAGTTTCTTTTTCTGCTATCTGTATTCCAGAATGATGCCCGCCAAATGTCAGTTTGATTAGTTCTTTTGTGGGGTGAGTCTTTGGATATACAGTGGCCAGGGAGCTGCTTGAGGAGACAGTCTGTGCTTTATAGGAGCTCCAGTGCTGTGCTCTGAGCTTCGTTGTTCATTCAGGGCTGTTGGGAGGATGTGTTTATTTCTGCTGCAACAGAACTTATAAACCTCCCCCGTTTTTTTCTTCCTTAGATGCTCTGCCTCAGTGAGTTGGGCCTTTCCTTTATGAGTATCTGTTGTACTGTCCTGCCCAGCTAGGAGGCAGTCTATTGACTATTTGCCTGGTGGGGCTCTGCTCACCTAGCGGGGTCTGCCTGTTGCTGCAAGGCTCCATTCTGCTGTTGTATGCTCCGTCCTTCTGGTGGAGTCTGTCTGTTATGGCAGGTTGCCTCAGCAACAGCAGGCTGCTTCAGCCCTGAGTGGTACTTCAGTAGGGGCGGATTGCATCCATGGTGGAAGACGCCCCTCCCCCACTGGGCTGCATCATCCTAGATGCTAGCAGCAAAACTCTCAGCCCCGAGCACCTCCAATCACCGCCCTGCTTGTCCCTGTGAGTGTGGAACCCGCTGAGCCTGATCCCCCAGCTCCCTGCCTCAGGGTCCGTCCTCTCTCTCTCTCTCTCTTCCTCTCCCCAAGCTGAACAGTTGACTGTCTCACTGGCGCCCCAGTGGCCTGCTGATAGGGCACTGGGATCCATGTGATCTCCTGTGCCGCTGCCCACTGCACTGGCTTAGATCACGTTTCCCAGGAATCTCCTGGTCTGGCTCATTGTCCAAGTCCCTTTCAATCAGATGGACATGCCAATCTGCTCTTCCAAATCTCAGATTGCCTGTTTAACAGGGCACCCTGACCAGTGAGTTTTGTGCCATGTGCCACTGTGGTGCAGCGCTGGCCGAACCAGTCCCGTGAGCTGGCCGCACTAGTGCTAGGCTTCCCGTGTCTTTCTCACACCTGGGACTTTCAAAGTTCTGTTGCCAAAAAATGTCCATCTGACAATGCGGCTAGGACTCATTCTCTGCACCTTCACTGAGAGCTGCAATCCTGAGTCACCTCTACGATGCCATCTTGTGTGTCTGAACTCATCGTTTTTGATGGCTGCATAATATTCCATGGTGTATGTGTGCCACATTTTCCCTGTCCAGTCTATCATTGATGGCCATTTGGGTTAGTTTCAGGTCTTTGCTATTGTAAAGGGTGCTGCAGTGAACATTCATGTGCCTGTGTGCGTATAGTAGAATGATTTATAATTCTCTGAATATATACACAATAATAGGATTGCTGGGTCAAATGGAATTTGTATTTCTAGGTCCCTGAGGAGAGGACACAAACAGATGGAAAAACCTTACAATTTATGGTTAGGAAGAATCAATATCGTGAAAATGGCCATACTCCCCAAAGTAATTTATAGATTCAATGCTATCCTCATTAAGCTCTCAATAACCTTCACAGAACTGGAAAAAAACAGCCTTGAATACTATCTCATGCCAGTTATGTGAAACCGAAAAAGAGCCCGAATAGCCAAGTCTATTCTAAGCATAAATAACACAGCAGGAGGCATCACCACTGGACTTTGAAATACACTACAAGGATACAGTAATCAAAACAGCATGGTACTGGTACCAAAAGAGAGATATAGACCAATGGAACAGAACAGAGGCCTCAGAGGCAACACAGCATATCTAAAACCATCTGATATTTGACAAACCTGACAAAAACAAGCAATGGGGAAAGGATTCCCTGTTTAATAAATGGTGTTGAAAAAACTAGCTACCTATATGTAGAAAGCAGAAACTGGACCCCTTTCTGACACCTTACACTAAAATTAACTCCAGATGAATTAAAGACTTAAACATAAAATTTAACAACATAAAAACTCTAGAATAAAATCTAGGCAAAACCATTCAGGACATAGGAGTAGGCAAAAACTTCATGATCAAAACACCAAAAGCATTGGCAACAAAAGCTAAAACATACAAATGGGCCCTAATCAAACCCCACAGCTTCTGCACGACAAAAGAAACAGTCATTAGAGTGAATCAGCAACCAACAGAATGGGAAAAAATTACTGCAGTGTACACATCTGACAAAGGGCTGATATCCAGAATTTATAAAGAGCTAAAACAGATTTAGAAGAACAAAACAAACAAGGTCATTCAAAAGTGGATAAAAATATGAACAGACACTTTACAAAAGAAGACATACATGTGGCCAACAGACATGAAAAAATGATCATCATCACTGGTCATTAGAGAAATGCAAATCAAAACTACATTGAGATACTATCTCATGCCAGTTAGAATGGCAATCATTAAAAAATCTGGAGACAACAGATGCTGTAGAGGAAGTGGAGAACTAGGTGGAGAACTAGGAACACTTTCACACTGCTGATGAAAGTGTAAATTAGTTCAACCATTGTGGAAGACAGTGTGGCGATGCCTCAAGCAGTGTAACTCTTTAAGTTGAATGTACACATTGACAGTCTTTCTCCCAGATACCTTAATTTGAGTTTTTAAGGTGAGAGATTTCTCATTACAGAATATGCCCACATTTCATCTGAAATGAACAAATCTAGCTTCTGTAAGAAAACCGTTTCTATGCTGCTGAATCAAAACATATATGCAACTCTCTTAGTTGAAAACATGCACACTGGAGCAGTTTCACAGATATGTTTCCTCTTTGTTTTACAGTCAGTCTTACTGCTATTTTATATGACATTGAATATCGTTGGAAATGTCAGTTTTGAGATACTCCACCGAAAGCATTTTCAAACTGCTACATGCACACAGCAGTGTAACTCTGTAAGTTGAATGTACATATTGACAACCTTTGTCCCAGATAGCTTTCTTTATAGTTTTTAAGGTGAGTGATTTCTCATTACAGCAAAAAGCACTTTCCCTCTGAAATGAAGAAATTTGCCTTCTGTAAGAAACGTCTTTCTAACTGCTGAATTGAAACATAGATGCAACTCTCTTAGTTGAATGCACACACACCAGAGCAGTTTCACTGATACGTTTCTTCTGTGTTTTACAGGCAGTCTTACTGCTATTTCATATAACAGGGGATATCGCTGGAAATGTCAGTTTTGAGATTCTCCACCGAACACATTCACAAACTGCAGCATACACAAAGCAGTGTAACTCTGTAAGTTTAATGCACACATTGAAAACCATTCTCCCAAACAGCTTCCTTTGAGTTTTTAAAGTGACAGATTTCTCATTACAGCATATGCCCACTTTCCATCTGGAAAGAACAAATCTAGCTTCTGTAAGAAAAAAATTTGGAACCTGCTGATTTGAAACATAGATGCAACTGTCTTAGTTGATCGCACACACACCAGAGCACTCTCACAGATATGCTTCTTCTGGGTTTATATGCAGTCTTACTGCTATTTCATATAACACGGATTGTGCTGAAAATGTCAGTTTTGAGATTCTCCACAGAAAGCTTTTGCAACCTGCTGCATGCACACAGCAGTGTAACTCTGTAAGTTGTATGCACACATTGACAATCTTTCTCCCAGATAGCATAATTTGAGTTTTTGAGATGTTAGATTTCTCATACAGCATATGCCAACTTTCTGTCTGGAATGAACACATGTACCTTCTTTAAAAATCTTTTTCTAACCTGCTGAAGAGAAACATAGATGCAACTCTCTTAGTTGAATGCACACACACCAGAGCAGTTTCACAGGTACGTTTTATCTGTGTTTTAAAGGGATTCTCACTGCTATTTTGAATAACATGGGATTTTGTCAATTTTGAGATTCTGGATTAAAACCTGCTGAATTAAAACATAGATGCAACTCTTTTAGTTGAATGCACACACACCAGAGCAGTTTCACAGATTTGTTTCTTCTGTGTTTTACAGGAAGTCTTACTGCCATTTCACATTCCATGAAATTTTACTGAAAATGTCAGTTTTGAGATTCTCCACAGTCAGCGTTTGCAAACTGCTGCATACACAGAGCAGTGTAACTCTGTAAGTTTAGTGCAACATTGACAACCTTTCTCACAGATAGCTTCCTTTGAGTTTTTAAGGTGAGAAATTTTTCATTACAGCATATGCTGACTTCCATCTGTAAGGAAAAATCTACCTTCTGTAAGAAAAGTGTTTCTTACCTGCTGAATCAAAACATAGATGCAACTCTCTCACTTTAAGGCACAAACACCAGAGCAGTTTCAGATAAGTTTTTTCTGTGTTTTACATGCACTCTTACTGCTTTTCGTACAACACTAAATTTGGCTGGAAATGTCAGTTCTGTGATTCTTCTCAGAAAGCATTTGCAAACTTCTGCATACACAGCAATGTAACTCGGTAAGTTTAATGCACACATTGACAGCTTTTCTCCCGCATAACTTCCTCTGAGTTTTAAAGTGAGAGATTTCTCATTATAGCATGTGCCCAATTTCCGTCTGGAATGAACAAATCCAGCTTCTGCAAGAAAACTTTCTAACCTGCTGAATCAAAACAAAGATGCACCTCTCTTAGTTGAATGCACACCCACAACAGCAGTTTCACAGATACTTTTTTTGTGTTTTTCAGGCAGTCTTACTGCTATTTTGTATAACATGGGATTTGGCTGGAAATGTCAGTTTTGAGATTCTCCACAGAAAAGAATTGCAAACTGCTGCACACAAATAGCAGTGTAATTTTCTACATTGAATGCACACAAGGACAACTTTCTTAAGGATAGCTTTTTTTTGAGACGGAATTTCACTCTTGTTACACAGGGTGAAGTGCAATGGCGTGATCTCGGCTCACTGCAACCTCACATCCTGGGTTCAGGCAATTCTTCTGCCTCTGCCTCCTGAGTAGCTGAGATTGCAGGCATGAACCACCATGCCCAGCTAATTTTTTGTATATTTAGTACAGACGGGGTTTCACCATGTTGACCAAGATGGTCTCAATCTCTTGACCTTGTGATCCACCCACCTCGGCCTCCCAAAGTGCTGGGATTACAAGCTTGAGCCACCATGCCCAGCCTACTGGATAGCTTTCTTTGAGTTGTTAAAATGAGAGATTTCTCATTACAGCCTATTCCCTCTTTCTGACTGTAATTAACAAATCTAACTTCTGTAAGAAAAAATTTCTAACCTGCTGATTGAAAACATAGATACAGCTCCAGCTTCCAAGATGGCACTGTAGAGGTGACTCAGGATTGCAGCTCTCAGTGAAGGCGCAGAGGGTGAGTCCTAGCCGCATTCTCGGATGGACCTTTTTTGCCCACAGAGCATTGAAAGTCCCAGGTGTGGGAGAGACAAGGGACACTAGTGCAGCTGGCTCACGTGGCTGGTTCAGCCAGTGCCGTAATGCAGCGGGACCTGTCACAGAACTCACTAGTCTGGGTGCCCTGTTAAACCAGCAATCTGAGATTTGGAAGGGCAGATTGGCATATACATCTGATTGAATGGGACTTGGACAATGAGCCAGACCAGGAGATTCCTGGGAAACGTGATCTGAGCCGGTACAGTGGGCAGTGGCATGGGAGATTGCACAGATCCCAGTGCACTATCGGCAGGCTTCTGGGGCGCCAGTGAGAGAGTCGACCTTTCAGCTTGGGGAGAGGAAGAGAGAAAGAGAGAGGACGGACTCTGAGGAAGGGAGTTCAGTGATCGGGATTGGCGGGTCCCACCCTCACAAGGACAAGCAGGGTGGCGATTGGAGGCGCTCGGGGCTGAGAGTTTTGCTGCCGGCATCTAAGATGGTGCAGCCCCCTGGGGGAGGGGCGTCCACCACTATGGATGCAATCCACCCCTACTGAAGTACCGCCCAGGGCTGATGCAGCCTGCCATTACCAAAAAAACCTACCATAACAGAGAGACTCCACCAGCGGGACGGAGCACTCCACAGAAGAACAGAGCCCCACTACAGCAGAATGGACCCATGCAAGCAGGACGGAGCCCTGGCAGGCAAATAGTGAATAGACTGACTCCTAGCTGGGCAGGACACTGCAGCAGATACTCATAAAGAAAGCCCCAACTCCTGAGACAGAACATCTAAGGGGGAAAATATGGGGTGTTATGAGTTCTGTTGCAGCAGACATAAACACATCCTCCCAACAACCCCGAATGAACACCAAGCTCACAGCTCAGCACTGGAGCCCCTATAAAGTACAGACCGTCTCCTCAAGCAGCTCCCTGACCCCTGTATATCCAAAGAGTCACCCCAAAAAAGGACCAATCAGACTGACACTTGGTGGCATCATTCTGTAACAAAGATAGCAGAAGAAGAAACTGGTAGCATCCCTCAATGTTCTGCAGCTGCTACAGGTGTACCCCAGAAAAGCAGGGCCTGGAGTGGACCTCAGCACTCGTACAGCAGAGGGGCTAGACCATTAGAAGGAAAACTAGGTAACAGAAATACTTCATCATCAACAATCTGGACGTCCACACAGAGACCCAATTGAAAAATCAGCAACAACTAAGACGACAGGTGGATAAATTCATAAAGATGAGAAGAAACCAGCGCAAAAACGAGGAAAACACCAGAAACCAAAACACCTCACCTCCTACAAAGGACCAAAACTCCTCACCAGCAAGGGAACAAAGCTGGACAAGGAATGAGTGTGATGCAATGATGGAATCAGACTTCAGAAAGTGAATAATGAGAAACTTCAGTGAGCTAAAAGAACATGTTCTAAATCAGTGCAAAGAAACTAAGAAGCTTGAAAAAAAAGATTTGAAAAAAGATTTGAGGAATTGATAACAAGAATGGACAACTTGGGGGAGACCCAAGATGGCGTCGTAGAGGTGACTCAGGATCACAGCTCTCAGTGAAGGTGCAGAGGGTGAGTCCTAGCCGCATTCTCGGATGGACGTTTTTTGCCCACAGAACGTTGAAAGTCCCAGATGTGGAAGAGAAATGGGATGCTAGTGCGGCCAGATTGCAAGGCCGGTTCAGCAAGTGCCACACCACTGTGGCATCTGGCATGGAGCTCACTTGTCCGGGTGCCCTGTTAAACCGGCAATCTGAGATTTGGAAGGGCAGATTGGCATGTCCATCTGATTTAATGGGACTTGGACAATGAGCCAGACCAGGAGATTCCTGGGAAGCCTGATCTGAGCCGGTGCAGCGGGCAGCAGCATGGGAGATTGCACAGATCCCAGTGACCTATTGGCAGGCTACTGGAGCACAAGTGAGAGAGTTGACCATTCAGCTTGGGGAGAGGAAGAGAGAGAGAGAGAGGACGGACTCTGAGGCAGGGAGCTGGGTAATTGGGCTAAGCAGGTCCTACCCTCACAGGGACAAGCAGGGCAGTGATTGGAGGCACTCGGGGCTGAGAGTTTGGCTGCCGGCATCTAGGACAGTGCAGCCCGGTGGGGAGGGGCATCTGCCACTACGGACACAAGCCGCCCCTACTAAAGTACTGCACAGGGCTGACGCAGCCTGCTGATGCCGAGGCAACCTGCCATAACAGAGAGACTCCGCCAGCAGGGCGGAGCGCACCACAGCAGAACAGAGCCCAACAGCAACAGGGCGGACTGGTGCTAGCTGGGTGGATCTCAGGCAGGCAAATAGTGAATAGACTGCCTCCTAGCAGGGCAGGACAGTACAACAGATACTCATAAAGAAAGCCCCAACTCCCTGAGACAGAGCATCTAAGGGGGAAAAACGGGGGGGTTAAGAGTTCTGTTGCAGCAGACATAAACACATCCTCCCAACAGCCCTAAATAAACAACGGAGCTCACAGCACAGAACTGGAGCTCCTATAAAGCACAGACTGTCTCCTCAAGTAGCTCCCTGACCCCTGTATATCCAAAGAGACACCCCAAAAAAGAACTAATCTGATTGACATTTGGCAGGCATCATTCTAGAAGAATATCAGAAGAAGAAACTGGTAGAATCACTCACTGTTCTTCAGCTGCTACAGGTGTACCCCAGACAAGCAGGGCCTGAAGTGGACCTCAACACTCGTACAGCAGAGGGGCTAGACCATTAGAAAGAAAACTAAGTAACAGAAATACTTCATCATCAACAATCTGGGCGTCCACACAGAGACCCAATTGAAAAATCAGCAACTACTAAGACGACAGGTGGATAAATCCATAAAGATGAATAGAAACCAGCGCAAAAAGGAGGAAAACACCCAAAACCAAAACACCTCACCTACAAAAAAGAACCAAAACTCCTCACAAGCAAGGGAACAAACCTGGCAAACCT
Source organism: Saguinus oedipus (assembly GCA_031835075.1). NCBI lineage: Eukaryota > Metazoa > Chordata > Mammalia > Primates > Cebidae > Saguinus > Saguinus oedipus. The sequence continues at coordinate 9,135,641 of CM063170.1, forward strand.
GGAGAGAGAAGAAGTGTGACAAAATGACGGAATCAGACTTCAGAAAGTGAATAATGAGAAACTTCAGTGAGCTAAAAGAACATGTTCTAAATCAGTGCAAAGAAACTAAGAACCCTGAAGAAAGATTTGAAAAAAGATTCGAGGAAATGATAACAAGAATGGAAAACTTAGAGAGGAATATGAATGAATTGAAGGAGCTGGAAAACACAACATGAAAACTTCGCAAAGCATGCACAAGTTTGAACAGCTGAATTGACCAGGCAGAAGAAAGAATATCAGAAGTCTAAGATCAACTCAATGAAATAAAATGAGAAACCAAGATTAAAGAAAAAAGCACAAAAAGGAATGAACAAAATCTCCAAGAAATGTGGGACTCTGTGAAGAGACCCAACGTACATGTGATAGGTGTACCAGAATGTGATGAAAAGAATGAATCCAAGCTGGAAAACACTCTTCAGGATATTATCCAGGAAAATTTCCCCATGCTAGCAAGACAGGTCAATACTCAACTCCAGGAAATACAGAGAACACCGTGGAAATACTCTGCAAGAAGAGCAACCCCAAGGCACATAATTGTCAGATTCACCAGCGTTGAAATGAAAGAGAAAATATTAAGGGCAGCGAGAGAGAAAGGTTGGGTCACCCACAAAGGGAAGCCCATCAGACTGACCGCAGATTTCTCGGCAGACACTCTACAAGCCAGAAGAGAGTGGGGGCCAATATTCAACATCCTTAAAGAAAAGAACTTTCAACCCAGAATTTCATATCCAGCCAAACTGAACTTCATAAGTGAAGAAAAAATAAAATCCGTCATGAAAAAGCAAGTACTCAGAGATTTTGTCACCACTAGGCCTGCTTTACAAGAGCTCCTGAAAGAGGCACTACACATGGAAAGAAACAACCAGTACCAGCCATCCTAAAAGCATATCAAATGCTAAAGAGCATCAAGAAAATGAAGAATCTACATGAGCCAATGGGCAAAAGAGCCAGCTAGTATCAAAATGGCAGTATCAAATTCACACATAACAATAATAACCTTAAATGTAAATGGGTTAAATGCACCAATCAAAAGACACAGACTGGCAAATTGGATAAAAAACCAAAACCCATCTGTGTGCTGTATCCAAGAAACCCACCTCACACTCAAGGATACACAAAGGCAAAAATAAAGGGATGGAGGAAGATTTGCCAAGCAAATGAAGAGCAGAAAAAGGCAGGAGTTGCAATTCTCGTCTCTGATAAAATAGACTTTAAAGCAACAAAGATCAAAAGGGACAAAGAAGGTCATTACATAATGATAAAAGGATCAATATAACAAGAATAGCTAATGAGTCTAAATATATATGGACTCAATGCAGGAGCACCCAGATATATAAGAAAAGTCCTTAATGGCTTACAAAGAGACTTCAACTCCCACACAATAATAGTGGGAGACTTTACCACTCCACTGCCAATAGCAGACAGATCAACCAGAAACCAAATTAACAAGGATATCCAGGACTTGAACTCAGACCTGGAACAAGCAAACCTGATAGACATTTACAGAACTCTCCACCCAAAATCCACAGAATATACATTTTTCTCAGCACCACATCACACATACTCCAAAATTGACCACATAATTGGAAGTAAAGCACTCCTCAGCAAAGGCAAAACAACTGAAATCATAACAAACAGTCTCTCAGACCATAGTGCAAACAAGTTGGAACTCAGAATTCACAAACTAACTCAGAACTGCACAGCTTCATGGAAACTGAACTGACTCTTGAACGTTGATTGGATAAACAATGAAATGAAGGCAGAAATAAAGAAGTTCTTCAAAACCAATGAGAACGAAGACACAACGTACCAGAATCTCTGAGACACATTTAAAGAAGTCTGTAGAGGAAAATATATAGCAATAAGTGCCCACATGAGAAGAGTGGAGAGATCCAAAACTGAAACCCTATCGTCAAAATTGAAAGAGATAGAGGGGCAAGATCAAAAAACCTCAAAACCTAGCCAAAGACAAAAATAACTAAGATCAGAGCAGAACTGAAGGAGATAGAGACAAGAAAACCCCTTCAAAAAATCAATAAATCTAAGAGCTGGTTTTTGAAAAAGATCAACAAAATTGACAGACCACTAGCCAGACTGATGAAAAAGAAAAGAGAGAACAACCAAATAGATGCAATAAAAACGATAAAGGAGAAATCACCACAGATTCCACAGAAATTCAAACCATCATCAGAGAATACTACAAAGAACTCTAGGCACATAAACTAGTAAACCTGGAAGAAATGGATAAATTCCTGAAAACCTGTGTCATTCCAAGCCTAAACCACGAGGAAGCTGAAACTATGAATAGACCAATAACAAGGTCTGAAGTTGAGGCAGCAATTAAGAGCCTACCACACAAACAAAGCCCAGATCCAGATGGGTTCACAGCCGAATTCTACCAGACACACAAAGAGGATCTGGTACCATTCCTTCTGAAACTATTCCAAATAATTCAAAAAGAGGGAACCCTTCCCAAATCATTTTATGAGACCAACATCATCCTGATACCAAAACCTGGCAGAGACTCAACAAGAAAAGAAAACTTCAGGCCAATATCCATGATGAACATAGATGCAAAAATCTTTAATAAAATACTGGCAAACCGAATGCAACAGCACATTATAAAACTTATTTATCATGATCAAGTAGGATTCGTTCCGGGGATGCAAGGCTGGTTCAACATACACAACTCTATAAATGTAATTCACCACATAAACAGAAGCAAAAACAAAAACCACATGATTATCTCAATTGACGCAGAGAAGGCATTTGACAAAATTCAACAGCCCTTTATGCTAAAAACCCTCAATAAACTTGGCATTGATGGAACATATCTCAAAGTAATAAAAGCTATTTATGACAAGCCAACAGCCAATATCATACTGAATGGGTAAAAACTGGAAGCATTCCCTTTGAAATCCGGCACTAGACAAGGATGCCCTCTCTCACCACTTCTATTCAACATAGTACTGGAAGTTCTCGCCAGAGCAATCAGGCAAGAAAAAAAAATAAAGTGTATTCAAATAGGAAAGCTGGAAGCCAAATTGTCTCTATTTGCAGACGACATGATAGTATACCTAGAAGACCCCATTACCTCAGCCCAATAGCTCCTGAAACTGATAAGCAACTTCAGTAAAGTCTCAGGATATAAAATCAATGTGCAGAAGATGGCATCGTAGAAGCGACTCAGGATTGCAGCTCTCAGTGAAGGCGCAGGTGAGTTTTAGCCGCATTCTTGTATGGACATTTTGCCCATCGAGCATTGAAAGTCCCAGGTGTGGGAGAGACACGGGAGGCTAGTACAGCTGGCTAGCGCAGCCGGATCCTGTGGCAGCTTCAACTGGCGCCGCAGTGGGACCCAGCACGGATCACACTGGTCTGGGTGCCCTGTTAAACCGGTAATCTGATATTTGGAAGGGCAGATTGGCATGTCCATCTGATTGAACGGGACTTGGACAATGAGCCAGACCAGACGTTTCCTGGGAAGCGTGATCTGAGCTGGTGCAGTGGGCAGCTGCATGGGAGATCACACAGATCCCAGTGCCCCATCGGCAGGCTAATGGGGCGCCAGTGAGAGAGTCAACCTTTCAGCTTGGGAAAGGAAGAAAGAGAGAGAGAGGACAGACTCTGAGGCAGGGAGCTGGGTGAACTGGCTCAGCGGGTCCCACCCTCACAGGGACAAGCAGGGTGGTGAATGGAGGTGCTCAGGGCTGAGAGTTTTGCTGCTGGCATCTAGGACGGTGCAGCTCGGTGGGGGAGGGGCGTCCACCACTACTGGCGCAATCCACCCCTACTGAAGTACCGCCCAGGGCTAACGCAGCCTGCCATTGCCAAGGCAACCTGCCATAACAGAGAGACTCAGCCAGGAGGAAGGAGAGCTCCACAGCAGAATGGAACCCAGCAGCAACAGGGTACACCCGGGCTACTAGAGCAGAGCTCTGGCAGGCAAATAGTGAATTCAATGCCTCCTAGTAGGGCAGGAAAGTGCAACAGATACTCATAAAGAAAGCCCCAACTCCCTGAGACAGAGCCTCTAACGGGGAGAAAAACGGTGGTGTTTTATGAGTTCTACTGCAGCAGACATAAACAACCTCCCAACAACCCTGAATGATCAACAAAGCTCACAGCACAGTACTGGAGCTCCTATAAAGCACAGACCATCTCCTCAAGCAGTTCCCTGACCACTGTATATCCAAAGAGTCACCCCAAAAAAGGACTAATCAGACTGACATTTGGCGGGCATCATTCTGGAACAAAGACAGCAGAAGAAGAAACTGGTATCATCCCTCACTGTTCCACAGCTGCTACAGGTGTACCCCAGACAAGCAGGGCCTGGAGTGGACCTCAGCACTCATAGAGCACAGGGGATAGACCATAAGGAGGAAAACTAAGTAACAGAAATACTTCATCATCATCAATCTCAGCGTCCACACAAAGAACCAATTGAAAAAACAGCAACTACTAAGACGACAGGTGGATAAATCCATAAAGATGGGAAGAAACCAGTGCAAAAAGGAGGAAAACACCCAAAACCAAAACACCTCACCCACAAAAAAGGACCAAAACTCCTCACCAGCAAGGGAACAAAGCTGGACGAAGAATGAGTGTGACAAAATGACGGAATCAGACTTCAGAAAGTGGATCATGAAAAACTTCAGGGAGCTAAAAGAACATGTTCTAAATAAGTGCAAAGAAACTAAGAACCTTGAAAAAAGATTTGAAAAAAGATTCGAGGAATTGATAACAAGAATGGACAACTTAGAGAGGAATATGAATGAATTGAAGGAGGTGAAAAAAACAACACGAGAACTTCGTGAAGCATGCACAAGTTTCAACAGCCGAATTGACCAAGCAGAAGAAAGAATATCAGAAGTTGCAGATCAACTCAATGAAATAAAACGAGAAACCAAGACTAAAGAGAAAAGAACAAAAAGGAATGAACAAAATCTCCGAGAAATGTGGGACTATGTGAAGAGACCCAACCTACGTTTTATAGGTGTACCAGAATGTGATGAAGAGAATGAATCCAACCTGGAAAACACTCTTCAGGATATTATCCAGCAAAATTTCCCCAACCTAGCAAGACAGGTCAATACTCCACTCCAGGAAATACAGAGAACACCACAAAGATACTCCACAAGAAGAGCAACCACAAGGCACTTAATCGTCAGATTTAACAGGGTTGAAATGAAGAAGAAAATACTAAGGGCAGCCAGAGAGAAAGGTCGGGTCACTCATAAAGGGAAGCATATCAGACTCAAAGCAGATCTCTCAGCAGAGACTCTACAAGCCAGAAGAGAGTGGAAGCCAATATTCAACATCCTTAAAGAAAAAAACTTTCAACCCAGAATTTCATATCCAGCCAAACTGAGCTTCATAAGTGAAAGAAGAATAAAATCCTTTGCAAACAAGCAAGTACGCAGAGATTTTGTCAAAACTAGGCTTGCTTTACAAGAGCTCCTGAAGGAGGCACTAGACATAGAAAGAAACAACCAGTACCAGCCATCCTAAAAGCATACCAAATGCTAAAGAGTATCAACAAAATGAAGAATCTACATGAACCAATGGGCAAAACAGCCAGCTAGCATCAAAATGGCAGTATCAAATTCACACATAACAATATTAACCCTAAATGTAAATGGGCTAAATGCACCAATCAAAAGACACAGACTGGCAAATTGGATCAAAAACCAAAACCCATCGATGTGCTGTATCCAGGAAACCCACCTCACATGCAAGGATACACAAAGGCTCAAAATAAAGCGATGGAGGAAGATTTACCAAGTAAATGGAGAGCAAAAAAAAAGCAGGAGTTGCAATTCTCATCTCAGATAAAATAGACTTTAAAGCAACAAAGATCAAAAGAGACAAAGAAGGTCATTACATAATGGTAAAAGGATCGATACAACAAGAAGTGCTAATGATTCTAAATATATATGGACCCAATGCAGGAGCACCCAGATATATACGGCAAGTTCTTAATGACTTACAAAGAGACTTAGACTCCCACACAATAATAGTGGGAGAATTTAACACTCCACTGTCAATAGCAGACAGATCAACCAGACAGAAAATTAACAAGGATATCCAGGACTTGAACTCAGACCTGGAACAAGCAAACCTGATAGACATTTACAGAACTCTCCACCCCAAATCCACAGAATATACATTCTTCTCAGCACCACATCACACCTACTCCAAAATTGACCACATAATTGGAAGTAAAGCACTCCTCAGCAAATGCAAAGCAACTGAAATCATAACAAACAGTCTCTCAGACCATAGTGCAATCAAGTTAGAACTCAGAATTCAGAAAATAACTCAGAACCACACAGCTTCATGGAAACTGAACAACTGGCTCTTGAATGTTGATTGCATAAACAAAGAAATGAAAGCAGAAATAAAGAAGTTCTTTGAAACCAATGAGAATGAAGACACAACGTACCAGAATCTCTGGGACACATTTAAAGCAGTCTGTAGAGGAAAGTGTATAGCAATAAGTGCCCACATGAGAAGAGTGGAGAGATCCAAAATTGACACCCTATCGTCAAAATTGAAAGAGCTAGAGGAGCAAGATCATAAAAGTTCAGAACCTAAAGACAAGAAATAACTAAGATCAGAGCAGAACAGAAGGAGATAGAGACAAGAAAAACCCTTCAAAAAATCAATACATCCAAGAGCTTGTTCTTTGAAAAAATCAATAAAATAGACAGACCACTAGCCAGTCTGATAAAAAAGAAGAGAGAGAACACCCAAATAGATGCAATAAAAAACGAAAATGGGGAAATCACCACAGATTCCACAGAAATTCAAACCATCATCAGAGAATACTACAAACAACTCTATGCACATAAACTAGTAAACTAGGAAGAAATGGGTAAATTCCTGGATGCCTGTGTCCTCCCAAGCCTAAACCAGGAGGAAGCCAAAACTATGAATAGACCAATAACAAGGTCTGAAGTTGAGGCAGCAATTAAGAGCCTACCACACAAAAAAAAGCTGAGGTTTAGATGGTTTCACAGCTGAATTCTACCAGACACACAAAGAGGATCTGGTACCATTCCTTCTGAAACTATTCCAAATAATTCAAAAAGAGGGAACCCTTCCCAAATCATTTTATGAGACCAACATCATCCTGATACCAAAACCCGGCAGCAAAGTCTCAGAATATAAAATCAATGTGCAAAAATCACAAGCATTCCTATACACCAGTAACAAACTTAAAGAGAACCAAATCAAGAAAGAACTGCCATTCACAATTGCTACACAGAAAATAAAATACCAAGGAATACAACTTACAAGTATCATAAGGGACCTCTTTAAGGAAAACTACAAACCACTGCTCAATAAAATCAGAGGGTACAAAAACAGATGGAGATACATTCCATGTTCGTGGTTAGGAAGAAGCAATATCATGAAAAAGGCTACACTGCCCAAAATAATTTACACAATCAATGCTATCTCCATCAAACTACCATTGAATTTCTTCACAGAACTGGAAAAAACCACCATGAACTTCATATGGAACCGAAAGAGAGCCCGCAGAGCCAAGTCAATTCTAAGCAAAAAGAACACAGCGAGAGGCATCACACTACCAGACTTTAAACTATACTACAAGGTTACAGTAATCAAAACAGCATGGTTCTGGTACCAAAACAGAGATACAGAGCAACGGAACAGAATAGAGGCATTGGAGCCAACATAACATATCTACGACCATATTATCTTTGATAAATCAGACAAAAACAAGCAATGGGGAAAGGATTCCCTGTTTAATAAATGGTGTTGGGAAAACTGGCTAGCCATGTGCAGAAAGCAGAAACTGGACCCCTTTCTGACACCTTACACTAAAATTAGCTCCAGATGGATTAAAGACTTAAACATAAGACCTGGCACCATAAAAACCCTAGAAGAAAATCTAGGCAAAACCATTCAGGACATAGGAGTAGGCAAGGACTTCATGACCAAAACACCAAAAGCATTGGCAACAAAAGCCAAAATAGACAAATGGGACCTAATCAAACTCCACAGCTTTTGCACAGCAAAAGAACCAGTCACCAGAGTGAATTGGCAACCATCAGAATGGGAAAAAATCTTTGCAGTTTACCCATCTGACAAAGGGCTGATATCCAGAATTTACAAAGAACTCAATCAGATTTACAGGAAAAAAACAAACAAGCCCATTCAAATATGGGCAAAGAACCTGAACAGACACTTTACAAAAGAAGACATACATGAGGCCAACAAACACATGAAAAAATGCTCATCATCACTGGTCATTAGAGAGATGCAAATCAAAACCACATTGAGATACCACGTCACGCTGGTTAGAATGGCGATCATTAAAAAAGCTGAAGACAACAGATGCTGGAGAGAATATGAAGAAATAGGAACACTCTTACACTGTTGGTAGGAGTGTAAATTAGTTCAACCATTGTGGAAGACAGTGTGGAGATTCCTCAACGTTTTAGAAATAGAAATTCCATTTGATCCAGCAATCCCATTACTGGGTATATATGCAAAGGAATATAAATCGTTCTACTATAGAAACACAGGTGCAGGAATATTCATTGCAGCACTGTTTACAACAGCTAAGACCTTGAAGCAACCCAAATGCCCATAGATGATAGACTGGACTGGGAAAATGTGGCACATATACACCATGAATATTATGCAGCAGTCAAAAACTACGAGTTTATGTCCTTTGTAAGGACATGGATGAATCTGCAGAACAACATTCTCAGCAAACTGACACAAGAACAGAAAAGGAAATACCACTTATTCTCACTCATAGGCTGGTGAAAAAATTGAGAACACATGGGCACAGTGAGGTGGGTACTGCACACTGGGGTCTATTGGGGGGAATAGGGGAGGGACAGCGGTGGGGAGCTGGGGGGATACCCTGGGGAGAAATGCCAAATGTGGTTTAAGGAGAGGAAGGCAGCAAAGCACACTGCCATGTTTATACCTATGCAACTAACTTGCACATTCTGCACAATTACCCGAAAACCTAAAATGCAATAAAAAGTTTTAAAAAATGTTTCTAATCTGCTGAATTGAAATTTAGATGCAACTCTCTTAGTTGATCACACCTACACCAGTCAGTTTCAGATATGCTTCTTCTGTTTATTACAGGCAGTGTTACTTCTGTTTCATATAAAACAGAATTTTGTATGAAATGTCACCTTTTAAGATTCTCCACAGAAAGCATTTGCAAACTGCTTCTTACACACAGCAGTGTAACTCTGCAAATTGAATGCACACCTTGACAACCATTCTCTTAAGACAGATTCCTTCGAGTTTTAAAGGTGAGAGATTTCTCATTACCGCATATGCCCACTTTACATCTTGAATGAACAAATCTAGCTTCTATAAAAAAAAGTGTTTCTATTTTGCTAAGTCTAAGCATAGGTTCAACTCTCTTAGATGAATGCACATAAACAAGAAAAATTTCACAGATACATTTCATCTGTGTTTTACAAGCAGTATACTGCTATTTCGTATAACATGGATTTTGCTGGAAATGTCAGTTTTGTGATTCTCCACAGAAAGGGTTTGCAAACTGCTACACACACACAACAGTGTAACTCTTTCTCGTGAATGCACACATTGACAACCTTTCACAGTATAGATTCCTTCGAGATTTTTAGGTAAGAGATTTCTCATTAAAGTATATGGCTGCTTTCCATCTGGAATGATCAATCCTAGCTTCTGTCACAAAACTGTTTCTAACCTACTGAATTGAAACATAGACACAACACTCTTATCTGAATGCACACACACCAGAGCAGTTTCACAGATACCTTTCTTCTGTATTTTACAGCCTGTCTTACTGCTATTTTGTACAACAGAGAATTTTGCTGGAAATATCAGTTTTCAGATTTTCTACCAAAAGCCTTTGAAAACTGCTGCATACACACAGCAGTGTAACTCGCAAGTTGAATTCACACATTGACAACTATTCTTCCGGATAACTTTTTTTTTGAGTTTTTAAGGTGAGAGATTTCTCATTACAGCATATGCATACTTTCTGCCTGGAATAAACAAATCTAGACTCTGTAAGAAAAGTGATTCTAACATGCTAAATAGAAACGTATATTCAACTTCCTTAATTGAATGCACACACACCAGAGCACTTTCACAGATATGTTTCTTCTGTGTTTTATAGGCAGTATTACTGCTATTTGGTATAACAAGTGATTTCACTGGAAATATCAGTTTTAAGATTATCCACAAAAATCATTTGCAAACTGCTGCATACCCACAAGAGTGTAACTATGTAAGCTGAATGCAAACATTGACAATTTTTCTCACACATAGCTTCCTTTGAGTTTTTTAGTTGAGAGATTTTTCATTACAACATAGTCCTAACTTCCGTCTGAAATAAACAAAGCTAGCTTGTGTTAGAAATGTGCTTCTGGGTTGGTTCCAGGTCTTTGCTATTGTAAACAGTGCTTCAATGAACATTTGTGTGCATGTGTTTTTATAGTAGAACGATTTATAGTCCTTTGGATATATACTTAGTAATGGGATTGCTTGGTCAAATAAAATTTCTATTTCTAACTCCTTGAGGAATTGCCACACTGTCTTCCACAATGGTTAAACTAATTTACACTCCCACCAGCAGTGTAAAAGTGTTCCTATTTCTCCACATTCTCTCCAGCATCTGTTGTCTCTAGATTTTTTAATGACCAACCCAAAAGCCCATCAATGATAGACTGGTCTGGAAAAACGTGGCACATATACACTATGTAATATTATGCAGCAATCAAAAATAATGAGTTCGTGTTTTTTTTTTTTTTTTTTTTTTTTTGGATGATGGAATCTGGAGCACACTGGGTAGTGGCCCATTTTTTATTTTTTATTTTTATTTTTATTTTTATTTTTTTTTAATTTTTATTGCATTATAGGTTTGGGGGTACATGTGCAGAACGAGCAAGACAGCCGCATAGGTACACACATGGCAGTGTGCTTTGCTGCTTTCCTCCCCTTCACCCACACGTGGTAGTCATCCCCAGGCTATCGCCCCCAGCCCCCCGCTGCTGTCCCTCCCCCATTCCCCCCAACAGTCCCCAGTGTATAGTAGACCGCCTCTCTGTGTCCACGTGTTCTCATTTTTCTCACCCACCTATGAGTGAGTATATGCGGTATTTCTTTTTCTGTTCTTGTGTCAGTTTGCTGAGAATGATGTTCTCCAGATTCATCCATGTCCCTACAAAGGACACAAACTCATCATTTTTGATTGCTGCATAATATTCCATGGTGTATATGTGCCACATTTTCCCAGTCCAGTCTATCATCGTTGGGCATTTGGGTTGGTTCCAGTTCTTTGCTATTGTAAACAGTGCTGCAATGAACATTCGTGTGCATGTGTCCTTATAGTAGAATGATTTATAGTCCTTTGGATAGATACCCAGTAATGGGATTGCTGGGTCAAATGGAATTTCTATTTCTAGGTCCCTGAGGAATCGCCACACTGTCTTCCACAATGGTTGAACTAATTTACACTCCCACCAACAGTGTAAGAGTGTTCCTATTTCTCCACATCCTTTCCAGCATCTGCTGTCTCCAGATTTTTTAATGATCGCAATTCTAACTGGTGTGAGATGGTATCTCAATGTGGTTTTGATTTGCATCTCTCTAAAGACCAATGACGATGAGCACTTTTTCATATGTTTGCTGGCCTCATGTATGTCTGCTTTCATAAAGTTTCTGTTCATATCCTTTGCCCATTTTTGAATGGGCTTGTTTGTTTTTTTCCTGTAAATCTGTTTGAGTTCTTTGTAAATTCTGGATATCAGCCCTTTGTCAGATGTGTAAACTGCAAAGATTTTTTCCCATTCTGATGGTTGCCGATTCACTCTAGTGACTGTTTGTTTTGCCGTGCAGAAGCTGTGGAGTTTGATTAGGTCCCATTTGTCTATTTTGGCTTCTGTTGCCAATGCTTTTGGTGTTTTGTTCATGAAGTCCTTGCCTACTCCTATGTCCTGAATGGTTTTGCCTAGATTTTCTTCTAGGGTTTTTATGGTGTCAGGTCTTACGTTTAAGTCTTTAATCCATCTGGAGTTAATTTTAGTGTAAGGTGTCAGGAAGGGGTCCAGTTTCTGCTTTCTGCACATGGCTAGCCAGTTTTCCCAACAGCATTTATTAAATAGGGAATCCTTTCCCCATTGCCTGTTTTTGTCTGGTTTATCAAAGATAATATGGTTGTAGATGTGTTGTGTTGCCTCCGATGCCTCTGTTCTGTTCCATTGGTCTATATCTCTGTTTTGGTACCAGTACCATGCTGTTTTGATTACTGTAGCCTTGTAGTATAGTTTGAAGTCTGGTAGCGTGATGCCTCCTGCTGTGTTCTTTTTGCTTAGAATTGACTTGGCTATGCGGGCTCTTTTTTGGTTCCATATGAAATTCATGGTGGTTTTTTCCAGTTCTGTGAAGAAATTCAATGGTAGTTTTATGGGGATAGCATTGATTGTGTAAATTATTTTGGGCAGTATAGCCATTTTCACGATATTGATTCTTCCTAACCACGAACATGGAATGTTTCTCCATTTGTTTGTGTCCTCTCTTATTTCATTGAGCAGTGGTTTGTAGTTTTCCTTAAAGAGGTCCCTTACGTTCCTTGTGAGTTGTATTCCTAGGTATTTTATTTTCTTTGTAGCAACTGTGAATGGCAGTTCGTTCTTGATTTGGTTCTCTTTTAGTCTGTTATTGGTGTACAGGAATGCTTGTGATTTTTGAACATTGATTTTATATCCTGAGACTGCTGAAGTTGCTTATCAGTTGCAGGACCTTTTGGGCTGAGGTGATGGGGTCTTCTAGGTATACTATCATGTCGTCTGCAAATAGAGACAATTTGTCTTCCAACTTTCCTATTTGAATAACCTTTATTTGTTTTTCTTCCCTGATTGCACTGTCTAGAACTTCCAGTACTATGTTGAATAGGAGCAGTGAGAGAGGGCATCCTTGTCTAGTGCCAGATTTCAAAGGGAATGCTTCCAGTTTTTGCCCATTCAGTATTATATTGGCTGTTGGTTTGTCATAAATAGCTTTTATTACTTTGAGATATGTTCCATCAATACCAAGTTTATTGAGGGTTTTTAGCATAAAGGGCTGTTGAATTTTGTCAAATGCCTTCTCTGCGTCAATTGAGATAATCATGTGGTTTTTGTTTTTGCTTCTGTTTATGTGATGAATTACATTTATAGACTTGCATATGTTAAACCAGCCTTGCATCCCCGGGATGAATCCTACTTGATCATGATGGATGAGTATTTTAATGTGCTGTTGCAATCGATTTGCCAGTATTTTATTGAAGATTTTTGCATCTATGTTCATCATGGATATTGGCCTGAAGTTTTCTTTTCTTGTTGAGTCTCTGTCAGGTTTTGGTATCAGGATGATGTTGGTCTCATAAAATGATTTGGGAAGGGTTCCCTCTTTTTGGATTATTTGGAATAGTTTCAGAAGGAATGGTACCAGATCCTCTTTGTGTGTCTGGTAGAATTCAGCTGTGAACCCATCTGGACCTCAGCTTTTTTTGTGTGGTAGGCTCTTAATTGCTACCTCAACTTCAGACCTTGTTATTGGTCTATTCATAGTTTCGACTTCCTCCTGGTTTAGGCTTAAGAGGACACAGGCGTCCAGGAATTTATCCATTTCTTCCTGATTTACTAGATTATGTGCATAGAGTTGTTTGTAGTATTCTCTGATGATGGTTTGAGTTTCTGTGGAATCTGTGGTGATCTCCCCATTATCGTTTTTTATTGCATCTATTTGGTTGTTCTCTCTTTTCTTTTTTATCAGTCTGGCTAGAGGTCTGTCTATTTTGTTGATCTTTTCAAAAAACCAGCACTTAGATTTATTGATTTTTTGAAGGGATTTTCTTGTCTCTATCTCCTTCAATTCTGCTCTGATCTTAGTTATTTCTTGTCTTCAGGTTTTGAGCTTTTATGATCTTGCTCCTCTAGCTCTTTCAATTTTGACGATAGGGTGTCAATTTTGGATCTCTCCACTCTTCTCATGAGGGCACTTATTGCTATATATTTTTCTCTACAGACTGCTTTAAATGTGTCCCAGAGATTCTGGTACGTTGTGTCTTCATTCTCGTTGGTTTCAAATAACTTCTTTATTTCTGCCTTCATTTCCTTGTTTATCCAATCAACATTCAAGAGCCTGTTGTTCCGTTTCCATGAAGCTGTGCGGTTCTGAGTTATTTTCTGAATTCTGAGTTCCAAGTTGATTGCACTATGGTCGGAGAGATTGTTTGTTATAATTTCAGTTGTTCTGCATTTGCTGAGGAGTGCTATACTTCCAATTATGTGGTCAATTTTGGAGTAGGTGTGATGTGGTGCTGAGAAGAATGTATATTCTGTGGATTTGGGGTGGAGAGTTCTGTAAATGTCTATCAGGTTTGCTTGTTCTAGGTCTGAGTTCAAGTCCTGGATGTCCTTGTAATTTTCTGTCTGGTTGATCTGTCTGCTATTGACAGTGGAGTGTTAAAGTCTCCCACTATTATTGTGTGGGAGTCCAAGTCTCTTTGTAAGTCATTAAGAACTTGCCTTATATATCTGGGTGATCCCTCATTGGGTCCATATATATTTAGAATCCTTAGCTCTTCTTGTTGAATTGATCCTTTTACCATTATGTAATGACCCTCTTTGTCCCTTTTAATCTTTGTTGCTTTAATGTCTACCTTATCAGAGACGAGAATTGCAACTCCTGCTTTTTTTTGCTCTCCATTGGCTCGGTAAATCTTCCTTCATCCTTTTATTTTGAGCCTTTGTGTATCTTTGCGTGTGAGGTGGGTTTTCTGGATACAGCACATCGACGGGTTTTGGTTTTGATCCAATTTGCCAGTCTGTGTCTTTTGATTGGTGCATTTAGCCCATTTACATTTAGGGTTAATATTGTTATGTGTGAATTTGATACTGCCATTTTGATGCTAGCTGGCTGTTTTGCCCATTGGTTCATGTAGATTCTTCATTTTGTTTATGGTCTTTAGCATTTGGTATGCTTTTAGGATGGCTAGTACTGGTTGTTTCTTTCTATGTGTAGTGCCTGTTTTAGGAGCTCTTGTAAAGCAGGCCTAGTGGTGACAAAATCTCTGAGTATTTGCTTGTTCATGAAGGATTTTATTTTTCCCTCACTTATGAAGCTCAGTTTGGCTGGATATGAAATTCTGGGTTGAAAGATCTTTTCTTTAAGGATGTTGAATATTGGCCCCCACTCTCTTCTGGCTTGTAGAGTCTCTGCCAAGAGATCTCCTGTGAGTCTGATGGGCTTCCCTTTGTGGGTGACCCGACCTTTCTCTCTGGCTGCCCTTAGTATTTTCTCCTTCATTTCAACCCTGGTGAATCTGACGATTATGTGCCTTGGGGTTGTTCTTCTTGCAGAGTATCTTTGTGGTGTTCTCTGTATTTCCTGGAATTGAGTATTGACCTGTCTTGCTAGGTTGGGGAAATTTTCCTGGATAATATCCTGAAGAGTGTTTTCCAGCTTGGATTCATTCTCTTCGTCACATTCTGGTACACCTATCAAACGTAGGTTGGGTCTCTTCACATAGTCCCACATTTCTTGGAGATTTTGTTCATTCCTTTTTGTGCTTTTTTCTTTAATCTTGGTTTCACGTTTTATTTCATTGAGTTGGTCTTCAACTTCTGGTATTCTTTCTTCTGCTTGGTCAATTCAGTTTTTGAAACTTGTTCATGCTTCGTGAAGTTCTTGTGTTGTGTTTTTCAGCTCCTTCAATTCATTCATATTCCTCTCTAAGTTGTCCATTCTTGTTATCAATTCCTCGAATCTTTTTTCAAGATTCTTAGTTTCCTTGCACTGATTTAGAACATTTTCTTTTATCTCAATGAAGTTTCTCATTATCCACTTTCTGAAGTCTGATTCCATCATTTTGTCACACTCATTCTCTGTCCAGCTTGTTTCCCTTGCTGGTGAGAAGTTTTGGTCCTTTGTAGGAGGTGAGGTGTTTTGGTTTCGAGTGTTTTCCTCCTTTTTGCGCTGATTTCTTCCCATTTTTATGGATTTATCTTCCTGTCGTCTTAGTAGTTGCTGATTTTTCAATTGGGTCTATTTGTGGATGCTGAGATTGTTGATGATGAAGTATTTCTGTTATTTAGTTTTCCTTCTAATGGTCTAGCCTCTCTGCTGTATGAGTGCTGAGGTCCACTCCAGGCCCTGCTTGTCTGGAGTATAACTGTAGCAGCCTCTGTGCCTTCACTGAGAGCTGCAATACTGAGTTGCTTCTACGATGCCATCTTGCGAGTCTCTCGTGAGCTCACCTTAACTCAGGGTGGTGCAACCCGCTGGGGGAGGGGCATCCACCACTACAAATGCAATCTGCCCCTACTGAGGTAGACAGCTAGTGCTGATGCAGTCTCCCATTGCGGTGGCAACCCGCCATAAATTGCAGACTCCACCAGCAGGGTGGAGCACAACACAGTAGAATGGGGCCCCGTGGCAGCAGGGCAAACCCACGCTAGCAGGGCAGAGCCTTGGCAGGCAAATAGTGAATAGACTACCTCCTACCAGGCAGGACGGTGCAACAGATACTCATAAAGAAAGCCCCAACTCTCTGAGACAGAGCATCTAAAGGGGGAATAAAGGGAGGGTTTTATACGTTCTGCTGCAGCAGACGTAAACACATCCTCCAAACAACCCTGAATGAACACTGGAGC
The DNA here is from genome assembly GCA_031835075.1 of Saguinus oedipus. Taxonomy (NCBI): domain Eukaryota; kingdom Metazoa; phylum Chordata; class Mammalia; order Primates; family Cebidae; genus Saguinus; species Saguinus oedipus. Next base: position 9,152,368 of record CM063170.1, read on the forward strand.
TCACAGCTCAGCACTGGAGCTTCTATAAAGTACAGACCATCTCCTCAAGCATCTCCCTGACCCCTGTGTATACAAAGAGCCACCTCAAAAAAGGACTAATCAGACTGATATTTGGCAGAAAACATTCTGGGACAAAGATAGCAGAAGAAGAAACTGGTAGCACCCCTCACTGTTCTGTGGCTGCTACAGGGGTACCCCAGAAAAACAGGGCCTGGAGTGTACCTCAGCACTCGTACAGCAGGCAGGCTAGACCATTAGAAGGAAAACTAAATAACAGAAATACTTCATCATCAACAATCTGGGCATCCACTCAGAGACTCAATTGAAAAATAAACAACTACTAATGCGACAGGTGGATAAATCCATATAGATGGGAAGAAACCAGCGCAAAAAGGAGGAAAACACCCAAAACCAAAACACCTCACCTCCTACAAAGGACCAAAACTCCTCACCAGCAAGGGAACAAAGCGGGACAGAGAATGAGTGTGAGGAAATGATGGAATCAGGCTTAAGAAAGTGGATAATGAGAAACTTCAGTGAGCTAAAAGAACATGTTCTAAATCAATGCAAAGAAACTAAGAACCTTGAAAAGAGATTCAAGGAAATGATAACAAGAATAGACAACTTAGAGAGGAATATGAATGAATTGAAGGAGCTGAAAAACACAACACGAGAACTTCGTGAATCATGCACAACTTTCAACAGCTGAACTGACCAAGCAGAAGAAAGTATATCAGAGGTCGAAGATCAACTCAATGAAATAAAATGAGAAACCAAGATTAGAGAAAAAAGCACAAAAAGGAATGAATAAAATCTCCGAGAAATGTGGGACTATGTGAAGAGACCCAACCTACGTTTGACAGGTGTGCCAGAATGTGATGAAGAGAATGAATCCAAGCTGGAAAATACTCTTCAGGGTATTATCCAGGAATATTTCTACAACCTAGCAAGACAGGTCAATACTCAACTCCAGGAAATGCAGAGAACACCACAAAGACACATTGCAAAAAGAGCAACCCCAAGGACCATAATCGTCAGATTCACCAAGGTTGAAATGAAGGAGAAAATACTAAGGGCAGCCAGAGAGAAAGGTCGGGTCACCCACAAAGGAAAGCCCATCACTCAGAGCAGATCTCTCGGCAGAGACTCTACAAGCCAGAAGAGAGTGGGGGCCAATATTCAACATCCTTAGAGAAAATAACTTTCAACCCAGAATTTCATATCCAGCCAAACTGAGCTTCATAAGTGAAGGAAAAATAAAATCCTTCACGAACAAGCAAGTACTCAGAGATTTTGTCACCACTAGACCTGCTTTACAAGAGCTCCTGAAAGAGGCACTACACATAGAAAGAAACAACCAGTACCAGCCATCCTAAAAGCATACCAAATGCTAAAGACCATCAAAAAAATGAAGAATCTACATGAACCAATGGGCAAAACAACTAGCTAGCATGAAAATGGCAGTATCAAATTCACAAATAACAATATTAACCCTAAATTTAAATGTGCTAAATGCACCAATCAAAAGATACAAACTGGCAAATTGGATAAAAAACCGAAACTTATTGGTGTGTTGTTTCCGGGAAATCCATCTCAAATGCAAGGATACACAAAGGCTCAAAATAAAGGGATAGAGGAAGATTTACCAAGCAAATGGAGAGCAAAATAAAGCAGGAGTTGCAATTCTCATCTCTGATAAAATAGACTTTAAAGCAACAAAGATCAAAAGAGACAAAGAAGGTCATTACATAATGGTGAAAGGATCGATATCACAAGAAGAGCTAATGATCATAAATATATATAGATGCAATGCAGGAGCACCCTGATATATAAGGAAAGTTCTTAATGACTTACAAAGAAACTAAGATTCCCACACAATAATAGTGGGAGATTTTAACACTCCACTGTCAATATCAAACAGATCAACCAGACAGAAAATTAACAAGGATATCCAGAACTTAAACTCAGACCTAGAACAAGCAATCCTGATAGACATTTACAGAACTCTCCACCCCAAATTCACAGAATATACATTCTTTTCAGCACCACATCACACCTACTCCAAAATTGACCACATAATTGGAAGTAAAGCACTCCTCAGCAAATGCAAAACAACTGAAATCTTAACAAACAGTCTCTCAGACAACAGTGTAATCAAGTTGAAACTCAGAATTCAGAAAATAACTCAGAACCACACATCTTCATGGAAACTTAACCACTGGCTCTTGAATGTTGATTGGATAAACAATGAAATGAAGGCAGAAATAAAGAAGTTCTACGAAACCAAAACAAACAAAGACACAACATACCAGAATCTCTGGGACACATTTAAAGTAGTCTCTACAGGAAAATATATAGCAATAAGCGCCGACATGAGAGGAGTGGAAACATGCAAAATTGACACCCTATGGCCTAAATTGAAAGAGCTAGAGGAGCAAGATCAAAAAAGCTCAAAACCTAGCCAAAGACAAGAAATAACTAAGATCAGAGCAGAACTGAAAGAGATAGAGACAAGAAAAACCCTTCAAAAAATCAATAAATCCAAGAGCTGGTTCTTCAAAAAGATCAACAAAATAGACAGACCTCTAGCCAGACTGATAAAAAAGAAAAGAGAGAACAACCAAATAGATGCAATAAAAAACGATAAAGGGGAAATCACCACAGATTCCACGGAAATTCAAACCATCATCAGAGAATACTACAAAAAAACTCTATGCACAAAAACTAGTAAACCTGGAAGAAATGGATAAATTCCTGGACCCCTGTGTCCTGCCAAGCCTAAACCAGGAGGAAGCCAAAACTATGAATAGACCAATAACAAGGTCTGAAGTTCAGGCAGCAATTAAAAACCTACCACACAAAAAAAAGCCCTGGTCCAGATGGGTTCACAGCCAAATTCTACCAGACACACAAAGAGGATCTGGTACCATTCCTTCTGAAACTATTTCAAAAAAAAATCAAAAACAGGGAACCCTTCCCAAATAATTTTATGAGACCAACATTATCCTGATACCAAAACCTGGCAAAAACTCAACAAGAAAAGAAAACTTCAGGCCAATATTAATGATGAATATACATGCAAAAATCTTCAATAAAATACTGGCAAATCGATTGCAACAGCACATTAAAAAACTTATCCATTCTGACCAGGTAGGATTCATCCCAGGGATGCAAGGCTGGTTCAACATACCCAAGTCTATAAATGTAATTCACCACATAAACAGAAGCAAAAACAGAAACCACATGATTATCTCAATTGATGCAGAGAAGGCATTTGACAAAATTCAACAGCACTTTATGCTAAAAACCCTCAATAAACTTGGTATTGATGGAACATATCTCAAAGTAATAAAAGCTATTCATGACAAACCAACAGCCAATATCCTTAATGGGAAAAACTGGAAGCATTCTCTTTGAAATCTGGCACTAGATAAGGATACCCTCTCTCACCACTCTTATTCAACATAGTACTGGAAGTTCTAGCCAGAGCAATCAGGCAAGAAAAAGAAATAAAGGGTATTCAAATAGGAAAGGTGGAAGCCAAACTGTCTCTATTTGCAGATGACATAACAGTATACCTAGAAGACCCCATCATCTCAGCCCAAAAACTCCTGAAACTGATAAGCAACTTCAGCAAAGTCTCAGAATATAAAATCAATGTGCAAAAATTACAGGCATTCCTATACACCAATAACAGACTTAAAGAGAGCCCAATCAAGAACAAACTGCCATTCACAATTGCTACAAAAAAACATAAAATGCAACTGACAAGTAACATAAGAAACCTCTTCAAGGAAAACTATAAACCAGTGCTCAACGAAATAAGAGAGGACACACACAGATGGAGAAACATTCCATGTTCATGGTTAGGAAGAATCAATATCGTGAAAATGGCTATACTGCCCAAAGTAATTTACACAATCAATGCTATCCCCATCAAACTACCATTGAATTTCATCACAGAACTGGGAAAAAACCACCATAAACTTCATATAAAACCAAAAGAGATTCCATATAGCCAAGTCAATTCTAAGCAAAAAGAACACAAAGGAAGGAATCACACTACCAGACTTTAAACTATACTACACGGCTACAATACTCAAAAAAGCATGGTACTGGTACCAAAACAGAGATATAGACGAATGGAACAGAACAGAGGCATCGGAGGCAACACAACGTATCTAAAATCATATAATCTTTGATAAACCAGACAAAAACAAGCAATGGGGAAACAATCCCCTGTTTAATAAATTGTGTTGGGAAAACTGGCTAGCCATGTGCAGAAAGCAGAAACTGGATCCCTTCCTGACACCTTACACTAAAATTAACTCCAGATGGATTAAAGACTTAATCATAAGACCTGGCACCATAAAAGCCCTAGAAGAAAATCTAGGCAAAACCATTCAGGACAAAAAAGTAGGCAAGGACTTCATGAACAAAACACCAAAAGCATTGGCAACAAAAGCCAAAATAGACAAATGGGACATAATCAAACTCCACAGCTTTTGCACAGCAAAAGAAACTGTCACCAGAGTGAATTGGCAACCAACAGAATGGAAAAAAATCTTTGCAATTTTCCCATCGGACAATCGGCTGATATCCAGAATTTACGAAGAACTCAAACAGATTTACAGGAAAAAAACAAGCAAGCCCATTAAAATATGGGCAAAGGATATGAACAGACACTTTACAAAAGAAGACATACATGAGGCCAACAAACACAGGACAAAATGCTCATCATCACTGGTCATTAGAGAGATGCAAATCAAAACCACATTGAGATAGCATCCTGCCAGTTAGTATGACGATCATTAAAAAATCCGGAGACAACAGATGCTGGAGAGGATGTGGAGAAATAGGAACACTCCTACACTGATGGTGGGAGTGTAAATTAGTTCAACCATTGTGGAACACAGTGTGGTGATTTCTCGAGGACCTAGAAATAGAAATTCCATTTGACCCAGCAATCCCTTTACTGGGTATATATCCAAAGGAATATAAATTTTTCTACTATAAGGACACATGCACACGAATGTTCATTGCAGCACTGTTTACAATAGCAAAGACCTGGAACCAACCCAAATGCCCATCGATGATAGACTGGACTGGGAAATGTGGCACATATACACCATGGAATATTATGCAGCAATCAAAAATGATGAGTTTGTGTCCTTTGTAAGGACAGGGATGAATCTGGAGAACATCATTCTCAGCAAACTGACACAAGAACAGAAAAGGAAATACTGCATATTCTCACTCATAGACAGGTGAGAAAAATGAGAACACATGGACCAGGGAGGGTTTCTACTACACACAGAGGTTTATTGGGGAGAATGGGGGAGGGACAGTGGGGGGTGCTGGGGAGGGATAGCCTGGTGAGAAATGCCAAATGAGGATAAATGGGAAAAACGCAGCAAAACACACTGCCCTGTGTGTACTTATGCAACTATCTTTCACGTTCTGCACATGTACCACAAAACCTATAATGCAGGGGAGAGACAAGATGGCGTCGTAGAGGCGACTCAGGATTGCAGCTCTCAGTGAAGGTGCAGAGGGTGAGTCCTAGCCGCATTCTCGGATGTTCCTTTTATGCCCACAGAGCGTTGAAAGTCCCAGGTTTGGGAGAGACACGGGACGCTAGCAGCCGGCTAAAGCAGCCGGCTCCCACTGCCTCCTTGGCCGGCGCCACAGTGGGACCCGGCGTGGAACTCACTGGTCTGGGTGCCCTGTTAAACCGGCAATCTGAGATTTGGAAGGGCAGATTGGCATGATCATCTGATTGAACAAGACTTGGACAATGAGCCAGACCAGGAGTTTCCTTGGAAGCGTGATCTGAGCCGGGGTAGTAGGCAGCGGCATGGGAGATCAAACGGATACCAGTGCCCTATCGTCAGGCTACTGGGGCGCCAGTGAGAGATTCGACCTTTCAGCTTGCAGAGAGGAAGAGAGAGATAGAGAGGATGGACTCTGAGGCAGGAGGCTGGGTGATCGGGCTCCGCGGGTCCCATGCTCACGGGGACAAGCAGGGTAGCGACTGGAGATGCTTGGGGCTGAGAGTTTTGCTGCCGGAATCTAGGACGGTGCAGCACGGTGAGGGAGGGGCGTCCGCCATTGCTGACGCAGTCCACCCCCACTGAAGTACCACCCAGGAATGACGCGGCCTGCCGTTGCCAAGGCAACCTGCCATAACAGAGAGACTCCACGCTCCACAGCAGAATGGAGCCCAGCAGCAACAGGGCGGACCCGCGCAAGCAGGTCAGAGCCCCAGCAGACAAATAGTGAATAGACTGCCGCCTAGTGGGGCAGGACAGTGCAACAGATACTCATGAAGAAAGCCCCAACTCCCTGAGTCAGAGCATCTAAGGGGGGAAAAAAAAAGAGTGGTGTTTTATGAGTTCTATAGCAGCAGAAATAAACAACCTCCCAACAACGCTGAATGAACAACGGAGCTCACAGCTCAGCACTGGAGCTCCTATAAAGCACAGACTGTCTCCTCAAGCAGCTCCCTGACCCCTGTATATCCAAGGAGTCACCCCAGAAAAGGAATAATCAGACTGACATTTGGCTGGCATTATTCTGAAACAAGGACAGCAGAAGAAGAAACTGGTATCATCCCTCACTGTTCCGCAGCTGCTGCAGGTATACCCCAGACAAGCAGGGCCTGGAGTGGATCTCAGCACTCATACAGCAGAGGGGATAGACCATTAGAGGGAAAACTAAGTAACAGAAATACTTCATCATCAAGAATCTCAGCGTCCACACAGAGACCCAATTGAAAAATCAGCAACTACTAAGACGACAGGCAGATAAATCCATAAAGATGGGAAGAAACCAGCGCAAAAAGGAGGAAAGCACCCGAAACCAAAACACCTCACCTCCAAAACAGGACCAAAACTCCTCACCAGCAAGGGAACAAAGCTGGACGGAGAATGAATGTGACGAAATGACGGAATCAGACTTCAGAAAGTGGATCATAAGAAACTTCAGTGAGCTAAAGGAACATGTACTAAACCACTGCAAAGAAACTAAGAACCGAAGAGGGAGGCAAGATGGCGTCGTAGAGGTGACTCAGGATTGCAGCTCTCGGTGAAGGCGCAGAGGGTGAGTCCTAGCCGCATTCTCGGATGTTCCTTTTATGCCCACAGAGCGTTGAAAGTCCCAGGTGTGGGAGAGACACGGGACGCTAGCAGCCGGCTAACGCAACCAGCTCCCGCCGCCTCTTCGGCCGGCGCCGCAGCGGGACCCGGCGCGGAACTCACTGGTCTGGGTGCCCTGTTAAACCGGCAATCTGAGATTTGCAAGGGCAGATTGGCATGTCCATCTGATTGAACAGGACTTGGACAATGAGCCAGACCAGGAGTTTCCTGGGAAGCGTGATCTGAGCCGGGGTAGTGGGCAGCAGCACGGGAGATCGCACGGATCCCAGTGCCCTATCGGCAGGCTCCTGGGGCGCCAGTGAGAGAGTCGACCTTTCAGCTTGGGGAGAGGAAGAGAGAGAGAGAGAGAGGACGGACTCTGAGGCAGGGAGCAGGGTGATCGGGCTCGGCGGGTCCCACACTCACGGGGACAAGCAGGGCGGCGACTGGAGGCGCTTGGGGCTGAGAGTTTTGTTGCCGGCATTTAGGACGGTGCAGCCCGGTCAGGGAGGGGCGTCCACCATTCCTGACAAAGTGCACCCCCACTTAAGTACCGCCCAGGACTGACGCAGCCTGCCGTTGCCGAGGCAACCTGCCATAACAGAGAGAGTCCGCCGGGCCGCAACAGGGCGGACCCGCCTTAGGAGGTCAGAGCCCCGGCAGGCAAATAGTGAATAGACTGCCACCTAGTGGGGCAGGACAGTGCAACAGATACTCATAAAGAAAGCCCCAACTCCCTGAGACAGAGCATCTAAGGGTGGAAAAAAAAAAAAAAAGAGTGGTGTTTTATGAGTTCTATTGCAGCAGACATAACCTCCCAACAACCCTGAATGAACAACGGAGCTCACAGCTCAGCACTGGAGCTCCTATAAAGCACAGACTGTCTCCTCAAGCAGCTCCCTGACCTCTGTATATCCGAGGAGTCACCCCAGAAAAGGACTAATCAGACTGACATTTGGCTGGCATCATTCTGGAACAAGGGCAGCAGAAAAAGAAACTGATATCATCCCTCACTGTTCTGCAGCTGCTGCAGGTATACCCCAGACAAGCAGGGCCTGGAGTGGACCTCAGCACTCATACAGCAGAGAGGATAGATCATTAGAGGGAAAACTAAGTAACAGAAATACTTCATCATCAACAATCTCAGTGTCCACACAGAGACCCAATTGAAAAATCAGCCACTACTAAGACAACAGGCGGATAAATCCATAAAGATGGGAAGAAACCAGCGCAAAAAGGAGGAAAGCACCCGAAACCAAAACACCTCACCTCCAAAAAAGGACCAAAACTCCTCACCAGCAAGGGAACAAAGCTGGACAGAGAATGAATGTGACGAAATGACGGAATCAGACTTCAGAAAGTGGATAATGAGAAACTTCAGTGAGCTAAAGGAACATGTTCTAAACCAGTGCAAAGAAACTAAGAACCTTGAAAAAAGATTTGAAAAAAGATTCGAGGAATTGATAACGAGAATGGACAACTTAGAGAGGAATATGAATGAATTGAAGGAGCTGAAAAACTCAACACGAGAACTTCGCGAAGCATGCACAAGTATCAACAGCCGAATTGACCAAGCAGAAGAAAGAATATCAGAAGTTGAAGATCAACTCAATGAAATAAAACGAGAAACCAAGATTAAAGAAAAAAGCACAAAAAGGAATGAACAAAATCTCCAAGAAATGTGGGACTATGTGAAGAGACCCAACCTACGTTTGATAGGTGTACCAGAATGTGATGAAGAGAATGAATCCAAGCTGGAAAACACTCTTCAGGATATTATCCAGGAAAATTTCCCCAACCTAGCAAGACAGGTCAATACTCAACTCCAGGAAATACAGAGAACACCACAAAGATACTCTGCAAGAAGAGCAACCCCAAGGCACATAATCGTCAGATTCACCAGGGTTGAAACGAAGGAGAAAATACTAAGGGCAGCCAGAGAGAAAGGTCGGGTCACCCACAAAGGGAAGCCCATCAGACTCACAGCAGATCTCTCAGCAGAGACTCTACAAGCCAGAAGAGAGTGGGGGCCAATATTCAACATCCTTAAAGAAAAGAGCTTTCAACCCAGAATTTCATATCCAGCGAAACTGAGCTTCATAAGTGAAGGAAAAATAAAATCCTTCACGAACAAGCAAGTACTCAGAGATTTTGTCACCACTAGGCCTGCTTTACAAGAGCTCCTGAAAGAGGCACTACACATAGAAAGAAACAACCAGTTCCAGCCATCCTAAAAGCATACCAAATGCTAAAGACCATCAACAAAATGAAGAATGTACATGAACCAACGGGAAAAACAGCCAGCTAGCATCAAAATGGCAGTATCAAATTCACACATAACAATATTAACCCTGAATGTAAATGGGCTAAATGCACCAATCAAAAGACACAGACTGGCAAATTGGATAAAAAACCAAAACCCATCGGTGTGCTGTATCCAGGAAACCCACCTCACATGCAAAGATACACAAAGGCTCAAAATAAAGGGATGGAGGAAGATTTACCAAGCAAATGGAGAGCAAAAAAAAGCAGGAGTTGCAATTCTCATCTCTGATAAAATAGACTTTAAAGTAACAAAGATCAAAAGGGACAAAGAAGGTCATTACATAATGGTAAAAGGATCGATACAACAAGAAGAGATAACGATTCTAAATATATATGGACCCAATGTAGGAGCACCCAGATATATAAGGCAAGTTCTTAATGACTTACAAAGGGACTTAGACTCCCACACAATAATAGTGGGAGACTTTAACACTCCACTGTCAATAGCAGACAGATCAACCAGACAGAAAATTAACAAGGATATCCAGGACTTGAACTCAGACCTGGAACAAGCAAACCTGATAGACATTTACAGAACTCTCCACCCCAAATCCACAGAATATACATTCTTCTCAGCACCACATCACACCTACTCCAAAATTGACCACATAATTGGAAGTAAAGCACTCCTCAGCAAATGCAAAACAACTGAAATCATAACAAACAGTCTCTCAGACCATAGTGCAATCAAGTTGGAACTCAGAATTCAGAAAATAACTCAGAACCGCACAGCTTCATGGAAACTGAACAATTGGCTCTTGAATGTTGATTGGATAAACAATGAAATGAAGGCAGAAATAAAGAAGTTCTTTGAAACCAATGAGAATGAAGACACAACGTACCAGAATCTCTGGGACACATTTAAAGCAGTCTGTAGAGGAAAATATATAGCAATAAGTGCCCACATGAGAAGAGTGGAGAGATCCAAAATTGACACCCTATCGTCAAAATTGAAAGAGCTAGAGGAGCAAGATCAAAAAAGCTCAAAACCTAGCCGAAGACAAGAAATAACTAAGATCAGAGCAGAACTGAAGGAGATAGAGACAAGAAAAACCCTTCAAAAAATCAATAAATCTAAGAGCTGGTTTTTCGAAAAGATCAACAAAATAGACAGACCACTAGCCAGACTGATAAAAAAGAAGAGAGAGAACAACCAAATAGATGCAATAAAAAACGATAAAGGGGAAATCACCACAGATTCCACAGAAATTCAAACCATCATCAGAGAATACTACAAACAACTCTATGCACATAAACCAGTAAATCAGGAAGAAATGGATAAATTCCTGGATGCCTGTGTCCTCCCAAGCCTAAACCAGGAGGAAGCCGAAACTATGAATAGACCAATAACAAGGTCTGAAGTTGAGGCAGCAATTAAGAGCCTACCACACAAAAAAAGCCCAGGTCCAGATGGGTTCACAGCCGAATTCTACCAGACACACAAAGAGGATCTGGTACCATTCCTTCTGAAACTATTCCAAATAATCCAAAAAGAGGGAACCCTTCCCAAATCATTTTATGAGACCAACATCATCCTGATACCAAAACCTGGCAGAGACTCAACAAGAAAAGAAAACTTCAGGCCAATATCCATGATGAACATAGATGCAAAAATCTTCAATAAAATACTGGCAAACCGATTGCAACAGCACATTAAAAAACTTATCCATCATGATCAAGTAGGATTTATCCCGGGGATGCAAGGCTGGTTCAACATACGCAAGTCTATAAATGTAATTCACCACATAAACAGAAGCAAAAACAAAAACCACATGATTATCTCAATTGATGCAGAGAAGGCATTTGACAAAATTCAACAGCCCTTTATGCTAAAAACCCTCAATAAACTTGGTATTGATGGAACATATCTCAAAGTAATAAAAGCTATTTATGACAAACCAACAGCCAATATCATACTTAATGGGCAAAAACTGGAAGCATTCCCTTTGAAATCTGGCACTAGACAAGGATGCCCTCTCTCACCACTTCTATTCAACATAGTACTGGAAGTTCTAGCCAGAGCAATCAGGCAAGAAAAAGAAATAAAGGGTATTCAAATAGGAAAGGTGGAAGCCAAATTGTCTCTATTTGCAGACGACATGATAGTATACCTAGAAGACCCCATCACCTCAGCCCAAAAGCTCCTGCAACTGATAAGCAACTTCAGCAAAGTCTCAGGATATAAAATCAATGTGCAAAAATCACAAGCATTCCTATACACCAATAACAGACTTAAAGAGAACCAAATCAAGAATGAACTGCCATTCACAATTGCTACAAAGAAAATAAAATACCTAGGAATACAACTCACTAGGAATGTAAGGGACCTCTTTAAGGAAAACTACAAACAACTGCTCAACGAAATAAGAGAGGACACAAACAGATGGAGAAACATTCCATGTTCGTGGTTAGGAAGAATCAATATCGTGAAAATGGCTATACTGCCCAAAGTAATTTATACAATCAATGCTATCCCCATCAAACTACCATTGAATTTCTTCACAGAACTGGAAAAAACCACCATGAATTTCATATGGAACCAAAAAAGAGCCCGCATAGCCAAGTCAATTCTAAGCAAAAAGAACACAGCGGGAGGCATCACGCTACCAGACTTCAAACTATACTACAAGGCTACAGTAATCAAAACAGCATGGTACTGGTACCAAAACAGAGATATAGACCAATGGAACAGAACAGAGGCATCGGAGGCAACACAACACATCTACAACCATATTATCTTTGATAAACCAGACAAAAACAGGCAATGGGGAAAGGATTCCCTATTTAATAAATGGTGTTGGGAAAACTGGCTAGCCATGTGCAGAAAGCAGAAATTGGACCCCTTCCTGACACCTTACACTAAAATTAACTCCAGATGGATTAAAGACTTAAACGTAAGACCCGACACCATAAAAACCCTAGAAGAAAATCTAGGCAAAACCATTCAGGACATAGGAGTAGGCAAGGACTTCATGAACAAAACTCCCAAAGCATTGGCAACAAAAGCCAAAATAGACAAATGGGACCTAATCAAACTCCACAGCTTCTGCACAGCAAAACAAACAGTCACTAGAGTGAATCGGCAACCATCAGAATGGGAAAAAATCTTTGCAGTTTACGCATCCGACAAAGGGCTGATATCCAGAATTTACAAAGAACTCAAACAGATTTACAGGAAAAAAACAAACAAGCCCATTCAAAAATGGGCAAAGGATATGAACAGAAACTTTACGAAAGCAGACATACATGAGGCCAGCAAACATATGAAAAAGTGCTCATCGTCATTGGTCATTAGAGAGATGCAAATCAAAACCACATTGAGATACCATCTCACACCAGTTAGAATGGCGATCATTAAAAAATCTGGAGACAGCAGATGCTGGAGAGGATGTGGAGAAATAGGAACACTCTTACACTGTTGGTGGGAGTGTAAATTAGTTCAACCATTGTGGAAGACAGTGTGGCGATTCCTCAGGGACCTAGAAATAGAAATTCCATTTGACCCAGCAATCCCATTACTGGGTATCTATCCAAAGGATTATAAATCGTTCTACTATAAGGACACATGCACACGAATGTTCATTGCAGCACTGTTTACAATAGCAAAGACCTGGAACCAACCCAAATGCCCAACGATGATAGACTGGACTGGGAAAATGTGGCACATATACACCATGGAATATTATGCAGCAATCAAAAATGATGAGTTTGTGTCCTTTGTAGGGACATGGATGAATCTGGAGAACATCATTCTCAGCAAACTGACACAAGAACAGAAAAAGAAATACCGCATATACTCGCTCATAGGTGGGTGAGAAAAATGAGAACATGTGGACACAGAGAGGCGGTCTACTATACACTGGGGACTGTTGGGGGGAATGGGGGAGGGACAGCAGGGGGGGGGCTGGGGGGGATAGCCTGGGGATGAATACCAAGTGTGGGTGAAGGGGAGGAAAGCAGCAAAGCACACTGCCATGTGTGTACCTATGCAACTATCTTGCTCGTTCTGCACATGTACCCCCAAACCTATAATGCAATAAAAAAAAAAAAAAAAAAAGAAACTAAGAACCTTGAAAAATGATTCAAGGAATTGATAACAAGAATGGACAACTTAGAGAGGAATATAAATGAATTGAAGAAGCTGAAAAACACAACATGAGAACTTCACGAAGCATGCACAAGTTTCAACAGCCGAATTGACCAAGCAGAAGAAAGAATATCAGAAGTTGAAGATCAACTCAATGAAATAAAACGAGAAACCAAGATTAAAGAAAAAAGTACAAAAAGGAATTAACAAAATCTCCAAGAAATGTGGGACTATGTGAAGAGACCCAACCTACGTTTGATAGGTGTACCAGAATGTGACGAAGAGAATGAATCCAAGCTGGAAAACACTCTTCAGGATATTATCCAGGAAAATTTCCCCAACCTAGCAAGACAGGTCAATACTCAACTCCAGGAAATATAGAGAACACCACAAACATACTCCGCAAAAAGAGCAACCCCAAGGAACATAATCGTCAGATTCACCAGGGTTGAAATGAAGGAGAAAATACTAAGGGCAGCCAGAGAGAAAGGTCGGGTCACCCACAAAGGGAAGCCCATCAGACTCACAGCAGATCTTTCGGCAGAGACTCTACAAGCCAGAAGAGAGTGGGGGCCAATATTCAACATCCTTAAAGAAAAGATCTTTCAACCCAGAATTTCATATCCAGCCAAACTGAGCTTCATAAGTGAAGGAAAAATAAAATCCTTCACGAAAAAGCAAGTACTCAGAGATTTTGTCACCACTAGGCCTGCTTTACAAGAGCTCCTGAAAGAGGCACTACACATAGAAAGAAACAACCAGTTCCAGCCATCCTAAAAGCATACCAAATGCTAAAGACCATTAACAAAATGAAGAATGTACATGAACGAACGGGCAAAACAGCCAGCTAGCATCAAAATGGCAGTATCAAATTCACACATAACAATATTTACCCTGAATGTAAATGGGCTAAATGCACCAATCAAAAGACACAGACTGGCAAAATGGATAAAAAACCAAAACCCATCGGTATGCTGTATCCAGGAAACACACCACACACACAAAGATACACAAAGGCTAAAAATAAAAGGATGGAGGAAGATTTACCAAGCAAATGGAGAGCAAAGAAAAGCAGGAGTTGCAATTCTCATCTCTGATAAAATGGACTTTAAAGCAACAAAGATCAAAAAGGACAAAAAAGGTCATTACATAATGGTAAAAGGATCGATACAACAAGAAGAGCTAATGATTCTATATACATATGGACCCAGTGTAGCAGCACCCAGATATATAAGGCAAGTTCTTAATGACTTACAAAGAGACTTAGACTTCCACACAATAATAGCGGGAGACTTTAACAGTCCACTATCAATAGCAGACAGATCAACCAGACAGAAAATTAACAAGGATATCCAGGACTTGAACTCAGACCTGGAACAAGCAAACCTGATAGATATTTACAGAACTCTCCACCCCAAATCCACAGAATATACATTCTTCTCAGCACCACATCACACCTACTCCAAAATTGACCACATAATTGAAAGTAAAGCACACCTCAGCAAATGCAAAACAACGGAAATCATAAAAAACAGTCTCTCAAACCATAGTGCAATCAAGTTGGCACTCAGAATTCAGAATATAACTCAGAACCACACAGCTTCATGGAAACTGAACAACTGGCTCTTGAATGTTGATTGGATAAACAATGAAATGAAGGCAGAAATAAAGAAGTTTTTTGAAACCAATGAGAATGAAGACACAACGTACCAGAATCTCTGGGACACATTTAAAGCAGTCTGTAGAGGAAAATATATAGCAATAAGTGCCCACATGAGAAGAGTGGAGAGATCCAAAATGGACACCCTATCATCAAAATTGGAAGAGCTAGAAAAGCAAGATCAAAAAAGCTCAAAACCTAGCCGAAGACAAGAAATAACTAAGATGAGAGCAGAACTGAAGAAGATACAGACAAGAAAAACCCTTCAAAAAATCAATAAATCTAAGAGCTGGTTTTTCAAAAAGATCAACAAAATAGACAGACCACTAGCCAGACTGATAAAAAAGAAAAGAGAACAACCAAATAGATGCAATAAATAACGATAATGGGGAAATCACCACAGATTCCACAGAAATTCAAACCATCATTACAGAATACTACAAACAACTCTATGCACAAAAACTAGTAAATAAGAAAGCAATGGATAAATTCCTAGACGTCTGTGTCCTCCCAAGCCTAAACCAGGAGGAAGCCAAAACTATGAATAGACCAATAACAAGGTCAGAAGTTGAGGCAGCAATTAAGAGCCTACCACACAAAAAAGCCCAGGTCTAGATAAGTTCACAGCTGAATTCTACCAGACAGACAAAGAGAATCTGGTACCATTCCTTCTGAAACTATTCCAAATAATCCAAAAAGAGGGAACCCTTCCCAAATCATTTTATGAGACCAACATCATCCTGATACCAAAACCTGGCAGAGACTCAACAAGAAAAGAAAACTTCAGGCCAATATCCATGATGAACACAGATGCAAAAATCTTCAATAAAATACTGGCAAACCGATTGCAACAGCACATTAAAAAACTTATCCATCATGATCAAGTAGGATTCATCCCAGGGATGCAAGGCTGGTTCAACATACGGAAGTCTATAAATGTAATTCACCACATAAACAGAAGCAAAAACAAAAACCACATGATTATCTCAATTGATGGAGAGAAGGCATTTGACAAAATTCAACAGCCTTTTATGCTAAAAACCCTCAATAAACTTGGTCTTGATGGAACATATCTCAAAGTAATAAAAGCTATTTATGACAAACCAACAGCCAATATCATACTTAATGAGCAAAAACTGGAAGCATTCCTTTTGAAATCCGGCACTAGACAAGGATGCCCTCTCTCACCACTTCTATTCAACATAGTACTGGAAGTTCTAGCCAGAGCAATCAGGCAACGAAAAGAAATAAAGGGTATTCAAATAGGAAAGGTGGAAGCCAAATTGTCTCTATTTTTAGACGACAGGATAGTATACCTAGAAGACCCCATCACCTCAGCCCAAAAGCTCCTGCAACTGATAAGCAACTTCAGCAAAGTCTCAGGATATAAAATCAATGTGCAAAAATCACAAGCATTCCTATACACCAAAAACAGACTTAAAGAGAAAAAAATTAAGATCGAACTGCCATTCACAATTGCTACAAAGAAAATAAAAAACCTAGGAATACAACTCACTAGGAATGTAAGGGAACTCTTTAAGGAAAACTACAAACAACTGCTCAACGAAATAAGAGAGGACACAAACAGACGGAGAAACATTCCATGTTCGTGGTTAAGAAGAATCAATATTGTGAAAATGGCTATACTGTCCAATGTAATTTACACATTCAATGCTATCCCCATCAAACTATCATTGAATTTCTTCACAGAACTGGAAAAAAACACCACGAATTTCATATGTAACCAAAAAAGAGCCTGCATAGCCAAGTCAATTCTAAGCAAAAAGAACACAGCGGGAGGCATCACGCTACCAGACTTCAAACTGTATTACAAGGGCTACAGTAATCAAAACAGCATGGTACTGGTACCAAAACGGAGATATAGACCAATGGAACAGAACAGAAGCATCAGAGGCAACACAACATATCTACAACCATATTATCTTTGATAAACCAGACAAAAACAGGCAATGGGGAAAGGATTCCCTATTTATTGAATGGTGTTGGGAAAACTGGCTAGCCATGTGCAGAAAGCAGAAACTGGACCCGTTTCTGACACCTTACACTAAAATTAACTCCAGATGGATTAAAGACTTAAACGTAAGACCTGACACCATAAAACCCTAGAAGAAAATCTAGGCAAAACCGTTCAGGACATAGGAGTAGGCAAAAACTTTGTGACCAAAACACCAAAAGCATTGGCAACAAAAGCCAAAATAGACAAATGGGACCTAATCAAACTCCACAGCTTCTTCACGGCAAAAGAAACAGTCACTAGAGTGAATCGGCAACCATCAGTATGGGAAAAAATCTTTGCAGTTTACACATCTGACAAAGGGCTGATATCCAGAATTTACAAAGAACTCAAACAGATTTACAGAAAAACAAACAAACAAATGATATGAACAGAAACTTTACAAAAGAAGACATACATGAGGCCAACAAACATATGAAAAAGTGCTCATCATCATTGGTCATTAGAGAGATGCAAATCAAAACCACATTGAGATATCATCTCACACCAGTTAGAATGGCGATCATTAAAATATCTGGAGACAGCAGATGCTGGAGAGGATGTGGAGAAATAGGAACACTCTTACACTGTTCGTGGGAATGTAAATTAGTTCAACCATTGTGGAAGACAGTGTGGCGATTCCTCAGGGACCTAGAAATAGAAATTCCATTTGACCCAGCAATCCCATTACTGGGTATCTATCCAAAAGACTATAAATCGTTCTACTATAAGGACACATGCACACGAATGTTCATTGCAGCACTGTTTAAAATAGCAAAGACCTGGAACCAACCCAAATGCCCATCGATGATAGACTGGACTGGGAAAATGTGGCACATATACACCATGGAATATTATGCAGCAATCAAAAATGATGAGTTTGTGTCTTTTGTAAGGACATGGATGAATCTGGAGAACATCATTCTCAGCAAACTGACACAAGGACAGAAAAAGAAATACTGCATATACTCACTCATAGGTGGGTGAGAAAAATGAGAACACATGGACACAGAGAGGCGGTCTATTATACACTGGGGACTGTTGGGGGAAATCGGGGAGGGACAGTGAGGGGGGCTGGGGGGGATAGCCTGGCAATGAATACCAAGTGTTGGTGAAGGGGAGGAAGGCAGCAAAATACACTGCCATGTGTGTACCTATGCAACTATCTTGCACGTTCTGCACATGTACCCCAAAACCTAAAATGCAATAAAAATTTAAAAAAAAAAAACCTATAATGCAATAAAAATTTTAAAAAATTAAAAAAAAAACAAAAAAACTCCGCTGCATAACCATGTAAATATACTTAACACTACTGAACCATGCACTTGAAAATGGTCAAGGTGATAAATTTTGTTATACATTTTTACTATAATAAAAAATTGTGTATCTGTGAATCAAAAAAAATAAATAATTAAAAGGCTAACAAAAATGGCAATTCGGAAAATAAAAATTAATGAGTGACACAAAATGACGGAATCATACCTCAAAAGGTGGATAATGAGAAACTTCCATGAGCTAAAAGAACATGTTCTTTTTTTTTTTTAATTTTTATTGCATTATAGGTTTTGGGGTACATGTGCAGAACGTGCAAGATAGTTGCATAGGTACACACATGGCAGTGTGTTTTGCTGCCTTCCTCCCTTTCACCCACACTTTGCGTTCATCCCCAGGCTATCCCTCCCCAGCCCCCCCCACTGTCCATCCCCCATTCTTCCAAATAGACCCCAGTGTATACTAGACCATCTCTCTGTGTCCATGTGTTCTCATTTTTCTAACCCACCTATGAGTGAGAATATGCGGTATTTCTTTTTCTGTTCTTATGTCAGTTTGCTGAGAATGATGTTCTCCAGATTCATCCATGTCCTTACAAAGGACACAAACTCATCATTTTTGATTGCTGCATAATATTCCATGGTGTATATGTGCCACATTGTCCCAGTCCAGTCTATCATCGTTGGGCATTTGGGTTGGTTCCAGTTCTTTGCTATTGTAAACAGTGCTGCAATGAATATTCGTGTGCATGTGTCCTTATACCAGAACGATTTATGGTCCTTTGGATATATACCCAGTAATGGGATTGCTGGGTCAAATGGAATTTCTATTTCTAGGTCCCTGATGAATCGCCACCCTATCTTCCACAATGGTTGAACTAATTTACACTCCCACCAACAGTGTAAGAGTGTTCCGATTTCTCCACATCCTCTCCAGCATCTGTTGTCTCCAGATTTTTTAATGATCACCATTCTAACTGGTGTGAGATGGTATCTCAATGTGGTTTTGATTTGCATCTCTCTAATGACCAGTGATTATGAGCATTTTTGCATATGTTTGTTGGCCTCATGTATTTCTTCTTTTGTAAAGTGTCTATTCATATCCTTTTCCTATTTTTGAATGGGCTTGTTTGTTTTTTTCCTGTAAATCTGTTTGAGTTCTTTGTAAATCTGTTTGAGTTCTTTGTAAATTCTGGATATCAGCCCTTTGTCAGATGTGTAAACTGCAAAAATTTTTTCCCATTCTGATGGTTGCTGATTCACTCTAGTAACTGTTTCTTTTGCCGTGCAGAAGCTGTGGAGTTTGATTAGGTCCCTTTTGTCTATTTTGGCTTTTTTTGCCAATGCTTTTGGTGTTTTGGTCATAAAGTCCTTGCCTACTCCTATGTCCTGAATGGTTTTGCCTAGATTTTCTTCTAGGGTTTTCATGGTGTCAGGTCTTACGTTTAAGTCTTTAATCCATCTGGAGTTAATTTTAGTGTAAGGTGTCAGGAAAGGGTCCAGTTTCTGCTTTCTGCACATGGCTAGCCAGTTTTCCCAACACCACTTATTAAATAGGGAATCCTTTCCCCATTGCTTGTTTTTGTCTGGTTTATCAAAGATTACATGGTTGTAGATATGTTGTGTTGCCTCCAATGCCTCTGTTCTGTTCCATTGGTCCATATATCTGTTTTCGTACCAGTACCATGTTGTTTTGATTACTGTAGCCTTGTAGTATAGTTTGAAGTCTGGTAGTGTGATGCCTCCCGCTGTGTTCTTTTTGCTTAGAATTGACTTGGCTATGCGGGCTCTCTTTTGGTTTCATATGAAATTCATGGTGGTTCTTTCCAGTTCTGTGAAGAAATTCAATGGTACTTTGATGGGGATAGCATTGATTGTGTAAATTACTTTGGGCAGCATAGCCATTTTCACGATATTGATTCTTCCTAACCAAGAACATGGAATGTTTCTCCAACTCTTTGTGTCCTCTCTTATTTTGTTGAGCAGTGGTTTGTAGTTTTCCGTAAGGAGGTCCCTTACATTCCTTGTGAGTTGTATTCCTAGGTATTTTATTTTTTTTTGCAGCAGTTGTGAATGGCAGTTCGTTCTTGATTTGTTTCTCTTTAAGTCTGTTATTGGTGTATAGGAATGCTTCTGATTTTTGCACATTGATTTTATATCTGAGACTTTGCTAAAGTTGCTTATCAGTTTCAGGAGCTTTTGGGCTGAGGTGATGCGGTCTTTTAAGTATACCATCATGTCGTCTGCAAATAGAGACAATTTGGCTTCCACCTTTCCTATTTGAATACCCTTTATTTCTTTTTCTTGCCTGATTGCTCTGGCTAGAACATCCAGTACTATGTTGAATAGAAGTGGTGAGAGAGGGCATCCTTGTCTAGTGCCGGATTTCAAAGGGAATGCTTCCAGTTTTTGCCCATTGAATATGATATTGGCTGTTGGTTTGTCATAAATAGCTCTTATTACTGTGAGTTATGTTCCATCAATACCAAGCTTTTTGAGGGTTTTTAGCATAAAGGGCTGTTGAATTTTGTCAAATGCCTTCTCTGCATCAATTGAGATAATCATGTGGATTTTGTTTTTGCTTCTGTTTATATGGTGAATTACATTTATAGACTTGTGTATGTTGAACCAGCCTTGCATCCCCGGGATGAATCCTACTTGATCATGATGGATAAGTTTTTTAATGTGCTGTTGCAATCGGTTTGCCAGCATTTTATTGAAGATTTTTGCATCTATGGTCATCATGGATATTGGCCTGAAATTATCTTTTCTTGTTGAGTCTCTGCCAGGTTTTGGTATCAGGATGATGTTGGGCTCATAAAATGATTTGGGAAGGGTTCCCTCTTTTTGGATTATTTGGAATACTTTCAGAAGAAATGGTACCAGATCCTCTTTGTGTGTCTGGTAGAATTCAGCTGTGAACCCATCTGGACCTCAGCTTTTTTTGTTTGGTATGCTCTTAATTACTACCTCAACTTCAGACCTTGTTAATGGTCTATTCATAGTTTTGGTTTCCTTTTGATTTAGGCTTCGGAGGACACAGGCGTCCAGGAATTTATTCATTTCTTCCTGATTTACTAGTTTATGTGCATCGAGTTGTTTGCAGTATTCTCTGATGATGGTTTGAATTTCTGTGGAATCTGTGGTGATTTCCCCATTATCGTTTTTCATTGCATCTATTTTGTTGTTCTCTCTTTTCTTTTTTATCAGTCTGGCTAGTGGTCTATTTTGTTGATCTTTTCGAAAAACTGTCTCTTAGATTTATTGATTTTTTAAAGGGATTTTCTTGTCTCTATCTTTTTCAGTTCTGCTCTGATCTTAGTTATTTCTTGTCTTTGGCTAGGTTTTGAGCTTTTTTGATCTTGCTCCTCTAGCTCTTTCAATTTTGACTATACGGCGTCCATTTTGGATCTCTCCACTCTTCTCATGTGGGCACTTATTGCTATATATTTTCCTCTACAGACTGCTTTAAATGTGTCCCAGAGATTCTGGTACGTTGTGTCTTCGTTCTCATTGGTTTCAAAGAACTTCTCTATTTCTGCCTTCATTTCATTGTTTATCCAATCAACATTCAAGAACCAGTTGTTCAGTTTCCTTGAAGCTGTGTGGTTCTGAGTTAGTTTCTGAATTCTGAGTTCAAACTTGATTGCACTATGGTCTGAGAGACTGTTTGTTATGATTTCAGTTGTTTTGCATTTGCTGAGGAGTATTTTACTTCTAATTATGTGGTCAATTTTGGAGTAGGTGTGATGTGGTGCTGAGAAGAATGTATATTCTGTGGATTTGGGGTGGAGAGTTCTGTAAATGTCTATCAGGTTTGCTTGTTCCGGGTCTGAGTTCAAGTCCTGGATATCCTTGTTAATTTTCTGTCTGGTTGATCTGTCTGCTATTGACAGTGGAGTGTTAAAGTCTCCCACTATTATTGTGTGGAAGCCTTAGTCTCTTTGAAAGTCATTAAGAACTTTCCTTATATGTCTGGGTGCTCCTACATTGGGTCCATATATATTTAGAATCATTAGCTCTTCTTGTTGTATCGATCCTTTTACCATTATGTAATGACCTTCTTTGTCACTTTTGGTCTTTGTTGCTTTAGAGTCTATTTTATCAGAGATGAGAATTGCAACTCCTGCTTTTTTTTGCTCTCCATTTGCTTGGTAAATCTTCCTCCATCCTTTTATTTTGAACCTTTGTGTATCTTTGCGTGTGAGGTGGGTTTCATGGATACAGCACACCGATGGGTTTTGGTTTTTGATCCAATTTGCCAGTCTGTGTCTTTTGATTGGTGCATTTAGCCCATTTACATTTAGGGTTAATATTGTTATGTGTGAATTTGATACTGCCATTTTGATGCTAGCTGGCTGTTTTACCCATTGGCTCATGTAGATTCTTCATTTTTTTGATGCTCTTTAGCATTTTGTATGCTTTTAGGATGGCTGGTACTGGTTGTTTCTTTCTATGTGTAGTGCCTCTTTCAGGAGCTCTTGTAAAGCAAGCCTAGTGGGGACAAAATCTCTGAGTACTTGCTTGTTCATGAAGGATTTCATTTTTCCTTCACTTTTGAAGCTCAGTTTGTCTGGATATGAAATTCTGGGTTGAAAGTTCTTTTCTTTAAGGATGTTGAATATTGGCCCCCACTCTCTTCTGGCTTGTAGAGTCTCTGCCGAGAGATCTGCTGTGAGTCTGATGGGCTTCACTTTGTGGTTGACCGACCTTTCTCTCTGGCTGCCCTTAGTATTTTCTCCTTCATTTCAACCCTGGTGAATCTGATGATTATGTGCCTTGGGGTTGCTCTTCTTGCGGAGTATCTTTGGGGTGTTCTCTGTATTTCCTGGAGTTGAGTATTGACCTGTCTTGCTAGGTTGGGAAAATTTTCCTGGATAATATCCTGAAGAGTGTTTTCCAGCTTGGATTCATTGTCTTCATCACATTCTTGTACACCTATCAAACGTAGGTTTGGTCTCTTCACATAGTCCCACATTTCTCGGAGATTTTGTTCATTTTTTTCTGTACTTTTTTCTTTAATCTTGGTTTCTCATTTTATTTCATTGAGTTGATCTTCAACTTCTGATATTCTTTCTTCTGCTTGGTCAGTTCGGCTGTTGAAACTTGTTGATGCTTCTCAAAGTTCTCGTGTTGTGTTTTTCAGCTCCTTCAATTCATTCATATTCCTCTCTAAGTTGTCCATTCTTGTTATCAATTCCTCGAATCTTTTTTCAAATCTTTTTTCAACGTTCTTAGTTTCTTTGCACTGATTTAGAACATGTTCTTTTAGCTCACTGAAGTTTCTCATTATCCACTTTCTGAAGTCTGATTCCATCATTTCATCACACTCCTTCTCCATCCAGCTTTGTTCCCTTGCTGGTCAGGAGTTTTGGGTTTTTTTGGGGGTTGAGGTGTTTTGGTTTCGGGTGTTTTCCTCTTTTTTGCGCTGGTTTCTTCCCATCTTTATGGATTTATCCGCCTGTCGTCTTAGTAGTTGCTGATTTTTCAATTGGGTCTCTGTGTGGACGCTGATTCTTGATGATGAAGTATTTCTGTTACTTAGTTTTTCTTCTAATGGTCTAGCTTCTCTGCTGTATGAGTGCTGAGGTTCACTCCAGGCCCTGCTTGTCTGGGGTATACCTGTAGCAGCTGCGGAACAGTGAGTGATGATACAAGTTTCTTCTTCCACTGTCTTTGTTCCAGAATGATGCCCACCAAATGTCAGTCTGATTAGTCCTTTTCTTGGGGGTGACTTTTTGGATATACAGGGGTCAGGGGGCTGCTTGAGGAGACGGTCTGTGCTTTATAGGAGCTCCAGTGCTGAGCTGTGAGCTCTGTTGTTTATTCAGGGTTGTTGGGAGGTTATGTCTTCTGCAATATAACTCATAAAACACCACCCTTCCCCCCCCCTTAGGTGCTCTGTCTCAGGGAGTTGGGGCTTTCTTTATGAGTATCTGTTGCACTGTCCTACCCCACTAGGAGGCAGTCTATTCACTATTTGGCTGCCAGGGCTCTGACCTGCTAGCGCAGGTCCGCCCTGTTGCTGCTGGGCTCCCTTCTGCTGTGGAGCGCTCCCCCCTCCTGGCAGAGTCTCTCTGTTATGGCAGGTTGCCTCGGCAATGACAGGCTGCATCAGCCCTGGGTGGTAATTCGGTAGGGGTGGATTGCGTTAGTAATGGTGGACGCCCCTCCCTCACAGGGCTGCACCATCCTAGATGCCAGCCGCAAAACTCTCAGCCCCAAGCACCTCCAGTTGCCGCCCTGCTTGTCCCCATGAGCGTGGGACCCGCCGGGCCCAGTCACCCAGCTCCGTGCCTCAGAGTTCGTCCTCTCTCTCTCTCTCCCTCTCCGCAAGCTGAAAAGTCGACTCTCTCAATGGCGCCCCAGTAGCCTGCCGATAGGGCACTGGGATCCATGCGATCTCCCGTGCCACTGCCCACTACCCCGGTTCAGATCACGCTTCCCAGGAACCTCCTGGTCTGGCTCATTGTCCAAGTCCCGTTCAATCAGATGGACATGCCAATCTTCCCTTACAAATCTCAGATTGCCAGTTTAACAGGGCACCCAGACCAGTGAGTTTTGTGCCAGGTCTTACTGTGGCACCGGCCAGAGCAGCCGTGCAAGCCAGCTGCGCTAGCTGGCTGTACTAGCGTCCTGTGTCTCTCCCACACCTGGGAGTTTCAATGCTCTGTGGGCAAAAAAGGTCCATCTGAGAATGCGGCTAGGACTCACCCTCTGTGCCTTCACTGAGAGCTGCAATCCTGAGTCACTTCTACGATGCCATCTTGCGAGTCCCCCCCAAGAACATGTTCTAAATCAATGCAAAGAAACTGAGAAACTTGAAAAAAGATTTGAAAAAAGATTTGAGGAAATGATAAAAAGAATGGACAACTTAGAGAGGAATATGAATGAATTGAAGGAGCTGAAAAACACAATACGAGAAATTCGTGAAGCATGCACAAGTTTCAACAGCTGAATTGACCAAGCAGTAGAAAGAATATCAGAAGTCAAAGATCAATTCAATGGAATAAAACAAAAAACCAAGATTAGAGAAAAAAGCACAAAAAGGAATGAACAAAATCTCCAAGAAATGTGGGACTGTGTGAAGAGACCTAACTACGTTTGATAGGTGTACCAGAGTTTGAAGAAGAGAATGATTCCAAACTGGAAAAAACTCTTCAGGATATTATCCAGGAAATTTTTCCCAATGTAGCAAGGGAGGCCAATACTCATGTCCAGGAAATACAGAGAACACCACAAAGATATTCTGCAAGAAGAGCAACCCCAAGGCACATAATCATCAGATTCACCAGGGTTGAAATGAAGGAGAAAACAATAAGGGCAGCCAGAGAGAAAGATAGGGTCACCCACAAAGAGAAGCCCATCAGACTCACAGCAGATCTCTCAGCAGAAACTCTACAAGCCAGAAGAGAGTAGGGGGCAATAGTCAACATCCTTAAAGAAAAGAACTTTCAACCCAGAATTTTATATTTAGCCAAACTGTGCTTCATAAGTGAAGGAAGAATAAAATATTTTGCCACCAAACAAGTACTCAGAGATTTTGTAACCACCAGGAATGCTTTACAAGAGCTCCTGAAAGAGGCCCTACACATAGAAAGAAACAACCAGAGGGGTTTCCAAGATGGCACGGTAGGAACAACTCAGGATTGCAGCTCTCAGTGAAGGCACAGAGGGAGAGTCCTAGCTGCATTTTTAAATGGACCTTTGTTGCCCACAGAACGTTGAAATTCCCAGTTGTAGGAGAGACACGGGACACCAGTGCAGCCTTTTGGGCTTGCACAGCTGTTTCAGCCAGTGCTGCAGTGCATCAGCACCCCACACAAAACTCACTGGTCTGGGTGTCCTGTTAAACCAGCAATCTGAGATTTGGGAGGGCAGATTAACATATCCATCTGATTAAACAGTACTTGGACAGTGAGCCAGAACAGGAGATTCCTGGGAAGCGTGATTTGAGCTGCTGCAGTGGGTTGTGGCATGGGAAATCACACAGATCCTGGTGCCCTATCAGCAGGCGACAGAAACACCTGTGAGAGAGTCAACCGTTCAACTTAAAAATAAAAAAGAGAGAAAAAGACAAAAAGCACTCTGAGAGAGGGAGCCAGGTGATAAGGCTCGGCGGGTGACACCCTCACAGGGACAAACAATACAGTGATTTAAAATGCTCGGGGTTGAGAGTTTCACTGCAGGCTCAGCTGAATCCAGGATGGTGCAGCTCGGAGGGAGAGAGGTGTCCACCACTACAGATGCATTCCGCCCCTACTGAGATACACTCACATTGCTGAAGCAGCCTTTCATTTGTGAGGCAACCCATCATAACAGAGAGACTCTGCCAACGGGGCAGAGCCAAACACAGTAGGGCGAAGCTCCATGGCAGCAGGGTGGACCTTGTAGTAGCAGCGCAGAGCCTCAGCACACAAATAGTGACTAGACTGCCTCTTAGTTGGGAAGGACGGTGCAACGGATACTCATAAAGAAAGCACCAACTCCCTGAGACAGAGCATCTGAGGGGAAAAATAAGGGGTTTATAAGTTCTGCTGCAGCAGACCCAAACACACCTGCCCAATAACCCGGAATGAAATATGGAGCTCACAGCTCAGCACTTGAGCTCCTATAAAGTACAGACCGTCTCCTCAAGCAGCTCCCTGAACACTGTATATCCAAAGAGTCACCTCAGAAAAGGACTAATAAGACTGACATTTGGCTAGCATCATTCTGGGACAAAGATAGCAGAAGAAGAAACTGGTAGCATCTTTCACTGTTCCACAGCTGCTACAGGTGTACCCCAGACAAGCAGGGCCTGGAGTGGACCTCAGCAGTCATACAGCAGAGGAGCTAGACTGTTAGAATAAAAACTAACTAACAGAAATTCTTCATCATCAACAATATGGGCATCCACTCAGAGACCCAATCGAAAATTCAGCAACTAATAAGATGACAGGTGAATAAATCCACAAAGATGGGAAGAAACCAGGGCAAAGAGGAGAAAAATACCCTAAACCAAAAGACCTCACCTTCTAAACAAAACCAAAACTCCTCACCAGCAAGGGAACAAAGCTGGAAGGAGAATGAGTGTGACAAAATGATGGAATTGGACTTCAGAAGGTGGATAATGAGAAACTTCAGTGAGGTAAAAGAACATGTTCTAAATCAATGCAAAGAAACTAAGAACCTTGAAAAAAGATTTGAAAAAAGATTCGAGGAAATGATAACAAGAATGGACAACTTAGAGAGGAATATGAATGAATTGAAGGAGCTGGAAAACACAACAAGAAAACGTCGCAAAGCATGTACAAGTTTCAACAGCCGAATTGACCAAGCAGAAGAAAGAATATCAGAAGTCGAAGACCAATTCAATAAAATAAAATGAGAAACCAAGATTAGAGGAAAAAGTGGAAAAAAATGAACAAAATCTCCAAGAAATGTGCGACTATGTGAAGAGACATAACCTACGTTTGATAGGTGTACCAGAATGTAACAAAGAGAAAGAATCCAGCTGGAAAATACTCTTCAGAATATTATCCAGGAAATTTTCCCCAACCTAGCAATGCAGGCCAATACTTAAGTCCAGAAATTACAGAGAACACCACAAAAATATTCCTCAAAAAGAGCAACCCCAAGGCACATAATCATCAGATTCACCAGGGTTAAAATGAAGGCAAAAATACTAAGCGCAGCCAGAAAGAAAGGTCAGGTCATGCACAAAGAAAGGCCCATGAGACTCACAGCACATCTCTCAGCAGAAACTCTACAAGCCATAAAAAGAAAAGAAATTACAACCAAGAATTTCATATCCAGCCAAACTGAGCTTCATAAGTGAAGAAAAAAAAAAATCTTTTGCCAACAAGCAAGTACTCGGGGATTTTGTCACCACCAGGCCTGCCAAACAAGAGCACCTGAAAGAGGCATTACACATAAAAAGAAATAACCAGTACCAGCCACTCCAGAAACATACCAAATGCTAAAGAGCATCAACAAAATGATGAATCTGCATCAACCAAAGGACAAAACAGCCAGCTAGCATCAAAATGGCAGTATCAAATTCACACATAACAATATTAACCCTAAATGTAAATGGGCTAAATGCACCAATCAAAAGACACAGACTGGCAAATTGGATCAAAAACCAAAACCCATCGGTGTACTGTATCCAGGAAACACATCTCACATGCAGGGATACATAAAGGCTCAAAATAAAGGGATGGATAAAGATTTACCAAGCAAATGGAGAGAAATAAAAAGCAGGAGTTGCAATTCTCATCTCTGATAAAATAGACTTTAAAGCAACAAAGATCAAAGGAGACAAAGAAGATCATTACATAATGGTAAAAGGATCAATACAAAAAGAAGAGCTAACAATTCTAAATATATATGGACCCAATACAGAAACACCCAGATATATAAGGCAAATTCTTAACCACTTACAAAGAGACTTAGACTTCCACACAATAATGGTGAGAGACTAACACTCCACTGTCAATATTAGATAGAACAACCAGACAGAAAATTCACAAGGATATCCAGGGCTGGAACTCAGACCTGGAACAAGCAAACCTGATAGATATTTACAGAACTCTCCACCCCAAATCCACAGAATATACATGCTTCTCAGAACCACATCACACCTACTCCAAAATTGACCACGTAACTGGAAGTAAAGCACTCCTCAGCAAATGCAAAACAACTGAAATCATAAAAAGTAGTCTCTCAGACCATAGTGCAATCTAGCTGGAACTCAGAATTCAGAAACTAACTCAGAACCGCACAGGTTCATGGAAACTGAACAACTGGCTCTTGAATGTTAATTGGATAAACAATGAAATTAAGGAAGAAATAAAGTTCTTTAAAACCAACGAGAATGAAGACACAACATACCAGAATCTCTGAGACACATTTAAAGCAGGATCTAGATGAAAATAAATAGCAATAAGTGCCCACATGAGAAGAGTGGAGATATCCAAAATTGACACCCTATCATCAAAATTGAAAGACCTAGAGGAGCAATATCAAAAAAACTCAAAACCTAGCTGAAGACAAGAAACAACTAAGATCAGAGCAGAACTAAAGAACATAGAGACACGAAAAACCCTTCAGAAAATCAATACATCCAAGAGCTTGTTTTTTTAAAAGATCAACAAAATAGAGAGACCACTAGCCAGACAGATAAAAAAAAGAGAGAACAACCAAATAGATGCAATAAAAAAGATAAAGAAGTAGGGATCTTCCAAGATGGCGCCATAGAAACAACTCAGGATTGCAGCTCTCAGTGAAGGTGCAAAGGGTGAGTCCTAGCTGCATTCTCAGAAGGACCTTTTCTTCCCACAGAACATTGAAAGTCCCAGGTGTAGGAGAGACAAAGGATGCCAGCACAGCCGGTGTTTTGGCTCATGCAGCTGGTTCGGCCAGCGCCGCAGCGCAGCGACATGGGCACAAAACTCACTGGTCTTTGGACCCTGTTAAACCACCAATCTGAGATTTGGAAGGGCAGATTTACATGTCCATCTGATTAAACGGGACTTGGACAATGAGCCAGACCAGGAGATTCCTGGGAAGCGTGATTTCAGCCAGTGCAGTGGGCAGCAGCACGGGAGATCACACGGATCAAAGTGCCCTATTAGCAGGCTACTGGGGCGTCAGTGAGAGATGGAACAGTTCAAATTGGGGAAAAAAGAAACAGAGAGAGAGAGAACGGACTCTGAGGCAGGGAGCCAGGTGATCGGGCTCAGCGGGTTCCACCCACATGGGGACAAGCAGGGTGGAGATTGGAGGTGCTCGAGGTTGAGAGTTGTGCTGCCAACACAGCTGAATTTAGGATGGTGAAGCCCGGTGGGGGAAAGGCGTCCACCACTATGGACGCAATCCGCCCCTACTAAAGTACCACCCAGTGCTGATGTAGCCTGCTGTTACGGAGGCAACCTGCCATAACAAAGAGACTCTCCCACCAGGGCAGAGTGCAACACAGCAAAATGGAGCCCCCTGGTAGCCGTGCGTACCTGCGCTAGGAGGGCACAGCCTTGACAGGCAAATAGTGAATAGACTACCTCCTAGCCAAGCTGGACAGTGCAACAGATACTCTTAAAGAAAGCCCCAACTCCCTGAGACAGAGCATCTAAGGGGGAAAAAAGGAAGGAGGGTTTTATGAGTACTGCTGCAGAAGATATAAACACATCCTCCCAACAATGCTGAATGAACAACGAAGCGCACAGCTCAGCACTGGAGCTCCTATAAAGCACAGACAATCTCCTCAAGCAGCTCCCTGAACCCTGTATATCCAAAGAGTCACCTCAAAAAAGGACTGATCAAACTGACATTTGGCGGGCATCATTCTGGAACAAAGATAGCAGAAGAAGAAACTGGTAGCATCCCTCACGGTTCCACAGCTGCTACAGGTGTACCCCAGAAAAGCAGGGCCTGGAGTGGACCTCAGCACTCATACAGCAGAAGGGCTAGACCATTAGAAGAAAAACTAAGTAACAGAAATACTTCATCATCAACAATCTGAGCATCCACTCAGAGATCCAATTGAAAAATCAGCAACTACTAAGACGACAGGTGGATAAATCCATAGAGATGGGAAGAAACCAGCGCAAAATGGAGGAAAACACCCGAAACAAAAACACCTCACCTCTTAAAAAGGACCAAAACTCCTCACCAGCAAGGGAACAAAGCTGGATGGAGAATAAGTGTGATGAAATGACGAAATCAGACTTCAGAAAGTGGATAATGAGAAACTTCAGTGAGCTAAAAGAACATGTTCTAAATCAATACAAAGAAACTAAGAACCTTGAAAAAAGATTTGAAAAAGATTTGAGGAAATGATAACAATAATAGACAACTTAGAGAGGAATATAAATGATTTGAAGGAGCTGAAAAACACAACATGAGAACTTCAAGAAGCATGCACAAGTTTCAACAGCCAAATAGACCAAGCAGAAGAAAAAATATCAGAAGTCTAAGATCAACTCAATGAAATAAAACAAGAAACGAAGATTAGAGAAAAAAAATCACAAAGAGGAATGAACAAAATCTCCAAGAAATGTGTGAATATGTGAACAGACCTAACCTACATTTGATAGGTGTACCAGAATGTGATGAAGAGAATGAATCCAAGCTGGAAAAAACTCTTCAGGATATTATCCAGGAAAATTTCCCCAACCTAGCAAGGCATGTCAATACTCAACTCCAGGAAATACAGAGAACACCACAAAGATACTCCGCAAGAAGAGCAACCCCAAGGCACACAATCGTCAGATTCACCAGGGTTGAAATGAAGGAGAAAATACTAAGGGCAGCCAGAGAGAAAGGTCGGGTAATCCACAGAGAAAAGCCCATCAGACTCACAGCAGACCTCTTGACAGAGACTCTACAAGCCAGAAGAGAGTGGGGGCCAATATTCAACATCCTTAAAGAAAAGAACTTTCAACCCAGAATTTCATATCCAGCCAAACGGAGCTTCATAAGTGAAGGAAAAATAAAATCCTTCATGAACAAGCAAGTACTCAGAGATTTTGTCACCACTAGGCCTGCTTTAAAAGAGCTCCTGAAAGAGGCACTACACATAGAAAGAAACAACCAGTACCAGCCATCCTAAAAGCATATCAAATGCTAAAGACCATCAAAAAAATGAAGAATCTACATGAACCAATGAGCAAAACAGCCAGCTACCATCAAAATGGCAGTAACAAATTCACACATAACAATATTAACCCTAAATGTAAATGGGCTAAATGCACCAATCAAAAGACACAGACTGGCAAATTGGATAAAAAAACAAAACCCATCGGTGTGCTGTATCCAGGAAACCCGCCTCACACACAAAGATACACAAAGGCTCAAAATAAAGGGATGGAGGAAGACTTACCAAGCAAATGGAGAACAAGAAAAAGCAGGAGTTGCAAATCTCATCTCTGATAAAATAGACTTTAAAGCAACAAAGATCAAAAGAGACAGAGAAGATCATTACATAATGGTGAAAGGATCGATACAACAAGAAGAGCTAATGATTCTAAATATATATGGACCCAATGCAGGAACACCCAGATATATAAGGCAAGTTCTTAATGACTTACAAAGAGACTTAGACTCCCACACAATAATAGTGGGAGACTTTAACACTCCACTGTCAATATCAGACAGATTACCAGACAGAAAATTAACAAGGATATCCAGAACTTAAACTCAGACCTGGAACAAGCAAACCTGATAGACATTTACAGAACTCTCCACCCCAGATACAAAGAATATATATTCTTTTCAGCACCACATCACACCTACTCCAAAATTGACCACATAATTGGAAGTAAAGCACTCCTCAGTAAATGCAAAACAACTGAAATCATAACAAACAGTCTCTCAGACCACAGTGCAATCAAGATAGAACTCAGAATTCAGAAACTAACTGAGAACCGCACAGCTTCATGAAAACTGAACAACTGGCTCTTGAATGTTGATTGCAGAAACAATGAAATGACGGCAGAAATAAAGAAATTCTTCAAAACCAATGAGAGGGTCAGGCTTCCAAGATGGCGTCATAGAGGTGACTCAGGATTGCAGCTCTCAGTGAAGGTGCAGAGGGTGAGTTTTAGACGCATTCTCTGAACAGATCTTTTTTGCCCACAGAACGTTGAAAGTCCCAGGTGTGGGAGAGACATGGGTCACTAGCGCAGTTGGCTTGCACAGCTGGTTCAGCCAAGCTGGCACCACAGCACAGGGGTGCCCAGCACAAAACTCACTGGTCTGGGTGTCCTGTTAAACCGGCAATCTGAGATTTGGAAGGGCAGATTGGAATGTCCATCTGATTGAACGGGACTTGGACAATGAGCCATACCAGGAGATTCCTGGGAAACGTGATCTGAGCTGGTGCAGTGGGCAGCAGCATGGGAGATCACATGGATCCCAGTGCCCTATCAGAAGGCTACTGGGGCGCCAGTGAGAGAGTCAACCATTCAGCTTGGGGAGAGGAAGAGAGAGAGAGAGAGGATGGACTCTAAGACAGGGAGCTGGGTGATCAGGCTCAGCAGGTCCCACCCTCACGAGGACAAGCAGGGCGGCAATTGGAGGCACTTAGGTCTGGGAGTTTTGCTGCCGGCATCTAGGATGGTGCAGCCCAGTGGGGGAGGGGCATCCACCACTACGGACGAAATCTGCCCCTACTGAAGTACCACCCAGGGCTGACACAGCCTGCCATTGCCTAGGCAACCTGCGATAACAGAGAGACTCCACCAAGAGGGCAGAGTGCACCACAGCAGAAAGAAGCAAGTGGCAGCAAGGCAGACCTGCACTAGCAGGGTGGAGGCCTGGCAGGCAAATACTGAATAGACTGCCTCATAGCTGGGCAGGACAGACCAACAGATACTCATGAAGAAAGCCCCAATTCCCTGAGACACAGCATATAAGGGGGAAAAAAGAGGGGGTTTTATGAGTTCTGTTGCAGTAGACATAGACACATCCTCCCAAAATCCCTGAATGAACAACAGAGCTCACAGCTCAGCACTGGAGCTCCTATAAAGAACAGACCGTCTTCTCAAGAAGCTCTCTGACCCCTGTATATCCAAAGAGTCACCCCCAAAAAACACTAATCAGACTGATATTTGGCGGGCATCATTCTGGAACAAAGATAGCAGAAGAAGAAAATGGTAGCATGCCTCACTGTTCTGCAGCTGCTACAGGTGTACCCCAGAAAAGCAGGGCCTGGAGAGGACCTCAGCATTCATACAGCAGAGGGGTTAGACCATTAGAAGGAAAACTAAGTAACAGAAATACTTCATCATCAACAATCTGGGCATCCACTCAGAGACCCAATTGAAAAATCAGCAACTACTAGGATGACAGGTGGATAAATCCATAAAGATGGGGAAAAAAAGCAGCACAAAAAAAAAAAAAGAGAAAAACACCCAAAACAAAAACACCTCAACTCCTACAAAGGACAAAAACTCATCACCAGCAACGGAACATAGTTGGATGGAGAATCAGTGTGATGAAATGACAGAATCAGACTTCAGAAAGTGGATAATGAGAAACTTCAGTGAGCTAAAAGAACATGTTCTAAATCAGTGCAAAGAAACTAAGAACCTTGAAAAAAGATTCGAGGAAATGATAACAAGAATGGACAACTTAGAGAGGAATATGAATGAATTGAAGGAGCTGAAAAACACAACATGAGAACTTCACGAAGCATGCACAAGTTTCAACAGCAGAATTGACCAAGCAGAAGAAACAATATCAGAAGTTGAAGATCAACCCAATGAAAT
Source organism: Saguinus oedipus (assembly GCA_031835075.1). Classification (NCBI taxonomy): domain Eukaryota; kingdom Metazoa; phylum Chordata; class Mammalia; order Primates; family Cebidae; genus Saguinus; species Saguinus oedipus. The sequence continues at coordinate 9,187,111 of CM063170.1, forward strand.
AAAATGAGAAACCAAAATTAAAGAAAAAAGCGCAAAAAGGAATGAAAAAATCTCCAAGAAATGTGGGACTATGTGAAGAAACCTAACCTACGTTTGAGAGGTGTACCAGAATGTGATGAAGAGAATGAATCCAAGCTGGAAAATACTCTTCAGGATATTATCCAGGAAAATTTACCCAACCTAGCAAGGCAGGTCAATGGTCAATACTCAACTCCAGGAAATACAGAGAACACCACAAAGGTACTCCGCAAGAAGAGCAACCCCAAGGCACATAATCGTTAGATTCACCAGGGTTGAAATGAAGGAGAAAATACTAAGGGCAGCCAGAGAGAAAGGTTGGGTCACCCACAAAGAGAAGCCCATCAGATTCACAGCAAATCTCTCAGCAGAGACTCTACAAGCCAGAAGAGAGTGGGGGCCAATATTCAACATCCTTAAAGAAAAGAACATTCAACCCAGAATCTCATACCCAGCCAAACTGAGCTTCATAAGTGAAGGAAAAATAATACCCATCGTGAACAAGCAAGTACTCAGAGATTTTGTCACCACTAGGCCTGCTTTAAAAGAGCTCCTGAAAGAGGCACTACCCATAGAAAAAAACAACCAGTACCAGCCATCCTAAAAGCATACATTTTGTCACGAAATCTAGGTGGCACTACCAGTTAATGTACTAAGTGAGAACTATTGTTATTATTATTAACAATACACTTGAAAAATAAAATACTATAAATATTAAAAAAAAAACAATATTTTAAATAAAGCACCATTTAGATTAGATCTAAGAACTTATGTGATAGTACGAGATGTCACTTGTTGCCTGATAAAGACTTTTTGTCATTACTTTCCAATAAAGAACATGAAATTCTGAAAAAAAAAAAAAAAAAAAGCATACCAAATGCTAAAGAGCATCAACAAAATGAAGAATCTACATGAACCAATGGGCAAAACAGCCAGCTAGCATCAAAATGGCAGTATCAAATTCACACATAACAATATTAACCCTAAATGCAAATGGGCTACATGCACCAATCAAAAGACACAGACTGGCAAATTGGATAAAAAACCAAAACCCATCGGTGTGCTGTATCCAGGAAACCCACCTCACATGCAAGGATACACAAAGGCTCAAAATAAAGGGATGGAGGAAGATTTACCAAGCAAATGGAGAGTAGAAAAAAGCAGGAGTTGCAATTCTTGTCTTTGATAAAATAGACTTTAAAGCAACAAAGATCAAAAGGGACAAAGAAGGTCATTACATAATGGTAAAAGGATTGATGCAACAAGAAGAGCTAACAATTCTAAATAAATATGGACCCAATACAGGAGCACCAAGATATATAAGGCAAGTTCTTAATGACTTACAAAGAGACTTAGACTCCCACACAATAATAGTGGGAGACTTTAACACTCCACTGTCAATATCAGACAGATCAACCGGACACCAAATTAACAAGGATATTCAGAACTTGAACTCAGACCTGGAACAAGCAAACCTGATAGACATTTACAGAACTCATCACGCCAAATCCACAGAATATACATTCTTCTCAACACCACATCACACTTACTCCAAAATTGACCACATAATTGGAAGTAAAGCACTCCTCAGCAAATGCAAAACAACTGAAATCATAACAAACAGTCTCTCAGACCATAGTGCAATCAAGTTGGAACTCAGAATTCAGAAACTAACTCAGAACCACACAGCTTCATGGAAACAGAACAACTGGCTCTTGAGTGTTGATTGGATAAACAATGAAATGAAGGCAGATATAAAGAAGTTCTTTGAAACCAACGAGAACGAAGACACAACGTACCAGAATCTCTGGTACACATTTAAAGCAGTCTCTAGAGGAAAATATATAGCAATAAGTGCCCACATGAGAAGAGTGGAGAGATTCAAAATGGACACCCTATCGTCAAAATTGAAAGAGCTAGAGGAGCAAGATCAAAAAAGCTCAAAACCAAGCTGAAGACAAGAAATAACAAAGATCAGAGCAGAACTGAAGGAGATAGAGACAAGAAAAACCCTTCAAAAAATCAATAAATCCAAGAGCTGGTTTTGTGAAAAGATCAACAAAATAGACGGACCACTAGCCAGACTGATAAAAAAGAAAAGAGAGAACAACCAAATAGAAGCAATAAAAAACGATAATGGGGAGATCACCACAGATTCCACAGAAATTCAAACCATCGTCAGAGAATACTAAAAACAACTCTATGCACATAAACTAGTAAACCAGGAAGAAATGGATAAATTCCTGGATGCCTGTGTCCTCCCAAGCCTAAACCAGGAGGAAGCCGAAACGATGAATAGACCAATAACAAGGTCTGAAGTTGAGGCAGCAATTAAGAGCCTACCACACTAAAAAGGCCAGGCCCATATGGGTTCACAGCCGAATTCCACCATACACACAAAGAGGGTCTGGTACCATTCCTTCTGAAACTATTCAAAATAATTCAAAAAGAGGGAACTCTTCCCAAAACATTTTATGAGACCAACATCATCCTGATACCAAAACCCGGCAGAGTCTCAACAAGAAAATAAAAATTCAGGCCAATATCCATGATGAACATAGATGCAAAAATCTTCAATAAAATACTGGCAAACCGATTGCAACAGCACATTAAAAAACTTATCCATCATGATCAAGTAGGATTCATCCCGGGCATGCAAGGCTGGTTCAACACACACAAGTCTATAAAGGTAATTCACCACATAAACGGAAGCAAAAACAAAAACCACATGATTATCTCAATTGATGCAGAGAAGGCATTTGACAAAATTCAACAGTCCTTTATGCTACAAACCCTCAATAAACTTGGTATTGATGGAACATATCTCAAAGTAATAAAAGCTATTTATGACAAACCAACAGCCAATATCATACTTAACGGGCAAAAACTGGAAGCATTCCCTTTGAAATCCGGCACTAGACAAGGATGCCCTCTCTCACCACTCCTATTCAACATAGTACTGGAAGTTCTAGCCAGAGCAATCAGGCAAGAAAAAAGAAATAAAGGGTATTCAAATAGGAAAGGTGGAAGCCAAATTGTCTCTATTTGCAGACGACATGATAGTATACCTAAAAGACCCCATCACCTCAGCCCAAAAGCTCCTGAAACTGATAAGCAACTTCAGCAAAGTCTCAGGATATAAAATCAGTGTGCAAAAATCACAAGCATTCCTATACACCAATAACAGACTTAAAGAAAACCAAATCAAGAACGAACTGCCATTCACAATTTCTACAAAGAAAATAAAATACCTACGAATACAACTCACAAGGAACGTAAGGGACCTCTTTAAGGAAAACTACAAACCAGTACTCAACGAAATAAGAGAGGACACAAACAGATAGAAAAACATTCCATGTTCATGGTTAGGAAGAATTAATATCGTGAAAATGGCTATACTGCACAAAGTAATTTACACAATCAACGCTATCCCCATAAAAATACCATTGAATTTCTTCACAGAACTGGAAAAAAACACCATGAACTTCATATGGAACCAAAAGAGAGCCTGCATAGCCAAGTCAATTCTAAGCAAAAAGAACACAGTGGGAGGCATCACACTACCACACTTCAAACTATACTACAAGGCTACAGTAATTAAAACAGCATAGTACTGTACCAAAACAGAGATATAGACCAATGGAACAGAACGGAGGCATCGGAGGCAGCACAACATATCTACAACCATATAATCTTTGATAAACCAGACAAAAACCAGCAATGGGGAAAGGATTCTCCGTTTAATAAATTGTGTTGGGAAAACTGGCTAGCCATGTGCAGAAAGCAGAAACTGGACCCCTTCCTGACACCTTACACTAAAATTAACTCCAGATGGATTAAAGACTTAAACATAAGACCTGACACCATAAAAACCCTAGAAGAAAATCTAGGCAAAATCATTCAGGACATAGGAGTAGGCAAGGACTTCATGACCAAAACACCAAAAGCATTGGCAGCAGAAGCCAAAATAGACACATGGGACCTAAACAAAGTCCACAGTTTCTGCATGGCAAAAAAGAAAGTCACTAGAGTGTATCGGCAACCAACAGAATGGAAAAAAATCTTTGCAGTTTACCCATCTGACAAAGGGCTGATATCCAGAATTTACAAAGAACTCAAAAAGATTTACAGAAAAAGCAATCAAGCCCATTCAAAAATGGGTAAAGGATATGAACAGATACTTTACAAAAGAAGACATACATGAGGCCAAGAAACATATAAAGAAATGCTCATCATCACTGGTCCTTAGAGAGATGTAAATCAAAACCACATTGAGATACCATCTCACGCCAGTTAGAATGGTGATCATTAAAATATCTGGAGACAACAGATGCTGGAGAGGATGCAGAGAAATAGGAGGATTTTTACACTGTTGATGGGAGTGTAAATTAGTTCAACCATTGTGGAAGAGAGCATGGCTATTCTTCAAGGTTTTAGAAATAGAAATTCCATTTGACCCAGCAATCCCATTACTGGGTATATATCCAAAAAACTATAAATTGTTCTACTATAAGGACACATGCACACGAATGTTCATTGCAGCACTGTTTACAATAGCAAAGACCTGGAACCAACCCAAATGCCTATTGATGATAGACTGGTCTTGGAAAATGTGGCACATATACATCATGGAATATTATGCAGCAATCAAAAATGATGATTTTTTTGTACTTTGTAAGGACATCGATGAATTTGGAGAACATTATTCTCAACAAACTGACACAAGAACAGAAAATGAAATTTGACATATTCTCACTCATAGGTGGGTGAGGAAAAATGAGAACACATGGACACAGGAAAGGGCGTACTACACACTGGGGTCTATTGGGGGGAATAGGGGAGGGATGGCACACAAGGGGGAGATGGAGAGCAATAGCCTGGGGAGAAATGCCAAATGTGGGTTAAAAGGAGGAAAGCAGCAAAACACACTGCCATGTGTGTACCTATGCAACTATCTTGCACATTCTTCACATGTACCCCCAAAACCAAAAAGGCAATAAAAATAAATTAAAAAAGAAAGGAAAAACCAATACCAGCCATTCTAAAATCATACCAAATGCTAAAGAGCATCAACAAAATAAAAAATCTGTATCAACTAACTGGCAAAACAGCCAGTTAGCATCAAAATGGCAGGATCAAATTCACACATAACAATATTAACCCTAAATGTAAATGGGCTAAATGCACCAATCAAAAGACACAGACTGGTAAATTGATTAAAAAACCAAAACACTTCGGGGTGCTGTACCTGGGAAACTTATCTCACATACAAGGATACACAAAAGCTCAAAATAAGGGATGAATAAAGATTTACCCAGCAAATGGAGAGCAAAATGAAGCAGGAGTCGCAATTCTCGTCTCTCATAAAACAGACTTTAAAGCAACAAAGATCAAAAGAGACAAAGAAGGTCACTACATAATGGTAAAATGATCAATACAACAAAAAGATCTAACAATCCTAAATATATATAGACCCAATACAGAAGCATCCAGATATATAAGGCAAGTTCTTAACAACCTACAAAGAGATTAGAAAATAATAACACAATACTGGTGGGAGACTTTAACACTCCACTGTCAATATCAGACAGATCAACCAGACAGAAAATTAACAAGGATATCCAGGGCTGGAACTCAGACCTGGAACAAGCAAACCTCATAGACACTTACAGAACTCTCCACCCCAAATCCAGAGAATATACATTTTTCTCAGCACCACATCACACCTACTCCAAAATTGACCACATAATTGGAAGTAAGGCACTCCTCAGCAAATGCAAAACAACTGAAATCATAACAAACAGTCTCTCAGACCATAGTGCAATCAAGATAGAACTCAGAATTCAGAAACTAACTCAGAACCTCACACCTTCATGGAAACTGAACAACTGGCTCTTGAATGTTGATTGGATAAACAATGAAATGAAAGCAGAAATAAAGAAGTTCTTTGAAACCAACAAGAATGAATACACAACATACCAGAATCTCTGGGACACATTTAAAGCAGTCCACAGAGAAAAATATATAGCAATAAGTGCCCACATGAGAACAGTGGAGAGATTTAAAATTGACACCCTATTATCAAAATTGAAAGAGCTAGAGGAGCAAGATCAAAAAAACTCAAAACCTAGCAGAAGACAAGAAATGACTAAGATCAGAGCAGAACTGAAGGAGATAGAGACAAGAAAAACCCTTCAAAAAATCAATAAATCCAAGAGCTGGTTTTTTGAAGAGATCAACAAAATAGACAGACCACTAGCCAGACCGATAAAAAAGAAAAGAGAGAACAACCAAATAGATGCAATAAAAAACGAAAATGGGGAAATCACCACAGATTCCACAGAAATTCAAACCATCATCAGTGAATACTACAAACAACTCTATCCACATAAACTAGTAAACCTGGAAGAAATGGATAAATTCCTGAACACCTGTGTCCTCCCAAGCCTAAACCAGGAGGAAGCCAAAACTATGAATAGACCAATAACAAGGTCTGAAGTCAAGGCAGCAATTAAGAGCCTACCACACAAGAAAAGCCCAGGTCCAGATGGGTTCACAGCCGAATTCTACCAGACTCACAAAGAGAAGCTGGTACCATCCCTTCTGAAACTATTCCAAGCAATCCAAAAAGAGGGAACCCTTCCCAAATCATTTTATGAGACCAACATCATCCTGATACCAAAACCCAGCAGAGACTCAAAAAGAAAAGAAAACTTCAGGCCAATATCCATGATGAACATAGACGCAAAAATCTTCAATAAAATACTGGCAAACAGATTGCAACAGCACATTAAAAAACTTATCCATCATGATCAAGTAGGATTCATCCCAGGCATGCAAGGCTGGTTCAACATACGCAAGTCTATAAATGTAATTCACCACATAAACAGAAGCAAAAACAAAAACCACATGATTATCTCAACTGATGCACAGAAGGCATTTGACAAAATTCAATAGCCCTTTATGCTAAAATCCCTCAACAAAACTTGGTATTGATGGAACATATCTCAAAGTAATAAAAGCTATTTATGAAAAACCAACAGCCAATATCATACTTAATGGGCAAAAACTGGAAGCATTCCCTTTGAAATCCGGCACTAGATAAGGATGCCCTCTCTCACCACTCCTATTCAACATAGTACTGGAAGTTCTAGCCAGAGCAATCAGGCAAGAAAAAGAAATAAAGGGTATTCAAATAGGAAAGGTGGAAGCCAAATTGTCTCTATTTGCAGACGACATGATAGTTTACCTAGAAGACCCCATCACCTCAGCCCAAAAACTCCTGAAACTGATAAGCAACTTCAGCAAAGTCTCAGGATATAAAATCAATGTGCAAAACTCACAAGCATTCCTATACACCAATAACAGACTTAAAGAGAGCCAAATCAAGAACGAACTGCCATTCACAGTTGCTACAAAGAAAATAAAATACCTAGGAATACAACTCACAAGGAACGTAAGGGACCTCTTTAAGGAAAACTACAATCCACTGCTCAACAAAATAAGAGAGTACAAAAGCAGATGGAGATACATTCCATGTCCGTGGTTAGGAAGAAGCAATATCATGAAAATGGCTACACTGCCCAAAGTAATTTACACAATCAATGCTATCCCCATCAAACTACCATTGAATTTCTTCACAGAACTGGAAAAAAACACCATGAACTTCATATGGAACCAAAAGAGAGCCCGCATAGCCAAGTCAATTCTAAGCAAAAAGAACTCAGCGGGAGGCATCACACTACCACACTTCAAACTATACTACAAGGCTACAATAATCAAAACAGCATGGTACTGGTCCCAAAACAGCATGGTACTGGTCCCAAAACAGAGATATAGACCAATGGAACAGAACAGAGGCATTGGAGGCAACAAAACATATCTACAACCATATAATCTTTGATAAACCTGACAAAAACAAGCAATGGGGAAAGGATTCCCTGTTAAATAAATGGTGTTGGGAAAACTGGCTAGCCATGTGCAGAAAGCAGAAGCTGGACCCCTTCCTGACACCTTACACTAAAATTAACTCCAGATGGATTAAAGACTTAAACATAAGACCTGGCACCATAAAAACCCTAGAAGAAAATCTAGGCAAAACCATTCAGGACATAGGAGTAGGCAAGGACTTCATGACCAAAACACCAAAAGCATTGGCAACAAAAGCCAAAATAGACAAATGGGACCTAATCAAACTCCACAGCTTCTGCACGGCAAAAGAACCAGTCACTAGAGTGAACCGGCAACCAACACAATGGGAAAAAATCTTTGCAGTTTACCCATCTGACAATGGGCTGATATCCAGAATTTATAAAAAACTCAGACAGATTTACAGGAAAAAAATAAACAAGCCCATTCAAAAATGGGCAAAGGATATGAACAGACACTTTACAAAAGAAGACATACATGAGGCCAACAAACACATGAAAAAATGCTCATCATCCCTGATCATTAGAGAGATGCAAATCAAAACCACATTGAGATACCATCTCATGCCAGTTAGAATGGCGATCATTAAAAATTCTGGAGACAACAGATGCTGGAGTGAATGTGGTGAAATAGAAACACTCTAACACTCTTGGTGGGAGTGTAAATTAGTTCAACCATTGTGGAAGGCAGTGTGGCAATTCCTCAAGGACCTAGAAATAGAAATTCCATTTGACCCAGCCATCCCATTACTGGGTATATATCCAAAGGACTATAAATCGTTCTACTATAAGGACACATGCACACGAATGTTCATTGCAGCACTGTTTACAATAGCAAAGACCTGGAACCAACCCAAATGCCCATCGATGATAGACTGGACTGGGAAAATGTGGCACATATACACCGTGGAATATTATGCAGCAATCAAAAATGATGAGTTTTTGTCATTTGTAAGGACATGGATGCATCTGGAGAACATCATTCTCAGCAAACTGACATGAGAACAGAAAACGAAATACCGCATATTGTCACTCATAGGTGGGTGAGAAAAATGAGAACACACAGACACAGAGAGGCGGTCTACTACACACTGGGGTCTATTGGGGGGAATGGGGGAGGGACAGCGGAGGGGGGAGCTGGGGAGGGATAGCCTGAGGAGAAATGCCAAGTGGGTGTGAAGGGGAAGAAGGCAGCAGAACACACTGCCATGTGTGTACCTATGCAACTATTTTGCACGTTCTGCACATGTACCCCAAAACCTAAAATGCAATAAAAATTTTTTAAAAAAAAAGAAAAAGAAAGAAAATAACTATATTTTTTGCTGATGCAGGCAAACCTCAAAATTGGGGTTTGGCCTGGGAGGGATTTGACTTTTCTCAGAAAGGAATTCAAGAGCAAGCCAACGGTGAAATAAGTAACCTTATTAGCACAATGGTGTACAGCAAAATAGCTGCTTCATAGGCAGAGTGGTCCAGAGTAGCAGTCACGGACTGCTGGCTCACTATATTTATACCCACTCTCAGTTATATGCTAATTCATGTGGGTTATTCATGAACTTTCCAGAAAAGGAGCAGGGAGTTCCTGGAACCATATAAGTTAACTTCCAGGTCATTGCAGTGGTTTTTTTTAAACTGTCACGGTGCTGATGGAAGTGTCTTATGCAAACGCATGATCATATCTAGTCCTAGCTGGTTTGGGCTGCATTCTGTTTTGATCAGCAGGGTTGTGAAAACAAGACCTGCTGTTCTCCTACCTCAAAAGAATGTTATTTAGAAGCTTTATGATGTAATGACTACCCTGCTAGGTTTCAGACTTGTGTGAGGCCTCCTGCCCTTTTCTTTTGGCCAATTTCTCCCTTTGGGAACATGGTTTAGCCAATGCCTGTATCACCAATGTATCTTGGAAGTAAATAACTTGATTTGATTTCATAGGCTCATAGGTGGAAGGAGATGAGTCTCTGATGAGACTTGGGACTTTGGACTTTTGATTGAGTTGATGCTGGAACAAGTTCAGATTTTTAGGAACTATTGAGAAGGGATGATTGCATTTTACAATGTGTGAAGGACATGAGATATGGGGGCTAGGTGTGAAAGGATATAATTTGGATGTTTATCCTCTCCAAATGTCATGTTGAAATGTAATCCCCAATATTGGAGGTGTGGCCTGGCAGGAGGTGTGTTTAGTTCATGGAGATGGATCCCTCAATTATTGGCTTGGTGCTGTCCTCCTGGTACTGAGTTCTGAGTCCACCCGAGATCTGACTGTGTAAGAGTGTGATGCCTCCCTCCTCTTTCTTGGTTCTGCTTTCATGTGATGTGCCTGCCCCCAAGTCACCATGAGTAAAAGGCCTCAACAGAAGCTGAGCGGATACCAGTGCCATGCTTTCTGTACAGCCTGCAGAACCATGAGCCAATTAAATATCTTTTCTTTATAAATTACCCAGCTTCAGGTATTACTTTATAGCAATGCACAAATGGACTAATACAGGTGGGCTTCCCAAAGGGGTCAAGAGTGGGCTATGCAGATGAGCCTGCAGCCCAGCACTCTCAGGGCTTCTGAATTTATCTGGAGAAGCACTCTTTGCCACACACACAGAAGACAGGCTGGAGAGGAGGCAGAGCCCCCCTGCCCTCTGCCTTCCTGTCCTCCCTAATTCCTTCCTGAGGTGAGGGGGCATCTGCATCTTCCTCAATCTTCTTGTAAAATGCAACCCCTCCCCCAAGGAGTGTGACTCATTAATCTCTGAATCACCTCCTTAGCGGGGGGGGGGGGGGTTCTTAGATCCTTCCCTTCCTTTGAGAAGAAAGCATCCACTCCCTCAAAAAGAAAGAAAACAAAGAAACAGGCCAGGCATGGTGGCTCACGCCTGTAATCCCAGCACTTTGGGAGGCCGAGGCGGGTGGATCACAAGGTCAAGAGATCAAGACCATCCTGGTCAACATGGTGAAACCCCATCTCTACTAAAAATACAAAAAATTAGCTGGGCATGGTGGTACGTGCCTGTAATCCCAGCTACTTAGGAGGCTGAGGCAGGAGAATTGCCTGTTCCCAGGAAGTGGAAGTTGCAGTCAGCCGAGATCGTGCCATTGCACTCCAGCCTGGGTAACAAGAGCGAAACTCCATTTAAAGAAAAAAAAATGAAGAAACAGTGTCAGGCATAAAAGAAAAGCAATTGTTCGTGGCTGATGCTGACCCTTCAGGAAGAGTGACAGAGACAGCTAAGTTGCAACAAGGACTGTGACTGGTGGCTGTGATGGGCCCCAGCTCTAAATACTTGGGTGGAAGTCTCCCCTTGGATCTTGCTATTTGGGGAAATTCTGAGAAGAGTTATAATTAAAATGCAAATAGAATAGCTATAACACTGCTTCCTGATGAAAGGGAAGGTGAGTTACTTAACACTCATTAACTCATGAAGTCAAAGGTATTCAAGACCAGATTGAACTTCTATCCAATTGACTTAAACACTCTCAGGCTTAAAAATCCATATGGGAAAAATAATGCAACATAATTTTTTTTTAAAGAATGCACAAAGGTGGTGTAAACCTGCTAATTGTTCTTAATGTGAGCCGTAAGTTTGGCCTCACTGTGGCTGAGCCCTGATAGGTGCTGAAAGGAGGTGGGGCTCTTTGGAGCTGGCTGAGGATTCCTGCCTGTATCTGCTTTCCCTCCAATCACGTCATTTTAAGAAGGAAGCTGCCACCATTCCCTGCCTCCTTTGTGGTCCTTGGGAAAAAGAAATTCCACAAAGAAACTAATCTGTGCTCCTGAGATAAGGGCAGTGTTTTCCCTAGAGGAGGCCATACTGGAGAGACCACAGAGGCACTGGGGACAACTCACACTCTCCTCTAGTGTCTGGGTACTGGCCACCGAGTGAGCTTGGTTTTTGAAAATCTACTGAGTACTTTTCTGTAAGTACAGGATACTTCAATGAAGAGATGAAATTATTTTATCAGAAGCCAAATTTGGTTTGTTTCCAATGGACTTTCAAGATCTATTTTATTCCTATCCATTCCTTTTTCTTGACATTTTCTCCTCTATTTTAGCAAAAAATAAAAAGTCTTTCTATTTTGAAAGACTCTAAGGTCTTCAGGATAAAATGGGAATTGCTGCTTTAAACCTCATCCCTTCCTGCATTGGGACTCACAGTCCCCTTTCAGAGACATGCTTGGTCTAGGGTAGTTATGGGAGTTCAGTGTCACCTTGGGCAGCCTTCCCTACCTCATGAGTTGGCCCAGTGGGGAGAGGATCACATGAATGCACGTCCTCATCTCTGGCACCCTGAGACCTTAAGCAGCAAGTGCAAAGGGAGGACATCCCATGAAGTCTGGGCTGGTGCTGTTCTCAGGTGGGAGGCTGCAGGTATGTTTACAGCTCCTGCTCCTAGTACCTGGCAGCTCAGACCATCAGCTTCTTTGCTAGGATTTTTGTGCCTAACTCACCCTCTCTCCATACAAGACTCAAGCAGTCTTCCTGCATTATGCGGCCACACCATTCTCTTCTGCCTCCAGTAACTTAGTTACTCATAACCCAGCCCCCACCTCAGCCCAGGACCACCTGAAGCCTCCCCTCTGGGTGCCAGCACTTAACCTCCATCAGATCTGTACCTATACATCCTTCTTCCAGCTCCACCCTCCATGAGCTCTCTGAGGGCAGGTCTGGGTCTGTCTTCTTCCCTAGATGTTTCCAGCATCCGCTCTGTGCAGGTGCTGGGAAGTCTCTGTCCCTGACCCCAAGGCTGACTTGAGGGGACAGGGTAGGTCAGCCTGAAGGTCAGCCTCCCAGGGGGTAGAGCCTACTCCTGTGAGAGTTGGGTCTGGACAGCTGCAGTCTCAAAAAACTATCCTGTCCTGCTCTCAGCTCTGGCTGAGCAGAGGTTGCCCGGAGCTAAGGTTGCAGGCTATGGCCACCATTGCCTCCTCAGAAAGCCCTTCCCCAACCACTCTTCCCAAGATACCTGGATGTCCTCCAGCTTTCTCTCTTGATACCCCCTCCTGGCACTCCTCACCACCTAAAGCAGTGTTCACTTGTGTTTTGCTGTATTGTTGGGCTGTCCTGTATGTGTCTGAGCTCATGAGGGATATTGTGTCCCCGTACCCAGGAGAGTATCTGGCAGAGAGCAGACACTGAGCAAATAAGCAATATGTGAGTAAGCACGTGAGCAGAGTGCAGGAAGCACCTATGCCACAGCTTCCCATGTTGCTCTACTAGGCATCACTCTGCTCCATGGCCAAGGCCTCCACTCCCCATATCGATGTCCCCAGCTCCATGGCCAAGATGCCCCCTCTCTGTATTGATGTCCCCAGCCCCATGGCCAAGGCCTCCCCTCTCTATATTGGTGTCCTCAGCCCCATGGCCAAGGTGTTCCCTCCCTGTATTAGTGTCCCCAGCCCCATGGCCAAGGTTTAGGCTCTCCCTGAACAATTCAGAGATGCCTGAATTGTTTAATTCCAGAGGAAAGTTTTACTGTTGAAATCAAGGCCCTGGGAGGAATTCAAAAGGGGTCCTTTGTCAGCTGCCCTCATCTCCCCTTGGCAAGAGAGCACATTAAAGGCAGAGAGTCCATCCATGAGAGCAGTGCCAGCTGATACACATAACTGCTGAATGAATGAGTGAACAGTGAACAAACTTGGGATGGAGCATCCTTAGGGGTTGGCCCAGTCACTGAATTCCACTGTGCTGTGAGTGCTGACCCCCAAGAGGGTTCTGCTGGACCTCCTCTGGCCTCGTCAAGCTCAGCAGTACCTGATCATGACATCCTGACTAATTCCCAGCTCTTCCTGGGATAGTCTCTCAAATGATTAGTGCCAACAATCCTTGACTCCAGCTCTGTTTCTTGTGTAATTCAAAATAAGCACAACCCCTTAAAGTACAAGTGATTATCATCCCCATTTTATTCTTTTTTTTAATTTTTTAAATTTTTATTGCATTATAGGTTTTGGGGTACATGTGCAGAACATGCAAGATAGTTGCATAGGTACACACATGGCAGTGTGTTTTGCTGCCTTCCTCCCCTTCACCCACACTTGTCATTTATCCCCAGGCTATCCCTCCCCAGCTCCCCCCCCCACTGCCCCTCCCCCATTTCCCCCAATAGACCCCAGTGTGTAGTAGACCCCTTCCCTGTGTCCATATATTCTCATTTTTCTCACCCACCTATGAGTGACAATATGCGGTATTTCATTTTCTGTTCTTGTGTCAGTTTGCTGAGAATGATGTTCTCCAGATTCATCCATGTCCTTACAAAGGACAAAAACTCATCATTTTTGATTGCTGCATAATATTCCATGATGTATATGTGCCACATTTTCCCAGTCCAGTCTATCATCGATGGGCATTTGGGTTGGTTCCAGGTCTTTGCTATTGTAAACAGTGCTGCAATGAACATTCGTGTGCATGTGTCCTTATAGTAGAACGATTTATAGTCCTTTGGATATATACCCAGTAATGGGATTGCTGGGTCAAATGGAATTTCTATCTCTAGGTCCTTGAGGAATTGCCACACTGTCTTCCACAATGGTTGAACTAATTTACACTCCCACCAACAGTGTAAGAGTGTTCCTCTCTCTCCACATCCTCTCCAGCATCTGCTGTCTCCAGATTTTTTAATGATCGCCATTCTAACTGGCGTGAGATGGTATCTCAATGTGGTTTTGATTTGCATCTCTCTAATGACCAGTGATGATGAGCATTTTTTCATGTGTTTGTTGGCCTCATGTATGTCTTCTTTTGTAAAGTGTCTGTTCATATCCTTTGCCCATATTTGAATGGGCTTTTTTGTTTTTTTCCTATAAATCTGTTTGAGTTCTTTGTAAATTCTGGATATCAGCCCTTTGTCAGATGCGTAAACTTCAAAGATTTTTTTCCCATTCTGATGGTTGCCGATTCACTCTAGTGACTGTTTCTTTTGCCATGCAGAAACTGTGGAGTTTGATTAGGTCCCATTTGTCTATTTTGGCTTTTGTTGCCAATGCTTTTGGTGTTTTGTTCATGAAGTCCTTGCCTACTCCTATGTCCTGAATGGTTTTGCCTAGATTTTCTTCTAGGGTTTTTATGGTGTCAGGTCTTATATCATCCCCATTTTAACACAAGGAAACAAGCACAGACAGCTGTAGTTACCTGTCCAGGAGCACACAGTGAGCACTGGCAGAGCCAACATACTTTTCCCCAGTCTGACTCCAGAGCTGGGCCTCCAGTGTGGGTACCCCACAAACTGTGTAACATGGTGGGAAGAAGGGTCTCTCATGCAATGGAGCACAGGTGGGTTTAGCCAGGCCTGGTGGTAGGGATAAGGGTCTCTCATGCAATAGAGTATGGTTGGGGTAAGCCAGGTCCTATGGTGGGAACAAGGGTTTCTTGTGTGGTGGCGGATTGGTAGGGTGAGCAAGTCCCAACATACAAGCCACATGGAGAGGACCAATGTGAGGCCAGACGCTGGGGCATCTTCAAGGAAGATCAGCCCCTGGTCTTCCCAGTCCTTCCCAGACAGGCAAGACCCAGGAAGGCTGTGACTGACAATGGCAGGCTGGGTGCTGGGGTCCCAGGACAGATGTGGGGGCTATACCTCCACACAGCCCCCACCAGCAGTGACCTTGGAGATCTCTGCCTCCACAGTGGCAAGGCTGTGGTCCCTCCACACATGCCCATATTTGTCTCTGGGCACATGGTGGCTGGGCAGGCAGAGGGTCTCTCCTTGCTGGCCATTCCTGGTGTTTCCCCAGTGCCACTCACCTCCAAGCTTCCCTGCCTGGGTTTCAAAAGGAAACATGGTGTTACCGCAGTCTGAAGGCCCCTGTCCCAAGGCATCTCAGGACCTGTAGGATCACCTTGAAGCAGAATCACTGTGCACACACAGCCATGTGCAGGCCAGATGACTCTGGGTTCAAGAGATGCCTGTGGGGAGGCATTAATCTCCAATGATTTCCCAGTCATTTCAGAGCCAAGATGAGAATACAAATGTTTGTTTATTTCAATGAGCTTTCAGTTTCATTTCTTATTAGATATAATTATGTATTATAGGCAAGCCATTCCCACTCAAAAGCTGCAAGCATATTACAAGTACCAGTTTATCTACTGGGTAGGCAGAGGCATTTAGCAGCATCATTTCAGAAGTGGAAGGAGAGTTTTCCCTACACTGTCCTGCAGGAAGCTTGGTTAAAGCCCAGATGTACTTCCTGGATGCTGCCCGGCCTCATGGCAGGAAAACTGGGGTTGAGAGCCATGGGCTGAAGCCTGGGGGTATCCACAGACAACTAGGACAGCTCTAACATTTCTTTCCCTCATGCCCACCTGCTTTGCACAGATGGACAGAGAATAGCAATAACATGCATGAAAACGAGCCCCACTTAGCTGGCAGGGTCCAGGGTGGGAGAATTGGTATGTATGTGTCATAGGCCAGCAGCTGTCCTTGGGATGGACACTGAGCTCAGTTCCAGGGCAGCTAATTTATGTCAGCTCTGTGAATCACCTCTGACCAGCCAACTCTGAGCAGCATGTTTATTAGAACATCTTAGCATTTGGAGGAACCAGAAATGAGCTGATCTGTATATAGGCCAGCCTTTCTGCATAGCTCATGGGCAGACAGTCCAGCTTATGTACAAAAAGCCCACTGTGTGTGCACATGGAACAGTCATTCTGCAAATAGAGCAGCTGTCCCCACATGGGCCACTACTTAGACCAAGCTTCTCCAACCTGCAGCCTGTGGGCTGCATGCAGCCAGGCATGGCTTTGAATGGGGCCCAACACGAAATTGCAAATTTTCTTAAAACATGATGAGATTTTCTTTGCATTTTCTTTTTTTTTTTTTTTTAGCTCATCAGCTACCATTAGCGTTCGTGTGTTTTATGTGTGGCCCAGGTGATTCCTCTTCTTCCAATGTGGCCCCGGGAAGCCAAAGGATTGGAGACCCCTGATCTAGATGCAAGATGCTATTTTGGAAGATGGTGTTAGTAATAATTATTTCAGTCCCTGTGCAGGAGTTCCTGAACCTGCTTTTCCTTTCAGAGTTCCTGCAGTCTTCCTGGGACTGGCAGCTTCAGCTTGTTCTGTGCCCACCAGCTTTATCAGCACAGTGCTTGGGCACCTGTAAGGCATCTCCTGTTCATTCCCAGCTGCCAGGGTGGCAGAGGCTTGTGGTTTCGATGTATCAAGGGTTTATTTTAATTAGTTATGATAAGGTGACAAACATGGAGACAACTGCCTTGAAAGGAGAGTTGTTTATTTACAGTTCCCAAGAGGAGGGGCATGGCAAACCAGGCAAGGCCATGCAGGAAAGCAGCAGCTCAGCCAGGAGGCAGCAGGAGTGATAGGCAAGCAGGCCCAGAGTCTTTATCATGGGAAGGAGCTGGGGAGGTGGGGTGAGCAGCTGAGCAGGCCCAGGGCTGGATGCTTCAGCAATTTTGGAGGGCTCTAGACTGCAGCTATGGCCTCTAGTGGTCTGGTTTCTGGCCCTGGGTGCTTTAGGGTAGGGAAATACTGGCTTGGGAGTATGAGAGCCCATACAGGAGATGGCTGGAGCCCTGGGCTTGGACTGGGTGGTTTGCATATGAAAGTGCTCAACAGGGAGTCCCCTGGAATTAGCTATCCCTGGATGGGGCATTATACAATACAGAAATTTAAAAATACATGATTAAACAACTTGGAGGAAGCATATGAGGTTTTGGGGATGCAGTTCAGACCTCACACTGGTCCATGCATTCTGCCTTCCTTGGTCTTCACCTCCCCACCAGGTGACAATGAGCAACAGAGACTGGGCCATAGGGCATGCTTCTTCCCCTGTAGCCCTGACCCTGCCAGAAAACACCATTTGCCGTATGATCTGTGGGAAGTGGAGGTCATACTGTGGGAGGGACAGCTCTGTTCCTGGGCTCCTTCTACTAGGAGCCCTCAGGCTCAAAGTCCACATTCCCCCATCTCCCATCTCCATACCTTCTCCTCTCATTACTTAAATGAGAGTATTATGCAAATGTAATGCAAAACTTGAGTTCAACAAATCTGTACTCATCCACACAGGTGCAGCTAATTTATGGAGGTCAGACTCAGTCTAGGTTCCTTCTTCTGGCAACATTGTTTTTTGAATCCCAGACAAGGAAACAGTAACCTCCAGATTTTCACAGCAGATTCCTTTGATGACTCCAAGCTCCTCCAGACCTGGTGGAGAACCAGACTCCTTGGCTAACACTGCCATGGGAGTAGAACCCACCAGAAGCCCCCTACACTCCAAATGGGGAAAGCTGGGACCCATGCCCTGATGGCCAGAAAGTGGTTCATCCTGATGGCCCTGAATCAAGGAGGATGCCCAGGCTGAGCCCAGCCCCGATGGGCACCTGGGGCCTCATAGGGGAGCATCTGAGCAGGGCTAGGATTAATGAGGAGACACTAGCAAAGTGGATGGTGGGAACAATTCCTGGGGAGAAAATTATTGTCTCATTAACTCATTCGAAATGGCCTGATCTTGAGGAAGCAAGGAGCAGAGAATAGGAGCATCTCTGTAAATAAGGTTTTCATACTGACAGCGAAGCCCAACGTGGAAGCAAGCCTCATGCTGGGAGGACAAGGCTCTCGCCATTTCCTCACAGATTCATTTGCTCAGCATGAATGCCCTGTTGAGCCACCCAAGGGACAGAGCTGCCGGCTCAGGGACCATGGTTGGCTCAGCACAGGTAACCTCTGGAGGTGAGAGGGAACCAGTGGATGCCCTTCTATCCCTACTGGTCACAAAGGGTGGCAATGTCCCAAGTGGAGGTACATTATAAAGAAGCTGCTGGTTTTATTTTTCTCTAAATTACATTTTGAGAAGCTTTTTCATAAGCCCAGGCCCTGGGTTCACACCATTACTAGGGCAGAAGCCTTGTCCTTGCCTTGTCTGATGGGGTCTTTATCTTCCTCAGTCACTGATGCCAGGTGCTATTGTTCCTGCTCAGCCAATGTCTGGGCAGAGTCCCAAGCCCCATTCCATGGGCAGTGTTTGTCTCCAGGTGGGGCACATGGAGGCCAAGCCTCAGGGCAGGGCCCATGGTGGGCATGGTCTTGCTGGCGGTGAGTCAACTGGGCCAACAGAGAGAGAAGAAAATGAGTGGGATTAGGAGCAAGATAGGTGGAGGATGGACAGGAGCTGGGGTGGCCTCCTCAGGTTGAGATCTTGAGGGCCAGTTCTCTTTCCTCACTATGTCATATCACTCCACAAATTGGCCCACAGCATCCCCATGCCCATGGCTCCTAATGGCCATGCTCTCCAGGACCTGCCCTTTTAAACTGCAGGGTCAGGTCTTGCTGTCGCCACAATGACCATCTAAAGGGAGCTTGGTTAGCAGTGAATAAATGCCCATGACCCGGTGGGCTCAAGAGACCCCATGTGGCTTTCCTGCTCCCTTGAGTAAGGGAGGCTCACCCCGGTGCATTGGTGCCAATCTGCTTCCAGTGTCCCTCCTCACATCCCAGGACCCTGGCCTGGGACAGGGTAAGTAGAGGCATTTCCTCTTTTCTACCTTGACCCAACCCACCAGGTGCCGTCCTTGGGGTATGGGGGAATATGCTTAGCTGCCATTTCTGAACTTGAGGGAGCTTATCTTTCTTCTGAGAGCTCTGTTCTAGATAGGTGAGCTCCTGTATGCTTTACTGCCATTTTTTCAAGCTCTGGTTCTGGAGGGGGGCTTTAATGAAAAGAGCTTGGCACTGAGGTGTAATTCTCTGAGCACACTGGACCTGAGAGCAGCTTTGCAATTAGAGGGCTTTCTGGCTCGAAGGAGCAGGCTCTGAGTTCCTTCCACTGGTCTTGGAAAGGAAGGGTCTGTGTCTCAGTGCTGCAGGGTGTCTTCGAGGATAAATGAGGCCCCTTTGTGCATGGCCTGCCCAGCAGAGGCCACAGGGCCGGAGCACGCAGATCTTGGAAACCTTCAATCTCTGGGGTCAGGCTAAGACCGGAGGAAATGCTGAGGCCAAGACTAAAGTCCCCAACTCCCTATTCAGGGCTAAAATCTCCCTATGATCCCTCCCAGAGGGCTCTGCTTGCACCCCCAGAGCCAGGCACAGCCCCCACACTCTCCTCCTCCCCACACCAGTTCCTCTGCTGCCCTCACATAGCCCAACCACTCCCTGCAGCTTGAAGGGGACTCCAATGTACTACCTTCCCTGAATGATAGAAGGGACTCCTGAGTCAGAACCCTCTAACAGCCACCTGGGGACTGGGGTCTTTGGAGGGGTCACAACCTTGCTCCTTCCTTTCTTTGCTCCCACTTCTCCGAGGAAAGGTGTGGAGATTGTTTCCAGCTCTCCAGGTCAAACTGCCGACAGCCTTGGAGGGGCATCCTGGGGGAGATTATAAATGGGATGGGGCACTGCTGTCTTTGTGGAAGCCCAGGCCTCCTCTTCAAAGATCCTATGATCCCCTGTCTGACTTGTAGTTGTCCATGTCCCCATCCCCACAAGGCTGGGCATTCCCTGAGGGTAGGGGTCCCCCTCCAGCCCCTCTCTAGAACCCAGAGCTCACTTCAGGACTCAGCACAAAGTAGATGCCCTGAAACAAGCAGACAAGTAGATGGCACTGCTGCCAGGCCCGTGGGGATCACAGGGCCGCCCACTTGCTCCACGAAGCACACATGCACTGATGTGATGGCACAGCACCACCGGGGCCTTTTAGGAGGGGACTCAGAGTGCTGAACTGCCCCACGCACACAGTCATGAGGAAGGAGCTGAGCCTGCTCACCTTGTCCTAGATGTGCAGAGCGCACAGTGATCAGAGTGCCTGGCCGTGCCCACCTGTGACCGGCCTGGGTAAAGGGGGCCCTGTCCTTGTTGACAGGGTTCCTGTGCACTGGCTGTTTCTGCAGTCAGCAGAAGCAAATCCATTCTTCGTGTAATGAAGAGGCACCTCCACTGCTAAGGGTTGGGTGGTCAGTGGCCAGGACCTGGGTCCAGGGACAGCAGGTACCCAGTCTAAGGCAGAGGCCAGGCTGGCCATATCAGTGAGCAGCAGATAGCCCCCCAGAAAGCCATTTCTGGTCCAGCGGTGAGGAGCCCCCACAGGTGGAAGCCACTAAGTGCACAGTGACTGCGTGCTCTGCTCTCCAGCCTGTGTCAGATCCGAGGGCATTATGCAAGCTCTCCAAGGCCAGGAGGTCATGCATCTTCTTTACCACCTGCTCTGGCCATAACCTCCGTCATCCCTGATCTGACCCTCACCACTATCAGGCACCCTGAAAGGGAGAGCATTGGTGGATGGTGAATGCCAGCCCTGTGGGGAGGGGCTTCCCAGCCTGTGCCATGTGACCCTCCCTGCCACAGTTGCCTGGACCTGACCCAGCAGTGCCCGTCAGAGCCCAGAGCCAGGAGTTTGAACTGGGGGAGCAGGTCATCAGTCACACCCTCCACAGGACCTGTCCTGGGAGCTCTCTCTGTATGGAGAGCTACCTCGTGCCCCTGTGAACACAAAAGGGGATCATGTGGTATGACGGTGAGTGCTGGGCTGCCCTAGGGGCTGGGTTCAGTCCTGAGGCCAGGCGCAACCTAAGCTGGGCAGCCCGGTGTCAGCTTCAAGGACCCTCTCATCTTCCTCATTCCACATGACTTTCTGGTGTAGGCCATGGGGTGGGATGGGGTAAAAAAAAAACACAGACCTCATTCCATCCCTCTGCTGATCCACTCATGGACATGCATACACAAGGCCTCTGTGCTTGTGGCCACGGCCAGGAAGGCAGGCTCAGGCCAGGGCTCTGAGATGCCAGGAGGGTGTAGAGAAGACCAGAGGCCCTTTGCCCCTGCAGTCAGGCAGCTCCTACTCACCCTGACTGCTGCAGTCAGCTGGTTTCAGTGTCTGTAACTCAGCTAGTGTGTTTATAAGTGCTCTTCAGTGTCACCATCATGGCAGCCTCTGTCACTGAGAAGAGTTTAACACAGGAGAACGTAGTTGCAGTAGCCCTGACGGGTAGATGCCTGCCTTTCCTGCCAGCTTCACCAGGAACCAACTGCAGGAACCATGTTCCCAGGAGGATGCACTGTTGAGGCTTAAATGTCTCGCCAGGGAAGAGCAGCTTTCTAGCATTTCCTCCTTCCCCTGCTGTCCTCCCTTACCTTCCTGGGGCAGGGGAGAGGTGGCGATGTGCTGAGATAGGGTTTTCTACCTTTCAGAGTTGCTGGGGAAAGCAACTTACTAGGAAACATCCTTCATGGCAATAAACTGTGTTTTCAGGGGCTACCAAAAGATATCAGTGTGTTACAAAATAATCAGGGCAATGCTCAGGACCCATCACTAAGGAATACAACTGCACCTCTCCACCAGGGGGCGCAGCTAGCTTTCCTTTTTACCTCCAGAGACAGGCATCTGGCTGGCTTGAGGCAGCCCGGCACTGGGCGGAGGCTGCAGTGCAAGGGTAGGCCTGAGGACCTGATTATCGTGGGAGGAGAAATGTATAGCGTGTCAGTCCCCGCAGAGTGATGCTCTCAGCCCTCTTCCCTTCTCCTTGATCAATGATCCAGACACCGGATCCCTTCAGGTCAGGCCTGGAGGAGTCACCCCTCCTAGAGCTGCTGAAGGGTGGAGAGGCAGCTCTCTGGACAGAGGAGCAGGCAGGGAGGGTGCTCTCCCCTGCAGGCTGTTCTGAGGAGTGGATTCGTCTTGCTGCTTCTTGGGAGACTGCATGCCAAAAGGCGGCACAGCCACGCCAGCCTCGTGTGACTCATCTGAAGTCACAGCCAGCTCCATAACCTGCCCCGTTGTCACAAGGCTCAGTCTTTGCTTTGTCCCCACCACGCTGAGCCTGCATGGTTCATGTAGCTCAGGCTCACTAGAGCCCCACTTTCCAGAGAAGCCAGGAGCAGATGTTTCCCTCGGAGCTCACGGTGCCTAGTGGCGCAGGGCCCCTTAATCATGCAATGAAAGACAGCAAGGACATGAGTCTCTGCTTAGTTATTATTATACAGATCCCTGTGGTACAGCCGGATGACAGGGATGGCATCATGGTCCCTGCTGTGACCAAATGAGGCTGCTGGGCCCCAGATGCTGGCCTGCCAGGCGCTGTGGGGTCTGCCACCATCGCACGCAGAGGCACTCCCCAGTCCCCACTGGGTCACGGCTAAGGCTGAGCTTTAATTCATTTGTATAAAAGCAGATTCTAGGTGTACTAACTGAACATGATGCATGCTTTTAAAAATCAAGAGTGGCAACAACAGAGCAAGGGGACACACCCCAACGCCCGACCTGAACACCTCCAAGTGACAGCAACACAGGAGACTTATGGGTGGGAATTCAACGGGCACATTCTTTAGCCAAGAGGTGGAGTTTCTGTCTGTACTATGAGCACATTCTTACAGGATAGGGGTTTGTAAACATCTCCCATTCCTTGGGGGAGTGGGGACAGTCACATGTTTGCAGGAGGATTTTCCTATGATGGGGCTGAGCCCAGTGAGGTGATGATCACAGCAGCCACCATTAGTCACCATCTGGGCAGGTGGCCTTTACAATGTGCAGCGTTCTCAGCTCTAGGGTCCTTTGACCTTGCTGACCCTCTCTGATTGGAGTCAGGCTGGGGGTGTTCCTGGCCATAAGAGCTTCCGGATGGACCCTGAAGAGCAGCTTGCCCAATTGTGTCATTGTAGAGACTAGGAAGCCGAGGCCACTGTCCACAGCCAGGGGCACAGTCAGGTGAGAATTCTAAGTCCTCCAGCCTTTCACCACTCTCTGGTCCTAGCCAACTCTGCTGACTCACTGGTGAGGTCCCCCCACCCCTGCCACCTCAGTTTCTCTCCCTGCTATGCTGGGGCCCTGAGACCGGTTGGGGCTCCACTGAGTCACAAGCGCTTGTGAACACAGAGGACTTCCAAACACTGTGGAGAATCACCAGCAACTTTCAGAAAACAGACAGATTGCTGGGGAAGCTTCATTCATGCCCTCTGGTTGAGAGGGAGACCAGGAGCCATGCAAGGGGCTGGTGGGGGGGAACCGGGGGATCCAGAGGTCCAGACAGAATCTGTTCCCAGACAAGAACCATGGGCAGCACCCTTCACTCTCCCCTCTCATGGAAACCTCATCCAAAGCAAGAAAAGTCTATTTGAGACCACACTTAACAAGAAAGGGCCATTCCCTTTTATTTTGAAATGGCCCCTAGAGAAAGAAGTGAAGCAAATTGCACAAGTGGGCATCCATTTCCTTCTATCCAGCCATGGTCACCTTGGTGTCCAGCCAGGCTGCTGGTGACGTGAGGCAAATCTCTCTGTTGACAAATCAGCCCACACACTCCCTCCATTGCAGACAGTCACCCAGGGCTGGGGGGGAGCACCAGGGACCTGAGCCCGGCCTCTAGAGGCACAATGAGTACATCTCATCTTCTCTCCAAGATGAACCCTAAAACCAGCACACAACCTGGTCAAATCAACAATGAACAGCATCTTCCAGCTGAAACCAAAGATCTCTCACTTGAAATTCTGCATCAGCACCATCCCTCACCTCAGCTGTGTGAAGTCTACACTCTTCAGACAGCAGTGCGACTGAGAAGACAGCCCCTCTCCTGCCTGTCCACTCAGGAATCTGCCGGTTGTGAACTGGCCTAGCCACAGAAGTCACCTTCCTCTGCTCTGACCATGGTGGAGGACGGGATCTCCTGGGATGGGTATTTCCCATTTCCTGGGAGGAGATGGGGCATGAGCCGCCCTGAGCAGTGGAGGGCCGGTGGGTTGAGGCCCTGCCCTTATTCCACACAGCTCTTTCAAAGTGCCCCTTTCTTTTTTTAAAAAAAGGTTTTTTTGGGAACAAGGTCTCATTATGTTGCCCAGGTCTCAAACAGTCCTCGGCCTTAGTGTCCTGGGTAGCTGAGATTACAGGCTTACGTCATGTGCCTGGCTCAAAGTACCCCCTTTCTATCACTGCCATGTTTCCAGTGACAAACCTGGAATTGGAGCAGTTTCCAGTAGGTGCTAGATGTGAGCCCCATGCTGCATTCCCTCCTAGTGGATGGTGCCCTGGCCCTGGGCCATTTGCCTGCTGGCAGACAAGCACCTAGCAGCATGGGACAGTTCTGGTGTTCAAACAGTCAAATTTGTGTCCTGGCCTTAGCTCCTCCCCAGAGGAGACCTCAAGGCAATTTTGGGGGGTGCTGGGAGTTTATTTGGGGGTAGCTCTGTGAGTGGGTACAGATAGTGGGAGAGAGGAATCTGACCGGCAGCCCTAGGAGCACGTCTCTGTGAAGGACAGCTGAGCTCAAGCACAGGGACCCCTAAGGAGCCGTGGGGTCACTCTTACCACTGTTGGATAATAGGGAGGAGCTTGAGGACTCATCCATCAGCCTTGTCTTACACTGTTTGAGGCCTCCTCACGGGATCAACTCCCCAGGATGTCCAGCATATCTGGCCCATCCCACTGAGATACCAGCAAGCTCCCTCCTGTGATATAGGAAAGGAGGCCTGTTTCTGGGCAGGGAGGGGGACAGCGGCACTGCCAGTACCTGCCGGTGGATGTAGCCATCACACACCATGGCCCCGGGCCCGGGCCTGATGACTACTTCTCTGGTGCTTGGCCAAACAGTGCCCCATGGGGAGGAAAAATGCCAGGCACAGTTGTGCCAAGAGCTGGCACCCCACAAGTGGGGTCACTCTTACAGGCAGTACAGGCCCTGGCTCTCACAGTGGGGCACATACAGTGGGGAGGGAGGCGTACCAACTCACAAAGGGACTTCTAGGGTCATGGTGACTGTGCAGCTCTTCCTTTCTCATCCATTTTAGAGCCTCCCACACCTGACAACCCCCCACCTTCCCGTTCCAATTGTGCCTATGGGTGGGAGGAAGGGAGGCGCAATATCAGGACCACCTCTCAGAACAGGGCACACACAGCGCTCCCTTTCCAGGGTCCTCCCTCACTACGGGTCCATCAGGTGACCCAACAGTCAGCGTGGGCACCTGGAGACTTGGTGCCGGGGCACCCACCATGTGTGTGATGAAGGCAGTACAGGCCCTGGCTCTCGGCTCATCCTCCTCAGTGGGTGAAAGTCCTTGGGGGTGGCATGGGGCTGCCATGGCATAAGCCTCTTACTGCATCATTGTTCTTGAAATCTGCACCCACTTGTCACTCAGCAGCTAGGGCTGGGATGGACAGGCCTAGCAGAATTACTCAGTATCAGGAGAAAGAAGCAGAGGTGCATGGAGACAGAGGGAGAGACGTGCTCCAGAGATGTTGTGTCCTCCCAGTGGAACAGCGAGGATGAGCAACCATGGAGCACCTACCAAATTCTAGCTCTGCTGAGACAGCCACATTTACAAAGATTTATCTGATCTAATTACCATCTGGTTGTCAGTTAAGATGTCTGTAAAGTTACTTTAGGTAGGTCACTGAGGGCAAAGTGGCTAAGTGGGCACTATAGTCATATGAGGACTTTTATTTTGATTTTTTGTTGGGTTTTTTTTTTTTTTTTTTGGACAGCATTAATCACTTCATGATCACTTTTCAGCAAAAGGCATCTACTATTCAGCCTACTCAGTACCCACCTTGTCCTACCCTTTCTGGAGCCAACGATACCTTTCTTTTTCAGGGAACGTCCTCTAAGCCCCACTCTGGCTTCAACAAGGCAAATATCTCCAAGGATAACTGGTTTGTTGTGGGGGGCTCTGCCCCACACTGGGCCAGCCACAAACCTTCCTTGGGAATTTCTGCATTAGAACCAACAGCCAGGGCTCATCCATCCCTGGGATGACCAGTACCCATTGCAGACCAGGAGCCAGAGGACTGGCTGATTGGCAACAGCAACAAAAATGCATCTGGACCAGCAGCTGCAACCGGAGTGACCCCGGTTAAGTTTATAATAATCCTCAGTCCTTCTCCAAGAGCTGTCTCCCTTCTGTGCAGGCAAGTAGGTGAGCTGTATGGGGATGTGGTGGGAATCCCACCCTTGCCTCCTCAGGTCTGTGATGGTGGCACTAATCTCTGCAGCCCTCTGGGATGTGGTATTGCATCTAGTTTGCTATTTTCATATTGCATTGAGTTTGCTATTTTCATAGGGAGAGGCAGTTCCAGTGCCTTCTGATTGGTCTTTCTGACTATAACAGTCCTTGCTCTGTGGCCCAGAGAACCAGTGTGAGGATTCTGCCCATTGGGCCAAATATGTCAATTCAAGTAATGAATTTGGGAACTGGGGAAATAACCACAGGGTGGACACAGCAGGTCCACTGTGCAACAAACCTGAGCCAAAACTTGCTCACCCCAAAGTCCCCACCCTGACTGCGGACCACAGTGATGTTTGGGGTTTCCAGGAGTTGGCGTCAGTTCAGAGCCAGTGTCCAGTAACACTTGGAGAGTCTGAACAGTTCCCTTCCATGGTGGAGGCTGGGAGGAAGATGAAGCCTCTGTGGTTTCACCAGGTGGCAGTGTTTTGGGCCCTTCCTCCAGGGGCTCTGGGTCTGTGAACTGGTTTATGTCTGAGAATTGAGGTCCTATGACTCTCTATTGTCGTAAAATGAGTCAGACTTCTGTTCAACAGACCAAGATCATGAATCCGTGACCAATCCATTGGCCAAAATGTTTCTGTTAAAACAGGTCAGGGAATGCCAGCTTTCTGCTCCAAACCTTCAAGAACTCCCTGCCTCCCAGGGGCCTGCAAGGCCCCACCAGCCCTGCCCATTCCCTCTCAACTCCTTCTTCCATAGCATATGGTCCAGCTGGCTCCACTGGCCACTCTGCTCCTGGAATGATCCGCGTGCAGTCCCACTTCAGGCTTCTCTGCCTGGCTCCTTTTCAGTCCTGGCATGCCTGGCCCTCATCTGTCTCAGGGTCTGTGCAGGTGATGACCTCTCGGGAAGGCCTTCCCTGGCCATACCTTTGAACTTGCTTCCTGAGTTCACATTTCCTATCCTTTTTCTGCTTTACTTTCCTTCAAAACTGTTCTTGTTGCCTTGCACATGGCATGCTTTAATTATTTAGTTGTTTACTGCCTGTCTCCTCCCTCTAAAATTTTAGTCTCCATTGTGTAGGACTTTTCCTGGCACACACTCATCATTCTGGTGTTACAATTGAATAATATCAGCATCGCTGTTCTTTCCCTCAGTAACTATGTTTTGAGCTTGTGGCAATCTATAGAAGTTAGTTTAACTGGCCTTAAAATCCTGATCTGGAGAAAAGAGGGTGATGAAAAAGACAGTCAAGGGGTCATACGTCAACACGGCCAAGTGCCAACACAGTCTCCTCCTTCCACAGATTACCAAGGAGGAGTCAGAGCAGGCTGCTGTCCACTGACCCATGTGCTTCCTTGGAAGCTTGAGAAGGTGCTCTCCCTGGTGCTGCCCCTGGGTGCTGCTTACCAGGAAACCCATGGTATCTAAGAAGCTTCGCTGCGCTGGGTCTGTCCTGGATCCTCCCTGTAGCTCAGATCCATGTGAGGAATCCTGGAGGGCATTGCGCTCTGGCAGGGGTCACTGTGCGAAAACAGAGGCTGAGCTGGATCCCGAGGCTGAGCTGTCAGACTTTGCAGCCCTCCTGGTGCTCGGTTATCAGGCTCACTAACTTTCAAAGGCCTCTCCTCTCTATGTGGACATTTCTGCATGGTCTATGTGGTCATAGCTGCAAGGTTCTGACAATAAGCTTGCTCTCCAAATTCCTAAAAGAATTGGTTGCTCCAGTTTAGCCAGCTAAGACTTTCTTGGATAATGACATAATATAGAAGGATATTTAACGAATTCATTTAAACTGGAAATTATTGACTCTATGGTGAGTCAGGAAAAACTGCATTCAATACACATTCACAATATTCAGCAGCAGCGCAGGGTGTTGATACTCCAGGGCAGTGCAGGGATTAGGGATCTGAGGGGTTTCATGGTGCTTCTGAGGGAGATACACAGATTCTGGTTCTTCCAAGGAATTTCCCTTCATGCCAGCCACCACCTTGCCCCTGCTAGGGAAGTAGTGATCCAGGAAGCCCCCAAATATAGGGAAATTATTCAACCTCCTGATGTCACTGCACCTCCTCTGGGTCTTCTTTTATCCCTTCTTCCCCCTAGAAAACACCTTCTGATGCACTCCTGCTCTGCCTGCCTGTCCCCTGCTGTGGCTGGACAGAGATCGGGAAAGAGGTCCAGCATCTGGACTGTTTGCTGGTTTGCAGAATCTGTTCTCTCGTAGTATCTGTTTTCCAGTGCAGATTTTCACAGTCCCCTAAAGAAGCTTAAAATTACATTCCCAGAATGACTTCATTTCCTGATACCCAACCCAATTTCACTTGTGTTTGGAGCTGATGTGGCAATGTAACCACTTGGGTGGGGGGAAACATCAGAGCCCACAGTTCTGCAGTTTAGATTTGGGTTTATCTTAGGACTTAGTGCAACTTTGCGTGTAGCCCTTGCCACCAACCTCAGGATATAATTACTTGTAAGAGGCTGCTTCATGCCGGTCTGCTCAGCAGATAAGAGACCTTGAGGCCTGGAAAAGTCCTGCCCTCCTTGGCTTAGTATTCCTAGGTCCTAGTGTATTGCCTGGTGGGATGGTTAATTTTAGGTGTCAACTTGATTAGGCTAAGGGAAACTGGATAGCTGATAAAATACGCTTTCTCTGTGTGTCTGAGTGGGTATTTCCAAAAAAGATCGGCATTCGAATCAGGGCACTGAGTTGGGAAAACCCATGCTCCCCAAAGTGCTGAGGGCCCAGATAAGACAAAAAGTCAGAGGAAAGGTGGATTCTTTCCTTCTTCTTGATCTGAGACATCCATCTTCTCCTGCCCCCAAACATCAGAACTCCAAGTTCTCAGGCCTTCGGACTCTGGGACAAACACCAGCTACTTCCCTGGTTCTTCGGCCTGTAGATGGCACCAGGACTTCTCATCCTCTGTAATCACATGAGCCAACTCACATGAAAAATCTCCACTCATTCCTCCCTTTCCATATATCCAATGGTTCTATTTCTATGGAGAACTTTAATACAATTGGTGCAGAGTAGCTGTTCAACAAGTGTTTTATTTCTGAATGACTGAGATGTGTAAGTAGCTTCCAAGCTTACAAACCTGTGTGTCTGTTAAAGCCACTGTTCAGGAAGCCAATGACAATAAAAGGCTGAAACGTGGCATAACCAGGGGCTGCGGATTTGAGTTATACCATGATGTGTTTAAATCTGTACTGTGATAGGGATTTATAGCAAGAAGTCAGGAATGCTGGCCTCTGAAAAGTGGAGAAGTGTATTTTGTTGGGGAGGACTGGGAGCCCCCATCTCACATAATTGGAAGGAATCATGACAATGAATGAGATATTCCTCCTGCCAGATGCAGGTCCTTGCCTTGTGTGTGCATAACCTCATTTCATCCGATAGCGACTCAGGAGGAGGAAATCATGATTAACCTTATCCTTTTATGCACAGAAGCTGAGGCTTGGAAAGTGAAAATGACACAGCTATTAACTGTCTTGCTGGCATTGGAGCCAGAAGAGAAACTCTCTTGGAAAAATACCCCAATTAAATGAGGAGATGGAGATATATCCTGTATGGCACAAAGAGACAATGGCTGGAAACAGTCACAGTCCTTGAGGGGAGCTATGCGGTGGCCGGGCTGTGGCTGTGAAGACACAGCAGTGTGGGAGGCTGGGAGTCACAGAGGATGCTGGCCGGAAGGTTTCTGTTAATAGCTGGAGCTCCTGAGCCTGTCCTGAAAGAGGGAAGTGGGCCTGGTCCTGGGTGGGTTTGTAAATGGGCTTGAGCACATGTCAGTGTGAAGCTCTGAGGTCAGGACCCCAGCATGCCCACAAAAGACATGACACAAATGGGGCAGGAGGACCAAGCCCCCCACCATGCAGCTGCTCAGCTGTGTGGGGGTAGCTGTGGTGAAACATAGAACTCACTTAGAAAGATCCCAAGAGAATAATCCACCCACAGAAAACCTGGAGAGTATTTTGAAACTTCCTACAGGAAATCCAGGAGAAAAGGAGTCCTCTCCAGTGATGGGAGGTGGTGCAGGTTGGAGGCTGCATCAGAAAAGTGGTCGATGGAAGGGATGCACGGATTCTCACTGGAGGTGCAAAGGCAGCCACGGAAGGTGGTGGGTGGAGGCCTTGGGGATTTATTGGGGAATCTACAGCTGGAATGCTCTGGTTTTGATGGAAGGAGCATCGCCTTAGGAAGCAAAGACACAGATTCGAGTCCAGGCCTGTAGCATCCTTCAACCACTCTTAAGCCCTCTGAGTTTCTGTGTCTGTGAAGTGAGCATAATGATTCCCACCCCACAGTGGCAGGGCAGGACACTGTGAGATTGTGAGGGTCTGTGTCCCTCACTGCATGGAGTCAGCAGCTGGCTGGGCTGAGGGAGGGATTTCTGTCCCAGCCGCTGAGCACCCAAGACCAGACAGAGGCAGTGCCTCGGCTGCAGTAAAGGCCAAGCGCCCTGGGTGGGCGTGGAGCACGCATTCCTACTTTGGCATTAGAGGTCATACCACTGTTTATCTTTACTGTTCTACCCAGTGCCCTGAGAGGACTCGGTCCTCAGATGAGTCACATGTCTCCAGTCCATTAATTAACTGGTCAGAAGTGGGTCCCGGTCCATCCCTGTGAGGAGCTGGGGGGACTGGCACCTCATTTCCTCATGGCCCCACACAATGACATGCCTGGCCTTCCTGGACCCAGGCACTCACTCCAGAAGAAGGTTTGCTTTGGATCGCCTGGTGGACAGGATGCCCCTGAACATCTAGCCATCTGTTGACATTTCCAGCATCAGAAAGTTCCTCTAGGCAGCACCGGGCCACTGCTCCAAAGAGGTGCAGAATCTCTGAGAAATTATGTGGCCCACAGTCATCACCTAACAGCCTTTCTAGGACCTTGTTCACCACCAGCTTGGAGAAGGCTAGTGTCCAGAGTAAATCAAATCCTTCAGAATTGTCAGATGGTGGCGACTCAGTCAAATCTACAGAGATGCTGTAGTCAACAGAGAGCAGAAGGAATTTGCTTTTGCTGGTCCCTCATCAAAACCACATAGGGAGCCTTGCAGGCAATAAACAATGTTGCCTACAACTATCCCATGAAGTGGGAATTTTTCCTATCCATATAAGAAGGTGCAGACTCAGAGAAGGTGTGGGTGGCCAAGCCGGGGATGGAGCCCTCACGTGGCCTCAAGGGATCAGCACCCCGGAATCAGCTCTCTTGGCAACATGCTGAAATGGCTCCATGCCTGTGTTGCTGTCTTTATAGAGACATCTTTTTGGTGTTTGTTTCCTAGCTCAGACTTAGGTTAAATGGTCTATTAATTAAGGCAGGTTTAGTTACTCCAGACATTAGCTTGTGTGGCTCAAGCAGCCCAAGGCCTCCTTTACACAGTCTGCAGTCAGAGGACTGGACCCAGCCCTGGCCTTGCTGCTGTCTGCCGTGCCTCTTGCTCCCTGGGTTTCATTCCTTGGTCTGTATCTTGAATATAATACAGCCCTTTTGTACATTTTGCTCTCATGCAGTGTACCAAAGGAAGAGAGGAGACAGTAGTTTAAAGCCCTCAACATTTTTATTTTCTGAGCCTTAAGTTTATCATATAGTAGAGAATCAACAAATATCAGAGGATCCCATACCTGGCCGGAGATGAAATGGCTTTGAGTCTTTCAGGGATCTATCAGAGGGCTGCACCCAGGCTGGCCACACATGGAAACATGATGATTCTCTTCCTCTCCATTCACTGTGGGTTTTGTCAGACAGAACTCTAAACTGGTTTATTCAATGACATGGAGTGGTTCTCTTCTATGTCTCTACTTATCCAGCGTGTGACAAGAGTTGACAAGTGGGGAGACAGGAGGCACACTGAATGCAGGTGGTCTCTCCTGCCTCACTCAGGATGCATGTCTTGCCCGGCTGGGCCCCCTGTGCACTGTGTGCTCCTCCAAATGAAGCATGACCCTTGTTTCCCCACCTAATTGGTGGTTCTCTGCCCCCACAAGCCCAGCCATATGGTTCCCTGACACACATGCAGGTCTTAGCCTGAAGGAGACGGAGCAGCAAGGCCAAGTGGGCACAAATGCTGGCCTGGACTTCTGGTCCACCTTGTCTGATGCAAATGCTTCTCTATCCTTCACAGTTGAGATCCTGGAGCAGGGGATCACCTAGTCTTAATGGCTGTAAAGTGGAGAAGGAGCAGGAAGAGGTCAGGACCATAGCTCTTGCTGTCCCTGGCAGAATGAGAGAGGCGGGACACTGGCCTGGACCAGACCTGAGGATGCTGCTTTCTCCTCTGCCTGCCTGGGGCCCAACAGGGGTCACGGGACCCAGGAAGGCCTCTGCAACTCTAACTGAAAGTATCCATGAGCTAACTGTGACCTGGAAGTCATTTGGAACTCAGCACAGAGGCCTTCAGAAGTCCCTGCCTTCAGATGAGGACAGGTGCTTACTCTCCCAAGTGGCTAGCACTGTTAAAACAGACTTTTTTTTCTACAGCCAACATCATAACAAATGAAGACATACTGAATAACTCCCCCACTAAAACGGAAAAAAAGGGAAGGCTTTCTGTTTTTGCTTTCATCTCTTCTAGTCAACATTGGGCTGTGAGGTTCCAGCCAGTGCAAAAGAGATGAGGAAAAGAAATTAAAGTATAAATATTGGAAATAAATAAGGAAAACTATCCTAATTTACAGGTGAAATAAGATGGCAAATCCTAAGGAATCCACAAAAAATCAACTTGAACTAGTAAGTGAATTTTGCAACATCACAGGTTACCAAGTCAATATATAAAGATCAGTTGTATTTATACTACTGACTAATTTAAAACAAAATTTAAAATGCTATCATGATAGTGAAATCAAATAGGAATAAATTTAACAATATATGTGCAAAACCTCTACAACAAAAATTATCTGAGAGATATATTTCTAAATATACCATGTCTAATTCTTCGCAAATTGAGCTAATCGTTCAATGAAATCTCAGTTGGAGACTTTTTCTATAAATTAACATGATGATTTAGAAATTCATAGAGAAGGTGAAGGTCTAAGAGTAGCCACAGCAATCTGGAAAGAAATGGTATCGTCAGAAGAGTTGTTAAGACCGATGACAGAGCTCCAGTGTTCGTGGCAGATCTTATAGCAGTATGGCAATAGATAAATAGGTCACTGGAATAGAGCAGAGAGTCCAGAAATAGGCACCATCCCATGATTTTTGACAAGTGGCCCACAACTGCACGGGGAAAAGTGGTACTAAAATAACTGGATATCAGGCCAGGCATGGTGGGGCTCATGCCTGTAGTCCCAGCACTTTAGAATGCCAACGTGGGAAGATTGCTTGGCCCAGAAGTTTGAGTCCAGTGTGGGAAACATCATAAGACTCTGTGTCTCTACAAAAAATAAAAAAATAGGCCAAGCATGGAGGCGCACAATGAGGCAAGAGGATCCCTTGAGCCCAGGAGTTTGAGGCTGCGGTAAGTTGTGATTGGACCATGCTCTGCAGCCTGGGCGACACAGTGAGATCCTGTCTTTAAAATATAAGACATATGGATAAATAAAACAAAACTAGATATCCACGTGAAAAGAAAATTAAAAGAATCTTGACTCCTCCTTCTTATACCTTTGAACCTGAGAGATTAGGCAAAGGTTTCATAGAGTCGACACAATTCATAAACTAGAAGATTGTTAAACCGGAGTAGAACGAATGAGGTGAACAACGGTGACTTCACGCTGGAGAAACCTGGTACGCCCACTCTGCCAGGTAGCTGAGCTCAGCATCAGCAGTGAGCCAGGTCAAAGCCAGCACCCCTGATGTGGTGGGATGAGAAGTGCCTCACCTCTCTTCTTCTCCATGAGGCCCACACCAGAATCTGATCATTAGAAAAAGACTTCGCAGGAATCCCAACAGACAGACACTCCCCCGAATGCCTGAGCCTAGCTTCTCAGAACTTTCAAGATCGTAGAAAACAGGGAAGGTCTGAGAAACTGTCACAGCCAGGAGGAGCCTAGGGAGATGTGATGATCAAATGTCACATGGGATCCTGGACGGGATCCTGGCACAGAAAACGGCCATCTGAGGAACAGGGAGGAAATCAAATAAACCATGGGCTTTAGCTAATGATTATATAGCAATATGTGTTCATTAATTCTGACAAATATACCATGCTAATGTAAGGTATTAATAATCAGGAAATCATGTGAAGTATATGGGAACTCTCACTATCTTTATAACAATTCTGTAAATTTGAAACGTCTCTAAAATTAAAAAACTTCATTCAAAAAAAACCGGCCACAGGGGAAGAGGGATATTGGTAAATTGGACTTCAAGGAAATGAAAAGCCATTGGATGAAAATGCACACAACAGGTATTCCTGATGAAAGACTTGAATTAAGAATACACTTATTCTTGGAATCTGATCAGATTCTCGGGCAAGATGGCGTCATAGAAGCAACTCAGAATTGCAGCTCTCAGTGACGGCGCAGAGGGTGAGTCCTAGCCACATTCTCGGATGGACCTTTTTTGCCCACAGAGCGTTGAAAGTCCCAGGTGTGGGAGAGACACAGGATGCTGGTAAAGCCGGCTAACGCAGCCAGCTCGCGCAGCCACTTTGGCCAGCGCCGCAGCAGGACCCAGCACAGAACTCACTGGTCCAGGTGCCCTGTTAAACCGGCAATCTGAGAGTTTGAAGGGCAGATTGGCGCGTCCATCTGATTGAACGGGACTTGGACAGTGAGCCAGACCAGGAGTTTCCTGGGAGTTTCCTGGGAAGCATGATCTGAGCCGGTGAAGTGGGCAGCGGTACGGGAGATCGCACGGATCCCAGTGCCCTATCGGCAGGCCACTGGGGCGCCAGTGAGAGAGTCAACCTTTCAGCTCACGGAGAGGGAGAGAGAGAGAGAGGACGCACTCTGAGGCAGGGAGCTGGGTGATCGGGCTCGGCGGGTCCCACCCTCACGGGGACAAGCAGGGTGGTGACTGGAGGTGCTTGGGGCTGAGAGTTTTGCTGCTGGCATCTAGGATGGTGCAGCCTGGTGAGGGAGGGGCGTCCGCCATTGCTGACGCAATCCGCCCCTACTGAAGTACCGCCCAGGGCTGACGCAGCCTGCCATTGCCGAGGCAACCTGCCATAACAGAGAGACTCTGCCAGGACGGGGGAGCACTCCACAGCAGAGGGAGCCCAGCAGCAACAGGGCGGACCCGCGCTAGCAGGTCAGAGCCCTGGCAGCCAAATAGTGAATAGACTGCCACCTAGTGGGGCAGGACAGTGGAACAGATACTCATAAAGAAAGCCCCAACACCCTGAAACAGAGCATCCAAGGGGGGAAAAAAGGGTGGTGTTTTATGAGTTCTATAGCAGCAGACATAAACAACCTCCCAACAACCCTGAATGAACAACAGAGCTCACAGCTCAGCACTGGAGCTCCTATAAAGCACAGACCGTCTCCTTAAGCAGCTCCCTGACCCCTGTATATGCAAAGAGTCACCCTAAAGAAGGACTAATCAGACTGACATTTGGTGGGCATCATTCTGGAACAAAGACAGCGGAAGAAGAAACTGGTATCATCCCTCACTGTTCCACAGCTGCTACAGGGTTACTCCAGACAAGCAGGGCCAGGAGTGAACCTCAGCACTCATACAGCAGAGGGGCTAGACCATTAGAAGAAAAACTAAGTAACAGAAATACTTCATCATCAACAATCTCAGCATCCACACAGAGACCCAATTGAAAAATCAGCAACTACTAAGACGACAGGCGGATAAATCCATAAAGATGGGAAGAAACCAGCGCAAAAAGGAGGAAAACACCAGAAACCAAAACACCTAACCTCCTACAAAGGACCAAAACTCCTCACCAGCAAGGGAACCAAGCTGGACGGAGAATGAGTGTGACGAAATGATGGAATCAGACTTCAGAAAGTGGATAATGAGAAACTTCATTGAGCTAAAAGAACATGTTCTAAATCAGTGCAAAGAAACTAAGAACCCTGAAAAAAGATTTGAAAAAAAGATTCGAGGAATGGATAACAAGAATGGACAACTTAGAGAGGAATATGAATGAATTGAAGGAGCTGAAAAAAAAAACACGAGAACCTCGTGAAGCATGCACAAGTTTCAACAGCCGAATTGACCAAGCAGAAGAAAGAATATCAGAAATTGAAGATTAACTCAATGAAATAAAACGTGAAACCAAGATTAAAGAAAAAAGCACAAAAAGGAATGAACAAAATCTCCAAGAAATGTGGGACTATGTGAAGAGACCAAACCTACATTTGATAGGTGTACCAGAATGTGATGAAGAGAATGAATCCAAGCTGGAAAACACTCTTCAGGATATTATCCAGGAAAATATCCCCAACCTAGCAAGACAGGTCAATACTCAATTCCAGGAAATACAGAGAACACCACAAAGATACTCCGCAAGAAGAGCAACCCCAAGGCACATAACAGTTAGATTCACCAGGGTTGAAATGAAGGAGAAAATACTAAGGGAAGCCAGAGAGAAAGGTCAGGTCACCCACAAAGGGAAGCCCATCAGACTCACAGCAGATCTCTCGGCAGAGACTCTACAAGCAAGAAGAGAGTGGGGGCCAATATTCAACATCCTTAAAGAAAAGAACTTTCAACCCAGAATTTCATATCCAGCCAAACTGAGCTTCAGAAGTGAAGGAAAAATAAAATCCTTCATGAACAAGCAAGTACTCAGAGATTTTGTCACCACTAGGCCTGCTTTACAAGAGCTCCTGAAAGAGGCACTACACATGGAAAGAAACAACCAGTACCAGCCATCCTAAGAGCATACCAAATGCTAAAGACCATCAACAAAATGAAGAGTCTACATGAACCAACGGGCAAAACAGCCAGCTAGCATCAAAATGGCAGTATCAAATTCACACATAACAATATTAACACTAAATGTAAATGGGATAAATGCACCAATCAAAAGACACAGACTGGCAAATTGGATAAAAAACCAAAACCCATCGGTGTGCTGTATCCAGGAAACCCACCTCACAAGCAAAGATACACAAAAGCTCAAAATAAAAGAATGGAGGAAGATTTACCAAGCAAATGGAGAGCAAAAAAAAAGCAGGAGTTGCAATTCTCGTCTCTGATAAAATAGACTTTAAAGCAACAAAGATCAAAAGGGACAAAGAAGGTCATTACATAATGGTAAAAGGATCGATAGAAGAAGAAGAGCTAATGATTCTAAATATATATGGACCCAATGCAGGAGCACCCAGATATATGAGGCAAGTTCTTAATGACTTACAAAGAGACTTAGACTCCCACACAATAATAGTGGGAGACTTTAACACTCCACTGTCAATAGCAGACAGATCAACCAGACAGAAAATTAACAAGGATATCCAGGACTTGAACTCAGACCCGGAACAAGCAAACCTGATAGACATTTACAGAACTCTCCACCCCAAATCCACAGAATATACATTCTTCTCAGCACCACATCACACCTACTCCAAAATTGACCACATAATTGGAAGTAAAGCACTCCTCAGCAAATGCAAAACAACTGAAATCATAACAAACAGTCTCTCAGACCATAGTGCAATCAAGTTAGAACTCAGAATTCAGAAAATAATTCAGAACCGCACAGCTTCATGGAAACTGAACAACTGGCTCTTGAATGTTGATTGGATAAACAATGAAATGAAGGCAGAAATAAAGAAGTTCTTCGAAACCAACGAAAATGAAGACACAACGTATCAGAATCTCTGGGACACATTTAAAGCAGTCTGTAGAGGAAAATATATAGCAATAAGTGCCCACATGAGAAGAGTGGAGAGATCCAAAATTGACACCCTATCGTCAAAATTGAAAGAGCTAGAGGAGCAAGATCAAAAAAGCTCAAAACCTAGACAAAGACAAGAAATAACTAAGATCAGAGCAGAACTGAAGGAGATAGAGACAAGAAAAACCCTTCAAAAAATCAATAAATCCAAGAGCTGGTTTTTCGAAAAGATCAACAAAATAGACAGACCACTAGCCAGATGGATAAAAAAGAAAAGAGAGAACAACCAAATAGATGCAATAAAAAATGAAAATGGAGAAATCACCACAGATTCCACAGAAATTCAAACCATCATCAGAGAATACTACAAACAACTCTATCCACATAAATTAGTAAACCAGGAAGGAATGGATAAATTCCTGGACACTTGTGACCACCCAAGCCTAAACCAGGAGGAAGCCAAAACTATGAATAGACCAATAACAAGGTCTGAAGTTGAGGCAGCAATTAAGAGCCTACCACACAAAAAAAAGCCCAGGTCCAGATGGGTTCACAGCTGAATTCTACCAGACACACAAAGAGGATCTGGTACCATTCCTTCTGAAACTATTCCAAATAATCCAAAAAGAGGGAACCCTTCCCAAATCATTTTATGAGACCAACATCATCCTGATACCAAAACCTGGCAGAGACTCAACAAGAAAAGAAAACTTCAGGCCAATATCCATGATGAACATAGATGCAAAAATCTTCAATAAAATACTGGCAAATCGATTACAACAGCACATTAAAAAACTTATCCATCATGATCAAGTAGGATTCATCCCAGGGATGCAAGGCTGGTTCAACATAAGCAAGTCTATAAATGTAATTCACCACATAAACAGAAGCAAAAACAAAAACCACATGATTATCTCAATTGACTAGTGAAGGCATTTGACAAAATTCAACAGCCCTTTATGCTAAAAACCCTCAATAAACTTGGTATTGATGGAACATATCTCAAAGTAATAAAAGCTATTTACGACAAACCAACAGCCAATATCATACTTAATGGGCAAAAACTGGAATCATTTCCTTTGAAATCGGGC
Source organism: Saguinus oedipus (assembly GCA_031835075.1). Lineage (NCBI taxonomy): Eukaryota > Metazoa > Chordata > Mammalia > Primates > Cebidae > Saguinus > Saguinus oedipus. The sequence continues at coordinate 9,226,754 of CM063170.1, forward strand.
ACTAGACAAGGATGCCCTCTCTCACCATTCCTATTCAACATAGTATTGGAAGTTCTAGCCAGAGCAATCAGGGAAGAAAAAGAAATAAAGGGTATTCAAATAGGAAAGGTGGAAGCCAAATTGTCTCTATTTGCAGACAACATGATAGTATACCTAGAACACCCCATCACCTCAGCCCAAAAGCTCCTGAAACTGATAAGCAACTTCAGCAAAGTCTCAGGATATAAAATCAATGTGCAAAAATCACAAGCATTCCTATACACCAATAACAGACTTAAAGAGAACCAAATCAAGAACGAACTGCCATTCACATTTGCTATAAAGAAAATAAAATACCTAGGAATATAACTCACAAGGAATGTAAGGGACCTCTTTAAGGAAAACTACAAACCACTGCTCAACGAAATAAGAGAGGACACAAACAGATGGAGAAACATTCCATGTTTGTGGTTAGGAAGAATCAATATCATGAAAATGGCTATACTGCCCAAAGTAATTTACACAATCAATGCTATCCCCATAAAACTACCATTGAATTTCTTCACAGAACTGGAAAAAACCACCATGAATTTCATATGGAACCAAAAAAGAGCCCGCATAGCCAAATCAATTCTAAGCAAAAAGAACACAGCGGGAGGCATCACACTACCAGACTTCAAACTATACTACAAGGCTACAGTAATCAAAACAGCATGGTACTGGTACCAAAACAGAGATATAGACCAATGGAACAGAACAGAAGCATCGGAGGCAACACAACATATCTACAACCATATTATCTTTGATAAACCAGACCAAAACAGGCAATGGGGAAAGGATTCCCTATTTAATAAATGGTGTTGGGAAAACTGGCTAGCCATGTGCAGAAAGCAGAAGCTGGACCCCTTCCTGACACCTTACACTAAAATTAACTCCAGATGGATTAAAGACTTAAACGTAAGACCTGACACCATAAAAACCCTAGAAGAAAATCTAGGCAAAACCATTCAGGACATAGGAGTAGGCAAGGACTTCATGAACAAAACACCAAAAGCATTGGCAACAGAAGCCAAAATAGACAAATGGGACCTAATCAAACTCCACAGCTTCTGTACGGCAAAAGAAACAGTCACTAGAGTGAATTGGCAACCATCAGAATGGGAAAAAATCTTTGCAGTTGACACATCTGACAAAGGGCTGATATCCAGAATTTACAAAGAACTCAAACAGATTTACAAGAAAAAAACAAACAAGTCCATTCAAAAATGGGCAAAGGATATGAACAGACACTTTACAAAAGAAGATATACATGAGGCCAACAAACATATGAAAAAATGCTCATCGTCACTGGTAATTAGAGAGATGCAAATCAAAACCACAGTGAGATACCATCTCACGCCAGTTAGAATGGCGATCATTAAAAAATCCGGAGACAGCAGATGCTGGAGAGGATGTGGAGAAATAGGAACACTCTTACACTGTTGGTGGGAGTGTAAATTAGTTCAACCATTGTGGAAGACAGTGTGGCGATTCCTCAAATGGATTTCAAATAGAAATTCCATTTGACCCAGCAATCCCATTACTGGGTATATATCCAAAGGACTATAAATCGTTCTACTATAAGGACACATGCACACGAATGTTCATTGCAGCACTGTTTACAATAGCAAAGACCTGGAACCAACCCAAATGCCCAACGGTGATAGACAGGACTGGGAAAATGTGGCACATATACACGATGGAATATTATGCAGCAATCAAAAATGATGAGTTTGTGTCCTTTGTAAGGACATGGATGAATCTGGAGAACATCATTCTCAGCAAACTGACACAAGAACAGAAAAAGAAATACCGCATATACTCACTCATAGGTGGGTGAGAAAAATGAGAACACATGGACACAGAGAGGCAGTCTACTATACACTGGGGTCTATTTGGGGGGAATGGGGGAGAGACAGTGGAGGGGGCTGGGGAGGGATAGGGAGGGATAGCCTGGGCATGAATGCCAAGTGTGGGTGAAGGGGAAGAAGGCAGCAAAACACACTGCCATATGTGTACCTATGCAACTATCTTGCACGTTCTGCACATGTACCCCAAAACCTATAATGCAATAAAAATTTTAAAAAAAAGAATACACTTCTTCTTAATTCTTAATAACTCTGGAAACCCAGCAATAAACAGTACTACCTAATTCTAAAAAATGGGCAAAAGACTCAAGCAAACACTTTGGAAGATACACAAATAACTCATGAGTTTGAGAAAAGGTGTTCAGCCTGGTAGTGATCAGGAAGTGCAACTGAGCATCTCAGTGGGATGCCCTGCACTCCCACCAGGTTGGAGATGGAAAGGCTGACAACACAACAGTGAGGCTTGTACCCTGCATCTGGGATCCTCATCGACTCTGAAGAGAGCCTCGAATGTGGCTGCCACTTAGGACAATGGCTTGGAAATGTCTTAAATCCAGTGTATTTCTAAATCCTAGTGATGCTCATCATGGGGGTGGGCACTCAATGGTCTGAGGACGCTACAGGGTCCTCAGTGCCTGCCCATTTCACAGGACAGGAGGCTGAGGTCTAGAGGGAGGCAACAGCCAAGCACAACCTGGGTCCCACACCTCATCCAAGCTACCATGGCTGCCTCCTCCTCATGCCCCTCTATCTCCTCTCCTTCTCCACTTTGTCCCCCTTCTCCTTCTCCCACTACCCTCCTCCTCTTCCTCTTCCTCCTCCTCATCCATTCTCCTTGTCTGCTTCTTCATCCTTGCCCTCTTCCTCATCCCCCTCCTAGTCATTCTCCTCCTCTCCTAGTCCTCCTTCTCTTCCTCTTCTCCCTCCTCATTCTCATCCTTGTCCTCCTCGTCCTCTTTCTAATTCTCCCTCTAATTCTCCTCTGCCACCTCTTCCTTGTTCTTCTCCTAATTCTCCTCCTTGTCCTCAGCCTCCTCCTTGTCCTCACTTCCCCCCTTGTCCTCCTCATCTTTCTTTTTTCCTCCTCTTTCATCCCAATTCTTTCAAACACCAGCTCTCTAATGGCATAGAAGAGTTAAAAGGAGAAACAGGCTCAGCCAAGCCCCAGAGACTCCTACTTGATATGGACAGCTTAAAACCACTTTCCCATTAAATTTTTCTGTGACAACTCTTTTCATGGAGAATGAAAAGACTCTTGTTAAGTGTTGCTGTTAGCAAGTGTTGGCAGTCGTTGCTAACATGAGATCCAACAAGGTAAATGCCAGGAGCCATCTGCAGGCAGTAATATCTTATTCTGCTTTTGCATAAATGATGCTGTGTCCCTTTATCTCTCTGCTGCCAGCCTTCAGTGCTGATGGCCTGTGCCACCCAGTGACTTGTTAAATCAGCTTGGAGAAGAGCTCTTTTGAGGCTCTGTCCTGTTTAGCAGGGGGAGACTTCAAAGTCTCAGCATCCTGGTCATGGAATGCTACATCAGCTCTTTCCAAAGTTTGAGACTGAGATGGGCAGACCATTTTAAAGACACACAGCATCTAGGCTCCCTAAGCCTCATGGGAAGGGTGGTGAGCAGGGTCGTGGGAATTTTCTATCCTGAGCCTTCCATGTCAGGACTTCCTGGAGACAGGGAAGGGCCACAGCCTCAGTGACTGGCCATTGGCCAGAGCTGGGGCCAGCCCAGGCTGAAGACCTGACCCTCCGAGTCTGCGGGGCCAGCCCACCTGTTCCTCCCTAATGACTCCTGCTGGACAGCGAACAGCCTGGCACCAGGTAAACCATCACTGACTCTCCTTGGAGAGAGACGAGGGAGGAGGGGGCATGTCTGAGAGGCCAAGGAAAGCTCCCGGGGCCCTGCAGGTCTTCCAGCATTTCCAGCTGTCCATGATCACTACTGTCTGGACTTTCTGAAAAAGGTCTTTTCATAGGCTTGGCTTGGTTGGAGTGTGACCTGTGAAGCCTTTGGGTCAGTGACCGAAATTATCAACCATCTGAAGAGCCAGACTCAAGAGGCACAGGGCCTGCCTGGCATCAGGTGCTGAAGAAGGGATGATAAATGCACCCGCTCTGTTTTTTTTCTCTCTCGTGGCCTCTCTGCCACCCTGTCCACCTGTGTCTGTCCTACCCAGCCCTTCTCTGATGAGCCTGTGTCTTGATGCCTTGTCTCTGCTCACCCGGGGCTCATGGCTGTAAACCACAGGAGGTTCCATCCCAGGTGAGGGTGCCATTGTGACCAAAGGCCTCAGGGAACAGAATTGAGTCTGGGTGGATTGAGCTGGGAGTTTCATAGCTGTAGGAAGCTGGGATTGCAGCCTCATGATGCAGAGAGAAGGCCTGTCTTAGCTCAGTGAGGAAGCCCCTCATTGACTGTGGGCAGGCAGGGATTATACCACTGCCTTCCCCAGGAGCAGGCTCCCAGGAAGCAGTGCAGTCACGGGGCCTTGCTAGGAGAAGCCTGAAAAGTCCATCAGGGAGATCTCAAAGGCAGTATCTAATGCCAGTCCTCAAGGCAGCTGCTGCTCCAGCTGGGCCACTGGGTGAGGAGAAGTGAGCGGCATCAGGTGTGGGAGTGGTCAAGGCCAAGCCTCTGGCCCATCCTAGACCAGCATGAGACAACAGCTCACACCAGCTGCCCAGAGGCACAGCTCCTCTGTCAGGCTTCAGCAGGCCATGGCTTGATCTCAAAGCCCTCTCCTCCCCAGCCCGCTGCCCCTCCCTTCTGTGACAGAAGGACCAGCAGGTCTGCTCCCAGCCTGGCTGAGGCCTGACCTCCCCCACCTCCACCCTGAGAATCTTCACCAGCTGGGATGGCTATTGCTCTGTCCTCCCAGATCCTAACCACACTGGGGCTTTGATCCCATGCCAGTCTCTGGGAAAAGTGGGAAGAGGGACCCTGCTCCAGGCTGTGGGACATTTGGCTTGGGCTGTAGCCTGCGTCCAAGGAGAAGAAACCCTGAAGATGGGTTCCCACCAGACATGGGCATGGTCAGCTACATCAGGCCCCCAAAGGTATGCACTTCCTAAACCCAATAACCTGTGGGTATGTTACCCTACATGCAAGAGGTGCTCTGTGGATGTAGTTAGGATAAGTGTCAAGAGGTAGGGAGGTTGTTCCTGATGATCTGGGTGGGTCCATATGAGACAGAGGCAGCAAGCTCACAGGGAGGGCAATGGGGCAACAATAGCTCAGACAGAGCAGAGGCCGCACAGCTGCACTGGGTGCCGAGCAGCTGTAGAGGCCAGAGGCGGTGCGGAGCATGTGTTCTCCTACAGCCTCCAGAGGCGCCAGCCCTGCTGACTACCTGGATTTGGCCCAGTGAAACTCATTTTGGGCTTCTGACCTCCAGCACTGCAAGAGAAGAAATCTGTGCTATTTTAAACCACTAGGCTTGTGGTATCTGTTTCAGCAGTAGTGGGAGAGGGCAAAATGCTTTCCAGCTTGGCCCCCACAGCCCAGCTCGAAGGAGGCAGGACTGTTATCGATTTTCCTCTGCAGGTGGTAATCAGTAGCTGAAACAAATGGATCCACAATCCAGTGGCAGATGATGGCATGGAGTCGCTGTGCCCATCATAAACCCATGTGTGATCAGGTCTCCATCTACCCGGGATACCACCAGACCCCAGGCAGCCAAAGCTTCCCTCACCCAGTTCTGTGGGAGGTCCAAGGCAGGTTTGGACACCTGTGTGATTGCCACATCTTAAGGGAAAATGTGACAGCCACTAAGCATCACCAGTGGCAAAGCCACTTCCAGGACTTTCAACAATCCAGGACGTGTCTTCATTCACATTTGGTATGTAAGTATTAATTGCTCCATTAGGGATTGTTTTGGTAGTAGGAATTACAATATTACATTCATTTGATCAAATTATATCTTTGCCTCTGTGACAGCCACCGTAAGTGGGTTCTGCCTTACAGAGCTGGCTCCTGACAGCAATCCTCCAGAAGTGAACTGAGTCTTCTGGACAAAGTGCACACACTTGCGGTGTGAGGCACCCCAGCACCTGTTCAGGAGGACTGCAGGACCACACCTCCACGGTTCTGAACACACGTAGATTCTCCTCTGTCTTCTACTCTTAGGTAACATTTCCTGTACATTTACAGGGTTTGACTACATGATGTTGAGAAGCTATTTTTATCCAGGAAAGGACATGTGTGGATAAGACTATTTTTAAGCACTGCGGTTCTGAATGCAACTGTGCAGAAGTTTGCAATCCTCTGTAACAGGCTCTATCTCACTGAAATGAATTTTTAGGCTGAACACTATAATTTGTGGAAACAAATGCCCATAAAAATATAGCTGTTGCAAAGAGTGCATTCATCAATGTGGTTAAAATTGGAGTCCAATTAAGAGCTAATGAAATGCTAATAAACCTTAAATTCTTAAAAAGCAAGGAAATGGTGACATGGTTTTCATCATCAGAGAAGAAGCAGGCTTTCTGGAGAGCATTAACAGTGGGTCCTGACCACAAGTGTGCTGCAGGGGCCGGGTATACACCTGCATCTCTGAATCTGAGGCAATGCTTGTGCAGGAGAAACGATCCTGAAAATGTATGCACAGGTGGGCCATTCTGTGCAGCATCATGGGGCCCCACCACAACTCTGCAAGGCATGCAGGGCAGAAACCCTCAACTCCTTGCATAGATGAGCTGAAGCCAAGTTGTCAAGGGCAGGCAGGGCTGGGTGTGGCTCTTCCCTAACAAGAACTGGCCATGATTTTAAAAATAACAGTTTGTGGCCCAGCATGGTGGTTCACACCTGTAATCCCAGCACTTTGAGAGGCACAAGGTGGGTGGATCACGAGATCAAGAGATCGAGACCAGCCTGGCCGTCATGGTGAAACCCCATCTCTACTAAATATACAAAAAAATTACCTGGGTGTGGTGGTGCTCTCCTGTAGTCCCAGTTACTCAGGAGGCTGAGGCAGGAGAATTGCCTGAACCTGGAGGTTGCAGTGAGCAGAGATTGCACCACTGCACTCCAGCCTGGCGACAGAGCAAGACTCCATCTCAAAAAATGAGGTAAAATAAAATAACAGTTTGTTCATTCACTCAATTCATCTGCATGTTTACCAAGCACCCCCCATGTGCAGATGTGATTCCTCACACCACATAACCAGCAATGACCTTCCTGCAGCTTAGGTTCTAATGGGGAGCAGACAGCAAATTACCTTATAACTAAGATCACTACAAACATGCTAAAGACTACAAAGCCAGCGAGGAGTGAGAGGCCTAATGGGGGTGCAGGAGGGGCTTTCACTCTCTGGTGGGTCCTGGGGGTCAACCACTGCAAAGGATGGGAAGGGGGCAGCAAGGTGGGTGCAGATCTGGGGAAAGCATGTGCAGCCATGGATGCCACATGCAAAGGCCCAGAGGTGGGAGCTTCGTGGGGAGTGTGAGGCACGTGCCCTGATCACAACCTCTGACTTCGCCAGTGAACTCAAATCGATAACATTTATTTGGAGCCGTTTCTTGAGTACTCACTACAAGCTCATGCACCTTCCATCAGTTAATTTAATATAATTCGCCCCTCCTCACCCCCAGCCTCATGGAGTGAGTGCTGTCAGCCCCTTAGGCAGACAAAGAGCCTGGAGTCCTGTGAGTGGATGTGACTGTCCAGGTTTGTCCAGGTGTGCGTCTCTGACAGGGCTCCTGAGTAGGGGGCAAGCCTAGCCCCCAGAGACTGCTGCTGGGCGCCCCCATCTTCCGGGGCTCATTGTGGGCCAAGCCCTGGGTCTAACTCAGGTTACTGTACATGTGGGAGTACAGGTTATTGTACATGACAGGCAGTGCCCTCAGAGCTCCACCACTGAGAGCAACAGCCATCGGGCACAAGGCAGGAGCTGTGGTTGCTTTGCAGACATGAGAGGTTGGGTACCTGTTTTCACTGGGCTTACCATCCAGACATGGAGAGGAGCAACGTAAAGGTGAAGTCAGAAAAGCATCATAAGTGAAGAAAGTGCACACCCTGGGAGCATCTGAGGCAGAGGGGGCTCTTCCTGAACCACCAGAGAAGAGGCAGTCTGGCCTGGGCACTCTGGGGGGCTGGCGCCCCCACATCAAGTCTCCCCTGGAAGGCTCTTGGCTCTCCAAATGACCCCAGCACTGGGGAGATCACTGTGCTTTCCAGGCAGCAAAGACACCTCAGTGAGGGTGCTGTGGTCACAGGAAAGTGTGTTTCTTCCAGCCTGGTTCTCAGGATGGGGTGCTGGTTGGAACCAAACCTACCTCGCTCAATTTTGTTCAATTTGAGCCATCAACCACCTGAACTGGTATTCTCTCTATCTAAAAAATACTCCTTTTTCTTTACATCCCAGAACTGGTGAAACTGCACAATTCCTCAGGACACCTTGAGGGAGAAGCAGCATGTTGCTGCCACGGTGAACACACGTGGTCTATGAGGAGCAGCCATGGATCCCCCTGGGTGTCAGTCATCCTGGGACCGGATGTCATGGAAGAAGGTGACACCAGGCAGACACCAAGAGCAGGGGAGCTGCCGTCCAGTATCAGAGCCTGTATCAGAGCAGAGCAGCCCCTGAGTGGGGAGGGAGCTGGAGCTCCCTGCTGGAGGAGCACCCAGCACCTCCTCATGCAAAGTGAGGCCATGTTTTCTGAGGCCTGCAGAAAAGCCAGCATGAGAGACCACTGTGTGTCTCTGGGCCATGGCCCCTCACTGCTGCATCTTGTCACCAGAGCTCCTCTGTGCCTCACCCACCCTCTATCACAGAAGACAGTCTGCATGTCCTCAGCTCTGTCCTCCAACCAGCTGCCCAGGAGGCCTCCCTGGCTGCTCCCAAAACTGCACATGCCCCGAGTCAGCCCTGGGGCTTCATGGACTCCCTGCCGCTCATGCACCACAGCAGTGTGCAAACCCTCCCTGTCAGTTCTCACTGAAGTGCTACAGGATCTCAGGGCAGCTCCACCATGCAGGTTCAGAAGGGATGGGATTCTGTGTCCTTTTCCATCTTGCTTCAGACCTGCACCTGGGGCTCTAATACCAAAAGTCTGTGCCAGGCAGAGGCATCCACAGAGACAGGAGCCTGGGCGAGGGCGGTCATCACCACTGCAGAGACAAATATCAGCGTCCATGGAAACCATTCGATGCAGTGAGTGGCAGGTCTGATATAAAGGCTGCTTGTACTTCCCATCTGGGCAAGAGCAGGAACTTGGCAGGCAGAGAGCTGGTGGAGCTTTCCATGGGAAAACCGGAACCTTCAAAGAGCCCAGCCTCCCTCTGAGCAGCCCCTTCTTTCCAATCAGATGCATCATTAATGAGGCAGCCTCCTCCACCTGTCTTTCATCAGAGCAGCTCGCTTCCCACCATGGTAATTTATACTTGTGATTTTGGTCTTGATCGATAAAGGCAATGGAGAAGACTTGCCCGTTCAATTTTAACAGGAGTGGCAGAAATGCACAGGCCTCTGTGCAGAGCTTCATTTGCACTCTTTTGAAGGGAAGCAAATCCATCAGAGGAAATATCTGCATGCTGAAAGGTCAATAGTTTCCTTTTCCCCGTGGGATTTGTGTTAGCAAGTTTGCAAGTGGAAAATGCATTTGGAACTGCCAGTCCCTTACAGCCCTCACATGGGAGGTGCGATGTTATTCCTGTCACTATTTTAAAACTTGTCTCAGGGTTGGGAGTAACTGAAATCGTTTTGGGCTTAATTTTGCATGAGGACATAGCAGAGCATAACAGAAGGAAAAAAGAGAAAATGCTGGCAAAGGAGAAGTGGCCCGAAGAGGGAAGCCGGAACCCTGGCTGGGTCAGAGTAGGTGAGCAGGGAACAAGGAGCTGAAGGGTGCAGCTCTGAGCATGTGGGGTGGTATACTCTCAGGAGGGGCTGCTGTGGAATGACAAAGGAGGGAAGTTGAGGGGTGATTGTAGCCCCTGGAGCCTGATGTAGAAGAAGCCTGGAGGAGGCAAAACCTTTGCTGGGTGACATCCATCCAGAGCGTGACCCCACGGCCTCAGGATCTGCTGGACATGGCTCTGCATGTAGCGAGCCCCGCCCTCATCCCTTCCGTTCTACTGATGTCTGAGCGTGCAGGCAGCTGGGCTTCTGCCCACAGCACAGATGAGGAACTGAGGATACAGGGGCCTGTGGGGAAGGCACGCAGTCACCCCAGAATTAGGACCCAAGGTTGACCCTACAGGTTCCTGCAGCAAAGACGTGCAGCATGCACACGCCACACATATACACAGATGCACAGACACACACCATCATGCATAGCCATACAGAATCACACCTTCCCACTCACACTCACACACACCCTCCCACTCACACTCAGGATCACCCTCACACACTCACACCACCCCCACAGGCACATGCCCACATCTACCCCCATACACACCCTCCCACAGGCACATGCACACACCCATACCCACACACACCCTCCCACAGGCACATGTACACACCCACACACACACACACCCTCCCACAAGCACACCCACACTCACAGGCCCCCCCATAGGCACATGCCCACACCCACACCCACACTCACAGGCCCCCCCCATTAGCACATGCCCACACCCACACACACACACACATCCTCCTACACACCCTCCCATAGGCACATGCACACACACCCCCACACACACACCCTCCCACAGGCCCAGCCATACCTAAACACACTCACATCCTCCCACACAGGCCCATGCCCACACCCACACCCACACACACCCTCCCACAGGCACATGTAAACACCCACACACCCTCCCACAGGCACGGTGCACACTCACACTCATGGTCACACTCTCCCACAGGCACAGCCACACACAAACACACCACCAGCACATGCACACACCCACACCCACAGGCACACCCACATTCACACACACACACACACTCCCACAGAAACACCCACACATAGCCTCCCACTGGCACATGAGCACACACTCCTTCCCCCCACACACTCCCTGCACACCCATGGGCACCTGTGCCATCGTGTGATCTGGATCTGCCCTCTGTGCACACACTCTGTGCCTGGCCCAGTGTGAGTGACTCGTGTGGATGTTCTGAAGGTGAGACCTGAGGTGGGTGTCCTGGCACTGCCTGGGCCTGGCTACCAGGAAGCTCTGCCCTGACAGCCGCCTCCTCCCTGTTGCGAGCCTCTTCCCTAGGAGGAGCTCATTAATGTGTTTCTCCGCCAGTATACTGTGTCCCCAGTCACCCAGGCCTGGGGCTGGATGCTGCCAGGGGCAAATGTGCCATATCGTAAAGCCAAGTGGGGGGCAGAGGCAGCTCGTCCGCTGGGTAGTACCTACGCAGCTGCATGTGGGGCAGTGTTCCCACTCTCCTCACCAGCCTGCACTTCCTGCTGCCTGAGTATTCTATGGGAGCTGCTCTGGCTGCGGCCCTGGCTGCTGAAAACCTCATGGTGTCCAGCCCCATCCTGGCTGGCCCAGGGCATCCCTGATTTCCTGCTTACTGAGAGGGGCCTCCCCGAGATCTGCCCAGCTGAGAGCCTTGCATGGACCCTCACCAGCCTCATACTACCAGCCCCCTCAGATTGCAGCACTCAAATCCCCAGGAAAGGTGTTTTTATCAAGTTAGCTATTGTTTATACTTATGAAAACGTTCCATCACAAGCAGCAATTAGAGTTGATTTTCAGCTGTGATTTCTGCCTGCAGAACAAGGTCTAGTTCCTGCTGTTTTTTCTGATGGGCACCGTGGTGACTGTGGTATCCTGCATGCTTAGTTGGTGAGTGCTTAGCTGTCCTGGAGAGCATCCCCTCCTGACCTCATGACCTGCTGCTTCTCTCTCTCCTGTAGGGTCAGAAGATGGAGAAAGGTTCCTTTTCCACACCTGTATTCTGTGAGGTTCGGGTTTCTGGGGAAGGCTTGTGGGGAAGGGGCTGTGCCCCCTCTCCTTCCTTTCTTTTTATATGTATGTTTACATCCACTCCATCATCACCCAACGTGATTTGCTGAGCCTCGGTCACTGCAGAAGCTGTGCTAAGCCCTGGGCATTCATGTGACATGGAACCTGCAGGATCTGAACTTTTGCTTGCAGGAAAAGATCAAGTTTTACAATAGAGAATTATGAAGCATAATTTATATTGTGGCGAGGGGCCAGGGCCATCTCCTGGAGGAAATCTAGAGACAACATGCCATAGCCAGGCCAGTGTAGGGGAGAGACTCTGGTAGGGGCCCCTCACACCTGGCCCCTGCATGTGTGGGCTTCTGCTCAGCAACACTGACACAGCTCCATTTCCAGAGTGCAAGGGGCAAGGGCCCTGGTGTTGGATGTCCTGGGAGAGGCTCTGTAGCCCACCTGCCTGAGTCGGGCATAAGGCAGGGAGAGTGTTGGGGCCTCTGTCCCTGCTGGCCCAGATCATTCCCTGGACCTCCTCAAGTGCAGCTCCCATTAAGATAGAGCCAGAATCACTCCACGAATTGGGCCAAGCATCCCAAGGTGATAGAACAGAGTCAGGAGTCAATACCGCTGGCCAGGAACTGCCTGTTGCTGTGTTCCTTCTGCAGGACCAGGCTATCTGGTGGCAGCACTAATACCACCCCATGGAATCTCTGTGAAAATTAAAGGGAATGGTACATGTCTAGAGGCCACGTGCAGCAAGTGATCTATAAACATTCACCCTTTATGCTTGGTTTTAATAATTGGGCCAGCAGGGGTGGAGGCCCCAACACTCCCTGCCCGATGCCCAACACAGGCAGGCAGGTTCCTGGGCTCTGAAGGCATCCTGGGCCCCTGCCCCTCATATTTTGGAAATGGAGCTGTGCCAGTGCTGCTAAGCAAAAGCCTCATCCAAGAACCAAATGAAGGGTGAGGGAGATGATGTCTTCCTAGAGACTTGGACTCCAGGTGGTGTGGGGGTCAGGGCAGGCTGAGCCTTGAGGGGGCCTCTAGCAGGCTCCTAAGGCTGCAGTGTGTGTCTCTTCCACAAAACACACTGGGGCATGGAGCCAAGGGCATCGTCTTCAGAGCAAGAGGGAAACTGGGGTGACAGGCCTTGTGGACACAGGACAGCTTTCATCTCCCAGCGTTAGCATGACCTTGTCCTCTGCCTCTGTCTGGGGGCCGCTGGGTCCCTCCTGACAGGAGCGAGGCTGGCAGCTCTGGTGCAGCGCCTGCCAACAGGTCTCAGATGTGGAGTCACAGACCTCAGGATGAGGACAAGGGCCCCAGGAACCTCCATGTAAGCCCTGAGCCAGTGACAGGCAGGAAGGACCCACTCTGACCCTTCCCCACTCCTCACCCAGAGGACCCAGGAGAGCTGCATGCTCTCTCCAGAGGGACTGGAACAGAGAAGGCCTTCCCCAGAGGCTCATGGACAGCAAAACAGAGGAGTCTGCCAGGACCATGGACACTGGAAGGACAAGTGCCCACTGGAGCCAAGGCCTTGGGCAGGGCAGATGTCTGAGACACAGAACCCAGTGGCTGATTCACAATTGGTTCACTCAGCTTAGTTAGCGGTACATGAAATGCTAAATTCATGCGGGCTCAGGAGCAGCCTTAGATGAGTAAGGCCCCCACAGTTCCTCAGTGAAGCCTCCATCCCAAATCTTCCAAAGTCCCTCCCATGCCCGGGCAGCAGCTGTCCTTTCTAATGGGTAAAAGCCCCTCCCCAGGAGCTGGGGACTGTGTGCACTGTGGCCCCTCACCTGTGGGGGGCCTTCCAGGACTCCAGCAGATGTCTGAAACTGGAGAGTGCTAAACCCCAGAGTGTCTTTTCCTACACATACATACCCACCTGTGTGAGTGTGTGAATGTGTGTGGGTGTGTAGGTGAGTGTGTGTACATCTGTGTGTGACTGTGTGAAAATGTCTGTTTGTGTTGGTGTATGTGTCCATATTGTGTGAGTGTCTGTGTCTGTGTGGGTATGTGTGCCCATGAGTATGTGTGTGAATGTGTGTGGGTGTGTAGGTGAATGTGGATATGCATGTGCAAGTGTGAATGTGTGTCCCTGTGGGCATGTAGGTGAGTGCATATGTCTGTGTGTGTGCAAATGTCTGTATCTGTATTGGTGTATGAGTGTGTGTCCATGAGTGTATGTGCTTGTGTATGTGTGTGATGTGAATGTGCATCTGTGTGTCTGTGTCTTTGTGGGTGTGTGTCCATGAGTTGTGACTGTGCATCTGTGTCGGTGTGTGGGTGTATGTCCATGAGTGTGTGTCAGGATAGGTGGGTGCGCCCTCCATGAGTATGAGTGAATGGTGTCTGTGTGCAGGTCCTCATCATGGGCCATGTCTTGAGCAACTGTGCCCTTGCCTTGGTGGACCCCATGGGGCCGCTGGGAGACACAGCCCGGGTGCAGGGCATCCCAGCCTCCAGGGCAAGCCTTGCTCTCAGCACATTTTCTCCCAAATCTTTGTCTCTGATCTTATCTGGGGCTAAAGTTTTTGCCAGTGAGAAGAAGAAAGGCATTTCTTTCCTCCTTGCTGCCTGCTGACAAGATGCACTCCTTGCTGATGGCAGCCAGCCCACCCCTTGAAAGGGAGCTGGCTGGGAGTGCAGTGTCCAGCCACTCTGCCTGGCCTGGAGCTTGGCACTGTCTGACACACAGTTGCTGCTGCCCACTCTTGGAAGGGGCTCAAAGGTCCAGGGAAGTTGTCTAGGAAGGCCCTGTCACAATGGGAAGTGCCGGTGGCTCTGGGTGTCTGGGCCTGAATGGTGGGGTATGCTCTGTTCACTCTGAGAAGAGCCCCTCCATGTCAATGCCACAGCATGCAGGGAAATGGGGGTGGGCATAGGGGAAGCTGGGGGGCACCCCCACTCTTACTGCCTTTAGCTCAGACCACCCTCTGCAGCTTCTCTGGGGACCCCCACAGCCATGGGTCCTGGTCCAGTGGAGGGTTCTGCTCAGCCCAAGGCCTTTTGGATCAGTGTTATCACCTTCCTAAGCCCATCCTTGCCTCTTGAGCTCGGATTCGGCCTCCTGAGCTCATCCCCAGCCTCCTGAGCTCATCATCACCCTCTTGAGCTTGGACTCAGCCTCCTGAGCTCATCCCCACCCTCTCGAGCTTGGGCTTTGCCTCCTGAGTTCATCCCCACCCTCCCGAGCTCGGACTCGGCCTCCTGAGCTCATCCCCAGCCTTCTGAGCTTCTCCTCAGCCTCCTAAGCCTGTCCCTAGCCCCCTGAGCCCATCCTCAATCTCCTGAACTCTTCCTTGGCCTCCTTAGTCAGTCCTCGGCCTCCTTAGTCAATCCTCAGCCTCCTGAGCTCTTCCCCACCCTCCTGAGCCTGTCCTCAGCCTCCTGAGCTCCTCCACCACCTCCAGATCCCATCCTCACTTCCTGAGCATGGACTTGGCCTCCTGATCTCTTTCTCAGCCTCCTGAGCTTGTCCCCAGCCCCCGAGCCCATCCTCAATCTCCTGAGCCTGTCAACTTCCTGAGCTCCTCCTCAGCCTCTTGAGCTCCTCCCCACCAACCTGACCTTGTCCCTGGCCTCCTAAGTTTATCTTAGCTCAAAGATCAGGTCTTGGCTCCTCCTGCCTCCAGCAGCTCCTGGACTAGATGCATGGTTTATCAGTAACCCAGATCTGAGCCTCCTATCTTACACCCTGGACCACAGAGCTGTGGGCACCTGGGAAAGCTCTGGGGCCTGCTTGGCTTAAGGTAGAACCATGGGTCCGAGTGCTGAGCTTGGCTTGGGGCCACTTAGAGACGTGTGCTCTTCATCACTTCCTTCAAACAAGCATCGCAGTGTCAAGACCAGCTCTGTCCTGGTCACAGTCCCTGCTGCCCCCTCCTGCAGGACCCTCACAGCCACAGGGCAGCAGAGAGACCTGAGCAGGCGGTCCTGGTCCCACAGGGCTCCCCTATGTCAACCTGGACCCAGTAGATTCTTCAGGTGGAAAACCCCAATGATCAGTGAGGTCTTGGGGGATAAAGAGGCGAACACAATGATTGCTTTATCTCCCTGAAATATACAGAAAGTGAACTCCATCAGCACACACAGGCCACAGATTTTGCAGGTCCCCAGGGGCCCCTCTGAATTAGGCTTTGCTTTGCTGTGGGGAGCAGCTTGTGCTGCTTGTGCTCATTAGGGGAAGGCCAAGTGCCAGTTCATTGGTTAGCCCCCCTGCAGCTTATTGGAGCAATGGGCAGGTGGCCAGGAGTTTGCCCCACGTGTTTCGCTCTGAGTCTTCTGTCCCACTGAGAACTTTGTACTTGATCTGTGCAGGATCTCCGAGCAAGGCTGACCACAGCCCAGGCCCTGAGTCTGGGCCCACAGAGGCCTGGCCGCCCCAGATGCTGCATCCCCAGGGCCCCGAGTTCCACCTATGGTGTCCCTTTTAGCTTAAAGCTAGGATCCTTCCCCTCGGCTATTGCTGGCAGAATTCCCACCAAGGCCCAGACAAATTCCCAGCAAGAGGCTTGAGTGAGGCTTGCCTGGAACAGAGTTTTGAGTAGTGCCTGAGAAAGCACAGGGTCCCCCAGGACAGGGGTGTGGGGAGACACTTCCTCTGGGCTGCATCCTGATGGGGCACCACTGGGGATACTCCAGCCAGCAGGCACTTCAGAAGGTCCCTCTGCTCTCTGCTAAGGACAATGATGATTTCTTAATGTGACCACTCAGGTCCTTCCCTTTCCCCAGTGCCCAGAGCCGTGTGCTGCCTAGGGATTCCACTATTACTTGGGACCCCCCAGTGGCCACATCAGGAGCTGCAGGCTCAGTGCAGCATGGGCCTTGGGACCCCGAGACACCCACAAGGTGACCTTACCTGCCCCAGGGCCTTCAAGCCACCAGTGGTGGGGAAAGAAGGTGGCTGGCGACAGAAGATGCAGGTGGCTGTCTGAGCTGTGTCTGCCTGGGGTGTGGGAGATGTCAGGAAACACATACCCCAATGAGACTCAGACTCAACTCCCAGTTGCTTTCCTTCTGATAGAGTCGTGGCCATGAACAGCTCTGACACCCAGAACAGGACATGTGGCCACTGTCTACCCAAGCCTCTCTGTGGAGACCCCAGCATCTGAGCCCCTCTGTCGCTGGTGTGGGAGAGGGTACTGCAGGTGTCTAACGAAGGCAGAGGATAGACAATAGAACTCACTACCCATCCAAGTCACAAAGCTTCCATCAGCCCCCTACTGCAGTTGTAACAGGCATTGCCCAAAACAAGCCCTTCACTCTCTCACAGCTCTTGAGGTGAGAGGTCTGGAACGTGCCTCACTGGGCTAAAACCAAGGTGTCAGACAGGCTGGGCCTCCTGGAGGCTCCAGCAGACTCCTTTTCCACTTCTAGAGGCCCCCACATCCAGCGAGTTTTCCTGGATCCTCCAGCCACTGCCTTCCTAGTCATATGGGCTCCCCCTGCAGTCAGATCCCTCTCAGGACAAGTCATTGCACTGGGCTCACTCCACACTGCAGGACAATCCTCAAGCCCTTAATTTATCCACATCTGCACAGATCCCAAGGATTCTGACGTGGACATCTCCAGGGCCATCACCCTCCTGCCACAGCATCCTCCGGCCTCAGGGCCTGACCAGCTCACTGTGGGAGACACCAGGGTCTGGACAGCCTCATGGCCTCCAGGCACCCTCTCGTATCTATTCTCCGTCACTGCCAGCCAAGCCTCAATCCCAAAATCCCTTTGGTGCCATTGCCATAAAGAGAAAACCCAGCCTGGGCGTGGCCACCACCTCCGCAGCTGCAGCCCTGCCTGCCCTGCGGGCCACTCCCCTTCCTGCTGCCAAGCCGGGGTCATGGCCTCAGCTCCAGCTTCTCACTGTTCCCAGGTTTGGCAAACTCTCTTGAGCCCTGTGTCCCACCTGCTTCTCCTAATTCTTACTTGGAGTCATGGAGGGTTCCCACAATGGGTTTTAGGATTCAGAGCCAATCCTCAAATCCAGCAGACCCCTCTCCTGGGAAAACCACTTTAGGTACACCTTCTGTCACAGTGACACTGATCAGACGGTGCCTCAGCCTGGTGGGGAGAGTGCCATGGGTGGGCAGCCAGTAGCACTGGCCTCTTGCCTTATCCCCCAGTGGGATGTGCATCTCTGTCCATGTGTGTCTGCAGATGTGTGTGAGCATGTCTGCACATGCGTGTCTTAGTGCAGATATGTGTGTCTGTGTGTCTATGTCCACATGTGTCTGGATGTCTGCATGTTTGTGTGTCTGGATATGTGCATCTTGATGTAGATGTGTGTCCATGTGTCTGTGTGTCTGCATGTGTATATGTGCGCCTACATATGTCTCCATGTCAGTGTGTTTCTGTGTAAATGTCCATGTGTCTCCATGTGTTCTGTGTGTCTGTCTGCATGTGTCTATGTGCGCCTACATATATGTCTCCATGTCAGTGTGTTTCTGTGTAAATGTCCATGTGTCTCCATGTGTTCTGTGTGTCTGTCTGCATGTGTCTAAGGCTCACAGGGCAGAAGTCACAGCCCCACTTCTGTCAGGGCCGTGGAGGGAGTCATCGTCCTGGAAAACACATACCCCAGGGGTCTCTGACTCACAGAACCACTTCCTCATGCCCTCTCCACCCCCGTAGTTGGGGAGCACAGGCGCCCACAGCTCAGACCCGCAGCTGTGACTCACCCACCTGCTGGTCTCCAGCTGAGCCACTTCCCAGGAAGGTCAGCCGAGGACAGGGAGGGAGCCCATGAGGAGGTAGGGTCCCAGGCAGGGTCGCTCACGCAGCCTGCTGAGTGGCCCTGGGCAACCCTTCTCTCACAGGATGGGAAGACTCCAAAACCCTTTGTGCTGGAGGCTCGAGATCTTTGGGACGGGTCTGTGAGGCTGGGCAGCCACGCAGGCCTCTCATCCCTGGCCAGTGCTGGCCAACGAGTGAGCCAGATGGTGTTTCACTGTGGTCTTGTTGATCTGCGTGTGTCTGAGTTGGCAAACCTTGCTTCACATCTGTTTCTCCAGAGGGAAATGCCCCTTAATGTCACAGGGTCTTTTTCCCATTCTTCCTGATTTATAGAAATTCCTTACATATTCCCGAGGCCCATCCTTTGTTAGTTATGTTGTGGTGAGTATTTTCTCATTTTTAGCTTCTCTTTCATTTTCCTTGAGGTTATTTTTGACAAACCATTTTTTTAAAAGTGCTCAAATTTTATCAGACTCCTATTTCATAGCTAGAGCTTCTTACATTGTATTTAAGAAATCCTTCCCTATGCCAAGATCATAAAATGTCCACTTACATTTTCCACAGAAACTTTTAAAGGAAAACTCTTACATAAGTTCTTGATCCATCTGGGACTGACTTTGTATATGTTGGGAAATAGGGATCCTATTTCTTTTTCCATATGGAAAACTGTTTTCCCACCCCCAGTGGTTGCTCTGTTCTTGTGGGAAGGGAAACCCCACCGGAGAACAGGGCAGCAGGGCCCAAGGGAAAGGATGAGCGAGGCCCAGCCCAGAGACCCGACCCAGGAGTTGCAACACTCCAGGATGAATTCAGCATGAAATGACTTGAATCCATCCTAATCTGAGGATAAAACGCAGAGACGTCTTTGCTCCGGGTGAGTGTGCAGTTTGCACAATTAGCTAAATGCTGTCACGACCAGACTGAGGTTTTCTTTTATCCTTTCATAGCAAAGGGCAGGGCAGGCAGGGTGGGGAGCAAATGGAAGGCGGTGTGCATGTGTGTGTTTCTCTGTGGGTGTGACTATATGTGTCTGTACGCATGTCTGTGTGGACATTCAAGATGTATATGTGACTTTCTGTGTACGAATGTGCACACATGTGTCTATGTGCATGTGCCTGTGTGCCTGTGTATATCTATATGTCTGTGTGTGCATGTGTCTACATGTCTATATGTATGTGCCTGTGTGTACATGAGTGTATGTATCTGTGTGTGTGTATACACGTGTAGGTATAGGTATGTGCATGTGTACAAGTGTCTGCATGTCTGTGACTGTGTGTGTGTGTGTGTGTGTGTGCATGTATCTGTGTATGTGCGATGCACTGACTTGGTGCTGTGAGGATAAGGATGCACTTCTCCAGGGCCTATGAGGCCCCTTCCCCTGAGTGTAGGGAGACCTGCCCTCACATTTTGTGTGGAGGAGAGTGGGTGTGGGTGTTGAAGTGCAGATCAGAGGACAGCCTCAGCCTGCGGTGTCTGCAGAAGGGATGGGGGCATATGCTCCCAGAGCCACACTCTTTTCCCTTTGGAGGTAGATTTCATATCCCAAGCCAGAGCTCAGTTCTGAGGCTTCAGATCCAAAACCTTCTCCATTGTAGGGTCAGGAGCAGGGGGTCCAGGTCTGAGGACAGGTCAGGACAGGGGCTTCCGTCTTGTGCAGCTGTGGTGCCCGCCTCCCTATTCCCTCCAGGACCCTACGGGTACAGATGCACATCAGGGACTGTGGCTCCCACCTTTCCTGCTCCTAACCCTTCTGCCCTCCCAGGCACTCCCCTGCCTCCAGCCCTGGGCTTACCCCAACCATCACTTCAGGCAGGAGAGTCCTCATTTCTGGGCACTCATTCAGTCATTCCTTCATTCATTCATTGAAAAGGAACCCGGCCACCAGCCAGCCTCAGGGCAGAGTGCCCCTCTACCACTTCCAGCCAGGTGATCCTAATCACATTCATGCATCTCCCAGCCTCTGATCCCCGCTCTCTCGGTGGGCAACAGCACCTGATGCGCAGGGTGGCAGCCCAGGGTGGCCATGGAGTGACTCAATGGGGAAGGCTCCTGGGTCCTGGGCATCTGGATTGGTTGCACTTGGAAACCCCAGTGCAAACAGGGCAGAGCACTGGTGTGTCTGTGGCAATGATCCTGGGCCCACAGCACAGTCCAGACATTCATTCAGTTCTCAAATCAAAAACTCCTTACACAGAAAGCCTCTCTCCACACTCAGAGAAGGTGGAGAGGCTGGAAGTATCTCCTAATGAATTGTTTACTGTGAAATGCCTTTCACCTTTCAAGCTGCAGTCTCAGAATTAAACCTGGCATTTGAATGCAATAATGAAGAGAGGGGAGCTCCTCTATCAGCCAGAAGGACATGATGAAAATCCAATTAAGTTGTGCATTTTAATTCCCTTGCCTGCCTGGGCTCATGGCTGGTTGAGGGAGAGGGAGCACGCGGTTTATCTGCACAGCCCAGAGGCAGGTGTTTTACCCACTGACAATAAAACCCAACAGAGCTGTGACCAAATGGGTGCAAAATAGCAAGTCATTAAAAATGAACATCTTGAATGCCCATCTTTCAATAACGTAGACAGAAAGTGCTGGAATAAAGAGATTAGGGAATTAATTGTATTTAGGATCCTCTCACTAGCAGACCCCAGGGCAGGAAGAGTCTCTGGCTGCCTGTCAGGACCATACAATGGGATTATGTGGGCCCCAGGAGAAGCAACCTGGCTGGACACCCCTGTTCATTCATCACGCAACCAGCCTGGATTTTTGGAACTTGAAAACACTGAGGTCTTAAGTCACGAGACTGCGGTTCTCACCTTGAAGTTTAAGTGTGTGACATGTGTAGATGCAGGCATAGGAGTAAACGGATTTGTTGATAACCCAGAAAATCTGAAGATAAATGATGTCATGGTTTTGTATTTCTTTGGATTCCACTATCCTGTGAAGTGGGCTGTGCTCTGATTCCTGAGGGAAGGTATCTCTGCAGTGGGTGGGGCACATCAGCTCTCATAAGGCTACCTCCAATTCTGGAGGAGGCAGGGTGCCCCAGTGTGCACCCAGGGTGCTCCTGGTCTGTCATCTCCTCCCAAAAGGAGCCAACTTCCTTTCTGCCTATGGGCCTAACTACTCTGTTTTTTGTAGGATTATATTCTTACTATTTTCTTTATTGTTGAAATCTCTTAAAATCTTTAGTCTACTAATGACTGATGCCTCTGCTGGAACTCTGTTTCCTTTGATGCTGTGGATTTATTTCTTTATATACATCAATAAATTGGCTGGGTGTAGTGGCTCACGCCTGTCATCCCAGTGCTTTGGGAGGCTGAGGTAAAGCTTTGGGGGTTTGCTGAAGGCCGAGTTCAAGACCAGCCTGAGCAACATAGTGAGACCCTTTTTTACCAAAAAAAAAAAAATTAAAAATGTAGCCAGGTGTAGTCGTGCACCCCAGTAGTCCTAGCTACTCGGGAGTCTAAGGCAAGAGGATCACTTGAGCCCAGGAGGCCAAGGCTGCAGTGAGCTGTGATCATACCACTTTTCTTTTTCTTAGCCAGAATTACAGAGCAAGACCCTGTCTTGACATAAATAAGTGAATAAATAAATTGCAATTCAGTTAAATGTAGAAATAGTGAAGGCAAATATGCCTACGTAGTCTGTCATCATGAAGTACAGATATGAATGTTTAATCAATGGTCATCAATACTTTTTACCTGCTTTGCAGCCCAACGTGCAAAACTGAAATTTTAGACCAGTTCCTCGAAAGCCAGAAAGACAAATGCCAAAATCTTACCAGTTACCTTTCAAGAATAGCTCTTTGGATAATTTGATGTTTCTGCTCATGACGATATTCTGGGTTTTCTCCATGGAGCATAGACTGCTTTTGAAGTTGAACAAAAGGCACAAAAATAAGAAAAGAAAAGAGAAAGAAAGAAAAGAGAAGGGAAGAAAGCCAAGGCCCTGTATGGTTCTTGGTCTCCCTGGGAGAACAGGAAAATCCACCTCGGTTCATTTCTTAGAACTTGATGAGAAAACAGAGGTACTGTCCTCACTTGAATTAATTTTTAGATTTAAAATTCGATAATAAAAAGGAAAGGGTATGTTAGAACTGCAAGAAAATATACTTAGTAACTACCGATTTTATCATTTAGTAACCTGAGACTTTTAGGGCAGGACGTGCCTAGGACAGCAGCATCTCTGCAGAGCAAGCTGCCTCCTGAAGGGTGCACCCACACCAGGTGGGGGCAGTCAGGGGCCTGTGCCCTCATGCCTCCTCATTTCCTGGGAAATGACAGGACCATCGCTGGGCCGGGTGCTGGCCTGGCTCCTCATAAATGCAACACTGTCAGCTCTGCACCCCTCAGACCCTCCTGGAATCCTCCAGTAGATGAGAGAATTCTGATCCCTGCCTCCAGGGATGGAGCGTCTACAGCATGTCTCCAACTATGAGCACACACAACTTGGCGTGAACACAGCATTCTCTGGGGCTAGAATGGGCATATTAAGAAAGTACCTTAAAAGAGGGATGCCCAACCCTAAGACCACAGCCTAATACTGGTCCGTGGCCTGTTAGGAACAGGACCACACAGCAGCAGGTGAGCGTGAGCTCTGCATCCCATCAGATCAGCGGTGGCATAGATTCTCACAGGAGCCTGAACCCTATTGTGAACTGCGCATGTGAGGGATCTAGATTGCGCATTCCTTATAAGACTCTAATGCCTGATAGTATGAGGTGGAACAGTTTCATGCCAAAACCATTACCCCAACCCCACTCTTATCCCCCAGTCTGGAAAAATTGTCTTCTGTGAAACTGGCGCCAAAATGGTTGGGGATGGCTACCTTAAAACACAAGATCGATTTATACTAAAGGAGCAGCATGCATTGAAATTGACACACAGATTGATTTATACCAAAGGAGCAACATGCACTGAAATTCACATACAGGAGTGGAGTCATGTGACCTGAAGGAACACAGTTCCATTTCAGTCCTGCAGGAATCAATCAGTGCTTCTTAAATTTGATGCAGTTCTCACCTAGTCCAGTGGCTGTTTCTTCTCCCACTTTCCCGGAGGAACACTGCTGCTAGGCTTTAGGTTTCTGACAGCTCAGTCATGTAAAAGCAGGAAATCCAACTTCCTAGGACCCTCTTGGTCTGTCAGCTCCGTCAGTGTGACCTGGAGCTTCCTTCAACTTGTCTCATTATATGAAGGCTACCATCTCACACTCAAGAGTGCAGAAAAAATTAAAACCTGGCATTATCAATGTGGTTCTTGCATTATCATCCACAGAAGAGATACCTAAATCATGGTATACTATCTGATTAAATGGGATATTAAAATGAATGAGCTAGAATTTGTAAATCAAAATAGATAATCCAAGAACAAATTAAACACAGGGACATCAGCAAGATGGTGAATTAGGAAGCCACAGGGAGCCCTCTTTCCCCCAGGTAGAGACTGGTTAACAATAATTCATGGACAAAACAGCCTGGAGGAGAACTCCAGAATCCAGTTAGGAGGCTGCAGCGCCCCTGTGAGTGCAAAGCCCAGAAAAATGACGTCTGAGCAGGTATGAAGAAAAGTCACTGTATTTGTCCTCTCTGGCATGATAGGAAACCTCAATGCCTGGCTTCTCTCTAAAGAGGGGAAGAGAAGAGTGGAACATGCATCCAGCGTTCCGGCTTTTCAGGGCGCTTCCTTCCCACGGGATGGGTATCTGTCTCACATGACTCAGAGAACTCATGGGAACTTGCAGAGCTTGAACATTGGGTTAGGAGCTGCTGAGAGCAAAGATGAGCACCTTCAGTGAGCACAAAGGAAGCTGCAGGGTCACAGACGCCAGAGGACAGAGGCCTCCTAAAAAACAGGGGCAAAACTCTAACTGGGAAATTCCTTACACAAGCCCAAAGAAGATGCATCCCCAGAAAAGGCTGAGAAGTTCCCAGAATCTCTACCTGCACTGATTAGTGAAGGTACAAAGCCGGTTACCAAAAACTATGGGAAGTGGCAAGTTTTTTGGAATGCCCAAATATTAATACAAGATCACAAGGCATACAAAAAAAACAGGAAACCATGGCCCAGTCAAAGGAAAAAAATAAATCTCTGGAAATGACCCTAAAGAAACAGAGATCAATGAATTACCTGAGCATTCACGATAACCATCTTAAAAATGTTCGTGAGCTAAATGAGAACATAGACAACTACATGAATTCAGAAAATGATTTATGAACAAAAATGAGAATATCTGCAGAGACAGAAATTATGAAAAGAGAACAAAACAGAAATTCTGAAACTGAAGAATAATTGAATTTTAAAAATCAATAGAGGAGTTCAACAGCAGACTTGATCTGAAGAAAGAATCAGCAAAGTTGAAGAAAAATTATCTGAAATTATTAAGTGGGAGGAGAAAAAAATCATTAAGTAATGAAAGCCTATGAGACTTGCAGGAAACCATCAAGTAGAATAATGCAGGTATACCTCAGAGATATTGTGGGTTTGATCCCAGGCCACTGCTATCGTGAATATCACAACACTGAATCACAAAATATTTTGGTTTCCCAGTGCACACAAAAGTAATGACTATACTATACTCTAGGCTGTTAATTGTGCAATAGCATTATGTCTAAAAAATGTATATACCTTAATTAAAATACTTTGTTTTGCTAAAAATGCTAATGATCATCTGAGCCTTCAACAAGTTATAATTTTTTCGTGCTGGGGCTCTTTCCTCAGCGTTGATGTCTGCTAACTGATCAGTGTGGTAGTTGCTGAAGACTGGGGTAATTGTCTTAAGACAACAATGATTTTTGTCTCATCAATTGACTCTTGCTTTCATAAAAGACTTATCTGCATTATGTAATGTTGTTTCATCACATTTTACCCACAGTGGAACTTCTTTCAAAATTGAAGCCAATCCTCTTAAACCCTGCTGTTGCTTTATCAACTAAATTTATGTAATATTCTGAATCACTTGTTGTCACTTCAAGAATGTTTGTAGTATCTCTACCAGGAATAGATTCCATCTCAATAAACAGCTTCCTTGGCTTATTCATAGGAAAAACTCCTCATTCATTAAACTTTGATCATGAGAGTACAGCAATTCAACCACATCTTCAGGCTCCTCTTCTAATTCTCGTTCTCTCACCATTTCCACCACATCTGCAGTTCCTTCCTCCATTTAAGTCCTGAACCACTCCAAGTCACCCATGAGGGTTGGAATTAAATTCCTCCAAACTCTGGTTCATGTTGATATTTCGCCTCCTTCCATGAAACAGGAATGTTTTTAATGGCATTTAGGGTGGTGAATTACTGCCAGAAGGCATTCCATTTGCTTTGTCCAGATCCATCAGAGCAATCACTATCTATGACAGCTGTAGCCTTAAGAAATTTATTTCTTAAAAATAATAAAACTGGAAAGTTAAAATTATTCCTTGATCTATGGTCTGAAAATGGATATTGTGTTTGCAGGCATGAAAACAATATTAATCTCCTTGTACACCTCCATCGGAGCTCTTGGGTGACCAGGTACATGCTAAATGACCAGTAATATTTTGAAAGAAAATTTATTTTCTATGTAATAGGTCTCAACAGGGGGCTGAAAATATTCAGTAAACCATGCTGTAAACAAATGTGCTGTCATCAAAGCTTTATGTGCCATTTATACAGTGCAAGCAGAGTAAATTTTGCATAATTCTTAAGGGCCTTAGAATGTTCAATACGGTAAATGAGCATTTGCTTTGACTGGAAACCACCAACTGCATTAGTAATTAACAAGACAGTCAGCCTGTCCTTTGAAGCTTTGATGCCAGGTATTAACTTCTCTATAGCTCTAAAGGTCCTAGATGGTATCTTATTTCAATAAAAGGCTGTTTCATCTGCATTGCAAATCTGTTGTTTAGCATAGCCACCTTCATCAAGTGTCTCAGCTAGATCTTCCTGAGAACTTGCTGAAGTTTCTACAATAGCACTTGCTACTTTACCTTGCACTTTTATGTTATGGAGATGGCTTATCTTATTAAGCATCATGAACTGGTCTCTGCTAAATTCAAACTTTTCTCTTGTGGTTTCCTTGCGTCTCTCAGCCTTTGCAGAATTGAAGAGAGTTAAGGTCTTGCTCTGGATTGGGCTTTGGCTTAATGGAATATTGTGGTTGGTTTGATCTTCTAACTATCTTCCTATCAGCAACAAGGCTGTTTTACTTTCTTATTTATTTGTCTGCTAGAAGAGCACATTTAATTTCCTTAAATAACTTTTCCTTTGCATTTATAACATGGCTATTTGGTGCTAGAGGCCTAGCTTTCAGCCTATCTTGGTTTTTGATCCACCTTCCTCACTCAGCTCACTAAGGTCATTTCTAGCTTTTGACCTTAGTCAAGTGAGAGAGGTATGACTCTTCCTTTCATCTGAACACTTAGGTCATTGTAGGGTTATTAATTATGCTAATTTCAATATTATTGTGTCTCAGGTAATAGGGAGGCCTAAGGAGAGGGAGAAAGGTGAAGGAATTGTCAGTTGGTGGAGCGGTCAGAACATACACAACATTTATCAATTAAGTTCACCATCTTATATGGTATGAGCATGGTGCATGGCACTCTGAAAGAATTGTGACAGTAACATTAAAGATCACCAATCACAGGTCATCAGAACATATATAACAATAGTGAAAAGTTTGAAAAGCTGTAAATGTACCAAAATGTGACACAGTGACAAGAAGTGAACACATGTTGTTGGAAAAATGGCACCAATGGACTTGCTGGATGCAGCATCGCCACAAATTTTTCATTTGTAAAACAAATACACAATGTCAGTTGGGCCTGGTGGCTCATGCCTGTAATCTCAGCACTTTGGGAGGCAGAGGCAGGCAGATTGTGTGAGTCCAGGAGTTCAAGATCTGCCTGGGCAACACAGCAAAACACTCTCTACCAAAAAAAATTAAAAAAATAGCTGATCATGGGGGTGCACACCTGTAGGCCAAGCTACTTGGAAGGCTGAGTTGGGAGGATCATCTGAACCTAGTAGGTGAAGGCTGAAGTGAGGCAAGGTCATGCCACTGCACTCCAGCCTGGGAGACAGAGCAAGATCTCTTCTCAAACAAACAAAAAACCCACAATGTCTGTGAAGTACAATAAACAAAAGCTCAATAAAGCAAAGCACAGTAAAATATGCCTGTGCACCCATTATGGGAGTTCCAGAATAGAGACAGAAAGAGGCAAAGGCCTATTTGAAGAAATCATGGCTGAAAACTTCCCAAATTTGAGCAAAAGAATGGACAGAAGACTTCAAGAAATTTAACTAGAATAAATCCATGGAGACCCATTATAATCAAACTGTCAGAAGTCAAAGACAAAATGAGAATCTTGAAAACAGCAAAAGTAAAGCAACTCATCAGTACAAGGAAGTTCCCATAAGATTATAAGTGGGTTTCTCAGCAGAAACTTTGTAGGCCAGAGGGAGTAGAATGATATATTCAAAGTGCTACAAGAGTAAAAACTGTCAGCCAAGATCACTAGATCCAGCAAAATTCTCCTTCAAGAATCTCCTTCCCTAATAAACAAAACTGAGAGACTTCATCACCACTAGATATTCCCTATAAAAAATGTGAAAAGGAGTTCTTTGAGTTAAAATAAAAGGACACTAGAGAGCAACCCAAAACCACATGAAAACATAAAACTCTCTGCTAAAGGTAAATACATAGACAAATGTATAATCCTGTACTATCATGTTAGTATACAAATCACTTTTAATTCTTGTATAGACTCTAAAAATAAAAACATTTAAAAATAATCATAGCTCTTTGTTAATGGTTACATAATATAAAAGATACAATTTGTGACATCAGTAGCCAAGTGTGGGGGAGTGAGGATGTAAAAGAGTACAATTTTTGCTTGCAATTGAAGTTAAACTGCCAACAGTTTAAAATGGATTATTATAACTTTAAGGTATTTTATGTAATCTCATGGCAAATATAAAGAAAATATTTATATAAGACATTCAAAATGAAATAAGGAATGTCACTATAAAAAATTTTTTAATACAAAAAAAGGAGTAAGAGAGAAAAAGGGAGACAAAATAAGTATAAGACATACAGAAAACAATCAAAAGATTGGCAAAAGTAAGTTTTCATTACCAGTCATTTCTTTAACTGTAAATTGATTAAATGGAAATGTAAATTGATTGAATGGAATAAAAAATAAAAAACGAGATCCAACTATATGCTGTCTACAGAAGACTCACTTTAAATCTAAGGGCATACATTGGCTCAAAGTAAAACGATGGAAAAAGATACTCCATGCAAATGGTAATCATAAGAGAGCAAGGGCATCCAAACTTACAGAAAATGAAATAGATGCTAATTCAAAAACTCACAAGAGACAAAGAACAGTATATAATGATAAAAGGGTCAATTCACCAGGAAGATTTAACAAATACCTGAGGGAACACTGGCAAAATTGAAAGGAGAAATAAAGATGAACAAAACAGTGGTAAAAGACCTCAAAACTCGGGAGATTTCCAAGATGGCGCCATAGAAACAACTCAGGATTGCAGCTCTCAGTGAAGGCGCAGAGGGTGAGTCCTAGCCACATTTTCAGACGGACCTTTGTTGCCCACAGAATGAGGAAATTCACAGGTGTAGGAGAGACACGGGATGCCAGCGCAGCCAGTGCTTTGGCTCATATGGCCGGTTCAGCCGGCGCTGCAGCACAGCGGCACCCGGCACAAAACTCACTGCTCTGAGTGCCCTGTTAAATCGGCAATCTGAGACCTGGAAGGGAAGATTGACATGTCCATCTGATTAAACGGGACTTGGACAATGAGCCAGACCAGGAGATTCCTGGGAAACGTGATTTGAGCTGATGCAGTGGGCAGCGGCACAGGAGATTGCATGGATCCCAGTGTCCTATCAGCAGGCTACTGGGGCGCCAGTGAGAGAGTCAATCATTCAAATTGGGGAGAGAAAGAGAGAGAGAGAGAGAGGACGGACTCTGAGGCACGGAGCCAGGTGAACGGGCTCGGCGGGTCCCACCATCACGGGGACAAGCAGGGCAGCGGCTGGAGGTGCTCCGGGTTGAGAGTTTTGCTGCGAGCTCAACTGAATCCAGGGCATTGCAGCCCGGTGGGAGAGGGGTGTCCGCCACTATGGACACAATCCACCCCTACTGAGGTACACAACTAGCGCTGACGCAGCCTCCAGTTGCCAAGGCAACCCGCCATAACAGAGAGACTCCACCAGCAGGGCGGAGTGCACCACAGTAAAACGGGGCCCCGTGGCAGCAGGGCGGACCCGCGCTAGCAGGACAGAGCCTCAGCAGGCAAATAGTGAATAGACTACCTCCTAGCGGGCAGGACAGTGCAACAGATACTCATAAAGAAAGCCCCAACTCCCTGAGACAGAGCATCTGAGGGAAAAAAAGGGGGGGGGGTTTATAAGTTCTGCTGCAGAACACTTAAATCTACCTGCCTAACAGCCCTGAATGAACAACAGAGCTCACAGCTCAGCACTGGAGCTCCTATAAAGTACAGACCATCTCTTCAAGCAGCTCCCTGACCCATGTATATCCAAACAGTCACCTCAAAAAAAGGACTAATCAGACACATTTGGCAGGCATCATTCTGGGACAAAGATAGCAGAAGAAGAAACTGGTAGCATCCCTCACTGTTCCGCAGCTGCTACAGGTGTACCCCAGACAAGCAGGGCCTGGAGTGGACCTCAGCACTCGTACGGCAGAGGGGCTGGACCATTAGAAGGAAAACTAAGTAAAAGAAATACTTCATCATCAACAATCTGGGCGTCCACTAAGAGATTCAATTGAAAAATCAGCAACTACTAAGATGACAGGTGGATAAATCCATAAACATGGGAAGAAACCAGTGCAAAAAGGAGGAAAACACCCGAAACCAAAACACCTCACCTCCTAGAAAGGACCAAAACTCCTCACCAGCAAGGGAACAAAGCTGGACGGAGAATGAGTGTGACGAAATGACGGAATCAGACTTCAGAAGGTGGATAATGAGAAACTTCAGTGAGCTAAAAAAACATGTTCGAAATCACTGCAAAGAAACTAAGAACACTGAAAAAAGATTCGAGGAAACGATAACATGAATGGACAACTTAGAGAGGAATATGAATGAATTGAAGGAGCTGAAAAACACAACAGGAGAACTTCACGAACCATGCACAAGTTTCAACAGCCGAATTGACCAAGCAGAAGAAAGAATATCAGAAGTCGAAGATCAACTCAATGAAATAAAATGAGAAACCAAGATTAGAGAAAAAAGCACAAAAAGGAATGAACAAAATCTCCAGGAAATGTGGGACTATGTGAAGAGACCCAACCTACGTTTGGTAGGTATACCAGAACGTGATGAAGAGAATGAATCCAAGCTGGAAAATACTCTTCAGGATATTATCCAGGAAAATTTCCACAACCTAGCAAGGCAGGTCAATGGTCAATACTCAACTCCAGGAAATACAGAGAACACCACAAAGATACTCCGCAAGAAGAGCAACCCCAAGGCACATAATCGTCAGATTCACCAGGGTTGAAATGAAGGAGAAAATACTAAGGGCAGCCAGAGAGAAAGGTCAGGTCACCCACAAAGGGAAGCCCATCAGACTCACAGCAGATCTCTCGGCAGAGACTCTACAAGCCAGAAGAGAGTGGGGGCCAATATTCAACATCCTTAGAGAAAAGAACTTTCAACCAAGAATTTCATATCCAGCCAAACTGAGCTTCATAAGTGAAGGAAAAATAAAATCCTTCACGAACAAGCAAGTACTCAGAGATTTTGTCACCACTAGGCCTGCTTTACAAGAGCTCCTGAAAGAGGCACTATACATAGAAAGAAACAACCAGTACCAGCCATCCTAAAAGCATATCAAATGATAAAGAGCATCAACAAAATGAAAATCTACATGAACCAATGGGCAAAACAACCAGCTAGCATCAAAATGGCAGTATCAAATTTACACATAACAATATTAACCCTAAATGTAAATGGGCTCAATGCACCAATCAAAAGACACAGACTGGCAAATTGGATAAAAAACCAAAACCCATCGGTGTGCTGTATCCGGGAAACCCATCTCAAATGCAAGGATACACAAAGGCTAAAAATAAAGAAATGGAGGAAGATTTACCAAGCAAATGGAGAGCAAAAAAAAGCAGGAGTTGCAATTCTCATCTCTGATAAAACAGACTTTAAAGCAACAAAGATCAAAAGGGACAAAGAAGGTCATTACATAATGGTAAAAGGATCGATACAAGAAGAAGAGCTAACGATCCTAAATATATATGGACCCAATGCAGGAGCACCTAAATATATATGGACCCAATGCAGGAGCACCCAGATATTTAAGGCAAGTTCTTAATGACTTACAAAGAGACTTAGACTCCCACACAATAATATTGGGAGACTTTAACACTCCACTGTCAATATCAGACAGATCAACCAGACAGAAAATTAACAAGGATATGCAGGACTTGAACTCAGACCTGGAACAAGCAAACCTGATAGACATTTACAGAACTCTCCACCCCAAACCCACAGAATATACATTCTTCTCAGCACCACATCACACCTACTCCAAAATTGACCACATAATTGGAAGTAAAGCACTCCTCAGCAAATGCAAAACAACTGAAATCATAACAAACAGTCTCTCAGACCATAGTGCAATCAAGTTAGAACTCAGAATTCAGAAATTAACTCAGAACCGCACAGCTTCATGGAAACTGAACAACTGGCTCTTGAATGTCGATTGCATAAACAATGAAATGAAGGCAGAAATAAAGAAGTTCTTCGAAACCAACAAGAACAAAGACACAACATACCAGAATCTCTGGGACACATTTAAAGCAGTCTCTAGAGGAAAATATATAGCAATAAGGGCCCACATGAGAAGAGTGGAGAGATCCAAAATTGACACCCTATCGTCAAAATTGAAAGAGCTAGAGGAGCAAGATCAAAGAAGCTCAAAACCTAGCCGAAGACAAGAAATAACTAAGATCAGAGCAGAACTGAAGGAGATAGAGACAAGAAAAACCCTTCAAAAAATCAATAAATCTAAGAGGGCTGGTTTTTCGAAAAGATCAACAAAATAGACAGACCACTAGCCAGACGGATAAAAAAGAAAAGAGAGAACAACCAAATAGATGCAATAAAAAACGAAAATGGGGAAATCACCACAGATTCCACAGAAATTCAAACCATCATCAGAGAATACTACAAACAACTCTATCCACATAAACTAGTAAACTAGGAAGGAATGGATAAATTCCTGGACACTTGTGTCCTCCCAAGCCTAAACCAGGAGGAAGCCAAAACTATGAATAGACCAATAACAAGGTCTGAAGTTGAGGCAGCAATTAAGAGCCTACCACACAAAAAAAGCCCAGGTCCAGATGGGTTCACAGCCGAATTCTACCAAACACACAAAGAGGAGCTGGTACCATTCCTTCTGAAACTATTCCAAATAATTCAAAAAGAGGGAACCCTTCCCAAATCATTTTATGAGACCAACATCATCCTGATACCAAAACCCGGCAGAGACTCAAAAAGAAAAGAAAACTTCAGGCCAATATCAATGATGACCATAGATGCAAAAATCTTCAATAAAATACTGGCAAACCGATTGCAACAGCACATTAAAAAACTTACCCATCATGATCAAGTAGGATTCATCTGGGCATGCAAGGCTGGTTCAACATACACTAGTCTATAAATGTAATTCACCACATAAACAGAAGCAAAAACAAAAACCACATGATTACCTCAATTGACGCAGAGAAGGCATTTGACAAAATTCAACAGCCCTTTATGCTAAAAACCCTCAACAAACTTGGTATTGATGAAACATATCTCAAAGTAATAAAAGCTATTTATGACAAACCAACAGCCAATATCATCCTTAATGGGCAAAAATTGGAAGCATTCCCTTTGAAATCCGGCACTAGACAAGGATGTCCTCTCTCACCACTCCTATTCAATATAGTACTGGAAGTTCTAGTCAGAGCAATCAGACAAGAAAAAGAAATAAAGGGTATTCAAATAGAAAAGGTGGAAGCCAAATTGTCTCTATTTGCAGACGACATGATAGTATACCTAGAAGACCCCATCACCTCAGCCCAAAAACTCCTGAAACTGATAAGCAACTTCAGCAAAGTCTCAGGATATAAAATCAATGTGCAAAAATCACAAGCATTCCTATACACCAATAACAGACTTAAAGAGAACCAAATCAAGAATGAACTGCCATTCACAACTGCTACAAAGAAAATAAAATACCTAGAAATACAACTCACAAGGAATGTAAGGGACCTCTTCAAGGAAAACTACAAACCACTGCTCAACAAAATAAGAGAGAACACAAACAGATGGAGAAACATTCCATGTTCGTGTTTAGGAAGAATCAATATCGTGAAAATGGCTATACTGCCCAAAGTAATTTACACAATCAATGCTATCCCCATCAAACTGCCATTGAATTTCTTCACATAACTGGAAAAAAACACCATGAACTTCATATGGAACCAAAAGAGAGCCCGCATAGCCAAGTCAATTCTAAGTAAAAAGAACACAGCGGGAGGCATCACACTACCAGACTTCAAACTATACTACAAGGCTGCAGTAATCAAAACAGCATGGTACTGGTACCAAAACAGAGATATAGACCAATGGAATAGAACAGAGGCATTGGAGGCAACACAACATATCTACAACCATACAATCTTTGAAAAACCTGACAAAAACAAGCAATGGGGAAAGGATTCCCTGTTTAATAAATGATGTTGGGAAAACTGGCTAGCCATGTGCAGAAAGCAGAAACTGGACCCCTTCCTGACACCTTACACTAAAATTAACTCCAGATGGATTAAAGACTTAAACATAAGACCTGGCACCATAAAAACCCTAGAAGAAAATCTAGGCAAAACCATTCAAGACATAGGAGTAGGCAAGGACTTCATGACCAAAACACCAAAAGCATTGGCAACAAAAGCCAAAATAGACAAATGGGACCTAATCAAACTCCACAGCTTTTGCACAGCAAAAGAATCAGTCACCAGAGTAAATCAGCAACCATCATAATGGGAAAAAATCTTTGCAGTTTACACATCTGACAAAGGGCTGATATCCAGAATTTATAAAGAACTCAAACAGATTTACAGGAAAAAAACAAACAAGCCTATTCAAAATTGGGCAAAGGATATGAACAGGCACTTTACAAAAGAAGACACACATGAGGCTAACAAACACATGAAAAAATGCTCATCATCACTGGTCATTAGAGAGATACAAATCAAAACCACATTGAGATACCATCTCACGCCAGTTAGAATGGTGATCATTAAAAAATCCGGAGACAACAGATGCTGGAGAGGATGTGGAGAAATAGGAACACTCCTACACTGTTGGTGGGAGTAAATTAGTTCTACCATTGTGGAAGACAGTGTGGCAATTCCTCAAGGACCTAGAGATAGAAATTCCATTTGACCCAGCAATCCCTTTACTGGATATATATCCAAAGGACTATAAATCTTTCTACTATAAGGACACATGCACACGAATGTTCATTGCAGCACTGTTTACAATAGCAAAGACCTGGAACCAACCCAAATGCCCATCGATGATAGACTGGACTGGGAAAATGTGGCACATATACACCATGGAATATTACACAGCAATCAAAAATGATGAGCTTGTGTCTTTTGTAAGGACATGGATGAATCTGGAAAACATCATTCTCAGCAAACTGACACAAGAACAGAAAAGGAAATACCGCATATTCTCACTCATAGGTGGGTGAGAAAAATGAGAACACATGGACACAGGGAGGCGGTCTACTACACACTGGGGTCTATTGGGGGGAATGGGGGAGGGACAGCGGTGGGGGGAGCTGGGGAGGGATAGCCTGGGGAGAAATGCCAAGTGTGGGTGAAGGGGAGGAAGGCAGCAAAACACACTGCCATGTGTGTACCTATGCAACTATCTTGCACGTTCTGCACAAAACCTAAAATGCAATAAAAATTTTAAATAAAAAAAAACCCGCAATACTCTACTTTCAACAATAGGTAGAAGAATCAGACAGAATATCAGTAAGGAAACAAAGGACTTGAACAGCACTATAGATCGATTGGATCTCAAACATGTATGGAACACTCTACCCAACAACAGCAGAATATATAATACATTCTTCCCAAAGGTGCATGGCGTATCTTCCAAGACAGACCATATGATAGGCCACAAAACAAGTTTTAAGAAACTTAAGACATTTGAGGTTATAGAAAATATATTTTCTGATCACAAAGGAATGAAAGTAGAAATCAATAGCAGAAGGGAAACTGGAAACTTCACAAATTAGTGAAAATTTAAAAACACACTCTTAAAACAAACTAAGGATCAAGGAAGATATCACAGAGAAAAATAGAGAATATCTTAGACATATGAAAACAAAACTGCAACATACCAAAACTTACAGGATGCAATGAGAGCAGTATTAAGAGTGAAGTTTATAGTGGTGAAAACCTACACTTAAAAAGAAGAGGAATCTCAAATAAACAACCTAACTTCATAGCTCAAGGAACTGGAAAAAGAAGAACAATTAAACACAAATTAGCTGAAAGAAGGAAGTGGTAATAATTACAGCAGAGATAAACACAATAGAGAATAGAAAAGTAATAGAAAAATCAACAAACTGAAGAGCTGGCTTTTTGAAAAGATCAACAAAATTGACAGGAATTCTTAGCTAGATTAACTAAGAAAAAAAGAGATCAGAGTCAATTAAATCAGAAATGAAAGAGGCCCATTACAACTGATGCCACATAAATAAAAAATATTGTAAGAGAATACCATGATCAATGTCTATACACCAACAAATTGGATAAATTCCTAGAAATATACAACCTAGCAAGATTGAATCATGAAGAAATAATTATCTGGAAAGACCTGTAACTAGCAAGGAAATAGATTTAGTCATCAAAAATCTCCCAAAAAGTGAAAGCCCAGGACCATATAGATTGCTTTACTGGAGAATTCTACCAAACATTTAAATAATGAATGGCAATCCTCCTCAAACTCTTCTGAAAAGCTAAACAAGAGGAACACTTCCAACCTCAATGTATGAGGTTATCCTGATACCAACACCAGACAATAAAGCTACAGGAAAAGAAAACTACAGACCAATTTCCTCGATAACTTCCAACCTCAATGTATGAGGCCAGGATTATCCTAATACCAACACCAGACAATAAAGCTACAGGAAAAGAAAACTACAGACCAATTTCCTCGATAACTGTTGATGTGAAATCCTCAGCAAAATACTAACAAACCATATTCCACAGCACATCAAAAGGATGATACACCCTGACCAAAAGGGATTTATTACCAGAATGGAAGGATGGCTCAACATACAAAAGTCAACCTAGATAATGAACCACATTATCATAATGAAGGACAAAAACTATACAACCTTCTCAGTTGACAGAGAAAAGGCACTTGAGAAAATTCAATGCCCTGTGATGGGAAAAACTGTAACTCTGCATCATTTAATCCTTTTTGCATCCTGAACTTCTCCAGACTTACTTTCCAAAAGGACCCAAAAGATTCAAGCCTCATCTGTAGGAGAATTGAGGGTCTTCCATCTCCGTGGGCCTAGGGCAGGTCTGTCCCCTCTCTGGGCCTGCTGTTCCCAGGGATAGAGATCAGCCTGGAAAGCTGTAAGCTACACCTGCCTAAGGAACTGAAGTGTAACATTTTCCTGTGACCCTTCCCTGAAAATATTCCAAAGGCACATGGCAAGACTGCTTTGCCCAGTCATTCACAGGACCCTGGGCCCTAGGAAGCCAGCCCCAGGACTCTCCCTAGCATCACGGAGCCAACAGGCTTTAACACACCCTCCTTAACTTCCCTCCTTTCTCTACATTGGAAACTAGGGGAGAGTTATTTGCCTAATTATGCACGTTATTTAGTGCCTTCATGCATTTAGTGTTCTGCTCCTGAGAGGCCAAGTGCTTTACAGGATTTTCCTCAGTATTATATTCCATGTTAATTGCAAGCAGGCCTACTAAAGGCAGGACTGACTTCATGAACAGCCAGCAAAAGCACAGAGTGGGCCTCACTGGGTGGCAGCAGGCCTTGGGCTCATTAAGGAGGCCCAGAAAGCTGAGGACTCCTTCCCCCTGAAGAGGCTGAAAGGCCCATGTACAGCCAGCCTGCCATAGAAAGCCTCAGAGCTCATGGATTTTAAGGCAGAAGGAGGCCGAATATACATGGATGTCCCTCTCCTATGACCAGGGATTTACTTCTTAAGGAAACTCCAAATGGATCTGATCCCCTGGCATTTCATTTGCACCATGGCTTAGTCACTGAACAGTCATCTGTCACTCACCAAAGCCAGAGTGGGGCCTGAGGGTCGCTGGTGTCATGGACACACCTGCTAATAAAATTATTTATCATTTATTATTTATTTGTTATTGTTAATTATTTATTATTTTACTAAATAATAAAAATTATTTATTAGAAATTTTTATTTTTATTTTTCCATCAGTGTGCACTTCTGGAATTCCCCACACAGCAGCTTAGGAGTTGGTTTATATTCTGACTACTCCATCTCTGGTGTAATCACGACACCCTCTGGCTACCCCAGGAGGGCATGGACCAACCAGGAGCTGGGCATAAATTTGAGATAGAGCTGCCTTAGGTTACAGTCTAGCTCTGAGCCAGCCAGCAGTGTTCTTGACCCCTCTGCCCTTCAGTTCTTCATTTATAAAGTGGGAGTAACAGAAGCACATCTGAAGCGTGAAGCCAGGCCTTTGCCTGCTCTGAGCTCCCTCAGGATGTTTCAGGCACGTGATGCAGGGAGAGCAGAAGCCAGGACCTGAGAGCCAATCACAGCTTCCCATCAAGAAGCTTAGACTCAGATTCTAAGTTGGAGGAAAAAGGCAGGAC
The DNA here is from genome assembly GCA_031835075.1 of Saguinus oedipus. Lineage (NCBI taxonomy): Eukaryota > Metazoa > Chordata > Mammalia > Primates > Cebidae > Saguinus > Saguinus oedipus. Next base: position 9,265,180 of record CM063170.1, read on the forward strand.
TACAATTCAGCAATAAACTGGGGACTTCAATAGCACAAGTAGGCAAAAGGTCAATCAGGAAATATCAGATTGGAACCATCTGCCCACATCTGCAGAACATGCCACCTGGCAACAGCAGAGCACACACACTTCTCGAGCATGTCAGAGCTTGCTCCAGGAGGACCACATATTAAGCCTCAATAAATTTAAAAGGACTGAAATCATACAAAGTGGGTGCCATAACCGCAATGGAATTAAATTAGAAATCAATAACAGAAGGAAACTTGAGAAATTCATGAAAATGTGTAAAATAAACAACACACTGCTATATAACAAACAGATCAAAGAAGAAATCACAATGGAAATTAGAAAATACTTCAAGATGAAAGGCATTACAAGAAAACTACAGACCAATATCCTTAAGAATATAAATGCAAAAATTCTCCACAAAATACTAGTAAATCAAATCCAGCAACATACAAAACGAATTATGTACACAAACCAGATGAGATCTATCCCAGGAACGCAAGGTTGATTTGTCATCCAAAAGCCAATCAACATAATACAGCATATTAATGGGTCCATACAAAACCACTCTTAGAAGAAAACACAGAAGGAAATTCTCATAGCCTGAGTTTAGCAATGATTTCTTCAATATGGCACCAAAAGCACGAGTGATAGAAGAAAAAAGAGATAAATTACACTTCATTAGAATTAAAAACTTCTGTGTTGCCACCAATGCCACTAAGAAAGTGAAAAGATAACCCACATAAAGGAAGAAAATATTAGGAAATCATATACAGTAATTCCCTCTTATCTGCAGGTGATACATCCCAGGGTCCCCAGTAGATACCTGAGACAGCAGATATTACCAAACACTGTATATACTGCTTTTTCCCATATATACTTATCCCTTATTGTACTGTACTCACCCTCTTTGTTGTGATGATGTGAGATGACAGAATGCCTCTGGGATGAGGTGAAGTGAGGTGAATGACACAGGCTTTGTGACGTTGCCGCAGGATGCTGTTGACCTTCTAATTGGAAGGAGAATCATCAAGCCATCATGAGGTCGATGGCTGGATGTCAGGGGCAGGTGATGTGATGACTGAGGAAAAAGCAGACTATACAGCAGTGATACGCTGGATAAAGGGGCGGTTCACACCCAGGTGGGATAGCTTGGGCTGGCATAAGATTGCATTTTGCTACTCAGAATAATGCACAGTTCCATGTCATATTTCAAGCCATGGTTGACCACAGGTAACTGAAACTGAGAAAGCAAGACAGCAGGTAAGTGGGGTCTACTGTATCTGATATGGAGCCCATATCCAGAATGTGTAAGGAACATTTAAAACTCAAAAATAAGAACAAATAACCCCAATTAAAATGTACAAAGGATTTGTATAGGCACTTCTCAAAAGAAGATACACAAATGACCAGTAAGTGCATAAAAAGATGCTCAACACTATTAGTTATTAGGAAATTCAAATCAAGACCACAGGGAGATGCCACCTCACACACTAGGAGGGTAATCCTCAAAAAGACAGAAAACTGTTGACAAGGACTTCAAAAATGGAAACCTTCCAGGGAAAGAAAATCATGCAGACAAAACAATTAAAAGGTGCTGAAAATGAATTCAACATAGAGTGAGCACATGACCCAGCAACCCCACTCCCAGGTGTGTATTCCAGATGATTAAAACCATACATCTGGTCAGGCACAGGGGCTCACGCCTGTAATCCCAGAACTTTGAGAGGCCGAGGCAAGCAGATCACCAGGTAAGGAGTGTGACACCAGCCTGGCCAACATGGTGAAATCCTGTCTCTACTAAAAATACAAAAATTAGCTAGGCGTGGTGGCGCACACCTATAATCCCAGCTACTCAGGAGGCTGAGGCAGGAGAATTGCTTGAACCCGAGAGGCAGGAGTCGGGGGAGCTGCTGGCTGGGAGTAGCTAACAGATATGGAGTTTCTCTTTGAGGTGGTGAAAATTTTCTAAAATTGACTGTAGTGATGGTAGTAGAACTCTGTGAATATCCTAAATGCCATTGTACACTTTAAATGGGTGAATTGCACGATATGTGAATTATAACCCACTAAAGTTGTTTAAATATAGTGGGGGACAGGTGGAGGGAATGAAGAGAAGTTGGTTAATGGGTACAAATAAATGATTTGGTAGGAGGAGTGAGTTCCAGTGCTGCCAACCCAATGAGGGGACTATAGTTAACAGCAACATACTGTATATTTCAAAATAGCAAGAAGAAAAGATTTGAAATGTTCCCAACATGAAGAAAGGATGACGTTCAAGGTGATGGAGATCCTAAATACCCCGATTCCATCATTACGCATTGCATGCATGTATCAATGTATCACATGTAATCCATAAGTGTGTAAAATATTATGCATCAATAAACAATTAAAAATATAAGCATTGCATAGTGTCTTCCTTCCAAAGAATATAGCATGAAAGGAAAAAATAGTAACTTTACAGTGGAGAGAACTGGAAATCTCTGCCTCACTCACCTCGCCGAGGTTGACATCACTGGTAACAAGTCATGCAGACAGCAAAGACCTTGATGTGATGCAGTGGTAAGGGTGCTTTCCATCCGTGCCCCTCCTCCCAACAATACATGACCCCAAGCTAATCAGAAAAAAAGATCAGACACATCCCAAATGAAGGACATTCTACAAAATAACCAACCAGTTCTCCTCAAAACTGTCAAGATCACCAAAAACAAGGAAAGTCTGAGAATCTGTCACAGCTAAAGGGGCCCTAAGGAAATATGAAGACCAACTACAACATCATACTTAATGGGATTCTGAGGAAGAAAAGGATATTAAGGGAAAACTGAGGAAATCTGAACAAAGTATGGGCTTTAGTTCCTACTACAGTATCAACATAGGCTAATTCACTGTGACTAAGTTCCAATATAATGTGACGTGGTGAGAACAGGGGAACGTTGGTGTGGAGTGTAGAGGAACACTGCTACCATCACAATTTTTCTGTAAATGTAAAACTATTCTAAAATGAAGCTTATTTTTAAAATAAAAAATGAAGATGGGGTCCTTGATATCAATAAACCCCATGAAAATACATTCATTAATAGTGAGGAAGGCACCTCCCCCAGTACAAGTGCACATTCACACCTGTGCACACTCAACCCAAGCACACATGCACACTTGTGCACACACACTCAACCCAAGCATTGCATACATGCACACCCATGCATACACTCAACCCAAGCACACGTACACATGCACACCCGTGCACACATGCTCAACCCAAGCACACGTGCACATGCACACTCATGCACACACACACCCAAGCACCTGCATACATGCACTCACCCAATCCAAGCATCTGCATACATGCACACTCATGCACACATACCCAATCCAAGCGTCTGCATACTTGCACACCCATGCACACACTCAACCCAAGCACATGCAAATGCACACTCATGCACACATAATCAACCAAGCATCTGCATACATGCACACTCATGCACACACTCACACACATACACAACTATGCACACACACTCAACCCAAGCATCTGCATACATGTACACCCACACACAGTCACATGCACACATGCACACCAGTGCACACATGCACACCAGTGCACACACACTTAACCCAAGCATCTACATACATGCACACCCATGGACACACTCCTCAACTTAAGCACATGTGCACATGCACACCTGTGCACACTCAACCCAAGCATCTCCATACATTCACTCATGCACACACACCCAATCCAAGGATGCATGCCTGTGTGCATCCATGCCCACACACTCAATCCAAACACATGGCACATTATACCCATGTACACATGCAACCTGAGTACATGCACACAGGCATACCCATGCACACACAATCCAAGCACATGCACACATGCATATCTGTGTACACACAATGCACACACATGAATGTGGATGCCCACGCATTCAACCCAAACACGTGTTCACATGCATACATAGCCCAAACACGTGTACTCATGTACACATTGCACACATACTCAACCCAAGCACATGTGCACGACACCCATGCACACACACAGTGCAAGCCCATGTGCACATATGTGCATGTACACAAGCACTCAACCTGAGCACATGTGCACACGGACACCCATGCACACTCAATCCAAGCACATAAGCAGATACATGTGCAAACACACATGCAACCCAAGTATGCATGCACATGCATGCCCATCTGCACATTCAATCCAAGCACATGCATACATACAGACTCACACACAGACCCAACCCAAGCATGCACACATGTTCAATCCAAGTATGTGTACACATGCACACTCGTGCACACACACTCAACCCAACCATACGTACACTTGCACAAATGTGCACACACACAGCCCAAGCACACACTCAACACAAACATGTGCACACAGGCACACTCATGCATACATATTCGACCCAAGCATAGTTTACCAGGGAGAGAGGTCCAGGAACAGACTCTGACATAACAATAAACAGAATCCTAAAAGCAATTATACTTCCAAGTGTTATGCTAATACAATTATTGGAATTGCTAGTCAAAAGCAGTTAACAGAATAATTAAGATAGACTGACCTCAAAGCTGATTTTAAATTAACCTGACATGTGCAAACTATCTAAAATATTACTCCTTCCTCTGATTTAGTCTCATTAAAATCAGATTTCATTGGGATAAATTATACATTTGCACCATCATTGGGAGGAACAAGCCATGTTCATTCACCCACTTATGAAAATGTAAGATTATTAGAGGAGGTAAAATGGGAATACATTTTCCTGGCATTCCCAGGTGCAGTGTAATCTGTCTCTGTAGTAAACCACCACTTCCTCCTAGCCTGCCACTCAGGAGGTGATGGAAACCAGTTAAAATGGCCTCAACCGAGGACCCCAAACCACTAGTGTCTGTGTGGGTATCTGTGCTGCTCCCTCACAAAGGGCTCATGGGGTGAGCAAGGAAGAGAAATGAGCACTTAGAGACACCAGGCAACCCAGAAGACCTAGAGGAAACTCGGTGAGTCTGCATTGAACACATCTTTATGGGTGAAAAAACTGAAGCCAAGGAAGGAGAGGGATTGTTTTGAGGCAAACAGCAAAACTTCTCAGATAGTGGCAGAAGGACAGAGCCTGTTTCAGCATCCACTGTCTTCTCTTTCAGCTCAAGATTTCTTGCCACACCCCAGATAAAACGAATCCCTGTGGAGGTTTGTCTGTGCACACACCAGGGCCTATCCCAGTCGGTGTGGACAGACTGGCCCTGTCCATAAGAAGCCTGGGAATGCCCCACTGCAGAAGGCAGGTCCTGGTCACTGCTTCCTCCAAGGCCCTGGTATCTAAAACACAGAGGCACTGGGTCACCACAGCTAACAGCCTCCTTGTTAATTTACACCCTTAGAGTTACCTGGATAACATTTTTTAAGTGGATAGCCACTTCACATTTTCATAAGGAAAAGAATTTCCCTCATTAAAATTATCCAGATCCAGTAATAACACATTGTTAGTATAAGCAGGAAATGCAAGATGCTACAAAATGATCTGTTACCTGGAGGATTTTAAAATCCTAATGAGAAAAACACTGCCAGTTGTTCATTCTCTTAGCCTTCAGCAACATTAGTCTGAGGAGCAGTATGGGACTGCAGCTGACTGCATCCACACTCATTCCTCTGATTGCTCTAGAACCTCTTCTTAAAAGGAAAATCTCTCCGCTCTGCAGGGACAGTAAGTGGTGACCCTTAGGTAGCTGTGAGATCCTAAAACATGAGGAAAAGAGAGCAGAAATTAGTGGGAACATGGAGATGGAGAATGCAGACAACAGCATGCTCAGCACAGGTGGAGTCTGTGTTCCCCTCCAGCGACAGCCAGAACCAGGACCATCAGGGAAATGAGATCATTGGCCCCATCACATAGGGTGGGCTGTGGGCAGGGAATAACCAAATTGCCACGCCACTTTCAGACCCTTGGCAGACACAGGGAATAACAGCTCTGTCTGCCACTGTGACCATAGTTCCGAAGCTTGAAGAGAAATAGCAAGTGGTGGCACGGCTGTCTGTCAACTTGAATATTTCTCAGAGAAAGGAAGACAGTTCCTTTGGCTCCCAAAGACTTACAGAGGCTGTGTGTTCTTCAGGCAGCTACTGTGCCATCAGACTGAGTGGTAAGGTAAGGAACCTGAGCCCAATCCCATTCTTGAGTGAGTCAGAGCAACTCCACATAGCCTGCCAGCCCTGAGGGGGACCCCCAAGCACTGCTCAGGTGCTGTGGGGGCTGCGTTCTCCCCTCCCCACTGTGGGCATTGAAGGGCAGCAAAGGCTCTCTGCCATGCTTGTGTTTGGGCACCAGACCTCTTGGGCTGGTGTCTGGAAGATGGGATTATTGCCTTGGACCAGTCCCTCCTCCTTGGTTTTCCCTTTTTCCCACAATGGGGTTAAAGCTCAGGTCCTCTTCTAAATCAATAATAATGACAGCAGGCACCATTTACAAACACCCCTCCATATCCCAGTTCTGCTCCCAGTGCTGTACCTGTATTCTCTCACATCATTCTCTCAAGGGCCCAGTAAGGTAGCCACTTCATTAACCATCTTTTATGAAAGAGCAGGCTAGGCACAGAGATGGTAGGTAGCTTCCTGAAGGTCACAAGTGAATGCAGGTAAGAACCAGGCTGTGCACCAAGGAAGTCTGAGCCCTGATCAGGCTTTAATCACCATGCTGTGCAGATGTCCTCTCCATCAAGGCCCATCTGTTTGGTGCCCCCCCATCCCCACCTCCCTCTCTACTTGGAAATGAAGTCACTTTCAGGGGACTTTTGTGGAGTTCCTGCCTCCCCAGGGGCACCTTGGTGGGCTTCTTGAGGGTTGCCTTAATCATCTCCAGGCACCTGCTGTTTGTGGGTTGTGCCACACAGCTCCATGGCCTCCAGGACCCACCTGCAGACATGGCTTCAGTGGCCCATGCTCCTTCAGTTTCTTCCCCAGCTGGTTTAGATTTAATTCACAAACAGTAAAACCCATTCATGTGACAGCTGTATACAGTCATGAAACATCTACCACAGTCAAGATGTGGAACATTTCATTCTCCTGAAAAGTGTTCTCCTTCCTGCCCCTTCAGATTCCGTCCTGCAACTCCCAGCCCCGGTAGACAGTGATCTGATTCCTGTCCCTGTAACTTCGCCTTTCCTGGAAGCTCATAGACATGGAAGAGTGTTCTATCTCTTCCACTTAACTCAATGATTTCAAGATTCATCCATGTCATGTGGGCTTAATATTTTGTTCATTTTCTATTAATGGGTAGTATACCATAATATGGATGTACCATAGGTTATCAACTTGCCTGCTGATGGGCATTTGGGCTCTTGCAGTCTGGCTATATTACAAATATTAATGTAAGCAATTGTGTCCACATCTTTGTGTGGACACGTTTTCATTTTCTCGGGGTAAATAATTAGGATTGGAATTGTTGAGTCACGTGGTAAGTGTTTTATTTCTCAGAAAGTGTCAGTCCATTTTCCCAAGTATTTCCATTTAAATTTCCAACAAAATTTACATACATTCACATATATTCACATTTAAATTGTATGCAAATTCCCATTGTTCTGTATCCTTGTCAACACTTAATATTGTCAATCTTGTTAATTTTAGACGAGTTTTAATGTGTACTTCTCTGATGGCAAGTGATGTTGATCATTTTTTCATGTGCCATCTTTTTGTCATGTATTTGTTCAAGTCCTTTGCCTTTTTTGAATGTATTTTCAAAGTATTGATTTATAAGATATCTTCACATATTCTGAGTAGAAGCCCATTCTCAGATATGCATTTTGTAAAATTATTCTACCAGTCTGTAGCCTGCTTTTGCATTTCCTTAACTCTGTTTTTAATTTTGAGCAAACTTTTTCAATTTTGCTGAATTCATTTTATTATTCTTTTATCTGTGCTTTTCATATCATTTCTAAAAAATGTTTATTCTAGCCCAAGTCATAAAAATTCTTCCCTATGTTTTATTCTAGAACTTTAAAAGTCTTAACACTAATTTTCAGTCCATGATCCATCTTAAGATAATTTTGTATGTGAGGGGAGGTAAAGTTTTAATGTAATTTTTTTCCATGTAGATATCAACTTGTGATAGCACCATTTATTGAAAAAGCTAGTTGTGAAAGAATTAAGTTTATAACTTTGCCAACAATCAAGTGACTATGTAAGTGTGGGTCTTTTTGGACTTCCGCTTCAGCTCAATTGATCTCTATCTCTTTCCTGATGCAAAAACCACACTGCCGTGATTACTATAGCTGTAGAGTGATTTCTGAAATCAAGTAGTGTGGGCCCCACAACCTAGTTATTATTTTTCAAAGTTGTTTCTGGGTATTTTAAGCCTTTTGTCTTGCCACATAAATCTTAGCATCAGCTGTCCCATTTCTTCAAAAGGACCATGAGTGTCACTGGTAGTATACTGGTGAGCAAAGCTTCCTTCCAAAAGAAGCACTAAAATTTCAATCAAAATTGTATTCAATATATAACTTTACTGGGTATCAATGTGGAGAGAATTTTTTTTAATTGCATTTTATATTTTGGGGTACATGTGAAGAACATGCCAGGTAGTTGCATAAGTACACACATGACAGTGTGATTTGCTGCCTTCCTCCCCTTCACCTATATTTGGCATTAATCCCCATGCTATCTCTCCCAAACTCCCCACCCCCTGCTGTCCCTCCCCTATTCCCCCCAACCAACTCCTGTGTGTAGTACTCCTCTCCCTGTGTCCATGTGTTCTCACTGTTCAACACCCGCCTATGAGTGAGAACATGTGGTATTTCATTTCTGTTCTTGCGTCAGTTCGCTGACAATGATGTTCTCCAGGTTCATCCATGAACCCAGCAAGGACATGAACTCATCGTTTTTGATTGCTGCATAATATGCCATGGTGTATATGTGCCACATTTTCCTTGTCCAGTCTACCATCGATGGGCATTTGGGTTGGTTCCAGGTCTTTGCTATTGTAAACAGTGCTGCAATGAACATTCATGTGCATGTGTCCTTATAGTAAAACGATTTATAGTCCTTTGGATATATACCCAGTAATGGGATTGCTGGGGCAAATGGAATTTCTATTTCTAGGTCGTTGAGGAATCACCACTGTCTTCCACAATGGTTGAACTAATTTACACTCCCATCAGCAGTGTAAAAGGGTTCCTATTTCTCCACATCCTCTCCAGCATCTGTTGTATCCAGATCATTTAATGATCACCATTCTAACTGGCATGAGATGGTATCTCAATGTAGTTTTGATTTGCATTTCTCTAATGACCAGTGATGATGAGCATTTTTTCATATGTTTGTTGGCCTCATGTGTATCTTCTTTTGTAAAGTGTCTGTTCATATACTTTCCCATTTTTGAATGGGCTTGTTTTTTTTCCTGTAAATCTGTTTGAGTTCCCTGTAAATTCTGGATATCAGCCTTTTGTCACATGGGTAAACTGCAAAAATTTTCTCCCATTCTGTTGGATGCTGATTCACTCTAATGACTGTTTCTTTTGCCGTGCAGAGGCTGTGGAGTTTGATTAGGTCCCATTTGCCTATTTTGGCTTTTGCTGCCAATGCTTTTGGTGTTTTGGTCATGAAGTCCTTGCCTACTCCTATGTCCTGAATGGTTTTGCCTAGATTTTCTTCTAGGATTTTTATGATGTTAGGTCTTATGTTTAGATCTTTAATCCATCTGGAGTTAATTTTAGTGTAAGGTGTCAGGAAGGGGACAAGTTTCTGCTTTCTGCTCATAGCTAGCTAGCTTTCCCAACACCATTTATTAAACAGGGAATCCTTTCCTCATTGCTTGTTTTTGTCAGTTTATCAAAGATCGTATGGTTGTAGATATGTTGTGTTGCCTCCGATGCCTCTATTCTGTTCCATTGGTCTATATCTCTGTTTTGGTGCCAGTACCATGCTTTTTTGATTACTGTAGCCTTGTAGTATAGTTTGAAGTTCAGTAGTGTGATGCCTCCTGCTGTGTTCTTTTTGTTTAGAATTGACTTGGCTATGTGCGCTCTCGTTTGGTTCCATATGAAGTTTAGGGTGGTTTTTTCCAGTTCTGTGAAGAAGGCAGCTTGATGGGGATAGCGTTGAATCTGTAAATTACTTTGGGCAGTATGGCCATTTTCACGATATTGATTCTTTCTAACCATGAACATGGAATGTTTCTCCATCTGTTTGTGTCCTCTCTTATTTCATTAAGCAGTGGTTTGTAGTTCTCCTTGAAGAGGTCCTTTACATTCCTTGTTAGTTGTATTCCTAGGTATTTTATTCTCTTTGTAGCAATTGTGAATGGCAGTTCGTTCTTGATTTGGTTCTCTTTAAGTCTGTTATTGGTGTATAGGAATGCTTGTGATTTTTGCACATTGATTTTGTATCCTGAGACTTTGCTGAAGTTGCTTATCAGTTTCAGATTTTGGGCTGAGACGATGGGGTCTTCTAGATATACTATCATGTGTGCAAATAGAGACAATTTGCTTCCTCCTTTCCTATTTGAATACCCTTTATTTCTTTTTCTTGCCTGATTGCTCTGGCAGTACTTTCAGTACTATATTGAATAGGAGTGGTGAGAGAGGGCATCCTTGTCTAGTACCAGATTTCAAAGGGAATGCTTCCAGTTTTTGCCCATTCAGTATGATATTGGCTGTTGTCTTCTCATAAATAGCTTTCATTATTTTGAGATACGTTCCATCAATACCGAGTTTCTCAAGGGTTTTTAGCATAAAGGGCTGTTGAATTTTGTCAAATGCCTTCTCTGCGTCAATTGAGATAATCATGTGGTTTTTGTTTTTGCTTCTGTTTATGTGGTGAATTACATTTACCAGCCTTACATCCCCAGAATGAATCCTACTTGATTATGGTGGATAAGCTTTTTGATGTGCTGTTGCAATTGACTTGCCAGTATTTTATTGAAGATTTTTGCATTTATGTTCATCATGGATATTGGCCTGAAGTTTTCCTTTCTTGTTGAGTCTCTGCCAGGTTTTGGTATCAGGATGATGTTGGTCTCATAAAATAATTTTGGAAGTATTCCCTCTTTTTGGATTATTTGGAATCGTTTCAGAAGGAATGGTAACAGTTCCTCTTTGTGTGTCTGGTAGAATTCGGCTGTGAACCCATCTGTACCTGGGCTTTTTTTGTGTGGTAGGCTCTTAATTGCTGCCTCAACTTCAGATCTTGTTATTGGTCTATCCATGGTTTCGACTTCTTTCTGGTTTAGGCTTGAAAGGAGGCAAGTGTTCAGGAACTTATCAATTTCTTCCGAGTTTACTAGATTATGTGCATAGAGTTGTTTGTAATATTCTCTGATAATGGCTTGAATTTCTGTGGAATCTGCAGTTATTTCCCCTTTATTATTTTTATTGCATCTATTTGGTTATTCTCCCTTTTCTTTTTTGTTAATCTGGCTAGTTGTCTGTCTATTTTGTTGGTCTTTTCAAAAAACCATCCTGGATTTACTGATTTTTTGGAGGGTTTTAAGTGTCTCTATCTCCTTCAGTTCTGCTCTGATCTTAGTTATTTCTTGTCTTTGGCTAGGTTTTGAGCTTTTTTGATCTTGCTCCTCTAGCTCTTTCAATTTTCATGATAGGGTGTCAATTTTGGATCTCTCCTTTTTCTCATGTGGGCACTTATTGCTATATATTTTCTTCTAGAGACTGCTGTAAATGTGTCCCAGAGATTCTGGTATGATGTGTCTTCGTTCTCATTGGTTTCGAAGAACTTCTTTATTTCTGCCTTCATTTCATTGTTTATCCAGTCAACATTCAAGAGCCAGTTGTTCAGTTTCCATGAAGCTGTGCGGTTCTGAGTTAGTTTCTGAATTCTGAGTTCTAACTTGATTGCACTGTGGTCTGAGAGAATGTTTGTTATGATTTCCGTTCTTTTGCATTTGCTGAGGAGTGCTTTACTTCCAATTATGTGGTCAATTTTGGAGTAGGTGTGATGTGGTGCTGAGAAGAATGTATATTCTGTGGGTTTGGGGTGGAGAGTTCTGTAAATGTCTATCAGGTTTGCTTGTTCCAGGTCTGAGTTCAAGTCCTGGATATCCTTGTTAATTTTCTGTCTGGTTGATCTGTCTAATATTGACAATAGAGTCTTTAAAGTCTTCTAAGTGTCTTTGTAAGTCATTAAGAACTTGCCTTATGTATCTTGGTGCTCCTATATTGGGTCCATATATATTCAGGATCATTAGCTCTTCTTGTTGTATCGATCCTTTTACCATTATGTAATGACCTTCTTTGTCTCTTTTGACCTTTGTTGCTTTAAAGTCTATTTTATAAGAGATGAGAATTGAAACTCCTGCTTTTTCTTTTTTCTCTCCATTTGCTTGGTAAATCTTCCTCAATCCATTTATTTTGAGCCTTTGTGTATCCTTGCATGTGAAATGGGTTTCCTGGATACAGCACACCGATGGCTTTTGGCTTTTTATCCAATTTGCCAGTCTGTGTCTTTTGATTGGTGCATTGAGCCCATTTACATTTAGGGTTATTATTATTATGTGTGAATTTGATACTGCCATTTTGATTCTAGCTGGCTGCTTTGCCCATTAGTTGATGCAGATTCTTCATTTTGTTGATGTTCTTTACCATTTGGTATGTTTTTGGAGTGGCTGGTACTGGTTGTTCCTTTCTATGTGTAGTGCCTCCTGCAGGAGCTCTTGTAAAGCAGGCCTGGTGGTGACAAAAAAATCTCTGAGTAATTGCTTGTTCACAAAGGATTTTATTTTTCCTTCACTTATAAAGCTTAGTTTGACTGGATATGAAATTCTGGGTTGAAAGTTCTTTTCTTTGAGGATGTTGAATATTGGTCCCCACTCTCTTCTGGCTTATAGGGTTTCTGCTGAGAGATCTGCTGTGAGTCTCCCAATCTTTCTCTCTGGCTGCCCTTAGCATTTTCTCCTTCATTTCAAGCCTGGTGAATCTGATGTTTATGTGCCTTGGGGTTGCTCTTCTTGAGGAATATCTTTGTGGTGTTCCCTATATTTCCTGGACTTGAATATTGGCCTGCCTTAGTAGGTTGGGGAAGTTTTCCTGGATAATATCCTGAAGAGTATTTTCCAGCTTGGATTCATTCTCTTCATCACATTCAGGTACACCTATCAAATGTAGATTAGGTCTTTTCACATAGTCCCATATTTCTTGTAGATTTTGTTCATTCCTTTTTGTGCTTTCTTCTCTAATCTTGCCTTCTCGTTTTATTTCATTGAGTTGATCTTCGACCTCTGATATCCTTTCTTCTGCTTGGTCAATTTGGCTGTTGAAACTTGTGCATGCTTCATGAAGTTCTTGTGTTGTTTTTCAGCTCCATCCATTCACTCAAATTCCTCTCTAAGTTGTCCATTCTTGTTATCATTTCCTCAAATCTTTTTTCAACATTCTTAGTTTCTTTGCATTGAGTTAGAATATGTTATTTTAGCTCACAGAAGTTTCTCATTACCTACCTTCTGAAGTTTGATTCTGTCATTTCACCACACTCCTTCTCCATCCAGCTCTGTTCCCTTGCTGGTGAGGAGTTGTGATCCCTTGTAGGAGGAGAGGTGTTCTGGTTTGGGGTGTTTTCCTCATTTTTGCACTGGTTTCTTCCCATCTTTGTGGATTTATCCACCTGTCATCTTTGTAGTTGCTGATTTTCAGATTGGGTCTCTGCATGGACATCCTAATTGTTGATGATGAAGTTATTTCTGTTTCTTAGTTTTCCTTCTAACAGTCTGGCCCCTCTGCTGTAGGACTGCTGAGGTCCTCTCCAGGCCCTGCTTGCCTGGGGATCACCTGCAGCATCTGCAGAACAGTAAGGGTTGCTACCAGTTTCTTCTTCTGCTATCTTTGTCCCAGAATGATGCCTGCAAAATGTCAGTCTGATCTGTCCTTTGTGAGGTGACTCTTTGGATATACAGGTGTCAGGGAGCTGCTTGAGGAGACAGTCTTTCCTTTATAGGAGCTCAAGTGCTGAGCTGTGAGCTCCATTGTTCATTCAGAGCTGCTAGGCAGGTACGTTTCAGTCTGCTGCAGCAGAACTCATAAACCCCCTATTTTTTTTTTCCCCAGGTGCTCTGTCCTGGAAAGTTAGGGCTTTATTTATGAGTTTCCCTTGTGCTGCTGCCTTTTATTTTTCAGGGCTGCCCTGCCCAGCAAGGAGGCAGCCTAGTCACTGTCTGCCTGCAGAGGCTTTGCTGAGCTGCTGTGGGCTCTGCCCTGCTGTGCTGTGAACTTCCCTGCAGTCCTGTTTATATGGGTGTGGTTAGAACTGCCTTGGCTTTGGTGGCCCGTCTCCTTAATGGCAGACTCTCTCTGTTATGGAAGGTTGCCTCGGCAATGGCGGGTTGACTCGGCAATGGCGGACTACCTCTGTAGGGGTGGAGTTCCTCAGTAATGGTGGTTGCCCCTCCCCCATTGAGCTAGACCATCCTGGGTTCAGCTGTGCTTGCCATGAAACACTCAACCCTGAGCATTTCCAATTGCTGTTTTTTTCATTTGTTTGTTTTTGTTGTGGTGGGACCTACCGAGCCTGATCACCTGGCTCCCTGCCTCGGAGCCCTTTTTTTTTTAAGTTGAATGGTTGACTCTGTCCCAAGTGTTCCAGTCACCTGCTGAAAGGGCACAGGGATCTGTGTGATTTCCCATGCGGTAACCCACTGTGCCAGCTGAAACAACAGCGCTGAGATTTGTGGTGTTTTTTTTGCCCAGGAATCTCCAGGCCTGGCTTTCTGTTTCAGTCTCATTTAATCAGGTGAATGGGCTAATCTGCCTTCCCAGAGCTCCAATTGCCAACTTAAAAGGGCAACCAGACCAGTGTATTTTGTATGGAGAGCCGCCACGCCGGGGCGCCGGCAAAACAGCCACGCTGGTGACCCATGGGGCTCCTCCGCCTGGAAATCTCCTGGTCTGTGGGCAATAAAGGTCCATCTGGAAATGTGGCATCCACTCACCCTCTGCACTTTCACTGGGAGCTGCAATCCTGAGTTGTTCCTGCACAGCCACCTTGCTCCACCTCCCAAGAATTTTCATCTTAACAGTATTGCATTTTCCAATTCATGACCAGAATATATCTCTCCACTTATTGTGTTTTTCCTTGCAGTGTCTTATGGTTTGCAGTGTAAAGGTCTTTCAACTTTTAAGTAAGTTTTTTTTAACTCCAATTAATTTAACTTCATTTTCTAAGTATTCATTGCTAGTATATAAACCTACAATTGATTTTTCTATAAAACTTAAATGCTGCAACTTGGCTAAACTAATTTATTTAGACTAATAGTTTGATTATCATAGTAAAATTCAAATATTATAAAATTCACTACTTACACAATTTTGAAGTGCACAACTCAGTGGCATCTAGTGCATTCACAATGTTGTCAGCCATAGCCACTGTCCAGGACATTTGCCTTACCCCAAAAGCAAACACCATACCAACTAAGTAGTCACACTGCTCCTGCCTTCTCCCATCCCTGGCAAGCATGAATCTGGGTTGTGCCTCTTTAGATCTGTCCATTTCCTATGACTGGAATCAGATAACATGTGGCCCTTTGTGTCTGGTGGCTTCTTTCACTCATCATGTTTTCAATCTCAAGGTTCATCCATATTGTAGCATGTTAGTGTTTCATTCCTGTTTATGATTGAGTAATATTCCATCATATGAATAGACCACACTTTCTCAGTGCCTATGCTAATTGTTTGTGGGTTTCTTGAGATATTTCCTCATACATGATTCATGATATCTGCATAAAGAGGCAGTTTTCTTCCTTTTCAATTTTTATGTTTTAATTTTAATTTTCTTTAAAGCTAGCTCTATCTTTGTTCTTAAAGTGCAATTGTGGAAGACAGCATATGTGTGAATCTTGTTTTTATATCTATTCTGACCTCTGCTTTTTACATTTTTAATCTTTGGTTCACTAATATTTGAGTAAGTATTAACATGGCTATGTTTGTGTCTGTAATTTTGTATCTTGTTCTCTACATATATCCTCCAGTTTTCCCCTTTGTCCCTCATTTCTTAACTTTTTTTAGGATTATGTGAATATTTATTGATTGATTTTTCTCCTCATGATAGGATGCGTCTGAAGCTTTTCAGCATGGTATCACATCAGTAGAGGAGTACAATCAGTCCTAGGCTAATTTAGGCCCCACCTGAAAAAGCTTAAAATCAAGCCTCACATGTATCAAATTGTTTCCAAGTAAAGTAACTTCACCCCAGAAAAAGTTTTAAAATATTTTTAGGAGTGCAAAACTATCCAGGATCTAGCAAGGAAAAATACATAGTGTCTAGCATCCAGCAAAAAATTACCAGGTAAGCAAAGAGGCAGGAAAACATATCATATAATGAGGAGGAACATCAACAAATTGAAAATGACTCACAAATGGCACAGATGAAGGAATTCATAGAAAAGCTGAACTGAAGTTATTATCACTGTACTCCATATGATAATGTTAAGTAGAGATATGGAAGACATTACAAAGTCCCAATTCAAACTTTTAGAGATGAAACAATGTCTGAGAGAAAGAAAATTCACTGGATGAGATTATGAGCAGATGAGACAGACACTACAAAAGGAAAGATTAATGAACCTGAAGTTATATAGTAGAAACCATCCAACATGAAACACTTTGTGAAAGTATTTCCTTCACAAAGTAAAAGGAAATACCTTCCAAAGGAGCAGAAAGCTAATTGGGAGGTAACTTCAATTTGCCTAAAATACATACATTTAGATTCCCAGAAAGAAAACAACAAAAAAAGAAAGATATAATGACTGAAATCTTCTAATTTGCTTTTTAAAAGCTACATATCCCAGTCAAAGAAGTAAGAAGTAGGAAGAAGTCACAGCTAATCAAATTCCTTAAATTGGGCAAGAGTGAGACAATCTTAAAAGCAGGAAGAAGAAAAGAGATGTGTTAGGTGGAACAAGACAAGGATAATGGCAGATTACTCCTTGAAAATGAGGTAAGCTAGAGGACAGTGGAATACGCTTTGCAAAGTACTGCAGGGAAAAAGTTGTTTATTCATGATCCTGTACCTGGCAACAAAGGTATAAACAAGGTGGAATGCCAACTTTTTCACACATATAAAAGCTAAAACATTAATTCTACCAGCAGATAAACACTAAAAGATATTAATGGAAGTCCTTTGAACAAGAGGAAATGACATTGAAGGAGACCTGATAGAAATGCAGAAAGGAAGTGTATGTTTTGCTGGATATAGAACGCAAAAAAGTGAAACATATGCCCACAGTGACATGGAGGAGCGGGGGCAATGGAAGTGTGCTACTTTAAGTTTATTAAACCATCCTGATGTGGTATCATATTATTTGAAGATAGACTGTGGTAAGTTGACAGTGCATACCATAAACCCTAAAATGTATGCACGCACGCGCGCGCACACACACACACACACACACACACACACACACACAAACATAAACTCTCTCTCTCTCTCTCTCTCTCTCTCTCTCTCTCTCTCTGAGTTACAGGGAATAAGTCAACAAAAGTGATTAAGTGGGTTCATAAAGAAATACCCAGTCCCAAAGAAGGTAGGCTAAAAGAAACAGGGAAACAAAACATAGGCAGGATAAATAAAACAAATAGCAAGGTGGTGGTTTAAATCCAACCATTGTCAACAGTACATGGTAGATGAAAATTGTCTATAACCCTTGGTCTAATTAAATGGCAGTTTGTCCAATTGAGTAAGAAAGCAAGACTCAACTAAGTGCTGCCTACCCAAAATCCACTTTAAATATAAATTCACAAATACATGAAAACCAGTGGGATTTTAAAAGATACACTGTACTAACACTAGTCAGAAAAAAAGCTGGAGTAACTGTATCAATGTTGGATAAAGTGGATTTCAGGGCAATGAACATGACCAGGGTTATAAGAAGGTCATTCTGTAACTCCAACATGGTCAATTACCCAAGAGGCTATAACACTGTTTATGCACCTAATCCAGCTCCAAGCCACCTAAAAGTAAAATCCTCACTTTCTATCACAACATCTGGTCATTTACGATCCATCTCAGTTGATGTTCTTTTCTTCTAAGAAAGTGTCCCACTTAGTTGGTTTCCCTGTATGCTGAGTAATTCTGAATTGAGTCCTGAGCACTATGCATGTGATGTGGAGGTACTGGACTCTGTTGCTTTCCACCAGCTGCTGTTTCTCTTGGGGTAGTAAGTAGTAATCGTGTGTGTGCTAGGTTGGGCCTGAACATATGGCTCCTGGCTACCGCTGCAGCCTGAACTCAGACTTTCTGCCTTTAGCTGGATGTCTTTCATCTGTTTTGTGTGTGTGCAGCTCAGGGCCAGTCAGAAGCACGAGTTTGAAGTTTCTCCTTTGCAATCCTTCCCCTTCTGGACACCCCCTCTTCAGGGACCACAGCTTCCCCAATTTCATTCTTCTCCTGTTCCAGGCAATGAAGACTGTGGTCTTCTCTGAGGACCCCCCGCTTCCTCATGTTAGCCCAGGCTAACAGCCACAGACAGAAAGAACATGCATCCTGCAACTCTGTTATCACCCATGTGCACCCCAGGCCTGTCTTGCTGTTCATTCTCCAATGCCCACCAGTGGCCTGTCTGCACTGCATACAGATTTTGAAGCTGTTTTCAGTGAGCGAGTGGGTTTGGAGTAATCTTACAAAATCCTTACAGGAAGCAGAACCAGCAATTACCCATCCACTTTTAGAACTGCCTTGTGCATGAACCTTTTGTCCTTGAGTCACACTTGGAAAAAGTGTGTGTTTATCTGTTGCAAAGGTCATGGTGGCTTCACTCCAAAAACTTGAGAAACAGTCATTTTCTTAAGCAGAGCACAATGGCAGCATCATGAAGAGCCCTTCATGGCCATGGAGTTTGCTGGATGAGGGACATGGATGGGCTACTGCAGAGAGAACAGAGATAGGGAAAAGGAGACACAAAGTGGAGATGGAGATGGAGGCAGAGAGAAGTCAGGAGACAGAGGGAGAGAGAACATCTGGCAAACACATTCCACCTTCAGATTCCTGCTCTGGACATGGAGGACTGCTCTTCTCCATAAGCCCAGTTTGAGATAGGAGCCTTCCTCTCTGTTTCTACACCACCCTTGACAGGCATTTACCAGGCCCCTCTGCCTCATCTGGTGGGTCATGTCCGTCCTTTCATCAGATACTAAGTCCCTCGAGGCCCCTGCCAGGCTCCCTGACCCCCGTCCCCCTCCTTTTCTCTTCACCAGGCATCAGTGTCACCCCTGATCCTGCTCTGGCCTGGCCTCACCCACAGCAGCTGGTGCCTGCCTTGACCCTCCTGGCTGTGGCCTTGACCCCTGATGTTTGTTCTGGCTCAGCTCCGGCCCTGGTTCTTCTTCCCAGAGTTCTCTTGATGCCATCTAAACAGTCTAGACTGTCTTGTGCTCATCTTTTCTCTAAATATTTGTTTAGCAGAGCAGGGCTGATTTAAAAAAATATAAATCATTGTCTGTTTGGCCAAATGCAGTGATTCCTCCCAGTTTGAGAAATAACTCTTATTTACAAGGTCATGTTGCGGTGAAGCAGAGCTGGGTAAACCTGAGCCACAATGGGCGGGAGCCCATGAGAACCAGGCCGTTGTCCAGCAGCAGTGTCCAGACAGCTGGGTGGAGCAGAACATGTAGCCCTCACCCTAGAACCCAGCCTGTATCATGGGGGCTAAAAAAAAGAAAGGAAAAGACAAGGTTGGATAAAAGCTGGGTTTGGTCCAGGAAAGGAGGGGTGGGGATGAAAAGCCCTCTTGTGCAGCACCCTGGGACCGGTGCACCATCTCATAGCCCATGGGAGCCACCGATTTCCCCTAGACAGGACTGCACCTGCACATGTGGGGGTTGGGGTCCCCCACTGTTCTGCCACAGTGCCCCAGACAGCCAGGAGATCAGAGGAAGAAATAACATCCTCAGGCCTGACATGGGATCCATATTCAAGGCCCGAAGAGCAGACTTTGCCCGGGGCACTCATGCAGGTCCCCATGGTTCAGGCACCGCAGCCCTATTACCATAAGCAATCATGCAAAGGTGTGATAAAAACCATCTGTCATTCATAAAATGTGATGATGCCTTTCTGCAAAGCCATAAGCCATCTTGGGGCTCAGCCAAGAAATGGCTATAAAATCCTATATAATGACCTCAAACCACACTTTCCAATATAAAGGTTATTCTAGGCAGCTGTTTCCAGATTATTTAGGTGCAATAACTTTACACCCCCCAGACTCTGATGTGCTCACAGTCTGACACCCTGTCTCATCTGTAGCACTGAAGGATCTGTGTGGAATTCTTACAACACTGTATTCCCTCAGCATGCATTTTGGGCTTTGTCCTCCCAGAATCAGGACTCAGTCACCCTTGACACTCTTTCCAGTTCTCCACCACCCCGAAATTTCTCAGGGTGGTCCCTCCAGAAACCTGCCTTACACAGATGCCTCCTGGTGACCACTCTGCTACAGGACAGCCCCCAGGACACACCTAGATCCCATGCCCTGTGAGGACTGGGCTGCTATTTCACAGCAGACCCCTCCTGGTCCCAAGGTGACCTTCTGGAGCTGTGTCCCACTGGCTTAGAGCACCCAGAGCTCCCAGTGGGAAACCTGCTTGGGTAATACCCTGGACCCCAGTGAAGGCTTCGGCCACAGTCCCCGTCCCTCTGGCTAAGTGTAAGATGGCACCCCCTTCCCACCAACAGCCCTGCAAAGTGGCTGCCCTCTTCTTCTGGGTCTGAGTCTCACTGTTATCTCCAGTGTTCTGTGGAGTTGCCACCTGAGTCTCCCCTGACTGGGACGCCTGAACCCACGTCTCCTCCCATCAGTGCTGTCCTATGGCATGGTTGTCTAGGTAGGAATAAACTGCAGGCAGGCATTAGCCAGTCTTCTGTGACAGGGACACCTGGGCCTTAGGCCATCCACCAGGACAAAGAAAGGCCAACCACTAAAATCCCAGGTTAGCCACCTGTAAAAATAAGGAGCTGTGACCCCCCCCGATGCTGTCCCTGCCCCCAGCTTAGGGATGTTTCTGAGGTAAACGAGATAATGGTTGGAGTCTTGAGCATAGCCTAGCTGCAGAGAAGGCAAGAAACCATCTCCACTGTCCATGCTCATGGTTAGGAAGAATCGATATCATGAAAATGGCCATACTGCCCAAAGTAATTTATAGATTCAATGCTATCTCCATCAAGCTACCATTAATTTTCTTCATAGAATTGGAAAAAAACACCTTAAACTTCACATGGAAACAAAAGAGAGCCTGCATAGCCAAGACAGTCCTAAGCAAAACAAAAAACCAAAGCTGGAGGAATCACACTATTGGACTTCAAACTATACTACAAAGCTACAGTAATCAAAACAGCATGGTACTGGTATCAAAACAGTGATATAGACCAATGGAACAGAACAGAGGCCTCAGAAGTAACATCACACATCTACAACCATCTGATCTTTGAAAAACCTGACACAAACAAGCAATGGGGAAAGGATTCCCTATTTAATAAATGGTGTTGGGAAAACTGGCTAGCCATGTGCAGAAGGCTGAAACTGGATCCCTTCCTTACACCTTATACAAAAATTAACTCCAGATGGATTAAGTATTTAAACATAAGACCTAATGCCATAAAAACCTTAGAAGAAAATCTAGGCAATAACATTCAGGACATAGGCATAGGCAAGGACTTCATGACTAAAACACCAAACGCAATGGCAACAAAAGTCAGAATAGACAAATGGGATCTAATTATACTTAAGAGCTTCTGCACAGCAAAAGAAACTATCATTAGAGTGAACTGGCAACCAACAGAATTGGAAAAATTTTTGCAATCTACCCATCTGACAAAGGGCTAATAACCAGAATCTACAAAGAACTTAAACAAATTTACAAGAAAAAAAAAATTACCACCAAAAGTGGGTGAGAGATATAAACAGACACTTCTCAAAAGAAGATGTTTATATAGCCAACAAATACATGAAAAAAAGCTCATCATCACTGATCAGTAGAGAAATGCAAATCAAAACCACATTGTGATACAATCTTACACCAGTTAAAATGGCTATCATTAAAAAATCAGGAGACAACAGATGCTGGAGAGGATGTGGAGAAGTAAAAACACTTTTACATTGTTGGTGGGAGTGTAAATTAGTTCAACCATTGTGGAAGACAGTGTGGCAATGCCTCAAGAATCTAAAAACAGAAATGCCATTTGACCTAGCAATCTCATTACTGGGTATATACCCAAGGTATTATAAAACATTCAGTTATAAAGACACATGTATACATACATTTATTGTGGCACTGTTTACAATAGCAAAGACTTGGAACGAACCCAAATGCCCATCAATGATAGACTGGACAAAGAAAATGTGGCACATATACACCATGGAATACTACACAGCCATAAAAAAGGATGAGTTCATGTCCTTTGCAGAGACATGGATGAATCTGGAAACCATCATTCTCTGCAAACTGACACAAGAACAGAAAACCAAACACTGCATGTTCTCACTCATAAGTGGGTGTTGAACAATGAGAACACATGGACACAGGGAGGGAAACATCACACACCAGGGCCTGCCAGGAGATGGGGGGTCTAGGGAAGGGATAGCAAGGGGTGGGGGGATTGGAGAGAGAGATAACATTAGGAGAAATACCTAATGTAGTTGAAGGGGGCATGGGTGCAGCAAACCACCATGGCACGTGTAGACCCGGTTAGCCACCTGTAAAAATGTAACAAATCTGCATGATCTGCACGTGTACCACAGAACTTAAAGTATAAAATAAAGAAATCAATGCCACTGTCATCATGTGATAATTGGGAAGTTTCCATGAAACATTGCGACAGTCAGTTTAAAATTAGGTCAGCAGAGGCCAAGGACTCCTTCTTAGCTGCAGGGAAGGGAGGGAAGAGCCAAAATCCAGTGGGTAAGGTCAAAGGGAAGTGGGAGCAGCGGGCACAAAATTCCCTGAACCTGGATCCCAGTTGACCCACTGAGGGCCAGGCGAACAGCTTGAAGGGGCATTGGGTGCCCTCACCCATGCCAGAAGCCCACCATCACCCAACAGCTAGGAGGCCCCCAGAGCCCCCTACTCCAATGATGACTCCCTCCAGTGGGAAGAATGGGATCAGCTGGAGCCCCTGCTGAGCCTGGACCAGGGGAGGGAAGTGGACCCTTAGCATGTCCAAGGCACTCAGCAGTCACAGGGCAATTTCTCAACTCTGAAACTTGGTGCTGGGGGTCACGGGGCTCCTGCTGTGGAGAAGGAAGCAGGGCCCCCCACCCCATCTGGCCTCAGTCTCTGAAGACCTGGGCATAGCCCCACACACTCCTGCGATGTGGTCATCCCTGTGTGGGTTTTCTTTTCTCCACTCAGCATCCCGTGATCACAGAGAAGGCATGAGGTAGGAAGCTGCACAGCCTCAGCACAAAGCCCACAATAGGAAGTCTCCAGCAGGCAGCTCATCCTGGGCTAAGATGACAGTCAGGAGTCTTGGGCTGTTTAAAGTCTTCACAGTTGCTTCCTTGCACCCTGAGCTCCAGCTGCACAGAAGATTCAGCTGAGGGGGTTTCCTGGTGTCTGTCCCTGGGGTTGAGCCTTCAGGGGCCAGATCAGTGGGAACTGGGTCTTCCTGTTGCCAGAAGCCTTGTTGCCTGCCGACCTGCAGTGTGGCCAAATGATGAATCTTGCACTGAGCAGAACTCCTTGGGCTGTAGGGGACTCTGCCACCAGCCACCCATCATTGGCAGGGCGGGGAAGGCCAGCTCACACCCAGGTTCTGCTGGGAGACCCTCTGGGGGAGTGAGTTATGAGCAGGAGAGGGGCCAGGAGCCCCTGAGAAGTGGGCCCTGAGGGCTCAAAGCCACAGAGCATTCTTCAGCCAGGTCTGCAACAGACACAGATGCCGCTCCTATTCCATCCCCGCTGCCCCAGCCAGGGGACCTTGGCCCTGGCCACTCACAGAGTGGGACACTCGCTGCCAGGGAGAAAATCCATTCCTTTCCTCTGGTTCTCTTCCCCAAAGACATGCACATACTTCTCCAGGAATTTTCTAGCAGCAATGATGCACAGATCCTTAACTTTAACCTAGAGGCTCAGGAAAGCCTGATTACTTCTGGCACAGGCACCTGGGCACAGTGTCTGGCCTGGTTCACTCTAGAGTGCCTGAGTTATGGTGGAAATTCACTATTTGTTAAGGAAATTGACAAAAGGATGAATGAAGAAAGAACATTAAGTTCAGGAATTTGTGCCTGGGAGGCTCCTGCACTGAGGCTGGAATTGCTGCACCACAGGGCTCAGGCCAGCACACCTGTGTGGGAAGGGAGCGGGAGCTGGGGGAGAAGAAGGGGTCCTGTGAGACCATGGTTGGGCCATGCCCACCTGGATTCTTTGCTGGGCTTGCAGCCAGGCCACCTCCCTGACCCAGACCCCTCAGGGCCTCTGGACAGGGGCTGTAGGCTGCCTCTGGGCTCTGCTTTTGGACCGGTCTCTGCTGGATGGTGGTGCCCTACACCTCAACAGCTGGGCACAGCTGTTACCTGAAGACTCAAAGGTGAAGCTACAAATTTAACCTAATATAGGGGAATATGATCATGGCCACGCAGCAAGGCAAGGCTTTTTAAACAGCATGTCAATAGCACAAATCAGAGGCAAGAGAGAACCAAGCTTTAAAAAGATCAATGTGGTATAATTAGCATTAAAGTTTCCTGTTCAGTCCAGGACTCCTTGGGCCTGGGAGGCAACCCGAATGCCCTCAGTGTGAGAGGTGACAGATGGCAGCTCCAAGGCTGGGCTCTGCAGTGGGGCAGACCAAGCCCTGGATGAGCACTTGGCCACACAGAGGGTCCTCTTCAGCATGGTGACTCCTGTACCCACAACAGTCTCGCTGATTCTTCAAGAAAACATACAAACTGAAAGATATCAAACACAGCAAATTGGCTGCACATGGGGAAGGGTGGGAACCAAGAGAGGGGCAGAAAAGGGGATCAGTCAGTAAGTGGATAGAATGAGAACCTGAGGGTCTGTGGGGCCAGTTTTCCTAGGAACTAAGGAAGAGGACCTCAGACCTCTGCACCTAAGGGCCAGGGGAGCTGAGGAGGGAAGATAGGAAAGAGGGAGGAGGGAGGGAAGAGTAGGGAGGGAGTGGGAGGGAGAGAGGAAGAGAGGAGGGGGAAGAGGGGAAAGAAAAGAGGGAAGGGGAGGCAGGAGGGAAGGAGGGGGAGAAAGGAAGGAAGGAGAAGGGGTAGGGAAGGAGAGAGGAGGGAGTAAATGGGAGAAGAGAAAGACGGCAGGGAGAGGAAGGGAAGGGCAGGGAAAGGGGGGTGATGTGAAATGCATGTGAACCTGATAAAGCCAGACCAAGGTGTCCACCATGCATCTATTTCCTCTGATAACAGGCTCCTCCCTGATAGCAAAAACAATAAAGAGGAAAAACAAAAATACTATTTTAGGAATGGAGGTAAGTAAGTGAATGGAGATTCCAAAATCATTTGACAATGACCAGGCAACCTGCAGCGGTGGGGGCTTCAGCGGCCCTCTGTGAACTCAGGGTCCTGTTTCTGCATCAGGAGACCCAGGGGGTCCTGACAGCCACATCACACCCAGAGTGGGAAACGCCTCTCTCTTCAAGGAGCCATGAAACCTCTTCTTTAAATTGAACATATGTCAAATCCCAAGAACACTTAGACCATATTCCTCAGCCAAAATCAACAGCAGGAAGAAAATAACAGCAATCATAGAAGCAGAAAACCTAACATCCTGAAAAACAGGTAAGCAAACAAAATCCCTCCTGAACAATTTTTGGGTAAAATAGAGCAACAGCCTAAATTTCAGAATCACAGAAAACAGCAATTATAGAATATGATCTTTCAGAACTCAAATGATATGACTAAAACAGTCTCAGAGGAAAATTCATAGCAATAACAATTATGTTAGTAATGACCAAATATAAAAAGTAAATTATTCATTCAAATTACAAAATTAGACTCCAGAAAATAAAAAGAACAGGATAAATGTGAGAACCACGAAGAAGAAAATGAAAATGGTAAAAGTGTATGATTTGAAACCAGGAGAATAAAAAGCATGTTCACGTGCTGGGCCTTTGAAATTCATCAGTGAATAAGCCTGTGTCTACCCCAAATCAAGAACTATGGGGAGGGCACTCACACATACATGTACACAAGTTTAACACCATGGAAACACTGACAACACAGGAGCACGTGTAAGAGCATCATTTACAAATTTCATGCAAATACTTTGAGTTCTAAATTGTATGGGCCATTACCCCAGGGAAACGTGAATTGCCCCAACTGACTAAAAGGAGACAGAAATGTAAGCAGAATATTAACTGCCGAATAAATTGAGAAATCTATTAAAAACCAGCCCACCCACCTCTGAAATTCCAGCTCAGATAAATCACAAATTCACTAATTCACAATCTCAGTGCACCAATAGAGTATGATTAAAATTCCCTATTTATGGCCAGGTGCAGTGGCTAACGCCTATAATCCCAGCACTTTGGGAGGCCGAGGTGGGTAGATCATGAGGTCAAGAGATCAAGACCATCCTGGTCAACATGGTGAAACCCCGTCTCTACTAAACATACAAAAAATTAGCTGAGCATGGTGGCACACGCCTGTAGTCCCAGCTACTCAGGAGGCTGAAGCAGGAGAATTGCTTGAACCCAGGAGACGGAAGTTGCGGTGAGCTGAGATCGTGCCATTGCACTCCAGTCTGGGTAACAAAAGCGAAACTCCATCTCAAAAAAAAAAATAAATCCCTATTTATGAGCATAAAGAGAACCCTACATTCTTTGTATCATTCCAGCATAATATTTGTACCAAAACATTGAAAAGTTACATACACATGAAATGAAACATACCAGATACTGTAATAAAGTCCTCACACGTTACTTCAAGTGGATTAAAACACACACATATAGTAATGACCACCTCTCTGCTTCAGTTGAGGTTTTCCAAGAACCTTAAAACAAGTTCAATATTAGGAAATCTACCAATACAATGCAACAAAATAATAAATCACAAAACAACCATTTCAAGAGGCCAGAAAAGGCAGACAGAGTGAGCCTCAGAGCAGCCAGCCATGATGGAACCACGTGCCATCACACCTCTGTCCCTGAGGACCTGGAACCCCAGAAATAAACCCTAAATTATGCTCACCCATCCCAGCAGCACTCAGGGAAGCCAGGACGGTCACCACACACCCACAGCCACAATTACGATAGCCAGCACTCTCCTGCTGGAGGCTGGCCAGATCAGCGCCTTGGAGGGTGGTCTGCCCCAGACTGGAGAGGGCCTCATCCATGCACTTCCTAACAACCCAGCATCTCGGCAGGCCACAGCTTTCACTGCACGGGGTGATCAGTGGCTGCCCTAAACCTGGCTGCTTACCTGAGCCTGTTCCTTTCCCCAGAAGACCAAAAAATCATAAAATAAGAGCTACAAAGATGGGAAAGAGGCAAAATTGCCATATTTTGCAGATGGTTTGAGATCAATCTAGAAAACACAGAGGATGGACTGCAAGGATAAGAAATAGGAGTACTTCACATAAGAAAATGCACACCAGTCAATAGTCAGTGGTACCCACTTAGAAAACAGAAATAAAGCTCATTCACAATAGCAGAAAAACACATAAAATCCTGATGGGTGGGGAATTTAGTGAGAAAGGTGGAGCTGCTGAAGGAAACAGCAAAACTCTCCTGAGGAACATTTTAAAAGCAATAAATGGAGACTTAGATTTTAGACTAGAAAACGCAATATTGTAGGGCTAGGAAGATTGGATTTTTTTTTCATTGAGCACATGTATTTCTACACATTGAAAAAGACCATATTTTCAATGAGTTATTATTATTATAATTATTCCTGTTATGAGAGGCAAAATCTTACAGCAGATGCTTCTTCTCCGCCTCCTGGCCTGATCCTTTTCCCATCTCTGAGCTTCAGCCTCCTCCTCTATGAAATGGGCACCATGATGGTAACTCCCTCGTGGCCCGAGGATAGATGTACTCGCATGAAAAGCCCCACCTGTCTGGCCCTAGGAAGCCGTAGCTCAGATCCCATTGGCAGGTGTGTCCTCCCGTGGGAAGGGGCAGGCTCAGACAGGAATAGCCCCTCCTAGCTGGGGTTCAGCAGGGCCATGCTGTGCAGGAATGGGGACTCCGGGCTCAGGGACCTGCTTCCTGGGTCCTACGCAGGCTTCATGCTAGTTTATAATGTGACTTGGGGCAGCCACCCACCTGAGGCTGGGAGGAGCCTTTGGGAGATGGGGTCACTGGTGTTGCCTGGAGGATGCAAACTGTGACAACATGGGTTCAACAGGGCAGGAAAAGAGGAGCCAGACTGTCCTTCAGCTGAATGAGCTGCTTTTTCCCAGGGCAGCAATGGTGCAGCCTTTGGTATCCAGCTTCTTACTGTCAGCACTGAGAGAGCCTTTGGACAGTGCGGGCTGCTCCGGTAGACAGGGGCCTCAGCCCCGGGGCTCAGCAGGCCTTCCATGCCCGGAAGAGGAGCTTCCCACACCCACCCCTTGAGGTCCAAGGTCAACCTGCAGGCGGTTGGGCTTAGGCTCACTGGCAATCCTTCCTCCTCAACTTGCTCACTGGCCACAATAGAAATAAACACTGAGGACAGGGCTGCCTTGCCCACTCACACACCCGGGACTGTCAGTCCTCCCAGGGGAGCCACTGGCAAGAGCTGATGTGATTCTGGGAGGAATCCCTCCAATATCCAGTTCTCACCTCACATAAAGTGAAGAAAATTAAAGGTTTCAATAGTACTGATTAGCCTGGAGTTCTGCAAGACTGCTCTGTTTTCCATGCCTGTAACATTAATTCTGGTAGCAGGCCCCACAGCCTCTCTGACTGCCTTCCTGGCCACTCCACCCTGTGCTGGCATCCACCAAGGTCTGTACCCTGCACATGAGGCCACTGTCCCAGAGTGGACTTTGAAGAGACCCTCCTCCCCTCCAGGCTCCTGGCAGAGTGCACTGGTATCCCCTTTTTTTCTTTTCTTTTTTTTTTAGACAGAATCTCACTTTGTCACCCAGAATAGAGTGCCGTGGCACGATTTTGGCCCACTGCAACCTCCGTCTCCCAGGTTCAAGCAATTCTCTGCCTCGGCCTCCCGAGTAGCTGGGACTATAGGTGCCTACCACCATGCCCGGCTAATTTTTGTATTTTTAGTAGAGACGAGGTTTCACCATCTTGGCCAAGCTGGTCTTGAACTCCTGACCTCATGATCCACCCACCTCAGCCTCCCAGAGTGCTGGTATTACAGGCATGAGCCACTGTGCCCGGCCTGATAACCCCTCTTACAGAGACATGGTGGTAAGTGGATCTTACCACCCTCCTGGATCAGGATGAAACATAATGTCTCCATGCTCCCTCATTTGTACCCAGAGCCTCACTTTGCAGATGTGAAAACTGAGGCCCAGAGGGAGATGGGTGACGTTGAAGATCACATGAGGAGTCAGCCTCACACAGGGCCAGACTGCAATATACTATTATACTCTAAATATACTTTTAAATTAAAGCATATGGCATACACAGAGATTACAATACACAGATATTATAAACTTAGAGCTTCATAGACTGAAAACACTTGTGTAAGCCACATTCAGATCAAGATATAAAAAGTTACAGGCATCTGGAATTCCTTCAAGTGCCTCTTCTCATCACCATTCCCCAAAGAATAACCACTGTCCTCACTTCTGAAAACATGACACATTGACTTCTGACATGATATCATAACTTCTGATGTCATGACTCCTGACATTAGGGCTTCTGGTATCATGGCTCTTGACATCATGACATAATAACTTCTGACATCATGACATCATAACTTCCTACATCATGGCTCCTGGCATCATGGCTCCTGACATCAGGACTCCTGGCATCATGGCTCCTGACATCATGACATAATAACTTTCTGTATCATGGCTCCTGGCATCATGGCTCCCGGCATGACATCATAACTTCCTACATTATGATTCCTGACATCATGGCTTCTGACATCATGACCTCTGGCATCAGGCCTTCTGACAGCATGATTCCTGACATCATGGCACCGTAACTTCTGACATAATGGCTTTTAACACCGTGGCTTCATAACTTCTGAGATCAGAGCTGTGGCATTATGACATCACAACTTTCTGTATCAGCACTCCTGACATCATAACTTCTGACATCATGGCTCATGACATCATAACTTCTGATGTCATGGTGACATCGTAACTTCCTACATCATGGCTCCTGACATCATGGCACCATGACCCATTTTAATGGACTCACATGGTGTACATTCTTTGGTGTCTGATTTCTTTCATTCGACATTGTGTTTGTGAGACTCATTCATTCTTATCATTTATTCCCATTGTATTTGATGGTATGACCACACCAGTTTATCCATTCTACTCTTGGTGGACATTTGGGTTGTATCCAGTTTGGGGACCATCATGAATAGTATCACTGAGCATTGCACATGTCTTTTGGTAAACTTATTTATGGATTTTTCTTGCTTACATACCTAGGAGAAGAATTGTTGAGTCATAGATTAGGCATACATTTAGCTTTAATAGATATGATGAAAAAATTTTCCCAAATTATTCTACAGGTTCACAATTTACATCCACTCTGACCAACAGAAACTGAGTTTTGGTGGCTCCACATCTTTGCCATCACTTGCTATTCTCTCTCAGTCATTTTCTTGCAGTCATTCTGTTCTTTATGCATTATATTATAGTGTTAATTTTTGTTTTCCTAATGAGTAATTACCTGATTCACAGCAAATGCTTAGTTTACTGATTATTAGGTTTTCTGACATTCTAATTTTTGCATTGAAGTCACAAATTTCCGTCTAGTTATAGCCTTACCTGTATCCCTTCTGTATCCTTGAGTGCAAGCTCTGAGCCCGGGTCTGCCTGGGAGAGTTTCCTGGGTGCCTGGAGACCCCTCTGTCCCCGGAGCCTGGGTCTTAGATCTGACAAAGAAGTGTGCCCCTCCCTGGGCCCAGCCGATGTTGTAAGAGGTGCAGATGTTCATTTTGTCAGGGGTAGAGGGTTCCTCCCTGAGCCTGGGCTTCTCCGGGAGCCTAGGGTCCCATCTAACCTGCCACCATCTGGGATGCATCCCAACTCCACTGCCTGGCTCATGCATCTGAGAAAAGGAAATACTCTTGTTTCAAGGATCACAGGGTCCACCCTGTTCTTGCTCCAGACTGGGAGTGGGTGAGTTGCCAAGGTGCCAGCCCCAGCTCTGCTCCTCAGCTAATCCAGCCTCCCTGGACGTGTCAACCCTCTGCTGCCAAAATGCATGATAGAAACCCACATCCCTCTCTGTGGGAGAAGGCTGATAAGCTCCAATGATGCAGACTCCCACAAGAGGAGTGGGCCCCTCAGTGTACTGCTGCAGGCCCTCCCCTGTGGGGCTTACCAGGGTCTCCCCAACCAGCCCTGCTGAATCTGCAGATGCTGATCCTTTAGAAAGCAGCCTGTCCAAACAGTGACTGGTGACACAGCTCCAGCCCCAGAGTCCCTCACACGGCCTCACATAAAGTGGCCCTGGGCAGAGGGCTCTTCCCTGGGGCCACCCAATAGCACTTCCTGCATCTGGTGGTGGTGGAGACCATTCATTGCAGTTGTTTTCTGGGCACCTCTGGAGTCAGAGGAGACTTAGGGTAAAAGCATCTCAAGCCAACCAGGATGAAATCATGGTTAGCATGGCAGGTAAGAAAGATCTACATGGAAGATATCATGGGCAGGGCCCAGCCACAAGGTGGAGGAGGAGCCTTTGTGGGTGCACACTTGCCACCTTCAGAGCAAACACGTGTCTGGCTTGGCCAGCCCTGGGACAGCACATCTCATCTCAGCAAATCTCTGTTGTGCTACAGACGGTCCAGTCATGCATGCCTCACCTTGTAAGAATCAGTTTGCATGTGGTAGCCAAGGCGTGCACCCCAAAGGGTTTTGCCTTGCATGTAGTGGGGCTCAGCCAATTTGGGTGCATTGATTCCTCAGGCCTGATCTTCAGGGACAATACTTGGTCCAGAGTGGACAGAGGAGAGGCCACCTTGGTCCTGCATGCAGGGTCCACAGTGCTGTATGAATGGTGCACAGTCCTTTCTGCAGTGTCCATAATGCTACATGAATGGTGCACAGTCCTGCATGCAGGGTCCAGAGTGCTGCATGAATTGTGCACTGTCCTGCAAGAAGGGTCCATAATGCTACATGAATGGTGCACAGTCCTGCATGCAGGGTCCATAACACCACATGAATGGTGCACAGTCTGGCATAAAGGATCCACAGCGCTGCATGAATGGTGCACAGTCCTGCATGAAGGGTCCACAGTATTGCATGAATGGTGCACAGTCCTGCATGAAGGGTCCACAGTATTGCATGAATGGTGCACAGTCCTCCCTGAAGGATCCACAGTGCTTCATGAATTGTGCACTGTCCTTCATGAAGGGTCCATAACGCTACATAAATGGTGCACAGTCCTCCATGCAGGGTCCAGAATGATACATGAATGGTGCACAGTCCTGCATGAAGGGTCCATATTGCTGCAGGAATGGTGCACAGTCCTGCATGCAGGGTTCAGAGTGCTGCACGAATGGTGCACAGTCCTCCATGAAGGATCCACAGTGCTGCATGAATGGTACACAGTCCTGCATGAAAGGTCCACAGTGCTGTATGAATGGTGCACAGTCCTGCATGAAGGGTCCACAGTGCTGCATGAATGGTGCACAGTCCTGCATGAAGGGTCCACAGTGCTGCATGAATGGTGCACAGTGCTCCATGGATGGTCCATGCTCCTTCATGGACTCCCTCCTCACCCTGCTCAGGTTCCAGCATCCAGCTGTGAGCCAACGTGGTGCTGCTTTGACCTCCTGTTCAGATACCCACTGTGTTCAGCCTTGCCTAATTGGTTATCACTCAATTTTTGGGAAGAGCATGAAAGTCAGAGAAAGCAGATAAGCGGCCATGTTGACATCTTACATTAATTAATGCCTAGAGAAAGTGTGTATGTGTTTCTGCCACCACCCAAGGAGCTTGAAAATGCCTCATTACCAATGTTGCATATTATCTTAAAAACAATAGCAACAGTTTCTTTTTATGTTTGCTTTATTTGATTAGTGATGAGAGTAAACATTTTTCATGTTTATTGACTATTAATATCTTTCTCAAGTTTGTCCTCTCATGACTTGTTCATTTTCCAGTTGATACATTAATCATTATTTTTAGGAAATGATTACAGAGAAGGGAAGTAGCCCATGAAAGCTTTTTATGACTCCCCTTATACTTTGTTTTTATCCTTATTTTTGCTATTGTCTTAAATTATAAACAATGTTAATTAAGTCTATATTTGTGCATTTTCTTACACATTTTTCTTAAAATGTCATTTTTGCCTTAGAGCCAAAGAACATTGTTCTGTTTTATCTCCTTGTTTTTTATGGTTTTATTTTAAAATAAAAATTGCCTAGAACTTGTTGCATTTTAAGGTGATATAAGAAGATATGACTTATTGTACATTGTTAATTTTTTATCACATATCATGGATTGAATAAGTCTTTCTCCAAAGATATGTGATGATACCATTAACCCCTAGTATATTATAATATGAACACATAAAATTATTCCATAAATTCTAATTCTTTCAGGAGTAATCTATGTTTTCCTCTGATATAATTGATGATTGCAGTTGTGTCACATTTTTTCAGTGATTGTAGCTTCACACTATGGTTTAATATCTGACAGGGAATGTTCCTCCTTAAGTCTTCTCTTAAAATGGCTTGTGCTTCTTCAAGCTCAGTTCCTTTCCAGATAAGCTTTTGAATCTTATTAGCATGTTTTAAGACAGACAAATATAATTTTGTTTTGACTTTATAAGTTCTTAAATCCAGAGAATTAATCTATTTGCTCATCAGTCTTTGTCTCCAGGTTAATAATGTGATAATGTGTCTACACAGGTAAATTTCCTTAACCTTAGTAAGCCTGGGATCTTTCCTCACACTAAGTCTCAGCTTTAATACTGTTCTTAATCCAGTTCTCTGCTAAGTTCATGTGTGGGTTGTTAGTAATGAAAACTATTGCATTTTCTAATTTATGGCTGACTTTCTAGAGGAAATGTGTTCATTGCATGCATTTACATTGTCACCATTCTTACCACATATTTCCTCTTCCTGTCGTATTGCAGTGGCCCTGTCAGTGCATTATTGAAGGAGATGAGGCCAGCCCAGCCCTAGCGGATGCACAAGACAAGCAGCTGTGCTTGAGTAACAGCAGGCAGGATGCTGGGAGGGGCTCTGCTCAGTCCTAGTTGGGAGGACTAGGGTTAACCAACTGTGTACATCTGTGCATGGTCCCAGTGGTATTTCCAGCACTGCGTAGGTTCACTGGGGTCCAAGGGCATGTCCCACCTCTCTGCCTAACCTCCTGGCTGTGTGGCCTTGGATTTTTTCCAGACACAGACACCATTCCCACTGCCCTTCTAGCCCCTGACCTTGGATCCTAGGAATTTTGCTCACACCCAAGCATCAGCCAGGTGGTAAGTCTGGGATCCTTGATCCAGGCAGGGTGAGTGCAGAAAGATGGGAAAGGGCCTAGCCTAGCAGCCTCAGGAGGGAGCTAACTCAGAAAACCCACCAGGTAGCCCCACCTATGAGGAGGATGCTCCTCAGAGAGCAGGGTCCTCCCCTGATGTGGTGCCCAGCCCTGACCCACCCATGGCCCACCTGCTCTGTGCTCACTGGAAATTCCTCAAAATGCACCTCTGTGGGGCTCATTCAGTGAAAAGCAAGCAAATGAGCATCAGGCAGATGGAAACCTGGTATAAACAGCTCCCTCCAGCAACCATAGTTGGCCTTGGCGAGGAGAGCGCTGAAATCTTGGGGAAAGCAGAGCCCTGGATGGCCATCCTTGCTCCTGCCTCAGGACACAGAGCCCTGGATTGTGCTCTAAGTCTGTGGCCTCTCCTTGCACAGGAAACAGGCCATGCAGAGACCCTGGCAGGCCACTGCTCATCCCTGCCCTAGGCTGCAGGGATCCGGGGACCCTTGAAGATGCCAATCCTCCTACGGACCTCAGCCTCAGACCCCATGGAGCTGTCTCCAGGCACTTCTTGGCAAGTCCACCCCATGGCCATGAATGTTGGCTCAAGGTTTTCTTCCAACATCTGATCGCCAGGAGTTGTTTCCCGAAGATCTGGACCTGCCCCAAGACCTGAGCTGGATTACAGAAAAGAGGAAACTGGCGAAATCCACATCATGTCTTTCCCTTCAAGGACATTTTAAAAATACATGTGGGAAAAATCAGAGTTTCAAAAATGGCAACTGTTACGAAATAAAGTGCACACATTCTCTTTTCTGCATGAAACAGAAAGCACGCGGTTATTTTTAGCTTCTGGAGCTCCACTGGAAATTGGGTGGTAGAGTTGCCAATGTGTACACAGAAGCCTTCTTTTTTTATCAACCGCTGAAGCCTCCAAGGATAGAGTGTGATTCTAAAGGGTGCATTAAGGCAAACATTGAGCTAACAGAGTGAACACTGCCAGCAAGCGGCAGTGGAGACGGGTGTCCCTGGAACGGCTCCACTTCCCTGGCTGCCTTGCCACACTCCCAGAATGCTCATAGGAAGACCCTGGGTTCCTAAGGAGGATTTGACGAGGTGCTAGCGCACTTCTTGCCACACTCAACAAAGGTCACTATTATTTTTATTGTTGCTCTTGTCAGCATTCATCTGCAAATTCCAGTGTTAACTAACTTGATTCATTTTTTTAACTTTGTATTTTGAGATAATTTTAGGCTAACAGGAAAGTTACAAACGTTGCAAAATTCACATCTGCAGGGACCAACAACCTGGATCAGCCCCTCTTCCTTGTGGAAACTGACCCCGCACCTCCTGCCTTGCTCAAGATGTCAGGGAAGCACGGTGGCTCTGGGGACTTCAGGGAGTGAATGTCAAGGAGGTCTTCGGAGCTAACCAATGCCCAAGCTGGAGAAATTTTAGGAAGAAAATGAATACTCATAGCACAGATACTCCTGGACTGGTGAGGTCACATCCCAACAAACCCATCATGAGTTTAAAATGCCCCAGGTCAAAATGCATTTGAGGCATCTGATCTTCCAGGCATCATAGCTGAACCCTCTCACTCAGACGTGCTCAGAGTGTGGACATGAGGCTGAAGTTGACAAAATCATCTCACACTGCTCATGGCTGCCTGAAGATTCTCACTAGCTGCCAGTGTTTCCTGGGGCGGTCGTGAGAGGGTCTGCAGCTGCCGCACAAGGCGAACGCAATGCTAAGAACAAAGTTACACAAGGAATGTGTCAGAGTTCCACTGTTGACAGTGGGAATCACCTACGACAATTCACATAACAGAATGAGCTCCAGGCAGCTGGCTGCAGGGACATGGAGGCCAGCAGGTGGAAGTCAGTGTTTAGAGCCACATGTAGACATGGTCTCAGCACCTTCCTGTTTGTCCCAGCCCAGAGGCGCTGTCTGAGCACACCGCCTGGGGAGGTGGCAGGTCTAACCAGCCTGAAAGTGACCCTCACCAGGCCCTGCAGCCACCACTGAGGAAGAGGCCCAGCCTCCCACAGGCCCTGCATGTCCTTCCCACTTGGGCCACAGTCCCTGCCAGGCCCTGGATGTCCCTCCTACTTGGGCCACAGTCCCTGTCAGGCCCTGGATGTCCCTCCTACTTGGGAAGAGAACTTATTCTTTCCAGAGCAGGGGCCCCACCCCAGCCCACCACAGACTCGGGGTGCAAGCCTCCTCTTCACGGGTACTCCTCAAGGTCTTCCTGGACATCCCGAGCTCCTCTGGGTGCATTTTGTGCTGTCCGCAGGCCCACTGCATGGCCCAGGAGGGAAAAGGGAGGGGAAGGGAGGAGAGTTGAGACCCTTCTTGCTCCCAAACTGCTGAATACTCAGCACCCACCTCCTTTCTCAGTCAAAGGAAGGCCCTCACCAAACATCCCTGACTCTCAATGGTGCTGTTCACTTATTCCTGACCCACTCAGTGGCTGGTCACCCTCAGCCACCTGTGGTCCAATGACCACAGGCTACCTACCGCCTGTGGGTAGCTTGCCAAGCCGCCCTGCCCACTGTTTCCAGGAAGGGCCAGGACTCCCACAAAACAGGCAGGTTTGTAAACCACACTGTCACTTACACTTTGCAAAGCAGCACAGGTACACTTCTACTCTGAAGCATCTGCCAAGGCCTTGAACACACCCAGCAGGCAGCCATCTGCTCTGTTTTGGGAAAAGCCCTCTGGCAGAGGGAGTACCAGGCCTGCAGCTCTGACGGGAAGAACAAGGGTGTCTGAGGGACCAGGGAGGAGGCTGGGAGACAGTCAGGGGGACTTGTAGACCATGGTATTCATTCCTTACTGCCCCTGGACAATGTGGCAGCCTGAACAACACCCATTTATTACAGCAGTTGGAGAGGGTTGGCTCAGCGGGGTCCTTTGCTCTCGCAGGTCAAAGTGAAGGTGGTGAGGTGCCGTGGTGGGGGAGGGGGTGGTGCTCTTGTCTGGGGCTCAAGGAAAGAACATGCTTCAGACTCACTTCTAGGGCTACAGGACTTCTCCCTGTGGCTGAAGGATGGAGGCCCCACTCCCCTGCAAGCTGTCAGCTCAAGGCTCGCTGCATCCCTTTTCTCAAAGCTAGCAAGGACACCCTGAGTCCACCCCACCCACTAAGGTGCTCACTCTCCCACCTCATCCTCTCTGCCACCTCTTCCACCTGCAGCCAGAGGACACTCTGCTCTCGGGGCTCATGGGATTACACTGTGCTCACCCAGAATTCAGGACAACCTCCCTGATTTAAGGCCAACTCTCTATGAAACAATGTGCTTCAGGGTGGCCTCTCATCACACTGAAGCTTCCGTGGATGAGTGCAGGGCCTCCTTGGGGGGCTCTTAGAAATTCTGCTTCCCATAGTAGAACAATTTATAATCCTTTGGATATATACCCAGTAATGGGATTGCTGGGTCAAATGGAATTTCTATTTCTAGGTCCTTGAGGAATCGCCACACTGTCTTCCACAATGGTTGAACTAATTTACACTCCCACCAACAGTGTAAGAGTGTTCCTATTTCTCCACATCCTCTCCAGCATCTGCTGTCTCCAGATTTTTTAATGATCACCATTCTAACTGGCGTGAAATGGTATCTCAATGTGGTTTTGATTTGCATCTCTCTAACGACCAGTGATGATGAGCATTTTTTCATGTGTTTGTTGGCCTCATGTATGTCTTCTTTTGTAAAGTGTCTGTTCATATCCTTTGCTCATTTTTGAATGGGCTTGTTATTTTCCTGTAAATCTGTTTGAGTTCTTTGTAAATTCTGGATTTAAGTCACAGGTGACAGCCCTTTGTCAGATGCATAAACTGCAAAGATTTTTTCCCATTCTGATGGTTGCCGATTCACTCTAGTGACTGTTTCTTTTGCCGTGCAAAAGCTGTGGAGTTTGATTAGGTCCCATTTGTCTATTTTGGCTTTTGTTGCCAATGCTTTTGGTGTTTTGGTCATGAAGTCCTTGCCTACTCCTATGTCCTGAATGGTTTTGCCTAGATTTTAGACTGGACTGGGAAAATGTGGCACATATACACCATGGAATATTCTGCAGCAATCAAAAATGATGAGTTTTTGTCCTTTGTAAGGACATGGATGAATCTGGAGAACATCATTCTCAGCAAACTGACACAAGAACAGAAAAGGAAATACCACATATTCTCACTCATAGGCGAGTGAAAAAAATGAGAACACATGGACACAGGGAGTGGGTCTACTACACACTGGGGTCTATTGGGGGGAATGGGGGAGGGACAGCGCGGGGGGAGCTGGGGAGGGATAGCCTGGGGAGAAATGCCAAGTGTGGGTGAAGCGGAGGAAGGCAGCAAAACACACTGCCATGTGTGTACCTATGCAACTATCTTGCACATTCTGCACATGTACCCCAAAACCTAAAATGCAATAAAAATTAAAAAAAAAAAAGAAATTCTGCTTCCCACAGCCATCCTGAGGGTGGCTTTTTCTGACTGAGCTGGATGGGGACCTGCTGGAGGGATGGGAGCTGAGAGGGGTCTGAGCTGATACACATTTTGGAAGAAACCTCTGGCTGTTGTGTTGAGACTGGATTGGATATAGATACAGCTCATGTATATTGTTCATTCACAGAGCACTTTCACCAAACACCCACATTCCAGCATTCCTGAATGTGGCCTGCTACCTCAGAACAGAATTGGGGGAGAAGGATATCTATGTCATCATCTGTCTAGCTATCTATTTGTCTATATCTATCTATCTATCATCTATCTATATATCTATCATCTATTACCTATATGTCTCTATCATCTGTCTCTATCTCTCTATTATCGTCTATCATCTATCTCTATCATCCTCTATCACCTATCTACCATCCTCTATCATCTATCTATCCACCTGCCTGTCTATCTATCCATGTGCCTGTCTGTCTATAGACTCGTTGTGGGTGGGAGGGGCAGGGCAGCCATACAAAACAGGTACAGAAGTCACAGGTGACAGTGGTTCTGCTGGAGTAGTGATGGTAGAGGTGGTAAGAAATGCTTGTATCTGGAAAGAATTTTAGACCAGAGCTTCCCAAAGCACTCTCCATGCATACCCCACACCCCCACCATCTTTGACAACTAGGGTTTTTTAGTTTTCTTTTTTTTTCAATAAGAATCTGGTTTAGCTGTAAATTTCAGAGCAATTCTGATTTACAATACAGAAAAATCCTCTAAGCGAAGATGTACAAAGACTGCAGGTCTGAAATTAGTGTGAAAAGAGAATATAAAGACGGGCCGGGTGTGGTGGCTCACACCTGTAATCCAAGCACTTTGGAGGCCAAGGCGGGTAGATCGCCTGAGGTTAGGAGTTCAAGACCAGCCTGATCAACATGGTGAAACCCCATCTTTATAAAAAATAAATAAATAAATAATTTAAAAAGAGAGAGAATATAAAGACAACACATGCAGTAAATATTTCAACACATTTACTCTGTGCACATGTCTGCAGCCTCGGTCACCCTTCTGATTCAGGTCCAGCCACACATCTCTCCCCTGGGGGAAGGAGTCAGACCTAGAGTCCTTTTTCTTGAGGAGCTGGGCAGTATGGACTGGACAGCAGAAGGAAGTCCAAGACGCCAAATCTGCACAACAAAGACTGAGCCAGATGCTTGAAGTCACTGATGCCCCAGAAGGCAATGGAGTCCCAGCTGAAGTCATCAGAAGTCGCTAAGGCCCCAGAGGAGTTGGGAGAAGAAAGATGAGTGGCAGCTTCTATTCTGCTGGCAAAGGAAATGGGGACTGAGATCCATAGTGAGGGGGAAACAATTTTCAGAAGTTTTGGGATGTACCACAAATGTAATTCCCCCTTTGATATTTTCTTCAAAGGCTTCAACAAGAGCTAGCAATGCTTTCAGATGCAGGTGCTGTTTCTCTTCTTGTCTGTGCCAAGACAGGGCACCCAGAATGACAGGGGATGGCCCAGTGACACTCCGGCCCATTTACATGCTTTCTGCGAACAGAGGGTGTGATGATGTCTTTCATCTCTACTCTCTGACAGGAGAAAAAAGGTCTTGTTTTAATTTGCATTCATTTGATGACTTGTGAGTCTGAATGCTTTGCTATGGTTGAGTGGTCCCCTCCGTGTCCTCATTTGCAACTCATCTGTTCAAGTACTCTGTCCCTTTTGCTGCTGTCGACGTGTTTTCCTATTAAAGCTCTTTACTCATTGAGGATATTCTTGGCTGGGGATGGTGACTCATGTCTGTAATTCCAGAACTTTGGGAGGCTGAGGCCTGAGGATCGCTTGAGCCCAGGAGTTCAAGACCAGCCTGGGCAACATAGTGAGATCAGTCTCTAGAAATAAATAAATAAGCCAAGTGTGGTGGTGCACACCTGTGGTCCTAGCTACTCAGGAGGCTGAGATGGGAGGACTGCTTGAGCCTGGGAGTCAAGGCTGCAGCAAGCCATGATCACACCGCTGCATTCCAGCCTGAGTGACAGAGTGAGACCTGTCTCTAAATAAATAAACAAATCAGTGGATTTATCATTTTATGTAAGTGTTGACTATTCAATCTCAGCAGGTCATTGCTCTATGTTTTCTGTTTGCTTGCCCCTGCACTGCCTTAACTTTGAGGTTTTATATATATGAATTCTTCCTGTCTTCTCTTTTTGTTGTGTTCCAAGATAAAAGGCAACATTGAGTAATGCTTGAACATAGGTGTTTTGTGAAAGTATTCTGTGAAATAAACAGTATAGATGAGCAAATGTGGACCACCAAAAAGAAAAGAGAGAGAAGAGAAGAGAGGGAAGGAAAGGGAGAGGGGAGGAAAGGGAGGGGGGAGGGAAGGGAGGGGAAAGGGAAGGGAAAGAGGAAGGGAAGGGGGGAAGGGAAGGGAGGGGAAGGGAAGGGGATGGGGGAGGGCAGGGGAGGAGGAAGGGAAGGGGAAGGGGGAGAGCAGGGGAGGGGGAAGGGAAGGGGAGGGGGAGGGAAGGCAGGGGAAAGGGAAGGGAAGGAAAGGGAGAAGGGAAGGAAAGGATGGGGAAAGGGAAGGGAGGGGGAAGGGAAGGGAAAGAGGAAGGGAAGGGAAGGGAAAGGAAGGAAAGGATAAGGGAAGGGAAGGATGGGGGAAAGGAAGGGGAGGAGGAAGGGAAGGGAAGGGAGGTGGGAGGGGGGAGGGGAGGGAAGGGGAGGGGAGGGGAGGGGAGGGGAGGGGAGGGGAGGGGAGGGGAGGGGAGGGAAGCGGGGGGAGGGAAGGGAAAGTTTGTGGTACATCTCAAAACTTTTTAAAATTGTTTCTCTCCTGGCCCCCTCTCTACGAATTTCAGTCCCCATTTCCTTTGGCAGCAGAATGGAAGCTGCCACGTATCTCTCTCATCCCAACTCCTCCTTCCCCCATGGTGTCCAGGGAAGGGGAGGGGAGGAAAGGATCCCAGGCACAATGGGATCTGGCTGAGCCAGAAACAAGACTGAGGCCACAGGCTTCACTCAGCAAACTCACTTCATGTCCCTATTTCATGCCAGAAACGTTTTTTGAGCTGAGGATTCAGTGGAAAACCAGACTGAGAGGATCCTGCTCTCATGAGTTTGGAGTCCAGTGAGCAAACTATCAAAATGTGCTGCATTCCAGGCGAAGGAAAAATAAAGACAAGGAGAGCCTCTCTGCACTTTCTCCAGCATGACTCTAGGCAATGGGTTGAGGGGACAGGAAAAAAATGGTATTTTTCAAAGTAAAACCACGATTCTCATACAAATATAAAATGGACACACACCAAATATTTGGTTTTACTTGTGAATGAAGGAGGAAACCAGTAAGACACTACAATCAGTTCAACAAGGACTCACACACACTCACATACCAGCAATCAGAATGCTGAGATGAATTTACAGACAGATGTAAAACTGGCCAATACCTATAAGGCAATAAGCAATTACATTCTCACAG
The DNA here is from genome assembly GCA_031835075.1 of Saguinus oedipus. Classification (NCBI taxonomy): domain Eukaryota; kingdom Metazoa; phylum Chordata; class Mammalia; order Primates; family Cebidae; genus Saguinus; species Saguinus oedipus. The sequence continues at coordinate 9,307,624 of CM063170.1, forward strand.
CAGACGTTTGCTTGCCTTTCAGTGGACAAGAATCATGTGTACGACTCTATTTTCCACAACTTAAGAAGAGTGGTGACAGAGCTTAGGGACAACAGAAGGCCTCATAGACGCAGTCAAAGCAGGGAGCAGGCCAGGAAAGGTGAGCCAGCAGGACAACCAGAGCCTGTTTGTATTTTGGTCTTTGCCATATTAGAATTTCATGATCTTCCTGGCCTGCCCACAGCAACCAGTCAGTCCTGTCTGAGTATGGCCAGGCCCCTGCATGTGGTGACCTGGCAGGGGGGTGGCAGGGGGTGGTCTGCAAGCCCAGGAAAGAAGGAGTGGGGTTAGGGGGAGGAGATGGTGAAGAAAGGGGATGAATTCAAAGTGATGCTCTACGTGTTATTTATTTATGTATTAATTTTGAGCTGCCACAGATCACAAAGAAAACAGCCAAAGATGACTGGTGAAGGTGTCTCAAGGAGGCCATGGGGTCTCCTACACCTTGAGATGTTCTAAGGTGGGGACGAGGGAAAGCAATTGGCCTGGCAGTCCCTTTCCATTGCTCAAGCCCCTGGCGTTTGCCCAAACAGAAATGGTTGGAGGAGTCAGGACAGTGCGTGCTGCTCAGTGCAGAGAAGGGAGCTTGCACCCAGTCTGGCTGGGAAAGAGCTGATGGCCCAGGGCCCAGAAGGGGTGTGCAGTGGAGCAGATGGGGAGTGGGTGGCAGACCCAGTGAAAAGTGAGAGCCAGCACTGGAGCCACAGGTCAGGCATTCGACAGTCAGCGGTCATTTGACACTGTCACCTGGCCCTACTTATCCACTCATGATGTCCAGAGGAAGCCTGAACATACACAGCACCTACGTGACAGAACGTGCTTCTCCCCATCCTTGCCCAGGCCACTGGGAGCTGACATCCAGGTGAATGCAGCAGGGACAAAACAGTGGTAAGCAGCCACTGAGCTTCCGTCCTGGTCTAGATCAGCTGACCCCACAGAGAGCCTACACTTACCCAGAGGAGAATCACATCTGGCCCTTCTGAATGCTGAGGTGCCTTCAGACTCTAATCGTAGCAGATGCCGTGAGCTCTACTCACATTTCTGTGCCTGTTGACCATTTTTATGTGCCTGAGCCCCAGGTCTCTCAGTCCCAGCATCCAGCTTCTGAATTTTGCAGGGGGCTGCCCTCCAGTCACAGGAACCCCTTCCCTGTGGCTCTCTGAGCTCCTGGAGGGCCAAGCTGTCTGGGAATTTACAGTCCTTAGCCAGTGAATGACAGATAAGACAGAGAGTACCCGAGCACTGCCCCCAAACCCGAAAGGGACACCTTTGAGCAGTGACCAGTAACTTCCCAGTTCCTCCATGGGATGAAGCTAGAATGACCCCCACAGCACTTGGCATCCTCCCCACCCACTAGTGCCTGGAATTCCCATGCTGGTTTTCCAGGGAACACATCATTTATACTGCTTCCACACAAATGCTCATCTTGGGATCTGCTTCTAGGAACCCAGACTGAGATACCAACCCACGTTCACGCCACTGTCCAAATTCCATTTCCAACCAGGTGCCGAGGATGGCCAGGAGAGCAGCAGAGGGCGATGGTGGGAATTCTGAGTCAGCCTCAGGCACACAGTCATGCCATGAGTCCAAGAGTCAATTGCAAAACCAAGTGTGTAGTGCAATCCAACTTTTGGAAAGAAAAATAAATCCTTTACACATGACTGTGTAATAAAGAATTGAACCTTGCCCAGAGAAACCTGGCTTCTTCTCTCAGATTCTGAGAAGTGGTCTCTAAGCCTTGGAATGTCATGCCTGATGAGAGGGTCTTGGTTTGCTTGGGACCTTTGGACCATACTGGGAAGCCTACAGTGAGATTTAAATGGAAGCTGTGATCAGCTCATCCCCCAGGGTGAGCTGGAGACTGTCATCTGCATGGGCAGTCAACAGTGGGGCCCCAGTAGAGACTCTGGGACACTAAGCTCAGGTGATCCCACCTGGATGCCAGAAGTGACACTGTCCACAGCTCCACAGGGAAGGACAACTGGACGCTCTGCAGGTGGGACCTTCTTGGACTCTGGCCTGAGTACCTTTCCCTGGGTTGATTTTAATCTGTATCCTACCCCATGCTAAGTCATGACCATGAATATAACAGCTTTCAGTGAGTTTTTCTAGCAAATTATCATACCTGAAGGTGGTTTTGGGGACCCTTACCCTTGTAATTGGTGCAGAACTGAGGGTGGTTTTGTGGATTATGGTTCCCTTTAGCCTTGCAATGATGCTGACTGTAAATTCATACAAGTATTTATTAGACACTGAAACACTATATGCAAAATTAGGAAGTGGATACCTCTGGGCTGTAGGGTCATGCACATATGTGTATTCTTGCGTTTTTTATTTATTTTGTGCAAAATACCGTGATTACATATAGCAGGAGTTCCTTCAACCAACCTCTGCTCCAACAACTCACATAATCTTCGTCAAAATGGGCTGGATGACTCAGTGAGCGCAGGGGGGCAAGGAGGCTGCTCCTTGTTGTGGATTTTGTCAGTTGAGATGTGGCCAACCAGGAGACACTTAGGTTTGCTCCAAACCTGTTTATGCCACCTGTGATCCTTACTAATGTCAGAGGCATTTGAAACAGAGCAACTCCATCTTGAATAGGGGCTGAGACCTCCGGGCTACATCCCGGAAGTTAAGTGTTCTTAGTCACTGGGTGAGATAAAAGGTCAGCACAAGATATAGGTCACAAAGACCCTGCTGATAAAACAGAATGTGGTAAAGGAGCTGGTTAAAACCAAGATGGCGATGAAGGTGACCTCTGGTCATCCTCACTCCTCATTATACACTAATTACATGCACTAGCATGTTAAGAGACACTCCCAACAGTGCCATGACAGTTTACAAATGCCATGGCAATGTCAAGAAGTTACCCTATAGGGTCTAAGAAGGGGAGAAACCCTCAGTTATGGAATTGCCCACCCCTTTCCCGAAAAACTCATGAATAATCCACACCTTGTTTAGCATATCATCAATAAATAACTATAAGTGTAATCAGTCAAGCAGCCCAAGCACTGCTTTTCCCATGGAGTAGTCATTCTTTTTTTTTCCTTTACTTTCTTAATAAACTTGTTTTCACTTTATGGACTCCCTCAAATTCTTTCTTGCACAAGGTTTAAGAACCTCTCTTGGGGTCTGGATCAGGAGGACCCTTTCCAGTAACACCTTGGAACTTAATTAAACATTATGTAACCTATTATACATTGGTGCAAAATGAAAGAAAGTTGGGTGTTTTCTTTTTTTTCAAGGAAGTGTGTTAGAAAAAAGTTGTTTCTAAATAAACCTAGATAAATGATTCAGGAAATCAAGATCAAGGCAAGTTGAAGCTGCTTTAAAAATTGATTTTGAATTAGGTATAGACAAGATGACTCTTAAAAATGAAAAATAATTGGTGAACACTTGGAAAAATTCTGGTCTTAGATTGTTTGGAAATGTGTTCAACTTTTTTAGTCCACTTTTAAAATTATTAAATTGGGTAACCAGAAGAAGAATTAAGACTGGTGTTTATATTAAAAAAGAAGAAATCCAATCAAGCCTGTAATCCCAGAACTTTGGGAGGCCAAGGTGCGTGGATCACGAGGTCAAGAGATCAAGACCATACTGGTCAAAACGGTGAAACCCCGTCTCTACTAAAGATACAAAAAATTAGCTGGGCATGGTGGCACGTGCCTGTAATCCCAGCTACTCAGGAGGCTGAGGCAGGAGAATTGCCTGAACCCAGGAGGCGGAGGTTGCGGTGAGCCGAGATTGCGCCATTGCACTCCAGCCTGGGTAACAAAAGCGAAACTCCGGCTCAAAAAAAAAAAAAAAGAAAGAAAGAAAGAAAGAAATCCAACCAGCAGATCAATTAAATACAAGCTTGGCTGGGTGTGGTGGCTCACACCTGTAATCCCAGCACTTTGGGAGGCTGAGGCAGGCAGATCACCTAAGGTCAGGAATTTGAGACCAGGCTGACCAATGTAGAAAAACCCCATCTCTACCAAACATACAAAATTTTCCTGTAAATGTTTCAGTTCTTTGTAAATTCTGGATATCAGCCCTTTGTCAGATGGGTAGATTGCAAAAATTTTTTCCCATTCTGTTAGTTGCTGATTCACTCTAATAACTGTTTCTTTTGCTGTGCAGAAGCTGTGGAGTTTGATTAGGTCCCATTTGTCTATTTTGGCTTTTGTTGCCAATGCTTTTGGTGTTTTGGTCATGAAGTCCTTGCCTATGCCTATGTCCTGAATGGTTTTGCCTAGATTTTCTTCTAGGGTTTTTATGGTGTTAGGTGTTATGTTTAAGTCTTTAATCCATCTGGAGTTAATTTTAGTGTAAGGTGTCAGGAAGGGGTCCAGTTTCTGCTTTCTGCACATGGCTAGCCAGTTTTCCCAACACCATCTATTAAACAGGGAATCCTTTCCCCATTGCTGGAACCAATCCAAATGCCCATTGATGATAGACTGGACAGGAAAAATGTGGCACATACATACCATGGAATATTATGCAGCCATCAAAAATGATGAGTTTGTGTCCTCTGTAGGGACATGGATGAACCTGGAAACCATCATTCTCAGCAAACTCACACAAGAACAGAAAATCAAACACCACATGTTCTCACTCATAGGCGGGTGTTGAACAATGAGAACACATGGACACAGGGAGAGGAGCATCACACACTGGGGTCTGTTGGGGGAAAATAGGGGAGGTACAGCAGGGGGTGGGGAGTTGGGGAGAGATAGCATGGGGAGAAATGCCAGGTATAGGTGAAGGGGAGGAAGGCAGCAAATCACACTGCCATGTGTGTACCTATGCAACAATCTTGCATGTTCTTCACATGTTCCCCAAAACCTAAAATGCAATAAAAAAAATAAAAAATAAAATAAAAATACAAAATTAGCTGGGCATGGTGGCACATGTCTATAAGCCCAGCTACTTGGGAGGTTAAGGCAGGAGAGTCACTTGAACCCAGGTGGTGGAGGTAGAGGTTGCAGTGAGCCGAGATTGTGCCATTGCACTCCAGCCTGGGCAACAACAGCAAAACTCCATCACAAAAAATATATATATATAAGCCTGTCCCTATATGGAAATATCCAGATTCATGAATGGAGCCACAAGTGGCCAGATGGTGATGATGGCCAGAGGGAGGGTTGGAGGCCTGGGACTGGGACATGGGCTAGGAAAGGTTGGGAGGGCTTCTCTGGAGTCATAGAAGCCTCATGCATCTTGACTGGGACCATGGCTGCATGGCTTACATTGGTCCCAACTCATCCACATGTATGGCTGAAAACTGAACATTTTATTGAATTGGACTAAAAGGCAGGACCTCAGGCAAAATTCATGTAAGTAGGGAGTTTGGGTGAAGCCTGACGATTGCCACCGGAAGCAGAGATTCAAGTTGCCCTGAATACATCTATTAGTAGCGGTTATAGGTGGGTTTTTCAAGGGAAAAGAAGAGGCGGTTCCAAGTTGTTTACCAAGAATTTGTGTTAAAATAACATAATCTATTGGTTGGCTCTACATTGTTAAGCCACAGGGTGTGAGTTGTAGTGTCTACTGATGCACTATTAGGTTAACTTAAGGCAGCAGGAAGCAGTTTGCAGACATGAATACACAGCTCCAAGGAGGGGAAAGGGAGGTGACTGCCATCTCATTTCATGCCTCTCTGCGCCTGACCATTTGAAAGGACTTGCATTCCTCAGCAAAAAGTTCTTTTCTTTTCTCAATTGTATGAAAATTATACCTCAATAAGTTTATTACAAAAATTAATGGATACATATGTTTTCAAGTTAAAAACATATGTAAATATGTTCACTCCCTTTTTTAACCTATTTTCGTCAGTTTTAAAAATTAACAAATCACAACAGAAAAATATTTCTTCCTTTTGTTACTTTCACAATGAAATAAGAAATGTATTTTAAATAACATTTAAATTTAATTTTTTCATTATCATCTGGGAAGCCCCAGCTTTGTATGAAAGGAAAACAATGTCCACTTTAGAGTAAAAACTTGCTGATGGAAAAACCAAACTCCATAAAATTCTTTTTTTATTTTGTTTTCTGTTTTTTTAAGATGGAGTCTCACTCTGTCTCCCAGGCTGGAGTACAGTGGCATGATCTTGGCTCACTACAACCTCCGCCTGCTGGGTTCCAGCGATTCTCCTCAGACTCCTTAGTAGCTGAGATTACAGGCATGCGCCACCCTGCCTGGCTAATTTTTGTATTTTTAGTAAAAAGGGAGTTTCACCATGTTGGCCAGGCTGGTCTCAAACTCCTGACCTTAGGTGATCCGCCCACCTCGGCCTCCCAAAGGGCTGGGATTACAGGTGTGAGCCACCCTGCCCCGCCTTCCATAAAATATTTTAAAGAGGTTATTTCTGAGCCAATAGGAGTGACCATGACCTGGGGAGACAGGGTCCAAGGAGGCCTGAGAAAGGGCCTGAGGTCTGGTTGCAGTATGGTTTTCATATTTCAGGGAGGCAGGAGTTTAGAGGCAAAGACATACAGCAATGAATGGAAGGTGGGTATTGGTTAGGCCTGAAAAGGCGGGACATCTCAAAGCAGGGGACTTAGAGGACATAGGTGGATTCAGAGATTCTTTAATTTGCATTTGGTTGGAGGAGGAAGGTTCCATCTAAAACTTCAATGCTGTGTAGAAAGATTGATGACCTGCAGGTGTGACTTAACCCTTGCCTGGCCTGGGTCCTGGTTATAATTTGGTATCTTATTGCCACAAAGAGCCCGTTCTGGCAGTCTTAAGATCTCTATGAACTTTAATGCTGGTCTGTGGTTCCATCTAAACTGCAAAAAGACAGGGGTATAATGAAGTCTGGCTGACCTCCCTTCCCATCAAGGCTGGGAATTCAGCTTTTCAGGTTTCTCTGGGGCCCCTTTCAGTCGTTTAGGGGGCTTAGGATTTTATGTTTAGCTTCCAAACTTTTCCTATTGGAAATTCAGCTGGAGTTGAGGTCACATAAATCTTCTGGAGCATTCCCTAACGTACAGAAAATGTCCCACCCTTTAGAATTCTAACAGAACAGAGGAAAGTGGAGGCGAGGAGCCTACCCTCTCCAACTCCTGCTCTTACCTGGGCTCCAGGACTCCAGAGGAGGGGCCTGCCTTGGCCCTGGCGAAAGGACCCAGCCTGTGCTCCCTGGAAGGGTGGGTTATTCCAGGCAGGCTACTCCTGTTGGCATGGCGATGACTCTATTTCAGCCCTGCACCTGCAGCCTCTGGCTGCAGCCAGTCTGCAGGGTTTCTCTCTGTTCTCCCGCTCCATCTTCTTCACATGCTTCCCAGTGGGGCTCCCAGGGCTCCCAGGCCTCCCAGTGGGGAGGGGAGGCCAAATTTCCTTTTATGTAATAAAGCCTGCTGATGGGTGATTGCAGCTTTCTCTCACTGACAACGGCCAGGGAAGAGCCAGGGCAGGCTTCAGGCAGCCAGAGATGCCACTGTGCTTCTGTGGGTTTCCCTGGGACACCTTCAAGTTCCAGTGTGAGTGCCATTGAGATTCTGGGAGTGCAATACACATACAGGAGATAGCCATTGCCTCCCCTCCAGCCCCAGCCATGGTGCACAGGGCGAAGCCTGTCCGGGTGAAGGCAGAAAACCCTTCACAAGCCCTAGCACTATGGCTGACAATCAGCCCTGTCCCCATCCCCCCATGCATCTTAACCTTGACCTGTGCGGGTCTCCTCCACAGGTGCCCCCACACCTCCCCATGCACACCTAGCTGTCTCCTAGAGGAAGGCTGAACCCTGCCACCAGCCCCATGCAGCTCGCTGAGGCCTCCTGGGCTGCTCAGCAGTGGCTGGGCTCTTCCCACGCTCCCTCTTTGAGTGCTAAGCATGGGAGGCAGGCGGGGGTGCCAAGGTTGGAGCCTTTCGGAAGCCCCGATTGTCTGGTTTTCAAGTCAACTGATTTCCATGTCACTGGTGATTACTTTGTTTTAAAATGTAACCTCCTGTTTTGGAGATGTGAACAAAAAATATAACCCTGAATCCCCTGCCACTGAATGAATGGGCCCCTTCTTGGTCAAGGGAAATCCAGAGAAACCTGAAAAGCTGAGTTCCAGGCCCTGACAGGAAGGGAGGTCAGACATGCCTCGTCATACTCCCTCCCTTTGGGAGTTCAGACACAACTGACTAGCATTAATGTTAAAACAGAGATCTTAGGACTGACAAAGCAGACTCTCGGCAATAGGATGCTAAATTATACCAGGACCTGAGGCCACACAAGGCAGGGTGAGTCCCACCTGCAAGCTGAGCAAGACTAAGGCTGCACCTGTAAGCTACGGATTCTGCTGCACGGCACCTTTATCTTAACTTAAATGTTCCAAGTGTTAAAGCCTTGCTCCTCTCACCAATAGCACATCAAAGAATCTCCGGATCCACCTATATCCTGTAAGCTCCCTTCAAAATGGCCCAGCTCCAAAGGCCAGACGAACAGCGACCTGCCACGCACTGGTATATGTCTTCCTCCATAACTCCCACCTCTCTCAGATGTTAAAAACAAACTACAATCCAATCTCCTCAGGCACACTTTCTCAGATTCACTGGGACTGTGTCTCTCTGGCCATGTCACTCATTGGCTCAGAAGAAACCTCTTTAAAATATTTTACAGAGTTTGGTTTTTCCATCAACAGAAAAAAGACTTAGAATATGCAGGCAAGACTTGATATATTTCACATGGTGGACAGAATGCTGGTCACAGACGCACCCTCTGCAAGTCTGCAGGGCTAAGGAAGAAGCTGGTGCCTGACACTGACTGTGACCCAACCCCGACTGTGACCCGACCCCGAAAGGCCACTTGGGCAGCACAGGCTGGTTATTAACAGCATCACTACCCCCCACCACCCAAAGCCAAAGGGGTGTGTGCAGGACTGGGGTGCATTTGTCTCAGTATTCATCAGCCTGGAAATTGAAATGTTTCTGTCGGGGGTGAGCCTTGCCCACCGGAAGTGGGTTTCCGAAGTTTGCCATGGGAAGTGTGAGCTTGCGTCTGTGCTCACATCAGCACTAGCCGTGACGGGTCACTGAGGTCTGTGCTGGGTGTAGAAGACGAGATTGGTGCCATATGTTCCTCCATCTGGACAAGGAGTTTGTCTGTGATTAGCGGAGACCACCCTGTCAAGAGCCAAGGGCACTGTTTGCTCGTGCAGCAGGGCTCTGATACAGTTCTGGGGCAGACGCCAGCCAGGCAGAGCAGACAAGCTCTGCTGCTTCCTGCCTGGGGTCAGAGTCCACAGAAAGGGGGCTGGTCCCTGGAGACTCTGACCCCTGGGCAGGGTAAGGGGAGGGAATGATGGACAGGAGCAGTGCAGACAGCAGGCCAGGGAAGGGGCCAAGTCAGGGCCTAGGTAGCCACGGGTGTCGTGTATGAAACATTAAAAAGGGTGAAAACCAATTATATATATCAAGTACTTAATATTTCCATTTTAGTGCCCATTACTGGTTTAGGAATGAGCATTCTGGGAGGTCTGGTGCAAAGCAAAGACGTTGTAGATTTTGGCAATTCCATTTGTTCCAGATTATGCATTTTCTTAGGACCTAAGGTCCCAGAATTTAAAATGAATGCTGTAAAGTTAGAAGCCAAAACAAAATGTAGACAGACTGTACCCAGCACTTCCTGACTCTGCAATACAGGCCTAATTCAAATAGTCATCTCCATGGTCTGTCAAAACCCTCCCACTGGAGCAAGCCCTGTGGTCCAGTGCTCAGCACGATTCATGCCTACATTCAGGGACTAGGAAGGAAACATTTAAAGGAATTGAGCTTGAAATAAAAAGAAATTGGGTATATTTCATACCCACTAGCAATATGCCTTTAAAAAGAGAGGCTGGCAACAGCAATTGGGAAGGACGCAGAGTGACTGGAACTCTCATTCCTTCCTGCTGGGAGTGCAAAAAGGCACAGCCACTCGGCCGACAGTGCCCAGCAGCCGCGCTCCTAGGTATTCACCCAAGAGAAGTGAAAATCATGTCTGCAAAAGACTTATAAAAGAATGTTTATCAGCCTTATTCATAATATCTCCAAACCCTAATGACATGAAATGTCCACCAACAGGAGGATGGACAAGAACTCATGGCACTTCATAGGACGGGCTCCTTCTCAGCAGGTGAAAGCACACATGTGGAAGGAATGCCAGACATGTAACACGTGTGACACCATGTGCAGGGATGCACCCATTTTGCAGAAGGGGGAGACCAGCCACTGAGCTGTAGGGTGGGGGCCTACCTTGTCCCCTTCCCCTGGTGGGGACTGTTTCAATGACAAATCCTCAGGACTGGGTGGGTCCTTGGAGCAGCAGGCCTGGGTGAGCCTTAGTGGAATCCTCTGTGGCCTGTCAAGGGGTCTCTGCCCTCATCACACCCAAGGAGATCAGGAGACCACACCGGGGCAAGTTTTTCAGAATTTTCTAGTGGAGGACTTCAGATCAGAAGGAAACTGCTGAATCCATCCTCAGCCTGGCAGTCTCATGGTACTGAAGAGGCCACAGGCCCAGGGAGGGGCTCACTAGTGGGCCCCATGCTACAGGCTCCTGGTGACCTGCATCCCACTGCCTGGTCCAGTTTCTTTTCCCAGACTCTTCAAGGTCCCCAATGTCTGCAGGGGGTCCCAACCCTGCCACGGGAAACCCCCCCAAATCCAAAGGCAATAAAACAGCCAGGAGAGGGAACCTACTGTGCACGCTGCAGAAAGGCCCACTGTTAACTTCTGTTCACGAGATGCCTGACCACAGCTGAAATCTCCCCAAAGCACTCCAAGTGCACATGAGGGTACTTCTCCCTGTATTTTGGTATCAACATATTTCCCCTACTCCGCCTCAGTCCTGTGGCTTGTTTGTGAACTTTGCTGAGCGAATCTTCTCCTGAAGCCTGTGGAGGAGCCCGGAGTGCTGTCGGACATTGTGATCACAACATGCAGCCCCAGCCACCCAGGCAGGCCCTGCGAGCCAGAGGCCTGAGGGGAAAACCAGTGCCCCTGAGACACTCCTGCAGGTCAGAGACACCATGAGTGCTGTGGCCAAGCCACACAGAGACTCTGCAGCCTGCGGAGGGAAGGCTTCAATCTTCACCCAATCTTCACCCAAAGCACCCACTCAGTGGGACTCACTCTGGACTGGCCTGACCCAGCACAAAACGATTATGTCGGAGAAATGCAGAAAATCAAAATAAATCTAGAATGAACTAAAACTGAAATGGAGTAAAAATGGATATTAACTATTTGGTTTATACAATTGGTTTTTGCCCTTTTTAATGTTTCATACATGGCACCCGCTGTTACCCAGGCCCCTGCTTGGCCCTCTCCCTGGCCTGCTGTCCGCATTGCTCCTGCTCATCCTTCCTTCCACTTAACCAGTGTTTCCTCCAAAGCTCTAGCTAATACCTAAAACAACAGCATGGATTTGCTTCTTTACTTGTTGGGCTGTCCCTCATACATATGAGCTGCAAGAGGGAAGGGTCGAAGCCTGTCTTGTCACAGGGACCCCAGTGGAGCTGTACATGTCGTGCCCCCTGAGAGGAGCACTTTGCTCACCAACTGCCCGGAGGGGCAAGTTTTCTACCACATTCACCCAGGTGATGCCTTTTTCCATTCTGTGCAGAGGTTCTGTGTGAGCTGGAGGTGGTCACAGGCCAGCCACACAGATGGTGGCTCATGGCTGGTGCTCATCCCTCCACATTCAGGAGAGACCGACTGCCTGAGTGGCTCGTCATACTTCAGGGGATACAAAATGGATACACAGATAAATCTAATACAAAATAAAGTATAAGGGCAGGAATATGGGAATATTGTCTTATTTGTCTCTAGAGTTCTTTTAGAAAAGCTCATATTGAGGGATTTGGATGAAGGATCATTATTACATTCTTGATAGACTGATTTGGGGAGCAAAGTGGAGTCCTTTCGTAATGCTGGTTTGGATAAGGGAATTTGAATTTAAAGAATAAACAACAGTTCTAATTTTTATTCCACTTAGGTACAAAAAAGGATGGAGGTAAAAGTCCTCTCTCCCAAATACTATGATTTACACTGCAGAGTTTTGCACCTCTCATACAAGAGCGATTTCATGATGATCTCAGTAACAGTTCAGAGACTCAACCACTGATTTCACTGAGGCACAGTGATAAAAAGATCAAAGTGGTCTGTTCTGAGCGAAGTCACAGAGAGGTCCCTTGTCGAGGGCTATTCTCACTTCTGAGGACAGCTCCTTCCCTATGTCACTACACTTTCCTGCCTTGTTTCTGGCTGAAGCCATTATTTTTTAATTCCCTAGGAGATATGCAGAGCTGACATCCCAAAGAAGCTAGAAAAATTGAACAGGGAATAGATCAAATACTTTCCATCAGTGCAAGGCCATTCACGAGGAAAGAAGCCAAGAACATGGGGTAATTTTTTCGAGATTTGACAATGTTTGCCAAGTAAATAAATCTGCCATTTAACACTACAATAAAAACTGTCATCCACAGGATATTAGTGACAACTTGAGGTTTGAGGACTATCAAGACAGAGTAAGATAAACATTCTTCTTAACTATACAAAAAAGAAACGAAACTGCAAGACAGCCCTTTTTACTTTTCTCCATCTTCAATGGTCAGGAAGAATTTTTAAAAAGTTGCTTTTAAAGTATAGTCATTAAAATCAAATTCTATTACAATACACACAAAATATTTATGTGAAACTGGTCACAAAAGAATGACAAGGAACGCTACTGATTTGTCCATTCTGGGCAATAAGAATGCAAGTTATTATCTTACTCTTGTTAAACAAAAACTTCAGCTGAATTAAAAGTAAAGGAGTTTAACTGAGCAATGAACGATTTGCAAATCGGGCAGCCCCAAGAATCACAGCAGATTTAGAGAGACTCCAGCACAGCCACTAGGTGGAAGACTTATAGACAAAAAAGGGAAGTGAGGTACAGAAACATCTCGATCAGTTACAGGTTGCCATTTGCCTTACTTAAACACAGTTTGAACACTCAGCAGTGTATGAGTGATTAAAGTATGGCTGCTGGGATTGGCCAAAACTCAGCTATCATCGCAGGCGCATACTCCTAATTTAGGCTTTCAATCTTGTCTACCTATTAAGTTAGGTTGCAGTTTGTCCACAAGGACTCGAATACAGAAGTACAGAGTCCTTCTCAGGCCACATTCAGTTCGCTTTAACAATTCCCCCCTTTTGGTCATTTTCTCAGTTTTGAGAGATTGACCAAAACTTGAGTTATTGATATCAATATCACCATTGGTCCTGAAACCCATGAGGAAAGAGAATAGTGAGTTTTGCAAAGGTAGGAACAAGGACTGAGTTGAGGGTACCACGTTATGCTGGAAAGTCCTGTTTGCAAAAGAAAAACAAAACCTCGTCTATTCTAGGACCCATGTGTTTCCCTAAAATCTTAATTTGATTATGTCACATTTAGCACAAATGATGCCACTTTGGTTTGGTCTGTTGGGGTCTAGTGCTCAGTCCAAAACAATGGCCTCCCATAATTTTGTTTTAAAAATTCCCCATTATTGGTCAGATTCTCACGTAGGCAAGAGTGTGACCAAAGCTTAGGGCATTAGCGCCACTCTCTGTTTACCATCATTTTGCGTTTCCAGTCTTAGCATGTTACAGTGTTCTCAGAATCACACATTTCTTTCAGCACTTGTGATTCCAACTGAAGAGAGATCATTTGACATTCTAAAGATGTCTACAGGCAAACCCTTAAAACCTCGGAGAGAATATAGTGCACCATGGAGAGTATTATCATGACTACTGAGAGGGTAACACCAAGAGTTTGGAGTATGCTCCTTACCCAGGGTCCCCGTAAACCAAACCACCTGAAATCAAATGAATGGAAGAATGAGCTAGACAGAGTCGACTCACTTAACTAAATGGTCTTTTTGTTAGTTCCCTACAACTGAGTCTCTATACCTGATGTTTTTTCCATAGGTCTGAAGTGCCAGGAGCTGCACAGATACTTTCCTGTTTAGCCAATTCTATTATTTAGCATAACTTTCACAAGAGAATTTAAAGTCTGTGGTATAGTCTTTACGGTAGAATCTGGTATAGAGCCTATCATGAGGGACACATTTCTAATCATTGCCTTTTTTATTCCAAATCATGGAAAAAGGACCTAACAAATGATGCCCTTCTAGAAGAGGGAGTGCTCTTCGCAATGTTCTCTGTAACCCATGCTGTGGGTTAAGAGGAGTGAACCAATGTTCTATTTCTGAGTGATTATGAGGCAATGTATATACCATTAAAGTTTCTGACTTACGATACATTGGGCCTTTGTCTTTTATCTATCAGGTTACAAGATTATCCATGTATAAAGCTAGCTGCAAAATCCTTCACAAATAAAAGTATACCTTGTAAGTGCACACAACAGACCCCCTTCTCACTTCTATTGTTCATAGAGGCATAAGCAAGGGAAAAAAAATTCAAAAATAAGAGTCTCATGATAGTAGAGAAGTTTTAATCCAAGATCTTCAGAAAAATCGTTGACATCAAAGATGTCATCTTCTTCTGGGGAGAAACTTCCCTGGTTAGCTTTACCTTAAGGGTTTCAATGAGTGGACTGTTCCAAGAGTGTGCAGTGACCCTCCTCAGTTGTGAGATTATGACCACAAGTTTCAAGATCCTGATGTTTTACTGCAGTGTAGATGGCAAGGGAAGTTTTTCTCTGATGTACTCAAAGATCTCATCTTTGCGTTCTAGACTGTGAAGGGATTGACTGTCCACAGTGAACCATAAAAAGCTCTTCACCTGGTGAAAATACACTGAAGCATAATAAACTACCATTATAACATTAGCCCTCCTGCATGGGAAAGCTTTCACACAACCAGAAAACATACACTGAAAATGAAAACTGAATGAAATTCCTTTATAAATGTTTAAATGGCCCCTCAGGTAACCAAATGTACATGAAGCTTTGATAGTTTGACAAACTAAACATTGGTTATAAACTATTTTAACAATTTATAAGTCACCACACCAATATATTTAATTTGGATCATTTTGTCTTTTCCAGATGAGTCATGGAATGCACAACCTTTAATAACAAAAGCTTTAAGGATTCAGGAAGGACAAGGCAGCTGTCCTGGTTCTCCATGAATCCATGCTTAACACTGGACATACGTCCTCTTGGGTGCCAATTGTTTCTCCAAATTGGGTGCATAGCATGGATAACTGATGGGTTACCACAGGTAATTTGACTTAGACCATGGAGTTCATTCAAATTGTGTACCTAAGCAATTTCAGTATTGGCTGATTTAGCATGCAAACCTGCTGAAGTATTTCCTTAGTATTCAATTAATTTTTGTTCTATTTGGGTTAGCAGTTTTATAAGCCAGTCAGTCTTTTCATTAAAGTTTCAGCAATTCTTACCCAGTCCAAATGATGTGATTTTAAAGTTATTAGAAACCTGCATTCAACAGTGCTTTTCAGCGTCCTTCCCATCCTTTCATGAGCCTCCTAAAAGACACCATGTTCTAGGATTTTGTGTGCTTGTGAAGTTTTCAGAAACTACATCAGCCTGAAGCAATTAACTGAGGAAATGACTCTGAGTACTTATAAAGACACAACTGACAAAGATATTTAATTACAATAACAACATAATAACCGTAATTATGAGTGGTAGCATATACTCAAATTAGAATTTTAGAAATCCCATACAACCCTGGAACAAATATTAATATCATTCACTAAAATATAACCTGAAGAAGGTTAAACTTTGTTTTCACACCATTCTGTATTGGAAAGTCCAAAATGTTTCTTAAAAAGTAACTACAAAAACATTGGCATAATTAAAGGACACTTCCTGTGCAGGGGATGGAAAAATCTCAATTAAAAAGCAGCACAGAAGTGCCTGGCCAAGAGGGAGGATATGGCCAGGCCCCTAGGCGACGCGGGGGCACCAGTCGAAGGAGGCCGGCAGGCCAAGCCCATGAAACGCGAGGAGGGCTGGGCTGCCCATCAGACCCCAGCGGCCATTGTCCTGCCTGCGTCTGCCTCTGCGTCTGCACCTGCGCGGAGGCCTCCTCGACACTGCTCCTGAGCCAAGTCCGGCCTCCTTCACACCGCGCCTGCGCCAAGTCTGGCCGCCTCCACATTGTGCCTGCGCCGGGGCTTCCCCCGCACAACGCCTGTGCCGAATACAACCCGCCTCCCCACAACGCCTGCGCAGCAGCCTCCTCACCTCGTCTGCTCTGCGCACAGGCGAGTCTAAGCTGATCGACTGCGTGTTCCTGTCGGCTCACAGAGCCGCCTCGCTGTCCTCCACCATTATCGGCCTCACCCCCTCAGCTGTTTCCGGCTCTTCACTCTGCGCTTGCGCAGGAGTCGCTCTCTCGCTCCCCCTCTCTGCGCCTGCAGGGAGGCCACCTCCTCCCTAGCCCCTGCGCTCCTTTTGCGTCGTTTTGGACTTGCGCCGACCCTCTCCGCTTACGCTTGCGGAGCGGCAGCTCTGCGCGGGTGCGGGGGTGAGTCCCTGTGACTTCAGGTTTAAAGGCGTGGGCACCACCCACGCAGGCACAAGTGCTGCTGGTCGTTTTATTTATAGCGTTAGGTTTTCCTCTTTAACAAAGAAGTTAAAAAAGTAAGTTGTGAAATAAATATTAACCGTCCTTATACGTACTCGGAACGTTCGTCCTTTAGGTTTTTCCCTGGCTGATTTTGTTTCTAGACCCAGGGCACCCACGCCCCCCTGCCTGGCCTCGGCGGGGACGCGGGACTGGAGGCCCGGACCGACCCTGACCGGTCCCCACTGGTGGTGGCGGGCGGTGACCGGTCCTGACCAGCCCTTATCTTCATGGCAGCGACCAGGCTAGACTCGGCTGTAGGGGGACGAGGGGAGCAAGGGAGGGTGACACCCGGAAAGCATCCTGGAAAGCGAAGGCATGGGGACCCTGGTCCCTTGCGGAGGGGTCGCAGACCCTGATGTCCATGGAGGGGAGGAGAGGCGAGGCGGCGGGGTCATTGCGTTGCAAAGGCCATTGTTCCAGAGGAAGCTGAGTGAAGGCGAGCTTGGTCCCCTTTGCTTCTCCCTGGGACCTCGGGATCCACAGGGCGCCTCTGAGGCCCACGTGCACGCTAGGTGACCCACAGTTCAGACCCAGGCAGGGCACAAGGCAGGGAAGGAGAGTCCAGCAGTCCCTAGTAGGCCAGTTGTTGGCCTGGAGGTACTAAGTGAACCCCCAAGGTCGGCGGAGACAGCAGGCAACAGCAAAAGGAGCTCAGCAGTCTGAAGCGAGGACCCAGAGTCCTCCCCAGGCGTGGATGACAGAGAAGCCCCTGTTCAGGCCCTGCTCACTTGCAAAGTGCTCTGGATCTCTGGTGCTTCCATCAGCAATCCTGGCTGGTGACACCCACGCCTGTCACCCACTGGATTTCTTGAGGCCTGAGGACTGGGGCTCAGGATTCTTTGGCACTGGGGTTGGGGGGCTGGGAATGTCCTGTCCCAGTCTGTGCTTGTTAAAGAGGGCAAAGTTGCCTTTATTCAAAGGCGGGGCGGGAGGGCTGCTAAAGCGAGGTGTGGGGTTAGGGGAGGCAGGTCCAGCTTGACTCCAAAAAGAAAAAGTGGGAATTGACAGCCAAGGAGTAGGGTCGGGGGTAGATAGAACATTATTTACTAAGATGAAGGGTCAGGGGCAAGGCAGATTCTGGCTGCATAGACTTGACAGGATTTTTGCTAAAGGCAGGCAGCGTGATCAGATACCAAGGGTGGGAGTTGAGGAGTTTGGTCGGGGATTTTCACTAAACCGACTCAGCAGGATTCTTGCTAAATTGGCCTAAACCGGCCAATGTCAGGGACTGGTCACAGGGAAGGCTCAGAGGAGCCTGACTCGAGTGTGATCAAAGGAGAGGGTCTTTGTCATATTTTAAAAGGCAAGAGTGAACTATTAGTGAGAAACAGTGAAGGGATCACACCCAGGCTAGCAGTCCCTAGATTGAGATGAGGACACACTGGGTCCGCGACGGACTGCAGGAATATTGGGCACCTGGGACTGCAGAAAGTGGGAGCCCAGCACCAGAGCAGGCCCCCCACACCCCCGCCCCCAAGCAGACTTCAGTGTGTCCTGCCCTGTGGGCGTGGCAAGGCCAGACCAAGCTGGATATAAACCAATCCCAGAATCTGGCCTAGAATTTGGATTGCAATTTTATTTTAGATGATATTGCTGCTTGTTCTCTCTCCTCTCTGCCCTGCGCTACCCCCAGCCCAAGACCGAGTCTTGCTCTATCGCCCAGGCTGGAGTGCAGTGACACCATCTCGGCTCACTGTAACCTCCACCTCCCAGGTTCAAGTGATTCTCCCGCCTCCGCCTCCCAAATAGCTGAAATTACAGGTGCACACCGCCACACCCGGCTAATTTTTGTATTTTTAGTAGAGATGGGGATTCACCATGTTGGCCAGGCTAGTCTCAAACTCCTGACCTCGTGATCCACCTGCCTTGGCCTCCCAGAGTGCTGGGATTACAGGCCTGAACCACCATGTCTGACCTCTACGGCATGGCCATTGTGGCTACATCTGTCCGGGCTAACAGAGATTTTAGTGCACTCAGATTCTATTGGCTAATAAGAATTAATTATAATTCTGGGGTATATAACAATGTCGTTACGCAGTTTTGTTGCTAATGGAGAATGAAATCGCACGTGACACTAATGTGACCTGTTCATGCTCTGTCACTTTAATGGAGTAAAGTAATATAGCCCTGGGCAGGAAGACCTCGTCACTGGGACAGTTTCCCCACTTCTGTCCAGGAGCCCCTTACTCAATTCTGGGGAGCATAAAGGCTCTCAGTGGTCAAGGGGAGTAACAACAGGCAGGAATGAGACACCTCCCAGAGCCCTTCCATGCTGCCCTTTCAGGATCAGCCACGGCATCCACCCTAGGTGGCGGGGTTCCGAGTTTCCCATCTCAGAACATCTTTCAACCTGGTTTGTCTGAATCATTATCATTATTGATCATTGAGACAGGGCCTCAATCCATCGATCGCCAAGGCTGAAGTGCAGTGGTGTGATCATGGCTCTCTAGACCTCCCAGGCTTAGGCGATCCTGCTACCCAGCCTCCTGCCTGGCTAATTCTTTTTGTATTTTTTGTAGAGATGGGGTCCCGCGATATTGTCCAGTTTGGTCTCAAACTGCTGCCTTGGCTTCCCAAAGTGCTGGGATTACAGGCGTGAGCCACCAAGCTCAGCAATCTGAATTATTTATGCAGAATTTTTTCTCTAGCTGGAAGACCTGTTTATATGCATGTTGCTTTGGGTGCAACTCTTCTCCATTGTCACATTTTTTTTTTCAACCCATTCCCTGGGGATTCATGGGAACAATGTCAGAGAGGCATGAGGAAGTGGCCTTCACCCAAGACGGGTCCTGGCACTCCCTCAGCTGCCTTCCACTCAAGTGAGGAGAGAGAGGAAACTGGTGTATTTTTAGATGACGTTTCCTTGGGAAATAGTTTCTATTTTATATTTTATCAATAATCCCCTGTCTGATGTTTTAAGCCAATGTTTATAACACTGCCTAAGAGCTTTGGAATAAGTAGATTTCCATAAAGAAAAGCTGTTTTAAGTGCTACGTTGGAAGAGGGGCTTGGCAAACAAGAAGGGATGGAGGAAATACCACCAAGTAAAAGACGCAGGTGTCGGGACAGAGAACACTGAAAACGGGGAGAGGTCAGTGGGAGCACAGCGGCACCGACCCTCCAGGGACTTGGCTCTGCTGGCCTCCTCCCTCGTGGTCAGCAGTGGCGGTGGTGGGAGGAGACCCGGCTTGTTTGTGGTTGCCTTTGTTTCTTTAAACAAATGTACTCAGGACTATATCTTGTCCCATCATTTCTGACAGTGTCCAGTGGTCACTACCCTGTAATGCCAGGGGGTTCCAACTCCACCCTTCCCTCCCCACTCCCTCTTTCATCTCCCAGATAATATCAGATGATGACTTTTATAGCTGATGAAGTGTGCGTTTAGCCCTGTAACCATTGCTGAGTTTCCTCTGGTGCACATCTGTATGAATGGTGTGCACCAGAGCTGAGCGGTCTGCTAGGAGATACGTCCCTCCCTAAGGCCCAGGACCACCACTCCTGAGCCACTGGAAGGAATCATTCCCAGCCTTAAGGTCAGATATGCTTTTTCCTTGTACTCCATTATTTCTTTAAAGTACTCCACATTTAAGTTTCTTTATATTTAAACTAAGACCTTTTATTTATTAAACTTGTAAATGCTGTTCTTTTATTCTTTTTGATAGAAGTTTGTCTGGCTGCTCTAACTGACTGGGAAGCTTATAAATAACACATTCATCTCTCACACTTCTGGGGCATTGGAAGTCCAAGATCAAGGTGCCATCTGGGGAGGGCTCATTGCTCCCAGTGCCTTTTAGCGCATGCCTTATTTATAAGGGCACTCATCCCATCCACAATGTGTCCTCATGACTTATTCACCTGGAAAGCCCCCACCCCTAAGACTATCACCTTGTGGGTGAGGATTTCTTCTCTCTTTTTTTTTTTTTTTTTTTTTGAGACAGTGTCTCGCTCTGCCACCCAGGCTGGAGTACAGTGGCTCGATTTGGCTCACTGCAGCCTCCATCTCCCAGGTTTAAACAGTTCTCCTGCCTCAGCCTCCTGAGTAGCTGGGATTACAGGCATGTGCCACCACACCTGGCTAATTTTTGTATTTTTAGTAGAGATAGGGTTTCACCATGTTAGTCAGGCTGGTCTCAAACTCGATCTTGTGATTCACCCACCTCAGCCTCCCAAAGTATTAGGATTACAGGCGTGAGCCACCTCGCCTGGCAAGGGGGTGAGGATTTCAACATGAATTTGGGGGCTGCAAACATTCAGACCACGGCAAAGCATAAGGTGCCTCCCCCTACATGCTCAGGTTGATCCAGTGTCTCATGGTAGCAGCCATGTATAATTGTTATTTTTTCTGGAGAACTCCATCTGGGACCCCTCTGATGTCCTGGAGCACCTGGGTGGGGCATTCACTGTGTGCACCATGTGGCTGTCCTCTGGGGAGTTCTGCTGTTTCTGTGGGTTCTGTCTATATCTGTGTCCCTGCGGAAACACAGGGCACATTAGCATCATCCCCAGAGGGCTTGGTAAGGGGACTGTTTGCAGAGACATAGGCAGAGTGCTGGAAAACTACCAAAAAAGTACAGTGTTCTGGGCCTAATAATAGCAGAGCTATTCTCACCCTGGTCTGAAGGGATGAAGGGAGGAGCAGTTAATGGATTCTGGAAGTCAAGTTGCACAGAGTCACCTTGAAAGATGCTATGATATTCACTGAGGGCCAGAGAGACTACCATGACCAGAGAGAGTAAAACCTGGACTTATGCTCCCACCTCCTGCCATTCCCTGCCATGGGTCCCCACTGGCAAAACAGGACTGGGAGCCAGAGGCTATGAAAGCCAATGGATGAAGTCCACAGGCCAGCCTCCCTGAGCACAGCCTGGATGGTCCACGGGAGACATCTCCTTTCTTAGGTGTCCCACGCCGCATGCTCCTGTTCAGCCTTGCCAAGGTGGAAGCTTGGAGTGAGTCACGGTAGGCACATGGACGCTGCAGATGTCAGCAAGTGCTACGAACCAGGGCCATCCTATAACTCAAAAGTGATGGAGAAGACATTAATAATGCAGATTAGACTTAAAAGTGTTGACGCCAATACATTGTGAGTAGCAAAAAAAAATTAAGGAAATCTTCTGGCATTAAAAACAGTTATTTAATTCAGCAGAGAAGTCACTGACAAACAAGAGATCACACTGACTTCTTTGTTGTTTTGGTTTTCTCTGACTCATTAATGCAGATGAGAACACTCATCAACGTTTGTGTAGGGCCTACCCTCCCTGGTCAAATACAGTTATAGGTTCCCTGTGGATACAAGTTTGCCAGAATTGAACAGATGTTTTCTGTAAGAATCAATTGATCATACTGAATTTACAAAAATGAGTACTATATACTGTATTTGTAAACTGTATGCTGCAGATGCTTTATTTTACTAAAAAATTTAATACACTAATCCATGTATATACATGCATGCATTTTTGTTCCTGAGATCCAGCTGTGAAATGTTTACCAGAACATATATTACCAGCACATGCTTTTTTTACCCACTAGGTAAAAAGTTCATTTATCACATCAAATTCTTGTAGTTTTTGTATTGCAATTATACAGATATTGACTGTTGCAATATTATTGCGGTTAGACATATACTGCAATTTCAGATACTGTCATGTTGGTTTCTAAGGAGGTTGACTTACTTCATGGTACACCTAGTTTGCATAGTTTGATTATATTTAACTCCTAATTGTGGGAAATCATTGATTTAGTCAACAGATGCTCCTGTGGTCTTTCCTGAGCGCATCCAGGCCAAGGATGCTGTCCTCAGGAGATTTGAGAATTCCTGTGAGGATCACGTCAGCATTTTCAAATACTTACAGAAAGGCCAGAGGGACTGACCCAGAATTATCAATATAAGCTTAACCCTGAGATAACAACACCATTTTATGTTTGCATGCAGAAAACCAATGCAAGAGGTTGATTACTCCAGATCTCTTATGTAATCCAATAAAAAGTAGTTTCATTTTTTATTTCGTTTAAAAAGCGTACCATTAACCTAAAGCCTGCTTGTAAGACCGTTTAGTTGCTGAAGCCTTAGCTGAAAGCTCACCTGCATTTGGTGAGAAGTCCCTCATGCAAGGCTGCCCTGGCTGGGAGCTCTAAGCAGTGGACAAATGATACTGCAAATCCCACCAGTGCTGTCTGATTCCCTCTGCTCTAATGGAGGTCTTTTGCTGGTGTATCAAGTGGCATTTTCTGGGCTTGAGATTCAATAATTCTCAGTGATCAAGTGTCTCTGCTCTGAAAATGCCTTTCTTTGTGATATGAAGCTGTCATTAATGGAGACTCACCTTTTCATAAGTCAGTTAATTTTCTTTGCCCACGTCATTTTTAAAATTTAATTAAATAAATAAATTTTTTAAATTAAATTTTAAGTTCTGGGGTACATGTGCAGATTGTGAGGATTGTTACATAGGTATACACATGCCATGGTGATTTGCTGCATCTATCCCTGCTTCATCTACATTAGGTGTTTCTCCTAATGTTATCCCTCCCCAATCTCCCCACCCGCTGCTATCCCTCCCCGAGGCCCCCCACCCCCCAATAGGCCCCGGTATGTGAGCAATGGCAACAAAAGTCAAAATAGACAAATAGGATGTAGCTAAACATAAGCTCTTCTGCACAGCACAAGAAACTATCATTAGAGTAAACTGGCAACCAACAGAAAGGGAGAAAAATTTTGCAATCTACCCATCTGACAAAGGGCTAATATCCAGAATCTACAAAGAAGTTAAATAAATTTACAAGAAAAAACTTAACCCCATCAAAAAGCAGGCAAATGATATGAACAGACACTTTTCAAAAGAAGACATTTATGCAGCCACCAAGCATATGAAAAAAGGCACATCATCACTGGTCATTAGAGAAATGCAAATCAAAACCACATTGAGATACCATCTCACGTCAGTTAGAATGGCGATCATTAAAAAATCAGGAGACCATCTCACGTCAGTTAGAATGGCAATCATTAAAAAATCGGGAGACAACAGATGCTGGAGAGGATGTGGAGAAATTGGAACACTTTTATACTGTTGGTGGGAGTGTAAATTAGTTCAGCCATTGTGGAAGACAGAAGATCCTCAAGGGTCTAAAAATAGAAATTCCATTTGACCCAGCAATCCTATTACTGGATATATACCCAAAGGATTATAAATCATTTTACTATAAAGACACATGGACACATGCACACATATGTTCATTACAGCATTGTTTACAATAGCAAAGACTTGGAACCAACCCAAATGCCCATCAGTGATAGACTGGATAAAGAAAACATATACACCATGGAATACTATGCAGCCATAAAAAAAGGATGAGTCCCCAAGTCATTTTAGAGAGTGAATCCAAACTCTCCAGTCTGTCCAACATTGGAGCAGGTGTGGAATCTTCAGCTTTCCCAGTCACTAACCAATTAATAAGGCTGTTGAAATGGGAAGAATCCAGGAACCTGCAGTGTGAGGCTGATTTGCTGTCTTTTTCAAGTGAGAAAACAACAAAGCATGTCTAGGCTTTCTCATGGCTGTGCATGTGAAGACTGACCCCTCTTCCCACTATTGCCAGTGAGAAGAGGCCCCCTCTTCCCAAGCCCCCCTTCACCCCGGGCAGTGGGTCCACTCACCGGCGGCTGAGTTTCTAGGGCTTGCCCCTCTCCAGAGCTGCTGCCTTAGGTGTGAGGGCGACTGCCCAGCCCCTGTGCCACCAGCCCTCCTCTCACCCAGACCTCGGGACCAGATGGTCCCAGGCTTCCAGCTGCAGGGACATGGGGACAACACTCGTGTCCACTGAGGTCCTCATAGCTCTGTTGGAGGTCCCTTCTGTCAGGATAGGTGCTGAGGGGTTGAAGGGACTCATCCTATTTCTCTGCCATCCCCTTTTAATGGCCCAGAAACTTCAGTGACTGAGAGTAAAATAAGGTCATCACAGTTTCTTTCCCCTCTGCAGACTCTGGGGGCCGGTCCTCAACCGTGGCCATCAGCCCTGGTCTGTCATCATCCTGATAATTTTCCAGAACTCCACCTGCAGCTGTCATCAACAGCGGCCCCACCCCACCTGCACACTCTGTCCTTCCCTGGCTCCACTCCGCACCGCGCTTCACAGGACCAAAGAGATTTCCACAGCAGGAGCTGAGCAATGCTGAGCAGGCTACCAGCCCACACCTCAATGGTGCACTTTCTTCATGGGGACACGGGTTGTCTGGGCTGGAGGACATGGGTTTGGGGCCACTCCTGAAAGTGGCAGAAGGTTAGCCCTATCCGGGACCCAGTGGTCACCTCTGCAAATGTCTGGGCTGAGCTGTCCCCTGCCCCAGAGGCCTCCCTCCTCCAGAGCAGAGGTGGAGAAATCAGCCTTGAGAGGTTCATAGCGCAGGAAGGATTTGGCCAAGCTGCCTCTGAATAGAGGCCCCCTGTGAACATGGGAGATGTTTTATGGCAGTGGATTTAACTTGCAGGAACCTGAACACCTAGAGAACTCAGATGGGGAGACCATAAATGAAGACCTCTGGAGAAGCTGAGCAATGAGTGGCAGTCCCACGAGCCACAGGCCATGGCCAGCCTCCTTTCAGGACACGGTTGTGCCTGGAGGAAAGGGTGCAGGGGACCTTTCTGATTCTCCTTTTTTCCTTTTCCCTTGGATTGAGAAAACAGCGTCAATGGGCTCCTGTTCACATTTGTAATCAGCAAAGGAGCTCTTCCCCACTGACTCTGCCCCCTCCACGGGGACGGCGTTGCTCTTGGGGCATAATTAAAGAAATAAACAATGCTAGAGGCATTACCAAGACCTGACACTTGCTACCTTCTCTTTCTGAAGCTGCAAACGTGAAAGAGGACTCATGGTTAGATTATTATTTATGACGTACTAGTTTATGCATTTCACTGAAAGCTAAGCTGTCTCTGGGCAGGCCAGCTTAATGCTTCCTAAGCCAACTGCTTAATTGCCATGACACAAAAGGTCTAGAAAGATTGCCTGGCCTTTTTCCATAAAGGTTAACCCGAGAGCATGGATTTTCTGGGCAGCATTTTATTCTTCGTGTGTGTGACCAGTGTTCAGGGCCTGGGACCTGCCTTCGGTGCAGGGCGTCTTGCCTTTGGGATGGTTGCTGCTGCCTCAGGAGCCATGGCAGGTGCCAGCCTGGGGCTGAGCTCTCCCCACATGGAGCTCAGAGGCCGATGGCACATCCCTCAGAGGGCCTAGAAATGGCAGGCCCAGCTGAGTTGACAGCACACCTGGGCCTGTGCTGTATCGGCTCATGACCATAGCCTGTCCACTCAGAGTGGCGCTCCGGAGAACAGACATAGGCTTAGGCTCAGATAGACACATTCACATCCGACGGGTGGAGAAAACTCACATGCGACGGAGCACCTATTGGGTGGCTTGGCAGGGTTGCCTCCTTTTTATCTGCAGAGCTGGGGCAGTGGTCCCCCCACCTCAAAGGGCTCCTGTGGGACACATGTGAGGCGCTGTGTGGGAAGAGCCTCCTGTAAACCCGGCCAGATGGCAGCTGCACCCTCCCTCTGCCAGGTGTCCCTGAAGATACCTGCCTACCCAGCTCTATTTCTGTTCATGTCTCAGTGTGACAAGCAGCCTGGAAGGGCCATGCTCGAGGGGCTGGGGCCAGGAGTTCTCACCTGGTGCGCACAGACTGCAGCTTCCCAAACACCAACGGAGGGGACAGATGTTGTACCGTGCTATACAATTGACTTTCCTACAACTGATAGGATGGGAATAATAATTCCCCTTCAGTTAATAGGGTCAGGGGCAATAGTGAGAGAGAACCAGACAAGCCAGAAGACACCTGTTGTGGATCTACTGGGTCATGAGACCTACCTCTTGTACATGCAGGGTCAATATAGTAGCCACTCTTCTGTAACAGGGGTCTGGGGACCAGGCAGCCAGGTGAACCTTGGGACATCACAGGGGGTGCTGACGTGGGCTTCAAGATGCTGCACAGTAGAAGCTGCTGAGAAATAATTGCACACTGGGCAGTGGTGTTTGGTATTCCCTGTGATTACGTTCAGCTGCCTGAACAGAAACCCAAACCACAGTGGATAAAACAAGACAGGGTGCATTTGCTTTCACACACAGGAAGCTTGGAGGCTGACATTAGCAGCCAGTGTGAAGCTCACAGGGGCTCCAGGGCCACAGGAGCATGTCTGCTTCTCCTACATGTCCCTGATCCTGGCTTCCATGCTCCCTGCCAGCATGGCTGCTGGAGCTCCAGCCTTCTCATCACCTTGCTTGCGGGGAGGCTTCCAGGAGCTCTGGGTCAGTATTCCTGCGTGAACATCACCAACCCTAATGCACTTACCCACACGCACTGGGCAAAGTTGGAGGGGTGGAGAAGGGCCTGGCAGTGCAGAGGCTGCAGGATTTCTGGACAGGGCAGCTACGGCCACAACAGGGTGGAGCAGTGCTGGGGGGAGGTGGCTGATGGTTGTCACCTTGTACCCCTTCTGAACCCAACCACCACACTGGTCTATGTCTCTTAGAAAATTCTGTGGCACTGAGGATCCATTGACATCCCTGCTCATAGCTGCTTCCCTCCTCCCACCAGACACTTTACCTTGCCAGCGCCTTTCAGTCACATAAATACAGTGGCAGACATGGATCCAATTACAGCGACATGACTTGTTTCACTTTTCTTCAGCAAGAGCCTGTGAAATATGAGTTTTGGTGGCAAAGTTTTCATCATCAGAACTCTTTGCTCCCAGCAGACCATTTGGGTCTCAGCAGCAGCCCTTCTTTCTGGGGTGGGAATTGAGCTGGTCTGTCGGATGCCCCACTTCATTCCAAGTGGGGCCCATCAGGCCTCTGACTGAAATGCACATGGTTCAAAGCAATGCCACACAAACCTGGTAGAATCCAAGTGAGGGAAACAGAGGCAGAAGAATCACGTGGCCCCAGGAAGCAACTCAAGAATGAAGTCTGTTCGCTCCCGTTCAGGCACCAGAGTGGGCCACACATTTGCCTGTAAGCTTCCTAGTGGCCAATGCAAAGAGGTGACTGAGGTCTGTGATGCACCAGAGTAAACGTGACAGAGTGCAGGGGATGCTCAGGCATGAGCCACCTGCCACTAAGAAAGAGGACCTTGAAGGCATGGATGTCACCTCTGCACTGCACACACATCCCTCCTGATACTGTCGCTCACGGGGCCTGGTGGGGCTGAAACACTGAGGCTGACACACTGCCCTATGCACCCCTGCCTGGAGCCAGTGGAGAGACCCAGGGAACATCTCCCGTGTCAGGCGGAACATGTCTGCATCTCCTCCAGCATCTCCCCAGCTCCTCTGTGGTCAGTGAAGACTCCATGGGAACATTCGAGGCTTTGATCCTTGGCGAGAATCTTGGGTGAGATGTTAAACCCGGTGGCCAAGTGCAGCCCACCTTACACAGTGGATTTGTCTTCAGCAAGATGTGGGCTGTCTCAGAAACACCAGGGACATCTGATAAAAACACAGACTCCTGGAACCCACCCTAACCTATTGAACAAAATCCTTCCTGGAAGGGGCCCTGCACTCTGCATTTGGCAGTCTCGCATTGCGAGTCCCATGCTGGTTTGAGCCAGAACCACACATTTGATCAGTGATGAGGGTCACTGAGCTCACAAGGCCACAGCTGTTCCTGGCTGGGTGGGCTTGGGCACGTTGCCCATCTATGCCTCGAACTTCCCTGGTGTAAACTGGAATCTTTCCTTTACATGGCATAGAACTAAAGATTCTTTGGGTTCCGAGTAATAAAAACCAAGGCCAGACTAAATCAGACAAAATGACATTTAAAACATAATAAAGATTGGGCTGTAGCTGACAGTAGATCTAGAGATCCACACAGTTCACTGGTCCCCCCCACCCCTCCTGTTGCTCAGAAGCCTCCCCTCTGTGTGGTCTCACTTGCAGGCAGCTCCTCTTCTCACATGGGGCAGTAGGCCAGCCGCTGTCAGCTTGGGTTCATCCATCCTCAGAGCTGATGATCCTGGACAAACGGCTTCTCTCTGTTCCTCAAACTTGAGCTCATCACCTCCAGAGGTGGCTTAAGGCTGAGCAGTGTGCTCACTGGGGCCAATCATGCCTCTGAGGGGACAGACACTCTGAGGACAGTGGCCCAGGTCCCATCCATGAGGGTCACATCCCCTGGGCATCATACCAAAGCAGCCGCATCCTCTGCAAGGGTGAGTTTGAGGAATTCATGCACACAGGGAAAACAGCTGGCATTTCTGAGAATGAGGGTTTTTTAGGGCCCCTCCCTCTAAGCCCTCCAGGCCCCATGGGGACAGGTCCTGGTGTCACATTCACAGAACTGCAGGGCTCTGGTGAATTCCAGGACCCAGAGACCTGGACAGGAGGTGCTAGGGCAAAAGCATTCCCATGCACACCCAATTCCACTGGCTCCTCAAGGGCTTCCATCCCAGCTTCAGTGAGTGGCAGACACCTGAGTGTGAAGCAGAGACCTCCCATGAGGTTAGCACATGGCCCTGCCCCACAGTGCATGGATGACTGCACAGAGAGCCTGCTGGAGAGCAGACACTGAGCACATGTTTTCTGTGAAACAAAAAAGTTGCTGGTCTCTGTTTACTGGGTAGATAAAGAAATCATGGTTATCAAAGGTAGTCAAGTGTTCATTAAACTGGATACAAAGTATATATTTAAGGTGTCTGAATGTTTCCTGATGGAAGCATTTTAAAAGGTGTTTCACTCAGCAACTGTTTTCATTGGCTACTTGCATAGGAACTGAACATTTACACGAAGGAAGGTCTGGAGGTGAACGTCCAGTGTGGAGGTCGGAGGAGCACTCACTCAGGTGGCATGTGGAGCTGCTGTTGGTGGGCCGAGCCATCTACTACCCCTGCAGCAGAGTCCCAACGCCACCCCAAGAGGCGGCCCCTTGGGGTGGGCCACGCTGTTTGCCTGGAGCCTAGACTGAGGCTGCCTGGATAGGGCGCCTCACCTGGCCAGAGTTAGGAGTGCAGCTGCCACCCTCACTCCAGGCCGCTCAGCACCTTGTTCATCTGCATCCATCATGATTTTTAGGAAGGCAAGTTTCTCAGGAGCTCAGAAAATTAATTTCACAGCGATTGGGGTATCCCCAAAGTACCATGTTCCAACTGTCTCCATCATGGCCTTTCATGAAGCCTGGGGCCATTTGCAAGGACTCCCCGGTGTGTGTGTGTGTGTGTGTGTGTGTGTGTGTGTGTGTGTGTGTGTGTGTGTGTGTGTGTTTCCTGTGTCCTCTGAGTAAACACCGCTGTGAACAGAGACCTGGGGGTTTCTCAGCAAACGTGTGTCGTCGCTTACGTGGTTGATGATTCTTCTTTAACTCAAGAGGCGAGTACCGGGGGCCCAGGTCTCCAGGGAAAGCTGGGTACGTGCACTGGTCTGTGATGAGTCAGTTGAACAATTAGTTCTTAAGTAGCCATCTGAGTATAATCATTAAACTTGAATGTAGGTTTCTTTAGAGGAAACTGTACTTCTCCATCCTGGTCAGTGGCGATGATGGGTTTCTGGGCATGAGATTAATTTGTGGAGGAATTCTTACCTCCTAGAGCCTGGCAGATGGCCATGATGTGGAGCATTAGCCAGTGACCGGACAAGCTCCCTGTTCTCTGACGGAATCTGCTTTCAGGAGCTGGGGAGAGGAGGCTGGACATTGTTTCTGGCCACTGCCAGCACCCTATGTATCCTCCTCTGACCCACCCTCCTCCGAGAGGGAACATCCCCACTGGGGAAGACAACCTGTGGGCTCATCTTCAGCCACTGCTGAGACTACTGTCATGCCCTTTATCCCAGAGGCTGTCTTTCCACCATGGCCAGATGCCAGCAGCATTTGTCCCCAGGACCCTGTAGGCCATCCCCTCTTCATCACCTTGGAGTGTGACATGGTCTGCTCAGCAAAGCTCCTCCCCTGCAGCAGGTGCGTCAGAGAACATGGACAGTGGTTTTCCAACTATTGTGCTCAGAATAAACTTTCACATCCAAGAAATGTTGTGGGCATCCTGGAAAGGGTAAATCAAACCCACAGGCCCTCATGGTCCCTGTGCAACACAGTGCTGCCTTGGCACAGAAATATTTACAGCAAAGTTCCCATGTGATCCTGCAAACACAGCAACCATCTTTGATACCAGTTCTCTAAAGTCTCTCTTCTTGAAAGCAGAGCAAGTTGTAGCCTGGCCTCCTTATCACATCAGCCACCAGTTTCACACAGTCTGCTTGGTTCAGGGTGCTGCGTTTCAGACCTGGCTGTGGCCTCATGCTCCTCACAGCATAGCACAGACATAGCTGGTACATCCATCAATCTTGGCACCATGACACATGGGAGGGGTTCTATCACATCTTGAGCTCAGAGGGGCCGGCAGTGCCTGGGGTAGGGGGAAGCCCATGGCAGGCATGTGGTGGGTTTGCTGAGTAACTCTAACCAGTCTGTAAGGCCGGTTGCCTAACCGGGAGGTTGGACACACCCACCTCTGCACCCAGCACCAGGCTCTGCATTTGGCACCTAGCTCTGCTGCATTGCTCCCCTGGAAGGCTTCAGCTGATTCAAGGCTCCTGGCCGACTCTCCCACTGGAAAACCCACCCAACAACCCGCCAACAAATAGCGGCCTGCCTCATCTCAATCCCACTCCCCTGGAGTTAATCAGAGCACCCAACTGTTGCTCATTCCTTCTAGCCATAAAAACCCCACACCCCAGGAATTTGGTGCAACTTCCCTGGTCCCTTTCCCCAGGACCATGGAAGCTCGCCCGGGAGCTGAATAAATTGGATTTTCATTTTCTTATACTGGCCTCAGTTTCCTCATTTTAAACTCGGCAATAAACCTTACACAGTCCTTATGGAATGAGCATCAGCTCACCAGGGGCCTCATCCTAGCCATCCTGGGGCAACACATGTGGCTCCAAGGTCCCTCTGGCAAAACTCCTTTCCCTGGTTGAGGGCTCTAAGTGACCAGCCTGGAGACCAGAGCCATGCTGTTTGGTTACCAGACCACTGAGGGGGTCCACGTTCTGCTGTGGCTGCCAGGACTCCTATTCCTCTGAAGACAGCCATGTCTGGGGACCGCCAAGAGCTCTGCATGGAGGAGCAGTGCAGGATCACAGAATTCCATGATTCCTGCTAATCGGTGATGTCTGTTCATCCATCAGCATGGGATCACAGAATTCCACGCTTCCTGCTAATTGGTGATCTCTTCATCCATCAGCATCCACACTTCCTGCCATATCAGTGATCTTTTCTTCTGTCAAATCTCCCTTCCCAATTGTACAATCAACATCAGTTCCTCATCCCCACAGCCCCTGAGGGCAGCTCAGCTCGACCTCTAGGACTGGCCACCCCCTCCCTGGACTGTGACATTGGAGAAAGACCCAGGGCCAAGGCAGCCAAAAGGACAGTACCTGACCAGCCAAACAAAGCAAGGGCCCAGCAGGAGAAACAAGCCTCCCTCCCTCCAGCTGCCTCCTTGTGCAGCCATATGCCCCCACCCAGCCAACCTGCATGTGAGAGTTGCTCATTGGCTCTTCGGCTTGGCAGCTGCACAATCTTGGGGGTTCCCGAGCTGCTAGCCAGAAAGCCGAGGTTGGACTTAGACAGGCAGGAGGCATGCAGGCCCTGGAGTGAGGCACCAGGCAGAGAATGCTTGTCTGAGGAGGGAATATCTAAACTGAGGCTTGGAGGGTAGGTGGTTGGGGGCAAGGGAGGGGTGTGCCCCAGCCTCCTACCTGACCTGAACATGCCCATTTTCACCTTGGCAGGTGCTGATGCAGCAGCACTGCTGGGTGATTCCACAGCCTCTGCCTGTAGTGAGCACAGATACGCCTCTTGCTCAGGGCTCTGAGTATGGGGTAGGGGTCCAGGCTGCAGCTCGGGTCGGGTCTGCTCTGCGTGCCCCTCACTCTGCTGCACTGCAGGCATGTTCTCCCTGAAGCTGACTCCCTGGAACATATTGCAGGGCCTGTGGATATCAACCAGTGCCCACGTGGCCAAAGCCCACCTTAGTGGGGTGGAGAAATATGTCCCTTCCATGGCCATCAGGCCCAGAGCTGACCATCGTGGGCAGGGCTCATGTATGCCCAATCTCTGCCAGCTAGTCTCACCTCAGTGCAGGCCCTGTCCATGTGCAGAGAACCCACATGGGCACCCCCTCTCCACCCCTTTGTCTCTAAGATTAAATCCAAGAACCTTGAGCCCCACTCCCACATTCCCCTCCAACCCCTGCTCCGCCCACCCATGTTCCCCTCCAACCCCAGCTCCTCTCCACTCTCATTCCCCTCCAACCCCTGCTCCTCCCCACCCACATTCCCCTCAAACCCCTGCTCCTCCCCACCCACATTCCCCTCAAACTCCTGCTCCTCCCCACCCAGACATGTGGCTCCAGCTCCACACTCGTGCACCTGCTGTTTATGGTTTGTGCTGACTGGATGCCATTTCTCCTTCCATCTCCACCTGCCAATGTTCTCTTGACCCTCAGGCCCATTTAGAGACTGGCAAAGCAAATGTGGGCTGGGCACAGGGTTCCATCCTAAGTGGCTGGCCTGTCCAGGAGAGGAAATTCCACCCCACACCCACCCCACCACCACAGGAGGTGCCCAGAAAGCAGTGGGACTGGCCACTGTGGGGGTTCCTGTGTCCAGGCTGGGGCTTCTCAGCATAAAACCACCTGATGGCAGCCTCAAAGCACCACTGCCTCCAAGGACACAGCGTCTCCAAACCTGGGAAGAAGGCAGCCACACCCTGTGTTGGTGGGTGCCAGGACTAGCCAGGACTTCCTCCCAAATATTTAGAAACTTGATTGCAATGAAAAGATAGCATCACTGAATTAAATATGTCATTTAATTTATGGAGCTGAGATTTGGTTTGCCAGCAGTTTAAAATGATGCCACTCACAGCCTTGTGGCACTGTGGGATGGGAAGGTATCTACACAATTATTTACTTAAGAACATACCTTCCTGTAAAATAACCGATGCTTTACCTAAATAAATGTATTTACATGGGAGACTGTCACAGATTTGATGTTTCGTAATCATTTCTCTTAGTATACATTAAAAGGTAATAGTGATTGTTATCAGAAACAGTTATCTGAAACCTGGAACTCAGCTCCCAAAACGGGCAGTGTTGGGGAAGAGATTCCCTAGACCTGTGCTGGGGAGACTTAGTTCACCTCCCAGTTTGTTGTTGATCAAATGTTCCAGATTCAGGGACATCCCCTGTTATCTGAATTTTAGCCCAAGGGAGATACAGTGATCTCTGTCCAGGGACACAGATTTAAAGCTGGTTGGACATTAATCAGTCCATAACCCAGAGGTCTTATTTCAGCCTTTCTTTCCAAATTGCCTGTAAATACCCTCGCTTGTGAAGCGTGCTCCACATCCGGTCACCACGCCTGTCGTAACATCGTCCCTCACTTGTTAATGAATTAAACGAAATCTTCCATACGTACCTATTTTCCATTTGCTGGAGAATCATGATTTTACCCCTTTGAAAATTATACATTAGCAACGTAAATGGTTCTCTGACTACATATAGGTACACCGTAAAATCATCCTGTGGGCTGAAGGCTGGGTGGTCCTGTCAGGGCTGTGATGGGTCGGGAGGTAGCTGCTTTGTGGAGGAACCTCCCTCCCTCCCTTTTTCCTTTTTTCCCTCTCTTCTTCCCCTCTTCCCTCCCTCCTTCCCTTGCTCCTTCCCTTGCTCCTTCCCTCTCTCCCTCCTTCCCTCCCTCTCTCCTTCCTTCCCTCCCTCCCTCCTTCCCTCCCTCTCTCCTTCCTTCCCTCCCTCCCTTCTTCCCTCACTCTCTCCTTCCTTCCCTCCCTCCCTGCTTCCTTCCCTCCCTCCTTCCCTCCCTCCTTCCCTCTCTCTCCTTCCTCCTTCCTTCCCTCTCTCCCTCCCTCATCTCTCCCTCCCTTCCCCTTCCCACCTTCTCTCCTTCCTTCCCTCCTTCTCTCCCTCCCCTCCCTCTCCCTTCCCTCTCTTCCTCCTCCCCTCTCTCTCTCCCTATTTTTCTCTCTCTCCCTTCCATCTCTCCCTCCTTCCCTCCCTCTCTCCCTCCTTTCTTCCCTCCTTCCTTTAGCCAGCTACTTACTGAACAGTGTCTCTGGGGAACCCACAACACCCAGCCCTTCCCCACCACCAGCTGGGCCCTGACCTGGGAGCTGATCTGTGGGAAGGTGTGGGCGGGAAGGAAGTGGGGCGTGTTCCAGGTTTCAGAAAACTTTTTCTGATAACAATTATTATTGACTTTTAATGTATACTAAGAGAAATGATTACAAAACATTGAAGTGAGGGTGTCCCCTGAGAAAGGGCTTAGCCAAGGCCCCTGAGTGGGTTTCCCAGTGTTCACCCACCTCCCTCCTGCGACCTGGCCGGCTGGCATCCCCTTTGGTGCTGATAGGAGCCTCTGCTTGCAGGCTAGGGGCCTCCCCAGGCAGGAGCCGGTGTGTCCGCCATCCCATCAGCTTCCCCTTCTCCCCTTTCTTTTGCAGGCAGAAGCCTCAGGCCAGCCCCAGAACCCTTTTCTTCTCCCAGCTCCGCAGAGGTCCTCTAGCCTTCACTGTCAGGGGTGTTTCCCTTCTTTTCCACTCAAGACAGAGTGAGACCAGCTCTTCTGCCCGTCTCAGAGCCCCCAGGGCTCCCAAGGCAGACTTGAAGCTCATCACCAGAGGGACCTCAGGGGGCTGCAGGGGCAGGCAGCAGGCAGGCAGATTGGCTGGTTAAACATTTGGGTCTGTCCAGCGGGAAGCGCTGCGTTGTGACCACACGTCACAAGTTCCGAATCAGCACCTGTGTAAGGAACAGGCTCTATTTTTGTTCGGTTGCCAGAACGTCTCACAGCTTGGAAAACAAGCTTCCTATGGTGCTAAGAACTTCCCCACCAGGCACTCGAGTTCATGTGATCAGGAGCCAGAGGTTTTTACAGAGTCTCCACAAGGACAGCAAGCACCAGGACCCCACCTCTCGATTGCATTGTGTCCACTTCTACCTTTGACTCCAGGATATCCCCGGATAAAGTTGAACATACACAGAAAGGGAACATCTGCTCTCCCCTCCCTGAGTGCCTCATATAAGTCCAAGGGTGGTGCCACATCTGATAGAGTCTCTGTAATTTAAGACCAGGTATACGGGGCGTGCAGAGAGACACAGAGTCCTGCAATAGGAACAAACACGGGCTCTGCACAGGAGCTTCTGGTGACCTTGTGGTGGTACGTCACTGCGTCCAGTGGGAGGGGGAGCTCCAGGCTGTGGGCACTAGGCCATCCTATGGGTCAGGAGAGAGTGCCCATGGCTTCTCTGGCTAGGCCTGAGGTGGGAGTGATCAGGGGAGGGAGGTGATCAAAAATCAGAGGCACTGGCAGTACACACCGAGTCCTGACCTCAGGGCAGCTGCTGCAGAGGCCCTAGCCAGAGCCCCATAGGCATCCTCCGTGTGTCTGAGGTCGGGGTATCCCTGGAGGTTCAGGGTGTCCCGGGCGGATCAGTGTCCCTGGGTGGGTCATTGTCCCTGGCAGATCCATCTCCTGGCAGCTTGGTGTCCCTGGGTGGGTCAGTGTCCCTAATGGATCCACCTCCTGGCAGCTTGGTGTCCCTGGGTGGGTCGGTGTCCCTAATGGATCCACCTCCTGGCAGCTTGGTGTCCCTGGGTGGGTCGGTGTCCCTAATGGATCCACCTCCTGGCAGCTTGGTGTCCCTGGGTGGGTCGGTGTCCCTAATGGATCCACCTCCTGGCAGCTTGGTGTCCCTGGGTGGGTCGGTGTCCCTAATGGATCCACCTCCTGGCAGCTTGGTGTCTGTGGGCAGATTGGTGTCCCTGGGTGGGTCGGTGTCCCTAATGGATCCACCTCCTGGCAGCTTGGTGTCCCTGGGTGGGTCAGTGTCCCTAATGGATCCACCTCCTGGCAGCTTGGTGTCCCTGGGTGGGTCAGTGTCCCTAATGGATCCACCTCCTGGCAGCTTGGTGTCCCTGGGTGGGTCGGTGTCCCTAATGGATCCACCTCCTGGCAGCTTGGTGTCTGTGGGCAGATTGGTGTCCCTGGGTGGGTGGGTATCCCTGGCAGATCAGTCTCCTGGCAGGTTGGTGTCCCTGGGCAGATTGGTGTTCCTGGGTGGGTAGTGTCCCCGAGTGGGTTGGTGTCCCTGGTGGATCCATCTCCTGGCAGGTTGGTGTCCCTGGGCTGATTGGTGTCCCTGGGTGAGTGGGTGGGTGTCCCTGGTAGATCTGTCTCCTGGTGGGTCAGTGTCCCTGGGTGGGTCAGTGTTCCTGCTGGGTCGGTGTCCCTGGGGTTCGGTGTCCCTAGGTGGGTGGGTGTCGCTGGTGAGGTCGGTGTCCCTGGCAGATCCATGTCCCTAGTGGATCCCTCTCCAAAGCTGCATGCTGCTCTTTACCACGGAGGGAGGTGCTAGTAGCCAAGCCATCCTCCCCAAGTGGGCTCCACTTGGAGGAAAGCATGTGTGGGTCCCCTTGTTGGCTGGGTGTCCCCGTCTAAAGGGACAGCTGGAACTCCCTGTGTTCCAAGGTCTCACTGGAGCCCCTCAGATCCCACACAGCTGCAGGGATGTCTCTGCTGCCTGAGGTCTGGTGAGAGACTTGATGGGGGATTTGGCCAACCTCCACCTCAAAACCCTCACAGCAGCTGCATGTTGAGGTTTCATTCAATTTTATTTACAGGTCCTCAGAATGAAAAAAAACAGTGTAAAAAAAATACCAGGCCAGGCATGGTGGCTTATGACTGTAATCGCAGCAATTTTGGAGGTCAAAGTGGGCAGATAGTTGCGCCCAGGTCTTTATGGCCAGCCTGGGCAACAAAGTGAGACCTCACCTCTACAAAAAATTAAAAAGTAGCCAAGCATGGTGGCAGACACCTGCAGTCCAGCTACTCCAGAGGCTGAGGTGAGAGGATTATTTGCACCCGGGAAGTCAAGGCTGAAGTGAGACGTGATCACACCCTTGCACTCCAGCCTGGGAGACAGTGAGTCCACTTCTTTCTCTCTCTCTTTCTAGATATATGTACTCGAGTGAATCTAAAACACTTCCACGTTAAAAGTCACTAGGATCATTTCAAAGGGAAAATAGACCTGAGCTATGCTCTCCCTCAGCGCAAGACCCTGCCAGGAAGTGGTTAAGTGGAACCTTTGCTGGAAACAGCGCCCCAGCACCAGTGAATGCAGGCATGCCTATTCCCTCCCCTCCCTTCCCAGAGGGGCTGGCCCAGGTGGTGGAGACCCATGCATTAGGCGGAGGCCTCGGTTCTACCCGGGTCTGCCATCTCATTGTGTGGGTTCCAGCCTAGCTTTAATAGCACCCACACCATTACCAGGAAATGGATCCACTTACTCTGTGCGGATGAGAATTCCATTAATGTTCTGAGAATTCCATTAAGGTTCACTCTGACCTTTGCTAATTCCAGTGTCATTAGCAGTGCCTACATCTCCAAATCTCCTTGATGCCAAAAGGCAGTAATGGGTGTCTGCTGTACCTGCTTAATGAGCTATAAAATGAACCAGTGGGTGATTTGTTTCTTGCTGTCAAGACCCTGGGTAAGTAACAGCCAGGACGGCAGAAGGAAGGCTGCATGTCCTGTCACCCAGACAGCACTCCAGACATCGGCCTCTCTAAGCACAATGGATTCAAAGGTAAAAATATGTTGATGCACACACTTTGTTTTCCATTCCCTTCACATTTTTTCTCCATGATTAGTTTATCCATCATCATCTTGGAAGAATGTTGACATCACCCACCTTTGTTTCTCAGATGGTGATGAATCGGCAGGGGGCTGGAGTGGAGCATGCCAGCTCCTCCTCAGCCTGGGCACCCGACCTTGGCTCCCTCCAGCCCTGGGCTCTGTTTTCCTTCCAGACTTGGCCCTGCACCTCTGCATCACACTCCACCTGGACCCTGCACACCCAGTCCTGCAGCTCCACTCAGCGGGGCCCTCATGCCTACAGGTCCTCTCTGAGCAAAAGCTATCTTATTGTTAAAGAGACTTGCAAAAGCCACACACCCGTAGTCTGTTACTTTGACACATTCTTTTTACCTCACCCATGTCTGCATCCCTTGAGGTGCTCAGAGGGACATTTCTATGTGGCTTCTGTCTTAGTGCACATAAAATGTGGTTTTAACTTATAATTGGCATGATATTGTCAAGATCAGTCATTTTGAAAACTGTCATTGTCAATCATTGCACATATTGCAATAATTTCCTAAGTCATAATTCTCCATCTATCTGTCAAATGCTGAAAACACTCTTGTTTACTAGTTTCAATACTTTTACAGGTAATACCACAAATATCTTTAGAAATGAAAGTTTGTCTTTTTAGTATTGTTATTTTTGTCTCTTTGTTTCTTCAATCGAATAATGGTCTTGTTGGGTTGGGGAGAGTGAGTCACTTGTAGGTCTTGATTTCCAAAGAGGCTAAGCAGATATGCAAGGCCACAAACACCTGATTCAGGTGAGACATTTGGGGTCTCTCAGGAGGGGTGAGAGACAAGAGCCGGGTGACTCCCTGGGCCTTGGTAGGATTCCTAAGAGTTAGTTCTTCATTTCTGTTGGGAACAGATGCTTGGTACCACAAAGAAAAATTAGCTGTGAGACAAAGGATCTCTAAGCAAACAATTTTTGCTTCTTGGACTGCAGGAAGGGTACTCTTGCTAGCCATCTTGCCATGAGCTTACAATGAACAAAGAAAAAGCAGACACGTTTATCCCTTACACATTTGGGTTCATCCTTACTGCTATGGCTGATCTCCGTTGGTGGAGCCAGACCTTGCAATCTAAATTAAAACCCGATTGGCTAACAACTTAAAACTTTTCTAAACAGGTAAAAGCAATGGAGAGCTGGGACATGCCTGTGAGCATGTCCAGCACAGATATCTTGGTTAAAGTACAAGGACATAAAATGTACTATGTGCCTGTAAGCATGGCATGTCTATCAGCTACATAGGATAAGGCTTAACAAAGAATTATTAGCACACTTATGATTTATTCTTTAAAAAGAAAGGAAACTCTAAAGAGAAACTTTTCTACTTCCCACAATTCTCTCCTCTTTTACTTTATAATTTTCCTCTTTAAACTTTTTTTTTTGAGACGAAGTTTCACTCTTGTTGCCCAGGCTGGAGTGCAATGTTGCAATCTCAGCTCACTGCAACCTCCGCCTCCTGGGTTCAAGCAATTCTCCTGCCTCAGCCTCCTGAGTAGCTGGGATTACAGGCACGCGCCACCATGCCCAGCTAATTTTTTGTATTTTTAGTAGAGACGGGTTTCACCATGTTGACCAGGACGGTCTCCATCTCTTGACCTCGTGATCCACCCGCCTCAGCCTCCCAAAGTGTTGGTTTTGGCTTAGTTGTTTTGCCTGAGTTTCTAAAAGAAAAAGTTTCTCTTTCTTTCTTTGCTTCCTTTTCTCTTTTTCTGACTCTTTCTCTCTCTCTTTCACACACACTTTCTCTTACAATCTTTCAACATACCTCAACTTTCTTTTTTAACATCTTGCTGGCTGGAGTGGGGGCTTGCCTTGGGCTTCTGTCTGTTGGTCCCAGGCACCGGCAGCCTTCTCGGGGCATAGGCGGCCAGGCACGGGCTGCTGCGTCTGTCTGCCCTGCAAGGTTCCTGGCACACAGCCTCAGACTCTCTTGCTGCTGTGGCAGTGGCTGCTGCTCAACCAGGCTGTCTCAGCCCCACCCATTGCCTCTGCGGTGCCCCTGGCCGTAGCCAGTGTCCTCGTGGGTGACCTTTGCCACGCTGCTCTATGCTCAGCCCCGGGCAGCCTCCAGCACTTCACAGGTGCACAGCCGTGCGCGCTGCTGCTAAGTGGCCTGGCCTCTGTGTGCCTGTGACCTCGCCTCCCTGGACCCTCCCCTAGACAGGCAGCTGCCCAAGCTGCAGGCACTGCTGTGGCCACCTCAGGGAGCCTTTACTGGGGCTCCTCCGGAGCCATCTTGGAAACCTTTGCCTTTTTTTCTCCAGGGGAGAATTCTAACTATCCTCCCTGCCTTTCTGGAGGTCTGTCTCACTCCGCTCCTCTTTGCTTTTGCTTTGCCCTCTCTGGCCTCTAGGCCATATGAAACAATCACAGATCTTGCAGAGAGAAACCACTCACACTGAACTACACATGCACAATTACACTTAATTTTCAGAGTTTTGCACAAAGCTTGAAGCCTTTGTTTTCCCACGTTGCTGAGAGGCCAGGTTGATTTATTCCTTGCACCAGGTGGGTCTCGGCTGGAGACCACCCCGGAGAGGAATGGGTCCCATCTGGGTTGCCAAATTTGTTGGAAACAGCTGCTAACACAAAGAAAAATCAGTACTGAGACACAGGATCTCTCAGCAAAGCAGTTTTTACTTTTTTACTTCCTGGACTGCAGGAAGGGTACCCTCTCTGGCCATATTGCCATGAGATACAATGAACAAAGGAAAGCAGACACATTTTTTCCTTACGCATTTGGGTTCATCCTTACTGCTATGTCTGATCTCTGTTGGCTGGGGCCAGACCTCACAATCTAAATTAAAACCCGGCTGGCTAACAACTTAAAACTTTTCTAAATAGGTAAAAGCAATGGAGAGCTGGGAAATTCCTGTGAGCACATCCAGCACAGATACCTTGGTTAAAGTACAAGGACATAGAATGTAATACATGCTTATATGCATGGCATGTCTAACCGCTACATAGGATATGGCTTAACAAAGTTATTAGCACACTTATGATTTATTCTTTAACAAGAAAGGAAACTTTAAAGAGGAACTTTTCTACTTTCCACAATTTTATTGTCTTCTCTTCATCAGTATCCACCTACGCCTTCTGCTCAGTGATCCCTGCTCTGACTAACATTGTGGATTGATTCTGTTGCTGTAGGATTTTCTATAAATGTGAACCCACCCTGTTTGTCTCCACCCTTTGGTCTCAGCACCATGGCTGAGACGAGTCCAGTTGTAGCTATGTCAGAGGGGCAGGAATCTTCACTTCTCACTGCTGTTCACATTCTCCTGTGCATACCCCACATGTTGCGCACCCACTCAGCCATCTGTGGGCATCTGGGGCGCATAGTAGACCACAGGCATGTTGGCCCCCATGAGCCCATCTTCTGGTGTGCGTTCTGTGAAGCCTGTCCCTGGAGTGGCCTGGAGGCTGCCTTGCCTCCCCTGGGCTGAGGCTGGGACAACTGTGCCCTCTCTTGGCCTCTTGCTGGTATCCTCTGGGGAGTGCCCAGAAGTGAGTGATCTCATGAAGAGGTGCACATGGCAGGAATCCTGGGCAGTGCCCAGCAGCCCCAGGAGAGAATCCCACCTGCAGCCACATGAGTGAGCTTGGAGACCATGTGGTCAGGAGAGGCTGCCCAGCCACAGAAAATAGGGAAACAAGGGCTGTTGTTCAGGATGCCAGGTCAGGGTCCTCTGCTGAGCAGCAATGACAGGAATACCGGCAGGTACTGCCACCTCTGCCATTTTGCAATTTACATGAAGTCTCAGCTCTGTGTATAATGGGACAGCAGCATCCAAAGCTGTCCCCATCAGGGGCTTACACAGCCACCTCCTTCACAATTAGGAGTTGGCTGTCTTAAGCCTGCACCTTACTGTGGAAGCCAAAGTGGAACCATGCCAACTCCAGACTCACCTCGAGCTCTCCTTGTCTGGGAAGCAGCTCCCTCCACTGCAGCCACTCAACACAGCTGGT
This sequence comes from Saguinus oedipus, assembly GCA_031835075.1. NCBI lineage: Eukaryota > Metazoa > Chordata > Mammalia > Primates > Cebidae > Saguinus > Saguinus oedipus. The sequence goes on from CM063170.1 coordinate 9,349,876, forward strand.
CTCATTGCCGCAGGGCATGCCCGTCTGTGGCCATCCCGGCCTCCTCCCCAACACACCCACAGAAGTCTGTGTCCTATCCCTGCAAAGGACTCCCAGGGTGCCCCTGTGTGGACGTCCACACCCAGGGCCACAGTGCTGCACCCTTTCTCACTATTTTCCAGGAGGGAGCTCTCTCAGGCCCAGGGGTGTTGATCAGAGCCCCAAAGCTCACACCTCCTCTTCTGTCTCTGCCTTCATGTCTTCAGGTGGGTATTTCAAATCCCAAGAAAGTACTTAGTAACTTCTTTGAGTAATATTATATTGAGAAATGATTATTTTACTTTCAGGTGATTTTTAAAGGTTACATTCACAGAAATTTTTTTTAAAAAATCTCAATTTGAAGTCATGTGCTTTTTCTGCTGGGGCAGGGTTTAGTTCTGCATTGGACACCCACAGAGAGCAGAGATCCGGGCATAGTGCCTGCACGTGCAGATGGGCAGAGGTTCCCTGGAGAGCCCAGCTCCCATGTGAAGGTCCAACCTGGATGGAAGGTTGGATGCACATGTGGGACAAGCAGAAGTTTCTGGAAGGGGTGCGGGAGCTGGGAGTCCAGGGGCTTGCTCCTGGAATTCCACGCTGACCCCCAACCCTGCTCAAGGGAACAGGACACCAGACACAGCTCTGGAGCTGGAGGAGCCACAGCTGCCCCTGCCATCCTGGCATTATGGGCCTTGGACTCTGCTCTCTATAAATTCCCTCTGGAGGGAGCAGAGCCTTGAGATTTGGAGACCAGCAGGCTCCTGGGCCCTTCCTGGAGAGTGGGGATGGGGGGGTGTCTCACATTCACAGGAACATCCAGCTAACCTGAGGGTCCCTGAGCGAACCGGAGGTACGTGCAGAGACGGTGGCAGCTCCTCTCAGGCAGCCCACCCTGGCCATCTGTGACGCAGGCTTCAGGAGAGGAGTGATCAGGCAGCACACTCGAGCCATGTGTGACACCACCTTCAGCAGAGGAAAGAGGAGAGGGATGAAAGCTAGGAAACCAGGAAGTCTGAAAAATACCTATTGACAAGAGTTGGTTGGAGGAGCTGGGCAGAGGGGCTCAGGTCAGCCCCAGTCCAGCTGGGCTGTCAGAGGATGGGGGCTGCCCCACACTGCCGGTGCTGAAGGTTGGACTCTCTGAGGACTGTGAGGGGGTCTCAGTGCTGTGTCCACAGATGGGTCAGGGACCTCCCCAGGGAACCTTCTCTCGGCTGGGCCAGCCCTCCCCAGGGGCTGTAGATGAGGGAGTTAATGAACGGAGGATGAGCAGAGCCACCTGGGTTGCCTGCAGTAGGTGAGGCAGGGAGTAGGGGTCTGTAGCGAGCGGAGGGAGGACAACCTGGGGCCTCACGAACGCTGACTGCCTGCCTGCTGCAGGAGCTAACTGTGGGCGTCTGTTGGAAACAGGCATGGCTGCAGGATTTATGGACCATTTAGACATACTGATTAGTCCAGTGAGCTTGATTTCAGATTCCAAGTTCTGGTTTCTGAGTGGAGCCGTGGACTCTGCAGGACCCATGGCTGAGGAGCAGCAGCGACCCCAGGGGCCCTGGGGTCATGAGGGAGACTGTGTACTTCCAGCACATGGTCACTACAGGGCCAGGCCAGGGCCCAGACACAGTGAGCCACCAAGAGGGGCCAGCCAAGGTCAGAGCCTCGCAGAGGGTGAATTCCAAAGAGGGACCCTCCTACTCTGAGACCATCACTCCCAAGCCACACTCAGCAGGTGACGTGCAGCAAGACCCTGGGACCCCAGTCTCCATGCATGCCAGGGAGAGGCAGCGGCATCTGAGGGCATTCTGCTGCCTGACAGACCAGCAGTGAATTTCAGTTGTCACCCTCTCTGAGTTTCCCCAGTGTGAGGAGGCAGGGCCTGGGTCCCAGGGTTGTCTCAGTCTCAAGGCAGCCCTCAAAATGGGGGACCCATGACCAACTCCCTGGGTAGGGAGGAGCAGGCAGCTAGCTAGAGCCTCTGGCCCTTTTGGAAGAGGCCCCATGCCCTGGGCCTCAAGGGAGTGGCTGCACACATGCACACACACACACACATGCACATGGGTATGCACAATCACACATGCATGTGGGCATGCACATTCACACATATATGTATGTGTATGCACATGTGTCTGAACATTCACACATGTATGTACACATCAACATGAACATGGGCATGCATACTCACACATGTATGTACATGTACACACATGCATATGTACATTCACACATTCATGTTTGTACATGTACACAGATGCACATGGGTATGCACATTCACACATGCATGTTTGTACATGTACACAGATATGCACGATGTACACATTCACATGTATGTACATGTACACATGTACATGTATGCACATTCACACATGCATGTTTGTATGTGTACACAGATATGTACATGGCATACACACTATCACATGTGTGTTTGTATGTGCACATGCATGTGTACGTGCATTCACACATGCCTGTTTGTACATGTACAATATATGCACATGGGCATGCACATTCCCGCATGTATGTTTGTACATGTACATATAAGCACATGGGGTATACACATTGACATATGTATGTACGTGTACACATGAACATGTACACAGATATGCACATGGGTATACACATTCACACATGCATGTTTGTATATGTACACACATGCATGTGCACACAGGTATGCACGAAAGAGGCTCCTAAGCACTTTTGCACCCCTTAGCTGCCTTCCAAAGGGACAGGGCCTGATTTCCCTGTAGTGGGACCCTGAGCGTGCACAGCTTCTGTGGAGCCAGGTGATGCACAGGATCTCAGCGCCGGCTGAGGAAGGTGTATTGGCAACAGTGGACAGCAGAGAACTGTGAGGCTTAGCGGCATGGGCTCTGCCCTCACAGCTCCTCTGCCAAGCAGGGACCAGGCCCCACTGTCCTAGCCAAGGTGTCAACCAAGCGACACCAGTCCTCCTGTCCTGGCCACCCAGTCCTGCATTTCAGAGGAGCTGGGGTCTTCATCATTGGATGAGTCTGGGCACTACCTGCCCTCTCTGGCCTTGGTTTACCCCCATACTACTGGGCAATGGATTAGGGCATAGCAAAGGACCATTTCAACTCCACTGGTGCCACATGGCTGAAGTCCTGGCCACTTTTTCCTGCATTCCGGCGTTTTCTGGCAAAAGAGAAGCATGTTAGTGCTTGAAATGGCCTCACCTCTTGCTATTTTTGCAGGAGGCCTGAACACAATTGTTAAAAATAGAAATAATGAGGGAAAGCAGCAGCTTCTGCCCTTGAGTCCCGAGGCCAGGACAGGGCTCCCAGGATCCTCTCTGGGCTCCTGATGATGAATGATCATTGCACTGCATTTGTCCTTAGCTAATTTATCCTTGGCCTAGAGAGAAAGTTTCTGCCTTTTTTTTTTTTTTTTTTTTTTTTTGGAAAGCTGGAAAGGTGATTCAGGCCTCATATCTTTCCTTGGTCTTTTGGGCACTGAGCCCTGCATTTCCCAGCTGGCAAAATGCTGTGTGGAGCTTGTTCTAGGCGCTCTGTCGGCCTCATGCTGCCTGTGCTAGCTGGAGCCAGCATGGTGATCACACATCTGGGTGCGCCCAGCATGACCCCACCTTGCGGCTCCTCTGAGCTGCCCTTTCCCTGCAGAGGGGCCAAAAATCGCCCCTGGGAGGCCATGAGTGTAAGCAAGAAAGGCATGGCAGGGTGAGCCAGGACAGGACAACCAAAACCCTAGTGCTTGGTGGCCATGCATCCCAGCTCTTAGAGGCACAGGCCTTGAAGATGCAGAGAGGTTTGCACTGGGAAAGACTTTGGTATCTCTACTTTCCCCCCACGTGCACCACCACTGCTGCTCCCTGCTGTAGCTCCTCCCTGCCAAGAGGCATTCCCAGCCCCAGGACCATAGAGAAGCATAGAGGTCTTCAGTGTGGCTAAGTGCCACCACCTGTGGCACCTGGGACTCAGCTGCCAGCTACGCCCATCCCCAGAGCTGAAGTCTCCTTGCGTTTGGGCCTTGATTATTTTTAATGCAGGATGCAGCTCAAGGCTTGCACCGCACTTCTGTATTCAGGTGCTAAAACAATGCAGTTTCTTCTTGAGTTCCCTGTTTCAAGGAGAGAACCATGAAGAAACAGACGAAAGGACTATTGCAAGCTACAGTCATAAAGGAGGGCATGCTGGTGAGGCTGGGCACCAAGGAGCCTGGTGTCAGCCCAATCTGAGCAGCAGAGCCAGCAGGAAAACCGGGCCTCTGTGAGTGTGTGGGGTGATTTGCAGGTGGGTATGTGTTTAAATTTTGTCTCTTACATGTTGCTCCCACAGCAGGTCCTACATCAGTCCTGGCACTGCCTGTGATGTTTGATTCTGCCAGTGCTGCCCGCTTCACTTTGGGTACACAGAAGATTTGCATCATGGTTCTTGCTGAAGATGGCAGTGTGTGACTGTGTATGTGTGTGTCCACAGGCATGCATGCACCTGTCTTTACATGAACACACATGAATACAGTGCATGTATATACACACAAACACATGCATGTGCTTGTGAGGTACATACACATGCACATTAGCCTACATGTATATGCACATGTGTGATTGGCATGTGTGTGCATGAATGCATATGTATATGGGCATATATGTGAATGTGCATGTACAGGCACATGTGCACATATGCATATTTGGCTGTGTAAGCAGGCTATGGACATGCATGTATGCATGAATGTACAGGCATGTATGCACATGTGTGTTTGGTGTGTGCATAGCTGTGTGTATGAGCACACACATGGATACAGGCATGCATACATGTGTGCATGCACACTTGTCCAGACACATAACTGCACACATCCCTTCCCTCACCTGCCTTTGGGCTCTCCCTCATTGCTGCTGGCTGATAGGTCTTGAAAGGCCCAGGCTCTGGTGGGCATGCTCTGCTGCCCAGGTGGGCAGGAGTGGGAACAGCCTATTGGGGCCTTCTCCAGGTTTCCTCTGTCAGCCTGGAGGAGAGCAATAATGATGCAATTTCTTACAGTAATGATACCTTACACTGCATAATTATTGTGTCATTCAAAATATTGGAAATAGTAGTACAGAGAGGTTAACTGACTTACCCAGGGTTGCTCAGCAGCTCAGCAGCTCAGCCAGCACCACAAAGTCGGCCACCACCCCACAGTTTTGCTGGTCAGTTGGGTGACCTGGCTAGCCCAGGGGAGGATGCCTCACTCTGCTGAAAGCCATCCACATCCATGTCAGGGAGCTTCTTGTTGTCTAGGAGATGCTGTGAGCCCCAAGGACCATAGAGAAGCTCCTTCCTTTCCCAGGGCTTCCCAGGGCACCACCGAGGCTGGGCTGACATCATGAGGTGTCCTGCCCATGGCCCTGTGGTTACTGGACACCCCTGACCTGCTGCCTCTGACCCCTTCCTCACTTTCTAAACCTTCTCTCCGCTTCCTAGGAGCTCCTCCCACATGAAGAGTCTTGGCTCCTGCTCTGCCACACTGATGACATCTGTCTTCCAGCAGGTCCCTAATACTGAGCAGCTTAGGGGCAGCCACATTTCGCAGACCTGGTTTCCAATCTTGCACAATCTGCATCTCCTCCTGTGCACAGAGGAGGAAACCAGGCTTCCAGCCCCGGAGCTGGCAAATGCAGAGACCCTAGGCTCCCTGTGTGCCAGGACCACTGGCCTTGCCCTCTGCTACTTGGGGCATCCTGCAGCATGTGGAGCCTGGACAGGCAGCCACACAGAGGGAACGCCAGGCATGCCCCCGAAGCAGCAATGGTGAGGAAGGGACTGTGTGCTCAGTGTGAGCTCAGGACAGCAGCGTCATGCTAGGAGTTTAGAAAAGGGCAGAACCCCCCACATGATCTCTCCCCATTTTAGAGAAGATTCTGAGGCCCAGATCCACTGCCCTCCCTCCCAAAGGCCAGACTCAAGAGGAGGAAGTGCAGGAGGATGTTGCAGCTGGGCCTGTCTCCTCACAGCCCGGACATGGCATTGGCCAAGGTGCAGTCTTTGCACACAGGCCCATCTGCTCTGCAAGGCCTCGTCGGGAAGATGGCAAGCTCTGGGGCTGCATCGCACCCAATCATGTCCCCCAGCCTGTTTCCTCACTTTACGTGGGGCAGAAGACCCGGCTGCAGGGGGCTTGATGCTGTACAAGACAGTGATTAAAACACATGGACACAGGGAGGGGAGCACTACACACTGGGGTCTGTTGCCGGGAATAGGGGAGAGACAGCAGGGGATAGGGAGTTGGGGAGAGATAGCATGGGGAGAAATGCCAGATACAGGTAAAGGGGAGGAAGGCAGCAAATCATACTGCCACATGTGTACCTATGCAACTATCTTGAATGTTCTTCACATGTACCTCAAAACCTAAAATGCGATAAAAAAAGACAGTGATTAGAGGTGCCCAGCACAGGCACACAGCAGGCGCTCAGCAAACACTCACTGCCGGGTCCCTGTGTGCCCATCGAAGAACAGCCAGGCTTCAGGCCTCCAGGAGGCCTCTTGGTGGGGCAGCCTCTCTGACATGGCCTCTGCCCCCTGTGCCTGGACCCCTTATGAGGGGCCCCAGACCAGAAGCAGCCAGGAGGTGGAGCCTCTGATGGATCTCTGAATTCTGTGATCGTGGGTGGGCAGTGACAGCTGGAATTACTCACATTTTATAGATAAAAAGCTACCTCTCCCACAGCAGACAGCAACTGACAAGGTTGTTAGATTCATGCAGACTGGACGATGCATCTGAAGGAAATCGGATCCAGGCGGGAACACCAGCGGCAGCCCAAGTGTTGGCGGAAGCAGGCCTGTTGCTGAATTGTAACGTTTGGAGAAATCACTGTTTTAGCTGCTGCTGGCTCTTCTCAAAGTCCTGACCCAAGAGCTGCTGGAAGCACTTTCCCTGACGACTCTCAGGGACACCAGGCTCTGGCTGCATCCTCAATTGACCCCTTTGTGTGAGTCAAAGAAAAGCTGCTTCCATGGACCTCGGTCCTAGATGAAGCCACAGTGGCAGGAAGTGGTAGCTGGCTGCTCTCAGGGTTTATTTGGTTGGGACAAGAGATCCCGAAGCTGTCCTTGGGGAGGAGCTTAGGCGCTGCTGAGTTGATGCGTGCCTTGAAGAGTGGAGGCACGGGCAGGGCAGGAGACTCAGAGAATGTGGTGCAGAGGCAGCAGGGAACAGTGGGAGGGAGAGCTGGGCCCTCTGGGATGTCGGCTGTGAGCTGGGACGACAGGGGTGGGTGAGGCAATCCCAGCTCTCAAGGCCTCTGACCCAGGAGAGCGTGTGAGACGGCCACGCTGCCATGGGGCCATCTGGGAAGAGACGCAAACCCATCAAGGAGGGCTCACAGGCACGGTGATCTCTGAAGAGTCTCCTGACGGGTGTGTAGGAGTTTTCCAGGAAGGGTGGCTGGAGGGAGCAATAGAGAGTTGCTGGCTCAGACAAAGGCCTCGGGTCCCCAGAGCTGGGTCTTCCTGGGCTAGGGTTAAGGTTCAGATTATGTCTCTTTTCCATAGCCCTTGAGAGTGATTTCAGCAAACGTAACTTGTATGGTTTCTGATGGTCAGAAATAATCCATGTTTTAAGCTTTCTGTAATCCTGTACTTTAAAATTGGCATCACAGACCAGTGCCCCTGCAGAGAGCAGCCTGGTCCTCTAAATGGATGGGCCTGCTGGGGGAAGAGCTGTCCCCAGGATCCACACTGGAGGAGGGGGGCCATGCCCAGCCAGGCTGGAGAGCCTCTGTACTGAGTGGGCACCAGAGCCTCAGGTCCCTGGTGCAGGGGGAGGAGGTCAGGCAGGCCCTGGGAAGCCAATTGCTGCCCAAAGCCCACCCTGAGGAGGGAAGGGGGCAGGAGAGGAGGCAGAACACATCCCTTGAGGGGAAGCAAACACACTTCCCCAGCCTCAGCAGTGCCCACATCGGGGGACCCCAGGAAGGTCGGCACTGTGGGTGCACACCTCTGGCCAGGATCCTGAATCTGAGGTCACACCAGCTCCTTATGGGATGGCCTAATGGAGTAGAGCCTGACCTGGGGAATCCAGGCCTCTCATGCATGGAGCTGGGCAATAGCTGGTACCCACCCCACTCGGCCTCGGGCTCCCTGGGGGACTCCCCTGCCACAAGAGGATCTGTCCTGGGTACTTTGAGTAGAGTAAACTATAGAGAGTGGGGCATTAGGGTGATCTAGGAGAGTCACCCTTGCCCACCACCTGGCCAGGGCCGGACTGATGTGGGCTGGCTGTAAGTCCAGGAGAAAACTCACAAATTCTGAGCTATGCAGCAGATATGAGTCCTGCTTCAACACAGTGTTCTTTAAAATGTGTGAATACACTTTGGGAGGCTGAGGCGGGTGGGTCATGAGATCAAGAGATCGAGATCGTCCTGGTCAACATGGTGAAACCCTGTCTCTACTAAAAATACAAAAAATTAGCTGGGCATGGTGGTGCGTGCTTGTAATCCCAGCTACTCAGGAGGCTGAGGCGGGAGAATTGCTTGAACCCAGGAGGCAGAGGTTGCGGTGAGCTGAGATTGCACCATTGCACTCCAGCCTGGGTAACAAGAGCGAAACTCTGTCTCAAAAAAAAAAGTGTGAATAAATTGAAACTTCAGAAAATAATCTATATTTACAATATCCAAACAGAATTACATCTTTTTCTTTATTTGTTTAGTTATTGAGAGAGGGTCTTACTCTGTCACCCAGGCTGGGTGCAATCACGACTCACTGCAGCCTCAAACTCTCAGACCCAGAGGTCCTCGTGCCTCAGCCTCCTGAGTAGCTGGGACCACAGGTGGGAAGCACCAGGTCCGGCTAGAATACTTCCAAAAGAATCATCTAAGGCAGGGGTGGAAGCTACAGCTTTAGGGCCTAATTCAGCCTCTGTTTTTGTTGAATAGAAGGCTAAAAATGATTTTTATATCTTTAAATGGTTGGAAAATCAAGAGAATATTTTGTGACGTGAAAACATAGAAAATGCAAATTTTAGCATCCATAAACAAGGAATATCCATAAACGTGGGACACAGCCACACCCACTCACCACATTTACGTATCTAAGGCTGCTCTGGGCCACAGCGGCAGAGGTGAGTGTCTGCACCAGAGGCAGAGTGACCTCAAGGCTGAAACACACCATCCAGCCCTTCACAGAGCGGCGTGACAGCCCAGCTCTCAGGCTCCTTGTCAAGGCTGGAGCCCCAGTGGGCTTTCTACCCTTGGGTTTCCCCTGCCCGCAGCCCCCATCACTGGAAGCCGGCTGGCCCAGGTGCCCTGATCCCACCCACACATCCCAGCTCTTCCCTGAAAGTCTTTGGTGACAAGCGCAGCCATGCTGCTCCTCATCATCCGGGGTCCTTGGCCACCTCTGGTGTGTCCCCCAGGTGGCAGGTGCAGCCCTAGGGCCCACTCTGAAGGTGATGGGCTGATGCTCTGGGCAGGATGTCAGGCTCTGTTACAGCTGGTCCTACACATGCTCTTCCCTGGGGCCACGCACCTCTCCTGCTGCAGAAACCTGGGTTTCCTATGTCAAGCTTACATGAAGGCAACCTCAGGACAGAAGTCCAAGAAAGGCCATGAGATCTCAAGCTTGAATATTCCTCAAGCCTGCTCTTGGCAGAGAGAAGTGGGTAAATCTGAGGAACAGGGGATAGGGCCTAGCCCCATGGAAGATGCTTGGACCCATCAACAGCTTCTTGTATGTGCTGCCGGCAGCTGACCAGTGGCCACACTGTGCTGGGAGCATGGGCATGAAGCTACGGGAGGATGCGGTGGAGGCTCCTTCACTCTGAGCGGGGGCTCACCAGGGGCACCGGGGTAAGGCCCAGCAGAGGCACAGTGGAAAGGAGCAAGTCCACCCCAGTTGTCTGAACAGTCATGTTCTGCCCATTCAGTAGCTTAAAAAGGAGGCTCATGGTTTGGCTACAGGCCCTGGTCTACAGCCCAGTTCCCTCACGTTAGGGCTCTCCACGGTCATAGGCAACACAGCATCCCATGCTCTAGACAGGGTCAGGAGTGGAGGGGACAGCAGGTGAGGAGGTGGGTGGGCGGCACAGACATGGGGGAGCCCTCCATGCTCTAGACAGTTTAGGATTGGAGGGGACTGAACAAAAGGAATCACCTTCATTTCACCTTCTGGTAAGGAGAACAGGCTTTAGCCAAGGAAAGAAGGGATGGAAGTGGAGACAAGGCTGGATAAGAGCCAGGATTGGTCCAGGAAAGGAAGGGTGGGGGTGCAAAGCCCTCCCGTGGGGGACCCTGGGACCAGTGCACTATCCCATAGCCCCTGGGAGCCACCAATCTCCCCTAGACAGGCCTGCACCTGAGCATATGGGGGTTGGGGGCCCCCATTGTTCTGCCACAGTGGTCCAGCCAGCCGGAGATCAGAGGAAGAAATAACATCCTCAGGCCTCACATGGGATCCAGATTCAAGGCCCAAAGAGCAGACTTTGCCTGGAGCACTCATGCGGGTCCCCACAGCTCAGACATCGCAGCCCTAGTACCATAAGCGATCACGCATAGGTGTGATAAAAGCCATCTGTCATTCATAAAATATGATGATGCCTTTCTGCAAAGCCATAAGCCATCCTGAAGCTCAGCCAAGAAATGGCTATAAAATCCTGCATAATGGCCTCAAAGCACACTTTCCAATATAAAGAATTTTCTAGGCAGCTGTTTCCAGAATTTATCTGTGTGCAATAATTTTACACCTAAAACTATCACCACATTTGTGTCTGATGGCCTCTCTAGCCGACCCTCCCCTGTAACAGCAAGAAAGTGGCTTCAACATGCTGATGGCCTCTGGGTGACGAGTGATATAATAGCAAGCATCATGTTCTCTTGCTAATGGCTTCACCATCAGACACAAGCGCAGGTGCCTGGGGAGGTGCCGCCAATTTTTGTGATCTCCCAGGTTGCCAGGAAGAGGAGCTCATCCTTGTGCTGAGAAGAGCACATTTTGTCTTGGTTGAACTCAGAGGCCCTGAAGGCAGGTATTCCCCTCGAAAGGGCTCCCCAGGAGACCCCGAGGGCCAGGTGTTTGGAGCCTGGTATTCAGAGGACAGAGCCTGTGGGAACCGAGGGCAGGCACAGCTGGGCTCTCACTGACAGCCAGAGAAGCAGGGGTGTTGGACCCTGAATTGACCCCTTTGGCAGTGGGGTTGGTGGGGTGCAATGAGACAACGGCCCCCTCCCCAGCTGCAGCAGGGCTGCTCCCCCTTGGAAAAGGGGAGGATGATAGGAGAGAGAACCCCACACCCCCTACATGTGAGGCCATACCCTGAGGCTTCTGCTCCAGACCCTGACATGAACAGGCTCTGATAAGAAGTTCTCTGTAATTTATTCTCACTTGAATCTAAAATTTGCTTCTAAACACCCAGTCATATTTGTCTAATATATGCATTTTCATCTCTAATCACCAAACTTGTAGAGTACACTCATGCATGAAATATTTGGTGAATACCTTTTAATTTTACAAAATCCCTCCTTCTGAAATTACTCCTCCATACCCAGGAAAAAAACAGGATGATGTCACTGCCAACCTGGAGGTAAAAGTACTCTGTAAATGTTAACACTTTTGGCTTTCTGCATGCAAGTTAGCAAGTGTTGATGGACACAGAATCATGCTCCACCTATTGGAGGAAAGGGACAATTTAATTGATGACATCTGAGCCTCACAGTGATCTAGGCTGTGACCGAGCAGCCCCCAAATCCTCTTCAGACTCTTTCAACTCCGTGCCGTGACATGTGCCTTCATAAGAAACAACGTGCATGCAAGTGGCCTCTGAGAACTACAGCCAGGCCGACGCGGAAACAACCCACAGCCAGCATGGGGAGCCGCAGGAGCCATGCCCACGCAGGGGGTCTCCATCTCCCCCACGGAGCTGCTGCTTGTCCACCTGCTGGGCTTGCAAACAGGACCCCTCCGCAGACTCTGCCTGGTCTCCCTCACCTCATGGGCCCCTCGATGGACCCTGACCGGCCCCCCTCAACTCCCAGGATCACTCTGCAGACCCTGCCCGGCCCCCCTCACCTCACAGGCCCTTCCACGGACCCTGCCTGGCCCCCTTCAACTCCCAGGACCCCTCCTCAGTCCCTGCCTGGCTTCCCTCAACTCCCAGGACCCCTCTTCAGACCCTGCTCACCCCCTCTCAACTCCCAGGACCTCTCCGTAGACCCTGCCTGGCCCCCCTCACCTCACAGGCCCCTCCGTGGACCCTGCCTGCCCCCCCAACTCCTAGGACCCCTCCTCGGATGCTGCCTGGCCCCTGTCAACTCCCAGGACTCCTCTGCAGACCCTGCCCAGGCCCCTCACCTCTCAGGCCCCTCCACAGACCCTGCTTGGCCTCCCTCACCTCCGCAAGGCATCACCCCGTCAGGTACTTATGACCTGCATCTCTCACCTGCTTTTCCCAAGGCTGGAGCTTCCCCAGGACAAGAGCAGGACCTCCCAGTGCTGGGTTCCTAGCCCAGGGCCTGGTCCCTGGCAGATGCTGGACCTAGACTTAGGAAGGGACTAAAGACAGGCCTACAGCATCACAGGACAGAATTGGGGGCAGGGCCCCACGATCTGGCCACAGATGGCAGCCGATTTAGTCCTCAGGACAAGCTGAGAGCCAGCAGCTCCCTCCCACAGTGGGAATCCAAGCTCCGAGAGACTCCCCCACATGCTGACTCCCACACACTTCCCACATGCCCAGTGCCGTCTGACTGATGAGGGACAAGCCGGACCTAAACCCGAAAGCTGGCCCCAAGCCTGCCTTCAGCCCAGCCCCTTGTATGTCACTGGCCTGTTGGAAGTCTCAGCAGCCTCTCACACCCACCTGTTGCCTCTAGCATGGGGAGCCCCAGGGAAGGGCAGGCCCCAAGAAGCAGATGTGGGCGTCATGTTCCTAAGTGTCCAGAATTCCAAGACAGCTTAAATCCAGCATAGGGCTGGGTGGGTGAGGCTGGTGAGGTCAAGCTTCCCTGTAAAAATAGCGACCACAATAATAGCAACATGTGCTTTGTAGCAAAGACTCACTGAGACCTTGCGTGCAAAGCACTGAGGCCAGCCATAGGCCAAGTGCCATCTACTGTGGGGCCAGCCCCTCCCTCCTCCAGTCCTCAGGGTGTCTGGTCTGGGGATGTGGCTGCAGGGCTCAGCAGCCTGAAGGCCATCCTGTTACCTTCAAGGGCCCCTTAGGGCACAGAGCGCCCCTTCTAGTAGCATCCCCAGAGCACATGGCCAGCTGTGTTCCTGGGTGCTGCGCCCTTGGCTCTGCCTTCTCTGGGGTCCCTGAGTGGCATCCCCAGGGGCTGTGTGTCCCTGAATGCTGTGCCCTTGGCTCTGCCTTCTCTGGGGCCCCAGGCAGGATGTGCCTCCCCAACTCTGGCAGAAACTTGATGTGGCTGTCCCAGTCCTGCGCATCTTCTCCCTAAGGCTGCAGCCTTGCAGGACCCCTGAGGGTCAGGAAGCAGAGGCCCTTGCTGTTTTTTGTTTTGGGGGTTTTTTTGAGACAGGGTCCAACTGTTGCTAAGGCCAAGTGCAGTGGTGTGATCACCACTCACTTCGGCCTTGATTTCCTGGGCTCAGGTGATCCTCCCACCTCAGCCCCCCTGAGTAGCTGGGACAACAGGCACGAACCACCAAGCCCGGGTAATTTTTTTTATTTTTTGTAGAGATGGGGTCTCCCTATGTTGCCTCAGTTGCTCTTGAACTCCTGGCTCAATCAATCCGCCCACCTCAGCCTCTGAAAGTGCTGGGATGACAGGCAGGAGCCACTGTGAGCCTGGCCCCTGGACATGTTTTGAAATCATTTATGTAACTAATCTGTAGGCCTGGAAGTTTGGCCATCGCTGTAAGTAGCTTCTTGATAGAGACCTAAGAATTCTGTTTGAGGGCTGTAGGGGCCACATCTGACCCACTTCCTTCTCTACCTTCTGTCCCCTACAGAGGCAGGGCCAGGCACACAGCAGCTGCTCAGCGAATGCAGAATTCAAGTTTGCGCTTCTTTTCTTCACTGGCCACAGGTCACTATGGTCACAGAGATGGTGTCACTTGCCCGCCTCCTGCAGGCGCAGCTATTGAGGATGTGAGAAGCAGGAAGAAGTTCCCATGGAGGATAAAACTGCTTCAGGTGGCGCAGGACCAGGAGGGGCTCCGGAGAAGGAAAGGTTTAAACAAAGTCCTGGAGAGAAGAAGAAAGTAGCCCAGAAAGAGGAGAAAGATGCGCGTGGCCAAGACAGAGCAGAGGCCGCCTGGCCAGAGTGAACTTCAGCCAGGGAGGAGGAAGTCCTATCGGCTGCAGCAGAGGCCAGCCTGGTCTCCCAGCCCCTCGGCCCATGAGGCTCTTCCAACAAGCAGCACCGGCCCCAAAACACAGCCCTCCCTTCTTCCCTTCATCAGGGCTGGTGCTCTGAGACCGTGGATTTAGCACGTGACTGTGAACTCCGGGAGCTGCTAAGCACAGCACTCACGACTGAAAGGTTGACACATCACTGGAATTCTCTGGGTGCTCCAGCTTCATGCTCTTCTAGGAGTCCGTGACACACGTGCGGACACAGTGCCTGCGCTCGGCGGCAGGTCTCAAGGCAACAGCTGGCACAGTGGTCATGGATGAGGTTTGCCCTTTGGTTGTGAATTCTGGCTGCCTGTTTCCTTTGCTGATACCAACTTAGCATGCTGAGGGCAGCTTGGTTAACCTGGCAATGAGCAGGTTTTCACACTTGACCCACCAGATGCCAATAACTAATTTTTAACATCCACACACTGTTGAGACTTTGAAACATGAACCACCCCTGCTCCTGTAACTGAGGCCGACACACAATCCCTGCCTACTACGCCATGACTTTGTCAATCTGTTTCACTTTTCCATGAAGGAAAGAGGAATTATTTTGTACATTCTAGGATATCATTTTGTTATATAAAATCAGGACTATAACTTCTCTTTCTTCCATGATAAAGGACAAAAACAAGCTATTTCATCTCGGATGCCTGGCAGGTATTGAGTTTTTCTGTGCAATATGGGGTGGGCGGCCCATAGCTGGGAGGCAGATGCACACAGCCCCCTCTTCCAGCTCCTGCCTGGTGGGATTCGGTGAAAATAACTATAAAATAACATGGGAAAATATGTAGCATATAGAGGAAACTGAAAATCACAGAAGTGGTGTTGGGTGGTGAGGCCATGGGGTGGGCAGGGATGCTCCAGGGAAGCCCTGATGCTCCTCTCCGAGGAGAACTGAAGCCAGAGGAGTGTCATAGGGGCAGCAGGTGCGAGGTCCTGAGGAGAAACAGTGGCCTGGTGGTCATGGGGCAGGGAGGTGCCAGATGGTCCTGCAGCCATGCCCTGCATTTTGGGTTTCAATCTGAGCCGGGAGCAGTCAGAAAGCTCCGAATGGAAAACCAGACTGTTCTGTTTGTCCCACTGGGACCTCTCTGGTGCTGTGTGGGATGGAGCTACTTTGAGAATCCAGGTGACAGAGGTGATTTCTTCAGTCGGCACTGCAGGCGATGAGATGGGCCGGTTAAGGGATGCATTTCAGAAACTGCATTAACAGGAGGTGTGTCAGGGACGATTCCACGATTCGAGGCCTCAGCAAACATTAGACCAGGAGGATCCACAAAAAGCGGTGTTGGGAAGGATTCTGTCTTGGACTTGCTGGTCTGGGACTCTTATGAGTCACCCAAGCAGAGAGTTCTGGAGCTCAGCAGAGAGGTCCAGGCTCAAGACATACATGTGGGGTTGCCGATGCATGGCTGAAAATTTCTGGGTCTGCGGGAGCTCAGCAGGGAGGGGTGGAGAGAGGGGTCTCAACTAAGCCAAGAGCTCCAGTGGCAGGAGCTAGGCGATTGGGAAGGGGACTCAAAAACCCTGCAAAGGAGGCTGAGGGGAGCAGCCAGGGAGGTCGGGGGTGGGGGTTGGTCCTCCAAGTCATCTGGACATTAGGGCCACGCAGGCCAGGTGGCAAGGATAGGGGCTATTGTGAAGGGGAAGGAACGCTGAAACTTTTCAAGGTGAGTGAGCCATGCCTGGCTTTTAATTTAAGACGTGTGTCCTCACTGTAGCAGAAGACTGCTGCGGACGGCAAGTTTTAGCGGATGCCCCCAGCAAAGAAAGGAGAGTTTCTGTTGTTCATGGTTGGATAAGACTTTTAACAGGAGTGTTGAATTTTGCACAGTGGTATTTCAGCACCTGTGGAATAGTCCGATGATTCTCTCTTTCGTCTGTGAAGTGAATGATGTGATCCCGGTGTCTACGTGAGATGGCCTCATCTGTGGCTGACAGTGTATGGAAATCTCTTGAAGCCGCGGACAACTTTCTGTTTTTTCCTCTACTCTGGAGCAATTTCTGTAACATGGAAGTATCTATTCCGTGAATATTTGATAAATTGTCTGGCCTGGCTTCTGTTTTAGGGGTAAATATTAAACCACCCTTAGTTTCTCTAACGGCGATTGGTGTGCTCTTAGCTCCGTTTTCTTTTTCTTTTTCTTTTTTTTTTTTTTTTTTTGAGACAGGGTCTCACTCTGTCACCCAGTCTGGAGTGCAGTGGCATAATCATAGCTCACTGTAGCCTCAAACTCCTGGGTTCAGTGATCCTCCTGCTTCAGCCTACCAAGTAGCTGGGACTGCAGGTACATACCACTATACATAGCTAATTTTTTTTTTTTTTTTTTTTTTTTTTTTTTTTTTTTTTTACTTCTTATAGAGATGGGTCTTGCTATGTTGCCCAGGCTGGTCTTGAACTCCTGGCCTCAAGTGATCCTGCCACTTTGGCCTCCCAAAGCACTGGGATTATAGGTGTGAGTCACTATGCCTGGCCTAGTTCCATTTTCTAGTATAGAAAGTACTGGGACCAGAAGTGTTTCAGATTTCAGATTTTTCAGATTTTGGAATATTGGCACATGCACACTGAGATATCTGGGGTGTAGAACCTAAGTCTGAACATAAAATTAATTTATGTCCCATCTATGTATTATACACAGAGAAGGTAATTTGTTTACTATTTTTAATGATTTCAACAAGATGTTGACTGTGACCCATCACCTGAGGAGTTTTCCACCAGTGGCTTCATGGCGCTCAAAAAGTTTCCAGTTTTGGAGTATTTTGAATTTTGGATTTTCAGATTAGAGATGCTCCTGTATTTCTTGAGTCAATTTTGGCAATTTGAATTTTTCTTTAAAAATAACCATTCTGAAAAATGAGAACACATGGACACAGGGAGGGGAGCATCACACACTGGGGTCTGTGAAGTAGGGAAATAGGGGAGGAACAGTGGGGGGTGGAGAGTTGGGGAGGGATGACATGGGGAGAAATGCCAGATATAGGTGATGGGGAGGAAGGCAGCAAACCACACTGCCATGTGTGTACCTATGCAAAAATCTTACATGTTCTTCACATGTACCCCAAAACCTAAAATGCAATTAAAAAAAGAGAGAGAAAAATTATGAGGAAAACAATGAGAAACTCCAAAAGGTCACAAAGGAAGACCTGAACCAATGGAAAGATGTGTATGCCATATTCTTGGACAAAATGACACACAATCCTAATAAATACATCACTTCTCCCCCCACCAAAAAAATATAACCATTCCATTTGCATTATGGAATATGATGGTGTTGGGTGTGCGGTTCTCTGCGACTCTGGTCAAAGTCTTTCTTACTTCATATCCCTTCTCAGCCCAAAGGGCGCTAATTTTCTCTTTCCTCATTAATCTCACAAACTGCCTTCTGTGTCCTTTGAGGAGGTATCTTTGTCTCTTCATCAGCTCCATTTGGTTCTTCTTTGCACTGGTTTTTAGCTTGTTCTATATGAATTTATGAATTTGTTCCTTCCTTATTTGGCTTGTTTTATCGTTCTTTTTCTAGTTTCTTTAACTGAAGCTTGACTCATTTCTTTTCTTTTTTTTTTTTTTTTTTTTTGGCAGTCTCACACTGTCACCAGGCTGAAGTGCAGTGGCACGATCTCAGCTCACTGCAACCTCCACCTCCCGGGCTCAAGAGATTCTCCTGCCTCAGCCTCTGGAGTAGCTGGGACTGCAGGCGCATGCCTCCACGCCTGGCTAATTTTTATATTTTTAGTAGAGGTGGGGTTTCACCATGTTGGCCAGACTCTTCTCAAACTCTTGACCTCAAGTGATCCACCAGCCTCAGCCTCCCAAAGTGCTGAGATTACAGACATGAGCCACCACACTGGCCTCATTTATTTTCAGTCATTATCATTTTCTAATGAATGTGGTTGCCACTCCGAGCACCGCCTTGGGGCGTCTTACAGATTTCGGCAGGTTCTGTTCTCATCTGTGTTTATTTAACACAGACTGTGATGCTCTTTTTGGTTTCCTTCGTAACCCACAAATTGCATATGAGTGTTTTTATTTGTGATATTAATTTCCAGGTAGAGATATTTTTAAAGCCAGCTTTCATTTTATTATTCTACTCTGTGTCTGTGAACAAGCTGTAGACATGGGTGCTTATGTGCAGGGGCCTGTGTATGCAAACCCTGTAAACAGACTCTAGATTATCTGCCTTTTGGAATTTCTTGACATTTTTATGACCATCAGAATATGGTCATTTCTTGTGGGTACTCCATGTCTACTAGAAAAAATGTAAATCCTGTATTTGAGAGGTACAAAATAAAGTTAAGCTTTTAAATTGTTTAATTCTTCTGTTTTTAGCTTCTTGATCCGTTGCTTTTAATTAAAACAAATGAGTCCTATTTTCAAAGACACCTCAGGCTATGGGTGGGGGATAGATAGCTCAGGAGTCTAGCATGGAGCTGGCCCAGAAGTCTAGCGTTGGGGCTGACTGGCTGGCTGGACAAAGATGGCAGCCGGAGGGACCAGTACGACCCTCCCCAACCATCCTGTGTCCCTCATACCCAGCCCAGCAAATGCAGAGCTCACATTTTCTCCTGCTAGAGGCTCTCCCAGCTCCCCTGTAAGCCCCAATAACCAGGCCCATTCCCCATCAGCACCTGCAGCCAAGCAGAGGCCTGAGGAAGGAGGAATACTGTCGTGTTCTGGCTTCACTGGGCCAGGATTAGAACTGCACATGGCTCAGCATCTGGCGCTCACTGGACGCTGGGTAAGGATAAGACGGCCCTCCTCCTCTTGCCACCCACTCCCAGCCCAGCTGCGCCGCTCCCCCCCTCAACAAGGTTCCCAGAATAGCCTGCGGCCAGAGCTGGCCTGTGGTAAACAGTTCCGGAGCCTCTGGGTAGGTCTTGGATGAGTAATCCTTAGCAAAACATTGCGGGATCCAGAAAAGTGCAGGTGCCAGCCCTGAGCTGTGAGTCCCCTCCAGCACCCCCACCCGGACTTTCCACTGGGCCACTCCAGGCCAGGTGTGGGTGGAAGTGCAGGGGGATCTCCAGGTGCTCTCCTCTATCCCACCCCAGGAAGGCATCCAGAAGGCTGAGACGTCCCCCATCCATGTGGGAAGGAAAGCCCGTCATCCTGTAGCTGATGGGGCCTCAGCAAGACGTGAGAGCCTCTGGGGGGAGGCAGGAGGCACATAAAGCCCTGTCTGCTTGTGGACTGAGTATCCTCCGGCCACCACTCCCAGGATGGCTTTCTCCTCCATGGAGGAGGAGAAACTTTATGTCCCAGCATCTCTTTCCTGCCCTTGTCCACACCATCCCAGTGCCCACTTCACGGATGAGCATTTCGTGAGTTCCTTCGGTTCTGTTCCGATAGCCTCCATGCAGCCATTTAGACAAGCTTCCTTCTTTCCCCTCCTTACATGGGTGGCACCACTCTGCACTTCCTCTCACACCTTGCTATTTACTCATCGTGGCCTGTTTCTCCTGGAAGATCAGCGGTGGTTCCATCTAGGCTGGCTGGCAGCTCAGGGCTCAGGCTTTGGCTCATCTGAGGAGCCCTGGGCTCCAACCAGGCTCACAAGAGTGACTGCTGCCAGGTGACACTGGGACAGACAGCCTCTCTTGCTCTAAAGGGCAGGAGGTACTGTGGCTTCTTCCCTTGCCACAGTTCCAGGGACCTGACAGGAACACTCAGCAACTCTGCCTCTGCCTCCTGTGTGGGGTCATGCTCTGCCTGGAAAGCTCCTCCTCCCTCCCTGGCCCATTGGGAAACCCCAGTATGTCTTCTGGCCAGTCCCAGCACCCCCGGGTGGGACCCCAGTGACCCTGCATCCCCCAGCTGCAGCCCCGTCTCCCTCCTCCTGGCAGGGCAGCTGCCCAGCCTCACCCAGCCCAGGCCTCTCAAGGCAGGTCTCCTTGGGGAAACCTGAGGAGGTGGCTGCTACTCTCACTCTCCACATCTCCTCA
This sequence comes from Saguinus oedipus, assembly GCA_031835075.1. Lineage (NCBI taxonomy): Eukaryota > Metazoa > Chordata > Mammalia > Primates > Cebidae > Saguinus > Saguinus oedipus. The sequence goes on from CM063170.1 coordinate 9,370,135, forward strand.
GAGATCCCCTTCCAGACCCCAAGGTCCAGAGCTCAGGAGCAGGTTCCGTCACTCGGGGATAGGGACAGAAAGTCCTCCTGTCCCCTCCCTGGCCTCTGCCCCATTTTTCATTCAATTCTACGTAGAGCAGACCAGAATATGCCACCCAAAATATGCCTCTCTGGCATAAGCATTATTTTGAGCTGCTTATTTTGAGAAACTGCAGCTACAGGAAAAACTGAAAACAAGAGTGGAAGCTGCTCCTCCCTAAGAGAAAGACATCTGTATAGGAATCTGTACTCACCAGGATGCCTCCCTCTCTGGGCCAGAAGGCCGGCTATGCTCACCAGAGATGCTCATCCATAGAGAAGGGCTGGCTGCTGTTGTTTGGAGTAATTTCCTGGGGCCCCCCCACACCCATTTTCTTTGTTTCTGCAGAACATGGTATTTAAGCCTGAGCTCCAAGCCACGTCTTTGAGACATACTCTGTACCCTGAGTATCTCCCGCGCAGACCAAGGTATACATGCCATTAAGCTTCTATCTGTTTTTCTCTCGTTATCTGTCTTTGGATATAGGAGTCTGTCCCAACTAAAGCCTAGGAAGGGTGCAGAGAGAATTACTTTTCCACCCTCTGGCACAAAGCTTACCCCAGGAATCCTCCATGCCTCCAGCTGCACCAAGACTTTCAATTAAGAGCACTAATGCCCTCCTGGTGTCTCAGAGGATGGTGTGGGGGGTGGCCTGGTCCTCAGCCCTCTGGTCTTCTGGTCCCCCTCATTCCTGGGGAGCCCATCTGTCCTATGGTTTTGCACACTGAGGCCTCACAATCCATAAGCAGTTTCCTCATTTCCAGCACATCCAAGATAGCAGCTTCTTTCCTGGGGCTCTGGTTGGACCTCCCTACATCCTCACCACACAGCGGCCCTCCCTGCCTGGCCTTCGGCCCTCCTTAGACCCACCCAGCTGGTCCCCAGGTGAGCCTCCCCCGACCCAAGGCCGTTTCTCTGTCACCAACCCTCCCATGGCTCCGCTCATTCGGGACACAGCCTATAGCCTGGCCCCACCTGTGGACCTCACAGGCCTTCTCTCCCCACAGAGGGTCAACATGCCTCCGCCCCAGGCCTTGGCATTTCCAGGGGCTCAGCCCACAGGTACAAGCTTCTGTGCAAAGTCATGCCCAGGGGCCTTCCCAGACCACACAGTCTAAGACAGCAATCGCCTCACACCCAGAACAGACGCCAACCCCTGCCGTGTCTAGTCTCATCATTCCTGTCACCACCTGATGTTCACCTTGGCTAAGCGCCCCTTTGAAAGAAGGAAGCCCTCAGAGCCACACCCTGGTCTCGAATGGGGCCGTGTTTCCTCTCCATGTGTCTCCCCACCTGCACAACAGCCATCTTGGCCCAGTGGGGCCTCGGCCTCTGCACAAAGGAGGGCTCAGGGAGGCTCAGGACCTGAATGTGGCACTGTGTGTGTGTCTATGTGTGTGGCTGTGTGTGTGTCTATATGTGACTATGTGTGTGTTTGTGTATCTATGTGTGTATCTGAATGTGTATGTAACTGTCCATGTATCTATGTGCATATCTGTCCATGTCTGTGTGTATACCCATATATCTGTGTCAATGTGTATCTATGTGTCTGTGTGTATATGTGTCTGTGTGTATATTTGTGTTTGTGTATATCTCTTGTGTCTGCATATATCTATGTGTGTATCAGTGTCTGTGTGTCTGTGTGTATACATGTGTCTGTGTGTATATCTGTGTCTGTGTGTATATCTGTGTTTGTGTGTCTGTGTATATCTCTGTGTACCTGTGTCTGTGTAAATCTATGTGTATAACTGTATCTGTGTACATATCCGTGTGTGTATACATGTGTCTGTGTGTCTGGGTATATCTCTGTGTAACTGTGTCTGTGTGTATCTGTGTCTGTGTGTCTGTGTATATCTCTGTGTACCTGTGTCTATGTATATCTTTGTGTGTAATTGTGTTGGTATGTGTTTCTGTGTGTATATCTGTGTCGGTGTGTATACATATGTCTGTGTATATGTGTGTATCTGTGTCTGTGTGTACATATAAGTATCTGTGTATATATGTGAGTCTGTGTGTATATGTGTCTGTGTGTATATATGTATATATCTGTTTCTACATGCCTGTGTCTGTATATCTATATGTGTATTGGTGCGTGTCTGTGTGTGTCCATGTGTATTGATCTAGCTGTGTCTATGTGTGTGTCTATGTGTGCATCTATTTATATCTGCGTGTGTGTCTTTGTGTGTCTATAGATCTGTGTCTATGTGTATATTTGTGTGTCCATGTGTCAACATGTGTTTGTGTCTGTATATCTGTGTCTGTATGTATATCTGTCTGGGTCTATATGTATGTCCATATGTCTGTCCATGCTTCATGTGTATATCTGTGTGTCCATGTTCATGCATGTGTGTCTATATATCTGTGTCTATGCATGTGTCATCTGTGTGTCTGTATGTCTATGTATCTGCATGGGTCTGTATATCTATGTATCATGTGTCCACATGTATCTGTGTATGTTTCTGTATGTATCAATGTGTGTATCTCTGTGTGTCTATGTGCATATCATCTGTGTCTGGTGTATCCACATGTGTCTGTGTGTTTCTGTATCTATGTATGTATGTGTCTATGTATCTATGTGTGTATCACGTGTGTCCATGTGTCCATGTGTGTGTTTCTGCGTGTATCTATGTATCTGTGTATATCTATGTATCTGTGTCCATGTGCACATCATATATGTGTATCTGCGTGTGTCTGTTTTCTGTTTGTTTTTGTGGTGTCCATGAGTGGGCTGATGGAACCACCAAATTCCTCCTCAGAGCCCAATAAAGGCACCAGGCAGAAGGGTCTGGCCGAGGCTGGCCACTCTCTCCTCACTCCTGAGTGGGGCCCTGTCTTCTGACTTTTGTCACACACTGCCACAGCCTGTGGACGCCTGGTCCCCACTTGGAGTAGGGCTTGTGGTCCCCCCTCTGAGAGCCTGCTCTGTGCCCAGCCCTGGGCAAACAATGCTCCCGTCTTACTGGAGTGTTTGTATTTTGGGGAGATAAACAATAAACAGAAGCAGAAGAAAGTGTCTTCAGACCACAGCGGGTGCTGTTAGGAGGACAGAGGCACAGCAGAGAGGGGTGCTTCCAGACGATCTGGAGAGGTAGAGGCCACTGTTCTAAGGCGGCGACAGAGGAGATGAAGCAGGAGCCTGTGCGAGGGAGCTGTCCAAGAGTGCACAGGGGTCCAGAGAGCAGCCAGGCTCCCAGAGAACCACTCCAGGGGTGAGGTGGGAGGGGAGAGGAGTGGGGTTCAAAGAGCAGCCGGGCTCCCAAAGAACCCGCTCTGGGGGACTTGGGGGGCAGGAGATGAGGGAAAGTAAGTTCCCAGGGAGCTTCCATGAGGCCCCCACACCGGGTGACTGTGTTCCATGGCGTCTGTGTACATATCTGTGTGTGTATACATGTGTCTGTGTGTCTGGGTATATCTCTGTGTAACTGTGTCTGTGTATATTTATGTGTGTATCTGTGTCTGTGTGTCTGTGTATATCTCTGTGTACCTGTGTCTATGTATATCTTTGTGTGTATCTGTGTTGGTATGTGTTTCTGTGTGTATATCTGTGTCGGTGTGTATACATATGTCTGTGTATATCTGTGTCTGTGTATATGTGTGTATCTGTGTCTGTGTGTACACATAAGTATCTGTGTATATATGTGAGTCTGTGTGTATGGCCGAGACACTGGCCACAGCTCTGTATCAAGGTCCTGCAGACCACAGGAGAGACGCAGTGGGCGGGGGAGGCCAGGAGCCTACAGATCCCCAAATCCAAGGGAGACACTTGCTGGGCTGGGAGAACACAGGCCAAGACACAGCTCCTTCCTGCCGCAGGCATCTGTCCCTGCTGTCCCCTCCCCTGGGACTCTTCCTGCACCCCGGACCTTCCTCCTCACCCTCCTTGGCCTTTCTTGGTGACCCTGTCTACACACAGATATGCTGCCCATGTGAGTGGAAGGAAGGATGAGGTCCACTCACAGGGGTGAAGCTGTCTCCCCAGCAGTTGCCCACTTCCAGGTCACACCGACCTTCACTCTGGTCTCTGCCCCACCCAACACAGCCTCCAATCCAACTCCCAGTGGGCCGCACTGAGCCTTTCACTCACTTCACATGGCCCAAGAGCCATGGATTCCACTGACTAGGTAGCGGGAACAACTCCACTTATAAGTATCTAGTGGGTGCCAGGCACTGGGTGAGGCACAGAGATGAGTGAGTCCTCAGTAACACTGGGTTCAACGTTCATAATTCACATAAGAGGAAACTGAGGCTCAGAGAGGCCCAGGAGGGCCCAGGTAACAGAGACACTGAGTGAAAGAAAAAGGAGGGGCCCAGGCCCTGCTCCCAGCCCACCCAGTTGGGGTTCTGGAGAGGCCGCTGGCCTGCCTGGGAATCTGGGCACTGGGGCAGCGGCCAGCTTGGGGGGCAGGGGGTGTGGCCTCCTCGCACACACTTATCTCCTTGACCAGGATCTTAGGCTGACATCCACATTAACTCGGATTCCCTACTCGGGGAGGGAGGCCCAGAAGCTGCTGGCCACAGAAGCCACGTTGTACAAGCACCGCTCCCCTGGGTGTGGGTGACAGATGAGACCCACTTGTGTCCACACACACATGCACACACAAACCCACACACACAAAAACACACACAAACACACATACACTCGTGCATGCGCGCGGCTGCACTCACACACTCCTTCCCTAGGAGCAGGGAGGCGTCCCCAGCACACCAGACCCTCTCATCGCCCCCAGTGCGCCTGGCGCGCCAGGAGGGTTAAGTCGAGCGCGTCCGCGGGTGGGTGGGGGCTCGGCCGCCCGGGGGCCCCTGGGTCTAGGCCCAGTCGCTCCTCCGGCCTCTGCTGTGGCCGCCTCCGCCTCCTCCTGGCCGAGACGGGCGTGGGGCGCGGGGTCGCTGCCCGGCGGGGAGCTCATCCGGCAGCGCAGACGCCCAGCGGCTCCGGGGAGGGACTTGGCCTGGGCTCCTCAGGGGAGGGACCGAGAGGCTGCAGCTGGCGGCGGCGGCGGCCCCTGGCGGGGAAGGCGGTCCCGGGGCGGGGAAGGGGTCCCGGGGCTGGGAAAGGGGTCCCGGGGCTGGGAAAGGGGTCCCAGGCCGGAGCGCCCCTCTCGGCCGCAGCCGCTTGCATGCCCAGACCCGGACGCGCCCCGCCGCCCGCCCCCCGGTCCCCGCCGCTGTTCCCTGCAAAGCGCGGGAGGCAGGCGCCCTCTCCTTAGCCGGCCAGGAGCTGCAGAGACGTCGCGGGGCGCGGCCGAGGGAGGAGGAAGGAGGGGAGCGCCGCCGGCCCAGGCCCAGCCGTGACTCGTGGGGCCGCGGCTCCGCCAATCTGTGGGCGCTGACGCGGGGGGCGGCTCCGCGGCGCTCGGATATCTGCCCGCCCGGGGCGCTGGGCGCTAGAGCTTCGGCTGCGCGGGAGTTGCGCTCGGGGCAGCCGCTGCACCTGCCGGGGACCCCCGGCCGTCCCCCGCGCCCACCTCTTCCGCCCTCCGCCCTCCAGCCCCGGTGTTCCGAGCGCAGCGCGAGAGCAGAGCCCTGCCCGGAGGAGCCGCCCCTTCCCCGCCCGCCCGCCCGCCCGGCCCAAGGAGCTCGCGGGGAGGACCGCGCTGTGGACCGGGATGGACCCGCACGCCCGATGAGCCCCGCGCGCGCCGCTGCGAGCGCCGAGCCTCCCCTCGCCGCGGCCCCCGCCGCCCCCAGCGCGCCCGGATCCGCGGAACAGGGCCCCCGGGCTCCCCGACTGAGGGCGCGGCCGCTCCGGGGAGGCCGAGCGGGGACGGCCCCGGGATGGCGCGGGGAGCCAGCGCCTCGGCAGCGGGCGCCCCGCACGTCGTCCGGGCCCGGTGACAGCCGCGGAGCTGGTAGCCGCCCGGCGCTGATGGACCTTGACCCGAGAGGCGGCGCCGCGCTCGTGCCCAGCTGCAGCTAGAGGGGCGCGGGCGGAACGCGCTCTAGGCCCGGGACCGCCAGACCGCGCGCGCGGCCGCGAAAATGATCCTGGTGCGCCGGTTCCGCGTGCTCATCCTGATGGTGTTCCTGGTGGCCTGCGCGCTGCACATAGCGCTGGACCTGCTGCCCAGGCTGGAGCGGCGGGGCGCGCGGCCTTCGGGGGAGCCCGGCTGCTCGTGCGCGCAGCCCGCTGGAGAAGTGGCCGCGCCCGGCTGGGCCCAGACTCGGGGCCGCCCCGGGGAGCCCCCCGCCTCCGCCTCTGCCGCCTCCGCCGCGGGCTGGCCCAACAAGCACACGCTGCGCATCCTGCAGGACTTCAGCTCCGACCCCTCCTCCAACCTCTCGTCCCACTCGCTGGAGAAGCTGCCGCCTGCGGCCGAGCCGGCAGAGCGCGCCTTGCGTGGGCGGGACCCCGGCGCGCTGAGACCCCGCGACCCCGCGCACAGGCCGCTGCTCCGCGACCCCGGTCCGCGTCGCTTCGAGCCGCCCCCCGGCCCCGGCGGGGACGGCCCCCTGTTGGCCAGGCTGTTCGAGCACCCGCTGTACCAGGTGTCAGTCCCGCAGCTCAGGGAGGACGACGTCCTGTTTAACGTGAACAGCGACACCAGGCTCAGCCCCAAGGCGGCGGAGAACCCGGACTGGTGAGTGGGGGCGGGCAGGTGCCCACCCCAAGGGAGCGGTGAGCCCAGGCATGGTGTGGAGAGGTTCAGGGGCCCCCAGAGGGCTGTCCCCCACCCCATGGAAGAGGCCGGGCAGGGAGTGTGGTGCAGGACGCAGCCGCCTCTAGCTCAGGGCACTGCCTTTGTCTCCAGGATGACCTCCTCCTCGGGAGGGGCTGCCTGATGGTCTGGGAGCTGTGCCCTGTGGCTGCTGGTGAGGAAGACAGATCCTGCTCCCTATAGAGCAAGCCCTGGCCAGCCCCGGCCAGGAGCTTGGGAAATGGGGTCAGACAATGAATGAATGAGTTGGTGAGGAAAGGAGAGCCGCCTTTCCCTGGGAGGGGGCCAGGCTGCTGTTAATCTTGCAGACACTTGGCGAGGGTGTCCTGGGTGGGTACCCTGGAAAAGGCCTGGATGTGCCTATTGAGTCTTTTAAAACCAGTGGCTGCAGCAGAATTATCAGAGGGGCTTGCTGGCAGCCATGAGGTGCAAGAAAGGTCCACCCAGTAAGGGCAGCTGCAAAGGGATGATGGCTCAGTAAAGTGTGAGAAGCCAGGCCAGGAACGTCTCTTTAAACAGTCCTGGCTCAGCCCTTTCCCCACCCCCAGGCCCTTCCCTTCACTGCACAGATCAAAACAAGCAGATGCTGCAACCCAAGGCAGTGGAAGATTAACCACAGCAAGGCCAGAATCAGTAACTACCTGCAGATGGTTACCTAAGCAGCAGAGGGGAGACGAGGCTTCCAAAAGATCTCACTGAAAGTCCCTTCTCCCCTGAAATGTGACCAGGCCTGGTGTTTTCTGTCTAAACACACCAGCTGTTTGGAAGCCTCTGAGCCTTGCCTGAAATGCTCAGAAACTTGAGAACCAGAGCTGCAGCCAGGGCTGTGGCTCTGGGCTGGGAGAGACGTCTGCCCAGAGCAGCCAGTGACCAGGGAAGTGGACCCTAGCCCGCCCTTGTGTCCACCACAGGACAGAGCTGGGGCAGAAACCACCTCAGCTTTAGGCGAATTCCAGCTAGGACAAGTTCTCCGTTTCCCTGCAGTCTAGCAGACAGGCAGACAGAGTCTGTCCTTTCTCCAGAATGATCCCTTGACCCCAGAGATGAGAGGACAGGCCACGTGGGCTTCGGGTCCTCCATGGGAGCCTGGACCAGAGAGAATGCTGCCTTTTTCCTCTCTCCCCACCCAAGGCTGCTCTCATTAAAATCAAATTTAGCCTCTTGCATCATTCTGCCCCTGGTTGTTAGAACAAAAGCAGAGAGCCTGGAAGGATCGGGACAGACTGGGCGTGTCTGTGATTTTCATGCAGTCCATGGTCAACTACTCTGGGGAGGGCCGTCAACCCCTTGCACTCCCAGCTGACATCATTGTTGGGCCATTTTGGTGACCCTGGGACGGACGTGGCAGAGATGGCAGGGCAGCACTCATGCCCTGGGATTAATCTTGCTGTAGTTATAGCTGTCTGTGGCATCTCTAGAGGGTGAATAAGAATTACAGGCCTTCTGCTGTGTTATTAGTTGGCGGAAGAGCAGCCACAGAAAAAAGTGCAGGCACTGCAGGGCCTTCTTTAAGCAGAGGCACCTTCGATAAATCTGCACTTACTTGAACCCAAAGTTAAAAACCTCGGTGTCGGGGGCCACTCCCCTGTCATCTGGCTTACAAGCCTATTCTTTCTGTGCTGACGTTCGTTCATCCTCACTGCGCCCTGCAGGCCGCACGCAGGTGCTGAAGGTGCAGAATTCCTGTCCACTGGGGAGGCGGCCGTGGACTCCTATCCCAACTGGCTCAAATTCCACGTTGGCATCAATCGGTACGAACTGTACTCCAGACACAACCCAGCCATTGAGGCCCTGCTGCACGACCTCAGCTCCCAGAGGATCACCAGCGTGGGTAGGTGTCCTTGGGTGCACTCGAAGGCCGTCTGTTTGCTGGCTGGGGCTGGAGTCGGGGTGCCGGGGCAGGCTTTGCATTAGAGAGGTTGCTCATTACTGCAGCATTACCTTCTGCGGTGATCTGCACGGGCAGCCAGGAGGATCAGAGGTCTCGAGTCTCCTGTGCTGTTACACTAGATGTGCTCCTGATCTGCTGCACAATGAGCAGGGAGACTCCTTGACAGCCCGTCCACTGCGCTCTGCCTCCTCACCTGGGTGGTCCTGGGGGTGCCAACTGGATGACAGTGTCCTTCCCTCCTGGATAGAGGAATAGAGGGGCATCCTTGGTGGCAGTGACCCCTCCACCAAGAGCCTGTGCACAGGGCTCCCCTGCTTTTCTGCACACGACCCTGGCTAGGTGGAGAGACAGCCCAGAGCCTGCTTCTTGTGGTTTTGAAGCCGTCTTCCATCAGAGCTCAGAAAGGCACTGTGCAGTTTCATACTGAGGAGGAGTGTGCAGGCCTCAGGATGGAGATGGGGGAATTTGAAGGCAACATCTCCAGGTACTTTGGGATCTGCTGAATTGGACAGAAAAAGTCCATCCAGTTGCTAATTTCAGGAAAATGTGCCACTGCAGTTTCTGAGCATGGAGGTTTGGTGCCATGTTCTCAGCTTGTAGGCAATTGTTTGTGAAGGTCCCATTTGTCACCAGTGCTTGAGAGGCAGTGAAGCTGGGGCTGAGGCCCTTTGCTAGGAGCAGCTGCTCCTGGGGGCTGCAGGGAGTGGGCCTGGGTGCACACGGCCGTGGGCGGATGTGGAGGGCATGAGAGCCTGAAGGCAGGCCTTTGCATTGTGTGATGAGGCTGGCAGTCCCAGCCACTAGCTTCACGTGTATCTCAGAAGTAATCCTGGTGCCGAAAGGGTCCCAGAATCCTGGAAGTTGGTCCAGTTGCTGCCATAGGACTAAGGCCTATCAGGCCAGCCAGGCAGGTTCTCCAGAGTTCTTCAGAGGCTGTTTCTGGCTGCCTCTGCTGGGTCCTGAGTTGTTTTCTGGGCACTTACCCACTCATGGGAATATGGAACTTGCAGCTCGTGATCAGCTCACCTCATAAAAGAGATCAGCTGGAAACACTGGGCATCCTCTTCCCTCCATACTGCCTGGAGGAAACACCTTCCCCTCCCTCAAGCCCCCCTCTGTGAAAGCTCTGCCTTTCTCCTATCCCTGCAGGGGGCTGGGGGCTTCGAACTGTGCTGGGGAGCAGTCCTGCAGACAGCCACAGCCAGAATGTGCCTTCTGCCCCTTAGAGTAAGCATGGCCATTAAGGAAATATCCGACCAACTTGTTGGTGCATTCTGCAGATTTTACTGGGTACCTCCTGCATTTCAGACCCCCTCTCTGAGTGGTAGGGGATGAAGATGAGCTCAGCCTCAACGAGATCTGCTACCTCTGTGGACCTGACAGCCCCACAAGGACAGGGCACACACACAGTGCCCGATCCTGAGGAGGAATGAGCACTTGAGGGCCACGCACACAGCCAGGGCATATGGAAAGGAGAGGGCTCCACTGGAGGGCTGAGGAGACCTTCCACAGGGCCCTTTGGGCAGCTTGCCTTCCAGGTGGGGTCGGTCTCCGCAAGGAGAGAAATGCGAAAGCATTGCACAGGCAGCCAGGGCTTTCGGGAGGTGTAGCACTTGCCTTTGGAGCCTCCCATGCCACTGTCCATGTGAGTTTCTCTCCAGCTCATTTTCTCCATCTGTCCAGTGGGGTCTTGCTGCTTGGGATCTATGCAAAGATAGGATGAGGTGGTGCATGTGAAATGTTAATAGTGCTTTCTGTGTGGGTTTCCACAACAGCCCCCTCGTGTGCACAAGCAGGGTCTGAGCAGACAGAGGGAGGGCTCTGTGGATTCCAAAAGCCACCAGGTCCTTGGCAGGCATTGCAGCTCACCGATCCCTTGGGGATCGGTTGGTTTTCCAACACCAACACTGCAGCGCTGCAGGAGTTCTGTGCCCAGGAGCTCCTAGAGCAGCCTCAGGGAAAGCGCAGGGCCTCCTGGGACCTCGGGCAGCTTTGCCCACCTCAGGAGTCCTCTGTCCATCTGGGCAGGCTGGCCTCAGGTCACTGCCACCCTCTTGGGTCCAACTGCCCCAGGGCAGTGGTGCCTCGGCTGCCTGACATTGCAGTGCCATGGATGGAGCCCTTGCGGGAGAATCCCTACCCCAGGGCTCTGGCACGGCCTACTCCCACCAAAGGGCTGCCTGAGCTGATCTCGCTTGCATGCCTCCTAGACCGTGCTGGCCACTTTGATTCTAGTTCAGTCTTCTTGGGTGGGGGCCCATCCAAGGACAGATTAGTTGCTCACAGTCATTCTGCAAGTGCCCAGCAGGGCCTGCAGGGAAGATGGGCAGACAAAGCCCCAGCACCCAGGCAGGACAGCAGGATCTGGCCCAGGGGATCTGGATGTGAATCCTGGCTCTGCCAGCCACTAGCCAGAGCGGCACTGGGCAAAAGGATTAACCCCTCCAGCACATGGTTTCTCACCTAGAACATAGAGATGGTCATAATCTGGACCCTGTAATCTCTGACTTGCAAATCTGAATGCCATACAAAACCCATTCACTGGCAAAACCTGACTCAACCTGAACTTATTTGGGGGCAAAACCTAAATTGTTGAGGCTGGTTTAAAAATCCTTATTTCCCTCTTTTACAGTGAATATTCACATGTTCCTCGGAGGAACAGGGTGCATTTAGTTATGGGGTTCTGCCCCAGACCCATGTGGGCATTACATGATCTGCAGCATGTATGCACCACGTGTGCTTTTGGTCATCTGAAATACTTGCAGTCCCCAAATACTTCTGCCCCCAAAGATGTTGAAGAAGAACATGGACCATGAAGATGCCGGCTTTACAGGGTTGTTAAGGTTTAAATGTGCAAATACAAGCAAAGAAGTGAGAGTAGAGGCTGAAAACACGTATTTGCTGGGTGGGGCCTCCCTGTGGCAGCAGCATTTTGGGCAGCTCACCTGCTCGGTGGGGTCTCTGTCACTGCAGCATTTCAGGGCAGCTCACGTGTTAGCTGGGGTCTCCACTGCAGTAGTATTTTGGGGTAACTCACCTGCTGGGTGGGATCTTCACTGAAATAGTGTTTTGGGGCAGCTCACCTGCTGGGTGGGGTTTCAGTCATTGCAACACTTTGGGGGTAGCTCACCTGCTGGGTGGGGTCTCCACTGCAGTAGAATTTTGGAGCAGCTCACCTGCTGGGTGGGGTCTCAGCTGTAGTAGTGTTTTAAGGGCAGCTCACCATCTGGGTGGGGTCTCCATCACTACGGCTGAAAACACGTATTTGCTGGGTGGGGCCTCCCTGTGGCAGCAGCATTTTGGGCAGCTCACCTGCTCGGTGGGGTCTCTGTCACTGCAGCATTTCAGGGCAGCTCACGTGTTAGCCGGGGTCTCCACTGCAGTAGTATTTTGTGGTAACTCACCTGCTGGGTAGTAGTATTTTGGGGCAGCTCACCTGCTGGGTGGTGTCTCCATCACTGCAGCATTTTGGGTGCAGTTCACTGCTGGGTGGGGTCTTTGTATGGCAGCAGCATTTCAAGGCATGCTGGTCCTCCTCATCTGGGGAAGCCAGAGCTAGGCAAGTGCCCAAGCCTCATTTGGGTCTCAGCCTGGATGTTGGGCCCAATTCTCCCTGCTGCCTTGGGCTTGGAGATGCTCACAGGTGAGTTCTCATTTGTGAAGAGGTCTGTCTTCCTGATGAAGCAGGAAACCCTCACGTGTGAGCCAGATGTGCCATGGGAGCTGTGCCATGTCCAGAGGCCAGGTCTCCTGGTCTGCAGGGAACAGTGCAAGGTGGGCCGGCCTAGGCCAGGCCACAGTGTCACCGGGGGCTGTACTCTGTCCTAGAGGGGGGCCTCCCTGCTTGCTGACCCCCACTTATGGCTGCCTAGCTCACCTAACTCAGCCACAGCTGTTCTGATGGCCCTTCTGTGTATGAACTTCCAGTTGGAGGTTCTAGGTGAAGACCCAGCTGCTTGAGATAGCAACCTCTGGATAGGCCCTTGCCAATCAGGCAGGTTTAGAGCCTGGTGCCTCCAGACCGGACCTGCAGCCCAGAACAGGAGTAGCCTTCAAAGGCCAGCCCTGCCTTCCAACCACCGCTCCACAACAAGGGAAACCCAAGCTCCAAGAGCAGGAGGCTTGTCCAAGATTAGCACCTGCTGGCTCCAGGCTCCGAGTTCTGTCCCCTCAGCTGTCCGGCCCCTGGGCGCTCACTTTAATCTCAAGTTATTCATCTTACTATTAAACATGAGTCCGGAAATATCATTGTAATGGAGAATGATGCCTGTGAGTCTCCAAAGCCTTCCCTCAGAATGGTTCCATTAAATCTCCCCTGCTCAGAACCACTCAATCCAATTCATGGAGCTCCACGTGGTCTAAGTACAGCTGGTTATGGCCAGCAGAGGTTTATTTATAGCTGGGCTCCTGGCTGCCTGGTAACCAGCCGTTGCCACCTTTAAAGAGTCTTGGGATATTATCTACCTCTATTCAGCTTGAAATCAGGCATGCAGTGCCTTCGGCTGGGGCTGGTGATAATTAAATTGCTATCATGCACAATTATGGATGCAAAGAATAAGTGACACAATTAACTACTCTGTACTTGGAATTACTGTAAAAAAAAAAGTCATCACACTGGCACGTGAGGATATGGGCAGCTTCTGGACTGAAATACAGACTTCACAATTGCTCCATCCAGATTGAGACAAAGCCTGTGGCTGCGAGAACATGCCTGAACCCAGAAAAATGACTCCACAGGACAAAAGTCCTCGACACTAATTGATCTGGCAAAAGGGGAGTAATGAATCTAGCGAATCTAGCTAGAATCCAAGACTAATCAGCCGGTGAGCTTGGAGGAACTAAGGGCCTGCCATTGGGTCGGCCCACGAGAGGGAGCTGCCTGCAGGTACCCAGGAGGGAACGGCCACCCTGTCTGTTTGTTGGGGTCAGAACTCCTTGGAAGGCAACACCAGCTCCAGAAAGGCCACCGTTCACCCTCCTGCCCATCCCAAGTGGCAGCTGCCCCTGCAGGTCATGGTGCCAGGACCTGGCTTGGCCAACTTAGAGAGAGAAAACTGAAGATGCCCAATTAGCCGGATGGGTGGGATTGTACCAGGAAATGGGGCCTATGTGAACATCTTTCCTTGTGCGTAGAGAGGATAGGCGGCCTCTGGGTGGGATTGCACTGGGGAATCGGGCCTGTGTGAACATCTTCCCGTGTGCATAGAGAGAGCAGGTGGCCGATGGGGCAGTGGCCTTAGAGTGCATGGAGAGGACCTTCTTCAGAATAAGAGGGACTTGACTGACCAGATTTGCATAATATGTTTTTATTGCACTGGGAATAGGGGCCTGGAGGCACACTGGGGTTCAATTGTACTGTTGGGTTGATTATGATGGCCTGGATTTGGGGGGAGGTGGCTACAGAGGGAGATGGAAGGAGGGTGGTAGGTGGGAGAGGGCTTAGCAGTGAGTCTGAGGCTTGTTTACAGTGTGGGGTGACTTTGGGGTCTATGCCAGGACGGTCCCCACCTCAGCTAGCTTCATAGGCATCAGAGGGGTCAGCTCTCAGCAGGTCCCTCCCCAGGATGGGGTTGGGCAGGCTATGACTGACCTCTGTTCACTGAGTGTGGGGAAGGCTGCACCAGGAAAGGTGTCTCTTTCAGCCCCATCCCCAGGGACTGTCTCACACAGAGGGCATCTCCGTCAGCCCCGTCCCCAGGGCCCATGCCCACACGGAGGGCTTCTCCCAGCAATGAGGTGAGATTTCCCGAGCATTGTGAACTTTGGTCTGTCTTTAAGAAAACCCAAAATTGCACCTTCTTTTCTAGGCCTTGTCTGTTTCCTGGCTCTGCCACCTGCTGGCCCCTTCCTGGGTGGGAGGGCAGGGATGACCCTTTCAGTGCACAGGCTGGTGGGCGTCTGCACCTCCCACCCATCCCTGACAAGCACTGTCGGCCTTTGCTGAGACACAGCAGCTTATGTGTGGGTCTTTGCAGGGAAACCACAGAATTCCAAATGTCTTCCAGCAGAAGACCCACTTGGTAGACTGAATGGTGGGCACACGTGGGCGGCACGGCCCACAGTCTACGGGAAGCCTGAGGTCCTCAATGGCGGTGAGATCTTCATGCCCTTTAATTTCTAATTGTTTATTTGCTCCGTGGGCAGGAGCCGGCCTCACAGCTGAGCACAGGACCAGGGAAACGGCAATGCAGACATACGGACCTTATTCCAGAAGAAGAAGGACAGAACTGACCGGATGTGGATAATAATGTTGTTATTTTAAAAACCGGGATCAGAAGCCCTGGGAGGAGCTGTTGTGCTGTCGCACCTGGCCCAGGAAGGAACTGTTAAATCCTGTGAACCCAGTTATTAAATGGGAATGGGAACCCCAAATGGAGCTTAATCAGGCCACCAATTTTCTAATCATCACTTCTTTTTTTACCTTACTGAAAAATGTAGTCACTGTTCATGGTGGAAACTTAGACAGCACAGTCAAGGAAAAATGGAAACAAAGTCACCCACAGTTTTACCTTTGGGAGAGAACCACCAAGCTTTAGGTGCCCATCCAGACATCCCAGTTTTAAAACTCCATGTACTATATTCGGAAGAAAATGGTTGTGGAGTCCAGGTGTTTAACAGGCTGTCTTGCTTATTGGTAAAATCATATGCAATTTGCTGTCATCAAAAACCCTCTGGTGCTGGGTAAGGAGCTGGGATGTGCCCATCTGCGGAGTCTTGAGCTGCTGGCCTGCCTGAGGTTGGCATTTAGGTTCTGTGCAGTGTTTTGGAGAGAAAGGAGACTTGTTGCTGCTTCCTTCACCTGAGGAGGGCATGGCCTCAGAGAGTTTCACTGACAGACCTGACTACACAGTGGTCCAGGGCACTGGGCCCAGCTCTGTTCTTGACTAGGGCCTGTCAAACGTGGTGCCTGACAGGGCAGTGGCTGGAGCAGACGCTGCCTGGTGGGAATGGGCACGTGACCTGGCCAGGCTGGGGTGTGAGCTGGGAGCAAGAGCCACCAGAATGGGGAGGGCACATGGCGTGTGAGTGGCCATTGCTGTGGCGAGCCCCCACGCTGCTATTTTCAGTGCTTGGGGGAGGGGACGTGGCACTTGTGGTCTTTGCCATGGCAAGTCCCCATCCACTGCTGTTCTCAGTGATTGCGTGGGGGACATGGCGCTTGTGTGGCCCTCACTGTGGCTAGTCCCCATGCGGCTGCCATTCTCAGTGCTGAGGGAAGGGACGTGGCATCGTGTGGCCCTTTCTGTGGTGATTTTCTACACACATTGCTGCCATTCTCAGTGCTTGGGGAGGTGATGTGGCCCTTGTGTGGCCCTGGCTGTAGCAAGTCCCCATGCCACTGATGTTCTCAGTGCTCAGGGAGGGGACGTAACATCATGTGGCCCTCACTGTGGTGAGTCCCTGCACCGCTGCCATTCTGAGCACTCACAGCGTTGTCCCCATGTAGTCCCAAGAGTAGTCCTGGATAGAGGTGTGTCACCCCCATTCTACAGGAGCAACTGACGTTCTGGCAGGTCCCGTGGGGCACCACCCTACTCACTAGGACCCTGGAAAGGAGGCAGAATGGGTGTCTGTGTCCTGAGCACCATTGTATTGTAGAAACGGGGTCTCTCTTGCCCAGGCTGGTCTTGAGCTCCTGGCCCCAAGCCATCTTCCCATGCCAGCCTCCCAAGTGGCTGGGACCACAGAAACACACCACTAAACTAGCTAATGTTTTAATGTTTTTGTAGAGATGGGGTCTTGCTATGTTGCCCAGGCTGGTCTCAAACTCTTGGCCTCAAGCAAGCCTCTTGCCTTGGCCTCTGAAAGTGCTGGGATTTCAAGCATGAGCCACTGCACTCAGCCACTGGGCCCCATTTAACAGGAGGGAAAACTGAGGGGCGGGAGGTGCAGACCCCTCAGAGATGCCCGGCAGCAGGAAGCCAAGCACACCACCTCGAGGTGGTATTGGAGGCCATTGACAGTTTCTGTGGCTGTGCCAGGCTCAGGCTCCGTCTCTCTCCTCCCTGGGGCAGGTGCCAGCTCCTCCCTGGTGCCAAAAGTGATGACCGGTGGATGGTGGGGGACTCTGCTTTCGAGTCCGTGCTCTCCCCCATGCTCCTGACCTTCCTGGAGGATTCAGTGTCTCGGGAAGCACCCATGGCACCCCCCAGGCCATCCCCTGAAGCCTTCTGTCCTCATGCTGACCCTCCCTCCGAGTCCGCCGTCACCTGAGACCTCAGTTCCTCTGGGGCAGTTCTTCCTGTCTGAAGGGAATGCCTTGGGCTTTCTTCCGCCAAACCTACCCACCCATCTGCAGGAGGCTCCCCCATCCCACCATCTCCTGCAGGGGTGGGTCCTTCCTGAGCTCTGTGCCCAAGGCAGGCACCGGTGCCCTCCAGCCACGTGGAGGAACCATGGCATCCCTGGAGCATCTCCATCATTGCAAGCTGGCCAGGCTCAGACTTCCTTCCTCATGCCATTCCTTCTCTGGCTGTCCCCTGCTCCACATTCCACGCCACTCTGAAAAATACCTCTTAGATCCTCAGATATTTCTTGGATTTTCCATTTTTCCATCTTTATCTTCATCCAAACTGCCACTGTCTCCTGCCGCTCCGCAGCCTCCCCCACCTCTGTGCCCACCCTTGGCTCCAGGACAGCAGCAGCAGGAGGGACAGCATCTGCATGCCCCCTTATACCCTGCTGCCCTGCACTGGCCGCTCTTACCTTTCCCCGGTACCCCTGAGACCTGCGTGGCTCACCATCCCCATCCCACCTTTGTGGCCTCCTGTCCGCTGTGATGTATCGGCCGTGGCCCCCTCGGCCCTGCATATGTAACCACTGTCTCCTTCAGGGACTGCACTTGCTCTGCCTCTGCAGGGCCGTGCTTTGCCCTGTGGGGCTGGGACCTGACCTGCCCCTTTCTCTGAGAGCAGCTCCCTGGGGAGGCTGCTCTTGAGCTGTGCCCAGGGCCCAGGGCCCCCACGCTGCTTCCCACTTCACCTGTGCACCCGGGCACTCGGATGCTGCCCCATCACATTCCATTTACATCTGTCCTGGCAGGGGTGCCTGGCTCTTGTTCATGCCTATGATGTTAGTCAGACCCATGCCTGGAGTGGCTCTGTGAGGCCTCCTCACACTGGAAAAATCCCCCATGTGGCTGGACCCAGCCAGTCCACACCACATGATAACCCCATGTGTTGGGCAGCCTGAAGGCCCTCACTGTGGCCAACTTAGCTCCCAGGACTGCCCCTGCTGTGGGAAGCCCCCAGCTCCCTTCATTCTCCGTCAGCAAAAAGGAAACCCCAAGGTGGTAGATGGAGGGTCCTATTGGGAGTTCTTGAGCCTTCTCAAAGCTAGAGAGAGGCTTCTGGAGACTTCCACAGGCTGTCGAGTCCTTGCAGGACCACAGGAGCTGCCTCCAGTGAGACAGGTGGTTTCAGCCCCAGGTCTCCCCAAAGTTGTCCTGCTCAGGCTTTTCTAGCTCCCCAGAAACCATGACTGGGAGGCGCCTCTCCCCATACGCAGGTGGGGGAGTGCACGTGTGTGTGGGTGTGCACTGTGGGGATGCAGGGGGTATATGGGGATGTCCATGGGTGTGGGAGTGGCTGTGTGTGGTTGTGCAGGTATATGTAAGTGTGTGTGAGGTGTCTGTGGGTAGGGGAATGTATGTCGGTGTTTGTTGGTATGTAGGTGCCTGTAGGTATGTGCTGACATGAGTGGGTGTGTGAGGCATTGCAGGCAGGTAAGGACACCTGGCCATCCCTTCTAGAGAGTAGTCCCTTGTGTCTGTGGGTGTGGTGGGTGTGGTGTGTGGTGTATGGGTGTGGTGTGTGTAGGTGTGTGTGGTGTATGGGTGTGGTGTGTGGTGTATGGGTGTGGTGCGTGTAGGTGTGTGTGGTGTGTGGGTGTGGTGTATGGGTGTGGTGCGTGTAGGTGTGTGCAGTGTATGGGTGTGGTGTGTGGTGTATGAGTGTGGTGTGTGTAGGTGTGTGTGGTGTATGGGTGTGGTGTGTGTAAGTGTGTGTGGTGTATGGGTGTGGTGTGTGGTGTATGGGTGTGGTGCGTGTAGGTGTGTGTGGTGTATGGGTGTGGTGTGTGGTGTATGGGTGTGGTGCATGTAGGTGTGTGTGGTGTATGGGTGTGGTGTGTGCTGTATGGGTGTGGTGTGTGTAGGTGTGTGTGATGTATGGGTGTGTGTGTAGGTGTGTGTGGTGTATGGGTGTGGTGTGTGGTGTTATGGGTGTGGTGTGTGGTGTATGAGTGTGGTGTAAGTGTGTGTGGTGTATGGGTGTGGTGTGTGGTGTATGGGTGTGGTGCATGTAGGTGTGTGTGGTGTATAGGTGTGGTGTGTGGTGTGTAGGTGTGTGTGGTGTATGGGTGTGGTGTGTGTAGGTATGTGTGGTGTATGGGTGTGGTGTATAGTGTATGAGTGTGGTGTGTGTAGGTGTGTGTGGTGTATGGGTGTGGTGTGCAGTGTATGGGTGTGGTGTGTGTAGGTGTGTGGTGTATAGGTGTGTGTGGTGTGTAGTGTATAGGTGTGGTA
Source organism: Saguinus oedipus (assembly GCA_031835075.1). Classification (NCBI taxonomy): domain Eukaryota; kingdom Metazoa; phylum Chordata; class Mammalia; order Primates; family Cebidae; genus Saguinus; species Saguinus oedipus. The sequence goes on from CM063170.1 coordinate 9,389,276, forward strand.
TGTGTGGTATATGGGTGTGGTGTGTAGCGTATGGGTGTGGTGTGTGTGGTGTGCAGTGTATGGTTGTGTGTGTAGGTGTGTGTTGTGCCTTGTATGGTTGTGGTGTGTGTAAGTGTATGGTGTGCAGTGTATGGGTGTTGTGTGCATAGGTGGGTGTGGTGTGCAGTGTATGGGTGTGCTGTGTGTAGGTGTGTGGTGTGTGCTGTATGGGTGTGGTGTGTGTAGTGTTTGTGTTGTGTATACATGGGTGTGTGTACATGTGTGTGGGTGCAAACATGACCACGTGTGGTGGTGCATGCTGATATGTGTGGGTGTATACGTGTGTCTCCATGTAAGCACACCTGGCCGTCTCTTCTAGGGGTCAGGCCCCTGTTACTGTGTGTACGTGTGTGCGTGTGTGTGTGTGTGTGTGTGTGTAGATGTGTGTGGTGTGTGGCGTGTGTACATGGGTATGTGTACTGTGTCTGTGGTCAGATCATGGAGAAAAAAACTTGAACTTCCCAGGCAGGATGGGACCCCTGAGCCATGCCTGGAGGACCCGGGTGGCCAGTGTGTGGATTGGAGCCAGTAGCCCTCGTCCACCCAGGAGGAGAAGGGGCGTGAGGCCGAGTGACCCTGTTTCTCTCCCTCCTTCCGCAGCCATGAAGTCGGGGGGCACGCAGCTGAAGCTCATCATGACCTTCCAGAATTACGGGCAAGCGCTGTTCAAACCCATGAAGTAAGTGCCAAGGCCTGAGGGGTGGGGCGTGAGGAGCTGGAGCTGGAAGCGAGAAGGCAATGGGTTTCTGCCGGGGAGGCCATGTCATCTCCCAGGGTGTTTTTCAGAGACTGTGGGTGACCACTCAACTCCCCATGATGGCAAACAAGCAACAGAGGTGGCCTCATTTTCTCTCCTCTCCCACGGCCTCCCCACCTCATCCCTTTTTATAGGACTGAAAACCCACTGGTGGTTATTCTTACCCTGTGAGAATAAGCATTTGTATTTGAAACAAGAAACCTGGAATATGAACACAAAAGAAGGCCTCTCTAAAAGAGGTGACTTCTGCCCCTTTCCAGCATGCCTCCGGAGCTTGCACACCTTTCCTGCCAAGGGTCGGCTGTAGCTATTTCAGGCTTTGTAGGAGCATGGTCTCTTCCCGGTAATTCAGTGAGTGGTCTTAGCCCCAAAGCAGCCAGATGCAGTACATGGTGATGGGGAAGGCTGAGTTCTAATAAGACTTCATTTATGCAACAAAATGGACTGAATATGGTCCAGTGAGCTGTGTGCCCTGTTCTGGAGAAAATAGAAACCGTGTCACCAAAACCAATACCAAAGCACTCCATGGCACATGACAGCTTGTGCAAGGGGTGGTGAGGGGTGTTTGGACACCCAGCCACCCCAGGAAGTTCGGGGTGAATGACTGCAGTGTGGGTCATGGGGCTTGCTGCCTCCAGTGAGCCAAGGTTGCTCTGCCGTCTTCTGTTAGTTGCAGACAAGGCCATTTATGCACTGACAAGAGAGATTCACTGTGTTTAAAGCACGGGCCGCAAACCCAAATGCCCTCAGGGACATGCAGGTCATGCCAGGGAGGCTTCTGGGCTGGGTAGGGCCTGTGGCAGGCTGAGGGGTGTGCGTCCCACAGGAAGGGGACCAGCAGCCTGCTCACCAGATCTTGGCCATCTGGCCTGATTTCTAACTTTTCAGATAAGCTAGAAATATGGATTTTTTTTTCATGTTTAGTCCTGGTGGTAACAAATTCAGAAGCTCTTAATATACTTTGCAGGTCAAACAAAATATAGCTGCCTGCTTGCTAGTTATGGCTGGAGGCAGATTCTTGCAGTCGGGCTTAGTTTCTGGGCCTCTCATTTCTCTAGACGAATGTCCTGGATGGACTCGACAGAGGGAGGTGACCCTGCCCCAGGCTTCCCCGAAAGACCCATTAGTCCTGCCTCAGACCCAGGACTGCCTGGAGTTGGTGGATGAGTCACAGCCTCATGCCCAAGCCCGGGGCCAAGGACATCCCCGCTCACACAGGGCTGAGGAGCAGCCATTCAAAAAAATTACACAGAAGCCATCAGAGCTCAGGGCCTGGAGCTACGGACTGCTGCTAGGGGTGGGATGAGCACTCGGAGCTGACCTGCTGCTCCCACGGGTCTCACAGCCATATTTGCGTGGGATCTGAGATCACAGGCACTTCCTTCCTTGTTTCTGTGTGTGGATGTGAAACTCAGACTCCTTGGGCCTCTCGTGACCCCTGGCCATTGAGGAGGCCAGCCAGGAGAGATGGCATCATATGGTGACCTGAGTGTTTCCTGGCTTAGGTGAAGGAGGGATCTTGTTTGAAGATCCCTCCTTTCAGGATGCTGTGGTGTGGAGCTGGGGGTGGACGGGAGACAAAAGAGCCTGGGCTGCTGCTGGGTGGACGCTTCCCCTAGCAGTAACGGGAGCGGGAACAGGTGGCCTAATGGTGGCATCTTCATCTCCCTTGAGCTGGCTTTGAGCCGCAGCCATGGCTGTGGGAAGCAGACTCCCACCTCCCACCTGTGGGTACAGTTTCCAGCCTAGCAAATGTTTCCAGGTTCATTCAGGAGCTTCCCCGAAAGGGGTGGTCCCGTCACACCAAGCTACAGGGCCTTGAGCGCTGTGTCCTGTCCACAGAGAGCTGGGTGTTCCTGGGTGCCGGCTTGACCCGCTTCTATTTGATGGTCTCTGCGAATCCTGGAGGTCCCATTTCTCATCTCGGGGGAGTTGGAAAGTCCAGCTGTGGTTGGTGGCAAAACAGTGACGTTGACGGAACCGCTGCTCTGTGCCAGGCCCTGCGGTAACCAGCGTCTTATGGCACTCAGTAGCCATGGCCAGGCCTGTGCGTAAGGTTTATATCAGAAGGCTTTATGTCTGTCTCATCCTCATCTGGCTCTGTGAGTTCCAGGAGGTAGCGTTTACCACTGCGTGAAGACAAGGGAACTGGAGCTTGGAGAAGCAAGGTAGAGTGCCTCCCGGACCAGGATCCCGTGTTCCCTTAAGCCCAGGGTGTCCGACCTACCCTCCGCCTCCCTCCACCCTTCTCCCTTCCTCCTCCCCTGCCAGCCTCCCCCCGGGCCTCCTCCCAGCTTCCCTCCAGCCTTCCCCCAACCTCCCCTCAGACCTCTCCCAGCATCCTCCAACCTTTCAGCCTCCCCAGAGCCTCCGCTTGTACCTCTCCCTGCCTTCCCCCACCCTCCCTGGCCTCCCCCCCAGCCTCCTCCCATCTCCTTTCCTTGGACCTTCCCATGCCTTCACCGGACCTCCCCTAGCCACCTCCCACCTCCCCTCAGCCTCCTCCCACCTCCCAGACTGCCCACAACCTTCCACCTCACCTCCTCAACCACTTCCTCTCTAGGCCTCCCCAAACCTCTCTCACCCCCACCATGGTGGGCACCTCACTGTCCCCAGCGTGGCCACATGTGGGGTTGACTTTAGAGGTCAAATCCCATGGTCCTGCAGAGGGTAGAGGTAGAGCCGGGCTCCAGAGCCCCCTCCCCAGGACTCAGCCTCCAGCCCATTTGTCAGAGCCCTGCCTTCCCAGCCTGCCTGAAGGCCAAGACCGCCGACGGACAGGCTGGGCAGGGCTGTGCTGACACCCAGGGAGGCCAGTGTGAGGGGAGGGCTAAGTGGGGAGGTGGGGGTCAGGTTAGAGTGTACCAGGAAACAGGCCTGAGAAAAGCCTGCTGTAGTTGGGGAAACTGAGACCCAGAAAGGGAAAGGATATGCTCAAGGCTGTGGCGTCCAGAGGCTGGCCTGGGACTCAGTCTTCCCACAAAGTACATCACTGGCAGAGGCAGGGACCCCATCTCAGGCAGGCGTGTGCGCACATTTCACAAACCTGGTGTCACCCTGCCAACTTGGTCCTCTCCCGGCCCCACCTCCCCGGCCCCAGGTCAGGTCAAGGCATTTCCTGGTGCTCGACCCTCCTTTGCTGATCAGGGCCTGGGTCTGTCATTGATCATGGTCCTGCAGCCACTCGCGCCCCAATGACCTATGGAAGCTGTGCCCAGGGCCTGGAGATGCATGTTTCTTCTTCCCCAAAGGCTGTGGTTTGAATACAAAAGCAGCTGTGGTTCATGACAACAGCATTAAGAAACTAAAATGCAGGCCAGGCACAGTGGCTCACGCCTGTAATTCCAGCACTGTGGAAGGCTGAGGTGGGTGTATCACAAGGTCAGGAGTTCAAGACCAGCATGGCCAAGATGGTGAAATCACCTCTCTACTAAAAAAATATAAAAATTAGCTGGGCACAATGGTAGGCCCCTGTAATCCCAGCTACTTGGGAGGCTGAGGCAGGAGAATCACCTCTGTAATCTCAGCACTTTGGGAAGCCAAGGCTGGCGGATCACTTGAGTCCAGGAGTTCAAGATCAGCCTGGCCAACCTGGTGAAACCCATCTCTTCTAAAAATATAAAAATTAGCCTAGTGTGATGGTTCATGCCTGTAATCCCAGCTACTCAGGAGGGCGAGGCAGGAGAATCACTTGAACCCAGGAAGTGCAGGTTGCAGTGAGTCCAGATCTGAGACAGAGTGAGACTCCATCTCAAAAAAAAAATTAGTTCTCTTTAATAAAGGAGTTTGCTCTCTGCACTCACAGTGGCTTGGTGAGTTCTGGATTAGTTAGATGGGCACAGCGTCTCTCCTGTGAGATGCTAGATGTAAGGTGAGAGGGTGTAGATGAGGGGCCAGCAGTGAGGTAGAGGCCAGGCCTGGGGTGCTGCACAGTGTACATAGCTGGAGTAACCAGTGGAAGTTTCAGGGTCTCCATTTATAATAGACACTGAAAAGCATATATTGTCAGCACATTAGCCCAAGAGCTCCTGGGTGTTTTAGCTTCAGGGTTACATTAAGATATTTTAGTTCTTTTTTTAAAGTCAGCTTTATTGAGATGTAATTCACACGCCATGCAATTCAACCACTTAAAGCCTGCAATTCAGTGGCTTTTAGCACAGGGTTGGGCACTCATCACCACAGTCAATTTTAGTCAATTTTCCATGATTCCAACAAGAAATCCTTCACAATTTTCTCATCACTCCTCAACCACCTTGTCCCCCTCCAGCCCCTGTCAAACACTGGCCTACTTTCTGTTTCTTCATACTAATCAGTTACTTATCCTGGATTTTCATACAAGTGGAATCACGCACTGTGTATTCCTTTGTGATTGACACGTTTCCAAGGCTCTGGAGTTGTGTATTGCATAATCATTTGTGATTGACATGGAAGGCTCTGGAATCGTGCAGTGTGTAGTCATTTGTGACTGAGATCCAGGGCTCGGAATCGTGCAGTGTGTAGTCATTTGTGACTGACATGGAGGGCTCTGGACTCGTGCAGTGTGTATTCCTTTGTGACTGACATGGAAGGCTCTGGAATCGTGCGGTGTATAGTCATTTGTCACTGACATCAAGGGCTCTGGAGTCATGCAGTGTGTAGTCGTTTGTCACTGACATGGAGGGCTCTGGAGTCGTGCAGTGTGTAGTCATTTGTGACTGACATCAAGGGCTCTCAAATCTTGCCTTGTATAGTCCTTTGTGAGTGACAAATTTCCAAAGCTCTGGAACCATGCATTGTGTAGTTCTTTGTGTTGACAGGTGGTTTCAATGCTCATGGGTGCTGTAGCATGGATAGGCGCCTCACTGCTTTTCATGACTGAGTAATATTCCATGGTGTGGCTGTTTATTTGTTCCTCTGTTGATGGGCATTCAGGTTGTTTCCACCTTTCGCAATTAAGGATAATTTGAACAATTGTGCGTGAGCTTTTGTGAGGGCACATGGTTTCAGCTTTTGTGGATATATTCCTAGGAGCATTGCCGGATGCTATGATGATAACTGCATTTAACTGTTGGAGGAACTGATCATCCATTTTCCACAGTTGCTGCACCATTTGTAATCCCGCGAGCTCGTCCCCAGGCTCCAGTCTCTCCAGCACCTGGTCAGCGTGTGTTGCTGTCTGTCTGTTTGATGGCGGCCGTCCCAGTGCGGGCAAAGTGGTGTTCCATGTGGTTTTGACTTGCGTGTCCCGATGACTCATACTCAAGTGTCTTTCCCTGTGCACACGGGCCATTTACGCATCTTCTTTAAAGAAATATCTATGCAGCTCTTTTGCCATCGTCTACAGTTGGGTTATTCGTCTTTTTGTTATTAAGTTTTAAGACATCTTTATTGTTCTGGATACACCACATATGTGGTAAGGGACAAGCTTAATTTTAAGACATCGGATGTAGTTACTTTTGTTGTTGCCTGTGCTTTCGGTGTGGTGATTATGTTTTAAAATTGAAAGCTTGTGTGTTAGGTAAGGAGTGGTGCAGGAGGTGATACCTGGGCTTGGCACAGTCAGCAGAACGGGTGAGGGCTTTAGGGAACACCCATGTAGCCACAGAGCCACGGGCTTGGTGTAGCCACTGTTGCTATTTGACCTGAGCAAGTGTCCTCCTCTCCTGGGACTCAGCGTTCCCATCCATCAACAAGAGCATTGGAAGAAGAGGACTCGCGGCACATGCAGGGCTGGAGAGGCCTGTCACTGGCTTTCCAGCTTGGAGGACTAAGCATCTTGGGGTTTGAGTCCGGTGGACACAGCAAGCAAGTTGTTGGCTACAGATTCCATCTTGCATTCTGGGAAGAGCCTTCTGGGCACGTGGCGGCTGCCCATGACACTGGCTGTGACCATGTCCAGGTAGAAATATTCATACAATCATGAATATTTGACCTCCCACCAAGCTCAGGGAACACAGACATGACTCAGACCCTATGTCTGCATGGGGGTCTGACCTCTGACGTGGGAAGCCCAACAGGTGCTACCTAAACGCCCCTCATCACAACACTCTCCTGTGCTCCAGGGTAGACAGGCAGCTCTGTGTGTCCAGCCTCTCAAAGTGGCCCTGGAAGGTAGGATGTGGTAAACAGTGGGAGCCATGTACAGAGTGAAAGGAGGAATGTGCACAAGAGGTGGAGTGAGCAAGTGAGCACTGAACCCATATAGTTCAGAGGATCCAGGTGGATGGGAGGAGCTCAGCCTGTGGTGATATTGAGAGGGTGGAGCTGGGTGGGAGGAGCTCAGCCCATGGTGGTATTGAGAGGATGGAGCTGGGTGGGAGGAGCTCGGCCCATGGTGGTATTGAGAGGATGGAGCTGGGTGGGAGGAGCTCGGCCCATGGTGGTATTGAGAGGATGGAGCTGGGTGGGAGGAGCTCGGCCCATGGTATTATTGAGAGGATGGAGCTGGGTGGGAGGAGCTTGGCCCATGGAGGTATTGAGAGGATGGAGCTGGGTGGGAGGAGCTCGGCCCATGGTATTATTGAGAGGATGGAGTTGGGTGGGAGGAGTTCGGCCCATGGTGGTATTGAGAGGATGGAGCTGGGTGGGAGGAGCTCGGCCCATGGTGGTATTGAAAGGATGGAGCTGGGTGGGAGGAGCTTGGCCCATGGAGGTATTGAAAGGATGGAGCTGGGTGGGAGGAGTTCGGCCCATGGAGGTATTGAAAGGATGGAGCTGGGTGGGAGGAGCTCGGCCCATGGTATTATTGAGAGGATGGAGTTGGGTGGGAGGAGCTAAGCCCATGGTGGTATTGAGAGGATGGAGCTAGGTGGGAGGAGCTCGGCCCATGGTGGTATTGAGAGGATGGAGCCAGGTAGGAGGAGCTAAGCCCATGGTGATGTTGAGAGGATGGAGCTGGGTGGGGGAGCAGGGCCCACGGTGGTATTGAGAGGATGTAGATGAGTGGGAGGGACATGGGTGATGGGGTAGTTAGGTGGCTCTGAGCATTTGAGGGCTACAGGCAGCTGGGTGGCTGTGGGCCTTTGGATGGCTGTGAGCAGTTGAGTGTCTGTAGGTAGTTGGGTGACTGTAGTTAGTTGGGAGCTGTGGGTAGTCGAGGGGCCATGGACTGTTTGGGGGTCATGGGTGGCTCTGAGCAGTTTGGGGACTGGATAGGTGGGTGGCTGTGGACAGTTGGGGGGCTCTGCATCACTGGGGGGCTGTGTGTCACTGGGTGGCTGTGGGTTATTGGTGCCTGAGGGCAGGTGTCAGAGCTCACCAGCACACCTCTCGTTTGACCTTTAGAGCCACTCAGGTGGAGGGGTTGTTTTTATTTTCAAGTCCCATTCACAGAGGAGGAAATTGAGGCTCAGGAAGTTTAAACACAGTGAGCCAGCGGCAGGCCAGGCATGAGTCCAGGCCCTTTTCTCAGCCTGTGGGGTAACCTCTCACTGAGGAAAGGCCAGCTGGGAGCCCTGGTCCCTGATGCTGACCGGGGAGTCTTTTCTCCGGAGACCCCTGCCCTCCCTGCTCTTCCCAGCCTGGGGGTTTCTGGCCATCCAACACCTAGTGAATGGGCCTTCAGCACTCGGATTTGTCTGGTGTTTGCCGAGCTGGGTTTATGGTGTCTGGGGTAGGGTTCCTACCTCTGCATCCATCCTCCTTCATTTCCTGGTCCTTTGTGCAGGCCTGGGCCCAGCGTCTGGGACCAGTACTCACTAGTGTAGCCTACTTTTCTTTCCTTTTGCAAAGAATAGAAACGTGTGTGTGTGTGTGTGTGTGTGTGTCCATGTCTCCCAAAGAAACTGTCTGTGAACAGCTGTCCCAAAGCCCAGGAATTCCTCGCAGCTGAGATATATGAGCAGAGGCCATTGCAGAAAGGCTTGCTGGCTGAGTCAGTATTTCTAGACACAGAAACTTGAGCCCTTCTTCTGAGCTCTGATAACACAGGGCCCACCAAGGCATGTCTCTGGGCAGCAGAGCATGAGCAGTGAAGAGGAATTAAAGATGGAGGGGGACCCACCCTAAACAGCCTCATCACACACAGCATCATATTGGTGTGAAAAGGCGCTGCATCCTGCCTGACCGGCTTCCCATGACCGAGCTACAGCTCTGGGGCCACAGCCAGATGCCTCCCCTACCAAGCTAAGGGGCCCGAGGGGAGGATGGCAGCCAGTTGCCTCCCAGGGATGAGCAGATATGGCTTAGACAAGGCCTTCCCAGGTACCCTGGGGCTGCTGGCCACCCTAGGCCTGTGGGAGAGGCGGACACAGCTTTGGCCTCGACCTCGCACCTATGTGGGGCATTGTGTAGGACCCAGGTGCAGTGGGGTGTTACTGGGGTCAGATGCTTGCTCACACCCCTCCTGGGGTCGTCATACCTGGCTCCTGTCACTTCCTCTAGGTTGAGACATGATGGTGACAGACAGGCTATGGGTGAGCTCGAGCCCCTCCTGGGTGCCCCCTTTAGGGTAGAGCTGAGTCTGGCTGTCTGAGCATCAAGGGGGTAACATGCACCTGTGCCTGGGGGAGTTTAGAGGTCATCCTGGGAGGGGTGCTGAGACGGTGGACTCGGGCTCGGCTTGAGGTGATGTGCGTCGCTGGAATGCATTGGGTGGCAGACAGCTGCTGGGTGAAGGGCAGCCCTAGGGAGATGCTGTCTTTCCCTTAAAATGCTTCTGAGGCTTACCACGCAGCTGCACCTCAGGACAGGCAGATACGCCCTCAGGGGTCTCTGCAGTCCCATGTGGCAGGGAGGGCAAAACAGATGCAGTATTAATAAAGACGGCAGAACAATGACCCTGAGTCCGCGTGGCACTATAAAGCATGTGCACGGACCACTTCCATTTCCATTTGTATGAGGAGAGGATTGAGAGGCTCGATGAGTACCTGGTGGGGGCTGGCCACAGTGGCTACCCTCAGAAGGAAGAGGGGCCTGGCCTACGGTGCACGTTGGTGGGGAGAGGGGTTGCAGCCACTCTTTAATTGATCTTTTATCGATGTTCTTTATAAATTGATAAGTTGATCTTTATCGATAAGCCACCTGGAGTCCTGTACAACAGGCTGAGGGCTGCCTGCCCCCATCGGCCCTGGGATGGTTTGTTGGGAGGACGAGTGAGGCCAGGAGCGGCAAGGTAGGGGATGGATGCTCAGGCCTGCCACCTGAGGGCTGGCTCTCGAACTCTGGGCCTCAGCGTTCTCATCTGTGAAATTGGGTCGCATGAGCTGCCAAGCAGGGCACAGCATTCACTGGACACCTCAAGCCCAGTCACAACCACACTGGATGCTTTTCTCGATGAAGCAAGGTGTTCGGGTGTCCACACATGGCTACAACTCCTCACCCACAGGCCTGGGCTTGACACTTCCTGGATGCTGGGCCTCTTTCCTGCACTCCCATCCTGGAGGGCTCCCGCTGCATGCACTGCGTGGCCTCTGCACAGCGCTGTGCTGCACAAGGCCATCTCCGTCACCCACCCTCAGGCATGGCCTGCTGACACTGGTGCATGACCTTCTGTGGTACCTGGCATTCGGCCCCCCTCCCCTGTGGCACCCTGTGCTTGACCTCTGGTAGAGTTTCAGGACAGCGCGTGTGAATAGCCAGAGACCCCTCGGAGGCCTCTGGGCAGCCAGTGTCTGGGCAGCTGGTGTCTGCTCTCCCTGGGACTCCAGTGGGGTCTGGAGAGGCATAGTGTTGAAGAAATATTTCCACAAGGCTTCTGCTCCAAGTGTGTCCAGGGCAGTGGAGGATTCAGAATCAGAGCCACAGAAGATAAATCTGCCTGATCGGGGACAAAGCTGGCCACAGACTTGGGAAATGGAGGTGGGAGAGTGACAGGAGCCTCGCTGTCTTCTGTGGGCTTTGCTGTCCTGGCCCAGATGCAAACCTAGAGAGCACGGTGGGCACTAACGTAGCATGGCTAAGACACACTGGCAGGGAGCCCCTTAGTGGCCCAGGAGGGCCCCAGAGAAACAGGAGCCCAGACCCTAAAGGTAAGCACTGGAGAGTGTGAAGGAGCCCTTGGCGGGGGGAGGGGGAGGGATCTCCAGGAAACCAACCATGCCAGGGGACAGTGCCCTGATTGTCAGGAGAACCTGGGGATGGCGCCTGCTCCACGCTCACTGGGTTGGGCCCTCAGGATTGGGCAGACACAACCCCGGGAGTGAGAGCTCAGGCTGATGGGTCTGTGACCCCTGCAGAGACATCAGGACCCTTTGCTGAGTGAGGGCTGTGCCAGGCAGTGGGAAGGAAAGAAGGGGTCTCTGCTCCTCAGCAAACTCTTCAGAAGATCCTTGAGTGGGTATGGGGTGGACAGGAGACCCGTGAGTGGGCGTGGGGTGGACAGGAGACCCGCGAGTGGGTGTGGGGTTTACAGGAGACCCTTGAGTGGGTGTGGGGTGGATACTAGACCCTTAAGTTGGTGTAGAGTGAGCTGGAGTTCTCCAGGGGCAGCAGAAGGTTTTCTTGGGAAAACTTCTTGGCACACACCCCACAAACTAAGGCTTGGGGAGATAAAATGGTTTTGAGGACCAGTGAGGGATTGGTTTGGAATTTCGAAGGATTTTCTGTTCTGCTGATAAAAATGCATGTTTCTCTCCACTGTGGCCTTGCCAGTTCCAAAGGCAAACAGATTGCCCAATGGGCTGGGTGGGTGTGGACCCAGCAGAGTCCTGGGCCTGACCAGACCTGGACAAGGACCCCTTTGTGTCCGCACTTGGTGTGGGCTGGCCTCCAAGCTCCAGGCTCTGGCCTGGCAAAGCTGCTTGGCTCTCAGGAGCTCCTGCAACCTCCCTGGGGGAAGCCAAGCCAGGGTCCCTTACAGGAATGCTGATATACTTCATTGGAAGCTGCCTGAACCCCCACGTGCTGCCCTTGCTGCTGTGGGGTCCCTGGGCCCAGAGCTGCTGGGTCCTGGCGTGCACGGGGCCTCCTGGGTCCTGCCTGAGAGGTTGTCCATTATAAATCTCCAGCGGTTAGGCCCTCGAGTAGAGGCCAAGTCCATTCTCCTCTCACCCCTGCCCTGACCTGCTGGGTGGCTGGGCCCCCCAACTGGGCACCTACTGTGGATTGGGGATTCTCTTCACAAAGGGTCCCACCTTGAGTGGAGGGGGTGTGGTCAATCCACATGTGAACAAATATGCAGAAACATTCCAGAGAGGGGAGATGGTGGAGGGCCTGCAAGGAAGGAACGTGGCAGATGGGCTTAGCGACAGGGGTGTTATTCCACTGACCTTCAGGGGTCTTTCCCACAAACGTGACTTAAGGTGGCCTCTGTGTAGGCACCGCCTGGAGAAGTCCCATGAGGTGGGATTGGAGCTGAGACCTGAACTGCAAGGTCGGCAGCATGGGAGGTCTGGAGCGGAACATTCCCAGAAGGGATTGTGCTGGCCACTTATGCAGGAGAGAGGCTGGAGGGAGGGCGGGACCCGTGTGCACAGGAAGCTCTGTGTGGTGTGCAGGTCATCTGGTGCTCGCACACTTAGGAGGCCTGGGGTCATGGGCTACATTTTCCCTGGGCACCAGCCGTCACACCTGGGGAGCAAGGACAGGAGGTCTCTCCTGCCTGAGAAGTGAGGGTCCAGATGGTAGGCCTCGGGCACAGGGCGCAGCCTCCTCTCTAGTCGGGCGGGAGCTGCAGAAGCCACTTGCTCATAGCATCTGAGCACTTGGGAGGGAGGGGCCTGTGCCAGGCCAGAACTGCATGAGGGCACTAGGCCCTGCACAGTGCAATTCAGGAGACAGGGCAAGGCCAGGGGTCATGCAGGGATGTCAGGAAGTCCAGGACAGCTGCACTGTTGTGTTCTGTGTTTATTAGAAAGCTTCTCAGTGGGTGTGATGGGTCAGAGGGGAGTGAGTGCTGCCCTGGAGGGTCACGGCAGGCCAGGTCCAGCCCCCGGCAGTGAGGATGGAGGGACTCAGGTGTCCAGAGCAGCCCAGGCCCACAGATGGGTTTGAGAGCAGCTGGGGACACCCCTATCCTTCAAGGGGGTCCCAAATATTTCAGGCCCTCAACAAAGGAGCAGAGTGCCCTAGAACAGGTGTGGGAAGCAGTTGCCTGGTGAGGAATGGCCTAAAATGCACAAGTGTCCACGGAGGTCCTGCCCCTCTCAGGCGTTCTGAGACTCTGGGGCAAGGATCCCAGCAAGAGGTGAAGGGAGGGGCCCCATGGTGCCAACCGAGGGCTGGAAAGCAGTGCAGCACAAGAGGACGTGGTGCTGTGGCAGACAGAAGGGCCTGGAGTGTGGTACTGAGTCTTAACTGAGCCCAGCATTGTGTCCCCAGCATGTGCCACATAGTAGGTGCTTAATCTGCGGTTCTCAGCAAATGAATGAACACAGAGTGGAGCCCGTCTGCCTCGCCCTCCAGTGCTGTCCTGGCTACTATGGACCAGCAGAGGCAGCAGCTGCAAACTGCAGGGGGAGCAGAGGGGCAGGCGGGCATGTGTCGGGGTAGATGCCGTGGGGGCTACGTGTCCCTGCGAGGGATGCTGTAGCAGACCTGTCTACGTGGGGGAGTGTCCCAGCTCCTGCCATGAGTCTGTGGGGATGGTGCCTGGTACCTGCCTGCCGAGCAGTCAGCCTGTAGCCCAGTCGCAAGGAGGGCCCTTAATGGACGCCACAGGGGAAACTGGCGTTGGCCTTGCAGGCCCTGGTTGTAGGACGTTCAGGCTGCTTCCAGTTTCATGGCTTATTTTTATAGTCAGAAGAAAAATGAACTTTATTCATTTGAAGGACAATCCTAAAATGAGCTTTTGAGAGACCCATCGGTGCTCCCCAGGCATCTTAGAAGCAGGAGGGTTCTGTCCTGCTGAAAATATGAGGAGGCTGAACAGGCACTGACCCTGCGGGGCCTCTGGGGCCCCTGAGCCTGCCCAACCTTCTGCTCCAGGACCATCCTGCATCTGCCTCAGGACCCCTGTGTGCCAGCATCATCACAGGGGTCACACTGCAGCCGTCTGCCTGAGCATTCTTTCATTGCACACAGCAACCTGGGTTTCACTGAGCTCCATGAGACCAGCCTTCCACACCAGGACTATCCTGTGTCTGTCCGGGGATCCCTCCCTCCCCATCAGCACTGTCACAGGGGTCTCACTGTAGCTATCTGCCTGAGTGTTCTCTCATTGTGCAGAACAACCTGGGTTTCGCTGAGCTCCATGAGACCTAATGGGAGGAGAAGCCCAGGTGATCTTGGGGTCAGACACCGGAGCTCACCTGACCTACTGGGGTCTGTGGCCTGGAGTGCAATGGAGGCCTTTGGAGGAGCTTCACCTCCCAAACCCGCTCAGTTCAGGCTGGGCCCCCTGTAGGCTGCCCTCCTGGTATCCACAGGCCCCATGTCCCACCGAAGACGACACTGTATTCCATTCCTCTGTCTCATGAGTGGTTGAGCTCTCTGAGTCCACGGAGAAGGCCAGCTTGGAGGGGTCCAACTGGAGGAGTCTGGAGGGTTACAGTGCAGGAGGTGTGAGGTTTGAAAACATCAACAATAACAGCATCTCTCCTGCATGGGCTGACTCAGAGGGATGTGTCTCAAGGCTTAGTCACCCTCACTAGGGCTGAAGCACTGACCAGCCAAGGACGAGGGCCCAAGGCTCAGGGAGGAGGGAATCGCTGTCCCACAGCCACACAGCTGTAGGGCTGGGTCTCTCAAGAGGCCCTGTGTGCCCCAGTCATGGCCCCCACAACATGTGGTGTTTAGAGACTCCACCCCCTCACAATTCTGTGGGGACAGGCAATCACTCCACCCTGTGGTCACTGCCCACGACAGGCCTGAATCCACCAGGACTGGAGCCTCTGGCTGCTGAGGTCACTCTCACTTGTCCGTACACCCCGGTGATTTATGGTGACCAAAGTGACATCAACCAAAGCTGGCCACAGAAGGTAACTGCCTTCTCCTGCCCTCACCTGGCAGCTGCACATTTCTTTGCTTAGTAAGATAAAAAGAATTATTAACCATTATGTAACCATTGCAGAGAAACTGACAGGGAAATGAATAAATGGTAAAAACAGCAAAAACCCACAGAGAATGCAGTTCTGGACCCTGTACCCACTTTACAGATGGGGAAGCTGAGGCCTGGCCCTCTAGCTGTCCAAGTCCCCACAAGCACCCTCCCCTCAGCTGTTCCAACTAGACCTTCTCCGCCTCCAAGGCTGGCCAGCCCTGGCCAACTAAGGGTGCTTGCTTCTATGGGGACTCCTGGAAAAGATTATCCCTTTTGTTGAAAATCAAAGGAAATCATTTTTTCCAAAAACATTGCCCTGAGCAGCAATATCAAATGTCTTTCTGTATTTTCTCCTCTGCTGACGGTCACAGGGTATCGCTGGTGTGTGGGCCATCATTCTAATTGTCTGGAAAGGGAGGGAAGATGAAAAGGACAGGAAAGAAAATACGGTCTTCATTTTCCTTGTGCTGGGGAAGAAAATGGAAGCCAGGGGATTTCATTCAAAAGCAGTTTGATCAGGTCTGGTTGTTTTTAATGCCCCAGAAGGAAACTGCAGATTTAAGATCTCCTTAAACAAACAGAGAATAGGCTCCAACACAAGCCCCTAACTGTGGATTTAGTTTATTTTTCTTACTGATTTTTTAAAAACATCTAGGGCTCCATGGAGGAAAAACACGATGATAACAGTAACCTTGGTGTTAAATATTTAATCTTGGTTTAGTAGTTAGTAGGAGTTCACCCTCTTGTTACTTCGAAATGAAATGAAGAATCACAGGGCTTCAGTGCAGAAAAACACACGCACCTGTGTTTTCAGGGCTGCCAGGAGCCTGCGTTCATTTCCATTCTAATTGTACTCCCCTGAGTCCTATCCATGAATACTGGATGAGCCAACAGAAATGTATTTAAAAATACAGTGGGTCTTAAACTTTCAAGCAATTTCTTTTCCCTGTTTGCCTTTGAAATAAAGTCTAAGCCATTGCAATTCTTTTTAAGTGGAAATGACTTTAGACTTTCTTTACAGTTACAAATCATTGAATCATCTTAAAATTGATTTTCATTAAATTGACCGTAAGAGGCTGAAGAGCCTCTTCAGAGATGATTTTCCGGTCAAAGAAATGATTTTCTCCTTCTTCTCGGTCTCCTGCTGAAGAGCTGTCACAGAGGTTTCCTGCAGACCTGGGAGGGGAACGTGGAGCTGGTTAGGAGGGTCCTAGGGTTCACCTGAATGGTTCTAAAGCCTTCACCGCATGACACCTACCTGTCAGAGCTGGTGGGGAAGCCAGGCACAGTCAGATGTGCAGGCCTGTGCCTATGTAACAAAACACCAGGAGGAAAACCCATCCGCCTGGCGTGGCTGTGATGAGGCCCGTGGCCAATGAGAGAAATTCTGAGAAAATAAAAGTCAGTAGGCAACCCCCTCCCTGGGCAGGGTCTCAGCTTGGTGCTGCCTGCCCCATGGTTTCTAAAGAAGGCAGATTCATTGGAAAAGCTCAAAAATCTCTCATCCTTAGGTCTTAGGGGCCCTCGTCGGCATGGCTGTATCAGACTCTGAGGACTCAGGCCCTCAGGCCCCTCTGCTAGTTGAAGAGACCCCCAGAGACTGGCCACCAAGGGGGCTGGTGTCACAGCTCAGTGTGGGGTCAACAAGACAGGTCTGTGTCCCCATCCCTCTCCTGTGAGCCATGGAGACCGTGGAGGGTGGAAGGGGCGATGCCCACTGCCATCACCAGCAGCTCTCCTCTGAGGGCAGCGTTTCCAGCGAGCTGGTGTGAGCCAGGGAATAACGTGTCCCAACAAGAAGCTCGGGTTTGGACGGCTGGTGCCTGGAGCTGAGGTCCTTAGAGTCTCAGCGCAGCTGCCAGCCTCCATGGCACCTGTGGGTTCATCCCGCGTCCTCCACCAAGACTGGCCTGACCGAACAGCCACCACGACTCACACAGCTCCCGCTGATGGCACGAGCGGGGTCCCAGGCAGCCCTCTCAACGTGTTCGTAGTCCTGACCTAGAACAACCACTTGCTGGCTCGAGGGTCCTATGCTGGGGATGCCTCCTCCCAAAACTCAGCACTGGGAGCCACTTCCAAGACCACCTACCAGACATCTCGCTCAGGGATGGGGATCACAGCCAGGGTGAGTAGCAACGCCAGGACCCACACCCTGCCCCGACGCAACCTGCCACTCCCACTGCCAAGATGCCTCCCCGTCAGCCCCACAGAGGCCACTCCAGGACCAGAAGTAGGGAAAGTCCCACCGAGGAGGTGCCCTTCACATCAGATGAGGTTTCATCATAACCTCAGAACCTCCAGGTCCACGTAAAATATAAAATAGGTGGATTGCCTGGGCTCTGGTGTGTGGGGAGTGCGTTTCCTTCCAAGCACACACGATGCACCCTCCTTTGCTGTGAGGAATGTGTTTTCTGGGAACTTGGCTGCACTACGTCCCAACTGGTGTAGAAACAGTTTCACACACTGCTACCCTGTGCTCCTTCCTGGGATCTGTGCCGTTCTCATTCCCAGTTCTCCTGACTCTCAAAAGGAGCCTGTGTTGAGTGGGATGCCCTCAGCTGCAGCTGGTCCACGTGGTGGCCGAGCCTGGTGGGGCCCCTCCTGCCTGCAGCTCTGTGGCTGGAGAGCTCACCATCTTCACGCAGATCAGTCCAAACCACAGCGGTGGCACGTCATAAGAATGACAAATGAGGGGTGAGCAAGGGGTCAGGGGTTTTAAATAAGATGGCCATGTCTTGCCAAACATCTCCCCAACAGGGCTGGAACAAGTGATGCAGAGATGGGCAGGAAGGGCGGGCTGTGAACTCAGAGTCTGAAAGGTCATGCTGAAGTCACTGCCAGGGAGAGCCGCTCACCTTCCAGAGTTCTGTCAGCTGAAAGCCTGGCATTAAACCGCTTAATATATCTCGATAATGACAGGTGGTTGTTTTCTCCTGTGTGAGTGATGAGAAGATTACCTAAGATAGAAAGGCTAATTTTTGCCTCGGTGCCTTCATTGAGTGAGTCAGGGATCTGTTGTGTGCTTAGGAGGAGTAAGAAAGTGTCTGTCTTGTCTAGTTCTTGGCCTCCCTGAGTTTGGCCCTGGAGAAAGGAATATAGGTGAAATGGGATAGAGGGACTGGGGTTGAGGGTGGGTGGAGAAGGGCCAGCTCGCCTCTTCCACGACGCCTGAAAGGTACCCCAAGTGTCTCAGGTCCTGACCGTGGAACCTGCAAACGTCACATTCTTTTGAAAAGCGGTCTTTGGAGGTGTGATGAAAGACTTCAGAATGATGAGTTTCCCTGGGCCCTCAGTGCAATCCCCTGTCCTTACAAGTGGGAGGCGGAAGGAGATTTGGTGCAGAGAAGGCGAAGGGATGGGGTTGCAGGGGTGCGGCCGCAAGACCAGGAGCTCCTGGAGCCCTCAGAGCTGGGAGATGCAGGAAGGGTCATCCCGGGTGTCTCCACGGGAAGCTCGGCGCTGCCCACACCTCAGGCTTGAACTTCAGGTCCCCAGGCAGGGGGAGGACAGATTGTGTGGCTTCAAGTGCCTCCATCTCTGATTATTACAGTGGCCACGGGAGCCTCATGGCCAGACCTGTGTGTCCCAGCATTCAGAACACCAGGAGCCCTTCACAAGGCTCATGTGGGGGCTGTGGATGGGTGGAGGGTGGCCAGGACGTCTGGTCTGCATGCCTCACCATGGCCGATAACCTCAGATAGGCCCTTGGTGTCTCCCCGTTTGAGCGGGGCACGTCTGTTCACTAGGAAGGATGGCCGAGGGGGCATGGTGGCCCACACCTGTCATCCCAGCACTTTAGGAGGCCAAGGCAGGACAATCGCTTGAGGCCAGGAGTTCAAGACCAGCCTGGGCAACCTAGTGAGGCCCCATCTCTACAAAAATAAATCAATCAATAAATAAATAAACTGGGCATGGTGCCGTGTGCCTATAGCCCCAGCTACTCAGGAGGCTGAGGTGGGAGGTTCACTTGTGTCCAGGAGGTTAAGGCTGCAGTGACCTGTGAAAGGAAAGATGGCCAAGGAGATGATGCTGGTAGACACAGACCAGGGCGGCCATGCAAAGGCAGGAGTAGCAGCCCCAGTGGGCCTGTCCCACCCAAGCAGCGGGAAGGCTGGTGTGGCCCACCCCAAACCATCATGGAGACAGGGGACAGGAGTGGGTGCACTGGGGAGTCCATTCAAGGGCAGTGTGGGCCCCTGGAGGGCTGAGCAGGAACAGCATATTCCAGGGAGCCTGGGGTGGCCAGGGCTGGAGTCATTGACTGATACATGGGTGGTATAGAACAACACGGTGTTCTGTTCAGTGGGGCTCCACGGGAGGAGGGTCCCAACACACTGGTGGTGCCGAACAACATCCATCAGCCAGGCCCCTCCATGAGAGGAGGGTCCCAACATCGAGGGCCCTGTGGGAGGAGGGTCCCAGCATTGAGGGCCCCGAGGGAGGAGGGTCCCAACGTGGACTGACACTCAGGTGGTGATAAACAGCATCCATCGGCAGGGCCTGGTTGGAGGAAGGTCCTAGCAGAGGTCATCCAGCAGCCACACCACGTGGCCGGGGCTGGGGACAGCGTTCTTGGTAAGCCCAGGTGTGGTCAGGAGGCTGCCTGCCTGTTTCCGGGAGAGTGAGCGGAGGCCTCAGGCACAGAGGAGCATCTGTGAGGTGCACATGCGTACCTGGCTGAGTGGGCACCCAGCCATGTGTACAGGCTTCCCTGCTCTTAGGGCCTTTCGGGCACCGGCTCTCTTTCTGCCTGTCTGGCAGGGTTTGGGAGGTAGTGGTTTTTCATAATGCATGAAAGCGTGGTGTTTGGCCCACCCCTCTTTGGGCTTCAGTTTCCCATCTATGCCCAGGGCCCTTGGGGCGGCCCTCAGTGCTGAGCATGACACCCAACGACTCCACCCTCTGGCCCCAGCAGCTGCCCCTGCCCAGGGGACAGCCTGATGGTTTGCTGTTGCTCTCTGTCCCGGCCCTGGCATTTGTTCCGTGGGCCTCATTTGGCTGTCCCTGCTTTGTGGAACATGGTGAGCCGGGGAAGACATCTGGTTCCCCTATCAGACTGGACTCCCCTTTTCCTGCTCAGCCACTGGCCTGGATGGGTAGCAGTGGGAGCAAGGAAGAACAGTGGCTCTTTGCTCCACGGGAAGTGATGTCCTGAACTGCCTCCCCTACATTGCTTCTTGGAGAAACCCCAGGGCACACTTGCTCCCCGTCCACCTGGAGAAGGTGGGAGTCGGGGGCCCTTCATGAGCAGACCTTGCCCCCACCTCTGTTCTCCCATGTGTTCAGTGGAAAGAATGTGGCCCAGCCCTGAGCTCTCCTCCCTGGACAGAGCGGCCCTCACGCCTGCGTGCCTTGGATCAGGGCCACGGTGTTCCTGGGTCACCTCCTACTCTGACCGTCTCTGTGACTGGAGTAGGGTGTCCAGAGTTTTGGGAATCAATTCACTCAGACTGCTTAGCACAGCACTCAGCTCAGAGTGAAAGCCCCATTAACTATTGGCTCTAGTCCCTCATCGGCGTTGGTAATAAGCTGCCAGTTTCCTCTATTTTTAACCAAAGCAAACATTTTCTATTTTCCCACAAACTGAAGAGCGTGGAGATGTTTGTTAACAGCAACAGTGGGAACCGTTCTGTGAGGAAGTGACGCGTGGTCCTAACAGCAGTTGGAGGGGCCAGCTCCGGGAAGGCCAGGCACAGTGACTGACCAGACCCTCAGCCGTGCTGGGATCCTGCACATTGCAGGATGGGATGCCCAGCCTGGTATCCCTCCCGCTGAAGCCACAGTTACTACGAAGCCCTGGATTTCAGAGAAACATCCAATCCTCTTGGAGCCAGGACCTTTCCTGGGCCGGAGGAGTCCAGGGCTCAGAGGGTCTCAGGTCTGGGAGGAAACACAGACTTTCAGAACAGCGGGAGCCTGTGTGTGATTTCTAGACGTCCCTGAAGAAAAAAGCACAGACTTCAGAGTCAGAGACTCCTGGTTCCTGTGCAAGCTGTGCCTTGTTCCAGCCGTGCAATTCCACGGACACCTCTGTCTCTCTCCAGACCTCAGTTTCCCTATCTTTAAAATGGGGGCAGCCGTGAGCACCCTGGGGGCTCCCGTGAGGACGCGTCACCCAGCCTGGTGACAGATGTGTGGTGTTTGACACCCTCTCCCAGGCTCCTCTGTGAATGATCGCGCCTTCTCTCCATCATCCGTAGCGTTTCCTAAGTGACATGAACCTTAGCATTGATGGCAGGACTGGATTTGCAGGAAATAGATGGGAGTTTCACAGCCTGTCCCAGCTGGGGCTAAATCACCATGTCCGTCTGCCCTGCCTTCGTGTGGCCGTAGATCCTGTATTCCCCTCCTTGGCTACCGGAACAAATCCCTGCAAATGTCTTCAGCCAACACATGCATCCTCTTCCCAGCCCAGAATATAGGAGTCTGAAAGGGCCTCCAGGCTGAGCTCCCTAGGAGGCTCAGGGAGAATCTGTGTCCTGGCCCTTCCAGCTCCTGGAGGCACCTGCATTCTGCAGCTGGGGTCCCTCTTCCACCCTGAGAGCTGGCCGCGTGGTGTCTTCTGCAGGCTGCCAGGAGGGTCCCAGCACACTGGTGGTGCCGAACAACAGCCATCGGCGGGGCCCCTCGGCCCCTCTTATGGGGACCCTGTGATCTCCCCTTCCCCAGGGCCTTGCCTTAGTCACCTCTGCACAGTCCTACTCCCACCATGTGAGGCAGCAAAGTCACAGGTCCTGTAATTCAGATGTGGACAGCTTTGCGGGACCATTATTCTGCCCACCACAAAAGGCCTGGGAGAGGTCAGCTCAGTAGTCATTCTCACTTTAGTAGGAATAACCACAATTCAGCTATTTAGTAGGAATAACCACAATACAGCTACTGTGTTGTGGTTTTTTTTTTTTTTTTTTCTTTTTCAGAACTGAGGAAAGTCCTTCTAAAGGCAGGGGTTTGGGTGTGACCAGCTCTGGTGGGAGGGAGAGAGGCAGCACGGTGTCGGGGACGGCAGGCAGCTCCTGGGAACTGGTCCTGAGCAGCCACTCGAAGGGTGTGGGCATCACAGGTGCTCAGTGTCCCCCTGGGGGCTGCCTTCCTGCTCCTGCCTTTCAGGTGGCTTTGAGGCCCAGGGTGGCCATCCCGGCAGGTGGAGGTGATATCTGTGGGGCCTTCCTTAGCGACGAGCTGTGCACAAGAACCTTCCTGGGGGCTCAGCCCCTGAATTTCACCTGGTTCTGCTGGGTCCTCCCTCCTCAGGCCCTTATTGGAACGGTGACCTCAGAGCTGTGGCCTGAGCCCCTTTCCTCAGCTGGGCTATTATGAGGGTGACGAGCCCAGTTGGGGGTTTTGAAGTCAGCCTTTAGAACTTTTCATTCCTGCCCAGGACTAAGGCTGGGTGTGGCCAGATGCAGCTTGCTCTGGCCTCATAGGCGGTGGTGTGGGTCCTAGGCCCTGACCACTGCCTGTGTTGGAGGTGGCGAACCGAGGGCAGGACTGGTGTGGCAGGACCGGGACTCCTCCTGACCCCTGGTCTTCTGGGGCCGCAGGCTATGGGTGCCTCTCGTGTCTGATGCAGGGGGCTTTGCAGAGAAGGCTCTTGGGGAGGAGGAGCTGCTGCATGGGCTCTACAGCTCCCACCACCGGGATGTCCCCAGGCCCGGTGTCTGCCCTCAGCATGTGGCTCCTTCGTGCACAGTTCAGTAAGTGACTTACGAAGAACAGAAAGGCAGTTGTTAAAAATCTGCCCTGTCCTTCCCATCCTGAGGCTGTCCTGGCAGAGTCACGTGGAAGATTTGGGATGGACAGCCTGGCCCAGGCCCTCCCTCTGTGGGCCAGCAAGCTCCTGTCCATACCACGGGGGTGTGGAGCCCAGCTCTTTCTCCAAGGGGAATCCCAAGAAACCCACAGCACCAGATGTGTCATGGGGACCTCTGCATTCCCCTTCCAGGAGTCCCCAGACCAGCACCCCTCTCAGCTGCATTGCAAGGCTGCAGCTAGACAGGCAGGGTGGAGCCAGGCGGGGAATGGGTCACGGTCATGCCAGGGATGGGCTACAGGCCACTTGCCTCTCGGAAGTTCCCTGTGTGTTGAAAATGAAAGAAATGTCAAGTCACGTCAGCCTAGGCTGTGACATTTTCAAACTGTTTACATTGAGCACGCTGATGTCTCCCGCCCCCGCCGTCCAGCAAACCCAGCACCTTCTCAAATGCCGGGTGCATGTGGACTGCCCATCTATAAGCTCTGCCCTGCAGCCCAGCAGAGCCTGTGACATGAATGTGGGTTGTGGCCACCAGACCCACATCCACGTGAGGAGCTGTGCGTGTGAGTCTCAGGACAAACGCACCTCCCCAACTATTGGGTGGGGGGAGTTCTATTCCTGCACTTAGTCTGCTTGTTTATATGTTTTTACTAACGTCCTTCTTCAAATGTGATGTTTTGTTTATCATCCTATAGAAAGCAAAACCAGAACCCCCTCCCTGAGCCCTGCCGAGGGGGTCCTGGGTAATTGGCCCTGCCCTCAGCAGCAGCCCCGTCTCCTCAGGCTCGGGTGGGGCCAGCAGCATCAGAGTTGCTGGAGCGGCCGGTCAGCTCAGCTCGCTGCTGGGAGGGACGCTGTGTCTGGCCTATGCTGCATGGAGGGTCAGTGGTGGATGGGGCTGCCCACCTGTCCCACTCCCTGGCAGTCTCCTGCGATGCTCACCATGCTGGGGAAGACCATGACTTCTGGGCCGGGGCGAAGGGCTCCCAGCATGCTTGGATTGGCCGTTCCTGTTCCAGGAAACATTCAGGTGACTGTCCCATCCCCCCAACCAGTCAGGGCCATGGCACGCTCTGCTGCTCGGCCAACCCCGCTGGATCTGATAACATCTTCCATATTTCAACCCCTCACTCCTGGAAAAGGAGCCCAAGCATGTCACCTGCCCTTCTCACCTGGCACACCTTCCATCAAGGCGCCCAGGAGGAAGGAGGGGCGGCCAGGTGACCGGTTCAGCTGAGTCCGTTCCCTTCCACAGGTGGGTTCAGTACTTTTCCAAAGCCTTTTGCCCAGTGGCTGAGTCAGTGGCATCCCCTCTGATCTCTGTGCAGAAGGGAGGCTGAGCACCCCCCGGCCGGGGCGACAGGCAGTCCCTGCCGAGGATGCCCCCTCCTCTCAACCTTGCAGGGTCGGAGAGAAAAATTGCAGTCTTCCCAGGCTACCCAGCACTGCTGGCATCTGGCAATGCCTGAAGTGTCCCTTGCAGACCCTGTGAGCCGCCTGGCCCTGAGGAGCCTTCGTGCTTAGGCCAGGGGGTTGAAGCCACAGATACCTCCTGCTGTCACCAGTAGAACTGATCTTCTCAGGCATTTATTGGCTGCAAAAATGTCTTCAGTAGCTCAGCAGATGGTTACTCGGAGGCTGTCGGCTCACCTTGTGGCTTGGGCAGTGGATGGGCCAGGAGGGACTCTGTACTGAGGATTCTCCCTTCTCTCTCATCTCTGGCTGTGCACAGGGAGCTGTTTCTACCACTCTCGGTTATTCTGGTGAACACTGAAACAATGAGGGTGATGCCAGCCTTGTCCTTCCCCAGCGGGGGACGCCAGCATTGTCTTTGTCCAGCGGGGGACACCAGCCTTGTCCTTCCCCAGCAGGGGGATGCCAGCCTTGTCCTTGCCCAGTGGGGGATGCCAGCCTTGTTATTCCCCCGCAGGGGGAGGCCAGCCTTGTCCTTCCCCAGCAGGGACATCAGCCTTGTCCTTCCCCAGCAGGACACCAGCCTTGTCCTTCCCCAGCAGGGACACCAGCCTTGTCCTTGCCCAGGAGGGGATGCCAGCCTTGTCCTCATTCAGCAAAGCCTAGTCTGACTGCCGACCTCAAGCCTCCACTTCTGAGTGTGATTGTTGGTGAGCGTCTCTGCCCTTTGGGGCTCCCGGGGTGCCTGGCTCTGCCCAGACAGCCTCATGGGGAAAGATTAAATGTGGCCTCTGCCCAAGGTACTCACTCATGGCCTACAGGAAACTTAAAACAAGCTCTGGAGAGCAAGACCCACAGCCTTGAGCTCAGCGGAGGCAGGAGGCAGCCTGGAGACAGGTCTTAGAGGAAGCACAAACATCAGTTAGGGAGGGGCGTTGCACGCCGAGTGTCTCTGTCAATGCAGAGAAAAGGGGCCACTGGCCCTGGTGGGGAGGACAGTCTTGTCAGCCTTGAGGCCATGAGAAGACAGCTGAGAACCCAAGGAAAGCCCCATCACTGTAGCTCACCTCCCGGGGTTCGTCCAAGGAGACCAGCACACAGTTGCTCACAGAGGCCCACGGTGACCAGGGGCTGCTCTCTTCAGCAGAAGTGCAGAGTGGATTTACATAAGAAGCAGAAATAGTCTGCCCACCGGAACCCCTGCCAGAAAGCAGGACATCCTCCGGGACTCAAGGAGGGGATACTATCAAAAGTAGGGCAAAGCCGCCCACCATGGGACCTTACTTGGGAGAGGTTGGGCCCCCCACCCCATGCTTATATACATGGCATCTCTGGCCCTTTTTCACCAACCTGGTGCTAGGATGTCTCCCCTAGATCCAGGATAAGAGAGAACAAAGAACTGTACCAATCTGCCTCTGAGCTGGGCCAACCATGAGCCATTCTGAGAAAAAGGCCAAGAACAGATGGATCTGAGGTAGATCTGGGCACTTCAGCCCCAGTCCCCAGGGGGCTCTGAAGCCTGGAGCAGATGAGCCCCAGTCCCTTGTCCAGTCGCCGGCCCCTGCCCAATTGTGTGTTGGAAGCTCCTGCTGGACACAGTGCCCCTTGGGGTCCCTACGGTCTTGACACCATGGCTACTCTTCCCACCACTGGCTGCTGGGCTGGAACTGCATCTCTGGAGAGACTGTGGAGATGCCTGGGGCACAAGGTCAGGACATCGGGGGATGGGGGTCAGGATACCTTGGAGGATCAGGTGCCTAAGGGGTCAGGAGGCCTCCTGGGGTGGCTCTCGGTTTTTGTGCACATAGGCCGTGGGAGCTAGCTGAGATGCAGCTTTCTCGGCCCCAGTCCGCAGGATTCTGATCCACTCAGTCTGGTTGGGCCCAAGAATCGTCATTGATAACAGACCCGTCTCCGGGCAATTCAGCTGCAGGTGGCTCTGAACTCCACTTGGAAAAACAGTGATGTATGTGGTAAGGCTACCCCTCAGGAGCCAGGACACGGGCACTCAAAGTTCAGGCCACCCCTCAGGAGCCAGGACACTGGGCACTCAGAGCTCAGGCCGCCCCTTAGGAACCAGGACATTGGGCACTCAGAGCTCAGGCCACCCCTCAGGAGCCAGGACACTGGACACTCAGAGATCAGGCCACCCCTCAGGAACCAGGATGCTGGGCACTCAGCAGGCCATGAGTGGGTCACTGCCAAGCCCAGCCTCTCACCAAGGAAGAGTTGAGGAGTGACCTGTGCCCAGACCCCAGGCCCCCTGCACATGCATCCATGGGATCTGGGAAAGGTGCCCCCCAGGTGTCCTCTAGTGAGAGCCAGGACAAGCCATAGACAGCCTGGGGGTTGGGAGGTCATGTGGATGGGCCTGGGGGGATGTCAGCCAGGACACCTACCTTACATACTTTTTGTAAATATTTTTTATTGACCTTTCTCAGGGAGATTCCCTATACTTCCCTTGCCTTCACCTGGGGACCCCTGGGATCGTCTGGCTCCCACTTCTTACTGTGCAGAAAGGAAAACTGAGGCCTAGAATCACCCAGCGAGTACTCTTTCTGCTTCCCTCATCAGTCAGAGGACATTTCACCAGGGCATAGCAGAGCACGTGATGGTGGTGATGATGATGATAAGGATGGTTGACGGGGTTTCATGTGGAGATGAGGCAGGGGTGCCTGAAGTCTGGGGTCCGAGTGGCTGCTGGGCTCAGCTGGACATGTGGCCAGAGGGCAGGAGGCTTCAGGAACATTTCAGAGCCTCTTCCAGGAGTGGAACATGGACAGAAAGCCTGTCATCACCACTTCTCTGGACTGTTCTAAGAAAGCCAGGGACAGCCCACAGACAGGTGGCCTTTGGGGCAGATCCACTTGGCCTGGATGTCAAAGCAGTGAGGATCCCAGAGCAGGCTACCTCGGGGCTGGGAACAGAGCTGCTTGTTCTGTGAACAGCCAAGGTCATTGGAAAGCCCCAAGTATGAAATGAAGGAATCAGGCGTTGTGCTAGCCCCAGATTGGCCTCGAGGAAGAGCCTGGTCCCTTCTCAGTGGAGCAGGGCTTGAAGTCACCTGGATTTCACATGCATGAACTACTCAGAGGAGTAGGCAGGGGCAAGAAGAGAGGGACAAAGGCTGAATCATTGGCAGATAGAAAAACTCACATTTTAGTATCACACACGTTGTCACTGTACCTCAGGTGATAACAGCTTAGTATGCATTGACAGCAACAGTGGTGGTAATGGTGATGGTGGTGATGGTGGTGATGGTGATTGTGATAATGATGGTGATGATGGAGATAACTGTGATGGTGATGATAACGATCTTTAAAATGATGAAGGTTATGATGATGACTATGGTAGAAGTGGTGGTGATAGTGATGATGATGGAGGTGATGGTGATGATGATGGAGGTGATGGTGATGATGATAATGATGGTAATGATGGTGGAGGTGATACTGATGGTGATGATGGTGACAGTGATGATAGCCGTGGTAGAGGTAATGGTGACAGTGATGATGGTGGTGATGATGATGGTGAGGATGGTAATGTTGGTCGAGGAGACCGTGCTGATGGTGATGATGATGAGGATGGAGATGATGATCATGGGAGAGGTAATAGTGATAGTGATGATAATGGGGAGGTGATGACCATAGTGGCAATGACGATGATAGGGGAGATGGTGGAGGTGATGATGATGTGGAGGTGATGGTGGTGATGGTGATGATGGAAGTGATGGTGGTGATGATGATGATGATGGTGGAGGTGATGATCATGGTAGAGGTAATAGTGATAGCGATGATAATGGGGAGGTGATGACCATGGTGGTGATGATGATGATAGGGGAGATGGTGGAGGTGATGATGATGTGGAGGTGATGGTGATGATGGTGATGGTGGAAGTGATGGTGGTGATGATGATGATGGTGGAGGTGATGATCATGGTAGAGGTAATAGTGATAGTGATGATAATGGGGGAGGTAATGACCATGATGGTGATGATGATGATGATAGAGGAGATGGTGGAGGTGATGATGTGGTGGAGGTGATGGTGGTGATGATGATGATGGTAGTGACAATAAGGATGTTAATAATAGTGGAGGTTATAATGGTGATGATGATGGTGATGAGCATGGTAGAGGTAATAGTGATTGGTGGTGATGGTTGAGGTGATGGTGATGATGATGGTGGTGATGATGATGATAAGGATGATAATGATGGTGGAAGTGATGGCCATGGTGGTGACAATGATGATGAAGGTGATGGTGGAGGTGATGATGATGTGGAGGTGATGGTGGTGATAGTGATGGTGGAAGTGATGGTGCTGATGATGATAATCATGGTCGATGTGATGATCATGGTAGAGGTAATAGTGATAGTGATGATAATAGTGGAGATGATGATCATGATGGTGATGATGATGATAGAGGAGATGGTGGAGGTGATGATGCTGTGGAG
Source organism: Saguinus oedipus (assembly GCA_031835075.1). Classification (NCBI taxonomy): domain Eukaryota; kingdom Metazoa; phylum Chordata; class Mammalia; order Primates; family Cebidae; genus Saguinus; species Saguinus oedipus. The sequence continues at coordinate 9,417,586 of CM063170.1, forward strand.
GTGATGGTGGTGATGGTGATGATAAGGATGATAATGATGGTGGAGGTGATGACCATGGTGGGGATGATGCTGATGAAGGTGATGGTGGAGGTGATGATGATGTGGAGGTGATGGTGGTGATGGTGATGATAAAGATGATAATGATGGTGGAGGTGATGACCAGGTGGTGATGATGTTGATGAAGGTGATGGTGGAGGTGATGGTGGTGATGGTGATGATGAGGATGATAATGATGGTGGAAGTGATGACCATGGCGGGGATGATGCTGATGAAGGTGATGGTGGAGGTGATGATGCTGTGGAGGTGATGGCGGTGATGGTGATGATGAGGATGATAATGATGGTGGAGGTGATGACCAGGTGGTGATGATGTTGATGAAGGTGATGGTGGAGGTGATGATGCTGTGGAGGTGATGGTGGTGATGGTGATGATAAGGATGATAATGATGGTGGAGGTGATGACCATGGTGGGGATGATGCTGATGAAGGTGATGGTGGAAGTGATGATGATGTGGAGGTAATGGTGGTGATGGTGATAGTGGTAGAGGTGACACTGATAAAAACGGAAGGCATGAGGTGGCAAGAACTCAAGGCTGAAGATGGCTCTAGACTTCTCTGGACTCTTCGTTGATTGAGTCCTCGTTCACTCATTTGTTTATGAAACGCCTGTTCTGAAGCAAGCACTTGGCCAGGTATGTGATCCAGAAAACAGAACAGTCCTGCCCTGGGGCCCTTCCCTTGAGTCCAGTGAACAATGCCACCCAGTGTAGCCAGGGCCAAGCGTTCCTTGGGGAAGAGCCATATTCTGTCTCAGGCTCCAGGATTGCCCCACGGAGGGGCTGAGACACACCATGGCAGGGTAGTAGGGGGCATGAGCAAATGCAGGGGGCAGGGGGCTGGGGTCTTGGGTCTGGCTTCCTGTGTGGGCTTTCCCTGGGCAGGGGGTGGGGGTGAGGTAGAGGAGGGGCAGGTGCTGGCCAGCTGACTCGTGTTGTGAAGGGAACTGGTGAAGTTTCTCCACTGATTGGAAAACCCCCAATTGGGGCCAGAGCTTACAGAGGGGTGAATTGCCCCAAAGGGGTGATTTGTTGGAAGCCACTTTTTCCTTCTCCTGGGGCTGTTCCCTTCCTGCTTCTTCCTGCTGGGGCATCTGGGTCTGGCCCCCTCCCTGAGGCTTTCAGCCCAGCTGTGGCAGGAAGTGGCCAGAGGGCCTCAGCAGCGGAGCCTGAAATAGAATTGACTGCTCGCTGCCCTCTGCCTGGGAGCAGAACGCGGGTCAGGTGGGAGCCGCCAGATGGGATGTGCTTTAATGACTGGATTTGTGCAGTTGATTCAAGTCAGCAAGTCATTCGTCTTCTGCTTGAGCTTTGAGTCTCTTTGCAGTGAGGAAATCAAACTGTGTCTTTTCAGGACCACTAAATGCGCTTTCCCAGCCCCTTTGCAAGGCTGTGCCAGGAAAAAATCCATGGAGCCAGGTCCTAATCCCCTTCTCTCCAAGAGGCCTCTGACAGCTCTGTTCTGTGTGGCTTGTGTGTGTGTGTGTGTGCACCTGTGAGTGTGCATAGCTGTGACTACACCCACGTGTGCATTTGTGAGTGTGTGGATGCATGTGTGCATACACACATGTATCTGTGCACATGTGTACGTGTGCACATGTTAATGTGCATCCATTTGTGAGTATATGTGTGTGCGTTTATGAGTGTGTAGGTGTGTGTGCAAGTGTGCATGAATGTGTTTGTGTGTGTATATGCGTGTGCATACTGTAGTGGGTGGTCAGAACTAAACCACCCAATCCAGGCCTAGCCCCATGCCAATGCTCAGTGGACATCACCTGGGCCTGCCTCTCCCTGGGCCTCAGTTTCCCCAGAGGCCCTCTGAGCTATGACAGGACTGTAGAGCTCTGCAAGGATGTCCCATTGTACTTCCCCTGCTAATGAAACATCCATGTCACCACATGGTGAGCTCCTGCAGTGTACCAGGCCCTGTGTGTGCCTCATCCCGCAACAACCCTGGGAGGAAGGCAGCTGCTCTTACCCTCTGGGGTTTGGAACGTGGGCTGGCGAGAGTCAGTGGCAGCAGCGGAATGCCAACACCCATAGCCAGAAATGTGCTGTCTATGGGCCTCGGGAAGTGGATCTGCAGGCCTGTGTGTACAGAGCAAGGGGCCTCCACAGGACTGAATGATTCCAGAGGGTCTTCCCGGAGGCGGTGGCTGGGACAGACTGAAAACGCAGAAGGAGGAGGGTGGGGAGGGAGGGCAGGCAGGGCCGTGGGCCAGGGAGGCAGCACTATTCAGTGCACAGGGGGAAGGGCCACTGAGCCGGGGGAGGGGATGGATGCGACCCGCTCCGTCCACCAGGCAGGCAGGACAGACAGTAGGCAGACACCAGAGGCCTCAGAAGGTCGCATCTCAGAGCCGCACTGCGCACCGCTAGCCAGGTGTGCCTATTAGATTTAAAATCAGGTTTAAAATGCAGTTCCTGGAGGTTCTGGTCACATTTTCAGTGTCCCACAGCCACGTGTGGACGGTGGCTGTTGAGTTGGATGGCGCAGAAGGTCATGTCCATCACTGAGGAGGCGCTGATGGCCAGGCCAGGCTGGGGGTGAGAAGGTGACCCCAGGCACCCACACCAGGGGGCAGACTCAGAGGGACGTGGAGTGGCTGTGTGTCCAGGGGACCCAGCCAGGGCGAGAACAGCTGCCCCTAAGGACAGTACCTACAAGAGACCTGGGCCAGCAGGGAGGGCTGGGCCCCGCCTCTGCAGTGGACGTTCTGGGAACTGACAGTTTCATAACGGTTTTATTGGGCAGAGCTTTGCCTGGGGGCCTACAGTGAATTATCACAGCCCAACTAATGAAGACCTGATAATTTTCTAAAGAAAATAATTCTTTTCTTTTTTAGAGACAGGGTCTCACAGTGTCATCCAGGCTGGATTGCAGTGGTCACTGCAGGCTTGACCTCATGGGCTCAAGTAATCCTCCTGTCTCGGCCTTCTGAGTAGCTGGGACTACAGGTATAAGCCACCATGCCCGGCTAATTTTCTTTCTTTTTTTTTTTTTTTAGAGATGGGGGTCTCACTATGTTGCCCAGGCTGGTCTCGAACTCCTGGACTCATGCTGGGCAGTTCTGGGGAATCAGTATGCAGACGTAAGGCTCAAAGTTCACAGAAGAGAAATCTTGCCTCGATCTGGACTTCCCTTTTTCAGCTAAAAGTTATTAAACTCTACTAGAACTAGTGTTCTGTGGAATGGGTTTTGCTCAAAGGCAATCCTTCCAAGTTGAATACAGCAGCGGCTTTTTAAGCTCAGAAATATCCAACACTCTGGAAGCTACCACCCCTGGAAATGCGGGCTGACTCCAGTGGACTGTTTGTTTGCTTTAACCCTGTTTTAGAAAAATGAAATTCATTTGCCAGCACTTAAAAACCAGGAGATTCGACAAGGTCTGGACTCTCTCTTGAACCTCAGGATCCCTGGTGAGTGAGCCCTGGCCTCAGCTCTGCAGGGCGACCCTGGCAGGCAGTGCATTCAGTTTGCTGTCACACCTGCCACCGCCCTGTCCTGCATTCTCTTTTTGCTGCTAATGTCAAAAGTGCACAGAGACAGTGATGCCTGCAGACGCAGCAGCTCATGAGGCAAATGTGTCCTCAGGTGCCAGCCCACCAACTGCATTTTATTTTTAAGTAGCTTCTGGAATCCCCATCTGGCCTCACACCTACCCAGGCCCCTGTCAAGGCAAATATTATGTGGAATCGTGGAAAGTGATCTGTTCCTTGCATTTCTAGCAGCTCAGACTGGTTCTTAGAAAGGGCGTGCATGGTACACATCCTTAACCCCCCAGCAAGAAACATTCAGGGAACACAGAGAATTGTGGTCGCAGCTTTCTGAGAACAGCGTGGGAGGAAGGGAGCCACGGGCTGGTGTGCGATCGATAGCCTGTGACCCGGACATGGTGCCCCCAAAAGGATGTGGACATCCCGCTCAGTACGTGTGCCCCATCCCACTGTTCCTGTGGCTGTGACGTTGGCGGGTGGCAGGGCCAGTACCCTCCCAGGAGTCAGGCAGACCTCCGCTTCATATTCAGAAGGAAGGACCCAGCCAGGGAAGCCAAGGGCTGGGCAGGTTCCTGGGGCAGCGTCTAGAGTCTGCATTACTGGAGTGCTGGAGACAGACACAATGCTGTCTGCCCTGAGTAGGAGGTGTGGGCTGCAGGGCACCCAAACTGGGGGTTTTCGCCAGCTCTGTTTCCAGCACCTGGAAAGGTCACCAGCATTCGATTCTGGTAAATTTGATCCTGGATTGGGGCTGAGTTGCCTCCCTGGGCCTGGTCTGGAAGAAAGCCCTGGAGTGTGGTCTCAGGTCACTGCAGCAGGTGGAAGAGCATCTTGTGAATCTGAGTGAGACCCAAGTAAGAGTCCACCCAGGGCTGATGGGATCCAAATCTGTGTATGGCCATGCGAGTGTTCGGAGGCATTTGGGGAGGAAATACACCCCAAGACTGCATCTGCAGGCCTTGTTTCCTGACTAAAAGCTGATGTCGCTCCCTGGGTGCTGGGCCGGCCACTACCCGGCTAACCCTTGCAGACAGCCACAGGCCCGCCTAAGCACCCCCAGCCCGCATCCTGCTGTGCTCTAAAGCCTCTGCCCTGATTCTCCCAGGGGCCAGGCAGGGCTGGAGAGTGATCCGAGGCCCTGCTCCAGGCTTGGTCTCAGGTATACTGGCTCCCAAAACCCCGGGTTCCCACCAGGCACAGAGCAGAGTCCCCAGCACTAGGACAGGAGCAGGGAGTTCCTGGAGCTCTTTCAACCCGGGCTGTTCACATAGAGTGGACCTTCTGCCCCCAGCCCGGGCCCTCTCTCTCCCCAAGGCCAGGACAGTGCTTGCGCGTACTAAGCATGCTGTCTCTGCTGCATGCATGAATGAATGAATGAATGAATGGATGATGAATGAATGAATGGATGGATGGATGGATGATGAATGAATGAATGAATGAATGAATGAATGAATGAATAAGCAAATGGACAGGACTCAGGATCCCTGGCCTGAGCCCTGGCTCTGCCACCAATGCTGGGGCCGCTAAGGAAGTTACCCACTGTCTGGTCTTCGTGTGCCCATCTCTAAGTGAGTGAGCGTGTGACTTCCAGGTCTCATTTGTCATGGGAGAGCCCCACAGGTTCTGGGCCTGGGTGACAGCAGCAAGGGAGTCCCACTAAGCAGCAGGTGGCCAAGGGCATCCAGGTCCCGTGGGGAGCACCCCTGAGAGCAGCTAATGGGGTCCTTGCTCTCCTCAGGGCATATGCCTTCCCCTAGACTTAGGGACACCCCAGATCCAGGCCTCCTGCTGCTGAGAGGGCCCCTGACAGCCCCCACATCCACTGAGTCCTGGAGAAGCCAGGCTAGGAGTTGGGTGGACCTGGTGCTGGGCCGCCAAGTTGTTCTTTATCCCATCCTGCCTCTCTGAGCTTTAGGGGCAGGCTCAGAACAACATGTCCTGAGCCCAGGGCACCCAGGCAGCATTAAACCCCCACAGTCAGCCTCCACCAGCCCCTCACTTTCTACATAAAGAAACAGGGACAGAGAGGGGTCAGATGCCAGCCAGCATCCACTGCAGACGAGGCAGCTGGCAGCTGCTGGAGGCCCAGCTGTGGCTTTATGTCAGGTGTCATGGGTGGAATACCCGATGTTCCAGCAGCATTCGCCTCCTCTCACTGGCCTGGGGGGGGTTTGCAGGGGGCAGAGGCTGATCTTTGCTGTGGCATCCTGGAAGGTTTTGTGGAGTTCGCCTTTGAACCAGGACTTGAAAGTGACTTGCATTTGAAGCTTAAACCAACAGATCTCCAAAGTGCAGGGCATGGTAACATGCTGTGTACACACAGAATAAGTTCCACAGTCGGTGTAGGGCTGGAAACTGTGTGTCCAACAACCTGTCTGCAGACCTTGTCAGAACCTTTGTGATGGGAGTGTGGATGCGAGACTTGGGAGGAGCTCAGGAGGAACTATTGCCCAAACTCCAGACTTCTCTGACTGATGACTTCTTGAGTGCTAAGACATTGTGGCCTTGACTGTCAGACACATGTTAGGAAATGCTGACAGCCACCTGGAGATGTGAAGGAAAGGTCATTCCAGTAGGGCAGAACAGCACGCACAAAGACAGGAGCTTGGAGGACCAGGAGACAAGCGTGGGAAGTAGCAGAGAGCCATGACCCCAGCTCAGTGGGAACTGAGGCAGACCAGCTGGTCCTGCAGGCCAGGGTGCCCTGTGGAGTGAGAAGCAGGGAGGCATTGGAAAATGGGTCAGGTCACCTCTCTAGGCTTCAGAAAGAGGACCCATAGGCAGTCCCAAGAAAGCTCCCAGCATCCTTCAGGTCCCTTCTGGGGAAGTGCTCTTCCAGGGAGCTGGTGGGCAGCTGAGGGTAGGTGTGAGGGGCAGCTTGTCCAACCTGATCCTGGCCCCGCGGCCCACACCTGGAGAAGTCCATCCATCTTGCTAGTTCAGGGAGCTCCTCTGGTACCAGGGCCTGACCCCACCCCCCATCTGTGTGCCCTAGTGGCCCATGTTCTTCCTGAATCTCTGGTTTCCAGGATAAGTGCAGTCTGGGGCCTACAGCTTCCCTCGAGAATCTGGCTGGCTGGTGGCGTGGACCTGGGGTGGGCTGTAAGTATTTAACAAGCAGCTCCCCAGGTAGAAGAAGCCTGATTTGCAGAGTCTGCCCATTTCCATGGTGTGAAAACTGTGCCCCCTTGGCTGATTTTATGAGGTCTCCAGTGTGGAGGTGGGAGCGCGGGCAGCGTCACTGCTAGCGAAGACTTTAACCCTCAGCTGCAAGATTAGGTCAGGAAGGGATGAGATCCTAACACCTGTCACTTCTGAAATGAATGTATTTCACTGTAAGTTGATATCATTTAATTTTTAATGATGATTGTGTTTAACAACAGTTAGCAAAACCCTTGGAAAGAGAACAGTCAGCTCTGGAGAGCTGGACTGAGCACACCCCACCTGCCCGGCACCTGGAGGCCTTCTCAGTGACAAACGCTTTCTGTTTCTGTCCTGTCTTCTCAGACAAACAAGGGAGCAGGAGACACCCCCTGACTTTTTTTATTTCTCCGACTACGAGAGGCACAATGCAGAGATTGCTGCCTTCCACCTGGACAGGTGAGCCTGTCCTTCCTCCGTGCCCCACCGTGTGCTCAGACCTGCTGGTGAGCTTGGCCTTCCCATGCTGGACACAGCAAGACATCGTCACCAGTGACACCATTGGGCAGTGCCAGTACCTGCTGTCCCTGCATCCTGAGTGCTGCCCTGTCCCAGCCCCTGGTGTTATAGCCCCCACAACATGCTGCAGGGAGACCCTCCCATATCCCCTCTCACAGATGACAAACAGGCCCTGTGAGAGGCAATTTGCCCAGACTCGCCATGCTCCTAACACTTCATCCCTGCCCTTGGGGCACCTTAATCCCAATGGGCCCCTCCTATGCCCTCACAGTTCGGGCATATGGGAGGCACAGAAGCTGCTGTGCAGTTGGGAATAGAGGAAAAGGAAAGAAGGAAGGAGGCGTATAAATGACGTGAATCTTAACACAGAGAATCACAGGGCACAGAATTCTATGGAAGACCAAAACAGGCTTCCTACGGTAGAGGAAGCGATGTTCATGGTGAGGGGGTCTGGGAGGTCCAGTGGTCCTGTCTCCACAGTGGCTCCAACCCAGCAGAAAGGGAACACATTGTGAGGGTCTACTCTCCCCTGCTGATGATGTGGTGGGGGGTTCACGTTCAGTACCCTCCAGGGGCAGTTCACAGGCTGGCCCTGGGTCCAGAGGGGCCCAGGGGATTGAAGGGCCTTACACTGGTGCAGTGGATGGTGGAGGTGCTGCCCTGGGTCCCCTAGTGCCCCCTGCCTCCTCGCAGGGCCCTGAGGCGTCCAGCCCAGAGTGAGGCCCCAGGGCTGGCAGCATTGGAGTTGCCCTGGACTGGTCAGAATGCAGAGTCCCAGGCTCCACCCAGACCAGGGACCAGAATCTGCATTTTAACAAGATCTTTGGTGATGCAGGCGCACATTGGAGTTTAAATGGCTTTTTCAAAGATCAAAGTCTTCTGTGGTGACTATAGAAATCCGCAGAAGTCAGAATTTCAACTATTTCAGCTATCTAGAACAGCCTAAACCCAGAAAAAGACTTTTCTATGAAAAGAAAGGAAGCGCCACTAAGCCAGGGAGGGTCACTTGTTAGGAAACAGGCCTCCCTCCTCGGATCAACCTGTTTATAAACAGGACACAGAGCCTGGTACCTGATCAAGCTGTCTGACCAGTGAAGCGGGCAGGTGCTCCACTTAGAGGCATGGTTGGGCCCTGGGCAGACGCCCTGGCAGACGGCCCTCATCCCTCCACACCTGATCACTTCGCCTTAGGGGATAATCACCATGTCCTTAGTCAGCAAGAAAAGCTCACGCCCTGCATTCTCCATTTAGTTGAGCAAGTGGGAGCGTGCAGTGTGGTTCAGAAAGAGTACCATTAAAAGTGGTTACTTTAATTGAATTTTGTTTTAAATTTAGCCCTGGAATGAGGGCAGGCTTTAGCTATGCGGGCAGTTGGCAATGTGTGCCAATCAGTGAGCATCACCAGCCCCAGTCCCTCGGGGTCCCCTCCCACCCCCATCACTTCTGGGCCAGGCAGAGCCACTCGCCCTAGAGCAGGGTTTATAGGGAGGCAGGGAGACCGTGGCCTGCTCAGCCACACAGAGCACAGACCCTCCCCTGCCCCTTTCTTGCCAGGATCCTGGACTTCCGCCGGGTTCCTCCTGTAGCTGGCAGGATGGTCAACATGACCAAGGAGATCCGGGACGTCACACGAGACAAGAAGCTATGGAGGACCTTCTTCATCTCCCCAGGTAGCCTCGCACAGGGAGCCCGCACCGAACCACAGCGACCGGGGCTTGGGTACCTCCAACAAAGAGAAGCCACGTGCAGTGCCGTGCCCAGCCCACCTCCCACTCTGGGGTGCCCTGTGCCTCCTCCCATACCCGGTGTGCCAACCCACACGCAGCTTCCACATGCTACCGTCGCCATTTAACCAGTGTCTGACTGTGCACAGAGAGGCTGTTTCTACCATTTGCTTATGTTTATCTTAACTGGTGAAATGATTCACTTTCAGAAGATCCTAGCCTCTTCAAGGGAGCCTTCTCCAGGTGGCCCTGCCAGCAGACCTCCCTGGGACGCCCCACACACACAGATTTAAACACACCCAGCAGGACCCCCTGGGACTTCCCCACCCAGATTTAAACACACACAGCAGGACCCCCTGTCACATAGCAACAGGCTGGGTGGCCTCCCCCACCTCAGCGAGGCAGCTGGACTGTGAGCAGGGCTGGTCATCTCTGGTCCCTGGTACTCTTGAGGGGAACGGGATTCCCTGGACGTCAGGTGGGAATAGATGTCTCTATTGGTGCTGAGGTTTATAAAACCTTCAAGACTCTACGTGATAAGTACAGTGCATGCATAAACACATGATTTTCTACTTAATTATCTACACAGGTTGCTTTAAACCTGACATTTGGGCTGGGTGCGGTGGCTAACGCCTGTCATCTCAGCATTTTTGGAAGCTGAGGTGAGAGGATCACTTGAGCTCAGGAGTTTGAGACCAGACTGGGCAACATGGCCAGACCTCTGTCTACAGAAAATAAGAAAATTAGCCAGGCATGGTGGTGCTTGCCTGTGGTCCCAGCTACTGAGGAGGCTGAGGCAGGAGGATGGTTTGAGACCAGGAGGTGGAGGCTGCAGTGAGTGGTGATTCTGCCCCTGCACTCTAGCCTGGGCAACAGAGTGAGACCCTGTCTCAAAAAGAAAGAAAGAAAGAACTGGCATTTGCAGCTCTCCTGAGGGGCCAGCCCTCCCCTCCGAGCACCTCCCTTGCACCAGGCCCCTGCCGCACAGCCTGATCACAGTCCCGCCGCTCACCTGGCTGAGCTCTGGGGACGCCCTCCTTCCTGTCCTGGACTCAGTCCCCTGCGTTTCCATCTTGAAGGTCAAGAGTGGTCCCAGCAATGGTGGGCACCACAGAATGAAGTGACCCAAACAGTCACCCCGGGAAACCCCATAGAGCCAGGACCCCACTGGGGAGGGGCCCTCCGGATTGGAGGCTCTCGCTGTAGGGAGCCTCAGCCGCTCCCCTGGCCCTTCAGTTTAATTCATGCAGATAAAATCCAATTAGGGCCCGTGATTAGCTGCGTCTTCAGATTTGCTGGCACATAAAACCTCGACCTAAAAGCTCATTTCCTGCAGATGTTTCAGATCGATGTAGGGACTCTGCACTTTCCCTTAACTGCAGTGTTGAATTTGTCAGAACCAGGCCCCCGAATCCATGATTTAATTAAGCTCCATTCCATCAGCCAGGGCTCACCAAGATCCTCATTTGCTTTATTCTTCTCAAAGCCCATTAATAAGAGAAAAAATAGGACAGAAAGCCCCAGAGAGGCAGGAAGAAGGGCTCCCTTCCCTGGCCCACTGGTGCCTGGCCCCATACACCAGGAATCGGGACAGAGGCAGAGCCTGGGTTCGGGATCTTTGAGGGTTCCCCAGTCAGCTGTGCCTGAGCCAGGCACACCCCCAGTGATGGGAGCACATTGGTTCACAGACAATTCAGTCCCTGTTTGGATGATTTGAGCTGTCTGTCTTTCTTAAGGGGCCAAAACTCGCCTCCCACCTTGGGAGTCCAGGGCTTCCCAAGTACGCCTGAGCCCCAGCTGCTGCCAGCCCTTGGGGATTTGGAAGCCTACTCTGCACCATCCGGCCACGGCCTCCTGCCCCACCATCCACAGGACTGACCATCCTACAGCCTGCTATGCACACTCTGGTGCCCACTGAGGCTGGGCTCCACCCCGGGGTTGCCTGGATGCCTGGATGCTTCTTATCCATGTATTTTTACAATTTTAGTTGCAACTTTTACAGTGATGTATTTGCCACCACCCTGTGCCATGACTGCAGGAATTCCTCCACCTTAGACTCAATTCTCTGCATTGCAAACCAGCTTCTCAGTTCAGGACCAACTGAAAGAGACGGTCACAGGGTCGCACAAGGAGGGTTCATAAATGCCCATTAATGCCGAGAGCATGCCCTGCCTTGCCCTGCTCCCAGCAGCATCTCCAGGATTCCTCACTTAGTTGTAGAAGGAGCCTGTGGGGGCAGACTGCTTCCTCTCCATTTTTAAGGTCTTACTGAGTGGCCGGGCATGCTGGCTCCTGCCTGTAATCCCAGCACTTTGGGAGGCCAGGGTGGGAGGATCACGTGAACCCAGGAGTTCAACCTCAGCCTGGCAACACAGCAAGACTCCATCTCTACGAAAACTGAAAAACAGCCAGGTGTGGTGGTGTGCACCTGTGACCCCAGCGACTCAGGAAGCTGAGGCAGGAGGATGGCTTGAGCCCAGGAGGTCAAAGCTGCAGTGAGCTACAATCGCACCACTGCACTCCAGCCCCCGTAGACATAGTTGATTATCAGTCCAAACAGGTGATTTAAGTTACTTCAGAGCCCCACGCTGGCTGATGTTTGGAATCCCCAGGTCTTGAGCAGGCCAGGGGCTGTGGTAACCAGAGCACCCCTGAGCTCTGTGCCACAAGGCTGCTATTGACCACCTTTGGTGTCATGGCTGAAATCCCTTCTCACACCTCCCTGGAGCCAGCCCTTTGACCAAATGCCCTGGAACCTTCCCCGGCCACTCCTGGCTTCTAGAACTTGGTTGCTTTTTCCAGGGCAGTGCAAGTTTCTCCCCTGAAATCCTGAGACTTCCTCAGCTGCCAGAGGCCCCAGCAGTTCCATCTCCCTGCGTGGACAGATGAGTTCTGGAATCTCCCAGAGCAGCTGGGCCCAGCATTGCTGATCACCCCTGAATGCAGCCCCTGGGACCCCCAATGCTGCCACTCCGGCCACTCTGCCCTTCAGCCCAATTTCTTCCAGAAGCCTCTGGGAGGGCTTTGCTTTCTCTAAAGCAGCAGGTGCACAGAAGCCAACCTTCCTCTCCTGAGAACAAAATCTGTTCAGATTCATTTGTTCCACTTTGCTTTGCTTGTTTCTCCTGATCACAGATGCCAGGTGGCCTCAGAGGCCCTGCTGGAGCCCAGGGCACATCAGAGGGCTGAGCCCACTGCAGACACCCCCCACACACACACTGGCCTCCCATGGCCTGAATGATCCTCCCCTTGGATCATTCAGAAAAGGGAAAAACCCATCAGCCAGTGAGAGAGCCAGGAGCAAGGTGAGGGGATGAGAGGGACCAGGGCCAGTGCTCAGGGAAGGTGGGCTCTGGGAGGGGGAAGCAGGAGGGTGAGCCCCAGGCATTCCCCTTCCCCACGAAGGGTGGAGTGCAGGTTCAGAGAGGGCAGTCAGGACCCCAGCACTGTAGAGCTGTGTAGGGGCTGGGCCGCAGTCATGCCCACATCTTCTGTTTTGTTTGTTTTATTTTTTTGAGAAGTCTTGTTCTTGTCGCCCAGGCTGGAGTGCAATGGTGCAATCTCAGGCTCACTGCAACCTCCGCCTCCTGGGTTCAAGGGATTCTCCTGCCCCAGCCTCCCGAGTAGCTGGGATTACAGGTGCGCACCACGACGTCCAGCTAATTTTTTGTATTTTTAGTAGAGACGGGGTTTTGCCATGTTGTCTAGGCTGGTCTGGAACTCCTGACCTCAGGTGACCCACCCACCTCGGCCTCCCAAAGTGCTGGGATTACAGACATGAGCCACCACCCCCAGCCAGAGCCCACAACTTCTAAGCACCAAATGCTCACGGAACACACTTGCCTACTTCTCATGTAAATTACTGTCGGCACCTTGCAAACATCCCAGAGGTGCACAGGTCATCCAGGCGCAGCTCTGCATTTCTGCAGACGAGCACCCCAGGACCAGGCCCAGGTCCCGTGCAGCTCTGGAAGCCCCTCAGCCTGACACAGCACGAACAGATGGGTTTTACCATCATTCACTTGGCTTTTTTCCTGCCACGGTCTCCTGGGCTTGGCAGGACGGTCATCAGGACTCTTTCCAATGCTGTGTCCAACTTAAATGCAAGTTTGCACATTGAAAGAGACGGGTTTCCAGCTGTGGACCTGCTTCGGGCAGCCAGAGCCGCTGCCCAAAATAAAACTGTCCGCCAGGCCCTAAGCTGTCCAGCGTGGCAGATGGCAGACATCCACCTTGCAAACTCTCCTCTTGGATCAGCCCCGACAGTCAGAGAAAGGAATCGTCAGAGACACTCCAGCCGCAGGGTGAAGAGGCCGTCTTGGTCCTTGCCAGGAGCCACACACTTGCCAGGCCGTGCTCTCTGGGAGGCCAACTGTGATGCCATTTTCTGGTGACTGGAGGAGGCAGGTTCTCTCCTGGGTTTGTCTGGGACCCTGGCTTTCTCCTTGCTGTCCATGTCTGTTGCTATTACTAAAATGGAGAAGGACTCAGGCTGTTTCCTCCCAGAAAACCCACCCCTCCAAGCGCAGGCAGTCTTTATTACCTTCACAGCTGCCTTCACACGGCTTCCTTGTGTAATACCCAGCCTGTGATGCAGGCACTGCTGGGACCCCTACTTCCCAGGCAAGGGAGGAGCTGAGCACAGAGTGAGGAGGCAGTTGCCTGAGGTCACACAGTTCAAAGCCCTCCTAACCCCTCGGGGAGGCCCCTTTAAAACCCTATTTGGATCTGCGGAGGAAAGGCTTTGGCTGGAGAAATGCCTTTCTCTTTGACAGGATACCATCTGAAACCAGCTTAGGCAAGGACCGGAGGCTGTTACAGCAGATGAATTTTAAGCCTCCAGTCAATGAGCACTCTGATGAAGATTTTCCTCCTGAAATGGAGCTCTTGCCCCCATGAGGGCTGCTGTGTCCGACTGTGGGCTACTGATGAATCTGTATCAACATGCAGCGGACTCACAGCTGCTCTTTCTTTGATCATTCTTACAGTAATTACCCAGCGCTGGCACTGGGGTGAGGAGGTGTGGGAAGGAGGGGAGACAGGTGATTGGGGTACTGGGGCCAGGCCAGCTGGGACCTGCCGGGTGCATGCAGTGTGGTGGGGGGCCAGTGGGCCTGGCATCCACCCCACTGCCTCTCTGGACCTCAGCTAGTTCATCTAAGAAAGAGCAGCCCAGACCAGCCACCCTCCCGTTCGTTCCATTGGGAAGTGCCCTCCGAAGCCTGCCTTGTGCTCCCACGGGGAGCCCTGCAGCCTGGAGGCTTCAAGACTGCCAGAGAGACTTTGGAATCACTCAGCCTGGCTGCATGGCTCAAGGAGGAGCCCTTTTGGCTGAGATGTCAACCATGTGTGTGAATAGCAGAAATGCTGGGACTGGGGGGGCTGTGAGTGAGGTTCGGGGCTCTGCCCCAACAAAACCACATTCTCACCAGTTCTACAGCCCCAGGCTTTCCAGAGTTTCCCCACAAACAAATGAAGCATGAAAACCTGGATATAATCAGCAAATAAATGCAGGAAGAGTGTCGTCGGCCGGTCCTCCAGTATCAGAGCAGTGAACCCCACTGCTAGCGGCCTCGACAGTCTTGCATTTTTTTAATTATTATTATTTTTATTAAGGTACCACAAAATTTACCATTTAAAAGCATTCAGTGGTTTTTAGTATATGCACAATGATGTGCAACTCTCACCACTATCTAAATCCAGAAGGTCTTCCTCACCCCAGAAAGGAACCCTTGTAGCTGTGGGCAGCCAGCTACCATTCGTCGCCCCACAGCCCCTGGCGACCCGCGTCCTACCCCATCTCTCTGGATTTGCCTATTCTTGGCATTTTGTATCCAGAGGGTCGTACGATGTGTGGCTGCCTCTGTCTGGCCTCCTTTGCGGGTACAGAGTCCTCAGGTTCATTCAAGCTGCAGCCTGAGTCAGGACTTCACTGCTTTGCATGGTCTGTTTCATTTCCTTTCGTTTCATTTCACTCATCCGGCTTGTCCCTCCTCTGTTGATGGGTTTGGGTGAATTCTCTCTTTTGTGGCTACGGTGAACAACGCTGCTATGAGCATTCGTGTCTGAGTTTTTGTGTGGAAACGCTTTTCCTTCTCTTAGGGGTTCGCCCGTGAGGGGAGTTGTTGGGTCACATGAGGACACTGTGTTGAACCCATCGGGGGGCTGCAGGCTGTTTCCACAGCGCTGTGCCGTTGTGCTCCCACAGGCAGCGCACAGAGGCGGCAGTTCCCCACCCCCGCCCCCCAGCAGCTGCTGTTCTCTGCCCTTTTGAAGGAAGCCATCCCAGCAGGCATGATGTGGTTTTGAAGCGTGTGTGGCTTTGATTCATCTCCCTGGTGACTGACAATGGCGCCTGTCTTCCTCATGCTTGTCAGCTGTTGGTGTCACCTTTGGAGAATCACCTGTTCAGGCCCTCTGCCCACTTATCAGTTGGGTTTTCGTCTTTTTGTGATTGAGTTAGGAGAGTCCTTCCTATACTCTAAATGCTAGATCCTTAGTAGATGTGTGGTTTGCAAACATTTTCTCCCATTCTTTGAATTGTAGATCCACTTTCTTTACACTACGCATGCATTTTTTTAAGCGACTAAATATCAGCCATAGAGTTTCCATGGACACTAGCCCCTGATTTTTGAGGGTTCGGGCCCAGCTCTGCCCCCAGGGGGCTGTGGCCTCGGGGAGTCAGGTCTTTGGGTGAACCCAAAAACACTTTCTGTACCGTGGGGCGGAAGTGTTTGCTGGGATTGATTAGGGAACTCCGGTGAGTCCCGCCCGTGAGAAGCACCAGGCAGAGCCTGGCCCAGCCACAGGGCCCTGAGACCACAAGTGAGGATGCTGCTCTGTGCTGCCCAGGTAACCCACAGCTTCTCACTCCGCAGCCAACAATATCTGCTTCTATGGTGAGTGCTCCTATTACTGCTCCACGGAGCATGCACTATGTGGGAAGCCAGACCAGATCGAGGGCTCACTGGCAGCCTTCCTGCCTGACCTGTCGCTGGCCAAGAGGAAGACCTGGCGGAACCCCTGGCGGCGCTCCTACCACAAACGCAAGAAGGCCGAGTGAGTGCATGCCGGGGGACTGGCTCCTGTCAGCCCGCGTGGGGCAGTCAACGGCCACAGGGGTGGCAGAGATGGGTGTAGAGCCCACTGTGCGATGCTGGCACGTATGAAGCGTCTGCTTCCTGATGAGCTGGTGGGTAAGGGCTTCCTTAATCTGAGAATTCCACACACCTCCCTGGCCCCTGTCAGCCTGCCCAGCAGGTCCTTCAAATCGTGACCTCTCAGTGTTTGAGCTCTGCTTCCACGCCTGCCCCTCTCTTCACTCCTGCTGGAGAAAGGGCCCCTGTTCTTTCAGCTCCACATTGTCCTCATGAGTGTGCGGTCTGGGTCCTGTTTCCTCAAAGAGACCCTCCAAAAACACGAGGCCCAGGGCTGAAGGCAGCTCCAGGTGTGGCCAACCTGGGACAGGGTAGAGTGACCCCATCCCCTCCCACACCCATGCTCCCACCAATGCAGCCTCAGAGCTGCAGCCAAGGTGGGTCTATCTGCAGATGCCATAGTCCCTGCCGCAGTGTTTCTCCTCTGCTCCTCATGGCGCATGCTGGGCTCCCCAGAACCTGGCCTGGGCACTCCTGTCTATACAGCAGAGCCCGGCCGTCTCACACTGGCTCCCCACAGGTGGGAGGTGGACCCTGACTACTGCGAGGAGGTGAAGCAGACACCGCCCTATGACAGCAGCCACCGCGTCTTGGACGTTATGGACATGACTATCTTCGACTTCCTCATGGGTATGTCCTGCAGGGCACGGGGTCCCAGTGTCACCCACTCTGGGTGGAGCAGATTGTGCTCTTCAGGGTATGATCTGTGCCGTGGCCCAGCTGCTGTCCCATAGCCTGGGGAGGGGCCAGAGTTGCTGCCTTTGCTTAGAGGTCTTGCTGGAAGGAGGAGACACTGCTCTGCAGAGCACTGAGGACTCTCAGCTATGTGGCCCGGCTTCCCATGAGCTGTGACAGTTTCTGCTTCTCTCTGCAGGAAACATGGACCGTCACCACTACGAGACTTTTGAGAAGTTTGGGAACGAAACATTCATCATCCACTTAGACAACGGAAGAGGGTGAGACTCTCCTTGCACCTGTAGACCCAGGGAAGGGCCAGCCTCCTCCTGGCCCAAGCTACCTGGAGCCCAGCTGAGACCCCGGGGCAAGGGGAGGGGAACCCTCCAGTGGAGGAATGGGAATGTCACAAAGGCCCATCTCAGGGCCAGATACAGGGGGCAGCCCCAGGCCCCAATCAGGAGGGAGGGCTGCCCCAAGAGTGGGAACTCTGAGGCACAGGATCACTGCAAAACAAGTCCTAGCAGACCTGGCATTACCTTGGAAACTGAGGCCCAGAGAGGCTGCTCGTAGGAAGAGCAGGACCAAGCAGAATAGACGGGCCTCTGTCTGCATGCAGGACCTGGAACCAGTCTGCCGGGAATAGGCTCTGTGCCCCACCTGCGGCCACTGCTGGCCTATGACAGGATAGTCTCGGGTGGTGCTATAAGACCCTGGTGACCAGGGAGGGTGACCCCTGACAAACAAAGCATAGAGGCAAGTAATTTGGGCAGGAGGATGTCCATTCCCAGGCTCAGAGCCCTCAGAGAGATGGGCCTCGGGCACCTGAATAGCCTGTGTGTGGGGGTCATCTGTGCTTGGCTGTAAGGATGTCTCCATGTCTAAGCTGTGGGCTGACGCTCCCGAGAGCCATCTCAACTCAGCTGCCCAGGACCCTTCCCCAGGCCAGAGGCCAGGACCCCATATACAGGGCTGGGGACAAGCAGGGGTGGACCCATTGCCTGGGGTGCTTGAGACAGGCAGGATGGACCCATTGCCTGGCTCCCAGCCCAACAGCCTGTTGTTAGGAACCTGGTACAGGCACCCTTGACAATTCTGCTTTTCTTCCGGAAGGTTTGGGAAGTACTCTCACGACGAGCTGTCCATCCTGGTGCCGCTACAGCAATGCTGCAGGTACAGCCCTGGAAGGGCCGGCTCCAGCTCCAGCCTCCTCCCCACTAAGAGCACCTGCCCCCACCGTGCAGGAGACAGAGGAGGCCACAGCCTTCCCCACCCTGCCCCAGCCAGCACACCGGGAAGGGAAAAGCCCCACACCCTCACTCTGCTGCCCAAAGGTGCAGGATCACCTACCCACAGCCTCAGGCTGGCCCAGCTCGAGCCCTTTCAGGCCTCTGCTCTGCATCCATCCTGCCAGCCCAGTTACAAAGAGAATTTGAGGCCAGGCCAGACACCGGCTGGGACACAGGGACCCTGGTCCCCTGCTCGGCCGCCGGAATTGGCCCCTGCCTCCTGTTGGAGGGTTGAGTTCCCCTTTCCCTCCTTTCATGCCAGACTAGGTCCATCCCCCTTCTGCAGAATTCAGCGCCCCCCTTTCCTTCCTCTCATGGCTGGGGACACTGGCCTGCAGGGCAGGCACCTTGCACTTCTCTAAGGAGGCATTGCAGCGCCCATGTTGGGCAGATGTGCCAAGTTGGGGTGTCTCCCGAGTAAGCGGGCATCCTCCTCACTCCCCCATCCTCCCGCCAGGCCCCTCTGGGAAATACACCGCGTCCTGAACAGCCACCCTCACCCCTCGTGCAGATAAGAGGCTGCACCAGAGTCCACATCCACAGCTCAGCGGCTGATGAGGCATCGGGTCACAGGGCCTCTCTCGTGGTCTCTATTATCTCTCTGTCTGTGTGTCTATCTCTGTATTTCTCTGTCTGCCTGTCTCTGCCTCTCTTTATCTGTGGCTCTTTCTGTCTATCTCTCTGTTTCTCTCTCTATGTCTCTGTCTCTCTCTCTCCCCCTCTTTCTGTCTCTGACTCTGTCTCTGTCTGTGTCTGTCTGTTTCTGTCTTTCTCTCTCCCTCTCTATCCCCCTCTTTCTCTGTCTCTCCCCCACTCTCTTGGTCTCTCTCTCACTTTCTCTTGCTTTCTGGTGGCCAGGCATCTCCCCTCTCCCATGCCAGGCCTGACGCCCCTCTCCTCCCCAGGATCCGAAAGTCCACCTACCTGCGTCTGCAGCTCCTGGCCAAGGAGGAGTACAAGCTGAGCCTGCTGATGGCCGAGTCTCTGCAGGGGGACCAGGTGGCGCCTGTGCTGTACCAGCCACACCTGGAGGCCCTGGACCGGAGGCTCCGCATTGTGCTGCAGGCCATCCGGGACTGTGTGGAGCGGGATGGGCTGCGCAGTGTGGTGGAAGACGACCTGGACACTGAGTACAGAGCCGCCTCCACGAGGTAGTGCCCGCCTGCCCACCGCTGCACTGCCCGGGACAGAGCCAGAGGGGCCAGGCCTCCCAGCAAGCACACGCGCCCTTCGTGAATTCAGTGAATTCAGAGGCAGGACAGGGTCATCCAGAGCCAGGAACCGAAGCCTCGGGAGGCCAGGCTCCGCGAGTGTAATTGGACACGTTTTGTTCGTTTTTGACGGGAGAAGGTTGGGAAGGAAGCGCTGTCTGCCCACCAACAGAGGCAGCCAGCACGGAAGCATTCCATCCTTTCTGTAGGGAAAGGAGCCTTTATTTGCTATTTTGTATTTATACATGATGAATAAGTATATTAACAGAGACATGTGCACAGAGGCAGATCACCTACCAAACCAAACGCGAGGACCGTCCTCCCCGGTTCCGAGGACCCCCAAGGCCACATTCACCACTGGTGCTCTCACACTCGGGACCTATTTCAAGTTAAAACTCTTTCTCCTTCCTGGGACCTGGCTCCTGGAGGGCCGGAGGGTCTCATCTGAGGATGGGAGGAGGCTCTTGCTGGATGTCTGGCCCGTGTGCTGGTGGACGGATGCCCACATGGTTTTGGAGGGCCTGGTTACAAGGCATCCTGCAAGTCACCTGCTGGCCTGTGGCACCCGTCTTGGACTTCACCACAGGCAGTTGGTGCCAGTGCATCCTCCAGGGCTGCATGTGCGCAGCTATGGGTTCACCTTGGCAGAGTTTTGTGGAATAGTTTGCAATGTGGTACAAGTGCAATAAAGGTACAGCAGATGTGTATCAGCCTCACAAGACAGGTCCCTCACACCCCCTCTCCAAAAAGCCAGTCCTAGAACCAGGCATGGCCGAGACCCGGCATTTGAGGTGCCTTGGGTGGCCTGGAGCCGAGGCCTGCTGTACCAGGCCCCACCAGGGCCAGAGGGGGGCTGCCTGCCAAGCCCTGGTGCAGACAGGCCATGTGAGGCCCTGCCTCTGAGGCAGGGTGGTCAGTCTGGAGCTGCTCTCCAAGGACGGGGCAGCAACCCAAAGCCACAGAGGCCCTGCTGGCAGCCCCCATAGATATCCCTGGCATGATGCAGCCCAGTGTTCCAGCAGGACTGGGCGGCCACAGCTGGGCACGGTGGGGCTGCTGTGATTGAGGGTTGATGTGAGAGGTGCCAGCCCCTCCCACTGCTGGCCTCAGGCCTCTAAACCTGCCCCTGAGACCCCCTGGGGAGACTCCAAGCTCATTCCAAGCCTCAGGAAGACCCAGCCCTGGAGGGAGGAAGGAGAGCTTGTGGGCCAAGGGCTTGCCAGACTTAATACTGAGTGTCACGGAGCCGAGAGTGTGGGAGTCACAGCTCCCAGGGGCAGGCCCCCTGCTCCTGAGCCATTTCCCCAAGGTCCCTCGTCACCCCGCTGCCGCTGTTTTCTGTGCTCCATGCCCACCATGCCATCAAGGTCAATCATTACTCGTCTCTAAAGCAAAACTGCAAGGTTGGTTTTATTTTTCTGGTTTTACAAATGGGGAAACTGAGGGAAAGTCTCCTATCCTCTAAGTCAGTTTAGGTTCCTGGAATAGTCAATCCAGTGCTTGAAACCTCATGAGCTGGGAAGGGGTGCAGAAGACCCACTGGGGGGGATCCCCCGGGGAGGGAAGAGTAGGCTCTGTGTTTGGCCAGACTTGTGGAGGACTGCAGACCATGAGGACTCCTCAAAGGAAACAAAGGGGCGATGTGAGGGACACCCACCACAGGCTCCCTGCCTCCCTGCCTCAACACAGGGCCTGGCCTTCCCCCAGGACTTGGCATCCCTTCCACAGTCAGCCCACACCTCTCCTGGCCCTGGCTTCATAGCTCTGCTCACTGCACACTGGGCTCTGGCCTCTCACTGAGTCCCCAGCCAGGGGACTCAGCTGGCACTCAATGCTTCTTCTCCCTGCCTTGAGGACCCCCAGAAGCTGAGAGAAGTGAGGCAGGGGCTGCAGAGATGGTGCTGGGCTCCTGAGTCAGCGTCTCCCCTGCTGGCACCATGCAAGGGGCAGAGGCAGAAGCCAGCACTCTAGCTGTCACCTGCCCAGGGTCACACGGCCCAGGAACCCCAAGAAATCAGAGTGAGGCCAGTCACAGTGGCCCCGTCTTCTAAGGCCCTGCATCCACTCACCCTCTCATTCCACAGAACCCCCAAGCACCCATTCATGCTGTGCCAGACTGGGTGCCGTGGGGAAGAGACTCAGCTCTGTCCTCATCACTGTCACCTTGCAGAGCAGGGCGAGATGCAGAGTAAATGTACTGGCAGGTCACAGACAGAGTCCTGCACACAGCGGAAGGGGGGAGGGCAGAGGATGAACTCGGGTAGGCAGACTATGTGGGCAGCAGTAAGGGGGATGTTGCAGCTCCACCATCCGCTGCCTGGAGCCGGCCCCATCGGGTCAGTGTTTGGAGACTGAACCAAAAGAGGTGATTAAGTCACATGAGGGTTAGGGTGGCCCCGTCCAATCTGGTGAGGGCCCTCATGAGAAGAGGAGGCCAGGACACACACAGAGGATAGTATGGCATCCACGAGCCACAAAGAGGCCCAAAGGATCCGGCTCTGCTGTGCTGTGACCTCGGACTCGAGCCTCCAGGATTGTATGTGGTTGAAGCTGCCCGGTCCATGGTGCTGTCACGGTGTCCTGAGTTAACTCATGCAGACAGCCTCCAGGAGGGGCTTCAGGGAGCCTGAAGGGGAGGCAGTGATGCCAAGAGCAGGGCTGGGTGTGCAAGTGGAGAAACACAGTGTGGGGCTGGCCCAGCAGTGCCAATGTCAGGACACACCGCCATGACAGAATTAAGTTGGTGTTTAAAAAGACATGCCCTGGAGGCTGGACTGAGGGGAGTGCTCGTCACAGGAGCAGCTGTCACCATCATCTGGCCACCACTGCCTGGCTACTGATGGTGAGGGAGGGAAAGTGAGCAGATTCTAGGGCCCAGGAGAGACCAGCAGGAACTGTTGCTGAACTGGAGGTGGGGAGAAGAGAAGGAGAAAGTGTGACCGCCAGGATCTGACCTCAGCCCAAGGTATGGGGCACCCTTCACTGTGGGGGGCTTTGGGGAAGACCAAGAAAGGACAGGAGAAAAGCGTGTGGTGTCCCGGGGGTCAAGTCCAGCAGGCGCCAGATGACAGGGGCTGAGTATAAAACATGGCGCCACCAGCATGGAGCCAAAGCGTGGAACCACATCGAGGGGAGGAGGGCTCCAATGAAGCTCACGCCAGCTCATCACAGCTGGAGTCTGGGTGGGTGGAGGGGCAGCAAGGGTGAGGCTGATGGTCCAGACAGCACACATGGCCCTTGCTGTCCACTATGGAAGGACACACAAGAACCATAACGCGCGTGAGAGCCTTTGGCATGAGAGCCACAAAAGCACAGAGAAACACACAGCATGGACACTGTGCTGAGGGCAAAGATGCAGAGACAGCAGACAGTGAACCAACCAGGAGGGCATGGGGCAGCTGGGGATGACATGAGGTCTCCAGGGAATAGGAGGGGCTCTCGTGTCAGGGCAGGCGGAGCACGGGCAGAGCACAGGCGGATGAAGCATCAACAGAAGGGGGAGGAGACAAGATTGAGGAAGCTGCCAGAGAACAGCAAGGGAGATCAGAAAACAAAATCACTGAGGACCCGTGCAGCAAACCCATTGCTGACTGGCAGGGACACACAGCAGAGAAGTGGAAGTGAGGAAATGGAAAAAGAGGGTTGACCTGAGTTGAAGGACATGAACTTCCAGATGAAATCATCCCAGGGTTGGGTGCGGTGGCTCACACCTGTAATCCCAGCACTTTGGGAGGCTGAGGCAGGAGGATTACTTGAGCCCAGGAGTTCAAGACCAGCCTGGGCAACACAGTAAGACCCCATCTCTACAAAAAATATATACATTAGCCAGGCACAGTGACATACCTGTAGTCCCAGCTGCTCCAGAGGGTAAAGCAGGAGGACCACTTGAGCCCAGGAGGTCGAGGCTGCCATGAGCTATGATTATACCACCGCATTACAGCCTGGACAACTGAATGACTGTGTCTCCAAAAAAAAAAAAAGAGAAAAAACTAATAATTCCAGGTAAATAAATCGTCCCAGTTTCTAGCAGAATGAAAGAAAGGTCAGCAGAAAGGCCAGGATGGCCTGGCTGCCAGTAGGCGAGGAGAGCGTGGTTTCAGCTCCAGAACTGGAGCACCTCTGCCTCCCCCACAGCAGGACTGGGGCTGCAGGGCAGCACCGTCCCTCCCTGCAGAAGCACCGGAGTCAGCAGATGAAGTCACGTTTCACACACGGGATCTAGACACGGCTCGTGGCCCATGCACCCAAAACCAGGACATGCATCTGAGAGATGAAAGAACCGGGCACAGTGGGGCAGCAGAGGCCCCTGGGTGCTCGATGAGAGGACTCCTGAGGGGGACATGGAGACAGGAGCAGTGAGAGGACCCTGCGGAGAGGGCAGGCACCTGCCCAGAAGAACAAGCCAGGGGAAGAGGCAAGGCTCCTGGAACAACTGGGAGGCCATGGCTCAGCCATGAGTGCTACCACAGAAGCTTCGTAATAGGAATACCCAACGTTATTTTTCCATAAAGAAGAAAACGGCAATGTCACCGTATTGGGGAAGGGAGTGTTTGGGGTAGGGAGAATGCTGAGCTGTGACGTAAGCCTGTTATTTGGAAACAGAGGTAAATACAAAAACAAAACACACCCAGCAAAACAAAGAAGGTGATTTTCTCCCGGTCTTTGCAACAGGCAGGAGGGGCTGGACCTGCTGGGTTTCATGAGTGCGGTGCCATTTCAGACTTTTTTTTAAGCACTATTCACTGGTTTGATACAAACTCAGATGCAGTTTGACACCACCAGCTGGGTCAGAGCTGACGGCCTCCTGGGGAGAGCCAACCCGGCCCCACGGCAGACCCCATGGACGCCCGCAGTGAGGCCCAAGTTCACCGTACTCGCTTTGCTCCTCCAGTTATCAGGGGTCAGAACTGTGGCCCTGTGTGCCACTTCACAGCTGTGTAAACCGGGACTCAGACGGTGGGGCGACTTTCTGAATAAGCTCAATAAGGACAGTGCCTGCTTGTGAACCCCACCCTGACAGCCCCCCTCTTCCCACCTACCAGTAACACCCACACTGCACGCACAGCCACAGAGGCACAAACCCTCCCAGAACATCCACAAAATCAGGTGGTGCAGAGAGGGGGCAGGGGGATGAGGCCAAGGGCTGAGACATCTTGAACAAAATGAAGGAAAAGGGCTTTCAATTGAGTTTCCCTTGGTGTGGGCTGTTCCCACGGAGCACTAAGCTGCCGATTTGTCCGCAAGTGGGACAGTGTCTTGCCAGAGTGGCCGGTGAGAAACATGGGAGTTGAAATTCAAACATGATTTTTTTAAAACCAGGGGAAAACCTGTGATTTCACTCTGTAGAACTGAGAGTCAGGAGGGGGCTGGCTCACAAGGGGACTCCTGCCTGGAGCTGGAACTCCCACCCCTGAGCCATCTGGGTCATGCACCTGCCAGAAACCATGGGGCTGAAGGTGGGCACCACGTTTCTCTGAATTAAACTAAATGAATGAAAAAATAAATATATGAATGGGACGCCTGTGTGGCTACACCCTTTGGGGCCACAGGACAAGAGGTGAAGAATAGACTTCCAGGGAGTGCGGGTGGGGGACACAGCCCAGCCCAGCTGCAGAAGCCTGCTGTGGACACAGAGGACACCGCCCAGCCGGAGGCCACATCTTGAAAGGGCACAGTTCCCAGATCTCCCAGGGAGCTCCCCAGAGGCACCTGCACCATCCTCACCTGGGAGTGAGTTCCATATGCAGATTCCCAGGCCAGATCCCCAAGCACAAGGGCAGAGGTGGGGGGCAGAGGCCTTTAGCCAGCTACCCAGGGGGTCTGGACACAGGGTATCTCAGGCTGCCCTTTTGGGGCTCGCTGCTCAGCCCTTTCCCATCTCCTGGGGAGGTCTCCCGACACCCTCAGCATACCTCGCCTTCAGCCTGTCCAATCCACAGAACCCCCAAGCCATTGTCCCCCAGGAGGACCTTCACCAGGGCAGGCAGCAAGAGGAGTCTCCGGAAGCCTCTGCCTGCCCAGGTGGGCCTGAGGGGGCTGAGGAAGATGGATTGGCCCAGACCACACAGTTGTCTGCGGAGCAGAGCTCAAGCCCCAGTGTGTGGGGGATGTGGACATCTTCCTTTGCACAGAGGCCTCTGCCTGACCCTTTCCAAACCCTGGGAAGATCACCTGCATTTGGAAGAAGGGGCTTGTGGCCGGCCGCCTGCTGGGAGGGCATCCTCCAGTCCTTAAGTAGCCCCTGGGAGAAGCAGGAGATGAATTAGGAGACCCCCCAGGGAGGCTGCTGGGTGGGGTCTGGGAGTGATGGTGCCTGCTGGCCCGTACCAGCCATACCCCCTAGTCTAGGTTGCCCAGGCCAGGGATCTAGCTTGGCTACCATGGGGGGCTCAGGCCAGCCAGCCCCTTCCCAGAGCGCCTGTCCAGCCTGTCTCTGTGGGTCCCAGGTTCTGGCCGTCCTGTGAACTGGAGGGACCTTGGAGGTTCCCAAGTGAGCTCAGGCTCCCAGGACACCTGCTTATGCCTGGTTCACTTTCTCCATCTAGAGGACAGCCAGGGAAAAGCAAGGACCAGCGTCCGGGTGCGGGGTGACCCCAGCAGAGAAACAAGGCGCCTTGTCCTGGGTGTTCAGCCTGGCCCAGAGCCCAGGCCATGGGGACCCTGTGCTTCTCCCCCTCCTGCCTCCCCAGAACCCAGATCAGTCCTGGCACTTCACAACTTCCTGCCAGGTAACTGGGTTCTTCTCCAGTACGTTCATTCTGAATGAGCAGGGCACAAGTTCTGTACCCGGCACACCAACCAGTTTACGACATCCCCCCTTAAACGTGGAACCAGAAGTCTGGAATTGCCCTGGAGGGCGGGGGGAACTGCAGAAGCCCTCTGGCCTTCCGGAGCCTCCAAAGCCCCCTGCCCCTCCGCAAGTATGGCTGACCACTGGAGCTCTGTTTCAGCCCAACCCCTTCACTTCATTAATCCCTATTCTGATACAGCTCTGACGTTTCATCCATAGAGCATGCTTTCAGGTACACACAACCATGCCCAGCCAATTTTTAATTTTTTTGTAGAGATGAGGTCTTTCTATGTTTTCCAGGTTGGTCTCAAACTCCTGGCTTCAAGTCATCCTCCTGCCTCAGCCTCCCCAAAATGCTGAAATTCCAGGCATGAGCCACCATGTCCAACCCCGTTTTCTAAATAAGATCACATTCTGAGGTTTTGGGAGGACATGAATTTTGGAGGTACAGGTTTAACTCAATCCAGATGCATTTTCTCTCTTTTTCAAAGCTCCATTTGTTTTGTTTCTAAGCATGCTGTTGGTCTTAACGGGGTTACCAAGTGTCGCTCTCCATTTAGGGTAAGCCATAATCTCATTTAGAAGAGACATCATGTATTACATACAAAAACTCAAAGATATTTAGATGTGAATGTGGCAGAGACCCAAATTAACTGTGAATTGCAGCTCTCATTCGGAACAGATTTCCTGAATTGGCTAAACTGTAAGAAGCATTTACTATAACTCATGGCTATCGTGACTTCCAGATTTTCAGAAACTAAAAGGCCATGGTTGGTGTCCTCTGAGGTGTAGAAATCCTTATTTCTGAGGAAAAGCTGCACACCAGCCAGGGCAGCTGAGATTCCCGTCCTGAAGAATAAATCCAACTTCCCCATCAGCCGCGCCTCAAGAAATATAAACATAAACAGAGCCTCATGCCTTACAACCAGGGCCGAAGACCACAGCTCAAACCTGCATAGCCCTGGGGCCCTGCACATTCTGCCTGGTCCTATGTTCATCTACTGGTCATGTGCTGAAATGCTGTGATAAATGAGAGACACATTTATGTATCTATAAACTCAACGCATGTTTACTGAGCACCTACTATGTTACAAGAACTGCCCTTGGTGGTGGGGATGGAATGGGAACAAGGCAGGCACTGTCCTAGGAGGATACCATTCTGATATACGCCAGCAGGTCAAAGCAAGTCCCTGAAGACCGGGGGCATCAGACTTTATCCGAGACACCCAAGACCACTGGAGGACATTCGGCAAGTCTCTGGAGTGCACAAAATGGAGGTTCTCTTCCTGTCCCCTCTATACTGGAGGACGGCTCAGCCGGCCCTGAATCCCTGCAGCCAGGGCAGGCCACTGATCTCTGTGTCTTAGCCTCAGTTCATGAGACTGCTGAGTCCAAGACATAACTCCGAGCTCTGCCCTTGACCGTGGATTCAGTGAAGGCTTCTCCCTTCTCTGCCTTCCTCCCCTGACCCCGGCTTGCTTGGCTGATGGGAAGGGCAGGGAGGAGGCCAGGAGCGCTCAGTAGAACCTTGCGGCTGCCTCAGCGGTCCAGTCCAGCAGTGTCTGGATACCTTCCTCTTTCCTGAGATCATCTCCTCCTCCATCTAGTCCTGGAGGTTTCTGGAGATCCTCCGCTCTCCTGGGGTCACGTTCTAGCTCTTTGCACCTCTCCTCTTCCCAGGGGCTCAGGGAGACACCCTCCATTCTTAGTGGCCAAGGCAGCCCTGTCTTAGCCCAGGGGACCCAGAGTTCACCCATGGCCTCTCTCCCTGGTCTCTCCCATCCTTTCTCTCCCATATAGGTTCCATGGGAAATGCTTCACCCAGCAGCTACCCAGGGAGCCTGCTGGGGGCAGCCATGGCAAAGCCACCCTCTCCTCGCCCACCTTTCTTAGCTGCAAGTCAAGTGCTCTGGGCCTGGTCCCCGCAGAGACCAGAAGTGAGGACGAGGATACTCACAGTGGTACCCAGGCCACTCGGATCCTCCAAGACATCTCTCAGACCTGCTGCTTATGCTCCAGCTGGCCACGGAACCCAGAGTCATGGTCTGGTCTTCTAAACACCCTCTGTGAGTTCCGCGTGGGGTGGGGCCAGGGCATCTGTCTCCCAGGCACTCGGGAAGTTCCCATTGTGTAATTTGGGGCCTATCAGAAGTTTCTATAAGGTGGCAAGCCCATCTCTGCCTTCCCTGAGGAGCTGGCAGACTAGATGGGGACATCCTCCCCCACCTCCAGCCTCCCCAACCCCAGCGGCCTCTCCTGCCCTCTGGCTCAGAGGCAGAATTTCTCACGGCCGCCCAGCCTAGCCAGCTGCCACTCTCATTCCCAGATACCTGTGCCACAATTCCTCAAGGTCAGCTCAGTGCTGGTAAAATTCATTCATTCTTTAATTCCTTTCAATGAAAGTTTGAAAGTCTGCAAATTGAGTTTCCTGCTTAAAGAACAAAGAACAACAAAATAACCCACACAAAAAAGTTGGTGTGTGTTTTAGATGACAGGAGAACAAACTGATGTAACAATCAGTGTAACATGTGATCTATGAATACTTGGACCTAAAAATATACTAATAACTTTCAGAGGCAGAGGCAGGAGGATTGCTTGAGGCCGGGAGTTGGAGACCAGCCTGGGCAACATAGCGAGACCCCCATCTCTACAAAAAATTTAGTAAATTAGAAATGCATGGTGGTGCACACCTGTTGCCCCAGCTACTCAGGAGGCTGAGGTGGGAGAAGCCCTTGAGCCTGGGAGTTGGAGGCTGCTGTGAGCTGTGATTGCAACACTGCACTCCTGCCTGGGCAACCCTGTCTCAAAAAATAAATAAAAGTAAAAATAGAAGGATATTTCAAATGATATTTTGGAAATAACTGGATTCAGGACTCTATAGCCTTTGACAACTTCATGAGGACGAATTTGCCTATGGGCTATATGTTAGTGACATTATTGTGCTGACATCACATTTCCTGGGCTTCATACTGTGTCCATGGAGGAGAACATGCTTGTCCTTGGGGGAGGCAGGCTGAGGTCTTCAGGATGAAATGTAATGGCGTCTGCAACTCACTTTGAAAGGTTTCAGCAAAAAAGACTCACCGGGAGTTCAAGAAGATGACTAAATTTGGCTCAGGGATGAAATTTCACCCAGAGTATAATTAGAAAAAAATACCTTTTATGCAAACTGTGCTCTTCTGTCAAGTAAATGAGTCAAGATGTTAACAACTGGCGGATTTAGGAACTGAAGCATCTATGTGTGTTCATTGCAGTGCTCTTTAAACTTTCTGGTGAGTTTGCACCATCTTCATGAATTGTCTGGAGGAAAAGGTTGGTAAGCACAACTCAGGGCCCTGTATAGGGACAGGGTCGGCTCCTGCCAGACCATTGCCCCTCCTCCCAGGCAGAGGCTGAGGATGTGGAGGAGCGGTGGCATCTGAGGCCTGAGCAGGGAGGAGTGGGGAGGGAGCACTCCAGGAACACTTCCCAAGTCCGCGTTCCTGCATCCCAGACTTACCCCCCCTCCCTGGGGATGGCTGGTGGATATCCCAAATTCCACCTAAGCTGATCCTGAACTCTTCCCCCAAGAAAGGTTCTCCCCACCCAGCCTTCCCTCGTCATCAATAACAGCTCCCTCTTCTGGGAACTCGAGCCAAGCCCTGGTGGTTCTTCCTGACTCCTCTCCTCCCCTACACCCCTCATGCACTCAGCTCCACTTATGGAGCTGGAAAAACCACACCACCCCTCCCTCCATGCCCCCACTCTGCACTTTCCTGGATACTGATGTCACATCCTGGTTCCAAATTTCCAGTGGCATGCAGTTACCCTCACAAGAGCTCCTTCTTAGCATGCAGTCCAAGGGATCAGGAATGTGTGAGCAGATCACACCACCCTCTGCTGCAGGCATCATCCCTGTCCCATGAGAGGGCAAGGTGGAATCCTCGCAAAGGCCCTCAGGGTCCTCTGCAGGTGGCCTCCGTCCACTTGCTAAGGCCTTCCTGCTTCTCTTCCTCTCACCAGCTCTCCTTCAGCCCCTGGCCTGGCTGCTTCTTGGTCAGTGGGCATTCACCTGCACAGCCCCTCTGCCCAGACTCCTCCCCGCACCTAGATGGCTGGTGCATCACCTCTTTCAGGTTTGTGCACAGATGTTATCTCATGGGCACCTACTGTGACCAGCCCATGATCACCAACACATTCATGCATGTACACACACGCAGATGCACACACCCTGGACCCCAGCCCTGCCATATTTTTTCCCCATAGTACTTTTCTCACCTAGATTATCATTTTAGTCACCTTTTGATCAATAATTTGTTTCCTCCAATAGAACATAAGCCCATGAACAGGGTGGGGTTTTTACTATCAGCATTGTTCACTGGCATAGCCCGACCACATCGACCACATCATAAGCTCTCGATAAAAAATAAAAATGACTCAACATGACAGAAAAAGCCAGCATTTGTTAGAAGGGACCAAACCACAGAACAACTCAGGCCAAGGGGCATTTCTGTCTCTGGGTTCAGGAATCTATAGCCTTTGACAACTTCATGAAGATCACTGAGTTCACCTCACTTGCTTCTTGGATGTGTAGAGTAGTGTATTCCATCACATTTGTGACTTTTTGGATATTATTTCTTCAGATATCCTCTGTCCCTTCCTCACTCTCCTCTCTTTCTGGGTCTCCTATTATGCACAATTAGTGGCTTGCCAGGGCCCACGGGTCTCTCCAGCTTTGCTCGTTTTTCTTTATCCCTTTTTCTTTCTGATCCTCAAACTGAATAATCTCAATGGACCTGTCTTCAAGTCACTGATTCTCTTTTTCTGCCTGCTCAAATCTGCCATCGAACCTCTCTAGTGAAATTTTTGTCTCAGTTATTTTAGTTTTCATCTCTAAAAGTTCTGTTTGTTTAATTTTCATAATTTCTCTTTGAAATTCTCTATTTGTTCAAACATTATTCTTCTGATTTTCTTTCTTTACCCATGTTAAAGAGAACTAAATATGGCCAGAGAAGGACTCCATACTTCTATATTTGAGTCCTTACGAACAAGCTGCAACCTAGCTTAATAGGTTGACAAAATTGAAAACCTAACTTAGGAATTGACATCTGTAACAATAGCTGAGTCTTGGCCAATCCCAGCAGCCATACTTCAACCACTCATATGCTGCTGAGTGTTCAAACTGTGCTCAAACAACGCAAATGCCAAGTTGTAGCCAACAGAGCCATTCTGTACCTCACTTCTGATTTCTGTATGTCACTTCCCATTTTGTCTAGAAATCTTCCACCACGTGGCTGCACTGGAGTCACTTTGAATCTGCTGTGATTCTGGGGACTATCCAATTTGCCAGTCACTCATTGCTCAATTTAACTCCTTTAAATTTAATTCAGCCAAAGTTTTTCTTTTATCTCCCACTGTTTCCTTTAGCTCTTTGAACATATTTTAAATAGTTGATTAAAGTCTTTGTCTAGGAAGTCCCATCAATGTCTCTGCTTTTTCAGAGAGAGGTTCAGCTGATCTTTTTCCTTTGCCATCTATGGGCCATATTTTCTTATTTCTTTGCATGGCTTATAATGTTTTGCTGAAAAGTAAACATTTGGAATATTATAATGTAGCAGCTATGAAAATCTCCTCCCTCCCCAGATTTGGAGTAGGGAACTCCAAAATCCATTTGTCCATAAAAGCAATGAATAAACTGGCAAAAACAATCAGAAACAACTGATTGCTGCTTATGTAGTTTTTTTCTGTTTTAGTTTATTTTGTTGCTGCTTGTTTTTAGTATTTGTTTAGTGACTTTTCTGAGCTAATTTCGTGAAGTCTGTATTCTGTGCTGTATGTGATCAGTGACATCTCTCGTCTTTTAGTTCACTCTCAGCTAATGATTCCACAGAGTGAGGACTAAGCTCTGGCTTTTTCTTATCTTGCCCATATTTCTATCTAAGGGGTCTGGGGAGTCATGCCCTACAAACCATAAATTCTCATCAGATGCATTTTATTTAAGCCTACGTATTGTGACTTACTTTCCAATCTGACTTTGGTATAACATTACATGATAAAGAAGAAAATAAAAATATTTTATCCAAAAACAAGTTTCTTTGCCACATTCTGAAATGGCCCCACAAAGCCATCCTTCGTGGAGAAAAACTAGCATCTGTAAAGAATCTCTGGTAACATAGCTAGATCTTTTTCTTCCAGGCCCTCCCAATCCTGAAGAGATTAACCGAGAGTCCAGCACCTTGTAAAGGTTTGAATAGGAAACATTTGTCATCTATTGTCTCTAAGGGCAGCCACTATGAGACTTCAAAAGAACCTTGGTCTCCACAATCTTTTATCTTAAACTGGACATTTCCTTTCTATTGATCCCAGGTCTTTAGATAAACTCAATCGTCAGCCAGAAAATGTTTAAATTTACCTATAGCCTGGAAAACACCATGGCCCCCCTTTGAATTGTCCTGCCTCTCTGGACCAAACCAGTATATTTCTCAAATGTATTTAATTGATGTCTCGTGCCTCCCTAAAATGTATAAAACCAAGTGTTACAGGACCTTTGGGGTGTCAGTTTTCTTCCCGGAAACCTCTGTGGTTGGTGGTGCCTTTGCCTGAGGTCTTGTCCTGTATCCAAGAAGGATGATGTATGCAGACAAGTGGAGGGTTAACAAAACAAAGAGGAGGTTTGCTAAGCATTACAACAGCTCAGAGGAGACCCGCAGTGAGTAATTCCTCTCCGTAGACAGATCATCATGCCCTCAAGTGCTCAGCTGTCATCAGAGACAAGGCCCTGGAGAGGGCAGCTCCTATCTGTAGGCAGGTCATCTATGGAGTGCTCAGTTAGCAAAAAGGAGAACCTGGGATAGTTTCTGCAGACTGGTCATCCCAATGTCTGCAGCTCTCAGCAGAGAAGAGGCCCTGGAGAGGGCAGCTCCTATCTGTAGGCGGGTCATCTCTGCAGCCCTCAGCAGAGACAGTTGCTCCTCTCTGCCCTCTGGTTATTCCATCATCTCCAGCTATCAGCATGGAAGGTAGGTCCTCTCTGCAGCTGGTCCTCCCATAATCTCTCTGCCCTCTTTATCCTCTGGTCATTCTCTGCCCCACTCTGGCTGAACCCAGGGTTTTTATGGACCTCAGAGGGGAGGAAACACATGCTGATTGGTCCACAGGTGGCCATGGGTGGGCCTGGAAGAAGCACTATGGGTCCCCACTCTAGTCCTGGGGACTGGTAATCCAGCCTCCAGCCTATAGGACTCCCTGGGTGAAGGTGGGGCCTTACTGAGGACTTACCCTCCTCTACCCAGGAATCAGTTTGCCTCCTGCTGCCATTCATGGCCCCCGGGGTTCGGCCCCAACCCTGCTCTGAGATCTGAACAGGTGCTGGGAGCAGAGAGAGGCCAGACAATGAAAGTAGATACCAGAGTCTGCAGGGACCATGGGCCTCCCACTTCATAGAGCAGCCAGGAGCCAGGGACAAGTAGGGTCCCTGACCCTTCAAGTTGGTGGGGCGGGAGCTCTCCCGGTGCAGCTGCAGCTGCCCTCCAAGGTACAGGACCTAGGCATCTCTGCAGCCTGCACCCTCAGGAACCCAGGAAGGCTCCCTCCCTCCCACTGCACCCCGGCAGGCAGATCCTGCCTGCTCCTGGTCCCTCCAAGAGCACAAGGAGGCTCGGATTCACAGCTGCAGTTTGGGTGCCTTGCCCAGGAGGGCAAGGCTCCCAGCAGCTACATGGGGTGTGCAGCCCCAGCTATGCCTTCTTGCTGCAGCCAGCATGATGGCAGTGGCCACTTGACCTTGGGCTCAGGAGCACCTTAGGCACACATTCTCAGGACCGCTGGAAGGTTGTGTCATGGGCCACTGTCACTTATATTTGACCCAGAATAAGTTTCTTCAAATATTTTACAGAGGTTTCTGTAAAATTTCATTGACAAGAGGGTTCCTTAAACACTCAAAACACAGCACAGACATGCTAAAAATACCTCGCAGTCTTTGAAAGAGGGGCTTTGTATGTGTTTAGGGGCACCCTTCAAAACTAAGGCAATTTTCAACTCTGCCTTAGCCTCCATTTCCTGTTTGCACAGAAGTGGAAGGTCAGCCAGAGGTGAGAGCGTGGAGTCTTCTCAGGTCTTTTCTAAACTTGTGCACACTCCTGGGTATGTGCCTAGACTTCGAGATTCCAAAGAATATGCAGAAACCCTCAAAATCTGTATCCTCCAAAGCATCTCAATCCCCAATCTTTCCTCTCAAGCTTTATACTTTATCTGTTATTTGCCCCAACTGTTATCCCTTGTCCCAGGCAGCAGTGACTAATACACTTGACTTGAAGTGTTTCAACAAATGCCTATAGGGAGACTCCTAAGAGCTCCAAGTTTTGTGAAAGAAAGGCAAGCCCTTTGAGGCTGTCCATCTGGGAGCCACAGTTGTCGGAGATATTGAGCCAAAGCAACTCCATCTTGAATAGGAGCTGGCTAAAATGAGGCTGAGACCTGCTGGGCTGCATTCCCAGACAGTCAGGCATTCTAAATCACAGGATGAGATAGGAGGTCGGCACATGATACAGGTCACACAGACCTTGCTGATAAAACAGGTTGCAGTAAAGAAGCTGGCCAAAACCCACCAAAACCAAGATAGCCACGAGAGAGAGAGTGACTTCTGGTTGTCCTCACTGCTACACTCCCACCAGCACCATGACAGTTTACAGACGCCATGGCAACGTCAAGAAGCTACCTTATATGGTGTAAAAAGGGGAGGCATGAATAATCCACCCCTTGTTTAGCATATCATCAAGAAATAACCATGAAATTGGGCAACCAGTGGCCCTCTGGGCTGCTCTGTCTATAGAGTAGCCATTCTTCTCTTTCATTACTTTCCTAATAAACTTGATTTCAGTTTATTCTGCAGACTTGCCCTGAATTTTTTCTTGTGTGAGGTCCAAGAACCTTCTCTAGAGGTCTGAATCGAGACCCCTTTCCTGCAACATAGCCACATCCTAAGGTCTGAACCCTCCTTTGCTGGTGCTGGGAATGTGTGCTGTTGTCTTCAAGGCCTTACCAAGCTGGTGAGTGGTGGATGGATCCAGGGAAAGTCAAAAGGCCACAGAGCTTCCTTACTGAGATTCAGCTCTGTTTTCCTGATCACGCACTCCCCTGGTTGCTGCAAGCTTTGATTTGTGTGCAGAGTTCTAAGAAAGTCGGTTCTGATCATTTCTGCTAGTTCATTCATTGCTTTTATAGGCAGATGGATTCAGGGTTCCCTACTCTAGCATTTTCACTGATGTCTCCATTGTTGGGTTTTGAAACATCTTTATGTATTCTAGATACAAGTCCCTCATCAGATCATCACAAAGATTTTCTTCCAGTTTATGGCTTGTCTTTCATTCTTTTCACAGTGTCTTTTGAAAGCAGAAGTCTTACATTTTAACAAAATCCAATTTATTGGGCTGGGCATGGTGGCTCAAGCCTGTAATCCCAGCACTTTGGGAAGCCAAGGCGGGAGGATCACGAGGTCAAAAGATGGAGACCATCCTGGCCAACATGGTGAAACCCTGTTTCTACTAAAAATACGAAAATCAGCTGGGTGTGGTGGCATGCACCTGTAGTCCCAGCTACTCGGGAGGCTGAGGCAGGAGAATTGCTTGAACCCCGGAGGTGGAGGTTGAAGTGAGCTGAGATTGTGCCACTGCACTCCAGCCTGGTGCCTGGCACAAGAGTGAGACTCTGTCTCAAAAAAAAAAAAAATCCAATTTATCAATAAATTGTTTTATGGATGGCCTTTCTTCTCTTTCCCCACTGCCCAAATTCTCTTATTTTATTTCATGTGTTGTGATTTTATTTTCACCCCCAAATTAGATATTTGATTCTTTTTTTGGTTCTCTGGATTTTAAAAATTATTAGTTTTAGCTTTGGCCTTTTTTTCTTCCTTTCTGTTTTCCTAAAGGTTTCTATTTTAATTATAAATAAACACATATGAATACGCATGTGCAGTTATTTTAGTTCAATGTTTGACTAATTCCATGTAATATTTTTTATTTAATAATGAAAACATTTAAGAATCTGCATTGACCTTTGCTACGCTTATAATATTTCTTAAAGAGCCTGAAATTACTTCTTAATTACCTCCTTAATCCAACTGTTTGTTTAGCCAAGTGCTCCTTAATTTCTAGTGAATAAGACATTTTCATACCAAGTCTATTCTGATTGCACTCTACTTTTAAAAGGTAGGATGCATTATGTTTGCATTTGAGACGGCTGAGGTTTGCTTGGTTTTAGTGTTTTTGGTTATTTTAGCCTAGCATATTATATAAGAAATGTGCTATTTGTAGGTGACAACATTTTCTATATACTTACTTATTCAAATTTAATAATTATTCAAAAACAGCAACAGAGCCCACTTGGCTTTATTTAGTGGATCCCTGAAAGGCTGAGAAAGACAGTAAAGGTTTCTTCACCGTTAGTGCCTTCTGTTGATTCTCCCTTTATTTCTAATCCTTTTTGCTTTATATTTCTGAGAACTAAGTAATTCAGAAAAAGTATGTGATTTTTCACTGGAGTATCTATTTTATAACTATAAAATTACTCCTTTAGCTGGTATTTTTACTTTAATTTTATGCTGATGTTAAGATCGACACTTTTATTTTTTTAATTTACATTTGCCCGATAACTCTTCAGTCATTCTTTTGGGCATGTGTCTGACTTTGTTCTCCCTATTTTAATGAGGAATCTAAAACATTTGTATTTATTATCAAAACTGAGAGGTCTGGCTTTACACAAACACACAAACACACACACACACACACACACACATATATAGAGAGAGTTTTATAGTTTCAAATTTTGTGTTTCTTTGTAGTTCTGTTTGTTTTTGTTTCTTTTTGGCTCTTTGCTTCATATAAAAATTTCTATTTGCACTTATTTCCTGTACCAATGTGACAGGCAGCAACTCTGTTTTTATTCTATCTATAGCTGTCACTGTTGTGTTTATTCATCATGTCCCAACATAGTCCAGCCGTTGTCAGAGTCAAGAGCAGACCCTCACCCGTCACCACACACTTCTCCTCCAAGTTCATGATTGGAGCAATGGAACAAAGGAAATCATCAAAACAAAACAATTATGGAGATCTCCTTCTTATGAGACACAGGACGTGAATGCCCCCTTTCCCTCCTAAGGTGGGAGAACGTCCAGGGCCCTTGTCTGTTCTGAGCTGCCCAGAAGTGGGGCCTGGGGGGACATCTGCTCACTCCCCCAGGATAAGCCAGGTGGATGGGGGTAGCCTGGCTTGGAAGAGCTCGGGTTCCAGGATCACAAAGACCAACCAGCAAAGGCTCAAGTCCTGAGCCCTCCTATGTGCTCCACAAACTTGGGAAATTATTTCACTGCTCATGCCTCAGTTTCCCCAATATAAGATGGTGTAATAATAGCTCCTATTCATGGAGTTGTTGCAAAAATTAGATGAGATTGTGTCAAAAACACCAGGAATTGTTATAATTTCTTGTTATTATTGCCTGCAAAGAGCTGGGGGTGTCTTGGTGAGAAACTACAAAATGGGCAGAGGTACATTGCTGGGGATGCGCCAGGCAGGGTTTTCAAAGTGGCCCCAGAGATATCCTACCCCAACTCCCAGACACTACAGAACACATCTGGCAACTGTATTTGCTCCGCCTTCCCCACC
Organism: Saguinus oedipus; assembly: GCA_031835075.1. Classification (NCBI taxonomy): domain Eukaryota; kingdom Metazoa; phylum Chordata; class Mammalia; order Primates; family Cebidae; genus Saguinus; species Saguinus oedipus. The sequence goes on from CM063170.1 coordinate 9,455,281, forward strand.
GCCCAAACTGGCTAATTCCTGTGGGATCCTGAACCATTCATTAAATATTGGAAGATTTTCCTCTGAGGAGGTGGGAATGCCTGCTCACGTGACTTCCACTTGACACTGTGCTGGTACTCTAGTGATCCACTGCTATGTTAACACCATCCCGAGAACTTAGTGACTCAAGACAAGAACCATCATTTATTTCACTCTGAAACTACAGCTTGGGTGGGGCTCAGAAGGGGTGGTGCATTTCTCCCCAAATGGCATCAGTGGGGATGGTGGAGCCGGCTGTGTTCCCAGCTGGTCAGTATCTACGGTTGCAAGCTCAGCAGGGATGTCAGGAGGCCCTGTTCCTCATGGGTGCCGTGTCCACTCTAACTCTCTGGTAATATTAAATCTGCTTATTGGTAAATTCTCTTCTGTGTGTTCTGTTCATCCTGTGACCTCCAGAGTCAGTCCTTCTCATGTTGAATTTGCTGTCTCTCTTCCTGGACACCACATCCTTTAAATATTTGATATTCTTAACGGAACAGAATAGAGAACCCAGAAATAAAGCCACACCCCTACAGCCAACTGATCTTGATAAAGTCAACAAAAACAAGCAATGGAAAAAGGATTTTCTATTCAATAAATGGTACTGGAATAGCTGGCTAGCTGTATGCAGAAAATTGAAAAGGGACCCCTACCTTTCACCATATACAAAACTTAACTCAAGATTGATTAAGAATTTAAGTGTGGGACCCCAAACTATGAGAATTCTAGAAGAAAACTTGGGAAATACCATTCTGGACATCAACCTTGGGAAAGAACTTATGGCTGAATTCTCAAAAGCAATTATGGTGAAAACAAAAATTAACAAGTGGGGCCCAATTAAACTAAGGAGATTCTGCACAGCAAAAGAAACTATCAACAGAGTAAACAACCGACAGAATGGGAGAAAATATTCACAAACTGTGCATCCAATAAGGGTCTAATATCCAGAATCTATAAGGAACATAAACAATTCAACAAGCAAAAAAAAAAAAAAACTCATTAAAAAGTTAGCAAAAGACTCAAAGACTTCTCAAAAGAAGACATACAAGAAACCAACTAACATATGAAAAAATGCTCAATATCCCTACTTGTTAGAAATGCAAAATCACAATGAGATGCCATCTCACACCAGCCAGAATGGTTATTACTAAAAAAATCAAAAAAACAGCAGATGACGGCGAGGCTGAGGAGAAAAGGGGACATTTAAACACTGTTGGTGGGAATGTAAATTAGCCACTGTGGAAAACAGTTTGAAGATTTTTCAAAGAACGTACCATAGGCTACCACTCAACCCACAATCCTACTACTGGGTATACACCAAAAAGAAAATAAATCCTTCCACCACAAAGACACATGCCCTTATATGTTCATCTCAGCACTATTCACAAGAGCAGACACATGGAATCCACCTAGGCATCCATTGTTAGTGAACTGGATGAAGAAAATGTGTGTGTGCACCATGGAATACTATGCAGCCATACAACAGAATGAAATCATGTCCTTTGTAGCAACTTGGATGGAGCTGGAGGCTGTCATCTTAAGCAAATTAACACAGGAACAAAAAATACCAGATGTTCTCACTAGTAAATGGGAGCTAAGCATCAGGTACTAGTGGACATAAAGATGGAAACAGTAAACACTACAGACTCCCAGAGCAGGGAGGAGGGGGCAGGGGTTGAAAAAGTAACTGTTGGGTAGTCAGTAGCTGGGTGATGTGATCACTTGCACCCCAAACCTCAGCATCACTCCATATACCCATGTGGCAAGCCTGCGCATGTAACCCAAACCTAAAATAAAAGTTAAAATTATTTTTTAAATGTTTATTATTCTTGGTTATGCTCCATCTTCACAGTGAAGACATCTGATGAACATCCTGTTACCTTGTCTCTGTGTGTGGCCAGCTTGGGAGACTCCCTGAGGCCTGTCCTGCTGAGTGTTGGGGGAGGGGCTGCCACCAGGTGGGCATCTGGGCTGTTGGCCCCTCCTCCCAGAGTGCTACACTCACTCTCCTGAGGGGACACAGACCCCCACCCTTTCCACCTGCGGCCCTGTTAACCATGGGCCCCTCCTCTGGATGTGGATGGCCCCTTCTGGTGCCCCCATCCCGGCTGCCCCGCCTTCTCGGGCACACCTGCATGTCGTGACCCCCAGCCTCCATCACACCTGCATTGAGGATGCACATGGTGTGTTCGACCATGCTACAGAGCACAGGCAGTTAAGGATGCTTGCTGTGTGCCTGTTCAGTGTGCACTTAAATATGCTTACTGTATAGGCAAAGCTCCTTGAAGAGTAAATGCTTTTAAGCTTTTTCCATTCTTTGTAAAGACTCATTAAGGAAAGGAAGTTGGCAGCAGGTGCCAACCCTGATGGCTGGACCCTTCACCAGAGAGGCTCCACAAACGTTCCTCTCCCAGAGGGCTGCCGGTGAGAAGTGCTCAGCTATTCAGGTTTGAAAACCATTTGCATTGGACTGAGGCACGCCTCCGTAAATAGTTCCTCTCACTGGAAGCCTGGATAGATGGATTGTGCTCCCTGAGCCAACAGCCATGTTGCCTTCTCAAAGAGGCAGTCATGTTTACCAGCATCATCAATATATTGATATGTGATCTATTGATTACATCATTAACATATAAGCCAAGGTGAGGTCCACATCCCCTAGTCGAATTACACAATATCCAGACTCAGCAGCCCTTTAGAAATCATCTTTAAACGTGTGTCCTAATATCTGTGTGGTGGAAATGAGGAGGAATCGTGGATGAATACACCAGACGCACCTTAATTTACGTTATCTGGCAGATCAGGAATAATATTAGGAGAATCATTAGAAAAAGGGTCCACTTTGCTCGGGAGCTTGTTCCTGCTTCCGTTTTTTGTTGCTGCTTCTCCTTCTCCTCCTTCTTCTTCTCCTTCTTCTTCTTCTTCTTCTTCTTCTTCTTCTTCTTCTTCTTCTTCTTCTTCTTCTTCTTCTTCTTCTTCTTCTTCTTCTTCTTCTTCCTCTTCTTCCTCTTCTTCTTCTTCTTCTTCTTCTTCTTCTTCTTCCTCTTCTTCTTCTTCTTCTTCTTCTTCTTCTTCCTCTTCTTCATAGATGGCTCCTAGAGAAGGATAAATTTTCCTTCTATTTTTTTTTTTTGAGATGGAGTTTCACTCTTGTCACCCAGGCTAGAGTGCAATGGCACGATCTCAGCTCACTGCAACCTCTGCCTCCCGGGTTCAAGTGATACTCCTGCCTCAGCCTCCCGAGTAGCTGGGATTACAGGTGTGTACCACCATGCCTGACTAACTTTGTATTTTTAGTAGCCAGGCTGGTCTCCAACTCCTGACCTCAGGTGATCCGCCCACCTCAGCCTCCCAAAGTGCTGGGATTATAGGCGTAAGCCACCATGCCTAGCTGAACTTTCTAAAATAAAATGAAAAGTCAGTTCCCAGGAAACAGTTCCTCACTTTGAATTATGTGGTTTCAGAATTTCAGCTGATTATGGCCATACTTGTACATCTCAAAAATTATCCAAAGAAACAAGTCTGATGCCAGCGATCTTAATAAATGTGTGTTCGTGGCTATCTTCTTGTCAGTAGGAGGGAAACCTCACCAATTTATTTCAATGATATTCAGCCCCTGGGAGTTCACTGCCACCACCACCACCCAGCCCGGCTCACCCAAATCTTGAGTTTGTTCTGACTGCGTCAGTTGGAGTTTGCCTTCCCTCCGTTCTGGGCCAAGTTGAGGGAATGACATTCATTGTGCTATTTCCAAATGCCTATTGTGGCTACACAGTGTTAAACACTTGATTTTAGAGTCAGACAACCAGCTGAGATAGCTAATTAATAATGACATGGGTCTAGTGAGCCCATGGAATTAGACCCATCACAGAGATGAGGATGTTGAGGCTTGGGAGCACAGTTGCATGGGGTTCATCATGGACCACCTCTCGAGCGATCGGTGTTGTGTGGTCTCTGGGAGGCCCCGTCACTCTATACCCAGCTGAGCTCCCAGTACCCTGGAGAGAATCCATGGAAGGGAAGGTGGACGAGACTCCAGGCTCTCTCTAGGTTGCTGGCTACTTTGGAACCAGGGCACAGGCAGGCACCTGGTTTTGCAGCCTGAACCCAGTGTGGGTACAGAAAGGGGCAGGGTTTCTCCTCACGTTTCTTTGAGCCAAAGCATGTTTAGTGGGGTCACCAGACAGCTCTCCAAATACATCCCCATGATTGAGCAGTTAGGGAAAATTCCTCCTGGACTTTGGTCTTATTTCCGTTTCTTCCCTGACCCTGGGGCTGTGGCCAGGATTTATTGTGTTTGTTGTCCAATGTGTAACTAGTAGGATCTGGGACACGCTGAGGGGGCTTCAGTCATGACCCTGAGCTAGGTCAGACCACTCTGCACCACTCACTCTGCTATGCTCACAGGTGTGCCCAGGAGGAGCGCCCTGAGTCACCAGAGTGAAAATTAATGATGCCACTCACTGTCTACAAGAGTCTCTTTCCCTGGGAAAGGATGAGGCACCTCCCCTAAAACTTCACAAAATAAGCAAGTGTAACACTGGCAGTTCTTATAAACAGATACTCACGGCCCTTTCTTTAGCAACAGAGAAACTTCCCCAATTTATTCCAATGTGGTGGAAATGGTTGTTTTGAAGCACCCAGACTCTGTTCCCTCTTTCTTTTAATGGACCCTTGACTCTTATATGGGGCCACCACCTTCCAGCCTCAGTCCTCAAGGCCTGGGTAGGGCTGACCTCACTTTCGGGCACCAGGCCTGGCATTCCCAGGGAGAGAGATTTATAACCTCCCAGTCACAGTGACTGACTGGGGAGGTGAGGGTGACTCTCCCAGGCCAGTGAGAGGTGAGGGCACTTACTTACTGGGCCATCAGGAAAGACATTCTCAGCAGAAGGACCTCATATGAGATGCTGGGGGGAAGGAAGGGGGATCACCAGCCCCATTTCAAGGGAAGAGTTGATGTCATGGGCTGCACTCTTTCTTTAGCGGCTCTTGACACCAAAACACAAGGGTCTGCTGAGAATTTTTGTATCCTGAGACTTTGTAAATGCTGTATTTTGTCTCTGGTATTAAAGCAGCAGCGACTGCTTGCCAAGGAGAATCACAGGATGCTAATTTCCTCACCTATGCTGGCTGCCGGGAGCGCAATCAATGCAGGCGTGCAGAATGTGTTCTGATGCCAGCTAGGCTGGGCTGCAAAAGCGACGTGTATCTCATTTCTCTGTTTCTTCCTGAACCTCTCCACGCATCAAGCATGAGTGAGGCAGAAGCAGAAAAGCCAGTCTCCTTCATCACTCTGAGGAGTTCTGGCAGAACCGATGGGAAAAGACTTGACCATCCCAAGGTCCTGGTGGCTGTGACTGTCAGGTTGAAAGGGCAGCTCACAGGGTCAGAGGCTGGTAGGTACTCAGATGGGCAAACCTTGAAGGCTTCTATTTTTTCAACAAAACCATTTTTTTTAAGACATAGAGGCCTGCTCTGCCACCCAGGCTGGAGTGCGGGAGCGCAATCATGGCTCACTGCAGCCTCAACCTCCTAGTCTTACCCCATCCTCCTGCCTCAGCCTCCCAAAAGCTGTGACTACAGATGTTTGCCACCATACATATCCCAGGCTTCTAATCCTAAAAAGTAACATAAAAAGTCAATTCCTAGAATATAGTTTCTCACTTTGAATTATGTGGTTTCAGAATATCAGCTGATTTTATTTTTGAAAATTTATGCATCCCTAGTAGCTGTCTAGTTCAGAGAATGACTTTTAAAATGTGAAGAAAGAGCACCCCAGCAAAGCAGCCACTTCTCCTAAGGATTTTCTGAATATTCTTTTCAAAAATTGTGTCTGATGTCTAAGGAAATTCAGCATTAATAAATCTGTAGTTACAAATCAGCAGTTGATTATTCATATTATGAGGTTCTTGAAATTACATGCTCCCCAGATACATGTATTGTAAATGAGTTCTGACACATTTAACAGCCTGCAGACATTAGAAATCAAGTTTTTAAAGAACAATCTGTGACAGCAGTTTACAAACAGTACTGACACTCCAGAATTAGAAACATATATACCACAGTGTGAGCAGCAGCCAGCTCAGAATGATGGAATTATAGATGTTTTATACCTTCCTCTATTTTATAAGCTTTCTGTAACAAAAAAAAAACAGCTTTTAATTAAAAATGTAAAAGTAATATATAACCTGGCTTACACCTGTAATCCCAGCACTTTGGGAGGCCAAGGCAGGTGGATCACTTGAACTCAGGAGCTCGAGACCAGCCTGGCCAACATGGTGAAACCCCATCTCTACTAAAAATACAAAAATTAGCTGGGTATTTCGGTGGACACCTTTAGTCCCATCTACTCTGGAGGCTGAGTCAGGAAATCACTTGAACTCAGGAGGCGGAGGTTGCAGTGAGCCGAGATCACACCAATGCACTCCAGCCTGGCCACAGAAGGAGACTCCATCTCAAAAAAAAAAAAAAAAACATTACCGGATATCACAGCAATAACCCCAAAGTCCAAAGTCTTCCCTGTTCCACACCAATTCCATCCTCCTCTATCCCCCTCTGGGCCAAATACAAGCTTAGATTTTGTGTCTATCAAGATTACAATTTTCTATTTTTGCCACATAGGTATGTGTCAGAAACAATGGTAAGTCATTGTTCTGTTTTCAGGGTTGATTAACAGCATCTTATTGCACCTGTTGTCTAGAACACATGCCTTTCACTGGATGTGTCTGAGAGCTGCTGGATTCATGAGATTAACTGCTGGTCCTCATGAACATCCCCAAAACAGGCTGTGGCTCCTGACCAACTGATGTCTGGTGGTCTCTGCTTCCCTTGCATATGTGGGTGGGGGAAGCCCCTCCCACCATGTTCCCAGGGCAGGAATTTGGTAGCTGGGTGTGCCCCTTGCTGGAGTTTGGAGCGGGAGTGCCCAGGCTGGACCCTACCTCACAGGCCACAGGCAGTGCAACGGTAGGTGGCAGGATCAGCCTCTGCCCCAGAGATGTTGGATGGCTCACAGATGGTCATGGGCCAGGTGACATGGAGGTCTTGGCATTCAGCTGGCATGTGGTGCATGTACATCTGCTGCTGGCATGTCATCATTGTCATTGCTCTTGTTCTTATCGTTATTGGTTGTTGGAAATGGATGCTCGGTGCTGCAAAGAAAAATCAGCACAGAGACAAAGGATCTCTTAGCAAGGCAATTTGACTTTCTGCTGAAAGGGTATCCTTGCCAGCAGTTTTGCCATGAGAACACAACAAACAAAGGAAAAGCAGACATGTTTGTCCTTTGCACATCTGGGTCATCCTTACTGCTGTGTCTGATTTCCATTGGTTGGAGCCAGACCTCACAATCTAAAACTGAACCTGATTGGCTAATAACTTAATACTTTCTTTAATAGGTAAAGGCAATGGAGAAAAAAAGGAACAGATGAAGTCCAAATAGGGAAGGGAAAAGAAGTTTCTTGGGAAAGGACTTAGAAAAGTAATAGCATAAATGTCTTGGTGGATTTCCAAGATGGCATGGTAGAAACAACTCAGGATTGCAGCTCTCAGTGAAGGAAGAGAGGGTGAGTCCTAGCCACATTTTCATACAGATCTTTGTTGCCCACAGAACAGGGAAATTCCCAGGTGTAGGAGGGACACAGGACACCAGCGCAGCCATTTTGACTTGCGCAGCTGTTGGCCAGCACCGCAGTGCAGCGGCGCCCCTCACGAAATGCACTGGTCTGGGTGCCCTGTTAAACCAGCAATCTGAGATTTGGGAGGGTATATTAACATATCCGTTTGATTAAATGGGACTTGGACAGTGAGCCAGACCAGGAGATTCCCGGGAAGTGTCATTTGAGCCAGTGCAGAGGGTCGCTGCACGGGAAATCAAGCAGATCCCAGTGCCCTATCAGCAGGTGACTGAAACACCTGTGAGAGAGTCAACAGTTCAACTTAAAAAAAAGAGAGAGAGAGAGAGAAAGGGCTCAGAGGCAGGGAGCCAAGTGATCAGGCCTGGCAGGTCCCACCCCCACAGGGACAAACAAAATGGCGATTTGAAATGCTCGGGGTTGAGAGTTTCACTGTGGGCTCAGCTGAATCCTGGACGGTGCAGCTCAGTGGCGGAGGGGCGTCCACCACTACCGATGCATTCCACCCCTACTGAGGTACACTCCCATTGCTGAAGCAGCCTGCCATTGCCAAGGCAACCCACCATAACAGAGAGACTCTGCCAACAGGGCAGAGCCCACAACAGCAGGACAGAGCCCACGGCAACAGGGCAGAGCCCACAGCAACAGGGCGGACCCTGCAGTAGAAGGGCAGAGCCTCTGCAGGCAAATACTGACTAGACTCCCTCATAGCTGGGCAGGACAGTGCAACAGATACTCATAAAGAAAGGCCTAACTTCCCAAGACAGAGCATCTGAGGGGAAAAAAAGGGGTTTTGTAAGTTCTGCTGCAGCAGACTTAAACGCAACTGCCTAACAGCCCTGAATGAAAAATGGAGCTCACAGTTCAGCACTTGAGCTCCTATAAAGTACAGACCGTCTGCTCAAGCAGCTCCCTGACCCCTGTATATCTAAAGAGTCACCTCAGAAAAGGGCTAATCAGACTGACATTGGTCAGGCATCAATCTAGGACAAAGCTAGCACAAGTAGAAACTGCTAGCATCCCTCACTGTTCCGCAGCTGCTACAGGTGTACCCCAGATAAGCAGGGCCTGGAGTGGACCTCAGCAATCGTACAGCAAAGAGGCTAGAATGTTGGAAGGAAAACTAAGTAACAGAAATACTTCATCATCAACAATCTGGGCGAACACTCAGAGACCCAATCGAAAAGTCAGCAACTACTCAGACAACAGGTGGATAAATCCACAAAGATAGGAAGAAACCAGCGCAAAAAAAAGGAAAACACCCAAAACCAAAACACCTTGCCTCCTACAAATAAGCAAAACTTCTCACCAGCAAGGGATCAAAGCTGGACAGAGAATGAGTGTGACGAAATGACGGAATCAGACTTCAGAAGGTGAATAATGAAAAACTTCAGTGAGCTAAAAGAACATGTTCTAAATCAATGCAAAGAAACTAAGAACCTTGAAAAAAGATTTGAAAAAAGATTCAAGGAAATGATAACAAGAATGGACAACTTAGAGGGGAATATGAATGAATTCAAGGAGCTGAAAAACACAACACGAGAACTTCATGAAGCATGCACAAGTTTCAACAGCCAAACTGACCAAGTAGAAGAAAGAATATCAGAAGTCGAAGATCAACTCAATGAAATAAAACGAAAAAGCAAGATTAGAGAAAAAAGCACAAAAAGGAATGAACAAAATCTCCAAGAAATGTGGGACTATGTGAAGAGACCTAACCTACATTTGATAGGTGTACCAGAATGTGATGAAGGGAATGAATCCAAGCTGGAAAATACTCTTCAGGATATTATCCGGGAAAATTTCCCCAACCTAGCAAGACAGGCCAATACTCAACTCCAGGAAATACAGAGAACACCACAAAGATATTCCGCAAGAAGAGCAACCCCAAGGCACATAATCATCAGATTCACCAGGGTTGAAATGAAAAAGAAAATACTAAGGGCAGCCAGAGAGAAAGGTTGGGTCACCCACAAAGGGAAGCCCATCAGACTCACAGCAGATCTCTCGGCAGAGACTCTACAAGCCAGAATAGAGTGGAGGCCAATATTCAACATCCTTAAAGAAAAGAACTTTCAACCCAGAATTTCATATCCAGCCAAACTGACCTTCATAAGTGAATGAAGAATAAAATCTTTTGCCAATAAGCAAGTACTCATAGATTTTGTCACCACCAGGCCTGCTTTACAAGAGCTCCTGAAAGAGGCAATACACATAGAAAGAAACAACCAGTACCAGCCATCCTAAAAACATACCAAATGCTAAAGAGCATCAACAAAATAAAGAATCTAAATCAACTAATGGGCAAAACAGCCAGCTAGTATCAAAATAGCAGTATCAAATTCACACATAACAATATTAACCCTAAATGTAAATGGGCTAAATGCACCAATCAAAAGACACAGACTGGCAAATTGGATAAAAAACCAAAACCCATCGGTGTGCTGTATCCAGGAAACCCATCTCACATGCAAGGATACACAAAGGCTCAAAATAAAGGAATGGAGGAAGATTTACCAAACAAATGAAGAGCAAAAAAACAGCAGGAGTTGCAATTCTCATCTGCGATAAAATAGACTTTAAAGCAACAAAGATCAAAAGGGACAAAGAAGGTCATTACATAATGGTAAAAGGATTGATACAACAAGAAGAGCTAATGATCCTAAATATATATGGACCCAATACAGGAGCACCCAGATATATAAGGCAAGTTCTCAACAACTTACAAAGAGACTTAGACTCCCACACAATAATAGTGGGAGACTTTAACACTCCTCTGTCAATATTAGACAGATCAACCAGAAAGAAAATTAACAAGGATATCCAGGGCTTGAATCAGACCTGGAACAAGCAAACCTGATAGACATTTACAGAACTCTCCAAACCAAATCCACAGAATATACATTCTTCTCAGCACCACATCACACCTGCTCCAAAATTGACCACATAATTGGAAGTAAAGCACTCCTCAGCAAATGCAAAACAACTGAAATCATAACAAACAGTCTCTCAGACCATAGGGCAGTCAAGTTAGAACTCAGAATTCAGAAACTAACTCAGAATTGCACAGCTTCATGGAAACTGAACAACTGGCTCTTGAATGTTGATTGGATAAACAATGAAATGAAGGCAGAAATAAAGAAGTTCTTCAAAACCAATGAGAACGAAGACACAACATACCAGAATCTCTGAGACACATTTAAAGCAGTCTCCAGAGGAAAATATATAGTAATAAGTGCCCACATGAGAAGAATTGAAGAGATCCAGAACTGACACCCTATAATCAAAATTTAAAAAGCTAGAGGAGCAAGATAAAAAAAAAAAAAAACTCAAAACCTAGAAGAAGACAAGAAATAACTAAGATCAGAGCAGAACTGAAAGAGATAGAGACACGAAAAACCCTTCAAAAAATCAATAAATCCAAGAGCTGGTTTTTCAAAAAGATCAACAAAATAGACCACTAGCCAGACTGATACAAAAGAAAAGAGAGAACAACCAAATAAATGCAATAAAAAAAAAAGATAAAGGGGAAATCACCGCAGATTCCACAGAAATTCAAACCATCATCAGAGAATACTACAAACAACTCTATGCACATACACTAGTAAACCAGGAAGAAATGGATAAATTCCTGGACACCTGTGTCCTCCCAAGCCTAAACCAGGAGGAAGCCAAAACTATGAATAGACCAATAACAAGGTCTGAAGTTGAGGCAGCAATTAAGAGCCTACCACACACAAAAAAAAGCCCTGGTCCAGATGGGTTCACAGCCGAATTCTACCAGACACACAAAGAGGATCTGGTACCATTCCTTTTGAAACTATTCCAAATAATTCAAAAAGAGGGAACCCTTCCCAAATCATTTGATGAGACCAACATCATCCTGATACCAAAACCCGGCAGAGACTCAACAAGAAAAGAAAACTTCAGGCCAATATCCATGATGAACATAGATGCAAAAATCTTCAATAAAATACTGGCAAACCGATTGCAACAGCACATTAAAAAAACTTATCCATCATGATCAAGTAGGATTCATCCCGGGGATGCAAGGCTGGTTCAACATAAGCAAGTCTATAAATGTAATTCACCACATAAACAGAAACAAAAACAAAAACCACGTGATTATCTCAACTGATGCAGAGAAGGCATTTGACAAAATTCAACAGCACTTTATGCTAAATACCCTCAATAAACTTGGTCTTGATGGAACGTATCTCAAAGTAATAAAAGCTATTTATGACAAACCAACAGCCAATATTATATGGAATGGGCAAAAACTGGAAGCATTCTCTTTGAAATCCGGCACTAGACAAGGATGCCCTCTCTCACCACTCCTATTCAATATAGTACTGGAAGTTCTAGCCAGAGCAATCAGGCAGGAAAAAGAAATGAAGTGTATTCAAATAGGAAAGGTGGAAGCCAAATTGTCTCTATTTGCAGACGACATGATAGTATACCTAGAAGACCCCATCACCTCAGCCCAAAAACTCCTGAAACTGATAATCAACTTCAGCAAAGTCTCAGGATATAAAATCAATGTGCAAAAATCACAAGCATTCCTATACACCAATAACAGACTTAAAGAGAACCAAATCAAGAACGAACTGCCATTCACAATTGCTACAAAGAGAATAAAATACCTAGAAAAACAACTTACAAGGAATGTAAGGGACCTCTTTGAGGAAAACTACAAACCACTGCTCAACAAAATAAGAGAGGACGAACTCAGGATTGCAGCTCTCAGTGAAGGCGCAGAGGGTGAGTTCTAGCCGCATTTTCAGACAGACCCTTATTGCCCACAGAATGAGGAAATTCACAGGTGTAGGAGAGACACGGGACGCCAGCGCAGCCAGTGCTTTGGCTCACGCAGCTGGTTCAGCCGGTGCCACAGCGCAGCGGCACCCGGCACAAAACTCACTGGTCTGCGTGCCCTGTTAAACCGGCAATCTGAGATATGGAAGGGCAGATTGACATGTCCATCTGATTAAACGGGACTTGGACAATGAGCCAGACCAGGAGATTCCTGGGAAGCATGATTTGAGCCTGTGCAGTGGGCAGCACAGGAGATCACACGGATCACAGTGTCCTATTAGCAGGCTGCTGAGGCACCAGTGAGAGAGTCAACCATTCAAATTGGGGAGAAGAAGAGAGAGAGAGAGAGGATGGACTCTGAGGCAGGGAGCCAGGTGATCAGGCTCGGCGGGTCCCACCCTCAAAGGGACAAGCAGGGCGGCGATTGGAGGCGCTCGGGGTTGAGAGTTTTGCTGCGAGCTCAGCTGAATCCAGGGCGGTGCAGCCCGGTGGGGGAGGGGCATCCACCACTACATGCAATCCTCCCCTACTGAGGTACATGCCTAGTGCTGAGGCAGCCTCCTGTTGCCAAGGCAACCCGCCATAACAAAGAGACTCCACCAGCAGAGCAGAGCACACCACAGCAGAATGGAGCCCCCTGGCAGCAGGGTGGACACACGCTAGCAGGGCAGAGCCTCAGCAGGCAAATAGTGAATAGACTACCTCCTAACGGGTAGGACAGTGCAACAGATACTCATAAAGAAAGCCCCAACTCCCTGAGACAGAGCATCTGAGGGAAAATAAAGGGGGGTGTTTTATAAGTTCTGCTGCAGAAGACTTAAACATACCTGCCTAACAGCCCTGAATGAACAACGGAGCTCACGGCTCAGCACTGGAGCTCCTATAAAGTACAGTCCATCTCCTCAAGCAGCTCCCTGACCCCTGTATATCCAAAGAGTCACCTCAAAAAAGGACTAATCAGACTGACATTTGGTGGGCATCATTCTGGGACAAAGATAGCAGCAGAAGAAACTGGTAGCATCCCTCACTGTTCAGCAGCTGCTACAGGTGTACCCCAGATAAGCAGGGCCTGGAGTGGACCTCAGCACTTGTACAGCAGAGGGGCTAGACCATTAGAAGGAAAACTAAGTAACAGAAATACTTCATCATCAATAATCTGGGCGTCCACTCAGAGACTCAATTGAAAAATCAGCAACTACTAAGATGACAGGTGGATAAATCCACATAGATGGGAAGAAACCAGTGCAAAAAGGAGGAAAACACCCAAAACCAAAATACCTCACCTTCTACAAAGGACCAAAACTCCTCACCAGCAAGGGAACAAAGCTGGATGGAGAATTAGTGTGATGAAATGATGGAATCAGACTTCAGAAGGTGGATAATGAGAAACTTCAGTGAGCTAAAAGAACATGTTCTAAATCAATGCAAAGAAACTAAGAACCTTGAAAAAAGATGTGAAAAAAGATTCGAGGAAATGATGACAAGAGTGGACAACTTAGAGAGGAATATGAATGAATTCAAGGAGCTGAAAAACACAACACGAGAACTTTGCGAAGCATGCAAAAGTTTCAACAGCCGAATTGACCAAGCAGAAGAAAGAATATCAGAACTCGAAGATCAACTCAATGAAATAAAACGACAAACCAAGATTAGAGAAAAAAGCACAAAAAGGAATGAATAAAATCTCCAGGAAATGTGGGACTATGTGAAGAGACCAAACCTACATTTGATAGGTGTACCAGAATGTGATTAAGAGAATGAATCCAAGCTGGAAAATACTCTTCAGGATATTATCCAGGAAAATATCCCCAACCTAGCAAGCAGGCCAATACTCAACTCCAGGAAATACAGAGAACACCACAAAGATATTCCGCAAGAAGAGCAACCCCAAGGCACATAATCGTCAGATTCAGCAGGGTTGAAATGAAGGAGAAAATACTAAGGGCAGCCAGAGAGAAAGGTCGGGACACCCACAAAGGGAAGCCCATCAGACTCACAGCAGATCTGCCGGCAGAGACTATACAAGCCAGAAGAGAGTGGGGGCCAATATTCAACATACTTAGAGAAAAAAACTTTCAACCCAGAATTTTATATCCAGCCAAACTGAGCTTCATAAGTGAAGAAAAAATAAAATCCTTCATGAACAAGCAAGTACTCAGAGATTTTGGCACCACTAGACCTGCTCTACAAGAGCTCCTGAAAGAGGCACTACACATAGAAAGAAACAACCAATACCAGCCATCCTAAAAGCATACCAAATGCTAAAAAGCATCAACAAAATGAAGAATGTACATGAACCAATGGGCAAAACAACCAGCTAGCATCAAAATGGCAGTATCAAATTCACACATAACAATATTAATCCTAAATGTAAATGGGCAAAATGCACCAATCAAAAGACACAGACTGGCAAATTGGAAAAAAACCAAAACGCATTGATGTGCTGTATCCAGGAAACCCACCTCACACGCAAGGATACACAAAGGCTCAAAATAAAGGGATGGAGGAAGATTTACCAAACAAATGGAGACCAAAAAAAAAGCAGAAGTTGCAATTCTCATCTGTGATAAAATCGACTTTAAGGCAACAAAGATCAAAAGAGACAAAGAAGGTCATTACATAATGGTAAAAGGATCGATACAACAAAAAGATCTAACGATCCTAAATATATATGGACCCAATGCAGAAGCACCCAGATATATAAGGCAAGTTCTTAATGACTTACAAAGAGACTTAGACTCCCACACAATAATAGTGGGAGACTTTAACACTCCACTGTCAATAGCAGACAGATCAACCAGACAGAAAATTAACAAGGATATCCAGGGCTTGAATCAGACCTGGAACAAGCAAACCTGATAGACATTTACAGAACTCTCCACCCCAAATTCACAGAATACACATTCTTCTCAGCACCACATCACACCTACTCCAAAATTGACCACATAATTGGAAGTAAAGCACTCCTCAGCAAATGCAAAACAACTGAAATCATAACAGTCTCTCAGACCATAGTGCAATCAAGTTAGAACTCAGAATTCAGAAACTAACTCAGAACCACAGTTTCATGGAAACTGAACAACTGGCTCTTGAATGTTGATTGGATAAACAATAAAATGAAGGCAGAAATAAAGAAGTTCTTCGAAACCAACGAGAACGAAGACACAACATACCAGAATCTCTGGGACACATTTAAAGCAGTCTCCAGAGGAAAATATATAGCAATAAGTGCCCACATGAGAAGAGTGGAGAGATCCAGAATTGACACCCTATCGTCAAAATTGAAAGAGCTAGAGGAGCAAGATCAAAAAATCTCAAAACCTAGCTGAAGACAAGAAATAACTAAGATCAGAGCAGAACTGAAGCAGATAGAGACACAAAAACCCTTCAAAAAATCAATAAATCCAAGAGCTGGTTTTTCAAAAAGATCAACAAAATAGACAGACCTCTAGCCAGACTGATATAAAAGGAAAGAGGAACAACCAAATAGATGCAATAAAAAACGATAAAGGGGAAATCACCACAGATTCCACAGAAATTCAAACCATCATCAGAGAATACTACAAACAACTCTATGCACATAAACTAGTAAACCAGGAAGAAATGGATAAATTCCTGGACACCTGTGTCCTCCCAAGCCTAAACCAGGAGGAAGCCAAAACTATGAATAGACCAATAACAAGGTCTGAAGTTGAGGCAGCAATTAAGAGCCTACCACACAAAAAAAGCCCTGGTCCAGATGGGTTCACAGTCGAATTCTACCAGACACACAAAGAGGAGCTGGTACCATTCATTCTGAAACTATTCCAAAAAAATTCAAAAAGAGAGAACCCTTCCCAAATCATTTTATGAAACCAACATCATCCTAATACCAAAACCCGGCAGAGACTCAACAAGAAAAGGAAACTTCAGGCCAATATCCATGATGAACATAGATGCAAAAATCTTCAATAAAATACTGGCAAACCGATTGCAACAGCACATTAAAAAAACTTATCCATCATGATCAAGTAGGATTCATCTGGGCATGCAAGCCTGGTTCAACATACGCAAGTCTATAAATGTAATTCACCACATAAACAGAACCAAAAACAAAAACCACATGATTATCTCAATTGACGCAGAGAAGGCATTTGACAAAATTCAACAGCCATTTATGCTAAAAACCGTCAATAAACTTGGTCTTGATGGAACATATCTCAAAGTAATAAAAGCTATTTACGACAAACCAACAGCCAATATCATACTTAATGGGCAAAAACTGGAAGCATTCTCTTTGAAATCCGGCACTAGACAAGGAAGGATGCCCTCTCTCACCACTCCTATTCAACATAGTACTGAAAGTTCTAGCCAGAGCAATCAGGCAAGAAAAAGAAATAAAAGGTATTCAAATAGGAAAGGTGGAAGCCAAATTGTCTCTATTTGCAGACGACATGATAGTATACCTAGAAGACCCCATCGCCACAGCCCAAAAACTCCTGAAACTGATAAGCAACTTCAGCAAAGTCTCAGGATATAAAATCAATGTGCAAAAATCACAAGCATTCCTATACACCAATAACAGACTTAAAGAGAACCAAATCAAGAGCGAACTGCCATTCACAATTGCTACAAAGAAAATATAATACCTAGGAATACAACTCACAAGGAACGTAAGGGACCTCTTCAAGGAAAATTACAAACCACTGCTCAACGAAATAAGAGAGGACACAAACAGATGGAGAAACATTCCATGTTCGTGGTTAGGAAGAATCAATATCATGAAAATGGCCATACTGCCCAAAGTAATTTACACAATCAATGCTATCCCCATCAAACTACCATTGAATTTCTCCACAGAACTGGAAAAATCCACCATGAACTTCATATGGAACCAAAAGAGAGCCCGCATAGCCAAGTCAATTCTAAACAAAAAGAACACAGCAGGAGGCATCACACTACCAGACTTCAAACTATACTACAAGGCTACAGTAATCCAAACAGCATGGTACTGGTACCAAAACAGAGATATAGACCAATGAAACAGAACAGAGGCATTGGAGGAAACACAACATATCTACAACCATATAATCTTTGATAAACCTGACAAAAACAAGCAATGGGGAAATGATTCCCTGTTAAATAAATGGTGTTGGGAAAACTGGCTAGCCATGTGCAGAAAGCAGAAACTGGACCCCTTCCTGACACCTTACACTAAAATTAACTCCAGATGGATTAAAGACTTAAACATAAGACCTTGCACCATAAAAACCCTAGAAGACAATCTAGGCAAAACCATTCAAGACATAGGAGTAGGCAAGGACTTCATGACCAAAATACCAAAAGCATTGGCAACAAAAGCCAAAATAGACAAGTGGGACCTAATCAAACTCCACAGCTTTTGCACGGCAAAAGAAACAGTCACCAGAGTGAATCGGCAACCATCATAATGGGAAAAAAATCTTTGCAGTTTACCCATCTGACAAAGGGCTGATATCCAATATTTACAAAGAACTCAAACAGATTTACAGGAAAAATACAAACAAGCCCATTCAAAAATGGGCAAAGGATGTGAACAGACACTTTACAAAAGAAGACATACATGAGGCCAACAAACACATGAAAAAATGCTCATCATCACTGGTCATTAGAGAGATGCAAATCAAAACCACATTGAGATACCATCTCACACCAGTTAGAATGGCGATCATTAAAAAATCTGGAGACAACAGATGCTGGAGAAATAGGAACACTCTCACACTGTTGGTGAGAGTGTAAATTAGTTCAACCATTGTGGAAGACAGTGTGGCGATTCCTCAAGGCCTTAGAAATAGAAATTCCATTTGACCCAGCAATCCCATTACTGGGTATATATCCAAAGGACTATAAATCTTTCTACTATAAGGACACATGCACACGAATGTTCATTGCAGCACTGTTTACAATAGCAAAGACCTGGAACCAACCCAAATGCCCATCGATGATAGACTGGACTGGGAAAATGTGGCACATATACACCATGGAATATTATGCAGCAATCAAAAATGATGAGTTTGTGTCCTTTGTAAGGACATGGATGAATCTGGAGAACATCATTCTCAGCAAACTGACACAAGAACAGAAAATGAAATACCACATATTCTCACTCATAGGCGGGTGAGGAAAAATGTGAACACATGGACACAGGGAAGGGAGCACTATACACACGGGTCTATTGTGGGGAATAGGGGAGTGACAGTGTGGGGGAGCTGGGGAGGGATAGCCTGGGGAAAAATGCCAAATGTAGGTGAAGGGGAGGAAGGCAGCAAAACACACTGCCATGTGTGTACCTATGCAACTATCTTGCACGTTCTGCACATGTACCCCAAAACCTAAAATGCAATAAAAAAAAATCTTGGTTAGAGCACCAGGATGTAGAATGTGCTACGTGCCTGCAAGCGTGTCTGACAGCTACATAGAATAGGGCTTAACAAAGAGTTATTAGCAAAAAGCAAGAAGACCTTGAAGAAAGTGTTTAAAACAAACTATTATTTCTAACTTATGATTTATTCTTTATATATATATATATATATATGGAGTCTCACTCTGTCTCTCAGGCTAGAGTACAGTGGCATGATCTTGGCCTCCCGGATTCAAGCAATTCTCTTCCTTCAGCCTCCTGAGTAGCTACAAGCACAGGCTGCCACACCTGGCTAATTTTATTTTATTTTTTTAATAAAGATGAGGTTTCACTGTGTTGCCCAAGCTGGTCTCAAACTCCTGAGCTTGGCAATCCACCCTCCTCGGCCTCCCAAAGTGCTGAGATTGCAGGCATGAGCCACCACACCTGGCTGTGATTTATTCTTTAACAAGAAGGGAAGCTTTGAAGAGAAACTTTTCTACTTCCTACATTGGTGCTTTAAGCAATGTTTGACTAAATATCAGAGAAGCCCTTCTTGTCACTGCCAGGCCCCATATAAACCAAGAGGTTATTTTAGAAGTAAATAAAGCAAATGTTTCAGAACACTGTGAAACCCAAACTCATAGCTACATCGAAAGGTTTTCTAACCAACCAAACTTTATTTTCTATTCACTAAAATAAGTAGAAAACTTATGTTGCAGTCTCCAGCATCTGGTTTTAGGGTCTATGCACTTCTTGCTTCAAATCCTCTCCCCATGTCCAGGGCCCCCTCCACTGCTGCTCTATCTGAGGAGAGACAGATAAAGGGAGAGATCTCAGGGTGAACAACACTGATCTTCAGCTCACGCATTTCTAGTTCAACTGTGCACGGTGAACAGGCTTCTCCCAATGGCGAACAGTGGCCACACAAGGCAAAAGCAGGTGAATGTTCTCAGTACATCATGTACAATACCAAAGATGCTGGTTCTTTGTTCGGCTCCCTGGATCTGCTGAGCTGGCTGGTGACAACAGAGATCACAGCAGAACACATCAGATGAAGGCTAAAGGGTTTTAGCAGCTCCTGCAGGGTGGCCCAGGGGCCCTGGCACCCCCTCTCTGGACAGCGATCACTGTCTTGGGTTTTTTGGTTCCCTTTCAGAGGTAAGGGCTTCCATTTTGCATAATGACACAGAAGACCTTCTTCTTCCTGTGACCAGTGCTGTCCCCAGGCCACGGCTCCCCTCAAAGCTGAAACCCAGAGGCCTGCAGCAGCCATGGTCTCCATCCCTGCCAGGTGTTCATGATTCTGGTCCTGGAGGGCATTGGCAACGTTCAAGGTTGTTGTCCCTTCATTCTAAGGGTTTGCACAGACAGGTGGTGTAAAGCATGAACTCAATGCCCTGACTTCACTGCAAGCTCTCCTTCCTCACAAAAACAGAGAAACACACTTTTAAAAGAGAAAAATGTCATCTTACATAGGAATGTTCTCCAGCATTGCTCTCATATAAGGAGACCTACTTAAACCACCAAGGTCCAGCTCCTTTCTGGGTTATAAGAACATATGATGCTGTTTGATCAACTAAATGCACTTCTTTTAAAGTTTGATGGCTTTGGACATCTGCCTGTGGTTTATCCGATGGCTTCAGGATTTCTCTTCTGCAGTTTTGAGGTAGGAGGCAAGACTCAGTTTCAGAGGTGAGGCTCATACACTGGATCAAATTGAGAACTGGCTAGAACAGGGCCAGTGCAGAGCAGCTTTCCACAAGCCACACCCACCAGAGCCCTGTCAGTTTACCATTTCCACGGCAACACCCAGGATTTACTGCCCCTTCCAAGACCATGACTCCACCACCCAAGAGTTACTATCTCTTCTCTGGAAATTTTTACATGCACCGCCCCTTAATCTAAGTGGATATAAACATAATTGCAGAACGGCCCTGAGCCATGGCTCTTTGCCTACCAGTCACCCTGCTCTTCAGGAGCAGTCACGGAGTTGTGACATGTCCCACTTTGATAAAGCTGTTCTCTTTGCTCTACCACCAGCTGGCCCTTGAATTTTTTCCAAGGCAAAGCCAAGAACCCTCTTGGGCTAAGCCCCAGTTTGGGTTCACGTGGCCTGCCTCTGTTTCATTCTGAGGCATGTATGTGTGGGTGGATGGATCCTATTAGTCCTGCTCATTGTGCAAGTGCCCTTCAGATCAAAGAACCTCTGCTTTCCTTCATATTTTGAAAAGTCCCTGGTAGTCAATGTGGTGCTTCCCTGCCACACCCTCTCCACAGTCTCCCCACTTGCTCTTCTTGTCTCTTAACTGCTCCATCAGCTGTTTTGGTGTCTCTGGGTCTTGGAGCTGTTGTGTTCTTCAGTTTTATATTTTTATATTCCAGTTTCCTAATTTTCATCTTCAATGGCATCTGGTCTACCTTGCTTAATGCAGTGACTATTTTTTATCTCTAAGATCATCAAAGTGGTTTTAAAAATAAGATATAACCTGAATACTGTAAAATCCATGCTTCTTAGTGTACAGCTGGGCAAGTTTTGACAAGCGCATTTAGCCATGCACTCAACACCACAGCTAAGGGAAGAACAGCTCGGTTGCCCAGAACCTGATTCCTCCCACCCCCAGCCCCTGGCAACTGCTGATACCTTTTTAGTCCCCATGGTTTTGTCTTGCACAACATTATGTAAGTGGAATTATTCAGTAAGAACCTTTTGACTGCATTGTTTTCACTCTACATAATGAATTGAGGTTCAGCCTTGCAACCATCAGTGGTTTTCCTTTTTCACAGCCTTATAGTATTCCAGCATACAGTGATACAGCTCATTTGCTCACCAGAACGTTTAAGTTGTTTCCAGGTTTTAGTGACAAAAAATAAAGCCACTATAAACTTCGTAAATTTATAAACAGTTTTTTCTATACTCACATGTATTTGACTTGTCAAACACCTAGGACTGGGATGGCTGGGACATAGGATAAATATATGTTTTATGTATAACCATAAGAAACTGCCAGACTAGATGCCCAAATGGCTGAAACACTGCATTCCCACAAGGAACAAGTGAGAGTTCCACCTGCTGTATCTTCTCTCCAGAACTTAGTATTTGGAGGTGGTTTTCATTTGGTTGTTGTATTAATCAGGGTTCTCCAGAGAAACAGAATCAATGAGGGGTGGGGGGTGTGCACGTGTGTGTGTGTGTGTGTGTGTGTGTGTGTGTGTGTGCATGTCTGTGTAGCAGGTACAGGGAGGGGAGAGAGAATTTAAGGAGTTGATTCCTGTGACTGTGGAGGCCTGGCAAAATCAGATGGTGTAGATCCACAGACTGAAGACTCAATAAGGAATCTGAAGGCATCCGCCACAGAATTCCTGTGGCTTGGGGAGCTTAGTCTTCGTTCTGTCCAGGTCTTTGACTGATTGGATGAGTCCACTCAATCCTGGAGTGCTATCTGCATTATTCAAAGTCCACTGATTTCGACGTCATTCTTATCCAAAAGACACCTTCACGGAAACATCCAGAATAATGTTTGACCAAATATTTGAGCACTGTGGCCCAGTCAAGTTGACACATCAGATTCACCATCACAGTTTTGTTCTCTTTTTCTTCTTAGCTGTACTAACAGATGTGTGGAGGTGTTTTGTTGTGGTTTTAATGTATATTTCCCTGGTGAATGACAATGTTGGGCAAATTTTCATGTGCTATATTTTCTTTGGTGAAGTGTCATTTTAAAAATTGGGTTATTTGCTTTGCAAATATTTTCTGCTAGTTAGCAGCTTGTCTTGTAATTCTGCTGTCTTTTAAGAGTAGAATTTCTTAATTTAATTTGCAAGTCATCCATTTTTTCCTGTTGAGATAATGTTTTTGGTGTCATATTAAACAAATCTTTGCCTAACCAAAGATCATAAAGATACTCATTTGTGTTTTCTTCTAGAAGTTTTATAGTTTGAAGTTTTACATTTAGGTTGATGACCCATTTTGAGTTATTTTTATTTATTTAGTTAGTTAGTTAGTTAGTTAGTTAGTTAGTTAGTTATTTTTGAGACAGTATCAGTCTATCTCCCAGGCTGGAGTGCAGTGGCTCAATCTTGACTCACTGCAACCTCCACCTCCCAGGTTCAAACGATTCTCCTGCCTCAGCCTCCCAAGTAGCTGGGATTACAGGCTACTGTAATCACTGTACACACCACCGTGCCCTGCTAATTTTTGTATTTTTATTAGAGGTGGGGTTTCACCATGTTGGCCAGGCTGATCTTGAACTCCTGACCTCAAGTGACTCACCCACCTTGGCCTCCCAAAGTACTGGGATTAGAGTGTGAGCTGCTGCACCAGCCTACCCCAAACATAAACTCTTTACACATTAAAGAACTAAGCCTCCCTCCCTCCTCCTCCAAGCCCTCATAACTGGCTTTCTGTCTCTATGAATTTGACTCCTCCAGGGATCTCATACTAGTGGAATCACACAGCATTTGTCCTTTTGTGTCAGGCTCATTTCACTGATCATGATGTTTTCAATGGCACATGGGGTAGGGACATGATATGTGTAGTATATATCAAAATTCCCTTCCTTTTTAGGGGTGAATAGTTTAGCTCTTAGGAAAAAAATGGTGAAAATCTTCATGACATTGGATTTAAGAAATGCATGAGTATATATGACATCAAAAGTACAGGCAACAAAAGAGAAATAGGTGAATTGGACTTCATTAAAATTAAGACCTTTTATGCAGCAAAAGACGCTATCAAGCCCATGAAGAAAACTCATGGAATGGAAGCGAGTATTTGCAAGTCGTTTATCTGACAGGGAATCTACATCTTTATATTAAGCCATCAGGCTTTGGTCAAACTGCTCCACAAAGAGTATCTCATCAGAAGTCAATTCCTCTTCCAATAGTGGACCTGTACGGCTCTTTCTTAGCATTAGATTTCCATGGGTGTCTTGCAATTTGGGTGCACAGGCTCACTTAGTGGAAGTGTCTTGGTTTTTGTTCTCTGTCTCCCTCTCTGGTTTTGAGCCTCTCTGTGGCTGGCTGTATTTTCCAGCGGTGGCTCCGTGGCCTGGTGACTCTACCTGATCTTCACACAGTGGATCTCACACACCGTTATGTAAGTGGAATCATGTCCGTAGCCTTTAGAAACTGGCTTTTCACACAGTTGACATTCACTGAGGTCATGGCATACATCTGTGGTTTGTTCCTTTTTTTTTTTTTCAAAGTGGTGGCCCACGGCATGGATGCGCCATGGATTATTTAACTGTTTACCTGTTGATGGACCTCTGGCTTGCTTCCAGTTTCAGGCTATCACACAGAAAGCTGCTATAAACCTTAGTCTACAGGTTTTCGTGTGACTATAACAGGGGTTTCACTCTGGGAATAGATGCTTACCAATGTAACTTCTGGGTCATGGTGGCTACATGGTCAGATTTTAAAGAAACTCAAATTGTCTTGGAGAGGGGATATACCATTTTTCCTTTCCTCGTTCCCCGTTTTTAGCTTTGACATCTGATTAAGGGGACAATATGGAGTCATTGAGAGTGTTTAAGCCTAAGTGTGACTCAAATCCCAAATGAGTCCAGGCAGCCACAGTGCCCACTCCAGCCCAGTGCCCACCCCAGAAGGGGCAGTTGCGTGTCTCCACCCCCATGTACCACGTTTTTGTCCAAGGGGGACCCCCATGGGCGCTGAGCCCGACTGCAGATGCCGTTTTACCAAGGGCAGTGGACAGCTCCAGGCCCCCATGGGGCCATCTGGGGGCCATAGGTATAAGTCAGCTCATATTTTAACAAATTCATTCATTTATTCATTTTTTATAGAGCCAGGGGTCTTACTATGTTGCTGAGGCTGGTCTCTACTTCCTGGCTTCAAGTGATCCCCCCACATCAGGCTCCCAAAGTGCTGGGGTTTCAAGTAGGAGCCCCCACCCCACAGTATGGGTTGTTTCAGAGCTGAAGGTTCAGGGGAAGTTTCTGGAAGAAGACTGTATCTATCCCGGGCTTTCTGGCCTCAGGCCGACTCGCAGACGTGGCTCTGGGTCAGAATCCTGCAGATTATTCATAAAAATGCTATCAATCGCTTGTCTGTTGTGAAGCTAAGCCCCCTACTCCCATAAGATCTGCCTCTCTACTTTCTCCAGAATTTCCTAACCTGGATGGCTTCTCTTCTCTCCCCTCCGTGTGAGCCTAAATGGGAGCTTTGGCCTAGAGGGGCGCCCCGGTGAAGCAGCGACTCTGCCGGAGCAAAGTCACCCTCCCGGCCCCGGTTGGGGCTCAGCTCCAGGCTGCGAGAGACAGCGGGGTGGGGCAAAGGGGCTGCAGAGAGTACTCAGCGGACCCGGTGACCAAGGCAGGGAGAGGTCCCCCGGGCCCCACGGGTTTGGCCTGAATCCCGGGCGGGCCGCTCTGGAGTGGGGAGCGGGAGTGGTGGACAGTGCGGGTGGCAGAGTGGGGACAGTCCGGGTCTCCGACTCCCACTCCTGGCTGTGCACTCTGTGGAGACCCAAGTGTCCACCCGGGAATTCTGGCGCCCGGAAAGCACTGTAAGTCTCAGGCGCACAGGACTCACAGGACCCGGCCGCACAGGACCGGGGCGCTCCCAGGAGACTTCTGCCAGTGCAGGGAGCACTCGAGGACACCCCAAGCTGCCTCCAGGAACGGGGACGGAGCAAGCCCTGCCCTGAGCGCAGGGAGTGCAGAGAGGTGCCCCAGGAAGGCAGCGGGAGGCCTTGAGGTTGTGGGGGAAGACCACCCCGCCCATGGGACCACCCAGCGCGCCGCTTCCTCCTCCCTCCTCCTGCGGTGGTCAGAGGGTCACCAAGACCGCCCCGCTCCGCTCCTCGCGGCCGCTTCACCGGTACTGGGGCCTCCCCCGCGCCGGGATTGGACGCGACAGAACGGGGGTGGGGGCAGGCGGGGGACCCCAGGAGCCCAGGTTCCCGCTCCGGCTGAGAGCAGCAGGCAGTGCAGAAGCTGCTGGTTCGCACCGAAAGGGCTCTGCGCGAAGCCGGCGGGCGGCGCGGAGGAGGCGGCAGCTGCAGCTGGGGCCTCCAGGATGTTTGACAGCTCGCAGTATCCCTACAACTGCTTCAATGACGACGCCGACGACTACCCCGCCGGCAGCTCCGACGAGGACAAGCGGCTCACGCGGCCCGCGTACAGGTGACTGCGGGGCGGAGGTCGGGGTTTGGGAGACAGTAACACTCCCTCTGCAGGGGCCCAGGTAGCCAGGACCTGCCTGGGACGAAGGAAGGGTAGGTGGCTTCCTTCTTTCGGGCGGAGCTCAGAAAAAGGACACATTTGTCCCTCCTTTCGGGAGAGGCAGGGAAGGTTCTAGGCCTCCCCAGCCCAGGCAGAGGTTCTGGGGTCTGGGTGGCGGCGGGGGCCGCGAGCTGCGGGTCATTTCCCCAACTACGCCTGGCTCCTCCGCCTCTGCACCCCAAGGCGCCCTGCGGGGTGGGGAAAGGAGGGGGGCTGCCGGGCGGAGACCCCTCCTGACCCCCGGGCTCCGCAGCTACATCGCCTTGATCGCCATGGCCATTCAGCAGAGCCCTGCGGGCAGGGTGACCCTGTCTGGTATCTACGACTTCATCATGCGCAAGTTCCCCTATTACCGCGCCAACCAGCGCGCCTGGCAGAACTCCATCCGTCACAACCTGTCCCTCAACAGCTGCTTCGTCAAGGTGAGCGCCGCCCCGACGGGCCTCGGGATTCCCCGCGTGGCGACACCTGCGTCAGGGCCTCTGGGGGCAGGGACGGGAGGGGACGGCAGGGCGGCGGCCGCAGGGAGGTCCGTCTTCAGCCCCCTTGGCCGCATCTACCGGCGCAATGCGCCACCCGCGCTCCCTTCCAGGGCACCCCGGGGGTGACGCGGCGGGCGGGCGCACAGCACAGCGGAGCCGCTCCCAGCCCCTCCCTCCGCGCGCGCAGGTGCCGCGGACCGAGGGCCACGAGAAGGGCAAAGGCAATTACTGGACGTTCGCGGGTGGCTGCGAGTCGCTGCTGGACCTCTTCGAGAACGGCAACTACCGGCGGCGGCGGCGGCGGCGCGGCCCCAAGCGCGAGGGAACTAGGGTTCCGCGCTCGGGGGCCGCCCAGGGGACCCCGCGTTCGACCGAGCCGCCCACCATGCAGGGGCCCCTGGCTGCGGACAGCGCTGGTGAGGGCGCCCCGGGCCCCAAGCCCCCCGCCAGCCTCACCACCCCGGGGAAGGAGCAGCCCCGGGACCTCAAGTTCAGCATAGACTACATCCTCTCCTCCCCAGACCCCTTTCCGGGGTTCAAGCGGCCCGGTTTTGCACAGGAGGGCAGATACCCGCGGCTGGAGAACGTGGGCCTACACTTTTGGACAATGTGATGTGGGGCCGCTCTGGAGGCCCCTACAGGCTCACGGGTCAGGGGTCTTCCCCAGACCCTCCCTGGAAAGATGATTCCAGCCCCACCTTAAGCCAAGAAACCAGAGTTGGGCAAATCCTGCAATTTCTCCTGCACACTGAAGGTCAGGTGCCACACTAGTCCTGGATTGGGGAGACAGGCGGAGGTGGAGCTCGTTAAAGGTATAGACTGTGGGGTTGTGACTTTACCGGTTCAGAAAACAGTTCTCTAGCAGGGAAAACCCAACTGGGCTCCAGTTTTACTTAAGGCTTTGCTCCAGACTGACCTCCTGCTCTTGCTCTGAGGAATAAGGCACAGGGTCATGTTCCCAGAGTCGGGTAACATTTCATTCCTGGGTCACTTGAGGGTGAGCTCTCTACACAGCCCAAAAGCCACAAGTGCCCAGTGTGTGGTTAGGGGGCTGACTCACATCGTCCCCATGGTTAAAATAATACTGATAAGGCACACACCATGAAGATAGACCTCAACTGACCCCATGAGTTAGTCACCCCAAGGCTTGTGATGGTGTCTGTGTTAGGGATGATGCGATTGGACGTGATAAATGCATCTTCTTTCATCAGCTGAGTATTTTGGTGACAGTTTAAGAAATTCATTATGCTTTTTATATGGGAAGGGAGAAAGAAAAGGTGGGAAGAAGGGGCCCAAATTTGGGATGATGCTGGAGCAAAGTCCAAATTTCTTGATTCTTCTGAGCAGGGAGTAAACCCTGATTCAGGGACCTTCCATCGGTTGTTTCCCAGAATACTGGCTCCCAAGAGAGCAGACTGCTGATAAAATTCCTGCTACACTTCTCAGTACACAATTACAAGCATCCAAGGTGGGTGCACTCCACTTAAAATGTAAATGATGTAATTACTGTGTAGGGACCGGCATTCTAAAAAACAACAGTTATGCACAGTGAAACTATTTGACCAGCCTTATCATTTTTCACCAGCCCATTTTTGCAGAGTTAATTGCTTTCAGTGACTTAATTTGAACATTAGTATGGATTACACCTAATCTGATTCACTTGGTGACAATGATTGGCTAATTTTGAGAACGGCAAAAAACGCACCCAACAAGGCTGGCTGTCTCATTTGGGAATTACATAGTCTTGCTTTATCAGACCCTTAAAAACAGGGGCTGGGAGGCAGTGAAGGTAGGCAGGCTGCAGAGACAGACCAAAACATGCAAAAGACGCTTGGCCCTGGCTTCATCTCTATTCAGAAAAATCCCAGTATTTCCTCACTCACCTACCCTGTAAATAGACTCGATGTATTCTGTTAGTTGTTTTGAGAAGAGGGAAGAAGGTCACTGCTGATAGATGCTGTGAGCACCTGGCCCCGTGGAGATGCACCACTCCCCAGCCTCTGGGCCCTGACAACCACAGCCTCTGCCTACCAGGGCACTCTTCGCCCAGGAAGAAGGAGCCAGAGCCCTCAAATGCCTGTTCCTGCAAGTGGAAATGACACTTGCAATGTGGACACCTCTCCTTTGCAAATGTCAGCTTCCGGTTTCCAGAGCTCTCTTCTGGGAAAGCAGCCACCGCCCACCGGGTGTAGGATCCTAGGAGACGAGGGCTGTGACTCTCATCCATGCCCATTCATGGATGGGAACCTGTATGGCAGGCATGCAGCCCCAGCGGGGAGGGGCTCCTCAACCCCTCCATGTTGCCTTGTACATGCTATCGTCATGGCATGTGTGTGTATACGTGTTATTGTGATGTGTGCTGTGTGTCTGTCTGCATGCCTGTTATTTTTATCCCTCTGCCAGTTCAGCTAAAAGCATAGATTTAAATCCTATGAGGTGTAATTTAGATGGTCATAAGAGGCAGATGCTCCCATACATAAGTATATGGCAAAGAAAGTATCTGAAGATATATTTTTCTGCTACCAACAGAGGAAATAAAATTTACATTTTACCTTTTGAGTTGCTGCACTTCCTTCTGATAAGCAAAGCCTAATTTGGAACAACAAAAATCCTTTCCTTTCCCTAAACAGGATTCTGTTTGGGGGCCTCAGAACAAGTTGAGGTCTTTATAGCTCATCCTCTCTGAGAATGTATTTGTGGCCAAATGCAGACTCAATGCCCGCAAGAGGCAGGGGCAGTGCCAGGCGAAATCTGTGTATTATGAGGTGTAGCATTCTTTTTGCAAAGGATATCAATCATATTTTTAAAAGCAATGGGACATTTTCAATTTGCCAGTGTGTGATATCCTGCAACTTCAGAAAGGTTCCCAGCCCTTAGAATGAGTGGCATTTAATACCAGCAACATAACAGGGTGAGGGCTGGCTGTGACCTATTCAAATGTCGCTGCCACCACGCAGACTTGCCCAACACAATTATAATTAAATAGTTTATGCCTTTCTTGTAAATCCACTGATTGATCATCGATATGTACATTACCACCACATTACCCCTGAGCAGATGTCTGCCACAGGCGGGTTATGGATCAGCAGGTTTCCATTAACAAAGTTGGGAGGTGCTGCTGGGCAGACATTCAGGGGCGGTGTGTATGAATTACTGTGTTTTGGACAAAATTCCCAGGCTGGGTGGCACCTGGACCCTGAGCTCCTTTTCCCAACACTCTGGGGCATCCCTTCTCACAGAAGCCGGGCAGAGGCACCTACACCAAATGTCGTGGGGGTGAGGAGATGGCCCCTGGTAGTTCCTGAAGGATGGAGAATCCCACCAAATGATCGCCCTCCCTCCCATGGATGGAAGCAGGACAGCAGCAGATTTGAGAGCAATGATGAGGTCCATGAGTGCAAACTGACCACAGACAAGACCCGCCTCCTGATAGCTGACTGGTTGGGTATAGCGCAGCAGCACCCCTCCAGAGAGGCTTCCTTAGCAGACACCTGCCCTTTGCACCCAGCTGAAATAGGACTCTTGGAATCTGCTGTCCATAGGCCCCTCATCTGCCTCCTGGGGAAGAAGAGAGAAAAGCCTCTTTTCTCCATTCCTTTTAACCTTGATTGATCAGGGTGGGGCTTCTGTGCATTCATTAGCAAATATTCATGAGCTCTGAGCTAGGAGTTGAGGTGCCACCGTGAACCAAAGCTGAGACTGCTGCCCCACAGCACATGTGTGAAGTAGAGAGGTAGCCTCTGCACACATGCAGAGTCCTGCACCAGGATGTGTCAAGAAGGGAGCCACAGGGCACTGAGACAGAGGGTAATGGAGTGGTGCAAAGGTTAGCTAGAGCATACGGCCAGGCAAGGCTCTCAGGAGCCGAGGCCCCGAAGGCAAGCTGGAACAGCAACCCAGGAGGAAAGTGCATGCCAGGTAGGGGGACAGCCTGTGCCAAGTCCTGTGGTGGGGAGGAGTCAGGAGCTTGCAGAACAGACCAGAGGCCAGTGTGACTGAGGGAGGTGCAGACAGGAAGCCATGCACAGGAAGATCCCAACCACACACACCCCCAGCCCCCAAGTCCAGGCCAGACTTATCATTTCTTCAGCCTTTGAAATGCGGCTCCTGTATCCACCTCCTTCTGTCCCTCTTCTTTCTGATATGTTGAACTCCAGCACAGCTCAGAGAACAATCACCTCCCATGGTCTGGGTGCTTGACCTTGGTTAATGTGGCCTCCATACACCACACACTACTCCTGCTCCTGTCCCCAGGCCTTTCCTCCTGGCCAGTTCCACCCTCTGCTCATGGAAGGTGTGGATGGGGTGCAGAGGGTGGGGGTCTCCAGGAGCCCCCTCCTCAGTGTCACCCATGCCTTGCATCTGCTTAGCTGGGACAGTTGCCCTGAGGGACCCTGGAGGTCTGTGGTGGCACTGGTTTCCCTGGATGGAGGAGTACCCGGCTGGGAGTCATGCCACTGTGTGTCCTCGGCAGGGTCCTTTGCTCACTGGAGTCCGAGGCTCCTTGCCTGTGGCATGGGCTGTGCCCAGCACCATCCAGGGCTTAGGCCATCAGCTGGACCCACAGGCCCTGGCCCAGCTCTGCTCCCATCTCATGCCCCTGTGCATCTGTCTGGCCCTGGGACCCAGCAAGGGAAGGGACTGGCTCCCTGGGGTATAAAGTCCTGAGCTGGGCCTTCCCGTGGAATCTGGCTCCCCACAGACCCTAGGCCGGGGCAGCTCTCTGGGCATCTCCCTTCCTGGAGGCAGCCAGGGACTCCCTGCCTCTTTCCCTGGGACCCCGTGGCCTGCCCCTGGGCACCTCCCACCAGACTGGCAGGCCAGAGGACAAGGATTTTCTCAGGATGGCACCAGGGCAGTGAGGGCCAGTGAGGGGCCAGAGGACATGGCCCTATGTGGGCTGGGACTGGCATGAGGACACAGCCAGTGTTTCCTGCCCGGATTACTCTGAGCAGCCGACACTGGCCTCTGTGTGGGGGTCAAGAGGCCCTCCCCACTTGGTCTGTGTTTCCTCTGTGGTTCTGACTGGGTTTGGGGAGCAGGGGCACCCACTGCCACCACCCCAGGCTGTGACAGGGCTGGGCTCCTGAAATTCCTCAGTTCTTTTTTATTTATTTTTTTTTTTGAGACGGAGTTTCGCTCTCGTTACCCAGGCTGGAGTGCAATGGGGCGATCTCGGCTCACCGCAACCTCCGTCTCCTGGGTTCAGGCAATTCTCCTGCCTCAGCCTCCTGAGTAGCTGGGATTACAGGCACGCGCCACCATGCCCAGCTAATTTTTTGTATTTTTAGTAGAGACGGGGTTTCACCATTTTGACCAGGATGGTCTCAATCTCTTGACCTCGTGATCCACCCACCTCGGCCTCCCAAAGTGCTGGGATTACAGGCTTGAGCCACCGCGCCCGGCCTGAAATTCCTCAGTTCTAACCCTCTGGCCCCCAGCCCTACGCCAGGGCCAGACCAAGTTTATCTCCATGCTGAGGGTCTTGGAGTCTCTCTGTGTAAACATTCCAGAGGAGGAACCCAAACAGTCTATTTCTCACCAAAATATGAAACTGAAAACCATCACAGGAATTGCCTGAAGCTGCCTGCAGCCTGGGGACACAGCGTCCCAGCAGGTGGGACTCAGGGTCCACTTTGCCCCTTCCTGGCACTGCCTGACCACTCCTATGTCCCCCAGGCTCCCCTTGGCCCTACCAGGCCCCACCTTGCACCCCCCACATACCTCCCCCAGGTCCTGCCCAGCCCCTCCTGGTGCCCTCAGCCTACCTGGTCCTCCTGGCCCCTCTGCCTCTCCTTGGTCCCTCCTGGCACTCCTGGTCACCTGGGTCCTTTCTGCCCCCCAGTCCCTCCCATTCTCCCCCTCAGCT
Source organism: Saguinus oedipus (assembly GCA_031835075.1). Lineage (NCBI taxonomy): Eukaryota > Metazoa > Chordata > Mammalia > Primates > Cebidae > Saguinus > Saguinus oedipus. The sequence goes on from CM063170.1 coordinate 9,487,698, forward strand.
TCTCTCTCTCCCCAACTCTTACTGGCCCTGTGACACCCCCAGGTCCCCAGGCCCCTTCTGGACACCCAGCCCTTCCAGCCTTCCTCCCTGCCTCTTGTACTCCCCCAACTGTCCTGGCTCCCCAGGCCCCTCCTGGCCCCACCTGGGCCCTCTGACTCCCCCAGGGTCCCTCCTGTCCCCCTGACCCTCCCATCTTCCCCAGTCCCTATCTCCCCCCATTCTTATTGGTTCCCCTGTACCCTCAGCCTCCATGTCCCTCCTGCCCCCCAGCCCTTTGCCCCCTACCCTTCTGGCCCCCAGGCCCCTGGCCTGTCCTGCCCCCACCAGTCCCACACCCCCTGATCCTCCTGGCCCCCACACCCCCTGATCCTCCTGGCCCCCACACCCCCGATCCTCCTGTCCCCCAAGCCCCACAGCTCCACACAGGTGCTGGGTCTTGATGGTGTCTTGTTCACTTCCAGGCTCTGTCGGAGCCTCCTCTTGGCACCAGGGCACACATCGGAGCTTTTAGTCACTTTCAGGTCTGGGAAGTCCAACCCAGGCCAGCTTGGAATTCCAGCTTTGGTCTGAGCAGACTCAGGGTGCCTACTTAGGGTCTCTCAGTTTGTAGTAGAGGAGGTACAGGGCTGGCTTCCCCTCGGGAGGTCACGGGGTATGAGGAATGAATGGTCTTGGGGGAATGGGGTGCAGCACTTCCTGGCTTCCGGGCTCCGAGGCCCCCAGAGGGTGGAGGCAGGGCTGTGAAGTCACAGGAGCCTGGGGAGCCTGGGGAGGGGTGAGGGTCACCTCGAGCAGCCAGAGGAGGGGATGCTGCATCCTGGCTGCAAGGCCTCCAGGAACCAAGCCTCCCCAACCCCAGTCAGTGAGGGACGAGGAATCGGGCGGAGTGAGGGCACAGCCAGCTCCCAGCAGCCAGGAGTCTGGGGGCCACTGGTAGCTTCCTCAGATGGGAGACTGCGCTTTGAACTCAGGCCACTGCACCCGAAATAACTGCTCATGTCCAGCGCCTCGGCACCCCCGCGGTGATACTGAGGGTCTCATCGACAAGACCTGGTTGAAGATGGGACTCGGGGAAGCAAGGTTTTGAGGGCCTTTGGTCAGGCTGAGGTCCCGCACTAAGCGTCTACTGAGAATGCCTGCCCTAGTGTTGGTGATGAGACTCGGGCCTACAGGGCAGTGGGAGGAGGTGCTGGGAGCACATTCGATCTTGAGAAATCCTACACATGGGTCACTTCCTCTTCTGCACACAATGGGTGCCCTGCACACAGACGATGCATAAATCCACAGGGTCCTGAGGAAGAAGCTTCTCTCGGGGAGGGGATGGACAGGAAAGTCACGTCATTCACAAAGACTGTGCCATGTCCCAGCAAACCCAGGCCCAGTGTCCTGGGGTCAGCCCTGGAGGGCACCCTAAGCCTGGTATCCTGGTAGAAACAGGGCTGGCGTTTACCAGGGCTCTCCATGTGCTGGGCACGGTTCTGAGAACACTCACCCCCCAGAACTCCATGGAGTCAATAACATGACGCCCTCCCGTGCACCCGTGAGACTTGGAGAGGGTCACATGCCTGGCCAGTATGTAGAGCGGGCTGAGCTCAGAGGTCAGCAAATGGTCTGGCGGGACCACAGGGTCACTGACAGCGCTGAGAGTGACCGATGGCCAGGCCACTTGGAGGACAGGAGACAGGTCTCTATGCACCCGAGCCTTCAGGGCTGTGCCGCCACCTCCCAGGGCCCCCAGCTCTCCCCTCTGAAAAGGGGACGATGGAATGACTGTCCAAGAGAGAGCAGGTGTCGTCCCCTGCAGTGCAAAGCTCAGGGCTGCAGGCAGTGGGCCCCTGGTGGGATGCTCCAGGCTGGGGCTATGGGATCCCAGGCAGGATGATCAGGGCTGTGGGCCTTGGGACCCTGGTAGGATGCTTAGAGCTGTGGGCCATGGACCTCCTGGCAGGATGCTTGAGGCTGCTCTCATATCCTCAGAAGTACAGTCCCTGGCTCCAGCAGGCGCAGAGGGAGCCTCAGACTAAGCTGACATGTAAAGAAGCACAGTCCTTAGGGCTCTGCTCTTTCACAGGGGTCCCGCCCTCCTCTGACCCCAACAGCCCTGTAAGCAGAGCACGAGGGGGACTCCATGGCTCAATGGTGCAGAGGAGGAAACTGAGGCTCAGAGGGTCTTTCAGAGCCTGCTGGGACAGAGGTCATATTCCCCTTATCCCAGGAGCCCAGGATACCTGGCAGAGGGCAGAATGACATCCTCTAACCTGGAGGCTCATGGGCACAGGCTCAAGGCCTCCTCTGCCCCCAAGCTGTGGTTCTTTTCGACTCCTGAGCAAGTGTCAGAGACAGCAGAAATATTCTGGAGCCCAGGGCTACCAAATCAGGGAGTGGCTGTCACCCCACGCACAGTTTAACCTCCCCCTGGCTCTGGGACGTGACTGGCCATTACTCACAGCTGCTAGGTAGCCCAGTTTCTGGGGTGGACACCAACCGTGCCCACCCCTCCCACCCCCACCAAGATGGGCCTGGCGTGCAGTGCTCACCGTAATTACAAGAGAAACTCAGGAAAGGGAACGTGAACACAGCCTATTACCTGTAATTTGATTTTGCTATTCAACCAAATTAACGAGCTATAAACATTTGCAAAATTACATGTTTTCATCCTGTGAAAAATACCAAGTGCCTCTTATGCAAATGTGCCTGGTCCTCGCGCTCTGCCGTTCTAGAGAACAGCTCCTCAGAACCAAACACAGAGCTTGTCAAGCCACACTGTTCATTGTGGCTTGCAAATTAACAGGCCTCACATGTTTGTATACAATTACATTTCCACCAGCTTTAGGCAACTTTAGACCCAGATTCCAAATAAGATATGAGTTCACTCAACTGAAACTGGCAGTATTCGAATTATAATAAACAAAGAGAGGTCACACGGCGATGCCATTTTTTTAAAAGAAAAGGAAATTGAACGGGAGCACCTGAACCTGGTTCAGCTTCCCCGAACTCTGTGTCGAGTGAGGCAAAGAACAGTCACGGAGCCTTCATCAACCAACGGAGCTGCCACAGCTGGCAGCCGCCCTGGCCCTCACTGGTGCCTGCCCCAAGCCAGGGCAGAGGACACCTTCAGGTGTTTGCAGCGACTGCTTCCAGCATCCACACTGCTCGCCATGTAAACCCGTTCCATCCTTTGGGACCAGCTAACAGGTCCTTCCATGCCCCCCAGCAAGCATATGTCCAGAAACTCATCCACAATTGCTAATTCTCACACAGGGACACTACCTCTGGATCCTCCAAATGGACCCGGCTCGTGCAAAGTGAGGTCAGAGATGCTGTGTTATTTGTCTCTGAGTTTGGGGTAGGAAGAAGAGAGGATTTGGACCAAGCTTCTCTCAAGACAGTTACCTGAATCCCTTGGATTCCAGAGAGGGAGAAAAATCTACCCAATTGTGTAATTCATTGTTTAACGTCCGTTAACAGATGTGATGCTTCTTCGCGGGTAAGCGTGGTGGAACCACAGACCTTGTCTGCGCAATACCACCCCGTCCCGGAGCCACTCACAGTGCTCGACAAACAGTAATGGACGTGATCAGAGTGATGCCCACAGAGGCCCTGCCCAGTGAGGCAACTGTGCAGTTCCAAGGCTCCTCACACTACCTTGATAGGTGCTTTTGGCCACCAGTAACAGGAATCCTGGGTGACAATGGCGTCAACAAATACAGGAATGGCTTAGCTCCCACAGCAGGAAGTCGGGGGTGGGGCATAGGCGCCTCCCTGGGGCAGTTTAATCTCTGAACCCAGCAGGAGGGAGATCCTGGGCCTCGTCTACACATGGAAAGCCAACTGCTTTAGCCAGAGAAAGACGGCATAGGAGGAAAGGCTGGTGCATCTAGGGAGAGGAAGAGAGGGGACAGGTTGCCCCTCAAAGACACTGCGTCCAGGCCGAGGACTCCCACAGTCAGGCTCTTGAGAATGTTCTGTGAACCATTTCGTCCGCAGCCTCCTTTGTCTCTAGCGCCAAGGGAAGGTGCACCCAGGCATCAGAAGCCAGCAGCCCCAGGCTGGTGATCCTGTTAATGGGACGTTCTGGTGTTGAAAGTGTGTCTTGTGTGTCATCCAGGGGCGAGGGTGTTGTAGTCATGCAAATATGGCACTCCTCCTGCCAGGTTCTGCAGAAAGGGGAGGACTTTTCTTTGGTGACTCCCAGCAGCCATCACCCTATCACCCGGGGAGGCTGCAGGGCAGAGAACATCTCCTCTGACAAATGAGGAAACTGAGGCTTGGAGAGGGATCAGCCCTTCAGATTCCCACCAGAGGCTGTTTCCAGACAGAGGAGGAAGAAATGGTTTATTTCACCTAGTTTCCCACTTGTCCCCAGGGCCAGCAGGTCCCCTCTGGTGTCCTGAAGCCTCCACCTGCTGCTATCCAAGTGCAGATGAGCCTGGCTGTCCACTGGGCCTACCTCTATCAGCCTGAGATGCAAAGACAGAAATCACATGGGCATGCACACGCACATACATGAACGTACACACACATACACAGACATATGCACATACACATATGCACACCAACATAGATACATGCACACACACACACCCATATGCACGTGCATGCACACACACATACAGGCACACACATGTGCATGCACAGGGCACAGCATGTGGAATGCCCGGGCCATGCTTGGACAGAGTGAGAATGTTCCTCCCTCTATCTACAAGCTTGGAGAGAAAATGGATCCTGCTGAGCTCAGGCTGCTGGCTCCATCTGACCCGCCACTGTCACGCTTCCGCGCCCTCGCACATGTGGTTTCCTCTCTCTGCAATGCCTTTTTCATCTTCGTGGCCTCATAAAAACCCACTTGGCTTTCAATTCCTGGTGCCAATTGTCCCCCTCTGCCCAGCCCCGAGGTAGAGCAGAGCCGTGGTGCCGACTCCCAGGCAGGAAGTGAGGAGGCATCTCATATGTAACAGGACATCTCATCTCCTCTGCATGTTACAGATGAGGAAACTGAGGCACTCAGATCTCCCTAGGGCTATGTGGCTTGAGGTGGGGTAAGGATTTGCATAAGTCATGCTGGTCAGGGTCCCTGCTGCTGCCCACCTGAGGGAGATGGGAGCTCCTAGCACGCATGCCCCCAGTCCTGAGTCCTGAGGCTCCTGTGCCTCCTGGCTTCCCGGCCTGCAGCTGACCCAGCACACAGTAGGTGCTGTGACCTGTTTCTTGGACATTTTCCTGTCTCTCATAAAGCCTTGGCTCGCAGATATGGCTCGGCCATCCAAAAACACAGAGACGAGGAGCACATGCATCTGGAGTTCTGAAAAACTGGGAACAATTTTTCCCACTATTTTCTGTTTGGATGAACTGATTTGGCCAGATGTGGGCTAGGAAAACCCTGGCTCAGGGTGTCTCCCTCCACACAGAGGAGGCTGGCAGCTCAGTCCCAGAAACCTCAGGCTTCCCTGCTCTCCAAGGGCCCATGCCTCTTCTCTGTGGCAAGTGGTCTCAGCCCAGGTGGATGGGTGGACCCCAGGCTGTGCTGGGCCTGGCCTGAGGACCCCGGGGTCCCCAAGAGTATCTGCCCAGCTCTCCCTGCCTGTGACTCACTCTCCCTGCCTGTGACTTCCAGGGCCTGCCTGGGCCTCAGCTTCCCTGTGTCAGGACCAGTGCACTGGGGAGTCTGCTATCCTGGGCCTGAGCTGGGGGACCCCATAGGCCTCCAGAAGCAACAGCCCTCCCAGGCTCAGTCCTCAGCACCCAAGCACAGCAGCAGCATTTTCAGTCTTCACAACAGCTCCGTGAAAAGTTGGGTCGGTTGATTTGATCCCATTTTGTAGATGAGGAGACTGAGGCATAGAGAGGAGGTGCTCCTGCAGCAGACAGGCTCTGTGACCCCCTGAGAGCCATCTGCTCTGGGGTCAGGTGTGGCCTCGTGCCAGCTGTGGAGCAGGCACAGCGGGGCTAGGAGCTGCTGGAGACTTTCTTTCCCCACTGGTTTGCTTCAATAGAGCTAAGGGAGGTTTTAACTTTAGTCCTGTCATGCCTGGGCTGTTGCAGGGGGCCTTCTCCCAGGACCATCAGAGCAGAAAGGGTCCCATCTGTAACCAGCCATTTAGAGTCACTTTCATAGGATTTCCTCTGGGGAGCAGACCTCATCCCCTGTCCGCTGGTTAGGGTGTGGCCGACCTCACTCATCCTTTTTTTTTTTCTCCTTGAGAAAAGATCTGGCTCCCTCGCCTGGGCGGAGTACAGTGGTACAATCTTGGCTTACTGCCACCTCCACCTCCCAGGCTCAAGCAATCCTCCCACCTCAGCCTCCCCCGTAGCTGGGACTACAAGTATACACCACCACGCCTGGCTAATTTTTATATTTTTTATAGAGATGCAGTTTCACTTTGTTGCTCAGACTGGTCTTGAACTCCTGAGCTCAAGTGAACTGCCCGCCTCAGCCTCCCAGAGCACTGGAATTACAATTGTGAGCTCGTGAGCTACCACACCTGGCCTACCGTCACCCTTAAGTGGGGCCCTGATCCAGGCCTCACCAGCTGATCCCTTCCCCATGGCTGCAGAGACTGGGATGAGGCATCACATGACCCAAAAGCAAAAAATGGACCCCCCTGGGTTTTCTGCTGGAATGGATGGAAAGGAGCATTCACACAGTGCAATGTGGTCTGGGACAGTAAGTGCCACCTATGGTCGCCTAGGTAAAGCCTGTCGGAGGATGGACCACACAGCAGAAAGGCAGGAGAGGCAGGTTCCTGATGACTTGTTTCCAGCATCCAGATCCAGCCACACCTGAAGCCTCTTGCTGCCTTCCAGTCATCCAAGCCAATCGTTCTCCACTGGGCTTAGGGTGGTTTGGCTAGAGAGTCAGACACCTGCAGTGGAAGGAATCCTGATTTATACAATAGCAGCTTAATATTTGCTTAATAATTTGGGATAAAGGCTTTGGTCCAAGAAACATACCCGTAATGGTGGAATTGTAACTGACAAGACAGGCATAGCAGCCTCAGGGCCTCCGGGGGAAGTGCAGCGGTTATGTGAGAACTGCCTGGGAGGTCTGACACACATGCAGGTTCTTCCACAGGTTCTGAGCCGCTGCAGCTGATGCAAGGCTGGAATCTGCATCCCCAGAAGCTGCTGAGGCCCAGGAGAGTCTGGGAGCTGTGGTCCTGGCCTCTGCTGCTCTGGACAGTTATGAGGGGCATACACTTTGTGTAGTCAGGACTGAGTACTGCGGGCTTGGTCAGCAAGGGGACAGCTCTACAAAGGCCTTTGGGAAGAAGAGGGGACGGCAGGGGTACTGACCACCCTGCTGTGCCCTGCTGTCCCCTGTCAGTCTCTGCCCAGGGCTGGGCTCAGCCTAAGGCCCCTATAGGACATCCTGGGGGGAGTCAGCAGACTCTCGGCATCCCTAGTGCACCGAGCCCCAGGTGCCGAGGCCACAACCCACCCTTGAACCTTCACTAGCTGCCCACCCATCCCTGTCTCCATTCCCCGCCATCTCCTGGAACCCAAAACACACTGCTGCTTCACATCTGTCTGCAGAACCACTTGGATTGCATGGCCCGGCCACCTCTGGGCCAAGTGTGAGTTGAAGTCCTGTCCTGCCAGGCGCTCAGGGGTGAAGAGGGTGCTGGGGTGTCTCTTTCATCTGTTCTGCTATCCACATGTCCTGTGTGTGAGTGAGCATCACATGTGTGCCCATGCGTGCACATCTGCTGGGTGTGCCAATGTGTCTCTGACTTGGAGTCTATGTCCCTGGATGAATGTGCATGAGTGTGTGTGAGTGTGTATGAGTGCATGTGTGTGTGTGCAGTGTGCATGTGCATGAGTGTGCAGTAAGTGTGTAGTGTACCTGAGTGTGCATGTGTGTAGCATGCATGAGTGTGCAGTGTGTGTGTGCATGTGTATAGTGTGCATGAGTGTGCAGTGTGTGTGTGAGGGTATAGTGTGCGGGAGTGTGAGTGTGCAGTGTGCACATGTGTGAGTGTGCAGTGTGTGTGAGTCTGCAGTGTGTAGTGTGCATGAGTGTGCATGTGAGTGTGTGGGAACCCATACCCCTGTCTGTCATCTACACAGTCTCACGGCCTCACAACACAAACTTGGCAGCCACTGTCTTTTTTAACACCATTTGTGTCAAAAAAGGAGTGAACAGAGCCATGGACCTGCCACTCCCAGAGCTTCCCATAGCCTGTCCTCCAGTGGAGGTGTTGGGGATGGTGGGGATATGGCCTCAGCCTTCATGCAGCAGAAGTGAGCTGCATGTTCAAGGAGGCACTTGGCCTGGGGACGCGGTGGAAAGAGCTATTGGAGGAGCCCCTTGGAGCTGCCTCAGTGCAGCTGATGAAAGCAATCAACGCCGCCTGCACTGGATGTAAAGGTTAATACATAAATCAAAGGGAAATGTCAGATGCCTTTTAACACTGATTGAGATGTAATTGGGCGAGTGCCATGCGCCAGGCATCGGTGCTCACGGAACCACAGCAGGCTGCAGAAGAAATTATGTGGCTTGTTTGTGTGTCTGCAATCACATCAAGGCTGGTTGTCCCTCGGCTCTGGACGGATACCCACCAAGCCTTCTGAGAATGTGAATAGTCATGGCCTGGCGCTGAGTCCAGGGCTGGCTGGCATGGCTAGGCACTGAGGATGCACCATGCATATAGGGTCTGGGCCGTGAGAACTTTCCAAATATCCCCAAAGAGACCACCTCATCTGCAGTCATCTCTGGGGTCATGTGGCAGACTCAGACGGAATGGCCCAACCTCTTGCAGGCGCATACCTCCCACACAGCCTGTGCCCTGCACCCCCTCCAGCCTGGGCCTCTGCCCTCTCTGTCCAAGCCCTGGGCATCCTCTGGCCAGGTGGCTCCCAGCTCCAGGGTGGGGCTCCAAACAGAGCTGAGTCTCCACCCAGGGCAGCCTTTCTGCTTCCCGCGGCCAGAATTCCAGCCCAGGGTCTCACACGTGGGGACTTAACAGGGCTCCAAGCCTCATGAGTGAGGGCTGTGGACAAGGACGTTTTATATGAGATGTGAGTGCACACAGGCATGTTTATGAGAGAGAAATGTGTCAAATTGCTAAAGGTAAAAAATTGATCTTTTTATTATACTTTAAGTTCTGAAGTTCATGTGCAGAACATGCAGGGGTTTGTTACTCAGGTACACATGTGCCATGGTGGTTTGCTGCACACATCAACTCATCATCTACATTAGGTATTTCTCCTAATGCTATCCCTTCCCCAGCTTCTCTCCCCCTGACAACTTTAAAATTTTTAAATAAAAATTTTAAAAGGTATAGCTCTGTTTGGCCAATTCTCCCATTTTTGAAAAGAAGTCCTTTTTCTTTTCTTTTAAAGACGGTCTCACTTCATTGCCTTGGCTGGAATGCAGTGGTGTAATCACAGCTCACGGCAACCTTGACCTCCTGGACTCAGGTGATCCTCCCACCTCTGTCACCTAAGTAGCCGTCACCATGCCCAGCTAATATTTTGTATTGTTTTTTTTGTAGAGACGAGGTTTCCCTATGTTGCCCAGGCTGTTCTTGAACCCCTGGGCTCAAGTAATCCACCCACCTCTGCCTCCCAAAGCACCGGGATTGCAAGTCACCACTCCTGGCCAATGGTTTATTTTTATTATTTTTTTAGCATTCCTGTGACTGCAGCAAATACAAGTGGCTTTGTTCCCTCTCTTGCTGGGGAGATCCTGACCACACCCTCTTCCCCCACCGAGAACCGAGCACCCTCGGTTTCCCCAGCCAAGCCTGCCTTACTGAATGGTTCTCCATTAGCCTCCAGAGCTGCTCTCTGCCCTGTTCTTTGTCTGCTAAAAACCAAAACATTAGCTCCTCTACCTAGCGGGGGCATCTTTCCCCCTCTCAGCTCAGCTCACTATTATTTGTGCCCTGAGACATAGCTCACAGGCTGTCTCCTCCTGGAAGTCTTTCCTGACTGCCCCTCCTGTCCAGGATGGGTTGGAGATAGCTGCCCCAGTATTTCTGACTTTCAGGCATCCATATTCCCCTGTTTTGATCACAGCACCTCCTAGAAGGGTCCTGATGTTCACGAGGAAGGATTCCAACCTCCCCTTTATCCCTCTTGGTGCAGAGCCCACAAGACACTGGGGCCCCACCTGCCTGGCCTCCACCTCACCTGCCATGTGGACCCTGCTCTATCTCCAATAGCTTTAAGCATCAGAGACTCAGATTGTGCTTCACCCAAAATCAACAGTGATGATAACAGTCGCTTGCACTGTATGGAGCTAACCACATGCTGGACGCTCCTGTACTTTACCTATATTTACTCATTTAATCATTACAGCATCCCTATATGGTAGGTATCACATTATCTCATTTTACAGATGAGAAAACCAAGGCACAGAAAAATTAAGTCACTTGCTTGAGGTCTCATAGCCAGCAAATCGGCAAGGCCAGCATTCAAACACAGGCAGCCTGGGTCCAGGGTCCATGCCTTTAGGCTTGTCTTCCCAAGGGGTGGCAGATTTAATTTTTAAAAAAGATACCAGCACCATGTGGTAAGCTTTGGCTTGAGGCAGAACAGCTCAATGAAGTTACTGCTGACAGAGGTTATCAGAAAGGCTCATACCAAGGCCAAGAATGCTAGAAAGAAATATGGAAATGTGGCCAGGAAGCCAGGATGGTAAACTTTGGGACAAATGCAGGTGAATATTAACTATACAAAACAATAATTATTATGTCTTGTGGAGTTTAAATTATGTATAATTAAATGTATAATAAAATGCAAGAAAATCACAATGCAAAAGGCAAGAGGGTGTAGAATTCGAAGTTTCTAAGATTATAACAACATAAATTCAGCAATTATCAGTAATGATAATAATTGAATTAGACCATAATAAGTCAAAAATATATTTGATAATTGCTAAACATCATAATAGAGGGAGTAAAATAATATGTAACTCACAAATAATTGAAGAAAAATATTAATAAACATTTGATCCTTTCAGAGAAAGTTAAGAAAGGAAGAAAAAAAGGGAACAAAAGCTAATGAGCGAAAGAGAAAACAACCAGAGAGTAGATCTGAATCCCATTAAACATAAATGGATTACAAGAAACCAACCAATGGTCAGATGGACTAAGAAAAAATCAACTGTGTGTTGCTTACAGGAGATGCATTTTAACTATCAGGACACAGAAAGGATAAAGCAAAAAAAATATATATATATATATATATATATATATTACGATGACACTAACCAACAGAAAATTGGTATAGATATATTAACATACAACACAGATGCTAGTGCAGTGGCTCACGCCTGTAATCCCAGCACTTTGGGAGGCTGAGGCAGGTGGATCTCCAGAGGTCAGGAGTTCAACACCAGCCTGGCCAACATAGTGAAACCCCATCTCTACTAAAAATACAAAAATTAGCTGGGCACAGTGGTGGGTACCTGTAGTCCCAGCTACTTGGGAGGCTGAGGCAGGAGAATCGCTTGAACCTGAGAGGCAGAGGTTGCAGTGAGCCAAGATCGTGCCACTGCACTCCAACCTGGATGACAGAGTGAGACTCTGCCTCAAAAAGATTAAAAAAAAAAAAAATAGACCAGGTGCAGTGGCTCACGCCTGTAATTTCAGCACTTTGGGAGGCCAAAGTGGATGGATCACCTGAGGTCAGGAGTTCAAGACCAGCATCGTCAACATGATAAAACCCCATCTCTACTAAATATAAAAAAATTAGCTGAGCATGGTGGCAGGCACCTGTAATCCCAGCTACCTGGGAGGCTGAGGCAGGAGAATCACTTGAACCCAGGAGGCAGAGGTTGCAGTGAGCCGAGATAGAGCCATTGTGCTCCAGCCTAGGCAACAGGAGAGAAACTCCATCTCATATACTAATAATAAATTAAAAAAAAAAAACAGATACTAAAGTAAAAACTGTTTCTACAGATAAAGCTGGACATTTCATGATGGTAATGGTAAGATCTAACAAGCTTCATCACATGTCATATACATAGCCCAGTGCTCTAGAACTTGGCATCACCATTTCTCAAATTCACACGAAACATTCGCTAAATTGATAATATGCTGGATCACTAAGGTGCCTCAACAAATTTTAAAAGATTGTAAAGTATGGTCAACAAGGTGAAACCCCGTCTCTACTATAAATACAAAAATTAGCTGGGCATGGTGGTGTGCGCCTGTAGTCCCAGCTACTTGGGAGGCTGAGGCAGGAGAATTGCTTGAACCCAGGAGGCGGAGGTTGTGGTGAGCCGAGATCGTGCCATTGCACTCCAGCCTGAGTAACGAGCGAAACTTCATCTCAAAAAAATTAAAAAAAAAAAAAGATTGTAAAGTATGTTTTCTAAATGCAATAAAATTAATCTAAAAATTAATCACAAAAATATAACTAGAAAAACTCCAACTGCCTGAAAATCAAACAATACATTCTTAAATAGTCCATGATTCAAGGAGGAAATCAAAATGGAAATAATAAAATATTTTGCTCTAAAAGATCATGAAGATACAGCTCAGCACAGCCTGTGGGATGCGGCACAGGCCACCTAAGGAGGAACTTCCAGCCTTCACTGAATGCAGTAGAAAAGAAGAAAGGCCAAAAAAATCAACATTTTAAGGATCCTTCTTCATAAGAAAAAGAGCAATGAACCAAATCTATGAATAAAAACACTAAAGATGAGAAGAGAAAATCAACAACATATGAAACAAAAGTGCAATGGGGAAGCTCAACCAAGACTTTAAAAGAGCAGTAAAATTAACCAAGGTGTAGTGAGCCCGAACTGAAAGGCTGGGCTTTGCGTGGAGATTTCAGCTTTCGCGTGGCCCTGGATGAAAGTGCAGACGTGGGATCTTGATGAAGAGGAACGGGGCAGGGAGGAGTGTGGAACAGAAATATGGAAATGCAGGACCCAGGTCCTGGGGCTGCCTCCACACAGATTGGATGCCAAGCCCTCCCGTCCACCGAAAAAAAAACTCAAATCCTCAAGGACAAAGGGAATGTGGATCCCAGTGGCTCAACACCAATTGAGAGCTCAGATCAGAAAAGGGCCATGACAGCTATCCTCACATCCCCCCTGAAGAGGCCATAGCCACTGTCTCTGCAAATCTCCTCCCCTTTCCTCTCCCACAAAGGCAGCACTCTCAGCGGGGGGCAGTGGGGGTTATCTTCAGGGCGTATTTGGCAAAGTCTGGATATATTTTTGGTTGTCTTGACTGAGCGGACTGCCTCTGCTTCCCAGTGAGAAAAGGCAAGGATCCCAGCAAACACCCTGCAGTCCCCACCACAACAAATAATCTAGCCCTAAATGTCAATAGTCATTTACCAAGGTTGAGAGACCCTGATGGGCCATGTGGTGGGCTTTAACTTTTAAATTTTGGGACATTGGTTGCCAACGTGGGTTATGACTGAAACAGAAGAAGAATGAAAACTACCCAGGGCTGCTGGATGAGGAGGTGGATGTTAGTAACTGACAAGACTTTGCAAGGCTGCTGAGTATAGTTGTACAGGTTGTGTACTGCACAATCAGAAAGTACCACTCACACTGTAGACCCTATACACGTGTGTATTTTTAATGCCAATTTTCTAGCAGAGGGCAGCAAATAATCTGATTCTAACAACATCACCATATACTACGATTTTCTGATATGTGTCCTTGAGGGATTTGAGTTTTCTAATTTTCTAATTCACAGAATTAGAGGGGCCACAAGGGCTTCCAGTGCCCCTGAGACCCCAGGCTGCCCCAATCAGGGAGAAGGTGAGTGCATTTTACTCTGTACTAAGAATCATTGAATTATGTGGACTGGGGGTGCAATCACATTGCCTGGAAGTTCAGGTTCCTTCGTTGGTCAGGCATCTGAGAGAAGCTGTGGTGAGCATTTGGCATCACACCACACACGGCGTCTCCGAAGGATCTCCTCACACTTGCACAAGCTTCTGCACTGCAATCTCCAACTTTGTGCCAGAAGACATGGAACAACATCTCTAATCACCCATGTGGCTGAGTGTGAGTGGTAACGGGACTCCTCACAGACCAGGGGCACGGAATGGATTTGTAATTGATCACTGTGAGTCCATAGCTGGGTGCAGAGGGACGGTGGCAAGCTTGCTGGAAATCAGTGCTTCAGGGACCACCATGGCAGAACCTCTGGGAACCCATGCCTTGGTTCTCAACCAAAGACGGCCTCACCTCACCCTGGAAGGTCTTGGGAATGTGCTTGTATTTTCAGTTGTCGTGATGACTTGGGAGCATATGGACAAGTGTTGGGTGTGGACTGAGGTGTTAAACACTCAGCAGTAAACGAGACCACCTCACACAATGAAGAATTGTCCTTCTCAAGATGCCAGCCTGCCCTACTGAGAGACACTGTCCAACATGGCAGGTGCCAGGCGGGGGCGACGGTGAGGCTCCCAGGGAGAAGCCTGGCTTTGTTTCTGGCTAGGCAAAATCAGAGTTGGATAGTCCTAATATTTGTTAGTAAGTGTGCTTTCTGCTTAAACTTAGCCAGAGTAGATGCGTTGTTTGCAACCACATATCATGACTCATACAAGTTCCAGCTTGTTCCTATAATCCCCAGATTACTCACTGTTCTTTTTATTGTTTTATGTAGCAAATACCTGGATAGATGTTTCCAGATGTTTGCCATTTTCTTCACTCATATATTTGTTCTTGGGTCCCACTCCTTCCTTCTGGGATGGATTTCCTTCTTCCTGAATTAGATCCTTAAATAGTTCTGTCAGAGGTAATATCTGTCTTAGTCTAAAAAGGAATGTCTTCCTCCACCCCTCCCTCCCTCCTTCCCTCCTTCCTTGTCTCTCTCTTTGCTTCGATTCTAAAACAAGCATTCCATTATCTCCTGGCATAGATTGTGGTTGTTTTAAAATTTGCCATCTGTCAATTGATCAGTCCTGACCATTACCATCTCTTGCTATTTCCCACTGACATTTCATTATGAAAATTTCAAGCACTGAGCAGCCATAGACGCACCACTTAGATTCTCCAACTGTTGGCATCTTGTTATATTTGCTTTATCACATAGCATGAATCCATCTAATCTTTTATAAACTTCAGAGTGAGTTGCTCACATTGGTTCACTGTGCCCTGAATATTTCAGCATGCATATAACTAACTAGAAGTCAACACTTGTTTACAGTTTTATTTTTTTATGTAAATTTTACTTGAAGTGAAATGCACCCATTTTAAATGTGTCATTGTGCATTTGGATAAAGGCATGCAGTGGGTGACAGGACCTGAAGGAAGAGAAAGACCGTTTCCCCAACTCCAGAAAGTTCTCTTCTCAGTCAGTCTCAGAGGAAAGCCTGTTCTAGAACACGTAGTTCTAGAACTTCACATTCTGGGACAAGGCTTTGAGACTTGTCTGTGTCTGTGCTTGCATCCATAATCGGTTCTTTCTGTGGCTGAGTAGTATTTTGCTCGTTTATATTGGCTTTTTCTCTTTTTATAGTTAGTTGTAGGAATTCTTTATACATTCCTGATAGAGTCCTATGTGTTTTGCAAAACTTTTTTTCCCAGTCTGTGTTTTGCCTATTTATTTTCTTCATGGAATATTGACAAAAATAATTTTTAATTTGATAAAGTCTGATTTGTCAAATACATTTTTCTCTGCCTTAAGAAACCTTCCCTATACCCAGGTTATAAAGACATTACCCTACGTTCATCCAGAGGCCTTACTGTTTTATATTTTACATTTAGTAATATGCGCCACCTAGAATCAAGTTTTAGGTAATGGTGTCAGATAAGCACCTAAGTTTTTCCCCATACAACCACCATGGCACCATTCATTGAAAAGGTTTTGCTTTCCCCAATGAGACTGCTTTGATGTCTTTGTCAGAAATCAATTGCCTATATGTGTGAGGGTCTATTTCTAAACTCCGTTCCATTGATCGATTTGCCCATCTTAACATAAATACCACAGTATTTATAACTGTCGCTTTACAATACATATTGAAATCAGGTAATGAGAGTCTTACAGATTCTTTTTCAAAGTTGTTTGGGCTATTCTAGGTTCTTTGCAATTCCAAATAAATTGTATAATCAGTTTGTCAATTTACATGAGAAAACCCGCTGAGATTATGATTAGAATTCTGTTGAGGCCATAAATCAGTTGTGGGAAAACTGACATCTTAGCAAGTAGATCAAATTTTATATTACTCTAAATCACATTTTTATATTTTCAATTTCTGATTATTTCCTTAATATATAGATATAAAATTAATTTTTGTCTTTGATTTTATATTCTTCCATCTCACTAAACTCACTTATTGGTTGTAATTGTATTTTGTAGATTACGTAAGATTCTCTACATACAGTATGTCTTCTGTGAATACAGGTTTACCTTGTAATTTCCAGTCTGGTTGCTTTTCACTTATTTTCCTGCTTTACTGCACTGGCTGGAGCCTCTAGTACCATGCTGAGTAGAAGAAGCAGGAGTAGACATCCTTGCCTAACTCCTGGTCTTAGGAGGAAAGCATTCAATCTTTATACTGGTTATTAAGTTTATAGGCTACAGATTTTTAAACACAGATACCCTTTATCAGGTTGAGCAAGTTTTCCTTCTATTCCTAGTTTGCTGAGAGTTTTGATTGGGAATGAATGTGAGATTTTGCAAAACGATTTTTATGCACTTACTGAGATAATTATATGGTTATTCGTTTCTGCTTTACTAATATGCTTCATTACATTGATTGTTTTACAAATGTTAAATCATCCCTGAATTCCTGGAATGAACTCCATTTGGCAATTATGTATATACATATATGTATATGTGTTTAGAAACAATGCTTCACTCTGTCATCCAGGCTGGACTGCAGAGTACAGGGGCACAATCATAGCTCAGTGTAGCCTTGAACTCCGGGGCTCAAGTGGTTCCCCAACCTCAGCCTCCCCAGAAGCTAGGGCTACAGGCTTATGCCACCATGCCTTGCTAACTTTTTTAAAGACTTCTTTTCAAGACCAGGTCTCTCTGTGTTGCCCAGACTGGTCTTGAACACCTGGCCTCAAAGTGATCCTCCTGCATCAGCTTCCACAGGTAGCTTGGATTACAGGTGTAAGCCTGGTCCGGCTCTAGTAGACTTTTTATATGAGGGATATTAGTCTTTCATTTTCTTTTCTTCTAATGACTTTGACCTTTATGGGTATTAAGGTAATGATGACTTTACAGAATGAGCTAAGAAGTATTCCCAGCTTTTCAATTTTCTGAAAGAATTTGGTGTAGAATTAAAATTCTGGTAGTTGAAATCATGTGAGTTTTCTGTGTAGGAAGGGTTTTAATTGCCAGTTCGATTTCTTTAATAAATATAGAGCTATTCAGGTTATCAGTTTCTTCTTCAGTAAGTTTGGTGATTTGTGATTTTGAGGAATGGGTCCATTTCCTATAAATTGTTAAATTTATTGGCACAAAAAAATGTTCATAATGTCTTATTATTATTCTCTTAATAATCTTAGAATGTGTTAGGATGCCACTTCTATCATTTCTCATTTTAACTGGCATTTTTCTCTTTTTTCTGATCAACCTACCTAGAGGTTTATCAATGTTATTGATCTTTTCGAAGAACACACTTTTAAATTTATTTTTTATATTTCATTTAGTTCTGCTTTGATATTTATTAGTTCATTTTTCTACATACATTGAGTTTAATTTGCTCTTATTTTTCTATCTTCTTAAGGCAGAATCTGAGGTCACTGATTTGAAAACTTTCTTCTTTTACCTAACAAGTTTTCAGAGCTATAAAATTCTCCTTAAATACTGCTTTAGCATTACCCTACACATTTTGATGCTTTTAAAATTTTTATTCCCTTCAAAATACTTTCTCATTTCCCTTTTGATTTCTTCTTTTACTCACAGATCATTGAAAGTGTGTTATTTAGTTTCCATCTGTTTTGAGATTTTTCAAAGCTCTTTCTGTTGTCCATTTCTAATTTAGTTCCACTGTGGTCAGAGAATATATTTTGTATTATTTGAATCCTTTTAAATCTACTGAGATGGCCGGGCACAGTGGCTCACACCTGTAATCCCAGCACTTTGGGAGGCTGAGGCGGGCAGATCATGAGGTCGAGAGATCGAGACGATCCTGGCCAACATGGTGAAACCCTGTCTCTACTAAAAATACAAAAATTAGCTGGGCGTGGTGGCACGCACCTGTAGTCCCAGCTACTCAGGAGGCTGAGGCAAGAGAATTGCTTGAACCCAGAAGACAGAGGCTGCAGTGAGCAGAGATCACACTAATGCATTCCAGCCTAGTGCCTGGTGATGGAGCAAGACTCTGTCTCAAAAAAAAAAATCTACTGAGACTTGCTTCATGGCCCAGAATATGGACAAACTGATCAGTATCCTTTACGCTCTTGAAAAGAGTGTATACGCTGCTGTGATGAGAGGAGAGTCCAATAAATACCAACTAGGCTGAGTTAGTAAACAGTGTTGTTCAGATATTCCATATCCTTAATAACTTTCTGTCTACTTATTTTATCAATTGTTGGGAGATGGATATTGAAGTCTCCAAATCAAGTGGGAGATTTATCTATTTTTGTGGCAGTCCTATCAGTTATTATTTCCTGTTTCATGAAAGTGTATTATTGGCTGCGTAATTATTTAGAATTGTTACATTTTCTTGATTAGTTGATTCATTTATCCCTATGCCATAACCTTCTATATCCATGGTAATCATGCCCACTCTGAAATTTACTTTTCCTGATGTTATTATAGCAAGCCTAGCTTTCTTTTGATTAGTGTTAGTACAGTATGTCTTTCCCATCCTTTTACTTTTAACCTATTTGCTTTTCTATCAAACCATGTGTCTCTGCTAGGCAGCACACAGTGGGTCTTGTTTTTTTCTTGCAGTATTCCCTTCTCCTGTGTGGGCACCAGTAACTGTGACCACTAATCCTCATCTGACAGTATCTGTCTTATAATTGGGGCACTTAGCCTCTTGACCTGTAATATGTTTATTGATATCATTCTCCAGTCTATCTTTTTGCTTCTCGTTTTCTGTTTCCCCAGTTCTTTGTTCCCCTCTTTGCCTCCTTTTTTGATTGAATACATTTTATTATTCCATTTTATCATCTTTATTGGCTCACTAGCTATAATTCTTTGCTTTATTATTTTAGTGGGTACTTTGGAGTTTATAATAAACCACTTTATCTTATCACAATCTGCTTTTAAGTCATATTCTGTCACCTTTCTTTCAGTATGAGAACCTTACAATGGGGTACTTCTTGGCTTTTGTGTTATGTTGTCATATAGTTGCTATTACCTACATTACAATCCCCATGATACACTATTATTATTTTCTTTCTTTCTTTCCTTTTTGTTTTTGTTTGTTTGTTTGAGACAGAGTCTCACTCTGTCACCCAGGCTGGAGTACAGTGGTGCAATCTTGGCTCACTGAAACCTCTGCCTCCCAGATTCAAGTGATTCTCCTGCCTCAGCCTCTAGAGCAGTGGGAGCGGCACACAGTGGGTCTTGTACAGGCATGTACCCACCATGCCCAGCTAATTTTTGTATTTTTAATAGAGACAGAGTTTTGCCACATTGGCCAGGCTGGTCTTGAACTCCTGACCTCGTGATCTGCCCACTTCGGACTCCCAAAGTTCTGGGATTACAGGCATAAGCCACCACACGAGGCCTATTATTTTTATTTAAAAAGTAATTATTTTTGAAAAGATTTAAATAAGAAAAATCTCATATTTACTCATGTGTTTTCCACTTCTGGTGCTCTTCATTTCCCCTTAGTAGACTTATATTTCCAACTGGTAGCATTTTTCTCCTGCCTGAAGGAAACATCTGCCTGACTCTGTATCCTCTCTTGTGGTCCAGGTCCAGTGGTGGTCAATTCTTTCAGCTTTTAAATTTTGCCTTCATTTTTGAAAGATATGTTTGCTGGGTACAGAACTGTAAATTGACATTATTCTTTTCCTGTTTTTCTTTCTGTGCTTTAAAGATGTTGCTCCAGTGTCCTCTCACTCACATTGTTCATTATGATAAGTCTGCAGTCATCCCTGTCTTTTCTCCTCTGTATGGAACATGCCTTTTTTCTCTGGCTGCTTATAAAATGCTTTTTTTTTTAGCATTGTTTGAAAACATTTTGATTATTATGTATCTTGATGTGGTTTTCTTCATGTTTATCACACTTGGGGGTTCATCAAGCTTCTCCAGTCTGTGAGTTCATTACTACTGTTACATCAAATTAGGAAATTTTTAAGCCATTATTTCTTTATAAACTTTTGCCCACCCCCCAGCTACTTTCAGGCACCTCAATTATACATATATTGGTCTCCTTGAAGTTGCTTCTGCACTCACTGAGGCTCTGGTCATTTCTTCACTCTGTTTTCTTCATGGTTCTACTTTTGATTGTTTCCACTGTTATGACTGTGAGCCCATTAACCTTTTCTTCTGCAATGTCTCATCTGTTGTTAACCTCATTTATCTGGTTTTCATCTCTGACACGATGATTTTCATCTCTGAAAGTTCAATTTCTGGGCGTGTGTGTGTGTGTGTGTGTGTGTGTGTGAGTCAGAGTCTTGCTCTGTCACCAGGCTGCAGTGCAATGGTGTAATCTCAGCTCACTGCAACCTCCACCTCCCAGGTTCAAGCTATTCTCCTGCCTCAGCCTCCTGAGTAGCTGGGACTACAGGCATGCGCCACCACACCCAGATAATTTTTTGTGTTTCAGTAGAGACAGGGTTTCACCATGTTGACCAGGATGGTCTCTATCTCCTGACCTCATGATCTGTCCAACTTGGCCTCTCAAAGTGCTGGTATTACAGGCATGAGCCATCATGCCCAGCCCAGTTTGTTTTTTTGAATATCTTCCACATAACTACTTGGCTTTTGGGAGACACATAAAGTACAATTATAATAAGTATTTAATGTATTTTCCTGCTCATTTCAACATTTATTCAGTTCTGGGCTAGTTCAGATTGATTAATTCATCTTCTCACTCTGGGTCATGTTTTCCTGCTCCTTATGTGTGGTAATCTTTAATTAGATGCTAGATATTGTGCATTTTTCTTGGTTGGATTTT
This sequence comes from Saguinus oedipus, assembly GCA_031835075.1. Classification (NCBI taxonomy): domain Eukaryota; kingdom Metazoa; phylum Chordata; class Mammalia; order Primates; family Cebidae; genus Saguinus; species Saguinus oedipus. Next base: position 9,508,710 of record CM063170.1, read on the forward strand.
GGATTTTTTATATTTCCATAAATATCCTTGTGTTTCATTTGGGAAACTTCTCAGCTATCGTCCCTTCAAATATTTCCTTTCCCTAATTTACCCTGAGGAACTGCAATTAGACATATTACAGCATTTTAGTTTAAGTTACTTGGAAACAGTTTGATCCTGAGCAGGAATGATCAGTGTTTGGTTTAGGGCCAAGCAGTTCCTCCTGTGGAAATAAGACTCCTCTGTGTTCTCTGCCCAGTGTCCCATGAACATTTCCAGTCTGGTGGATGGAAACAGGCACTATGGCCTTCTCCTGCGTGGGCACCAGGAGCTGTCACCACTAATCCTTCCACGTGCTTCTCTCCACAGCCCTGGGTAGTTTTCTCAAATAAAAAATAACGCTGATCAGCATTTAGCTAAATATTCAAGCAGTCGGGGAGGGGGGTTCCACAGCAGATACCAGAACTCGCATGTGCAGCTCTCCCCTCTCTTTGACTCTGTACTATGAACTCTCGCCATCTTGGTTTGGTCTTCTCAAACTCTCAGTTTTGTGTCCTCACTAAAGGAGTCTTCCAGGCTCCCCTGGGTCCCACCTCCATGAGCCATGTCCTGAGAACATTTTCAAGTCAGTAGCCCAGGCAGTTTTAGGGCTCAGTTTGTCATTTCCCATCACTCACGGACCATTATACTTTGTTACTTGATGTCTCATTTCTTGAAAGCTCTTGTTTCACATAGTCTGTCTGGTTCGGGTTATTTAGGTTGAAGGGTTAATCTTGTTCCTGTTACTCCATGTTGGCCAGAAACAAAAGCCTGTAGCTACCTTTCTAAATCACCTTTGCCTTTAGTTTTCTTCTCTTTCATTACCACATGCTGTGTGAGAACTCATTTTTATTTAACCTGCTCAGCACTTAGGATTTTGAATCTGGAGATGCATGACTTCCATTGGTCCTGGAAATCGCTCAGCCACTGTCTCCTCAAATGTCTCCTTTCCCCAATTTTCCCTGTGGAACTCCAATTAGACACATATTACAGCATTGTAATCTATCTGCCTGTGTATTTACCTGTCTGTCTCATTCTTGGTAATTTATTCAGATCAATCTTATTAATTCTCAGTAGTTGTATCCAAATTGTTTTAATTTCAGTGACTATATTTTTCACTTTTAGGATATATTTGTTGTTGTAATTTTCCAAATTTGCCTGGTTTCCTTATGGAATATGCTGCTCTTCACTCATTTTTTAAGATATCTTTTTCCATGTTTTTAATTGTTTAAAATTTTAATGTTGGGTATTTGATGACTGTTTTGTCTGAATTTCTTGATGAAATTGTCCTGCCACCACATTGCTTTTCATATTTTGCATTTCTTCTCTGCAGGACTTATAATTTTCTACTGTGAGTTCATAGTCCACAGTTTTATCTGGAAATCTTGCACAGCCTGTGTTGAGGACGTGTCCCCAAGGCAGTTTGCAATTTGCTCCTCCCAGAGGCCCCCAGGGGTTTCCAGGTTCATCCCACTTTCCCCCAATTCCCCACTTGGGCATTCCTGGGCCTCATGGTTGTGTATTTTCTCAGCCCAGCCACACTGTGGGCCAGTTTTATTGCTGTAATTCTCAGCAGAAACTTTCTTCCCACCAGTCCCGACTAAAACAAGCAAGCTCCTCTAGGGTCTGGGCTGCATGCAAGGGTCACGGTTCTAACCCCCAGCTTGTGTGAGTCCAAGGCCTAATCTCTTTTCCGCTGATGGGCATTGACACAAGAGCCCTTCCTTGGAGAGACTAGTAACCCACCCCTGGAATAGCTGCGCCATCCACTCCCACACCTCCTGAAGCGGTTTTCAGCTCTGTCTTGGGATTTTCCTAGTTTCTCAAAGCACAGTTCTGCATTTGAAAGGAATCTGCCATGTTTTGGGATCTTGCTAAGTGATTTCTGTCAGACTCGGTGACTTATCAGAGGTGCTTTTGGGACAGTTAATCCACAACATTGCTTACACCAGATAACCCCATTTACAGATAAGCAGACTGAGGCCACAAGCCTTCCCCAGTGACACAAGCTAACACATACAGAGCCCTGGATTACAGGAAGACTTGCTCTCATGGAGACAGCAGAGATGCCTGTCAACAGCAGGGGGGCAGGATGTGCACATTCTAAGGGCATGTCCTTCCCCTGTCTGCACCAGATGAAACCCAGAGAAACTCCAATAACTTCCACAATGATAGCTAACCAGAAACCAAGGATTATTGCTACACCTAGTCCACCCTAAAACATCCTGAATTCCCTCTGCACAGATCCCATGACTTCTAACTTGCATTTCTGGCATTCTGGGATTCAGGTGTTCATGTCTCAGTTGTCAGCCTGTTGACAAACCTGCTCCCTGGCCAGGCCCAGCCAGGCAGGTCCTGAGAAGAGGGTGCCACTTTGCCTGCCAGCAGCCCAGCATCAGCTGGGAGGGATGGAGAAGCAGCAACCAGACCGGACATCCACCAGTCAGTGTTGATGACCACAGGGCATGGGGGCCAGCCAGACAATATGAGACAGAATCAGCACCCCTATTTATGCTAAGCCTCCTTTTCTCTCTAAAGGATAACAGATTTGGTCTAAGTTTCTTAGACAATAGAGTAAAAGGTGAAAAATCCATTTAGGCTCCCTTTGTGTGCATCAGCTCTTGCCATGACGATGCAGAGGAAAAGCCACCCTGGCACCGAGAGGCTCTGGCAGCAGTAGCTGCTGGCCAGGGTGAGTGCAGCTGGTGGCTGATCAGAGGGAGCTGAGCTGTGCTTCACCTTGTGGGTTGGGCTCAGCCATCTGTGCTTTCTTCTGGGACTCAGGCTCAGGTGGCAGCTACACAGGGGGATGCCAGTTCCAGGCAGGTTAGAGGAGGTTCAGGGGCGCAGCCCCTGCGATGTGCACTGCAGTTTCGTACTAACACCCAGAGTCCAAACAGGTTCCACGCCAAGCCCCACGTCAGGGAGCAGGGATGCGCCCTCCTTCCACAACAGGGTGAGGATGGATGTTCTTTAATAACTATTGTATCCACCTCACCTGCCTCCCTTCAACCCCAAACCCCAAAGATGGCGGCCCTGAGCAGCAGCATGTGCTCACTGCCCACTCGTTCTCTGAGACACAGACCTAGCATTCTAGATTTTAGATCCACAGAACGGATCCCACTCTATGTGCCATTCTGCCTTTTCCTCCCCAGCAATCCCTCCCAGGCATTTGAGTCAATATTTACCGAGCTGTATTTCCTTAGCTCTGTGCTTCTGCAGTTGCCAAAAAGGGTCAGGCATGGCCTCTGCTTCTCCAGAAAGGTGCACCCAGTGTGTGTCTGTCTACCTGTCTGATTCGGCTTCCCAGAGAGAGAATCTGGGGAAGTTTGTCATAACAGTACCCTCCTGTTTACTGCCTGATCCTGATGAGCTGTCAGGCAGCCTGGGAGGTCAAACCTACAGGTTATCCCTATTTTGGGTGAGGATACAGGGATGCCAGAGATGTGACCAAGGTCGCAGAGTAGCTGAGAGGCTCAGCTTAGTCCAGCCCCAGCCTGGGCAACTGCAGAGCCATGTTCTTGACCTGTATCCATGTCCAATGTCGGATGCTGCTGAAAGCAGATGATCTTCCTGATTCCAGGTGGTTTGTGGAGCGAGAGGTGCAGCTGTGAACACTCAGAGATCAGCAGGGAGAAGGCTAAGGTCACAGGCCTTACAAGGGTCAGAAGAACTTGGCTCCACACCACAGGTTCTGGAGAAGGGCAAGGGTGGGGCAGGATTGGGGCAGGGGCCTTTGCCAAGGAATGCAGGGGCTGAGAGGAGCAGCAGTGTGGGATGGGTCACCCACAGCCTCCTGCTTCTCCCCACTACCCATCTATAAGTTGTCACTGGCTGACACACAGAGGCTGCAGTGGCAGAGAAGGAACTCACACACTGCCAGACAACTGGCCCCTTGCTTGAGAGCACTGTTGGCTGAGCACTGTATAACTTTACACAGAGCCCAGGTAGTTTCAGCCAGAGAGGGGATGAGATCTAAAATATGGCCTAGACTCAACAATAAAAAGACAAATAATTGAACTTGAAATGGGCAAAGGATTTGATAGGCATTTCTCCACAGAAAATATACAAATGGCCACTAAGTACCTGAAAAGATCATCAGTGTCTTTAGTTATTAGGGAAATGCAAATCAAATCCACAATGACACACTCCACACCCACTGGGATGGCTATATTTTCTTTTAATGGAAAATAACAAGAGCTGATGAGGATACATTGCTTGTGGAACATAAAATGGTGCCACCACTTTGGAAAACTGGCATTTTCGCAAAAAGGCAAATGTAATTACCATATGACCCAGCAATTCCAATCCTAGATATACACCCAAAGGAACTGAAACAGGGACTCAAACAGATACTAATATACACATGTTCACAGCAGCATCACTCACAATAGCTAAAAAGTGGAAGCAACCCACCTATCCATCAAAAGAAAAATAGAGAAACAAGGTGTGGTGTGTCCATGCAGTAGAATATTATTCAGCCATGAAAAGGAATGAATCACTGACCCAGGCTACAACCTGGATGAGCCTCAAAGACACCCTGCTTGGGGGAAGAAGCCAGGCACAGCAGGCCACCGATTGCGTGATTCCATTTGTATAAAATGTAAAGAACAGGCAAATCCACAGGGAGAAAGAGCAGATCGGGGGCTGCCAGGAGCTGGGGAAAGGACAATTGAGAAAAACTGCTAACAAGTACAGGGTTTCTTTTTAGGGTGACACAAATGTTCTGGGATTTGTAGTGGTGACGGCTGCACAATATTGTAAATACACTGAAAACAGCTGACTTGTACACCTTAAAATAATAATTTTCTCTTACGTGAACTGTGTCTTCATTTTTAAATGGCATGCACACAGTCTGGTCCAGGAAGAATCCTAAAGCCCTTCCTGCTGGGAAAGCCAGTTCACTTCAGCTCTCTCTGAGCCTTCAGTTTCCTTGTGCCTGAAATAGGGGCAATAGTGCCTGACTCACAGGCTGTTACACCAATTAAATGAGATAAGGAGAGAAACACCCAGGGCTATTGTGCTGAATTAATGAGATCATGCAAACAATGTAACCCTGGGATGAAAAATAGACCCATTTAAAAACGTCACTTGGCCCTGTTCCCATCACACCTGTGGGTGACTTGGCTTGACACCTGCATCGGGCGGTGAGCCTCCCTGGTCTCTCCCCACAGCAAATCCTTCAGCCTCTGCTCTGAACTCCTAACAGCCTGCCCTAAGCCCGTTTGCCCAGGACACTCACCTGAATTCAGCATGTCCCCATCCCCTCCAACTAGGCCTTCAGGTAGAGTGGGAATTCTGAAATTGCATCGTGCCACACTCCTTTTCCCCCAGCCCCCTTTAGGAAACCCTGCCAGGTACCTAAAATGAAATCCACCTCTTTTATGACCCTTAAGGTTCTGGGATCTCCCTCTTCCCTCTGCCCCAGCCCTGGGCGGCAACCAGCTTCATGCATTACTCCACATCCAATCCACCTGGCCAGAGCAGAGCCCACAGGACAAGCCCAGGCTGTGGTCTTCGGCTCTGCCGTGTTTTCCACTGCACTTCCCGCTGTGGGAAGTAACTATGCTTTCTGGTGCTAGGGTGCATTCATTGCATGACAGTTTTGTGTGCCTGTTTCTTTATTTGCCCCACAGGCTCCATCAGTAGACCAGGTGCAAGGGAGGACTGCCCCTGGGAAGCGCCCCCGCGGCCTTTCTAGCGTCAATTTCCCAGCTGGAAAACGAAGGGGCGGGCCGCTGATGAGCAGCCCCTCCTAGCTTTCGAGGTGCAGCGAGGGACTCCACAGCCCAGGTGGTGATGAAACCCAGGAAGTCCAGGGCTGTCTGGACACGGAAGCCGGGGCCAGGCAGGACGCTGAGGAGCGGGCAGCTTCTTCGTCATCCCACCCTCTCCAAATCCACTCCCTAGAGCCCCACGCTCTTGCCCGCCCAGCAGCAGCGTCTGAGGAGCTCCGTGCACCTGCTGTCCCGCAGGTGAAGCCGAGTCTGCACGGCCGCGCTGCGCCATCAGGTGGCAGCAGAGCGCCAGGGATGGGCCGGGAGGCGGGCGGGGCCGAGCTCAGAGGGCGGTGATCCGGGCCCCGCCCAAACCCGCCCGACCACTCCCAGGCCCAGGCCCTGTCCCCGCCGCCCCGCAGACCCAGGTTTGGGGTCCAGGTCTGCAGCCCCACGCCCCGAAAGAGCGCAGCGCCCTGGACTGAGAGGAGCTAGGGCGGCAGTGGGCGGGCTCCAGCAAGAAGACCGGCTCTGTAAGCCCCTGACACCCATCTTCTCACTCAGCGCGGCAGTGAGCCGCTCAGTGCCTGGCGCCTAGCCCAGCTGCCCTCAGGCCCCTCCGCACCCATCTTTCCCCAAATGCCCTTTAGAGCCTCTGCACCAAATTGAAGCTGAGCGGTCTCTGGATTCACTCCTGTCCTGACCTAGGAGGGGTATCGCCCAGATCCCAGGCCAGGGGCTTTGGTAAGGACAGAGGGCAGGGCAGAGGGGCCCGGGGATGCACACAGCTGCTGGGGGAGACCCAGGAAGTCCAGCCTCTCACACTGAGCTGCCGTCCACTCCCCTCGAGGGAGCCTCGGAGTCGGGAAATCCAGGCGGATGGGAACCCTAACCCCCCTCCCTAGTGTCTTCTCCCTCCTTGGTCTCAGTTAAATAAAAATTATGGAAGACCATGGTTTTGGACAAAGTGCCTGCTCTGGGCCCTGCATGGGCCAGACCAAAAATCAAATGCCGTCACTCACACTCAGGCATGGCTTTGTCACCAAACGCAAACGAAGTTGTCATATGACCTTCCAAAAAATCAAGAGAGAGCAATTGGCCAGGCGCGGCTCACACCTGTCACCCCAGGACTTTGGGAGTCCGAGGCAGGAGGATTGCTTGAGTGCAGGAGTCTGAAACCAGCCTGGGCAATACAGTGGAACCCTGCCTCTATAAAAAATAATAAATTCTTTTTAAAAAAGAAAAGGAGAGAGAGAGAGAGAGAGAGAGATAATGGCCAACTTCCCAAACAGGCCTCGTTTTCAATCAGTGTGGAATGAAGTTCCCTCTATTTTAATCCTTAGCCTGAAGTCACCCAATATGAGACAATAGATTGGTCATTTTTCTACTTTTCTGCTCCCTGTCCCCGCCCTGCAGAGACAGTAACTTTGAAACAAACAATATGCCTGTGTCCTTTGCCTCTGCTTTCTTCTAGGAAGCCCTTTCTGCCTATTAAACCGCCCCCTCTGCTCAGCTCACCGAAGCACTAATTCTACTTTACAGAGGAACGTGTTGCCCAGTTCCAGAATAGAAATCGAGTCCATTAAGATCTTTAAACTAAACGTGTTGTCATGCTGTCCTTTGACAGTGGGAAACCATTTAACACATTGTTTTGTACTAAAGCAAACACAGATGTCCTCTGGAGGAATGCAGAGTTTCCATAAAATCCTATTAAAAAACAGGAATGTTGAAGAAATTTTGACTCTGGGGAGGCTGTTTGAGGTTGTACCCCCAGATCATAGTGGGCCATATATTTGGCATCCTTTGACTTTAAAGGTACGCCCACAGAGATGTTTGAGAAACCATGCAAAAGCCCCAGTTCCCACTAACGTTGTAGGAGAGGATTTACTGCAAGTCTGGAGGGATGGCAGTGCTGGCCTGAGCAGGACACCGAGGCCACTCCAGCAGTGATCGTTCCAGCCTCATGTGCACTGGGGGAGGCCAGTGTGGGAGCAGTGCTATGAAGAGGGATGTGAACACAGGCCGGGAGGCTGGACTTGCAAACCCATCCCTGCCACATCACCAGGCAGCATCTCCTTCCATCTTTCCCTGGCCCTCCCACCCCAGGCTCCCCCAGGTCTGCCCTCTCTTGAGCCCCAACCCCACCTCTGATGATCAAGTGTTGTATTAAAGCAGTGTTGAATTTTAAGGTAAAAGCATAACTATCCTGTAAATGTGAAATGTATCAAGGATTTTATTGAATGCCTTAATTAGCAAGGAAACCAAGAAGATGTTAGAACTGGCTCACAGGAGAATTCAAAGCATATTATACAGAAAATAAGGAACGAGGAGGCAAGGTGGCTCACACCTGCAATCCCGACACTTTGGGAGCCCGAGATGGGTAGACCACTTGAGGTCATCTGGACCAGCCTGGCCAACATGGAGAAACCCCATCTCTACTAAAAATACAAAAATTATTTGGGCATGATGATGGGCACCTGTACTCCCAAGTACTCAGAGGCTGAGGCAGGAGAATCACTTGAACCTGGGAGGCAGAGGTTGCAGGAAGCCAAGATTGTGCCACAGTACTCCAGCCTGGTGACAGAGAGAGACTCCGTCTCAAAAAAAAGGAAGGAAGAAAAGAAAATAAGGAGGGCTGAAGTAGATTTGCAGATGATGTAATGAACCGTGGCATTCCGCCAGGCAGGGAGGCAAGGTTAACCTGCATGTTTATGGACTCGCGTCATTTGTATTATTGTCAACTTTCTGCAAAAGAGCCCAAGTGAAAGGCGGCAAGCCCTGGAAGGGTATGGGAGACAGAACATGCAGTCCTTTTTGCCCATTTCAAAGTCTTAACATTTTCCCAACACAGGCAAAACTCCCTATTTACCCCACCATCGTCCCAAACTCAAAATGTCGAAAGCCAAATCAAGTCAAATCGGTCCTCATCTTCCCCGTCCCACCAGGCAGCTCTGTGATGGTCACCTCAGGTGTCTGGGTCTTCACCCATCTCTCCAAGTGTGAGGCTCTGGTCTGCCTAGAAGCTGCCACCCTCTGCCTCCCTGTTCCTCAAGGGTGTCATGCGACAGAGGGCTCCACAGTTTAGGGATCAAGTCCTCTACCAGCTGTGTGATCTTGAAACCTGTGGTTCTGTGTCTCAGTCTCCACATTTGAAAATGGGAGTGGCACTGGCACCCATCTGCCCACAGTTCTCCTTCTGTGGTGGAAGGAGATGCTGCCCGCTGAATGGCTGTGAGGACAGAGTGAGTCCCCAGGGTGGAGCAGATCAAATTGGGCTTCCCCAGCCCCACTCAGCCCCTCTCCCTTCACCCACCATCTCTGCCACACATGCTGCCCAGCCCCAGTCCCCCATGCCAGCTCCATTTACAGCCCACCCCCCACACTGACCTCACAGCTGCATTAACCTCCCTCCCTCCAGCCCAAAGCATTCCTAGCTCCTGATCCTCTTGAAATAAAACCCAAATGCCTTGTGTAGTGGGCAAGGCTCCCCTCCATGTGGCCCTGAGTTCCAGCTCCAGCTCCGCTGTTCAAGCATCCATCCCTCACCCACACTCCCCATTCCAAGGGAGTGGTGATTCCCTCATGTTTATCACTCAGTCCTGTCCCCTGCCCATGTGCACACATAACTCAGGCATCCGATCAGGGTGCTCTCATGTGGACTGCAAGGACAGACATGTTCTCTCTTCTGGACGGGGTGGGATGCAGATGTGAAACCTGGCACTGCAGCAGTTATTTTGTGCCCATGAGAAAAAGCTAAGTTTGGAATAAGGCCAACTATGAGGGCAGAGATGGAAAGAAATTGAGGCCATGACAGCTCTGTTGAGCCACCGGGTCAAGCCAAACCTGAACTCCACCTGCCTTGGGACCTCCCAGTTCCAGACGTCAGTCCCTTCTCTCTCAATGAAGGTAGTTGATTTGTCTTTTCTGTTCCATGCAGCCCAGTGCTTCCTAACTTATTCCTTCCCCTTGTCTGCCGCTCTAGCTAGTTTCTGTCTTTGGGCTGTTTTCCTGGATGCCCCAGGCATTGGGTGCTGTCTGTGTCCAGCCCGCTCACTTCCTGTCCTGCCCACCAGCTAGCTGGCACTTGTGGCCAAGTTTCCAGAGACCCACAGGGTGGCGACTGCACAGAAACAAGGGTTATTCCAGGGTCGGCTGAGACAGAGACAGGTGCTTGTCTCCATGTGAAGCTGTGGATGCGCCAGTGAGTAGCCGCCATGTGCAAACCCAAGCACCTGCGGTGGCTGCCTTGGCTGGTGTCACGGCTTCTGTTTAGGGGACAGAGCAGATTGACACAGATGTCAGGAGCCCAGGGGTCTCCTTTGACCTGGGGGACTTAAAAGTTTTCTCTGTGACTGGGCACATGGCTCACGCCTATAATCCCAGCACTTTGGGAGGCTGAAGCAGGTGGATCATGAAGTGAGGAGTTTGAGACCAGCCTGGCCAACATGGTGAAACCCTGTCTCTACTAAAAATACAAAAAATAGCTGGGCATGATGGTGTATGTCTGTAATCTCAGCTACTCGGGGTTACAATAGCTGGGAGGCTGAGGCAGGAGAATCGTTTGAACCCGGGAGGTGGAAGTTGTGGCGAGCCGAGATCTCCCCATTGCACTCCAGCCTGGGCAACAATAACAAAACTCCATCTCAGGAAAAAAAAAAAAAAAAAGAAGCAGAAGTTTTCTCTGTATTAGTTTTCCCCTCTCCAGCACTTTCCATTATACACCTCGGTGGGAGGCCGGGACATCGACAGGCTGGAGATTTATGAGGAAAGAGCTGGGCCTCCAGCAGGCCCTGATAGCTCCCTAATTCCTGTCATTAGTCAACAGGAGCCTCTAGATTCTCTCTCTCCACAGCGGCTCGAATGTAATTACCAGCTGGGAGTGCTGGGCATGGAGGCCTTGCATCCTGCATTTCGCAAAATTCCCTGAATGCACTTCATGATTCTGGAAGCTTTAGTCGGCCTGCAATTACAAGTAGCCCTTATTAAAACTCTGTGCAGCCTCCCACATCAAACAAAATTAATCAGTAACAAGCTGTAAGGCTATTAGGTCATTTCCCAATACACAGCAACTCAGGAGCGGCCCTATCTGATTGGTCCACGCACGGCCGCAGGAATTCTCCCATGTTTATCTGAATGCCGTGAGCTTTACATGAGATGTTTGTCTTTGCTTGAATTACATCTGGGTATTATTCTGCTGAATGTATTCCGATTGGTCTGGCAGGCTCGCTTTGCAGCGCGCACACCACTGAGATGGTCATCTCATTCTGGTCAAGAGTGTGAGGAAACGTGTGGTCCCTGTGAGGCCACCTCAGGTGTGGCCGGGAAGCCGAGTGCGAGCTGTGGGACACTTTCCTTCTCTGTTGCCACAGGGTCCCTCCCAGTATCCCTGCATCCACCTTGCCTTTGCACTCTGGTGCACAGGCAGCCGGCATGAGTCCTTTCAGCACTTTTTATCCTTTCAGGCGCTTTGAATCTCATCACCCACTGTCCTCCCTGTCCACCTGGCCCATTCTGGCCTGCAAGGCTCCTGCACCATCAGGTCTCTGCCGGCCTCTATTCCTCGCCTTTGACTTTGCCCACTGTTCGCCCCGTGACAGTTACAGGGACATCTCCCAGCCCAGCCAGGGGCTCTTCTTATGAGAGACTAATAGAAAGGTGGGGTTCCAGGCCCCTGCCCTGGCCTCCAGGGTGGGCTTTTGGCAATGGCAGAAATCATCTTCGTGACTTGTAAGGTCTGAAGTCAAAGGAGGTGTCAATGTCAACCTAGCCTCTGGGCACAGGCTCTTGCAACCCCGAGCTGTCCAGTTAGCCATCTGGATGCTCTGAGGCCCCCATGCTGTGAAACTGGCGCATGTGAGAATCCCTGAGACCACGGGGAGAGAGAGATGCCCGCCCTGCCCGCACCAGCCACCATGGTTCCCGGACCAGAGACTTGGCTCATTCTATTCCCTCTGCCTGGAACACTCTTCCTCCCTGTCTCTGTGCAGCCAGCCCCTTTGCCTTCTTTAGCTGTCTGCTCAGACATCATCTCCCCTTCAGATCACCCTCTGTGAAGGAAATGGCTTGCCCTATTGTCTCCCCCCACACCCTCCCTCAATGCCACGTTCATTCCCTCTCGTGGGGTGGCACAGGTTGCAGTCCATGTTCATTTGCTGGTGTGGGTATTGTCTACTTCCCCAGCCAGAACGTGACTTCCCACACCTGCCTGGTTCTCTGTTGATGGCCCAGGGTGAGATGACAGTGCCTGGTACACAGGACATGGTCATGGTCATGGCCCACTGCCCCGCTGTCCAATGGGTGCGTGGAAGGATGGTGGCCCTTCCCCAACCCCACCCCCCCAATTCTGTTGAAGGCTCCTACCTTGAGTTTTACCATTGAAGGAAATCTTTGCCACTTCATTGGGCCACTAAAATGTCCTTTTTTTTAAGTACTGGAGAGATGGGTATGTTTTTCCTGTGTTCATCGTGGGTGTTCTTTTTTCTCTTAGAAATTCCTGGCTGGGCACATTGACTCACACCTGTAATCCCAGTGCTTTGGGAGGCAGAGGCAAGGGGATCACGAGGTCAGGAAATTGAGAACATCCTGGCCAACATGGTGAAACCCTGTCTCTGCTAAAATGCAAAAAATTAACCGGGTATGGTGGCATACACCTGTAGTCCCAGCTACTTGGGAGCCTGAGACAGGGGAATCCCATGAACCCTGGAGATGGAGGTTGCAGTGAGCTTGTATTGAGCTGAGATCATGCCACTGCACTCCAGCCTGACAACAGAGCAAGTTTCTGTCAAAAAAGAAGGAAAGGAAAGGAAGGGGAGGGGAGGGGAGAGGAGGGGAGGGGAAGGGAAGGCCAGTCATCTGCCTGTGTTCCTGTCAGCACAATCCCATTTCAACCCACCCTGCTGCCACCTGGAAGGCATGTGATGACCTTGGTGCCTCCTCCGGTCACCATCCAGGTATGTCTTTGTGTCTCTCTGTGTCTTTTTCAATCAATTTTGAACAACTTAAAAGCAAGGATTGAATTTTCTACTCTCAGGTCCTGCGTGAGACCCAATGGGGCAGCTTCATTCTGACAATACTGTGAGGACAACACAGATGCTCAGTAAGCTCTTACTGTTTGCTCAGTTGGTTGGGTTGACTTTGTTTAGAGTTTCCATAGTTCTGGCCTCAGTTACCAAACTTAGTGAGATTAATAGCACATTTCAATAGCAGTAAAAACAACAAACTTCTAGGAATACACCTAATAAATGTGCAGGACATTGGCCGGGCACAGTGGCTCACACCTGTAATCCCAGCACTTTAGGAGACCGAGGCAGATGGATCACTTGAGGTCAGGAGTTCAAGACCATCCTGGCCAACATGGCGAAACCCTGTCTCTAATAAAAGTACAAAAATTAGCCAGGCATGATGGTATGCAACTGTAATCCCAGCTACTGGGGAGGTTGAGGCAGGAGAATCTCTTGAACCCAGGAGGCAGAGGTTGCAGTGAGCCAAGATCATACAACTGCACTCCAGCCTGGGAAACAGAGCAAGACTCCGTCTGAAAAAAAGGAAAAAAAGAAATACATAGGACATGCGTTAAAAAATATTAAAATACTGCAAGCCAAAATTAACAGCCAACCAATGGAGGAAAAGGCATTAGCAACTCATACAGTAGACAAGGTGCTACTTTCCCAAATACATTTTTTAAAAAGCTTCCTAAAACAATGTGACAAAGACCAGCAAATTAATTGAAACATGGGGAAAGAACTTACATGGGCAACTGGCATTTGAACACGTAGGAAGACGCCCCGCTGTACTCGCAACAAGAAAACGCAAATTGAAACCACATGGAGGTCCCATTTGATGACCAGTCAGACTGGCAGAGAGGAAAACGCCAAGCAACCCTCGGTGTTGACAAACTTTCGGGGAAGGAGGTGCACTCATACATAACTGATAAGGTACAAGTTAGCACAACTTTTATGGCCAGCAAGTTGGCAACATCAATAAAAACATAAATGCATCTGCCCTTTGGCCTGGCAATTTTGCTTATCCTATAGATACCACTGCGCACAGGTGAAATCATCTATGTGTGAAATTACTCACTGAAGCATTATTTATAATGACCTAAAAGCCTGTTGATAAGAGATTGTTACATAAATCATAATTGATCCATAAAATGAAACACAGCTTTAAAAAAATGAGGAGGCTGGTCACAGTGGTTCACACCTGCAACCCCAGCACTTTGGGAGGCCTAGCAGAAGCAGAAGGCTGGGCAGCGTGATGAGACACTGTCTCTATAAAAATAAACTAACTGGGCCTGGTGGTGTGCACTTGTGGTCCCAGCTAATCAAAAGGCTGAGGAGGGAGGATGGCCTCAGCCCAGGAGGTGGAGGCTGCACTGAGTCGTGACTGTACCACTACACTCCAGCCTGGGCAAATGAGCAAGACCCTGTCAAAAAAAAAAAAAAGTATGAGGAGTCTACTTTTGGCTTTGATCAACCAGGTTGGAGAAAACTAATGACAACATGTGCTTTACTGCGTCAGAGAGCCACCAAGGCAGCCAAGACTTGAAGGCCTATGATACTTTGGGGGAGGGAAACGTGTGGAGGTGAGCTGAACTACTGGACCCTTTGGAGCAACTGCAGGCTCATAACTGGCATGAGCTGAGATGCCGAGAGGCTGAGCAGGGAGGCCCGCTGCGAATCCGAGCTCAGGGGACCTCTCAACACTGCCTTGCCAGCAGGAAGACGAGGATCGGAGTTCAGGACTGCTCACACAGGCAGGGCTGGGAGAGACAAGATCCTGGGTAGAGGAAAGGATCCCAGCGGTCCGGGGTATCTACTTGTAAGCAGCACAGGGTGAGCCCAAAGAGGCTGAGCAAGGCTGCTAGGAATCTAAGCAGAACAGTGGGAACCCTGCAGCACTGGAGAAGGAAAGACGGGCTCAGGCCTGTCATGCCAGAGAGTCCCTGGGAAGCACCTGCAGCTTTTCTACGGGCCCCTGAAGGACAACCTCTCTTCCAAGATCTAGATTTAAATCCAAGAGGCTTCTTGACCTTGAAGTCCAGCAGCCATCTCAGAGAGGACATGTTCAGAACAAACTCCCCATTGCCCTCCCTGCACTGCCCTTCCCCACTCCCCTCCTGGGTCAGTGCAGCCTCATCCCTCTAGCTAGTTAGGTGAGACCCTGCGCTCAGCCTAGACTCTCCCTTCCTCTTGTCCCCATGGTGAATCTGTCAGCAACTCTTGTTGGTTTCACCTTCAAAACATGCCTGGAATCAGACCCCCTTCTCCCAACTTCACCACCACCCCTTGGCCCAAACCACCATTTCCCTCCCTCTCCGCACCGGTACCCAAGCCACCATCTCCTTCCTCCTCCGCACTGGTACCCAAGTCACCATCTCCTTCCTGTGGCATTGGTATAACATCTGTCCAACTTGTATCTCAACATCCACTTGGTCCCTAGAGACACAACATCTGCAAAAGTAAAAGTCATTGTACCAACACTGAGAGCAAACTCCAAAAATCTTAGAGGGGCCCACAAGATAAAACCTTAGACTGATACACAGGATCCACCTTAGAGTGACCCACAGGATCCACCTCAGAGTGACCCACATGATCCACCTCAGAGTGACCCACAAGTTCCACCTTAGAGTGATCCACAGGATCCACCTTAGAGTGACTCACAAGAACCATCTCAGAGTGACCCACAAGATCCACCTCAGAGTGACCCACAAGATCCATCTCAGAGTGACCCACAGGATCCACCGTAGAGTAACCCATAGGATCCACCTCAGAGTGACCCACAAGATCCACCTTAGAGTGACCCACAAGATCCACCTTAGAGTGACCCACTGGATCCACCTCAGAGTGACCCACAGGATTCACTTCAGAGTGACCCATAGGATCCACCTTAGAGTGACCCATAGGATCCACCTTAGAGTGACCCACAAGATACACCTTAGAGTGACCCACAAGATCCAACCCTAGAGTGACCAACAAGATCCTATATGATATCCTCTCCCAAGTGTTTTTAATGGAACTTTTATTTTAGATTATTTTTTCTTTTTTTTGAGATGAAGTTTCCCTCTTGTCACCCAGGCTGGAGCACAATGGCGCCATCTCGGCTCACTGCAACCTCCATCTCCTGGGTTCAAGTGATTCTACTGCCTTAGCATCCCAAGCAGCTGGGATTACAGGTACCCACTATCATGCTGGATTAATTTTTTATATATTTTTAGTAGAGGCAGGGTTTCACCGTGGTGGCCAGGCTGCTCTTGAACTGCTGACCTCAGCTGATCCACCAGATTTTACATTTAGATTTATAGAAAACTTGGGGAGATAGCACAGAGAATTCAGTCTACCCTGCACCTGGCTTACCCCATTCCTAACATCCCACACAAGGACAGGGCATTTGTCACGTTATGGAACCAATACTGGCACACCAGCATTAACTAAAGCCTGCCCTTTATTTGGATTTCATTACTTTTTCCCTACTGAGTCCCTTGCAATTTCCAAACCTGCCTGGAATTTTGAACCCTGTGACTGAACTACTGGTTAATGAAACTATTTTTTTTAATGTATTTCTTAATCCCAGCTGGCTCAGGAGTGGACACAGACCCATGAGTCAGGTTCCAGGACTCATGGGTCCCCCTCTGAGACACCTGACGCAGAGAGTGCTGGGCAGGTCAGGCTGCTGCCGCTGTGTGTTTCAGGGTTGGGGGCTGCCCTCTGGGGTGCCAGGAGCTCCCATGTGGACCCTGGGCAGGACAGAGGGCAGGTAGTGGGATGCTGTGCTTCAGAACTTGTTCAGGCCTGATGGCTTTTCTGCAGGCTGGCTGAGGAGCTAATTATTGAGGGGGCTGACTGAGGGTGTTTGCCTCTTGACCCTTTGTGACGCTGCCTGCTGAAGCACGCCTGGCTGCTTCCCTGGAGAAATGTTCTTCGAAGTGTGAAGTTGCCCACAGCGGGGGTGAGGGGAGAGGGCACTGGAGTCATCCAGCCCTGACTTGGAGTGATCATTTCCTATGTGGTGTGGTGGTTCTGCTGGTGCTGACAGCCCCAGGGACAGGGGTGGGCAGGCCAGGCTCTGCCAGGGGTGCCAGGATCTCCCTGGTTCACACACCCTCACCTAGCCTCAGACCCCCAGAGCCAGAACTGTGCAGGCTGTGGACCCAACAAGAACACCCAGTCCCAGGGGAAGGCCTGGGGAGAAGCATGGAGACGCTGAACCAGTCCTGTGCCCCCACCCCAGGCACTGGCTCCTCCATCTCCACTTGGCCACCAGCCCTGCAGGTCACCCAAGGGCCACAGCCGCCAGTAGGGGGTGCCTTTCTCCACCTCCCACAAGAGCACAGGTGCCTCACTGCACCCTAGACAGCACCTGCTGATCCTTTCTGTTTGCTCAGGTGTCCCCCAGCTTGGGAGGGACCCCCAGCCTTGGTTTGAGGCATGACATTGGTAGGAGGAGCTCCTTCATGGAGCACCGGGCCCACTGGGGAGCTCCTCCTGCCGAGAAAGGACAGTCCTGCCTCAGGTGTCCTCTGATCCCCGCAGTCACCAAGTGAGGAGGCCCCAGACAGGTTGGGCCGCATGCAGGTGGCCCCGGGGTTAAGGTCCCAGCACAGGGACTCCTGGTGGATGAGCTCCACCCTTCCCCAGGGAGGGGCCAGCGGATGGGGCCCCTGAGGAGGGCATTGTCCTGAGGGCACCATGGCCTGGCAGCCCCACCCAGCGCCGCCTGCCCTCTGAGAGGCCTTTCATCCCGGGGCCGGCAGCGCCACTGGCCGCATCAAAGAGCGTCTGTGGAAAGTCATATTTTCCCCCAAACCAGAAAAGTTCAGGCTGGGAGCACAAACATTCAGCTCATTATTTAGAAATAGCAAGTCCTCTGGGCCCTGGTATCAGATCAAAGCTCAGAAATTAAATTCTCCAGAAGAGGAGGCGGCCTGGGATCAGCAGATTTGTGTTTGCTTATTTTTTTTCATTCAGCAGCTAAAAAAAGGGACTCAAAATCTGCCTGGCGGTTTGGAAGTCTGGCCCAGGGTTTGTGAGCGGCAAGGAGACAGTGAGCTCCGGAGGCTTCTGGGTGTGGAGGCTGAAAATATTTGGTTGACATGACAATGGAGACAGCCTGGCAGCTTGTCAAGTGCAGGCTCCAGGAATGTCATGGTCCCACCCTCTACCCCTCAAAGCCAGTTCCACACACGCACACACATACACACATGCATGCAGACACACATGCACACATACACTCATATGCATGCAGAAACATGCACACACATGCACACATATACCCACATACACACAGAAACACAAACGTGCACATGTGTGCACACAAAAACATACATGCACATAAACACATCCACACATGTACCCACATGCATGCAGAAGCACACGCGCACACAGATGTGCACAAATGCACACACACATGCACCCACATGCACACAGAAACACATGCACACACTCAAACACATGCACATACACACAAACATGCACAAATGCACCAACATGTACCCACATGCATGCAGAAATGCACACATGCATACACATGGACTCACATGCACACAGAAACACGTGCATGCACTCTAACACATGCACATGCACACATGCACCAACATGCACACAGAAACACACATGTACACACAAATTCACATATACACACAAGCACACATGCACACAGAAACACACACAAACACACACACATTCACACAAGCACACATGCACATATACAGATACACAGGCACCCAAATGCATGCAGAAACACGCAAAACACATGCACATACACAGATGCATGCAAACACACACCTTTGCACATGCACACACACATGTGTAAACATGCACACACACGTGCCTGTGCACAGATGCCCATCTGCCCATAGGAGCTCACATCTGCAGGGTACACACATGCCATATTTAGACATGTGCAAGCAGGGACACTAAAGTGGTTAAAACCAGCTGCCACAGAATCAGGAGTGTGGCTCTCTGCTCTTGCCCAGGAATCAGTGCTTGGGGCTGGCCTGAAGTTTGTGGCAAGCCAGACAACAGACCTGCCATAGAGAGTGCAGGACTTTGCCTGCCTCCAGACCTGGGCGGAGACACCCTTGGCAGTGACACCACTTCTTTCTGTTCCATCCCCATCGCATCCAGGCCTCTCCACCACCATGGGGACATCCAGTCCTCTCCATCACCATGGGGACATCCAGTCCTCTCCATCACCATGGGGACATCCAGGCCTCTCCACCACCATGGGGACATCCAGTCCTCTCCACCACCATGGGGACATCCAGGCCTCTCCACCACCATGGGGACATCCAGTCCTCTCCACCACCATGGGGACATCCAGGCCTCTCCACCACCATGGGGACATCCAGTCCTCTCCACCACCATGGAGACGTCCAGGCCTCTCCACCACCATGGGGATGTCCAGGCCTCTCCACCACCATGGGGACGTCCAGGCCTCTTCATCACGGTGATGGCATGGGGACATCCAGGCCTCTCCACCACCATGGGGACATCCAGGCCTCTCCACCACCATGGAGGATATCCGGGCCTCTCCATCATGATGAGGGAAGCTGTCCTAGGACAGGGCCACACCACAGATGGCCCAGGCAGACAGGTCCTGGGCCACATAGCAGAGCTGAATCAAATTCACCCTGAAGTCCACTCTGTCAGTCAACCTAAAAGTGTGAATAGCCCAGAAAAACCCTTTCTTATGTAGGGTAGTCTGAGCCAGGCTCCCACCTCAATGCCACAGACATGAAGCATGAGGGTAGAACCCGCCTCTAGGCCTTCTCCTGGCCTCCGAGAAGCCCCAGTTTCAGAGGCTGAGGCATGGACACAGGACCCTGGGCAGTGGGATCAAGCTGCAGAGGCTGATGCGTGGACGCAGCCCCCTGGGCAGCGAGATCAAGGGCTCTCCCAGGTGCTCCAAGATCATCTGTCACTCAACGCCCTGAACTCAGCCCATCTGTAGAGCCCTTTTTGCCATATGAGGTAACACCATGTTGCAATGTGGGCATCGTGTCTCTTTGGGTGGGTGGGTGTTATTCTGCCTTCCACCTGTGCGTGTGTGAGCAGAACACATGTGTGCACCTGCCCCGTGCTCACCTGTGTCTGCAGACAAACAGGCATGTTGTCTTAGTCCAGATTCCCCAAAAAGCAGAGCCCGAGACAGGGATTTGGTTGCAAGTGGTTGATTTGGGAGGAGACCTGAGGGAGCCAGGGAAGCAGAGGGGACATGGAGAGGACATGGTCATGAGCTGAAATCCGGTCTGGCCACAGCAGGCATCTGGATGCATGTGGGCTGCTAGAGATGCGGCTGGGGCCTTCATGCCCCACTCCGGAACTCTCTGGACCCACGGAGGAGCCTGTCATCCTGGTCCCTCATGGGTGACGCTTGTTAACCCCGAGGAGACCTCGCCAGAAGAGAGGCATGTTCAGGTCTGACCCGTAGAGAGGCTGATTTCCCTTTAAACTTCACCCAGCACTCTTGCCTCTAAGTTTAGCACCACACACAGAGCAAATAGAGGGGAAGACATGGAAACATCTGGAATGGCTGACAGTGTGACTCTTCTTTTTTCTTTTTTTTTCTTTTTTTTTTTTTCTAAAAAACGGATTAAAAATAGTGTCACAGACAAGTTCGTTTTTTAGGCAATGTTATTTCAGGCGGCATGTGTTAATGGCATGAGAATTAGTGCAAATTAAGTAATTAGGCCGGGCTGGCAGCTAGAGCTGGCAGGCGCCAAAAGCCCGCGATTCCACAGTTTCTGTCCTAATGCTCCGTGTTTGACAACAGTGGTGAGGGAAGTGTGTCACGCAGCAGAGGATGCAGGGCGAGGTCACAGGCGCAGCAGAGGTTGCGGGGCGCGGGCACGGGCACAGCAGAGGACACGGGGCAAGGGCATGGGCGCAGAAGCCAGGGTGTGCCCTAATGCCTCTGTCCTCTATGCATCCCTCTGGGTCTTAGGGACAGGGCAGGCCAGGCTCCAGAGTAATCCTGCCTGCCTGGGATGCTCAGTAAACGCTGGGCAGGCCAAAACCCTCCTGCTGGCTGTCAGGGCAACAACCTTCACTCTGGACAGAACTGGGGGTTCAGGAGACCATGCGAGGCTCACCGTCCCCACCCCATACCCTGCTCTCTTAGAGGGTGTCTGCCAGTGCCGATTTTCATGGCAGAGGGTGGGCTCCGTGGCCTCCCAAAGATGCATGGCTGGACAGCAACATCAGTGATGGCTCCCTCACAGTGGCCTGCTCTGAGAAAACTGCTAGCCCCTTTCACAGATGGGGAGACTGAGACTGAAAAGTTTAGTTGACTTCCCAGGGCTGCCAAGCTGGGGGTGGGAGAGCCAGGTCTCTCTCTCACCTCTGCACCTTCCCCGGTCTAGGGCAGGCAGGACTCCATGCAGGACCCCAAAGAGCCCTGCTGTGTGCAGCAAGGATAGCAGCATCCAGGACACATCCTGGCGGCTCTGCTGGAGGCCTCTGGGTGCTCCTGGAGTCATGCGCCCCGTGGCCCTAGCACTGCAGGTCGCCTGTGTGGCCCAGGCAAGCCCCTTCTGCACTCTCAGCCTCAGTTTCCTCCACTTCAGGAGAGGGCTCCAGGCTTGTTGGGAGGGTTTAAAAGTGAGCTGCACCTTGGGGGACACAGGCAATGCTCAGCAATGATCATTCCTGCCGCTCTTGTGAGCCTGGGACACGCCCCGGCCTCAGGTCCTGCTCTTTCTGTGACTTTCCAAAGCCCAAGCTTCAGTTTCTCTCTTGGTCAGTCCAGCTTCTGGAGAAAGTAGCTTTCTTTCTTTTTTTTTTTTGAGACAGTTTCTCTCTTGTTACCCAGGCTGGAGTGCAATGGCGAGATCTCGGCTCACCGCAACCTCCACCTCCTGGGTTCAGGCAATTCTCCTGCCTCAACCTCCTGAGTAGCTGGGAATACAGGCACGCGCCACCATGCCCAGCTAATTTTTTGTATGTTTAGTAGAGACAGGGTTTCACCATGTTGACCAGGATGGTCTCGATCTCTTGACCTCGTGATCCACCTGCCTCGGCCTCCCAAAGTGCTGGGATTACAGGCGTGAGCCACAGCGCCCGGCCCGAAAGTAACCTTCAACAGAATCTGCTTTCTTTCTTCTTCTTTTTTTTTTTTTTTTTTTGTGAAACAGCGTCTTGCTCAGTCACCCAGGCTGGAGTACAGTGGCATGATCACGGCTGACTGCAGACTGGACCTCCCAGGCTCAAGGGAGACTCTGCCCTCAGCCTCCTGAGTAGATGGGACTATAAGTGCATGCCACCACACTCAGCATATTTATTTATTTATTTACTTACTTACTTATTTACTGAGACTGAGTCTCGCGCTGTCGCCCAGGCTGGAGTGCAGTGGCACAATCTCGGCTCACCCCAACCTCTACCTCCCAGGTTCAAGTGATTCTCCTGCCTCATCCTCCTGAATAGCTGGGATTACAGGTGTGCACCACCACGCCCAGCTAATTTTTATATTTTTAGTAGAGATGGGGTTTTGCCATGTTGGCCAGGATGGTCTCGATCTTTTGACCTCCGGTGATCCACCCACCTTGGTCTCCCAAAGTGCTGAGATTACAGGTGTGAGCCACTGCACCTGGCCCATACCTGGCTAATTTTTAAATGTTTTGTAGAGATGGGGTCTTGTTATGTTGCATAGGCTGATCTTAAACTCCCAGCTTCAAGCCTCAGCTTCTGGATCTTCCTGCCTAGCCCAGATTTCCTTTCTTAAGAACATTCCAGTTGGAATCAGGTGCCTTTTGCCCATTATACTCCACTCCCCTCTCATTGGCCCACCTTCTGGGAATCCCAGCACCATGCTCTGGCACACAGTCAGTGCCTGGAAGTATTCACTGCAGGCTTGGATGCCCAAAGCCCATACCAGCCACTCTGTTCCAGAGGTGGCCCTCCATACCCAGCTGCTCCAAGCTCTGTATGAAACACACCACATGCTCTGCTTCCCTCACAGCACTGGGAAATTCCCAGAGTTGGCCACCACTTAGGGCCCCCCATCTTCCCACAGGGGCCTTGGACGAAGCCCCAAGACCCCGCCTCTGGCCTCCTTGTGACATCCTCTCCTAAAGTACTGGCTAAGCAGGGGAGCAATTGGATCCCAGCATGGGCCTCACTTTGGATTTGCCCAAAGTCAGGACCTGAGGCCAGGGTTCGGTGGAGGGTCTGCTTTGGGAGATGGTCTTGGAAGCACAGGAAAGGGGGTGGGCTGATGCAGACAAGCAGGTCCTGCTGCAGACAGCTGGGGGTCCACTGTCCTGGCAGCCCATGAGAAACTCTCATGAAACACACCTTGATCCCGCCCTATGGAAGAACAGAAATACAGGGGTATCTTTCCAGGGCTGGCATCTGTCACTGGCCCGAGGTTGCCCCTGGAGATAGTGCCCTGGCACTATCAGAGTGAGGCTGAGCAAGTTTTCAGGGCACCAGAGACAGGCCCCTATGCAGAACAGCAGTGGGATGCAGGGACCTGAGAGGGGCATCAATCAGGGTGCACGGGAGCTGTCCGATGCACCTGCAGGTGAACTCAAAGGTGGGCCAAGGGGCCATGGGTCAGGACGCTTAGTGTCTGTTAAAGCAACAAATCCCTCTGAGGGAAGGATGCTGTCATCTGCATGGCACCCTGTACCTGGCACATGGGAGAGTCCAGCAAGTGTATACTGCACAAAAAGATGATAGCAACCTTACTCAAGGGTTACCAAAGAACAGGCAAAGGTTGTGTGAGGTTCCTGAGATTCTCGTCAGAATACATTACCATGCACAGCAAGGCTTAACACAACAGAAGGGCCTGTGGCTCTGGAAGCTGGAAGCCTGAACTGAGGAGGCCAGCAGGGTGGGTCGCTCTGAGGGCCATGAGGGAGGGTCGGCTCCAGGCCCCTCCAACCCTCAGTGCTGGCCACAGTCCTTGCTGCTCCTTGTCTACGGCCACACCACTGGAATCTCCATCTCCATGTCTACGTGACCTGCATCTCTGTGTCCCCTCTTCCGTTAAGGACACTTGTCATTTAAGGCCCACTGGAAATCCAGGATGATTCCATCTTGAGGTTCTCAGCTAATTACATCTGTAAAGACCCTGTTTCCAAAGGTCACATTCTGAGGGTTTGGGTGGGCATGAATTTTGGGGAGATACCATCCAATCCAGTACAGGCTCTGTGCTAAAACGCATCACCGGTTCACAGGAGGGTGCATGGTGAAGGAGCCAGGCTGTTGAGAGACCTGGGTAACTGTGTAATCTGAGGCTCTCCATGCTGTCCAGCCTATGTGGGTGCCTCCTCCACTGTGAGCCCCACCTGCCCACTCCAGAGGGGCAGCCCCTCAAATTGTCATCCCTCACCACCCTGGACTCTTCAGGGCAAACCAAGCATTGCTTAATGCAAATACTGTTTCTTTCAAGGTGATGCTTCCCCCACAGAGTTGTCCCCAGCCCGGCTACTCAAAGTGGGGTTCCTGGATCTGCCACTCCAGAATCACAGGGCTCCACCCCGATCTCCTCAATCACAAGACCCTCAGGCGATTCCTGCATATGGCAACGTGTGAGAAGCACTGGCCTGTGTGGCCATATCAGTGGACAGCTTGTCCCCCCAGCATCCATGCCTGTGTGGCCAGTTCAGTGAACAGCTTGTCCCCCAGTGTCCACTCCTATATGGCCAGATCAGTGAACAGCTTGTTCCCCAGCGTCCATGCCTGTGTGGTCAGATCAGTGGACAACTTGTCCCCCAACGTCCATGCCTGTGTGGTCAGATCAGTGGACAGCTTGTCCCCTAGCATCCATGCCTGTGTGGCCAGATCAGTGGACAGCGTGTCCCCCAGCATCCACACGTGTATGGCCAGATCAGTGGACAGCTTGTCCCTCAGCATCCACACCTGTCCTTAGTGGTCTTCATCTGGTCCAGAGCTGCCCAAGGAGATGGGACAGGATGCATCAGTGAGGCTGACGTCAATGACTTCAAGCTTTCTTGGCCATCAGGCATGTTTCTCTAAAACCCCGTCTTGCAGAGGCAGGTGTTATCAGCCATGTCCTGGTCAGTCCTGCAAAAGGAGGAAATGGCTGCAAGCCATCTGGTTCACCCGCACCTGTGTAGGCAGCTCCCATGCACTCTGACTGCTGCCCCGCCCAAGTACCTGTGCCTTGCTGCTGGGGTGCGAGGACTTTCTCAGGCCCCTCAACATGGCCACACATCCAGCTCC
The DNA here is from genome assembly GCA_031835075.1 of Saguinus oedipus. Classification (NCBI taxonomy): domain Eukaryota; kingdom Metazoa; phylum Chordata; class Mammalia; order Primates; family Cebidae; genus Saguinus; species Saguinus oedipus. Next base: position 9,533,632 of record CM063170.1, read on the forward strand.
CAGGCATTCGGTGCCCCATTCCTTGTCCCCGGTCTCCCGCCCCCTTGTTTACCAGTGGGGAAGACGGGCCTGGCAGGCGGGGGTGCGAGTCTGTCCCTGGCCCCAGCTGTGGAGCAGCTGAGCTCATTGGAAACAAGGCTGTGGGCCTGAATGCAGCCCTTGTCTCCTGGCCCCTGTTAATAGCCTCCATAACTGCCCAGCATTTCTATTGACTCAAGATAAGTTCCGGGGGCCGGAGAACAGTTCACTGTTTGGCCCATGTCTGCTGGCCAGGCCAGGCCAGACCGGGACAGCAGGGTTCGGTGAGTCCTGTAGGCCAGGCCCCAGCGGTCGGTGCTGGCAGCTCAGCAAACAGCCTGCCTAGGCCACCCAATGTCCTCCTTATCCCTCCAGCCCCAGCCAGAAGCTTTGCCACGATTACACTATCAGCCTCCCTTGGCAGTGCCAGCGTGTGAGACAGGTCACATGTTCTCGAAACTCTGTCCAGAAACAGGTGTTCAAGGTGACATCATATCTGATTAAAGATCACTAAGCCTTCCGACTTCTATCAATATTTGTGTTTCCAGCTCCACGGAGAATCTAATCAGACTTCTGATGACACCTGCCACTTTTCTGGCCCACTTTGCTCCTGGCTGTGGGTATCAAGCCCCCGTCTCTGCTGGTTTTGGATTTACCCTCCTGAGGGCCTAGTGAGCCAACAGGAAGGGCCTCTGGGGCAGCCAGATCAGGGAAGCAGGGCCAGGGGGTTCAGGAAGGAGGCCCTGTAGCAGGAAGAGGTGGGGACCAGCCTGCAGGCCTTAGCCTGGGTAGGAAGAGCCCTCGTTGCACCCTTGGCCTTCAGTGGCTCCAGCCACACCTCGCCAGGGCACCAGCCCCAGACTCCAAAAGCCAAATCAGGCCCAGCCCACAGGTGCATCCCAGAGGCTGGAGCAGGGTAGCCCTTGGCCACCAGGCAAGGGCCAATACTCTCTGAACCACCATGGGCAGTGGAGTCCCTGCTCGTGGGGAGGAAACTGCATCCTTTTTAAAAGTAAGAAACAGAAACAAGAAAACCCCCCTGGCCCCTGCAGGCAGTGACATCTCTCAGGCTTCGGACCTCAGGCTCCGGGGAGGGGTGAAGCCCCCCCAGGGGTAGTGAATCCCCTCTCAACCAGCCCCAGAGGGCCCCAGAACCCCAGAGAAACTCCCAGCAGCATCTGGGACTGTACTGACATGCCACAAGCAGAAGATAACCCCACCTAATGTCAGAACAAATAAGAGGCTGAAACCAGAGAGGCCGGGGAGAGATAAGACAGGCTCTGGCCAGAACCATGCCCCCCGGCCACCCACACCCCCATCCCAGCCCAGGAGAAACAAAGCCTTCGCCCGTGTTAATCATTTCTGGGCAGCCCAGGGCAGGAGGCTCTGTTTGTTGGCTCCCTGGAGGCCCCACCTACCAGACCAGGCCAGGCCTCGAAGTTTCTCGGAGTCTCCGTGCCTCGAACCCAGCACCATGAAACCAGGGGACCCAGTAGTGAATGAGACAAACCCTGTCCTCCGAGCTGCACATGGTGAAGGTCAAGCGTGAGACACGGGTTATTCAGAGAACCCCACTAGCTAGTGGAAAAAGGGTGGCTTTTTTCAGAAGCCTGGGTCGCACATCACTGTGGGGACCCTAACAGGTAAGGGGGACATGGTAACGGTTTGAAGATGCACATTCCAAATTCAGGAAGCATCGTGAGGCCTGGAAGGCTCTGTGCCTATCCCCAGCTGCGGCTTCACGGGGTGTATGAGGATCGTGAAAGGGACAAGGCCTCTCCAAACCCAGGTCCAAGTTGAAGTCAATGTCCCCCAACTCCCCTGCTGAAAGGACTGAGTGCTGACTGGGCAGGGATGGGGGACCTTGCAGGATTCCAGGTCATCTGCACTCAGGGGGACACCCAGCCCCCCCCCCCCAGCCACTGGCAGAGAGGAGCCACTGTACCCAAGCCAGGCAGTGGGTAAGAGGCCTAGCCCAGCCTGGCTGGCTTCCTCGGTCCAGTTCTCGTCCAGGGAAGTAAAGCTCAGCCTTGCAGAAGCCGAAAGGCTGCGAGACTACTCCCACCCACCTGGGGGTAGAGAAGAGGCCCTGGCTGGGTGGGGGCGGGGATTCTAACCCCTGCCCTGGCAAGTCAGGTCTATGGGAACTTCTTGGACATCGGAGGCAGGTGGTCTTTGGGGCCAGTCTGAGAGTTGGCAACCCAGAGGGCAGGAGGGGAGGCTGAAGGTCCTGGGGGCCACTAACAGGGGAGATAGGGAGAGCCGGAGTTGCCCCTGCAGTGGCCAAGGGACAGGACAGCGGCGGGACAGTGGCTGAGTCCAGACCCAGGTGCCAGGTGCCCTTCACATGTGATGGAGGACTCCATGTACACACCATGTGATCTTCCTTGAAATGGACACATGCCAGGGGGAGACAGCTTATGGGGCTCACAGAGAGGATGGTCAGGGAGCACAGATCAGGACCAGGGAACCCCATTCAAGACCAAGCAAGGACTCAGGCCACAGAGCAGCAAGAACTGGAGCGCAGGCTCAGCCGTGCAGCCCCAGATCCTCCCTGTTTACATGAGGGAGAGACACACTCCAGTCAGGGTGGGAGAGCTCAGCCGGCTCCCAGGCAGGGAGCATGCGTGCAACGTTCTCATAGAGAAGAGGGGTCAGGCTTTCATTCCCAGTAAGCCACAGAGAACACGCCTTACCCTGGGGTCCTCAACTGTGGGACCATGTGGAAGCTTCCCTTACCCCCCTTCCCCTCCTATACACAGCCCCCTATACACAGTGTGCAGGTGTGTGCTCCTGTATACATATGTGTCTGTGTGCATGTGTGTGTGTGTGTGCAGAGTGAGGAGATGCTGATCCTGATAACAATTTGAATACCAAAAGCTTTATTATAACCTTGCCTTCATTCGTTGACATTCAATGAAAAAGTATTTTCCAGAGCAATCACTATCGATCCAATGTCGTTAATCCTGGACCAATGGTCTCACCTTGAAGTTCGTTTCCAATCAATTTGTTTTTCATTTGCCTGAAATTATGTTTGCAGAGCATTTTTCTCCCATTTCCATTTTACAACAAAATTACGATTTGCTCTGAGTTATTTGTATCCATTTTCATGATCACGGCTTTTCAAACAGGGGTCTTTTGGGAGCCTGTGGCCTGGACAGGTTGAGGTCAGTCCCTGGGCTGGTGCAGGCCACTCCCCGCTCAGTCCTCAACATCCCCATCTTTGTGTCATCAATGTCCACTTATCAGGGGTCAAATTTTGCAAAATTCTTTCCCTATATCTCGAAGGAAAATGCGTCGTGGATAGGTTCGCGGGTAACAATCCTCTGTGTGGATGACTTCTGCGGTTTTTACTTCTTAGAGAATGATATGAAAGGCTGATGTTTTGGGGGGACGGATCATGTTGTTGTGTCTTGGTTTTGTTGTTTTGGTTTGTAAAATCCTGGAGAAAATTGTGAGCTATTTTATGTGACTAAGAGAGAGACAGGAGAAGAGGGAGAGGCAGGGGGCAGAGGGGGCACAGAAAAGAAGAGACAGATGGTCAGGGTGGGCAGAGTGTGAGCAGGAGCCTCCAAACTCCACAGGACATGTAATTTATGTCCCCTTGACTGGGTCACGGGTGCCTGGCTACGGGTGCCACATGGGATGTGGAAGTGAAAACTGCAAATCCCCAGGCAGCCCTAAGGATGGTTTGATGTTCCAGCTCTATCTCCCATGTTGAAGCCTCCGGGGTGCCTGGCTCCTGGCAAATATCATAGGAAGTCATTGTCACATAGGGCAAAGACAAGTTCCACTGAGGTCTCAGACTGAGTCCCCGAGTGCTGCTCCCTCATGAACAATTCTGAATCAAAGCCCGCATGAAAACACCGCAGCGACAGGAGGGTGTGGGCCGAAAGCAGGGGCAGCCACGTGCTCACCCTAGGAGCCAGTGTGAGAGGCAGTCACATGATGGGAGCTGCACCCCCAAGGACCCCCAGGGGAAAGGCCAACTGAATAAGGCCACCGCCTCTCCCGCAAACCCTCCTGTAGGGTGGGCCTCTGAAGCTAGCAGAGCGGAAATCCCCCCAGGGAGTCTAGAAGTCTCCTTGGTCCACAGGTGAACACGACTCTGAGTGAGACGGGCCAGGCGTCCCCAGCTCCTGCCTGAACCCTGGACACATGCTCTTGACCTCAGAGATGCAGCTTCCCTCTTAGTGAACAGCATCAGGCTCTGCCCAGAGGTCAGGGCGGGGCCTCCAAAGGGCCAAGAGGCTTCTAGGCGGCCCTTCCCCCAGGCCGAGGATGTGGCCAACAATATGCAGAAGGAAACAAAGCCAACACTGACCCTTCTGCCATCAATGACTCCTCCACCAACACTGACCCCTCCAACAACGCTGACCCTCCACCAACACTCACCCTCCACCAATGCTCACCCTCCACCAACGTTCACCCTCTACCAATGCTGATGCATCCAACAACACTCACCCTCCACCAACTCTCACCCTCCACCAATGCTGACACATCCAACAACGCTGACCCTCCACCAACACTCAACCTCCACCAACGCTCACCCTCCACCAATGCTCACCCTCCACCAACTCTCACCTTCCACCAATGCTGACACATCCAACAACGCTGACCCTCCACCAACACTCACCCTCCACCAACGCTCACCCTCCACCAACGCTCACCCTCCACCAACTCTCACCCTCCACCAACGCTGATGCATCCAACAACGCTGACCCTCCACCAACACTTACCCTCCAACAACGCTGACCCTCCACCAACACTCACCCTCCACTAACGTTCACTCTCCACCAACGCTAACCCTCCACCAACGCTCACCTTCCACTAACGTTCACTCTCCACCAACGCTAACCCTCCACCAACGCTCACCCTCCACCAATGCTCACCCTCCACCAACGCTCACTCTCCACCAACGCTCACCCTCTACCAATGCTCACCCTCCACCAATGCTGACCCTCCGCAAATGCTGATCTTCCACCAACACTGACCCCTCCACCAAAGCTGACCCTCCACCAATGCTCACCTGTCATCAACAGTGACCCTCCACCAATGCTCACCCACCACCAACACTCATCCGCCACCAACACTGACCCCTTCACCAACATTCACCTGCCACCAACACTCACCCTCCACCAACGCTCACCCTCCACCAATGCTGACCCTTCCACCAACGCTGACCCTCCACCAATGCTGACCCTCCACCAACACTGACACCTCCACTAACACTGAGCCCTGCACCTACACTGACCCCTCCACCACCACTGGACCGAGGGACCCCATGAAGGTCTGAGCTCACCTTGAGTGGTTCAGAGCAGATCCAACAGCTCTGCTCTCTTTTGGAATCTTCCCGCACTTGGGAACAGCAGATGAGCTCACTCCTGCCCACAGGCCCTGAGGGACCCCACCCTTTAGGTTGCATCCCACCCAGCCCCACAGTCCCTGCTAAGCAGCCTGGGAAGAAAGGCTCCTGACTCCTGCAGCCCCTCCTCTGCTCCTCCCCTTCTTGCATCTTCTGTTTGGCTCCAGGCTGTGGGGCCGGGGATCAGGGTCCCTGCCACCAATCCCATGTCCACCACTGCCTTGACAGAGCTCCAGCCCCAGGGTGCACGGGGCAGCTGAGGGGCCCCAGCTCCATCCCGGGTCTGAGCCATCCCTGTGAAGGTGGAAGACAGCACCCAGAACACAGAGGCCCCCACCAGGTGCCTGGGGACAGGACTGCAAGCGGAGGAAGGCGTCTCACAGCAACATCTCTCTTGCTGGGCTCAAGAAAACCAATTTCCTTTCCCTGCTGCTTGCTGCATCTGTGGGCATGCTGGTCCCTTTTTAATTTAACCTGAATTAATTACCAGAGCAGAGGCAGGTGTGCCTTTTCAGCTTCTCTCTCCAGCTCTCTGCCTGTTCGCTTACAAATGGCTGGGCAGACTGAGGGGCAATCTGTCCAACAGTGTCAGGGTCCGAAGACCGAGGGACCCCACGCAGGTCTGAGCACAGGCGTCCATGGAACCTCAGGATCATTAGCAGCTCAGGGGGGCTCAGGGTCCCTCCAGTCCCTGTTGGGGGTCTCTCATTGCTTTATCTCTGCAACTCTTGACTCCTAAGCCTTTCCCAAGTGCAGAGACTCAGATTCTAAATCAGCACAGGATCCAATAGCCAGGGGTAACCCATGGACATCCTTGCTGGGCCCGAAAGTGTGGCTGAGCCCCTGGTGGTGTGGGAATGCACAGCCTTCTGGGCCTGGCCATGGAGACCCCAGCTTGGTCCTGCCTAGTCTCTGCAGAGCAGAGGCTGGTGACCAGTCGCTGGGATGAGGCTAGAGCTGGGGATACCTCAGGCTTGGGGGAGCTTAGCATGTGACCCCAGGAATGGATAGCCCAGGAGAGGCAGTGTGTTTCCATTTCTGACACACCCAACCTGAGCGCAAGACTACTGGATCTACAACGGGGATGGTGACAATCTCAGTAGACTGTGGCCAGAGGGAAGAAAGGCCCCTAGGGCTGTCGGTGAGTTTCACTTCGCTTTACAAATGGAGAAGCTGTGTCCAGGCAGGGCAAGGTCAGCGGCAAAGAGAAGACTCATGCTCCAGTCCCCTGACCCCAGACTCTGCCTCTCAGTGGACAGTGGCTCCCAAACCCAGCAGCATTCCTGAGACACAGAGAATCCAACGGGGTCCTAACAAGGCCGGGCACCGAGCTGCTTATCAGGGACTCCCCGGAAAGTAGACCAGGCACCCATGTGCCCAGCCCCCTGGGCGCCTGCCCCACAGCCATGGTGGAGGAAAATCAAGTGCAGGGGCCATAAACCAGTGGGTCCCATGCAGCTCAGACCCAGAAGGACCCACAGGGCCCAGGACGCAGGAGAAGAGGCGCCCGACCACCTGGACTTGGAAACCGCCACCACAAGCTGGGCTCAGGAGAGGAGGACCACGTGAGCTGCCGGGATGCACGTGAGCCGCCTGGGCAGTGGACTCTGCACCCACGGGAAACACTGCAGAGAACACAAGAACCAATTACTCAGTGAGACAGGAATCCTAGAAGGTCCTGACCCGCACCAAGGACCAATCAGGCTGGGAGCCAGGGCAGCCAGAAGCCCAGCCCCAGAGGCTGCCACACAGGTGACCCAGGGTCCCCTCCTGATCCTGCCATCTCAGGCCCAGAGTACAGCATCCTGTCTCCTCTCCTGGAGGCACCTGGCAGCCAGCCAGCTTCATGTGTCTGTAAAGGCAGGTTCTCTACTTCCAGGGTGCAGCGCCCACCCCCTCCATGGCCTGTGCCTCTTCAGGCCTGGCCTCAGTGCCAGCACCAGGCCCTCTCAAAGTGTGGTCTGCCAACGCCTGCATCCATCCTCATTAATAGCCAGATTCAGGGACACCAGCAGGGACTTCAGCTTCTGAAAGCAGCTGAGAGGTCTTCACAGGGCAAGTACCTCGTGTTCAAGTTCTCCATGCAACAGCTGTGCTGCTGAGAGACCACCCACAACCGAAAGAGCAGACGTGCAGAGCTATGGGTCAGCAGGGCCTCAGGTGGATGGTTACTCTCCTGTAGGCCATGGTCAGTGGTTGCAGGCTGGTCTCGGATGGACAGTCCCTCCTCTGCAGGCAGTCTGCAGGGTCCTGGATACAGGCTGGCTTCAGATGAATGGTCCCTTCTCTGCAGGCCATGGTCAGTGGGGCCCTGGATGCAGGGGGCAGCTGCTCTGTCCCCATGGGGGAGTAAGCTAGTGTCACCTGGCAACGGGCTATGTATAAGAGGAGAAGCGGGTAAGGGAATCTTCCACATGGCTCCACACTTGAAGGCCCCAGGGTAATGCATCTTCTCTGTGGCTTACTGGGAATAAAAACCTGATCCCTCTTCTCCATGAGAATTTTGCAAACATCACAGACACCCCCACATCCCTCTTGCCTTCTGTCTAGGAGAGAATTCTGTGTCTGTCCTCTGTATGTTCCTCTGGCAGTGGCACCCCTGGAGTGATGGAATGAGGGCCTTGGGAGCTGAGGTCCCTGGACCCCAGCCCCGGGCTCTATCCTGTCTAGACTGTGTCACCTTGCAGAAGGTCGTGTGAACTGAGAGGAGGAGCCCCATTCACTGGGAGCCCTGGCAAGCCCCAGGCTCCACACTGAGCATCCTCCTTTTGGCTTAACCTCCACCCTGCCCAACCCACCCCTGTGCCCTGGCTCCCCAGCTCCAGAAACAGGGGCACCTCTACCCACCCTCTGCCCACATGCGTGGCTCAAAAATGCAGGCAGCCTCCCAGAATGAACAAGACCACGTGGACCTGTCTCTCCCACTCTCACTGCTAAAAGCAGCTGTGAGCCCCGGAATTGTGGTGGAAACGAGCAAAGCATGCCACAGGTGGAAAGAGGAGGTTAAGGTTAGAATTGGGGTTGGGGTTAGGGTTAGGGTTAGGGTTGGGGTTGGGGTTGGGTTTGGGTTTGGGTTTGGGATTAGGTTTGGGGTTGGTTAGGGTTGGGTATGGAGTTGGGGTTGGGGTTAGGGTTAGGGTCTCAGTGAGGCAGAAACAGGAGGTGGGTTGCTTAAGACCTCAGAGGAGAGGAATCAAATGGGGCGGGTGTCTCATGACACCCCCACACACGTACACACAACAGAAGAGGGGACCATGCCCAGCTTTTCCCACCTCCCACCTAACAAAGGTGGTGGTTCAGTTAGGTCATTCCTCCCAGAGCAAATGGATGTCCCTCTGACAAGGGGCCTGGCGGAACTGGCCTAGAGCCTCTATAGGGAACCCCACGAACAACCGGAGTCCAGGAATCACTCTCCTCCCCGCTGCCCAAACCTGTGACCCTCCTCTCTGTGGGAGCCTGGAGCATCTGCAGGGAGACCCCACTGCAATGTACAGCTGGCCCACAAAGCATCTTCATTCCTGCAGGCCCTGACTCTGGGAATTATGGCACTGAAAAATGCAGTCTCTGAAATTAGAACTCACTGTACCTGGCCCGGGAAGCGTCTTCATTCCTGCAGGCCTGACACTGGGAATTATGTAGCCAAAAAATGCAGACTCAGAAGTTAGAAACTCACTGCTGGGCTTCGTAGTAGAGCAAAGAGGCCAGAGGACAGGCCCAGTGAATCTGAGGACTGAACAAGAGAATTCACCTGACATGAACAACAGGGAGAAGACAGACACACAGCATGTCACAGCCTAGGGTCCGGCACCATCGTAACGAAAAACCCAACATGTGAGTTTAATACCACCAGTTTTTCAGAAAGAAAGGACAAAGGAGGAGTGGCTCGAAGATAATTCACATCAATAATGGCTGAAAGCTTCCCATATTCAGCCAAAAAACATAAAACCGGAGGCAAGAAGCTGAGCAAATAGCAAGTAGGATAAACCCAAAGAAACCCGCACCATTACACATCAAAACACAACCCCCAAAGCTAACACTCACGCACACATTGAATGCAGTCCATTCCCACTTTCCGCATAGGGGAATGCTGATTCAAATGACATCAAATTTCTCATCAGAAATCATGCAGGATCAAAGGAAGAGGCACAGGCTTTCGGGGTGGCAGGGGCTGCAGAGGGAGGAGAGGAGGCCGCCGGCACTGCTGAGGCTGTTCTGTGATTTGATTACATTGACACCAGCATCCTGGATGTGACATGCACTCAGCTTTGCAAGATGGAATCATCAGGGATTTGCATAAAGGGCACACAGAATCCCTCAGTATTAATTCTTAAGATTGCACGGGAATCTATAGTTCTCTCAAAATAAAAATTTAATTTAAAAAAATCGAGGTGACCTCCTAGAGTCCTGCCCCACCCCCAGTATTCTCCATATAGGAACTATTGTCACCAATCCCACTGCCAGTGCCGCAGAGAGACCCTGAGCCTGGTGCCTTGTGCCCTGGTACGGTCTGCATGCAGCTCACTCTGCCTCCCGAGCCAGAGGCTCTGCTTCCCATGGTCCTCTCTCCCTCCAGCAGCTGGGATCACAATCTTCCAAAGCATGTCAGAGCATGCTTCCCATGGCTCACACCCCATCATGGACTCCTCTTCCTCCAGGGACAAGAGCCCCATGGGCCTCCACCAGAGACCTGCTCCCACCCAGGGCCTTGGGTGGTGCCTCCACCTGACAGGCTGTCCCCAGATCTAAGCTCTGCGGCTTCTCGAGAGCGCGGGGCATCCTTGCATCTCAGCCTTCAGCCCCCTCCTGTGCGGCTCTCCCCACCCTCTTGACTTGATTTCATTTCTTCTGCATTCAATGCCAGCTGACAGATCTTGCTTCCTTCTCTGCCTACCTGTCTGTGTCCTTCCCCTCCCCACCCAGGAGCTGGCATGTCTCCATCAGGAATCAGTCCAGGCTCCGGCACCTATGAGGTACCCACCGTGCACCCTACCCTCCAAATGGATGACCGGTTGAAGAAGCGCGGCCTCTACCAGCCTGTCCAGGCTGCAGGCGTCCACACTTTGCATCACTCTGATCTCCACTAGCTACAGTTGGGGCCTACGGGGCTGGGATCTGCTTTGGGAGACCTGTCTGTTCCCGTGGTCCTCCTGTGTCCACCAAGGTCCATGGTGGCATGGCTGTGTCCAGTGGTGCAGGCCATGATTTTTGGGGATAGATGTCTCCCTAGCTCCTCTCCCAGACCTCGGCCCTCTTACCCCATTCATTCCGTCTTTCTTGCAAAACACCCTCCAAGGCAAGACGAAGCAATTCTTATTCCTGGCCACACTGGCCCTCCCTGAACACCCTCGTTCTTTCAGAAAGCCCTGCCACTCCCCTGACAAGGCCCTCTGTCTCCAGACATTCCTTCTCCACCCTATCTGCACCTGATATTTTATGATGCAACCTCACTCCTATTAGCCCTTGGCCGTCAGCTGAGAAGGTGCTGTGAGGTACACACCGCCTCCCCACCTCACCTCCTCCACCCAGTAGAGACCCCCAGCTCCATTTTACAGGTGAGAAAACAGGCTCTGAGACCTTGAGGAACCTTCCCCACAGGCTGCCTTCTCCGTTGATTGGCTCCAATGCTTTACAGACCCAGGCCAATAGGACACATTTTCTGTTCAGTTTCCAGACCCCACTGCAATGTATAGCTGGCCCAGGAAGCATCTTCATTCCTGCAGATCTGACGCTGGAAATTATGGAGCCAAAAACTGCAGACTCCAAAATTAAAAACTTCTGAGGCACCAGCTTGTGAGTTCTCGAACCCCAGAGGCCTTGGTTCCAACAGACTTGCAAAGAGGAGAGGGCCCTTGGGGAGTCCTGAGTGGGGCACTGTTCACCACCCATTTGGGGGGCCTGGAGGGTGGAGGCTGGGGGGGTCTGATGCCCCCAGCTTTCCTGTTCCCTCTCTCTGCCCCCTGCTACTGTTTCATAGGCCCCAGTGTCTGAAAAATCTGGGCGATTCCAAATTATGCAAGGGCAACTGGGAGGGGAAGGAAACAAGGACACTGGGCAGGCAGGCCAGCTGCTCACAATTCAGGTCTTGCCCAGAGAATGCGGGCGCAGCGCCCACAGGGGAAGCCCTTTAGAACACGCGCCCGCTGCCCGGCATGCTCCGGGAACATTCCTTCCAGGCTAGATGTGTGTTGCCAGGCAGTGAGATGCCAGGACGAAGCGTCATTGCCACCGTCAGCCACCACAGGATGTGCCCGAACCCAGCAGGGTCTCCAGGCTTACCAGACACCTGAGGGCTCCAGAGAAGGGGCTGCAGGGGCAGCCTGGGGGGCTGCATACGGAGGCATGGAGGAGGGTCCTGTCCTTCACTCTGTAGCAGGATGGCCATGAGCAAGTCCCACACCTCCTCAGGCCCACGGGAGACCCTCAGTGCTATGGCTTGTACACAATAGGTGCATAATAAAGGGCAGTCTTGCTTGGGGCTTCTGTTTTCAAGAAGCATGACCTTCTGCTGCATGTGCCCATCTGTGGGGCAATTAAGTCTTGTCCAGGGGAAATCTTCTTTCCAGAGAGGAATCAAACTCCAAGGTCTATCAACAGCTCTAGAAAGGGGGCCTTGGGGCTCCAGGGGTCCAGGCCTACGAAAGAGACTCGCAGCCTGTTTGTGGCCTCACTGAGAAGGACATTGCTAGTGCATACAGAAGAGTTATAAATTCACTGGAGAGGTTGGTATCCCTTTGTCTCCCAGGAAAGAACGTTCTAGGAAAGGTAAAACTTAGTGGTAGCATTTCTTTCCATAGCAGAAAAGTGAGCCTGAGTCAGGAGGGCCTTTGGGGGTCCAGGTGGTCACGTCCTGCTTTCTCACCAGTCAGGCCTGAAGGAAAAGGGCCAGACTGAGTTGGCAAAACTACACCTCAGTGGGGTCGAAGCCTCAGAATTTATGATTATCCAATATCACCATGATACTCTCCCAGCACCACTGATGTCCAGCCCAGGCTGGACATCCAGCACTGTGTCCACAGCCTGGGCTCACAGACCCTGCCCTGTACATCTGCAAGACTGTGCTGCCCACAGGTCCTAGTTCTTCCGACGTGTCTCTGGGGAGCATCCTGATGTGTTCAGGGACAGGTCCTTTGCCCTCAGTGGCAGTGGGCAGACATCACAGCCACCCCCGTGCCAGGAGTCTCTGGGGGCTGCTCTGCCTACACCGTGGGCTGTCCTTGGCCCTCAGAGACCAGAGCTGTTCTGACCCCCTCTGCAGTCAGCCTTTTCCTCTGTCTCCCAGGACCTGAGACAGTGCCCTATGGGCCTCAGGCCTCTCAATTCCAGCAACTTCCTCTGCAGCCCATGTCCTCTCCACGGGTGGGCCGTCTTGTCCTCCATTCACACAGCAACACAGTGGTTGAGAACACAGGCTCTGAAACTAGTTGGCAGGGCCATGTGCCAGCTTTCTGCTTACTCACTCTGAGCACAGAGCCCTGAGTCAGGCTCTCATCATCAGCATCCCCCTATGCACAGGGACTGTCTGGCTCAGGGGTTGTCCAACTCTGCACACACTGGAATCACCTGGGGATGTTTAGCAAGCCCCCATGCCTGGCTCCCACCTCAGACATTCTGACTTAGTTGGTAATGGGACTGAGTTAGCACTGGAATTTTAGAAACTCCTCAAGTGGTTCATTGGTTCAGCAAAGTTTGGGAACCACTGACCAAATTTACAGAGTGGCTGTCAGAGGTAAATAAGACAACATATGCAAAATATATAACACCAATCCTGGCTGCAGACTGGACTCAGTGGATGCCAGTATCATTATTGTCATTGTTAATATCACCACCACCAGCACCACAGCACCATCATTATCACTGTAACCACCATCATCATCACCATCACTATCACCATCATCCTTACCACCATCATCATCATCACCATTACCATCACAACCACCATCTACACTGTCATCACAATCACCATTACCATCACCATCAGCACCACCATTATCACTGTAACCATCATCACCATCCCCATCATCATCACCATCACCATCATCATCATCCTTACCACCACCATCATCATCACCATTTCCATCATAACCACCATCCACACTGTCATCACAATCACCATCACCATCACCATCAGCACCACTTCTGTCTTCAAGAAGCATGAACTTCTGCTGCATGTGCTCATCTGAGGTGCAATTATCACTGTAACCACCATCAGCACCACCATCATTGTAATCATCATCACCATCACCATCGTCCTTACCACCATCATCATCATCACCATTACCATCATCACAACCACCATCCACACTGTCATTACAATCGCCATCATCATTACCATCATCACCATCACCAACATCACTATCACCATCATCACTATTAACATATTCACCACCATCAACATCGTCACCATCACTACCATCATCACCATTACCATCACCACCACCACCACCATCATCATCACCATCACCATCACCATCAGCACCACCATTATCCCTGTCACCACCATCATCACCACCATCACTGTCATCATCACCATCACCATCATCATCATCACCACCACCATCATCATTATCACCATCATCATCTTCCTTACCACCACCATCATCATCATCACCATTACCATCATCACAACCACCATCCACACTGTCATTACAATCACCATCATCATTACCATCATCACCATCACCAACATCACTATCACCATCACTATCAACATCATCACCACCATCAACATCATCACCATCACTACCATCATCACCATTACCATCACCACCACCACCACCATCATCATCACCATCACCATCAGCACCACCATTATCCCTGTCACCACCATCATCACCACCATCACTGTCATCATCACCATCACCATCATCATCACCATCACCACCACCATCATCATCACCATCATCATCATCCTTACCACCATCATCATCACCATCACCACCACCATCATCATCATTACCATCATCCTTACCACCATTGTCCTCATCATCACTATTATCATCATCACAGCCACCATCTACACTGTCATCACTATCACCATCACTATCACCATCATCACCACCATCACCATCATCACTACCAACTATCACCATCACCATTGTTACTTCTACACTGCTCTTTGTATATTTTTATCAGACACTGATGTGTGAAATTCTTTGTTCTTTTTTCAGCCAGAAAGCTTATCTATATCAACTGCAAGTATAGGCAGGTTGCAGGGGAGTTACTATCCTCTGAGTCAGTGTTGGCTTACATATACCTGGGACTACTGGTTACTTCCATGTTTTAAATTTCTAAGGAGTTTCTCATTTATACCCTACTGTAGCCTTAGTATGTGGGCAATTTTTACTATCCCATTTTACAGATGAGGAAGTGGAGGCTCAGGAAAGTTAGCTGATGTGTCCAAGGTCCCACTGCCACCCAATGGTAGATCTGAGACCTAAATCCAGGTGTGTAATCTCAAAACACTTGCAAATGTATTGTCACCTAGAGTTTGGGGCACGGGCTGACCTCCGGAGATGCTGGTATCCTGGTTTTACCCTAAATGCCCTTGTTCCTGCCCTAGATGCCTCCTATTCTGTTGGGATCACAGGAGGCCTTGAGAAAAGGCTTCCAAGGGCTTTGGGTTTGCAGAGAGGAGGAATGAGCCTTCCATAGAACACTCTGTGCCAGGCCCCCAGCCCACCCCTGACTGCTCTGCAGGGATGTGAGGCAGGGCTGGGCTGAGTGGGGCTCAGGCAGCCGAGGGATGCGGCATAGAATGGTCCCCCCTCTCTCCCCAGGGAAGCCTCCATCTTCAGGCCCTGGACACTTGCCTGCCTCATCTGTGTCCAGGGGCGTTGGCCAGCAGGGAGGAAGCTCCAATCCCAGGAGGCCCTGGGATCAGGGAGGGGAAGGGGGCTGACAGCGTCCAGAGCAGTCTGCTGCTTCAGGAACAGGGAACCCTCAGACCAGAAAGACCTCAGCTCAGGCCCCAACATGGGGCCTCTGCCCCCCTTGGCTGGAGACTGCTCCCCATGCCAGCTGCTGGGCACTCAGAGCCTGTTCCCAGACTGGGCCAAGCCAGCCAGAGAAAGCCTTTGGACGACGAGTCCTTGAGGGTGTGTCCACAGCAATGGCAGCCCTAGGAAGCGGGTGGGGCTTCAATGGTCCCTGAGCACACCTCCTGAGCGGCACAGGGCTGAGGGACTGTGAGGGCTTCAGGGAGGAGAGGTGGACAGGGCCTGGGGGTCTGCTGCGCTGTTGGAGGGGGAGAGGAGAGGAGGAGGGAGGGTGAATGGCAGCTGCCCCAGGACTGCACCAGTGGAAAGCAAATGGTGTCCAACGTGCATGAACTGCTCCCTGGAATCCTCCCAAATCAAAGCAGATCTGTTTCCCACTATTGGCTCTCCCCAAGTGGTGATAAGTTTCAAATTAGAGGCTCTTCTCAGCCTCCTCTTCCCCTACTGGTGGGGCCCTGGGGCTCTGCAGGAGTTGACCCCACTGCCCTGACCCAGGAGCTCTGGGAACCGGGAGACGTCCCTTCTGCAGCCCAGTCACTCAGCCGAGAGAGCCAGCTGTGCTTGCCTTGGTGTCTGCACCATCTCTTGCCCCTTTCTTGCCACCCACCCTGGGACCCCATTTGGAGACAGGACTGTGGAGCAGCTCTTCCCACATTAGCAAGCACCCACAGCCCCAGCTCCACACAAAGTCCCCAGAGACACAACAGCCTCCACTCCTGCCCCTTCCAAGGGGAGAGCAATGCTTAGCTTCTCTTCAGGCCTGCTCACCTGCTTCCGGGAATAAGGCAGGCCTTGAGAACAAAGGCCTTCCTATCAGACTCTGGAACCTTGACTGAAACAACAACAACAAAAAAACATTAATCTATCAACTTCACAAAGATAGTTTTGGCATGATTTACCTTGTAACTCCTGTTCTCCTGCTCTGTAAGTATCTGTCAATTTTTGTGATAGACCCCACGGTGGCCCTCCACAATCCTGGCCTCCTGGTGTTTATACACTTATGTAGCTGTCCCCCATGGCAGCTCACAACAGCCTTTGCAAGGCCAGGTGCAGTGGCTCAAGTAATTCAGCACTTTGGGAGGCCAAGGCAGGAGATCACTTGAACCCAGCTGTTCAAGACCAGCTTGGGCAACATAGTGAGACCCCACCTCTACAAAAAATTTTAAAAATTAGCTGGATGTGGTGGTAGATGCCTATAGTCCCAGCTACTCAGGAGGCTGAGGCAGGAGGATGGCTTGAACCCAGGGCTTGAGGTTTCAGTGAGCAGTGATCACACCACTATACTCCAGCCTGGTCAACAGAGCAAGATCCTGTCTCAAAAACAAAGTCACTGCAGCTTAGTCTCTTGGACTGCTCATTTTGTGGAAGCTGGTGGCCATGTTGTAAGGAGGCTCAAGCAGCCCTGAGGAGAGGCTCTGTGGGGAGGAGCCACCCTTCCAGCCACATGCAGGAGCCACCTTGGAAGGGATTCCTCCAGCTTGGCAAACTTTCAGCTGACAGCAAACTCATGAGCCCCTAAGGCAGAAAAGCCCTGCTGAGCTCAAATTCATGACCCACAGAAGCCATGAGAGATGATAAATTATCATTGTCCTTTGAAGCAATTAAGTTTTGGGGTAGTTTGTTACCAGTAACAGATAACATACTTTTCAACATTTCTGGAGTTTGCATTATGGAGCTTTTTCAGGAGTCACTGTGGTAGAGTATGAGGCCTCAAGGTTTTAGGTGGACCCAGTGTCAGAGAGGCTCCCTTCTCTCTGTCCCCTGCCCTTCCAGAGCCCCCTCCACACATGCCCCCACAGGCCCACCCACCCCAGGCAGTGCCTGGGGAAATAGGTCAGGCCCCCAGCCCAGACCCCTGGCCCCATGTGGCTGCAAGTTTCTGCTCCAGAGGAGCTCTTGGAGGGGCTTCCTTGACCATTCCTCAATTAAAAACTGGGTGTTTAGAAAAGTCCTTTGCAGGGAGAACTCTGGGTGTTGCCCTCAAGCCACCTTCTAGGAGCCTGTGGCTATCTCTGCCTGGGAATATGGGTTCCTGCTTTGCCAGTCCCACATCCTTGGCCATTTATCCCATTGTGTTCCCCAGCCTGCAGGGAGGAGAGAGGAGGGAAATATCCCATTTCTGCTCATGTCAGAGGCTGGCAGCCCTAGAAGGGGCTGAGGGATGGAGTAAAACACTCAACCTGTACAGACGAAGGCCCAGAAAAGCTGAGGAATCTGCCTGTGGCCACCCAGCAGGCAGGCAGTGGTGTGGCCCCCCAGAGCTCCTCCTCCCAGCCCAGCCTCTGCCCCCAGCCCAGGTTCCTCCCAATCGGTGTTTTCTCACAGATGTCTCAGAGCTGCTTTTTCTCTGAAAGCTAAACAAACACTTCACTCTTAATATAAGATGCAGGATGTGTCCACATACAGTAGCCCTGGCTGCCCTGGCCCCCAGGCTCCCACCATCTGGCGATGAACATGCTTCCCTGGTCCTGGCCTGACCAGAGGGCATCTGCACAAGGACAAGGTGGCAGGTGGAGCCCAGAGCCCCTGGACAGCCAGGCCATCCCACAGCTTGGCCGGAAACCCAGGATGGCCTGGCCTGTTTTCCTGGCACCTCCTGTGATGCTGCCTGCAGGTGGGTCTCTCCTCTCAGGAGGTCTGGGGAAGGCGCCCTGTGGGTGGGGCCAAGGCCGCTTCCCCAGGAGGGTTGCTTCACTGCAAAGCCCAGCTGGGCACCCAGGAGCAGCTCAGGGGTGCATGTTTACTCTGACCCTGACCCACTGGCAAAAGGGATTTGAGGGCTGGCTCATCTGTGGCGGCAGCCAAGGTCAATGGAAAAGCCTCATGGGAGGAAGGGAAGGATGTTGAGTGTTTGAGCTGCAGGAGGCACCCCCCCCAGGACAAATGCTGAGACCATAGCCGGGTGGAAGCAGATGTGCCGGCCCAGTCAGAGTGGGGCAGAGCCTGAGGGCAGGTGGGTGCCGCAAGCAGCCCAATCCAGCTTGAAGTGGAACCAATTCCACTCTGTTCAAAGTTCCGTTTCTAAGACCTGTGCAAGCGATCATGCTCCCAGCAGATTGAATACAGACATCAGTGTAGGCTCTGCACAACTGCTGTGCGGGGCCCCGTAAGGACCCCGGGGACACAGAGAGAGCCCTCCCTTCTCACACCCTGACCCTCCTCTCTCAGACGCCTCTGCCTCATGGGTGACAGGCACTGCCTTGCTTTTTCCCATGTAGTTTTGCCATAGATTATTTAGCTTTGTTTCTTAACTTGTAAATAACAAAACAACCCCCAATGATGTCCCATGCCCTGTCCCCCAGGGTGCCCTGTGAGGCTCCTTCCTGCCAATGCCTTCACATTGCCTACGGTGCTCTGGGTGTAAAAGGGCTGAGCCATCCCTCTGCTGCGACTGTGCTTCCAGCGGTTTCCAACATCATGCTTTCTGAGCAGCGCTGCCGTGACCACTCCCACAAACTCTTTGAGTCTGCCCTGCAAGACCTTCTGAGACAGGTGGTGGGTGGTGCTGGCCCCACGCAGGCAGCTCAGCAGCTCTGGGTGTCAGTCCCAGAGGGCACTGTCCAGCCGAGGGTCCCCTTGCTCTGTCTTCGCCAGCCCTGGGTAAGGCCAGATTTTTTAAGCTTTTGCAGATCGCTGGGCGAGTCAAGGTCCTTCACTGTGATCTCAGCTTGCATTTTCCTGATTGCCAAGGAGCTGAGCATCGGCTGCACCCGGATTGCTGTTCAGTGACACCGTGGGCCTGTCTTCCACCGTCCGGCCCTTTGCCATGCCGACTCCTGTTAACATCTTCAAATATTCCAGGCCTGCCTTTTCTTTGGTCAAATATATGGCAAATGTTCTCCTTTGGGGCTTGTCTTTTCATTCCTTTTATGGTAGATTTTGATGTAACAGAATTTCTTTATTTTAATGTTTTAGAATTTACCAATCTTTGCTTTTATTATGATTAATTTTGTAGGTTATTTAAAGACTCCATCCCTAACTCATAGTCATGAAAATAGCCCTTTAAATCCTCTTCTAAAACCTTTATGGATTTATTTACATTTAGAAATTTAAATCCATGCAGGTCTCCCTTTAGTGGTGTGGAGAGAAACAGCACTCACTCTCTACTTTCTGTATATGGGTGTCTGGTTGTCCCAAAGCCACCCTCCCACTCAGGCCTCTGCCTCCCTGTCTCAACTCTGTGCAGTGCAGCCACTGTTCTGTCCCCACCTCAGCATCACCTTGTCACAAATGTTACGACTTTTTCATAAGCCTCAATGGCAGACAACCCCAAGTTCCTGCCGGATCTTTGTCCTTCAAGAGTGGGTTAGCTATTCCCAGTTCTTTGACTTTCAACATAAATTTTAGAATCAGTTTTCTGCAAACCACCACAGACAATTGCAGAAATCTGGATATGGAATATTTGACATGTATGAATTCCTTTGGGGAGAGTTTTTATCTTGGCAACCTGGGACTTCTTGGTTCATGAATACAGTTATTTAAGGAACCATTCATTTGAGTCTTCTCAAATGTCTCTCAACCATGTTTTTTTACAAGGATTTCCTCTATAAAAATCTTATACATTGTTTGTTCTTTCTAGTATTTAATAGGCTCAGGCTTTTGTAAATGACATCTTTTCTAAATTTCAGTTTGTCTCTGGCATACAAAGAAAAACAGCTGATTTTTTTTTTGTATATTGATTTTGTCTCCAGCAAACTTCCCAGCTCTCTTATTGATTTAGTAATTGACCGTGGTGCTCTTCAGCTCTTTGAACACACATAACCAGATCCTCTGTGGCTGTCAGAAGTTGTATTTCTTCCTTTCCAATCCCACTAGCTTTCATTTCCTTTTCCTGCCTTACAGCCTTGGCCCAGACTTTTGGAACAATGCTGGCAAAATGGTGCTGGAACACATCCCCGCTTGGTCCCAATATCAAAGCAAAAGTTTCCGAGGTGCTTCTGCTTTGGGTTTTCATACAGACTGTTTATCAGACTAGGGAGATGCTGCTGTTTCTAGTTGAAATACCTTTTTCATGAATGGACATTAAATTTTATCAAACATTCTTTTCCCATTTATTGAAATGACCATAAGATTTCCCTTAAACCTTTTAATGTGGAGGATTCTATTCATTGCTGTTGTGGTATCCAACCACTTTTAGTCCTGGGAAAGACATGGCCAGCCACGAGATGCCATCCTGTCCACATGCTCAGCCACTGAGCTTCGTTGCAGTCTTTTAGGAGTTGTTATCTCCCTTCTGTATCAAGGGCTTCTCACCCCCTGACATGGGATAGAGAATGTTTGTTTCTTGCTGTTCTCTTAACAGGTTAAAGTAGTGTTATTTGTTTCTTGAATATATTATTGATAATCACCAGTGAGTGCATTTAAACCTGGAATTCGTTTTGTTTTGAGACAGGGTCTTGCTCTGTCACCCAGGCTGGAGTGCAGTGGTGCAATCACAGCTCACTGCAGCT
This sequence comes from Saguinus oedipus, assembly GCA_031835075.1. Lineage (NCBI taxonomy): Eukaryota > Metazoa > Chordata > Mammalia > Primates > Cebidae > Saguinus > Saguinus oedipus. The sequence goes on from CM063170.1 coordinate 9,554,460, forward strand.
TTGACTTCCCAGGCTCAGGTGATCCTCCTACCCTAGCTTCCCAAGTAACTAGGACTACAGACATGTGCCACCACATCCAGCTACTTTTTAAAGTTTTTTGTAAAGATGAGGTCTCACTATGTTGCCCACACTGGTCTGAAACTCCTGGGCTCAAGAGATTCCCCTGCCTTTGGCACCCCGAACATCTAGGATTAGACTGCTGCCACTGTACCCAGCTACATTTTGTATTTTGTAGAGACAGAGTCTTACTATGTTATCCAGGCTGGTCTCAATCTCCTGGCCTCAAATGATCCTCGTGCCTCGGCCTCCCAAAGTGCTGGGATCACAGGCATGAGCCACTGTGCCCAGCCAGGCTGCCCCTTCCTTAGTGGGAAGACACTAATGTGTTGCTGGTGAGGGAGCAGTGGACACATACACTTCGGATAACTGTCCTGTAACATCCACTCAGGCTCTGTAGCCACATCCAACTGCCTGGTGGGACCCAGGACACAGCAGAGGCTGAGTTCATGCATCTGCCCAAGACACGCACAAGCACCAACATCTGCTTTACTAATGACTGCAAGAAGCTGAAGACCACACAAATACTGATCTGTAGGGGAGCAGGTTGGGGGACAGGCAAGCCCTGGGATGGGCCTCGCAGACATTACATGGAGGGAAAGAAGCCTGAAGCAAAAGAGCAGGTGAAACTCACTGATGGAGGGATGTGGGGGGCCCTGGGAGTCAGGCCTATGGCTACGCAGAGGCCATGCTGACGGAAAGTGCAAAAGACAGCCTGTGGCATCCTGCACATGTTCCATGTCTTGTAAAAAATTCATTTATCTGTGCACTTAATATTAGTGCACTTCATTTCATTCACTGTGTGTTATACCACAATTAAAAGAACACACATGGCCAGGGTGTGGTGGCTCACACCTGTAATCCCAGCACTTTGGAAGGCCAAGGCAGGTAGATCACGAGATCAAGAGATCAAGACCATCCTGGACAAGATGGTGAAACCTCATCTCTACTAAAAATACAAATATTACTTGGGCGTGGTGGCACATGCCTGTAGTCCCAGCTACTCAGGAAGCTGAGGCAGGAGAATCGCTTGAACCCGGGAGGCAGAGGTTGCAGTGAGCCAAGATCACGCCCGGGCACTCCAGCTTGGTGACAAAGTGAGACTCCATCTCAAAAAAATAAATAAATAAATACACACACACACGATACAACCATATTGCAAAGGTGCCCTCTCCCTCTGCCACCACCACTGGATGTTGACTGTTCTCTCTGGATTCTGTTCCTTGACAAGCCTGTGTGTGGGTTGTAAGGTCACTGCCCACCACTGCCTCAGATCCTCTTAGCTCTCAACATATTGCAGGCAATTTTATGATTTGCACAGGGCTGTGCAGAGGGCTGTAACATCACCAAAGTTAGGTCACATGCATCCTTCATTCAGCGTCTTTCTGGTGAGTTGTTTCAAGTCAGTCACTGCACTGGAGGCTGGGCACATATGACCTCCCTCCACCTCTTCAGAGATCCGAAAGTATCCTACACTCCTTTCACAGATGAGGCCACTGAGGCTTCCAGGCAAGCCCCTCTCCCTGAGCCAACAAGAGGAATGCCTGGGCCTCCTCCTGCTGACTTGTGCCCCTGTCTGACCCCAGCAGTCCTTAGAGAACCACACCGGCCCATGAGGTGACACTTCCTGGGCTACCCATCAGGTGGGCCACAGGCTTTATCTCCCGTTCCCTGCACTTTCTGTTTCTGCAAAGGGTCTCTTCTTGTCCTTTGACTCTTTACTTACTGGAATCTCGGTGGCGTTGTTGCTTTTTTGTTTTGTTTTGCATTTTTGAGACAGAGTCACACTCTGTCACCCAGGTTGGAGTGCAGTGGCACAATCTCGGCTCACTGCAACCTCTTGCCTCCTAGGTTCAAGAAATTTTCCTGCCTCAGCTTTCCAAGTAGCTGGGACTACAGGCACCTGCCACCATGCCAATTAATTTTTTTTTTTCACTAGAGATGGGGTTTCACCATGCTGGCCAGGCTGGTCTCGAACTCCTGACTTCAAGTGATCCACCCACCTTGGCCTCCCGAAGTGCTGGGATCACAGGTGTGAGCCACCACACCAGGCCAGTGTTGTTTTTTATCATCAATTTGTATGTTCTCGGTGTCATTAAAATGCTAATTCCTTGCCAGAGTTACTGCAAATGTGGTGCCCATTTAACTTGCCTTTTCCTTGCTTATGGGTTTTTGATACACAAAAGCTTTGAATTTTCACTTAGATAAAAGAACGTACTAAGCTCAGAAAAAAATCCACACTTGCAGAGTGAGGCTCCCGTTCATTTCTGTGTAATCCTGACTCTTGGGCATCTCAATGGCTTCAAGGCAGCTCTGCCGCTTGTTGGTGCCAGGCCTTGAGAGTCTCACTCTCTGTAAGCCTCGGGTCTCTTATCTGAAAAATGGGCATGAATTCCCCGACACTGCTGGTTGTCTCAGAATTAACTGAGATAAAGTGTGCAAGGCGGTGCCTTCCGCATGCAGGCCCTCCACCAGCCGTAGAGCGGCTGGGGACCACGTCAATGTGTGGGTTTTGGGGCTGACATATAATAACTACACATGTGTGTGGGATGAGGAGAGATGTTTGAACTCATCTATGCAAAGCATAATGATCAAATCAGGGAGAGGGGCGAATTCATCCCCTCTGACATCTGTCCTTTCTTCGAGGTGTGAACATTCAAAGTCCTCCCTTCCAGCTTTGAAAATACACAATCAATTATCATTAACTGGAGTCGAACTACAGTCCCATAGAAACTTCAAATCCATTCCTCCTGTTTCACTATGATTTTGCATCCATTACCCAATGTCTTCCCCTCTCAGCCTCTCATAACCACAAAGCTCCTCTCTACTTATACAAGCTCAACGCTTTCAGCTCCCACACGAGTGAGGACGTGCGGTATTTCTCTTTCTGTACCTGATTCATTTCATTTGGCAGAATGTCCTCAGGCTCCTCCACGCTCACCAGAAGGACAGGATTTCATTCTTATGCTGAATCATAGCTGTACTGTGTACACAGCCCACATTTTCCCGATCCCATTCCTCAGCTGGACATGGGTTCATTCCACATCCTGGTTTCTGTGACTCGTGCTGCCATGAACAGGGGTGCAGATATCTCATTCGTGGGGCTGATTTCCTTTCTTTCAGACAGATACCCAGTCCCAGGACTGCTGGACCATGTGGTAGTTCTAATTTCAGCTTTTTTTTAATAGAAAAAAAGAAAGAAAAAGAGAGAGAAAGAAAGAATAAAAGAGAAAAAGAAAGAGGAAGAGAAAGAGGGAGAGAGAACGGGAATCTTATTCTATTGCCCAGGCTAGAATGCAGTCTAAAAATGGGTATTAAAAACCTATTTTATGCCAATAAATGTGCTTAACAATGGAAGGAATAAGGGAAGAAAATAACAGGAAGCCAACCAGTATTTCATTTAAACCTGTGAAATGCCATGCAAATGCTGAAGGGTGATTTACTACCAATTTTGTGGTCACTTTTAGAATAGGTGTGATGTGACACTGGGAAAAATGTATGTTTTGGGGACTTGGGGTGGAGAGTTCTGTAAATGTTTATTAAGTTTACTTATTTCAGGTCTGAGTTCAAGTCCTGGATATCCTTGTTAATTTTCTGTCTAATATTGATAGTGGAGTGTTAAAGTCTCCCACTATTATTGTGTGGGAGTCTAAGTCTCTTTGTAAGTCATTAAGAACTTGCCTTATGTATCTGGGTGCTCCTGTATTGGGTACGTATGTATTTAGAATCATTAGCTCTTCTTGTTGCATTGATCTTTTTACCATTATGTAATGTCCTTCTTTGTCTCTTTTGATCTTTATTGCTTTAAAGTCTATTTTATCAGAGACAAGAATTGCAACTCCTGTTTTGTTTTTGGTTTTTTGGTTTTTTGGTTTTTTTTTTTTTTTTTTTTTTTGCTCTCCATTTGGTTAATAAATCTTCCTCCATCCCTTTGTTTTGAGTCTTTGTGTATCCTTGCATGTGAGATGGGTCTGGATGCAGCATACCAATGGGTTTTGGCTTTCCATCCAATCTACCTGTCTGTGTCTTTTGATTGGGGCATTTAATCCATTTAAATTTGGGATTAATACAGATATATATGAGTTTAATACTGCCATTTAATGTTGGCTGGCTGTTTTGCCCATTAGATGATGTAAATTCTTCATATGGTGATGCTGTTTACCTTTTGGTATGTTTTTGGAATGGCTGCTACTACTTGTTCCTTTCTGAGTGTAATGCTTCTTTCAGAAGCTCTTGTAAAGCAGGCCTGGTGGTGTTGAAATCTGCGTACTTGCTTGTTTGCAAAAAATTTTATTTTTCCTTCACTTATGAAGCTTAGTTTGGCTGGATATTAAATTCTGGGTTGAAAGTTCTTTTCATTAAGGATGTTGGATATTGCCCCCCACTATCTTCTGGCTTGTAGGGTTTCTGCTGAGAGATCTGCTGTGAGCCTGATAGGCTTCCCTATGTGGGTAACCTGACCTTTTTCTCTGGCTGCCCTTGGTATTTTCTCCTTCATTTCAACCCTGGTGAATCTAATGATTATGTGTCTTGAGGTTGCTCTTCTTGAGGAATATCTTTGTGGTGTTCTCTGTATTACCTGGAGTTGAATATTGTCCTGCCTTGCTAGGTTGGGAAAGTTTTCCTAGATAATATCCTGAAGAATATTTTCCAGCTTGGATTCATTCTCTTCGTCACATTCAGGTACACCTATCAAATGTAGATTAGGTCTTTTCACATAGTCCCATATTTCTTGGAGACTTTGCTCATTCCATTTTAGCCTTTTTGCTCTAAACTTGTCTTTTTATTTCATTAAGTTGATCTTCGACCTCTGATATCCTTTCTTCTGCTTGATCAATTCGACTGTTAAAACTTGTGCATACTTGTTTTAACAAGTATGAAGTTCTTGTATTATGTTTCTCAGCTCTATTAATTCACTTATATTCCTCTCTAAATTGTCTATTCTCATTAGTATTTCATCAAACCTTTTTTCAACGTTCTTAGTTTCTTTGCATTGGGTTAGAACATGTTCTTTTAGCTCACAGAAGTGTCTTATTATCTACCTTCTGAAGCCTGATTCTGTCAATTCATCACACTCATTGTCCATTGGGCCTCATTCTGTTGCCGATGAGGAGCTGCGATCCTCTGTAGGAAGAGAGACATTCTGATTTCGGGTATTTTCAGCCTTTTTGTGTGAGCTTCTTCCCATCTTTGTGGATTTACCTACCCGTCATCTTTGTAATTGCTGACTTTCAGATTGGGTCTCTGAGTGGACATCCAGCTTGTTGGTGATGAAGTTTTTTCTGTTTCTTAGTTTTCCTTCAGCAGACGCCCCTCCCCCACAGAGCTGGCCCTTCCTGGGTTCAGCTGTGCTTGCTGTAAAACTCTCAATCTTCAGCGCTTCCATTTTTTGTGTGTGGGGGGGCACTGTGCTGGCTGAAACAGTGGCGTTGAGATTCGTGGCACTTTTCTGCCCAGGAATCTCCCAGTCTGGCTCCCTGCTTCAGTCCCCCCTTCAATCAACTGAATGCGTGACTCTGCCTTCCTGGAGCTCCAAACACCAACTAAAAGGGCACCCAGTCCCATATACTGTGTACTGAGAACTGCCGCACCAGGGTGCCGGCAAAACAGCCGCACTAGCCAAAAGAGTCACTCTGGCGACCCGTGAGTCTCCTCCGCTAGGAATCTCCTGGTCTGTGGGCAACAAAAATTCATCTGGAAGTGTGGCATCCACTCACTCTCTGCGCTTTCACTGGGAGCTACAATCCTGAGCTGCTGCTAATCTGCCATCTCGGATCTCTCTCCAATTTCAGCTTTTTGAGGGACCTCTATGCTGTTTTTCATAGTGGCTATACTAGCTTACATTCCCAAAAACCGTGTACAGGGGCCAATTTCTCCACATCCTCACCAGCATGGTTTTGTTTTTTGTTTTTGTTTTTGATCTTTTTGATAATAGCCATTCCAACTGGAACAAGATAGTATCTCATTTTGGTTTTGATTTGCATTTCCCCAATTATTAGCAACATTGAGAATTTTTTCATATACTATCTCTCAGCATATACAAAAACCTACTCAAAATAGGTTAAAGACCAAAATGTAAAACCCAAAACTATAAAACTATGAGAAGAAAATATTTCCCCAGACATCATTCTGGGGAAATATTTTATGGCCAAGACTTCAAAATCACAGTCAACAAAAACGAAAATTGACACATGGGGCTACGTCAAACTAAGAAGCTTCATCGAGGCCAAGGAAACAGTCAGCAGAGGGAAGAGATAGCCACAGAAGGGGAGAAAATATCTGCAAACTATTCATCTGATGAGGAACGAATATCCAGAATCTACAAAGAACTCAAGCAGTTCAACAGGGAAAAAAAAAATCCGAGTAACTTAATTGAAACACAGGCAAAAGATCTGAATCGACGTTTCTCAAAAGAAGACACATAAATCACCCTGACATTTTAAAAAACTCCTGGGCCTCACCCCAGCCAGGTTCTCCAATGTGAGCACCTTCAGAATCACCTGCAGGGCTTGTGAAGACCCCAAGTTTGCATTTCCAGTGGTCTCCAGGTGATGCTGACATTGCTGGTCTGGGGGTTGTGTTTTGAAAATGTCACCTTCTCCAGAGAAGAGACCTAGAAGTTAGTCTTGTAAAGCCACATAAATGATTCTGTCACCTACACACCTGCCTGAGGCCTTGGGGGCTGGAGTGGAAGACACAGAGATTGCTTGGAAAGGAGGAGGCCGGGGCGGGGGCATTTCTGCAGGGGTGCAGCACGCGCTCCAGCAGGGCAGGATAGCAGAGCATTTGCAAATAGCCCCCCAACCAGACTGTAGCCTGGGGAGGAGGGAAGGGGCCCTGGCCAGCCTCAGGCCACTGTGTCCACAGAAGGCAGGCAGTGTGAGTCATTATGCATCGAGGATGGTGGATAAAGCCTCTCCAGCTCAAAAGCCACCTACTGCCACCCAGACACAGGAGAAACAGGCTAAGGTTGAAGACCCCAGCCCCCTTGCCAAGGGAAACCCCAGCTCCAGCCCCTTCTGAGAGGCATGGACTGCCTGGACCCAGCCTGGTCAGCCAGCTGAGCTCAGAGGATCTCATGAGTTTAAAATTGATCACAATTCTCTGGGCTCCATAACGAAGCAATGGACCAGAGAGGTTGTCAAACATGAGAGACTCTTGGTTGGGGTGGCTACTAGACAGGCTCTCATGAAGAAAGGAGATGTGGACATCAGCTCATTGAACAGGTGGGGAAACAGAGGCCCAGAGAGGGGGTTGCCCAGATCTGAGCCAGGGCTAGACAGCCAGGTGTGTTCTTCTTCCAGTTGCCCTGGAGCAGATTACAGCAGAGCTCTGACCCGGTGTACCCCATACCCCCAGCCCAGAGCACAGGTTCTCAGAGTGTGGCTCAAAGACCCACATAGTCAGCAGCAGCAGTGCAGGCTGCCGGGCTTACTGGGGCTCATTGAATCATAGCCCACAATAGCTGATTCTGTGGGTGCTCAGAACAGTTGCCCGAGTTACCCCTTCTCCAGGGGTCCACCTGACCTTGGCCTGGTCTGCCCACCGGCCACAGAGGCCTGTGTCTCCCCAGTAGCTGGCACCCTGGACTTCATCAGAAGGGTGGAAATAAAAGAACCCCCAGCTGCTTCCAGCGGTGGACAAGCATTCCTGGGAGCACAGCACAGAGTCCCGCCTGGAACACGGTGTCTGGTGACCAGTAGCATGTCCTGACACCCCACGGACCCACCCTTGCTGTGGTCCCAGGCTAGCTGCTCCTGAATCTCACCAACTGCTCAGGGACACAGTGTTGTTGTTTTCACCTGGGTGCTGTTTCAGTATCCACTGTGAGCCTGGGGTCACCCCTGACCCAGGGAGCCCCCAGCTGAGATGCCCTCCCCCTTCTCAGATTCCTGTGGCAACAACCACTCCTCCCACAGGCACGTGGGTCTGGCCGCGACTGCATCTTCCCAGAGGCTGTGAAGGGACACGTTGTGTGGTGCCGTGGCTCCTGAACCTGTCACGGAAGTGGGAACAGACACCCAGGTAGCAGACGCTTCGGGAGGGGCGCGGGGCATTCCTAGACAAGAGCAGACATGGGCCTCAGCAGCCAGGAAGCCGCCCCAGCAGAATTCCGGATGTGGGTCCCAGCACATGCCTAGTCTTGCAGGACAAGGGGCCCCTCCCAGTGCTGACAGCCCAGCCACCCCAGGGCAGCCTCTCCAGGCTGCAGGTGGCCTCTTGGAGGCGGAAGATCAGTTCCCTCAGGGCTGGGAAGATGAGTTGCATTCCTGGATCCTGCCACACTCCCTGCGTGCCAATCCCCAGGGAATGGATCATGGCACTCATGCCTTTAGATTCAGGCTGACCGAGGCTCAAATCTGCATGGCCAGATGCCCAGTGAACATCCACTGTGCCGAGGTCCCAGGCCCCAGGCTGGCTGCAAAGGCGAATGGTGAGGCCTGCCTGGCACTGAAGACAGGATACCTACACTGGCGGTGCCACCAAGGCCACTCTCAGGCTGCTCCCCAGCTGCGTGCTGAGCCCCCGACAGGCACTTTATGGAGGATTATCTGGCCTGAGCCCCACAACAACCTGGCCAGGTAGGAATTCTGCTCCCATTAAACAGATAAAGAACTGGGGTTCAGAGAGGCAAGGGCGGCTCCCGGTCCCATGGTTATAAAGCACGGGCCAGACCAGCCCAGGCCCACCTGACTCCAAGCCCACCCAAGGCTCTCACACAGGCCCATGCCCTGTTAATAAAATGTAATAAATAGACTCTTTGTTTCAAAGAACATGTTTTTAAAAGCCAGGCGGCCAAGCCAGGCCCAAGTAACAAGCCGAGGGAGGAGGATGCTGCCGAGGGCTCAGCTCAGGCCTCACCTCCTGACTCCCACCATTGGTTGCCAGGCTGTGCCCGTAGGGACAGACCCCCACCAGATGCTTTGCAGACGCTGCCGGGGGGCAGGTGAGCCCCAGGTCAGAGCTGGTGGGTTAGGGTGCTCCAAGGCTCATGTGCTGGCCCTGACTCAGGTCCTCTGGGAACTGAGGGCATCAATGCCACACGCCATCCCACAGAAGTCACGTAACAGCCTCCATCCTGCAGGGCAAAGGAGGCTGCCCCAGGGTCATCAGGAGGAGCTGCTGTGGGCAAAGATGGCAGGTGGTCTTCTAGGTTACTGGGTCCAGGAAGCAGGAAAATGCCCAGAGACATTCTCAGTTCTTCCAGAAGGCCCTGGGGATTTGACCTCTAACCACAACGCATGTGTCCGGCTGTATTACCTCACTCCAGGCTGACCCTGCCGGCTTCATTGCCACCTCCCGGTCACAGCTGTCAGGTGCAGACTGTTATCTCATAAAACCCAAGGCAGCTCATTACACACATCCGTGTGAACACGAGGCTGTGGGTGCATGAGGACCCTCCTCAGACATAAAAGGCATCTGCTCAGGGCCATGCTTCCATTTCCCTACAGTGGCCTTTGTTTCCCCAAATGAACACTCATTTCCTAGAGGGCAAGCACTGAACCTTACACTTCTTCCAACACCTGATGAACCCAGTACACAGTACTGGGTGCCCAGCATACCCAAAGGGTCCAGCACACAGTAGGCATCCAACACACCCAAAGGGCCCAGCACAGAGTAGGTGCCCAACACACCCAAAGGGGCCAGCACACAGTAGGCGCCCAAAAAAACACAAGATGTCAGAACGGCTGGTATTGCCTGGGGCAGGTGACTACACAGGGTCTGTTAGAGGTTTGGGAGCCTCCCTTGGAGAGTGACAGTCCTGTGGGAGCAAAGGTCAAGGGCACTGAGCTCTCCCTGTCCTCTGTGTCCCCTGAGTCACCCACACTCTCCCTTCCAGTGTCTGGAAGACAAAATGCCAAGGCCAACAGCTCAGTTGAAACCACGAATCCCTTATTCTCTGGGTGGCTCAGTCGAATGAGCCTCAGTTTCCTCCCCTGTGAAATGGGCACGTGGACCTCAGAGGATCAATGCTAAGTCAATTCCCAGAGCTGCACATCACGACGTCTGGTCTCCTGGGGAGGTTGCCCCTCTGCATGGAGGCTCCCCTCCCTTCGCTGGAGCCTCAGTTTTGAGCCCTGTTACCATGATGCAGAGGTGGGGTGGTGGTGGGTGACCCCCCCATCCTCCTCCCTGATGATGGGAGACCCTCCCTCTCCTTTCTGGTAGGGAGTAACCCCTGCTCTCCTCCTTCCTGGTGGGGATGACCCTCCCTCTGCTCCTTCCTGGAAGACCCAGGTCAAGCCTCAGGGGCCCAGATACCTTTGAGACTGTGAAGGAACAGCCCCGCAAGCCAGGCAAGAGGGATGCCCAGCGACAGAGTGGAATCCATGTCTTGGACTGCATTAGGAGCCAGGGTGCCTTCAGCGACAGCCTCCTGCTGCAGCACAGGCTCTGATCCGGCACAGCCTACAGGGAGCTATCATGGACCAAGCCTTCCCACCACAGGGGTGGCCCTTCACTGCCTCCCCACTGACAGCCCTGAGGTGGGATCGCATCCACCCCACGCAGAAGGGACCTGAGCCTGCCCAGCCACACACACAGTGATGTCGAGCCTGGAAGGGACCCCAGCAAAGCGACTCTGCACCCTGCATTCCCTGTGTGAGCTCGGGCAGCTGGAACACCAGGCTCTGGAGAAAGTGGGCGAGCTGTACTCAGTATAGCCGTCTTCATGGGCCTGAGCATCAGTGAGCTCAGAAATGACCCAAGTGAGGCCAGGTACAGCTGCTTATACCTGTAATCCCAACATTTTGGGAGGCTGAGACGGGAGGATGGTTTGAGCCCAGGACTTTATGACCAACCTGGCCAACATGGCGAGCCCCTGCCTCTATAACAAATGTAAAAATTAGCCGGGTGTGGTGGAGCACACATGTAGTCCCAGATGCTTGGGAGGCTGAGGCAGGAGGATCACTTGAGCCCAGGATTTTGAGGTTGCAGTGAGTCGTGATTGCACCACTGTACTCCATCCTGGATGACAGATTGAGACCCTAATACACTCCCCAACTCCTCACCTCCAATGAAAGAAAGAAATATTCCAAGGGCACCCATGACTGAGGTTGTGGTCCAAGGCCAAGTAGCAGCCAATGCCTCTCACCCCAGACTCTGTGCTGCGCTCTTGGAGAGTGGGCAGAGACCCCCCATCCCTTCCCCACTGCGAGGCCTCCAGCAAGCCTTATTCCCTCCCCAAGAATGCCTCCTCATCCACAGAAGCAGCGTCTCCACATGCGGCCCTAACAAGCCATCTTTAACCACTGGCCAGCCCCAGAAAATGCCAGACACCGCGTGGGCACCCCCAGCTCACAACAGACATCTCCATCTCTCTTCTCCCCAGGGCACAGAGGCCAGACCAGCTCCCAGCTTCCTCCGAACCCAGCCGCCAATTTTGGGGCTTAGGAGTAAGGATTCCAGAAGCACTAACAGAGCCAGAAACAATTCTTCAAGTCAACAAGTCACCCCTGGCCGCCGCCTCCACCGCCGTTTTTAATGCTTAACCAGCACAATAAAAACAGCGATAATAGGTTTCTGATCCCTTATTGCTGTCACACGGTGGAGGCCTCGGAGGCTGCAAGTGCCCCCCCCCAACCCTCGCCACCAGGCCCGACTGCAGGCTGGACGCCCCTTTCATCTGCAGCCAAGCAGCTCACAGGGGAGAGTGTTTCCAAACCAAGCCCTTTCCAGTGCAAATTTCGCAGCAAAAATAGAAAAGGAAATTCTTAATCTGCTGTTTCATGTGTGACAAATGGTTCTGTGGTGGGACAGTGGCCCCAAGAATGCCCCATCCCTTTATCTGAGGCCTTCCCTGTGAAAGTAAAGGCTGCATCGCCCAGGCCTTTTGTGCTCAGTGACCACGGGCCTGGGCTTTATTGTGGGGATCCGAGGCTGGGCCGGGCCGACCCATTCCACCCTCCTTTGATCTGAGTTTGGCACTAGGAATGTGGCCAACCGCCTATCCGGGCATCGAATGCCTGGAGCCTGGTTCCCCACCACGAAGCTTCATCAGACTTTGAAACAAGTGTACAGGGAGCAAAGCCTGAACGCAGAGGCCACGGAGCCCTACAGCACACCTGCAGCTGACAGCAAGGGAAAGTCGGGGAGGGTTTAAAGCGAAGTCCAGACTTGGAGAAGCCCCACAGGGGGGCCCTGGGCAGTGGAGTCTGCTCCCTGCACCCTTACCCCTTTATCTCCTAAGAGGGTCTGGGACTCGTGACACACTTTACCAAAAAAAACATAAAGGAAGAAAAGAAGAGAGAGATAGAGAGAAGAGGGGAGAGATGAAGGGAGGAAGAAAGGAGGGAGGGAGAAAGGGAGGGGGGAGGGAGGAGGGAGGGAGGGATGGGGAAGGGAGGGAGGGAGGAAGGAAGGAGGGAAGGATGAGAGGGAGGGAGGGAGGAAAGAAGTAGGGAAGGAGGGAGGGAGGGGGAGGGAGGGAGGGAGGAAGGAAGGAAAGAAGGAAGGGAGGGAGGGAGGAAAGAAGGAAGGAGGGAAAGAGGGAGGAAGGGAGGGAGGGAGGAAGAAAGGAAGGGAGGAGGGAAGAAAAGGAGGAAGGAGAGAGAGGCAAAGGAAAAGAAAGAAGGGAGGGAGGGAGGAAGGAAAGAAAAAAAAAGAAAGATGGAGAAAGAGGAAGAAGGAGACAGAGGAAAGGAAGGGAGGGAGGATGGAGACTGGGGAGGAGGGAGGTAGGGAGAGAGGAGGGAAGGAAGGAAGGAAGGAAGGAAGGAAGGAAGGAAGGAAGGAAGGAAGGAAGGAAGGAAGGGAGGGAGGGAATAAAGAAGGAAAAGAAAAGAAGGAAGGAGAGAGAGGGAAAGAAGGAAGGGAGGGAGGAAGAAAGGAAAGAAAGAAGGAGAAAGAGGGAGAAACAGACAGAGGGAAGGGAGGGAGGGAGGATGGAAGGTAGAGGGTGAGGGAGGGAGGAAGGGAAGGAAGGAAGGGAGGGAAAGAGTTCAGAAAAATAGGCATGAATTGAGGGAGTTGGTGAATGAATGAGCCAAGGCAGCCGTGTTTCTCTCCCATTCCCAGGGAACAGCCGGACAGGGAGACCCCCTCTCAAGTTGGGAGGCCTCAGAGATTCTTCTTTCCTCTTAAAAGGCCTGTCTCCATGGAATGCCTGCTTCCCGGTGGAACCAGCTGCTGCTTCCCAGAGGAAAATCTCACACTGGGACCTGGGGTGCTTCTCACAAACTCAGCCTCAGAAACACGATGGCTGCATGCCAGGCCTCACACCTCACCCTGCTCCCACACAGCGGCCGCCTCTCTCCTCCTGCACTCAGGCTGGGAAATGATGCTCAGTGGAGCTGGACCAGCTGGTGACGGAGCCCTGCCCCCGCCCTGCTTGCTCCTTGCCATCCCTCTGCCCCAAACGAAGTGAATCTCTCCTGTGGGTCTCAGAGTCACTGTCTCCACCCAGAGTCACTCATTCTAGAGAGGCAAGGACAAGGACAGCCTTGTTGCAGTTGGAACACATACGGGATGGGAAGAAAAATGGGTGGGAAGATGAGTGGGGGGTTGCCAGGGGTCATGTGAGGCCCATGGCAGCCCAGCCCAGCCTTGGTGGCAGGAGCCCCTCCTGATGGAGGAGCTGCTGAGTGGGCCCAGAGGTGTGGAGCTTACAGGGGTACACACGGGTAAGACATCTGGCAAAGTCTTCATGTCTGCACCCACGCCATCACCTGACCAGCTGGGAGATCCCAGGCTCAGAGGCAGCCTTTGCCCCAGCGTCTCCTGAGCAGCTGGAGAAAGCCAGGTTCTCACCTGGGGACCGAGCCAGCTGCTGAGAACAAAGCCACCTGAAACAAGCCCTTCTGCCCTTAGGCCTGCCTCTCACCGCCCAGCGGCCCATCACAGCTTCATGTCCTGGGCGGGCTACTCCACCTCTCTGACCCCCAGTGACCCACACCCAAGCTGCATTTTGGTTAAAGATTTGCTGAGATTCCAACCCTGCGGTCTGTGAGGCCCATGGCTCAGAAACTTGGAACTTGGTTGTAAGACTTGAGCTCCTCGGGACTTTGAAGGCCCCATGGGGTCCTCAGGCTGCACCTCGGGCATCCGGGGAGGGGGATGAGCAGAGCTCGGAGGTCTCACAGATAGGGAGACTCAGGACCGCACACTGGAGCTGCAGGAAGGCACTGGAAGCCTCAGGAAGCAGCAGGGCCTGTGAGTCCACTCCCAGGACAGATGCTCCTGAAAAGACGCGGCTGCAGAGCTGGAAGAGACAGAGCCTTAGAGATACTGCAGGAACTTAAAACAGTGAAGGTCATCTTCAGTTCACTGACTGTCGCAGTGCCCAGACCATGGAAATCACTTCCTCAGGCCGTGGGAAAAAAAGCAGCTCGGGGGGAGGGGAACGAGAGGGCATGGGGAGGGGCCTGGCCCAGAGAGGAGAGGAGGAAGGGCGTCCCCAAAGACGGGTGAGCGGGCCACCAGATCATGGAGGCAGTGCATGGCCAACACTGGGACCCGCAAGGTGGTGTCCGTCAGGGAAGAGGGAGTGGGGCTTCTGGCTTCCACCCTTCCTTTCCTGACCCTACACCTTGCACCACTGATAGCACTTCCCTTCTTAAGAGCTGTCCATGGCTCCCACTGGCTGCCAACTCAAGTCCCAATGTCTTCCCAAAGGAAGTGGCATTTACACAGGGCCTCAAAGGGTGGGGAGGAGGGAGGACGAACGGGCAGGGCGTGGGAACTCTGCACAGAGATGCAATGGTATGGACGTGCATGGCCACGTGGCAGGAGAGGAAGGGGATATGAGGATGGAGGAAAGGACAGCCCCCAAGAGGCTGGCAAGCCCATCCCCTCCTGAGGTGGCTCTGGAAGACCCCCAGGAGTGAAGAGCCCCTGCTGTGGCACCCTGGAGGCAGACTACCTGGCCAGTGGCTATGCAGGAAGACGTTTTGCTTTCTCTCCTGCTGGAAATGGAAGGAGGGGAGGGCAGGGTGGAGGAGCCGCAGGACGGGGGTGCTGGGTGAGGGCTGCGCATGGCAGCAAGGCTTCAGGCGGGCGTCGACTTGCTGGGGCTGGAGAAACATCCGCCACGCAAGTTAAGACATGCAGCCGCAGGGAGCCTCTCCTCAGCCCCCTACTCACACCCCTGTGCAGGCCCCTGCCCACCCCGTCCCCCGATACAATTTTCTGGGATTCCTGGCTTCAGGTCCACACTCTGCCATCTCCTGCTCTGTCCTCGAGGCAGGTCTGGGCCTGTGCACTGCAACTCGGGCTTGTGGTCTGATGTCTGCTCCATGACTAGCCCAGGCTAGCCTGTGGGGACAGAGGGGCATTTCTGCAGCCGGAGGACCTGAGACACAGGCTGGACCCCCAGGGAACCACCGGACGGTGGGTGGAGATGGGGGTGTGTGCTCCCCAGTAGGAGAGCAGGCACCGGAATGAGCTCATGGCTGGGTGTCTCTGGGTTGGTGCCTTTGCTGGATCCATCAACCTTACCTGAAGTGGGGGTTTCTGAGGCCTGAGACCCAGGCCCCGAGATGTAAGGCTGGCAGGTGTGGCAGGAGCTCCTGGAGGACACACCCAGGGTGCCCTACAATCCATTTGAGCCTTCAGCATGGTGTTCGCCTCCCTGGGCCTCAGTTTCCTCCTTTGTGACACAGGGTAAAGGTCCCAGCCCTGTTTTCAGGAAGGTGGAGGACCTTGAGGCCAGGGTCTTGGACGGGGAAAGCATATGGTCCCCTGTGCCCATGAGAGAGGCCGCCGTTGTTACTGGTCCCACATCAGGAAACTAAATCATCACTGATGGCCCAGAGCCGGCTCATCCTGCATGTGGCAGAGGACAAAGCAGCCAGGGAGACTGGGACACTGCAGGGAAGGGAGTGGGTGGGGGCTTGCTGGAGAGGGTCAGCAGGAGGGCCCCAGGCAGCACCACCCTCTCCCACCCTCAGGGCAGGGAACTGGCTTGGCACGGAAGGGCCGTAGGGGCAGGCCATGAGGGGCTTCTGCTCCAGGAGTCCAGGGTGAGATGGCTTTCTTCAAGGAGCAGGAAACAGATGGGCTGACCAGGGCAGCCTAGACCCCTGGAGCAAGTAGCCAGCCTCTGCGGAGAGGACGTGGGGGGCTGGAAGTAAGGTCGACTTAGCACCCCCAACCCAGCCTCACCCAGGCCTAGCAAGGCCACCTCCGACCCAGCCACACTCCAGGTGCCCCCATCAGCTCAGTGACAACAGCAAGTCCAAGGCCCGGCACAAAAGAAGCCAAGGGGAGCAGGGCTGGGCACGTGGCTGGGGATCCTCCCTCTCCTGGGCTCAGCAGAGAGCCCAGGCCTGAGGCTTCTGTCTGAACTCCACCCACCCCAGCCTGACCCTCCTGCCAGCTGACCAGAGCCTCAGGAAGCGGCGGGAGAGAATCTCCACGGGCTCAGTCAGGGCAGGGAAAGGTGACTGTCCACAGCAGGAAAGACCTGCCCCTTCCTGCCTGCCAGGTGTGGACGTAGCCCTGGCATTGGGCAATGGGCAAAAGCCCAGAAGTTAAGAGCTGCTCACATCTGTCTCGATGAGACCCTGGGCTGTGAACCCAGCTCCCCGCTCACAGCCCTATGGCCTTGGGCCAGAGACTCACCTTCATGGGGCTTCAGTTATCTTCTTCTTTCACCTGGAACCCCTGGGCTCAAATGATCCTCCTGGCTCAGCCTCCTGAGTAGCTGGGACCACAGGCATGCACGACCATGCCCAGCTAATGTTTTTATATTTTGTAGAAACAGATCTCCCTGTGTTGCCCAGGCTGCCCTTACGCTCCTGGACTGAAGCGATCGTCCCGCTTTGGTCTCCTGAAGTACTGGGATTATGGGTTTGAGCCACCATGCCTGGCCGGGCCTCAGTTTTCTTATCTATGAAATGGGAATATACTAATACCCACTTCCTACATTACTGGGAAAAGGAAACCAGGAAATCCTCACTGCTCAGAACACAGAAAACAATAAGTAGCAACAATTGTCTTCATCATTCATTTATTTTTCATTCAAGAAAAAGCCCGTGAGGCGCAACTGAGTGAGAGAGACAGGACGCTGGTGTCAGGGACAACCACAAGTCCCTGCAAGGTACCGGTGGTGCCAGCTCCTGAACCTGGCCACCTGCCATGACTCACACGTCCCAGGAGCCCACAAGCACAGTCCCAGTGCATGGCATCCCAGGGCTGAGGGTGTGGAGGTGCCGTCTGTGCCTATCTCAATAGACCCCCCACAGTCCTAGGATAGAGAATCGAGGATGCCTATCTAGCAGATTACAACCCCAAGGCTGAGAGCAAGGAAGGGCCCTGGTCACCCAGCTAGGCCAGCCGAGCCTGGGCTGGACCATGCCCACGTGACAGCCTCCCCCTTCTGAGCACCAGGGTCTGACCCAAGGCCCGTCCCCACTCTCAGGCCGTGGCCACACGGAGAGCTCCTTCATCACAAAGTACTGGGTGGGCCTGGGTCCAACTGACCAAGGCCACTGCCCCGAGGCTGCCTCTGGACACTGCAAGCTGTGTTGCCTGGAAGACAAGACCGGCCCAGGACCAGGGAGGCTCGGGTGCAGCTCCTCAGGTACAGGACGCTGGGCAGCAGGTCCGGGGAGGGCCCAGGGCTCGGAGGACCTTGGCTGTGGATGGCCAGGCACTGCTCGGGCTTCCTGCTTTCACAGCTCCGCAGCTGTCCAAGTCCTGCCCGCTCAAAGCCCAGAACAGGACCTCTTGTCCCAAACTCTTCTGCAGCTTCCCAGAAGGGAGGGGGCACCCACAGGACGCCTGCCCCACGCTGGCACCTCCATGAGCTTCTCTGAGCCTCGTCCACTCCTCTGTGAAGTGGGTGTAACTACAACATCCACTCAGGCCCCCTGGAGACCAGGAAGCGAGGGTGAGGGCCCTACGTGGCACCCAGGGGTGGGGCTGCCCCAGAAGTGCTCACTTCAGCCTTGAGGGCTGAGCCGCATGCACATGGGTTTCCTGATCTGTAAAGTATGTCATGGCTCTGGCTCACAGCAGACCAGAGACTGGGGCCAGCTGGGTGCAGGGCATGCATTGGAGGCGCTACTCAACACCTAGGAGGTGTTCTCCCCGCCACGGGTCCAGTTTGCCCAAGGACGATGGCCTCAAGGACCCGGCCCAGCCTGAGGGGAAGGCACATTGTCTGGTGACCCGCCTGGGCCTGGGAGAGGAGGAAGCGGGTGGGGGTGGCTCCTGCTGGGAGCCCCTCTCTTCGGGATGTGGCCTGGGCAGGGGAGGAGAGGAAGTGGGTGGGGGTGGCTCCTGCTGGGGGCCCCTCTCTGTGGGGAGTGGCCTGGGCAAGGGCCAGTGTCCTGCCATCTCGGACCCTGGGTTGAGATAAGCATTGTTGGAAAGTGTGGCTCAGCAGGAAGGAGCTGAGCACAGTCAGAGCCACAGGAACTTCCGGGAATTGGAGAGGGAGGTGTGGGGAGAGGAGGCTGCGGCAGGTGCCAGCCTCTGGGTGGTTTCCAGGCAGGCAAGGAGCTGCCCAGGTGGCCTCCCTGCATGGCCCACCCCCAGGTCAGCAGGACCCTGGCAAGGAGCTCCCTGGGTGGTCCCCCCAAAACTGCCCACCCCCAGATCAGCGGGACCCCGGGCTCTGGCCACTCTTCCCTCCTCGGGCCCCATGGCCCACTCCACTCTGCAAATTTCCCCTTCTTGTAAGGTCGCTGGGTCCACCCTATTCCTGTGACCTCATCTAGACAGCTGCGACAACCCTGCTACCAAATACGGCCACACACTGAGGCCCCGGAGGTTCGGACTCCTCACGTGGATTTGGGGAGACATGACTCGGCCTATAACAGGCACTTGTGCGGGAGGGGAAGTGGGGGAGGCGGCTTCTGCTCCCAGGATCCTCCATGTGCACACTGTGAGCGGCAGACAAAGGGCCTGGTCTGGAAAAGAGATCCCCAGCAAAGCCTCCTGCTGAGTGAAGCCTTAGTGCAGATGTAGCCAGACAGCAGACAGAGGGAGGGAGGGGAGGGGCCAGGAGCAAACAGCAAGTGGTGAGCTCCTGGGCCAGATGTACTAATTACCAGCCACACGGGACAATCCCAAGCCCCCTCCCCGGAAGAGGCAGAGAGGGAAATTCACCTGCCTGCCCCTTTTCATCTCCCAGGTCCCACTGGTGACAGCGACCCACAGGATGTCAGCTTTGCAAACCCGCAGTCGGGTCACTCACCCTGCTGAGCAAATCCAGAGAGGCAGCATCCCTGTGGATCTGGCCAGGTCAGCGCTGAAGAGAGCTGCTTACAGCTTGGGGGAGCTGGGGGTGACTGCTGGATCCCCTCAGGCAGCAAGAGGCCCCTGCCCTCAGCTCAGAGTGAGCCTCCCCTTTGTCCCACCTCCCATGAACTTGGAGCTGTCTTGGTTTCCCTCCCTCCCGGCCCTCAAGAACCTTCTGGTGGGTCCAGGGTTTTGGCCAGCAGAGCCAGTGTGTGAGGTGTGGAGATCCTGGATAGCATTGCCCTGGCAGGAGCCCCTCAAGCCCGCATGTGGCTGTGTAGACCAGTGAGCCACTCACCAGCACTGGTTCAGAACCCCCCAGAGGGGAGCTGTGTAGACTGGTGAGCCAGTCATGAGCACAGGTTCAGAACCATCCAGAGAGGAGCTATGTAGACTGACGAACTGCTCATGAA
Source organism: Saguinus oedipus (assembly GCA_031835075.1). Lineage (NCBI taxonomy): Eukaryota > Metazoa > Chordata > Mammalia > Primates > Cebidae > Saguinus > Saguinus oedipus. Next base: position 9,574,115 of record CM063170.1, read on the forward strand.
CACTGGTTCAGAACCACCCAGAGAGGAGTGGGTATGCCCGCAGGAGGAGACGCTGAGGCACTGTGAAGGGACCTACTCAGGGTCTTGCCTAGAAAGAGACATCAGGAGATGCCTGGTGCAGGACAAGACTTGTTTCTCCAGGCTCCTCCCGCTAAGCCCTGCTATAAATCCAGGAAAGTGCAAGGGCAGTGGATGGAGAATTCCAAAGGGTACAAGTGGTCAGAGCCCAGGTGGGACAGACAGCCTGGTGACAACAAGGAGGAAACCCAGGCCCAGCATTTCCTGACTCCCAGTCTAGCAAGAGAAGGTGGCAGGGGGCCCTATTCCCCTTGCCCACCAGGAGCAACAGGGGCCTAGAGCAGGGGGCTTAGCACAGCAAACAATACCTGGAAAGCCTCTTGGTCCCTGTGGGCCTGAGACCCTCTTCCCCACCAAGAGATATGGTGGCATCAGTAGGGGAATCCCTCAGCATGCTGGCTTGGCACAGGAAGCAGCCATAGGGCAGAAACTCATTCCCCACCTGGAGCCACCACTTGGCTTGGGAAACCCCCGGACCCTCAGGAAGCACCAGGGGAAACTCCACCAGCATCACATCAACCAAGGGCACCCAGATGGCACCGCCCAGACCAATGAGTAAACATGTCAGGAATCACAGCCCATGACACCAGCCAGGACCCGGAGCCAACCTACAGGGTGGCGGTCTAGAAAAATAAAGATTCAGAGTCTCTAAGCAGGGCCCAAATGCCCAGCATGCAAACAAAAGCAGCTCATCACACCAACAGAAGATACACATGTTAGTGAGAAAAAACAATGAGTAACACCAATGCCATGACCAGCTTGAGGCTGAGGTTACAACCAGGAGGCCAGGACTGTTGCCACAGGGCACCATGACAGTGACACACTCTCCAGAAACAAATGAAGTAGAAGACCTCGGCAAAGACACAGCAGTTATCCAAAGAACACAGAGCTAAAAATTACAAACACAGAAACAAAACTCACCAGGTGGACTCAGTAGTAAAGTGAAGATGGCAGAGGACAGAGCCAGTGAAGCTGAGGAAACAGCAGTAGAATGTGCCCAATATGAGCCACAGAGAGGGAGGGAGGGAGGGAGGGAGGGAAGGAGGGAGGGAGGGAGGGAGGGAGGAGGAAACAGAGGGAGAAAAAATGAACAGAGCTTCAGGAACCAGTGGAACAATAACAAAAGACCCATCTGATTTTCAGAAAGAGAACAGGACCAACTGAGGATCTGAATAAGTAATTTGGTGAAAAACATAAACTCACAGAATGAGTGAAAATAAAAATACATCAAAAATTGTGGTATAAAGCAGTACTCAGAGGGAAATTTATAGTACCAAATACTTAACATTAGAAAAGAGAAAACATCTCAAATCAATCATCTAAGTTTTTGCCTCAGGAAACTAGAGAAAGAAGAGCAAAATAAATGAGAAGCTGGCAGAAAGAAGGAAATGATAAAGGACAGAAATTAATTAAATTGAAAACAGGAAAACAACAGAGAAAATCAACAAACATAAATTGATTATTTGAAAAATCAGTAAAATTAATAAACCTCTACCATGACTGACAAAAAGAAAAAGAAAACACAAATCACCAATATCAGAGATAATACAGAGGACATCACTACAGATCCTGTGGTCATTAAAAAGATAATCAGAAAATACTATAAATAACTTTACACTCATGAGTTTCACATCTTAGAATATATGGACCAATTCTTTAAAAAACAAAAGCCATCAAAACTCAATCAAGATGAAATAGATCATTTGAACAGTCCTAGAACCATTACAGAGATTGAATTCATAATTTAAAAGTTTCCTCGAAAGAAATCTCTCAGACTAGGTGGTTTTACTGGAGAATTCTACCAAACATTTAAAGGAGCAACATCAATTTTACACAATTTCTTCCAGAACATAGAAGAAGATGGAACACTTTCCAATTCTGTGAAACTGGCTCTATCTGGATACCAAATTAGTTAAAGACAAGTTTTACAAACCCACTACAGACCAATGTCTCTCATGAACATATAGGCAAAAATCCTCCACTAAATATAAGCAAATATAATCCAACAATGTATAAAAATAATTATACACCAAGAGCAAGTGAGATTCATACCAACTGTGTGACATTGGTTGAGCACTGAAAAATCAGATAATGTGGCCAGGCATGATGGCTCACACCTGTAATCCCAGCACTTTGAGAGGCTGAGGAGGGCGGATCACAGGTCAGGAGTTCAAGACCAGCCTGACCAACATGGTGAAACCCCATCTCTACCAAAAATACAAAAATTAGCCGTGTGTGGTGGCATGAACCTGTAATCCCAGCTACTCAGGAGGCTGAGGCAGGAGAATTGCTTGAACCCAGCAGATGAAGGTTGCAGTGAGCCCAGATAGTGCCATTGCACTCCAGCCTAGGTGACAGAGTGAGACTTCATCTGAATAATAATAATAAAAAAAATAAGAAAAGAAAAATCAGATAATGCAATTCATCAGATTAACAGGCTAAAAAATTAAAATGATATAATCTTATCAATCTGTGCAGAAAATGTATTTGGCAAAATCCAACACACATTTATAATAAAAATTATCAACAAATTAGAAGTAGCAGAGAACTTCCTTAACTTGCTGACAAACATCTACAAAATCCCTGCAGCTAACTTTACACTTAATGTAAAAGACTAAATTGCTCTTCCCTGAGATCAGGAGCAAGACAAGGATATTCATTCATACCACTTTCATTCAACACGCTGGAAGTTCTATTCACTGCGCTAAGGCAAGAAAAATAAATAAATGGCATATGGATTGGAAGGAAAGAAATAAAATGATCTCTTTTTGTCAAGGGCATGATTATCCACATGGACCATCCCAACAAATATTCAAAAAAAACTAATTAGTGAGTTCAGTACAATCACAGGATATGAGATTGACATTCAAAAATCAATCACAAGACTAACAATGAAAATGTGGAAATAAAATTTTAAAATGTATATTATTTACAAGCACTCCAAGAACAATGAAATGCTTAGACCACCCCAAATGCTGGAAAGAATGTAACAGCTGCTCTGAAAACAGTGTAGCAGTTTCTTTAAAAGCTAAAATGGGCCAGGCACAGTGGCTCACACCTGTAAGCCCAAGGGAGGCTGAGGCAGGAGGATCACTTGAGGTTAGGAGTTTGAGACCAGCCTGGCCAACATGATGAAACCTGGTTGCTACTAAAAATACAAAATTTAGCTGGGCATCATCATGCACCTGTAGTCCCAACTACTCAGGAGACTGAGGCAGGAGACTAAACTTGATAAAATATGTCTAGGACTTGTAGGCTGAAAATTACAAAATGCTGATGAAAGGACCAAAAAAGATCTAAACAAATGACAAAATGTATACCATGTTCATGGATTGGAAGAGGCAACATAGTATGTCACCTACCATAAAACTGATCTATTGAGTTAATTAAATCTCTATCTAAATCCAAGCAAGTCTTTTGTAAATATAGGCAAGCTTATTCTAAAATGTATATGGAAAGGCATAGGCCCCAGCTAAACAATCTTGGAGAAGCATAAAGAGCCACTCTGCTGGGTATAAAAGATTACTGCCTTCACCAAGTATCAGAGGAGGGTTAGACACATAGATGAATGGAACAGCAGGGAACTCAGACATAGACCCACACAAATATGCCCTGCTGGTTTCCAACACAGTGCAAACATAATTCCGTGGAGGATGGATGGCCTTTAAACAAATGGTGTTGGAGCAATTGGACATCCACAGGCAAAAAAATGAATATCCATCAAAACCTCACACCTTATACAAAATGCAGAAAAGAAAAAACAAAATCTATAATCTTGAAACCAAAGTTTGAAACTCAATACCAAAGGAAAAATTCACAAATTACACTTCATCAACATTAAAAGGTCTTTTTTGCAAAAGACCTCATAAAGAGGACGAAATGATAAATAAGACTGGGGGGAAATGTTCATGAACTATATTTCTTAATAAGAACTAGTATCTCAAGTATATAAAGAGTACTTAAGAATTCTCAAAACTCAACAGCACAAAAACAATCCATCAATCAGAAAAACAGGCAAAAGACATGAACAGACATTTCATTGAAGAGGACACCCAGGTGGCAAATATGAATATTAAAAGTTGTTCATCATCACCATTATGTAATTGAAACCACAATGAGATATCACAACACATCCATCAGAATGGCTAAAGTGAGAAACAGTGACCACCCCAAATTCTGGGAAGAATGTAACAGCTGCTCTGAAAACAGTGTAGCAGTTTCTTTAAAAGCTAAACACGGGCCAGGAGCAGTGGCTCACACCTGTAATCCCAGCCTTTTGGGAGGCTGAGGCAGAAGGATCACTTGAGGTCAGGAGTTTGAGACCAGCCTGGCCAACATAATGAAACCCTGTTGCTACTAAAAATACAAAATTTAGCTGGACATGGTCACGCACCTGTAGTCCCAGCTACTCAGGAGACTGAGGCAGGAGAATTGCTTGAACCCAGGAGACAGAGATCACAGTGACCCAAGATCACACCACTGCACTCAAGCCTGAGCTCTAAAGCCAGACTCCATATCAGGAAAAAAAAAAAGCTAAACATGAACTACCACACCACCCAGCAATTGCACTCTTGGCCATTTATCCAGAGAAATGGAAACTTAAGTTCACACAAAAACCTGGACATGGAAATTTATATTAGTTTTATTTATAATAACCAAAAACTAGAAACCACCTAGTTGTCCACCAACAGGCAAGTGGCTGAGTAAACTGGGATGCATTCATGCCACAGAATATGGCTTCACAAAGAAAAGGAAGAAACTAGAACCCTGATGACTCTCTAGGGAATTGTGTCAAATTAAAACAACCCCAAAAGATTGCATACTATATGATTCCCTGTATATAACATTCTGGAAATGGCAAAATTGTGGAAATGGAGGACAGGTTAGTGGTTGCTGGCATTCTCAGGTTTAAGGGAGGGAAAGGAGAGAGGGGTGTTGTTACTTAAAGGGAGTCAGGGTTCTCATGCTGATGTGTTTCTGCATCTTGACTATGGTGAGGGCTGCATCACCGGCACCTGTGATCAATTGCATGGGACTGAACACACAAGCACATGGTGCACCTGACATGGTTTGAATGCTTGTCTCCCCCCAAATCTCATGTTGAAATGTGATCCCCAGTGTTAGAGGTTAAGCCTGCTGCGAGGTGTTGGATCATAAAAGCAGCTCCCTCGAGGATGGCCCAGCACCATCCCCTTGGTGACACGTTTCTGCTCATGCAAGGATCTGGTTGTTTAAAATTCTGGGATCCTTGCAGTTAGTTCATGCAAGGATCTGGTTGTTTAAAATTCTGGGACCAGACCAGCCACGGTGGCTCATGCCTGTAATCCCAGCATTTTGGGAGGTCAAGGCGGGCAGATCATCTGAGGTCAGGAGTTTGAGACCAGCCTGACCAATGTGATAAAACCCCATCTCTACTAAAACACACACACACAAAATTAGCTGGGTATGGTGGTGCGTGCCTGTAATCCCAGCTACTCAGGAGGCTGAGGCAGGAGAATCACTTAAACTCGGGAGGCGGAGGTTGTGGTGAGCCAAGATCATTCAACTACACTCCAGCTTGAGTGACAAGAGTGAAACCCTGTCTAAAAAGAAAAAGTCTGGGATCTCCCTCTTTCTCTCTCTATCTTGATCCTGCTCTCGCCATGTGAGATGTCTGCTCCACTTTCACCTTCCACCATGCAGAAGGTGAAAGTAAAGCAGACATTTCCCTTAGGCCTTCGCCAGCAGGCACCAGCATCACCTTTCCTGTATAGTCTGCAGAAATGTCAGCCAAATAAACCTCTTCTCATATAAATCACCCGGTCTCAGGCAGTCCTTTCTAGCAACGCAGAATGGGTAATACAACACATAAATGAGAGACTCAAACAGTGCCGAGGTTCTGGTTGTGGGTGGTACTACAGATGTCACGAAGGTTGAGGGAAATCAGCAGCATGACCTTCACTTTTTCAACTCTTTCTTACAGCTGAACATGAGTCTACAGTGTTCTCCAAAATCGAAAAAGTCATTTCAAATAATGGCCCAGAAAAGCCTAAAATCCCAGTCTGCTGGTGTCAGTTGTGCTCTTTCTGTGATGTTACTTTGTTTTCTTGTTTTTTTGTTTTTTGTTTTAAGACAAAGTCTCGCTCTGTTGCCCAGCCTGGAGTTCAGTGGTGTGATCTTAGCTCACTGCAATCTCTGCTTCCCAGGTTCCAGTGATTCTCCTGTCTCAGCCTCCTGAGTAGCTGGGACTACAGGCATGTGCTACCACATCTGGCTAATTTTTGTATTTTTAGTAGAGGCAGGGTTTCACCATGTTGGCCAGGCTGGTCTCAAACTCCTGACCTCAAACGACCCACCCACCTTGTAATCCCAAAGTGCTGGGATTACAGGCGTGAGTCACTGTGCCCAGCTTGTGACATGACTTTGATGCATGTCCGGGTGGGAGACAGCATCGTAAATTGGAAAAACCATCCCCAAGTGTAGGATGTGGCATTAGAGTAGGCTGGGGCAACGAGACTGTGAGCAGCAGAGGCCGGCGCCCAGCAAGTCAGCAGCCAGGCTGGGGGACTTCTCGGATGCCTCCAAACGGGTCCCCTCTCTGCTGGGTCCTGCACCACTAAGGGTTTTGGCTCTGAAGGTGGACATTGGCACCAAGGACTGCTCTCGAGGTCAGAAATGAGCCTAAACAGCAGCAAATATCAATAAAGGGGAAACTCCAGAAACAAGCAAGCAGCAGAGCTCTGGGCACTGCTGTCTGGGCGCCATCCTCAGCCCTTGACCGCCTCCCTCTATCCTCCATGACCCCAGGTGAGAATGCAATCCCCAATTCACAGATAGGGAAACTGAGGCTCGGGAAGGGCACAGAGGCACCCACGGTTCAGCATCTAATGGGGCTCCATCCAGAATTCTACCCAAGTTTTTCCTCAGTTTCCCCAGTCCAGAGCCCTGGGGGAAGCTGTGTCATTTTTCCCGGTTTTTTATTTGTTTGTTTGTTTGAGATGGACTCTTGCTCTGTCACCAGGTCAGAGTGCAGTGGTACGATCTCAGCTCACTGCAACTGCAACCTCCACCTCCTAATTCAAGCCATTCTCCTGCCTCAGCCTCCCTAGTAGCTGGTACTACAGCCATGTGCCACCATGCCCAACTAACTTTTTGGATTTTTAATAGAGACGGGGTTTCACCATGTTGGCCAGGATGATCTCGGTCTCCTGACCTCATGATCTGCCTGCCTTGGCCTCCCAAAGTGCTGGGATTACAGACATGAGCCACCGCAACCAGCCTTTCCTGTATTTCTTAATGTAATTTCAGCTCCTGATGAAATTGTAGCAGCTATGCTGGACCTTGATGTCCCTCCTGGCAGCTCTGAGCTGTTGATGGGAACAGATGGCTGAACTGCTGGGAACCTGAGCAGGGAGGCAGTCCCCTACCTTCAAGGGCATCCCTGGTTTGGTGTAGACAGACAGACAGCTGGGCTCCCAGCGGGGCACCGGCCACTTGTGGGAATGTGGAAGACCCAACGTGGTCATGTTGGAGGGCTGTGGCCATCTCTTGGCCTGTCCCTGACCTGGGTTGGCCGTTCACTTCCAAAATGCCCTTGCTGGGCTGGAACAGCATGTGGGATATTCTGTTTCACAGAAACCAACGATGTGAAGCAAGATGGCAGAACATCAAGGTTTGGCCAAGCTGCAGGGTGGGCAGAGGAGCCTTCGCCATGTATATCCTAGGTATGTGGGGATCCTCTCAAGACGTGTGGGGCCTCCTGTTTCCACTGCTGGCTCAGCTGTCCTGAAATGGCCTCTCCAGCCACCAACTTCCTTTCCTGTGTGTCTGGGCACCCTGGGTAGGGAGCCATTGCTAAACGTCCCTTGGCCTGCAGATCTGAGCCCGTTGTGGAGATGGAGATTTGGGGAGGAGGCAGCAGCCCTGGGGCTCATCCCCTCACCCCAACACCCGCCTTCCTGCAGAGAGAAAGACTGGCCAGCAACAGGGGAAGGGAAGATCAGTGGAGAGGGGCAGATTGGACCACATAATGAGGACTGGGAAGGGAACAGAGCCAGCTCCTGTTGCTGGGAGTGGTGGGGCAGGAGCCAGGATCAATGCCCAGTGCAGGAGGAGGAGGAAGTGGGGCAAGAAGCATCACCAGCTGCTCCTCTTCAAGGGAGAAGTGAGAAGATCGAGCTCATGTGGCTGCTGGGGGCATTTGGGCTGTGCAGCTCTGACCAGGCCTCATCCTGAGACCAGACCACAAGGATGCAAGAATCCCCGGTAATTGATGCACCTCTGTGCACAGCCCGGGAAACAGCAGGTGCTCCTCAGCATCCGGCCCGCAGCTACAGGGAATCCCAGTCCAGCTTATCCAGAGGCCATCACCCAGGCTGACGCATCCTGCCCCATCAACCTTGTGGGAAGATTCCCTGCCTCCCTGTGAAGTGCTCCCCATCACTCACTCCACCCTCCTCCCAGGCAGGGAGGCAGGAGGGAACCGAACTCGGAGAGGCCCCACTCTTCCATCCCCAACCTGGCCTCTCAAGACACTTCAGCTTCAGGACAGGGATGCTGCATCCACCTCACCCAGAAGGTGAGGGCTGTGTCTGCCCAGGGAACCAGGACCCACTGCCAGATCTGGAGATCTGAGAGGAAATGGAAATGGCCCCTTCCAAAACCCTCCTCCCTGAGGGTGGAGCCTCAAGGCCCCTAGCATGGCCCTTGTCCTCACACCCTGCCTTCAAAGTAATTGCCCCAGAGAGCAAGACTGCAGCTGCCACCCAGGCAAGGGTCCATTCTGGATTTTGAGTCAGAACAGGAGCCAGAGCTGCAGCTGCCATTTCAATCCCTAGCCTGGGGATGTTTGTTACATGGCAGTAGTGGCCCTCTGCAAAGGTGCCTCTGTGGGGCTCTGGTGAAGGCGCCCTCCCCGGTTCTCCTCCTGTCTCCCTGCTGTGGGACCAGTGTCTCAGGGCCCTGGCTAAAGCCCTTGGTTTCTCTGGGGATTTGTCTAACTGCATGAGGCCTTTCTGAACCAGACTTCAGGGTAGAATTTCTTCCTCTCAAAAGAGAGGAATTGGCTGTCCAGGAGTTAAAGACAGAATCTGTGGCAAGACTAAGGTCAGAGCCTCGGTCCAGGCTGGCCCAGGAGAGGATGTGGAGTTCACCTGGATGCAGCTCTGGGGACTGCGAGGGCTGGTGGTCCTGGCTGAGCTACTCCCACTGCATGTCTGGGTTTGGGGTTGAGTCGGTACTCACCAGTGAAACCTACAGATGTCCACACCCGTCCTGGGAGGGGGCAAGAGCTGGGGCCTCCAGGAGCTCCAGAGACATCCAAAGCCCCGCCTGAGAGGGCTGGGGGCTGCACACAGCCTGGGCCTAGTCAGAGGCCTCCCTTGGGGAGGAGGCTGTGTGGAGCCCTGCCCCTGCCCTTCAGGCCCTGAGCAACTGGCGATTTCATGAGCACAAAACTGTCAGCAGCTCAGGGCCTGAAGGGCAGGGGCAGGCGGTCAGCACCAGGCCTGACAGGGAGGCCTGAGTGAGCATCAGCCCAGGGGAACCATGGAAGGTGGTGAGTGTCGGACAGCTGGTGTCTGTGCAGAGTGGGGGCCCTGAGGAGCTTTGAGGGAAGCAACTAAGGATTAGCTGGCCAGAGCATCCCCCTGCCACCCCCAGCCCTGACGGAGTGTGCAGGATCCTGGAGGCAGGCTCTGTCCCTGTCCCCAGGGGCTATGCTCCACCTCCTGGCTCGTGGAGGCTGGCTCCAGATGTGGGGCATGTGGGCTCCACGCCCAGGCTCACCCAGGCCAGCCCCAGATGCTGGAGCCACCAGTCGCAGGGCTGTGTGTGTGAAGCAGCCAGGCAGGGGAGCCCAGCAGACTCAGGGAGCAGTCACCAGCTGCGAGGATCCCGCTGCCATCGCAAGTAAGGACAGGCCCGGGGCTGCTGCAGGAGGCCAGGCCTGCCCTCGCTGCTATGGAATGCGTATTTGTCTGATGAGCATCTCCAATGGGGCCCAGATGGGGGCTGAGTCCCCAGGGCCCGGGGGCACCTCCATGCTGCCCCTGGTAGGGGCCCAGGCCTCCCACCTGAACTGGCAGCCCTGAGCCTGAGACCAGGGTTCTGACTCACCTCCAGGCCACCCTCCCAGCAGAGCCCTGAGGGGGCTTTCCTGGAGCTGGGCAGGGAGGAGGCGGCTGTGCACCTGGGGGGGGCCCTGAGCCCCCACCCCGGTGATGACAGGGAGGGACCCTGGCCTTGTCACTTGTGTACCTGGGGCTCCCTTCTCAGCGCTTCTCTGCACCCCTCAGGCCCCCTGGGCTTGGCACCTGAACCCCAGGGCTCTGCCTAACCTGTGTGGGAAGAGGCTGGGTAAGTCCTGTGGGCAGAACCCCACATGCCATCAGGCTCCATCACAGAGCCCACAGCGAGAACAGATGCTTCCAGCGAGCCAGGATCGGCCAAACTCTAATCGCAGCATGGATGTCCAGCAGCCGCAGCATTCAGATTGGGGAAGGAGGGATGCAACAGCCACTGGGAAGCTTTCATCCTGCAGGAGCAATGCAAGGAAGAAAATGCCAGAACACACGTCAGGACATGCAAACCGGGGCCCAAGGCCAGGCCAGACACAGGCCTACATCGCAACACGAGGTTTTGCCAGAACGCCACTATGCCCACTGGTTGGGGTATCGTCTGGGGCTGCTGTCTCACCACAAGCATGGAGAGGAGTTCAATGGCCCAAAACACAAAATCTTTACTGTCTGGCCCTTCACAGGGAAAGTCGGCAGGCCACACACACATGAGAGCAAAACACAGCAAAATGATTAAGAAGTGGTGGGTTTTAAGGATTTATTACATTTTTCTAAACAACTTTAGGGCAGGCACGGTGATCCCAGCACTTTGGGAGGCTGAGGCAAGTGGATGGCTTGAACTCTGGAGTTCAAGACCAGCCTGGACGACAAACGGAGACCCAACTCTACAAAAAAAAAAAACACAAAAACTAGGGGGGGGGCGTGGTGGCTCATGCCTATGGTCCCAGCTACTCAAGTGGCTGTCAGGGGAGGATCGCTTGAGCCCAGGAGATGGAGGTTCAAGTGAGCTCCAATTCCAACCTGGGCCACAGAGCCAGAACTGTCTCAAAATAAAATAAAAAAAACTTTATAGCAGTATAATTATCATAAAATAAACTGCATATTTAGGGTAGAATTTATATGTTTGACATATATATGAATTCTTTCAAAACTATCAAAACAAAATAATGAATATATCTATCACCCCGGGCTAATTTGCATTTCCTAGAATTCTATACAAATAGAATTATATAATATGGCATCTTTTTAAAGTTTGTTTCATTTTCTTTTGTTTTGAGACAAGGACTCACTCTGTCACCCAGGCTGGAATGCAGTGATGTGATTACGGCTCACTGCAGTCTCCATCTCCTGGGCTCAAGTGATCCTCCTGCTTCAGCCTCCGAGTAGCTAGGCCTGACTGAGTTCTTTTACCCAATTTAATTACTTAAAGATTCATCCGTGTGGCTGTGTGTCATTAGCTCATTCCTTTATTGCTGAGTGCCTTTCCATCATGTAAACATATTAGGACTTGTTTCCGCATTCACCTATTGGTGGATATTTGAGTGACTTCCAGTTTCAGACCATGGCAAAGAAAGTTGCTGTGAACATTTGTGTACAAGTCTTTGTATGAACACAAGTTTTCTTTCCTCTTGGGTGAATATCTAGAAGTAGAATAGTGAGATTACATGGTAGGCCTATGTTTAGGGTTTTTCAGAAACCACCAAACTCTCCCAAAGTGTTATTTTTTATTATTTTTTTCTTTTTTTGAGAGGGGGTCTCACTCTTGTTGCCCAGGCTAGAGTACAATGGTTTGACCTCAACTCACTGCAACCTCTGCCTCCCAGGTTCAAGCAATTCTCCTGCCTCAGCCTCCTGAGTAGCTGGGACTACAGGCACACGCCACCACGCCCAGCTAATTTTTTTGTATTTTTAGTAGAGGCAGAGTTTCACCATGTTAGCCAGGATGGTCTTGATCTCTTGACCTTGTGATCCACCCGCCTCGGCCTTCCAAAGTGCTGGGATTACAGGCGTGAGCCACCGTGCCCAGCCAATTACTGTAACTTTATAATAAACTCTGAAATCATATAATGTCCCTCTTCCAGTTTTGTCTTTCTTTTTTGAAGTTGTTTGACCTGGTCCAGGGTTTTCGTGATTTTATACGAATTTAAGGTTTTTATTTGCAAGTTAAATGTTTTGATAAATAGACAGTTATTCAGGTTATTTCTTTGAGTGAGATTTAGTAGTTTATGTTCTTCAAAGAATTTACCCTTTTCTTCTAAGTTGTTGAATTTATGACACAATGTGGTTCTTATTTTTCATGTGATCCCTTTTACTACCCAGGATGGTATCACCTTGCATTTTTGATATTGGTAATTTGTGTCTTCTCTCTTTTCTGACCAGTCTATCTCAAGGTTTATATAAATGTTCTTAATCTTCCCAAAGAGCCAGGTTTTGTTTCATTTGTTTTCTCCATTGCTCTCTGTCTCCTACTTCTTGGTTTCACTCTGATCTTTATTTTGCTCTTTTTCTTTCTTCATGTTTAATTTGCTCTTTTTCTAGTTTCCCCATGTGGAAGCTGAGGCCACTGACTCAATTCCTTTTTTCTCTGCTAACACAGGCATTCACTTCGGGGTCAGCAACCCCTTCTGCAAAGGGCCCGAGAGTGAGTATTTGAGACTTCGTTTCCAGTCACAGTTTTTGTCTTGAAGTCCATGTTGTTTGGACTTCGGTGCTGTTTTACCACGATGCTGTCGGTAAAAGCATCGTGACTTTCTCATGGCCGCTCTTGGCATGGTACATAATTTTCATCCTTTTTTGCTTTCAATGTATTTGTACCTCTGAACCTAAAATGTGTCTCCTATGGACGGTGTAGAGCTGGATCTTGTTTCCTTTTAATCCACTGGAACAATCTCTGCTTTTGATTGGATTGCTTAACCCATTCACGTTTAGTGTTACTACTGATATGATTGTATTGACACCTGCCATTTTATTTTCTGTTTTCTATGTCTCATTAATATTTGCTCCTCTGTTCCTCCTTTACTTCTTCCTTTTGTGCATAATGGAAATTTTTGACAATGTTATTTAAATGCCTTTGGTTAGATTTTTATCCATCTATATATATTTTTATATATGTCAAATATATTGCATTTCTATATGTTACAGTCCCAACAATAAAATTGTATAGCTATTGCTTTATCGTGATTGTTTTTTAAATCAGGAGAAGAAACATGAAATTATACTACATTTTACGGTCATTCTCACTTTTTTGTAGTTTCTCTAGGGCTAACAATTTAAATCTTAATAGCACTTTTACTTCAGATTTATAGTCATGTATTTCCAGGAAGATCTAGAAATTTTACTACTATGTAAGTTCATTCTATCCCCCGTTTTGTGCTACTATTTTTACATCTATGCCCAAAATGTTATATAATTATTGCTTTAAGTGATTTCGTGCCAGCCTGGGCAACATAGAAAGACTTCATCTCTACAAAAAAAAAAAAAAAAAAATACAAAAATTAGCTGGGTGTGGTGGCACATGCCTGTGATCCCAGCTACTTGGGAGGGTGAGGTGGGAGGATCACTTGAGCCTGAGAGTTCAAGGCTGCAGTGAGCTGTGATTGCACCACTGCACTCCAGCCTGGGTGACAGTGAGACTCTGTCTTTTAAAAAGTAAAAATTTTTTAATTAAAATAATGATTTTATGTCTTTCAAAGAAGCAAACAGAAGAAAATATATTTATAGAGGTTTTTAAGACATGCATGTTAGTTTCCTTATTTGCCATGTCTGGTTATCTTTGTGGCATCCTGTTGATTCCAGTCACCTCTGAGCACCATTGCCTCACTCTGATAGAGCTTCATGTCCTCCATGCTCCTATGTCACCATTGTCAAATATATTACATTTCTCTATGTCCAACAGTAAAATAGTAGAGATATTGCTTTATTGCAATTGTTTTTTAAATCAGTTAGGAGAAGAAATGTGAAATTATTCTATCTTTTACAATCATTTTCACTGGCACTCTTCGTGTTTTGGTGTGAATTTGAATCTGAATTTGAAATACTCAAGGGAGTTTCTCAGATGCCCCTCCTTTCCACTTGAGAAACTCCCTTGACTATTTGTTAGTCAGGTCTGCTAGTAATAAATTTCTTGTTATTTTCTGTTTGTTTGTTTGTTTACTAGGAATGTCTTTATTTCACCTCTGTTTTTGAAAAACCATTTCCCTGGCTATAGAATTCTTGGTTAGCAGGGGGGTTGTTGGTGGTGGTTTTTGTTTTTGTTTTTGTTTCCAACACTTTGAATTGTCATCCCACTACCTCTGGTCTCCACTGTTTCAGATGGGAAGTCTGCTGTTACTTTTCTCGAGATGCCTTTTAGGATTTTTTGCTTGATATCTGGATTTCAACATTTTGGCTGTGATATGTCTGGGTGTGGATCTGTTTGAATTTATCCTATTTGGAGCTCATTGAACTTTTTGGAGGTAGATTATTGCCATCAATCAAATTTGGGAAGTTTTCAGCTATTATTTCTTCAAATATTTTTATCCTCTTCCATATTTCCGTTTTGCAAATGTACAGGTTGGTATACTTAATGGTGTCCCACACTTCCCCTTGGCTCTGTTTATTTTTCTTCATTCTTCTTTCTTTTCTTCAGGTTATATAATCTTTATTGATCTATCTCAAGTTTCCTGATTCTTTTGGCTCAAATCTACTGTTGAGCCCCTTGAGTGAATTTTTTATTTAGGTTATTGTACTTTCAACTCCAGAATTTACATTTGATTCTTTTTTATAATTCATCTTTTTTCATAGCCTCTATTTTATGACTCATTATCATCATGCCTTTGTTTTATTCTTTCAACATGGCTTCCTTTAATTCTTTAACATCTTTAGTTTGGTTTTCTTTAGTTCTTTGATATTTTCAATAGCTTCTTTTAAATCTTTGTCTCCTAAGCCCAACATCTGGGTCCCTTTGAAGGCATCTTCTACTGTCTGTTTTTTTTTTTTATTCCTGTGTATGGATCACACTTTTCCGTTTCTTTGCACATCTTAATATTTTATTGAAAAATCGAACACTTCAGGTAACATGATATTGTAGCAAGTCTGAATCCTTATCTGCCAACCAGGGGCTTACTAGTGTTATTGTCATTTGTTTGTTCACCTGTTTGTTTAGTGATTTGACTGAAATAATTCTGTGAAGTCTATTTCTCCCACAGTGTGCACCCTTTTGTATTACTGCTGACACTTTTCTCCTGATTTTTATCTTTAAACCAGTCCTAAGTGTCACGCCTTGATTTAACACAACTTAGTGGTCAGCCACTAATTGGTCAGAGTTTGTTCTTAAGCCTCTGAGGCCCCCCCAGCTGTTTGCTATAGGACCTATGTGTGGTTGGAGACTGCTCACAGAGAGTGTATGAATTTGCTCAACATTCAGGCAGGGACTAGAGCTTCTAATGTTCCTCCTGTCACTTCTCAGTGAGTGCCGTCTTTAGGCATGCACACAGTCTAATGGACCACCAGAGATGACGGTGTTAGCTGAGGTCTCTGCCACTTCTCTTGGTAAGCTTCTGGGTTTTTTTGCCTCTATTGGCATCACCCCTTGTTGATACTACCTGGTTGCTCTATTGTCTTCAACAATGCCCTGGAGCATTGTTGCCCCGCAGCCCACAGTCTGATCCAAACAAAGTAGAATCACTTGGCAGAAAAAAAGTGTTGCTTTGAATCTTGCTATGACCCTCCCCTGGGCAGATGCTCTGTGCTATGGAGTAGGAGCTGAGAAGTTGGGGAACTCACTCTTCACCAGTCACCCCACCTGTATCTCACTATGGAGCAAAGGTTTAGGAAAGGCAGGAGTAGTAGCTGATGCACCACCTGGTTGCTTCCACCATCCAGGACAGATCTTTAGCAGCACAGAGCCAAGGAGGATGGGATTCCCAATGTTCACTGGTTGCCAAATATACCCTAAGTAGCTCTTCTACACTAGGACACTGAGAGATGGAAGCTGCCACACTGCTGCTGAATGCACCAGGATAGCTCTTCTGCAGCACAGAGCCTGGGGGAAGAGGACAGTTGTATTATCTTCTCTGCCTAGATCTTTCCTATGGAGCAGTTGCAGGGATGGGGGAAAAGATACTTCCGCCCAGCTGCCTGCTTAGTATAGCTCTTCTGCAGCATGTTGCTGATAGAAACTGTTAGGAGAAAATCTACTAATGGTCTTTGGCCATTGGATACACCCATGGAATGGCTCCTCCATTTCAGGGAGCTGGAAAAGGAGGAAGCTTTGCACTCAGCCACCAAACCCTCTGGAATAGCTCCTTTGCAGCAGATCCATGGGGGAATGTGTGCAACCCATGGCTCAAAAGCTAAGACCTTCTATCACGCTTGGCAAATTTCACAGATTTTATTGAATAAATGCTTCTCAATTTTTCTGTAAGCCTTTTGATCAGTCTCCAGAGACTTCAAACGATTGTCTTTGTTTATTTTGATTAGTCTAACAGATGTCTGTCTGGGGAAGAAGTTTTGCCAAACTCCTCACACTGCCATTTCTAAAGCCCAATTATCTTTTAAGGAGACTTAAATAATAAGAGTAAATCTAGAACTGGGTGAGGTGACTCATGCCTGTAATCCCAGCAACTCAGGAGGCTGAGGCAGGAGGATCACTAGAGACCAGGAGTTTGAGACCAACTTGTAAAATATCATGAGACCTATTTCTAAAAATAAACTTAGCCAAGTGTGATGGCACCTGCCTGTAGTCCCAGCTACTCAAGAGGCTGAGGCAGAAGGATCACTTGAGCCCAGGAATTCAGGGCTGCAGTGAGCCGTGATTGCACCACTGCACTCCAGCCTGAGTGACAGAGTGAGATCATGACTCTAAACATTAAAAAAAAAGAGTAAATCTTACAAATTTACCCTGTGTTTATCATTTGTGGTACTTTGTGTGTGACACACACACACACACACACACACACACACACACACACACATTTTCCTAAAGGCTTTCCTTTTACATTTCTTATTATATAGGTCTGCTGTGGTGATGGATTCTTTCAGCCTTTGCATGTTTGAATAGTCTTTACTTCACCTTTTTTAAAAAAATATATTATTATTGGGTATAAAATTCTAGACTTACAAGGTTTTTTGTCTATCAACATTTTAAATACACTATTTTACTGTCTTCTAGCTTGCACCATTCCAGTGGGAAGTCTGCCATCATCCTCACATTGCTGTCTCTGTACATAAAGCATCATAGTTTTCTCTCGGGCTACTTTTAAGATTGTCTATTTATTACCAATTTTGAGCAATTTATAATGTACATTTGTGTGCTTTTCATTGTGTTTCTTATGCTTATGTGTTACTGAGCTCTTGGATCTATGGATTTCTATTTTTCATCAAATTTGGAAACGTTTCAGCTATTATTTTTTCAAATTTCTTTTGTCCCCTTCTCCCCATCTATCCTTTCCTTCAGGGACTCCACTTGCACTTCTATTGGGCCACATACATTATGTCACATCTCAAAGCTCACTGATGCTTTGTTCTTGTTTAAACTTTTTTCTCTGTGTGTTTGATTTTGGATAGTTTCTATTAAACCATCCTCAAGTCTGCTAATCCTTTTTCCATAACGTCTAACGTGCCATTTTTCACTCTGATGAATTTTTCATCTCAGACATTCTGTATTTTGTATCTCTAAAAGTTTGGTGTGATCGTTTTTCCTATATTTTCTATACCTTCATTTAACTTTACACATGTGGAATAACATGCTGATAACAATTCTAATGTCTGTATCTGCTGATCCTAACAGCCGTATCAGCTCTAAGTCAGTTTCAATTGATTGATTTTTCTCCTTTCAGGAGTCAGACTTTCCTGCTGCTTTATATGACGGCTATTTCTCTCGGGTGCCACACATTGTCAGATTTGCTTTGTGGCTAACATTGTCCGCTCCTGAGGCTAGACCTTCTGAATAATCTCCCCCATTCCATGAATCCTGAGATGTTCTGGTTTGACAAATAAAAAGAGGCTCAATTCCTGATTCTGTGAGTGCTAAATAGTTTTCCCTCTAATAATTTCAGGTAGGTTTTCTTCCTCCTACCTTGAACACCCAAGCACCCATCAGTCCTCTCTTAAATATTTAAGGAACATGCACAATTTTATAGTTTCCCTTCATGCAATTCTGTGTCCTAAGAACTCAGCCACTGTGGTCTCCCCACGCTCTCTGCTGTATCTCCTCCACACAGGGCATCTGCTGGGTCTACCTCATTTCCTGCTCCTGCCCCACAGCCCAGAAAGTCTCCCCAGGCAGTGACTACAGAAGACGAGGCTTCTTCAGGCCTGGTCTGTGCTTCCCTTCTCTCTGGGATCACCACTCTTCACTTTCTGATGCCTAGTTTTTTGAAGACCACGATTTCATATATTGTGACTGTTTTCAGATTATTTCTGGTAGGAGGGTAAATCTGCTTCTCTTGTCAATGCGTCTTGGTGACACAAGTTCTCACATATAAATTTAGTTGTGTAGAGGAAACAGGGTTCCTCTAGTTTTCTGTAAGTTAATGATCTAGGGGCCAAGGGTTATGTCTATTCTATTTCCTCCCATCTTCCCAGCATCTACAACAGCTCTTTCTATGTAGTAGTTGCTCTGTAAATGATCAACCCACTGTGTGACTGAGACTTTTCTCCCTCATTTAATTTTCCTCCTTTTCTCTTATGATACATGTGTAATGGAATGACCTCAGGGCAAATGTACACTGACAGAGGCATGGGGGCCCTGCCTGCGGGGAGCAGATAGGACAAGGGAGAGAGAAACGGTGAGATAACTGCCAGGACAGCAGAGGCAGGTGCAGCCCACAGCTGCGAGGACGTGGGTCAGGGGGCATAGAGGAAGAGGCTAAACCCCACCCACACGTATTAGGGGAGGGGGCTTCTCAGGGGATTCCAGGCCTGCGAGGAGGAGGTTGAGGACTTAGCCAGGGACAAAGGAAAAGAAAAGACGGAGGAGCCAGCATGCTCTAAGGCCCAGAGCCATCAGCACGTGGCCCCTACAAGCAGACCCAGGCAAGCTAACAATTTCTTATGCTCCAACCTCATACAAATGATGACATTTAACAGCATGAACATGGTATGTCCTGCTGTGTTTTGTGTTTCTTGACATGCAACTAACATGAAGTGCACAAATCTCAGGGCAGGGACCCAACATGGCACTGAGGGGACCCAACATGGCACTGAGGAAACCTGACATGGCATGGAGGGGCCAAGGGGGTTGGAGATGAGGGGATTCTACTCCCTGGCCAGGGTGGGACAGCCTCCTCGAAGGAGCAGGAAACAGATGGGCTGACCAGAGTGGCCTCAGCCCCTGGAGCAGGTAACCAGCCTCTGCAGTGAGGGGGTGAGGGGCCGGCAGTCAGGTTAACCTAGCACTCCCCATCACAGACTCCACCCAGGCCCAGCAAGGCCACCTCCAGCCCATCCAAAGCCCAGGTGCCCCCATCAGCACGGTGAGGACAGCAAGTCCAAGGCCAGGCACAAAAGAAGTTGAGGGGAACAGAGCCAGGTGGGAGGCTGGTGCTCTTCCCTCCCCTGGGCTCAGCAGAGAGCACCGCCATGAGATCCGCACTCCGCCCACCCCAGCCTGACCCTCCGGGGGATAGGGATATGGAGAACTCTGGCTGGCCAAGTCCAAGCCCAGGGCAGATTCCTGGGGTGAAGGAGGATAGGTCAGATGCTCTTTGCCAAAAACAGCCCACAGAATGAGCAAAGCAATGTTGAGGGGGGGAATGGTGGCCTCCCCAGGACGTGTACAAGTCAGACAGGTGCATTCTGCCACCTCTGGCCTAGAGCAAGTTTCACAGCCTGTCTGGGACTCAGTTATTCTCTCTGGAAGGGATGATGGTGAGACAGTTCCGTTCATGGGTGCATGGGAAGGGCAGGCCTGCAGGGTGGACAAGGGTGGGCAGGGTTACAGACCTCACTCTCCAAAGCTTGGAACACTCCCCTTGGGGACCCCTGCACACCCCCTTCCTCTGAAGGCCTTGGAAACATTGACATGGAACACCAGGGCAGTATAAAGGAGATGGCAATGGCCAGCAGGAATGGAGGCCCAACAGCGTTCATGATATCACAGCGCCACTGGAAGAAGCGGGTTTTCGGGCCTGCAGAGGGGACAGACACAATGAGCTTCCAAGGAGGCCAGTTCTCTGTGATGCTGGCCTCAGGACCTTGCTGAGCTGGGTGGCTCAGGAAAAGGGCCTCAGGGAGTGCAGAATCCACCTGTGCGGTGGTTCCCTAAAAAGTTCAATATGCGTCTGGCCCAGCCCATTGATCGCACTCCTGGATGTCTGACCAAGACAATGAAGACAGACAGCCACAAAAACCACTGCAGGAGAATGTTTATAGCAGCTTTGAGGTAGGAGGCAGGCCTCAGACACCAAAGTAGATTGAGGACTAGCTAAAACACAACAGGGCAAAAGCAGCTTTCCATAAGACACGCCCACCAGTGTGCCAGGTCAATTTCCCATTGCCATGGCAACACCCAAGAGTGACAGCCCTGTTAGGACCCAATGACGCAAAAGTTAATACCCCTTTCTTAGAAATTTCTCCAGAAACTGCCTTTTCATCTGCGTGAAATCGGAAGTGGATAAAACATAACTGCACAACTGCCCCGAGCTGCTGCTCTCTGCCTGAGGGGTAGCCCTGCTCTTCAGAAGCGTCCACGGAACTGTAGCACTGCCGCTTCCATAAAGCTGTTTTCTTTTCCTTACCAGCGGCTGACACTTGAATTCTTTCCTAGGCAAAACCAAGAACCTTGCAGGCTGAGCCACACATTGGGGCTCACCTGTCCTGCATCAGCTTCGCTTCCCAGAGCCAAAGCCAGGAAACAGCACAAGGTCCAAAAACAGGTGAACGGGTTCACACGCTGGGAGGAGCGCAGGGCGGAATCACCCAACAGGAGAATGTGTTCACACACTGGATTGGAATGCAGGATGGAATGACCACTGAGAAGAGAAGGAAGCTGGTTGCAGATGCATCAACAGATGAATCCAAAAGCCGGGCCCTGTGCAAAGGGCCAGGAGCACCTATACGAAATTTCAGCACAAGCAGAATTGGCCAAGCTAAAACTCAGTTCAGTGTTGCTTTGGGAGGGCCAATGATGGGGACAGGTTGCTGGAAACCTCCAGGGGACATACATGTTCTCCTTTCATAGGCTTGTGCTGAAACCAGCTACATGGTACAGCTAAGATCTGAACACTTTTCTGCATCTAAACTGCACTTCCAGAAAAGACTGCTAAGCAAATGAATGAAGTCAAAAGCCTCCGAAACGTAGTGGATGGGTAGAAGTGAGGATGACAGGCACGTGCTGGGTGCTGGCTGTGTTCTGTCTCCCAACCTGGTCTTGCCTCCTTGGATGGGCTCACTTTGTAATGCAAGGATGGTGCTGTGCTCCTGAGATGAGTGTGGTTTTCCATGTGCGTGTGATACTCAAATATTCAAAACCACAGAATTAAAAAGCAGGATTCGCCTTAGACTGGAAGCTACATGCGTCCAGGGTGAAGGCCATGCAGCACCCTCCCTGAGCTGTAGTCGGTCACTCGCTGTGGCCATGCCCCTGTTACCACCCCAGGACCACACTATCCACCTAAGTGCGACTTCCCGAGCCATGACAAGGGAGCCCGCCTGCTGAAGGAAGTGAGGGGAGTCTGTGGGACACCCAGCTATCCAAGGCCCTGCAGGAGCTCCAGAACCTGCTTCCGCTTCCCTCCTCTCAGGCACTGGGCCTGAACCCCCACACTCCCCATGGAGGGGCCCTTCCTCTCTGAGGCTGAGCCTGGTCCCTGCCAAGCATCTGTCTCTGAGTCTGTGCCTGTCCCTCTGTGAAGGTGAAGTTCAGACAGCTTTGAAGTCCTAGTGCCCTGTGCTTAGTGGGGGCCCAAGACCAAAGATGGGCAGGAGCCAGCTGTCAGTCTCTGGAACCCAGTGGGAGAGGGTAAGGGCTAGACTACCAGCTGGTGTTTTGAAAGAATGAAGACCTGCAGCTCCAGGGGGAGGGCCTGGCCTTGCCAGCCGCCGAGCCTCCACCCCTCACCAGAAACCCCTTGGGCTGTGGGCCACCCCTGACTCTCCCTCCCACCACCAGACCACCCTGGTACTCACGCAATCTGACTTTGCCAACAGCTGGGGGCAGGGAAACTTTTGCATGATGGGTCTGGGGCCTGACTCCTCTGGTGCAGGAAGAACTGGACCCAGCACCAGGGTCCTCCTGTCCCTGGTGGAGCCAAACCTTCTCCAACAAGTCCTCAGACAGAGCAGTGTACTGAGGCTTGCTTTGAATGTCGAGGTTTTCCAAAGATCAAAACAGAAAGCAAGGTATTTTGGAAACACCTCATGTGCCAACTAATTAAATGTCTGACTGTTGCAAGCCCCTCACGGAGGAGGGAAGAGACAGCCGGATGCTCAGCCACCCTCTATAGAAGTCAGATAAAGAGAGAGTTTCTCACATCAAAAGCTCAGGCATGAAAAGCAAAAATAAAAATGGAATTATATAAAACCTGAGTCTCTGCACAGCAAAGGAAAGAATCAACAGGGTGAAGAGGGAAACTCATAGAATGGGAGAAAAAAATTGCAAACCATCTATCTGATAAGGGGTTAATCTCCAGTGTAAATAAATAACTCTTAAAACTCAACAACAAAACCAAACAGCCCGATTAAAAAACAGGCAAAGGACTGGAATTGACATTTCTTCAAAGAAGACATACAAATGGCCACCAGCATCTTTTCAGATGCTCAACATCACCGGTCAGTGGGGAAATGGAAATCAAAACCATAGTTAGATACCGAGTGCTCCATACAGAAGATTTCCACATGATCCAGGAATTGCACTTTGGGGTATACACCCAAAAGAATTGAAAGCAAGATCTTGGAGAGATGGTCGGACACTGATGTTCACAGCAACACGATTCACAGTGTAACTCATGTTTCCATCAAGGGATGAATGGGCAAGCCCAATGTGGTCCATTGATAGTGGGAAATTATTCAGCCTTAAACAGGAAGGAAGTTCCAACCCCTGCTACCGCGTGGACAGGCCTTGAGGACATTATACTCAGTGAAATAAGCCAGACACCAAAGGACAGATAGCATCTAATTCTACTTATATCAGGGACTAGAGAAATTCAAATAATGGAGACAGAGAGTGGCATGGTGGGTGCCAGAGGCTGGGATGAGAGGAATGAGGCATTCATGTTTAATGGGGACAGAATTTCAGTTTTGGAAACTGAGAAAGTTCTGGAAATTTGTTGCATAATGATGTGAATACAGTGAACACTACTAACCTATACACTTAAAGTGGCTAGGGTAGTAAATTTCATGATACATGTTTTTACTACTACAGAGAGAGAGAAATAGAGTCTCCTCCTACATCCTAAAACCTGAATTTTCACAAACGGTCCTGACTGTCACAAGAATAAGGTTGTACACTTGTGTACGCAGCCACACTACTGACCTGGATGGGTGCCGAGTGGGCACAAGATTGGGTGTGGAGGGGATTTTGCACTCAGGACTGCCCCCCACTTCTAGGGCTGTGGCTACTCCTCTCTGGGCCTCTTTGTCTCTTCTCAAAAATGTGATGATTGCACCCTCTGCTTCATGGAGGGCAGCCAACAAGGAGCTAATGAGAAGGTACTCACTGTAAGAAGTGATGGTAACAGCCGACGTAACTGAGGTCAGAGAAGAAACATCATCACTCCAGTGGCCCAGGGCTTGTTACCAACAGAACCACAGCTGGAGATCAAGCCTCCTTCCTCCTGGCTAATCAGGTCTCAGAAAAACTGCCAAATATTCGTCCATCCATCTATCCATCCATCTATCCACCCATCTATCCATAACCATCCACCCATCTGTCCATTTATCCATCTATTCGCCCATCCATCCACCATCCACCATCCATCCACCCATCTATCCACCCACCCACACATCCATCTATCCATTCATCTATCCATCTATCCACAATCCATCCATCCATCCACACATCCATCTGTCCATTCATCCATCAATCTATCGACAATCCATCCATCCATCCACCCACACATCCATCTGTCCATTCATCCATCCATCTATCCACAACCCACCCATCCATCCACTC
This sequence comes from Saguinus oedipus, assembly GCA_031835075.1. Lineage (NCBI taxonomy): Eukaryota > Metazoa > Chordata > Mammalia > Primates > Cebidae > Saguinus > Saguinus oedipus. Next base: position 9,598,340 of record CM063170.1, read on the forward strand.
ATTTATCTACTCATTTATCCACAACTCATCCATCAGCCCATCCACACACCCATCTGTCCATTTATCCAATATTCACCATCCAATCTGCCCACTCATCCATCCACCCATCTATCCCCCCACCCACCCACCCATCCATCTATCCATTCTTCCATCCATCTATCCACAACCCATCCATCCATCCATCCACCCATCCATCTGTCCATTTATTCACCTATTAACCCATCCATCCCTCCATCCATCCACCCATATACCCATTCAAGTAACAAATATTCATCAAATGCTTATTCTGTGCTGAATGCATAAAGAGAATGAGACCAAAGGTTGGCCTGCCAGGATATTCCTCCTGGGTGAGGAATATGAATACATGGTAGGCAGATAGGTGATGCAAACAATACCAACCAGGTTACTAGGATCTCAGGAGAAGGCTCAGTCATTTTACAAAAGTAAAATAGGATAAGCTAATGGGGAGAGGTGGGGACAGTAGGGGGGGTGGGGGAGTTCCCTACAGGAAGGGGGATCTTGGAACTGCTACCTGCAGCCCTGGGCAGCTGTGGGGAGGGAGGGAGGAAGCTCCCACCAGGAGAAAAAGCTTCAGTAGGGGAGGCAGGTGGAGGGCAGTGCCTATGGCTGGAGCTGGAAGGGCAAGGTAGGCTAGGTGGGAAGAAAGGCTGTGGAAGTGTCTGGAGAGTCAGAAGGAGACCCCAGGCCCTGCTCTGTGCCACATATGGGGCAAGGTAGGGGAGCTGCCCCTTATCTAGGATCTGATGCACCACGTGATCCTGGGTTCACTGGCAGCAGCTCAGGCCAGACTTCCTGTCCTCCATCCATACCGGCTCCTCCCACACCCCTTCCAGGGTCTGCCCACCCGGACATGAGACATGGGGGGTATCCAGGGCCTTCCTCTGTGCTGGAGGAGTTAGGGGGAAACCTGAGGCCTTCAAGGGCCCCAAGATGAATCCCTTTACCTGGACTAATCCAGGCTCAAAGGCAGCCCCGCACCCAGTAGGGTAGCCCTGGCAGGACTGTGGGAGCTCTCACCTGGAGGAGGGGCTGCCTGGCCAGCTAATCCCCACCAGGCAATTAGGGCCCTATCAGGTTTCCCCACCGCTGAGGCCCGGCTTTCCCAGGGCCCAGAATGTGCGAGGGGCCTTGAAAGAACAAGGTGCTCTCAGGATCGTCCAGACCATGCTAAATGCAAAGAAAGGGGAGACAGCTCTGTCCCCAAGCATCCAAAGGGCAATTATCTGGGATTAGCATCGCAGCCCTGCCTGCCTGCTCCCTGCCCAGCCCACCTTGCCCTGGCCCCACCCAGCCCTGCCAGGCCCTTGGTGGGGGACACTGTTGTCCTCTGGGCCCCTCCAGCCTCCCCCTCCCTAAGAGAGGCTCGTCACAGCTGAACAAGTGAGTCCCTTCCCAGTGTGTAAGCTGCACAGGCTGTTTTCTAAAGTGCCAAGTGATCTCCCCTTTGGCATTGGATAAAACGGGAGCAGGGCCTGTCCTCTTTTTCATCTCTGGGGCTGGTTTAATACTTGACTGCCTCTGGTTTGGGATTTTCAAGGCACTTGTCTGCAGGGCTGCAGGTGGAATCCTAGGAGGGCTGGGGGCTAGCGGGAGGCCTGCAGGGACTGAGCCACAACCGGCTTTCCCCTCCCTCACCTTCAAAGACCCCTGCCTCTGCCCCCAGGAATGACACCCAGCCCCACTCAGCCCACTCCCTTGCTGTGTTTAGTCTTCCAGATTCAGAAATTGCAAGGCGTGGTGCTTTGGCGTGTGTGAGGCATGGCATGGCCACACAGAAATGCACCCAGAATTCACTTTGAACTAGGCTGGTCCCACAGTTTCCTGTAGAAGCAACTGAGGACACCAGAAATTCATGTTCTGTGCACAGCTGGGGCAGATGTGGGCTGGGCCTGTGGATGCCCAGGGAGGGGGCTGTCAGCATTGTGACTCCAGGAGCATGTGTGCAAGCCCAGGAGGGAAGTGGGTGAAGAGGAGGGAGAGGCAGGCTGGGGCAGGAAAGGGGGAATGGGGGTGATGGACCTGGGGGAGGTTGAGGCTGTGGTCAGGCTGTAGCAGGAATGCACTGACCCTCCAGCCCCTGAAGGGGACACTGGGGTTCACGTTCCCCGAGCTCACGCTGGGCTACATCTTACACAGGCAGCCGCCCCGACACTCTTAGCAAACCCTGCAGGTGCCAGGAGGACACAGAGGAGGCTGGATCTGAGGGCGCTGGGCTGTGCCACAGCCCTTCAACATGGCTTTAGCTGCCTAGCAGGGAAAGGACAAGCTGGCCACTTGGGGTGTGACTCATGCAAGGGCAGCCGCACACCCCAGGACAGGGCACCATGTACAGAGACGCAGACCTACGGCAGGTGGCAGGATGCTCGCAGAGTTTCATGCCTCCACCACCTTGGAGAGCCAGAGGAGCCTGAGGGGTGGCCAGCACAAGGACAGGACATCCTGCAGGGAAGACACAGACACAGACCCTGTGAAGGAGACAGCCACATGGCGTGTGTGGTGGTGGGGCAGAGTACACGGCCTCATCACTGCCCGCAGCAGCCCGCCTGCAGGGCAGACCCCCCGCCAGGTGTCTGTGGCTCTGTTCCACAGACTCGGCCTGCCATCATCGCCACCACTGCGAAGGAAGGGAGGAGTCCTCCCCACAGTCCTCCCCAAAGCCCCAGCTCTGAGCCACACCTTGCAAAGACCCAGTGAGCAGACCTGCCCCCAGGCCCCATACACCCAGGGTGGCCTCTCCAGCTGCTGAGGGTTCATCCACCCAACCATCCATGGTGGGGACCCACAGTGGGTGATCAGGGAGGTGCCCCAGAATGGGGCAACTGGAGAACAATTAAATGCGTATTTGCAGCCCCTCCATGTGAAGGAGGTTCTGGGGCATGCTCGGAGGTGAATACAGGCTCAGAGAGTCACCTGGGCCACACTGCAGCCCAGCCAGCAGCAACAGGTGGGAGGCTAAACACACACATCCGATTCCTGGAGGAACAAGGCCCCAGGTGGCTCCTGTAGTGATCAGAGGCCTGCCCAGGTGTGATCACTGGCAATTGTCACATTCTGCTGCAGGACAGATGCAGACAGCTTCAGAACTGGCGAACTCCTCAGAGAGCCTTTGGACAAGCCCTTCAGGTGACCAAGCAGAGGCTCAGAGAGGTGACAGCTAACCCAGGGCCCATTCCAGGCTCAACCTGCCTCCAACATGGCAGTCCACAACATCATACCACACCACACACACCCCCACCGCCCACACACACACACCCCACGCTCCACCCCCTACATGAAACTTGGCTGAGGCAGGACACAGGTTCCCCGAGGGGCTCCCACATTCCCCAGAGGCGTCTGGTTCAGTGAGATGTGACCACCCCTGTCACAGGAGGGTCTCTGCAGGCCGAGCTTTGTCCATAGCCTGCTCTCCACACCACCAAAACAGCTCCTGCCACCCCAGAATTCAGCTGGACTATTTGGAAAAGCTGGGTTGTTTTTAAGCAGAAATCAGAGCCACTTCCTTCTTTTCTCTCTGACCTCTGTAGCGTGCAAACATATTCTAGATGAATCCATTGGCCTGCATCAGCGGACATGTGGTTAATGGCTTCACTCTAAACTACAGCCAGATGCTCGAGGCCTGCAGTCTGCCAAGGGGTCTGGGAGGGAGGGGGATTTGGAAGGAGCCCTCAGGTGGTGGCTCTGACACCTTGTTTTGAAAGAGTTTGTCCGAAAGCACTCAGAACTCATCCTCCACAGTTCATTCATGGCCCCAGGTGTTGCTCATCAGCATCTCCAGCTGCCAAGCAGAAGCCCTGGTCCACATGAGCGTCTCCCACAGCCACGCAGCGCTAGAGCAGAGGAGCTCGATGCCCCAGGTGACCAGGCCTTTCCTGACACTCCCAGCTGTTCAAGCCCCTGGCAACCTTGAGCATGTGCCCTTGCCAGAGGGCTGAAATGCCCCCCTAACTTGTCCAGAGGCAGTAACAGAGTCCCCAGCCTAGGCTGGTCCCAGCCCTGATCCCTTTTAGCTACATCTGCATGGCCATGCCTCAGTTTCCTTGGCCAGGAGGTAGAGAATACAGAGGCTGCTTTTGGGCTCTGGGAGGCCTGCATTTTCAACTGCTGAAGACTCCTCCTCCCCTTCCTTCTCCCTCTCCTCCCTCTTCCTTCCCCTCCCCTTCCTCTTCCTCCCTTCTCCTCCCCCTCTTCCTTCCTCCCCCCTCCTCCCTCTCCCCTCCCTTCTCCTCCTCTCCCTTGCTTCCTCCTTTCCCACCTCCCTCCTCCTCCTCGATCCTCTCTCCTCCCCTCCCTTCCCCTTCTCCCCATCTTCCTTTCTCCTTCCCGAGCCCTCCCCTTCTTCTTCTCCCTCCTCTGTCTCCCCTCCCCTCCTCCCCCTCCTCTCTTTTTCCCTTCCCTTCCTCCTCCTCCCCCTTGCCCTACTCTCCTGCCCCCATCCCCCTTTTCTCCTCTATCCTTCTGTTCCCCCTCCTCCTTCTTCTTTCCCTCTCCTCCTTTTTTCTTCTCCCACTCTCCTCCCTTCCCTTCTCCCCTCCTCCTCCCTCCTCTCCATCCCCCCTTCCTCCCCCTCCTCCCCACCTCATCCTCCTCCTCCCCCTACCCCACTGTTGTCACCATCACCATCATCATCACAATCACTGTGAAACACCTCGGCCACCCAGCACCTGATGTGTGAGAGGTGGGTAGTGCTCCCACCTATCACCCCTGGCCGGAGCCCTGGTGTGAAAGGAGCGATTTGACACTTTCCACAGACAGAGGAGACCCCAGGGCACTTTGCAGACAGGCAGTAAAAGCAAACGTGAACTCGTGTGGTCCTTACCGCATAAGCAACGCTGAGACACTGAGGCTCGGAGGGAGTTAGCAAAGCCTGAAAATGGAGCTCTCCTCCCCCTAGAACAGGGCCTCATGCTCAGGTAAAGGCTCTCATTCCTGGGCACCTGCCCTGTCCCGAGCTCTGATGTGTATATAACCCGGCACTGGCATCTGTGTTTATCCCCCTTCACAGAAGAGAAACCAAGGCACAAAAGGTTGTGCGGCTCACCCTGGGTCACACGGCCAGCTCGAGGGGGCAGCGGCCTGCGGTGCCCTCCAGGGAAGCAGGGCCCTGTGGGTGGGATGGGATGAGGGTCTGAGATGGGGAAAGACCTTGGGCGATTGTGGGAGGAGGGGAGTGGGGGTCAGAGAGAGGCACCAGCTGGCTGTGAGGGGTGAATTGTGTCCCCCAAAAGAGAAGTACTGAGTCCTGATGCCAGCACCACAGAATGTGGCCTTACTTAGAGACAAGGTCTTTACAGATATGGTTAAGATGGGGTCATCAGAGTGGTCCAAACCCAGCAGGACAAGTATCTTCATAAAGGGGAGCTTGGGACACAGGCACATGAGGCCAAGCCTGGCTGAAGAGGACAGCGAGGCGGTTTCTAGCCACGGAGCCACCAAGCCGCCAGGAGCTGGGAGGGCCTGGCACCTTCTGGAAACTCCTCACGCTGGTGCTGGGGACACAGAAGTAGGTCCCACCGCATAGGTCTGCTCTCAAGGGGCACCCCACAGGGGAGAGAAGAGAAGGAGAAATCAGTGACGGAGCTGCACTCAGACCACGGGCCAGACCCCAAATTTCACAAGGCGACACACATCCGGGACACCAGAGAGGCAGCAAAATGTTCCCACTCAGCAGGGCCTGCAGGCTGCCCAGGAGCGAAGGCCGCAGACGTTTGCACCTCAGAGGCCAAGACGGAGAGAAGGCACTGGGGCTCCCGAAGCTGAGAGGAGCACTGGGAGCAGCCTACCCGCTACAGGCTGGGCCTCACCTGCGCCTGTGCTCTCAGCAAGGAGGTAGAGGCCAGGAACCCATCCAGGGAAAACCAGCAGCCTCCCCCAAGGACCTCAAAGCGAACACTTGGTAAAGACGCCCCCTCCGCCCCTGCATTCTGGCAAAGCCCCCACAGGGTCACTCTAACCCCCTGGAGGCTGAGCACTTCGAACCCATGCCTGCCTGGAGAGTTCTTGCCCACTTTCTCATGTGATGTTTTATTTTTTTTAAAGAAAAGGTGTAAACGACACTGAGGAACTGAGGTCTGGGTCCCAAAGGGGAGCGAACACTGAAGGGAAAAGGAAAATGATGGTCAGAATCACTGTAAGACCAGGACAATATAGTGAGACCCCCACCTCTGTAAAAAATACAAAAATTAGCTGGGCGTGGTGTTGCGCGCCTGTGGTCCCAGCTACTCAGAAGGCTGAAGTGGGAGGATCACTCAAGCCCAGGAGGCTGAGGCTGCAGTGAACCAAGATCACACCACTGCACTCCAGCCTGGCGGACACAGTCAGCCCCTGGCTTCAAAGAAATCACTTTGGTTGGAAGAAGATAGCTGATGAAAAGAGAACAATTTAGGTAGACTATTGGGAAGATCCTGATCTTAGATGGCACAGCGGGGCGCCAAACCGGATTCCCCACTGGAGCCACCTCACTCTGTGGTGTGGTGTCCAATGAGGTGGGGTCACCGCCAAGAGGACCGGACCACCGAGGCCATCTCCGTGGTTTCTGATTAGCTGCAGAATGGGTTGTTCTGAGAGTTTGAGGCCCTGGGTGGTGCCAGGGGGCAGGAAGAGGGAGGAGTGGGATCCCTGGGGGCTTGCCAACCTCAGCTGTCTTTGTGACAAGTCAAATCCCCTGGGGTTTGCTCCCCAGGTTCCTGAGCCAACCTGAAATCAACAGGAAGCCCCTAAGCTGGGCTGATGCCTCTGGTTTCAGAAGAAGCCAGCAGCCACTGCTGAAATATAACCTTGCAGTGACGCAGGCCTCAGACTGGCTTCAAGGACTGAACCACAACCCAGGCTACAGAGGTCAGTCTGTGAAAACCCATAAAAGTCCTCACACAGCATCTCTTGGGCCTCAGCCCTGACCTATTCGCCAGCCAGGTGCAGGCCAGCCTCAGAGCCCAACCTCACCAGCAGGCACGGTCACCACCCTGGACCCTCCCCTGCTCCAGGATCCTCACAGCAGTCATCTGACAGGCCACTGATGCCCATTGGACAGATAAGGAAGCAGGCCCCGCTGCTGAACTCAGCCACAAACCGAGGAGGTGAGCCAGCTGCACCACTCGGCCAGGTCAGGGTTAGACACTGACTCAGGATTGTTTCACCCTCCCCAAGCCAGGGTCTTCTAACAACCTGGCGTTCTGATTGATGAGGCACTTTCAGAACAGCATCCCAGGGACTCACATGTGAGACAGGCCAGTGTCCTCAAGCCGAGAGGGTCTGAGCTTGCTGCCTCCATTTAGCTGCCTGTTTTGGGTATCTCACCCCCACACCTGGGCCTTTCTTTTCCATACATAAAATGGAACATGTGAGATGTTCTAGACAAACCTGTGACACACCTCTTCTGAATTAGACCCTCACTGAACGCTTGTTGATGATCCAGGTGAGCCTGTTTTCACACCTATGGACTGTCTGAGATGGACAGACATCGAACAAATATCACTAGTGCTGAGAAAGAAGGTCTCCGAGCCAAGCTGACAATCCCCGAGACCATGAGTAGTCCTTGAGTGGAGACCATCTTTATCTCCCCAAGGCCTGTACAGTGCCCAGCATAGAAGGGCTCAGAATATATCTGAGGTAGAAAAAACAGTGGAGAAAAGCATGCTTTCCTAAAGATGTTGTCTCCAGCCGTACACCAGAGTGCCTGACATTCCACTGTTAGAGGTGCTTCCCTTTCCCAAAGGGCTGGCAGGGCAGGAGGGTTTAGTCCATTTATGTTTATTGTAAATATCAGTATAGTTGGATTGAAGTGTGTCATTTCGCTGCTGTTTCCTATCTGCAGCAATCATAGTTTTGTTCTTCTGAGATTTTTCTTCTTCTTTCCTGCCTTCATTGATGTTCACCAAATACCTTACATCATCGGTTCTCAAAGTGTAACCTGAGGACCCTGGAAGCACCCTGAGTCCCTTTCAGAGGATCCACGGTGTCAAAACCATCACATGCATATGAATAATACTAAGCTGTCATTTGTCCTTTTGGTTCTCATTTTCTCATCAGTCTAATGCAAATGCAGGTGTGAGAATCCAGCTGCTCTCTTGCAAGTTCAAACATTAGAGAAATTTGCAAAAATATAAAACAATGCTATTTATTTCTCACTTTGTAGACTACAGTTCTTTCTTTAAAAAGGTTATTTATGTCAATGTGTAATGGGCTTGTTATTGTTAATAATTACTTTACTGAGAGTTGGGCTTCAAAGTTTTTATTCCCATTTCGGGGATGGGCACACGGCAGCTCCCTTTCTTCACCTTGGTGTGACCTTGTGCTGAGCTGGCTGTCAGCCTTGGCCGCAATCCTTGATTCCAGGATAGAAGTGTTCTCTCTGCCCACTTGGCCTCTTCTGATCTCGGCAGAAAACGTCCTTACCGACACCTCCCCTCCCCAGCCCTAGTCTGTAGGAGGCCGCATGGGCAATCCAGCCGGGATGACAAGGAGAGCAGGATGTTTTTTTGGAATCGCATCCCAATTGGCCAGAGGCAACTCCGGTTTGTCCAGGGAACCCTTGGCTCCATCCCCCTGGAATCCTGCCCCTCTCTGAAGCTCGAGTCCAGGCCTGGAGGGGCAGCCAGGAGTGAGCGGGAAGGCTCTCGGCCAGGCGCGTGGCCTGGGAGGGGCTGCAGGAGCTGACTCTGGAAGCTGGGCACTCTCTCCACGTCAGTTCCCGTCTTAACTTCCAGTAGCCCCAGGACAGCCCTTCCCATCACCATCCCACGGACAAGCCTGGGGTGTCTGGGCCCTGGACTGAAGGTGTGACCCCTCTCGGGGGCAGGCAAAGCCTTCACAGCCCTCTCAGTCCTAGCTCCCCCAGTCATCCCTCTTGGCCCCATCTCTGATGGCTTTCAAAGGAGAGGTGAGAGCTGCAGGGACCTCCCCCCAGAGACCCATCCCTGGGCCCTCCCTCCAGAAGGCCAGGGCATCCCCTTCGATGAGACCAGCAATGTCAATCTTGACAGGCACCTGACGACCCCAGGGCCGAAAGAGCGGGCCTGGTCAGCACAGATGGGCTGCCCACTGCCATCTGGGTCTATAATCAGTGCCCCCCACCCAGGGGCCGCTGCCCACCCCACACTGCAACTCCAAAGATGGAGGCTGCGCCTGGTGTCCCTGCCAAGGGCTGGTAGGGGAGGCCCACTCTCTCAGCAGCTACTTCTGAGGGTAGGCTAAGCCTCCACCCTCAAAAACTCACCATTCCCCAAGCCCCAGCAGACACTGTGGCCCAGCCCTTGGTGTTTGTCCTGAGTTTCTGTTGTGGAAGTGCTGCCGAGATTGCGAAAAACCTGACACAGAGGAATCCAGAAGCCATGGCCTTCAGCCAACCCCTGGCCAGCCTGCCCCCTTCAAAAGGCGTGGGGGACACAGCCAGGGCAGGTCCCGGAGCAGCTCACAGCAGCAGAAGGTCTGTGTGTATGTCTCTGTACCCAGGCCCTCCCCCAGGAGCACCCACCCGGGCCCCTGCAGCAAAGGGACAGGGCAGGGACTTGGGCACGTCTTCTGCAGGGACTCGAGGAGCAGTAGCCCTGGGCACAAACCCCCGCCCACTCTCCCCCCATCTCCTCCAGCCTCAGTGACTCCCCAGTGTAGGTCGGGGACCACTTTACTCAGCCTGGCTCAAGAACAGCTCCCCTGCCCCCATGGAGAAGCACCCAAGTGGTAGGATCTAGGTGCAAGGCTGTCCTGAAACAGTGGGACCCAGGTACAAGGCTGTCCTGAAACAGCCACAAAGGGGCCCCCACAGCCCCCGCCTGCAGGGACCTAATGGCCTCCAAGTGGTGACCAACCTACAACCACTTCAGGAGAAAACAATGCTCCCCAGCATGCACCTGGGCAAAGGCCCCCACCCCCGCCCCCCAGCCCTCCACCCTGCCTCCTCCGAAAGGGCTTAGGAGCCACTGGTGACCTCTGGCTGGAAGAAGACCCTACTCATACTAGGAGAGAGCCGGGCCCCAGGAATCTGCAGTCCACAGGCCAGCCTCGGTCTCTGCAGCCCCAGGGTCGCCCCTCCCTGTCCCAGGAACTGTGGTCATCAGGTGCAGTGCCCAGAATCAGTTTAGGGATGGCCCAGCCCCCTTTGAACCCTCCTGGGGCCCTGTCTGCCCATCACAGCCTGGGTCCTGCTTGCAGGAGGGGACCCCAGGCCCACATACAGGACCCAGCCATCCCCACCAGAGGCTTCCTGTGTTGTCAGAGCCACCGCCTCTTCTTTCCCAGGAGTCACAGATGCTCCTGGGACGACAGACCACCCCGAGAGTTGGGGACTCTAAGCCTTGGATGGGAAGGGTCCCGTGCAGCTGCCTTGGAAGCAGAACCCTGGCTGTACACTTTGGGGTCTTTTCAACACAAAAACTAAAGAAGCACTGGGGGGCGGTGTGACAGAGGCAGCCCCAGGCGAGTGGTGGGGAGGAGACCCCACGCCAGAAACAGCTCTGGCTAGGGAGGAGCAGCGGCAGAAGAACCTTCCAGGTGTTGATTTAGGAAAAGGCAGACAGGGAAAGGAAAGCTGAGCCCCTGTCGAGGGCAGGGGGAATGAGGAAGCTCAGGACTCCCACTGCAGTCAAGGGGTTCCCTCCATAGGCTGCAGGGTCCTGATGGCTGGTCAGGGTAGGATCCGGGTGCTGGGCGTGCCTCCTGTCCACAACAGAGGAGTCCTTCTTGGACAGCGCACAGCCTGCGGGCAGGGGAGGCTTCCCTGGGGGACTGTACTCTGCCCTACCCCAGCCCGTGGGACTCAGGCCGAGCTCTCTCCAGCACAGCCGCAAGACCCTGAGTTCCAGGAGAAGTGGCAGCTGGCACCAGACATCCTACCCCAGGGCTTAGAAGGAGGGGGCTGGGCTAGGGTGTGCACAAAGGCCTCAGCCCCACCGAGGCTCTGCTCCAGCCGGGAGTCACCCCAGGAACCAAGTGAAGCAAGCAGAGTTCAGCCTTATCCCTCCTCCCCACTCCCTCCTCCCTGTTGGGCTCGTGGCTCAGGACTGGGAGAGGCAAAGCAGGGGTGGGGAGGAGGCAAGGCGACTGTGCCAGAGGCTGGTCCGTGCACCGCGGCTGCTGACAGATGGTCTCAGGAAAACTGAGTGTCTGTCAGCACCTGCTGTCAGCAGGAGGCAATTCTGCTGAGGGCCTTCACCTGCCAGGTGGGCAGGGCCGGTCCATTCCCTCATGGACCTCGCGTATCTGGATGCAGCTCCTTGACTTTGAGGAAGGGGTTCAAGAATGGAGAACACCCTTGGGTTGTGGAAGCAGCCCCCCTTCACATCAGGCCCTCCCCCCGCCGAGTGGTGGAAAATATCCCCATGGTGAATGCGTCTATGTGTCAGGGAGCCTGGCAGGGCAGACCCCAGGGGACATCTCTCGGGGCACAGGAACCAGCCTGGCTCCAGGGTGATAGACAGGAACCTGCCTATGTGTGAAACTGAGGCCCTGCAAGGGTAGACACTCTGGTCAGCAAGGCCGTCCATGGCGTGGGACGGCCCGGTAGACCTTCCCCTGCCCCATGACTCAGTGTGCCCTGGCACAGGGCCCCCACCAGGTCCCCGGTCCCCAGGGACGGCTGCTGCTTTCTTCTCGGCCCTGGCTCAGTTCACAAATCCTTTTCACTGTGTGCCCAGCCCTGGCCAACAAGGGCTTATTCAGCCCTGGCCTGTGTCTCTGCTGGGGAGGGCAGGGCTGGAGCGGGAAGAACGTTTCTATAAATTGTAGGTCACCCTTCTCTCAAAGGCCAGGACCAGGTGATTCCCAGAGAAGGACATGCAGGGAGGCCCACCTGGATGACTGGATGGCTTACCTCACACACCGCCAATGACACGCAAATGAGACCCAGTGCAAAGTCGCTCCAGCTTACCCAGCAGACGGCACCAGTGCCCAGCAGCAGCCAGTCCCTAGCACAGCAAAAAAAGAGGCCTCAACCCAGGACAGGGGCTGTGTGGATGCTCCCGAGGTGCAGGTGTCTGTCTGTCATCGGCAGGAGCCCACAGGTGGACAGCATGAGGGCTGTCCATCTGAGGACCAAGCTAGGGGTGTGGAGCAACATGGGGCCCCCCACAGCAGAGGATGTGCCATTGGGGCTCATCCAAGTGTGGACAGTGGGACAACAAGAGTCAAAATAGTGAGATGAGCAAGTTTCAGAACAGAATGGTCCACGAACTCGTTTTATCTAAACATGGCATGAGGGTGTGAATGAGTGCCTGAGTGCAAGGATGTGTGTGCCTGTGTGTGTGTGCATGGCTGCATGTGCACACAAACACCTCTGCGTTACCACAGGTCACCTCTGCAGAGCATCTGAGTGGGTGGAACTGCCCACTCTTCCTTCCACACCATTCGGGTTTCCCCGTGAACCTGTCTTTGTAACAGTTAACAACCATGCCTCCTGGGACCTAAAGTCAGAAGCACCTTCCGCTGCAGGAGTATGCTGGGGAGGTGCAAAGTTCCTGCAGTGCCCTGTCTCTGCCAGCCTCAGTTTCTTCGTCCATGGAATGGGGCACAGCCCTGCCCTGTCCAGTGCCCAGCACTCCCCTCAGGAACTACTACTCCTCACTCAGGGAGCAACCCGAGTGAGGGGTGCTCCCCAGCAGAGAGTGTCCTGCCACTGCTCAAGTGAAGATGTGGGGAGGCTCTGGACCCTCAGACCAGGTGGAGAGGGCCGCTTGAGGGGCTGGAGTTTGTCCACCTGCCTCTATACATGTGTAGCCAAGGAATGCCCTTGCTGGGCCCAGTGAGGAGGAGGCAAACTCTAGAGGGTAGCGAGCTAATTTGCAAATGGCCCTGAGCCAACTGATGAAGGACTGGACCTTTGTGAGCCATCCAGCAGATGGGTCTGGGGCTCAGAAGTCACAATGAGCAACCTCAGGAACAAGCACAGCACCTTGTGGAGGGGTGGAGAAGGCACCTCAGTTCCAGGCTTGGAAATAAAGAGGTGTCTGGACCCATCCCCTCCTCTCCTCCCTCTTCCACCAGCATGCACTGTCCTGGAGCCATTCTGTTTCCACAGCAAGTTCACACACAAAGGACAGGCACTCACTCTGGGCCCAGACTTGTGCTGGGGCAGGTGGCACAGACAAGTCAATGCCACCCTGCCCTCAGGGATTCTCACTGGGGGGTAAGGCAGTGCCTCCCTGATGCTCCCCTGTGGTGTGCTGGCAAACATCTAACAATCAGCAAATGAGGAAGGCCCTGACTCATAGCTACTGCCAATTCCTATGGTGTAAACACTGCCGCCACAGCCATCTTCACGCTGCCCATGTGATGTCACCGAACATGGTGCTGGCAGAAGAGAGCACGTGACATGGCTCCCAGGAGTTGAAGAGAGTTGGCTCCACTCCCCACCACCCCTCACGTTGCTTTCTGATTCTCCTATGGGCAGGGGGTGGCGATTTATACCCTCACATGCCTAGAGTAATAAGAGATCACTTCATCCCTGACTGTGTTGGGAGTTTCTTCAGCATTTTATTATGAAGCCCGGCACTCCGCCTGAATTCTATGATTAGCATTGCTCTTTTTCTTCATTACAGACCCATTCACCCCCCTCCCCATCCCTCCACCCATCCATCAACCCATCTTATTTTATTGGATGCATTTCACAGGAAGTTGTAGACAGCATTATATTTCAATCCAAATATTTCAGAAGTATTTACTAGAGTCCAATATCTGTTAACAGTTCTCTTGTTTTAGGTAAAATTTGCAGTGGAATTCACAGATCTTAACAGTCCGTGAGATGAGTTCTGACAAGTACACACACCTGCATCTCCCAAACCCCCCAGGAATACTGTCAGCCCCGACAGAACCCAGTAAGGAGATTTAGCAAAGAACTAAAAACAGAACTCATCCAGCAATCCCACTGCTGGGCATGTACTCAAAGGAAATGATTACATCAAAAAGATGCCTGCACACATACATTCCTCACAGCACTGTTCACAATAGCAAAGACACAGAATCAACCTAGGGGTTCACCAACAGACAGTTGGAGAAAGAAAATGTGCATATACATGGTGGAGTACTATTCAGCCATGAAAAAGTGTAAAATCGTGTCTTTTGCAGGAACATGGATGGAATGGAAGGACATAATGTTGAGTCAATTCAGAAACAGAAAGACAAATAGCACATGTTCTCACTTACAAGAGGGAGCTAAATGATGTGTGCAAGTGGACACAGAGTGGGCAATACTCACCCATGGAGACTCAAGGTAGGGTGGGTCAAGGAATGAGGAGGTTCTTGGTGGGTACAATGTACACTCTCTGGTGATGGCTACGCTAACAGCCCAGACTTCACCACTACACAATGTTTCCATCTAACAAAACTGCACATGTAAAATAGGCCAGGCATGGCCGGGAGCAGTGGCTCACACCTGTAATCCCAGCACTTTGGGAGGCCGAGGCAGGTGAATCACGAGGTCAAGAGATTGAGACCATCCTGGCCAACATGGTGAAACCCCATCTCTAATAAAAATACAAAAAATTAGCTGGGCATGGTGGCACGCACCTGTAGTCCCAGCTACTCGGGAGGCTGAGGCAGGAGAATTGCTTGAAACCAGGAGGCAGAGGTTGCAGTGAGCCAAGACTGCACCACTGCAATCCAGCCTGGCGCCTAGTGACAGAGCAAGACTCTGTCTAAAAAAAAAAAAAAAAAAATAGGCCAGGCACAGGTGGCTCACACCTGCAATCCCAACACTTCAAGAAGCCAAGGCAGGAAGATAACTTGAGCCTAGGAATTCAAGACCAGCCTGGGCAACATAGTGAGACCTCATATTTTTGTGCAACATGGAGGAAGAAAGCCCAGTTTTAAACACAAAATGTGGTCTGCAGGAACTTCCGAGGGCAGCACGTCCAGTGGGAGTGTCTGTGGTGGCGGCAATGTCTGTATCTGTGTGTGCCATGCAGCAATCGCTGGCTGCATATGGTGGGAATATCCATGTCTGTGTGTGTCACGTGGCAGTCACTGGTCACATGTGATGGTGGGAATTTTTGTGTCTGTGAGCACCACGCGATGGTCACTGGTCATGTGGCTGCTGAGCCCTTGAAATGTGCAATTGCAGAAGTATGTCCTGTGTAATTGAGGAGCCGGCTTTTAAATTTTATTTAATTTTAATGAATTTAAATGTATATTTTATTTAATTTTAGTGAATTTAAATGTATAGGACCACGTCTAGGTTAATGGCAATATTGTCTTTTTTTTTTTTTTTTATTTTTAAAGTGGTTGTGTCATTATTATTATTTTATTTAATTAATTTATTTATTTTTGAGACAGGGTCTTGCTCTGTCTCCCAGGCTGGAGTGCAGTGGTGCAATCATAGCTCACAACAGCCTCAACATCCCATGCTCAAGCCATCCTCCCATCTCAGCCTCCTGAGTCCCTGGCACTACAGGCATGTGCCACCACATGTGGCTAAGTTTTAATTTTTTTGTAGAGTTGAGGTCTACAATAAATTACAGGGTGCAGATTGCAAGCAGTCGGTTATGCATTCCAGGCAGCCCAGGGGAGTGGCATTCTCCCTGGCAGTACCCCTAGAGTACCCATGTCTACACTCCGTCACGCACACCTGTGTGGCCTCGGCCATGCTGCTGGACTCCTCTGAGTACCCGGATCATGGGAGGAGGAAAAAGGTAGTCTCTGCCTTTGGTTCCCGTCACCCTGGGGGCAAAGTCCAGATTCTTCAACAAAACCCTCCAAAGCCTGCACAACCTGGGTCTGCCGAGCCTCCCCATCCTGCACCCTCAACCCTCATCTGGACTCCTCGGAGGCTCCCAGGCGGGAAGAGGTCACTATTCTCTCCTCCAGCCTTCACCGGGTATGTTTCCACCTAGAACACACCTGCACAGGCCTGCACCGTCGCGGGCAGGGCCCGGAACTTTGTGGAGGCCAGGCATACATGTGCAAGCATTTAAACACAGCTGACGTGGCCAATGCCCTAACACAGGCAAGGCCCCGAGCTCAATCGAGGCCCACGCAGTGCGCATCCTGGCATTTAAATACCACTGCCCCGGCTGGTACCCCATGGAACGCGCAGAGTAGGCTCCGTGCTCCCGCCTTGACAGACCTCACAGGATCCTGGAGGTCCAGACTCAAGGTTAGAAATCTCTGCTTCCTGATGAAACCAGCCATGTCCCCTGCCTCCCTCCATTGCCTGTGGCTTCACCCTCAGGGGGAGTGGGCTTCAGGCTCTCACCGGACCCGCACTCCAAGTGGCCACCCTGGATTTGAACCCTGCACAGAGTGCCCTTGGCTGCCCCACACACCCAGCACAGCACCCCAGGCAGAAGAATTGGAAGAGGAAGACATGAGTGCTCGTGAGATATTTGGGCCAGGAACTGCAAGAACCCCAGGGCTCAGGGTTCTCAGGATGTGGTCAGGCAGGCAGCTCAGGCATCAGCTGGGCTGGAGGGGAACACAGAACCCCTCTTGCCAGGGGCTAAGGGTGGTGTTGCCCTCGAGGGGGACTTCACACTCAGCCCAAGGCCTCAGTCTTGTAGGGGTCTGGTGTGAAGTGGAGCCGTCCCACAGGTGGTTTGCAAAGCCAGCTCATAAGAGCTGAGCCTTCATGTCCTGGAGTTGGCTGAGCTGGCCATTAGACACAGTACTATTAAAATTAAATCAGCCAGGCGTGGAGGCTCATGCTGTAATCCCAGCACGCCGGGAGTCCAAGGAGGGAGAATCACTTGAGGACAGGATACCAGCCTGGGCAACACAGCAAGACCTCATCTCTACAAATAAATAAATAAATAAATTAGCTGGACTGGACGTAGTAACATGCACCTGCGGTCCCAGCTCCTTGGGAGGCTAAGACGGGAGGAGCACTTGAGCCCAGGAGGTTGAGGCTGCAGTGAGCTATGGTTGCATCACTGCACTCCAGCCTGAGTGAGGAACAAACCCTGTCTCAAAAACAAATCATAAGGGCTGAGCTCAGTGGCTCAGGCCTGTAATGCCAGCACTTTTGGAGGCCAAGGAGGGTGGATCACGAGGTCAGGAGTTCAAGACCAGTCTGGCCAAGATGGTGAAACCCTGTCTCTACTAAAAATAAAAAAATTAGCCAGGCGTGGCTAATACAAAAATTATCCTAGCTACTCGGGATGCTGAGGCAGGAGAATCACTTGAACCTGGGAGGTGGAGGCTGCAGTGAGCTGAGATCGTGCCACTGCACTCTAGCCTGGCTGGGTGACAGAGCAAGACACTGTCTCAAAAAAACAAACAAACAAACAAAATCATAAGAACTTACAAATAAAGACATCATTAAAAACAAAAGTGCTGAATACAGCACTTACGACTGCCTCTGGTGTTGCAGCCCTGTGCGGTCCTTCAGGTTCCTGAGGTTGGTCATGTGTCATGTCTGCCTGGGGGGGTCTGTCTGGAAAGCTGGGTCACGTGGGTGCCACTTCAGGACTCCCACCCCTGCCTGCAGTGTGTATCCTTGGCAGCTCGAAGCCAGTCCCAGTGGGAGCATTTTCGCCACAGGTATTAGCAAACCCTTCCCATCCGGGCTCTTTCTTCCTCAGAGCCAGTGGTCACGGTCGCCAGCCCACCCCGAGCCATGCAGGCCCTGGCAATGTCAGGCTGACCACATCCCCCCGACACCATTCCAGGCCACCTTCCATGGAGACGGAGATGCTCCCCTGATGAGGAACACATGACATCACTGAAAAGCACTACTGGGGTGGAGGAAATTCTTGATCTTAGGAAACCCACTCAGCCAGCAGCTGGGAAAAAGTTAAGTATCCTTTTTGTAGAATTTTCTTTTTTTGAGATGGAGTCTCACTCTGTGGCCCAGGCTGGAGTGCAGTGATGTAGTCTTCTCTCACAGCAACCTCTGCCTCTCAGGTTCAAGCAATTCTCCTGTCTCAGCCTCCCAAATAAATGGGATTATAGGCACACACCACACCAGGCTCATTTTTGTATTTTTAGTAGAGACAGGGTTTCACCATGTTGGCCAGGCTGGTCTTGAACTCCTGACTTCGTGATCCACCTGCCTTAGCCTCCCAAAGTGCTGGAATTATGTTTTCTTTCTAAAGGTTTTATCTGAAAGCGGAGGCTGGACACGGGCTGTCCGAGGGCCTCAGCTTGCCTGGGTCCTGGCAGCCTCTAGGCTTTGTACCTCCAATGCTCTGCTCCCGGCAGCCACCCACCTTGGACCAAGAAGGCCACGGTCAGCAAATGCCCCGACCAAAGGAAATGGAGGTGGGGCCGGGCACAATGGATGTTCCCCTCCAGCCTGAAGCTGGCCCGAGAGTGCTGCCGAGAAAGCCAACCCCATGGCTGGGGGTGTGGGGGGCGAGGGCAGGAACAAAGGAGCAGCTGGGCTGGACAGACTTGGCCCTGTCCCCGGAGGCTTCCAGACACATCTCTGGCCCTGAGCTTGAGTGCCCTGTGGCCTTCCAGGGAGGCCGGCGCCCGCTCCCCCAGACTGGGCAGCCTCGTCTGGTCCCGTGGTCCTGGGGAAAGAAAGGCCTGGGCCCGGGACCCAGAGAAAGCTGCGGAATTGAAAAGGCATTCGGGCCCTCGGGAGCAGCCATGGGGGAGAGGCGGGGGGTGGGGCTGTGGCCAGCACTTGGTGGGCTGGGAGACAGGAGCTAGGGCTGGGTTCTGGGGTGGGCAGACTGGGGGCTCAGGGCTGGAAGATGGACAGCGGGGCCAGCGTCAGCTTGAGAGCAGGGTCCTGCCTTCCTGGGCCTGGGCCACTGTGAGCCCTCAGGCCGTGTGTCTGGGAAGCTGGAGGTAGAGGTGTGGGAGGGATGGGAGACAGTGGGCTGTCCCCCACAAATCTTTATCCCCTCACAAATCTTTGGGCCTGCATCAGGGGGCTGGCTGGGGCAGCCGTCATAGACAGGTGTGTGTGGGTGGCAGCACGGCTCAGCCTTGGGGCACAGGAGGCCACACATGAGCGGTGACCTGCATAGGCTCAGGCACCCAGACCAAGCTGCCTGGGAGCTGGGTCCTCCAAGACAGCCAGGAAGGCAGAAGACTATCTTCTTCCTGCATCTCCTATAGTTCCTCCCATCGGGGGCCTGGAGCCTCAGGGAGCCAGGCTCTCCCCAGGGAGTTCCTGTGTCCGGGAAGCATCATTCATTCTGCAGGGCAGAGGCCGAGCACAGACTGCTGGGCTTGCAATGGGAGTGAGCACCAGTGCCTCCAGGGGCTGCAGGGTGTCCATCATCCTTCAGGGGCTCTATGAACAAGTTCCCTCGGACATGATGAGCTCTGAGTCACGGGAGATAAGCAAGAGAGGTATTCAGACCAAACTTCAATCTTCCCTTCCAGCTAAGACTCTGATTTTCCTTTGGGAAAGCCCTTAATCTCAGTCAATGTGGCTGGGGGCTCCCCAACCCCTGGGATCCCAGTGGGTCCTCCACCCAGGGCAGGCCCAGATCCCGGTGATTGTCCCAGCATTGAGCAGGGACCCAGACCAAGTCACTCAGACTCAGACGGGGATGCTCAGGAAGAGGCTCTTCCCTGCTGAGCAGGACCACCTGGGCAAGTGTGGGGAACCTGCCTGGGAAAGGAGCCCAGGTGGAGAAAAGCAGAGCCATACCCTGATCATGCTGTCGGAGCACCTGAATCCAGCCATATCTGAAGCCCACCACCCTGCACTTTCTGGGAGGTGCCAGTAAATACACACCTTGGCCTCAATCAGTATGAGCGGGGTTTCCATCACTTGGAATGAAAGAGTCCTTGGTAACACCCCTCTGTAGGATGCAGCCCAGTCTTCCTGCAGTTTGGCAGGCTTCCCGAGCACCTATGCAGTTGTGCCTGAGCTCAGTCTCCTGGGGTTGCCATTTCTTCCTGCCCCTGTGCTCCCCTTATCTTGCATTGTGGGGTGAAGTCTCCTCTCTCCCGTCACAGAATCTTTGGGCCCTGTGGAGCCCCTCCCAAGACCTCAGATTCCCCACTCATTCCAAAGATTCAAACCCAAGTAGCCACACGATGAACCCAGAGGAAGGGTCTCTGAGGGGCAGAGCCTGTCGCCCCACAGAAGCCTGCTCTTCTCCACCCCTGCTTTGCCAGCAAGGGGAAGCCGAACGTGGGGAGGGGACCCTATGCAGACCCCGCTCCCCGCCCCGACCCCGCTCCCCGCCCCCTGTCATTTCCAGCTGTGTGACCCCAGGCAAGCCATGTAACCACTCCAAGCCTTGAAGGTTAAAAATGGAGCCAATCATTCCAGCCACCTCCTCCAGGAAGTGTGGAGAACACACACCCAGGCCGCCCAGCCACGGCTGCCCTCCTCCCAAGGCAGGATCCCAGGGGCTCCTTGGGCCCGGGATGGGGCTCAGCTCTGTCCCAGGGCTCAGCCTGGCTCCTGTAGTGCTGGGCAGTCACCTGGCAACTGCTATCCTTCTCACCGACTCCATAAAACTCAAGAAAAGCCAGGCGGGACCCCCACACACAGAACCTCACAGTTACT
Source organism: Saguinus oedipus (assembly GCA_031835075.1). NCBI lineage: Eukaryota > Metazoa > Chordata > Mammalia > Primates > Cebidae > Saguinus > Saguinus oedipus. The sequence continues at coordinate 9,618,762 of CM063170.1, forward strand.
CAGATGCTGCTGCGTCCAGCTCAGGAAGTGAAGGTGAAGGAGGAAGAAAGGGGACCGGGTGCAGTGGCTCATGCCTGTAATGCCAGCGCTTTGGGAGGCTGAAGCAGGAGGCTCGCTTGAGTCCAGAAGTTCAAGACCAGCCTGGGCAACATAGGGAAACCCTGTATCTACAAAAAATAAAAGAATTAGATGGGTGTGATGGCATGACTCTGTAGTACCAGCTACTTGGGAGGCTGAGGCAGGAGGTTCCCTTGAGCTGAGAAGGTCGAGCCTGTAGTGAGCTATGATAGTGCCACTGCACTCCAGCCTGAGTGACAGAGCAAGATCCTGTCTCAAAAGAAAAACTTTTATAATTTTTAATTTTAAAAAGAAAGGAAGGGGCTGGGCTGGGTGCAGGGTGAAAGAAGGGGGCCCCAGCAGGGGTGACAGGATGTGGGTGCCTGCTTGGAGCCAGCCCACCTGGAGGACCCCAGCGCCCTCACCACAGCGAAACACTGGGTGCTCCTTTCTCCCGGGTCACACAGTCCCAGGCACAGAAAGCATCCACACGGGTGATGGAGGGCCTGCCCGGGTCAGCCGAAGATCAGCAGGAGCAGCAGTTTTGGCACCTTCTCGGTGGGTTTCTTGGCATCCTTAGGGAGTAGCAAGGAACCCAGAGGGGGTGGTCCTCTACAGGATGCCATGAGCACGTCAGGTGTGGAGCCCCAAATCTGAGCATGGCCTTGGTAGTTCTGGGCAAATCGGTGCCCCATTTCCCAGATGGACAATTTGAGGGGCAGTTCAGCTCTGCTGAGCCTGGTGGGCACAGGACCTCTGCCACAATCAGCCCCCTCCAAGTGCTGCTTCCCTCTGCCTGCCCAGGAACCTGGCTCAGAGCCAGCGGCTGCTGGCCCCCACCCCCAACAACCCCCATCTCCCCCATCCCCCAACTGCCCCTCCCCGCACCTGGCTCCTCAAGGGTTTGTGCTGAGTGACACCTGCAGGTGAGGCAGCAGCTCCCAGACCAGCCTGCGCTGATGGCTGCAGAACAGCCCCTCCCTTCACAGGAGGCACCCAGTTCCCCATTTCCAAGAGTCTGACCAGCCAAAAGAACAACCCCCGAAGAGCAGAGCGGCCACCTTCACCAGCGTGCGCAGGCCCCGACTCCAACTCTCAGGTTACTGGGTCACATATTTTCCAAATGACAGCTGCTGCCCGTGCAGGCCAGCACAGGTAGGAGAGCAGGGCCCTGCACCAGGCCTGGAGAGGCCCCCAGATGCCCTGGGACCACCATGGCCTGCCCATTTTCCCTGGCCCAGGTGGCCAAGGTATGGGGTACAGAGAATGTCCAAGTTCATTCAAAAAACTTCGGCAGCCTATCCTGCGACAGCTCCGTGGTATGGGAGGGGAAGTATACAGACTGGTGCAAGCAACTTTCCCCAGTTACCTGTAAAACGGGCCGGTGGATCTGACCATCTGGCATGGCACCCTCTGACACCCACAGCCCAGCCCTGGCACTGGCTGCCGAGGGACTCTCTCCCCAGCCTTATAAGCAGGACCCGACCCTAGGCCCCCAGAGGCCCCCAGGGCTGTTTGCTGGAGGGGGCAGGGAAAGGGGTGACTTCCCCACCCTTCAGACATGAACATCTGTAAAATTCTCTGCTCTTGAAGCTCTGGGCGCCCAGCAGGCCTTGGCCAGCCCATGAGCAGACCCTGCAGCCCCATCCAGCCTCCCACACAGAGAACCACAGACCCAGTGACTCATGTCAGGAGTCCCCACATGGCCCCAGTGCTCCCTCGTCTCCCCGTTGTCTTCTTATTTAAATAGCTTTCCAAATCTCTCCTCCCCAAAGAAGCACTCTCCTCACTCAGTGCATGAATTAGCAGCCAATCTTCTGAATAGGAAACTGGATGTCAGGTTTAGTGTGGAGACATCTCAGCCAGGCTTTGGGTCTAAGAAAACTATTCTCAAGCCTCCTGTACCCCTGGCCAGCCACCCTCTCTACCCAGGCACTTCCCTGGGACAAGGAGGCTCACTTCCTGGGATGGCAAAAATCAAATGTGGTGACCCCAAAGTCTCAACCAGGGGTTCACCCACCAAATGCCATCTGCCACCGTTATGCTCCTTATGCTTATGATTGGATCTTTATCAGCTCAAGCCTGCTGTCCCCTCCGAGTCCAGGGCTTGCTGGCTGGAGAACGGCAGGGCCTAGATGGAGAGGAGCAGCCAGAGTCAGCGTAGACAGAAAATCCAACAGCGCTGCTCGAGGAATCAGAAGATGCCCTTGCAAACTCTGCCATGCACACTGCAGGTTCTGGAGAGATGGGCCGCATCGTCCCCTACCTTCCAGAAGGAAGCCTGGGGCAAGGGACCTGCTGAAGAGAGCCAGGAAAGAATGTCAGCCCATGACTTAGGCCAGGAGGGAGGCAGAATTTTGCAATGTGTACCCTGTGCGGCCCCGGGGCGCATGAAGGCCCTGGCTGCCCAAGAGTTGATTTAAAGCTCAGCTGCTGATCTCTGGTGACGGGTTATTTGTGTAACCTGCAGTTTTCTATGCACATAGTAATTTCCACCTCCCTCCCTGTCAAACAGAAGACAAGTTTTCACCCTGAGTCAGGAGCAAGAGAAGCTGTCTCTGTGAAAGTGACTTCACAAAGGGGCTTGACTGACAGGCGGGCTCAGGGAGAGCTGGGATAATGTCCGGTTATCAAAGCAGACGCAGGTGGGCAGGCGAGAACAGGCATGTTCCCCAGCTCAGAAAGGCCCGCTTGGCTCGCAGGAGGTTCCAGGCATGGGGATCCTTGGCCCCGTGCGTTTCCCTTTAAACACTGTCTAAGCCGTCACAAAGTTTGATTACAGTTTAGCTGAGATGGAAAATGAGAGGAAGGAACTATAATATTCAGCGATGACAATCACCTTCCTCTTTGGACAGTCACATTTCACTCCTCCGCTTATGCCTGTTCATGTGGATCCTGACTACACGCCCTAACCTCATGCTCGGCAGTTCGTAAACAAGATTGCCTATGCGCAGTGAAAACCATGACTCTGGGGGACAGACGGGCCTGATCTCACTAGCTCCTGGGCCCAATGAGCTGAATTCTCTGACGCTCTGCGTCCTTGCCTATAAAAGGGGGAAGAGAGGAACCTATTTGGAAGACTGTGTGACTCCGGTGAGAATTCAGCTGTGCATACACAAAGGGGCATGGGTGAGGGAGTGTCTGGCACAGACACAGCAGGGCGTGGAATAGCAACACTACACTGTTGGTTCAGAGGCAGCCACACAGAGGAGCTGTCTCAGATCAGAGCCCAGCCTGGCCCCTCCACCTGGCCCTCTGGGAGGGCCCCCCGACTTGCTCCTCTGAACCAAATTCCTACATCTGGGATCTCAAGGGGAAGAGGACAGCTGGATTGCTGGGAGGCCTGGCAGTCAGTCTTGAACAATGAGGTGGCTCAGTTTCCCTCCTACCAAATGGACCAAGTTACCTCTGAGGCCGTGGGAGGTGGATGAGTCAGTGTGTGGGAAACATTCTGAGTGCAGATGAAAGGGCTCCAGGAGGGGTTTCCCATGGGAGGGGGTCACAGGGAGCTTGGCTCATGCCCCCCAGAATGAGAGCCAAGGGGCGGGGGCTGTTCTGGATACAGAACTGGCCACAGCCAAGTCCCCTAAGCCACCTCTTCCCAGCACAGGAATCCCAGGGCCACGGCTGCAGGGGCCGTCTCTGCTGGTCACATCCGGAGTGTGAGGGCCTAGAGGTCCCTGTGCATATCCATGCGGTGATGCCACCCCCAGCAGCTGAGGTTGGCCGGAGAGAAATAAGGCAGGAGGCAGCAGCACCAAGGGTAGGGCCGGGCTTGGCCCCCAACCACATCACCTCCTGTGCTTGGGCAGCTTTTCCCGACTCCCCGGATCTCAGCACTCTCCTTGGTCAGCAGGAAGCCTACTGCGGTGCAAGGCTCTGTCATCTGAGGGCGTGGATGCTCTTTTCCACTACCTTTTCTGCCACTGGAGCATGGCGTGCTCCAGTCCGGGCCGTGCCTGAGACCATTCTAGGCACGAGGCAGACCCCCTAGCCCCTGGAAGCCCTTGCTTGCCCAGACCATGTGGCCCAGTGGAGACCTCAGAGCCAGAGGCCAGATCCACCTCCAGGCCTCGGGCAGCCTAGGGCGTATGGACCGAGAGTCCCACACTGTCCATCACGGTGACCCCACCCCATGGCCCCAACCTGCCCCATCTAGGCCTCCCATCTCTATCTCCAGCCCAGGGGTCTCCGCTTCTCTCTGACCTGTGGCCTCCACTGCACCCACTCGGAGCCAGAGCCAGGCCCAGTAAAGGTGCAAAGATTCTCATGGAAGGTAGAGAGCTGCGCGGACCACAGCGGCCCCCCGCCCACCACATCCACAGAGCACCTGGGGCACCTCCCGTTGAGACCAGCCACAGGTGGGAGCGAGTCATCGCTGAGTCATGTGCAATTTTTTTTTTTTTTTTTTTTTTTTTGATACAGAGTCTTGCTCTGCAGCCCTGGCTGGAGTGCAGTGGAGTGATCTCAGCTCACTGTAGCCTCCGCCTCCTGGGTTCAAGCAATTCTTCTGCCTCACCCTCCCGAGCAGCTAGGAATACAGGCATGTGCCACCATGCTCAGCTAGCTTTTGAATTTTTAGTAGAGACAGGGTTTCTCCATGTTGGCCGGTCTCGAACTCCTAACCTCGTGATCCACCTACCTTGGCCTCCCAAAGTGCTGGGATTACAGACATGAGCCACCACACCCAGTCTCATGAGCACTTCCTACATTGACTGCACGTTGCAATGACAATGTTTGGGTGATTGAGTTAAAATATAGAATCAAAACTAAATATCACTTTTTCTTATACATTTTCAGGCATCACAAGCAGATTTAAAACCACACACAAGGCTGCTGGGCAGCTCTGACCTGGAACAGCTGCCTTGTTTACCGCTGAGTATGGGAGGGCTGAGGAGGACCGTGCCAGCCCTGCAGGGCTCAATGGGTGAGAGGAGCGGATGAGCTACCCCTCATGAGAATCAAATTCCAGAGGCAAGTGACCTCTGGGGCAGGCTGCAATGACGTGGGGATGGGGAATGGCCACCTTCTTCTTTGGGGTTTTTCTTTAAACCACACCGCCCAGCTCAGCCATTTCCAGGAGGCCTAGCTGTGGGCACACACTGAAGCCGGTGGCAGTGGCCACCTGGCCATTGGCAGATTCAGCTGTGCTGGGCGCCTTTTCTTTCTCAGCAGGACCCAGGGAGAAGAAAGAGGCATGCCAGTCACTCACCGAATAACCACGGAAACGCCGGATTCAGAGGAGGCGTCCACCTGCCCAGGCGCTGCCTCCAGAACTTCCTCCTCAGTCCAGGGACTGTGTCCAGCTTCTCCGGGGCCCAAGTGAAGCAGGCTCACCCCTCACCCGGCAGTGATCCAGAGCCCCGGCTTATCCATCACTGTCAGGGGCTGAGAGCAGCTCTGTTCTGAAAGCCCAGCCGCTGCTGCCACACATAGGAAGGAACCAGGGTCCACATGCCACCACCACTGGCAGTGGCCTGGGTCAGATTGGAAGGTACTTTGAGAGACGGACACTCGCCGGCCTGCTCCAGCTAGAGCCCAGCTCTTTCTGAGAATCACAGAGCCAGACAGAGGCTTGCTGAGAAGCCGGGTGGGGGTCCTCCTCTCTGTCCAGCCCCAGCTGCACAGAAGCAAAGCCAGCCCCACAGTGACTGAGCCCAGAGCCCGGCCCTGAGCACCCACCAAGAGCCAAGACAAGTCAGCGTGTGGGGTGGTCACCACTCCCACGGCCTCACTCCCAGGTCCCTCTGTGTCCCCATAGCCCGTGCTGACCAGGGCAGCAGGAAGGCCTGGCAGGAGCTCTTAGACCTCACTTCTCTGCGTGTTCCCTCATCGCTCCCTCCCTGGTCCTGAGGGCTGTCAGCCTCAGGGTCCAGCTCGCCTTAGGTGGCAGAGTGGGGGCCATGCCTCACCTGCCTTGACTGGGTCATGTTGACTCATTCATCTATGGGACGGTCAGCTCATCTGGAGAGTCCCAAAGCTGCGAAGCTGCGAGAGGCTCTTCCTCCCTGGAGGGGCCCAGGCAGTCCTTGTGTCGGAGCCAGGGACTGGTCCCTGACCCAGGAGCTCCCTCTCTCTCCACACCTTCCACAGACCCCACTCCTTCAGGGCCGTCTTAACTTGAGGTCACCCAGAAATAGGTTTATGGGGAGCCATCCCAGGGAACTTTCACAGGAATGAGGGCTGAGGTGGGGGAGGGCTGCTGTCCCCACAATGGGGTACTGCTCCGGGGAGGAGGCTGGCACGGAACCTTCAGAATCGTCCCACCCAAGGGTCACGAGAGCCAGGACAGAGGCCACAGGCTGCTCTAGGGCCTTTAGATCTCCAGAAGAGCACTTCCCCAAGTCCACCCGGCTGGGCTGCAGTGCCCAGTGGTGCAGTCAAGCCCCGGTCCAGGTGTCGCTGTGGGTGTGCTGCAGATGTGATTGACACGCACAATCGGCTGATTCTAAGTGCGGCAGATCACCCTCTGAGATGTGGGTGGGCCTTACTTGCTGTTGAGGATGAATACTGAGGCTTCCTGGAGAAGGGCCACCACCCCAAGACCGCAGTGTAAAATCCTGCCCAGGCTTCCAGCCTGCTCCCGGTGGGCCTTCCCTGCAGATTTCAGAGTCATCAGCCCATACCGTCATGTGGGCCAGCTCCTAATCCATCTCCCTGTGTCAGTGTCTCTGTCTCTGTCCCTCTGAAGGGCACTGGCTAATACAGAACCCTCTGTGTCCACCTCAGAACCAGACTCCAGCCCCGAGAGCCCCCGGCGGCTCAGCCTCTTCCCCACGGCCCTGCCCTGCACAAGGACACTTTTGGACCATGGTGCTCTCTGTGTTATGGATTTACAGGGCTGTGCCCTGGGCCTGGACCTAAGGGAGTCAGGAGCAACATCTGGACTTCCAGCCACCCTCAAGGTGTATAGGCAAGTATGTGTGTGCTCAGGATGATTTATGAGAAGGGAGAGTGGGGAAAACTCCTTGCAAATAATCCTTCAGACCTCAGGGGGATGCCAGCAATGATCTGAGCCCGCTGCTCAGTCCACAGATGGAGAAACGGAGTCCCAAAGAAGGCTTTGGCTTCTAGGCATGCCCTTGATTTCTGACCCTTAACAGAAGCTGAGGGGTATGAGCATTTAGTGTGCATCATGAGAGTTGTTTCCACCCCTCTAAGATGTAGAGGACAGAGGCCTGTGTTACCAAGGCAAGGGTGATTGTCCTAGGAACTCCTGCCAGGCAGGCTGGAATTTGGTGATACTGAAAGTGTCCTCTGCACACTCCAAAGGCAACTGTCTCGGGGACAATGGTCATGCAGGGATAACCCTCATTTGGGCCAACTGGGCATTCTCTCTGGGTCCCCGTGTCCCCAAGCCCCAGGAGTGGGCTGGAGCCCTGGGTGTTGGCCGTGATCACTGCAGAAAGGAAGGTGAAGAAGAGGCAGAGGTCAGAATGTCCCTTTTTGCTGGTCCAGGGCCTAGCTCACATACTGGGCCTTGTTCTGTGCCCTGAGAGTACTGTTGATCCTACCAAGACCAAGCCCTCCCTGCACTGGGCAGTGGCCCCAGACTCAGGATGCCAGAGAGCTTCCAGCATGGAGAATCGCGCAGAGACCATGGGGCTCAAGGTGCCATTTGTACAGTGGGGAGACAAAAGAGACTTGTCCAAAGTCAGCTGGGGCCCCGGTATCCCAGAACATCCATCCGTGGCTCCTCCTGGGGCCCCGGTATCCCAGAACATCCATCCGTGGCTCCTCCTGGGGCCCCAGTATCCCAGAACATCTATCCGTGACTCCTCCTGGGGCCCCGGTATCCCAGAACACTCATCCTGGCCCCTGCCAGCCCTCTTTTTAAATTCTCCTGCTCCCGAGCAGTAACAGGAGATGGGGCCCACATTGTCATGGAGTTTGGAAAGTATTTTAGGGTACTGTAGCTGTCATTACAAAAACCACAAGCTGAGGGTCTTAGACAACACGTGTTTATTTCTCACAGCTCTGAAGGCTGGACATCTAAGATCAAGGAGCAGCACAGCTGGTTTCTCCAGAGGCCTCTCTCCTTGACTTCTAGTTGGCGGCCTTCCTCCAAATCCTGACACGGCCTTTCCTCTGTGTGTGCAGAGACAGCGGGGATCCCCGGTTTCTCTTTCTCCTCCCGTAAGAACTCTGGTCCTACAGGATAAGGATTAAGGCGCCACCCTTATGGGATCATTCAATCTTAGTACCTCCTTAAAGGCCTTGTTTCCAAATGTAGTCACATGGGCTACAGCTTCCACCTATAAATTTGGAGGATGCTCTTCCATTCATAGCAGAATCAAATGCTAGAGTAGAACTATTGTATTTAAAAGCTCCAGTGTACTTCACTTGAGTAGCCTTAAATAAAAAAAAGAAACAAAAAAAGCTCCAGCGTATCCAGCCCACAGCACATAACAAGGTGGGAAGAGCAGGAGAAGACATGGCTGGCCCTGGGAGACAAGTCTATCTCACTGCCAGTTCATAAACACATGGGCACCTGGGACAATGAAGTGTGGTCCATGTGACATGGGCACCCACCAGCAGGATGGGCTGGTTCATAAACACATGGGCACCTGGGAAGCCGGAGCATGGTCCATGTGACGTGAGCGCCCACCACCAGGATGGGGCTGGTTGCATCACCATCAGGAGAGGAAGTCATCAAGCCCCACACTGCCAAGGGGGAAGGAAGGAGGAAGAAGACGAGAAAATGACGGTGATGCCACTGCTTCTGCCTGAATCACCTCATTTGACCCTCTCAGTAGTCCATGCTGACCCCTCGTTGGCCAACTTTTAAAGAAAGGGTCATTGGTTTGCCTCAAGTCATGCTGACTTGCTTGAGGTGGGGTCGATTTGCACCGGGGGCCGTCAGACTCCAGTCCAGTGCTCCTTCCACCCCCTACCCTCGACACACCCACACACAGCCAGCCGTGCGGAGGAGGGGGCAAGCTCTTCTCAGAGCTGGCCGGTCAGTAAGAGGTCCCTGGCTGCTGATGCTGGCTGTTCCTGTGGCTGATACTTGAGCCCTGGACATGGTTATTTTTTATCCATTAAGTAATTCTGGCAGAGGCCAGAAAGAAATTGAGACACACCTCGGCCAGGGCCAGCAAGGCTGCCGAGATAAAAGGTCACATTGAGGGTGGCTGTCCAGCCTCCTGTTGTTCCAACCCAGCTTCTGAATGAAAGCAAGACTCCAGGAAATGCACAGGTGTCCACCCACGGCACCCAGCCACCACCCAGTCCTTGAGGCAGCTCCCTGCTGAGAAACTGCTGCAGGGAGGCTGACTACCTGGGTTCAGACCCCAGCTGGCCTCTCCACAGCATGTGGGTTCCTCTCTCAGCCTTCTCCTGTCTGCAAAGTGGAATCTCCCTTACAGGAATTCAGGTGAGCCCATCACTGTGTGAAGAGCCCAAAGTGTACTCGGCACACAGCAGGTGCTCAATAAGGGCAGCTCCCAGCCGGTTGCCTGCCACAGGCTCAAGGACTCTGTGGAACAATGCCTGGCCCTCAGAAACGCCCCCACAGGGCCCCTAACCCTGGGGGCAAAAGACTTTGTGATTCCCTCTGGTTTCTGTGCTTTGTTTCCCCCATGCCTCAACGCCCTGGTGTATCAGCCTCAGAGTGTGAGGCTATGTCATATCACTGCATTCCCTCACCTAGAGCCACGTGTGACTCAGAGGAGGTAACAATAGCTAATGAATGGATGAATGGCAGATAAAGGATGAATGGAGGATGGATGGATGGAGAATAGAGGATGAATGGTGGTGGATGGATGGGTGGTGGATGGAAGATGAATGGTGGTTGAATGGATGAGAATGGAGGATGGATGGTGGATGGAGGATGAGTGGTGGATGGATGGTGGATGGATGAAGAATGGAGCAAGGATGGTGGATTGAGGATGGATGGATGGATGGGTGGGTGGTGGATTGAGGATGAAGGGTAGATGATGGATGGATGGTGGATGGTGGATGGAGGATGAAGGAAGGATGGATGGATGGATGGATGATAGATGGTGGAAGGATGGATGGTGGATGGAGGATGGGGGATGAATGGATGGATCAGTGATGGAGGATGGATGGAGGGTAGAAGACAGATGGTGGATGGAGGATGGTAGATGGATGAATGAATGAGCAGGTGGGTGAATAGATGGATGGGGGATGGATGGATGGATGGATGGATGGATGGATGGATGGGAAGGTGCGTAGGTGAATAGATGAGTAGATGGGTGGTTAGATGGATGAGTGGGTAGATAGATGGATGGGAGGATAGATGGATGGGAAACTGGGTGGATGAATGGATAAGTGGATGGGTGGGTGGGTGAGAGGGAGGGTGGATGGTGGTGGGAGGATGGAGGGACGGACGGATGGATGGATGGATGGATGGATGGATGGATGAATGTGGACAGGCTGGCATAGCCCACATGGTCCCTAGATCTTTAGCCAGGCATCTGGAGGAGGTTTCTCAGCCTGGGGCTCTTAGCCTCTGTTTCTCCGAGGAGTACTAGGCCCTTCTTTGCAATTGGGAAAGTCTATTCCTAAAACCCTCCCCTTTCAGTATCTAAATTGAGCAGAGTCTTCTTGAGGGAAAGAGCCCCAGGTGATCTGGACATCTCCCATCCCTCCATATACTTCTAGTGGCTCCAGGGACAGGGGAAAACTCTGTGCTGCTCTCAGGCACCCACTGGGGCTCCCTGTGCCACAGGAGTCAGTGCACAGCATCCTGCAGGGCTCTGCTGGTAACTCTCATCCTGTCTACACAGTGGAGCCTGTGGTCCATCCCACAGCCACCGCAAGCTTCCCTGGACTCACAAAGCCAGAGCCAGAGCTGCCCATCCTGACCCAGGAGAGCCTCCCCGGCCTCACAGCCTCCAAGGCCAGCTCTGCAGAGGTGGCGCGGCCAGTGGGAGCTGTAAATGGGATGTGTCTTTAGCTTTGCTGCCAACTCTGGAGAAGCATGCCCAGAGGCACTGAGGCCCATCCAAGTTTCTCCCTTTTCTTTCTTCAAAATGCACTGGCTCTCCATCAAGAGGCCTTCTCTGAGTTATGAGTGTTCCTCCCTCCTTGAGCTCAGCCTTGTGTCTTGACCCCCAGAAATGGGACACATCTCAATGCTTCTTCCTGAGACCTCTGGAATCCCAGGCGCAGGGCCCCCAGCCAGGATCCCCGGGGTCCTGACTCCACTAACCACGCAGACTCCACTTCCAGCAGGGAGCGAGGCCCCATGCCTCCAGGGCAGCAGCTGCTGGTTTGGGGAGAGCTGGCGTCAGCCGAGGTGGTCCAGGGGCACCCCCCTCTCCACCTGGCCTGGAGTCCCCAAGAGCAAAGCCAGTCGGAATCAGAGCCGCATGAAAGTCCAGCCGTGGCTGCGGTTCTCCTGCTGCCCCACACACACCATGGCCAGAGTGGCCAGGGCACCCACGATGTGCTGCAGGGGCGAGGCAGGCCTGTGTCCAGAGGGATGGCCTGGCCCACCAGCCAACACCCCGTCACCCTGTGCACCCCTCACCCTGTCCCCTTGGGGTCCTCTCCCTACTCAGCACACAAAGTGATCTTTCAGATTCTCCGATGGTTCCTTCTGGACTCAGAGTAAGACCCTCACCCCAACCTGGACTACCACACACTCTAATGCCCAGTCTACCCCTCCCCCACCCACCCCCCACCCCACATGCTGCCCTGGTCACCACCCTAGACCCCATCCTTATTCTCCAGCTCTTGGCTCAGCTGTCCACCCAAGAGGCCCCTGAGGCCTCATCCCACTCTCTGCAGCCCCCAGCCTGCCCCTTCCCCACTGTGAGGCTGGACCCAGGTCCCCTCACAGCCACAGTGGCAGCCCAGGGCCCAACAGGCCACACAGCAGGAGCCTGCAATCTCTGCTGTGTGCAGAAATGAAGTGCCCTGAGCATGTTAGAAGAAACAGAAAGGGAGGGAGGAGGAGAGAGAGGAGAGGGAGAGGGAAAAGGAAGAGATGGAGGTGGGGAGAAGGTAGAGAGGAGAGAGGATGGAGAGATGGAGAAAAGGAGGAAGGAGAGAAGAGGAAGGAGGGAGACAGGGAGAGAGAGAGTAGGGAGAGAAGAAGGAGGAGGGAGAGAGAGAGGAGGGAGAGAAGGAGGAGAGAGAATGGGAGGAGAGAGAAGAGGGAGAGAGGGAGAGAAGAGAGAAGGAGGAGGGAGAGAGAGAAGAAGGAGGAGGGAGAGAAGAGGGAGAGATGAGAGAAGAGGGACGAGGGAGAGAAGAGACAGGAGGGAGAGAGGGAAGAAAAGAAAAGGAAGGAGGAAGGAGGGAGGATGGAATGGGGAGGGAGAATTAAGAGGAAGAGATGGTGGCAGGGAGAAGGAAGAGAGGAGGGAGATGGAGAGATGGAGAAAAGGAGGAGGGAAGAGGGAGAGAATAGGCAGGAGGGAGAGAAGAGGGAGGAGGGAGAGAGGGAGGAAGGAGAGAGGGAGGAAGGAGGGAGATAAGAGAGGGAGGAGGGAGAGAGGGAGGAAGGAGAGAGATAGGAGAGAGAGAGGGAGGCGGGAGAGAAGAGGCAGGAGGGAGAGGAGTGAGAAGGGAGAGAGGAGGAAGGGAGAGAAGAGGGAGGAAGGAGGGAGATAAGAGAGAGAGAGGGAGGCGGGAGAGAAGAGGCAGGAGGGAGAGAAGAGTGAGAAGGGAGAGAGGAGGGAGAAAGGAAAGAGGGAGGAAGGAGAGAGAGAGGAGAGAGGAGGGAGAGTGGGAGGAGGGAGAGAAAAGGCAAGAGGGAGAGAAAAGGAAGGAGGGAGAGATGGAGGAGGGAGAGAAGAGGGAGGAGGGAGACAGGGAGAGAGGAGGCAGGAGGGAGAGAAGAGAGAGACAAGAGGGAGAAGGGAGAGAAGAGGAGGGAGAGAGGGAGGAGGGAGAGAAGAGAAGGAAGGAGAGAGGGAGGAGGGAGAGAAGAGGAGGAGGGAGAAAAGGGAGGAGAAGAAAATGAAGGAGGGAGGAGGGAGTGGGGAGGGAGAGGAATTAGGAGGAGGGAGAGGGAGGGGGATGAGGGAGAGATGGAGGGAGGACTACTCCAATAGAGGGGCCGCCTCTTGTCCCAGGGGAGTGAAGGGACACCTTGGCCAGGATTCCACAGGCAGAGAGGGAGGCCCCAGGATGACGAGAATGGCCGGGCACAGGAGCAGAGCAGGGACCCTCATGCTTGGGATATCCAGCCTCCCATGTCTCTGCCTTGTGGGCCTGGATGTTCAGGGAGGTGAATCAGAGCCTGGCTCAGCCCAGGCTTTGGGAGCTTCATAAGGCAAATAAACCCCATGTTCTGCAGTTTCTCTGGCCTCCCAGTCAAAGGTGCCCTCCGTTGTCGGGCCTCAGAGGCTCTCAGGACCAGCATCCACCTACCTCCTGCCCTCCCAGGACCCTGTGTGGCTCTTGTGGCCCTTGGTGAGGCAGGAAGGGCTCCATGGTGCAGCCCTGGCTGTGCCAACTCTCCTGTCCTCAGGCCCTGGTGCCCTAGCCTCGAGCCCCCTCTGTCCGCAGCACCCATCCCGATTGTTCCTTTGGGCATAGTTTCAGGTGGATCACGCCTTCCTCAAGGCCCTCCCAATCCTACCTCGCCCACCCTGAGCCAGCCTAGGGCCCAGACTCCACCGGTCCAGCTGCAACAAGTAACTGGAGGGAGGAAGGAAGGCTGCAGAAGAAAGCACAGTCCTCTCTCCAAGCCTACCTGGAAGCTTCCTATCACCCTCCAGTTTTCTGTGTCCCCCAAACTGGCACATTAGGGACCAAGCAGCTACTTCTACATCTTCCCTTCTGAGAAGGAGCACTCAACACTCACTTACTCCCAGGTCCCCGCAGGCCTACTGTGCACTCCCTGAGGTACCCTTTCCTACTGTGTGCTCCCCAGGATCCCCACCTCCTACTGTGCACTCCCCAGGGTCACTGCCTCCTACTGTGAGTTCCCTGAGGCCCCACCTCCTACTGTGTGCTCCCTGGGGTCCCCACCTCCTGCGCTCCCTAGAGTCCCTGCCCTCTCACATTCTCCTTCCTTACTTAACAACGTTCTTTATTTTGTGCCAGATGAGCTCACATTTTGGTCCTGACATCGAAGACTTGTCTCTGTTCCCTGGCCATTCCCAAAACAAGAGATGAACATGGTTGAGGTTGACAGATGGTTTCAAGAGGTACAAGGACAATGAAAGAGTGAGGACATTCTTATTCAAGGAGAGGCACCTGGTTGGTGCTAATCGGCCCCTTTAACACTCCTAAGGTGAAGGGCCCGGCCTCCAGAAGCACCAGGAAGCTGGCCCCAGCGCTTCATTGTGTCAGCGTATATTGTTCAAATTAACCTCCATTCGTGGCAGGAGATGCTGGGTTTTTTATTAGCGATATTGTATTTCTCTTTAATTTTTTAAGTTTAAGTGACCTAATTTTATAACAGAGGGAGAATGCGATTTTAAAAAAGGAGGAAAAAGTAAGTTTATTGTTTAAAACATACTAGTAAACAGCAAACAACACCATGGTGGGGCAGAGGAGTTGGCTGAAATTTCAGAACCTGAATCAGGCCACACCTTCACAGCATGGTGGGATAAACTGAGGCCCAGCTGAATTCAGTGGTTCATGCCGATAATCTCAGCCACTCAGGAGGCTAAGGCAAGAGGATCTCTTGAGCCCGAGTTCAAGTTGCAATGAGCTATGATCACACCACTGTACTCCAGCCTGGATGACAGAGACTCTGCCTATAAAGAAGTTTAAAAATTAGCCAGGTGTGGTGGCAGGCCCCTGTAGTCCCAGCTTTTCTGGAGGCTGAGGCAGAAGGATGGCTTGAGCCCAGGAGGTAGAGGCTGCAGTGAGCTATGATTGTGCCACTGCCCTCCAGCCTGTTCAATAGAGCAAGACCCTGTATACAAAAGAAAATGTAACAGCAAATAAAAAAATAAAAGATAAAACAAAACCTAAGGCCCCCTCCCTTCCTTCTAAACCTTTGTTCTCCCTAAAGTAGCTCTGCCGGGCCCTGTTACCAGACCCTAGAATGCCCATGCTGTCCTTCCTCAGGCCCCTCGCTGCTCTGCCTGCCTCACTACCTGCGAAGGCCCCAGCTGGGGAGCAGGGTCCACGTAGCCCCGGCTGTGCCATCAGCCGACAAGGATTCCTCCCCCACCCACATGCAGGGGCCATGGCAAGGTCAGCTGCCCGCTGGGCAAGACATGGGTGTCCAAGCTGCATGGTGACAGGAGCTTCTACACCTTGGTCCCCCAGCATGGAACGGGAGCCACAGCCCATGGGGAGGCCCAGACTGGGTGCTCAGGGCTGTTTGTTGAATGAATGAGTGAGCACAGTGAGTCTCCCCCACACCCTGGAAATCAGCTTTAGTTCTCTTCCTGCCTCCGCTGAGTCTGGGAGGCCTCCCATCACTGCAGAACACCCCAGCTTCATGTCCAGGAGGGCCCTGAGGCCACGGAGCCCTGGGTCCTGCCCGCCTCTGCTCCCTCCCATGCTCCTGCCCTCCTGCCTCCTCTCAAGTCCTCTCCATCTTTCACTTCCCCTCCCTCTGTCTCTCCCACTCCCTCCATCTCTCCCCCTCCTTCTGTCTCTCCCCTCTATCCTTCTGTCTCTGTCTCTGTCTCTCTCTCCTCTCATGCTCTCTCCTCTCTCTGTGTCTCCCCTCCCTCTATCTCCCTGTCTCTCTGTTCCTCTTTTCTGTCTCTGTCTCTACTTGTCTCTGTATCTCTCCCCTCCCTCTATCTCCTTCTCTATTTCTCTGTCTCTCTCCCATCTCTCTCTCTCTCCCTTTCTCTCCTCCTCCCTCTGTCTCCTTCTCTTTCCCTCCCTCTCTGTCTCCTCTCTGTCCCCAGTGGGGCGTGGCTGCCCGGAGAGAGCTGAATGAGGTCTCTGAGCCCAGCAGAGTCCCAGGCTGAGCGCTTTGTTCTGCCCTGGGGGAGGGTCGGTCGACCTGGAGCTGCCTTTACAGCATCACTCAGCAGCCAGGAGACTAATTAAGAGCTTGGGTTACACTCAAGGGGCTGGAATAGGACTTGCCCGTGCCCCTCCGTGGCTCCCCCGGGGGGCTGCTGAATCCCCTCCCCGATAAGCTGTTGGGCAAGGGTGGCTGGGCTGCCCTAGAAGTAACCAAGACTGATTTGGTCATTTCCCTGGAATCAGAGCTGTATTCAGCTGCCCGCCTCAAGAGAAACAAACAAAAATTCCGCCCAGTTTCTGATTTTCCCAGACACGCGCTGAACACTGAGCGGCCTCCAGGTCTCAGGGGGACAGAGAGGGGCAGCGGCTTCCTGCGCAAGGCCCCCGCACAGGTGACAGCCCTGAG
This sequence comes from Saguinus oedipus, assembly GCA_031835075.1. Taxonomy (NCBI): domain Eukaryota; kingdom Metazoa; phylum Chordata; class Mammalia; order Primates; family Cebidae; genus Saguinus; species Saguinus oedipus. Next base: position 9,635,089 of record CM063170.1, read on the forward strand.
GCCTCCCGCCCCAAAGGACACAGGGTCACACCCTTCCCTGCCCAGCCCCATCCCCTGTAATTTGGGAGTGACGTCACCCCCTCCTCAGCCACGTTTGAGGAAAAGTCCCCATTCACAGGAGGGTGAGATTTGTGGTGATCCTGAAATAGCCCCAAAGAGCTGCCCGCCACCCGAGGCATGCCTGGAAGCCACACCAGGCCAAGGACAGAGGGCAACTGGCTGCGGGGCCTTTGATGCCCAAGGGAGATTTGCAGAAAAGACCAGGCAATGCTGTGGGCCGCTCCCGGAGCCCCATGAGAATCACTCAGGGAAGGAGCATAAAAAGTCGGCTCAGGGAGCAGGGGAGGGATGGGCCTGCCGGGAGCCCCAAGGGACGCTGCCCTGTGCACTCTGAAACCGGACTGCTAGACTCTGATGGGGCAGAGTGCATTCCTGTGGCTCCCAGCCCTGCAGATGCAGCGAGCCCGGCCCCACGCCCCAGCAAGGGAGGGACCTTGCTCACTCTTGGCAGCCAGGACCCTGAATGCAGAGCTTCCGGGACTGTCCCAGGCCATGAAGCCACCCTGAGGCAGCCCCGGGACACAGAGCCTGGCCCTGGCTCCAAGGCACACGGTGTGGCTCGGACATCGACCTCACGCCTCTGTGTTTCAGTGTTTGCATCTGTAAAACAGGACTGGTCCTCAGCCTCCACCTCGAAGGGTTGTGTGGGATTGTGTGGAATTTGCCAAGGGAGCGAAGAGTTTGCTGTGATCGCTGCTAATATCCCCAGAGCCTGTGCTGGCAGGGCTCACCCTTCCAGGTCATTCAGGCCCCGTCAAGGCTCAGCAAGAGGGAGGAGGCCTGGCAGCTCCATCAGCTCCCTGGGTCCTTCCTTGCTGAGCCGGCCCTCCCTGCACCCTGGAAAGACAGTGGGGGTGTCGGAAGTCCCGGGGGCTGGAGGAGGGGGGTTCCCACCGTCAGGGAGGCTCCAGGGCTTCCGGAAATGCCTAGGCAGAGGGAAGAGGGCAGGCCAGGCAGGGAGTGCGCACTCCCACCCCTCTCCAGGTGGGCTTCTGCCATGGATAGGAAATATGTGGGGGTGGGCAGGGGACCTGAGAAGGGGCTGGGGCCCAGGCAGGCACCATTCTGTAGAGAAGCTGTGACTGAGGCATTCAGGGGAAGCCCCAAGCCCTGAAGAGGAAGAGCCTCCAAGCCCGGGACAGGCCATCCCTGGAGACACTGTGGGTGGGAGCTGATGCCCCAGGCCCGGACGGGTGACACAGTGGAGTGTCTGAGGCTGGAAAAGAAAGGCCTAGAATCCCACCCCAGGCAGCCCATCCTTCATCCCACATTAGGCTCCCCCACTGTTAAAATTACATGTTTTTATTGTATGGTTTGGTCCTGTTTTCATTTTGAGCAGGTTACGGAAGGCGAGGGCCTGGGGGTGGGTGGGCCAGACACTCACCCCAGGGGCCTCTGAGGTCCTGACCTGGCAGGAGGACTTGGAACCACTGAGTCTCCAACATCTTCCTATGGACAGAGGCTCCCGAGTGGCACTGCTATTCCCTGGAGTAAAACAATTCTTGTCCCGCACCTCCAGGCCCCAGAGGCAAGTGTTCCTCAGGTTTTTGTGGGAAGGAAGAGAGGAGAATGCCACCCCCTCGCCACCCCCACCCAGCCAGGAGCACCCTCCACCCTCGTGGTCCTGAGGCCACTGTCCTGAGCTGCTGTGATAGGTCTCAGAGACCCCTGGATCCTCCAGCCCTCCCAGGCTGGGGGAGTGAGGGGGTCTCTCGCTCAATACAGCTAAGCAAACAAGCCCAGGTCAGGGAAGAGGCTCCCCAAGTGGGTGGTAGAGCCTGGGTTTGACTCTCTGCAGACTCCGAGTCGGAATTCTCCCAATGGGTCCACGTGGCCACCTGAGGATGAGAATTCCTGCGCCTGACTGCGCTGTGGGCCTGCAGAGCTGATAAAGTAGGAGCTCAGAGATGGGGCCCTCAGGGGCCACTCTTGCAAGGACACAGCAACTGGGATGGCCAGGCCCCCACCTTCATGCAGGGGGCCTTCTAGAGCCCTTCTTGTCACAGCTGCAGGCAAGCCTCAGTTTCCCTGTCTGTAAAGCAGAGAAGAGGGAGACCAACATCCTGGATGGTGTTTCCATTTCCCAGGGGCTGCCCTGGGAAACAGCAGCACTAGCTGTCTCCCCCCAGACGACACCCACAGCACCCACAAAACTCTGCCAGGGGCCACTGAGCCAGGGTCGCACAGCCAGAGCAAGGAGGCCTTCCTGGTGGAGGGGTGAGGTATGGGTCTGCCGGCATCTATCCTGAGTCTGTCCGAGCACTGATGACACGGTCCCTTTGCTGGGGCAGGACACTGCCTGCATTGGGCTGCAGATGGGATGGGTCTCTTGGGACCCAGGAGGGGTGGACGCCTCCACCAGGGCCTTCCCCATTGGCCCAGCCTGGGTGAAACTCAAGCCCCCAGGTCAGCATCCACCCTGTCCCCAATGTGAGCTCAGGGTCCCGGCCGGCCCAGCTCTGCCCCTGCTGACCTCCATGGACCCACGCGGGAAGCTCAGGGGTCAGGAGTTATCTGAGCCCAGAACCAGGTTCCCGCCATCGAGCATTGCTAGGGTCCATCTCCACGTGGATGTAATAGACCAGCAACCCCCTGAACCCAAGGCCATGGGCAGCCTCACAACACAGGGTTCTCACAGCACCAGGCCCTTCCCTCCTCCCTGTGCCAGGCCTGGGCTGGACTCAGGACATGGGGACAGCTCTGTCCTTGTCCCCAGGAGCACAGGGGCCATTATGAATATCAGATACAATCGTTATTCCCCACTGAGCTTGTTTCCCCACCTCTGAGTGGAGATTCCTCTGGCCACCACCCCACACCCACTCGTGCACATCCAGGCTGGGGTCTGAAGGTGACCTTGCTTCCTGGTGGGCTCCCGGAAAGGAGCCTGTTTCTTGGGCTGCCCGCCCGCCCAGCCGCCCACACGCCCACCAGGCAGCCACAGGGACACTTCCTGGCCACCCGCCAGCTCCCTGACTCGCCTGTGGTGATCCCTGGCGCCCGGCCAGCCGCTGTCACTGGCCCCGGGGGCCCCTCAGCATTCTTGGCTTTTGTTTCCAATGACGGTGGGTCCACTGGGAAGAGAGAGACCAGAGCAGGAGGGGGTTCACAGAGAGTCAGTGCTGCAACAGCAGCACCCCCAGGCCTCCCACCCCAATGCCAGGAACCCCTGGCCTACCATCCCAAGGCTGAGAACCCCAGATCTCCCTCCCCGAACATCCCAACCCAACACCAGGACCCCTGGGCCTCCCACCTCAACGCCAGGACCTCCAGACCTCTGGGGTCCACAGAGGAAGGGCGGCAGTGAGGGTGGGGGACCGAGCCAATGTGCAACTTCCAGTGTGAGGTGGGGGTCATCTCCCCAAAGTGGCAGAGGGAGCACAAAGGGCCTTGGGTGCTGCTGGGCTCTCATGAGGTGCGGGGGGGGGGCACAATGGATACAGCACCAGCCCTCGGGTGGGGGGCCGGGGACAGCAGCGGAGCTTTGTCCTCCTGCTGACTCCCAGGGGTGTGAAGCTGAAGTCTAGAGGGCCATGGATCGAAATCTGACCCTGCCCCACGGGGCCATCACCAGCCATGCAGCCCTTCCCTAGGCCCCAACCATCCACGAGGGCCCCTCTGGGTTAAGAGCAGCCACAACTGTTCCTATTTATACCATCTGGCTTCAGGTCCACAGGCTGCAGCCACAGAGCAGTTTACATTTAAAATAAATGTTTCCTTAACTTGCATCTCATGGCTGGTGGAATCATGAGTGCACATCCCACCCTCCCTGCTGGATGCTAGGGACAGGTCTCCCGTGAGCCAAGCCTGAACAGTAGGGATGGGCTCCCCTGGGCCTGGCTGTCCCCAGACACTGGAAATCTGGCAAACAGGAGCAGAGCCTGTGTGTGTGTGGGTAGTGCCCCAGCCTGCCACGACCCAGAGTCATCTTGTGGGCTTGCTGTGCTGTGCCTCGGTTTCTCACCTGGCCAGGCAGCCCTGTCCCCAGACACTGCACCCAGGGCTCCAACCAGGGCTGTCACCATGTGTGGTCTAGGCCCGGCAGGGTGCAGAGAGGCTGGCTCAACTGGGGTGGGAGGTTTACAGAAGAGATTTGATGCTGCCTGGGCAGCTCAGGGAGCATGCGGGGGTGACAAGGCCCAGGAGGAAGCCATTACCTTAGTAAGAGCATCAGTCAGCAGGAGATGCATCTTAGAGATGCTCGGCTACTGTGGGATCCTGAGGCTCAGAGAGAGCAGAGGAAGAAATACCCTCACCTCTCTTCCTCTCACCTTCTAGTCTCTGACTCGGTGTTGCAATTGGCCAGTCTCAACAGGATCAGTGCATCCCACTGATCAGCCTCAACAAGATAAAGGCATCCCATTGGCCATCCTCAACAGGATCTGTGCATCTCATTGGCCAGTCTCAACAGGATCAGTGCATCCCATTGGCCAGCCTCAACATGATCTGTGCATCTCACTGGCCAGCCTCAATAGGATCAATACATCCCATTGGCCAGCCTCAACAGGACTGGTGCCTCTCATTGGTCTCAACAGGATCGGTGCCTCCCACTCACCAGCCTCAACGGGAACCCAGACGCTGTGCACACCAGCACAGGATCATGGGTCAAGGATGGCCCAAGGAGAGAAGTTGGCTTACCTGCTGAGTAACAGGTGACTCTGAGACAGGTGACCCCAGACCACACCAAACCTGCCTGTCTATACCACAATATTCAACAGGGAGGCTATAACTGTGCACCCACCTAGACCCTGCTGGATCCCTGGGTCCCGCCAACTGCCTCCCGCACTCCTGTCCCAGGTGACCAGAGCTGCCTCCAGGGCTGAATTATTTCATCTGGCCTCATGGGCTCTGAGGGTGAATCTGACTCCTCACCACCCTGAAGGCAGCCCTTCTCCCAAAGCTTCCAGAACCGGCAGCCTCCCCAGGAGTCGTCTCCTCTGGCCATGGGCTCCACCACAGTAGGGCTGGCGAGAGGAGGCAGGAGGTGTTGGCCTGAGGAAACCGCTGGGTACATTTTCATGTATGGGCCACTCCAAGGAGCTCGCTGTCCTTCCAGAGCTGGAATGTTAATTGCCTCCCCCACGGGGACAGAGGAATCCTGCGACAGGGGCCATCCAGGCCTGGAGATTTGCAGCCGCTGGGGCCTCCCTTCTCTCCAGCCCAGAGCGCCTGTGAGGGGTAGATAGTAACAGCTCACACAGCCAGGTGCCTGGAGAGCTGGCCTCTGCACCACCCTCTCCATCTCCAGGTCTCCACATCACTCTGAGGTCAGCCTATCAGGCCCATTTTACAGAAGGGGAAACCAAGGCTCGAGAGTTAAAATTCAGAGCTCAGGGAGGCAGAGCTGCCTCACTGAATTTAAACACAGGCAGAATTTAAACACAGGCTGACTTCTTAGGCTGGGGTTTCAAGCACCGCTCGCTCAACGGGGAGGGTGATGTCAGGAACAGCCACAGTGTACAGTGAAGGCTGAGTCCGCACAGATCCCTGGAGGCTGGGAAGTGTGCCCTAACCCAACAGCCATCTCCCAGGTGCCCGAGGGAAAGTTCGCTAACATTTCAAGAGCTGCACTTTCAAGCTCAACAAACACCAGGGCCAACCATGTGTCCCACTGGGTGCTGGGGTGTAGGGACATGGGGAATGAGACAAGTCCTCTGTCCACAGAGACCCCTCAGCCTTGTCAGAAAGGTGGAGAGTGGGTGGGTGGTCCCAAAGCATAGATCTGGCCTGTAAAACTGGATGGGTGGGGACAAAGTATCTGTGAGGGTGGGAGCTTCGGGGACAGCTTGATCAAGGGACAGTTTGATCAATCTCCCTGTCTGCACCACAATATTCAACAGGGAGGCTATAACTGTGCACCCACCTAGACCCTGCTGGATCCCTGGGTCTTACCAGCTGCCTCCTGCACTCCTGTCCCAGGTGACCAGAGCTGCCTCCAGGGCTGAATTATTTCATCTGGCCTCATGGACTCTGAGGGTGAACCTGTCTCCACCCCGAGGGCAGCCTTTTTCCCACAGCTTCCAGAACCAGCAGCTCCCCAGGAGCTGCCAGAGCTGGGTTTTGAAGACTGAATAGGAGTTTTCTACTCGGAAGAGCTCTGCATGTGGAGAAGGCTGTGTGCAAAGTGTGAAAGAGTGTGCAGAATCCCATGCACATCGTGGGCCAGTTTTCAAGGGTCCTCATTCACTGGCCAGGCAGCCCAGAGGGAGCCCCACACGGGCAACAGCAAAGGGAGGACCCCACTGTCCTGGATCCAGTTTCCAGTTTCTCCTCTGCCCTGCAGCCCCCTGTCTGTTTCCAAACGTCCCCCTCCATGCCGCTAGCTGGGAACCGGAGGTAGCACCAGGCATGCACCCTCCCAGTGGGGGCACGAGATTCTCCAGCCAAGACATCAGGCACTTCCTGACTCTGGGCTCGGATGGGGGGCACCGAGGGGGCAGCATTCCAGATGGCATTCCAACTCCTCCTCAACAATCTGTCCATTTCCTGCCTGGCTGCAAATTTCAACATTTCCTCCCGGGGCCACCTCCGGTCTCTGCCTGCCGCATGCCCTGTGCTGACCGGAGGACAGAGGACGGCCCTTGTCCTGCCAGCTCAGCGTGGACCCAGCCCTGCCCTCACTTGAGCTCCCTGCCAAGAGGCCCAGGGATGAGGAAGCAGGGCAGAGCCAGGGTCAAGGGGGACCCGGGGTCCAGCCCCCATGCCGCCACCCAAGCTGTGCGCCTGACCTGGGTGCCTTCTGTGTGCCAGCCCCTCTCAGACATGAGACACAGCACAGGGGAGGATATGGCACATGGGCTCTCCCTGCAGACACTTGGGGCGCAGGCATTCCTTGCAGGGACCTGGGCCCGTGTGTGAGAAAGGGACTCCAGGAAGGGGAGAATGAGAGCAAAGGCCTGGAGCCAGGACCAGCCCAAACAGGAGGCACCGGCCAGTTCCAGGTCCCCGCACTCAGAGGCCCAGCTCCCCGGCAGCTGACCGACCTGAGCAGATCCCAGGAGAGGCTGGCAGTAGTCAGCAGCTTAACAGAGGACAAGTTTGTTTCTTTGCAGGACACCCTCCCTAGGTTTGGGGATGTCCCGCCTGATGACAGCAGGGATCCCCAAGATCAGATGCTTCCCCAGATTCCCTTGCAACTGAAGAGGTGGCTCCTTCCAGTTCTTCCAGCCAGACAGGCTCTTACGGGGAGGTGGGCACAGGAGCCTTGTTCACGGAAGGCTGTGACCCAAGGCCCCCTCACAAGGTCTGTGGGAGTATCCGGGCTGGATGTCTGCTGTGGGCTGTGGTCCTATGGCCTAGGGAGCCTCCGGCAGAGTATCTAGTGTTTTTTCAAGCCCTATCCAGAGAGTCTAGGGTCCACCCTCTAACTATGTTTTTTTTGGCTTACAGGAGCTGGAGTCGGTCTGCTACCTAGAGCCAAGAACCCAGCCTGAGGTGAGAGGGAGCCAGTCATACAGCTCTGCACACTCACAGTGCGTGCTGGACAGCGGTGGCTGCGGGTCATGCTCACCTGACTGGGGTGCCTTCCTGGCCTGGGCCTGCAGTTGCCAGGAAGGACCCTTCATGATGTCCATTGAGGCTGACGGTTCTGCCCTGGCGTGCAGGCACCTAGCTGGAATTCCAGGGATGAGTGAGAAAGCCCCGGCCACCCACCCCTCTAGGAGCATGCTCAGGCCTGGGGAGCTTCCTGGGAGGGTGGGGCGGACCTGGCCCTTGAGAAAACACACGCTGATGGCTCCTGCAGCCTGAGACCTGGGCTCCCACTCTCCTTGGTGGCGTAGTTCCCAAAGCCACGCCCCACTGATTCCCATGGCCGGAGGGAAGCTGTCAGGGGAGTCTCCCATCTGGATGCAGCCCCCAGCCTGGCCCTGATACAGCAGGGTCCTGGGTGCTCTGGTGGAATGGCCCCCAGGCAGCCCCAGGCCAGGCCAGACTCATGCTGGAATTTGCAGGGCCAGCCCCGGTCCAGGGAGGCAGACACGTGGTTAAAGTTGGGATGCTGTTTCTGTTACGGCTGTCTGCAAGTTTGAACCCCCTTGCCCGTGACAACAATAATCTTGTCTGGTGGCTTGACCTTGTTCCAGTGTCATCACAAGGCTGCCTCACACAGCACAGGACTCCCTGGGAAGACGTAGGACCCACTATAGAGCCTGGAAAGGGGACAGGGTGGCCCAAGGTCACACTCATGCTGGGCCCAGCACTCTGTTCTTCCTGCTCACCCGCTAGGCCCGGCCTGTGCCCTCCGGCCCAGCCAAGCCGAGGCTCCAGGAAGGGCAGCAAATATCCCACGGCCCCAGCCCACTGAGGCGGGGCAGGAGAACACAGAGCAGAAGGACTTGTTCCCTGTCCTGCATCCTCCAGCAGGATCCACCAACCCAGGGGAGTGAGTGGGAGGATTTGCATGCAAGTCCCATCCAGCACCAGAGTGGAGACAGGAGAGGAGCAAAGCAGCCCGACACATTCTCCTTCAATGATTTAATGGCCGGAGCATTTATGCAATATTTATGCAGTAAATCCTTCCATTGGGGGGTTTCACTATGTCACGGGAGGCTCCTCCCAGCCCCTCCCCACCCTGTAACCCCCCAACAAAAAGAATCCTGAGAAAATCTCATTTCACAGTTTCCCATCAAGCCAGGTGCGAAGCAGCTGTGGTGGGCATGGCGGGGCGATTCCCGAGGAAAACCCTCCACTGGCCTCCGCAGCCCGAGAGGGAGAGTGAAAGGGAGGATTTCGGCAGGCTTGGCTGTGTCTAGGACGAAGGTGCTGCTGCGCCTGGGCTGGTGGGTTTACTTCCCAGAGCCACAAGACTGCAGGGCTGTGCAGCTCCCTGGAGATTGGGGCCGGGAGGCCCAATGCCAAACCCAAACAATGTTCAAGTCCAGCTTCTGAGCAAGGCCCACACAACCAGGAAAGCCGATAAACTTTCTAAATTTACTTCTCAGTTAAATATCCCAAACAGGTTCTTAAGCAAATGCTGACCCCCAACGTCAGAGTAAACTGTTCCTTTGACGCACCCAGCCCCACCAAACTGCTGCTCACTTTCTCCCCAACCCACTCTGGAAAGTAAACCAAAGGGCCTCTAGTACTAGTTTGGGGTTGCAGGGGGCCGGGTGGCACCCACCAGCATCTTCTTCAAAACAGCTGCAAATCTGAGCTCAAGCTGCCCCAGCCACGCTGCTGAGCTGAGCACTAGGAGCTGGGCTTAAAGCCATCAGAAGGGGCTCATCCCCCAAATGACAGCCAAACCTTCGGCAACAGGGAGCAGACATCTTTGGGGTGGCCCCTCTCCTCTCTGGGCTGCAGGGACTGCACACCTTCCAGGTGTCAGGCCTGTCACACATGGGGCTCACCCCACCCTCTGCAGTAGGAATGACCACATCCTAGGACAGATGGAGGCTCAGAGCCTGGGAAGATGGAATTTGCCCAAGACCCCCAGCCAGAAACAGAGAGATGGGCTGAACCATGCCACTCCCTCTGCCCAGCACTCCTCCCTGCCCTGGAGCCTCGGGGCTGCCCTGCCTCCACCGCGGCTGTCCCTGCAGAGTGGACACAGGTCATTGGCTGTGGGGGACTTGCCGGGCGTGGGCCAAGTTTCCAGTGGATCCATCCTCAGGCTCAGCTGTGCTGAGGAGACAGGCAGATGTGGGACTGGCTCTGCCAGTGACCAAATAAGGCCCCCACGTATGTGTCCCCAGGAGACCACACCAGGTGAGTTGGCTCTTTCCAAATGCCTACGTGGCTCAGTGCAGAGCTGGGCTGACCGGCCACTCAGTGCCTAATGTCCCAGCCATCCACACTCATAGAAGTAACAACAGGGCTTGGGAGGGTTTCTGGGCGTCGCCTCCCCAAGGGCCGCTGGGCTGCGGGTCAGTAGCAAACATGACTCTCCTCTAATAAAACCCATCGTGTCAGTTTCAGATGCCACAAGAGGAAACAGCTGTGCGCTGCTGGCTGCGAACACGTGTTTCAAGGCCATCTCTTAGCTAGTCTGCTCCTGCTTCTGAGGAATTCTGGAATCCTGGCCATTTCTGACAGTAGAATGCTCTGGGCTATGGAAAGGAGAATGGTGGAGCTGTGAAACATACATTATCACACACACACACAGATCAGATCAGCAGACCGCCACAGAGCCCCTGCTGAGCGCCAGAGACCTTCATGGGTGCATAAAGTCCCCTCCAACAATCCTGCCCTGCCGTGCCCTCCACAACCACAGAGATGAAATATGTCAGAGGTAAATTGTCCCATGTGCACCAAAGGACACGCAAGAGTATTCACATTGCTCTCTTCATAAGAGTCTAAAATCCCAATGTCCATCGGAAGAGCTTGGATTTAAAAACTGGTGTACAGCCCGGCGTGGCCCAGCACTTTGGGAGGCCAAGGCAGGCGGATCACCTGAGGTCAGGAATTTGAGACCAGCCTGGCCAATGTGATGAAACCCCCTCTCTACTAAAAATAGAAAAAAATAGCCGGGCATGGTGGCAGGCACCTGTAGTCCCAGGTACTTGGGAGGCTGAGGCAGGAGAATCACTTGAACCCAGGAGGTTGGAGGTTGCGGTGAGCTGGGATTGGGCCACTGCACTCCAGCCTGGACCACAGAGTAAGACTCCATCTCAAAACAACAAGCAAACAAATAAAAACTGGTGTATAATGAAGCACTACACAGCAATTTAAAAAGACTAAAATGTTGATAAATTGAAAATGGATTAAGTTCAAAAGGGTTATGACAAGTGAACAAGGCCCAGATTGAAAGCGTGTACCTGCAAGATTCCTCCTCTGGAACAGACCGTGCTAACCGGTGCTGATTAAAATCAGGAGCGTGGCCTCCTCCACATGGGAATTGTCCTATGGGCAGAGAAGGCTTTCTGGGCACTGGGAAGACTTCTATCACCTGACCTGGGAAGGTGGTGGCCCGGGTGTGTGCATGAGCAAGAAGCCCTACAGCCACACAGTGGGTTCACAGATTTCACCACGTGGAAATTATATCTCAACAAACTACTCCTCACCCCCATCGCTCAACCTCATTCATCACACTCCTCCCTCGTCCTCCTCCCTCATCATTCTCCCTCATCCTCCTCTCTCACCCTCCTCCCTCACCTTCCTCCTTCACCCTCCTCCTTCACCCTCCTCCCTCAGTCTCCTCCCTTGTCCTCCTCCATCACCCACCTCCCTCACCCTGCTCCCTCACCCTCATCCCACACCCTCCTCCCTCACCCTCCTTCACCCTCCTCCTTCACCCTCATCCCTCATCCTCCTCCCTTACCTTCATCCCTCCCCCTCCTCCCTCACCCTTATCCTTCATCCTCCTCCCTCATCCTCATCCCTCACTCTCCTCCCTCATCCTCCACCCTCACCATCCTCCCTCACTCTTCTCTCTCACCCTCCTCCTTCACCTTCCTCCCTTACCCTCCTGCTTCACCCTCCTGCTTCACCCTCCTCCCTCACTCTCCTCCTTCCTGTTCCTCCCTCACCCTCATCCTTCTTTCTATTGAGCCTCAAATCACGAAACAAAGTGGGAGGCAGAGGCCAGCCTTGGGGAGAATGGGCTGACCACTGCTGCCTATGCAGTGGAGAGGTGAGGTAGGTGTCCCTTCAGGACACACAGAAATGCAAGTACACCTTGAGCCCCAGGCCGAGGGTTCCACAAGGGATCTTTAAAGGTGTAAACCAAGAGCTGACCCCAGGTCTCCCAGCCATGTGACATTAGGGAAAAATGTAGCAGGCCCATCAGACCAGATGGGGTCTCCCTGGCCCTTGCTGACACAGGAAAATAAATAGAAAAGTCTAGAGTATTACAAAGAAGATTATCCCTACCTACCCATGTCCATCATCTCCTCACAGCCATCACTACCCATGACCATCACCACCTCCCACAGCCATCAGTTCCGTGACCATCACCTCCTCTCGCAACCATCACCACCTCCCACAAGCATCACCTCTCACAACAATCACCTTCATCTACAACCATCACCTCCTCCCACAACCATCATCTCCTCCCACAACCATCACCACTTCACACAACCATCACCTCTCATGACCACCACCTCCCATGACTATCACTTCCTCATGACCATTACTTCCTCATGGCCACCACCTCTCATGACCATCACCTCTCATGACCATCGCCTCCCATCACTTCCCATGACTATCATTTCCTCATGACCATTACTTCCTCATGGCCATCACCTCCCATCACTTCCCATGACTATCACTTCCTCATGACCTTCACCTCTCACAACTGTCACCTCCCATCACTTCCCATGATTATCACTTCCTCATGACCATCACCTCCTCATAACCATTACTTTCTCACGACCATCACCTCCCATCACTTCCCATGATTATCACCTCCTCATAACCAACACCTCTCATGACCATCACTTCCTCATGACCATTACTTACTCATAACCATCACCTCTCATGACCGTCACCTGCCATAACTATCACTTCCTCAAGAACATTGCTTCCTCATGACCACCACCTCTCATGAACTTCACCTTCCATGACTGTCACTTCCTCATGACCATTACTTCCTCAAAACCATTGCTTCCTCATGACCATTACTTCCTTATGACCACCACCACCCATCACTTCCTATGACTATCACTTCCTCATGACCATCACCTCCTCATAACCATTACTTTGTCATGACCACCACCCCTCATGACCATCACCTCTCACAACCATCACCTCCCATCACTTCCCATGATTATCACTTCCTCATGACCATCACCTCCTCATAACCATTACTTTCTCATGACCAACACCCCTCATGACCATCACCTCTCACAACCGTCACCTCCCATCACTTCCCATGATTATCACTTCCTCATGACCATCACCTCCTCATAACCATTACTTTCTCATGACCACCACTTCTCATGACCATCGTTTTCCATGACCATCACCTCCTCATGAGATCACCTCCATCACCATCACCATTGCTGTCATTCCTGTAACTGTCCTACCACCACTGCCACATCACTGTCATTGCCATTACCATCCCCCTCTTAGTCTATTTACTTAATTAGTGAGATGTAGGTGAGTGTTCTAGTGTCTGAGGACCCCAGGCTGGCAGAAGACCCTGAACTCAAGCCCAGGTCTTCAGATCCCAACTGCAAGCGCTTTCCCCTCTGTCCTAGGTCCTACAATCCCACCAGGCCCCTGTCCAAAGGCTCCATCCCCAGTTGCTGAGCCATGGTCACCGAAAGCCTAGCTTAAAGTCATTTCTGAAATCCTGTTTTCAAACCTCTACACAAACCACTCATGACTGGAAGCTCCTCCTTTTTCCTAATGAACTCAAAGGTGTGAACTTTATGGTGATTGCATGGCTGGTTTGAAGCACACTGACTGCCCGCAGAGCCAACACGGAGTCACTTCCACTCCCAGAACCCTACACTCGCTCTTATGTAACCCTTGGAGGAAGTTGGACATGACGACCAGGCTGCTGAAGAATGACTACCACCAATAAAACTTTTTATGGGGTTGGTGGTAGAGTCTATATTTAAAACAATTCCGCAAGTCCCTGGGAAGTGAATGCTCATTAGGATCTGGGGCAGCTTGCAAAGCAAAGACAGAGGTTTCAGCTAAACCCTGGGGTATTGTAAACTGCAGAAAGAAAAATTGGATGTCAAGAAAGCCAGATCACTTCAACAAAGCTCAGCCGAGGACTTCCTTCCTCTGTCTGGGACTCTCCCTGGGCCTGAAGACATCAATGTGAGCAGAAAGGCTGGCCTGTGGGGAGTGCCCAGGCTGTCCCCGTGACCTGCACACATGGGTACAAGTGCCATGGAGAATAGGGGAGCTAGAGGCTGAGCTCCCAGCCAGCAGCCTTCCCCGCATGGGCACCTCCCAAAGTTCTGGGAACTAACTTTCAGACACAGCCGTGTCTCACCGAGGACTCCAGAGTGGCTGGTCCAACAGGAGAGCCAAGAGGCCCCGTGTGGGTACTTACATGAAATTAAAGTTGGATGACATTTTAAACATTCAGACCCTCAGCTGTACCAGCCACATTTCCAGTGCCCAGTAGACACATGTGTCCAGTGGCTACCACACTGGACGGTGCATTGTAGAAAGCGCTATTAGCCAGCGCTGGTCTACAGGCAGGGAGCCCTGCAGGGCCGCTGTGGGGTCCAGAGCTGAGTTGCCTGACACTGTCTTATTTGGCTCTGGCTGCCATGAAAAAGCAGCACAGCCTGGGTGGATTAAACCACAGCAACTAACTCTCCCTGTTCCAGAGCCAGAAGCGTGCCAACAAGGCGTCCAGAGGACTGGTTCCCACTGGAGGCTCTGGGGAGAGTCTGCCCAGCCTCTGACCAGCCTCCAGTGGCAGCCGGCCCTCCTTGCATTCCTTGATCCGCAGATGCATCTCCCATCCCTGCCTCCATCGTCACCCACCCCTTGTGTGTGTGAGTTTCTTTGGTCTCTCATGAGGACACCAGTCATTGGTTTAAGGCCCACCCTAACCCAGGATGGTCTCATTTAAGACATCAGTTAAACTAGTTACAAGTGCAGACTCTATTTCCAAGTAAGGTCGCATCATGGGTTCCAGGTGGACATGAATTTGGGAGACTGCTTAATGCAGCACACCCCTCCTCCACTGCCCTATAGCTCCCCTGTGCCCCTGCAGCATGTCCCTCCCCGACTGCCTCCCCATAGCCCCCATGCCCCTGCAGCCCACTATCCCCCACCACCCCAGAGCTCCCCGGTGCCCCTCAGCCCACCCCTCTCCCACCACCTCCCCATAGCCTCCCCCACCCTGTGCCCCTGCAACCCACCTTTCCCCCACAGCCCTATAGCTCCCTTGTGCCCCTACAGCACACCCCTCCCCCACCACCCCATAGCTCCCTGTGCCCCTTCTCCCCTTTCATGCTGTTTGATGTCATGGAGGGAGCTGGGACTGGGCTGGAGGCCTGGCTCTGCTGGTGGAGCTGAGCACATTCACCCATCGAGCCCCCATTCTCATCTGTATAATGGGAGGCTCCCCGAGCCACCCTCTCTTCCCCATCACCTTTCCAATTGACCTGGTTGGGAGCCGGGTATGACCATGGCCAGGGTCTATGAGGGATTACTGAGGTCCCCAAGATGGCCCTGTAAAAGGGCAGGCATCAAAGCAGGGGAGACAGAGGAGCTCTGGCCCATCTTCCTCAGCAGTCCATGAGCCATGGGTCAGCCAGGGGCGCCCATGCGGAGCCACCCTGGGGAATCCGCTGCTCGGAGCCATTTGACCAGAGGGGTGGCCCAGCTGGCTCATCACAGTGCTGAATTCTGGGGACCATGTCATTCCCTAGGGCCTCAGGGGGTGGGGGTGGGAGCTGGAACAAGAGGGGGCCTGATGGAGCCTGAAGCTGACTGCCCAGGAAGCTTCAGGAACACAGCCACATGGGAACGGTTGCTGGAACTTCCTCATACTGCCTGTCCAGGACAGGCCCAAATTCCCCCTCCAATGGAAGGGAGGGGCAGAGCCGGTGCAAAATCTGTCCTGGCAGCTCCCCAGGGACTCCCGGGGCAGGCTCAAGTTTCTAAGAAGCATAAACTATGTCTTACAAATTAAGATAGTGACTCCAGTGACTGAAAACATCAGAAATAGCTCTGCTGAGTCAGTCCCTTCTCAAAGTTCTGTGGGAAAGAGTCCGTCGGCCAGAGGGCTGACCCCACAGGCTTCAGTTCACTTGGGGCTCCTGCAGCCCAGAAAGAAGGCATGAGAGGGATCCGGGTGGTGGCACCTGGCAGCTGTGAGCAGCCCTGAACTGTCCCTGGTGACAAGGAGGGGACATGGCTTAGAGGCGCCCGCCATGCCATCTTTGTGGAACTGGGTAGGCCTGGAGTTAGGGACTCCACACAGTTCCCCGGCCCCCTCATTCTGACACCTTCTTTCCTGGAGATGGCTTTTCGCAGCCTTCCCCCTGTGGAGGAGTGACCTTTGGCCCGTTCTGATGTTAAGAGGGGGAATCTGTGTACACAAGCCCCTGCATTTGCATACAAGTAAGAGGCATCAACTTTACACAAAGGAGGTACATTATGTCACATGACAAGAAGCTCAAGATGTGCAATCAGTGATTCTGTGACATCACAGGACCTGGGTTGCCTCTTCCTCTCTATTCCACCATTCTCTCTTGGCCTCAGACTTCAGAATTGTCCCCTCATGGTCACAAGATGACTGCCATAGCTCCGGGCATCACGTCCTCATCCACCATCCTCTAGAGACATCCCTGCCTTCTGCCCCTTTTATTATTATTATTTTTAAGATGGGGGTCTGGCTCTGTCACCCAGGCTGCAGTACAGGGGCACAGTCAAAGCTCACTACAGCTTCAATCTCCAAGGCCCAAGCAATCTTCTACTGAGTAGCTAGGTCCACAGCCATGCACCACCATGCCTGGATACTTTTTTTTATAATTTTGTAAAGATGGGGTCTCATTATGTTGCCCAGGCTGGTCTGGAACTCTGGCCTCAAGAGATCATCCTGCCTCAGCCTCCCAAAGTGCAAGGATGACAGGCATGAGCCACCACGCCCAGGCTTGTGCCTCTTTCTGAGAACCGGGAAGATACTCCCAGTAGCCCCGGGCAGGCTTCCCTCTGGCCTCATGGTCGGAGTTGGAGTCAGTGGCAGGGAGGCGAACAGAGCTACCAAAAGTGCCACTTTGGATGGCTCAGCATTTGCCCCACAGGGCTGCACAGGAGCCCAGCCTGCCTGAGAACATCCCTGGGTCCAGGAGACAGACTGAGCTTCCACCCAGCAGCCAGGAGGTGTGTCAGGACGTGCCCAATCAGCGCCCGTGGAGGGGAGGGAAGAGATGGGGTGGGCACGGAAGGTCCATCAGTGGGTGTCCTGCCCACCAGAAGCTCTGGGGCTGGGAGCTGGCAGAGTCCCTGTGAGTGGGCTGGGCCAGGGCGCCTGGGCCTGTGCACCCGCCTCGATGTGTCAGTGGTCGTGGGTTCCCCTGGGAATGGCATGAAACTCCCTGCATTCAAGGATCCTGGAGGTGCTGACACCACCCAGCAACCGAGCAACAGCCTGCCTTCCTTCAAGGAGCTCTGGGTGGCTCAGCCCTGTGTCCACCACACTCCCCACCTCACAGCTGATGAAATGACCACAAGAGTCCATCAGCCAACAAGCAGAGGGTTTCGAATCTGGGGGACAACCAGCAATGCAGGAAACAGAGAAACTGATACGGAAAAGGCTTGGCCGGGCATGGCGGCTCCCACCTGTGAGCCAAGGCTTTGAGAGGCTGAGACAGGAAGATCACTTGAGCCCAGGAGTTGAAGACCAGTCTTGGCCACATAGTGAGACTCCATCTCTTTTAAAAATCCTTTTAAAATTAACCAGGCATAGTAATGCGTACCTGTAGTCCCAGGTGCTAGGAAGCTGGAGTGGGGATGATCACTTGAACTTCGAAGTCCAAGATCACAGGGAGCTGTGATTACACCACTGCACTCCAGCCTGGGCAACATAGTGAGACCCCATTACTAAAAGAAAGAAACAAGAAGACATGGAAGGAAATACCCAAAATTGTTTACAATAGCAATTTCGGGATGGAAGGATTATAGGCAGTTTGCCTTTTTCCTTTGTGCTATTCTGTCAAAAGACAATATGTATGTGTTTTACAATCAAAAAACTTAACTTTTTGATAAGAATCCTTTTTGTCAATAGAGCAGGGGATCTGGATTCAAAAACGTGGACTTGGCTCCTTCTGGGGCAATCCCATGGCCTGCTGAGAAGATGGGGACAAAGTGAGCACTGGGGAATCGTCTCTGCCTGCAGCCAGTGCTTCAGGGTTCCCCACTGTTCCCTCCAGCCCACACTCTGGCACCCTGAGATTGGGGTTAGGTATTCCCTTCCCTGAAAATTAGCTGTGTGATATTTTCTGAAGACATGAATTGTCATATTGCAGGATTCTTCATCTGTAAAGTGGATCCTGCCCTTAGCTGGCTCACAAGTTGTGTTTGTTGAGGTGAGTTAATCCTGGCTGCTCTAATAGAGCCCCTTAACTCCCCAGCTTGACATAGAGTTTATTCTCAGTCAGGACAAATCCAACCTAGATTGTTCCCAGGTGGTGGGGGAGGAGTCCACCGGTCACGCAGGGATCCTGGCTCCACCTGACTCAGCTCTGCTGTGCTGCCTCTGGCCCCTCCAAATTCTCCATTCAAACAGAGAAAGAGAGGGTGAGGATTACAGTAGGGGCAGGAGTAGGGCCAAGCCTGGAAATCCCCCGAATCCCACTGGCTGGAGCCCAGGGACATGGCTAAGCTGGAGGCCAAAGCTGGGCAGCCAGGAAGCATACTCAGGCACGCAGGATGTGTATTAAGAGGAGGGGAAGGATCAAGGTTGGCGGCACAAGAGTAGGATTTTGCTGGTTGGGCTGTAAGGGGGCTCCTAACATACCCAAGCCCCCAGCCATGGAGCACGTATGGGGGCTGGAAGAGCTGGGCTTCCCTGCAGATGTGATGCCTCTCTCTCTCTCTCTCTCTCTCTCTCTCTCTCTGAACAGGCACTCATGTGCTTCTGTTCAAGGATTTGATGTTGAGGGACAGATGAAGGTTCTGGGACACTTTAGAAATTATTCACAGCAATAGCAATGTCATCCTAAAGACATCCTAGAGATAGCCCTGTCCTGGCTGGGACCCCATGCGTCCTGTGGCTCTGCTGCATCCCCAGCCCTCCCGTCAGCCATCCCATTATCCATGCCACAAGCTCTGTCTACTCTCTTGGTTTGCAACCTAGAGCCCCGGTGGATAGGAGGTCAGTGATGTACAATTGACCCAGAACTCTTCTAGGAGCTTCAGGATCACATGCTCTGGCCCAGGCTCCCTGGAGGCCTCTCAGTGAGGCAGGGGCAGGTACAGCACAGCTGGGTCACATGAAATCCAGGAAAGGATACAAGATGCACAAGAGGACGGGTGCAGCAGCTACACCGCCATCACCGGGGGAGGCCGAGGGGGAGGCTACACCGCCATCACCGGGGGAGGCCGAGGGGGAGGCTACACCGCCATCACCAGGGGAGGCCGAGGGGGAGGCTACACCGCCATCACCGGGGGAGGCCGAGGGGGAGGCTACACCGCCATCACCAGGGGAGGCCGAGGGGGGAGGCTACACCGCCATCACCGGGGGAGGCCGAGGGGGAGGCTACACCGCCATCACCGGGGGAGGCCGAGGGGGAGGCTACACCGCCATCACCGGGGGAGGCCGAGGGGGAGGCTACACCGCCATCACCGGGGGAGGCCGAGGGGGGAGGCTACACCACCATCACCGGGGGAGGCCGAGGGGGGAGGCTACACCGCCATCACCGGGGGAGGCCGAGGGGGGAGGCTACACCGCCATCACCGGGGGAGGCCGAGGGGGGAGGCTACACCGCCATCACCGGGGGAGGCCGAGGGGGAGGCTACACCGCCATCACCGGGGGAGGCCGAGGGGGGAGGCTACACCGCCATCACCGGGGGAGGCCGAGGGGGGAGGCTACACCGCCATCACCGGGGGAGGCCGAGGGGGGAGGCTACACCGCCATCACCGGGGGAGGCCGAGGGGGGAGGCTACACCGCCATCACCGGGGGAGGCCGAGGGGGGAGGCTACACCGCCATCACCGGGGGAGGCCGAGGGGGGAGGCTACACCGCCATCACCGGGGGAGGCCGAGGGGGAGGCTACACCGCCATCACCGGGGGAGGCCGAGGGGGAGGCTACACCGCCATCACCGGGGGAGGCCGAGGGGGAGGCTACACCGCCATCACCGGGGGAGGCCGAGGGGGAGGCTACACCGCCATCACCGGGGGAGGCCGAGGGGGAGGCTACACCGCCATCACCGGGGGAGGCCGAGGGGGAGGCTACACCGCCATCACCGGGGGAGGCCGAGGGGGGAGGCTACACCACCATCACCAGGGGAGGCCGAGGGGGAGGCTACACCACCATCACCAGGGGAGGCCGAGGGGGGAGGCTACACCACCATCACCGGGGGAGGCTGAGGTGAGAGGAACACTTGAGCCCAAGAGTTTGAGACCAGCCTGAGCAACATAGTGAGACTCCATCTCTACAAAAGACTAAAAAATTAGTCAGGTGTGGCAACACCTGTAGTCCCAGCTACTCCGAGGCTCAGGTGGGAAGATTGCTTGAGCCCAGGAAGTCGAGCTTGTAGTGAGCTGAGATCTCACCACTGCACTCCAGCCTGGGTGATAGAGTGAGACCCTGACTCAAAAATAAATAAATAAAAATTGAGAAATTTGCACAGGGTTTGCACATTCTCAGTGAGGAAAGCATGGCGTGCGTGTTTCCCACTGGATGTTGGAATGTTTCCCAAAGCCCCTTCCCACTGTGGTTCCAGGTCAGGGCTGGCCTGGACTTGGGAGGAGGAGCTAGTGTGGTGTCTGGAGTAGGTATGGGCCTCGCAGGGCAGGTCTGCTGGCCATCCAGGTGTTGCAGGAGAGCAGCCAGCGCCACCGGCTCCTGCAGGCGTCACCCCTCAGCCCTTCTGCGCCCTGGGCTGGATGCACATGTGCGCCACATCCAAGGCCTCGGCTGTCCTGTAGGGGCCTGGCTAAGATGGGAGGCAGCAAGAGAGAGAGATGGGGACATGCCAGGTCCTCTCAGGACCCAGCCTGACTCCACTGTCTCCCACTTCATGTCTCCTATGGGCTGGATTGTGCCCCCAAAATATCCATATGTCCACAGTCTAACCCCCAGTCCCCTTAATGTGAACTGATTTGGAGACAGGGCCCTCACAGATGTGACTGAGGGAAGATGAGACCACTGGGGGCCCCGATCTGGTAGGACTGCTATTCTCACAGAAAGGGGGAATCTGGACCCAGAGAGGATCAAGCAGAGGGAAGAGGATGAGAACAGACACAGGAAGATGACGACTGTCCAGAAGCCAGGGAGAAGGGCCACGATGGGGTCTCCCTCCACCCCCAGGAGGAGCCTGCCCCGAAACACCAGGGCCCTGGTGCTCTGGCCCTCAGGATGTTAGAGAATCAATCCCTCAGAGGACCCCAGAAATCCGCCTCCCTTCTCTGCCTTCCATCCCTATGGACCACACGCCTGCCCCTCGGCTGCTTCACTGCCCCCACGCCTTCCTGACAAACAGGGACCTCACACTGCTGAGCACCCTGTTTGCCATCAGAGTCCTAACGGCAGAGGTGGGAGCTTTCAGGGCTTCGCGCCTACGGTGGCAGGAAGCATCGAAAGCCTCCCCGGGTCTCTTTTAGGAGAACAGTGCTGGTGGCCATTGTAGGCTTTAGGGAAAATGTGACCAACGGGGCTGGACCCCCATGTCCCTGGGAGAAGTGCATGTTCTGGCTGCCTCCCACCCTGGGCACATGTTTTAGGGGACTCAGGGGCTGCGTGAGACCCTCCGCCACGGCCACTGTGGCGGAGCCTGCATGTGCAACCTGGTGGGGGCCCACAGCACTGTTTCGCTGCTGTTTTGTTTCAGTTTTGTTTTTTTGTGTGATTGTTTAGTTTTTGAGATGTAGTCTCGCTCTGCACCCAGGCTGGAGCGCAGTGGTGCGATCTCGGCTCACTGCAACCTCTGCCTCCCGGATTCAAGCTTTTCTCCTGCCTCAGCCTACTGAGTAGCTGGGATTACAGGCACCTGCCACCATACCCAGCTAATTTTTATATTTTTAGTAGAGACAGGGTTTCCCAGTGTTGCCCTGGCTGGTTTTGAACTCCTGACTTCAGGTGATCCGACCACCTCGGCCTTCCAAAGTGCTAGGATGACAGGCGTGAGTCACCGTGCCTGGCCTCACCGCTCCTTTTATCACATTAAAACATACAGTTCATTCAGCCATTTCTCCTGACCCCAAAATGTCTGCAGAGTAGAGCAACTAGATTAATTATCTTTGGAATCCATACTCCAAACACATGCATAAATTGGGTTTTCCTCCTCCTACAGGGCTGATTCACCTGGGGGACTGCAAGTCTGTGGAGTGAGGCTGTGCAGGCCAACACCACAAAGGCAGCCCCGAGGACCAGGAAATACTGCCATCATCTCGGATCCTCTCGGACACTGGGGAGAGAGTGACCCGGGGGAGGGTAGACACAGCGAGGCTGGAGTGAGGCCTGGCGCCAGGTCCCCATGCAGGGCAGCCGAAGGGTGTCCTCATCCACCTCCTTCTGTAGCGTGAGCTTGCTGAGCCGGATGGTGACGCAGGGCTCCTGAGGCTCGGCATGGAGTCTGTGACTCTACATCAGAACTTGCCCAGTGTCTGTCCTTGTGTTCATCTGAGGTGAAGGTCTGGGTCCCTCGTGCATGAATCTCAGCCAGAGCAGGAAGTCTTTGCTGCCCTTCTGAGTCACAAAGGCCCTCCCAGAGGAACAGCATCTTTCAGGGCTATGGGAAGGACCAAGAAACCTGGTTTTGCAAGGGAGGGAGGGAGGGAGGGAGGGAGGAGGAAAGGAAGAAAGGGAGGAAGGACAGAGAGGGAAGGAGGGAAGGAGGGAAAGGGGGAAGGAGGGAGGGAAGGAAGGAAGGGAAGGGAGGAAGAAGGGAGGAATGAGGGAGGGAAAGAAGGAAGAGAGGAGGGAGGGAGGGAAGGAGGGAAGACAGAAAGGAAGAAGGGAGAGAAGGAAGGAGGGAGGGAGGGAAAGAAGGAAGGACAGAGGAATGGAGGGAGGGGGCAGGAAAGGGAAGGGAGGGAGGAAGGAGGAGGGAAGGAGGGAGGGAGAGAGGGAAGAAAAGGGAAGGAGAAGGAAGGAGGAAGGAGAAGGGAAGAGGGGAAGGAGGGAAGGGGCGGAAGGGATTGATATGGTCAGCATTTTTTATTTGGCGTCTGATAGCCAGAGGAGGAAAAGAGAAAGGAGGGAAGGATGGAAGGAAGGAGGAGGGAGGAGGGAGGAGGGATGGTACGGTCAGTATTTTTTATTTGGCATCTGATAGCTGTGTAGTGCTGCCTGATTGTAGCTTTAATTTATGTCCTCCTAATGGCAGCTGATGTGAAACATCTTTCCACGTGCTCCTCTGCCGTCTTCGGATCTTCTCTGAAGATCTTGAAACACTGGCGATGTGTGGACAACTACTATGCCAGGCTCTGTGCTAGGCCCTGAAAATCTATGACAGAGACAAACGAGACACCCTTGCTCTCCTCGTGGTGTTTACTACCTCATGGGAGAGGCAAACACGTAAATAAATAGAGGGCCTCGAAGGTTTGGAAATAGAGTGACAGAGCTTTGGAAAGGGCTGAGTGGGCTGACCCCTCCCTTTTTGCCCCCTGGGCATGAGACCCAGCAAAGCTCCGACTCCTCGTCTGTGAACTGAGGGTAGTACCGGCACCAACTGTGTCAGGTGGCCCAGTTAGCGGCACCAGGGGCCAGGACGAGCTTCGTGAACCTTTGCTGCCATTGCCTCCACCACGATCAGCTGGAGGAGCTGAAGCCAGACCCAAGCCTCAGCCACAATTCACCCTCTGCCAGCTCTGAGGACCCCCAGAGAGGGTGCCCCTCCCTAGTCAGGTTCCCAGGCAGTGACACAGGATCGTCTGCACCAGGCATCATTTCCAAGGATTTCAAGTTAGCTTTGTTTTCCAGAAAGCCAGTTCTGGGGCCAAGGCAGCTCCAGGCAAGACAGGCTGGCCACTCATATCCGCCCTCGCCCTGCCAGTGGGCAGGGAAAGCCCCCATCCTCCCTTCCTAGAAAGCAGCGGGCCCCTAAGGGAAGCCTTGAAATCGGAGTGGGGCTCTAGTGAAACAGCCAAGGGCAAGTGCTCTGGGTGGGGGTGGGGGCTGTTCTTTGTTCCTGGAGGCAGCAGAGGGGGAGGTAGAGGCTCCTGGATGCGCATCTCTGTCCCTACACACCCAGCTTGGGAGGGAGATTACCCAGCCAGGGCTGTCTGAGCAGAAAGATAGGGAAACTCTCTCCCTCAGACCTGGGAAGCAATGTTTGGGGCACAATCACCCAGGTAACCCAAAGAGGGACCCCAGGAGGTCCCAGCCCTAGACCCGCACTGACAGGTGCTTCTCCAAAGGAAGGGCTTGTGGTGGGGGCAACGACAGCCCTGGGAGCCAAGGCATGGGCAGCTCAGGCAGGCAGTGCCAGGAGCGCAGGCTGAGGAGCAAGGTGGGGCAGCATGGGGGTCAGGACCTCCGGTGCCCCCACCCCCACCCCGTCGAGGACAGGGGGTGCACCCAGCACCTGAGTGCCTGCTGACCTCAAGCTGTTATCTCCCTATGTGCACATCTGCCCCTCAAGGCTCTCTAGCTGCCAGCCTCCCGGAGAGACCCCAGGCTGGGCCCACCCTGTCCTCTCCAGGCCCTGAATACCTCATCCCAAGCAAGTACTCTGCCCAGACCCCTGGCATCAGGCCAAATCCAGGGCTGCTGTGGAGCCTGAGCCCAGGCCTCGGGGAGGTGGAGGAAGTGTCAGGTGCAGGCCAGGTCACTGTCATCTGATTGACAGGAAAGGAGGGCCAGGCAGGGCCCCTAGGAGGACAGGGAGGAGTGCAGGTAGAACCTGGGAGAGGAGGCAGCCAGCCAGGGCTCTGGGGAGCCTGAAAAGAAAACAGCCCCTCTCCGAAACCAGGCACCTTCCTTCCTCTCCCCTCAGGCCATGGGCTCTCACAGAAAGGCCAGGTCAGAGGGCACCACAGTTTATGTGTGAGCACTGCAGATTTCAGACCCGCCAACTGGGGACAGGTTTCCTGGAGCTGCAGGAGCTCCAGAAATGAGTGAGGAGGAAGGCCAAGGCGGGGCCAGCCTGGCAGGACACAGGCACTCAGTCCCGCTAATTAATTGCCTCCAACAGGCTCTGAAGAGCAGCCGAACCCAGGAACGCCCCCTCCAGACAATGGCTTTCCTCTGAAGACCAACTCTGTCTAACTTTTAAAGGTTTGGACACTGACAGTGAACGGCTCTTAGTAATAATCTCTCTCTCCTCCTTCTCGTGTGTAGCTCATCTGCAGGGCTTGGTGCCTCTTCGGGGGCAGGAGAGAGGGCAGCCCTCCTCCCCTCTCCACCCTCCCTCCCTCCCTCCCTCCTCACCGCTAGGGCCAGTCCTGCTTCTTAGAGCCCACCCGCCTTCAACAAGCACTGCCCACACACTGGTCCTCCTGCCAGCTCACCTTTTCTGTGCTTCACCAGCATCCCTTGCTGGTTCTTGGGTTCAACAACCCAAGAGTCTCCCGAGATCCCACTAGACCAGATCAGGGGCCCTTATGGACCCTCCCCATCCACCTGAGAGGCAGAATACCCTAGAGATTAAACACTCAGAAGGGCCAGGTTCATATTCTGACTCCTCCACTTACAAGATTTGGTGTAAGATCCTCCCTGAGCCTATGCCTCAACTTCTCCATCTATGAAGCATAGGTATTTGGCAGCACCCACCCATGGGTCGTTGTGAGAATTAAAACATAAAGCATTTAACATACCATCTGCCCCCAAGTACTAGTCATTGCTGTCATTTTCCTTCATGCGCTTACTTCAGTCTATGATTATGTTCATTTGCATGTATGATTAATGCCTGACTTTCCCTCTGAATGGTTAGCTCCAGGAAGGCAAGAATTTCATGGTGTCTGGCAGAGAGACAGGTCCCTGTTAGGCATTCAGGAACTTAAGCTGGAAGGATGAAGGAACAGATGGATGGATGGTTAGATGAAGGATAGTTGGATGGATGGATGGATGGATGGACTGGTGGATAGTTGGATAGTTGGATGAATGATAGATGGCTGGACAGATGGATGGTTGGATAAATGGATGGGTGGATGGGTAGGTGAGTGAGTGGATAGTTGAATGGGTGATAGATTGTTGGATAGATGAATGAATGAATGATTGGATGGACGGGTGAAAGGGTGGGTAGATGATGGGTGGATGAATGGGTAGGTGAGTGAGTGGATAGTTGGATGAGTGATAGAAGGTTGGACAGATAGGTGGATGGGTAGGTGGGTGGATAATTGGATGAAAGATGGATGGATGGATTCATGGATGGGTGTATGGATGTGTGAATGGATGGATGGGTAAATGGATGAATGGGTGGATAGTTGGATGGATGGATAGGTGACAGATGAATGATGGTTGGACACATGACTGGATGGATGGATGGGTGAGTGGATAGTAGAATAGGTTGATAGTTGGATGGATGGATGGAAGATGATGGATGAGTGGATTGATGGATCAGAGGATCTAGGACCAGAGGGATGGCTCCACCTTGTCCAACTGAGGCCCCTGCAATAGGCACCATCTGATTTGAGGAAGTATCTCTTCTGGAACTGGCTGGTACTTACGTCCTCACTGTGGGATTTGGGCTGAGTCTGGAAAGCTCCTCCAAGCCATTTGTAGAGGGGTTTCCAGCCTTGGATCCCTAAGGGTTGCCAAAGAGAGGCTCCTGTGGTTCCCCGGGAACAAGGCGACCTCTTCTATGCTTCATGCCAGTTTCTCAGACAGGGAGGATGAGGCACAAAGGTGTGCTTTAGAGGTGGCCGGGAGGCTTAGACACTGCGGTATGCCAGGCCTGATGTGGGGATGCTTACTCAGGGCCTCTGGGACAGCCCAGGGTCATGTTTGATTTGATGAAGGGGTTAAGTGCACTTCTCTTTAAAAGCTGGAACGCAGACAATGTGAGGCTTCCTCCCTCGGACCCACCACATTGGTGGGCTTTACTTCAGCCCTAGGCCCTCCTTCTGTCCCCTCACCCCTCCCAACTCCAAACCTCCATCCCCAAACTACAGAGGGGCCGGTTCTTGCCAGAGTTGCTCTTAGCTGTTTTGTGAAAAATCCATTTATTGTCTTCATTGCTTGGGAAGTTATAATCTTGAGGCTGCAGCTTCCTAAGGCGTTGCCATGGAGATGAATTTTCTGTCATAAATAAAAGTATTCTGGGGTCAGGAGATCTCAAGCATAACTAGGACAGATTTTGAGGGGGAAAATGCCAGCATTTCTGAAGCACATGAGATGATTTGGGCTGCTTTTTCCGGAGGGTGTTTTTCAGGCTGTCATGAATCTGTCCTCTGGATGTGGGACCGACCCCCCCAACTCCCCCCAGCTGACAACATGTCTGCCTGCCCCTCCCCTCTCCCACCTGCTCAGAGCCAGAGTCTTGGGGGCCTGGCTTGGAAATCCAGGTTGGGGTGAGGTCTGGGGGTGTGTAAAGACAGGCTGGCTCCCAGTGTGTCCTCAGACGAGCCTGTCTCTGGCCCTAGACCCTGCCTGGGATGAGGGCCCCACTCACTCAGCCTAGGATTTTCAGAACATTCTTCACACGCCTCCTACGGGCCAGGGCTCACTCAGGTATTTCCCCTTGGGCTTGGGGTGGGCAAGGGGACGCTCCCACCCCAGCACGACTCCCTGCTTCCGAGGGCTCTGACCCCACCCCCATTGTTGCTCACTTCCCACCAGCTCCCATAGATGTTAGCTTTAGGGATTTCCTTTTGTTCAGGGTCGCTGCAGGTCAATGTTCAAGAAGGTGGGGGTGGCGGGACTGGAGCCCGGGAGGAAGGTATGCAGGGCTGAGGGGCCTCTGGACGCCACCCAAGCCGACAGCCTCTGCCAGCAGTCAAGGGCTGTTTGCCAACCCCCATGCACCCCCGCATTAGGTAAACACAGAGTCCTCCATCAGTACAGGGCCCCAGAGCCATCCCCTGCATAGAGGCACCGGGATCCCTGGTGCTCAAGGGCCCCCCATGACCCCAGGACTGGGACTACAGTACCCTGGGCCCCTCCTCCCAGGGCCCCCTCCAGGCTCTCACTGGAGGCCCCATCTTCCAAGGCCACCCCAATCCCAGGAGGCAGCTCCCGCCCCCAGGCCCAGTAGCTCTAAAAAAAAATGTATGGGGAGGTAAGGAGAGAGAAAAAAAAGAAAGGAGGGAATGAAGAAAGAAGGGGTCTAAGAGGTGATCCCTTTGGAATTTGGACCTCAGACTGTGGTCCCCTCACCCACCTCCCCAGACTGCACGGCCCTCCCCTTCCCACCTGGAATGGTCCCTGTCCCTGGAGAAAGTCCATAGAGAGTCAATAGTGAAGATCCCTAACCCTAGCCCTTGCAAACACTCGCAAAACATGGTCCTCTGATGGTGGAGAAACAGGCTCCCACCGCTGCCAGGGGCTGAGGTCCAGGATCTCAGGCCAGCAAACCACAGCTTCCAGGTTGGGGACTCCATCTAGCCTCCTCAAGACCCGCTTCTGCCTGGGGTTCTCTGCCTCCTGATAACTGTGACACTATCTGCCCACACCCCTCACTGAGCAGCAAAATCAACACAGGGCAGGCTGTGACTCGCCAGACCTCGAGGAACTGAGGGACGTATATGCTGCATCACGCACACTCTGTAGGGCTGGAACAGCTGCAGGAGGGACACGGCCCCAGGAGCCTGCAGGGCATCCCATGGTGAGGGCCCCTTGGTGCCAGCTCTCATGGCCTCTCTCAAAGGCTGGCCCCAGCTCGGCGTTCCATCACCACAAGGTTGTGCAGCTCACACATGCCACCAAGAAGGGCGCTGGGGGTTGGAGCCAATGTCACATGGGGCCAGGTGGGGATGCTGTGGGAGGGAGGGGTGGATGGACAGGATAAGGGCCCTGGAATGCACAGCCCCACCCCTGGAAGGCCTTGTCCTCGTCCACAGAACAGGGATAGGGCCACAGAAGGGCACTGTCAGAAGGCGGGCTTCCTGCACCCCGATGACTCCTGGGAAGCAGCAGAAATCATGGTCGTGAAGGATTCATAACCGGGGTAGGGCTCTTCTCAGAGTAGGAAAAACAGATGGCTTCCAAGGAGCACCCCACACCGTCCCAGCTGAGAAAGGAGCACAGGCGCAGACCACAGCAGGGTCCTCAGTGAATCCAAGCGCCTGACTGCACTTGGGACCAAAGCATCCTCGAGGGTGTCTATGTGAGCCTGCATGTGAATGTGTGCCTGTGTGTGAGCCTGTGTGTGAATGTGTGTGAGTCTGTGTCTGAATGCATGTGATTGTGTGTGTGCCTGTATGCAAATCTGTGTGTGCCTATGTGAGCCTGTATGTGAATGTGCCTGTGTGTAAATGTATGCAAATATGTGTTTCTGTGTATGAAGGCATGTGAATCTGTGAATCTGTGTGTGAATGTATGTGCCTGTATGTGAACGTGTGTGCCTGTGTGTGAATGTGTGTGCCTCTGTGTGTGCCTGTGTGAGCCTATGTGAGCCTCCCAGTGAATGTGTGTGCCTGTGTGTGAATGCATGTAAATATGTGAGCCTGTGCGTGAATGTGTGTGCATGCCTGTGTCTGTGTGTGAAT
The DNA here is from genome assembly GCA_031835075.1 of Saguinus oedipus. Classification (NCBI taxonomy): domain Eukaryota; kingdom Metazoa; phylum Chordata; class Mammalia; order Primates; family Cebidae; genus Saguinus; species Saguinus oedipus. The sequence goes on from CM063170.1 coordinate 9,664,320, forward strand.
GTGTGAGCCTGTACGTGAATGTGTGTGCCTGGGTGTGAATTGTGTGTCTGCCTGTGAATGCATGAGCCTGCATGTGAATATGTGTGCCTGCGTGTGAATACATGTGAATGTGTATGCCTGAATGTGAATGTGTGAATTGTCTGTGACTCTCCAAATATCCTGATTTAAAACCAAAGACATCAGAGGAAAAGAGAATTACAGAACAATCTCCCTCTTAAGCATGGACATAAAAATCCTCAACAAATAATTAACAAGGAGAATCAATATAAAAAGAATAATATTTAATGACCAAGAGGGGTTAATCTCAGGAATGCAAGGTTAATGCAGCATTTGAAAAGCTAATCAATATAATTCACAATAATAATAGAATAATGTAGAAAAAATCACATGGTAATTTTAATAGATGCCAGAACCCATAAAATGAAATTAAATAGATGCAAAAAAATTAGACAAAATTCAACATCTTTTCATGATTAAAAAAAAAACTCTCAGAAAACTAATAGTAGAAGTAAACTTCCTCCACTTCATTAAAGGCATCTACAAAAGCTAACATCTTACTCAATGTTGAAAGCCTCGATGCTTTCTAGTTAAGAACAGGAATTAAGCAAGACTGTCAATGCTGTTGTCGCCTCTATTTGTTCTGGAGGTCCTAGCCAGTACAACAAGGCAAGAAAAAGAAATAAAAGACATACAGAATGCAAAAGGAGAAATAAAACTTTTCATTTCTAGATAACATGATCCATATGTAGAAAACGCAAAGGAATTTCAAAAACATTTACTAAAACTAATAAGTGAATTTAGCAAGGTTGCAGGATCTAAGGTCACTATACAAAAACAAATTGAAATTGTAACAACTAGACAAAAAATCAACAAGGAAGTAGAAGACCTGAACAACATTATCCACCAACTCAACCTTATGTACATCTGTAGAACATGCCATTTAACTATAAGGTATACACATTCTTTTTTTTGAGAGGGAGTCTCACTCTTTCACCCAGGCTAGAATGCAGTGGTCCACTCCCAGCTCACTGCAGCCTCCACCTCCCAGGTTCAAGCAATTCTCACGCCTTAACCTCTCAAATAGCTGAGACTACAGGCATGCACCACCATCCCTGGATGATTTTTAGTAGGGAGAGGGTTTCACCATGTTGGCCAGGCTGGTTTCAAACTCCTGACCTCAAGTGATGAAAGTGTCAGGATTACAGGTGTAATCCTGTAATCCTGACCCAGCCAGAAATACACTGCGCCCAGCCAGAAATACACATTCTTTTCAAGTGCACATGAAACATTCTCCAGGATAGACCATATGTTTGGCCATAAAATAAGTCTCAATAAATTCAAAATAATTAATATCATACCAACTTTGTTCTCTGGCCATAATGAAATAAAATTAGAAATCCTTAATAGATGAAAGTTTATGAAATTCACAAATACACAGAAATTAAACAACACACTCCTGTATAACCAATGAGTCAAAGACATCCCAAGGAAAACTAGAAAATACTTTGAGATAAAATAAAACTCAACTAACCAAACTTATGGCATGCAGCTAAAACAGTGCTTCGAGGGACATTTATAGCTAGAAACTCCTAATTTTTTAAAATAAAAAAGAAAAGATGTCAACTCTATACCTTAATCTTCCATCTTTTAAAAAATGGAAAAAAGAACAAATAAAACCCAAAACAAGCAGAAAAAAGGAAATAATAAAGATTAGAGAGCTGCTTGAGTGGCTGAGGCAGGAGGATCACGTGAGCCCAGTTCAAGACCAGCCTGGGCAACATAGCAGGACTCAGTCTCAAAAAAGAAAAAAAATATTACAGGGGAAAAAACTTTTTTAAATAGAGTATAGAAAAACAATAAAGAGTGTTAAACCCAAAAGTTGGTTCTTGAAAAAATATAAAATTGACAAACCTTTAGCTACACTGACCAAGAAATAAAGACAGAAGAATCAAATTACTAAAATCAGGAATGAAAGGAGGGAACATTAGTACCAGCCTTACAGAAATAAAAATAATAAAGGAATGCTGTGAACATTGTGTGTCAAGAAATTCGATAACCTAGAAGAAATGAACAAATTCCTAGAAACACAAATTGACTCAAGAAAAAGAGGCCCCAAAAATATGAAGATTTATAGTAAGCAAAGAGATTGAATTAGTAATCAAAAAACTTCCTACAAAGAAAAGCTCAGGACCAGCCAGCTTCACCGGTGAATGCTACCAAATATTTACAAAGGAATTAACACAAATGCTTCCCAAACTCTTCCAAAAAAATAGAAGAGGAAAGAACTCATTCTGTAAAGCCAGTCATATCCCAACACCAAAACCACACAAAGACATAACCAGAAAAGAAAACTACAGACTAATATCCCTCATGTATGGACACAAAAATTTCAATAAAATATTAGAAAGCCAAATCTAGCCACATAAAAATAACGATTGTGCTCCATGACCAAGTGGGATTTATTCCAGGAATGCAAAGGTGGTTCAACATACCAAAAAAATCAGTGTGATACACCATATTAACAGAATAAAAATAAAAATGACATGATCATCTCAGTTGATGCAAAAAAAGGCAATCCAATATTTTTCCATAATAAAAAATAAACAAACACTCAACAACTAGGAATAGAAGGGAACTTTCTCACCCTAATAAAGGACAGCTACATAAAACCCACAGCTAGTTAAGGTGAAAGACTTAGAACTCTTCCTCTAAGATCAGGAGCAAGACAAAGATGTCTGCTTCAGTCACTTCTAGTCAACATTCTTCTGGAGGTACTTTCTAGTCAAGGCAATTGTAAAAGAAAGCAGTCTTCACAAAGAACAAAGCTGGAGGACTCACATTTTCAGATTTCAAACTTACAACAGTGTCAGCAATGAAGACCCAAGGCACAGGGAGAGACATATAAATCAATGAAATAGAATTGAGAGTTCATTTTAAAAAGCCATACATTTGTGGTTGATTGACTTGTCAAGGGTATCATGAGTCTCTTCTACAAATGATGCTGAGACAATTGGATTTCCACCATGCAAAAGAATGCAGGTGGACCCCTGCCTCACACCACATACAAAAATTAACTGAAAGTAGATCCAAGACCTACATGTGAGAACTAAACTATAAACTCTTAGAAAAAAAGTCATAGTCCTTCATGAATGTATCTTGTGTACAAAATTCTGGGCAACTCTGGACTAATCTGGTTTAATCCAACAGTTCAACCACCTTCAGATGAGGAAACTGGCTCAGAGAGGGGTGAAGCTCGCTGAAGCTCACTGACCCACCAAGAGCAGAACTGATCTTCAGAACACCCCTCCCTTTCCCACACCAGGCCAACTCACTGAGCCATTTTGGTGTGCAACTCTGCTGAGCCAAGAATGAACAAACAAAAACTTCTTGGCAGGGTACAGTGGCTCACGCCTGTAATCCCAGCACTTTAGGAGGCTGAGGTGGGAGGATCCTTTGAGCACAGGAGTTGGAGACCGGCCTGGGCAACAAAGAGAAACCCTGAAGCCATAACAGTCCCACCTACTCAGAAGGCTGAGGCAAAGGATGGACTGAGCCCAGGAGGTCGAAGCTACAGTGAGCTATGATTGTGCCGCTGCACTCCAGCCTGGGCAAGAGAGAGAAATCCTGTCTCAAATAAATAAATATGTATTAAAGTAAACAAATGAACTTCTTGAGACCCATCAGCCACAAGGCCTCCCTGCTGTCCAGAGAGTAGGGTCTACCTGTTCCATCCATCAGTGCTGGAGGAGGTCTGGCAGGCACTGCTATGTGGACGAGTCCTAGTTCTCGGTTCCTTGGGGAGGGGATGCTGGGAGCCAACCCTGCTGTGGATGCTGAGTAGCACAGGCTGTGCCAGGGGGTCCAGGGAGCCCAGGACAGGCAGAGCCTGGACTAAAGACAGGCAGGTGGTCCTGAGGTCGAGTGGGGTTCACCACTGAGTTATGAGTCTCTGCCTGTCAAGCTTGAGAAGCCTCCCATGCCAGGTGGCAGCTGCCTCTCTGGACCACAAGCCCCGGCATGCCAGAGCGGCTGCGTTCCCTGCTGAAATGCAGCTGTAGGGAAAGGCCCAAAGCTCCGACGGCTGACCCCTCCCTGGGGATCCAGCAAGACCTCGGAACCCCTGGGGCAGGCGTGTTGGGGATTATGTGTGAGGATACCTGCGCCATTCCCAGGTGTCTCTGGGGACCTGCCGGGGCTGAGCTGGGACAAGGAAGCCTCAGTGTTGGGAGCACGTAGATGGAAAGGTTCCCAACCAGGCCTCCCTGGTGAGGAGGTATGGAAGGATAGCTGGAAGCACCAAAATGGGGCTCCCAGCCCAGCCTCTGCCCCACAGCTGGGTCTCCTAGCCCTCTCCAGAAGGGGTACCACAGGTCCTCGCACCCGTGGATCTAGCAGGCAGACAGGGGCTGTGAGGCTAGCCCTGCCCTGTGTGTGCTCTGGGTTTTTTCCTCCTGCTAGTCAAGATGCCATGTAGTCTGGAAGGCAGCCTGGAGGGCACAGAGTCCCGTGAGGAAGACAGATGGGGTCACAGCCAGTGGTCCACGACCAGGGGGCATCTGCTGGCAGTGGTTCCCCCAGCCTGGATCTAGGGCCTGCAATGGACTCCCCTGCCTTACTGGGGCTGCCTAGAAGTCAGAGGGGAGGGTGGCCGTGTTTCTGTCTGTCTGTCTGTCTGTTCTGAACACCAGAAGACTCGGGCCACCAGGCTCCAGCTCAGAAGCCAGAAGGGCTGGGGATGGCTTCCAGACCCAGGGAGGAAGAACAGGGGCCTCAGCTGCCAGATGCTGGTGCGTGGCCGGGTAGCCGGGGGCTGGATCATAAATACTGCACATTTTTTTGGCAGCTCAAAGGCCAGGGTAGAAACAGTGGCTGTTTTATTCTGTAGAAACCACACACTTATCGTCTGAGTACCCTCGGGGAGCGGGGGTGGACACCAGTTGTGCCAGGCCAAGGTGGGGGTCCACGGGACTGGCCAGCTTCCACTTGCTACAGTCACCTTTGAGGCCACACCAGATCCTGGCTCCCACCCCAGGGAGAACCAGAGCAGCCTCGAATGCTGGCAGAGAGGACCCAGAGCCCCCAGATGTACAAGGGCCTCCCTCAGTGCCCACTCAGGGCCAGGGCCTCTGATAGGTGACCTGGGGTACCGAGAAAGAACTCTGCCTCCAGCCCTGCCACCACAGTCCCCAGGCTGGGCCCCACAGCCACAGTAGCATGTTCTGGCCTGAAGGCGGGATGGCCTGGGAAGTCCTTCGGGGAGAGCAGGCAGGGATGCTTCCAGAGCCTGGCGTCTAGAGGCCACCTGGTCCCAGCCCACCCCACCGAGCCTCCCTCTCTTCTGACCAGGGCAGCGGTGTAGCCCAAGGTCACAGTGAGGTCATCCAATGTCACACAGTCTGGCAGAGCCCAGCAGAGCCCAGTTCTCTCACCCCACGCTTGGCCACACCCAAGAGGGGGCAGCTGTCTCCAAAGCAGTCTGCCTCGCTGACCCCAAACCCAGACCAGGCCCACCAGGGACCTGCAGTCCAACTCACACCCGGGCCCTGTCGCCAAGCAAGCTTGGAGGCCTGGGCGGGGGCTGTGGCTGCCACGACCCTGCAGAGGGCCATCCCATAAACAGCCCTCCCTGGCCACTCACTCCATTTTCCCAGCTGCTGCCCCATCAGAAAAGTCCTGCCCTTTGACCCTGTTCCTTCCGCCTGGGCAGCCCCATCTGCTCCAGTTTCCCCATGCCACAACCAAGCCAGCTCGGCTGAAATCATAAGGTGGCAGACAGGGGACACGGTGCGGCGGGGACAGTCAGGGTCAGGCAGCGCCCGGAGCCCTGGAAGCTTCTCAACTTCATTCTGAGCCTCCAGAGCAGCAGGGGCTCTAGGAGGGGTGGGGAGGGCAGGGTGGCCTTGGGTTTGGGGACGACGACCCTGGCTCTCTTGGGAGAGCAGGTGACTGAAGATGGCATGCAGATGAGTGGGCGACAAGGTTGTCTGAGTGAGAAGCGGCCAGCTATGGGAGGCTGGCACAGGGTCCTGTGCAGTGGGGGCCATGCATATGTGTGGTCTGTACTCAGGCAAATGCATCCTCCTGTTCACCTCTGCTCATCCCCTGCTGCCTTCCAGCTTCTGCCCAAGCCTTCTCCAATGCCTCTGGGGGGATCTTGGACCCTCCCGGCATTCATGCGTGTGCAGGCTCTGGGTCCCAGGAGTTGGAGACCTGGGCTGACTAAATGAGGCCTCCTACTTGACCATTTCACACCTCAGCCCTCACTGTGTTCCTGGGATCCACCCTCCCGTAAACCATATGCCCACAAGTCTGTCCCTCAGGCTCTGCTTAGGGGACACCCAGGCCAAGGCACCTCCAGCATCCCACTTAGTAGCCCCATCTGTGAATGGCACACTGATTTCCTTGGGAAGCCCTGTCTTCCCCCATTTTCTGTCCTGTGCTTCTAATGGAAATCTATCCAACAACAGAAACAGTACATGGGATCCAGGCCCAGCCGATCGCAGGACTTGGCAATAGAGCCAATGTGGAAGGTCACATCTATCATCTTAGCACCTTGGGAGGCTGAAGCAGGAGGATCACGTGAGGCCAGGAGTTCGAGACCAGCCTGGCCAACATGGTGAAACCCCATCTCTACTAAAAATACAAAAAAATTAGCCGGGTGTGGTGGCCCAGGCTTGGTGGCCCACACAGGGTGGCCCACACCTGCAATCCCAGCTACTCGGGAGGCTGAGGTAGGAGAATTGCTTGAACCCGGAGGTGGAGGTTCCAGTGAGCTGATATTGGCCACTGCACTCCATCCTGGTAAATAAGAATGAAATTCCAGGCTGGACGTGGTGGCTCACGCCTATAATCCCAGCAGTTTGGGAAGCCGAGATGGGTGGATCACGAGGTCAAGAGATGGAGAACATCCTGGTCAACATGGTGAAACCCCGTCTCTAGAAAAATACAAAAATTAGCTGGGTAGTCCCAGCTACTCGGAAGGCTGAGGCAGGAGAATTGCTTTAACCCAGGAGGCGGAGGTTGCAGTGAGCCGAGATCCTGCACTCCAGCCTGGTGACAAAGCTAGACTCTGTCTCAAAAAAAAAAAAAAAAGAAAGAAAGAGTGAAATTCCATCAAAAAGGAAGAAAGGGAGGGAGGGAGAGAAGGAGAGAGGGAGGGGAGAGGGGGAGGGAAAAAGAAAAGAGAGGTGAGGTGGGGCATGGGGAACCTGGACAGTGGAGGGTCACCCTGAGGCAGGGCTGGGGGGATTCATGACTCCCCTGGACCCAGGAGTGGGAGGCACGAGGCCACACCTAGCCTGCACCTGGGGCTGTCAGCTTGGGGAGGTGCTGGGGTAGGGGGGAACCGGGAAGCAGGACCCCAGGGGAGCCCAGGCACTGCCTCCCTGTGCTGGCCCTTCTGATGCCCCCCGGGTGCCCCTCACGACTCTCCTCCCTCACCTCGGGGCTCTAGGGACACGTGTCCTTCCCCGGCTGCCAGAGCAGAAGGAGAGGCTAAGGCTGCCACAGCCACAGCCAAACCCACTGAGCGCCACTCACGGGTTTACCCTGCGGCGCAATCGCCTCGCGACGGCCAGAGGAGAAACTGAGGCTCTGAGGCGTCAGGAGCCAGCGTGGCCGCAGGGTCAGGGCCACCGGCTGTGAGGCGCTAACGGGGCCGTGGGTGCTGGGTGGGGGCCGAGGCGCGCCCACCTCCAGGGTCCCCATCACGGGAGCCACAGTGGCCCGGCCTCCTTCGCCCGCACTGCCCCTCCTAGCCTGCTGGTCCCTAGGGAGCAGGAGCCTGGAACCAAAGTCCTCCCTGCAGACCGAGGAGGCTACCTTCAGCTCCATCCTGGGCACTGAGGACCGTCACAGCGCTCCCGGGGCCTGTCACCTCGCCAGGCGCCCCCGGAACCCGCGGAACCCACGGGCGGCGGGGAACCTTGCAATTTCTGGTCCAGCCTCGGCCACCGGCTGCGTCGGATTATCAGGAGCCTGTCAGGAGCCTAGGGTCCCGTTCTCAGGATTGGGCTTGGGTCCCCTTCTCCTGCCCATCCCAGGAACCCCGACACTCCAGGACCAGGACCACTGGAAACCGCTGTACAGAGGGGAGGTGGGGAATCTGTGAGGAAACAGGGCGGGGGGATCTGAAAGGGGACAGGGAAATCTATGGTGGGGACAGGGGATCTGTGAGGGGGTGAAGGAATCTGAAAGGATGGGGGATCCGTGAGGGGATGCGGGTATCTGTGAGGGGATGGGGAGGATCTGTGAGGGGGACAGGGAAATCTGTGAGGGGGGGATATGTGAGGGGATGGGGTCCGTGGGGGGATGGGGGATATGTGAGGGGATGGGGATCTGTGGGGGATTGGAGTCTGTGAGGGGATGGGAGATCTGTGGGAAGATGGGGGATCTGTGAGGGGCTGGGGATCTGAGGGGATGAGGGATCTGTGGTGGGATGGGGGATCTGTGAGGGGATGGTGGATCTGTGAAGGGATGGGGATCTGCGAAGGATGGGGGGATCTGTGAGGGGATGGGGATCTGTGAGGGGATAGGGGATCTGTGAGGTGATGGGGGGATCTGTGAAGGGATGGGGATCTGTGAAGGGATGGGGGATCGTGAAGGGGTGGAGGATACGTGAGGGGATGGGGGATCCGTGAGGGGATGGGGGATCCTTGAGGGTATGGGGATCTGTGAAGGGATGACGATCTGTGAGGGGATGAGGGATCTGTGAGGGGATGGGGGATCTGTGATGGGATGGGGGATCTGTGAGGGGATGGGGGATCTGTGAGGGGATGGAGGATCTGTGAGGGGATGGGGGATCTGTGAGGGGGACAGGGAAATCTCTGAGGGGAGGATATGTGATGGGATAGGGATCTGTGGGGGATGGGGGTCTGTGAGGGGATGGGATATCTGTGGGAAGATGGGGGATCTTTGAGGGACTGGGGGAATCTGTGAGGGGCTGGGGATCTGAGGGGATGAGGGATCTGTGGTGGGATGGGAGATCTATGAGGGGATGGGGATCTGTGAAGGGATGGGGGGATCTGTGAGGGGAGCAGGGGTTCTGTGAGGGAATGGGGCTGTGTGTGTGGCTAGGGCAGTTCTGTGAGCCCTACCACTTCAGTTCAAATCCCTGCTCTTTATTCCTTCTGGACCTGGAGGCCATGCCTTTCCCGGGGTCTGCATCTTGGCCCTTCCTGTGCCCGTTAACAGGGAGCATGCAGAGGCAAACCTCTCGGTGAATCTTGGCCCTTTGTTGATAGGTGCAGGCCGAGCATCTGCCCATGACACAACCCAGGAAGAGCCTGGCTGGCCCTGCTGTCTGCAGGCACAAGGGGAGTTCCAGCCTGAATGCTGCTCTGGAGTCTGGGGCCCAGCTCACACCTGGGACAGGGCAGAGTCAAGGTCCAGGAGACAGGAGGGCCCCTGGACATCCAGCCACAGCACAGGTCCTGCCACTCCATGTCCTGCGACCCTTCCATTTGGGGCCCCCCAGGCATTCAGGACATGCTAGGGGCACAGCTCCCTCATCTTTAAAATAGGAGCCACGTCCTCAAGTTCCCATCCCAGAACCCTTGGAGAAACCCGTGGCTGAGTACAAAGCTCAAAAAACCCAAGGAGCCCCGGGGAGGATCATGGCTTCTTGTGCCCGGCCAGAGGGCACAAACCAGGAGAGCCTCTCTGCAGAACGGGGTCTCCAAGCCTGGCCCAGCCCAGCAACTGCTCTGTGTACAGGACCCAGGCAGAGACCCATACCTGCCTGGCCTTGGGCCTCGGACTCACCTGCCACTGGGAATCCCAAGACAGCTGTAGGGGCCCAGGGCTGGAGACCACCTGCAGCCACGACCCTCCCAGCCAGGTCCAACCCCCTCCACAGCAAGGACGCAGAGGCCCGCGTGAAGAAAAGGAAACGCTCCCAAGCTAAAGGAGGAGCCCAGCAAAGGCTGGCCCCCAGCTCTCATGACACCTGGCAAGGGCACGGGGTGACCAGGTACACTCAGCTGTCCAGGCGGGTGCAGGAACCTCGTTTCAACAGGCGGCACCATCAATGCTCAGCAATCCCTGCAGCCAAGGGCTGTGTCTTTTGCAATGCTGGGGCCTAGAAATACTACAGGCTGGAGTGAAGTCCCAGGAGGAGAAGGCAGCAGAGAAGTCCCACACCAGGCATGTCAATGGCATGATATCCTCACCCTGCCTGAGCTGCAGCTCCATTTCACAGATGTGCACACCAAGATGCGAACAGAGGCCCCTCGGTCAAGGTCACAGAGCTCACAAGACATGAGGAGCTGACCCTGGGCAGAAAGCAGTCTTCCTGGGCCCCAATCCAGGTGAAGCCCAGGGCTAGGGGCCGGGAGGAGGCCCAGGCAGGAGCAGAAATGCTGGGAATGCAGGGCAGAGCCGAAACAAAGGCTGCAGGCCCACGTGGGTGGATCCTGGCTCAGATAGAATCCAGACTCAGACTACAGCCTCTGGAGAGCTGCAGCCTTTCCCGGCTGGAGTGGCCTCCATCCTACCTGCCCCTCCCCAGGGCTCTCCCCATTCGGGGGCAGGAGGGGATGGCACCAGGGCCCTCACCTGCATGAATGAACCAAAGAGGGAGGAAAGGAGGGAAGGAGAGAGGGAGAGAGGGAGAGAAAGAAAGGAGGGAGAAAAGGAAGGAGGCCTGAGTTCCCACCTCCACTGCTACCTTTGCACCCCTGGACTCGAGACCTTTGGAATTCTTACAGAATTCTTGCTTCCCCAACAGCACACCTGGCTTTTCTGCCCCATCGCTTTAATGGACACAGCGTTACACCAGACGACTTTACACAGAAAAGAAAAACGGAGCATTGTCACCAGCATCTCACAGAAACAAATACATGTTATATTGTCACAGGTCACATCCAAAGCACATTCCTGGGCAAGGTGCTGTGACCAGTGTGGGGCTGGACAGGCGTCCAAGGAACGGAAACCAGGGTGCAACTGCCTGGCCCTGAGCTTCCCCTTCAACCTCCAGGGGGCCCTGATGAGGATGAAAACAGCACCACGAAGATGAGCTGTTGAAGACAATCCTTTGTAAGAACTTTCCATCAGCACATGGACAACAGACACTGGCTGTTGGTCCACAGATGGTCCTCAGAGAATGTGGGGTCAAGATTGAAAGCAACCTTGATGGTCTGTCTCGTGGGCCTGGAGGTGGTGGAGGGGGCAGGCCAGGCAGGGTATGGTGAGCACTGCACATGGACACACAAGTTCAGGGGGGTTCACTTCTTGGATGAAATTCTTCATGGTCTTCTGGCTGCCCTGACGCTGTGGACTGGCTCATCTGCTCCGGGGAGTGGAGCCTGCAGGATACACTCAGCCTAACCCCCACTAGGGGCTTAAGTCCAAGGCAGGCAGGCATCCCACAGGTGCCTACCATGGAGGTAGGTCCAGGGACCCTGCCCAGAAAGTGCTGACCTCCATTTCCACCCAACACAGAACCGTGTGACCTGGCAACCAGGGTCTAGACTCGGTGCTAGAAAACGGTACCACAAAACGCTTCTCATGTGCATGGGTTTTGTTGGTGGTATTTTTTAATTTTGGATCAACAAAAAAGAACATAGCAGGTTCTCAGGTATATAAAACAGGTAATATTAGGTAAACATACAAACTTCACCTTTACAAAAAAAAAAAAAACCACACACACACATTTCTGTTAATACACGTAAAGCACAATATATTACCAAAAATAAAGAATTTGGGTTCTGTCCAAACACTGGCAGCAGAGGCAGTGACCGCCACCATGGCACCAGGGCACATCAACAACACAGAAGTGGCAATGCATCGCACGTGCCGAGTGGGAACACAGCATTCTAGGTGAGCGCTGCGGGGAACAAGGTGTCACTCAGCCACAAACAGGGGCTTTAGGGCAGGTGCCAGAGGCACAGCATACGATTGGTTGACGCATAGTTCTTTCCAAATGGCTTAAATTAAAAATAAAGCAGGGTAAGGGAGAAACACAAAGCCAGAAACATTTAGGAAATGATGCATAGGTAGGTATACCATGTTTATTTTAATACATCTCATTAGTTTGCATCTTGCTAGGAAAAATACCGTCGCACTGTCCTGACAGTTACAGCAGCCTGTGTGTTATCGGTGTAAATGTCATCCAAGAGATTAAAAAAAAAAAAAAAAAAAAAAAAAAGCTAGGCAAAGAGTAAAAAGGAAAGCTTAATAATCACTTTATGGTGTAAAAAAAAAATCCACTTAAGGCTCTCAGGAAGGTTTCTGTATGGGCTTAAATACTACAGCGAGGAGGTGTGGTTTCTAAAGTTCGCGTGGCGGTTTCCGAGACATTCCTGCTTTCTGTGTGCCCCTGCAGAGCCCGCCAGCATCCCTCTGGAGTCATTCCCAAAGCAGGCTCTGCATCCTCGGCAGAAAAGCACCTGTGACCACCCGGACAGAAATCCAGTCTGCTGAGACCTCTGCACTTCCATCCTGCGGGAGCGACCCTCCATCCCGTCGAGTTTAGATATTTTTGTGAGTCCGTTTTGTTTTTGTCATGTTTTCTGGTTTTGTTTTTTTTCTCTCTCTCTCTTTGACAAGGAAGCTTCTTACTGCTTCGCCGAGTGCTACAATACTTGCTTTGATGTCACATTAAACAAATGTGCGCTGTCTCTTTGTTCTCCAGAGTGTTCTCGGACACAGTTTTTCACGGAGGAGAACAAAGACCGCACACTGGCAATAAAGCACCGTACATAGTAGGTTCAGGAATGTAACACGCCATGTACATCCATGTCCCAGGAAAGGGCTGCGGCTCATCCTCACCTCACATCTGCAGGAAGATGGGAGAGATAGACACTGAGACCACCGACCAAGTGAACCACGCAGCACACACATGGCTGTGTAGGAGGCAAATAGGGTGAAAACATTTAACCCAATCAGGGGCACACAGGGATTTCAAGTTTTCATGAAATTTCCAGAATCACAGTTGCCAACATTAGCCATGTTGCAGTACCCTGACCAGAATTGGGATTAGGCTCATAGCATCTCACAGAAGAACACATCTAGAGACTAAGCCCCATTCTCCCATTGTACAGATGGGGAAAACTGAGGCCAAGAATGGTTCATTTGCCCTTCTCCTTGACTTTCTTTCTTACAGCCTAGGGCCTAGATGTGATTTCTGGAGCTCCGGCAGCCGCCTTGGGCCACCAGACAACCCTGAGGTGGAGGCCACCAGCCAGACAGAAGAGTCTGCAAACTAGGCAGACCTATGCTGATTCTTTAAGAACTCTTCCCCATCCTATGTGGCGTCTCCATTGCACACTCCAACATGTGGGCCGCCTACAGCCTGAGCGTAAGTGCCAGCCAGGCATGATTAAACAGGAGTAGGCCCATGGAGGCCAGAACCTAATGCTCTGGAGAAACAGGACCCGCAGGCAGGCACAAAACCACTCTCCATGACACACTTTGGGCAAACAAAATCAAGGCTGACCAGCTGTCCTGGACTGCTTCAAAGACCCACCCAAGTGGACAGTTTCCTCCCAAGAGGCTCCTCATGAATGGACCTCACCCACAGGACCAGGTCCCACATTGCAAACAGGAGCCAGGGTTCTCAGACACCATCTCTCTGAGAACCTCCTCTCTTCTAAAGAAACTATTTGTTTTGGCCGCCATGGAGTCCCATGTGCTGGGAGGAGGAACCAGGCCAGACAGGGCTCCAACTTTCCCAAGCCAGGCGGGCCAATGCCAAGGATCAGGAAGGCTTGAAACTGCCTCCTCCATGATGACGGTAGCTGCCTAGGTCCCATTTCCACCTGGGAAGCAACGTGTCTCGATAGGAGACTGTTTCCCAAGCTCCCTTGCAGTGGAGGGATGGCAGCCCAGAAAAACACAAAAGTCACCGGGAGGGATTGCAGGATAGCTCTCTAAGGTGTTATTTTGCCCTTTTCCCCCCTCACTCTGTCTTCCATCCTGGAGCACAGATGTGATTCTGGAGCTTTAGCAGCCACCTTGGGCCACGAGGCAACTGAGGATGGATGCCATCAGCCAGACAGAAGAGGGACCCCGATGGTACCTCAGGACTACCCTCCCTGCTCTGCAATCCCACCTTTAAATGAGTGTCATGAAGCTCAACCTTATCTCGATCCCTGTACAATCTGATGTTACTAGCAGCCAAATGCAATTTCCGACACAGTAGCCAACAGTCCTGCACATTTATAAAGGATTTCCAGATCTATTCAGCCTCCAGCAGTCCTTGTCTGTAATCTCAGTTAAGCCTCAGTTTTTTCATCTGTCAAATGGGGTGGGTGATCCCAGAGTGGCCAGGCGGTCAGAGCTGTCCCACCGCTGCTCAGATTGCCCAACCTGTTCCATTCGTGTATACAATGCTCCTAAACCCCCGACCAATGACAAAGAGAAGACAGAGCTAGAGGCAGGCTCCCGAGCAGGACTGAGCCACAGGCCAGGGTGTTCTGTGAGGCAGGAACAGATGGGGAGCGAGGAGACCCAAGCCCAGCAGACACCATCAAGGCCAATCAGGGCACGTCCCTGCCGCACCCGGCGAGACAGGAAGCGTGATTCGCTGGTGTGATCAGTTGGTCGCACCTCCCCGCCCTGCAGGACTCAGCGTGTCTGGCAGACAGCTCCTACCTGGTTGGCTGCTTTAGGTGGGTTTTAACCTTTTTCTTTTCCGCTTTTTACCTGACTCCCTAGGCCTTCCTGTTAACAAAAGGGCAGGGCGGTGAGTGGACTGAGGGACGGCCATCAGGGTGAAGACCCGAAGCAACACATAACCTAAGGCTTTTCTTCATCTTTCCAGAAGAGAACACCAGCACCCAGGCATGGAGAAACTTAAGTCCCCTTGTGCTCCCAGGGCTCCAACATAGCAGGGCACAGAGGCCACTCCTAGGTGGAGTCCGCCCGTCAGGGTGAAAGAGACCCCGGCCAGCCAGCACACCTGCAGTCCTCAAAGCTGTTCCTCCTGCCCACCCCGGCAGGGGCCCTTCTGCAGACTCTTCTCAGCTCAATCCTGCAGCCCACCGATGAGTCGGGCATCTCATGCACTCCCAGCCCCACTCAGTGAGGCCTGAACCTCCTCTCCCGCCAATGCTGTGGCTTGAACCACCCTCCCCACCAGACACCTGCAGGCAGGGAATCTGCCTCCCCAGCAGGCATCTGGCCTGGGAGCCGGCCAACCATCCCTCAACAGCAGCCCAGATGCTCACAGTAACAAGCATCATGCTCCAGGGGCCACCTAACATCCCAAAAGCAAGGTTCCAAGGACCTGTTCTCTAACATAGATGCCAATGAAGGCAGCCACTCACCCGTGTCCTCTTCCCGATAATCCGGATTCAGGCTGGTGGTCGCGCAGGCGCACTCCAAATGCTCCTCTAACCTCACCTGGACTTCTTTTAATTTTGGCTTCTTCCTGACGTATTCCACCTTGGCCACCTGCCCGAGAGAACAGAGCCCGGCCATGAACGCCTGTGTGGCGCTTCAGATGACATGACACGCTGGGAGCCAGGGACAGTCCAGCAGTGAGGAGAGAGCAGCCTGACCCCTGACTTCTGACCTCCTCCCAGGAACACTACCTTATCGTGAGGCACGGAAGAGCAGCAGGTGAGAAAATTACAAGCTGCAGGGCAAGAGTGTGTGCGTGTGTGTGTGTGTGTGTGTGTGTGTGTGTGTGTGTGCTTTAGTTTTTTTGAGTAGGCTCTCACTCTGTCACCCAGACCAATCATAGCTCTCTGCAGCCTCGAATTCTTGGGCTCAAGTGATTCTTCCACCTCAGCTTCCTACCTGTATCACGAGTCACCATGCCCAGCTAATTGTAAATATTTTTTTGGTAGAGATGGGATCTCATTTATGTTGCCCAGGTTGGTCTTGAACTTCTGGACTCAAGTGATCCTCCTGCCTCAGCCTCCCAAAGTGCTGGAATTTCAAGCGAGAGCCACCATGCCCGGCGCTGGAGCATGATATTTTGTAGCTTTGTCCTGTTTTTGTTTAAAATAAACCCAAAGGTTCACATATGCCTGGGGGTCTAAAGGAGACACACACAGCCAAGTATGGGAGTTTGGGAGTTCTGGGACACAAGCGGCCAGGGAAAGTGTTTGCTTGTATGTGGATGTGCAGTTAAGAAATGTTTTCAAATGCTTACTTTGTTATTAAACAAAATTTAAAAGCCAGGCCGGGCATGGTGGCTCATGCCTGTAATCCCAGCACTTTAGAAGGCCAGGGTGGGAGAATCACTTAACTCCAGGAGTTTGAGACCAGCCTGGACAACATAGTAAGACCCTGTCTCTAAAAACAATTTAGAAATTAGTGAGCCATGGCGGCACCTATAGTCCCGGCCTACTCGGGAGGCTGAGAAGGGAGGATTGCTTGAGCCCAGGAGCTTGAGGCTGCAGTGAGCTGTGATCACACCACTGCACTCCAGCCTGGGCAACACAGCAAAAACCTGTCTCTATTAATGGGAAAAAAAAAAAAGAAAAAAATGTTGAAGCCGTGGCCCAGCAATGGGGCTTGCAGCCGTATCCACAGTTCGAGGTTGCTGTGGACTTGAGAGTCCAGTTGATAATCCCAGCTGCTGGCCTGATAAGGGCCCCACCTCCCCACCAGCCCCCAGGCAGCAGGGCCAGCAGACCCACACCCAGGGTCCCCTCTTGGTTCCCCCAGGTCTGAGGCTCTCCTTGGGCTCAGAGAGGCCTGACCTGGGAAACCTGGGCCAGGGACTCTGGGCTGTCACCAAGGCTGCACAAGGCGACCCAGGAGCAGCACAGGATGGCTGGCCATGGCTGCCAGGCATAGAGAGCTCAAACGCAAACCAAACCTCAGCTGGGCGCCCCTCTTCCGACTGGACTCTGCCTGTCTGCCAGCCTACCGGCCCTCAATTCTCCAGGAACAGAACCACAACGTGAAGGTCCTGACTCCACAGCCCCTTCCTGCGGAGCTGCAGGCAGACAATGGCCCAGTCCAGTGTCCAGAGAGGGAAACTTCAGGCATTCAAGAAGGGCAGCGAGAAATCACACACATACACATGTATAATGCACACACAGGCCTTGTCATGGGAATGCACCTCCACCCCCCCCACACACATACACACATATAATGCACACACAGGCCCTGTCATGGGAATGCAACTCCACCCCACACACACATACACACGTATAATGCACACACAGGCCCTGTCATGGGAATGCAACTCCATCCCACACACACATACACACGTATAATGCACACACAGGCCCTGTCATGGGAATGCAACTCCACCCCCTACACACAATACACATGTATAATGCACACACAGGCCCTGTCATGGGAATGCAACTCCACCCCCCAACACACATATACACATGTATAATACACACACAGGCCCCGTCACGGGAATGCAACTCCACCCCCCATACACATACATATGTATAATGCACACACAGGCCCTGCTACAGGAATGCAACTCCACCCCACACACACATACACATGTATAATGCACACACAGGCCCTGTCATGGGAATGTAACTCCACCCCACACACACATACACATGTATAATGCACACACAGGCCCGGTCATGGGAATGCACCTCCACCCCCCACACACACATACACATGTATAATGCACACACAGGCCCTGCCACGGGAATGTAACTCCACCCCACACACACATACACATGTATAATGCACACACAGGCCCTGTCATGGGAATGCACCTCCACCCCCCCCACACACACATACACACGTATAATGCACACACAGGCCCCGTCACGGGAAGGCAACTCCACCCACACACATTCATGTATGCATAATGTACACATGTGCCCCATCATGGGACTCCTACTACATACACACAGTGTGCACGCACACTCCTGGCATCAGCAGACCCCTAACGCATGGCCAGGAACCGCGAGGGTAGAGTATCGGCTCTCCCAGCCCAAACCCCAGCATTCATTCAATCCCCCCAACCACCCCATAAGGAGGCAGGACTGGTACCTCCCTTTACAGAAAAAGAAACTGAGGCACAGGCAAGCCCTAAGCCTATACCTAACTGCGAGGTTGTCCCGCCTGCCCCCTGGTGCACATACCAGGGAACAGCCACCACCTTCCTGCCCTCCCAGGCCCTGGGGAACCAGGTACCCAGCAGGCGCTCCATCTGTGCCCACGCAAGGTCTAAGTCCAAGATCAGCCCCTATAGATCACCCACTTCACCCCTCACTGTTTATTGGAAAACTGAGGCTAGAAAGGAAACAGAGGCTGGGTCACCCCCTTAGCACAGGGAGGTGTGAGAATGCACATCGCCAGGTGAATGAGGAGATCCCAGCCAGAGGCCAGACACCCACAGCCTAGTGGCACTGCTTCCCAGGATGTCGGGAGGAGGGGAATGTTTCCCACCCTTCTTTGGAGGGAAGGGGCTCTGGAGACTGGGCGTCATTAGCAGGATCCCCCATGAGAAGGTCAGCTCTGCACTCTGGGACACGGCAGGCTCCGAAAGTAAGCCAGCCCCTGAGGCACTGGGGACCAGGCCTGTCAGAGGCTGAGTTACTGAGTTAATGGTTAACCCACAGTGCAAAGGGTGCCTGCAGGCGTGTGAAGTGGTCTGGACTGCCTGGGGCGTGAGCAGACAGCCAAGTATGAGCTCAACAGGTGCAGGGCGTGGGGCGCCTGGGGTCGAGCCAGCTCAGAAACACGACCTGGCCTGGGAGGTTTCACTGCGTCACAAAGCGTGAGAGAAAGCGGCTGGGGCACTGCTGCTTCCTGGATGGGGCTGTTCCAATTGAGAGGCCTTGGACCAGTCCACCAACTCCCTCAGCAATCTGTCCCTTTCCCCAGGACAGAATCCTCCAGAGAGAGAACTCTGTAGGCCGTGCAGACACCTCCACCTCCCATCTGTAAAAGGGAAACCGATCACACCCACCCAGGGATTGTGGCGAGGAACAAATGAGGCTACACATGCAGAAGCCCCCAGAACCTAGAACAGAGCCAGCCTTCAGGAGTGGGCTGCCACCCAGCATCTATTCTAACACAGAGCCCTGAATCCAAGGCCGCTCCCTGACTCCAGAGCCAGCCAGAGGCTATATGCCTGCAGGCCTATGGCCCCTGTCCCCCAGCTCAGCACAGTACCACCCACAACCTGGAGTCACGGCCATGAAGCTCTGCCTTCGCTCTGTACATGGCCTCAAGCCTCAGCTCTGTCCAGGCCAGACCCCTGCTGTCCTCAGCTGGCATCTCAACCCCATGGTCCACGTCCATGCCCACGCTCCTGTCCTGCTGCCCAGGCTTGGGTCTGGAGAAGACTCAGGTGTCCAGGGACCAAGCACTGACCACCACAGGCAGAGAGTGGGTCTAGTCACCCTCCCACTAAGGGCCTGGGTTGGGAGAGGCCCAGCCTGAGGATGAACTTCGGCGAAGTCCCAGGAGGAGCAGCAGGGCCACCCTGGACCTCAGCCACCCCCAGCCCTCCTCGGCCCTCTCTGAGGCAAGAACTGCCTAGGTAGGAAGGAACTAGCAATTCCAGTGCACAAAACCAGGCCCAGCCTCTCCTGCCTCTGCAGGGGCTGAGTGCCTTCCTCCCCTCCCCTGGAGGCCCTGGACACAGGTCCCAGCAGGTGGAACAGCACCAGCCTCACATTCTGCCGTCTCCCCAGCTCAAAGCACCCACACTCTGCTGCTCCTGCCCACCCCGATCTCTGCAGGGGCTGCCAGGTGAGACATGGGGCAGGTGGGCTCTGAGATCTCTCGTGGGGATGGGCTTGGGCATGGCACCGTGTTCTGCTCCCAGCCCTGACCCTCCAGGTGGCACAGCCTCTTTGGTCAACAAGCGTCCTCACCTAGTTCCCTTGGCAGGGCAAATACTGGGGCCCGGCTCGGCAGGGACGGCCCCTCTGGCCAGACACCAGATGCCCAAGCGAGGGGCAGGCTCACTTTCGTCCACTTGAGATGGACGGCCGGCGAGGGTGTGTGGGCTCCCAGGACACAGCAGAAACACTGCCCCTCTGGGCACCGTGTGAAGCGCACACAGCACAGCCGGTCATCTGGGAACCTACTGTCTCTTCAGACAAGCCTGTTTTTATCAAACAAAAACAAACAGCGATTTATGATTGCACCTGTTTCTGAGTATGCCAGGATTCCAAGCCATTCCGCCACCTCTGTCTGGCCAGGAAATAGCTACATTTTTCTCCCAAGAACACATAATGAATATTGGATTCTCACAAAAACCTCCTCCATAAACGAAGGTCAAGTCCAAAGAACAGAGACGATTATGTCCTCAGGACCCCCAGGGGGTTGCCCTGACCCCAGACCCTAAGCTGGAGCCCAAGTCGTGGGGGGTCCCCATGGCCCTCCCCCTTTTTCCATCCCAGAGATGTGTGCTGTACCTTATCACACCAGACATTCCGATCCCCGAGGCTGAGTTCATCTGGGACATAAGCCACCCCACCTCAGCACTCCTGGGACGATAACCCAGAGATGCTGTCATCCCTCTAGACCTGGGAGGCTGATCCTTGCTACTACAAAGCAGGCCCCGAGCCTGCAGAGACCCCCTGAGGAGGGGTTGGGATGGCCACTCCCTGTGGGGGAACCCCCCAAATCCAGGTTACGGCCTGACCCTTTCAAAGCTCCAAGACAAAGTATTAGCCATGAAAAAAATCTGACTGACCGCAGGTGCCCGTCGCTGTAACCCTCACAACTACCCAGTGAGGACACCATCATGGTCCATTTTAGAGACGAGAACACACAGCAGAGACACGGTAAGCCCCTTGCCAATGGTCACACAGCGTTGAATCTTCATCCCCAGCCTGGGTTGCCTCTCACCTCTTTCATGGAAAGGAAGCCTAAACTCCAAAAGAGCAGGGCCCTGGCCCCACGGCCCCAGCTGGGGGTCTCTGGACAGAGAATCAGAATGTCACTTAATCTGGATGCTGACTTGGGTCAAGAAAATCCCGGCCGGGTGTGGTGGCTCATGCCTGTAACCCCGGCACTTTGGGAGGCCAAGGCGGGCAGACCACCTGAGGTCAGGAGTTCAAGACCAGCCTGGCCAACACAATGAAACCTGGTCCCTACTAAAAAATACAAAAAATAGCTAGGCGTGGTGGTGTGTGCCTATAATCCCAGCTACTCAGGAGGCTGAGGCAGGAGAATCACTTGAACCTGGGAGGCAGAGGTTGCAGAGAGCCCAGAGTGAGCTACTGCACTCCAGCCTGAGTGAGAGAGATTCTGTCTCAAAAAAAAAAAGATCCTACCTCCTTCAGCACCACCCCCACATCCGCTAAGAATGGAAGCAATGCCCAGGCCTCAAGCTCAGGTAAGAGGCCCCTGCCCAGGCTGGTTCAAGAGTATTCCCACTCTGCCCACCTAGAGACTACTGCACCAGACCCCAGAGAGTGAACAGAGACGTGGCTGGGAGCGTCTCACCCAGAACACCCCAACCACTCTGTTCCAGGGTGCAGAGGCCCATCCCGCACACCAGGTGAGCACACTTCTGGAAGCCTCCGGCCCAGCAAGGTGGGCTCAGAGCCATCTCCGTCCCTGACACCACAGCAGCTCCAGGGCAGGCAGGTCACGAGTCACAGTGGACACCCCTGGAGTCACGGCCATGAAGCTCTGCCTTCGCTCCACACACGGCCTCAAGCCTCAGCTCCATCCAGGCCAGACCCCTGCCATCCTCGGCCGGTATCTCATCCCCATGGTCCACGTCCAGGCCCACACTCCTGTCCTACCCCCAAGGCTTGGGTCTGGAGAAGAGTCAAGGTGTCCAGGGACCAAGTGCTGAACACACCAGGCAGAGTGTGAAGAGACACCGACCCAGGTGGGAACCCCGGCCATCTCTCCCCCAGGCTGCCGGTCAGTTTCATCCTGGTGATCCCAGCAGGGCCTGCGCTGGGCAGTGACCACTCCTGGCTTCACTACTATCTTCTAACAAGAGACCTCAGAATGTTGACCAGAAGGGCATAAAACTGAAAGCAGGAGGTGCCACACCCAGCCTGGGTGGACAGACTGCGGGAGCCCCACCCGGCCAGCCCCAACTCTGATGACCTCAGCTGACACCACGCACACGCACGGGCACCAAGTCCCAGGCCCTGGGGCCCATCCCCTTCTCGCCAGGTTGACAGCTACCCCCATTCCCAATGCAGCAGGACCAGCCTCCTGGCTCAGCCTCCACAATGGGCCTCCTGTTCCCCCTGACCTTTGTCCCCTCAGCCAGAGCCCCCCCCAGTGTCTGAAGCTGTATGTTTTCCTCCAACCCTCGGATGGGTGGGCAGGGAAAAGATGCCTCCCAGAAGGGGGAATGGGTCTGAGGAGGTGGAAACCAGCCCACCAAGCTCTGCTGCAAGACCCAGCCCCGAGGCCTTAGGACACCTTGTCCCCTCTGGGGCTGACCAGGACCCTGTTCCGGCAGATGAGACCCAGAGGCAGAGCCCTGGTCACAGCTCCACCACCGCACAGAGCAAAGCAAGAGCCACTGCCGGGCCAGGGGTGGGAGGGGGGAATCTGGCTCTCACCCGCGACGCCGCACTGGCTGGAGGGTGCTGGAGGGCTCTTCACCCCACCCAGTCTGCTCAGGGGGCCAGGGGAGGGAGGCAGCATTGCCCAGTGGGGCCAGGACCACCTATCCTCACCCCACAACAGGCAAGGTGGGAAAGGCAGGGGCTGCCCAAGGCTGAGCCTATGGGCTGAGACCCTCTCCCCACACCTCCAAGGCTCCCCCCACACCCAGAACTGACATGAGAATCCCTCATGAGAATAAGACCACAGGTATTCCAGACAGCATTCACAAGGGCCTCCAACATACAACCAGGGAGGACGCCGAGACCCACAGAAAGGCAGAGTCTGCACCCCAGAGAGGCACACAGGATGGGGGTACAGTGCTAGGCTCATGTCCAGGGGACCTGGGCCACCGGGCCCGAGTTAGACCCTCCCTTACCCTCCCCTCCCTTCCCTGACCCCCAGCAGTAAATATCCTCTGAGGACAGAAGGGTTCCCCAGACAAACACGCAGGGCTTTGTAGATCCCAGCCTTGGAGATCCCGGGCAGGTTAAGATGCGGAATCTGCTTACTCCATACCCAGGGCACCACAGAGGACCAAGTCCCCAGTGGCCAAGATAAGTCCCAGTTATGGGTCTAAAGTGCCCAGTCATGTGACAAGGAAACGGTCCAGAGTTGGCTGCAAAGTCCTTCACAAAGAACCCTCTCCCCGCATCTCCCTCCGGAGCCTGGAGTCACAATAGTGGGGCAGGGAGGATGTGAAATAATTGCTTTCTAAAGTCAAAGAATGGTTATTAATGTAGCCCCCAAACTGAAATCCTCAAACATTTCAGTGACCGCATATTCCAGGAAGAGCAGGCTTAGTCGTCACCAAATCCTCAGCCGACTTGAGCCCAGGGGTTCCAGACCAGGCAGACCAGGCTGGGTAACCCAGTGAGATCCCAGACTCTACAAAGAATTTAAAAATTAGCCAGGCATGGTGGCATGTACCTGTAGTCCCAGCTACTTGGGAGGCTTAGTGGGGAGGATCGTCTCAGCCTGGGAGTCCAAAGCTGCAGTGAGCCATGATCGCACCACCACACTCCAGCCTGGGCAACAGAGCAAGATCCTCTCTCAAAAAAATAAAAATAAAAATATAACATAATCCTCAGCTGAGGCCAAGCCAGATGGCTCTGCATCAAAACCACAGCCTCCTGGACTGGGGGCTGTGCCCACCTGTGCCCACCCACCTGTGCACCTGCTGCTCAAACCCATGGGTCCCACAGCCCAGGTGGGAGCATTAACAGCACTTTAACCTAACTGAAGCCAGTTTCCAGGGAGAGTAGCCCTAGGAGAGCCGACCCTTTCCAGATGGGAGCTCTGGGGACATGCCAGCCCCAGGCCTCAAGGAAACCAGAAGACACCCTGCAACCCCGTCCCAAAAACAGGAGACCGATGTCCCCATAGGGACTGACCCCAGACACAGGGAACCTCCCTTGCAAACAGGACGGCAGCAGCCTCGGCTCTCTCAGAAGGGCAAGTCCCTGCCTCAGACCCACTGCACAGGTGAGGAAAATGAGGCCAGAGAGGAGCAAACACAAGTCAAAGCCAGCCCACCCAAGATGCTGCACCCGTGGGTCTCTGGGCACACTTCCCTGAATGCAGGGAGAAGGGGCCCAGCCAGACAGCCCTGGCCCAGGACCTCAACAACTCAGGACCCTACAGCAAGCTCACCCGGCTGCTGTTCCTCTCCCAGCGCAACCCGGGGAGGAAGGCCCTGCTGTGGTGGATTCTTCCACTAAAATCCCAGCTTTAGGGGATAGCATTAGGAGGCGGGGTGTCTCAGGGAAGCCATTAAGTGCCCCGCCCCCCCGGCCTTTTTTTCTTTTTAAGAGAGAGTCTTGCTCTATTGTTCAGGCTGGAATCACGGATCACTGCAGCCTCAGCCTCCCAGACTCAAGTGATCCTCCCACTTCAGCCTCCAGAGTAGCTGGGACTACAGGCATGTGCCACCACGCCCAGCTAATTTTTGTATTTTTTGTAGAGATGGGGTCTTGCCATGTTACTCAGGCTCGTCTTGAACTCAGCGATCCTCCAGCCTCAGCCTTCCATGGTAGCTGGAACTGCAGGTGTGAGCCATCTCACCTGGCCTGATCAGGTCCTAGGAGTCGAGCCTTCGTGAATGGAATGAGTACCCTTATAAAGCGGCCTATGGAGCATGTTCACCCCATCCCTCACTCTGAGGGCAGAGCAAGAAGGCATGATCTATGAACCCAGAAAACATGGCCGTAGCAGAGACAGAGTCTGCCAGTGCCTTGATATTGGACTTTTAGCCTCCAGAAAGTTGAGAAATCCATTTGTTGCTAATCAGCTCCTAGTGGATGGAATTGTGCTACAGCAACTTGAACAGAGCAAGGCACTACCGCTACTTAAAGAAAGAGGGGCTCACCCTGGGATTCCGCAGCAGGAAGTCTGGACTCGAGCCCACCCCAAGCACTCTCTCTCCTTCTACTGGGTTGCTTTAGCCGGGCAACCCGCTAAAGGGGGACCCCCTTCCATAGGTCAAGAACTTCAAGAGGCAATGCAGGCTCTGAATGCCCCCCACCCCTCCTGCCATGCACCACGGTCCCCCACTGAAGAGCCTGCAGAGGACTCCCAGGGCCCAGAGATGCCAGATAACTTCTGGCTAAGCAGCTAGACAGCCTGCAAAGCCCAAAACGGCCCCCCGACTGTGGTCTGGAGCATGAAAAAAGGCCTGACTCATGACCAGAGAACAGAGTGGAAGTCCTGGCCTTTCCCTGCACCCCCAGGCACTCCTCTCCTCCCTGGGCCTCAGTGTACCTGCCAGGGAGATGGGAGCACAGCTGTGCACCCCCCACCAGCCATGCCAAGAGCACCTTGTGGCCTCCCAGGAGGGACCATGGCTGCCTGGTAGAGGTGGCCCTTGGGCCTTGTGGACAGGGCTCACCTTAACGCTGCGGTGGTGGACGCGGGAGGGCTGACACTTGACACTGCTGGTGTTGCAGCAGCCGGTGCAACGCTTCACCTCTACACACGGGGGCCAGATCAGGAAGTTGGCGGACGTGGGGTCAACCTGGCTTCGAGGAATCTCATAAATGACTGTCCTGGTCTTGCAGACAGCGGGGACAGCTTCCTCTGCAAAGGCGGGGGCAAAGTAAGCAGTGACCCAGCACAGTGTGGCCCAGCATGGGCACCGGCCTCTGTGACCACTGCCCCACCCCATGGCTGCGGCAGCTCCAGCTGGGCCTGGGG
Organism: Saguinus oedipus; assembly: GCA_031835075.1. Taxonomy (NCBI): domain Eukaryota; kingdom Metazoa; phylum Chordata; class Mammalia; order Primates; family Cebidae; genus Saguinus; species Saguinus oedipus. The sequence goes on from CM063170.1 coordinate 9,689,985, forward strand.
GGCAACCAGCGTGAGCCACAGGCCAGGATTCTCCCCAGGCAGCAGAGGCCGAGTTGGGAGCAGAGGTGCAGAGGCTGAGGGACTGGGTGGGCAGGAGCACCATACATCCAGAGGAGCCCGGCCCTGTATCTGCAGGCTGGAGGAACCTGGCCAGGTGGGGCCAGTGCCCAGGGGGGAGAGGCGGAGAGGGGGACTTAGGCCAGGTGGGGCCAATGGCTGAGGGGGCAGAGGGGAACTTAGCAGCGAATCTTACAGCACTTTCTGGGGTGCTCTGGCCTTCAAGACTTGTCTAAAGGGTGCAAAATGCAGAACCCCCACAGCAAATGTCACCTGGGAGGGCCTGCTTGTTATCAGCTGGGACCAGTCACCCACATATCACACTTTAAGGTGGAGGATACAAAATCCATCTTCCTGGAGGAAACCACAGCTCACAGAGGGGGGTCCACTTGCTCAGGACCACACAGCCATGAACAGTACCAGGGCTCAACCCCAACAAGTGGGACCCCAGAGGACACAGGACTGGGGTGTCAGACCTCACCTTGTCCCAGGCAAGAAATCAGGGACTGGCCCAGAGCCTCCCAAACCTGCTAGTTCCTTCTCAGGGGGCTGGAGGGGCATGAGGCTGCTCTGTAAGAAGGGAGAAAATATCCCCCAAATGGATGCCTGGGAGGAGTCCCAGAGCCAGCCATGAATGGGGCAGGGCACTCAGAATGCAGTGAGAGCTCTGTGGGTAGGTGTAGGGGGCAGCCCCTGGGCACGCAGGAGCACAGTGCCTACACCGAAAACTGGAAATTAAGCACAGCCACGTTTCCAGCAAGGCTCCTGGGGACAGGCCCCAACAAGATGGGGCACTGAAGGAATTTATGATGGCTCGTCTCCCCTGGAAGTTCTCTTGGCCCAGACTAGGACTCCAGGAGGAGCAGGCAGGCTGGAGCAGGAGACATCCCCGAAGGAGGGAGGCCTCCAGAGAGGCCAGAGCCAGAGGCACCAGGGCCAGGCCTATTTTAAGGAGGAGGAAACGGGTGGCTCGCCTGAGGCCGCGATGTTGGAGAGTGGGTAGCCCCTCCCCACCCAGCCCTGCCCTGCCCACATTGGCCTCCTGGACTCACCGATACTTCTCTTCCTTCGAACAGGCAGGGGCCGCTTCTCAGGTGCATGCTTGGTGGCGTGGACCCCATGAGCTCTCAAGCTGGTGTCCAAAGCATCCTCACTCCCTGCAGACAGAAGGAGAGCACCGTGACTGCTCCAGGCCTGTGCGCTGAGCCCTGGGCCTGTCCAGCCGTATGTCACACAGACCAGCTTTCGGAGCCACTGGGGAACAGGGATTGGGCAGTACAGCCCCTCTTCCCCACCATGAGGGGCAGGGGATCCCCTGGGAGAACCTCTGTTCCCACCAGGGCTCTTCAGATATGCAGGATATGAAGCTACAGGAAATGCCCCATTAGCACAGAGGTCCCCAAATGCAGGGACCTGTGACAATGCTGAGGGCCCTTCAGGGAAGGGACGGCAGATGGTCTCCTCTATGGCGCCCCCTCCCATGTAGCTCAGGTGAAGGGTGTACCCGGTCAGGAGACGCCAAAGGCTGCCCAGCTCGGCTCGGCTCACCTCACCTCCCTGAGGGGCACAGGGCTAAGTCAGGCCCCACCCCTGTCTGGGGGCTGGACCAAGGGAGAAAAAGAGGCAGCTTAGGTTTCTGCAGGTGCCTGAATGTCTCCCTCCCTCCCCGTCGCTCAAGCGCTCCTCGAAGAAGTGGCTTAACCTTTAAGGGGCACTGGAAGCAGCCAGACTGGGCTGTGGGCCAGACCCCACTCCTCCCTGAAATGAATCTACTCTAGGGCCAGTGGCCATGAGGAAAGGCAGGAAGGCACATGGCCTCTCATGGAGCCTACACCAAGGAGTCCCCGGGGCCTGACAGAGGGAGGCAGCCTGCAGAAAGGGGTTGAGAGAAGCCTGCATCTGCCAGGCATGTTTACAGTGAGGCAGCCAGGTATGGGTAGGGCAGGGGCCCAGAGCCAAGACCAGCACTGACCTGGGAGCAGCACCAAGAACCCTATTCCCCTCCCCAACCAGTGCACACACCTCCCCTCACAGGCGCTGACCCCCCACCCCGCCCCACCGCACCATGGTGTACACGCCCCCCGCCTGGTCACAGGCACTGAGGGCTACGACAGACAGGCTGGGGGAGTCTCAGCTCTCTGATTTTAGCAGCAGGAAGAGGACCCACAGTCCTGCCCATGGACACTGCATGAACCTGGGCACCGCGGGTGCCTCTGGGCCTCCTTGCCTTGGTCCCCTGACACGAGCCCAGGGGTTTCTTCCCATCTCCCTCCATCCTGCCTCCCCAATATATAACCAAGGGCAAACAGGCACTGAGACAGTGAGCCTCACAGCCAGGATGTTCCAGAGGCAAACAGATCTCCCCAACCCCTCCTAGGAAGCTCAGGACGTCCCAGTCACCAGCCCAGATGGTTAACAGGCTCTGCACCTCCTGGGTCCAGGACGAGCAGCCCAAGGCCTCTCTTCCCAGCCCACCAAGGCACCAATGACTGTCCAAACACCAACCGGAGAAATCTCAGCTTCCTCCACACCCGCAAGACGCCTGAGACCTGCAAACCTCACATAAGGTGTGAATGGCAAAGATGAAGCCTGCCCAGAGCCTTTTTACTGAAAATGACTCAATGTTCCGATGCCACTAATTTTTTTTGAGACCCAAAATAAAATCAGAACTACTCACGAAATAAGAATTTCCCATCAACCAACTGTTACAAGCAGCATTTTTTTTTTTTTTTTTTCATAAAACAGTGACACTTATGAGTCACATCCTGGTGGTGGCCATCTTGCCATGGCCAAACCAAAAAGCGACTGGTCCACTCTCCAGTTGAAGGAGAAAATTCAGTAATAACACCTCTGCGTTAGCTGCTTTACCAATGAGTTAGTTTCTATGTGTGCGGTGGCTGCTATCACTTCTTTCCATCTGAGGAAACTGAGGCCCAGAGAAATAACAGGACAAGGAGGAGTGGCTTGTAGGAGCCTCCATGGTCTGCGTCCACAGGGCACAGGCCCCATGCCCCACCAGCCTCTAGCCCTGGCTTAATAAACAGAGAAGACAGCACCCCTACTAGTTCACTGACCCCTTGAAAGCCTGAGCTGGCGAATTTCTTGAGTCAGGTGAGAGAGGAAGAATAGCTCCCACCCCTTTGCCCCTGGCTCAAGATGCCAAGAGAATGCTTTCCAAAGCCGCCCTTCCAAGCTATGCTGGCTGAGACATCGCTCACTCATTGCAGCAGCCGCTCACAGCTCACCAAAAACGGCCCTGAGCAGCCCAGGCCCAGGCGGCCTGGCCAGCAAGAATCACTCCTAAAACTGCTCCCGGAACAGTTAATCAGGAGGCTTTGCCTTTTGTGTTTTAGGCACAGATGTCCCAATGACAACTCCAGGACAGGGAGAATCTTCCAACCATCAGTCCTGATCTGACACTACTGGCCCGAGAGGGGGATATTTATGTTATCAGTCCCTCAATGACCCACGGGCGCCAGGCCAGACTGCTTAGGGGAACAAAGCTCCCCAGCTGCCCCTGCACACAGGACAAACAAGCCCTAAATGCTGGCTGCCTATCATTAAAAGACCACATGCTGGCTTCTGATCTACAAGCCACAGGTGAAAAACCTTCACTCTTCACTCCAGTACACCCTCTGAATAAAATGTTCCAGCTCCAGCAGGATGGTGAGGAATCCCAGGGCCCCTGCTCCTCCAGCCACAGCCAAGGAGTCACCCAGACCCCAGCCAGTGCCTTGCTCAGTGCCCCCAACTGTACAATGGCACACAGCCTGCAAGCTGGCAGGAGCCAAGTGCCAGTCACAAAGCCCCACCCACTTGGGAGAGGAGTCAGCATAGCTGGGGAGCACACCTAGGGTTCCTGAAAGCCTCTTTTCTGTTTCCTACAGCACAGGCCTCAGAGGCACCCAAAGCCAAGAGTGTCAGCCTGGAAGGGTGCTACGGGAATTCCAAGAGAAAGTCTGTCACATTTGGTTTCTCCCAGCACCCAGCCCCTTCCCTCATGAGCCCTGCACTGTCCCCTGCCTGTAATAGACCAGAAGCACCTCTAGATCTAAAAGAGAGGCCAGGAACCGGAGGGACTCTTACCCCACGAGAACTGACCACAAGCAGTTTACAACCCTCCCTATGAGAGAGCAGGAGGTGAGGAAAAGACATCCCCTACAAGCTGGAGAAGCAGCCGGGCCTCTCTGTTCCTCAGGCCAGAGATTGTGGGTTTCTCTGGTTCCATTTCCCGCCAGACCTGGGGAGGGGACTGGACAAGGATGAAGGCAACCCCCCTGAGTCACAAAAGATTTCCCACCAGGGGCAAGGCTAATGGCGAGAGAGGAGGCAGATGCCACCCCCATGTTCAGCCTCCCAGACACAAGGAGAATCCCATTCAGACCCCAAAACATCTCACGGAGACTGGAGGGCTGATGAGATCTGCTCTCTTCATTCCCTGGGGCAGGAGGAAAGAGTTCCTGGGATGTGGCTGCAGGGGGAATTTGAAACCGCCTGGGAGGACTAGCTTAGGGCATCCTAGTTGTTTTCAGTTTGGACCCCACGACCTAGAAGCCCCCGGTCAGGAATGCCATCAACATAACCCCAAGGAGCCGCAAAGCTAAAGGCGATAATGGGTAGGGGTGGAGGAGGCGGGGCTGCCAAGACCAGAATAAGAATAGTCCCAGCAGAAAGTGAATGGCCCATTTCCCTGCGGCTTCCAAAGACAGTCCCAGGAGAAGGCTCATCTGCGAGCACCCCCCTCCCAAAAAAATAGCCCTGAAACCTTCTCAGGAAAGCAGTCTCCCCACTTTTCCAAACCCATCCAACACCAGCGAGATTCAGGCAAGTGTTTCCCCCCAACACAAACCAGAGCCAAATCCTTCTCCCCAGAGTTATCCAAGGAGGGACCCGATCAAAATCCCCCCGCCCAACTGTGCTCTGGAGTGAAACACTACCGCCCCGATAAGGATCAGCCCAGGGATTTCCTGGGTCAAGAAACTACAGAAACCATCGGCCTTGTTAGAAAATGGTTTTGGCATGAAACGAAAATAGTTCAGGCCTCTCCACCACCATAATTAGGTACAAATTTCCAAATGACTAGACCATGTGATTTCACTTAATCCCCCCACACCCTCCCCTTTTCCAGAGTCCTCTGCAGGGAGAGAAAAGTCTTCATTTCATGTCACTTCTTCCAGTTCTGCTGCCTTTAGCTACTCTTTTTAACAAGTTTATCGCAGGCCCCTTTTGAAATCAGCTAACGAGTTCTGCCACACAAGGATTTCCCTGGTTAAAGCTCAGATTGCGGTTCCCCGGCCAAGTGTGCATTTTGAAAAGGGCGCCACAAGGACCTGGAAGAAAGACCTCGCCTTCTGGGAAGGGGCTATCTAGCCCCGAGGGGGCGGGCGGCCACCCTACACCCTCGCCCCTCCCACCCAACGTGGTCCACCGGGGTCCCCCGGGCGTGAGAAGCCCCTTTAACCCTTGCCAACCCGGGTCGAGTCCAGTTCTGCAGCTGACATTCGCTCCAAAACTCTGTCCTTGCAAATAAACTGTTTTCTTTAGTGGCTCGGCCTCAGGGCCTGAGGGTGAGACGCAAAAACAGCCCCCAGGCAGCAGATGCGTCCAAGTCCCGGCTTTTTATTAGGTAGTGAACAGAGAAAGACACCGGCCTCCCGAAGCCACAAAGGCCTAGCCCTGCGGCAGGAACGCCGCACCAGCTCCTAGGGATTACAAAGGGGCCGGGCCCTGATCCGGGGGCCGACTCCGCCCGCCCCTGGGTCCGGGAGCCGCGCCTGCCCCTGGGGCCTCGCTCCGCGGGCTGCCCGCCTGGTGCACTAGCCAGGGCTCCGCGCCCAGGACCTGGGCAGGCTCCCGACGCTCCTCCGGCCCCAGGGCAGGCGCGGGGCCGGCACACCTGGCGAGGGCGCAGAGGCTGAACTTTGTGTGACACACGCGGCGTTTTCCTTCAAGGCGAAAACAATCCCTGGGCGAGCGAGCAGCCCTCGACCGCGACTGGGAGAGAAAGTGGCGACTGAAAGAGAAACTCCTGACTCATCCGCCTGGGCGCTTAGGGCCGGGGATTGGATTCTGACCTTTCGGTGCGCTGCGCGGCGCCCCGCCCGGCCCCAACTCGGGGCGCACGGGGCGCACAAGCCGCCCGCCCCGCACCTCCCCGCGCCGAGGGAAGGGGCGCGATTTACCTACGGAGTCTATCTCCAGGAGTCGCTGGAGGTCCCGGATGCTGTGGATCTGACTGTGCGCCAGCCTCTCGATCACCTCGCGGGGGATCTCGGCTTCCTGCAAGCAGAGACCACAGGGTCAGCGCCCGCGGCCCAGGGCCCGAGGAGACCCCGCGAGTGCCGGCCGAAGCCCTGGCCCCAGACCCCGCGGAGCCCTCGCCCCGGCCCTGGAACCAGAAGCCGGGGGTGGGGCTGGAAGAAGACCACGAATTCTCCACCCCTATCCATGGTCTGCCCTTGGCAAAATCAAAGTCCCCCACGCTTTACATTTTCAGACAAAAACCCCCGCACTCCGGCCCCTCTGCCCGGGGTGTCAGTTACAGAAGATCTCAGGGCAGCTAGGGGGCCGGGAGTTTCTGATTTAAGAGTGAGATCAACATCTAGAAAGATCAAGTTAAAATGCGTCACGGATCGGCGAGAGTCACGGCAGCCCTCACACTTTAATCCAGGCAGGGCTTAAATTTCACGCCCGGAATCCCGGGCCGAAGCCGCGGAGAGGTCTCTCCGTCTCACAAACACACGCGCGCGCGCAGACACACACACGCGCGCACACACATTCACTCACACACTCGCCCCACCCCGGGCTCCGGCCCAGCCGCGGCCCTAGCGCCGACCGAGACGCCCAAATCCAGCCTGCGGGCGGCTGGGAGAAGCCTTCAGGGAGAGCGAGGGTTAAACTTCCACCTCGCGCAGCTCTCCGGGCCCCGCCGAGACCACCCTCACCTTTGGCCTCCCCCACTTCCCTTCCTGATTTTTAAGGAGAGTCGGGGGTCGCTGGGGAGCCTGAAGCACTAAGTTCCCACGCCGGGGGCTGTGGAAAGTCATTCATCACAGCAAAGCTCCCGGGGATGGGGATGGGGATGGGGGGGCGGGGACGCCGCGGTGGGAGGGTGCGGGAGCCTGGTCCGGCCCCAGCTCTCTTCGCTCAGCCACCTGTAAGCAGGCCCGGGCGGGCGGGACTGCGCCGACCCTGCGCCCCGCCGGGCTCGGGCACCGGGAACCGGGGGCTGCGGCTCGGCGCTGCCCACCTTTCCCGGCCAGGGGCTTCCGCAGCTGCCGCCCCTACCTGTTTATCGGGCGCCCTTCCCTCCTCCCCGGGCTCCGCCGGCTCACACACACAGACACACACACACCCCCTTACCCGCTCCCCGCACCCCGCTGCCGCAGCGCCCGCAGAGCCCCAGCTCCCCTTCCCCGGAGAGGCCCCCGCGCCCCCCGAAGTTTCTCCCCACTCGTCCACCTCGCTGATCCCCGGTTCCCCCCGAGGCAGAGCGACGCAACACGCTGGAAACTCCCCACACACTTAGGCATGGCAGAAGATAGAACCCAGTTGAGAAAATTTAAACACGGACCACCCTAGCAGAAACCAAAATGCTCTCTGCAGAGCCCGTGGCGTCCCAGCCGGCGGGTGGGTGGGTGGGCGGGCGCGGGGGGTGTGCGCCGGAGAGCCGGCGCAGAGACTGGGCGCGGGGGCGGCACCCACCTCGGCCAGAGCATGGGCGAGGTATCCGCAGCTGAGGAGCAGCAGGCAAGCCCAGGTCCTCATCGCGTCTCGAGGCGCTGGCTGCTCGGCGGAGAGGCGAGGCCGCGGGGCGGGCGCTCCAGCCGGTCTCCTGTGGCGGCGAAATTCAGTACCATCCCTTAGGGAGCGCGGCCCAGAGGAGGGTGGCGCGGGGAGCACGGAGCTGGCAGAGCGCGCCCGGCGCGAGCAGCGAGTGCGGAGAGGCAGGCAGCGCCAGCCAGGAGGAGGAGGAGGAGGAACGGAGTGCGCGCCCGCCGCGCGGGGAGCCTCCTGGGCCGCCGGGTAGGGGGTGGGGACGGAAGGGGCGGAGGGCGGGGGCTGGGCTTCTTCCTTGGTGCGTTCCCGGTGCTGGCCGCCGCCGCGCTCGCTCCCCGGCGCTGGCTTCAGGAGCGACCCGGCCGGTAATTCTGCATATTTGCGGGCATCTGTCCCCGAGAAGAACTCCGGAGGGAGGCTGGGGCCGCCGCCGCGCCACCGATCACCTGTCTGGACGCCCGGCCCGGCCCCGGCTACGGGCTCGCGCTCTCCCTGCGGGCTGCCAGCGGCCCTGCGCGTCCACCGCCGGCCCCGTGCTCGCCTCCGGCCTCCTCTCGCAACCGCCGCCCGGCAGGGCACAACGCGGCCCAGCACGGCGCAGTCCGGCGGCCTGCGTGCGCCCCTCCGCGGCGCGCCCTCGGCTCCGCCGCCGCGCTCCGCCCTCCGCCCGCCGGGGCCGGGCAGCGCCCGCGGCCGAGCTGCCTGGCAGCCGCCACCCGTCCGGGGCCTCGCTGCGCCGCCCGCGCGGGCCTGAGGGCGGGCGCAGGGCCCAGCCGGCGCCTCCGCCGCTGCAGCGGCCGGGAGAGGAGGAGGAGGCGGCGCAGGCAGGCCCGGCTTGCCGGAGTTGGGCGGGCTCCGCAAGGCGCGCGTGTGGAGCCGGCCGGCGGCGAAGAGAGGGTTATAGCGCCGCCGCCGCGCCCCTCCCCCGCCCCCGCCCCCCCGCCTCCCCCGGATTCCGGGCCCCGGACCCGCACCTCGGAAGCACGCGGGGTTTGTGCGGACCCGGCAGGGCTCGGGCGCCGCCGCCGCCGCGGCAGGGAGCACACACGCGCTCGCGCAGGCAGCTAAATCCATCAAAGCCCCGCGCCCAGCTCCGCGCCGGGGCTCTGCGCCCCTCCCTCGAGCTTGCCCACCCTCCAGTGCCAGCTGCAATCCTGCGGCACCGGGTGGGGAGGGAGGAGGCCGCCGCAGAAGCGCCGCCGTCGCCGGCTCGCCTCTCTCGGGCCCCAGCGGCGGCAGCGGGCAGCGACCAGAGCTGCTGCGCCAAAAAGGGCGAGAGAGCCGGCCCCCGCCCCCGCCCCGGCGCTCCGGCCGCTCTCCACCGTTGGGATCCAGGGCCCCAGCCTTCCCCTCTCCATAAAAGGAGGGGGAGTCAGCCGTGGGGGAAGGCGGGGGACGGGTTTGGGGCACTCACCTGGCGGCCGCCACGCGCCCCCGCCCAGGATCCGAAGCCCGGGGCTTCTGAATGAGGACCCTCCACCCACATTTCCACTTGGGAACGAGCCCAGGTCGGGGGAAGGGGCTGCAGCCCGTCTCATCCCCACCCTGGGACCCCGCGTCCCCCAGACCCCTATTCCCGCGCCGAAGATAGGGCCACGCTCTGAGCTGTGAAGTCGAGGGGGTGGAAGAAAAAGGAGGCACCGGTGAGGGTCCCCGGGTTCTGAGCCTCCGGCGTCGGGATCCGCCGGACGCACAGAGCGCCACCTCCGGCCGAGGCGCAGCTCAGAGCGCTATGCGGGGGAGGAACGCGCGCCGAGGCCGAGGTCTGAGCGTGGCTAGACGGCTCCCACGCCGAAAAACGGCGGGTGCGCGGGATGATTTCGCCTCCCTAGACCAGGTGGGATTGGACCCGACCTCCGGGTCTAGATGCCCGTCAGTGCCCTGCCGGAGGGTCTACGCTCCCTGGTACCGGGTTCAGCGCGGAGGTTGGGGGGAAGCGCGCAGTGCAGACCCTCAAGCTAGACGGCCTAGGCCCCGGGAGACTAGGAGACGCTCCCGTGGGTGGGCAGCCGAGGAGAATTACTCCCGCTCCAGCCGTCACCCCCAATTTCGTGGATTAAGCCTCCGCCCCCGCCGCGGCCGCCCTCCCTCCAGACAAAGGCGGTTAAGGCGCAGCCCCGCGGGCGGTCTTTCATCCCCAGCTCCGCCGATTCTAGCATTTCAAAGGCCGAGTCGGAGGGCGCTTCGGGGGCGCTCGCCTTCCCCCAAATATGTGGCAGGCGGGGCCTGTCTCACTGCTCCCAGTGAGTCGCGTCTACTTTCGCCCTTCCACACACCTGCAGGCCTCCTCCCCAGGTTTCTCCCTCCCCCTGGCCGCTGCCCCGGCCCGCGACACCCTCTGGGTGGTCAGGACCAAGCGGTACCCGGACAGAAAAAAGGGAACCTTGGACACGTTGAGAAGCACCTGAAAGCCAAGTCTCGTCCCTCCAGGGGGAACTTGTGCGGCTCCGGAGGGGACGCCCACTGGACGGCTTCTGGGAGGAGCCAGACCCGGCCTCATTCCTCGGTCAGTTATTCCGGAGTCGCACGCACCCTGTCCTGCTAGGTGTCGGACCCCTTGTGGGCAGAGGGGGGCCGAAAACGCCTTTTTGGGGTTAGAAGACTCAGGTGACGGTGTGGAAAGCAAGGAGGAAGGTCGCGTTGTATTGGGGATGGAGGACCCGTCCCAGCTGACTGGATCCTGGTGTTTCTCGCCGCCTCTTGGGGGTCTAGATGGGTGCTTCCCTCGGCTCCCCAGCCCGGCCTGGAGCTACGGGTGTGCATAGCTCGAGTTTAGGGCCACCTGAGGACGTGGAAGGGGCGCTGGAGCGAGGCAGGGGCTGGGGTGGGGCGTGGGTGCATCACCCGCGGGACGCAGAGCATAGGCGAAAGCGGTGCAGGCATCTCTCTAATCGCCAGCCGCTATTAAAAATAAAACCGCGACCCGTCGCCATGGTGACCACAACAACAGCGGCCGTGCGAGGGAGGGGAAAACTTGTGCAGCCGCGCGACAGCCGCCTTCGGGGGAGACTTGGGGCACTGCGTGCCCCAGAGCCCGCGGCCCACAAGGCGTGGGACAGGGATACCCTATCAGTCCCGCCCCATTCTCCGCCGGGTCCCCAGAAAAAAACAAGGAGACATGGACCCCCACAGGCGGAGCTGGGCGTTGAAATCGCACGACTGACTTAACCAAGAGGTCACTGGCTTGGATGAAACCCGCGCCCACGTGGAACCCCTCCCCGGCCTTCGTTTCCATTCACACTCCCAGCGTCCTCATTTCAGCCCCGGGAGAGGGGGGCGGAGGGAGGAGGTGGGTTTCGGGTGTCCGGCCCAGGAGGGGACGGAGCGACCCGAGCCCGGCCGGCGGGTTTTGTGCGCCGAGGCTGCAGCACCTGCCCCGCCCGCCCTGCCCGCTCCTTGCAGATGGGGGCGGTCACATGCTTCTTTCTGGCTGGGAATCGAGTTTCACTTCCAGCCGCTATTAGTCGGTTCACACAGTTCACTGCAAACATTTGATAATGAGGCTAAATATACTCCTGCGTCGGAGGAGGCGTGGGCGGCCGCGGCCTGAGCGCGTGGGTACTGCGCTCAGGGCTCCGCGGAGCGTCCCCGCCCAGGCCTGGGAGACAGAGGCGCCGACCCGGGTTGGCTGGCTTTTTGCGGGAAGGAGACGCGCCCCGAGCGCCTCCCCAGAAACACTCCCACCCCGCGCTGCGGCGCGCGTCTAGGAGGCCGTGGGCGCCCCAAGGTGTGCCCGGAGCCCCTGGTGGAAGTGGCGGCGCTGCGGGGAGAGGGTGCAGGGAGCTGCTGGTGGGAGGCGCGGTGCACCTGGCGGCCTGGGATGTCCGGTCGCACCCGGAGCCGGTGCTTCCTGCCTCCCCGGCGCGCCCCGACGTGCCCGCTGGTCCATAATCACCGTGAGTCAGGTGACCCAAATCGGCCAAGCGAGGGGGCCTGTCGCGCAGCCGGGGCGGGTGGCCGGACGTCTGCCGATGACTGGTTCCTTCCCGCCCTTCCCGGGACCGACCCCGGCACCCAGGGAGGGCGGGAAGAGACCTGGCCATTTCTCAGGGTAGGGGGCTGCAGAGGTAATAGACTGTCGCCGAGCCCAACCCTTCTCCCTCGTACCCACTGAAGCTGCGTGTCCGGGGCCGTCCCGGCTTGGCACCAGTGGGCGCGGAGCTATTGCTGTCGTAATTTAGTAGTAGTAGTAATGGCTGACATTTACTGCGACTTCGATTGCACCAAGTGCTAAGCTATTTCCTTGTATAATTTCATGGAGGCTCACATATCAACGCTAAGCGCAGACTTGCTGCCTCTCATATTACCGAGTACTGAGCAGCGGGGCTCAGCACCCCAGGGCACCTCTGCAACCTCGATAAATAGATAGGATCCTCAATTCTCAGGGGCATTTATACCTGGAGTGGACAGGCAGGAACAGGAATGACACTGTGGACACTCGGGAACCACGTAGCAGCCAACACCGCCCCCATCCCAGTTCCCTCTGCCCTCTGCCCCTTGACATTGGCCTTGATGAGATCTGTCCCTAGACTGCCCTGGGTGTCAACTCCTCTGAAACATGGGAAGCCGACAGCCGTCACCACGCACAGCTGTGTCCTCTGTCAGGAAGCCTTCCTCCCACCCACCCGCCCAGGAAAAGCTGCACTGGGATGCCCTGGGTAAGGACACTCCTGGCCACCTGTCTGCCCCTGGGGTGGGAGTGGGAGGGCCAGCTGGGCGCCTGAATCCAGGCCTCTGTCCCCCGTGCCAGAGCAGATTTCAGAACAATTTGTAATGACGAAACCCCACATTCCCCTTTATCTCTGGGCAAGGCTTTCTTCCTTCTAGGCAATAAATCCAAAAGCAACCCAGCCGTGGGCTGGACTCCTTGAAGATCAAAACTGTCCAACGCGGGCGTTAATTAAGTCATTATCTCAGGCCCCCAGCGACTAGGGATCAGGCCTTTCCAGTTCACACTCCCCAGAAAGGGAGATAACCCACCCCACCTCCCGCCAGCAGGGTGAGAAGGCTCCCTCTCCGTGTCATTTTAACTCCCTATTAAATCATTTTCTTTTCTTTAAATATACAAACAGAACTGACATTGAAAATAGCACATGAGCCCACAATCATTTTTTGAACATTCTGTGAATGAAGACATGTATGAAAGGATACTTCATGTCTTCAAGAAATGAAAGCGCAGAATCTAGCTAAACCAGGGCCATTCTGTCCAGGAGGGATGGCCACGTGTGGCCACTGGGCACATGAGACGTGGCAGGTCCAAACTGCACAGTGGCAGTATAGTAAGTTCAGGACACACGCCAGCTTTAGAAGGCTGAGTAAAGAAAGCATGCAAAATTTCTCATTGGGAATGATTGTATGAATTGTAGGTTGAAATAGCATTTTGGATATAAGGAGTTAAATAAACATGATTAACATTAATTTCGATGTTGGCCTCCCAGAGGCTCTTCTTGCTCCTGAGGGCCACAGCCAGCTCAGAAGCTTGCTCTAGGAAATACCAACACGTTCTTTCAACACACGTCTATGTGCCAGGCACTGTGCTAAGTGCTGAGGACACAGCACTGATACCAGGCCCTCAGGGAGCTCTCAATCTCTTTGGGGAAACCATAAGTGAGAGACAAACATACAGGTAAGGGATTTCAGGCTGAGGTCAGGGAGACCTCATCTGACGTGTCTGAGAAGAAGCCACTGAGAACATCTAGAACATCTAAGTCAGGCATTCCAGGCAAACGTGACAATGCAGGTGCCAAGGGCCCAGGGTGGAAACAGCTTGGCTTGTTCACGGACCAAGGAAGAAGATTGCTTGGCCTCGGGATGAAAGAAGGGCTCTGGGTTTTATTCTAGGAGCAATGGAAACCATTGGAGGGCCTTAGGCAGGAACACGAGGTGTAGTGGCATAAAGGAAGAAGGGGCCAGGCACAGTGGCCCACCCTGTACTCCCAGCACTTTGGGAAGGAGGCCAAGGCAGGAGAATTTGCTTCAGCCAAGGAGTTTGAGACCTGCTTGGGCAACACAGCAAGACCCTGTGTCTACTAAAACGATACAAATCAGCCATGGTGGCATAAGCATCAGGTCTCAGGTCTGAGAAGACTAAGGCAGGAGGATCGCTTAAGCCCAGAGTTTGAGGCTGCAGTGAACTATGGCACCACTGTACTCCAGCCTGGGTGACAGAGGGCCCCTGTCTCTAAAAACTAAATAAATAAAGGAACAACAATCATGTTATTCTGTATTTCTCACATCCGGAATTCAAGATGGGCTCAGCCAGCAGGTTCCGGCTCAGGATCTGTCCTGCAGTCAGGATTGGTGACTGGAACTGTCATGGGGAGCAGTGTGGTTGGGGCTGGCCAGCATCCCCCACGTTCAGGTGGGCTCAGGGCTCTGTCCCATGGCCTATCGGGGGCCAGCTTGAGCTTCCACACAGCATGGGAATCACGCTCCAAGGACAGGTTGCCTCTGGGACAGCAGAGGGCTTCGTGTGCGTGCTCCTGCACCACAGGGGAGGCAATACACTCTCCTGATCCAGCAGTGTAAGTCTGCAGCACCATGACTCTCTACGCTCTCAGCCTAAGCTGGCCCCAGCCTTCCTGGACACTGGAGGAGGGGACACAGAAACTCCCTCCTGGACAGAGGGAGTGCCAGGGTGTGCACAGGCAGGTTCTAACACTGCTTCATGGTTTCACAGCGATCCCTCATGGAGAAGGGGCTGGAGGAGGACAGGGAGGTGTGCAGTCGTCAATGAGAAATGAGGGTGGTGGGCTTTCAGAAGGCTGCAGTGGAGACTGTAAGGAGAGTGCACGAAGTAGACTTCTGAAAGGCCCAGAAGGTTCCTGGCAGCTGCAGACGCTGGATTCTTATCACTTGCCAATTGCTGGGGTGTAAACACTCCCACCGTCACTATTTTAGGCTATGCTCCTTGCCTCCACTGGGTCTGGCCCTTAAAACAGCAAGAAAACAACTTGGAAGCTGAGTCAGCTACATCTCCTAGTCGTCCCCACAGATCCTTTCCTGTTCCAGAGTTCCTGTTAGCAGCCACCTGGGGTTCACAGGGGGCATCCCCAGTCCTGTGCAGTGAGAGAAAACCAAGGAAGCACCTTGATCTCACCTAGAAATTAAGGTCATCACATCTGACACCTGCATTTTACAGGTGAGGAGGCTGACATTACAAATAGTGGTGGTGAGATTTGAACCCAGATCCCTGTTCTCTGGGAACTGCCATTTGCCTGAGAGCTGTGGGGCTACGCAGGGAGACACAGAAATACAGACCCAGATGGCTCCCTCAGAAACAGAGTCACCCCCGAGGGCAGCTGGAAGGGAGTGGGCAAGGACTGGTCTTCAGGGACCTCCACTCTCCCTGCCCCTCCCCACACTCCATCCTCTCCCTTCCTCTCTGCAACCCCTGCCGACCCTTTGCGGATCCTGCTTCTGGAAGCTTTGATTTGAGGCCTGGGCGGGGATCGATGTTTTCTCGGTAGATGTTTTGGCTGGGCAGACTGGTCTTTGAGAAGCAGCTGTGGCAGACTGGGGCTAGAAAGTGAGGGGGTTAGAGAGCCTGAAGTTTAGTGACCACTGCCCCTCCCAGGCCAAAGCCACAAACCTCTCCCACCCCCAAGGGCTTCAGACTCAAGGCCCAAGTTCCTGCATATTGGATGTGAATTCCAAGTTCCAAGGTGGGGCAGGCATGGGCCTGAATCATCCAGCAGTTCACTGCGGTCACTGGGGTCACCCGGTTAAAGCGCACAAGCCAACTTCAGACCTCTTCCCCTGGGCTCTGCCCACAGCCTCTGTCCCTCTTGTGACCATGGACGGGTTGGGAGCAGCCTGTGGTCCCTCATTCCATCCAGTTTTGAGGGCCTCACCCCCGTCAAAAGGTGCAGGTTAGATGTGGGGAGAGATGAAGGAGTCAGGACAAGCCCCTGTGCCCCTGACCTTCCTCGGCCTCTGCTGAGGGAAGAGGATGAGAGGCCGACCTTTCCCCATGAAAAAGACTCCACACCAGGGCAACCAGCACCTCCTTTGAGCAGAAGTACAAATCTGACCTTCACCAGCAGGGCCGAGGCAGAGGGGACCCCAGCTCATGGAACAAAAAAAAAAGAAGTGGCCTGTCAAGGCCAGAAGGAGAGGCAACCAGAAAGACACATGCATGTGTGCATAGAAAGCAGAGAAACTTCAAGAACAAAGAAAGTATGGGGTACGAGGAAGAGGAGGAAGGTTAAGCAAACAGTATTTTTATTTACTTATTTGAGACAGGGTATCTCTCTGTCTCCCAGGCTGGAGTGCAGGGACAGGATCTCGGCTCACTGCAATTGAACCCCCAGGTTCAAGCAATTCTCCCACTTCAGTCTTCTGAGTAGCTGGGATTACAGGCATGTGCCACCACGCCCAGCTAATTTTTATATTTTTAGTAGAAACAGGTTTTTGCCATGTTGGCCAGGCTGGTCTTGAACTTCTGGCCTCAAGTGATCTGCCTGCCTCCACCTCCTAAAGTGCTGGGATTATAGACGTGAGCCATCACAAGACCAACCATATTTTAGAGCCACAATAATCAGAATAGTGTGGCATTGATGTGACCAGAGACCCCAGAAAAGGCTCTGTTGTAGATGAAGAATTTTAAAAGATACTGAAAGGATTGCATATTAAATGCAGATGAAACTGTTCTAAAAAAAAAAAAAACACCAACAACAATCTGATGAAATCCTCACTTTACCCCACACTAAATACACTTCAGATGGATTAAAAAATTAAGTTGTTACAAAAAAAAAAAAAAAAAAAAAAAAAGCTTAGGAATAAACTTGGACCACATGAAGCAAGGATAGGCACACATCCCCTGCTGCGATCCTGTCAAGGATGTTTAGCCCTGATCTGACCTCAAGGAAACAGGGAGACAACCCAGACTGAGAGACATTCCACTTAACACCTGGCCTGACCTGGAAAAGCGTCACTGCCATGAGAAAAACACCAGAGGGCGACTGTTCTAGGCTAACAGGGACTTAAAAGATCTGACAACTCAATGCCACATTCCATTCTTGACAGACTCCCACATTCAAACCAGCAGACAGCTCAAAGTCTGACTGGGACCACTGGGGAAATATCAGATACTTTATCGTATCATTGTTGAGTCCTTTGAGTGTGCTGATGGTGTGATGGTGGTGCAGGGGGACTTCTTTATTCTTGGGTGATGCTGTGGCAGTTGGGGTAAAGTGTCATGATGTTTGCAGCTTATTTTCAAATGATTGGGAGGGGAGTACAGATGATGGATAGATAAATGATGAATAGATGGATGATGGGTGGAGGGATGAATAGATGAATGAAAATATGATGGATGTATAGGTGATGAATGCATAGAAAGGTGAATGGATGGATGATGATGGATGGATGGATGGATGGATGGATGGATGGATGGATGGATGGATGATGAATGGATAGATGAGGCATGGATGATATATGGATAGATGATGGATGAATAGATGATTGATGGATGGATGGATGATTAATGAATGGATGAACAGATGATGGATGGGCTGGGCATGGTGACTCATGCCTGAAACCCCGCCACTTTGGGAGGCCGAGGTGGGTGGATCACTTGAGGCCAGAAGTTTGAGACCAGCCTGATCAACATGGCAAAACCCAAACTCTACTAAAAATACAAAAATTAGCTGGGTGTGGTGGCATGTGCCTGTAATACCAGATACTTGAGAGGCTAAGGCAGGAGAATTGCTTGAACCTGGGAAGCAGAGGTTGCGGGTGAGCCAAGATTGCACCACTGCACTCCAGCCTGAGTGATGTAGTGAGACTCCATTTAATAATTTTTTTAAAAAGATGATGGATGGATGGATGATGGATGGATAAATGGATTATGGATGAATGGGTGATGGATGAAAGCATGGATAGATGATGGATGGAGGGACTGAAAGATGATGGAGGATGGATAGGTAATGGATGTATAGATAGATGATGGGTGGATGGATAAAGGATAGATGGATGGATGATGGATGGAGGGATCAACAGATGATGGATGGATGACAGACGGATGGATAGATGGATGGATGGACGGATAATGGATAGACAGATGATAGATGATAAAAGGCTAGATAGAAGATGAATGGATGGATACATGTTGGTGAATGGATGTATAATGAATGTATGGAGGGATAGATTATGGATGGATAGATGGATAAGTAATGAAGAAATAAATGATGGATAAATGGGTAGATGATGAATGGATGGATGGATGAATATATACATGATGGATGGATTGACAGATGATAATGGATAAATAGGTAAATGATGGATGGATGGATAGATGATAGATGGGAGGATGGATGATACATGATGGATGGAGGGATTAATAGATGGTGGATGGATGAATGCATGGACAGATGGATGGGTGATGGATGAGTACATGATGGAGGGATTGATAGATGATGAATGAATGAATGGATGGATGGACAGATACACGACAGAAGAATGAATGGATAGATGATGGAGGGATGGATAGATGATGGGTAGATGTGTGGATGAATGGATACAAGATAGATTGATGGATAGATGATAGATGATGGACAGATGATAATGGATGAATAGATGGATGGATAGGTGATGGATGGATGGACAGATGCATGATGGATGAATGGATGGATGGATGATGGAGGGATGATAGGTGATGGATGGAGGGATGGATAGATGATGGATAAATAGGTAGATGAATGGATAGAAGATGGATTGGTGGACAGATGATGGATGGATGGACAGATGATAATGAATAGATAGATGGTGGATGGATGAATAGGTGATGGATGGATGAACAGATGCCTGATGGATGAATGGATGGATGCATGATGAAAGGATGGATAGGTGATGGATGGAGGGATGGATAGATTACGGATAAATAGGTAGATGAATGGACAGAAGATAGATGGATGCATGAGTGGATGGAGGAATATTTGATAGGTAGGTGGATGGATGGATGAGTGAATGTATAGATGAGTAGATGATAGATGGGTGTATGGCTGGCTGGCTGGCTGGATGGATAGATGATAATAGATGATGCATGGCTGATAGATGGATAGATGATGTATGAATAGATGATTGATGGATGGATGGATGATTAATGAATCCACTGCTGACTGCATGCCCTCAAGCAACTCATGCTGCAGCCCTAAGCCTCAGTTTCCCCAACTGGGATAGAAGACGGATGGATGATGGAGGGATGGATACATGATGGATTGAGGGATGGATAGATGATGCGTAAATGGATAGAAGATGGATGGATGAATTAGTGGATTGACGGGTGGATAGAGGGACAGATGATGGGTGGGTGGATGGATATGTGATGGATGGAGGGATCAATAGCTGATGGATAGAAGTATGGATGGATGGATGAATGGATGGATAGATATGGATAGATGAATATAGAAGATGGGTGGATGGATGAATGGATGGATGGATAGTTGATAGATGGGTGGATGGATGGATAGATGGTAGAGTGATAGATATAGGTAGACGAATATAGTGATAGATATAGGTAGATGAATATCATGGATAGAAATAAGAGATAAAATGGGGACACCTGGTGCATGAGGTGAAGGGTATACAGCTGTTCGTTATACTATTCCTATGACTTTTCTGTAAAATTGAAGTTTTCAAAATAAAAAGCGGTTAAAATAAAAGCACTAATTCTTATTTCCTAGTTTCCCCATAGTTTATCAAACTTCTAAAATGGAGAGAATTTTCAGAACTTAGAAGGCATAGAGCAAATCCCAAATACAAGACTAGAAGGAGTGTTATGTTTCATGTTTTCAGTTAAAAAGAAAAGACCATTGGCTTTGACAGTATAGACAATCAAAAGACCTAGTAAAATTTTTAAACCTAAACAAATGGAATCCTTCAGTTTTGTGTTACATTTAATTTCCAGTGTCCCTGAGTTCTTATCTGTATATATGGAATGATATATCTGCCAAATTTTTAAAGCACATTTATGTATTGGGGTCTCTGCTCATGCTCAGAAAACTGCTGACAATACACAAGAGAATCACAGCTGGGAAGAAACACAGGAGGACATTCACCTTCACCACCAACCACGGGCTCCCCTTGTGGGAGGCCTGGAGCACACGCTACTTTCTGAGCTTCTAACAGTTGCAGGCCAACCTGGCGGCAATTTGGCACCAGGAGCCATCAGTGTGGCCACGGCCCCTGACCCTGTGATCCCACTTCCAGGCACCCAGCCTAAGAAAACGATGAATTTGCTCCAAGAGCTCAGAGCAGCAAGATTTAAAATGGAAATTAAAATTTAAAATTTAAAAGATTAAAATTTAACTGGAAACAACCTAAGATCCCAGGTGCTCCAAGATCAAGATGCCAGAAAACAATGTAAAATAAAGTAAGATCCCAGGCACAAATGGCCCTTGTTTTCTTACCCCTTCTCCTACTGCTGGAAATCGAGGCTTCATTCATGGGTGGACAGTAAGACAGCCTCCTAGCGTGGGGCTCATAGCTTCCACTTGCTGTTCTTCTCCACTCCTTCGCTTGGTGCTCCCCTGTCCTCTGTGCGGGACATGATGTTGCCCACCGAGGCTTCAGAGCACGGGACTGATTCTCACGTTTCCTCTGCACCCAGTGTCCGGATGCTCCGTGATGTGTTCCTGTTACTCCTCTAAGAAACACCATTGCTTCTGCTTTATAAGAGGCTCTGGAGCATGAGAAACCGCGGCTCTGGCAGGCTGCCTACCTGGCAGGTCCTGCCTGTCTCAGGACCCCAGGTGCCCTCTGAACACTGCCCTTACCATTCTGGGCTGGCAGAACTGAGCTTCAGAGTTCACCTCCTGCTGACTGAGTGCCCTCAAGCCACTCACGCTGCATCCCTGAGCCTCAGTTTCCCCATCTGGGATGTGATGACTTCCATTCCAGAGCTGCTGTGATGGGGAAACCATAAGGGGCGCTGAAGACTCCCAGGCCCCTGCAGACTTGCCACCAGTCTGGTCCGTGTTCCCCCAGCTCTGGGAGCGGGGCCCTGTAGGGGCAGGCGGGGCTCAGGGGGTCGGTTGATTGGGGCGTGGCTGTCCTGTGACGGTTCCATAGCTCGGTGGGCCGGCCTCTAGGGGAGGCCAGAGGGTCTGGGTGACTTCTCCTCCTGGCTGAGAGAGACTGCTTCCTTGGGAGCCAAGTGAGGTGTGGGAGCAAATGGCTTTCTTGTGAAACAGACTCTGAACACCTGGGATAGGCACCAAACCATGCTGAGGAAAAAGGAGCAGAGAGGTGGGAGGGAGAAAGCAAAATGAAGGAGACTAGGAAAGAGGAGGAAAAGGAGGTGAGTGGGGAGGTGAGCCCGAGGCAAGGGGTAAAACAGACGAGGTGAGGGAGTGAGCCCCACCTCGTGAAACACCCCATCTGTTTCATGGGTGGGGTGAAACAGAGAGAGAAGATGAGGTGAGAGAGAGAGAGAGGAAGTGAGAAAGAGAGGAGGTGAGAGAGACAGAGAAAGAGGCAAGAGAGAGAGGAGATGAGAGAGGTAGGAGAGAGGTGAGAGAGAGAGAGAAGAGATGAGAAAGAGAGGAGGTAAGAGAGACAGAGAAAGAGATGAGAGAGACAGAGGAAGTAAGAAGAAGGTGAGAGAGAGAGGAGATGAGAGAGGTAGGAGAGAGGTGAGAGAGAGAGAGAAGAGATGAGAAAGAGGAGGTAAGAGAGACAGAGAAAGAGATGAGAGAGACAGAGGAAGTAAGAAGGAGGTGAGAGAGAGAGGAGATGAAAGAGGTAGGGGCGAGGCAAGAGAGAAAGAGGTGAGAGAAAGAGAGAAGGTGAGAGAGAGAGGAGGTGAGAACGAGAGGATGTGAGAGACAGAGAAAGAGGTGAGAAAGACAGAGAAAGGTTAGAGAGACTGATAAAGAGGTAAGAGAGAGGAAGTGAGAACAAGGAGGTGAGAGAGAGAGGAGGTAAGAGAGAAAGAGGTGAGAGAGAGAAGAGAGAGATAGGGGAGAGGTGAGAGACAGAGAAAGGGAGAGGAGGTGAGAGAGAGAGAGAGGAGGTGAGAAAGAGGAGGTGAGAGACACAGAGAAAGAGGTTAGAGAGACAAAGAGGTGAGGGAGAAAAAGGAGGTGAGAGAGACAGAGAAAGAGGTGAGAGAAAGAGAGGAGGTGAGAGAGAGGAGGTAAGAGAGACAGAAATAGGTGAGAGAGGAGATGCGAGAGGTAGGGGAGAGGTGAGAGAGAGAGGAGGTGAGAAAGAAAGAGGAGGTGAAAGAGAGAGGAAGTAAGAGAGACAGGAAGAGGTGAGAGAGAGAGGAGGTGAGAGAGACGCGGGGCAGGGTGAGTCAGGGAGGGAGCCCCCATCCCTGTGCCAGTTCCGTGGCTGCCTGGTCTTTTCCCTCAGCCCATGCAGGGAGCAGCAGGGAGCTGGTCCTCCTCCCCAGTGGTCAGGACCACGTTCAGGTCACGGCAGCAGATGGGACTGTGTATAGTGCAGTGCCAACCACTGGGACATGGAGACACCATCTCTCTAACCCCAAACAGGACCTGATGTGCGCAGGGGTTCTAAACCAGACAAGACTCCCCAGTCAGCCCTGCGGGTATGAGGTCAATCTCCAGTTTGAAGCAGGGAGCAGGTGAGGAGACCCATTAATGTCTGCACCCCTGGCAACCTGGCCTGGGAGCTCTGGGGAGAGGCCAAATAGGGGAACTCTGGCATTCTTGCTCCTGAAGCTCTGCATTGGGAGCCGATGGCCTGACTGCTTAGCCTCGTGCAGAAGGACCCAGCTGCCTGTCATTTATCTCCATCTGTGAGCTTCCAGGCAGAAGAGAGAAAGTCACAGCCCACCCCACCTGGGGCTATCCTTAGACATCATGACTCTTGGCTGTAATGGCAAGAACCCAGTGCATTCTGGCCCCAGGAAGCAGGAGAATGCATTGGTCCATGTACCTACCTGTCAGGCTCAGGAGTGAGCAGCTTCAGGCATGGCTGGATCAGGGTGCATGTCTTCAGAGCTGTCTCCTGCCCTTATCTCCCTTTCACAGTGGCAGGACCACAGACACTCACTGCCCCCAGACTCTTGGAGCTGCAAGGCTGCATCACACCAGCTATGTCTGGGCTTGTGCTGCCCCAGATCAGTGACCATGATCAGGGAGAACGCTCTGATTGGCCAGGTCTTGACACAGCGCCCAGGACTCCGGGGGCCACCAGTGAGAAAAAAACCCCAGCCCTCCAGGCAGAGAGAGCACCACGCCCTCCCTTCCCAGACCTGTCCAAGGGGATTTCTCTGTCCTCACCCAGCTGCAACTCCTGTACTGTCCTGGCTGGGCGACCTGTGACCCCCTGGTGACCTGTGACCCCAGACTTAGCTGGCAAGCACTTAGCTGGAGCACTAGGGAATGGGATGGGAGAGACCTGGGGCTCAAATCTCCCCTCTGAGTGACCTCAGAACACCCTTCTTCCTTGGGGTCTCGGCCCTGGCTGTTGGCGAGGGTTTTGGTGAGCAGTGGGTGAAATCTGAGGTCCCTCCCCATCTGTACCCCTGGAGAAGCTGTTTTAACCTGGGGCTGTTTTTCTGGACAGCAGAAAGCAAAGTAGATCGTAAAATCTTATCATCACCTCGCTGTGACCCGAGGGACACCTATGGGCTGTGGCGAGCCTGTCATGGTGTTACCATAAACAATTAGAGGTGTCCCTCTGGTAGGACAGCACAGGCGAGGGGGACGCAGACCCCTGCCCTTCGTGGAAATGCCAGAAAGCATACATCCCCAAGCTCCCACAATGTCCAGTCCCACTGGGCGCCAATGTGGGTGGAGGGAGGGAGACAGCAGTTGCACCCTGGCTGGCTCTGCACCTCGGACACGTTGCTTCCCTCTCTGAGCCCTAGTGGCCTAAAGCTGATAGGGTGGAATGCAGCCCATGTGGCTGATAGTTAGGACTGTTTACTTCCCACAGGCTTGGTGCATAGCCCAGGGCAGCCAGCATGAGTCCTGGCCTGGAGGAGAGGGCTGCATTCAATGAGGGGCGCACAGATCCGCTGCCTGGCATACAGCAGGAGCCCAGTGAACAGGAGTGATTCCACCCAGCCCCGGTGGGACGGGAGCCAGGTCAGCATCCTGCTCTTCACAGCCTCCCTTGTTGGGCTGAATAGCTGGCATCCCCCTGAGCTGCAGGTGCCCAGTGACCCCACCTAGCATAAAGCAGCCCTTCCAAGCCCTCAGCTGCAGCCAGGATCACAGTGCACCCCTGACCCTTGAAATCCAAAATAATCAACACAGCAAACTGTGGTGTATGCTGAAATGATCCCTAGGTCTGCTGACTGTGAACTTCTGGATGTGATTATCAGAGAGAGTCTCTACCTCTGTCTCCCCCCTCTCTATTTCTGTGTCTCTCTTTCTGTCTCTGTCTCTCTCCCCGTTCTCTCTCCATCTCTTCCCATGTTTTTCTCTTTCTCTCTCCCCCTTCTGTTTCTCTCTGTCTCTGTCCTCGCTGTCTCTCCATTTCTCCCTGTCTCTCTCTCTCCATCTCTCCCCAGAGCTCTCTCTCTGTCTCTGTCTCTCTCTCCCTTTGCTTTGATGTGACTTAAGACACTTCCATTCAGTAGTATTTTCTTTTTAAGTGTTTTTAGCAACAGGATCTTGCTAAGTTGCCCAGGCTGGTCTTGAATTTTTGGCCTCAAGCGATCCTCCCACCTCAGCTTCCCAAAGTGCTGGGATTACAGGGGTGAGCCACTGCACCCAGCTACAGTCAACAGTATTTATTTTGCACCTACCATGTACTATGTGTGCACCCCGTTCTAGTCAGGGGACACAGCAGGGACACGTCCCACCCTCACAGGACTGGCCATCTAGAAGGTAGTGATGGGTGACAAAAAAATGAACCAGGAGCTTAAACTGCCTGTTGGATAATCTGCCTATCTCAGCCGATGCGTTCAGCTCCAGGAAATAGAAACTCAGCCTAAACACAGGGATCTTACTGAGAAGCCCAGATGTGGGATTCAGGAGAGGTCTGATCAAGGGTCCGGCTCCACATCTCTGTGCTCCTCTTGGGTTCCCTCATGGTGACCAGATGGCTGCCAGGAGCAACTGGAGAGTCCTGGTTCATGTCAGCAAGAAAGAGTGAGAACCAGGCCGGGTGCGGTGGCTCATGCCCATAATCCCAGCACTTTGGGAGGCCAAAGTGGGCGGATCACAAGGTCAGGAATCCGAGACCAGACTGATCAACATGGTGTAACCCTGTCTCTACTAAAAATACAAAAATTAGCCAGGCATGGTGGCACACACTTGTAATCCTAGCTACTCAGGAGACTGAGGCAGGAGAATGACTTGAACCCAGGAGGCAGAGGCTGTAGTGAGCTGAGATCGCGCCATTGCACTCCAGCCTGGGCGACAGAGCAAGACTCCATCTCAAAGAAAAAAAAGAAGAGGAAGCGAGAACCAGCCCCCTCTGCTTACTGGTATGATAGACAAAGCTCTTTCTCAGAATGCAGTCCATGGCCGGGATCTGAGATGGCCACTCCTGAACTGCCGTCCAACCCACTGACCCCCCGTGGTGAAGAGCCCCACAGCCTCCACGGCGCTAGCCCCTCTTGTCAGTTCTCTTCCCTCATCTGACTTGATGTCACTGCATTTCACACCTGCTCCTGATGTGCCTTCTTTTCCTGTTCGAGGACCCCTGGCCCTGTTTTCTGGAGTCAACCATGGCCACTCCTTCCCTTCCCGACTTCCTCCTCTTTTCTCTATTTTTCTCTTTTTATCTTGTGAGAAAGGGTCTTGCTCTGTTGCCCAGGCTAGGTGATGCTCCCACCTCAGCCCCCCAAGTATCTGGGACTATAGGTGCATGCCACTGCACCTGGCTAATTTGTGAATGTTTTGTGGAGTTAAGGTCTCACTGTGTTCCCCAAGCTGGTCTCGAATTCCTGGGCTCAAGTGATCCTCCCACCTAGGCTTCCCAGAGTGCTGAGATTACAGGCGAGAGCCACCGCTCCTGGTCCGGCTCCTCACCCTGGAGAGTCCAGGGCTCACTTTTAGCTGTCTTCTCACAGGGGCAATGCCACCTCTGTCCTGACAACTGGACTCAGGTCCAGCTCTGCTCAACACCTCTGCATGAGAGAGCTGACTTCAATATGACCCAAACAGAGCCCCAGACTCACAGCCCCAGCCTCGTCCCCCAGGCAATGATAACACCTCCCAGCCGCCAGAGCCAGCAAGGGTTAGCCAGCCTGCACCCTCTCCCTCACCCAGTGCCTCAGGTCTGGGGAAGCCCTGTTCACTCAACCTTTGAGCCTCTCCCAAACCTGACTAGGTAGAGCCTCCATCCAGTCCCATCTCTTCTCTGGGGATATCTGTCTGTGGCTTCTGTCAGCCTTCTCCCTTGCTCCCTACAGTCTTAGAGTGAGCCTTAATTTTGAAACTTAAGCCAGCCAGGCCACGGCTCTGCTCCATGGTTACCCAAAAAGCCCAGGGAATGGGGAAATCCACCTTAAGATGCTAAGGAGCCCACCCCCACACACACACCCCCACACCCCCACACTCCTCCACACCCCCCACACCCCTCTGGCAGGAGAGGTGAGGGGCTTGGCTCCTGAAGCACAGCTCTTGCCGAGTCTGGGGCCCTCCCTTGAGTGACAGAGCATTTCCCTGGCAGATCACAGGTTATAAATAATTCTGTCCCCCCCACACCCAGGCTCTTGGAAGAGCTGATGGGGGCAGAGCCCAGACCCACTTTCCATTAGCAAACCTCAGGGGCTAGGTCTGGCCTGAGCCCAAGCTGGCCTGCCCGGTCCCTAGAGAGCTCCCAGGAGGCAGCACTGTCCTCTCCCGCTTTTCAAAGCCATCATGGTCTTCTGGCTCACCAGTGAGGTTCTGTGTGAAACCAGGCTGGAGGGGCCTCCAGGAACCACAGGGTGTCACCCAGAGCCTCCAACAGAGGACCCAGAATTCCTGGGCCATGAGGTCCCACGGATGAGGGGCACTCAGCACTGATACTCCCAGTGCAGAGTCTCCTTCCAGCCTGTTTCTGGATGAGCTGTGCATCCACCCTTGTCCTCAGTATCCCAGAAGTGATGACATTTGCCCTCATGGTTCTCTACTGCTGCCTAATAAGCTACCTCAAACGGAGAGGCTCAACCCAAATGGTGCTGAAAGATACATGGCGGGCACCATGGCTCACGCCTGTAATCCCAGCACTTTGAGAGGACGAGGCGGGAGATCACTTGAGCCCAGGAGGTTGAGTCCAGCTTGGGCAACACACAGAGACCTCAATTCTACAAAAAATTAACAAGTTCACCAGGCATGGTAGTGTGTGCCTATAGTCTCAGCTACTTGGGAGGATGAGATGGGAAGGGTGCTTGGGCCCAGGAGGCTGAGGCTGCAGTGAGCGGTGATTGCACCACTGGACTCCAGCCTGGGCAACAGAGCAAGACCCTGTCTCAAAAAATACAAACAAAACACATTTGTGACTTCATGGTGTCTGTAGGTCAGGAATTCAGAAACAGCTTCCCCGGGATCCTGTGGGCCGGGACACGGTGGTCAGGAGGTGTTACTTTCTCATCCTGCAGCTGCTCGACTGTCCTCACAGCATGGTGGCTGGCTTCCCCGGGAGCCAGTGGCGCAAACGGCAAGGCCAAAGCCAAGGCGTCTTCTTTGACGCTCCTGAAAGCCCCACTCCAGCATGGGCCCTATCATTGCAGGAGGGGCTACAGGAGAGCACAGACACCCAGAGGTGGGCCCACTGGAGCCCACCTCAAGGCTGGCAGCCACCCTTGACTTAGAGCTTCGGTGAGGATGAAATGAGCCAGTGCCAGTGCCTGGGAGTTCTGTCACCACTGGGCACTCCCAGCCTCTCCTCCTCCGGAGACTTGCAGGGGTCTAAACTCATCCATATTCATTTCCAAGAAGTGGGCTGTGGGACCCTACAGAGTGGGGAAGCAGTGACTGAGGAGGCCTAGGTATGGTAAGGGGTCTTGTTCAGGGCCGCGGGCACACCCCTTCACGGTGGCGGAGGCCCCAGGGAGAGTGAGTCTGGCTTTTGCTCTCCTAAAGGGCCCCCCGAAAAAAGACACTGGCCCACCCAGCTCCCAGGTGGCCCCCAGCCAGGCAGGAGCCAGACAGCCAAGGTGGGAGAGGGGCCGCATCGCCTCCAGGGCCAGGCTGCCAGGGACCCGGCTTTCCCACAACTGGCCTCAGTATCCCTGGCTGTAAAATGGGCTGATTTGCCTACACTCAAGGGAAATTAGGAGTAGAGACTGAGTTAATCCGCAGAGCGGGCTGGCAACAGCTCTGGGCACAGGAGGCACCGGGAAACCAAGTCAGGACACATCGACCCACTCACCAGGCCAGCCCCTGGCCAGCCCTGTAGACTGTCCCTTGCTCACATGCCCCCCTCCCTCCATACCTGGCCACCAGGCTTGGGTACAGGAAACACACCCACCCCAGCTCCATGGGTGTGGGAGGCCCAGTCAGGCCCTGCTTAGGTTCTGGGGCACACAGCAGAGGTGTGCTGAGATGCAGTGCATCAAGGCCATGGAGGGCCTGGCCAAGGACTGACTGGACCAGAGCTCAGTGAAGCCAGGGTCCCTGGAGGAGGGTGCCCTTGGTCCATGGGCTGCAGGGGAATCTGAGAAGGCTTCCAGGAGGAGGCGGAACTTGAACCCAGCCTTGAAGGACAGCAGCAGCTGTCCAGGCCTGGAATTTCCTCTTCCCGTGCAGCCCAGCCCCACCCTCTTATCTGCCTCCTGGGGAAGCTGGATCCCAGGGACCTTCCCCAACCCAGCCTGGCCCCGCCCCACCCCAAGGCCACAGGCTGTGTCACCCGCTTGGAATGCACTTTCCAGACCTCTCCCTCCCTCCCCCATGCCAGCCCTTCACTTCCTGACCTGGCCAGCCAGGCCAGCCCCCGGGCCTCAGAAAATCTGAGGGCCCTCTGGACCTCCCTGTCACCCCAGCAAGGTGTGGGGAGAAAGAAGGCACCCCCCAGACAGGAGAGAGGAGCTCTTGAGACTTTCACCCCACAACACCCACATGGGAACAGCAGGTTCTCAGCATCCACTCCTATGTCATAGGGAGGCCAGACTTGCTGAGAGGGACACACCTCACACATCACCAGAGCCCCCACCTCCCAACTGAGCCAATGGGGGCTCCAGGGGCATCAGCATCCTGTGGTCTCTCCAGTGGCTCCTCTAGACTGGACAGGTGGGCATGGCCCCAAGGTGTTCAGAGCCAGTTAGAGTCCAAGACTGGGGTCACCTACTCGGCATGGCTGCCCGCCTTACCTCTTCTTTTCCCATCCCTCAAACTGGAAGTTCCCAGAAGCCAACCTGGAGGTCAGAGGAGGAATGCTCAGAAGACTGTGGAGTCAGCAGGGCTCTGGGCCCTCCCCACGCATGCAGGATCCCCCAACCCTGCCACAAGGGGCCAACCTACCGCACGGGCGCCTCCCCAGGCCCTGAACTCAGAGCTCAGTCGCCCTCTCCATAGGGTTCCTCTGCAGGAGGTCCTGCCCACCTCCCCCTGACTTGGAAGTCCCCTCTCAGCTAGCGAGGGGTTCTTGTTTGGGGACAGTGCCTCAGCTTCACCGGAGCACCCAAGGGCCCCCGCGTCCCCAACACTGATGCGCAGGAGGCACTGGGGAGTGTCTGCAGAATTAAACCAACACTTTATGTGCATGTCACACAGTCAGTGGACTTGGGCCAGGGTCCCCTATGCTGGGGCCCCTGCCCCTGCTGTCCTAGGTTCTCAGCCTAGAGGTGGAGGTGGACGGGTGCATGGCCTCCTGGACAGGCCTCCCCTGCACCAGGGACTAGGTGCTGAAGTGCGGTATAGGGCTGCCTGGATTCACTTAGCCTCCTAACAGGCTGGGAAGAGCCTGGGGGCTGAGAATGCTAGCCGCTGTACGCCCAGGGTGCCTCCCACTGCTCACAGGGCCTCCCACACCTCCAGCCACCTCACTGGGCCTCCAGGGGGTCGCCCTGCATGGTGTGGAAGGGACTCCCGGAGGGAACGAGGCCGCCCTCCTAAGAGGAACCTGGCAGGGTTCCACGGGGGTGGTGGCCCAGCCCATAAACCGGAGGGGTTTATGGCCCAGTGACAGGCAAGGCTGGCTGGCAAGCCCAGGCTTGATCCCAACCACAAGCCAGGGACAAGAAGATCCCAGAATGGGAGCAGAAAGGCAGGGGTCTGTGGAGGCAGCCTAGCCCCCCACCTCTCCAAGGGCCCTTGGGCCAGCCTCCCCCACCCCATCTCAGGGTCCCAGGCGACAGTCCCAGAGCACCCAGGGCTTGGTCCTGGGTGTGGTCACAGCCTTGGGCCAGGGGCACGCTGCAGCCACCCCCACCCTGTCCCTAGCCAAGCCTCACCCCCCTCCAAAGGGGCCCCTCACCACCTCGGGATGGGAGCAGGATCTCTGCTCTCCTTCAATGCAGAGAGTTTATGCCAGGGTTGTCTACATTCATGAACGCTTCCTGTTGTGATTCCTTCAGCCTACAGGAAAACGTAAACGTGGGTTCCTAGAAGAACCAGCGTACGACCGGGACCCTGTCCTTCTGAAGTGTGTGAAGTTTGCTTGAGAGTATTGAGATTAATGATAATCAGACCATGAGAGGGCAAAATGACAGGACTCAGTTTCTGACTTGGGTAGCTGGGAACATTATGATCCCCACTTCAGAGATGAGGCAGGCAGCCTCACAGGAGTTAAGGAACATGCCTGGGGTCACACTGAGGAAGAGCTGGGACCAGAGTTTTAGGCACATTAGGGGACCGTGTAATTCTGTGCTTTGCCCAGCTCGGTCAAGTCAGGGAGCACCAGGCTCCTTCTCAAGTGCATTCCTAAAATACAACAGCCCAATTTTCCTAACTGCAAAAGTAAAAACCATGTTGGTGGGGGGGCTGTTAGTCTAAATTCTACAGCACATCTCCAGTGGAGGGACACAGGGTGCTGTCCCCAAGCAGTCCCTCTGCTGGGATCAGTGGAACCCGACCCAGTGACCTTCTGCCCGGCTGAAGGAAAGTTCTATGCGTGGATTAAAAACCCACTGCATACCTGCAAGGTTGGACTGTAAAGCTGTTCCCATGAAAATGTTCTGAGGGCCTCACAAGCATGCCATGGGCAGGCCCAGATTGAGAGACAAGGCGACAGCCTCCCTGTACTCAGGCAGATGTTAGAACCAGACTAGAGGCACCCTCGAAGGAGGGAAATCCTTTGACCAACTGGAGGTGGAGCTTGGGCAGGAAAGTTATTTGCCAGCCTCCTAATTTGGTCACATTCCAGGAGACAAGAACGCCCCAAGAGGGGAGAGAGAGGTCAGCATGGCTGGTGGCTCAGGAAAGGGCAGGGATGAACTGGACTCTGACGAGACCAAGACAGGCCCAGGTCCCATCTGGACCGGGGAGTCTCTGAGACCAAAGTCCGCACAGCCCGAATGAAGCTCTCAGGGGTGGAGTCCAGGATTCCGGAGCCGCCCCTGCCCAGGGCCTCCTGGCCCTGCCTCCAGACATGAAATCACCCCCAAGTCCCAGGCCCCATACGGTGGGGCCTGCCTGTCTCCCCAGCGTGGCAGCCGGGGGCCTGGGAGGAAACCGTCTGACCTCAAAGTGAGTCACCCCACTGGCTGATTCAGCCACCCCGAGCCAGGGGAGGTGAGGCTGGGACTGTCCGTGGTCTGGAGGGGCCAGCTCACCCCTGCAGGGTGTGTGGGCTGGTGCCACTGTCCAGCCTGGGACCCTGCCGAGCCTCTTCCTGCCAGCAATTAGCTCGTTTTACCACCATCCTGGATGGGTCATGACACCCATCTTACAGATGGGAAAGCTGAGGTCCCAAGAGATCCAGATGTGGGGCCCACATCAGGCAGGGATGGGCAGCCCCAGGCAAAGTCCCTGCATCTAGAATAGTGACAGGAGCCTATGGTTACCTGCTGGATTCTGGACCCAACAGAAGGTCCATCCTCCTTGGAATCCTTTGGCCAGAATTCCAGCCTCCAGGAAACTGTCTCTCTGGGGAGAGCTAGGCCACCTCCCAACTGCCAGCAATGTGTGAAAGGGGCTCAGACTATAAAAGGAATCAGGGAATGAGTGGATAATTGAGCAAAGGAAGCAATGAACTAATAAATTAAGAAATGAATGAATGGCGAAACATGTGGACAGATCAATCAATAAATGGACAGATGAATCAATGAATGAACAAACATGAACGAATCAGCAAGTGAATAAATGAATGAGCAAGTTCATGAATGAATGAACAAATGAGCAAGTTCATGAATGAATGAATGAATGAATGAATGAATGAATGAACAGATGAACAAGTGAGCCAGTGCATTGCCAGGACAGGACAGGAAGGTGTATGAGTTCCTCATTGCTTCTTGCTCCAGGGAAAGTGGTTTCCCTGTCCCCACAGCCAGTGAGGGGCAGAGACCAGAGAGGTTGTCCATCCTGGATGTTCTCAGTGGCTCCAGACTGAGTCCTGAGGACCCACCCCAGGGCCCAATGTCTGCTGTGTCTGTCAGAGACTTGGCTGGTGGCACCAGAGACAGGTGGGACCCAGGCCGGCTGAGGAGCAGGGTTCCCAGTTGCACCTGCCCTCTGGGTGGCCCTAGGCCAACCTCTGCACGCTGGAGCCTCTGTTTCCTTGTCTATTCCTTGCACGGGGCCTTATGATATTTAGCAGCCTCACACCTGGCCCACAGGATGCTGGGAGTCAGGCTGTGCAGGGCAGGCAAGGAGTCCGGGTCTCCCAGATGGCCTCCCCAGGCAGGGCAACCTCTGACTCTCTCTGAGGCTGGGACTGCCTCAGGTCACTCATTCCTCTCTGCACCACAGCCCCCAGACCCAGACCTCACCTGGGCCCCACCTGAGCCCACCCCAGGTAGGGCTTCTTGGGTAAGGGAAAGTTCCCACTTCATTCTCTTCCAGATACACTGGAGGGGGGATGTGCATTCCCAGGCTACTTCAGAGTGGGGAGGGCGAGGCACAGAGATGCCAAGGGGTTTGGTGAAACTCACACAGCAAGGGCAGCAGGAAGCATGGGCAGGGCCTGCAGGCCTTCTCTATGGGTGGTGCTGGGGAACAGGGCTGGAAAGGGGGCCTTCACAGGGCTTCAGGACAGAGAAGGGGGCACCCTCACTAGAGTGTCAGCCCCAAGGCAGCTGCTTTCTGCTGTATCCCTAGGGCCAACTTCAGTGCCAGGTGCATATTGGGAGTTCCGTTAACATTGATTGGCCACTTTGAAGCAGGAAATTATTTTGTATTTTTATTTATTTATTTTTCTGAGACAAGGTCTCACTCTGTCACCTGGGCTGGAGTGCAGTTGATGTGATCAGAGCTCACCACAGCCTTGACCACCCGGACTCCAGCGATCCTCCTGCCTCAGCCCTGAGTAGCTTAGGCTGCAGGTGTGCACCACCACGCCTGGCTATTTTAAACACATTTATTTACTTATGTATTTATTTAGGCATAGGCTCTCACTATTTTATCCAGGCTCAAACTCCTGGACTTCTTCCTACCTCTGCCTTCCAAAGTGCTGGGATTACAGGCATGAGCCACCTCACCCGGCAAATTTTTAAAGAGGACACCAAGCCACAAAGTACAAAGCAAAAGGTGGATAAATTGGACTCTACAAAATTTAAAGACTTTTGCTATTTAGAAGACATCATTTGAGAAAATAAAAGGCCAGCTGCAGGCTGGGAGAAAGTATTTGAGATGCATGCATCTGACGAAGGAGCTGTGTCTGGAATACATAAAGACCTTCTCCAGCCTAGTAAGAAGACAGCCCATTTTTTGTAAATGGGCAAAAGATTTGAGCAGACATTTCAAAAAATAAGATTTACAATCAATACAGACATGAAGAGATGCTCCACGTCGTCTGTCATTAGGAAATGCACTTTACAACTACAGCAAAATATGACTATTACTCATCAGAACTGCCAAAATTAGAAAGCCTGATTACATCAAGTGCTGGTGAGGATGTGGGGCACCTGCCACACCCCCACACTGCTAGCAGGAAGGCAAAGTGGTGCCGCCACTTTGAAGAAGGGTTCGGCAATTTCTTGTAAGTTAAACACATGCTTACTATGTGATCCAGCCCTTCCATGCCTCAGTTTTGACCCAAGACAAGTGAAAACATATGTCCTGGCTGGGTGCAGTGGCTTATGCCTGTAATTTCAGCACTTTGGGAGGCTGAGGGGGGAGGATCATTTGAGCCCAGAAGGTCGAGAAACATGGGAAACATGGTGAGACTCTGTCTCTATGAATAATATTAAAAAAAAAATTAGCTGTGCGTGGCAGCATATGCCCGTGAACCCAGTCTCAGGAGGCTGAAGTGGGAAGACTCCATGAGGCCAGAAGTTTTGAGACCAGCCTGGGCACCATAGACCTTGCCTTTTAAATAAAAAAAATTTAAAAATTAGCTGGGCATGGTGGTGACTGTCTGTAGTACCAGCTGCTTGGAAGGCTGAGGCAGGAGGATCGCTTGAGCCCAAGCGGTCAAGGTGGCAGTAAGCTGTGATCACGCCAGTGCATTCCAGCCTGGGGTGACAAATGAAGATCCTGTCTCAACAACAACAACAAAAATAGAGATGGGTGCATCCTTCACCACCACCCCCACCACAAGTGGTAACATCTTGCTAAGCGACCTCAGCATATCACAGCCAGATCCCAACACTGATGCCCAAGCCACAGAACAGCTCCAGCTGCCTTTTTATTATTTTTATTTTTTATTTTGAGACAAAGTCTCACTCTGTTGCCCAGGCTGGAGTGCAGTGACGCAATCTTGGCTCACGGCAACCTCCACCTCCTGAGTTCAACCGATTCCCCTGCCTTGGCCTCCCAAGTAGCTGGGATTACAGGTGTCCACCACCACACCTGGCGAATTTTGTATTTGTAGTAGAGATGAGGTTTCACCATGTTGGTCAGGCTGGTCTTGAACTCATGACCTCAGGCGATCTGCCCACCTTGGCCACCCAAAGTGCTGGGATTACAGGCATCTACCACCACATCCAGCTAAAATTTGTATTTTTAGTAGAGATGGGTTTTCACCATGTTGGCCAGGCTAGTCTTGAACTCCTGACCTCAAGTGATCCACCGGCCTCAGCCTCCCAAAATGCTAGGATTACAGGCATGAGCTTCCACACCCGGCCCCAGCTACCTTTTTATAGCCACACCACCTCCTCCCCAACTGCTGGCCCCAATTTTGGTATCCCTAGAATGTCGTGTAAATGGAACTGGAGAGCACATGACTTCTTTCACTCAGCATCATTCACTGACAATTCCATCCACATCGCTGGGCACACCACAAGTTCCTTTTTGGTGCTGAGTAGCATTTTGGGGCATGGATGTACCAAGGGTTTGTTCTCCCTGCTGAAGGATGTCATGATTGTTTCCAGCTTGAGGCTGAGTCAAGCTGCTGTGTTCATGCGTATGCAGGTTTGTGCGAGCACCTCTTCACCCTCTGGGGCAAATGCCCAAGAATGCAATTTGCTGTTGTATGGTAATTGTATGCTTAGTTGTTTTTGTTTTATTAAGAAGCTACAAGCTGTTTTCCAGAATGACTGTCCATCTTAGGCTCCCACAAGCAGTGTCTGAGTGATCATGTTTCTCTACACCCTGGCCAGGATGGAGTGCTGCTGCTGTTCATTCTACCCATTCTCATAGGTATGTGGGGTGTCTTACAGTGGCTTTAATTTGCATTTTCCTAGCGGTTAGTGGTCTAATATCTTTCCCTGTGTTGACTGCCATCTGCGTGTCCTCATGCGGAAGTGCCTCTTCATAACCTAGTTGGATTGTTTGCATGTTTATGGTTGAGTTTTGAGGGTTTTTTAAATTTGAGAGTTTCGCTCTGTTGCCTAGGCTGGAGTGCAGTAGCATGATCTCAGCTCACTGCAACCTCTGCCTCCCAGTTTCAAGCGATTCTCCTGCCTCAGCCTCCCGAGTAGCTGGGACTACAAGCACCTGCCACTACGCCTGGCCAATTTTTGTATTTGTTTAGTAGAGACGGGGTGTCACCATGTTGGTCAGGCTGGTCTCAAACGCCTAACCTTGTGATCCACCCGCCTTGGCCTCCCGAAGTGCTGAGATGACATGTGGGAACCACCACCCTCGGCTGAGAGTTCTTTATTGATTCTAGACATTAGTCCTCTCTGAGAAACACATGGTTTAAAAATCTTTTCCTCCCAGTCCGTGGTTTGTATTTTCATCTTCCTCACGAGGTCTTTTACAGGGCAACAGTTTTTCATTTTGATGAATTCCAATTTATCAAATTTCCTTTTTATGGACCAGCGTCAAGTCTAAGAACAATTTCCCAGGAGATTTTCTCCTTTCTTTTCTAAAAGTTGTATAGTTTTGTGTTGATGTTGAAGTCTGTGATCCATGTTAATTTTTGCATACAGTGTGAGACCTGTGTCAAAGTTCCTGTGTTTTTGGCCTGTGGATGTCAGAAACTGAAGCTCCCAAGGTCTCTCTCCTGCGACCTTTAGCTTATTCACTGCTGTTTATTCATTGAAATGTTTCCTGCAGGCCTACTCAGAGCCCAGTTCGCAAGAGATCCCGGGACCCTGCAGTGCCCCAGTGAGCTGTGCCTGCCCTCAGACCCTGAGTTTACCGTCCCATCCAGAGGCTGAGAGCACCCTGGCCCTGGACACACAATGACCCCTCCCAGGGCAGCCTTGGGATCTGGGTGTCCACATCAGGGCCCACAAAATAGCCACAAGGAACAGGGCCACCTAGGACCACTTGTGGACCCTTGCAGTGCAGAGATAGGGAGCTGGGCCCCATCCGCTTGGCCAGCCCAGGACATGGCAGTGGGCAGCATGGACCCTCATGTATACTGATAACACTGAAAGGAGAAAGTGTGGATGCCCTGGGCTACAGAAGGCGGGAGGGTGTCTCCCCGGGGCTGTGAGCTGGGGAGCAGGAGCTGTTGGGGTGCAGAAGTTCCACTTGGGACAATGAAAGGGGCTGGTAGTGGAGGCTGCACCATGATGTGGATAACGCCACTGCACTAGACACTTAAAAGTGGTTAAAGTGGTGGCTTTTGTGTTATGTGTATTTTTCCACCATAAAAAATTAGAAAATGAAAAAAACCCTTATCTACAAAAGACTTCAGACCAAAGCCTCCCGAGCCGGGAAGAGGTATTTCACTTCATTGCACATTTAATGGTTCATGCAGCATTCAGAGCAGAGATAAGGAGGGGAGGGCTCACAGGTCCACAGGGACATCACAGGCAGGGTAAGACACGCGACAGTGCCGGAGCTGGGCGGGGAGGGGCCCCACGCATTGTAACCGCCAGCAGGGGAGGGGCGGCCTTGGACCAAGGACAGCCTCCCCGGACGCACACACAGGACGGGACAGGAGCAACACTGAGGAAACTGCATGACTCCACTTGTCTTTCGGGGCACCCAGGAGCCACTGGGAAGCTCTCTACTGGCCTCACCCCTTTGGGCCTGACTGGCTCACATCGTCACCGCTGGATCCAAGACGCAAGTAAGGGACAGGTTGGTTGATCGGTTGGAGGTGTGGGGCCTGAGGCTGCCTTGACTTTTATTTTTCCCCAACACCATGAGAACTGAGGTGTGGAGTGGAGGGCCACCAGCTCCTGTCTCCTGGAGGCTGGGACTTAGGTGTGTCTGCTGGGGAAGGGCTGGGAAGGGGCACATCCTGGGACTTTATCAGAGTGTGTTTTAGAAATCTCTCCTCTCCCTGGCGAGGTCTCCAAGACACCGCTTCAGAAACAAATAGAAGCAGACAGTCTCCAGGACCGCCCCCCTCCTCAACTCTGAGAGAACAGGGCCCCCAACTGAGCTCGCTGGATCTGAGCAAGTCCCAAACTTAAATTGTGTTTTCTTCTCGCCCCGGGTGTCGGCCCAGGCAGGGACGGCAGACCCCATGGACCCTCAGGCATCTGCCAGTGCGCCCAACCCACCATGGAAGGACTTCCTAAGAAAGTGAGCACAGACTGCTGGAGTCCTGCCAGACCCTCCCAACGGAACTTCCAACACAGCCCCTAATGGGGTCTACCTGCGGCCATGGCCCAAGGCAGGAGCCCTGTGTGTCTCGGCACCCGGCTTCCTCTCCAGTTAGAGGCAAGATCAACGTCACAGCCCAGAGACTCTCCCACCCTGGTATCCACAGCAGGACCTCTGAGGAGGTGGGGGTGTGGCAGCGGGTTGGGAGGGGTGCACATTTGAGGGAAGGTCCTCGACTTCTTTCTTCAGACTTGACACCCTGCTCTCAGCCTGATCTCCCTTGGGAACAGCCCCCTTTTGACACAATCTTGACCACACTGGGACCTCAATCTGGGGGACCTGACCTCACCGGGTCTCCAGGCCTCAGGGGCAACGTCCTGGCCTAATTCAGGGAGGTGAGATACTCAAGCATCTCCAGGAGACTGGCAGGGTTGGGGTGGGCCCCCCAGGATGAGCCTGCAGAGGCAGCCCGGGAGATGTGTGGGGAGGAACCTGGCCTGTCCCTTCCTTGCTCTTAGGATGAGTTTTGTCTGCTTGTCCTTTGATTTGGAAATGCACAGATGATTATTTATTCCAAAAAGTGAGTCCGGGGAAGGGGCAGTCCTCATGCCACAGGGACTCAGCCCCACCCGGCCCGCACCTCACACAGCAGCTCCTGGGCCCCTGACACAGACGAGCACAGCACGGCCACCACACTGGGGAGCTGGGGCTGCGGGGCAGGGCTGCACTCAGACGGTGAGGGAGATAAAGCTGTTGTAGCGCTGGATGTTCCTCTTGAGGATCTCGGAGCAAGGGCCCAGCACGCGCTCGAAGCGGGGCCGGTCCAGCTTCACACACTTGAGGGGCCCCCGGGCCACGACAGTGGCCGCCCGGGGACGGTTCAGCAACAGCGCAATCTCCCCTGGGGGGTGGAGACAGAGGTCAGGGCCTGGCCTGGAGGCCTGGGGGTCCTGAGGCTGCAGAAGGGAGAGGTGATGCCCAAGACCCTGGAAGCCGCTCCCGCTCTGAGGACAGGAAAAACCACCTCCAGGATGCCAGGCACATTTGAATTTCAAACAATCCAACTTTAAGTATAAGTATAGCCCAAGAAATATTTGGGATATACTTATGCTGATGAATTATTTATTAACTGAAATTCAAGTTTAGCTAGGCATTGTCCTGCACTTTTTTTTTTTTTGAGATGGAGTCTCACTCTGGTTGCTCAGGCTGGAGTACAGTGGTACGATCTCGGCTCAGTGCAACCTCCAACTCCCTGATTCAAGCAATTCTCCTGCCTTAGCCTCCCAGGTAGCTGGGACTACAGGCACATGCCACCATATACGGCTAATGTTTTTTTGCATTTTTAGTAGAGACAAGGTTTCACCACATTGGCCAGGATGGTCTTGATCTCCTGACCTTGTGACTCTCCCGCCTTGGCCTCCCGAAATGCTGGGATTACAGGCGTGAGCCACTATGCTCGGCCTGTCCTACACTTTTTTGGGGCAATCCTACAGGAATGCCCAGGTGTGCCCAGCCCTCCCTCAGGACCCAGACCCCCAGCTGCAGGAATGCATGTGGCTGATGGTTACACTGTGCCCCCTTATCCCAGAAGTGGGAGGCTGCCTCACCCAAAGTCATGCCCTCTGAGGAACCCACATCCAGGGCTGATTGCTCCTAGGGACCCAGGCCTGGCCCTGGGACCTCAATTTGGGGGAATAGGACTGAGACTTCTGTTGCAGCCACACTGGGGTTCAGCCAAGCCCCCTGACAAGGCCCCAGGGAAGCCTCCTAGCAGCTCCTCCCCTCCAGGCCCCTTGCAGGACCTGAATGAGACACCCACAGCCGTGCCAGGGAGGGGACACCCACTGGACTCACCGAAGTAGTCAGAGGGCCCAAGGCGTCCCACCTCCACGTACTCCTCATTGGGGGACCGGCGCTGGAGGACAGACGCAGTGCCCTGTGGGTGGAGGCAGAGGATGTGAGTGCTGGCCAGGCGGGCACAGGGTGGGATGCACAGGAGGGGTCACCCCGCAGGGGGCCGCCGCCCAAATCCCCACCTCCCACCTGCTCCTTCCCCAGGAGCCTCTGCCACCACATCCAGTGCCACTGCTCCTCCACTTCCTGGCACCTGTAGCCAGGGTGTCAGAATGCCACGGACCCACCCAGAGACCACCTTCCGGCCTGGCCCAGCTCCCATTTTGTTCAGACAGCTCCTCGAAATGGAACTCACCCAGCCTCCCATGCCTTTACCGAGGGAATGGCCCAACCCCTCCACTCACCCCATTCCCTGGGGGTCTGTATCTTTGTCACAGGGCTGGCAGGCTCCAAGCTAACCTTGGATTAACTCTCAAGGACTGGGAGCACGTCCAGGCAGTGCGGGACGGGGGGCCGCTGTCTCAGAGTCACACACCCGCTAAGTACCCTCCTCCTCACCCCCCACACAGGGAAGTGGGGAGGGGTCTGCAGGTTGCCCAGATCAATGATTAACACAGAAACTGTGAGCAGAATATCACCGGCACCGCCACAGAATGTGCTACGCGTTAGAGATTCAGCCTGCGGACGCCTGGGCCTGGGGAAACCAAATGTCCCCTGGACTCGCATCCCTCCAGGGCCCCAGGTGTGGAAGCTGTGGCCTGGCACAGGGAAAGTGTGGGCTGTGTGGTGAGAGAGACACCCCTTTCCGGGAACCCAGAAATCCTCCCATGACACCCAGAGCCGTGG
Source organism: Saguinus oedipus (assembly GCA_031835075.1). NCBI lineage: Eukaryota > Metazoa > Chordata > Mammalia > Primates > Cebidae > Saguinus > Saguinus oedipus. The sequence continues at coordinate 9,730,424 of CM063170.1, forward strand.
CAAAGACTAACAATACAGAGGCTTCCTCTGAGCAGCCAGGGAAACAGTCTGTCCACAACACCAAACGCCTCCAGCAGGTGTTGATGGCTGTCACCCTATAGCCTGGCCCGGTAGGCCATCAGTCTCAGAGGATTCCTAAATTCAACTCTGAGCCACTCTCAGCACCACGCTCTGACCTGTCCCCAGGCCCCGGAGGTAGAGCCCTGCATCTACTGCAGAAGTGGGCCTGTGTGAGAGATGTCACCATCCCATTTTACAACCAGGAAGCTGAGACCCAGGAAGGTGGCAGCACCTGCAGCCTGGCCCTCCAGGGTCAGGAGACAGCACTATCGGGGTACCCAGGGACCACGTCCCCTCAGCCAGGCTGGCCTGGCAGACCACGGCCCTCTCAGAGCATCTGCTCATGGGGAACGAACATTTCATGTCCAAGTGGGCTTGGTTCACCCTGGCTCACCCAGACCCAGCCTCATCAAACGCCGGCCAGGCTGTGCCAGGGTTAATGAGTAACTCCCACCTAGCAAAAGTCTGGGAGAGGCGTGGGTCAGGAGACCCTGCTGGTGCCCGCCGTGCCTGGAATCTCCAGGCCCCAATTGGCAGCCTCTCTGAGAGCCAGACCCCCTCCCCGGCCCCCGCTCCGGAAGTGGGGCCACTAGGTTCCCAGGCCTCTGCCATGTTTATGAATCCAGCTGATGGATGAGCAGGACGTGTAAACAACAGACCAGGCAGCTGAGCGCCGCCACCGTGGCCAGGGGTAGACCAGGAGCATGCCCTCGGCCAGGTGCCCACAGACTCAGACCCTAGGCACTGGAGAGAGGGAGACTCCTTGGGCCCCCACCCACTGGAACAGCTCCCGGCCGTCCTCCCGGCCGTCCTCCCAGCCCTCCTCCCAGTCCGGGGTCTGGCACTGGCTCAGGCCATTCCCAGGCACAGCTCCAGGCTCCAGGCTCTGGGGCCCATGCAGGAGCTGAGGGCAGAGTGTGAAACTTGTGGGCTCTGCCTCCTGGTCTTCAAAGCTGTGGCCACTCTGAGAATCTGGTGCAAGAAAACTTGATTAGACGGTGTCTGGAGCAAGCCAACCCCCTGCACAGGTGACCTGCTGTGAGAGGCATTATTTGTCTTGATAGCCCATGGCGCTGACTTTTGCGGACATACGTAATGAACGTGCCCTTCGTTGCCACTTTTAACAGTTTTATGTTTTACAGCTGGGATTATTTTCCTCTCTCAGAATCCAGGCGATGAACCTGCTGGCCTGATTCACAGGATGACTTGGGGAAGCCTGGCTGTGGAGCCATGTTCAGCTGCTTTTTTTTTTTTAGATAGAGTCTTGCTGTCACCCAGCCTGGAGTGCAGTGGCAACCTTCGCCTCCCAGGTTCCAGAAATTCTCCTGCCTCAGCCTCCCAAGTAGCTGGCTATACAAGCGTGCACCACAACACCAGGCTAGTTTTTGTATTTTTTACAAAATATGTCTTACCATGTTGACCAGACTGTTCTCAAACTTCTGACCTTGTGATCTGCCTGCCTCAACCTCCCAAAGTGCTGGGATTATAGGTGTGAGCCACGGTGCCCAGCCTCAGCTGCTTTTGACCACATATAGCAGCAAACCCAACTTTAGGCTGCTCAGGTCTAATAAAGCCAACCTATCCCACAGAGCCAGAAGACATGAGAGAGCTCCCAGGCTCAGTCTGTGGCTCGGAGGTGAGGCAGGGACCTAGACTTGGTCTTGCCTCCTGCTCTGGGACCTCGGGGAGGTGCAAAGTCCTCAATGAGGTTCCTCATGGTGGCACAGAGGCTGCCATGACTCAAGGAGTCACCACAGGCCACCCCAACACCATCAGCAAAAAAGAGATAAACTGCCTCTTTCTTCTGCACGTCTCTCCTCAGCAGTGGGGAACCCTTCCAGAAACTCCTGGAAATGTCCCCTTGCTCCTCATTGGCCACAGTGGGTCTTACGCTTGCCCTAAACCAGTTGCTGGGGAATATGACCCGTGGGACTAGACATGCCCCGCTCTGGGGAGGGCTGAGGATTGGGATTCTGCTGGCAACAAAGAGGCAGGGATGGATCCAGGGAGCCCCCACGGGGCTGCTGTGCCACTCACTCCCAGATACATCACGCTTTGTCATTTGTCACGCTGTCTGGATACAAGAGCACACTGGCCATGCTCGGTCGTCTCCAGAATCTGGTTTTAAGTGACAGCATTTCCTAGAGGCCATCTGGAAATCGGCAGCGGTTGGATGAGATGACATAATTACCATGCAGATGATTTTTTTTTTTTTTTGAGACGGAGTTTTGCTCTTGTTGCCTACAACCTCCCCCTCCTGGGTTCAAGCAATTCTCCCATCTCAGCCTCCCAAGTAGCTGGGATTACAGGCATGCACCACCACGCCCAGCTAATTTTGTGTTTTTAGTAGAGACTGGGTTTCTCCATGTTGGTCAGGCTGGCCTCGAACTCCCAAGCACAGGTGATCCACCCGCCTCAGCCTCCCAAAGTGCTGGGATTACAGGCATGAGCCACCACGCTCGGCCAATGCAGATGATTTTTTTTAATTGGGGGAATTCTCAATCTTCACATGCCCTGATAGGAAAGGATGCATGAACACCTTTGGGCTAGCCTCTTCTCTGAAGCTCTGGAGAGATGTGGTTTGTAAACCTCTGCTGTTTTCCCCTCCAGCCCAGCCAGGGAGAGGCCGATCAGTGTCTGGGCAGCTGAAGCCCACAGCTTCACCTGCCCCTTCTTTCAGGGGTCTCTTTCAGGGACCTCTGCATGTTGGGGGGCAGTGAATTTCTCTACTTCACAGATGGAAACCCAGATAGACTGAGCAACCTGGCCAAGGCCACACAGAAGTGGAGCCAGACAGAGTCCCACCACCTTCACAAGCAGACGACATCTGGCTCCACCTTAAGGGCCACCTGTGGTGGAGGCCAGCACACCTGCCTCAAGGCCATTGCAGGAGGGTGCTGTGGCAAGAGGAGAGTCTGAGAGGCAGACCCAGGTGGTGTGGGCTTGTAGCCAGGCCCCCCACCTCTCTCCGGTGGCTCAGCCAGGTACAAGCTGACTTCATCCCACCCATGCTTATCCCCCTCTACTCCAGGCCCCTGTCTCCCTCTTGCATCTGCCCTGGGAGCAACCAGCATGAATTTCACTGCAAGGACGCTTGACTCCTGGCTGTCTCCAAGCTCCCAGGCACCCAGCCCACCCTGCACCCCGAAGCCTTTGTGCAGACCACCATGAAGCCCCTCACCAGAATATTGCTCGGGGTGGGGGCGTTTGTGCTTCCCACAGAGTGACCGGATGCCTACCATGCGCTGGGCACTGTTTAAGGCCACAGAGGAAACCTCTGGAGACTGACCTCTCAGAGGCATCCCAGAGACCACAAAGCAAACCCGCCCACCCCCCACCCCAGCCACCCCCAAACCGAGCTTCACCACCCCACCTGAAGAGAACCCGGCGAAGCCCCTCCCACCCCTGGCCTGGGCTGGGCAGCTTCCCTTTCTAGCCAGAGTCAGGAAGGAGCTGGGAGGAGGTGACACAGTCTCCTCAGCGGAGCCTGGTGGGCATGGGATTCCCTCCTCCTGCCCTTCCATCTCCACCAGGATCAGCAGTCAAGGCGGGAAAGGGGCAGGACCCTCCGAGTCCAACAGACCTGCGTTCAAATCCCCTCCCCACATCTCAACCATATGACACTCATGGCCCAACCCCTGGTGAAACCACGAGTCGGGAGGGCCACACAGGACAGACACTCACTCACTTGACATACACAACCATTGCTTCTCAGGAAAGGGAGACATGTCTTTGTTCTTTCCACCACACTGTTGCAGGGACTGTTTGTTATGGCAGCTTGGCCTCTCTCCCTAGCTGACACACCACCCTGCACTCTGACAGCAATGACAGTCCCCAACCTGTGCCTGCCCACCCATGGACATCTGTGCCAGACACCTGAGTCCAAGAGCAGGGAGATAGGGAACAGAAGAGGAAGGAGAAACAGGACAGACACAGACCAGGATGGGTACCGACCTCCAGCTGGCGGAAGTCAGCACTTCCATGACACGGGCGGCTGCTGTAATCACCATGTACCCTCAGTTTCCAGGCAGCCCAGCCTGAGATGCACCACAGTCTCCCAAGCCCTCGAAAGCTCTGGAAATAAACGCTCCCATCCAACTCCACTTCCCAGACTGCCATGAGGCAGCACAGACACTCTCAGGAGGATTGAGAGTCTGGGTTTTTTTGGGCTGGAAAAACATGCTTGCCAAAACTCTAGGTCATACTCCCCAATTTTCTCACTTATTGATTCTAATCCGACTCTAAAAATAACCCAGTGACACAAACCTGGGAGGAGGTGCCACAGAATGTCCTGCCCTGCCCGTTGTCCGCAGCAGGGGAATCATAAAGGATTCATTTTCCTTGCAACTACTTTGATTTTTTTTTAATTTCCTACAAAATCAGGTCAGACATTGCAGCTCACGCCTGTAATCCCGGCACTTTGGGATGTGGAGGTGGGAGGATCACTTGAGGCCAGGAGTTTAAGACCAGCCTGGGAAAGATAGTGAGACCCCATCTCTACAAAAAAAAAAAAAAAAAAAAAAAAAAAAAAATATATATATATATATATATATACACACACATATATATACACAAAAGTCCTGGGGTGTGGTGGCACATGCCTGTGGTCCCAGCTACTCAGGAGGCTGAGGTGGGAGGATCACTTGAGCCCAGGAAGTCAAGGCTGCAGTGAGCTACGATTGTGCCACTGTACTCCAGCCTGGGCAACTGAACTAGACCCTGTCTCAGGAAAAATAAAAAGAAGATGAAGAAAAAAATAGTAAGACTACAATTTTCCTAAAAATCAACACCAAAATCAACTTTTGATTTTCTACAATGGGCAGGTGTATGACTTTGATCAGAAAGAAAACCAGGCTGGGTTCAGTGGCTCACGCCTATAATCCCAGCATTTTGGGAGGCCAAGGTGGGCAGATCACCTGAGATTAGGAGCTTGAGACCAGCCTGGCCAACATGGCAAACCTGAGGCAGGAGAATCGAATCAGCCCAGGAGGTGGAGACTGCAGTGGGCAGAGATCGCACAATTGTACTCCAGCCTGGGTGACAAGGGCCAAAGTCCAAAGAAGAAGAAAGAAGAAAGAAGAAAGAAGAAAGAAGAAAGAAGAAAGAAGAAAGAAGAAAGAAGAAAGAAGAAAGAAGAAAGAAGAAAAAGAAGAAGAAGAGGAGGAGGAGGAGGAAAACCCACCAAGGTCTTAGCATCAGCCCCCCTGGAAGGCAGGGCCCGGGCTTCCTGTCCCTTGTCACAACCCCCCTTGCCCAGCCATGAGCCTCCAACACTTTGGTTCAGAGGTCCGTCAGATCAGAGTTGGGGGCAGATAGGGAGACAGGGTCCCTCCCCGTGGGTCCAGTGCTCCAGGGAGAACCTGGTGCCACAGGTGTGGACAGCAGCCCTGCCCCAGCCCAGTTCCCACGGACACAGGTTCTTTGCCTCCTCAGAGTTGCCAAGGCATCTCCTTTTTGTTCTTCCAGGCATGCCTTCAGTCACTTATCCACTGCTCTAGGTCTGGGACTACGGCCGTGAATGAGGAAGCCACATCCCTGCTAGGACCAGGACTTGGCACCTGGAGGGGAGGCAGAGGCAACCCACAGCCTACAGCTGTCTGATGACAGGAGAGCTGAGGACCCATCCAGGGGGAAGCCAGTGAAGGGCCAGCCACCAGCAAAGTGGCCTCTGAGCTGAGACCTCAAGGGCAGGAGGAGCCAGCCAGAGAAGACCTGGGGCTGCATCCCAGGCTGAGAGAGGGGCTGGTGCCACTGCTGGGAGGAGAAGAGGCTGGAGCAGGGGGCATGGCCGGGGCAGGAGCTCAGGGCAGTCAGCAGGGGTCTGCTCCATATCAGGGCTGATGGTCGCACTTCTGCATGTCTGGCACAAGCCCCCATTGGTGCAGGAATGGCTCCCCAATACAAGAGGACCCTGATCTGGGGCCAACACCAGGCGGGAACCAGATCCCAAGCCCACTGTGCTCATAGTCCAGAACAGAGACTGCCCGGACACCTCCCAGGAGGAGACATGTGAGGAAGCCAATCCCTTCTTATAGGGACGTCACATTCGTGTGCAGGCAGTGAGCAGGAGTCCTGAGACACGCCGTGGAGTGAGGGAGGCCAGAAAAGGCAAACACACCCCAAGTCCCTTATGTGAAGTTCTGGGAGAGGCAAATATATCAATTTTATTTAAATAAATATTTTAGGCTGGGCACAGTGGCTCACACCTGTAATCCCAATGCTTTGGGAGGCCAAGGAAAGAGGACTGCTTGAGTCTGGGCAACATGGTGAGACCCCATCTCCACAAAAAGTAAATTAGCTGGGCATGGTGGTGCCTGTGGTCCCAGCTACTCAGGAGGCTGAGGCAGGAGGATCACTTGAGCCCAGGCATTGGAGACCAGCCCGGCAAACAAAGCAGGACTCTGTCTCTAATTATGACACCATTTAGCTGTGTCCCCACCCAAATCTCATCTTGAATTGTAGCTCCCATAATCCCCACGTGTCATGGGGGGAGGTCACTGAACCATGGGGGTGATGGTTTTAGAAGGGGCTTTCCCTGCTTTGCTCAGCTTTCATTCTCTTTCCTGCCCTGTGAAGAGGTGCCTCCCACCATGATTGTAAGTTTCCTGAGGCCCTCCCAGCCAGGCAGAATTGGGAGTTGATTTTCTTTTCTTTTTTTTTTGAGGCGGCGTTTCGCTCTTGTTACCCAGGCTGGAGTGCAATGGCGCAATCTTGGCTCACCAAAACCTCCACCTCCTGGGTTCAGGCAATTCTCCTGCCTCAGCCTCCTGAGTAGCTGGGATTACAGGCACGCGCCACCATGCCCAGCTAATTTTTTGTATTTTTAGTAGAGACAGGGTTTCACCATGCTGACCAGGATGGTCTCGATCTCCTGACCTCGTGATCCACCCGCCTCGGCCTCCCAAAGTGCTGGGATTACAGGCTTGAGCAACCGCGCCCGGCCATGTCTTTTCTTTATAAATTACCCAGCCTTAGATATTTCTTCATAGCAGTGTGAGAATGAACTAATACAAAGAATTAGTTTAAAAGAAACTTAGTATCACTACCATAAATAGGAACTGGTATCACTTTCCTTAAATTAAAAAGTAACTAAAAGATTAAGCACAGCTAGGCAGGAGCTAGAAAGGTGCTCAACATGCAAGCTCCACCCCAGCTTCCTTCTGACACCGCCAGGAATGAATGGGGCCGAGGAGGCTCCCGTCCTGCACTTTGGGGTGTGCCATCAGCACCAAAATCAGGCTGCAAACCAAGAGCCAAAGAGTCTGGGTCCAGCCCCAGCTCTGCAGTACGCTGGCCAGTCTCAGGAGAGGCCCATAACTTCTCCAGCCTCAGCTGCCTCATCTATAAAATGGGACAATGCCAGCCAACGTTACAGAGTGCTGATGAGGCCAAATGATCCCAGCTCCAGGCATAGTTTCATGCACATCGAATGAGACAGTCACCACGAGGGAAGTGGCCTAGGGTGAACCTAAGAGTGGACAGACACCAAATGCCCACTCTCGGCCACAGTGGCCATGACATGCTCCTCCCTCCAGTGGGACTCCTCAGAGCCTGGAAAATTCATGCTTCTTCCAGTGCCTTTACCTTTCATGTGCACACATTGCCTGCCTGTGTGCTTCTGGACTTAGGTAGAAGCAGAATCCTATACATGCACACACGTGTACAAACACAAACACATGGATGCATACTTGTACACACAAACACCTGCATACATATCCACACACAGGCACACACACCTGTACACACAGACACAAGCACACACACCTGTGCACACACACTGCTACATATACACATGTGCACATACACCCCATACAGGCACAAACAGGTACACACATACCTGTGCACACAGGGATAAACAGGCACACGCACCTGCGCACAAAGGCACATGCCTATGCACGCACACGTGTGCACACACACCTGTGCACAAACACAGGCACACACACCTGTGTATACACACATGCAAACATAAACATGCATCTGTGCACACATGCACAAACAGGCACACACACACCTGTGCACACACACTGGTACATGCATATACACATGCACATACCCCACATGTGCGTGCATACACACACCTGTGCACACACGTGTATCCACACACATACACATACACCTGTGCACACATAGGCACACAAACACAAACAGGCACAGACACACAACCCTGTGCCCATGCACACCTATGCACACACAGGCACACACAAATAGGCACACATATCTATGCACACATGCACCCTTGCACACATGCAGCCCCTGCCTCTAAAGCACTGCCAGGCAGCTCTGTGATTTCCCCTGAATAAATAAACCCCACGGATGCATTTTTTTCTTTTTTGTTTTTAAAGCAATCATTGCAATAACTGTTTTTCCCACATGGAAGGCAATTTCACTTGAAACTCCCTTCCACCCAAATCCCTTTCTGCTCCCTCAGGTGGTGACTCCTCGGAGCATCCCTGAGCTGGGGGCGGGCTCTTGGAGGTGGCCGAGCTGCTGTTTGTTTAGAGAGGCTGAGCCACTTCCCTGCAATAGCACCCCCCCCACCCCCACCTGCTCCTCAGGCCTGGTCGGCTGATACGGCACTTATGTACGTCACACAGCCAGGGCTGCAAACTGTCCTCAGAACAACAGCGAAAACACTTCAGCTGGTGAGCTGCCCAAGGTCAGCTCCTGTGCCAACGTTTAATGGATCATCCATGAGGTCTGGGGCCCAGCAAAGGCATGGCCCAGCAGCTTCTGTGGGAAAACAAGCTGTTCCCGTGGATGTCGGCGCCAGGGCTTGGGGCAGGAACAGGTGCAGGGCTGTGTCTGCCCGCGCCTGCATGCCAGAGTGAGGCAGGCCTGGCCCCGTGTAGGACAAACCTTCCCTTCTTCGCTCGGTTCTCTGCAGCCAGGCACTGTCCGTCCCCGGATCTACGTGGCTGTCATGGAAGCTCTGGTGGGTGCTCCCAGCATGGCCAGTGGGCGTGAGATGCGGTTAGGTGACAAGTATGGAAGGAGAGGGGCATGTGGCTGCTAGGGCCCTGCCCTCAATGCCCTTCCATGGCCCAGTTACTCCTCACCATCTGCTTGGGAGTCTCTGCAGGTCCCAGGGAACCAGGGCGAGCACAGGCCCCAGGCTACAGAGGCTCCTGCCACCTGCTAGGTGGAGAGGCGGGGGCAGCCATTTCTGCCCCAGCCTCAGGCACCTCTCAGGGTGGGTGGGGGAGCTCACTGCCTGTCACAGCCCTGCGTGAGGTCCACATGGCTTCAACCCCAAGTGTCCGTCCGAGTGAGGGCTCAGTCACCTCCAGCTCCTTGTCTGCCCCAGCTAGGCATCTTTGTCCACAGGACTCCTCGCTGATGATGGCAGGGCTTAGGAGAGTGGGCTGGAGCCTGGACACCTCCCTTGGTCTCATTTCCCAGCCAGGGGTCACCAGCACTGAGGATTCTACCCTCTGCAGAATCTGGACACATGGACCTTCCAGCCCTCTCCCAGGCCTGCTCCCTTCTCCTGCAGGATGGCTGAGCCCTGGCCTCAAGAGCCTCACAACCTTTCCTCCATCACTGCCCCTCCATCTGCAAGGTCGCACCAGGTTCCAGAAAGAGCTCTAAGAGGGTCTTGTCACACATAGATCACAATCAATCTGCCCATCACAGCTCCGAGGCCAGCAACATTCCCTCTTCCCTTCAGCTGTTCTTTTCCTCCCTGGATCTCCTTTGCAAGGCCTCGAGGTCCATGCCTGCAACCAGGACTCCATGCTGACCCCCAGCCTGGATGCCCTGACCTCAGCGGGGATAACCTGACCCCAGTGGAGATGTCCTGACCCTAGTCTGCCATTTTAGCCATTGCTTCCTCAGACAAGTCTCCATCTTTGGATGAACAGGCATTGAGTCCTTCCAGGTACCAATCTGGGTGCCAGACACAGGAACCGAACGAGCACTGATGAAATCTCCACTGTGACTTCACAGCAACCGACCCTATCCACACACCAGCACCTCTCATCCCAGGAGAGCCTGGGCCTGGAATGGACACAGCTTCTGCTTCCTGGGATCAAACATGCCCCCAGCCCTCCAGGCAGCGGCCCAGTGCAGGTAAAGGTGGGCAGGTGCCTAGACCCAACCCAGAGCTGATGCCTCATGCCCCCGGCCAAGAGTCCTCTGAGAGCAACTGCCAGGTCAGACTGCATGGCTGCCCAGGACCCCTCTCCACGGGATACCCCAGTTTTCTTCTCCAAGGAACCTGAAAACCCTCCACAGGCTGCCTCTGTAGACACCAGCCCCTCTGCCAGAGGAAGAGGAAAGAAAGGGGTGCTGCTGAGATCCCAAGCTGTGCAAGGTCCACTCAGCAGACGTTCAACAGCCCCCATCTGGGTGGGCCAAGACCTACAGTGTCCCAGCCCCAGGGTGCCCTAAGCTGCTCCAGCCTCTGCACACAGTGTGTGCATGCACCTGTGAATGAATGCACAGGTGTGTGGGGTGTGTGTGTGTGTTAATGTGTGCACAGGTCCGTCCTGTGTACACACTGATGTGTGTGTATGTGTTCATGAACAGAAGTATGTATGAGCATGTGTGCATACATGCATGTCTGTGTACTGTGTGCATGTGTGTACACACATGGGTCTGTGTGTACTATGTACGTGTGTGCTCAGGTGTGCATGCATGCATGTCTGTGTGCATAGGTGTGTACATGTGTGTTAACCGATGTGTGAGTATATGCACAGGTGTGGACATGTGCATATGTCCATGTGTCCATGGGTCAGTGAGCATGGGTGTGTGGACAGGCATGTGTGTCAGCGTGTGCATGTCGGGGTGTGCATGGGTGTGCATGTATGTGCACTGAGATGTGTGTACATGTGTGTGTGCACAGGTGTGCCTGTGTGTCCATGTGCACACAGAACTGTGTGTGTGCATGGATTGTGGGTATGTATATGTGCATGTATGTGCATGTGTGCATGGGTTACTATGTGCATTGGTGTGCATGGGTACACACTTGCTGATTAAGTTCTAAAGAAAGAGCTTTCGAGCCTGGCCTGGCTCCAGCCTCCTCCATTGACAATTCAGCAACCACCTCCAGCTTCAGCCCATCCAGTCTCAGGGCTCCTCCCAGGTCCTCCCATGGCTCTGTGGCCAGCCTCAACCTCCACCCTGGTTCCCTCTGGAAGGACTCTGTGTTCCCAGCAATCCTGGAGCTGTCTCCGTGGCTTGAAGCTTTCCATCACCTTCCAGGCAAGCCCATGCCCTCTCCATGTGGGCAGTGGCACCACACTCACCTCCCCACACCCTACACTCATGCCCTCGACTCCAGCCACAGTGACACTTCTGTGCCTCTGCACACACTGTTCCCTCAGCCTGGAGGGGCTCTTCCTGCAGCACCCCCAGAAACTCCCCAGGGTGCCAACACCGACTCCGGCAATACCCAGATGCATCTAAAAATCATCGCACCTCAGGGGAGGTGGGATCTGCTGGCCAGGGCCAACATGCCCAGGGCCTAGGGCCAAGAAAGCGCCTCCAGAGTGAACTCCTGAGACGAGCACGTCAACTTCGGAGGGAGGAGGTGTTGCATGTGGATGCCCCCTGACCTTGCATCCAGGAGGGGGACCCAGGGGTGTGTTTTCACTGTCCCTGAGTGGAGATTTATTGAGCTGCTCTTCCTGGGAGCCACTGTCTGGGAACCCAGGACTGACAAGTGACAGGTGTTTGCATCCACCTGCCTGGCAACTTCCTGAGCTTCCACCCAAGGAGGGGTGGTTTGACCTTGCTCAGCCAGAGTGGAAGGAGGGTAAAATCTAACCGCCCGCTTCATTTCCTTCCTTCATTTCCTTCCTAACCACATGTGCTCTTGGATACTGAAGAGCGGGCTGGGGTGTGGGACATCCTTTAGTGGCTCTTGGAGCCCCAAAGGTGTTCATCTTGGATGTCTCCAGCACCAGATCTTTCTGGAAATCTGGGACATCAAGGGGGAGCACAAACACTGGTCTTACTACTATGTAATGTATCCCTCGGATCCAAAGGAGAGCAGATGACCTGGGTGTATCCACAGCCAGCTGCCACCTCCCTGGAGTCTTTCATGAAGCACTCAAGGCAGAATGCATTGCTGCCTCAGCCCCCTTCAAAGCCCAGCCCCAACGCCACGCCAGGGCATCAGCTCCTCGGACACTGCCCGTCTGCCCAGGGAGAGTCTCGTGCTCAGAGAGGCTATATATACATCCAGGACAGTCAAGAGTGCTGTTCCCAACCAAAAGAGCTGAGCAAAAGGTGAAAGAAACCTCCCATGGCAGCAAATTCACTGATTTTTATCTTGCCTGAATTGCTATTTAAAACTGGTCTGGTCATTGTGGGGAGTTTCTGAAGGACTCAGCAGGATGGATGAGGCACATGGGACGTTTTCTGGGCCCCTGTGAAGCTGCAGTGCTTGACTGTGGTAGCTCGGGCTCCATGAGGGTCCGGACTTCAGGCTCAGCCAGATGGTGGAGAACATGCTACCTCACTTCTCCAAGCCTCAGTTTACCCACTGTAAAGTAAACTTATCCAGAATCCACCAGGACCTGCAGAGATTCAGGCAAGGATGTGGGTACCCCTGAAACATTGCCAAGGGCTTTACCATCTGTAAAAGGCTGGGGGTTATCAGCTGGTGAGGTCTGAACTCACGGAATTTTCCTCTCAGTGTGTTTTTTCATTGGAAAAATTGGGATGGTAATGGTGATAACCTCAAAGACTCATAAGGATTAAAGAGTTAAATATGGAAATAAACATTTGAGACAGAATGAAAGCTAAAAAAGTGTTAGTTACCACCTTTATCATTACCATCATCATCATCACCATCCTCACCATCTCATAACCACCATCATCACCATCACCTTCATCATCACCACCTTCACCATCTCATCACCTCCACCATCACCATCACCACCATCATCACCATCATCACTATATTCACCATCTCATCATCACCATCATCACCATATTCACCACTTCACCTCCACCATCATTATCACCATCATCACCTCTACCATCATTATCACCATCACCACCATCACAACCATCACCATCTTCACCATGACCATCATCATCATCACTATCACTTTCATCATCACTATCATGATTATCACCACGATCACCATTGCCTCCACCATCACTGTCACTGTCATCACCTTCACCATCACCATTATTGCCATGACCTTCATCACCATTCTCATCATATCACCTTCATCACTATCGTCAGCACCTTCATCACCATCATCACCTTCTTCACCACCTTCATCATATCACCTCCACCATCACCATCATCATCATCACAATGACCATGGCCATCTTAACTATGACCATCATGATCATCATCACTATCATCGTCTTCATCATTACCATGACATCATCATCACTATCTTCACCATCTCACCACCACCACCATCACCATCACCTTCATCATCACCATCATCACCATGTTCACCATTTCATCTCACCACCACCATCATCACCATCACAACCATCATCACCATCTTCACCATGACCATCATCATCACTGTCATCACCCTCAACATCACCATGACATCATCATCACCATCCTCACCATTTCATTATTACCATCTTTACCATCACCTTTATCATCACCATATTCACCATTTCATCACCTCACCACCTCCACCATCATTATCACCATCACACCATCATCACCATTACAAGCATCATCACCATCTTCACCATGACCATCATAATCACTATCATCACCATGAAATCATCATCACCATCCTCACCATCTCATTATCACCATCATCACCACCATCATCACCATATTTACATTTCATCACCTCACCACCTCCACCATCATTATCACCATCACACCATCATCACCATCACCACAACCATCATGATTTTCACCATGACCATCATGATCAACACTATCATCACCTTCATCATCACCATTATCACCACCACCATCACCATCATCTCCACCATCACTATCACTGTCATCACCTTCACCATCACCATTATTGACATAACCTTCATCACCATTGTTCTCACATCACCTTCATCACTATCATTATCACCATCATCAGCACCTTCATCACTAACATCACCTTCATCATCATCATCACCATCACCATCATCATCCTCACCATCATCACTATCACCATAACCATCACCATGAACTTCATTATCATCACCATCAGCAGCGGCAGCAGCAGTAGCAGCAAAATAAGAAACAGGTTTGGCTGGATAAACACAATGTGAGCCATCCAAACAATGGGATATTATTCAGCCTTGAAAAGGAAGGACATTCTGGACATTCTGACACCTGCTACAACATGGATGGCCCTTGAGGACACTATCCAAGTGAAATAAGGCAGTCACAGAAGGACAAATTCTGTAGGATCCCCCTTATACCACGCAATAAAGTTCAAACTCATAGAGACAGAAAGTGGAAGGGTGGTGGTTCCCAGGGGCTGGGAAAGGGGGATGGAGAGTGTGTGTCTCATGGGGACAGAGCTTCAGCTTGGGAAGATGAAACATTCTGGAGATGACAGTGGTGAAGGCTGCACAGCAATGTGACCTGCTTAATGCCACTGAATGTACACCTAAAAATCAATATGAGAGTAAATTTCATGTTATCTGTATTTTATCAAGATTTTCTTTTCTTTTTTTTTTTTTTTTGGACATAGAATCTTGCTCTGTCACCCAGGTTAGAGTGCAGTGGTGTGATCTCAGCTCACGGCAACCTCCACCTCCTGGGTTCAAGTGATTCTCCTGCCTCAGCCTACTGAGTATTTGGGATTACAGGCATGTGCCACCATGTCCAGCTAATTTTTGCATTTTTAGTAGAGACAGGGTTTCACCATCTTGGCCAGGCTGGTCTCGAACTCCTGACCTTGTGATCTACCCACCTCGGTCTCCCCAAATGCTGGGATTACAGGTGTGAGCCACTGCATCTGGCCATTTTATCACAATTTTTAAAAATAAAACATTTTTAAAGGGCCTGGCCACTGGAACCCCAACTCACCCCATCTCTGGCCTCAGCCCACACTACCGCACAGTCTCACACATGCTCAGGGGTCACAGCCAGGGTAAGACCACAACCCCTCGTGCCACTACCCCTGGGTCTGGCCCCGTGTGTTCCCCCGCCTCTGTCCTAAAAGCATGGCCAGGCCACAGGGTAGGTGACCTTGTGTTCTGCTCTTGGGGAAGCTGCCGCCTTAGGAAACTTTTCGAAGAATTCCTCCAGTGGCTGACTCTGAGGATGGACAGTGGGTCCAGGAGGCCACAGCTGTGGGACTGAGAACCTGGCTGGTGAATCAGAGAGACATGCGTGGCCAAATTTAGAACACAGGAGGACAACTTCCTCCCAGAGACCCATTGTCCACCACCTGGAGCTGGCCCGCCCCAGGCACACAGACTTCCCAGAGGGACCAGGTGCCCAAGGGCCCCAGCCTCACTCAACGTCATCAGAAGGTCTGGGAGGAGAGGAGCAGAGGGGCCGCCCTCAAAAGGCATGGGATGTCCACAACCCACCACCCGCATGACCACAGCCACCATGGCCAGCCCTCTGCTTCAGTGGGTGGATGGCCGTGGGGTGCAGTGGTTCAACAGCCCTGCAAATTGATTTGTCCAGAACTGCGCATCTGTTAGGATTTTCCCAGCCAAAACATCCGTCTTTATGGCAATGGTCTTTGCATGGTGCTTAACTCTCCCCACTTTGCTGCCAGGAATCTGGCCGGGGTAATCCAGGACCTTGGAACCGCCCGCTGCATTCCACATCTGTCTCGTCTGGGAACGCCTGCGCGGCGGTGCCCCAAGATACGGGTGGGAAACAAGATCTGGAAACGTCTGCCATGGAAAGCCGGGGCCCAAGGGGTTTTTTTGGTCTCTTTGCCGATGGGCGGGGGGGTGTTGAGGGGAAGGAGGAAGATGGTGCTTTTTATAGTTTTTTTTTTTTGTGGGGGAGAGGGTGTTAAACTTTTTATAATGTTACTTACATTAACAAAAATAATCAGAGAAAAAATATCAAGGCAAAGGCACTTGTCAAAGGAACCACACAAATCAGACCATCCTTTGCTGAAGACACGTCAGCCAGCGTCCCTGTCTCCATCCACAAGCAGCATTTTACTTGAAGCATTACTTTTAAGGTTCTTGTCTCCTGGTGCAGAAGCCCCAGGTTTGAGCTGACCGAGGCCTCAGCCTCGCACCTGGCCCTCTATCCGCATGGAGAACAGCCTGCTGGCCAGCTGCCCCAACTCACATAAACACTCACTCACACTAAAAGGCAAGTGAAGACATCCCATGCGTTTGGGAAAGCGGTTGACCTCTCAAGCCATCTCACAGTTCAGCTGGGCACTGGGAAGCTCTTACTGGCCCCCAAGCCGCTGGGCCGAATGTCCAGCTCACTGGGAGAGGGCAGCCGTGATGTGCCCAGGACACAGCCTGTTGTGCACAGGCCCTGGGAGAACTTTGCCTACAAAGGGGGGTTTCGGGGGTATGCAGCCCCCTCCCCTGCACCCAGGGTGCCCTGTAATGATAGGGATACAGGTCAGAGCCAGGTGGACCTGTGCGTCCCGCTCAGTCAGCTGTGGCCACTGGAGCACCCAGGAGCCCACCCCAGCAGGGTCTGAGCGGAGCAGGGGGCACTCACAGCCCAGGGGAGGCATTCTGGCACCCGGTGGGCAGCAGACAGGGAAAGGCCAGAACCCCTCTAAGCCCTGATGGAGCTCTCCCATCTGTAATGATCCCGGCCAGCAAGCCCACAGACCCCAAGAACAGGGCCACCTCAGGGCCAGAAACCTAGGGCCTCGAAACCTTCACTGTCCCCGCGCAGATGTCCATGAGCACACAGCTCACACAGGGCCCAGGTGGAGACTCAGAGCCGAGCCCTGGGGTTCTGGAAAAGCATTTCTTCCAGTCCAGCCCAGAAGGAATGTTTTTATTTTCCTGCTGGAGACCAGGCCAAATGGGCTCCTCTTCAAGATGCTGAGATTCCCCTCAGACAGAGAAGACTTGGCACCAACCCACAGTGACCACTGGGCACAGGCCAAGCCCGGCGCCTTGGTGGGTCTCACCTGCCCTGACCCTTGAGAGGAGGGAGGACACACGGCCAGTGCAGTTTCCAACACATGCAGACACCCCCAAGCTTCTGGAAGGTCGACCGCAGGCTCCTGGGGGGCCCTGAGGCCAAGGGTGGGCCGGGGACGTGGTTCTGAGCACTTCTCGTTTGGGTCTCGGAAGAGGTTTGTGGCATCTGGGCAGGATGTTCCAGAGTGACTTTCACACTCCTCATCGAGGAGCTTCGGGACTTGGGAGACCCTCCCCGGCCTGGGATTTGCAGCTCCGCTCTCCCGAGGCCTCGCCTTTCCCTCCCCGAAACCCCTGTGCTCCTGCGCTCAGCTCAGGCCTCCTGTGTCCCTGTGGCTATCAGGATGCCCTCCATCTGGTAGACTCCTACTAGTACTTCAATACCCAGTCCCCCCTCCCCGGCCTGCCCAGCAGTGCACGAGCCTCCCCCATCCCCCACCGTCCCCTCAGGATGACTGCCCTTCACTGTGGCCAGCCTGCTCCTCGTCTGGTTTATTTTCTAGGCAGCAAGGCCCTTGGCAAAGCAGCTGGACTGTTTCCCTCCTCTCCAAATCAGCCCCCAACTACTGCCATTGCAGCTGTCACACCCAGACTAACACTGGTGTTCCAACCCCGGTCAGTGGAACTCTGCACCGGAGCCCCCCAAGATGAGCCCTGACTGCTCTCCCACCTTGGACTGCTGCCTGTGGCCCCCTCCCTCCCAGTATCCAGGCCCCTGCCCCACAGCCACTGCCCCTCCACCCTCCCTGCAGCCCGAGCAACGCCACTCCTGGCATTCTCTATGGCGGGTCCCGCTTCCTGTCTCTTCCAAGCACTCACGTCCTTCCAAGGCATCTCATGCCCCTAGAACGCCAGCCCAGGTGGGAGGATGGAGGCGTGCCTGCAGTCCACTGCATCTCTCCAGCACCAGGACCGGAGCTGATGCCTGGGAAACACGCATGGCTTAGACCTCTGCAGCTCTAGCACTCACGCAGAGCCTTCTCCAGATGGCGACCCCAAAAGAGAGACATGTAGGAACCAAAAGGGCCGCTGTAAGTGAGCAGCAACACTTCAAAGGCACAAATGTGGCATGGCATGGCATGGGCAGTGTCTGAGAGACCCCAGCCAGGAGCCTTGTGATGGAGGCCAAGTTCGTCCGAGAGACCCCAGCCCCAGAGCCTCATGGCACAGGCCGAGTCCATCCGATAGACCTTGGCCCCAGAGTCTTGTGATGCAGGCTGGATCCCAGATGACCCCACACAACGACAGGGAATGCATGGGGTTCCCCAGGGGTCCTGTTTTGCACGGGTCCCCTTCCTAAAAGCATCCAGCAGTGACCCATGGATTCTAAACAATCTACCACCCGCTGGTTCAGACAAGGAAGAGGCATGGGGCTCTGACGAGCCACAAATGTTGTTTTGCAGTTGTTTCAACGTTGTGGACATTCATAAAGTTAATTTGCTAAGAGAGGAGATAAATCCAATCTGGTGTTCCCATAGCAACACCTCCCAGGCCCCGTGTGGGAGAGAGCTGGGGAATTTCAGTCTTGGGATTTTTACGGGGAGCCAGCTTCCAGGGTCCAGCTGCCCCCAGGCTGTGGGGAGATCTCTGGGAGGGAAACTCGAGGGGCCTGGAAAAGCAGGCATGGAGGCCCAAATGGAGGAATGTGCAGAGGGAACCTGAGCCCATGCAGGGCGGGCAACGCCCCACCAACCCTGGCCAAATGCCACTCCGCTTTCCTGCCTGTGGGAAGGTGACGGAGCAGCTGGCTGGTCCCCACCTCCAGGAGCCTGTGCAGCCCTGACACATGCTGCCATCTCTCCACCAGGCCCTGGGTGCCGCTCTCACTGGGAGTGAGCCAGTGTTCACCCGACACAGGGCACAGAGATAACACCTCTGCCCCCACTGCTATAGAACCAAGGACTCTGTCCCCATTTCGAGCTCCTGGGGCCCAGGGCTGCTCCCCAACCTTTAGTAAGAGCCCCTAGAAAGAGCCAGCTCCCCTCACCCTGATGTCGACAGCAGGTGGGGGCCTCACAAGGATGCAGGACACCCAGGCCCTGGGGCTCAGGGCTCCCAC
Source organism: Saguinus oedipus (assembly GCA_031835075.1). Classification (NCBI taxonomy): domain Eukaryota; kingdom Metazoa; phylum Chordata; class Mammalia; order Primates; family Cebidae; genus Saguinus; species Saguinus oedipus. The sequence goes on from CM063170.1 coordinate 9,749,577, forward strand.
TGATGCATGGGGGGTGCGGTGGGCACAGTAATGTTCCATTTCCACAACACAGCTCCCAGGTTCACAACCCACAGGCCTGCAGAGGATTGACCGTTCCAGTCTACTGATAATATTTTCCAACAGCTGTGGGGATCAGGTATCTGAGGGGCTGGCAGCTCCCCACAGCTTCAGAGATAGCAGACGTGACCCCATGGAGCCAGGGACAAGGAAAGGCAGCCTCCACCTAGGCAGGGACCTGGCCCTGCAGAGAGACTCTCGGGGGTCCAGGGAGTTGGGGTTCCTGCCGCCTGGCCCTGCTTTCCTGGCTACCTCCATGGCACCCAGCTCAGCTCTGCAGCAGAGCTACCCCAGGCCTGCAGGTGTTCATCCCTCACAGGTGTGTGCAGGGGCTGTTCTCCACACATGTGCAGGGCCGGGGCCGCCACACCGGAGGGAAATCAGCTCCTGAAACAATCACATCTTCAGGCAGAGCAGGAGCAAGACACCGCAGGCTTCTGTTGCAAACTGGGCCAGCCCTCGCTGGTGTCCACCCTGGGAAGCCAAGGGGAGCAGGAGGCCTGTGGGGGCAGTGGGAGAAGGGTGAGGCGGGAGCTCCATGGCCCCCCAGGACTGAGGCCTCATGCACAGGGTATCTGCCTGCAACTCACCAGGGCTGTGATTTACAAAACAATGTGCTTTAGAAACTGCTGGAGGAAGAATGACAGTGACCAGACAGGGCAGGATGCTGGCCCCAGGGAGAGTGGGGGACCGGCATCTCCTCCGTGCACTGCTTCAAGGAAAACAGAAACAGTGCCTGCCCGGGAGAGCAGCCACCAAGCCTCCCGCGCCTGCCGAGAAGCCGCCCTGCAGCCAGGGAGAGCCAGGGGTGGCAGCCTGGCGCGGCCACACCTGTTTGATGCCGTTGGTGGCCGCCCGGGTCAAGCAGTCCACAGCTGGAAACCGCAGAAGGCTGAAGTGCGTCGGTTCCAAGCCTCTGATCCCTGCACCCTGGGGTCGTACTGTGACTTACCAAATTTGGCTGATCACAGAGGAAAAGTGAAAAAAATCCAGGTTGCCAAGGAGACCCCTTCAAATACATTTTACAGTGCTGTGAAAGCGATACCTTCCTCTCGGGTTGGGTTTCGTTTCGGAGGCCGCGCAAGGCGCTGTTTTATGTATATCTGCACAGCCCCCCTAGCCTCCCCTCCCGACCCCCACACACGCTCAGTGGTCAAGGCATGCGGCAGCGCTCTGCTCTCCCCACAGATGCCAGCAGGCCCTGCACCGAATCCCCCTGTCGAAGCCTTTCTGGGAAGCCTTCTGTGCATCAGTGCGTGGGGGCTCCTGGGGAGGGGGCAGCCAGTGTCTGACCCCAGCACCCCTCCCAGGCCTCTGCAGGGAGCCTGTAGAACCTCTGGGAAGCAGCTGTTCCCAAAACAAAATCATGCTGCCCAGAGCCAGGTGAGCCCCCCAAGATAACCACAAAAATCAGCTGTAATGGCCTTTAGCAGATGCACCTCTGCAGGGCCTGACTCCCAGAGCCAGCAAAATACACAAGAAGGTAAAATCCCAGTTGTCAGCAGGGAAAAGGACTGGGGGCAAAAGGCAGAAAATGCCAGAAGTGGCGCTGGCAGGTAGTGGGCACACCGTGGTGAAGGCACCTCAGACAGAGCCTCCAGGCTGTGGGAGGCAGCGTCTGCCCCTCCCCAGGCCTGTCCTCGGCTGATGACCCTGGCATGGATGTGGAGGGCACGGCCAGCAGAGTCCCCCACCCCCACCTGGAGTGCTGTTGGGGGGCCCCCAGGACACCAGGCACACCCTCAACATGCAAAATATGCCGGTGCGACTCGGTGACCCTTTCTCCATTCCAGAGTGAGAACACCGCGTGCGCTGCCTTGATCTGCTCTCCGTGAAGACGCATGCATGATCTGTGCCCACCACACACATTTTCATGATTTTCCTACACAGGGCCTTAGACACAGCTGGGAGAGGGGCTTGGTCCGCAGAGAATAATGGGTGATTGTCTGAATCAGCCACAGCTCCTCATTTTCTCAGTTTTAAGACCGCTAAAACTGAGGCTGCCCACTCAGAAGTCCACAGAGGCCTGCAGAGACAGCTGAGGAGCCAAGAGCAGGTCTGAGTGAGGCTGTGGAAAATGCGGAACCCTTTCACACCAGAAGCATCTGCCTCTCAGCTCCAGCTGGGGATAGCCTGACGGGGCAGGTCCAGTGTGGCCAGATCTCAGATTTTTTAAAGAGAAATAAGAGATCCAGATTTCTTTTCTTTTCTTTTTTTGAGACAGGCTCTTGCTCTGTGGCCCAGGCTGGAGTACAGTGGCATGATCTCAGCTCACTGCAACCTCTGCCTCCTGGGTTCAAGTGATTCTTCTGCTTCAGCCTCCCAGTAGCTGGAATTACAGGTGTCCACTACCACGCTAGGCTAATTTTTGTATTTTTAGCAGAGATGAGGTTTTGCCCTTTTGGCCAGGTTGGTCTCAAACTCCTGACCTCAAGTGATCCACCCGCCTTGGCCTCCCAAAGTGCTGGGATTACAAGCATAAGCCACTTCGCCTGGCCAGAGACCGAGATTTTTATGTGAAATCTCAATTGTAAAATATCAACAAGTAATTCAAATGTTTAAAAAAACACTGCAGAGGCCAACATAAATTTGTCTCTGGGCCAGATTCAGCCTGTAAGCACCAGTTTCTTGTCAATGGGTATAAAACCCAGAGCAACTAAAGATATCTGCATTTCCACCTGTCGCTGCAGTCACCCTGCTGGCAGTGGGGTGGTGGGGAGAGCCACTGCCACTGCTCTGTTGCCTAAACCAGAAAGGGCTCTACTTAATATACTTATTCCAGTGGCAATAACTGGTGAGAACTGAGGAGCCATTCCCGAACAGTGACTTAAACCACAATTTGTTGTTATCCCTCACATTTTCGGGGGTTGGTGGGGCTCATCCGGGTGGTTGCAGCCAGCTGGAAGCAGGGGCAATGACCGCATTGGACGACTCAGCTGGCGGGAGGTCCAAGATGGAGAAGTCATATGGTGGCTGTTGACAGTGGGCGTTCATGACTGTGCTGGCTGGGGCTGGCGCTGCGCTGGCTGGGTGGGCGTATCAGAGCACAGCCACTGGGCTCCAAGGAGAGCATCCTGGGAGAAGGTTCTCAGAGGCTATGGTGGAAGCCGTAAGGCTTTGGAGGACCCAGTCTTGGGTGTCCTACAATATCATTCGACTTCATTCTTTCCATCAAGTGCATAACTAAACCAGCCCAGCAACAAGGGGAAGGGGTTAATCTCCACTTTTCCATGTGAAAGACAGCCAAGAATTTGAAGCCATCTTTTTGTTTGGTTGGTTGATTTTGGTTTTGGTTTTTGGTTTTGGTTTTGAGACAGGATCTCTCTCTGTCACCCAGGCTGGAGTGCAGTAGTGCAATCATAGCTCACTGTAGCCTTGAACTCCTGAGCTCAAGCAATCCTCCTGCCTCAGCCTCCCAAGTAGCTGGGACTACAGGTGTGCACCACCACACCCAGATAATTTTTTTCCCATCTTATGGTGCTAATTTAAAAAAAAAAATTTTTTTTTTGAGAGGGAGTGTCACTCTCATCACCCAGGCTAGGGGGCAGTGGTGTGATCTCAGCTAACCACAACCTCTGCCTCCCCAGTTCAAGCTAGTCTCTGCCTCAGTCTCCCAAGTAGCTGGGATTACAGGTGCCCGCCATCATGCCCGGCTACTTTTTGTATTTTTAGTAGAGACAGGGTTTCACCATCTTAGCCAGGCTGGCCTTGAACTCCTGACCTCATGATCCACCCACCTCGGCCTCCCAAAGTGCTGGGATTACAGGTGGGGAGCCACCACACCCGGCCCAAAGTTTTAAATTTTTAGTAGAGATGGGGTCTCACTATGTTGCCAGGCTAGTCTTGAACTCCTGGGCTCAAGTGCTCCTACCTTGGCCTCCCAAAGTGCTGGGATTCCAGTGTGAGCCACAGAGCCCAACAGCCACCTTTAATACACCAGATTTCAGGGGTGGGGTTGTGATGCATGGATGGCTGAAGGGGGCTCCCTCTACCTGAGCACAGACCCTCGTTGTCTTAACTGGAGGATTTGGGCTCATGGAGATACCCAGACAGTGTCTTCCCCAGGTCACTGCTACAGTGAGATGCAGACAGAGCCAGAGGAGAGATGTTCCTAGAGAATCAGGAGAGCAGGAACCTGTCAGAAGAATGAAAGGCCAGTCGGTGAGATGTAGAAACCCTCATGCTGATGGTGTCTGGATGTGGTCACACAGATGTCCATGGAGACTCCAGGGGGCCATCTTCTGGCAGGGATGCCACCCCACCATCCCTTCAGTTCCACGGTGACATCAGGGCACAAAATGCCCTTCAGATAACTGAGCAGGCCACAGGCTCCAGATAGGCAGCAGAGTCTAACCAAACAGAAACATGGGCCTGGAGGTGCCCTCAGAGCTCTGAAATAAAAGCCCTGGCACAGCCCTAAGTGAAGCCCTCAATTTTGCCCCATGAGGCCGTGCCCAGGGATGGTCTCTCCTCTGCACGTGGGCAGGCATGCCCTCTGGTTCCTCTCCTCTGCACACGGGTGGATGTGCCCTCTGGATCCTCTCCTCTGCACACGGGCAGCGGATCCTCTCCTCTGCATACGGGTAGGAATGCCCTCTGGATCCTGTCCTCTGCACATGGGTGGGTGTGCCCTGTGGATCCTCTTCTCTGCACGCAGGCGCGTGTGCCCTCTGGATCCTGTCCTCTGCACATGGGTGGGTGTGCCCTCTGGATCCTCTTCTCTGCACGCAGATGGGCGTGCCCTCTGGATCCTCTCCTCTGCTCACGGGTGGGCGTGCCCTCTGGATCCTCTCCTCTGCATGTGGGCGGGCAGGCACTCTGGCATCACAGCTGGGCTGACTCCCCTCTCACGGCCCCGCCAGAGCCTCCTTCTATGCTGACCAGAATCATCACGTGGGCTGCCCGTGGTTTCTTCCTTTCCCTCCTCCTTTTCTCCTTTTAAAGAAGTGTGATTGTGGAACGAGTCCCCTACTCTACAGACCGAAAATACTGCCTGAGAATCATTCCCCAGCGGGGACCCCTTTGTGAATATTCATGCAGCCTGCCATATGTTTCAGTCAGAGACAAGCACCATTCATTCTTCACACAATGAGCATTCCCGGATATGGAGAGGGAAGTAACTCAGGTTTTGGGATCCCAAATCCACCATGTGGAGCTCCGTGAAGGTGGCTGCCCCATCGAGACCTGCCTTGGTGCTGCTTCCAGGACAGCAGAAATTTCCCAGTGCTTCCGACGCCCCAGCCAGACTGGCTGCCTCTGGCCTCTGCCATTTCTCCTGCTCTGCCCCAGCCTTCCAGATCTTTCTTTACAGGAGTGCCCATTGGGAAGCACATGGGATAAGGGGCAGGGGAGACCCTGAATGTGGCTCTCAGGGAAGGGTAGTGAGGATTTGGTGCAGGGGCCAAGTCTGTGTCTCCAGAGAAATGCACATTTTCTTCCCACAGGAACTCTGCCACCCTGACTCAAGGATTTCCCAATGGCAGGCACAGAGTTGCGGTGTGTGCTTAGGGAGTGTGCAAGCATAAGATTCTGCTTGCCCTTGAGGGCCAGAGACATGGGGAACACACAGGAGCACACATGTGGTTCTGCAGAGCTGGGCAGGTCACCACACGGCCTGGACGGGTCACCCATTCCTGTCTGGGGCCACTTGGGGAAGGGATTCCTCTCAGGGAGGCCACAGCCCAGGCACAGGCTCCGGGGGATGGATGCGCTGCTGGCTCTAGGGTTCTGGTCCAGGTTCTCCCAGCATTACTCCACAGAGGGCTTCAGATAACAGGGCAGGCCAGAGTACAGATAACCACGGGGCACAGGTGATAGAGGGCAGGCGGGCATCGAAGTGGGGCTTAGCCTGCGAGTGGGGCTTTCCTGGCTTTGCCCAGAAAGGATTCAAGGACCAGCAGGAGGTGGAATAAACAGCTTTACTGAGGTGGCCGTGTTTGGTGTTACAGCTCCGTGCTGTTCCTCCTAGGCCATGTGCTGAGGGTAGCGACTTTGGCAGTCCCACTGATACCCACTTTTAATTACATGCACATAAAGGGGTGCATTATACAGAGATCTCTGGTTATGGGTGGTAATTTTTGGGGTCATAGGCTCGTTGCCATGGAAAGGGACGGGAGTTCCCAGGCATTGCCATGGCAACAGTAAACTGCCACAGAGTGCTGGTGTATAATTGGGGAGAGCTGCTTGCACCCTGGCTCTGTTTTAGCCAGTCCTCAATTAGGTCCAGTGTCCAAGCCCCAGCTCTGGAGTCCAGTCCCACCTGCTAGCTCACAGGCACAGAGTCCTCGCCAGTACCTGGAATGGGAGTTCACATGCACATTCCTGCTCTGTCCCCATGACAGCTGCTCAGCCCACCCATCAGGCTGGGTGTGGCCACCGTGGACTGCGGCTCCAGCACGTCCCAGGGGCTCCATGGAGCCACCTGTCGCCCGCCCACGGTGAGGCTGTGGTGTGAGACGGCAAAAATGACTCGCACATGTCCAGGTAGAGAAGCTGCACTTCTTTTTAAAATTAAACTTTTAATTTTGCCATCATCATAGATTTGTGTGTGATTGGTAGAAATAACACAGAGAAATCCTGCGTACACTAAATGTATGCAGTGCCCCCAACGGTGACCTGCTAGGTACACACAGCGCCACGCCACAGCCAAGACACGACGCAGTGCCATCCCTGATGCCACTCCCTTCCTCAGCTCTACCTGCCCTTGCATGGCCTGTGTGCAGGTTTCAGGCAGGTTGTTCTGTTTTTTGAGACAGAGTCTCACTCTGTCACCCAGGCTAGAGTGCAATGGTGCAATCTTGGCTCGCTGCAACCTCCACTTCCCAGGTTCAAGCAATTTTTCCTGCCTCAGCCTCCCAAGTAGCTGAGCTTACAGGCACCCACCACCACATCCAGCTAATTTTTGTATTTTTAGTAAGACAGGGTTTCACCATGTTGGCCAGGCTGGTCTCGAACTCCTGACCTCAGGTGATCCACCCGCCTCGGCCTCCCAGAGTGCTGGGATTACAGCCACGAGCCACTGAGCCTGGCCAGTTTCGTGCAGTTTTATCACACATGCAGATCACACACCAGACACCTTTCTAAGAAGCGAGCCTTTCGATGCTTGAGAACAGGGAGGAACCTCGGTGGCAAGAGTGTGAGGCCACGGCCCACTCACCCCGTGGAGGCCCCAGACAAGCACGTGGTCACAGAGCAGCACTGACTCCAGAGGGAGGGTGAAGTGGGAGTGGAAGAGGAGCAGGATGGACGCACCCCAACCCCAGCACACATGCAGAGCGCCCGCATGGGAAGCGTGTCTTACCTCCGTGATGATGTAAAAGTCGTCCCCAGGCTCTCCCTGGACCACAATTTTCTCTCCATCTTCAAACTGGACAGGCTCCAGTGCATCAGCCACAGTCAGGCGCTCCCACTTCTCCAGGGACTCTGTTGGGGGAGGACAGGTCATCCCGGGGTCCACACCTCCCTGGCCACAGTCCAAGACAAGAGCAATCGCTCTTCCCGAAAGACATCCTCTGAAGCACCCACAGCACCAGCTCTGTGACCAGCAAACTGCATAAAACGAGGCTGTGACACTGGCCCCCAACACCTCTGTGCCGGGGGCCTGGGTTTTCTTGCAATCAGCGGGTCCCGGACCCACATGGCTCATGTGCCCTCTTCAGCAGATGTGGAGGGAGTTCTTCTGACACTTATCCCTGGCTTAACATAAATACCTGGCAGTGAAAACTGACTCCAGGTTAACTCAGTATGAAAATACTTCTGTTATCTTCAAAGGAATAGAGTTGCTTACATTTTTACAAACAATGGAGTCCCAGCTAAGCACAAAGGCTACTAAGTGATTTAAAAGAATTCAAAGGCCAGGCACAGTGAGCTCAGGCCTATAATCCCAAGACTTTGAGATGCCAAGACTGGGAGGCTGAGGTAGGATGACCTATCACTGAAGTCCAGGAGTTCAAGACCAGCCTGGCTAATACAATGGGACCCTATTTCTACAAAAAATGTTTTAAATTAGCCAGGCATGGTGATATGTACCTGTAGTCTCAGCTACTCAGGATGCTGAGGTAGGAGAATCACTTGAGGCCAGGAGTTCAAGACCAGCCTGGGCAACATAGTGAGATCTCATCTTTACAAAAATTTAAAAATTAGCCAGCTGTGGTGGCGAACACCTGTGGTCCCAGCTCCTTAGGAGGCTGAGGCAAAAGGATAACTTGAGGTCAGGAGGTCGAGGCTGCAGTGAGCTATGATCACATCACTGCCCTTCAGCCTGGGAGACAGAGCAAGACCCTGTCTCAAAAAAAAAAAAGATACATGAATAACATAAAATAATTCAGAATGGTAACTTCTGACTCAAAAGAAACGCCGTTCATCAGGGGACCGATCAAAGAACATAGGACTGCATTTATGTTGCAAGATTAAGGCACAGTATACTTCCTACTCTTTTAGGCCAAAATGCTTAATTCCGATGCCAAGTTTATTTTTAAATGCTTGCAAAGTCAGTGTATCTTTCTACCCTTCTCATGTCTTCTCTTCCCTGTCTTTATTCACCCCTAACCCTTGGAAAGAAAAAAAATTACTAATGTGAGATATTATAAGAAAATAATGATCACCTGATTAACTCTTTTTTGACAAAAAAAAAAAAAAATTTTCCTGGCCTATACAAATCAGATGCTACCTATGTAGGTCAGAAGCTAAAAATAAAAAGCAAAGCATTTATTTTAGATCTAGGTTAGGAGGGAGATTTTTCTCCTTAAAAATCCCTGCTGACACCACGCATTGCAAAGGAAAATGCTTCCCGCAAACCCCGGGGCTGGGTCAGATTCTGCAGCACAGGGAAGGAGGGTGATGCCCCCATAACCAGAGTCGCTTGACCAGCTTCCTAAAAACAGGGTCTGTACCAGACAGAAGCTGCTGAATAATTCAGAACCTGGGAGTGCTCCCAACCAGGTCAACGCATCAGTGCACACCTCACAACTAAATTATGCAGGTGATTTTTGAGTGCAATTATGGTTGGCATTCAGGGTGCAGAATGAGACCAGCATATGAATTTGGAGTGTTTTGTTTATTGGTTTCCTTACAAGGGCAGTAAATAGAGGGATTTCATCTCAGAAGTCAGCTACGGTTAGGAAGTTCATTTCCACACATGTGATCAACCAAATGCTTACTCTATTACATTTGAAACCTGTAGTAGTCTGAGTTCTGAAAACAAAAATGATCTTCCAACTACATAAATCTTGGATGAAAACTGACGGAAGTAATCACGGGGACATGGCACTTTTGGTCCCAATTTTTTTTTAAGAGACAGTGTCTTGCTCTGTCACCCAGGCTGGAGTGCAGTGGCATGATCACAGCTCACTGCAGCCTTGAACTCCTGGGCTCAAGCAATACTCCCACCTCAGCCTCCCAAAGTGCTTGAATTACAGACATGAGCTACCAAACCTGACTAATTTTTTTTTTGAGAGACAGGGACTCAATATGTTACCCAGGCTGCTCTTGAGCTCATGGCCTCAAGTGATCCTCCCATCTCAGCTTCCCAAGTAGCTGGGACTGCAGGCATATACTGTCATGTCCAGCTAATCTTTATTTTGCAAAGATGGGAGGCATCTCCATTCACTGTGCAAACTGTGCAGAATAAACTCAGGAAGTGTCCCAAAAAGCACCTCACAAGGTCAACTTGCAGTCATAGGACAAGACATCACAAGGCTACAGGCACCTGCCCAGGTGGAAAACCCATCACCGAGCTCTGAGCTGGAATTCTGCAGACTCGCAGCTCGCATGCGGGCCATGCTGCTACTACAGGGTCTCCTGTCCTGGGGGCCGAGACCTGTGCATTCAGGAGAAGAACGTGGAGTCTCAGGAGCACCAAGCCACAAACGCTGTTCCCAGGTTTCTAGTGTGGGGACAGAAATGCCAAAACCCACAGCTTCAGGCTCATCCAGGGCCATCCTGTCTGCCAAGCTGGCTGCGGAGGCACCGTCCCGCCAGCCACTTTTGAGAGGACTTTGTGCTCATGGTGACTGGGCGAGAAAAGGTAGTATCTTGTTGTTATTCTTCTGAGAGGCCATAGAGAGTGGTGTGTGTGTGTATGTGAGCGTGTGCATATGGGTGTGCACATCCATGAGCACACACACACACGCCTACTCTCACATACATGCATGCATGCACACGCATGCAAGCCCACGTGCACACACATGCTCTCACACCCACACACCCATGCACACAAATGTTGCACACATCCACACACATGCATGCACACATGCGTGCACACCTATGTGCACTCACATGTACACACATTCGTGCACACCACCCACACACACAACCACATGCACAAACCCATACACATGTGCATGGTTCTGCCTGCAGGAGCTCAAGGAGCCCCACTGGCCCGGCTAGTGCCATGGCATATAACTCAGGGTTCAGCAGCGTTTCCCTTGCAAGACCACTGAGCAGGTTCACCTGAGGGTGAAAGGGCCACAGCGCACCTGAAACACCTGCCTGCCCTGTTATCCTTCCAGGGACTATGATGATGGTGGCGTAGAAAGGGCAGAGATGGCTCCCAGAAAAAACACACTTAGAAGGGAACCAGAATAGTCAGGGAAAGCAGCTCAACCTGGCTCGCACATGTTCGGGAAGGTAACACTGGCTTTCAGCTCAACATGGACTGGCGTGGAGGGAAGGCTGGGGACATGACTCTGGTGGCAAAGGGAGAGGCAGACACAAAACACACAGGATGGCAAAGACGCTGAGAGGCAGGACAGCCACGCCCATAGGAGAGGATGCTGGCTCTTGAGGTTTGCCAACAAATACAGTGTGTCTGTGCACACTCGTGTGTGCATGCATACATTTGTGTGTGCAAATATTTACATGTGTGCATTCATACGTTTGTGTGCATATGGATGCACATGTATGCACATGTATGAGTGTGAACATGAGTGTGCATTGCATCCCAAACTTCCATAGTACCAACAACACTCAGTTTGCCAGCCACGCAGGGAATGGGGAAGAGGTGGGGTGGCCGGCAGGCCCCCAGATGTCCGCACGCACAGCCATGCGGGGTGGAGCCACTGACCTAGGATGGAGACCTTGCTGAGGAACTCCTCGTACATCTTGCGTTTCCTCAGCGTGCTGCCCTGTTTGGGAGAAAGGAAAAACAAACAAGAAGGTGAATCTTTGTGCCTGAATCACCCTGACATTTCCAGATTTCCCCAAATGACTCAACTTTTAAAGAAGACCCTCCAAGCATTCTCAGTCCCAACAGCCCTCAATGATCCAGAGGCTGTGTGAGCTGCCACAGTGCCCTATGTCCCCTGCCTCCCTCCTCCTGGGGGGGCTTCTGGAGAAGTTCTGCCATGGTTGCTAAGTGCCTTGGCCAGCAGCAGAGTTCACCACCCAGTCGGGGCCAGTGGTAGGTCCACACAGTGAGCACACGGCCAGCCAGAGCCTGAACCCGGGTTTCTAGCCCTGAAGGGGAGGGAGCTCATAAACACATCTGGAGAAACTGAGGCCAACACAGAGACTCAAGCACCTGATGCAGAAAGAAGAGAGTGTGGCTAACATCAGCTAAGACCCTGGATCCAGCTGTGCCTGAAGCTGATCCTTCCCTGTTAAAGCCAACACTTGACTTGTCTCACCCCTGGGAAAAGGGTACTGATTAATACAACACCAACAAACAGGGCCCCATCAGCATTATGTGAATTTGAAATTAGAATTCATTCTAGAAACTAGGACTATAAAATTGAATTAGAAAACATACCCACATTCCAGCAAGCTGATGGGCCCCAGTGCAAACAGGAATGAGGCCCCTGCACCAGGCAGTCGGCTCCAGCCTGGTGCACAGAAAGCAGCTTTGATCTCAGCCCCTCTCAGCCCTATGCCCGGGACTTTGTACAGTGCACGAACTCCACAACTGTGCACAGCAGCCGCCTGGTGGGTACAATTCAGCACCGCACACTCAGAAAATAGAGACATGCAGTCCCCTTAGACAGCAGCAAGCCTGATTTTGCTAAAATGCAAATGGCCTCATCCACTGACAGAGGCCACACGTTGGAGTAGGGTGAATGCCAGGGTTTGAGCCAGACCGAGAGATGGCGTGTGCTAGTGATGAGGCTTTTCTGTGACCCTAGATAAGTCCCCTGGGGTGTGGAGAAAGGAGGGAGGAGAGAACCTGCTGTGTTGAATGCCCACTCCAGGTCGGGGAGGGGGCTCTTGGACATGTTGACCCACATCGACCTTACAACAGATAGGGGAATGTACTTTTGTCCTTATTTTCCAGAGGCAGAAACTGAGGCTCAGCAGGGCTGAGTGACCGCCCTAGACAGGAACCATAAAACCAAAAAGGAAAACCCAGGCTGGGCCCTAAAAGCCCCAAAGCTGCCCCTGCCTCTCTATCTGTCAAATGGGGATGTAGTTTACTCCTTCCTGACGTGCTATATCACAGATTCCCATAATGCCCTGAGACACAAAACCACAGTGAGCTGAGCAGGGTTTACCAGATGCCTCCCACCTGTGCAACTGAGCACATGCTGAACGGGGACATGCAGACACAGTGGCATGTGCAGTTTCAGAACACACCCTTCTTCTCTCCCCCTTCCTACTCTCTGGCATGTGGAGATGATGGCTGGGGCTGCAGCAGCCATCCTGGGCCCTTGAGGAACAGCAGTAAAGGAAAGCCAGTTCCCGGGCCCCACAGAACAATGCACCCACTCTAGACAGACTTCTTCCTGGGCATGAGAAACAGCAGCGTGGTTTAAGACACTGTTATTTTAAGTATTTCCGTTACGTCTGGCATGGCAGCAGCCAGCCCCCAATGATCCTCACTTGCTTCCTGGTGTCCACGCCCTGCGTGGTCTGTCCCACGATGAATAGCACTGACCAATGCAACTAAGACCACAATGAATAGGGCTGACTGGGCTGACCAATGCAACTCCGAGAATGTTCAGGAAATGCATTTGAGATTTGCAAAGCCAGGTTGTAAAAGACACATTGGCTCCTGTCCTGCTCTCTCCTGGATGGCTCAGCTTCAGAGAAGCTCAGAGGAGAAGCACTGCTCTCCCACTACCCTCCAGCACTGTGGGGGGAAGCCACCACAGCAATCCTCCTCTGGAGGTTCTGATCCCCACAACTCAAGGAGAGTTCCAGGCCAGAGCCGTGCAGCTGGGCTGCTTCCTCCATGACCCACAGGAAATGTAACAAATGTGACATTGTTGACAGAAGCCACTAAGCTTGAGTCAAATTTGTTATGCAGCCACAGCTAACTAATGCATCCAGCAAAACCTAATCCTAAGGGTTAGGATCAGTTAGGATACCTAGGTTAGGACAGAAATCTATAAACTCTTCTAAGGCCTGCAGCAGGCTAGCTAAACATCCCCCTGCCAGGGACCCTCCCAGGTGCCACAGTGCCTGGGGGCAATGGTGAAGGACGGTCATTTATTTCACCTTCTAAGCAATGTATATGTAGGAAGGAGAGGTCAGGAAGGAAAGATGGACCGGATGTGAGAAGCAAGACCCCTGACACTCAGAGGAGACCCCCAAATGCCTGGCAGTCTCCTGAGACCTTCTTCTCTTGAGGGGTGCTGTTCAGAGCATCTGCCCATCCATTCCAATCACTCACGAAAATGGAAATCACAATCAGACCCTGAGTGGTGTTTACCAAGAACCCTGGACCAGGGCAGGGGCTGTGCTCATCACATTTTCACAACTCAGAGAGCCAAGGAGGAGGAGAAAGCAGAGGAGGCGAGTGCTTCAGAGGAGCATGACTGAAGCTACCCCACTGCCGTGGTGATGCAGGGTCTGCCCAGGCCCCGCCTCCAGGGCCTGTGCCCACCCACTGCCCCGCTCCCATCTATCAGTGCCACTCACAATCAGATGCAAACTTGCTTGTGTCTCCTTTAAAAAGGGACCCCTTGAGCACAATGAAGGTTGCCTCATCACATGGGGAAATGAGGGGCCACCACAGAGCCCCTTCCACAGCTGGGGGTCGGGGAGAGCAGCCCCGGGGACACAGAGTGAGCAGACAGCGGGGCAGCCTACAGCGCTCTCGTGCAGCCCTCCTGGCTGGGATGGAGCAGGACTCCAGCTACTGAGGGAGGAGGCCCTGCAGGAGTGGGGCAGAGGATGAAGGAAGGGAGATGGATTGCTGGGGAAGGAAAACAGCTCAAGGGGGAAGGACTGGAGGAAAGGTACATGATGCTAAATGCCTGTCCCTGGAAAACTATGACCAAAATGCAAGCTCCAGTGAAACTGGGGAGGAACGGCAGGTGTGCAAGTCCCAAAGCACAGCGGCGACTTCTGCGGGGCTCAGGCCAGGTTTTTCCAGTTGCTTATTCTGGACCCTGGTGGTAAGGCTGACCATTCCCATGGGCACATGTCATTTCCGGTAGCGTGGCCCTCCCTGCTCACTCCCAAGCTTCCCTCGATGTTCAGAAACAGACCCCTGGGCCAAGCTTTCCACTCACAGAACAGACAACTGAGTCCAGTGAAGGTGTGGCTTGAGCCCAACCTCCATGATGGGGATGAGGACCCTAATGACACCCACCCTCCCCTGCCTTCCAGAGCCTCAGCATGGAGGACAGAGTGGACAGTCCACTCAACCTGGACAAGTACAGGGTTGAATGTGTCACCTGCATCACTGAGCCTTGGTGAGAGGAAATCATAAATATCCCTGTCTCACTGGGTCATTATAAGAACTGAGTCTCAACAAATGTTACATTGCTGCTAATGATGATGATGATGATGATGATGGTGATATTGGTGAGGATAGTGTGAGTGGTGATGATGATGGTGATGATGGTGATGGTGGTAAGGATGGTGGTGATGGTGATGATGACAGTGATAGGGATAGACAGTGATGGTGACAGTGCTGATGGTGGTGATGATGATAGCAATGGTGATGATAATGGTGGTGTGGTGGTATTGAGGATGTTGATGTTGATAATGGTGGTGATGTGATGGTAATGATGATGGTGTTGAAAATGACAAATGGTGATGATAATGGTGGTGAGAATAGTGATAGTGGTGATGATGGTGCTGATGGTGGTAATGATGATGATGATGATGATGGCAATAATGGTGGTGAGAATGGTGATGACAATATTATGATGATAAGGATGTGATGGTGATGATATTGATGGTGATGATGATGGTGATGGCGAGGATGGTTATAGCCGTGACGATGACAGTGATAGTAATGATGGTGATGATGATCATAGTGGCGACGATGATGGTGATAGTGATGATGGTGATGGTGATTATAGTGGCGATGATGATGGTGATAGTGATGGGGTGGTGATAATGGTGATGGTGATAATGGTGGTGATGGTGATGATAATGGTGATGGTGATGGTGATTATAGTGGTGATGATGATGGTGATAGTGATGGGGTGGTGATAATGGTGATGGTGATGGTGATAATGGTGGTGATGATGGTAATAATGGTGGTGGTGATGGTGGTGATAATAGTAGTGATGTTGGCAATGATGATAGTGAGGGTAGTGGTGATGACAGTGATGGTGGTGATTATGGTGATGATGATGATGGTGATGGTGAAGATGGATATAGAGATGATGATGATGATGGTGATGGTGAAGATGGATATAGAGATGATGATGGTGATAGTGATGATGGTGATGGTAATAACGGTGGTAATAACGGTGGTGATAATAGCAGTGATGTTGGCCATGACGATAGTGATGGCAGTAGTAATGATAGTGATGATAGTGATGGTGGTGATTATGGTGCTGATGGTGATAATGATAATGGTGGTGATGGTGATAATAGTGGTGATGACAGTGGTGACAGTGATGTTGGCAATGAAGATAGTGATGGTGGTGATGATGGTGCTGGTGATGGTGATGATGGTGATGCTGATAGTAATGGTGATGGTGATAATGGTGGTGACAGTAGTGATGGTGATGGTGACGTTGTCAATGATGATAGGGCAGTGGTGACAATAGTGATGGTGGTGATTATGGTGCTGATGGTGGTGGTGATGGTGATGCTGATAGTGATGGTGATGGTGATAATGGTGGTGATTGTGGTGATGGTAATGTTGTCAACCATGATAGTGAGGGCAGAGGTGATGATAGTGATGGTGGTGATTATGGTGGTGATGGTGATGCCGATGATAGTGATCATGATGGTGATAATGGTGATGAGAGTGGTGATGGTGATGTTGTCAGTGAAGATAGTGATGGCAGTGGTGATGACAGTGATGGTGATTATGGTGCTGATGATGGTGATGCCGATGTTAGTGATGGTGATGGTGATCATGGTGGTGATAGTGGTGACGGTGATGTTGTCAATGATGATAGTGAGGGCAGTGGTGATGATAGTGATGGTCCTGATGATGGTGCTGATGATGGTGGTGACGGTGGCAATAATGATGGTGTTGGTGGTTCTTACTGAGCACACAGAAGTGTGATGATGGGGAAAGTCAGGACATTGCAATTCCATCCCCAGCTTGCCCATGACTCCACATGCCCTTGAACTAGTCTTGTCCCTGTGGTCTTCAGTTTCTCCAAGAGAAGAGTGACTGAAATGAGCAGCTGTTCTCCATCCTCCCAAATTCCTCACCACTGCATTGCTGGTGCTGTGTCCACCATGGCCCTCGTCTGCTTCCCATTGAGTCGCAGGGAGACATCAGGTCCCTGTGCTCAGATATGGGGTTAGACATCTGTGCAAACAACTACTGACCCAGCACTAGTCCTCAGCAGTGGTGATGACAGTGATGGTGTCACCACTGCCATGATTTCTCCTCCTCCCAGAAGGTGATGACAATAAGCCTGGCCCACCATGCTGAGTACTCCCCAGCAACCAGGCACCTCCTGAGATCCACACATTCAGTTGGGCCTACTATTATCTCCACTAGATGGAGGAAACAGAGGCTCAGCGTGGGTGTGGCCTGCCTACACCCACTGGGCTGCCGAGTGGTGAGGCCAAGACCTGAAGTGGGACAGTCTTGCTCCAGAATCAATGCTCATGCTGCTGGGCAGCTCCACACTGTCCTGAAGACAGCAAGGTCATTCTGAACCTCCATTCACACATGCGGCACCTCGTCTGCTCTGGAAGAACAGAAGTGGCATCCACAGGGCACCTACCGTGTGCATGTGCCACACATCACCATGCCCCCTCCTCACATGAGACTGGAGAAGGGCACCGCAGGGCCTGAAATGTGCCCAGGCTGCCCGGGACAGAGAGGAACTGGGATGGTCCAGCCCCTGGGTGCTGCTTTCATGCTGCCAACACCATGCCACAGCCCTGGGATGGTTGGGCAGCTCTGGACATGTTCAATGGCACAGGGCCACTTTCAGATGGAATCTGCTGCAGGCAGAGGGGGCTCAGAGCCACGCAGAGAGAACCAGAAATGTCAGCGGCCTGGCTCCCCAGGCCCTTCCTCTCCAGTGCCTGGAGACCAGAAGGCAGAGGTGGCTCCAGCCCTTCAGGAGACTCCAAAGGGAGAGCAGCTCCCACCGCCCTGAGCACCAACGCTACAGTAAAGGGTGTGGGACCAGAAGGGGACTTTGCTCCAAAATATGTGTACATAAGCACAGCTTGGCAGGCCTCTGTTGTCCAAGGCACACACAGGTGAGGAGAAAAGCCTCGATTAGAGCACAGAGCTGAAGGTGGCTGCGGGCCTGGTGGGCACAGCTGCCTGTGTAGCCACTGGAATCTGGGCTGGCAGCACTGACCTCATCATTTCAACGTGTGGCCCCAGCATGCCCAGTCCAGGGGACCAAGAGGCTGGCAGGGTAGGGGCGGGGGACCTGAAAGGCCAGCACCAGGGGAGAAAACACCCCTAGCCTTGCAAGTCACAGCGGATGCAGGAAGTGCAGGCGTGACCCCAGCCCTGTCCTGATCCCTGGTCTCAGTTTCCCCATCAGCTCTGGGTCACAACAGCACTAAAAAGGCTGTGAGACCCAATTTTAGAGTCTTGGGGGTGTCTTATCTCCCGCCAAAGTCCTCTCCAAGCTCCCCTCTTTCCAGCAAAAGCCCACAGCCCAGCAGGGCCAAGGAAACCTCAGGAACTTGGCCCAAGACCAAGATGGTATAGACAGTGCTTCTCCACCCGCTGTGGGTGCCTGAACAAGCTGGGCTTCCTCAGTGACAACGGTCCTTTCGGAAATGCCACACCCAGGCCCATCAGCGGCAGAAAGCGCTGCGTGTCTGCCCCGGAGAGCAGGCCGGACGCCCAGGGCAGTGGCAGGCGCGGTGACCCAGCCCAAGCCATTTAAGACTTCGCCAGCCATAAAAAAAGCATTTCTTTTGAAAAATAATTTATAATTCACACTGACTGCCCAGCAATTATGCCCAGCCGGAGGAATGTGAGTGTGTTTTGCCTGGGGAACCTCAGACATGAAAGCCCCATGCGCCCATCCATCTCTCGAGGCAGAGTGACAGCTGAAGGCTGCCAGGAGCCCTAGGGGAGGGCCCAGCCCCAAAGGCTGCCCCTTTTGGGATCATGTTCCTTCTGTGGCTGAGACAGTCAGTGAGGCAGAGCTGGGAGCTGGCCTCCAGTAAGCCGGTGGGAACTAGGACTCATACATGGGGGCTTTGCAGTATGTCTACTGGCACCCCAAAGGGGGCTTTGTGTGGGGGGAGGCAGGTGACTCCCATTTCCAGGTGCGGAGCTCCCTCAAGCCCATGACTTGGGGAGGGCGGGGGACCTAGAGGTGGCTTCCTAACACCAGTCCTGCCCACTCCTCATGAGTCAGCCCTGGGCACAGGCCTGAGTCCCAGCCTCAGCTCTGCCCTGTCTCACCAGCACCTGCTTGGCCTCAGCTCCACATCTCTGTAATGAGGAGTCCGATGGGCCGACGTCCAGAAGCAGAGGAGGAAGGGAGGCCCCAGTGCTCCCCTCCAGATGTCTCCAAAAATGTCCCTGTCTCTGCCACATCCCAGGAGGGGGGTATCAGAGCTGTGCCCTGGGTGGCAGCAGGGTGAACAGCAGCCCTCCAGGGACCTGGGAATCTCTCCAGCACATACACACACAGAGCCGGGAAAACTAGCAGGGAAATCAGAGTGTTGATAACGGCTGCCGGGCGCAGCAGCTCACGCCTGTAATTCCAGCATTTTGGGAGGCCAAGCCAGGATGGCTTGAGCTCATGAGTTTGGGACCAGACTAGGCAGCATAGCAAGACTCCACCTCTATTAACCGAAAAATATTAAAAAGAAAAATATATATACAACAGCCACTTATGGCTGGCCCCTTCTCCAGCCTGGAGACACGTTTACAGTGGGGTAAAATAGCTGGTTTCACCTGACCCTCCCCGCAAATGGTCCCAGATGGCTGCATAAAGCACCCCAGATGGCTGCTTACACTTCTAAGCTGGGATGAGCCGACTCACACCATAGCCATGCAACCCCAAAACCATGAGGTGAAACCCACCAGAAAGCCAGTCCCAGCTCCCACACACGGCTGTGGGGTTGGCGACTTCTGTCTGAAGGTGCTGCTGTGAAACCCAGCATGACAGACCCCGGGCCAGTGATAGGAGGAAGACGCCGGGGCAGCTGGAGCGGGGGTCTTGAGCTATGAACGGTGCCCAGAAGGGACCGCCCACTCTCCCTCCCACCAGGGCCTCTCCGAGGCAGACGTGCTTGGCAGATCCTGGCTCCAGGTACCCCCCTAGGGATCAGGGTCCCCCATTTGCACCCTCGCGGGACCCTCAGCACGTCACAGCTGCCTCAGAGCTCCTGAGCCCACTGTTCTGCCCCTGAGTGAGGCTGCGCATAGTCCCTCCCAGGCTGTCGTGGGCTCATGTGGATACTGTGGAGCACTAAGCCCAGGCCAAGGCTCAGGGGATCCTCCATGACCTTGGCAGTGTCCTCATGGCCACAAGTGACAAACTACTTGTGCTGGGAAACGGAGAAGCCACGTCCCCTCCTGGCCCTACTGGCTGTGCAGAGTCACTCCGGACGCTCGATGAGACTTCTCAGGTCTGCAGGGACTGAGGGGCAGGAAGGAGCCAACCCACGCCCAAGACTCAGGTTCCAAGAGGGCTTGGGCTACCCAGGGAGGAGGGCTCAGGATACTCCAGCACAGCCTCCACCACAGAATTCTGCATCTATTGCTTTCACACACTGGCGTCTGGGGTAAGGATCAGGGTGAACAGAGGACGGTGAAGCTTATGAGAAAGAAAAACAGGCCAGGCACAGTGGCTCACATCTACAATCCCAGCACTGTGGGAGGCCAAGGCAGGAGGATCACTTGAGCCCAGAAGTTCAAGACCAGCCTAGGTGGCATAGTGAGACCCCATCTCTATAAGAAAATTTTGTTTAATTAGGTGTGGTAGCGCACACCTGTAGTCCCAGTTACTCGGGAGGCTGAGGTGGGAGGATGGCTTGAGCCTGGGCCATGGAGGTTACAGTGAGCCAAGATTGCGCCACTGCACTCCATCCTGGATGACAGAGCAAGACCCTGTTTAAAAAAAAAATGTTTTTTTTTTTTTATGTAAGAAAGAAAAAGAAAGTTTAGAGGGTGCTGGCTTCGGGCTGGGTCCCTGCCTGGGAGCCTAGAGTTGGTGTCGACCCCATCCTTCCTCAGATAAAACGTGAAGAGGTGGAGGGAAGAGATGGGCATCGGGGAGCCTTCCAGATCAGACATTCTGGTATCCTAAATTGGAGTCAAAGCTCACATTTCAGGTGGTCTGCTTCCTGTAGACCCTGGACCCGGTCTCCCATGTCCCCCACATCCCAGCACATCCCAGCTTGGGGCTAAGGTGGAAACAGGAGCAGCGTGAGGAGTTCGGAGCTGATACAGAAACAGACACCATCCTGCAAGCGCTCCCGTCCAAACCAGCCCGGCGCAAGCAGCTATTCTTAGTGCACAGGGACCCAAAATTAAAACAGAGGAAGTGCCAGCTCCCTCAGCGGTTTGGGAACTTCCCTGAATATAAGGTTCCAGCCACAAAAATCCCACAGCCGGGAGTGACAGGGCATCAGGGATGGTGGGGAAAAGGCTTATGCAACACTGGCCAGGTGCGCCCAAAGGGGACGGGAACTGCCATGCCCTCTTCCTGCCTCAAAACCACTCTGGCCCCTCTCAGAGGGAGGGTGTCTCAGAGGATCCCTCCCACGCGGTGAGAGAGGCCTCCTGGTGACAGTGACGGCAGGAGTGAGCAGGTTCGGATGGAAGGGCGAGAGACACACCAGGACTCCTCCGAGGAGGCTGCACATCACCTGCTCTGTGTACCGAGGCTTCCTCGGCAGCGCAGGAGACCTGGGCCCATGGTGGGCACCCAATCAATGCCCTATAGGTGTGTGAATGAGGATCTCATGGGGTGCAGAGCCTGATAAAACATCAGCCCCCAAAGACTGTGTGGAATGCACCATCTAGAAAACATGAGAGCCAGCACAGCCATGGGGCCGATACAGGCCTGCTCTGGCAGGACACCGGCTCTCAGCCGGCCCTGGGCCGTCAGATCCTTGTTCCCCAGTCAGACGCCACACTCCCAAGAGGGAAACCTGAAGCTGAACTTGTTATCCACGCTCACAGGGCTCCGTCCTAAACCATCACATGGGACCTTCCTCAGGCCTCCCCTGGGTGTCCTGGAACCTCGGCTCCCTCCTTACAAATCACACCCACCCAGGCTGACCTTCCTGGAGACGGTGAAGCCCCCCAGAAGACACCAGACTGTTCAGCTCCTGCCACAGCCACCAGGCTGGCCTCGGGCATGGAGTGGAGGGAACCATCCCAGGGAGGGAACAGAGGAGAGGCCAAGGACCCTGGCAGCACCCCATCTGGCTGATCCCCTCCTCGGCTGGGCTGGAGCCTGGGAACCTCGGCCCTGAAGGAGAGGGCTTGGAGTACACGGGGTCCGGGGTTGCCCTTGGCAACAAGCCCACCACTGCCAGGTTCTGCTGCATCACCCCCAAACAGTTCAGAGGAACCCCTGGCTCAGTTGTCACAGCTGGGTAAGGACAGAGAGTGGAGCGGTGCAGCCCCCCAAACCACAGGTGCTGGCTCCTGGAGGCCTCTGCCAAGTGATGGGACAGAAGGAGCTGAGGATGGGACAGAAGGAGCTGAGGACGAGATCTGAGGCCACAAGACCCAAGCT
Source organism: Saguinus oedipus (assembly GCA_031835075.1). Classification (NCBI taxonomy): domain Eukaryota; kingdom Metazoa; phylum Chordata; class Mammalia; order Primates; family Cebidae; genus Saguinus; species Saguinus oedipus. The sequence goes on from CM063170.1 coordinate 9,771,677, forward strand.
ATGAAGGAACCCCAAGACCATGAGAGGACCCCAAGACCATGAAGAGAACTCTAGACCAGGAGATGACCCCCAGACCACAAGGGGAACCCCAAACCATAAGGGGATCCCCAGATCATAAGGGGACCCCAAACTATAGGGGATCCCAAGACCATGAGGAGACCCCAAGACCATGAGGAAACCCCCATACCACAAGGCGACCCCAAGCTATGAGAGTACCCCAGACCACCAGGGGACCCCCAGACCACTGTGGAAGGCCCAGAGCCCCCATGGCCGTCCAGGCTGCTGTCTGCCCTCACTGCATGGCCCCAAGCCGGCCCAGGGAACCAGGTTCACGTCAGCTCTGGTCATTGCTGCCCTCAAGCTCCCACCATGGCTCCCATGCACTCTGACAACATGGTTCCTGCGGAGGCTGCAGGTCCTCAGCCTGGAGCTCTCCCTGCCCTCTCTGGGCGACACCTCACTGCCCCATCCGGGAAGGTCTCCTCATACACACACGCTCCACAGGCCTGAGCCAGGCCTGTGGTGCCGTTCCTCGGACCCAGTGCTTCTGGGCCACTTCCGGCACTCAGGTGTCCTGCCCCAAGGTTCTGCCTTGTGGCGGCTGGGGAGGGGGTCTCTGAGGCCCCTCCACAGAACAACAGTGCCGCCCACTGCTCCGTCACCTCCACCCGCTTCTCGATTTGGTCTTTCCCCACAGGCATTGCCCTCTGAGGCTGGGTGTTAACAGCCGCCTCCCTCAGGACAGTACTCCAACTGCCCTGCCTGTGTTCCCCATGGACCCACACTCAGAACAGCGCCTGGCATGTGGGCTGTGTGCAAGGAGGGTGTGGAGAGTCTCCTCTCCCTGGAAAGGGTACTCCCCACCCCCAAGTTCACCTCCAGGAGCCCCTGCAAACACCAGCCAAGGCAGCTGAATTGGCCCACAGCCCCCCGGCCGCCCACAGAGGGCTGCACGGGAGCACAGGCATGCCCACACATGTGCACACAACACACACAGTACAGGGGACGCTGCTCAGACTCGAATTGGCTGCATATAAGAAAAAAAAACCAAAAGCCCAGGAATCAGTCCTCACACACAGGAAGCCTGGGGTGAGCCGCCTGTGTCAGCAGGGAGCCACGCTCCTCACACCTCTGCTCCACTGCCACAGTGGTGAATGGGTTTTATGCTCAAAGTCACCTCCTGGCCCAATATGACAGCTGGAGCTCCAGCCATCACAACCATAGTCCAGACACTGGAAAGGAGAAAGGGGAGGAAGGTGAAGGGACCTCCCCAGTCACCTGCCTGTCTTCTAAAAAGCCTTCCAGAATCCTTCCAACACTTTCCACTCCTCTCACAGGCCAGATTTATCAGGGAGGCTGGGAAATGTCTTTTCTCCAGGTGCATCCCCTTTTTGAATAGAGCTAGGGTTCCCAGGGACGCCTGGCCGAGGGTGGGCATTGGTCCTCTCTGGCCCTGGACAGCCCTGTGATCAGGCACCACTCACCATGAGGATGCGCCGGTAGCTGTCCCGGTCTATCCCCCAGAGCTTGAGGTCCGTCTTGGCTTTCACAGTCGCAGCCCTGGGGGTGCCGTAGATGAGTGCCAGCTCCCCGAAGCTGCCTCCCTCGCTGATATTGGTCACCCACTCTCCGTTCACGTACACCTTCAGGGATCAAGAGAGAGAAGCATCATGGGGGCCAGGCAGAGTGATCTCTGCACCCCGAGCAGAAAACCCCTTTTAGCTATCTCCAGAAGGGAGTCCATGCAGCGTGGGTCACAAACCCTTTTGCTTGTGGGTGGAACCCTGCATTCCCCAGCAATGGGCCTGTGGACCCCAGGGCCCACCCCACCCCCATCCCCACCCCCGCTCAGAGCCACAGTGGGACCACATCAGACCCCCAAGGCAGGAGGGTCCCAAGCTGCCAGTGCCGATGAGACAACCACACCAGAGGCAGAAGCACCCTGGCCCTGCTCTGTAGCACAGCAGCCTCAGCCTGCTTCCTGGGCAGTGTCTGATTCAATTCATCAACTTTTCACTTGGTCTCCCTGTGCCTCAGTTTCCCTAGCTGCACCACAATGAGTTGGAGCCTGTGATCTCCACAGGGCTCTACTCTGGGACCCTGTCTACTTCCTCTCCTCTCCAGGGCATTCCTCTGTCCCCACCTCCATCGGCACATGCCACTGGGCCCAACGGAGCAGGGCTGCCTCGAGTGCAGACCTCTCCTGCCAGGGCCTCCCTCCCTATAGGCAGTGCCTGAGCTCCTAGGGCTAGAGTCTGAATGGGCGCCCTATGGCTGGGCACCATGGCTAAGCTGCTCCTGAGAAGGAGCCCAGACAAGATTCCCTTTCAGCTTGCGTGGGCTACCGCCCCTGCACAGGGCGCCTACTATATGCATTGACCATGCACAGTCGGTGTCCGTGCAAGAATAGTGCAGATTGTTTATTATGCAGTGATTATGCAGATTCGGTTACTATAAATTGACACAATACTCGCTTTATCCCCTCAGCCTGTCAATGAGCTTAAAGAATAGTTCCCATTGCCAAAGCAGTTCCCACTGGTTGCGTATCAGGAAAGAATGGATTGCGATGAATCATGGAATCAATTCTTACTGAAATCAATGACTCATTATCTGGATAATAACTGAGGCACAGAGTCTTCTATCTGAAAGAAAACGCCATGCAGGTGGGACTCCACAATTAGGTGTAAGCGAGGGCAGGGGAGAACTGGTCGGCCATGAGGTTTCAGGGGCACAGGGATGACTGCTGTGCAAAGGCGGACTCCGCCTGGGGGGGATTGTGGAGCGGTTGCGTCCATCTCCACCTGGCCCACCAGGCTCCCCAGTTCCTGGAGCGGGGGTGCAGCAGGATTATGGGGCAGAAGAAACATCAGCTTCCCCCCAACGATCCCCTCCAGGAATCAGAAGGCAACTCCTTTCACTGAGCCAGAGAGTGCCCATCTGTGTGTGCAGGGATATGTGGAAGGGGCAGCAACTCCAGCGTTTTAGGGGTGAGGGGACCTCAGAGAACACCTTTCAGAACCTCGGTCTCTTGCTTCTCAAAGGGGACCCAGAGCTGAGGGAGGGCCAGCGATGAAGCTAGGGGAGGGCCGGCAATAGCCTGGGCACAGCCTGGCCTCCCACACTACAGTGGACACTCCCACTTTGCCTGTGTTTTGTGACCAGTTTATGGAGGCATAACTTGCAAATAGGAATGGGCCAGACCCAAGTGCGCAGGATGGTGAGTTTCACATTGCTTATACAAGGTCTCCCAAACTCCCAGGGGACTCTTCCCCAGAGAGATCGGAGCTCATCCTGTAAGTCTCATGGTGTCTATCCATGCTGTGGGTGATGGACTCCAGGGTGCACAGCACATCGTGCTGCCAGGAGCATCCCCATTTGTGATGTGCACGCCTGGGGTGGCACTGGCTGCTGGCTCAGCTTCAGCAGGCATTCTGCACTAAACACCATCACCTTCCTGCACCCTCTGCTCAGAACACTGTTCAACAGGGGTGCCTCCCTCCAGCACCCTCCCAGCTAAACCCTGGCACCCTCCCTCCACCACCCGCTAGGCTAAACATGATTCCAGTGGGGGCACCTCTATCCAGCACCCTCTGCACTTCTGTTCCAATGCAGAGGCCTCTTGCTGAGCCACAAAAGTAGTGTGAACTCAGAAGATGTGAACTTGAGTTCCAGAGGGGTTTGCTTGACATGGGAGAGCCAGGGAGGTGGGTGGCATCTTGTGCCTCAGGAAGTGGGTGAGCCTCTTGGCCTCTTTAAAAATGAGGACACCATCCCCTCAAATGGCTGCCCAGGCAGGTGGCAGAACACCCCCATCCCCTGGCAAAGAGCCTGAGAGCCTGTGGGTTCTGAGAGCAGAGAAGGGTGGGTCTCCACAGAGCCAGCTCAGGATGGCTGCAGCTCCCACCTTTCTGGGGTTCAGCCACCAAGAGGGGTCCATGGTTGCTGCGGCTGCAGGCAGGACCCAGGGAAGCTGGGCCAGGACGTGCTGCCCGTGAGTCCTGGAGAAGCCCAAGGCCTCCGAGCACTCCCTCCGAAGCCTCAGAGGAAACCATTGTGCGGGTCTCGCAGATAGCCAGGGCCGCACTGTGCCCAGCGGCCCAGAGGACAAAGGGGCCATCCTTCTCAGGACACTGGCCACTGTCACCGCTCCCGGCACAGCGCGGGCCCCACCCCAGCTGGTACGCAAAGGAGCTACTGCTCGTTGTGGCTCATTTTTTTTGTTTTGTTTTCTCTTCTTCTTTAAAAAAAAAAAAGCAAGATGGGGGCCCCCCGAGGGGCAGCATTTACACCCCACCATCACTGCGGCTTCTCTGGCGCAGCGCCCAAGCTCACACTTGGCTCTGCCCTGCTCCCCTCCCACCTTCCCTCTCTCACCCTGTGTGTTTAGAAGCAGACAGTGGAGCAGGGGTGCCAGGGGCTGGGGGAGGGGCATGGGCAGGGAGTGTTCATGGGGACAGAGCCTCGGTTCAAGAAGATGAGAACATCCTGGACATGGACAGTAGTGATGGTTGCAACACATCATGAATGTGCTTAATGCCACTGAACTGCACACTTCAAAACGGTTAGAACAGTCAACGCTGTGTGTCTTCTACTACAATTAAAGTAGGGCCGAGGGCAGTGGCTCAGGCGTCATCCCAGCCCTTTGGGAACCCAAGGAGGGAGGATTGCTTAAAGCCAGGAGTCTGAGGCCAGCCCAGGCAACATAGCAAGACCCCATCTCTATTAAAAAAAATTAAAATTAGCTGGACATGGTGGTGCACAGCTGTAGTCCCAGCTTCTCGGGAGGATTGTGTGAGCCCCCTGAGTTCAAGGCTGTAAGGAGCTATGATCGCACCACTGCACTCCAGCCTGGGAGACAGATCGAGACCCCATCTCAAAAAAATAAAAAACAAATTTTAAAAACACACCGAACACAAGACACACCCTGGATAATATCTGTCCTGACCCCAGGACCAGATCACCAAGCCGGAGTACCCTGCTCCGTAGGTACACCCAGCTGCCTGGTGGTGCCTCTCTGGCCCCCCAGAAACAGCTCTTCCCCAGATGTGTTGTGTGGAACCGAGGGAAGCCTGGGATGGCAGAGGTCAGTGTGGACCCAGGATGCCTGGGACGGGAGCAAAAGGAGGGAGTCCCGGAATAACAGGGGCCTGAAAACAATCAGGGGAGGAATTGAGCCCCAGACAGGGCTTGAAAGGAAGCTACGTTCCTGGGCCCGTGAAGTCGGCAGCTGAGTGTCCTTTTAAGTAGAAACGCTATGTTCCATGAATAAAATAAATTGGAAGATATTTTTATACTTAGAAAAATGGATTATAGCTCTTGGCAACACACAGACGGCAGCAGTCACTTTCGGAGTCTCTGGAAAACCACAATTTAAACCGAACCTGGTGCTCTTGGCATTTGGTCACCTGGCCGTCCCCTGGAGCACTGCTGGTCAGAGGGCAATGTCCACCCTGCAGAAGTGGGTAATGTCCACCCCCAAGCCCTGCTGGTGTAAAGGGCCAGGACCGGGTCCTCAAGGGGATGGCTTCCCGTTGGCCCTCAGGTACTTGGCCACCACAGCCGTCTGTCCTTTACCGCCACCTGGAGTAAACCAGGGTCCCACTCTCCTCAGGAACCCACTCAGGCCCTGGGTAGCCCTAGTTCTGCAGCCACAAACTCAGGTACATCCATCCCATTGCCCCAGGGAGGCAATCTACAGAAACCAGCAAACAAAATGCAGTGCTCAGGGTTCACACAGCAGCTGGACCAAGCTGCCTGGGGCTGCCACACGGCAGTTCCCCCAGGCCCTGTAATAACAGTAATTATCATAATACATGTGTCCATAACTCACCCCTGCTACCCGACATGGCACTTTTTCATTCCAGATTCCTTACTGAGCATCCTTTGATTCCCTTAAATGTGGCCTTCACCCACATGGCCCCTGCATGTTTACCCGACACGGGAAGGGCCTCCCACATCACAGGAGGCCCTGCAGGCAGCTCCTGTGCCTGGCCCCACCCGGCCCCGCCGGGCGCTCCCCACCACCCACCCTGCCCCGGCTGGAAAATCTGAAATTGATGGAGGTACGCGGCGTTCGTGCACAGCCACCAGGGACTCAAGAGATGGTCCCATAAGTCACGGCCCGTCCCCGTGGGAGGCCTGGCCGTCCAAGGCTAGCCTGTAGCCAGAAAGCGGGCATCCACCCATGGGGCTCAGACATCCTGGCTCTAGTGGGCTTGGTCCAGCAGGAGCCTTAAAGCTGCCTTTGTGCCTGACCCAGGGGTCAGGGAGGGGGCAGGAATGGGGCAAGGGCAGGGGGAGGGAAGAAGAGGGATTTGCCAGGACAATATATTTGGGAAACTCCAGTTACATGAAGGTGACCTCACTCTTTCCTTTCACAAAATTGCCTCCAAACATCCCCAGGCCTTGCGAGAAGCCAGCCAGGATGCCACAGTGAGCTGTGTCTGAGAGAAAACTTCCCCGCTCCACTCGGGCTTCAGCCGAGACCCCACACTGACCAGGCCCCAGCTGGGGCTGGGACTGGGGCTGGGAGGGGATCCTGTGAACTCAGGGCTTGAGGAAAGTTTCCTTGCTTTGAAATGGCTCCAGAACAGGCCTCTACCACCACCCTGTCATGTACAAAGGAGTTACAGATGGCAGGTGCCGGCACGGCAGGGCAGGTTTGTCCTGCTGGAAGGATGGAGGGAAGGGAGATGCCTCACTAGGTCCAGAGGTGGAGAGGCGGGCGGGCATTCTGTGAGGAGGAGGAGGAGGAAGAGGAGCTCCCTGCGGAGTTCCAGGTTCGCCAGGACAGCAGCACCTCCCGGCCCCTTTGCCGTGGTCCTGGCCCAGATGGGGCTCCCGGGAGCCTTGAGGCCAGGAACGGCAAGACGGGCTTGATTCCTCCGGCAGTCATAGCCCATGGGCCCTGGCACCCTCACCTCTCCTAGGAAGTCCTCAGCACGCTGCTGGCTGGGACCTGGTGCTGGGGCAGGAGAGTGGCCACCAGCACCAGGGATTAGGACAAGGCTGTGCATGGGTGGAGAGCGTTTCCTCTGAGGGGTGGACAAGGCTCTTGTGGGTGCATTTGTTGGGGACGTGAGGTGGGGTGGGGCAGCCGCCAGGTGGCCAGTGGGTTCCTGAATGAAGGGGCACAGGAGCCTAGTGGACAGAGGCCCTGTCACCCCACACCAGGTGCTGTGAGCAGAACCTTAGGAGGATTATCTCAGAGTCTTCCCAGCAGCTGTGAGCTCTGTTCATTTCTCTGAGTAATATGGAAATGGCACAACTCAGTGACACAAGGGCCTAGGCAAGGTCATGGACAGCAAAGAAAAGAGCCTGGGTTCTCTGAGCCCCCAGTCCAAGTGCTCCTGAGCCATCCACCACCTTCCTCGAGACACTGGTTAGGAGGGAACAATTAGGCAGGAACACCCCTGGGGAGCCCCATGTGGGCTTCAGGCTCCATGAGGGAACTCTGGGTAAAGGGTTTGTCTCTTCCACATCTGCTCATTTAGAAGAAGCAAAGAGCATGGAAAATAGAATTCCTGGGGGCGGCCTCAATCCCAAGCTCGGCTAATGCAAACTGGTACCTTTGGAATTTATTTGGAAGATTTAAATGACATCACAGACAGAGAAGAGAGAGAGGCATTCCATGGGGTAGTAAAGGCCTTAGTGGAGACCTATGAGGCTCCCAAGCCCACTGAAGGGAGGCCTGATCCTCAGTCATTCGCCGAAGTTAGTATCTATCAAAGCCCAGCAGCATACAGATGAGCTGGGCCTGGTGGGGTCTTGTGGGATGCGTAGGAGTTCATGAGGCCAAGCAGGAATGAGAGCAGAGGGGAGGGAGAGGCAGAACCACAGTCAGGACATTCATTGGCTAATTTCCTGTTCTTGGTCCCTCTCCCCCATTAAGCCACACCCTCCCCCACACCAGGGCAGGCACCAGATCCTCGCCCTCACAAGTGCCAGACATAAAGCAGGCACTCAATAGACATCCAGGAATGAGAAGGCAGGAGAGGAGGGGACATGGTGACTCTAGGACCCAGAATGGAGAGGGTAGGGGAGGAGAGGATACCAGGACCCAGAGTGGAGAAGACAGGGGAGGGGACACAGTGACTCTAGGACCCAGAGTGGAGAAGATGAAGGAGGAGGTGACAGGGAGATACCAGGACCCAGAGTGGACAGGATGGGATGGGAGGTGACACAGTGACACCAGGACCCACGAAGAGGAGCTGTGAGCAGCACGAGATTTGGGGCTGGGTGGAAAGCAGTGAGTCCAATCAGGACCCATCCCACACCTCCCACAGAGGCAGCTCTGCCCTCAGCACTGCTGACTACTAGGCAGGCCTGGGCTGCCAGGTCTCTCTGGGATCAGCCCTGCCCCTTCTGCTGGGGGCTGAGCCCCATTCCCTGCAGCCCCCCATCAGACCCTGGTGTCTGGACTCGGGACACAACGGGGCCACCTCCTGGGACGGGCCCAGGCCCCAGGACGATGCCCAGCTGGGACGCTGGCTGCATCCTCTGTCTTCTCTGTTTCCTGGGCTAGGCTTTTTTTAAACCCAAAGCAAAGCCAGCAGGAGATGACTCTGTGGCCTGGCATCTGAGCCCAGGATTGACCCGCCACACCACCCTCTAGCCTCCCCCTCCACACTTCCTCTGAGGTCAGACAGTCCCCGGGACCTTTGGCACCTGCCTCAGTCTCCATCTTTGGGGGAGACAGGAGCACCCCCACTCCCCAACACAAAGGTCTGCCCCAGAGGCCCGGTCTAGGGGCTCAGCTGTGGGTTCCAGCTCAGGGTGAAGAGAAACCTGCTTCTTTCTCTGCCTGCACAGGCTGGGCCCAAGGCACATGCCCCTCATGGGGAGGTAGGACCCCTGAGTCATTTCCTGTGCTATCAGCTCCGGAAGCAGAGTGGGGCTGTTCAGGTTCCCAGAAAAACGGCAGTGATGGGGGATAGACACCATGGCTGCCACGGAAACGAATGACTAAATGGCCTCCCCAGAATAGCGTGGCCGGACAGTTGCACAGCCACCAGAGGCCAAACCTCGAGACAGCTCATGCTGGGCACTGGGGAATGGTGTCGCCTGTACAGCAGAGTGCAGAGGCCAAGTACTGGGGCAGGTGGACGAGGAGAAGGGCATGTAGGCACCCCAGACCTGAGCAACTCATCCAGCCTGGGAAGCAGTGACCATCGCGGGTATCACAAACCCCCAAAGTGCCCTACACTGGGGGCTTCCAGTCTGTGCAGAAAGGCCATAAAGAGATGGTCTCATGAAACGTCATCACCATGAGCTGCAGAGGGTCCTGCGAGGGAGGCGAGGGACATGTCTGCTGACGCCCACTGGGAAGTGACATTTAGCAGAGAGCAAAAGGGGTTCCTGGCAGAGGGGGGAGCGCACACCAAGGCACTGGAGCAGCCAGTGCAGACAGATTCCAGGAACAGAGGGAAGATGGTGTCACTCAGGTCCTTCTCCGCTTACTGCGGGGAAGTGAGAAGCTCCAGCCTGATTCAAAGGGAAACAGACTCCTAAGGGGTGTTTTCCCAGAGACTGAGCCATCAGCTCTTTGCACCAGCAAGGTCAGACTACCCCGCAGGGGCAGCCTGCGGAGCAGGAAACCAGCAGGGGATGAGGGGCCTCAACGCCTTCACACCAGGGCACCAGGGCTCTGAACCAGATGCCAGAGAAGATGGGAGTCAGAGGCTCTGGAGAGGACCTGGCTTCAGGGCCTGGGGTGATGCCAGTGTCCCGGCCCGGCCACAGGGCATGAGATGGGATCTCCAGGGGAGGGGACACCTCTCCTTCCAAAACAGTGGGAGCATCTCATAAAAGTGTGGGTCCCTTCAGTCTTGAGGCAAGCATGGGAAGATGACACAGTGAGACTTGACTCACAGCTTGGGCATTCCGAGTGGGGAGCCAAACGTGGGTGCAAAAGGCAGCCGTCATTTGACTGTGAAGTCATTGGTCCTATGGGGTCTAGAAGCACATCACGCTCCCACCCACTTTGAGATGTTAACGTTCCATGTGGTGGGTGAGCCTGGTGTATTCACTGGCCTTGGATCTGGAGACACTGTTAGGTCAAACAGAACCCTGGCCAGCACCCAGCAGTCCCAGCTCAGGGCAAGCAAAACAGCATCCCTGAGCTGCACCTGCCAGCATTGCCCTTGTTTCACTCTGCACTTTTGATATCCCCATCTTCTTCTCTAAGTGGCAGGAATCACTTTTCTGGATTAAAACATCAAAAACACTGCACTCAGAATGCACTGTTGGGAACCTGGCACTGCACAGAGGGTGAGTCTTCAAATTGGACATGCAAAGATGCACTATTTTCTAGAGACAGTCAGCAATACTCACATCTACTTCTCCTTGATCAATTACATAGAAGTTGTCTCCTTCATTCCCTGTAACAAAAGAAGAACAACAGATACAAAGTACATCAACACATATAAGTTACAGAGTTTCGCTTGCAAACGACTTTGCAACAGTGTTGCATAGACCCTTGTCAAGCAAAATCCTGGGTGTAGTCAATTCTTTTTTGATGACAAGAACATTATGGAAACATTGAGTTAACTTGCTAAAGATCCTCTTCTTAAGTTTCATTAGTGAACTTTCTCTAGATAATGAGAGTTTTTTTGTTTGTTTTTTTCTTTTTCCGAGATGCAGTCTTGCTCTGTCACCTAGGCTGGAGTGCACTAGTGCAATCTTGGCTCACTGCAGCCTCCACCTCCTTCAAGCAATTCTTCTGCCTCAGCCTCTGGAGCAGCTGAGATTACAGGCACCTGCCATCACACCCAGCTAATTTTTTTTGTATTTTTAGTAGAGAGGAGACTTCACTATGTTGGCCAGGCTGGTCTCTAACTCCTGACCTCAGGTGATCCGCCCACCTCAGCTTCCCAAAGTGCTGGGATTACAGGTGTGAGCCACCTCGCCCAGCCTAACAATGAAAGTTTTATACATGTATATGTGTATGTATGTGTGTATATATATATATATATACACACATATATACAATTGTATATTACTTTATATTTATTTAATTTTATACATATATATTTTATTGTTACCTTATATTTACCTTTATAGATATATCTTTTATACATACACATATGTATACATGTATGTGTACACATATAGTGCATACGTATGTACACATGTGCATATTGTATGTGTGTATAAGTATGTATATATATATACTTTTTTAATCTGATAGAGTGTCTCTCTACCACCCAGGCTGGAGTGCAATATTGGGATCTCGGCTCACTGCAGCCTCCTCCCAGGTTCAAGCATTTATCCCTCAGCCTCCCAAGTGGCTGGAATTACAGGTGCCCACCACCATGCTAATTTTTATTTTTAGTAGACAGGGCTTCACCCCATGTTGGCCAGGCTGGTCTCGAACTCCTGACCTCGGGTGATCCACCCGCCTCGGCCTCCCACAGTACTGAAATTCCAGGTGTGAGCCATCACGCCCAGCCTTATACTTTTTATTTTAAGTGCATAGTCCATTTTCCCCCTCTGGGCTTTGGCTCAAAGAAGCAGGCAGAACATACCTTGCTGTATAACCGTCTCCCCAGCAATGTGAGTAACAGGAAACATGGCATCGAATATGTCACTGAAAAAAAAAAAACACGCCAAATGAGGGCAGCAGGTGGCATGGGGCCATTTAAACCCCTCTTCCCCTGACTTCCAGTCCCATTTAAATTGCTTCACAGTCATCAAGGAAAACGAGAAAATCATCAGAGTTGAAAGAAGAAAATCAAAACCCTTCATGACCTGAGGTCCAGAGATGGCGCTGTGAGCCCCAGCCCTGTTGCAGTGGTATGCACACACACAGTCGCTGTTTTGGTTTTTACAGAAATGGATCATACTATACAAGCATTTTGAACTCCATTTACAAAAACAAAACTAACACTAGATTGTGAACATTTCTCCCATCCGTAAATACAGTTCTACTAGAATACAACCAAAAATCATGATGATGTGTTTTCTGCATTTTTTTCCTTCCAGGGAGAACACTTTCAGTTGAAGGGGAACCCTGGGGCCCTTGACACAGAAGTGAGATGTACGTTCGGAGCCTCTGTGGAAAGCACAGATGCTTTGTGATACGCAAACTCCAAGCCAGTGAGGCCCAGTCGAGGCTATGCCAACAGAGCAGTCTGACCGTCTGATGTTCCAAATACGGACGTGAAGTGGACCATGCAAACAGGACCCAAGGGGCATGGGGGAGCTGGCAGAGGCACCCGGGAAGAGTGGGGAAGCACTTGTCAGCCAGGAAGTTGAGGAGCACCTGCCCCAGAACATGGCGCTGGCGTCACACTCTTACTAATAGATGTAGTAACTACCTTCAGAGACCAGGCCCCTCCATGAGCACTCAGCACCCAATAAGATGCAGAGAAACCAGAGACCCAATCGGGGATTGCACCCACTGAGACTCTACCGGGATGGCCTCCTGCCTGCCCTGATGACTTAAAACAGACATTCTTGGAAACCTTTGCCATACACAGGTGCTCTCTGACTCCCGGGAGTGGGAGCTGAGCTACCCAGGAAACAAACCTGAAATCAAAGGTCCAGACAACCCTGACCCTCCTGATTCCAGGGTCCATAAATAAGTCATTCTTAAAATAGTGGTTGTTTTCTCTCTATTTAAGAAATGCTTCTTTTCTGAGTCCTTTTTCCCAACTTCATTGGCAACCCAGTTTCCTGTTTCCTCCGAGAGGGGGGCAGAACTATAGGAGGGGTCAGTGAATGGCAGGGCTGGGGGAAAGTCTGGGGACCTCCACTGTCCTCTCACCTGGGGAGTGGTCAGTTGGTGCCAGGGCTGGGGCCACCACTGTCCTCCCACCTGGGGAGGAGTCAATGGTGGCAGGACTGGGGAAACCTGGGGAGCATCCACTGTCCTCCCACCTGGGGAGGGGTCAATTGGTACCAGGGCTGGGGAAGGGCTGGGACCCTCCACTGTCCTTGCATCCGGGTTGGGGGGGGCCTGGCTATGCTGCCCCAGCCCCAGTCCCAGGCACCTGGCCGCGGTGGGGATGTTTCCTGGTCATAGTCTCCCTGGTGCACATCTGCAGGAGCTGTCCTGGCACTTCGTTCCAACTACATTTCTTCAAAACCACAAAGTACAGGTTCTCAGAATGAACAAATCTTCAAGAAATGATTTCACAACTCCTCCCTCTTTTTTAAAAAAAATTTTAACTTACAATGGTAAAATATTCCAGTAAATGCCATAAGTAATCAAACGGGCACTGTGTACCCCTCACCACCCAGCTTGGGACTATGCTGCCTTGACCGCTCTCTCCTGGAAAGCTGATCGGCATCACTGCGGCAGCTGCAGCCTCCTCTGGGCCCGCATATGGTGGGCAAAAGCTGCCTCCACCACGCTTGCTCTGTGTTGCCACTTCACACATGGGCATTCATGGTCACATGTGGGCATCCATGATCACACACGTGTAAATCTGTGAAAAGGGTGCATTTCTAGTGATGTCTGTATCACTGCATATCACTGACATAGACACCCTTTGCAATTCTATTCTCTCTCTTGACACATATTTTCTGAAATGCACCTGGATAAAAACACAAATCTGGTAAGCTTCTTAACTCCTTTTTTTTTTTTTTTTTTTTTTTAAGATGGAGGCCCCACCTTTCACCCAGACTGGAGTGCAGTGGTGCTATCTCAGCTCACTGCAACCTCTGCCTCCCAGGTTCAAGTTATTCTCCTGCCTCAGCCTCCTGAGCAGTTGGGACTACAGGCGCATACCACCACACCTGGCTAATTTTTATATTTTTAGTAGAGACGAGGTTTCATCATGTTGGTAGGGCTGGTCTCGAACTCCTGACCTCATGATCCACCTGCTGGAATTACAGGCATGAGCCACTGTGCCCGGCCTGCTCCTTTCCTCCTTTACAGCTGCCTAGCATTCTGTAGCCTTGAACTCCTGGGCTTAAGGTGCCCTCTCGCCTAAGCCTCCCGAGTAGCTGGGACTATAGGTACCTGCCGCCACACTTGCCTTTTTTTTTTTTTTTTAATAGATGGGTCTCACTGTGTTGCCCAGGTTGGTCTCCAACTCCTGGCCTCAAGTGATCCTCCACCTTGGACTCCCAAAGTGCTGGGATTACAGGCATGAGCCACCGCACCTGCCCCACCTGGCATTCTCTATATGAACACCCTCGTTCCTTCTCCTGTTCCTGCCCAGATGGACATTTCCAGTGCTTCTGGCTCCTGCCATCACAAGCTGGGCCATGATGGACATGACAGACTCCCCATGAAGAGGGGGAAGGTAAATGTGGCTGCACCCCAATGATTTGAGCCTCACATTCCACTCATGGGCTTCTACTGGAGCCTGAGCAAAAGCAGGGGTTGGCTGAAACCTTTTCCAGGAGGTTTCAGTCTCCAGACAGGGCTGTTCAGTCCTTGGTATCAATGAAAATTGGCTTTCCACACACCCAGGTGCCTGGGCCTGGCCCTATTCAGAGCACCCGCTCCTGGAGTGTCTGGGTTTTGTTTGTTTGTTTTGTTTGTTTGTTTGTTTGTTTGTTGAGACAGAGTCTCACTCTGTCACCCAGGCTGGAGTGCAGTGGTGCCATCTCAGCTCACCACAACCTCCACTTCCCGGGTTCAAGCAATTCTCCTGCCACAGCCCCCTCCCCCAACCGCCCCCAAGTTGCTGGGATTACAGGCATGCACCACCATGCCCTGCTAATTTTTATATTTTTAGTAGAGACAGGGTTTTTCCATGTTGGCCAGGGTGGTCTCAAACTCCCGACCTCAGGTGATTCACCCGCCTGGGCCTCCCAAAGTGCTGGGATTCCAGGAGTGAGCCACCGCCCCCAGCCAGAGCATCTCTTAAATGGCCTCACTGTGTCTGTCTGTTGGCCACACAGGTGTCCCTCAACTCCCTATGTATGAGCCTACAGAGAAGCACAGTCCCCAACTCTGAACAGCAGAGCCCAGAGAGCCCAGCCTCATCTACCAAAAAGGTCTGGGGGCCCCATTTTTCTTCAGAAGAAACTTTAATACCCCAATGTTGCCAGCTCATCGCCGACAAAGGCCTGAACCCAGGTGTCTTCTGGCAATGGCCCGAGCTGTGGTCAGCTCTGCCCAAGTCCCCACCACACGGCTTCACCCTCCTTTTCTACCGTCTGCCCCTTCCATACAAAACCCCAGGCCTTCCTCTCTCAGCACTTAATGGTATTAAAAGGCCCTGGCCTCTTCTGTCTGTAAAAAGGAAAACAGTTTTCTCTTCTAATCCAGCAGCCACTCTGGGAGGTTAAGTGAAGCAGCTGGCTCTGATTTTAAATCATCTCACATGTGGGTTCCCCCCACCCCACCACACTCCATAAACAAACACAGCTTCTGCATCAGGGTCTGTGCTAGGTTCTGGGGATACAGAAAGCCCCCCAGCACTCAGGCCTGGTGAGAGAAACAAAAACATGAAGACATTCCAGCCAGCCCTTCCTGTGGGGGCTGAGGGCAGAGCCCCTGGTCTGTCTCTTGCTCCATCATCACCCGCCCCTATGAGGTCAGAACTGCTGTTCTGCCCACTATCCAGATAAGGAAACAAGACATAAAGTAACTTCAGTCAAGGTCAAGAAGCCAGGAAGAGGTGAAGCCAGGCTCAAGCCCCTGTCATCAGCGCTCCCGGACAGTCTAGATCCCCTGGGTGCACAGCCTTCCTCCAAGCAGGGCATATGCCTCCCTCTCATCCATCCCTCTCTCTCTGACTCTCTCCCTTCCTCTCTCTGTCTCTCTCTCCATCTGTCTGGCACGCTCTCTCCCTCTGTGCCCTGGACTGGTCTCTAAGCTAAGGGTTGAGAACCTGAGTGTCTGGGACGGACACCCCAGCCCTCTTTGGGCAGGCACCCAGTAAGGAGCCCCTGCTATTTGGGCCAGGGCTGGCCGGCAGTGCTGGGTCAGGATGGTCTCCAGGAAACAGTCCATCTTGGGTCCCAGTCCCACTTGGCCTGTGGCTCAGAAATCACAAACCCTTTGAAAGCCCCCACCACACCACTCCAGATCTCGATGCCTCCCCTCCTGTAATACCTCAGTTCCTGTGCTTCTCACTCTTTGGATGATGGCTTCCACCTCCCACAGCTGCCTCTCTGCCTCCCTCAGCTGACTGAGCTCTGAGACAGAGACCACATGTTCACTGTAGCCTGCAGTGCTCAGCCCAGGTCTGACTCAGAAGGTCCTTGGCACAATATGGATGGTTGAATGGGTGGATGGAGGGGTGGGTGGATGAATGCATGAATGAATGGACACATGGATGGACAGGTGGGAAGGTAGATGAGTGGATGGATGGATGGACGGATGGATGGACAGGTGGGTGGATGAATAAGTGGGTGGATAAACAGGTGGGTGAGTGGATGGATGGATGAATGGATAGATGGATGGATGGATGGATGGATGGATGGACAGGTGGGTGAGTAGACTGATGGATGAATCGGTGGATGGATGGATGGACAGGTGGGTGGATGCACACGTGGTGGGTGAGTGGATGGATGGATGGATAGATGGATGGATGGACAGGTGGGTGAGTAGATAAATGGATAGATAGAAGGATGGATAGATGGATGGACAGGTGGGTGAGCGGATGGATGGATGGATGGATCAATGGACAGACAGGTGGGGGGGAAGAACAGGTGGGTGAGTGGATGGATGGATGACAGGTGGGTGAGTAGAAAAATGGATGAATGGATGGATGGAAGGATGGATGGATGGATGGACAGGTGGGTGAGTAGATGAATGAATGGATGGATGGAAGGATGGATCGATGGACAGGTGGGTGAGTAGATGGATGGATGGATGGATGGATGAACAGGTGGGTGAGTGGATGGATGGAAGGATGGATAGATGGATGATGGACAGGTAGATGGATGAACAGGTAGGTGAGTGGATGGATGGATGGATAAATGGATGGACAGGTGGGTGAACAGATCAATGGATAGATGGATGGATGGATGGATGACGGATGGGCAGATGGGTGGGTGAACAGGTGGGTGGGTAGATGGACAGATAGGATGACTAGATGGATGGACAGGTGGGTGAATAGCTGAATGGATGGATGGATGGATTAATGGATGATGGATGGACAGATGGGTGGATGAACAGGTGGGTGGGTAGATGGATGGATGGATAAGATGAAGAGATAGATGGATGGATGGATGGACAGATGGATGGATGGACAGGTGGGTGGATGGACAGGTGGGTGAGTAGATTAACAGATGGATGGATGGATGGATGGATGGATGGATGGATGGATGGATGGATGGATGGATGGATAGATGGATGGATGAATGGATAGATGGATGGACAGGTAGGTGAATGAACAGGTGGGTGGGTGAATGGATAGATGAATGGGTGGACAGCTGGGTGAACTGAGAGATGATAGATGGGTGGATGACAGATGAGAAGAAGGAAGGAAAAAGGAATGGAAAACAGATACCTAGAAGGATGGATGGAAAGATGGCACCGCCTTTTTAAGGACATTGCAACAAATATCAAAAGCTGTTTGAGTGGCCACCCTTGGGACCATCAGTTCCACATTTAGGAACTTAAAGAAACAACTAGATGACTATGAAAAGATGTGTGTATAATCATACCCACTGAAGCACTATGTGCATTAGACAAAAGCCCAAATGCACAGCAATAGAGGCTTTATTAAATAAATCACAGTGCTTCTCAACAACAAAACATTGTATGGGGTAGATACAAGTAATAAGGAATAATGGTGTTGATAGTGTTGACTGTGAAAATAGGGTGTTGATGAAGCTGTACAATTTAAAAACACAACCATATAGTAAATATCCTAGAGGTTACACACCGTAAGCCTAATAGCAACTGTAGAGTGGAGAGGGGATGAAGCTGGGTCATTTTAATGTGTTTTCTCTCTCTCTCTCTCTCTCTCTCTTTTGTTTGATTACTGACCTGTATTTTCTAATTTTCTGTATTAAGTTATAAATCTATATAACTTTTTAAATGAGGCCATTCATCATTGGAGAAAACACTACATATATTCTTAAGGGCAGACATGAGGCTCTTAACATTTTTAAAGCAACCAAAAGAGGCAAAATGTAGACTTTCAAACATGAAAATGTGCTTTTCTGAGTGTGGCACAGACTCCAAGCCCACGACACCCAAGGAAGCGTACGGGATCGGAACTAGCAGCTCTGTTCACAGCCAAACTCGCCTTCAAAAGACAAGCAGACAGTGTGCCAAGCTCAGCCCCTGAAATCACACACGCAGAGTTGAACATGAGTAACTCAGCCAATGCTTCTGCTCTGTGAATCTGCTCTAATACCTGCAGAGACAGGCCCAGCTCCCACCACGAGGGGCCACCAATCCACATGGCACACAGAGGGTGAAAAAGCCACGACCAGGCCCGCCTGGAAAACACCACCATCTCCCAGAAATGCCACTTCCTCCTCCAGCAGCTCTGGGCCTCCCAAGCGAAGCGCAGGTGGGGACTTGCTCAGGAATGCTCACCTGAGAATGTTCCAGAAGCCCCTCCCCAGCCTGCAGAGACCTTCCCCAGTCCTGGGACAGGGAGGCCTGTGGAGCCAAGTGGGTGCAGTGCTCTGAGGTCCCTGCAGGGACAAGCAGGGCTGCCACCAAGCAGGCAGGGGACACCCAAGGACTCATCCACCACCCAGGGAACCAGACTGTGAGGTTCAGGTCAGCATGGGGATGGGAGGTACAGGGCCCACAGATGGGTGAGGAGCCAGGCCCAGACAGCAGACGCCTGCAGACCGTGCACCCCACACGCCCAACCAGGACAGGCCAACCCAGGGCCGGGCACCTCTGCAGAGTCACAGAAAGCCTTTGTCCATGGTCAGGCTACATCTGTCCAACCTCAGTCACTCAGGACTGTCTGCACACAAAATACTCAGCAGCACCTATGACAGGATTCAACCTGCCTCATTAGCTCCAAGATGGCAGCACACAGCTAAGACCCGGGTCTTCTGACAAAAGGCTGGGTTGAATGCCTTCCATCCAAGAATGCCCCATTAACACTCCCTCCTCTGAGCTTCACCGCCATGGGCCCCATTACTGCCCCACTTCACAGACAAGGAGGCTGAGGCTTAGAAAGCTGATGTGGGCCAGACGCGGTGGGTGGCTCATGCCTGTCATGCCAGCACTTTGGGAGGCCAGACACCACAAGAAGGTGAAAGGATCACTTGAGCCCAGGAGTTTGAGACCAGCCTGGGCAACATAAAAAGACCCCACCCTATAAAAAGTAAAGAAAAAAAAATTGGCTGGGCGCAGTGGCTCGTGCCTGTAATCCCAGCACTTTGGGAGGCCGAGGTAGGTGGAGAGCAAGACTTTGTCTAAAAAAAAAAGAAAAAAATTAGCTGGGCATGACAGCATGTGCCTGTGGTCCCAGCTACTCAGGAGGCTGAGGCAGTAGGATCACTTGAGCCCAGGAGTTTGAGGCTGCAGGGAGCCAAGATTGCACCACTGCACTCCAGTCTGGGTGACAGAGTGAGACCCTGCAACTAAAAACAGAAAGAAAGAAGGAGAGAGAAAGAAAGAGAGAGAGGCAGAAAGAGAGAAAGGAAAGAAGGAAAAAAGCAAGGAAGGGGGAGGAAAGGAAGGAAGAGAAAAAAAGGGAAAGAAGGAAGGGAAAGAAAGGGAAGGAAGGAGAAAGGGAGGGAGGGAGGGAAGGAAGGAAGGAAGAGGGAAGGAGGGAGGGAGTGAAGGAAGAAAGGAAGGAAGGAAGGGAAAGAAAGGGAAGGAAGGAAGGAGGGAGGGAGGGAAGGAAGGAGGGAGGGAGGGAAGGAAGGAGGGAAAGGAGGAAGGAAAGAGAGAGAGAAGTGAGCAAGCAAATGGCTGAGGCTGAGGCTGGGCCCAGGCAGGGGCTATGCTCTCCCCCACTGCCGAGACCCGCCCCCCACCCCCGGCTCAGCCCTGACCAAGGGTGCACACACAGAACACACTGAGTGGGTCTCAGTCCCTCATGGCAGAACTGACTGCAGGTACAGGCCCTGTCTGGAGCAATGGGTCTTTGTCACGGGTCCCAGCCCCCTGTGCTGGGACCCCTGTGCAGCCTGCCGGCTCTCACTGGCAAAACGAGGTCTCTCCAGAAAGGTTGTCAGGGCCTGGGGAGGTCACAGCTCTCCATCAGCCACAGACCACTGTGGACAGGGGGGGCCTTCCTTCCCCCTCCACCTGCCCAGATTCATGTTTCCACCTCTGGGCAAACATGGCCACCACCTGGGCCCCCCGGGCGTGCCTGGCTCACTTTGTCCTCACTGATCTGGAGGACCAGGGTACCAGCTGGGAAACTGATGTGGCCCAGGGTCTTCCTGGAGCCCTGTCCTGCCAGCCGGCAGGCTGTGGTCCTAGGAGCACGCTGTACCCAGTTCTGCTGCAGCGGCCACCAGACCCCAGTGCCACATGCTGCCTTGGCTGAGGGTCCTTCCGCCTCCCTCCCTGCTGACGGCCACAACTTCAGAGCCCAGCGTTTTCCCTCCATACCCAGCTCTAAGGTATGGTTCCCAGTTGTTCCCACCACATCAATGTTTTCAAAGGCACATTCAGGACAAGATCCGACCCTTGAGGCCAAAAGCCACCTATGAATTCCAACCTCATGTATTTTTGGGGAAAAATAAAAGTGCACATGGAGTGAAGCACCTCAGGCCTTTTATTCCCTATCCAATAAAAACAGCCAAGTGCTCATTGCAGGTAATTTAAACAAGGAAAATTTGGGGTTTTCTTGTTTATTTTAAAATCTAAACCCCACCACCCAAGTGCCTTTTTTTTTTTTTTTTGAGACAGAGTCTTGCTCTGTCACCCAGGCTGGAGTGCGGTGGCACCATTGAAGCCCCATGCAGCCTCGACCTCCTGGACTCAAGCAATCCTCTAACCTCAGCCTCTCACTGGCCCCACCACTGGCCCACACCACCACCCCCAACTAACCAAGCACCATTTTAAAAGCAAGCTAATTTTTGGCGTGCAAATAAATGTGTTGAGTGCAACCTGTTGGTCGGTCACTTGCTGAGATCATACTAATATCAGGCCAGCTGGTCAAGTCCCACCCAGCCCTGTAAGTAAGAACAGTCACACTGGGTGATGAGTCCTTGTCACCAATTGTCACCCTGTTCTGTTCCAGATGCCTTCCTGGCCCCAGCTTTCCATCTGCTTCCTCCACCCTGACAGGAGACAGAGCCTGGGCCTGTGAACCCGAGGGGTAGCAGTGGGCACCAGGTCCCTCCCAGAGCAGAGCCCAGGGCATGGCAGGTCTGATGGAAAGCAAACCCCTCCTGGGGTACTCACCCAGCTGGAACTCGAAGCCTCCCTCTGGCAAAGGGCTGTATGGGAAAGCCTAGACGCCCTTCCCCACTACCGCACAGATGCCCCCATGTTTATCCTAAAACATAGGCTCTTGAGCTATGTTCACTTTCCCCAAGATGGGAGGGCCCCAGGAAAGCACAGGCCCCACCCACTTGTCCCCATCCTCCTCCTGGGACCCTGCCCAACCCAGGACCAGTGAAGGCTCTTCCCCTCCAGTGGTAAGTGCAGGGATGAGGGTAGGAGAGGTGGAGGCAGGGTAAGGTCCAGGAACACAGCCTGTAGACCCATATCCCTGCACTCAGCCACCCACTCAGTTCACAGGTGGCCATTGACACTGGGGCTGGGTCCTGCTGGGGCCATGGGGCAGCAAACCCCACTGTTCCATACAGGATCACAGACCATGCAACCAGCAACGCCTGTGTTTTGTGGGACATCCTACTCCAGTATCTTTTCTTTAAACCTCATATGCAAATATGGAGCCCTCAGTTCATGATGCACCATAATCTATTCTTGTTTTATCTATACATTTATTCCTCTCTTCCCACAGCCCTCTTGGTCCACAGGCAATTGCTCTAAGATATCTGAAGTCGGCCAGGTGTGGTGGCTCACATCTGTAATCCCAGCACTTTGGGAAGCTGAGGTGGGCAGATCATGAGGTCAAGAGATGGAGACCATCCTAGCCAACATAATGAAACCCCATCTCTACTAAAAATACAAAAATTAGCCGAGTGTGGTGGTGGGTGCCTGTAATCCCAGCTACTCGGGAAGCTGACGCAGGAGAACTGCTTGAACCCAGGAGGTGGAGGTTGCAGTGAGCTGAGATCATGCCACTGCACTCCAGCCTAGGTGACAGAGCAAGACTCCGTCTCAAAAAAAAAAAAAAAAAAAAAAAGGGAAAAAAGAGACATCTGAGTTCTCCCCTTTCGTTTGTATGTTTTCTCTTAAAACACAGAATCTTAAGCTGTGTGCATTTAACCAAAAAGTGGTACCATGCTGCAGATTTCATGCTGTTTCTTCATTTTCTTCATGAAGTCCACATACCCTAGATCTGATCTACCCATGTCACCATGCTGCTTGACACGCTGGGGCTGCGGCTGTGAACTGCTGTTTTGTTTGTTTCCATTCCCCTGATCTCTAAGCGCAGAGCTGCTCTTCAAGGGCTTCTTCTCTGGTTGTGTTTCCTCTGCTGTAAACTTCCTGTTCATATCCTGTGCCCATCTTGATAGAGGGGTTGGTACCTTCTTTCCTGCTGATTTGCAGAAATTTTTCAAATGTTTTAGACACCGGTTGCTTGTTGAGTTCAGATATTGCAAACTATCCTTTCACACACAGTCACCTGTTAATTTCTCCATGATGTCCTTCATTAAGCAGACATCTTTCCTCTGATGTAACCTCTTTTTTTGCTTTATGGTTTGTGCTTTGTGGGTTTTATTTAAGAAAGGATTTCCCAGCTGGGCACAGTGGCTCACACCTGTAATCCCAGCACTTTGGGAAGCCAAGGCGGGCGGATCACAAGGTCAAGAGATCGAGACCATCCTGGCCAACATGGTGAAACCCCGTCTCTACTAAAAAATACAAAAATTAGCTGGGCATGGTGGTGTGCACCTGTAGTCCCAGCTACTTGGGAGGCTGAGGCAGAAGAATTACTTGAACCTGGCAGGCAGAGGTTGCAGTGAGCCGAGATCACGCCACTGCACTCCAGCCTGGCACCTGGCAACTGAACAAGACTCTGTCTCAATTTTTTCAAAAAAAAAAAAAAAGGATTTCGCCACAACCAAGTAATGAAATACTCTCCAACATGTCTGCCTGGGCTGCCATCATAGACCACAGGACTGGCAGCAAGACCCTGGCTCAAAAAGGGAGGTCATATGGGAGAGGGGTGGGCCCTAATTCAATATGATTGGTATCCTTATGGAAAGATGAGATTGGACACATGCAAGGAAAGCACAGTGTCCATGCACAGTGAAGAGTCAGACGCAGGTGCAGAAGGAAGCCGATATGGCCCCTACAAGCCAAGGAAAGGCCAGGTCAGATCCCCACATGCAGCCCTCAGGAAAACCAGCCCTGCCCACACCTTGAGCTTGGACGCCTGGCCTCTAGAAGCATGAGACTCTAGATCACTGCTGTTGAGGCTGAGTCTGTCATTCTATTATGGCAGCCTGAGAAATGAATACAGTGTTTTATGCATAGTTGCTCATTTAATTCTCAAAGCAACCTTGCGGTATGTATTATCATGACTCCCCCTATCCTCACATACATGTGGGAGCAGGACGGAAGAGCACAGAGAAGTTAAGGAACCTGCCAAGGTCACACAGCTAAGGAATGGTGGTGCCGGGATTAAAAACCAGGTGATCTGGCTCCAGAGTGCTAGTCTTAACCACTGCACTAAACTGCCTCTTGCATTTACTATATATTGAGCACCCACGTGTGCATGCACCACCTCTCAGCTCTCCATCCCATGCCATTATTCTGCCATCCCTTCCTTCAAGGCACCTAGCTCCCTTTATAACCAGGGCTTCCTGCTGAGCCTCAGGTATGGGTAGGGGAAGTCCCTCTTATTTGTGCTTCTGTTTCAAAGATGACTTAGCTATTTACAAACTTTATTCTTTCCTTCCCTTTTCTTCTTGTTGTTTTATTTTGTTGTTTTTTAGAGATAGGGTCTCGTTCTGTTACCCAGGCTAGAGTGCAGTGGCATGATCATAGCTTACTGCAGCCTCAAACTCCTGGGCTCAAGTGATCCTCCTGCCTCAGCCTCCTAAGCAGCTGGGCCTATAGGCATGTGCCACCATCCCCACCTACATTTGTTTTTTACAGAGATGGGGTCTTGCTGTGTTGCCCAGGCTGGTCTCAAACTCCTGGGTTCAAGCAATCCTCCTGCCTTGGCCACCCAAAGCACTGGGATTACAGGCACGAGCCACTGTTCCCTGCTCATTTACATTTCTGAATGTGTTTACTGCCTCACAATATTCCAGCTGCAATTTCAAGTGGGGTTGCTTTGAAGGTAGAGATTAATGTGAGGGAGAAATGACATCATCACATTGAGTCATTCCATCCAAGAACACAAACCACCTCTCCCTATTCAGCTCGTGTTTTATATCTTTGTAGAGGTTTAAAACTTTCTCCCTAGAGTCTCATGTAATCTGTATCATGCACATTCCCCTTTTCAGTGGCTGTTGCCCTTGTGAATGGAATCTTTTCAACTTCTATTCTCCTTTTACTTCTTGCCTGAATCTCTTCTCTCATTCCCTACACCCACCCAGCCCCTTGGGGTTTCCTTTTTTTTAATTATTATTTTTCTTTCTGTTGAGACAGATTTAATATCTTCGTTGTGATGGGAAGGAATCTATATCTTTTAATTTTTTCTAATTGACAAAGAAAAAATGTGTATTTTTTATGGATCCCTCGGGCTTCTTAATGCTGATTTCTGTAAGCTGAGCTTGCACCAACCCTGCTAAACACTCAGAAGAATTTAAGAGTTGTTCTGTATATTCTATGCTGATTTCCATAGAGATGATCAAATTTGTCTTCTCTCTTCACTTCCAATTCTGACTCCTTTTATTTTTCTTTCTTTATAGCATTGCCAGGACCTCCCAAAGCACATTTAAACCATGAAAGCCATCAGAGCCTCACTGTAGCTCCTCCCTTAAAGAGCATGTAGCCAAAGATTCTCCATTAGGATGTTTGTTCTGTGCTGGGTATGTATGACCCTGTTCTTAATTTGCTAAGAATTTATGCAATAGTTGTTGAGCTTTATCAAAACCTTTTCCAACACCTATATGGCATGTCATTCACTCTTTCTCTATAATCTACTAATATGGTGATTTACATGGATAAAGTATTCTGAGGTTGAACCATCCTTGAATTCTGGATAATCTCCACCTGATCACAGTACAGTATACACAATGATCTAGCAGTTTCCTCTGTTTTTCTATGTTGTGTAGCAATTTGAGAAGAATAAACAGTTTGCTGATGATGTTTGAAAGAACTCATCAGTGAAACCACTGGAAAGAACCCTTTGGAAGGAAAGGTATTTGGTTACTGTTTCAATTTACTTAATGCTTCCAGATCTCTTCAGGTTTCATATTTCTTCATGTGCCAATACTGATGCTATTTTCAAAATTATCTCCCAACACTTAAAAATTGAGAAAATTCACAAAACCAAATTGTTGGCTTTCCTTTGAAAAAAGTAAATAAAAAGGAAAGTCTGGCAACACGGGGACCTTGTACTCCCAAAGCAAGAATTCAGCTTACTCCCACTTTGGAAGGAGCATGACCCTCTCCAATCTGCCACAATTCCCAAGAACTCCACATTTTCCACTTACTTCCTAAATCCCCAGGATCCCAAGCTTGCAAACCTTCCCTAAAGGGCTCACTGCTGAGCAGGGGTGACAGATGCTTATGTGGGGTGACAACACATGAGGTGGGGTCTTCCTTCCTGGCCATCACCTCATCACGTCTGGTACAAATCCCAATGTTGCCTGGAGGGACCTAGGGGACTGAGTCTCTGAAAAATTAATCCATCTGTAAAATGGGCAGCATAGTAACATGCTCAGCCTCTAGTGCTGCTGGGAAGACTCAGTACTGGATCATGAGGCTTGTGAAGTGCTTGGCAGAATATGAGGCTCCCATGGTCAGCAGCTGCTGTCATAGTTTCTGCTGGTTCCAAACCCCATGCAGCCACTCCCCCAGTGGTTGCTAGAAGGCTCACACTTGTCCCAGAATCCCCCAGGAGTGATGCAAATGGAGCGGCCTGTGCCCGGATCTCAGCCAGTCTCACCACCTTTCTGGCTTTTTTAATCCTTTTTATTGGCTTACATTGCTAATATATCATAGAACTGCAGCCTGAGGGCCTGAAAGGTAAACACCTCCCTGCCCTCACCCGTGCAAAGAAACCTGCCAAAGCAAACAGGTTCAGCCAGTTTGCAGAGCGAGGCCACCTGAGGGGGATGGTGGAAAGGGTGGGGACCCATCAAAGCTGCACCTCAGACCTGAGCACCAGGTGCTGCCAAGGCTGGGGAGGCAGTGAGAAGCACAGCAAGGTGGGGGTGCAGCAACGACCCCACAGCACATGGGGCCTCCTGCTCACTCCTCCCGCTCCAACAATCTGCATTTCTGCATCTTAGAAATATCTGCCTGAGGCTAAAGAAAAAAAGAAAGAATTTTTGTGACTTTTAAATAAAAGCATCGTGACATTGACCTGGGGGATCATGAATGTGCCAGGATCACATCCGATAATGAAGGAGGCAAACTGAGTTATTAGTACTTCCAACATTTCCGATCTTTAGGTTTTTTATAACTCTCTATTTTGAAAATCTTTAAACTTTCCTAGAGATGGAAGGTGGGTGTCAGAGCCAGGACACGTGTTGATATCCACCCTCCCATAATGTCAAAGAGCAGAACATGCAGAGACACATATGCACCAACAGCAGGTCTGCAGAGAATGTACATATGTGAACTGACAAGGAGCAGACGGGAATGATGAGTGAAGAAAACAGGAAAACAGAACATTCACAATAAAAGGACCCCACCGAAAGTAGAACACTTGTTCCAGTGCATACTAATATGTTTTTCTGACTTTTCCTGGTTTTCAACATGACACTCTCCAGGGGAAAGACTGGCTTGCTCCAACTCCATTCTCCTTTAGAAGTAGTTCTAGACATACAGCCCCTGCCATGGAAAAACCTCTCTCCACTGCTGATTTAAATGTTAGGTCAATGTTATTTAAGGAAAGGAAGTGCCCTAACCCTCGGGCAGACCCCGGGTGCTGGCATCATGGTTTCATCTCTTCTGTCCCAGCCCAAGATCGAGACTTCCCATCTGCTGGGAGCCCAGCACCCCTGACATAGCGTCCTGGCTTATGTTTAGCTTCCTCTACTGTTTAGGTAAAGGCTTGTTCCATGTCTCTGTTGACTGCAAGTTTCCAAATAATTCTCTCTAGATTGCAGTTGTGGGAAGCAGAGCTCCTGCTCCCAGCTGGGGCATCGATAGCACAGCGTTCACAGCCCCCGGGGACCCCTCAGCCACACTCTTGACTGTGGGTTTGGCTCCTAACCACAAATGTGTAGTAACAACAATTCTCAACTTGGCCAAACTTTAGTCATGTTCCAGAACCTTCTTCTAAGCCCATCTGCACTTCCTTGTAAAATAATCCTGCCAAATCAATTCAGCCAGAACCGATCACCCACCATGATCAACATCTGATCATCTTCAATATCTGATCATCCTCGGTATCTGATCAGGCTCCTCACCCCTGCCATCCCCTGGGGAATGTCTGGTACCACCCTGGCCTGTCTTCATCAAGAATCCTGTAGGCCAGGCACAGTGGCTCACACCTGTAATCCCAGCATGTTGGGAGGCTGAGGCAGGCAGATCATGAGGTCAAGAGATCGAGACCATCCTGGTCAACATGGTGAAACCTCATCTCTACTTAAAAATACAAAAATTAACTGGGCATGGTGGCGCATGCCTGTAATTCCAGCTACTTGGGAGGCTGAGGCAGGAGAATCACTTGAACCCAAGAGGCAGAGCTGAGATCTTGAGTGCAGTGAGCCGAGATCATGCCACTGCACTGCAGCCTGGCAACAGAGCGAGACTCTGTCTCAAAAAAAAACCAAACCAAAACAAAATCATCCTGCCAAATAGGATCAGCCAAAACCAATCACCTACCATGATCAGTATCTGATTATCTTCAATATATGGTCATCCTCAGTATCTAATCAAGCTCCTCATCCCACCATCCCCCAGGGGATATCTGGTCACCCTGGCCTGTCTTCAGCAAGAATCCTGTTCCGTCAGTTTAGCCAGAACCCCCAACTCCTGATGTTTCCTCTTGGTCATTTTCCATCCACTGCCCCTTGGGTGGAAATTCCCACATTCTTATCTCATATTCATATTCAGAGACAAGCCAAGCACCACCACAAGACCCTATTGCAGTGGTCCCTGTACCCAGAGAAATGGCCAAGAGCGAAGTCTTCCTTACCATGCTTTCACACATATCACTGAATAACGTTTTTTGGCATTGGAGAGAGAAGCACATAAATGCCCAGAGTTTGGGGTAGGGAATGAATCTATGGAGTCCCAGAAGGGAGGTATAAGCCAAGTGTCCACTCTACCCTGTGGATCTAGGGAAGGAGGTAGAGGATAGGAAATTCCTTTGGTACATTCTTGGCCTTCCAACCAGAATGATCAGTCAACACCTCTGGCTATGGCATCCAGCCATATTTTAACCCAGGAGGCAGAGGTTGCAGTGAACTGAGATCACTCCACTGCACTCCAGACTGGGTGACCAGAGCAAAACTCCATCTCAAGAAAGAAAGAAGGCCGGGCGCGGTGGCTCACGCCTGTAATCCTAGCACTTTGGGAGGCCGAGGCGGGTGGATCACGAGGTGAAGAGATCGAGACCATCCTGGTCAACATGGTGAAACCCCGTCTCTACTAAAAATACAAAAATATTAGCTGGGCATGGTGGCGCGTGCCTGTAATCCCAGCTACTCAGGAGGCTGAGGCAGGAGAATTGCCTGAACCCAGGAGGCAGAGGTTGCAGTGAGCTGAGATCGCACCATTGCACTCTAGACTGGGTGACAAGAGCAAAACTCCATCTCAAGAAAAAAAGGCCAGGCGCGGTGGCTCATGCCTGTAATCCCAGCACTTTGGGAGGCCAAGGCGGGTGGATCATGAGGTCAAGAGATCGAGACCATCCTGGTCAACATGGTGAAACCCCATCTCTACTAAAAATACAAAAAAATTAGCTGGGCACGGTGGCAGGTGCCTGTAATCCCAGCTACTCAGGAGGCTGAGGCAGGAGAATTGCCTGAACCCAGGAGGCGGAGATTGCAGTGAGCCGAGATCGCGCCATTGCACTCCAGTCTGTGTAACGAGAGCCAAACTCTGTCTCAAAAAGAAAAGAAGAAAAACTATGACTACACATTTGATAACTTAGATAAAATGGGCCAATTCCTTGAAATGCACAATCTACTAAAATTCACACAAGAAGCAACAGACAATCTGGACAAGCCTCTATCAAAGAAATTGAATCAGTAATTAATCTTCAAAAAAAAAAAAAAAAACAACGCCAAGCCCAGGCTGGGCACAGCAGCTCACACCTGTAATCCCAGCACTTTTGGAGGCTGATGCAGGAAGATCACCTGAGGCCAGGCATTCTAGAGCAACCTGAGCAACACAGCAATACTTCATCTCTACTAAAAATAAAAATTAAAAATTAGTCAAGCCTAGTGGTCCACACCTATAGTCCCAGCTACTTGGGAGGCAGAGGCCACAGAGTCACTTAAGTCCAGGAGTTGGCAACTGCAGTGAGTTATGACTGTACCACTGCCCTCCAGCCTGGATGACAGACAGAGAACTTGTCCCTTAGAAATAAAATATAAAAACAAAAACAAAAAGCACTAAGCACAGATGTGTTCACTAGTTAATTCTACCAAGTATTTAGGAAGAAACAGTATCAATTCTCTACAATAGCTCTCAGAAAATAGAAGCAGATGAAACACTTCCTAAATAATTCTATGAGGACAACATAAACACAGAAATAAAACAAACACATTAAAAGAAAGAAAAATTACAGAGCAAATATCTCTATGAACATAGACGCAAAATTTTCTATGAAGTATTTGCAAATTGAATCTCATGATGTATAGAAAGAATTATATAACATGGACAAGTGGGATTTATTACAGGTATACAAGGCTGACAGAACATTTGAAAATTCAATTACCAGCTGGGCGCAGAGGCTCACACCTGTAATCCCAGCACTTTGGGAGGCTGAGGTAGGCGGATCACCTGAGGTCAGGAGTTTGAGACCAGTGTGGCTAACATGGTGAAACTCCAGCTCTACTAAAAATACAAAACTTAGCCTGGCATGGTGGCACATACCTGTAATCCCAGCTACTCAAGAGCCAGAGGCAGGAGAGTCACTTGAACCCAGGAGATGGAGGTTACAGTGAGCCAAGATCGCACCACTGCACTCCAGCCCAGGTGACAGAGTGAGACTCCATTTCTAAAAATAAATAAATAAATAATCAATTGACATGAACCACCACATCAACAACCTGAAGAAAGAAGACCATATGATCATACCAATAGATGGACAAAGCATTTGACAAAATCTAATACCCATTCATGATTTTTTAAAAAATTAGGAAACTAGAGTTATAGGGGAACATTACACTCAACAGTGAGAACTCAAGGCTACCCTGCTAAGATCAGGAACAAAGTAAGGATGTCCTCTCTCATCACTCCTATTCAGTATCATACTGCAAGTCCCAGCTAATGCAATAAGACAAGAAAAGGAGATAAAAGGCATACAGATTGGGAAGGAAGAAATAAAACTGTCTTTCTTCACAGATGACACGATTGTCTATGCAGAAAATCTGAAAGAATCAACAAGCAACAAAAAAAACCTCCTGAAACTTATAAGTAATTATGGCAAGTTTACAGCATACAAAGTTAACATACAAAAGCCAACTGCCCTCCTATGAAAGCAATGAACAGTTAAAATTGGAAATTAAAAACACAACACTATTTATATTAGCACTAAAAAAGAGAAATACTTAGAAATCTAACAAAATATACAAGAGATATATATGAGGAAAACTACAAAACTAGTCTGCTGAAAGGAATCAAAGATCTAAGTAAATGAGGAGATATCCTATGTTCATGGATAGACTCAATATTGTCAAAATGTCAGCTCTTTCCAATTTCTCAACAGATTCAACACAATCCCAATCAAACTCCCAGAAAGTTATTTTGTGGATATCAACAAAATTCTAAAGCTTATATGGAAAGGCAAAAGACCTGAATAGCTAAAACAACATAAAAAAAAAAAAAACTAACACTACCCAACTTCAAGACTTACTATAAAACTAGAGTAATCAAGACAGCATAGTATTGATGACAAAATACACAAACAAATCAATATAACAGAATAGAGAGCTCAAAAGTAGATCTACACAAATATGGTAAACTGTTCTTTGACGTAAGAGCAAAAGCAAATAAGCAAAGTAAGGAAAATCTCTTCAACAATGCTGGAACAACTGAATATCCACGGGAGGCAGGGAGATCAAGACATAGACCTTAAACAAACTAACTCAAAGTAGATCTCAGATGTAACTACATCTAGTAAAGCTTCTAGAAGACAACATAGACGAAAATCTTGATTACCTTCTGTTTGGTGACAACTAATTTATTTATTTATTTGTTTGTTTTTTTAGAGATGGATATCATATGATGTTGCCCAGGTTGGTCTCAAACTCCTGAGCTCAAGCAATCCTCCCACCTCAGCCTCCTATAGTGCTGGGATTACAGGTGTGAGCCACCACACCTGGTCTTGGTGACAACTTTTTAAAAACAACATCAAAAGCACAGTCCATAAAAAAAAAAAAAGCCAGACTTCATTGAAATGTAAAACTTCTGCTTCATCAAACACAGATAAGAGACTGAGAAGACAAGCCACAAACTGGGAGACAATATTTACAAAATGCATGTATAATAAAGAGCTTGTATCTACAATATGCAAAGATCTCTTAAAACTCAACAATAAGAAAACAAACCACCCAATTTAAAAATGGGCAAAAGATCTGAATAGTCCTCTCACTGAAGATTTACTGATGGCAAATAAGCATATGGAAAGATGTTCCACATCTTATGTCATCAGGGGACTGCAAATTAAAACAATGTAGATACCACTACATGCCTATTAGAATGACCAAAACCCATACCTTTACCAACATCACCAAATGCTGGTAAAGGTATGGAGAAATGGGAACTCACACATTGTTGGGGCAATGCAAAATGGTGCAGTCACTTTTGAAGTCAGTTGGGTGGTTCGTTAAAAAAGCTAGACATAAGGCCAGGCACGGTGGCTCATGCCTGTAATGCCAGCACTTTGGGAGGCTGAGGTGGGTGGATCAGGAGTTAAAGACCAGCCTGGCCAACATGGTGATACCCCATAAAAATAGCCAGATGTGGTGGCGGGCACCTGTAATCCCAGCTCCCAGGAAGCTGAGGCAGGAGAATCACTTGAACCTGGGGAGTAGAGGTCTCAGTGAGCCGAGATCATGCCACTGCACTCCAGCCTGGGTGACAGAGCGAGACTTAGTCTCAAAAAACAAACAAAACAAACACTAAACATATTCTTATCATAAGATCCAGCAACTGTGCCCCTCAGTATTTACCCAAATGAGTTGAAAATGTATGTTCACACAAAAACCTGTACATGGATGTTTACAGCAGCTTTATTCAGAACTGACAAAATTGAAGCAGCCAATTCAGTAGCTGAATAAATAAATAAAGCATGGGCCATCCAGACAATAAATATTATGCCATGAAAAAAGAAAGGAGCTATCAAGCCACAAAAACATATGGAGGAACCCTTAATGTGTACTGCTAGGTGAAAGAAGCCGGTCTGAAAAGGCTACCTACTGCATGATTCCAACTCTAGGACATTCTGGAAAAGGCAAAGCTATAGTCACAATAAGAAGTCAGTGGATGCTAGAGGGTGGGGAAGAAGGGATGAACAGGCAGAGCACAGAGGGGTTTCACAGCAGGGAAACGATTATTCTGTGTGATTTGATAATGGTGGATACACATCATTCTATGTTTGTCCAAACCCACAGAATTACTATGGGTGAGCCCTAATGTAGACTACAGAGTTTAGCTTATACTGTATCAATATTAGTTCTTCAATTACAATAATGCACCACACTAAAGCAAGATGGCAATGATAGAGGAAACTGAAGGAATGGAGTAATATGGGGACTCTGCATTTTCTACACAATTTTTCTTTAAATTGAAAACTGCTCCAAAAAATAAAATCTATTTATTTATTTTTAGATGGAGTCTCACTCTGTCACCCAGGCTGGAGTACAGTGGTGCAATCTCGGTTCACTGCAACCTCCACCTCCTGGGTTCAAGCAATTCTCCTGCCTCAGCCTCCTGAGAAGCTGGGATGACAGGCACCCGCCACCATGTCTGGCTAATTTTTGCATTTTTAGTAGAGATGGGGTTTCACCATGTTGGTCAGGCTAGTTTTGAACTCCTGGCCTCAAGTGACCTATTTGCCTCAGTCTCCCAAAGTGCTGGGATTACCGGTGTGAGCCACAATGCCTGGCTACAAGTCTATTCAATTAGAAAACAGGTTACAAAACAGTATGTGTGATATGGTTTGGATCTGTGTCCCCACCCAAATCTCGTGTCTGATTATAATCCCCCATGTTGGAGGTGGGGCCTGGTGGGAGATGACTGGATCGTGGGGGTGTTTCCCCCTGTCCCCAAGACAGTGAGTGAGTTATAGTGAGAGCTGGTTGTTTCAAAGTGTGTAGCCCTCCCCAATCACTCTCCATCCTCTCTCTCTCTCACTCCTATTCCCACCATGTGAGATGCAGCTCCCCCCTCACCTTCCGCCATGACTGTAAGCCCCCTGAGGCCTCCCCAGAAGCAGATGCCAGCGCTATGCTTCCTGGACAGCCTGCAGAACTGAGTCAATTAAACCAATCTTCTTTATAAATTGCCCAGCCTCAGCTATTTCTTTATAGCAATGCAACTGACTAACAGTAGAACACTCGGATTTTCCTAAATGAATTTTCTAAATAAATATTTCCTAAATAAATATGGTAAATGAAAATTTACCCACCATGGTATGGCATGCACTGGGCATAGAGAGTGACCTGGGAATCATGGAACGTTTTATATTTTTTTGCCCACAGAGTAGAATGAATAATGCACTTTGATTTTTCTTATGACTGGCATGCATTACTTTTGTAATTAGAAAAAAAATAATCTGGCTGAGCGTAGTGGCTCATACCTGTAATCCCAGCACTTTGGGAGGCCAAGACAGGCAGATCATTTGAGGTCAGAAGTTAGAGACCAGTCTGACTAACACAGTGAAATCCTGTCTCTACTAAAAAAAAATTTTTTTAAATAGCCAAGTGTGGTGGTATACAGCTATAATCCCAGCACTTTGGAAGGCTGAGACAGGTGGATCATTTGAAGTCAGGAGTTCAAGACCAGCCTGACCAACATGGTAAAACCCTGTCTCTACTAAACATTTTTTAAAAAAAATAGCCAGGTGTGGTGGTGTGTGCCTGTAATCTTAGCTACTCAGGAGGCTGAGGCAGGAGAACTGCTTGAACCCGGGAGGTGGAGGTTGCAGTGAGCCAAGATTGTGCCACTGCACTCCAGCCTGGGCAACACAGTGAGACTCCATCTCAAAAAAGAAGAAGGAGGAGGAGGAAGAGGAAGTGGAGGGGGAGGAGGATGGGGGGGAGGAGGAGGGGGAGGAGGAGGAAGAAGGAAGAAGAAGAAGAGGAAGGAGAAAGAGAAGAAGAAAGAATAAAAAGTCTGATCTTGGAAAGAAAAAAAAAGGAAAGAAAAAGTTAACTTTTCTTTTTTTAGAGACAGGGTTTCTCTGTGTCACCTAGGCTGGATTCCAGTGGCATGATCATAGCTCACTGCAGCCTTGACCTCCTGGGCACCAGCAATTGTCCCACTTCAGCCTCTCAAGTAGCTGGGGCTACAGGTGCAGCACCATGCTCAGCTAATTTTTATTTATCTTTTTGTAGAGACAGGGTCTCATTACATTGCCCAAGCTGGTCTCAAACTCCTGGGTTCAAGCAATCCTCCCACCTAGCCTCTCAAATTGCTGGGATTCCAGGCATGAGTCACAGGGCCTGGCCCCAAAAGAGAACATTTTAATCAGCATTGGCAGAGGGCCATAGTGGGAGCCAAGGGATCTGGGGTTCACTAAGAGCTCACAGGGGGCTTTTGAGGGCTTGGCTCTCACTGGACAACACCATTTCACAGACAGGGCACTGAAGCTAAGATGCAGTCATGACTCCCCCATGCCCGAGAATGCATAATGACTGAGCCAGGTGCAGACCTAGGTAGTCAGACAGCAACAACCAACTCTATATGGCTGGCCCCCAATCCATCAGGAATGCAAGGCCAAGTATTACACTGCCCAGGGCACCCCAGTACTGAGCTTGACAGCAGAGGATGCTTCCAATCGTCCTTTCCTAAGGAGGGCACCAACACCCCCCAAGGGGGCAGGGGCTCAGTCGCTCTCCATCCACAGCGCCACCACCCAGCTCGTGCCCACCCTTCCCGGCCACTCAAGCTTGGGCAGCCTGGAAAATCCAGGCTACAATTGCCAGTGCTCAACTCTACTCGGCTTTCATGGTTACTTTCTGAGTGAATGCCCACTACCCACAAGCAGGCCTGTGCTGGGCGCCTGGCAGCCAGGAAACAGGGCACAACTCCCATCTCATAAAGGCACTGGCAAAACAGGGTGAACACCAAATAGGTGGGGCCCTTCTGACTGTCATTCACTCATTCAACAAACACCAGCCAAGCCCCATCACAGAAGGAACAGCGGAGGGGAGTGGGACTGAACCACCCCTTGTCGCCCCAAGAGCCCTGTGAAAGGGACCTGTGCTACCTCATAACCGGCAATCCATGGCAACATGCCTTCCTGGGCTCAGAGTGCATCAGACACCCCAGGCAGCAAGCGGGTTTTGCTGTTTGCTCAACCAGACGCAGTGATGGGCTCTGCAGGCACCGGATCCGCCTCTGCATCCCACATGCTGGACCCAGCCCGGAGCTGGAAATCTCATCAGAACCTCTCAGCGCTGAGCAAGTCAAAATCGGGGACACGGGGCCAAGGGGAAAGGAAGACAGGCTGCGAGGCAGGAGCCAGCAACAGCCAAGGCAGGCTTAGGTTAGCAGAGGACAGGTGGGGTCCCCTCCAGAGGCCTCTCTCCAGGCTGAGATTCAGGATCTTTCTTCTCTGAGGATTTCATTCCTGGAGAAAGAAGAGTTCCAACTGTCTGCCATCAAACCAGGTTGTCAGGCTGGAGCTCCTCCCAGGCCCATGTGAGGAAGAGCAAAGGCAGGTGGGGGCTGGATGGGAGCAGTCACTCACTCAGGCCCAGGAACACCACACAGCTGGAGGGCTCAGTTGGGACCTGGGTCAGGCTAGCCAGGCGACTACGGGCAAAGCAGGCCCACTCTCCAGGCCTCAGTTTCTCAGATGTACAGCGGGCAAACCCACGCTGACCCAGGCAGAGTTTGCAAGCGCACACGTCCTTGTCCATTTCACCCACCTGACTATCTCCTTCCCTCACCTTTTCCAAGAAATACTCTGGGACTCCTCGCCCACTCCCAAGTCAGGCTCAAGAACCCCCCTGAGTTCCTCGGGGACAGGGTGAAGGTGTGCTACTCTGCAGCCCATTATGGGCACTCCTGTTCTGAATCCAAGGTGTTTGCCCCACACCACTCCACCACGGTGGGACGCCATCGCTACAGCGCCAGTGTGTTGGATGTTATAGCTGATGGCAACAGAGACCCTCCATGCAGAAGATGAGAGGCCTGGAGCATCCTCAAGCCTGGCTGCCTTCCTCAGCCATCACCTCCCAAGACAGGGAACATTTTCCAGAGTAAAGGTCACCATGCTCGTGGCGCTGTGACATAATTCCAGGCTAGAGCCACTGTAACCCTCAGACTCTGGCTCCAATCTCGAGGGCTGGAGAATGCCGCAGAAGCAGGGCCACAGCCTCCCAGGGTGCACCACCACCCCAGGGCTCTGTGAGCTGTGACATGTGTTTTCTTTCCACGGCTTCTGCTTCAAAGCACAGGCCGGGCCTTGGACATAGAGCACAGTGGAAGAGCCAGGCACACCTCCACCTCACCCTGCCAGGACCAGGGCATTTCAGAGGTGTGGAGGGGGCTGGGCCAGGCCCGGTAAAGATGACCATGGCTCCCAACAGGTGAGCAGCTGAAATCCACCTGAGGACTCAGCCAGCCCCGACGGAGGGGCAGACCACCAGGCAGGTGGTTCTGTGGTCAAAACTGGCCTGCAGGGAGCTGGAAAACAGAGGCCCAAACTGCGCCTGTGCTGGCAGGTAGCAGACAGGCAGTGGGCGGGCAGCGGGCAGGGGCTGAGCTCCTAGCTGGGGGTGTGAAGTTGGCCTGCATCTGAGACCTGTGGTTGCTCAGGGGGTGGCCTATCCCATTGCCCTGGGGGTCCCATGGCTCCCTGTACAACTCAGGTGCACTTGATTTTGTTATTATTGTTTTAATTTGGTCTGAGCCTTTGTTCTAGGTAGATAGGCATAGCTTTCCAAAGGCCAGATGGGTGAGGCTGGCCCCGGGCTGCCTCCCTCTTGGCCTCACTGTCAGGCTTATGTTAAAAGTGGCCAGGGGATGCACCACAGGCATCACGTCCTCAGAGCTGGAGCCACCCTCAGGACCAGGGAGACAGAGATTGTAAACGCAGCCACCCATGGGCCCAGCCAGATGCAGGGACAGGGAGCACACTCCCATCTGCAGGGAGCACTATCACCCAGGTGAAACAGGCCCCACAGCAGTGTGAGCTTCCAGCTTTCAAATAAGACGAAAACCTGGAAGCTCCCCTGCCACTGACCACTTTCTACTTTCCACTTTCCATTGCTTGTGGCTGATTCTAATTGATTTTTTTTTTTTTTTTTTTTGAGACAGAGTCACTCTGTCACCCAGGCTGGAGTACAGTGGCACAATCTTGGCTCACTGCAACTTCCACCTCCTGGTTCAAGTAATTCTCCTGCCTCAGCCTCCTGAGTAGCTGGGATTACAGGCACCCACTACCACACCTGGCTAATTTTTGTATTTTTAGTAAAGATGAGGTTTCACCATGTTGGCCAGGCTGGTCTCAAACTCCTGACCTCAAGTGATCCGCCCACGTTGGCCTCCCAAAGTGCTGGGATTACAGGTATGAGCCACCAAACCTGGCCTGATTCAAACTGGTTTTCCAGAGCAGTTGTTCAAACAACAAAATGGAAGGTGACAGTGGCCAGGTGCAGACAGCAGTCCACCTCTTGCCATGCCATGCCATAGGCCTTACAGATATGGCACCTCAGGCCCAGAGAGGGGCAGTCGCTGGCCCAAAGCCACTCAGCACCTAACCTGGGCTGACTCTGGAAGGAAAGCAGGCAGAAGCCAGTCACCTTGGCCAGGCCAGGTTTCAGGGTTGGCAAGCAACCAGACCAAAGGCAGTCTCACAGCCTGGCACACACAGCCCGAGGGGAGAAAAAGCCCTGCAAAGGTGCTGCATGCAAAAGCTGGGCACGGTGTGCAGGCCCACCGAGCACACCAGGGGGTCCTGTGAGACCTCAAAAGAAGGGGGATGCTGGGCACGTTGGCTCACACCTGTCATCCAGCACTTTGGGAGGCTGAGGCAGAGGATTGCTTGAGCCCAGGAATTCCAGACCAGCCTACCAACTTAGAGAGACCCCCATCTCAAAAAAAAAAAAAAAGAAAAGGAAAAGAAAAGAAGGGAGGGAGGGAGGGAAAAAGAGAAAAAGGAAGAAAGAGAAAATGAAAGAAAGAAAGAGAGAAAGAAAAGAAAGAAAAAGAAATAAAGAAAGAGAGAAGAGAGAAAGAAAGAAAAAGAAAGAAACAAGAGTAAGAAAGAAATTAGCCAGGCTTGGTGCTGTGCACCTGTAATCCCAGCTACTCGGGAGGCTGAGGTGGGAGGATCACTTGAGCCCAGAAGGTTGAGGCTGCAGTGAGCTGTGACTGTGACACTGCACTCCAGCCTGGAGCACAGCAAGACCTTGTCTGGAAAAAAAGCAGCGGGAGGGGAGCGCCCTGCATCCTGATCTAGAATAATCTCCAAGAGAAACTGTAGAGAGAAAAAGGCAATTAGCAGAGCCATGTGTAGCATGCCACCAGGAAGACCAAGCTCGCGTGTGAGCCGATGTCTCCACAAGACCCTCCTGCACACATGGAACTGAGCCTGCGGGGAGCAGAAGCCGGTCAGGGTCTGTTTATCCCTCTCTGCCTTGCCTGTGTGAACCCTGTGTCTCTGCTGCCTCATTAAAAATCATTCCTTTTAAACACTGTAAAATTCTGTCAGACGCCCTGCAGCTCGGCCCCGTAGAAGCCTCGAGTCTTCTAAACTTCAAGGGGCATGGAGACCACCCACCTCGCCATGGCCAGCATTGGCTTCGCAGAGACCCAGACTCGAGATGAATCATCCTGCTGCCATCTTGCCTATCCACTGCTTCTCCACACACAGACCCCTGAGCTGTGGGCTCCACCGGGGGGGTCTTCCCACTGCCCCCAGCTCAGGTCAGGATGGCCACTGTGTCTGAAGGCTGCCAGTGTCACCCCCGCCAGGTCAAGGCACTGATGCTCCCAGGAGCAACTCTTACCTATGGGACTTCCCTGTGTTCCGAGCACGTTGGGTGGGGCTGCCTTGGTGTAGGTGGACTCAGGCCTTCAGGAAGGACATGGCAGCTCTCACAACACTGTCTCATGTTTGCTCTGCAGGGCGCAGGGTGAGGCTGAGCTCACTCAGGTTCCTCCTCACACAGAAACGCCACACAGGCTGCACTCTCTCCCAGATTTTCCTGAGCCCCTGGCCCTGCCAGCCATACTTCACATAAGCTACAGAGCCACCAGGAGGATTCTGTGGACCACACCTGCAACAGGCCTGAGGCTCTGCAGGGCTATGAACTCGGCCACAGGCACAGCCCCAAGGAGCCCCCGATGGCCGGCTCCGGGCAGCCAACCTGAGCCTGGGGCCACACAGTGCCTGTCCTGGAAGCAGACACCAGGTCCCGGCCTGTTCCGATGCCTGCCTGGCCTGCCAGGTTAGCTCGGCCAAACCGCTGCTTCCTCCTCTAAATAATGGAAGCCCAGCACCAGGTTGTAGTGAGATTGGCTAGATGAAATCGTGTTGTGCCGATGCAACGCGTGTGAATTCATTCTCTGCTCCCACCACTGCTCCGACTCTGGAATATGTTCAAAACCCTTCACACTGTCAAAATCCTCCCCCAGATATTGCTATAAACAGCAAAGATGTGATCTCCAGGACACAATGTCAAACGAAAAACACAAAGTGGAGAAAAGCATAAGGTGTAAGCCACCACACCCAGCCTGTGTGCAAGACACTTGAGCGCAAGTGTCTTAAGACAGGCAGAAGGGGCCGTAACTGTGTATTTGCTTATTTAAACCATGCATAGGCAAATCAATACACAAAATAGTAAAATAGTCACTCATAGGTGAAAGGGAGGGGCTCAGTGTACAGGAGGCGAGACCCAGGAATACAACAAGACGTCTCTGAGATCCCATGACTTGGGAACATATTAGTATTTTATGTAATTATACAAACAAATTTAAATTTAAAAAGTAATACAGGCTGGGTGTGGTGGCTTACACCTGTAATACCAACACTTTAGGAGTCTGAGGTGGGAGGATCACTTGAAACCAGGAGTTCAAGACCAGCCTGGGCAATATAGCAAGACCCCATCTCTACAAAAAAATTTAAAAATTAGCTGGGTGTGGTGGTGCACACCTGTGGTCCTGATTTTATTAAGCTCATACTCTTTGCTTAATAAGGCAACTGAATGTTGGGATGCAGGTCAGGCCCACCTGGCCTCCTGGGATTCCTGAGGTGCTTTAAAGGAGCTGTCCACCTTGGAAAAAGGGAAAAAGTCAGGGAGGGGAGCAGTGAGGACACAGCTCCTGTTCATGGCCTTCCCGGCAAAAGCAAGGAGGCTGTATGTTACCATGGAAAACAAGCAGATCCAAGGCCCTGTAAAGCACCTGCCCTAGGCGCCTCAGGAATTGGGACCGGGCGCAGTGGCTCACACCTGTAATTGCAGCACTTTGGGAGACTGAGGCAGGGGAATTGCTTGAGCCCAGGAGTTCAAGACCAGGCTGGGCAACATAGTGAGACTCCACCTCTACAAAAAAAATTTTTTTAATTAGCTGGTGCAGTGGCTCAGCTACTCAGGAGGCTGAGGCAGGAGGATCACTTGAGCCCAGGCAGTTGAGGATGCAGTGAGCTGTGACCTCATGACTGCACTCCAGCCCAGGCAATAGAGCAAGACCCTGTCTCCAAAAAAACAAAAAGAAAGATAACTCGATATATCCTCAGGAGTTTTTGGAGAAAAGAAAGAAAGAAAGAGAGAGAGAGAAAGAAGGAAGGAAGGAAGGAAGGAAGGAAGGAAGGAAGGAAGGAAGGAAGGAAGGAAGGAAGGAAGGAAGGAAGGGGAAGGGAAGGGAAGGAAGGAAGGAGGGAAGGGAAGGAAGGGAAGGAAGGAAGGAAGGAAGGAAATGAAAGGGAAGGGAAGGGAAGGAAGGAAAGGGAAGGGAAGGAAGGGAGGAAGGAAGGAAAGGGAAGGGAGGGAAGGGAGGAAGGAAGGAAAGGGAAGGGAAGGAAGGAAGGAAGGAAGGAAGGAAGGAAGGAAGGAAGGAAGGAGAAGGGAAGGGAAGGGAAGGAAGGAAAGGAAAGAAGGAAGGAAGGAAGGAAGGAAAGAAATGGGACAGATTTGAACCTGGGTGAGGGTCAGCTCAGGGTGCTGTATGGAGGTTGAGCTCTATGCCTGTGACGATTTTCCTGCTTGTTCTTAGGAGACACACACTGAAGCGTTTAAGGACTGGGGTCCTGGTATCTGCAACTTTCTCTTTTTTTTTTTTTTTTTTTTTTTTTGAGATGGAGTCTCGCTCTGTCACCCAGGCTGGAGTGCCATGGCACCATCTCGGTTCACTGCAACCCCTGCTTCCAGGTCTCAAGCAATTCTGCCTCAGCCTCCCGAGTAGCTGGGATTACAGATGCCCACCAACATGTCTGGCTAATTCTTGTATTTTTAATAGAGACGGGGTTTCACCATGTTGGCCAGGCTGGTCTCAAACTCCTGACCTCACGTGATCTGCCTGCCTTGGCCTCCAAAAGTGCTGGGATCACAGGCATGAGCCACCGTGCCCAGCCTGCAACCTACTTTCAAATGATCCAAATTATAAAAGTAGAAAGTGATCCAAATCAGAAGAGTAAAAATAACAGTATGTAAATGTAGCAGAGAGAAAGAATTGATCAAGTAATTGTCAAAAATATGCAGCAAAAATATGTCCTAAAATGCTGACTGGTGAACCTCAGTGAAGGGCATGCAGGGCTTCACGATACTACTCTCCTTGCAATGTTTCTCTGTGAACTATTTTCAAAGTAAAATTTAAAACAATAAATAAAATTAGGAGATTTCACCAAAAAACCAGACTTTCAACTACTCTAAAAAAATCGAGATCTGATGCCCTGGGACCCACATTCCACAGGCTGAAAACCAGCTGAGTGGGGGTCCCTGTGGGCCCCAAGGCCCAGCCCACACCTGGCAGTGTCTGCATCTCAGGACCAGCCTGGCCCCGAATGTTCCAGATCTGGGCCAGATGTCATGTTCGTATCCAGGCAGGCCCTACCATCACTGCTCTGAAAACAGGGGCCAGAGTGGCAGGGCTGGGCCACAGAGCCTCAGAAGGATCTGAGTGGATGGCAATTTGCCTTCACCCCCTGGGACTCCAGGAGCGCCCCCCCACACCAATTCCATGTTCCTTTCCCAGCAGATGCACAACTGGGACCCAAGGGCCCCTTGGCAGCCCCAGGCCTCTGCCCAGGGCACTGGAACGCAGGCCTGGAGCCCAGAAGGCTTGGGACTCATCTACTGCCTCCCAGGCCCTCCCAGACTTTATCCCATGACCAGCTTAGAGGAAACAGCTTCTCTCCATGATGGCTGCAGGATTCTCTTTGAGCAGGGAGGAGAAGGTAGAAGAAGGGAGATAGGGAAGCCTCAGGTTTTCTGGAGCTCAGTGCAAAGGCAAGGAAGTGAATAAGCTTTGGAGCCAGGAGACTGGGTCCAAATCGCAGCTCCAGCACTTACTAGCTGGATCTTCAGCAGATCACTTAATTGCCAAGCCTCAGTTTCCCCATCTGTGAAACAGAGCTACGGACAGCAAGTTCACAAAGCACGGTAAAAGTACTAGCATTGCGCCTGCACATCCTCCACCAGACTGTGCCCATGAGTCCTCCACCAGCTGTGGCCGCATGTCCTCCACTGGCATTGTGCCCACACGTCTCCACCAGCTGTGCCCATACGTCCTCCACCGGACTGTGCCCACACGTCCTCCACCAGCTGTGCCCAAGTCCTCCACTGGCACTGTGCCTGCACGTCCTCCACCAGCTGTGCCCATACGTCCTCCACCGGACTGTGCCCACACGTCCTCCACCAGCTGTGCCCATACGTCCTCCACCGG
This sequence comes from Saguinus oedipus, assembly GCA_031835075.1. Lineage (NCBI taxonomy): Eukaryota > Metazoa > Chordata > Mammalia > Primates > Cebidae > Saguinus > Saguinus oedipus. Next base: position 9,815,013 of record CM063170.1, read on the forward strand.
ACTGTGCCCACACGTCCTCCACCAGCTGTGCCCATACATCCTCCATTGGCACTGTGCCTGCACGTCCTCCACCAGCCGTGCCTCTACCAGACTGTACCCACTGTGCCCACCAGATGCCAGGGCTCCTCCACTAGGGGTGGGGGGCCTCCTGCCAGCCCTGCCGACGAGGGCTGGTCCTGGGGCCCCTCCCACCCCGCTCAAAATGGTCCTTTCTTGCAGCCAATGCTCTGCCTCTCTCAACTGCTGGAGCACAGTGACCCCAGGTGGCCAGCACCTCCCCAGCCCATGGCCACTGTGAGGACAGCAGCCCGGACGCAAGCATTTCCATCCTCACAGAGGCTGCGCTGTAGAAGCCTGCTGGAGAAGGGCGGGCAGGATCTGACCGTCAGATCCGTCTCTCTCTGTCTCTGCATCTATGTGCCCCTCCCTCCTTAGTGAGAAATGGGCATCACATGCCAAACTCACTCCCATCAAGAGCAGCTCCTTGGTGTCTGCAACTCCCCCAACAGCTGTGACTACCAAATCATGGCGAGCGGGCAGGAGCAGCAGTGAGAGAAGGGGCCAGGTGCTGAAGGCGGTAGGTGTCCCAGGACAGGATAAGCTCTAAGACCAGTCAGAAAACCTTGAGAGGCGAGGTGCGGTGGCTCACGCATGTAATCCAAGCACTTTGGGAGGTCAAAGAGGGTGATGTTTCAGCTCAGGAGTTAGAGACCAGCCTGGGCAACATGGTGAAACCCCATCTCTACAAAAACATACAAAAATTAGCCAGGAGTGGTGGTGTGCACCTGTACTCCCAGCTCCTCGGGAGGCTGAGGTGGGAGGATCGCTTAAGCTTGGGAGGCGGAGTCCTGGCCAACATGTTAAAACCCCATCTCTAACTAAAAATACAAAAATTAGCAGGGTGTGGTGGTAAACCTGTAGTCCTAGCTACTTGGGAGGCTGAGGCAGGAGAATTGCTTGAACGCAGGAGGCAGAGGTGGCAAGTGAGCTGAGATCATGCCACTTCACTCCAGCCTGGGTGAAGGAGTAACACTCTGTCTCCAAAAAAAAATAATTTTATTAAAATGCTTTATACAGTCCTAAGGAAAACAGAAAATGTGCATTTCCTGATATTTGTAAATCTTCAGTACACCTTCAAAAGAATAAAGAGCAAAGAATGGACTGGGTGCAGTGGCTCATACCTGTAATCCCAGCGCTTTGTGAGGTGCCAAGACAGGCAGATTACCTGAGGTCAGGAGTTGGAGACAATCCTGGCCAATATGGTGAAATCCCATCTCTACTAAAAATATAAAAAATCAGCTGGGCGTGGTGGCAGATGACTATAATCCCAGCTACTGGGATTATATTAAAAAAGGTCAGATCCTTTTTTCTTTTTCTTTTTTTTTGGGGGGGGGGTACCAAATTTCTTTATTTGAAAGAATGGTACAAAGAACTTAAGTGGATGTTTTGGTACAACTTATAGAAAAGGTAAAGGAAACCCCAATATGCATGCACTGCCTTGGTGACCAGAGAAGTCACCCTGTGGCTATGGGTAAATTAGCCTAAGGCTTAGCTTTCATTATCACTGTCTTCCAGGGTGTGCTTGTCAAAGAGATATTCTGCCAAGCCAGATTGGGGTGCTCCCATCTTGCGTAAGTTGGTCACGTGGTCACCCAATTCTTTGATGGGAAGGCTGAGGCAGAAGAATCGCTTGAACCCAAGAGGCAGAGAGGTTGCATGCAGTAAGCTGAGATCAGGCCACTGCACTCCAGCCTGGGTGACAAGAGTGAGACTCCATCAAAAATAAATAAATAAATAAACAAATGGGGAAGGCAGTGACCAAAACAGGTGGCATGAAGCTTGTGTTTGAAGATGAGAACCCCGTGCAGGGACAGCTCCATGTGGACACCCACAGATCGTCTTCCGCAGCCTCTGAAGTGTGTGTCCTGTTCCTATCATGCCCATTGTTCATATCCTGCACCTCCCAGAGGAGAAGATGCAGGGCAGGACCCTGTGCCCACCTAACGGGCAAGCACCAGCTGTGTCTGTGTGCCTGGCCCAGGCCCAAGTGGGCACCCAGCAGGCACTTAATAAACACCTTAGAATGAGCCTAGGAGTGAAAGCCTAAAATATCTTTAGAAACTCCTATGAGTCCCTGGACTTGGCACATTTTAATATGAATTTCAGCCCCATGCCCAGATACACAGTACAGCGAATGTTTAGCTGTGGAATCGCTTTTCCCCTAAATGTGTCCAAGAGGCATGCTGAAGTCGGCATGAACATACCTCATATAATTAAAAGCCAGTCTGGAGAACTCCCCTAGCTCCCTGGGTGGAGAAAACACGCTTCACTGGGGCTGACGGATCATTTCCCAGGGGGCCTCAGGACAAGTGAAGCCGGCTCAGTGACTCCTCCATGTACTTGGCCACCTGCCTCTCCGAGGGGTTCTCCTGGACACAGCATGGAGCGCGGGGATCTCTCCTCACCAGGCCCAGACATTTTTGCCCACTGGAGACCCCTCCTCAATGCCATAGCCAGCAGGCATTGTCTTCTTTGTAATCACATTGAAAGGAATGAAATGCAGGGGAAACAAGACATACAGGACTTCATTGAACACTAAGAAATATTGCTGAGAAGTTAAAGATCTAAGTACAATCTTTATTGCAAAGACTCAATATTGACAAGATGGCAGCTCTACACCAAACTGATCTATCAATTCAACGCATACAACTGACAAGCTGACTCTAAAATTCACACAGGCTGGGCACAGTGGCTCATGCCTATAATCCCAGCACTTTGGGAGGCCAAGGCAGCCAGATCACTTGAGGTCAGGACTTTGAGACCAACCTGGCCAACATGGTGAAACCCTGTCTCTAATAAAAATACAAAAAGTAGCTAGGCATGGTGGCACATGCCTGTAATCCCAGATACTCGGGAGGCTGAGGCAGGAGAATCACTTGAACCTGGAAAGTGGAGGTTACATTGAGATGAAATCACACCACCACACTCTAGCCTGGGCGACAGAGCATGACTCCATCTCAAAATAAATAAATAAAGGTTTAAAAAACTAAAATTCATATAAGAACGCAAGGGCACTTGGAAATAGCCAAGACAGTTTGAAAAGGACTTTTACTACCTGATCTCAAAACTTACTACAAAACCATAGTAATCAAGACGATAGTGGTATTGGTGCAATGGATTTAAACTCAGAGGCCAGAAATAAACCCTTACATTTGTGGTCAACTAGTTTTCAACCAGGGTGCTAAGGCAAGTTAATGGGGAAAGAAGTGTTTTCCACAAATCATGCTGGTACAACTGGATGCCCACAAAAGAAAAATGAACTCTGACTCACCCCGTACACAGAGGGTAACTAAAAATGGATGACAGACCTGCATGTAAGAGCTAAAACTATAAAACCTTTAGAAGACAAAATAGGAGAAAATCTTCATTAACATGAGTTAGGCAAAGAGTTTTTAGATGTAACCACAAAAGCACAATTGAAAAAAAGAAAAAACTACCAGGCACAGTGGCTCAGCCTGTAATCCCAGCACTTTGGGAGGCCAAGACAGGCGGACCACCTGAGGTCAGGAATTCGAGACCAGCCTGGATGACATGGTAAAACCCCGTCTCTACCAAAAATACAAAAATTAGCCGGGTGTGGTGGCGGGCGCCCGTAATCCCATCTACTCAAGAGGCTGAGGCAAGAGAATCACCTGAACCTGGGAGGCAGAGGCTGCAGGGAGCTGAGATCGCGTCACTGCACTCCAGCCTGGGCAGCAAGAGCAAAACTCTGTCTCAAAAAAAAAAAAAACCACAATGAAATACCACTTTGCACCCAGTAGAATGACTACAATAAAAGACAGACAATATCAAATGCCAGCAAGGATGTGGAGAAATGAGAACCCTCATATGTCACTCGTGGAAATGCAAAGTGGTGCAGCCACTTTGGAAAAGAAGCAGTTCTTTAAAAGCCAGTAAAAGACCCAGCAATTCCACTACAAGGAATCTATTCTGGAAAAATGAAAACGTACGTTCACACAAAGACACGCACAAGACTGTTCACACCGGTTTGTTCATAATAGCTCCAAACTGAAAACAACCTAAAAGTCCATGGCAGGGAGCAGGGGACAGTGAGTAGATAAACAAAATAGGGTAGATCTATACAATGGGATGTTGTCAATTAAAATAAAGTACATACATGCACTAACATATGGATGAACCTCAAAAACATTTTGAGTGAAAGAACCCAGACACAAAAGATCACATATTGAATGACTCCATTTATTTGTGAATGCATTCACTTTATTATCGCTATTTTTTATTTTTCAGTCACTTATTAAATAACTCCATTTATTTATGTATGTATCTACTTCTATTATCAATAATTTTTATTTATTTTTAGAGTCACATATTGAATGACTCCGTTTATTTATGTATTTGTTTTATCACTTTTTTTTTTAGATAGGGTCTCACTCTGTCACCCAGGCTGGAGCACAGTGGCACAATCATAGCTCACTGCAGCCTCAACCTCCCGGGCTCAAGCTCTCTTGCCTCTCAGCCTCCCAACTAGCTGGGACTCTAGGCATGCACCACCACACCCAACTAATTTGTATATGTTTTGTAGAGATGGGGTCTCACTATATTGGCTAGGCTGGCCACCGTGCCAGGCTGACTCCATTTATTTCAAATGTCCAGAAAAGGCAGGTAGAAGTAAGGATTAACCGCAAACAGGCACAAGAGAATGTTCTGGGGTAATGGAAACATCCTAAAATTGGGTCGTAGTGATGGTGACACAAACTGTAAAATCTCTAAGAGTCATTAAATAGGCTACTTACAGTGGGTGAATTTTATTATATATGAATTCTACCTCTGTAAGGCTGTTTAAGAAACAAACAAACTCTGCCTCCTGTCACAAGACCCCAGTCAACCCCATTTTCTAAAAACCAGCTGGTTTATCAGGCAGCACACTCTGTTCATCACAGCAGGACATGGGGGAGGCAGTGAAACCATGGGTCGCAGTCATCTGTCCTGGGTTTAAATCCCTGTCCCGCCGCCTTGTCCTGAGCAGTGACTTTGCCACTCTGAGTCTCCGTTTCCCCTTCTGTAAAGGATGGATGGTGCCAACCCTGGACTGCACTGGGATTGGCATGGGTCACCTGAAATTATGTGTACAGCAGAGCCTGGCACATAGCTGATGTTCCATCAAGTGCTAAGCACACTGGCTGTTGGTATGAATGCTATAATTAGCTTGAAAATAATCAGATTCTGCCATTGCAAAAGAGAAAGACAATAGTCTTTAATATTAAACTTCCCGACACTATATTCTGTCACTCTCTCATGCCACCTTCAAAAGGCATAGCATGACAAGTTACATTTATAATTTTGTACGAGAAACTCCGCAAGATTTACTCACAGCTTCCACCTCCAAGGACACACTTTAAAACTGTGAGCTCAGGCACGGGGAATCCCTAAAGATATAGACCTGGACCCAGCCTCCTTCAGGAAGGAAAATATGGAAACAATTGGATGATCCTTTGCAGCTCATTCATAAAATGTCACAGCTTTAGCCAGGCACAGTGGCTTATGCCTGTAATCCCAGCACTTTGGGAGGCTGAGGCAGGCAGATCGTCTGAGGTCAGGAGTTCAAGACCAGCCTGACCAACATGGAGAAACCCAGTCTCTATTAAAACTACAAAAATAGCCAGGCATGGTGGTCCATGCCTGTAATCCCAGATACTCAGGAAGCTGAGACAGGAGAATCACTTGAACTGGGGAGGCGGAGGTTGCAGTGAGCCAAGATCACGCCATTGCACTCCAGCCTAGGCAACAAGAGCAAAACTCCATCAAAAAAGAAAAGTTGCAGCTTCCTGGAATACCAGCTATTAAAGCCCGGAACTGCCAGGGAGGAGGCTGACAGCTGAGGCCACCATGTTGTGAGGGAGCCCAAGCCCCCAGGAGGCCTCACACAGACGCCAAGTTAATGGGGCCCAGAGGCACCTCCATATTATGCCAACCCACAGCCACTCCAGTCACCCGAAGTCACATCAGCCTTTCCGGCCAAGGTCGCAGACATTGCAGAGCAGGGATAAGCTATCCATACTGTGCCATCTGAATTCCCAACCACAAACCCATAAGCATGACAAAACGCTGGCTGCCCAGTGCCACCAAGCTTGGAGCAGCTGCTACATGGATGCCATGCTACACCCTGGGTCTTTATCTTGCAGACAAATGAAGGCACTAAGTCACGGGCCACCTGTACCCCTCCTGTGCCGTCACCTATGCAGGCAGGCAGCACAGGGCAGGACACTCAACCTGCATCGAGGTGAACCCTCAGATGATAGAACAACTCCCCTGTTCAAGGCATCCTTGAAATGTCAGTGATGGTCTTAAAAATCCTGCTTGAATCACTTACTCCCAGCTCCTGCTGCATCCCACACTGTGAGGAGGTGGAGGTGCACACTGAGGTGGGGAAACTGAGGCACAAACATTTGGAATGGGGTTTTGCTTGTCCTTGGGTGGGCAGACGCTGAGGGGGGTCTGAACAGGAAGCCCTCTCTGCCTGCAGGCTCTCACTCGGACGCCACCCTGGGGCCCAGCATCGCTCCCTAAGGGCCCACTCTCCGCTCTCCACTGTCAGGGAGACTCCCAGCACTGAGGGGGCACCACCCTGGCCATTGGAGTGCCTACCACCTGAAGGAAGTAAGGCAGGGCCCTGTTCTCAGCCTCAGCAGCTGAGAATCCACCCCCAGGCATCCGGGCAGGGAGACTTTCAACTCACCAGGGCCTGGGTGACTGCACCACAGCCTAGCAAAGGGCCAAACCCTGCTCTCACTCCCAGAGGGCTGGCACCAGGGCCAGACACTTCCCCAAACACCTCCCATAGCCTTCCAGGGAAGAAGGCCCCAAAGAGGCCAGGCTAGGCAGTACAGTCAGCCAGAGGGTTCTGCTGCGATACAGAGCTGAGCCCTGGGCCTGCTCAGAAGTTGCCCAGGTCACCCTGTCTCTTGATGGGGGAGATGTGACCCTGAAGAGGTGACCCAGGACAAGCCTCTTCTCTGCAACAAGCCATCTCTTCAGCCTCTATAAATAAGGCGCAGTTAGGACAAGTGACAGCGAAGGGCCTGTGATTCACTGCAGATCCCTAATTTAGAAATGCGGAAGAGAAATCTGGCAGGGACGCCTCCTCCACCACATCCTCCCTTCACGCCCCCCAGCAGAGGCCAGAGAGGGCAGCGCCCGCCCAAGGTCACTCGGCAGGCAGCCAGGACAGCACAAGAACCCTGCCCGCAGCGCCCAGGCCCTGCTCCTCTCCCTCCTACAGAAAGGAGCAGGAAGAGCTGAAGACACGGCAGGAGGAATCCAGGCACAGACGGGACCCAGGTATTTCTGAGCCTGGCTGCATGCTTCTGAGATTGCACTTATGCAGATTTCTTAGAAGAAAGATCAATCTCACTCACTCTACTCACTCTGTTTGGGATCGGTCGCTCGCGCCTGTAATCCCAACAATTTGGGAGGCCAAGCCGGGAGGATTATTTGACCCAGGAGTCCAAGACCAGCCTAGGCAACATAGCAAGACCCTATCTCTACTAAAAATAAAAATAATTAGCTGTGTGTGGTGGCGAGCACCTCAGGTCCCAGCTACTCAGGAGGCCAAGGTGGGAGGATTCCTTGAGCCTGGGAGGTCAAAACTCAAAGCCAGTCCTGCAACCGTCACGGAGGGAGAGGTTGTTTCTCTAAAGGTGTTCAGGCCATAGAGTCTGGGAGGGTCTGGAAGGCAGTGGGATGAGTCCCAAGCTTCCAGGCTCCAGGCCTGTGTTCCAGTGCCCTGGGGAGAGGCCTGGGACTCTCAGGGGGCCCTCGGGTCCCAGATGTGTATCTGCCGGGGAAAGGACCGTGGCATTGGCATGGGACCACAGGCGCACCACCACACCCAGCGAATTTTTGCATTTATTGTGGAGACAGGATCTTCCTGTTGCCTAGGCTGGTCTCAAAATCCTGGGTTTAAGCGATCCTCCCACCTTGGTCTTCCAAAGTGCTGGGATTACAGGCATGAGCCTCCACACTGGCCCACGTATTGCTTCTTGAGAGAACAATTTCAGTGATTCTAGATGGGTGGCACAGAAATTCTACACCCAGGGAAATCCAAATTCATGAATTTTTTCTGCTTCTGCAATTCCAAGTGCCAAGTGGCTCGACGGTGGGGAAGGAAAACAGAAAATGTTCCTTCCTTTTTCTTGGGCCCAAGCTAATGACAGCTATGACGTTACTGAAAAAAGAACAGAGTTCTTTTCCTAATGGGGCTGCTTGCAGAATCATGGTTATTTCCACACAATTAAACATTGTTTTCCATGAAAATGTCACTTGGAAATGGCTTTGTGCTTCTCCCTCCAAACCCTTGAACTCGCAATGAGACGCATAAAATCACATGATGAGGGAATTGGTCACAGAGATGTTCAGCTTCCTACGACAGGGCCATTACCACACAGGTAATTAAGACTAAGCCATGTTAACCAAACTAAATTAAAACCAAGATTTAAATGCTTCAATTGGCCATCTGCCTAATCATAACAGAAAGAGGGTTCAAATCCAAAAAGGCCATTAGCTGAGCTCATACCACACAGGAGCAGAGGCAAAGGTCCCCAGGCTGAGAGCAGCAGCAGTACACCTGGTGGGGAGCCGGGGAGTCTGGCAGAGGCAACATTGCCCCCACGCCTGGCCCAGGATGCTCAGCCTCCCCAAAAGTGAAAGACCAAAGGGGCCACCAGGAGGCGGGAAAGAAATGAGCACGGGAGGTGATGTGGCCAGCCAGAACCACATAGCCAACCACCTGCCACCTCTCTACCACGTCCCACAGGCCGCCCAAACTCGTGGCCAAAACCAGCCTGCTCACCCACCTCCTCCGGGGTTGGGCACATCAGCAACCCTCCAGCCTGCGAATCAGCCATCCTCGCTTCCGTCCTCACCCTCCCACACCAGCTCCTCAGCAAAACCCGTTGTCCAACCTGGGGCCATCACCCATCTGTCCACTGTCCCGTCTCCAACCCACCGAAGCCAGCATCACCTCTGGCCAGGACAACTCGCCTGGCCTCTCCCGGTCCCCCCAGTCTCCTTGTCCTCCTATCCAAGCCTCCTCTGTGATCCCAATATACTCAGCAGCTCCCACTCCGTTGTGTCTTTAATCCCATAACCACGAATAACCACTCCGATGCTACCTAAAGAATTTTCTTAAGCCACGTGCCTCCTCACATGTTCTTAAGTTAAAACCTAAAATGCTTCATTATGGCCGAACACAGTGGCTCCCACCTGTAATCTCAGTGCTTTGGGAGGTCGCTTGAGGCCAGTAGTTTGAGACCAGCCTGAGCAAAATATCAAGACCCCATCTCTAAAAAATCTAAAAATGAGCCAAGTGTGGTGGTGCACACCTGTGGTCCCAGTTACTCAGGAGGCTGAGGTCAGAGGACTGCTTGAGCCTGGAAGGTTGAGGCTGAAACCTGCAGTAAGCTATGATCACACCACTGAGCTCCAGCCTGGGCCACAGATCAAGACTCTATCTCCAAAAATTTTTTTTTTTAAAGTTTTCTTCAGCCTCTTAAATTATGTACCTCTTTGCTTGTTTTTAAGTTAGCATCTAAAATGTTTCATTACAAGTTTAGATAGTTGCAAAGAGGAGTAACTTCTGGCCTATTGTAAAAGTTGGTATTTTAACTGCCCTTCTCTCTTTTAAATGTAGCCAATGAAATATAAACCCATAGGTCGGGCACAGTGGCTCCCACCTATAATCCCAGCACTTTGGGAGGTTGAGGCAGGCAGATCACCTGAAGTCAGGAGTTTGAGACCAGCCTGGCCAACATGGCAAAATACCAAAAATTAGCCAGGCATGGTGGTGTGCCTCTGTAATCTCAGCTACTTGGGAGGCTGAGGTGGGAGAATCACTTGAACCTGGGAGGCAGAGGTTGCAGCGAGCTGAGTTGGTCCGTTGTACTCCAGCCTGGGTGGCAACAGTGAGACTCCATCTCAAAAAAAAAAAAGAAAGAAAGAAATATAAACCCATAGGGATTGGACACCCACCAAAACAAGATATTACGGAGAAAATAAAAAGCTCTTAACATTTGGCCAGGTGCAGTGGCTCACACCTGCAATCCCAGCACTTTGGGAGGCCAAGGCGGGTGGATCACCTGAGGTCAGTAATTCGAGACTAGCCTGGCCAAAAAGGCGAAACATGGTCTCTGTTAAAATTACAAAAATTAGTCTGGCATGGTGGCAGGTACCTGCAATCCCAGCTACTCTGGAGGCTGAGGCAGGAGAATCATTTGAATCCAGGAGGCAGAGGTTTCAGTGAGCCGAGATTGTGCCACTGCACTCCATCCTGGGCAACAAGAGTGAGACTCCATCTCAAAAAATAATTTAAAAAAAAATTGAAAAGCTCTTAACATTTAGAATGTTTCCACTGCTCCTTTCCTCCTCCAATGGGTATTTCCAGTCTATTTCCCACATAATTTATCCTAAGGTAAAAATGCTTTATCTTAAAACGTGTTTTAACATTTATTGATCTCCCTTCCATGCTTCTTTGTAAAAGATGCGCTGAATGTTTGGAATTGGTTTCCCTGTAAACACTAGACTACAAGAATTACGTTTTTCTTCAGGATTTCTTTTTAGTATTAGCATGCAATTGTCTAACTGTTTTTACATTAACATTCTTGATAAATAATAATTAAATTGAAGAAGTAAAACGATTTTGGAATACATCATTTAGTGAGCTTTATATTTACATTGATTTATATGTAATGGCTTATTTATTTATATTTATATTATATTGTTGAGACAGGGTCTTGTTCTGTTGCCCAGGCTGAAGTGCAGTGATGACCCTGGATCACTGCAGCCTTGAACTGCCAGGTTCAAGTGATCCTCCCACCTCAGCCTCCTGAGTAGCCACTTGAGCCACCAGGCCTGGCTAATTTTTTATTTTTTTGTAGAGATTGGAGTCTTGCTATGTTGCCCAGGCTGGGCTCAAGGCCCTGGACTGAAGTGATCCTCCCACCTCAGCCTCCCGAGTAGCTGGGACCACAGGCACACATCACCACACCAGGCTAATTTTTTATTGTTTGTAGAGATTAGGGTCTTACTATGCTGCCCAGGCTGGTATCAAACTCCTATGCTCAAGTGTTCCTGCTGCCTCAGCCTCCCAGAGCTCTGAGATTACAGGCATCAGCCACCACACCCGGCCTGTAGTGCCTTGTTTATAAGAAGCATCTGGCTGTGCCATTGCTGGGTGACTTGCAATCCATGCAGGCAGGACCCAGATGTATGAGTGAGTGTGCCTACTCTGAAGGAGATGGCAGGTGGTATCAATGGCAGTTCTGGGAACACAGACCTAGGACCCTGGCCCCTGTCTGAGTGACCCTGGAGGGTCTGCATCCTAAGGGTCTGTGTGCACCACTGGAAACCACAGCCCCCTGAGCTGCTACCACCCCAACTCAGCCCCTCTATCCCTCCCTGCCCACTCTACCTGGTCAGTTCCAACCACAAAAGGCTCTTTCTGGCCCTCTGGCCTTCACACTGGCTGCACCTCTGAACTTATAGCTCTGGAAGCTCTGTCACCCCGTCCTCTGGGGACCATTCCTAGCTGTGGTGCCCTCACCTATTGCCTGCCTGGTGCGCTTCCGGCACAGCCTCCCACCCCTGCACAGGTCCTGCCATCACCACCAGAAGAATGTGGAGCACCTGTGAAACAGAGCCATGATGACAGTGGGTGGGGGCTCTGCCTGGGGACAGCCCCTTTCCTGCTTTCGATGGCGCTGACTTCAAGGATGGAGGGAACAGACCTGAAGCTCAGAGAGGTCACGTCATTTGCCAAAGTCACGCAGCCAGTAGGCAGCAGGCCAGGACTGAGCCAGGGGCATCTGATGCAAAGCTGCTGCCTCCCTCCTGGTGGATCCCTGTGGGACCCACCCTGGAGTACCCCTGGTTCACCGGCTGACAGGAGGCCTGATTCAGCTTCTTTGGTGCAGCAAAACGGTCCCTCATATCATCAGCTCTCTGGATCAGGAAGCTCAGGTCACAGGGCTAGTCTAAGCCATTTGAGCCCTACTGCCTTCTGGAAGCTTCCCTGGCTCCTGCTTTGGTGCTGATACTCTCCCATGTTCTGAATTCTGCTCAAAAGCAGATGCCAAATCTATTGTGCCCTGTCCCTATCTTATACAGGCACCCAGACAGGACCCAGCACACAGCCAGGCTCCTAGGGGCCTCCGGCCTTCAAATCCACAGGGACCCACCACAAGGGGTGATTGCAAGAGATGAACCAGGCTGTGCATGTGGAGTGCCTATCAGGGGTGTGCCATGGAGGAAGCCTTGATCCATGTTGACTGACAAAGCCAGCCTGAAAATTCATACACATTCTGTCTTCCTCGGAGAGGGCCCCAAAACACACGATGCCTTATAGAGCTCTTCAACGAGGCTTTAGCAATCTCCAACTCCCAAACCCCTGTGTTATTCATCACACAGTTAACAAAACATGCCTGCTAGGAACCTGGGTAAACCCCCTCTTGGAAGACAGCTCACTCCCACACGGGAGATTGTTTTGTAAATCTGGAGGTTCTGCCCTAGGGGCTAGAGGCCCAGGCTTCCCATTTGTGAAGGGGGAGGGTCTCGTTTTCCCAACTTGCTGTCCAAGGTCACTGGAAGGGATAGAGAGCTGGAGCCACAGCCAATTCCCAACCCATTCAATAAGCATTTCTTGGCTCCAGTAACGGGTGTTTTGGTTATTTACATGGTTCTGTGGGTTGACGGGGCAGGTCTTCTCCCTCCCATAGTGTTAGCTGGGATGGCTGATTTCCACACAGGGAAGTTGGTGGTGGCCACCGGTCTCGCACTCAGGGGTACCACTGGCCAGAAGCCCCAGCTCCACCCCCAGGAGTCCCTCCACATGACTGCTTGGGCTTCCCCATAGCATGGCAGCTGGGCACCAAGAAAGACCTGCCCCAGTGGGCAAGGGCTTCTCCAGCCTCTGTTTGCATCACACTTGTTAATGTACCATTGGCCAAACCCAGACACACAGCCAGGCCCAGAGCCAATGCAAAAGGAACTACACAAGTGGGGATCCAGACCAGCATCTGAGGTTCTTTGGGGGCCACCAAACTCAAGTACACCAGAGGGACCCTTGAGGTGGGTTGAATTCAGGAATTCAACAATGCCTTTAAAGATCCAGGTCCTGTCCACTTCCACTTCTGTTCTCTGCAGAAGCAGCTTCTTCCCAATGCTGCCTACCAAGTTTCCCACCCACTCACCTCACAGTTCAGAAGGAAAGTAAGGGCTGGATTCCAGAAGTGTAGTTCTCCCCAGGGAGCAAGGCCCCTTTCCCAGAAGCCTTTAGTAAACTCTCTTTACATCTCATGGGACCACTGCTAAGCAAGACCACCTGACCATTGGGTAAGGCCTCAGGAACTGCCCTGAGCTGGCTGGCTTAGTCTTGGGTTACCTGATCCAGCCACAGTCATTGATGGATGGACACATCCAGGATGGGTTAAAATAAGGTCTACTCCAAAAGCTCATGATAGATTCAATCCCTTCCCAAATCACACAGTGCTATGTAGTGGGGGAGGGGCGGGAATGGTGGAGAATCAACTCCAACATCCACTGTAAGTGATTTATAGGAAAGCACCCTGAAAGGTCAAATGGGTTACATACACCTAATGTAGTGTTCATCACCCCCATTACCATGTTTATCATCATCGTCACCATCATCATCAACATCACCATCACCTTAATCACCATCCCTATCATTACCATCACCTTCACCATCACCATCCTCATCACCATCGTCATCCCCATCATCATACCTTCATGATCACCATCATTGCCATCTTCATCACCATCACTATCTTCACCACCATCACCGTCATCACCACCATCCTTATCACCATCACCATCATCACCATCTTCATCATCTTCCATCATCACCATCCTCATCACCTTCACCATCACCATCATCACCATCCTCATCACTGTCGCCATCCTCATCACCTTCACCATCATCACCATCTACGTCATCATCACCATTCTCATCAACCTCACCATCACCATCATTGCCATGTTTATCACATCTTTATCACCATCACCAGCATTATCATCATCACCTCTAACATCACCACCATCATCACCACCAACACTCATTATCACCATCACCACCATCAACATCATTTTTATCATTGTCGTTGCCTCCACAGAATCTCCTAACCAAGAGAGGAGCCCAGCACTGGAGGCAAAGCTTATAGCTGAACCATCTCAGGCTAAACACAGCCCCTTTCTTTAGAAACAACTAACCGCTTACCACCGCCAGTGGTACTTCCTGATCCCAGACTTCATCATCTCCTGCCTGGAATTAGCAAAACAACCTCTTAACTGGGTTTTCCACTTCTGCCCTTGTCCCCCTAACTTCTATCCTTTGCAGAGTCAGACAGATCCTGCTAAATAAAACATGTAAAAGCTGACATGCTAGCTGGCCTTTCTCAGGGCTCCCATCTCAGAGTAAAAGCCAAAGTCCTTGCAGTAATCCAGAAGGCCCTACAAGATCTGGTCCTGTTCCTCTGTGTTCTCATCGCCTGTCCCTGGCCTCTTCCCAGGTTCTGCTCTGGCTTCACTGGCCTCCTTATTGATTCTTGGACAACCAGGCATGCCCCTGACCACAGGGCCCTTGCACCTGCTCTCCTGCTACTGAGAATGCTCTTTCCCCAGATACACTCCTGGTTCACTTCCTCTTTCCCCCAGGTGTTTCCTCAATTTTCCCTCCTCAGCAAGGGAAGTCCCCCCTCCAAAACTGCATCCCCACACCCTGCACCATCTTGTGTTTATTTTTGGCACCTCTTACTGCCTCATCCACCCTATAGTCTAATAATTTATTTCATTTACTCATTGTCTCTTCCATTAGAAAGAAGCTGAGTAAAACCAGGGGTGGTGGGGGTTGGTCTGTGTTGCCGTGCATTATCTCCAGCCCTCGGGCAGGGTCTGGCCTGAAGGAAATCCTCACAAAAAACATTTGTCGAATGAATGCGTGAGTGTAGCTTCCACCCTAGTGAAGCACCTCCAACTCCCACCTATGATTCAGAGTTGGTTCCCTGACTGATGAGAGCATGCCCCGAGTGAGTCTCTCCAGCCTCAGTTTCCCTCTGGGTGAGACAGAGCAAATGACACCCCTACGTCGTGGGTCCATGTGGGAGTTACACGAGACAACGTGTAAGGCTGCTCTCTGAGATACAAGGCCTGCCCCCGCGTGAGTGGTTAGGTTTCTCACTGAGTCAGAAAAATCCATTTATGAGCCTTTGAAAGACAAAGATCCACCTCCACCTCCCCAGAGAGCCACTTTCTCCTTGGGTTCTCCTCCCACTTGTGTCTACATCTGTGAGCACCATTTCCAGCACAAGGCACAGAGAAGATTCAACCAGGATTTACTGGATGGGTGAATGAATGGATGGATGCCTGAGTGAATGTCTGGATGGATAAATGAATGAATGGATAAATGAGTGAGTAGATGGGTAAATGGGTGAATGCATGGATGGATGAATTAATGAGTGGATAAATGAGCTAATAAATGAATGAATGGGGTGAATGAATGGATGATGCATGGGTGAATGTATGGATGAATTAATGAATGGATAAATGGCTAAATGAATAGAAGAGTAAGTGATTGTATGAATGGGCAGATGAATGAATGGATAAATCTGTGAATGAATGAGTGGGTAAATGAGTGAATGAATGAACAAATGGGTGACTTTATGGATGTATGAGTGAATGTGTGAATGGATTGCTAAGTAAACCGATAAAAGGGTGAATTAATGAATGAGTGAGTGAATGCATGGATGGATGGATAAATTAATGCATGGATAAATGGGTGAACAAAAAAATGGATGCATGAGTAAATGTGCAGATGGATGAATGAATGAATGCATGAGTGAATGCATGGATAGATGAATGAATGGGTAAATGAATGCATGAACGAATGTGTGGATGGATGAATAAATGGATGCATGCGTGAATGCGTGGATGGATGGATAAATGAATGGATGGATGAATAAATGGGAGAATGAATGAATGAGTGAGTGAATGTGTAGATGGATGAATGAATGAATAGATGCATGAGTGAATAGATGCATGAGCGAATGCCTGGATGGATGGATGGATGGATGGATGGATGGATGGATGGATGGATAGATGGATGGATGATTCATGCTGACCTCTTCTCCCTCAATACCCCAGATTTAGCATCAATTAACTCAGAGGACTCGGTGTCTCCGGTCAAGAAGCAAGAAAGCATTTTTTCACCGTTAGAAAATACGAAGCTATGGGGGTGGTGAACAGGGATGGGGGCAGTACCCAGCGGCGCCAGGGGCTGAGGCGCCGTTTTGGGCGGTCTGAATATTTGGACTTAGCAGCTGACAGGACGCCCTGTCCCTCCACAGCTGTTCCTGGGAGTCAAAGCACATCTTTGTTTGTGGGACTCTTAGCAACTGTTGCTTTTTTTGAAGGACAAGCATGAACCAGCTGTCACCGCACAAGACGTAAAGCAGGGAATGTCAAGTCTTCAGCAACGGGCTTGTAAAACAAGATGAAAATCATTGTCTGAGCTCAGGGCTGCTTTCGTTTCTTCTCACAGCCTCTACCTCCTCACGCGCCAGCAAGGCTTGTGTAACTCTCACTGAGCCCAGCTTTGCGGCAGCAGAAAAAGGCTCAAAAGCAGACCCACCACCTTCTAAAGCGGCTCCCAATTACATGTAAAGAGAAATGCAAACCCGACAGGCAAGGCCTATGTCAGAAACACAGGCCGCAGACGGCAGTTCTGCGAGCCAGCACATGAACGACGAATGTGCTACCCCAACCTCGCCTATCTGCAGTGATGTGATTATGAAGACAAGAAACCAGATTAAAAATTAGCAACTTGGTGGAGTGCAGTGTCTCACACCTGTCATCCCAGCACTTTCAGATGCCCAGGAGGGAGGATTCCTTGAGGCCAGGAGTTCGAGACCAGCCTGGGCAACACGGCGAGACCCCATCTCTACAAAAAAATTAAAAACTTAGCCAGGCATGGTGGCGCACACCTGTAGTTCCAGCTACTCAGAAGGCTGAGGCAGGAGAAGCACTGGAGCCCATGAGGTGGGGGCTGCTGTGACTTATGACTGCACTACTGCACTCTAGCCTGGGCAACACAGCGAGACCCTGTCTCAGAAAGAAAACAAAGTCAGCATCTTACACTGAAATATTCACAGACAAAATGATCTGATGGCTGAGGTTTGCTTCAAAATAGGTCAGGGTCAGGAGAAAGTGGGAGACAAGAGAGATGAAACTGGACTGAACATGACCTCATGCTGTGGAAGCCGGTGTCATGAGAGCCACCTGTCTTGTATATACTTTTGAAGTTTTCCATGATAAAATGTTTTCTGGTTTTGGATTTTTGGTTTTTGTTTTTTTTGTTTTGTTTTGTTTTTGTTTTGTTTTTTTAGATGGGGTCTCGCTCTGTCGCCCAGGCTGGAGTGCAGTGGTGTGATCTCAGTTCACCACAACCTCCACCTCCCTGGTTCAAGTGATTCTCCTGCCTCAGCCTCCCAAGTAGCTGATATACAGGCACCCATCACCATGCCAGGATAATTTTTGTATTTTTAGTAGAGACAGGATTTTGCCATATTGGCCAGGCTGGTCTCAAACTCCTGGCCTCAAGTGATCCACCTACCTTGGCCGCCCAAAATGCTGGGATTACAGGTGTTAGCCACCATGCCTGGCCCTAAAATGTTTTTTTAAAAAATATTATCTTGCAGCCATTTGTAAGCTAAGAAAGAATCAACAAAATGGGTCTCATGACACCAGGCAAATAAAATCCTCACACACACAGCACAGTCACTCCAATGGTATGAGCAGGACTGCTCACAACTAAAGAAAATGACAATCCTAAGACGCGGGTCTCAGCTGCTTCAGGCCACATGCCCTGAAGTAACATCAAAAGGAAGAGGAGGGCACCCACACTGCGGCCACACACGAGTCCTGAGGCTGGAACATTCTGCGCCTGGAGGCAGCCACACGGAAGGGAGCTGGGAGCCAATGAGGAGAGGGAGAAACTGCTGACCCAGAAGCAAAAACCGGCCCAGGGAGGGAACCCCAGGCACTGATCATGGATGCCTACAGGAGACGAGAGTCTGCTTCCTCTATAGCCCTGCACTTCCCACTTCCAGATCCATGGGCTTTGCGAGGGTTTTTGTTTTTGTTTTGAGACTGAGTCTCGCTTGTTGCCAGGTTGGAGTGCAGTGGCGCAATCTTGGCTCACTGCAACCTCCACCTCCCGGTTCAAGCATTCTCCTGTCTCAGCCTCATGAATAGCTGGGATTATAGGCACCCACCACTACGCCCTGCTAATTTTTGTATTTTCAGTAGAGACAAAGTTTTGCCATGTTGGCCAGGCTGGTCTTGAGCTCCTGAGGTGGGTGGCCCACCCGCCTCGGCCTCCCACAGTGCTGGGATTACAGGTGTGAGCCACTGCACCCGGCCTTTTGTTTGTTTTTTGGTTTACGTTGAGTCAGGCT
Source organism: Saguinus oedipus (assembly GCA_031835075.1). Lineage (NCBI taxonomy): Eukaryota > Metazoa > Chordata > Mammalia > Primates > Cebidae > Saguinus > Saguinus oedipus. The sequence goes on from CM063170.1 coordinate 9,833,552, forward strand.
CTTGCTCTGTCACCCAGGCTGGAGTGCAGTGTCACGATCCCAACTCACTGCAGCCTCCACCTCCTGGGCTCAAGAGACCCTCCCACCTCAGACTCCTGAGTAAATTAGGGACCACAGGCTTGTGCTACGTGCCTGGCCCAGATTCCTGGATTTTTATTACAATAAAAAAAATGTAATATTAAAAAAGAGGAGGAGGAGGAGGAGCTGCCCCTGATCTTGCAGATCTCCCTAGTGAGCAGAAAATGTTTCGGCCCTTGAGGCGCAAGGAGCCAGTGGCCTCTCTCCCTTTGGTGACAAAGGCTCTCCCAGCAGGAAAGAGGGGCAGCTGCCTTGGGCTCTCCAACCCCTACTCAGTGCTGGTGGGGAAGCGACCCCCCTGCCCAGGATAGTTCCCTCCTGCAGAGAGGGGAGGAGCCCACGAGCCCATCCCAGCCTTCTCCCAGCTCCACGTTCCAGGTTCCTGTTGTACCCAGGCCTGGCATCCCTTTCCTGCTCAGTCTCCTTGGGGACATGGGCCAACCGGAGTTCCCGTCTACCACAGCTCGACAGGGCCCAAGTCTGCGAGCCTGCTGCCTCTCAACACCTCTCTGGGTGCCCCAGGCCCCCCAACCCCAACAGGTCCAAATACCTACCCCCTCCAGTGTCCCAGGCCCCCACACACACCCCAACAGGTCCAAAATATCTACCTTCCCTACTCCTGAGTTCCCTTCCAGTCCCATGGATGCCCACAGCAGAATCTGAGTGAGTCTCCTGGGACATCCTCCAAGCAAAGCTGAGTCCTGGGCCCAGCCTCCAAAACTCCCCCTACCACCTAGGGCCCAGGTTCTCACCCACAACGCGGCCACAGGACAGGCCTTCCAAAAACACCACCCAGGCTTCATCACCCTCTTCCTTCCTAAAATGTGCTGATGCTTTGAAACACATTGAAACCAAGAAGCAATATAAGAGCATTCAATGAACGAATGGGACGTGGTCCTGAAGGAGGCCCCAAGACACTTAGGAATGTAGTCTCCCCTCTTCTTTGCCTGGAAAATCCTCTACCCACCCTTGAGGACATGGCTGAAGGCTCACTGGGCCTATGAACAAGGGAGCCACACCCCAGGGAAATGGGTCCCTTTCTCAGTGGTCCAGCAGCAACTAACACAGCCATGAGACAACTGGACAATAATCCACATTTTATTTATTTATGTTTATTTTTGCTTTTTTTTTTTGAGACAGAGTCTCGCCCTGTCACCCAGGCTGGAAAGCAACAGTGCAATCACAGCTCACTGCAGCTTCAACCTCCTAGCCTTAAGCGATCCTCCCACCTCGGCTTCCTGAGTAGCTACAACTTCAGATGCATGCCACCATGCCCAGGTAATTTTTTAATTTTTAGGAGAAGAGTAGAGATGGGGTCTTGCTATGCTGTCCAGGCTGGTCTCAAACCACTGGGCTCAAGCAATCCCCCTGCCTCAGCATCCCAAAGTGCTGGGATTACAGGCATGAGCCACCGTGCCCAGCCCACCCACTTTTAAAGTACTGGTCCCTTCTAGAAAAGGCTCTCAGTCAGGAGAGGAGGAGACTGCTGTGTCCCAGCGTCCTGGCCCTACACAGACAGTGGTCAGCCCAAGGTGCATGTCGTGGTCTGGGCAGCAGCAGTGGCCCCAGGGCAGGTGGCCACAGCTCCCCGGGTGTCAAGTCCTCACCTGGAACTAGGGGACGATGCTGCCATGTGCTCTCAGGGCTGCTGTGAGGACAGGCGACACCATGTACTCACAGCTCTCAGCCACACACCTGACCCTAAGCAGAGCTCGGGGAGCGTCAGCGATTGGAGTGGCTTCCTCATTCTGCAGGGAGGAGAGAGGCAGGCATGCAGGGCCTCATCTCAAAAGGACTGATCTTTCCCCAAGGAAAACATGTGACCTGAGCAAGCCACCCGCTGTCTGAGTCTCAGAGTCTCTGCCTGACAAATGGGAACAGGGTCATCAAATTGCCAACAGATACTTTGTATGACAGGGAGCCCCATGGGGACGGGATCCACTCGACGGTCACATTCCCCTCCAGGGAGGGCCCTCCCCACACGAACTCCCTTCGCCTGGCTTCTCTCCACAGACCCCCATCCCCAGCCAGCTGATGAATTCTTCATACCCTCTGGCAGGCAACAGGGCTATTTTTAGTGACCAGGGCTCAAGAATAGAGCCGTGCCAGGACCCACGGCGCCCGTCAGAGTGTGAAAGCTGGTGCATCCCTCTTTCCGGGTGCCACGTACTCCCCATGGCCAAACAGCACAGTGGCCAGTGCTGGACCAGTGCTTAGCCTCGGGCCTGCATGAATCCAGTCTCTGCCCTGGCACCCTCCGCCTAAAGGACAGCCCCACTCCCTGCCCAGGACAGGGGGAGTTCTGTACCTTCTCTGGACTTTGGGTCCCCATCCACATACTGGGTGCTGAAGGCATCTCAGTCCACACATCTGCAGGGGCTTGTCAGTGACGACAAAACGTGAACTGGCTGGAGGTCTAGGAGCTGCAGTACTGGAGACCACACAACAAATTTCACAGGTTTCAAAATGTTACAGCAGCTGCCGGGTGCAGTGGGTCATGCCTGCAATCCCACTTTGGGAAGCCAAGGCAGGAGGATTGCTTGGACCCAGGAGGCTCAAGGCCAGCCTGGGCAACATAGCAAGACTCTGTCTCTACAAAAAAAATTTTTTAATTACCTGGGCGTGGTGGTGCACACCTGTGGCCCCAGCTATTTGGGAGGCTGAAGCAGGAGGACTGCTTGAGCCCATGAAGTCAAAGCTGCAGTAAGCCAAGATCGTGCCACTGCACTGCAGCCTGAGCAACAGAGCAAGACTCTGTCTCAAAAAACAAAAACAAAATCTTACAGTACCAAACAGCCAGGACCACAGGCAAGATCTACGCAGACCGCCATCACCTCCTGGGTGAGAAAGTCCTGAGGTTCTTCTCTCTACCCACGAATCAGACAAAGCAAGAGGCCTCGTCACTGTGGTCTCAGACAGCGCCAGCCCTGGAGGCCCTTTCAAACACGCTCCATGGAGAACTGCAATGGTCCTGCAGCTCCAGAACCCCACAGGACTTACTAGCCAGAAAATGCCAGGCATGTGGAAAATGACTGTCCTCTTTAAAAGGTTGTTGGCTTTTCCTAGAAGGTTAATGAGCTGTATATGCATTCACGGTGGCACATCTGCCCCGAGCAGCCACATCCCACCCAGGTTCAAGCCCCAGCTTCTTCTCCTCCTAGCTGGGTGGCCCCAGGGAGCCTGCTTAACCTCTCTCTGCCTCCCCTGCCAAACAGCAGCCTCAGAGGGCCATTGGGGAGCTCTAGAAAGACGATATGGCTGGGCCCTATGGCCCAGGGACTGGCATTGAACATGTCATCTGATGCAAACTTTAAAGCCCAGGCTTCAGCCTCTGTTGAATTCAGCTTCTAAAGCCTCCTGGGCTCACATGGCCCCTGATTTACTAACTCAAGATCTCTTCTGCCGAGATCCAGCCAGGTTTTCTGCAAACGGAAATCAGATTCTTTGCATGCTCAAGCCATTAAGCATCTCCTCAGATGAGGCCCTGCATTTTCCAAAATGCTAGTTTTGTTTTTTCCATGTTGCCCGAAATGGAAGCAGAAAGTCCCAAAGCCCAAGCCAGAATTGGGAGGGGGCAGTGAAGGTTCGGAGAAGCCAGGACACAGCCCCCTTCAGCTGTCTGTGAATTCGACAGACTGGCATGTTTTTCCCATCACCTGAGGATCCAAGGCAATTTGTGGAAAAACAGACTACAGAGATACGCGGGTGGGAGGAAGAGAAACAGTGACAGATAACAGACAGCTGCACAGGCCAGAGGTGCTGCTCAGGCCAGAGGCCTGTGTTTTAATTAGGGCAGCAGAGAGCTGGAGTCGCTGCCAGGAAGGCTGCCCCAAGGGTGAGGTGCACTTGCCTGCGCCCGTCTGGCAGCTCCAGTAATGAGGTCCCCACCAGAGGCCCAATGCACAGCACAAACACACATGGTGCCACCCAATTATCACGCTTCTTGGCTCCCAGGAGCTGAGTGATGCTCCCCTTCCAGGCTCCCTAATAAGCACAAGCAGGGAAGGGACTGGGATAGAACCCAAAGGCTTCCACCTCCCTCCCCAAGGCCTGGGACACATCCTCCACAGATAGCCTTCATGGTCCTGGCACATCCCAGGGCCCTGGAGCATGCAGGGCCACTTCCTGAAGCTGCTGAGATCCCTGGCCAAGGTGTAACTGCGCTGGGCACTCCAGGGAGTGTGCAGAATCGTTTCACTCCAATTGCTGACACCAGGTGAGGAGACTGCACCTGCCACCACCCCGGGGCCCACCCTGGGAGCTACTCAACTCTACAGATGGGCTGTGCAGGTGCTCTCCCAGGGGATAAGGACACCCCACTCTGGCCCCAGGTGGACACTTGCTGTGTGGGTCAGTGTAACAGGCCAAGGCTCCCTCTTATTGGGTCTCAAAGCTCTGCTCAGTTCACTGAGGTGGGGACAAGGTGGCCTCCTAGGGATCTTCCTGCTGACTGTGGGTGCTGAGAGGCTCGGAGCAGCCTATTTGCTAACTCAAGCCCAGTGTGGAGCAAAGGATGACTCAAGGCTACACCAGCCTCTTTCTCATTGAGTGGGCCTGACTGTGTGGTCCCTCTGGATAGCTGAGCCAGCCTACAAGGGGTAAAGCATCATCCAGGAAAAAGCCCCTTAATGGACTCCACTGCCATACAGCCAAAGGGCCACAGAAAGATGGTGATGACAATGACTAGACAGTGATGATGAAGGTGAAGATGATGGTGATGGTGATAATGATGATGATGGTGGTGGTGATGGGGATGGTGATGATGGTGATGATGGGGGTGGTGATGATGGTGGTGATGATGATGGGGATGGTGATGACAATGATGACGACTATGATGGTGTTGATGGTGGTAGTGATGGTGATAAAGATGATGGTGGTGGTGCTTTGCACAGGATCCTGTGAGAGGTGTAGTGTCAACCTCACTGCCTCATTTTCCTTCCCTGTCCTTGTCCAAGGTCCCCAAACTCCTCAGGAGTAGGGCCAGGGTTCCAGCTCAAGTTCTTGGGCATCTAAGCCTGTGCTCCTCCCCTGGTGAGGACATGTCACCTGCATCTGCCCCTTCCTTGCCTGCATGGGGAAGGAAGATTGAGAGTGGATGATTTAGGCATTGTCAGTGTGCAGTGTCTGTAGTGTCCTGGGGTGAGCTGCAATTGTAGGGAGATGGCTCAGGGTGAGACAGAACCAGGAGTTCTCATCACACAGGTGTTGGGCTGTGATGGTGGTGATGATGGTGATGATGATGGTGGAGGTGATGGGGATGGTGATGATGGTGATGATGGTGGTGGTGATGGGGATGGTGATGGTGATGATGGTGGTGATGGGGATAGTGATGAAGGTGATGATGGTGGTGGGGATGGTGATAAAGATGATGGTGGTGGTGCTGATGGCGATAATGACTATGATGGTGATGATGGTGGTGGTGATGGGGATGGTGATAATGGTGATGACGATGGTGGTGATGATGATGATGGTGGTGATGGGGATAGTGATGATGATGATGATGGTGGTAGGGATGGTGATGATGGTGGTGGGGATGGTGATAAAGATGATGGTGGTGGTGCTGATGGTGATGATGACTATGACGGTGATGATGATGGTGGTGGTGATGATGGGGATGGTGGTGATGGTGATGATGGTGATGGTGGTGATGATAGTGATGACTATGATGGTGATGATGACTATGATGGTGGTGATGATGGTGGTGGTGATGATGGGGATGGTGGTGATGGTGATGATGGTGGTGGTGGTGATGAGAGTGGTGGTGACAGTGATGACTATGATGGTGGTGGTGCTGATGGTGATGATGACTATGATGGTGATGATGGTGGTGGTGATGATGGGGATGGTGGTGATGGTGATGATGGTGGTGGTGGTGATGATAGTGGTGGTGGTCATAGTGATGACTATGATGGTGATGATGATGGTGGTGGTGCTGATGGTGATGATGGTAATGGTGATGATAATAATGGTGATGGTGGTGACAACAGTACACACACACATTTTACTGCTTTATATTCTCATAACAACCTCAAAGTAGGTTTCATTATCCTCATTTGACACCTGAGGAAACTGAGGCTCAGAGAATGTTATTACATATAAATAACATCCATAACTGTCTCCTTCCAAAAGACGTTTTAAATCCTGTGGTATCTGAGTGAGACTGTGTGTATATGATGATGTGCATGGGTGTGCCTGGGAAAAAGACCACTCCAGCCCAACACCTGTGTGATGAGAACTCCTGTTTTTGTCTCACCCTGAGCCATCTCCCTACAGTTGCAGCTCGCCCCAGGACACTACGGACACCACACACTGACAATGCCTAAATCACCCACTCAATCTTCCTTCCCCACGCAGGCAAGGAAGGGGCAGGTGCAGGTGACATGTCCTCACCAGGGGAGGAGCACAGGCTTAGGTGCCCAAGAACTTGAGCTGGAACCCTGGCCCTGCTCCTGAGGAGTTTGGGGACCTTGGACAAGGACAAGGAAGGAAAATGAGGCAGTGAGGTTGACACTACACCTCTCACAGGATCCTGTGCAAATGCCCAGGGAAAGCCTTTGATCAAGGCCAACTAGCAATACTGCCATCCTAGAAGAATGTGTTCCAGGGGAGTTGCAGCCTCCCCCACAACCACACTGCACTATCTTCCTTTAAATCAAAGGTCTTAAACATAATTTCTACCTTTCTCAAGCTTACATATCTCTCACACAACCTAAGGAAACACTGTTATCAACTGACAAGAGCAAAGTCACGCAGCCTGTGACAGTGGGTTTTTTAAATTTATATTTATATATATATATTTTTTTTAATTTTTGAGACTGAGTCTTGTTCTGTCACCCAGGCTGCAGTGCAACCTCCGCCTCCCGGGTTCAAGCAATTCCCTCGCCTCAGCCTCCTGAATAGCTGGGATTACAGGCGCATGCCACCATGCCTGGCTAATTTTTGTATTTTTAGGAGACACGGGGTTGGTTTCACAGGCTGGTCTGTTTGGCCTGTTGGCCAAGCTGGTCTCAAACTCCTGTCCTCAGGTGATCCACCCACCTTGGCCTCCCATATTCAGGGATTACAGGCATGAGCCACCATGCCCAGCCTGGGATATCTGTGTTGAACCTGAACTTGGATGGAGGGGTCATTAGGCCAGCAGGTGTGCACACCCCACAGGTGGATGTATCTGCAAACGATTCTCTGCCGCAGTCTTCCTAAGTGGGGAAGCAGAGAGAACAGCAGGCAGCCTCAAAGTCAGGGGTGTGCCAGACGCCCTGCAAACTTGGAAGGAATTTTGCTCTAACCGCCAAACCACAGCTGAGCAGAGGCAAAGCTATGAAGTTCAGCTTCTAATACACTGGAAAAAGCAAAGTATTTGGATGCCGCACAGGAGAGACATCACGTGAAAGGTCAAGAGACGATGCCTCCCCTGCCCGCTCCCTCTGGAACCGGCTTCCTGAGCCATCAGCCTGTTTCTTTAGAGACCACAGCCAGAAAAAGGAGCCCATTGGGCTTTCAATACGGAAAGTGAGTTTTCCTATGTGCAAAACAAAAGGCATGACACAGACACACACGCCCTATGCAAACACTTCCTTTTCAAGCCAGCCTTACAAAGAGGAGTTTTTAATCCAACCATCTGCTTCCTCTGTTTCTTGTCCCACCTAGCTCTTGGATCCAGCCGGGTCAGAGACAGAGGGCGCACATGGTTCTGATTCTCGGGGCCAAGGGCACAGGACCCAGCACAGACACTTCCTGCACACAAACAGCTGAGATGACCCAGAGACATCATTTGGCTCAGCTCACACTCAGCGGTAAGGCTGGCTCTAAAATAAGAGCTTTACTGAAACTGCCTAGAGCCCGGGAGCTGGGGAGGGGCCCAGAAAGGATGTGAGGAGTTTAGCTGAAACACAGTTGCCACCAAGGGAGCACAGAAAGGAGTGAGAGGCTCCAAGTTCAGTCAGGCTAGAAAGGAAGCAGAATCTGTGGCCCCTCAAAAAGCTAAACATGGATCTACCAAACAACCCAGCAATTCCATCCATGGGCATCTGCCCAGAAGACTCAAACAGACACCTGCACACCCCTGACAATGGAGTGGAATATTACTCAGCCCTGAAAAAGGAAGAAAGCATTGCCACACGCTATGCTGTGGATGTGCATCGAAAACACTGTGCTTAGTGAAAGAGCCCATCACAGAAGGTCATGTATCATGATTCATTTAAGTTACATGACAACTCATACAAAATATTTAGAATAGGCAAGCTCATAGAAAGAGAAAGTAGATTGGGGTCCTCAGGGGCCCAGGACGGGGAGATAGGAGTGACTGTGTAATAGGTTTTGGGCTTCTATATGGAATAATGAAAATTTTGGAAGCAAAGAGTGGTGATGACAGCACAATATTGTGAATGTAATTAATGCCACTGAATGAAACGCTTAAAAATGGTTAAAATGGGCTGGGCGGCAGTAGTTCACACCTATACTCCCAGCAGCATGGGAGGCCAAGGTGGGTGGATCATCTGAGGTCAGGAGTTCGAAGCCAGCCTGGTCAACATGATGAAACCCTGCCTCTACTAAAAATACAAAAATTAGATGGGTGTGGTGGCGGGTGCCTATAATCTCAGCTATTCAGGAGGTTGTGAATGGAGAATCACTTGAACCCAGGAGACAGAGGCTGCAGTGAGCTGAAATTGTGCCACGGCACTCCAGCCTGGGTGACAGAGTGAGACCCCACCTCAAAAAAAAAAAACAGTTAAAATGGCAAACTTTATGCAACATATATTTGCCACAATGAAAACGAGAGCCAGAGAGAAGGCTGGTGGGCAGGTCCACGTGCCAGTTTTTAAGGTTTGGATGTAAACATTGCACTTGCAGGGGACAGAGATGTTAGAAACGAGATGGAGCTACAAGTTCATAAACTCCCACTTCATATTCCTCCTGCAGTGCCCAGGGAATGGCTCTGCCCAGGGTTCCCACAACCAGGCCAGGTCAGGTGACCAGTCATGGCCCATGCTCACCTGGGACAGATGACACTTCTGGGCTGAGGCCATGACAAGTCTGTGCCTCCATGAACAAGGAAGTCCGTGTGGATAGCCCAGCCCCAGAGCTAGGTAGTCTGGGCCTCTGAGCTACCCCACGGCAAGGCGTCCAGCAGAGGGGCTCAGGACCATGGACGTGGCATCGGCCCCAGACGCCGGAGGTGATTGCTGCTGCAGCACATCCCAGCCCATCTTCAGCCAGAGCCTTCCAGACCTCGGCACTCTCAATGACCACAGGCTCATAGGCCAGAAGATAGGGACAGAGAGACTTCGTGTGAGTGGGTTCTGTCTGAGTCAGGAACTGAAGTGACAGTTCACCTCCTTCTTCCTCAGGTTGAGGACATGAGGATTTCTAAAGGGCCCTGAACCCCCAACTTCTCGGTCACTCGGTAGCCTTCACTGAGCTCCACTGAATTCAGATTCTGAAGATAGGTGTGGATGTCATCTGGCCAGAGCCGGGCTTTGGATACGCTCTTAGTTCACTGGGCTGCCTCTAGAGGGAGAAAAGCTCAGGGGACTCCCAATGCCAGAGCATTTGCCTCTCACCACGGCTACTTCCACAGGAACAAGCCATGCAGAGGGACACATGAGCTCCAAAGAAGCACCAGGACCCTTGGGAATTTCAGGCACCTATCTGGGCATTTAGGTGGCTTTTTGTTTTTTGTTTGTTTTGAGACAGGATCTTGCTCTGCTGCCCAGGCTGGAGTGTAGTGACACGATCTCAGCTCACTGTAGCCTTGAACTCCTGAGCTCAAGCACCCCTCTCACCTCAGCCTCCTGAGTAGCTGGGATTATAGGCAGTGCACCACCAGGCCTGGCTAATTTTTTTTTTTTTTTTTTTTTTTTTTTTTTTGAGACGGAGTTTTGCTCTTTTTACCCAGGCTGGAGTGCAATGGCACGATCTCGGCTCACCGCAACCTCCGCCTCCTGGGTTGAAGCAATTCTCCTGCCTCAGCCTCCCGAGTAGCTGGGACAACAGGCTGTGCCACCAAGCCCAGGTAATTTTTGCATTTTTAGTAGAGACAGGGTTTCACCATGTTGACCAGGATGGTTTCGATCTCTTGACTTTGTGATCCATCCACCTCGGCCTCCCAAAGTGCTGGAATTATAGGCATGAGCCACCGCGCCTGGCCAGGCCCGGCTAATTTTTTTAAGAGATGGGGTCTCACTATGTTGCCCAGGCTAAGACACGTATTTGAATCCCAGGAAGATTCTGAGATATCCATTTTCCTGGCTACTCTCTAGTAATGCCTTGTTCCCTGTGGCCCCAGCACCCCCACAGGCAGCAGGTTCCTACAGAAATGAACAAAACTGTGCACCACACATTTATCAGCTCTCCCATGCCCAAGTATAGCAGGTCCTGAGACAACAGCACTGTTTCCTTCTGCAGTTCTGGAGTCCAGACATCCAGATCCAGGATGAGCAGGTGGAAACCAAGATGCTGCAGGGCCATGCCCTCCAGAGGCCCTGGGCAGGCCCCTCCTCATCTGTTCTGGTGGCCACAGCCCCTCTTAGCCTGTGGCCACATCTTGCCAAACCCTGCCTTGTGGTCACATGGCCTCTTCCCCTTCTGTGTGGAATCTCCTCCTGCCTCCCCTTATGAAGCACATGTGATGGTGTCAGGGCCCTCCTAGGAAACTGAGGACTACTCGTCCACCTTAAGCCTCACTTCATCACATTGGCAAAGTCCCTCTGTGCCACTCAAGATGACACATCCAGGTCCCAGAGACTAGGCCATATGTATCTTGGGGGCCTGGACACCTCCAGGATGGAGTAGCCATGCCCAGCTACTCCAGTCACATCTAGCTACTCTAGTCATGTCCAGCTACTCCATCCATGCCTAGCTACTCTAGCCACACCAAGATACTTCAGCCACACCCAGCTATTCTAGCCATATCCAGCTACTCTAGCCACATCTAACTACTCCAGTCATGCCCAGCTACTCAATGTATGTCTACTCCATGTAAGCCTAGCTACTCCGTGTATACTCTAGCCACACCCATATATTCCAGCCACACCCAGATATTCTAGCCATGTCCAGCTACTCCAACCAAACCCAACTATTCCAGCCATACCCAGCTATTCCAGCCACGCCCATCTACTCCAGCCAAATCCACCTATTCCAGCCACACCCAGCTATCCTGGCCACATCTAGCTACTCTATCCATGCCTCGCTACTCTAGCCACACCCAGCTACTCCAGCCACACCCAGATACTCTAGCCACATATAGCCACTCCAGTCAGGCCCAGATAACTCTATCCATGCCTAGCTACTCCAGCCACACCCAGCTTCTCCAGTCACACACAGCTATCCCAGACATGCTCAGCTCATCCCTAACCACTGCTCAACCACAGAAGCAGGAGCTGTTCCTGCTTGCAGTAACTGGGCACCCGGGACCCAGAGTATCCAGCCTGAACTGGCCACACACTCTGGACAAGGTAGGGTTTTCAGCATGATGTGAGCAGTTGGGAGCCAAGGCCCCTGAAGGCCACTCCTCTGCATAGCCCCTATCAGCCTTTCTGGGTGAGATTCCAGCAAAATATATCAAAAGCCTGTTAAAAACATGCACACCAGCAACCACCAGGATCTTAACAGGCCCATCTCTGACCCAGCAACCTGAATGCTGGGACTCTCCTGCCTAACTGCTGCCTTACTACTCATAGAAACATTGTAGCGCAGAGAAATTAGAAACCTCCCACGTGACCTTGGCAAAGGCAGCAGTTAATAAACTCTGATTCATTCTTACAATGGAACACTGTGCAGATACTTGCAACAATTAGATTTGTGCTTATATGAAAGGACTTCTTAGACCCATCATCGGCAAAGAGCAGAGCCGAGAACAGGGTGTCTAGTGTGTTCCCAGGGTCCCCACCTGCATTCATGGGCACACACCTGCAAACACACAGGGCGGCTGGAGCCTCCCCAGACCACCACACGGTTACCCTCAGGAAAAGAGAGAAAAAGACACTTTCTCTTTGTATTTTATACATATGGAGGTCATTTAGATTATATAGGACTGGTATCAAAATGTGTTCAGTTAATCTAATGAAGAATTATAATTTGTCAAAAAATTGTTTTTTTAATCTTATTTTATTTATTTATTTATTTTTTGAGATGGAGTTTCACTCCTGTTGCACAGGCTGGAGTGCAATGGCATGATCTTGGCTTACCACAACCTCCACTTCCTGGGTTCAAGTGATTCTCCTGCCTCAGCCCCTGGAGTAGCTGGGATTGCAGGCACTCAACACCATGCCCATCTAATTTTATATTTGTAGTAGAGACGGGGTTTCTCCATGTTGATCAGGTTGGTCTTGAACTCTTGACCTCAGGTGATCTGCCTGCCTCAGCCTCTCAAAGTGCTGGGATTATAGGCATGAGCCACTGCAACTAGCCTAAAATATTATTTTAAAAGAGAGAATTTTCAAAATGTTACACATCCTTTGATCACATTAAGGAATTTATCTCAAAGAAAGAAATAAGCAATGACTCCATGATGAAAATGTGAAAGGATGACCATCAAATTTTTATAAAATAAAAAATGCAGGCCGGACATGGTGGCTTACACCTGCAATCCCAGCACTTTAGGAGGCCAAGGAGGGAGGATCCCTTGAGGTCAAGAGTTCGAGATCAGCCTGGCCAACATGAGGAAACCCAGTCTCTACTAAAAGTACAAAAATTAGCCAGGCATGGTGGTGGGCGCCTATAGTCCCAACTACTCAGGAGGCTGAAGGCAGGAGAATCGCCTGAATATGGGAGGCAGAGGTTGAAGTGAGCCGAGATCACACTACTGCAGTCCAGCCTGGGCAACAGCGCAAGACTGTCTAACATTATATAATAATAACAGAGATTTTTAAAATGCACATAGCCACAGTAGGAAAACAGCCGATTCACATAGAAACTGATAGCATAGACTGCTGTGAAACCGCTACTGGCAAGGAAAGGTGCTGAGGACATCATAAGTGTGACAACAGTGTAGAATGAGAAGCTATGATAGACAGAATCTGTGCACAAGGAAAATCTTTAAGGACTACCCCACAAATATCCCCAAGGATTAGCTCTAGGCATCAGATGGAAATATTTTTGCTTTAAATCTTTTCAAAATTGTCTTCATTTTTCCAATTATGTCTATGATCAACATTTCCACACATGGCATCCGAGCTGCTTCACACTCGGACCTCTCCCTGAATAACCCTGGCCTCCTCTGTCCCCTCACTGTGACCCTGCAGACCTCATCTGCTGTTACCTCCTGCCTCAGCTTCCAAGTTCCCAGCATTGGCAAGAGCCTTGGGAAAGGTGCATCCTGGCCCCATCTCCCCTACAAGGCCATGAGTTTAACAACAGCAAGGCACATCCATGCGTGCAAAAGAGGCTGGAACACAAAGCCCATGCTAATCAGACCATCCAGGCCTTTCTAGGTATAGCACGAGGGGAAACCGCAGACCCAGACCCAGTATTTGAGGAAGGCAGCCTGGCTCTCCCGGAGCAGGGACTCAGCTCCGTGGCAGGGCAGCTGCATGCAGCACAGTATTTCGGGAAGCCACCCCTGCCTGGTGAGCCCACATTTCCAGAAAGCTGTAACACACTTCTCCTGGAGCTGAGCATTCCATGATCTAAGGCCCGTGAGTCAGACAAATGGCAAAGCCTCCCTGGAGGCCCTGCTGGGGTGGGAGAGAGGTCTGCCCACCTCCTGGAGGCCAGGGAGGGCAGTGGTGATGCCCAGGCAGCAGCAGGGCCTGCCTACCTCCTGGAGGCCTGGGAAGGCAGCAATGATGCCGGGGTGGGGGATTGATCTGCCCCACCTCCTGAAGGGCGGGGAGGATGGCAGTGATGCCCGGGTGAGCAACGGGGCCTGCCTACCTCCTCTCATTGTCATCCAGGTGAGCAAAGAGCACATTCTTGGAGATGGCCTTGGCCAGCGCAGTCATGGTCTTGTAGTCCTTGGGAATCACCTGAAGGGAACCGGAAACATCAGCACGTGAGCCACTCTGTCCTGATGCTGTGACGCAGCCTGAAATCTCCCTATTCAGCCCTCAGCTTGGTGTTATCAGGCAATGGCAAAAATAGGCAATTTGAAGTTTAATGTGTATTTCACCACTATTTTTTTTTCTTTTTTTGAGACAGAGTCTTGCTCAGTTACCCAGGCTGGAGTGCAGTGGTGCAATCACAGCTCACTGCAGTCCCCATCTCCTGGGCTCAAGTGCTTCTCCTGCCTCAGCCTCCCAAGTAGCTGGTACCACAGGCGTGCACCACCACACCTGGCTAATTTTTTTTATTTTAGTATAGTTGAGGTCTCGCTATGTTGCTGAGGCTGGTCTCAAACATCTGAGCTCAAACAATCCTCCCTCCTCAGGCTCCCAAAGTGCCAGGATTACAGGCACAAGCACCCGCACCCAGCCTCTTACTATTTTTGAAATGCAGTCACGTAGATTTAATGATGAGAAGCATCCTGAGAAATTCATCATTAGGCAATTTCATCATCATGCAAATATCACAGAGTAACTGACACAAGCCTAGCTGGTATAGCCTACTACACACTGAGGTTTTAACATGATAGAGCCCATCACTCCTAAGCTGCAAATCTGTACAGCATGTGACCATCCTCAACACCACAGGCAGCTGTAACACAGTTCAAGGTGTATCTAAACATATCTACACAGCCGGACACGGCGGCTCACGCCTGTCATCCCAGCATGTTAGAAGGCTGAGGCAGGTGGATCAGAAGGTCAGGAGTTCAAGACCAGCCTGGCCAACATGGTGAAACCCTGCCTCTACCAAAAATAAAAAAATTAGCCAGACGTGGTGGCAGGTGCCTATAATCCCAGCTACTCAGGAGGCTGAGGCAGGAGAATCACCTGAGTCCAGGAGGCAGAGGCTGCAATGAGCCAAGATCGGTTCACTGCACTCCAGCCTGAGTGACAGAACAAGACTCCACCTCAAATAAATAAATAAATTAAATAAACATATCTACACAGATAAAAGGTTCAGTAAAATACGGTATCATAATCTTACCGGACCACATATATGCAGTCTGTCAACAACCGAAACGCAGTCATGCAGTGCGTGCCTGTAAGCAATAGTCTGTTATTGACTGCAGTCACCCTACCATGCAAAGATCTCAAAACCCATTCATCCTGTCTGTCTGTCTGTCTATAACTTTGTACCCTGTGATCACTAATTCCCCATTCCCTCTCTGGGTGAATTCTATGAGCACCTCAGTTGCCAGGATATCCCCCACTTAAAATAAAACCATGCAGGAAGGTCTTTTAGGCCACACTAGCTTGTGTGGTGCTTGGGCCGCCCACCTCAACCTGGACTACAGAGTGAGACTCCATCTCAAAAAAAAAGAAAAATATAAGTGTTGACCGGACACAGTGGCTCACGCCTGTAATCCCAGCACTTTGGAAGGCTGAAGCAGGTGGATTACCTGAGGTCAGGAGTTTAAGATCAGCCTGGGCAACATGGTGAAACCCTGTCTCTACTAAAAATATGAAAATTAGCCAGGTGTGGTGGTGGGCACCTGTAATCCCACTATTCGGGAGGCTGAAGCAGGAGAATCACTTGAACCCAGGAGGCAGAGGTTGTAATGAGCCAAGATCATGGCACTGCACTCCAGCCTGGGAAATAAGAGTGAAACTCCATCTCAAAAAAATTAAAAAGTTGGGGAGAGATAGCATGGGGAGAAATGCCAGATATAGGTGAAGGGGAGGAAGGCAGCAAATTACACTGCCACATGTGTACCTATGCAACTATCTTGCATGTTCTTCACATGTATCCCAAAACCTAAAATGCAATTAAAAAAAAAAATATATATATATATACACACACACACACACACATTTGTGTGTGTGTGTGTGTGTGTGTGTGTGTTTGTGTGTGTGTTGTTTTTAGTTTTTATTTACAGAAAAGTTGCAAAGATCATTCCCATGCACCTCGCAGGTTCCCTGATGTGACCACCTCACATCCTATGATGCATTTAACACAGCCAGGGAGGCAATGCCAATATATGACACTGAGCCCCAGACCAAATGTGTTCTTCCTTTGCTTTCCCTGAATGCCCTCTCTCTGTCCCAGGACGCCATCCTGTCTCCCCAGTGCCCTCTGGTCTGTGACAGTTCTTCAGACTCTCCTCATGTGCCATGAGCAGGGCCAGTCAGGTATTCTGCAAAGTGTCCTGATATGTGGGTTTATTTGAGGTTTTTCTCGTCGTTAGACTGAGGTTCTGGGTCTTGGGAAGACCCCAGAGGTGGAGTGCCCTAATAAGTTTTGAATAATGCTTGTGCTAGCTTTAATTAGCTGATTATAAAAGCATTAAGTATCAGGGAAAGGAATGGGGAGTGCGTGTTTAGTGGGGACAGTGTCCATTCTGCAAGGCAAGAAGGTTCTGGAGATGGTGGTGGTGATGATTCCACAGCAATGAGAATGTGCTTAATGCCACACAAGTGTGCACTCAGAAATAGCTCAGAGGGTACTGAGCACTGCACTGTCTCTCCCCGAAATTCACAGGTGGAAGCCCTAACCAGCCACGCAATGATTTTGGAGAGAGGTCTTTGGGAGGTGGCTGGGGTTAGATGGGGTCATGAGAGGAGAGCCCTAATTAATGGGATTTGTGTCTGTATAAGAAGAGACCAGAGAAGCTCCAGGAGCATGGGAAGCACACAGCCCAGGACAGCGCCTCTGCTGACTCCAAGGACATGGGTGCCAGTGAATCTCCTCCCTTCCCTGAGCCTGTGAGGATCCTAAAGCTGCCATGGGGCTGCAGAAACCCCACACAGAACTGCTTCCATAAATTCGAGCTCAATTCACCTGGCAAAGACAGTAAGAAACCAATCCTGCCCAGAACTCCCTCTGCCATCACCCATGTAGTCCTCCCTCTGACCAGAATGACACTGAGGCCCCCAGGAGGACAATGGTGCCCCGTGGGGTTCCAGGGAGCTCATGGGTGACAGCCACATGCCAAGGCCTGGGGACAGGATCCCTGTGAGCCTCACCTTCCTGACGTAGGACACAGCATCCTCCTCGGTGTACACCTCGGCACTCACACCCCCTCGCCGACGGCGGGCCTTCACTACGGGGTTTGGAGGGGTGGGCGACACCTCCTCATCATGGGAGTCCGACTGTGAGTTTGACTTCTGTCGTGCCAAAATCTGCCTGTTTTCTTCCTGCGTGGGAGAGGAGAACACAGAAAGCAAGTAAGAACCTGGATGCTGCGGCCAGGCACAGGGCTCATGCCTGTGATCCCAGCACTGCGAGAGGCCGAGGTGGGAAGATGGCTTGAAATCAGGAGTTTGAGATTTGGGTATACTTTGTGTCCCCATACAAATCTCGTCTTGAATTGTAATCCCCATAATCCCCATAATCCCCACATGTCGAGGGAGAGACCAGGTGAAGGTGATTGGATCATGGGGGTAGTTTCTCCCATGCTGTTCTCAAGATAGTGAGTGAGTTTCTCACAAGATCTGATGGTTTTATAAAGGGCTCTTCCTCCTTCACTCAGCACCTCTCCTTCCTGCCACCTTGTGAAGAAGGGGCCTTGCTTCCCCTCACCTTCTGCTATGATTGTAAGTTTCCTGAGTCCTCCCCAGCCATGCTGAACTGTGAGTCAATTAAACCTCTTTACAAACTACCCAGTCTCAGGCAGTTCTTTATAGCAGCATGAAAACAAACTAATATACCCTGTCTCTACAAACAAACAAACAAACAAAAAGAATTAGCTGTAAGTGGTTTCACTTAAAGTTGTAATTTCTTTTTCTTTTTTTTTTAAGACGGCGTCTCACTCTATCGCCCAGGCTGGGGTGCAGTGACACGATCTCAGCTCACTGCAATCTCTGCGTGCTGGATTCAAGTGATTCTCCTGCCTCAGCCTCCTGAGTAGCTGGGATTACAGGTGCATGCCACCACACTCAGCTAATATTTTTAGTAGAGATCCTGACCTCATGATCTGCCCACCTCTGCCTCCTCAAGTGCTGGGTTTACAGACGTGAGCCACCATGCCCAGCCTAAAGTCGGAGTTTCTAAGAACCTAACAACATTTCTGTGTATGTAACAGTTTTGTGAGACATTAAGAAATAAAGTGAGTGAGGCTCTCCAGGTAATTTTTATAACTGCATATAAATCCACAATTATCTCAAAATTAAAACTCCTTTTTACAGCGGGTGACAGGCTGAGTTGGTGTGGGGTTTAGGAGGCTGAGATGACAAGCCTCTGGAGGTCTGCTGAGAAGAAGGACTGGAAGTTGAGCCCCGACTCACCCTGCAACGACCATGGTTGTGTCTACATGGGGTCGGGTTGCCCCAAAGCCCACCCTGCCTTGAGCTGTGGATAGCAGGACATGTCGCCCCTGCAGGCCTTGCTCCTGTGCACAGACGCGTGCACCTACCGTCGCCCACAGCTTTTCAGTCACTCTAAGCCTCATGCATCTGCTGTGGCCTTAGGCAGTCTGTGCATTTCAATCCCACCAGGCCCGATGTGCCTTTCCTCCTATGCCTGTGTATCCCCTTCCTTGACTTTCAAAAAACATTTTTTTAAGCAAATGGTTTGCTGTTGGTTCCAAATATCAAACCCAAGGATTTCTGAGTATTGACCATTTAAAGTCAGCCAGATGCAATGGTCCGGGTGGGTAAGGTGACCACCAGGTCACACTAAGGTAGAGGGTGCAGGAGAGGGGTGTGACTTCCTGCAGACTCTGTAGCCATTCCTCCTGCTCCAGGAACTTCCAGCAAACACACGACTGTCTCCCCAGCCTGTTAAAACTGGGACACGGTAGGAGCTCCTGCTGAATGCCAGCCGCCATCCATCCTGTGAGTGGTGGGCATGAGTGAAGGATCCCCACAGCCCAGAGTGGGCCTGGCCAACGCCTGGCCAACGCCAACATGGAGCAGCAGGACACAGACACAGCAACACTCTGACTGACACTGGCCTCAAGCCCCACTCGTCGCCCACCTGCCGCGTGCAAGGCATGGCGTCCACTCCCCAAGGAAAGGCAGCCTAACAAGCTGCTTGCTGCTCCCTCAGCAAACAATCGCACCAGCTGCCCACCCAGCCCAATGCAGCCATCTGTCAATCATAGCCAAGGGCAGTTTCCCCAGGGGCCCTGCTTGTTCTGCCACTGATGCCCACCTCTGCATGTGCCGATGCCCACCTCTGAGTGTACCAATGCCCACCTCTGCATGTGCCGGCCAGTTCTCCCTGTCTCCTCACTCACCTATCGGATGCTAACTGCCCAACCAGGAAGCCACAGAGTACACAAGGATTGCCAGGTGCAGCTTTATGTGGTTGTTTAAATATATCTTGATGGAGCTTCCCCAAAAAAGATGACAGATGGAAGGTCCTCTTTTCCCTTTAGAAACCTCTCGAATGATAGTAAAATTAAAATATATGCATATAAATATCTACCACAAAGACCAGAATGTCAGGAACGCCATCCAAGATTTCTGGAAAACTGACAACGAACTGAAGCATGGAATTTGACATTTGGACAAAGTAAGAGGCAGCCTGGGGTATGTGAAGCAGGTTCTCCCCAATCCAGAGAGGGAACTGTTTGTGCTGCAGAACCCCACGGGGCAGAGAACAGAGGTGGTGAAAGTCATCAAGATCCAGACTCAGGACCACAGGAGCCCGGGACCCAAGCAGCTCCCCAGGACCAGGAGCCCAGGTATCCTGTTGCTGCTCCTCCTCTTCCCTTTTACTGTGGAAATTCCCAAACTACACAAGAGTAGAGAGAGTAATTCAATGAATCACCAAATGCCCATCACCCACCCTTGACAGTTATCAAAACGGAGCCAGTCCTATTTAATTTCACTTCCACTCCCTTCACACACACACACACACACACACACACACACACACACACACAAAGGGATGGAAGCAAATCTCAGATATAGCATTTCATTTTAAATACTTCAGTATCTCTAAAATACAACTTGTTAAAACATAACCACAATCCCCATTATCATCTGCTCTGAGTTGGATATGACTTGTCCCTCCTAAAATTTGATCCTCAATGTGGTGGTGTTGGGAAGTACATGAATGCAACTTTTTATATTAATATAATTCATGTTACATATAAAATATAATATACATATAACAGTGGGAAGATACACCATGAAAATATCTAAAAAAGAGACAAAAATGTGTGTATGTATATATATATATGTGTGCATATATACATACAACATGTTTTTATATATATACATATACCAAAAACATCCCAGGAAGCTCAATCTGATTAATAGCAGTTCCAGAAGACAAAATAAAATAGAAACTTGCCAGAAATAAAAGAAAAGTTTCCCTAAACTGAAGAATATGAGTGTCTTGGTTGACAGAGCCCACAAGATTTTCAGTCCTAGTAAAAGGACTTCCAGGGATGAGAATTTTCCAAAAGCTCCCGTAGAGAAAAGTCAGGTGACCTACAATGGACTGACAATAAAAATGACTCAACCTTCTCAAAAGAAATGCTAGATACTAGAAGACAATGAAATGAAGTCTCCAACATTCTGAAGGAAACTTCCTTTCAACCTAGACCTATATACCCAGCTGAATTAGCCTTCATGTTTGTAGTTATAATAAAGACAGTATTATATTTGACCAATATACTCGACTGATAATTTTTACCTTTCAGAATGTACTTACAGGCATAATTCTAGTTTTTGAAAAAATATAAATTTCAAGGAGAAGACAGAAACCCAGAGAGGTGAACACAATGCTTGGAACCATGAGAAGTATCTAGAACAAGCAGCCGAGAAGCTGACAGGCTGAGCTTTCAACAGATTTACAGAGGTAGGAAACACCAAAACTGAAACTTAGGGCCTGCCTAGGAAAAGAAATCCTTGTAAATCCTCCAGATTTTGTGCTTTGCCCCAAAAGATTTTGTGTGGACATTGGAAGGAAGGATGAGCTGGGATTAAGCCAGTCTCCCAGGGACTGAATCCCAGCTCAAATCATCTTAGTCCCTAATTGGATCAGGGTGATCCAGGATTGCGAGTACCCCTAGGTTAGCCATTTTTCCAAAGTAATTATAGATTCTCTCAAAAGGAATATATCAGCCTCAAATTTGCTCTTTAATTTTTCACACGTAATGTTGGGAACCCAATCAAAAATAACTCGAATACAAAAAGACAAGATCATGTAACCAAAACCCAAGAGAAGAAATAGACAATACAAAGAGAGCCCTTCAGGGGATGCAGATCATGGAATTAATGGACATAGACTTTAAAATTATTATGCTCAGTATGTTCAAGGAAATAAAAGATGATATTGAGAACACTGACACAGAACTAAGAAAAAAAAATTTAAGCCAAATGGAAATGCTAGAAACAAAAAAAAATAATAATTGGAACTAAGAATTTGGTGGATGGGTTTAACAGCAGATGAGAAACACAAATGAAGAAATTAATAACCTGGAAAATAGATGAAAATATCCAGACTTAAGTACAAAGACAGGAAAGGAAAGCAACTATAGAAAAGTGCTGAAGAGCATATGAAATATGATTTTAAAAACCCTCCAATTTATATGAATTAAATTCCAGATGGAAGAGAGAGAATATGGCAGAAGCAATGTTTGAAGAGATAATTAAGAATTTTCCTAAACTAATAAATGACATCAGGCCATAGATTCAAGGAGTGCACAAACTCCCATGCAGGATAAACCAGCATAGCATGGTAAACCACAGGAGCCAAAGACAGAGAAAAACCAAAAATGCAGCCAGAAAAAAAAAGACATTACCTTCAAAAGGGCATCACAGACCTGATGGCTGACTTCTCGACATGAACAATAGAAATCAGAAGACAAGAAAGACAGCATTGAGGTTCTACTCCTAATTAAATAATTGCCAACCTAGAATTCTATACCCAGTGAAAATGGCCTTCAAAAATGAGGCTGAAATAAAGACACTCAAAGACAAACACACTAAGAAAATCCACTACCAATAGGCCTGCTGGCAGGAAAACACTAGGAGACACACCTCAGATAGAAAGAAAATGACCCCTGGGGGAAACCTGGAAATGCTGGAAGAAGTAAACCAAAGAAAGTAGAAGCATGGGGTAAATCTACACACACGCTAGCCACATAAAATACAACACAGGCCTGGTGCAGTGGCTCATGCCTATAATCCGATCACTTTGGTAGGCCAAGGTAGGCAAATTGCCTGAGGTCAGGAGTCCAAGACCAGCCTGATCAACATGGTAAAACCCTGTCTCTATTAAAAATACAAAAATTAGCCAGGCATGGTGGCAGGCACCTGTAATCTCAACTACTCAGGAGGCTGACGCAGGAGAATCACTTGAATGTGGGAGACAGTGATTGCAAGGAGCCAAGATCGCACCACTGCACTCTAGTCTGGGTGACAGAGCAAGACTCTGCCTCAAAAAAAAAAAAAAAAAAAAAAAAGGCCGGGCACGGTGGCTGATGCCCGTAATCACAGCACTTTGAAAGGCCAAGGTGGGTGGATCACCTGAAGTCAGGTGTTCAAGACCAGCCTGGTTAACATGGTAAAACCTCGTCTCTACTAAAATACAAAAAAGGCGCTGGGCATGGTGGCATGTGCCTGTAATCCTAGCTACCCAGGGGGCTAAGACAGGAGAATCGCTTGAACGGAGAAGGCGGAGGTTGCAGTGAGCCAAGACTGCACCACTCTACACCAGCCTGGGCAACAGAGTGAGACTCCATCTTAAATAAAGAAAAAATACAAGACCGATTGCACACTCCCCTGCTCAGTGGAACCCTTCAATGGCCTCCTATCTGAGTTGAAACAGAACTGTTTTTGTCTGCGGGCAAGGCCCTGCATAGTCTGCCCTTAGCCCCATTCCCCTCACCTGCCCTAGGGCTCTCTGCTGTCCTCCCACAGAAAACACACCCACCTTTCACTTGTGATTCTCTGCCAATGGCAGCCCTCCTAGGTATCTTGGGGGTCCCTCCCTTCCCTCCCCAAGTCTCCACTCAAATGTGACCTTCTCTGTGCAGGAAAACCTCCCAACACGACCATGCAACAAAAGAAGAGGGAGAGGAGGAGAAGGAGGGAGGGGGAAGAGAGCCTGCATATAAAAAAGAATCCAAAGAGAACACATGTTTTAAAGAGGTGAGGGAGGGAGGCCGGGCACAGTGGCTCACGCCTGTAATCCCAGCATTTTGGGAGGCCAAGGCAGGAGGATCATTTGATACCATGTGTTTGAGACCAGCCTGGGCAACATGGTGAAACCCTGTCTCTACTAAAAATACAAAAAGTAGCTGGCAGTGGTGGCGGGCGCCTATAGTCCCAGCTACCAGGGAGGCTAAGGCAGGAGAATCACTTGAACCCAGGAGGCAGAGGTTGCAGTGAGCTGAGATTGCACCATTGCACTCCAGCCTGGGTGACAGAGCAAGATTCCAACCCCCCTCAAAAAAAAGACCTGAGAGGGGAAGGGGCTGAGAGTTGAAAACAACCTGTTGGGTGCTATGCTCACTATCTTTCTATCCATGAAACGAGCCTGCAGATGATGGAGAAACCCAGCCAGACAAAGATCAGGAACTCTCTACCAACAGAGGTGTCTCCTCTAGAAAACAGTGAGATCCTACCTGGGTAGTGGGATCATTCATACCCCAGACCTCAGTGTCACACAACATCCCCACATAAGAAACCTCCACATGTATCCCCGAACCTAAATAAAAGTTGGAAAAAAAATTAAATAAGAAGCCGTTAACAACCACAAAATAATTTTCAAATGCTGAGCAATTGGTATCAGGGTGGAATTTCTTCAACTTCATGCATGTTGGTATAATGTTAATGTAACACAAATTAATTGGAAGGAACTATGTCATAATAAAACTAAAATACTGTGTGCCACTTTGCAGACATAAATACCACTAAAACCACCTAAATAAGTCACAAATCCCAGGAGAAATACCCCCATCAGCTACACACGGGAAGACAGGGCTCCTCAGAAAGGGGCTGAGCTTCTCAGACACTCAGAGGCCTGATGCCTGGGCCATAAAATAACACAGCGCCCAGCAGTCCTGTCTCCAGCTGCACTGAATGGGCGCCAGCTCCCAGAGTGACCAGTCTCCACTGCACCCTCCTCACCAGGCCTGGTGGCTGGCGTCTTCACTGCCAGCCACCACATGCTTCTGTTAGCCTGCACTTGGGAATCCACCTTCCCAGGGCCGATCTACTCCACTGCAACTCCAACCCAAAGGGTCCCACGCCCAACCCAAACTGGCCAAGGGAAATGGGTTTCCATCAGTGAAATGAGCCTGCAGATGACGGGGAAACCAGCCAAAGATCAGGAACTCTACCAACAGAGACGTCTCCTCTAGAAACAGTGAGATTCCAAATCCCCTGCTTCATCGGGAGGGGTGCGGGAGAGTGGCTTTGATGGAGAGGGAATGTCTCCACTCCCATGGATGAAGACACTGCCAGGACCGCCCAGCGCACCACACCCATCCAGGGAGAAAAAAAGATGAGAGCCGAGCTTTACCGGTGGATCCATGTCCACACGTCCTTCCGCCTACACACAGTTCTTCTGGACACCCCAAAGTGGGACAGAAGCCCTGCCACGTGCTGAATGGCACATGGCCTTCATCCCGATCTCAACAGAGCTGTGGCAAGCCCAGTGCCATGACCTCACACCATCAAGAACGGCACTTTCGCGGACAAAACCTCAGAGAGGGGAATCCCGGGGGCCATGGGGATGGACCCGGGGCCTCTGCAGATGCCAGCAATCACCACCCATGGAGGACAGTGTGTTCTCAGAACTCCCTGCCAAGTAAACACCTCACCACTCTCTGGTCACCATGGCAACAGGCCATCTCACAATCTCTCAGAATGGCACAGAGCCTCCCTTGAGCTGCAAGTCACTTGCTCACATCCATCCCCAAGCTGAATCACTGGGAGACGGAGACCAAGGGTGAGATGCTGCAACTATGTTCTCATGCCTTTGTGTCCTTCCAATCCACCTGAGGGATCGGCTGTATGGGACCTGCTCTTAGGGAAATCATCACATCGTCATTGACTGCTCCTACACAAACTGGGAGGTCTCACTAGAAACGGCAGGTGGGGTTGGGTGCAATGGCTCACACCTGTAATCCTAGCACTTGGGAGGCCGAAGTGGGTGATCACCTGAGGTCAGGAGTTTGAAACCAGCCTGACCAACATGGTGAAACCCCGTCTCTGCTAAAAATACACAAATTAGCCAGACCTGGTGTCAGGCGCCTGTAATCCCAGTTACTCAGAAGGCTGAGGCAGGAGAATCGCTTGAGGCCAGGAGGTGGTAGTTGCAGTGAGCTGAGATGGTGCCATTGCACTCTAGCCTGGACAACAAGAGCAAAACTACATCTCAAAAGAAAGAAAAGAAATGGTAGGTGCATCTCAAGTGAGGGTCTCTGAGCCTTTGTATAAATTACCAGAAATAGCAGCAATAATAGGTATGAGTTGGCAGGAACCTGAAACCTGGGAACTGAGAGAGGTCGGTTGAGACCGCTCCCCCCACAGTGGTGCAAATTGTTTATATCAACACCAAGGCTCTGCAGTCGCCTGGGAGAAACAGAAGTCAGCAGGCAAAATTGCACTCATACCAGAGAAATTTTCAGGCAGTTCACATTGCCTCCTGGAGGGCAGGGAGGCAGGAACACAGCCAGAGGCCGACCCGGGGACTCAACACAGCCTCAGTGGATGGGGAAGGGCAGGTTCTTGACCTGATAGTAAGAAAAACCTGAGACTTCATCCCAGATGCCCTGCAGACTGGAGGGAGCCGAGAAGAGGAGTTTGAGCAAGTGAGTGGGATTTTTTTTTTTTTTTTAATTTTTATTGCATTATAGGTTTTGGGGTACATGTGCAGAACGTGCAAGATAGTTGCATAGGTACACACATGGCAGTGTGTTTTGCTGCCTTCCTCCCCCTCACCCACACTTGGTATTCATCCCCAGGCTATCCCCCCCAGCCCCCAGTCTCACTCTGTCAACCAGGCTGAAGTGCAGTGGCACAACCTCGGCTCACTGCAACCTCCGCCTCCCAGGTTCAACCAATTCTCCTGCCTCAGCCTCCCAAGTAGCTAGGATTACAGATACCTGCCGCCACACTGGCTAATTTTTGTATTTTTAGTAGAAATGGGGTTGCTCTATGTTGGCCAGGCTGGTCTCAAACCCCTGACATCAAGGGATCCTCCTACCTCGGCCTCCCAAAGTGCTGAGATTACAGGCATGAGCCACTGTGCCTGGCTGGAATTTTTTTTTTTAATGGAGGCAAAGTCATATAACTTAAAGTTAATAATTAACTGTGTTAAGGTATAAAATTCAGCCACATTGACACATTCACAGAGCTGTGCCTGGATGGTTGAGGCTGCAGTGAGTTATGATCATACCACTATACTCCAGTCTGGGTGACAGAGCAAAACCCTATCCCAAAAATAAATAAGTTAATAAAAATAAAAATTAAAAAGCTCTATTGACACCACCAGTGGCTGGCTAAGGTGCTTTATTTGGTCACAATTCCTGTAGCTTGCTGACTCTGATGGGCTCTGTCTTGTGACCTTGCCCAGCTCACTTGACACTGTTTCTGCCTCCACTCTAATCTCCATCATAGAACGCAAGGTCATCATAATTTAGATGGTGCTATTTAAGTTTGGGCTTGGGAATACGGCATCTCTGACCCCTTCCTGACCAGCATGGGGCTCTCTCTTCGGTGAGCTAAGGTTGGCAGAGATTCTCCTCCCATTCTCACCAGCCACCTGTGACCCTGTGTCTTCAGCCCCAAGACCGTCCCTGTACCCGCCTAAAGAGCAACTGTGAGTAGATGAGTAGTCATCTGTGATCATGACAGTTTATATAAGATGAGGATGTAGGGCTCTGACTTGTCCTGGCTACATTTTTTGTTGATTTGCTCATTCATTTCTCATTTTTTCTTTTCTTTTTTTTTTTTGAGATGGAGTTTTGCTCTGTCACCTGGGCTGCAGTGCAGTGGCACGATCTCGGCTCACTACAACCTCCACCTCCCAGGTTCAAGCGATTCCCCTGCCTTGGACTCTGGAGTAGCTGGGATTACAGGTGCCTGCCACCACGTCTATTTTTCGTATTTTTAGTAGAGATGGGGTTTCATCATATGGGCCAGGCTGGTCTCAAACTCCTGACCTCAGGTGATCTGACTGCCTTGGCCTCCCAAAGTGCTAGGATTACAGGCATGAGCCACCATGCCTAATGGGACTTTTAATGAAGCAGCCATGAAGGGCCACAGACCCACAGCTAAGCAGAAATATCCACAGCTTTTGAGATCCATGCCTGAAAGTAGTTCATGTCATAGAGGAGAGACTGGACAAGGCCTCACAACTCCGAGAGGACCCCGGGCTCCCCCGGTGCAGGAACCAGAAGCCACTTTTCTTCAAGGAACAAGGTCAGGGTCCCATTCTCTCGGCTGAGGAGCTCTGCCTGTCCTGGCACTATGGGACTTCCCATCTTTGGCACGTGAAGGGTCAGACTAGGCAGGATATAGTAGCTCCCACACAGGCCACTTCAGGAGACCTTGGGAGAAAGGCGGGCAACGAGCAGGGCTCCTCCCCAGGGCCACTACTCAGGGGTGACCCCTCATTGGCTCTGCCTCTGCACATGCCAGACCGTTTTTCCCCTTCCCATTCCCCTCTTGGGATTCTGGGAAGGCCTCTAATTTTGCAGCCCCCACTTCCTGTCTCCTGTTTTCATGCCGAGGCATTGTCTGAGCTGCAGGACAGGCTTTCCAGGTCAAAGGCATCTTCATAACAACACTGTGGGAACAGGGTTTCCAGAAAGCTTCCTGGCCAGAATCTGCCCAGAATCAAGTAACTCGACCCTGGGGACTACCCCGGTCCCGACCCATCCTACACAGGAGGATGAAGTGCAGATGTCCAGCCCAAAAGAGAAACTATCTGGGCAGGGCCTGGGGTGGGGGTGGAATCTAAAGAGATTTTCTGGACCTGGGTTTACCCTCCTGAGAGTAGGCTGTATGCAGGAATTACTGGCAAATGGAATTCCTCAGTCGCATCTGCGGTCCGGTTCTTGCTCCCACGAGGACACGGCTGCCCCCTCCCACTGAAAGGGTTTTCTGAGAGGCGGCTGGTCCACCCAGACTGATGCCTTTGACAGAGGGTGTCTGGACTTCCACGGGGCCATTCACTGCATGCTGGGCAGGTGTGAGAGGTGTTTTTGGACCATCTCCCTGGAGCAGTTCTACGAGTGGCCCTAAGACACCCCCTCTGCCCTCCATGAAACCCTAAGTCTCAAGGGCCAGTTGTATTTGAGGCCAGGACCCATACGCCCACCTCACAGGAGCAAATCATCCCCAGCCATAATGCAGGGAAACTGAGGCCCAGAGAGGGTAAAGGATTTGTTCAGGGGAACCCAGCCATTCAGTGGCAAGGTTGGAAGAGAAACGCAGGTTTTGATCATTTACTGAGCACTTACTGTGTACCAGCCCTCACGTAGAGAGTACAACAAACAAAGAGAAAAAGGAAAGGAAAGAATAAAAGAAAATAATTAGAAATTAACAGGCTGGACTGGGCATGGTGGCTCACGTCTGTAATCCCAGCACTTTGGGAGGCCAAGGCTGGCAGATCACTTGAGGTCAGGAGTTCAAGACCAGCCTGAGCCACATAGGGAGATATCATCTTTATAAAAATATTAAGAAAATTAAAAATTAAATTAATAAAATAAGATAAAACAGAAGATGAAGATGCACATCCCAGTGAGACTAGGGACAGAGTTTACACAGGAGGGTGTGAGCATAGGCAAGGGCCCCTGCTCACCTTCAGAGGCAAATGGCATGTCTCTATGTGTGCCCATGTGCACTTCCAGTTAAGTATATGCGTCAGTGTGTATGTATCTAGGTAAGTACATGTGTGAGCATGTGCACACATGTGTGAATGTGTACATATATAGGAAAGTACATGTGTGTGTGCACATACAGGTAAGTACATGTGGGTGAGTATGTATACATCTGGGTAAGTAAATGAGTGTGACTATGTGCACATATGTGTTAACGTGTACACGTCCAGGTAAGTACATGTCTGAGCATGTGTACATGTGTGTGAATAAGTACATATCCAGGTAAGTACATGTGTGTGAATGTGTATATCTAGGTAAGTACACATGTGTGGACATGTGCATATTAAGTATGTGTATAAATGTGTGCACATCTAGTTGGGCATGTGTGTGAGCATATACATGTGCATGCAAACACACCCCTTATATCCGCCACCTCAGAGTAAATTGAGCATGTCCAGGTGTGTGCACAGCTATGCATCTGGGTAAGTGCATGTGTTTTAATGCATGTACACACACAACTCCATGTACCTTCCCCCTTGGTGGCAATAGTACAGCCTTACCTGTGTGTGCGTGTGTGTGCATCTGAGCAAGTGTTTGTACATGTCACTCACACACACAGCACACTCACTCCTTCACCTGCCATGGCAGCTGTCCCCCCACGCCACCTCTCCCACGGCAGCAGCAGCATCTGAGGATTCAGCCTCTCCCTCCTGGAGGACAGCACCCCACCTCCAGCCTGCCACACACAGGGGCACCAGCCTTGCAGGGCAAAGGCGGAAAAGCCTGAGTTCCTAGGAATGGAGGATGAGAAAGAAGCAGAAGGCAGGGGGTCCACCATCAGAGCCAACCCTAGGAGAACCCCACATCCTGCCCCAGCACGCCAGAGGCAAGGGCCCACAGGCAAGGAGGGAAGGGTGTGGTCTCAAAAGCATGTGTGGGTTTGCGCCCAGCTCCATGACCTTGGCGAACCAACATTCTCCCTCTGAACATCCGTTTTCTCATCTGTGGGACGGGAGTATAAACATCTCATCTGGCTAGGCCTGCATGAGAATTCAATGAGATAAAGTAACAAAACACCAAGTGCAGTATCTGGGTGTTCCTGCATTGGGAGGGAATGACTCCAAAAGCAGGAAGGCGCTGATGGTCAGGTCCCCTCCCAACACAGGAACACTCAGGGTAGGAAGGGCATAAGGCATAGCTGGAGGAAGGAGTAGGCAGATACCATCTCAGGACATCACACAGTGTCATGCTTACCAAGTAGTGAGCTGGGAGGGCCACAGGGCACTAAAGACTCTCCCTCCCTACAAAGCTGGGACTTGGGGTTGGAGCTCAAACCGAGATCTCCTCCTCTGAGCTTGCCCAAGGCAGGGTTGTGGTGAGAGGCTCTCTGAGGAGGCAGCCTTGGCCCTAAAGCAAGTGCTGAAGGGTGGCCAGCTGCAGGAGGAGTGTGGAGGACGTTCCAGGTGACAGGACAGTGCTGGCCGGAGACCTTGGATGGCTGGAGCCCTTGGGTGGTCAGGGCCCTTGGGTCACTGGAGCCCTTCGGTGGCCAGGGCACTTGGGTGGCTGGAGTAAAAGTAAGGTGTGTGGTGTGGGCTGCAGTGGAGAGGCAAGCAGGAGCCAGAATCCATGAGGCAGGAAGGAGCTTAGATTTGTTAGGAGAGTACTGTGAAGGTTTTAAGAAGGGGATGGAGTTCGATTTGTGTTTCTGGAAGATGGCTCTGGCTGTGACTGATGTGAAAAATGGAGCATGGGGCCTGATGGGAAGCAGAGAGGCTTCTGCAGTCATTCAGCTGAGGGGACAGTGGCTTGGGCTAGGAATGTGGTGGCAGGATGGGAAACAGGCATATTTGATTTGTGTGCTGGAGGTAGGATCTCTCTTGGATGGAGAGTGTGAGAGAAATCTCACAGAGGAGAAAGGACAAAATGGGGGTTCCCCGAATTCCATGAACTGATACAAGTGTGAGGTTCAACCTCAAGTTCCATATGCACCGTAAACAGAGAACCATAGCAAAGGTGCTGAGGACCAAGCTGCAAGTAAAACAATGTCCAAGTCCCAGACCAGCCCCCAAGCAACCCACACAAGGCTGCACCAAAGCAGTGCAGCAAAGGCTCAGAAACGGAACTCATGTTGGCATCATCACCCACAAAGGGAGTCATCCATTCAGAACTTGCAGTCTGAACTTCATGAATTGATTTCCTGCTAAAACAAACAAAAAATATCAACCTAAGAATAGGATTTTAATCAGACCCAAAGCTTGACAAAACAATATAGAAAATGTCCAGCATATAATCCAGTTACTTGACAAATTACTCAACAGATCAAGAACTATGAAAATCTGACCCATTCTCAAGAGACAATTCATGGCTAACAACCTCAAGATGCTAGAGATCATGGGATTATCAGATTAACACTCTAAAGCAGCAATTTTAACTATTTTCCATGAAGTGAAGGTGAATACTCTTGGAATTGGTGGGGGAATTATCAGCAAATAAATCAAATTTATTTCAAAAGAAAAAAAGAAGAAGAAGAAAGAAGGAGAACAGGAAGAGGAATAGGAAGAGAAGGAACTGCTAAATAACAATTTTAGAACTGAAAAATACAAATTTTCAAACTAAAAAATAAAGTAAGAGAAAATTTAAAATTCACTAGATGGGATCAGTTGCAGAATGGATATCACAGAGGAAAGAGTTGGTAAGTTTGAAGACAGATCAACAGAAATCATCCCACCAAAAAGACAGGTGAGCAGGGCATGGTGTCTCATGCCTGTAATCCCAGCACTTTGGGAGGCCGAGGCAGGTGGATCACCTCAGGTCAGGAGTTTGAGACCACCAGCCTGGCCAACATGGCAAAACCCCATCTCTACTGAAATACAAAAATTAGCCAGGTGCAGTGGCATGCATCTGTAATCCCAGCTACTCGGGAGCCTGAGGCAGGAGAAATCACCTAAACCCAGGAGGCGGAGGTTGTGGTGAGCCAAGATCTCACCACTGCACTCCAGCCTGGGCAACACAGTAAGACTCTGAAAAGAAAAGGAAAAAGAAAAGATATTTAACAGAGCCTCAGGGAATTGTGGGAAAATATTTAAAAATCTAACATACGTGTCACTCTGGAGTTCCTGAAAGAGAGGAGAAAGAGAATTGTACAGAAAAAAAATTTGAAGACATGCTGGTTGAAAACTTCTCAAATATGTTGAAAAGAATTAATGTACTGATTCAAAATCAAAGGAAAACAAGATAAACTCAAAGAAAATCAAACTCAGAGGTACTCAAACTTTGAGAAACTAAATATACAGGAAAAGTCATGAAGAAATCCAGAGAAAAGAAACATAAAACAAAGTGAATGAGGTCAAAAGCCTGATTTGTCATGAGAAGCCATAAAGTGGAACAATATCTTTCACTGCTGAAATAAAATCACTCTTCACTCAGAATCCTATATCCAGCAAACATGTCCTTCAGGAATGAAGGCAAACCAGAGAGATTCTCAGATGAAGAAAACTAAGAATCTGTCACCAGCAGTCTTGCTCTAGGAATGCTAAAGCAAGTTCTTCAGGCAGGGGGAAATCATCCCAGAGGGAAAGAAAAACACTTCGGGAACCACAGAAGAGCAACAGAAATGGTAAATACCCAGGTATGTCTTCTAGACTCTTTTCCCCTCTTAGTATGTGAAAATGTTCAAATAAAAATATAACATTGTCAAGGGAATGGGGGAAGGTTTGACGTGTAAATGTGGTATATACACAACCAGAAATAATATGGGGAAGGTAAATGGGCCTACATGATGGCGAGCTTGTATGTTTTACTTGAAATGGTAAAATATTAACTCTAAAAAGTCTGTATAAAGTTATTATTATATTGTAATGCCTATAGCAATCACTTAAAGAAAAACAGTAAAAAAGACAAGTACTAAAAAATAATCAAATAATCTAAAGAAAAGGAAGAAGAAACATAGGAAGAAAAACCAGAGAAAACAAATAGAAAAATAATTAAATGGGAGACCTAAATCCAGCCACATCAATAATCACATTAAATATTTTTGATCTATAAATAAGGTAATATATATAAAAGTCACTATCTTAAGAAATAATGGTTGAGAACTTCCCAAATTTCTTGAAAGACATAAATGTATATCAAGATCTGCAAAGGAAAACAAGACAAACTCAAAGAAAAATCACACTAAGACATACCATATACTATACTATATATACTATATGTACTACATGCATAGCAACAAATAGTATTTTCTTTTTTAAGAAGTCTAAACACACCAATTAAAAGACAGAAACTGTCTTTAAAATAATCTTTTAGACTATTTTTAATTTAAAAATAATCTAAACACACCAATTAAAAGACAGAAACTGTCAAATTACATAAAAAATGGAAACCAAGTATATGCTATCTATAAGAAACACACTTTATTGATATAGCTAAAATAAGAGGATAGAAAAAGATTAATCACATAAATCCTAATAATGTGGCTGTATTAATATCAGATAAAGAAGACTTCAGAACAATGAAAATTACGAGGAACAAAGAGAAACACTGAATAATGATAGGAGGGTTTATCCACCAGGAAAACACAGTAATAATCCCAAATGTATATGCAACTAATAACAGAGCTCCAAAAGACATAAAGCAAAAACTGGTAGAATTAAAGGAGAAATACACAAATATACAATTATAATTGGAAGTTTCAATGCTGTTCTTTGTAGTAAGTATAGCAAGAGGCCAGAAAATGAGCAAGAATGCAGAAGACTCACCTGAACAACCCCTCAAAAAACTAGACCTCACCAACATCTACAGAACACACCACCCAACAGCAGCACACACTGATTCCAAGGGCACATGTGACATTCACCAAGATAAAGCATATTATCAGCCATAAAGCACACCTTAACAAAATAAAGATTTAAAAATATACAAAGTATGTTCCCTGACCATAATGGAATTAAACGAAATAAATAACAGAGAGATATCGAAAAAAATCCCCAAATATTTGGAAATTAAACAACAAATTTCTAAATAAGATGAGCCAAAGAGGAAATCTCAAGGGAAAACAGACAATATTTTGGGCTAAATAGAAAATGAAAATACAGCATATCACAATTGTGAACTGTAGCTAGAACAAAGCTTTAGAGAAAAATCTGTAGCATTAAATATTTCTGTCAGAAAAAAAAATCTCAAATCAATTATCTAAAATTTCACCTTAAGAAATTTTAAGAAGAGCAGATAAAACTCAAGGACTGCAGAAAAAATGAAATAATAGAAATAAGAGGAGAAACCAATAAAATCTAAATGAAAATAGAGAAAATCAATGAAATTAAAATCTAACCCTTTGAAAAGATCAGTAAAATTGATAAACCTCTAGCCAGACTGATCAGGCAAAAAACAAAATCCAGAAATTACCATCTAAGGAATGAAATAACACAAGCACCACAGACATTAAAAGGGTGAGATAACATTAACAAAATCTCTATATTCATAAATTTAACAACTTAAGTGAAATAAAACAATTCCTTGAAATAGACAAACTATGGCCAGGTGCAATGGCTCACACCTGTAATCCAGCACTTTGGGAGGCCGAGGCGGCTGGATCACTTGAGGTCAGGAGTTTGAAACCAACTTGGCCAACACAGCAAAACTCTGTCCCTACTAAAAATACAAAAATTAGCTGTGTGTGGTAGAAGGCGCCTGTAATCCCAGCTACTCAGGAGACTAAGGTAAAGAATTGCTTTAACCTAGGAGGCGGAGGTTGCAGTGAGCCAAGATCGCAGCACCATACTCCAGCCTGGTGAACAAAGCAAGACTCCACCTCAAAATAGATAAACAAGCCACACATTAGAAGACAATATTTTATAAATTAAATATCTGACAGTTTATAAAAAATTCTGAAACTCAGTAGTAAGAAAACAGATAACCTAATAAGAAAAATGGACAAAAGACATGAACAGACACTTCACCAAAGAAGATATGTGAGTGGAAAATAAGCATATGAAAACATCCAAGGCAACTTTCATCATCAGGAAATGTAAAATAAAAACACTTTAGAGTGAGTTGTGGTGGCTCACGCATCCCAGCACATGGGAGGCAGAGCTTGAGCTCAGGAGTTCAAGACCAGCCTGGCCAACATGGTGAAACTCTGTCTCTACTAAAGATATAAAAATTAGCCAGGCATGGTGGTG
Organism: Saguinus oedipus; assembly: GCA_031835075.1. NCBI lineage: Eukaryota > Metazoa > Chordata > Mammalia > Primates > Cebidae > Saguinus > Saguinus oedipus. The sequence goes on from CM063170.1 coordinate 9,868,583, forward strand.
GACTGGTGCCTGTAATCCCAGCTACTCAGGGAGGCTGAGTCAGGAGAATCACTTGAACCCAGGAGGTAGAGGCTGCAGTGAGCCAATATCACACTAGCCTGGGCAAGAGAGCAAAACTGTCCAAAAAAAAAAAAACACAACACACACACTTTAAGTGCCACCAGATATCTATTAGAAATGACTAAATGTTTTTTAAATTTGACAATATTAAAGGGTGCTGACACTGAGGAACAAAAACCATGGCTGCTTGGAACACAAGATAGGACAGACATTCTGGAAAACAGCTTGGCAGTTTCTTATAAACATACACTTAGCCTATGACCCAGGAATTTCACTACTAAACATTTACTCAAGTGAAATAAAAACCTACTTCCACACTGAAAACCTATAAGATGAATATTTATAGCACCTTTATTTGTAGTCAGCAAAAACTGGAAAGGTTCCTAGACCAGGCACAGGATAGACAAGCTGCATTCCATCTATACAACAGAACACTGCCCAGAAATAAAAACACAGGACCTGCTGATGCTGAAAAACACAGATGAGTCGGGCACGGTGGCTCACGTCTGTAATCTCAACATTTTGGGAGGTCAAGATGGGCGGATCACCTGAGGTCAGAAGTTCAAGACCAGCCTGGCCAACATGGTGAAAACCCCTTCTCTACGAAAAATAGAAAATTAGCCGGACATGGTGGCACATGCCTGTAATCCCAGCTACTCAGGAGGCTGAGGCAGCAAGAGATTTGCTTGAACCCAGGAGGCAGAGGTTGCAGTGAGCCCAGATTACACCATTGCCCTCCAGCCTGGGCAACAAGAGCAAAACTCCATCTCAAAAAAAAAAAGAAAGAAAGAAAAGAAAAACAGGTGGGCCAGGCACCGTGGCTCACATCTGTAATCCTAGCACTTTGGGAAGACGAGCGGGGAGGATCATTTGAGCTCAGGAGTATTCGAGACCAGCCTGGGCAACACGGCAAAAACCCATCTCTACAAAAAATACAAAAATTAGCCAGGCATAGTAGCATGCTCCTGTAGTCCCAGCTACTCGGGACTGAGGCAGGAGGATGGCTTGAGCCTGAAAGGTGGAGGCTGCAGTGAGCTGCAATCATGCCACTGTACTCCAGCCTGGACAACAGAGCCAGACCCTGTCTCAAAAAAAAAAGATTGATGATGTTGTCATTTTGCATAATCTTCTGAAAGATCACATCTTGCTGAGGAAACTTCCATGCTGTTTTGCCATCAAATAAGGAATAGTTTGTCAGCTTAAGTCACCACCACAGAAGAACTTATTCCTGAAAGCTGGAGAACCAGAGGCCAAGCCCAGCCAGCATGGATGGCACTCTGAGAGCTGGGCCATCCCTGCCGTTCTGTGTGGGTTTATCCCAGGTGCTTTATGAAAGCCTCACAAGCATGCACCCCGCTTGGGATACAGGTAGAGAAAAACCATACATGGGAGGCTTCTTCCTGCCACTCAGCCCTGGCTGGCCTCGAGGGGGTGGCTCAGACCCTGCCCCTCTTCACCAGGGCTGCCGCCCTGCCCAGAGACATACCTCACTGGTCAAGAGAAAGTAGCAGAAAATGAGACTCCTGTGGAATTTTAGGGCCCTGTTAGGTGGTTTATATTTTGGGATCTCAGCTCCATTTGAGAAGCCACTGCAAGCTAAGGGGCATTCTTCCCAGTGAAACACACCCACACATAGAACATGCATGCGATATCAAAGACCTCACCAAAGCTCCCCAAAGGCCTGTCCCTATCAGCTACTGCAGAAAACAGAAACAAAAATAACCTGTGATTGTGCCTAGAGACACCACTCTTATCGACATTTTGGTGGATGCCCCTCAGATTTTTTTCTTTGTATACAGACGCATTAGCATTGGCATCACTTTCGAGAAAAAGGGAACTGTACCATAGATCATATCTTGCAAACTGCTATTTTCACTCAGCAATGGCTCACTGCCGGAGAAGGGCCTAAGAAAAACTGCCCTGCCCAGGCCCAAGAAGGCCACTGGGATCAGTGAATCGTGTCCCCCGAAATAGACACTCTGGAGTCCTAACCTCAGAAGCTCAGAATTTGACTTTATTTGGAGTCAGGGTCTTGATGGAGGTGATGATGTTACAATGAGGTCATTAGGGTGGCCTTGATCCAGGATGACTGGTGTCCCTATAAAAATGGGAAATTTGGACCAGGCGCAGTGGCTGACGTCTGTAATCCCAGCACCCTGGGAGGCTAAGGCGGGAGGATCTTGAGATCAAGAGATCAAGACCATTCTAGTCAACATGGTGAAACCCCATCACTACTAAAAGTACAAAAATTATCTGGGTGTGGTGGAACGTGCCTGTAGTCCCCAGCTATTCGGAAGGCTGGGGCAGGAGAATCGCTTGAACCCGGGAGGAGGAGATTACAGTGAGCAAGATCACGTCATTGCACTCCAGCCTGGGCAACAGAGCAAGACTCCGTCTCAAAAAAATAAAAGGAGGTGGGGGGATTTGGACCAAGGGCACATCATCATGTGAAGATGAAGGCAGAGACCCGTGATGCGCCTGCCAACCTGGACAGCACCACCCAGAGCTGGGGAGAGACATAGAATCTTCTACTGCATGGACCCAGGAGGAGCCATCCTGCCACACCTTGATCTCAAACTTTCAGCCTGGACCACCTTCCCCAGCACCACACAGAGCCGGGGCCAGGGGCGGGAAGACACAGAACTTTCTTCCACACGGACCCAGAAGAAGCCGTCCCCCTACACCTTGATCTTGAATTTTCAGCCTCCAGAACTGTGGGAGGAGACGTTTCTGTTGTTTAAGACACTCAGTATGTGGTACAGTCATCCCCTGGTACCCATGGGGGATGGTTCTAGAATCTCTAAGGTACCAGAACCCGTGGATGCTAACGTCCCTGATATAAAATGGTGTCATATTTGAATGTAACCTACACACATCCTCCCATAAATAAATAAATTTTATTTATTTAAAATTTAAATAAAATTTTTTAAAAAATTTTATTTATTTTTGAGACAAGAGTCTCACTCTGTGGCCCAGACTGGAGTGCAGTTTCGCAATCGGCTCACTGCAACCTCCGCCTCCCTGGTTCAAACAATTCTCCTGCCTCAGCCTCCCAAGCAGCTGGGATTACAGGTGCATGCCACCACTCCCAGCTAATTTTTGTATTTTTAGTAAAGACGGGGTTTCGCCATCTTGGCCAGGCTGATCTCCAACTCCTGGGCTCAAGTGATCCACCCACCTGGGCTTCCCAAAGTGCTGGGATTAAAGGCGTGAGCCACCGCACTCGATCCCAGGTTTTTTGTTTTTTGTTTTTTGTTTTTGAGACAGTCTCGCTCTGTTGCCCAGGCTGGAGTGTAGAGGCATGATCTCAGCTTACAGCAACCTCCGCCTCCCGGGTTCAAGTGATTCTCCTGCCTCAGCCTCCTGAGTAACTGGGATTACAGGCAGCCACCACTACACCTGGCTAATTTTTGTATTTTTAGTGGATTACAGGTGTGAGCCACCATGGCCATTGGCCCCAATATTTAATACAAAAAAAAAAAAAGGAAACAATTGTTCACTCACTCATGGGGAAAAGGTTGAATACCCTTAGTATATCTCTTCCACAGAACATTATGCAATAACTTAAAGTGAGATCTTAAAGAGTGTATAAAAAAACAAAAAACACAAAATACAAATTGCATGTATAAGGTGACTGCAACAAGGACTTATGCATGTGTGTATGCATGCATATATGTGCATGTATGTATGTATGTATTTCTGAGACAGGGTTTTGCTCTGTCACCGAGGCTGGAACGCGGTAGTGTGATGGTGGCTCACCACAGCCTCAAACTCCTGAGATCAAGTGATCCTCCCACCTCAGCCTTCAGGTAGCTGGGACCACAGGCAGTTGCCACAACATCCAGCTAATTTAACAATATTTTTGAGAGACAAGTTTGAATTCTTGACCTCAAGTAATCTTCCCGCCTTGACATCCAAAATGCTGGGATTACAGGTATAAGCCACCATATCTTGCCTACAACTATGTTTTTATAAAAACAACATTTGAGGGGAAATTGGGTGGAGAGGAGTCCAGGGCATTTTTATTTTTTCTTTCCACTTCTGAACTTTTCAAATTTTCCTTAATAGGCATGCATAAAGTGTTTCTTCATGGATTGTTTCCAAGGGAAGAGTTAAATTCATTTATTTGGGTTAAGGCTACATGATCACCAGAGGCCCTGTCAAACGCATCAACACTGCTGGATGGGGACCAGGTGGCTCATAGGCGCTTAAAGGCCAACCTTCGCCTGAACCAGGCTTCCCAAGTTCCCATTTGGACCCCCGGGAGAGATTGGCACAGGGGACAGTTAACTTGTGTTAAAGGACCAAGAGGAGAACCCTTAGGGGATACCCAGAAACCCTGGGGTGGGGCCCAGAGCAAGGACTGGAGGAGCCCACAGCGAGGGGAGGGGAGGGGATGCAGCTGGGTCATCTCGGGGGCTCCTGTCCCAGCCTCCACTTCGCAGCCATGCACTTCTATGGAAAGAACCCAGAGACGCAGGAGGCCAGGAAGTGGGCAAGAGGCATCACTCCCGGAGGAATGAGGTATGGGGTAGAGAAGAGCATGAACAGACCTGGGTTGAAGGGCACTTTCCTCTCCCACTGCCGCAAGGCCTCACACACATTAACTTGGAATCCGACCTCGAACATTCCACATCACCTTAGCCATGGGAGCTATTTTCTTTTTCCTTTTTTTTTTTTTTTCATAGAGTCTTGCTCTGTTGCCCAGGCTGGAGTGCAGTGGTGCAATCTCGGCTCATCGCAGCCTCCATCTCCCAGTTCAAGCGATTCTCCGGCCTCAACCACCCCAGTAGCTGGGATTACAGGTGCCCGACACCATGCCAGGCTAATTTTTGTATTTTCAGTAGAGATGGATTTTCGCCATGTTGGCCAGGCTGGTCTTGAACTCCTGACCTCAGGTGATCTGCCTGCCTAGCCTCCCAAAGTGCTGGGATTACAGGTGTGAGCTATCCCGTGGGAGCTATTTTCTTCTATCCCAAGTGCTGACAGCATCTATAACTGACCTGGCCCTCATCTCGGTTCCTCAAGCTGAAAACTCTTGGTAAGTCCCACAAGCTAACAAAATACCTGGACCTAAAACCCTGAACCGCCTTCCCCAAGAGCTCTGAAGACATAGAACCCACTGGAAACAGAAGGGAAAATTCTGTGGCTCGGAGGACCGAGCCTAGGAGGGATGACTCTCAAGAGACCGAACAAGGGAGGATCGGTCCCAGGTTGGCCTCTCTACCCGCACTTCTGGAAGGACCTGTAGGATGGCAGACTTCTCTGGGGCACCCAGCCTTGGAAAACCACAGGATGGAGGGAAGCTTTCTCTGGCTGCTGCCTCTGCCCCAGGACACCTGCGAAGGGAAACGGCGGGGCAGTGGGGGGCACTCACCTTCTCCAATTTCTCGAAGTGCTCCCGGAGGAACTTCATGGGGCGCTCGGGCTTGGAGATGCAGAGGTGCACGATGCAATCCTTGAGGACCTGCTGGATCCCATGCAGCTGCACGTACAGCTCACAGCCCTTCAGGCTCTCGTCCTCCTCCGAGGGGCAGGCGGGTGGGGAGGCCATGGCGAGGGCTGCTGCTTCCTTCCTGTCCAGAAAACAGATCACCGAGGCCTGAGAGCCGCCCGGGGCTGCGCGCCGAATAAACGCAGGCGGCGTGAATCAGGCTTCTCCAAGGAGCGGGTAAGAAAGTCACTGATTCCGCATTTGTCAAAGATCTTTCATTCCGCGGGGCCAGGTGAGTTGTTAAACGTAATGATCCCCAGAGCTTTCCCTCTCAACAGACCCGGCATGGGTGGAGGGGCTCGGACACAGGCACAAGCGGCTGAGAAGCCCCTTCTGCCGCTCCGAGGATTCTGCGGTGGGAGGAGTAGGGGGTCCCGGCGCCCTGAGGGACCACCCCGGGGATTAGAGGGCCTCGCCCTCCTCCATCCCCCATTTCTGGGGGCACTCGTGTGAAATGTGAATGCTGGGGGGCCCCTGAGCGCGGCCTCAGGGGAGGGAGAGAGGAGGTTGAGGCTGTGGATGGTCTGGGCGGGCCTCTGCACAGGAAAAAGCAGAAACGCAGGTAAACAAGGGGAGCCGGGAGGTGGGGAAAGGGGGGGAGATAAATGCGGCGGCCGCGCAGGCAAAGTCACCACGGCCAGGCCCAGCCGCGCCCGCCCCGCACCGCAGAGCGCAGGACCCCAGCCCAGCCCAGCTGCCCCCGGGGAAAGCGGCCTCCACCCCCAGATCCCGCACCCCCAGCCCCAGCCCCGGCCCCTACGCCGGTGAGGAGCCTTCAGGGACCCCTAACTGGGCGCCCCAGGCCCGGCTCCGCCCCGCGCGCCCCCAGTTCCCGGGGAGGCTGAACCCTCCCAGATGCTCGCATGCCCGGGGGGCCTCCCAGGCCCAGGGGTCCCGGCACAGACCCCAGCCCAGCCCCACGTACCTGGATGCGCCGCGCCGGAGGCCAGGAGGCGGCTGCGCGGGTACGCGGGACGCGGGGACGACGGCCGAGCGAGCGAGCAAGCGAGCGAGCGGGTCCCCGCACTGCAGCGGCACCGCCCTCCACGCCCGCCCCCGCGCCGCGCGCAGCTGCTACACCCCCCGCCCCCCGCCGCCCAGGCAGGCCCGCAGCCCGTCTCCCCTCACCACCACCTCCCCGTGAGGCCCCCCAGTCCCGGCCCACCCAGACTCTCCCCTCCCCCGCCGGGCTCCCCGCCCCCGCCCCATCCCCCACCGGCGCAGGTTCATGCGCAGCACGTCCTGGACCCCCGCTTTTGCCGCCCCTCGCCCCCTCCACTCAGACCCTGAGTCGCCCACCCCAGCTGGTGCAAGCCATGGGGCTGCCAGGTGATGATCTGGGCACCCCCACACACACCTTCACGCCCACTGCAGCCGCCTGAGCTGCTCTCACACCTGGGAGGGTCACATCCCTGCGTCTATAGGACACCCATACCCAGCAAGCATGCCTGTTCCCTGGGGTCTCACTCTCCCTTCAGGGCCAAAAGGGGGTGGCCAGGTGGGCCCAGCACTCCTCACCCAGCTGACTCCCACCGGTTAGGGCCACCAGCTGCACCCCAATGACCAGTGAGAAATTGGGGTCCTCCTAAATTCTTTCCCACCTTCCCTGGGGGTCCAGAGGTCACCGAAGCCTAGGAGGAGCCTCTTGGTGACATCCTAACTCACAACCACAACCCTGCAGGAAAGGGAATCATCCTTATCTTCCCACCGCATACCTGCCCCATTCTGCCAGGGTGGGGGCAGAAACTCCATCTCCCCTTCCCCAGAGGTTCTAACACAAGGACAGGGTCAGGCAGTTCAGGCTGTGAAGATGACATGTGCGTCCCTCTCTACATTCACTTGCCCAGCCCGCTGGTCCCCCACTCACCTGCCCCACTCTCCTGTTCCATGCTCACCTGTCTCCCACTCTCCTGTACACTCCCACTCACCCATCTTATGCTCATCTGTTCCACACTCAACTGTCCAGCTTTCTTGTTTATTGCTCAGCTGTCTCGCACTCATCTGCCCCATGCCCATGTTGCCCAACTCACCTGTACACACTCATTGTCTCCCATTCACCCATCCCATGCTCACCTGTTCCACACTCACCTGTCCAGCTTCCCTATTCCACACTTACCTGCCCTGTGCTCCCCTGTTCCTCCCCTCACCTGTACACACTCAATGTCTCCCACTCAGCCCTCCCATGGCCCCCTGGTCCACACTCACCTGTCAAGCTTCCCTGTTCCATGCTCACCTCTTCCACACTCACCTACCCAGTGCTCACCTGTTCCCCCACTCACCTGCCCACACAGGCACTACACAGGTCACCAGCCCTGCCCAGCATGCTCCCCAGCAGGGCTGACGCTGCCCCAGCCTCTTCCTGCCAGGGTGAATGTAAACCAAGCAGGCCACCCTCAGGGGTCAAACATGAAGTTCCTTGGTTCTCAGCCCTCACCCTCAGCACCTACTGGCCCCAGCCCCATTCCAGGCAGACCTGCATTTGTCTTGAGCCTTTCTCAGGAATCCAGGCCCAGTCTCTAAATCAGAACTCCAACCCACAACCCTCTCAGACCTCTGGCTCCCCCAGCCCGGGCCTGCCTGGAGCTGCCACTGACCAGCGGTGCCATCATGTGCTCCCCGCGGCTCCTCCACTCCCTCCTCCTCCCCTAATTACTCCTGCTCCTCCAGGGTGGCCTGGTGAGAAGGATAGCAAAAAAGGCCAGTCACCTGACCCAGGCGGTGTCTTGCTTTGGGGGCAAATGCTCCAGGGCTGGCTGCTTCTCTCCCGGGCTCTCCTTGGATTCTCTAGAAACCCCCTATAAAGACTTCCCCCACACTGTGCCTCTAACAAGAGTGGAGGCCCCTCTCCAGCTGACCTCACAGGATAGCCCTCTGATCCCAAGGCACACACACAAGCCCTCCTTCTGCTGCAATACCTCCCCAGGCAGAGAGCCTCCTCAGCCTGTGTCCTTTAGAGACAAGGACCACCCAGGTTTGGAGGCTGGCTGTTGGCAGCGTGCACCTGGCCCACCAGACATGCGACCCCTGGCCCCACTGAGCTGAGCTCCTCTCCTCATTGGTACAACAGCAGCTCCCACTGCTTCTCATTTTCACACTTTTCCCAGTCATTCAGGTCCCTGTTTCAGTGGCCCCCAACCCCCATCCCCCTGCCCCCTGCAAGAACTCCCTCCCTCTCCAGACTGGCTCTGGTAGCAGTTCGAGGCATGGCCCCCACCGCCCCAGCCTGCAGACCACCTTCTGCCTGATTCCCAGGCCTCTCCTGCTGCAGCCTTACTGGCTTGAGCCAAGGCCAGATGGTTCCCTAGTGTCCTGTTCACTGTCTTATCAGTCCCAGAGGATGAAATCAAAACAGAAGTGGGAAGAAACAGGATCCTGGAGAAATGGAGCCACGGCTGTCCTAAAACCAAACCTGAGGCTCTCCCCATATCTGGACTTCCCAATTCTGTTCATCAATAAATACCTTCAGCCAGGCACAGTGGCTTGCACCTGTAATCCCAGCACGTCGGGAGGCCGAGGCGGGTGGATCACCTGAGGTCAGGAGTTCGAGACCAGCCTGGCCAATATGGCAAAACCCCATCTCTACTAAAAATACAAAATTAGCCAGGCATGGTGGCACATGCCTATAATCCCAGCTACTCAGAAAGCTGAGGCAGAACAATCACTTGAACTTGGGAGGCAGAGGTTGCAGTGAGCCGAGATCATACCACTGCACTCCAGCCTGGGCAATAAGAGCGAAACTCCATTTCTAAATAAATAAAATAAATACCTTCTACTGCCTAAGCCAGTTGGCATTTTGCTTTTTGTTAATTGCAACTGAGAACATCCAAGTGAATATACCCCAACTCTTACATAATCCCCCACAACACCCACACTGACCACCCGGTTAAATGGTCCTGGATTAAGACACAGGGAGGGGTCCGGTGAGCTCAGAGGAGCTGTGCTTGGTCATCAAACCATGTGGACCTCAACAGGTGGGTCGCCACCATGACAAATCCCGGCTGTCACACAGTGCCTAAAGCAGCTATGCCCTCTACTGAAAATGGGCAGCTGGCGATTGGGTTACCCATTCAAAAGTCCCAGGAAAGTGCCCTCTGCCCACAGGGAAGGACTCACCCTACATGCTTGGCCCTATTATTTTTCCCAGCAAAGGTATTCACATTTCTAAGCCCTGTGGGGTCTTACTTCACCCTAGAATGTGCCCGTAGGATTCACTGTGACCAAACGTACCACAGTGACCATGCTTTGCAAAACTCCAACCAAAGAGCCACATTCTTTATGCTTTTTTGTTTTTAATCTTTTTGTTGTTATTTTGAGACAGGGTCTTACTCTGTCGCCCAGGCTGGAGTGCAGTGCTATGACCACAGTTCACTGCAACCTCAAATTCCTGGGCTCAAGCCATCTTCCCACCTCAGCATCCTGAATAGCTGGGACCACAGGTGTGCACCACCACACCTTGTATTTAAATTTTTTTTTTTTTTTTTTTTTGGTCGAAATGGGCTCTCACTATATTGTTCAGGCTGGTCCTGAACTCCTGGCCCCAAACAATCCTCCCCCAGCTTCCCAGAGTGCTGGGACTACAGGCATGAGCCACCGCACCCCACCAAAGCCACATTCTTTTCCCAGTCATCATGCACCTCTAAACTCTGTGCTCTGTCAGCTCCAATTCACCCTCCAAGATTCAACCAAAATGTTACTTACACAGGGAAATTCCCTAAGGCACCAGCACCACCTCCAGAGGGCCCAGGGTTCCCAGTACTTCTCCGTGGTAGCTTTCGTCACAAGTGCAATTGAATAATGATGGGCAAGGCTGCTGGCTCAATTGCTGTCTCCCCTGCTATGTCAAAAGCACCAAGTATTCATTGATGGTGTTTGTCTTATTCTTTATTCACTCAGCATGGCAAAGAGACAAACACAGATATTTTCCAGGCTGCAGAAAGGAGACAAAGATTCTTTGTTAAGTTGCTCTGGCCACTGGGGAGGTTGCAGAGTGTCGTGGTTTGAGATGGAATCTGTAGGTGGGCTTCCTGGATGCGGCTGCTGAGCCTCCCCCAGCCAGCTAAGTTCACTGGGCAATGTCTGTGATCTCTCTGAGCTGAGGATGGAGGAGATACTGCAGGTGATCGTGGCTGACGGGAGAGGCCAGTAATCCTCAAACCTGGGTGGACATACGAGGACTGAGGGATGAGAGGCTGAGCATGGGGCATGCAGCTCCTAGTAGGAACCTAGGAACCATGAACAATAATAATTATTATTCTCTGGCCAGGTGCGGTAGCTCACACCTATAATCCCAGCACTGTGGGAGGCCTAGGCAGGCAGATCACCTGAGGTCAGGAGTTTGAAACCAGCCTGGTCAAGGTGGTGAAACACCGTCTCTACAAAAAATGCAAAAATTAGCCAGGTATGGTGGCACACCTGTAGCCCCAGCTACTCAGGAGGCCGAGGCAGGAGAATCATTTGAACCTGGGAGGCAGAGGTTGTAGTGAGCTGAGAGCATGCCACTGCACTCCAGCCTGGGCAACAGGAGTGAAACCCTGTCTCAAAAAAATAAAATAAAATAAAAAATAAAAATAAACGATGTGGCCAGGCATGGTGGCTCATGCCTGCAATCCCAGCACTTTGGGGGCCAAAAGAGGAGAATCACTTGAGCCCAGGAGTTCAAGACCAGTCTGGGCAACAGATCAAGACCCTATCTCTACAAAAAAAAAAATATAAAAATTAGCCAGGCATGGTGGCGCATATCTGTAGTCCCAGCTATTCAGGAGGCTAAGGTGGCAGGATTACCTGATCCTGGGAGTTCAAGGCTGCAGAGAACTATAATCGTGCCACTGCACTCTAGGCTGGACAACAGAGTGAAATCTTGCCTCAAAATACCACCCCCCCCCACACACACACACAATGCTCTCTAATATTCAAGTTTTGCATTGTTCACTATGTAGGTAAGGGATGCATCATTTCACAGAAAATTTTGCCACAGGCCGGGCTTGGTGGCTTACATCTGTAAATCCCAGCACTATGTCAGGCAAAGGGAAGTGGATCACAAGGTCAGGAGTTTAAGACCAGCCTGGCCAAGATAGTGAAACCCCTTCTCTACTAAATATACAAAAAAATTAGCTGGGCATGATGGCAGCCACCTGTAATCCCCAGCTACTTGGGAGACTGAGGCAGAGAATTGCTTGAACCCGGGAGGTAGAAGGTGCAGTGAGTCAAGATCGATCCACTGCACTCCAGCCTGGGCAACAGAGTAAGACTCTATTTACAAAAAACAAAAAAAGTTGGCACAAAACTTCAATAGTCTTCTAGACACATGGCTTCTGGATGTGGTGGGCACTCTGGGATGGCTGCAGGGTACCCACCTCCCAGTGCTCAAGCCTTGTGGGGGACCCTCCCCTTGAGTGTGCGCAGGTCCTGAGGCTCACCCCTGCCCAGTGGGGTACAGCACAGGTGAAGAGTGAGCATCACGTATGACTTATGCTAACATCTGCCTTGCTGCAGGACTCTCTCCCTTGCTGGCTTTGAGGAAGTCAGCTGCTATGTCATGAGCAGCTGTAAAAGGACCCTGTGGCCAGGAGCTGAGGGCGGCATCCAGTCCACATCAAATGCCAGAAACAACCAAGTGTACGTGGGAATGGACCCTTCCTCAGTCAAGCCTCAGATGAGAATGCAGCCCCAGCATGGATTGCAGCCTTCAGAGGATCCAGTAAAGCCATGTCTGGACTCCTGACCCACAGACACCTGGCCCCAGGCCTTCACTAGGAGAAGCTCTCTCTCTCTCTCTCTCTCTCTCTCTCTCTCTCTCTCTCTCTATATATATATATATATATATATATATATATATATATATATACACACACCCACAAACACAAGCATATATATATCTACATGCACATACGTGCATACATATATATATACATACATATATATGTATATGCATCCTTCTCCATCAGCCTCCTCTTATTTTTCACACAGAGTCTTGCTCTGTCACCCAGGCTGGAGTGCAGTGACACAATCTCAGCTCCCTGCAACCTCCACCTCCTGGGTTCAAGCGATTCTCCTGCCTCAGCCTCCCAAGTAGCTGGGACTAAAGGCACACACCACCAATTCTGGCTAATTTTTTGTATTTTTAGTGGAGATGGGGTTTTACCATGCTGTCCAGGCTGGTCTCAAACTCCTGACCTCAAACAATCCACCTGCCTCAGCCTCCCAAAGTGCCGGGATTACAGGCTTGAGCCACTGCTCTTGGCCTGACCCATTTTTAACTCTAGAAAATGTGTCTTCATTATCCCTTCAAATACCTCCTACTCCCTACTCCCCACTTTTATTTTGCCTTCCTGGGACATCTATTAAACAGATATTAGCATTGCTGCTTCTGCTGTCCATATCCCTGACCTCTTCTCTTACATCCTTCTTATTCCTGTTTCATTTTGGTAAGATATAGAACTTCATCTCTTTTATAAGTTTCTATTTTTTATTTATTTATTTTTTAAATAAGGTCTCCCTGTTGCCCAGGCTGGAATACAGGCATGATCATAGCTCTTGACAACAACCTTCCTGGCTTAAGTGATCCTCCCACCCCTGCCTCCTGAGTAGCTGGGATCACAGGTGCACCCCACCACGCCCAGTTAATTTTTTTCTTTTTTTTTTTTTTTTTGAGATGGAATCTCAGTCACTCAGGCTGGAGTGCAGTGGCACAATCTCAGCTCACTGCAACCTCCACCTCTCAGGTTCAAGCAATTCTCCTGTCTCAGCCTCCCAAGTAGCTGGGACTACAGGTGCCTGCCACCATGAATGGCTAATTTTTGTATTTTTAGTAGAGAACGGGGGTTTCACCTTGTTGGTCAAGCTAGTCTCAAACTCCTGACCTTGGGTGATCCACCCCACTTGGCCTCCCAAAAGTGCTGAGATTACAGGCGTGAGCCACTGTACCTAGCCGTAGCTTTATTTTTTGTAGAGATGGGGATGTCACTATGTTTCCCAGGCTAGTCTCAAACTCTTGGACTCAAGCAATCCTTCCACTTTAGCCTCCCAAGTAGCTGGGACTATAGATGTGAGTCACTGCATCCAGCTAAGTTTTTATATTTTTTTCGTAAAGACAGGGTGTCACTATGTTGCCCAGGTGGCCTTGAATTCCTGGCCTCAAGTGATTTCCCCATCTCAGCATCCCAAGGCATGTTTCATTTGTTATAACATGTTGGCTATTGTCCCTGCTTCTGAAATCTAGGTTATAACTATTCAGTCTGACAGTGTGTCTTGGGAAAGGGGAGAAGTCATGACCCCTCTGGGTATTCACACAATTGCCTCCACAACCCAGGTACCTAACTGCAGTGGCACCATAAACAAGGCTTCCTCCTAGTGACCCTTTATAATCATGCCATCCCATCTCTAGCCCCTAGAGATCAGTCATCTATTCTCTATCTCTGTTATTTTATGCTTATTATACAAACAAAACCATAAAATACCCCTTTGGGATTGGTTTTCATCTACATAATCTTTTATAGGTTCATTCAAGTTGTTAAAGGTAGCAATTGTTTCCACTTCTGAGTAGAATAATTGTCTAATTTACACGTGAAGATTTTCCTGCTGTATGCTGCTGATGTAAGTTTGATTCCATTATTGTCAGAGAAAGTGTTCTGTGCAAGTTTTTTTGTTTGTTTGTTTTTGTTTTGTTTTTGTTGAGACAGAGTTTTGCTCTTGTTCCCCAGGCTGGAGTGCAATGATGCAATCTCGGCTCACTGCAACCTCCGCCCTCTGGGTTCGAGCAATTCTCCTGGCTCAGCCTTTGGAGTAGCTTGGATTATAGGCGCCCAACACCACACCCAGCTAATTTTTTCTATTTTTAGTAGAGAGAGGGTTTCACCTGTTGGCCAGGCTGGTGTTGAACTCCTGACCTCAGGTGATCCACTCACCTCAGCCTCCCAAATTGCGCCTGGCCCTCTGCACAAGTCTTTTACATTTGCTAAGGTTTGCCTTATGGCCCAGGATATGGTCTCTCTCAGTCTATTTTCTGAGGACACTAGAAAACAATGTGAATTCTGCGGTTGTTGAGTGGTATGTTCTGTAAACATCAATTAGATCCTGTTGGTTGATGGTATTGCTCGGCTACACCTTGATGACTATCTGCCTCATCATTCTACCAATTGCTGTCATCATCAACTACAACAGCAGGCTTGTCTCATTCTCCTTTCAGTTCTATCAGTTTTTGCTATATGCATGTTGAAGGTCTGTTGTTTGCTGTGTGCACATTTGGGATTGCTTTATCCTCCCAATGGGTTCTTTTATAATGTAGTGTCCCTTCTTCTGGAGGAATTTCAACAGCTCAGCCTCTTGAGTAGCTGGGATTATATATGCCTGACACCACACCCAGCTAATTTTTGCCATCCTTTTACTTTTGATCTGCCTATGTTTTTATGTTTGAAGTGAGCTTTAGCATATAGTAGACATCATATAGTCAGGTTGGGTTTTATCTATTCAGCCAACCTCTGTCTTCTAATGGGTATATTTAGGCCATTTACATTTAGAGATATATTAGGGCTTACACCTGCCATTTAATCATCTGTGTTTGTTCTCTCATATTTTACGGTGGGATACTACGTTTTTCATAATTCCACTTTATGATGTTTTTGAGGATATCACTATTACATATGCAATTCATCAGTCTATCAGCATCCATGATTTACCACCTCAAGTGAGTGTAGAAACCTTACTTCCACTTAAGTCCCTTACACTTCTCTCTGCTAAATACGTGGTTGTAGATATTTCCTCCACATACATCAAGCACCATATCAGTGTTGTAATTTTTGCTTCAACCATCAAATATGATTAAAGAAAATCATTAGGTGAAAGATGGTCAGTGACATTTACTTCTATTTTTATCCATTGCATTGTTTTCAACTTTCTGGAGGCCCCAGTCCTCTTCTGTTAAAATTCTCTCTCTGTTTACAGGGTATGCTTTAGGCATTCCTTAAAGGTAGGTCTCCTAGCAATACATTCTATTAGTGTGCCTGTCTGAGAATATCCCTACTCCTCCTCCAATCCTAAGGATAGTTTTGCTGGGTAGAGAACTCACAGTCAACAGCTCTTTTCCTGTTACAGTTGAATGATGGTGTGTCACTTCCTTCTGGCCTTTTGTGGTTCTGGTTCAGAAATCTGCCTTCATTCAAATTGGTGTTTTTCTCTGGAACTTAGTATTTTTCCTCCCTCTGTCTTTAGTTTTCAGAAGTTTAATTGTGATATGTATTAGTATGGGTTTTTGGAGGGCTTATCCTATGAAGGCTTGTTCAGCTTCTGGAATATGTGGGTTTATGTTTTACATTGAAATTGAAGAGTTTTCAGCCATTATTTCTTCAGCAATGTTATCCCCACACTTTTCCTCTTCTTGTTCTGGGACACTGATGATACAAATTATTGTGCCACAGATCTCTGAGACTCTGCTCATTTTTTTCTCAATCTACTTTCTCTCTGTTGCTCAGATCGAGAAAATTCTACTGCTCTATCTTCAAGTTCCCTGATGATCCTGTTAACTCCAATCCATCACTGTGTCTGTCCAGAAGATATAACATTATTTTATTCTATTTTTTTCAGATCTATGATTTCCACTTGGTTCTTCTTATAACTTCTATTTCTTTGCTTAAATTTTCTATTTTTTTTTTTTAACTTGTTTAAAAAACTGCACTTACTTTCTTTTGAGACAGAGTCTTGTTCTGTCACCCAGGCTAGGGTGCAGTGGCACAATCTTGGCTCACTGCAACTTCCACCTCCCAGGTTCAAGCAATTTTTGTACCTCAGCCTCCCTGAGTAGCTATGATTACAGGCACCCACCACCATGCTTGGCTAATTTTTGTATTTTTAGTAGAGGGGTTTGCCATGTTGCCCAGGCTGGTTTTGAACCCCTGACCTCAGGTAATCTGCCCACCTCAACCTCCCAAAGTGCTGGGATTACAAGCGTGAGCTACTGCACCCAGCCTGGTTCTTATGACTGCTTTAAAATTCTTGGCAGATAATTCCAACATGTGACTCATGTTGGAATTCACATCAGTTACCTGACTATCTTCAGGTTGTGGCTTTCCTGGTTCTTCGTATGACAACTGATTCCCAGATGTATCCTGGACATTTGGGTTATGATGTCTGGAGACTCCTGATCCTACTTTAATCTATTTTAGCAGGCAGTTGCTCTGTTCAGGTTCAGGGTGCAGATTTCAGCTTATTTTTGTGGCCTGTCACTTCAACAGTTTTGTCTTCAGAGCCCTGGCACTGCCCTCCTGGTCTGCTTTATTCTTCTGGCTCTCCTGGGGCTGCTGTTCATTTCCCATTGGTGCCACCTGGAGGGGTGAAAGATACCTCCCTGGGCCACCTGGCATCACTGGGCCACCTTTTGCTGCAGCAGGAAGAACATGCTCATTCTGTGTCTCTTTGTTCGACAAGGAGGAAGGCCACATTTCATGTTCCTCTAACACTACCAGTATGGTGCAGTCTCCACCGGAAACCCAGATCCTAGGCACAAGTTACTGGGCCAGCGGCAGCTTTAAAATCATCCCTAAGAGCAGATTGTGGCATGGAGGTGGTAGCTACCCTCAAGAATCCGTCCCTGAGAGGAGATTGTGGCATGGAGGTGGTAGCTACACTCTAGAAACCGTCCCTGAGAGCAGATTGTGGCATGGAGGAGGTAGCTACCCTCTAGAAACCCTCCCTGAAACTAGATTGTGGCATGGAGGTGGCAGCTACCCTCAAGAAACCATTCCTGAGAGCAGATTGTGGTGTGGAGGTGGTAGTTACCCTCTAGAAACCCTCCCTGAGAGTAGATAATGACATGGAGGTGGTAGCTACCCTCTGGAAACCATCCCTGAGAGCAGATTGTGGCATGGAGGTGGCAGCTACCCTCTAGAAACTGTCCCTACGAGTACATTGTGACGTGGAGGTGGCAGCTACCCTCTAGTAATTGTCACTGAGAGCAAATTGTGGCATGGAGGTGGTGGCTACTCTCTAGAAACCGTCCCTGAGAGCAGATTGTGACGTAGAGGTGGTAGCTACCCTCTAGAAACCATCCCGAGTGCTAATTGTGGTGTGGAGGAGGTAGCTACCCTCTAGAAACCATCCCTGAGAGCTGACTGTGACATGGAGGTGTAGCTACCCTCTGGAAATCATCCTAGAAAGTAGATTGTGGCATGGAGGTGGTAGTTACCCTCTGGAAACCATCCCTGAGAGTAGATTGTGGTATGGAGGTGGTAGCTACCCTCTGAAAACCATCCCTGAGAGCAGATTGCAGCAAGGTGGAGGTAGCTACCCTCTAGAAACTGTCCCTGAGAGCAGATTGTGGTGTGGAGGAGGTGGTAGTGTTAGTTACGTGATATAATCTGTTCCTGAGGGTAGATTATGGCATGGAGGTGTTAGCTACCCTCTAGAAACTGTCCCTGAGAGCAGATTGTGGCACAGAGGAGGTAGCTACCCTTCAGGTCTCTGTGGGGCATCCCCTTCCCAGGGCTTGGCCAGAGAAAGGAGGCTTTCCCTGGAAAATTTTTGTCTGTGACTGTTGGTGGTTATGGGCTGTAGGCTTCCCTAGGGACTAGTGCAGGAACATATGAGACAAAAAAAACCTGGGGTACCTACCACATTGCTGTTCTTCCAGTCCAGAGGTTTCTAGCCAGTATGTCTTACTGACAACTCTCAAGGTCCTTTCCTTGTTGCCTGCTGAATTATGTGCAGGGTATTTTGTTGTATTTCAACAGAAGGAACAAGGAAAAGTGAAGTCCCACCATCATAATTCAAGCACTTATAATTTCTTCTCTTCACTACTCCCACAGCCTTTCAAGGGCTCCCAACCAATCTGTTCCACAGAAGCCAAAGGGGTCCTTGAAAAATACAGGCCCAATCTTGCCAATGCTCCCACCTTGAAATCTTCAATCCCCCATGTTTTAGGACAAAGGCCCCCATGGCCTGGCCACATCCACCTGCTCACTCCCTGCCTGCTCCCGTGAGAGTGTCAGCCTCCCTCCCTGTTTGCTACCTGGGGCTGCCATAGCAAAGCACCTCAGGCTGGGTAGCTGAATGAGAGAAACTGATTTCTCAACATCAAAGTGCCAGCAGGGCTGGCTCCCCGAGGCCTATCTTCATGGTCATACTTCATTCCCCCTGTATGCATGTCTATCTCCAAAACGTCCCTTTACGAGGACAGCAATCATATTGGATTAGCACCCAACCTAATGACTTCATCTTACCTTGATCACATCTACAAAGACCTTATCTCCAAATAGGGTCACATCCTGAGGTATAGATTGAGTCCCCACCCAAATCTCATCTTGAACTGTAGCTCCCACAATTCCCACATGCTGTGGAAAGGACCCAAGGGGAGGTAACTGAATAATGGGGGTGGCTCTTTCTTGTGCTGTTCTCATATAGTGAATAAGTCTCACAAGATCTGATCATTTTATAAGGGGGAGTTTCCCTGCACAAGCTCTCATTCTCTCTTTGTCGGCTGCCATCCATGTAAGACGTGACTTGCTCCTTCTTGCCTTCCACCATGATTGTGAGGCCTTCCCAGCTATGCGGAACTAAGAGTCCACACGGACCTTTTCCTGTATAAATTACCCAGACTTGGGTATGTCTTTATTAGCAGCATGAGAACAGACTAATACGATGTTTACTTACTCTTCATATCTTACCTCTGCTATCATTTGTTCAGGGAAGCCTCACAAGTCTAGTTCAACATCCATTCTCTCAGGACCACCGCAATTGAACACAATGAAGAGATATTAATTTATCTCTCCATTAAGGGCTATCTCATCCTACGAGACCCTAAGATCCAGGAGAGCAGGAACTGTGGCCTGTTTCTACATCATTGTCATCATGTCCCATGTGTTGCAGATAGTGCCTGGTCAAACAAATGGCTGTTGGAGGGAACAATGAATGAAGGTTACTGAATGCTACATAATGACATTTAAGAAATACTGATGAATGCCACCATTTCACAACACAAAATCAACAACGAAAAAGAAGGTCAAGGCCGGGCACAGTGGCTCACACCTGTAATCCCAGCACTTTGGGAGGCCGAGGCAGGCAGATCACCTGAGGTCAGGAGTTCAAGACCAGCCTGACCTACATGGAGAAACCCCGTCTCTAATAAAAATACAAAAATAGCCAGGTACAGTGGTGCATGCCTGTAATCCCAGCTACTTGGGAGGCTGAGGCAGGAGAATCACTTGAACCCGGGAGGCGGAGGTTGTGGTGAGCTGAGATTACGCCATTGCACTCCAGCCTGGACAACAAGAGCGAAACTCCATCTCAAAAAAAAAAAAGGTCAAACTCGATGTTTAGTCCTACAATTACACACATTCTGCTTTTAGAAAACTCAGTGCATAGTCACAAATGAGAAGTGCTTGGCTAACCAGACTTGGGGACTCCTGGTTTGCAGTGAGTGCTGTCAAATTTGTGTTCCAGGCTGGGCTCACACAAACTCCGCCACCATGCTGTTTAGGCACCTTTTATTCAAGGTCACTACTATGAAACAGTCTTGCTTCTAATTTCCAAGCTGCCTTGTTATTTCTTGGGAGGATGCCAAGCTAACTTTAGGAGGAACTTAGTTTATAGTTTAACTTTGAAACAAAGATGATAACAGCCCTTTCCTGAAGCCAACATCCTTCTTGCCTGGGGACCAGAATGCCTTTGTAAGACTAACACATGAGCCACAAGATTAGAAATGTGGCTAGAGGCCACAAGATTCCAATCCTCCCAAATTGCTCCTTAGGATAACATAAATATTGCTAACTCTAAGATTGGTGCTCTAGGTAACTTTCAGACTCTGCATTCTGATGCACCAGCTGCCACCACCCATACCAGTAATCTGGCTCAACCAGTTCTGTGATCCTACCAAAGAACAAAAGCCAGTAAGAGAATCAACTTGGACTCTCTGTGGTTTCATCTCCAACCCGACCAATCAGCACTACCCTCTCCCTGGCCCCCTACCTGCCTAATTATCCTTAAATGACCCATCTCAGAATTTTCAGAAGCTGCTTTGAGTAATAAAAATCCAGTGTCGTATTTAGACAGTTTCTGCATGCATTAAACTCTTTCTCTACTGCAATTCCCCTGTCTTGGCTCTACCTCGGCAGCAAGGCAAACCTATTGGGCTACTACACCTGGGATCCAATCACAGGCTGCACGTGAAGCCCAGTCCAGGCACCTTGTCTTACACCACAGGTGGGATCCAGTCCGCAAAACCAGCGCCATTCCCTCCTGGAACGGCCCTTCCCAACACCAGAGGGGCTCTAGGCGGCTCAGGGAGGGACTCCCCGGCTACCCTAGACCCAGGCAGGACATCCAACCTCTCCAGGCCGCAGGGCGGGCTTCCCTAGGGACAGGCCCAGGCCTGAAACCCGGCGCCCTCATCCCGAGCAAGCTGCAGCCTTCCCAAACCGTTTGCATCAGTGCAATGGGGACAAGGCAAGGCCCAGCAGGGCGGCGGGCGGGTACTCCGGCGACAGCGCATGGCAGCGGGAGACCGCTGCTGGACAAGGGCCCAAAGCCACGCGCGCACCAGCGAGGAGTAAGAAACCCGGCGCCCCGCCCCCAGCGCAGGCCGGAAGTGTTGCCGTAATACGCGCCGCGCGCCGCGAAAGCGCCGCCGTTCCCCTTAGTGACAGGCGACGCGGGCAAAATGGCGGCGCCGGGGGTGGCGGAGGCCACAGCGGCCCCACACCCGGCCGAGGGGGCTGAGACCGCGGAGACGGCGGAGTTGAGCCGAGCCCTGAGCCGCCTGCTGCCTGGGCTGGAGGCCGACAGCAAGCCAGGCCGGCGGCGCGCCCTGGAGGCCCTGCGGCGCGCGCTGGAGGAGCCGGGCCCCGCCGCCGACCCCGCCGCCTTCCAGGGCCCCTGGGCGCGCCTGCTGCTGCCGCGCCTGCTGCGCTGCCTGAGCGACCCCGCCGAAGGCTGCCGCACGCTGGCAGTGCACCTGCTGAGTCTGGGCCTGCGCCGCGCCGCGCGGCCCCACGACGCCCTGCCCCGCCTGCTGCCTGCGCTCGCCGCGCGCCTGGCCGGCCCGGAGCCCACGCGCCGCCAGCCCGAGGCCTGCGAGGAGCTGCGCTTGGCGCTAGTGCAGCTGCTGAGCCTGGCAGTGGACCTGGGCGGCGCCGCTCTCGCGCCCCACCTGGACGACGCCCTTCGCGTGCTGCGCTGCTCCTTGCTCGACCCCTTCGCCGCTGTGCGCCGCGAAAGCTGCAGCTGCGCTGCCGCCCTGGCGCAGGCCACTCCCGGTGAGCGCCCCAGGCCCGGCTCGCGTCCCCTACCCCACACCCTCACCCCCACCTCCACCTCCGCGGCCCCTCTCACAACCACTAGGGCTCGGCCCTGGCCCCCCCAACATCCCGGCACCCCCATGTCCCGCGCCCCCCACCCTTCTGCTCTAACCCCCCCCCGCGCCCGGTCCCTTTTCTCACCACCCCTGAGTCCCCTGCCTTACGTCCACCTACCAACTCGCCCCTAACCCGCTCCCTTGCCCTCTACCCCCGCATACCTGTTCCCTGCGCTGCCACCTGCTTCTTCCTACCCCCTCCCCTCCCCTCCCTCCCGCCGCCCGTAACCCTCTACCCTCCTGGCCCCCACTCTTCTGGCCTCCACCTCCCCCTGCTCCCCGCCTCCACCCTCCATGCCTCAAGCCCAGCCCCCCACCTGTTTGATCCCTGTGCCCCTCCACCTGCCGGTCCTATACCATCTGCTTCCTCGCACCCCGCCCTCCCTCAACCCTCAACTCCCACCCTTCTGCCTGCCTGAGCCCCCCAACCCAGGCCCACCAGCCAGCGCTCCTGTCCAAATCCGTGGAAATCACCGCAGAAATTCTTGTTAAGCAGTTTGAGGTGGGGGTGCGCCCTGATCGCGGTCCCCTTTCCTTCCCCCTGGGGGACTTGCAGGACTTGTGCTTGATTAAGGGGACGCGCTGAAGGGGGCTGCAGGGCAGGCTTCCCAAGGGGTAGACGAAGGCCTGGAGACTCCACTCTCTGTCCTACTCCACTGCCTTCCCTCTCTGGCTTGAACCACTGTCCTAAGTGGAAGGAGGCCCCGTCTCCACTCCACTTGACAATATTCCGCGTCGTTTTTAGAGCTCTGATCTGATTCGGATGTTCCCTTTCCTGAACTCACCATTCCTGCAGGGTCTTGCCCATTCCCTCCCCTGGCTGGGATGTGGAATGATAGCAGGTGCCTGCTTCCTGCTGGCGGGAAGGCTTTCTGGAGGAGGGAACATTGAGACTAAATCCTTGGGCAGTAGGGGGCAGGAAAGCCGTGAGGGACTAGGCCAGCGCAGGCCACCCCAGTGATGGCCCAGTGATAGTTTGACTGTAGCGGGAAGTGCAGGGGTTGTCGATGGGAGTGGCAGACCCGGGTTCAAGTTCTTAAAAGATTACTGCAGCTGCATGGAGAATAGGTTCCAGAAGTGGCAGGAAAGAAGGTGAGGAGGCCATGGTTATTCCTAAATTGAAGGGTTGGCCTGGACTAGGGAGGACTTCTGCTGATGGAAGAAACTGGCTGAATGTGAAACTGACATGACTTTTTAAGGAACTAGGTGAGGAGGCAGGGGCTTTGGGATGGACAGGAGGAGTTGGACTTGGGGAAATGCCGAGATTTCCATGTTAGTTAACTTTGGATTTCACATGGTCCAGAACTCCTCTGGAGCTGTGGGAAGAGCTGTGGGCTGGTCATGGCCATTGAGAATTCCTGGCATTTCGTGTATTTCTCTTTAACCCTCAATCACTTCCCTACCGGGACTGTGCATCAGCCCCATAGGCTGCTTCTGCTTCCTTCAGGGAGCTCCTCCTGGCCTTGCCATGTTCCCTCACTGAATCACAGGTTCCATAGGGCAGCACCGTACCCACCTGTGCTCCAGCCCCGAGCACAGCCTGCTGGGGTATGTGCTCACTGGTTGCTGTGGGGTGAGGGACTGTGCCTCTGCCTGAAGCATCGCCTCATCTCCAGCACCTGTGGTCCTCCTCTTCCCTGGGAGGGAGTGCCTAATCTCTGGCCCTGGTCACACTGAGCAGTGGCAGAGAGGTTGAAGAACTCACCCAAAGTCTCATTAGAATAGCCATTTCCCAGATAGGCCCCCGGTAATGCAGAGCTGAGGCAAGAGGTGGCCTGGATCCCAGAGACCCTCTGGTTCTGACTTGATTTTTTTGAGACAGAGTTTCCCTGGAGTGCAGGATGGAGTGCAGTGGTGCAATCTCAGCTCCCTGCAACCTCGGCCTCCTGGGTTCAAGCAATTCTCCTGCCTCAGTCTCCCAAATAGCTGGGATTACAGGCTGCCGCCACCTCTGTAATGACTTTCTTCGGGGACTTAAATAGGAAGTGCAGTGGCCTTGCCTGGAATGGTGCTGGCCCAGCTTTTCAGAGGAGCCTGGGGTCTGGTCTCAGGTGTAGCTGGGAGTGGAGCCTCGCCCATGTCCTCTGGGCTCAACTTCTTTCCTCTGGCCACTGTCCCCCTCAGACCTTCACCATTGCTTCAGCAGGTCCAGGCTCTCCTGTCTTCAGCCACAGTGGGGTTGTGCCCCCAGCCTTTTCTCACTGGTCCCCCTAAGTTTCTGGGTTGCACAGGTTTCATCAGGGTGGGACCCTTGTCTCTGAGCCTCTTCCTGTGCTGGGTGGTGCAGAGCTCTGCTTGGCAGCCTGGGTTGTGTGCTGTTCCCACAGCAAGGACCTGGAGTGGGAGAAGAAGGGAGGTGAGGAGCTCACAGGAGCAGGCTGCCGTCCTCTGGAAGCCCACAGAGCTGGGCCTGGGCAAGGTATGTGGGAGCAGCTCCGGTAACTGGGGCCTCCCTGTCCCGCAGACCACTTCCACATGCAGTCGGAGTCTCTGATCGGGCCCCTGATGCAGACCATCTCTCACCAGCACTGGAAGGTCCGTGTGGCCGCCATCGAAGCCACGGGCACGGTGATCCAGTTTGGCAACGGGAAGTCTGTGGACGACGTGCTTTCCCATTTTGCTCAACGGCTGTTTGATGACGTCCCACAGGTAACGGGTGCTTTTCTTGGACAGTCTGTTCCTCGCTGTACCGCCGGCAGGCTGACATTGCTATTTTTAACTGATTCACTTGTTCTTTTTTCAGAATGCTGCATGCACCAAATGTCCTTTCATTATTTCTAGTCACAGGATGTTCCTATTCACGTCTTCGAAAAACTAGGAGAGAGCTGAACAGGTTTAATGTTTGTTGTTACTAATGCCAAGAGATGGGAGAAAGGATGGCTAATGTCCATATTGTCTCTTAGACACGGCGTGCACTTCAGCAGTTGCAGAGGCTTCCTGAGTGTGCCCATCCATCAAGGTGCACTTTCGTGAAAGCCACTGTGGTTGGTGGACCTGGCCTGGGAGGAGAAGAGTGGAGTCGGGCTGCCTCAGTTCTGCACTGCCGGGGGCCTGGATCCCAGTTGGTTTGCTGGAGATAACTATGCTGCTGGGCTTTGGAACCCACCGAGAGGCTGGCAGGCAGGCAGGCAGGCGTCCTATAGGCGGGGCTGAGTATTGGCTTTACTGCTAGCAGAGTCACCTGTAGGGCATGTCGTAGATCTGAGGCCCCAGTGACTTGCTGAAACGCCACACACTGTGGCCATAGGGGCAGTTCCCCTTTGGGTTAGTGAAGCTGAGTGGCCTCTGATCCTTGTGTGTCTGAGCTTGTCTGTCAGCATAGTCAGACGTGTGGTCTTTTATGTCTGGCTCCTTCACTGGTGCATGTTCCTTCTTCCAGGTTCAGCCTTGCAGAAGGTAGGTTTCCTGATGGGAAATGGCATGAAGGTGATGAATTGAAGAGTCTCTCGGGGTATTCTGGGGCCAGGATGGAAGCCGTGACTCACTCCCTCATCTGTGCTGCCGTGTGCTGCTGGGGTCCACGTGTAGGACCGGCTCCAGGAGCAACACAGCACCTGCTCAGGACACCCTTGCTCTGCCTCCATGCCCAGGCTTCATTCTCTGGCTCTCTCCCTCGGGGCAGCTTGGCTGCCTTGAGGCTGCGCATAGAGACACGGGAGACCCTTTCCCACCAGGAGCCTTCGTTCACCCCCTTGGTCTCGTCAGGCCAGCGGAAGTTGAGTCACCATGTACCCTTGCTGGCCCCTCCTGGAGCTGGCGTGAGGTCGGCACCAGGCAGCACAGAGGGCCCCTGAGCAAATCAGGCTCTGCCCAGCAGGGAGGAAGCGGGCAGAGTGTGAGGTGGTATCCATGCTGCCCAGCACTTGCAGCAGGCGCTTCTGGCACTGACCAAATGCCAGAAGTGCAGTTCAGGGTGCCAGGACAAGAACAGAGCCCAGCAAGAAGTGCAGGCAACTGGTTGCTTTCTCTGCCACCTTCCTTAAGCCTGAGTCAGAGCATGGCCCACAGGAAAAGTGGTGTGTGTCATGGGCCAAGTCTTATTCCTCAGAACAGTGTGATGACTCTGTATGGAGAGCTCTGTGTGAATACTGAAGCTCAGTAGCTCATAGCTATTGGTGTACCCCTCCAGTAACTGTCTAAAAATACTGTAACTGTATCCATAGCTGTCTATAAATACTGGAACTCTGGAGCACTCTGCTGCAAATACTATAACTACATAGCTAACAGTGTAACTCGGTGTTAACTGCTCTGTAACTCTAAAACCATAACTGTGTATCAATAGTTGTCTGTAAATGCTATAATTCTATTGGTAGCTATGCATAAACAGCCTACCCTGTATCAGTAGCTGTCTGTTAGAAAGCTGACATCACACTGTTGATCTAAAGCAAGCTTGTCCTACCTACAGCCTGTGGGACACATGCGGCCCAGGATGGCTTTGAATGCTGCCCAACACCAATTCATAAACTTTTTAAAATGGTATGAGATTTTTTTTTTTGCGAGTTTTTCTTTGAGCTCATCAGCTATCATTAGCGTTAGTGTTATTTTGTGTGTGGTCCAAGACAGTTCTTCCAGTGTGGCCCATTTCTTCCCAGTGGAGTTTGCATTCTGTTAGACACCCTGTACTGCCCTTCACATGAGTTTCATGTGGAGTCACGGTGCTGCCCTGTTACCCTGATCAGCCCTGTGGCCCTGTCCTAGAGCCCACTTTGGTCTCCTTGCAGACACCTCAGCCCACTCAACAACCCAAAGATTGGTGCCCTCAGACCACATGCCCTCTACACAGAAGGTCCTGACTGTCTTCTGACTTGTAGGAAATTTTCCAGCAGCCCGCTAGACTCGGCTTCGATCACTAAACTTCATTGGGAGGGCCCAGAAATAACTTTATCTCCTCCTTAAAGGCTCGGCAGGCTCAGAGCTCACTCAGGTAGCACAGCCAGGTGAGTGTTAGAGCAAGGTCACACCATGGGCAGTCGAGCCGCTCTGGAGCCTTAGGCCCCAGGATGGTGTCTGAGGTTGTAGAAAGGGGGTGTCCCAGTGCGGCAGGGTCTAATGCATCTCCTCATGCCCACATAACTGCAGCTCCTAGCTCATGTCACTGACCACATCCAGAACCCCCATGAGTCAGGCAGGACGGACGTGTGGCTGTGCAATTGTGAGGCAGGCCATGAACAAATGGACCTGTGCCACTCTCAGGTGGGTGGCTCCTGGCCTTCGCCCTGCAGGGGTGCACTGGTTGTCGCCAGGCCTGCAGTCAGCAGCTGCTCGACTCTGCTGCAATTTTCCTGCTCAGCATGTGCCACTGGCGAGACCGCAAGGTCTGTTCTTGTCAAGAGGGACCTTCCAGGAACAACAAACATTACAGGAGAGGCTGGGGCTGCATGGACGACTTTTCAGAGATGAGTATTTGTCAAGTTCCTACCAAGTACCTGTTTGCCATTTATTTGCCTTCTTTTGAGAAATGTCCATTCAGATCTGCCCATTTTTAAATTGGATTTTAGATTTGAGCTCCTTTGGATCTGGTTGTTAGTCCTTTGTCACATGGGTATTTGTGCAGATGTGTCCTTCCATCCCTCAGTCGTCTCCTCACTGTGTTGGTTGTTTTCTTTGCTGTGCAGAAGCTTTTTAACTTGATGTTATCCCATTTGCCCATCCCTGCTTTGGTTGCCTGTGCTTTGGGGATTTTACTCAAGAAACCTTTGTCTAGACCACATCCTAGAGAGTTTCCCCAATGTGTTCTTGTAGTGATTTCATAGTTTGAGGTCTTAGATTTAGGTCTTTAATCCATTTTGATTTGATCTTTGTATAAGGTGAGAGATAGAGGTCCAGTTTCACTCTTCTGCATATGGATATCCAGTTTTCCTAGCACCATTTATTGAAGAGACTGTCCTTTCCTCAATGTATGTCCTTAGCAACTTTGTCAAAAATGAGTTCACTGTAGATGTATGGGTTCTCTGTTCTGTTTCATTGGTCTATGTGTCTGTTTTTATGCCAGTGCTATGCTGATTTGGTTGCTCTAGCTCTGTAGTACAAATTGAAGTCAGGTAATGTGATTCTGCCAGTTTTTTGTTTTTGTGTTGTTTTGTTTTTTGCTTAGGATGCCTTTGGCTATTCAGGGTCTTTTGAGGTTCCATATAAATTTTAGGATTATTCTATTTCTGTGAAGAATGTCATTGGTATTTTGATAGGGATTGTATTGAATCTGTAGATGCTTTGGGTAGTATGGACATTTTAACAATACTGGTTCTTCTAGTCCATGAACATGGAGTATACTTTTGTGTGTGTGTGTGTCCTCTCCAATTTTCTCACATCAGTGTTTCATAGTTTTTATTATAGAGGTCTTTCACTTCTTTGGTTAATTCCTAGGTATCTTATTTTGTTTGTAGCTATTGTAAATGGAATTCCTTTCTTGACTTCTTTTTCAGATTGTTCACTGTTGGCATATAGAAATGCTACTGATTTTTGTTTGGTGATTTTGTATCCTGCAACTTTACTGAATTGGTTTACCTGTTCTAATAGTTTTTTTGTGGAGTCTTTAGGTTTTTTTAAATGTAAGATTATATCACCTACAAACAAGGATAATTTGACTTCTTCCTTTTCCATTTGGATTCCTTTTATTTCTCTTGTCTGATTGCTCTAGCTAGAGCTTCTAGTAACGTGTTGACTCAGAGTGGTGAAAGCAAGCATCCTTGTCTTGCTCCATATTTAGAAGAAAGATTTTCTTTTTTGTTTTTTGAGACGGAGTTTCGCTCTTAATACCCAGGCTGAGATGGTGTGATCTCAGCTCACCGTAACCTCCACCTCCTGGGTTCAGGCAGTTCTCCTGCCTCAGCCTCCTGGGTAGCTGGGATTACAGGCACATGCCACCATACCCAGCTAATTTTTTGTGTTTTTAGTAGAGACGAGATTTCACCATGTTGACCAGAATGGTCTCGATCTCTTGACCTCGTGATCCACCTGCCTCGGCCTCCCAAAGTGCTGGGATTACAGGTGTGAGCCACCGCACCCAGCCCCTAGAAGAAAGATTTTCAGTTTTTCCCGATTCAGTGTGATACTAGCTGTGGGTCTCTTGCATATGGCTTTTATTGTGCTGAGGTATGCTCCTTCTATGGCCAGTTTTTTGAGGATTTTTATCACGAAGTGATGTTGAATTTTATCAAATGTCTTTGGGGCATCAATTGAAATAATCACATAGTTCTTGTCCTTCATTCTGTTGATATGATGTATCACATGGATGGATTTGTGTATGTTGAGCTATCCTTGCATACCTGGAATAAATCCCACTTGGTCATGACAAATTATCTTTTTAATGTGCTGTTGAAACAGTGTTTTGTTGAGGAAATTTTGCATCAGTGTTCATCAGGGATATTGTCCTGAAGTTTTCTTTTTCGATTGCATTGTTTTCTGGTTCTGGTATCAGTGTAGTACTGGCCTTGTAAATTAAGTTTGGAGGTATTCCTTCTACTTCTGTTTCTTCAAATAGTTTGAGTAGGAGTGGCATTAGTTCTTTAAATATTTGATGGAATTTGGCAGTGAAGTATTGGGTCCTGGGCTTTTCTTTTCTGGGAGATTTTTTATTACGGCTTCAATATCATTACTTGTTACTGGTCTGTTCAAGTTTTGGGTTTCTTTATGATTTAATCTTGGTAGGTTATATGTTTTTAGGAATTTATCCATTTCTTCTAGGTTGTCCAATTTATTGGCATATAATTGCTCATAGTATAGTTGCTCATGGAATAGTTGCTCATAGTGTAGTTGCTCATCGTGTAGTTGCTAATGGTGTTGCTTACAGTGTAGTTGCTCACCATGTCATTGCTCACAGTGCAGTTGCTGTTGTTGCTTACAGTATAGTTTCTCATATTGTCATTGCTAATGGTGTAGTTGCTCGTGGGGAAGTTGCTCACTGTGTTGTTGCTCATGATATAGTTGCTTATAGTATAGTTGCTCATGGTGTGGTTGCTCACAGTGTAGTTGCTCACAACATAGTTTATTCACAGTGTAGATGCTCATGGTATTGTTGCTCACAGTGTCATTGCTTGTGATGTAGTTGCTCATGGTGTGGTTGCTCACAGTGTAGTTGCTCAGTGTGGTTGATCATGGTGTCGTTGCTTATGTTGTTGCTCTCAGTGTCATTGCTTATGGTGAAGTTGCTCACAGTGTTTCTCATGGTGTCATTGCTCACAGTGTTCCTCACAGTGTTGTTGCTCATGGTGAAGTTGCTTATAGTGTAGGTGCTCGTGGTGTCCTTACTCGCAGTGTTATGGTGTTACTCGCAGTGTTATGGTGTTGCTCGCAGTGTGGTTGCTCATGTGTGTGGTTGCTCATAGTGTATGATGCTTGCGGTGTCATTGCTCACGCTGTAGATGCTCTCAGTGTGGTTGCTCATGGTGTAGTTGCTCATGGTATAGTTGCTCATAGTGTCATTGCTCATGGTGTAGATGCTCACAGTGTCATTGCTCACAGTGTGGTTGCTCACAGTGTGTTTTCTTATGATGTAGTTGCTTACAGTATAGTTGCTTGTAGTATGGTTGCTCACGGTATAGATGCTCATGGTATGGTTGCTCACAGTGTGGTTGCTCACAGTGTAGATGCTCATGGTGTCATTGAGGTGTGGTTGCTCATGGCAAAGTTACTTGTAATATAGATGCTCACAGTTGCTCATGATGCGGTTGGTCACAGTGTAGTTCACGGTGTGGTTGCTCACAGTATAGTGTCTCACAACATCATTGCTTGCAGTGTCATTGCTCATGGGGTTGTTCACAGCGTAGTTATGGTGTAGATGCTTGCAGTGTTGTTGCTCATGGCATCATTGCTTGCAGTGTGGTTGTTTGTGGTGTAGATGCTAGCAGTGTGGTTGCTCACGGTATAGTTTCTCTCAGTGTAGTTGCTCATGGTGTAGATGCTCGCAGTGTTGTTGCTTGTAGTGTCATTGCTCATGGTATTACTCATGGTGTAGATGCTCACAGCGTCATTGCCCATGATGTAGTTGCTCATGGTGTGGTTGCTCATGGTATAGTGTCTCATGGTGTCATTGCTCACAGTGTGGTTACTCACAGTGTAGTTGCTTACAGTGTAAATGCTTGTGGTTGCTCCAGTGTGGATGCTCACGGTGTGGTTGCTCATGATGTAGTGTCTCATGGTGTTGTTGCGCACAGTGTGGTTACTCACAGTGTAGTTGCTTACAGTGTAAATGCTTGTGGTTGCTCCAGTGTGGATGCTCACGGTGTGGTTGCTCATGATGTAGTGTCTCATGGTGTTGTTGCGCACAGTGTGGTTACTCACAGTGTAGTTGCTTACAGTGTAGATGCTTGTGATGTGGTTGCTCTGGTGTGGATGCTCACGGTGAGGTTGCCCACGGTGTGGTTACTCATGGAATAGTGTCTCATGGTGTTGTCGCTCACAGTGTGGTTACTCACAGTGTAGTTGCTTACAGTGTAGATGCTAGCAGTGTGAATGCTCATGGTGAAGTTGCTCACAGTGTGGTTGCTTGTGGTGAAGTTGCTTGTGTTGAAGTTGCTCATGATGTAGTTGCTCATGGTGTAGTTGCTCATGTTAGTCTCTAATGATCCTTTGAATTTCTGCAGTATCAGTTTTGTAATGTCTCCTTTTTGATCTATGATTTTATTTACTTGGGTCTTCTCTTTGTCTTGGTCTGGTTAAAGATTTGTTGATTTTGCTTATGTGTTCAAAAAACCAACTTTTCATTTTGTTGGTTTTTCGTATTTTTTTGTTTCTTTTATTTCTGCTTTTATCTTATTTCTTTTCTTCTACTAATTTTGGGTTTGGTTTGCTCTTGCTTTCCTAGTTCTTTACGATGCATTGTTAGGTTACTGTTTGAAATTACCGACTTTTTGGATGCAGGTGCTTTTGCTGTTTTGGCATATTGTGTTTCCATTTTCATTTAAGAACTTTTTAAATTTCCTTCTTAATTTCTTTATTAACCCACTGGTCATTTGGGAGCATATTATTTAATTTCCATGTTTTTGTATAATTCCCAAATTTCTTGTTATTAATTTCTAATTTAATGTTTTAAGACTCGTTTTATGGCCTAACATATAGTCTATCCTTGAGAATGATCTGTGTGCCAAGGAGAAGAATGTATATTCCATGACTGTTGGATGCAATATTCTCTAAATATCTGCTAGGTCCATTTGGTCTCTAGTGCAGATTAAGTCCAATGTTTCTTTGTTGATTTTCTCTCTGGATGGTTTATCTAATAATGGAAGTGGGGTGTTGAAGTCTCCAGCTATTACTGTGTTGGAGTCTGTCTCTCTCTTTAGTTCTAATTATATTTGGTTTACATATCTGGACATTCCAATATTGGGTGCATATATATTTAAAGTTGTTATAATTAGCTGGGCATGGTGGCACGTGCCTGTAATCCCAGCTACTCAGGAGGCTGAGGCAGGAGAATTGCCTTAACCCAGGAGGCGGAGGTTGCGGTGAGCCGAGATCGCGCCATTGCAATCCAGCCTGGGTAACAAGAGCGAAACTCCGTCTCAATTAAAAAAAAAAAAAAAAAAAAAGTTGTTATATCCTCTTGCTGAATTGACCCCTTTATCGTTATATAATGACCTTTGTCTCTTTAAATGGTTTTCATCTTCAGAATCTGTCTTGTCTAGGTATAGTTACTCCTGCTCTTTTTTGGTTTCCATTTGCATTGGAATATCTTTGCATCCCTTCATTTGCAATCTGTTTGTGCCTTTTGGTGACATGTGTTTCTTGTAGGCAACAGATAGCTGGGTCCTGTTTTTGACCCATCAGCCACTCTGTCTTCTGAATAGAGGGTTTAGTCTACTGACATTCAGTATTACTGATAAGTAAGGATGCAATCCTGCTGTTTGGTTTTGTGGTCTGCTCTTCCTTCCTTTTTGCCTTCTTCCTTTTTATGAAGATGATTTTCTCTAATGGTTTGTTTTAATTTCCTTTGGGTGTGTGTTTGTTATCTGTTGTAGGTTTTTTGATTTGAAGTTACCATGAGGCTTGCAAATAACATAACCCATTACTGTAAACTGATGACAGCTGAACACTGATTGCAAAAATAAAGAAAAAAATGAATAAAAACTTTATACTTTAATTTCATCCCCTCTGCTTTTTAACTTTGTGTTGTTTTTGTTGATATCTTATTATACTTTGTTTTGAAAAGTTGTTGTAGTTATTTTTATTTTTATTTAGTTATTTTTATTGTTTTGTTTTTGAGACAGAGTCTCATTCTGTCACCTGTGCTGGAGTGCAGTGGTGCAATCTTGGCTCACTGCAATCTCCACCTCCTAGGTTCAAGCGATTCTCCTGCCTCAGCCTCCCGAGTAACAGATTACAGGCATCCACCACCACACCCAGGTAATTTTTGCACTTTTAGTAGAGACGGGTTTTCACCATGTTGGCCAGGCTGGTCTCGAACTCCTGAGCTCAGGTGATCTGCCCGCCTCGGCCTCTCAAAGTGCTGGGATTACAGGCGTGAGCCACCACATCTGGCCAGTTACTTGTTTTTCATAGGCTCGTCTTTTAGTCTTTCTACTCAAGGTGTGAGTAGTTTACATATAACAGTTAGTGTTACAACATTCTGTATTTTTCTGTGAGCTTACTGTTACCAGTAAGTTTTATTCTTTTAGATGCTTTCTTTTTTTTTTTTTTTTCTTTTTAAGATAGGGTTTCACCATGATGGCCAGGCTGGTCTTGAACTCCTGACCTCAGGTGATCCACCCACCTCGGCCTCCCAAAGTGCTAGGATTACAGGCGTGAGCCACTGCGCCCAGCCTAGATGCTTTCTTATTGCTCCTCAGCATCCTTATTTTTCAGATTGAAGGACTCCCTTTAACATTTCTTGTAGAGCAGGTCTGATGTTGATGAAATTCCTCAGCTTTTGTTTGTCTGGGAATGTCTGTCTCCTTCACGTTTGAAGGATTTTTCACTGGATATACTATTCTAGGGTAAAAGTTTACTTTCCTTCAGCACTTTAAATATGCCAAACCACTGTCTCCTAACCAGTAAGGTCTCCACTGAGAAGTCGTTGCCAGGCATGCTGGAGTTGCACCACATGTGATTTGTTTTTTTTCTTGCTGCTCTTAGGATCCTTTCTTCATCCTTGATCTTTGGGCGTTTGATTGTTACATGTCATGAGGTAGTTTTATTTGGGTTTAATCTGCTTTTATTTGGGTTAAGCCTTTTTTTACTTGAGTACTGGCTTCTTTTTCTAGGTTTGGAAAATTCTTTGATATTATCCCTTGAACAAATGTTCTACCCCGATCTCTCTCTCTGCCTGCTCTCAGAGGCCAAGAAGTCTTAGATTTGCCCGTTGGAGGCTATTTTTGAGATCCTGTAAGTGTGCTTCATTCTTTCTGTTCTTTTTTCTATTGTTTCCTCTGTGTATTTTCAAATAACCTGTCTTTAAGCTGCTCACTAATTCTTTCTTCTGCTTAATCAGTTCTGCTGTTAGGAGGCTCCATTACATTCTTCAGTATGCCAGTTGCATTTTTCAGCTCCAGAATTTCTGCTTGATTCTTCTTAATTATTTCAATATCTGTTCATTTGTCTGATAGGAATTTGAATTCCTTCTCTGTGTTATCTTAGATTGTGCTAGGCTTCCTCAAACAGCTATTTTGATTTTTCTGTCTGAAAGGTCACATATCTCTGTCACTCTGGGATTGGTCACCAGTGCCTTACATAGTTCACTTGGTGAGGTCATGTTTTCCTGGATGCTCTGGATGCTGGTGGCTGATGGTCGATGTTGTTAGGCATTTACTGTAGTCTGCAGTCTGGGCTTGTTTGTATCCATCCTTCTTGAGAAGTCTTCTGATCCATTTATTTTGCTTTTTAAAAAAACATTGAAAAATGTCCTGCTTCGTTAAACTGTTACATGGCAGTTCAGTATTAAGTGATGTTTTTGAACTAAAAAGGGATAATTTGTCTCAGGCTAACTGGAATTTGCAGGTTTCTTATGATACTAATTAGAGACTAATAGAAAAGGGGGTCGTTCGTGAGACTGAGGAGCAGCCCCAAAACCTGGCCCTGCAGCTGTCCTTGCTCATGAGGTGAGATGTTTGAAGCTTCTTTCTACAAAAGAAGCCTATCTGTGGGTTCCAACGGACAGGGGGCCGTCCTGAGCAGGGCCCTGCAGAGAGCCTGGCACCCGCGCAGGATGTGCAGCAGGTCAGGGAGGAGAAAGCAGCGAGGCCAATCCCAGCGAGTTCAGGCTGCTCCCCAGCTGCCGGCCTGGGGCAGTGTGCTCAGGCCTTGCCATGTGGCCCTGGACGCCTGCCCGTCTACCAGAGGGGGCCCCATCCCTGTACATGTTTAGGCACAGGGCTGGTCGTAGTCTGGCTTGTCTCAGTCACACCCTTTGCCCAATGGGCTTTCCAGCATCTCAGCACATGGCCCTGGCTGAGCTTGGAGCTTGCCACTCACCTAGATTAGTGTTCTGGCAGGTGTGGCCATGAGTGGTGCCTGTCACCTGCATTCAACCCTGGGGCATCTCTGCTT
This sequence comes from Saguinus oedipus, assembly GCA_031835075.1. Lineage (NCBI taxonomy): Eukaryota > Metazoa > Chordata > Mammalia > Primates > Cebidae > Saguinus > Saguinus oedipus. The sequence goes on from CM063170.1 coordinate 9,903,949, forward strand.
GAGACCTACCGGGCACTGTGCATGAAGATGACAGTGACAGCTTATTCTGTGGAGATCTCTAGCCAGGTGGCGGAGTAGCCATGATGCCGATTTGGGTTTCTCTTGGTTGTTATCTGAGTACTTGTATATTTGGTTGCTGGTAAGATCTTGTGTCAGTGAATAACCCTCACAAATGCACCACACGCTCCTGTGTCTTGTCGTCTGCTTCCCTGCTGTTTGCACACCCAGAGTCACCTGTGCACACCACACGGGGAGTGGGAATCAGGTGTGATGGGTCTCTCCTTGCATGAACTTGTCCACTCCTTGCAGGACCTTAGTGACAAGCCCAGTCAGTCATTCTTTCTCATTTTCCAGGAGGGAATGAACCTTGGAGAGGTCAGGCCAGGGCCCAGGGCCCAGGCCAGCAGGGGCAAGGCCTCGGTGTGATCTGCTTGGCTCTATGCCTTGTTGGAGCTGGGGCGGAGCAGCCCCTCCTCTGAGTCCCAGCTAGTGAACATGCTCTGAGCACAGCTGCTGCTCAGCTTCCCTGTACCTATAAGCAGCTGTAAGTGCTATTGCTAATGGTGCGTGGCTGGGCAGAGACACTTCACCCACAGTGTCAGGAGGAATGAGGCTCCTGCATCCCACAGCGCAACCAGCGACTGATGACACCACAGAGTTGGCCCCTAGTGTCATGGGGGACAGCTCTGCAGCTCGTCCACACCCCAGAGCTCCAAGGAACAGTCTGCGGCTATCCAGCTTTTTCCTGGCCTGTCCCACTTCCCTTCTTTGAGGAGTGTTGGTGCTGGTCCCCGTCTCAGGCACTGCCCTTCAGAAGCTTAGCTGGGGCACCTGGTGTATGTTAAGCTGGTTTCCTCCGCTTGTGTAGGCAAGGTAGGCAGAGGCCCAAGTGCCCCCTCTTCAGACATCTGGGGACCCTGCTGGTTTCTTCCAGAGGCCCTGGGCTCTGGGACCAGAAGTCTTTGAGGCATAGCCACTGTGCACCACACTTGCTGTAGCCACGACTCGCTAAGCACCCAGGGTGAGACAGGGCCCAGCCTGGCCAGGAGGTTTTCATGCAGAAGATTTTGAATGTGCGGCACAGCTCATGCAGCACCTAGGGTAGCTGCTGTTGCTAGTTGGACCAGGCCAGGGCATGAGGGACATGCGTGAGCCTTCAGGACAGCAGCGTTCCACTCCGGCCCAGCCAGTGGGGGCTGGCAGAGCTGCCTGAGGAGCAGGGGCCAGGCTGGGACCCAGGCTTGTGGCTCCCAGGACCCCAGCCATGCGCCTCTGCCTTGGGCGGCACCCTCATGGCAGCACTCAGAGCTGCACCATGGCACCAACCCCAGAATCCCCTCTGCCTACACGAATCCTTACCCCTTCTTGTGCACAGGTCCGGCGGGCGGTGGCTTCTGTGGTGGGCGGCTGGCTGCTGCAATTGCGTGACCGCTACTCCTTCTTCCACAAGCTCATCCCTCTGCTGCTCAGCACCCTTGATGACGAGATGCCCGAGGTCAGGTACGTGGACAGGCGTCCAGCAGGCAGCCACGAGCTCTGTCATCTGGTTTATCAGGGACTGGTTTTCCTAAACAGTAGTGCCAACAATGGTGGTTTCTCTTCACTCGGAATCTGTCACAGAAACTAACTCATGTCCCCTCGTCCAAGTGCTCTGAGATGATATGCCATACAGTAGGCCTCTGGTTTTGTAAATATCACTTCCCATTGTTTTAGCACATGAACAGAGATCAGATGGCCCCGTTTTGTACTGTCAATGAAGTACTCACAAGATGAACAGAATTTCTGGTCCACCCTTTTGGGAGTCAGGGAGCTTCCCACTCTCACACAGTGAGGTCTGTGGGCGACCGGCATCCTGGCCCACCCCTGGGGCCTCCTGGACGTCCTTGGGAACTTGCAGGGCCCTCCCCGGTATGCCCTGCCCTGAGCTGCTGTCATCTGTCTGTTGTGCCTTAGGCAGCTATCTGCTAACCTCTGGGAGGATGTCGGCCTGCAGTGGCAGAGGGAGAATGAGGAGGACCTGAAGGACAAGCTGGACTTTGCCCCTCCCCCCCCACCCCATTACCCTCCGCATGGTGAGTAGCCATGGCAGAGGCAAGCACTGGGAGATGAGTCCTTGTTGGGTGGGAAGGGGGCTTCTGAGCCTGAAGGAAGCTTTAGCTGTTGCCTTTCTGAGCCCAGGCAGATTTGTGGGTAAGGGACAGACATTCTGAGCCCAGGCGGCCACGTCAGGAAGGTCTAGTCGTCACCCCACATTGGGCTGGGACTCCTGTATCCCAGGTACCTGGGACCTCCTTGCATCCTGGGCAGAGCACATCTCTCCTCAGCGTCTAGGAGAACCCATGCATCTTGCAGTGGCCTCTCCCCTCCTCTAGGCCAGCTTTATTTTTAAAAGGCCATGGGCTTCTGAAAGCATCCAGCGCACAGCTAGACAGTGTCCACCTTGCTTCGTTGGCTGTGCACATGAGGGTGCATTGAACTCTGGGTTCCTGGGCAGCTCTGCTGGTGGTCAGGGGGTGTTGGAAACAGTGGGATGAGGGGCTCATCATTTCACCAAGACAGAGCTGGGCACGAGGGCCACGGATGAGGTGAGGTCTTTGTGGTTCCATGTAATTTCCACCCTGGGAACAGGGTCCCCTGCTTTGTGGCTTCCCACCCTTCCCATGTTTACTCCCTGGCCACGTTGCAGGCACCCATGTGCACCCATGCCTCTCACTGTGCAGAGTCCAGCAGGTCTGTCTGGAGGTGCCCAGGCCCAGCACACTTGCTCTGCCACACTGCTAGCCCACCTTAGCCTTCATCTGTTTTAGAAACCACTCCTCTTGGGGGCGGGGGACTGATTATCTTCTACTTGGTTGCAGTCAAGTGCTTTCAACACTTGAGTCTGTCTGCAGGGTATCTTCTCAAAAGTGAATGATAGAGACAAAAAAGTAGGTGATACTTATTACCAAATCAGATGCCCAGCCCAAATCAATCACATACCCTGCCCAGAGCAATCAGATGCATAGCCCAAATCAACCAGAGACCCAGCCCAAATCAGATGCGCAGCCCAAATCAGTCAGATGCCCAACATAAATCAATCCAGATGCCCAGCCCAGATCAATCAGATGCCCAGCCCAAATCAGTCAGATGCCCAGCCCAAATCAATCACATACCCTGCCCAGAGCAATCAGATGCATAGCCCAAATCAACCAGAGACCCAGCCCAAATCAGATGCCCAGCCCAAATCTGTCAGATGCCCAGCCCAAATCTGTCAGATGCCCAACATAAATCAATCCAGATGCCCAGCCCAAATTAATCAGATGCCCAGCCCAAATCAATCAGATGCCCAACCCAAATCCAGATGCCCAGCCCAAATCAATCAGATGCCCAGCCCAAATCAAATGCCCTGAGAGATTTGTAGCCTCGACTTACCATGTCACCTCCCTGGCCTAGTCCAGGCACTGAAGTAGCATGGGGGTCAGGTCACTGTGCTGGACGTAAATGTTTTATGCTGTGAAATACAGCACTAAAGCAGCTTGTTGGCCAGGCACGGTGGCTCATGCCTGTATCCCATCTATTGGGGAGACTAGGGTGGGAGGATCACCCTGAGCTGGAGACCAATCTGGGCAACACATTGGAGTCGGAGACCAATCTGGGCAACACAGCAAGACTCCGACTCTACAAATATTTTAACAAAAACAAAACAAATTAGCTGGCTGGTGATGGCACACACCTGTATCCCAGCTGCTCAGGAGGCTGAGGAGGGAGGATCACTTGAGTCCAGGAGGTTGAGACTGCAGTGAATTATGATTACACCCCTGCACTCCAGCCTGGGTAACAGAGTGAGACCCCGTTTTAAAACAAAAAACAGTTTCTTGTGTCTGGTATTGATACTTGGTGTCATGTTAAGTCTATGCCCACAGAGCCATGGCTCCCTCCCAAGCCTGTGAATCACAGGGCTGCTATTCCTTCCAGTCGGCATTCTCGACCACACAGCCTTGCCCCATGCTGCTCAGTGGCTGTAAGGGGAAGGCACATGTATTGGGAAAAGGCACAGAAGTTAGTTGCAAGCAAGGTTTATTCTGATGGAATGAAGCCAGTTTGAGAATGCTTGATTTTTTTTTTTTTTTTTTTTGAGATGAAGTTTCACTCTTGTTGCCCAGGCTGGAGTGCAATGGCTCAATCTCAGCTCACTGCAACCTCAGCCTCCCAAGTAGCTGGGATTAGAGGCATGTGCCCCCACACCTGGCTGAGTATTTTTAGTAGAGATGGAATTTCACCATGTTGGCCAGGCTGATCTTGAACTCCTGACCTCAGGTGATCCACCCACCTCGGTCTCCCAAAATGCTAGGATTAAAGGTGTGAGCCACCACACCTGGCTCCCTCGATCTGTTTTAAAACGTAGAACCTAGATACAAGGCCACTTACCAACTCACTGTTGAACTCACACTCTGTCTCCACACCAGCAGTGGGAGTGGGGTCCCACAGGCGCTGTGGGTCTCTGTCAGTGTCTTTCCCTCTAGCCGCTTTTGCCTTGGTCAGATCTTGAAGCTAAGCTGTGGGTTGTGTTTGCTCCTAGAGATTTCAGCTGGGCTTTTCTCACTGATGAGGAAATGTTGCGTCTTAGAGAGGGTCCAGCCTGTCTGCCTAATTGATGCTAGACAGAGCCCAAGCTGCATAGCAAATCCTTCTCCACATGCTCACTGAGAAGCCAGTGCAAGACCTTTCAGGTGTCAGTGGGGCAGGAAGGGCCATCCCCAAGACGTCGGAGGGTCCAGTCCTTCCCCCTGTCCACCAGAAACGGAGGCAGATAGGGGTGGGGACTGTTTCTGGAAGGTACAATCCTTGGAATGCAATAAAGGAGGAGAAGAGAGTGAGGCGCACACATAAACACAAACACATACCCATACACATGCACACATGTGCATACAACACTCACACACTCCCGGCTCAGCCCCCTCTTCCCCTCCACCCTTTCCCAGCCAACTGGCTGTAGGTTCCCAGAAGGGGCTTCTTCCCTGTGGTGGAAACACGGGCTCTTTTGATGCTGCCTGATTTAGAAATGGTTCAAGGACTTGGGGACATTCCTAACTGATAATTGTAAAAAGACAGTTAGTTACACATGCCGAGGTGTGGAGAATGTTAGGCACAGAATTTTTGTTTCAAGTAGAGCAGAGTAAATTTAGAATTGAATTACAATCAAAGTCAGTGGCATAAGCACTACATTTTGTTAGATTTTTGGCATTTCCCCTAAAATTACTTTTCTTCAGTCTGTAGATTTGAATTTTAAATAGGATTCCTCAGGTTTTTTTCTACAGTATTTTAAATGTCAGATCAGGAGATTATTTGAGTCTCTTCCTCAAAAGTTCGCACTGACCTCATCTCACCAAGCACACGCCCTTGTTACCATCCTGCCACCCCCTCACCCACCTTGCCCAGGGCCCTCCTTACTGTCCTGCTGCCCCCTGCCCACCTTGCCTAGGGTCCGTGATGTCCCTTCCCTCAGAGACCACATCCCATTCAGCCTTCCAGGATGCAGCTCTGTGATTTTTGAGCAGCACCACCTCTGTCTTCCTGACGTGGGCATCTCTACCACCCGGAACCGCCCTTGGGCCCTGACACTGCTGCCGTGGGCTGTGTCCCGTGCGTCCCTTCCAGGGTGTCATGTGCATGAAGCTGTGGGAGCGCAGCTGCTGGTGTCTGCTCCTTCCTGTCTGCGTGGCGCATTGGAGGCATCCGTGTCACCTGTGTCTGCAGCACTTTCCCTCTTAGCATGAGTCACATTCCCTCCTGTGGACGGACCATCCGGTCACCAGTGGGAGCACATTCAGGTCCTTTATAGTCTTCAGCAATCACAGATAAAGCTGATGTAAACACCCACAACCGGTTTCTGTGTGAGTGTGTTTTATTGGATAAACACTCAGGCGTGGGTCTTTGTTGGAAATTCACCATGCTGTTTTCCTCAACATCCATGCCAGGTTGCATCCCCATCAGGACAGGATGAGATTTCCAGGGGCCATTCGTGCAGTTAGGCAGGCATGTAGGGTGGGGTTTGCTATTTTTAGTGTGTCTGGTTGGTGTGCACCAGTGGCTCACAGGGTTTAGTTTTTGATTCCCTAATGACAGAAGGTGCTGGGGCTGTTTCCTGTGCTGCATTGCACGCCTACACACCCATGCGGCATCTTTGTCACATCTGCCATGCATTAGATCGAGTTCTCTGTTTCTGAGTAACGAGTTTGAGGACCCCTGCTGTGCCCTGGATGCAGGTCCCTAATCAGACTGTTTTAGGCTCCACAGCAGGGCCTCAGCTCCAGCTCCTGCTCCCCTCTTCAGAGCTCTGGCAGCTGCCCCCCTGCCCTGCCCCACCTGCTCTGCTTCCTCCTGCCCCTCATGCCAGTGGACCGAGATCCTGTGCTCACCTCACTGCTCGCTCCAGGGGCCAGTCCATCTGCTGCCATCCCCAGCACCCCAAGGTGGTGAGCCAGGCTCAGTGGCTCTGTGAGCACCTGGTAAGCTGATGAGTGGCTACATGGCCTATCTTACCTGCAAGAACAGACAGTTTGACCGTGTGGTTGGGTTGCAAAGAGCATAAACAGGCAAAGTTTGGTAATGTTTTCAGATTGCTGCCAACACAAGCAGTGCTCAGAAGTTATGACCTGTCAATAAGGAATTCACATGGGCCTGGATCTGAAGTTTCATTGGGGCCCAGCTTTCCCGTTTCCTAAGAAAAGGGATGCGCATGATGTAGAAATGTAATTCATACCATGTAATTTGTCGTTAGGTTTGCAAACACTGCGTAAGTTTCCAGTTAACAGTACTGAAATAAAACTGCCTTCAGAAATAGCAAGCTTCATGCTGGGAGGATTGGGAGGGCATCACTTACTGTCCTGAAGTCGGTTACTTACCTGAACAGAGTGCCCTTCTCAGGTGGAAGCACAAGTTCACGCTTGGCATGTATCTGACAATCACACTGCCAGCCGCCAGCAGCAGATGGCTCGGTGACAGCAACTCCAGAGTTCTTTCTGCTTTGAGATTATCCCTCTGAAAATTGTCTTCCTTGGCAATGCCTCGAGTATAAAGGAAAGTGCCTCTTGGTGCTGGTGAGTGGCCAACCAGAGCTTTTCACACAAGAGGACAGAGTTTGAGAGTTTGCTCTTCTTAAAGCCTGGCTTAGAAACGAGCAGGATTCCTGGTGGATGAACTCTATAACATGACGGCTTTCTCCTCCACCCTCCGTTCTCCTGTTCTGCCTCAGAGCTTGTACCCGTTTTGCTTTGCTTGTATGTTTCATGTGTGTTTAGAAAGATGGAAGCTTGGGTGGCTCACGCCTGTAATCCAGCACTTTGGGAAGCCGAGGCGGGTGGATCACGAGGTTGAGATCGAGACCCTCCTGGTCAACATGGTGAAACCCCGTCTCTATTAAAAATATAAAAAATTAGCTGGGCATAGTGGCGCATGCCTGTAATCCCAGCTACTCAGGAGGCTGAGGCAGGAGAATTGCCTGAACCCAGGAGGCGGAGGTTGCGGTGAGCCAAGATCGCGCCATTGCACTCCAGCCTGGGTAACGAGTGAAACTCTGTCTCAGGAAAAAAAAAAAGATGGAAGCTTGAATGGAAATTGTCAGAAATGCTACGTTGTGCAAATGGATTGGAAAGCCTGGTTAACATCGTTTGAAGCCAGCAAGGTCCCACATGTGGCGCATAGACCCATTCTGAGTTAGCCTGGGGTGTTACAGAAGAAGGAACTTTTCTTTCATGCTTTTTTTTTTGAGACAGAGTCTTCCTCTGTAGCCCAGGCTGGAGTGCAGTGGCATGAACTCAGCTTACTGCAACCTCCGCCTCCCAGGTTTAAGTGATTTCCCTGCCTCAGCCTCCTGAGTAGCTGGGATTACAGGCATGAGCCACCACACCCAGATAATTTTTTGTATTTTTAGTAGAGACAGGGTTTCACCATATTGGCCAGGCCAGTCTCCAGCTCCTGACCTTGGGTGATCTGTCTGTCTCGGCCTCCAAAACTGCTGAGATTACAGGCATGAGCCACCGTGCCTGGACTATGTCTGCTATAATATTAAGTACAGAAAAACAGGCTTCAGAGCCATGTAAGCCCATGTGCTGCGTAACAGCATGTGAGTCCATGACACACCGCATGGGGAAGGGTGTTCCCCTCAGATGATATCACTGTGTTTTCCCTGTACCTTTTCCGTGTTTAGAAACGTAAACGCTCATCGTTGTGTTGTAGTTTCTGCATGTTCTCTGCAGTCACCTGCTGCACAGGTTTGTAGCCCAGGAGCCTCACATAGGCTACGTCGCACAGCCTAGGCGTGGAGGAGGCTGCACCATCCGGGTTTGTGTCCGTCACTGTAGGATATTTACATGGCAATGAAATCACCTAGCAGCGTGTTTCTCAGAATGCATTCCCACTGTTGAGCAGCACATGATTGTACCCAGAACGAGTGGTCCCCCACCTTTTTGGCACCAGGGACTGTTTTTGTGGAAGACAATTCTTTCATGGATGGGGCAGGGAGCAGGGTGGTCTCAGGATGAAATTGTTTCACCTCGGATCATCAGACATTAGATTCTCATGAGGAGCGCACAACCCAGATCCCTCCCACACACAGTTCACAAAAAGGTTTGCCCTCCTTTGAGAATGGAATGTGGCCACTGATCTGACAGGAGGTGGAGCTCAGGCGGTCATGCTTATTCGCCAGCCACTCACCTCCCGCTGTAGGCCCAGTTCCTAACATGCCACAAAGCAGTACCAGCCTGTGGTCCAGGGCGTGGGTACCCTTGCCCAGCACCATCCAGTATTTCTTTGGAAACACCCATAAGCCTAGGTACCCACAAAGCTCTGTTCAGCTGTCAGTGAACCCCTCCCTGCCTGTTCTTGGTCACGCTTCCCTCATTTCGCAGACTTTCCACAGTGGATCTTCATCAGGAAGAAAGGTACAGCCAGGCATGGTGGCACATGCCTGTAATCCCAGCACACTGGGAAGCCAAGACAGGTGGATCACCCGAGTCCAGCAGTTCAAGACCACTGTGGCCAATGTGGTGAAACCTCGTCTCTATTAAAAATACAAAAATTGGCCTGGTTTGTCTTTTCATTTTGTAGCGAGATGTTTGGAGATTATGTATGTAAGGACTTGCCTCCAGAGTATAGAAAGAGCTCTTGAAACTCAGCAGGTAAACAATCCAGTTTTCTAAATGTACAGAAAACAATTTGGAAAGACCGTTTTTCATCAGGGAAGATAACACAGGCGGGAAACAGGCCCATGAAGAAGACGCTCAGTGTCGTTAGTCATTGGGGAATGCAAACGAAAACCACATGGAAATGCCGGGGTGCCTCTCAGACAGGTTTCAGTTCAAGACTGACTGTACCACATGCAGGTGAAAATGAGGAGTGCAGACTGGCACAGCCACTTTGGAAAATAGTTGGACAGTTTCTGAAACGGTTAAATGTGCACATTCCATGTGACCCACCTCTTCCACAGCTGGTATTTTCCCCAGCACAGTGAAAGCACAGGCCACACAGACTGGCCCTGGAAACCACTCGAACGCTCCTCCACAGATGAGCAGGCAGTAAACTGGCACTCCACAGAAAGGCCACTCCCCAGCTTCAGACAGCAGCGGAAGCAGGGACAGACCTTAGAAAACCACGCGAAGTGAAAGAAGCAGAGAAAGAAAGAGTGAACGACAGGCCTCCACTTGCATAAAGCTCTGGAAAGTTCAGCCCAGTCACAGGACTCCAGATCCAGGGATGCTGGAGTGCAGTGGGGGCCGTGCTGCAGAGGAGCAGAGGAAGCCAGGGGGAGGCTATGGCCATCACCCCACCATGGCAACGGCTTCGCAGGCATGTCTGTGCTGAGAACTCAGTCTGATCATCCATGTCAGCACGTGTGGCAAGTGTGTTACTTGCATCTCTGTGTGGCTATAAATGTTTGTTTTTTGAGACAGGGTCTCGCTCTGTCATCCAGGCTGGAATGCCACCTCAGCCTCCTGAGTAGCTGGGACTACAGGCGTGCACCACTGCGCTTGGCTAATTTTTTTGATTTTTACAGAGATTGGGTCTTTGCCATGTTGCCCAGGCTGGTCTTGAACTTTTGGGCTCTAGTGATTCGCCTGCCTCAGCCTCCACAGTGCTAGGACTGTAGGCGTGCACCACCCATGTGAATGTTCTCAATGAATGGTGCATTTGGCAGCTTTGCGCCCACCCCAATTTCAAGACTCATTTTGAAATTGTGAGGCTGAAACAGGTATCCCTTAAATGTGATGTGCAGTAAGTTGAGTTGTCGAGGTTTGGCTTGTGAATTTCTCCTCCTCCTCTCTCATTTTCATCCCAGAGCATCGCCCTGTGCTAGGCTGTCGGGAGCTCGTCTTCAGGAACCTCTCCAAGATCCTCCCCGCGTTGTGCCACGACATCACCGACTGGGTGGTGGGGACGCGAGTGAAGTCGGCGCAGCTGCTATCTGTGCTGCTGCTGCATGCCGAGGACCACACCACACAACACCTGGAGATCATCCTCCGGACGCTGTTCCTGGCCTGCGCTGACGAGGAGACAGCCGTGGTCCATAGCGTGAGTGGCCATGTTCCAGTCATGGTTGCGGAGCTCTAACTCAAGCTAAGATCCTGCCCCGGCGGCGTGCAGGGCCCAAGGCTGTGACAGACACAGTCGGGAGGTCACCACTGCAGCCGAGACAGCATTCCCCTCACCCCCGGGCTGCAGCCCCTCCCCATGCCCAGTCCCTGGGGACCACTGGTCTGTTTGCTGTACCTGTAGAAAACTGTATTGAGGGTGGATCCTCCATGCCATCTTCAAGCATACTCAGGCACGCAGTGCCAGCTGCTTGTGTAAATGAGCCATGCACCAGACAGGGCCCGGGCTGCTGATGCAGGACCAAGACACCCAGAGTTCAGCTTTGACATTCGGGCAATACTGAGGGCCCTTCCAGGCCTTGCAGGGGCTGTGGGGGCATCCAGAGGGGAGTGTGGCACAGCGTCAGGTGTCCTGCATGTGGTGCCCCTGGGCCATCCTCTTTCTCACTGTCCGCATCCGGCTGGTGGTTATCGCCTCTTCGAGGGCGGTACACACAGGGAAGTCCCATGCTCAGCCTGCTCCTCCTCACTCAGCCAGGCCACGCCTTGTGCTGACAGTCACCACCCCGGGGGTCTTCACACCCACCCCACAAGGACGCCTCCTAGTGCTCAGGACAAAAGCTAAAGCTTTCATTTAAGGTTTCAGTCCAGAATATCCTGATCTTGAATCTTTAATTCCATCACAAAGACACCTTGCCAGTAGCTTTTCCTTTTAGTAGCCAGGCATGCTGGTGCATACCTGTGGTCCCAATCTGGTCAGGAGGTGGAGGTGGGAGGATCACTTGAGCCTGGGAGGTCAAGGCTGCAGTGAGCTATGATTGGGCCACTGCACTCCAGCCTGGAAGAGAGAGTGAGACACTGTCTCAAATTAAAAAAAAAAAAAAATTTAAATCATTGTTACTGATTCAAAGTATTGTTGCAGCTTCCATGTTTAAAAGCGGATTATATTAAGCTTGTAATTTACATGTCATGTTTCTACTTTTCAAAAACTACGATGGATTTAAAATTGTCTGTAGTTCTCTGTGGAATCTATGAGGGAGCGAGAGACATGGCGGAGGAGTGAGGTGGAGACAGGGTGGGAGACATGGCTATTCAGGGTAGCGTGTGGGAGCCCCCAGGTAGTCAGCATCCAGCCCGGTCTCTGTTCTGGGCTTCTCCCCACTGTCAGGCTGGGTTTAAACTCTAGCAAGTGGAAGTTGTGTGAGAGGGGCTTTAAGGTAGGCATTTGAGTTTTGACTTTTTTATATTTTGGGGGGTGGAGGTTAGTTGATTTTTTTTTTTTTAACTTTCTATTTTGAAACAGATTTCCAGTAAGTGGGAGAAATTGCACAAAGAACCTCCTGTGCCTTTGCCCACTGTCCCGGAGCTTCCATCTTCCCTGAGCACGATAGTATCAAAACCAGGACATGCATGGCTGTTGGTCTGTGTTTAGTGGTCCCACGGGCCCCTTGGGCAGCCCCTGCTGCCACACCCACTCCGTGGCACCACCCACCTCTCCCTCCCTGTCCCTGGGTCATTGTGAGCATGTTTTATATGTGTACTCAAACTCAGCATCGAGTTTGAGTACACTGTGCAGTATTTTTGGCCTTAGCTTTTGTCACTTGTCAGAAGGGCCTGAGATTAACCCATGTAGTTGGGTGGTCAGCCACTGTTCCTTTTCATTGGCAGTGGAATTCCATGGTGCAGAGGTGCTGGTGTGTATTGATCACTGTGGAATTCCAGGTGCAGAGGGGCTGGTGTGTATCTATCCACTGTGGAATTCCAGGTGCAGAGGGGCTGGTGTGTATTGATTTGCTTAGTCATGGGAAGTTTGGGTCACTGGCATCCAATGGGGGCACATGTGGTGAACGTGCTGCCAGAACACAGACTTCCTTTGGACCAGACTTTACCTCGAGGACGTGTCCTGCTCGCTGGCTGTGAGCCTGGCCTCAGGGTTATTCTAAGATCACACGAGGACTCTCGTGCGTTTCGTGAAAGCTCTGAGTGCATGCCAAGGAATCACTCCACTTAACACAGGGCTGTGTCTGGTGCACGGGAGGCCACAACACTGAGAGCAGGAGGCCAGGCTGAGACCTTTGGGTTTGGGTCTGAGTTTTCTCATATTTTTTTCTCACAGTGTTCAAGATCCGCAGAGCTCATCGGGACATTTGTCAACCCTGAGGTATTTCTGAAGCTGATCTTACCGATGCTGAAGAAGGGGCCCTCCGCCTCTGGCCTCCTGGTGCTGGCCTCCACCATTCGGGGTTGCCCCCGAGAAGCCCTCCAGCCGCACCTGAAAGCCATTGCCACGGAGCTGACACAGGCCCACATCCGCCAGGCATCTGAAAATGTAAGAGTACTTGGCAGTGGGGAGGACTGGAGAAGAGGAGGAGCCTCCTCTGCCGGGCCATCTGCCATCATTCCCACATGTTTGTGGGTCCACCCGTGCCTCCACTGGGCCGTCAGAAATACCCAGTGGTAGCCGAAGTGCCCTTAGCCGGGGTGCCCTCACTGAAGCCCCTCATCGGGGGGCCTCTCCCTGTGCTGTGCAAAGCTGCAGCCTCAGCCCCAGCCCTAGCCACAGGTGGCCACTCACACGTTGGTTGCTGCTCCTTTTTTGGCCATGCTGGCCACGGTTCACATGTTAGATGACTCAGGACGTGTCCACAGCTGGGACCCGCTGGCCCGTGCTGCTGGGGGTGGATGCAGGGTCCATGTCTTCCCACCCCTGAGGAGTGTGGTTGCATATTCGCTATTCCACCCAATCCCCACGGTATCTGCACAGATTGTACGTCTCAGGGTGCACTGGCAGCCTGTTCTCCATCCGTGCTGCCTGGCGTTCCGATCTGTGCTTCAGACAGCCCAGCTGCATATTTGCCAGAAACATTTGTTTAATTTTAAATTGAGCAGCAAAGCCTTGACCTCAGAAGATAAAATAGCCTAGGTAGTTGGGCTTAATTGTTTGGAATACTCCATGATTGTTTTCTATGGAAGAAGAAATGATGACTTTCCTTTGGTTTGGAGGTGATTGGTCCCCATCTATGTTTGTGTTGAACCCAGCACCCCAGACCTTTTTAGGACACAGGGCTGCCCTAACTGGGCAGCCATGCACAGTGAGCCTCAGTACTTGCTCCAGTTCGATTGTTTCCGTCAGCTTCTACAGCCCCAAAGCTGGATGGGCTGCTGGGACTTGCAGCTCTGCTGTCAGCCCGGCCCATCCGGTGTCAAGGTCGCCTCTGTCCTCAGAATGAGAGGTGAGGGTGTTCACAGTCATTATTATAAATGGTTTTAAGAAACCTGTAAGCAATTCCTGGAATACACAGAGGGAAGGAAATGGAGCTAGGTTCGGGAAGGGAGCGGGACTGGGGCGTGTGCTCGTGGCATTTTAGCCACGTTTCAGCTTTTTCCAAAACCTGTTTTTAATACATCATCAAATCTATGTCAGTTCTGCGCTTTCCTTTTACTCACAAGGGGTTCTGAAGATGGTTTTGATTCCTGTATATAGATTTATAAGCCAGAAGCATTTTTTTTCTTGAGGGATTTAATTTGAAAATGTGCACAAGTGCCTAAGTCCTCATCTTACAAACTTTATAGCCAAGAAAATCTGATTTTCACATCTTCACATTGGTTACAGGAAAACAGAATTATGTAGACCCATGGCTGTGCATTTGGCTCCCCATCTTCCAGTGTTATGGAGGAAAAATTTATTCAGCAGTTGTTCAGACAGAGACCTCTTCTGACAAAGTCCAGTCACACAGGCCCCCTGGAGAGCCAGCCTCAACCTCCCAGGCTGGGAACATCTGTGGGCCCTTTGGCCAAGGAGCTAGTCACAGTGAAAACCCAAGACATATATTTCACTGCTTTCTGTGTTTATTTTTTTGTTCTAGAGTGATCCTCCCACCTCGGCCTCCTGAGTTGCTGGGACAACAGGTGTGTACCACCACACCTGGATACTTTTTAAATTTTATTTATTTTTATTTATTTTGTCACCCAGGTGTAATCTCGGCTCACTGCAACCTCTGCCTCCCAGGTTCAAGCAATTCTCCTGCCTCAGCCTCCCAAGTAGCTGGGATTACAAGTGCACGCCACCATGCCTGGCTAATTTTTATATTTTTAATAGAGATGGGGTTTCACCATGTTAGCCAGGCTAGTCTTGAACTCCTGACTTCCAAGTGATCAACTCGCCTTGGCCTCCCAGAGTGCTGGAATTACAGGCATGAGCCACCACGCCTGCCTCCTTTTCTTAACAGACTTAAATTTTTGGCAAGAAAGGGTGAACGCACTCAGGTGTCAGGCCTGAGGCTCCGTGCACTTTTCCGTGGCTGGCCAGGCTTTGTTTGTGTCGTGTTGTTTGGGAAGTCGATTTTGTTTCCCACAATTATTCTCCAGTAGCTGTGAGAACAGGTTAAGAATGTCTTTCAAGAACAAACTGAAATTGTTTTAAAGCCCTGTGTTAAACAGAGAAGTTGTGAAGATGTATTCTAAACTGAGCCTGACTTCACTGAGCCCCCCTGCCCTGGGTTCACTGGGAATCTGATTTTAGCAGTAGGTACTTCCCAGGTGTCTTGGGCCCACCAGGGAAACGACCTTGACCAAGGGGAACCGGAGTCTCCTGGGAAAGAGTTTAGCACAGGCCTGAAGTAAGGAAATGGGTATCTCACCAATTCGGTTCTTATGCAGGGAAGCCGGCAGTTCTGGGATCCCCTTGCCAGTGCTAACAAAAAGAGTCTCTTGTACTTTAGTGAATTAAAAACTTTTGCAATCTTAGATAATGCATATTTTGAAATAGTATTTCAAAATACTATTTCAAAAAATACTGAGAATTATTTTTTGCTGTATCTTTTTTATTTTTCATTCTGTCTGTGTGGGGAGGCGGCAGACACTGAAAATTATCTGGTCATATATAGAGAAATCCATAAATGTTAAGTCTTGTCACTTCCTCAGAGACGGTGCTGCATTCAGGGTGGAAGGGTGGTGTTTGCTGCAGAGGATGCCTGATTCCCCTTGAATTCCTATGGAATTCCCATGCCCGGAGGTGCTGTCAGCCAGGAGCAGCTGTGTCTTCTAAACTCGACTGCCTTCTGATTTTAACTGAAAAAGATGGTAGCTCCTGAAGTGTACATGACAGGTCATTCTAGAAACTAGCCAGACAGTGTCCTCAGAAGTCAGTCAGTCAGTCAGTGCAGGCCTCGGAGAAATGGGGCCTGGGGGAAAATCAGGAATGGAATAAAAACAGCAATCCGTGGCTTCTTTGGGAATTGGGGTGGTCAGTGCTCATGGCCCAGCTCTGAGGTAGTCGGTGTCACACAGCTCCGCATCTTCTGTGGATCAGGCCAGGGGCCTGGGGTGCAAAGACTGAACACTGCTGTGATATAGTGGGAGTGTTTTGTTTAGCCTTTCATGATTTAGATCAGTGGTGAATGAGTCATAGAGTTTTAGAACTGAATCAGAAATTTAGAAACAACCCATTGTCTGGTCAAATAATGACCAAACTTTTTTGAACTCACACCCCCATTAGTAAAAACACTTTAAGCATAGACCTCCGATATATGTACACTGTTGATAAATCATGTGTTTAAATTATGTACATGACCACTGTCCTGATTCACTCTGTACTTTATGAAACATACATAAAATAGACATTAGAGGGACGTTGTAGAGGTAACTACAGGCCAGGCCTGGTGGTTCATGTCTGTAATTTCAGCACTTTGGGAGGCCAAGGCAGGAGGATCATCTGAGACTACGGGTTTGAGGCTGCAGTAAGCTGCGATTGCACTGCTGCACTCCAGCCTGAGTGACAGACAAGACCCTGTCTCTAAAAAATAAATTAAAATTTATCATAAAAGAATTAAACATATATGCAAAGTCTTAGGGATTCTTGGGTCCCCTCCAGCACACACCTGCTGCGTTGCAGGCTTCAGATCCTGGCTGATTCTCAGTAGATGAGGCTGGAGCCGGGAGGAGAAGCCATTCAACCAGCACAGCCTCAGGTGCAGAGCCAAGACTCTACCTTCCCATCAGTCAGAAAACTTCTGTTTGTTGTTTTTGAGACAAAGTCTTGCGCTGTCACCTAGGCTAGAGTGCAGTGGCATGATCTCAACCCACTGCAACCTCTGCCTCCCGGGTTCAAGCGATTCTCCTGCCTCAGCCTCCTGAGTAGCTGGGATTATAGGCACCTGCCACCACGCCTGGCTAATTTTTTATATTTTTAGTAGAGATGGGGTTTCACCATCTTGGCCAGGCTAGTCTCAAACTCCTGACTTCGTGATCTGCCTGCCTCGGTCTCCCAAAGTGCTGGGATTACAGGCGTGAGCCACTGGTGTTATAGAAATATCCAAAAGTGCACAGAGGAGGAACAAGCAAGAGAAGGAAGGTCCACAGGCTTCAGCGCTGACCAGCTGTTTGCATTGGTGTTCTGCCTGCCTGGGGCCACTTTTCTTTTTAACTTTGGAGGGTGGTGAGAACCCAGGTGTGTTATAAAGCAGATAATGTGATGCACCAGCATTTCACTTACAGTTACCACTGTGTGCATCACTAACACAGCATCTTAACCACATAGCTAAAATGCCTGTAAACATTTCATAAAATAAGTACAAAGTCCTTAGCTCCCAGTCTATGTTCAGTTTTCCCATCGTTAAGCATGCCCTTTTATGGTTGATATGCCAGAGCCCCCCATCCGGCTCCTGGGGCTGTCCCTGTGGGGGTTTTTCCCATACCTGCTGCTCCTCATGAACCCCCCATCCAGTGCCTGGGGCTGTCCCCGTGGGGGCTCTTCCATACCCACTGTTCCTTATGAGCAGTAGACTAGGAGCCCCAGGAGGCTCTGTCAGCCCTGGTGCTAGGGCCAGGGGCTGGAGCCCTGTCATTGGTCCATTCTCATGCCGCTAATAAAAACATACCAGAGACTGGGTAATTTAAAAGAAAAAGAGGTTTAATGGACTCACAGTTGCACATGGCTGGGGGAGGTCTCACAATCATGGTGGAGGAACAAAGTCACTTCTTACATGGTGGCAGGCAAGAGAGCATGTGCAGGGGAACTGCCCTATATAAAACCATCACATCTCATGAGACTCTCATGAGAACAGCACGGGAAAAACCCACCCCATGATTCAGTTACCTCCCACTGGGCCCCTCCCAGGACACATGGGGATTATGGGAGCTATGGTCAAGATGGGACTTGGGTGGGGACATGACCAAACTGTACCAAGCCCTGACAGTGTTGCTGATCTCTTCCAGGACCTCTACCTGGAGCGTCTGCTGCTCTGCGTGCAGGCCCTGGTATCCGTGTGTTGCAAGGACTGCAGCATGGCCAGCTTGCAGCTCATGGATGTGCTGCTGACCATAATGGCCCTCGCAGGTTCCACCAGCCTCAGGGACAAGGTAAGGCTGACAGCTGTAGCAGCTGCTTGGCCTAGTGGAGCTCACAGCTGGAAGGCATCTCTCTGTAAGTGAGATGAACCTTCTCCCACACATGCCCTCTGCGCTTGAGCCTCAGGCCTCAAGCATGTCTGACCAGCAAAGACTAGGGGTTGAGAACCTTGTGGATGACTCCCTGGGTGACGGCCTTCAGGGCAGCCCTCCAGCTCCCAGTGTATTCTGCTATGCGGGAGTGAAGACAGCTATTTACTTTTAGGGTCTACAGCAAAGAAGCAAACAAGAAGTAAGACATGATAACCTTTAAACCTGTGCATTTGGGATTTAATAGTTCACAAGTGACTGTGAGTCTGGGGAGAAGATGCCATGATTTCCCGCTCTAATTGCAGCAGAGCTTTCAAAAGTATTTGCTGCCCATCAGCTCCCTGTTTATGCCACAAAATCATCTTTTTTTTCAGTGGAGTCTCGCTCTGTTGCCCAGGCTGGAGTGCAGTGGTGCAATCTTGGCTCACTGCAACTTCCACCTCCTGGGTTCAAGTGATTCTCCTCCCTCAGCCTCCTGAGCAGCTGGGACTACAGGCACGTGTCACCATGCCCAGCTAATTTTTGTATTTTTAGTAGAGACAAGGTTTTGCCATGGTGGCCAGGTTGGTCTTGAACTCCTGACCACAGGTGATCTACCCGCCTCGGCCTCCCATAGTACTGGGATCCCAGTCATGAGTCACCACACCTGACCATTATGCCCAAAGGTCTTGTAACCCCAACCTCACCGTGGGCCCCTGGGGCCCCTGCAGGCCCAGGTATCTGCCTCTCCAGGCCCAGATATCTGCCTCTCCAGAAGCTGAGACTCAGTTCTTCCCTCCATTCTGTCTCTTTGGACGGTCCCTCTCAGCAGGTTCTCTCTTGGGAGATTCATGGCCTGAATGCACCACAGAGAACCTGGAGGAGGCTGCTACTTCCCCTTCTCTTCTTGGGGTCTCTTTAAAAACAAGCTTTCCAAGGGCATGTGTCTCAGCAGACGCTATCACTGATGGGGCATTAGGTACCAGCAAAAGTAGAGTCTTTGCCTGCTGGCCGTTGGAGAAGAAGCCAGGCAGCCCCAGATTCAGACTCCAGGCTTTGGGCAGCAGTCTCTGGGGACCTTCAGCCCTTCCTCTGTTTCTAAACACCCAAAGAGAACAGCACGGCTAAAAGGTAGCCGAGGTTGTCATCTCTGTCCCCCAAGTTACCTTTACCTGGAGGTCTGGTCTGCTGGACTTAACTCTCTAAGCCACTTGCCTGCACCTCTCTGTCTCTCACTGCCTTAGAGTAGCTCTGCCTGCCCAGGCAGATGCCTAGGGACCCCCTGTGTTATGTGTGTCCTAGGAATGCACAGTGCCTGCTTCATGATTCACTGCATAGATGGCGTTAGCGCAAACGGGATCAGGATCTCACTTCACACCCACAGCCCTCACTCTCCTGCACCCTGGGAAGGGCTCCATGTGGCAGCCTCCCTCCTGATTATCCCACCAGGCCCAGCCTGCCTGGTTCTTACACAAGGGGGATGGTCAGTCCCGGCAAGGAGGCTTGAGCCCTGAGCGTTGGAATTGTCCCAGCCTCTGACTTGTAACCTCCAGGCGCAGGAGACGATGGACTCACTGGCCGCTGCGGAGGGCGTCAGCAGCTGCCAGGACCTCTACCGCAAGTACCTGGGACCTCTCCTTGAGCGGGCAACCGCGTCGCACCTCGACTGGACCGCGTACTCGCCGGAGCTCCTGCATTTCAGTGTCATCATCGTGCAGTCAGGTGAGCCCTCCTGACAGCCTGTGAGCCGTGCCTGCCCCCGCTCAGGCCACACACCTGCTCCCCCGGGGGTTCAGCAGATACCGGCATCAACCAGCTGAGCTATGGTTCACTGAGACATGTTTTTAAAAGGACCCAGTAGGGCCGGGCGCGGTGGCTCAAGCCTGTAATCCCAGCACTTTGGGAGGCCGAGGCGGGTGGATCACAAGGTCAAGAGATCGAGACCATCCTGGTCAACATGGTGAAACCCCGTCTCTACTAAAAATACAAAAAAATTAGCTGGACATGGTGGTGCGTGCCTGTAATCCCAGCTACTCAGGAGGCTGAGGCAGAAGAATTGCCTGAACCCAGGAGATGGAGGTTGCGGTGAGCCGAGATCACTCCATTGCACTCCAGCCTAGGTAACGAGCAAAACTCTGTCTCAAAAAAAAAAAAAAAAAGTACCCAGTAGTCACTCCTGACTGGAGAATGAGCATTTTCAGGAACAAAACCTTTTAAAAGCTCCAGGAACATCACATTGAAGACTGGGATGCAGCTCTTCCAGTTGGTCTAGGCACACATGTTCATGTGAAACCTTCAAAGTATGGTTTTTTTCCTGGCCTGTTTTGTGGCCTGGCTTCTTAAATATGTCTGGATTTTGTTGTAGAATGCAGATGTCCAGCCATGTGGGTGCTGTGCATATGTGACGTGGGGGCCTCGGCCCCCACTCCTCTGAGACCAGCATTTCTGTAATTCTCCCTGAGCCTGCAGATCGGCCACTCTCCTGGGATGGACACTGTGGCTCGATGGGGCTTCAGAGCGGGGGCAGGATCCGCTGCAGAACTCTAAGGAGGCGGAAGTGTCTATTCAGCGGCCATAGTGCCTTGGGACACGCAGCCCATGCTGTTCCCTGTGGCTGTGAACACGCCGTGGTAGCTTTTCCACTTTTGCTTCCTTGGCTCTCCGGCTTCCGTGCACAGCACTGAGTGCCCCTGCCTCCTGTTGGATGCATGCATCAGGGCGGTCGTGTTCTGTGTCTGAGGACACTAAGATCGTTCTTATACCATCTCTGTGCCTGGTAGGGACTCACCGTTTTTTCTGAAATCTAGAAAAATACCCAGAATTGTTCTTCATCAGCTGCATTCAAGATTTTGCAAATTAGAAAAGCAAATGCTGTCTGGAGCAGTGGCTCACGCCTGTCATCCCAGCACCTTGGGAGGTGGGAGGGCCACGAGCTCAGGAGTTCAAAACCAGCCTAGCCAACATGGCAAGACCTCTACATCTACAAAAAGATGAAGAAAAAAACTCCACATGTACCTCGGAATCTACAATTTAAAAATAAATAAAATACAGTTAGCCAGGCATGGTGGTACGTACCTGTAGTCCCAGCTACTCAGGAAGCTGAAGTGGGAGGATCCCTTGAGCCCAGGAATTGGAGGCTACAGTGAGCTGTGACTGCACCAGTGCACTCTAGGCTGGGCAACAGAGCAAGACCCTGTCTTTAAAACCAAAAACAAAGCTGAGGGTTGCTGGCGTGCACTCAGGGAGTTAAACACTTTGTGCCAAATGCTGCTCTGTGAGCCTGATGGCCGTCAGCTCGTCTCCCCTCACAGCTGGCCTGTGTGGTAGAAACTGTGACCCTGATTCACAGAAAAGGAGATGGCACGGAGAACTCAAGGCAGCCACCCCAGGTCCCTCCCTCAGCCTCTCTCCCACAGGCCTCTTGGGGAGGGGGCCCAGGGTATTCCATTTCACATTTTTACTGAATGTTACTCGTAACAACTCTTGCACCAAATTACTGCAACCTTCACCTCACAGTCCAAAAAACTGGGCACACAAATCCCGAGAGACTCAGCTTACAGTGAAGCCAGGACTCGCACGTGCTGCAGCTCTGGTGGCTTCTCCACCACCTGCTCTTCCTCTTTGCAGCTTTTAAAGCATTTCTTATGGTGTTGCCAGAACTGACTGGCAGCATGGAAAATGCGTTTATGTGGGCCCACATCTTCTGTCATCCACCAAAAGGCAAGAAGACTGCTGTGCTGTTCAATGTCAAGAACTGGGTATAAAACTGCAATTTTTTTTTGAGACAGGATCTTGCTCTGTCACTCAGGCTGGAGTCCAGTGATACAATCACAGCTCACTGTAGCCTTGAACTCCTGGGCTCAAAGGATTTTTCTGCCCTAGCCTCCTGAGTAGATGGGACTGTAGGTGCCTACCACCTGGCTAATTTTGTATTTTTTTTTTTTTTTTAATTTTTATTGCATTATAGGTTTTGGGGTACATGTGCAGAACGTGCAAGATAGTTGCATAGGTACACACATGGCAGTGTGTTTTGCTGCTTTCCTCCCCTTCACCCACACTTGGCATTCATCCCCAGGCTATCCCTCCCCAGCCCCCCCCCCGCTGTCCCTCCCCCATTCCCCCCAATAGACCCCAGTGTGTAGTAGACCCCCTCCCTGTGTCCATGTGTTCTCATTTTTCTCACCCGCCTATGAGTGAGTATATGTGGTATTTCTTTTTCTGTTCTTGTGTCAGTTTGCTGAGAATGATGTTCTCCAGATTCATCCATGTCCTTACAAAGGACACAAACTCATCATTTTTGATTGCTGCATAATATTCCATGGTGTATATGTGCCACATTTTCCCAGTCCAGTCTATCATCGTTGGGCATTTGGGTTGGTTCCAGTTCTTTGCTATTGTAAACAGTGCTGCAATGAACATTTGTGTGCATGTGTCCTTATAGTAGAACGATTTATAGTCCTTTGGATATATAACCAGTAGTGGGATTGCTGGGTCAAATGGAATTTCTATTTCTAGGTCCCTGAGGAATCGCCACACTGTCTTCCACAATGGTTGAACTAATTTACACTCCCACCAACAGTGTAAGAGTGTTCCTATTTCTCCACATCCTCTTCAGCATCTGCTGTCTCCAGATTTTTTAATGATTGCCATTCTAACTGGCGTGAGATGGTATCTCAATGTGGTTTTGATTTGCATCTCTCTACTGACCAGTGTTGATGAGCATTTTTTCATATGTTTGTTGGCCTCATGTATGTCTTCTTTTGTAAAGTGTCTGTTCATATCCTTTGCCCATTTTTGAATGGGCTTGTTTGTTTTTTTCCTGTAAATCTGTTTGAGTTCTTTGTAAATTCTGGATATCAGCCCTTTGTCTGATGTGTAAACTGCAAAGATTTTTTCCCATTCTCATGGTTGCCGATTCACTCTAGTGACTGTTTCTTTTGCCGTGCGGAAGCTGTGGAGTTTGATTAGGTCCCATTTGTCTATTTTGGCTTTTGTTGCCAATGCTTTTGGTGTTTTATTCATGAAGTCCTTGCCTACTCCTATGTCCTGAATGGTTTTGCCTAGATTTTCTTCTAGGGTTTTTATGGTGTCAGGTGTTACATTTAAGTCTTTAATCCATCTGGAGTTAATTTTAGTGTAAGATGTCAGGAAGGGGTCCAGTTTCTGCTTTCTGCACATGACTAGCCAGTTTTCCCAACACCATTTATTAAATAGGGAATCCTTTCCCCATTGCTTGTTTTTGTCTGGTTTATCAAAGATAATATGGCCGTAGATAGGTTGTATTGCCTCCGATGCTTCTGTTCTGTTCCATTGGTCTATATCTCTGTTTTGGTACCAGGACCATGCTGTTTTGATTACTGTAGCCTTGTAGTATAGTTTGAAGTCTGGTAGTGTGATGCCTCCCGCTGTGTTCTTTTTGCTTAGAATTGACTTGGCTATGCGGGCTCTTTTTTGGTTCCATATGAAATTCATGGTGGTTTTTTCCAGTTCTGTGAAGTAATTCAATGATAGTTTGATGGGGATAGCATTGATTGTGTAAATTACTTTGGGCAGTATAGCCATTTTCACGATATTGATTCTTCCTAACCACGAACATGGAATGTTTCTCCATCTGTTTGTGTCCTCTCTTATTTCGTTCAGCAGTGGTTTGTAGTTTTCCTTAAAGAGGTCCCTTACATTCCTTGTGAGTTGTATTCCTAGGTATTTTATTTTCTTTGTAGCAATTGTGAATGGCAGTTCGTTCTTGATTTGGTTCTCTTTAAGTTTGTTATTGGTGTATAGGAATGCTTGTGATTTTTGCACATTGATTTTATATCCTGAGACTTTGCTGAAGTTGCTTATCAGTTTCAGGAGCTTTTGGGCTGAGGTGATGGGCTCTTCTAGGTATACTATCATGTCGTCTGCAAATAGAGACAATTTGGCTTCCACCTTACCTATTTGAATACCCTTTATTTCTTTTTCTTGCCTGATTGCTCTGGCTAGAACTTCCAGTACTATGTTGAATAGGAGCGGTGAGAGAGGGCATCCTTGTCTAGTGCCAGATTTCAAAGGGAATGCTTCCAGTTTTTGCCCATTAAGTATGATATTGGCTTTTGGTTTGTCGTAAATAGCTTTTATTACTTTGAGATATGTTCCATCAATACCAAGTTTATTGAGGGATTTTAGCATAAAGGGCTGTTGAATTTTGTCAAATGCCTTCTCTGCGTCAATTGAGATAATCATGTGGTTTTTGTTTTTGCTTCTGTTTATGTGGTGAATTACATTTATAGACTTGCGTATGTTGAACCAGCCTTGCATCCCCGGGATGAATCCTACTTGATCATGATGGATAAGTTTTTTAACGTGGTGTTGCAGTCGGTTTGCCAGTATTTTATTGAAGATTTTTGCATCTATGTTCATCATGAATATTGGCCTGAAGTTTTCTTTTCTTGTTGAGTCTCTGTCAGGTTTTGGTATCAGGATGATGTTGGTCTCATAAAATGATTTGGGAAGGGTTCCCTCTTTTTGGATTATTTGGAATAGTTTCAGAAGGAATGGTACGAGATCCTCTTTGTGTGTCTGGTAGAATTCAGCTGTGAACCCATCTGGACCTGGGCTTTTTTTGTGTGGTAGGCTCTTAATTGCTGCCTCAACTTCAGACTTGTTATTGGTCTATTCATAGTTTCGGCTTCCTCCTGGTTTAGGCTTGGGAGGACACAGGCATCCAGGAATTTATCCATTTCTTCCTGATTTACTAGTTTATGTGCATAGAGTTGTTTGTAGTATTCTCTGATGATGGTTTGAATTTCTGTGGAATCTGTGGTGATTTCCCCATTATCGTTTTTTATTGCGTCTATTTGGTTGTTCTCTCTTTTCTTTTTTATCAGTCTGGCTAGTGGTCTGTCTATTTTGTTGATCTTTTTGAAAAACCAGCTCTTGGATTTATTGATTTTTTGAAGGGTTTTTGTGTCTCTGTCTGCTTCAGTTCTGCTCTGATCTTAGTTATTTCTTGTCTTCAGCTAGGTTTTGAGGTTTTTTGATCTTGCTCCTCTAGCTCTTTCAATTTTGACGATAGGGTGTCAATTCTGGATCTCTCCACTCTTCTCATGTGGGCACTTATTGCTATATATTTTCCTCTGGAGACTGCTTTAAATGTGTCCCAGAGATTCTGGTATGTTGTGTCTTCATTCTCGTTGGTTTCAAAGAACTTTATTTCTGCCTTCATTTCTTTGTTTATCCAATTAACATTCAAGAGCCAGTTGTTCAGTTTCCTTGAAGCTGTGCAGTTCTGAGTTAGTTTCTGAATTCTAAGTTCCAACTTGATTGCACTATGGTCTGAGAGACTGTTTGTTATGATTTCAGTTGTTTTGCATTTGTTGAGGAGTGCTTTACTTCCAATTATGTGGTCAGTTTTGGAGTAGGTGTGATGTGGTGCTGAGAAGAATGTATATTCTGTGGATTTGGGGTGGAGAGTTCTGTAAATGTCTATCAGGTTTGCTTGTTCTAGGTCTGAGTTCAAGTCCTGGATATCCTTGTTAATTTTCTGTCTGGTTGATCTGTCTGCTATTGACAGTGGAGTGTTAAAGTCTCCCACTATTATTGTGTGGGAGTCCAAGTCTCTTTGTAAGTCATTAAGAACTTGCCTTATATATCTGGGTGCTCCTGCATTGGGTCCATATATATTTAGAATCGTTAGCTCTTCTTGTTGTATCGATCCTTTTACCATTATGTAATGACCCTCCTTGTCCCTTTTGATCTTTGTTGCTTTAAAGTCTACCTTATCAGAGACGAGAATTGCAACTCCTGCTTTTTTTTGCTCTCCATTTGCTTGGTAAATCTTCCTCCATCCTTTTATTTTGAGCCTTTGTGTATCTTTGCGTGTGAGGTGGGTTTCCTGGATACAACACACCGATGGGTTTTGGTTTTTTATCCAATTTGCCAGTCTGTGTCTTTTGATTGGTGCATTTAGCCCATTTACATTTAGGGTTAATATTGTTATGTGTGAATTTGATACTGCCATTTTGATGCTAGCTGGGTGTTTTGCTCGTTGGTTCATGTAGATTCTTCATTTTGTTGATGGTCTTTAGCATTTGGTATGCTTTTAGGATGGCTGGTACTGGTTGTTTCTTTCTATGTGTAGTGCCTCTTTCAGGAGCTCTTGTAAAGCAGGCTTAGTGGTGACAAAATCTCTGAGTACTTGCTTGTTCCTGAAGGATTTTATTTTTCCTTCACTTATGAAGCTCAGTTTGGCTGGATATGAAATTCTGGGTTGAAAGTTCTTTTCTTTAAGGATGTTGAATATTGGCCCCCACTCTCTTCTGGCTTGTAGAGCCTCTGCCGAGAGATCTGCTGTGAGTCTGATGGGCTTCCCTTTGTGGGTGACCCGACCTTTCTCTCTGGCTGCCCTTAGTATTTTCTCCTTCGTTTCAACCCTGGTGAATCTGACGATTATGTGCCTTGGGGTTGCTCTTCTTGCAGAGTATCTTTGTGGTGTTCTCTGTATTTCCTGGAGTTGAGTATTGACCTGTCTTGCTAGGTTGGGGAAATTTTCCTGGATAATATCCTGAAGAGTGTTTTCCAGCTTGGATTCATTCTCTTCGTCACATTCTGGTACACCTATCAAACGTAGGTTGGGTCTCTTCACATAGTCCCACATTTCTTGGAGATTTTGTTCATTCCTTTTTGTGCTTTTTTCTTTAATCTTGGTTTCACGTTTTATTTCATTGAGTTGATCTTCAACTTCTGATATTCTTTCTTCTGCTTGGTCAATTCGGCTGTTGAAACTTGTGCATGCTTCACGAAGTTCTCGTGTTGTGTTTTTCAGCTCCTTCAATTCATTCATATTCCTCTCTAAGTTGTCCATTCTTGTTATCAATTCCTCGAATCTTTTTTCAAATCTTTTTTCAAGATTCTTAATTTCTTTGCACTGATTTAGAACATGTTCTTTTAGCTCATTGAAGTTTCTCATTATCCACTTTCTGAAGTGTGATTCCATCATTTCGTCACATTCATTCTCCGTCCAGCTTTGTTCCTTTGCTGGTGAGGAGTTTTGGTCCTTTTTTGGAGGTGAGGTGTTTTGATTTCGGGTGCTTTCCTCCTTTTTGCGCTGGTTTCTTCCCATCTTTATGGATTTATCCTCCTGTCATCTTAGTGGTGGCTGATTTTTCAATTGGGTCTCTGTGTGGACACTGAGATTGTTGATGATGAAGTATTTCTGTTACTTAGTTTTCCCTCTAATGATCTATCCTCTCTGCTGTATGAGTGCTGAGGTCCACTCCAGGCCCTGCGTGTCTGGAGTATACCTGTAGCAGCTGTGGAACAGTGAGGGATGATACCAGTTTTTTCTTCTGCTGTCTTTGTTCCAGAATGATGCCCACCAAATGTCAGTCTGATTAGTCCTTTTTTGGGGTGACTCTTTGGATGTACAGTGGTCAGAGAGCTGCTTAAGGAGATGGTCTGTGCTTTATAGGAGCTCCAGTGCTGAGCTGTGAGCTCCGTTGTTCATTCAGGGTTGTTGGGCGGTTGTTTATGTCTGCTGCAATAGAACTCATAAAACACCACCTTTTTTTTTTTTTTTCCCCCTTAGATGCTCTGTCTCAAGGAGTTGGGGCTTTTTTTATGAGTATCTGTTGCACTGTCCTGCCCCACTAGGTGGCAGTCTATTCACTAGTTGCCTGCCGGGGCTCTGACCTGCTGGCGCGGGTCCGCCCTGTTGCTGTGGAGTGCTCCCCCCTCCTGGCGGAGTGTCTCTGTTATGGCAGGTTGCCTCGGCAACGGCAGGCTGCATCAGCCCTGGGCAGTACTTCAGTAGGGGCGGAGTGCGTCAGCAATGGCGGACGCCCCTCCATCACTGGGCTGCACTGTCCTAGATGCCGGCAGCAAAACTCTCAGCCCCAAGCGTCTCCAGTCGCCGCCCTGCTTGTCCCTGTGAGAGTGGGACCCGCCGAGCCCCCACCCAGCACCCTGCCTCAGAGTCCGTCCTCTCTCTCTCTCTCTCTCCCTCTCTGCAAGCTGAAAGGTCGACTCTCTCACTGGCGCCCCAGTAGCCTGCTGATAGGGCACTGGGATCCGTGTGATCTCCCGTGCCACTGCCCACTGCACTGGCTCAGATCACACTTCCCAGGAAACTCCTGGTCTGGCTCACTGTCCAAGTCCCGTTCAAACAGATGGACATGCCAATCTGCCCTTCCAAATCTCAGATTGCCGGTTTAACAGGGCACCCAGACCAGTGAGTTCCGTGCCGGGTCCCGCTGCGGCGCCGGCAAAGTGTCTCGTGTCTCTCCCACACCTGGGACTTTCAACGCTCTGTGGGCAAAAAAGGTCCATCCGAGAATGCGGCTAGGACTCACCCTCTGCGCCTTCACTGAGAGCTGCAATCCTGAGTTGCTTCTACGACGCCATCTTGCGAGTCTCCCCTCAATTTTGTATTTTTTGTAGAGATGAGATCACGTATGCTCCCCAGGCTAGTCTTAAACTCCTGGACTCAAGCCATCCTCCCACCTCAACCTCCTGAGTAGCTGAAATCACAGGCACCCACCACCATGACCGGCTAATTTTTGTATTTTTTGTAGAGATGGGGTCTCTTTATGTTGCCTAGGCTGGTCTCAAACTCCTAGGCTCAAACAGTCTACCCACCTCAGCCTCCCAACGTGCTGGGATTATAGGCATGAAACACCGCACCCGGCCTAAAGCTGCAGTTCTTTAATCCCAGTGGTTATTTTCTCTGAGCCCCATCTGAGCTCACACATGTGAGGTGCACTCAGGGATCCGGGGCACAACCTCACATAGAATATGCTATTTCCAACATAGTGTCCTTGGGAGTACTGATGATTTTTGTTTTCTTTTTTTTCTTTCTAAGTTTTCTCTAATGAACATGAACTACTGTAATAAAGAAAACAAAATGATTCAAACAATTTTTTTAATAGGAGACATTTTTTAATATCTTATTTACAGAAGTTCTGTGGGAAGATACATTTTAAATTTTAATTTTTTGAAACATACAGAAAGGGGTAACTTTCTAAACTTTGAGAGGATGGGGAACTACAAAGATGTCGATTTGACTATATACATTTGAGCCAAAAGAAAAGGAACTTAATTTAGGAAAATATTTCCAGTAAGGATGACAATGTGAGATCTTTGGTATATAAAGCTGTCACAAAGTGAGAATAAAAGCATTCAGAGTTGGACATGGTGGCTCAGGCCTGTAATCTCAGCACTTCGGGAGGCTGAGGCAGGAGGATTGCATGAGGCCAGGAGTTGAGGCTTCAGGGAGCTGTGACTGTACCTCTGAACTGCAGCATGGATGACAGTGAGACCATGACTCCAGAAAACAAAAAGCATTAACTCCCAAACAAATAGACAAAATATCCAGATTTTATTAAACAGAGTTAATACAACTGACAAACAAATAGAGTGGGAAATATCCAGCCCTTCTAGTTATAAGGAAATATGAATTAGACGCTGTAGGCTGCCATTTTTTCATTTATCCAATTAGGCAAAAATAAACAGCTTCTGCCCAGGGTGGCCCAGCTGGGAGCCTGGCAGTGCTGGGAGTGCCTTGGTGCTTTTGGAAAGTGGTTGGACGGTGGACATCTGGAATTACCAGTTTTGGAAAACCCTCTGACATTGTGCTTCTGGAATTGCCAATGTCTTCACTCCTTTCATCTAGCAGTCACATTCATGAGAATCTGTCCTTCCTAAGGAAATAATTCTACTTATGGAAAAAGTGATGTACCCAAGAATATGCATCGGGACTCCATTTAACAGCAGAAATTGGAAGTGACCCAAATACCTCATAGGAAGTTAAATACATAATGATATTTCCACAGAAGACATGCCCTGGCAGCCTTTAGGAACGATTATCCTAAGCCTTTATAACAAAATGGGAAGACAGGCATGGCGTGAAATGAAGAGAAGATGAAGACAGCGGAAGCGTCCATGCTGTGAGCAGGAATGCTTGTGCTGGGAAGGCAGACACGTGGCCCAGGCTTTAGGTTTGGGTTTTCAACATTCTTGATACCAAGGGACCTACCTGTCAGCACGCCTCTTCCCTTCCATCCTAGCAGTTGGACGTGACCCGTGGACATTTGGCTGTTTTCTGTATTTAAGCCAGAAACTCTGCCATGTTTCTAGTTTAAAATGTAGAGAAGGTGAAACAGTCAGAAACTGGGTCGGAAGCAGCATGGTTCTTGAGGCAGGGGAGCACTTGATCCAAGACTCCTGCCCTGGCGGGGCTCAGGTCAGGCGTTGCAGCGGCTTTGATGCTAACCCCCCTGCCTGGCCTCGTGGGGAGGCTCCAAGACACCAGCTGATCCCACTGCAGGGCGTGGGCCGGGCCTGACCTCAAGCTGCAGCAGCAGGCGTATTGCGTCTCCTGTGTGGCAAAGGCAGGTAGGGGTCTCCAAGTCCACAACTGAACAGCCTGCTCTGACCGGCGGTGCCAGAGAAGGCTTGAATCGCCCGGCACCTAGTGACGGCCCAGGGTCATGCACAGATGCTCAGATAAACCATCAGATGCTCCCTCCATGCTGGCCCAGGATCAGAGCACCTCTCTCTGTGGCCCCACCGGTCCCCACCCTGAGCCTTCAGCTCCTGGGCCTGCAGGCTGAGCCTGATAGGAGATGCTGCAGGAACCCTCGGGGCTGTCCTTGCCCTGTGGTTCGTAGAGACTTACAGGGAGATGGGGCGGCCCAGCTGCAGCGAGTTCCCCTCGGGGCGTAGGATGCAGATTGTAGGCACCCGTGCTCCTTGCGTCCACTGGAGAGTGGTCCTGACTCTGGATGGGGTGACGCCCTAATGCTAAGGGCGGATATTAAACAACTTCCTTCATTGGAGTATGTGATGTGGCTTGTTCTTTCAACTATTGCTTGACTTTGATTTTTCAAAACAATTTAGAAAAAGATAAGAAAAATAGGTTTTCATATGGAAGTGTGATTTAGGGGGGTTAAAATTTTCTGCTGCTTTTCTGTGGTAATCACCTCACTGATTCAGAAAGAGGAAGCGGGGAGGTGGTGGCCGATAGAGCCCTCTCCCAGATGGGAGCACCTGTGCCTGGGCCTGTGCTGGACAGGGCTGCCTCCCATCTCCCGAGGGCTGTACGCAGGAGCCTGTGCTGTGTCTTGCAGGCCCTGCCCTAGGAGAAGCCCTGCCGAACGTCATGCCCGTGCTCAGGGCCTGTCTGCAGCCCTCCCGAGACCCACAGATGCGCCTGAAGCTGTTCTCCATCCTGTCCACTATGCTGCTCAGAGCTGCGGACACCATCGACTCCCAGGGGTAGGTCCAGGCTCTGCCTCTGCACGGCCCCCAGCTGGAGCTTGGGCCATGGGTCCCCACCTCCCTTCCACACAGCTCG
This sequence comes from Saguinus oedipus, assembly GCA_031835075.1. Classification (NCBI taxonomy): domain Eukaryota; kingdom Metazoa; phylum Chordata; class Mammalia; order Primates; family Cebidae; genus Saguinus; species Saguinus oedipus. Next base: position 9,935,263 of record CM063170.1, read on the forward strand.
CTGAGCAAGGGGGTCCCCACCTCCTTCCCCCATGCTAAGTCTAAGGTGGGCTGGGGGTCCCCACCTCCTTCCCCAACACTAAGTCTAAGGTGGGCTGGGGGTCCCCACCTCCCTCCCCAACACTGAGTCTAAGGTGGGCTGAGGGTCCCCACCTCCCTCCCCAATACCAAGTCTAAGGTGGGCCAGGGTTTCCTACCTCCATCACTACCACCACACTGGGCAAGGGGGTTCCTACCTCCCTCACCCATACCACACTGGGCGAGAGGGTCCCCACGTCTCTTCCCAACATTGAGTCTAAAGTGGGCCAGGGGTCCCCATCTCTCTTGCCCACACTGAGTCTAAGGTGGACCAGGAGTCCCCACCTCCCTGCCCCACGCTGTGCTGGGCAAGAGGGTTGACACCTCCCTCCCCAACACTGTCTCTGGGGGTCCCCACCTTCCTGCCCCACACCGAGTCTGATGTGGGCATATGCAGTGACCCCTGAGCTTCTCTGGCCCAGGAGCAACCTGTCCATCCTCACTGGGTAAACACAGGCTCTCAGCAGAGAATGCACAGAGAAACACTAAGTCCAAGTTGTCTCCGTGTGGTCATTAAAATTCCAGTGAATGAAAAAGTTTAGGGAACATTAATTATTAATGGTTTATGTATTAGCTGTTCTCTGTTTTAAAAGCCTTTTGGTATCTTTCAAACCTAACAAAGAATTGATTGAATTGCCACTGATGGTCAGAGCGGTAGAAATACCTCACTATTACCTAAAAGAACTTTTAGGTAGCGTTAAGACATCAAGGGCCTCCAGTTGTACAGCTTTGAAGTGAGGAAGAGAAGCACGGGTACCCCCTGGACACACTGGGAGGAGGGTGGAGGAAGAGGCCCCGCCCGGGTACTGCTGCCCCCCCCCGCCCAGACGCACTGGGAGGGGCAATGGAGGAAGGGGCCTCACTTACCTGGTTGTTGCTGCCAAGGCTGCTCTTAGGTCCCTCCTGTGTACTTTGTTACATGAGCAAAATGTGCAGTCGCCCAGGTCCCAGCTGCCTGTGCAGCTGGATCTGGGCTGCATCAGCACTGGAACCCACCCTACACCACCGCCCCTGAGAGCAAATCCATCAGTGAAAAGCAGTTCACACACCAGAGCTTCATCTGGAAGGAATCCAGGCATTCAGACTTTTCTTTGTGACCCTCGTGTCTGCTCTCGGGCCTCAGCTTGCCCGTCGTATTGCAGGAAATTTTGTTTTCCTGCTTGTCTTCAGAAACTTCAGGGCTTAGAAGGAACCATGAAAAGACGTGAACTGAGAGCTGTGGCAGCCATCCAGCTTGCAGGCCAATATTCATGCAGATAACACCGCAGGGCCCAGGCGCTTCCCTCTGGAATGCACAACCAGCTGTATTTTGGGAGGAACCATGGGGTGAGTTCTGCCCAGGAACAGTTAACTGCAGAGCACAGCTTCCATGTCTGGCTGAGTTCCCAAAAGAAAGTGCACCTAACCACTTCTTGTGGAGAGAAGTTGGTATCAGGAGAAGTAAACTGTTCAAATTACAGTGATTTTAGTGAACTTATTAGCTATTTTAATAGGAAAGATTTTTATCTGTTTTTATTTTTAGAATCATAAAATAGAAACTTGGCTGTGCCTAAATAGAATTGATGGGTGGGGAATCGGTGCTGATCATCACCTGCGCAGAGCACTTTCCCGCTGCCAGCTGCTGTGAGCACCGGCTGTATGCAGGCGCCTGAGATGGCTGAGGGCCACATCTCCCATGGTGGCTCCACCTTGGACACCATGAATTGAGAGGTTCTCAGGGCCTCCGCCTGCAGGCTTTCTGTGTCTTACCCAAGACACTTGGGACTAGCAGTGTTGAGGTTTTTAAAATTCTGAAGTAATTGCATTGTAGAACATCCCTAATCCAAGCTTCAGAAATCCAAAATGCTCCAGTGAATATCTCATTGGAGCACCATCTCAGTGCTCAGAAATGGTCTGACCCTGGTGCACTTTGGATTTTAGGGTAAAGGATGCTCAGCCTGTGTCTGACAGAAGCTCCAGAGAAGTGGCTGGGAGTTCAGGGCGAAAGGCTCCTTGTGTTGAGGATGCACTGTTTCCGGGAGCCAAGCCCCATACTGTACCTCAAGTCCCTCTATGAATAGGGTGCACTCAGGCAGGGAGCCCGGAGCACCTGCCGCTGGGTCCCCTGTTGGCCTCCTGGCTCTGTAGCATCCTGGGGTCCTGCAGGCCTGGCTGTGCCTGGCCCGGGAGCCCATGGACGCTGTGCTGAGGGTGCTTCTGTCTGTGTTTGTTCTTTTCCCTTGGGGTTAGGCTGGCCAGGATGCCCAGGAAGTTTCAGGGTGGAGACCATGAGGCTGTAGCCCTCAGCTCCATGCCTCACAGATGACAGCTGGGAACATTTGACAACCTCAGAGTAGAAGCGCTTGCTGGAGAAGGTGATGTGCACAATTTAAGGAAGGGTTTTGCCCGCCTGATATGGTCGCTCGGTGGAGCAAGGCCCTGCAACTGGTGCTCATGGTTTAAGGATCCTCATGGGCAAGTGTCCCGGCGTTGCCTTGTTTTAGCAGCAACTAGTCCTGGCACAGGTCTTTGTCTTCCTGCGCACAATGGGATTCATTGTTTGAAAGGAATGTGTCTCATTCAGTGGTTCGATGGTGGTTCTGATAGACGCCCATGTGGCACACCTGGCACACATTCAGGCCTTCACACCCTCAAGGCCAGAACTTCTAGGCCATTTCATGTGGTCACCCTGGAAGCAGGCACCAGGTTAATTCATTCCAGAGAGTCCTCTTTTAAGTCACAGTGCCAAAAATGGCAACTCTGCTTAAAAACGAAAACACGCTGGAAACCTCACCGAGTGCATGTAATTCACCCTTCACCAACCTCACTTTCCATGTCTGCTCATCCACTGGGCTGGTCCTGACATGGCCCCTGCTGGGAGCAAGCAGCTGGTAGCTTTAGGAAAGGAAGGGACACTGTGCAGGCTTCATGGACCTTCCAGTGCTGCAGGCTCCGGTCTTGGAGACCAGACCCACCTTCGAAACATACCTTGTGGTGGTGTCGGGATGGAAAGTAGGGAGTGTGTCATTTTGCTTTGATTTTTGTCTTGGTGGCAGGTTGACCTAGCCGGTCACTATCAGAACAAAGTCCCAGACAGGGTGGGAACTGCCCATCTCTTAGCTGTGGCCCTCAGGTCCCACCTCTCTGAAACCATGACGACTGTCCTTGCTGGACAGAGCGACTCAGGCTTTTTGTGGGGGAGGGACACAGGTGGAAAGAGGCTCACTGGGTGCTGCCAACACCACCACGGCTGCCCTCCGTCAGGCGTCACTCAAGCCTCCTTTTAGAGCTAGGAGCAGCGAGAGGCTGAAAGTGCACCCCTGGCCCAGGCCTCTTGGCTCTCTGGAAAACAGGACCTATGCAGGCTGCAGGAGAGGCTGGCAGCTTGAGCACACTGTCTCCTACTGGGGCTGGGCCTGTGGGAGCCTCCTACTTTGCACTGAGAAGCAGCACCTGGGAGGAGTCCAGTCTTCCTGTTTGCATTCCCCTCAGCCCCATTCATCCCCAGACTGAACTGTTCCCTCCGAGCACCTGGCCACCCTCCTCATCTGTCTTCTCTGCTCCATTTCCAGGCAGTTACCCAGCTACCTTGAGATGGTGACAAAGGACATCCTGGCCCCCAATCTGCAGTGGCATGCAGGGAGGACAGCCGCAGCCATCCGCACAGCAGCTGTGTCCTGCCTCTGGGCGCTCACCAGCAGCGAGGTCCTGTCGGCCAAGCAGGTACGGGATCCTTGTGTCCTCGACGAACAACGACCGGGGCTGCACAGGCTTCCTGGTCCCCAAGGCTCCCTGCATCCTCGGTGAATGCTGGCTGGGGCTGCACAGGCTTCCTGGTCCCCAAGGCTCCCTGCATCCTCGGTGAATGCTGGCTGGGACTGCACAGACTTCCTGGCGCCCAGCAGAACTCCTGCAGCAGGAACTCAGGGAGGCAGCAGCTCCACCTGCACCTGGGACCTGCACTCCGAAAGGCTCTCCCCACCCTGGCAACAGAAGGCCAGGAGCTGGCAGCAGGGCTGCAGTTGAGACAGCAGGTGGGAGAGCAGGAGCCAGGCCATGGGCCTGGACAGCCCCGTCATGCTGTGGGTTTTGCTGCCTGTGATGAGTGTGGGGTTTCTCGGTTTTGTGGCCAAATGCTGGCTACAAGACCAGGAGTCGAATCCCAGGATCCAAGCTCAAGCACAGGCCTGAGCTTTGCATGTCATTTCTATGAACACCTTCAGCTGGTCCCAGGCATCAGAAAACAGACACTGATGCCTGTGCCCTGTCCTGGTCGCCACCTGGCGGGAAGGCACTGCCCCAGGTGCCTGCGCGGCATGAGCGCCACCTCCTGGTGCTTGCAGAGTGGTGCTCAAGCTGAAAACCCCACAGCAGTGGGATGCGAGCCAGCCATTACCCCAGTGTAGGGTTAGTGCCTCACACGGGAGTTGTAAACCATGTGTATATTTTTAAAAATCAAGTAAACAAGTTAAACAAAAATTGTTCAAAATCTTAATTTTACAGTCAAGATTCAAGCCTACATAGGTAAAGCTTTCAAGCCCCGTAAGTCCTTCCAGGCAGGAGTGCACGGATGATGGGAGGCCCCCAGGACAGATATGAATCACATCGCATGTGTTTGCTGATTGCAGATCCGGGACGTGCAGGAAACACTGATGCCTCAAGTCCTGACCACACTGGAGGAAGATTCGCAGATGACTCGGCTGATCTCGTGCCGTATCATCAACACGTTCTTAAAAAACTTGGGCAGCATGATTGATCCAGATAAACTCATCAAGATTTATCCTGGTAGGACATTTCTGTTGTTCACAGTGTATGGTATACAGGTGGCCTTCCGTATCCCTGGGTTCCGTCTGCCTCCATGAAGTCAGCCAGCCTCGGATCAAAAATATCTGGGGCTGGGCATGGTAGCTCACACCTGTAATCCCAGCACTTTAGGCAGGGAGATTGCTTGAGCCTAGAAATTCGAGATCAGCCTGAGCAACATAGTGGGACCCCATCTCAAGAAAAAATTTAAAAATTAGCCAGGGCTGGTGGCACATACTTGTAGTCCCAGCTACTGGGGAAGCTGAGGCAGGAGGATCACTTGAACCCAGCCTGGACAACAGAGCAAGACCCTGCCTTTAAAAGTAGATTTATGTATAATATGTATATATGTATGTAGCTACATATGTATATGTTGGTGCATTTATATATTTATATATACAATACAAACTTACATGTACATTTGTATATATAAATATGTATGTATTCGGGGCAGAGTTCCATAGTTCCAAAAAGCAAAGCTTGAATTTATTGAGCACCAAGTACAGCATTGAACCCATGTGAAGGAAGTGTTGTATGGACATTTTCTTAGTCATTGAGAGTAATCTCAAGGCGATTTAAGGTGTGCGGGAAGATGTGTATGGGTTGTGTGTAAATACTATGCCTTTTTAAATTAGAGACCTGAGCATTTGACGATTTTGGTATCCTGGAGGGGGCGGGTTCCTGGAGCCAAACCCCACAGATACTGAGGGATGGCTGTATATAAGTTTGACAGTGGTTTGTTTTATAGAAAAAAATAGAAAATGCTACTCTTTGACTTCTGTTGAAGTTGCTACTATGAGAACAAATAGCAGTGACAGATGAAATACCACAAAATAACACAGCAAGAAGCAAGGCAGAAGTCTCCGAACCAGCACTGGATGGGGGCAGCAAGGCTCAGCTTTCACATGGCTGGGAATGGGGGCCTTTAAGGATTGCAGTGTCCCCCTAGAGCAGTGCCCGCGGTGTGGGGTGGCTGGAGCTGCCTGTGGGGCAGACGGGGCCAGGCCACCTACAGCAGGACCAGGGCATAGCCTCAGTGTTGCTGCCTTCTGGACCTCAAACCCCAAACCAACCCCTGGGGAGGGGAAAGGGGTGGTCAGCTTGAAGCCCTGGAAAAGAACACTGAGCAGAGTTATAAATTCAGAGAGGGCAGAGTCCCTCACTTAGGGGAGCCTGCACACAAACCCCTCAAGACAGGGGTCCCCAACCACCCAGACCATGGACCAGTACCTGTCTGGGTCCTGTTAGGAACTGGGCTGCACAGCAGGAGGTGAGAGGCGGGTGAGCAAGCAAAGCTTCATCTGTGTTTACGGCCGCTCCCCATTGCTCACGTTACCAGCTGAGCTGTGCCTCCTGCCAGATCAGCGATGCCATTAGATTCTCACAGGAGCACGAACCCTACTGTGAACTGCACATGTCAGGGATCTAGGTTGGCTGCTCCTTATGAGAATCTAATGCCTGAGGATCTGTCACTGTCTCCCATCGCCCACAGATAGGACCATCTACTTGCAGGAAAACAAGCTCAGGGCTGCCACTGATTCTCCATGATGGTGAGTTGGAGAATCATCTCATTCTCTATTACAATATAGTCATCATAGAAAGTGCGCAATAAATGTAATGCACTTGAATCATTGCGAAAGCATCCCTCACCCCTGGTGCGTGGAAAAATTGTCTTCCATGAAACCAGTCCCTGGTACCAAAAAGGTTGCGGGCCGCTGCCTCAGAACACAGGAAATCTGGAGCCAAGGCAGCCTCACACCCAGCACGGGAGGGAGGCGCAGATGATAGAACCACCTCAAAGTTACCTTTTTAGAAGCATGTTTAAGATCCTCAAAAAGCTAAAAGAATAACATCCACTAAAAAACAAGTTGAGAAACAAGAAGGCAAGCAGGAATAAAGAACAGATGGATATGGAAACAATCTGCTGGAAATTCCAGAATAACATGGAATGGCATGCTCGCACTTCTTTCAGGAAAGGAGTTACCCAGCGAGGGAGGAAGGAGATGGGGTGGATGGGAAGCGGCCACTCGGGTTTCCTGATTATCTAAACTTTGTGTTTATGCCAGAAGTGTTTAGCAGTTTTTAAAAGATGATCTTACTAATTCCTGGAAATGAACCATAGACAATGGAACTTCACACTCTCTGTATTGGGTCAACTCTAGACTGAACATGGCTGAAAACAGAGTTAGTGAGTTGAAAGCCAGGAATGTGGAATTCCCCAAGGATACAAGACAGAGAGGGGCTTGAGGCCTGGAGCTGGAGGAGGCCACCGCATGGGCTGAGAGGCTCCTGGGCTTTTCAGAATCCCAGGAGACGAAAATGGAGGAGAGATGGTGCCTCAGAATTTTCCAGAACTGGAGACAGACGTGAATTTTCAGGTTCAAAGTACACACAGTACTGGGCAGGAAAAGTGCCGCAGCTCCAGGTCTGGCGCGGGTGATGCCTGGACGCATTCCATGACATCTTCCTCGGTCCCGTGTTTGGTGGCTGGAAGGCTCAACACCCTCAGGGAGGCACCCGGCATCTCCCAGAAGTTAACCCAGCAGGTCCCACTTGTCTCAAAGCCTGGCTTGGTGGGGTGTCCTGAACTTCGGATGTTCATGCCTTTTGTTAGGCAGGAACAGCTTGCTGAGGGTAGATCATGCCCTCCGTGTATGAAAGCAGCAGAGACCCAGCCCACCTTCGCATCTGTGGCGGGAAGATGGGCCTCCCCTCCCAGCATCGTCCACCTCCAGGTGGTTTTGCAACTCAGTGATCTGCAAATCTCTAGATGATACACAGAGGGGTTGCTAAATATTTTTTTAAGATGTTAAAAAAGCATAAATTTGATAAAAATTATATCCATTAACCTCGTAAGTTTCTACCCATCAGGAAGGATTCTTCTGTTTTCAGCAGCAGAAAACTGACCACAGTAGGGGGTTATCTGTCACTGGGTCCTCAGCTCTACCCAGGAACCCGTGGTGAGTGGGAGGGCAGAGTCGGAGCTGGACAGGACGGCCAGCTCAAGCTCAGGGATCTGAGTATCTGGGAGCTAGAGGTGGAGGGCCAGCAGGGAAGCTCAGGTCTGCTGTGCCCACAGGACAGGTTATTACAGGGGCCACCAGCAGGGCCTGGGATGCCTCCACGCTGTTGGCTGGGGTCCAGGGGGCCCAGGGCGCAGGAGCACCTCACGTGTGGCTCAGGATGCACGGAATCTCCCATGAGCTGTGGGTTTCCTAAGACCCCAGCACAGGTGCCCCACAGGAGTGAGAACTAAACACCTTTGTGGACATTTAGATGTGAAATGTCTGCCCTAGACTCACACACCTGTCTCGCCCCATCCTTCCAGAACTCTTAAAGCGTCTAGATGATGTTTCCAACGATGTGAGGATGGCAGCTGCCTCCACCCTGGTGACCTGGCTGCAGTGTGTGAAGAATGCCGACGGAAAGGCCTACTATCAGAGCAGCATCCAGTACCTGTACAGAGAGCTGCTTGTTCACCTTGACGATCCAGAGAACACCATCCAGGACGCCGTTTTAGGTGAGACTCAGATGGCTCAGGCTGCATTCTGATGCCTGCTTTCAGTACCTGCCACGGGTCTCTGTAGCTGAACCACGTGACCAGCCACAGGGCCCTGTGGCACAGGATGGTCCCTCAGCTCCAGCCTGGCACACCCTCAAACCCTTGTCTTTGCGGTGATGGCCGCTGACATTTCCTGTAACAGAAATCAAAATCAAAAGCATTTTAGAACATTTGTGAATTGTTTAAAATAACAATAGTAAGCTCATTATATATTGACACAAATGACTTGTGTTTTTGAAAAATATTTTCCAAAACAAAATCATCTGCAATAACAATTTTTACAAATCTCTTCAACGTGTAGCTTGATGGAAGACACTGGACTTCCGCATCTGCTGCACACCATCAGTCATGATGTATATGGCTCTGGTTGAAATACGCAGAAAATAACCTGGCCTCACCTGTGGCTTCAGGTGTAGTTAGACAAGAGAAGAGTATTTTAATAGCCTTTTCAGATAGGCATGGGCATTCTTCAGTACCATGCCAACAGAACACAGGCCATCCCTTGAAGGTCACTCACAGTGTAGACTCTGAGGCCACACCCCAGAACCTCCCATGGTCAGCGTGCTAAAATCTGCCAGTCCATCCCACACTTGCAATATAATGTTTTTTTATGTATTTTTTTCTTTTTTTGTGTGTGTGTTGTTTAATGTAATGACTTTGCTTTTTAAAAAAATAAAATTTGTATTTTTGATTTTTATGGGTACACACAGTAGATATATATGTTTATAAGGTACTTGAGATACTGTGATAGAGTCATGTGGTGTGTGTGATCACATTGGGGAAATGGGGTCTCCATCACCTCAAACACTTACCCTTTCTCTGTGTTACAAATAATTCAATTATCTTTTAGTCATTTTTAAATGTGTTATAATTATTATTGACCATAGTCACCTCCTTGTGCTGTCAAATACTAGATCTTATTCATTCTGTTTTTTGTAACCATTAACCATCCCCTCCTCTCCCCACAGCCCCATTCCCCTTCCCAGCCTGTGGTAACTATCCTTCTGCTCCGTTTCCAAGAGTTCAGTTATTTTTATTTTTAGCTCCCACAAATGAGAACGTGAGGAATTTGCCCTTCTATGCCTGACTGACTTCAGTTCACATAGCAATCTCCACTTCTGTATATGTTGTTGCAAATGACTGGATCTCATTTCTTTTATGGCGTAATAGTATTCCACTGTGTGTATGCGCCACATTTTCTTTCTCCATTCTCTGTCAGTGGACACTCAGGTTGCTTCCAAATCGTGGCTATTGGGAACAGTGGGGCAGTCAGCATGGGCGTGCAGATCCCCCTTCCGTATACTGATTTCCTTTCTTTTGGGGATATGCCCAGGAGTGGGATTGCTGGACTGTATGGGGCTCTATTTTTAGTTTTTTTGAGGAACCTCCAAACTGTTTTCCGTAGTGGTTGCACTAATTTGCATTCCCACCAACAGTGCGTGAGGGTTCCATTTTCTCCACATCCTTGCCAGTATTTGTTATTGCCTGTCTTTTGGATAAAAGCCATTTTAACTGAGAGGATGTCTCACTGTAGTTTTTATTTGCATTTCTCTGAGGAGCAGTTATGTTGAGCACCTTTTCACATGCCTGTTTGTCATTCCTATGTTTGAGAAATGTCTATTGAGACCTTTTACCCATTTCTAATTGGATTATGAGATTTTCTCCTGTTGAGCTTCAGCTCCTCATGTATTCCAGTGATTAATTTCTCGTCAGGTGGGAGATCGTAGGTATCTTCTCCTTTCACTCTGCTGATGGTTCCCTTTGCGGTGTGGAAGCTCTGGACCTGGATGTGCTAACTTTGCTTTTTGACGTCATTTGGAAAACTATGTGGATATTCCTGGCCTGGCTACGTCTCATTATGCCATGTCAGAAACTCAGATCTTCCTGGCATGGCTAGGTCTTGTTACGTGATGTCAGAAACTCAGATCTTCCTGGCGTGGCTATGTCTCGTTATGCGACGTCAGAAACTAGGATCTTCCTGGTGTGGCTACATCTCATTATGCGACGTCAGAAACCTAGGTCTTGTTATGCGATGTCAGAAACTCGGATCTTCCTGATGTGGCTACATCTCGTTATGCGATATCAGAAACTCTCATGTGAGCACCAGTCTTAGAAGAGTCCAGGCTTGTGGTGGCAGAGACAGGCTTTGGATAATTCTGATTTTTTGTGTGAAAGCTTGACTTGTATCCTCGGCCACAAACACTCTTCATTGTTCTGGGAGTGAGGGACTCAGGTCGTTCACTTTCACGCCGTGCTCTACCAGATCCCCGCGTCTGTACAGCCAGAGTTTGTGCACTGCTCGTCCCCCTCCACCAATCTTCCCAGGAAAAGCAGCTCAGCCGTACAACCCTGGTCCTCAGTGTGCAGCAGGGCACCTGGTGCCCACTCGCCACACATGTGCACAAGCCGTGTGCTTGAGGGTGAGTGTGGCAGGGGGCACAGGCCAAAGATGGCTGCTCCCGCATCTGCACAGGTGTGAGCACAGTGACAAGCAGGCTGGGCATCTCTGCGTGTGACTATGAACCTCGCTTTGACTCACAGACCCTCCGAAGGGTCCCGGGGACCCCAAAGGCCTTGGAGCACATGTCAGGAGCCTCGAGTCATGAATCAGGTTGTCTGCCAGTAAGGGAGTGCCCCAGAGGCCAGTGCTCTCCGTGTTACAGAAAGAAGTTAGGAAGTGGAGTCTGATTGGAAATTGATTAAAAGGAGGACAGCAGCTGATGTTCAGGCCTCGCTGGGACAGCCCGTCCTGCCAGATCCACCCCACGCCCCCAGCTCCCCACAGACCCTGGCAGCTCCCAGCCCTGCCCATGCCCTTCCAGCTCTCCTGCCCTGCACCACCATCAACCCAAGTTCTAAGCCTCCCGCATCCTCAGCCTCAGCCTCACTCACCCTCAGGAACTTGCTCTAGGCCAAGGAGCCCAATGCCCCTGTGCCCCAGCTCAGCCCGCAGCCCTGGCCCTCTTGTCTCCCCAGGACCACACAGGGTATCTCCCTACCCCAATGTATGGTCCAGGCCATTCTTTCTCCTATCTTTAAAAAAAATGAAACACAGACTCCCTGGACACTGCCCGCTGCTTCCCCCACCGCATGTCCACCTGGCACTAGGCCCCCTGGGAGCAGCCCACCCTACCACTCCTCTAGGTCCTGGGCCCTTGTAAGACATCAGCTGCTGTCCACCTGCTTGTACCTCCGAGCCGTGCCAGGCACGGCTGGCAGCCATGTGTCCTCCTCTGGCTGCGGGATACCTGGGCTCAGCCTCCTGGTCTTTGCTTCACCCATGTGGGCCTCTTGCTTCTCCTCTGCTATGTCTCCACCACTCCCTCAGAGCGTCTGTCCTGGCCTTCGCCTAACCCTGTCCTCAGCTCCACACATGAGTGTGGCTGCCTGATATTGAACCATGGGCCACTACCCACCCCCACCCTGCCTGCCGGGTCCCCGCACCCTCAGTGGCTTAGTGGCCATCTGTCCTTGAGACTGAAGGCAGACACCTTGGGGTCCTTCTGGGCTTTCTCTTAGACACCCAGCAGAATCTGTTAGGCTCCCTAACCACTCCAGCACCCCCCATCCCACCACTTCCTGCCTCCGGTAGACATGCCCGGCCCCCACCCCTGCAGCTCCCACTGCCCTCATCACACACATCACCACAAGTCCCCGATGTGTTTGCCTTCCTGGTTTCATTATCAGCCACTGCTTCCTGATGAACTCGCCATGAGCATGGGTTCATTTCCTGCTGTGTCCGTGGTGCCTGGCCTATGGGAGGTCTGCAATCACTGCGGTGGGTGAATTGGCATCAGCAAATTGGATAAGAAAGTGATCTGTTTTTCTGAGCCTGTTTATTTGCTCCTGCAAGACCTGTTTCTAAGGCCAAAAGTGCCACCTGAAGACCCTGAAGGGCCTCATTTCGTGGTCTGCCAACAACTGCCAGGAGGCAATTTTAAGTTCTTTGTGTCCATTTCTGACTACCATGCACCCACGCAGCAGCATCAGGTTTCTCGTATTCACATAATGACCGCCATGCAGCGTCAGGTCACTTGAATCCACACTGTGACTCAGGTCATTCATATCCACATTGTGAGTGCTGTCCATACATCCAGCAGCATCAGGTCACTTGAATCCATATTATGACTGCGGGGCACCCATCCACAGCATCAGGTTGCTGGTATCCACATTGTGACTACTGTGCACTAGGCTACCTGCATCAGACCATTTGTATCCACATTGTGACTCAGGTCACTCGTATACACATTGTGACTACTGTGTACCCACCCAGCAGCGTCAGGTCATTTGCAAATGCTTTTACAGATGCTTGAACTTTAATACAAAGCTGATTTGCATAAGAAGTAAGACTGGTTAATGTTTATTTCTGGCATGTTCAAGGTGTTTGCTGTTTTACAGAGGTCCTCAAGGAGGGCAGCGCCCTGTTCCCAGATCTCCTGGTGAGGGAGACAGAGGCCGTCATCCACAAACACCGTTCGGCCACCTACTGCGAGCAGCTACTGCAGCATGTGCAGGCCGTGCCAGCCACGCAGTGACCACACCCTTGTCCCCACCTGAGCCAGCGTTTGTGGACTTTAAACCTCATAAACAAGGTACCTCTGTGCCAGCAGCAAGACTGTGACAGCAAGAATGTACTCCCCAGGAAACCTGCCTGCTCTTCCCCTCTGAGTGGATTCTGCATTTTATGTTATTTGTTCAGTTCATCGAGACGTCACCCCAAAGTCTACAGCTAATTTGAAATTAAAAGTAAGTTGCAACTGCTCCCCCTGCAGCTGAATCAGCATGGTCTTGGTTTTTAAGCCTCATGTGCACAGCTGGGTTCATGGATTATCGGTTCCAGCCTGCTTGGATGCCCACCAAGAAAGTTTTTACCTATCTAACGAAAAAGAAGAAATCCAAAGTGATTAGAAGACATTAATGAAATCTCTTTTTGGGTTCTGTCTCCTGAAATTTAATGGTGAACAGACTAAAAAGAATTGGAATCTTAACAACTTATCAGTTAGATTTCTCCTATTTTAAATACATTGGAACTTTAAAGGTTGTATATCCAGTCACCATATATTTTAGGTCAGTAATGCTAACAGTGTTGAAAACAGAGTATTTAATTTGATCTAATTTTGGTTGCCCCTATAGGTAGCAAGAAAGGAAAATTGTGTTTCCCTCTCGCACATTCTACACCCAAGTGCCTAAAAGATCTCACTTTTAGGTGAGTTTTGTTACCCAGTAACAAGTGGGTTTTGTTACTGTAAGCCATTGTGTTCACACAAGCGGGAAATGTTGTGTATATTTTCCAACAATCAAATGTTAACATTTATACTTTCATGTTTGAAAATTTAATTAAAAATATTTATTATAATGATTGTATATGCCTGACTTTGTGGGTTGGTAACTAACCGACATGTCAGGCAGGGACCTCAGCCTAGAGCATTTTAGGGTTCCTCTAAGGGCTCTCGTAGTGCCCCCTCTGGACAGCAGGGGGCAGAAGCTCCCAACATGTTAGGGCGACACCCTTGGTGAGGAGGGCCCATAGGCCTCACCTTGAGAGGGGCTGAGCGTCAGGGTGGGGACAGGTTAGCCTTGGTGGGCATCAGGGTGTGGGGAGACCAGCTTGGAGGGCGTCAGGGTGGAGGCAGGTCAGCCTTCAGGGGCATCAAGGTGGGGGCAGGTCTGCCTTCGGGGGCATCAGGGTGGGGGCAGGTCAGCCTTGGGCATCAAGGTGGGGACAGGTCAGCCTTGGGCATCAGGGTGGGGGCAGGTCTGCCTTGGGAGGGCATCAGGGTGTGGGGAGGTCAGCCTTGGCAGGGGCATCAGTGTAGGGGCAGATTAGCCTTGGTTGGTGACTGGAATGTCTAGGTACAGAGAGGTCAGTCTGGATGGGGGATGGTTTTGGGGTTGGGGGAGATCAACATTGGAGGGGGGATTTGTCCAGGTGGAGAAAGGTCACCTTTGCGTTTGTCTGGGTCGGGGATGTCACCTGTGGCGGGAGATATAAGGGAGGGGAGGTCAGCCTTGTGGGGTGTCAGGGTGGACAAAGATCAGTTGTTGGGATGACTGAGGTGTCCGGGTTGGGGAGGTCAGCATGTGTGGCTGAGCCTGCCCCATGGACTCATCGCCTACCCTAGACACCCTCGCCACCCTCTGGTCCCCTTCAGAGTTGCACCGTCATGCCTGCATCTAGCTTCTGTAACTGGTGGCCACAGGGATTTCAGGTACCCTCAGGAGTGGTCCTCCATCTGTTCCTTGTGTGCTCTTTGACCTTTGTGGCATCTGCCATGTCCTTGAAGGGCCCTTCAGGGCCCCTGGGTCAGTGGTCCTCAGTGATGACGAAGCCAGCAGCAGCACATTGCAGGGCATCAGCCCAGACCTGCTGATAGAGACGAGTGGGCCACAGTCAGCCTTGCTGATGATTCTGAGGCTGTGGCCTAGGAGGACCCCCACCTGTGCACCATGCTGCTCCTATCCAGCTTCCATCCAGCATGAGACTCTGTTGTCTTTGTCACAAGAATAATGACAGAGGGCTTGCCCGAGAGGACACACATGTGGAGGAGCCCCTTGAACCCCCCCAGACGCAAGTGCACCAACCCCTGGCTGTCCCTCACCCTGCATACTGGGGCCACAGCATGGGAGGAGACATCAGCACTGCTGCTCCATCTCTACACATCTTTAAAGGGAGCTCCCAAGGACCTGGCATGTCCACAGGTGCATGTATTCAGAGAAAGATGGAAACCCAGCCTACAAGTGTTCGTAGACAATAGAGGCAATACGTCCCTCTCCAGTTAGTTCTTGGAAATTTTTATAGGCCAGGAGTGGTGGCTGACATCTGTAAATTCCAGCACTTTGGGAGGCTGAGGAGAGAGGATAACTTGAGCCCAGGAGTTCAAGACCAGCCTGGGGAACAGAAGGAAAACCTGTCCCTACCAAAAATTTTAAAAATGAGCCAGGTATAATAGTGGCTCATGCCTATAATCCCAGCACTTTGGGAGGCCAAGGTGGGCAGATATCTTGAGGCCAGGAATTCAAGACCAGCCTGGGCAACATTGGGAAACTGTGTCTCTACAAAAAAGAAATTATTTAAATGAGTCGGGATACTGGTGCACACCTGCAGTCCCAGCTACTCAGGAGGATGAGATGGGAGAATCACCTAAGCCTGGGAAATCCAAGCTGCAGTGACCCAAGATTGCACCACTGCACTCCAGCCTGGGCAAGGGGAGTGAGTCCCTGTCTCAAAAAGTAAATGTTTATAAATCATACATGAATGGATTAACATATACTTTTTGTCTTGCTACTTTCACTCAGCAGTTTTGAGATCCATCCATATTGGAGGTGCATCAATAGTTCATTCCTTTTTTGTTGCTGCGTAATATTCCATTCTATAGATATGCCACAATGTGTTCACCCACTGAGCTGTTGACAAGAGTTTGAGCTTTTTTCAGGTTTTGACTTTACAAATAAAGCTTCTTCAAACATTTGTGTACAAGTCTTTGTATGGATTGGTACTTTCATTTCTCTTGGGTAAACATCTAGTAAAATGGCAGTCATGGAAGACATATACTTAATTTTTAAGAAGCTATTAATCTATTTTCCAGAGTGGTTGGACCATTTCTGCCAGTCCTGTGCAAGCATTCCAGTTCCTCCTGTATTTGCCAACACTAGCTACATCAGTTTTTAATTTTAGCCGTTTTAATAGGTGTGTAGTCATATCTCATTATGGTTTTAATTTGCATTTCCCTGCGGTTTTAATTTGCCTTTCTAATGATGCTGAGCATGTTTTCATATGCTTATTTGCCATCTGTATATCTTTTTTGATGAAGGGTCTTTTTAAATATTGACATGGTTTGGATGTGTGTCCCCACTCAAATCTCACATTGAACTAAACTTCCCAGTGTTGGGGAAGGAACCTGGTGGGAGGTGATTGGCTCATGGGAATGGATTTCTCCCTTGCTATTCTCGTGACCATGAGTTCTCATGAAATCTGGTTGTTTGAAAGTGTGTAGCACCTCCTTCTTCGCCCTGTCTCTCCTGTCGCCATCTGAAGACATGCCTGCCACCCCATCACCTTCTGCCATGATCGCAAGTTTCCTGAGGCCTCTGCAGTCATGCAGAACTGTGAGTCAATTAAACCTCTTTTCTTCATAAACTGCCTAGTCTCAGGTAGTTCTTTATGGCAATGTGAGAACAGACTAACAAATACCTTGCCATTTACATGAAACTGGGTTGTGTTCTTGTTGAATATTGAGAATTCTTCATATGTGCTAGGTACAAGTCCTTTGTCTCATATATGTATATATATATAATTTGCAAATATTTTCTCTCATTTTATAGTTTTTCATTGTTTTAACAATGTCTGTTGAAGAATATAAGCTTTTTATTTTGAATGAAGTCTAATTTATCAATTTCTTTTTTTCATGGATTGTGCTTTCGGTGTTGTGTCTAAGAAATCTTAGTGTAACCCAAGGACACAAAGGCTTCAGTTCCTGAATTTTAATAAGCTCAAAAAGCTGTTGTCACCAGGCACAGTGGCTCATGCCTGTAATCCTAGCACTTTGGGAGGCTGAGATGGGGAGGTCACTTGAGCCCAGGTGTTTGAGACCAGCTTGGGAATCATAAGGAGACTCTGTCTCTACAAAAAAGAAAAACTAACCAGGCATGTTGGTGCATACCTGTAATCCCAGCCACTCAGGAGGCAGAGGTGGGAGGATCTCTTGGGCCTGGGAGGTTGAGGCTGCAGTGAGCTATGACCACACCACTGCACTCCAGCCTGGGCAATCATGCAAGACCCTATCTCAAACAAACAAGCAAAAAGCTATTGTCATAGGCCAAACCCTGTGGCTCATGCCTGTAATCCCAGCACTTTGGGAAGCCAAGGGCTGATGGATCACTTGAGGTAAGGAGTTCAAGACCAGCCTGGCCAAGAGAGTGAAATCCCATTTCTATTAAAAATACAAAAATTAGCCGGGCGTGGTGGCAGGCACCTGTATCCCAGCTACTCAGTAAGCTGAGGTGAGCGAATTGCTTGAACCCAGGAGATGGATGTTATGCGAGCCGAGACAGCGTCACTGCACTCCAGCCTGGGCGATAGAGTGAGATTCCATCTCAAAAAAAAAAAAAAAAAAAACTATTGTCGTAAATAACTCATCTTTTTGCTCTTACCTACACTGTGATTCAAAGGCAAGTTCTACTCCCCTCTGTAATCCCCTTTCTGTGACCTGAGGTTACTTGAGGGTGGAAATTAGTTGGTTGAAGAAAAAACACTCACCTTTTTGTAGCCAAAGAGAGCCTCCTATATCCATATGGATGATCTCCAAAACAGATTGTTACTTTTAAAAAGCAAGGAGCACAACCTTGTGAATTGAATGTCTCATCTGTAAAAGGAAGCGGAAGGGAGCTGCCTATTTTGCTTGTATGCATAAAAAATTTCTGGAGGAGACAAAAGAAACCAGCTGAACAGTGAGGCCTCTAGAGAGGAGACCTGAATGCCTCTGGGACTGGAGTGGGAGTCCAGTCTTTACTTGTTGGTACCATGGAATTTACTTTCTAGTGCACATAGTTATTACCCAGTCAAAAACAACTCGGCTGAGACTAACCTGTAATCAGAAACCTCACTGACACTTGATGCTGTTCTTAGCTCACAAGACAGCACACCTGTTTCTTCTGTATCGCAAACTCCTGTCCTGAGGAAGGGTGTTCAGGATGTCAAAGCAAAAGCTTTATCGGAAAGTTGTCTTGGGAGGAGTGCGGTGGCTCATGCCTGTAAACTCAACACTGTGGGAGGCTGAGGCAGGAGGACTGCTTGAGCCTGGGAAGTGGAGGTTGCAGTGAGTTGTGATGGCACCATTGCACTCCAGCCTGGGTGACAGAACAAGTCCCTATCTCAATACAAACAAACTAAAATTGTCTTATTGAGAAATGAAAATGCAGAGACTTGTAACCAAGTGCTCACAGCAACTTTATTCTAGCCCCAAAATGTTGTGTATCTAAGAAATCTTTCTTAAAAAACTCAAATGTCCATCGACAGTCATGAATGTATAAACAAACTGTAGTCTATCCATACAACAGAATATGGTTCTACTATCAAATGACAAGGGCATACTGTAACGTGGATGGCTCTCACAGACATCAGGCCAGCAGAAAAAGACTGCATCTCATATAATTTATATGGAATTCTAGAACAAGCAAAACTGTTCTACAGTACTTTCTTTTTTTTTGAGACAGGGTCTCACTCTGTCACCCAGGCTAGAGGGCAGTGACACCAGCAGCCTTGACCTCCTGAGTTCCATCAATCCTCCCAGCTCAGCCTCTGGAGTAATTGGGACTACAGACACACACCACCATGCCAGCTTAATTTTTTTATTTTTAGTAGAGATGAGTTCTCTCTATGTTGCCCAGACTGGTCTCAAACTCTTGGGCTGAAACAATCCTCCTACCTCGGCCTCCCAAAGTGCTGAGAGGACAGGTGTGAGCCGCTGTGCCCAGCCTACAGTCCTTTTTAAACCCCTGAATCAATGATGACTATATGGAGATTAATCATATTATATTTATTATATATTATTCTCTCAATTCATGTACGTGTGAATTCTGCATGAATTTTTCATAATGAAAAATGTCAAACTTCAAAAACAGCAGCCTGAGAACATATTATATTATTCTCTCTATTTGTGTATGTGTGAATTCTGCATGAGCTTTTCACAATGAAAAACATCAGACTTCAAAAACAGTCACTGGCTGAGTGTGGAAGGCACAGGTCAGCCTCAGTGCTCTTGGAGGCTCTCCAGGCGGGAGCAGGCCAGGCGGTGTCCCTTTTACTGAGCGCTTGCCTTTCCACTACCAGCTGCCTCCTCACCAGCCTGAGAACTTAAATTTTCTCTAAAGATAAATCTTTCATCCTAGACAAAGCAAATCAGGCAAGAGAAAGAAATAAAAGGCATCTAAATTGGAAAAGAAGCCAAAGTATCCCCCTTTGCTGATGATATGATCATATATCTAGAAAACCTTCCAGCAAAAAACTCTTAAATGTGATGAAGGCAGTTAAGCTGCAGAATACAAAATCAATGTACACAAATCAGTAACATTTCTATACATCAGTAATGATCTAGCTAAGAAAGAAATCAAGGCAATCCCATTTATAATAGCTACAAAAAAATAAAATGCCAAGGAATAAGTTTAAGAAAGTGAAAGGTCTCTACAAGGAAAACCACCAAACACCGATGAAAGAAATTGTAGATCACACAAACAAATGGAAAAACATCCCATGCTCATGGATTAGAAGAATTAATATTGTTAAACTGTCCATGTTGGTTGGGCATGGTGCCTCATGCCTATAATCCCAGATACTTGAGAGGCTGAAGCAGAAGGATGGCTTGACCCTAAGAGTTTGAGACCAGCCTGGGCAACACAGCAAGACATCATCTCTTAAAAAAAAAAAAAAAAAAAAAAAAAAGATTATTCAGGTTTTTTCACACGGGAGACCGGGGTTCAATTCCCCGACAGAAAAAAAGAAAAATAAAAAACTGTTCAAAGTAATTGCCCCATATTCAATGCAATCTGTCAGATACTACCAATGTCATTTTTCACACAATTAGAAAAAAAAAATCCTAAAATTCATTAAATCCAAAAAGAGCCCAGATAGCCAGAGTGGAAAGAATGAAGAAAAAAAAGAACAAAGCTGGAAGTATCACATTATCTGACTTTAAATTATATAACCAAAACAGCATGGTACTGGTCTAAAGATAGACAGAGATCAACAGAACAGAATAGAGAACCCAAAAATAAAACCGCATATTTACAGCCAGCTGATGTTTAGCAAAGCCAACAAAAACATACTTTGGGAAATAAACATTCTTTTCAATAAATGGTGCTGGGAAAATTTGACATCCATATGTAGAAGAATTAAACTGGACTCCTGTCTCTCACTAGATACAAAAATCAACTCCAGAGGGACTACAGACTTAAATGTGAGACCTGAAACTATAAAAAATACTGAAAAAAAAAAAAACCAAAGGAAAAATCTTTTGGACATTGGTGTAGGCAAAGAATGTATGGCTAAGACCTCAAAAACACGGACAACAACAACAAAAAAATAGACAAATGGGACTGAAATAAACTAAAAAGCTTCTGCATAGCAAAATAAATAATCAACAGAATGAACATTACAAGCTGTAGAATGGTAGAAAATATTTGCAAACTATTCATCCAACAGGGAACTAATATCCAGAATCTACTCTACTCAACTCAACAACCACCAACAAACCCCATAAATACTCCCATTAAAAAGTGGGCAAATGGCCAGCCACAGTGGCTCACCCTTGTAATCCCAGCACTTTGGGAGACCTTGGTGGTGGATCACCTAAGGTCAGGAGTTCAAGACCAGCTAGCCAACATGGTGAAACCCTGTCCCTACTACAAATACAAAAATTAGCCAGGCATGGTGCTGCACACCTGTAGTCCCAGCTACTTGGGAGGCTGAGGCAAGAGGATCGCTTGAACCCAAGAGGGGAAGAGACACTTTTCAAAAGAAGTCATACAGATGGGCAAAAGGTATATGGATAATGCTCAACATCACTAACCATCAGAGAAATTCAAATTAAAACCACAAGATACAATCTTACCCAGTCAGAATGGCTATATTTGAAAGATAAAAAATAAGAGATGTTGGCAAGAATGCAGAGGAAAGGGAACTCTCATATGCTGTTGGTGGAAATGTAAATTAGCACAACCACGACAGAACACAGTATGGAGACTTGTCAAGTAATCTCAAGTAACTATAAATAGGATTGCTGCCATTTTATCCAGCAATCTCACTAAGGGGCATCTACCCACAGGAAAAGAAATCACCATATGAAGACACCCACACTCGTATGTTTATCATAGCACTGTTTATATTCACAAAAAAATACAAATCTGGAATGAACCTAAGTGTCCATCAGCGGATGGTTAAAGAAAATGTGGTATATATACACAATGGAGTACTATTCAGCCATAAAAATGAACGAAATCCTGTCTTTTGCAGCAAACTAGTTGGAACTGGAGGCCATAATCTTACGTGAAACAGTCCAGGTGCAGAAAGTCAAATACCACATATTTTGACTGCTGAGTGGGTGCTAAAAAAATTTGAACATGTGGACATAGAGAATGATAGACAGTGGAGACTTGGGAGGGTGAGAGAAGAGGGAGTGGATAATGAAAAACTACTTAATGGGTACCACATATGATATTCGGGTGTTGGATGCCCTAAAATTATGCCATCTATGCATATAACAACTACACATGTACCCCATACATTTTTACAAATATATACATAATATTTTTCCTGACTTCTCCCCATTTTCCAGAATTCTATAAATAGTATCATCCAGACATCAAGGCATTGCCTATCTGATATCAGACATAGAGAAACAATCCCTGGATGTTACTCATGATGGTGGGCTATAAGTACCATTTTTTCTTTTCTATTTATTTAGTTTTTGAGATGGAGTCTCACTCTGTCACCCAGGCTGGAGTGCAGTGGCATGATTTCAGCTCACTGCAACCCCTACCTTCCAGGTTCAAGTGATTCTCCTGCCTCAGCCTCTTGAGAAGCTGGGATTACAGGTATGTGCCACCAAACCCAGCTAATTTTTGTATTTTTCATAGAGATGGGGGTTTCACCATATTGGCCAGGCTGGTCTTGAACTCCTGACCTTGGGATCCACCGGCCTCAGCCTCCCCAAGTGCTGGGATTACAAGTGTAAGCCACTGTGCCCGGCCTCTTTTTTTTTTTTTTTTTTTGAGAGGGAATCTCGCTCTGTCACCCAGGGTACAGTGGTGTGATCACAGCTCTCTGCAACCCAGCTCTGCAACCACCTCCTGGTTCAAGTGATTCTCCTGCCTCCGCCTCCCCCAGTAGCAGGGGCTACAGGTGTGAGCCATCACGCCCAAACTAGTTTTTGTATTTTCAGAAGTGGGGTTTCACCATTTTGGCAAGGCTGAACTCCTGACCTCAAATGATCCACCCACCTGGGCCTCCCAAAGTGCTGGGATTACAGGCATGAGCCACGGCGCCCAGCCTAATACCTTATCTTTTCCTTTTTCAGACTTTGAGTCATTTGTCATTTTAAAAGCATGTTAAGAGGTCTCACTCAGGCCAGTGCCTTTCAAAGAGAGGAGGCTGCAGCCTCCACTCAGTCCTCACCCTCTCAGCCTTCTTCCTTTGACCTAGGCATGTCCCTGACGTTGCACCCCAAGGGTTTGTGCCCCCTTCCAGTGACTCTTCTTATAAGCAAACGATGGCTCCCAGAGCTGGCCTGGACCCTGAGGCCTAGAACCTGCCCCAAGGGGAAAAGCACCTGCTCCTTTGTGTATAGGCATTTACTCAAGGCTTTTCTTAATGTCTTGGAAAGTAGAAAGTGTAATTTAATGACAAGGCAGTGTTCATTCTTGGCTGACAACAAATACAAGTGGTAACTGTAGACAGAAGAATCTATTATTAGATGTCTGCATACTCTCTTCCTAGCCTCATTGCTGGCAGTCATCCTTAGTTTTCCCGTTGTTGTTGTTGTTGTTGTTGTTGTTGTTGTTGTTGTTGTTTTGTTGTTTTGTTGTTGTTGTTGTTGAGACAAGAGTCTCGCTCTGTCACCCAGGCTGGATTGCAGCAGCATGATCTCAGGTCACTGCAGCCTCCGCCTCCTGGGCTCAAACAATTCTCCTGCTTCAGCCTCCCAAGTAGCTGGGGTTACAGGAGTGCACCACCACACCCAGCTAATTTTTTGTAGCTACGAGGTTTTGCCATGTTGCCCAGGCTGGTCTTGAACTCTTGGCCTCAAGTGATCCACCAACCTCCGCCTCCCAAAGTGCTAGGATTCCAGACATAAGAAGATGGTCCGGGCACAACTCACTCTTCTTATAACTCAGTCATTTACTTTTTCTCAGACTCCAAGCCCACAGCATGCTTTGCTCCCTGTCCAGATGCCCCAGGGCCCTTTCGCATATCATGGAGCAATTTGATTTCAAAAAACGAAGCAGAGGGGACCCTTGGTGACACGTCCCAGTGTGGTCGAGGGACCTGGGAGCTCGAAGCTCTGGCCCACACCTCCTCATGGGAATCCTCAGCAGCCAGGGCACCTGTCCCGGCTGTCGTGGGATCAACAAGCGACCACCCTTTCACCGGTGCGACCGACTCTTGGCCTCTGTGCTCCCTCCACATATGCTGTCCTGCTGTCACAGGAGGAAGAAAAACGCTGTGAGCACCAGAGCCCTCGAGCTTACCCATCGGTGCGCCACTGACCCAGCACCCGCCCGCGACTTCAGCTTCATCAGCTGCCATCCGGACTCCTGTCCCAGCGCTGACCAGCCCTGGGCCTGTGAGGTGGACGGGCGAGGCCGGGCTGCCAATGCCGCTCATCAGACGATCGCCGCAAGGACACAGAGCAAACACGGCCTCGGGTGCCGAGATGGCCAAGCGTCCAGGCACAGCCGGATCCCTCGCCCAAGGACAGAACCCCACGGCCCCAGCCGTCCCTCAAGACAGTCAGTGGCCACACTAGTCAAGTGCCACTGCTCTTGTGCCCAGCTGCTCTTGCAGCGAGAGTATGGCATGTAGCCAGTACTTGACCAATCAGGTGTGCCAGGGCTCAGTGTGGCCTCCCAGCTGGTCATGCACAGATGCTGAGGCCAGGTCTGTTGTGATGGGCAAATGTTGATGGTGCGACATGTGACCAAGATCCACCAATCAGGTGTGCCACGGCCATAGCATCTTCATAGCCTGTCCTGCGCAGAAGCTGAGATCATTCTGGTGGGTAGGAGAGGTAGCCCACAATACGTGACTGGAACTCAGCCAGTCGTGTGCCAGGACCGAATGTGGCCTCGAAGCTGGTCATGCACAGAAGCTGAGGCCAAGTCCCTTGTTATGGGTGGCAGGTGGCTGCCTGACACGAAACCAAGATCCACCAACCAGGGGCACTGAGGCCAACGCATCTCCAAACCTTGTCATGCGCAGAAGCGCAGGCTGTGATCATTCTGGTGAGTGGAGGGTGGCCGCACTGTCGTGCAAAAGTGGAAGCTGTGATCATTGTGATGGGCGGTAGGTGGCTGTGGGCACGTGACTGCAACTTGGCCAATCAGGGGCACCGAGTCCAACTTCCCTGAATAGCCGGTGTGCAGATGCAGGGATCGAGCTGGTTCCAGAGCATGACTACAGGACCTGTGGTCCAGGGAGGAGGGGCAGCTGCAAGGACACTGGGGTTGCTGGGGCTGTGGCCACAGGGTGCCAGGCCTGGCTGTACCCTTCCCAGCATCTCTGAGCCATAATCTCTTACGGGGCCTCTTCCTGGGTCCCTGTGGGCTCCATCCCTGGAGGCAGGACAGAGATGCTGGATGCGGAAGGGTTCCCCGCAGGGATCTGGCTCTAGGGGGCAGGAGGAGCCAAGAGGGTAGCACTGTCACTCAAAGGCCTCCAGAGGTGTTGAGAGAGGAGCCACCCCCCATCTCCTTCCTGGCAGGCCTCCACCTCCACCCTCCGGATGAGAAGGAGGGTAAAGAGAGATAAAATACCAAAGAACTGGAATCCGTGGAGAGGCAACTTGCTGACCACTGGCCAGGCCATAATGAGGCCCAAGGACTGTGAAGATAACCCCTTTTCGGTTCCCAGCATCTGTGCTATCTATAAACCTTGAAAGTGTTGCAAAGAATGTTATCCCTGCCAGCCAGAGCCCAGCACTGGACTCTTGGACCACCAGCCCCAAAGATTTGATCAATTATGCCTGTAACATTTACCAAGAAATTCTACCCATATGTATCATATTTAAAAGCCAGCTTCATTATGTGCTATTTTGTTGTTGTTGTTGTTGTTGTAGATTCTTATTTCTGTGGCTGTAGTAAATGGTAGGTTCAAGCTCTCTTTCAAGATGATTTGAGCCCAGCCAGCATCTTGGGTAGCCACAGAGCTCCCGGGAAGCACTGCCCATGTCCCTCCATGGACTCTTCTTTCACTCCACCATCCAGGCAGCTCCGGTCACTCTCTCACACTCAGACTTCCCTAAGCAAGGGTCAGGGAGCAGTTCCTGTGACCCCTCCTAATTCCTGAAGCCCCTCCACAGGCCCGAGAGTGTGTGGGATGCACACTGCCTGAGACCTCTGCTCAGAAAGTCCAGGTTCTACAACTCTCACCCATATTGCACTAATTCTGATATATCAATTCTTTGTTTTTGTTTTTGTTTTCAAAATATGTTAACATTTTCACTGTGGCTTCTTATTCAACTCCTAAGATCATTACCTCATTTCTGTGTGTGTTTTCTAGTTATTCTCTTTGTTAATTAACTCCTAGCTTAATTGGAACTTAATCAGATTTCAGTGCTCTAAGATATTTTGGGACTTGATTTACAGCCTAGTGTGTGATCAATTTTGGTACCTGTTCTGTGTGTACTCAGAGAAAATACATGTTTTGTGGTAGTTGGGTGCAATTTTCTATGTCCACAGATCAAGACGCCACTCAAATTTTATATATCCTTATTGTTATTTTTGTTACTTTGCTCTAAAATAACTAAGACATGTGTGCTAAAATCTCACATTATTATTGCAAACTTGTCTATTTCCACTTTTTTTTTTTTTTTGAGATTGAGTTTCACTCTGTTGCCCAGGCTAGAGTGAAGTGGCATGATCTTGGCTCACTGCAATCTCTGCCTCTCAGGTTAAAGTGATTCTCCTGCCCCAGCCTCCTGAGTAGCTGGAATTACAGTTGTGAGCCACAATGCCAGGCCTAATTTTTGTATTTTTAGTAGAGATGAGGTTTCACCATGTTGGTCAGACTGGTCTCAAATGCCTGACCTCAAGTGATCCACCCACCTTGGTTCTGGTATTACAGGAGTGAGCCCCAGTGCCTGGCCTATTTCCACTTTTAGTTCTGTCAAGTTTCCCTTTGTATATTTGAGGATATATATATATATATCTGTGTGTGTGTGTGTATGTTATATCTTCTTGATGGGTTGATTCTTTTATGAAATATCTTTATTTCTAGTTTAGCTTAATGCTTTTATGTCTACTTTGCCTGAATTTAGCATTACTTCAGCACATTTGTTGTTATTGTTGGAAGGCTATGTATTTATTCATACTTTTGTTTTATACCTGTTAATATCCTTAATTTTAAGAGCAATTTTTATATGCAGTGTATGCTTTTTAAAAATATTGAGCCTGATATCTTTATCTCTTATTTGATGTATTTAGTGCATTTACATTATACACACACACACACACACACACACACACACAAAATCACAAAATGTCTGGATTAGTTTGCCAGGGCTAACTTAACATAGTACCACTGACGAAGTGGCTTAAACAGTAGAAATTTATTTTCTCATAAGGAAACAAGTCAGTTGGAATTAGGGCCCACTCTAAGAACCTCATCTTAATTGAATCACCTCAATTACACCCATCACCAATTATAGTCACATTTGAAGATACTGAGCATTAGGGCTTCAACATAGGTTTTCACTTGTCCTACTTTGCTTATCTTTCTCTCCCTGCCTTTTATGAGGGCACATAGGAGAGGAATTAAGAAAGTGATATTTGGCCAGACTCAGTGGCTCATACCTGTTTGTAATCCCAGCACTTTGGGAGGCCGAGGAAGGTGGTTGACTTGAGGCTATGAGTTTGAGACCAGCCTGGCCAACATGGTGAAGACTCCTCTCTACTAAAAATACAAAAGTTAGCCAGGTGGTGGTGCAGGCCTGTAATCCCAGCTACTTGGGAATCTGTCTTAGAAGAAATCACTTGAATCCAGGAGGCAGAGGTTGCAGTGACCTGAGATTATACCACTTCACTCCAACCTGGGCAACAGAGCAAGACTCTAAAAAAAAAAAGAAAAGAAAAAGAAAAAAAAAGTGGTATTGACCATTTATTTATTCTTTCTCTAATAAATTATTTTCTTTATTCTTTAAGTGGTGACCTGGAAATTACAGCCCACATACCTCACTTACTAATATCTCATACAAAGTTATATTTTTGCTACTTCTCAGCTTTCACGAGGACCTTATAATGCCTTAGTTGCATTAATCCCACCCTCTGCCTTCTTTGCCACTGTTTTTATGCAGTTAGATTCTACACATATCTTAAACCCCATGCAGCCTAACTAACTTGATTTGATACAGTCAATATACAAGTAGATTCATTCACACATTTGCCCTTTCTATTGTTCTTCAGGCCTCTTTGCCTGTCCATCCTCTGGGATCATTTTCCTTCTGCCTCTGCTTGTAGAATTCCTTTTAGGGTTTTGTATTTTGTTTCAGTTCATTTTTCAATTTTTGTGGTTTTGTTTTGTTTAGGTACAAATCTTCTGACAGAAAATACTCTAAAACCTTTTCTTTGCATGAATTTATCTTTATTTGCCTTCATTTTAAATTATATTTCTGTTGGAACTATAATTCTATATGGGAAGTAATTTTATTCTAAGACTTTAAAGGTGTCATTTTGGCTTTCATCATTGTTTTGTGTGTGTGTGTGTGTGTGTGTGTGTGTGCGCGCGCGCATGTGTGTGTGTTTTGAAAAGCTTGCTGTTAGTCTTCTTGTTGCACTTTTTTTTTGGAAACAGAGTTTTGCACTGTTGTCCAGGCTAGAGTGGCATGATCTCGGCTCACTGAAATCTCTGACTGCCAGGTTCAAGCAATTCTCCTGCCTCAGCCTCCCGAGTACCTGGGACTATAGGCATGTGTCACCATCCCAGCTAATTTTTTTGTATTTTTAGTAGAGATGAGGTTTAGTACAGATGGGGTTGCCCAGGCTGGAAATGGTGACACAACCTTGGACTTTGAATTCATCTTGCTATTGGTTAATAGAGTTTCTTAATCTGTGATTTGATGTCTTTCATCATTTAAATAAATTGCTCCACCTATATTTTCTCTCTCCCTTTCTCTCTCTCTCTCTCTCTCTCTCTCTCTCTGTCTCTCTTTCTCTCTCTCTCTCTCTCTCTCTTTCCTTTCTTAATTGAGACAGGGTCTCACTCTTTTGCCCAGGCTGGAGAGCAGTAACACAATTTTGGCTCACTGCAGTCTCAACCTCCTGTGCTTCAGTGATCCTCCTGCCTCAGTTTCCCAAGTAGCTGGGGCCACAGGTGCCCACCACTGCACCTGGCTAATTTTTAAATTTTTTGTAGAGATGGGGTCTCTGTTTTGCCCAGGCTGGTCTCAAACTCCTGGCCTCAAGTGATCCTCATGTCTTGGCCTCCCAAAGTGCTGAGCCTATATGCATGAGCCATGAGGCCTGGCTTCCACCACCCCTCAGCTTCCATCTATATTTTTTCAAGTATTGTTTCCATTCCATTCTTTCCTGCCCCTCTACTTTTGGGACTCCAGTAACATTGAAGTGAGACCTCACTATGCCTGATGATGTTCCTCACCCTCCCTTCCACAGTCTGCATTCTTTTTCTCTGTGTTCCAGCCTCAGTTTTGTCTGTCGACTTTTCACTCAGTTAACTATCTGTGTCTAAACTATTGCTAAACTCATCTATAGAGTTGTTGATTTAGTTTTTGATACTTTCAATTCTAGAGTTTCATTTTACTCTTTTCAAAGATTATAGGTGTCTGGTGAAATTTTCCATGTTGGTTTTTTTCTGTGAAACATAGTGAAAACAGTTAATTTAAAGCTCATAAATGGCAGTGCCAATCTGGATATCCTTTAAGTTTGTTTCTTTTTTTCCTTTCCCTTTTTAATTTGGTCATTTTATTCTGTCCCTAGAATGCCTGGTAATTTTTTCTTGAATGGCAGACAAATGATGAAAATAATCTGAAGCCATGGCTAATACTCTCTTCTTCTAGAAAAGATTTACCTTTCGTTACGTGTGGCAGCTAGATAAGCAGCTTGTTGCCTTAAGCCAGTCTGTGGCTGATGCGAGCGACCCTGTGACTGATGTGCATAAACCTGTGGCTGATCTGCATGAAGCTGGGTTCAGTCTCTGTGAGAATTGTCTATTTCTGATTAATAATTACTCCTAGTGTGTAGCTTTCCTGGGGTCCTAGCTGGAGGTCTGGATGTTTTTGAGGTCTCTAAATCCAGTTTTTCTTTCCCAGATCTGTGAGATGATGAGAGTCTTACTCAGCTTCCCAGCCTCTAGGCCCTGTGCCAGGGATGAGTCAGCAAATGGCTGGAAAGGAAAAGCACCACAGAATGTCCCGCTCAGCCGAGATCATGTCCCTCGGTCGCAGACCGTCAAGTCATGGCTGTTTTGGCATCTTTATAATCACTTACAAAGTATTTCATTTTTAGCGTTTATCCAACTTCTGTAATTGTTCTCATCATTAAAGCTGTTCTCATACAAACTAGACCACAGTGGCTGAAATTCTTTTACTTTTTGATTTAATTTTGATTTTTAATTTTATAAAACATATACTGAAGTTCAACTATAAACTAAAGTACACTTAAAGATGTATAATTTTAGGCAAGAGTGGTGGCTCATGCCTGTAATCTTAGTGCTTTGGGAGCCTGAGGTGGGATGTTGCTTGAAACCAGAAGTTTGAGACCAGCCTGGGCAACACAGCAAGACTCATCTCTAGAAAAAATTAAAGAATCACCCATGTGTGGTGGCATGCTCCTGTGGTCCTGACTACTCAGGGTCTGAGTCAGGAGGACCTCCAGAGCTCAGGAGAGTCCCTGGCCTCAGGAGTTGGAGGCTGCAGTGAGCCATGATGGCACTGTGCACTCCAGCCTGGGCCACGGAGCAAGACCCTGTCTCTTACAAAAAAAAAAAAACCTAGTTTCTGTCTCTATTTCTTAGACACATTTCTTCCCTACTCCTATGTGGAACCATATTTATTAGTTTGCAATTATCCTTTTATAGTCAGTTGATTTTAAAAATCTAAAAAACAACCTTGTATGTAGATTTTCTCCTTTCTCACACCAGAGGCAGCAGGTTGTTCTGTTCTGCACCTTGCTTTTCCCCTCGTTGTCTCCCAAAGATCACTCCAGTGTAGAAGAAACACTTGATATACTTTTTACAGTTGTCTGGTACTCTGTTATGTGGATACATTATGGTTTACTCAACCAGTATAGAGTGACTTTCCAGGTTCTTGTTATAGAGCATTTTGGACCCACACAAAACCTGGAAGCATCGTATAACACACTTCTATGCACTCACCACCTAGTGCTGGCAATTGTCAGCTCATGGTCAACATCATTCCATCTACACCCTACCCACCTCTCCCTCTCCCCTTCACAACTGGATTATCTAGAAATAAATTTCAGAAATCACATAATTTCCTCAGTAAATACATCAGTGAGTTTCTCTAAAATATCAAGAATAAAACATAATAATAGGTTGAGCATTTAAGAATTCTTCACAGAGAAAAACATCAATAATGACATCTCCTGGACATTTATGTGACAGCTACTGCTTTCATTTTCATGCCAAAATTATGGGAGTAATTTGAAAAATTGGATGTTCTAGACAATAATTTCTTTTTGAGGCAGGGTCTGGCTCTGTGGCCCAGGCTGGAATGCAGGTGAGGGATCTCAGCTCACTGGAGCCTTGACCTCCTGTGCTCAAGTGATCTTTCCACTTCAGCTTCCTGAGTAGCTGGGACCACAGACATGTATCACCACACCTGACTAAAAAATTTTTTAATTAAGCCACTAATGTAAAAGAGAATGGCTCTATTTATGCAAGGTGGTTTTCCAAATGAAAGAAATAAGTTCAGACATCCTAGTAATTTATTTGAGAAAAATGGACATTTCAAAGGGTATCCCATAAAATCTGCAAGGATACACAATATGACTGCTGTTAGCAAACTCTTCTCCCTTCTCTACTGTGGGTTTCCAAGCCCCAGGTTAGTCCTGATTTAGGCTGGGTCATGGGGACCAACACTGAATTGAATGTGAGATCCAAATTTTGATTTTCAATGGAATGGATTTTAGAATATATAAGTGAGCTTTTGTTTTACCACCCAAAGTCACCAGAAAACTCTTGCTCTGCATGAGATGTCATGAAGATGTGGAGAATGAATTGTGATGTCTTATTTAAAAACAATGGCTGTACAAAAATAAAAAGTGTTTACTTGTTTGCACATGATCAAAAGTACCCCTGAATAATACGACAGAAGGCAATACAGGAGCTACCACCAGGCCATGGACATACACAGCCAGAGGTAGAGACAGGAAGCCATGGCAGACAGAAGGTCATGGTGGATTGAATTCTGGAGGAATTTTGAATGGAGGTAGGCTTAAGCTGTATCTTAGGGAATTAGAAATGGCTGAAGAGGAACAGAGGAAGAAGGCAGAGGTAGTGCCAATGGGGAGAAGTGGCTGGAGAAAAAGTGTTGAGTGTGGAAAGCACTCTGACCCACAACTGCCTATACATAGAACATCCTGCTGAAAGAACAGGAAAAGATGCTCATCACACCCTGTACAAAGATATTGCAGGGGAGAAAATAACCAGATAACCTTCTACAGATAACGAAAGCACACCAGAAAAGCATTCCTCCAGGCAGATGAAAACTGTCCTAATGTTTCAAAGTGACCTCAAGGGAATTAGGAAAACTATAGAAACTAATAAAGAATGGGGTTGGGTGAAGTGGCTCACGCCTGTAATCCCAGCACTTTGGGAGACCGAGGCAGATGGATCACAATGTCAGGAGTTTGAGACCAGCCTGGCCAACATAGTGAAACCCTATCTCTACTAAAGTTAGAGATACAAAAAAATTAGCTGGGTGTAGTGGCAGGCACCTATAATCCCAGCTACTCAGTAGGCAGGAGAACCACTTGAATCTGGGAGGTGGAGATTGCAGTGAGCTGAGATCCCGCCACTGCACACCAGCCTGGGGGATAGTGTGAGACTCCATCTCAAAACAACAACAACAACAAAAAACTACTGAAGAACGGTATAAATTAAAAATGTTTAGAAAGCCCAGGTTAAAGGTGACTAGTCAACAGAAAAATATGAAGATACTTGACAGGAGTCAGGAGGAAATAAGAAACAAAAACCAGATATTTCTGAAATAAAAATCTGGACAAGAATGAAAATACATTCAAGTAAGTAAGAAAGAGAGAAGAGAAAAGGAGTCAGAGGAGACTCAAACAGAGAAGAAATTGTCCAGAGAAGGGATAAAGAAATCAGGCTCAGGCCAGGCATGGTGGCTCACGCCTGTAATCCCGGCACTTTGGGAGACTGAGGTGGATGGATCATGAGGTCAGGAGATCAAGACCACCCTGGGTAATGCAGTGAAACCCCATCTCTACTAAATATACAAAAAATTAGTTGGGTGTGGTGGCATGCACCTGTAATCCCAGCTACTCGGGAGGCTGAGGCAGGAGAATCACTTGAACTCAGGAGGCGGCAGTTGCAGGGAGCCAAGATCTCACCACTGCACTCCAACCTGGGAACAGAGTTTAAACAAAAGAAGTCAGGCAAAGAAGATCCAACATATGTATAATTGTAGTGCTACCTCAATTATAACCAAAAAAGATACAAAAAGCAGTAGAATAACAGATAATAGAAACTGTGATTCAGGAAATCTTATAAAGTAAGTTTGAACTTGTATAGTGAAGGGTACATTGAATGTCTGGAAAAATCAACACAGAATAGTCAATACTGACATATAATCTCATAAAACTATTAGATTTTAAAGATTAAAAAATTATTCCAGGACAGGCATGGTGGCTCACACCTGTAATCACAGCACTTTGGGAGGCTGAAACAGGCAGATCACTTAAGGCTAGAAGTTCAGAATCAGTCTGGCCAATGTGGCAAAACGCTGTCTCTAC
The DNA here is from genome assembly GCA_031835075.1 of Saguinus oedipus. NCBI lineage: Eukaryota > Metazoa > Chordata > Mammalia > Primates > Cebidae > Saguinus > Saguinus oedipus. Next base: position 9,968,401 of record CM063170.1, read on the forward strand.
TAAAAGCACAAAAATTAGCTGGGCTTGGTGGCACATGCCTGGAATTCCAGCTGCCCAGGAGGCTAAGGCACAAGAATCACTTGAACCCAGGAGGTGGGAGATGGACTTTGCAGTGAATCAAGATCCTGAAAGATTCTTCCTCAGAGAGGTCTCCTGGAGTGCAGTGGCATAATCTCGGCTCACTGCAACCTCTGTAGGCTTTGCACTGCAGTCTTGTGACTCAGTAGCCCAAGTAGCTGAGACTACATGTGTGCACCACCATGACTGGCTAATTTTTGTATTTTTAGTAGAGACAGCATCAAGACTTCACCATGTTGGCCAGGCTGGTCTAAAACTCCTGATCTCAGGTGATCCACCACCTCAGCTTCCCAAAGTGCTAAGATTATACAGAGTAATGTTTTTAAGATACACAATAAAAGAAGCTGTGACCCAAGGATTTTATACTCAGCCAAACTGACCTTCAGTTATAAAGACCACAAGCTGTAAAGACCACGCAGAGGAGTTCAGGGGCTCTATCAGCCTCTGTGGAGTCTGCTGGAGAACAGACTCCAGATAACCAAAGAGTGATGAAAGCAGCTTGAGCATAAGGACTGGTGGGAGCATTGGATATATTTAGCTGTGGAATTAAGGTTAGGTAGAATAGAGGTGACAGTATACAAATGTTACATTGTCTGATGATGGAGATATAGTACAAAAAAAAAAAACCCATGAGATTAGGAAGGTATATGAGGCTGGGCATGGTGGCTCACACCTATAATTCCAACATTTTGGGGGGCCAAGGTGGGTGAGTCACCTGAGGTCAGGAGTTCAAGACCAGCCTGGCCAATATGGTGAAACCTTGTCTCTACTAAAAATACAAAAATTAGCTGGGCATGGTGGTGTCCGCCTGTAATCCCAGCTGTTTGGGATGCTGATGCAGGAGAATTGCCTGAGCCCAGGAGGCAGAGGCTGCAGTAAGCTGAGATCATGCCACTGCACTCCAGCCTGGGTGACAGAGCAACATACCATCTCAATTTAAAAAAAGGAAAGCATATGGAAAGTAGAATAAACTCACTGATTGCCTTATTAAATAAAAGTGTATTTCGATTAGATGTTGGCAGAGAGGGAGGAAAGTGGAAGAAAAGGTCTATTAATTTCAATATTGCTTGTAGTAGGGAATTGACATCTTAGAACTAAGGGAACTATATAATGATATTAGCATAAAAGTATTACAGTATAAATACACACTTTCTAACACAGGGAAGAGAAACTTGAAAGTGGGAAAGGAGACAGTGAAGTTAGCCAACTCTTTTAAGAAATGTATAAAGTTCAACAGAAAATAACAGGTAACTTTTGGGAAGGCTAGAATTTTAATTGAAGTATAACATATATACTTAAAAGTGCACATACAGTGTACAACTGGATGAATCTTAGCAGAGTGAACATAATATTTGAGCAACACCCAGCTGAATGGGGGTAAGCTTTAGGGGAATAACAGTGCAATCCTGCTGGGCATGGTGGCTCATGCCTGTAATCTCAGCATTTTGGGAGGCCAAAGCAGAGAGATTATTTGAGGTCAGAAATTCAAGACCAGCCTGGCCAACATGGTGAAACCCTGTCTCTACTAAAAAAATTAACCAGGTGTAGTGGCATGTGCCTGTAGTCCTCGATACTGGGGAGGCTGAGGCAGGAGAATCATTTGAACCCGGGAGGTGGAGATTGCAGTGAGCTGAGATCATGCCACTGCACTCCACCCTGGGCGACAGAGAGACTACATCTCCAAAAAAATAAAAAGTGCAATCCTGTGCTGGAGGGTGACTTTTGGGAAAGGCAGGGGGTGGGGTCAGGTCCAGGCAGGTGGGCAGGCAGGAGAGCACCTGTGGAGGGCTTGGATTGTTCTCAATTACACTGGAAGAAGTGTGGTTCAGTGGGACGTAAGGATGGCAAAGTGGTTTTGGAGGTTTCTGTGAGATGGTTACCTCGGGAAAGTACGGAGGACTGAACTAGGAATACGTAGGATCCCAAGCAGCTCTCAGCACCCACCTGAGGCCAGTGAGCCCAATCTAAAGTGAGACCCAAGCCAAGCCTCTGCAGAAAGCATCCTTGCCCCCAAGCTCAGTGCTGTACTTGCCATCTCACTGGGAACACACATCTGCTGCACAGCACACACCCAGCATTCTGGCTCCTTACCTGGCACTGAGATTTGTGATTCTCCAAGGTGTCTCACAGCCTAAGAGCCCATGTGTATTCTGGTTGGTCCCTCTGGGGGAGCTTAGGTGGGAAGCAGGATCTCCAGGCAGGCAGGCAGTCAATCTATCCATTGGATTCGGGCAACTTGTTGTAAACATTTGTTAAGTAGAACCTAAATCTATTTCTATAAAGTCATGGGGGCAGAGGGGTGGACTGTAGGTGTGAACCTAGCAGAGTTCTCTCTTTTATATATATAAAAAATATATGTATTTTATACATATATGTATTAATAATTTTACTGAAGTAAAATTGGCATGCAATATACTGTACATATTTAAGGAGAACAATTTGGTGCATCTTATGTATACCCTCATGAAGCCATCACCACATTCACGATCATGGTTCTCTCAAAAAACATAGATGTGAAGTATTTTAGGAGGGTGCCCAGCACCCTGGCTGCTGCCCCAGCTCTGGGTGGAGTGGGCCCTTGGCCACGGGACCAGAGCCAGCGGGAGGGTGTGAGGAATACAGAGCCCAGCCCAGGCTGGAGCCCGCCATGGGGAGGTGACCACTGCAGAGCCAAGAAGCCCGGGCAGTCAGCTGGCTCTGGTCAGGCTAGGCTCTCCCATACTGGATGTTGTTTTCTGCCAAGACAGTTTCACTCTCAGGCCTGTATAGCACCATGATGGAAGCCGCAGATCTTGCATGCTCCCTGGATTATCTCAACAATCCTGTGTGCTCCTTGGATTATCCCACTCCTGCAGAAGGGCCATTTGTTTCCTTGGTGGCAACTGGGTGATGCAGTCACGCCAAACCCACCCTGAGCCCAGACCAATGTCACAGGCCATCGCCCCAGCCCTCTGTGCAGCCCAAGAGCGTGGGCCTGCAAGTGGATGGGGATGTATCTCCACATTAATATAGACCTTCTCCTGGCCTTTGCACTGACCTCCCTCAGAAAAGGACCCCACAGGTGAGCCCAAAACCTGCTCCCTGAGACTGACTCACTGGGGAGGGTGGGTTTGGTTACTGAGGACTCCATGTCCAGGAGCCAAAGAGGAGCTGAGGGCTGAACTGCAGCTACAGCCTCCTGCCCAGCCAGACAGGCTCTTCTCTGTGCACCTTTCACCCCATGGCCCTTCTTGCACCAGGCCCTGGTCCAGCTCTGGATGGACAGGTGCATCAGAGGCTGCCTGGCAGTGTTGGTAGGGTTGGTAGGGTGTCCCTGTTTTATTTTCTAGTCTTCCCCAGCTCCTCAGGAGGTGTCAGAGTAGCCCGCTATCCCAGTCTCTCCCCTCAACAGCCACCAGAGCTTCTGTGCACAGGAGGTACTGACCACGTCCCAGGGCTTGCTCAAGCTCTTCCAGAAAAACTCACCCATGGAAGACCTTGGGGCCAAGGAAGTGAGTCCGGAGTGCCAGCACTTCAGCCTCCATCTAGAGCTGAGCCCTCAGGAGGGAGGCTGGAGCCAGTCGTGGCCCTGTGCCTTCCCTCAGGACCCTGGGCCCACCACTGTGCAGTGCCCACCCAGGCTGTGCCCCAGCAGCATGGAATGGAACAGGCACTCTCTGGGGGGCTCCACTGACCTGCTCAGTGTTGCTGTCTTCCATGGGCTCTTGGCCTCTGAAGGGAAGGGCCCTCCCACTGAGAAGCTGGTCTCCTGAGCATTGAGAAGTGTGGCTCAGCACAGGCTGGTCTTTCCCGGGAATTGTAAGGAAGGCCGCACTTGCTCGCCAGCCCTGTCTGGAGTGTTCACAAGGCTTTTGGCATGGCCTAGGGCTTGGCACTCAAATGGGCTTCAGCCCCCAGGCTCCCTGATGTGCTTTTCCCTCAGGCTAAAGAGAAGAGGAAAGAGGAATCATGGCACATCCACTTCTTTGAGTATGGGTGCCGTGCGTGCCTGTACCACACAGCCAAGACATGGGCACTGGTCCTGAAGGGCATCCCTGAAAGCCTCTAGGGAGAGCTGTGGCTCCTCTTCTCTGGTAAGTGGGATGCACCTCCACTGCCCCCTCTACTTCAGCTCAGCAAGTTACAGCCCCCCAAGCTCTCCCCATGTGAGCTTGTCTGATCCTGAGCTGACCTGGAGTTGGCCAGGCAGGAGCTCCCAGCTCTTTCACGCAGCCGGAGCTGGGCTCTGGGCTGTGGGTAGAGGCCCAACCAGGAGAAGCATCCTGAGGGACAGAGGCTGGGAGCCAGTCACTGTGCTGGCCAGGTGGTGCCCTCCCACTCACAGTGGGAGGGAAACAGGCCTTAGAGATCTCCTTTCCTTGGGACAGACTGACAGCATTCACACCCATGGCCCCTGGAGGAGGCAATTCAGCCACTTGAACCTTTGGGTAGAGCAGCCTCCCCAGGAGCACAAGGGAAACCCTGCCTTGCAACTTGTGCTTGACCCCAAGTCCCACCTCTCTTCTGTGGGGCACTGGTGTCTCCAACCTGCCCTGTTACTGCCCCCAGAGTACCAGAAGGAGAGAGACAGCTGACACCTATGTCTCACCAGGGGCCTGGAATGAGATGGAGACTCACCCTGGCTACTATGCTGAGCTGGTGGAGAAGTTCACTGGGAAGAACAGCCTCGCCACGGAGGAGATCAAGTGGAACCTACACCGCCCATACCTGAGCACCCTGCCTTCCAGAGCAAGCTCAGGATTGCCGTCCTGTGGCTGGTGCTGACCGCCTGTGCCTTCTGAAAGCCCACCATCAGCTAATGTCAGGTAAGAGGCCTGGCAAGGGCCCAGAGACAGCATCTGCCACCAGAGGTTCACAGGAGCAGGTCCCTGTGGTCCCAGGCCTGTGCCGTGACCCTGCCTCATGTCTCGAAGGAGCCCAGCTGCAGAAAAAGATAAAATTTAAAGAGTATTGATTGCTCATCTCATCCCCATGCCACATAGAAGTTGTTTTCTTGGTACTCTGGTCTGAGTCCCAGCAGCATTTGATTGTTTTCTGTGTTTGGTAAAATAAGTATACAAAACATAAAATGTCCCATCGTCACCATTTTCTAGTGTACAGCTCAGTGCTTTAAGCACATTCACACTGTTGTGCAACCATCACCGCCATCCACCTCCAGACCTGTTTTCATGTTGCAGAACCAAAGCTCTGTGTCCATTAAACATGCCCCAGCCACCATTAGCAACCATTGTTCTACTTTCCATTGCTATGAATTGATGACTGAATCTCATATAAGTGAAATAATATAGTATTTGCCTTTCTGTGTCTGGGTTATTTCATTTAGCGTGATATCCTCAAGGGTCATCCATGTCATATGAATGTGTCAGAATTTCCTTTCTTTCTAAGGCTGAATCATATGCTATTGTAAGTATAGACCACATTTTCTTTTCCTTTTTCTTTTTTTGTGGTGGAATTTCACTCTTGTTGCCCCGGCTGGAGTGCAATTGTGCAATCTCGGCTCACTGCAACCTCTGCCTCCTGGGTTCAAGTGATTATCCTGCCTCAGTCTCCTGAGTAGCTAGGATGATAGGCATGTGCCACCACATCTGGATAATGTTTTGTATTTTTAGCAAAGACAGGATTTTGCCGTGTTTGCCAGGCAGGTCTTGAACTCCTGACTTTGGGCAATCCACTCGCCTCACCTCCCAAAGTGCTGGGATTATAGTCATGAGCCACCACGCCTGGCCAGTATTTCTATTTTTATTTTGTTTATTTATTTATTTTGGAGACAGGGTCTTGCTATGTTGTCCAGGCTGGTCTCAAGCTCCTGGAACTAAGGGATCCTCCTGCCTCAGCCTCCCAAGTGGCTGGGACTATAGACATGTGCTACCACACCTGATTAATTTTTTTTTAAGAGATGGGGTCTCACTGTCTTGTCCAGGTTGGCCTCAAACTCCTAGGCTCAAGTGATCTTTCTGCCTCAGCCTCTCAAAGTGCTGGGATTGCAGGCATGAGCCACCAGCCAACATGTCTGGCATTTTTTTTTTTTTGAGACAGGGTCTCCTTCTGTTGCCCACATTGAAGCTCAGTGGCATGATCATGGCTCACTGCAGCCTCCACCTACTGGGCTCAATCAATCCTCCCACCTCATGCTCCTGAGTAGCCGGGACTACAGGTGCACACCACCACACCTAGCTATTTTTTGTATTTTTGTAGATATAGGGTCAGAGCCTGGGTCCCAAGCTGGGCTTGAACTCCTGAGCTCAAGTGAATCAACTTCCTCAGCCTCCTAAAGTGCTGGAATTATAAGGTGTGAGCTACTGTAACTTGGCCTATTTTTAATTTTTTTAGTAACTTCATACTTCTTCCCCAGTAGCTGCACCATTTTATATTCCCACCAGCAATTCACAAGGGTTTTGATTTCTCCACATCCTTATCAACACTTGCTATATTCTGTTAATGTTGCTGTTACAGTGATGGGCATTAAGGTATCTAATTGTGCTTTAGTTTAGCATTCCTGGTAGCTTTTGATTTTAAATCTAGGCATTTTTCTGGCCAAGTCAAATAGCTTTCTGTTTGCCTTAAAGGTCTTGTTAGCATCTAGGGCTGTGTGTAGTCCTAGTTCTGCTCCGAGTACGGGGACTTGGTGTGGGGCTCTGGCCATGTAGCTCCCCTCCACATCAACTTGGTCATGCGTCCCACCTCCAACACCAGACACTGCTCCACAGAAGTGTGATGTATTCATGTCCACCTTCTCTGGTTTCCAGTGCCTTCTGACCCAGTTTGAAGAAGCTGGCTGACTCTCTGTTAAATCCGGTTCCTACCAATTGCCTTTTGACATTTCCTAGAGTTGGGTAGGGGCAGTTTCTCATTTCCAGATGCCCAACTCTCCTGAGGAGGCAGACTTGCTTGTAGAAGGAGGCCATTAATCTTCACCATAAGAACCTGAAAAATAATAAAAATAACAATGGCCGTAATCCCACACCTGTAAACCTAGCACTTTGGGAGGCCAAGGCATGTGGATCAGCTGAGGTCAGACCAGTCTGGCCAACACAGCAAAACCCTGTCTCTACTAAAATTACAAAAAATTAGCCTGGTGTGGTGGCAGGCACCTGTAATACCAACTCTTCAGGAGTCTGAGGCAGGAGAATCACTTGAACCAGGGAGGTGGAGGTGGCAGTGAGCTGAGATCATGCCACTGCTCTCCAGCCCTGGTGACAAGAGCAAAACTGCATATCAAAAACAAATAAATAAATAACAACAACAACAAAAAGGAGATCATGTGGGCCCTTGCAGGAAGCAGGTAGCTGGGAGAAGTGGGGAGAGACAGTTTTATTTGCTGGCTAGCAGTGCAGGCCTTCCCCACTGTCTCTGTGCACGGCAGGTGATGAGCATTGTGAGCTTGGTGCTCCTGCTCAATGGCAGCGAGGAGGAGGCCTTCTGGCTCCTGGTGGCCCTGTGCAAGGGCATGCCACCCAACTACTACAACACCAGGGTGGTGGGTGAGTGTCCCGGGTGCTGCTTTGCCTGAGTCTCCAGGTGCCTGGTGGTTCCATCAGGGTGGCAGCCCTTCCCAGGCCAAGCTCCAGGCTTCACATGGGTTCCCTAAGAGTTAGAGGGTAGTATGACATATTAAGTGGTTTATAAAAGTCCCCTCAGGTCCTAAATTTCCATCTATCTAACTTTCTGTCAACTTTTGGATTATATAAAATTTCATACATCAAAACTAGAGTGTATATATCCCCCATGTAACCTGATGCTCAACTTTACTGAAGTCATATCCAGTAAAATCTGTTATTAAATGGAAATGGACTTGCAAGAGTATTTAATCAAGTTCATATGTAAGTGTGTTATCCTGTCCTTCCCTTGCCATCTGGTGTTTGGAGTTACCACTCTTGGGGTCCTTCAGAGTTGTATCTGTTCACAGTCATCAGAATTGGACACACAGCCACTGTTTACCTCTCATGCCTTAGGGAGAAATCAGTATTTTCCCAAAATAAAATTCAAGTGTAGTAGAAGAAACAGTTATTTTGCCAAGTGGTTTGGGAGCTATAGAGAGAACACTTGAAGGGTTTTTTGTCCTTGTTTTCTCCTGGCACTTCAAGGGCCCTTCAGCCTTCACTGAAGAGGTGGCAGGGATGGTGAGCTCCAGGCAAGGGCCTGCCCCAGCCATGGGTGGGCTCACCATTGCCTCACTCGTCCTGCCTGCAGGAAACCTGGTGGACCAAGGCAGCTTCAAAGAGCTCATAAGAGACTTCCTGCTGCAGCTCGCAGAGAAGATGCAGGACCTGAGGGTGAATCTCCAGCACCTGGGTGTCCTGGTTCCTGACCATCTTTCTCAGCGTCATGACCTTCGAGAGTGCTGTGGTCATTGTCAACTGCTTCTTCTATGAGGGCCTCAAGGCGATACTGCAGGTGGCCTTGGCAGTCCTAGACACCAACATGGAGCAGCTGCTGGGCTGGAGTGACAAGGGCAAGGCCATGACCTTGGTGGGCAGGTGATATGCCGGGCTCCTTCTCTGGCTCGGGGCTCACAGCAGAGCCTCTCACCAGCCCTGGGCACAGCCACAGAATGCAGTGACTGTGCCCACCAAGTTCCAGGCTATGGCTAGACATGGGGGCTCTCTGGGGTCAGGAGCTGGCTTTTTTCTAGTGGGAGATGAAGCAGCACTCAATGATAGGTGCTGGGAGGAATAAAGCAGGTGCTGCGGGCAGAGCATTCTGGCTGAATAGCTGCCGCTCAAATGTGGGGATGGGGATGCTTCCTCTGGGAGCAACCCAGAGCCAAGATCCAGTGACCACAATTCCAGTTGGTGGTATAGCTGGGCTTTTCCTATGTCCACCAGGTGGTCCCCATCATACCTCCCCAGGCTTAGCTGCATTGCAGCCCCCATGCCCTGGAGGGAGCAGGCCTGCCCTGGGCCCCTGGAACAGCTAGATGAGCTGATGTCCAGCTAGTTGTGCCAAAGACCCGGCATCATCCAGCTCCTCCACCTCCTCCTTAGTCCCCACATCCCATCCCTTGCAGATTCTGTCTGGGATCCAGCCCCTGGCCCACGAGGCCCTTTCCCTGGGATTCCCCTCTCAGGTCTTTCACCTGCCTGCATCCCACAGGACTCATCAAACCTGGCCCTGCCCTTCCCCTGGGTCCTCTGTACAAAGGCACTTTCTGAGCCCCCAGCCTGGCTTTCAAGCCCCAGCCCCTCCTGGCCACACTCTGCCCTGCCCAGAGCTCTGTGGAATCCCACCCTCCTACATAGCATATTTTACCAGCTTAGAATGCCCCCACACCCCCAGGAACAGCCTGGAAATGCTGCCACTTGCCTGTGATCAGGCCAGGTGCTGCCTGGGACTCTGTAGATCCAGCAGGGTTGTCATCTCCCTACTGTGGACCATAGTAGCTTTTGACTCATGCTGCTGTCAAGACAGCCTGTGGCCAGAATCTGTGGCTGGTTTTCCTGCCCCTTCCTACAACAGGCAGATTGGGCCTCCTCCAGAGCAGGGGGTCTGACTGGGGATAGGACCAGGGTCATGGGCATGGTGAGTCAGTCACCTCCTCCCACCTGAGTGTCAAGCTCAGCCCAGAGAGCCAGGGAGGCCATGAGCTCTGGAGCGGCTAGGTCATCTGACGCAGGTAGGCCTCCATCCCCAGGACTGTGTCCCTAGAGAAGCTGATTCCCTGGGCTGCAACAGGCCTCCCCACCCTCCTAGACTTTCTCCTGTGACTCAATGTTTAATCCCTGATTTTTCATGGCCAAGGTGGGAAGATCCCGCATCCCCAGGGCCCTGCCAAAAGGAAGAAGTTTTCATCCTTCCAACTGGGTAGGGTCTGGAGTTATAAAGGGTTCCTGCTCAAGGGACACTCCCCTCCCCTCAGCAAACAGCCCAGCATCCTCAGGACTAGTGATCAGGCCTCGTGGGGGGCACTACCCTGTAAAGAGCTCCCCAACTTACTGGGGGCCCTGCCAGGGCCCACCTCTGCCCTCCTGGAGGGTGCCCAGTCCTCAGCATGCTCCTTGTTAGGAGTCTGTGTGCACATTGTGTCCCTCCGCATCACTCAGCTGTGGGAACGAGGCTCCCTTTGCCTGTGCGTGGTCTGGACTGCTGTCCTCTGCTGTTTGCAGATACCTGGATAATGTGGTCAATGAGCAGAGTGTCTCTCCTCCTATCCTACCCCTCCATGCCGTGCTGACCAGCAGAGATGACCCCTTACAAGGTGGACATCTTTGAGCTCCTGAAAGTGTCCTATTAGGTCAGTACTCAGTAGGGCCAGTTTGGCTGGGCTGCTCCATCTAGCCTGTTGGTTGGTGTGGCTATGGGCAGGTGGCAACCCTCTGCCCTGCAGTTGGCTTCATCTCACCATCACCTCTGCCTATAGAAATTCAGCAGCCTAAGGGCTGAAGACATCGAGCAGATATGGTTTAAACAGAGGCTGAAAGTGATCCAGTCCTTAGAGGACACGGCCAACAGGAGTGTGGTATGGATGCTGGTGGGGCTGGACAGGGACTGAGCCTTGGGGCAGCGGTGCCCTCTCCACAGAGCAGGGTGGATGCAGGGCTCCACCACACCCAGTCTCCTATACTGCTTGGTATATACATCCTGGTAGGATTCATGGGACTGGGATCCAGAGGTGTAGATGAGAAGGTGGGGAGAGGTCCCAGTTACTTTTCTCTGCTGGTGGGCGAGTCACCAAGAAGCTTCTCAGACAGCTCCCACCCTGAAGGCCACATGCCCTCTGGACCAAGCCTTCCCAGCTTGGCTATGCCATGTGTTCCCCACCCCACTCCTGGGTAACAACATCCTGCCACCCTCCAGACACCCCAGACACCATGTCTCTGCCACAAGCTTCTGTCCATGTCTCTGGAGGGGCCAGGCCCTCCCTGCCACGCTGTGCTGTAAGACCTATTCATGGTCTCTGTCCCCAAACAGCGGGACTTCTTCCATTGTTTCCATGTTCTCAACCCTCCTACAGGCTTGTAGAACACTGTGAGAACATTGGGTCACAGCACCAGAGACTCACTGCTTCAGCCAATTAAAGCAAAGGAACATTGGCTGGCCAGTTCTAGGCTCTTTCCACAGAGCTGGCATCAGGGTCTCTGCAGGGATTCAGATGACATGAGCTAAGTGAGCATTTCTCACCCTGCGACCTCTACTGCACTTTGAGGAGAGAAAGGCTTCCCAAAGCCCATCCTAGGAAGGAGCCCGGGAGTGTGAGCTGACTGGTGGGTGAGGGGCCAGGGATGGGCTGTGGCCTCGTCCTCTCCTGAAGGGTCCACCCTCAAGTGCTGGGCCACTGACAGGGTGGTTCACACCCTTGCTCTTGTCCGCTGAGGATGCTCTCACAGAGTGCCGTACTTCTGTGGCAGGACCTTGCGATCCAGGCATACACCCTGTTTCTCCTTCCGTCTAGGTCTGAGCTATACCTGTGGACATCGGTTTCTCAATTGAAGAGTTGGAGGACCTTTACATGGTGTTTAAGATGACAGCCCAGAGCCAGGGCAGGACCCCTTCCTAGTGTCCTAGCTTCCTGCCAGAAAATAAACAGATTTAAGTGTACCCCCCAAGTGCATCCTCAGATGGAGTTGCCCTGGATCTCATGTGGTACAATCACATCCTTCCTGGAGTTTAGGCAGGACCTCTTAAATGGCAGAAAATCCACATGTCATCTTACGCAGAAGAGGGAATGCATTGCCCTTGTAACTGAAAAGTCTAGCAATGCACAGCTTTAGACATGGCTGGATCCGGGTGCTCAAATGTTCTCGGAGGCTCCCCTACCTCTGATGTCCTCTGCACTGCTCTTTCTACACCATGGCAGGACTGTCATCACAGCTCCAGGGCCATACTCTCTTCTCAGGAACCCCAGTGCAAAGATAATTTTTCTCATGCTTTTAGCAAAAGACCCAGCCTTGATGGTTGGAATGACTGCCTTTCTGGAATGCTGCCAGTTACCATCCATCTTTCCAGCTGCCTCAGTTTCAGTGCTAAAGGTGGCTGAGTCATAACAGTTGAGCCAGCTCTGCCCACCTCCTGGACAGGTCATAGGAGTGAGAGCAAGCCTCAGGCCTCTTGTTTCCCTGGAGCCCTGCCAGGAATGCTCAGCCCTTTTCTGGGGCCAACAAATGAGTTCTGCCCCCTGCAGGCTGCCAAGGGCTCTGTTTCTTAGCCAACCCTCTCCCTATATGTTACAAGGGGCTGAAGATACACTGAGAGCTTTTGGGGGGTGCTGCAGTTTCTGGCCATTGCTCACCACCCCAAGGCTCTGCAGGGTTGGATGGAGGGGGAGGGTGGACACACCACCAGCCTAGAGGTTCCCTCAGCCCTCAGGCTTAGTGGCTGGGCCATCTCACCAGACTGTGTCCCACAGGCCAAGCACCTGGCTAGCCAGTACTGGGGGTGCAGCCACATGGTGGCTGGCCATCAGGACCACAGCCTGCCCTACCTGGAGCAGTACTGGATTAATGCCAACCAGTTCCAGGAACTATTTGCCAGCCTGATGCCCTGGGCCTGTAGCTCCCACATGCCTGTGCTGGCTCCTGGACAAAACAAGGACTTACTGATCAACTTCAAGGAGTCTGTGGTGGGGATGGTAGTGAGTGCCTGCAGGGCCTACCAGGGGCCTGGCCCTCCCACACCCTTTCCCAAGAAACCTTCCAAATGCCAGCATCTCCGCTCTGTCCCTACTGCAGCAAACAGGAGCAGCTTGAGCCCCTGGCCCTAGATGCAGGAAGAACAGTTTACCCATGGGAGCCAACTTGGGGTCCAGCAGGAGCCTTGCCCCCTACTCCATGTAGTCTGGCACTGTTAGAAGCTGGTCTGCCAGCCCCAGGAAAGTGCTGAGCCTTTCCAACATGGTGCCAGAGAGACAGGAGGCCTAGGACTCGCCCCTTGACCTCTCCAGGAGGGAGTGGGGCCACAGGCTTTGAAGAGGGTCCCACTCAGACCCCCTGCAAGGGGCTGTGCAGCCATCTTGCCAGCCCCTCCCTGGCTTTCTCCATAGGCAGGATGTACCACAGGGACCTGACAGAGAAGCTCAAGGTACTCTACAAGCTACACCTTCCCCCAGGTGCGAACCTCCTGTCCACTCCCCACACCTGGCTAATTTTGTGTTTTTAATAGAGATGGGGTTTCTCCATGTTGGTCAGACTGCTCTCGAACTCTCGACCTCAGGTGATCCACCCATGTCAGCCTCCCAAAGTGCCAGGATTGCAGCCACCATGCCCAGCAAGATTGTTATTTTAGGCTTCTAATGTTTTGGGGTTATATGTTATGCAGTAAGAGTAACTTAAATATCGTCCTTTTCCTATAGCTTTTCACATCTCTTACTCAATGAACCCGGTCTCTCCTAGAAGACCTTCTCTGCCTTAATGGACCCAGTGAGAGAGAGGTTGGGTTTTCTTCCTACTCATCATGGCTACTCAGGGACCATCTCTTCTTCTTCTATTTCTTGTTTCTTCTCCTTTTCCTTCTTCTTCTATTTCTTCTTCCCCTTCTTCTTCCTCCTCCTTTTTCTTCTCCTACTTCTTCCTCCTCTTTCTCCTTCTCATCCTTTTTACTCCTCTTCCTCCTTCTCCTCTTCTTTTTCTTTTTTTTTCATTGCATTTTAGGTTTTGGGGTACATGTGAAGAATATGCAAGATAGTTGCATAGGTACACACATGGCAGTGTGTTTTGCTGCCTTCCTCCCCTTCACCCACACTTGGCATTTATCCCCAGGCTATCCCTCCTCAGCCCCCCCCGCTGTCCCTCCCCCATTCCCCCCAATAGACCCCAGTGTGTAGTAGACCCCCTCCCTGTGTCCATGTGTTCTCATTTTTCTCACCCGCCTATGAGTGAGAATATGCGGTATTTCTTTTTCTGTTCTTGTGTCAGTTTGCTGAGAATGATGTTCTCCAGATTCATCCATGTCCTTTCAAAGGACACAAACTCATCATATTTGATTGCTGCTTAATATTCCATGGTGTATATGTGCCACATTTTCCCAGTCCAGTCTATCATCGATGGGCATTTGGGTTGGTTCCAGGTCTTTGCTATTGTAAACAGTGCTGCAATGAACATTCGTGTGCATGTGTCCTTATAGTAGAACGATTTATAGTCCTTTGGATATATACCCAGTAATAGGATTGCTGGGTCAAATGGAATTTCTATCTCTAGGTCCTTGAGGAATCGCCACACTGTCTTCCACAATGGTTGAACTAATTTACACTCCCACCAACAGTGTAAGAGTGTTCCTATTTCTCCACATCCTCTCCAGCATCTGCTGTCTCCAGATTTTTTAATGATCGCCATTCTAACTGGCGTGAGATGGTACCACAATGTGGTTTTGATTTGCATCTCTCTAATGACCAGTGATGATGAGCATTTTTTCCTATGTTTGTTGGCCTCATGTATGTCTTCTTTTGTAAAGTGTCTGTTCATATCCTTTGCCCATTTTTGAATGGGCTTGTTTGTTTTTTTCCTGTAAATCTGTTTGAGTTCTTTGTAAATTCTGGATATCAGCCCTTTGTCAGATGGGTAAACTGCAAAAATTTTTACCCATTCTGTTTGTTGCCGATTCACTCTAATAACTGTTTCTTTTGCCATGCAGAAGCTGTGGAGTTTGATTAGGTCACATTTGTCTATTTTGGCTTTTGTTGCCAATGCTTTTGGTGTATTGGTCATGAAGTCCTTGCCTACTCCTATGTCCTGAATGGTTTTGCCTAGATTTTCTTCTAGGGTTTTTATGGTGCCAGGTCTTATGTTTAAGTCTTTAATCCATCTGAAGTTAATTTTAATATAAGGTGTCAGGAAGGGGTCCAGTTTCTGCTTTCTGCACATGGCTAGCCAGTTTTCCCAACACCATTTATTAAACAGGGAATCCTTTCCCCATTGCTTGTTTTTGTCTGGTTTATCAAAGATTCTATGGTTGTAGATATGTTGTGTTGCCTCCGATGCCTCTGTTCTGTTCCATTGGTCTATATCTCTGTTTTGGTACCAGTACTGTGCTGTTTTGATTACTGTCACCTTGTAGTATATTTTGAAGTCTGGTAGTATGCTGCCTCCCACTGTGTTCTTTTTGCTTAGAATTGACTTCGCTATGCGGGCTCTCTTTTTGTTCCATATGAAGCTTAAGGTATTTTTTTTCCAGTTCTGTGAAGAAGGTCATTGGTAGCTTGATGGGGATAGTGTTGAATCTGTAAATTACTTTGGGCAGTATGGCCATTTTCACAATATTGATTCTTCCTAACCATGAACATGGAATGTTTCTCCATCTGTTTGTGTCCTCTCTTATTTCATTGAGCAGTGGTTTGTAGTTCTCCTTGAAGAGGTCCTTTACATTCCTTGTTAGTTGTATTCCTAGGTATTTTATTCTCTTTGTAGCAATTATGAATGGCAGTTCGTTCTTGATTTGGCTCTCTTTCAGTCTGTTATTGGTGTATAGGAATGCTTGTGATTTTTGCACATTGATTTTTTATCCCGAGACTTTGCTGAAGTTGCTTATCAGTTTCTGGAGTTTTTGGGCTGAGATGACGGGGTCTTCTAGATATACAATTAAGTCGTCTGCAAATAGAGACAATTTGGCTTCCTCCTTTCCTATTTGAATACCCTTTATTTCCTTTTCTTGCCTGATTGCTCTGGCTAGAACTTCCAGTACTATATTGAATAGGAGTGGTGAGAGAGGGCATCCTTGTCTAGTGCCAGATTTCAAAGGGAGTGCTTCCAGTTTTTGCCCATTCAGTATGATATTGGCTGTTGGTTTGTCGTAAATAGCTTTTATTATTTTGAGATACGTTCCATCAATACCGAGTTTATTGAGGGTTTTTAGTGTAAAGGGCTGTTGAATTTTATCAAAGGCCTTCTCTGCGTCAATTGAGATAATCATGTGGTTTTTGTCTTTGGTTCTGTTTGTGTGGTGAATTACTTTTATAGACTTGCATATGTTGAAGTAGACTTGCATCCCAGGATGAATCCTGCTTGATCATGTTGAATAAACTTTTTGATGTGCTGTTGCAATCAGCTTGCCAGTATTTTATTGAAGATTTTTGCATCTATGTTCATCGTGGATATTGGCCTGAAGTTTTCTTTTCTAGTTGAGTCTCTGCCGGGTTTTGGTATCAGGATGATGTTGGTCTCATAAAATGATTTGGGAATGATTCCCTCTTTTTGGAATATTTAGAATAGTTTCAGAAGGAATGATAACAGTTCCTCTTGTGTGTCTGGTAGAATTTGGCTGTGAATCCATCTGGACTTGGGCTTTTTTTGTGTGGTAGGTTCTTAATTGCTGCCTCAACTTCAGACCTTGTTATTGGTCTATTCATAGTTTCGGCTTCCTCCTGGTTTAGGCTTGGAAGGACACAAGTATCCAGGAATTTATCCATTTCTTCCAGGTTTACTAGTTTATGTGCATAGAGTTGTTTGTAATAATCTCTGATGATGGTTTGAATTTCTGTGGTATCTGTGGTGATTTCCCCTTTATCGTTTTTTATTGCATCTATTTGGTTGTTCTCTCCTTTCTTTTTTATCAGTCTGGCTAGTTGTCTGTCTATTTTCTTGACCTTTTTAAAAACCCAGCTCTTGGATTTATTGATTTTTTAGAATGGTTTTTTGTGTCTCTATCTCCTTCCGTTCTGCTCTGATCTTAGTTATTTCTTGTCTTCTGCTAGGTTTTTAGTTTTTTTAATCTTGCTCCTCTAGCTCTTTCAATTTTGATGATAGGGTGTCAATTTTGGATCTCTCCTTGCTTCTCATGTGGGCACTTATTGCTATATATTTTCCTCTACAGACTGCTTTAAATGTGTCCCAGAGATTCAGGTATGTTCTATCTTCATTTTTGTTGGTTTTGAAGAACATCTTTAATTCTGCCTTCATTTTATTGTTTATTCAATCAACATTCAAGAGCCAGTTGTTCAGTTTCCATGAAGCTGTGCGGTTCTGAGTTAGTTTCTGAATTCCTAACTTGATTGCACTGTGGTCTGAGAGACTGTTTGTTATGGTTTTCATTCTTTTGCATTTGCTGAGGAGTGATTTACTTCCAATTATGTGGTCATCTTTAGAGTAGGTATGATGTGGTGCTGAGAAGAATGTATATTCTGTGGATTTGGGGTGGAGAGTTCTGTAAATGTCTATCAGGTTTGCTTGTTCCAGGTCTGAGTTCAAGCCCTGGATATCCTTGTTAATTTTCTGTCTCGTTGATCTGTCTAATATTGACAGTGGAGTGTTAAAGTCTCCCACTATTATTGTGTGGGAGTCTAAGTCTCTTTGTAAGTCATTAAGAACTTGCCTTATATATCTGGCTGCTTCTGTATTGGCTCCATATATATTTAGAATCATTAGCTCTTCTTGTTGTATTGATCCTTTTACCATTATGTAATGTCCTTCTTTGTCTCTTTTGATCTTTGTCACTTTAAAGTTTATTTTATCAGAGATGAGAATTGCAACTCCTGCTCTTTTTTGCTCTCCATTTGCTTGGTAAATCTTCCTCCATCCCTTTATTTTAAGCCTTTGTGTATCCTTGCATGTGAGATGGGTTTCCTGAATACAGCACACCGATGGGTTTTGGTTTTTTATCCAATTTGCCAGTCTGTGTCTTTTGATTGGTGCATTTAGCCCATTTACATTTAGGGTTAATATTGTTATGTGTGAATTTGATACCACCATTTTGATGCTAGCTGGCTGTTTTGCCCATTGGTTGATGCAGATTCTTCATTTTGTTGATTCTCTTTAGCATTTGGTATGTTTCTGGAGTGGCTGGTACTGGTTGTTTCTTTCTATGTATAGTACCTCTTTCAGGAACTCTTGTAAAGCAGGCCTGGTGGTGACAAAATCTCTGCGTACTTGCTTGTTGGCAAAAGATTTTATTCTTCCTTCACTTATGAAGCTCAGTTTGTCTGGATATGAAATTCTGGGTTGAAAGTTCTTTTCTCTAAGGATGTTGAATATTGGCCCCCACTCTATTCTGGCTTGTACAGTTTCTGCCGAGAGATCTGCTGTGAGTCTGATGAGCTTCTCTTTGTGGGTGACCCGACCCTTCTCTCTGGCTGCCCTTAGCATTTTCTCCTTCATTTCAACCCTGGTGAATCTGACAATTATGTGCCTTGGGGTTGCTCTTCTTGAGGAATATCTTTGTGGAGTTCTCTCTATTTCCTGGACTTGAATATTGGCCTGCCTTGCTAGGTTGGGCAAATTTTCCTGGATAATATCCTGAAGAGTATTTTCCAGCTTGGATTCATTCTCTTTGTCACATTCAGGTACACCTATCAAACATAGGTTCGGTCTCTTCACATAGTCCCACATTTCTTGGAGACTTTCTTCTTTCCTTTTTGCACTTTTTTCTCTAATCTTGCCTTCTCATTTTATTTCATTGAGTTGATCGTCGACCTCTGATATCCTTTCTTCTGCTCGGTCAATTTGGCTGTGGAAACTTGTGCATGCTTCATGAAGTTCTCGTGTTGTGTTTTTCAGCTCCTTCAATTCACTCATATTCCTCTCTAAGTTGTCCATTCTTGTTATCATTTCCTCAAATCTTTTTTCAAGGTTCTTAGTTTCTTTGCATTTAGTTAGAATGTGTTCTTTTAGCTCATGGAAGTTTCTCATTACCCACCTTCTGAAGTCTGATTCTGTCATTTCATCACACTCATTCTCCGTCCAGCTTTGTTCCCTTGCTGGTGAGGGGTTGTGGTTCCTTGTAGGAGGTGAGGTGTTCTGGTTTCATGTATTTTCCTCCTATTTGTGCTGGTTTCTTCCCATCTTTGTGGATTTATCCACCTGTTGTCTGAGTAGTTGCTGCCTTTCCGCTTGGGTCTCTGAGTGGATGTCCAGAATGTTGATGATGAAGTATTTCTGTTCTTAGTTTTCCTTTTAACAGTCTAGCCCCTCTGCTGTAGGACTGCTGAGGTGCACTACAGGCCCTGCTTGCCTGGGGAACACCTGTAGAAGCTGCAGAACCATAAGGGTTGCTACCAGATTCTTCTTCTGCTATCTTTGTTCCAGAATGATGCCTGCCAAATGTGAGTCTGATCAGTCCTTTATGAGGTGACTCTTTGGATATACGGGGGTCAGAGTGCTACTTGAGGAGACAGGCTGTACTTTATAGGAGCTCAAGTGCTGAGCTGTGAGCTTTGTTGTTCATTCAGGGCTGCTAGGCAGGTACGTTTAAGTTTGCTGCAGCAGAACTCATAAAGCCCCTTTTTTTCCTCAGGTGCTCTGTCCCGGGGAGTTAGGGCTTTATTTATGAGAGTCCATTGCACTGTCCTGTCCAGCAAGGAGGCAGTCTAGTCACTGCCTGCCTGCAGAGGCTATTCTAAGCTGCTCTGGATTCTGCCCTGCTGTCATGGGCTCTGCCCTGCTGCCATGGGCCCTGCCCTGCTGCCTTGGGCACCACCCTGCTGCCATGTGTAATTCCCTGTAGTCCTGTTTATATGGGTGTGGTTAGAACTGCTGTGGCGATGGTGGCCCACCTCTGTAATGGCTGACTCTCTCTTTTATGGCGGGTTGCCTTGGCAATGGCAGGCTGCATCAGCAATGGCAGAGTACCTCTGTAGGGGTGGAGTGCCTTGGTAATGGTGGATGCCCCTCCCCCACTGAGCTGCACCATCCTGGGTTCAGCTGTGCTTGCCATGAAACTCTCAACCCAGAGCGTTTCCAGTTGCTGTTTTGTTTTTGTGGTGGTGGGACCCGCCGAGCCTGATCACCTGGCTCCCTGCCTCAGAGCCCTTTTTTTTTAAATTGAATGATTGACTCTCTCCCAGGTGTTCCAGTCACCTGCTGAAAGGGCACTGGGATCTGTGTGATTTCCCGTGCAGGGACCCACTGTGCCAGCTGAAACAACGTTGCTGCCCGGGAATCTCCTGGCCTGGCTTACTGTTTAAGTCCCATTTAATCAGATTAATGTGCTAATCTGCCTTCCCAAATCTCAAATTGCTGGTGTAACAGGGCAACCAGACCAGTGTATTTTGTATGGAGTGACGCTGTGCTGCAGTGCCAGCCAAAACAGCCATGCTTGCGGCCCGTGGGGCTCCTACACCTGGGAATCTCCTGGTCTGTGGGCAATAAAGATCCATCTGGAAATGCAGCATCCACTCACCCTCTGCACTTTCACTTGGAGCTGCAATCCTGAGTTGCTCCTATAGCGCCATCTTCTCTCTCCCATTCGTATCCAGGTATTTTTATTTAGACTGAGGATGTGTCTGTGGATGTGGATGTTTGTGTGTGTGTGTGTGTGTGTGTGTGTGTGTGTGTGTGTGTGTGGTGTGTTTCTTTGATTGTGTGTCTCTGAGTTGGTGTGTGTCTGTGACTGTGTGTGTTATATGAAACAGAAGCAGATGTAATCTGATATTGAAATTTTTGAAGAGGACTTTTTGGGTTAAGAACAAGGCTCTTAGCTGGGCACAGTGGCTCACACCTATAATCCCAGGAATTTGGGAGGCTGAGTCGGGCAGATCACGAGGTCAGGAGATCAAAACTATCCTTGCCAACATGGTGAAACACCATCTCTACTAAAAATACAAAAAAAAAACAATTAGATGCATGAGGTGGAACACCCCTGTAGTCCCAGCTACCCAGGAGGCTGAGGCAGGACAATTGCTTGAACCCAGGAGGCAGAGATTGCAGTGAGCTGAGATCATGCCACTGCACTACAGCCTGGGCAACAGTGTGAGACTCCATCTCAAATGAAAAAAAAAAAAGAAAAAGAAGAAGCTTCTTTCTAGCTGCTCTAGAGAAGAAGAAAAAAGAACAAGGCTCATTTTAGGAATTTTTTAGCTATGACTAGAACATGGCACAAGGAAAACTTTCTTTTTTATACAGGAAATATATTTTGGTCAGGTTCAGTGGCTCATGCCTGTAATTGCAGCACTTTGGGAGGCTGAGATGGGCAGATCACCTAAGGTCAGGAAGTCAAGACCAGCCTAGCCAACATAATGAAACCCTGTCTCTACTAAAAATACAGAAATTAGCTGGACATAATGATGTGTACCTATAATACCAGCTCCTCAGGAGGCTGAAGCACGAAAATCACTTGAACTCAGGAGGCAGAGGTGGCAGTGAGCCAAGACTGCACTCCAGCCTGGGCAAAAGAGCAAGACTGCATCTCAAAAAAATAAATAAAAAGAACATAAAAGGCCCTTCAGATTCAGCCATTTACACAATGTCTGAATTCTTTCTATAGCCCTAGCCAATTCACTTTTAATTCTATGTCTGCACAGTAACATGGTTAGAAATGGTACCCTAGTTATATTGCAATGAAAAATATCTGCCTGTAACATTCACTATTTCTTGCAGGCACATATAGACCTGCAGAAAGGGTGAAAAGCTCAGAAAATTCTACCATCTATTTGATAAATAAATAGATAAATAAATAAATATTTATTTATTTATTTATTTATTTTTGAGGCAGGATCTCACTCTGTCATCCAGGTTGGAGTTCAGTGGCAAGATCATATGTCACTGTAGCCTCAATCTCGGGCTCCAGCAGTTCTGCTGCAGCCTCCCAAGTAGCTAGAACTACAGATTTGCACCACCACATCTGACTATTTTTTTCCCCCTGTAGAGATGGGGGTCTAACTGTGTTAGCCAGTCTGGTCTCAAACTCTTGGCCTAGAGTGATCTTCCACCTTGGTCTCCCAAACAGATGATGGGATTACAGGCCTGAGCCACCACACCTGGCCATCTACTCTCTAAATGATGGTTAACTGCTTTGATGGCCTAGGCATGATGGCTCACACCTGTAATCCCAGCACTTTGGGAGTCTGAGTCAGGGAGATCATGAGATCAGGAGTTTGAGACCACACTGACCAACATAGTGAAACCCCATCTCTACTAAAAATACAAAAAATTAGCTGGGCTTGCTGGCAGGTGCCTATAATCCCAGCTACTTGGGAGGCTGAGGCAGGAGAATCACTTGAACCCAGGAAGCAGAGGTTGTAGTGAGCCAAGATCGCACCACTGCACTCCAACCCCAGGCAACAGTGCAAGACTCTAATTCAAAAAAGGAAAATCTGCTTTTGCCAAAGCTAAAGAGTAAACTGTAAATAAGGTGAGGCCTAATTTGTTTTTTGAGACAAAGTCTCACTCTGTTGTCCAGGCTGGAGTGCAGTGGATAATCTTGGCTCACTGCAGCCTCTCCCTTTCAGGTTTTAGTGAGTCTTATGCTTCAGCCTCCCAAGTAGCTGGGATTACAGGTGCCTGACACCATGCCCAGCTAATTTTTGTGCACCAGTGGACTCCATCCAGCATGGCTTACAGAGTGAGACTCCATCTCAAAAAAAGAAACAAAAAGAAATGAAGGAGAAAAGGTCTGAGAGAAGAGGCAACAGATGGGCTAAAAAGGACATGGCTGGCCAAACGTGCTCCCACATGGGGCACCCAGACAATGGCAGACTGCAATCAGGCTTTGAAGCCAGAAGCCTCATGGCCACTTCTGTCCAAAATAAAGAATACAGGAAAGGAGAGAGGAACCAAAATGAAAGGGGGGCAGGAAAAAAAACAGTAAGTTGAATCTAGACCAAGGGAGATTCACCCACCAGTCAGGTCTAAGTGATGCTGATTGATCTTAATTTGTGAGAAGCAGAATGGATAATGACCTCTGTTCCCTGCAAACTGACCAGATGCAGAGCCTTCTCCCAGCCCAGAGCCACAGGGAGGCTTGGACAGCTCCCCATGCCCAGAGGTGACAGGACTTTCTGGGCAGAGCCAGGACAGGTGATCTGGCCCAAGTCACACTGATGCTACTGAGAGGTGGTAGGCTCCATCTGATGGGTGGCTCTGGACTCCCCCAGGGTCTACCTATTAATTCCTTGCCCCTGAGTGACCTGGGAGGAGGAATCCGGGTAGGACCTGGGGGACTTGAGGCCTAAATGAAGTCACCCCGGGCTTTTTAAACTGCCCATCCCCCTTCATGGGCACAGGAGGGATCCTGGCTGCTCACAGCAGAGGACAGAGTCATGCATGGGTTGGGGGCTGAGAGAGGGCTGGGTGGTGAATAAATGCACCAAGGAAGGGGAGTTCAGGGCTGATGGAGAATAATTCCATGCCTGATGAATGCGGGCACAGGTCCTGAGCAGGTGGGTGGGGGAATGGGAGAGAAGAATGAAACTTCCCAGGGAACAACAGACTGCATGCAACCTGGGTGTGAAGAAGCTGGGGCTGCCTCTGAGCTGCTTCCTTCAGTCTGTGCTGCTGCCCTGCATGAGAGCCATGAATATCAACCCTGTCTGGTAGGAGGAGCAGAGGCACAGAGGTAGGCAATGTACCCCAAGTCACACAGCTCATGGGGGCAGAGCTGAGATCCCAGCTTCCTGTGTCCCCACAACACACCTCTGGCTGTCCCCCCACATCTGCCCTGGGCCGGTGCCAGGCCCAGGCTCACTGGGAGACTTGGCCTACTTTATTCCCCAGTTGGCGTTTGAAGTGAACTTAATGAGATCCAGCCCTTTATTCCAGAATAAAACCGGGCCAGACCTTTCTAAACTGCCCTAATGTTTCAGTGCTGGGTTTCAGCAGCAAATCATTCCAAGTGCTCAGGGCTGGGGTTTGGCTGGACATGAACCTCATCTTTCTGATGATTGTTTCTGATGTGTTTTTATTGGTTCCACTTCTCTGCCCTTGCCTGGTTGGTGGGGTCTCAGGAGGCTGGCCAGCTGCACTCTCCCCCCAGGCAGAGACTGGGCCCCAAAGGAGGGTGGAGGGTCTCTTCACCCTGCTGTGGCTCTGAGTTACCTCACACTACCATTCTGGGTGATGGAGTCCAGGGCCCACTGCCCCCAGACCAGGCCAGTATGCCACCCACCACATCCTGACACTCCAAGCTCTTTCACGTGCTCCTGGCTCCCAAGCCTTTGCATTGGCTCTTTCCTATACCTGGAATGCCTTTCCCAGATCTTCTCCATCTGGAGAAATCTTGCTCACCCCCCAGGCCCAAGGATTGAGGGAGGGGAGGAAATTAATATGTTTTACCCTGAGCTGTGCCAAGCGTTGTGCTGGGAGGTGAGTGCCTTCCATGAGTCCCAACACAGCCCCACACCAATCACACAGAGGGGCTTCATAAGCCCATTTTACAGATGGAGAAACTGAGGCCCTGAGACATTGAGTGATTTCCCAAAGTCTCCCCATGGTCAGCAGCAGGGCTGGGATAACTCTGACCAGCCTTATTTGCCACCTCTGGTCCCAGGCATCCTCTCTACCCCTGCAAACAGAATCATTCCTTCTTCCAGGGCACCACTGAGCCTCCTTCCCAGTGGGCATTCCTGCCTATCGACACTGTCCCTGACTGGCCGCTCCTACAGAATAGGAGCAGACTGGATTCCTCTTGCTCATGTGGGTGAACTGAAGCAGGTTAAGATGAGCCAAGCAGTCCCATCAGTTCCTGTGTCCTGGTCCCTGACTGTCCTAGAGGGAGACAGACCCCTCTGACCAAGGATCAAGCTCTGTGACCAAGGGGTAAGCCTCTGTGTGGATGTCCAGACCACTTTACATGTTCAGCGCTTCATGGGGGGAGGAGCCAGGAGCCAGATTGGTGGGTCGGTCACATGGGGGCAGATTTAGACTCAGCACCAGCAGCCTGATCTGCTCAAGAATGGGAGAGGGGATCCTGTCAGATGGTGACCTCTCAACCAGAGTTCAAAACTCAGGACAGTGAAGAGAGGGCCTTCTGCATGACTTGGGGAACTGGGCTGAGGTTATGTCCTGTGCTGAGATGCTGATTCCAAGATGTCTATTTCAGTTCCATGCTTCTCTGGGTTGTTCTGTGACTCTAGGGTTCTGAGCTGCAGGTGAGGCTCTGAGTCTTCTCCAGAGATTTCTTCATTCTGAGACTTGAGTCTGTGAGCCCACAAATGATTCTGGGATTCTAAGATTCTGTGAAAAAGAGCAGATGCTCAGATTCTGTGATTCAAAGCTCTTATGAAAGTGTCTTGAAGCACCTGAAACAAGCTCTGACTCCGAGATCCCAAGCGTGGCAGCTGCCATAGAAGGGACTGCAAGATCTAAAAATCCTCTGCCCAAGTGAGGGAAAGAAGGTTCCAGGACCCTCTCCTCCTGTTTCAACATCTGCAGGAGGATGTTGGGCCAAAGATCTCCAAGCTCCTCTCAGCATCAAATGCAGCATCCTGGTTGCTGACTCCAGATTCCCCCTTCCAAGGCTCACCCCATCCTCCTCGTCCCAGCACCCACATGTCTGAGTGGGTTAAATGGCCCCAGAAGCCCCAGGTGACAAAGCTATAAGCCCAGCCCTCAGCAGATTCATCTCAACTGAACAAGAGGCTGCTGTTGGGGTTGCTGTTTTCCCATCATATTAACTGTGAGGAGCGAGACAGGATCATTACTGAGTGGACTTTTCTGGTGCATCTCCCTTAGCATGAGCAGCTTGGAGACCAGAAGCCAGGGGCATCCTGTCTTTTGTGTCTGTTTATTCTTCTGGCAGACTTGCCTTGCACCACTGTGGAGGTCTTCCCTATTTCCCCATTTAATTGGCTGAATTCTCAGTGGGCTCTAAGCAATAGCTATCCTGCCAGGTCAGTTCAAGTTTCTCTGGGAAGGAATTTTATTTCTGGGAAGGAGAGAAATGAGAGAGTAGACAAGGAGGGACTGGAACTCTGGAAGAGGCAGAATCAGTACTGAATCCCACAGGACATCCCAAGGTGACCCCCACCCACCCACCCCAAGCATCTCTTGAGGAAAAAAGTTGGGGTCTGGGGGCAGCATGTTGCAGAAAGGAAACCAGAGCCCCAGAGCCCAGTAGACTTGGCCATGGGGAGGGCACAAGCCACTCCCCTCTCCTGTCCTGAGATGTGGGTCTTGTGGTATCAGCCTTCAGTCAAGGTCAGGGCAGCTCTGAGAGGCTGCTCAGCTCCCCAGTGAGTGGCCAAGCTAGACTGACACCCAGGCTGCCTAGCCCCCAGCCAGGTCTTCCTCCATCTGGCCAGCTGTCCTGCTCAAGGTTCAAGGAGGATGCCCTCATGGGGATGGCCCTCAGGATGCTCCACTGAAAATTAGGGTGTAGAGCTCTCAGTCTCTTCCCTACTGAAAGCCATGGGTTACTTCACCCAGAATAACTTCCCTGAACCTCATGCCTATAATCCTGGAACTTGGTGAGGCTGAAGTAGGGGGATCACTTGAGCCCAGGAGTTTGAGACTGCAGTGAGCCATGGTCACATCAGTGCACTCCAAGCTGGTTAACAGAGTGAGACCTTTTCAAAAGAAGGAGGAGGAGGAGAAGGAGACCCCTAAGGATAACAGTGACACTACTACTAATAATGATGATCACCCCAACCCCCACGGCCCTGGCTGGACTGACCCCGTGCCAAGCTCCTCCCAGCACACCGCCCTCCTCATTGCATCAACAGTGGCCACAATCTTGTGAGCTGCTATGGCTCATCTCACATCACAGATGAGGAAACTGAGGCTCACAGAGGTGCAGCAACCTGCCCAAGGCCCATCAGCCTCAGGCAGGGCCAGGCTGGCCCCAGGTGTCTGACTCTGGGGCTCAGAGGCCTCATCTGCATCTCCCATTCTGGAGAAGTTTCTCTGACATTTTCATGCTTTTTACTGTTCTCACCTTCCCTTTATACAATGTTGACTCACTAGTCTTTTTAAACAATGTTGACTCACTAGTCCCTTTAAACTTATTTGAAATGGGCCTTCTCTTTTCCATTTGTCTCACTTTGAGCAATGATATCCATGAAATCAAGGCTTGAATGTGCTAACTGTTTGTGGGCTGTTTCCTAGTATTTAAAATACATGACTGGGAAACCATGAAATACAAAATGTTTGGGCACGCACAACCCATGGTCACCTGGTATCCCAGTGAGTATACCCAATCCCTGGGAAGCTCCAGCTGCTGTAGGAGAGGCAGCAAGAACAGAGAGGAGCTCGTGCTTGGAGTCAATGAGGAGGCTCACGCTGGCCTGCTCTCTCCCTGCGGGCCTCGGAGATAGCATCCTGCATGGTGCAGAGGTCACTTGGCTGCAACCCAGACCCAGCTCGAGGCCCTCACTCAGGAATGGACCCTCAGCTGCCAGCATTCCCAGCACCTCTCTCCAAAGAGACTTGTAATGAGTCAGTTGTTTGGTGGTGGCTGGGCTTGGCCTGACTGGGGTGTCTGCCCTCCAGCACTGTGGGAGCACTCCCTGGAGGTCAACCATGGCTGTGTTCTAGGGGACACGGCAGCCTCCCATACATCACTCTGTCACTTGAGGTGGGACCTTATTCATCTGTAAAGTGGAGGAGTTAAAAAAGAACAAAAAATGAAATACTGCATCTTCTCACTCACAGACGTGCATCTGTTGAACCAGCCTTGCATCCCAGCATGAATCCTGCTTGATCATGGTGGATAAGCTTCTTGATGTGCTGTTGCAATTGGCTTGCCAGTATTTTATTGAAGACTTTTGCATCTATGTTTATCATGGATATTGGCCTGAAGTTTTCTTTTCTTATTTGGAATAGTTTCAGAAGGAATGGTAACAGCTCCTCTTTGATGCCTTTGACAAAATTCAACAGCCTTTATGCTAAAAACCCTCAATAAACTAGGTATTGATGGAACATAACTCAAAATAATAAAAGCTATTTATGACAAACCAACAACCAATATCATACTGAATGGGCAAAAACTGGAAGTATTCCCTTTGAAATCTGGCACTAGACAAGGATGCCCTCTCTTACCACTCCTATTCAATATAGTACTGGAAGTTCTAGCCAGAGCAATCAGGCAAGAAAAAGAAATAAATGGTATTCAAATAGGAAAGGAGGAAGCCAAATTGTCTCTATTTGCAGATGACATGATTGTATATCTAGAAGACCCATTCATCTCAGCCCAAAATCTTCTGAAACTGATAAGCAACTTCAGCTAAGTCTCAGGATACAAAATCAATGTGCAAAAATCACAAGCATTCCTGTACACCAATAACAGACTGAAAGAGAGCCAAATCAAGAATGAACTGCCATTCACAATTGCTACAAAGAAAATAAAATACCTAGGAATACAACTAACAAGGAACATAAAGGACTTCTTCAAGGAGAACTACAAACCACTGCTCAATGAAATAAGAGAGGACACAAACAGATGAAGAAACATTCGATGTTTATGGTTAGGAAGAATCAATATTATGAAAATGGCCATACTGCCCAAAGTAATTTACAGATTCAGTGATATCCCCATCAAGCTACCCATGACCTTCTTCACAGAACTGGAAAAAAACACCTTAAACATCATATGGAACCAAAAGAGAGCCCGCATACCCAAGTCAATTCTAAGCAAAAAGAACACAGCAGAAGGCATCACACTACCAGACTTCAAACTGTAGTACAAGTCTACAGTAATCAAAACAGCATGGTACTGGTACCAAAACAGAGATACAGACCAATGGAACAGAACAGAGACCTCAGAGGCAACACAACATATCTACAATCATCTGATCTTTGACAAACCTCACAAAAACAAGCAATGGGGAAATAATTCCATGTTTAATAAATGGTGTTGGGAAAACTGGCTAGCCATGTGCAGAAAGCAGAAACTGGACCCCTTCCTGACACCTTACACTAAAATTAACTCCAGATGGATTAAAGACTTAAACATAAGACCTGACACCATAAAAACCCTAGAAGAAAATCTGAGCAAAACCATTCAGGACATAGGAGTAGGCAAGGTCTTCATGACCAAAACACCAAAAGCATTGGCAACAAAAGCCAAATTAGACAAATGGGACCTAATCAAACTCCACAGCTTCTGCACAGCAAAAGAAAGAGTCATTAGAATGAATCGGCAACCAATAGAATGGGAAAAAAATTTTGCGGTTTACCTATCCGACAAAGGGCTGATATCCAGAATTTACAAAGAACTCAAACAGATTTACAAGAAAAAAAAAACAAGCCCATTCAAAAGTGGGCAAAGGAAATAAACAGACACTTTACAAAAGAAGACATACATGAGGCCAACAAACATATAAAAAATGCTCATAATCACTGGTCGTTAGAGAAATGCAAATCAAAACTACATTGAGATACCATCTCACACCAGTTAGAATGGTGATCATTAAAAAATCTGGAGATGACAGATGCTGGAGAGGATGTGGAGAAATAGGTAAACTTTTACACTGATGATGGGAGTGTAAATTAGTTCAACCATTGTGGAAGACAGTGTGATGATTCCTCAAGGACCTAGAAATAGAAATTCCATTTGACCCAGCAATCCCATTACTGGGTATATATCCAAAGGACTATAAATTGTTCTACTATAAGGACACATGCACACGAATGTTCATTGGAGCACTGTTTACAATAGCAAAGATCTGAAACCAACCCAAATGCCTATCGGTGATAGACTGGACTGGGAAAATGTGGCACCTATACACCATGGAATATTATGTAGCCATCAAAAACGATAAGTTCATTTCCTTTGTAGGGACATGGATGAACCTGGAGACCATCATTCTCAGCAAACTGACAAAAGTACAGAAAATGAAATACCACCAGTTCTCACTCATAGGTGGGTGTTGAACAATGAGAACACATGGACACAGGGAGGGGAGCACTACACACTGCAGTCTTTTGGGGGAAATAGAAGAGGGAGAGTGGGGTGTGGGGATTTGGGGAGAGATAGCATGGGGAGAAATGCCAGATATATGTGAAGGGGAGGAAGGCAGCAAATCACACTGCCACGTGTGTACCTATCCAACTATTTTGCATGTTCTTCACAGGTACCCCAAAACTTAAAATGCAAAAAACAAACAAAAAAAAAAGAGAGGAGGCAGCCTCCAGAGTAGATGTGGCTCAGCCTCTCCCAGCCCAAGTTAGCCCAGCCCAGGGAAGGGCCAGTTCCTCTCCCTTCTGGTGAGGCCCCATCCACACCTGCTGCTCCCAGGTGGGGTCTGGGCAAAGGAAACTCAATAGGCAGCTGGAAGTGGCTGGCTGAGCACAGGTTCCATGCAGGAAGGCACATTGGGGAACCGAGGGCTGTGATGACCCCAAAGGACCTGAGAATGGGATTAATGTTGTGGTGCTCACAACATGCTCCTCCTTCTTCCCAGAGGAAGACCCAGGCACTGAGGGACAGAATTCCAGGCTCTGCAGCACCCCAGGGTGCTTCTGTTAAGGTGCCAAAGGTCCACCAGCAACAAAGAGGAAACTGCAAGGAAAAATCTGACAATAAGAAAAGGGAACAGAACCTTCCAGAAAGGCAGCCATATCCAAACCAGCCATAGCAACCGTGGCAAGGTGGAAAACAGGCAGAGAAACTTCCAAGAAGGAGTAGGGGCTGCAGGGAAGAGCATGGGGAGTCCAGACATGGCACCAACCAGGGCAGGGACACAAATCCAAGTGCCCTGAAGAGTACATGGGGGAATGAGAGGTTTTCCACCAGGAAATTGAAGCATCAGGGGCCTCATGGGGCAGAGGGTCAAGTCCCAGCCCTTCCCCTTAACCACTGCAAGGGCTTGCTCTCTGAGCTCATTTTACCCCATCTGGAAGATGGTATCAAATAGAACCTATGTCCTGAAGCTGCTGTGAAGAACAGTAGTGCTTAGCATGCAACTTCATCTTAAACAGCGAGGGTGCCTGGCCCATGCTGTGCACTTTGCACACATCCCCTCATTTCTCAGTCTCCCTCCAGCAAGGAGAATCATTTTCCCCATCTCTCAAGGGAGCAAACTGAGCCTCAAAACTGCAGTCATATGACCACAGCCACAGGACACACCAGGGACAGAGCCCACCATTCCAAGGCTTGGATGATAGAGTCTGCGGTCTGTCCAAGGTGCCTTTCTTTCAACACCTCTGCCCAGTGTCTCTAGTATCACCTTCCCCACAAGGCTGATTTGAGGACAAAAGACTTAACCATTTATAAATAGGAACAAGAGAAGACAGGGCACTGGAAGGTGGCCCCTAGGCATGCTCCTCCTCAGCCCCCACTTTACTCCCAACACACTTGGCTGCTGCCCCCTGAATTACAAAGACTCTACATTACAAAAGCTAGGGACAGCAGAGTGACCCTCACACAGACAACCTAGAGTCATATGTGGAGGATGGCCCAGCTAAAGAAAGGGGTTTTGTCTTCTCTGACACCACAAACCCATGGTTTTTCCTATAAGTGAGGTCATTGCCTACCTTGGGAGTTTTTGGGAGGAGGAGATTAAAGGGTCAGATGCTACTAACATCCCTCAAGTGTCTGTAGGTACCCAAGAAGCAACAGGTGCTTCTTGGGTGCCTGTATGCTGGGGGCTTTACATGCTGAGAGCTCAATAGAGGACCAAGGCTGTCCTGGCCCAAATCCCCAGATATTGCATCCCATGGGCAGAGCAGCCCCTCCCTACACCAGCATACCTGCTGACAACCAAGCTCTGGTGGCTGAGCTTCTGAGCCATGAGGCAGCTCTGAAGAGGAGGCAGGTGCAGCCTCAGTTAGCAGAAAGCCCCTGAGAAGCTCCTGTCTTCTCCCCTATTGATTGCATTTGCATCTGGAACAAATGAGGTGCTGGGACGTTCCCCTATCTTTCACAGAGCTTTGAGCCAGGACTAGCCATATAATAAAAAAGAGAGAAATGCAAAGTAATCCTTTTAGTGAGACTTAACTATCCTCCTTCCCTT